>HG993151.1:6302500-11810680 GCA_905231865.2 Boloria selene
ATATAAAACATTTTTGAATTAATTATAAAAATGTCTAAAATTAAAAAATATATATATTTGTGTGACAAGCTTCAAAGTTCCAAGTATAGAGAAAAGTAATAATATTATACTTGTTCCAAGCTTCGCGTCTACGCCGCTAGTATATTATACCAATGTACTCTGTGACGCCGCTGTACAGTGTTGCTATCGACTGATGTTGCGCAGTGCGCACTGCGCACGCCATTAAAGTGAAATATGAAATAAATTTGAGTAATGTGATGAGGGTTTAATACGCTTGCATTACGTGGGATAAAAAAGAGACAATAATATTCTATCTTAGTTGCACAGCACCCCAGTCTATCTATAATAAAGTATATAGTATAAATGAAAACTATTGTCACGATAAGCCGACGTACCCACACTACTCTTGATGCTAGACCTTCTTTCTATACCGCTATTTTAACACGCAACATTACCTACTTGATAAAACTGACAGTTGTCTCAATGAACGTTATGAATCATAGATGACTAATGAATTTAGACTAGGCTGTATGGACTATAGTCCTTTGCCTTTCCCTATTGGGGATAAACAACAACAAAAACGTTTATGTCATTCTCTTTGGTTTATGTCATGAATGTCAAATTCAATTTAAAAATAAAACTGAATAAAACTTTTAACTGATAACTGATTTGCATGGTGCGAAAAATGATTATGATTTTTTATTATAATTAATGAGAAATTTCACTATAAAATCTTGAAGAAGAAGTTAAGTTTCTATTTAACTTTAATTTTTGGCTGGTAAAATGGCACCTACCGATGTAGAAGTTCACCAAGCGGTTGGGAAGCCAAATCCGCGTAACAATTCAACTATGTTTAAAATATTCCAAAATGTTCAATACAATGTGGTTCAACATAAAAAATATGTAAAGGAAATGATTAAGCTCTATAAAAAGGTATACATATGGTATTTACTTCCACTACTACTTTATTATTTCACAAAACGAAACGATCAATTGATATATTATTTACTTACAGATCGATCAAAACTTTTTTAGAGAAAGTTTCAAAAATGCTCTTCACTATTTATTCACATTTGGAGATACAAGTGCAAATGTAGACCGTGTTGTTCAGTTTGTAGCAACATTTTGCACATCTCTTGATGATGAAGAAGAGTTTCTTATGTTTATTTTTGAAATAATTTTTGATGTAAGTGTTTTCTATTCTAGTCTTTGCTGCGACGTTTCTTTCAATAGTTGAATTATATCTATTTTCTATATATTATATGACTCATTTGGTTTTTAGTGTCAATGTGTATCTGGTCAATCAGTCAGATATAGAGCAAGTCAACTGCTGGCCGCCGTACTTGCTGCTCTTGGTGATGATGCATCATTGGATGATGATTTGTGTGATAAATTACTTGCATCGCAGGTAATAAGATTTGTCTTTAATTAGATTAGATTTAAAAAACTTATGTAGGTATTCCACATTTATTTGAAGGATTTAAGTTTCTCTTATATTTTGTTAATTTAATATATAATTTAATGTTTAGCTATGGTGGACAATAAGGACTTCATTACTTCTAAAAGTTAAACTTTGTAAGTTATATTGTTCCAATAACCATGCTTCTCTTTCGCTTACTGACCTTCTATGCCCATGTCATATTTACTTTGTGACCTAATAAGATGCTCATTTTATAACCAACTCATACAGCATAATAGGTACTATGCTGCTATATATTTATTGTTATATGTGTATTATGTATTATTGTAATTTACTGGCAGTTTTATTATATTAAATTAGATACATATTATTACATATTTAGATGCAAAGGCTTCAAGATACTCGTGGTGCTGTGAGATGTCGCGCGGCCCTTGCTTTACAGCGTTTACAAAATCCAATGGAGCCAGATGATGAAGTTACAAGAGCTTACCGTTTTCATATGAGCTGTGATCCAAGTTCTTCTGTGAGAAGGTAGGTCATCCTGTAAGAGTTATTTGTGCTTTCGAACTATTTTGTCTTGTCTAGTCACTGCTACTGTAGAGTATATTAGGAGAATAAATTGATGAATTAGGTAAATCTTGGATGATATATTGACACCCTACTACAAAATGTTATAAAGCTTAAATTTTTATTTAATACATTTAACAAAATAATCCAATAGTATTGTACTACTTTACTTTATGTTTTCAGGGCTATAGTAATGTCAATAGCGAAATGTACTCGCAATGTCCCATTTGTCCTAGAAAGGCTATGTGATGTAGATGAAGCAGTCCGGAGGGCTGCTTTTTTACATATATCTGCTATAAATGTAACACAATTAAGAGTTCGTCAACGGTTACTTACTTTAAAGGTAATTTATCAATATAAGGTTGTTACCTATTAGAGAGAAAATTGTAGCTACTTTAGTCCTCATATAAAACTTTTTTTATATTAATATTTCTGTAAACTACCTATATAAATAGAAATGATGAAATGAAATGTATTTTTTGATAATTATGAAAACTAAAAAAACAATGTAAAAGAAATACAATTTAACAATAGATAGTGAGGTCATTTTATGAATCTATTATGACAGGTGGGTCTGAATGAACGCAGTCCGCGGGTACGTCGCGTCGTCGAAGAGATAGTCATCCCGAGCTGGTTAAGTACTTTCCAAGGGAATATAGTGGACCTGTTAAAAGCTATAAGATTAGATAATGCTCATGACGCGAAAGACTCTCAGTATGTTGCAGGAAAACTTTTGGAGTCATTATTTAAGTGAGTTACTGTATTCTTATCAAATGATGGTTTTATTTATAGCAAGACACTTTTTCTACTAAGGCTGTCAGCGGACTGTTTCTCACAAAATATCATAGGTACCTACAGAGTTGAAATTTTCAGTGTGTGTTTCTATTGCTTCTATAATAGTAACAAATAAAACAAAAGTGGTGAATTTCATAACAGCTGCAGTGTAACTTAAAAAAAGATTGTGATACAGATTCCATCTTATTATTATTGCGAGTTGGCGGAATTCACATGTCTTTCGAATACTTGCTAGGTTTTCTCAGACATGCAGGTTTCCTCACGATGTTTTCCTTCACCGTAAGACAAGTGGTAATCATGATAGAAATGATTCACAAATGAAAATATCAGTGGTGCGAGACCCAGATTTGAACCTACATCACCCGCTGGGCTACCACTGTCTTATTTGCAATAGGCATCACTAAATAGAACCTATAGTTAATGCTAAAATGTAATATTTAATTAACTCAAATGTCGATCATTGTTATCAGGCGGCTACCCATATCAGAGTTATTAGAATGGCTCCCAACAGACAAGACGATTCGACTAATACCTGCTGAAAAGCTAAATAAAGAAACGACCTGGTACTGGCGCCATCTTGCTGAACATTTGCAAAGAATAGAAGATGATGAAACTTTAGAGACTGTTTTACCTGATTTGGTTGTATTGACTGGATATATAAGAGCGTGAGTCTTTAAATATATTTATCTATACAAATGAAAGCGAAAGGTCACTCACCAAGAAATATCGAAAATCCCTTAAACGGATTTTGCGACAGAACTGGATTAAGGAGGTCTCAGGGCTCTTCCAAATTTGTTTGAAAGTCCTTCATTTTTTTACTTTCATCTTTAGATTTGGCAAGCAGCACCCAGAGCCGAACCCGAGTATAGCAAGGGTGAGGAGTTGCTAGTTACTAATAATAATACAAAATATTTGAACGTTACCAAGCAATTCTACAATATTATAAAATTAATCATGTATGTGTCAGTTTCGTACTCCGAGTGTTGTTTGATCATACAGAAATCAATAAAATAGCATACTAAGTTATACTATTTCCAAAATCTACAGGATTATCGAGTCACCATGTCCCTCTGAGACTAAAGATCCAGTGGGCTTCAGCACCCGACAGTATGTACTGCAAGAGCTTGGCTCTATGTTGCGGGTGTATGACGCCAGCGATCCGGCCGGACGCACCGCCTTGCAGACTCTCATTACTGATATGCTTACTGGTAAGGGTAAATGGAAGCTGTATTATTATTTAATTAATTTGTTTTTACTGTAACTATTACTATTGTTTAATAGTTGTAAATATATAAAATAATAATAATATATATACATATTATAATTATCCTACATACAACCTGCTGATCGAATTGTGTCTGGGATATATTACTTTTGCTATAACTATGTGCATTAATATTCATAATACATGTATTCCATACACTATTATAAAATTATTAAGAGATTCGTAACAACCCCATAATAATCAACTTTTGCATGTTACTAAAAGTCCTATTATTTTTTGGACCGATCGTCGAGAAAACTCATAATTCAAATTAAATTATTTGGAGCCGATCAATAAAAGTAGACCATTTAGGTTCTTTTTGTATGGATTTATAAATACTGTTCTTCCTAGGTGACTATGGGCCTCTAAATGCAGACGTAATACGCGCGTTTGTATCGGCCCTCGAACTGGCAATACCGGATATAACGCCCCGAATAGAAGTTGTATGTGGAATGGTGAACAATTTGCGGGAGCCACCGGAAGTTGAGGAGGAGACAGTGGTGTCAATGCCTGTGGAATGTACTGAGATTAAACTACAGGTGCATTTTATATTATAAAGTAAATAAGTAAATAAAAAAATAAAGTGCATAATAATGCCTATCTTTATTCAGTAGTATTATAAAAGTTAAAAATTTACTAAAAAAGAGTATGATAATTAATTTTCTCTATGATTAGACAATATATTAAATCGATTTTATTTTTTGATAAAAAGTTGCTCTAGACTTTTTAACTAAGCTTAATAATATAGAAATGAATTAATAAATTAATTAAAATAAATTATTTTAGAGGGCAAGACTACGTGTCTCTTTAAACGTCGCCATAGAGGCGCAAGAGGAGGCCGTTAGAGATGAAAACTATGCACTGGCTGCTGAATGTAAAGCTAAAGTAAGTAACTATTTGTAAGTCGTTTATATATATACTCACTCACTCGCTCATCACGAAATACGCTAGACCGATAAAGATGAAAATTGGCAGGGAGGTACTTTATAAACAGTATAGGTGCGTTAAGAACGGATATTGCGATAGTGCCGCACTAAGGTGGTCTAAGGGCTCTCACAAGTTTGTATGAAAGTCCTTCATTTCTTATATAATATAAAAATTAATGCATGTTGTGAAAAAAATTACGGAAAATATGAAAAAAATGTATTATAAAATTCCTGATGTGTCAGATATGGAGATATTTCTGAACAACTTTTGAAAGAAGGGTATTCTACCCTTACTATATATACTTTTCTCTTATTTAAAAGTAATAATAATTTAACAGCCAATGAATCTAATGACTATCATTTTCAGTTACGAATCTTCGGGTTCGAGTCTTGTGTCGGGCCATTAAGTTTTTTTTTGAGATATACTTAGTAACAACCCTAAGTGGCAGAGTGGGCGCTGCTTCACAGAGCACGTAAAGCCATCGATTCTGAACTTTAACTCTAACCTGCTGTATTGAATATCAAGAGTAAAACATATATAGAGTGAATATAATATAACGTCTCGATCAAAATCGATCAGATAGACATTATTATTTACTAATTACAAAACTAATTTGAAAAATTAATATTATATTGTTAATTTTTTTCTTTACAGGTAGCAGATATCCAAAGGAAGTTAGAAGAATTAAAAATTCAAAAATCACCACCACCTCCACAACCTATGGCAGTAAGAACATAATATGAGATAATTTTTCATTAAATCTTTATTAAACTCATTGTAAAATACTTATAATTTTAATATTGAATGTTAAATTTTTTATAAAGAGATTTTTTTCTAAAAAGGTATTTTTTAATAAATTTCCAGACAATAAAGGAAAAACAATGTGATGCAGCAACATTGAATAAGTGTTTGGTAATACTTAATAGTGCCTTGGATACTCCACAACTGAAAACTATTACTCCTATGTTGCAGATTATTTTTTCTGAATTAGAGGTAACTTGCCCTTATGAAAAAGGGTTTAGATATACATATATGACAATAATTATACTTCAAAGTTTATTTTTTATGTTTTATGAAGTATAAAAGTATAAAGTGTTTTCAAAATCCAGCCAGTTAGTAAATCCCATTGAATATGTGTACCAAGAGGGCTATTCCTGGCAACATTTCCCTGACAACTACAATAAAAAAGAAATAAGATTTCTTAATTGACTTTGTATTAGTATAAATATGTTACATATATTTTTGTACTTGAATATAATTCATATAAATACGTCTTACTGATTTTAGATTTCATTTATCTTTTTTCAGGCTGAAATATTTCAAAATCCAGAATTACTAAACAATGCTCTCGAGACTGTTGCTTTGTTTGCGATGCTGGATAAGGAGTTTGCTAAAGATCACAAAGCATTTTTCTTTGCAAATGTAAGTATATGTTAATATTATGGTATATGCTTATTATTATGCAATTTACTTTAATTTTTTTTTACGATTACTAAAATTGTTTTAAAAAAAGATAAAAATATAATACTTTCTTAGGCTTACGCGAATATTACGCGAAGATAAAAATATAATGTTTATTTTTCAGCTAATAGATACAAGTAACGAACCAATAGTAACAACGGTTCTGAAATGTATAGTGGATTTGCTCTGCGTGCACGGCGCGAACGTGTTCGAAGATGATAATGCGCCTAATGAGTCGAAAGCCGCGGTGAAGAAACGCAACACGCATCACTCTATTGACGCTATGGACGCGGATGGTAAAGATACTTGAATCTTTTTATTTCTGATATTTTTACGTGCTAATCATTTCTATAGTTCAGACGCGAAGCAGAAAGAATTTTGTACATTAACCTGTTATTACCTGTCTCTGTCACTCCCGCGTAAATATATTGCGTCTCACTTGCACAGATGCAATGGCCGCTATCCTCAGAGATTGTAAACTTTTTACCTAGGACTGTAAGGTTTGTTCTTGTTTGCATATGGTTTTTGTTTTTGAATTCCAATATTTTTATTTCTGCCAAATTAGTAATTGTAACTTGATTTTCATAACTGATTATATACTTAAATCAAAATAAATAATTTACATAATAAAACTAATTTATTTAATAAGTTAGTAAATGTATTTTTCTCCTTCAAATGTTTCATATAAACTGCACTTAATACCAAAATGTTTGTGACTACTGTCAGTAAGTGAAGAGGTCATTTTACAAAATTCTGCCTGCTCCGCGACTTCACTATAATATGATTATCACTTGTTTTACGGTGAAGGAAAATATTGTGCATTTTTTAAAGAACTAAATAGGTTAAATAGGTAGAATTCAATGTTTATTATTTCAGGTACAATATCAGAATCGGCTTTATCACTATCTCCCGTCCACAGTACTGTGATAGAATTGCTTTTGAAAATAATGGACAGTGCAGTAAGTTACTTTTTCATATTAAAGTTAATACATATTATCATAATTTCCCAAATTTTTGCATTTTTTGATAAAGATTGAATAACTTGATAAAAGATCATCTATACTATCTTGACGAATTTCTAAAGTCACTGACCAGTGCTGTCTCACACTGTATTATTAGTATATTATATCCTAATTTTATGTATACGATTTTATGTATAAATTTCGTATTGTAATAATTAATGTAAAATTATTCCTTAAAAACAAATAAAAGTGGTCAGTAGTTCAAGTCTTCACTCCAACTGAATAATCTATAAAAATATGTTAGCATGAAATTGTCAATACCATTAGATTTTATCTCCAGAATTCTAAACTGTAGGGAGATTATGCACCGTAATAAAATACAGCTTACAATTTGACTGTAGATTGTAATCTATCGAAGTGAAACCGTTAAATTGTGAATTTGCATTCAACGGAACCAAACATGCAAACACTCATACGAGTATATATCTATTTCGTACCAAGGGTTAACCTTAACACGTACCGAGCGATTAAGGGGGAGCAGCTAGTTAAATAATATTTTAGTAAATATAATTTATTACTTTATTAAAACTATCTTATATTTACAGTGTTCAACATATAGACTTATTATAGTGGAGGGATTGTGTCGTCTCATATACCTCGGGCATCTCGAATCTCCAGCACTAATAAGCAGACTTCTACTGCTCTGGTTTAATCCTGCTACAGGTAATTTGTGTTACTTATAATCATTAATTATAGTCATTAACTAGCAAAAATCAGAGCTTTGTGAGGGCCTAGTTTTTTAAGGGATAATGTTATAGCGATTTTTACTCTTTGGTAGTACAATAACATTTTATCCAATTTACACAAAATTGATAATGTTCATTTTACAAAACAAATTAAAATTTGGCAAATTATGTACTTAAAACAGTATGAAAATCGGTGGAGTAGGTGCAGACAGATGCATCAGAGGACTTTGTTTTGTAATATGTAGTTATAATTTCCTATATGATTACCATTTGTCTTACGATGAAGTATAACATCGTGAATCTGCATGTAAGAGAAGAGAACCTAGCACGTTTTCCAAAGACATGTAAATTCTATCCACTATGGCCGGTTCTTTCTCATATAGATTAGATTACTTATATTGCATTGACTCGTATGATAAGCGTTTTACGGTATTTTTTCACATTCTAATATGTATTTTCAGTCGATGAAGATAATCTGCGGCAAACGATCGGTATCTTTTTCCAAACATTCCCCACTAGTGTAGAGGGAGCTCATGAGCAATTGCAGGTTAGTCCATCCATTACAAAAAATAGAACAGTTATAAACATAATACTATTAATATGAATTAATGCTTTATGAAATTTTCTAATTTTTTTTTAAGAAAGCCACATTACCAACTCTTAGAGCACTCGCCAATGCTCCATCGAGTTCGCCCATCGCTGAAATAGACCAGGAGGCAGTTGTTAGATTCATCGTCTCTCTAACTAAAGTCAATCACGAGGTATACATTGCTTTATTAAATTACTAATTAATGGACGGCAGAAATCCAAACTGTTATATTTGTTATTATATGAAACAGGTTTATTAAAACACGACAAAACGTGTGTATGACAATATATTTGAAGTTTGTAAATCTATTAAAATAACACACTTTAAAGTAAGTTTTGTTTTATACTTTTACTATAATTTATTACTTTACTTACTTATTATATTATTAGATTTACTCCAAGTTATTATCTTTATATTATATTACTAATTACTATCTAAATCCAAGTTCAGCCGATTCATTGTTAAGATGTAACAAACATATAAATACTGCTAAACTCAATTCAGATTCTCGTCGCGAAGCGTTTAGAGATTGCTGTTTCCCTGTCCCGATTATAACATAACGCGGTTTCCCTAGAGTGTTCCGATTATTGCATTATATGACGTTTAACAGTCTGAACATATAAAAAAATCTATTTCAGTTATTTAAAATAGTGTACTATAAAGAATATTTTGTATCTTAAATAACCTTTGAGACGTCTAAAACTTTCTTTCTTCTTTTCTTTCCCTTGACTATGAGTTACAATGCTGTTAAGCATTCAATCCGTCAAGGACAAAAAACCGAAATCGCGATATTCGCGTACAACCAAGATAGTATTAAAAGTATATTTAAATAGCCTTTCCTGTGGCTCCGCTCGCGTTCTAAAGGCTGAAAATCAAAAGAAATATTTTTCTCGCGTTTTTGCAACATTTATCATTGATGATCCGCTTCTATTGGTCGTAGCGTGATAAAATATATCCTATAACCATCCTCGATAAGTGGACTATCTAACACAAAAAGCATTTTTCAATTCGGACCAGTAGATCCTGATGACATACGAAACACTAAAAATAATCAAATTAAAAAGCGTCAACCCTAGCTGGCGTGTCCTAAGCGAGTATATGGCAGCATGGGCTCGCTACCGCCCCTCTCACCCCGCAAACCCGCACGATTGCTCTGGCTAGACATGTCCGTTGGCCGACTGTAAGTTATCATAGACTGCGGTACTAAAAATAAATGAATAAATAAAATAAAAATAGCCTTTATTTACTCTGACCTTTGCACAATTGTAATATAATAAAATAAAGCAAAACTATACTAACTATTCTTAACTAACAACTATACTATACTATCTTATTTATATTTTTTCTTTTTTTATATAACTTAATTACATTTAAACTTAATTACATTAACATTTAAATATCAGTTACCAGGCCAGGCTGTCCGCGACATAGGCCTCCTCTAGTTCCCTCCACTTTGTCTGTCCATTGCTGTCCTTCTCCTACCTGACCTGACTGCGTTACTACTAAGAAAGTATTAAAAGTATATTTAATTAGTGTATTGTGTCCAGGTGGTGGACAGCCAAGGCGCGATGGCGCTGGCGCTGGTGGGGCACCTGGCGCGGCGGCCGGCGTGCGCGGAGGCGGCGCTGGCGTGCCGTCTGCTCGCGCTGCTGGCGCCGCCGCGGGACGCGCGCGCCGCCGCCGACCTCACCCCCATGCTGAGGGACCTCGCTCTGGTGGGTTAGATACACTTAGGGGTCGTCCATAAATCACGTGATGTTTTTAAGCAACTTTTTGAAGCCCCCCTCCCCCGTGGATACGTGGTGAGGTTTAAGACTAGCCTTCGGTCTATAAATCGCGCCTTCAAAGAAAAACACGTGATAAATCACATCAAGTACACCCCCCTTACCTCCTGGTGATATTTCGTGATTTTTTCCGAACAAAACGTTTACGTTTACGAGTGTTGCTAGTGATGTAAGATATTTTCTTTATTTCAATTATATTTATATTATTTAAAAATAGCATTAAATATTATATATCATATTTTTTCATGTTTAGATTTTTATTTTTATCGATAAAAAATGTAAGGAACTTCGTTACTATCCGGTGTCCCACGACACCAGACGTTATATTTTTTTTATTACCGACTATATTTAGCGCGAGCCAAGTAAATTATATACTAAAACCTTCCTCGATAACAACTATCAATTGATGAAAATGGTATGAAAAGTTTTGAAGTAGTTTTGTTTAAGTCCTTAGACTTTGTCTTATTATATGTAGTGATTATCGTCGTCGTATTATTACTTTCATTTCATTCATTTCATTCTTAAAATACATCACAATACGGAGGGAGAGGGTCGATGAAGTGCGACATTGTGTGACAAGGGGCGGAAGGCGTCCTAAGTTTTGTGACGTCACATTGTAAAACCGTGAAAGTGTTAAAATGCCAATTATTTTGTTGGCGAGTTCACATTTGCTCTACTAGACTCACGCGCCGGCCTGAGTTTGTAACATCAACTAATAATATATTTAGTTTTTTTATTATTATTTTCAAATGTTTGACATAATATTGATTTTTTACATTGTGCTTAACAATAGGGATATTCTTTCAGAAATTGCCAGACAAGCAGTCGTGCAGAAATCTAACACGATATCTTGGATCTTTAGAAGCGCTAGAACGTGCAAGTCTCAATAAAATGTCAACAGGTATATTAGTTATATGTAAATATTTTTAATATTTCTATGTATGTAATTAATTACATAATAATTATTTATTTTTAATAATATATTTAATTTATTATCTAAATATGTACTATAAAAAATAGATTATGTTAATTAGCGAAAACTATAGGACGAGTAGTAATATCCTGTTAAATAAGCTCTATAGCCAAAATAAAATGATATTATTAATACTGTTTTATTAAAAATAATAGTAATAATAAAATTACATTTTAGTTTCTTTGTTTTACACTATTTTTACTGTTCTCAGGTACGGAAGGCACAATACAAGCAGATTTCTCGATCGCTACACTCGGAAGGACTACAGCATCTTTAAGTATGTATAATAGAAATATTTTGCTATTTGCTATTTTATTATATTTAAAAAATATTAAAACTAGTGAAAAAAATTTGAAGAAATGTTTTCTGTTATATATCTAATTATTTGAATAGATTTAAGTATTTAGACTAGAGACACAGTGGTAGCCTGGTGGTACGCGCCCGTTTAGATATTAGAGTTATGCGGATCAAATCCCGGGTCTTGCACCTGTGATATTTTAATCATTTCTAACACGATTAACTTGTCTTACAGTAAAGGAAAACATCGTTAGGAAATCTGCATGTCTGAGAGAACCTAGCAAGTTTTCGAAAGACATGTGAAGTCCGCCAACACGCACTGAGCCAGCGCGGTAGACTATGGCCTGATCACCTTCGTAATGAAGGGAGGCTTGTGCCCAGCAGTGGGACTTTAAAAAGGGCTGAATATATTACATTAAGTTTTTGTAATTATTTTTGAAGTGAAACTTCTTTAGTATTGTTGTGATTTGAAACTCGATGAAACGAAAAAATAAGTCCATAGTACCAGGCACTCAGAGACGGGGAAGAGTTTGCCTTAATTTAAATTCAAGTTTAATTTCTGACATGTGTACTTTGTACACACGCACTTTTTTTTTTTAAATGATTTGTTGTTCATACAGCACAGCCACTAGCGTGGAGCACGCATGTGGTGATTAACGACGTTTTAACAGAAGAAGCGGAGATAGATGATAAGTCACCCACTGAAATTGGACCGAGAATATCTGACGGTAAGGCATTATTTTAATACTTATTTAATATCTTTACAAAAACCTATAAATTTAATGACTTATTATATAAACAAAATGTTATTTGCTTAATATGACTTCCTAAACGGCTGGACCGATATTGATGGATATCTTAAGTTTTTAGATTGACAATTAGATCGTTAGGTACAAGTTTTTTTTTTATTTCTATCACTACTGAACTCGACAGAATGTCAGAATTAGGAAATAATATAACTGTATGTGTGAATGTCACCGAAGTTCTCCTAAATGGCCGTTTGATGATTTTTTTGTTTCCCAGTATTTATTTCTTATAATCGAATCTTCATAGTTTATTGTCAAAATAAATTATGCCCTTCAAACAAAATGCCAACATTCGGAAAACATTGACTATTAAACTGAGAAATTATTATCAATTAAATAAAATAGAACGTTCAAATAGGACGTTTTTATGCTCGAGCGCAATCTCGTTAATCTCGCGAGATCTCGTCGTTTTTTCGTTCGAGATCAATCTCGCTAAAAAAGGCCGAGATCTCGCGAGATCGAGATTGCATTCCCTAGGTAGAATAGTATTAGTCTTAGATCTGTTGGGTCTAATTTGTATAAAACATGTAATAAATATTCTAAAATATACAATTCATCATTTCTTATACTTTAAAAAAGACATTTCAGAACAAAATAAATCGTCAGAAGAAAGAAAATCCCTGCCACAAACATCAGATACAGACACTCCTGCAGCCAAGGAACCGTCAGATGTGGATTCTGATAGTAGCGGTGTTTCACCCGTGAAAAAAGCGAAAGTTACTAAAGGTACATAATTAATTATTCTTTACACGCTTTTGGCCGCGGCTCTGTTCTTGTAACTTGTTACTTTATTAAGATAACTAGCCTTTTCAGCGGCTTCGCGCGCGTTCTAATAAAATAACCAAATACCTCCCGTTCTTGCAACATTTTTCATTTATGCTCCGCTCCTATTGGTCGTAGCGTGATGTAATAGCCTATAGCCTTCCTCGATAAACGGACTATCTAACACAAAAAGAATTTTTCAATTCGGTCCAAAAGTTACTGAGATTAGCGCGTTCAACCAAACAAACAAACAAACTCTTCAGCTTTATGATATTAGAATAGATATATTGATCAAATTCGTATACACTAATAATTCCCCAATAGAAAAACAGACGATAAATGTTATATTAGTGCGAAATAAGACATAATTTATTATTAAAAAAAGGTAAGTAAAGTAATTACATATTTATTTAAATAACAGGGAAGAAAAAGAAGCAAGCGGTAACGAGACAAAACTCCGATCCTTCTGAAACAAAACGTGGCAAGAAACCGGCAAAAGAGAAGGTGCAGAGTGAGAAAGGAGTTAAGAGGACTCGCTCACAACGCTCGTTGGTGGATGTAGATAGAGGTAAGAATATAAACTGTGGAACAAGTAATATTGAAATTTGCTTTTGAGGTTTTAAGTTGATTGTTTTTTTCTTAATTATTCAATGGCTTAGTATTATTTGTACTATATCTTCAAAAAAATATATAGAATGATTTTAAAAAAAACTTAATAAACTGAACCTACTATGATTTTTAACAACACTAGTGCAGAACAACACTGTTGTCTCGATTTCAATAACTAATTAGCTTATAATTCGCAGAACATATGCGTAAATAAATTCATCATTATCGTCTTGTAGATGAGCTTAGAAAAAAAATTTAATCTGTTTATTAATATTTATCAGCCAAAAAAGAAGCAGAAAATAAGTCAAAAAATGAAGTGTTACAACAATTGCCTCCATTAGATGACTTGGATATGTCAAATGTAACTGTCAGAAGATCAACTAGAGGCTTACAGTCAAGTTCCAGTACTGAATCCAACGGTTCGAATGGTAAAAAGAAAGGGAAGAAAACTCAGAAAAAGAAAGGTTAGTAATATTAAGAACTAGTATTTTTGCACGTGACTTCGTTTGCTTTGTAAAATAAAAAAAAAACCTGCTGGCTCAGTCTCTCCCATAACCATGATTGCTATATTGCATTCGAAACGACAGCAACCATAGATCAAAATAAATCCGCAAAAAAATTCGAAATTATTTCGCATAAATCTCAAAAAATCAATATTTTTCACACCGCCAAATAGCCTAACACATTATGATATGAAATTTAGAACGTAAATGCTGTGGCAGTGTTTATTATTGTTATTTTAAATAAGGTAGTGTAGAACATAGAGTTAGAGATGAAATAGACAAGCATATTATTATTTCATAGAAGATCAACCACAACGAGTGACGCGTTCATCTGTGGGGTCCAGAAGCAGTGCCAGTTTCGTTCTCTCCGGTGACAATTCTGGCGACGACACGGAACTTCACACCATTGTCTATGATAATGATATTGTAAGTATTATTAAAATAACAGAAAAATATAATAGTTTTCTTTAAAAAAAAAAGATATCTTACGTTATATTGAATGTAAGCAGCTAAATCGAAAATCGATGGCTATTATAGTATAATCGTTTATAAATAGCCTGTGCACATCCCGATGCAAGCCCTTGAAAAATTTATCGAAATCCATTTACAGGTTTGAACATAAAGTATAAAGCAAACATAAAGAATTACTGTCACAATTATAATAATAATATAGATACATTAAATATATATAAAAGGAAGGAACATAACTATAAAATATAACTTAATGTATTAAGTTGTTCAAGATTTCTCATAATAAAAAGCATTTTTAAAATAACATTACTTTATTATAGGAACAAGAAATTTTGAATGATTCGAGCGAATTAATGAACAGCAGACGCTCATCCAAAGCAAATGTGACAATCCCTGAGACACCTGATGTGAGCGATGAGTAAGTTCATTTTTTATATTTTAAATTTTAATTCTCAAAAAAATCTTATTTCAGACCACTTTATATTATATATTTATTATATACGAATAATAATTGCTTACAGATCTGAATCAGAACCAGAAATCCCAGTGAAAGGAAAAGGAAAACGTAAAGGAAACAAGTAAAAAATTATAACATAATATTATATTTTATTGTAATTTGAATTAACTCATATTTATTTATATTCCAAGAATATTCATTCATTCATTAACAATTCCAAGCTTCTCGAGATTGAATGCGATAAAAGTCGTACGCAGATGTCAAAGAGTGAAAAAAGTTGCGCAAAGTAAACTGTACCTTGTTCCGTATAATTTAAGGAACACATTACATTGCTGGCTTCCGTTTTTGCAGGGAAATTGGCCTTAAGTACAACATTTATTCATCATAATATTCAGGTGAGCAATAACGGTGTATAATTTGCAATATATAAACATTCGCACCGAATAGGTGTATTTTAAGAATATATAAATAATATCGAAATAATTTATATTAAAAATATATTTTTATCGCATTCAACTCAAGGTAGTAATGATATATATTGTTTTGTATTATTTCTATAAATATTATTGTTATGCAGATTTTTTTTAATAATGGCCTTTTAAGAAATAATTGTAGAACTTAGTTTATAACAAAAGTAATAAAATTAAATGCCACTTATACAAATACATTATTATTTTATAAAACTTTTAAGTAATGCATTATAAGTATTTTGTAACGTATTGGAGCTTTATTTTTTACACTTTATTCCCAGATACAAATAGTTATAATAAATATTTAACATAAGTGAATAGTTATTTTTATTTAAATAAAAAGTACATATTAGCAATATATTCTAATTTTTTCCCACTCTATTTTCTGAATAGTGCTACTTTATAGCGTTTTGATAAACTTATATCCATTTTAACTTGGTCAATGGTATGAAAATGAGAGTGAGGCAAACTGAGTGCGTGCGAGCTAATTATTTTCTAAGTAACCATATTTTAAGTATACGAATTATATCTCTTCAAGTTTTTTAAACAAAAAGGATATTTTTTTGTTTTAATATTATTTTTTGTTTTAATTATTTTTATCTGGTTCGTACGGTGTTGTGAGACTGTGAGTTGCTGTTTTCTTCGATATTATCCTCATGAGGCGCTTCTGAAAGCTTGTTGTTGTACCAGCCTTTCCGTCTAAGATCAGATCCAACCAACTTTGGCCAACTGCATAATAAAATTATTATATTTATATAATATGTATGTATTTAAAGTTATATATGTGTAGTATATCAACTATCTTGTATCCATAATTCAAGCCCTCGTAGCTTACAACTGAACTAGATGGCGCTGAGTGTAATAATGTCCCAACATATTTATCTATATAAATAAAATGATAGAGGTCTACAGTTGTGCGCGCATCACGGAAAAACTACTGGATAGATTTCAATGAAACTTTCGAAGTTTTATTTCTTAGACACTTGGCCCTTATCAAAAAAAAATGATTGCGATATCTTCATTTAATAAAAAGTTATTATAGTTTCAAGAAACAACGATTTGTATATGCACTGCGTGTTCAGTGATGTATGTTTCCTTCTCGCGGAGTAGTGGGGCAAGCGGCGTAGCGCGCATGCGGAAAACTTTGTTAATATTTCAAGCAACGCGGACGAAGTCGCGGGTATCAGCTAGTTTCATAAATAAATTTTTTCAAGATAATTAAACTCACCCATAATTCGGTTTATTATACAACTGATGACGTATAGTGATGAACTCGGCGCCTCTCTCGCCGATCATAACCACCGGCGCCATAGTGTTGCCAGACACGACGGTTGGCATAATCGACGCGTCTACCACCCTGAGACCTACGTGTGGGAAAAAATATTTAGATCAAGATAGCTGTATGAGAAATCCTTAGCCTTAATTCATTTTAAAAAATTAAAAGTGCGTCGGATCATATTTTATGCAGCACGGGATCGAGGTTATTCTTGTGTTAATAATAAAAAAAAATTGTAGAGCCATTATATATAATGAAAAATAATTAACATATTCCTCGTTGATTACCTTGTCTTTATGAAAAACTGTGTATTTTTATAAAAAAACAAGTCCCCTTAAAAATGTTCTATTAAAGCTATTATATCTTCAAATGCATCTTCGTCATACTCAAATAGAAGAATATTCCAAACCAATATGTCAGAACTTCAGTGTAATTGCTTATTATTATTATTTACAAAATGATCATTTAATAAAAAAAATGTACCGATTTTTGTTATTTTAAGGTCGAAGCCTGAAATCGAGCCTTGAGATCCATTTTTATTATTAAAATTCACGTACACTACTCAACTAACATACAACAAATTACTGGTTTTTTACTGCGACAATAATGCCAAAGCATATTACCATCAACACCATAAACTCTCAGCCGTGGGTCCACGACAGCCATGGGGTCCCTCTTAGACCCCATCTTGCAAGTGCCGCATTGATGGTTCTCGGGCGCGGTGTGGATTTTCGCTAAGCACTTGAAGAACTCGTCGGTAGGTTCTGGGCCGCCGCCGGGACACTCTGCGCCATAACCCTCTTTCGGTCTCATACCGTATTTCTGACGCAAAATCTAAAAATATTAATAATAGAATTTTGTAATGAAGGATTCATTCCATATAAATTGGACTTTATAAATACATATGATACTTTAAACACAGACAGATATTATGACCTGCGATTTTACAATCAGTTAGAACGGTTATTAAAAAAATAATAGGTAACATTAATTCGTAAATCTATGTTTAGATAAACAGGACATGCTTCAGAAATAGAATCGGTACCTAGGTACTTTACCTACCTACATAGAAGAAAAATTACATATTACTCTTTCTTGTATTGCAAAACAAGTAACAATGAACTAGAGCATATTATGTACCGTGGTATTAGCCAATCTATAAGCAATTCTCGACGCGTCTGCGATGACGTTCAGCTCGTGTTCGTTGTCGAAGTAGTGGGGTTGCATTATAGGCGCTTCTAGAGGGTCAGTAGAGCGCAGCGTGAGGTAGCCGCGGCTTCTCGGCTGTAGGGCTACCACTGATATACTGTTGGAAACATGAAAATTATATTATAAATATATTATGCTATATTGGCATGGTTAGGTATGATTATTATTTTAGTCGGCTATTAGTAGCTTTAGGTATCTATTTATTATAGATGACTAGTCTTGTTTTTTCTATAATTCTTCAAAAAAACTTCCAAGTCCACTGTTAGGATAAAAGTCCTTAGTATATAGAACGGGATAAATATCATTCCAAATAATAATTAATTAATATATTTAGCGCGAGCGAAACCACGGGTTCCGCTAGTAAATGTATACAAAAACTTGACAAATTATATAGTTAAAGCTTTCATCGAGAACCACTCCATCCATCGGTGAAAACAGCGGAGGACTTTGTTTTATAATATGTAGTGAAGGGTATACCTATATGATTACCTATTGAGGTATGTAGTTACAGTAATGATTACCTGACAGATCTTAATTTTTCTTCCTTTAGTAATTCTTCAGGGTTTCCCTCGGAACACGAGCCGCATGAGGCGTAGTATCCGCCGAAGAAGTACTGGACATCCGGTTGTCGCCCGCCGGCTGGTGCCAGGCGGGAATTTATTTTACCTGTTAACTTTACAACAAGTTTTTCCTAAGCAGTAATACTACTTAATATTGTGTATACATAAGCTTACATAAATTCAAATTCTACCTGAACTAATTACTAACTACCACTAGTGGCTAGCGTGTAGGTACAGCTGTAAATCATTAGGTCCTGGGTTCGAATCCCTAGTCCCCGAGTTTATTACTACTTTCAATGTAGGTCGTTTTTAATTAAACTTATTTTTCCTTTAACGTTTATATTTAAGCATTTTGTAATAAGTAGAAAACCCGTCCTCAATTTGTAACTGATAAAATTTTCACAAATTTGTATGTGCGGGCTTGAATATAATCAGAAATGTATATATCTGTAATTACCAATACAATGAGCCCACATAGATGTGTGTACGATACGCTATACTTTGCTAAAATTAAAACATATTAGATATAAGAAGTAGGCTACGGTTACAGTTGTAAAACGTGCTCACACTGAAAATTTGAATACTTATTCACTGTTATATTTGGGTCTATTCTGTACATAATACGTTAGTCACTGTTTTAAATAAAAAGTGCGTGTGTACAAAGTACACATGTCAGAAGTAAAACTTCTTTGGCAAACTAATTTTTAAATCTCGTTTATATTAATTATACTAAGTAACTCCGTCTAAGCTCGTTGAGAGAGGGAGACGGCGCGAAGGTCACACCCACGAGTAAGACAGAGTTAGAAATGTCACTGACTCGCGGTGTCTAAGTAAGGCTAACTCTTCCCCGTCTCTGAGCGCCTGGTACTATGGACTTATTTTTTCGTTTCATCGAGTTTGAAATCACAACGATTCTAAAGAAGTTTCACTTCAAAAATATTTCATGCACAGATTTCGCTAAGTTACTATTTTTTTATGCTAAGGTGAGCAGTGTGTCTGAAATAAAATTTCTTTTATTCTATTGTAAATAATCCTTTCCTTTTCATAAAACTATGTATTAAATTGATTTATACATACTTGTGACATTCCTGTGCCTGACAGAGGCCCGTCTCGATTCAACATATACTGCATAGCAGTATCCCAAGATAGTTCCGGTACATCTGGCTCTTTAAGCGTGAATTGTAACTTAGATCCAACATGGTTCTGAAGATTTTGACCGACTCCAGGCAAATCTTTAATTACTGGAATATTAAACTTATTGAGAGTTTCTTTCGGCCCTACACCTGAAAGGAGTAGTATTTGCGGAGAATTGATTGCACCTCCTGATAAAATTGCCTGCAAAAATATTTTTGTCAATAAAAATTATTTTTTAAATACGAGGTTATGTATACATTAATTAGCAAATTAAATATTAGGAATGTAAGGGATGACAGTAAATTATCAATAAACCAAATATGAAAGAACTGATACTGCTTAGTCGTCTGTTCGATTCCCACTCTAAAGATCGAGAACTGTGTATATATAATACGCAATATATATGTCTGTTTTATGCTAGTTTTAACTATTAGCTTCTCTTAGTTCCCTTTTAATAATATAATTAAAGTACCTCTTTTATAACACGAACAGATTTCGTCTTCCCATTCTTGATATATTCCACTCCTGTCACTTTCTTACTTGCTGGGTCTATAATTACTCGAGATCCGACAGCATTTAAGAGTATATGCAGATTATTTCTCCTCGCGGCTGGCCGAAGAAACGCACGCGCTGTGCTGTACCTTGAGCCTTGACTAGAATAGGATAATTCCTAATATTATAAACGTAAATATAACTCGATCTGTCTGTCAGTTACGCTTTACACCTAAAGAGATAAACCAATTTTGATGAATTTTGGTAAAGAGAGATGAGATAGGAGGAGAGTACAGGCTACTTGTTGTCGCAAAAAGAAAATTGAAAAGGGGTTAAATGTAAAGAGATACGTCGAATTATTAAAATCGAATGTTACCTTGTACCTTTTGTTGTTGCCATATTATATTTATAGTTAGCGTCACATTTTATAATGAAGATTAGGAAAAGCAAGCGTGGGAATATTATAAATGAAAAAGGCACCTAGAGTGCCTTTAAGCGAAGCAAGTGGCAGATACAAGTAGATTTTTAAATGAACAATACTACTATGAAAGCTCAATAACAGTTCAATAACTGTAACATCTACATCAAGCCAACTTGTATGGTTAACAAGTAACAGATCATAGAGGCTCACTAGATTAAAGTTTGAAATCTTATACCTCGTAATGCCAGTGTACAAACCAGGCGCGGTCGCAGCCTGAAATTTTGGAGGGGGTCACTCACTACACTAATAAAAAATAGGTATCTGTAAAAGGTAAAATAAACATGACTGCTTAAGACACAATTTTATTTTTAACCTACTTCAAAAAAGGAGGAGTTTATATGTTCCATTGTATATTTTTTTATGTATGTTCACCGATTTCTCCGCCGTCTGTGGGCCGATTTCAAAAATTTTTCTTTTGTTTGGTAAGGTATAGCTTCGAGGGAGTCGCATTGTCACCAAGTCAGGTTCTGATGATGGTATCCCAGGGAAATCGAGGACAACTCTCAAATTTTATAGGCACCTATTATGTTTTTGATATATTTTCTAAAGATGTTCAAGCATTTGTGTCCGAAAATCATCATCTCATGTGGATGAGCTGATGATGGAAGGTACAATTCCTCAACGGTTCTTTTTATGTTTGTTCATTAATTTCTGCGTCAAATGTTGGCTGATTACAATTTTTTTTTGTTCGGTAGGGTATACTTCCAAGATATTCACATTATCACCAAGTCAGGATCTGATGATTTGATCCTAGGGAAATCCAGGGCAACTCTCAAATTAGGCGTTTATTACGTTTTTCATATATTTTCTAAAGCTGTTCAAGAATTTGTGATGATATAAGGTATATCTCCTCAACGGTTAGGAGTTGAAAGAAAATTCTTTTAATATTATACCTACTTATGAACCGATAGTCGTATTCCTTCAAGATATTAGGTTGATCTGATAATAGAAGGTAAATCTTATTCACGTCTAGGAGTTACGTGGAAAAATAGACGTGGACAAATCTCGATTGACTATTGTCGTTCACTCCAAAACTTCTCTGACTTATTGGAGCAGTAGTTTAGTTAGCCTACCAATATTATATTGAAACAAAATATCTAATTTCCACTAAAAAATTAAAAATAAATTATTTTGAAAACCGACTTCAAAACATTAGGTAATTGAAACTATTTTTTTTCTGTTTTTAGTTTTAATTTGTAATTGAAACTAAAAACAGAAAAAAAGCCAAAGCCAAAGCAAAAAAATCTTAATACAATTTAATTAATGTATCAATTTGTAAATATAATCAAAATATCCGTTCGAAAGTTCATTGCAAAGGCAGGATAAAACTGTCTTTCTTGGCTGGCACCGACTCCAACAATAACCTAGTAATTAAAATTATTTTTTATGTTTTTAGTTTCGATTTGTAACGTTTTGAAGTCGGTTTTAAACATTACTTATAAAACAAATGGAAGTTGTCTTTTTGTATTTGCGAATCGGGTGATACTAATATTTGAGACGTCTATTCTAGGACTATTTCCGGGTGAATGTTTAGAAGAGCTAAACCTGTTAAATGCTCTTCTAACATGTTTCATCATGTTCATAAAAACACCACTAGATGTCAGCAAACTATAAATTTATCGCTGTTAGGGGATAGCTAGAAATTTGCTTTTATTATTTGGCAAATTTTTGAGATTTTTCAATTTAACCTTAGATTTTGGGGGGGGTCATGTCCCCTGTGACCCCCCCCTTCGGACCGCGCCTGGTACAAACTTGTGCATATAACACCTACCTTTCGCATCTGCATTCTTTCTGCATTAGTCTCAATCAAGTACCTACTAACTAGTGATTCGAATGCTATTATTATTAAGTAAACTTATGTTTAAAATTAAAATACTTTATTAGAATTACATTTTTTTCCATAATAAATAGGTAATGAATACAATAAATAATTATTATATTAATTAGTACAATATTATATTTCGCTTGTTTTAGCACACGGGGAATATAGTAGCAATTTGATTCAACTACCTACTTAGTTATTTTTTTATTTATGCAAAAAAGTAGAGACAAATAATTCCCCATTCTACGTGACACTGGCGAAATAATCTGTGCTCAACTGGCACGCTTTGAAGCCATTAACAAGAGAATTGAATTGAATAGATACAAAAAATAGGGTAAACATACCGGTTTACCGACCACTACCCCTTTTCGACCACTTCGCATGTTATTTTAAATAATAGACAGTGTTATAGACCGATCTTTTCTAATTTCGCACCATTCGATCCGGGCGAACTTCACAGTTTATATTTTAACGGCATGACCTCGAAGTTTTCAAATTGAGCACTCAGTCGCTCTTTCAAAATTTGGTGTATGAACGCGTGTAAAATTTAGCGAAAAAAATAGTAGGTGGATTGATTTTCAAAGGTAAGTTTTTAAGTGTTACTCTTACTTTATTGGTCATTGCTTTGGTTTGTGTGTATAAGGCATGTTTAATTTCAATATTCAAGTGCCTAAACTCATCAAACTTTTTATAATTTATGATATTTTTGGTGGTCGGACAATACGTTAACGATTAATTACAAAATCTACTTTCCGACCGGGTGGTCGCAAAACCGGTTTATTCGCGTCGTTTTTCTTTGCCTTTATTGCGGAAACCTTAAATTCACCAACATACATTGCACTATATTTGTGAACAGCTAGAGTTTTGTGAATTTACAACTAGATTACGACCGCCTGTATACCTTATATTTTCAAAGATATGGCCTTCCAAAATAGCGAATATTTAACGGCCGATGACCAGTAAAAACAAAACCTCTCCCCGACCGTTTCAAAACTCCCTTATAATCTTACTAATATTATAAAAGTGAAAGTTAAGATTTATGTTTGAATGTTTGTTACTCAAGCACAAAATTTGGTACAGAGATAGAGTATACTCTGGAATAGCACATGCTAATTTTTATCCCGGAAAAATATATAGTTCCCTTGGGATATATCTGTTTTTATTTTGTAAAGGCGAACTTATTCAAGCTTGTAAATAAGCTTATATGTTTTAATGATAATGGATACATTTTGGTTGCTGTGCTTGGTGTTAGAATTGTGCTTGTTTTTTTATCAGATGGCACCTATCAGTAAAGAAAAAAAAAAGAGCCTTGCCGCTTCAACCCCTAAACTTTCCTTTGAATTTAAAAGTCCTTCTAACAAGCGTACGAAAACGCTAGGGCGAAAATTTCACATTTCGCACAGCTCTATTAAGATTCCATAGTTTTTCTTATATATCTCTTATCGACATCTCAATATCACCATTTAGTGACATTCAATTATCACAAGTCTTAGGTTGGCAACAATACTATGAAAAAAGAGATATAGCGAAAGAGGACAAAGAAAACTAAATTAAGAAAAGAAAGCTCGAAAGAGCTAAAGAGAAAAGAACAACTATTTCACCACCACCAACCATCAAAGAAGAGAATTAAAAAAAAAGTAGAAGAAACTCCAGGCCGTGTTAAATGTGGTTCTTGTGATCTTGACCTTAATACCGTTACTTAATTTTATTTTTAAGTCGTAAAAGAGAGTAAAAATATACAGCTTTTGTGAATTTATTAATTGTATTATTATCATACTATTATAAACCTTACAGGCTATTACACAAGAGTCGTTTTTCTACCGTAAAATAGGTGGCCGATAACCTAGCTATTTTTACGAATATATATTTTTATTAAATTATGTATCACTGATACATCTATAGGCACTAGGTTTAATGAAACTAGACTATTGTAGGATGAAATGATATTTTTTTGTAAAATCTTGGAGTACAACATTATGATAAAAATCAACTCCGAAGTCAACAAGTCGCTTAAACGGTCGGCTATTGCATTATTATTAGCATACTACACATACCTACTACTTCATTCTATACTTATTGTAATTTATAAATACCTATTACTATGTTACCATTAACTATATTTAACCTAATGTGTTTATAATGTTAGCTGTTCATCCACTTCGTAAAACCATAATAGAATTCAAGATGACTATTATACGTGTAATATTATGTAGATGTACTTATGTAGGTACTAAGAGTAATTTAAAAAATATAAAATAAATTATAGCAAAACCCGTATAAGATATAAAGTAAATATTTGACAAGCCAATAGGTATGTACTTGAGTTCTTCTTCTTGAGATATTAAAATTTTAACTAAGTCGTATCTATACGTCACAACTGTCGTATCCATCAATAAATTAAAGAATAATAATTGAGAACTTACTCATTATACGCCTGTGCAAGTGTGAAACCAGTGCTAGTTTCCCCGTTAAGATCGCTGGTAGGTGGGTATCCCAATTCTATAGCAGCTGAAACTACATCGTGCGCAAACTTTGGTGCGTAGCGGAACTGTAACAATAATATGTATGTTCAGTGTAGTCCAGTGGTAGCGCGTTCGCTTGGATAACCGAGTGATTCAAATCCGAGACCCGGATTTAAATCACCTCTCATATTTTAACGTGTGAATCATTTCTAACATGATTACCACTTGTTACAGCGAAGGAAAAGATCGTAAGGAAACCTGTAGGTATGTCTGTAAAAATCTAGCAATTTTTCAAAAGACATGTCAGTTCCGCCTACCCGCAGCTGCCCGTCAGCGTCACGGACCTTGGCCTAATCCCCTTCAGAAGGGAGGGGACCCAGCAGTGGGACGTTAAAAAGGACTGGTAACCGAATCAGACCTCTTATCAAATCTCAACAGTAGGCAGTAAGCGTTTGCGTTGTCTTAATAAAAATGGAATGTGGAGATTGGAGATGAATGAAAATGTGTTCTCGATGATCAATGTCAAATATTATCAAGATTTTCTCATTTTATCAAAATTCATTATAAATCACAAGTTATACTTAAATCGAAACTTCTTTGTTCAGTATTAGGTATCTTAACTTACACGTCACAATATTATGATACAAAACCGAATATTTTAACGTACCCAATTTGATTCTAAGCAAATAGGTGTACGTCGTACGAGTATGTACCAAGTACCACAAGATCTTATCAACCTGATATGCCGTTATTTAAAAGTCAATTTTAGAGTCGATATTGAAATTATTGATGTTATTGAGTAATAAATTATATTACTATCGTTTTATTATATCGTTTATAAAGTAATCCTGGCGTAACTGGTTGCTACCTAACGGTACCTACTGTGTTACTTACTCGTAGGTACTTTCAACTCTTTCTTAGATGAAATCCCAAATTTAAATACTGTTTAGTATTTTATAAACATATACCTAAGTTATAATGTTTTACTTTTGTATATATAATCAATTACGCTATCCTATAAATTACAATTTAAATCTACACAATAGGGTAAACATACCGGTTTACCGACCACTACCCCTTTTCGACCACTTCGCATGTTATTTTAAATAATAGACAGTGTTATAGACCGATCTTTTCTAATTTCGCGTCATTCGATCCGGGCGAACTTCACAGTTTATATTTTAACGGCATGACCTCGAAGTTTTCAAATTGAGCACTCAGTCGCTCTTTCAAAATTTGGTGTATGAACGCGTGTAAAATTTAGCGAAAAAAATAGTAGGTGGATTGATTTTCAAAGGTAAGTTTTTAAGTGTTACTCTTACTTTATTGGTCATTGATTTGGTTTGTGGGAATTAGGCATGTTTAATTTCAATATTCAAGTGCCTAAACTCATCAAACTTTTTATAATTTATGATATTTTTGGTGGTCGGACAATACGTTAACGATTAATTACAAAATCTACTTTCCGACCGGGTGGTCGCAAAACCGGTTTATTCGCGTCGTTTTTCTTTGCCTTTATTGCGGAAACCTTAAATTCACCAACATACATTGCACTATATTTGTGAACAGCTAGAGTTTTGTGAATTTACAACTAGATTACGACCGCCTGTATACCTTATATTTTCAAAGATATGGCCTTCCTAAATAGCGAATATTTAACGGCCGATGACCAGTAAAAACAAAACCTGTCCCCGGCCGTTTGAAAACTCCCTTATAAATTTACTAATATTATAAAAGTGAAAGTTAAGATGTATGTTTGAATGTTTGTTACTCAAGCACAAAATTTGGTACAGAGATAGAGTATACTCTGGAATAGCACATGCTAATTTTTATCCCGGAAAAATATATAGTTCCCTTGGGATATATCTGTTTTTATTTTGTAAAGGCGAACTTATTCAAGCTTGTAAATAAGCTTATATGTTTTAAAGATAATGGATACATTTTGGTTGCTGTGCTTGGTGTTAGAATTGTGCTTGTTTTTTTATCAGATGGCACCTATCAGTAAAGAAAAAAAATTAAGAGCCCCTAAACTTTCCTTTGAATTTAAAAGTCCTTCTAACAAGCGTACGAAAACGCTAGGGCGAAAATTTTACATTTCGCACAGCTCTATTAAGATTCCATAGTTTTTCTTATATATCTCTTATCGACATCTCATTATCACCATTTAGTGACATTTAATTATCACAAGTCTTAGGTTGGCAACAATACTATGAAAAAAGAGATATAGCGAAAGAGGACAAAGAAAACTAAATTAAGAAAAGAAAGCTCGAAAGAGCTAAAGAGAAAAGAACAACTACTTCACCACCACCAACCATCAAAGAAGAGAATTAAAAAAAAAGTAAAAGAAACTCCAGCCCGTGTTAAATGTGGTTCTTGTGATCTTGACCTTAATACCGTTACTTAATTTTATTTTTAATTCGTAAAAGAGAGTAAAAATATACAGCTTTTGTGAATTTATTAATTGTATTATTATCATACTATTATAAACCTTAAAGTCTATTACACAAGAGTCGTTTTTCTACCGTAAAATAGGTGGCCGATAACCAGTGCACTGGTGGACGATAACTGAGTGAAAAGGCCGATAACCGGTATATTTGCTATTTTTACGAATATATATTTTTATTAAATTATGTATTACTGATACATCTATAGGCGCTAGGTTTAATGAAACTAGACTATTGTAGGATGCAATGATATTTTTTTGAAAAATCTTGGAGTACAACATTATGATAAAAATCAACTCCGAAGTCAACAAGTCGCTTAAACGGTCGATAACCGGTATGTTTACCCTATTTATTTAAAATTTTGTGTCACAGTGTTTGTTATCGAACTGCTCGGATACGGATTTATAGATTTTTATGAAATTTTGTCCTGTATATTTGGTATATCTGAGAATAAGTCGTAGGCTATTTTTTATTCCTCTCGGTGATAAGGGGGCCACCGGCCACCTCTTCAAATTTTATTTTTTTATTTTAATATGATTTGGCATCAAAAAAATACTTATAACCCTCAAAAGTTCTTACTTCTACCACTGATCCCTATTTTGTAATAGTGACTAGAATGCGGGCGGAGCCGGAATTGCTAGTGTTTGTATAAAATTAGTAGAGTCGAACTCGCGTAAAACTTGAGTTCGGTATATTATTGTAATTTAAATATTTAAAGAAGTATTTTATTTTTCCTTTACAGTGTGTATTAATTTCTAATAGAGCAAAAAAACTGTAAATATTTTCGAATTTCTAGATGTAGGTACTATTTAAAATGAACAGACTTACAGATATTCCTAATTACCTATACATTTTCTATTAATGTATCCCAAATGTACGAAAAGTACTTTTTAAGGGTTTAATATACATACATACCGCCGTGGCCGTAATCGGTCTGGAGGACATCACATATACATTACGCCTGTCATTATGCACCTACAGTGTACGCAGTATACCTACCCAACCTTGCTTATACCACTCAATATGAAATAATAGTATACTGGCTTATACCTACTATTATTGTTTTGTAGATTTGAAATGAAATCGTGAGTCTTCACCGCATAACAAGGAAAATAATTATTATAGTTCATCGAAATAGATATACTGATGGTAATTTACTTAGGCCGGGGTAATTTACATAGGCCGGGGTAATTTACATAGGCCGGGGTAATTTACATAGGCCGGGGTAATTTACATAGGCCGGGGTAATTTGTATAATGATTTTATACTGTTTAATAAATAAGAGGAAACAAAGCTTTTTTTATAATTTTGTAAAATAAAAAACTTTTATATGCTACAATTTTTCTTATTTCCCCTGAACATCGAATAAGAGCGTATTGCTTAATTTTTGTTTAGATACGAACTTGAAGGTTCATTTTATATCAATTTTTAATGACAATTTCATATGAAATTTCATATTAAAACTAAACTGTAATCGATAGTAATGTAGCACCAGTTATCGTGCTGAATGTGTTTACATAGATTTAGCACTAAAAATATAAGAAAGAAAGAGAATCGACGAACAAGAAAGAGAATCGACGAATGATATAGAATGTTACAGTTCGCGTCATGTAAAACGAACGCTGGAAGAAAGTGGTGGGGGTGTATTTGCGCATCGGTACATTCGCATACGAAATTCCTAAGCCTATTCTTTTATTTTTGAACTAGCCTTTCGCCCACGATGTATATTGATTATTGGTACGTACTTTGAAAAATATATTAGATAGAATGTCATTAAATAGAATTCTATTGATTAATATAATATGTTTGATTCAGTGTAGAATGTTTAATCTACTAACAAAAAATTAAATTATTTCGTTTAATATATTTTTTTTAAATTATTAACTGCATTATTATCAGAATCTCTCTTTATAAAACAATATACGTCAAAAATATTTTTTCACTATTTTTTATATAAAATAATTTTGTAATTAATAACTTTTGTGTGCGCGATGGTATTTTAAACTGACAAACCAATAGCGAGCCGGAAAGCATGCGACGCGTGCCTTGCCGTCCCGCGTCTTACTACCAAATTGGCCGATAAATCGCCTCTGCGCAACTTGACAGCCAGCGTTCTTTTTATATGACGCGAATTATACTTAGGTATATAATGATTGTTTACATCACATATAGCTGTTATATATCAAATATTGTATTCAGCTTAATAAATATCAAATCGTATTAGAACAATCACGAATTAATAGTCATGTTACTACTACCCCTTACCCTCTGCACTGGTATGGCACCTCCAGTGGTATGATAATATCCAGACACTCCATTATCTATCTCTTTATTATCTTCGTTCCTGAGAAAGTAAGGTAGAACTTCATGCCATGACCAGCCCTCAGCTCCATTTATTGCCCAACCGTCATAGTCTGCAGGATTGCCTCGCATATACATCATCCCGTTGACCACTGTACATCCACCTGATAAATACATAGTCTTAGATAACCTCAATTATTCTCAATATCAATATAATCATCATCATCATCATCAGACTTATTAACGTCCCACTGCGGGGCACGGGCCTCAGTATCAGGGGGATCAGGCCATCGTCCACCGTGCTGGCCTTGTGCGTGTTGGCGGACTTCACACGTCTTTCGAAAACTTGCTAGGTTCTCTCAGACATGCAGGTTTCCTCACGATGTTTTCCTTCACCGTAAGACAAGTGGTAATCATGATATAAATGATTCGCACATGAAAATATAAGAAGAAAATAGAGGTGCGAACCCGGATTTGAACCCGCATCACTCGGTTATCCAAGCGAGCGTGTTACTGCTGGGCTACCACTGAGCTACCACTGTCATCAATATAATAAGGCAACAAAATTATAAAAAGAGCATAAACGGAATGTTTTGGAAATTAATCTTATCAATGTTTTGACTGTATTTATGAAGCTAATCTTATCATAAAACAAATATTTGTCCCTATTTATAAAATAACAACAAAATTGTAGACAAGCCCAAGCAATTGTAACTGTGTATTTTTTTACTTTAACATTATCTTTATTACAAAAGTACATATGTTCATATTATCGGTAAACTACGAAGTGGCTAGACTTAGACTTAGACTAGACTAGTAATAAACATCTTAACTATCCCATTATTATGGAAAATACAACACGATTATCAAGCGATCTGTGACGTACTACATATAATAATTTGTCTTTATTATGCTATAATAATACAATATTATAGGGATGAAAGTTTACAACTTCCGTCCCTATAATATTATGCAAACATTACACTAATACTTACCCAGCATTTTTCCCCTTGGCCAAGAACAGACTCCGTTGGTAGACAAGCACGCCTTAGCTTGTGGTTCAGTGTGGTAATTCCAATCTGTTTCATTCTTACCCCAGTAGGATGCTACAAATGCAGGGACTGAAGACCCAACAGGTTCGTCTCCTCCTGCTTCTATGAGAAGTACCTGAAAATGATAATATTAATTTACTATTCACGTATAATTTTTATAATAACTTGGCTTAAAATGACCTATTTTACTGTATACCTAATCTAAGCTACATTCTTCACTAAATAGTGTGTAATCATTATAAATGAAACTATTATTTCGGATTTTATCGTAGATTTATTTTGATTTTTGTTTCGCGACGTTTCGAATGCTTTACAGCAATCATGGTCATGGGAGATGTCTCATGATGATTGAAAAGATAGTTTCATTTATAATGTCAAATATTCGGGTAAACTTTAAAAAAGTATTATAGTGTGAAATCAATTAGGTACTTAATGTAATTTTGGAAATAGGTACAGCTACTATAAATAAAATGACTGACAAAATTATAAAGAAATTTAAATAAGTTGTGAATTATTGCAAGACTACATTTTTTAACTTCAATACGGTCCAGTTAAATAAGTTAAGAATGTTGTTGTGTGATCATGACCAATTTATAGAAAATTTTAATTATAACTATTGTTCCATAGCTATTGCACAACTTAAGAAAATTATATCAACAATTTATACAATAATGATACATACTATTGTATATAAGAATATAGTACTTACACATAATTATCGGACTACACACTATGCGGAAAAATTCTTGGTACTAATTATATTTTATCTTGGAAAATTAATGATTAAATCTTATTAGTGAAAACCATGAGTAAAACTTTTGATCTTGAGTTGTCTAAGGTTACATGAATAATCTTATATTGCAATCTAGTATCAGAAAATGATTATTATTAACGTGTAGATTGGTAAAGTAAGTAATTTCATTAATAAAGTTTTGAATCTAAACTGCAATTTGTATGTAACAACATAAACTTCTATAGACTCGTTTCCTTTAGATCTAGTTTTCTAAAGCAGAATGCTTAGTATTCCGAGGTTATAGACAATTGACTTTTAATTGCTATTTTGTGTTTTTTCCCAATAATAATAAGTATATAGTAATACCTTGTCTAAAAATAATTTCTAAATATATATCGCACATACTCAAACGGTGTAGATGACACATAATATAATACAAATTACCTTCCACTGTGGATTTTCAGATAACCTCGCCGCGACCACTGCGCCTGCAGTGCCTCCCCCGATAACTACAAAGTCGTAATTTTCATCTGGCTCCTCAATACTGATTACACGGTTACAGGGGTCTGCTAGGTCGCATCTACCATTAATAAAGCTTTCCAATATGCTCATGAAGAGAAGGAACTGGCCTGGGCAGGATCCTGCCAAGGACGGACTAGGAATTTCCCGAATAGGGCAAGCACATGACTGAAAATATGATGAATAATTTTAAACTAGTATAGAATTTAAAAAAGAGCCAATATGCATATAGTGTATAATATATTCAAAACAGCTCTATACCGAGTAGGGCGCGAATTCGAGGGTACATTTCCGAAAATAAAGTATTTATTTGCTTTATAATTAAAACAATAGTAGAGATTGCCTAAATTGATGTTTAAAAATTTTACATACATTATGTTTTAGAAGTTACGAGTAGGTATACTAGCATCTAAATGCATGAGTGGCTCTATATGCTCGTCAAAGGTTTTTTACGCTTTTGACTAATATAAGAATATTACTTTTTAAAAATGTACATACGAGTATAATTACAATTTTCGCACATAGCGTGTAATGTTCTTGATATTTTTACATTTTGTGTATATTAGATGTGGTGTGATGTATTTGAATTAGAATTTAGATGTAGAGTGTGGTTTATTGGATTTTTTTTACTATTGAATGCAATTGAATTTTTATCATTTTATACGTAGCTCTAGTTACTATTTTCATAAATGGCAAGGGTTACATATTTATGAACTACATATGTAATAAAATGTAATAAAATATAATTCCATTAGCTTTAACCTAGGTCTCATTATGTTTATCACCTATAATAATTGTTTCACAATAATAGTATTGTGAAATTTTTTTATACTTTATCTATGCTCTATAAAGATGTATTAAAATTAAGTGCCTGTTTGTAACAACCACATAACAGCTTCTTACTTAATGCATATTATGTAATTAATAATATATGATTCTTATAAGATTTTTTTCTGTCTTTCTGTCTAATCACTCGCTTGCTTTAACGAGTCATTCGGGTAGCTCGACCCTCTGATATTTTCATGTGTGTCTAAGAGTGAAGTAAAACATCGTGAGGAAATCTGCATGTCTTAGAAAACAACTTCCGTCAGAAGTCAGAAGTCACCAACCCAAATTTGGCCAGCTGGTGAACTATGGCCTGATCTTCCTCGTATTGAAGAGAGGCTGTGTGACTTTGGGAAGTTAAAAAGAGCTGAGTACTTTTACTATTATAATTCATAATAGGTATATCGATATATATATTTCTATAGCTTTATTATAAAAAAGATGAATGATCATATTTTAAAGCTCACGACGTAATCTTGGGTTTTCCAACCGCAATAACATCATAATGTTACTAATAATTTTGTGTTCCTAGATTTACCTGTTTATCGTAGGTATATGGTTTTATCTTTTCTATGCGATCTTAACAATAAGCAGGCGAATAATTTAATACGGTAGTGATACCTAATCTAGGTCTAGTTGGCAGTTGTACTTAATCGTATGAATCCGACGACGTAGGATTAATTCAAGTTTAAAAAAATACCACGAAAGATGGAAGTAAGAAAAGTTGAAAATATATTTCAGCTCGCTGGCTCAGAGAGCATATAAAGCTGTTGATCATGATTCAAGCGCCTCAATCTCTAACAATCAACCACGCATCGTTTTGAATTCATCGCATTTGTAAAGATAAGTCTAATAATAATTAGTTCTTATAATAATAGTTTATAAATAAATACCTACGTACTTATATTAATCACTGCATTATTATCAAAACAATTAACCTGATACCTACCATATTTATTTAAAGTAATAGAATATTTTTTAAGCCTAAGAAATATGTACATGTACACAATATACTTATTATTTTTATATTAAGCATATATTTTATAATAAACTGAGAGAAAATAATAAAACATACTATAGGTAAGTGCTTAAATTTTATTTAAATTAAAAACAAGTGAGTGTTCTTATGCACGCATATATATATAAAATGAATAAGGTGTTTTTTAAGCATAGCAAAAGAGATTTAGAACTCCAAAAAAATTGATCCTGCATGCCAATACTATACAGACTTGAGACTACTAAACGACGACAAAGTGATAAAATCAAGATTTCATACCTATGTCATACATAAAGGTTAAATAAAAACTATAATAATTTAAAAAATGTAAGCAAGCAATTAGAACTTTCCCTTCTTAAATAAATTAATATATTAAAAATATTAAGATAAATTATTTATTTATTACGTTATTAAGGAATCTATCCAAAATACATTTTAGCTGTTACTATATTTTTCTTAAATTTGATATTTGCCTGCAGTAAAAACTTAAAAAGTATCCTACAGGTATGTTGACTCGGATAAGCTTCATCAAGATATTCAATGTATAGATTCGATCAAGTTTTAATTTCATATTTTGTATATATAGATAAAGTAGGTAGGTATGTCAAGTAAGACCTTGACCATAAACTTAATAATGACCGAATGCATTAACGTCATTTATCGTAATACACATTGTTCTCAAATTAGAAAAAAAAGAGCTGAAGGAATAAGGCTGTGATTAATGCAAAAACAGCTAATGTCCAAAAAAAATTTGTGGAACACGGAGCGACTATAGCGGACCAAATTTTACAAAATTATTTAATTAATAATAAATAAATTTTAAAAGTAAATTATAAAATAAATAATATAGTTTAAATATAAACGGTAAGACATAGGTATATATTTATTAGGTATTACTGGAAACCGGGGCTTCGCTCGCGCTAAATCTAGGACGAACCCGAGCGAAGTTTAAAGCATATAGCAATATACTCTATGGTTTAAAGATAAACATTTCCATCATACATTAATTATGTGTAACTCCAGCGATTTTGGCAGCGCACGCCAGAACAGCTCGCAGATGGTAGATTATTTACTACTTACTTGACACTTATCGTCATATTGTGAACAATTCACAATATCTTTATAAGTTGTAGCCTATGTGTTATTTTGATGTATAAGCTATATAATATTATTGTAAAGTTTCATTAAAATCCATTCAGTAGTTTTTACGTGAAAGAGTAACAAACATCCATCCATCCATACTTACAAACTTTCACGTTTATAATATTAGTATAGATATGTAGGTATATAAATGTGTTATGTGTCATTAACTACTCGTAAGTTTTTGTCTTACCTCAGCTGCCCTGATCATATTTCCAAATAACTTTGCCAAATCTGAAATATACGTAAAATATTAATTAATTTCAATATTTCTTTCCTATTAATATTTATTTCATACCGCAAATATAAACTGTTTAACTGCAGAACTAATTAAACATAAGGCAAACCTTACGTTTATTTAGTCGTACAGTTTTTTTCATTAATAAAATGAATAAAGACTATCTTTTGTCAAGTTTTACGCAGCGAGTATAATTTTTAGTTTACTTTTTTGTAACGGCTGTTTAATTTAATTTTACCTAAGTATTTTATATGTAATCAATATACTATTGCCTTCGACGCCTTTTTTACCTTATTAAAATAAATAAAAAGGTTATTCCTTTCAATTTTTTTTTCTCCTTCCTTTGACAGGAAACTTATGTAACAATATATTTAATGCCACATATTTTGTAATTTATAACTGATTTTTAATTATATAAAATAAAAACCGCCCCGTTTTAGGAGTCATCGCGTGGCTTACAATTACGAGTAAGTCGATTAAAATCACGGAAAAAAATACATGTCGGTTTTCGTTTCCGTGTTTAAAATCATCATTAACTTATTCGTCCATCCAGGCGCGGTCGCAGCCTGAAATTTTGGAGGGGGTCACTCAATACACATTATTGCACAAGACACAATTTTTTTTAACAGACTTCAAAAAAGGAGGAGGTTATATGTTCCATTGTATATTTTTTTTTAATGTATGTTCACCGCCGTCTGTGGGCCGATTTTAAAAAATTTTCTTTTGTTCGGTAGGGTATAGCTCCGAGGGGGTCCCATTGTCACCAAGTCAGGTTCTGATGATGAGATACCAGGAAAATTGAGGGCAACTCTCAAATTTTATAGGCGCCTATTAAGTTTTTGATATTATATTTTCTTAAGATGTTCAAGCATTTGTGTCTGAAAATCATTATTTCATGTGGATGAGCTGATAATGGAAGGTACAATTCCTCAACGGTTCTTTTTATGTTTGTTCATTAATTTCTGCGTCAAATGTTGGCCGATTAAATTTTTTTTTGTTCGGTAGGGTATAATTCCAAGGTATTCACATTATCACCAAGTCAGGACCTGATGATGGGATCCTAAGGAAATCCAGGGCAACTCTCAAATTTTATAGGCATTTATTACGTTTTACATATATTTTCTCAAGCTGTTCAAGAATTTGTGATGGTGTAAGGTATATCTCCTCAACGGTTAGGAGTTGAAAGAAAATTCTTTTAATATTATACGTACTTATGATCCCGATAGTCGTATTCCTTCAAGATATTAGGTTGATCTGATAATAGAAGGTACATCTTATTAACGTCTAGGAGTTACGTGGGAAATAGACGACAAATCTCGATTGACTATTGTCGATAATCGAAACTAAAAACAGAAAAAATAATTTTAATTACTTAGTTATTGTTGGAGTCGGTGCCAGCCAAATCAAAATAATCTTAATACAATTTAATGAATGTATCAATTTGTAAACATAATCAAAATATCTGTTCGAAAGTTCATTGCAAAGGCAGGATAAAACTGTCCTGGCACCGACTCCAACAATAACTAAGTAATTAAAATTATTTTTTCTGTTTTTAGTTTCGATTTGTAACGTTTTGAAGACGGTTTTATACATTACTTATAGAACAAATGGAAGTCGTCTTTTTGTATTTGCGAATCGGGTCATAATATTTGAGACGTCTATTCTAGTACTATTTCCGGGATAATGTTTAGAAGAGCTAAACCTGTTAATCGCTCTTCTAACATATTTCATCATGTTCATAAAAACACCACTAGATGTCAGCAAACTATAAATTTATCGCTGTTAGGCGATACCTAGCTAATTTCCTTTTATTATTTGGCAAATTTTTGACATTTTTTAATTTGACCATAGATTTTGGGGGGGGTCATGTCCCCTGTGACCCCCCCCTTGGGACCGCGCCTGCGTCCATCCGTATGTTCTTACAGCCATTTTATACAAAGGCTATAATATTAGAGCTACTGCATTAGCAGTATAATGACACTGCTGAAATTCAGAAGGTAGGTGCCTCGTGTCTCAACTGAGAGTAAAAAGAAACTTCACTACAAGGGACATCTCGCTATAGTCCACCACGCTGACCTAGTGCGGGTTGGTGGCCTGCACAATGCACATGTCTTCGAAAACTTGGTAGGCTCTCTCGGAGATGCAGGTTTCCTTACAATGTTTTCATTTTCCGTAAGACAAATGGACCCGGATTCGTCACTCGATTGTCTAAACGATCGCGTTACCACTGGATTACCACTTTCAAAATTTTTATGTTTTTTTTAATATAACAAATGAGTATGTTAAAACAAAATATAAACATGTTTCAGGTCCTAAACCGTATTATGAGAGCCAGTATTGTATAATCTGTTCAATTAAATGAAATATATATGGTATTCCAAGTAAACCATAATAATAACCAGTATGGAAAAATTATAATCACATATATTTTTTACGCTTGAGGTTTTATTTTTAGATTTTAGATCTGCTTGCAGGACGTCTGTCGGATCCTTTAGAACTATATTATTATTACAGCTACTGTATAGTATTAGAATTAATGTCACCATTAATGGAGCCATTAATTCATCATAATATTATAATATAATTTTATTTGATAAGTAGTGTTTTTATTTTTTTATGAATTACATAGAAAAATCTAGGATATTGTAATTATCATACATATTTAAATAAAAATTAAATTAAAATATTTAACCTTTGGTATATGTAAGTAATAATTTTTCGCAAATACTTTATATAACTTTTTTAGATTTAAAAATATTTATAAAACATATTTTTATTATTAAAAATATATAAAATTCAATATGTTTAACATACCAAAGAAATTAAATTACACAGTTCAATTCACTTTACGATTTCACAATCGCGCTCAAACACAGGATACGCGTGAGTTGCGAGACGCGCCGCGAGTGACACCGGCTATGTACTCGTACCAGCCGCTTTTGTTTATATTGGTCATCTCATAATCTCAGAAGCGCGAGCTTCTGTTATATATTCCATTTTCTTGATAAAGACTCTGTGTAGAGGTACATTTTTTTTCCGATATAATAAATAGGTATAAATTCTACTAACGAATTTTTAACCGACTTCAAAATATATACAATATATATATTCACCGATTTCTACGCCGTATGTGGGCCGATTTCAAAAATTTTTCTTTTGTTTGGTAGGGTATAACTCAGAGGGGTCCCACTCCCATTGTCACCAAATCAGGTTCTGATGATGGGATCCCAGAGAAATCGTGGGCAACTCAAATTTTATAGGCACCTATTATGTTTTTAATATATTTTCTAAAGATGTTCAAGCATTTCTGTCTGAAAATCATCATCTCATGTGGATGAGCTGATGGTGGAAGGTACAATTCCTCAACGGTTATTTTTTTTATGTTTGTTCATTAAGTTCTGTTCTCATTACCAAATGTTGGCCGATATATTATTACCAAGTCAGGATATGATGATCCTGAGAGGATCCTAGGGAAATCGAGGGTGATTCTCAAATTTTATAGGCATTTATTACGTTTTTCATATATTTTCTAAAGCTGTTCAAGAATTTGTGATGATGTAAGGTATATCTCCTCAACGGTTAGGAGTTGAAAGAAAATTCTTTTAATATTATACGTACTTATGAAGCGATAATTGTATTCCTTCAGGATATTAGGTTGACCGTTGATCTGATAATATAAGGTAAATCTTATTAACGTCTATGAGTTACGTGGAAAAATGGACGTTTTTTTATGGTATAAACGGTAAACGGGCAGGAGGCTCACCTGATGGGAAGTGATCACCTCCGCCCATGGACATCTGCAAGCCTGGCTTGCAGATGCGTTGCCGGCCTTTCAGGAAAGTTAGCGAGGGAGGAGGGGGGGACGGGGTAGGGAAGAAGGAAAGGGGTTACGAAGACGGAGGATAAAGGGAAGAGTGAGGGAAGGAGAGTGGGCCTCCCGGACTCTCACTCACCGGACGAAACGCGACAGCATAGCTGCCACTTCACGCCGGTCTTCTGTGATAGAGTGGTACTATACGGGGCGTGTCGGCCCATTCGGTAACAAACATGGCACAACCACTCTCGATTGACTATTGTCGTTCACTCCAAAACTTCGCTGACAGTAGTTTACTTACCCTACCCATATTATATTATTTAAACAAAATATCTAATTTCCACTAAAAAAATAAAAATAATATTTTTTATAACAAAAATGAAAACCGACTTCAAGACGTTACAAATCAAAACTAAAATAAAAAGAAAAAAATAATAATTTACTTAGTTATTGTTCGAGTCGGTGTCGACAGCCAAAGCAAAATAATCTCAATACAATATTTAATTAATGAATAAATTTGTAATTTAAAATGAATGAAATGAAATGTTTTAAACTCTAATTCAATAAATATTTTAGTAAATTTTAATCGAACATTATTAAATTCTCTTTAATTTTGCAACATTAATATTTTTTTCAAATATTTAAAAAACAAAAGCAAAAGGATAAATACACATTTAAAAAGTTATAATAAATAATAAGAAAGTATAACTTATGTATGTCACTGACCGCGTTCCTTAGACCTCGAGTACCACTACCAATGCCAAGGTAAATTGACGCTTGAAATGTATACTTCGATTTCTTTAGGATCTTCGTACTTATAATGAATCCCAATTTTTATTAACATTACAATAATTATACTTTAATGTAAGATTTTATATGTAAAGGTTAAAAAATTGTTTTAAAAATTGAAAAAAGGATATCGCTGTATTGAGTTAAGAAATGTCGAGAGTTAAAGGTATAAGTTATTGCAATATAAATTGAGTATGTTCAATTTTATATATTTTAATTGCATCGGTGTTATAGTGCCGTCCATACGAACTGCACATTCGGAGATCCTGAGTTCGAGTCCTTCGTCGTTTAGATGTACAAGATCTCATTTGAAATAAATTAATGGAATGAAATATTAATAAAAGTAATTTTGTTGTTAGTAAGTAATAAAGTAATTTTTAATATTAATAAAAGGGTTTATATATTATGTAGTTTTCTTCTCATTCTAATGTTTTTGATAAAGAAAGTTTCAAGGATAGCGAGCTTTTTTGCAACAAGATTTAGCCTTCGAATAAAATTATTTTGTGTCCTATTAGCGTAAATTACGAATCTAAAAAGACAGAGGTAATTTAAATGAAATGTTAATGATGCGCACTGTAATGATAAGTCTCATTAAACTTTCAAATTCTACCAACCAATCTTTAGAATATTCAAAATTTAGAAAATTTTTAATCAATACATTAATTTTCAAAAATATATTATTCATTTTAAAATGTTTGATAATATAATTAATACACTTTATTTTAATTGAGTTTTTATACTGCACGAGTGTAATCCAGTACTATAATGTGTCTCGCCAAGGACTGTCAAGGCGCAAGATTGACGGCTTTACATGCTCTCCGAAACACGGCATTTTGGCAATGCCCAGTTCCCTTCTCCGGGTTGTTACTAAGATTTGTTGGCCCGACTCAGGAGTCGAACCCTGGACATCTCAGGTCCAGGTAACTAATGAAATAACTAAAAATAAAATATCTTAGGACTCTAACAACAAAATGATGTTTATCATCAATAAAATAAGTAAAAATAATATTATAGGACTCTAATGACAAAACTAAGATGTATTTTGCAATTCGAAAAATGGAAAGTGTCACTGAAAATTGTATACTTATACGTATAAACTGCAATAAATTTTAATTTAGTATCAAATGCATCATCAATTGTAATTGTAATTTCACATTTTATTTTAAATCGTGTTATCCTTTTCCTTCATTAGGTACCTCTTATGTCGTATTTAACTTTTAATTATTGTTAGGTTATCCAGTATATAATTTATTGGGTCATTTTTAAGCTTTTTTTACAATTTTCCCGACATTCTCTTATGTTTCTAAATTCTAATCATCATTAGAAGAAAACCAATCGTCAAGTTACAGGGACGTTGTTGTTACTTTCGCCTGAATTAGATAGATAATATATTGCCTACCGTGAGTAATGTATATTTATTTTTTTGCCATTTCAACCATTGATTAAGCTCTTTTTACGTCCCACTACGTACCTACTAGGCATGGCCCTCCGGCCTCCCATCAATACCTTAGGCATTAGGATTCGACCACAACATTCCACAAGGCTGGCCAACTGCAGGTTGGCTGACGTCAAATATCTTTGAAAACTTGTTAAGTTCTCATAAACTTATAAGTGTCCTCGGTATGTTTGCCTTCATTGTAAGACAGTATGTTTGGCAAATGAAAATATAAAAAGTGTAAGACCCGGGACTTGAACCCTCTTTACTCTGTTGGCATTGGGTTACCACTGCCTAGAATCTCAATAGCCGAGTTAATTTATTTGCATAGTATTGTTTATATTATAGATGATGTTATAGACTCATAGAGAAATTTACTGAAAAATAAGAGTAAATTTAAAAAATCTGATAAAGCACATGTCTTAGTGCCATGTGTAATTATTTTCACTATAAACGTAAATTCACAACGTGAATAAAAAAATTTCACATATTTTCACATTTTTATCCTTTTATTTTACCTCGACATTAGAAAAAAGCGAGCCTGCTAAACGTCACTGGCCGCATTTTGTAGCTAAAGCCATGATTTTGCCGCTTAAACCGATTTAAAAAAAAAGCTATCTTAACGTTAAGCTAGCAGTAAACTTACGGGATCGGCAAGAATTAATTTAAATTAAAACTTCAGTATTTTACTAATTTGTCGCTGGAAAATAGTGTAAGAAAATTTGGAAAAGCCCAAGAAGTCCATGCTATCTTAAGAGTTGCCTTAAGATTTTTTTCATTTCAATTATTTTCTTCCATTTCTATTTATCAATAAATAATAAAACAATACATGCGCCCGTATAATGTACAAATGAAACAATTTTATGGCGTATTATGTTTAAGAAATTATTATCGAAAAAGATTACCGATAATAATCAACATATTGCGAGCTTCGGCATATATAAAAAAGCCTAATAAATTGAAAAACTTTCACCCCTGATGATACAGATACAGCTTCAATTAACATTATTTTTTGATTTTAAAACGTTTAAATTCTCTAATGTAACTATGTACTTTTCTTTTATGCGTTTTCATTGTAATTCATATATCAGAACACGTTTTTTCAATTTTTAGTGACCCTACTTTCTGTGTCAATGGTCGCGGGTTCGAGTCCCGCTCCCCAGCGGGGAGCCAGGGGAACACATTTGTTGAACGTGAATGTTTGTACTTCAGTCTAATCGTTGATATTTATGATATGTATGTATTTAAAAGTTATAAATGTGTATTATATCAACTATCTGCTATCCGTAACACAAACCTCGTAGCTTACCGCGGAAGTAAATGGTGCTGCGTATAATAATGTACTACATGTAATGTATTTGTATTATTTTTTTTACAATGCCGTTTCAGCCTTTTATTCTTTATTTTTAATATTTCAGTCTTACAAAAAAAATAACGTGCATAACTACTATGTTCATTATTAATTGATTTTTGCTATTAGGATAGAACTAAGTATATCTACTAATACACAGCTACATATTAATTAAAAATATAGAAAATATAAGAAAATTATTACCGAAAACATCAAATTTTAGACGGAATAATAAAGCATTATTTGAAAAAAAAATGCATGTTTTTTTATTATTTTCCTATTTCTTTTGTATATGTTTCTATCATTGTTGATTTAAATATAAAATTGATTTTGTGATTTGAAACGCAATTTAATTCTCTTCCACAATTGCTTGAATTGTTGGAAAGCTTGTCAAGTAGGTACGTATTAAAACTACAGACAGAGGGACATAATTTCCCAATATTAGTTTTATTACGTACCAATAGGTATATCAGGAACTTATATGACTAATTATTTCTATGTATATAGAAGTGTATATCCTCTAACAAATTCCACTGTACAATTGTATTTGCCTTTGGGTATTGTAATTTAAAACTGGTGCGTAAAGATTAACAAGGATACGCATGACACTTAGTATTTTGTGAGATACACCTAAGCGAAATCGGACGACGGACGAAACGTTATCTAATTAATTGACTCGAGATATACGAAAATAACTCTGAAACGAAAATTACATTTTTATGGTCAATACCGTTAAGAGCAATACACCGACAGGCCATCTGTAATCCGAAGATATTTGTATTGGCCACAGCCCACTAAATAAGTCGTAAGATACATGAGTAGGTACAGTACGATAATTACCTTTTTTGATCCCTAATGCCAAAAAATGAAAGTGCCCACTTTGCCCCACTTTGCTTATTTTAAAAAGAAAAACTAATGTGTACCACAGACTGTAAGTTTTACGGTGCGTTAGACATGTAGTAACGTACCTACATATAGTCTTGAAAAATGTATACCAAGCAGTACCGAAGTATATTTAATGTTATCTTCGTACAAAAGTGCTTTAAGAGAAGAGCTTTTTCATAATAATTAATAATTAATAAGGATAAGAATTTTATGCGAATTATTCTACTTAACGCTAAACCTTATTTGCATTCAAAGATTTCGCGTTGCACTGATGAGTACCGTTACCTATTATCATTGTCCATTATTGACACTTATTTTTTTTATCTCACTGACTTTTATTGATGTACTCACTTTATTTTACACTATACCAATCAAAGACTATACATATAATTTAAAATAAATACCTATGTTATTCTAGTGATTAGCGTGAGCGAGGCCGCCAGTTCCGCTAATTAAAATAAATAAAATTTCTAAATTAAAAGTTACTCCTTATAGCATTAGCTATCTGCGAGTGAAAGTCCCGTCAAAATCAGTCCAGCAGTTTCAGAGATTAGACCGAACAAACAGACAGAGAGTCAGATAGAAATTTTAAAAATATTTTTTTTGATGTTCGTACCGTATATACTTTTATATAATACATTTAGTGAAAAGCTGTTAATTTGAAATTAAAAACAAACACTTCAATTTCATTTATATGTGTTGATGTAATAATTTAGGAGTTTATAAATATTTTATTATGTCATTTAAATTTCAGAAAATTAATAAATTACGGATGATTAATAATCACCTACAAATTTTTGGAAAATAAAAAAATAACAACTCAGTTATTATTGAGTCGGCAAATATTTATAATAGTTTACATCAAAGTAGAAGTCGGTTTTTACTTTGCTGTCTCAGTTGTCGCTAACTATCAATGTAATGGTCTAAGAGCCGGTGGGAGATCGACCTTCACCGATCTGATAACCAGATGAGACATATTTTTTATCAAATATAATTTATAAACAAATATGCCTAGTATAATGACTTGCCTATCGGAAAGTGCTCATGGCTATTTTTAATTATATTAACTTTAATCGATTTTTTTTTCATCACTTTCATTCTTTTGATAACCAAATGAATTTTATTTCACTGTTAGTTTTTAACACATAATATGCCTCAGTAGGCTTCCTACTCATTTTTGTGTATAGCTACCTGGCAAGCCGATGTGAACAGGTAAGTCAATATAATAGGTGACTCCATCGTTCTGCTAACTTATCGAAAGTTATATCAAATTTTAGATCATTTTATTAAAAAATCAGTCATATAGACTTGCCTGCAAAAAATCATACTAAAAGCACTGTTGCCTATCTAAAAATAGCCATGAGCACTTTCAGATAGGCAAATAATTATAGGCATATTTGTTTATAAATTATATTCGATAAAAAATATGTCTCATCTGGTTATCAGATCGGTGAAGGTCGATCTACCACGGTCTCCTCTACCATAAGTGGACCTACCGCTGAGGACCAAAATCCGTATGTAATATGCAGGTAATATTTAAATGACTCGGTAACCGTGTTATTTAGATATGTATAGGCACTGTATAAATCTCGACTTAATGTAATCTCAACCAATTTTATATCTGCCGTTATTTATTCTTAAGCTTTTAAAGTAATACATTCGTGATTCGCTAATCTCTTAAGTGAAATGAAAATGATTAACAAAATTATTTTTTACTTTCGATATACATAAATAAATACTTAAATATAGAATGAAACTTTTTAATTTACCTACTACATGCTCAATTTAGTAAGTCAAATAGGCAAAAGTGTCTCAATGGTATCATAAACGTTAAAAGGTGACATTTATATTTAAACTGTATTTAAAGTTATGTACCACTCTGTCCATTGATGAAAACAGCATGAAAATCGGTGCAGTAGTTATTGGGCTTATCACGAACAGACAGACAGCCGCGACTTTGTTTTATAATATATAGACTTGATAGTGATGATTGTATTGAAGTTCATGAAAAATTCACATTATTAACAATGTCTCGAACTGATACTATAATATAATTAGAATAAGTTATTAAAACCGACATACAACATTTTTATATAATACATATTTTAAAGGTAAAGCTACCTAATCAAATTGTAGTAAAATTCTGGTTTTAGATTACTGACATAATATTTTTTAGAGATACTAAACACATATGTACCTATAATTAAGCCATTATCGTGTCACTATACATACATTATAACATATTAAATCGTGTTGTTTTACTTTACATTTGCATTGTTATCGAAATGTTGCAAGTTATAACTTGTAACACAGCTTTACAAAAATTTATTTCTAAAATAAAAAAACTATTATGATCACTGGTCCAGTTACATATGCTCCACTGGTAGGTTTTAAAAAACATTTCGAATTAATCATTAACACAACCAAAAAATAATAAGTGTCAACAAACCTCGGCGTCAAAATAAAATGAAAAGTATTTTATTCATCCCTTTTTGAAGCTCTACTGCTTGTCACGGGTCTAGGATATCTGTCCATAGCCCACTACGCTGCAAAGCACGGGTCGACTAGACGGCTCATCGCTCATGTCTTTCTAAAAGTTGCTTGGTTCTCTTAGACATGCAGGTAGCGCATTCCTCCTGATGTTTTTCTTTACCGTAAGACAAGTGGTAAACATGTAAGAAATGATTCACACATAAATTCGCAATGATGGTCCTATATCAGAGGTGCGAAACACGGATTTGAACCCACTTCCCTCGGTTTTCCAAGCGAGCGCGTTAACACTGGGCTATTACTGCCTAAAAAGATCCTAACCCAAATGTATAGAACCTATTGTATTCTATTCTTGTATAGAACCTCTTTGTCGGTGATAATACCTCGATGACCTCTTTGAGAATAATGAACAGATGAATTAGGATCTTAACGCGATTTTCGATTTATAATAATTTAAATTAATATTCAACCATATAAATTAACAGGTAAAGAATTAACATACGAGTATAATTATACAAGGAAATTTATCAAATAAACTTACGTACACTTTGAAATGAGAACATAATACGCACGATACTTTCGCATTAGTAAAAGTTAGAGAAATTTGCAAAAACCCCAGTGTAGAATGTGACAGAGCTTGCGCCGAGCGTTTACCTCAACGAAAAGTTCTCTCGTATACACGACGTAATTATAATGCAGGTATAACTTGTATCGCTCGGAGCTCATCATAATAGATGATTATGTGCTCATAATCAGTCTCATCTCATCTCATCTCAGTTTTGTCTCAAACCGCCAATAATATCCCCAAAAACCAAATTATAAAACTTTGTGACTAAAAAATTTTTCGACCGCAAGGGATAGAATAAGATTTTTTCCCCTCGTACACAGGGTACATTCATAAATTAAGTATCACAGAAAAACTAAAGACAAACATACAGATGTCTTTGCTTCTAAGCTATAGGCATACTGGCCGCCGTTTTGTAAGCAAAACGTCAATCCCTCCACGCTTTTTGAGCTGTGAAAACGAAAAGTGTTTTCCCGCGCGATAAGTAAATTTTTAACTGAAGTTTCGTTCGTAATTTTAAATATTTTTTTTATGTTTTTTCAATATAGTCATTTTTGAGGATTTATTATTTATATTGCATTTAAAATTTATATTTATGGCTTTTTATGATCATTTTACATAATGCTTAGTCTTTAAAACATAAATTGATAACATATATAATCGAAACTAGCCTAAAACTCATTTCGGTGATCGCTTTTTTAGCTAATGGCAATACCAATTCCTGTTCTACTACAATTCAACTACAATCCAATTACAATCCAATGACAAGACCATTGATCGACCATTGTAAATTTAGTAGACTACCAAATTTTGGACCAATGGTAATTGAATTAAAATTGCATTGTTTCACAATGACAATTGTATGTAAAATAGCAGACTTGAGGCCCAGGGGGTACATTCGTACGCGCACGAATGCTCCCCCTTTCGATTTTTTTACGACTAATACATCAAATGTCGATTTATCTTTACTTTAACTAAATTGAATACCTACCTAGATTTCAATTTTTTTTACATACCTACTATTGAAATTGGGAAACTTTTCATAGTTTATTTTGCTATTACTAGTTGCAGAATTGTTGTGCGTTATATAAAAAAGGGTACGCGAGCCCTAGAAGTGGGTTAAGATTCTCGATTTATGATACAAAGACGGTTGTCAGGTTACAGATACGCCTGGAAAACATTTATTAATTAGAAAAGAGATATACCTAAACAGAAAGTATTTAAGAAATTAGAAAATAGACATGGAAAGGAAAACTCGAGCGAAAGTACCTAATGAAACGTAAATTGTAAAGGATTAATTACAAATATTTCATATAGACTGATAGTAAAGCTTAACATTTTATTTTAGAAAGATTTTATTTTATTGTCATGTTCCTAAAACAATGTATTAAGTATGATAACAACTTAGTTATAGTTTTATGATGAATAAATATTCTTAGCAAGTTTAACAGGCTTTTTAATTACCTTGTATGAATCCACCCAATTGAATGCAAAAGTATCCTGCATGCTGTACGAGTGCACCCCACGGGGTTGATTTGGAAGGAGAAGAAAAAGAGAAAATTGGCTATAACGCTTTAACCTTGTGACATAATAGTTTCAGACTTTTTTGCAACTAACTATGGTACATTTGTTACAATAAGGTGCAGAAACTAGGTAATTTTGACAATTAATCATAGAGTAAGAAAATAGAATTTAAAAAGTTTACGAGGGGCAAACACTTTCCCCTACCTTTTATTTATTAAAAAGAAAATTATAACAATAATTTCCTTATTTAATTTTTTTAAACTAGTACTCGTACGTATCTACGAAATGGTAATGAACACGTGAACTTCCGTAATTGTAATGAAAAAGCTGAGTATATGCACATACATTAAACAAAATCGCACTAGATAGTGTTTTTTGTAATTCTAATGAAAACATTGTTACTTTACTTTTATTAGATTATTATTGGATAGTTTTTTAATCAAAAGACGCTCTTTGTCTATAATATAATAAGTATATTGTAGGTATATGTAAGATACCATGCTATCAGAGCTTCGAGTATTCACCCTTTTTAACGTCCCAAAACTAGGCACGAGCCTAATTTCAATACGAAGCGAATCAGGCCATATTCCACGACGCTGGTCAAGGTCGATTAGCGGACTACACACGTCTCTTGCATAACTTGGAGTCTTTTCAGACATGGAACCTCGATGATGATCCTAACCACGGAATTGACAAATTCACCTGCTCTGTGATCCTAACGATGTTTTTCTTTACCGTAAGACAGCTGATAATCGTGTTGGAAATATCAGAGGTGCGAGATTCAGGTTTCGAACATGCTTCATTCGGTTTCTCAAGCGAACGCGTTACTTCTGGGTTACCACTATCGAGTTTCCAATGAGCTAACTCTTCCAAAATTATACAATTCTTTGTCGAAAAAATAATTATTTTGTATTGTTAAATGTGAAAATGTTTTGTTTCGTCGTTGATTTTCTTGCTATCAGTATTTCTTATATATAATTACTTAAGTTTATTACTTAGCTATTCTTAAACAATGTTACTAAGTTATGAACAGATTTGACCGAGTTTTGTCAAATATACCGAAATATACACATTATATTCATTTCGGCAATTTTTAATGCGCTGGCCAATAGGTGCGGAGCATCAATAATAGAACGCGAGCAGAGCCACGGGAAAGGCTAGTAATAATTAATACATTTTTAATAAAACTCTATTACGCCCTTTCAGCTAAAAAATAGATAGGTTCCATGCTTACATATACTCGAAATATAATTAATATTACCTTCATTATCATAAATAAAATTAAAATAAATATCGCCTAATAAAAAATAAAAGCATATACACAGATGCAAGCAATTGCTTTATATAATTATTTTGAACGTAATAAAATATATAAATAATTTTAAAAAGGTTTAATTTAGACATAATTAATGGATGATACTTGATAATATATAATCTAGTTTTCAGTATTTTTTAAATCCTACAAACAATTGAAAACTCTATTCACAGTTCCCAAAAATTCCACTCTGGGTAGTACATTTTTTGTTTTTCAATAAAATGGTTGGTATTTGAGCTCTACTGTGTGTAGGTGCTGTTTTTTACTGACTCATCATAAGAGGGCCTTTCTCCCCGTGCCTGGTTATCGTCACCTTCTTCAGGGTGTCCCACCCTGCATAATATACATAAGGACTTCAACAGATTATTAGGTAATGAGGTTCTTAAGGCTCATACCTAACAAAAATATAAAAAAAACTAGCAAACCCGGCCCGCTTCGCTGGGCATAAGTTAAAATAATTTAAATAAATAAATATGTTGGGACATTTACACACAGCACTATCTAGTTCCACGGTAAGGTACGAGCCTTGTGTTATGGATACTAGATAGTTGATATACTACACATATATAAGTTTAAATACATACATATTATAAATATAAACATCCATGACTGGAGTACAAACATTCGTGCTCAACAAATGTATGCCCCCAGCGGGACTCGAACCCGCGACCGCTGGCGTAGCGTCTAAATCGGTCCAGCCGTTTCAGATAAAAATTTAAAAAACGTATATTATTTGTATGTACTGATTTAACCTAACACCGTGACATTAGATTTTTTATATATTAGATAGGTACCTACATAGCGGATCAGTAAAGAATAACGTGTTATCTATATACCATACATATAACAAAACAGCTTCTAAAAAAGTCTGTACCTTAAATATTTTTTAAAAACAATGATTGTAACGTATTGTGTATAGAACCCAAAACAATAGTTATTAAATTTTTTGTCTGTTTGTCCGTATGTTATCGTTTAACTCAAAAAGTACTGCACGGATTTTAACTAAACTTTGTATAGTGAACACTTATTATCGGGTCGTGACTTAGAATACTTTTTATTCCAAAAAATATTTCACTTTTACAGGAAACAAAATTGTTGTTGTTTTTTTTGAGTCATTGTTAGTAAGTGGTTAGATCTTAAAAGATACTCGTACTTCAAAACGATATAGTAGGATATAATAGGTCTTAAAAAACCCTACAGAAAAGTCTACAATATCAAATATCTATCTCCTAAATTACAATCGCAATACCTATTTTTGTGAGTACGAATAAAAAATAGTAACTTAGCGGATGCATATGGGCGTCTCACGCAAAAAATACAAACCAATTTAAATGAAATTATGTATCTATACTAATATTATAAAGAAGTAAAGTTTGTTTATTTGTTAAATTGTAAGGTGTAATCTCGGGATCTACTGAACCGATTTTAAAAATTCTTTCACCAATAGAAAGCCACATTATTGCTGAGTGTCATAGGTTATATAAAAAACCGAAAAATAAAAAGGCTTTTACGTGGTAGTCCGTTTTGCAAAGTGAATCGGAGAAAAAACGGTCGAATGAAAGCGTTTCTTACGAACGCTGCCTTAACTATGAAAGATATATTATTGAGTTCTAGAGAAAAGATGTAGAGCTTAAAAATGCCTACAAAAAATTCAACGACAGCATATGTCTAACTTTTATATTTAAGTGACAAAAAGTAGTTTTTTTAATATTAGTACCTATAGATAATTTAATTTTAATTTTTAATATTAATAAAATAATTTAAATTATTTAAACACTCTGTACTATTAAAGGATTATTAACATTATGCCCAACGAAGTGGGCACGGGTCAGCTAGTATTGAATACGTTATTACACGAAGCAACATTTAAAATACCTATAATAAATAATAATTAATTAAAGTCATCATCAGCCCTTTTCAACTTCACACTGCTGGGCACGGGCCTCCCTCAGTACGAAGGGGATTAGGCCATAGTCCACCACGCTGGCCTAGTGCGTGTTGGCGGACTTCACATGTCTAAGACATGCAGGTTGCCTCACTATGTTTTTTCTTCACCGTTTTAATTAATAAAAGTAACATTTTTAATTCCTACGGGAAAGTAAAATAACTGATTCTATGGAACGATAAGGATAAGGGGGATCTTATAAAATGTGGCTAACTCTTGCTGATACTGAACCGATTTCAACAATTTTTATGTAGTGATAGATTATTACTAGGGTCAATGTTCAGTTAGGTACTACAGTTAAATATTTTATTCTCACAGGAAAACACAATAGCTGGCTCTATAGAGTAGTCCTCATAAAAGAGAGGTGGGCCTTTAAATAGAGAATCAGTTTTTGGTGTATGATACTCCCGTCCAGTCAGTATATGTATAACGAAATCAGAATGGCACTAATAAAGGATTAATATTAAATAAATTATAAACTTCACTACTGAAGTGGTAAATTGTAATTGTAATAGTACTATATAATGCGTGCGGTAAGAGAACCGTGTTATACTAAGATTTGTTTATGTGTTTGTCAGTTATTAACTTGTTTGTACCCACTAGTTTAGATTATTATGAACAAATGTTTAGAATTATCCATTAAACTTATTACTTAGTTCGTATTATATTGTTGTTTATACTTATATAAGTTAAAGTTATCGAAGGTTTACCAACCATTTCTTTAAGCTTTGAAATTAAAACATGTTCAAAAATATTACGAGTGCTTCTGACTTTTTTGTATGGATTGATCTCATACTTTGAATTTTTTAGCGGACTTTCAACAGGTATTGTAATCAACAATCTTATCCATTAACAAGATCCGATTTATGAGCGTAATATAATAGTTTGTAAACTCAATAAATAATTTTGTAATTATTAGTAGGTATATATACTATAAGTAGGTACTTAAATATATGATGTTTATTTGATTTAAATTTAATTATAATTTATTTTAAATGACTATAAATTATTCTTTTTTAACCGACTTCTTGTAATATCCACAGTCTGAAAATGGAAAATTTGTTTTTAGACACGAAATAAAAAAAAACAGATCCAAGAAAAACCTATTAGGGTTATGTTGAGAAACTGAAAATGCAATATTTTGTAACATTATAAGATTTTTATTTTTATTTTAAGTACAAAAATCGCTCTAGCATCGCTATACACAGGTCATTCAACTTTATACAGCTCAACATTTTTTTTGGTTTTTTCTATGTTTTGTATAAAAATAGATTCTGGCAGTGCGGGGGCCGGGTTAGAGGTAGAATTTAGTGCCAGCTGTGGGAGCTGTGGGCGTCCCAGGGTTCTTCGGGTGAGGCGGCGGCGGCTTGCGCGGCGTGCGCGTATTGAGAGAAGTGGGCAGCCCGTGCGTGTTGTACTTCAGGGGTGTCTACTACGTATTGACCGTCGTGGGTGAGCTGGATGTGGGCTTGAGGTCCGGTCCATTTTCCGTATCCACCAGCGTAGCCAGCGCCATAGCCAGCACCGTAACCGGCACCAAGACCAGCTCCTAAACCGGCGCCTGCTCCAGCGTATCCACCGTGAGAGGCCTTAGCGGCAGCTGCCGAGAGGGCGGCGATGTGAGCGGCCTTCAGGTGGGCGACCTCGGGTGTGTCAATGACGCGACCGTCGTGAGCGAGAGGAGCGGGGCCGTATTTCAGGAGACCTGTGTATAAAGTAACAAGTTGTAATTTATAGACATCATTTCTCATACTTTTATAATTAGTAGGTATACCTTAATATTTTTTTTCAAATAGTTATTTTATTATGAAAGAAAATACATTATTTGTAAAATTAATGACAGTCATAGACCACATTTTGATTCAATTTATTTATGCCAAAAATCAAAAAAATCGGGGAGGCAATATCTGAAGTCAACATACCAGCAGCGGGTGCTCCGTAGTGGGCACCGGCTCCGTAAGCGGGTCCAGCGGCGTACGCGCCAGCTGGGGCCCAGGCACCGTGCACGTTGGTAGCGGCCTGTGCGTGTGCGGCCAGGTGGGCGGCCTTAGCGTGCGCTACCTCGGGCGTGTCCAGCACATACTTGCCATCAGGGCTGAGCTGTACGTGCGCGGGGGCGCCCGGGTAGTAGGATGCTTGCGCGAGGCAGAAGAAAGCGGCAAGGATGATCTGTTACAAAGAAATTATATATTACATTACATAATATATTAAGTTGACTGTAAAATGTAAGACAAATTATTTAGTTTTCTATAGAACAAGAATGTTAAATATCTTTAAAATACTTATATTTACTTTATACAATCATCAGAGTAATCAATCTTTTTCTCGGAAACAAGACTGAGCTATTATGGGCATAGGCCAATTACTTGTAATCGATGACGGCTGTGATATTTATTGATAACTGTCTCGAGTAAACATGACATAAATACCATAACTCAAATGCCGACATTAGAACTCCGAATTCATTAAGATATAAGTTTACTGACTAGTTTGAGGCTATATTTAGGCTTCAGTGCGTTTTTATAAGTTATTTACACGGTTCACGAGACTCGAATTAATGAATTATAATAATAATACATTTTTGCAAAGTAGGTGTCTGTTGCGTCTAAGTAGATAAACATTAAAACGTTGATTTTGAAACGTACATAAAAAACTTTTTTTTCAAATAACGGTCATTCGGTAAAAGATTCTTACGTTATGCTTGAAACATCATTATTACGCTTCATGAGTTTTCACACAATTATTGCAATGCACCTGATGTAAATGTCTAATTGTGCACTTTGTTCTGTGATAATCTTGTTTCAACATTAAACTAGAGCTATGTGTGTGAATGAACAATCATCGTAAAAAAATAACTGAGTAATTGTTGTGAAATTGGAAGCAATACGTGTTGAGAAGTAAATTATTTTTGAGCGTTTTAATACAGAAATAAGAAAGTGAAATAAGCTACAGCTAAATATAAGTATGCGCAAATACGTTTCACATTTTTCTATTAATATATTATGTAAAATGTTACTACTTATTATGAAAATAAGTCAGTAAAAATGAACTTTATTAGGTAATTAATTTGCATTATTCAGATAAATAATTTAGAACTACTATGCTGAATATTATAAAATACCAAGGCGTGGTATCATGTAACTAGATAAACGTAACAGGGAAGCTAAGAAACCAGTAAATTTAAACAATGTTAATCTATCTCAGATTAAGCACGAAACTTTACGTAAGAAATAGAGCATTATTAACATATTATGAATCATTACTTATAATATTCATTATAAAATAAAAGATGCTTGATAATTTTAAACAAGGTCCAGTTTTAGTGTAGCCGATAAACTAAACTGATTATTTATCACCTAGATGCAGGCACAGATAGTGGCGAACTAGATCATTAACAACACTATTATCTACAAAGCCTATATTAACTTGTATTACACCGCGACTATACATTATATCATATTTCAAAATCTGCCGCGTATCGAAACCTTATTATAAGCCTAACCGCATAGGTCAGCTCTCTATATTGATTGAAAAATGCTATACTATTTCAATTATTTTAAATAGTTTACCAATAAATATTTATTTATTTATGAAAACTTTCTTTTTCAAGTACTAAACTGTGTATTGTCCTTAGATTTGTAGGAAACGTTATGTTTGTGCTAACTACTTATGTACGAAGTGGTTCAAACCAATATTGTAAAGTCCCGATTGCAAATGTACGACGAATTGGTAATACTGATGAAACCGTAAGTATAATAAAATTTCTCGCTATAATCTATTTTATATTATTCAAAAGTGGAGCAGTATGAAAGTATTTATTCTTAATTTTTCTTATTTATATTTCATATCGAAATGACGCAATGCTTAGGCAATAAATCTATTTGGTGGCCGTTATCTATTTTAGTTATAATCCTATATTATATTGATAACCAAATACTACAAACAGCAAGTTTCATAATAGCAATTAATTTTTTTACATATACAATTATAATTTTAATAAAAAAATTGGGCCAACTTATACTACAGGCAATTCGCTTTTTACCACTTATTGCGCGCCATTAATATGTTACTGCATTTTATAAAAGTCGAACTGTGACCAAGTATATTATGGAAATAAAAAATTTATATAAATTAATTTATTAATAAAAGTATCTCAAATAAAAATAAATGTTACATTAAAAAAATATAAGTATTCTTATTAACATTTATATCTGGTGTGAATTATACTCTTCCACAAGTGGAAGGAAGGATTCAATTCTCAGAAAATCGACCGTTTGAAATGTCAATAGCTACGGTCAAAATAAAGGTTTGATCTAATTCGCATTAGGAGCGGTATGGCTCGTAAAATATCCTTTAACCTTTGAGAATATTGAAGTCTTATCTGATGAAACTGCGAGAAAAAGATCTTGAAATAATCATTTCCATTCTAATATTTTAAGTCCATCGATTGATAAGGTCGATCGATATCAAAAAATATTGCTTGAAACCAAATATAAATAGTTTGGAAAACGATTACATCGTTTCATGGGTAACAAAGCAAGTGTATAATTTAAGGCGGGGACCTCATATCGCGCGCCTTTGCATTCTATTGCCAAAGATATGTTGCAACGGTTCGGAATTATCATTCAGCGAACTGGTGCACAACAAGCCCGTTGCACTGCATTACTCAAGAGGGGAAGCGGTAGGCGTGAGGAAGTGTTATGGTTGCGAAGGTCATAAGTAAAATTTCTGATGGAAACTATTATTGCCGCGCGTCACGCTCAAGCGGAGTTTGTATGTTGGACCAATTTGCGGTCAACGTTGCATGATTGCTATGACCGGCTAGAGAAAGCCAACGGATCTGGGTGTTTTGCACATTTATTGCACTCACTCACCGAATCTAACATGTATCAAAAAACTAGATTCTTTTGCTCGTATCGTTCTTTTCATGGCCCCATACAATATTTTATATTATGATTTATATAAGCTTTAGTGTATTTTTTAGAATAAATGATTAAAATGATCTAACTACAGAAATAAACAGTTCAACTGAAGTGTGAAGATGATCGCTTCGCGCCCGCCCATCGAGTGAAATTCATTTCAGGATATCTACAAGTCTCAATATAAAATTAAAAGAAAACCAAAAATGTTATTGGTATACGTTTAAATTTTTAGAATGCTACAATCACTTTTAGATTCTACGTACTATTCAAATGTAATTGAAACGCATTATCAAACAATGAGTAAGAGTTAATTCCGATGGATACGGCCGTAGGCGACTATTAGCCGGATACATGAATTCAACGGTTAATCTTCGAATAAATACCTTCGATTTTCTTAAAATTGGCCTTGACATCATGTTAATGCATTTGTTAGATGTAGATCCGCCTTCTATCCGCCCGCCTATAGTACTCTTGCACTATATTATGTATATGCTTAAAAATATGATTTGAATAGATATAAGCTATAGTCTTTTTAAAGCACGATATATATTATAATAGGTACTTTATACATTTATAAACTACCAAAAGTATACGACTTGAGATATCTACGTAAGTATATACAACATAGTTAAGCAGCTAAAACCGAAAAAAAAATACGATTATTAAGTTGTAAGCTATTATTACGTTGGTAGAGTTTGTGCGGTAGATTTATCAGATTCTACATAATGTTATATTTTATCGCCATTTATGGTATATGATAAAATGTAAGTTGTTCATTCATAGCAAATTTCAGGTAAGATAAAGTTTTTTCGTTTTATATGTATTAAAAAATATTATAATTTTTTTTTAATGACGAAATGCACATTTTATTTGCACTACGGCAAAAATTAAACAATAGACTATTATCAAGTGATCATAGTCTTAATAAATGAATTTAACATATATTTTTGAGATTAAAAATATATTTTGTATACTATATATATAAATGTATAATACGTATATAATATAAAAAATGAGATTCTTACCATCGACTGCATGATGATATTCTTAAACTATATCGGGAGATCTCAAACGAACTGACTAAACGCTACTGTTAACAGTACTCGCCTAGAAATTTTCGCCTAAGCGTGTGTACACAACCACCTCCAAAGTCGGAATGCTGTTGGCTTGAGACCGCCCCCTTATATATGTGACACCCCGCTAGGTGGTACGTAATTGGAAACAATTAATGCAATGCCGTAATTTAAATTGTAATGCATGACCATTTGTTTGACACGAGGGATGTTTTTAAGGGTGGAAATCATTTTCTTTTAGAAATATAATATATATTCAAAAATATTGTCTTATTTTTTTTAGTATTAGTTCGTTAGTAGTAATAAGAGTAAAACTTTTTATGATCTTATAAAATATCTATACCACATTTATAATTCTTATGGTAAAAAGTATTTTATAGCTTTAGAAAAGAAAACTTATAAATAAAATCATCTATGAAATTTTCTAGTATTTTCTCAATGGAATTCCTTGAGTAAAAGGCCAATAACAATACGGGTGGCACAAAGAACGGGACGCGTTGATGTCTATACTACGGTAGAGGTTATGATAGCTTAAAAGCGGACCACCGCGAGAGTAAAGATAATTATATATGAATTAAAAAATGATAATAATTCGATTCCTTAATTTGTAGATAGAAAGTACATATAAAAATCTACATATAAATCTTATCGGTTGCGAAGGTCCTAATTTTTTATACTTGTCAAAATACCGTCAGGCATTGGTAAAATAACAATTAAAAATATTAGGGTTATTATAATATCTATCTATAAACTAAAAATTTCTAAAGTAATATTTAACAATAAAATTACTAAACTCATTTTATAGATTTTGTTTTAAGGCTTTGTTATAATATTCATATTAATTAAATCTATAAAATATAACTACAGTCGTCAACTCGAAATTTGACTATTTCTTTATCCTTTGTTTAGTGAATTCATATATTTTTTAATAATTCAGTGTACTCATTAAGATTAAGTCTTTTTGTAATTTTCGTTTTTAATTAAAAAATATGAACTATGTTGATAATTTCATTATAATTTTTATGAAGTATAACCCATTAATATTTCAATAATTACTATATAAGTATAATTATATAAGTCCATTCACTCTGCACTAAGTATGCAAGGAAAAGTTTCAGTAAAAATATATTAATTATTTATTTCCATCTTTTACATACGATATGTATATATAAAATTTTATTCTGCGCTAATTGCAGTAGCATGCGCTTAATGAACTGAGTTTATCTCGACGGTGTTATTGATCTCATACTGATGGATATTTCGAATAGTTCAAATTAATGCATAAATAGTATTTATAGAATGGAGATCCGTAATCATGTACATTCATTATTTTTAATGTCATAAATATAAATTACGAGCAGTGTATTTTAATACAATACATTCCTAATATAATTACAAATTTTTATGTAACGTCTAGAGCAGATCTTTCTTCCCTTGATAAAATATGCATATGTACGTATGTATACATTTTAGTTTAAGGTAAAAATGTCTTTATCTTTAGCTTTGCAACTTAAACTTAATATTTTAACTATACTTACTTATAGCAAAACTAGCAACTTAGCGAAATATCATCAAATATTTTTTTTAAATCAATGTAGTTAGTAATGTAACATATTTTGTGCAGAATATAGACTCCAAATAAATCTAATAATATGTCTGTATGTACGCTTATGTGTATATGTTTCACGCAAAAAGTACTGTAGTTTCTTATTTTAAAATCGAATCGAAAAAAAATTGAAATTAAGTAAAGATTTATTTATATAAGTATAAGTACTTAATAAGTAAAGTATTAATAGAATTTTATCAAATTTCCAAACATTGTTAATCACTTATTTCTCTTAACTTTTGCAAATTGAGGTGGGTCTCTCGGCCCATTACTATTCTTATAGATCAAGGCTCTACTCCTATGTCCGTTAAAGTTTAACTTTTATCACCAATCTAACAAAAGTATGGTTCATATTTTACTTACAAACATACAATAAAGTAAAATGAATTTGATATAAAAAAACTACAAACTTTATTCCTTTGTTTTCTTGTCTTGATGAACACGAAAGTGATGATTCTAGACAAAGCAGCGGGTGGCTGCTAGTATTTTTATTAACATATCTCAACCGTCAAAAACCCTTCATGTAAATGTCAAGTGATATCAATAAAAAACATACTGGTACAGATACTGGATTCACTTGGCCTTGGCGTCCCGTCTCCTCTCTCACCCTTGTAGCCGTACAACTTGTGTTACGGTCGATTAAGTAGGTATACAATGTATACAGGCAATAAATCCATACATTACAATATAAATATATTTATGTTTTTTAATAATTACTCTTTTACTTGATAAATTAAATTGTTACTATAAAGTATCTTTTTTGGGTGTGGGAACCAAAAATCAAAATAAATCCGCGACAATATCCAAAAGATAGTTTCATTTATAATGTCAAATTAACTATCATATATTTTATTACCTCTCAATCTCTTAAACAATGAAATAAAATCGACGGATTTAACTATTATTGTAGTACACAGTACTAAAAAAAATCACATTATCTAAACTAAAAACTATTGGAAGGCAAATAAAGATGTTGTTAATCAAAATACATTCTTAGACATAACTTTAAGTACAATAAAATAACACTATACCTAATTACATGCTAGCATTCGTATTTTCTTTAAATTTACCATCTTAATCTGCTCTAGTAATATGTAATATAATATGTACTAAACTAGTACTAACGTAGTAAAGCTGAATGTAATATGTATCTACTCCTCCCCACAGAGGCTAAGGCGCTTTTAAAGAAATTAAAAAAAAGAAATATTTAATATCTTTTTCTATATTTTTATATAAATATACCTACGCTATATTCAAATGTAACTAAACTATTAACACTGACTATAAGTTTAAAATTGGAATTCATCCAAGAAATCCAGGAATTAGATCCGGAAGGTGTGAAAACCAATCGCTTTTGACACGCCATTGCTCCACACATAAAATATTGTAAGTATCATATAATTAACATAATTCGGCAAATGTGCTTACCATAAATGTTACTTTGGAGCTTGGATAAAAATTGCTAAACCTACATATATTTTAGGACGACCTATTTCTTTTTTTATAAGTAAACTAGCGACTCGCCCTCGCTTCGCTCGGGCTCTTCCCTAGATTTAGCACAGGTAAAGCCGCGGGATCTGCTAGTTATGCATATAAACCTTCCTCTTGAATCACTCTATCTATTAAAAAAAACCGCATCAAAATCCGTTGCGTAGTTTTAAAGATTTAAGCGCACATAGGGATATAGGGACAGAAAAGGCGACTTTGTTTTATACTATGTAGTGATGTTGTATTGCAGATTTGAGCAAGTGCTAAACGTAGAAATAATTTAGTAACCACGTCAAATGTCAAGTTGTAGCCTAAATCTAAATCGTGACGCCTCTAGACTAGTCGATTATCGGGTTGATAACTTGTAAACAGTCACTTAGCCTCTATTTGCTTTCGTTAAACCCAGGTTAGCTTACAATTATAAATTTTACTACCGACTTACGACTCGGGTACGTCCCGAGGTAAGTTTTAATAGATTACTTGACTGTACATTAGGAAATCACTTGTCGTAGACCTTTCAGCTGGACTTATTAAAAATTGTAAAAAATCCGCTGAGCGACTGGATTATAACATATGTACTTTTTATTGTTAGAAGAATATCAAAGAACTCGTATATAATTAAATTAAATTTAAAACTAACATATTATATATACATTACCTATCTATGAACAAAAGTAACCATACGTATTACAAAATAAGTTATTATTTATTACTTATTAAGTACTTTATTTCCCTTAATTTGTCTTCGTTGAGGCAAGATCTCATTCATTTCAATCACGTTTGTTAAACGGACGTCTGGCAGACGCAATTCATAATTAAAAATACAAACTATCTAAAATCTTTAAGGGGTGTGGCTCATCATAATTACATCAGCAATCTTACAACCAATTAAATAAATAATTTCCTGTAATAAACCAAGGTAATGCATATCAGTGCATTTAAAGCTTTTAAACTTAAAAAATCTCGAAGTGCAGGTCAGACTTGTGACCAGATTGCTTCCTGCTCCTTCTATATCATATAAATATTTACTAATAAAATATATTTTAACTTATTAATATTAATATATTATCATCCTAAATGTAGGTTATAAGCTTAAATCTTAAAGTACTATCCGCTAAAACTCATGCTAATGGGTCACCGCAGGATCGTCCAACTACGACAACCACACATCCTTGGGGCTAACTTTACTTTGTTATGAAGGACCACCAGTTTACTTTGTTATCAAAGACGAACTTTTTTTTATTGTTAAGAAATGCATTGACGTATACCACAAGTGTTTATGTGTGACTAACCGGCCAGGAGCCAGTACTACCCAATAAAACCCAACAAACCTCCACCGTCTTAATAGGGCGTCCCAGGATGGCTTGCGCATTAAACCATGACGCCTCAACGCGGACGGCCAGGCTGGTCTGCCAAGGCATATCATACATAGGCAAGGGGTTGCTCCGCAGTCTACTCTGCTCTCAGAGAAGTACCAGGAGCAAACCGCATTGCACACCGCTCATTAAAGTAAGCCACCTTCAAGAGTGCTTCTTAGCTTCGCACCCGGCAAGATTGCCGGACTCTAACGAGCCTCCCCACCACAAGAGCATACAAAACTATTTAAAATTACGCTAATTATAAATTACGTTAGTATTTAAAATTACATCGTTACGTTAGATACCGGACAAGTAGTATTAATTTGATGTCTAGCGACCCACCTTGATACTCTAGTATTGAATAATTAAAAATAAATACATTAACGAGCTAACATTTACTATAATTAGACTCTAATTAAAAGTGATCATAATTAAATAAAACCAAATAATTTTCTTATATATATAAGCTTATTTTGCTATAACTAAACTGCTAAGTTTCACGGTATACTGATTAAGATTAAACATGTGTAACTTCTTAATTTATTATTTAAATACTAAATTTGAAGCCAGAACATAATGTTTTATTTTCTAATGACAACATAAAAGCATAATTTTTGATGAGATAAGATGTTTTACTTGCCTATATCTTACATGCATCAGTATGAAAAAATATTATAATTAGTTATGGTTAAAGTATAGCCTTGTAGTTGTATTTATGTCTTATGGCAGATGGATAAACTAGAAGTAAGAATTTTATTATTGAAAATAATTTTCGTCTTATTTGTATCAATATTTAAATTAATTTATAATGTGGTCAAGTTTCTCATATTTCTGCACTCCATTCATCAGACGAACAGTAGGCGGCGGTCGACAGTCACGAGACATATTATAATATTATTATAATCTATGTATATGCTCAACGCAGATAATTCGTGATCTCCTAGGCTTATCGTGATAAATCGCCATTTTATGTTTTGGCTATAACTATCATTCAATAGGAACTTTTATATTTTATATATAAATTATATTTTTAGACATAACGATTACTGACTTCAAAAACCACTAATAAGAGACTAAGTATACTATGGTACCCTTCAGTTCTGCTTTAGTTGTCTCCATTTTGACTATCAATTAATAAGCTTCAATTTAACATATAACGAGCTTGTAAAAAAGCAACAGCAGTATTAGTAGCGATTAAAAAGAACGTATAAACGTAACGTAATTTATTATTATAAGAAAATGATAAGTAGTTGTTGATTGGGTTCGGCTGAGGACAATAAATCATCCAGGTTCGAGCCAAATTACAAAATAACGATGGGGGTACCACCACAATATATAAGCAGACCACGATCTACCGAATTTAAACTTTTACATTCACATACAGCTACATATATTCAATTCAATTCATTTTGTTTGTTTAGTAGCTTTGGGAGTGCCCATATACATACATATTGTACAACATTTATTAATATTGGTTACCAGCTGTCACTATCAATAATGTTATAGATTAGGATATGAATAGACTGGAATATAGAACGAGGATTTGCTCTCATTAATACAATATTCAAATTAATCGATACATTAATTGGATTTAATGGTAAATTATGCAAAAGTAATTTTTCATGTAGTTTATTTACTATGATAATGCTTAATTTTAATGGGATAATAAGCTTACTGAGTGTTTAAATTTAAAACAGTTATATGTATTAGAAGTTTACATAAATAAAGGCAAAGATCTACAACTAACAAATAAGCGTTATTAGGCAGTTATTTATTAAGCAAACTGTATTGCATATTTGCCATATTAAATATTTCCTTTTCGAATATCGCATTTTGACAAAGCAAATGACCACTAAATAAAAATCAAATTATTTAATAAAATAATTCAGTAAAATAATTTTCGTTCGATTAATTATTATTTACTTCATATTATGTGCGAGTAAATAATTGCCAGGTAGAGATTTTGGAAACCTTTATTCTTGCTTCACTCCACACACACACCATGCGAGTGGAGTCGCGGGCTAAATCTTTGTTTAGTAAAATTGAATATTTTACTAAAAAAATAACAAACTTTTGTACTTTTTTTTCTATTCTTTATAAATTCAATTCTTTATAAACGATATATTGTAAGGTTTTCTTCATAAGTTTTAAGAAATAGTCACGGTGAACAAATTCATTCAAAACGTAATTTACTTTCGTTTTCGTTAGTACAATTGAAATTGAACGCAAACCTTGCATGTATAAGTACTCAATATCTCATTAACTAGAAATATAATATGTACCTCCTTTTTATATTAATTTAAAAATTGATATATGGGGTTCCATTATCCTTAATAGCCTCTGAAGGAGACGGCGGAGAGGGAACGTGAGGCTAATGCTTTGACCTTTGCTCCTTCCCCGTCGTTGACTAGGGGACAGGAGGCGCCGGTATGCGCACCACCACCACCATCCTAGGAGCTACGGCGGGGGGTCTCTCTTTGTCTAGGTCGGGATGCTCTGTGTACTGAGGGCATCCTGATGTGGACGTGCCGTCCGCAGGGACATTACGCTGAATGCGCAAGCGATCCCGTAACGTCCTGTTGCACGGCGGCGAAAGTTTCCGTTGTGGGATTTAGTGAGTAAGAGTCCTAAAATCCCTGTCGGTTGACGGGCTGGAACCCAGCAAAAAACCTTAAATATTGTAATGCTACGAGAAAATATATTTTCTTACGTTAAGCCGCTGCATTCCTTTCATAACAAGATATTTTTGTTTGCGATTTTATGTATAAAAAATAGATTTTTTAGAGAAAGTTAGTCATACATAGTACATACAAAGTTAGGCATACGAAGATTTATACCATCTTGCATTTTATAATGTTATCGTTACATAAAACAGCGATAAGGAATTTAATACAAATTCGACTAATTTAATTATTTTATAAATCTTTTTGAATTTGGATCTATACCATATACTATTTCAAGTAAACAAATATTTATTAAGAGATACAGTCCTCAAGGACGACGGAAGGATAATTATTTGTAAAAACCACTAAGTGAAAGGTACAACCATGGGATTCTAGAAACGGATCTGTAAATAACAAGTCTATAATATTGTCATTACTAGGTAGGTATATTAACATTTTCTTTTGCGAGATGACTTAATGTGTAGTAAATTCTCAAACTATTCTTACTTGCAATAACTTCGTATTCGGTATTCGACCCGTAGAAATCGAACCCATGACTTAATATTATCATCATCATCATCAGCCCTTTTTTTAACGTCCTACTGCTGGGCACGGGCCTCCCTCATTACGAGGGGGATCAGGCCATAGTCCACCGCGCTGGCACAGTGTGTGTTGGCGGACTTCACATATCTTTCGAAAAATTGCTAGGTTTTTTTAGACACGATGTTTTCCTTCACCGTAAGACAAGTGGTAATCATGATAGAAATGATTCGCACATGAAAATATCAGAGGTGCGAGACCCGGATTTGAATCCGCATCACTCGGATATCCAAGCGAGCGCGTTACCGCTGGGCTAGTACTTAATATATATATTATGAATATTTTTCGAACTTTATACCTATTTATGTTCAATCTTTTTATTGGACCCTATTACAATATTTTATTAAACTTCCTATTACAAGGAATAGTTACACATGATGCAATTATTAAAATGATATTCATGTACGTAAGAATATATAAAATAGAAATATAACTTTCAATCCGTAAACACAGTAATCTAAATAGCCAGAAAGTTTAATCAACAATAATAATATAAGTTGTATTCATTATATATTTTTTTCATTAACCTATGACCTATACCATTATGGAATACCTACAAGGCGGTTTTGTATACTATACATTTAGTAATAAATAAAGCATAGACCGCACACATCGCGATAACGTCAATATTCGGGTTATCATGATATATGTAGGTAGCCAAATATTTATTTAAATCACTAAAACTACAAAAAATATTTCCTGACATAACGCAATGTTGTCAATTTACAAAAATGATATATGACGTAATATTTATTAATACACTAATTGAACTTGTTTCGATACGGAACATGTCAAAGAACTAAAAGAAGCAATTTATCAACCTTAAACACTTACGAAACATAGTCCTAAAGTATTATGATTCATATTTTTCTATCATAACTGATATGTTATTTGTAATTTTATATATCCTTTACATTATGATTGTATTAAAATTATTTATTTATTCATTTCTCTTTTTACTACTAAATGTTGGGTCATCGATCTAGTTTCGGTAATACTAATTACTAGTGTATGTATAAGTATTTGTATAAATATACATCTATTAACAATGAACATAATATAGGTACCTGGTACATATTTATTCTTCATACTATGGAAACAAAAAAAATCCCGAGTTAAAATTTATTAACTTTCTTTCTTACAAGTAAAAGAGAGTGATTCTATAAATACCTTAATAAACAAATAAAACAATATAATTAACGTGATATGTAATAAAATATGAATATTATCTTAGCAGTATCTTCACCATCAAGGTAGGCATTCATTGCACGTAGCATCTTCACGCTCTGTAAAGTGATAAATTTTAATCAACGGAATTAGTATGCGAACGGAAATAGTTAACTTCAAAATATTCTACCGACAAAAGTTTATATTTCGCTCATTTTTGTGGAATTTTAGTTTAGGCTTACCTTTTACTATTGCAAATTTTCATACATTATTGCTGTGCACTTTACAAACTATGGCATTACAATTTCAACCGGCAATAACATCAAGATTAATTCATTTTCCTCCTTCACAGAAATAGACTTAAGAAACACGTCTTAAGGATCAATTTGCTTTTAACGAAAAGCAGAAAGAACAATCGTATTGTTCTTGATCTGGTATAAAATATATGCGTGGCAAGACTCTTTGATTTTTTGGTCTATTAATTTCTTAGTCAATTATTTTATCAATTTCTTTTGTCAATGAATGCTAAGCGTTGATTATTATAAATTATATTATAACATAATATAAGTAAACTATATAAGATAAATTCGTTATAGATCTTTATTTATCTATTAATTTAATTAATCCCGTCAATGCGGAGGGGATCATAGTCCACACCGCCGTAATGCCCGTTCGCACATAAGTTTCGAGAGCCGGGATTTGTATACAACCTACTCGTACATATATGTACTCGTATGAGTAAAATCCTCCAACGTGTCTGTCTGTCTGTTCGCGATAAACTCAAAAACTACTGCACCGATTTTCAGGCTGCTTTGACCAATAGATAGAGTGATTCTCGAGGAAGGTTTTAGTATATGTGTCAAGTTTTTGTATACATTTACTAGCGGAGCGAGGGCAGGATCGCTAGTTATTTTATATTCTCCCACTAGAATAGACATATTAAAATTACAAATAAATCTAGATTTATCCGTCAGTCATAAAGAATGATATAAATTGTATTACATACGTATCAAATGGAGCCTCATTTTGTAATGTCGACTACAATTGTCTCCGAACTACATCTAGCTGTCTATCAGAATGACTCAATAGACAAATAGCCATCAAACATACCTTATACCATTCACTAGTAATTTGAAATACCGACAGTACAAAACTAAGCGCTGAAAAGATATTAGAAATGATATAACCCAAATTTAGGTTTACTTTGCGTTATCTCCACAATTATTAGGTACACGTCATCATCATCATCAGCCCTTATTAACGTCCCACTGCTGGGCACGGGCCTCCCTCAGTACGAGGGGGATCAGGCCATAGTCCACCGCGCTGGCCTAGTGCGTGTTGGCGGAATTCACATGTCTTTCGAAAACTTGTTAGGTTTTCTCAGACATGCAGGTTTCCTCACGATGTTTTCCTTCACCGTAAAACAAGTGGTAATCATGATATAAATGATTCGCACATGAAAATATCAGAGGTGCGAGACCCGGATTTGAACCCGCATCACTTGGATATCCAAGCGACCGCGTTACCGCTGGGCTACCACTGTCTGTATTTATTAGTTAATATCTTATTTCCAACGTGTTTTTTTCCATTTTACACGACATTGGCAAAGTAATCTGTGTCTAACTGGTAAACCTAAGAAGCATTGAATAGAATTTTTAATAAACGGTGATATTCATGATGCATCTTGTAATGTTAGTGTCTATCGAGAATAAATTTGTAGGTTTCACATTTCAGAAAAAACCCATCAGTTAGGTAATTTGGTTTAAAAATCTATTTAAAATAGTCTAATAAGTAATTTCTGTCTAGCTCCATTCGAACAACAATATGGCACTTCTGCGTAAATTTCTATGATTCTATACGGTATGCTTGTCACAGGAATAGAATCTGCATGACTGGGTGTTGTAGGCTATAAAACAGTTTGGCGTATGAAATGTTGAGCAATCTGATAATACACGCCTCAATTAGCTTTGATTTTACAAATACATAATAACACGGCCTTAAAATTAAACTAAATAGACTATTTGGTTACATATAATAAGCATAATCATTATTTTTAAAGTTGGTATACCTATTAGCGCCATTTTACAATGTCACGTCGAAATATGCTAATATTTAATATATTTTTTCAAGTTTGGGCTTACAACAGTTTAACATAACCACCTGTTTTCATACAAGCTGTACAGATAGTTACATGGTGACTTTTGCACTCTACCACGATGCCCCGACCCGCGACGTGGCGAGCCTACCTCCTCACGTTATCTACAAGAACACATATGGACCACACTGTTAGCTGCTGCTGGCTATATTATTTTCACCGTGAAAAGTAAAGACCATAACCAGAAACTACCAGTAATATTATACTTAAACATATATATATACATACGTATCTATACAGGAAATGCATTTATATAAAGGTGTGTGATATTGTAAAAAACTAACTCTAATCTATTGGGAAAACTGTGTTACTTCTTCATACTGAATAGAATAGCGGACTTCACATATAGACCTTGTTCTATAAATTATGACCCAAAGAGGTTACTGTTAGGAAGGCGAACGCGAAGGTAAGAGCGTGAATGGGTTAAATATGCTAGTTTTTCTAAGTAAAACAAAGTTTCAATCTACACCGATAAGGTTTAAACTTACGATAATTAATAATACAAAATTAAAATTAAATAAATTATTTTATTTACTTAAGTACAGAAACATTTTAATTATTCATTTACAGGACTATTCAGGACATAGGCTTCGTCTGTCTAACACTGCCAGCAACGCATTAACACACTTTACCGGTTTTAATCTCACTGAAATCGTAATTCCCAAACTGGTTACGCAGCATGCCACGGGTTTGTAGGGACCTTTATTTCTATATTATTAAAGTGACAAGTTGTTTACTGTGTACTTGCCTTGCAGGAACTGGAATCAAGTGTTTTTGAAATATTTCACAATAAAAACATTTAGATGTAATAACAAATACTGTGTTATTATTGTAAGTTAGATTAATAAATATTTACTGTATTTAATTAGTAGTATTCTATCCTCCTAAAAAATGGCGAATATAATATCAATAGAATCTCCACAAATATTTTGTATACTGTATATAAATATATTTGAAAAATAATTTAACGATGAGTAATTAGAAAACTAAAATTAGTTAAAAATGGCACCATAAAATATGTGAAAACATTTCGTCACATCAGATTACAGGATATTACCTATTAGTCAATTAAACAGTATTTCTCCTTACTTCTCTTCTGCTTTCCTATCACTCGGAAGAAACAGTAGAGAGATTAATATGTTTCTAAATATTAATAGTCACTACCTAATTAATAAAACAAAAAAAATCGCGTGCAGTCAAATATTCTCATGTCAGCAGTCACGTTAAGACATATTAGTCATATACATGTAACCTTGTATCTTTTTACAACAGTCTAGTACACTTCTACTACCAAGTATTTAAGTTTGTTTGATTACTCATTTATGCAATTATTCAGATTTATGTCTCGGTACTTTAAAAAACTAGGTATATCTCTTTCATCTCTTAATATAAAAAATATGTTATTTTCAAACGTACATAAGATTTAATAAACTTTATTATATTATATTTTATGTACGTTACCTTTGACTTGGCTTTTTAAGTTCGTAACAAGTTAACCTTTTATATTGTAATTTTTTTAATAATGCATAAGGAAAATAAATATATGTATCCAATAATAATAGAATATATAATATGATAATAGACAGTGCATGAAAATTTACATAATTAGGTTCTACACATAAAGATGTCACCGAAAATCAATACAATACCAATTTCAATGAATTCTTTGAACTAGCGCAAATAATTTACAATTAAGGAATAGGAATGACAAGTTGGACACAAATGGGAAAAAGGTGATGAAATGACGTACTTTACTTGAGTTCCACCTACACTATAATTACAAAGATTCGTATTTCAAGGTTTATTGTTAATTTAATGAAAGTATAATAAATAAGTTATTTCGGATGTTTTCTCGAAAATTCCTCGAGTACACTATTATGTCCTTGTCACAAATAGCTCCGCTTCCGCATAGCAATCAAATAAATCATGTGCTTGAAAATATTATACTTATCTAAACCAATACCATAAAGAAGTAAAGTTTGTGGGCTAGAACTTAGAAGTATGGGCTGAATTTGATAACTGCAATACTCCTTTAAATATTTTTACACCAATGAAGCCTATGTCCCGTACGGGTTAAGTTAATTTTAAAAACAAAGGCAAAATGTTACTGAAAGAATAATCTTACTACCTATATTACGATGGTTGATACTCAGTCATGCCAGAACGGCTCGACAGATATGAATGAAATTTGGCACATTAAAGCCCATCACAGCACATTAAAGCTCGTAAGTTACTTTCGGTCACTTGAAAAAGGAAGGTTTCCGTGGGATATGTTTGTATTTCTATTCACTAGAAACGAATCCGAGCGAAAACAGAGTGAGCTAGCATTATACAACATTATAGCAAACTTAAAAAAAACGAAATTTGGAATAAAATATATCATTTTAAGTATTACGTTACACAATTCAAATTATTAAAAATCGGTCAATAAATCATGTAACTGTTTGAAATCGATCGCCCATGACATTCAAGGATAAACTGAATATTCACCCAAGCAGCAAACACAATGATATTCATGATAGTGGAAATTGACATATATCAGTTTGTATCAGATTTTTTTTAGATATTACCTAAAAGATTTTTGGTACAGCAAACTTAATTATATTAAGGAGTGAGAACTAAAAAAATGCGATGTTGTTGATTTCGAAGAGGCTCTACTTAAAAATTAATTTGTTATTTTAACCTATACAATATACTTACTTATAAATATTTTTAAGAATATGCGTACTATGTTACATTGGTACTAAAAAATATTTCTGTGATTATTATCATTTATTCATTTGCTACAGATGTCAGCGGTCATCGCATCTGAAATATTTCCAGGCAATAAATTATACTGCGTTAATGTATGTTATAGATTTATTATAGTATATCTCATTCCAAATAAACAGTTTTTAACATTTTGAACGCGGTGCAGGATAAGGCTAACGAAGTAACGATTTTGATTATTAATTTCGACTCTTATCATATTTCTCCGTTGCTGTATAATATTTTTACACAAAAATAAAAAATAAAGGTCGTTTCAATTACATACTACATACTTATATATTATTAATAACGCCTAACCTTCGATTTGCTTGGATGCTTTCCTAGATATTCTTTACTATGATAATAGAAGAGAAAAATACTTATTGTATGTCTTATAAAATAGAAACGTCTAATGCGGATTTTCCTATAGCCCTTTTTAATGATACATTGTTTGATGTATTTTTGAAGATTTAGCTTGTCATTAGCCATGTAACCGTACGAAAACACTTTTTTTGACAAAAAATAGTCATAGATTGGGCATTTTAAAAAATCTTTGCAAAATCTATACACAAATCTTTCATAAATATTACTATTTTATTAGTGAAAAGCGTATCGTAACCCATTTAATGGGACAGAGGAAGTGGAGAAATAGACAGAGATCGACGGCTCGATTGTTTTATACTTTGGATAATTTTATATATTTTTATGCATATAACGTAATACTTACGTTGAACTTTCATAATAAATTCCACCTGTAATCATTTAAGCATATGCAAGTTAAGCAAACGATACTATTCTATAACGACGTATATATGTGTAACAAGCTGCGCAAACAACTAGCGCATAAGCCAGTGTTATCGTATTGTGTACTTAACCTTGCACGGTGTCGGTCCGCGTAGCCCTTTCACCTCACTTCTGGATATTTCGATAGATTCATGTGGTCTATGAAAATTATTTATATCTATTCGCTCCTGACTAAAAACTAAAAACAATAAAATAAAACCCCTATTTTTATATGGTAAATGTGATAAATTATATTAATAAAAAATCTTTCTAACATATTTTTTATATACTTATAATCGATTTATTTCCTGCTTTATCATACATAAATATATAAGGCGCTTTTTTAACGTCCCACTACTGGGCACGGTCCTCCTTCAATACAAGGGGATCAGGCCATAATCCACCACGCTGGTGTAGTGCGGGTTGGCGGATTTCACAAGTCTTTCGAAAACTTGCCAGGTTCTCTCAGGAATGCAATTTTCCTCACGATGTTTTCCTTCACCGTAACACAAGCGGTAATTTAGATAGAAATGATTCGCACATGAAAATTTCAGAGGAGACCCGGATTTGAACCCGTACACCCGCCCCCCGCGTTACCACTGATTTTAAGAAGATAATTTTTAAAAATACAGTGCGACTATAATACGAGTATATGTATAGCATAGTAATATGCACAGAATGATGAATGAAAAATATGATTTACCTATTCCGTGGTAATATGCATACGACTGCGTAGTAAGTCTTAAATAAGACAAGAAGCGCGTTGAAGTCTAATGTATGGATTTGTTTCTCAACAATGTTATTGACAATAATTCTCAATTCATTCCTGATATTTTTTCAACCTACTATATGATACTAATTGTAATTAAATATATTTTAAACAAACACAACATTTTCTATCATAAACATAATAATTATTTTTAAATTAGGCGTTACCATAAATCTGCAACTCGTTGAGTCCTTCATGCCTTAATTACTCACTCGCAATAAAAAATGTTACGCTGACACTTTGATGAAATACCTAGATCAACAGCGCTACATAAAATATTAATCAATTCTCTAATTAGCTAAATTCTGTGTGTTAATAGAGCCAAAAGGCAGACATGAACCTTTTAATATTTTACTAAGACATAAAATACTTATTTATACTTATTTCTCTATTCTACGTAGGTATATTAAATTTAATTAAAATTAACTATGTTGGGACTTTATTATACACAGCACCATCTAGTTTCGTGGTTAGCTACGAAGCTTGTGTTACGGATACCAGATGTTGATATACTACATATAATATGACTTTAAATATATACATATTGTAACTATAAACACCCATGACTGGAGTACAAACATACGAGTTTAACAAATAAACGCCTCCAGCGGGACTCGAGCCCGCGACCGCTGCCGCAGTAAGTAGGGTTACTGCAAACTGAGCCAAACGTGTTATCAATGTGTATATAATAAGTAATTCAATATAATAAATAATACCTTTTTTATTTATTAAGATTTAAGATTCATCCAACGCTGGGTAGTGGGCTAAATTTAATAAATTATTATTAGAGATTTTTAAATACATTGTTTCTTTATTGTCTTAACTATCTATATACTTATTTATCATAAGACTGATTAGGCTATCACATACTAGATTAATATGGTATAAATCGTCCAATAAACATGTCAGTAACATTGACGGAATTTTTGTAGAAGGTAAATAGAAAAGGTATAGTGCATATTCACATTAATGAATGTTTGGTTACTTCAAAAGAAAACAAAAAAAAATGCCAAAAAAGTAAATTTCAGAAGGATAGATGTAGATAATGTTTTAAAATTAAAACACATATAAAACGCATACTAAAAGCATAATATTATTGCGTAACACCTAGGAAGGCTTTATTTACGCTCTAAAATATATCGTTTAATACGTAGATTAGTTTATACGTAGTCTTGTATGACCTTTCTCAACTCTCAAGTGCCGCGGGATCTTTACCGGTGATTCTAATGCAATAAATTACCGTCCACATAACTTAAAAGACATTAAATATTTTTTGTGGCTTGTTTTTATTTTAAATTACGTGCATATATTCTTGTAAATAATATGTAGTAGATACGAATGGTATGATATTTTTCTCAAACATGCCAGATTCACTTACGAATCAGCTATCCTACGTAGTAATTTTATTATTATTTAGGTTATGAAGACGTCCTGTCAGTTTTTGGCCCGGCGGCCAATCTTACTATGACTAGTTAAGTGCCAGGAGAACGCGCAAACATATAGGAATTATAATAAATATTTAAAGGTAACGTTATCTTCCAGACCGAAAAAGTACGAGTGAAGACTAATGCAGAAAGTAGTATAATAATATAATTCAGCTCTTAGCTATCAATTTCGTTCAAATTAGCATACAACTATCCCCAAATTTACACTGCCCTTCCTCAACTGATTTACAAATTTCAAATAATTGGCATAATAAAACCAGGTCAAATAACCAGTAATTATGATTCTAAGTGTTGCGTTTCCTACCACTCAAATGATTTAAGATCTCGCCTGCCTTCCTAATAGTAATATATTAACACTACTATACTTGTAACTAGCCTCTACGATACAAACATGTAAGAGTTGATTTAAAAACTAATTTTATTTACGTTGCGAGTATTTTAGAGATATATATTAAATATAACTACGAACGCAGCAATGGTTACTGACTGTTTTTAAACCATTTAATTGCAATAGAAGGCTAATCAATTTACACACAATTAGAACTAAAATCACGATAGAAAACATTATATTTGGCCAGAGGCATTGACAATTAAATTTGATTAAGAATCAAATGCGGGCTATTATGTGAATGTCGACATTAACATACGAGACTCTGAAGTGTTTTAATGGGTATGCTAAATGAGTCGGCGTAATACAAATTAATAATCTGATCTAATTTATTACCAGGACAAACATTTGTAAGGTCAATACAAGTATGTAACAAGCCCAGTAAGGGATTAAAGTTTGATTGACACGATGCTAAAAGCATTACATAGGGCTTACAGATGCTATCACTTAAGTAAATGACCGTACTGATATATTGGACTACTATTGTAATGTGAAAAATTGTGTGTATGTATGTATGTTTGAGTTGTTCTCTGTCCCTCTAAAATGACAAGACTAGAGTTGGATGAAATATAGTACTCAAAATGGACGTATCCGAAAGAATATTATTTTCGTTGTAAAGTCTTTGCAGGGTAAAAATATATGAATTTTTAATAAAAATAATATTGTTACAAATTTAAATCATTGTACTTTATTTTCGTCGCATTAACTTTTTAAAATTAAATATATTATAATTTACATGCGTATATAGCATTAAACAAAACCAAATTATAAATTCAAAATAATCATCATCTTTTAATGTAAAGCGTATACTGTTGTAATATCCTCCGATGTTTTACAGATACGAGTAGTAACATCCTTTTATGGTTTCGATTGCAATAGAATATACGCTATAAGTATACGCTAATAGCGTTAAACGATAACGAATTTTAAAGTAAAAGATTTTTCTTTTATTTACTATGTCTGCTAAAGTTTGTTTGAATTATTTGATGTCACGTTCAACCCAAAATGCTCACCGGCAAGTCAGTAGTACCAACTAAAATCCAAGCACCCATCATTCGTTGACCCAACGCCCCGGCAGGTCTGCCGAAGCAGACCACACAACCAAGCGGTTGCTCCACAGTCAACTCTGCTATCAGAGAAGTACCAGGAGCAACCATCATGACACACCGTCCACCGTAGTGGGCCCTTACCTCCTTGTGCCTTTCTTGGCTTCACGCCTGGTCAGATTGCTAAACGCTACTGAAAAGACGCCACCGAGGCAGGTTACAAAATATATAAATAATGAATAAACCTAAACAAAATCTTCTTAAATATGCTGAAATATAATTTATTTATTATATTTCAGCATATTTAAGAAGATGTATATGTACATTACATATTATACTGTATAATGTATGAAATAGGTCCAAAAGATATTTTACCAACTTCTTAATGTAATGTAACGCATAGGTATAGTTAGTAGTTACATATTATTTATTTTTGGGGTCGTCCATAAATCACGTGATGTTTGAATGGGGGGGAGGGGGTTCGGAAAAAATCACGAAATATCACCAGGAGGGGTGTAGTGAGTTATCACGTGATTTTTTTTACTCACCGTTGGGATTATCCCGCGCGTCGCGACAATCGCCGAACTTTTATATTAATAAGTCTAGTCACCTCCAAAACTTCTCTGAATGACCTGTACGGGAACTACTATTGCAAGAAATAATTTTTAATTTAATCTTAAACATCACCACGTATCACCATGGGGGAGGGGGGTCTAAAAAGTTGCTTAAAAACATCACGTGATTTATGGACGACCCCTTTGTGCATTTAAAGAAACCGCTACTGGTTTTCAATTAAATAATAACAAGTAATTTCACATAACTTACATAGCATTGCCATGGAGAACAAATCATAGAAACCCTTATTCGCCTGCTGACTTGCCCTCCGAGCTACATCATTGCAATCATACCTGCGAGTCAATCTCCTAATTACCTATTTTATATAATTAGACCACCATTTGAGGCATTAAGCAATAAAACTTTACGCGCGAACTATAACCATATTAGTTGTTGCCTATGTCGTTAAATTATTGTCACAAGTGTTCATATAATTCAAACCTAATACATAATATATATCCCACTGCTGTACGCGGGTCTTTTCATATACGAGAGAGTAGGTCATGAATCCACCATGTATAATGGAACTTGTAAGCTATAGTAACAATTAAATAAGATGTAAAACTAGTTACTAGTAGTTATATTTTGTGAGATGTATTCTTTCACTATATTAGTGTATGTACAAAAATTTAAGCGTTACGGGTGCCTGAAATTTGAACTCACTCACTTCAAGCGCACTCATTACCACTCTGTGTAAGTTTCCTAACGTCGCGATCGTTGAAAACAATTGCTCAATAAACTGTTCTAGATATAAAATATTTAGTTCAGTTAGAATACTTCCGTTAAAAGTAATTTTAATTTGTCCAAAAAGCGAAAAGAAGTTTTCTACAATAATTATTTGCTAACCTTGATTTATAAATAAGGTCTAATAAATGTGATCTAGTAAAAAAAAGAGCTCAAGCACAGATCACATAATCTAGGCTCAAGTATGTATGTTGCTGAGTAATTTATTATGTTGATGAAATTTATGTTGTTGTTTAAAATTAATTACTTTAATAAAAGAAATATAATGACACTACATTATTTTTAAGTGTAGTGTTTTTACTTCTTAATGTCGCATTCGTATGTTTACGCGATTATTTTTTACTAGCCTTTCCCGCGGCTCCGCTCGCGTTCTAAAGGCTGAAAATCAAAAGAAATATCAATCTCCCATTTTAGCAACATTTTTCATAGACGCTGCGCTCCTATTGGTCGTAGCGTGTATTCCTCGATAAACGGACTACCTAACACAAAATTATTTTTCAATTCGGACCAGTAATTCTTGAGATTAGCGCGTTCAACCAAACAAACAAACACACAAACTCTTCAGCTTTATAATATTAGTATAGATTTAAAATCCCATTTGCTGCTGCATTTTATCTATATCTTAAGTTGTTAATATGTACTTTATATTGGAAGTATTATTTTAATAAACATTTACTAAGCAAAATAGAATCTACGACTTTCATTGTATAGTTCGCTATTACTTACTTCGCCCGATGGTCGAAAAGAACACCGTAATGCGACTGAGTTAAAATGCTGGGTTGGGTTGTAGATTACATAAGTTTAAATTAGTAGATATAAGGCCAGTTTAAAGACAACTCCTTCTATCAACAAAAACACAAGTGGGTGCAACTATGAATAATTCACCAGTACATATTGGATCTGTTGTGCTTGCTATATACAATTACTCTAATAAAAAGTAACAATAATTACATATTATGTTACTTATGTTATGATTGAAACGTTTCTTTACTTGTAGAATATTTAAGCCTTTCAAGAACTAAGTTAATGAATATTATTATGATTTTCCATAATAACTTATTATTTTTAATGAGCTGTAGTCTAAATAAGTAAGATTAGGGTTTCGCAACCATGATGTAAATATTACATAATATAAACTAACAATGCTACTGTCCTGGAGATCATGAGTTCGATTTAAGCTACTTATGCTTAAAATCTAGTTAAAAATTTTACAATAGCTCCATTAAAATAAACAATAGGTACCTACTTAAAACATCAGCATACGATTTTGATTACGATTTGATCAAAATCTATCAAAATACCGTCTATAATGACGAATTTTGCATATTTTTTATGCACACAATGCAGTATTTATATGAAATTTGATGTTTTACACGTTTTTAGTAGCTTATTACACATACAGTAATTAGTCGACATTCTTAGGTCGCGTGGTCTACGCTCCAATGCGCCCCGGAGTTGCATTAATTGGATTAAACTATCATCAAGTGTTGCATTGTAATCAGTTTCCGTTTTCTGTACAAATAGGAAGGCGGAATGACAGATGGTGACAGGTAATAGCTTTAGAATATTAGCCCTATATAAATTCATAAAATTTAGTTAATACTAGCATACCCAGCCTGTTTCGCTGGGCGCATGTTAAAATAAATTAAACGGTTTTTATAATTTTCTAATAAAAGTAGCATTCCTTATAACATTAGCTATCTGCGACTGAAAATCATGTCAAAATCGGTCCAGCCGTTTCAGAGATTACGTATTGAATAGAAACAGTTGACTTTACATAAACAGTTGAGTTCAGAGAAACTGTGGAGTTTTTTTAGGACTCAGATTTTATCGATACAGGAGCGCCGTAAAAAAGCTCGCTTCTAGTCCTAACGCCGGCTCTGAATGACGTCACCATAATTTTATTTGGATAACCATGCATGATGCATTGTTGTTTGAACTAAACTTTTATGCCTTTCAGCTAAATCAGATAAGAATAATCTCTTAAAAACATATTTACAAGACTTGATCCGAATAAACATATGTACAAAAATTGTAACTGAAATAAAAGCTTGTAGAAATAGCTTTGATAACATCATACCATTTAAAATGTTGCGGGAACAGAATTAACAGAAAAATGCCATAAGTTTTGTTTTGCTTAATATCCGAGAATCGCTGACAACTCATAAAACGTAATTAAAATCAAGTATTCGAGATATAAATCTTATAAAGCGACAAATATGTAATTTGTGACAGAGATACTAGGCTGTAATTATATTTTCAATCAGTTCAAATCAATATGTATGAAATCGAAGCAATGGTATTTATGTAATTATTATGTCTATATTTACGAACTGAGACAGCTAAATAAAAAGGCCTGTACGCAATAATGACAATGCGTTTATCGTAATTGTGCCATTACCAGCTAGTTCAGCACGCGTTAAGGCTGACACAGAACGGACACATTCGTCATACATTTTTTAGAAGTTTTTCATTAACTCTATAAAATCTTTGTTAATTTTTAATATAATATGTTACGGCATTGAGGGGATGTAATACTAATAACTAAAATCAGTAAAAATATTTAACATAAAGTTTAATATCATAATATACTCCATATATTTTGTCTACTATCACTCCGCTGGCATACGGGGGTGCTATTTTGATATAGTTCACACTAAAACTGTATTGCAATTCTAAAATAAAAATCAACCACGACACTTAGTACTTTTCTATGGTATTCATAAGGTGCAAAGAAAAACTAAAGTCTAAATGAGTCGTCGTAAAAGTTAGTCCAGACAATCACTAATAATGTGACATATTTTTTAAACTAGCTAACCCGGCCCGCTTCGCTGGACGTATGTAAAAGGAAATTAAACGGTTTTTATAATTTGAAAGTTCCGTCAAAATCGGTCCAGCCGTTTTAGAGATTAGCCGGAATAAACAGACAGACAAAAATTTAAAAAATTGACGTTTTTATGAAAGTATACTTAATACTTTCATATGCACTTAGTGAAAAGCTGTTAATTTGAAATTAAAAACAGACACTTCAATTTCATTTATATGTAATGATTTATAAAACTGCTTTCTTAAGACGAATGCCACCATATGAGACAGACGTACCTATTTACAAAATCCCCACATATAGTCAACTTCATAATATTAGCTCATAATATTAACATTTTAGTTTAATTTTGTTGTTTCGTCATCTTGACCACCAAGCATTGTTACGCTCTTGACTATATACCTACCTACGTTATAAGTAAAATACGTATTTACTATTGTTTCAAACGCCAAATTAAATAATAAAAATAATTTGATAGATATATGAATGCGGATGACACTAATAATTAATCGCTAAGTTAGCATTATTTAAAGACTTTCGCGCAGTCTGCACGCGATCTTATATTAAAAGTAATAGTGTAAGTAGTAAAACACAATTCTCTGATATGAGCCCACCGCGCCCACTTGTTACATTCTCTTTGTACACTCAATAAGAAAATTATATCCAAGTAGTTATTCATTTTCAAAGCCAGTATTAATTAAATTTCCTCCAATTATAGCTAATTTGAACAATCTTTCATAGTGATATAAATAATAAATAAATATGTTGCGACATTATTACAACAGCGCCATCTAATTCCATGGTCGGCGACGAAGCTTGTGTTACTGATGTTGAATGTTAATCTCAGATTATACATACAAACTATTTTGATATCAACTGTGACCTGTTTGGTTTATTATGTTTGAATTATTTTAAGTTTGGAATGTTAGTTTTATTAGTAAAAATTGTATTATGTCATATATTAAATAATTCCGTAAGAAGCTCTCAAAGAAGTAACATGTTATAGTAATCTAACATAATTTTGTATTTCTATATTAATTTTGTAATGACTCCTTTCTATCAGAAATAGATTCAAAATGTTAAAGTATTAATAAATATTCCTATCCAGTCTTTAAGTGTCTTTTTAGTATCAAAGTTTTCATATTAGCCACATCTACCGTTCAAGAGGTTATGGGCCCAGCAAGAAAAAAAAAGGAACAATTCAAAAGGAAACAGTTGAAGCAGAGGTGGCAGTTGACGGTGTTGAGGATGAAGAGAGTACAGGGGCAGATGAAGTGGTTTGTGGAGAAACGATTGAAGATGTGAGGAATAGGCTTTGGCGGAAACGGCTTTGGAGGTGATTTTGGAGGTTTTGGAGGAGGCCAAGATTTAGAAGGTGGGCATGGAGGTGATTTTGGAGGTTTTGGAGGAGGCCAAGATTTAGAAGGTGGACATGGAGGCAGCTTTGGTGATGGAATTGGAGGAGGTAGTTTTGGAGGTGGCTATGGCGGTGGTCATGCAGGTGGTATAGGAGGTGGCCATGGAGGTGGTTTCAGTAGTGGTCATGGGGGCGGTCATGTGATTGACGTTATAAGACTTTTTTTTTTTAGGTATTTTAATTCTAAACCTTTTAGTGTAGGTAGTGCTAGTGTAAGGGGGTGTTAATAATAGAGATTCGCGCAGTGGAAGCGTGTGTATGAGATTGTTGTAAGGGGGAAAGGATTTAATGTTTTGTGTTAATCAAATATTTTTGTTAGGGGAAGAGATTTTTATTATTCTGCAGTTTTTTCTCTTGCTCAAGTCAAATATGTATAACGGAACGGAATTCGAAACGGAATCTTTTTTTTTTTAGAGAAACTTTTACAGAATTTTTGATATCTCCTCTTCGTTTAAGTGTATTGTGTTTTTCTTGTATTTTATGTGGTTTTAGTTATTATTAAGAGTTTCTGGTTTTTGTTGAGAAAGAGTGTGTTATTGTTGTTTTATGATTGGTAGTTTGTTTGTAGTTAATTTTTAAAAATTCTTGGGTTTCTGTACTTGTCTGGTGTTATGATGTATATCTGAGATTAAGGGGGTGTGTTGAATGTTAATCTCAGATTATACATACAAACTATTTTGATATCAACTGTGACCTGTTTGGTTTATTATGTTTGAATTATTTTAAGTTTGGAATGTTAGTTTTATTAGTAAAAATTGTATTATGTCATATATTAAATAATTCCGTAAGAAGCTCTCAAAGAAGTAACATGTTATAGTAATCTAACATAATTTTGTATTTCTATATTAATTTTGTAATGACTCCTTTCTATCAGAAATAGATTCAAAATGTTAAAGTATTAATAAATATTCCTATCCAGTCTTTAAGTGTCTTTTTAGTATCAAAGTTTTCATATTAGCCACATCTACCGTTCAAGAACTGATACCAGATAGTTGATATACGCATATAAATTTTAAATACATATATATAATATACCTATGACTAGAGTACAGACATAACCGCCAAGCTTATGTTCGCGTGGCGTGCACCTAGCGCCAGCAACCTTTAGGTATAACTTCGCTTAGTGTTGCGAACAATATTTTATCGATATATTTCCATATTCGTAACATACTTATAATTAAAGTCTAAATCGAATCTGTAATTTAATATTTTTTGGATTTTTTTATTAATACAGAAGCCGAATCTAAATCTGTTAATTATTTGTAAAATTTAGGCATCGATAAACATACTAATAAAATAAATACAAATTACAAAATTTGAATCAAAAGTTTATTTGTTTATTAGGTGCTAAGTATTCTTTAAAATTACACGGGCTGATATACTCTCTTGATTTTCTTTTTAATCTTCTGCACGAGCATTATGTTTTTTTATGATGTTCATATGCACTTGTAACCGGATTTATATATATATATATATATATATATATATATATATATATATATATATATATATATATATATATATATATATATATATATATATATATATATATATATATATATCTACATATTTAAATAACATACATACATATATAAGTATATAAATACATATATTATTATAAGTACATAAACATACGTATTATTATGATGCAAATAGGAAAGTGTATTGCCTAAGTTTGAGTTAGAAAATAATTTTTAATGTTATTTTTAAATGCAGCAGAAGGGCTCGCCTGTTGGAATTTACGGAGTTTGTTTCATGACACTGCAGCACGTACCGAGAAAGAGTTTTGTAAAAATTTTGTGTTACTTCTCGGTATCTCAAGCATCGCTGTGAAGCAGGGCTTTCTGGAACGTGTCGGAGTCGGAAGTAGATTAAACCGAGAACAAAGGTAAGAAGAAAAGTTGTGATTATGAAGGATATTAAATAGAAAAGTAAAGGCGAAATGGGAGCCATTTTAGTTAAGCTTGAAAATCGGAGACATGATCATACTTACGCAGCAGACCATAAATAAAGCGTATAGCGAGATTTTTGAGACGCTCAAGTTTATTCAGTAGCTCCTCAGTCATATCCAGAAAGCATACATCCGCGTAGTCGAAAATGGGTAGTAACTATTTAAGGTATGAATAGCATTAGGTAAATCGTTCAATTCACAATTTCGATATAGTTGTAAACCATCTGCACACAGATGGTAACGAGAAGAAATGGCGCGAGAAATGTTATTGATAAAAACCAGAGAAGAGAAGTGGTGAAAGAACGCCGCCTTTCAGGAACGCCAGCCGTAAAGTCCAATCACACCGATGAAGTGTCATTAGTTCTTACACCCTGGCGGCAACCGAAGAGATATAAGCGAAACCAGTCTATGGCTGCAGGAGAAATGCTAACTGCGCGAAGAGTGCCTAGAAGAATGTCAAAGTCAACAGAGTTCAATGCGCTACTAAAGTCAAGAAGTACCATTGCAGTAAGCCTGGTATTATCCATAGCGTACCGAATGTCCTCTGTGACGTTCAGCAGCGCACGAACAGTGCTGTGAAAGGGGCGAAAACCGGACTGATAAGGACATAAAAGATTATACGAGTTAAGGTAGGAATAATAATGGGCGATAGTTTCAAGGAACACCTCCCAGGGCTGAAGCTTTTACTAACAGGTAGCCCTGCTAGGTATAAGTGGATATTCCGACACAAATCGGTTGTCAGAGCCTCGTCCGTTAACAGGTGTACCGCGTGCAGGTGAGATTGATTATGGAGGCTGACTAAATGTTATAAACGAATAATGTTTCGAAAGATACTTAGTCGATCATAATATTCTATACATATAATAAAGCTCTGAGTCGAATCTATACATATTTTTGAAAAAGTTATTAAAGTAGACGTTAATATTTATACAGAAGCCGAATCTAAAAATATTAGTATTTTTGTCTGACCGCGTCACAAGAAAACAAGAACAGATTGAGATTGATTGATGAAATTTGGAATGATGATAAAATCTATCATCATCCAGGCTAAAATGTATACTAACATGTGTATTGGGAATCCGATCTCAGAAAGGGTGTACCAGTAATAAAATAAAAATAATTAGAAAAAATTACAAAGTTTTATTTCTTAATTAGTAAAAAACAATTAATTACCAAAAAAACAATTATGAGAATATATGTACTATAACCATTAATCGGATCTTTATTGTTCATATAACAAAAATATTAATACTCCGAATATTGCAAAATGTTTAATAATTAGTACTTCATCTCTTAACATTATCGATAGCTTCCCAACACTATCACTCAACTTATGACAAGTGGGGGAAGGAGGGGCAAGACGGGGTTGCGGGCAAGACGGGGTACCCGTCTTAAATAAGAAACCAATTGACCAATCTCAATCTTATAGATGAGATATGACATAACAATATCTGAGACCCATCCTGCATTGTCCTCACCCACTCAGTAAAGAATAGATCTGGCTAACACACCGGATTTATCTATAACTTTACTATTGCGACTGAGATTTGGTCGGCGGTTAACAAAAAAAAGAGTGAAAAGTGAAGTGAAAAAAAGTATCGAGGATTAGCTCATCAATAAACAGTAGCAATAGTGAAGTAGAAAATACACCATGTTTGTATTGTGAAGGTTGTTATTTGGAGTCAAATGTAGGCTGAGCTGCATGTTCTGCGTGCGGAAAATAGGCTGACTGTAGCTGTGCTGGGGTAGATGACAAAGATGAAGATGCGAATTTTGTCAGCAGAAATTATTAATTCAATGATTTTGGCTAACCTCATCTTGCCCTTTAGGGTACCCCATCTTACCCGAGGGAGGGGCAAGATGGGGAGATCTGACTTTATCTACTTTTAGTTTTATTTTTATTTAATTATGTAACATATGTTTCTCATTAGACTGAATTATGTAAGACAGATAACCAAAGATGATTATTAAAATAAAAAATATAATATAGACACGACTTTTCTAACTTTTATTGATCTTCAAACGTTAAGTACCCCGTCTTGCCCCCCCTTCCCCTGCGTACGTAATATCACGGGGACGGCGCTACCGGAACGTCATTGAATTAATTGTCATTTGGTTGACATTGTGCCGCACGTAAAATCACGGGGATGGCGTTCGTGGATCATCTACACTAGTGACGTTACTAGATAAATAATTTATTTATATTTCTTTGTTGATTATAACAAAATATTTTAATTAAGCTATTGGTTTTGAATAAATTAACTGTAAAAAAATATAAAAAATGCATTAAACGCTTAGTTAATCATTCAATTTTGTAAATTTAGGATTTCTATTAACTTAGCATCAACATAAACTTCCTAAGCGGTACAACACTACTCTACGTAAAATCACGGCTTTGGCGTTACAGGTAGGATGTTGTATGTATCGTTCACTGAAAATTTTCAATTATTTCCTATAATGAGTTAAAAATTCGTATTAAGTACTATCAAAAGTAAAGTAGTAACAGCTACATATTCATAATTAATAAGCAAAGTCAGTTATATTTTAAAGTTTTTTAAGTAGAGCTGCATTTCGTAATATTACGTGCGTGGCGCGTGGTGTATGATATGTCGGACCCGTAATATCACGGCGACGGCGGTTAAAGGATTAAAAAATGAATGCTAAGTAAAAAGTAGGGTCACTACCAACTGAGTCAAACGTGCATAGGTATAATAAGTTTATTAAGCGGAAATAGCTCTATCGATTAGGATCAGTTTTTGTATTTACTTAAGGATTTACTTTTCTAGTTTATCTATATAAGTGTCTGGTCCTAAAAAAGGCAATTTTATATATTATCCGAAGAGACACCGAGGAAAACTCAGTCGCCTAGTTACATGTAAGATTTTATAGTTTGTCTCTACATACGGTTAGCAACTACTAATATTAAAATGGAATGACTTAATGAATTTTAGTGTAATGCTAATAAAAGCTATATTTAAAATAGAACTACTGAGTAGTTTCATATTAAAATAGTATCAGAGCCTATAAATTTAAAGGCAGGTACAAACTCGAAGCAATAAACAGATAATGATTTAAACGTATGCTTAAAATTTATTCGAAATACAATATTTAATGTCTAAGTGTATTATAATTATATAGCTAACGTCTATATTTACTTTAACTGTGACAAAAAATCATTTTCGCTAGTTACCTAATGGATATAATTATTACAGTCTACAAGCACATTTTTTATATCTCATAAATAATATATATTTATCGTATAAATACTACGAAATACGAATACCTAATTTAAATGAAGTGTTTTAAAATAAGCGAAGGGCCTCACTTACACACTGGGATGATTAATTCTAACCTATAATGAAGTTACAGGGAGAAAATTGTCCCCTGTGAAATTGTAGAGTTCGAAAGAACTAGTAGTGCTTTTTTCTATACAATTTTGTATGTCCTTAAAAATTATTTTATTGAAATCTGTCGGTCAGACATCCCGGTCTGTCGAGTTAGCCAAAAGTTTACGTTATATGCAAAAGATTTTCTAAGTCCGCATAATAAGCGCGTTGAAGCTTTTCCTTAGTTTTTTATATTAATTAAGATAAAAAAATTACAACATGAAATGAACATGTAAAATGGGAATGGTACCAAATAATTTTACCTACTACCTACTAATTAATTAAAACTAATTTTAAAAGTGATATCTTATTTCACCACTAATATTATATATTACAAACTATGAAAACTATAATTAAGTATCTTGACAAATGACCAAACGTATAACTTCGTAAATACTTTAGTCCTTACCCCTTGTTAAAATGGGCACCGACACGGACACCCAATATAATTATATATGTTTACAATGTACCAGTCTTTTCTCTAAATATTAGCAGAAACGAAAACTTACTATTATTAGTATAATCATATAATTGAATGTTTTTATATCTAGTTATGTAACTAATAATAAGGGATATTATTAACAAAAAAATGTATACCTTCAACGCGTGTTTCGGTAAGCGGATAGGTGGAAAAGTGTACGAATCATAGTGAAAATAAAAATAATTTGAAGAATATATATATATATATATATATATATATATATATATATATATATATATATATATATATATATATATATATATATATATATATATATATATATATATATATATATATATATATATATATGTAGTCGGATTTTCGTAAAAACTATCTAATATAGCAATCTATAAAATATGTGATTATACGTACTCTCTATCTATGATCTACATATTACGAAAGTTTCATATTCAGTATTTAGTTGAAAAACGATTGGCGCAATCGCACATATTTAATGACTTTTGTTAGCAACATTACCCAAAACAATTGTAACAGTTATGGTGTAACGAAATAACTTGGATAATGCAACATAAACAAACTTTCCCTCGTCATTGAAAGTGCTAATAACTATAATATAAATTTCTTAATTAATCTTTGATATAAAAATCATATACTTGCCTTCATTCATATTCGATCGCATTCGATAGGAAATATATGATGTATTTTATTAAACTAAATTTACTATTTTATGTTATACAAGAAATGTTTTATCACTCCTAAGCAGTGTAGTAATAATCTACTCTGAATGTAGGCAGTGGTAACCCAGGTTGAGTTACTACCTGGGTACCCCCCTACGCCTACATTCAGACCGCTGGAAGAACCGAGTGAAGCGAATTCACCAGTCTCGCACCTCTTATTTTCATGTGATATGTGTGTCATTTCCAACTTGATTACCACTTATCTTTCAATAAAGTTTAAGTAAAACATCGCGAGAAAACCTGCATATCTGAGAAAACCTAATAAGTTTTCGAAAAACATGCGAATTCAGCCAACTCTGACTTGGCCAGCGCGGTGGACTATGTCCGTAAATGTAAATTAGGCTTGTTACTTTTACAGGTAACTGTAAAAAAAAATCATAATAAATCTAATTTGGTAAAGATATCGTATCGAATCCCAGAAAAGTAGCATTTATCTTTTAATACTAAAAATAATTAGAATACATTACTTCATAAAATATAAAAAATCACAGGGGTTGAGAAATAAAAGACGACCATAGTATATTCACGTTGCCCCACGATGATTACTAGAACATTTTTAAAATAGTCGCAATCATTTTCTAGCATCTCTTGTCTAGTTAATTATAATTGCATTAAAATAGTATCATTTGTAAAATATTTACGTTCAAAAAGAATAACTTTTGAAAGGGTAAATTCTTCGAAAAACTTTAAGAAGCTTTATTGTAGAGCATTCAATTTCCCATAAAAATATTGGTTTCTGTTATAGAAAAACAATCAATGTAAAAAGTGGTAAAATCTAAAAAAAACCGCCTAGGTCAAGATTTATTTATTAAAAACATAAAGGACTTATTTTGCTCTGGCATTTGTTTTATACGAAAAAAAATCGACTTGGTAAATAACGAACACCAGCTTGAAATTGATTAGTTTTCATTTTATTGGCGAATATTACTGACAGTTATCTATGTGTTACCTATCAGAAACGGTAATAAAGTATAACTGTGGTATAACTACAAAAGAAATTCTAGCTAATGTGAATAAATTAATTAATAAGTATGTACGATAAGTTGTATAAAAAATAATGCTTAAATGTTATGTAAACCATTCTCTCATTACCGATGCCATTATTAATTTTATTAAAGGAGGAGGTATAAATTAAGTATATTAAATTAAATATAAAATAAAGTAGACAACCCTAGCAGTGAACGGGAGATAGGTACCTAGCTTCCATCTTAATGTGGTCTTACTGAGTGTAATCAAAAGATATTGGGGCAAGAACGCGGGAATGGGTGTGTCCCGCCTTCTATTCTATTATGAACGTTCCAGACAGTTGGTTCATTATTAAGCAAACTACAATGAAAAAGGTACTTTAATATGTAAACTTATTACTTAATTGTCATATCTAGAAAACTATTTATGCGGTTTTTATATAATAGTATTAACTTCTATTTACTGCAACTAGTATCGTAATAACTACATTAAAAGGTCATTACTTCAAATTTTGTTTAAAAATTTAAATCATTTTATTATATTATTTTATACCTTTTTATGGCTCGGTATTTTAAACCGTTAGAAATGGTTAAAAAAATAAGGGCACCCCCATACTTGGCACCAGTAGTAAATACGACAGACAAAGTCAGATTACTAATATAATTATGCTCCACTACACCAGAATCGTTATAAATTACAATGGTCACGGATATTTAACGCTTTAGCCTTTAGGTAGATAGGTATACTAAATTGCTACGGTTTTCACATCTCGCAAGTGAATTATTAGTTCTCAGATAAATAGTCTATTTATTACACTATAGTGAGAAATAAACATTTATAGACTTCTTGTCTTATGAACTCAAGTATTTTTGAATAGCTATTACTGTTACGAGTTTATACGAAACATGTTATTTCAATACTCCATTACTAACTTACTTGAAGAAAAAGCACCTAAATTGAATTGAAGGATAGAAATAATATACATTATAATCTGACCTACTTTGACGACGCGTTCTGCTAAGTTTGTAGTGACCCTACTTGCTGTGCCAGAGGTCGCCAGTTCGAGTCCCGCTGGAGGCCCAGTCATTTGAACTGTATTTCATTGTGATGAGCACGGATGCTTGTGCTCCAGTCTTCAGTCATGGGTTTTATATTTATAAATTGTATGTATTTAATATTTATATACCTTTATTTGCCATGCCATGCCATCGTATTCATTTATAAAACTGACGCCACGTACTTATTTATAATCAGTTTTATAAAATGACTCACTTATAACAGTAGGTCTGTATTCAATTACATTTTACCTCGTAAGGCTTCTTTACATGACTCATGCTACCTGTTGTTAATACCTGTTGTAGGTGTACTATTGTAGGCCTTTGATGCACCTACTACAGATTTTCAAAATTTTAATTACGATTATCAATATGCATATTGGTATCGCATAATTAATCAGTACATATAAATAAAATTGAAGTGTCTGTTTGTGATTTCCAATTAACAGCTATTCACTCACTCGCATATTCACGTTACTTACATAAAAAAACAATTTTCAAAATTTTTGTCTGTCAGTTTGTTTGTTCCGACTTATCTCGGAAACGGCTGGACCGATTTTGACGGGGCTTTCACTCGCAGATAGCTATGGATGTTATAAGGTTTATTTTTTTAGAAAATTCTAAACTCTTTAATTTATTTTAATTCCTCTTTAATTCGCCCATAACAAGATTATCCTTAAAATAACTAAATAATCCAGAATCATCCTCGAATGCCTCTTAATATTGACATTATATATTCCTTCATATTAATCATTATTATAAGTACTTAATATATTCGTTGGTATTTTTGGTTGGTTGGTATCATTTTAGCGAGCCAGATGAGGGCTTAAAATAAAACTTTTGAACTCTGTACACGTCACTCGGCTTACAACTGCTAGATTCATATCATACTTGCCAGCTCCATCCTGGTGGATTTTTGAACTGTTATATTGTGGACTTATTGAAATACAGATTATCCAATTTCCAATAGTCACGCTTAAGATCTATCTGCATCAAAATAGGAATACTAGAGGTTTTTTTTAATAAAATAAATAAACGTTTAAATTTCTTTTCTATTATTTATTTTGTTTGATTTTTTCATTAATAAGATTATATTACAATATAATAATTAATGATAATAATTATTAAAACTAGAAGTCGATTGTGTTATTTAAATATATATAACAAAAAATTTAAAAAGAAAACAACAACAGTGCGTGTCGCCGGGAGGCACGCCGCGACGCGCCCCCGCCGCCCGCGCACCTTGTCGCACCTCGCACAAACGTTGCTAACTACCTGCGATGCTGATGACTATACAATGGTAAAATATAAAAATAATAGTTACAATGTACATAATACGTGATCGCTATCTACTAGTTTGGTACTTCTATAGTATTGATTTTATGTCAATGGCGACATAATGGGTAATAATTATTCTTAGTCCAACTAGCAAGTGGTGGGAGGTTGAAAGAGGAGAACCGATGCACCTACGCTCTACACTTGTACCTCTTGCCGATGCAGCTATTTGTACGAAACGTTAACATCTTACTCGATTAAATTATCTCTATAGTTGGGTCTTTAGATTTTAGGCTAACAAATTTCGCCCGCACAGCTTAACAAACGCATTACGACAATGGATAGCTACGCGCCTAACTTTAATTACCAACCATCTAGTGCACTCAAGCTAAGTTACAGCTTACAAATCAATTCCTTAGTGCTTCGCTTCCAGATATTGCTTCGACCTTTGTAGTGTACAACGGTGGTGACACAGACGTTACGTTTCCGAATATATAACAGCGTTTATATATTACTATCCTATATATAAAAATATCACTGGACTTACACAGCTAATGAAGTTAACGAATATTTAAAAAAAAACAGTTATATACCTGCATTTAATTTCGTTGCGATTTGTCGAATAAATGTTTGTATTTTTGTATAGAAAATTTATTTAATTACATTTACAGATTTGAAAAAAATAAAGATATATTATAGGCGATAATTTAACAAATAATATAAATTTCAACTAACATATTATGACCACCGCTGCACTCTCACGCGTGGTCAGATGAAGTACGGAGACAAGATGACGAGTCTAATTAGGCTGTTTCTAGAAATTATTGTCATTAATTTTGGTCAGCTCGGGAGGGTAGTGTCGAGTTCTCTCACACATGGGTACAAGAGATATATACATCGATTTATCAGACAGTGAGCAAAACAAATGTATCACACGAAATATTTAGAATTAATCCAACATTGCATCAACGTTATTGTCAAAAATAGTAAAATACCCCTAACATTTTTATATTTATTTTCGTCAACCTCTGGAATCTCGAAACATCTAAACAATAACCACTGACGGGTTCGATAAATATGAAACAGATTCCGCGATTTCTCACGAGCAATACGTAGTCAGATAGAGAGAAATAGAGTACAAATAAAATAATTAACTAAATTTGGATATTTATGACTAAAATCCGCGTTATATTAAATAATATGTATTCGTCTATACATATATGACTGGTAAGCTTAGTCGAAAATACAATAATGTATTAGAACACTAAATAAAGAAAAATAGCACTGTCGTCCCCCGGGTGGGGGGCTCGCGTCACGCTAAACGATATCGCACTCGCACCTTACAAAATATTATAGTAGTCGACTATATACAGAGCGCCGAGCCGCGCGCGTTCCGCCACCGGTAAGGCAATTCTCCTGCTCATACTTTACATATACATATATAATTTATATTTACAAATGATAAATGGCAGTCAGTTATACAATATCCACAGAACCGGCACTTCTCATACTATAAAGCGTGTCGCGTATAAAATTTTATAAACAACCATCGTAAGCGCGGTGCAACCTGACGGATACACATGCCAGATTAAGCGCGAATAAATGTTTTTTTTTTTAATTTAACATATTTAAATATGCAAAAACAACGCCTAAATTAAAAACTAATGATATGAATACAATAATTTTGACTATCTAATGTTATAAATAATAATATACGTCCGATAGTCGCAAGCGTGAGGGAGGCGCGCGGCCGGCTCCCGAGGGAACCTTAGCGTACACTGGAGGATCGCAGTCCTCGGATACACTACAAAGTTTACCTTACAATATCATTCAACGGGTTTTCTATTCACGATTTTTCCATCTAGAATAATTTGTTAGAGGGTCGAGATGAAAAATCAGCTAAAACCTACATATTATACAAGAGTAGATCGAAAGTACTAGATTTATAGTTTAAATCATGCCTACGACTGGACTCCGCTCTGTCTTTATATCGCGTATTATGCACAGTACAATGATGGACGGCCTAATAACTTTGTTAACCTTCGACTTGTCATCATTTCAAACCTAAAATCTACATAAATAAGGCTGGTCAAACTGTCAGAGATAAATAATTTTAAATTTAAATATCTAATCAATTACACCCAGTGTGAAAGGCGTAAAATTATTAAAACAGAGATAAATAATTTAAGATTACAATATCAATGTGTACGTACTGGGCCACCAATCTACACCGAGGCTGAATTTCCCTAAATATTTAAATAATACTGTGTTAACATTTTTGGCTCAATTATATTATTAACAGATAAAAAATCGACACTGGTACATTTGACCACAGTATAAAAATCCATACAGTAAAGTCGCCTTAGATCTTAACAAAAATTCGGCCAAATCAAGTTTTGTCAATATATAATTACCATTTAAACAATGAATTATTTCAAAGATATATAAAAATACGTATGACAGTCGGGAGTGCTTCTCCCGCATTTCACACCCCAAACGATTTCTTTGCCTAAAAGCCCACTGTATGGATAAGAAGACTGCGATTCTAGCGACAATAGGTGCATATCATGTAAATATAAACAAACAGAGCGAAGTAACTTTAGTAAACCTCTAATAAAAGCGTCTCATGCTCACATCACTGTTACATTACATGCTCGGCAATCGCGAATAACCTCTTACGAAGATACAAACATCATTTATACTTGGAACTGCATTTTTGACACTAAAGCAGTCATATACAAAATGTCTGCGTAGATTGGCATGTTTAAAGATGGTCATTAAATAATCTCCTGCAATTATATTAAATATTGCGTTTTTATTATAAATATTATAAAGTAAATTTACATGAATTACAATTATTTGACAGTAATTGTAAAAAGATATTATTGTTTTTCTAACATTTGTCATATACATATGCTTATAAGATTTTTGTAATGTTTGTCATATAAAAACAATCATCTATACTGTTTTAGACAGGTCATTAAATTATCTCCTGCATTATAATATTAATAAAAGTCTGTTTTTAAAACCAATTTCTTATTACATTATAATATATACGATTTATTTGGTTTTTATTATTAGTCATAAATTAATCTATTAATATGGAACATTTTAAATTCCTATCTTAGTGTCATAAATACACCATAGCATTCAATAAAAAAGAAATTACCGTGAAGTACTACAAACTAAATATTTTATATAGGAAACGCCCTCCCGGGCCCTATAAATTGTCTAAATCAAATACTGTCGTATTTATGGAAGACTTAAAATAATATATTAACAAAAAAATACGTTTCGAAATTATGATATAAATATACAATCGCCGATGGCAATGTAGACGTTACCACTACCACGAGTCACCTATGTTAAAATATGACGTCACTAAATGACCTAATAAACCCGTGGTAGTGGCTCTGCCTGTATCGCTATGGAGAGTAAATTCGAATGATTAGTCTTTTGATGAAATGAAGGCATATAGCGGGAGGGCTGGACAGTCTCAGTAATAAATGGAGAATGTGAAATGACGCTGCCGCTAGAAGTGATCCTTATTGCTTTTTTATTATGCAAAGTGATTTATAATCTGTAGGAATTTTAAAAACTTACAATAGGTTAAATTCTTTAGATTGCATGTGTCATTGTGCTTTTTTGTTTTTAATTATAACATTACTTTAAAATGATATAACAGTCAAATATCAAAGATATTACTAAAACTCAAAGAAAGTAAAAATATAATTGATTTTCAAAACATTGCACGTCACGATCATGACATTATTAAATTATTCTAATCCCTAGTTTTGTTAAGATAAAACAACGCTTATCAACTTCCCAGCCGTATTTATTTTAGTAGGCACTGCCTCAAGGGAAAACTAGTTAAATTTCAAATAATTAGTTATAATATACGACTATATAATATACTAAAACAAGGACTTTGCGCTAAACAAACATTAAGAGCTACAAATAATTTTCAAGTATCTACATTTTGTAAGCATTTAATATAATAATTCTAACGTATTGTAGAATTCCGTGTACATTATGTACATAAGTAAGCAGACAAGACATTATATTTTACTTTACAATTGCACTATAAACGATCACGTTCAGTACTCGTCAGTTGGATACAGCGTAGACAACTTTTAGCGTACTTACAAATCCATTCCACGCAAATCATTCGAATTTTCTTTCTTACAATTCTTATTACTAATATATTATGTTATTTTAAAATGCCTTTGAGAAGTCATGAGACACTTTAAATAATGTGTATTTCTTAATATGTGTGAACGTCTATAACTATTGTCACTATAGGCACTAGTAGCGACAGCACTAACTGGGCAGCGTGTATGAGATGAGTGGAGGTTGAGGTGTGGTTGTGAGATGTGTAGTTTCGTGTTGCTTAGAAAACTGCAGTTAATGACTATAGAACATTTGCCTAAACGAATATAAGCGATATCTCTATAAAAACAAAAACTGATCATCTATTTTAATTTCCAGTCTAAGAAACTACAGTTTTATACATAGTGGTGCCAGATAAAAAAATGTAAATAAAAATGTTTGCATATTCCATAGAGTACAATAAAATGAATATTGTCTATATCGAATACATATAATGTAAAAACGAGTCTATTGGGTAAATATTTGTATCTGGCAACACTATCAGCAGTGTATGAGTGTGATGAGTTAGAGTGAGCCAGCGGGGAAGCTGGCCGAGGAGTTGCTGTGGGCGAGCGACAACATTGAGCCGGAGAGCGACTGCTCTTCCTCTCCGTAGCCCTCTCGACTTCCCTCCGCGATGGCCATCGCACTGAAATCACAATATTATCAAATTTTGCTAAAAGTAACCAATATAGAAATCCATATTAATAATTATTTGTGAAAAATTTCAATAGAAATTATAAAAATATCATATTAACGTAAGATTGTCATATAAAAATTCGAGCTTAACCACTATACCCCTTTTTTCTCAGATCAAGAGCAAATATTTATATAACAAAATATAAGCAACAATAAACATTTTACACTTACTATCTCGTAGAACATAACACACTAGCTATCTTAACTTAAATTTCAAGAGGAAATTAAAATTTCTTAATAAATCCATACCTGAAGCCAAGTCGTGCACTCTCGCTGTCAAAATGCTCTAGCTCGCGCTCGTGACGCTCGTGAAGCATCCGCGTACGCTCGGCGCGCTCGGCCACGAACTGGGCGCCTTCCGACTCCATCTGTTTTTAAAAATGTTTTACATAATATAAATATGGCTGTTAATGCTGTATGTTGATGCATGCGATTTTGAAGCGTAAAGCTTTTCAGTAACCTGGTTACTTATAGCTATTTTTACGTCACGTACCTTAGCGAACTTTATGGACACTATTTACATCTGGGAAAAATTAGCAAGCCCATAGTAACAATTTACAATTCCGAATCATACTTCAAATTTGTGTATTCAAATACTCTTAAACCAGACATAATATGCTACTAAAAATAAAAAAATAAATATTATTGTTCATGAATTACTACTATTATTTATATCACCATATTATGTCAGGTTAAGGGCATCTAATGCATTCAAACTCATCCACTATCGTAAACATGTAATAACCAACAATATCTACTAACAAAAAGTAAATTGTACGTTCATTTATCTTGTTACAGTATAGATATAAAAAATCCTTGTTATAGTATGACGACTAGTGTCCGACCGAATATTCGGTTTCGGTTTCGGTTTCGGTCGAGTTTCGGCAAAAAAAACGAGTTTCGGTTATATTTCGGTTTCGGCAGCAAACCTGCCGAAACTACGACCGAAACCGAAACTGCATTCGGAAGCTTCCGCGCTGTGCTCGGGTGTGTTTGGCGTGGTAAATAACATCCAATCCAAGTGACGATGACATTTGGCCGCGTCCACGTGCGTAATCATGTCGTAACCTGTTTGTTTGCAGTGCATTTTGTTTGTTGTGAGTTTTCGTGTGATATGTTTTGAATTCGGTAAGTTTTATCATGTGATATAAGAGTACCTCGAAAAGTAATTTAATATAACAAAGGAGTAGGTACCTAGATTATAGTAGAATCAAGTTTACCATAAAAAATTTAAAATCTAAACATTTTGTGGTTAATTTAACTCTTTCGCTAATGCTATATGTAAACAAACATTAGTTAGGTACAGTTCGCGTCACGTAAAAAGAACACTGGAAGAAAGTGGTGGGGGGTGTTTTTGCGCATCGGTACATTCGCATACAAAATTCCTAAGCCTATTCTTTTATTTTTGGACTAACCTTTCGCTCACGATGTATATTGATTATTGGTAGGTAAATTGAAAAATACATAAGATAGAATGTCATTAAATAGAATTCTATTCATTAATAAAATACGTTTGATTCAATGTAGAATGTTTAATCTAATTGCAAAAAATTGAATTATTTCGTTTAATATATTTTTTAAAATTATTAACTGCATTATTATCAGACTCACTCTTTATAAAACAATATACGTCAAATATATTTTTTCACTATTTTTTATATAAAATCATTTCGTAATTAATAACTTTTGTGTGCGCGATGGTATTTCAAACTGACAAACCAATAGCGAGCCGAAAAGTATGCGACGCGTGCACCACCGCCCCGCGCCCCCCTATTACCACCAAAGTTGCCGATAAATCGCCTCTGCGCAACTTGACAGCCAGCGTTCTTTATACATGACACGAATTATACATGGTATTTACTATAGTGCTTTAGTGGTGATAATATTAAGGATTTTCGCGAATTGAAGGAGTTTCGCGTTCAATTTAATAATTATTAAGTAGGTACCAATATAATAATTGTTTTTTTTTTACAAATTAACACTTATAATTAAACGAGTAGATACCTACCTGGTTATCCGTATAAAATTAACACTTATATTTATTATACTAATTAAAACTGACTGATTATAATACATTTTCTTTATTTTTTTATTTTTCTCTGAAAACATAATCCTTATAAGAAAGTTTCGGTTTCGGTTTCGGTTTCGGCCGAAACTGAGACCGTTGCCGAAATTCGGTTTCGGTTTCGGTTTCGGTCGTAAAAACTAGTTTCGGTCGGACACTAATGACGACACGTTTGGCTCAGTTGGTAGTGACCCACCTTCTGCGCCAGCGGTTGCGGGTTCGAGTCCCGCTGGGGGCATTCATTTGTTGAGCACGAATGTTTATTCTCCAGTCATGAATGTTAATATTTATGTATTTAAAAATTTATGTGTAGTATATCAACTATCTGGTATCCGTAACACAAGCCAAGTAGCTTACCACGGAACAAGATGGCGCTGTTTTAAAAAAATGTCCGAACATATTTATTATTTACTAGCTGATACCCGCGATTTCGTCCGCGTTGCTTTAAAATTTTAACAAAGTTTTCCGCATGCGCGCTACGCCGCTTGCCCCACTACTCCGCGAGAAGGAAACATACATCACTGAACACGCAGTGCATATACAAATCGTTGTTTCTTGAAACTTTAATAACTTTTTATTAAATGAAGATATCGCAATAATTTTTTTTTTTTTTTGATAAGGACCAAGTGTCTAAGAAATAAAACTTAGAAAGTTTCATTGAAATCTATCCAGTATTTTTTCCGTGATGCGCGCACAACTGCAGACCTCTATCATTTTATTTATATAGGTGTATTTAGTACCTTAGCCTCGAGTAGCGCGCGCCGCACCGCCACGCGCTCCTCCAGCTCGCGCCGCTCGCGGTTGCGCTGCGCCTCCGCCTGCATCTTGCTCTTGCTCTGGTACGCGGTTAGCATATCCAACTCGTGGACCAGTTGCATCTTCAACTTCTGGCACTCCGTCTGCGGCCATATAATAATAACTCTAGTTCTATTTTAGATCTAGGAAGTCGATTTTAAATACGCTAATGATGCGCTTCAATTACGTATTTGTATACAGCAAGTAATTTTATGAAAATAATACAAAACTATTCATAGAAAAAGATTAACACAAAAAAATGAACTTACTAATTATTTCTCACTCATATTCAGTCAGATTACAATGATTTTAATTTTTGTTTTTTTATTCTCTATTCGCTGATATATATCCACATCATAAAGCATACATTTCATTTTTTTTTTAAATAAAAAGAAATTGAAAATAAAAATATTGTCTCATGATAAATTATTAGTCTTAGTATTGCTTAAGCAAATATAAAATATTCTTACCATCTGACTCTCATCGAGGCGGACAGTTTGTTTCTGCAACATTTCACTGATGCTCTGGTCATATTGCTCTCCAAGAAGAACAAGCTTGCGACGTTTCTCGTCTTTTAACGATTTTATCACTTCCTTTTGTTGCTCCTATAGAATTTTAAAGTATAAAAGGATATTCGTACTAAAATTTTGTATAAAATATATTTCAAGTCTCAATATATACTGTTATAGTTATTAAACATTGGGAGTTATTTTGTTTTATAAATTAGTTGCTTGCATAAGCCATCAGTAGTATTCTTACATATATTAAAAGTTCTATAGCGAAGTCTTTATGTTAAATAATCTTCTATCTATATTTACTATTGAGTAGATATCAAAGGACTACCTTAGGCGTCATTTGTAATATCTGCGCTTTGAGTGCTTTGTACTGGCGCGTTTGTATTTTGCACGTCTCACGGAACTGCTTACGAATCTGCATTTCTTTTTGCTGTTCAAACAAATACATAAAAATTAATTTATAAAATATGAAGCACAATTATTTATTTCCAAATAATATGTACTTTAAATATTTTTCAAATAAGACAAGTATCTTTTACATTCTAAAAACATGCATCAAAACAAAATGAATATAATATAATACCTTTAAGCTCTTAGGTTGTTGTTTAAGCTGTAAAGCATGCTTTTTACGTAGCTCGTGTTCCGCTCGCTGCATATAATCGCGCTGGTTAGCCAGTTCCGTCGCATGCTGGTTGGCTAATTGTTCTTCCCTGTAATAATATTATATTTGAGTTTTTTAACCAAGCTAAATAAATAATAGAAAAAAGTTCTTAAAATACTTTTTGTATGAAAATAATACCTTAGTGCATGAACGCCTTTCTGTTGCCTGTACTCCAGTTCTTGCGTTTTTTCATGGTGGCGAAGAAGCATTGAGTGTGCTTGCTCTAATTGCGTTTGTCGCTTGTTTAACTCCTATAAATAACAAATTAATATAAGAAACACTGTCAGAAAATTAATAATTTGACTAATCCAAAAATTTTGACACATAATAAATAACATAATGAGACCTCCTTATCTAAGAATACTCTGCCAACTCGCATTTTGCATTTTGAACTATGACCTTACCTTCTCACGATCACAAGTACCTAAGTATGGAACGTTAAAAAGTTCAAGATACTATGAATATCATGAAACAGTACCTCTCTTAGCAGCTCTTGCTCCTTATGATGCAGCGCGAGCATACGGCGACGACGGAAGCGTCGCAGCTCGAGCTCGAGGTATTCACGCTGCGAGCGCACCAGCCGCGCCTCCTCCACCGCCTCCGCCTGCTTCAGGTTGTCCTTCTGGGACCTGTGGTTAGGAAAAATAATAAAACATTACTTTACATAACTTTTTCATACTTTTTTGCTTGCATACAACTATGGGGCTCTAGTGCCACCTCCACATAAAGCTCCTGCAGAGAATGCAAAATGCGATCTTAAAAGTATATCTAATGCTCCTTGGTTCATTAAAACTTCAAGAGATTCATGAATGTCTGAAAATTTAAGTAGTTAAAGAGTTTTAGCTTGTATCAACTATCAATCATATCAAAATCTGCACACAGTACAGTTCTATTATTTACTCTTAACTTTATTTTCTTTTAAAATTTAAAATTGGTGTAACAAAGGTGTTTAGTCAGAGCATCGTGCTAAGTGCTTTTGGGTTGATTCTCATATATTAATGTTATGTAATTTGACAATATTTACTATATTCATATGTTACTTGTTATAAGAAAATATTACAAAATATTTTAAATCATCTTCTATGGAAATTCTCAATTTTTCACAATTCTTGGTATTTGGTGAGTATCCATTATGTGCAAAGGTATACCTACTGTATAAATTTTATTAAAATATCATCATATTATCATGTTATTGCTTGATAGCAATGGGTTTTCTCTATTGAAGAAAGATAACCCAACAAACCATTTTGACATTTACTTAATATAATTAAGATAACTTACTGTAGTGTAGCATCCCTCTGCCGTTTAGGCGTGGCATCGTCCATACTGAGTTCCTTTTTCCATCTCTCCTTGTTGGCCTTGTACTCGCGCTTGCGCTGCGTCTCGAACGCCTTCCGCTCTTGCTCTTGACGAGATGATATATCTTTTATGAGCTTCTTTTCGGCCGCTGCGTTCTGTTTTTGTTTCCTTTCAAGTTCTTGTGCGTGTTTTGTCTAAAATGGACAGATAGAGACAGTATAAATTTGAGTATTTTTATAATCTGATTTTATTGTACGTTACTAGCTAGTTTAGATTAAGACCGACTACCAACCGGCTGACCTTAGTTTGACGCCTAAATCACGTGAAAGATTTATTAAATTTCAAAACAATCTGTCCTAAAATATGTACTAGCTTACATAATGGCATTGAAACCCTCAGTAGTAGGGCAAAGCTTCTTGTGATATTACTAAGGTAAAAACACTAAAAGTATAGAAAAATGAAAATACATTCACGCTAACATTACATCACTTGATACACTATACTATATCACAAATTGTCCAAATCTTATATCTACCTGCAACCGTTCCAGTTCGCGACACAGTTGCTGCAGTAGCGAGTCGTACTCGCGGTCGAGCTGCGCCTTGTGCGCCTCCACGTCCGCCTTGCAGCGCTCCTCCAGCTTGAGCAGGGCCGCCTGGTGTTCGCGCCGCATGCGCTTGTACCCGGACATTTGCTCGTGCATCTCCTGAGTTTGGAAATAAATAAATAAATATGTTTTGACATTATTACACACAGCGCTATCTAGTTGCGAAGAAGCTTGTGTTACGGATACCAGATAGTTGATATACTACATATATAAGTTTAAATAAATACATAATATAAATATAAACACCCATGACTGGAGTACAAACATTCGTGCTCAACAAATGTATGCCCCCAGCGGGACTCGAACCCGCGACCGCTGGCGCAACAAGTTGGTTCACTACAAACTGAGCCATTGTGTTGTCAAAACTATGTCTATTGATCATATTATATAATTTTTAGATGTTTTTACAAATATTATCTAGTCCTAGTTGCAAAATTAGCTAAATAAGTTGGTGTACTACATTGGAAAGTATATGTCTCTTTGTATCTTACAAATCATGCCAGTCTTTGCTGGATTTAAAAAAGGGCAAACTAACGCCATTACATTTAAATCTAAATAGGCTCTTAAAGGTCGAATAACAAAAATGTTGTAGTTAAAAAATAATGATATGACATTTTAAAATATTCAATTACCTGATTGTGTTCTTTCTGCTGCTTCGTAACAATACTAGTTGTTCGTATCGTTGCGAAATTGTTCGCGCCGTGCTCTGACACCAGAGATATCGCGGCCGAAACATTGTTGCTCACACCTGGAGTGAAAACACATGGTCTTTTTATTTCTATAGAGACATAAGTAGCATGTTGATGTAGCAATACTTATATACATTGATCAGACAGCAGTTATCTGGATGCCAAACATTAATAATTCATATTTTACGGAAAAAATGCACAAATTAGATTTAGTGATAAACTTTTAACCTAATCCTCTTCGAATATACAAAAAAAAACTACAATATTTTTATCGATTTTTTTTAAGAAAACCATAAAAGCAGCTTTATAAACTAACCTCTATGAGATTGCCTATGCTGAGTGTTTCTATTATCGTCACCGCTATCCTGCTGCCACGTGGAGGGCGCGTTCACGTACTCCCTATACTCATTCGCTTGCTTCTCCCTCTCCCTCTCCCTCTGGGCCTCCCGTATCGCCTCGCGGTTGGCGTAGTCGTCGCCATAGTCGTCGCAGAGGGAGTCCCGGTTGGCGTAGTCCCTGAGGACCTCCCTGTTGACGTAGTCGTCGTGCGACCCCGGCAGCGGGCTCTCGCTCTCTCTGCGTATGAAACAGCAACATGAGTTAAGCCAACGCTTGCGTGCTCTGAAAGGAAGAACTCTAACTAATGCGTGAGGTGCGTACGTATGGGTCAAGCTTAGGTTGGTTTGTTTGTGTGCAAATAGCGGCGATAAACAAAAAAGCAATTGAATATTAAAAGTGTACAATGGATAGGGTGTTAGTGCGGATGAATATGAATGTGTTAGTAAAATAGTGGATCCATTATAAATAGAAAATTGTTTATATATATTAAAATATAATTGAAACCCAAATAATGTGAATATTTAGAATATTCACAAAAAATTTTAAAAAATCAGTATAATTTAACTAAAAGTTTATACTTTCATGATTATTATTATAGATATAATAAAACAATAATTAAAAATCCAATAGAATGAGGATTATATTTCCAGTCATATTATTCTACAAGGTTTATTTAATAATTAATTGTCTATTTACAATGGATGAGTTAATGCTAGAGTGGTATATCAAGTGGTACCTGGACAAGTGAGCTGGTTGGTGGTTGTATTGCTGGTATGTCGGCTGTTGCTGGTTTTGGTGGTTTGCGTTCAGCTGCAAGAATATATTTGTTGTCAAATATGGATATGTTTAGTGATATTCTTGTATAAATCTATTCTAATATTATAGAGAGGAAAGGTTTGTATGTATGTTTGTAACGAATTGGCTCAAAAAATAGGTCTGATTTAAAAAATTCTTTCACCATTTGAATGCTACATTATCACTGATTAATATAGGCTATTTTAAATGCAAGAAAAAAATAAGGATCCCTACTAAAACTACAATAACAGTAGAGGAGGAGTGCACGACGCACATAATATATGAAATAGGTAGCCGCTCAGGAGTATATTAAAGCTGGAGTAATTTTGGAGAATTTTCAACCTAGCGAGTGATCGAAAGAAATATCGAATTTAGTAGCGATTAAAAAATGAACGCGGGCTAAGCCGCGCGTATTGTTATTTTATATATGGAGGTAAGAGGTTAATATTTACCGGACGCGGTCTCCTCCTCAGGCTGCCTGACGAGGAGCTCTGGCTGGAGGCGCCGGCGGCGCTGTGCTCGGACGTCGCCGAGTTCGACTTGGAGCTGTCGCCGCCCGACCGCTCCTCGGCCGTCTCCTCACTGTCACCTGGAAGGTTAGGTACTTTTTAGTATATATCTAATGCCTGTGTGTGTAAAACCTTATAATATAGTATAAGTACGGAAGTGAGTTTGTCTGTCCTTCTTATACGTAGCAAATTAGCAACAGATACAGATATACAGAAAATAGTATTTTTCATCACAACACAACGACAGAGAAAACGAATGTGGGTATCACATTTTTTCTCTATTTAAGTATGATGGCTTTAAGGCTATTTTTTATTGGATAGAAATGTCACCTGCCAAAATTTGACACTACAGAGTTTTACAAATGAAGAAATATTTTTTATACTCTTTGTAGTTAACAGCATTGAAATCAATATTTATTATGTACTACTACTCACCCTCGCTTCGCTCGCCTGGTTAAACGCGAGCGAAAGCTCGGGTGTTGCTAATAAATATATACAAAAACTTGACAAATTATATACTAAAACCTTCCTCGAGATCCACTCTATTCATTTGTGAAAACAACATGAAAATCAGTGCAGTAGTTTTTGAATTTATCGCGAACAGACAGACTAACAGACACGGCAAATGATTTTGTTTTATAATATGTAGTGATATTGTAAAATTATATTTTTGTTTGTTTTGTTTTTATTATATTGTGAATATTCAATTAAAAAGGTATTTTTTGATGCCTCCTTCTTACAGACTGTAAAGGATTGAATATTTTTTTTATAATTTATGTGCAATATAAATAATAAATTCATACAGCCTACATAACTACATTTACAACATATCACCTTACCTATAGCACTTTCATTGTCAGCATCAACCATTAGTATCTTCTTCATCTTTCTGTAGTTCAAGTTGTCGAGATCTCTCACAGCTGCTTTCGTCCTCTGTATAAGATCCACAAGAACGTTGGGCGACCGCGGCCGCGTTATGTACGGATGGGAGAGCAGTTTGGTGGACGTAGGCCGGTCTTGAGGATTCTTTTGTAGGCACGCCTCGACGAAATATCGAAACGTATCCGTCCATTCTGGCGCCTAAAATTATATTTAGTTAAGACTAGCTGATACCCGCGACTTCGTCCGCGTTGCTTGAAATATTAACGAAGTTTTCCGCATGGCGCTACGCCGCTTGCCCCACTACTCCGCGAGAAGGAAACATACATACTGCATCACTGAACACGCAGTACATATACAAATCGTTTTTTCTTGAAACTTTAATAAATTTTTATTAAATGAAGATATCGCAATCTTTTTTTATATAAGGGCCAAGTGTCTAAGAAATAAAACTTAGAAAGTTTCATTTAAATCTATCCAGTACTTTTTCCGTGATGCGCGCACAACTGCAGACCTCTATCATTTTATTTATATAGATTATTAGGTTATATAAAAACAAATGAAATTAATTAAATAAAAAAAAACAATTAACTTTAACCTTTTCTATTTAAACAGTAAAAAAATAATCATTTGGAGTCTGTAGAAGTTACAGTTTGGAAATATAAATTTAACATTCTCACACCCACCCCCGCAATCCCTATTGGAAATAGAATTTCGTAAAATCCTATTTGAGATGATTTCTGCATGACAAATAAAAGATTACTACCAAATTTAAAGTTACAGTTTGGAAATAGAAACTTCACATTTTAACACCCACTACCGCAATCTTTTTCGGCGGTGGATTGTTGTAAAATCCGCTCTTAAATCATTTCTGCATCACATATAGACGACTCTAGCTAAATTTGGAGTCTGTAGGAGCTACGGTTTAAAAAATGAAAATTTTCATTGTTAAACCACCCCAGCAACCCCCTGTGGGGTGAGCTACCGTAAAATTCGTTCATAGACTATTTCTACATCTCTTACAGAAGATTCCTACCAAATTTGGAATTTATAGGAGCTATAGTTTAAAAACGGGAATTGTTCATTGTTAACGCCCCCGCAATCCCCTTTGGGGGATGAATTTCTTTAAATCCGTTTTTAGTTGACCTCTACATAACGAAAGTAATATTCCTACCAAGTTTCACATTTCTAAGTCCTATAGTTCCCGAGATTTCGTGATGAGTAACTATAGAAATTGGAATACTTCGATTATCATCGAAATTTTTAACGTTTTAGCAGACTTTTTTAAAATTTTCTTACATATATAAACATTCTCCTGACAATTCTGAAGACAACAAAAAAAAATTAACCCAATCGGTCCAGCCGTTCTCAAGTGATACTCGATCATAGATACGGCATTTTATTTTTATCAAAAAATGAGAGTGGGTGTGCAGGGGTGCGTGGGAGTTGGTGGGTGGATGCGTGGAAGTTTGTAAGTAGATTCTTAGCTGAATGTAAAAGAACATTATCCGTTTAGTAAACTCCGTTGAAATCCATGAAAACAAAAGAATCAAGAGAAAACGCTTGTCTTTTGTTTTTATTAGCGGGATAAATGTTCATAAAAGTAAAACAGCAATAAAAAATGAAGGTACGTTAGAATTCGAAAAATAAATAGCTATAAACCATCTAGGAAAAATTTCGCATCGAATGGTGGTAGTTTCATGTCGATACGATCAGTGGTTTAGGCGTGATTGAGCCTCAAACGAACACCATTTTCATTATATATATATATTTTTTATCAAAAAATGAGAGTGGGTGTGCAGGGGTGCGTGGGAGTTGGTGGGTGGATGCGTGGAAGTTTGTAAGTAGATTCTTAGCTGAATGTAAAAGAACATTATCCGTTTAGTAAACTCCGTTGAAATCCATGAAAACAAAAGAATCAAGAGAAAACGCTTGTCTTTTGTTTTTATTAGCGGGATAAATGTTCATAAAAGTAAAACAGCAATAAAAAATGAAGGTACGTTAGAATTCGAAAAATAAATAGCTATAAACCATCTAGGAAAAATTTCGCATCGAATGGTGGTAGTTTCATGTCGATACGATCAGTGGTTTAGGCGTGATTGAGCCTCAAACGAACACCATTTTCATTATATATATATATAGATTTACATATCGTGGCAGTAGAAAGGTCTGTCCAACGTGGATAGCCTTAATAGTGTAACGACCATGATAAAGAAAAAGTATGTAATATGTACAAGTTATTCTCTTTACATATATTTATTCAAAAACATACTTTGTACAACTTGACATACATGTAATAATAAAATACTTTTTACACCTCTCTTATAGTAAAAAATGTATTATGTAAGAAAGGAATTGTCATTGTATTAAAAAGCTTTTGGTAAATTTGTTGTTTTGATAAATCAGTAGGGTGACAACAAATGATCAATGTTAAAAATAGTCGCTTGCAACTTTCTTTAAAAATATATATATTTGTTTATATCAAATATCTATAAATGGAACTAGGACTTTTGATATATATTATATAATACTTATTATTGAAAAGACCCATATTTTATACTCACTTGTAATGTGGGTGAATCATTTTGCGCAATGTGATAGAGAGCAGACATGGCATTCATATTAAAATAGGGAGGTTTCCTCTCTGCCAGCTCCATACATGTAATACCGAGCGACCATACGTCCACCTGTAAAGTGACAAGACATTCAATTAAAAATTCAATTTAAACAAGTAAATATTTTTGGTCATACTATATTGTTTAGTAAGAATAGAAATTAAACCATTCACACGTAACTTAATTGTATGTCTTTGCAGATGTTCAAATAATCACTAAATAATATTTAAAAACTACTAAATATATACTCTTGAATACATTACTTTTCAGAAGACGTAGGAAATGCACAAATCATTTTGGGTGGATCATGGCTGAATATTTATTATTCTGCTAGCAAGTATTTAGCTTTGTAATGAAACATTAAAAATTAGACTAACCAAAGAGGTTAGTCTACTCTGAATATAAAAAAAATTATAAAGTAATAGACATTTCTTATTAATAAAAAAACCATTGATCTACTACCAATTAAAACAACAACAGAAAAACAAACACAAACCTTTCCATCATACTGTCCTTCATCCATGGCCAGTATAACTTCGGGGGCCATCCAATATGGAGTGCCAACAAAACTGTTCGCTGGGCACTTTATACTGGCACTACCAAAATCCGCCAGCTTCACCGTGCCATTCTCCGTCAGCAGAATATTCCCAGCTTTGATGTCGCGGTGAATGCGCCCTAGACTGTGCAGGTACGACAGACCACACACCACTCCTTCACATATTGCTGCTATTTCTTCCTCACGCAACGGACGTTTGTGTACCTGATTAATTATAAAATTTTGTTACCATTATTATAGATAAATCTATACATATAATAAAATTCTTAATAGAATAGGTAATTTGATTATTTTTGGAAAATTTCATTGAAATTACTAACTAATACAAAGGCCGAATATATAGATTTTTGGAATTTTGGTCTGTCTGTGATCGCATCACGATATAACCACTAGAGATTTTGATGTTTAGTATAATCATAGCAGGTTATCCAGGTAAACATATAGGATAAATATTACTGTGGAAAAATGACACATCTCTACGAATGTGTGAATTATATGTAGAGGTGAATTCAAACGAAGCAGGGTGAGTCGCTAGTTTAATATATAAAAAATAACCGTCCAACAAACTAACCGGAGACAAGAATCGAAAATTTAACCCTAACGGTACCAAATACCAGTGTTAATCTACTAAGTTTTATTTACGTCTTTCTTACGCAATTGATATTATAAACAAAAATATATCTGGTTATTAAGGTCCCAGATTATTATATTTTTCAATCATTTCTCATTACTGTATAAAGCAGTAACAAATTTCGCTCACATTCGCATTCATAACGTTTGCGTGATTAAATTGTCATCGAACAACTTGTTCAATAACATGTTTATGATGTCAAAATAACAGCCGTTTACTAAACTCATATCGTCGGCGTAGGTGGAAAACTAAATAACTGCGAATTTGGCCAAATTGACATTTAATTATTTTCATAACACCCAAAAAATACCGCATATTTTACTCTAACAAACATTTTCATATCTTGTCCCGTTTCAGAAATATAGCCATTTTTGTATTCCAAATGCTAAAGTAAATATGCTGAAACTAGCACTAAATAGTAGAAGGAAAAAGAATCAACTGAATAAATAAATTGATAACTATGATTTATGATCAGTTGAATGTTTAATGACTTAAATAAAATAAGTTGTTTAATTTATCTTGGAAAAAAAAAATTGGAAAAAGAATCAGTAAATCGCGATTTTCTCCAAACTAGAAAATTTGAGTTATTTAGTTCTCCACCTACGCCAACGATATGTATCCATATGGTACGGTACTTATAAGTAAAACACAATAGTTTTAATTTGTCTGTCAGTTTGTTCCGACTAATCTCTTTTTTTGATGAGACATTCAATAGCATATAACTGATGTTACATAGAATAACTTATGCTACTTTTATTTCAGAATTTAATATTAAAAAGACCGAAAACCAAGCAAACTAAGGGTCACTCGCTAGTGCTTAAATACATATAAATTACTAGCAATTCACGCGACTCCATCCGCGTTCTAATCACTATTGAAAATACTGGGCCATTCATTTATTACGTAAGACTGTTTTCGCTAGTTTTTGACCCCCTCCCCCCTATTATAGGAAAAATTAGAATAGGCCGACCCCCTCCCCCCCTGTTTAATATTTATTACGTAAGAGTCTAAAAGTAAAAATGAATACACTTTTGGTTTATTTTAATGTTTATTTTTCAAATTAACAATTTTTTGAAATGTTTATTTGTAATTTTAAAGGTACAGTACCTTTCGCTCGGCTGCCCGCGCTTTTTCAACGTAACGTACGTAAGAACTATCGAGACTCCCTCCCACCCCCTTGTAAGAAAACATAAGACATGGTCGACCCCCCTTCCCCCCTAAATTGCCTTACGTAATAAATGAATGGCCCCTAGGGATTGTTGGTAGAAGGATGAAAATTTATGGTTACAAGTTTTTTTTGCCAAATCAACAAAATGAAGAAAAATTAAAATTTGGTCTTAAAATAAAAAAATAAAAATCTGGAGAGGGCAACCATCATCACTTATGGGAATAAAAAATAATCGACGACTTTATCTCAGACCTACCAAATATACACAAAAAAATCATAAAAATCGGTGAAGCCGTTTCTGAGGAGTTCGATAACAAACACTGACATGAGATTTTTATATACATATTAGAAAGAAGATTGTTACACGAAATCAAAACAACAATATATTTAAGGTATTCACATAATGTAACGATTAGTAAACAAATAAAAAGCGACAAGTCCCCTTGTAGGTCGAAAGCTCAACTCATTTCCTGTTTAAAATAAACAGGAAATAAACTGAACATTATAATAATAATAATTACGTAATTAGCATTTATCGGGTACATCGGAATGTGTATTGCATTAATTACATCGAAATCGATAGCGCTTGTAAGTTTACAAGAAAGTTTATAATTTACTTGTATTTAAGTTTTGTAATGAAATTTACAGTTACTCTATGTATGAGTAATACATATTTTAATTCATACTAAAAGCCGTTAAACATTTCAACTTCAGAGTCTATCTGTCTTGAGAATGCATCAATTTAAAACGAAACATCTTTTTATTGTGAAATTACGGTATGTGTCCTAGCCTAAAAAATAATAGTTCGAAAAAGTCGCAACAAAACGAAAGCGTCAGTTTGTAATGTCCAAATAACAAGATATTTATTTTTACTAAATTTATATAATATGAAAAGTGTAATATTAGAAATTATTGTTTTTGCCTTATTTCTTCTGCCTGGTTTCCGAAATGGATGGACTAATTTAGACGGGACTATAATATAAAAGTAGCTTAGGCTACTTTATCTTAAAATATATGTATAATAATACGTTGGGACATTTTTACAACAGCGCTATCTAGTTACGTGATAAGTTACGAGGCTTGTATTACGAATACCAGATAGTTGATATACTACACATATAAATTTTAAATACATACATAATATAAATACACGCACGTACAACGTACAAGAAGTACTGAACCGATTTTAAGTAAACTTTTTGTAATGATAGGTTAGTAGTACTAGGGTTAATATTTAGGATACCCTTTACAATAGGAAAATCTTTTAATCTCACAGGGAAATACAATACCTGGTTCTATATGTTTTATGTTTGTTCGTCAAAACGTCAATAGCTACTCAAGGCACTGCGACAAACACGGTATAAATACAAGAAATAAGGATAAACTTGTAACACCCAGTTTTCGCCTACAAAAAGTAAATAGATCATTTATGGGCAAGGTGTACGCATGTACAATAAAATTCCACAGTCAATACTGAGCTTGCCTTTGAAGCAATTTAAATCTAAAATTAAAAATTCGCTACTGAATAAGGCTTATTACACCATCATGGAATACTTAGTAGATGTAAATGTGTGGGATTAATGTCCGGTTGTGTCTCACGTAGGATAAATAGATAAATATTGTAATGCAATATTGTTATCAAATATTTTTTTTGAAAAGAGCAACTGTTGAGTTTCTCGCCGGTTTTTCTCAGCAGAACAGCTTTCCGAGCCGGTGGTAGCTTACTCACAGACTTACAGACTGACATTTAATTTTAATAATGTTAAAATGACGATTCAAAAGAGCTTGTCTGTTACAGTCTATTACAATGTAAAAGCTTTTCGTAATAATGTTTCTTTTTTAATATTAAATGTGTATGGCTTTAGGCGAGCGTTTAAAAACCTTATTTTCACCTCATCGGTATATGGTTCATTACGTGTATATTTTAACATAATTAAGTCCAATTATTGGATTTAATTATCCAATTATATGATTAAGCGAGCGAGAAATAAAAACAGATGATCGTTATTGGCTTATACCATAGAATAATTAACACGTTATTAAAATTTTTTGTTTAATGATACTCAGAAAAAGAGTCATAAAATTTTCATATTCGTATAATATATATATAATCGTAATAGACGTAATAAAAAAGTAAGAAAATTGTCTTGACATTTTTAAGCAAATATTTCTCGATATCGGTTTATATTTTTTAAAATAGTAATTTCTAATAACGAATTATAAATATTGAATTTATAATATATATTGCCATCTTATTTTTCCTTTCCAATTAGACAGTGACACAAAAATAATATACCTACAAGATATCTCAAAATAGGTATAGGTAGTTAGAGTGTTATCACTATAACCTCGTAGTTTTGTATTCAAATTGAGTCTTTAAAGTCGCAGTCTGAATATGACATGCGTATAAAAAAGATGAATCAAAGGCGTTCAATACCAGTTATCTGTCATAAGGTGGAATTTTGATATATCTACGATACAGACAATATTTACTGATAACATGATTTAATAACAGTTTCGATTAAAATTTCGAGATGACTCAAAAGCTTGTGTAAACCTTCTGTTAAATCATGTCTCCTTCTAAGAAACAAATGACCTCATTCGGAAATTGCACCTATTTTGATTCTACATAAACCTAATTCTATCTATAAAATACTGATGTTCAATAATCTATATTCTATACTAATATTATAAAGAGGAAATGTTTGTATGTAAGTATGGTAAGTTTGTTTGTAACGAATTGGCTCAAAAAGTACTGGACCGATTTTTAAAATGCCATTAGAATTCTACATTAACACTGTTTAATATAGGCTATTTTAATTGAAAGAAAAAAATAAGAATCCCTACTAAAACTACAATAACAGGAGAGGAGCAAGAGTGTACGCCGCACATTATATATGAAATTAGAAGCCGCGCGGCTCAGGAGTACATTAAAGCTGGAGTGATTTTGAAGAATTTTCAACCCAGTGAGTGTTCGAATGAAGTTTAGTAGCGATTAAAAAAATTAACGCGGTCAAAGCTGCGCGTATTGCTAGTTCCTTTATATTTTTTAAATTCTTTTGTTCCATAAAATATAATGAGAACAAGACTATGAATGAATACAAACAAACTTTCTGACAGGTCATAAAATGTGTATAATATGTTGAGTACCTACATGAAGTACTCAAAGACTTAATTTTTTGGTGAGTTCAATTTCAAATTTGTAAAATTCATTCATTTTTATGTATAAAACATTGAAAATCTTACCTCAATAATATCTGAGGCAGAGCCTACACAGTATTCCATAACAAGCCATGCTGTGTGCTCTCTTTTGTAGCAACCCTTGTATTCTATTGTATTTGGGTGGTCCAGTTGCTTCAGGAACCTAAGAATCAAAACATATGTAAGACTTTGGTCTTCTTAAAAAATGGGAAAAAATTAACACAATATAAAAAATAGATACAACAAAACAGAGAATAGGAAAATATAAAATTTAACATTTTAGTGTCAACTTATTTTTCATTTTGACTATTAATGGCTACTGCTAATTTGTAGATATGAATAATCCTTTTTAAACTATAGTACTTAATAGTAAAATAATTTTATTATAATATTATGTTACTGAAAGAATCTATAAAATCTTAATGATAAAATTAAAATAACTTACTTTATTTCTTTCAAAATGTCCTGCCATTTCTCTTCACTTTGCTTCCCAAGGTAAGACATTTTCTTGATAGCCACAATCTCTTTTGTGAGATTGCAGCGAGCATAGTACACAGCTCCAAAGGAGCCATGGCCGATTTCTCGAAGATCTTCAAATATTTTGTCAGGATCATGTTTACTGAATAACTCTGCTATGTCAGGATCCTTGAGACTGCCAGGACGAGGCATTTTTCTCTACAACATGTAAACTACAATCAAGTTGCTGATTAATATTTTTCATTGATTAAATGCACTACAACAACTATATATAAAAAGAATACTGGTGAATAAATAATTTATTTAAGTTTTTCAATCCCAAAAGAAATATCTTATTTATTTCAACTATAAGTAATATACCAGATTGGCATAAACATAAGCATTTTCCTTAACACCACTAATACTAACATGCAGATAGATGATTTGCCTGTACATAAACAAAGTATATAAAAGTGAAAAGGTAATTTAATATGCATAAATTTGATTTTATTCACTTTAAAATTGTGAACACAGGGAAAACATTAAATATTAAGAAATAAAAATAAAGAAAACATTATTAAATTTAAATTACCAAACACAAAAATTAAAAGTGTTTATGTGTAACAATGAATCTGGCAAAAACAAGACCACACACTTCAAATATTAACATGAATATTTTATTACATTTTAATATAAAGGAAATGCTTAATAGATAAGTTGTTTATAATCATATTTTTATTTTTTATACTATGGATAATAAAGAGATTTATTTTATTTCTCTGCATAATTAAATTTAAAGAAAGTTATACATACACATAAATATCAACATGAAATTAAAGAAATGATGTATTCAGAGTGAAATGATGTACAGAAATTCATTGTGCCTTTTACATAATATTATCCATTGGATAATATCTTAGGAAAGTACTCCCCCATGTCACGTTTTTGTGACATTCTTAACAATAATGCTACCTTAGATCCATTCGGAGACTTGTTACCTAAGTTCCAAAAGAAAGCTAAAGAATGTCTTTGAATTCCTTTCTTTTGTGTTAAAAAGTGTTTTAGTATTGTAAGTTAATTTTATTACTTTAGATATTTAAAAAAAAAATCTAAAATGTCTATAATATGCATGCGGTATTCACCTTAAAAGGTAATGCATTTAGTCATAAGAACTATGTCTGTAAACACAATTTTTAAATATTGTAACATTGTAATTACCACTGGTGAATCAAATAAATAAATAAATAAATAAATAAATTCAATAACTTTATGATTTATCTACTCATATGTGATCTGCCTACTCAATAGCTATTATAGTTCATATTTCACTCAAATCCCAATATTAGTAAGGTTTATGAATACATAATTCTTATATATTTTATAGTCATATTATATTCTAACTTAAAATTGTAAATTATAAATATGCACATTTTAAAAATTAGAAAAATATACAGGCTTGGTAATTATACTGACATTCCATGTAAAAAAGATAGGGAATAAAACATACTACTTGTGCCAGCTGAGAGCCGGCGGTGTCCGTCAGTTAATTAGAGCAATTCTACCGCCTCGGGCCATCCTCCGCACCCGCTATCTGCAACAGTCGGAAACGACACAGATAACAGGCCACGCCAAATTTCTATATTTTTTTCTTACAATACAGAAAGTAAACACAAATAATTTATTTGTATCTATTAGCTAACCAACAAATAGGAATCTTTTATAATCAAATTAAATGAATATCTCCAGTCAGTCTCAAACCAACCTACCTCGGGACATCCACGATCCCGACCCAATACTGATGAACTTCCAACAAGGCAGGAACCGTCACAAGCACCTTTTACACTCATTTAATATAAATATTAGCCAATATTACCCTTAATGAGGATTATAAAAGAAAATATTGCGAAATACTTGGCACTTACAATACAAAATTTCGCCTCAAAATGGCGTTGGGGTAAAGTATGTGAAGATAGCTTTTTGTTTTATATGGCACACACTTTATAGTTTTCCATCACTTTCATCACTCACTTACTACACTTGTGATATCTTTTTATTAATTATGATACGCATTTAGTACAAACGGTACATCCGAATTTTATTGAAAACTATTTACAACTTTCCCGTACTGGAAAATAATCTCTCTCAATGACTTCAGTTTAGGGCGCCCTCTTTTGTCGCATATAAAAATTTGACATATGTATTTTTTTTTAATCAGACTGATTAGTGACAATGGTCACTATTTCACTTATGTTTTGTTATAACTGATTTTAAATATTGCGATGAATATACTAAATAATTATCAAATTATGTTCAGTTGTGAATTTATTGCCTTGGTCTTTAATTTTGTAAAAGAAAAATATACTTTAAGCAAAATCATGTAGAAGGGTATACGAAACTGATGATTGATCTGTAGTCTCCACGATCTATTTTATATTAGAGCTAGTTAGTCGATTCAATTGGTATATACCTATATCATTATTATTCAGATAATATGCTTTGTAATACACTCTTAAAGATTTTCTATAAACGCGTCGTTATCATATTATATTAATGATTATTTACAGCCTTATTTCAAATAAATATCAACAATTGGCTATACACATCGTGATTTTCTTGCAATTTAGGATTTTTGTATTCAATATGGCATTACACTGCAAAATTAAAGTCCAGCGGATGGGTATGGCAAAATGTGGTTTATAAAAAAGACAAAATATCTTATTCCATTTATTTCAATTTTATTGTGCGCATAACCACATTTTTTTATACATTTTAATAGATTCAAATCAATGATAACAAGTAAATTATGCAAAATAAAATAAAAATAAAAAAATCTAAAGTTATCTTAGGGCCGGTTTTCTTAGCTAAGTTCCTTTAAATACTTAAATATATATCTAGAAATATTTTTTAATCTCATTAATGTTTTCGAGATTTGTAATAATTCTTTAATCTTTATATCTTTTGAAGCTTTTTAGTTTTTATAATATTATTATATTTATTATGGTAACATTCTTGGATATAAAGGGTATCAATTTATTAGGGAGTGCAAGTTGCAAATATCGATTAGTTATTAATCGTTTTTGTTTTATCAACACTTGCGTAAGCAGTTAATATTATTATTTACATATTATAATGGTTAAATAAAACCTAACTTTAAAATATTATATTACACATAGTTTTGTTATGCATAGTTTTATTAATGAATATTGTGTAATATACACTATGTAAACAGATATGTAAACCAATAAACGTGAATAACAAAGTGTGAAACATGTGAATTTCAAATAATTTCAAACTCATGTAATAAATTTAATTTATATTATTTATTTTATATTTCTCTTAAGTACATCTAATTCCTCTTATATTTTTGATAAACTTACTAACGATGTGTCTTTTATTTTATTTTTTTACCTTTTTTAAATTGAGAATTATTAGTAATCATTCATTTCTAAATATTGTTTACAAGCTATTTGGTATTTTTAAGTAGTAGCAATTTTTGTAATCAAAATCATTATTATTATTTTTTTATATATTAGAAACACAAAAGATTAATACTATGCGATTGGACAGCAATTATTGTACAATTTTCGCTATCGCGGATGGATTGGTTGATATGTAATAAGCATAGCTGGGCACCGTTAAACGAATAATTAACTCGTTAATCGCTAATCCGTTACTTAAAAAAGTTAACTTCGTTAAACGTTAAAGCGTTACATTTCGGAAGATTTAACGCAAGTTAACGTTAATCGTTAATCCGTTAACACGTGACTAAAATTCCATATTTTACATCATTGCGCTAATAACCTTCCTACTTATAAAATCTGTTGGTTTGGGTTTTGGAACTTAAAAGCTTCTCAGCATTTCGAGGAGGCCTTCGTTTGGATCGACGCCCTCTCTGCCCTGAACAGGGCCCAATTGCGAACTCCAGGTGGAGGCACTCGCCGAAGTATACCAGTATCGGGCGAGTGAGCGTGTACGCGGAAAACATCCAGTGTGAGATCGAGTCGCTGAGGTTAGGCGTTCTCGTTTTACACGCGGCACGCGAACCACCGCTCTTGTCGATTTTACCGAACCGTTTTTCATGTTCGTGGCAGTGTGGCGCGGCACGGTGCTTGGTAAATAGTGGGTACTGGATTAACGATTAACGGACTTGAGAAAATGTAACGGAAAGTTAATCGTTAATTGAAATGTTAACTTCTTCAATTAAAGATTAACGGATTAACGAGCTAATGCCCAGCTATGGTAATAAGCCTGCTGATTTATACTGTATAATATAATATTATTTCTGTTTTAATTTAACCTTGTGTTTTACTTACAATGTAAGTAAAATAACTTCTGAAACATTGAGTACCTCTTAGTCTGACTTTGATGTTATTATTATGTCAAACATGTAGTTTAACAATTGACGGTTAGAATAATTGATAGATGTTAGATGTTAGTATCTAAAAGTAGCAGGAGACGAAAATGTTTTGTTCTATGTTTAGCTTACATATTTTGTAAGTTTGTTTTGTCATTTTTGGGAGCAGGGTACACGCCTTAACACATAAATCTAATAATTAATAATATGTATTTTTTATTTGATTATGATGACAATTAAATAAAAATAATGAGTTTATCCCTATAATATTATAAATTAAATACATTATCTCAACTCGAGTTTATCGGTAGGTAACTCTCGAACGCACAAAGTTAAATAGTTGTTTAGTTTTCGACAGTTGTTCAATTTTCGCAATTTCCTTATTTTTTTCCGTTACAAAGTTATCAAAGTATTGGAAAATTTACAAAAAATAATTAGATCGATATGTAAACTGCTTCGATTTCGTTAAAGTTTATCTCTCCTTTCGCTTTATTGAAATTCGAAATAAATCTAGATTGAATAATGAGGCTAGATCATAAAAATTAGAAGAGAAGAAATATAAAATGACGTATAAAATCACACAAAATTATGAAATTAGTCGAAAAACAAGTTTAGTAAACAAATACAATTCACAGATAAAATGAAAATTTAATTGTTCTTACGGAAAATCATTCAAATAATCGGTTTCCTAAACTATTAACCTTTTTTGTAATCGACTGTTTTTTCACATCACTAAGAAGCATTTCATTTGTTGTTATCCATAGATTATACACTTATAGTTGTTATCTGTAAAAATTAAAAAAAAAATTGAATTTGACTTGGCTTGGACAGCTTAACGATTTGCCGGGTTTTTGTATTCTTGTTTAATAACATTGTAATTATTATAATATAAAAGGTAAGACATATATTTATAATTTAACTTATTTCTTGTTTACTGTTATAGTGTTTTGAAATGATAATTCGATGTTTCAATCAGCTAAAGCAATTTTGTTAGCTTTGCTTTGATGTAACCAATATGGCGGTCCGCGCTATTATCTTAGACTCAAAGAGCATATAAAGCTCAAACTTTTATAAAATGATGTGTTATGTTTTTAAAATAGACTTCTGTTTGGATTATTATAAAATATAATATATTATGTGTCTGTAAAGATGTAAACGTAATTTATAATATTTAATTTTTACAAACAAATGGAGAAGTATATTCGCGCGCCATAATTTGTATTGTAAAAAAACCTAGTACACAAGTTGTTTTTTTATATTACTATGATTTGATAGTTAGGTACGTTTTAGTGTTAATCTAATGAATTAAAATCAGTTGAGTAATAATACAGATGGCAGATAAGAAAAAAGATGGCACTGAACCAGAGGGCGAAGAAGAATTTTCTGTTGAAAAGGTGTTAGATCGACGCGTGAGAAATGGAAAGGTTAAGATTTAACTATAAATTATTACTATATTGCTATAAATTCAACTTATTTAATTGTACTAATTTAAATAACTATTTGCTTTCATATTAGACATGCAAAAAATTTTATTTATGAATTTAGGTGGAGTACTATTTAAAGTGGAAAGGTTATAGTGATGAAGATAACACATGGGAGCCTGAAGAAAATCTTGATTGTCCAGATCTTATACAAACTTTTGAAGAAGCAAGAAAAAAGAAGGAAGCTGGTACTTTTATTATACATTAATATTTTGAGACTGAAATTTATTTTAAATGATGATTTCTACTGTTAAACTAATTTTTTTAGAGGGAAAAGGAAAAATTGAAAAAGATCCAAAGAAAAGAAAATCAAATGCTGCTACTCCGGATTTAAAAGGTGCTAAGAAAAGCAAAATTGATGAAAAGAAGCCTTCTGGATTTGACCGTGGGTTTGAACCAGAGAAAATTATTGGTAAGATGAAATATTTGCTGTTGCGATATGTATTCAGTAGTGGTGAAGGTTCCATATAAGCCGATTCCCAGCAACTTTATTTTTTTTAAATTTAATAATCCGGTTCATTGTACGTATTAATTTTTAGTTAATTTACTAAAAATTATTAAACAAAGTCCTCGGCCACATCTGTCTGTCTGTCCGTGATAAACTCAAAAACTATTACACTGATTTTTATACTGTTTGAAAACAGATGAATAGTGTTTCTTGAGGAAGGTTTTAGTATATAACTAACCTGTGTCTATGCTCACACTAAATTGCTTTATAGCTGGCTGGTAGGTATGTATGTTTTTTGTATTTTGTTTGGAATGGCTTACCTCTGCTAAAACACCTTCACCACTGGTATACAGTTATTATAATAAATTATTATAAATAAAATACATTTTTTTAATATATAAACTACTAGCATTTACTGTGGATTCACATGAGTTCTCTAAAAATCGGACACCAAATTCTGTCTGAGTCACGTGGTATGGTACCTCGCAGAACTAACGCCCTTCCCGTTTTTTGCCACATTTTGAACCAGTAGATCCTGAGATTAGTGCGTTCAACCAAACAAACAAAATCTTCAGCTTTATTATATTAGTATAGATGATTTGTTTTACTATATTTGTTATACTATTACTTTAAACAAAAGGTTCTTGTTATTCACCTTAACACTTTAATTGAACAAGATTGTGAATGCACAACCAAATTGTATAAAATTAAGGATAAAGATTGCATTTATTCAAGATTAATGTAAAAATAACATTTATTCATTTGATAACAGGGCAAATAATGCCATGCTTGTTACCTTCGGGTAGCAACCGAATGGGCCGGCACGCCCCGTATAGTTCATTAGTACCACTCTCTCACAGAAGACCGGCGTGAAGTGGCAGCTATGCTGTCGCGTTTCGTCCGGTGAGTGAGAGTCCGGGAGGCCCACTCTCCTTCCCCCTCCCTCTTCCCTTCATCCTCCGCCTTCGTTCCCCCCTCCCTCCCACTTCCCTCCCTCCTCCATCCCTCCCTCCTCCATCCCTCCCTTTCCTGAAAGGCCGGCAACGCATCTGCAAGCCAAGCTTGCAGATGTCCATGGGCGGAGGTGATCACTTCCCATCAGGTGATCCTCCTGCCCGTTTGCCCCCTTTTTACCAAAAAAAAAAAAATATATATATATATATAATAGATACTGATTGAACATCATCATTTTATAGGTGCTACAGACAGTAGTGGAGAGCTAATGTTTTTAATGAAGTGGCAAGGTACAGACGAAGCAGATTTAGTACCAGCTAAGCAGGCCAATGTTAGATGTCCACAGGTTGTGATACAGTTCTATGAGGAGAGACTAACCTGGCATACACCAGCAGCAGAGGAGGGAGGCAATATTGAGGATTAGTTAAGGTGATTTTTAAATAATCATATTCATTATTATATTAAAACACTGTCTCTTAGACTAACTATAATAGTTGCCATTATACAGTAATTCCCAGCTTTTATCACTGTATATTTTATAACTGTCAGTTCACGATAAACTCAAAAACCACTGCACTGATTTTCATGCCATTTTTAACAATGGACAATGCGTTTCTCAAGTAAGGTTTAGTATAAAACTAGCAAAACCCATGGCTTTCCTTGCCCTAAATCTAGGGACAAACTCGACTGAGGGTGAATCGTTAGTCACTGTGTATAATATAATTTAGAAAGTATTGAAATATGTACTAATTATATATTACATTTATCTATGAGTTTATTATTTTTATATTTTAATACTTAGTTTCATACTAATATTTAACTAAAGTAGTAAGTAATAAAGTAGTAATTTCATTGAAGTCCATCCAGTTCTTCTCATGCTTTGTGTAACTAATTATATAAATTAAATGGATAAAATAACTAATTATATAAATAAATTGTGTTTTGAATTCACATCCATCCTTTTTTTATTGTTGGAAAATGCATTTATTTAGACCACCTGTGCTGCTTACAGGTAGAGATTACTGGCTTAAAAGAAGTCAGTAATACTTACTACAGACTAATAGATCCCCATGTCATTCAACCACAACACCCTTCGCCCACCAAAGTGGGCCTCTTCTTAGCCTCGCTTACTGCTGGATTGCACTATTCAACTCCATCCTATTGCAAAGCTGTGTTTATATTATCATTTATTTGTTTATACATTATGTCTATTTAGTTATATTTTGTGTTTTAGGTATCCAATTCCACAATGAATATCTCACACAAAGGAAGTTCATTATAAGAAACAATTTTTAACATTGTTGCAGAAGAAAAGTGAGGAAGATATTTTATTTTCTATATAATTATAATTGATTTGTGCTACAGATTGTGTAGATACACTCAGTGGGTGACCAAATTAAAAATCTTTTTAATGAAGTTTCAATATTATTATTGGGACATTTAAATTTCTCAATTGTTTTTATTAAAAGAAATGCTTCTGTAAAAAGTGTCTACAGAAAAGAATTGTTTAAATATACCGAACATTTAATACACATTAAAATATAATACTGATAGTATAATACGGAAAATTAAGTTATTATTTCATAATTTTTTTATTACTTTTGTTTGTTTTCCTTTACTTAAAAATTGTTGATAAATAACTAATAAAAAAGATAACATTCTGATGCAGCTCAAAAAAGGATATTTAAAGTATAATTCGCGTCTTGTAAAGAGCACGCTGGCTCTCAAGCAGCGCAGGGGTGACATATCGGTCAATTTGGTTGTAAGAGGGGTTTGGGAAAGGTCTCGTGCGTGCAAGTTCTTGGTTCGTCAGTTCAAAATACCATCGCTCGTAGAAGCTTTTAATAACGAAATTTTTGATTTTATATAAAAGAGAAAATATTTTTGACAGAGAGAGAGTTTATTTTACACAGAAAGAGTCTGATAATAATGCAGTTAATAATTTAATAAATGTATTAAACGATTTTTTTTTGTAAGTAGATTAAATGGTTAATAGTAATATACGTCGCGGGCGAAAGGCTTTTTCAAAAATAAAAGAATAGGCTTAGTAATTTCGTGTGCGAATGTACTCATGCGCAAACGCACCCTTTCTTCCAGCGTTCTTTTTACGAGACGCGAACTGTACCTACCTATTGTCGAAAAGAAATATGTGATGACATTATCTACGCATTAATTACATTCATAAGTTAAAAAAATGATTAGACATTATGTTTAGACTTAAGTGTAAATGCAATAAATGTATTTGCGAAATCGTATTTTTTTAATTAGAAATATGAAGCAATCCCTATAATGTTACTGCTAGAAATGATAATAATATAACTTATAAGCAAGGTTATTTCTTATTGGCTTAACTTTGGAGATTCAAAAGTATTGATTTAGAGCCCAATGAAAATTTCCATTGACGCGAAGCTTTGAAGTTATGACACAATCATACTAATCTCTCACTACTGAAATTGGGCTTGTTGTTAGACCTGTCTTTCTAGACTGCGGTCTAGCCATTATATCGCAAAAATTGTGATTTGTAAGTACCACATATAATTCATTATGTATTTAGTAAAAGCTTTTATTTTGACATTACAAACAAAAACTTTAATTGCATGTGTATAGATTTTAAAAATTAAGGAACAAAAATTCATTCCGGTGAAGGACAATCATTTTTTGCTTCTAGAGACTAGAACCAGTGATGTTGGCTGTGTGATAATTAATTTATAAATTAAAATATTTAAAAAAAAAGTTGTTAAAAGGCTCTTATATATTTAGAAATCATTTTTAATTAAAAATGAAAATCGAATTTCGTGTAAGTAATATATTTTTAAATATATAATTCCATAATCAGCTAAGAAAAAATGCCAGCTGTCCATACTTGGCTCCGATATCTGAAAACATCTTTATTTCATACAGTTTTACAAATTATTTACATTAACTTTGTTCCCAGTAGGGTTGACATGCATTGTTGAAGAAAACTAACCATACTAGCACCTTCAAATGTAACAATTACATAATTCATATAAATGCAAATGACCGTCGATTAACAAAACAATATACATACTCGAATAATATATGAAATTGTTGGGAACACTTACTAATTTATTACTAAAAATTTACGCTAGTACGGCGAAATTACTTTCATATAAAAGCACTACACTACTCACGAAGTAGATCGAAGTTTAACAAATACGAGAATGTACAGGCACTCCGGTTCGCTTCGTGCAACGTCGCCTTCGCTGCGAGTGGCTGCTTATCATTGTCGGTTTCTGCGCCTTAGCTAAAGAACTCGAAGCGTATAATTGATGTCTTACTCCCAAGAGTATAGTCACGTACTTCGGTCTTCGGTCAATTTCGAGCAGTACTTCGTTGTAGCAGCGAGTAGTGCAGTGGTGAGTGGGGGCTTTAGAACCTGTTATTGAGTAGGGGAAAATTCGGTGGGTTCGAGGATACGGCAGTGCATTTCACGGATAAGAGGCACGGTGTATGCCACGCACTCGTCCCAACCAGGGTTCCGCCACGTGCTTTCACGGGTCTCGCGACGTGCTTGCAAATCTTTATAGCCTGAAATTAAAGATGTAAAAGATTGAAAAATATTGAAAGCCTGCAGGTTGGTTTACAAAGGGTACTTAACGGATTTTCTATATCTTTAAACTCTATTATCATATTATTATGTACATATAAATAAAACTTCACTAATACTAGTAATTATGAGGTTTTATTAAAATTCGAAAAATATTAATGCCTTGTTTTACAATTTTTTTATTTTAGTTTGTCCAGATCTGGACTAATATTATAAAGGCCCACTTTACTAGTACAGTACTATGTGATTGGTGAAAGGGGTAAACTTTGTGATTTGAGGCAAGACCACCTTGTGAAGTGTTATTGTTTTTATTTCAATAGAAATGTTTTTATAGTCAGAAATCATAATAACTAAATGAGCGATTTGAAAATAGCAATAAATCGTATCTGCGCGAAATAGGAGATAAGTAATTGCTTTCATTTCATTACAATCTGTCAGTTGTAATTGATAATTAACTTCCTATTATATTATTTTTATCAATATCAATATGGTACGGGAATCGGGATGTACCTAACCATTATTGTTTTGTCATCTGTGGCCCAATAAAATTAGATCCCTATAGAAATACTTACACCAAATATGATGAACATTGTAAAGTCTGCCAATTTGTGAGAAGTATCCCGCGAAAGCCTCGTTTTGTGAGCGCCGATAAGTGAGACCGCGCGCCCAGTTATTGCCCCATTCAATCATGGTACCTGGTTTAAGGCTGTAAAATTTGTTGTTATGAACTACAGCAGTTAACTAATTTACACATATAAATAAAATTCGAGTGTCTGTATTTAATTTCAAATAAACACTAAATGCATTTGAAAGTATATTCGATACTAGAAACAAAAAAAAACAATTTTTTAAATTTTTGTCTGTCTGTTTGTTCTGGTTCTGAAATGGCTGGACACATTTTGACGGGACTTTCACTCGCAGATAGCTAATGCTATAAGGCGTTACGTAGGCTACTTTTTAACCGAGTTCAAAAAAGTAGTAGGTAAAAAAATATGAATTATTTTAACTAGCGCAACCTGTGGCACCGTAACACTAAACCTAGGGACGAACCTGAGTGAAGCGAGGCTGAGTCGCTAGTTAGTAATATTTTGACAATGTATTATTGAATGTTAAGACAGATTACCTGTAAGATCTAATCTCATATATATTTTTGCCAGGGCGGGGATCTCCTGAGGGCCAGAAACTAAAAGCAAGCAAATACTGCAAATGACGAGATCTCACATAGTTTCCACGTTCTTTTTCTAATGCACTATATTCCTGTTAAGTAATTAAAATGTTACAGTTAGTGTAATCAAATGTAGATAATATTTGAAAAGAAACATAAGTTAGTTCTATTTCTATTATTTGAATACTCGTTGAAGTTATATCTATTTTGGTGCATTATTAAAAATGGATAATAAGTTTATTTTTTAATGCAATACATTAAGGCTATGGTCTAAAGTTATTCATTATTGTGGTCTGTTTCTTTTTATACACCTCCATTATACGGATTTCTAATTATAGAATTTAATAAGAGAAATACAATTGGCAAACTTTCTTCATTGCAAGTAACTAAATCCATAGCTGATATAATGTGCCATATTACAGAATTTCAGAATTTACTAAAATTAAACAAAACTAACATTATTTTAAATCTATAGTTATCACTTACTGGATTTTCTTTAAATAATAATTTTGCCTTATCAATTTTTTCAAAACCACCAACATAGCGCCACAGATGGAGTGCTTGATCCATATCTCCCACAGATACTGTCCATGATCCAACTAACTCGCATCCAAGTTCTGCTTTTTGGGATTCCACAAATGCCACTGAAGTTTTGCTAGATAATTGTACATCTTACATTAAAAATACAATTTAAACATGACATACTGATATATCTGCATTAATTGATAGTAGTATAGATGTAACAATGTATAGTGAAAGAATAGTATGATGTTAAATTTCATGCAGGTATAAAAAGCAAAGCTATCAATCTTTTCTTTGAAGAAGATATAAATAAGGTTTAGATAAATATATAACTAACTTATTAAATTCAATATTAATTCTTATTAACAGCTTTTCACATATATTTCTTTTCACATATGAAAATATATACAATACTAGCAACAAAAAACCATTTTTTTTTATTTTTGTCTGTTTTTTCTGGCTAATCCCTAAAATGGCTGGACCTATTTTTATTATATTAGGACTCACTCACAAATAGGTATGAGGCGTAACTTAGGCTACTTTTTAACCGACTTCAAAAAAGGAGAAGGTAGACATTTTATTTATTTTAACTAGCGGAATCCGTGGCTTCACTGACGCTTAACCTAGGAACAAACCCAAGCGAAGCGTAGCGTAGATGAGTTGCTAGTATATACAGAATTCAACAAATGAGTTTTATTTGTTACTATTTGTAGTGAAGTTCAAGGGTTTTTTGAGATAATGAAATCATTCATAATATTTGCAATCTTAGTCTATATGAATATCATACAAAGTCCGGCAGATCTATTTACAGATTGTTGCATAATAATCGTCAACTTGTTTACTGAGCGTTTAGTGCAATTAGCAATATCTATTAATAATGTGTATATAACATACGTACTAGTTTTGTAAGTATTTATCCACAGAATCGGGTCGAATGTTATGAGTATGCAAAGCATATATTATTTCTTTGTCGCTAAGCATACGGCTATGGGATTCCTTCGTTGGTTCTATTTTTCGTACTAATAACTTCGATAGCCAGCCATCATCAGCGTTCAATCTCGTACTCGTTGTCGATAATAATCTATAATAATAAGAGCTATATACACTGAACTTACACATTTATACAAAATAACACAATATAGAAAGTTGTACCTTGAACTTTTAGGTATCGCTGAACTTAATATTAATACCCTATTTAGAGAATTCATCTTGATGAAATCAAACGCCGTAAATATTATGCACAATTTGTTCAATATGACGCCGCTACTTCTACTTGCTGTTATCAACTCATTTGACGAAATCACTTGAAGGTTATCTCAAAAATAGAATTCGGTAAACAAGTGACATCTATTGTAGATGACCCTAAACAATGATAACGAGTTTGACAGCTCATATGAAAATTACCAGTAATAAAAAAATTAAATTGTTATGTAACCCTTGATGATTAATAAACTAATAATATGGCTAAAAGCTATATTTACATGAAAAAATATGATTTTTAAGAAAAATATATATGTGCATATATCATAAAAACATTTATAGAATTTTATTAAATCCGTAACACCTTAATCATAGTAGGACGATATTGTATTTTAAGTTATTTCAAATTGTTTACTTTAATCATAATATATAATCTTTTGATATATATAATAAAATAAGTAGTTGCTACATCAATAATTAATTTATCAAAAGAAGCTTAACCCTTAATTAGGCGAATGAAGAAAATCACACAAGTAGTCGCATGGGGTCACATGTGACCCCAAAGTTATGAATAAAAATGAAGTGGAAGGAAGTAATAAAATGAAATGTGGAATATTAAAAATAATTAAAGGGTTTATTGAAATGATAATAAAATAATAAAACATAACTTTCACTTAAAATAATTGAGAACATAGAACAACTTCTAATAGCTCTTCAATTTATCATGTTTTGGCATAGCTGAGATCAAAAAAATAAAAAATAACGTGATTCGTCAACAGAATCGTCTACTTCGCATCCAATGCGTAGTAAGCCCTGAAGTGTGTATGTGTGTATAATTAGCGTATATCATTGCAGTCGGCATCTTATATACCATACCAAATACTATTATAATTATAGGTAACTATTGCTGACTTCTAAGCACTTTTTAATTGTTTCTTTAACGTTCTTCAGACTCTTAGATCTTGCTTTCCGACTCATGAGCACATGCTGCACAACTATGTACAGAAATATCATCTGCAATTTCATATTACGAGGTAGAACATGCGCATCTTGCTCATCATACGACAACTCTTCCTACCATAGCCGTATCTGGCTTTTTTGATTCATAATAACAAATAAAAGAAAAAAAAAGAAAAAAGCATGTAAATTATATTACGCAAAACAGTAATACGTAAGTATTAGTTAAAATAAATAAATATATATGCGTAGAATCACAAAAATAAAAACTCACCTTTTGCCAAAAACGTTACGTAATTGGTCGCATGGGGTCAGCACCCAAAAGAGCAGTGATACATGCATGAGCCCTGGTGGTCTGTTCGTTACTTTTATGCATACCATGTGGAAAGATAGGAAGCTAGAAAGAGCGCTGTCGCGTTCTATACACTCGAAGTCGAACATAATTATTTTTCGATTTGAAATTTTCTTAACCCCATGCCACAGAATACTAATACTCCTAACGGAGCCCCATGCGCCTAATTAAGGGTTAAGTCAAGACAAGACAAAGATTTGGAAACGTGTGAACATGACCTTAAAATATACATAGGCTATTTCTATATCAATCATAATATTTCTATATCAATCATATATTGAAGTTTGACATAAGATTTCATCGTTTAAAAAAAATATTGTCAGATGTCATTTTCTACATTTACATACATATTTGGAAGTAGTTTTGTATTTTTATTTTGATAGTCATAAATATAAATAATCTTGGTGTCTCATTACTCTGAAAATTAAATAGTGTGGCCCCGTTATGGGTAAGTTTAAAGGTGGTTTTTTTATTTCCTTGGACATTGCTTAAGTGGGCGGTGTTGTCAGTATCTCTAATTGCTAGTTATTTAAACTATACAGCAATTTCTGTTTATACAGCATCTAGTGAAGTGTCGAAGCTTCAACAGCATTTGGCGCTTCTTAAAGAAGAATATGGGAAGTTGCAAAGTCATTGTTCAGAAGTGGAGCGAAAATATACGCTCGCCGCAGCTTCAGCTGGTGACTTAAGCGAAACCAGTTTTGTTGCCAGACTTCTTATGACTGTGTCTACTCTATATGGCAGAGAAACTTATTCTGATATCATAGTCAGACTGCATAATAAGACGGTTCCCGGGCATAAATTTGTTCTCAATGCTCGCTCTGATGATTGGAATGAAGAGGCACTTAAAAACCTTACAGAGCTAGGTAATACTAAACATGCATAAAACTTTAATTTGATTATAAGATTGGTTTTTCAGTTTTGCATGGTCTATAATAACTAATTACTAAGCTATGATATTATGATAAATAAACATAATACAACATACTGAATCAAATTCTATCTAAATTTATTCTAGATTGGTCAAACCTACCAGATGATGTTGGGTCAGCTTTATTAAAATGGTTGTATACAGATGTGGTTGATTTGTCCCGTGGTGACTCATTTGCTCTTCAACTAATGAAATCAGCAGCTAATTTCAAGCTTCACGGATTAATTGGAAAATGTGAACAAGCATTAATTGCTTCTGTTGGAGTCAGGTAAATTAGTTGTAATTTTATTGGAAAATGTTTTTTGCTTTAATATACTTAAATGTTATCAATTAACATATTAAAAAAAAGGTGATGACAGATTATCATTTTATATTAAATATTATTTTTATCTTTATTTTTTAATAATAGTATTTCTAAAAACTCAAATGGCTTTGTGGAAAATATATTAGTTTATTAAAATATTTTTTTATATATGCTTATTTTATTATTTGTTTTAATAAAATGTCTTATTAATCATAATTAAGTAACATATAGTAAACTTTTTTTTAATTTTTATGGCATTGATTACATATTGTTACATAATAATATCTTTAATAAGGAAAGTAACAAATTAATGGTTATAAATATTTATATTTTGTTTTTCAGAACTTGTGTGAAGTTTTACTCAGCTGCTGATGAAATTGGTGCCACAGCACTGAAGGAGCATTGTTCTGGATTAATATCAGCTCATTGGGATGATTTGACAGGTTATTGTGTTTCATTGTAATTTATTTTGGTAGAACTGTAATTATGATATTATATTATGTAAATACATACAACCCTTACTAACATTTTAATCTGAATTTTTTACTAAAAATAATATGTATACAAAATTTTTAGATGTTATATGTGAGTGATGATAGCAGATGGTAAAATATTACAGGCATGTTTATTTTTACATACACACTTGGTGGGCTAGGCAAATTTACTAACATCATGATTTTTATTTTATAGTGAGTGAAGTTACAGCTGGTAAATTCTCAGAGTGAGCCAAGCCTATATTTTTTTAGTTTCCACTTTACACTAATGAACACTATGTCAAGATTACAAACAAACAAAACACAAACCTTAAGATCTCAAGTTATTTGCAAAATAATTTAAAAAAATATATTGTACTTGACAAATTGTTTACATAACTTGCAATTTAAATTCCTGTATCTTATCAGTATGTATAAATAAAATTGAAGTGTCTGTTTTTAGTTCAAAATTTACAGCTTTTCACTAAATGCATATGAAAGTGTATTACATTTATTGTATTATAAAATTTTAAAAACAGTTTAATTTATTTTAACTTACGCTCAGTGAAACGGGCCGAGTTTGCTAGCTTTTAATTTTTTTTTCATATAAATAAAATAATGTATGTTATTTGTAACAGGTGAAGATTTCGCTCACATGTCGTCAGCGCTTTTATATCGCATGCTGAAAAGCAAAACCCCTCAACCCCTACATGGTGCCGTCAGGCTGTTGCGGGAGGACGTCGTGTTTCTATGTCTTGTTGAAAACCATGCTAATGTAAGTAATTTAACTATTGATTAGTTAGTATAATTCGCGTCATGTAAAAAGAACGCTGGCTATCAAGTTGCGCAGAGGCGATTTATCGGCCAATTTGGTGGTAAGACGCGGGGCGCGGTACGGCGAGCCACGTGTCGCATGCTTTTCGGCTCGCTATTGGTTTGTCAGGTTAAAATACCATCGCGCACACAAAAGTTATTAATTACGAAATGATTTTATATAAAAAATAGTGAAAAAATATTTTTGACGTATATTGTTTTTTAAAGAGAGAGTCTGATAATAATGCAGTTAATAATTAAAAAAAATATATATTAAAGGAATTAATTAAATTTTTTATTAGCACATTAAACATTCTACACTGAATCAATCATATTTATTAAGAAATAGAATCCTATCTAATGACATTCTATCTAATATATTTTTCAATGTACCTACCAATAATCAATATACACCGTGAGCGAAAGGCTAGTTCAAAAATAAAAGAATATGCTTAGGAATTTCGTATGCGAATGTACAGATGCGCAAACACACCCCCCACCACTTTCTTCCAGCGTTCTTTTTACGTGACGCGAACTGTACAGTCTTATTTTTCCAGTACATCAATTAAGATAGCTAATATCTTATCGTAGTGGGTATTAGTGGGATAAGAATTGGTGTGATTTATGATACAAAAAAATAATATAAAATCATATTTTGTGAAAATTTGTTCTGTTCATAAAGATATAGGATTCTTCTACAACTCTTAAACTCTGGGGGTGCCGCTTATTTCTAGAAGCTCTAATTTTCTTCCATGTGAATATATGCTCATACTTTGATTTTCAATAACATAAGCGTCATCTATTGCATTCTGACACAGCAGATGTGAACAGTTGTGACGACGAAACAAAATTGTAGATTGTTAACTAATTCTTCACGTAAATATTACATAACTAATTGTATAGGAAACACTGAAGATAAATAAAAAACATATTATTATTTTAAGAGTCTGACTGATAAGTATCACGGGTTCATTTCCTATTGAAAATTTACGTCTATTCCAGTCTAAGTCTAAGAAAGTTGACGCACACCACCCATCAACTTATTCAACACCCACCTCTTAATATTTGCTGAAAACAGTGACATTATGTTAATGATGGTATAAAAAAAAACTTAATTCCTTTCCCGTTATAGGTTCAATTTCCATAAGATTGTGATAATTCCATAACGATGAATATCGTACTATGTGTAAGGTTACCTACCTATATTGAAACAAATTTAAATAAAACAAAGCTTATCTTTATTTGCCTTTCCTGTGAACGTATTCAAATAAATTACGATTATTATCCTAATGTCATTACATATTTTATTTTTATTTTGGCGACCGCGATAACGATAAGTTAGGTAGGTATTATTATAATGAATGTTTTTTTTTCATTGACCAATTATGATTATTACATCCTTTATCTAGTGCCTAATATATATTTTATTTTAATAAGATTTTATCTCGTTCTAATGTAATCATCTATGATGACGATACATATTCTAGAACATAATATTAAGGGTGTGGTATTTGGTAATAAAATATTTATTATATGTATAAGGTAAAATTTATATTATTTACTTTATAAAATTAACAGTGAACTTTGTTCATATATTATTATCATTAGCGTTATACAAATAGCGTAGGTAAAATATATTACATAAACGTAACTTAAAAACCAAAAATCGCAGTAACTTACGAAAAGATTATACATTCAAAATTATCGTCTAAAGTATGACTAGCGATTGTAAAGTAATAATTACAAATTAAATATTTTTTTTTCTTTGGAACATAGTTCAGTGAATCATATAGGTACATAAAAAAATCAACGAAACTAAACTTTTTCATTAGGTTTATACATTTGTATCCTACTTACTGGACTCAAATATGAACGGGGATTATATGACGTTATAGTGTAATGGTATATTATAGTTAACCAATGTTTTTATAAGCTAGATGTCTTGATTTATATTTACAACTCTTATTTTTTGAATATTAGGTGTAAGTGAAACAAATATTGTAAGTACAATGCCCTGGAAACGTGAGCGAGCAATATATTATTTACTGCGGACGAATTTAGTTTCGAATTCATATCCATAATTCGTAATGGGACTGTCAGTATAACTTGCATTCACTATTCAAATTAAACCTAAACTAAACGCGTTGGTGAAAGTTAGTTCTGACAATTTCGTTTTTGAACCTCATGGGTAGGTTTGTACTACTGTAAATGCAATATTTAAATCTCTAATTAACATTAACATTGTGACATAATAATCATTGACTTGTAGTATATATTAAAATAATTAATAAATATACGACACTAAAATTACTTAAAACTACTGTAGAATTATTACAAAGTTGTCCCCTACAATAGCAGTTAATAACTTTAGGTAGTCGCAACTCGGAATTATCTTCCTTACAAGCTTCCTCGTACACTTCATATGGAGTGTTTACTCGTCGCCATTTACCGTCTATTTTCTTCTGGTCACCATCCAGTGTTTGTGGCGCACATCCCCTTTTAACTATTGTCACTGACGACACTGCAATGAAACATTTTTTAACACATGTAAAAACCAGTAAAACCTGCGATTTCATCTCTTTAAAACGTTATTTAATTCAAATAAATGCGTGCGTCATAAGAGGATAACGTTGTTTAGTATTGATAAAAAAAGAACAGGAAAAATTAAAAGGAAATAATAAATATTTACATGCGTATTTTTCTTATATCAATGTTTACTGCAAAAGATAATAATACGTACGATACTAGTCTATTTTGGGTATCCGTTCTTTAACCGAAATTTAAGTATCAAAATCTATATCTAAATATATAAAAGCGAAAGGTCACTCACTCATCTCGAAATAGCGAAAACAGCTTGACGTACCTATAAGATGAAATTTGACAGGCAGATAATTTACGACTGCTAAGAACTGCTTTTGCGACAGGTCCGCACTATGAAGGTCTTAGGGCTCTCGCAAGTTTGTATGAAAGTCCTTTATATTTAGTGCAAAAAACTTTTAATTTGGCTGGAAGCACCTAATTTATAGTAGCCGCTAATTTATAATAACCTAGTAAACCACATCTGTTTACCTGTTTATATCAAAATATACATGCTATTTTTACATTAAAATCTATACTAATATTATAAAGAAGTAAAGTTTGTTTATTTCTTAAATTGTAAGGGGTAATCTCGGGATCTACTAAACCGATTTTAAAAATTCTTTCACCAATAGAAAGCCACATTATTGCTGAGTGTCATAGGTTATATAAAAAACCGAAAAATATTTTTTTTTTACGTATAGAGTATAGATAGTATAGAAGTATAGATAATAAATAAGGTTTTTTAAAATCGGAAACAACTACACTTTAGGGCGCTTTAATTAATTGTAACATAAAAACAGTGAGTCAATAACAATTATAATAAATCATGACACATTAAGAATTCGCTTCAGTAATCAACAAAATTAAACTGAATTATACTTATGTCCTTTTTAAACAGTTAATTTTCAGCAACAAACCCTATAATAAACAATATTTGCAGGTTTGTGTTTCGTGTGATAATATGGAACATGTTTTGTTTGAAATGATGTTGTAGCCATAATAAGGGCGAAGTCAGGGTGAATCACGATTCGTGTTTTCGATGCACTGCCAATATTATTAATTAGTTAGGTATTATTCTGTATTTGTAAAAAAAGGGACTTAAAACTTGAAATAGAAGTAATTGCGAACGTGTATGCTAATTACGATTAATTAGTAAGAGATTAGGTAGGTATAATATTGGCGGTAATTTTATTTCAAACAATATTTTATTTGATCCAAATAATGTTGCGTACCCAGTACCTACTATAAATCAAATCTGTGAATTAAATATTTTATGAATCTTATTAAAATATTAATTATTATTGATACAGCGGCCAATCATGTTTAATTTGGTAATAAGTAGAAAGGTAATCTGGGTCAAAAATAAACATACAGCCTACTTTTTACTGCAGGAAAATATCAAATCTCCGAGAAGTCTTTTTTGTTATTATTGGGAAATGCATTAACCTGTTGAAAACAGGTGGTTATGTGGGACTCACTGGCCTAAAGCCAGTACTAACCACTAAAACCGAACTGCCCTCACCCGTCTTAATGGGAGTCGCGGAATCGCTTGCGCATGCAACTACAACGACCGACGGCCCGACAGGTCTGCCGAAGCAGACCACACAGCCAAAAGGGTTGCTCCACAGTTCACTCTGCTATTCAGAGAAGTACCGGGAGCAACCCGCCCACCGAAGTGGGCCCTCCCTGCACCGCCCACCGAAGTGAGCCCAAGCGCGTTTCTTGGCTTCGTGTCCGAGCGGTTGCCAGATGCTACTAAGCCCCCCCCACCACGACAAGGTGAACGCACTTTATGGAGGATCTCTGAGCAGTCTACACTAACTATTATCATCAAAAACATTGCCGAATATTACTTTTGTATTGGCATCATCCTAAATAATAATCCATAAAAAAAACGAAGACATCGTTCGAAATTCCGCAATAGATCAAACCGTAAAAAATAAACAATTAAAAATATACCTTGTGAACTACTGAAGTCAAAAACATTATCAAACACTATTCTTGCTCCAAACTAAACAAAATCGACATACATACACGTGAAAGCGTGAATCTAGTTTTAGCTAATGGGTAGTAAGTGGTTAATAAGTAATAAATAGTGCAGTGATGTAACTCAAAGATGTTAATTGCTCAATGCTCTCGCAACGAAATGCAACGTTAGAGAAACGACCCTATTGTTAATTTCTTTTTGGTTAGTCGCAATAATAAATTAGATAGAAGTACAACACAATTTTTAAAATTCCATTTATTTTAAGATAAATAACTAAATATTTTTGTATTACTATATTGTTTCATATACATGTTTTTATTGTTTCATATAAAATTTGAAGTACATCGAATTTATCAAGTCGTTTTCCGCTCTGTCTGTCCCTATGTATGCTTAAATCTTTGAAACTACGCAACGGATGTTGATGCGGTATTGTTAATAAATAGAGTGATTCAAGAGGAAGATTTATATTTTATAATACACTAGCTGAACCCGCGGCTTTACTCGGGCTAGTACATAATATAGTAAGAATGACACTTTGCCGTGAGATACATTATGTATATTTGCAAAAAAAAAGTTCGGAGGCCTGAGAGTAGGTAATAAAATAAATGTCTATTGTCTTAGAGTTCTTGTCTGTCTAAGATTCGGGTCAAAGACCATTGATTTTAATACAAAGGATTGAATATACTAACAGTAAGATAACATTTAAATTTTGTTTTATTTTATTCGATCTACTCTTTAAAATGTTATTACAATTTTAAGAATTAATTTTCTGGTTTCGTAACTATACGAACATAATATTATGCATATATATATTTCGAAATAGTGTCACGAGACCATATACAGATTTGTCATCATCAACACCTAATATGAGCTTTAAGTTAGCCTTTAACATGCGACAGACCTTATGAGTTACGCACTTAATAGAAAAGTAGAAACTAGACTATAGCCATTTTAAGTTATAATGTTCTTCAGATATGTACGTCTAAATATGACATACATAAACGAAAACTAGTTATTCTAGTTAAGTAAGTAGTTATTATATACGTAAAGCATGACCATTCACAACATGTATCTATGGAAATTAGCTAACATATTTTAAATTATCAGAATCTTTGAATCACAAATTAATTTTACTTATCCCTAAGAATCGTACTATATTAAGTGGTTTTAAGTTTGTAAAAAAAAAGAAATATCGGGTTTATTTTTATTAACGTATCTCTTCGTTTGTCTAGACGTATGTATACGAGGTTGATGAGCTGAATAGATATTTTTTAAGAACGAACGTAATAGAACAGAATAAAAAAAACATAATCGTGTATTTTAGCATCCACATGGACATCAGGTCCACATGGACCTCAATTACTGCTACATTATATTATAATATTATGATGGAAACCTAAACAAACGACTTTTTTATTATTCTTAGTCAGTATCCTTACCCTATACTTACGCTTCTTTCTATTACAAACAAATCACTGATTGTATATGTACTTACTTTCATCTCCGTATGTATGGGTTGTTTCTCTTTTAAAACACATGGTAGAGTGTACACAGTCTACTAAGAATTTGTCGCCGCCATCAAAATGTTTGCACGACATCGATCCGACTATTGCTTCTTCTTGTTCTTCACATTTAAAACAATGAATACACGATGCAACTGAAATTTTGAAACATTTAAGAATGAATTACTTTTCACTTTATTTTAACAGATGGATCACATTACGCCTATAAAATTTTAGTCTTGTTTAAAATATTAAAGAAAAGAGAAGACTAGACTAATTAATTGTCCAAGTCTCGGTCGTTCGACGAGACTTTGCGAGCTTGTCCATCAACATTTGTAGCTGATGTAGGTTAGTTACACTTCTGCTTTTATTTGTTTGTCTTTCATAGATGCCAATAAATCGGTATCGTGACGATATCGACTTTCCATGGCCACAAAATAAGTTTAGTCTTATAAAAAAAGTAATATTAAACCTAGTGCTTTTATATAATTGACATTAAGAAGTTTTGTAAAATTGAAATTAAGTAAAATAAGCAATTTCTTAGGCGAGAACAAGGACGTTTAGATGAGCATAAAAATACAATAAAATAAATACTTTAAGTCTAAAATATTTTAAAAGCATAATATTGTTACAAATAATACTTCTCATTAAGATCTTAAATACCTATTATATTATTATATATTATCTCCTCCTGAATTTTATATATTTTATATGTACAACATGTTCATCAACTGCGTCTTTAATAGATGTAGATAGTAAACCATAAAATATTTAATGCTGTGGGAGGACTAGGCTATAATGGTGTCGTTGAATGTTAATAAGGTTTTAACAAAGAACTATTTTGCGGTGTCAAGGACTGCGAAATAGTAGTCACGCAACAGACATAATTAATTAAGTGCTTAGACGTAGACATAATTTATCAATAAAATGTTTTCGTAACAAAAAAATTAAATTTGCAGACATTTGATAGAATAATTTTGTTATTTTATGAAACGTTTTATAGTCGTATAGACAATCTAGTTTAACATATTAAAATGAGTCATATTTTTTAAATAGAATCTCTTTTCATACCTACTGTATTCGCAATTCTCGCCATGAGCAGGTATTTTTAGCGTTTCACCTGTGTCTAGATTAAAGTGCTTTCCTAGAGGGAATTCGGAAGGATATCACATATAAAATCACGTAATTTTTTTTTCAAATATCTGTATATCTCATTTAACGCTATCATATTGGTTCAAATTGATATTTACTTAAGATTAAATGAGTTTGTTTGTTTGTTTGTTTGTTTGTTTGTTTGTTTGGATAGTCCGTTTATCGAGTAAGGCAATAGGCTACATTCCATCACGCTACGACAAATAGGAGCGGAGCATCAATGAAAAATGTTGCAAAAACCAGAGAAAACTATATCTTTTGATTTTCAGTCTTTAGAACGCGAGCGGACTCGCGGGAAAGGCTAGTAGTATATATAATAACACTTTTTATATGCAATTCCTTGGTTATGAATTTGTAAGTAAATCTTTACATGAAACATAACTGTTATGTTTTTAAGTTACATACATAAATATGTAAACTATCATGTCTGTCCCTACATAATACATCTGAAAATAAATGAAAAATTCCTAAAGTTATATTGATCCAATATATTGTCGATTATAAATTCCATGGTAACTTTTAGAGTCATTTCTATAAACGAAAAACAAGATTCTTAAACTTATTTTTTAATTAGAACAATTTAAGCTCCTTGGCTGAATGAACTTTAAGCTATTAAAATCATATTTCTGTCTGCCTTTTTATTGAAGTAAAATAAACTAGGCGACTAGACTCTTTCGTAATTGAATAGCGCTTGCCTAATTCGTTTATTAAACTTCACCAAATTGTAATTTTTTTAATACTTTCTTAGGTTTACGCGAATGTTTGACATTATAAATGAAACATTATAAATGTCACGGGAGAGACGTCTCTCCCGTGACCATGATTGCTGTAAAGCATTCGAAACGTCGGGAACCAAAAATCATAATAAATCCGCGACAAAATCCGAAAAGATAGTTTCATTTGTAATTTTTTTGTGTATAAAGATATAGAAGAAGAAAAAGGGATAATAATTTCATTATGTAGATAAAAAAAAATCTACCTATGTAGAGTTTTCTGCCAATAGTAATACTATAATGTTTGTGTACAGTATTACAACTTGTTAATGGGAAGTTATTTGTCCTAAAAAAGATTTTTTTGCGCGTGATTTCTAAAAATTCAAGACCAATTTATTAAAATAGTACCTATACATAGAAACTGAATTGTTACTATAAGGAAGTCTAACTGCTTTATATATTTATTATTCATGAATCATGATCATGGTTATGCCTATGTTTAAGTTTAGAATATAAATTGTAATTCTAAAAAAAATCAAATTTCATTAATTTAAATTTTCTTAATATAATAATATAATTAAAAAAAAACATAAGTAACCATAATATTATGAAAGTAACTCACTTTTAATAAATAGCGACAACGCTAAAAAATATACAGAAAACTCCATCATATATGTATAATATATGACACTTTATTGTTATCGATAAAGCCAATTTTATAACTCACTAACTGCAAACAAGTTTCGAAATGTAAAAATACATGAAGTGCGCGTAACAACCGTCCGTCTCTGCCGCGCACTTGGCGCGTATGGCTCCATGTGCTTTACTGACAGAAGTAGTTGTGGGGAAGGGGATACGAACGCTTAAACCATGATTCACAGGAAGGAAGCCTAGTGGCAAAACGGGACATGTTCATGTACTGACAAAGTAAGGTTCTTAAGACTTGCACAGTAACGTTTGAGTCACGCGATCGATGCTGGCGCCAGCGCGACACTGGCGAACTTTTGGCGATCCCACTTTATTTGTATTTTTGTTGCTCGCAATCCAAACGTTCTCGTTTGTTTTGTATTTTATCAACGTTTTACGTCAAAGATAATTTTAAATCTACATTTTATGTCTCGATAACAGTTGACAATTGCATTGTACACAATTGTTAACATGATGATACTAATTTTGTTTAAAAGGTATTTCGATATACGTTGTACATGACGACACAATTTTTAATTATTAACATTTTGTTTGTACTATCCATGTATGGATAACTTTAATAGTTCCATTAAATATTAATGTATTTACTTCTAATATTATTATTGGTTAACTATTTTTATAATGTTATTGGCTCTGAAGATAAACTTAATGATGCATTGTGTTTAAATAGTATAGTTTTAAATTTTGTATTTGTTTGAACGCTTTGTATAAAATAGAATAAAAAACTAATACTTTGTTAATATGCAAGCAAATTGCTTTGTTGTGAAACGTTTCTCTTGATATCAGTTTAATATGTCACATCCTTTACATCTGTCGATAATATGCCTACATGGTGTTGTGATCTGGCAATTTTTATATAGCACACGCGTTTTATAGTGGTTAGAATATAAAACTGTAAATTAATTAATGCCACGTTTTTTTTATAAGTATCGCGAAACCAGATTTGTATTTGACTTATGTTGGGCCGAGGATGCATTATTATCAATAAGTACTATTTCCCAAATTATAGTATGCTAAATAAGTTTTAATTTAATAATGGTCAAGTTAAACTTTAAGTAGGTATTATTTTAGTTTAATAAGGACTAAGAAATACTATTGTATAGATAAATAAGTGAGCCCATGAGCCCACTTCGGTGGGCGGTGTGTCTTGCGGGTTGCTCCTGGTACTTCTCTGGACAGCAGAATAGACTGTGGAGCAATCGCCACGGCTGTGTGGTCTGTTTCTGCAGACCAGTGAATTAATTACTACTGATCTGTTAACGGGGCCTTGGTGTACGAAAATTAGTTGCATTACTTCTCTTTTATAAAAAAGCTGTCCAAAATACCTCATCTTTTGTCTTGATATTTCTAGCAAGAAGCTTCCCTCCAACAGCGTCTTTAAAAATATTAGAGGCCACTCTGATTGTAGCTTTCTTTGACACTAGAATTCCTTTTTTTTCGAGGTAAAATGAGCCGTTACGGCTTCCTTGACTTTGTAACTGAACTACCTCGCAAATTTGTATTACCTACTACTACCTCGTTTGCATCATGAGATTCACAGTCACGGTCATTGCATAAAAGTACTTGAACATGTTCACCTTCAGAAACACTATCAATGACATTCTCTTCACCTTCGTCTTTTACTAGGAGGTATACATGACATTTCGTGTTTGTGGATTTTTAAATCCAAAAAAAAAGACACTATCATAATATATAATTTCAGTTTTTTATCTTGGTGGTTTATTTCGAGGCAATAAAAATGCTATTTAAAAAATACACGTCGGTTTATTTTCGTTCTAAATATTTTATTTTCTTAAGATATTATTTACAATGTTGATACCTACTAGCGTAATAGCTATTTATTTATACTATAGATTCATTGGTTTAGATACCATTATTTTATTTGTTGTAACTCAGATAATCAGTTTTTTCTCATTTCGTAGAACCTTAAAATATGAATAATAAATAATAATAATCAAATAATGATCACTTTCCAAATCTGTTTTCCATTGGAACACGGCCTGATTCCCCTTGTATTGAAGGGAGACACGTGTCCAGAAATGGGTTGTTAAAAAGAACTGAATACGAATTGTGATTTATATCCTAATTATATTGTTTGGTGAATTAAAAAATAAGGGATAAGCTTCCGAAAAGCGCATACCTCCGATCGATCTGAAATTTGGTATTGTGACGTATTTTGACCTCCTGATTACGAATATCATAATGAAAATTGGCGCAAACGCCATTTTGAAAATGAAAATCAAAGGAGAAAATATTTTTTTCAGTGTGTATAATCATGCATTCCTAACCGATTTTAACTATTTTAGCGTTCCCCAGAAAGGATATATGTATGTGTACAGCAGAGTTTAGGATCTCTGACATCACTCTCACACTTTTACCTGACTACGGCTAAGCCGAAAGGAAAAGCAAGGGCTTTATACTATAGATTCATTGGTTTAGATACCATTATTTTATTTGTTGTAACTCAGATAATCAGTTTTTTCTCATTTCGTAGAACCTTAAAATATGAATAATAAATAATAATAATCAAATAATGATCACTTTCCAAATCTGTTTTCCATTGGAACACGGCCTGATTCCCCTTGTATTGAAGGGAGACACGTGTCCAGAAATGGGTTGTTAAAAAGAACTGAATACGAATTGTGATTTATATCCTAATTATATTGTTTGGTGAATTAAAAAATAAGGGATAAGCTTCCGAAAAGCGCATACCTCCGATCGATCTGAAATTTGGTATTGTGACGTATTTTGACCTCCTGATTACGAATATCATAATGAAAATTGGCGCAAACGCCATTTTGAAAATGAAAATCAAAGGAGAAAATATTTTTTTCAGTGTGTATAATCATGCATTCCTAACCGATTTTAACTATTTTAGCGTTCCCCAGAAAGGGTATATGTATGTGTACAGCAGAGTTTAGGATCTCTGACATCACTCTCACACTTTTACCTGACTACGGCTAAGCCGAAAGGAAAAGCAAGGGCTTGGCAGTCTATGTATGTATGCATGTTTGTATTTTCCTCCGTAGCGATATAATACCAAATTTCAGATCGATCGGAGGTATGCGCTTTTCGGAAGCTTATCCAAAATAAGTAACACAGTAATATTTAAAATGGTTATGTACCAAACATTCGGGACTGATGTCACTTTTTTAGGATAAAATAAGGATTACGAAATATGTAGCTGTTATAATAAAACAATAAAAATGTTTTCAATTATTCGATTTATTATTTACTCACGAGGAGTCTGTAGTCTGTACAATTCTATAATTAACTTATTTCAATTTGGCCTAATAATCTTTATACTTTAATATGGCCTGAACACGCAATAAGTTCAAATTAATTTGAAACTTAAATAGGTATTTGATATAAAGTAATTGTTTAATTTATAGTTAGACCTTACTCCGAGAGCTTCTTAAACACCTTTTGTAAGCATATAATAAATGATATTATTTATTATATTCATTATATATATGAATATTAAATATATATGACAATACAAAGACCTTTCGCTAAAATGAAATTAAATTAGCTAGGAAAACAAAATAATTTAATATTATCTATTGGTATATAAAGCTATCAAAAAATATTATTTAATATTTAGAATAAAAATAAAAAAAAAATCCAGTAACATCACATAATATCACATATTAGCTCATAGCTTTTAGCTTTCCTATTATAATATCTAATAAATAAATCAATAAAGCATTTTGCTAGCGTATCTTTACATAAGGATGCTATGTTATATACATTAATGGAACCGACATTTTTTATAATTTATTTTAAATTTAAGTTTTAACGCATACATAGGATGATGACATTTTATTAAAACATTTATATGCAGAATGCATGTCTGCAATACGTGCTTATGTTTAACAATTGTGAACCGTGAATTTTAGTCATTGTAATTAAAATATAAAACTGTAGGTTTTAAACCACAATAAGTCACAGTGTGCAGTCGTTAAAATATTGATTGATGTATTCCATTTCCTTATTTTGAGACCAGAAATATATTTTTTATTTTATGATAATTACACTTAATAACATATTCAATTGTTTAACTATTATAGTTCAACAACTTCTACCTAAGACTGTTAATATATTTCATAAGGTTAAAAACCATTATCACACCCATAATGTCCGTGTAACCCTCGTGGTTCGAAGTAGGTGACGAGTTGCATAGACTTTGACGACAATAGCAATATCTGAAAGGAGATAATAATTATAATATGAATTAAAAGTGGTAGTGCCTGAGTTACCTTCGGGTAGCAACCGAATGGGCTGGCACGCCCCGTATAGTTCATTAGTACCACTCTCTCACAGAAGATCGGCGTGAAGTGGCAGCTATGCTGTCGCGTTTCGTCTGGTGAGTGAGAGTCCGGGAGGCCCTTGACTCTCCTTCTCCCCTCCCTCTTCCCTTCATCCTCCGCCTTCGTTCCCCCTCCCTCCCACTTCCCTCCCTCCTCCATCCCTCCCTTTCCTGAAAGGCCGGCAACGCATCTGCAAGCCTGGCTTGCAGATGTCCATGGGCGGAGGTGATCACTTCCCATCAGGTGAGCCTCCTGCCCGTTTGCCCCCTTTTTACCATAAAAAAAATATATAATAATTCATTTATGTTTAGTTTCTATTTCAAAGAACAATATTATAGTTTAATTGAAAAAGTTTTTTGAATAAAACTAATTATGTATTATGAAAATCTGTATATTGTATTCGTATACATTCTGCAACAAAAGACTAAATTTCTGTCTGCTTATAAGCTTGACATTGAAAATATACTATTGTATAATTTTGTGGGTAGATACTGTCTATAACAACTACGCACAAGTAGTAGGTCCGTACATACATATGAAATTTGAAAAAAAAGCCGCTATTTCTTATCCCATTCTTTATCTGCCTGGATAATACTGCAGTTGCATTATAAATAATATGTAATGTTTTTTATAACGTTTAAATAACCGTTATGTTTAGGAAATAACCAAAAATATCTTAATACAATTATATAGAGCTACGAGTAATTATAAATGCAACTATTATAATATCACGTCACAACTGACCGTACATTCCTCTATACGACCTTAAAATATACGACTGTGAAGGTTAATTAGAAATGGCGTATTAAAATATAATTAACAAGTCAAATTTGACGGTCAAAATTAAAGTAATGTAGTTTTATAATGACTTAAAAATATAAAATTAAAAATATATAATTACCTCGTCGAAGTGGTTCTCTCTCCCTTATTATCGATTTGAGAACAACCTTCTTCATATGGCTCTAAAATTTCCGTCTTAGGTGACCACCTCCCATTTTTGTAATCCTGGTATTCATTTTTCTGTGGAGCGCAATCTCGAAGTACACCAGTAATTCTTACTGAAAATGTAAAACATATTTGTTCTAATTGACCGAACGAGCAAGGCGTCTGCTTCAAGTCTGGCAGCTTTATTATATATTTCGTATTTCTCTAGATTGTATTTTACAATAATCTGAATAAAATAATTCAGGTTTTACGACTTTATAGGTTTCTGTTGTCGTCGGGGATTTTTTATTGCAGTGGTACTTCCACCAAGAATAGGCAAAACTACTGGATATCTTCGCCTCGTGAGATCCAATTGTGATGGCTCTTTTTGTTTAAAACTTATAGACTATTTATTTATTTTAAGTTGGTCTAATTGAAATTTGATAAAGATCTGATATTTTTATTCTGATATTTCTATTATCAGAGATTTGATGAATCTTTAGCGTGATAACTGATAAGCAAAATAATAATTAATAACTCCCCTAAATGCAGTTTGTCTTTCTGCTATTCTACAAGTATTATATTATGTTCATATTTCATAGATAATTTTAAATATAAAGCTAGGTTTAGTTAGTTAGGTTAAGTTTTTTTTATTTTGTTGTTTAGTAAGTATAAAGTTTTTTTTTATTTAATAATAATAAATTAAACATATTCACCTCCATCTTGTATATCAAGGTGAAATTCTTGCTTCATGCACATAGTAGAAAACGGACAGTCGACGATAAATTTTTCGGAATGTTCGAAATGCACACAAAGCCTTTTTGTTGTGTTATAGTAATGGCCAGGCGGAGGATTGATTAAACATTGATAACACTGCAATGATGACACCTCTGAAAATTAATTTAAAAAATGTAAGTATGTAGGTATTTATGAAATTTAAATAAGTACTACTCGTGAAGGTTGTATAATGTATATGAAAAACTTTTGCTTGATACTTTGATGATGTCTTAAAATAGTAACAGGTTATGTTAGAAATATATGATAATTGTTAAACTATAAGACTATCAATATTCAATATATTTAAGGATTTAACTCATTTCGAAACGGAGTAAATTACCAAATTTATGTCGAAGAACTAATTACTCAAAAAATATATATCATTATTACGTGGAATACATAATTAGTACCGACTATTAATTATGTATTCCACGTAATAATAATTTACATGTCGGGTTGGCAATACACATGTCTTTCAAAAACTTGCTAAACTCTCTCAGACTGGGCTACCACTGCCTTGTACATAAATTTTCAATGTATTCCCTATGGTTTGTACCAAAATAATATTATTGGCGTATATGTAGATTTATAATCTTTAATAGGAACCGAAATGTATTAGGTACTTTTACGTGCTTAGAAATAAAATATTCAACATGATCCATTGTATTGCCTGTTGTGCTATGAATCATGCATTTTCTTCGACGCCCACGCGCACTAGCATTACACATGCTTCGGTGATCGTTCCTTGAATTTAGTCTTCTTTGCATCTTATTCACTTGAATATTGAAATCAAGTAAATATTTTATTTTTTATGTTAATATATTAATTGTAAGGTTTTATTTGGAACTTCACGTGTAATGTATACAAAAAACCTTTTGTCATATAAAAATCTAGTTGGATTTGCAAATTTTAACATGCCTAGATATATCATAAATATAACTTTATTTATATATTATGTTTTATTACATGCATGTGTTAGTATCAGTGAAGATTATTACAATGAGGACTATTTATTAAATAATAATAATGAAACCGTACTTAATGATTCTAATTCTCGAAGAATATTTGTAAAACATAATTTATCTCAGGTTATATTAAATGATTCCTTCAAAATTTTTAGCAGTTTACCAAAAAGAAATGATTATGATAGTACTGATGGAAAAGAGAAACTGGTATTGTCTTACGAAATTGGAAAAGGAAAAAGACCTTATAAAAGTGTTGTTCCTAATAAAAAAAGCTATGCAACTAAAATCCTTACTCCAAGCGAAAGAAAATGTACAAAAGCAAGTCTTAAAGCCATTTTTGACTTCAAATCCTTTACAGATTATGATTATACTGTAAACGAAGATTTGACACTAATATTACGTGAAGAAATAAATCAAGTAAAAAATCAGAATAATAATATGACTAGTAAACTAAACAAAACAGAAATAAATGAGACACCATATGCAAAGTTTTATAATTTAGAACCAGCGATCGCCAAGATTAATTTTAAAAATAACTATAATAAATCTTTTGAGAACAATATCTGGTACGTTCCTCACGAGTTTCCTTGTTGGGATTTACCTATTATTTATGGTGAGCTAGGAGAAAAGAAAAAGAAATCTGACGTATTTTTGATTTATGGAGGAAAATTAGTGAATGTTATTGATCATTGGACAAAAACACAAACTGCCTATAAACCAGGAGATCCGCCAATGTCGCACGTTATAAATAAATGGTGTGGAGTACAACCATGCTACGGAGATCATACTCTCTGCTTGTTTCCTAACAATGATAACTCAAATATATGTCATAAAAAATATAAAGTTCACGTTCCTACGATTTTGGACCAAATTGCTATAACAAATACGGTGAATTCAATGAGAAATCGTGTCGCTCATAGATTAGTTAATAAATACTCTCATTTGCCTACTGCTGCAAATATGAAACAAATTAATTATGATTATGATCTAGAAAAGATATCAGAAGCGTGGTTGCACCAATGCTTACCAGGAGCACCACCTTGTTCTGCCATCGATGGACATATGGTTTCCCAACTAGAATGTACCAAATATATGCAATATTGTTGCGTAAAAAAATATGAATCCATAACACAATGGTAGGTAAGATACATTAGTAAACTGTAACATATTCAGTAACATATTATATTGTTTTTATTTATGATTTCAGCACGCCTAAACCTGAATGTTTTGTTCATCCTATCATTGGATGTATTCACGTTTGGTTTTTAAGTGCTGGAAAGGATTTAACTGTAACGGATATCCAATGTGGCCGAACCACCGTAAACTCATTCAATACAGTTCAGCTGCTTTGGGCTAAGACCAGTAAAATCGGGTGCGCTTACGGGGAACGATCTAACGGTGATATTAGAGTCATCTGTGAATTTTCTCCGGGAGCACCATTTTATTTAGACACGAAATTATTTTGTGGCGTAATAAATCACAAAGATATATCATATATGCGTAATAATAAGAACTTGACAGATTTAAAATTTTTATCTTCTTTAGGAATAAAATGGAACCATATTCGTATTACAGAAAAATCATTCAAAAATATTTCTACCCAAAGAGGAATAAAGGTGAATATCGGAGGATTAACAACAGAGATGCCACAAACAACAGATTCATCATGGGGCTTAGATAGTCTAACTAAAGTTTATAAAGAAGGTTGGGTAAGAGAACAGCTTGGTGATAGAGTCAACGGTACAAGGAGTATGGTTGCTAGGTTGGTTGCAAAATATACATTTATTGATGAGAGTGAGTCAAGGTGTGACTCAGGTGAGCCAATATATGAAATAGGATCTCCTGGATCTTCTTGCATCGAGAATGGAAGAACTTACACTGGGTTATGTTATGACTATGGAGATCCAACACCAGGATATAGGGTGATAGCTATAGCTGCTCCGATAGCTCTTTTCTCTTTAATATTATATGATCTTTTTAGTGGAGTTGTAAGACAAACAAATTATTAATAATTTATTACGTGTAAGAAATCCAAAAGTGTATTTCGCCACATTATTTGTACTAGGTCGAAAAACCCCAGTAATGAAGAATAGATTGTAATTATATTTCATTAAAGTTATAATGTTATCATCGTGAAGCATCAATTTTTTATATATGTATAGCTCAGATTTATTTATTAAAAATCGATTTCAAAGAAATATAAATATTACGTTTGTGATCAAACGGTATCTATAAGCTTAACAAGCTATTTCAGTAATTTAAGTCATATCTCGTCTTTATTTATTTATAAAAAGTTATATAGTTAAAATTTAAGTATAATTAAATCTTTTATTAATGATGCTCTTGGAATGATTCACATCATTACACAGATTCAGTACCGTTAATTATAAAACTTGCTCGCTTATAAAATTATCAAGTATGAACTATGACTCATGTAAATTCCACGAATCCGCTTAGATTTATTGATATATTTTTTTTAACAAAACACTATGTTAAAATGTACGAACTATACACTCGAAAAAATCATTTTATCATAACTAGTAATAAATAACGTAGGTAATATACTAGAAAATTTAACAACAGTATTAAAGTGAAAACTGTTCTCGTGGCAAACTATCCTATTTTATTTGGTCAAATAATGCAATAATTGTAGTAACATATTTGCTAAAAATACATATGAAGTTGTTAAGGATGTTTTAGTTAAATATACATATGTGCGACCCACTTTTAAATTATGGTTTGCTAAAACAATGGTGGTGGTCGTCGGCAGCTTTCTCACGACTTACAACATTAGAATCTAATTTATTAAGTAATAATTAACATTTTTATTTATATAATTTGTCTTATTCAGGACTCATTTACCAAAACATTTAAAAATTAAAACAATAGCTTGGAATAAAATACGACAATAAACTTATAGTAGTCGGTATTTAATAATACGAGCATGATTATTTACCGGATGCACGTTTAAATGTGTTACGAGGAAAATTAACAATGATATTAATAATTATTATGTAGTCTAAAGAATTTCATTTCATGTAGATACTTCTTTTTGGATATAAGCATTTGTTTTATACTTAATTTTCATAAACAGATTTTTTTATATATAATTTAAATATTTTTTTATTCCTGGTTATGAATTATGATATACTATTTATGACTTCAGAAAGAGAAAAGGCATTATTGTAAGAAATACGAAGAGCTTACACGTATTGTATAATATTATGTAAATTTGATTTCTTTTGTATTATAACGGTATATCAACAAACGAGTTTTATCTTCAATAGGATAATTGCATACTGTGTAGTATGTTTATATTTTAAGTAAAAAAAACCTAACTAATATGTGACTGAAATTGTGTAGGTATTAATCTGGCAACCATTTGGTTTATCATAGTTATGGCTAATATATCTATCTATATATATAAAAATGAATTGCTGTTCGTTAGTCTCACTAAAACTCGAGAACGGCTGAACGGATTTATCTTATCTTAGTCTTGAAATGTTCGTGGAGGTCTAGGGAAGGTTTAAAAGGCGAGAAAAAATCTAATAATTTCCGGGAAAACCCTAAAAACAGCCCTTTTCTATTTCCCATACAAACGTTTTCTAGAGTAAATTTGAACTTTATTGCTATTCAATAAAGTTCATATTAAATTATAATCACTCACTGTTGTCTAAGCAATTTAGTGCAGCAATTTAGTATATTATACATACGTTTTGTTTGTTTTGAAATTAATTTATACAAAAGTTTAGGTCTTTTATTTATCGATTGAGGCAGTACGAAGTCTGCCGGGTCAGCTAGTTATGTATAAATTTTTCACGTATAGACATTGAACCCATGATCTTCAGATAAACACATGAAAATTAATGACTATAATTAGAATAATGGCACACCTGTACTGATAAATGACACGACAATCGCCATGACCAAAAAGAGTTGCTCCATGATTAAAAATCTGCCGTCGCGAAAAGTTGTTTGGTCCAGTTTACGTTTTCGTAATAGACCTTATCATTGAGTCAGCTGTTCCTGTTCCATTGGTTACAATTTGAAGGCTTCTTGCTTTCATTAAACCTGCAATAATTATATCATATATTTTTTTAATATTTTACTATTAAAGTTATATTATTGATTTACTTTCATTTTTTTATGTCATTGCAAACAAAATGTTATACCTATATGTTGCTATCTCTAAGTGCATTGTGCTTATTTCAAGGTCTGCCTAACCAAACCATTCGCTATTGCGACATACTGCGCAGACATGTTTCAGGAGATGTCGTTGTAGGTAAATGAACATTCAGCAAATATGACCAAAAAATGTTATATTAATTTATATATAATTTTTAAAGTACAAGGTTAAAGCAATTATTATGATAAATCTAAACACAGTTCTACCGTAAAATGACCTATGTTGAAATAGCAATAAGCAATCTCAAGGCCTTAAAAAATAAATTGCTTGTTGATGAGCCTAACTGGTACTGAATTTTGTAGAGGATGTACCTATTTGATTTCCGTATGTGGTTATGATTTATGTATTTTAATTTATAATGATATTATTTTGTTTAGTATAATTAGTAAATTCTTAAATTACATTATAAAAAAGGGAACCAATGTTTAAAACGTACGGGGTACAAAGAATTTATTTTATATATTCACCAAAATTCCATCGGAATCGGTCATACACTTACAATTATTATTTATATAAGTACTAGCTGTACCCGCGGCTTCGCTCGCGTTCATTTTTTTAATTGCTAATCAACCTCATTGGGGTGATCTGTAGGAAAAAAAATTGTCTAAAAAATAAAAAATAAAAATGTAGGGGTGGACTACCCTTAACTTTTAGGAGGATGAAAAATAGATGTTGGCCGATTCTCAGATCTACTCAATATGCTCACAAAATTTCATGAGAATCGGTCAAGCCGTTTCGGAGGAGTTTAAGTTCGAACCCCGTGGGCCGTGACACGAGAATTTTATATATAAGATATTTAATACATTGTTACAAACAGATTGTACAACTTATAAATTATGAATTAATATTTTTAATAATTAGATTCAACGAAAATAGACAACCTATTTTATATTGAAGATTTCCTGTAATAAAAAATTAAGCATTTTTTGATTTTCATTATATAAAACTTTTAAATCAACTTCTGTGTCATATAAAAATACCCACTTGACTTATTTTTATCCAGACAATGTAATAAGTAAGCATGTATAGTAAACGTGGTTTATTTTTTTAACCAGAGGCTCGACAAGAAACTAGTTCTCGACATGTTGATATTACCTATTTAAGAATTTCAGTAAATTGGGATTTTATTTCTTGTTTGAGAAATACTTTGAATATCCAATTTGTAAACATATTATGTCGGAATTTTTAATAACAAAATGTTTAGAATAGTTTAACCGTATATGTACATATGTTGTATTGGTTAGGGAATAATTTTTAATTTTAGTTTATGGCATTTGCTTTATAACAAGATATCAACTTTAGTAAAACCGAGAAGGCGCTACACGCTAAAGAATACTTTGAAAATAAACTAAAATAACTAGAATAATTTTTATTCAAGGATTTTACTTTTCCCTTAAATGAAATTATTGAAATTGGGTGTTGAAATTAGATATATTATATTTCTGTAACAGTTTTCTGGTATCTCAATTTTCTTATTTGAATTAGCACGGAAAAGATTCCTTAGTCCAGTCATAGAACTAACTTATAGCAGGTAAAGTCAAGTCTGTGAATAATGACAAAGAAGCTATAGTCACACCAGACACATACATGTGGTATGTGTCTCGTCTCGTATCGTAGTTTGTAAATCGAGGTAAACTATGAATCAGTTGAAGATTTATTAAAAAAAATTAAGAATCGAGTAATATTAACAAATTTTGCATAATATTTGTTTGTTAGCATAATGTATAATTTAAAATTTTATGTGATAAAGGTCGCTGTGATAATATATTGGCAAATAATTTGGGAATTTAAATATTTACATTAGGTATAACGTGAAAACCGACATCGATTGCGTTGGTTGAATTAATCCATTCTTATGTCACTAATTTTTGAATAATTTATACATTAACAGTGACATAGATTTCAATGACCTAACATTGACTATGAAACATTGATTTTATGCGTAACTACCTAACAACTAATAAGATATTTTATAGAAGAACTATAAACTATTACGCTATTTAGCGCGAGTGAAGCCGCGGGTTACATAGTATACATATAAACATTCCTTTTGAATCACATCATGTATTAAAAAAAACCGCATCAAAATTCGTTGAGTAGTTTTAAAGATGTAAGCATACATAGGGACAGACAGACAGTGGGAAGCGACTTTATTTTATATTATGTAGTGATGATAATAAAATGGATCGATTTCGTAGCATATAAGTTCTATTTTTTTATACAAATTAATGAAATGAATTAAATAATAGATACAATCTTACCTGTTTCAGTTATGCTATGCTAAATGATCTACTATTTGCTAATCATGCGATTTAATAATCGCATAACAAACTTGTTCAGTAGGTAATAAAAATTGCTACTTAAATAAAGGTATTTGATTAAAGTAATGAGCATGTTAGTTGGAAAATACACTTAACTCTATATGATTTTATCAACGCACTTATTGTACATTCATTTAATATATTATATTTATTGAATTAGATCTTGTAAGGTAGCCAAAATAAAGACACAGCGAGTCCACAAAGTCAAGTTCAAAGATCTCATGTGTATTAATATCTCACCTTTAGCACTATTTGTAATTCATAAAACATTAACACATTACGAAAAATTTTATTGTTACCGGTATCGTAAATCCATATGAGAGCGATCAAGGGACGCGCGTCTCTGTGCGTAGTAAAGTCTTTACTGGGCAAGCCAATAGTCGACCGCTGACTCGCGGCATTCTAGCAAGGATTTGTGTCATTCTACGTAACATGCTGTGTACTTGACCGCTCTAAAAAGAGACAATTTAAAACCTTGCGCGAACTGGCGCGGCGGTGGTATGTTTGTAAACGAATTCCTCGATCCTCGTTTACTTATATTTTTTTTCATAAAAATAATATCGATCTCCACGTAAGTTGCCCACGAGACCGGTTCAATGGCAACTAAAATTCGCTTCAAAATATTTTTTAACTCATTTAATACTACATTGTAATTTTACCATTAAAATTTAAGTTTGTGATGTGAAAGGTCGAGCTTTTAATCTTAAAATAGCTGATAACTATAATATGTAATAACATTATGGTCATTTGAAATATACTACACAGCCAGAGATCAATAAAATTTATTTCCATGTTCTGGTATATAAGTACACATTATTCTTATAGAATACTGTATATTGTATATTTTTTGAAAAATCTTACAGATTCATTATTATTAATACAGAGGCCGACTCTATAATTTTTAGATTTTTTTATATATTTGTCTGTCTAGAGTAAACCAACTACTGACAAATTTTTATGAAATTTTGCACAATGATTGCTGATGATATCCGAGTCAACATATCTCAGAAAATATCTCATCTCTGAAAAATCCTTGGTTATCTGCTATCTCTTTAAGTATCTGCCTGAGTTTAGTCTCTTAAGGGGTGCTTGTAACTAATTCATTTTACATTACGATGTCGCCCCATAATATCCAGGAATTATACGACAGTAATTTAACAATTGAGAGCGTATCTGTGCTGCATTAAAATATTCGCTTTAAGTGGACATTATCACTACATAGTATGAAACAAAGTCGCTTTCTCTGTCCCTATATCCCTATTTATGCTTAAATCTTTAAAACTACGCAACGGTTTTTTTAATAGATAGAGTGATTCAAGAGAAAGGTTTATATGCATAACTAGCTGATCCCGCGGCTATGCCTGTGCTAAATCCAGGGAAGAGCCCGAGCGAAGCGAGGGCGAGTCGCTAGTAAATAATATGTATTTGCTTACAAACTTAGTAATTTTTGTCTGTGACTTCACTGACCACGTGTTTATGTCTACTTGTTGGTTAGTACCAAGATAACGTTTCTGTATCCCCTTTTAAATAAATTTAAAATTTTATATCTTACTTGTTTTTATTCGAAAACAAATCTAAATGAATGTTAATGTCTACGGTGATGCAGTCAATATTGAATATCTAAGCCAGTCCTACTATTATAGTATTAAAATTACTACAGTGGCTGTTTTAATTTGTTATTTGGGCGCCAATGGAACATTTAAACGACATCGATTTTATTTTATGAGCCGAAAATTACCACTTACTTTTATCGATATTATAACTTTTTAACGTGAACGTTTGTATGAAGAATTAATCAGTTCGCAAGTAACGGATACAAAACTCATCAAACTTATGTATGTTCATATATTGTATATACTAATTTAAATTATAGTCTACTTTTCCGTACAAACAATAAATTCCAGCGAAACGAGTGTGAGTCGCTATAGTTAGTCATAAATGTAGTCATTCTCTTGTTTTCATATAAAATGAACAAACTTCGATGGTTAATACAATAATTATGCTTCCTAGAAAAGCGAATTATATATTTTGTAATACTATGAGTCAATGAGCGAACTATAAATAATTAATTTAATCGGTATGAAATTGTCAAGCAAAATAATTGTGTAACCGTGAAAGTTAACCATTGTCATTCATCACATTAGCTGTGAACATCGCGATGTGCTGTTCCTTGCATCGTCAAGAAGGCGGTACATATTTCATTGATTCGATTTGGAGTGTACCTCGTTACATGCAACTAATTGTACTCGTAGTTGCATACGCATCTGTAATGACAAAACTCTACGCTTCCGTTACTTCACCCGCGTCATTGTTCCGCGATGATTACTTAATGCTTGAGCAAGCATGACGTGAGATATTTTCATAATTTTATTACTTACACCGAAGGTGCAAACAACCTACGCGAAATTCGACCTGTTCTAAAATTTTGCAAATGCTTACTCAAGCCGGTTATTGTTCTGTCAGCTCGTAATAACGTTGAGACGCTGGGAAGTTACCTTTTTAAAACAGTATATTATTATCTAGATAAGTAATATGGTAAATAATGTTTCGGTTGCTTTGGAATATTGCTTTGGGCATGTTCTAACCCACCAGTAGCGTGGGGGAAGCTGATAAGCGTCTGGCACTTTAGCCGGGCGCGAAGCTAAGAAACGCACTGGGCATCCTCTCAGATCGGTAGGCGGTGTGCCGTGAGGGCTACCCATAGTACTTCTCTGATAGCAGAGTGAACCGTTAGAGCTACCCCATGACTCATGAGTTTACCACTCACCCTGCGGCGCCCCATTAAAACAGATGTGTGATTAGGATTTGGTGAGCAGTAGGTACTGACTTTGCCGATGAGTCTTAAAAGTTACATAACTTGCTGTGTGTTAGCATATGCTAAAATTCAATTCCTAACGAAAAAAGGCTCAACTACCAACTATAGGCTCTACATCTCACATAAATATAAATAAATACAGCAACTATATCATGTACTTTAAGTATATAATAAATAAAACTGCGTCAAAGTCGGTCTGCTATGTATTTTAGATCTTAGATGCCATTATCTTAAATTTTGTATAACAAGAAGGATGTTTGGGTTTAGGCGTCGCGTCGTAGCTATTATTATTATTATGCTTGCTCTCAATAATATATCTACTTTTTAACATAGATCTGCTAGATATATAATGTATATTATGGTACGCAAATCTCGAGTAAAAGTTACAATACTTGTGAGTTGCGAGCATAAGTACTTACAGGATTATATTATGTTGTATAAGTAACAATTTCTTTTCCTTGTACACAAAATTGTATTACAAGCTTACGTAAAATGTTACGTTAGCCGTATTCCCTACACATAGGAAGCGAATCGGTAATCAAATTGGATAATTGTTTGTATAATTAACTCGAGTTTTTTTTAAGAATACATTTCCTTTTAGCTAAGATTTCTTCGTACTTTACAGTTGACAGATATAGTAAATGCAATGTCATCAAGAGGAGAATTGCCTTTGGAACTGGCACTTCGTGGGCGAAGTGCATCGATCGCTACGACGCTTTTGCAGCACTCTGCTGACCCCGACGCGCGCGGTCCTCGTGGAAGAACATTATTACACAGGGCAGTCGACGCCAGAGACGCCTTCTCAGCTAAATTCTTGGTCGACAATGGGGCAGATCCTAGCCTTACTACGAAGTAATTATGTACCTAATGTTTTTTATAAGTATATAATATCATTGCACACCCCTTATGTATTATTTAAATAATTTTCTATTTTCTACATAAATAAAATTTCTTTACGTAAATCACTATGAACACTATATTTAAACGTAAGTACTCCTTTTCCGTACTATGATTAATATAATGACAAATAATGATAGAGCTTATGTTTCCTTTACTAGTACTACTTAACTTTTATTTATTTATAATTTTAATAGTAATTAGAATAAAATATTTGTTTTATAAAGATGTTATATGTTGAGTAATTATTATATAATATTTTTTTTCAGTTAAATAAAATATTTCCGGGTTACATAAATGTAAAAGAATATTTGAGATATTGTTAAAAATATAAAGTAAACGTCATATAGGTAATTACGTCTGAATACCTAATAAAACTCCATTGAACCTAAAGTCCCAGTCGGCGTATTTAATGACAGCCTCATTTGTTTGGATTCCTTGAATCGTTTACCTCCTGTAATGTAATAAAATATAATAATAAAGTATATTATGTTACATATCGGAGTCAAATTAAATTTGACTGGGAAACTTATAACGTGTTTTTAGATAAGCTTTTTATCTATAGCTTTATTATTCCAGGATATAAGCTTTATCTCATATAATATGTATTATTAAAATATTAATATTTGTATTCCACGTTTTTATCTTATACTATTATTATTTTTTATTCACTTAACATTAGCAATTAATCTCCGCTTTATATGAAATCATGTACGAGTACATACGAGTATATGCATAACTACCTTCCTGCTACTACATTCGTAGTATCTAGCTTATTATCAGTCACATCGACAATTGCAGATTGCATTTTATCTTTGGATTCATTTAATCGATAAACGAAAACTTGAAAATTACTTTTCTATTTCATTTTTTTACCATTGACCTTAACATAAAGTTTATAAAAATAAAACATTATAAAGTGATAAGAAATCTTTAAATATCGTACAATACAAGAAATATTAAAATTAATTTGATAAATTAACTTTTTTACGTCCATTCAGGGAAGAAGGCGACACAGTACTTCATTTGATAGCAGCACTTACATCAAGTTCTTGCGATTCAGAAATTATGGAACAAATGATTGAAATTGCAGAAACTGCTGTTAATAAAGGAGCAGATATCAATCGGCAAAACAGGAAAGGACAGTAAGTGTAGCTAGCGTATTGCAATATTTTCTTTATACTGCAAAGAGTGCATTTCTTGATATTAATATTTTTTAATTATTTATTGTGTATATATTGAAACCATCGCATAATATGATTTCTTGTGCTTAGATTAAATAAAAAAATTGTTATATTATATAAAATAAAAGTTGAAAATTGTTCTCATTTCGCCCATGTCAATGTCGCCGAGAAGTTTCTTTAAAAGATCTATATAATACCTAACTCTCGCTTTTTGGCTTTCAAAAAAATTTAATGACGAGTCCAAATTGAAAAATTATCCTAAGCCTCGCTTAATATATATACGTAAAACAATTTAAATAAACAACGTGTAAGTAAAAGTGACTAGCTTTTATATGAAACAAGCAGCAAATAGATTAAATATTCAGAACCGAACAAAGCACATGTGTTTTGCGACCGCAATTTCGCATTATTAAGTACTTGTAGTATTGATAAATTCTAATATTCTTATAATATTTCATACATATTATATACCTACTCGGTTGTTGGATAGAATTTTGAAATTATAGGTTTCAATGACGATTGACCTACTTACTCATATATATACCTACTTAAGAGTATAAATATCAAACCTTTGCCATGACTTACTAACGTTACTGTTTAGTCAGCTTTTTCATATATATTTGGGTTAGTAGTTACTTAACTTTCAAGCCTGTTTCGCTTATTACGTAATTAGTAATACGAACGTATTGTATTATAATAATATAGATATGCCAGAGCAAGCTTATATTTCTTTTTTAGTTACTTAACACTTCACAAGTCATAAATACTGTTCATTTTGTAATTATTTAACTTAAAAATTACCTTAGAAGGTTTGCTTAAGAACTGTGTTAATTGCAACACATTTTAATTTCGTAATACACTAGCGACTTACCCTCGCTTTGTAAGCATTTGACACTAGGTGCCCCCTGCTTAATTTAAAGTTTGTAGCACAAAAAATGAAGGACTTTCATACAAATTAGCGAGAGCCCTTATACCTTCTAGATTTCCGGCCCTGGCCCAAAATCCGTTCTAAGCGTACGATTACTTATTATAAACTACCTGCCTAAGTTCATCTTTATACGACGAGCGGTTTTGGATTCTGCATTAAAAAAAAATAACGTGTTCCTTACAGATTTCTTTTTTTACAGCACACCCCTCCATCAAGCTGTAATAGCTAGAAATCAAAGGATATTTGACCTTTTATTAAAACAACCCAACTTAAATACTGATTTGAGAACTACATCGGATGAGCACACTCCACTTTACTATGCTCTCGTAGACGATAGGAGAGCGTCCATATCGTCAAGTGAAACTTTAGTAATGAATGGCTCTAATCCTTTTGATACTCCTGTAACAAACAAAAACGCATTTACTGATGATCCAGTAGAAGGAAAGTCAGAGAGTATTGTGGAAAGAGGTTTCGCTGCCAAGTTATTAGAAAAAGGATGTCAACCAAATCCTCTATATTCCGGATCAGGCGATAGTTTACTGCATATATTGGCGCAGGGATGGTTTGAGGTAAATTTAATGTACGACAAAATGTAATAATAAATAACAAAATACTAAATTCCTGCTCTTCGAAGTATATTATATTTAGTAGTTGCAATCGAATAACATTCATTCCTCGATATATACCTCCCTCAGAGCTTTCATTCTAATTGGTCTAGAGAACATCTAGTGAATTCCGGTGCCTTTTATCAGATCGACCATCCGTCTCAGGCAGCCCTATATTATAAGTATCACGTCAAAAAACCCTAAACAATACACAGGACTCGGCGGTTTTCTTAACATCGCATCTCAACGGTGACCTGAACCACAGCAACGAAGCGGGCCTGTCGGCGCTGCACGCGGCCTGCGCCAACGGCCTCACGCGCCTAACCGCTGCGCTGTTAGAGCACGGCGCCAGACCTAACTTGCAAACGGCGTACGGGGAACACGAAGATACAGTGTATAGGTATGTTAGTTTTGTATTTAAATTACCCCGCTGCTGTAGTGACTAGCATGTAGGACTGGAGGTCCTGACTTCGAGTCCCGAATCGGCCAAGTTAAATTATTGAGTTTTTCAGATGAGTTATGGTTTTAAATCGTATCTTTAATTTTAGCGACGTTTTTAATAAGTTTATCCAGTAGAATCACCAATAGCCTCTAAAATATAATGTTGAGAAATAAATGTTACCCTGATACGACTGACCGATTTTTATAGCATATCTACACCACAGAACAACTTACAAATAATGAAACTGCAACAGAGTGGGTTATGTAATGAAAAAGTAAATTGTATATAATATATTAATTACTCTTTAATTTAATTATTTCAAACACAAAATTTAATATAATGATTATGCAAGTTTTATATAATAATAAAGAGCTTGTGAACCTAAGTACGTTTTATCAAAATTATTCGTTTTATACGGCAAATAAATTTGATAATAAAAATGTAACTGTCGGCGTTATTTCATATATATCTTATTTATAACATCTCAAATTGTTATATTTTAAGTTTAAGGATAAGAATGATTTGTACATCATTACAAAATGCAGATTCGAAAAAATATGTCATGATGTACGAGTAAGCTGTATCGAGCTGTTTTCTAATATATTATATATAGTGTAGTGTAATGTATACGTTATCCAGATTGTATAAAAACAAGTGTTTATTTATATCCGTGTCCAAGATAATTCACAATTCTTCTGCGGTAGTAATAACATAGAGTAGTTAATAGGCCTGTCTTAACGACCGCAAGTCATTACCACAATAACCATTGAAAGCCCATGATGTTAGGAGTTTAAAATTACTTGAACATTGAAATACAAACAATAAGCATTTAAAATCTAATATAACATTTAGTTTTGCGGTTAGCGAAGTGGTTTTAAGAAATTAAAATATAATTAGAAAATTAAAATTTCGAATTTTTGATTCTTATTTTAAAATATCAAATATTGTCATATATGTATAATAATAATATATTTACGACTACGAAAATTATTGACATTAAAAAAAACCCTCTTTGCAGGTTTTCCTATATCCGTGTTTGCTAAAAAATCAGTCATAACCTCCAAAACCTACTAAATAAATCTGCGAAAATACCTGAAAAAATTTGAATTTTAAATAATTAAATTTGAATTTTAAATAAAATGATAAAAAAAACTACTGTATAGTTTATTTCTATGATTGTTTTTCAGACAAACTCCTCTCCATTTAGCAGTACTGAACAACCACGAAGGTTGTGTAACTGCCATAATAGATCACAAGAGATTAGTAGAAAAAGGTGATCTATCCTCCACCGATAGATCTAATGTGAGCCTCGTACCAAACTTAAATCTGAAGAACTCCGAAGGAGATACGCCAGTTAGTCTTGCACTTACTGAAGGTAAATACTATTCAACATTAATTTAGGTATATTGTGAAAATGTATGTACATATACATACTAATTTTTGTGTTTGTGAATTGTATATTATTTATGTTAGAGAAAAAAAGGATACAGAATTTAATGAAGAATAAAAATATTTTTTTTGGCGTAAAACACGTATAAGTGTATACAAAATTTCAAGGTACATAATAATTGGCGACTCAAAAGTTTCTTCCAAAAGAAATCTCAACTGAAATAACTTAAATCTCCTTTGTTCTTTGGATAACGACATTAAAACGAACATTGTTTCGTTTAAAAAACATTTTATGTGGTAGGTATGCGTAAGATTAAGTTAGTTCATACAATTAGAACTTTCGATTTCTCTATAATTTTATTCTTTGGTTGACTAAACGTCTCATGTCAAGGCCACTTTTTGTAGATGTACCTACACTTTTGTTGAGAAATGTGTGGACATGGGTGTATATAATATTAAAGTTAAAAATTATAGTACGAGTATGTATACAAACAACATTTCAAGTATCTTTTATCTTAAGAATAAACATTATGTTATAGGCCACAAGCACCTGGTAGCGCCACTTATCGAGGGCGGAGCAGACCCGAATATTCGCAATGGAAAAGGCTTTACGCTGTTACATCAAGCTATTGTCGAAGAAGATTCTAGAACATCCATATTCCTGCTTGACCACGGCGCAGATATGAATGCTTTGTAAATATCATTTATTCACTTAATTTTGATTGAAATATCAAATTATAATAATTGAAAAAGGATTCACATAAGTAATGGCACGTCGACAATCAACAATCCTATCTGTCCGTCCTCAATATTTTTAACGTTTTTAGGGCTGGGCCTTTTATTGAAAAAAAAAATATCTATACTAATATTATAAAGCTGAAGAGTTTGCTTGTTTGGTTGAACGTCCGAACGGTCCGAACGGTCCGAATTGAAAATTTCTCTTTGTGTTGGATAGACCTTTTATCAAGGAAGGCTAAAGGTATAGGTTATAAATGTTGAAAAAACGGGAGAAAAATATTTCTTTTGATTTTCAGCCTTTAGAACACGAGCGGAGACGCGGGAGAGCCTAGTAATATTATAATATGGCTCAAGTCTCACTTCGGTAACTACATAATAGTTGTTTTTAGCCTTTTGAACGTTGGCGGACTTCACATATCATCGAACGTTGCTCTCTCTCGGACATGCAGGTTTTCTCACAAAGTTTTCCTTCACCGTGGTAATCAATTCACCGTAGTAAACAAATCAAAATCACCGTGGAAAATATCAGAAGTGTGCATACCCGGATTGAACCCGCGTCACTCGGTTATCTAAGCGAGCGCGTTTCGTAGTTTTTGTATAATTATAATGAATGGTTTTAATTATAACAGAACCGACGCAGGGGAGACGCCCCTGCAGCTGGCCATCCACTGCCGGCTGGGCCTCGTGGTGGAGGCGCTGTGCGTGCGCGGCGTGGACATGGGCCGCCTGGACGCGCACGGCGTGCCGCCGCTGTGGGCCGCGCTCGACTCCGGGCAGGAGGAAGTCGCCAGTGTGAGTGCAGCCTTATCGCGTACAATTTATTTTGTATAATATGGACCTAGTTATGCAGACCAGAACCAACCCACAGAATGAATGTTTTGAGATATGATCGATTTTCATAAAAAACTGTATACAAAGTTTGAATAAACCTCTTTTCCAAAAATACCTTTATAATATTATAGAATATGTACATAGCTTAGATCTTTTTAGCATAATAAATATAAAACACGTGGACCTATTTATGTACTTAACTCAATTTCACCACGATTGTGGGTTGGTTCTGGTCTGCATAACTATGTCCATTTTTCAGAATTATACCTATCAATTATTCCATTCTTTTAAAATGTTTTGTAAATATTTCTATATAGATCTTAGTTCGCAATGGTGCGGACGCAGACTGCTGGGGACCGGGGCCCGATGGCTGCTTGCAAACTTTACTACACAAGTAAGCCTCGAATAGCTTTAAAGTTTCTTATCGGAATACTTTCTTGAAGTTATAGAATGGTATAAATATTATAACGATCAAGTATATTTCGACACAATTTTCAGTAATTATAAAGAAGAAACTATTTTAAAACAGGGCAATAGACGAAAACAAGGAGTCCCTAGCAACATTTTTGATACGATCTGGCTGTGACGTGGAGAGTCCTAGAAAGACGGGACCCAATGGCGAGGGCGCAGAGGTGGCGGCGGACGGCCAGGCGCCGCTGCACCTGTGCTGCACTTGGGGACTCACTGAAGTTATACAGGCATGGATCTATAGAACTACTTTTTTTGATTTGAAATTTTCTATATTTGTGTATGTATGATTGAGACTCCCATCATGCTGTAACGCTGAGCAAATATGTATAAAATTTAGCACACTTTTAGTAGGCAGTTCATATGAAAACTACTGTTAATAATAAAACTTTTTTTACTGTTATTTTCGTGTATTTATATAGATTTTTGAGTATCGACGTTGCGAATATGTTACAGTTATTATGAAAAAACCTTCTCTTACGTTTAGACATAAGGTTTTAAGGTCTACATTTTCTAATGTTGTTCTGGTCAACCATTGAATATATCCAGGAATCATTCCAGAAATAAAGTATTACTTTTAAGAATTTGCCTTAACCCAAACGAAAGAAAAAAAAACCTAGTAACGTTAATTATTACTTTTTATCAATTCAACTGGTACCTGTTAGTATTTAAATGAGTAACTTAAAATTCAAATAAAGATTTTATATTATTTATATACGGAAATGTAAGTTGTGACTGGCTACTATAAATTTCAACAATAGTTACTGCACACACTGATTTTATTCACGATTTATTTTAATGAGCAGAATGTTATGTCAGTATTAGTTTGAATAATAACCTTTGTAAGTTATATAAGTCGAAAAACATCTATAAGCATAGTACTTAACTGATGTAGGGGACGCGACCTACTACTAAATGCTTGATAAATTAAATACAGTTTGAGATCGTTGTAGAGTTTATTGATTGATTTAATACTATGATATAATGATAATTGATGCTATTTGATGATAATGAATGCAGCCGGTTTGATTGCTGTCCGAACGTGCACTGACTGTTTTAGGTGTGTTTTGATGTATTTATAACACACCTACTAAGCATTATTGCTTAGGTGTTCGGTAACAACGTTTGGCCCGAACATGCTCCCAGGGGAGGCAAAAAATGATAATGATACAAACAATAATAATGATACAAACAATGATAATGAGATGAATTAATGCTACAAGGTGAAGTCAATATTTCCTTAAATTAACATTTATTAATAAAAATCTTAAACTAAATGATTTACAAAATCTGGCGTAAATAATGTAACGTTAAATTCATTTTTTTTTTAAAGTTAAATCTCAAAATGTAGCGTTAACATTAAACTAAAAAGGAAGGTCTTTTAAAAATAGGAGAGGTCGCTTGATTTTTAAGCTCCACATTAACACTAACACTGGGCTGACGGTCAGCCTTGCTCTGCTTTCGCGACACACACATTTCACTGGCACTTACACTATCACTTACAGTATTCACACTGTTGTTTCTGTATCTAATGTTAGGAGTGATAGGCGCGCTTTGCCGCCCTTTGCAACGACGCCACGCTAGGATCACTGCAGCGATCCCTACCGTCGCCACCAACACGTAGCATACTATGCACTGGTGCAGGTCGTGATAGGATACACCAAGATCGATCAATTGACTATTTTGCTGAATCTACTTTATATTTGCATGCTGAGATCATTAAATGTTTTATTTTATATTAAATTTAAAAAGTATTTATTATTGTTCTTTATAAGTTCAATGTCCTGCTCATATGTTTCTGCGAATTGTTCATCTAATACTCCGAATAGACTGTTTGCAATATAACCCACTCCATTGATAAGCCCGCGCCGCCGTCGCGTACGCTTTCTGAAATGCTGAGTAAGAAGCAGCTGGTTATAGTACTCCAGTTCAGTGTACTCATGACGTAGTTGTAATAGAGTAATGTCGCAGTGTGTGCCGCGTGATATACTAGTACATGTTTTTTCCAAATGATTAATTAATTGATTATAGACCTTTATGCCTTGCCAATACGTAGTTATTTTGTAGAACACTTTAACTTTAAAAACTAATTTCCACTCATCTTGTATTAGTTTTGTTTACTGGATTTAACTATAAAAACTGATATTTTCGAGGAGCCGTGATATTATATGCACATTGAGATGTAGTTATTAACCTCATAAAAAAAATGAAAAAGGTAACAAACGTAAGAATCTATTTTTTTTTTACAATTTTACGTATGTTTGTTATTGATAACAGGAGTATTCGAACTGTCTGTGTGCTTATTATCTGTGTCGGATTCAGATAACGGCAATGTAGCTAATTTGATTATGGGACGTTTTATAAATCCATTGGATGTTTTTAAAGTGACAACCCGAACATGACCATCATTTCCTGGATGAAGCTCTGCTACTTTTCCCAAAAACCATTTTGCAGGAGGAAGATTATTTTCTTGAATGACTACAATATCTCCTATTTTGATATTTTGCTGGGGCTTAAGCCATTTGCTTCTAGCTGATAACTGTGATAGATATTCGGACTTCCATTTTTTCCAAATGTCTTGAAATAATTTTGTTGTTAACTGCCACCGAGATCGCGCTTCTTCCGCCGTATCAATTACGGATAAACCTGCTCTGCCAGTTAGAAAATGAGCGGGTGTTAAAATGTCTAAGTCATCGATATTTTCTGAAAGAGCACATAGTGGTCTCGAATTTAAGCATGCTTCAAGGCGAGCCAATAGCGTGGAGAACTCTTCAAATGTTAACTTTTGTTCGCCTAAAACTCTTTTTAAATGAAATTTTAAACTTCTGACTGCTCTCTCCCATAGACCTCCAGCACTAGGCCAAGCTGGAGCGTTAAAGTGCCATTCAATATTAATATGTGTGATTTGTCTATAAAACTCTTCACCTAAAGATTGCTTTAAATCGAAATATTCTTTCTGTAATGCTCTGCTGGCTCCAACAAAATTGGTTCCGTTATCAATGTAAATATGCTTTGGAGCTCCTTTTCTTGCTGCCATACGACGGAGAGCTGATAAAAATGCTGCAGTGCTCAGATCTGACACGAGTTCTAAGTGTACAGCCTTAGTCACCATACAAATAAATATTGCAATATAGCCTTTACACGTTTTTATTCCTCTTCCTTTGTTTGCCTTAACCTCTACATAACCAGTAAAGTCCACGCCAGTGTGATGAAATGGGAGAGCAGAATTTACTCTCGCTGAAGGCAAATCTCCCATTAACTGATAATTTGTCTTAGTATTGTGTTTTCGGCATATAACACAATTACGAATGAACTTTTTTGTTGAACGATTCCCTCCAATGATCCAGTATCTTTGTCTTAAAGTTGATAATGTTAAGCGGGGTCCGCCGTGAAACGTAAGTAAGTGTGCTTGATTTATCAATAACTTCGTTAAGTGACTATCGTGTGGAATTAAAATTGGATGCTTCATATCATGATGGATGTTTGCGTGACGTAGTCTTCCCCCAACGCGTAGAATACCAAAGTTATCTAAAAATGGATTTAAGTTTAAAAGTTTACTTTTCATCTGAACTGTTTTATGTTTCTTTAAGTATTCAATATCCGGTGCAAATTCAGTGCATTGAACGTATTTAATAATTAAATTACTTGCATATCGCAACTCCGGTAACGTGAGATAGTCACTCGATTGTTTATGTTTTCCTTTAATAAAACGCAAGACCCATGCTAATATTCTTGTTACTGTAGTATATGAACTGTATCTATTCAATAAATTAATAATAATATTTTCATTACTTTTATTTTGAATAATGCAAGTTTGATTTATTTTTAATTCATGATCCGTATTAAAATTTTGATCCGAGTTTTCTTTAATATTCATTGCTGATAGCCAGGGTGGGCCTTGCCACCACAAAGTATTTTTTAATAATTCTGAGGCTATTAACCCTCTGCTTGCTGAATCCGCAGGATTTTCATATGACTTAACATATCTCCAACGGTTTTGAGAAATAATGCTTGTAATTGCTTTGACTCTATTAGCAACGAATGTTTTCCAACGACCGGGGTCGCCTTGCAGCCACCCCAAAACGACCATCGAATCGCACCATCCGTATACCTCGAGATTGTGATTGCTTAAGCATATTTTGATTTTATTCATTAGTTTTGCCAGTAGAAAGGCCCCACATAACTCTAGCTTTGGTAACGTGATATGCTTTTTACTTGGCACTAATTTCGTCTTAGCGGCGACCATTACTACCGAGCATTTTCCTTTATGTATAATTCTAGCATAAACTACGCAGGCGTATGCTTTTTGAGATGAATCACAGAACCCATGTAACTCTATAATATCATCTTGCTTACAGTTTAACCACCTTGGTAATGTGATTTTATTTATGTTACTTAAATCCGAACTGATCAAAATCCATTCAGTAAATATATTGTCGGGAATAATATCATCCCATTTGAGATTAGACTCCCAAAGTTTTTGAAATAATAATTTTAATTTAGTTACAACAGGCGCTAGCCACCCTAAGGGGTCAAAAATTTTTGATATTTCCGACAGTAAAATTCGTTTAGTAGGTTTTGATAATAAGCTTTGACCTACATTGCAAGTAAAAGAAAATGTGTCATTTAAGGAATTCCAATGTAACCCTAATGTTTTTATGTATTCTTTTTTGAAATTAAATGTATTATTTTCACAATTTAATTTATGGTTTTCATTGATATTTTCTAATAATAAAGATTTATTAGAAGACCATTTTCGTAATAAAAACCCCCCTGATGCTAATAAATGATTTAAAGATTCAACTAATTGTTTACCGTGCTCGATAGTATATGCTCCGCTTATTAAATCGTCGACATAGAAATCTTCTTCCAAGATTCTAGCTGCTTCTGGAAATCTGTTCTGCTCATCTGATGCTAATTGCTTTAAGGTCATCATTGCTAAAAAAGGTGCTGCTTTAGTGCCGTATGTAACGGTTAAAAGTTGATAAGATTGTAAGCTGCTATTAGGTTCCTCTCGCCATAATATTTTTTGATATTTTTGATCTTCTTTGCAAACTAATATATTTCGGTACATTTTTTCAATATCGGCAGTAAATACGAATTCAAATTTTCTCCATTTCAATATAAGTGACTGCAGATCTTGCTGTAAATTTGGGCCCCTATACATTAAATCATTCAAACTTGTGCCATTCGACGTTTTAGCTGATGCATTAAAAACGACTCTAAGCTTAGTCGTTATAGAGTCAATGCGCTCTACGCCATGATGTGGTAAATAACATTCCGGTGTCATATTGCTGCTATTGTTACACAATCGCATATGATTTAAATTAATATATTCTTTCATAAACTTTTTATACTCCGTTGCAAATATTTTATTTCTGCTGAATTTACGTTCCAAATTTTTAAATTGAGCAATAGCCACTTGTTTTGAAAAGCCTAACTGTTTCTCAATACTTTGTTTTAAAGGCAATCGTACTTCATATTTTCCATTTTCATGTCGTTTTGTTGTTGCTTTGAAAAATTTAATACATTCTAAATCTTCTGATGTCATATTTGAGGGCTCTGTTATATCCTCAATTTCCCAAAACTGCTGAATATTTTCTAAGTTGTTTAATACGACATTGCAATGGTATGTTTGCACGTTACCGCATAATAGCCATCCTAAATGAGTTTGCTGGGCTATCGGTTGATTTTCTCCTTCTCCTCTGATAATACCTCCTAATAAAATCGATGAATAAATATCAGCGCCTAATAAGATATCAACCGGTTTACTGATATAAAATTCTGGATCTGCTAAATTTATGTTATTTAGATATGGCCATGACGGTTTATCGAATGTTTTGTTTGGCAAATTCTTGATTAAGTTTGGCATTATGTATACATTAGACCTAAAAGAAGAATCATTATAAATAGATGAAAATTCGATATTCGCCATGCCCTTGCAATTGCTTTCCTTTTCTCCTACGCCAAAAATGACACCCTTACATATTGATTTCTTAAGCCCTAACTTCTGTGCTGCATTTTCGCTTATTAATGATATTTGAGACCCCTGATCTATTAGTGCTCTCATTGTGTGAGTCGAACCATCATTTGCCGTAACATGTATTTTTGCTGTAGATAATAAAATTTCATTCGGTCGATCACGCGCCACATGTAAAGTGCTGACAGTGCTTTCCTTTTGTTCTGTAGATTGCACAACCGGACTTTGTTTTTTAGTTTTATTTAAATGAATTTCGCTGTTGTGTAGCAATGTGTTATGATTTCCGGTGCAAATTCGACACCGTTTTACCGAAAAGCAGCTATTTCCTTTGTGATTGTATAGGCAGTTTTTACACAATTGCAATTGCACAATTGTTTTTTCTTTAATACGAACCGGCATGTTTAAAAATGTCTTGCAATTAAATATACCATGATTTTCTGCGCATATAGGACATTTAATATACGATATATGAAAAGTTTTAAAAGGCTTTGATGCTTGTTGCTTATTATTGAATGTATAATTTTTATGTTGATGAAATCTATGATTTAATGATGCGTTATTAGGTTGATTATTGCTTGATGGTTCCTGCTTTTTTCTAGACGATTCTAATGATGTAAATTTTCCTTCTAAGTATTGTAAAAATTCTTTTATACAAGGCAGCTCTCGCGGATTTTTTAATGATTCTATATATCCTGAATGTGTGTCCGCATCTAACTTTTGTGATAATATATGAACCAGAATAGGGTCCCATGTGCTTATGTCAACTCCTAGGTTTTTAATCGCGTGCATACACTCTAATGTAGTATCATGCAATCGTTTTATGCTTGCTAGGGATTGCTGTTGTATAACAGGTATACCAAGGAGGGAGTTCATGTGGGATGTGAAGATGCGTTTCTTGTGGTCGTAACGATTGTTCAGTATTTCCCAACACGTTATATAGTTTTCACTGCTAATACACAGATGCTGTATAAGTCTGTCGGGCTCACCGTGAACTTTACCCTTTAAAAATTGCATTTTCTGTGAATTTGATAAGCATGGATTGTTATGAATGGTTTCAGTAAATAGATTTTTGAACGCTACCCACTGCTGATAATTTCCATTAAATGTTGGGACATCCATCTGAGGTGTGCATTTTTCTCTGTGTGATACCGACCACATTTTACTATTTAATGATTTCTTAATCTCAATGTATATTTTTTCATGTTTATTGAAAACAAGATCGTACTCTCCATCTTCCCCGTTTAGCTCGGAATCTATTTCCCAATGAAGTGAGTCTATTGCAGCCCACCTTTGCTGTAACTGTTTCAAAGCATCTTCAAATTCCCATTTTTCTGATATAGAATTAATGTCTATGGTGCTTACAGTCCGCGAAAAAGCCTTAAAATTAATAAACTGTTTACGCAGCATTTCATCTAATTTGCTATATAAACCTCGACTTTCTTGAAACCTAACTGATATATTTTCTTCTTTATGTTTTGCTAGCGATGAAGTCGATGCTGACGGCTCTTTTAATTGAGAATGAAAAGTTTCCGGGATCTTTTGAATAATTTCACTATATTTCTCATTTATGTATGATTTGATATTTTCATATTTTTTCTTTGTATTTTCAAAATGTGAATTTGCAAAGTACGGATGACTCGTATCTTTACACTCTCGTAAACGCTTATGATTCTCTTGATATTCAGACCAGTAAAGTTCTAGAGTTTGGAGCCGTTTTTTGATATGATACTCTGTTTTCCGCTCTTGATTGTCTTTTTTAAAGTTAATTAAAAGTTTTTCCATCGACTCAACGATCTCTAACTGATTGCAATATAAGTTTTCCATTATGATTGCTAAACAAAATAGTCAACTGATAAAATGGAAAGATCTTACTTGGTGCTGGGTCTGCTACTGAAGTGCGTCCTCTGCTGCTACCTGCTCGTCTGATTCGATAGCCCGACTCAACAGTCAAGACTATCTGCTGCTGCTGATGCCAGAAAACTCAACTCAGTGGCCAAGTTTTCTCTGCTGATGCTTATTCCCGGAGGCTGATTTACCTCCCGGATTCGACGCTATGATAAAACTTTCACTACACAGTTTCACTTATAACCAGTTTGCTAATTTAACTGATGAAATAATTTCACTGATAGATTAATGTCACTGATAAAATAATGTCTCCTCACACTCGCGAACTGCTTTAAACGCGAAGCGCGAGGTCCTAAAGCTCGAAGGACCAAAAAATGTAGGGGACGCGACCTACTACTAAATGCTTGATAAATTAAATACAGTCTGAGATCGTTGTAGAGTTTATTGATTGATTTAATACTATGATATAATGATAATTGATGCTATTTGATGATAATGAATGCAGCCGGTTTGATTGCTGTCCGAACGTGCACTGACTGTTTTAGGTGTGTTTTGATGTATTTATAACACACCTACTAAGCATTATTGCTTAGGTGTTCGGTAACAACGTTTGGCCCGAACAACTGATATTAAATTTTATGTATATACTAGCATTTCCCGCGTCTTCGCACGCGTTCTAAAGACTGGAAACCAATTCATTTCTAAGTCCCGGGGTAAGAATTAAGATACCTCGCAGAACCGCCCTTCCTGTTTCTGCAACATTTTTCATTGATGCTCCGCTCCTATTGGCCGCAGCGTGATGTAATATAGCCTTCTTCGATAAATGGACTATCCAAGAAGAAAAGAGTTTTTGAATTCGGACCAGTAATTCCGTAGATAAGCGCGTTCAAACAAACAAACAAACAAACAAACAAACAAACAAACAAACAAACAAACAAACAAACAAACAAACAAACAAACAAACAAACAAACAAACAAACAAACAAACAAACAAACAAACAAACAAACAAACAAACAAACAAACAAACAAACAAACAAACAAACAAACAAACAAACAAACAAACAAACAAACAAACAAACAAACAAACAAACAAACAAACAAACAAACAAACAAACAAACAAACAAACAAACAAACAAACAAACAAACAAACAAACAAACAAACAAACAAACAAACAAACAAACAAACAAACAAACAAACAAACAAACAAACAAACAAACAAACAAACAAACAAACAAACAAACAAACAAACAAACAAACAAACAAACAAACAAACAAACAAACAAACAAACAAACAAACAAACAAACAAACAAACAAACAAACAAACAAACAAACAAACAAACAAACAAACAAACAAACAAACAAACAAACAAACAAACAAACAAACAAACAAACAAACAAACAAACAAACAAACAAACAAACAAACAAACAAACAAACAAACAAACAAACAAACAAACAAACAAACAAACAAACAAACAAACAAACAAACAAACAAACAAACAAACAAACAAACAAACAAACAAACAAACAAACAAACAAACAAACAAACAAACAAACAAACAAACAAACAAACAAACAAACAAACAAACAAACAAACAAACAAACAAACAAACAAACAAACAAACAAACAAACAAACAAACAAACAAACAAACAAACAAACAAACAAACAAACAAACAAACAAACAAACAAACAAACAAACAAACAAACAAACAAACAAACAAACAAACAAACAAACAAACAAACAAACAAACAAACAAACAAACAAACAAACAAACAAACAAACAAACAAACAAACAAACAAACAAACAAACAAACAAACAAACAAACAAACAAACAAACAAACAAACAAACAAACAAACAAACAAACAAACAAACAAACAAACAAACAAACAAACAAACAAACAAACAAACAAACAAACAAACAAACAAACAAACAAACAAACAAACAAACAAACAAACAAACAAACAAACAAACAAACAAACAAACAAACAAACAAACAAACAAACAAACAAACAAACAAACAAACAAACAAACAAACAAACAAACAAACAAACAAACAAACAAACAAACAAACAAACAAACAAACAAACAAACAAACAAACAAACAAACAAACAAACAAACAAACAAACAAACAAACAAACAAACAAACAAACAAACAAACAAACAAACAAACAAACAAACAAACAAACAAACAAACAAACAAACAAACAAACAAACAAACAAACAAACAAACAAACAAACAAACAAACAAACAAACAAACAAACAAACAAACAAACAAACAAACAAACAAACAAACAAACAAACAAACAAACAAACAAACAAACAAACAAACAAACAAACAAACAAACAAACAAACAAACAAACAAACAAACAAACAAACAAACAAACAAACAAACAAACAAACAAACAAACAAACAAACAAACAAACAAACAAACAAACAAACAAACAAACAAACAAACAAACAAACAAACAAACAAACAAACAAACAAACAAACAAACAAACAAACAAACAAACAAACAAACAAACAAACAAACAAACAAACAAACAAACAAACAAACAAACAAACAAACAAACAAACAAACAAACAAACAAACAAACAAACAAACAAACAAACAAACAAACAAACAAACAAACAAACAAACAAACAAACAAACAAACAAACAAACAAACAAACAAACAAACAAACAAACAAACAAACAAACAAACAAACAAACAAACAAACAAACAAACAAACAAACAAACAAACAAACAAACAAACAAACAAACAAACAAACAAACAAACAAACAAACAAACAAACAAACAAACAAACAAACAAACAAACAAACAAACAAACAAACAAACAAACAAACAAACAAACAAACAAACAAACAAACAAACAAACAAACAAACAAACAAACAAACAAACAAACAAACAAACAAACAAACAAACAAACAAACAAACAAACAAACAAACAAACAAACAAACAAACAAACAAACAAACAAACAAACAAACAAACAAACAAACAAACAAACAAACAAACAAACAAACAAACAAACAAACAAACAAACAAACAAACAAACAAACAAACAAACAAACAAACAAACAAACAAACAAACAAACAAACAAACAAACAAACAAACAAACAAACAAACAAACAAACAAACAAACAAACAAACAAACAAACAAACAAACAAACAAACAAACAAACAAACAAACAAACAAACAAACAAACAAACAAACAAACAAACAAACAAACAAACAAACAAACAAACAAACAAACAAACAAACAAACAAACAAACAAACAAACAAACAAACAAACAAACAAACAAACAAACAAACAAACAAACAAACAAACAAACAAACAAACAAACAAACAAACAAACAAACAAACAAACAAACAAACAAACAAACAAACAAACAAACAAACAAACAAACAAACAAACAAACAAACAAACAAACAAACAAACAAACAAACAAACAAACAAACAAACAAACAAACAAACAAACAAACAAACAAACAAACAAACAAACAAACAAACAAACAAACAAACAAACAAACAAACAAACAAACAAACAAACAAACAAACAAACAAACAAACAAACAAACAAACAAACAAACAAACAAACAAACAAACAAACAAACAAACAAACAAACAAACAAACAAACAAACAAACAAACAAACAAACAAACAAACAAACAAACAAACAAACAAACAAACAAACAAACAAACAAACAAACAAACAAACAAACAAACAAACAAACAAACAAACAAACAAACAAACAAACAAACAAACAAACAAACAAACAAACAAACAAACAAACAAACAAACAAACAAACAAACAAACAAACAAACAAACAAACAAACAAACAAACAAACAAACAAACAAACAAACAAACAAACAAACAAACAAACAAACAAACAAACAAACAAACAAACAAACAAACAAACAAACAAACAAACAAACAAACAAACAAACAAACAAACAAACAAACAAACAAACAAACAAACAAACAAACAAACAAACAAACAAACAAACAAACGAAACTCTTCTGCTTTATAATGTGTATTAATGTAGATTGATATTTGCTTTTTGTATTAGGTTTCATACTAAATTCGCAGACCATTAGGTTTGAAAATATCAATACAAGATTAGAATCTCTTGTCTACTGAGGTTCATATATCAATACAAGATTAGAATCTCTTGTCTACTGAGTGCTAATTTCGGGGTCAACTTGTCATATTTCTGTAAACTTGCTAGGTTCTTCCAGACATTAAAGTTTTCTCACGACATTTTCCTTTACAGTAACACAAGTGGAAACGCACATGTATATAACGAATATCGGTTCCCTTGGTTTCTCAACCCATTACCACTTGGCTTACATTAGCTAATTTTAATATAATACCCTATATACTCACCAATCCAGACGCTACTAGAGCACGGGGCGAACATAAACTCCAAGGACGCAGAAGGCAAAACGCCGCTGCACATCGCAATAGAGAACCAGCACGCGGCGATCATCTCGCTGCTGCTGTCACAGCCCGGCGCGGACCTGGCGGCGCGCGACTGCCGCGGCGTCACGCCCTTCGCCGCCGCGCTCACCGCGCGCAACAACAAGGCCGCGCAGGCTATACTCGAGAAGAACCCTTCGGCTGCTGAACAGGTACATTCGTTTTTTTTTATGGTACAAACGGGCAGAAAGGTCATCTGATGGGAAGTGATCACCTCCGCCAATGGACATCTGCAACACTGCAGGGCTTGCAGAAGAGGAGAGAAGAGGGAGGTAGAAGGGATGGGGAGTGGGCCTCCCGGACTCTCACTTACCGGACGAAACGCGACATATTATGATTAGACAATACGAACTAATACACGAACTAACTTTTTGCAATTATTATTATAGTTTAATATGCTGTTCGTTGGCTCGTCTGCAGTTTGGATTTGGTTGACTGAACTAGTTTGGCGGTTTTTTGTAAAAAGAATAAATGAGAAACAATGTAATAAATACATATTTAATATTCCCATTTTGTAATTTAAAATAGGTTTATTGTTGAATAATAAATAAGAATTGGCATATTTCCTTAATAATGGTAATAAATTACCTTACTGACTCTACAACAGGGAAATAATTTATATTCTTGATTTATGAATTACAAATATTTTAATTGTATAAAATACGATGCAAAATAGTTTTAATTACTTAATAGTCCGTAGTAATAATATTGTATCGTCCTCACCAGGTGGACAAAAAGGGGCGCAACTTCCTGCACGTGGCGATCCAGACGTGCGACATGGAGAGCGTGATGTTCCTGCTGTCGGTGGAGGTGGACGTGAACTCGCGCGTGCAGGACGCGACGCTAGCGCCGCCGCTGCACCTGGCGGCGGCGGGCGGAAACGAGGTGTTACTGCGCAGTCTGCTGCTGGCCGGCGCGCGACCCAACGACAGGGACGCGCATAAGTACGCCTTCTTTACAGTTCTCGAGACGTAAGCTCAGCTTTGCATTTGTGTGAGTGATAGCTAAAAGCCAAAAGCCACGCATCAATAACCGGTTAAAACTGGTTTAAACCACTCGCAACGCGCTAGCCTTCAGCCGTACCCATCTGTACATTGCACGCACACAAATGCAAAGCTGTGCTTAAGGCGCGAGGACTGTACTTCTGTACCAGCCAGAAGTAGGGTTATGTTCTTAGGTTTAAAATATTTAATTCCCAAAAAGAATATGGTTCACTAAATTAAGGGAAATTATATAATAAAAAATTATTTAACTAATCATACAGTAGTGCTATTTGAACAAACAGATCTTTAGACAGTATGTGCATCTTTAAATCTTTCTTAAATATATGTTAATAGATTTCGCATCTTCCACATCTTAAAGTAATGAATTGTATGCCATTCTCTATACTCATACAAAGAGTATCATCTGAATCCTTTATTTAATTTAAGTTTTTGGTTACTCTAGTTTATTTCTATTTCTAGTGCGATGTGAATGAGATTTGATTTTATACATGAGCTGTGAGTGCAATATATTTTTTGGATAAGTATACTTGTTTTATAAATAATCACATATTTGGTGTACATGTAATTATTTTTCGTTTTTTTCTACTTTTATTGTTAGGTTATGAGTGTATGTACCCCTCATGTTTTACATTCACATACTTGCTACATAGATTACCATACAAGTATATATGAAAATATAGTTTGTTTAAAAAGAAAATATATCATGAAAATAATAAAATATTAATAATAAAGTTGGCAATGTTATAAAGACGGTAAAGAAAATTAGTGTGGACCATAAAACTGTTAAGCCACCTCCAAGTAAAAGCTTCGTGTAAAGATTTTAATTTGATTATTTGTAACTCGTAATTGCGTGTGTGTGAATATAAATTTAAAGTTGCAAGTTTTCTCGTCTCTTTGGTGTTCATGTGATTACCATTTTAAAATAAAAGGGAAAAAAATCTTGAATAAATTTGCATGTCTGAAGAATCTAACAAGTTTCTTAAAAGCTTCGTAGAAAAATGATTTGATAAAAATAAAGATAATTTATTCTTATAAACAATGGATTATTTCGACATTAGTTCATTATTTTAAGTGTGAAAAAAATTAGCGAAACATAGATAAATAGATCTTAATAAAGTATATTATGTTTTCTAAATAACATATTTTAATTAAACAAAAATGAAGTAGTCTTATTTTTTTATGATCATTTAAAAATCAGACGCGGTACAAAGTGTAGATTTATAAATGTCGTATTTAAATATTTAAATAACCAAAAACAATTATGTTGTTGGTGAATTCAGCTATAAATAATGTTTTTTCTAGATATAACTAATTTATTTGCACACAACTATAAAATGAACCGTGTTCGCCAACTCGCACTGGGCCAGCGCGGTGGACTATGGCCTGATCCCCCTCGTACTGAGGGAGGCCCGTGCCCAGCAGTGGGACGTTTAAAAGGGCTGATGATGATGATAAAATGAACAACATAGTCGGAGTAGTGCAGTAGTGCAGCGTGGCTGTTTGGTTTGTTGCAGACGCACGGCGCTGCACGTGGCGGCGGGCGCGGGGCAGGCGGGCGTGGTGAGCGCGCTGGCGGGCGGCGGCGCGGAGAGCGGCGCGGCGGACGCGGCGGGCGACACCGCGCTGCACGTGGCCGCGCGCGAGGGCCACGCCGCCGCCGCGCGCGCGCTGCTCGCAGACACGGATATTGATGCCGCCGCTACCAACTTGAAAGGTGTGTGTGGGGCCATTCATTTATTACGTAAGACTATTTTCGCTAGTTTTTGACAACCTCCCCCCCCCTATTATAAGAAAAAGTTAGAATATACTGACCCCCTCCCCTCATGTTTTATATTTATTACGTAAGAGTCTATAAGAAAAAATGAATACGCGTTTGGTTTATTTTTTAAAGTAACAATTTTTTGAAATGTTTATTTGTACTTTTAAAGGTACAGTACCTTTCGCTCGGTTGCCCGCGTTTTTTCAAAGTATAATTTTAACTTTGCGCATTTTTTTGATCTTACGTAAGAACTATCGAGACTACCTTCCCAACACCCAATTGTAAGAAAACATACGATATGGTCGATCCACCTTCCCCCCTAAACTGTCTTACTTAATAAATTAATGGCCCCTATGTTCTGAGACGTCTGAATGTATTTGTTCGCTTAGAACAAGTGTATATATGGATACGATATGGAGTTATTAGTTACTTCGAAGCTCAACTTTAACTTCGTATTGATTTTAAATTTGTTCGGATTCGGATATATCATCATGATTTCTTAATGGCAATAATTAATTTAAAGTTATCGCACTAATCATCAGATATTTGGTCTGTTAATGCCTATTATTAAGACCTTTTATTGCATTTGACAAGTCTTACTCTACTTAGTCGCTCCAATCTTCACGACTAAAAAAATTAAAATGGTTTTTATATTAAAATTATTTGCATACCAAATTATTCATGGTTATTTTCACCAATAAAAACCTTAAACTTACAAATTCATATATTCAATTTCAGGGAATATAAAACATTAAATATTATGGTATAAATAAAACACGATGTGTTTTAGGTCGTAACCCGTTACACGAGCTGTGCTGGTGCAAGAAGGATAACGCAGCTACTATATGTGAAATTTTTCTCGAGTTCATGCCTGACTATCCAATTAATAGAACTGACTTGCAGGTACGAACAAATCAACTTTGCGACTATTTTTATCCATTTCAGAATTATTAATATAATTTTAATTAAATTACTATGCATTTCACGAACATTAAATGATCTCTTGAATCTGAAATAATAAATTATAGTCTTTGAAGGAATATTATCACATACCTACACTTTCATGACAGGCTTTAAGATTCAAAATTTATTTCAAATACTCCTGAGCCGCTCGGCTACCTATTTTATATATTATGTGCGTCGTGCACTCCTCCTCCTCTCCTGTTATTTTAGTTTTAGGAAGGATCCTTATTTTTTCTAGCAATTAAAAAAGCCTATATTAATTACTATTTAGTGATAATGTGCATTCAAATGGTGGAAGAATTTTTAAAATCGGTCCAGTACTTATTGAGCCAATTCGTAACAAACATACATACAAAGCTTTCCTCTTTATAATACAAGTATAGATAATATAATAATATATTATCCTAGAATATAATTCCTTAGTGTGAGTGTTTATATTAATACATATGACATACAAGGGCAACACGTCTCTGCTGCTGGCGTACATGAACGGGCAGGGCGCGCTGTGCCGCGTGCTGGTGCGCGCCGGCGCCTGCCTCGCGCACGAGAACAAGGAAGGCATCTCCATATTCAATTACCAGGTACATAATGTTATTGACGTCAATACCACTGAAGTAAGTAAGTCAGTGATAACTCTTTATTATACACCCGAAAACAGAAGAAAATAAACAGAAACACAGAAAAAAATAGGATAAAGTACAAGATGCGGCCTTATCGCTACAGCGCTAAACAGCGATTTCTTCCAGGCAACCTAGGAAGTGTAGGAAAATTATATAAGAAAGAGGGGGTGCGAAAATATAAATAAAGAGAAAAATAGAATATAAATAATATGTTCTCATTAAAAATGTTAAAATTAAAGTCTAAAGTTTAAGTGTTTTTATGCGAGAGTCTTACCCATCACCCATTCAGCCCGGCATGATTGCCCTGTCTAAAATTGTCCTTGAATAAATGCCCCGCACAACCACTCTGTGGAACCAGCTCTTGCCGGCGGTCTTTCCAACGACCTGGCAACCTTCAAGAAGAGAGCGTATTCCTTCCTGAAAGGCCGGCAACGCATTTGCAAGCCCTGCGGTGTTGCAGATGTCCATGGGCGGAGGTGATCACTTTTCGCCTCCTGCCCGTTTTCCCCCTTTGTCCCATAAAAAAATGTCTATGGGTAGACTGTGGCATTGCTCACAAGACTAGAAACAGATACAAAATAAAACTAACACTACAATGTAGGTGGCGACAAAGCAGCTGCTACACCGGCTGCTGGACGCGCTGCCGGCGGAGGCGCCGTGGGCGGAGAGCGACCTCTGCCAGGAGTGCGGCACCAAGTTCACTCTCACCATGCGCAAGCACCACTGGTAGTACTGGCTTCCAATCTTACACTCACACTATTTTTTGTTTATTTTACGTTAAAGTTGAAAATTAATTTTTGACTAATTAATTTAATAACGTTATATGTTTTGTTTTTTAGGTGTACTTATAGGTTTTTTGCTTTCTCATAAACTTAGTTTATGAAATGGTCCAGCTTCTAGACTTTTACTACCACTATTTGGATATTATTTTTCCATTTTTGTGTTTTGAGATTTTTATTCTTTTTAATACTGGTTATAGAAAAATGACAAATTTTATAATAATGTATAATATTTCCTTTTTTCAGTCGTCACTGTGGAAGAATGTTATGTAACAAATGTTCGAGCCAAGATATACCTATTCTTAAGTTTGGAATGAACAAACCACAACGAGTCTGCGAAATATGTTTCAACGTATTACAAGTCGGCGCCAGTTAGTTGTAAATATTGCTTAGGCAAAAATGTGTGATAAAGAGTTCGGATATTAAAAGGAGTATACATTTTGCTTTATAGACTTAAATTCTTTGCAAAGTAGTACCGAACTACACTACAAATAAAAAATCAATTGCATTACAGAATTTAAACGGTATTAAGATATATGGTAATAAGTAATAAACAGATATGGGGCCATTCATTTATTACGTAAAACTGTTTTCGCTAGTTTTTGACCCCCTCCCCCCCTATTATAAGAAAAAATAAGAATAGGCCGACCTCCTCCCCCCCCTGTTTAATATTTATTACGTAAGAGTCTAAAAGAAAAAATAAATAAACTTTGGTTTATTTTAATGTTTATTTTTCAAAGTAACAATTTTTTTAAATGTTTCTTTGCAATTTTAAAGGTACAGTACCTTTCGCTCGGATGCCCGCGCTTATTTAAAGTATAATTTTAACTTTGCGCATTTTTTGATCTTACGTAAGAACTATCGCCTTGTAAGAAAATATAAGACATGGTCGACCCCCCTCCTCCCCTAAATTGTCTTACGTAATAAATGAATGGTAATTTAATAACAGTAATATAAAATTTTGATGGTAAATGTTGCCACAAACGAAAATCGGTGCAGTCAAAATATTTGGTTTTTTTATAGAAAAATGTTCATACATTTGTAATCCATGACTGAAGTTTATGCTATATATATATTAATTAAAAAATAAACAACTTTGTATTTTAATCAATTTGCGTCACAATATTCACTTAGTTTCGAATAAATATTCTCTCTCACATTTGATTAGGGCTTTAGGCATAACCTACGAAATATTTTGATCACTTTTATTTAATAAAAAAAATACTTGTGATATGAAACCTTTTTGATTGTTTAGATTTATTACGAATTTTACCTACACGATTTTTAGTGGACTTATAATTAAATTGCATTACTTCTTTCTTATAGAAGGAAAATAACTATATTTTGCCAAAGCCATAGAGTGCTTTTATTTCTTTTGACTTTAATAGCTTTAAGTAACTATGTTATTTATTAAATTAAAAATTATATATCTTTGTTAATATTAATAATTATTATTTTATTTTTGATAAACTTAATTAGGCAATATGAAATTATATCTGTATTGATATTGATATTATGTATTTGCCTATTTATTGATTTTTTTCTAAAATTTATAAGGCAAGGTTTAAATTGCATTTGATAATTAATCATTCCATGTGTTATATTATAGAAATGAGAAAATAACTTTTGGTCTCAAATATTTTAAGTGCCATTTATTGGTTTGTGCAAAAAATACATTTACATATTGTACCTATTAGTATACCAAATTATTTTTGTTCTTCTATTTCTTTCATTATGAATATAATGTCATTATTTATAAATATATTGTTTTATTTTCCTATACATATTCGTCATAAATTATGCAAATGAGATAATTTAAAATTAGAATTTTTAAAATAAAAACTTGCTTGTTTCTAAAGAAACATTACCATGTTATTACTTTGTATTAATATTATCTTTATTTTACTACTCATTACTACTAGAAGATAGTAGATTAAAGAATCACTTTTATTAACATAAAATAGACTTTGATAGACCCATAAACATTAGACAGATGTGTTCATTTACCTATTTAACTTTTTTTATGATAAATTGTTATTAGTTTTAAAATAATGTATTATTGGCGAAGGTGTTTTATAATATACTTAGCTAAATAAGTAAGTTACTCATCGCAAGTATTAAATTTTGAAAATTGGTCTTGGCATTATTTGATTCAATGAATGTCTTACGAGATATCATAGTTTTTACATATCTCCGCAACAAAATAATGATCACAACGGGCGGTCATGAGGGCGGAGGGACGCTGGTAGCTCTGCGAGATATTTGGTTTCAAGCCTTTAAAAAGCGAGCGAAGCCGCAGGAAACATTAGTGCGTGTATGTGCATAGAAGCGATCTATCGGCCAAATTAGTTGTAAGAGGGGGGGATGCGGGGAGCGCTATTATATATAGTTGGTCAGTTCAAAATACTATCACGCACACAAGTTTTTAATTACGAAATGGTTTTACATAAAAAAGAGAGAAAAATATTTTTGACGTAGATAGATATATTGTTTTCTATAAAGAGAGACTGATAATAATGCAGTTAATAATATAGTTTAGTCATAGTATAAAGAATAGACAAAGTAAGGCATCTTCATACAAACGCACCGCGCGCGGCTTGTATGTGTGCGTCATAGTATCTTTACATTGCCGCACGCACACTCAAACAATATCTCGAACCGTTTATCAGTGCGCCAGTCAAGGCTAACGCCGCACAAGTTTCGCGCGTCACTGTTTTTCACTATATGAAAAATGTGTGATATTCGTAGAAGAACTTATTGCTGTGTTTGGGTGTCTAAATTCTTCATCGATTCCAGAGTTGTCTTTGTTCAGATTATCTACTGAACAGGAAAGGTAAACAAATCACTTATTCTTGCATATAATTTATACTTGATGATGAAATACTTATGTAGGTACTTTTATTTTTGTTGTATTAGTTTAATATTTGAATAGGATGTGATATGATTTTATTAATATATTATACTTTTAATTTTTTAATTGTTACTAATAGCATATTTATGTTTTTGTAAACGCAAGAAATTAAAGGATTTATTTTATTTATTTACACAAATAAAATATCTAAAAATTTCGAGATAAATCTAACAAACAAACATTTTTAATACTATTTTCTACTGATATATCAGTTAAGCAAGTAACTACAGGTAACAGGCCTAATAAAAATAATCATAAATATGTAGAAACAAAATGTTTTACATTCTTAAATGTATATAAATAATAAATATTTTTTAATAACACACTTCCCGGCCCAATGCCAATTTCTGAGCACTGAATTAAAATTTAGCTACAGTGACAACCCTGTGACAGGCAACTATGGTAACTATGACAGGTAATTATATCGCGGATTGTGCCGAAGTTGCCTTACTTTGTTCTCTTTATACTATGGTTTAGTGAGCATGTTTCCACAGCTTCCACTGTTATTTTTAATTGGAAACCAAGAAAACATGCATTAGCAAGCTTTTAATTTTACTGCTTAGCAATGGACATCACCTGAACTCCAATAATTAAAAAGTAGTAAAATAAGAATAATCATAAAGAAGCAAGGAAAGTCTATCATTTTATTTCAGATAGTAAATTTATTCTGAAAATCGATAAATATAATTTGCTCCAATCCTACAGGATGGCTATGTCAATTATTTAATCAATTATGTAATAAGAGGATAATGTACAAAAACCACAATGAAATAATAAACTGAATCATTTATTTACAACAACAACACCTCCAGCATTGACCATACCACATTATTAGGTAAAATAATTTACTAATGAACTACATGCCGCCAAAAGAATATTTTCTCATACATTTCTAAAGAAGCAGATGGGTTCCTTGTGTTTTTAAATAAGGCGGGTTTAAAAATCTTTTTACTAAAAAATCTACTTAAGCCTTTTAAACAGGTCTTTAGTGACACAATGATCTAGGATGTGCAAGTAATCCCTCAGTTCTTCTTCACAGGTCTCTGCTGTATTAGATCTGGAGTTGACACGGTCATTGCATTCCTGATATTTAGACCACTGGTTCTGAGCATCTTGTTTCTGGCTACATTGTTCCTAAAATAAAAGAAAACAACTCATTAATATTGGAATGTTACTATTTATGTGCTGAAATAGAAAATGTACATAAACAAAAAAATACATGTTGACTTATAAACCTCAACCTTTTTATGTTGTTTAAAAATTTACTTAGGTAGATAGGTAGATACACATTAAAATATATTTATAATTGACCAAATAATATATGTCCAATGACGACTAAAAATAATAATTCTACAATAGTTTTTGATACCCGATATCTTGGTAAAGTTTTTAAAATATACCTAATAATATTTATTTTATAAAATGTTTATCCTTCTACATAAATAAATATATTTTTATATAATATATACATACAACATCAAAGTTGTTAAACAAAAATAAGTTTTAAATCTAAGTAAAGATGTGTAACTCAGCTCAGAGCCGGTTCAAATATTCAGCTCACAGCTACTTGAGCCGTGAGCTGCGACTCAGTTGCCAGATAAACGGTTCACAGCTCACCAAACAGCTCACTTGAGTCACTATTACCTAGTAATTCTAAGCCTCATTAGTCAATAACTAATAACTATTTTGAAAAAGATTTGTTCTTGTTTTTAAAATTTATCCCCAATAGGGCAAAGGACTATCCATACAGCCTAGTCTAATTTGTAAATTTCATTCCGATATGACGAAAGGCCGAGGCCAAGTCTGAAGAAACTTCATTTATCTTCTGATTCCATTGTTGTTTTATAATTTTTTTCAATATAAAATAATAGTATAGGTTATAAAGTATTATTATGATTCGATCTTTCCGGATTTATAAATGAAACTATCTTTCCGGATTTTGTCGCGGATTTATGATGATTTTTGTTACGTACTCGTAATTGTGTCTGTGGATCAACTAGCTCTTCCTCCTCCTCTTCTTCAGCCTTAACCACAGGTATCAGTTTTCCAGACATTGTATCTGCAATACAAGTAACACAGTCGAAATACAAACTACTTACTACAAATTTACTTTATTACATAAAAATAATTTTACATTACAATAATATAATTTATCGAATTCTTTGAAATTATACCTAGAACGATGACGCAACAACCAAAATCGAAAATCTTATCGATTAGTGTTGCTAGTTGCTACTTTCTGAATATTATAAAATGTTTCTCTATGTTGCTACCAACGTAAAAAAGTATTAAAAGTATATTACTTTACTCTATGGTTGCTACTCGTTGCCCTTACTCTAATTCCATGGAATAGTCGTGTAGGTATTAAAACATACCATAAATTAAAAATATGACGAGCTACATAATTATTGTATTTATTTATTTTATATCTCTTCTAAGTTGATAATATAAAAATATCATAGTTCACAGAAATAGATTCATTCCATCCATATAATTAGTCCATCCATTAAATCATAACAATTTAATTGTACTATAAATATAAAAAAAAGAATAATATATTTATTATTTTGTTAAATTTATTTTCATAAAACTACCTGTTCGTGTATACTAATCCTAATAATTCCTACTGAATATTATATTTTTATGCCTTTTAAATTATAAGCTAGCAACAAAAGTAAAAATATACTTTATGGTGCATGTTATCTATATAGTCAAATCAGCATCCTATTAATTGTTTATTTTGATTTAAATAAGTTTAAAAATATAAATTATCTTTTTTATTACATTTTTCACTGAAAATTTATACATTTGTATATAACAAATAAAGGATAATTACTTTAATGTTTGATGTGTGTTACATTTCATCTTAGTAGAGTAGCCGTCACCATGGAGAGTGCTTGCTGTAAAAAAATATTTTATAATTCGATATCATTGTGTTAGCTTAGTAAATATAGTTTTTGTAAAATATTACTTCAACTATAAATGTTGTATATTTAAGTCTATATAATGTTTTTGCATTACCTTATTGGAATTCACTTAAAACGACATTTTTTTATTTTTTAACATATTGTTTTAATAACATTTCAGGTTTGTTTCCCAAATAATTGAGATAATTACTATAGTTAAAACTATTTTTAAATGTTAGCTCTAAAAGTTGAAGTATTATGCCTGAATGTTTATTAATAAAATATGTAACTTTAAGGTTATGTTTAATAAAACAGTATTTGTTATTTTGTTTTTCAGAATGAATGGAGGAATGGAGCACAGAACCCCTGGTCATAACGCAGTGCTACACAAAGCACCCAAAAACTATAAACTGATAATAGATCCATTCCTTGTCAAGGGAGCAACTAAATTGTATAGATATGATGGAGTTGTTCCTGGAGATCCATCATATCCTCCGGTACAGTGCAGGGATCCGAGATCTCAACTTTCAAGAATATGGAATAAGTTAGAACCTGCAGATTTGCCAGTCCCAAGGTATAAAAATATTGCTTTGATGTTAATTACTAAGGTTACATTTATTTAACAATAACTTAGTAATACAATATTCATATTTCTTATTGTACATGTATATTAATTATATAGTTCAATTTTTATCAATATTCTAATTGTACATTGACTTAAATAATAATATCTCATTAAAGTTAAATATTCATAAGTGTTGTGGTTGTATTGAGATGTAATGAAATTAAACTTAATGTTTTACTCCTTATCTCAACAAATTTAATTATTCTACCTTTATAATATGTTAATGTTGATTTTATCCACCAAATTATGCTCAAAATCTAGATATATACCTGCTCTTAGATTTGGTTATAATCTCCTTTGTTTTTATTATGCCATAAGACTTTAAAGTCACTTCTACCAACATAATAATTTGACAGATGACAGATGGCGGGAATTTTAAAATTTTACTTTATTTTCAGATTTAAAATAGATAAAAACTATGTAGGTATACCTCCACAGCTAGAAATAACTATTGCAAATCTTAACGATAACATTGACAAAGCATTTTTAGCCGAAATGATGAATAAAGTTGGACCTTGTGAGGAGTTAACAATATTTTACCATCCAATTACCAACAGGCATTTGGGATTTGCACGAATTGTATTTCAAGATGTTAAGTATTCTAAGATATGTGTTGAAAAATATAATGGCAAATCTGTTATGGGTCAGGTGTGTATCTTAATTTACTTAAAATTGTAAATATCTTTTTTGTTATTGTAAGTTGTATATTTATTTTGTGATTTCTGATATATCTTTATAATATTTTAGGTTTTGGAAGTATTTCATGATCCTTTTGGAAAGAGATGTCAAGAAATATTTGAAGAAAAAACAATGGAAAGAAAACCACAACCAACTACATCTAGTGTAAAGGTACCTGGCATAATAGATGATGTACGAGCTCCAAAATTGGACCCTTCACTTAGTAAAAGATTAGAGGATACAAAATTGACTGAAAAGGTTTGTCATTTGATTAAGTATAAGTGACTTTGGCTCAGTTGTACATTATAATCTCCCGATTTGAGGAGAAAGGATAGTGGGTGAATGAGGAGGAGGTGTAAATAGACCTACCTTAAAACGGGCGAGTCCAGGAAATTAGTAGCGTTTGAGACATCTAAATAAAAAAAAAAATTAATTATTTGTGATATTTCCTTTAATTTATATAGATTAAATTGAATATTTTTTTATACACAAACAAAAGTAACTTTAAGCTAAACACTAGGTAGGTTAGTCGAGAACCATAAGCGTTACTAGGCCAGATTGGTTAGGTTAGGTTAGAACATGATTACAAACATAAGCGACTTTAAGCTAAACACTAGGTAGGTTAGTCGAGTGCTATAAGCATTACTAGGCCAGATGGGTTAGGTTAGGGTTCGAACATGACCACAAACAAAAGCGACTTTAAGCTAAATACTAGGTAGGTTAGTCAAGTACCATAAGTGTTACTAGGCCAGATTGGTTAGGTTAGGTTAGAACATGATTACAAACATAAACGACTTTAAGCTAAACACTAGGTTAGTTAGTCGAGTACCATAAGCGTTACTAGGCCAGATTGGTTAGGTTAGGTTTGAACATGATTACAAACATAAGCGACTTTAAGCTAAACACTAGGTTGGTAACAACAATTTTTTTCATAATATAGTAATTTATTATTACACAATATATTTTTTAATATAATAAAAAGTAATTTTTTAATATTTACTTATTAAAATTTTATATATTCATATATTTTTAACATATTAATAGTTTTAGAACACATTATTTAATCTGTTTTTATTTCTTTAGTATCTGTAGTGACTTTTCCCGGTACATATTTTGACAGATTCACTTCGTTTTATGTCAACATAACTTGAAATTGAAATTTGAAATTTTTAAAATTAAATATCTCAAAAACTACTAATTTCCTAGACTCGCCCGTTTTAAGGTAGGTCTATTTACACCTCCTCCTCATTCACCCACTCTCCTTTCTCCTTAAATCGGGAGATTACAATGTACATCTCAACCGTGACTTTATATGTTTTGTTTCATAATAAAAAATAACTACAGCAAGAGTTCTCAACAATTAAATTATATATTATGCACCACAAATAAAAGGTTGCAAATGGCAATATTATTCTCATTAATGCAAATATTATTTATGCAAATTGAGTTTTTATGAGAATCTAGTTTAATCGTAACTAGCGACTCGCCCTCGCTTCTCTCGGGCTCTTCCCTAGATTTAACACAGGCAGCAAGCCGCGGGATCCGCTAGTTATGCATATAAACCTTCCTCTTGAACCACTCTATCCATTAAAAAAACCGCATCAAAATCCGTTGCGTAGTTTTAAAGATTTAAGCATACATAGAGATATAGGGACAGACAAAGCGACTTTGTTTTATACTATGTAGTGATATAGAATTGGTGTTATATAATAAGTGAAGTAAAAATTATTCAAATGTGTAAATCTCATATGGTTTTTAATTCTCACAATATTATAGTTCAAGCATATGTTAATATTTGTTTTGTCTTGTTTGTTTCTGCATGATAATCTCCTATATGGTTAAACTGACAGCACAATATTTCTTTATTTAAAAAAATATAATAAATTTAAATATAATAAATTTAAAAATATTTTATTATTTTCATAATAAAATATTTTTTTCATAATAAAATATTTTTTTTGTGTGAAACCTTCAAATGATAATGACTGCTTCAAAAGCTTCTTAGATCAACACATAGGCTATCTGCAAAGTATTGGTATGTAGAATCTTACAACAAAAATATATTTCATATTAAGGATCCCTATGCCCGCTACAAAGATGTGGAACACAATGATAGCAATTCTCGTTGGTCTGATGAAGAGAGGGAGTTTAGGCATCGCCATCGTAACCGTGGTGAGAGGGACAGAGAAACAGACAGAGATAGAGATAGAGACAGAGATAGGGATAAAGAAAGGTAAGTTTGGATAATATATTATGTACTGAACAAGATGATTTTAGAGTTATTCTTTTTGGTCCTGTATCTGTATATTTCTTTAAATGAAAATGTATAGAGAAGAAAGTAGATTATAAATGATGAAATTCAAATGTTCAGAATTTGGATACAGTTGTAGAAATGAACTCTAATTTCATTGTAAAAAATACCTTTTCATTCATGTTGTGGTAAGCTTACTGTGGGTGCTAACGGTTTGTACACTGAGTGAGGTCAAAAAATGAAATTCTCAGTGACGTCCTAGACATGCTAGCTATGCATTGAAAGAAAGAGTGCACATGATCCCTCACTTTGGCAATTTATAAAGTTTGCAAACCCAGCATTTTACCAGCTGCATTATTAGCAAGCTTTATTATTTAGACTGAAATAAATGAAATCATTTAGAACAATATTGTTAATATTTATTGTTAATTAATTATACATTAATGTCTTTTCTTACAAGCCGTCATTGTAAAAGGAAATGTAAAAGAAGGTATTTGTTTTTTATTTTTTTTTTATCCAGTAACTACCTTGTTATATAGCTACATCTTACTGATTTAATGTTTGTGTTTTATTACATATAAGTAACAGACTGTCCAACATGGCTATTTTTATAGTTTTTTTATTCTTAAAATAAATAAATAAATTATTCAATTTTACTTATCATTGTTAGTCTTTACTTTATTGAGAGCCATAGCTAAGACTTTAGACTACTCGTCTTTTTTTCTCTTAAATATCCTTAATAGCTGCTTCACAAACATAAAAATGTTGTTAAGACATATATTAAAAAATATATTAAATTTGGATAAAGTATAGTTTTCTTTATGTCGCGTTTATTACAGTGCAGTACACTGCAGTATTCATGGTTATTGTAAGATTTAGCTGTTATAAATTAAAACAACACATATATCGATAGCAACAGTAATGTGTTATTTAAATTTGATACAGTCGGACGTAGTATAAGCGTAAAATTTAAGCGTATTAAAAATTGCGTTCCTTATTTATCACTTTACGTTACTTGTGTTTGATTAGCAAGGTGGAAATCTTTATACTGTTAAATATTATGAAGACTTATTTTTAATATTAAATTATTAAAGTGTAATCTAAAACTGTTCTCCTAATAATTATGTTCAGGTAATTGGAAAACGTATTAACTTTAGTTCTAAATTTTAAATATATATAAAATAATACTTCTTAGATTTACCTGAGTATTTGACATTTTAAAACTATCTTTTCGGATTTTTCGCGAATTAATTTAGTTCAGCCATCATGATCACGGGTGAGACTAAAGTTTAAGACATGATAAAGGCATTATTATATTGCTCCTTTATAGTTAAAGCCTTAGTCTTAGTCTTCGTAGTTCTTATAAAATTAAAATAAATTCGCGATAAAATCCTATAAGACAGTTTTAAGTTATTAAAAACATTAAGTGCATTTAAATAATATGTATTTATTTAAATATATTTAAAGGATATGCATTATAGATTTATGTTTGTGTTATATAATATATTTTCTATTATCTCATGCAGGCACAGAGACAGATACAGCCGGGAGTCGAGCGAGACGTACTCGAGCGCGCACGCGGCGGAGATGCCCTTCACGCCCGCGCCCACGCCCACGCCCACGCCCATACCCTACGACCCCTACTACCAACCCAGGTGAATATTTCATTTATATGTCATTCTAAAAGTAAACAATTTTTGTCCTTTTTTAAGTACTACGTAGAGAGGGACAGATGACGTATGGACGTATAAGTACGGAGTAAGAAAATGTATGTTGATACTTGAGCTTTTTAAATAGCTTGTAAAAATTTTAATATAAAATTATACATAATATTGTCAACGGCTCATTGATTTTAACTGAAATTCTGTCGAATGCTTCAAATTGGTTTTTTTAAATACCGATTTTCATATAAATTCTATTGAATTAAATCTAACAATTAATAAATAATTCTTAAACTTATATTAGTTTCAGTTATTCATTGATTCCACGAATCGTATATCGCGTTCGCGCCATTGCGTTAAAAAGTAAAGTTAACTTGACAGCTCGGTCACAGATTATCTAATATAAAAATAATGAGTTTATCCTTATTATATTATCATCATCGTCAGCCTTTTTTAACGTCCCACCGCTGGGCACGGGCCTCCCTCAGTACGAGGGGGATCAGGCCATAGTCCACCGCGCTGGCCTAGTGCGTGTTGGCGGACTTCACATGCCTTTCGAAAACTTGTTAGGTTTTCTCAGACATGCAGGTTTCCTCACGATGTTTTCCTTACCGAACCGAAGTAATATTATATTATATTTAAAATAAATATAAATTGATATATGTCTAGCTCTAGGATATATTATGTTTATTTAGGAATGTACGGATTAAAAATGTATATGTTCGTCAGTTACGGGTACGGGTACGGCGGCGGCGCGGGTTCGGGCATGTGGTGGGGAGACTGGCGTCAGACGCCGCACGCCTCGCATCATCACCACGTGAGTTTATTATTATCATTTGTTCTTATTTTCATGATGGGAAACAAGGAGAATTTATTATAGTTTTATAACTTATTATGGATGGGCAACATTTATAATACGCCAGAATCGAACCCCAATTTCTGTCACAGTAGGTAATGTCAGTTATATATAAATCGTATCAGTAGATATATATTATGTTCTACTGATTTTTGGTTGTTTAACTATAACAATAAAAAATGCAGAATAAACAATAATACTTACACAATTTGAATTTTACATGAGTGTTAGTATATTAATTGTTGCATATAACATTAACAAGATATGTATGTCTGATGTCACTAACTACTAACAACATTTGTCATAACCATTTCATGCTTTTATTCATCCATTATTTTGTGACCGTCATATTTCATTAATTTTAAGGCTTTCATATTACTGATAAGATATTTCTAACGCTAGTAACGTAGCCATAGGTTATAATTAATAGATTATTCTTACTTTTGGTGATAAATGCAATGGTGAGGACTTTTTAAAATTAAAATTTACCATGTAATTAAAAGAAATCGCACCCATAAGGTGTGAGCTAAAAATTGGTACATATTTGGCATAAAGTCGGAGTCATCAAGCGCTTGGAGCGGGCCCGACCCCTCGCCCCGCGCGCCGCCCACGCCCGCCGCGCCCGCCACCCCCGCTCCCGCGCCCGCCCCCGCCCCCGCGCCCGCGACCGCGCCCGCGCCCGCCTCCGCCCCCGCGCACACGCACAATAACAAGGTTCGAGTCTTTCGCCTTGTTTACACATATACAGTTTTCGTGTAAACAGTACCCTAAGCCTCCACTACACTACTCGTCGATGTTGCTTCAACGAACTGGACGAAATGACGGAAGTCTGAAGTACGTTGCTATACACTGTACATAGTGTAGTGAGCATCTGTACGCTTCAAATACTCAGGCGCAGAAACCGACAATGATAAGAATTCACCCAAGGCGAAGTACCCAAGAAGGTTGAACGAAGCGAACCGAAGTGCACACACGTGTTCGTTAAAATTCGGTAAACTTCGCGAGTAGTGTAATGCTTATTTAACTCATCAGTAGTGTAAGTCTATGGACTCTTTCATACAATATCCTGACTATGACGCCTACATTACTGACTTGGGAAATTGATACCATTAACAAATAATTATAAGCTATAACTCCATTATAAACCCGATTAAATTTCAGTACATTAATAATAATCAATTGAGAGAAATTAATAGTTAATTTAATAAGATTTGGCAAGTAAATAATATCACTAGTACTAATTTATGAGGTTGCCGTAGTTCAATCTAAACAGGTAATTATAAATTTGTTGGTGGTGTCAGTCAACCAATTATAAAGGATCGGTTTACATGGAGACTGTGTATGTGTGAAACATGCGTTTGTGTATAGTGATGTCCAATACACTAGTGTAGATATTAATTGTATTACTTGGAACTCTTGATTTAAATTATAATTATTCTTTGGTTTATAGTTTTATTTTAGTTTATTAGGATATAATTGATCAAAACGATCCCTCATCTCTCAGATGTGAGAAGTTTAAAATCTTGTGTGTGATATCATGCATGTCTGGTACATCATATTTCATCTGCATTTTCTTCATATTTGTTATGTTTGTTTATGATATATTGTAACAATTATTTGATTTACGCAAAAAGCATGTTTGTGTCTTGTGGTTGTTGTTTTGTAATTGTTAGTTTTGAACTAATGTATAGTGTTTTAAATACTTACACAGTATTATTTTTAGAATAGGACATGTTTTTCTTGCACAGTCTCTGTACATATAAGCATGTAATGTATCACTGATATTGAAGAAAAATGAAGTGGGGCATGTATATGTAGAACTATGTTATGTTAGGAGGTGAAAAGTAAAAGTGAAGAGCCAGTGCCGCCGGAAGAAACGGCTGTAGTGAAAGAGCCAGAGCCAAAACCTCCACCACCTGTCGAAGAGCCGAAGAATGTTGATTTGGACACTAGGTATGATTAATCGCAATGAATTTGCATATAATTACGTATACAAACGATACACATACATGACTAAAATTAATCATTATTTTATGCCTCTTTTCATTTATAGTTATAAATTTTCTTTGCTTAAACTTTAAAGAGTGGTTGGAATAGTCGTTGAATTAGCGATAAGACTACCTCTTTTTATTATCTTTCAAAAGATTTATATTTACACATAGGCATCGAAAAATACTATGTAGGTATTTGGTAAGACTATAATAAATTAGGTAAAACTAGTAATACATGAAGTATATCGTTCGATCCAGAATCGCAATGCTATTGAAAGGCGCGACCGGCGGCGGCGGGCTGGCGCCGCCCTTCCTGTCGCTGGGCATGTCCTCGGAGGAGGAGGACGACGAGCGCCTGCCCGCGCGCATCCCCGACCTCGACGCGCACCACCCGCCCTCCGACGACGACGGTACATTATATAAATTAAACGTCAATGAAAAACTAGATTCATTCATTCATGATTACGACACGACACACTCATTGAATTCCCATACATAATATAAATTAAACGTCAATGTAAAACAAGATTTCATTCATTCATTCGTTCATGATGACGACAGTACATTATATAAATTAAACGTCAATGAGAAACTAGATTTCATTCATTCATTCGATAATGATGACGACGGTACATTATATAAATTAAACGTCAATGAAAAACAAGATTTCATTCATTCATTCGTTCAGAGCGGCTTATTGTAATTGTTTTGTCAGATTCGTTGTTGGCACTTTCGTTATAGAAGTTTTGAGTTATCTTTGGTCGACATTTCTATAAAGATTGCGAAGGAAAAAGGTGGATGAATTTTATAATGAAATAGGGGATGAACTCCATTATGATGAATGATAAAGGTGAAAGAAGGAAATGGAAAATGTTAATACTGTGACACTTAATGTATAAGTGGGATTAGATCAAAATTCAAGAATAGGTTTTAAATGAAAGTAAAGTACTAAATAACTAACCAACCTCTTTTATCCTTCTTGTTTAATAATTATGTTAGGACATTATAAAATACTAATTTATAAATCTTAAGATTTAAATGTTGACATAATAGAAAAAAATATTTACAATGTATTAAAATAGGATATTTATATAGTTTCAGGAAGCGAAGACAGGGAAAGCATATTATCCTTTGAACAAAAAAATGAAGTAGACCCTGAGCCCTTGTCAACCACACCATCTCCATATTTGAGTAGAGAATTTTACCTTGAGTGCCTAAAAATTACTGTTGAAAGGGTAATGTAGTTTATTTATTTTATTTAATAAATATAAATAATACTAATTTATTTATTTTAAAATTATATATTAATATGAATCTAAATAAAAAATATTCTGTACAGAAAGCTAGAGAAGAAGATCGCAGAAGAATGCCTCAAATAGATAAGATCGGATCAGACATATCGTCTTCTGAAGACGAGCTACTGACAGGAGAGGAGCCTAGGCGTTCGCCCGCGCCTCTTGAGAAAGACCAAGATAACTTAGACGACGACCAGGTGAGATGACATTGTTTTTTTAAACGTTTGTAATATTTTATGATAAATAGGCTTTCACCAGGAACTTACAATACTAATGCATCATTAAGAAAGTCTAGGAAAGAGAATAGGTACTAAGTAAGAAAGTTTAGAGGATATGCTTGCACCTCCGCTTAGTTATTATTGTACTTATTTATCTAATATATAAAAATCTCGTGTAACATTGTTATCGAACTCCTCTGAAACGGCTTGACCGATTTACATGATTTTTTGTGTCTATTTGTCAGGTCTGAGAATAGGTTTATTACCATAGGTATCCAGATGTTTTATTTTTAACTACGAAAATATTCACTAGAAATCATTTATATGGAAAAACAACGTTTGCTGGGTCAGCTAGTACATATATAAACAAGTATTTCTTGTACATGATTACTGGTTACAATATGCTCCGGCACGAAGGACCAAGTTGTAACTATTTCAAAATATTATGTCACTGTAGATGTCTCTATCGTCGTTGTCGTCGACGGAGGCGAAGATAGAAGAGCAAGTGCCGGCCGAGGCGTACTACTACCCGCCGGCGCCGCACCCGCACTACTACCAGCCGGTGTGGCCCACCACAGGTGATGATTGAATATTGATAGTTAATTTTAATAGAATGGACATAATTAAATATTGTTTCACGAATATTTTATGTTATTATTATACTATATTATAGACATATGTAAACTTTGTGTCTACTTATGTTAATAATTTTAAATAATTCGGCTAAAGATTGCTACTATTTAAATAAATATTATTTAATAACTGGTATAAAATCGAAATATGCCTTTACGCTTTTGCATTGTTTATTTAAGTTTCATTTTTTCAAAGAAGATTATGTCTAAAATTTATTATTGTTTGTTCGTATGTATTTTCATAAACGATTTGAATGAAATTTAGTGTGCAAATTGATTATATCTGTAGTAAAACAGATTATGGAGTAAATTAAACTGAATATTCTATAAGAATGAGAGTAATATAAATGGCTGTAGACTCGTGACGTTCAGTAAGAAATTGTAACAATTTTTATGCTGAACTAGCGAGTCGCCCTCGCTTCGCTCGGGCTCGTCCCTGGACTTAGCGCAACCGAAGCCGCGGGGTTCCGCTAGTTACACATTTAAACCTTCCTCTTGAATCACTCTAACTATTAAAAAAACCGCATCAAAATCCGTTGCGTAGTTTTAAAGATTTAAGCATACATAGGGATATAGAGAGAGAAAAGCGACTTTGTTTTATACTATGTAGTGATAAAATATTTTGATTTGATTTGATTTGTCAGCGTACCCGGCGGCGCCGGCGTACCCCGGCGTGGACATGCTGGCGTACGGTGCGGGCGCCTTCGCAGCGCCGCCGCTGCTGCCGCACTACGCGCCGCACGCCGACGCGCACGCCGCGCTACAGGTACGAACTATTGTTTATTCAAATGTTCTAAACTTGTACTGTGTTGCAAGTATAATTATAGTATAATTGATTTTTGAAATGAAACTTCTTTAGAATCGTAGTGATTTCAAACTCGATGGAACGAAAAAATAAGTCCATAGTATGAGACACTCAGAGACGGGGAAGAGTTAGCCTTAGTTAGATCTCGGCTACCGCGAGTCAGTGACATTTCTAACTCTGTGGGTGTGACCTTCGCGCCATCTCCATCTCAACGAGCTTAAAAAAAGGTTTATTTAGTAAATATAAACGAAATTTAAAAATTAGTTTGCCAAAGAAGTTTTACTTCTGACATGTGTAGGTACTTTGTACACACGCACTTTTTTATTTATTATTGTTTGCTTCGATTGTCTATTTGAATAGAGTTAAGTGTTAAATTTAGTCTGAAGCAGTTAATAAGCGAATTATATAACAACAATAGATTATACCTGATTAATAAAAGCATTAAAGCATACTTATAGCACTTGCAATACAATTTGAAAACTCACACAAACAATTACTCTTTTTAGGAATTAGACAACCCACACTATCACACAATAAACAGTGTTATAGATCGAGTTACAGCGGAGTTAAAACAAATTCTAAAGAAAGATTTTAATAAGAAGATGATTGAAAGTACTGCATTTAAAAACTTCGAAGTGTGGTGGGATGAGCAAAGTCGCAAGACGAGGCAAACTGTTAAACCTCAGAAAGAAGAAGCGGGACAACAACCATTACAGGTATATTTAGTAATAAGTAACAGCAATATTTATAAAGTCGAATATTATGTGATTTTTCGATCTCTATACTATAAAGGAATATTTGATTTATTAAATTAAAATATAAAAATAATGAATATAAAATGTTATCACGTACTTAGTTATAATTCGCGGCATGTAAAAAAAACGCTGGCTGTCAAGTTGCGCAGAGGCGATTTATCGGCCAATTTGGTGCTAAGACGCGGGGCGCGGGACGGCGAGGCACGCACCGCATGCTTTTCGGGTATAATTGGTTTGTCAGTTTAAAATACCAGCGCGCACACAAAAGTTATTAATTACAAAATGATTTTATATAAGAAATAGTGAAAAAATATTTTTGACGTATATTGTTTTATAAAAAGAGAGACTGATAATAATGCTGTTAATAATTTGAAAAATATATTAAACGAATTAATTTAATTTTTTGTAAGTAGATTAAATATGCTACGATGAATCAAACATATTTTATTAATTAATAGAATTCTATTTATTGACATTCTATTTACTACATTTTTCAATGTACCTACCAATAATTAATATACATCGTGAGCGAAAGGCTAGTTCAAAAATAAAAGAATAGGCTTAAGAATTTTGTATGCGAATGTACCGATGCGCAAACACGCCCTCACTCACCACTTTCTTCCAGCGTTCTTTTTACGTGACGCGAACTGTACTTTACAGCTTTTAAAATCCATAATTTTAAATGCATTTCAGGATATCTCAAACAAGAAAGAGGAGACAGTGGACTCTATAAAATCCATCATGGAATCTCGGGAACTGGGTCTAGATCTAGCCGGGTACAGTGTCGGTATCGGCCTGGGCCTGCGCGCCACCATACCTAAAATGCCTAGCTTTAGAAAAAAACGGAAAATACCGTCGCCCGTCGTTATGGATGAAGACTCCTCTAAGCGCCTCAGTGATCAGGTACAAATGTTAAAGATGTTCATACGATTACTGTCATATATTTTATTCATCAGAACAAATAAAGTAAATATTACATAATGTATAATTTTCAGGAATTTGCCTCGAGAAGAAATAATTCCTTTAAAGATATTGATTTTTGAAAGTATTATTTTTATTATTAAGTTTTTTTCTTGTAGGAGGAAATTGTGCAGAATTCAGATGAAGAAAAAGAGGTGCCTTCCCAGAGTCCTAGAAATAGAACGACTGGATCATATTTATCGACAGGCAGACGGCGAACATCCAGCAGTTCGTCCAGGTTTGTAGCTTACACATTTTTCTATTATTTAATAACTTTAATCATGGTATAAATATAATCCCATATAGTACGTAATGGCTAAATCCAGTCAAATAAGTGTTGTAAAAAATACTTTTCATGGTAAATGTTTTCAATGTTGAAGTGTTAGTGATGTTGTGAGGTTACAGTGCTACAGTTATAGCCGTCAAGTATTACCTTACATTCGGGTGGACATCGGTTTAGCATCACCCTTATCTCTCTACACATGTTCTCGACGTCTTCGTTAGACGATTGTATGGACTGTATACTACACAAAGGAAATGAATATGATATATGTACATTAGGGTGGGCCAATAAAAACTTTTTTTTTTTTACTTAGTTACCATGAAAATATCGTCTGAGGTAACGAAAAAATAATTCTGGTAAATTTTGAGCCCTTAATATTAATGTTATCATACTTTTTTATTTCACATAGAAATAACATAGGATTTTTTCTTTTTTTGTTTGGATTTTTAATGCACTTAAACGAATGAATGAATACGATGAGCCACCTATATTATATAACTTGTTATATAACTCGATGTAATATTGCGTGTGGTGCAGGTCTTCCTCGTCGTCGTCGTCGCGGTCGTCGTGGTCGGGGTCGGAGCGCTCGGGCCGCCTCGGCAAGGGCGCGGCGCCGCGCATCTACTCCGACACCGACGACTCCGAGCTCGACGAGGCTGAGGCATGCTATATTATAGACTAGTTGTTCACCCCTGCGTCACTTCCTCAGAGAAAAACTAAAATAAGTCTATCCTACCAGAACGTTACTTTTATATTTTATAATATGAAAAGTAACCTATGTGCTACTTCAGGCTTTAATCTATCTCGGTGACTTTCAACCAGATCTGTTCAGCCGTTCTGCATTTATAATATTTTTTTAAATGTTGTGTTAGGTTTTTAGTGTAACTAAATTCATTTTGTTCTAATCTCTAATTTCATTCTAAAATTCTAATATTTTTTTATCTTAAATTTTAATTATCTATGTTTGATTTCAAAGTTCTCTCCTTTGCAATAGAATATATATTATAATGTATTATATTAAATATGAACCCAATAACTTAGTTCAAATAAAATCAAATTTTATTTCTTTATTTTGTGTTTATTACAGTTCAAGGTTGTGTCAAATAAAGAGAGGCTAAGAAGAGTATACTCATCGTCGTCAGACAGTGAAGAGGAACAGAGGAGAAGAGGTAAAATTAGTAATAAAAATATATAACTTTTTCAGTATGTCTACGTTATATCGACTAAATAATATTTTCTTTTTAAATTATTTTAACGTATTTCGAATACTTCAATTGTTGAAAGCGTGACAATGCATAGTTCTTTATTGTTTCAGAAAAAACGCCTATACCCCCAGTGGAAGCGTCGGATGACCGCCTCGGTTCACCCATACTGTCTCCTGAAGAAGAGCCTAAAGATCTGCTGTTGGATCGAGTTTACTCGGATTCAGAAGAAGAAAGGGAGTACCAGGTTAGCATTATGCATTATTCCTGTGCTTATATAACGCAATGTGCAGAATAATTAAATAAAAAATAATTAGTCATAATATTTATCTAAATGTATAATTAATTTGTAGGAGAGAAGAAGGCGAAATACAGAGTACATGGAGCAAATTGAAAGGGAATTCTTAGAAGAGCAAAGACAAAAAATGGAAGTGGATACCGGACAGCCATCTGATAAACCACCTGATGAAAGGTATTAAGTGTAATAGTCGTGTTATTCATTAAAAAAACATTTAGTCAAGTAATATTAAAATTTAATATTTGTATTAATTTTTCAATATGTGTATGTTAAATAATTTTGTAGCAAAACGGATTCAAAGCAAGAAGATTCAAGAAGTAGTCCTGTTAAGAACCATTTGAAATCGCCGGAAAAGAGTAAACCAGACGGTGACGTAGAAGATGGTGAGATTAGCTCAGAAGAAGAGCCGCTAGAGGTGAGACGGAAGAAGGACCGACGGCAGAAGAAAAAGCAGGACAAGAGACAAAGGATTGTGTCCGTTAGTGATCACAGTTTCACGGAATCTGCTGTTAGTGTCAACGGTGTTAAAGAGGTAAGTTTGCAATGGAAGACTGCACTGTCCTACTGGCATCAATGAAATTAAAAGTGAATACATAGGGATATAAATAATGTTATTTATAAAAATCTTGCATTAATTTGTAAGGTATACTTTTAATTGATACGTTTTAGAATCTTTTTTGAAAGTGGTAGTGCCATGCTTGTTACCTTCGGGTAGCAACCGAATGGGCCGGCACGCCCCGTATAGTTCATTAGTACCACTCTCTCACAGAAGACCGGCGTGAAGTGGCAGCTATGCTGTCGCGTTTCGTCCGGTGAGTGAGAGTCCAGGAGGCTCACTCTCCTTCCCCCCTCCCTCTTCCCTTCATCCTCCGCCTTCGTTCCAACCTCCCTCCCACTTCCCTCCCTCCTCCATCCCTCCCTTTCCTGAAAGGCCGGCAACGCATCTGCAAGCCTGGCTTGCAGATGTCCATGGGCGGAGGTGATCACTTCCCATCAGGTGAGCCTCCTGCCCGTTTGCCCCCTTTTTACCATAAAAAAAAATCTAATTTAATTTCTACATGATTTAATATATTTTTCTCTTTTAAGAGATATATTTATTGTATTAGAACAAAAGAAATACTTAATAATTTCTACGTAAAATCATGCTACGTCTTTGTAAAAAAAGGTGTTTATATTACTTGTATGAGTTGATAGATATAAATAATATAATTTTATCAAAATTGTCTTGTGATTTAATAATAAAACTGAACACGCAGAACGCGAGCAGCGCGGTGTCGGAGACGTCGTCGCCGCAGTCGCAGGCGTCGCAAGCGTCGCAGGCGTCGCAGGTGGCGCTCGACCACTCCTACTGCCGGCCGCCGCCGCGCGACTCGCCGCGCCCCAACCACCTGCAGCACGACCACGGTGACTGCACCTCTCTTTCTCTTACATATCTCTCTCTCTCTCTCTCTCTCTCTTTCTTACTATCTTCTCCCCGTCTCTTTGCAGTTTCTACTAGGTTAATGTTTTTACTAGGTGATGGTGGGGAGTGATTAGAAATATCATATGAATAGTCTTTATTGTTATTGTTATCTTGTTCTTCTTCTACAATAGCTTTTTTCGCATAATTGCTTACTTTGCCTAATAGATTATGTTGTTATATTATTATAACATTTAATTTTTCTTTTATTTTTATCTATGTCTCTAAGTATCATTATGATGAAATTAAATATTTATTTAGGTTACACATGGATGGCAGAACCTGAAATCGAGTCGCCGCGCATCGAGCCTGAGGAAATCAAGCCACAGAAGGAGACAAAGAGGCCATACAAGAGAAAACATGAAACCAAGAAGTTGGCAGAGATTCAAAACAAGTATGTGCTATATAATTACTTAATATATTCTATCGGTTAGCACAATTATTTCATTTCAAAAAAATGGTTTCTAATATTAATTTTTTTTTCAAATCTTAAAAATTCTACTTAGTTTTTAAAAATCTATTCTTGCTCTGAAGTCTTAATTTTTTATATTAATTATTATTTATATATAAGCCGAAGAAGTAATTTTTATTTTTAATTATAACTGATAATTGTTGTTGTATCTAACGAACGACCGCCTCTGTGTCAGACTGCACTCGCCGCGGGAGTACCAGAGTTCGGTGTTCACGCCGCGCGACCTGATGGCGGAGATGCAGATAATGTACTCGTTCCTAACACGCGGCATCGACCGCGAGGACGTGGAGTTCCTGCGCCGTGCGTACGACGCGCTGCTGGCGGAGGACGCGCAGGGCTACTGGCTGAACGACACGCACTGGGTCGACCACCCCCCCACCGACCTCGCATACTCGCCGCCGCGCAAGAAGTCCAAGCGACACTCCAATATATATGAGGACTTGCAGGTGATTACTCTAGCCCTATATTGTTTTTTAAGATCTCTGAAATTCGCTAACTGTTATTCCCATATGGCCAGAAAGGTGATCTTATGACATCCTCATATTAAGAATGAATGCTTGAGCTCATTTTATTTGAATTTGTATGTATTCAGCACTTTTTACCGTTCCACTACGTGATTAGTCACGGGCCGAAACGAAGGCGTGCCTAAATACAAGTCTTTTAAGTTGGACTTAGACAACTTAGTATTATTATTATATTTTTTTTATAAATGTCCGAATTTATCATATTGTATAGAAAAAATGTTGAACAAAAAATGTGTGTTTAGGGTCACTCAAGTGGATCAGCGCGCACAGAGGGCTACTACAAGATGGACGCGCGGCTGAAGGCCAAGTACAAGTACCACCACGGCCGCGCCGCCGCGCTGCCCGCGCCGCCCGACGACAAGAAGGCCTCCAAGATGCAGCTGCTGTCTCGCGAGGCACGCTCCAACCAGCGCCGTCTGCTCACCGCCTTCGGTTAGTTCGCGCATTTGCTTTCTTTTGCTCATACTCATTCATTTAAGACTATTTGAATACCATATCCATATGGTACTTAGGAATAAATGTTTAAATAAATGGAACTTGTATATATTATATTGTAATGGTATAGCAACAAGTGGTGCGACGCTTTGTTAAAATTAAAATGTAAAAATGTTGAAACGGTATTAATAATTCTGAAAATGTGATAAGTCACACTTAGCTATACTCACATTATATAACTTTGATAATATTTGTAGCTACAGAGTCACGATCTACATTATATTATATTACATAGCAACAACAAATTGTATAGATTATTATATAACATAAATCAATTATAACATTATATTGTTATTTTTTTTCAGGAACGGATACAGACTCTGATCTTCTTAAGTTCAATCAACTTAAATTCAGAAAGAAACAGCTTAAGTTCGCCAAATCCGGTATTCACGACTGGGGACTGTTTGCTCAGGTAAGACTTAATAAGTAAATCTAAAAATAATAAATGTTCACATATTATGTCGGTGGTAACAATAATATTATAATATAGTTAGGAGTGCATATATTTCTAAATAATAAAATTAATTTAATGTTCTCCGACCGATTCCGGTCACGGCGGCCAATCTCATTGAGACTGGCCAATTGCGCAGGAGATATTATAGTGCAGCGCGTGTACGCGTACAAGTGCAGTCTCTGTTCCTTATCTTTCTCATACTCTGGTGGCACGAGGAACGGGGGAGACTCACCGCCAACTTGCCTACTCCAAGCGGTTACTGAGGCTTACTAAATAGAAAGACCCAATACCTAAAGTTAGTCCGGACCCGGACTCGAACCCAGGACCTCTCGATGTATGTCCATACACGCTAGCCACTACACCACCGAGGCAGTTTTATACAAACATTAATTAAATCAATTTTATATAATATTGTAGCAAACTAACAAATAAATATGTATAACAGGAGCCGATAGCGGCGGACGAGATGGTGATCGAGTACGTGGGGCAGATGGTGCGGCCGATCGTGGCGGACGTGCGCGAGGCGCACTACGAGGCCACCGGCATCGGCAGCTCCTACCTGTTCCGCATCGACCTCGACACCATCATCGACGCCACCAAGTGCGGCAACCTGGCGCGCTTCATCAACCACAGCTGTAATGTGAGTTCACCTTCACAATATATCAAATCAAATCAAATCAAATTCTCACATTTTCCTCTCTTTGTCTTCCTTTATAGATAACTAGCATTTCCCGCGGCTTCGCACGCGTTCTAAAGACCGGAAGCCAAATTCTTACTGAGTCACGCGGCATTTCATCTCGCAGAACTAACGTCTACCCTTCCCGTTTTTCCAACTTTTTCATTGATGCTCCGCTCCTATTGGTTGAAACATGATGTAATATAGCCTTCCTCGATAAATGGACTATCCAATACAAAAGAATTTTTTAAATCGAACCAGTGGTTTCTGAGATTAGCGTGTTCAATAAACAAACAAACTCTGCAGCTTTATAATATTAGTATAGATAAATAACTCGAGAAATACCTCTGTATTGTCAATATCATGAGACTACGTACGATTTTTAGAGCACCATCAAGTTAAAGTCAACCATTAACCATGTATTTAGTATATAGTATTTATTTTATTGTAAAACTATGACTAAACATGTACCTATACATTTCTAGCCCAACTGCTACGCGAAGATCATAACAATCGAATCGCAGAAGAAAATAGTAATATACTCAAAGCAGCCCATCGGCGTAGACGAGGAGATCACTTACGACTACAAGTTCCCGCTCGAGGACGAGAAGATCCCCTGCCTGTGCGGCGCACCGCAGTGCCGCGGGTACCTCAACTAACGCGCCGGCCGCACGACATATTCGGGTTAAATCGACTGCAAATATTGTATTATCAAACATTTTCAAATTGTATATAAATCTCAGCTATAGCACCTGTTCAATAGCCACGCAGCTCTCGCTCGATGCAATTGAGTTGAGAACTATTATCAATCTTTTTGCAAGCAAAATAGTAGTAATTTGAATATGGATGTTATATTGAGGGTTACATGAGTAATCTGTACTTTATGTTATAATTAATCTTTTGGTTATCATAAGATTTTTGTAAATAACCATTTTATTTGGCTGGTATGGAAAATATTTAAGATAAATGAATAAGTCTGAAATTGATCCATGAAGCTTATCAAGTCATTGTTTAAATGGTAGCAATAATATATTATTAGAAGCAAACTCAGCTGATTTAAATATCGAAATTGTCCAGTAATAAATTCAATATTTTTATTTAAAACAATAAATTTTAGAACTAAAATTGTGTCTTCACATCACATTGAATATCATTTATTTATGAAATCTCATCGTTGCTTATTTAAAAAAAAGGTTTTATAAAATAAGCCAGGCTCCTAGACTAATTTGCTTGTGCAAAACCTATACGTAAGACAATTCGTTGGTCTGCTACCATCGCCTGTTTAAAAATACTATAATGCTCAGAAAAAGAATGAATTGTGAAATCTTATTGCCTATAAAATTATTAAAATAGTAGTGGGTTAAAATGTTGTATACATTTTTATATAATATTTATGAGTCTTTCCAGTAGCGCAAAAGTGATGGTTTTGGCCTGATCAGTGCGTAACAGAAAACTGCCTAATAATAATAATAATAATTGACATAATGTATATAACTTGTGTGCTGTTGTGTTCGATGCGCATGTTAATGAGAAGCCGTGCCGTTCGTTGTATGTAATTGAAAATTAAATTTGTATTGAGCCTTGTATTATACCGTTTTGACTGATTTTGAAATATAATTCATTAGGCGTAGGAAGTCACGATTTACATACTGTATAAGTTGTGATGTACATTGTGTTTGTTAATAAAAGGATCTCTGCTGCTTGTCAGATTATTATGTAGTACAGTGTTCGAGTACATTTATGTAATGTGCGTGATCACACTTTGTTGTATAATGATTAAACATACATTTTTTTTATTAAAAGTATTTTGAAAGAATTCATCATAATTTAAATCCTATATGGGCTTAAGTCCTTCCAAATGCACTTTTTATTATAAGCTGTAAAATGTATAAGAATGTAAATAAAAGATTTCAGGAATTTAAATGCAATTTATTTATTAAACCAGTATTCTTCACATCCACTCATTTCATAAGTATAACCATACTTGTATATTATAATTTTCATATGTATAGATTACCTTTGATGGTACCTAGTTTTAAAAAGAATAACAAATTTAATACCACGAGGCAGAACAAATTTTGTTAAATTAGTTATTCAATTGGCAAAATTTTATAAAATGAAAAACCATGATTGATTGACTCTGATAATTACTTAAAGTGGAAAAATATTAGTTGCTTTTTTGTGTTAAGATCGTCATCATTTATTACAGATTATAATAACTAACCAACAATCTTTATATCTTAATATATAAGGTAAGTTTTAAAAGAAAAGATAAGATATTATTAAAAATATTTATTAAGTATCATTAATATTAATTCTATTAAATATTAAAAAACATTACATATCAAATCACAGTATACAATGAATATATCAACTACTACTCGTATATTTACCATAATCACTTAACACAAACTGGTAAACATTAAATTAAAATTAACGTAAAATTAATATTTTTCATAATAATTTAAGTAAAAATACATATCGAAAGATACATGTTCTTAGAAACTAAATTACGCACGTACGATACTTGTTAAGTACGATTTTCTAAATTGAAGTGTCATAAATATATACACAAATACAATAAGAAAGTCAAAATAAATAAAACTTATCAAATAATTCAAATAGAAACATTCCAATACCAACGCTTTTCATATTGTTTGATAGATTCCAGCTATTGCTTGCATTAATTGACCTTTAAGTACAAGAAGATTAATGTATTAATGTTATAAAAGCTTTTAAAATTAATTATGTTTCCTAACCACCAATTAGTTTTCATCACTTTTATGTTTGTCAAAAGTTACTTAGTGAAAACAGTACATCTAAGTCGTCATTTTAATCTATTACTGGAAGCGTACCTGTCTGGTGAACATTTCAGCACACACATCTGCAGTACATTTAGTGGAGCCGGTCCCTTCTTCACTCTCAAATTCCGATTCAGTGTCACATTCCGATATAGCAGCTGGGGATTTCCTGCCATTAGATGTTCTCTTCAAACCAACCTCTGAAGTTAGAATTTGCTTTATAACATCATCAGACGATATGTTTTCTCGTTGTTTCGTGCGCAATTGTCGCGCTCTCTGTCTTATATCAGCTAGAAATCCAGTAGTCAACTCGACGCTTTCTTTAGAATCATCGTGTGGGGATAAATCTGTGAGAGATTGTGCCAAGTCTGACGAGGAACCTTTTGAGTCGGAGAAAGTGTCTAGCGATTCCAGCGACGTGCCTATACTACGAAACGCCGCTGCACCTTCGACAATAATCACTTTATATTCATCGTCAACCTTTGATCTTATTATGACACCGTTAGTAGTCGTTCCCAAAAAATATGGCTCGTTGACTTTGAAATTAAATATTTCGGGTTGATAGCATTCTGATGCGCTCGACGTGAGAGAGGTGGCATCGCAGGTGCAAGGCGGTGCTTTGTAAGTTTCGTCGTTAATGTAAATAATGGTGACTTTATCTTCGCCCGCTGCGTACAGGAATGGACTAACATATTCCCATCCATGAACTGCAGAGCTCCATTTAGGATCTTCGTTCCTTGTTCGTTTTCCGCTTTCATCGACAAAAACACCACACTCCGCGTAACAGAGCAGTATTTCTATAGGTTTGCCTCGAATTTTTATGATCGCTTTTGGCGCGGAGTGTTTCTTAAACGCAGCGGCCACTATTGGTTCTTCCATTCCAAAAGATTCCAAGGCTCCCGAAGGCAAGTTAATTTTTAAAGGTTTTTCTCCGGCAATATATAGTGCTTGATTAGTAAGGAGCAGTGAGTTCGGCGGACGGTCAACGGTGAGTGAGCGCGCCGTCTTGAACTCGGCGGAGCTGGCGTCGAAGCGCAGGAGATACACGCGGCGTCCGCAGGCGACGGCCGCGCACAGACCGTCCGTTGCTTCGGGAAGTCCCTGAAATTGGAGTGACGATTACACCATGCTCAAGATCACGTGTAACGTGACATAGACTATAATATATTAGTTAAATATTATTAAATTCCAATGGGTAAAAATAAAAAAAACAAACAAGTGTTAACCATCTGTACGGGCTGAGACGAAAACCTCTACAGTCTTTGGTTGATATTATATTAATAGGAATTATTGATAGATACTTAATGATAGAATGATAGTTTGATAGATTGATAGTTTGATAGATTGATAGAACGACCCGTGAGCGCGTACGACGACGACTGCTCACCACCACTACTATTGCATCGAAATAAATATGGCGTAAAGTGCTTACGCGACAAATATTATGTACTGTTCCGTAAAATCTAAACAAAAGCTCAACATAAGCTAGACCAAGGTATCAACTAACTGTGAGAACATGCGGCGGGGTGTTGTCTGGCAGCGGTACGCTCGCGAGGGGGAGCGCGGGGCGTAGCGGCGCGGCGCGGCGCAGTACTGAGGCGAGCGCGGGCAGGGGGGCGTGCGCGAGGCCGGCGCCGCGCCGCAGTAGTGCGCGCCCCGCCGCCGCCGCCGACAGCCGCACGTCCGCAGCGGGGGACTCCCCCTCGCACTCTAGGGCGATCGGCCCGCGCAGCGAGTGGAGACCGTCGGAGCAACCTGTGTTTAGGAAAAGTTTATTTATCTATACATTTTAATATTTAGTAGTAAGGCTTAAAAATAAAGCTTTGGGTTTAAATCCTAATTGTAGTCTCTAATATGTTCAGGCATGTATCATTTTTAATCATTTTCTAGCCTTTATATGCTAGACTAGGCGTGATGGACTATGACATAAAAAAAATTACAACAAATTTTTCAATACAATAGCGACGAACGTGAGTTTCAATTGCCTATATTAATCAGTATAGTAATTAATTTAAATCATTGCTATAAATTATAATATACATAATAACAACTTATATATTGAACTGTACCCACCTATGGCTATAGCGTTAGGTGCGACATACAAAGCAGTGGTAGGTTCAGCTTGTGATTGCAGTAACGCCGGGGGGTTGTACCCGGCGGCGGGGACGGGGGTGAGCTGTTTGATCCACTGAGAACGTTCGTCTATGGTCATGCACACTATTGCTGCATCATCACCACGATCACAGTGCTCGAACCTTACCTGTACAGTGAAAACCGGTTTGACTTTAAATATTATCATTGCTACTTTAGAAAATATTTATTAATAGCTTTTATCTAATATTTTGTTAAGTAAAATGAGCTTCTAAGTAAAATAATTAGTCCAACGTTGTATTTTTTACTTTCGATTGTCTAAAACAAATCTAAATAGATATATTTTCATTTTAATCAGAAAATAATTTAATTTTCACAATATATGTACAGTAAATGCGCGGTTGGCTTCATTGTGTGGCAAGTTCTTAACGTCGGCAGAGACGAGGCGCGCGCGCAGTCGCCGCTCCCCACTGCTCAGCTCCAGCGCATCGTCGACGAAGCGCGCCTGCATGCGCTCACGAGACCCGTCTGACCTGGAATATATTCATAGATTTAGGATTTTTAAGCTCGTTTTCTCATCTGTATGTACATATTCAGTCCTTTTTAAAGTTCTACTGCTGACAGGTATCCCTTCTATATGAGGATCAGGGCATACTCCACCAGGCTGGCGAAGTGCGGTTTGGCCACTGCACATGTCTTTCGAAAACTGGCTTGGTTATCTCAGGTTTCTTCACGATGTTTTCCTTCACCGTAAGACAAGTGGTGGTCATATTCTGGGCGTTGCTTTATGCACTATCAATATTTGGTTTGAATTAAATGAAATAACTAAATATTTTCTTACCATATTATGAGTAAAGTGTCTTTCGTGTCTTCTGGCATGTCTAAGTCAAATGTGCTGCAAGCAAACAAATGTTTAAAAATTTATATTTCAAATAAAAAAAAACCATAATCCATAATAATTATAATTTAAATTTATATATATTTACTAAAAAACATTTCTTACCTAGGTACAACTTTCTTTGGTTTATCAGATCGACGATCACGTCTTGGTGTTGGCGGGAAACTAAAATAATTAATGTTTGTATATATTATAGAATATATATTCTACAGTAAAAAAAAATGTATATCTGATACAAAATTAAGCATAAAAATGTCATAATACTTACTTAGCTTCGCAATTCGCATTTGCAGCTGACAGTTTCGCTCTTAGACGCTCAACTTCTTCCCGTAACTCTCTGAAATGAAGTACATTTTATATGAAAATAATAAATGTGAAATAAGTCACGTCTAAATAATGATATTTTATCAATTTTAACGTTAAATAAAAATTAATAATAATTTTTTTCTATATTTATTTTCCTTTTACTATGAAAGCCGTTTTTCTCCTTAATCGAGCGCGATTTTTACACTCTCTATATTTAACATCTATAAGATATTTTATATATTATGAATATATTTATTTTACACATAATTTTAAACAGTAGCTTATTTGTAACTCCGATCTATGTACAAAATTGTTTATTGAAATTCCAACATCCATTATACTGTAAATAAAAGAGTTACTTCCATACACAATTTTTCGCATATGTATAATAGGAGTCCGATCCCTACTAATCCCTACTAATATTATAAATGTAAATGTAAGTTTGTTTGTTACGCTTTCACGCGAAAACTACTCAACCGATCATCATGAAATTTTGTACACATATTCTTGGAGTTATTAGAAGTAACATAGGATACTTTTTATTAAAAAAAAATATTTTTTTAGAAAAATTAAAAAATTATTTGTCAAAAATAGGTAGCCGTGCGGCTCAGGAGTGTATTAACTATGAGTTCTGAAATAGCTAGAGTAATTTTCAGGCATCCTACAGATCAACCCAATGAGGTTGATTAGCAATTAAAAAAATAAACGCGGGCGAAGCCGCGGGTACAGCTAGTAAATTATAAATTAAATTACCTGTTGACCCTGAGTAAGGGCGGCGAGGCGGCGGCGCGGCGGCCGGAGCGGCCAAACAGCTTGTTACCCAGCGAACACTTTTTACGACCCGCCTCCTCCACCTTCGCCTGACGGATTTATACGCTTTTTTATTTTAACTATAACGTGCGAGTTTTGAAAATTGTATTAATTTTGCTATTTTATTTAATTTTCAATTTCCTTAATGTTTAATATAGGTATCTTATTCAGCTCATGACTCGAAAATATGAAAATGAATAAATAAAAATATAAAAATGAAATTAAGCTATGTATGTATATTTTAAGTTTTAATATTCTAATAAACTACATCTTTATTTTTTAAGCCATATAATATTTATTATAATTAATATTAACCAATAACAATTGTAAACATTGAATGATTTTAATACCTGCAAGAAGTCGATGAGCTTGGCCTGCTGGCGCAGCGTGGCGTCGGCCTTGGTCTCGCGCGTGCGCCACCAAGCTGTGGCCGCCGCGTGCGCCTCGCGCGCCGCCTCCGCTTCCTCCTAACACACCACACAATATTAAACAAAGCTTACGCCATATTATATCTATCCTTTATATAAAAAGATACATGTCATCACATCACGAAATATTAAAAACTGGTTGAAGTATAAAAACGAAATTTGACAGGAAGGTAGTATATATAATATGGTAATAATGGTAGTATTATAGTTAGTAGTCGTTAGCCAAGAAAGGATTTTGAGACATGGCTGAATGTCTGAGGTCCTTCATGAATTGTGCTGCAAACTTTAAAGGCAAGGAGGAACTAGTACCTAGCTAGTAAGTATATAAAATGGTGTGTGTGTGTGTGGTTGTGTGTGTGCGTGTGTGTGTGCGTGCGTGCGTGCGAGCGTGCGTGCGTGTGTGTGTGTGTATGTACCTGTGCGTCAGCGAGCGCGGCCTGCAGCTGCAGCGCGTGCTCGTGGTGGTGGTGCGCGCGCGTGCGCAGCGCCGCCGCCTCCTCCTGCAGCGCGCGCAGGCGCCGCCCCGCACTGTCGAGCGCCGCCGCGCGCGCCGCCGCCTCGTCCGCGCTGCGAGCCGCCGCCGCCTCCAGCTCGGAGATCAGACTCTCGCGGTTGTCTAGCCGCTCCTGTAGTATCAGTTACAACTTACAATCTATCTATACCATAATAAGTAAAATCGTAGAAAACTTTTTTAAATTTTTGTTTTTAAATTTAATATACAATCATTATCATAGCTGTATGTTATTTTTGTCAAATGTCCATATATAAATCCGAAACCTTTTTAACCCAGAAATTATTTATATTTTTTTCTATAGATGAAAAACCAAATGACTACAGAAGTCTTTAAGATAAGCTTAATCGAATACAAATACAAAAAAAAGTGTTTTAATAATAAATATCTCTCGATCACAGTTTATAACATACTACAACTAAAGTATGTTTAAAAAATTAAGATCGCAAGCAAATTGATACACTGTAGCAGTAGTAAAATATTTAGTAAGTACCCGCATGATCTGCAACTGCGAGGTGGCGAGCCGCAGCTGTTCGTGCGCGTCGTCGCCGCGCCGCGCCGCCTGCGCCGCGTCCGCCGCGCGCGCCGCCGCCGCGCGCTCGCTCTCACACAGCTTGGCCCTCGTCGACTCCAGCTCTGAGCGAGTGCGCGCTAACTCACTCTACAAAAATAAGTTAAATGATTTATAAATCGATATAAATAAAAATTAAATTCTATTTCTTGGTAAGGACTGATGGACTCGATTGTCCATTTTGTTTCTAAAGTACATATTCGTGAAAATTCGAATAAGAATAGATAAACATTCAGTTGTTCGTTTTAAGAATGTCTGTATGATATCAAAGAAAATAAGCAAATAATTTGATACTTTGACAAGAAAACATCTGTTGATTAACTTTTTTAGTTACTTTTTAATACATTTGTATGAAACCTTAGAACTCATAATTCGGAAAACATAGCCTGTACAAAATACTTAATATGAAATAATGAAACAGTACCTCGAGTTCTTTGTTTTTGTTTTCATGGAGATCTGCAAGCTTCTCAAGATCAGTCAGCTGCTCCTCCAGAAGACTACAAGCTTCCTGTAACGCTTTGTTGTTCTGAAATTAAATTTATGAATTAAATACACTTTAATTGACTATGACAAAAATTATTTTGAATTATTATTTACAGTAGTCATAATATGTGCATGAGAAGCGACTAGCGCCGAATCCACGGCATGACAACGTCCTCGCAGTAAGTCTGTCGCGAGTGCGAAACGCATACGACTTGTCCATAAAGCGCGGCGCAAGTACGCCGGCTTCGGCCACACCATCGGCTTGTCCCACGACTTCGTGGTATGGCGGTACGGATACGCCATATTTAGTAATTATTACTTTTTATTTTATCAACACGCGATTTGAATTTTAATAGCATACGATTTAGTTGACAAATTTTCAGTAATATTTCATAATGTATTTATCTAATTATCTCTTGATCACATATCACATGCTATACTAATTTGTCGACTGTAACACAGTATTGTAGACAATACTGGTGCAATGATTTCATTACCTGAGTTTGCAAACTATAAATAATAAATATAATAATAAAATTACAATGCTGTTTGTTAAATGGCGATTTGATTTCATAATGTTTATAAATAGTATCTGGATTGGATAACAAATATGATAGCAGCGTTTTTGTACTAACCACTAACTATATTGAATAATCTAATATATAAAAATCTCGTGTCACATTGTTTGTTATCGAATTCCTCTTAAACGGCTTGACCGATTTTTATGATTTTTTGTGTATATTTATAATTGGTAGATCTGACAATAGGTCGTAGGCTATTTTCAATTCCCCTAGTTAATAAAGATTTCTTATTTTTTATAATTTTACATGAAAAATACAAATCTCTTAATAATGATTAGAACGCGGGCGGATCCGCGAGAATTGCTAGTAATAAATAAATATTTTAGTACACTAACGCACAGAACTATCTAGTTCCACAGTAAGATACGAGGCTTGTTATGGATATGATTGTTATTATAAACAATTATTGTTCGAGATATAAATACATAAAATATGAAAACTCATTACTGGAGTATAAACATTTGTGCTCATCACACAAAGGCAAGCAAGCAAGACTAGAACCCGCGACCACTGGCACAGCTAGTGTGTAGTAAGTGATGTATCGCTTCGCTCGGGTTCGTCCCTAGATTTAGCGCGAGCAAAGCTGCAGGTTCCGCTAGTAAATGTATACAAAAACTTGACAAATTATATCTAAGACATTTCTCAATTCGTTTGATGAAAACAGCATGAAATTCGAAGCTATTGCTCTTCTTTGTGAATCTATCTATCAAATAGAAAGACGTGGCGGAGGATTTTCTTTTATAATATATAGTGATAAGCAACTCTACTTACTAATCAAATCAAATATTCTTTATTGCACACCATTATATAACATTACAAAGAAGATACATAGAGACGAAGTACAATAGGCGGCCTTATCGCTAGAAAGCGATCTATTCTAGGCAACCTTTGGGTAGAGAAAAAGAAAGAGAGAAGGAAGGGGTGCAAACAAACTTAAGAAAATTTAGTGAATATATAAATAGACCAACAAAACAAAAAAAAAAAGTATATTATACATATAATATATACTATATACACGTACATATATACATACATAGATACATACACACATACATACATGTATGTATGTACATACATATACACATATTATTCTATGTAAAATAAAATAATATAAGACACTATTCAGCACTTTAGATAGTAATCTTTAACTAACTTTTTAAATAGCGGCAGCGAATTGGCATGTTTCACTTTGTTTGGTAAAGAGTTCCACAGACGAGCAGATTGAACAGAAAAAGAGTGAGTATAAAAGGAAGAAGAGTGTGAAGGAATTTTTAGAGTTAGATTTAGGTTAGAACGAAGAGGAAAATGGTGGGAATTACTTACTTGTACCAAGTCATTGTTAACGGCGCGTAAAGGCGCCAGCTCGTCCCGCAGCTGCGCGCGCTCGCGCGAGGAGAGCTCTTCCTGCTCCTCCGCGTGCAGTCTCCTCTTCTCGCTGTACTGCACTTCGCTTTTTAGTTTACGAATATCGTTACGCGATCTGGTAAGTGAAATTGTTAATATTATAGTAAATATCTACTACGTAGTATGTATGGCGCCACTCTATAACACTATTTAGGGCAGTCCTATTACTACTAAGCTCATGTCTTAATATGTTTGATTAAAATTCATGTTTTAATTAGCGTTAGTATTAGCAATGATTGAAAAAAAAGAGTTCAATTCACATATAAATAATAATTATTGTTCATATGACGTATACATAACTTACCTGTCTACTTCAGCTTGCAGTGTTTCATTACTTTTCTTCAACTTCTCCACTAATTCTTTGAGTTTCTCAGCTTCTTTCTTGACCAGTTCATACTGTGGTTTCAATGTGGTTATTTCTTTATGGACTGATGCAGCCTTCTCTTCAGCTGATCTTCGTGCCTCTATTGCTGAATTGAAACGTTCTTCAAGTTTTTTTAACTCTCTTGTTTGTATTTTTAAGTTTAATGATACGTCTTCAAACTCTTTTTCCTATAAAAAATCAACGTTAACTGTAAAATAGGGGAAAAAGAAGTTGTGGCCTTAGTGCTAAAAAAAGATTACTTCAAGCAACCTTTAAGCGTAGAAAATAATATTCAATGTATAAAATGTTACAAATTAATTGTATTTTTTCTTACCTTCCGCCATCTTGCTAAATTTGCAGCTCTAGATTCTTGACGTAGTGAAGCTATCTCTTCAGCACGCGCCTGTCAATTAAAGTATGCGAATTAAACAAAAATTATTTTTGTACAAATATTTTCATACTTAAAATCTATATCATATATTTAACACAATATAAAATACAATAATAATGACTATTATCGCAATACTTTAAAGTAGTGATGGTAAGTACAACTATACCTGCAGCTGAGCCTCAGCGCGTTCTAGCTGCTCCTTGAGCAGCGCTACCTGCGCCTGCGCGGCGTGCGCGGTGGCGTCGTGCGCGTCGTGCGCATGCGCGGGCGCGTCGGGCACGCTCTCCGTGTCGCTGCGCGCGTCGCGAGCGCTGTCCTCGGCGTCGGCGCGCGCGCAGCGGACACACGCGCGGCTCTCTAGCGCGCTCACTTCGCGTTCGAGCTGCCGCACTAGTTGCTCCAGCGAGCTCACCTAACAGTACATAACGTAGTATATATTTATTTGATTATTTAATATTTTATGTACATAAAAATAAGTTTCTTATCACTTTCCAACATTATTTGAAAGCTCCAAAAAATCTAACTAATTTTAAGCTTAGGTCGACTTTTACACTTCCCTTTGCTCACTACACCATATCACTTTGTTTTCTCTCAAGTAAGATGAGATGATTTTTGAAGACAGTACGCTTTGGGAATGATGTGATCGCCGCCAGGCTATTTCAACAATACAATTATTGTTTAATTTACTATTAAATTTTAAAAAAGAATGAGAATAAGATAAAAAAAAATTAATCCCGCTGAGTTTCTTTCGCCAGTTCTTCTCAGGTCAGAGGTTTCTTCTTTCCGAACAACGGTGTAACAATTTTTATGCTGAATAAAATATTTTGATTTGATGGTCACTTATAATCAATACAAGTACCTTCTCCCGGTGTCTCGCGTCGTCGTGCAGCGCGGCCGCGGCGCGCGCCTCCGCGGCCTCGAGGCGGTGCTGCAGCCGCGCCTCGGTGCGCGCGCACTGCTCCTCCAGCGCCGCCTCCCGCGCTCCCGCCTCGCTGATGCCGCGCTCCAATTCCTATTTTATTTAGTGTATTTTAATAGAAAATTTAGCTAATAAAAGCCTTACACTCACTTTATTCGTTAGGAACAAGAAGTATAACGTATACGTTTAATATAACGACTGTGAACTGGCAACCGGTCCTATCTCAATTTTGACAACTTTACGGGATGAAGAAAAAACTTGTTTGAGTCATTAATATAGCATCTAGTAAAATAAATAAAAATACATGGTTTTTAATTATTGCACATGTCATTAAAAAGAAAAGTAGCATTATAATATGCTTCCTTCTAATATAAAAACGAGATAGGACAATATAAATGAACTTGGAACAAAAAAATTGAGATAGGACTGGTTGCCAGTTCACAGTCGATATATCGATGTACGTATAAAAAATTCGGACTCAAAATACACGTCAGATAACAAAATCAATTTTGAAAAGCAATAACTAAAATCCTTGCTACTCGAAAACCTCATCATTAAAATATATAAATGTACACATTTTTAATAGACACAGCGCTTACCTGCACTTGCGCGTTGAGCGCCGTAATGCGCATGCGCTCCTGCGCGAGCTGCACCTGCGCATCGCTCAGCTGCTGGCTGGTGGCTGACGCTACACGCTCTTTATCTCGCGCCGAGTCCTATAGTTAATTAAGCTATAATATATGCAATACCGAACCGAAAAACTAATGCTTACATGAATGAACAAGTAATGAAATAATATAGTCTGTAAAAATTTAATTTATATGCAAATCAGAACATGATAGGCAGGATCACAGTTAAAATTTCTAGTATTATATATCAGCACACGCGCCGCTAAATCATACTGGTCCTCCAGAGTTGCATGTATCTGCTGCACCTGTAGCTCTGCAGGGGATTTGGAGCTTATGATTCGTCTCATTTCTGCTAAGAAAGCCTTACAAGACGCTGTTTAAAATTTATTACGTAAGTCTAAAAGAAAAAATGAATACACGTTTGGTTTAGTTTATTTTTCAAAAAAACAATTTTTTTTAAGTGTTTATTTGTAATTTTAAAAGGTAGATAGATACCTTTCGCTCGGGCAACCGAGCGATTTTTCAAAGTATAATTTTAACTTTGGCATTTTTTGATCTTACGTAAGAACTATCAAGACTCCCACCCCCTTGTAAGGAAACATAAGACATGGTTGAAACCCCTCCCCCCCTAAATTGTCTAACGTAATAAATGAATGGCACCATACCTGCGCACGCGCCACTAGCTCCCGCTGCTCGTCGAGCGCGGCGCGCAGCTGCTGCAGCTGCAGGTCCGCGGCGGCCAGGCGCTGGTCCGCGTCGCGCCGCGCCCGCGCCTCGCGCGCCGCCTGCGCCTCCGCCGTCGCCACGCGCGCTCCATCCGCTTCCCCGCCACTTAGCGTTTGCCGACGGAGCGCACGCTCTTTTGCTACTGTGTCCTGGGGTTAAGGGTTACTATTTTTAATTACTGTGTATAATTATAAATGAAACTATCTTCAACTCTAACTAGCAATCATGATTGCTGTAAAGCATTCGAAACGTCGGGAACCAAAAATCATATTAAATCCGCGACAAAATCCGAAAAGATAGTTTCATTTATAATGTCAAATATTCGCGTAAACCTAAGAAAGTATTACTGTGTATAATATTAACACTAAGAAGAGTAATCTAGTAAATAACATGCTATAATATTACTTTGTACTAAGTTCTTATAAATGATGCTATGCGGCATCCTCTAAGACTAAGTTATTTGTACTACCCCCGCTATGATCGATTATATTTAACATCATATTATAAAATAATTAAATTGTGACAAATATATACTTTTTAATTAGTAGCTAAAATATAAATTTACTTATATTACATAAATACTAAAATGTTACCTAAATTAATAGTTATCTAACTACAGCTACATTCTATTATATTTTTACAGTAAATTAAATCTAAATGTAATATTAAATTAAATATAACTATAAAGCTATCTAATATTTTTTCCTAACCTAACTATTATGATGTGAACTTTCAAAAGCACTTACAATACACTTTACGTTGATTTCTGTGAGCCATCTATGACTTAAATCTTGCACATGATGTATAATGTCCTAGTTTAAATAACATACAAATGAAAAGAGAGAAGAATACATCTGACTTCTAAGTTACATGAGTACATACATCTATATAAATAAAATGATAGAGGTCTGCAGTTGTGCGCGCATCACGGAAATACTACTGGATAGATTTAAATGAAACTTTCTAAGTTTTATTTCTTAGACACTTGGTAGAGCCAAAAAAAAATGTTTGCGATATCTTCATTTAATAAAAAGTTATTAAAGTTTCAAGAAACAACGATTCGTTTATGCACTGCGTGTTCAGTGATCTATGTTTCCTTCTCGCGGAGTAGTGGGGCAAGCGGCGTAGCGCGCATGCGGAAAACTTTGTTAATATTTCAAGCAACGCGGACGAAGTCGCGGGTATCAGCTAGTAATATATAAATATGCAAAGACAAAAGTGCACCTTTATCAACAACAGTGGAACTTTTTCTTCTTGTTTATCTAGTATAATAAAAGTTGAAAAATAAATAAAATATTTTTATATAGATACTGGTGTGGCAAGCACTTGCCTTGAATTGTCCTTTTTAAAGTTTTTGGTAAGGATGGTCTATAGCATACGACTGGAGGGTAGCTGTCGCAATTACGGCGGGGAGTGCTACTCACTACTACCCGCACACGCCGCTTATAGCGTATATAAATGCCCGCACGACACGGCGGGCCATCACAACTACTCTTATTATTGTCCTAAACAAAACTCCACGGTGAAGTACTAGTAAGCTGTCAAGGTGGCCACCAAGAAGACCAGCGAGCTGCACCAGGTAAGCGACTTGCTTTTATCCCGCATATTTGTAAGCTATTACATCTTCCGCCACATATTTTATAAAGGTTTTTTAAAGGACAGTGTTGGATCCACGCGTCTCCACGCGCTGGATCGTAATTTGTTCCCACACCGCAAGGAGTGCACGGCTATTTACACGCCTGCCACTCCAGATACAAGTAAATTCCATTCATATTTGTTTTTCTCTCAATTACGATAGTCGAAGTTTGACCACTCAATTACCACTTTTTATGCTAAAAAGGTTATTGACAATATTTGATAGATTACTATAGCGTAAATAACCAATAAGTGATGTTATGCAAAAAATATGTACATTTTTAATACCTTATAATGTTTATGCTGGGCTCGCGCGTTATCAGCCGCTGCCAAAGCGTTGGAATATTCCATTTGCAACTCCTTCAACCTCGCCTCGACCCTCGCCAAATCCTCTTTCAGCAAGTCTCGTTCTGACTGTAGTTGAGAAGCCTGAGCTTGAGCGTTCCGAAGCTCTGAGTTACTCCGCTCTGCGAATCCCATGCTTAGTTCTTGGTTGGTGCGTTGCAAGGCCATACGTTCTTCTTTTTCTACTTCTATCTGCCTTTCTAAGCGCCTGATGGATATTAAATTATGTTATTTTAATATAATATTTTTTAATATGAAATCGACCATAAAGAGATGTGCTTTTGGAGAGTGTAAATATATTAAAACCAAAAATACAATTCATGATTTTCATTGATTTTCAATTAAGATTATTTACTACTATAGTTTATAAGTATCATGAATTACTAATGAACTATTCTAGTGGTAAAGATAACAATTATTAACGGATGGATGGATGCTTGTTACTCAATCACACCAGAATGCAAAGGCTTAATGAATCGGGATGAAACTTAGCACAAAGATAGATTATAGTTTGAAATATTGAAATAGCACATTATGCTAAAACTTTCAAGCAATTTTCCGTTAAATCCAATGATTGACGAATGTTTAAACGCGAGTCTAGTCTATTTACTAGTCAATAATATGTCGACTGCGAACTGGCACCACCCAGTACTATCTCAATTTTGACAACTTTACAGGATGAAGAAAAAAACTTGTTTGAGTCATTAATATAGCATCTAGTAAATTAAATAAAAATACGTGGTTTTTAAATATTTTTTATTGGACATGTTATTAAAAAGAAAAGTAGCATTATATGCTTCTTTCTAATATAAAAACGAGATAGGACAATATAAATCAACTTAGAACAAAAAATTGAGATAAGACCGGTTGCCAGTTCACAGTCGATACAATGAATCCTCACTTATTCTGTAGGGTGAGCGCGGTGATGTCGGCCTGCAGCGCGGCGCGCAGGCGCTCGGCGTCGGCGTCGGCGGCGCGGCGCGCGCGCTCGGCCGCCGCGCCGCTCGCCGCCTCCGCCGCCGCCAGCTTGCTCTGCAGCGACGCCACCTCGCGCCCGCGCATGGCCGCCAGCTTTTCTGCTGACCTGGTACAATTGGCGCAGTTTGTAGTGACCCTACTTTCTTGCGCCAGCGGTGGCGGGTTCGAGTCCCGCTGGCGGCATTCATTTGTTAAACTTGAATGTTTGTACTTCAGTCATGGGTCATGGGTTTATATCTTCTATATAAATAAAATGATAGAAGTCTGCAGTTGTGCGTGCATCACGGAAAAACTACTGGATAGATTTTAATGAAACTTTCTAAATTTTATTTCTTACGATACTTGGCCCTTATCAAAAAAAATGATTGCGATATCTTCATTTAAAAAAAAGTTATTAAGGTTTCAAGAAACAACGATTTGTATATGCACTGCGTGTTCAGTGATGTATGTTTCCTTCTCGCGGAGTAGTGGGGCAAGCGGCGTAGTGCGCATGTGGAAAACTTTGTTAATATTTCAAGCAACACGGACGAAGTCACGGGTATCAGCTAGTTTATAATATGTATGTACTTTATTATTTAACCTTATATAATTTATACTACTACATACTATGTAGTATATCAACTATCTGGTATCCGTAACAAAAGCTTCGTAGCTTACCACGAAACTAGATGGCGATGTGTGTAATAATGTCCCAACATTTTTACCTATTATTATTTATTATTTATTTATTATTAATTATATGTATAATTTAGTTATTTTACTAGTGTTTTTAAGTTTAGCTTAAATTACATATTATTCCTTGTCATTGTTTATCTGTCTGTGTGCTTTTCATCAAAATGCGACTAATAGTTTTAATTGTTGTATAACAAAAACACTATAAATGGTTACAAACATTTTTAGGGTGTTACCACTCTGAAATTATGCTATTTAAAAAAATCTTTTTGATTAACAAGTGTACTCAATAATTAGACCAAATTTATTTTTTTACTGTTACTAAGTATTTATCTAATAAAATATACATACTTGAATGTAGCTAGGTCTATAGCTGTACAATCGTGAGATGCATTGAATCCAGCGCTGCTGTCTTCATGTTCCTCAATAGCTACATATGAGTATCCTATAAAAAAACAAAATATGACAATATATATGAATATGACAAGAATAATTAATAAATTAATATAAATTGGAAAAAAATCTGCGTCTTACTTACCCACAAAAGGGAGATGTCCAGCAAAAGGTGGTCGAGTGCGGAAAGGCGCGGCGGAGGGTGGAGAGGCCTCTCGCGTTGGACAGGGCAAGAATGTAGTGTCCTCTGGGCCCCGGAGATGTGGCACCCATGGCGGGACCTTAATAATAACACGATAAATATTTAAGTTACCATTTTTGAGAAATTGCAAAGTTGTTAATTTTGTGAAAAATTAATTATAGAAAATTTCTATTACTTCTTATTCAGTGAAAACATATCAAACAGAAAATTTCATCACAGCTCGTTAGAAGTAAGGCGGTGAGACTAGAGGATTCGATCCCGGGATCCCGGTCATATTTAAGTCCCGAAATTTTCGGGATCAAATTTAATAAATCCCGGGATTTTCGGGATTGATACATTTTTTAAATAAGTCAATAAAGTTGTTAGTTTCATAAATTATTTACAGAAGTGCCTAGTTTGTTTATTTTATAAGAAGAAAGTATAATTTTGTTTAACCGAATTTTTGAAGATTTAAAACTTAAATATAGAATAGTTTATGTAATAATGCCCTCACAAAACTTAAAGATGAATAAACAAAAAAATGTGTGTTTGTGTGTGTGTACTTATGTACGCACGTAAGAAGTTATACTTCTTTGGCATTAACAAGCTAAAACTCTTTCTAAAAATTTTATTTTCGCGTCATCCTACATTTGTAGAACACTAATAATAATAGAAAAAAGGAATATTTAATACATAAAAAGTTTTATTATAAAGCATTATCTAGTTAAATAAAGTTTATTTAAATATCATAAAAAAAATATTTTTTATCTATTATTAATTTATTAATTTATTTGTACACTTGTTACATCTATATAAATAAAAATGAATGTTGGTAAGCGCATAACTCGACAATGGCTGGACCAATTGGAATATTTTTTTTGTACGTTCCTTAAGGGCCACGGAATGTTTTCTAATAAAAAAAATAATGAAAATTTGTAAAAAAACTTAACAAAAAGGGGTACGAACCCGAGCGAACCCTGGGTGAGTCACTAGTATTAAATAATAATGTAAAAAAATATTTTATTTAAGATGTAAATAAATAATACATACTGTCAACTAACCTGAAATTCTAGAAACGTACTCAAAGTAATATGTAGAAACAATTTTTATCACTTATAAAGTTATAATCACAGTAAATTATCTTTCAATCAATAAATTGTTAGTAAATATCAATTGTGTGATTGCAGTGATTGCACCAGGATATATTATTTAAAAAAATATAAATATCCGAATGAAATATATGTATATACTATTACGTATTCGGACTAATACAAAACACGTGTTGTAGGTTCAGAAAAACGTGAATAAATATCGTGAATTACAGTTGCAAGTCCTCTAAACTGTTGACTAGCTAACTTCATACTGTCAGTTTTTCGTGTCAGTGTGCGCGCGCAACATAAAAATTTACTCTCATCATTTTTCCCTAACGCGCCTAAAGAAGTATAACTTCAAAAATGATTTTGATATGTTTTACTGTCTTTTTGGAACGAAGTTCCCTTATGGGACGATGCGGAGGGGTACCCGGGAAAAAACGTCTGTAACGAAAGATTTTTATTCATCTAGTATTTTATACAAATGGATACTTATATAACAGTTTTACTGTTGAGTGTTGCTAGTAATGTAAGATATTTTCTTTCTTTCAATTATATTTATATTATTTAAAAATGGCAATAAATATTTTTTAAGCTTAGATTTTTATTTTTATCGATAAAAAACATAAAAAATGTATACAGAATAATTATTTTCTTTATACCAATAATAGAACTAGACTACTACTAGAATTAATATTTTTATAATAAGGAACTTCGTTCCTATCCAGTGTCCCACGACACCACACGGTATACTTTTTGTTACCACTTTCCATTAACTATATAATCCCGGGACTATCCCGGGATCCCGAGATTAACTGTAGATAATCCCGAAATCCCGGGATCAGAAATATCGACCGGGATCGAATCCTCTAGGTGAGACTCCGAGCGGTTACTAAAAATTTATTGACAGAAAAACGCAAGTGGTAGTGGTAGTGCCATGCTTGTTACCTTCGGGTAGCAACCGAATGGGCCGGCACGCCTCGTATAGTTCATTAGTACCACTCTCTCACAGAAGACCGGCGTGAAGTGGCAGCTATGCTGTCGCGTTTCGTCCGGTGAGTGAGAGTCCGGGAGGCCCACTCTCCTTCCCCCCTCCCTCTTCCCTTCATCCTCCGCCTTCGTTACCCCCTCCCTCCTCCATCCCTCCCTTTCCTGAAAGGCCGGCAACGCATCTGCAAGCCTGGCTTGTAGATGTCCATGGGCGGAGGTGATCACTTCCCATCAGGTGAGCCTCCTGCCCGTTTGCCCCCTTTTTACCATAAAAAAAAAACCTGACCTATACCATGACTCGAACTCACTTCCAAACTCCAACATACTTGTAGTAAGTATGTTGGAGTTGTAACGTAGTAGAAATTCATAGCATAGCGATATCTACATCTAACGGCAGAACTACTATAGATCCTAGTATTGATTTGCTTAGTGAAGCTCACTAGATGGCGTTCTTTGAGAGTTGCATTGTGTTTCTCGTTTATTTAAATTGTTTAATATTCAGAGTCGTTTTAATTAATTACTTTCATCATTGTTTCATATGATAAATTATTTCATAAATAAATAAAATATAGATTTTTTTCGGTTGGTATTAGTTTTGAAAGTTTAGTGTGGCAACACTGTCAGGTTGTAAGATTCTTTTTGCTTCATCATGATTGAGAGAAGGGAGAGGAGCCGGAGATTTAAGTTTCGTTTTTGTGTTTGGCCAGGTTCGCCTGAGTTTAATTTAATATAATATAATGTCTTAATTTTCTTAATAATTATCTCAACAAAAGTGGTGAGTAATTTCGATACTATGGTGAGATTTTCTTTTGTGGTTGTATTAGCCTATGGATGTCATATATAAATTCGTGTTCTACTTTTGTTGCAGCTTCCTCATGTTTCGTATATATGTTATAAATAAATAGTTTAATCTGATTTCGGGGATGGTGGGAACGAGAGATTTCAAATATACAATCTACTCTGGTAAGATTTCAAACCATTCTTTTGAATTGGCATAGGTTATGATTCCGCCATTTTGACCACATGTTTCTTTGTTTCAGGGATTTAATTTCATTATTTAATTTAATTTAATATATTTCAAAATATTTAATATATATATTTCAAAATATTCCATATATTTAATATATATTTCAAAATATTAAATTTTCTTTCGATGAACATTCTGTCATTTTCGTTAATCTTCAATTATCGAAGCCTGGACCTTTGAATCTGGAATTTAGATACCACCTAGAAGGGATATATTTGGATATACTGGGAGCTGAGTCTTCCTTGGAACATCGACACAATAAAACACCTGTCCGTGTCGATGTGAAGACCCAGGGAGCTGGAGATCCTGCTTCTCGGTTCCTGTGGAGAGTGTTAACGCCTTGTGGTTGTTCAGAACAATGGAACCAGGTGATTTGTGTGTAAATTGATGACAGAGGTCAGTACAGACTTTAGTTTTTGTTTAACCTTATTTATACAGCGGGTGTGTTTAAGTTCTGGTGGTATACTCGTTAGGAATTATACTCATTTTATTTTATTCAATTTAAATTCAATTAACATATTTAGGAACCCTTTCTATTTGACTGAGCAACATATTATGTATCTAAGGTTTTGTTTTACACATTAAATTCTGTATTTAGTTATGGATCTTTAAAATTATAAAAATTTAGTAATAAATTAATTAGAGAAAGTTTTGGATTGTAAAAATAAAATAAAAGAAATAAATCACTATTTTGTTTAAAATTATTTACTGGTTTCTTATTTAATGTAATTGTATCGTAACCTATAACCTAGATATATTTATAAACATACATACAAATAATTTTGTACTTTCTCTTTGTCAACGGCACATTGTTTCCGAATTAGCCGGACAACTCTTCCAACAATGTGTCGGGAGGCAAATGGCGCCCACGGATTAATTTAAATGTTAATATTTTTTTTTATACAAACAATAGATATTAAAGTAAGACACTAACATTTAATTTGAATAACTTTTTTTGTTGTTGTTGTTTGTAATTGCAGTTTAATATCATTATTTATTGCAACTATTATATATTACCATTGTTATGTTATTTTGATAGATGAGTATATCACCAATAGGTTTTGAAAATACTGTAATATTAGTATTTTGAGTTTTGTTTTCATTGTTAAATGAGTATCACCCATATATTTTGAATATGTTGTAATATTAATATTTTGTGTTTTGACAGTTGTCATAGTAAAAAAATTTTAAATTTAACTTCAAAGGTACATATTTTGATGATTCTGTTAATATAGGTTATGTATTTTCTTTTATTTATGTCTGTGTACTTATAGAGTTATATGAATATTTCTACTGACCAACGTTAAACTGTATTTGGTATTTCATAGTAAGTTGGATGCTTTATGTTTAGAAGTATTATTTTTGTTGAGTTTATATTCTTGTTGAGTTGTGTATATGAAGGTTGTACCATACCTTACAATCTTGTTTGTTACTTATAATTGTTATTATTATTCTGTTAAGGGGAAGCATAATTGTTGAGATATATTATTTAAGGGTAAGTTAAGTTTTATAATTTTGTTTTCAAATAATTTTGTTTAAATACTGTGGAAGTAATTTTTTTGATATACTGAGGAAGTATTTTTTTTTTTTGATATACTGAGGAAGTAATTTTTTTTGATTTGTGTTAAAACTTTTGTAACTTTTTTTAGTAACGGTAATACCACCAAGTCAAGTTAATTTACTGATATTTTGGCTGTACTGATTTTGATAAATCAAAATGGAACAAACTTTTGCACAATTTCACTCGCTTTTGAAAGATGAATTAAGTTATGAGGTGTCCATTCGTTCTGAAACACCAGCACCTACCGTGCTGGGATTGAAAAAGCAATTAAAACATTTGTTAATAGAGATTCCTTCTGAATCAATTTTGGAAACGGACATTCCTGCGGAAACCGAGTTGCAGGTTGTTACTCAAAAGCTTCAGGATTTAAGAGATTTGATTAAGAAATTTGAGGAAAATAAAAAACGACATACTCTCTGTAGGGCTAAAGCTTTAGCGTCCCATTTATATTTTAGAAATTTAAGAATACATTCTACCGAGCTCACCTTAAAAGATAAGAGGAGCGAATTAAGTTCAAAATTAGATATACTGATTTCTAGATTGGAACCTAACAACGATTGGGCTCAGGAAGATGAATCTTTGACTTCAGACAGCACCACAGTAGAATGCACTGGGGACAAAAATGTTGCCAAGTGGAAGTTAACCTACAATGGACAAGGAGACCCACGTAGCTTTATCGAACGTGTGGAAGAATATAAGAAGTCTTATGGCGTTTCAGATTCGAAGCTGTTCGTTTCTGCCTTTCATCTGTTTACAGGTAAAGCTTTGTTTTGGTTCAGAGGCAATAAGTCATTAGTTTCAAATTGGCTAGAATTAAAAAAGTTATTTTTAGAAGAATTCGACGCAGTGGATTATGACCACAGGTTAATTGGGGAAATCAGAGCTCGTACACAAGGCCCCGATGAACCAGTGTGTATTTATTTTTCGGTAATGTTCTGTATGTTTGCGAGATTGACGGCTCAGCTTTCGGAGGAACAAAAATTAAGCATACTTTTACATAACATTCGACCATGTTATTCCGAGCAATTGGCCCTAGTAACCATAGATTCAGTAGCGGTTTTGAAGGAAAAATGTCGTAAACTAGAGGCTGCCAAACAACGTTCCGCTTTGTTTTCAGAGCCCAGTAGTAATAAAGCACTTCTAAGTTCTGAGTTTGCTTACAAATCGAATTCTAAACAAGTGAACACAGTCGCGACGACAGCAGCTAGGGTTGTTAGAAGTGAAAATAATAATTTGGTACACTCAAATAGAAAACTTTGTTATAAATGTGGTAAAGGTAACCACAACTTTAAATTTTGTAGTGTTGTTCCGAAGTCTCTAAGGTGTTTTTCGTGCGGATTGCAGAACTACACAGTTAAAACATGCCCAGTGTGTAGTAAGAAAGCTTTGGTCAGGCAACCACTTCCGAATAAAAATTCAAAAAACTAATAAATCAGGTCTGTGCAGAGTCACAATCTAATACTGTTGTCAATTGTAATAAAACAACTTGCATACCTGACACAGTCCTGTTTTCAATTAATGAAAAGGATGTTAGACCACATTTGCAGACTTTAGTAGACAACTTGGAGATTACGGGTTTACTAGATTCCGGTGCTTGTGTGTCAATTTTGGGTAACCAGGCGCACAAAGTTTTTTTGAAAATGGGTTACAAATTACATGTCGATAATGACACCGCATTTTCTGTGGCAAATGGGGACAAGCTCCATTGCTTGGGTTACATGTTTATTCCGATTACTTATAATTCTATGACACACATTATTAAGTTTTTTGCAATTCCATCTATTGTAGTAGATGTTATTTTTGGTTGTGATTTTTGGAAAACGTTTCAGTTAGCGCCGGGAATTTTCGATAATTTGGAATTGAGTAAAGCACCTTCAAGATTTTACAGTTTAAATGTTATTGATAATGAACCAGTTCATACCATAAAATCTTTTGAATCACTTTCAAGCCAGCAAAAAGAATTAGCGAATTCAGTAGTAAATAAATTTTTAGATATTTCATCACAAAGGATAGGGTTAGGTAGAACTAATTTAATTGAACATATTATTGATACCGGTGATGCTTTGCCTATTAAGATTAAACAATATCCACTTTCTCCGGAAAAGAAAGATGCGTTATGTAAGGAACTAGATAGAATGTTAGAATTGGATGTAGTCACTCCAAGTGAGAGTCCTTGGAATAACCCAGCGATCTTGGTTAAAAAGGCAAATGGAGACTGGAGATTTTGCTTAGATTGCCGGAAGTTAAATTCAGTAACCAAAGGGGATTCATATTCGATTCCGTACATTCCGCAAATTCTGGATAGCCTAAAAGAAGCAAAATTTTTATCATCAATTGATTTAAGTTCTAGTTTTTGGCAAATTCCGTTAAGTGAAGATTCTCAGGAAAAAACGAGTTTCACAGTTCCGGGTAGAGGTTTGTTTAAATTTAAAGTTATGCCTTTTGGCTTATGCGGTGCTCCAGCACGTCAACAGAGATTGATGGACCGGTTATTTAATCAAAATTTTTGTAGTGATATAACAAATGGGAAAGTTTTTTTGTTATATAGACGACATTGTAATTTGCTCTTCAGATTTTGAAACGCATTTAATTTTGTTAAATAGAGTTTTGGATAAATTAAAAATGGCTCAATTGTCTATAAATTTTGAAAAATGCAGTTTTTTTCGAAAATCATTACGTTATTTAGGGTACATGGTGGATGAATTCGGGTTACGGACTGATCCAGAGAAGGTTGCCGCGGTCATGAATTTTCCGACTCCAAAATCCGCACAAGAAGTAAAAATATTTTTAGGCACATGTTCCTGGTATAGACGTTTTATCAGAAATTTTTCGACTATAGCAGCCCCACTCAATAGATTAACTAGTAAAGGCAAGAACGCACCAAAATTTGAGTGGAGTGAACAAGCAGAGGTAGCATTTAATACTTTGAAAAATGCATTAGTAACGGCACCTGTGCTTGCGGTTCCGAATTTTGACAAGCCTTTTAAGGTGCATTGCGATGCTTCAGCTTACGGAGTTGGCGGCATGTTAACACAAGAGGTAGATGGACATGAGCATCCCATCGCGTATGTCAGTAGGAGTTTAAATAAAAATGAAAGAAATTACAGTGCGACAGAACGTGAAGCTCTTGCTGTCATTTTTGCAGTGGAGAAATTTCAAGCTTATTTTGGTTCAAGAACAGTTACGATCATTACCGATCATGCATCGCTCAAGTGGTTTTTGAATTTAGAAAATCCCTCTGGAAGATTAGCCAGATGGGGTTGCAGATTGTCACAGTATAATTTTGTTATTGAGCATAGGAAGGGTAGTGATAACGTGGTTCCGGATACCTTGTCGAGACTCATGAAGGTCGACGTGATTAATGATCAACGAAGTAGTTCGGGAAAACAGACTATCATTGATGACTGGTATGACAAAATATTTAATGGTTGTAAAAATAATCCAGCCAACTTTCCGAATTTCTGCATTTTGAAAAATAAATTGTTTCGTTTCAGTAAATGTAAATACCAGCTTTTGAGTGAGTTCGATTGGAAAGAAGTAGTCCATAAGAGCGACATAAATAGGATTTTGAAAGAAAACCATGCAGATGCAACTGCTGGTCATTTCGGCGTGTTCAAAACTCATCGTAGACTATCACTTCGATACTTTTGGCGCGGTATGTACAAGGATGTGGTTGATTATGTTAAAAATTGCGATGTTTGTGCGGCTTATAAGCATACAACAACAGCCACTCCTGGTTTATTAGGGAAACCCAAGGTTTGTAGTAGACCATTTCAGGTTATTTCTGCTGATCTAGTAGGACCTTTGCCCAGATCTAGATCAGGATTTACGTTTCTTTTTGTAGTAACCTGTTGCTTCTCGAAGTATACAATGTTGTTTCCGTTAAGGCGTGCCACTGGTGCCGCTGTCGTAAAGGCGCTTGAGAATTTTGTTTTCCTGAACCATAGTGTTCCGGAAACCGTAATTGTGGATAATGGATCGCAATTCACGGGTTCCGAATTTCGTAATCTCATAAAGCGTTATAATATTCCGAATTTGCATTACACACCATTGTATACACCACAAGTAAATCTTGTAGAGAGGTATAACAAGACTATTATGACTGCAGTAGCTGCTTTTGTGAAAGATAACCACAGGTCTTGGGATGAAAATTTGTATAAAGTCCAATTTGCCATAAACAGTGCGGTAAATGAATCCACTGGATTCTCCCCGTTCTTTCTTGTCCATGGAAGAGAACCGGTACTAAATGGTTCCTTTTATAAGGACACGGACAAGGATTACGAGGTAGGAATGCCAAGGGAGGAATATGCCGGAAACTTTGGAATATTACAGGACATATTTCGTCAAGTTAGAGAAAATTTGTTCCAGGCTCATGCAGAGAATGCAACGCATTATAATTTGCGACGCAGACCAGCAAAATATGCGGTAGGCGATATTGTGTGGAAAAAGACTTATACACAAAGCGATGCTGAGAAATTCTTTACAGCCAAGTTGGCTCCTAAGTATGAAAAGTGCAGGGTAGTAAAAGTTTTGTCACCTCTGGTTTATGAGTTGGTTAGAGTAGCTGATAATCATCCTATAGGTACTTGGCATATTAAGGACTTTAAGAAGTAAATATTTAGCGTTACATTTTTTTTGTTTAGTCGTTACTGTTTGAATATTTAAGTTCCAACAATATTCAATTAGTATTTTTGTGAGAGTAGTGATGTACTGAGTTAGCAGTTACATTACCATGGTTTAGATGGGAATTGATGAAGTTGATGTAAGTAAGGTTAGGATGCATGAGATTTGAGTGTTCGGGGAAGACTAGCGAAGGGGAGTAAATAAACCTGTAATGCTGATATTACTGTAAAAGATTTTGGCTGATTTATACATTTTTTTTTTTTGACTTTTCCATTTTGTTTAGTTCCTGGGTCATTGAATTCATTTCAAGATTCTGATTCAGTTTCATTTTATTCATCAGGCTATTTTCTATTTAGAATCAATTCTAAATAAATAGTAAAACCATTCGTTTTACATGTGATAGTACTACTACACATGATTCCAGTTCAAACATTGTCTGTTTGATACTGTATTCCGGCGATTAGTGGCGAGGAGCGAGTCACCGTAGACCTAGTTGCATTTAACAGAGAGCTGAAAATGATGTCAAGGTGCTCTCGCTCAAGCACATTCTGATATAACGCAATACTAATATTTTTCTTGCAATGCATATTGTATGTGTTAGTGTTTGCATTTATAATATTTTTTTTGGTTTGTGTTCTGACTAGTGTTAGTTAGGATTTCTTTAGTTTCAGGGTTGCAACGCTGAGGGCAGCGTGGTTCACCCTGTGAACCTTTCGTAGGGGGGGAGGTATTGTAACGTAGTAGAAATTCATAGCATAGCGATATCTACATCTAACGGCAGAACTACTATAGATCCTAGTATTGATTTGCTTAGTGAAGCTCACTAGATGGCGTTCTTTGAGAGTTGCATTGTGTTTCTCGTTTATTTAAATTGTTTAATATTCAGAGTCGTTTTAATTAATTACTTTCATCATTGTTTCATATGATAAATTATTTCATAAATAAATAAAATATAGATTTTTTTCGGTTGGTATTAGTTTTGAAAGTTTAGTGTGGCAACACTGTCAGGTTGTAAGATTCTTTTTGCTTCATCATGATTGAGAGAAGGGAGAGGAGCCGGAGATTTAAGTTTCGTTTTTGTGTTTGGCCAGGTTCGCCTGAGTTTAATTTAATATAATATAATGTCTTAATTTTCTTAATAATTATCTCAACAAAAGTGGTGAGTAATTTCGATACTATGGTGAGATTTTCTTTTGTGGTTGTATTAGCCTATGGATGTCATATATAAATTCGTGTTCTACTTTTGTTGCAGCTTCCTCATGTTTCGTATATATGTTATAAATAAATAGTTTAATCTGATTTCGGGGATGGTGGGAACGAGAGATTTCAAATATACAATCTACTCTGGTAAGATTTCAAACCATTCTTTTGAATTGGCATAGGTTATGATTCCGCCATTTTGACCACATGTTTCTTTGTTTCAGGGATTTAATTTCATTATTTAATTTAATTTAATATATTTCAAAATATTTAATATATATATTTCAAAATATTCCATATATTTAATATATATTTCAAAATATTAAATTTTCTTTCGATGAACATTCTGTCATTTTCGTTAATCTTCAATTATCGAAGCCTGGACCTTTGAATCTGGAATTTAGATACCACCTAGAAGGGATATATTTGGATATACTGGGAGCTGAGTCTTCCTTGGAACATCGACACAATAAAACACCTGTCCGTGTCGATGTGAAGACCCAGGGAGCTGGAGATCCTGCTTCTCGGTTCCTGTGGAGAGTGTTAACGCCTTGTGGTTGTTCAGAACAATGGAACCAGGTGATTTGTGTGTAAATTGATGACAGAGGTCAGTACAGACTTTAGTTTTTGTTTAACCTTATTTATACAGCGGGTGTGTTTAAGTTCTGGTGGTATACTCGTTAGGAATTATACTCATTTTATTTTATTCAATTTAAATTCAATTAACATATTTAGGAACCCTTTCTATTTGACTGAGCAACATATTATGTATCTAAGGTTTTGTTTTACACATTAAATTCTGTATTTAGTTATGGATCTTTAAAATTATAAAAATTTAGTAATAAATTAATTAGAGAAAGTTTTGGATTGTAAAAATAAAATAAAAGAAATAAATCACTATTTTGTTTAAAATTATTTACTGGTTTCTTATTTAATGTAATTGTATCGTAACCTATAACCTAGATATATTTATAAACATACATACAAATAATTTTGTACTTTCTCTTTGTCAACGGCACATTGTTTCCGAATTAGCCGGACAACTCTTCCAACAATGTGTCGGGTGGCAGAGTTTGGACTACTATACAGTGTCATAATATTGAGGACAAAATTTATCTATACTATCTATACTAATATTATAAAGCTGAAGAGTTTGTTTGTTTGGTTGGACGCGCTTATCTCAGAAAGTACTGGTCCAAATAGAAAATCTCTTTGTGTTAGATATAGATAGTCCATTTATCGAGAAAGAAAATTATCGAGCATCAATGAATAATGTCGCAAAAACGGGAAGGCCGGGCGTTAGTTCTGCGAGGTACAGTACTTCGCGACTCAGAAAGAATTTTGTTTCCGGTCTTTACACGTGCGAAGCCGCGGGGAATGCTAATATAATATGACTTATTATAAAACTAACCTGATCGCGTATGGAGTGCAGAGCGAGATGGGCAAGCGCGGGGTGCTGCAGCGTGTCGAGGTAGTTGTAGCGGCGCGCGGGCGCCACGCGCAGCAGACCGGCCACCAGCGCGCGCCACGCCGCCGCCGGGCCCGCGGGCAGCGGCTCGAACGGCGGCTCGGAATTCGGCTCGCGTTCGTATCTAATCATTGTAGTAATTGACAATTAAAAAAAAAGTGCGTGTGTATAAAGTACACATGTCAGAAGTAAAACTTGAATTTAAATTAAGGCTAACAAAAAAACCCGACACGAAATAATAAATATAGTATTCTATTAGTAAAGCCCTTTCATGTGATACCCATATTGAGTTATGATTGTTGTTGTTGTTTTCAAAATGTATCCCCAATAGGGAAAGGCAAAGGATTTTGAGAGTTATGAAATAAAATCCGCCATTTTGTGGTGGCGGCCATCTTGGATTTTAAATACAATTAATGAAAGTTATTAATTTATTGCAAATAAATTTAAGCATTCTTAATATAAAAAAATAAATAAAATAAAGTTAAATCAGAAGAAGCGTCACATAATAATTGCTCATAATAATAAAATAAATCTTATGCATTTAAAAAACAATAAAACATCTTACTTTTGTATGTTACTAAGGATTTGTGCGGTACTATCATCGTCACTCGAAGAAAATGGCCTTTTGAGCGTCACAAGTTCAAACGCCACCACGCCTAGCGACCAGTAGTCGCAAGCTGACTGTTAACAAAATTACCACATTATTTATTTATTGCATTTTCTCTTTAAATATACAACCATCTTTGTTTTATTAGCCTACGTTTTACGTTTTACGCCTATTATTAGTTGTTTTTTTTATATATAATTAAGAATTAAAAATGACGTTACTATTTAATTTAAAAAATTAAATTAAAGAAATATAATATTAACATGAACCAAATTGTGTATAACCAAATATAGAAAATAACAATTAAAAACATACATATTTAAACAGTCATTATAGAAATTATCAAGAAAATTATTAATAAATAGAACATACCCATGCAAAATTCTTAACTAGCTACACATGGATTAAAGCAGATAATTTTCGTAAGGCAATCAAAAATTCTATTTTACTTAATAAGAATATAATTTTCCAAATTCCAATAACATTATTAATAATAAGGTTATTTTAGCAAAATACATGAAACCTGGTTAAGTGAGACATCAAGGGACCTGCAATGTCGTTTCACTTATAGAGGTATTCCACTTACCCAGTGTCTCAGATATCCAGGTATAAATAAATATCTGTCTCATTTATAGAGGGTTCCGTTGATAGAGTTTAGTGACAGGTTATTTCAGTTATAAAGGTGCGATCAAACATAACAATTTTATCTCAGTTACAGAGGTTTATGCATATAAAATTTACTCCCTGTCTCAGTTATAGAGGTAACTATGATGATGAATCGAAAGAACAAATCCCAGATATAGAGGCTTAGCTCGTCCCACTAACAGGGGTAATTCAATGCCAAAGTGTTGGCACCTCAGCATGAGTTCCAGTTATGGAGGTTTCTCACTTATCCAGGTCCCACTTAACCAGGTTTCACTGTACTACAAATCCATGTTCTAGTGTTACCGTGCCATACATTTCTATTTTTTTGCGTGCTGCAATGTGTATATAAAAAAAATCTAATATCTATATCATTTACCAATCTCTTTATTTTAATATACTGTGATAACTTCACGTGGGGTTTACAGGTGATATTATAGCATATATTAAAATGGTACATGGTCTTCTAATCCATACAGTAAAGTAGGCGTCTGAATAAGCTGGTCAGGTATTAACCAGCAATCGCTTTAGAGCGTATATAGCTAGAGTGGAATGATATAACTTGCCACAAATAAATACTACAGGGCTTTAAATCGAAACCGTTCGCAAATTAAAATAAAATATTCGCCTATTCAGATTCAGATACTGTGCTTTTCTAACTGTACCAAGCAAAACAATATATTGACATAAGTAAAGCCCACGTAAGCGATCACAAAGCGTTAGTGCGTGCAACACCCACAATGGCCGTGTTAACCCGGCGGCAGTACTCGAGACACACAGAGTGCGCGGCAGAGCAGTCGCCCAGCAGCTCGGGCGCCACGTAGTCCGCCGTGCCGCCCGCCACGCACCCGCCCTCCGACAGCCGCGCGCAGGTGCCGAAGTCGCCCAACTTTACATGGCCGCATCTGTTAATACCAATTATCTATATAAATTAAATGATAGAGGTCTGCAGTTGTGCGCGCATCACGGAAAAACTACTCGATAGACTTTCTAAGTTTTATTTCTTAGACACTTGGCCCTTATCAAAAAAAAATGATTGCGATATCTTCATTTAATAAAAAGTTATTTAAGTTTCAAGAAACAACGATTTGTATATGCACTGCGTGTTCAGTGATGTATGTTTCCTTCTCGCGGAGTAGTGGGGCAAGCGGCGTAGCGCGCATGCGGAAAACTTTGTTAATATTTCAAGCAACGCGGACGAAGTCGCGGGTATCATCTAGTTTATTATAACAAGTTTAATTATTGAGTATTTCTGTATAGGAAGCCTCAGTAATAGCCCGGAGTTGAGGAGTTGGTAGTAAGTCACCCCCGTGCCTTGGAGAGCACGTAAAGCCGTCGGTCCTGCGCCTGAGCTCTCACTGGTCGTGTTGAACAGTTATCCCACCAGAGTATGAGAGTGATAGGACTAGATAGTGCACTTGTGTCTGCGCATACACTTGTACACTGTAATATCTCCTGTGCAGTTGGCCAGTCTCAATGAGTTACGGCTATGGCCACCATAGCCGGAATCGGTCGGAGAACATTATTATTATTATAACAAAGGGGTTAGTATAGATTTCTCAAAGGTGAGAAATATTACAGGAGTAGAAAATATCCTATTTTGACCAGGATAACCAGCTAACATCATACCAAATTTCATCAAATTCTGTCCATGTGGTTATTTCGTGGTACGGTCACAGACTAACAACAATTTTTAGAGTGGAAAATCGGCCTCTGTGTCGATAATAATGACTGATTGATTTCAATGAGATTTTCCAAAAAATATTTAGTGTGTTACAGTTTCGACTAAGATAAAATTTTACTTTATGTTGGTTTTTGTTCATGTAGTTCTGGCTATTGAAGTACTGATGAGCGTAAATGCATTTTCCAACAGTAAAAAAATACAACGAAATACTGAGTAATTTTTATATCTAATTAATTGTATAATATTAACAGGATTATTCTTTTTAACTCTAACTTATGTAACAAATAGATAATATAGATAATATAGTATAGATATAAGAAATAGATATATAGTTTTATCGATTCAAAAATTACGATTTGAGTGAATGGAGTGACTTGGTCCAGCCCAGGTAATATAAGCTAGGACTATTTCAAATTAAACTACATCGTATTGAGTTATTACAGTGAAGAAGTCACAATCTTGCTTGATCATAAACTTTTGTTCATCATTAATGTAAGATATAGGCATTAAACAATAACAAAACAACACACACACACTATTTAGTATGAAACATTGTTATGAAACATACCTATCCAAAAAAATATTTTGAGGTTTGACATCTCTATGCACGTAGCCCATTCCGTGTAATATTTTAAGAGCATGTGCCACTTCAGCAATATAAAATGCCGCATCTTTTTCTGAGAGCGGGTTATTGCGACGAGCGAGTAAACCTGCCAAGTCACCGCCATTACACAATTCCATAACAAGGTAAAGGTTGCTGTTGTCCTGTAACATTATTTGTACGTAAATAAATTATATAAATAATATTAAATATATATACTCAAGGCAAACATATTTTAAATAATATAATATAATCAAGGCAATTCGTGTAATGGCCATGGAGATATATTTAAAAAGTTTCTATTTGTTTTGCATACTTATAATATTGGCGGAAAGAAAAATGAGACAATACTTAATATTAAAGTTAAATATTATTAAATAAAATCATAAAAAATAAAAATAATCAAACCTACAGAGCGTGCCACAGAAATATACATATTATGTACATACATACACTCGAAAAACATCCCTCCTTTTAGCGAAGTCGGGTAAAAATTATAGATACACCAAACCAACCTGAAAGGCATATTGTAGACGCGGGATCCAATGACCTGTGGCATTTGCTAATATATCCCGTTCGTCTTCTGCACCTGTAACGCGTTTGCGAGCCTGTTCTTTGCGAACACTTTTTAGAGCATACACATCACCTGTTTGTTTTTCTCTAACCATCTAGAATGAAATAATGTTTACTATATTTAAAAAAATCAGATTTATTATGGACAAACAACAGTAGTGGTGCAGTAGATGTGTTTCGAAATCACTGCCTAAATTGTGCATGACCCTGAGGTTCTATTGTCACAAAAAGTGATGTATGTATTATGTTAAATCTAAAGATACATAAGAAGAGAAAAGTAGAAATTAGGAAATAACTTTGATGAATCTTAACAGTTATTCGGCTATCAGATAGATATAGCAAATGATGGAGAATACATACACAAATAAGTGTTAAATTAAAAAAATCTAGTTATAGTCAATAAAAAAACAATGTTAATATATTACATGCACTTCTCCATAATGACCACGTCCAATCATCTGAATAGTCTCAAAGTCCGTAAGACAAACACGAGTCCTGCGTAAATCTGCCAATATACTGCGATCTGAAAAAAAAATTTAACTTTGAAATGTATCTGATAGGTTCATAAAGTTGTGTAATATTAATTTGATTAATCCATACATATAATAAAACTCTAACTTAGCTGAATCTGTATGTTAAGTATTTATTGAAGAATCAATTCAATTCAATTCTGTTGTTGATTTTTTCAATATTGATGGCTTCAATATTGAAAAATCTTATTAAAATAATAACTATTATCAATAATTTAGTTTTTAGAATTTTTTGTCTGCCTGCCTGTTTGAGACGGCATAACGAGGAAACCACAGGAAAGATTATAAATATCTTTATTCATAAAATTGTAGTAACAATTATTTATGATTTAAGATACTTGTTATGCAAATGACTTGCAACTTCCCACTTGGGTTACAGTAATATCTAGGTAAGCAATATAACTTTTAAAGATTTTGAAATAAAATTTATAATGATGTTGAATCATTCATAATATAAATTTAAGTATAGAATTTTACGCTTAAAAGAATCAACAGATTAAATCAGGATGAGACAACACAACACACACGACCGGAAAACACTTCATTTGGTGTGCAATTGATATTGTTTTTTTGTATGGATGAAGAAAAACATTGAGAGTCAAATGCACATACTTCTGTTCACTGGGACAAACCAAGGAAACGGAGGGTCCATTACTTGTCCCACAGTTTCAAGCTGAACATTATCAAAGCATTAGTACCTTTACATTACTTGCCATGGATACAGTCAATGACTGTGATCTGTATATATTAGTAGATTATAATAATAAATAGTAATTTCTCTTCACTCAGTACTCACAGTTCACATAATTTTAAAATAAAATCATTTTATCAGTACATATAAATAAAATTGAAGTGTCTGTTTTTTATTTCAAATTAACAGCTTTTCATTAATTGCATTTACAGTACTTAATTAAAAAAATTAAAGAAATTGCTATAATATAATTTACTAGTTTAGCCAAATTACTGCAAAATGTAACAAATATTATCAGAGGAGTCCTGGAATATGAAAGATCTCAGAAGCATGAGTGAGGTCATTTTTATTACTTTCCTATAATTATTCATAAAATTTAGTTCATTCATAAAGAAGATATACTCGGAGCTATAACCAAATTAGAACAATGATCGCTATATCAAATTATGAACTTTAAATTAAATTAAAATAGGTGGTAGGCGCGACTTTGTAATAGTTATTATCAACTAGGATAAACAAATCTTCTAAAAAATTTCTTACGATTTACTACTAAAATTAAGCATTCTACATATCTATATGCTAATATTTATTTATTTTTTGCTGTAAATAAAGAAATTATTGTACATAGACAGTTACACTGCAAGGTGTTTGCAGTGCAACTTATGCTTAAAGGTTTATCAAGCAACTTACATTTATCGAGGAAAGTACGAACGAGTTCATCGCACTTTTTAACAGGATCTTCATTACACTCATCGTATAAAACTGTTAAAGCATCTAACAGTGTTTCTCGATCAATTTTCCTACTGAGTTTAGTTGTACCACTCGTCACTTTGCCTATTATTTGTCTATTTAATCGAGTAATACGAACAGCAATGGCCTCTTTTGATGGCTCCATATTAATTTCTCTTAATATAGATGAATATAATTTCAAAGAATCTCACGCATTTTATTGTCCGTTTGTTTATATTATTTTTTTATAATCAAAAAGCATTGTCTAAAGAACTCGGTACTGTTACCGTTAATTTTTGAAAATCGAAAACTTCAAGTGACAGGCAAGAGATAGTGTTGTCTGTTGTTACTTGTTCCCATAATAATAAAACAGATTACATAAAGTAGGTATATAATATTGCCATAACCCCATTGTTGTCATAATTTGTTTTGAGCACGTTAACTACCGTAAATGTAGTTAATACTCTGTCTACGTTAATTACGTTAACACCAGTCAGGTAACCTATGCTTTTTGAACGAAGTTCCTTTCACATCCATCCTTCCTCAGAGCGGTTTGCAATAAAAAAGACAGGTGGAAATGATAACATAAAGAACAAATGATATTATGTTCGGTTTAATCCAGCATAATACAGTAGATAACATCAACCCCTGACCACTGGCCATCACTTGCTTGTATCACTTGTTGGTTAAATGTGCTCGATACCGGTACGTAGATTCTCGAAATTAAATAGTTTTGCAATTACTATTAAATAGTGAATTTTATGTATTATCTAATTGTTGCAATCTCAGATCAAGTAAAAAAAGGTGAATAACGCACCACCTACATTATTAATGAAGCCACAAAAGTCTGCTCCTTTATGTAAGCACAGCACACATATGCACCAAACTATGCTCATTTTCGTTAGTATCTTAAAGGTCGTCGTGCAGTAAGTTTTCCTAAAAAATGCCGCCCTGTGTAATTAAATGATGTAAAAACAATTCAAAATAGAACAAAAAGGCTGATGGAATATCGTTTCTCATATACGTACACACAAGACTATAATATTTTATGTTATTCTTATACAATTTTGAGGTTGTTTGAAATAAATAATGACAATGTCAGTTGACAGGAGTTTGTATTTCTACTGGTCAAAAAATGTGGGGTAAATTGTAGTTAAATCATATCAAAATAATTAGGTAGACATTTAAATTTATTATTATTAAATAATTATTTTTAGTTTGTTATTTTTTTAATAAAGCCCTTTGTATTACCTTTATTTAATTTTTCAGCCAAGAGTATAACTATTTATAAAGTGATCCTACACGCCTCCTACATATTTAAAATCTTATTGTAAATAAAAACATTTTTATTTTATTTTTATTTACATCTATTTTTTATTTTATTTTATCGCATATTACCTATATTACAGAATATTAAGGGGGATTTTTTAAAAAGTGTCAACAGATCAGTCACGCACACATACTTAAAAAAGTGGTTACACTTTCTGTCCTAAATGCGTTATCTAGGTTTTTTTACTTGATCTGAGGTTGCAATCAAAGACTACTATTGTATAAGTTGCAATGTTAAAAAAGAAAGTTACTCAATACAGTTGTATTGTATTTAAAAGGTCGCTAAAAACTTGTCTCGTCGAAAATCAATTTAATTTTTATTTATTTTTTTCTCATTATTTCATTATTTTCTACCATTAAAATGATAAGGATCCTAAAATTTTTAAATTCGATATTTTAATATTGAATGGTCGCTCAATATTTTTTTAGTCAGAAGTCGCTCGAAAAGGTCTTTAAACTACTTGGAAACTAGTTCTTCCAGTTTGATCGCATTAAACTTGAAAATAAAAATCTATCGATATGTGTATAGAACCGAGGTTGATTGAGTTTTTACCATGGTCTAGAAAGAAGGTCTAGTAAGAACAATAGCGGGGGTACTCGGCTTAATGATGGCACAATTTCAATTTACGGCCACCAGAGGCATGACGATAGATGAATGTGCTGTGTGTAATTTTGACAGACTATAATATTTATCCCAAACACTTTTTCGAACCCAAAAAAACAGTTTAATAACAAAACAATAATAAAAACAAAACAGCAAAACTCAACAAAACTATATAACAGTGATTAAATATATGTATAATACGTGCCACGAAAGATGAGACTTGACGAGCGTCAGTAGCGGGGGATTTTCGCACTTAAGTCGTGTCAGTAAGAGTTATGTATAATTAATTTCAAGTCTCATCTTTCGTGGTACGGTCTGTATTTGACATTAAGAAATGTCACTCAATCGGCGTGCGCATTGCGCACTGCCCCTCTAGACAAGTGGCATAAACGCCAGTAGAATATAATAATCAATGTATGGGATTGACATAAGCTTACAACTAGTGATTAGATTCAACGTATCGAATTTGTAATTGGTAGCCAAATGTAACGAAACGTCAGATTAGTACATAATTCCCCATACAGAAGTGTCACTTTTGACAAACGACTTCTGCTGTTAGCGTACGGCAAGGCGTTAGCGTTTATCGAAATAGAATAGACACGGAGCGTTTGCCACTTGTCTAGAGGGGCTGCGCAGTGCGCAGCACCCATTTTTATTAGTCATCTATGGCACCCATCGATAGCAACGACGTACAGTGGCGTTCATAGATTATACACTGTGGCGTTGACGCGAAGTTTGGAAGTTATATCACAAATCGTACTACTAATCCCTTAGGTTAAGCTTCCGAAAAGCGCATACCTCCGATCGATCTGAAATTTGGTATTATAACCTATTTTGACCCCCTAATCACGAATATCATAATAAAAATTGGCGCAGTCTTTAGAGATCACAAAAGAATAAAATTAAAAAAATTAAAATTGATTGATAGTTTTCATCTATGATATAAAAAATTATAACTGAGTCAAATATATACATTAAAATTTTACTGAATAGAACTTTTGTCTGTCTGTGACCGCATCAGGAGAAAACCACTGGACTGGTTCAAGATGAGGGTAAACCGGAGCAATCGCCCCGGCGGTGGTTTCATTGGGCGCCAAATAAAGTATGATTGAAAATGAAAACCTTGCTTTTAGCATAAGGAACAAAGCGGCAATCGGTTTACAAGAAAAAGGCGCCACACACACACAGATAAACTCGATATGCCTATTTGAGATTTGCCGTGTCACAGACAAGTCTTTTTACTGAAATTGACGTCATTGATCAGGGGCTGATTCTCTGAGGTCTACGAACCTGAACGGCGCAAGGGTGAGTCTAGTATTATATGTATATACGATTTTGTATTATTCTAAGGATATCGACATTTACTGGTCATTGAGTTACTTTAATCAGGTCAAGTGTCAACATATGGGATACATTCTTATTGCAGGTAATTATTACATCTCTGGGAAGTCTATACTTCGATCACTATAGTACTTATTAGCGAACAAAGAGTCTACTGACCGTTAAAACATATCTGTACCAAAGTCGCGGAGCAGGAGGAATTTTGTACAATGACCCCTTTGCCTACTGAGGGTAGTTACGAACTTTTTTGTATTAAGTGCGTGGTTTAAATGAAATATTTTGAAGAAGATAAAATTAAATTACTAACTTATTAAATAAATTATTGTTATTATATAAATAATTAGGTTGATTAAATGTAAATATTTTTTTATAATATTTATTTAAAAATGTACAAAATTATAACAACTTCATAAAGGCACTATTTTGCATAGTATTTCTAATGGAATGCCCTTCGTTATTTAAAAATTATTATCTAATTATTATTATTATTATTACAAGGCCAAAGAAAAACTACATGCAAACGAAAGCAAACATTACAATCTCAGGTAAAATGTTTACAACCCCCGACGATAGCGGTCATTGCATCTGTGCGAGCGAGACGCATTATACATATTTACGTGACAGTAACAGTGGTCAGTGGAAATATTAAAGAACTGCTATCAACGGCCGAAATTCTTTCTGCTCGGCGACCCAACAGTGACGAATCCGAGCAGGGCAAGGATAAGTTGCTTGTAGTGTCCGACCGAAACTGGTTTTTACGACCGAAACCGAAACCGAATTTCGGCAACGGTCTCAGTTTCGGCCGAAACCGAAACCGAAACCGAAACTTTCTTATAAGGATCATGTTTTCAGAGAAAAATAAAGAAAATGTATTATAATCAGTTAGTTTTAATAAGTATAATAAATATAAGTGTTAATTTTATACGGATAACCAGGTAGGTATCTATTCGTTTAATTATAAGTGTTAATTTGTAAAAAAAAAACAATTATTATATTGGTACCTACTTAATAATTATTAAATTGAATCCTTAACATTATCACCACTAAAGCACTATAGTAAATACCATGTACCTAACTAATGTTTGTTTACATATAGCATTACCGAAAGAGTTAAATTAACCACAAAATGTTTAGATTTTTAATTTTTTATGGTTAACTTGATTCTACTATAATCTAGGTACTCCTTTGTTATATTAAATTACTTTTTGAGGTACTCTTATATTATACATGATAAAACTCACAACAAACAAAATGCACTGTAAACAAACAGGTTACGACATGATTACGCACGTGGACGCGGCCAAATGTCATCGGCACTTGGATTGGATGTCATTTACCGCGCCAAACACACCCGAGCACAGCGCGAAAACTTCCGAATGTAGTTTCGGTTTCGGTCGTAGTTTCGGCAGGTTTGCTGCCGAAACCGAAACATAACCGAAACTCGTTTTTTTGCCGAAACTCGACCGAAACCGAAACCGATACCGAATATTCGGTCGGACACTAGTTGCTTGTCATAAAATATTTATAAAATGATAAACATTGTTTATAACTGTAATTAACAGTTAATTAGATAATAATAGTAATTAGTAGGTATATACGAGCTTTTTTTCATCATCAAAATCGTTTAACTCTATAATAAACGCAGGTATACACTAACCCACACTAACCAAATGACTTTTATATTTTAACTGTAAATTGTACTCTATCTAGGAATTAAAGTACGAGTATGCTATATCAAGGATTATAATATAGAATGTCATGTGTTAAATTTTCGTTTAATGTGTTAAATATATTTAAAGCTACATTTAGAGTTCCGGGTTCCGGGAACTACTATTAAAATGCAAAAGTTTATATTACATATTATTATATTATGTGTCTCTATTTTGTGTCATTTATATGGCTGCATTGGAAAAAAATGTTTATTAATAACCAAAATTTTAAAATTACTTCCTTATTTTTAATCGTACAGGCTTTGATTACCTATATATCAAAGCGTACAGGTGTAATTTACGATTTTGTGTCTATATTCTTCTTTAAAAAGCATATAATAAACAGTAACTTAAAAAATATGCATATAAAATATTTTTAAAAACAATTTCGGTAACGTGTTTTGTTAAACATCTTATCGTTAAATACAAAAAGTTCTTGATCGATTTTAACCAAATTTTGTGTAGTTGTTTGCGTAATATATATCTCTATATATAATATATAATATCCGAATAATAAGACAACTAATGTCTTATTATTCGGATCAACAGTTAGGATACTTTGTATTTTAGAAAAATATTTTATTTCCACAGGAAACGAAACAGTTGGTTTTATTGATTCGTCCTTAGCAGTGGCTAAATAGAGAATATGTACGTCAAATCCATGTATGTAGTACGAAATTGTAGATCTAAAAAGGCTCAATACCTATTTTTTCAGTACATATTAAAACAATAAATTTCGATAATCGATGTGTGCGTATCACGCAAAAAGTACTGAACCGATTAAAGCAACATATCCAATAACTTTTATGCATTGATTTTTTTTGTATGTCTGTCTATCTTTCTGTGACCACATCACTAGAAAACTACTAGACAGATTTCGATGGATTGTATAATTACAGCTGGTTATCTACCTACGGTGGCACACTCGGAGATCCTGGGTTCGAGTCCCGGGTCAGGGGTTAGTAACAGCCTAGAGTTGGGACGTTGGCGGTGTTTCACCCCCGGGCCTCGGAGAGCACCTAGTCGTGATGAGTAGTCGTCCCACCAGACTATGAAAGTGGCAGGAACAAAGAGTGTTCTTTTGTCTGCGCGTACACTCGTGCACTTTAATATCCCCTGCTCAGTTCACTAGGCTCAATGACATTTGACTTTATACATTTCTAGGATTTGTACTACTTATAAAAAAATAATACTTTTTAATAACTACACTGTTTATATTTTATGTTAAGATGCGAAGTATTATATATACATCTAAATTAAAATAATTATAATTCTTTCTTAATTAAAAATACTAGTTTTTGTTATTTATAATGTAGACGGCGCGGCGTTTAGTTCATATCGCTCGTTTATAAAAGACGTTGAGTAGCATTTATTGGCAGTTTTATGTCTGCTTTGGTAGAGTTCGTTGTGTAGCGTTCTAATTTGATCGATTTATATTTAAATAATCAAGTTTCCTGTGGTGTGATAATAATGGCGTTCCTCGAAGGACCATCGTTTAAACAGGGGGAGATGATAAAACAGGAGATCGGGGAAGGACCTGATGATCTAGAGAGAGGTGTAAGGGACCTCCGAAGTATGTGTGCAGCCAACCCTTATTTACCAGAGGCAGAAGCTTTAGGTAGTATTCTAAAAATATTGATATAATTTTCTTAAATAAGTTCAATTAAAAATATGTTTTTTAATATTCTATTTATTTCAACATTCGTTTTAATATCTTAAGAGTACGGTTTTGAGATTATTTTCATTTTAACGACAAATTAAGTGTACCTGAGAGATACTTTACATTTTTAAGTTTAATAACAAATAGAAAGAAATAAAAACAAATATTAGAAAGATTAATCTCACGTGTAATAGGTAATTTTTAATACAATATTTTCTCCAAGAAATAGATACCTCTGGCTCTACTTTTAGGTACATTACAAGAATGTCTTATTATTACTTTATCGTTTAATTTAAAAAGTGATTATTATTGCTGTTTTTTTTTTGTTTTTGCATTTGTACATATCGGTACTGAATGATTTTGTACGGTAATTATTCTTATGTCATTTTATTTTAAGAATAGAGTACCTACGCTGAAACTGCCACGCAAAATTGAACCAGCAGTTAATATTAAAACTAAATGATTTTATTAGTGTTTTGATAACTGATAGGTATTCACTTACATCTATTTTTTAGGACTATTAGTTTTTATATATCAAGAGAACAAAATAAACCTATTAATTATAAACTTCTTTATGTTTAATTTGTATTTTAAATCATTAATTAGTAAACCTTATAAACAATACTCAAATGCAGGTCACTCTTAAGGTAAATAATGACTAACTCACCTTGTTCATTTAGGTACTCTTATTACTTCGTATGCATTTAAAGTACTAGCTTGCATTTTATTCTTTTTGTGTGAAATGTTGCAATACTCAATGATCTTAATACAAGCCACCCATTAGTATTCAACGCTAAAACGCTTTCGTAAATACTCTTGAGCAAAATTACTCCAGGAGCATTTGATTGTATACTCCAAGTAAAATTTCAACTTGTGAAAAAAATTATTCGTCTTATAGATATGTTATAAACATAAATTGTTTTGATAGATAGAGATAAATTGTGATTGTGGAGCTTTGCCATTTACAACGGCTATTTATAATGTTTAAAAATATTTGAGTTTGAGCTTATTTGGTTTGATTAAATATGCAAATAACAAATTACCTACTTACGTAAGAATTGAATTTTTAACCGACTTCAAAAAGGAGGAGGTTATAGAGTCTCAGTTTTGGAACTATAAAAACTAAAAAAAAAACGTTCCCTCCATTAAAGTTAGTGGCAGCCGATAATGCCTTTAAATATGATTATCTAATAAATAAATATAACACAGCTTTAATTATAGTTAAAATGTAATACATAGGTAGTAGTAGTTAGGTACATACAGTTACATCACAAATGTATGTACATTGTAATTTGTAACTTACATTGAAATAATTTAAATTCGTCTCCATAATCATCGTAAGTATAATATATAAAAAAATCTGGTTTTAGAGGCAATATTTGGTACGATCGCTTTTATTGCCTGATCTCCAGTTTGGGATTGTAATCAAATTAGTTATCAATTTAATGTATTTCGAGTGACGGTACCTATATCTTAGTATTCTGTTTATGACAATATATTACCTATATCAAAACAATCTAGAATTCAGTAAACTTATTAAATATATATTTTATTTATTTTCGTAGTCATTCTAGTGATTCTCATTTATTTCACCAAAAACGATAACTATTTTTAAATACAGATTACTTATAATAGAAAATTTATGGTGAAATGTTAATTTTAACCTATCAATAAGTATCGAACAAATGAATTGCAGTTATTTAATTTGAGATTCTGAAATTAAAAAGCAATTTGTCCTTCTTTTTTAAAATATTTAATGTCATCTATTTATAGACGTCCATAGGAAGTCCAAAGTCCCCAAAAAGTTTGCAAAAAGTTTAATTGTTTTATAAAATGTGAAAAATATTAACACATTCTAATGTAAATTAATAATAAAATTGTAAATTGCCTTTGTGCATTCGAATAAAATTCCATTTAAATAAGTATTATTAACCGTGAGAAACAAGTTAGATACATACCTATTCTCTGAATTTCTAGACTGAATAGGTACACTAAAAACCTATTGTCTGATAACTGATATGCATTCAAATAATTAATAATATTACTTAAATTGAATTTACATGTTATTTTTTACCTACTATTATTTTTGTATCTTTTGTTAATATAATTTTTTAAATCGATACATGTACCCAGTACCATGCTTTGTTTGTGTTGTGCATAATCCCATGCGTATTCTTTGTTACTATTTAAATATTTCTATATACTTTTAAAGTGGTAGTGCCACGCTTGTTACCTTCGGGTAGCAACCGAATGGGCCGGCACGCCCCGTATAGTTCATTAGTACCACTCTCTCACAGAAGACCGGCGTGAAGTGGCTCCCACTTCCCTCCCTCCTCCATCCCTCCCTTTCCTGAAAGGCCGGCAACGCATCTGCAAGCCTGGCTTGCAGATGTCCATGGGCGGAGGTGATCACTTCCCATCAGGTGAGCCTCCTGCCCGTTTGCCCCCTTTTTACCATAAAAAAAATATATAATAATAACAATATTATTTATTTTGTTCTCGGGAGTGAGAGTAAAGTATATTATATGTACTATAGATAATAATCTATACTAATATTAAAAGCTGAAGAGTTTTCTTTGTTTGGTTGAACTCTAGATTTATTGTTATAACAATCAATCTAGAGTTCCATCTTTCATCATTAGAGAAGAAAGGACCTAAATATGAAAAAAACGTACATAAATGGTACGAGTAACTCTGTAAGTATGCCTGGCAGTAGAAGCCAGGCCTTGCAGCCGACCCGAGACTGTGTGACTCGATCGTCGACACTCCCGGGGGCGCAGGTTGTGGCCTGAGGGAATGCCTCACTCCCAAAAAATTTAACGTTCTTGGAGATGTCACTTCACCGCCTTTCAGACTTTGAGCGGAAATTAACACGTAGGTAGTTTTAATGACTGGTTTGATAATTGCCCGTGAGGATAGGTGTGGATTCAAAGTATCACTCTCATATATATCGTATGGACTAAGCGGCTAAGCCCCATTCTTAAAGTGTGATGCGAAAGTGTGATTCAATTTTATTTTGTTCCGATAGTATGTGGGATAATATGCTCTATTAGCACTTTTAATTACTGTTATTTTTTTTATACACAATGTACATTTACACTTTACAAGTAAATATATCTCACTTAACATCATCATCATATTTACGTAGCAGGAAGGTACTCATTATTTCTCAAGTCATAAAATATTGCGTATTATGTACCTATCACATATGCATTTTTAAAAACACGCTATAATGTCAAAGAAATTACACAATAGTATAATTACCAATACGACCTTAGGTGAATTGAACATTATTTTAGTTTACCTTAATAATATTTAAATGGCGGCCTGGTTAGAATACGAATGATACTCGAACGATGTCATAGTTTTAGATTGCAGAAAGAATATCTCTAGAATATATGTGCTTACGTATTTTGTAATTCCATTTATATTGTCCACAGAAACGCACTTGCTACAAGTATTTCTAAGAGGATGCCGTATGGACTTCGAGAGGGCTCGGAAAAAACTAGAAACATTTTGCTATGCACGTTCACGTTTCAGAGATCTTTACGAACACCGATCTCTTACGGAACCACCGCTAAATGAAGTTTGCAAATTTTTGTAAGTAACCCGATGACTGTTAAACATTTCTGTGACATTTTGATGTGCCACCTTTGACTTCGTAGGTTTAATGCTCACACCAGGTGAATGAATTACCTACAGCATTGACTCCGTAGGAGAGTTGTGTATATTTATGTTCTGGTTTAAATAAGTAAAGCTCCCTGTAAACGGGTTCACTGTCGAGACCCGATAAAAATAAATGTTATGATGTCCATCTGAAAATAGATACATATGAAGTCAGAGTCACTTATTTAAAATATGTTTAATATTCTAGTTATACTGGCTAACTTGGTAGGTAGTCTTGTAAATTGCATATAGTGACCCTTAAAATGACCCTGGGGTATGATAATTTCTGACCTCTTTTAGACTAGTAAGAACCCTTAACTATACTACTCATCCTATACTATACTATACCTATCTATACTACTCATTGAATTTTCTGTTTATTTTTTGTATAATAAAGAATCAGCATTAATTTATACTATATAACTAGCTGTACCCGCGGCTTCGCCCGCGTTCATTTTTTTAATTGCTAATCAACCTCATTGGGTTGATCTGTAGGAAAAAAATTGTCTAAAAAATAAAAAATAAAAATTTAGGGGTGGACTACCCTTAACATTTAGGGGGATGGAAAATAGATGTTGGCCGATTCTCCACCCTGGCCGACAATCACGCTAAGGATCACAAAAATCGGTCGAGCCGTTTTGGAGGAGTTCAAGTTCGAACCCCGTGACATTTTAATTAACAAATAAAATATAAGGGTTGATCGTGGAGGGATGAAAATTTAGGGTTGCATGTATTTTTGCATGCTGTGTCATAAAAAAATAAAAACAAAAAATTTTGCCTAAAAAATAAAAAAAAAAATTAAGGGGATGAAAAATAGATGAAAGGGGGATGAAAAATAAGAGACATTTAGGGGGATGAAAAAAAGATGTTGGCTGATTCTCGGACCTACTCAATATGCTCACAAAATTTCATGAGAATCGGTCAAGCCGTTTCGGAGGAGTATGGGAACGAACATTGTGACACGAGAATTTTATATATAAGACTAGCGACTCGCCCTCGCTTCGCTCGGGCTCTTCCCTAGATTTAGCACAGGCAAAGCCGCGGGATCGCCTAGTTATGCATATAAACCTTCCTCTTGAATCACTCTATCTATTGGAAAAAACCGCATCAAAATCCGTTGCGTAGTTTTAAAGATTTAAGCGCACATAGGGATATAGGGATATAGGGACAGAAAAGGCGACTTTGTTTTATACTATGTAGTGATAACTTAGTCGAATCTGTATGTACATGGAATATTTTTTATCAATTTTAAATTGAAATAGTCTTTATTAAAAATAATATAAGAGATCGAATCTATAGTTTTTAGAATTTTTGTCATTCTGTCTGTCCGTCTGTGACCACATCACGAGAAAACCACTGGACGGGCTTAAATTAAATTTTATGTTTTATCCGGATGAACATATAGGATACTTTTTAATGCATCATCAGAAATGGAAAACATCTCATTTCTGAAAAAAATATACTAACCGTCAAAATACCTACCTACCTACCTACGGCGGCGGAGCGAGGACGAGTCGCTAGTGATCAATAAATTCACTTATAATTACCGCCGTAATAAAAACTAATTGTCGAAACTGAGACGCCATTAGAACATTTAAACACAAGTGCGCCAGTTATGAGCAACATGCAAAATGCAAATATTTAAATCATCATAGATTTTCGATTCAAGGCAGTTTAAGGAAGAACTAACATTTACATACAGTTAGGGTTGCCATCTCTAAAATTTAGAAAACACGACAAGACGCGTGAAAACCCCGGATTTTAGAATTTAGAGTCCGAAAGCCGGACATATCAACAAGATCTTTTAAACATATTCAACGTACCTAATAAAAAACAGTTGGTAATGTCATAAGTCACCTTTTTTATTCATTCATTATTTTAACAAAATAGAATCATATTATTACAATTTGTTTAGTGGCGTAGTTACCGCCGTATCAGCCGCATCAATTATACGGGGCCCTAAGGGTAAAGGGGCCCCCAGCCCAAGTAAGCAAAAATTCAAGTGCTAGCCAAAATCTCACTTGAACTGTTAATGGCCATACGTTTCGGCTAAATTTCCCGGGAAAAAATGAAAATATTATACACATTTGAATTATTTTGTACATTGTAGTGTTTTTTAGCAGTCTCGGAAAAATACGAACGTTGTGTCATTCGATTCGGAATGATATGAAGATCTTTGAAAAAAATCAAGTCCCGCTGTAAAAATTGCAGTTATAAACAATTTATTCGAAAAGAAAAACAAATAATGATTTAAAAAATTGTTTCCTTAATATTTTTAATATTAAATGTTATGTTTAAATAACGAAACCCGCGGCTTCGCTGGCACTTACAGTAAAAAAATATTTTTGACTTTATGCAATGTACCTATAATCTACTAGCTGACCCGTGCCCACTTCGTTGGGCATAATGTTAATAATCCTTTTTTAGTACAGAGTGTTTAAATAATTTAAATTATTTTATTAATATTAAAAATTAAAAATTAAATTATCTATACTAATATTGAAAAAACTACTTTTTGTAACTAAAATATAAAAGTTAGACATATGCTGTCGTTGACTCTTTTGTAGGCATTTTCAAGCTCCACATCTTTTCTCTATCTCAAAAATATATCTTTCATAGTTAAGGCAGCGTTCGTAAGAAACGCTTTCATTCAACTGTTTTTTCTCCGATTCACTTTGCAAAACGGACTACCACGTAAAAGCCTTTTTATTTTTCGGTTTTTTATATATCAAATCAAATCAAATCAAAATATTCTTTATTCAAATAGACTTTTACAAGCTCTTTTGAATCGTCATTTTTACATTAATAAAATTAAATGTCAGTCTGTAAGTCTGTGAGTAAGCTACCACCGGGTCGGAAAGCTGTTCTGCTGAGAAGAACCGGCGAGAAACTCAACAGTTGCTCTTTTCAAAAATATTATTTGGTAACAATATTGTATTACAATTTATCTATTTATCCTACGTGAGACACAACCAGTCACTAATCCCACACATTTACATCTACTAGGTATTCCGTGATGGTGTAATAAGCCTTATTCAATAGCGTATTTTTAATTTTAGATTTAAATTGCTTCAAAGGCAAGCTCAGTATTGACTGTGGAATTTTATTATACATGCGTACACCTTGCCCCATAAATGACCTATTTACTTTTTGTAGGCGAAAACTGGGTGTTACAAGTTTATTCTTATTTCTTGTATTTATACCGTGTTTGTCGCAGTGCCTTGAGTAGCTATTAACGTTTTGACGAACAAACATGATGTTACAATATATATATTGCGCAGCAACCGTAAGTATACCTATTTCTTTAAAAAGTTCGCGGAGAGTATCCCGAGCGCTCATGTTATAAATAGCCCGAATGGCCCTTTTTTGAATTATAAATATTGATTTAATATCCGTTGCATTACCCCACAACAAAATACCGTACGATAAAATGCAATGGAAATAGCTAAAGTAAACAAGTCTGGCAGTATCAACGTCCGTTAGCTGCCTGACTTTTCTAACAGCGAAAACAGCTGAGCTCAGTTTACTCGCAAGAGACGAGAGATGGGGACCCCATTGCAGACCCGAATCTAAAGTCAATCCCAAGAAGACCGTGGAATCTACCGTATTTAACATGTCGTTATTAAGATACAAATTGAAATTCTGCCTTTTTACATTAGGTAATAAAAACTGCATATATTTTGTCTTCTTGGCATTTAAAGCCAGATTATTGATGTTAAACCAGTGAAGTATATGCGATAATGCACTATTTACTTCGTCGTAATTATTTAACTTTCTATCAACTTTAAAAATTAAGGAGGTATCATCCGCAAAGAGTACAGTATCACACAATTTATCGGCATAAAACGGAAGATCATTAATATAAACTAAAAACAAAAACGGACCCAGGATAGATCCCTGCGGAACACCCATTCTAAGACGAGAACCAGAAGAATTGACGTTATTTACCGCGACCTTCTGAACCCTATCAGTAAGATAAGAAGCAAGTAGATCGAGAGCAATACCACGAACACCGTAATGTGCAAATTTAAGTAAAAGAGTTTCATGTTCCACACAATCAAAAGCTTTAGATAAATCACAGAAAACTCCAATTGCGTTCTGTGATTTTTCCCAAGCGTCATAAATATGTCTAAGAAGCGCAATCCCCGCATCAGCTGTAGACTTGCTTTAGTGAAACCATACTGTTTACTATGTAAAATATTATTTGTGTTAAAATGAATTATAAGTTGACTTAAAATAAGTTTTTCAAAGATTTTACTCATACATGGCAATATAGAAATAGGTCTATAGTTGCCAGGATCATTTTTTTCCCCATTTTTGAAAAGAGGTATTATTTTACTAATTTTCATTAGATCAGGGAATATTCCAGTATCTATGCATTTATTGAAAATAAGAGACAATTGTGGTGCAATGTTTGTTATTATTGTATTAAGTAATTTAACAGACATGCCCCATAAATCACCAGTTTTTTTAAGATTGATAGTTTTAAATATTTTAATTATTTCATCCGCATCTACATAAGAAAATTTAAATTGGTGATCACAGTGAGGAGTAAGACTTTTCAAAGAAATTAATGCATCTGTAGGAGAAGATTTTAAAGAAGATGTGACCTTTTCAGGGATTTTCGTAAAATAACTTTCAAATGAACTTGCAACATCTTCATTGGAACTCACTGTAGCATTATTAATTAACAGTTGGACAGGTTCACTAGCGGGCTTTGATCTTCCAGTCGTACGAGTAATCACGTATAACCTACACTCAGCAATAATGTGGCTTTTTATTGGTGAAAGAATTTTTAAAATCGGTTCAGTAGATCCCGAGATTACCCCTTACAATTTAACAAATAAACAAACTTTACTTCTTTATAATATTAGTATAGAAGTATAGATATTGTACCAATGATTGAGTCCCTATTTAGTTTAGTTTAGTTCCACCCCACGTTTATGACAACTAGAAACTCCATAGAACCAGTTTTTGTATAATTCTGTGAGAATATAACATTTTTCTGAAGTAAAGAGTATCCTAAATATGACCATAGTAATAATCTACCACTGCACAAAGTAAAGTTAAAATCAGTTCAGTATTTTTTGTGTGAACTGACACATCGATTAACATATAATATTTCAAACTTTTCTGTTTACCTTGTTAAGACTTATAATTTTCAAATACGTAGTTTGTTCTTTTTAGAAAATTTCCTCCTCTTTTTGATTTTTTTTATATTTCAAAAATCTCAATTAATTTTTGAGATATTTGCAAAAAACAAAACCCCAATTTTTTCTTCAAAAATCATCTACATGCGATATTATGTCACCTTGACCAAAAAAGCACTAAATGTTTTTATATCAGTTATGAAGAAGGGCCCTCACTAAATTTTGATCAAGGGCAAGCTACGCCCCTGAATTTGCTACAAATTCTTTATATAAATCAGCTTTTTTAATTCTTGAAATAAGAAAACAAAACCTTATTAAAATATTAAACAAAAACATATATTTAATGAATTAAAATCTTAAAAGTACCTACATAGACCATTCTAGTATTCAGCCTTACAATTTTTGAGGTAACTCTTTTAGCTATAGTTCTATAATTATTATCTGCTTTACTTTTTATCAGCAGTCATTTATATAACAAAATATACTTATTTAAGCAGGATATAAACTAAATTCAGTCTTCTTAAATATTAAACAACAAAACAGAACATTTTTAAAGTTTAGACCTACAGCAATGTAAGTTACATTATTAAAATTTGAATTGAATATACTTGGTTCGTCGGTTGATCGTGGTGGTTATCAACTAGGACAAATCCGGGGAAACCCGGACGGATGGCAACCCTACATACAGTGTACCGGTTAGGTTTGTTTATAGGATATGAGCTTTATTTAAGCTACCCACTTATATTATTATTCAAAAAAAATGTTAAGTAAATAATTATTATTCAAATGAATATTAAATACATATTGTTTTATTATATTAAAAAAATATTATTGTGTGTGTCGGACGGAGTCATTATTTTTATCTCTTACCAAATTACCAATTCACGTCACACAAATGACATGACAGCAGCGGGACTCAAACCCGCGGCCGCTATAACTGGGCGAAACGTATCTTTAATAGTTACATAAATTGTAAACGGACTAAAAGTTCGAACAAAATATACTGATTATAAAACTGATATACTGCCAAGATACAAGTATATCAGTTTTGTATTCAGTAATGTTCTAGGTAGACTGCGGCGATTTACTAAATTCATGGTCACAAATAAATCAAATGCTTAACTCACTTCCCTGTTGAAAGATATCTTCCTAATAGCATACATTATTTAAAGAGGATATCAAATTAAAACATTACGTCAACATTATATTAACATATACGTAATTATGTATTTACATGAAGACAGTGATAGCCCTGTAGTAACGCGCTCGCTTGGATATCCGAGTGATGCGGGTTCAAATACCGAGTCTCGCACCTCTGATATTTTCATGTGCGATTCTACACTAACATGATTATCACTTGACTTACGGTGAAGGAAAACATCGTGAGAAAACCTGCATGTCTGAGCAACACGCACTAGGCCAGCGTGATGGACCTGATCACCCTCAATTGAAGGGAGGCCCGTGCCCAGCATTGGGACGTTAAAAAAAAGGGTTGATTTCTTACTTATATATATAAATATGTGTAGTTAGTTATATTATACTGTATTACATATATACAAAAATCACAACCATTTCTCTATTTAATTAAAATAATTTTAAATTATTAATGAATTTTCAATCAAAAAATATTGCTATATTAGCGTTTCTAGAATTGAATTTGAATTACATTCTTTCACCTCCTGTTATGAAATACTATCCACAATTGAATACTCATTTCGAACTTTTTATAACAAAAATGAAAACCGACTTCAAAACGTTACTTAATCGAAACTAAAAAGAAAAGAAAATAATTTTAATTACTTAGTTATAGTTGGAGTCGGTGCCAGCCAAGAAGGAGAGTTTTATCCTGCCTTTGCAATGAACTTTCGAACAGATATTTTGATTATATTTACAAATTGATACATTAATTAAATTGTATTAGGATTATTTTGCTTTGGCTTTATTCTATTATCAATCCACTTAATATCCTGAAGGAATACGACTATCAGTTCATAAGTACGTATAAAATTAAAAGAAATTTCTTTCAACTCCTAACCGTTGAGGAGATATACCTAACATCATCACAAATTCTTGAACAGCTTTAGAAAATATATGAAACAGGTAATCAGTGCCGATAAAATTTAAGGGTTGCCCTCGATTTCTCTAGGATCTCATCATCAGATGCTGCCTTGGTGACAATGAGAACATCTTGAATGTATACCCTACTGAATAAAAAAGAAATTTTTAAAATCGGCCCACAATTCACGGAGAAATCGGTGAAAACACATAAAAAACAACTGTTGAGGAATTTTACCTTTCATCATCAGCACATCGACATGAGATGATGATTTTCATACGTAAAAGCTTTATCGGTTTTAGAAAATATATCAAAAACATAATAGGTGCCTGTAAATTTTGAGAGTTGCCTTCGATTTCCCTGGGATCCCATCATCAGATCCTGACTTGGTGACAATGGGACCACCTCGGAACTATACCCTACCAATCAAAAGAAAAATTTTTGAAATCGGCCCACAGACGGCGGAGAAATCGGTGAACATCTATAAAAAAAATCGATACAACGGAACATATAACCTCCTCCTTTTTTGAAGTCGGTTAAAAGTTTAGCGTTGTTCATAACATAAAAAAAACATAAACGAAAACTTTGAACGAAATCACAGGGAGAGAATAATGTTCCATAAAATATATTTGCTATCTCAATCGATATTTTGCAATTTGATGCTCTACTGCTGACTAAACTAATGTATTTCAATTTTTCCTCAAGATGGAGGTCAAGGGAATTGTTGCTTTCTCAGTATTTTTTTACTATTATCTTTAATAATGTAGAGACAGTACAGGCTATAAAATCGTTGTAAATTGTTTTGTTTACATATTTTATATAAAAAATATTTTATAAAGGTCTGTGTTATTTAAAATGCATGTATAATAGGTAGGCTAGAGTTACATGAGTGGCTCCAAGTCTGAAACGCTTATTGTGCTAAAATGCGCCCATAATGATCGACATGTAAATTTAAAAATTAACTTTTACTTAATGATACCGATAGCCAAAACAGTGTGCCAATGAAATTATATTTGAATTAGTTAATTTTCTACTGTCTTCATGATACCACAAATTGACATCATTATAAAATTCATTTAAAGTTTTGAAATGATTTTCAAATAACTGCACTTTTAAAATTAACTATTTTAGATTAGATTATAATATGTAACTTTTTGTTCTACAGAGACATAGTTCCTCTTCCCAAACTGACAGATGAGGGGCTTCGAGTGACGATTTTTAGAGTGCGACCAAACTACCCGGATAGCGCAGCAGAAATTAACGCAGCTGTTCGCGCGATTCTCCTCATATGCGATGTTCGCCTACATGATGAAACACTTATCGCCGGTGATGTTTTTATATGGGAGGTAAGGGCATTGAACTCCTCGTTTGTGTACTTAATGATTTTTTCTAATAACCTTACATTTGACAATATTTTCTCAGATGACGTAATCAATAATGAATTAGAATTTCTTAAAACATGAAATATGTGCCTTCTCATAGATTAGTTACCATGGCATATTCGATCAGCTTGAACACGCTTAGCTTAATGTCACTACAATTTGTAACACTCAAACCACATTTTTTCTTGTCCAACTTTCATCCAGAACTACGTTTTGTTTTTGTTTTAATATAATACTTAATTAATTCATCATACCTTTCACCTCTACGTGAGACATTCAGGGTCGCTTTAGAATGCTATCTTAATTTTGGACTTGTTCTTAACCGCTCTTAGCGTACAATTAAACACAAGGCAATTACCACGGAATAAAGGATTTAATTTAAGGAAGTAAAAGTAAAAACTATAGATTGGTATTTTTGCAGGCTTCTCACGTGCGGGCGTCCGCCGCCGCCCGCGTGGCGGCCGCGGCGAGCGCAGTGCGCCGCAGCATACAGCTGGCGCAAGCCGCCTACCCGCAGCGAATGCGCCGTATTCACGTCGTTGGAGCACCCACGTTAATCTCCTCCTCCTTGAACCTTATGCGTGCATGTGTCAATGAGAAAATTAGAAAACGGGTATATTTTTGTATTATTCCCCTTTTAACGTCGCATTGCATAGTCCACCACGCTAGTCAAGTGCGGGTTGGTGGACTTCACATGTCTTTCGAAAACTTGCAAGTTTCTCTCAGACATGGAAGTTTCCTCACGATGTTTTCTTTCACTTTACAATTGATTCGCATATGAAAATATCAGAGGTGCAAGTCCCGGAATTGAACCCGCATCACTTGTTTATCCAAGCAAGCACGCTACTACTATGCTACTACCATATTTTTTTATTGAATAGAATATTTTTAAGAGGTAGTTAAATAATAAAGATAGCAAAAATATAAAAACTCATTTGTAATTTAACAGTCGGAGATAACCTTGATAATGAACTCTATGGTCGAAGGTGATAGAAGTTATTAAAATTACAAATTTAAACCATCGTTAATCTTCTGCTATTAAAATGACTAAATTAACCTTGACAAAAAAAAAGTTAATAAAATATATTTTTTTCTAGTACTACTTGCATTCGAAAACGGAGGAGCTGTTGGAACATTTCCCAGCGCGAGTACTACCGATTGAGTGGGGAGGCGAGGAAGAGTCGATAGAAATACTGAACAAGAAATGGCGTCGTCGAGTAGATGAAGTCAGAGATTATCTTCGCAACTTAAGCGAAGTATGCAATGTATGCCCGGATACACACTATGACAACGATATCTATGGCGTTGTTGGATCCTTCAGGAAATTAGACATCGATTAGTTAATTTAAGTATTTAAAATTATGAATGTTATGAAAGAAGTGGCTTTGCCAAATTCTTCTAATCGGAGCTGACATTTAAATAAATGTATAATTTTATTATTAGTGAAAAGGGATGAGTGTAAGGAGTGAGAAAAACTCCGTTTATGTAATAGATATTATACGTTAATATTTTTTCCAACAGGCAAATGATTATTGTGATTCAAAAAAAAAATAATCGCAGTACGATTTAGAGTTAGGGATATTATTACATTGTAAGTACTTTTATAGTAAGTACCTTATTGTATAATGGATGTATTTGTATGTCATCCAGGAGGTTGTCTATATGGTTAACTAATTACTATAATTACTAATAAAGTTATAATTAGCTATACCTAGTATTTTTTTATAAAGAATATAAACTACGTTTACGGAATGCTGCGGCAAAAGCCTGCGTGCCTATCTATATATCGGCAATATGTATTAGCAAATTGTGAATTGCAAAAAATACACCAACTTTGTACTGTGTGATTTTTCTTATTTGCCCAAAAAATATCTACAAATTCCATAAAAGGTGACGTCGTTCGTCATAACTCATATTATGTAGTCAGTTGTTAATTGTTATGTCATCTTCATCCTTAAATTTTTAGATACTCAATTCAAAACCTGTTTATTGTATCTACCTAAAATCAAGTCTGATTGCGACTTTTACGACATAAAAATTATAATAAATCGTTTCAGCTTTTCGTATCTATATAACTTACATTTTCGCAGATTCTACGGAACACTAGATAGGTACATGATTCAAAAATGCACTAATTTTCTTAAATAAATACCTATATAACTTACGAAAATAAATAAAAAGAATCTCTACAATTTAATATGAAGTCGGTTAAAAATAACTCTTCTTTCTGTAAGAATCATCTGACGAATAGCTATATCTATAGCCTAGCCTATGACATTTGCATTATCTAGAGTCTAGAAAAATCGAATGATGAACAAAGAATTGTACGTACATACATACACCTACATAATACATACACCTACATAATACATACATATAGGCTAACCACATAACCCTCAGTCCTTTGCAGTTATCGGTTAAAAAGTTGCAATTGTTGTTCTAATAACTCTCATCGTATTTACAAGATTAAGACTTAAGAGGTACCTATCTGTTATCTATGTAGGTAAGTATATAAATATTTGTAAATTTACTGTTCTAAGGCTGTCTTGTGAGACCTGTCATAAAATAATAAAGTATTCATCAGAATTCAGATACAAAACATTATGATAATTGCATACTTAACATAGAACTTGGCAACATATTTGCATTTTATACTGAGATAAGGTATTTGAATAATGCACACTGATCTAAATAGGTTATTTACTATCTAAACATGATCTTCCTTAGACGCTTCCTTATGTTCAGTGCATTAACACGGGACATGTTTGAAATTTTAAATGTACTTACAATAAATGTACATATATATATTAAATTTCCATACATGAACTAGGAAAAAGGTCAGAGTACCTACTTAATAATAGTAGTAACATATACGTCGTTACCTTCAACAAGGATCCACGCATATTATTAAACAATACATATTATATGGAAATAATAATAATCGAATTTTAAAAACTATGATTATTTAACTAGGAATTTCCTATATATTTCATAATTTCAACCTTTAGTAAATAATATTTAAAAAAGTAAGTATGCAAATAATACAGGTTGTATTATAAATCTCTATGACGTAGTTGTCGTGCCCGGTGCCTTGTCTATATAAACTAATATTAATAAAACAAGAACAGTTCATGAGCAGACAGTATCAAACTAATTTATGTGCTAATTCAAGTATTTATTGATAAAAATATATTAACTACAAGAGAAACATAGACATTGTCTAACGCTCTCCACAAATTCATTATTCTCTACAAAATTCTACATAAAACTATTCGAGCTACTAATTTTCCATTTGTGGACTTTAATTTTGTGTACATACCTTCCATACAGTAAGAAAAATGAAATACGTAAGTGAGTAATCATCATCATCATCATCATCAGCCCTCTTTAACGTCCCACTGCTGGGCACGGGCCTCCATCAGTATGAAGGGATCAGGCCATAGTCTACCGCGCTGGCCTAGTGCTTGTTGGCAGACTTCACATGTCTTTCGAAAACTTGGTTTTCTCAGACATGCAGGTTTCCTCACGATGTTTTACTTCACCGTAAGACAAGTGGTAATCATGATAGAAATGATTCGCACATGAAAATATCAGAGGTGCGAGACCCGGATTCGAACCCGCATCACGCGGTTATTCAAGCGAACGCGTTACCGCTGCGCTACCACTGTCTGATTTAGTAATATAAGGTTGATACAATCAAATATCAATACTAAGTACGATGTATTATAATTAAACTGCAACAAGGTAAACTAGTTGGTTGTTGAACTTCTGATACTTCAGATATTATAGGCAGTAAATCAAGTTTTGAAGTAGTATGTTTGCATACACATACCTAGTAATTAAAATAAAACATTGGGATCAATTCTGAATAAAAATACCTATAAAACTCGAAAAGTCAAAATCAAAATCATGTATGCAGTATGACAATAGTTCTTAGGCTTAGAATTTGATATTTTTTATTATATTTTATTATAACTAAGTAAAATACAATTTAATTAATCAATTAATGAAAACTTACATAACTAGGTATCTCGTATATAAATTTCAATTTGTTCCATGCTATATACCCAATAGACATATGTATTTGGAAAGTCCTTCTTCTTCTTCTTTGCAGCCCATACACGGTCCAATGCTGGACATAGGCCTGCACCAAAGATCCCCACGACAAAGGGTCTTGCGTCCTCCGCAATTGATCCAGTGCCCAGTGGGGTCGACCTTGCCGGTTGCGGGAGGCCTGTCCACTCTTCGCTTTCCGGTACATGGCCACCACTGTAGAACTTTCCGTCCCCATCGACCATCCGTTCTATGAGCGATATGCCCTATATGGAAAATCCTATAAACATAATAATAATATAGTATATTATTAAAAACATTTAAACTGTTTATTAATTTTAATAAATGATTTTTCTTAACCATTTTTATTTTAAAGTCTATATAATATAAAAAACATTTTGTTCTGACGCAGTTAATAAATTGGTACCTGTCTATATTATGCATTTGTTACGCGTAATTATGGAGATCACCATAGATAGATAGTTTTCCAGAAGTAAACAGGGAATAATTCTATGAAAATGTAGTTTAATGTCAAGTTAATTTAGACTGAGAACCAACCTCGTTGTGATTTTATTATATATATTTTCTACGTCATAGGTACTTAGGACCTGCTTTTATAATGTATCTATTATTAGACCCCTAGAATAAAGATATATGCTTTGTTTTGCTTTGTATTTGTATTAAGATTCTCTTAGGACTAGTTTTTTCAAATGAAAAAGGAGTAAGAGATTTTACTTAATAACGTACCCAGCTAACTCGCATATCAACTGCTTGAAAAACTAGTTGGACGGCAATTTAAAAATTTAAAACTCGTCTTTTTTTAAGTTATGCTTATATATGAAATGATTTTAAAAATTAGAAACCTTTGTTAAGTATACCATATATTATGTGTGTAATACTTAAGAGTTATGAATGAATAAACTTAGATAGATATATATTTCACACGGTTTCATTTATTTGATTGATTGATAACTCAAAAGAATAAAGGACCCTTTAAATGGTAACTTTGTTGTCTGTCGGTGAGTCCTTTGTAGAGGATTGAGTCTACAATCCCTTAGAGCTAATAAAAATCAAAGTCAAACAATACGATTTTCATTTTACGATATCATATTTTGACTTCCTGTTGACCTGTATAAGAAAAAATTATGTCTTTAATTTAATTAAGTAGAAGGTTCCATACCTGCTTAGTTATTATTAAAAGAATAATCCGAAAACCATAGCTATTTCACATTTTTTTGTTTATTATTAACTTTTTTAAGGCAGTGGTAGCCCAGTGGTAACGCGCTCGCTTGTATAACCGAGAGGTGTGGGTTCAAATCCGGGTCTCGTACTGAGGGAGGCCCGTGCCCAGCTGTGGGACGTTAAAGAGGGCTGAAGTATTAACTTTTTAATGTTTCATACTACAGAACCCTACTTCTGCAAATCAGTCTCGCACGTGTGCCTTTTTATTTATTTATACATGATACCATATACTTACGTTTAAAAATAACTACAAACCAGTCCTAAACTACAAGGTCTATAGACTACAAGCAATATGTCAACGCCCCTTGCCTTATCAACTGTAACTTGTTTAAATTTGCAGTCTATGCGACACAATAGTATTCAGCTCTTTAAAGTCCCCCTGCTGAGTACGGGCCTCCTTTAAATAAGAGAACGATCAGGCCAAGGGCCAAGATCCTTTACTTCTGTCTGGCAGCAGGCGCGGTCCGAAGGGGGGGGGGGGTCACAGGGGACATGACCCCCCCCCCCAAATCTAAAGTCAGTTGAAAAATCTCAAAAATTTGCCAAATAATAAAAGGAAATTTTCGAGGAATTTTTAAAAAATACCAACCAAATTGATAACCTCCTCCTCCTTGCGGAAGTCGGTTAAAAATTGTGTCTTGTGCAATAATGTTTATTTTATTCCAGATACCTATTTTTTATTAGTGTAGTGAGTGACCCCCTCCAAAATTTCAGGCTGCGACCGCGCCTGTCTGGCAGATTAATAAAAATAATTTGATATATCATATACTTGTAGCAGATTAATCAATAATTTTTAGGAACGGATACTAAATTTTACAGGAAAGGTTATAATGATGAATTTTCTCAGACAGACTCTGACTGAGTTTCCTCACTATGTTTTCCTTCACCGTAAGACAAGTGGTATTCATGATAGAAATGATTCGCACATGAATATATCTGAGGTGCGAGACCCGGATTTGAACCCGCATCACTCGGTTATCCTAGCGAGCGCGTACCGCTGGGCTGCCACTGTCTACTTGTTGTCAAATAAGTTATGTTAATAAAATACCTATATCGATTAAATTTAATATCAATGTAATTTTTAATATTTATATTCTTGAATTGTAGAATAGTTTTATGTTTTTACATGTAAGGACAGAGCTGGCGTTAGGACTAGCAGCGCCATGTATTGATAAACTATGTAAGAGGGGTTGAATGAAAAGACCCGTTTTTCTCACCAGACCCACTCTTCTGCGTGGAATTTTAGAATGAATTTATTTGACTCGTGTGACTCCTTTTATACGAAATAAATCAACTGCGGCATTCTTTGATGTCGCGATGTCGTTCTGTATGAAATAGAATGAGACATCACGCACTACGCGGCAGCTGTGCAATGCAGTGCAGCGCGCGGACCTATAGACCCCTATCGCATTTTTTAATATTTTTTTAGCAAATTCGAGTCAGTAAACCTGTGTTTATGATTGTATAAAAAACTTTTGTTCCTACTTTACATAAAGTATAATATTACTTTTCTCTATGCTTTACATTCACACATTTCACAGTATTCCATAGAGTAAACCTATAACAATATAATGCTACACCTTCTTTCTAGACCGTGTCTGTAAGTCAAAAAATCTGACACATATGAAGTGTCAGGCATTTGTCATTACGTGGCCTTTAAAATAAAATATTTAATAAAGTCTGTTTTACAGTATAATAACAAGCTGTTTCAGTAATAATAGTTGAACCGAGTATAATTATAACAATGCATAATTCATATAAAATACTATGGGTTCTTTCAACTTTTCTAGCATCTTTAATAACAATTGCCAAAGGCTACACTATAACAGTAGATGCACACGCCGAAGAGTGTTTTTTTGAAAACGTTGAAGCCGACACCAAAATGGGTATTTAATATACAATCGCTAAATACTAAATCTTTAAATATTTTGATAAAATTTGTTGCGAGTCCTTTAGTTTTTCTATATAAATTTAAATTTTTTTAGGTTTAACATTTGAAATAGCTGAAGGAGGTTTCTTAGATATTGATGTTAAGATAACTGGCCCCGATGGTGCCGTCATATATAAAGGTGAAAGAGAATCTTCCGGAATGTATACATTTTCTGCACCTACATCAGGTCGATACACTTACTGCTTCAGTAATCAAATGTCAACAATGACTCCTAAGGTAACTTAAAACTTTATTTTCTTTGATAGAAAGCTATGTTATAAATCTCTAAACTCTATCTCTACAGAAACTATTTATGAAAACACAAGTACTGACTCATCAGCTATCTACCAGTGCATATCACATAGACAGATGGATAAAAACTAATTGGTAAAAAGCTGTTATTTTCACATTACAAACAAATACTACAAATTTATTTATTTATATTTGTATAATTAAACTTTCTTGGTGGTGCAGTTGCCAGCATATATGGCCACACATTGAGAGGACCTGGGTTTGAGTCTCCGGTCAGGCCAAATTCAGTTATTGAGTCTTCTTCATCCATCCATCCATCTTCATCTTCTGTGTACACTTGTGCACTATAAAATCTCTTGTGCAGTTGGCTAGTCACAATTAGATTAGCTGCTATGGCCGGATTCAGTCCGAGAATATTAATTAAAGAGCATTTAAAAATTTGCTAAGTGAAATATTTAATCGCACAAATGTTTTATCTATTGTTAGCATACATTCTCTTATTTATTTTTGATTAAAGGTGGTAATGTTTAATTTGGAAGTTGGAGAGGCACCAAACAAGAAGACAGATGAAAAAGATGATGAAGTGAACCATAATAAGCTGGAGGATATGATAAAAGAGCTAGGCACAACACTTAAAACAGTCAAACATGAACAGGAATATATGCAGGTACTATCATACATTATAATATATTCTCTCCTTTGATAATTTTGGTTGTTATATGCAGCAAAAGTACCAAACAACTAAGCAAAATAATTTAATAATACCTGTAAGAGTAAGGTTGGTCTCTAGGAAATTATATACATATAAACAGAAATTTGGCAATGTTGTTCATACCCCATATCTAATTTTACTATTAATTAGATAAGAATGTCATCTTATACAATTTTAAAATGGTCAAGGAATACAATTTTGTTTCTGCAATATAGTCCAAGGAGATCCTGTGCTGTTGGCTAGTCCCAGTAAGATAGGTAGTCGACATCTGTTATGAGTATATTTATTCATTTTGTAACATTATTTAATTATATATTATAATCTAAATATTGCCCCTGTTGCTTTTACCACAGTCAATTTAAGCAAAATTAACATTTAAAATAACTAACAAACTTCCATCATACAAGTTTGTCGGTTGATGCGTTTTTGTGGTTAGTAGGTATATTTTCTCGGGTAGGTTAGAGATATTTTCTTGGGGTAAACAGTAACCTATCAAAATCTGTCCAGTAGTCTCATGATGTGGTAACTGACAGACAGAAGGGCAAATAATTAAAAACTATAGGTTTGGCCTTATTAAAATATATAAATGATATATTTCTTTTTTATCTAATAGTAATAAATGGTGCAGTATTTTATATTTATTATACATACATTGATGAGAAAGAAATCATAGTACTATTTTTTAATACACTTTTATAAACTGCATTTAATTTTTTTTCTATTAATATGTATATAATTGCTTGTTACAGGTTCGAGACCGCATCCACCGTGCTATTAACGAAAGCACAAACTCACGAGTAGTCTTGTGGTCAATCTTTGAGGCAACAGTACTACTTGTAATGACCCTCGGACAGGTCTACTACCTAAAAAGATTTTTCGAAGTGCAACGTGTTGTCTAACATTTGTTACTGTTACATAGGAAGTGAATAGAATTTAATAAATTTTTATATTGATGACTGTAAAGTATGAAACCAATTTGGTGTGCAGTGTTCTGAAGTTTAGTGAATACAGAGTACTATTTATTATTAATTTTGTTTGTTTTTATGACATCACAAGTTTATATATTTGGTGGCAATCATTCAATCTTCAATTAATTATTTTAAATAATATTAAAACAATAAAATATTTTGTGTGAAGATCTGTTTATTTGTGTAAGCTTCAAATATGTACAACAAAATGATACTTGATATTGAATTACTTCATATTTAAGCACTTTTCCGCAGAACTAAAATAGTTGCTTTGTTTATTTTTGAGAGTGATAAATAAAATTACTGTTTGTAATTAATGCTTCTATATGTTACCTTTTTTGTTAATTGTAAAATATTACTTTTATTATGAAGAACATCATTATTTTTATGCAAAAAAATCTATAATCTATTTAAAACCTGGAAATGATAAAATAGGATACAAAAAAAACAATAAATGTTTTGATTACAGTTTTGCTTTATTTTTATCAATTACATAAATCAGCATTTCATTCATACTATAAATAGATTTTAAGTAGCCTCAAGACATTAAAAAAAAACAGATTTTTTATAATTAAATAATTTTGGGAATTTAAAAAACAGGCACGAAATATATATAATAAATATTTATAACGCAAAATACATAACAATTTCTATTCTGACAACAAGAGATCAAACTTTCCCTAAAAAACCACAAGTTCAACAAGTAATTTGTAATAAAATATATTTTCAATATTGATTCCTTTTTCAACCGACTTCATAAAGGAGGAGGTTCTCAATTCGTCTGTATTTTTTTATTTTTTATATTTGTTACCTTGGAACTTTCGACTAGGTAAACGGATTTTGAGGATTCTTTTTTATTAGAGATAAACAATTTATATATTTTGGTAGCGGACTCGTAGACGTTATCCTGTACACATTTGAGCAAGAGATTCTAATATACCTAACATAATAATCAAATATCTATTATCTAAAATGGTGACGTATAAATACCAAAAAGAACTGATTTAATTATATAAGTTTTTGATTTAATTATATAATTATTTAATAAAAATTAAAGATATAAGTAGTCTAAAACAAATAAGTTGAATAAAATATATTTGCTTATAAAATGAAGTATAATTCGCGTCATGTAAAAAGAACGCTGGCTGTCAAGTTGCGCAGAGGCGATTTATCGGCCAATTTGGTGGTAAGACGCGGGGCGCGGGACGGCGAGGCACGCACCGCATGCTTTCCGGCTCGCTATTGGTTTGTCAGTTTAAAATACCATCGCGCACACAAAAGTTATTAGTTACGAAACGATTTTATATCAAAAATAGAAAAATAATATTTTTGAATAATAACAATGCAGTTAACAATAAAAAAATATATAAAAACGAATTAATTTAATTTTGTGTAAGTGGATTAAAAATTCTGCAATGAATCAAACATATTTTATTAATTTATATCTGTTTAATGACATTCTATCTAATATATTTTTCAACGTATCTACGAATAACCAATATACGTCACGAGCGAAAGGTTAGTTCAAAAATAAATGAATATGCTTAGTAATTTCGTGTCCGAATGTACCGATGCGCAAACACACCCCCCACCACTTTCTTCCAGCGTTCTTTTTACGTGACGCAAACTGTACATGGATATTTTATGATGTACACAGCAAAGTGATGCAGATTCGAATTTGACTAAAGTCCAAACTTTTTCCACAGATGTTAGAAATTTTGATGCAGCTTTTACTTGTTTTACTTTCTATTATAGTGTGATAGATATGGGGCCCATTTGACTCCTCAATATCTCTTTTTTTCTCTCTCTCTCTCCATGTATTAGATGAAGAATTACATAATATGAAAAAGAAATATGTGTGGACCACACAGGCAAATGACAGGGTACCTGTTAATTTCTAAAGCAGTTAATAGAATAAATGACGAATAACGAAATTACTTCTCCTGATTTAAAAAATGTATGTGTAAAATAAACCATAATACAAACAAAACAAAAAGAACTAATTAAAAAATAAAACTAAACTGAAATGTGTTTTGTGTAAAAGCCTCTAAACTACCTGTATATTGCTCTTGATAAATTTTTACATCACATTCTGTGTGACCAATGGTGTTGCGGTTCAACTGCAAACATAATTATTTTCTTAAAGAAAAAAATTTAAATGAAGAATTATTAATATAAACCTCATTCAGAAGCAGTAAAGATTGTGTACATAAATATTTCACCTTTATTTAATTCACACAATTCCTTCTGGTTTAAAACTCATACAACCATTACACTACTCGCAAAATCGAAGTTTAAGTAAACGAATACGAGTGTTGTAGAGAGGCACTTCGCTTCGTTTCGGGCAACCTTGATTTACATCTGGCGAGTTCGCGTTATTGCGCCCGAGTGGAAGAATTCGAAGTGTACACAAGCCGTCACTATGTGCTGAGTATACTTCATGTTGAAGCAACTTTTTTTTATGGTACAAAGGGGGCAAACGAGCAGTACGCTCACCTGATGGGAAGAGATCACCTCCGCCCATGGACATCTGCAACACTGCAGGGCTTGCAGTTGCGTTGTTGGCCTTTCAGGAAAGGGAGGGAGGGAGGAGGGATGGGGAGTGGGCCTCCCGGACTACGTCTACTAACATCGGCGAGTAGTGGTAGTGGAGACTTACAGCCTGGCATGATCGATCCTACCGGTGACAAGCGCGGGTACGACTGCGCCGGCGGGCAGCTGCACTACGTCGCCGCGCGCCGGCAGCTCCAGCAGCACGCTCGCGCCGCATGCGCTCAGCAGCCGGCTGCTGCACTGTTGAGCAGTTGAAGATTACATTGTATGTATAATTACCAACTTATTCCCACTTGAGTGCGTCTCTGGGTGCTTAACAGTAACATAAGATTCGTTTTTTGTACGTTGTTTAGTTTTGGAAAACGCATTTACGCATACCTAGCTACCAACTAGAAAAGACAGTATTTAACCATTAAAAACCAAAAAACTTATGAGTACAAATTGGAAATTTTTGACTAAGCTATTTACAGGTATTCGCATATCTAATACATATACATAAATTACATGTCACGTTGCTTGTTCGCGATGGACTCCTAAACTACTTAACCGATTTTAGTCAAATTTGCACACCGTGTGCAGTTTGATTCAACTTGAAAGATAGGATAGCTTACATTTTATTATTATTATTATTTTACATACTTAATTTATAGTCGCAATATTATTTTATTTCAAATTAAATGTTTATTATACGACTTTAGTTTGTATTTATCGGTTAGTTCTATAAAATCCTAATAGATGGTGGTTTGGCATCTAAGTTGCACGCATATCCGGAAGATGGCGCGTGGCCAAAATGTAGTAAGGAGTAGTATCTTTATTTTATTAAAATATATATAAAAACCGTTTAATTTATTTTAACTTACGCCCAGCAAAGCGGGCTGGGTTTGTTAGTGGTAATATAATAGTACCTGGTTGCCGAGCAGCGTGGCCTCGGGCAGGTCGTCCGCGCGGGGGAAGCGCAGCACGGCGCGCGCGTACTCGGGGCGCGGGTCCAGTGCGACGGGGCGCGCGAGGCGCACGCCCACGCGCGGGAAGTGGCCGGCGTGGCGCGTGCTCTGCCGCAGCGCGCGCACCACGAACACCAGGCAGCACACGTACGCTGACACCGGGTTGCCTGTCGTTGTACTTTACTATCAAGCCCCGATGTAAAAACGACGTGTGTGTATGTGTGTGTGTGTGGCATCGTACTACCGTACCACACAAATGATTTTTTTTTTTTTTTATTTGAAATGTGAATCATATTGGATTGTTGATAATATATTTGATGAAAATCGATACATAGCGAATTACTTTTTTTTTCAATGGTTGCGTGAACACGTAATGACACTTGGTCTGATGTAACTAGCTAAAATTACTTAAAAATGAGTTTCATATGGAAGTGTGCAAACAGCTAAGACACTATTGTAGTACATTTATGTTTTTTTCTTACCAGGTAAAGCGAATATGAACTTGGTCTTTCCTTCAAACTCGCAGGTAGCAAAAGTAGTAGGTTTTCCAGGCTTCATGCGTACGCGACCGAAATGAATTGTTGCACCAAAATCCTAAAAATATAGAATAGATTTATACTAATTATTAATAAACATAATTTATTTTAAGTGACGTAAAGTCATTATATTCTTTTTAAGCTATGGTTGACAATTAACTAGCTTTCCTCCGCTCAAGTAGAAATATTCAGATAATCTAGATTTAGGATTAACGGTTTAAGTCTAAATAATAAAATTTTAAGTAAGTAAATGAAATAAACAAATTCCTCAATTATTTTGTTTATCCTTGTTAAATGCATTACAAATACCACCGGTAGAAAACAGGTGCCTATGTGGGGCTAACCGGCAAGCCAGTACAACATGCTAAAACGCAGGGTGTCACAGGATAGCTTACACATTCAACCACGCTCCAACGGACCGGCAGCATAAAGCCGTGGGGTTGCTCTACAGTCCATTCCTCTATCAGAGAGGTACCAGGAGCAAACCAAGTGACACACCGCTCACTATTCCTCCGCGTTTTTTGGTTTCGCGCCCGGTCGAATTGCCGGATGCTAATGAGCCTCCACGACAAGGTAAACGCACGTTTGAGGGGTTCTCGATTAACTAAATTGATAGCTAACACATTTTTTTTGGTACATTTTTACAACAGCGCCATCTAGTTCCGTGGTAAGGTACGAGGCTTGTGTTACGGATACCAGATAGCTGATACACTACACACATAAATTTTTAAATACATACATAATATAAATATTAACACCCATGACTGGAGAACAAACATGAGTGATCAACAAATGAATGCCCCTAGCGGGACTCGAACCCGCGACCGCTGGCGCAAAAGGTAGGGTCACTACCAACTGAGCCAAACGTGTCGTCAATACATATCGATACCTTAACTCGCAAATCGGCTAACTCCGTTAACGTGAACTTTTTAAGGGGCCACTAAAATCGTTATTATTTCAATAGTAAGTGTTACAAACTCGTACATGATTTTTTTAGATTTATTAAGAATATTACGTTAATAATTATAAACAAAATATTGTTCCGAATTTATAATAAGTATTATTGTATTTCTTGACTTTGGTAGCCTTTGAAAAAAAATGAAAAGGAGTTTAACCGATTTGCGAACTATGGTATCGATAACATTAAATAGATAGATAACACATGCTCACATTGATCAGCACAGGCTTGAGCAGGTCTCGCTCGCCCATGGACACGCCGCCGGAGCATACAAGCACGTCGGCGCGAGGCAGCGCGGCCGCTAGCGCCGCCGCCAGTGCTGCGGGCTCGTCACGCGCTATGCCGCAGTCCACGCTCGAGAAGCCGTGCTCTCTGGACATCATTATATTATGTATCAGCTATTTATCTATACTCATTACTAATCACTACATAGTATAAAACAAAGTCGATCATCATAAAACAAAGTCGAAAATCCCTATATCCCTATGTATGCTTAAATCTTTAAAACTACGCAACGGATTTTGATGCGGTTTTTTTAATAGATAGTGATTCAAGAGGAAGTTATATGCATAACTAGCGGATCCCGCGGCTTTGCCTGTGCTAAATCTAGGAAAAAGCCCAAGCGAAGCGAGGACGAGTCGCTAGTAATATAATATTATAAAGAGGAAAGATTTGTATGTATGTTGGGCTCAAAAATACTGGACCGATTTTAAAATTGTTTCACCATTTGAATGGTACATTATCACTGATTAATATAGGCTATTTTAATAGCAAGAAAAAACAAGGATCCCTACTAAAACTACAATAATGTTACCCAAGATGTAAAAAAATGCCTATAAAATATCTTTCATCGCATGCGCTGCGAAAACTATTGATGTTAAAACAAAAAATATTTCACAATATTAAAGAACAATATCTACAGTAAAAGCGGGCGTTATTTCTGCGAGATATCATACCGCGCGACTGAGAAAGAATTTGGTTCCCGGACTTTAGAACGCGTGCAAAGCCGCGGAAAATGCTAGTCCATACTAATATTATAAAGAGGAAAACTTTGTTTGTATGTTTGTTTGTTTGTTTGTTTGTTTGTAATGAATAGGCTCAAAAACTACTGGACCGATTTTAAAAATTCTTTCACCATTCGAAAGCTACATTATCCACGAGTAACATAGGCTATATTTTATTTTGGAAAAAAATTGGGTTCTGTAAAATATTTGGGTTTTTCGGACACAAGGTGTAAAAAAACAACCAGAAAAGTTACTTATTTTGCGTACGCTGCCTAAACTATAAAAGATAGAACCATAAAATGTTCTAATTAATTGTAGATCTTATAAATATCTACAATAAAGTCCACGATACAATATACCTATCTATGTCGAGTGAGGCACAACAACCATTTTTTTATTTAAAAATCTTAATTTTTTTTGGACTACATTTAACGCGTTTATTTTACTCATGCTGTCAATCCTTATCAAAAAAACCACTATACGGATGAAGATGAAAATTGGCAGGAAGGTACTTTATAAACAGTATAGGAGCACTAAGAACGGATTTTGCGATAGGGCCGGATTAAGGTGGTCTAAGGGCTCTCGCAAGTTTGTATGAAAGTCCTTTATCTTTTGTGCTACAAACTTTAAATTTCACAGGGAGGTAGATAATTGTTAGTAAACGTCCGCTAAGAACGAATTTTGCGACAGGGCCGCATTAAGGAGGTCTAAGGGCTCTAGCAAGATTTTTTTAAATTTTATATTTTTTGTGCTACAAACATTAAATTTGGCAGGAAGGTAGTTTAAAGTTAGTATATGTCCATTTAGAACAGATTTTGCGATTGGGCCGGATTGAGGTTGAGCCGGGTGACAGGGCCGAATTAGGGAGGTCTAAGGGTTCGTGCAATTTTGTACGAAAGTTCTTTAGATTTTGTGATACATACATTAAATTTGCAGAGAAGAAGTTAATAGTTAGTAGACGTCCGCTAAGAACGACTTTTGCTACAGGGCCGGATTTAGGTGGTCAAAGGGCTCTCACAAGTTTGTATGAAAGTTCTTCAGTTTTCGTGCTACATACTTTAAATTTGGCACGGAGGGAGTTAAAAGTTAGTAGACGTGCGCTAAGAATGACTTTTATGACAGGGCCGCATTTAGGTGGTCTAAGGGCTATCATTACTTTGAATGAAAGTCTTTAATTTTTAATGCCACAAACTTAAAAATTAGCAGGGAGGCAGTTAATAGATAGTTAACATCCGCCAAAAACTAATTATGCGACAGGGCCGGATTGAAGTCTAAAGGCTGTCGCAAGTTTGTATGGAATTCTTTCATCATTTGTGCTAAATACTTTTAATTTGGTAGAGAGGTGGTTATTGTTAGTAGAAGATCGCTTAGAATAGGTTTTGAACAGGACCGGATTTAGGTGGTTTAAGGGCTTTCATAGATTCCTTCAATTTTTCTGCTACAAGCTTTAAAATTGGCAGGTAAGTAGATAATTTTTAGTATACATGAATTTTGCAACCGAATCGAGGAAGTCTTAGGACTACAGCAGGTTTACATGAAAGTCCTTCGTCTTTTGTACTACGAATTTTAAATTTGGTAGGAAGTAATTGTCAGTAAAAGTTCACTAAAACGATTTTTCGACAGGGTCGGATTATGGTGGTGTAAGGGCTCTCATAAGTTTTTACGAAATTCCTTCATTTTTGTGCTAAAAGTTTGAAATTTGGCTGGCAGTTAGTTTAACTACAGATAACTTTAACGATAACACTAATCGGACACTCGAACAACGAAACAACGAAAAGTTAAGCGCAACACAGCAGGCAATGGGGAGAGGGAAGGGGTGCCAAGAGCGGGAGAGGGTCGTGTAAATATATGTATGAAATAGGTAGCCGCGCACTCAGGAGTATATTAACGATGGGCTCTGAAATAGCTGGTGTAATTTTGGAGAATTTTAGTTGAGCTTAAAAAAATTAACGCGGGCGGAGCCGCGGGTACTGCTAGTTGTTTATAAATATAACGTTAGAAAAAATAAAATAAATCACGTCGACACTAGCTGTCAAAGACGGACGAAGAAAATACGAAAAACGTCATCTTTCCAATTCTTGGCTGTTACCAAGAATTTCTTAACAGAATAACAACATCTACTAAAATTGGCCTGGTTTAGGATTCGGTCCCGGGACATTCCAATCTGCAACCGTACGCACATGCGATGCGATCAATCGTCATGATTTTCATCAGATCGATCGTACAGACAAATCGTACCGTATATGGGGAGCGTAATAGTCACTATACCTACACTAGGCAATTCAAACGAAGGATAAGTAACACTAACAACCAATAATGCCGTCATTAATTGAACGAACACTATTAGCCATATTTTCACTTAGCATGAAAAAGTGAAAGTAAATACGAGTATGTTCGGTTTAAGAAAACTTGTAATATTTTTCTATACTAAGCATAAAGAGATAAAACTTACTTAAGCAACAACTTGAGCATAATTCTATTTGAATCTCTGATATGAGAAGGTCGTAACGTTTCTTCTGAACGTTCTTGTAATTCATTGCCCGTGGACATGATGGCGACCTGCATAAAATTAATTTCATATACACTACACTTACTGTGTCTCTACAAGTCTATATAATTCATCTACAAACTGTAAAACCTATATAATATTATAATATAACCCCATCTCACCAATAACTAGATCTTAAATTGCTATTACTAAGTATCATTCCAAAAAAGTTATTCTTTAGAATAGTCGAAGTTTTATATTCATTTAATTTATAAACTTTATATACATTCCGTCTGTTTCAATATCATGGGATTATTTTTTTGATGATGGGGATCTATAATGCTTATAGTATGTAATATAGAATGGTTTAATAAGATTTTAAATAATAAATAATACTATAAAATAATATAAAATAGTTATAGAACCATACTTTAGGTTGCGCTCTGACGGAAATTTGCTGAACCCCAGCGCCGGCTAGTACTCCGACTTGTGCTGCGTCAATGACATCACCTGTACAAGATAAACAAACACATAACTTAAAAACATACTATATTTCGTAAGTTTACAGTTGACATTTGTTTATTCAAGTGTGTATTACATAAATACAATACTGTTTGTTAACCAAATTCGGTTGTCACTTGGTAGCCTATCTCACTGAGGTTCTTCAAGGCACAGAAGTAACACCGAAACTTTTTAACTCCAGGCTGTGCGAATATATGATTACCACTACTCTTACGGTGAAGGGAAACATCGTTAGAAAACCTGCATATCTGAGAAAACTTTGCAAGTTTTCGAAAGACATGTGAAGTCCGCCAACCCGCACTTGGCCAGTTGATATGGCCTGATACCCATAGTAGTAAACTAAACCTGCTCAGCAGTGGGAGAAAGGGTTAAATACAATATCGATATCGATTTAATAACCTTTTTCAGCTAATATAGCTCCAACAGGAATGTCGAATCCTATGGGGCGTACATCCTGATGGGCCTGCGGCGCTACGAGCACTTCGATTTCTAGTTCAGTCTGGTGATCTGCTGAAGCTTTTATTAACTTTGTATCTTCTACCTGCATATATTAAAATAATTAATAAAAATGTCAATAATATGTTGTTTTGTATTACAATCATCAACTTTAACTAAGAACGCTGGTTTGAAACATTTTAAATAACCTCGCTTTCGCGGGTTCCGCTACTTAAAATAAATAAAATTTCTAAAAAAAGTAATCTACGAAAGTTGAAAACATTCCTCGAGAATCACTATCTATTAGTTTAAATGTTTAATTTACTTTTAATTTTTACTTCAAAATTATAGTCTCTCAAAGTCATCGTTTAATTCATTGCCAGTCCACCAACATAGATTTGAAAGAAAGTTGTACTCAATAAAGTTAGTAAAGAGGCGACTTAAATATTTCTGCTGTATCATCATTATAAGTTTTGTATCACATTACCTGAACCACGCAATCGGCCCCTAGTGGTAGTGGAGCTCCAGTGTTAACCCTAGCACACTCGCCAGGAGTCAGAGGCATATACGGGGTCTCCCCCGCAGTCACAAAGGTGCGAACTTTTCGTATACCAGCTCCGTCCAAACTTAGACATGCATATCCTAATAAAATAAAATGTTATTAGGTAGGTATGTTATTTTAAATCTCGTCTGATGATTATTCTGACTAGTTATGATTGGTAGGTACTTAGATGATAGGTACTAGGTAGGTAGGTACGTAGGTATTAAGAACTGATTTGTTTCAAAATATTTTGTCGGTATGTTTTTAATAAAAATAAATCTCAATTTTATACGTAATATCAAAAAATCGTTTCGTCGGTCATTGTAGTTACACTGATCTGCTCACGATTTTTTAACCTCTCGGACTTTTCTTTTTACACACATCAAAGGTTGTAATGGTTTTTTTATTATTTTTTAGATATTATGTTAGTCATTAGTAAAGACTCTTTATACAAAATACGAAAAGAAATTAAATAAGTTCAAACAGGAAAATTCGTACAGTACCTACATATAGGTACTAGTATTTTTTTGTATATATGTAATGTTAATTGTTATTATACTTCATAGCCGAGATAATGTAGTATACCAACATAATATAACAGTAGAACTCAATCAACTAGTAATAACCTTGTAATTACAAAGCTAGAGCTACACACAATTATTTACGCCATATCATACCCACTTTCATTTATCTCAATCAACACACATGTTTACATAGCCGTTATTGATTGAACAAGCGAAAATCTAATGAGAATAAATTATCTCTGAAACGTTTTTGCTCGCTAACGGCCAACATCTAGTTGTTGTAGTAAAATGTAGTGGAGCCACAGAACATTCAATGATATTTAAAAAAAAGAATTTAGGCTTTAGAATTAAGTATACATAATTCCAATTAGTTTAAGCTCTACATAAATAACGAAGCTCCGAATATATTATAGTAAGCATATTATAAAATAGTCCGGTTTTTTTAATTGGCTAAGTACCCAAACATCTTAATACTTGAGTCTACATAAATCAAAAGAATATAATATTCAGTGTTAACTAGAATGTTCACCTTGAACTACCTACTTTTTAGTAGATATTTTTATATAAATATTTTTTTAATCTTTGCAGTAATTTTGAATTTAGGTATATAAGGCAGCAGCTGTTGTATGATAAATATGAACAAAGGATATTTACTTATAAAGATTGTGACATTTGAATAATATTAGAATTGTAATATAAATTGTGTTCTAAAACATATCTGTCTAAGCTTACCATCTTTAACAGATGCAGGAAATGGAGGCATGGGCTCTTTAGCTGTAACATCTTGAGCTACAACACGACCCACACTCTCTTCAATTGGAATGACTTCTATACGCTCATCCCAATTCATCATCACAGCATCAACGATATTGAAGGCTTCTGACATTTCCAACATAGGAAATGGTGATTCTCTCGGTCTTAAGGCAACTTTTGATATATCAACTGTACTAAAAGCTTTGTGAGGACAAACATGATCTGATATAGATTGCATTTTATCATGAACAGTCCTAACTTCATTTAATTCATTGTTTATTAATGAAATAGCATGTGATAAAACAGGTTTTACAACCTGAATACATTCATTTACTGCTTTTTGGCTTCCAGGAAAGTTAATAATGAGGGTTCTGTCTCTAATACCAGCTACAGCTCTAGAGAGCATTGCCATCGGAGTCTTTTTTAAGCTCTCAATAGTCATGGCAATAGTTATTGCTGGAACTTCTTTTTGAATTACAGATTTTGTTGCTTCTGGAGTCACATCTCTGGGACTTGGGCCTGTACCCCCAGTTGTTAATATAAGGTCAACATTAGAATCACAGAAATATTTAAGTTCTCGTTCTATGATTTCTTTTTCATCGGGCACTATTATTGTATGAATATTTGCCTCTGGAAACTTTTCTTGTATAAAGTTAAAAATTGCAGGTCCGGAAGTGTCTTTAGAATTATCTTTAAAACAGCTGTCGCTGACAGTAATAATTGCAATTGCTTTCACCATCTATAAATTAATAATTATTTAATTAATGAGTATAATATGAAAAATAATTTTGTCCTTATAGGTTACTTGTCCTCATACTAAAATATTTGCATCAAAATAAATTTAATTGGACTTACCTTATTATATTTAAATAAACTTTATTAAAAATGTAACTCATTCGAGCTTCTTCAATTTTATAACATCATACTATAGAATGACCTCAAAAATGTATAAAAACACACTAAAAAACAATTATATTATGATAAAATATATAACGTTACCAGTAACTTAAGATTGTATGAAAAAATAAGTAAAATAAATCTGAAACTAAGTCGTGCACGAATTATATTAATAGAACTATTAAATAATTTGGCACTGCATGATTTTAGTATACATAAGACATGAACTATAGTTCTCTTATCTAAAAACAGACAAACATTACCAATGTCAATCAAGATTATCTTAATTAAACAACAAAGTACAATTTATTAATAAAGTTATACTACGTAACGTGAGAGAAAACATTTAAATTTGACAACTACTCACACAGGCTCATAAAATTGAAATAAGCCGCTAAGGCGCTAAGCTTACCGCTATCTAATCAGCTGTTTTCCACCACAGAATAAATTATGCGGTATCGCCACAGTTGAACATAGTACTTATGATAAAACGAACATTGAGTGGCGATGTTTATAAAGTAACATTTTTCGTAAATTTGATAAGCTTTAGTTTAGTGTTATAAAGTAAAAACAACTATATGAGAAAAAAATAAATTATATATTAGTAAAAAGCATATTTTTATAATATGCAAATGTGGTAAAATAAACAGAAAATAAAGAATATACGGGGTAAATTTACGTACAGTCTAACATTCTCTTTGCAGGCTAAATTCGTTAGTTTATATAACTGTATCATGTATGTGTTAGGGCTTTTTAAATAAATTATCGTTTTGATTTTCATCCGAAATAGGGGTATCTGATATTGATAGGGCTTCTATAAAATATTGTTATTTTTATTTAATTAGGTAACAATTTGAAAGAAAGTTGCTGAATCTGCTTGTTGCTGCTCTTAGAAAAAAGTTAATCAAGACGGTATTCAGCATGTTTAGGTACTGAATACAGAATTGGTTTTATTGTATTTAGAAGAAAAACGTTGTATGTTATGTTTTTCATGGGAAAAGCACTTTAATAAATACTTAATGAATGTATACTAGTTTAATTATATTAAATAGGAGTGAAATGAAACAAAAAATTGTACAAAAATATTAAAAAAATTTATTTAAAGTTTAGTATAGAAAAACAAAACAAAATTTAAATCCATGATATACATATGCCTAGATTCTTAAACATTTTATATATAGGTGGTTTGCATAATTTTTATATCGAGCGCTTAAAAATTAACAAAATCGAGTCAACGCTTAACTTAGAATTACTAATGGAACATATTACGCCAACATAATTATGCTTGGGCGTACGTTTTGTCAGTTTTTCTTAAACTTACCTAGTTAATATATTTTAATATTTCAAAAGAGATTCAAAAATAGCATATACATAGTGAGGTAATAAGGAAATTGTTTCATGTTTGTTAACTATAGTGGAGTTTGACTTCTTTAAATTAAATGTAGAATTTACGAACTTTAAGTAGACATCGTCAAATAAAATTGTTTAAATTTTAAATAATCAAATTCAATTAAAAAAAACAATAAAAATACAAAATTTCCGATTTGCATACTGAAGTTCTAATCTACTCTATAATCGACATTTATTCTCACTAACCGCTGCCATATTTCATACTTAGTTGTGCGATCGTGTTGTGGTCTATCTCAACATTTTTGCATTGTTCGATCAGTCGTAGCAGAGGTGTATATTTTTTTAAAGCTCGAAGATCGCCTACCATGATGAACTTGTGCTTTGCGCGCGTGACGCTCACTGCTAAACGCCTTTGATCGTTTAAAACTTCGCTTTCCTGTTAATCAAAGTTGTATTCATTTATTAATTCATTAAAATATAATAATTACTAAAATAAATAAGTTTAGTATTCATATTATTATGCCCTTTTTAACTAATATTTACTATGTACTTATATTAAAATTAAAATAAAAAGTGCGTGTGTAGAAAGTACCTACTACACATGTCAGAAGTAAAACTTGAATTTAAATTAAGGCTATCCCTTCCCCGTCTCTGAGCGCCTGGTACTATGGACTTATTTTTTCGTTTTATCGAGTTTGAAATCACAACGATTCTAAAGAAGTTTCACTTCAAAAATTTACATGCCTTAACTTTCCGGCCATCTTCGTCACGTCTAGTACACGAGTATATAATAACACTCTTGTCCCTTCCTTGAAACTGGTCCACCGTGCTCACTTCAACATCTTTACCAGCCAACATACGCCGCAGTAACGATACTTGATCACGATACGGAGCTATGACACCTATGTCCGATGATAGGACACCACCCTAAAAATAGTATTAATAATAATGATTATAAACTATAATAATGGTTATTGATTTTTCAAAAAAATAAACAATAATAAAAAAAAATCTCACCTCTTTTAAAGTATCTATTAATGTCATAACTACACACGCTTCTTCTGAATTAGCAATAACTTTCTCATTTGCAGATTGCCTTGTAAGTATCGTGTTCAGAAAAATCGCGGCATTTTCAAATTCTGGCGAACATGCCGTAATGAGCCATGGAGATTTCGCATATTTTACAGATATTTTCTGAAAAGGCAAAAGAGTACAAAAGGATTATATTTGTTACATTTTATCTGCTTCCGAAAATATTTTATACCCCAATATAATACCTTTATATCAATGTTTAAACAAGCTTCTGCAACTTTTTCGTTAGCACATTTTAGTGAATTATTATAAGCCACCTTGTTCGCAACATCCACTAGCGGCTGGTTCATGCGGTACTGCAGCTGCAGAGTGGTCGTCGTGTCATCGTTCATAAGTCTGTGGAAAAGACTCTCTTCCATCCCTAAACGTCTGATAAAAGAAAGTATGAATCTATACTATATACTATCACAGATCACATAATACTCTAATATTATAAAGCTGAAGAGTTTGTTTGGTTGAACGCGCTAATCTCACGAACTACTGGTACAAATTGAAAAAAATCTGTTTGTGTTGGATAGTTCGTTTATCGAGGAAGGTTATATTACATTATGCTACGACCAATAGGAGCGGAGTATCAATGAAACATATTGCAAAAACGGGAGTAAAATATTTCCTTTGATTTTCAGCCTTTAGAACGCGAACGAAGCCGCGGGAAAGGCTAGTCTTTAATATAAATAGTTTCTCGATTACTTGAGAGTAAATGTGTGAGTATGAACATTATCACACAACTTATCTTGTACTGCTTTGTAACTGTGAAATGGATTGGTATCTATATAATGGCCCCCCTAAATCGAGTTTAAAATTTAGTATATGAAAAAACTCTTAAGTTCTCTTTTTTATTATGTACTTTAATATATTCCTCAAATTTAAAACAGCACATTACACATTAAACATGCAATTTAAATATGGATATTTTATTAAATAATAAAACATACCTAGCCATTTTGCTTTTAATAACTGGTGGTAACTGTTCAGGATCTCCAACCAATACAAATCGGTGAGCGGCAAAAAGTGGCCTTAGCACTGTGCATTGTAATACCTGTAGAAAAGTAAATATTATGTTAGTTAAAACAGAGAATTTTTAAGATACTTTGAGGATAGTCGGTATCAATGATCCAAGCTGTAGCATAATTGTTACAAAGTGTTATTTTGTGTATAATATAATTCTAGCTATGCTATGCTATGTTCAAGAGCTATGTGCATTTATTACCATTGTATTGTTCGAAATTTGAATAAAGACTGCTTGTTTTTTAAATTTCAAAGGATTTAAATGGGCTTGTATTACACCTTTATGATTTTGTGTTATGTCAATTTTGATGCGACTTTTATAAAATTAAAACAGAAACAAAGGATAAAGTCTTCCTTATTCTACGTGACATTGCCTATGTAGTCTGTGTTCAACTGGCACGCTTTGAAGTAAACAAAAAACCCATACTCACTTGTGTAGCTTCATCAACTATGCATACGTCGAACATGGTTTTGGATATCATTGGGTGAGTGGCACCAAGGCACGTCACTCCAACCACTTCCTGTAAAATATTTAAGCTTCATTAATAAAACAATATATCTATTACCAATTAAAGACTAAAGAACCAGCAAGATTCTAAGTTTGAATTGCTATGGCCATTTAAGATGTATCATTAATGAATTAAATAGTAATTAAAATGAAACATACCATAGAATTGTAGAAGGCTGTCAGTTTTTCTGTGGTGTGGCATGACTGAAGCAAAGCGTGCTCGCAGCGCGCTGCCAGTTCAGGCGCCACGCGAGTGGACGCGCCCAGGCGCAGTATTTTGAGTGATTTTGGTAACCTTAGTATCAAAATATTTTTAAATGAGATTGTTTTTAACTGTTTTACACGGAAACGACTGGACTTATGCGCAGGAAATTACTATAAGCTGAAGTAACGCAACGAAAAAGGCCGCTATTTAAAAACCTAGGCATCTACATAGCTAGAAAATATTATATGATCAAAATAAGTAGCGTACCTGCTTAACACATTGTCGACAGCGGAGTGCGTGTGCGCGGTGACGAGGACGCGTTGTTTAAGAGCTACAAGCATTTCGATGAGCACGCAGATTGTTTGCGTTTTTCCTGTAATATTAATTCAAATAACACTAGTATCTCTAGGCCGTAAGCAAATTTAAGTCTAAAATACTCAGTAGCTTAATAGAGTCGTGAATATATACTTAATTGGCTTCCTTCCAAAATATTCAAAACTAGAAAAAAAATTACAAAATAAAAGATAAATTAAAAAACGACAATAAGTATGTGGTGTTCTTTTCGTTGAAATAAATATGTAATGGCTATCCACTGTCGAGAAAGATCTTAAGAAACAAAATATCCGACCGTTGATAATCCAGGACAGGTTACACTGGCGCAGATGCACAGGAAGGCCCGACCCCAAATAAAGTTGGGAATGAGGCAGAAAGAAGAAGAAAACAGTTCACGTATAATACGTGCCACGAAAGATGAGACTTGACGAGCGTCAGTAGCGGGGGATTTTCGCCGGTACGTCGTGTTAATAAGAGTTATCTATATTAATAATTTCGTCAAGGGTTACGGTAGACTCGATCGAAACCTTAACTGAATAATAAAACATACAAAAATAAAGATTTCGAGTCGACAGCATATATTCACAAAGTTCGGATTGTCGAGTATTTTTTAATTCTAATTATGCTGACAGACAAATCGTAGTCGCCATATTGGCCACTCTAGCGAAACGTCACAGACAACAAAATACACAACAAAAGTCTATTAAATAAAATATATATAATGTATTATAATTAAATAAAATATAATATATTTACTACATAAAAAATATTTAATTCCTAAAATACTGTTAAAAAAGAATAATATAATATTGTTTCTAAAATCATAATTCCGTTTTCACTTATCAAATGATGCGTTATGATTTCTAATAGATGGCGTTATTAATATTCTTATTATTAAATTTTAGTAAGTGTTCATTGTATTGCTAATTGATATAATATTTTATATCTATACTATACTAGCGCGAGCGAAGCCGCGGGTTCCGCTAGTGTATGATTAATTTCGAGTCTCATCTTTCGTGGTACGGGCTGTACCGGTGCCGGGCAGGCCGCGTAGCAGCGCGAGACGCGCGGCGGCCAGCGCGCGCAGCACGGCGCGCTGCTGCTGCGGGTTGAGCGCGCGCATGCACCGCACGCCCAGCTGCCCCACCTCACGCGGCAGCTTGTGCGCGAACGACACCGGCTCCTTGTCTATTATTAATCTGACAAGTGATAGTATTTTATTTACCATATCCCATTTACACAGACTTACAGACTGACATTTAATTTTAATACTTTAAAAATGACGATTCAAAAGAACTTGTAAAAGTCTATTTGAATAAAGAATATTTTGATTTGATTTGATACTCGAGTGGATCGAGGGTGGAGTCGCTAGTAATAAACAATAGTACATATTAAAAGTGCTGGGTGAGAGAGGCAATTAGATTAACATAATAGATTTTCTATACATTTGCTTTTTTAAATACTTAAAATTACTTTCTAAGCTTTAAAGCTCTGTCACTGTCTTCCATAAGCACTCCCAAATTAGTAAGATTTTGCACCGTAGTTGCATACGATTCGTAGGTGTCCATGTGAAAGAGAGTTTGTTTGCTTAAACGCCGACTTAAATCTCTGAAAACAAAAAATGAGACATATTTTATGTGCTTTTAAAAAAAATAATTAAAGCTTATTATCGTTTCATGAGTTCAAGAAAGAGAGAGTCAAAAAAGCTTCTAGTCCTCTGCCATATTATATTCTCTAACAAAGCAAGGTACTGTAAATCTTCTCGAAAATCTCCTTCTATATTAATAAAATAATAATAAAAATATAGTAATAAAATTCTAACTTAGTCGATTCTTTGCATTGATAATTATATTTTGAAAACTATCATTTAAATACTCATTAATATTGATACAGAAGCCTATCCATAGTCTTTAGAATTTTTGTCTGTTTTGTTTGTCAAAATCTGTCTCTGTCCGTGAGAGCAACACGAGAAAAGTACTGAACAGATTTTAATAAAGTTTGGTACGATTAATAGCTGGTTATCTCGGTCGACATATAACATAAAATACTTTTTACTGCTCGAAAATATTTCATATCTGAGAAATGTCAACTAACTGTTACAAATCGACTATAAAACATCACACAGTATAATAATAATATGTGAAATCTAAGAATTTGGTTTCTAGTATTTAAAACGCAACATAGTATTGTATAATATTAATGTACTTGACTGTTTTAATATTTTTTTACCTTTCTAAAAGTATATGTAATTCATTATTATTTGATAGTGTAACTACTCCAGCTGCGATCCAGGGTCGATTTTCTATGCTCACTATCGAAAATTCGCCTTCCTGAGGTCCACTTGTTGCTTTACTTCCATTTAATGAATCTATGATGTAAAAAAATTTATATAAGATATAAAATACATCTATTAACTAAGGAATAAATTTTTAGAATAACATTAACCTGTGCTTGTTAGTTCTCTTAAAAATACATGTAAAAATCTATCTCCCGAACTTGTAACAGTTTTCAATTTCAGATTGGCAGCACACACCCCTCGTTTTGATCTAAAAATAATTTAATAATTAAAGCACGCAATTTTGGCTAAAAAGGTTTATTTTTGGACAAAAATTTTACTTTTATTGAACTAATATAATATCCAGCATCTGTATTGATTTTCATAAGCTAAATTTCACTGCAAAAGTCATTTTCTTACCGTTTTTCTTCACTCTCAGTCCATAATGCATGTAATGGCGAATTTGTCATTTGCGCTTTTTCTTCTAACTTTAACAGGCTGGTCCAGTGTAAAAAATATTGTATATGCTTTAAAGAGAGGTGGCCCAGAGATTCTTCTTTTAGCTTTGATAGAAGGTGAGTTTCTGACACCTTAGGACCATCTGTGTGCCTGGGATAAAAAAAACCAAATGAATGGGTTTGTTTGTATATATAAAAAAAGAAAATTTGTTTTATAAGAAGTTACCATAAATGCAAGGAACAGATGGTCAAGTAAGCGCACTTAGAGCAGGCGCTTGGATGGACGACTGGCTCCGGCAAGCTCTGCTGTAACAGGCGCGACGCGTCTTCTATATCATGTAGATGATCTAAAGTACAAATAACAGGTATTCTGATAATAATAATTTATTAAAAGTATGTTTTAAAACAGACAATTTCAATAAGTTATTTAAACATCTGTATTTGTCTAACTAATAAACAACATAAATAAAATGTTAGACATGATAGTTATCACATACCTATTGCAAATATAAGTTAAATGGCACTTAGGTATGAAATAATATACACTTGTCGCACAGGCGTGAAGGTGTGAAAAACTTTATAAGTAATGCTAAGTAGAGGCTTATAACATAACTAGCCGTCCCCGCCCGCTTCGCTGGGCGAATTTTCAAAGGAAATAAATTAAATTTTATTCATCATTTTTATTTTTTTCAACCGCTTATGAACTGACGTTTTATCATAAAATTAATTAGGTTATATAAAAACAAATGAAATTAATTAAATGAAAAAAAAACAATTGACTTTAACCTTTTCTATTTAAACAGTAAAAAAATAATCATTTGGAGTCTGTAGAAGTTAAAGTTTGGAAACATAAATTTAACATTCTCACACCCACCCCCGCAATCCCTATTGGAAATAGAATTTCGTAAAATCCTATTTGAGATGATTTCTGCATGACAAATAAAAGATTACTACCAAATTTAAAGTCTATAGAGGTTACAGTTTGGAAATAGAAATTACACATTTTAACACCCACTACCGCAATCTTTTTCGGCGGTGGGTTGTTGTAAAATCCGCTCTTAAATCATTTCTGCATCACATATAGACGACTCTAGCTAAATTTGGAGTCTGTAGGAGCTACGGCTTAAAAAATAAAAATTTTCATTGTTAAACCACCCCCGCAACCCCCTGTGGGGTGAGCTACCGTAAAATTCGTTCATAGACTATTTCTACATCTCTTACAGAAGATTCCTACCAAATTTGGAATTTATAGGAGCTATAGTTTAAAAACGGGAATTGTTCATTTTTAACGCCCCCGCAATCCCCTTTGGGGGATGAATTTCTTAAAATCCGTTTTTAGTTGACCTCTACATAACGAAAGTAATATTCCTACCAAGTTTCACATTTCTAAGTCCTATAGTTCCCGAGATTTCGTGATGAGTAACTATAGAAATTGGAATACTTCGATTATCATCGAAACTTTTAACGTTTTAGCAGACTTTTTTAAAATTTTCTTACATATAAACATTCTCCTGACAATTCTGAAGACAACAAAAAAAAATTAACCCAATCGGTCCAGCCGTTCTCAAGTGATACTCGATCATAGATACGGCATTTTATTTTTATCAAAAAATGAGAGTGGGTGTGCAGGGGTGCGTGGGAGTTGGTGGGTGGATGCGTGGAAGTTTGTAAGTAGATTCTTAGCTGAATGTAAAAGAACATTATCCGTTTAGTAAACTCCGTTGAAATCCATGAAAACAAAAGAATCAAGAGAAAACGCTTGTCTTTTGTTTTTGTTAGCGGGATAAATGTTCATAAAAGTAAAACAGCAATAAAAAAATGAAGGAACGTTAGAATTCGAAAAATAAATAGCCATAAACCATCTAGGAAAAATTTCGCATCGAATGGTGGTAGTTTCATGTCGATACGATCAGTGGTTTAGGCGTGATCGAGCCTCAAACGAACACCATTTTCATTATATATATATAGATTATGTTATATACAATACAAAATAAGATCCATATAGTTCTGATTATTTATTTATATAAATAAAGTAGTAAAAAAGGGTTGCAGTCTATCTGTGCACTAAATCCCATTAAAATCTGTAAAATCTTTACATACACAGACATTCAATCTTTCGCATTCATAATAAAGTCTGATGGGTAAATAATCCCATTTTTATATTATTATTGCGAAAGTTTGAACGGAATGGATCACGCCATATAAGTAAGAGTTCTAGATGAAATTTGGAATAGCACAAAGATTAGCACAAAGACAAGAAAGAAAATTTTTATATCGGAAAAATGTACGATTACCGTGGGAATATTACACAGATATTTGTTTGTTTTTCTAGTGTATAATATAAATTTAGTATACGGATGATTCTACGATAAGAGGTAACTTGTGCGGCAATCAGTTTAAAACAGTTTTTTTATTCTATATGTTACAATTTTTACATTTACTCACATCATCTTAATGTACTTTATTAAATAACATCACGATTGAATGTCTAAATCAAACACATTTTTCTGAAATTCCTTACAAAGTGTAAAAAAGTCTCTACCCTGGCCTGTCCCTTTGCCGGTTTCAATTGAACTTTCAGACAATACATATCTTTTTTGTATCAAATGTTAAACTAAAGTATGTTTGATCGGAACGTAAATAGTTATACTTAAGTATTATAAAATAAAAAATAAAATAATGTTGTTTATCACTACATAGTATAAAACAAAGTCGCCTTTTCTGTCCCTATATCCCTATATCCCTATGTGCGCTTAAATCTTTAAAACTACGCAACGGATTTTGATGCGGTTTTTTTTAATAGATAGAGTGATTCAAGAGGAAGGTTTATATGCATAACTAGCAGATCCCGCGGCTTTACCTGTGCTAAATCTAGGGAAGAGCCCGAGCGAAGCGTGGGCGAGTCGCTAGTTTCAAATAATTTTTAAAATTATCTTTTGTCCCGCTTTTTTTGTGTATCTATCTTGCCAAATTTCGTTCCGCTAATATATACATAAATTCAATTCAAATATTTTAAATAGCACTCAAGAATACCTATTGGTGTAAAGTTAGCAAAACTAATCGTAAAAACCATTTGAGGTGATCCATTTTTTTGTTCTTGAGACGTGATAGTGCCGTTTAAGGGTTTCGCAAGGTAACTGTGTCTCTCCACTGGCAAATCATAAAACCTATAATATTTATTTAATTTATTTGCCTTTATTACCCTAATTTAACAATACCGTGACAATTAAAGTGAGATATACGATTAAGCCAAACAACAATTTAGTCATTTAAAAAAAATGAATTTGTCATGAAAACGTCTCTCCCCTGCCGTATTTCCCCTGTCAAGATAACTGCCAAACGCGGGAATAACTAACTTTTCAGTAGTGTCTGGTTATCCTGCCGGGCGTGAATCGAAGAAAGGAGAAGTGCGAGTCGGCCTCGCCGACCAAGAGTTCCGTACAACTGTTAATCCTTTTACTAGTAGTACCTACAAGACGTTATTTTTTATCACTTTTTTTAATTTGTTGGGACATTATTACACTCAGCGATTTAGTTGTGTGGTATGGTACAAGGCTAGTGTTACGGATACCAGTTAGTTAATATACATATATAACTTAAAATACATACGCCATACATATTACAAATATATAACACCCATGACTGGAATGCGAAAATTCGTGCTCAAAAAATGAATGCCTCCCGTGGGACTCGAACCTGCTACCGCTCGCACTACAAGTACAAACTGACCCAACGATATTACTTACCAAATTTTAGAGTTTTAAGTTAACGGAAAGTACTCTATTAAATATTTATGAAAATACTATCTAAGTCTCTAATTATTAAGATAATGAGTTTATGTTAAGATTTAAGAACAATTTTTAATAAAGTACATTTTATTGATTTTATTAATAATGTTTTTGTATCAAATTCTCTCACCTCGTCGAAATAAGTATCTAACTTGATATGGATGTCTCTCCCCTGTTCAATGTCTTTACCCTGGCCATCGAAAAAGTAATAAAATATGTATAAAATAACTTGCCCTCACGTGAAAACGTTAATAAACGGGACAACAATCATAATATAAATGTTTCATGAAAAAACTCCAACTTTTCTTCTTGGCCGTATTCTCTAAGTACTTGAAACCTCTTATCGTAGAATCACCCATACAAGCACGTACCAGTATCGCGGGTTCGCGGGCCCGGCGCCAGGTGCAGTGCCAGCTCGTTGCGCAGCGCCACCAGCCCCCGCCGCTCCGGGTAGCCGCAGCTCACTTCGTGCAGCTTCACGCACTCTCTGCACAAGCGAAACGGGCTTAGTTTTAACATCGCAATAATATTTTCACTAAATGCATATAAAAGTGCTTACATAAAAAAACAATTTTTAAAAATATTTGTCAGTCTGTCTGTCTGTTTGTTACGGATAATCTCTAAAACGGCTGGTCTATTTACGGTTATTTACTTACGCTTTACTTACAGCGAATCGGGTCAGGTTTACTAGTCTATATTAATATTATATAGCTGAAGAGTTTGTTTATTTGTTTGGTCGAACGCGCTAATCTCAGGAACTACTGGTTCGATGTAAAAAAATCTTTTTATGTTGGATAGTCCGTTTATCAAGGAATGCTATAGGTTATTTTTTACCACGCTGTGACCAATAGGAGCGGATCATCAATGAAAAATGTTGCAAAAAGGGAAAGGGCGGAATTGTTAGTTCTGCGAGATGTGCGAAGCCGCGGGAAATGCTAGTATTTAATAAACTATTAACAATAATTAGTTTTACAGTCAAAGTATGAAAAAACACTTAAAAGCTTCTTATAAATCTCAGTATTTGGTAAAGAAACAAATCGACTAACTTCAAATACAAGAGCAATCCTTTCTGCGCGGCGCGAGCGGGGTCCTCCTGCCGTTGCAGGCTCAGCATCATGCCGTACAGAACCAGTTGGCCGCGGTGCTCGGCCGACGCCGTGGCACGCCCGCTCTTCAACTCTAGAGGCACCGTTGCCGACTGACGCTCTGAAATTTTGTATTGATATATCAACTTAAATTATAGCTGGACCGTTTTATCTCGACAAACATCTTTGCAACATAGGTATCACAAATTGAATGTGCCTTTGAGGCGATGAAAGTCCAGCCCACAATCGGCTTAAATGAATGTAATGAATTGAAACCAAATGCAGTAAAACTAGGCCCTGAAAGATCCATCTCGAAAATCTTCCATGGCACAGGCAGCCTGCTAACTACTGGATGTGTAGAGTGGAAAAGATAAGTGAATAGTCAAGACTCGCATACAATGGGCATAATTGCCTAAAGTGTAGAAAGAATTGTGCCAGAACTCCAAACTCATATATGTGTTATTTTTGATGATTATATTTAAAAAAAATGATTATAGCAATAAAATAAAAAAATATCTATTATAGGATCGGGATACTATAGATTTTTTCGGAATCGGGGAAAAATCGATAGGATAGAGGAGTTTCAATGCTTTGTGTAAAATAATTTCGTCCAGGTTTTGAATAAGAAACTTAAAAGTTACTTACTTCCTTTATCATGTATAGTAACTTGTAATGTAGCATCAATCTTTCCCTTCAATCCCAACTGTGGACAGCAAACATTTTCTTCTATGTCTAGAACCCTATCTACAAAACCATTCCATTCACCATTACCAGAATTCTGTAACAAAATAAATTATATTTGATTCATTTATTACACCAAATTTTATCCATAGTGTATAAGTTTTGATATTTAATGCTCTTGTGGCCATAAATGAGTACTCTCATTCTTTTTTTGTGGGCACATCAAGCACAATTGCTGGTTTGCCACAAATACTAAGCAACCCTTCCAAACAAACGATGCATAATAACACTAAATATACTGATTGACCTGTATAATTAACATCTTACCATAATATTATTTGGTTTGTTAACAACATATGTCTCCATAAATTCAGCCAATGGCCCTATATAAATTTCTAAATTTGATCGCGCTTCAGCCTCATTGATTCCTGCATCATATAACATTTGAATGGACTCCTTTAATATAGTATCAGCCTCTAAGCCCAATTGAGCCCTATTTGATATATTCTTCATTAAAGCCTTTTGTACTAATTCATGGACTAGAATACCTAATATCATCTGCAATTAAAAGCATTATATAAGAAAATAAAATTAAAATTGTATAAATTAGAAGCTATTATCATTATTGACGCCTTTAATTTACTGAAATTAATTTGGAAAATAAAGCAAGTATCAAAGTTTGAGCAACACAGTTAAAAATAAAAAACTAATAAAGAAGATAAACACCGCAATATTAGCCGAATCGATTCCCCGCCATCGCTCTTGCAGCACAGCCTTCCGTTTACAGAACACGCCGGCCACAACAGTTGTAGTGGAGATCAGGTGATCCGGCCTCAGTACCAACAGCCCAGACGTAGTGTTCACGCTGAACTGACCTGCAGCGTCACGCGATGCTATTATGCTCACTATCTCGCCTACTTCTAGTGGTGTGTGTAACCTAAAATGTAAATTTCTTGAAATAAACAATATTTTTTTTGTTACATAAAAAGGTAATATTATTTGTATTGAACAACTCTTTAAAATATTTCTGTCTCTTTGGTAAATCCCTACTAATATTATTAATGTGAATGTAAGTTTGTTTGTTACGCTTTCACGCGAAAACGACTCAACCGATCATCGTGAAACTTTGTACACATATTCTTGGAGGTATTACAAGTAACATAGGATATTTTTTATAAAAAAAAAATATTTTTTACGAAAAATTAAAAAATTGTTTGTATTAACAATGGGTTCTGAAATAGCTAGAGTAATTTTGAAGAAACTTTCAGGCATCCTACAGATCAACACTATGAGGTTGATTAGCAATTAAAAAAATGAACGCGGGCGAAGCCGCAGGTAAAGCTAGTATCAAATAAATATTATCTCAGGATATCATTCATATTTTTATATCTATATTATATAATGTAAATAAAATTGAAGTATCTGTTTTTAATTTCAAATTAACAGCTTTACACTAAATGCATATGAAAGTAAATCTGATACTAACATCAAAAATAATGCAATTTTAAAATTTTTTGCCTGTCTGTATGTCTGTTTGTTCTGGCTAATCTCAGAAATGGTTAAACCGATTTTGATACGACTTTTACTCGCATATAGCTAGTGTTATTAGGAGTAACTTATGCTACTTTTATTTTAGATATTTCATTTATTTTAACTAGTGGAACCCGTGGCTTTGCTTGTGTTAAGTCAAGGGTGAACCTGAAGCAAGGGTGAGTCACTAGTAATCTAATAATTTTAGTATATTTCATAAAATAGACAATGTTATAATATAAACCACCTTTGGACCTAAGGAAGGATTAATTAATCCAAATGTGCCAAATTCTTATAGAAATTTATTTATACCAAAAAATATTATGAAGTAAGAGAAAATGTAAAAAATAATTGCTTTCGCAATATATGTTATATTACGCAATATATGTTATGTCATACCATTAAAAATTTCACATTTAATATAAAAATAAAAATGACTACTTCAACTCATTTCTCTTGTTATTGCTTAAAAATAAATGAACACTTACCATACACCTTCAACGAAACAGTAACCTTTATTATTGTTATCATTTTGAAGTTTTAATTTTAACTTCTGTGGATATGTTTCAACAGAAATGATCTCACACCTTTGCATTACATTTAAATCCAAATTATCCTCAATCTAAAAAACAAGGAATGATTGATTTACAATAAATGTATGATCAATGTTATTAAATTGTAGTAAACAATGCCAAAACAACAATTTAATACAAATGTCCAGGCCTCTGATATTCTAATGTGTGAATCATTTTCAATAATTACCATTCTAAGGTAAGAAAATCATTACTTATATCGAGATAACTATTTTACCTCTAAATTATGGTCCCAGTCATCTACAAACATATCATCTAAATGTTTGTCACTTTCTGAAAACTCTTGCAACATCTTATCAGTCGACCCAGATTGAGATGCTTTTTCATTTTCAAAATTAATTGGTGACACAATTTTTCTAGCTTTAAGAAATATAAAATATGTATTCAAATATTATTTATTTATATTTTTAATATGGACATAAGTGATAATAATAAAACATACACATTTGATATTACAAATATGAGTTACCTTGTTTAAAGATTGTGTAAAGTCTGCCATGTACATATTTCTTTTTATCTCATTTAATAATTAAGTTTTCAGTTTAATATTTATAAGTAGAGTAAATAAAATGTAGATACTAAGATTATACCATAGCATGTGTTATTATTTATATATGTTTATTAGTATGTTTTATTAATAGGAATCTTGCTATAAAGCAAACTGATTTTAGATTTATATTTTGAGAATCATAAGCAATATATGTTGGCTCATGTTGAAACATTTTTTACAACAGCGCCATCTAATTTTGTGGTAAGCTACGAGGCTTGTATTATGGATACCAGATAGTTGATATACTACACATATAAATTTTAAATACAAACATAATATAAATATTAACACCCATGGCTAGAGAACAAACATTCGTGCTCAAATGAATGCCCCCAGTGGGACCACTGGCGCAGAAAGTAGGGTCACTGCCAACTGAGCCAAATGAGTCCTCACAGCAATGACAATGTCCCTTACATTTAAACAAATTATATTTCTAACAAAAAATTGATAAAATACCTATAGAGTTTTTAGTAGGGGATTTCATGTTTTGTTTTAAAACATTGTCCACAATGTCATTTTTCATAATATTGCTCACACAATTTTCTTTTGTATTCAATTTACTAATATTATGTTTTAATTCAGGAACTGCACTTGTCTTCTGTTCTGGAACTTCGACAAATTGACCTAAAGTTGAAAAATATAACATATAAAGATGTTTAACTTAAATTAATAAGAATGTCTTTCAACTTTTAAAACTTAAGAAATTATAGGCCTTACCATTTTCAAAGCAGTTATCTAATTTACACTTTTTGTGAGAATTTGCGATAGTTTGTTGTATTTTAGAGGGAGATGATGCTTTTCTTTTAGTATAATTTAAATCAAACCCATCGGATTTTTGAAATTTATTTTCGGATTCGTTGCACTGCTGTTGTGAGGTTTTAAAGAATTGGGTTATCTGTTTTTGGCTATTTACTGCACCATGTTGTAGCTAAAAGAAATGTAATATTAATACAGGCGCTTGAATATGATGAAATGAAATATATTTTAAAACTCACTTTTTTTAGACTTAAAGCTTTCGGCATTTTATGTAAAGTAGACAATAGGTGATACTACGCAATCAACAATTAAATTCTCCGATATAGTATGTTATCTATTTTTAGACTATTTGTATTTGGATTCCAAATTTTGGAAAAACCAAACATTTAAACAATAATTAATATCGTTGTTATCCTACATCTGTGATCTGTCATCTGTACTTCCCTTCCCGCGTTTGGTTTGAACCAAAGAGAATGTAAAACCTACGGGTTTGAACCATGTATCAATATACTCTATGTAGTGTTAGTTAAACATCGATAGACTATCGATAGTATCGATAGCCATGGGCTATCGATAGTATCGATAACTATTATGGCACTATCGATTGTTAAGTTACTACTATTTATTTCCCTTCTCATCAAACCTGCATAGTCGGGAATTATTTTTTTATAATATCCTTATAATATAAAATACAAGAATTTGTAATTCATATAAAATAAAAACAAAATAAAAATGTAACTAAAGTGTATAAAATAAAATATATAGTATAATTAAATAAAGTATAATATATTTACTACTTAAAAAAGAGCATTAAATTCCTAAAATACTGTTAAAAAAGAATAATATAATAATGTGTTCTAAACTCTCAAATCATATTTTGAAGCCGCAGGTTTCGCTAGTCATAAATATAGGTACATTTTAAAAACGTACATTGGTGGCAATGATTGCAGACATTAAATTATATATTATATTCTTTATTGCACTTTGAATGTTACACAAGTAATACAGAGACCAGTTCAAAGAGTAAATGGCCAGTGTGAGCAAAGATGGACTTATTTCAAAAAGAGATTTCTTCCAAGTTCCATCCAACCTATTGAAGTGAAATTTTAGTGTTTAAAAAACGGGCCAGACACGTGCAGTTGTTTTCAAATAAAATTATTATTGAAATTTAAAAAAAAAATATTAATTAACCGATTAAGATAGCGGTGGAGCAATTACGGATTCTGCTGGAGCATTTGAGGAGCAATTTTTTGAGATATAGTTCAAAAAGAAAAAACGAATTTTCGCGACTTTATAGCATAATTAAATTTTTCAAAAAACGGATTTAAAAAAAAATATTATTAATTAACCAATTATGATAGCGGTGGAGCAATTATGGATTCTGCTGGAGCATTTGAGGAGCAATTTTTAAAGATAAAGTTCAAAAAGAAACGAATTTTCGTGATTTTATAGCAATATTAAATTTTTCAAAAAATTGATTCAAAAAAAATTAATTATTAATTAACCGATTACGATAGCGGTGGAGCAATTACGGATTCTACTGGAGTATTTGAAAAGCAATTTAGAGATATAGTTCAAAAAGAAAAAACGAATTTTCGCGATTTTACAGAAAAATTAAATTTTTTAAAAAATGGATTCTAAAAAATTCAGTATTAATTAACCAATAATGATAGCGGTGGAGCAATTACAGATTCTGCTGGAGCATTTAAGGAGCAATTTTTTGAGGTATAATGAAATAAAAAAATACGAAGTACCGCGCCAACTTCTTTCCAGTCGACAAACATTGTTTGTTTGTCTAATTAAAATTATTAGTTTCAATTAATTATTAACATATATCTTTAATATTTATTTATTTAATACACGAAACTATCGATAGTATCGATACTATCGATAGTTTTTTATCAAACTATCGATAGCTATCGGAATACAAATCTATCGATGTTTAACGTACGTTAACTCTATGGTTTGAACGCAGACGGCAGAACACAGATAATATAATAAAAACAGATAAAAAGGACTGAATAAGGGTGTAACCTCATGCTGACGCTTGACGCTGGTTATGAGCGTCAAATTGTGTCACGTGGTTAATTTAGGCTGTGCTGCCACCTGGAAAAAACTTAGTAGCGTCAAATCGTAAAAAGCTAAACTCGAATTAGCTTTTTATTTTAAGGATTAAACAGAAATTTAGAATCTATATAATCGAACTCGAAAGTAATCGATATTAGTGGTGTAAAAGTAACGAAACATAGCGTACCCGTATGTATTCGTTACTATAATAATCAGTATTCGTTACTTTCGTATCGTTACGTTACTCGTTACTTTTGATACGATACTTAGAACATCGCATCAAGTCGTGTTGCGTACTTCGTATGATCCGTATGATGATGACGTCACGTCGTTCGTACTTTGTAGTAAAAAAAATACTATTACGTATAGTATTTTTATTTTTTATAGACCCTAAAACAATAGTTATTAAATTTTTTGTCTATATGTCTGTTTTTGTGTAATCGTTTAACACAAAAAATACTGGACCGATTTGAACCTAATTTTCTGTACTAATTACTCGTGTCAACATTTAGGATACTTTTTATTGCAGAAAAATATTTCATTTCTACATGAAATCAAAATGATTGGTTTTCTTGAGTCGTTCTTAGAAAGCTAGCGGTGGGAAAATCTGAAAGAGACACAACAAAACAGTGTAGTAGGATGCTGTAGCCTGTAGGTCCTAAAAAGTCGTACAGAAAAATCTATAATATCTAATATAAAGTTACACTCACAATACCTATTTTTGTCCGTACGTCTACGTATAAAAAACAGTAGGTACCGAACTAAGCGCATCGATTTGCACTGGAATAATACTAAGTATTCGTTCGCAAAATTTCTACAAAATATCTGGAAATAACTCTTCAATTTTCTTGTAAACACTGTGTATCATGTGCGTGAACTGAACAGTCGTATTTCTTTGTACGTAGAACTAGAATCATTCAAACTAATATAATAACATCAGGCTGTATGGACTATAGTCCTTTGCCTGTCCCTATTGGGATAAATTTTAAAAACAACAAAAATCTATAGTTTGACGCTGAAAGCTAGCGTCAAGCGTCATCATGAGGTTACAACTTAAGACAGAAGCGCTTGTCAAATCGAAAGCGATTCTTAAAGCCTCCACTTCACTGAATTTTTCATATTTTTAATAAAATAAATAAATAGAAAAAATTGTTAGACCCCCCCCCCCAGGTTTATTTTATATTTTTGAGTTTTTTTTTAATACATCGTTAGTTCGTTGTTTGTTCTTCTTTGTTCACTATAAACATTTGTTTGTTCTCCATTTTTTTATTCAAATAAAGTTATTAAAAATGTGCCCTTAAGTTAGCCCCCCTATCGCATTTTTTAATATAAACTACGTAAACAATCGTGAATAAAGAGAATTAACGATTGTTTACGTATAAAAAACATTTGTTCCTCGTAGACAGAGTATTAACAGTCTACGGTTCCTCGTAGACAGAGTTTACTCAGTCTACGTTGTTCAACAATATTGTCTATATAACGATAAACGTATAAAAATTTACCCTGTGACTTTTATACTTAAAATCATAAGAATACTAATTAGTGGTAGTGCCATGCTTGTTACCTTCGGGTAGCAACTGAATGGGCCGGCACGCCCCGTATAGTTCATTAGTACCACTCTCTCACAGAAGACCGGCGTGAAGTGGCAGCTATGCTGTCGCGTTTCGTCCGGTGAGTGAGAGTCCGGGAGGCCCACTCTCCTTCCCCCCTCCGTCTTCCCTTCATCCTCCGCCTTCGTTCCCCCCTCCCTCCCACTTCCCTCCCTCCTCCATCCCTCCCTTTCCTGAAAGGCCGGCAACGCATCTGCAAGCCTGGCTTGCAGATGTCCATGGGCGGAGGTGATCACTTCCCATCAGGTGAGCCTCCTGCCCGTTTGCCCCCTTTTTACAATAAAAAAAAAAAAAAACACTGTAATCACTGTGGATTTTAACTAATATTGTTTAAAAGACCACCGCGTTAAAAGTTTAAACGTAAAGTTGACGCATGCACAGTGCGAATTTTTAGAATACAAAATATAGTATGTATCAATATACCCTATGCAAATAGTCAATACCATTAATTAGCCACTTTTTAGTTAGTTCGTCGTTAGATAGCTGCACAATTTTAGCACCCCATCGAAGGTTTTTTGAAATCAAAATGACCTTAATCGATAGGTCTACGTTCGGTCTGTATAGGTCCACTATCATTTTTGTTAGGTCACCTGTAGTTTTTTAAATAATTAATTTCTTAAATTTAACTATTATTTAAAAAAAATCTTAACACCTCATTTAAACGAAAACTGATTAATCTTTATATTTCTACATTCTTTATCGTTAGGTCGGTATTGGTCTCTTTAGTTTTAGCTTTTATATTATCCATTTTTTTTTTATTAACAATTATAAATAATTGACAATGTTATAAGTTATTATTATTAATTCATCACTGGCGCCAGGCTGGCGCAACCATAGAGAAAAGTAATATTGGGCGCAACTCGAAACAAAAAAATTTATAGCTTCGTTAGATTGGTCGCATCTATTATTTTATCTTGTCATCTTTCAATTTTCGTACGTGACAGCTGACAGCTGACACCTAAACTGTGCGACATGTGTTTGTTGTTTGTAATGTTAGGGTTAGAATAATAAAAAGTACAATATTTTCTTTTTTTTAGAAAACAACCTTAGTATATCAATAATGTCTAAAAGACCTGAACATCAAGCTCCACCTGAAATCGTAATAAAACTGATTTTAATTTAATGCTTACAATAATCTTTTAAATTTGTTTAACTATTTTTTTTTGTTATACAACATTTATTTATATTTTTTTACAGTTTTACAATGACGATGAAGCTAGAAAATATACACAAAAGTTTGTACATTTTTAATTTTCTGGAATTGGAATAAAATTGATTTCATATCTCTAAAATGTAATTTAAAAATTACAGTTCCCGAATAATAGATATTCAAGCTCAAATGACAGAAAGATGTATTGAATTGCTATTATTACCAGAGGATACACCATGTCTACTTTTGGATATTGGTTGTGGATCAGGCTTATCTGGGACTGTGCTTGAAGAATACGGACACATGTGGATTGGCTTAGATATTTCTCCATCGATGTTAGGTAAGTATACCATTAAGTTTGCTTATGGTATACTTATGTATATTTTATGAAATATATATATATATATATATATATAATTCCTTTTCAGATGTTGCCTTAGAAAGAGAGACAGAAGGTGATTTGGTTCTAGGAGATATGGGTGAAGGAGTGCCTTTTAAGGCAGGCAGTTTTGATGGAGCTGTCTCTGTGTCTGCACTACAGTGGTTATTCAATGCTGATAAAAAATCACATCAACCAGTCAAGAGATTATATAATTTTTTTAGCTCCTTGTATGCTTCATTGGTAAGTTTTATTTTATATTGATGATGCCACTCTAGTGTTGAGTGATCTTTGTGAGTGATCGTGATGATGGTGTTTTAATTTACATAACCATAAAATCTAGAGCAGAAAATTATATCAAGAAAGTTTCAATTTATTTGTAAAACATAAAAGCTATGGCTACATATAGTTTTTACTTAATTAGCTAATGTGTGACACTAAACATATATTTATTTTACCTATACATCTTTTTGTGTTTATTTAATTTGTGATTGCATTTAAAAAAATAACTTTATTTTTAATCAGTCAAGATCAGCAAGAGCAGTATTCCAATTCTACCCAGAAAATGAAAATCAATTGGATCTTGTGACAGCTCAGGCTATGAAAGCTGGTTTTTATGGTGGTGTTGTCATTGACTTTCCTAATTCTGCCAAAGCTAAAAAGTTCTTCCTTGTACTTATGACAGGAGGTGCTGCGCCATTACCACAAGCTCTAGGTATTATTTTAGTTTTCTGAGATAAAGTTATGTTAATTTATTGTCAAGATACCTTTTTTTTAATAAAAAATATGCCATCTATATTTCATTATAAAACAATTTTTGTTTGTATATATAGTTAACTCTCTGAGGTGTAGTACCTGTATGTAAGAATGCACATCTGTAGTTCCTGGGTTCGAGTCCCAGGTCAGGCCAAGATTAGTTATCTAGTATTTCTGTTTAGTAAGCCTTAGCAACAGCCTGTAGGTAAGAAGTTGGAGTATGTTAACCCAAGCATGTAAAGGTTAAAACACTTTTAAGCAGTTGTCCCATTGCAGTGACAGGAAAAGATAATGCACTTGTCCGAGTGTATACTTGTGCATAGAGTGAGTTGGCTAGTCTCAGTGAAATTGTAGTGTAACTGGTCAGGAGTACATCATTATTAAATAATTCATATTTTTTTTACAATGTACTTTCACAGGCACAGATGAAAGTGAGAATTCTTTGCAAATTAAATATGCAAAACGAGAAGCTTCTAAAGCAGCAAGAGGCAAGCCTTTAAAAAATACAAAAGCTTGGCTTTTAGAAAAGAAAGAAAGGAGAAGAAAACAGGGTAAAGAGACTAAACCAGACACTAAGTACACAGGAAGAAAAAGAAGTGGGCGTTTTTGACCTAAAATATATATTACTTTATTTATGTAAATTTAAGTTTTGAGGTAAAATAAATATATTACATAAATTATTATCTTTTTACTACATACTTCCACACAGTATCCACACCATGACCTATTATTTTAACTGGTATCATATTTGGTAAAGGAAATCTACATACTACAACAACTGTACCCTCATTAACTTCTCTTAATAGTTTCTTTTCAAATTCAATCATCATTTGTTCCACTCCAAATATAACAATATTATCATAGGGCACCAAGTCAAATGTCCACAAATTTCTCCTGTAGAATTTGGTTTCTTGATATTGTCTGTTAAGAATAGCTGATATTCTTGAATAGTATACTAAGACTGGATTTAATTCTACTCCATCTGCTTGAAACCCTAACTGAGCTGCTGTAAATACTATTCTACCGTCACCGGAACCGACATCTAGTAATCTTCCAGATCTCCCTTTTAGAGCTAATTTAACCCCTAACAACTGATCTGTAGTTGCTGGTACATAAGGTAAACAAATTTTTCTAAATGCAGGTGAAACAAACGGTATACATAAGACGCTCACGCCTATAGCCAGACCACCGGTTGCGTATATTAAAGCTTTTCCAAACGATGAATTCTTTGCAGGACTTTTTGTGTTCGCATTTTTTGAGATATCCAATTCCATTTTTATGTAATCAAAAACTCATATAGGTTAGGTCATCACTCATCCGTCATATGTCTGTCACTTTTATTACAAAGAGAATGTAGCAATATACTCTATGGTAATCACTACAATAGGCATGATGACTGATTTTGAAAAACTGGCCTATACTGATTTAAAGTATTTACTATTTCCAAAAAATACATTATTTCTGCAGGAAACAAAGTTTCATTACGAAAAAAATGCTATTTAAATTTTAAGTTTTAAAATTTGCTTCAAAACGATCGACGGTGTCATGGCGTCTGCTTGTGACGTCACGGCCGTATAATCTGACATACGTTCTGTGCTGTAAACACTAGGGAGCCAAAGCAATAAATCAGATAATTTGGGTTTAAATATGAATTCAAAAGTGTACAAGTGCTGTGCGGTCCCTCAGTGTGTTAATACGTCATTAAAAACACCTAACAAATTGTTTGTTTACGTTCCACGCAATCTAAAATTGCGAAATAAGTGGCTTAATCTTGCACGGCGAGATCCAACAGTTATATCTATAAATTCTTCACTTTATTTCTGTGAAGATCATTTTGACGTAAGTTTTTACTTTATTTCATATATAGTGACATGATTTGCGACTTTGTTTAACTAAATTTAATTATAAAGTTCATTCTTTTTGAGATAACATTTCGTCTTTTAAAAATGTTCACTATTTTTATCTTATTGAGTATTTTATTCATTTTGCAGTATATGGAAAATTTTATAGAGTATCATGTAATGAGGTCAGTGTCGCAGGTCCGCATGAAACCAGAGTGTATACCTACAAAATTTGAATGCCAATCAGATAGAAGAAAACGAACGTCGAATACTACAGAACGACCATATATTAACTCCTCCAACATCAACAAATCAACTCTAGGCAAATTAGAGCTATTTGCCTTGGTAAATCCTTGTTCCATGTTATGAAAACACAAACTAAGCAACAGATTGATAGAAATAATGAAATACCTACTTCACAAAATACAAACGCAGAATGCAGATTTAAACGTCCTAGTTAGTACTTTATACAAAACAAAGTGACGTTTATACGGCCGTGACGTAATTCACTCTGATTGGTGTTCAACTTATCATGGCGGACTGCTGTATTTTGTCGTTTTATTTTAATAAATAAAATATCAATCTCGCCCTAAATATGAAAATAAATACGCTTTTCAAAACCTATTAATCTTATCTCATTAGATGAACACATTATTTTAGTGGTTTTTAGTTACTGTCATCATGCCTATTACTATTTAGGCTCACTGAAGTTAGCCCCCAGGATGTTTTTTTTTTAAGTTTTTGAACTTTTTATTACTACATCGTTTGTTCGTCAGTTGTTCTTTTTTGTTCAGTAAGCCATTTATTTATCCATCCAAGGTGCCACTGTCAAATCTGAAATTATAAGAATATTTCTCTTACTTTATGACACCGTCTAGAACGAAGGTAGGATACGTCGGCTTATCGTAACAATAGTTTCTATTTACGGCCGTGGCGTGACAATAGACTAGGGTGCTCTGCAACTAAGATAGAATATTTTAAATTATTGTCTCTTTTATATCAGAACTTGAACACAGATCACATAATACTATACTAGTACTCGAATTTATTTTGTATTTCATAAATACCATTTAATTATGACTTAAACGGCGCGGCGTGCGCACTGCACAGCTCTAGTTGCTAGCAACGCTGTACAGCGGCGTTAACGCGAAGCTTGGAAGCTTGTCACACAAATCGTGCAAATCTCTAACTACTCTTTTTATACTGAAATTGAGCTTCGAACGTGGTTAGATCATAGATATTATAAATATTTCTCAAATCTCACCTCAAAGGGTTAGATCATAGATAATCTACTTTTATTTGACAATTGACATTTGACAAAAGCAAGCAGATAAATCATAAAATAGAAATTAGAAATATATTACACCGATACCGGTAGACAGCTGATAATTGAAATTGACTACTCGTTATATTTTGGCGTTCTAATATCATCTTTCTATTTTTTTTATGTAAAGAAAATGACAGCATTTGAGGAATTTGGTGTTCTTCCCGAATTGGGGAAGGCAATAGATGAAATGGAATGGACTCTTCCAACTGATGTTCAGGCAGAAGCTATTCCATTAATATTAGGTGGTGGTGATGTACTTATGGCAGCAGAGACCGGTAGTGGGAAAACTGGTGCATTCTGTTTGCCTATATTACAAATAGTATGGGAAACTTTAAAAGATATTCAGGAAGGAAAAACCAGTAAAGTCATTCAGCAGACTTCTTCAGAATGGACTATGTCTTTTTTCGACCGTACTGATGCTTTGGCTGTTACTCCTGATGGATTGCGATGCCAATCAAGGGATCCAAATGGATGGCATGGTTGCAGAGCTACCAAAGGTGTACACAATAGTGGTGCTTATTACTATGAATGTACTGTTACCGATGAAGGTTTATGCCGTGTTGGCTGGTCTACACAATCGGTAAGTCTTTCCAACAGGATTCAAACAACATTTAAATTTAATTTTCTTATTTTTTCTATTGCACTATATAATAAAATATTGAACACATACAGGCAAGATTGGATCTAGGCACAGATAAATTTGGATATGGATTTGGGGGCACAGGAAAAAAATCCAATTCTAAGCAATTTGATGACTATGGAAGTGCCTATGGAAGAAATGATGTCATTGGTATGGTATTTTGTGCATTTTATAGTAAACTAGTAACTACCTATATGTAACAGTTAGTATATTTCTTTTAACCATATGACTTACATTAAAATAACTTTGACAGGATGTATGTTAAATTTAAATAGTGGTGAAATTCGCTACACAAAGAATGGTGAAGACTTAGGTGTGGCATTTAAGGTGGACCAATCTCGTCGTGCTGATTGCTATTTTCCAGCTGTTGTTCTTAAAAATGCTGAGATGAGTTTCAACTTTGGAGCCACACCTTTTAAGGTATTCACACATTACAACAATAGGTTAAGTAATGGTTTGGTCTGAAATCTTTAGCATATAATATATAAGCCTTAAGTATAACTTATAAGTAAGGAGAAAATATAGATTTTTGTCTCAAATTTGTGAAATTTTCACAGTACCCTCCTGCAGCACCATATGTAGCAATTAGCCAAGCACCAAAAGAGTATGTGAAGCAAAATGTAATATCCAATGTGGCTGCGACTGGAGCTGTTAAAGTAGTTAATAATGCACCACAAGCTATAATTATTGAGGTATGTTAAACAATAACTTAAGGTAATAATTTCTTAAATTTACGCATTTACTATTGTTTTTGAAACATCAGAAACAAAAATAATAAAAAATCTACAGCAAACTGACAAATATTTTTTTTTAAATTGTTTTATAATTTCAGTTATTTATGTAATATCTATTTGTATTCTCCAGAACTTTAAAAGATTGGATAATTTCAATATGTTTTCAATTTTAGCCCTCAAGAGAATTAGCAGAACAAACATGTGCGCAAATTACTTTATTCAAAAAATATTTAAGCAATCCTAAAGTGAATGAGTTATTGGTCGTAGGAGGTATTAATATTAAGGATCAAATAAACCAATTGAACTCAGGAGTAGATATTGTTGTTGGTACTCCAGGTCGACTTGAAGACTTAATACAAGGAGGTAATAAATTTTATAATGTAAAGAAAGATCATATAAGTACGATGTGATTGAAAAACCCTTTGAAGCATGTAAAAAATATATATTTAAATATATTTTAAGAATTTAGTACCTAGTTTTTTATGATATCTGATCTAAAATTTGATTGGAAATAACTTAAATACATTTTTTTATACCCACTAAAAGATTTTTAGTAGATATAAAACAACTTAAGCTTTTCCCAAATATAATTTTTTAATATTTTATATCAGTTTTCAATTTGTAACTAATTTAAATTTATTTTTGCAGGATATCTTGCATTAACTCACTGTCGCTTCTTTGTCTTGGATGAGGCTGATGGTCTCCTTAAAGCTGGCTGTGGAGAATTAATTGAGAGATTGCATAGACAAATACCAAAAATTACATCAGATGGTCGACGATTGCAGATGGTTGTTTGCTCTGCTACTTTACATGCTTTTGAAGTTAAGAAAATGGCGGTGAGTATAAAGTTCTGATAGAGACTATATATTAAAAAAAAATATGTGGTGCCTTAAAAATTATGACATTGTGATGTCTTGCTATTGAGCTAAGGCTGATTTTACTAACATTTAATAATGTTAAAATTAAGGTTTACCTTGTTCTAAAAACCTCTTGGAATAAAACAAATGAAGTACTTTCTTTCAAAATAGTTTCCACATTCTACAGTTGTCCACATCTACTTAAAAATATAGATGAATACTGCTTTTTACGTAATGGATGTCTTCCAACTATAAACTACCTCCCTACCAAATTTCATCTTAATATGTCAAGCCATTTTTGATGAGTCAGGGAACCTTTACCTGTACCTTTAGATGTTATGTATTTAAATTTTAATGTTTTTTAGGAAAAATTAATGCACTTCCCAACATGGGTGGACTTGAAAGGTGAAGATGCAGTACCAGAAACAGTGCACCATGTTGTGGTCAATGTAGACCCACAGAAGGACCGCAGCTGGGAAAGTCTGCGCAAGTAAATGTCTTTTCATTTATTCTGTGATATAAATGATATAATTTGAAAAACAAGGAAAACCAGATTAATCTTTTGTGGATTTAAAATTAAAGTCATAATAACTATTTAATATTACAATTTTTGAACCTAACTGATTAATATCTTACTGAATTTTTCCTATAATCGATAATTGTCAAAAAATTTAGAGAAGCACATAGGAATACTTATGTTTTATATAAAAATATCTTTTTTAGTATTACATAACTATATTGTAATTTGTAAGTATATGTAATAAAATAAATTACACATTTTAGGCATGTGACCACAGACGGTGTGCATTCTAAGGATAATATTCACAGCGGAAACACAACCCCTGAGACTTTATCTGAAGCTGTAAAGATACTTAAAGGAGAGTACTGTGTGAAAGCCATTCGAGAGCATAAGATGGATAGGTTAGATTTTGTTGCTTGAAATTAATTATATTAATTATAAATTTACAAAGAAAATGGAATTAAACTAAATTAAAATTGAAATTTTCAATCAATTAGATATAATATAGTTTCAGAGCATAAAGACTTAACTTCTATAATGGTCTAAGAGCCAGTGGGAGACCTTCACCGATCTGATAACCAGATGAGTCATATTTTTTTTTTCGAATATAATTTATAAATAAATATGCCTATAATTACTTGCCTATCTGAAAGTGCACATGGCTATTTTTAATTAAATTCTCCCACGGTCTCCTCTACTATAATATAAGCTTAGACTACTCTAAAATTAATAGTGTTTATTGATATCCCAACCCAGAGCAATAATCTTCTGCCGGACGAAGCTGGACTGCGACAACATGGAGCGCTACCTGAAGTCGTTCGGCAGCGAGTTCTCGTGCGTGTGCCTGCACGGCGACCGGAAGCCCGCCGAGAGGAAGGCCAACCTCGACAAGTTCAAGCAGAGCCAAGTGAAGTTCCTCATATGCACGGACGTGGCGGCGCGCGGCATCGACGTCTCCGGACTGCCGTTCAGTAAGCTTTTGCTTTTGTTTTTGTTTATAGTACTATGTAAGAGGGTTTTTTGAGGGTTAATTGTTAATGGTGATTTAATGCTTAGTTAATCAGTTGAAGAATATTAATATCTTATTTTTACATACTAACTCTCTACAATTATTAAATAAAAAATTTATGTATGTAATTTTTTTTGTGGTTTTCTATTTTTATGAAACAAAAGCTTTATGTAACAGGTTATAAAATAAAATTACAAAGTTTTATATTTTATCTTATCTAATAAGTAAATATAACATAGGCAAGTTATATGTTCTCAAGTAAATAAAATATATTATAAATCAAAGTGACCAGTGAAACAGTGGTAGCGCTCGAGTTATGTAAGTTCAAATCTGGTTCTCTCACATCTAATATTTTCATGTGCAAATTATTTATAACATGATCACCGCTTGTTTAAGCTAAAGGAAAACAACTTGAAGGAACCTGCATGTCTGAGAGAACCTAGCAAGTTTTCGAAAGACAAGTGAAGTCCGCCAACACGCACTTGGCCAGCGTACTGGACTATAGCCTGATCTCCCTCTATTGAAGGGAGGATTATGCCCGATAGTAGGATGTTAAAGAGGTCTGAATACAAAGTGATATTACAGTGATCAACGTGACGCTCCCCGACGAGAAGTCCAACTACGTGCACCGCATCGGGCGTGTGGGCCGCGCCGAGCGCATGGGGCTCGCCATCAGCCTCGTCGCCACCGTGCCAGAGAAGGTAGCAAATCAAATCATTCTTCATTTATAGACTCTTACAAACTCTTTTGTCAGTCAGTAAGTCTGTGAGTAAGCTACTACCGGCTCGGAGAGCTGTTCTGCTGAGAAGAACCGGCGAGAAATTCAACAGTTGCTCTTTTTAAAAAAATATAGTAGTTCCTTTGTTTTTATGTATACACTATTTTTCTTTCAAATCTTTAAAGGGACTTGCATAATTTTTGCACCAGATTTATATGATAATGTCTGCAGTCCTTTTTGAAATGTAATTACAATTGTTTCATTTACTGTGATTATTATTGAGATTTTTATACTTATGCCTTAGTTTTCTCCTTTTTACTGCACTATAAAGGGCGGTCAAACTAAAAGTTCCAAGCGTAAATTTTTAAATATTAAAATATTTACTAACAAAATATGTATATCTTCAAAAGGTATGGTATCACGGCGAGTGGTGCTCGTCCCGGGGACGCAACTGTTGGAACACCAACCTCGTTGATGACAGGCCGAAGGGATGCTGCATGTGGTACAACGAGCCACAGGTACTTTATACAATTCTTAATAAATAATTACTTTTTGAGTTATTTAAAGAGTACATGCATTAGAAGATTGAATAAAATAATCGTTTGTACATAATGTAATAAATATTGAAAATAATTATTTAAGTAGATAGCACAGACCTTAGGTTACCTTAGCTTCGCGCTTTCAACGTTGCTTCCCAACTTGGGGGGCCCAAACGCCGCATGTAGGCGGTTGTACGTGGGAATCGTGCGGTCAATGGCCCTATATGGGGCCCCTGTGTGGGCGTTGGACATGACGGCCAACACTCTTGCCATTCTGCGCAAACCGCAGAGGGCGATGGCCGTCAGAGTCATTCGCGGGTATCGCACGATTTCCTACGAGGCGGCTTGCGTCCTGGCCGGATCCACGCCCTGGGACCTAGAGGCGAAAGTACTCGCGTCATTATATCGATGGCGCGAGGAAGAGCGGACGCGGGGCTCGAGGCCGGTGCAGCGGCAGATCGCGCTGCGCCGAGAGAAGCTCCGTCAGGTCTCGGTTGCGGAATGGCGGAAAAGGCTTCTGCGCCCTACCGCCGGCCTCACTACCATCGAGGCGATCCGGCCAGTACTCGACGACTGGCTCGGGAGAAGGCACGGCTCCCTGTCGTTTAGGGTGACGCAGGTGCTGTCGGGGCACGGCTGCTTCGGCAAGTACCTGTGCCGCATAGATAGGGAGCCGGACGCTCGGTGCCACCACTGCGTCCATTGCGGGGAGGACACAGCGCAACACACGCTCGCCGAGTGTGTAGCTTGGGAGGAGCAGCGCCGTGTCCTCACAAATAAAGTAGGAGGCGATCTGTCGCTGCCGGCCATAGTGCGGAGGATGGTCAGCAGTGCAGAGTCGTGGGACGCGGTGGTGTCCTTCTGCGAGGACGTGATGTCGCAGAAGGAAACTGCGAATCGGGAGAGGGAGATCTCGACTCCCTTCCCCGGCCGCAGGAGGCGCACCGGGCGCAGGAGAAGAGCGGACAACGCCCTTCTCCGGCCCCCATGAATGGGTCCAGGGGCGAGGGACTTGGGGTAATCCTCGCCCCCTATTCGATGGACCCGAGTCGTAGGTGCGCGCGAGTGTTGGCGCGCACCTCTGAGACGATGCGCGGGGTAGTTCAACACCTCACTACCCCGTGCAGGAGATGAGGCCAGGATCCGGCCAGCACTAGTGTGGGGCTGCGGAAGAATGTGGATTCCCGCGGCCTCACGCGCACGTACGAGGAGACACCGGGGTGGTTTTAGCCGGTAAGAGTCCGGCACTCCCCTCCGCCTTTCCCCAGGCGGAGGTAGTCCATGAGGATTTCCCCCCGTTAAAAAAAAAAAAAAAAAAACCTTAGCTTGAATTGTCTGTGATAGATAGTTATAGTAAAATAAATATTAATTAGTAAATAAATAAATAAATTTTAATACAACATAAAAATTGTATATATTATATAGTAATTAGTTTCTAATCAAAATAAGATGGTGTTATAATTATAATAAATTTCTAGTACTTAGCGGATATCGAAGATCATCTGAATGTAACAATACAGCAAATTGAAACCGATATGAAGGTGCCGAGCAATGAATTTGACGGCAAAGTCGTGTACGGACAGAAGCGAAAACAAGTTGGCTCTGGATACCAGGTAATATTTTATTTTTTAAACTTACATTGCCCCACAATTTCACCTCCATTACATACACGTGTTTTCGTTGAACACTTATCAAGCGGGTAAATAATTTAAAATCATTTGCAAATATTTGATTACTTTGTATAAGGAATTCATATTTTGTTTTTATTATTAATTATATTTATTAAAGTGACGAATTAAGAGTTTTATTTGACTCTTGTAAAATAGTTCAGAGACAGTGGGGCTTTAACAAGTTTAAAATTAATACTAGATGGGGCAGTGATTGACAAACATTCCACCTAGTTTACTATATTTTGTAATAGATAAAGTAATTACTGTCATCTAACAAACTATTTTCGTGTTAAACTTTCATTGACACTTATACAATGTTTATACATTTCCACAGGACCACGTGAGTCAGATGGCGCCAGTAGTCCGCTCCTTGCAGGAGTTAGAATCGCAAGCACAGTTATACTACTTGAAGGCGCATCACAACGTCGCTGTTGCATAGAACTCATTACACAATATTTATAAAAATTAATGCCATATTGTGTCAATAATTAACCAGACTGAAATATTTAATCAAAAATTAAATTAAAATAGTGCTGTTTTTTTTTTATTTCATATATTATTATCTTACTTTAAATAAAGGATTAAATAAAACACTAAATATTTAAAGACAATTAAAATTCTTTAATCACTAATGTATATCGTAAGGGCAGTGCATTGAATAGCCCATCTAAAATAAATTAATGAATTTTCAGAAAACTTATTTAAATCGTACTTTTACTTAACTTCATTTTTATTAAACAGTTGCAATCTTAACTGAAAATATACTTGAGATTACAATTGATCTAATGCTATAATAGAAGAAAGACCACACTTAAGTTACACAAGGACTGAAGTTCGATTTAAATATAAACATGATTTTAAACCATTACTAATTATTATTATTTTCAATCTACAAAATATCAAAGTGCCATATAACTTTTAAAATTTTGTCTTCTAAAGCTTTGGTCACCCTGTAGGAAAAAAATAAATTTACTTTGGATTAAGCGTCATTTAGATACAATCTTGATAATCAGGCAACATGTAAATGATTCTATATTGGAAAATTTATTCACATTACTCTAAAACAAATCCATGTATTTGTAAAAGTTCAACAGCAATGATATACTAATTATAACATAATATTAAACAAAATGCAAAACAATTTCCAAAATATATTAACTATAATTACACTTAACCTTACATTTGAAATGTCATTACACAATAGTATTTATGCATTTTTAAAAAGTTAAGTATAGTGTTACAATTGTCATTAAATTAGTCTACATTAGCCTTAGAAGGGCAGTAATATTAAGGGTTAGGCGCTCACACAAGTTAAATCGGGAATAGGAACTACAAAAAGCAATACTATTCATAGATATAATGTTGCTGGATTTATCAAAATAATAGATTGTAAATAGGAAGAGAGAGATGGAAATAAATTTGTGGCCTTAATGGTGCTGATTAAATGCTTGAAATTCAGTCTTAAAATGCCTAATTTTGAAGAGAGGAGTAACTTTGATAATATTAAACGTACATTATTACATATTTTAGCTTTTATATATCATTAATTAAGAAGCAGTATTACAAATCGGATTTTTAATCCAGCATCATTATTAATTTATATTTAGATACATAATATCTAAGCGCAAGTTCGATTAATCCTTATCATTTTAGGTCTATCAGTCGTTAAGTTTTTGGCATAATGTTACGCGTTTTTATACGAAAGTGTAGATACTGTTACATATATTTTGATCATTTTAGGACACTTACGGATAGCGAGCGGTTTTAACGACTGGCAAACCACAACATTTCGTATATCTATCAACACTTATAACCAACTATATAATATTATTAATTTGGTGATAACACACCGACTGCAGTAAATTACCTATAATTTTACATACATAAAAAATTATTACATCAAAATTGTTCTAAGATTTCTTACGCATTTCCGGCCTAAAATATTTCAATTTTTATATTTAATTTTCTCTTAGAAAGTACACCTAAATCTCAGGTCAAATTTTAAGGAATAAACATCCGAGTTATATTTTATTTCATAAAATATGCCAGAGAAAAAATAAAATGATTAAATACTCTCAGTATAAATAACGATCTAAGTAACAACATAATCGAAATATTTCAAGGACTTTACAATAATATTTTTAAGGCCAGAAACGCACAGTTCTTAAACATACATAAGAGTTGCAGCCTCTATCACACAACGCTTATTAAAATAAAATTGTTAACACAAGTATTCTTCAGACTCGTATCAAATGAGGGAAATGCAAGATCTATAGATATACTGCATTTCTTAACAATATTTACTTTGTCAAATCAAGAATCATTTGGACGTTAGTGATATTCTATTTAATATATATTTTATTATTATTTTAATTAGTAATCCAAAAACATTAGTATGATGACAGTCTACGAATGTTCTTGCAAGTTAATATTTTGATTTATATATTAGATTTTAACATTAATGAGATTTAATTTCTTTGAACAAACAAGTTTTAATTTAGTTTTTACAGATGGCATTAATTTAGAACTTATTGTTTACATATTGATATCTTAATTCGAAAAACGACTAACTCCATCAAAAGTATTGTACATCGTACTCTTAAAAAGAGAGTTAAATGACTTGCATTTACGAATAAAGGATGTTTTGTATATACGTTGTGGAGAAAAAAATCAAGTCAATATGCATCCGAATTCGATCTTTTCGGTGGGCGTTTGTTCAAATATAATAACATAATAATCATTATTATGACACAATGTTATTGATTCTCATGTAAATTTAAACACTACAAATACAACGCCGCATTCACAAAATTAAATAACTTAATATAGTTAACTATTCGAGTTTGTGTTTTGACCATTTGAATCTATGTTTTCTTTCAAATCTCATTACTCTTAGAAAATATGGATATTAACACAGTTATAATTTCATCTATTGTAGACAATATTTTTATCAACTCTTTTGCTGCAATCTAAAAAGCCGTCAAGTACGAAACGGAAATGTTTACTTCTAATTCATATATACGATATAAAAATATCTTGGGATGTTAAAAAAATAGTTCGATTCATAAAAAATAAACATTTAAATCAGAACTCTCAAAAAATTTGTATCAAAATTGTCACGAATCTACTAAATGCGGCTTCACGCACTTTTATTTGTACCTTTTCAATCAGTATGTCTGGCTTCATGCGTGTAATCTCCGCACATGGTCTATGGTCTATGAGGAACTGTATCTTAGTACAACACAGTAGCTATAAAGAAAAAATCGATTGATTCAATTATTCTATTGATATTTATTTTCTACTTTAATATTCTAATTCAAGAGTACAATAACTTTGTCGATTTTATGTTATATAAGTAGTAAAATAGAAAATACTGATGCCTTAACTGTGTTACAAATGTCAAGTAGTGATGATTACCATTAATTTTTAATTTTCAAAGAAGAGTATTAATATCTTCACAGTCAATATCTTAAAGATTTCGAGTACGTTACAAACACAGTCATACACCCTCAGCAGAACAAAGACTTTCGAAGAACTTTTTAAGAACAAAACGTTTAAACTTACGTTTTAAATACTTAAGCAAATTAATACAATAAATTATTCACTAAATATATCTAGAAATATTTAAGCTATGTGTTTCTTTCAAATGTGACTTTGTTCTTTGAGGGTGGTATTGTGGCATAAGGCAGTTTTCACACAGTCCGGATCGTCGATATCAAAACTAGTGTTAGGCCACTTGTCTCACTATCAACTAATATAATGTCCTCAAACAAAACTTACAACAAATAATGTTTATATTAAGTATTTTAAATTAATAAATTAACATCATAAGTCCGACTAAGATTTCTGGATACAGATCTGAAAATAAATAAATACTTTATAATATAAATTAAAAATATATAACAATTGCTGTAAATTCAAAACCAATTATTAGAACACTTCTTGCATTCCTTATTATATAATGGCCCATATTTGAGTTTATAATAATGTACATGTATGTGGAATTTGTAAAAGGAGTATGCATGTAAGAATAAAAGGCGATGAATGTAAGGATTTTAAGAATAGAATACGTGAATAGTATAAAAGGGGGAAATGAGGACGTGTTATTATGGCGACACGACGACGTAACGCGTAATGTTAAATCTTTCTTTAAAATATAAATAAGTAAGTGAGTTCTAAGAGTGTGCTTTTATTTACCATCTTTAAGATCCTACATGTATGACACTGAAGGAACGTTTTCAGCCTTATAATTCCTTAAATATTAACATACCATCTCGTCCTCGCTTTACTCGTGTTCATCACTATGTATGAACAAACAAAAAACGAATGGTATTACATAGGGATGCCCTACAGGAAATATAAACTTCTTCAGGAAACTTCGCAATAAATTTCTCATATACCTGAAGTAATTTTTTTTTCCTTTAAACACAACAGTATTTAAGAACTTTTGCAAAAAATCATTCTCCTAGAATCAGTAGATAAACTGTGTATTGACTAAGAGTAAGTGAACTGAAAATAAAAATTATTCTTAAACTGACTTGGTGTCCAGTGTCATCATTGAGTTGAATGTAAAGGCCTGTATTCACTTTGATTAGTGCGAGGCAGGTGATTAGTAAAGGCCTGAATTCACTTTAATTAGTGATTAGTGCAGTTATTTTCTCCTAATCACTAATCACTTGCACTAATCAATCTCTACTAAACACTAAACTGCCTGTCCAGACGTGTTTAGCGGCAGGCACGCTGCGAGTAAGGGGGAAGGAAGGCCACGCGGGACGAGGCTACTCGCAGTCCACTCGCAAAAAAATAGAACATGCTACTTATCACTCTACTACGCGACCAACTAATCACTTGCACTAATCAGTCGCTGTCCATACTTATTTTCTCCTATTCACTAATCACTAATCAAAGTGAATTCAGGCCTTATTATAAAGTGTTTCTGTGAATAAAACCCACTAGCATCGTACATCTGGACAGTCACAGCGCGAGCCAGGGGTGATGTCTCAGCGACTCCCGCGAGCGGTCCCCGTAGTCGTAGGCGAGCTTGCGATGTCGTGCGCCGATAAAAAAATCATTAAAAATGTATACCCGAATAATTATTTTCTTTATACCTCTAATAGAAGTTAAAATTAATATTTTTTTAGTAAGAAACTATTCCTATCCGGTGTCCCACGACACGTTTAATATTTCTGTGAAAAAAAAAATCACTAGACATACATTTGGGCAGTCACAGCGCGAGCCAGGGGTGGTGTCGCAGCGACTCGCGCGAGCGGTCCCCGTAGTCGTAGGCGAGCTCGTCGCCGGGCGCGATGTCGTGCGCCGCCAGCAGCACGAGGCGCGGGCGGTCCACCCACAGCGCCTTGGTCAGCAGGTTGCCGCTGCGCGAGTGGTTCACCAGCCGCCCCAGCCGCCCCGACTCCGCCGTCGCGTCGATGCTGCACGACACATTATATTATCATACTAGCTTACCCGGTGTTGCCATAAATTACTAAGATTTTCCCGCGGCTTCACGCGCGTTATAAAGGCTGGAAACCAAATATCTCCCGATTTTGTAAAATTTTTCATTGATCCTCCCTTTCTATTGATTGTAGCGTGATGTAATATAGCCTTCCTCGATAAACGGACTATCCAACACAATAAGAATTTTTCAATTCGGACCGGTCTTTCCTGAGATTAGCGCGTTCAACCACACAAACATACAAACTCTTCAGCTTTATAATATTAATAGTATTTACACACATCTGCCGTAGGCCACCCTAATCACTTAGGGTAAAAAGCCTATACTATACCTAACCAATTCCCAGATCTACCAAATATCACAAAAAATTTCATCTAAATCAGTCAAGCAGTTTCATAGGAGTTCAATAAAAAGCACTGTGTCACGAAATTTTTATATATTAGAAAACTAGAAGATAATTTGACAACACATTTAGTTCACTTTGTAGCCCAAAATGCCCAAATATGGCCCTATTTGCTGTGCCAGCGATCGCGGGTTCGAACCCCGCTTGGGGTATTCATTTCTAAGCACGAATTAATAACATGAATGTATTTAAACTTTAGCTTACCACGGAACTGAAAGCTGTGTGTAATAATGTCTCATTTATTTATAATACGTTTATATCATCTACTAGCCTTTCCCGTGGCTCCACTCGCGTTCTAAAGGCTGAAAATGAAAAGAAATATTTGTCTCCCGTTTTCGCAACACTTTTCATTGATGCTCCGCTCCTATTGGTCGTAGCGTGATGTAATATAGCCTATAGCCTTCCTCGATAAATGGACTATCCAACACAAAAAGATTTTTTCAATTCGGAGCTGTAGTTCCTGATATTAGCGCGTTCAACCAAACAAACAAAGAAACAAACAAACTCTTCAGCTTTATAATATTAGTATAGATTAAGCAAATCACTCACCAATACTGTTGATCTTGCAGTCTAAAATAATACATATAACAGCCAGCGGTGGGGTCCTGCGCGTACTTGCGCTCCCTCTCACGAGCCTCCGCCACGCCGACCAGCTCGCCCGCGTACTCCACCACGTACTGGCCGCGCCCGAACGCGCGCGTCGCGATCACGCCGCGACCCTTGCCCTCGAAATATTTCACCTGGATTAAAATTAGTTTTTTAAATAATTATTAAACTCTTTTTAACGCCCTACTGCTACGCGCCTCCCTTCAATATGAAGGGGATCAGATCAGGCCATAGACCTATACTAGTAGTTCGCTCCGGACTTAATCTTTCGAAACCTTGCTAGGTTCTTTCAGACATGCATGTTTCCACATAATGTTTTCATTCACACATGAAAATATTAAATGTGCAAAACCAGGATTTCAACCTGCTTCAAATTTCTATCGTATTTCCTAAGCGAGCGCGTTGGCTTGGCCTCAAAAAAATTACAAATATTACTCTACGAGGGTGCATTTTTAAGTTCGCGGAATGAGAGGGTTGGAGGGGGGTGATTAGGCTCATTATCATCGTAACGTGTTTAGTGACTCATAAAAGTGTACAAGTGGCACAGTTTGTTTTAAAAAGGAAGGGAATCCCTGGAAGACGACCCGAGGCCGGGCAGGAGCATCGAGGTGACCATGCCAGAACTTATCCAAAAAGTCGAAAAACTTGTACTCGACGATGCTCGACTAAAGAAGAAACAACTCGCAGAAATGGTTAGAGTATCCGATACAACCATTTTTAAAATCCTGCACGATCATCTTGGCATGACTAAGGTCCGCGCAAGATGGGTACCGAGAATGCTCACGCCGTCGCAAAAACAACAACGCGTAGAGTGTTCACGTGCATTTTTGGACCTCTGCAATAAAGACAAGGATGGTGTATTGAGTCGAATTGTTACCTGAGACGAAACTTGGGTTCATCATTATGAACCTGAGTCGAAACAAGACTCTATGCAGTGGCATAAAAAGGGCACAGCACCCCCCAAGAAGTTTAAGGTGTCACAGTCAGCTGGGAAACTCATGGCAACGGTCTTTTGGGACTCAGAAGGAATATTATTGATCGATTATAAAGATAAAGGTGTTTCTATAACCGGAGAATACTACGCTTCAATATTAGAGCGACTAAAAGAAGCCATTAAACAGAAAAGACGGGGAAAATTGACGAAAGGTGTGCTGCTTTTGCACGACAATGCGCCCGTCCACAAGGGCCGCGTTGCGTTGGCTGCCCTGCTTAAAGTGGGCTTCGATATTTTGAACCACCCACCCTACAGCCCAGACCTGGCCCCGAGTGATTATTACCTCTTTCCAAAAATGAAAAAAGAGCTGCGGGGTAAAAAATTTACCACCTATGATGAAGTTTCAGCGTATTTTGAGGACAAAGACAAAACATTTTTTTATGAGGGTATAAATAAATTAGTTGAAAGATCTGAAAAATGTGTCTGTGTGTGAATAAATTGAAAAGGAAAAATAATTTGATTTTTTTATTTCAACCCCTTACCCTTCATTCCGCGAACATAAAAACGCTCCCTCGTATATATAGAGAAATAAAGACATTTCTAATGAGTGACGATAATGACAACATGATATTAGCTTCTCTTTACGTTACACTAGCGACTTAAGCGCCAGAGATTAGACAGTACGTTACTGCAGGTCATACTCAATAATACGTAATTTAACGTCATATTACAGATCTACAATATGTCAGACGTACATTACACAATAAAACCGTATATAACTTTGTTGATTTGCGTGGGATGTGCCTAACGTACGTAACTCTTCCTATGAAAACAATGTTTGTATAGCCTAGCTCTGAATCTTATCTTTAACACTTGAAGAATAAGTTATTTATAGATATGAAGTGATCTTAAATTATGCAATAGCTACAAGTCACTTTAATGATCTAATTATTAATGAATATGTACTTTTAAATTAGCACAATTTTAAATACAAATAGATGACAGAGAAAACAAATATTACCTGAAGTCCATCTTCTCTCTGCTCCCGTACTGCCCTTTCCAAATCCCTCATTTTCTCGGCCATCACACATTTAGATGTCTTCCTCACACTTTTCCTCACCGGGAAATGTTCAGTTAGTTTTTGGTTATTACTATTGCCATTTGGTTTAGTTTCTACTTTAACACTTTTCTCTATAGTGGGTAATGGCTGAGAAGGTGCTTCAGCTTTAGGACTTTTGAGTTCTTCTTTGAAATATTCTGTAATTTTGTGGCTGTCAGCCGCTCGGGCCGCAGCTCTGGCTGCTCTAGACTTTGCCAAGTTTCCATTGGTCATGTTTGTAAAACCATTTGATGCCTTCAATGGTTTAGATTTTAATTCTGCTTTCTTAATTGGTGGCTCAGAGTCTTGTTCTACGTTCTCAGTTTTTATAGATTCAGGAGCAATGATCCTGCATAGAAAAAAATTGCTAGTTTTGTGATAATAATATTTGAAGTAAGCATGTAAATGTGTCTATTATGAATAAAAATGTAATAATTTAAAATGGTACACTAGCTCTGATAATGGGGTCAGTTGATAATAAAACCATTCATTTTGTGCATGTTTGTTCTGATGAATGCTATAAATAATAAATATCTCAAATAAAAAAAATCAAAAAAAATATTTATTTTATTTTTAAATTTGGATAATTAATCTAAACATTACCTGCGTTTTCTATAATTACGTGCAGGTTTTACTGCTTTTTCTTCGCATAACTCAATCCGATGAGGTGTTTTTACACCCTCCTGGGCAGTAATTAGATTATTTACTGAAAATTATAATCTTAAATTAGACAAGTACTCAAAAAAACAGTACAAATCAATACAGTATAAATATTTCATATATTGGATGATGGGATTGACACATTCTACACTATGTTGAATGAGTTGTGGTTTTAAGATTTATTCAAGTCAATTTTTTGTTATTGCTATGGCAAAGAATAAAATTTCTTACTAATAATATAAAATGTTTAACATTTTTTTTAATTTTATTATATGTTTTCCACATCACAAAATAAAACAATAAGCAATATTTTGTAATCTTACAAATAAAATTCATATATAAGAATCCAATTAAAATAGATTCCCTTAAAACCAAAACCACCAAAAATTTAGAATCAAGATACCAAATAAATAAAAGATTTAAACAGAAGGCTATGTTTAAAGGTGGTCTACTACACACTGCTACCTTTAGTCACTAATTTGGCTTTAAAGGAAAAATAGTAAATATCATTCAATGAGGTAGAGTTTTGCAGGTTATAATTTAAGCTCTAGGCATATCTCTATGAAATAGTTAATATGATAATCATTTTTTAACTGCTTAATGAAAACAAATTGTTTAGTAAACTGAAAAAATAATGGTTAGTGGTTATTCTTAGAGAAAGATTTGATTTTGTTATTAATACTGAAATTAACCAGTGAAATCATTGATCGGAAAGAAACAAATATGTCTTCACTATTAGCAATGATATATCAAATGTAAGAATACACAAACTCATTTTAACCAGATACTTTTGGACATGGTACCAAGATTTGGCCAAAACTATTCTCCCACATTTAACAAGTCAAAAAATGTAAGCACAACCTTAAACCAAAAAGCCTTTTGGTTTGGGGTCAATGACCACTGCCTATGACACTATTTTTATTTGAAGTGTATACTATATGAGAACTGCTAATTATATAATTTTAAGGTAACAAATTTTATAATAATATTTACAATTGTATTGTATTTGGTAAATTATAACTTGCTATATATGTGTAAATAGTTATAAATAAAGTTAAAAAATATTTCCGAGTAATCAAATTAATTAAATAATTTAATAATAATTATGCAAACATTCTATAATTATAAAACAATTAATACATATTTATATAATTTAAATGTCTGTAAAATATTACGATAACCAATTGATTGTTTTTCTTAGTCAAAATAATACTTTCATTATTACATGAGGGTAAAACTAAATTTTATCACATTTTAGTTTTGCACCAATGCATTTACGTACTTAAATATGTATTTAAAATATGTGTTGTACTATAAATGTGATTCTCAAACAAAGAAATATTTTTTACAAATCACGGTAAAATCCTATGTTTATTTATGTAAATAGATTATTCCTACTAACCTCGAACCATTTCCACTTGCACTTGATACACGCCGACTCAAAATCTAAGACCACCATCGATAAAATGCTTTACTTATTTTTATACAAACAAATTTTAAGACCTCTTGAATTACAAATGTTTTGTAATAGGCCTTGTCATTTTAGAAAAATAAAGTATTGTTTGTGTAAATTTATACAATTGATAATAATGTATTAATTATAAATAATTTAATGATTATTGAAAGTTTTACTGGCATAAATAAATATTATTCACTCAATAAGTTAAGTAAAATTCGGTTAACATTGCTTTCTAAAATGTCAAAATTGATACTTCTTTTTAGAAAATGGACGCTTTGATATCTTTGGTATAGAATAACATATAACTATTATTTATGGTTGACATAGATTATACTGACAAAAGTTAAAACCGAAAATTATGTTTTAATGATTGGCACAGATGTGATTATATTTCTATCGATTCATCAGCTTGCGATAATAACTCTACTACGTTAAATAACAATTAACATTACGTTAAATATGGTCTATGTCAGCCGAGTGCCGCGGAATTCGGATTTATTAATTATTATGCCATTTACCAATTACCAAATGCCATGTGATGACTCATGGCCAGGCCTGGATTTACACTAGGGGCAGTCAGGGCGAGTGCCCAGGGCGGCAAATTTTTTAGGGCGGCAAAACATTGAAAGTCAAAAAAAATTTTATAGTCTTATCAAGATTGCTCAATATAATCCCCCTCCACCCCTAAATTGTCTTACGTAATAAATGAATGACCCCTAATTAGTAAACTCGAGTGCTTAATATTTTTTTTAATTTTGAGTATAAATATACAATTAATTGAAAAACATGTCCGATGGACGTAAAAAATTGAGCGGATTTGAGCATCGGAAGCGCGCTTTGGACAAAAGTAGAAAGGAACAAGAGGTTTTTAGTAAAACTCCCAAGCTAGATGATTTTTTACGAAGATAGAACGTGATACACAAAAAACGGAATCTATCTATAAAGATTGTACAAACTTGATTGATTGTTTCGAATGCTTTACAGCAATCATGGTCACGGGCATAGCTGGGCACCGTTAAACAAATAATGAATTCGTTAATCGTTAATCCGTTACTTAAAAAAGTTAATTTCGTTAAACGTTAAAGCGTTACATTTCAAAAGATTTAGCGCAAGTTAACGTTAATCGTTAATCTGTTAACACGTGATTAAAATTGTATTTTTATATCATTGCAACAATAATGATCTACTTATAAAATCTGTTGATTTGGGTTCTGGAAATTAAAAGTTTCTTAGCATTTCGAGGAGGCGGGACCGGGCTTTTCAGAGGCTCAGTTCAACGCTTTCAATACCCAGCTGTTTAGGACTCTACAAGAGCCTCTTCGCTATCATGAGGCACCTCTCTCTGGCCCTGGACGGACGCTGGACGTTCCTTTTTCATTTCTCCCAGTTCACCCCGATACTGATGGAAGCCGTCTCGACTTTCGGTAGGCTTTTGCCGAATGTCCGGGGCATTGAATCTCTTTGCCGGTTTTGAGATTGTGAGGTCCATGGCACTGTATGGTGCCCCCGTTTGGATAGACGCCCTCTCCGTCCCGAACGGGGTCCATTGTGCAGTACGCAGCAAGTCCTGGCGGTGAAGGCAATAAGGGGATGACGCACGGTATCCTTCTGGCGGGCGGTTTCGGGCGAGTGAGCGTGCGCTCGGGAAACTTCCAATGTGGGATCCCTCCCGTCTAGCTGACGAGGCCATGATCCGGCGATGGAGAGAGCAACTGGGAAACCCATAGGCTGGCCTGGCAAAAGTGGATGCAGTTCATTCTGTTTGACTGGGTCAGGAGGCCCACCCGGTGTCTTGACTTTCAGACTGACGAGTAGGTACTGGATTAACGATAAACGGACTTGAGTAAATGTAACGGAAGTTAACGAGTCCGTTAATTTTTTTCTAGGTTAACTTAAAAGGTAATCGTTAATCGAAATGTTAACTTCGTTAATTAACGATTAACGGATTAACGAGTTAATGCCCAGCTTTGGTCACGGGAGAGACTAATTAATTATTAGTTAATTCGGCATTAATTTGAATATAAGTTTTAATAAAATTAAAAAGTTAAAAAACAAATTGTATTTTAATTTGATTATTTTAAAAGTTAAATATCAAGCAACACTACAGAAAACTAAAATCTAAAAATATAATATTAATCAGATCTAATTATGCTCTATTCACATAAAGCCCACAAGTTCTTTTGAATTGTAATTTATCTATACCTATAATATTATAAAGCTGATGAGTTTGTTTGGTTGAACGCGCTAATTTCAGGAACTACTGGTTCGATTTGAAAAAATATTTTTGTGTTGGATAGTCTATTTATCGTGGGGGGCTATAGGCTACATAACATCACGCTTCGACTTATAGGAACAGAGCATCAATGAAAAATGTTGCAAAAACAGGAAGGGCGGGCGTTAGTACTGCGAGATACCATTCCGCGCGACTCAGTAGAATTTGGTTTCCGATCTTTAGACCGCGTACGAAACCGCGGGAAATGCTAGTAGAGTATATTTAATTGAATGTCTGTAACAAGTATATAAACCTCTGAGACGTCAAGTATCTTAATCTCTCCTGTGACCATAATTGCTGTAAAGCATTTGAAACGTCGCGTCGTTTCGAATGCTAATCCGCGACAAAATCTGAAAAGATAGTTTCTGTTTGAAGAGAGTTAAAAACTTCTTACGTTCTACAATGACTGCTAATAGACTAACTTAGCTATTCTGTGCATCGAATCCGACGTACTTCAACGTTTAGATTGCGAAGATTTAATCGACCAATTCACCAGAAAGAAGTTGGCGCGGTACTTTGTATTTTTTATTTCATTATACGTCAAAAAATTGCTCCTCAAATGCTCCAGCAAAATCTGTAATTGCTCCAGCGCTAACATTATTGGTTAATTAATAATTAATTTTTTTAGAATCCATTTTTGAAAAATTAAAATTTTCTTAAAAAAAGCGCGAAAATTCATTATTTCTTCTTCAACTATATCTCAAAAAATTGCTCCTCAAATGCTCCAGCAGAATCCGTAAATGCTCCACCGCTATCATTATTAGTTAATTAATAATAATTTTTTTTAGAATTATTTGCAATACAAAAAGTTAGGCGTGTTTGCCTGTGAAAAAATTGATGTTAAAATTGATGCAAAATTTATAATTGTTAGAAAAAACAACAAGTATTTATTTATGTTTTTGGAATATGTAACATACATTAAAGTTTCTGCAATAAATTAGAGATTTTAATTTTGAGAAATAAAATATATAAACTATAAGTTTAAGTAAAGTTCCAATATTGGGGCGGATTCTTTTCCGGTGCCCAGGGGCGGCATTGAGTTTAAATCCGGCCCTGCTCATGGCATGAGTCTGGAACGTAGATAGAGATTTTAGAGAATGTAGCATATTATGTAAATTGTAAGTGGACTAAAGATGAAGTAGGACAAAATTATTATGTTCCATCCCTTTCTACGAACACAAAATTAGTATTGTTTGTCAGATGGTCGAGTAAAACAGGTCTAACAACTGTTGAATGGTAATCTCCGATTATACATACAAACTATTTTGATATCAACCTGTGACCTGTTTGGTTTATTATGTTTGAATTATTTTAAGTTTGGAATGTTAGTTTTATTAGTTAAAATTGAACTATGTCATATTTTATAATTCCGTAAGAAGCTCTCAAAGCAGTAACATGTTTTAGTTATCTGACATAATTTTGTAATTCTATATTAATTTTGTAATGACTCCATTCTATCAGAAATAGATTCAAAATGTTAAAGTTTTAAATAAATAATTTCTATTCAGTCTTTAAGTGTCTTTTTAGTATCAAAGTTTTCATATTAGCCATATCTACCGTTCAAGAGCAACAAGCTCAATTTCAATAGTAAGAGATTTGTACGATTTGCGTGACAAGCTTTCAAGCTTCGCGTCAACACCGCAGTACGGCGTTGCAATTGATGGACCTGTGCAGTGCGCACTGCGCCCGCCTTTTAGGTGACAGTTAAATGGTATTTAAGGGTTAAATACGAAATAAATTTTAGTAATGTGATAGGGTTTAGTATGCTTCCATTACGTAGGATAAAAAAAAAACAATAATATTCTATCTGAGTTGCACGGCACCCCAGTCTATCGTCACGCCACGGCCGTAAATGGAAACTATTTTGACGATAAGCCGACTCACTACTCTTGATGCTAGACCTTCTTTCTATGTATATGCTTTGCCACCATGTTGATGTACAACAACCATAAGCTGGATAAATTAAGAAGGCAGCTTATATGATATTGGAGACGTATTTAAATAATGGGCATATCATTTGTCAGAGTTGTAATGAGTTAATAATCATAGATGACTAATAAATTAATAATGTTGTCAGTGATGGGAAATATTGAATTTAAATTTAAATTTTATTTAGTCTGTATGTGTTATAGTTTATAATTTTTCGCGCCAAGTTTATCAAACTTCAAAGTTCAAACACAACAGCTCACAAGTCAATAGTTGTTAGCAATGTTAGCAAATGTTAAAAGTATATTATTACTTTTCTCTATGGTTGTTAGTTGAAATTTCAAAAATTAGCTAATACGCATTAATTTTCTATAAAATGTAAATATGAATAAAAGGAGAATAGCTTATGTCTGGGAGCAAACCTTAATAGAACATTGTGATCGTTTACCTGCAGTAATTGGTAGAGTAAGTTCACCATGTAATGTACTATAATTAAAAAAACTACACTTTTGAATATTATTTTAATAAATAAGCTATTCATTAATTATTTTAAGGCATCAATGGTTCACAATCTTATTAGTTCGTATGGGCTTCTTAACCATATTAAAGTAATACGGTCTGTACCTGCTACAAATTCTGATCTGAAGTTGTTCCATTCAGACTTGTATTTAGATCACTTGAAAACATTTAATGATGTAAGTGACGACTTTATGCCTAGTGCTGAAGATGAAGAATATGGTATTGGTAAGTTCATTTTCAAGGTACGTATAAAAGAAGGGTTGGCTTTAGTTAACGGGCACGCGATTTTGGTGTTTTGCGGTAGTGGGAGGGAAGGGGGGAGGGATACCCTACCCGATGGTATCACTCCCAGGGTGAGGAAACCAGTAGTTTTTTTTTAATGAATTTTTTAATTTCATGTTTTTGTATGCGCATAACGGAACGTTTCTCCAAGTAAAAATGGTTTGGTAAGTAAAATGGAACGTAACTAAGAGTGAAAAACCATTATAAGTTTGAAAATAAATAACACACAAAATAAATTTCAAATCAATACAAATAAAATTGAAATTACAATTAAAAATATTAAAGTCGCTTATGTAAACTTGGTAATTATAACCACCCGGAAAATATTGCAGATGTAATAATAGTATTTATGTGGATAAAATCCATAGAAAAAAATAAAAGAGACCCATTTATAGAATAAATAAAAGTAATAAAATATGTGTATGACCCATATAAAAAAAAATAAATAATTTTTACATACCACTTTGTTTTAATTTAATTCCCAAACTTACTTTTAAACACTAGGTTAGTTAGTCGAGTACCGTAAGCATTACTAGGCCAGATTGGTTAGGTTAGGTTAGAACATGATTACAAACATAAGCGACTTTAAGCTAAACACTAGGTTAGCTAGTCGAGTACCATAAGCATTACTAGGCCAGATTGGTTAGGTTAGGTTAGAACATGATTACAAACATAAGCGACTTTAAGCTAAACACTAGGTTGGCTAGTCGAGTACCATTTAAGCATTACTAGGCCAGATTGGTTAGCTTAGGTTAGAACATGACCACAAACATAGGCCACTTTAATATTTTTAATTGTGATTTCAATTTTATTTGTATTGATTTGAAATTTATTTTGTGTGTTATTTATTTTCAAACTTATAATGGTTTTTCACTCTTAGTTACGTTCCATTTTACTTACCAAACCATTTTTACTTGGAGAAACGTTCCGTTATGCGCATACAAAAACATGAAATTAAAAAATTCATTAAAAAAAAACTACTGGTTTCCTCACCCTGGGAGTGATACCATCGGGTAGGGTATCCCTCCCCCCTTCCCCCCCACTACCGCAAAACACCAAAATCGCGTGCCCGTTAACTAAAGCATTCCCTAAAAGAAATGTAAAATAAATATATATATAACTGATTTACCTATATTAGTTAAATAACTTAAATATTGTATTTATAGAAAAACATTTTACAGGATATGACTGTCCACCAATATCAGATATGTACAACATAATTTCTACAATAGCAGGTAGTTCTTTAACTGCAGCAAAATGTCTTTTGTTAGATATTGCAGATGTTGTTATTAATTGGTGTGGAGGATGGCATCATGCACATAGGTAAACTATATTCCAGACATTCATTTCGCTAAACAAATCTTAAAATAAAACTAATTTCTCATTCTTGTTTTATTGTAGATTTGGAGCAGAAGGATTTTGTTATGTGAATGATATCGTTATCGCTATTGAAAAACTTAAACTGAAATTTCCCAAAATACTGTATATAGATTTGGATGTACATCATGGTAAATCTTAATACTGTTTCATATTTGCCTGTTACACTTTATTATGTTAATATAAATATATTAACAATTTAGGTAATGGAGTTCAAGATGCATACAATATAAGTAAATCAGTTTTTACACTGTCATTTCATAAGTATGAACCAGGTTTTTACCCCGGCACTGGCACTTTGGATGACACAGGATCATTAAATGGAAAAGGCTTTGCTTGCAATATACCTTTACATGCTTGCTATTCTGATAAAACTTTCAAATATATTTTTGACAGGTAAGTATTTTGTGTAGTGAGTTGATGAGTTAGTTTAGACCAGTGGCTCAATTCAATTCAATTATTTCCTTTAATGGCTTCCATAAGCGCCAGTTGGGCACAGTTGACTTCGCCAATGTCGCGTAGAATGATGCGCCCACTTATATATCTGAGTGATGGAGGTTCAAATTCAGTTTCCGCATTTCTGATATATTCATGTGCAAGTAATTTCTAACAATTACCACTCTTCTTACTGTGAAGGAGAACCGAGAGAACCCAAGTAACAAGTTTTCAAAAGACATCTGAAGTCTGTTAACTCTTTCATGAAATGCATGAAAAGTAAAATATATTGATTAAGTAATTGCATGAAAACCTTTGACATCAGTCAATTTGAAATAAAAACTATGTATAGATTTTCATTTTTAACTCATACTTTTTAGTGTTTTCTCAATGGTGTATTCATATTTCGTTCCTGATGCAATAGTAGTACAATGTGGGGCAGATGCACTTGCACGGGACCCACATGGTGGTGCAGGACTTACATTAGATGGCTACCAATCTAGTATTCGCACTGTAATTAACAAGTCTAAGCCAACATTACTCTTAGGTGGAGGTAAGAAAAAATATATAATTAAAAAATTTCCTTTCATAAAATTTTTCAATAAACTACTTTGTTATACTTTAGGAGGATACAACAAGTCAAATACTTCCAAGCTGTGGACATCACTCACAGCTTTGGTAACAGACATAAAATTAGATAATAACATTCCTGAACATCATTTTTGGCCTAAATATGGACCTGATTATACATTAACTGTACAACCATTATTGGCTAAAGATCTAAATACAAAACAATACATAGAGCACTGCATAAGCATAGTGGGAGGTATGTATGAATTTCAATTAATTTGTTAGCAGTGGTTACCAAACTTATATAACAGTATGAATTTGTTACAGGAAATTTAAGACAATTTTTAGAATATAATGTAATTGAAGAAAATGCAGAGCCATGTGCCAAAAAAAGGAAAGTGAAAATTGAAGCAAATGATGTCAAAATTCATTCAATATTAAAAAGTAAATTAAACTTAAAATCTGAAGAAAATAACAAGTCCAAAGATCCTTATGAGTTTCTTGATTAAAATAACATCCACTGAAGCTATAAGAAAGGAAATATTATGTTATTATAATTTATAATAATTAGTAGGTTTATGTTCTATTGATTGAATGTTTTAATAAAATATGAAATGGGAAAGATATATATAATATGTATTTCACATTCACTTACTGAAGACACAGTAACATATTAAAAAAATATTTTTACACAAAAAAAAATGTCAATTCTAGTGCAGAGAAACTATTTTTTATATGACTGCTAATAAACTTTTTAAAGTATAATAAATATTTTAAGCATCCCTTTAACAATTCACCAAGTGCATACTAGATAGTCGAAATTCCTTAATCATTACTAAATTATGCAATAATAGCATACACATAGATAATAAAAAAGAATTATAAATAGACCTAAAGTTTGCATTCCCCAACAATGTAGCTTGTATTATGCCATAACCATAAAAAGCAAACTATAATTTTATATCTTCTTCATTTTAATTATAAATATCTGTAACTTTATAAACCTATTATTGATAATGAAATAAAAATCAGTTTACCTGAAAATATATAATAATGATGACATTTGAATATATATAAACAATTATTAATTCTTATAAGCAGTAGATTTAAGTAGTAATACTCAATGTAACACTTCTGTTAAAATTTAAATTGACAAATAAATAAAGTTACATAATTAAGCAAATAATAAATGCCTAATCTATTATTGATAGTAACAAAAACCTAAAATCAATGATCAAAAGTTCTAGTAAGCTTCTTATCTTTAGATAATCTATTGAACTAAAACATTTTGTTCATATTACTGGTGCTTAGATTTTGCAAGCTTGTGGATTTTTATAAAAACAATTAATCCATATCTAATAGCAGAATATTTTAGACTGTACAGCAATTACAACAAATTTACTTGTATTGCACACTGCATAATTAGGCTGAATTGCAGTTAATAAATGCAAATATCATTAAAATATTACTAAGTCTTATAATTTTGGAGCAGTAATGAGTCAACATCTCAAATTAGTTTATATTCTTAACTAATTTTTAATATGACCTGCAATTTTTCCAAAGCTTAATACAGCAGCAATACAAGTTAACCAGTATTTTAAATATTGCTGTAAATTCCTTTTAAACTATTTAATCTGTAGGCCGCTTTTCACTGTGCTTCTTAGTAAACTCTTCTGCATTCTTTGTAAACTTTTTCCTATCCTTCAGAAATTCTTCAGCAAGCTCAGCACGCAGAGGATGTTCTGGTTCAGGGTCATTTACAAGAGCAACAAGAGCTTGTATCACTAAAATAAAATATTTGTTAAATACATAATTATAGTATCCAATCAATTTACATATATATAAGACACTATACCTTGATCAGTCTTTGTAGCCGGCTTCCAATTTTCTGCACTGATAATAGGTAAGCAGACCTGGCCCTTCTCATCAATGTTTGGATGATAGATTTTGGTCTTGAAGCTTATTTTGGGAGGTTTAAATGGGTATTCTGCAGGAAAATTAATCTCAATGCGAAAAGCACCTTTGTTGTATGGAGGATTATCCTAAAACAATATTTATTTAGGATTATACCTATTTAGCTTGAATTACAAAAAACACTTATAAGCTTACTTACAGGAACGATTAGGCCTTGCCAGGTGAGGATATTTGATTCATCAACCTGTATATCTCTAAATGATTTCAAACCCGACTGTCTGATATCTCCTAGTTCCTGAAAATAAAACGAATTATCTTTATAAATATGCAGCTGTTCAAATGACTAATCTAATGGAAATACCCAACATTAAATATAACTGATATTATGGAAATAAGTGCACAAGCTAATTCGATTACCTTTTATTATATCTCTACGAGTCTACTGTCATTAAATTTAGAGAAATTCAAATTGCTATCATGTTCATACCTTTTGAAGTCTTCGTGTCGCCGCCATTGTCTGTTATCTTGTTGATAAATGGCAATCCTATTACTTTAAAGTAATGCAATCTGTGATTTCCACAATTTTAAATGAATGTCCACATAAACAACATAATTCGTAACACCGAAAATATGACTCAGTAAAATGTCAGTGATACCTAGGTTCACCTCACCTCCGTCCCCGCTGCAAATTTGATGGGCGCCATTATCGAACCTGTTCGGTTTAACGCAGAATATTATAAAAAATATTAATACCTAAAAAATACGGAATTCTTAATAATTATGTTACATTACTAATTTTTAAATAAAAAATTAATTGAAACAAGAATTGAATGAAAATTGGTTACAACATTCATTAGTCACTCACCCGTGGACTATCACTTTTATGGACTTTTGGGCATAGAAAACTTACTCTTTACTAAAAGTAATAATTATTATTATACTATTTAGGACCGCATACAAATTTAGTTCATTGTTTATATGCCTACACAGGGGCGGCTCCAGCTCGTGAAGCGCCCGTGTGCAATGAAACCCTGGCACGCCCCCTGACCCCCCCATCTTGTGTTTTAAGTTTTATGGACAGCAAAATAGAAGCGATATGTATCGAATTTCTGTTTCCTTGCCCATAAAACTTACAACACAAGGCGTAATTCTATCGCGTTTTTGCCCCTCGAGTTCTGCAGCGGAAGTGTGCTGCGCTGTCTGGCCGCTTCTAAACTTTAAATACGTAAAATAAGGTTGATTTCGAGTTGAAACATAATGTTCGAAATCGGAGTCGCCCATAGGGCACTCGCCTTTGATAACTGCCACTACCGCGCTGCTTCTGTCATATTATTGTTGTACCACGATGCTGCGATGAATGCTGCCTAAGGGCGCCGCAGCGCCCCCCTGAGACGGCGGCGCCCGTGTGTATTGCACACCCTGCAGTCTGCACTATAGGTTAAGCCGCCCCTGTGCCTACACTCTTATATAGTTCTATCTGTATTATAATAGTATTGCAAGTATTTGCGTTACAGAACAATAATACCCTGATTAGGGTAATCACGATATATGTGGATATTCACGCACGATGAAGTATTAGACAAAATTGACCGTAGTCCGAAGTACCGTGATAGTGGAGTATAAGTTATAACTATACTCTGCAAATAGTGGTGTGAGACCCTTTGAGTTTTAAGGTATGCGCACACTAGGCGTAACTACTCTGCAGTCGAGCGACGCACACGGCTAAATATTTTTTGTATGAAACAGCATATTCGGCGAGTCGGTTAACTTGGTCGCGCAATGCTCCGACGCGTAGTTCCACTGCCACGTAGTGCGTTATATGTTATACTATTAACCATTTCATATGAGTAATGTTTGGACTTTTGACGCCTCCCATAGTTACGCCTAGTGCGGGCGTACCTTTAACGCGATAAACTTATAGGCTTCACTAGGCACACAGAACAAAACAGATCACAGACCTTAGCAGTCAGGGTAACCCACAGGGTACTAGTAAAGACTAGTGCTAAGATCTGAATAATATCTGCAGTGAGCAAGTAGTATTAACCAATTTTTCTTAACGATATAAATGAAACAAGCTAAATTCAGAACATATACCTTTATTATTTTTATATACTATCAAAAAGCTATTTTCGAATACAATGGAATATATAGTTGTAGGTTGTGTTATTTTTAAACAATATAATATAAAATGGTTATAAATCTTTTCAAATTAATTCGCAGCGCTCTTCCGCCCAGCAAATAAGTTGGCACTGAAAACGCTACTGTATACCCATTATACTGTATATTCATTAATAGGTACCACATTATTATTTGATATTTTTTTATTGTTAAATTATTCAGTAGGTATTGTTGCTTTTAGTGTGAACATTCTTTGCAGTTCGGAAGAGCGCTGCAATCCAATATAAAAAGTATTTATAATGAAAAAAATAGTGTCGATACCCTTACAATCATAAATGGCTGGATAATTTGTACGTTTTTCTGAGCGACAGTAAATAAAATTCTCAGACTTAGTGGAGCCAAACTCTGTATACAAATTGGGAAAAACTTTTGATTCATCATTCACTGATACAAAGTTACAAGTTGGTTTTGATGTTCCTTCAGATATATTAGATACTTTACAAACTTGCTCAATAGTATGATGATACTTCTTAGTATCGCAACAACTAGATTCACTGAGACGTCGTTTCTTCGCAAAATCCTGCGTTTTCCCGCGTACATTCCACTGGCCATTACAGATGTAGGGTGTGACGTGGCCTCGGCTTAGTCTTCGTGTCCGCGCTCGTCGTCGCGGCGGCGGTTGCGTTGGCGCCGCCCCCAGCCGTCGCGCGGGCGCTCGCGCTGGCGCCCCTCCCCCCGCGGCGCGCCGCCCCGCTGGAAGAACGACCCTTGCTTCTCGAAAATTCTCTCGTTTGAATCTACCAAGTTGCCCACCTGTAATATTTGACAAAAGTATGCAATTTGACGCCTAGTATAGAATAGATAGACTATATACATATAAACATTATACAGGTATGTAATTATGATCAGTTTTGTTAATATGGGATTATTTCAATCCCTCTTTTCACCCCTTAATGGTTGATTTCCGGGATAAAAACTGTCTTACGTTCTTTACAGGTTCTTAGACTATCTCATACCTTTCAGCTGACTCTGACAGACAGAGTAATAATAGCCTACTTTTAGGTACCAAACAAGGCACCCGCGTAAATATAGAATAAGCAGCTAGTTGATAAAGTATGAAAACAACCATTTTCATAATACATTATAAATTATGCGAGTAACATTAAGGCTCACCTTATCTGCAAGTTGGAGTGCCAATGCTTGCATCCTAGTGGGTTCTGAGCGGTGCAGAATAGCGCACTCACTCGGGTCGTCTAAAGATGCCAAAAGCTCTTCATTAATGATCATCTTCGATACAAGAGAGTGAACGCGTTGTCTTGGCAATTCGAACATGTCCGCCAAAGAACGGAGTGATAGAGAAGCGTAAACGTGGGCGTAGGTGAATAGGTAAGTGCGAAGCGATTCCTCCCTAATGAGGCGACCCAGCATAGCGCGTACGTTGTCAGCGCCGACCATTAAGTCCCACACCTGAAGAACATTTTATGGGTTTAAAAAAATAGTGTATTATACTTTTGGTTTTTGATTTCATGATATTTAATTTTAGAGCTCTACTAATACATTATAAAAACATTTATTAAATTTTGACTATTTTTATTTATTACCTTGGCATTCATTTTTTCATTTACAATGAAGTTGAGACAGGCGCGCCAATCACCGCGGCGCATGGCCCTGGCGGCGGCTACGGCGTGTTCTCGCATAGACTCAGGAGGCCCTACTAGAGCTTGTCGTTCACTTGCACGGAGATTTTGGTAGAACGTCTTACTGATCATACGACGTCGGGCATCGAACTCGTGAGCCGCCATGTAGGGGATCTCAATCAACATGGCTGACACCAAGTAGACACACTCTAGCAGTTCCAAGTTAATATGCATGTGGAATGGCATTTGACGTTGTTTCTCGATCTTTTCCTGTTCCTTTGAGCGCTCGTGTTGACGCTGAGGCAGCAGACCCTGTGCTAGTAATTCTTTAGGTTTCCCCGTCATCATGAGCTCAGCCAAGCAACCGTGGGCTTCCTTCACGTTTCCGCGACGGAATGCGCACAAACCCAAATTGGCCATGGTACGATTGTACAAAATCTGAGTGCTCGGATCGGAATGTTGGACGTTTTCTTGTAAGTGAGACATAAGAAGTAGATCTCGGGCTTGGAACCAGTTATCATGCAAAGCGTGATGGTATATATGAGAGAGAATGGCTCTGGTTCTCAAACGATCAGATTCGTCATTTGCATAAATGTATTTGCACAGACGCTCCATTTTCTTAATCGTTGTCTCTTCTCCAGGTGGAAGGTCTTTCTTAATTGCGCGCGGATCGAACTTGTAGTAAAGATGGTCAATCTTGCGGAGATAAGCGCGACAGATTTCTTGCGGCGAACCATCACGTTCAACCACTTGACATACACGATCAATCAATGCCGAAACACGCACTTCATCTTTTAATCTCTCTACATATTCATTAGAATGAGGGTCACATTCCTTGAGGAGTTTAGTAAACTCATCGTCGAGTCGCTCTAGCGCTGTGAGCAGACAGCCACGCACTTTGAATGGTGCTGTCACAAGTTGTTCATTCTCTTCAGTGATAGTTTCACTAAGTACCATGTCTTCATGTGCGAGAAGTAAAGTGACCATCTGGTCCACGTTTTCTACTAGTCTTGACCAATATTCGGGCTTCATAGCATCAGAAACCTTTGGATTGTAATCAAAGAGTGCTGCGACAGTGGCAGCGCGCAGCTTTAGTTGCAGAGCGTCCCCAAGATTGTGTTGCTGGGCAACAGTGCGCAATTCATGAAGAAGTTCAAGCTGTGCCCGACGATCAGTTCTTTTACGTCCACGCGCGGCACTTATTTCACCCAATTTCTTAACAACTAATGCTGCATCAATGTCACTATCCTATAAAAGTATAAAAATATTATTTAAAGTTACAGTTATCCACATATAATATGTACTTTGAATATAATCTTTTGCAAAATATTAGAAAAACACAAAAAACATACCTTAGCAAACATTTTTGGTTTGTCGGAAGTTGCTGCACCTTTGCGTACAGTTTCCCACTCGCCTCCATCATCGGCCTGATCTTTCTTGCTTATTTTACCAGCTCGCTCACGTCTTTCACGCCTCACGCGTCTTCTGTCTCTTTCTTCTTCTTCATCCCTCTCAGTGGTACGTTTTAAGAACTTCTCTCGTAGGGTAGCCGCCCCACGGTTTTCGTCATCAGAGCTGGAACTAGAATCTGAAGAGCTAGACCCCCAGTCCATGGAATCAGATGAGTCATCATCTTGTGGTATTGGCCTGCGCGGCGGTTCAGGCGAGTGAGCGACTCGAGGCTTCTCTTTTACTTTGTCTTCATCATCAGACTCATCAGATGATGAGGTATCTAAAAAATCAAATAAAATATTTATGAGTTTATAATGATCATCAATGCATCTATGAGCTGTTACTGAGTCTGACTAAATAGAAAGACTCAATAATTAAGTTTGGCAAAACTTAACATTATTACAAGTACAGTTCGCGTCACGTAAAAAGAACGCTGGAAGAAAGTGGTGGGGGGTGTGTTTGCGCATGGGTACATTCGCACACGAAATTACTAAGCCTATTCTTTTATGTTTTAACTAGCCTTTCGCTCGCGACGTATATTGGTTATTGGCAGGTACATTGAAAAATATATTAGATAGAATGTCATTAAATAGAATTATATTAATTAAAAAAATATGCTAGATTCAGTGTAGAATGTTTAATTTACTTACAAAAAATATAAATAATTAGTTTATCATATTTTTTTAAATTATTAACTGCATTATTATCAGACTCTCTCTTTATAAAATAATATAAGTCAAAAATATCTTTTCTCTATTTTTTATATAAAACCATTTCGTAATTAATAACTTTTGTGTGCACGATGGTATTTTGAACTGACAAACCAATAGCGAGGCGGAAAGCATGCGGAGCGTGCCTCGACGTCCCGCGCCCCGCTTCTTACCACCAAATTGGCCAATAAATCGCCTCTTGACAGCCAGCGTTCTTTTTACGTGACGCGAATTATACATAAGGTAAAATATCACCTTTGCGTTCATCATCGTCATCAGGTAAATCAGGATTCTCCCTAAATTTAGACACTTCAGCATCAAAATCTTTTGTGTATTTTCGAAGCTTTTGTCTTAAAGATGTTAGGGCTTTGCTATTACCCTTTGAAAGAGCTTTTCTTCCATCACGGTCATTCCATGCCCCTGACACCCAATCCTCTAGCTCAGTTAAAGCTCTAATAAAGAATCTAGGTGCAATCCCATTTTCTTCTTTTTGAACCACAGGAGCTGCCCTTGTATATGCTCTTTGTAGCTCTTCAAAAGAAGCTAAAGCTGACGAAAAATCTTTAATTTTGCGATGGTTGCGGATAGAATGGATTATTGCTTCCAATTCTTCATATCTCTTTTCTTTCATAGAACGCACAACACGTTTTGTTTCTTCTTCATCATCACTAAACTGCATAAGACCAATAATATATTTTAGAAAAAATAGATATATCTAGGCTAGAGTACCAAAAAACATATATTATAACCATATAAGTAATGAGTAATATATATTAAATGCATTAGATAGGTACACAAAATAATAAGTAAAATATACTTATAATAATTCCAATTATGTTCAAAAATGGTATCTCTAATAATATGCCATATAATTTATAAATTTTTTTACTCATTACTTGTAGACAAGTGATTATTGGAATATTGCATTTTTATTATTTACTATTGCATAAGAATATACATGTATAAATTCCTTTTAATATATAACATACAGTAAATAATTTAAATCTTATATATACATTTTAAAGTTTAAACTATTAAGAATGTAATACATGCTCAAGTTAATATTACATTTGTACAATTTTTAATTTAAAATATTCAATTCTAAATTAGCAGTAAGATATAACAAAAGCAGTTAATACAATAAAAAATATTTGTTTATATTTTATACAAGTAATATTAAGAATACATTAACTAATAAAAATATACATACTGTATAGACTGGCGCTGGCGCACGAACAATCTGCTCCTCTTCAGATGAACTTTCGGACTCAGAGTCCGTACCAGTTGCAAAAAATCGACTCATAGTTCTACTTGTACGTAACTGAAAAAACATAATGTATTTAATATTTCATAAATCGATGATCACATAAAATTTTCAATGAAATATTGACGGCTTTCATTACATTAATTAATGTCGGTTTAATTTTTGTTGAAGGTTAGAACTTTATCATATTTTTTTTATAGTTCAAGTTTCCTGAAGCAAATTTGATAGAACTTGGATAAAAAATACTTTTTTGGTAATAATGATTTTACCTTGAGTGTTCATTAAAACAGTACAATGTTAAAAAATTAACATTTGATAATTTATATTCCCACGACGACGCAATCTACACGTCAAAAAGGGAGAGAATTGAGAAATTCACACCACAGATTAAGACTAAGTAGTAAGTACTCTTCACACCAAAAAGAATGTAACTACCATAGAGTATATTGCTACATGTAACTACACTTCACTTCACACTTCACTCGGAACAAGAAAACTCATGAGATTCAATTTCTGAAAATTAAAAAAAAACGAACTAATAAAATTCTTGATCAAATATTGAAGAACAGTTAAATAACAATTAAAAAAAAATTAAAAAATCTATAGTTGGCGCTAACTTGAGATTAAAAATAAAATAAAAACGAACAAAAAATTCGTAATCAAACATTGAAGAACAGTTAAAGCACAATTGATAAGCCAAAAAAAGTAATAAAAAATCAATTACCCCCCTTACCCACACCACTACCACCACCCACTCTCACCTCAAAGCCCCCCGCCACCTTGAGAGCCTACGATTAATATTGTTCCGACTTCCGAGACATCACAGTAGAATATTGAAGAGATCCACAGATAATTAATAATCACGGACAGGTCACCTCTTAAGGCCCCTACTCAAAGCACTGCCTGCAGGTCCCTGTTTGCAGTGCCACTGCCAATCGTATTGTGTGTATGCATGCAGGGCCGATATTTTAATTGTTCTCCCTGCCGCAGGGCCGCAGTGTCATTCTGCCATCCCGACGTACGATCTCCCCACTCCAAATACTGCAAGCAGCGCAATGTGTAGCACGGTCGGGATGATTTAAGTCGCCATTTTGTACAATCTATGCTTGCGACGGTTGTCAATGTCAATTTGACATTTTTGGTTTTGTCGAGAAGCGGTTGTTTCAAATTTTGGTTACACTAAAATAGTTTAAATAACATTGGTTTTGTCTCCAAAGCTTTATTTTCATCAGAAAAATGGGTCCACGCGAAATCTTCTTTTTCAATGAATGGTATCACCATTGTCAATAAATGTTCAAATTGTGATTCATCCATTCTAAGAAAGTTTTTAAAATCGTCAGGTTGTAATTCTCTCAGTACATTGGCGTGACTCAAAGTCTTTCGTAGTAGTAACCATTTTTTACACCAAGAATTTCTTTTTTTCTTTTTAACGCCACCACCTAGTACTCAGTACAGTCAAAGCCAATGCTATTTTTTGGTGTTTCGATAATATAGGAGCCATCTTTTTTTCACTGATGAATCTAGGAAACGATTTGAGAACACCACTAAACGTAACAACGGCAGCCGCACTAATGACTTGCAAGGCTTTGTGGAGCAACACCCTCTGCGGCAGTAACTACAAGCAGGCACTGCAGGCAGTGCTTTGAGTAGGCCCCTTTATTAGTTTTTATATTTCTTATAGGACTGGGTTATACTGCTCGACGTTGCACGTATCTGTTTTTTTGATTCAGCTTATTTTACATTTAACATTTGAATGTTGAGAACGCAAAAAATTTGCGATGGGACCTTATTTTTTGGAATGCATCCATTCTTTAACACGACGACACGTTTGGCTCAGTGGGTAGTGACCCTGCTTTCTGCGCCAGCGGTCGCGCGTTCGAGTCCCGCTGGGGGCATTCATTTGTTGAGCACGAATGTTTGTACTCCAGTCATGGATGTTTATATTTATAATATGTATGTATTTAAACTTATATGTGTAGTATATCAACTTCTAGTATCCATAACACAAGGCTCGTACCTTACCGTGGAACTAGATAGTGCTGTGTGTAAATGTCCCAACATATTTATTTATTTATTTATTTAAATTATTATTTTTGAATGATGAATTAGCTTATGAACAATGACGTCACAGGGACAGGACAGTCGACTGTCAAAACAGCATAGTGTTCATGCCATGGATGACACTGATGATCTTTGCACACTTTCTATATTAAGTAATATAATAGATAAACGCTAAGTAAACTTAATTATATGAGTAAAAAAATATACACTTTTTGTTAACTAATTTAAGATGCTTTTGAAAAGCCTATGAATCATATGATGTTAAAAATCACTATAATAGCCAGCTCATACATGATAAAACATCCATCCAATTTCACCCGCCACAGTCAGAATATTTTCCGTAAGGCAAAATGCTTCGCACATTAAAGATATTAATACCCTGATATTAAAAACCGATTTCAAGACGTTACAAACCGAAACTATAAAGTTGGAAATAACACTTTTAATTACATAGTTGTTTATGTATTAAAGAAATAGTAGGACAGTGTGTTTGACCTCTAATATACCAATAAGACTACATAACTAAGACTTAGCGTTTTACTTATCACTTACACTAATCTTTTTCAGTATAACTAGTATATGCTTGTGTAAAATTAATCCATTTCTGGATTAAATATTATCATATAATTATTATTATTGATTATATACCTATTTGTTTGCTAGCGGATAAATTAAATGAAAGCATAGACACATCGGTACACGCCTTTATCATCGTAATAATGTTTATTCTTAACTTCACCTATGTTTCAAACTTTCAACATTTTCATTTTTCATGTAATTCTCATTTCTCATTTGACATTTCTCATTAAGAATATTAAGATGTACTATCCGATCTTTATTTTTAGAAATTTAACAATAAAGTGATTTGTAAATCTTAAATTATTAGTACGTAATTATAACGGAACTGGAAGTTATTTTATTCAAAATGAATCTGTAGTTATTATTGATCACATGCTTATTAGTTATTACGGGGAAGAACTTTTTCGAGATGAATTTCGTTTTTTTATAATGAATTAGAAGATTCATAGCATATTAAGAAATTGGAATGGAGTTTACGAGTTTAATTCTCCCTTTGACTAAGAATATATGCCGAACATGCTTAGGGGAATTTGATTCCAGAGATCCTTCTATGTTTATGAACATACAAGATTTAATTGAACATGAAATGATTAAAATAAAGCTTATTGATATATTAGTTTTTTTGAATTGTTTAGAAGTACGTATAATTTATCATTATATTAAATTATATTTTTAAAGAATTATAGTTCTAAAACTGTCCTAATATTATTGTTTCAGAATAATGATGAGGAAAATTGGCCTCAAGGAATGTGTGCTTCGTGTGTTTCTACAGCTTTACTTGCATACAATTTTAAGCTTAACTGTTTAAAAGCAAATGTCACCCTTTCTCAAATATTTACAGTTCCATCATCGTCTAATAACCAACAAAGATCAGATGTAGATGTCATTGACATAAATGTTGTATATCAAGACCATGAGTATGATGTCCCTTTATTTAGTAATCATGCAGTTATTGATTTTGAACCAGATGTACCAGAAAATAAAGAGTTAACACCTTTACCACCAGTCACTGAAATAACCTCAACAGAAAGACTTCGCAGAAAGGAAGGAGATAAAAGATACTCTTGTAGTGTGTGCTCCAAATCTTTTACCAGAGTTTATAGCTTAAGATATCATATGGCCAAGCATAATGATATTCGTAGATTTTTATGCCCAAAATGTGGTAAATGTTTTCACACAGCAAGTGGCTTGAGGCAACATTTATTATCACATATAGATATTAACCAGTTTAAATGTGGGTTTTGTCATAAGACTTATAAGTCAAGGCAATCATTGAAAGAACATTTTCGTGTAGCACATTCAAGTAATCGAAAATTGTTTGTTTGTGTTACATGTGGAAAGAGATTTACTGCAAAATCTACATTAATGATGCACAATAAAACTCATAAAGGTGTGAAAGAATTTGCTTGTTCTGAATGTTCTAAAACATATACAAGAGCAACTTATTTAAGAGCTCATAAGCTAGTTCATTTGGGTCAAGAGAAACCAAAGCCTTTCACTTGTGTATACAAAGATTGTGATAGAAGTTTTGCTACAAAACATTCCCTGGTTGTACATATTGCTCATTCACACACAGTGGAAAGACCACATAAGTGTAATGTTTGCTTTAAAGGATTTGCTACATCTTCCGGCTTAAAGGTTCATATGGAATCCCATACAAATAAAGAAGTATCGTGTAAAATTTGTAATAAAAAACTTGCTAACAAAAGAGTGCTACAAAAGCATATAAAGATCCATAATTTACAAAACAATATTTCTTTGGATAATGTACTTGTGACCAGTGAATTCTAATTTAGTTATGCTGGTCCAATTGTAATTTCTTATTTGCTAAATAAAAACATCAAAGCTTATTTTTATTAGTCTCTTATGATCAAAATACAATATTTTAAATGATACTAAAAGATTTGATCTATAAAGTATGCAGTATGAACTCATACTTTTTTTTCTATTATTACTTAAGCTTAATAATTAAGATAAATATTGGAGTTTAGACATACCCTACCCCAATAATTAAAAATTACATGTTGATTGTTGATGATTGAAGTATAATTCTTGTATAAATGTATTTGTACTTTCAAGTTCAACCTTGTCTTGTTTATTCCAAAATTGTAAAAGGGTGGGATTCTTTGTTTTATTTTTTGATTTAATATGTTTGTTTGAAATTATATTAAAGATGAAATAAAAAAATATCACAATTATATTAGAAATTCTTTCAAAGATGAAAGAAATGTATATGTTGTGGTTGATTTTTTCTTCATCATCTTTGTTTAATTTACCACCTTCATATTTTGTACTTTGATTATTCCTGTTCGGAATGAGTTACTTTGTTCTAGCTTCTAAAATTTTTGGTTTTTAAAGGTTGATATTTGATAAATAAAGAATTGAATATAATGTAAAAAGTTTTTATTTCAAACTAAATTGACATGATGTAAATATATTTATATTTTATAAAATAAATATATAATCAGAACAGTATGTAAAGGCAAAATGAAAAAAAAAAAAACAATTTAAATACAACAATACACCTGTAACAAAGTGAAGTTAGCCTAAATTAAAATTATTTCTATATAAGTTCATGTTGAGTGAAATTACAGTAGTTATTTTATTACTTCAAGCCCAGTTCTTGCACTTATAAGAGCTTCATATATGAATATCATCTTTAATTATTGCTGCACATAACTAAATAAAAATATTGCAAGTATATCATGAGAACCTAGTTCTGTTTGAAATATTGTTTAGTTAACCAACCTACATTTGGCATGGGTAATTTACTAAGACTTTCTTCCCCATGCATTGCAGTGGAACATTATAGAGAACTGAAGTTGAAGTATAAATAAAAATGATATTAATGAAGTTATGAAATGTTCATAATTAATGAGAGGTTGATAAGGTGTATTTAATTAAATTAAACGATAACATTTTCCCTGTTTGGATATGATATTAAAGTAGTTCCAAGTTTAATTAAATTGATACTATATTTATGTAAATTTTATTCTGTACAAATTATGTTGAAAAATAATATGTACAAAATTAATGTTAACCCAAGATTGTATCTGTGGGGATATAAATTTCCTTTAACAATAAACCATAATTAAAAATTAATCACTTTACATTATTTTCCTAAAAGTTTATTCATCTGTTTACTTTGATGTCCAATTTTTATATCTGCAACATCAACTTTGTCATGAATCTCATCAATAAGGTGGTTCTGTTGTTCAATTTCTTCTCCAAGAGCTACTCCGAGACCTTTAAGTCTAGAAATATGAGTTACCATTTCATCTAAATTAGCATCTAACATCTTATTTATACGTTGAGTATCCGATATTGGTTCGGCAGTGATTTGTTGATCTAGACCTCTTAAACGAGTTGATGGATGAGTACCAAAAAGATCAGTTCTACTTGTACTCATTGTATTAACAGTATCATCTAGTCTGCTGCTTGTACCTGCTTTAGAACTGCTTGGGCTAGGAGATGCCTGACTTTTTGGGGGCGTTTGATCCGATTTACCAGATAAGTAATTCTTGAACCCATAAAATACTGACTTAATACCGTTTAGATGTTTTTGACTATAGTTTAAATTTGTATTTATTTCATCTAGTCGCCTGCTAGTGTTTTGTAACTGTTCACGTTGGCGACTTAGTTCTTCAGCAGTCGCAATTCCAATTTGTTCAGATTCGCGCAACAAACCAATGCTTCTTGTGGAAGAGTCCAGAGTACGTTGTTCTATTTCTTTTTGTTTTTCAAGCATAGTTTGTCTTTGTCTTTCCATGTCAGCAATGTACGGTGAAGAACTAGTTTTTGGTTTTGGTGGTGGAATCCTTGACCTATAACTGTTAACGAAAGTATCGTCGTCCACATCGTCATCATCAAATAAGTCTTTGCCTTGGATATATCTATGTCCCGACATTGTAACTTGCTTGAACTAGTACAATTATCAATATTTTAAGATTAAACACTTTAACATAACGAGTTATTTTTATACATATAATTTTAAAGTAGTTATAAAATTAGTGCGTACTTATTTTTATGCAAAGAGAACAATGAATTATGAAATAACAGAACAATAATAATTTACAAGGGGCGGATGAGGAAGAAATTCGTCATGACGTGACACAGGGCACAGACTATTAGTGATACTCTATGGTAGTGATCATAGAGTATATTGTTACATAGAAGTAGTGATTAGATTCTCTTTGCAACAGACTATTATTAGTTATAACTTATACCTATAGTGCTATGTCAGTCTCAATCATAGAGTATATTGCTACATATTATTATATATTTAAAAGTAATTCAATTCTCTTGCTAATGGCTTCAAAGCGTGTTGAGTTGAGCACAGATTATTTCGCCAGTGTCATATTTAAAAGCAATCTCAAGTCTGTCAAGTGTCAATGTCAAATGTCAATGACATTGACAACTTGTTCGCATAGCGATTGCCGACGATTAGCGTTTACACTTTACATTTTACAAGTTACAACTTACAACTCAAATTTAATAAATAATAATTATTTAACTCTTTTTGTGAATTTGAAAAGCATTTATAGATATTGGTGCATTTTTAATTATAACATATTTTACTAAGGACTTTGTATTTTTAAAAAAGTTTCAAAATGATGGCTGGTAAAGGTAAATATTAATAGGATATTATTTCGATAGCATCTTTATGATATTGATGTAAATGATTAAATTGTTTTATAGTAATGGAGACTGAAGAGCAGAATAGAATACGATTCCAGGTGGAATTAGAATTTGTTCAATGTTTGGCTAATCCTAATTACATTCACTGTAAGTGGAAAATTTATTTGTCAAAGAAATTAAGGTAAATATTTTTTGTGATTTTGTTCAGAAGGTGGTTTGTATGTAAACCGTATGTAATTCAATGTTTTAGTTCTGGCACAGCGTGGTTACTTGAAAGAGCAACCTTTTATTAATTATCTGAAGTATCTGCAATATTGGAGGGAACCAGAGTATGCTCGCTACCTCAAATATCCTATGTGCTTACATTTTTTAGAACTATTACAACACGAGGCATTCAGAAGGGAATGTGTATCAGCACAGGTCAGTTTGTTTATATTTTTCGTCTTAGAATGTTCATAGACATTGTAATTATTATTTGCATATTAATAAAAGCTTATTTCCTGTTCATTAATAAACTGGTGGATACTAAAAAAAAACAAATATTCTTTAAATATTTTCCAAATTTCTCATAAAACTAAAACAGTTCTATCGCCATTGAAGTTATGAATCAATTATATTCATACAGTTCAAGTACAGCAGAAGTTACACTGCTTTCATTCCATGAGGATGAAGATTTTTAAGAAATAGCATAAACCTTTTTAAATGCAAAATTATATTTTTTAAATTGTTTTTAAGCTTAAATTAAATATTGTTCTAGGTATGCAAATTTATGGATGATCAAGCCATTCTCCTATGGCAGCACTATACTAGGCGGAGAACACGTACTTTACAGCCTCCTGATGCTCCTGCACCACCTGCACCTCCGGCACCTCCACAAGGCCCACCAAGACAGCAGTCATAAATTGAGTAATACTCAATACTGTATCATATAGTTGTCAAATGTAAAGTATTTCAGTGTAATTATAAAAATGTAACATAATTATCATCATAAATTACAAAGTTTATGTAGTCTGTTGAGGTAAAATAACAACATTTACAGTTTAATTTCTGTTCTAGAAAAACAATTTTTAATGGAATATAGAATATTTTTAAGCTTATCTTGCAGAGTCTTAATTAATACAACATTCAATTGTATAAGGAGGTTAGAGATTCACACTCGCTTCCCTCGGTTTCGTCCCTAGGTACTTCCCATCAAATTTAATTACAATTGTGAGTTACCTTTCCTTTTTACATTCTATTTAGATTAACGGTTTAAAGTGTCAGCTATTTTTAACATCTTACTACTGGGCACTAGCCTCCCTTCCATATGATGGATATTAGGCCTCTTACACATATTTAATGGATCAAACCTAAAGCATATATAAATAATGAGTTTGTTACATTTTTGTATATTATTCTTGTATAAATTAAGTATAAAATTTAATGTCCAGAGACTGATTGTATAATATAATATTAAGTATATGTAAATAGCCAATAAGGATTACAAATGTTCGAAAATAAAAGATCTTTTTACAATGACTGCTTTTAATTTTCAATTGGCCAATGATGTGCGCCTAAGCGTCTAATTTGTTAATTTCGTCTCACCCCTGTACAATTTAAAAATGGATTGATATTTCAAAGTCAGATTAACCCAAGTGCTTTATATATGTTACTGACTTGAATGTACTTTTTTTACCGATTTAGGTATATGTAATTTCAGGTAATCAATTTTCTAGACAATTTCTAATTTTCGTCGGGCCCTATTTGCAAATTATAAGCCGAAAGAAAATAAATAGGTCCCACCTGCTACAAAACATAATGTTAATTACTTTTCTCAATTTAGTTTCAGTCTTCTTGTTTAGATTTTTTGCAGACGGGTTTTTCCATTTTATTATTACTTATAAATCAGCACATTTAAATAGAATTGAATTGTCTGTTACATTTATTATAACTTACTACGCCCAGCGAAGCGGGCTGTGTTTGCTAGGAGGTAGATATATAATAAAAAATGCAGTTGACCGTTAAAATTTATCAGTGGATATATACATTACAAAGACAGTGAATATTTATTTGATGATTGCATCTTTATTTCATGAATGGTGTCAAAGTTTTCCTTTGTCGAAGGACAACACATAGAGCGCGTAAAGTTAAATAGTACAATAGTTCAACGGCGCTCATCATGCTGAAACCCATGCATAGGCCTAATAGTCCGCCAGTGTTTGCTGTAAATAAAATAATAGGTAAATTAATGAATAAAATTTAAATAAAATGTTAAATAATATATCATATTTAGTATGCATTTTATAAAAAATAGTTTACTTAGGGGTCGTCCATAAATCACGTGATGTTTTTAAGCAACTTTTTAGACCCCCCCTCCCCCATGGTGATACGTGGTGAGGTTTAAGATTAACCCCCCCCCCCCCCACGCAAAATCACGTGTATTTTTTTACAAAGTACCTTAAAAAATCTGAATATTATTTTTAAATAAAGGTTAACAGGTATAATCTAATATAATTTTGGTAAATTCAGCATCGTGATAAAAATGTTAAAATTCTAATTAAGAAGAATAAATGACAAAATAATAATCGTGAAATTTTACTATTGTACCTGAAGCAAATACTGGCTCTCTCATACATGCTCGCTATACTCAGTGCTGTCTTAAGTCTATTCGGCGCCGGGGTGCGGGGCTCAGACTGCGCCCTCGATTTTAATTAAATCATTTATTTTTATATCAATTTTGGATTCTATACTTATAATAGCTAAGTTTGTCAGTCTGTCTTTGGTCATGGTTGACCGAAGATAATTTTTTATTAATTTTAATTTTAAAAAGGATCGTTCACCTTCAGCTACTGTAACAGGCAGTGTTAAATATATACGTAGAGATGTTGAGATATTAGGAAATGAGGAGATTAAATTATTAGAGTATATATAGCTTAAAATATCAATGGGAGTACTTGTTGAGGCATTGGGAAAAAATATTGGCAAAAATTCCAATTCATTATACATATAAATCCTCCCCGTCAACATCAAATCTATTTTTAAATGTTAGTTTTTCTTGGAGCCGATAAAATATCTAAATATTCGGCGCTTGCACCCCCGGGTAAAGACGGCCCTGGCTATACTACTGCGGAGAAGGTAAGTCATAGAATAAAGCACTGTCATTCTACTCGACATACGACATACTCTACTAAGACGTCATGGCTGTCGATAACCTTACTATTTCACACTTCTGTGTGGACTTCTGCAGCCTTTTTTAAAAGTAATTTTTTTCAAGATCTGTTGTCCTTCCTTATCCATCAAGTTGGGATCCATAAGAGTTATGCGGAAGTATGAGTCTAGCCTATGTGACTGGGAGTTACGTATAATATACTTACTGGCTACTGCTCCTTTTCCGTAGTTTTTTTGTGCACTAGCACCTACAGAATCCTTACGACTCGACTAAAATCCTGCCAGAATTTTCTTTTTTCTCATTAAGAAAATCAATGGGATTAGGTGGTTTATGTATGGTTTTTGACTGTATGCATACCCTCTAGTTTCGGCCGACGGTCAATTAACTTTAAGCACTGGGTACATCACCCGGTGCTAAAGTTAAGTCAAAATAGTATTCACTTTTCTTAAACTTTCAGTGCTGATATTCACATATGTAAATATAGTAAAAGTTTTTGAGAATATCATTAAAAATGTATAATTCGTCCGTCTGTAACTTATAACTACTACTATAACAATGTAACGTTACTTATAATTTATGTATGTCTTAATTTTTATACATGATACTAATGGAAGTATGTCAATACTTTTTATAAGCAATCCAAAGCAATCGGTTCATTATTACACTTCCATTCTTACTAAAAGCGACGCTTCGTGTGTCTGGGGGAATGTTTGGCCCATCCTATTGGTCTCATCATCTGTTATGAAGAATTTATAATACACGATTTTTTAAAGCATAGCATAGCTTTAAATAATGCCATTTCTTGCAATAGTAGTTCCCGTACAGGTCTTTTCAGAGAAGTTTTGGAGGTGACTAGGCTTATTGTTATGAAAGTTCGGTGATTGTCGCGGCGCGCGGGATAATCCCAACGGTGAGTAAAAAAATCACGTGATAACTCACTACACCCCCCTCCCTCCTGGTGATATTTCGTGATTTTTTCCGAACCCCCTCCCCCCATTCAAACATCACGTGATTTATGGACGACCCCTTATATCATTTAGGGCTTCTTAGGGCTCCGAAAATATAATCTGAACCCGCAGGGCAAGATACATCCATACTTATATATTAAACTAAATACCTAGATAAATCTTAATATATATATTTCTTGTGTGCGTGTGTATGTGACTGAACTCCTCCTAAACGACTGGACCGATTTTGATGAAATTTTTTGTGTGTGTTCGTGGTGATTCGAGAATGGTTTAGATTCAGAATTTGGTCCACTACAAAATGTATTTTTTAAATTAATTAGTTATTTATACATTTGCACAATAAATGACATATTCATTAATAAATAAGTCGTTGCTAGGCAACTTTGTTTTGCGCATGCATACTAAAACATTTCACCGGGAGCAAAAGTTTAAAAAAAATCAATGTTTTCACCGGGAGCAAAAGTTTAAAAAAATCAATGTATACAGGACAACGTCTGTTGGGTCCGCTAGTACTTACATAAAAATTCAGTTAGACCAAAGATTTCACCTTTTGTAAATCTCATAAATGAATTGTCTTCGAAATAAAAATGAATTACGAGCATGTTCTCCCTGTAACAATTAAGAATTCTATTATATTGCATAATAACAATTGAATGCATCGTTAGAAATAAGTAATTATTTACGTGAAATATTCTGGAGATTTGTTTTGTGCGAGAGTAATGGTTTGCGTGTAGTGCCCCACGAGCGCCTTGTTGAGTGCGGCCGCGCTCGGACGCTCGAAGTAAGATATCTCGGTGCAGGCCGGCAAACATTCCTCACAAGCTCTTTCACTGCCTAATATTACATTTGTTATAATATGTAAAGTATTCAGTTTTTAGTAATTGACAAGAGAAAAATTTAGGTAAGTATTAGATATATGATATACTTACCTATGTATATTAAAATACATAACTAAGTATTATATCTTTTCTTTATCTGATTCTATGAAGTTAAATGAAGATACTAATTTAAAATCACTTTCAATCTACGAATCATACTTCCAAAAGAGTAGAGTAAAAAATATATGCAATATACACAAACCTTCTGGTACATATTTTTTCATATTGCTGTAACACTTAGCATCCCCTTTGCCACACACTCGTGTTGTTTTGTTTTCTGGAAATTTTAGCTAAAGTTACATGGAAATTGTATCACGAATTAATAAAGTATTGATAAATATTAATTTCAATATTTCTTTATATGAATAGGTAATATAGTAATAATTATGCTTTATGTTAATATCTCTAGCGCAGTTTGCAGTCTTAGTGAGATTAGCCTCACATTATAGAAAATCTTAAAAAAGTTACTAACTAGGCATATAATAAAGCACACATTTGCAAATATCTAGCATAATTCGAGCTTCACATTCCATTTCACAGTTCCTTAGCGTGTATGTTCTGAAAAAAAAAAGAAATCATGGAAATATTGAAAATGATTGATGATGATTGAATCTATGATTTGTTTCTGCATCGATATAATAATTTTTACTAAAATAAAAAATATTAAGATGTGATTGACCCAAACAAATTGAATTCACTGTGTTAGCAAATCCGCACGAAAGCAACATTGACTGATAAAGCACCCATCAACAATAAGCAATCAAATATTTTATTAGTTTAACTTTAAAAGTATGGACATATTTAATAAAATATAATATTATTAAATATATTAAAGTATACCTTTAGAAATTACTGGCGTCTCTAATATTTCTTAAGCGCATTTTGGAAATTCTCTTACCTGTAAAACACTAAGTTCTTTTCACTTGAAAATAAACAGAGCCTCTTCTCAACATCAATGTATTTGAGTGTGGGCTGTGCATCTAGTATCCGTGGTTGAATGGCCACGCGGGCCTCTATACCGGTTCCATACACTTCTCCTAACTTAGCTATATTTGGGTTCTCTGTTGGATTGTGCAGAAGAATCTAGAAATATGGCAACATGTGTTTCTCACATCATTTCTACATAATAATCATGAACCTACTGATCGATTTTAGGTATTGTTTTGTGATATATTATACACCAATGATGGTAGCCATGTCCGCGGGAGATAATATAGTGCACAAGTAAGTAGATTTGATATTGAAGTTCATGTGGAACTGTCGACTTACGTTTTTTTTATTTACGTTTTAATTTTTTAATGTGAACGTGAACGTGATTATTCCTTAAACGCCAGTAAATCTATCTGCCAGTAAAAGTTCTATCAAAATCAGTTCAGCTGTTTTGAGACTAACACACAGACCGACAGAAAAGCAGATAGGCAGACAGATAACAATAGAAAATTGAAAATTATGATTATCTTAAAACCGAAGCCCAAATTGCGGTTGGCTTCAAACTAACTGGTTTCGTCACTATTGTTCACTGTATCAGTAAGTGGTTAAAAATGAAATGAAAATTATTCACTCATTCTAAAGAGGTGCGAGATGTTGGTTCGAACCCACTTCACTTGGTTTTTTTTAAAGATTATTATGTTTAGGTATATATAATATTATGTTTATGTAGGTATAGTTTAAAAATACAGCAACGAACCTTGAACCCAGTGCTTTTTGTAGACGCACAATAATATTCTGCAATATTAGCATCCAGTACTAGCGTGAGTCCATGGTCAGTTCCGATTCCTGTATCAAGAAAGTACATTATATTGCTTAAAAAGCGAACAAGGTAGGCAAATACATAAAAAAAATGCATGAATATGTAATGTGTAAGTATATATTAATATTAAATAAATAAGAAAATCTTTTTTTTAACAAGCGTTCATATTTTATAAATTGTGTAAACTTTTATAAATTGGGTTTGATTTAATATAAAGTTTATTTTTAATTCTTTAGTTATTTATTAGTATTTAATATTCATATCATGGGGGTGCATAAAAGAAAAATAATCCGCTATCTTTAGGAGTACACCATGTTGGATTTAAACGTCACTAAGAATGCATTATCATCAACTAGCAACCATGCATTATCATCTAAAAACATTCATGTAAAATTTCAACTCAATCAGTTACATTTCAAGTAAAATAAAAGCTATTAATAAAAGCTTGTTAATTAAAACTGTTCGAACTAAAGTTCTCTTTTAACCTATAATAATTCTCGAAGAATCCATCCAGTTTCTTTCATCAAGTTATATTAGGTAAAAAATTATACGCACTAGTAAGTTGATTACTGATGATTGTGGAATAGGTAAAAAGTCAATTCTGTGGTGATGATGATGGGCTTTACGTGCCCAGAATGTAAAAGCCTTATACATATATGGCATCACCTATTTATCTAAATGTTTGTTTGAATCAAAAAAAAATGAGACAAATCTTTACTTAACTTTAGGTCTCCAAGGAAACCCATCTGGAGGTGCATCATCAGGATATCCACTTTCAGGTGTCCAATCCACAGATGGTAATGGAAACGTAAAGTTCATGTCGTTCAGCTGTTTTCTGAAGAAAAAAAAAATTATTTGCAGGGAAAATAGAAAATTTTAAGCTTTTTAATATGGGGCCATTCATTTATTACGTAAGACAATTTAGGGGGGGAGGGGGGTCGACCATGTCTTATGTTTTCTTACAAGGGAGTGGGCGGGAGTCTCGATAGTTCTTACGTAAGATCAAAAAAAAAAACGCAAAGTTAAAATTATACTTTGAAAAAGCGCGGGCAACCGAGCGAAAGGTACTGTACCTTTAAAATTACAAATGAACACCTCAAAAAATTGTTACTTTGACAAAAAACATTAAAATATACCAAACGTGTATTCATTTTTTCTATTAGAGTCTTACGTAATAAATATTAAACAGGGGGGGAGGGGGTCAGCATATTCTTATTTTTTCTTATAATAGGGGGGAGGGGGTCAAAAAATAGCGAAAATAGTCTTACGTAATAAATGAATGGCCCCTATTATCTTTCTCTCCGCTCGGGCTGACAAACAAAATTCAAAATACTATATATTTGGCCTTTGTAACGATAATAATGACTACTTCAATTATATTTGCCAAAAAATTTACGGGCCACACTACAAACTTGAGTCATAACATTATTACATGTAGAGATATCTATAGTTAAAAGGTTTTTTTATATCAAATAAACTGTTCTATCTATTTTTAAAAACAATTTATAAAAGTCAACTAAAAGTCTTTACGGATTCCTGAACATCTTTTCTCGGTGCACAACGTTGAAAGTGCAGCAAAGTCCTTCATCAGTGAGTTGCGCGTTAAATAAATCCTGGCAGTTCATACTGACAGAGTTCCAAATGCACAAAGCCAACATTTCGTTACACGGTTGTGTTACCTGTGCAGTCAAAAAATTAATCTTCTTTTTATTCCAAAAATAGCGACTTAACTTATGTATTATATTTATATTACCAATGTATTACGTATATATTAAACTAGCAGTACCCGTGGTTTCACCCGCGTTCATTTTTTTATCACTTCTAAACTTCACTCGATCACTCGCGGGTTAATCTACAGATTACCTGAAAATTTCATCAAAATCACTACAGCAATTTCAAAACCCATCGTTAATATACTCCCGAGCCTACCTAATTCATATATGAACATGCACTCCGCACTTAGCGCTTTATTATTCTATTAGTATTTTGTTTAGATCGACATTTTTAAATTCGTGATATCTTTGAATAATGTGTCCGATTTTTATGATTCTAAAAGTAATCTACTAACTATTAACTAACTCCCCACCAAACTTGCGGGAGCCTAAGGGCTGTCGCATAAGGGACAATCAATGAATTACTAACGTTGATAAGAAAAGACCGCGTATGGTCCCAATCTGGTCCTTCACCATATTCATCTTCGAAAATATCAGCATCATTCTGAGATGAACACAGACTTTGAAGCAACTTTTGGTCAATCGGGTCTCTGTATGAAAAATTACTTCATTTAACCACAATTTACGATTCCTAGATATAAGAATGCCTAAAAAAATTAAATAAGGTTTGCCATACCAATGAGCTTTATAAGCTTTTGATGGCTTCATGTCATCAATTTAATTACGTGATTTTTATTATAAATTACATCTATGCTTTAAGTAAAGTAAATGAAAAATTGAAATATTCAGATGAAAAAAATAAATTACAATAATAATTCTTTTGTTATTATGGCCTAACAAAGAAAACAACAGTGTACCCGTATAGCTTGTATCTCTCGGCGACGGATTTCTTAGCTTGGTTAACGTTGCAGATAGTAATTGCGGGGAAAGCAAGTTGGCTGAGTGGCATGTTCTCAGGGTTGATGCTTACTATCATTGGGGTTGTGCGCCATTTCGCGTACACATTCAGAATGAAGAACGCAGCACAGATTAAAGAGCTGCCAAACGCGGCCAACCAGAAAAATCTACAATTTTATAAATTAGTAATTATTTGTGTATGTATATCTATAAGTATGTATTTTATGCTTCACATTGAAAAATCTGGACGTTTTGTATTTTAGTACACAGATTTTGTAAAATTATGGTGTAGATCTCGCCATTTAGTTCACATAACAATACAAATATAACTCAAAAAAATTATCGACCGAACGCATAAACCGATTCATTTTAAGCCTGTTAAAATAAGTTATCCAAGCACACCGTAGTTGACGAGGCAAGAATGGGTTTTACTTTTTTTTCACTTTTATCTTATTGTAACAAAATTACTATCTGATACAGTACACATACGAGTGTAAAAAATTTCATATCTTACTAACCGTTCACACCAAGTAAGTTTCTTTTCTCCAATGTAGCGTAGACCATGCAGCGTAGAGGTCATTAAGTATTCTCTCAGATCTTGTCTGAAGGATTGGTTGAATGTTATGTCACGCGATAGGTTTTCCTAAATCAAATATTATATATATTAGACATGTTATTTTAATAAACAGATATGAGTACATAGAATACATTACAATTGTATATTTCATATTTTCAATATTATACTTATTTTTAATATGATACACAACTAATACCCTCGCTTAACTCTTTATATAAATTATAGGTAATAGGGGGACTCGAAACCCTCGACCGCTGGCACATTAAGTAGAGTTACTACAAATGGAGCCAAACGTTCATAAGATTTGGTATAGGGTATATGTTGAAGCTAGTTGTATTGACTATATTAATCGTTTTACTGAGATCACGCCAACTTTATTTCTTGTAACCGACTAAGTTTTAACAGTGTTTTGATGAATAACTCACTGACCTCGGATTTATTGCGACTTGCCGGTCTGATAGTATTCCAGTCATACCACGGATTAGATGCTGATTGAGTTGCCCAGTAGTTTCGCTTAATATGAAAAAGGAAGGTTTGTTTAGCCTCTTATTTTAACTTTTGTGGTAAAAGTAGTCCCAAAATGCTTTAATTTAATTCAACTTTCGACTATTTTTTTGCTATCTTAGGGACAGACTTTTAATTTTTCATATCTTTTCTCAGTTTTTTGTATCTTAAGAGCTTAAGAAGATACGTATTTCCTATTAGGGGCTCGTATCTTGGTCTTAATGTATTATGTACCTACATAGTACCCGATATAAATATTTCAAAAAAATATTATAGTAATAGAGATATTAAGTATTCACCTTATTAATGTTTTTCTTTAATGTATTTTTGACTTTAGTTTTATATTTGGTTACCATTATTACACTTAAGTCCAAGTCATAGAGTATCCAAGTAGACTTCCACGTGCCCACGGTAATGTGTTTTAACTTAGAAGTGTTTTTTATAAACTCCAGTGATCAACAGAATCGAAAAAGCTACAAATTTCCATGATCTAACCTAATTTCACATTGTCAATGTTTGTGGTTTAATCGGTTAATAGCGGACATGACAAATCGACCTTGTTCCACCTTAGTTTACTTTCGATGGCAAAATTATACATTTTATATTTATTTGTTGTCCTGCCCTCATCCATGTAATTATTGGTCAGTGAGAACGTATAATAAAATTTAGTGCTCCAATAACAATACTTAATTTAAGGTTTGCGTGCGATTGTGACTTAAAGGAGTAAATTTTTAGGTAGCGTTATTATCTATAAAATACTATTTATATCGACCATCTAAATGTTTAATTGTTATTGTAACGTCTGTCACTGCATTAATATTGCACGCCAAAACTATGTCGTACATCGCTGAAAGTTAATGTCACGCTATTTTCTTTTAATGTGAGTAATAAATGCTTTGATCGAATCTATGAAATGACTTTGTTATCTAATAAGTTTCGTGAATACAATGATTTCAAATTACTAATAGCGAAACAAATATTTAGTTCCCCTATGGCTTCTGTCTGATTACTATCAATACCGAGTATTTCAATCGTTAAATAAAACTACTACGTTTAATTTTCGTTTTATATATTTCGTTTACGCATACATATAATTATTATTTATTATGTACAAAAAGTTCGTATAATAGGAATTTCACAGAGAAAGTAACAAAAGCTGTAGGAAAGAATAGTCCGACGCACTAGCACTTTAACATATTTCTAAATGAAGAGGAGATCGAAAGGAAGAGAGTGTCTCTGAGTTACTCTAGGATATCATCTGCTTACATTTCACGAGAGAGCAGATGACATGCAGGAGAAATCCAGTCTACTCAAGAGAGGAAGAATGGGAGAGTGTTCACCAACGCTGTTGGGGGTGAGCGGGGGCTCCGTGACCAGCTTGTGCGTGGGCCGCTAAGTGAGCAGCGCGCGCGGCGGCTACCTCAGGGGTCTCCAGGATACCAGCGCCGTTGTGGGCTAATCTGATTTGAGCAGGGGGACCTTGCCAGGAGGGAGCACCGTTCCATTGGTTGTGGGCGGGAGCGTTCCATTGGTTGTGCGCGGGAGCAGCGTTCCACTGGTTGTGGGCGGGGGCGGCGTTGAGGGCGGCGAGGTGGGCAGCGCGGGCCTGCGCTACTTCGGGAGTCTCGGCGACTGGGGCAGGAGCACCGTTCCATGCGTGGGCAGCGGGGGCGGCGTTCCATTGTCCGTTGTCACCGTTCCATTGACCGTTGTCAGATTTCCATTGACCGTCGTCATTGTTCCACTGACCATCATCACCGTTCCATTTTCCAGAGTTGTCATTCCACTGTTGGGCGGGGGCGCCGTTCCACTGTTGGGCGGGGGCGCCGTTCCACTGTTGGGCGGGGGCGGCGTTCCACTGTTGAGCGGGAGCACCGTTCCATTTTTGTTGAGCGCCTTGCCAGTACTCTTCGTTGTCCCAACGGGGGTCATAGGAGCCATCATCTTGGGGATTGGGGTTGTTTTTGGAGGCTTGTTGGAGGGCAGAAAGGTGGGCAGCACGAGCTTGTGCTACTTCAGGTGTGTCTAAGATGTTGCGGCCGTCTTGAGACAGGGCAATGTTGGCTGGTGGGCCAACCCATCCGGAAGCATGCGCTCCGCACGCCAGCGCCAAGCAAGCTATAGCAATCTGCAAAAAAATTTCAATGACAATGAGGAATGTAATATAACGACAAAGAAAGTTGCGTATAGTTATATCTAATACTTTAAAATTAAAAATTTTAAACATGTAAGAAAGGACTGATCTATTCTTTGTTATTATTCATTATCCATACCTGTATAAACTAACAGACCATGGAAGTATTATACTGTCGCAGTGTTAATTATAGTGTAAAAAGGTTTAATTAAAATTGCACTTATGGAATTCTGCAACGATCATAAGTTAATTGAATTTAATTGTAAATCACGAAATTTACAATTCAACAACATAGCTTAAGTATTTACTACATAAAAGTATTTCTAAATGTTTTCTTCATTGAATGTTAAATGATGCCCTTGGCTTATGACAATATCAATGTAAACGAGTAGGATTGAAAATGTATCGCTACAGCCAAATGTTGATGGTGAAAATGCTTTTAAATGAGATATCTGATGAATTTATTTTTGAAATTTAAAATCACTGTCAAGTCACATTAAATAATGGATGGGTGAACTTTGATGAAGACTCAAAAGAATGAGTATATTAGTGGAATTTGTGGCGAGCTTATGTTCAGAATCACGTAATGATGTCAGGGCTTGCGGTAATGTCCGAGCTAGCCGCGTGGCTTAACGAGATAATTAAATTACTAATTTAGATATCAATAAAGCAATCAATGTAAATAGACAAATTCTATCGGAATTTGCGAGTCAGTTTAGGCCGAAATTTGCATATGCACCTTTATATAAAACTGTACTATATTTTTTCTCACGTTTTATAATAGAATAAAGAATGAAATGTAACCTAGAAACTTTGTTGTTCAATTAAATTAAAAAAAATCACAAGTTCAATTACAAAATTAGAGATTAAATCGCGTATGCTTACGTTTTGCAACCTTGGACCTTTAGTGGTGTGGTGAAATTAATGCATTGTGCATGATCGCTGAATGGATTGTTTCCTTGTTTACGGGAATAGAAGTTTTACTTGGCTTACGTTTAATTTACTTAAAATTTGCAATATTGTATATAAATATAGATATTCAGAATTTTTTAATGATAACCATTAAAATGAATTTATAGCAGAGAGAGAAAGAGAGAGGGAGGCAGCAAAGTATAAAAATAAAAAATAAAAACAAGTGTGTAAGCGATCAAACGAACAAAAACAAAGGCTTTCGTATATAATTTATAACAAATAAAAGTAAAGCAGTAAGTGAATGGCGCCAAGGTCTGAAGGCTGCCCGAAGGCCACGAAGCAGGAAGCTAGCCTTCCGGAACTGCCCACCGTCACATAGTGACTAGTTTCCCTCGCATGTATATGACACTGTCAATAAATATACTTTAAACGACTATTGTCTTATTTTTTCATATTATTTAAGATCGAGCTTTCAAACTAATATTTCAATGTTGATCGTGAAATTATCTATTTTTTGAATTAACATAAATTATTATTATTTATTTGTTATAAATAAATATATACAAGTAAAATTTTGCAGGTCGTACTGTGTAAAGTTCAGGTACACTTATAATGAATGCAGGCGTTCATAACCTTATAATAATTATTGGATTATTGATATCGGACTGCGCGTAGGCATGCCCTTCTAAATTAGCGTGAGATGGAATGCATACAAAAAGCTAGTGAGTGGCGAGGCGAACGACAAGCGTGGACACTATCCGGTAGGCGTGCCTTTGATATTGTTGCGGGGTTTCTACTCATAAAAAGGGTTCTACTAAGCTGGTAAACCATACATGAGTTGAAAAAAAGATTATTGACTATTGCCATAAAAACTAATATCAAATAGCTTACTTATACTACGTAGAGCATTCTTAAAATTAATAAATAATATATTGGATACATAATAGCAAGTAATAAAAAACTGAGGAAGCTTGAAAAATAACACAGTAAAAAAACTTATGCTTCAAAGAAATACTTAGTAAAAACTATGTATGTGTAATATCCAGCCGCGCTGACATTGGGCGCATAAATGGATCACGAGCTGACAGGACGAGTTAATGAGTGATAGCAGTATGGAATGCTTTACTATATTTGGTTGTTTTACGTGGGTGTTGTGATTGCGCTTTATAGTCATTCATTATTTAATTTGATTTTATATGCAGTATCCAAGAAATTTATTAAGGAAATTGATCAGAGGTACTTTTATAAAGTTAAAATGAGAGTGATATATCGTATGGTATATTTTTTATTATTACTTTAAAGGATACGATTAAAACCGGAAGTACTATTTTCCTGTAGAGCAAACATAATTATTAATCGAAAGCAAGAAGTAATTAATTTGACTTTAATTATAGTAATCTATCTAATAATATCTTTCTTTGTTTAAACTACGCACTTGTAATTGCATCAAAGCTTTCAATGTCATTAAAACACGCAGGAGGCGTCGAAACTCGATATCTATTTGTGCTCTCATTCGTCACCCAAAGAACCTTGGACGAAATATTACGAGTCATATCGCCTTAGTTTCTATATTGCTTTGTACTTCATCTAGATATCGAAAACCATTATTTAAAGAGCTTTTAAAGTAGGTAATGCAAGTTTGCTAAAAAATCAAAACAACTATGAATGTCTTTTCAATTTAAGATAAAAAAAAATAATGACATACAATATGAGTGACTCTACAAATTATTTTTAAAGATTTTTATACGAGTAATGCTAGTTTTCGAAACTTATAGCGGATAATTATAAAAATAGTACTTTAGCGAAAGCTTAACTAATCTTATCGTGTTATATGCACATGAGGAAATTTAATAAGTGGAGCGCGAAGCTGAAATGGTTGTGACAATGACCCGCGAGTCGCGTGCTCGACCGCACGGGTACGGACTCTCGATATCTTTTTATTTTCGAAATAACCGTTCCGCCTATTTACACTATTCGTTATCATTATTATATTTTCACAATTTTGTAAACTATTTTTAAGCAAAATATGGAAATTACATAAAAATAATATTTCTTTTCGTAAATTTTAATTTTAATAATTTTATGCCTCATATCATAATAATAAAGTGTATGACGCAAGTATTACATCAGAATTCTCATAAAGACATTTGCAGTATAATTAATGCAATAGTAGAGGTTAATTTTAATGCGTATGCCGTTTCTGCTCTAGAAATTGACTGCTAGGTCTATTGCCCTTTTATATTTCATTACATCATATTATAAATTTAATAAAGTTTTTAATACTTAAAATGAATAAAATAACAACTGTATGTCCTATTAAGAATTAAAATTGAGATTAGCACTTAGTTGCTGTTAAATTTATGATAGTAACTCATTGATTTTGAATGGTTGTGAAAGAAACAGCCTGTTTGTGATATAAAATTAGGCTCGAGCAACAAGTAGTTGCACGCTGGTGGATATCCTGCAGCTTTGTTAAGCAATTCTATTCACAAGTACAACTAGTCAAATACACATAGTAATAAATTAAGTTATTATACAAAAACTAACAGCGGCACGATGTTTATCATTCGAAATGGATAATCATTAGCATAAGTGATCTATGATTATATTAAATGGATATAAATTATTTTAGAGGTGACATGAAAATTTATGACCAACAATAAAGTTACAAAAGAAAAATAAGAAAGAAGAAAGTGTTGAAAAAAGTACTTACCATGGATTTCATTTTGATTTAAGAAGTAAAGCACAGAAGTGAAAGAAAGAAAAAGTTATATAAAATATATAAATTGAGTTTTGTTTATTATAGCGCTGCTGAAAGACTAGTGTCTTCCAGGAATCGCTATGTCGAAGTGCAACTTGCGTCTGATTGAAATGAGGGCGGGAGCGCGTTTATATACTTCGGCGTGTGCGCAGAGGGGGTGGTGTAGTTTGCGCGTGAAAGTATTGGGACATGCCATTGATAATAGGCGAATATCATAGATACAAATTTCAATGGCAGTACTTTTGGAGGCGATTTCGTGTGTGGTTTTGTAAAATCATCATATTATAAATATGTTTTTTTATTATGAAGTTAGTAGTTTTTTAGTTACTTACTAGTCTTTTATTTAAGTTTGTCTGTGTACTGGTTTCGAAGATCGCGTTTTTTACATAATTTTAGCAAAAGATTTTTTAAGGTTGTTTTCATGTACAAAAATGAACATATAATCGATTTAGTGCCCTTTAGTAAAAATCTATTACTGTAAATATATAATTGTGAGGCATTCGGAAGAGAAGTGCGGTAGTACATCATAATGAAGCACGCTTAGGATTTATGGAAAGTAAACATCATTAACGCGGCATTTATCGAATGCTCTATTTACATTTTTTACTATTTCCTATAAACATAATATGATTGTTTCATTTTATCTTTTGTTAATAATGAAACGTACAACTTAAAGAGTTTATAAGTTATCTCTTAAATATTATAAAGAGGGTTATTTTAAGTTTATGTAAATTTTTGTTATTAATCAATATACTTAAATAGTGTAAATATTGTCATTCAATCCGCCGTTTGTGTAACATACTTTGTAAATCATACGCTTCGTTAGTACTCATCGTATGTGACTGTCGGCATTGATCTTAATATTTCATTGACACAAAACCTTTGCGGTCTTAGTGGTTGAACTTCGTTATTATCATATTAGTGGGGTATTAGCCAAGTTTATTTAGGCATTATTTTTTATAGTGATATAACATCAAACTTAGCTCATAATAATACTATAGTAGCTAATACTATAGTAGCTAATAATATAGTAATATTCCTAGCATTACTACATTACATTTGTTACTTAAGGGCTTATTAAAGTTTTGTGTATATAAAGTAGTGATGACATTACCTGTTATTCATCAGTTAATACTATCATTTGGTCATCTTAGCTCAGCATAGTTGCATATAACATTATGCATACATTATACTTAGTTATACTTATATTGATAAATACATGAACGCAAATATAGTATTTTAAAATGGACCCACTTTTTCGACTCTTTATTATTCTTTTATGTCTATGTCTAAGATGTGCAACAATAAATATTAATAGTTAATAATTATAAGTTTTATTTCCACATTAATATTAACATACATACAAGCATAGCTGGGCATTAACTCGTTAATCCGTTAATCGTTAATTAACGAAGTTAACATTTCGATTAACGATTAACTTTTAAGTTAACTTAAAAAAATGTTAACGGAATCGTTAACTTCCGTTACATTTTCTCAAGTCCGTTAATCGTTAATCCAGTACCCACTGTTTACCAAGCACCGCGCCGCGCCATAATGCCACGAACGTGAATAACGGGTTCTGACATGTAAATTCGGTAAAGTAAACAACTGCGACGGCGCGTGCCGTAAGTTTCACGAAAAGCATGGTCACCATAAAGGACTCCGTACGGTTTCTCTTTGTTGAGCCCTGTTCGGGGCGGAGATGGCGTCGATCCAAACTGCCTCCGTTTTTCTCCTCGAAATGCTGAGAAGCTTTTAGGTTCTAAAAACCAAACCAAAGATTTTACAATGATGTAAAAAATGCAATTTTAATCACGTGTTAACGGATTAACGATTAACGTTAACTTGCGTTAAATCTTCCAAAATGTAACGCTTTAACGTTTAACGAAGTTAACTTTTTTAAGTAACGAATTAGCGATTAACGAGTTAATTTTTTGCTTAACGGTGCCCAGCTATGCATACAAGTATATAATATACTTTACTGAGTACATATTATATTATGTGGGAAGGATTTCAGTTAGCTACTTTTGTACAATGTTAGACGATTTTGTTGATAAACCTATCACAAATCAATGTTTCTATAAATACAAGCTGTATGTTAAAAATAGGCAATTTCCTTATCATTATTTTTTGTAGGTAACATTAACCGCGGCATCCACGACAGTTTTAAGTGTTAGTTACACATGACTAAGATAATCATCACCAGCCCTTTTTAACGTCCCACTGCTGGGCACGGGCCTCCCTCAGTACGAGGGGGATCAGGCCATAGTCCACCACGCTGGCCTAGTGCGTGTTGGCGGACTTCACATGTCTTTAGAAAACTTGCTAGGTTCTCTCAGACATGCAGGTTTCCTCACGATGTTTTCCTTCACCGTAAGACAAGTGGTAGTCATGACAGAAATGATTCGCACATGAAAATATAAGAGGTGCGAGACCCGGATTTGAACCCGCATCACTCGGTTATCCAAGATAATTATTAAAAAAGATTAATATTGCTTGATAACTTTTGATTTTGCCTTAGCCTGTTAATAAACTCAATATAATTATAACTTTTCTAGAGAAAGTGTATAATTTATGCGGCATGAAATTTAAATTATAGGATTTTAATTTCATAATTTGTTTCTTCATGATTTTAAGAAAACGAAACCCATTTCGTCACAACTTTATTTATTTTTTAAAAGTAGTGTAAGGGTGGTTGACAGGACAGGTTCCAAAACCAGTTTGCTGTTACTTAATTAGTACTTATTGCAATAATTTTATCACCAATAATATTATCTAGAGCAGTACACAGTACTGCAGAAAAATGCGAAGAAATGTGAAGATTATAAAATTACATATCCAATTGTAATATTTTTGGAGTTATAGTAGGTTGTTTAATTCGTAGTATAAAACTATTAATTTTAATCTTACATATTTACGTGGCAATTTCGTCAAAAATAAAAACAAAACAGCCATTTCGCAATTCATAGGATAGTTTTCTCAGCCCAGATAAGCATTCAGCTTTTAGCACAAAGAAAATTAAAATAATAAAAGTATACACTATTAAGTAGACAAGTATAGATTATCCTATATTATATTGGGCTTAAAGAGAATTACATCATCACGACAATTTTTTTATTTTTTTCCATAACAATCAATATGTTTGAAGAATTGGAGATAGATTAGGTTTTAGTTTGTACGAGTATCTAACGAGCGAGTGTGAATCATATATAAAATTTACTTCATATATAAAGTGTCATAAAATGTATAGTTTCATGATGAAAATATTTATATCATTTACATTGATCTCATATAACAACCATTGTGAAGCTTCGTGCTACGACGCCGTTGAAGTCTTTATAAGGAAGTGGGCATGTCATTGGACGCGAAAATGTGAAGGCATATTCTTTATGCAATTATTTATATGTTTTATGAAATCTGACTATTTATATTTTATAAATTTAATAATAATAAAATTACAACTTGATTGGTTCAAATTTAATATTTTGTTGATTAAAACAAAGTACATTCGATCCATATATTATTATTACACGTATAGAGGTTCGCGTGTAAACTTCTCGTAAGGTTTTAAAAAATTGTTACCTACTTCCTACTTTCTCTGTTATTTAATATGCATTTTTGTAACTAGTTAATATCATGTTTATAATTAAATGTAAGCCAAATCTGACATGTCATATCAGTAATTGTAGGAAATAAGAACAAGATATAACTTAAAAACAATTTGTTTTTTAGCAAAAGCCATATATTGCATGCATACATTACGAGCATGAACGTATTAACTAGGTAATACGTCCATGATTACGAGTATTTCTAGTCGCGAATACAACGGTTAACAGTACCTAATATTTTTTTTAACATTATATATGCTTAACAAGTTTATACAGTGTTTGGAGTTAAAAACTTAAAAAATGTGTAACTTTTCTAGTACTCATTTGGAATGATTACAAAGAAATTGTGACATTCCTAAAAATCTAATTAGTGATTAGGTAATTAATAATAATTTGTATAAATATATTCTCTATTGGAAATCTAATTAGCATGTATTTAAATTTTTAATGAAGTGATTACTAAAGACGATATTATTACTTCTTTGTAAAACATGATATGTAAGTACTTAGTATGACAATTTATGGTATTTGTTAAGTTTAGCAATAAAATTAAAATATATTGTATAAACTTGTCAATCATAATATTAATAGAGTAATTATTATTAAGTGACTCTAACTTCATTACAACAGAATGATATTCTTCTTCTCCGACACATCTAGGATGAAACACCACCACTCTCTCGGCTTTAGACTTCGCTACTAAATTCTTCCACTGAAAAGAAACTGTCTAGTAAGACATCCAGAAATTCAGCTGAATGGCTGATCACCTTATCTAATCATTATGCAGGGTTACAAATAATACAAATAATATATCTCTCCTATTTTGAAATTGAAAATCGTAAATAATATATAATATAATTTTATTTAAATATAAGTTTTCATGCATTATAAGTTTAAATCTAAATATTCATCTATCCAAAAAGAAATCTTAAGGATCCTATATTATGGATATCATAAATACAAAATTATTGTGTAATTTAGTTTATTACATTTATATTCAGGATTTATATGCATTTTAACTTAAAATATTATTATTGAGCAAAAGATATTACTAAAAACCTCCATTTACTACATAAGGAGAGTCATTATCGTTTATTACGAATTTCGACGACCATGGTCGTAAAATTGATGTTATTTTTATCATTATTTTATTATAGTTTATTTCGCCGTGCAAAAATTCAACTTTGATGTGACCAATTTTAAATCGAACTGAAAATTATCTAAATCTATTAAGACATATTGATTAATACCTTAATTTCAAAAATCTTTGAAGTCTAACCGAACGTCACTAGTTAGGATACCAGAATTAAAAAAAAAAAAACCTATAGGTTGCTTAGAGGCAATATGACATTTTTAAAGAAATCTTAAATAAATTTAAATACATTCTTATGTAAATATATTTTTTCGTTTTTAGGAAATGTAACCACCACATATATGTACATGAGCAGTTATAATTAAATGCAATGCTATTTTGCAATGATACTTTACACCATACGCTCATTTTTTATGTGATAATGAATGCCTGTCTATTTGTTACATTTCCACGCCCTATTATTTCCACAACCGTTCAAAAGTTTTAAAATTCTATTAATTTTCTATACTTAACCTACTTTTTGTTGTTTGATTGCTGGCCCTATATATAATCGTCTTGAAATTAATTGTATGGAATTTTAAAATATAAATCTACGAGTCCTGTCATTATATATTTGTTTATGTAAAAATATAATCAAGTCGTTGCTAATAAAATATCATAATTGTTATTACTTTGCCTCCCGCAGAGGTAGTTCAAATATGAAGCTTTTATGGTTCGATAATATATTCGTTTCCGTCAATAACTTTATATATGCTTTCCGATTATTTCAATTTACAAAGGCCCTATTCCCAAATAAATCGAGTTTGCTGTCAGCGTGCTAAAGTTTTTATCTGCTTCCTTTTGAATAAAAAGTATATATTATGCATTTTAATATGTATTGTTTTTAATGTTAAACCTAAGTATATTTTTTCAATAACAAGTTATACTTTTATAGTGTTTTATTATGGAATTTTAAAAGATCTTTTATAATATCGATAATTTGAGTTAAAATATGACAGACGCAAGGGCATTAACCAAAATTAATGAGTATTAATCTGAAAGTCCTCAACGGAAGCTTAAAGTATGTGAAAAATGTATACAAGGCCACGCGAGATAATATTCAATTTTACGTACATATATTTTGTTGTTATCGTGTGCTTGACGTTTCTTGTTGACTCCATTTTTATTATTTTTTTAACGGCATGTGATTTAAAAAATAATCAGATAATTAATGATAAATATATAGATTTGTAAGTACACAAAAAATGTTTTAAGTTTAGTATATTTCATAAAAATAAGTAACATTAAGTAGGTAAGTTTAATGTTTACTATCAAATATAATTTATAAGCTTAACTGTACTTCCGCATATCATAGTTATTGTATGCGCTGTTTTCCTGACATATATAAAAGCTACAGCTACAATTTAAGTATATTATTTAAATAGTATATAAGTATTCTTACAACAGCGCCATCCTGTTCCGTGGTAAGCTACGAGGCTTGTGTTATAAAACACCTATAACTAGAGTACAAACATTCCTGATCAACAAATGATTGCCGCCAGCGGAACTCGAACCCGCGACCGTTGGCGCAGAAAGTAGGGTCACTACCAACTAAGCCAAACGAGTCGTCAAATTTGTAAATAAAGTATTTAAGGTGGATACCTAAGAAAGTAAAATTTTAAAATTGTACTTAAGCTTTTTGTAAATATATATAGATAGCACAAGCATTTCCTGCGGCACCACCCGTGTTATTTCGAACCAGTATTCTGAGATAAGCGCGTAATATAATCAAACTTTTCAGCTATATAAAATAAGTATACATCATACATAAAAAAATAGTAATACAAGAAATTAGAATACAACGTTGTCGTTTCTGATCTTCATTCGAAATGTTGGGAGTGAAAAATTATTTCGCGAAAATAATAATAGTTTTATTTAAAATATTAATAAAGTGCTAACATAACATCATTTCAATTAAGTATGATTTTTTTGTGAATATGATAAAACTAGCCGCAGCTTCGCCCGCGTCATTTTTTTTAATCACTACTAATCTTAATTCGATCACTCGCTATCGGTTGATATGTAGATTGCCCAAGAATTCTACAAAATTTCTCCAGCTATTTCAGAACCTATCGTTGATATACTCCTGAGCCGCGTGGCTACCTCTCCCGCTCTTGGCTCCCTCTCGCCATTGCCCGCTGTGCTGCGCTTTATTTTATTATTATTATTTTTTTAGATTGAAATTTTTAAATTCGTAATATCCTTTGAATGGAGTGTCCAATTTGTACTATCATGAAAGTTATGTATTAACTATAAACTAACTCCCTGTGAAATTTTAAACTTGTAGCAAAAAAATGAAGTCATTTCCTAAAAACTTATGAGACCCTTACACCACCTTAATCCGGCCCTGCATAAAAAACGTTATTGGAAACGTTATTATTGAACTTCGTTCCTTACGGCAGGCTTGGAGGAGATAGGGATTTTGCTGCGCGACCGAACTGAAAAAAATGTGATAGTAAAACCGTAAGAAAAAGTCCATGGAATAAAACCGTTAAATGAGACGTGCGCAGGCGCGACAGTCGTATACACAAGCGAGTAGTGTATAATATCTTTCTCTTTCTCCCTCTTTCTTTTCGTTCTCTCATCCCTTCTGTCTCTATTACTTATACAAATAATAAACTTTTTTGTAATTAGAAATAGAAAATTTCTATGTAATTTTATGTTGTCAAAGAAAGCCTTAACCGCCTTCCTACCAAATTTAAAGTTCGTAGCATTAAAGATGAAAACTTTGTTACAACTTAAAATTCAATTCAATTCAATTCAATTCAATTTCATTCAATTCAATTCAATTTCATTCGATTCAATTCAATTTCATTCAATACAATTCAATTAAATTCAATTTAATTCAATTCAATTCAATTCAATTCAATTCAATTCAATTCAATTCAATTCAATTCAATTCAATTCATTAAATTAAATTAAATTAAATTAAATTAAATCAAATCAAATCAAATCAAATCAAATCAAATCAAATCAAATCAAATCAAATCAAATCAAATCAAATCAAATCAAATCAAATCAAATCAAATCAAATCAAAACAAATCAAATCAAATCAAATCAAATCAAATCAAATCAAATCAAATCAAATCAAATTAAATTTAATCCAATCCAATCCAATCCAATTCAATTTAATTCAAACCAAACCAAATCAAACCAAACCAAACCCAACCAAACCAAACCAAAAGGAAGGAATGATGAAAAAATGAAGGAATTTCATACAAACTTGCGAGAGCCCTTAGACCTCCTTAATTCGGCCCTGTCACAAAATTTGTTCTTTGCGGGCATTTAGTAACTATTAACTAACTCTCTGCCATGTTTAAAGTTTGTAGCACAAAAAATGAAAGAATTTCATACAAACTTGCGATAGCCCTTAGACCACCTCAATCCGGCCCGGTGTCTAAAATACTTTCTTAAGATAAACTGAAAAGGCGGGAATCAACCCGGAAATACTAAAGGTGTTGAACTCTATACGAGTATATGCTTAAATCCGATATGTATAATTCTAAATGTCATGGACTTTGTCGTCATAGAAAAATATGATTAACACGATGCAAATACGCGAAGGAATTAAACAAAACATTTGTAGAGAAAGAATAAATGAGAACTAAGAACTACATAGAGATTCATTTTCATTCATTTCAAGGGGCCCACCGAAGTTTGTGTATTATTGAACTCGATGCCTATGTCTATTTTATACGGCCGGCTCAATTGCCGGACGCTACTAAGCCTCCGACCCAAAGACTAGGTGAACACACTTTGAGAGGAGACTTCGATATCAACTTTAATACCGAAATAAAGGAATAACTTATTGGAAAAATTTACTTACCCTGCCTATAAAATATAACACTACACAACTTAGGTTATTTATTAATTGCCATGATAAATAAATATGTAACTTACAGTACCTATAATATTAGTGGTAATATTAACTAATTTTCATCGACGAGAAAATCATTTCTATATGTAACTATTGTATACCTTTACTAAGTACGTAGATCCTATAAAAGGTGTAGATTTCTCGATTGATGTTGTTTCCAGATATAATATTCTATAGGCTAAGAAAATTTTAATATCTTTTTGTTTGTACTATGAAGTCATAAAAAATAAATATGTTGAATTAATCATAACTCCAATTAAAGCTAAAGCTTTTACTCACATTAGACACAAATAGATTTTATGAAGCCGATAATATCTTAATGCGAATTGTTACTCAACGTTATATTCTATTTCTCATACATAATCTCAGTGATACGAGCGTCAAGTGCTGCATAAAGCGTGTGAAGGCATTTTTATGGCTTTTGATAAAGGTGTGTGTACAAATGTGGTTGATTAGTGGCTACCATTTATTAATCATTTTATGCCTTTTTAATAATACTTTGACCATTTAAGAACTCACCTACAACTAGCTAGTACTAATTATAAGAGAAAGAAAAAACTCTTCATAGTAAGTATGATCTAAATTACACCAAATGTGGTGTGTGTGCGTGTACAGTACAGTAAAATATGTTTCCTAAGGCAGGAAATATTAATTTCTACTACCACTAAAATATGTTGAGACTCAGTATGTAGAAGTACAAACAAAGCAATAAAAAATTTGCCAATTACAATTATACTTTAAAATTATTAATTTTGGATACCTACATTTATGAGTTTTTGTCAATAAATAATAATTACATAAACCATTGTGACATCAGCATTGTAGTACTACTACTATAGTATTACGCTAGCAAACCCAGCTCGCTTCATTGGGTGTAAGTAAAAATAAATTAAACAATTTTAATATGTAATTTTCTAATAAAAGTAGCTCAGTCAGTTACTCCTTATAGCATTAGCTATCTGCGAGTAGTCCCGTCAAAATCGGTCCAGACGTTTCAGAGATAAGCCGGATCGAACACACAGACATGTCTGTGTGTTCGATCTTTTTTGATGTAAGTACCGTATATACCTTCATATGCATTTAGTGAAAAGCTGTTATGCAATTTGAAATTAAAAATAGTAGCATTTCCCGCGGCTTCGCACGCGCTCTAATGACCGAAAACTGATAGTAGAGGTAATGATTGATTATTGCGGTAATGAACAGAAATTACCTAAATACCGAAATAAAAGATTTTCTTTTAACGATATTTTCCGTAAATTTAATTTAAAAAAATAATAGAAAAAAAAAACATTCAGTGTACAGGATTTTTCCATTCAATCTTCTTTAATTTGCATTAATGTCGATAATAATATTTAAAGGCGTGGTTTTAGCTGAAAAATAAGTAAATTAACGGTTTTTGTTAATAATTGTATTCTTATCTTACTTATGCAGAGTTTTATACCTCAGCCTTGGAAATAAATATTGTTTATTTAAGCTACCAAATAGTCTTAATGCAGGTATGTTTTGGCAAACAAAACATTTTTTGTGTGATATACCTGCCTATATTAAAAGATTTGCTAATGTTTTATTTCAAGTATTATTTATTTAATCCTTACTACATACATCTAATAACAGACAGTAAAGTCTTAGCAAACGCGAGCCATGTTATAATGGTAATTGTACCCTGTACCCGGCTCAACAGAAAACTTGTTCTAACTTTACTTAATTTCATGCAGTTTTATAAAATACCAACGGCTTTGTTTAATCATAATATAAGTTAAGTATATAACCTAAAAGCATTACATCTTACACGGCTACGCCCAGTTTTTAACATTTAAATTTTAAATATCTATACTAGTATTATAAAGCTGAAGAGTTTGTTTGTTTGTTTGTTTGTTTGTTTGTTTGTTTATTTGTTTATTTGTTTGTTTATTTGTTTGTTTGTTTGGTTGAACGCGCTAATCTCAGGAACTATTGGTCCGAATTGAAAAATTATTTTTGTGTTGGATAGTCCGTTTATCGAGGAAGACTATATATACTTATTATATATACACGCTGTGACCAATAGGAGCGGATCATCAATGAAAAAAGTTGCAAAAACGGAAAAGGCGGGCAAATTAAATAATTAATTGAAGTCAAAAAATAAATGTGAAAATTAATGTAGGTCTTGTCAAATTCAAAAATCATTGACTTAATGAACTCCATAAAATATTAGAAATAATATATGACACTACATAAAGCATACATACATAATGTTTGTATGATTGAGTTTATAACATTTTTAACATATTAGGGATCCACGGATTCAAAAGTTCAAAAATACGTACTAATCTATATATATCAGATCTTATCCCCGACCGGCCATCAAGAGCAATTGGTTATTATTTATTTATTTATTTATTATTATTAAAATGTACATATTTTTTTTAATTAAATGTAACATTGTAAATCACTTAAGATTTGTATAATGTTACTTCCATAATTCATTATAATATATATTACATTATTAATATTAAATATATCATTATATATTATTATATACAATATTGTTACATTTTGGAACTAAATATTTTATTTAATATTAAATATTGAATAATTTAATCTAATTAATTAAAGATAAGAAATAGTTTTTTAGTTTTTCCTTAATATTTTTGCTGTTAATTTCATTAATTAACTTTGGGGGCAAACTATTCATAAGCCGTGGAGTAATGTGCATAGTTGTTCTTTCTCCGTATGTATTCATTGCCCTCTCAGTACACAAGCGATCTTGCGCCACCGCTCTGGTATACACAGCATGTTCTATTTTTTTCTGTAGTTTACGGTTGAAAAAATTTTCTTTTAGAATTGTATATTTATATTTTTCATGAATAGGTAGTACTTTGCAATGTTTAAAAAGACCCATCTCGTCACCATTAAAGGATAATTTGATTTTTTCTGATACAATGTTTTTTAGTATTTTGAATTGTAATTTATAAATTTGATTAATATAGCTTTTGTACGTGCGACCATAACTACTGAGGCCATATTGAATGTATGACTCAGCCAGTGAGTAATAAAGCATCATTTTCACTTTGTAAGGAATTCTATTTTTAAGTATAATAATATTAGCCAAAAAGAGCCGTAACTTATCACATACGTGTTCAATGTGATTTCTCCAGGTGAATTTTGTGTCTATCAGCATACCGAGGTATTTTTGTGTTTTAACTATTTCTATAAATGGGCAATTGCATATGGGTTCAGTCCTACTATGTAAGCATGTGTGATCATGGGCAACTAACGTGTAAGATGTGTTGAGACGTTGGTGTGGGGATTTAATGATTAATAATTTAGTTTCATTTGAATTTAGTACTAATCCTGCGTCATGACACCATCTTAACAGAGTATTAAAATCTGACTGTAGTTTTGCAAAAGCCCTCTGGGGGTCTCGGTCCGCTACTATGATGCAAGTGTCGTCTGCAAACTGATAGCATGTACTATGTTTAATACATTTATGCATGTCATTTACATAAGTTAAAAAGTGTAATGGGCCCAAAACTGATCCTTGTGCTGTACCTTCGGTGATTGAGATTGGAGAACTAAATATATTATCAATTTTCACGGAAAACGTTCTATTTTTAAGGTAATTACTACACCAATTTAGCAGCGGCCCTCTTATACCACAATTATCAATTTTGTTTATTAATTTATTATGATTTAATACATCAAAGGCACGAGAGAAATCGATAAACAGGGCAAGGACAACTTTTTTTTCATTTAAATGTCTATTAACGTCATCGGAAAACGATGATAGTAAGTCAGTCGTTCCCTTCCCCTTTTGAAAACCAAATTGTTTTTGATATATTACATTATGATTTTCGTAGAATGTATATATTTGTTCACTAATAAATTTTTCTACTATTTTGTCTATAATAGATAGTAAAGTAATTGGGCGATAGTTAGAGTAGTCATTTCGCTTACCCTTTTTATAGACAGGTCTTACGCAGCCTTCCTTTAATTCATCTGGATATGATCCTAATTTTACACTAGTATTTATTAAGTTAGATATGGCTAACGAGATATCACTTCCTAAAAATTTAATATCTGATGCTCGAATATTATCACTGCCCGAGGATTTTTTTGTATTAAGATTTTTTATAATTTTGTGTATTTTATCAATAGTAGCCTTTTTAAATAATATACTACATTCGAGTGACGCACAGTAATTATCAGGAACCAATAAATTGTTATTACATTTTGGAATGATATCTTTAACTGCTTTGTCAAATCCGTTTGCAAAATTTTCAGCTATTTGTTTTTGGTAAGACCATGTGCGTTGAATGCTTTCAAAATTGAATCATCTATTGATAATTTTAAGCGACCTAACATTTGGTTTATAATCTAATATATTTTCTTTGGATTTTTATAGTTATATTTTATTTTCTTTATATAGTACTCGTTTCTTTTATATTCTAATATTTTATTTATTTTATTTCTTATTTTGTTATATTCTAGTCTTATACTTGGATTATATAAATTGGTTTTCCACATTTTAAACAATTTGTTACGTTTTTCACACAGATTAATGATATTATTATCGAGCCATGGAATTTTAAATTTTTTATACTTGCATTGGATTTTCACGTCAGTAGTAGCTAGCTTATATGCATTTGTAAACGATTTTTTAATAAAGTTAAGAATATCATTTGCGTTAGACATATTATTAGTTTCCGTCCATTTAACTGATCTTAATTCCTTGTATAATAGATCGTAGTTAATGATAGGTCTTTGGACATACTGTGTATATTTGAGCGGTATATTGTCGATACTAGTGAATAAAATCGCTCTATGATCTGCTAGGACAACATCTAACACTGCTGAGTACGTTTGCCTTGTGGGGAATCTTGCAAATATGTGATCAATACATGATTTAGTTATTATATTTGCCTTTGGTTCTATTCTAGTGAAATCTGTTACTCCACAGGACAAGCCGCTTTCGCTCAGTGTGTCTAAGTATAAATCTACATGAGGTGTTTTACATTTGAGGTCTATGTTCGTATCTCCTATTAAAATAAAATTTTCCTTATCGGTGAATTTAGTGATGCACTTATTTAACTCTTTAACAAAAATAAATTTATTAGTCGATGGTGGCCGATATATTGCACATAAAACTACGTCATGTGTGGGCAGTTTTAGAACTCCTATAATACTTTCAAATGTTATAGTTTTAGTTTTAGTTGTTGTAAATTTTAGGTAGTTTTTAACATAAATAATTATTCCACCTCCTTTTTTATTATTTCGTAGTTGTGTGTGCATATTATATCCGGATATATTATACAAATGGGAAATATTATCTGAAATACTCGCTTCGGTAATTACTATTACATCCATTTAAACAGAAGAGCTACTTATAGTTTGCAAGAGCTTAGTAAAATTTTTTGTCAATGATCTTATATTAAAATGTATGCATGTAAATTGTACATGGCTATTAAACGGTATAAATTGGAAAAAGTCGTTTGGTGACGTACAATTATAAATTTCTTGAATCTGTAAAGCCATAATTATACTTTTGAAAAGAATATGTATAAACTCGTATTAAATGAAATAATTATTCTGATGTAGACGTTGACGTGTTAATTTTTAGAATTTTGTCTATATCTCGATTACTATGGATGGTATATATTTTACTATTACAAGTTTTCCTAACAAATATCTTACCATCTTTGCACCATATGAATTTAAATAAATTATTTAACTTTATTTTAGTGTTATACAAAATTGATTTCGTGTGTTTAGTTAGGGCTTCACGGATGAAAATTTTGTTTTCTGCTTTGTCTTTATGGATATCTGGTGTAATAATTCCCACAGTGAGGCATTTTTCTTTCCCAGCTTCTATCCATTGGTTTCGGGCCCGTTTGGTTTTCATATCTACAGTTATTGATCCAGCCTTATCTTTGGTTCCTGGTTGTTGTTGGAATGATTGTATATCCTGCACATTTGTATCAAGTTTTATTGCTATTGTAGTTAGTAAAGAATTTATATTTTGTGGATTTGTTGCTGGTAATCCTGCTATTTCTATAGAATTTGAAAGAGTTTTTTGTTCAAATGTTTGTATTTGTTGTTCTAGTGTAGATACTCTCAATTCTAAATTTATATTTTTATTGTGTAAATCCTGATTTTTATTTTCTAAATCTTTAATTTTTATATCTTGATTTTTAATTGATTTTTCCATGGTACTCAGTTGCTCACTCAAGAATTCTAGTGCAGTCTCTAGGGATATCATTTCTTCTTTGAAAGCTTTTTTAACTTCACGGCTAATATCTTGTACTAGTTTCTTTGTATCAAATTCAACAGCGTTACCTTGAGTGTCTACTTCATAGTATTCTTCTTCACTATCCTCCTCCGGGATAATAAAAGAAGATCTGCGAGACATATTCTTCAAACAATCTTCACAGCTCCATTCAATACCGGATGAGTTCCGAATAGTATTTAATTGTTTATTCGTTAGTTTAACGCAGGCTGTGTCAGCATGGACTATTTTGTCACAACGGCTACATTCAAATCCTGGTGCTTTCTTCGTTATATTTTTTTTATATATTGTATAGTGGTTGACCACTATACAATATATAATTTACATATTAAAAATAAGTTTTTTAAGGAGTTGGGTTGTTGGCATCTGTTTCAGAGACAGCATCAGACTGGTTATCACAAGAATATTGCAGGATGATCGATAAAAGGGATGGATAAAAATTTGAAGCCGATTTTAGTAAAAGTTGTTGAAAATATTCCGTATCTAATCTAGTATCGTTATAAACTTTATGTATTTGAACCAGAGCTTTTAAAAAGATAAATGATTATTATGTAGGAATTAGGGTTTTAAATGCATAATTTTGTTTATTAATATATTAAGAATGAATAAACGTAGAATTCTGTAATCGTCTAATCTAGCCAGTATGTTTACTCCAAAACTAAGGTATTTTACCACTTTATATCCTTGACCCGCTAAATAATAAAATTAGCAAAGGTTGGTATAGGTACGTACAGAAATTAAATTTAAATGATTGTAGACTTATTTATTATACCTAACAAAACATTTTATACTAATAAAATTTTTAGATTCCAGGCAATATAGTACTATACTACATATATACCTACTAATTACATATTTTGCCCATTATTTATTAAAGCGTTTGGAATAAGTGTATTGTATCAACTCAATGATTAAAGAAATCTTGTGACTCTTTAATTTCGTGTATAGTTTTATAAGCAAAGTCTCATTTAAATACGTGATATTATGTTTTTGTGTGAGTCGAGACATGTAGAGATCTAAAGTGATGCTATGAAGCAGAAAAGTATGTGTGGCCATGAGGTTAGAATAATAAGAACTTAATAATAATATATTTATTATAGACCGTGGTACATTTGCGAGACCCAGTGAGAGACTGGTGAGCATAACGTGCAAAAAATCGATCTGTCTCTAATGCTTGTTACAAGATCCGATGCGTACTACAATAGGTACAGTTTGATTTTTGTGATGTGAAACAGGGATATTTGCCATATTTGTCACTTATTTTAAGTGTTCCCGATATTTTTGCACTGTTACAAGCACATGGTCGCGCTTACTCTACACATAAATAGTATACACTGTCAGTGATTTTTTGTTTGCTTAATCGCACTAATATCTTCTGATCGGTATTAACAACATCTAGGATTGTAGGTAACTTAATTCGTGTAGTTTCATTAAAAAAAATTTAAACTGCTTATTAAAAGTATATTTCCAAATAAAATTCTGCTATTTATTGCAATTAGGGTTTAAAATAAGTATAAATTTATTTTTCTTGCGTTGAAATACATGTATTAATTTGGCAATAAGCAATATACTGCAGTAAGTAAAGAATCCTGCTAACCTTAATTTATTTCAAGTTAACTTTCTTTAACTGAGTATTTTTTATTGAATGATTAATATTGAAATTGACTCGTAAAGAGATAATTGCCAACAGTAAATGGTAATTAATCCATAGTTTAACATATTAGGTGGCCTTTTACAACGAACATGAACAGCAAGATCACTATTACAATGATAACAGCTAATTTGTAACGCCATACTCGTAATAAAGTTTTTTTATATTATATACTTAGCTCCTTCTTGTGATATTTTGTTAGACTTTAAGTTTTACATATCTAAAGAAAAATATTAATACTATTATTACGAAATTGCGAATTATATTTATTTACTCGAAGAACCCATACGGCGTTAGTCAGAACATTACATCAGAAAAGTTGGTAAATGGGTCTACAGTGCAGTCCAAGGCTGGCAGGTCACAACTCACGTACGGGAAGCATACCTCAAGAATGCAGCAAAAAGAAGCCTGCCTCCCGGCTAAGGTTGCCCGCATACACAGCGTTTTGGCTCGATCCATTTATTAAGATTATTCATATTTGTATGTAATATTGATTTATTTATAATGAATCAGATGACAACTAAGTTAAGGTTACATTTATTTTAATACAATGCTTTTTATTATTTTGAATATAAGTAACACTTTGAAGTCTAACATTTTTTATAACTTCGGGTATGTTTCGCTTCGTATGTATTCCATTCTTAGTACCTAGAAATAAAGTGAGTCTTCGTGTCAACACTTTATCTTTGCACTAAGTATCACCTGAAACCGTCTAGCCAGAAAGACCAGCTATTTCAGCATGAAGTGGTAATAAATATACATAATATTTGTTAGATGAATGTATATATTGTTAGCACTATATCTCACTGTATGACAAAATATAGCCAGCATGGAAACTTTGGTAAAAACGTTGTTTAAAATGTATGAAGCCCACAGCTTTTGTTACGTGACCGGTCGCAAGGGCAACATGTCAGCTGTAATAGACCTTTAACAGATTGTGCTCTTTCCAATGGTATGGTAAACAGTATGGTACATTTCTCTAAAAGAAACACATGCACTATTTTATGTACGTACTTTGTATTTATAACAGAAAAGTGAAAACATATGCGATGTCGCCTAGAAGTAGTTTAAAAAAACGATATTTTTACTTTCCAAAAAATATCTACACTTATTTAATTTAAACGTTATATCACTAAAACAGCCTGCTCTGTGTAGTATTTTAGAAAAGTAAAGATCGTATATATTTAGTTAGAACTCGTACTATACTAATAAATAAAATAGCATATTATTTATAATTTAACTAGGACTGACCCTTGCTCTAATTGGGTTCGTCCCTAGATAAGTTTTAACGATTAAAAGTAAAAGCTTCTTAGAAATATTTTCTCAATTTTATTTCTACTATAATATGCCACAGATATGTTTATACATATAATATAAACCTTCTTGAATTACTCTGCCTGTTGATGAGAACAGCACTGAAATCCATACCCTACTTTAAATGAGAAGAGAAGCGACTTTGATTTATACTATGTATAGATATTAATTTTCTTACCGCGTACGATATATGTAATTGTTTTTTTTTTAATTTCTTAGCGCAGGAAGTAAGTATTGACTTTTTGTTTCATGACCATTTTTGATAATATTCTGGTTTTAGTATCAACTTTTGCTTTCAAATAGGTTTTTTATAATTAGTTTTAAATCAACTTAGCAACTTGAACTTGATTGTTTACAAAGAACTGGAATGTCAATCGCCTTCTAAAAGAGTCAAGTGTGAAAGGCGCGTGTCGCTAAGCACTACGCAGGCGGTATCTACTAATAAAGTTGCAATATTAATATTATTATTCTAGTATAAAATTGAAAAATTTTATCTTGAAAAAAAATAAGTGTTGCAATATGAAACAAAATAATAGATAAATAGGTTTCCTATTACTTAAGCTTTAGCAACACTTTCTAAGCTCAAAAGCAAATAGTTATATTTAACATTTGAGCTATTTGGTTATTTATGACGACTAGAAATAGATTGAAGTGTCAATTTATTACGGACATATTTAAGAGCCGTGGGCACGAGTTAGTTGTCTGTAATTTTTATGTTCGTGTCTACTTAAATATATATTATGTGAAATTAATGACTGTATCGGAGGGAATGTCGCGCGCAATGTTGCGTTTTTGTCATATTTACTCGTATGTATATACATTGGATATAAGAGTTTACATGAAGTTACTATGACCAAACATACATTTTTTAATAATATTTATATAATAACCCTATAGTGTAAAACTAGAGTCTTAGATCTTTAAAACTAAGCAACGGATTTTGATGCGGTTTCGATTTATAGTGGTTCTCGAGGAAGGCTTTAATTTGTCAAGTTTTTGTATACATTTACTAGCGGAGCCCGCGGCTTCGCTCGTGCTAAATCTAGGGACGAACCCGAGCGAAGCGAAGGCGAGTCGCTTGCTGTTACTCTATCTTACACATTATTCGAGCGAGGGAAAGCCGTACTCCGTACTAGTATTTTATTATAATTGCTCTAATTCGTCAAACTTTAATTTTATTTGCGGCAGTAGCTGCGCGGCGCATGTTTTATTTCTCTTATCAGTGCGTGGTTGAAGGAATGCTGCTAGTTCTAATTTTATTATAAATTCTTGAAAATTATCAAAGAACGTATTTATAATGTTGAAGATTTCTATCAATCTTATGTCGATTTCTTTGTTTTAAGGTTAGCCAAGCCGTCTGCGACGTAATTAGTCTATACATCTTATAAAACAAGTTCCTCTAAACGTTCACATAGAAATTATATATGGCGCGTGGCGGAATGTACTGAATTAGATTATGTTCTGCTTATTACGTTAGAGGTCAGCGCTTTTTACAACATTGCAGTAAGTTACCCGAAGTATTCAATTTAATATTTAACTATAAAATCAATAAAGTAATAAATTTAATCTATAGAGCCTTTATCAAATTTTATAGTTTCAGGCTAACAAAACTAAAAAAAACTGAAATACTTCATATTTAGGCCTTTTAAATATTTTAAATATGCATTCTTCGTGATTTTTTTTCATTTTAGTTTATGAACTGTTTATTCAGACATAGTCAATGGCGTTGGTTAGTATAAGGTACTATGTAATAGATCAAATACTTACAACGTAAATAAATTAAAGCAAAGGTCAAATTTGATTGGACACAAAAGTTACTTGTGTATTGCTACCGATATCACATACCAATTGTAGAGTAACAAATGGTATTTAACAATAATAATATACGAATCTACATTACTACACAGTAATGCATATTATTCCATAGTAGAATAATATAGTACCTACGCTATATATGGCTCCGACTTGCACTGTATACTGTTTAAATTTTGGCCGGTTTTCGATTACGTTTGAGCATATTCGTCAGAAATTAAGCAATTCAAAAGATGGCAATATTACAATATTTAAGAATCGGTTTTCATCATTTACGTACTTAGTATTTTTTTTTCTATACGAATTATTGATATTTTTATTTTTAACCGACTTCAAAAAAGGAGGAGGTTATATGTTCCGTTGTATGTATTTTTTTTTATGTATGTTCACCGATTACTCCGCCGTCTGTGGGCCGATTTCAAAAATTTTTCTTTTGATTGGTAGGGTATAGTTCCGAGGTGGTCCCATTGTCACCAAGTCAGGAACTGATGATGGGATCCCAGGGAAATCGAAGGCAACTCTCAAAATTTACAGGCACCTATTATGTTTTTGATATATTTTCTAAACCCGATAAAGCTTTTACGTATGAAAATCATCATCTCATGTGGATGAGGTGATGATGGAAGGTAAAATTCCTCAACTGTTGTTTTTTATGTGTTTTCACCGATTTCTCCGTGAATTGTGGGCCGATTTTAAAAATTTCTTTTTTGTTCGGTAGGGTATACATTCAAGATGTTCTCATTGTCACCAAGTCAGCATCTGATGATGGGATCCTAGAGAAATCGAGGGCAACCCTTAAATTTTATCGGCACTGATTACCTTTTTCATATATTTTCTAAAGCTGTTCAAGAATTTGTGATGATGTAAGGTATATCTCCTCAACGGTTAGGAGTTGAAAGAAAATTCTTTTAAGATTATACGTACTTATGAACTGATAGTCGTATTCCTTCAGGATATTAGGTGGATTGATAATAGAAGGTAAATCTTATTAACGTCTACGAGTTACGTGGAAAAATAGACGTGGACAAATCTCGATTGACTATTGTCGTTCATTTCAAAACTTCGCTGACTTATTGGAGCAGTAGTTTAGTTAGCCTTCCAATATTTTATTTAAACATAATAATTTCCACAAAAAAATTTAAAATAAATTATTTTTTAACAAAAATGAAAACCGACTTCTAAACGCTACAAATCGAAACTAAAAAGAAAAAAAAATAATTTTAATTACTTAGTTATTGTTGGAGTCGGTGCCAGCCAAAGCAAAATAATCTTAATACAATTTAATTAATGTATCAATTTGTAAATATAATCATTTGTTATATGTACACAAATTGTTAGTAGTTAACATTAAAAGTATAATATATAATGTAGGTAAATATGTGCCATGTGCGTTGCTCCTGGTAGTTTGGTTAGCAGAGTAGAATGTGGAGCAACCTTGACTGCGTGGTCTTCTTCGGCAGACTTGCCGGGCCATCGGGGCGTCGTGGTCAAATGCGTGAGCACTACAACCCATTAACACGGGGGCGATTTTGTTGGTATTGTAACTAGTACTGGCTTCTCAAGTCACTGAGCCTCACATAACCACTTGTTGTATGAGTAAATGCATTTCCCAATGATAAAAAAGGTATATGTGACATTATCATAAAGACTTGCAGACAGCTCAGCTAGTGTTATATTTTATACTTTTTATACATATAAGATACAGTAAAAATGATTCAGAGAATTTGAATGAGCAATGAATAATGACCACCCTTTTCGTGTATGGCGAATAAATTACATTACATTAACTTTTGTAGTAGGTAGAGCTGACATTTAGAGCCAAGTTAGATTTATAGAGCTTTATAATATTTTCACTAAATGTTGTCATAAATTATAAATGCAAAGAAGCTAATCAAATAATTTATGACTAGATGCATACGTACTACATATGTACGAGTATATACTTCATATTTTGGCCATTTAAATATATGTACTGGTAAATGTAGACTACATTTACTTTATAGCATTATATTAGATAAAAGAAGTCCTAACTGGTTTTTTAATCTTTTTTTTTTCAATTTATCATTTAAATTATTACTAGTAGTCATGCATGTAGTAGGGTGGCAAAGAGGGGAATAGTGACGCGCGCGCGTCTAAGACCGCTGATCAAAATTTATGTCATGCTTCAAAATCTACCCTGAATTTCTCTTACATGTAACTTTAGAATCTGAGAAACACAAACAAAGTTAAACCCTACTGTATTGTATTGATTGTATTCAGCCCTTTTAACGTCCCACTGCTGGGCTTCCCTCTATACAAGGGGGGTTGGCCGACTTCAAAATATGTTTTTCGATAACTTGTAAGGTTCTCTCAGAAATGCAGGTTTCCTCACGATGTTTTCCTTTACCGTAAGGCAAGTGGTAATCAAGATAGAAATGATTCGCACAAGAAAATATCAGAGGTGCCTATACTGGGCTGCCACTGCTTACTACCCCCATTACATCATTATAATCTACACTTAAATATTTTTTAGGCACTTATTTTTGCCTCCGCGTTACAAGTTTGACTTTGATTTTGGGTGCGGTAAATAAAATCTTCATTAACAAATTATGATCTTAATACTTATCACATTAAGTAAACATGTAAACTACTTGTTCCGCATATATTTAGATTTAAGGTGAGGCCGAATTTTAATCGTAATTGTCAGTATGACTCAGTTATTAAAGTGTAGGTACAAAGATTTCAGAAAATCATTGGTAGGCTGGTAATTTTAATAAATTGTAATATAATAATAGTGATGAAATATGCCTTAACGTTATCATAAATATATATATGCAAGAAGTAGGAGTGCCGATTTTACGATTTATCTCTTGGGCGGTGGAAATTTCTACACTTCACCAGTATTATTCTTATTATTGTTTTATTTTTAATCACAAATTCGTCTTATTATAAAATGTAACTGATAACAAGTACCAAAAGTGCTTTCCAAAGCTAAAAGCAGTTTTATGATTTTATTACCTAATCGATAATAAAATACATGTAATAAGTACAATAATAAATATATCACTGATTCTGAATACGTAATATATGAGTGCCATACAATAAAATAATAGTAGCTTTATTTAATAACTTTATACATACAAGTATATACACGACTTGTCTATAATTATAAATAACGCATTAAATAAATACCATGACATGTCTTTATAAAAACAAACGTTTAATTGAATTATATTTTACATTCGGCTGGCCGTCGTATGATAAATGTTTCCATGCGATGTATCGCTGGAGGCGTTGTAGCCTTGGATAAATTAAACATGTTCCAATTTTATATGACCTACATCTTAAATATTTTTATAATTAAGTTCCATTACTCTCCGGTATAAACAATTAAATTTATGCAATAAGAACGTGATACAAAATTCAAATAAGTTAAGCCTTTAAATTAATAATAATAATTACAATAGACCTATCGCTCGTATGTAACTGCGAGCCTAAAGCAACATTTTGGCGGCAAATTGAGTTTTGACAACATTTAAGTATTTATATTTTCACTACTATTCATTAAAACCCAAGCACCCATCTTCCGTCTTAATTGGGCAAAAATTATGCGAAACAATCGTAAAGAATGAACTGAAAAGTATCAGATTCCTATTACTAAGAATAATGAATCTACAAGCTAAAAATTACTACTTTTATATGTACAAAGAAAATTACAGATCATTAGAGGTAAATTAAAATAAATGAGCAAGTCACTACGTGTATCGTAATACAATTTAATTCGTTTTCCCAATACGGTGAGCTCAAGTTACAAGTCTGCAAAAATGACCGCATTTAAATGTTACACGAAAACGATTAACTTTAGTAAATTTTAGTATAATAAAAACGATATTAAATTTCCCATTGCTATATATATGTATGGTGATTATAAAATATAATTATAAATTAATAGGGGGCTTCATTATTGACTCCAGATAAATATCTGCAATGCATTGTAATGAATTTTAGATCCTTATAAAAATCCAGAACAGAAACGTCAGAAATAAAAACATATTTTAAGACGGTGGATAAAACACGATGTTGAAATTTAAGACGAATTTGCAGTTAGCATAACTTTTAAGTTAAAATGTTCACCTTTAGTTCTCATCTTAGCGTCCTAAAATACAACTTACAAAGTATATTATTTTGAATACTAAGTAATTAAATTTATTTGGAACCAACTATTAAATCTAGGTATCATAAGTAGGTAAGTAAAATGCAAACAGGATGTAATAATTTTAATAAATTATCATATTTTTATAAGAAAATAAGATAAACACCACAGTTTACGTGGGCAGTAGGTACACTAAAGGTCTCAGCAATCTTCGAGATCAGATGAGCGGGAGTGTGAGGTGAAATATATTACGATGTCTTTCCAGTGGCAATGTATATAAATATGCGAAGAGCTTTAGAGTCGTGTATTGATTGCTCTTGAAAGCTCTTGGCATCTTAACGGTCAAGGCCGTATGTATTTACGCGGAATTTATAATTTTGAAAGAATATAATACATATTTGTGTTATGTACTTCGAATTGAAATTAATGAGTATTATAATAAGAATTAAATCGGTATGAAAGATGATTTAAGCTTCACATTATTTTAATTAAAACAGCTAAATTATTTTATGAAATAATTTACTGTAAATTATTTGTAAATTATTAAGAATAAGTATTATATATACGAGTAAGTCCACCAAACCGTACTTGTGCGGCGTGGTGGACTATGTCCTGCCTCTCCTCTATTGAAGAGAGGTAAGGTATCGTCCCTTAAGCGGGACGTAAAAAAAAGGACTAATTACTTAAAAAGGGTTAAATACAAGTTTTATTTTGATTTACCACTACATGAAAAGATCACTATATAATATTGTATAAATAAAACTCAAGACTAAATAAACTTCATTGCGCTAATAATTCATGCTATACCTTTTAGAGGAGTGGAATAATAAAACGCGTAAACATCTTTTAAGGATGAATTAAATTTGCCAATGGTAATCAACACTTTAAATTAGGTAGATTTAATTACTTTATATTTAGCGCTATTAATTAAAAAATATGTAGCGATTTATATGCATAATTTTATGTAATGAAGTGATAAACAAGTGGATTTGTCTTATAGCAAGGTAAGCAATACTTCTAGCCTGTGTGCTATAACGGCGGATATTAACAAGGGTAAATAAAAAAAATCGCCAAGCATTCGCTATACGTACATATGAATAAAATATTACAGTATTTTATGTTGACCATAAAGATATAGGTAATAGTAAAATGTTTTCAAAGCTACTTTACAGTAGAATCATTTTTGTCTTGACCGGAAGCGAAAATATACAAAAAGAATGTATTATGAAATGAAAGAACGATTACTCATTAGTCATTACTTATAAAATAAAAGCGGAAGACTGAGTGAGTGTAGGAATTAGGAGGTTGTGATGGATTTTTTTAATAACATAAGACATTTTTTAGTTAATTATTATTGCACTAGTGATATGACGTAAAATAGTTTTAAATAATGATATACAAACAAAAAGCTATCGATCGTTAAAGTGAATTCATATACTTCTATTTATATGCCTTTCTAGTTCATATTAAAATGTACATATTATTCAAGTTTGATATTATTTTAATACATAATGCAGTTAGGTGTGAGTTTGGCATTGCGACGCTTCGGTGCACAGATCGCGTAACGCGGCCGGTGGTCGCTCCGCCGCGCATTGGTTAATTGCATCGACTACATTCAGTTGGTGTATACTAGTTGACATTGTACTTCTTTTAGATGAAGGGCCTTATTCAAGGGCATGTTGCTGGACTGCGTTCTTGAATTAAATGTATAGGCAACTTCTAAATTATTTGTCAAATTCTATGCTTACTGACCGTTGTAACATGGTTCAATTCAATTTCAATTCAATATTCTTAAAGTTAAACATATTTAATTGGGTGGCTCATGGCTGGCTTTAATTGGCTTGGCTCTCCAGATAACACATTTGCTAAAAATAAGGATGCTTAGTGTAAAAATACTTATATGTAAAAAACTCTTACCTATTAAAAATATGAAATAAATCTATGATGAAGTTAAATAAAAGCTTTAGGTTTACGAGAATATTTGACATTATAAATGAAACTATCTTTTCGGATTTTGTCGCAGATTAATTTTGATTTTTGGTACCTGACGTTTCAAATGCTTAACAGCAATTATGGTCACGGAATGGACCTCATGTCGGGATCATCAGCAATATCTATCAGTGTTCATTTCTGAAAGTAGAAGATATTGTATATTGATATCTAATGTAATACATTTATGAATGCCCTCAATGAGATTATTGAGGTAGTAAAAATATATTATAGAGTTTAAAAACATTTGAAGGAAACTAAAACTCAAGTTATTAAACTATCATCATTTGAATGAATTTACGAGATATCACTGCCTTAGATTTACGTGAATATTTGATTTTTTTTATTGATGGTCATCTTAACTGTAGTTCACCTAATTGATTAAATATATTTTCTTTTAAAAAATAATGAGGAGAAAAATATAAAGAACATTTAATTTGTCACAATATTTACGTAGGTATAAATTAATTTGGTAACATAATATGCAAGTTTTTTACTATGACTAATAAAAGTCATATAGTATACAAAATAACGACCATCCTTATAATAAACTTCATTTCGATTTTCCATATATAAGTAAAGGTATACTACATTCTGAAATGTAGAAACGTTTATAATACACAATGTAGAAATATGAATAGCTATGAGCTACATGTTATAGTGTCAATGTGATCAATGTCTTGGGTTAGTCTGCGCATGCGCATGCAAATGACATACCTACATTTCAAAATACTCAAACGTGTCTTTTTATTCAAAGCAAAAGCTAAATTGAAATTAATAAAAATATAATTCCTGAAACTTTCTTCCCTTTAAGTAATGCTAAAAGTTTTACTTATATATGTATATGGAGTAATATTCTACTTTTAGCCAGATTTTTATATATTTTTTAAACTGCTAAGAATTTATGGTAGGTACGTACCCATATCGACTAAAAAAATAATATCTTATATCCTTTAGATTTAATTGATCGTGACCTACTTTATAATACTTGGTAGAATGTTAATGTAGATTAGGCATAGTCGTGTTAAAACCCGTTTTAAAAACATTTTTCATATATATTACTTTTAATGCAAGGAATGCAGATTTGAACTTTAATTCCCTTACACTTTCTTCCTAGTAGGTACTGATCGAACAAGTCTAATAAACAAACATAAATGCCACATGAAAATCGAACCTGGGAATTAAATCGTTTTAGGATAAGTAAGTAGTGTCTGATATACCTCCTGTCCCTATAACAACAGCGAGTCATTCGAGAGAAAATAATTAAATAAGTAGGTATATAAATTTATGATGATAAGTATATTATATGATGGATTTCTACAATATAATCTTGAATGTGCTGCACTGTTGAAATATTTCGTAATGATAATATATTTCATGTAATGCAAATTTAATTACATTGCATATTTTAAAAAATATTATGAACTAATTGCAAATATTGTTTTGTTATACCTACACGGTTACGATTCGAAACCAATGATAATGCTTAGATTGTGTCTATAGTGGATACTTCTATCTACAAAAGAGACAAGAAAAAATTAAATAAAAAAAATAATTGTGAAATAAAGTTGAAATTGATTGTCATTATATGACAATCAATTCACTACTAGCGTATTACTAGTATGCTAAGATCAGTTCTCTCACATACAGACACACAAACAGACAAAGATTAAAAAAATATGTACATTTGGCCTCTGTATCGATAATAATGACTTTTTCTATAAAATTTTTTAAAAAATTAAAATTGTAGAGTCTTATATAAAAATAAGCTGATTCTACCCTTATATCGAACAACTATGTATCTCTCATAACATCTAGGTCTCTACTCTTTAGTTAGCCATCTCTATCATTATACATGTTTATAAAAACATATCATTGGAAGAACTAAAAGTATTTGGAACTCCCAAGATAGATTTATTTAAATCATTTTGTTCTTGTCAATCATCTTACATTAAGTTTGTTTAGTGATTATAGATTTCATTTAAAATAATATAATACACTTAATGTTGTGAATGCAACGTAGATGCAGTACAATTATTCCGTTTTAAAGGTTTAAGCATGTAATTATGTACGCAACTTCTTTGCAATAATACAGATACCGTAGAAATAACGCAGTTAAATTTCGTCATATTTGATTATTGTCTATGTTCTAAATCAATACCTTCTTAGAACTAATAGTAAAAGCACTTACTCATCACTTAAGTGAGTATAACTTGGTATAAGAAATAGAGTAACCTTGTTCGATTCGCGTCGTTAAGTAATTACTTATTACTTTGTTACAACACATTTCGCATTTTAAATTAAACAAATTGTATATAATTACCATTACCTAACTAGAATTTTTGCGGTATTGATATATTTTGTTAGAATGCACCTTATAACTTTTGGTATAAAAGTACTATAAAATAGTGGGGAAATGAATACTATTTAAGAAAAATGTTCATTAAAACAAGAATATAGTACATGAACTACGAGTACTATATTAAATATTTATCGCAGTTTACTTGGGCTTGCGTAAAGCAGGACCGACTTTTCTTGCTATAGGCCCAGCGCACTTTATACTAAATATTATTAATCATAAATTAGTATTTACAAGCTAGCACTCTATTATGTTATTTATATCCCATTACTTGTGTTTTAGTTGACTATGTTGACGGATATTTGTATTCCAAGCTTTACGATAAAATGTACTTCCCTCATTATAACTTATAAAATACAACAAACAAGCTTTTATTTAAGAGCCTTTAATGCAGATACTAATTTTTAATTATCAATTTATAAAAAATAACAGCAACAGAGTGAATCGGGTTCAAATCAGGGTCTCGCACCTTCGATATTTAATACTTGCTTTACGGCGAAGAAAAACATCGCAAGGAATGCATGCAATCTGCATGTCTAAGAGAACCTAGTAAGATTTCAAAAGACATCTGCAGTCTGGCAATCTATACATGGCTATATGAACAATGCCCCGGTCCCCTTTACCTTTAAGAGAGTACGGTATCTTCATCAAAAAATCAATTTATAAAATTTTTGTCTGTTTGTCTCACTGTTTGTTCCGGCTAATATCTGTAACGACCGGACCGATTTTGACGGGAATTTCACTCGCAGATAGCTTATGTTATTAGTAACTTAGGCTTTTATTTTAGAAATTTTATTTATTTTAACTAGCGGAAACCGCGACTTTGTTCGCACTAAACCTAGCTTGGATATAATATTGCGTATTAATAGAATCAGAGATTAGAGACCAAATAATCAGATAAAGTCATTGTTTGGACTAAGCTGCCGTTGCACGCCTTTTGATCACGATTGTCATTAAATTGATGAATGGTAGAAAGGTTTTATTCCTATTGATTAACAGTTCGTTATTAACAGTTTATCATATAAGAAATATGTAAATTATGTAGTAGCTTATTATATTATTCAGTTCAACAATAAAACATCGTTATTATGAGATCAACTTGACATGGATTCATTGATATCTTATAGAAGCTTGTGAGAACCCTTAGAGTAGGTACCTTAATCTGATCCTGTCGCAAAATCCGTTCTTAGTGGATGCCTACTGACTACAAATTACCTCTCTGCCAAATTTTATCTTATCTATACGCCGAGCTGTTTTTATTGTATCAACTAGTGGAACCCGCGGCTTCGCCCGTGCTAAATCTAGGAAAGAGCCTAGGCGAAGCGAGAAAATGGTTATTGTGAGTTATCCGTAAGAGATAGACATATACCATTGTAGACTTTTTTGTAGAACTTTTTAAGGTGTACATTACTGTAGTACATTATTTTGATATATCTCGTAGAGTTTAGCCAGTGTTCGCAATGTAAGCACAAAAAATGAGTTTATTTACGACATCACATTAGAAACCTCTAAAGTTATCAGTGTTTCTCTACTATATTATGCATGTATTATATATATAAACCTTCCTCTTGAATCACTCTATCTATTGAAAAAAACCGCATCAAAATCCATTGCGTAGTTTTAAAGATTTAAGCATACATAGGGATATAGGGACTGAGAAAGCGACTTTGTTTTATACTATGTAGTGATATTGCGTGTTTGTGTACAGGTTGTCGGCATTCAATTAAATGATGCAATAATAGATTTATTTCTAATATTAAAATTTTATAGCATTTTAATTGGGTGGTAGCTATTAGACTTCCGTTTATTTAATGGATGCAAAAGAGTGTATAATTACAAAACTACGAGGAACTATTTGGCTAAACCGCCTACGCCGGAGGCCGTCATCTTGATTCCTGCATAAAATGACAAATATGATGTTGTTCATATTTGCCCTTGTTTTAATTATCTTTAATTAGCTATCAAGTATAGCATATCATTTTTAGCCTCTTATAAAGTCACATTGTCAGCAATTTTATCAGTATGTGAAATTCAGAAGACAATTATAGAATACAGTACTATTTTGGCTTGAAGATGGATCGATGAACTCTTATATAATACCTAATATAATTATATAAATATAATATGTTGGGACATTATTACAACAGCACCATCTAGTTCCGTTGTAGGCTACGGGGCTTGCGTTACGGATACCAGATAGTTGATATACTACACATCTATAAATTTTAAATACACATATAATACTATAAATATAAACATTCATGACTGGATTACAAACATTCGTTCTCAACAAATGAATGCTCCCAGCGGGACTCGAACCCGCGACCGCTGGCGCAGAAAGTAAGGTCACTACCAACCGAGTACGTGTCGTCTTAGTAACTAGTATGCTTTTTGGGTGTTTCCCGAATTAATTTTGTTTCTTGTTGACGACTCCAATAAAATAACATCCACTCAGTCAAAACGAACGTTGAAGACTACGTCAAAATAACAGCTTAATGCTAGACAATAAAATGTATTTAAATTTAGCATTATGAAATTAAATCAAATCAATTCAAAATATTTTATTCAGCATAAACATTATTACAATTTCTTACTGAACGTCATGAGTCTACCACCAGTTCGGAAAGAAGAAACCTCTGACCTGAGAAGAACTGACGAAAGAATGATGTATCGAATTATGTATCAAAATCCCATTGCACAAGTATCTGTGTATTGAATGTTTTGACTGTTTAATAATTAAAAACGGGATATCCATTTTTATAATGGTGAAAGTCATAATAAAATCATTTAGCCCATAATCATAAATCACGAAAATAAAATACAAATTTTCACCTAAACTACTACATACATCTATTCTGTACTACTACTTTTCAAGGTTAACTTCAATTATAAAATATTCAGTTTTATTTGCCGTTCCGCTCGTTACCGGTATTTCTTAACGTAAGAATTTCACGAAATAGTTCAGTACGTCAATAACGTCATACAAAGTTAATTTAACTATTTGCATATTCTTGCATTAATACAATTATAAACTTAGCAATAGCAGTTTTAATAATTATTATTGATTAATTGAAATATTAAACGTGGAATTTAGATATATTAAACAAAATCTCAGTTTTTAATTTGTATTCTGAAGCTTTGTAATGTATAAAAAACTGTAGAAAATTTCAGATCCCAAAAAATAAAATTGAAATATTAAGTCATTTATAATTCGCGTCATGTAAAAAGAACGCTGGCTGTCAAGTTGCGCAGAGACGATTTATCGGACTATTTGGTGGTAAGACGCGGGGCGCGGGACGGCGGTGCACGAGTCGCATGTTTTTAGGCTCGCTATTGGTTTGTCAGTTTAAAATACCATCGCGTACACAAAAGTTATTAATTACGAAATGATTTTATATAAAAAATAGTGAAAAAATATTTTTGACGTATTTTGTTTTATAAAGAGAGAGTCTGATAATAATTCAGTTAATAATTAAAAAAATATATTAAATGAATTAATTTAATTTTTTGTAAGTAGATTATACATTCTACACTGAATCAAACATATTTTATTAATTAATAGAATTCTATTTAATGACATTCTATATAATATATTTTTCAATGTACCTACCAATAATCAATATACATCGTGAGCGAAAGGCTAGTTCAAAAATAAAGGAATATGCTTAGGAATTTCGTATGTGAATGTACCGATGCGCAAACACACCCCCCACCACTTTCTTCCAGCGTTCTTTTTACGTGACGCGAACTGTAGATCAATTAAATATTATGTTCTGTGTCCGAGAGTAAGAGATAGACGTGTTAAATAAAAATGTTACGCGAAATTTCATTAAAAAATCAGTAACATTAACTGTTATGTTGTAGCAAAAAGGTTTAGGTTTTGCTCTAGAAAGCTAAATTTTTTATTTTATTTTAGTTAAGAAAGTTATTCGATAGTAAAACTTGGTCATTAAAATATTAAAATCAGCAAAGAAAGAAATACGCATTTTTCAGTTTAACTTTATTTGTTAATTTCAGAAGTCGTTTTTAGGGTTTCGTACCCAAGATAGCAAAAAAACTAAACTTGTATATTTTTGTCAGGTACGTCCATCTAGCATAGATATGTAACTTGTATAATATTAATATTATTATATATAATACTAGCTGTACCCGCGGCTTCGCTCGCGTTCATTTTTTTAATTGCTAATCAACCTCATTGGATTGATCTAGGAAAAAAAATTGTCTAAAAAATAAAAAATAAAAATTTAGGGGTGGACTACCCTTAACATTTAGGGGGATGAAAAATAGATGTTGGCCGATTCTCAGACCTACTCAATATGCTCACAAAATTTCATGAGAATCGGTCAAGCCGTTTCGGAGGACTTCAAGTTCGAACCCCGTGACACGAGAATTTTATATATAAGATGTATTATCATATAATCGAAAATAATCCCGTATGTAGTGAAAAAATATTTTTTTATATTTATTTAGTTTTGTCTAGTTTTTAGAATTTTATTATTTGGTGTTTTGTGTAATATATTTTTTTAAACTATGTACTTAGAAACAGTTGTAGTTACTTATTTTTAGAATGTATGCCCTACTCATAGAGTGTATAGACATATGGAAAGTTTTTTCAGATAAAAAAAATGAATAGAAGAAAATTTTTATTTTTAATTATACCTGTTCAAATACACGCATGAAGTGTCAATATCGGCTTAGCAATGAAATCATTAGGTACGTTGAAGCGTGGACACGTACATACATACATTGGTCAAAATCATAACTTTTCTTTGAGCTTCGCTGCAGTAGGGTAAAGAGACCTTTGTGCTAACCACAGATGAAAACTTACATACACCACAAGTCCACAGATCACATATTACTATAGATCTGTGCAGTTACATAATTACATTTCAGATAAGCGACGCGATGTACTTACGTTCAAATGTCTGTCTGTCAGTCAATCACTTTATTTTCAAGTCTTAATAAAAAGGGCATAAATCAACTACGAAGGCTTTACTACTTTAAAATGATATAGATATTATTTATTAAACTCAAGGTCATCGGAAGTAAAGGAATTTTCGTTACGTAAGTGCCATGCGAAAGCCGACTAGAACGTAGGTAAACGAAACAAATCGTGATTGTGCGAGTATTTTATTAATATTAAAATATATTTTTACAACAGGTCGCTACATGGCAAGATTTAAAATACTATCTATTAAATATAAAGTACAAGCAAAGATTTTTTTCAGTAAATAATAAAATAAATTACTTATTAAGTATTATTATAACAATAAAGTATGTTTATACTACAAACAATCGAAATACGTAAGCACTAATTTTTACATGAATATACACAAATGTCATAGCACGCTGACTTTATTATAAAAGTTAATGTTCTTTTTTTTTTCATTTATTTGCAAGTTATTTTTAAGGTAAAGTTTTATTTGTATCAAGATACTTATATCTGTGCATTAAAAGATACAAGAATTAAATATGTATTTACCTTTTTAATGTCCCATTGCGGGGACTGGCCTCCTTTCCATATAGGGGGTTGGCTCGAAGTGCGGGTTGGAATTAATTTTAGTTGAATTCAGTCAAATTACATATGTACAGTTTACAATCGATTAACTACATATAATATAATACCTAAAATATTTTCTAAAATTGCTTATTATAATTTATTCGGTGGAAAGTCAAGTGTCGTATACGCTGGTCTGGTCCTTGGTACGGGGGGTCTTCTTGCTCTGGGATGCGTTTTCCCCCCTTCTGCATTCACCCCCTCTCCTTCTTCAGACAAAAATGGCGTGCGAGGGTTCAAAACTAAGGCTTTATAGGATGAATGAGAATCCGCTATGCTTCTGCCATCTCCTTCATCTCTTCTAGAAAGTTCTGAGAATGGTGAGACCGATCGTTTCTCAATTCCACTCGGTCCGGGCGTCTCTTCTTTGGGCTTTAAATCGTATACATTTTCCTCTTTTCTTTTGGGTTCGTCCTTTTTGAATTTGTTCTTTCGTTCGATAATTTCAACGGTAGTCAAATCTGAGTTTTGTATTTCGGTTTCTAATGGCGCATTTGTTAGCCACGGCCTGTTTTTATTGCACCAACGTTCATCACTTTCACTGGTATCGCCAAGAAGGCCTAGTTTCTCTAAATTTTGTAAAAGTAAGTTTTCGCTTGAGCTCGCCGCTCGCATCTCGGTTTTGGAGTCTTCGGCTAGCAATAGTTCTGCTAAAGGCGGAGCGAGACCGAGTCCGATGTTCCTCTCATGATACACTTCAGATATCGTAGGGGTCAGTTCTCCACTCATATGTCTCACTTGCGCCATGGAATCTCGGCTGTTTGTTCCCATTTTGGGTCGCGGAGCTCTCTTAGATGTTGACGGCTGGTTTGTTGGATCAGATTTATCTTCTTCTCGTCGTGAACTGGACGAGGCTAAATCGTAGAATGCGTCTAGATATCTTTGGTGTGGGTGCTCTGGACGTCTTCGTAATACTGTGTCGTGGCCTGAGCTTTCCCAGTCGGAGTCATCTGTTGAGGGTGGTCTTCGGGTGTAGAGTGTTCTTATCTTCGTTTGATGTGCGAGTGCTAGCGAGACGTCTCGCGGGGGGGTGGTGGTCTGCGGGGCGGCGGGGGGCGAGGGGGTGAAGGCGGCGTCGCTCTCCCCGCGGTAGCGCGGCGGCGGCGGCGCGGGCGCGGTGCGGCCGTCCGGCTCCCCGCGCCCCACCTCCCCCGCGCCGCGCACGTACATCGTGAAGGCGCCCCCGCACGACCCTAGTGGTAAGGGTGGGACTGATGTTACGGTTTCTTCTGTGAATTGATTGTTTGTATTAGTCTGAGTGGTGATTAATTAGATAGAGTTATTACTTATTAAAAAATATACTTGTGAATAGAGGTGAGAGAAAAATTGTGTGTAATGAAATGTGACAAATAATGTTTAAAGGTATGTGTCACAAGTAGAAAAAGTCAGTAAAAATAGAATTTAACCTCGCACTAAATTTCCGATCTATTTATTTTTCTTATAAGGGTATGGTTTCAATAACTTTTGCTCTTAAGTGCATAGTTTTCGAGATATAGGCCAAAAACTTGCTTGAAGCTCCACCTGGATCTGTCAGCATTTTGCGATTTTATACTCAGTAAGTGTCAAGTGTGTGTCAAGAAAAAAAAATTGGATCGGAAATTTAGTGCGAGGTTGAACAAAAAAAAACTGGATATTTTTACTGTAATAGAATGTCGTTTAGCAATTTTATTTTAATTGTGTTTCTTATTAAGTGTGTTGAGAACTCAAAATCATCAATCGCTATCAACACTCTGATTATCATTTATATATATGATATAAATGTGAACGTTTGTATATTTGTAACTCGTTCACGCTGAAACAGTTGGATGGATCTAAATGGAAATTTAGTACATAAATAGACTATGATTTGAAATATAATAACGGTATTGGCTACTGCTGTTAGCATGGGACGCATGCGAGCGAAGCGAGGCTAATGGTTAATTCTTCATGAGTTCCATATAACATGGCACGATTATAACCACGTCTACAACTATGTGATTATGATTGTCATTTATTATGGTTATGCAAATTAGAATGTTATTTGGTGTAGGGTAAATATTAAAAAAACTAACGTCGGTGCTGTCGGGGCGGCGGCTCGCCGTCCGAGTGCGGCTCGAGGTCGCCGTCGTCGATGGACGCCAGCGACTCCACGCTCGAGCTCGACTCCAAGCTCAGGCTCCGCGGGGCTTCTTGCGTGTCTGTTGTATAGAGAATAGAATATTTTACTAAATATGCCTTTATTTGTTTGAATTGTTGCAATAGAACATTGAAATCAATCGATACAAGTGAATTTTGGATGAAAATAAAAATATAGAGTTATTATAATTTATAACATTTCAAAGTAGTTTATAACATAATCACGAGACTGCAGAGTTAAAAAAAACCCTCACTGCCAAAAGCTATTGAAGGAATCTCAGCGAGAATATATGTGTGGGTTGGCGAAATTCACATGTTTTTCGACATATAGATTTCCTGATGTTTTCTTTTACAGTAAAACAAGTCATGAGTTTAAAAATGATTAGCACATAAAAATATTAGTAGTGGACGGTTCGGGATATAAACTTGCTTCATTGGACTGCAAATATTGTGTGAATAGTTACCGAACAAAGCGAGCAGAGCCTGCAGCACGAACTGCACGTGGCGGCGGTTGGCGGCCTTGCCGGAGCGCAGCGTGACCTCGTCCTGCCCCACCTCCGCCAGGTCGAAGCCCAGCGATGCCAGCAGCTCGTGGCAACCGTTCACGCGCCATAGCCTGTTTTGTTGTTATTAATAATAACATAAATTTAAGCTTTTAGGTTTCATTTAGCCTTAGTAAATCATATTTATAATTTTAAACTTTTAAATTAAGTATTTGTTACATAAAAACATCAACTTTATGATAGTGGTCATAAGGAGATTGTTAATGTTCACCTGGTATATAATCATAATATTAATATTATTGGCTTATATACATTTATTCTCATTATGTACCCATTACTAACTAAATAACTGGCCCGTCCCGGGACTTTCACCCTAAGGCTCCACTACTGTACCTGCTAGGCATTAGATGATAAGTTTCACAATACTGACGACACGTTTGGCTCAGTTTGCAGTGACCCTACTTGCTGCACCAGCGGTCGCGGGTTCGAGTTCCACTGGGGGCATACATTTGTTGAGCACGAATGTTTGTTCTCTTTTTTTTTATGGTAAAAAGGGAGCAAACGGGCAGGAGGCTCACCTGATGGGAAGTGATCACCTCCGCCCATGGACATCTGCAGCCTGGCTTGCAGATGCGTTGCCGGCCTTTCAGGAAAGGGAGGGAGGGAGAGGGAGGAGGGAGAGGGAAGAGGGAGAGCGAGGGAGGGAGAGGGAGGAGGAAAGGAGGTGGGCCTCCCGGACTCTCACTCACCGGACGAAACACGACAGCATAGCTGCCACTTCACGCTGGTCTTCTGTGAGAGAGTGGTACTATACGGGGCGTGCCGGCCCATTCGGCTGCTACCCGAAGGTAACAAGCATGGCACTACCACTTCAAACGTTAGCGTATATATGTAGTATATCAACTATCTAGTACCCGTAACACAAGCCTCGTAGCTTAACACGGAACTAGATAGCGGTGTGTATAAAAATGTCCCAACAATAATGTAGTGGTACCTGACGTTGACGGCGACCTCGATGCTGTCGGTGTCGGCGCTCTTGCCAGCGAACTGCGCGATGGCGGCGCGCACCACCGCCACGATGTCGTCCGCCACGTCCGCGCCGCCCGCCACCAGCTTCGACAGCGCCTGCAGCGTCGTCGGCGACAGCCCTGCGGGGTTATATTATCATTAAGCTTTTGTCCATTGCTTCACATATATTTTCTTTGATAAGCTAGGTTTAAAAAGTTCCAACATTCGGTATGTTGAAATATAATATACCTATAATTTATCTATGAAAATTTTCATAAAGGCCATAGACCGATAAGTATACCAAATCGGCCCCAGATGAATATCGGGCTCATTATTTTCGGAGATGTTAGTACTAATAAGATACGTTGATCCTGCAAGTTTCAGATCTCTATCTTTTACCGTTCCTGAAAAAATCGAAAAACACGAAAAATCAGTAAAAAATATTTTTCTCCGTACTTTATGAATCGATTGATTTGAATGTTGGATATATTTTGGGGGATGGTGGTAGCTTTTAAGAAAAAAAATAAGAGCTATATCGGTCCATAAGATCCAAAAAAAAAACAAGTTTTTTTTTTAATTTCAATTTTAAAACATGTTACAGTTACCGTAAAATTATGAAACTATTTTTTTTGAATTCCTCATTCAATTTGCGATAAAAATATATATTTTTCAATTTTTAAAAAACGGTACGCCATGTTGAAAAAAAGAAAAATTCGTTTTTTCATACAAACTTATACAATAAAGGCAAAACGGCTCGGTGGCGGCTTGCGGCTCTCTTTATGGTATTGCTCTTGGTTACCTTAGCGCCAGAGTCCAAAATCTCATAATTATTTATTTTTGACTTTGCCAACAAAATAATTTCATTCTGCCATTATTATTATTTCAGTGTGAATATGTCTACATCGAAAACTAATAATCCAAAGTGTCGCATTTGCTCAAAATTCATAAAAAAAATACCGGGTGCTCCTAAATATATACAATCTGATAAAGATGCTGACGAGTTTTCAACAATTTTTGACTGCACAATTGTAGTTGGTGATGTTTTGTGTTCGTATTGCCGTGGAAAGAAATATAAGAAAATTAAACTTGATTACGAGCAACAGCAAACATCTTTGGGAGATGAATTACCTTCAGATACGATCGAATTGTTAGAAAAAACTAAATCGAACTTATCATCGATGACTTTGTCTCAGTCAAGCACTGATGATCCATCATTTAATTTAGATGTTGGATGTGGTGATGATACAGAAGAGTGTATTGAAATTCAAATAAATAGAACAGTTGCGACTCACAGATATTGTTGTATATGTTATGTTTCAAATAAAAATCTAGTAGTTGTTCCTCGAGCTGCTCGTATGCAATGCTTTATTGAAAAAAGAATTTTCATACCGAATGGAAATCGATGCTGCAGTGATCATCTCATAAAAAATCGCTTTTATATTGAGAATTTGCATTTATTAAAAGTTTATTCTAATTGGAGTATTTTGAGATCGTCAGAGTTAACAAAAATAATGGAAAGCTTGGTTGTTGAATGTGACTCTACACTGATTGATAGAATGGATGATTTTCGAATACCTGATAAACAACTTTATATATTTACTGGAGTAAAACGTAAAAATATAATCGAGTTGCGAGATTTATTAACAACTATGAGGAATACAGATTCTCGTACGGTCAATCAAGCTCTCATTGTATTTTTATTTAAGCTGCGTACTGGTAACTCAAACAAGTTGATATCAGCGATTTTACAGTTGGAAAATGAGCAGTTGGTTTCAAAATATTGTGAACAAGTGATACAATCATTTGAAAAAGATATATTGCCTCGTTACTTTGGTTTTCGATCTATATCCCGAAATGATATAATTCAAAATAATTCATCAGCATTAATAAAAAGTTTATACGCAGATCTCAGTGATAGGCTTTTCTTGATTTGCGATGGAACATATGTTCGTCATCAAAAAAGTTCTAATAACGCATATCAAAGAAAGTCTTTCTCTGTGCAACAAAAAGTACCCTTATGTAAGCAATTTACAATTTGTACGACAAATGGATACATAGTAGATATGTTAGGACCATATCATGCTAACATGAATGACGCTACGATAGTGAAAGACATTATCGATACCTCTGACGGCATTTGCAATTTATTAGAACCTGGTGATATTTTTGTTGTTGATCGAGGGTTTCGTGACGTTCAGGCGCACTTGGAAGAAAAAGGTTATCAAGTGTTGATGCCCGCATTAAAAGGTAAACGAAAACGCTTAACAACGACGGAATCTAATGCGTCAAGGTATGTCACAAAAATTCGTTGGGTGGTCGAAGCAACACATGGAATGCTAAAGCAAAAATATCATCTACTTGACCAAAAATTCGACAGTAAAATGTTACCCAGAATCGGTAGTTTTTATAGAATTGCATCATTTCTTCACAATCAGTATAACAAACGTCTTACTTCTGATGTAGAGTATTTAGATGAAATTGTTGAAATGATAAAATCTCGAAGAAATACTGATAATACTTTAGCTAATGAAGTAGATAGAAATGGTTGGCAGAGAAAAAAACTTCCATTTGAGACCATCCTATCCTATGATTTGATGGATTTTCCCGAAATGACCGAAAAAGACTTGAAACTTTTATTTACGGGTTCCTATCTATATAAACAAGCGATATCATATTTAGCAGAGATGATAGATGAATCAGATAATTTAACTATTCAGTTTGTCAGAGATAAAACCAATATATTGAAGGCTCAAGTACAATCTCGACATATCGGAAGGAAGGTTTACAGATGTTTTGTTGAATATCAACCAAATACAATTGGATGGAATGGAATATCAAGATACTGCTGTGCATGTGCTAATGGACTGAGGACAATCGGTTGTTGTTCACACGTTGCTGCAATAATTTTTTACCTAGCGCACGGACGATATTTAGCTAAAATTCCTAGACCAGCTGCAATACTCAATACTTTATTTAATAAAGATAATATTACTACAGTGATTGATGAAGATAGTGACGAGGACTAGTCATGAGTTAAAAAAAAACTATTATTATTCACAACTTATAATTAATAATCATCATCATCCCTTTTAACGTCCCACTGCTGCTGAGCACTCCGTTAGTACGAGGGGGATCAGGCCATAGTCCACCGCGCTGGCCTAGTGCGTGTTGGCGGACTTCACATGCCTTTCGAAAACTGCAGGTTTCCTCACGATGTTTTCCTTCACCGTAGGACAAGTGGTAATCATGATATAAATGATTCGCAGATGAAAATATCAGAGGTGTGAGACCCGGATTTAATCCCGCATCACTCGGTTATCAAAGCGACCGCGTTTCCGCTGTGCTACCACTGTCTGTAATCTGTATTTAAAGTGGTAGTGCCATACTTGTTACCTTCGGGTAGCAGCCGAATGGGCCGTATAGTTCATTAGTACCACTCTCTCACAGAAGACCGGTGTGAAGTGGCAGCTATGCTGTCGCGTTTCGTCCGGTGAGTGAGAGTCCGGGAGGCCCACTCTCCTTCCCCCCTCCCTCTTCCCTTTATACTCCGCCTTCGTTCCCCCCTCCCTCCCACTCCCCTCCCTCCCTTTCCTGAAAGGCCGGCAAAACATCTGCAAGCCTGGCTTGCAGGTATCCATGGGCGTAGGTGATCACTTCTCATCAGGTGAGCCTAAATATAGATAAAAAAAATATAACTCATGACTAGTCCTCGTCACTATCTTCATCAATCACTGTAGTAATATTATCTTTATTAAATAAAGTATTGAGTATTGCAGCTGGTCTAGGAATTTTAGCTAAATATCGTCCGTGCGCTAGGTAAAAAATTATTGCAGCAACGTGTGAACAACAACCGATTGTCCTCAGTCCATTAGCACATTCACAGCAGTATCTTGATATTCCATTCCATCCAATTGTATTTGGTTGATATTCAACAAAACATCTGTAAACCTTCCTTCCGATATGTCGAGATTGTACTTGAGCCTTCAATATATTGGTTTTATCTCTGACAAACTGAATAGTTAAATTATCTGATTCATCTATCATCTCTGCTAAATATGATATCGCTTGTTTATATAGATAGGAACCCGTAAATAAAAGTTTCAAGTCTTTTTCGGTCATTTCGGGAAAATCCATCAAATCATAGGATAGGATGGTCTCAAATGGAAGTTTTTTTCTCTGCCAACCATTTCTATCTACTTCATTAGCTAAAGTATTATCAGTATTACTTCGAGATTTTATCATTTCAACAATTTCATCTAAATACTCTACATCAGAAGTAAGACGTTTGTTATACTGATTGTGAAGAAATGATGCAATTCTATAAAAACTACCGATTCTGGGTAACATTTTACTGTCAAATTTTTGGTCAAGTAGATGATATTTTTGCTTTAGCATTCCATGTGTTGCTTCGACCACCCAACGAATTTTTGTGACATACCTTGACGCATTAGATTAATCGTTGTTAAGCGTTTTCGTTTACCTTTCAATGCGGGCATCAACGCTTGATAACCTTTTTCTTCCAAGTGCGCCTGAACGTCACGAAACCCTCGATCAACAACAAAAATATCACCAGGTTCTAATAAATTGCAAATGCCGTCAGAGGTATCGATAATGTCTTTCATTATCGTAGCGTCATTCATGTTAGCATGATATGGTCCTAACATATCAACTATGTATCCATTTGTCGTACAAATTGTAAATGGCTTACATAAGGGTACTTTTTTCTGCACAGAGAAAGACTTTCTTTGATATGCGTTATTAGAACTTTTTTGATGACGAACATATGTTCCATCGCAAATCAAGAAAAGCCTATCACTGAGATCTGCGTATAAACTTTTTATTAATGCTGATGAATTATTTTGAATTATATCATTTCGGGATATAGATCGAAAACCAAAGTAACGAGGCAATATATCTTTTTCAAATGATTGTATCACTTGTTCACAATATTTTGAAACCAACTGCTCATTTTCCAACTGTAAAATCGCAGATATCAACTTGTTTGAGTTACCAGTACGCAGCTTAAATAAAAATACAATGAGAGCTTGATTGACCGTACGAGAATCTGTATTCCTCATAGTTGTTAATAAATCTCGCAACTCGATTATATTTTTACGTTTTACTCCAGTAAATATATAAAGTTGTTCATCAGGTATTCGAAAATCATCCATTCTATCAATCAGTGTAGAGTCACATTCAACAACCAAGCTTTCCATTATTTTTGTTAACTCTGACGATCTCAAAATACTCCAATTAGAATAAACTTTTAATAAATGCAAATTCTCAATATAAAAGCGATTTTTTATGAGATGATCACTGCAGCATCGATTTCCATTCGGTATGAAAATTCTTTTTTCAATAAAGCATTGCATACGAGCAGCTCGAGGAACAACTACTAGATTTTTATTTGAAACATAACATATACAACAATATCTGTGAGTCGCAACTGTTCTATTTATTTGAATTTCAATACACTCTTCTGTATCATCACCACATCCAACATCTAAATTAAATGATGGATCATCAGTGCTTGACTGAGACAAAGTCATCGATGATAAGTTCGATTTAGTTTTTTCTAACAATTCGATCGTATCTGAAGGTAATTCATCTCCCAAAGATGTTTGCTGTTGCTCGTAATCAAGTTTAATTTTCTTATATTTCTTTCCACGGCAATACGAACACAAAACATCACCAACTACAATTGTGCAGTCAAAAATTGTTGAAAACTCGTCAGCATCTTTATCAGATTGTATATATTTAGGAGCACCCGGTATTTTTTTTATGAATTTTGAGCAAATGCGACACTTTGGATTATTAGTTTTCGATGTAGACATATTCACACTGAAATAATAATAATGGCAGAATGAAATTATTTTGTTGGCAAAGTCAAAAATAAATAATTATGAGATTTTGGACTCTGGCGCTAAGATAACCAAGAGCAATACCATAAAGAGAGCCGCAAGCCACCACCGAGCCGTTTTGCCTTTATTGTATAAGTTTGTATGAAAAAACGAATTTTTCTTTTTTTCAACATGGCGTACCGTTTTTTAAAAATTGAAAAATATATATTTTTATCGCAAATTGAATGAGGAATTCAAAAAAAATAGTTTCATAATTTTACGGTAACTGTAACATGTTTTAAAATTGAAATAAAAAAAAAAAACTTGTTTTTTTTTTGGATCTTATGGACCGATATAGCTCTTATTTTTTTTCTTAAAAGCTACCACCATCCCCCAAAATATATCCAACATTCAAATCAATCGATTCATAAAGTACGGAGAAAAATATTTTTTACTGATTTTTCGTGTTTTTCGATTTTTTCAGGAACGGTAAAAGATAGAGATCTGAAACTTGCAGGATCAACGTATCTTATTAGTACTAACATCTCCGAAAATAATGAGCCCGATATTCATCTGGGGCCGATTCGGTATACTTATCGGTCTATGGCCTTTAAAAAATAAATAAACTTAAAATAAAAATATATACTTTACGTTTATCCGTTGCTGCGATACACAAAATAAATTTATATATTATGTACTCGTATATACTATAATATAGAAAGATTGCACGTTTAATATTACATACAATAAATATATAATTAGCCAAGCTGTTTAATAACATATATGTCCTTCCCCGATCGATTACGGCCACGGAGGCCAATCTCATTGAAACTAGTCAACACTGCACAGGAAATGTTCTACAGCGAGTGAGGGAGAGCGCAGGCATAAGTGCTCCGACGCGACACGTGCTTTACCTCGGCACGGGGGTGAGATACCGACAACTTCACAACTCCAAGCTGTTTTTTAGGCTTACTAAACTGAAAGACTCAATAAACTAAACTTGGCCCGACCCGGGGCTCGAACCCAGGACCTCCCAATGTGCGACGATACATGCTAGCCACGAGACCACCAAGGTAAATTATATTTTGCAATTACATATTATACGTATATTAAGTCATTTAATTAAGCATTTTATAAAGTACTAGCTGATACCCGCGACTTCGTCCGCGTTGCTTGAAATATTAACAAAGTTTTCCGCATGCGCGCTACGCCGCTTGCCCCACTACTCCGCGAGAAGGAAACATACATCACTGAACACGCAGTGCATATACAAATCGTTGTTTATTGATACTTTAATAACTTTTTATTAAATGAAGATATCGCAATCATTTTTTTTTGATAAGGGCCAAGTGCCTAAGAAATAAAACTTGTTTCATTGAAATCTATCCAGTAGTTTTTCCGTGATGCGCGCACAACTCCAGTCCTCTATCATTTTATTTATATAGATAACTGCAAATTTCCTATTATCATGTAGTGTGTGTAGTATGTAAGTATATTATGTTAAGTCCTTATTCAGCATTAAATCGATGTATTGAGCATTGGCCGTTTTTATATTATTAAAGTGGGGAAACTCGAGTATAACGGACGTGTTTATTTTACCTGTCATGACTACTACTTAACTGACTAACACCCCACAACACATGGCGACCCTGCCATAGAACTGGCGGAATCATCATTTTTTTTTCTTCAATATCTCTCTTCATTCGATACCCTTATTTGAACATGGGGAAAGGTCAAAGTAAAGAGGATGTTAAAGAACAAGTTATCATCGCGCAAACATCGTCTGGTGGCGACAATCACGGAGAAGCAACCCTGGCGCACATGAAGTCTAATAATATTCTTCTATCAATTATCTGCGGTTTCATTATTGTGGGGGTGCTGATTGGAGTCTACTATTTATACAAGAGGTGCCATAAACAGTGGATCCAGAAGGAGCTGAGGAGTGCGGCCTTGGAGCGTATCCTGTCGCGCGTAAGCTACCGCCGCCGTGGCCGAGATGCCCGTGACCGCTGCGACGACATCGAGCCGCAAGTATAAAGTGTTATAGTCCTAAAGTGCGTGAGTGCGTAGTTATACGGTATGTTATTGACAATATCAAACTATTATGGACTTTAAAAATAACATAAGTTTTCTTTAAATTTGTTAATTCTTTAAAATTAATTTCTTTAAAATATTGTTATTAGCTTTTAATCACTAAGTTTTTCTGATTATGTCAATAGAATTAGAGTTAACTACTATATTTGAACAGTTGAAATATCTTAAGGAAAATATAATTAAATTAGGTCCTAGTAGGAGAGTAGGTAGTAATTTTGAAAAAAAGGTTTCTGAGGCAAAGGCAATTTATAAAAAATTTAAAGATATATTGAAGTGCTTACCGACTGACGTTTCTAAGAAATGCATTTTATTATGCGCTTCTATTGACGAGACTTATTATAAAATAATATCATTTGAGGAGAAATTTGATTCGTGTAGTAGTGGTCAGTCAGAGATAGAAAACATGTCTGGAGAAAAGTTTAGTTTAAAAACGGCAGTTAGCCTCTTGCCTAAAATGACCGATGACGAACAAATTACGAATGATCTTATTGACTCAATAGAGTTGTATGATTCGATGCTCTTAGATGAGGATAAAAAGCTGTTAATAAATTTTGTTTTAAAAAGTAGATTATCCAGCGGAGCAAAAATGCGTTTAGAAAGTTCTTATAGTTCTATTAATTTACTTTTAAAAGATATGCGTACACATTTGCTCACTCGAAAATCGGATACAGCCTTGCAATCGAAGTTACAAAAAGTAAAGCAGGGTGATAAGTCTGTTCAGGAATATGGAGATGAAGTAGAAAAGTTGTTTGTGGATTTAACAATTTCCCAGGCTAACGGGGATCAAACTACGTATAAGGTGTTGCAGCCTCTAAATGAGAAAAATGCCATTAAGTGTTTTTCGGATGGATTAAAAAGCCAACGAGTAAGTACCATAATTGCGTCGCGTAATTTAACTTCTTTAAAAGATGCCATCAGAGTCGCGGAGGATGAGTGTGGCTCATCTTTGAACCACAAGGATCAGATTTTCTCGTATAATAATAATCGTAGGAATAGGCGTAGTAATAATTTTAACTACAGCTATTGTGGATATCGTGGTCGAAATTTTTCGACATATTATTCAAATCGACCGATGTCGCAATACCGACAGCAAAGCACGTGGCGCGGAAGCGGTTCACGCGGAGCGTCGAGTTACGGTGCAGCGGGACGCGCTTACTCTGCAAATCGCGGTGCATCGAGGTATGTCCATAATTATCGCGGTAAACGTAATAATAATGTGAATAATTCTAATGATAGAACTTTAAATCATTTTACTTCGAATGACCAAGGTGAGGAAAACGATAATTTAAGTCAGTTTTTTCGTGCCTAATCAGATTTTAGCTTGTGACAGCATTAATTGGGTTAATTTTAAAATAAATAATTTAGAATTAGAATTATTAGTAGATACAGGGGCCTCTTTATCAGCGATTAAATATGAATTATTATTAAGCTTAACTAACGTAACTTTACATAAGAGTGAATTAAGTATAAATGGCGTAGGTGGTAGTTTGAAATCCGAAGGTTTTGTCTATTTGACATTAGAATGGGAAGGATTTAATTTTAGTCATAAGTTCTACGTATTTAGGAATTTACCATGTAAAGCTATAGGTATATTAGGTCAAGATTTTTTAAAAATAAATAAAGGTGTCATAGATTATAATACAGATGTACTATCTTTAAGAGTAGGTCGGAATAAGGTATCCTTACCAATGCATTACTATAATCATAATTTAACAATCGGACCGCGATGTGAGGTAATAAAATATTTACCTACACACGTTAATTATGATTGTGTCATATATCCAAAAGAGATAAGGCAAGGAATTTTTCTAGCAAGTGTAATAGCTAGGCCAAGAAACGGTAAAATACCCATAAGACTTTTGAATACGACGGATGAGGAAGTAACATTGAGTATAAATGAGCTAGAAATAGATTCATTACAAAACTACGACTTTTGTAAGTTTGAAAGACCAAATGTAAGTGTGGAACGAGTGCGAAAGTTATTTTCTATGCTTAATTTACATTCATACCTCGGAAAAGACGAACAAATGTCAATTGAACAGATATGTGCAAAATATTCTGATATTTTTCATTTACCAGGTGACAAACTCACAGTAACAAATATTTATGAGCAATCTATACATTTAAAGGATAATGTAACGCCTGTTTATAAAAAACAATATAGAATACCATTTTCACAAAAAGACGAACTTAATAAACAAATTAATGAGATGTTAGAAAATGAGATAATAGAAAAAACGAGTAGTGAGTGGTCCAGTCCGTTGTTGTTAGTACCTAAAAAGGAAGATAAAAACGGGAAACGTCAGTGGAGAGTAGTAGTCGATTATAGGCAATTAAATGAAAGGATACAGGATGATAAGTTTCCACTGCCTAATATAACAGATATATTAGATTCCTTATCGGGAGCTTTTTATTTTAGCCATTGCGATTTAAGCCAAAGTTATTATCAATGTAGTTTAAAAGATGAGTCAAGAAAATACACAGCTTTCACTACCGGCATGGGACAGTTTCAAATGTGTAGGTTACCTATGGGGTTAAAAATCAGCCCTTCAGCTTTCAGTAGATTAATGACTATAGCAATGTCAGGCCTTAACTATGAAAAATGTATTGTTTATATGGACGATTTAATAATTTTCGGTAGAAATCTAATCGAACATAATAAAAACTTAATGACTGTATTTTCAAGATTACGAAAAGTAAATTTAAAATTAAATCCATTAAAATGTGAATTCTTAAAAAGACAAATACTTTACTTAGGACATGTGATATCCGCGGAAGGCATGTTACCGGACCCTGAAAAGATTCGCGTAATTGAACGCTACCCGACACCGGAATGTGCGGATGACGTCAAGCGCTTTGTTGCATTTAGTAATTATTACCGTAAATTTATTCGTAACTTTGGTGAAATAGTTTTACCATTGAATAAATTATGTCGAAAAAATGTTAAATTCGAATGGACACCGGAATGTAACAACGCGTTTGAGCGCCTTAAAAAATTACTTTCTAATCCACCTGTATTGGATTATCCAGATTTTTCATCAAAAAACGAGTTTATTTTACAAACTGATAGTTCAGGTTTTGCTATAGGGAGCGTACTATGTAATGGTAACGAGAAACCGATTGCATTCGCGAGTCGAGGTTTGAATAAAGCTGAATTGAATTATGCGACAATTGAAAAGGAGCTATTAGCCATTGTATGGTCGATTAAATATTTTAGACCTTATTTATATGGCAAAAGATTTGTTATTAGAACAGATCATAAACCGTTGTTATATTTATTTAATATGACTAATCCATCGAGTCGTTTGACAAAGTTTAGACTTTTATTAGAGGAGTATGACTTTAAAGTAGAGTATGTTAGGGGTAGAGATAATGTGGTGGCAGATGCCTTGTCTAGGATAATTATAACATCAGATGAGTTAAAACAAATGAATAGTAAGATGGTGTGTGTGTTAACTCGAGCGCAAGCGAGAAAGAATGAGAGCAAGATTAGTAATTCTTCTACTTCTAGTGATTGTAGGACTGATCAACCTAAAATTGCTGAAGTACTTAAGAAATGCGATTCAGATGTAGAGTTTATTATTTTACCTGACCAGAAACTGCGCAGTATATTAAAAAATCGAGATGAAAGCATGCTTATTTCAAGTAAAAAAAATTTATGTTATTGTAAGAGTAAGAATACTATATTTGCAAGCCAATCTTCTTTATCAGTATACTCGCGAGACGATTTATTGAAAGAACTGGCAATTTTGTGCAAGGACTTAGAAATAAAAGAAATAATATTAATGAAAACGCGTAAAAATAAAGAATTTATTGAATGGTTAGCTAAATATATTTCTAGAAATAAAGAAAAGAATTTACCTAGAATATGTATTGTAAAAGACGTACAAAGAATATTCACAGGTGACGAAAAGAAAGTGATAATGAATGATTTTCATTTATTACCTAGTAGTGGTCATGTAGGTGTGAGAAGAATGCTAAATAATATTAAAAAATATTATTACTGGCCTTCATTAGAAAAAGACGTAAAGATTTATGTAGGTAAATGTACTCAGTGTCAAAAACAGAAATACACAAAAATTCATAAAGAACCATTGTCTATCACAACAACAGCATCATCATCATTTGAAAAACTTTTTTTGGATATAGTTGGTCCTATTGATAGGGACGATAGTGGTTTTTGCTATATCTTAACACTACAATGCGAGTTGAGTAAATATGTCGAAGCTTACCCTTTAAAAACCAAAACAACTACAGAAGTAGCTAAAATTTTTGCTGAAAATTTTACTTTACGGTACGGAATTCCAACAGAAATAGCTAGTGATAGAGGTACGGAATTTGTTTCTAAAGTAATTTCAGAGTTGTGTAACCTTTTGAATATAAAACAAACAATAGCATCAGCCTATCATCATCAAAGTATCGGAGCTTTAGAGAGTACACATAAAGTACTAGGTTCTTATTTACGAATACAAACAAATAATCACCCATCGTCTTGGAGTTCATGGTTACCATATTGGAGTTTTTCATATAATACTACTGTTCATTGCGAAACGAAATATACTCCATACGAGTTAGTTTTTGGACATTTATGTAGAATACCAAGTAATTTATGTCAAAAAGTAGAACCATTGTATAATTTCGATAATTATGTATCTGAATTTAAGTATCGATTGCAAAAAGCTCAAAATGATGCGAGAAATAATTTAATTAAAAGTAAAGAGACTAGAAAAAATAATTACGATAAGTCAATTAATCCAATTGTTTACAAGCCAGGTGATTTCTTGCTATTGAAAAATGAAACCGGCAGTAAATTAGATACTTTGTACTTAGGACCGTATGTTGTAATTGAAGATTTGCGTCCTAATGTAAAAATAAATATGAATGGAAAAACTGTAACTGTTCATAAAAATAGAACAAAACTGTATAAGGAATAAATAGTTTTTAATTTTAATTTGTATTCTTATAAGATAAACTATTTAGTTTGATTGAGTAACTATAAGTATATATATATATAAAAAAAAAAAAAATGTATATGATAATTTTTTTTTTTTTTTACCCTTTGGGGGATGATGTAGTGTGTGTAGTATGTAAGTATATTATGTTAAGTCCTTATTCAGCATTAAATCGATGTATTGAGCATTGGCCGTTTTTATATTATTAAAGTGGGGAAACTCGAGTATAACGGACGTGTTTATTTTACCTGTCATGACTACTACTTAACTGACTAACACCCCACAACACAATCATGTGACTCACCCAACAGAGCTTGAAGGCTGGCGGAGCATTGCGTCAATCTTTCTTCAGGATCACTTTGTGGGAAGAAAACACTGGACGGGATACCATTTGCTGCTGGCTCAAATCTGTACCACAATCAAACACAATAATAATTAATATTATGAATAAAAATATCTAATCTATCTAATTCTTATAGTTTAAACGAGTATAATATATTTCCAGTTTAAGACTATTTAAGCTTTACGGATCTTATACATTATTTTTTCTATTTTTTCCGATACAGTATAAATTCAATCTTTAAATGAATTATCCACCGATATAGATATATTTTAGTACAATAAATCGTTATATTGGGAAATTAAAGTTAAAGTATCTTATGTAATAGAGAAACGAGTTTTTTTGGCCTACATAAATTTCCTTTAGTCCTTGGAGAACGTAACTTGCGTTTCAAAATCAAATAGAATCAAATAATAGCATAGAAAATGACACTAATTTTTGACTTTAACCTTTTCTGGGTTCCGACTATATTATATTTGTTCAGTCTGAATGTAAATGTGTAGTAGTAGGTACCTGAAGCCGACGCTCATGAGCAGCTCGCGCCAGCCGGCGGCGGCGCCCGCCTTGTTCTCGATGCTCTTCTGCGTCGTGTACATCGCGTTCTTCTGCCCGCGCACGATGCGCTGCAGTGACTTCTCCACCAGGTGCAGGCACACACGCAGTGCGTCACTGTTATAGTATAATAATATATTAATTGATAATATATTTTATAAAACTATTTTTTTTATGGATGTGGCTAGTTGATGAAAATAATTCGTAAGAAATTCGTAATGTTTTGTAAGGATGTAATTCGATCATATAGCAGTTTTTTTCACTTTCTTTAATTTTTACAACTTCATAAAATTGTAATGAAAGTGAAGAGAATAATGAAAGTCAGAAATTATTTTTTATCCTACTTAATATTATCTATTAGATATATACGTGTGATTGCGTGTAACAGTTACTAACTTAATGTCTATTATATACGTGTGAATACGTGTAACAGTAAAATTATAAGTGTGATTATATCTGTGTTCTGATTATAAGTGTGACTACGTTTACGTCGTGTATGTCATGTATGTCGTGTACGTCGTGTCGTGTCGCGTGTGTCGCGTCGCGTACCGGCACTTGTCGGGCGCGGCGAGCAGGTCACAGAGCGCCTGTCCGAGCAGCGCCACCTTGTTGCTGAGGCGCACGTTGGCGCCGAGCAGCGCCAGGCCGGCCCAGTGCGCGGGGTGCGCGAAGTGCTTCGTGTGCCGCACCGTCTGCATCGCGTCGCCCAGCGCTCTGATAGAACACCGTGTTTAGTTATTGTTTTATATTTTTTACTATACCTACTATTACTATCAGTTTTAACTGAGTGTGATCGATGTTCATGAGTCTTGTTTGTTATGAAAATAGATAGTACTATGAAGCAACTTTAACCAAAACGAAACCATATCAGTGATGATTAGGAATACAGTTAAACATAGAAAAATCTCACTCATGTAATAGACGTTATAAAGCGTACTACAAGTATAAAAATGTATAATGTAAAAACGTAACTAGGAGTGCTGAGTGGTCTTCTGCAAATGGGTATTTCATTTTTCCAGTCTTTTCCCCAACAAATTCCAATCCCTTCACTATCCCATTAGTTATATCATATTATGAAGCTTGTTACCTTCGGGTAGCAGCCGAATGGGCCGGCACGCCCCGTATGGTACTACTCTCTCACAGAAGACCGGTGTGAAGTGGGAGCTATGCTGTCGCGTTTCGTCTGGTAAGTGAGAGTCCGGGAGGCCCACTCTCCGTCCCTCCTCCCTCCCTCCTCCCTTCTACCTCCTTCCTTCCTCCCTCCCTTTCCTGAAAGGCCGGCAACGTATCTGCAAGCCCTAAGTTTTGCAGATGTCCATGGGCGGAGGTGATCACTTCCCATCAGGTGAGCCTCCTGCTTGTTTGCCCCCTTTGTACCATAAAAAAAAGAACTGACTTGGCAACGCGGCTGCCCTGCAGCAGCGCGGAGTAGAGCGCGCGGTACAGGATGTGCGCGGCGGTGTCCTGCGGCGCGGGGCGCAGCGCCACGAGCACGGCGAGCGCGCCGGCCGCCAGGAACGCGCGGCACAGGCGCGCCACGCCCTCGCCCGCCGCCGCCGCCGCCGTCTCCTCCTGCACGCCGCTCGACGCCGCGCACGACAACACCACCTGGGGAGAGGACGTTTTTAGGGTTGTGCGAATAATTCGAACTTACGAATTATTTGTTCCGAATCGAATATTAATATTCGATTCGAAACTCGAATCGAAAAATTTCAAATAATTCGAAAATTTTCGAATAATTAGATTTATCCGAATTATTCGTAAACTATCATATTATTAGCGAATTTTCGATCATTTTGAATTCAGGGTTTCTTATTTTCAATATTCAAATATAAATTTAACGATGAATATACATTTCATTCAAACCATGAAAATTTGAAATATAGTTACACAAATTAAAACAATTAGTAATAGTGTTTTTTTGAGTTATATATTATTCGTAAGTAGAATATTTTCAATCAATCAATTAAATAATAAAAAAAATTAAATCAATATCATTTTTAACAATACATCAAAAATTTAATTTAGAAAAATAATAAATATTGAATATTAGAGAATACAAAAATATACGTACCAATCGAGCAGTGATTTTTAGATTCATTATTTCAGACGCCGTTAGCATAAACTCTGAACTTGGCGGCAATTCTTCATTGCTGGGAGGCATTTCTGCATCTATATTTAATAATCTATTTTAAAATACTGTACATTTTATTTATAAATAAATTTTATTCTGAATTTGAGTAAAACATTTAACTAATTTCGAAAAAGCTCGAATAACTGTATAAGGAATTACTATAAAATTAAGCGTAATATTATATCACTTACTATCTTCTTCGTTTTCAGTAGACGTGTCTGCGACTCCACTTCCTGTACTGGTGTTAAGTAATCTTTTGGATTGAGAGTCAACCTAAATGTAATTCAACATTATAAATACGAGAATGTATTACTTAAATACAGCAAAAAAACAGCCATAACGAGATGCTTGGCACATGTGAAACATCTATGTTAAGATTATAATTTACAATTAATAACTCATAAAATATAGGTTATAAATTAAAGAGAAAATAGTTACGTTATGGATTAGGCACAATAAATGTTTCACATCAATAATAATTGTATTATATAGTTCATTAAAATTGTATCAGATCCTTATTTGAACTATAACAGAATTAGGTACAATATAAAACAACTATAAATATTTAAAAAAATAATATAGTATGGGTATGGCTATTCCATATGTACTCACCACTTCTCCCGGACTGAGCACAATTCCAGGTGTTTTCCAGCAGATATGCGTAGCAAAGTGAACACACTCGGCTTGCGGAAGTTGCGCCAACACTGCTTCTTTTGATGCCTGCAAAATTCCATTTTTTAATTTATCACAGATTAATAAGCTTTAAAGAACAAAATTTAACTAAACGCAGATCTAAATTGTTAAGTATATGTCTGTACACGAGATAAAATCAACATAATATTTGAAGACGTGAAAGGATAAAAGTGATCGTTGTTGTTATGGATAGTGTTGGATGAATTAACAGTTTTAAGTCTTAAAACAGACATAACTATTATAGTTTAATTTACGCCACACACAGGCCGCTTAACTGTTATTTTGCACTTCATACATTACACAAACTTTAAACTCCATTTTCTAGAAATTAAATGCACCTTCATCCACTCATGTCCTCATCTATAATTCTTAGTATATTTAGTACATATAAGGTACTTATATAAGCGAGGTAAGCTACGAGGATAGTGTTAAGGATAGTTGATAAACACCCATGACTGGAATACAAACTCGTGCTCAACAACTGAATGCAAACTTGTGACTGTTAATTAACATTAATAACAAATTGTCGTTAATTAATATATTATGTGTAACTAAATAACCCACCTGATAATCAAGGAGTGGTGTGACGCGCAGCATGTCAGCCACGAGCTCGGCCTCCTTGAGCAGAGCGTGCGCCGCGCCCCAGCGCACGCCCGCCACCAGGCAGCGCATGCCTTCCGCACCCCCCGCACCCCCCGCAACCGCACCGCTCGTGCTGGCGCCCGGGTTCGCACCTGTGGCAAAATAAACGCCTTTTATATTACTATTACAGCTATCATAACATAATCTGTTCAATTGGTCATAGAAAGTTTTGACAAATGCAAGGTCGTTATAAATACTAATTTTTATGACGAATGGTTTCCAAATTAAAGCAAGTTATTGTTATGACGAAGTAATGTCTTTTTTAACTGTCATATGAAAGTAAGTATGACACTCAGGAGCTCCGTGTCTCATTAAAATATGACTAAATATTTTCGTAAATTTTATAAAATATTATTTATATAGATTTAAAATAATATATATGTACGCTTTAGGAATGATGTGATCGCCTCCAGCCTATTTTAACTTATAGAACTATTGTATAGCAATATACAGTTTTCGAGAGGTAAGCTCAGCTTTGCATTTGTGTGAGTGATAGCTAAAAGCTATCAAGCGCATCAAAAACCAGTTAAAACGGGTTTAAACACAGCTCGCAACGCGCTACGCCTTCAGCCGTACTCGTACATTGCACGCACACAAATGCAAAGCTGAGCTTAAGGCGGGAGGACTGTACTTTATGACTATTGTTAATTTCTTCTTTCCGGACTGGTACTAGACTCATGACGTTTAATAAAAAAATAAGTGATAATTTAATGCTGAATTAAATATTTACCATTTGAATAATGAAATAAGCAGTTTTCTCAATTGTTAACCTAAGTACTGACCATGATCGTGGTGCGGTTTCCGCGGTCGGCGTAGCGGGCGTAGCGCGGGCGCCAGCAGCAGCGCGTAGCGCTCGCACAGCGGCTCGTCGGCGGCGCGTAGCGCTCCCCACGGACACGCGTATAGCGCGCCCTCCACCGCCAGCGTCAGCTCGCGCCGTCCGCCGCAACCGCGTCGCGCGTGACCTGCTGCCACAATAAATTGTTAGCTTTATTTATCACTTACACTAACGTTTGAAAGTCGATGTTAATATATTGGAACGAAGTTCCTTATGGGACAATGCGGAGGGGTACCCTAACCGGGAAAAAACGTCCGTAACGTAAGATTTTTATGTATAGTCTATGTATGATGGCTATACAGTATCTAATGTATAGTCTACGTGATTATTGTTATTATTATATATTTTTATAAATAAAATAAAGGTGTTAAGATAATTTTGTAAAGTAGTTTGTTTGATTTTATCGATAAAAAAATCATAAAAAATGTATACCCGAATAATTATTTTCTTTATACCGCTAATAGAACTTAAAATTAATATTGTTATAATAAGGAACTTCGTTCCTATCCGGTGTCCCACGACACCACATGTTATACTTTTTATTAGTCGTCTGACTTTGTTTAGATTCACTTGTTGTGTCTAATATTGAGTAATTTGATAATGGAATCAGTAGATGAATAGTGGATTTCCTTAATGTTTACTCGCAATCTTTGAATTAGGACTTATTTTATAATTGCTTTTGTAAGAAAGCTATATTTTAAATAACAATTATTTTTTGTAATTACACTCTTAAAATTATAAGAAACGATATACTTGTAATGTAGTACTTCATACAATAAATGAAAAATATCTAACCGTGATTATTATTACAGGACGCAGGCAGCAGGTCCTCGAAGGGCGCGATGAGCATCTGGTAGAGCGCGCTGAGGCAGGGCGGGCCCTGCCACGGCGGCTGCTTCTTACGCGGCGCGTGGATGCTCGACCTGGGGACAGTACTGCTGGTTATCATTGGACTATTTTGCTTGCGGTTTCGATAAATAAAGTGTGTATGCCTTAATTCAAGATATAAACACGGAGAATTAATAATATGATAGTTATCTAACACATCAATTGACACATTCATCTATTTTTTTTAATATGAACATTACCGTGATTATTAGGCGACATTTGCAAGGTCTTCTCTGATTGTCACTAAGAGTACACATATACACATCCAGCTAACAGATAGATATCTAATTTTAATTTCTCATAACTTAAATTATTACAGTATATAACCAACGTTAAAGTTGGTTTAAAAATGTATTAGTATGTAACATATCTAAATTCGCATAAAGAATTTTAATTGACAATTGTGTTCCACACATTGAAATTCGGCATACTAACTTGAAGTATAAGTATTTTAAGTAAAACATAAAACTATTATTTTCACCTTGTAGACCCTTGTAAGCTGGCAACGGAGCCGGCGACGGAGCCTCCCACCGAGCCCACACTGAACAGCGAGCTCAACGAATAGTTCGACGAGTTTAGGAGATGATTTCTTGCGACCTATTGCCAAATAAATATAATGATTAGTGACTCTCAAACTACGTTCTTCATAAAAAAGACACTTAGAACTGCACACGATTTTTATATAGAGTTAATTCAATAATTCGAAATATTAGAGTTAGTTCCTCACCATCCTGGTTAGTCCAGTGCTTGGTCGATCTTCAGGATCCCACTGGTCTTCTTCACTTCTCCTTTCAGCGGTTTTGAGCCAAGCAGACCATTCTTTTATATAACGTTCTAATTTACCAGCACCTTTATGAAACAAAAGAAACAAATGTTTAAATTTAATGAAAAATATTCAATTAATTTGTAATTGGTGAAAAAAGGGTTTTAACCAAATAGTCAAAATTATAATAATTCCTTAAAAAAATCTCACTTGTGTTAGTTTGTAGTTCATCGGGACTGATGTCGGGAAGGCTGTTGTCTCCGTCCTCTGCTTGATCGAGGAGACACGTTTGATGGAACCTTAGAATACCTGATAAAAATTTATTTATTAAAAAAAGTAAGTTATTTATTTATAATCTCATATCGCAGATATAATAACTAAAATATTTTCAATTTTACAATATTGTATAGTTGCCCACTCAGTCAGATAATAATTTCATAAGTCGTTGCAACTGATCTACATGGCTTCTTGACTTGGATATGCTCTCAGTCCTGGGTTCGAGTTTTGAGCCGGATTAATAGAGTAGTAGGTTATACTTGGTTGGTATATAATTATGTATGTATAATATATATCTAACCTTTATGAGGCTGTATTAACCAGGCGTAGAGTTTTCCAGCGGCGATACTGAAGTATAAGACAGGGGACTTCATTTTGTTGACGACCTCCAAGATATGGTCGAGCGTGGACGGACTCCATGGCTCTGATCGATCTTTGCTTGAGTCTTCTACAATGTTTCTGCTGAAGGATTATAAGGTTATTTTACATTCGAAGACATAAATTATTAAAACGGAATCAATAGTTGGTTTTACAAAATAGTTTTATTATTATTATTATTTTTGCAATTTTGTTCTCGTAGGTCAGCAGGGTCGTTGTAACCAATTATTATTGTTATTATCTGCGCATACGCATATGTCTTTAAGAGCTTTTATGTTACTCCCAGTCATAGCATATTTGTGTGCTAATTTTTATCCAAATCTGTCCAGTGGTAACAGTACACACACAAACACACACACATACACACAGACACATACATACAAACAACAGTATTTTGATACCTCTGAGCAGTATGCAGTTCGAGGTTGGCCTGGTTGAGGGCGCTGGCGGGCTTGTCGGCGCAGTGCTCGAGCGCGCGGCTGCGGGCGCGCTCAGCCACTACCAGTGCTTCGTGGTTTCTTCCTAGTTCTGTTAATACATGTTTTTATTAATGATAACTTAATTTCAAAATTTCAAATATATTATATTTATGGGCTAAGATATGTCTTTTTCCAATGGATATCCTTTCGATGTTTGTACTGTGATTTTAGCTAATATTCCTTTTACACTTTGGTTAGTTTCACTTCCGTTTCAGGATTCCTACAATCTTAGATAATTGGGCTGGTGATGAAATATTACAGTGACGAAACAGAGTAATAGGTTTCAAGTAATTTTTTATGTAAAAACAGGTATTTTAATTGTTTTTCAAAAATAAAATATTCAAACTTACCAACAAGTACTCTTTGCAAAGCGTGTTGCGTAGACTTATAAAGTGCAGATGCTTTTCTATCGCGATGCTTTTCATTCCCAGACTCTAATATAGTGAACGCGGCGTGTAGTTGCTCCTTCGCTTCTTCTAGTTCCCCTGAAGCCCATAGCGCAAATCCTAGTCTGTGACGCACTCGGGCCTAGAGAAAATGACGGTATTATTTTGGTAACAAGTTCACGTATTTTTAAGGAAAATGTAAGAAAATGTAATCCTTCTAGAGTTTAAGTTTTCTTTCAAAGTTTTATGGAACGATACTTCATCTCGGTATGATTGAGAGTTAAGGCGCAGACAATTTTTACATGCTTTCCAGAGTACGGGGTTGCAACTACTGAAAATGTGTTATTCAAAAATCTTAATAATCAGACTTGGCTTACACCGGGACACAAATCCAAGAAAGTTATCATTTGTAGCCATACATGCTAGCCAATTGAATATCAAGATAACTAGTCTAGGTCAGAATACCATCCCACAATTTCAGATCATTGTTAACACTTCAGTAACCTATATAAAATGGACAAAGATGTAAGGTACCTCTTCATCAACATCAGCGAGCCCCTCGGTAGCGGCGAGAGCTTGCCGCAAGTAGGACACGGCGCTGCCGCACGCGCCCATCGCGAGGTGCGCGCGCCCGAGGTCCGCCAGCGCATGCGCTCGCCCGCGCGTGTCCCCTGCCGGAATGATATGGCTTAGATTTAGTACTATGTTTTGTATTTTATGATGAATGTATTGATCATTGATGGTATATAAATATTTTACTTTAGATATTGAAAAGATTTTACATCTTAGAATGTAAATAAATCAAATAAATTTTCTACGTCATATGAAATTACAGTGTAGCCCAGCGGTAACGCGTCGCTTGGATAACCGAGTGATGCGGGTTCAAATATGGGTCTCGCACCTCTGATATTTTCATGTGCGAATCATTTATATCATGATTACCACTTGTCTTACGGTGAAGGAAAACATCGTGAGGAAACCTGCATGTCTGAGAAAACCTAACAAGTTTTCGAAAGGCATGTGAAGTCCGCCAACTCGCACTAGGCCAGCGCGGTGGACTATGGCCTGATCCCCCTCGTACTGAGGGAGGCCCGTGCCTAGCAGTGGGACGTAAAAAGAAAAGGGCTGATGATGATGATGATGATATGAAATTATGCTGAAAAAATACTTTGATCATTGGATTACCGAATATAAAAAAATCTAGAAATGGAGAAAATTTTCCACTGTTCCTATCCTGCTTACTTGGTTATAATATGCCATAATAGGACGAAAAAACAGACAGTTTACAGTAGCAAAACCACTTGAAAATATAAAGAAATCTTTAAGTACAGGACACCTACCAGAGGCGGTGGCGTGTCGCAGCCGCGACTCGTGCCAGCGCGCGGCTTCGGCGTGCGCGCCCAGCGCCGCGTGCGCCGCGCCCAGTCCACCACACGCGCGCGCCTAAAGACATGGATGCTTGTAGTGCTAATCAATCTTTAATCAACACGTTTGGCTCAGTTGGCAGTTATATACAATGTAATCATCACTGATATGATTACGTAGAGTTGCTTCATAGTACCATCTATCTCCATAACAAATAAGACTCATGAATATCGATCACACTCAGTTAATGCTGATAGTAAAGAAATAAAATAATAACTAAACACGGTGTTATATCACTAATAATTTGGACGACACGTTTGGCTTAGTTGGTAGTGACCTTACTTTCTGCGCCAGCGGTTGCGGGTTCGAGTCCCGCTGGGGGGATTCATTTGTTGAGCACGAATGTTTGTTCTCCAGTCATGGGTGTTAATATTTATATTATGTATGTGTTTAAAATGTATATGTGTAGTATATCAACTATCTGGTATCTGTAACATATAAGCCTCGTAGCTTACCACGGAACTAAATGGCGCTGTTGTAAAGAATGTCCCAACATAATTACAAAAAACAAATCTTTGTAATCGTCACAAAGACTTGTCTAAACAGTAGCTTATATGTTACTTCAGATTGTATTCTATGTGTGTACTCGTACTGCAGTTATTGAGTAAAGCCGTTTCTGCGTGCGCGAGAAGTAACAAATCTATAGACATACACAAATATAAATTGCGCATTTATACTAAATAGTAATTTGGTGTTTACCTACTCAAAATAAGCACGCTGTTTAGCAAAAAAATCATCACTTTATTTTCATATAACTAAAGATCTTTAATCTCAATACAAATGCATATCATACTGTAAAATTCCAAAAAAGCCATTTCCATATAATTAAAGCAAATTCCCTCATATTGTAAAATTGAAAAATAAAAACGAATTCCAAAAAAAGCCCTACCCTTTCCATATAATTTAAGCAATTTTACCCTAGAATCTTCAACTATCCTCATAACTCAGTTACCTGTAAATGAGTGATGCCTAGTCGATGTGCGAGCTCGAGCTCTGCGCGGTGGTGGCGCACGGCGGCGGCGTGGTCGCCCAGCGCGTGGTGAGCTACGCCCAGTGAGTGGCACGCTTCTGCCTCCATTATTTGGTTGTTCAGTTCCCTGTAGCATACTTAACTTTAGTGGGTATAATTAAAGTATTATAATTCATACAGTAGGCAGTTCCCTGTAGCATACTTATTGTTAGTGGGTATAATTACAATATTAAAATTCATACAGTAGGTGATTATAAGGTATCCTTTGATTTAAATGGAAATGCTGTCAAATGTAAGTTTCCAAAAATATGTACAAAGTTTTATAGTTTCATAGTTTTTGTCAAGTTATAATTCTACATGACTTAGCAAACTAAGTATTATAATATGATTGGTGGTAACTGATAACTATTTGAAATGATGTTAGTAGATAAACGTGTATTTATGATATTTAAAAGATTGGTATTTCTAGGGAATGATAAAACTGACATATTCGTTTTTTACTTAAAAAGTCCTGAAATAAAATTGAATTAAAAAACGGTTCCAATTTCGAATATTTTATATTTGTAATAATCTAGAAACTAGTTTGCAAAATAAAACATTAATTATAATAAAATGAAGGTGGAAACAATGGCACTGAAAAAAACCAAGCCAAAATACCTGCATCTTTGTATAGAAAAAATTGTACCATATAATTTAAAGATTCAATAGTTTCCTTAGTTTTCTAAAATAATTTGAGCATAACTTACTTAGCGATACTCTTCTGGTGTTCCAAACAAGACACAGCTTGTTCCAAATTATTGAGGGCGATATGCAAAGCGCCAAGTTCCCCGTACGCTTGCGCCTTCGCTTCGGGAACGCCAAGTTCGTGCGACACTACTAGACGCTTTTCCAGGCAAACTAGAGCTTGCTGAAGATTGCCGACCGATCTGTGTCAATATTGTTTGTGTATAATAAAAATATTAGGGAGTTACTGAGTAATTACATTCATCATACATAAATATATCCATCGAGTAAATTGAACTTTCTTTATTATTTTCCATAAAAGTACTATTTTTATAGGAAACACATTTTAAATAGAAGTGTCACTGTATTTAAATAACGTGGTGTTTAACTTTATAGCAATCACCAAGAGAGCCTAAGCTTATTATTAATGAATAACTATACGTAGTAATTGTTAAGTTATATCAATTGCAAAACACTCATTATGACACTTACTTGTGACTTAGCCCTAGTCCTCTATACGCCCGCTCTTGTTCTCTCGCATTGTCTAACTTAAGGGCAGCCGCCAAGTGCTGTTCATGGTACTTGGCAGCTTCGTCCGGGTCGCCAAGTGCGTCGTAGCAGTCGCCAAGCGAGCCAAGTGCTCGAGCTTTATCCAGCTGACAGGTTGGTGTGTTTACTCGTTCTAGGATAGCTAGTTGCTGGAGAAATAGATTTAAATTATCGATGAATTAAGTAGATCTTGGTCATCGTTTTAATTTTTAAGTATTTTTACAATGAAATAAAAAAAGTTATATTTCTATTAGTTTTTAGTAATATTAACTTGTATGAAATATTTATCTTCAGGACGTATATTATATTATATCGATAGTCACCTGTTCTAAGTATCCGATAGCATCCTCGTAATGCCCCATGTTGAGCTTCGCTATACCCAAGTTCCCATACGCTTGTGCTTCGAGCGCGCAGTCTTGCAGCTCCTGTGCTCTTTCTAGTTGTTCCTAAGATGTCATCATTCATTTAAATTAATTGAATATAATAAATTATTATAATGCAAGTTATGGTTTATGTGTACTTGTAAAATAAATTTATGTTTATAATGAAGGCACAAACTTCTAAAAACGGTATTCTAGTTTGGGGAAAATTGTAGTTTTCTTACTTTTTCTTCTTTTTCTTTTTCTTTCTTCTTTTTTCTTATTTAGTTAAGATGTTTAGTTATGAATGTAACATACAGGCTTATTTTTTTTAGTAAATTTGAATGTATTTTAAGACTATTTTTAGTAGAAAGCATAAAGTGATGACTGACATTTATTTCAATGGCAATATGGCCTATTTTTGATACTTGGATCTAACATTCACATAATTAAGATACTGTCTGGTTCTTTTAAGGATAGAATCCTAAAAAACATGAATATTGTGACTAACTCGATAGCACCTAGCGGCGTGCGAGTAATGTCCTAAGGCCATGTGGACGGCCCCCAAGTGAGAGTGCGCTCGCGCCTCGCCCGCCGCATCGCCCGCTTCTTGCCGGAGAGTTAGTTCCTGTAAAAGGGATAGGTCATACAGTTTTTACATAGTTAAATAATTAAAGACATCATTTTCACCAGCTGTATAAGGTTTTCCTTTGTATCTACCATATATTGTTGTTTCATATGCAAAGATTTCAAATTCAAATAGTTAGTTTCACTTTTAGTTAGTTTATTTAATTTGATTTATAAATATTTCACTTACTATTTATAATATTGCAACAATTTACCTGCGTGTGATGTCCTAAAGCGGCGTCTAGCCTTCTCTGAAGTCTCCTCGCTAGACCTAACGCTCCACACGCTGCCGCTTCTAATGATCGATCTCGAGCCTGAACAATATAAAAATATCTTAAATTGCCTTAAAAAAGGTTTTACTATCGTATGTATTTACATTGTAATAAATTAATCGCACTCACATATATTATAAATGTATTAACAGTCAATACTAGTCTATCGTAAATATGTATAGTATACTAGCTGTACCCGCGGCTTCGCCCGCGTTCATTTTTTTAATTGCTAATCAACCTCATTGGGTTGATCTGTAGGAAAAAAAATGTCTAAAAAATAAAAATAAAAATTTAGGGGTGGACTACCCTAAACATTTAGGGGGATGAAAATAGATGTTGGCCGATTCTCAGACCTACTCAATATGCTCACAAAATTTCATGAGAATCGGTCAAGCCGTTTCGGAGGAGTATGGTAACGAAAATTGTGACACGAGAATTTTATATATAAGATAAAACAATCACCTGTCTAGCGAAACCAAGCTGTCGCTGGAACATTTTCACCGCCTCTTCCACATCTCCCATTTTAATGAGAACATCTCCTATATTACCCAACGCTCTGAATTTGCCTTGCAAGTGTTGCGTCATGTGGGCTATCGCTAAAAAGTACTTTTGGCATTCTAAAGCCGTTTCTAGATTGCCTAATGCCATATGAGCTAGACCTAAGTTGCAATACGCTCGACCCATATTCATTTTGTCTTGGAGATCCTTTGCTAAAGATAGGTCTTGATCGTAATATCTGAATAGAGAAAATATAAATTAAAATTGCTTAATAAGAACCTATCTTATATGTACTACATAATAAGTAAAATGAATTTATTATTAATATATTGAATTTATTATTAATAATACTTGCTAAAATTTAACAGTTCAACATTACCTGACAGCTTCTTTATAATTGCCCAAGCAATAATGAGCGTAACCAAGGAAATGGCAGGCTTTGGCTTCAGCGATGACGTCACCAAGTTCCTGAGAGAGCATCAAATGCTGCTCGTAGTAAGGGACTGCTTGCGAGAATTCCCCTCGAGAAGATAAACAGTTTCCCAAGTTGAGGAGGGCGCAGGCTTCGCCTGCTGCGTCTTTGAGTTCACGGGCAATGCCTGTATAGAAAGTTATACATTATATATCTGTACTATTATGTATTATACAAAGAAAATATTTGTATGTTTGTTTGTAGTGGGGAAACTAAAAAACTTCTAAACCGATTTAGATAATGTTTAGTATGAAGATAGTTTGAAAATAATTTGAGTTTTATTTAAAAACTAAATCAGGGGATTCACTTTTTAATTATAATTTGTAATAAATAAATGTTACCCAAATGTGCTCTATAGTGAAACAGCGCCATATCATGAGCGCCGAGTGCTTGGTACGCGACTGCCAAGTTCCCATGCGTCGAAGCCTCGGAACTCCTGTCGTGCACCTCTTTGGATATCGTCAGTTCCTGTTTATGATACTTTATAGCTTGTTCATAGAAACCCGCTGCGGAATACGCGTTACCGATGTTGCCATATGCTCGACCCATGCCCGCTTTGTCCTACAATATAATAAGTGAGATAACTTAAAAATAAAAATCTTAATTGATACACAGATATTCATCAAATATTTTCGTCAGAAGGTGGAAGATATCATTTAAAGATTATGGAACTTAGAATAAAAAAATGTGATCCACCATTTTTTTTCATGGCTCTCAAACCCACTTTTGTGGTAAGTCGATAAAAATATAACCTAAGTGCTAATCCTTCTAAGCTCCGATTTGAACTGCATTTAAATACATTGAACTTGTATTTGTTGATGCAAAAAATTTTCACATTTATAATATACCTTAAAAATGCAGACAAAGCCAAAAAAAATTAGAAGATTAAAAATTAATTATACATTTGTATTTTTTAAATATCTTACAAGTTATATGAAAAAATAAAGATCATACTTGTAGCTGCCTTGCGATGGATAGATGAGCCTGATGTAGTTTTAACGCAGCGTCATGTTCTCCCAGTAATTGGTACACGATGCCTAGGTTCGAGCAAGCGCGGCCTTCGCCAACCTTTAATATAGGTATTAATTTTAAATATGCTTATTAAAGTATTTGTAGCATGTAGGGTGTTTTAAGAGAGGAAAATTACTTGAAATTATGTTAGTTTTATGTAAAAATCAAACACTTCTTTTTCTAGTGTTAATAATTCTTCATTAGAATTGGTATTCGTATTCATGTATAGTCGTAAATGATACTATATCGAATTTCATGATCAGGTGTATAAGGTTTATGGGTATTTAATTTCTTCCAATTAAATATATTAACTTACCTTATCTCTAGCCGCTAAAGCGACATCTAGCTGCCTTTCATGCCATTTCTTTGCTTGTGCATAATCACCTGCGCACCTACAATTTAAAAAAAACAAAATTAGGTCTATTCATGATTTTTCGGTAAGGACATTTAATTATATTCACAACTGATAAATTAGCATAAAATAAAGGTAAAGTATCAAAAATACAATTTGACTAACCTTGCTGCATGACCTAAACCAGCATATGCTCTGGCTTCTATTGCTCTATCACCTAAGTTTTGAGCTATTCTTAATACGTTTTCATGGTAAGTTATGGCTTGTGAAAAGTTTCGTCTGTAATGATATGATGAACCAAGATTGGAATACGCTCTTGCCTCTTCCACCTAAAAGTAGTATAAAATGTATGGGTATATTTCAGATAAATACAAAGCAGCTTTTATTACATATTTCAAAATATGATTTAAGTAAAATTATTATTTTTATAGCTAGCGCTATAAATAAAATGTACTTAATTAAATTTTTAATAAAATTTTACCTGATCGCCTAGTCGTCTTGCCAGCCTCAGATGTTGTGTATGGCAGTCGACAGCAGAATCAAACTCTCCCATGGCCAGATATACAGCGCCAACATTCCCTATCTCACGTGCTTCTTGCAATCGGTCGCCCATTTGCTTGACAAGTTGCACACATTGCTTGTGGCTCGCGAGCGCATTGGGATAATCACCTATGGCTGTGTAAACGTGCCCTAGAGAGGTCAGGGCGGCGGCCGCGGCTTGGGTATCCTGAATGAACAATGGTTTTGTTTATACATTTTACATATATAATAAAATTCTAACTTATTAGAATATACATGTACATTGATTTTTTTTTTAAATATAGTATAATCATTAACGATACTGAGGCTGAATCTACAGTTTTTAGAATTCATGTCATTCTGTCTGTGTCTGTGATCGCATAAAGAGTTAAATAATAACGGGTTTTGATTGAGGGATTTTGATATTATATAGGTCATCAAACCTCATCATAAATTTGTTTAGTAGTTTTCTTGTATATGTTCGTGTGAGAGACAAACATACAGACATACAGACAAATGAAATTTCTAAATACCTACTGTAGATTCGATAAAAATGACTATTTCAATAGGGGTTTTCATAAAATATTTAATGTGTAGGTTCCACTGTGTTAGAATATTATTATTTTCTATACTAATAAAATAACTCTTTCCCATGTGGAATCAATAAAAATGGCTTAATAAATGACCCTAAGTCAAGAGGATTAAAAAAAACTAAAACAAATAAAAGATGATTAGAATGCATCGCATCCTTTTCAACGAGGAAATAAAGGACAAAGGAAAAAAGAACATTCGACGACAGACCGCCAATAGGGTCTTTGTTTCGACCAAATGAGTTAGTGATGTGAAAAAAAATATAAAATTTAGATTTTTCTGTTCACCTCAATAAGTTCATTAATAATGTTTGGATAATTGTGTTTAAAAATACTTATGTAAATATATTTCACCACGAATAATAAAGTAGTTATAATTAGTGAAAGATTTAAATACATATTGTATCAAATCGTTAGCTTTATTATTTAAAAGGAAGTGTTATAAGGGTCTAATTATTATATTAGAATACAATTCCAATTATTTTATATGGAGTCTTAATTACCCGTAGATTTGAGTCGATAACATCGATATCGACACTAAAGACCGCTTCAACGCCCTAGCAAGTTGCCCGCCTGCAATAATCTAGCTAATTAAGTATGTGCAACATGATACGATAACGCAGTGATTTACATATTGACTCGATCTCCTTTGAATGTATTTCAACTATAATAGTGTCGAGTCGTGTTGCTCTTGAATGTCTGTCAGATCACAGCATTCCTTTGAACACAGAGTCGGTTGTTCGCTGTGTCTTGTGCCGAGGAGCTTTTGTACAACAATACTAAAATGAGTTGTGCGTTTATCAAGCTTTATTATATTTCCTTTTATGTGCTTTGTTCTGTTGGCGTTATTTGTAGACTTGCATTATCGTGTCGGCTATTCAGAAGGAGCGCTACTTGAATTCCCACATATTCGTTTATTTTTAAAGTTATCAATCCCGTTTTACTGGAAATTATCTTGCTGAGAATCCAGATCTGTTTTAAATTCTACGGAATTGTGTGAAAATGGTTTTTAAAATATATTATCTTCTTCTACAACTATGTTATATATAAGTAATATATAAGTATTATTTATCAAGGGTTGTGTGTAGTAGTAGTACTTCTTTACGATAAAACCACTCAATACGAATATAAATAAACATACATGTGTACTTAAATTTTATAAATTATAAAGAACTTGCGAATGAACCTAAATATTTTTTTATCTTTAAGTAAATACAAGTAAATTTTCTGCTGTAAATATTAGTCAATAAATTCTTTTTAAATATCCATTCAAATGAATTAGTTTCAAAAATGTATTTTTTCTAAGCGTTTGCTTTCAGATGCAACAGGTTTTCCTCACGTAGAGGAATAAATGAATATTCATTTTATTGACCAGGGCTTGTTTAATTGAGAAAGTTTTGTAATATTTATTGCCGCAAAATTCTTGACAAAATTATAGTTCCGTTACGACCTGATTCTTTTGTTATTTTGTATTTTAGAGTAATAATTGACTCATAGAAAAATGGTTCATTATCTTTCTTATAATGTAAATAATTATTAAGTAGGATCTTGTCATTGTTTAACTTTTACACAGTAGTTATTAGGAATATTTATTTTTGAAATACTTAAAATAGAATTAAAAAAATCATAAGGCCTAAGCCGAAAAACATATTCATTGTGACCATTTTAATGAGTTTAGACGCGATATACTCGTATCTACAAAATTTTTGTAACAAATTGTATATTTTGCAGATTCCATTGCAGCGTATGTTGATATAGCAAATTTCGAATGGATCTGTGGAAGTTGCTAATATACTTTGACCGTCTAGTAAAGAGCATAAAGCTTAAAGATTTTCATAATTTATAGCTAATAACACTTTTATTCAAATCACCCTTACATGCAAACAAAATTAAATTAAAATTGGTTACTCTGTTCAGGCACCACAATGCGAGACCCACAGGTATACCTACACGTTAAACTTATAAATACTAATACTTTTTGTTTCGAAGGTTTGAAAAAAGCATATAAAATTACAGCTAGTGTATCGAATTTGTTGTAAAAACGCAGACAGTAAAAAAAGCCAGACATGAGCAAGATTCTGTTTAGCATGATATCAAGACCGCAATCTCGCTAGATCTCTGAACTAACCGCACAAATTAACGCCAGCATGTAAGTGTACGCATTACAGAATCCCTTTAGATTAAATCCCTTTAATCTCTGACGGGCGGTTCAACGCCAGCACCTGCTTTCTGCCTAGCCGGGTTATTCTAGGCATTTCTTAATGAAGCGCGTTCGCCCCGTCTCACATGTTACTGTCAAATTATTCGCGGTTGAATGCTCGCTAGGGTTCGTGATAGGATGTATGAAAGTGATATTTAATAGCTCTTATAAGGACTTGTAATGTATTAAGGCATTGCGTGGTGTAAAAGCTAATAGGGTGTAGGTACACATACTTTGAAATAAAGCTTCATGGGTACTTGAAAATATTTAGTTTCAATACTAGACTTCTAAAAACAGTAAATTATAAAATGGTTATAATAGCTAGTGTAGTGGCTACCAGAGGAAAATAGCTAAAGTAATAATTACTGATTAAATTACCAAATGAAGTTCTCTAAGTAGTAATAAAAAGAAGCAGTTAACGACAACTCTAATGAAAAGAAAAGGCATTTTAAAAATCTTAATAGCTTTCGTTACACTATTCCGTCGCTAATAAAATGGTTGAACAAGTCTGTACATTAGTTACGGTTAAAAATCTCATATTGCTGATAAATTCCGCTTTTGCTGTAATTTCGCGCTTATTTTGAGTCAACAGAAAGTTTTTGTTGGCGACTATTGGTGCGGAAAACGTAAAATAAATATGTTTACGACTATTTGTTTTTCATATTGTTGTTCCATGCGTGAATTTTGTGCGTGCATTGTTCGCTTTAACCCACAATTTAAAAAGTAGCTTGCAACAAACTACCTATTTGTGTGGTTTCGCATTAATGCTGATTACATCTTAATAATAATAAAATATTTACTCATATATTACGTTTGTACAGTTATCGGTTAGTGTTTAATTTCTTCAGATAGACTTATCATTTGATAAAAGCAAATCCAGTATGACCAGTTACGGATGCTTGCTTACCGTTTTCATTTAGCATCCTTGTATCAAGTGTCCGTATAAAACGTTAATTTGTATGTAGGTAAGCCGATATAAAAAGGAATAGTAATCCATAAACGTCATTACATCGCAGCAATAAGAGCAGTGCGCAATGTTAGCGCGTTTACTGCAAATTAAAATTACTGCCCGCCGGCTTTTCAAAGCGATCTATTAGAAGAGGATTTTGCTATTTGTAGTCGTCCATGCAACAGAACACATCAAAGTTGGTACTATGGGGTTAGTCGTTGATATAATATGAATAAGTGCCTTAGTCGTAGTTCTACGATATTTTCAATTGCAAGTTAGCGGCTCGCATTGGCTTTGTGAGGATAACTAAGAGTATGAAAGCCTGTACTTCTAAGACAACTTCACGTGTTAGGAGAAAGTGATTTCACATTATTAGACGAATCGTTTACAAGCAATTAATCATACAAGGCTAAAGACTTTTATAAAAAGTTTTGTTTTAAAAGATTAGACCTTTTTATGTATAATTTTAATTAATTATTTATAATTCTTATCTATTTTTTGGTAGTCATAGAGTTTTATTTTCTCAAGTATTTCCGCTATGATTATGATTTTCGATAAAAAAATGTTTGTAGAATAAATTTATTAACGTATTATATAAACCGGAATATATGATATAGAAAAAAGCTTTTAACACTTCGCTTAATTAACAAAAATCGGAGTCAATTATTAAGGTTTATTAACGATTTCCAGGATGAAGAATACGAACAAGAGATAAAGCATTTTATTTTTCTGTTAGTTTTCGAGGAATATTACAAATTAGACGGAAACTTACTTTGCTGTATAATAATAAAGTATTATACAGAGTACAGACACAGATCAAACTGATCACTATCCGTGCAGATTACATTTCGACTATCATAATATTTAATACATAATATCATAAACATACTTTGTATAGTAAATTACTTTCAGAAAGAACAATTTTAACTTTTATTACTAAGCGAACAATTCCCACTTTTATAGTGTAGATCCTGGGTTTAATATTTAGTTCATAATTTGATAAAGCTGCAAAAAATATATAATTAAAGCATAATATCGAATTCGTAACTATTATTTAACATAAAATAATCATTAGCTGTATTTGTTAATACAAATTATGATAATTAATTTAAAATAGTGAAATAGTGCTTATATCAAATATTTTTAGGAATTGAAGTAATGTTCTCGATACGCAAAGCAAAGGTTCTGTGTACATTAACTTTGCTTTTACGATCGCGACCGGTTTTATTTCACGTGTAATATTCTATGAAGGTATTTTTAATCGTATTTTATCGCTAATTGTATGGCCAATTAGTTTTACTATACGATTCTAGGTTTTTAATCAAGATAAAATTCGAAATTACTCATTATGTAGTGGTTTAACTTTACCTCTTACTATTAAAAATATATGATGAGCTTAAAATTAGATTTTAACTGTTGGCATTTTGTTTTTTTATACTAATATGTTAACAATTTCTGCGAAATTACTTTTCGTCTGTACAAAAGAAACCACAGTTCGTAATTAGGTACGTAAACTTAATAAAGTATAACCGCAGCCGGGGTCACGGCCGGCTGTACGAATTCCACGTAAATGTAATACTTTTTAAAGATATGATGGTATTCGTGAGTTTTACAACTTTATGTTAATGTGGCTTAAAGCTTGTTGTTAATTTCGAACCAAACGTTTAATCCAAATTGCTTATCTAAGCAGCAGATGTTGGTAATCGATTTTAAAAAAGATGAGATTTATAAGGATTTTGTTTATAAAATTGTGCAAATTATAAAAATCTAACTACCATAAGTACATAAAGTAATTAATAACCTATGAGTTCTTCGGCAATCTGTGGATCAAATTTTATGCATAGTGCGCGTACCTATTAGTAAAGCGAGGGTTTTCGCCAAAACAATTATTTTTTATGACAATCATCGTTGGCTCGGGATTGAAATATTTTTCGCAGTAGAAAGTGTGATAATTAAATTCTATTCAGTGGTTATCTTTTGAGTTTTGATGCGGAGACAGACAGACATACTACAATTTTAAAAACTATGTACATTCCTTCAGATTCAATAAGATTTTCCAAAAATATCCCATTTAATGTAGGTAGGTAAAAAAGACTGTTAAAATTTTATTATTCTTATGTACATAGAGATTGGTTCGATAGTTTTATGTGAATTATGGCGCGTTGTAAACTTTGTTTTTACTTTTAACTATAAGAATCACTACTTCTATTAATAATTAAAAATAAAAATTCCATTATATAATATGAAGTAAAAAATAGATTATATAATATTATTACATATATTAATAAGAACGATTTCTCTAAACCGTCGGCAAATGGTAAGCAATATAAAATAAATTTACATTGGCCTATAATAACACAGTGCTTTAGACGTTAAAACGTTTGTTATGTCGATCGTAAGAAGAGTAATATGATCGGTTTACTACGGCCTACGTTATGTGAGTTAGTAATGTTCTATTATTATATAACTTAACATTCATTTTTCTTTCTTGCCTACCAAAATGCTCTATTTAGAATTTAATGTTTAAAATTTCTATATTTCAAATTAATTTATAATGGAGATGAAACTTGAATGAGAGACTTATAAGTTATATAGGTACCTATGTACTAAAATGAAACTATTTTTATACATGTCCAGTAAATAAAAATATATCAATAATTGATGTTAAGATATGACGTTTTGTGTTAATAAGCGGTACTAATTCGAATTCGTTATTGCCATTCAAGCTCTGACTTAATCGCGCAGTAAAGATTCTCATAAGTCACTTATTAGTGATTGAGAGAATTAGCTTCGGGCAAGCTTTATCGAATGATGCTATTAGGAGATAAAATACACAAATAAATATTGGCCTTTTGTATATACTCGTTACATGTTGGTAGTTTATTTTAGTGCACTTTTAATATATCATTTGAATTTTAACAAATAAATTTAATGAAAAAGTTTTGCTTTTGTAATAAATAATATACCTACTTAGTATTTAAATACTATAACCAAGTAATAACTAAGTTAATGTATTTACTAATTAAGTCATAGTATTTTAAAGTTATAATATAGAATTCTAAACACAGCTTTATAATCAATCCAATCGTCGTTTCAAGTCTAACCTGATGGTGGGATCTGAGGCCTGACCATTCAAGAGAACGACTATCTGAATTTGAATTGAATAGCTTGGCCTTGGATTGAAAAACACCTGCATATTTGATACGAACCAAGATGCATTGGTCTGCCAACGTATATACCTATTTCGATTAGTTATATATATACACTTTCATGTAATAAGGCGAATTGCCAATAGCAACTAGCAACGAACAAATTATATGTTGTAATTGATTGCATATTTCAATAATTATGTTATTTTATTAAAATAATTGATCATTGGAAATATAACTTCCTTAAAAATATAGTTTTCTTATAATAGGTACTTTCTTTATAATAGAGTTTTCTTTTCGATTGAAATAGACAGTAATTAGTAATAAGCTATTAAATGTACTTAGAATTTATTGTGTGTCGAAACATTCTTGGAATGAAAATATCTAACTATTAGATTTTTACGAGCCTTCGTAACAGATTTAACGTTTATCTTCAGCACTTACCTTGCATTTCATGGCTAAGACTAGTTGGTATCTGTGTGCAGTAAGAGCGTCCTTGTAGCTCCCTTGGCTGAAGTATGCGGCACCCAAGTTGCCATGGGCTCGACATTCGCCCGCCGTGTCGCCCAGTGACTTGGCGACGGCAAGGTCCTGTTGCATATAGTTGATGGCCGCGTCTAGTTGACTGAGTGCCCAGTGAGCCGATGATAAAGCGCTGAATACTGAACCCCTGTTGAAATTTGTATAGGAATGTACATTTTGTTACCATATTGTTATTGCATTTCTGTCTCTCTTGAATTTGTTAGAATATTTTTTAATTGTCATTTGTAATATTTTGCATCTATATCTATTTCTTTGTAATAAGTGTTATGTTAACAATGGAAACATTTATTGGTTATGTTTCTTTTAATTGTTTGTTATTTATAAATTTTTATTGTAACACCGTTTGTTTCCTAAATAAATAAATAAAAATAAATAAAATAAATATTGAACGTACAGATTCGACTCTGGAATAATTCATTAATAGAAAAAATCATATTTTATTATATAATTAGGTAAATAAAGAAGATGCAACGCAATACTTAAGAACTGCTCTAAAATTATTTCTTTTAATTACTTCGAAAACGCAGATTTCGCAAAATAATACAATATTTGTTTCGAATGTCTTCATCTGTACAATTCAGAAAAGTTTTTACGTAGAAAATATTGTAATTGATTATGTTCAGATACAGGTCATTTGTTATAAAGTAACTGTATAAGTAATGATGTTGGTACGTTCATTACTTCATATAATTGCTCGATACTGATGACTCTATTACATACGAGGGAAAATTTAAAATTAATCGACGCGTAATGTATGTAAATTACAGTCTACCAATTAAATTGCACAAACGTCGTCAATGTTTGTTACATGTTTTTCATGACCGACTGTTGCGGCAATGCACTTTTAAGCATTGAGTAGGTACCTTATTTTATATAGGTAAATTAGTTATAAATAATTAATTTACATACATTCTATTGCACAAATATTTAAATGTGTGTACAAACTAAATAATAGATAGGATACCAATTTAAAATGGTAATTTGAACTTTAAACTTATACAGCGGAGTTATGAAAATTTTCATTCCTCCCAGTTATAATTGGATAGTAAAAATATTTATGTAAGTTTTACACGTAAAAGTAAATAGGGTATTATGAATAGAAAAATATTAAACGAGGATACAAATTATGAAGTAATGAGTTTGCAATATACCTAACGGTTGTTAAAGTTAACAGCAGACAATAGCCTCTGCCATAGCATTCTGGGAACTAATCGAGTGTACGTGTGAAGAGGGTTTTATTAAAGGTTATTTGACAAGTACTAATCGTGTTTGTCGTAGTAGTGGTCTTCTATTAAGCCAACTCCCGGAATTGATGCTTAATGATACCAGCCCCAGTAGATTAATGGAATTTGTTTGCCTACTGACAGTTACTTGGAAGAAATGAAGTAAGATTTACGATATGGGCAGGTGAATGCAAATAGTATTAATCTTACTGTACGGTTTAGATAAGGAACGCGAATTATCGAACTTTTGTATGGCGTATTTCTGTACGTTATTGCATTTTCATAGTGAACCCATTGAATAGTCAATTATACGAAGTATTTGTAACGGTGATATATTTTTTATTAAAAATATTTTTAATTTGTAAATACTTATATTATAATTTATATATCTTTTTCACAATTTATTTTTTTTATTTCGTTTACTTGTTGTTCGTCACTTACTCGAAAAAGCTTTTATTATGTCTGGATTTGTTTTCGTAATCTATTTTCAGTAACAAGATTAAAACAAAATATTGAATTTTCATTGAAAAATGTAACTAGTAGATCTTCTAACAGAATTGCCTAAGTATATTATCTTTCGTAGAATGCAAAAAATTTAATTTTATGAATTATAATAATTGAACTACGGTACAGTCCAATTTTCACAACATAAAATGCTTGAAATATTTAATTATCGTCATAATCTCTGATATTTATTCTAACCCAACCATTTACCATAATCCAGTCAATGAATCACTTGGCGGTGTAATTTGACGTCCTGTGACGCCTTTTAACAAGATTGATAGCTTGTGTAGTGAGGATATTTTTATTACTTTAGATATACATGATAAAGGATTATTATGTCTAAAGTTAAATGTCTAATTATACCAAGTTACTTAGTGACATAAAAGCTTCAATTTAACTTAATTAATAACGTGAAATTTTAAAAATATGACTAGGTTTTATGGAATCTGCTGCCTTGAGGGAAACCAGTTGCCAAGCTGGTCGAAGTCGCGCACCCGTTCAGGTAAAATACATGATGCAACTCTAAGTTTATCGACAGAAGTAAGAATAATACATTGGGCCTAATAAAAAAAGCTATAGATTTCATAAAATATATAGTTGAAACTTAAAATTATTTAAAAACCAAAATTATGCAAAAAAAAAATTCCTAATACGGATGGAGCTTCACCATCCCATACCCTATGTCGCGCATGATCAGTCAACAATTATCTCATATCGATAAAAATCAAAAATAAATGTCCCTATTTATCCACTTAACTCGCACCTACATTGAATGCCGTATCGATTCTGATGCGATCCATCAATGAGATAAGATCGAGGTGTGGGTTTCGACGCCAGGCTTGATTATGTCGCTGGTAGTCTTATAACTTTGACCGTAAATTCGTAATATATGTGTTTAATATCTTTAAAAACTTTCTTCATATTCGGAACCTGTTTACTTTTGTAGACTATTGTGGTGTAAAGTAGAAAAAATATTTAGTACTTTATTTGAGCAGTCTATACAGATGTACGACATGTTTGTATGTATGTATGTATGTAAATATGTGTTAAATACTTTACTCAAGGCAATCTGTTACAAAAATAAGAAACAAATAAATAGCCCTATTAAGTCTGAATTTTCTTTTGTAACATTATAAAGCTTTATTTGTCGGTGAATGAAATAAATCAAAACGTCGAAATTCCGCCAAAGATACCGTCCTTAAACACATAAATTACGCAACTGTCAAGAATAACATGGCTCATGATTAACAAGCTAAATTTTCACAAAATAAGAGCTTAAAGTAATACTTTAAATTATCTTAGTCATAACTAGCGACTCACCCTGACTCTGCTCGGATTCGTTCCTTGATACGATTAGAAGTTTGTATTGAATTATTAGAGACAAGATATTTTTCTCGCTGTAAAAATCAATCAATATGACCATAACCAGCGATTATTATACCAATTTCTTGTCAATATCTGTACAGTGGTTTTCTCGCAATGCAGTCAAAGACAGATTATAGTAAAACTATAGATTCGGTCTCTGTATCGATAATAATGACTCTTTCATTAAGATTTTTAATATTGAAGTGTAAAATCAACTTCAATATAAAAAATAGTAAGGTATGAGTTAATTAATGTACACAATAAAAATTATTACGTTATTTAATCTACGGATGTTTGTTTTTTTATACTTATTATTATACAAACGATACATCCTTTCTTTCAAAGTCGGTTAAAAATAATACTATAACATTAATGAACGTGAAGATTTCTCGAAGGGCAATTTGTCTTCTTGCTTCAAGAATTTGAGTGGTGTTAAAGGTGTAATCGTTGCTAAGAGATTAATCTGAAATGGGATATCTCACGAGGCGAAAATATAAATCATGAGCCGTAAAGTACAAAAAAAACTTAAACCAGATTACCGAAGCGTTTTAAATAGCAACTTTTATTCGCGTTGTCGATTGTATCATTTAAAACGTAATAAGGGTAAAGGATAATGAGGATTTAGGTGGGAAAAGTCGTACAAGCTTTTTAATTACGTTCGTGATTTACTTTTTCGAACTAAAGTACTCTACGTATACTTTTATTTTTAAATATACTCCTTACGACTAAGAACAATTGGAATTCAACCCAATTCGGAAATAAGACCCAATGTTTAACGCTTTTTTAAAATAACACAAAATAAAAGCCTTTAAAATATCGTATTACTGTAACAATATTATTTGAGTAGTTAATTTAAGAAACATACCTTAACTTTAAGGAACAAGATCCAATTCTCAATGCAGCTTCTAACACTGTGACTGCCGCTTGATACTGTCCCGCCGCTAACAGCTCTTGTCCGACAACCTGACAAAAGATAAATTATTTACATACATACATAGAATTTTCCTTGACGAGTAAATAAATGAAGCTATTTGATAAATATTTTGCTTCTTATGGACATGAGTAGGTAATATAGAAACTTATAAATTGCCTTGATATTTAAGAAGTAATTTAAATAAGTTCATCTTTATATTTTTATATCAACGTTTTAATTACAAACACTTTTCGTTATCATTTAAATCGTATTACTATCTTATTTGTTAAACATAATACCTAAGCCCTCATTTAATTATGCTAAATTTAAATTAATTGTTTTAACACCTAGTATATCGAAGTAATATTACAAAAAAGCGAGTACAATATCTGTTTTAATGTTATTATGCAATAAAAGCAAAGTGCATTAAATATCTGTCGTATAGTACTAATATCCTTACATAAAATTCGAATGACTTTGATCTTCAAATGTACCTATATAATTTAGTTCGTTAAACGATTTATAATAACGGTTTAATATATGAAATGCGAATTTGAGTATCATCAACCATATACAACAAAAAGCGATACGGATTTTTAAAAACCCATTTCCCTCGTCCGTTTGCCACTGTAAAAGTATCGTAAGGGTTATATGAATTCGAATCTGTTGAATACATATTTAGAGAACACCCATGGTGTTGCAATTTACGACATGAATGAATATTGTATCTGATTCTATAATAAATCCATTTTGCTGAAATATATAATATAGCAAGTGTTTCTTTCGTTAATATCAGTATCTCTTTAAGTTAGTAAAAAATACTTTGATACGGACAGACGAGAGCAAAAAATGGCGGATCAATAACAAAGGATTGCCGAAATACAAATACCTGAATTTAATCGCCGTAATAATCGTCTACCTTATTTTGTGCCATCTAACGCCGACATAATGAATACCTACAAAAATGTGTTGGGGTGATTAAACATAATCTGCAACAAGAAAAAATTATCTCTCAAGAAACTAATTATTTATCTTTGGAGACGAATCGGTTGGAAACCATATTTTTTTCTGGAATATTCATAACTACCTTCTTTTATAGAGCAAATTGACGTCTAAAGAAAATTTAAGATTTCATATTTTTTATGCTGTTTCCGGTGGGGAGAGAGAGGTCCATATTTTGGACTATTCATGTGCCTGCCTATCAACTGTCGTCTAGATTGTATGGAAATGTGCAGGAGTCGTGTATTTATAGCGCTTTGATCACTCAGCCCCATTGTTCCGCCGATAAATGTGCCGAAAAATGTTCAGATGTCGGACAGCCGGTGGAATGTATGCAAATGGTGCGCGCAATGCAAAATTCTTAAAGCCTTCCAGTTACATCGGACTGAATTTCCCTTTCTTTTTGTTTGTTTATATGTTATTAGTGCGGGTTATTTAAATAATCCTCGTATGGATTGTTGACTTAATGTCAAGTGTTCTTCAATGATACGAAATGATTTACTACAATGTAGATGTAGAGTACCTATATATAGATAAAACCCGAAAATGGGTATGTTTTCCTCATTCATATTATTTGGAAGAATAATTAATTTCACAGGTACACAGTTTTTGTTATTATGGCAAATGGTCAAAAATATTAAAATTACAGTCGTACCTATTCATCGTAATTTGGTTGCGTGATTAAAAAATAATATAGGAGAATAAAATGATTAGGTTTTTTATGTTTACTAAATGATTTCGTGGATTCTCAGAAGTTTTGTTTTTCCTCACTTTTGAGTATTTTTGTCTTCGATAAATAAAAAAAACGTTTATTTTATTTCCGGGGCTACGTTAATGGCGGGCATTATTTGAGGCGGAGTATCAGATGTTGAAACAGGCCGGTGACAGTTTAAATAAGGTTTAAATAAACTTAAATTCGACGGTTCGACAGTGGTCTCACGGGTCGCATTGCTTTATACCACTTCGATGCATACTTACGCTCCATTTTGAAGAAAATAACGATGGTATTTCGGTTGCTTTTTTTTGAATAAAGTTAACTTGGTAAGGCTATATTATATTGATAATGCAGATAAACTTGTCTCATCCTACTTGTATGACGCGATGTTCAATTAACTTAAAAGAATAAGACTACTATAAAAAGGGCCTAGGCTAGGGCCTTTTAGGGCCTTATACGCTGTTTCATTTTTGCCATCTTAAGATGTAATAAGTTAGTTGCTTTATTAAATTCAATAAGGGTTTGTATAACTTATATCTTTAATGATAAAAGTTTTCCTTTAATAAGCATTTTTTCGCTGCCGATATAGTACAGTATTTTAGTAACAAGATTGTTCCAAGACATTTCTTACCATATTTAAAATGTCAATGACATCTTCAAGTATTGTCAAATACTTAATGTATAGAACGACTTAAAACGTTTACCTTTTTGTGTATAAAAACCCTTTAATGGCCACAAAGTGGTCTTTTGTATTTACGATATTTACTTTAGCAACAAAGTCATAAAGGCTCGAACAATTTATTTTTATAATCTCTCCGCACCAGTTTTTATAAGGAGATTTTAAACATCAGAAATAGTGTCTTGATTTATAATGAAATGCAATGTTTGTTAAATTTCCATACTTCAAGCGGAAAATTCTAAATTAACGTACCCGAGCTACCTTCGTTAAAATTTTAAGGTACAAATTTTATTTGCTTAGTCTGCAGTAAGTTACTTTCTTTTAAAAAAGTTCGATTGTTTACGCATTCAATTACAAATTTACAAGTTGGTGCTTAAATGAATGTTATGTTCGTGTACATACTTTGTTGACATTCTTAAAGGATTGCACCTATTTTTGTAACATTTTATTGCTTTTACGATTCGGTGACCAATTTTGTAGCGTAGATTGTTGTAATTCGTGTAAAAGTTTTATACATTACAGTTGTATATTACGTTATCTGTTGCCAAATCACTTATTAAAAAAATACTGTAAGTAACTTTTCTGGACTAAGCTAGTGTATCCTGACACACTTTGGATGCACCAGTTTTACCTAGGACAAACCAGTTTAGCCTGAAATCTATTTTAACCGGTAATATAATAATAAATTTATGATTCCTAATACTAATTACATATTTTAATTGATTTTTTTTAAAAGATCTGCACAATCTATACCCATAGGTACTGTCTGTTCGTATGATGCCAAAATAAGCTCTAGTATTTGTATAAAGTCGTAAAGGCTATTGAGGATTTCCTTTGTATGTTTTTATATAATTTAAATACTAATATATTAGTAAGATTACTGCAGTAAAAGTAATAAATAACTTTTTCGTCTATTTATATTCCATTGGCGCCTATATTAAAAAAACAAACCGTTCGTTTATTATATTATATATTATTATTATTATTCGTTTAATGTGTTTTAAGTCGTAGAGCTCCATATCCTTAACCGAAAACGTATCAAGTTATATTTCAATCGACCGAAAAAATCTAAAGCCATATCTTGTGCATTTCAGCTTTTTAGAGTACTTAAGCAAAATATTTATTAATAACCTATCTTTTCTATTCTTTTATTAAAATATCTACTCAAGTTAAATTATTGAACGTTCGAATTTAAGTTAAGACTAAAAAGTGATTATTTAATTATTTGATCTGATATCGTTGACATCAGGATATCAACGGTGCTCGAACAATTTAATGCTCTCATAAATTTTATGTCTTTCTTTAATTGCTGGGTATACGAATTTAATGCGTCCTGTTTCTTTATTTTCCTATATAAGTAAACATTTAAGGGCTTTAGATAAAACCTAAGTTATTTTGAATAAAACTATCTTTTCGATTTTTTTCCCGAGTTTTCGAATGTTTTACAGCAATCATAGTCAAGGTACAGACTAAGGTATTATACGTATCGACTGCAATTTTGTTCCGGTTATGTTAAGGTGTACTTAAAAATTATATACAGTTGAAGATGTTATGTATAATATCTTAAATAATATATTACAATAAATTATTTATAAAAACGTAATATATGTGTAGTATATAATATAAGCGTAATAAATAACAAACGACTTATTAATGAGGATGAGACATGAGGATCTATCACAGTTGATAAACATTGTTTTATTTTCTAACTAGTAAAATCAAAGGTAACAAGCATAAAGATGAGTAACAGACAGTTTTACATGGTTTTTAAATCTTTTCAGTGATGTTTTGGTTCAAGTTTTTTAATGTCATCTTAGCTATCAAAATATTATCGACAAAGGTCAAAAGTGTGCGCTGTTCTATAACCTTTTACATATTTACATGGTATAAAGAATAGAAACAGAGAGAAAAATTAAATCGCTAAATTTAAAGGTACATATTATTATTATTATTAAACCTTATTTTTAGTAGGTATAATATAAACGAAAGATTAAATATATACTTAGAAGTCCAAAAGTATTACTAGATGTGACAAAAATTGAATTTTAATAAAGCTTCATCTAAAAGCTCAAAATAAATTAAAAGATAGGTAATACTTTTTAATATAAATCGAATATATTCTTTCCGATTTCCGTGAGATTGATGGAAAACGATTTTAGATTAGGAGCAAAATGATAATATGAGTCACGAGAGAGTTAAACAGGCTACTTTTCACGGACGGAAGATGGACGAAACTGTAGACCAGAGATAGAATACAAAAAAGTATAATATAATAAAAAAATATAGTATAATGTATTTTTTACTGCGATCTAGTTAGTTTGCAGTCTTTAATTGGTGCAAATGCGAATTCCAAAGTGACTTGAATGCCCGGAAAACAGTTTCCGCAATAATAGTCCCGTATAAAATAACGTTATAATGAAGAATATATAGTTATATAACTTATAACTATACAATTTACTTTGGTGTTCGTTGCTTTTTCACCTCTCGGGCTTATGTAGGAAAGTATTGTAAAAAAATTAAAACTATCACCCTTCCAGCCCTATTCAAAGTTACTTCTGCCAAGTGAAATAGAATTTCTGGACGCTATGAGTCAACGACGCTATACGACAAGGCTGATTTGATGTTGATACAACGCATATTCTATCATAATTCGTATCGTAATAATGCTTACAACTACAATTTACCTATCGGTTAAACATAATTACATTTTTTTAATATGTGGAAATTCACAATACTTAAAGATACAGCATACAAACATAACTATGTTATAATATAAAACGTAAATAATAACTTACCGAAATTAATACAAATGGTGATTGGTCAAGTTTCATAGCTTCCAACTGTCTGAAAGTTGGGTCCAGGGTGGTTCGTAGTGGGGACTTGAGTGAGGCTTCCACCAGCGCAGCCAGGAGTTGCCGTGAAGATGGCTCCACACCCAGTCCTGAGCTGAATGCTGCCAGCGCTTCGCCATGTCGACCGAGACATTGAAGTGCGACCCCTAGGGTAAAAATATTTTCTATATACATAAAAATAAAATATAAGGCTTTTAGATTAACCTTATTTCATGCAACTATAGACCATAAAAAATATAATTTTAATAAAAGGGATATTATATGGATTAAAAGTATAGAGATTCAAATATATTTGTTTAATTTAATTATTGAAGATTTATTATAAATCATTTTTAACAAATTATCGATACTCCTCAATCCTTATCTAGTAACACACATCAAGATCAGCTGTAACAATTGCATGAAACCATAACGCGACCTACACTACAGTAGGTACTCCGCACCGGAAGATTGATAAGTGATCGTTAGCACTTTCTGAGCTGCTCTAGTTTGTAGCGAAACGCGCCATGTTCTCTGTAATTATTTGCGCAAATCACGCATAGTATAATATACCGTTATATATTTTAGACTACCATCTATATACGACGATTCAATATTGGAATATTTAAAAAAACTAGCATATGATTTTTTAGTATATCCGTTTTATTTTTCTAATCGTAATAAGGGAAGTACTCGATCAATATTTAATGAATTACAGGTCATATTAATTTATACATATAAATAAAATTTAAGTGTTTGTTTAAATAATCAAAAGAACAGCTTTTAAGCTAAATGTACATACATATATTTAATTACATACGGCACTTGTAAGAAAAATACATTTTTTATTATTTTTGTCTGTGTTCTTCTGTTCCAGCTAATTTAAGAAATGGTTTTACAGCTTAGTACGAGAATTTCACTGGCATATAGCTGAATTACTGAAGCTACTCTTATTTAAAAACAAGGATAAGTGTGGGTCCCTTTAATAAAATCGTATTTAGGGCGGAACCCAAATGGCGCAAGGGTGAGTCGCTACTAAAGAAATATAATTATAATATTATATACGAATTCTAACTTTCATTTACACGCCAAAAGTGAAACGAGACGGTAAATGATACACTGAAATGAAAGAAAGTAGTCGCACGCAATATGCATTATGCGATCATATTATGTTTTCACGATATCTCGACGCAGCGTAACCGCGCATAACAATACACAATTTTATTCAACAAGTATTATTAATTTAATGGACGTATACGATGGTTTCTTTTTACGCCGAATATAATTATAAGCTTTGTTCACTTGTATGTTTATATACAAGGATTATGACTGGCAATCTACTTGGTAGAATGCAGACCGCCAAAATATTCCACTTTCGAAAGTCAAAATACCGTTATTAAAAGCATTTCATATTTATTATTGGATATACGTTTATTGTATTTATATAAGAAATTAACTTCCTTTAAACTGGCTCTAAAGAAGTTATTACATCCACTTTTGAAAGTTAGATACGATTAATGCGATGTGTATGATATGTTGTACAGTTAAAATTAAAAAATATTGTTATTATTCGGTCTCTAGAGCTTAGTTCATGTGCAAAATTTTACAAGTGAGCTGTATTATGTATGTTTATCCTCGCATATCTCAGATAGGTAGATAGAAATAACTGGATCTATTCCATTTTTTTATTGGACAGCAATTTACTAATAAGGAATTGTAGAAATATTCATGAAAATTGGATCAGTAGTTTTAAAAGAACAGTTTATTAATTACTTTCTTCATACATGCGTAAACGAGTTACGATGTATAGCTATAATAATAATACACGAAGTGTTAGAATTCGTTAATTATTGTTTGAAGAAAGCTTTTAAACTCGGTTTAATCTTTTTTAATTAGCAACATTATGTAAGAGATGAAACATTTTTTTTTTTAATTACTATTTAAATTTTATTATATTTTTGCTTTAGTATTCAGTCCTTTTTAACGTCCCACTACTGGGCATGAGCCTCCCTTCAGTACGAAGGGGATCAGGCCATAGTCCACCACGCTGGCTAAGTGCGGGTTGGCGGACTTTACATGTCGTTCGAAAACTTGACAAGCTTTCTCAGACATGCAGGTTTCCTCACTATGGTTTCCTTCAAATAAAAACAAATGGCAATCATGTTGAAAATGAAAATTTTCATCTTTGCTTTACCTTGTCTATAATAAGCTTTTGGCCAGTTGGGACATAGTTCTCGCGCTCGCGTCGCATCTTGTAGAGCAGCTGCAAATTGGCCTTGCTTTAATCTCGCTGCAGATCTGTAGGGATTTTTTATTAATGTAGATATTAATCATGGTTTAAGTTAACTTTAAACAAAATATGCTTAAAATTATCTATTATACTTTATTACCCTAAAATATATTTCTATTTTTTTCCGAATGCATCAATTTTAATGTTAAGGATGCCTTGTATATAAAGTTATAAATTTTTTAATAATATTGTAAAGATCCATTTTTCAAGAAAACGTAGTAACAAAAAATCATTTATAAAAGAGGACCGGCTTCATTAGAAATTCATAAACATTATTATTTGTTTTTAAATATTTTATAAAATATAAGCATCTTAATTTTATTTATAAACAGAAAACAAGAATGGAAAAGCAAAGAAAGTGAATTTTACCTATTACTATACAATATGTGGTTGGCAGGATCCAAGGTCAAAGCGTCTGTGTACAGTGCGACTGCTGTAGAAAAGTCTCCCGCTTGACAGGCCGCGTTAGAAGCTCTCACTTTCTCCACAAATAAAGCTCTGGACGCGGCCCCGAGAGACGCAGAGCCGGTTGGCTCTACCTGCAGAAGAAAAAGAACTTTAAAACTGGTAATTAGGTCACAATTTTATTAAGTTAACATAGATGGTAGAGTATTGCATTTACCAGGCAACTAAAAAAGTTTCTATTATTTCTGTTCGGAGCTACTATCATTAAGGTACAGACGCTTAAAAAAACAATAAAATGTTACAGCCAATTTACATTTATTTACACATAAAAATATCAAATACAATACCAATGCGATCAAAATCTACATAATGTCACTACAAATGTTCAAATTGGTATTTTTAAACGTTTCTTTAAACGTCTAATAAATTAATCGGCTGAAATCGATGGGTTTTATAAATATATCTCCATTAATTGGTTCGGACTTTAATAGCCTCGTTGATTTATCGTTTGTAAGCCAGTTTCTTGCGGAACTCACATTGACGAGAGAAGTAACGTTATTTTATTATTTACGGCTTAAGCAAAGATAGTGTGTAAAGAAATAATAGTAAGAACCTATATTATCCTCTTTATTTAAAAAAAATATTTTAATTAGCTTCGAAGAATTTATTACGCTTACAATAAAATAAATCCCTCGAAGGATTTTATGGTTTTGTTTGTGTGTATAGGATCAGAATTATATTTCCGCATAGGCCGTATTTTTTATAGAGTGAGGTCAAAAATAATACATCAAAAAATTTTAATGGGTTATTAATATGAGCGAAAATAATTAATTTCGTGCGAGTATATATGTATAGTTTTAGGACATTGTCTAAGCGTTCATTGATTATGTACTTGTTACACTGATTGGGGCTTAGTTAAAAACTTGGTATCTACTTTGTATTGTTCAATATATATATGTAACATCTCAAAATATTACAAAACCATAGATTATTTAATATTACATTTAAGTATGAATGTCTTATAATTAGTGGAGACAAACAATTCTTATTTAACGATGAAATTTTCTGATAGAATATCTACTTGGCTCAGACGGCCTGTTCCTTAGACTATTATTTACACTATCTATGAGGAAAATAATAGTAGCCTATCAGTAAGTAACCTCTTACTTTTGCTCCCATCCTCAGTTTTATGTTTTTATTTTAAAGAATAGTGTATGTGAAAGATAGAAAATTGTACATAACCTAATAAAGGATACAAAATATAATATACCATCATAAATATTTACACCGAAATGATGTGTGTCTACAACAAAGCGTGGACTCCACGACGCGCGACGTCAATAATAAGCTAATAAAAACACAATGTCAATGTGCTACTGAATTCCGAAGTCCCGAATACCAGTTAAGCCCCAATCGTTTTTAGTAAAAGGTTCCTTAGATATTTTTATTGAATAATTAATATTTGATGAAGACTTTATATCGATAATGTATTACCGATGTTTAAAAAAGACAAATTAATTCATAAAACATTTGCTATAAAATATTAAATATTACAATATATTATCATGTTTGATTATTATGTACCTTCATGATTAAAAAATTAGAAACTAAAATTTTGTTAAGTATGTTTTATTTTACCTTTATTTTATTTAATTTTCTCTATATCTAAGTATTTAAACATTATTTAGTTTTATTTAATGGAACCCTAAAACGTTATTCAAAACTTGAAGCGGGCGCGGCGTGAGGCGCGTTCACCGTACTATCTAGCTGAGCGCATCGGAAGCGAGAAGATTTTTTTCTCACGGACCGCATTCTCCGTCTTCTATATAATAAACTCCTAGCGTATTTTACAAGTGTACGCAATACATCGTTGTGTAATATCTTACTACTCTACTACTACTATATCTAACTAGGTATTTTAGGATATTTTTTACAAACTTTGAATGTCTTTTAATCAAAAGCCGAAAAATGACAGTTTTTGGCTCATAAAATATGTCTATGAAAAAATTCACTTCAATCGGGTGTCGATATTGTATAAAAACACACGAATCCCCAACATCACTTTTATCTATGGCTATAACTCATATTGGTTGTTATACGTGACACGTTTTTTAAATTCTTTTAAACATTTTAATATGGTGTTAAGGAATTTTAAATGTGATACATTTGATTTAGGGATCAGCAAGCAGCTAGAACACAGATATTATTATTATTTTTCATCAATTTATATCACAAGATAAATACAGCTACATTAACTAATAATGCTATTGTTATAATATTATGTTCTCACAAAGCCGGTTTACTATTCAGATACAGCTTATATAATATTATGCTCTTATGATCAAACGCATATTTTTTATGAAAATAAATAAATTTGAATAATATGACTTATTCAATATAATAGTAGATTAGTAGCCGAGGGCTGTAAGGCATCAATTGCAGCCCGAGATATTTAGGCGCACGAGCGCAGCGAGGGCGCCTATAGTTCGAGGGTGCAATTGATGCTTACACCCGAGCTAACTATTCTGCTTTACATCTCGATTGTGAGGTAAGTAGAAAAAAACCGGCATTACAAGAATACATTTTTTGAAGTGAAACTTCTTTAGAATCGTTGTGATTTCAACTCGATGAAACTAAAAACTAAGTCCATAGTACCAGGCGCTCAGAGACGGGGAAGAGTTAGCCTTAGTTAGATCTCGCCCACTGCGAGCCAGTGACATTTCTAACTCCGTCTAACTCGTGGGTGTGACCATCTCCCTCTCTCATCGAGCTTAGACGGGGTTATTTAGTATAAATATGAACGAGATTTAAAAATTAGTTTGCCAAAGAAGATTTACTTCTGACATGTGTACTTTGTATACGCGCACTTTTTTTTTCAAGATCGAAATTGAGCTTCGCCGTTCGATATTTAAAATTGATGACTATTATACTCACACGAAGACAAGGCTGAATAGCAAAGCGACCTCTTTGGTCATTGGGCTGAATGCATTATGTCTATTGCCAGAATGATGGTAATAGATGTACGCGAACTTTTTTATTTACTTACCGCCCTAGGGCTTTTTTAGCTACATTATTACCCTAGAGCGCTAATTAGTCACCTACAAGCCCCATTTGGAGGTAATAAGAATCTACTTACCGAACATGAGAGATGTAAATACCATTACCTGAATTGATCGTATTAGGTGGAGATGTTCTTTTAAGTATTATTATTAACATGCCGCACTCTGTACGGATTGTATACATTCGAATAAATTTATCGCTTTGTAATTTTGGATGTAAGCCAATAACGCTTCAGGAACCGCTGTGTTCATTACCAGGACGTTTATCACTACCTGGACAGTACAAAGCCGTGTAATGACGTCTTATTGTTTCGGTCATCATGAAAAATGAACGACGTAATCGACCCTTATTCGTTTTATTAAAATTTCGTTTAAAAAGGCGCCCGATTACTGACTGAGGCCGACGGACTGGGTAATTATTTTTATACTAAACGACCCTATATTGCGAAACGAAAACGAGACCGCCCAACGTTTATTAAATAATAAATTTGGAATCCTATGTATCGCGTTTCGTTGCTAATTGGAGTCAGTGTGGAGAGGTTTATCTTAAATCTATAATTGTTGTTCTGCTGCATGCCTTATGTTTTGAGTACACAGCACACGATTACCACGGTACGAGATATTTACAATAATAGCTCTTACAAAATGTTTAATATCCGTTACACATCACATGGAACTTATGCTTAAAAAATTAACTGAAAGTTTAACTTCGATTTATTGTTAGCGTTTTCTTCTAGTGTCAGCTACGAATATAATAACTAACTTATTATTCATACCACGTAATGTCCACATTTTATTATCGTCTACAGTAAATATATTCAAAGCATAAACTTTATGTCATATTTTTCGAGGAATCTCTTTTAGATGAATATACATTCACTGCAAGTGCACACCCCTTTAGTATGTGAAGACAGAAACGGGTTAGGCCTATCATAAAAAGCAGAAAGAAATATAAAACCTCTTTTGGGCACCGAACTCAGGTATGGCTATAGGTTTAAAATAAATAAAAAAGTTGAGTCGTCGGTCACCCTTTGTCTATTTTTTTTCTCTATTTTCTTATTATGCGCCTCGAGATAATGACGATTTTTACCTGGCTACGTATAAAACAATTAACGTGCGTGAGTTCCGAGACAAATCACACAATAATTGAAGGTGGAATTCTATAATTTTTGATGGTTTAGTGAATAGGCAAGTTATACAGGCGTATGGGAATCTTCTACATGCAATATGTTACGGTAGAAACGATTTGTAGAGGATGTTAGTGAAATAACACGATAATGATTACATATTTCTACATTTTTTATACTGTTTATTAAAGTATATAAGTATTTATCAAGCATATTGCAACCATAGGCAAAACATATTGTGTGACGACTATAACTTGAAATAAGTTGCTAATAATAAGTTGCTTAATGTGAACATATAACGTAAAATGCTGTAAAAATTTTGGTACTTATTTTAATTGAGTAATAATTTAATATATGTAAATATGGTAAATAATCCATAATTATTAGGATTTTGCAACCCAATAAGTTTGAATTACCGTAAATTCTTCACCAATTACGTTTTCGTGAGTGACCCTTTAGCCCTTAAACCTAGAACTTGCCTTAAGATTTTAAACTGCGATATGCCTAAAGGACTTCATATATTTACCATTAATTTTTCCATTTTCCATTCATACTGAATATAAGAGAGAATTACACAATAAGGACCTATCAATGGGGAATAATAACGAGTGAGACCAACCTTACGATAACCTCCATTGTATTCTACTTTAGGTAACACAATATTACCATATCGTTAATGCAATAAACAGATTGGATGCTTGTACTTGTGCGTAAATTTTTATCTTTATGTCATGTGTCTTTTGATCGCAATTGATTTATTAATTAATACATATATTATTTTAAATTATAGTCAAAAATACTTTAATATTTTATTACCCTACCTAATATTTTAAAAGTTGTTATTTACTGTACAATATAGAAATTATATTATATTATAATTTCTAGCGCTATAAGACTTTTCTTCGACGCAAAAATATATTATAGAATTAAAGTTATTTAATACCTTCAAGGTAGCGATGTTACAATAAGATTTGATATGGATATTGGCTTAAAACTTTAAACTATCGTATCCAACTTTTTACTCCATAGACTGTGACTTGAAGAAAATTACTTTCATATCATAGTTTTTGTTCCGGCACGCGTACGTTGGGTGGAATGCGCTCGTGACGTTCGGTTTCGCGCGCAATCATCCGCCATGTTGTTTTTTTCCTGTCAAAATGATAGCCTAGAGCCGTATCGCCCTCACGCTACTGTATTCATTACTTATTTTATACTGAAAATCTATTACATATTTTTATACCAACATTTTAAAAATTCATATTTGAATATAATACTTAGAAAATGAGTTATGGTTCTTCTATGAAAGACCAAAATTTTTTAAAGCAAAAAGTTTTATTTAAAAAATTATAACTGATGTCTACAGCTAGAACATGAGATTAACACTGGCCAGTCTTTAAGATATACCCAATGGCAATAATCTCGTCCTGTAGTTTTTAACTTATTTCGAGCTTAATTACTGCAATCGAATGAAATTTGTTTCTTGCATTAATTATATACCAGCTATTATTACGTCGGGCATTATCGCGGATTAAATGTTTCTTTATTTTTAAAACTTTTGCGTTCCAACCAATGGAGGCGTGGTTGACTACATGTATCTTATAACTGGTCAGTAATATACATATACTCGCTAAAACTTATAGTACCGGCGATATATTTTTGCAATTATGGTGGAAATGTAGAGTTGAAGAATTAAGTCAACTATTAGTAATTAAACTGTTTTATACGATTACCAATAAATTTTTTTAGTATTCTTTAAATATTAGTTGTCAATTGAATACGAATATAAAAAAATAATAACAATAATTTAAGCAACTAAAATTAAATTATTGGTTCTGTTTCTGAATTTGGCAGTCGTAATTGACTGACGCATAAAGTTTATACTAACAATCATGCTGTATGTAGGCATTATTCGAAATATTCGTATACGTACAGAGCCGAATTCATATAAGTTTGTACATAAGCTACATACCTATAATTTGTTTGTAGCTATACACATGTTAGGTACGCATATTGACATCAATATCCACGTATAAAATTCGATCTGAGTTAAAAAATATATATTGTAATTTTCAATATTATATTTTATTCAATTACATAATATATGTACTTATATATGTATTATATGTATAGTATTTATAATTTTGAAAATTAAGTTGGTGTAATAATAGTGATGTAGTCAGATAAACAAACAATTTCTGTTTGTTATTCTGATGCTGTATAAGAGAAGGCAAACTAACCCACTTATAGATTTATTAGTAAGAAAATATTTAAGGCATTACTTATTTAATAATGCTCCAAATAAAATCTAACAAAAGAATGATTAAGAAAATCAGTATATATTATATAAAAACGTGATGATTAGACCGAAGTTCCCTGTACACCCCTGAACATTAAATGCCAAAGAAGATTGCTTTAATTAGTTATTATACGCACAAGAATGTTGCTGGGCGCGTGTAGCAGCGCAATGCTGAAATAAGATGAGCACAAAATTAACCGTTTAACCGTAACACGACTTTGTTTGGATCCTTGGTAATAGGAAGGTTACTACCATAGTATTAGTCACTATAAAATCTTGTCAGATATATTTTTACGATAATAAATTATTGATTAAATTAAGTTTTTTATTTACAAAACATTTAATTAATTTCGTTGTTATCACTAACTATTGTTTATGAAAGTAAATTAGTACTACTTAATAAACAAACAGTAGTAGTCATACCTACACGAAAAATTCTAGTAAGTGTGAAATATAATCACAAATTTAATGATAACAGCGTACATCGATAGTTTTACTCGATTAAATAAAAAACTATGTTGAAATCATTTCACCTGTTTCTAAGTTATGAAGGCAATGTGAAAACGCTTGGAGATAAAATCTAAGTTATTAATAGGCGTTTAATTTTTAACTTCATTTGATTAAAACTAAAAGAGATAAAATAAATACAAAGATATAAACTTTACCTATTAGAATAAGCCATCCCAAATTGGTGTGTACTATAATAATGTTGACAGTGGTAGCCCAGCGGTAACGCGTCGCTTGGATAACCGAGTGATGCGGGTTCAAATCCGGGTCTCGCACCTCTGATATTTTCATGTGCGAATCATTTATATCATGATTACTACTTGTCTTACGGTGAAGGAAAACATCGTGAGGAAACCTGCATGTCTGAGAAAACCTAACAAGTTTTCGAAAGGCATGTGAAGTCCGCCAACTCGCACTAGGCCAGCGCGGCGGACTATGGCCTGATCCCCCTCGTACTGAGGGAGGCCCGTGCCCAGCAGTGGGACGTTAAAAAGGGCTGATGATGATGATGATAATAATGTTAATAGGTATATAAAAGCGAAAGGTCATTTACTTACACTTCACGAAATATGAAAAACCGCTTGATGTATATACTAAAGATATTAGCAGGGAGGTAGTTTATAGTTAGAAGACGTCTGCTATAAGAACGGGTTTTGCGACAGGGCTGGATTAGGGAGGTCTAAGGGCTCTCGCAAGTTTGTATGATAGTCTTTAATTTTTCGTGCTACAAAATTTAAATTAAGTAGACAGCTAGTATACTCATATAAATATTAGACTTGTTCTACAAGTCAATCAATATTATTTATATACTTGTTGATATAGAAATAGAAACCTGCGAAAGAGAAAGTAGTTTAATCTAACTAGGTACATATATGATAAAAGTCCGACTATCGATACTAATAACTCATCGGTTAATTTTAAAATGAAGTAGCTAGTTAAAATGTAATAAAAATTTGGTTATTGAATTTAATTACCTAATGTTAAAAATGAATATCTCAACTAATCAACTTTATATTATTTCTATTTTAAACTATTTTTTGTTTTCTTTAAGTATGTAGACGGTAAATGTATAGTATAGTGTAAGAAAGAATTTTAATAAAACAAAAATAACAATAAAATTGTTGTTTTTTTAAATTAAATAAGCTACTACACGTAAATAGTATTTCATAAATTACAGGCCAGATTGACAGCTTTTACTGTTTTTTATAATTTTTATATCAACCCAATAGTTACGATCGCATTCACCACAAATTGTCGTAACTGTATCCTTATAAGATTTTTTGTTATAATACATTTTTTCCACTTCCTTTACTTTGAATTGATTTTTGTGGTTAAATAAGTTTATTGATATGTTTAATAAATCATTACATACTGTTTTATGTAACTTTAAAAATGCTCAAATCTGGCTGTATGTTCATTCTTGCGCGTAGCCTTGGGGCAGGTCGACGTAATCGAATGGGTCTAACAATGATATACTGTGCCTGAGATCTTCTAGTAAAATAATTAAAGCGACAATATTTTTAAGCAAACATATACAAGAATTAATGCGTAGGTACATAAGTAGGCTTTTTAGATATAAAACACTTTCACATTTCACATTCTTTAAAACATGTAAATATATTTAAACAAAAGCGTAACAAATAGCACCTTTTACTCATATATCAAATTTAGAGTAGTTATAAAATTAATTGAATGTAAATGTATACTTTAAACTTTTTTATAATCTCTAAGCAGTCTGTTATCGTATTGGTATCACTAATTATTATCTAATTATAATTAAAAGTTAGATCAAAGTGGGTTAATTAAATTTTTAGAGATACAGGTTATATGTGCTACGAAGCTTAAAATTATATCGTAGCATATCTGAATAAATTTGGGATTTAAAAGAGAAAAAGCTTGTTTTAATATTCATTTTACAATTGAAACTTATTTTAGGTTTCCGCTTAAAATATGAAACCCAATACATATACGAGTAGGTTAAGCTGTGGCTAAGCTTCTTATTATGCACTATCTCTACACAACGATAGTCTAAAGATACGTGTTGTCCTAAGATATTATAAGTAGTTGTATATTATGAGAATTTCGATTAAGTACAAAATATATTCAACATCCTATACGTGATTTCAACTATTATATTATAATTAATATATGTTAAATTTGCTAGTGTAAAGTATAATTCAAGACAGACCAGAGCTACGTTAGGATGAATAAGTAATGAAGATTCATTGTTAAATGCAAAATATTTCTGCTCGGAGTTCCTTCATTTAAGTTAAAATAATATTTTACGTAAAACATAATGCATTAATGACCCATTCCATTCATTTATACACGAAGGATATAAATATTTCACAAATGCTACTCTTGGCTTAGTGAGGACGAAACTACCTCTATTTGATGGCGTCGCATAGGTGTAGTGAAGTACAGTTACAAAGTAGCCCTAGGAACCAACAACAATGAATCCCATTATTCTATTTTTAACCCCTGACGCATAAACAGGGAAGTTATATGTGTATCGTGTGTTTGTGTATCTGTCTGTAATACCGTTGAAACCTAACGGATTTACCAAATTAATTTAGCTCTTTTGTTTAAAAGGTGATTTGATCGAGAGTGTTGCTATAAATCAAGAAAATCCGCTATCAGCTCTTTTTTAACGGTAATAGGATATGAGCAACTTCCACACATCTAATCGATTCGAAGCTTGGTATTCCATTACTTTAATGATATTGCAATGATATGGTAACCTTGGCCGGATGCTGCTGCGTCACCTGAAGTCTACCACATACTCACACTCTTTACTAAAACTACACATATATCGTTTATTGAAATGGCTTCAATGTATAGGTTGTGTTGAGGGTTTTCTTAATATATAAGGATTTTATGTATAGATAGATAATTACAAAGGTTACTAATAACAGTAGTATGTACCTATTACATTTTTCATTTATAACAATAATGTAATATTTATTCTATGGAAAACATCAAAGTAAAATTATTAGTATGATAAAGTACGAACCAAGTATGTCTTCTGTACGTCCGTTCGTATAAACCTGTTTATGGATAAGACAATTACTTAACTACGTGATTATGAAATACCAGACATGTTTCCAGTTATCTCTTGTGCAAAATATACTAATTTCTAAAAAGACAAGCCATCTGAAGTAGTTTGTCCCGTACGACTAGGAATATAGGAGGTATATATCATTGCAATGTGTCCATATATTATGCTAAAAACTAATTGCATGTAATTAACTCGGCTGCTTTACCACTTTACAGTTAGTTACAGCTTTGTGAGGAGTTTTTTACTTCGTAAATGTATACGGAAGACATTTATCTATAGTTTAACATTTTTATTCATTAATCGGTTAATTTTTTTTAGTTAAAATAAATATTTTTACTTAAATCGAGTTTGTTGTGAATGGGGTACAATATTTCTCATTTAACTTTAGGTAAATTAAAATCATTTGTGTCTACGAAAAGAAATAAATAGAAAATATTATGTTGCATTAGTAAAGTAGTTAGTTTGGAAACATGCTGATCGAGACCACCCATATTGGCGGAAAATTATTAATAAAAAAATGTACCAGACTACATTGAATGAGAACGAACACAATAGTCAAAAATTGATTCTTTGTAAAGAAGAAATGTTATAACTTGAAAGTACAGTTAGTAATTAAAATACCAGCGATCGTCTGAATCATTGTAGCAATGGCGTTCGTTTTGCAGGCTCATTCAAGAAAAAATATTGATCGTAATTCATATACAAAATTAAAATATATTGTACCCATATTGCTTTTCTTTTGTACTGGCAATTCACAAAGATAACAGGTACAGTCATATATTTATATCGATGCCCCTTAAGATTAAGAATATTGATACTTTTGGGACAAAAAAAATTCTAAGCTTTAAATGTGTAAATAAGCAAATACCTATTTAGCTTAAGAAACGCCCTGAAAATTTATTTACCAGTAATACTAATATGTATAAAAGTTTTTTTAATAATTATGAATTTTACTTGTTATTAACAGTTAATTATATTTTAGTGAAAATTACATGTAGATTTTTACATTTTTATCACATACGAGATACCCCTTGAGTATAACATTTTTACAAACTTTGATATTTTTTTCAATTTTTTTTTATAATTAAGTAAAACCAAAAAAATAAAAAATTGCCGAATTGTTAGAGTTATTCTCGGCGTGCTTAGCAATATTCATTTTTATTTATATATAGATTGCTATTCGTATAATATGAAAGGGAAAAACTTCTTTTAATATTTTGTGCGTGTCCAGGCCGGTTATATGATAGGGTGTTGATAGTAGTATAATGTCCTCCACGTAATGTGTACTAACCGACATAGCGCCAACGACTGCAAAGTGTAATGAACTATTTGTAATATGTATATGAATCATGTGAGCTGCACGCTAAGTACAAGATGAACCTGTTTTATATATTTTTATTAAAAACAGTATTTTATAATGTGAATTTTAAAAATACTTTTATTATGTAATATTATGTACTAATCACGTACCCATTTATTACCCATATATTTACTATTCAGGGTGGATATTATATTTTATCCAAATCCGACTAGTACACCACAAATTAATAATTATTGCATTAAAAGCTATAAACTATTTACTTTATTTTTTGTTATAATGGAAAACTTACTATGGCATTTGTACACATCTAGATAACCAGAGGCAAAATAAGCAAAAGGTATTTCTAACTTTTTATTAGTGTACCTCGTCATGTTCTAAAATACGACGTATTGTGAAACGTAACAATTGCTACTTAAACTTGTCTGTCTAATAGGAACAACCGGTAAGCCGACGGGACATAAAATAGTAAACTTAAGTCGGAAAATACATTTTCTGTGTGGACGTACAAGACCGCGTATTTTGTGTAAATACTACTAACTAGCATACTATTAGCATATCATTAAGTTGGTGGCTTCATTTGAAATATCTAATAAAAACTAATTGTAACCTAACATTGTTAAAATAATTGAATATCGTGACACATCATTGGACCAGGATCAACATAATATGTACATTGACTTCAATGAACAAAAGCCTATAGTAGTATTCAAATACTATAATAAAGAATATGAGATGAATCATAATTGGATAATAAAGCTCTTAGCATGCAAAGGGAACCATAAGGCGCTCGGTTCGACTGCATACGTAATTGGCCATATGCGTCATTAAGGCATTGTAGAAAAACTAATGTCACGTAGAATATTATATTCGTAAATATAAAAACGAAAAGTCTTCACTCACTCATCACGAAATACCGCTTGACGTACAAAGATAAAATTTGGCAAGGGGGTTTTTTCATAGTTAGTAGACGTCCGCTAAGAACGGATTTTTCGACAGGATCGCATTAAGGGGGTCTACGGGCTCTCACAAGCTTATATGAAAATCGTTCATTTTTCAAACTTTAAATTTAGCAGGGAGCACGTAGTGACGAATTTGAGTGTAGAAAGAGTGTCGCTAGTTATAAATATATTTTTTTCTACACTAATTTAGCCCCGTTAGAATTTTTGGTGTTGTGTGATGTGTGTTCTCGTGATGTGTTCCCACAGACTGTCAAATAAAAAGATTCTAAAAACACATTCTACCCATATCGATAAGATTTTCCATTCATTCATACATTTCAATAAAATTTTCCAAAAAAATCTTTAGTACACAGATACGTCTCCGATAACTATATGCGTAGAAGATGGATACAATGATTAAGATGGATCATATTTTCTTCTTTGCATAAAATAATAGTTAATAAACCATTACGTTATTTAGCTGTAAAATACTAAATAACGTAGGGCTTACTGTATTGTATATATGCTGCAATAAATGAGCTTTTGCTACGCTTGTCGAGGCTTTATAGGATTGTGCCGATATTAGCGCGTGGGTGAAATTTTATGGTGCATCATTAATTTTCGATCGAAAAACCGATTAATTTGTAAATGCGCAAAGTAAAGATAAAGATGTTTACTGCAGTTTATGCATACAAATAAATCCTAAGAAGTAACTTATATTACGATAAACCCATTTTTTGTGTTATAATTGACAGAATATACAAGTTTTACGACGTTTTACCTAGTGTTTAAAAGTACTTATTTTGTATAGTTCACATTTAATTCATGTATCTATAATTAAGAACTTCTTTGTCGTTAAAGTGGTTCTTGATCCTGGCTTCTGGGTTCGAGTCCCAAGTCAGGTCAAGTATCTTTACTTTAGTCTATATGTCAATGGTGTCGTGCTTACCACCAATCGTGTCAGATTATTCCCATCGAACTTTGAGAGTGAAAGGAATTATGTGTGCTCTTATGCTTGCGCACTTCAGCTCTAAATTCATGAAGGTTCACTTTTTTCTCATATAAATATACATATATGTTGTATGTACTTAATTATTAAGTATTAATAGAATTTTTGTGTTGATAAAAAATCATATTCACTGAAGCCAGCGTTATTCCGTTAGTATGAAGTGAAAAATCAAAACACCAAAGTCTATATTTATGGCAGAATAATTTAAATTACTTCTTAAGTAAAGGTCAAATTAACAACTAATATTCATTACGTGTTGGTAGAGAGGAGGTATGGGGGTAATTTATAAGTACTTGTTAAATCGTAAAACAACCTTAGACTACTACAACTACATTGATAATATGTCTAGTATAAGCTGAGCTGTTGGTTTATAAACCTTCTTCTTACTTTAATAATATGATAAATTAATTTATTCAAAAACATAAATTTAGTGGTTTATTACACTACTAGCGATCTCTTTTGACTTCACCTGTGTTGTATAAAATCTTAGAATTACTACGTAGTAATATTAGGTCTAAATTATTCGATAACAAATATAAATTGACGTATAAAATGTTTATAATTATGGGAAACTTCATACTCTACGAGTATATCTTATGACATGACGATTGCTACAATAAAAATAGAGTTTAAAATTAAAAACACTTTAAAAATTAATATCGCCATAAAAATAATATTAATTCTTTAAAGCAAATATGACTCACTTTTATGGAAACCGACATAAAAATTTAAATGATCATAACTGAAATCGATATTAAAACGTAGACGTATACTTTGCCAATATAAATATATATATTTACTAGCAATTCTCGCGTCTCCGCCCACGTTCTAATCACTATTAAAAAGTAGGGATTGATGGTAGAAGGATGAAAATTAGGGTTATAAATATTTTTGATGCCAAATCATAAAAAAATATTCAAAATCAAAAAATGAAAAATCGGGAGAGATACCCTTATCACCTAGGGGAATAAAAATAATCTAGGGCCTATTCTCAGACCTATCAAATACCCAAAAATCGGTTAAGCCGTTTCGGAACAGTTCGATAACAAACACTGTGACACGAGGTTTTTATATATTAGATTAGGATGTGTGTGATGTCTAATGTGAAAAAACTACGGGAAGTGAACCACCAACCACTGGACCGAGGTACTTTAAAGTAGTAATGGATATTTATTTAATTTACATGTATTATGATCATTACTAGGAAATTGTAATGAACCGGGCACTGTTAAAAGTAGGGTAAAAAATAGAAAAGATATAAAATTTCAATGAAAATGTAAATGCGGGTTTACTTGTAGATATGTAGAGATAATCAAATCAACATATCCTACTTTACATTTGGTCCTTCAACCCATTATCGGGTTCGATTATCCGAAATGATTATTTTAACTACGGAATCGTTATAAATTATGTATAAGCTATAAACTAAAATATATTTTAGACCAAGGCTGTATGAAATAAGAACAAACAAACGTACATTCAGATTTATTATACTGCAAGGATTTATCTTATTTATCTTATTGGTTTTATCCTCCTAGATCTTATTATTAATCAAATTTTCTTGTTGATTATAAGATACATTGCTAAGAAATTGTGATGTAAAACAATTTTTATTACGTATTACAATAGGAAAGGGCAACATTTGTTACCCGGCCCACACAGTTTCTCACATCTGCACCTTGGCTACATTTGAATTTGAAATTATAATATGAATTTGTAATACCTTAAATGTAACTCGCATCGTCATTGTAAATGGATTTTAATAGATAATAGCTCTAAATTACAGATACATAAGGTCTAAATTACTTTATTCGAATTGTTTAAAAGTTGCATTCTGAGACGGTTCCAAAGATGTGATTAAAACCGGCGTGGGTTAGGCCTTTATGAATATATACCTAGCATAAATATTACCTCTTACCTAGTAAGGTTAGATAAAGTGCGACATACACGCATAATATTTTCATAAGGAATATTCCATTTACTACTTGTATTTTATGAAGACACATTGCTTCATAAAATTATTCAGTATTAAACGGTTAAATGTTCTTTGCAAACGTGGAACTGATTATTACGTACGGTCTACTCGAATTTTTGTATGAACATACTTAGCTATTTACAATAAATAATAATGGAGTACCTATCCAAGTTTAATTATTAGTTTTGCAGTAGATTTTTATTGAACTTTAATGGTCTTTTATAGTCTTGTATTTGTCAACGACGCGAAGTAGGTAATATACTCTAACGGATTTCTGCGGACTACGTAACTTTTGAGTTGGACTGCTATGTTGTAACTCACAAGGTGCGATCCTTAAATGTCATCTTTATATGTACAGTCGTAAGCAATGACATGTATACGTTGACAACTTTTCAAATATATGTAAACATCCTTCGTTGCAAAAGAAAGTATACAAGCTTTGTGTCAAAATAAAGTATCCGTAAGTTGTTTCATAATTATGTATACATTTTTATCAATTCATAGTAAATAACATAAAACGAATATTATTACATATATACGTTTCGTTTTATAAGTATGTAGCCATTAGTCTAAGAACTAAGAATGAAACATTAAATAATATTTTCGTATTTAACAAAGTTTTCTAATACAAATACTGTGTCTCTTTCATTAAATACGTGAATTCTTTAAACTGGTCCATAGAAGTTTAATTTATTTTTATATGTTGAGTGATTGAATCAATTCGACGACCTGATTCTCCAGGATGCGCCTTGAATTCACTTCAGGCAGAGCTCTCCTAAACAGCTTTACCCAGGGTATATGAGATGTCCTCTGCAGCCAACCGCACAGACAGGTTTTAAAGTATTGTAACACCATGATTCGCAAACTTAATAATTAGATAATTAACAGTAAAATATTTTTAAGATCTTTGGCTTATTGCATCGGAAAATGAAACAAAATTGAAAAAAAGAGAACACATAATACGTTGCTTTTAAAAATGTATTATAATACATTTTTAAATCATACGTGTAATACAAATATTATCGCGTAATAGAGTGTGCATATGTGTATGTGTAAGAGCACGTTTGTAACACATTCACAACATTGGATGACAGTTTTAAACTTTTGACAATTCGAAGACAAGATCAGTTTATTGAAAATTTTAATTTGTAATAAAGCATTGCCGGAAAGGATTCGAAATTATTAGAATTACAACTGACAATTCTAATTGTTTAGTTTGCGTTGTTATGAGAAACATACTGTTTCGTAAATTCGCGTATGCTATTAATAGTTGTCATAGCTCAATCGGCGTGGCTAGTATGCGTTTTATACCCTTGCAGCGCGAGTTCAAATCCCGCGCGTGTATGAGTTTTTTATTTTTATTTTTGTTAGTTTCATGAGTATCTTTTATTTAATTTTTGTTTTCCACATTTGTGAATATATAAGAGTATACAATAATACGTATAATTATAATAGAACAGTGAGTTAAAAAATGTATACATAAATATTTTTAAAAACACTGACTGTAACGTATAGTGCATTGAACTGTTTGTATGTTATCATTTAACACAAAAAGTACTTGACTGATTTTAACCAAATTGTCTAGTTATAACATATGCCTCGAGTCATGACTTAGGATACTTTTCATTGCATAAAAATACTTATTTCAATTTACAGGAAAACAAAATAATTGGTTGTATTGCGTTTTCCTTGGATAGCTAGTGGTCATGGAGGATAAAACCAACTAGTGGTTAAGCGGTTCATCTGCGTTTTACGCAAATTTTAGAACGCAAACCTATAATTTATCATACTGATATTTTACCACTAGCAAGCCCGGACCGCTTCACTCGGCGTAAGATAAAATAAATAAAACGGTTTTCAAAATTAAATTAAAGTAGCCTAAGTAACTCCTTATAACATTAGCTACGATATCTGCGGTCGAAAGTCCCGTCAAAAACAGTGTAGCCCTTTCGAAGATTAGCCGAAACTAACAGACACACACAAAATTTAAAAAATCGATGTTCTTTCTGTTTCTTGCTATGCATTTAGTCTTCTTCTTCTTGCCGAGTCGATGGCAATTGTTAAAGTGAGAGAGCCCAAGACTCGGCCACTATAATAATTGCATAAGCTCCTGTGAGTTGCAGGTAACAGGGCAAGGAGGTCATATTAGTAAGTGTAAGAGAGGAAGAGTACCACATCTGCACTCCAGGCCACCGTTCGCAAATCCCCACCTGGTCAAGTTTTCCTTGCTTCTGCTAACCTGAGTCTTAAGTCTGTTAAGAGACTTTCAGGTCTAACACGGCAAACAAACTATGTCCAAAGGAAACATTCTTGATATGCATACAATTTTATTTAAATATTTATATATAAATATCTATGTTTTTTTATTATCATACTATGATTAAATCATATTTTAGTAGAACAATTAAACAATGCATCTTTTTTTTAAATATAAGAAACTAGCATTTCCCGCGGCTCCGCCCGCATTCTAAAGATCGGAAACAAAATACTTAGATATCGAGATTTTTTACAAATGAGATATTTTCCAGTAGTAAAAAGTATCTTATATCCTGACCCGGGTAACCAGCTATCATCATACTAAATTTCATCAAAATCCGTCCCGTGCTTTTCTCGTGATGCGGTCACAGATAGGCCAAAATTCTAAAAACAATAGATTAGCTCTGTATGGATAATAATGTCTATTTCAATTAGGTAGATTTTCCAAAAAAATATTTAATGTACAGATTTGACTCAGTTACAATTTTATTATATGTATATGTATAGATAGGTAATGAATTATTTGACTTTTCAAAACAGATTTTAAATTAACGTCTTTGTATCGACACGCAAAACGGCAACGTCGCTTACGTTGCCGTTCCGTCAAATAACATGTGGCATATTATATATTATTTTTATTATCTGCCAGTTACTTTATTAAGAAGTTTTATAATGAAACAGAAAAAATATATCAGCAACTATTATCGCTAATCGCCGTGCCCGTTCACACAAAAAGTATTGAACCGATTTTGTGTAGTGATAGATTACCTACTAAGGTCAATATTTAGGATGCCGTTTACTACAGGATAATCTTTTATTCTTACTGGATAATACAATAGCTGGTTCTATGAAGTGGTCCACATAAAAGAGTGGTGGAAATTTAAATGGGAAATGAATTGTTGGTATATTATAAGTAATAGCATAATATTGTTATAAAATATTAACTAAAAATGTTAATGGAAGAGAAACAGTATATGTTTATGTATTAGAAAACTTTGTTTCAAATACGAAAATATTATTTTATGCTTTTCGAGGACGAAACTGTGCACAAAATGTACACATGCTACCCTACATCCTTATAAATATTCGTTATAGTCGGCTAATATTCGTTTTATGTTATTTACTGTAAATTGATAAAAATGTATACTTAAATATGAAGCAACTTACGTATACTTTATTTTGACACAAAGCTTGTATACTTTCTTTTGCAACGATTGATGTTTACATATATTTGAAAAGTTGTGAACGTATACATGTCATTGCTTACGACTGTACATATGTTAAGTCGTAGTTTAAAGCATTTTGAAAATGCAAATAAAGAGAACACATTGTGAAACACTTTCATAGTAAAATTGGGTGAAAATGTTAAATAGATAACCTCCTCCTCGTTTCGGAAGTCGGTTAAAAACTTAGTACATCTAAGATATAATGATCAGCGCAGAATTACTTTTAAATTATAAAAGTATCACCAAATGCACATACCTCCGAGAAATCACGCTGCGACATTTTGTGCAGCTACATTCTTCTTAGTCGTTCCTGTAACAATTATATTTAGATTTATATAAAATGTTTTTTAATTTAACTACATGATTGTTTTTATTGCTATTAGCATTTGAAAATTTGTGCAAGCTTGCATTATTTCCTTATTAGGTACGAATCAAGCACAATGAGAACTGAGCATTATATGATATGTATGTATTTTATTTATTAAGTCACCTCAAAATAATATTATTTAATAGATTTATCAATACCCGTTATCAATAATTCTGCTTAAATAACTTAAGATTTAAAATGACTAAGTAGGTACTGTCCGTCCGTACTGTAAATATTTCGTGATGGGCCAACAAGCTCGGCTCCAGTAATATTTCATTTGATATATAGATTCAACTGCAAATGATACAGAACTATAAATTAAATTCTACAGCATTAAATTATATTAACCTCCGTATAAGTTACAATAGCTAACTGCTAAGGCCCAGCCACACCTGAATTAAGTGGTATGACCCCGAGTGTTCAGGAAAATCCAAATGTACTTACAACCTATGTAGTTGCGAAAACCAGGCACTTTACATTTCTGAGGTATACTGAAGTTACTTAATACAAGCATTGGCTTGTTAGATGTCATCGGTTCATTCCATTTAAAAAAAAATGGTAGGCACCTATTTTGCGTTCTGAGTTTATACTTATCCTATCTATTTTTATTATTTTTATTAAATACATGTATTAAGCACTTATTATTTTATTGTATTTATGGACTCTAACGTTTTATATACTTATACAGTTTATAAAAATAATAACCAAGCATGACTTTAATGTGCAATTCTGTAAAAAGTTGTCTTACGTCCCGTTCTAGCCATTGTGAAATCGACTGTAAGATACGGTTATAAAGTTTCAATCTGTATAACATTTTCTTAACATACCTATCTTGAGGTTGGTAGTTGTGGCTGACTATAATCTGATGGTACTCAGCTTCCGCTAGCGGTCATCAAACTTAGATGGGAAATTGCCGTGAAAGTGCGGTTGCGACATTATATACTAAAAGTTATGAGACATTTAGTAAAAGTCATTGTTATAATTTAAAATTAATTATTTGGTTTAATTACTTTTGTACGACATCATCGATCATCTAAGCTTTTACCTTAACTATATATGTTAATACAATATGTATTAAACCAATATTAAAAGTTTAACAATAACGTATTTTAATACTAATGATTCGGGTATTTGATGTCATTTTTATATATAAGACACATACATGTTTTGAATACAAAATGAGATTTTGTACAACACAAATTCTATTATGTTGTTACTAACATTTTTAACTTTGACAAGCTGAATTAAATATTTATTATTTTAAATAAATTTCCCTACTTAAACATTTAAACGTATACCTAATGTGTTATTATATTATGAATACATTTCATTTGCAAAGTTTTACTAAGGTTCACCGAACAGGAATCAAACCAGAAAACTTTTGTGTAATAGTCAGAGATATACCTACATATATGGCCGAATAACTTTAAGTATTTTAAATGAAACTGTCTTTCAGCTTTTTAAAGGATTTATTTTGGATTTTTGGTTCCCGACGCGGACGTTTCAAACGCTTTACAGCAACCATGGTCACAGGAGTGTCTCTACCATGTCTATGATAATTTTTAAATGTATATATAACGTGAAATATTCACGTAATTCTACAACAGTATTTATAAGTTTAAGTAAGAGAAAATGTCAATAGAAATGTAAAATCACTTTATGGGGTTATAAAAAGAAACACTTACGAATATATTTAAATATCTACATTTTTTACTACTAAGGCATTAATTTGATTAAACTTTTAAAAATATACATTATTTTAACTAGGTACATAAAAACTACTACTGGTATATAAATCTAACAGCTAATGTGTTGTGTTATTTTTAAAATACGGTTTTTAATCAATAATAAATTTTATTCATATCAGATTACGAGCCTAATGCTTAAAAACATCTCGTTTTACATACTTACTGATTTCATTTTGCATAGATATATAGATACAGCCTACTTTACTAGAATTATCAATTATGTCTTTTGTTTGCTTTTCTAATGACACAAAATTCTTTTGTTAGTATATATACTGTTATGGTATACCTAAGTCTAAGTGTATGACATTAAATCAATATAAGTAGTCAAATTTGGGGTCGAATATCTACATGAAATATTATATAGAAAATCTTATTTAAAAGAGGTTGAATCTACGGCTTTTAGGATTTTTGTATGTCTGTATGTCTGTTCGTATGTCTGTCTATCTGTATCGGAGCGCATCACGAAAAAAACCACTGATTTTGATGAAATTTAGTATGATTATTTGGGTCAACATATAAGGATACTTTTTAAGTGCGGATAAATATCATAACTCTAAGTATACTAACCATTAAAAAGTACCTAGAAACGAAGCTGAGCGCAGCAAGGAAAAGTCGCTAGTTTTAAATAAACAAACCATTATGAGTAAATATATTTAGCAATAAAATTTTAAAAATCTAAGCAAATAACACATTATTTAAAGACTCATTAGCATAAAATCAAGTTAGTCCTGCACCGTTTCCTGCAGGGTCAGTTAATATTAGTTTATACAAAAATGTTTCGATATCTCCATGTGTTAATAAATTGTGGCAGCAACAAGAAGTCTGCTTGCATAATGGTCATAAAGTGTCGTGGATTAAATTTATTCCAGTGCCTGTGATTGTTTCTAGCTATCGAGTAAAATGAATGAGACTATGGTCGGCTTGGACTTTAAGCTCTTGTAGACAAACTTACAAAGATTTTTATCATCAACAAATCATTTTGTTAGATTTTTAAATTAATTTAATTATTAGGAAAATAAATATATTTTAAGAAGGTGACAATGGGTTTTTTATAAAACAACAATCGTTAGTTTGAAAGTAGGTAATAAATAAATTGGCGCAGATGGGTAGGTAGGCCACATACTTTTAATAGATGAACGATTGCCTGAAGTTTATTATAGATTTTTTTATTATCCGCTAAATCATAGTCATATAATTTTTGTTAGTAGAAGACTGTAGATTAGTGCATAAAAATTTATTTACTATTAATGAATGTTATTTTTGTATGATAAACATAAACAAACATTTAAAGTTTTAAATTTAACAAATATTAAAATAGTTAAAATATAAAATAGTGAAAACAAAGAATATTATAAATCACACAAAGGTTTAAACTGAAGAGAAACAAATAAAATTTCGAGACGAAAACATTATTTCCATTCAATATAAGAGGGGTGAATCTTCTCATAAATCATTTCCACCTCTCCCAGCATCTTCGGGAACTCGATTTCTTCGTTCGTTCGCATTTATCTCCATTTCTGATACGATATTTTATGTTGAGTATAACTAACATTTCCGTAAATAACAAAATCGTACTAGTGACTTAACCTCGCTTCATTCGGCTTCGTCCCCTAGGTTATTATAATTAGGTAGTAAAGATTACTCATTGATGTGATTTAATTATTTTTGATGTCCTAGATGACCGACTATCGTTATATCAAATTTCATAAAATCTAAAGTTGTTTTCGAGATCACAAAGACATACAGACAAAAAAAACAAAAAATTATGGATTTGGCCTCACTATCGATAGTAAATATTATTTCAAAACGATTTTTCCAAAAAATATGTAAAGAACGGATTAAACTAGCTTAAAATTTAATTATGTTGTAGAGAAAGTACTGCAAAGATGATCTTGTAAGACGGCTTTTATGTCACTTTCGAAGTAATCACGATAGCTACGAGTAAATTCAGGTTCACAGCTTCGCTGTTGCAAAATGAACATAACCATTGAGATTTAGAGAGGAAAACATTATTTCCATTCAATATGAGAGAGCCGAATCTTTGCATAAATCATTCCCACCTGACTCCCAACGGTTCTTCGTAAGGAACTCGATTACATTTATCTTTGTTCACACTCAGATTGGTACAACAGAAATGGCATCTTAACGATTTACATTCCACACTTTTACACGACATCGATGAAGTAAGTGTATTTAGATTGTAGATATAGGGTATTAAGGTGTGTTATTCAGCAACCTGTTTGATAGTTTCATAACCATTATTCACCTTAGTATTTTTTAACATATAAATTTATTAATGGTTTAATTGCTGAGATTCTTATGATCTTATCAAAAATATAATTAAAGAAAATATTAGAAATTCTACTAAAATAGAGTAGCTATTTTCGGTAATACTAACGGCTGAAAATTCAAATTTTATCTAAATATTTGAAATATGCAACAATATAATATTGAATTCGTTATTTTTCGTTATTTTTTTTAACCGTAAAATAAATTATTAGTCCATTAAAATTGTATAATGAATCAACAAATAGGTAATTATGTAGTAAAATTTCGCAAAAACATTCCAACTTTGCTTGTTAAACGTAATTAAAAAATAGAGATATAAACGTGATATAAAATTTCTTAAAAGACAAACATTAATTTTTTGTATAAAAATAAAGTCAATTAATTTGGCATAAAAATATTTTTAATCTCTAAAATACCTGAGCGGAGCCACTCTGTTTTAATGACTAAAGAATAAAGCAGATATCACAATTGTAACACCTACATCAACATTCCAGTGAAAATTACAGTTGATGCTATTTCTTATGCATTCGCTGATCTGTGCTTTTACATACCATTGGCCAATATTTTATGTTATGCAATGTTTATGCAATATTATTATTTCTGGAAATTCGTTGTACGCGGAAATTTTGTTCTCTGGAACTTGAAATGGGTTAACCACATAATGAATCTCGAAAGGCATATATGAATATTTATTGACTTCTTTTAAAGACTTGCTTTAGACTTTAGTCTACTTGATTTTTATTCGTGGCTTTGTCCAAATGTACGGTAGTAGAGTTGTCCGTCATATTAATAATAGACGACACGTTTGGCTCAGTTGGTAGTGACCCTACTTTCTGTGCCAGCGGTTGCGGGTTCGAGTCCCGCTGGGCGCATTCAATTGTTGAGCACGAATGTTTGTACTCCAGTCATGGGTGTTTATATTTATAATATTATGTATTTAAACAACTTATATATGTAGCATATCAACTATCTGGTATCTGTAACACAAGCTTGCTTAGTACATATATATTGTTATTATGTGATATGTAATTACTGTGAGGCTATATTATGTTTTTGTATCGTAGCATAAGCGGTGATTATTCATTTGGGCAAAATTCATAAATACGTTAAAATCCTATTTATAGGAGATAATATAATGAAGTTTGCCTTAGGGTCAGTAAGGCATGCTAAATATAGAGTCTGATATCAATTTCTGAACCAAGTAAAAGATTGTCATTGACCGGAACCAACGAGAAATAAAAGCGTAGTCTTTAAACGATACAGTAAAGTCCAGTCTATACTCAAAGTAATTTTTAGAAGTATTGTAATTTGTTATTACATACGTGTAACCACTTGCTGGATAAAAGCACATACATTACTAGTACTATTTTAATGATTTATAACACTTAAATAATTATATATTCTTAATGTTCAAGTCATTCTAGAATTTTATTTGACTTTCACAGGTTTGCTCTTTACAAAGGAACTTGAATACTCTTTGGAGACATAAAGTAATGTGTACTACACTAAAAATGACATAAAACGTATTGTATCCCATGTCTGAGTGTTAAAACTATTTTGTATTTTATAGGACATGACTAATACAAATGTGTCTTCTAAGTACTCTGCAAGTGTTCTTAAGGAAATGTGCAACTTTGAGAGCAAAACTATCTCCTAGTGCCATTGTCTATTGAAATCCTTTAAGACTTGGTAGTCTAGGATAAGGTATGCGGATGACATTTTATATAAAAGGAACTATGTTTGAAATGATTTTCTTTGCCGTTTATACTTAGTGCATTTAAATATATTCTATAAAGCTTAAAAACTAAAAGTAAAGTAAAAGTATATAATTAGGGCGAGTGAAGCGATCCCTAACACTATCTCAGAACCTGAACATTTCGTGGTACATTTCACTGAAAAACTATCACGCCTATAGATTTATGCCTTAACATAGTAATGTAACTTCATATCTAGATGTGTTATCAAAAAATAATTTTTTTTACCATTAAAAAAATTAATATTAACAAGTATCTTAAAAATTATTACCCGTTAGAAAAACTACGCGAGCTCTCACAAAACACAGCTTTTTGCTAGTAAATAAATAAAGAATGGAACACTTCATGTAGATATTTCATTTATAAATTAAAAATGTTCGTAAAAACCTTTGTAGTGTATCTGAAAGAGACTAATGATTGTATGCTGTTACGCCAATAATTATCTAGATATTTATTACAATAATTATTTAAATTGCCACTTAGGCACCACGTTTCAGATTATCTTCTGATGTATGGTATTGGAAGGAAGATAAATTTACACCATAAACAAATATGGTAAGATTATTTTTGAAGTTTTATACGTTGATTGGTTCCTTTTATTTTTTAAGAAACACTAAAATATTAGGTCTGAAGCATTGACTTCTTTTTAGACTTCTTTAGAAGGAAAAAAAATTCCTTCTATAACTCTTAACTTTAACATTTTGTTAAGATATTTTTTGTCAAATTGAATAGAGGCAGATTGTAAATATTATTTTTCTAAGTATGTTTTTGGTCTTCATAGGTGGGTCTCTAAGAGCTTGACAGTAGTCTTTGTACTTTCTTAGGTTTACGCGAATGTTTGACATTATAAATGAAACTATATTTTCGGATTTTGTCGCGGATTTATTATGATTTTTGGTTCCCGACGTTTTCCCGACGGAAAAAAAATTGTGGGTAGGCACTGTCTGTAACAAGTATATAACCCCCTGAGACGTCTAATACCTTAGTCTCTCCCGTGACCATGATTGCTGTAAAGCATTCGAAATGTCGGGAACCAAAAATCATAATAAATCCGCGACAAAATCCGAAAAGATAGTTTCATTTATAGTAGTCTTTGTGTTACTCTAGGTCATAATCTGTGTACTAAATTTTATCTTAATCCGGAGTGTTAATATTATACATACTGTCGTATGTTTAATATTACTTCGACTTTTTCGAGCATAAAATCGAAATTGTTGCCACACTGCGAGGTAGTTTTGCGGACTTCAGATGTCTCTACATATGTGTAACATTATGAATATTTAAAGCTTAAATTATTGTCAAATATAGCGTGTCTGCTACCGTATAAAATTAGGCTTCTAAAAAGATATAATGTATGGCACGATAGCCCCAAGTACAAATTAATCGCGATTGAGACTCTCGTGCGCGTAATGACGACGACGCGGTTAGCATTTGAACACCACCTGCTAGGTAGCTGCTCTTGTAGCTTCAGGCAGCCCTTCTGAATTTTAAATTACCCACAATTTCAAAAGTTATTTTATACAAAAAATAAATTGAAATGTTTCTTCACTTCTAATTTTATATCGACTTAAAATGTAGTCAATTCGGGAGTAGTTGTTATGATATTTTTACCAGTATTAAACGAAATTTAAAGACGAACGCCATTGCAAACACTGGTTGAACTTTACACGATAGATAAAAATAATATGACAGAGTTGTATATCTTCTAATTCTTAATAAGTATGTACCTATCTAGGGACAAACCCGATCGGAGCGAGGGTGAATCGCTTATAGGTTTTATACTTTTTAGTTATCAATGGTAGTTCCATAAAAAAATTAAGAAACTAATCCCTTCCTAGGGTTAAAGGTAGATTTTAAAACTGAATATCATTGTATACATAAATATATAATTTGAAATATACTCGTATGTAGTATCTAAATGTTGTATTTAAAACTGTATTATTTCATCCAATATTATAATAAGCTTTTTAAAACCAATATATATAATATACCAATATATATATATAATAGATATAATATGTATCAAACCGGGAAGTGCGATAGACGGAAGCTACTGGACTAGAAATGTTTGTTTGAGTTTGAGTTTTTTTAATTGTACTCCTTTATAAGTCTACTCGAACAATTCCAACGACTTTATTTTACCGTCTTTACGACTTTACCTCGTGTTTTTGTAGGCCAATTTTTATAATGATCCATTTCGAAAAAGTACAACGTGTTAATCAAAATAATCAATTTAATTCATAAATATCAAATAATTAATAAAATTAATTTAAAATGGAGGAAACATGTACAATTTTACAAGAAATATATTTTAGTATTTTTTAGTATAAGGTTAACTAGGTATTGCTTAGAATTAGCTCGGTATGCAAATACATCCAATTAGATGTCTGGTTAATACTTCTATGATAATTTGAATGCTAAATAATATGTTCATCTGGCGTTTTATTACAAGCTAATAGCATTAAGTCTGAATGGTTATGGTTTTTATGTCTCAAGTACAAATTTTGAGACTACTATGAGTCGTTTCTATAATATTGAATGTATAATCACATATAAAGAGAAGATAAATAAGCCGTTTGATATTAGTTAGTTTTGAAACAAACAACCACGTACATATTGTTTTTAAATAACTAGGTAAAAGTATTTTATTTATAGGTAAATTTAAAATAGACCCAAATTAGTGGTACTTTCAACTCTACTTCAAAGCCCAAAAGCCATAAATTAGTCATGTACAGACTTACAAAACAAACATAGTCGCAAAAACGCTTAATTATGCAAAAACAACTAAATAATAACTTATCATAACAAAATGAATAAAAATCACAATATAATATTACTAGAGGAAAACTATAGAATTTGCATGTAATAAAATTTCGCAAGCAATATCAATATAACAGAGAATAAGCTTACATAAATACGGATTACGTGTATTACTATTCACGAGGACTCAGAAATGCTTGAGGCATTCGATACGATGACGCTGAATAAAAGGGTAAACAAACTGCTACCGCTACCTGTTGTTACTTAACAAATGATTGCCCATAAAATTACTGTTTTATATTGTAAAAATAAAAATTAAATTTATATATTGAATTACAATGACGTATTTACTAAGTAAATTGGAGAAATATGTAAATTGTACGATAAGAAAATTACACATAGATACGTACAGATTATAAATATTTAAATAAAATCTCCATTAGTACCTACAACCTTTTTGAATAATTTGGTTTTTCTCCCATCAGGATTCTGATGTTTTAAAATATGTTGGGAGTTGGGACATAATTACACACAGCACCATCTAGTTCCGTAATAAGCTACGAGACTTACAAATACCAGATACTTCACACATAATATGTAACTTTAAATTCATACATATTATAAGTAAATATAAACACCCATGACTGGAGTACAAGCATTTGTGCTCAACAATTGAATGTCCCTAGCAGGACTGAAACCCGCGACCGCTAGCACAGCAAGTAGGGTCACTACAAACTAGACAAGCTTGTAAGTTTTGATAATTTTAAGTTAATATAATTAAGGATGAAATATTTTTACTGTCATATTTATTAAGAAAAGAGATTTTTTTTTAAGAATATTTATTTTAAAATATTTTTTTTAAGTTACCGTTTTAGGTAAAAAGTAATAATTACTTTTCCATTGCCTTCAATAACTGAATATAATTTTAAATACGAGCGATGTGTGCAATTAGAGTCATAAAACAAGAACGTGTGATTACACATTTCGAAACACAAATTACAGGAGTCTCCTCGTTGAAGCTTCTGAGAAAACTCAGACAGACATGTTCATTGAGAATTGAAATGCTTATGGTGACTTACATTAAAATAAATAAATGGAATTATATGGCAGTATTATTTTAATTGTACCTATCCAGGTAGCTTGCTTAAGAAAATATTGCCAAGTGCGAGATGAACACGTGTAAAGCGTTTCTTTGATAACTGCTTTTTAGCTAAGCAATTCACTAATTAGAAAAATGGTTTGTACTGTTGTGATTGAGCCTAGATGTCTTAAAACAAAGAGATTATTACATATTATACAGTCATTAAAGAGGTGATATATCTACCAATAATTGTACTATGGTGCGTTCATCTGCGATAGCATGTGTATTATGTATATCTTCTAAGGTATCCATATCTTCGCTCACCCGAACGAAGCAAGGCCTTGTGACTTGCGATAACTAGTCGCTAGCATATAATAATTATCGATTATTTCAAAATTATTATTATATATAAAAATTGAAATTCTTCATATAATGATAAAACGTGTTTCGATTAATAAATAATAAATACTTAATCGATATGCATTCCTTCGTAAAATAATACCTACTATACCCTTAGTAAATTGATTGCAATTTTCATGGTTCTCAGATCACATTACTGATTGTGATTGCAAGCGGACGAATGACTGAACAGGTATTAAAAATTAATTAAACTCTTTAAGCAGTTAAATTTTTATTAGGTATCTGCGATTCGTTAAGTAATAAGTATAGTTAAGCCTTCGTTACTTGAACATATTTAAAAAACCTTTTTTAATTGCTACTATTTCAGACTTACTTGGTTTCTGTATAAAAATACAAAGGTTAGCTTTTATATTTAGCTACTAGTGATTAACGCTCGTTCCGCTCGGGTTCAATGCCTAAGCACGTTTAACGCTGAGTATAAAGTTAATATTTTCTCGCAGTTAGAACTATTCCATGTGACTCGGATACCAAGCTATCAACATACTAAATTTAATGAAAGTCCAGTGGCTTTTTTTGTAATGCGGTCATGCGGGCTATATCAATAGTAATAATGTCACAGGATGTTCCAATTTAATTAATAGATAAGACTTAGCTAGAATTTTATTATAATATACCTACAGGCTACATTGATAAACTATAATCATAAAATATTAAAAAATATCGAATTCATAAATACAAAACAAGTTTAATAAAATTTAATTACATAATTATCAATATTCGCATTACGCTCCATACGAGCGCGTTGAAGTCTTTTACTCTACTATGTAATAATGTGCCTGTGTGCGTACGCAACTCAAATACGATCTTACTTATAAATCATTCCTTTCATATTTTGATAGTCGATTAGATGGATCGTACGCGTGGAATTATGCCTCGTTTATATCTAAAACAACTTTCTATAAAGATTAACAGCTTTCATTGGTATATCTATAGTACTTGATTAATTACTGTAGAAAACACATAAGATTTCAGTAGCCAATTTTGGTATATAATGCACATCATTCAATATAGAGCCTCAACTTAGTTTTTATGTAGAGCTCAGCGCTTACATATCTTAACTAAAATGTTATAGTCAAGTTTTTAAAATAAAATAATAGTATATCTTACCATTCCGGCCTTTGATTTAGACCAATTATAAACCCATTTCTTGGTTTTGAGCACGGTTGTTACACTCGGACTAACAAACAAAAAATATCTTTCATAGCCACTTTACATAGACACAAGTGAAAAAATCATGTTAAAACACTTTTTTAATAATAAAACAAATAAGAACACTCCTGTATCATAATGATGTTAATTTCACGATAAAATTGCTATACCTAATATGAGAATTCATGGATAGTTAGAAACTTGAAAGCACTCTCAAAGCATGTTATCATGCGCACGCGCAGCCAACGCACGACTGACTGCCGGCGTAAAGTGCTGCCATGTAGAGGTTAAAATGAAAAGAAAAAACGGTTAAATAAAATTATCTACTAACAGCGGAGTATTTGTAGTATTGAAATGAAATTTGACATGGATAAATAAATATACTTATTATATGTTTTATAGGGTCGTTATAGAGTCGCGTAACGAAAAATGAAATACTCTACATAACACAAAATACGTCCTTATATTAATTTCAAATGTTCGCATATTTGACTTTTTAAGACAAACTATTACTACTTACATTTTCGTTTCATTTGAGAACGTTCAAATGCTTTACAGCAAACATGATTCTGGGATCAAACATTAAATATATCCGTAAAAATTGGGAAAGATTATTCATATAACATATACAAAAATCATAAGCAAAGTATAATGCATATAAAATATAACGCTATAATTTTATCTCCATATTGTTTCTAATACAAATATAAGTTGAAATTAATTTAAAGATGTACTAAGACATTAGATTAAATTATATAAATAACTTTAATAAAATTTAAACTCATTATTACTTATTTAGAAATATTAGATGACATGGCAACACTGAAATTGCTACCACTGCACTGTAGTTACTTGTAGAGCGCGATAGAAAATATCGCTTGCCTTTTCACCGCGTCGGAATGTGACCCGCTATCACCTTGAAGGCCGCAAGCGTGGACTCAATGAAAACAAGAGCTTTTGAAGCTCCAAGCAAAGTTTACTAGTTACGCGCCTGCCCGCCTAGAGAAGATTTACCAATAATAAATTCGTAATAATAATGTAACATAACTTGAACATGAAAATGTTTTATTATATAACAATAGAATAATATATAAATTGCAAAAAAAAAAACAAAATCAAGTATTATGCTTTTGTAACATTTTTAATTGTTTTCTATTTTTTTCATAACAGTAGTATATTCAAACGTCCACCTCGATGTTATTATATTGATAAATTTAAAGTAAAACAATACCTGGACTCATTTCAGGGGTTGGAATCTATGAGTTTTTCATGGCAAAAAGACTCAATAACGTTTGACAGATTGCCGGAGGTTGAGATAGTTATACTAACATGGTATGATTAGACGAGAGAGACAATTATGGGTCTAGACGAGACAGTATGTTGCAGTAAGCAATAGCATTGAGAGATACGCTGTACCGGTTACACATTTCGCTTTTTTTAGAAGTAAAATGGGCTCTCTGAGTACACTTCTATGTCGTTCTATATCTCAAGAATCAATAATGTCTCAAGAATCATACATTATGTTTTTAGTAACGAGAATAGTAGTAAAATTATGTAGTATAATATAAGTTTTAAAGTTTAAATAAATATCTGAAGTATTCAAAACTACAATTTACATGTTATCGAATATACATATATTGTTTTTATTCTTATTATTGAACACTGTTGCGTTAATAAATAAAGAATATCTTTAAATTACCTAAGTATATCGAAATATAACTTTTAGAGGCCCTTCTGTTAAACTATTTAGTAATGCACTTTAGCCATTATTCGTTGGTCCCATCGATACGTATTTGTTAGCTCGAGGAGTCACGGACGTTATCTAGTTTTAAATAACAACTTTAATGGAATAAAATGCAAATACAATCATTGTATATAGAAATTTATTGATTTCTGATAAGCAGGGGATAGAAACTTTATTAGGAATTTTAAGCCGTTTAAGATAAAACACAAATTATGTAAAGTAAATTACTTACTTTAAAAGACAGTATCTAATTTAACACACGATTTCGTTTAACATTATCATTTATTTTGTAATATTGGCATTTCTAGGTACATTTAGTTAGAAATGTATGCGATTAGATTTCGGGAAAAATAACAGAACATAATTTTAGTATAGGTACTTAAATGATTTTCATTTCTAATCAATAAAACATACAAAAATTAATGGAAACTTGTTCAAATAAATTCAAGCACTTATTAGCCAATATGTGACGAATATTTGTAGTCAGCATCAGCAAAGAACGATAAGCAAAATACAGTTTTAACTTTATTATCAAAACATACTAGAATTGAGAACAATTTCCAATTCAATCTATCTTCCAATTCTATTCATATAACAAAATTCTAACTGAGTCAAATCTGTTAATTAGTTATTTTTTGGAAAATCATATATACTTAGTACTTAACTTATTATTGATACAGACAGACACGGAGAAATTCTAAAAACTATAGGTTCGTCCTCTATATCGATAATAATGTTTATATTAATATAACTTTTCAGAATATATTTAATGTACAGAGAGTAGGTACGACTCAGTCCTCAGATACAGTAGAATTTTATTATATGTAGTAGGCTAGCGACTCGCCCTCGCTTCGCTCGGGCTCTTCCCTAGATTTAGCACAGGCAAAGCCGCGGAATCCGCTAGTTATGCATATAAACCTTCCTCTTGAATCACTCTATCTATTAAAAAAAACCGCATGAAAATCCGTTGCGTAGTTTTAAAGATTTAAGCATACATAGGGATATAGGGACAGAGAAAGCGACTTTGTTTTATACTACTACTACTATACTTATATACTTACTACTATGTAGTGATAGGTGGACGAGAAACCAACTATTACGTAGGTTACATGTATTTAAGCATCGCAGGGCGTCTCTAGTGATATTTTTATATTTATTTCCTAAAATTATGTTTATTACATTTTAGCTTATAATTTAAATATTTATACAATTAAATATTTAAGTAGCAAAATGTGTCAATAACATAAATTATTAGTAACAAAATTAGCGCAAACATTATTTCGTCAATATTGTTCATTAGCATTTATAATTATGTGATTAACATAATATTCTTAATTATGTTACAATAAAATGAAGAAACATATTGTGCTAAGATAAAATATATCGTAATCAGCTACCTATTATGTACTACTAAAAATTACTTAAAAATTGGTAAAAACGTGTTTTTCTATTTGTTGATTTATCACCACATACTAAGTAGGGACTTTTCATAGTTAATACTCAGAGGTTATAGATATTACATAAAAATATAGAGAAAAGGCCACCGTCCCATATTATGGATCTGTTTTTCACGGCTGGGACCCGCGTCTGCATATCGCTTATGTACATATATTATACACGTTATAATATGTAGTTAGTCGGTTATGTGGAGATTAAATTGCTAGTAAAGCCATTACTATTTACTACCCACTTGAGCACAACGGAAACCTTATTTTTTTAATGAGGCACGGCAAGGTAACTTACGTAAGTAGGTACTCAACCACGATGCTCGACGGCCTACCGAGACAGATCTACTCCTCTTCCTGGAGAGGGCTGCCTTCCCAATATGCTTCAAGTAGTATTCGAAGTATACAACCTTCCTCCCTGACCACAATAATCATTAATCAGAGGGTTGCATTCATGATCCACACTACTATTAGAATAGTAAGTACCAGAGTACGCGTTGCGCGCTTGGTACACCTTCCACTCAATGAGGTGAGCCACTTTCCGAATACATTTTGAGACTTAAGTTCGACTCCAGCTGGTCTGAAGAACGGACCGGACTCTACAACAATGATATGATAAACACAAGTTCCTCGAACTTGTGTATGTATATATTACGTACCTACCTAATAAAGAACTCTACACATGGAAATACTTTATCTGGAACTTTTCAATACTTTTAAACTGTATTTTTGCTGTTTTGATTTTTAAAGTTTTAAACGTTTTGATTTTTAAAAAGTTTAAGGGTTGATGGCGTATGTTCTCTTTCAAATAAACTAAAGTATCACAGGTGCTTACGTAAGTGTAATTAAACAAATGTAACTATATTTATAAATTTTACACCTCACACTTCTATTTAAGAATGGACGGGCGTGTCTAAAGACAGAAATGGTATTATGATTTCTTTCTTTAGTCTAAGTATACATCAACATGAGAGCTCAGATACAGAGAGAGAGAGAGAGAGTATAATATATTATAATAATTACAATAGGATAATTCAAATAGTATATAGGACATTATTTTATTATGAAATAAAAGAATAATAATAAATGGGTTAATGTTTGTTTTCCCTGAAATCTGAATTCGTAAAGATTTATGTATCTAAACATACAATCGCCTGATTATATTTTCTGACCTCATTTTTTTAAACTCTTATTTGCTTCATTTTTTAACCAGGCAACCTATTATTTTTCTTTAGAGTATTATTTAGTTTCTAGTTAGTGTTTTCTACTTAGTGTCTATGAATAGGAAATAAAATATAATATATAATTATATCGTTTTTGAAAAATAGTAGTTTTTATGTTTGTTACCACTATTCGTTTGATTACCATTGTGTTGGCTATTGGAATTTCGTATTGGCATTTATAAATGAAACTCTCGATATGTATCTATATACATTTAGGCAGTAGCAGTTGAGTCTTTTTTGAATTAAATTTGAAAGACACAGTTAATTTCCGAGGTTTATTTATAATAGTAATAAAATTTTCAAACGAAATAAATATCAAAGCGGTTGCTAGGTAACTGTCATAAAAAATTGACGTTGAGTTGTTTGGATGACGTATTCGCAGTGCTGCCAACCCTACAGTTTTAACTGTAGATCTACAGTTTTTCGGAAATTCTCTTATTTTCAGTTTAGGCCTCGAAATCTACATTTTTTAATGTAAAATGCTAGCGTCATCTATTTTATTAGTCCGTACAATAAGTCAGCCTTAATATTTAATTCGCTCCCTATATATTTATTACTATAATTAATTATATAAAATATAATCTATACATCTTTAAAATTCTAACTGAGTCAAATCTGTACATTAAATATTTTTTGGAAAATATAATTGAAAAAGACATTTTTATCGATATAGAGGTCAAAACTATTGTTTTTAGAATTTTTGTCTGTCTGTCTGTCTGTCTGTCTGTCTATCTGTGACCGCATCACGAGAAAACCACTGGACGGATTTACATGAAATTTGGTATGATAATACTTGGTTACCCGGGTTAATAGTACATAGGATACTTTTTACTGCTGGAAAATATCTCATTTCTGACAAATCTCAAGTAACTGTTAAAAACCGACTGTAAAAGATCACACGGTATGTGAAATCTGAGAATTTAGTTTAGGGTCTTTAAAATGCGAGCGGAGCCGCGTGAAAAGCTAGTATAAAGATAAAATGTAGATTCACTGTTTTTTAATTTGATAATTACAGTTTTTCTACAGTTTTTTTTAAGCATATCTACAGCTTACTCTATGCTGGGGCTGGCAACACTGCGTATTCGTAACGCTTTTAATGTTTTCAATTTTCAAATTGTTTCAAATTGTTCGTGATCGAGACTAATAATTGTTGCGATTTCTGAGGAAGTCATTTTATGATTCAATTAACTGACTGACCTCACGTCCAATTCAGTGTCGTAGCCCACGCGTATGTTCAATTACTTATATTACATGAGCAAAATCATGCAATATCGTAGTGATAGGAAGTAAATCCAGAATTGGTAAAGACCTTACAGTGTGCAGTCAACCGAGGTTAGGTATCGATCTCACAAAATTAGTCATTTACGAGCAGGTTTAAAGTAGCTTGTGATTCATTATGAAGTAAGAAGTTATTGTATATATTTTTATCCTTTTAGTATTGCAGAATTATTGCAAAAGTATACACTTATTTAACCTAAGGAGTAAGGATACAGATTTAACAGGTACCTAACTTGGAATTATTTTGTAGAAGTTCAGCTTGAATGTACTTAGTAACTTATAAAATTATTAATTTGTGTAATGAATAATACATCCTCCATTGTTTTATACATATGTATCATTTTTTAATAAATTTCATTCAAGAATGTCACGAATGAGACCACAGTGGCAGTTACAAGCTATAGCTGCTCAAAAAAGAGACAATGAGCTTCGTCGAGCTGAAGAACTAAAGAAGGTGGCTAATTACTTTGAACTTAACACCAATAAGTCCAGACATCATGAACAATGGACAACTGAAGGATACTACGAGAAAGCTAGAAAGGAAGCAGAGCTTCTTAGTGAAAAGAAAATTAGGACTGCGTAAGTTGAATTAATAGTATAAAATTGTAACTAAGAATTTTCACTTGGTGCCCTGTCAAAATATTTTTTCTGATTCATTTTTGGTAGAAAATCTTAAGTATAATTATAACTTTTGTATATTTAAAAGTTTTCTGAGAGTGTTTTAATAAGTATTTCCAATGTGAAATTGTGAGACTGTTTTCTTAAATATTGTGATGTAATCAAAGAAATAGAATTCCTAATAATAAGAAATAACATGACTTGAACATCAGACATTGATTTATGCTTTTAAGAATATATGCCATTTAGAACAACAATTATTTAAAATTATACTGTGTATCAAAAGTTCTTTAAAGTATTTCTAAGAATTAAATCCTTTATCATAGTTTTGTTTAATAAGCATTAATAAATGTTCCAGACAATTAGAAGAAAGACGAAAGAAGCTGGAGTTCATGCTATTTCAGGAGAACATGCAATACCAGGAGGAGCTCAAAACTTTGGCTTCACAACCTAAATATTATAAAAATGGGTATCTTAATAATTTATTTAAAGTACAAAATAAAAATAATATTTCTTAGTAGAATTTGCTTTTATTTTGTTCCTTTAGTATATTTAGTATTATATTATTATTATTTTAATATATTCTGTAGGGTATATTTTGAGTAAGCTAATTTTATTATATTGTAGATAAAATACGCATGCACCTTTGATAATTATGATTATTAATATGAAATTAAGCATCTTTTGTTTATTTATTCTGTAGAAAATATAACATAATTATCTATTTATTTAGCAAATGTATGTAGATTGTAGTGATATGTAAATTATCTTGTGGTGGAGGCACACTGGTAAGTAATAAGTTAGCTACTTTTATTTTAGCATTTATAATATTACATTAATATTAGTGGATTATGGCCAGATATATCATATTGAGGGAGGCCAATGACCAGCAGTGGGATGTTAAAAAAGGTTGAAGACAAGCCAAGTATCATACATACATAATACCTTTATTGTACACAAATATAAATAAAAATTAAAAATCACAAAAAAATTAATAACAACACTTGCTATTTGAAACACCTTTTAACGAAACAATTTTTTTTTCAGTTCATATTTAAACAAAGTACCAACATCGAATTTGCAAGAAATCAACCAGGGGATTATGGAAAAGGAGGAACAACTTAGAAAGCAGGAAGCAGAGTTAAAATTGTACCATGCATGGAGGTTGAGGCAACCAGAGTTGAGAGCTGCTAGCTCATATATTGCTAACGGCAAGTTAAAATCTGCCTGGTGAGTGAATTTTTCAGACATAACAGCTTAACTTATGCAAAGAAAAATAATACAGTATATTTTAGTCGGATATATTATTAGTTTAGTTTTTGTAGTAAGTCAATATTATTAAAATTATATTTTATTTATAGAAACCATACATATATACCCATATTTAAACAAATATTTTTTTTATTTTAATGAGAAATGCTGTTTAGGATGAAGTTTCCACAAATTTTCTATTTTGGTGCAATTTAATGTTTATATACATATATTTTTAATATATTCTTAATTGATTTTAGGATGGAACAGATAGTAGAGAAAGAGATGCAGAAGAAAAAAGAGGACGAGGACACGAGAAAGGTTCTGCAAGAAAGGGACGAAGCGCTGAGGCGCCAGATACAGATAGAAGAAGAGAGATTGCGAGAGAAGGAGCTGCAAATGAAGGTACTTTGGTATATTATAGTGTCTATTATTCTTCTTAATAATTTTTCATACATTAAATGACATATTGAAATCTATTTTATTTGATTAAACAGCAAAGGAAGTTAAGTTTGATCATGGATGGATGGATCATGTCAAAGTAAAAAAAAGTGATCATAGTGTTTTCTCTATTATAATAATATTTTTGTCATTTGGACTGTAGTTAAAACATGAGTATGCAGTCAAACACTGTTTTATCCTTGGGAAATGCATTAACGCATATCCTTTGTAGAAAACAGGTGGTTGGTTATTGGTCTCACTGGCAAGCCCACTACCCACTAAAACCTAAGCCACTCTATCTCACTCTATCTTCCATCTAACACTAGTCTAGGGTTTAATTTTTCTATAGCACTATTAAATACAGAAAAAAATGAAACTTATGTATCCTTTCTTATTAGGAACTCAGAAATAGTTTAGAAGGACAAATAGCAGAGCTAAGCGAGAAAGAGACAGTCGTTAAGCAGCTACGCAAACTGGAAGAAAGAGAGAGATTGATACTGGAAGAGCTGCAAATGCTAACAAAAGAAAGAGAGACAGAACATGCAAAACTTGTGGCTAATAGAGATGTGCATATTATAAATATGGGCCTACATAAATACAATTTGAAGAGGAAAGTAATAGCAGTCATAAATGAAATTGATCTGGAATTACAAATGTTGGCAAAAATAAAGAATAGTGCTTTAAAGGTGACTTGCTTTTGTATATTATTTAATATTAATGTGCTTTTATTAATTTTTATATGAAATAAAGTTAAATATCCCATAATTATTAATTATTTAAAATGACTAAAGAGGCAAGAACTTTATGCCACTACTACTAAGTGAAAAACAAAAAGAAATCGATCCCACGGAAACCATACATTTTCTGGGAAAAATTACCTATGTACAATATCGTGCTACAGTTTTGTTTGGCTGTTTCAATTTGTTTACAAAACATTAACCTAAGTTATAAACATAGATCTTTTTATGATGAGGTAATCTACTTGTATTTTTAATTTATTTTAGAAAAGTTGATTATAAAATTATTATTTATAATTTAAAACTTAACCTAGCTCAAATAAATGTTAAATCAATAATATATATTGTATGTACAGGATTATGAAGCAAATCGTGAAAAATGTGCGAATTACAAACGTATCTTGGACGCGGCGCTGAAGGAGTTAGAAGAGCACAGAGAGAGAGAGCGACAAAGACAAAAGAATATCGATGCAATGTATGACGGTGAAGCGAGACAGATTAACGAGAAACAAGATAAGGTAAGTTACGTGTAGTAGGAGTAGCCAGTAGGTGTGTTTGGTGTGTAAGTTGATGATTGAATTAGCTCAAAAATTATTACGTTAATAACTGCATTAATTTTAAAACTGAGTCGCAGCATTTATTTATTTATTTGTAGATTATGAATTTGTTTTGTAAAACCATCTGACTTTATGGCATTTTTTTGAAATATTGTGGAAAGCATATCTGCAATGGTCTAGTTTTACTATTAAATCTAGAGGTTAGACTTTTAACTTCCGGAATGTTGTAGATTTTGGAACCCAAAGGCTGAGATTCTCTTGCAATGTAAAGAATAACTTAAATAAATATTTTGTTATTATTTTAGCTGTAACATCTAAAAAACCTAATAAAATTCAACAAAAATAATTAAAACAAGGATTAAAGTTGTAAATTAAGTATTTTTACTACTAAGGTTAGTGGCACAAGGAACATGTGCAAGCATATTGTAGAATAGTAGAATTTGAGAAAATTACTGTCCGCCATCTTCGGTTTCGTTCGCGTTCCGCCATACTGGATTTAAAATGATGGAAAACTATAAAATATCACTACTCATAAAATATGTACGAAAACTCCAATAATAAGTCTTAATATCTCCATTAACCACTGGATTTAGCGCGAGTGAAGCCGCGATTTCCGCTCGTAATAATATAGCCTATGTTACTCGGTGATAATGTAAGTTTCTAATAGCAAAAGAATTTTTTAAATTGGTCCAGTAGTTTTTAAGTTTATTCGTTACATACAAAAATACAAATCTTCTCTCTTTATAATATTATTAAAGATGTATTAAAATAAAAAAAATAAATTAATTAATTATACGCTAATAATAAGATTTCAGATCTGGGCAAAAGAACGTGAAGCGCGTAGCAATCTAATGAAAGAAGTTATAGAGACTCTCAAAAAACAAGTGGAAGAGAAGATAGAGGCGAATATTCGTTTGCAAAAGGAGAATGTGTTAGAGCGAGAGAAGATTCTAGAACAGATGGACAACTTCCACCAGGAAGTACTCACTAAAGAGAGGGAAACTCAGGTTAGTTAATTTTCCACATCAAACCCTGTAATAGTAATGTCCAATCCGGTCGGGCGCGAAGTTAAGAGCTGTACATGGAGGTGGCCCACTTCAGTGGACTGTGGAGCAACCCCATATGTGAAAAATCTGTTGTAGTCCAGAGGTAACACGTTCGCTTCGGTAACAAAGTTAAGCGAGGTAAAATCCAGGGTTCCGCACCTCTGATAATAGTATTACTACTTGCCTGGAAGTGAAGGAAAATATCGTTGAAAACTTGCATATTTGAGAGAATAATCCACACTTTACCAGCGTACAATAACATGGTCCCCCTCGTATTGAAGGAAGGCTCTTACCCAGCCGTAAGACATTAAAAAAGGGCTTTACACTTATTCTGACATGTAAAAAATTCTATTACTCTATTATTTTATGACCATAATTTATCTTATTTCAGCTGAAGAACTCGTCATACTCAACTATAACGGCGTTACAGTCACAGCTAAACGGCCTCCACCTACAAAAGGAGCAGATAGAAGAAATAGCGACCCGCGAGGCGAAGTTACGCGAGGCCGCACTGCACGAGAGACTCATACGTACTGAGATCGCCAAAGCACAGAGAGAAGGAAATACACAAGCTTGGGCATAAATTATACAAATATAATGAAAATAGTATTTAAAGGAAAGCCCTTGCTCAGTAATGGGACGTTAATGACTGAATATAATGAAATATATCAATATACATGTGACTTAGCCCTGCTTTATTCGGGTGCGACCCTAGTTGCTAACTTCTAAAGTCTCTTGGCTTAGCGCTCGGCTGTACTGCCGGACGCAAAGGCTGAAGATTCTAAAAACTATGATACCACTTCTGGATCAAAGATATTATATACATAGATTAAGATTTGTATTAACGTAATATGCTTAGGGTAAACTTATTAAGGTGAAATAATATGTGCTTTACTGTGTGATATTATAATAGTAATTAAGTTAATCCGAAGGAAAGTGAAAATTTTGAAACAGGTATATAAAATATTGAAAGTCTATAATTAGAGACCATTATCTACATAATGTATATTAGTATTATAGTTTCTATAAAATATTAATATTCTGTGTCAACTAAAAAAATATATTTTTATATATATTTTTAAACATTTCCTAAAAATAATTCGAGAATCATATGTTTAAAACATCAAAGTTACGTCAAACTAAACTAAAAATAGTATCTTCCAAAATATTACACCCTAAAATATTAATTATCTTAAATTACCACTCAAGTTATAAATATTCTTATGTTCATAACCCTTGTTCGTTAACATCGTTTAACAATCTTGAAGCGCCTTATATTTTTTTCCAATATATAAAGGCGAAACCATTTATATGATTGTCTCGTATAAAAATATCGGTTTGACGCCACCCTTATATATATCATAGTATGTATTGAAGAGCAAGGGTGCTCGATTGTACCAAATTATTTTACTTTCATCTGGATAAAATAATATTCTAGTTCTAATTGATATGAACATAAAAGAAGTCAATATTAATATCCTACATAAATGTATCTCAAAGAGAGCGCGAGAGAGAGAGAGGAGAGAGACAGAGAGAGATGTCTACTTTATACAAAAATTGTAATAAAATTATTAGCCTTTTAAATAGTTTAAGGTTGATTTTGGGATTTTTGTGTGTAGAGTGTTGTTTAGCAAATTAGAAATTGTTTTTTTTGATAAATAATAAGAAACATACAGTCATGATTAAATTACATTTACAAATATTTTAATGGATATTTATAGAACTAAAGCTTTAAAAATATATTAGATTTAGTAGGTATATAATAATACACAACTATGAAATTACTATTAATATGTACATTGTACTAGCAATAATACTAAATAACTAGTAATAATTATTACTGAAAACAAGCTATATGCAAGTCACAGATGAAAACGGATATTATGAAAAAAATCATAATCTGTGATATAAACTTATGAATTCTATTTCTGTGTACTATTATCCATTCAGGATTTAATAAAGAAAATATTAAGTAAAATTATTTTATCGGATTAGTTATCGATCGGATTCTGAAATAAAGATAGAAAGAGATATCTGAAAAAAAATTTAACATGACTGATTTTCAAGTTCATAAGTTTTTTTTATTCTGTTCTTTGTACAACTGTATGTTCCTATTTGCAATGTGTAAAATAAAGTTATTTTCTCAATATAAAATACTTCTTTTTTCTGACTTTTATTCCACCATAGTACATGATATTATTTTTCTTCTCCCTCTACCTCTTAAGTTAAAATATACAGTGTTTAATCAGGTTATTACTTATTTTAAATTACTAAAAGAGAAATTATTTTTCTTGTTTATATTTTTTTTTAAAATAAGTGTAAATAAAAATTTGGTAAATATAGCAAAATTAACCCTGAAAATTATATTAATTTCCATGATAATCAGAATTTTAAAATCACTCATGTGATGATCAACACATAAAATTAAAAGCGCCATCTGTGTGAATGTATGTAGATCTACCCATCTACAAACCATAGCTACAAACCATCTACAAGAGATTTCAACTATAGATGATTTCAACCCGAACAACTAAAAATTAGTTCCAAATAATGTCAATAGTTGACTGTACATACAGTTGAATTTTAAGTAAATTGGACTCAATTAAAAAAGATTAATAAGTAGTTAGTAGATCCTAAAAAGGTTTATGACTGTTTTAAAAAAGATTCTAAGTGAAGGGGAAGGAAATAATTAAATACCTTAATTAAATTTTCGTAATTTTACTTTTAATGGATTGTTTATCATGGTTGAAAATTGCTAAAATTACATTTTTTCTAATTTTATGTACAGCTATTCGTTTGCGTTCATTTTTACTTTAAGCATTAGAAAAAATCGCCATCTAGTCAAACCTGGTTTACTTAGTTCAATTTATTGTCCTTACTTTTTTCACAGATGGCGCTTTAAAAGTTATTTTTGAAAACCTCAATAGATGTCACTACAGTTTATTATATTAACGCCATCTATGTTCTATCTATTTGTGTACAGTCGACCTCAAATATCTACTAATCTACTGATAAATAATATTTTGCTAAAAGCCTTTTTTTACTACTTAGATAATAATGTTTTTTAAAAAGTATAACAGTCTAAGTACTTTTTAATATTTAAATGTTTATGTCTTTTTTATCTCCACGTCAAATTATTGTCGTCTTGTAATTGAAATAACGTAAAAAACGTTTTATATGTAATATAATTTATAACTTGTACACTAGGTACTCGTAATATTACGAGAACCATTCTCGTCGTAATGGTATGCTGTTTAGAATTATTGTAGGTTCCTATTAGACAATTAATTCTCATTTACCCGAGGCACCTACCCATTTATTTCTGTGTTAAAAATAATATTCTATAATCTAATGTTATATTGAATTATTATTTACCTACTAGTTTTTAATTCCCGATGTCGATAAATAGTAGGTAGCCTAAAGGCTATATCCATTCCGAATTTTATTCAAATTGGTTTGTGAGTTAGCAATTCCGGATTGGAGAGTTCGCACTTAACAACACCTAAGATAAAAAAATACTATGGAAGTTCTCTTGGTTTTCTTTGAGAGCCTGTTTTAGGTGGCCTCGGGACTGTAGAAGTGCCTTACCAAGTCTCGCTAAATCATTAATAAACGTATTTTTATTAAAAATACGTATAGACATTACGGTAATAAGTATTTATTTTTAAATTTAAATACATACCCACATTTTTTATATTTGGCTTTGTACGTACGTTAGATGATCATCAGCCGTTTTTAACGTCCCACTGCACATCCCATCAGGGATCTGGCCTAGTGCGTGTGTACGGACTTCACATGTCTTTCGAAAACTTGTTAGGTTTTCTCAGACATGCAGGTTTCCTCACGATGTTTTCCTTCACCGTAAGACAAGTGGTAATCATAATAGTAATGATTCGCACATGAAAATATCAGAGGTGCGAGACCCGGATTTGAACCCGCATCACTCGGATATCCAAGCGAGCGCGTCACTGGGCTACCACTGTCTTCCTTATATAGGTACTTCTTTTATACTTCTTTAGATGTGTTCGTTTCACGACGCAATGTTTGCATATTGTTTAACACCATTTTATTTTCTTTCTTTCTCTGACTAGCCTTATCCTATTTCATTTGGGGTCGGCTTTCCTTGTCATTTTCACCATACGTTTTGACTCTGGATTTTCGAATGACGAGTCGTTCACTTGGACTTACATCAGATCATTGTTGTTTTCTGACATCCAAGTGAGAAGAAGTCTACCTCGCTTCATGTGAAGTACCTAATATACGTTCTACGGGCCATTTTAATTATATGTGTAGTGTTTGTTAATGCTTGGTCATCGATGATAGTTGATATAACAGTTTCGTTTTACATAGAGATTTCTGTTGCTAGAGTTGTTGATGTAAATTTGTGAAAACATTGTAAGCGATAATCTTAAAAAATCAACGAAGTATTTTTGGCAGGTAGTTAATTTTATATTTGTACCAGGTATTATTTACCTACTTGTTTTCTAATAAGAGTTTTTTTACAAATATATAAAATATTCTCTAGGAAAATTATATTCTACATTAGGTACGTAAAAAAGGCACGTGTTTAATCCATTTTTGCGATAGAAAAATTTAAAAAGAACAGAATGTTTTTTTTGTAACCTCCGGTAGTAACCTAACTCCCATGCTTATCTTTAAAGATCCCTGTACCACGTTAAGCCAGGCTCGTCCCAAGTTGCTACATAATATTATTCATTATTATTCTATTTTAATGTAAAGTAGTAACCCTATATTATTCATTATATAGGGTTACTACGTTATTACTAAAATAAAAAATATAGGTAATCAACGGGTAGTATTTTTAAGAGTGTATAATATTAAAGTGATAGAGTTACCTCTTAGATATCAATAGGTTAGATACTAAAAATGTATAAAGTCCTAATTACCCCATATTCTAATACATTTTTATGTATTGTATGGATGGATTTATATGTAGGTACCTACCTATTACATTAAGAGTGTTCTTGTATTTTCGTTATTACAAATCTTAATTCTTAATTAAATTAGCCTAATATTATTAACTCATATTTGTTATCATATTAAACTTTTATGTAGAGCTTTTTAAATAGCTTTTTCTGTCAGATCGACCTGGCGACTATTGACGACTAAATTTTATCGGTTAGTACCTACCTACCTGATAACTTTTATGTAATTGTAGGTAGTAATTCAGCTTATGTTGCTGAGATCGAACTCTTAAGTAACAAAGTGAATAAAAAGAAAATTTAATTAAAAATAATATAGTTGGTAGATAATTTGTTGTACCTTCTAGGTACCTCCTTAACCTGTAACCAACCTACAGTACAACATTACCCTAAATAAATAATCAAATTCAATTAATTTATTATGTTTAATTGTGTATATATATAAAAATAAGGAGTCTACATCAACTAAAATAAAATAAGTGTTTCTAAAAAAACTATTTATCGTATTGAGGCACGTGATAATATGTAAAAGTATTAAAAAAGTGCCAGTATCTAATGAAAAAACATATCCATAAGTACGATACCCTCGAGACACGTTTGAAATAAGCACGCGCGTATCGGAAAAATAAAGAGCGACTCTTGAAGGCGGGCAACGCACGTCTAACGCCCCGTCAAAACACCATAAAAGACGGACCTAGAGCCGAAAAATCCAGGCTATAATTACACAGCTACCATCCAGGCAATTTAAATTTACTGACGCACGTGTCCCACAAAACGAACCACTACCATCGTACACGCACGGAAAAAAGTAGAAAAGTGTAGGCGCCACCCCCTGCCTCCTACTGGCTGGTGACTGCGACCACGCCCCGCAATAGCTACTATCGCTGTCTCTTTCGTACATACTGATGGTTTGTTTTGCTATCTTTGTCTATTGTGTATTGTGGTGGAAAAGCCGTGGGTGAGCGATGGTTGAGCGATCAGTACGCGTCTAGCTGTCGCGCGTGTTGTGTCGCTCCGCGCGTGTCGCGGTGTGTCTGTGCAGTGTCGTGTCAGGGTGTCGAAGTGGCGGGATTCCTTGCCGCAGGACGGGGGGCACATGCCCCCTTCCACCAGCACCACATTGGTAAAAGTCAGTGTCCTGTGATAGGATTTTGAAAATAGAATTTTTTGTGTTTCCCCCAAGAACTTTGTATGCAGCAATGCCAACGTATGGAGGTTGTTTTCGTTTGTTTTTTTTTCAATTTATTATGTTTATTTATAACGGAAATTGGAGTGATTTTGGTAATTTTAGTGTTTATGCATGATTATTTTAGGCCAAATTCTGGTTTTCAGTCTAAGACCTTAACTTTACATGCTTGTAAAGTGAGAATGAACATAATATAAGTATATCACACATAGAGGCCATCAAAACTATATAGAGAGGGTACATTACATACCCAGATATAGATTTGACTTATTCTATTTACACTTTTCACATAATTATTCACCTACCTTTCTATTGAAAATTACTAATTTTGAATAATGATATCATATTATATATAATGAACAATCATAATTATATTCATTTCATTATAATAAATGTAGAGATTATTGTAATATAACAATTAAGTTAGGCATTTTAGGCCTATGTTAACGGCGTTATGTGCTCTCACGAAAATTGCAACTTATCGATTTCTAAATCTACACAGATAATAATTTAAATATTTTTTCATTAACTTAAAAACATGTGTATAGTTACATACTAAATTAATTATTTAAATTATATGTATGCAGTTCGGGCTTTATACCTAATGTAGAGTCAAATAAAACTATGTAAAATACTTAGAAAATTACTATATTACGTTAGTAATTTTTTATATAAGTAAATATTAATTTAATAAACTCAGCAAACTATATTAATAGCAAAAGAGCAAAGTATAGCAATATATAAATGTAGAGATAGATAAAGCAGGAATGTCATCAAAGACTAAAAAGCTTCAAATCTAGAGCTTTTAAGTATACATAGATAAAAAATATTTAAAGAGCCTGCATAGTTAATATAGGCATTTTAAACTTTTAGTGTATCAGGTATGTGGAAATATTAATTAAAGAATTTGCATATTTATCGATATTTTAAAATTTTATGTTATTTAAGCTTGTAATAGAGTCAAGAGATAAAAATTCTGTGCATGATATGATAGTAGCCTATGCCAATATGTTCTGTGCCTGTGGTATTTTTTGTAGGTATTCCTATCTAACGAAATATATAACAATAATTTATTATTAGAGTATGTACTTATACCTTCAAAAAATCGTTTATTCAACTTCACTTACACTATACTATCTAACTTAAAATATATTTAAAAATATTCGAATCGAATGAATGGTATACCTAAATTAAAATGTATCAGTAAAAATACATATTATACATACACAGGTACAGGCTTGATATTTTTTTTATATAAATATTCATAGCCTATAATAAGTCGGTACATAAAAATGTAAGCGCTTGCAGAAAAAAGCTTCAAAAGCTTTTGATGTAGTGTGTACCTATCTATTAAGAAATAATGAAAGTAATACATGAAATAGTGATGAAAATCATTAAGTACTATAAAGAAAACTTTGATACTGATTAATATTTTTTAAATAGTTAACATTGCTAAAATTTATCATTACAAAGTTTAGCAAAGGACAGTAAATTGTTAGGGATATTGGCAAAGTAAAATAAAATGACCTATTTTAACGTAAATATTGCAAAATAAGAAATATATTATATAATTCAACACGTTTATGTTATAATATAATGGTTGTGTCTAATAAAATGAAATTAAAAATAAACCTAGTTGACTTTAAAAAAAATGTAATGAAATTGTTTTTAATCAACTTATTAATATCTTTTTTTAATTAGTTTCAAAATGTACGTTAAAAAGGATTTAATCCGTCCAAGCCTTACTATCTAAGTATATTTTAAAAATTCTACTTGTATATACGAGTGTCTATGTAAGAATTTATAAGATCGATACAAAGTAGGTTAGAATATATTAAGAGAATTAAGAGGAAACTAAAAAAATAAAAATAATCCTTTAGCAAATCTTTGGTATACTTTTTAAATATTTTAAGTAGGCACGAGTACAACTAACGAAATGTTTTAAAGAATTAAAATACAATGATTCTGCGGATTATAAGCGATTCACTCTACGTAATCGGCTTTTGGTTTTATTCATACAGTTCGACTCTAAATCACTTAAGATGTAAATCCGTTAATTTAAACTTCTTTGTATCATTCACAAGATTTTTCTGATACATTCACTAGTATTTTTACTTAAATATTATTTCATCTTACTTATAAAGGTAGGTAGACTACATTTCGTGTCCTACTAAAACCAACAGTTTGTTCAGAACTAGACAGCAAAACAATTTTAAGCCATGCGATACGTTGTAGATTAAGTTAAGTATGCTAACATTGTAACAAGTATTACAGCTATTATTATATGATATAGTATTATGATTTCCGAAACTAATAATATTGCGGTTTATCAATTTTAGAGCTTCATTACCTTTTAAGTACTTAGTATCTAATGGAAAGTGTAACCTAAGTAATTCTACTATAATAATATAACAGATGCGGTATCCACATAAAAACATGGTTTTAAATATGTATATTATTTTTGCATGGAAATAACATAAGCATGTGTTAAACAATGTATGTAACCACCTGTTGTGGTAAGATAATGAGTAGTACAAAGCTTATTAGTTTGCCCGGATCCTTTGCAAATTGGTTCAGTGGTTATTCCGTAATTGGAAGACAAACATTCATTTCCTAAGTATTTTCACTTACACTGTTTATATTATGAGAGATAAAAGTGGTTTTCTTGTTTTTTTAGCACAGACAGACTAAGATCTGTTTTTATAACTTCTTGGTTGAATGTTTTTTTTTATTATTAAATTGTAATACCTACACTATATAAAATTGAGATGAATTATTACGAAAATTCTTTATAAAAATTAAATAATACATTTTTTTTAAGTTTACGAAAACAATACAAATCGCTCGTGCATATTTCTGAACATGCCTGAAATGAGGCGCAACCAATTCGAAATTCGATTTGAATATAATATAATATTTAAATATGGAATACTTCGGCACTCATACATTATGCTAATAAATGTCAATTTTTGAAAAAAAAAACCTTAGTCAATTTTGAAGTGACATATTTTTTACTTTTTTGTTTTATGTTAGAATTCATATGGCCGTTACTACGAGAATTTATACAAAAACAGTTAAATATAAGCGCAGGCATTGGTAACGCGCAAGCTTTGGGAAAACCGAGTAAAGCTGGTTCATATCCCGAGTGTCCTCTCCTCACCTTTATTATTCCCCATAGAAAAATACTTATATTAGCACTACATATTATTACTAATACTAGTAAAACTAAGTCCTCCGCCGCGTCGGTCTGTCTGTTATACCTACTACCTACTTAAAAACTACTGCACCGATTGTCATGCTGTTTTCACCAATGGATAGAGTAGTTATCGAGGAAGGTTTTAGTATATTATTTTTCAAGTTTTAGCACACATTTACTAGAGGAACCCGCGGCTTCGCTCGAGCTAAATCTAGGTAGTCCTAAAATATTCTTATGTGCCAATGTGAAAATAATTTACCATCATGAGTATCACTCGTCTTACGATGAAGGAAATAACGTGAGAAAATACGTCATAATCTTATTGAGAAGTCTAAGGAATTAATATCACATAAAATTGTTGTAAATGAAACACATAATGGCTTAAAACGAGTTAAAATTGTGTTGGAGGATTTTGTATGGAGGATAATTTTAAATATTATTTTTGTAGAGTAGTGAATAGAAGAAGACTATCAAGTAAAAGTAGAGGATTGATCAAATTTTGCATTTTTAATTTGAATATGTAGGTACTATTATATTATATTTTTCTTTTTGATTATACTTCACCTTTTTTATCCAATAAACCTTAAATTACTTATAAGATCTACTGCTTGGTGTTGTAATTGTTGTTCATATGACGAAAACGTAAAGAAATCGAATCTACGTTCCGCTACAATATTTTCAAGAGCGAGCACCTCCGAGTACGTACGCGGTAATAACGTATGCTAATAAAACTTTATTCAACTAAGCTTTATCGATCGTAAAACAAAATCCTATTATAGTCCAAGGTAGTGCTACCGATTTGCGATAAAATGAAGTATGTACGCCTATATACTTTTATAGGTAGTTTGAAATTGCGAATTTACCTTTTTTGTGTATGTTATATTTATGATAGAGCCTAATTATGTATCATTATTCCTATTATGTTAGTTTTCAAATCAAAATAACTAACTAGTGCCGCCATTATGTACCTATGCCTGTTCTATTCAACTTACTACATTTCTCAACATAAATAATAAGTAATAACCCATAAATTATTTGCTTAAATTAACATTATTAAAATATGAAATAAAATATAACATAATACAATTATTCTAGTATCTAATCAGTACTTCAATTAGATTAGGTACCTACATATATATTTTGTAAATTATTTAATTAAATATCCGTGTATGTACGAAATATATTCTAAACAGTTTAACTCCTTTAGCAAGTTCAGAACATTTATAGTTATTAGTATAATAGAATGCTAATAAAAGGGGATTTCGTATAAAAATTAAGCTTGTATATTCAGCCCGCTTGCATAGTAACTAAATTGATAAAAAACTAAGCCTAGGTAGGTAGGTATGTTATACTTTTAATTATAAAATTATAATCGATTTTGTAAGTTTCTGAAATTGGCTATGAAGGTAAAAAGAAACAAAATACTCAGACTAAAGTACTTTTATAAAGACCAAACTCGCAGAAAAAGTCAAAGTCAAAAGTAGTAGCGTTTATGCTACTATTCAAGATTTGCCATACAAAACCAATTCCGTTTTTTATAAAGCAATTAATATTTCATCGTTACTTTACAGTTTTTGTAAAAAAAATGTCTGTAACATATTATATGGTATTTTTCAGAGAGAAAGAGAGAGATAGAGAGAGACAGAGAGAGGGAGAGAAATAGTCAAATATTAGCTTATTAATTTTCTTTATTATAAAGTCATGGTAAATACATTAATATTAATATTCTGATTTAAAATATAATTTAAAAACACTTTATAGCATCTGTATAGTTCTATGACACGGTCTAGATATTATCCTATAATTTGAGATTTTAGGTTATCCCTTTGTGATAGTTATTACAAAAAGCCCTCATTGAGCATAACGTTTTCTATTACTATTTGCAACTAGTATTTTTTGAAAATTAAAGGTAGATATCATCATATTTATACAGTAAAAATTCCTTTTTTATGTTTCAAAAGGCAGACACAATTTACTTAAGGGAGTCTTAGACACAATACCAAAATTATTTATGTGCTGGATGGTGAAGGATATTGTTGGGGAGCGCATGTTTATATATTTAAATACTAACATGTATTTATCTAACACGTCAGCTGAATTTATGTTCATGTTTCATTTTGATTCATTCGAAGTATTCAGTTGATTCAGCATTCGAGTTAGGTACTGAAATTTCTAAGAGAATAAGCCTACAGTTATGGGAACTCTCAACACATTTATACATAACGATAATATCTAAACCCATAGAATTAAACTTATAATATGTATTTCTTGTCCACAGGAAGGGGCGAGGCAGGCGGCGCCATGGCTTGCGCCGGCTGCGAGAAGCCTATTTTGGACAAGTTCCTCTTACATGTACTAGAAAGAGCTTGGCATGCGGCGTGCGTGCGGTGTGCGGACTGCCGCGCGCCACTAGCCGATAAGTGCTACTCTAGAGACAACAAGCTATTTTGTAGGAACGATTTCTTTAGGTAAGATAAAATTTATATAGAAACTTAATTAATAATATATATTATCTATTATACGTACTTAAATTAGTAGGTACTGTAATATTATTTATAGTTAAAGTAACTAAATAGTAATTCAAAAATAAATTTTTAATCAACAATTGGAACTTATACAAATTATTTTTACGGCTAGCGGAATAGTAATAAAAAAGTAATTGACTGATTTCATTTTTAACTAAAATATTTAAAAAAAAATAAGCATTTGATTGAAAAATGTAGAGTTACTAAAATATGAATAATTCGCGCTCAACAGGTATGTTAGCAATATCTTTTAGTTATAAAATTTATCTATTTTTTAGTTTACCTAATATATCTTCACCATAGTGAACCAAAAAAGGTTTAAATAAAATAATAAATATAACAACTTAACCCACAAATAAGGTGTAAATTCAAACAGAAAGTTATGAGCGTTAGACACTAGCAGTCTTGAAATCAATTGTAAAAAAGTTATAATTTATCATTTTTCAAGGAAGGAAGCCGTTTGTTATCACTTGCGTGAAGTGAATCGCAGGTTAATGATAAATGACTTTTTATCGTTTATATAATGTTTGTTCTCACATTACGAATACCAGAGGGACCAAACTGCGAAAGATCTTGAAGATATAAAAATGTTGCAAACTTACATCGCGTAGATCTTATCATGAACAAAATGATGATTTCAGAACGATGTGGAACGAGATTTAGAGTAATTTTCTGACACAATAAAATCATGGCTTAATTTTTTTGATACCTCATTTTATCTTTCAAACATACATATGTACCTGTCTACATATCTAATGTTATATCTGAGTAAGTTAAGAGAGTTAAGAGCAAAAAATGTAAAGTTAAGTCTGTTTTTTTTAATCTGTTATAAGAATTTCATATATTAAAGAGTACATCTATCATTTTAACGTCTTCAAAATTCAAATCATTTTTAAGTATTGGAAATTAAATAAAATGTTTAGCCTACAAACTGAGCCAAATGTATCGTCATTTGGCTCAGTTTGTAGTGGTTCTTGCTATGCCATTGATCGGGTTCGAATCCCGCTAGAGGCATTCATTTATGTGATGAGCAAGACAGTTTATAATCTGGTCGCGGGTGTTAACATTTTAATATGTATGAATCTAAATTTAAATGAATAGTTATTATAACAGCTATCTGTTATCCATTAAATAAGCCTTAGCTTACCATAGAACTACTTAGATGCTGTGTCTTATTGTCCCAACATAATTTCTTATAAATACTACAAATGTACACAAGAAAGAATAAACAGGAAGAATAAATTATTTTTTATATATCTACTAGTTACAGTAATTTCTCTAAAGAAAAAAATAAACATTTTTACATTATACAAAGAAACCCTTTTTTACGTTAAAACCGCAGCCACTAATACTAATAATGAACTATAATTCTCTATCTTTATATTAGTACTGTTAAATCGTATTGCACCCAAAATATAAAAAAAAAGCAATTTTCGTCTCAGGTCACCGGAAAGCGGTTCACTCATCGCTTCCGCTGTTTAATGCCTTAATTTCATTGAATAAAGTTTTCAAAAAAATTGCTTGATATTTCTTATAGCTACACAGAGATACTTTAAATTATTTTTGGGATCGTTGATAATGACTATTTAAATAAGATTTTTCGGAAAATAGGTATTTAATTTACATACGACTCGGAATTTTATTATATAATATACAAAAATAAAAATAAAAAAAATATGATATCTTTCTATGAAATAACAGTAAGATAACAAAATATTATACACATTACAATTCGTAATAGTCACGTCACCATCTGACTTTATTTGGTAACATTTGGACTTCCTTTGCTTAAGGGGCGTCATTTCCGTTACTGTACAAACTGTCATTATTTTTGTACTCTAATTATTTCAGAGAAAGCAAATATGGTTTTTATATATTATAGGAATTCTAAGTAACTTCTTAAGTAATATAACTTCGTGTCCCAAAAAACTTTACAAAAACAAATCAATACTTTGCACCGTTCCTGCATTACAGATAAAAAAGTACAAAAAAATGCAATTATAATAATTTATTAGAAATAATGCGGCTACAATTATTCACATAGTTATATATATTCACATATTATAAGCTGTGGCGGCAATGTTCAAACTAACATGGCGGATTGTCGAGTTCGCGCCAAGTCAATGTTTTATTCATGCGGCCTCTACCATTTATGTAAATGACGTTGGTAATCATTCAATGTGATGATAAAATTATAAAAAAAATGCCGCGAAAGTCTCGTGTACTTTACTAATATAGAATAATTGGAATGATAAATACTTGTTAATACGGTGTCGCTACGCAGCATGAAGGTTACGAGTAATAAGGCTTGTGTTCCACTGGAATACGAAAATTGACACGAAAGTCTAGTTTAAAACTCCTTATTAAATGCGAAATATTTCAGATTGTTATAATAAAAGAATCCCTTAAAAATATATTATTATGAAGTAGTACCGCGCTTAGGCTTTTTATAGGTGTTAGGTTTGACATATTAGCATAGGTAATGGTAATAAACTAACGAATTGATTAGATGGCGCTCAGCTAAAATATATAACTAGTAACTAAGCCCAAAGTTTCATCACACTTAGAAAAGTTTATAATCAACGAGATTGATAAGTGATAGATTTATGATTGACCTTAAATATCATCGACATTAGTAGATTAAATGAAAACAGGTGCTAAAACCCATTATTGACCGGTTGCGTGTTAACGATGAACGGTTTACCATCACGATCTGAACGAAATTCACTTTGAATTTGACCTAAAAATAAAAGGAGGTTACTCATCATAACGCCGTTATCATATTCTAAATGCAGTCGCACTTATAACATATTGATAAAAATTATCACTGGAATTATTTGGTGTTTTTGCTACAATTAGTCCTATAATCAAAATTAGCCCTTGTAAAGTTCATGTTAGTATTTACTAGAATTCACCATAGTCATGTATCGTGTAAAAATATTAACCGGTTATTATCAATATTGGTTAAAAAATAGAGCCTCTACAGACGGATCAACAGATAGCGCGTATTGATCCTTTGAGTACTCGAAAGGTTATGTATCTAATCCTTTATAAAGTTAAGCTAGCTACCTTGGACAATGTGAATCATTATAATTATCATTCATTTAACAGTTATTTTGTAGCACACCAATAAATAAAGTATGCAAATCTTAAATAATGCGCATAATCTTTACATGTTATTTAAGCCTGTCATCATCATTAATTAAGAGGTAAATAAAATAATATTCTTTGATATGATTTTCCTATTCCGGCTTAACACTGGCAAAAATGTGATCTATAAAATATGAAATTGTATATTGAATACCAAAATATAGATATCAGACAATATGTCCGGGGGTGGCTTTTTGTTTTTGCACTATTTCTAAAGTCAGAAATTTGTGCGTATTTTATTTTATAATTGGAATACTAGTAACTATATTAATAATAATAATTAAAAATATCATAAGTAATGTTTTTCTCAATACTATATAGTATATACTGTTGTACCTTAAGCATAAGTGAGTAGCGACGGCTAACACCATCAGACCAAACCTCGATATTTTTACTGTTTAAATACATTTATCGCATTTAATGAAAGTAAATATTGCAAAATTATGGATAGTATTCAATATTCAATACAAAATTTTATACTTATATTGACATTCGAATCAAGTAAATTTAAAATTTATTGTGTTAAGACATTAGGTCATGGGCAAAATTAGTCAAAACACATTTTTTACATTCGACATAATCCTTCAACTGTTAGAGAACGCGTACGAGTTTATAAATTTATGATCTTTCGATATCTCGATATATATTTACAAGTAGTCGAAACTATTTTTATGACTACTAATTTATTACAGATTGACAGAATATTTAGCAAACGAAGCGAAAAGTCGCTAACATTTTATAAAGAGGCTTTGAGCAATCGCTGGTCATCCGCATCTATGATATCAACTTTGAATAGTTTTAACACGCGATGTTATGATAATAACTCGCTTATGGAATGAAGACAATAACTAATTATTGTGAGAAATCTTAGAAAAACTTCGTATTTGGGTTACTAGAATTTGTCCTGGAAGGTCATGGAAAATTATCATATTTAAATATTGCGTGTTGATTATATTTATATTTTATACTGTATACAATGTTTATCAATATCTTTACTTATGTAAAAGTGTCTCTGACAGAAAATTTTAATGGAATAAGGTGTTTAGTGGCACATATAGAATTATGAAGAATCACTACATAGTATAAAACAAAGTCGCCTTTTCTGTCCCTATATCCCTATATCCCTATGTGCGCTTAAATCTTTAAAACTACGCAACGGATTTTGATGCGGTTTTTTTTAATAGATAGAGTGATTCAAGAGGAAGGTTTATATGCATAACTAGCAGATCCCGCGGCTTTACCTGTGCTAAATCTAGGGAAGAGCCCGAGCGAAGCGAGGGCGAGTCGCTAGTATAATATAATAGGCTATTGTAACATAAGTCAAAAATAAAAATATTTTTATGTACAACATGTCTATATTAAATGGTACTAAAATATGTAGGTGGTACACTCGGAATGAGGACATTACATATGTCTAAATAAAGGAAGTGCTAGTCGCTATACCTTCACTATGTATGTTTTAAGACTTTCAATAATATGTTTGTTCTCAGGCGATACGGTACAAAATGCAGTGGCTGTGGACATGGCATCTCTCCTTCAGACCTGGTCCGGAAGGCACGCGAGAAGGTGTTCCATCTCAACTGCTTCACTTGTCTCGTGTGTAGGAAACAACTGTCCACCGGAGAAGAGCTATACGTCCTCGACGACAACAAGTTTATATGCAAAGAGGATTACTTAGCCGGGAAAGCGCCCACACATTGTAAGTGTATTTATTTTAATAATAAAGATATTATTTCGGTGATATTAATTTAAATTTTAACACCTAAAATTTTATTAACGCCGTAAAAAAATCTTTTATGTAATTAACAAAAATTCGTAGCAACCGCTATGCTCCATAAAATTATGTAAATTACTCGATGAGCTTAAAGTTTTAAATGAGTCTAAATGATCATGTAATGGCCGTCATAAACGTATTATTAAAAAAAATTAATAGAAGGGAAAATGACCTCCGCCACCATATAATTGATTAGTGTCGCAAAATAGAATATACCAACAGCGAGATTGTTCTGAAATTGCGTCTACGGGTACTAAGCTTTACTTACGTAACTGCAATCAAAACATCGACACATGGAATCACGTTTGCAATAGCGAACCTTGCGGTTGTAAGAAAAAAATAAATTAGCTCTTTTATATTGTCCTCGCCTCAACTTGGTTCCAATCGACGTCGAATAATTACTTTTCTAAAACATGACCACGTCCCCTTCAATTTCTGAACGTGACATGTGAGAATTGCATTCTCCGTCCAAAATGCGTTTTTTATTGTTTAAGAACGTAACGTGGCAACAATAAAACTCTCGGAGCACCCATTTCGAAATCGGATTTTTCGATCAATACAAACCGTAACCGAATCTGAATGAAAAAGGAAACAAAAAGATCAACTCGCGGGACAAAAACTCAACCGCATTACACATTAGCTACGTCTCCATGAGGTAGTGCTGTAGACATCTTTTTTATTTTTTATTTACCGCTCTGTCGAGGGTAACACCTTGATGTGCCATCAAAAAGTGACGATTGTAGATAAAATATGGGAATTGTTAGAAAGAATTTTAAATAGATATTCCTAGTTACTATACAAATATTTTGATTGGGGGTCGCCACTAACTTGTTAGGAAATTTGAAAAAGGTCTGACATTGTTATAGGGGTTGTTGCAATATGAATTAAGTCAGTTTAAATTAATTGTCTTATGGTTCTATCCGTCAATACAGCTTTGGATCCGGAATGACTGGTTTTAAGAAGGTTGATTAGTATGTACTCTATTAATGTATTCTGTTTGTGCTACTGTATCATCTTTGACTTTAAACAGCACTAAAATATTAAGTTTAATTACTATTAACCTTTTAAGTAATTAATAAAAAATATATCATATGAAGTTCGAATTTTGAACTTAATTCATAATATATAAAAACATGTTAATGGCATTTGTTTGCTCTCAACTTCACAACATGTGCACGCCTGCGGCGCTACCTATTTTCGGAGGGTAATTGTGTTTAGATATTGTTACTGGAATAATACACATGAACAAACAGCGGGACCTACTAGTAGGTACAATGAAAAAGAAATGCCAAAATAGCAGTACACTAATTTTACAAAGGCAATTTTCATCAATCAATTTGTTGTTGAAGAAATATTTAAGCGATACGTAAAATAATTATGATTTAAAACTTTTATAGTATATCGTTCAAAATATATTTCACGTTATAATTCAGTATAAAGAAAATAAAAAAAAAGAAAAGTAATCGTATCATAGACAAACATTACTTTTCAAAATTCCATTACAGTTGTCAAAGGTATGAATTAAGGGAGGCACAGATAACATCTCTCTCTCAGTGCAGCGAACTGATACAGATAATATATATCAAATAAGGAATCGCTTCCACTGGCTGAACTAAACCACGGATTAGGCTCCACCCGAGGGTTAAGCGGCTTACGCGGTTATTGATATGTGTAGTTCTGTAGTGTATTTTTAATCTTTGAGACTTTGTTTGACTAGATTAAAAAAGCGTAAAGTAGAAAAAATATATCTCAAAATGGACAGTAAAAAATAAATGAAAAAAAGCTAAATTCTAAGACTAATGCTTCAACAGTCTTAAGAATACTAAGGATTAATATTTCAAAACTGTTAAGTATGTATAATCTGAACAGATAATATGTGTTTAACATAACGATTTAACTTTACAGTTAGAGGTTTCAGTTGTAGTTATTTTAAATATCTAAATAATGTATTTATTAAATACTTAGTTTTTGATTTTTATCTTTGATTAATTTATAAAGTAGGTGGAAACTGTGATTTGCGAAGAAAATGAACATATTGGGAAAATTAGGTATTATTTTTAGGCATACATTGATTTTGATTGATTTTTATATAATCTTTGAATGAATGGATTTATAATTATTATAAGGTATTTTAATATAGATAGTAACGCCTCTTAGGTTGCATAAGTATAAGGATAAAGTGTCTCATCCTTTCAAAGTGCATACTTGAGATACCGTCACGATTATTACGCAAGACGCAGCTGTAGATGAAGTGCGCTTGCGCCGGGAACCTTATAAATTGCATAGACGTTGACGTAAGTTGCAAAACTAGTACGGCTCAGTCGTTAGATACTGGTTGTAGGTAAATCATGGTATAAGTAAATAAATTTCACTTTCTTTTCCTGTCACATTTTATAAAAAGAAAATAATATACGAGTATGTGTAGGGTAGGTATAATTAAATTAGTTTTGTAGTATTGAAATAAATTATCTACGCTTACGTATGTATTTTATACACAACACAAAAAAAAATATTTTAAATTTTATATTACTTTATGCCCAATAACAAACATTGCCAACATGATGCAAAAGCGCCAGAGCGCAAACCTAACAAAAACAGTCTCCCCATATCGGTTGCAAGACAAACAGCCGGGAGCGTGGACTCTAGATATTTGCTCAGTCGACTCTAAAGAATAGGTTATGGTAGGAATGATATGATGATGATTATTTTATTACAACCAAAGGGCTTAGACAAGATGACATTCTATAATCGCCACTGCTTACTAGAAAACTAAAATATGTATGGAAATAACCTGTCTAATATCTTACTTGTCTAAGATCATACCAGTATTACAGTAAATATAAATTATAAAGATTATTAATTTAAATTGTAAATAGCGCATGATAGTATCTAATCTATCTTCATTAAACACTTTTATGATGAGGTTAGGTAAAGTAAAATAACAGTTAAAAATGGTTTTTAAGACATTAATATATGTCTAAAAATTTACTTCAAAGCAAAAGCATACAAAAATTTCAACCACATATTTACTTGGACACAAATCATTTAATTCTGGATGTAATTTACCCTGCGCGTGTGTTTGATTGATAAGCGTTATCGCGCAGTGCTGAGCTAGGGTGCTCCCTTTCAAATACTTTGGGGACTACTCACTAGTCAAACGGTTTATCAGAAATCTTCCAGAAAATTCTTTGAAATATTCATGAAATATGAGGAAATGATAAAAAAGAAATTTAAGAGATAAACAAATTTAAGACACGAAGACTGCCAATTTACTTTTGGCTATGGCGCATTATAGCCTATATATTGAGGATAGGCCCTTGCCTAGTGTAAGGAGATAAAGAGTTAACATTTTCAGTCAGAGCCTTCTTTGAAATCGAAGAATTTATATATTACATATAATAATAAAAATTATATCGTGCCTCGAAGTTATAACAAGACTTTTTTCAAAATAAAGCTTTCCACGTATCAAATTCCTTAGAACCAGAAAACTATTTCAGTAAAAGTATTCACGAACTTCGTCTAACACGAATGTCAACTGGAGAAAAAAGTATAAAACACGAAATTACAGACGTAAACAAAACCATTGAACCGCAAAGATTGTGGGTACATCGTAAAGTGAACCTTGGCTGTTGGAGATAAGATTGGAGTGTGATGCAGGTTGTAACTATGTGGAGTCACGTCGGTACGAATGGCGTGGAATGGAGGAGACCGATAGAATCCTATTTCGTCCCACCCCCTGACAGGGGCAGGGGTTGGGGATTCTGCATCCGACGGACTGATCGAGTTAATAACATGGCACGGGCTCCGTTTTAAATCTCGATATTAATACTCGTCTTTGTACAAGTAATTTGTAATTTGTTATATTATAAACGTTGTGGTGTTAAAGACAGAGGTTTTAGTATCGAATAAAATTTATTTTGCTTATAGGTTAAAGTCATTTCGGATTTGGTTTGTCAGCATATAGGTTTAAAGTTTAAGTCGTATGTGTACATAAAATATTTTTTTGTAAAATCTGATTTAAATAGTCATTATTATGAATGTAGGGCTTGAATCAGTACTTTTTAGGATTGCTGTCAGCCTGTATGCCTCCAAAGATATGCGGCCATCAGAAATACGAGAAACTATGAAATTGGTATAATGATAGCTGGTTATCCGGGTCAACATATAGGATATTTATTACTGCTGACAATTATTACATATATCTAATAACCTCCTCCTTTTTTGAAGTCGGTTAAAAAAGATAATATGCTAACTATTAAATGTACCTAGGCAACGCTCAAGTGAGGGGATCGAAGGTGAGTCACTGGTGTTTCATAATTTTAATGATAGATAAAGCAGTTTAATGTGTATACTAAAAAAATCTGCGACCAGTTTAGTTTACTCCTCCTATACACTTCACACCGTTCTTGCTTAACATGGCCACTGCGATTCCGTCCTGTCTGCTATTAATTTTTATTTATCGTTAAAACGATCGATAGGTAGCGTGCTCGTAAAATCGCCGCAGTAAACGTTTATGTTTGAGTTTTATGATGTTTTAATGCAGCGTTTTTGAAAGCGCGCGAGTCCCGAGTTTCTATTTTATACCAACTCGTGGAATAGAATTATAGGCAGTAAAACATGTGCGGTGATGTTCCTCAACGGTATTTTGTTCGCTTTATACGTTCATATATTCATCAATCATAGTGTACCTTGCTGAGATTTTTACACATATTTCTAATAGAGTCCGCATTATAAAAATCACTCGTATTTACGACGTTTAGCGGAATCATACAGTTAAGTGTAGTGGTTCCAACCAACAATCAAAACAGTAAAAAAACTAATCGGTGAACAATTTACAGCGTCAGAAGCGTACCCCGAAGGCAAATTATCGATAATCGACGGACTAACCAAATAGCCGGTGTCGATACAAGTTATCGACAATAATCGTTATAATCGCTAGTGCCGCGCGATTGTTGCCGCTCGCTATTATGGGACGTGCGCAGCGTCTTGAAAACCAAACCAATATCTTTGAACCCTCGTATTTTATTTTCCAAAACACCTTATTATGGAGTTACGGCATCGTCTAGTTCTTTTATGTCTGGTGTATTCACTTTTTGTGTATACGCTTATTATTGAAATTATTATTTATTAACAGTAATTGTCAGCGACGTTCCGAGGGTTAAATTCCGGCGTTTAGCGTAATTTGGTCGCTTTGAGTATTTGGGGCTTTAGTTATCCAAGTGTGGGGTCGGCTATAATTACAGTTGTGGCTTATAGCAAAAAGTTTTGATACCTTTATATCACACGCTTTGGAATCATGACGGTTAGATTAAAATTTAGATACAAGTTACTACTAGAATATAATATTTTCGGATTTTGTCGCGGATTTATTTTGGTTTTTGGTTTCCCGACGTTTCGAATGCTTTACAGCAATCATGGTCACGTAGAGACTGACTTTTAGTTTCGAGAAAATTATATTTCGAAATCAAAGCGGAATATTCCGCATGCTTTCTGCCGCGATCCCAATAATTTCGATTTGAATTATTTTGTTTCTTTTTGTGGCAGTATTGTGCGCGGGTAAATGGCGTGAAATTGACGGTTGGCCAGTGTTTGCCGTTTCTGACTACATATGATCTGTCCACTATAATATGAGCCATTCGTAATACTACTATATATTTTTATTCTTGTAATTTATAAAAGTTATCACAAAAGCTTTTTAAAAACTGCAAAGTATTGCAACCAATTTAATTAAATTTCAGCTACTTTTTATTGATCATCGATTCATTTTGAATTGCATTTTCATTAATTCTGAATACGAATAGAAGGTTTTTTGCAATATTTCGTAATTTATATTTGACAAAGAAAAATAAATATTACACATTACATTACACTCTAAATATTTGCATAGAATTTATTTGAAATACTTAATATATCTAAGAGCTACGCAGAGTAAGCAAGCAAAGGAAATATTATTTCCTTATCTCCCAAACCCCTCGCTTATAGCTCAGGCCGTATCCGGGCGTATCTACTTGTACCACGTTTACGATTCATGTTTATATTTTTTCTTAAATTGTATTGCGAAATATCGGAACATACTACCTAGTTAGCAACCGTACGTAACGTACGTGCCATAAAACCGTATTCAGTGTAATTAATAATAATTGTTTTATTTAAAAGATATTAGTTTCCATAATACTTTGTAAGCTTTTTGATGTAAGGTATTTTTTTGTAAATTGTGTGTAGGCACTGTCTGTAACAAGTGTAAAACCTCCTGAAACGTCCAGCTAATGCTGGTAAAAAACAGAGATAGATATGTGTGGTAATACGTTTTAAATATTTGGTACAACAGAAGAACATTCCTATTTTAATTTATATCTATAAAAGATCTGTTAGGTACATCAATATTATCGATTATTATTGCTAGTAGAGAACTACAAAGAGAGAAAGAAGAGTTGTCAATTAAAAAAGTTGATATATCTTAATATGTAGTTATTTTATCAACTCCTTAATCTGGGACACTTTTCATAACAAAACGGTATAATATTAGTTTATATTTTTCACGGAAGCCAAACTCGCAATATTCAATGAATAAAGCAGTGCCTATTAGACCTCTACTGAGCTACAACGCTTGTTCAATATTAAAATTAACATATGAAACAAATCAATGCTATTTGTTAAATAAAATGATCGTGTATGAAGATGTTCCCAGCTCAAAGCGAGAGCCTACTTTAATTAGACCCCCTAAGACTCTATAAACGAGTGACAATAGTAATTTATTGGGCTGACATCCATTATTATTGTATACGGTCTAATGGTACCATCCCATATAGGTGTTATGCTTACTAATGAGGAATTCTTATTTAAATCTTTGTACTTGAAAGAAATTATTATCAATTGATTAATTTATTATTTACTTGGTATTATTTATGGTCGAAATCAATCTCTTTTTCGTTTATTATAACATTAGTTATATATTGTGTTTAAAACATAAATTATTTTATATTACACCCAGTCAGTGACCTCTTTCATAATAATCAAACATTCTCGGAATATAACTCATCTATACAAACTGACATCCGACACTCAATTCAACGCTTGTTCACTCAAAACGGCCCATTCATACAAAACATATGCTAACAAACCGACCGTGCCATTATTCAAGCTAACCTTAACACTTTAATAGTCTGAATCGAGAATCGAACCCGCTACGCCTCATTTCACTTTGCTTCCTCACTTATTACCATTTAAATTTATACGCTACTGGTGCATTCTTAAAACCGATATTTGCCTAACTAGTAGTTAAAAGTTAATTGGACTTCAAAGAATTAAAAAATCGTATATCATAAATGTAAACAAGCGAGTGTAAACTTAAAGATTAGACGATAAAGTTAGAAATCGATTAAAGACTGTAAAATTGCACAATTCTCACTGTTGTAGTTTTGCCATAGTCTTGATGCATTGAGTAAAAGCCAGTAAATTCTTCTGATAATATTTGGTATACTTGAAATCACATGGCAGTTTAATAACGAATCATTATTGTGTTTTACCATAGTATTCAAATATCGAAAATATTCTGTCGCGAAAGTATCTAATTGAGTGTAAAGTATTTGATCTTGCAGAACTTTACACGGCTACCGATACGAGACCTCCTACGCTCTATTGTTTTCAAATTTTTACGAGCACTAAATCATTATTTTCCGCGAAATACCTGTCGGTTTCGGATGGCGACCATGAATTCCTAAATATCTTTTGATGAGTTTAATTTTGTTTATACTTTCCGAGAACACAAATTAACTGACACTAAACTGCTTTATCACTAGTTCCCACAACGAATCCTTTGAGCGTGTATGTAATAACACAAACAAAACTCGAACGCCGCTCCGATATTAATAATGCGAAAAAAAGAAAACTTATTCAAAAATCGAACGGCGGGAAACATCGATAGACAATAATGGAGAGAAACAAAGAGGTAAAAAAGCGGGAAGAAACCTGTCGACGCCATGTTGTGTGGCACTCGGCCTTCACGCCTCAGCCGCCGAAGATAATCTTGGAAAAAAGAACCGAACAGGAGGCGCTAGGGCACGGATACAAAAGGCTTTTATGCGAGTACCTATTGTATAGGAGTGAAGGTCCTCACAGCTACTGAATAAAGCCTATAATTGCTTGTGTAGGCTATTAGATCGTATCTTTTGTTGCGCGATCGTCGGGTGAAAGAAAAAGCTTCGTCACCGTGCGCCTGCGCCGTCGCTGATGACCTGTCAATTCTGTCTTGTGCGCTGTACGCCGAGCTCAAGAAAAAAGTGACATTAGAGTTGGCCATCTATTATTTTGACTTTAAGTGGGGAGATGAAGCTGAGATTGATCGTGTTTGGCTCGGCCCTTTTAATTATATTGCATTCAAGCTTTGTATTATAAGTTTCTACTGTGCGGTGGAAGCTACTTGATTTAATATATAATGGGTTATGTCTGTAAAGTTACATAGAACATCAATTATTATGGTGCTACGCACTTATCCGATGGTATTTTATGGAGGAAGAGACAGAATAAGAGGAAGTGGAAAACACTATACCAGTAATTTCATTAACTGAATGTTTTAAAATACCTTTACGTCTAACTGCAGATGAAAATAAAAAATGCTGAGCCTGTACCTGTGGCCTACCGTACATTGTCGATTTGCAACGCCGCGTGCGTGGCTGCGCGCGCGTCGTCTCGCCTTATCTCATTGTACGATTTCGTATGGCCACTCGGTCATTAGTGTCAAGCATGTCATTACATGACAACTTGTTCCCCACTGTTTTATTTATTTTGCGATTATGCTCATTTGCATTTTTTGCATTCATCTACACTACAAGACTATACATGATTTCTTAATAATATCCGTAATTATTGATTACATAAACAGCTATAGCCTTTTCTGGGAAATAACTATTCATACGAATGTCATTATTCCTTTTGTTATAATATTTACAAAGATTAAAAGAAGCTTCTAGAGTGCTGATGTAATGATCTGATGAACTAAGCGATTGAAAGACAAATTGTTGATTAAATTTTAAATAAAAATCAAAGCTATTTTACCCCTTTACCTACTCTAGTAAAGATCATGAATGGAATTACATTAATTTTTAGTTCCTGTAGTTTTGAATGCTTAAGTAATCATGGGAGAGACTAACTAACGCTCCGAAAAAAAAAATAGTTTCATATAAATAGGTATTCGTGTAAATCTAAGACAATAATCAAATAATAAAATATTTAAAGTGAATTATTTACTATTACATTATAAATAACTCATTAAATATTTTAGAGTTATCGTAATTCATAACTTAAAACAGCAGATAATTCTGGTACACTCAGCGCAGCGTTAGCCCGCCGGGTCACGATGATCGGTCACGGAGATAGACCGCTGTACTTATACATACATATATTTTAATGGAACTTTATGATACTACGAGTAGCAAACAGACATTTTACTATTTAGTAAATTAAAATTTTCGTTCCTACAAAATATATTTTTTTCTTTAGATATAAGTCAAATTGTATTTGCATTTGAATTGTATCGCAATACCTATCATGAAACCTATCATGTAAATAATATATCTGAAAGTCCAAATTCTTTTAAAAAGTTTTCAGACCCTTATACATATATCTTCTGTAACATACATACGAGTAAATAGGTACAATGAATCGTAAGTAACCACGTAAAACAAACTTAATTTATTTAATAAGCAAGATGGACTCTACAAATCTCTGTTATAGTCACGATGTTAATTTTAACATAGTATTCATATATAATATATGTTTATATAATATATGTTTATATAATATATGTACTTAAATAAACCACATCTACACAAGCCAAGACATTGTTTGATAGAACAAATAAAGCCACTGCACACGCAGCCAATCTCGCCGGGTCACGAACTGCGGTCACGGAGTTACCGCGGTACTGTAATCGGTATGGTGTGTTATTTGCTTGTTATATAAGATATATAGCATACATGCCTCTATTTTGTTTTGGCTTAAGAGAGCTTTATTATATGATATATTATATCTTTTTTGACTTTTTGGGTTTCATTTAATGAATAATCGATTTTTACGTCTACTATAGCAAGAAAAAAATATGAAATACTATAGTTTTAATTATAAAAAGCAATTTTTCTTATAATGAAAGTGTAACTTATTCGATTCTGTACATTAATATTTTTTGGGAAATCTCATTGAAATAGACATTATTATCAATACAGAGACTGAATCAAAAGATTTTAAAATTTTCGAAATCTATATTAATCGTCAAAATTATATGGTGATGAACCCGAGCGGAGCGAGGGCGAGTTGCTAGTATAATAATAAAAGATCGAGTAAAAGATTGTGTTACATACATTTATATATAACACTAGCCGTTTCCCGCCCGCTTCGCTGGGCGAATTGGCAAAGGAAATAAATTACATTTTATGTTTCATTTTTATTGTTTTTTTAATATTTTTATTATTCTCCTTTTTTTTTATTTTTGTATGAACATAAATAGGCCCCGCGGATAGAACTGTAAGCATCGATATTGTTTAGACTTACACAAATTCCGAATTCCATCGATTTTTCTCACTAATATTCATTGTAACTTTCAATGTGCAATCATTATAACATTTCCGTGCCTTTCTTCCAAAAATTATTAATAATTGACATGAAGAAAAAAATTTGAAATAAGCATTGAAAGTTTAAGTTTAAGTCATTGCAAGTCTCATATGTGAAGTTGAAATCTGTCTAGGTTCAAGTGCGACGAATTTTCTGTTAACTAAAATTTTCTCCGTGGCATCAATTTTTTATAGAAAATTAATTGTTCATGTCTTTTATGAATTCTATTGGAATAAGTAACTAAATTTCTTTTCCACATCTCAAGTGCTTGGAAAATGCATTCATTTTAATCTGTTACATTTCCGCGATCCCGCAATAAAAGAATTTGTCGGTTATGTAGTCTGCAAAAGTAAAATGAATGTAAAATTCTTAGTCCGTTGATTGGATAGCTACATGTAAAGTTCTTTGGGGTGGGATATCGTAAAATTTGTTCATAAATCATTTTTACATCACTTATAGAAAATTCCTACAAAATTTGGAGCTTGTAGGAGCTTTAGCTGGAAAATTAAAAATATTAATTGTTAATACCCACCCCCGCAACCCCCTGCGGGGTGAGCTATCGTAAAATTCGTTCATAGCCTCTTTCTACACCTCTTACAGAAGATTCCTACCAAATTTGAAGTCTATAGGAGCTATAGTTTAAAAACGGGAATCGTTCATTGTTAACGCCCCCGCAACCCCCTTTGGGGGATGAATTTCTTAAAATCTATTCATAGCTGACCTCTACATAGCAAAAGTAATATTCCTACCAAGTTTCACGTTTCTAAGTCTTATGGTTCCCGATATTTCGTGGTGAGTGACTATATAGATGGGAATTCTTCGATTATCATCGAAATTTTTAACTTTTTATCGGAATTTTTTAAATTTTTTTTACATACAAAACTTTTTCCTGACAATCTATATATATATAATGAAAATGGTGTTCGTTTGAGGCTCAATCACGCCTAAACCACTGATCGTATCGACATGAAACTACCACCATTCGATGCGAAATTTTTCCTAGATGGTTTATGGCTATTTATTTTTCGAATTCTAACGTTCCTTCATTTTTTTATTGCTGTTTTACTTTTATGAACATTTATCCCGCTAATAAAAACAAAAGACAAGCGTTTTCTCTTGATTCTTTTGTTTTCATGGATTTCAACGGAGTTTACTAAACGGATAATGTTCTTTTACATTCAGCTAAGAATCTACTTACAAACTTCCACGCATCCACCCACCAACTCCCACGCACCCCTGCACACCCACTCTCATTTTTTGATAAAAATAAAATGCCGTATCTATGATCGAGTATCACTAGAGAACGGCTGGACCGATTGGGTTAATTTTTTTTTGTTGTCTTCAGAATTGTCAGGAGAATGTTTATATGTAAGAAAATTTAAAAAAAGTCTGCTAAAACGTTAAATATTTCGATGATAATCGAAGTATTCCAATTTCTATAGTTACTCATCACGAAATCTCGGGAACTATAGGACTTAGAAATGTGAAACTTGGTAGGAATATTACTTTCGTTATGTAGAGGTCAACTAAAAACGGATTTTAAGAAATTCATCCCCCAAAGGGGATTGCGGGGGCGTTAACAATGAACAATTCCCGTTTTTAAACTATAGCTCCTATAAATTCAAAATTTGGTAGGAATCTTCTGTAAGAGATGTAGAAATAGTCTATGAACGAATTTTACGGTAGCTCACCCCACAGGGGGCTGCGGGGGTGGTTTAACAATGAAAATTTTTATTTTTTAAGCCGTAGCTTCTACAGACTCCAAATTTAGCTAGAGTCGTCTATATGTGATGCAGAAATGATTTAAGAGCGGATTTTACAACAACCCACCGCCGAAAAAGATTGTGGTAGTGGGTTAAAATGTGAAATTTCTATTTCCAAACTGTAACCTCTTTAGACTTTAAATTTGGTAGTAATCTTTTATTTGTCATGCAGAAATCATCTCAAATAGGATTTTACGAAATTCTATTTCCAATAGGGATTGCGGGGGTGGGTGTGAGAATGTTAAATTTATGTTTCCAAACTGTAACTTCTACAGACTCCAAATGATTATTTTTTTACTGTTTAAATAGAAAAGGTTAAAGTCAATTGTTTTTTTTTTATTTAATTAATTTCATTTGTTTTTATATAACCTAATTAATTTTATGATAAAAAGTCAGTTCATAAGCGGTTGAGAAGTGAAATAAAAATGTCAGACAGAGAAAGTATTGAAAGTTTATGTTTGACTATGTGTTTGGTTCTAAAAACTGGTCTCATGAGATAAAAGCTCAAACTTTAGGTAAGTAATGATTTGTAAAATATATTGATATATAATTAAATTGTAAATTACAAATTTTTATTAATAATTCGACATTAATTATCAAAAGAATCAATAAAGTCTTATATTGGATGTTTCACAACAGTCCGAATCACTTTAAGTGACAGAAGATTCCATGAAGGGATTGGTTGCTTTGAAGAATACGATAATATAAGTGAATTTTCCTTTGCAGAGATTAGAGAGGTGAATGTGCATAAAAAATAAAATAATAATAATAATAATTTATTATATCAATAAATTTTATTTTATGTGAATTTGACTCTTCTTTGAAAAATATTTTAAATTTCAGAAAAAAAATAAAAATTAACAAAAAAAGCAAAAAAATATATATATAAAAAAAATAAAAATTAACAAAAAGAGCAAAAAAATATAAATAAAAAAATAGAAATTAACAAAAAAAAGCAAAAAAAAAAATATGAATAAAAAAAAATAAAAATGATGAATAAAATTTAATTTATTTTCTTTGAAAATTCGCCCAGCGAAGCGGGCGGGGACGGCTAGTTCTGAAGATAAAGAAAAAAAGCCCAATTGGTCCAGCCGTTCTCCACTACCGTGAGTAGATTCTTAGCTGAATGTAAAAAACCATAATCCGTTTAATATACTCTGAAATCCATGAAAACAAAAGAATCAAGAGAAAATGCTTATCTTTTGTTTTTATTAGCGGAATAAATGTTCATAAAAGTAAAACAGCAATAAAAAAATGAAGGAATGTTGGAATTCAAAAAATAGATAGCCATAAACCATCTAGGATAAATTTCGCATCGAATGGTGGTAGTTTCATGTCGATACGATCAGTGGTTTAGGCGTGATTGAGCCTCAAACGAAGACCATTTTCATTATATATATATATAGATATGTGTATTTATATAATACATAGAAAATATCTAAATATTTTCATAAACATATATATAATACTAGCTTTACCCGCGGCTTCGCCCGCGTTCATTTTTTAAATTGCTAATCAACCTCATTGGGTTGATCTGTAGGATGCCTGAAAGTTTCTTAAAATTACTCTAGCTATTTCAGAACCCATTGATAATGCAAAAAATTTTTTTAATAAAAAGTATCCCATGTTACTTGTAATACCTCCAAGAATATGTGTACAAAGTGTCATGATGATCGGTTGAGTAGTTTTCGCGTGAAAGCGTAACAAACAAACTTACATTCACATTTATAATATTAGTAGGGATAACATGTAGTTACATACCGTCTCTCTGCGCAATGTAGTTTTTTTTTCGTCAAACAAGTATATATACTCGTAGTTAGGTACTTATCGTGTGCCACTCACTTGAGTTATTTAGTAAAACCATTTATCAATGTTCTACAGTTTAGAGCAAACTTATAATTTGACCGGTTTCTAATGAAAACAAGCAAAAGAGTCACCCGGTATGATGGATGACTGACAAGTCCTGGTAATGGATACTTAGGGGAAATTACATCTTGAATAGCCATTAAGTACACAATATGAAGTAAACATACACATATTAGACAGTGGTAGCCCAGCGGTAACGCGCTCGCTTGGATAACCGAGTGATGCGGATTCAAATCCGGGTCTGGCACCTCTGATATTTTCATATGCAAATCATTTCTATCATGATTACCACTTGTCTTACGGTGAAGGAAAACATTGTGAGGAAACCTGCATGTCTTAGAAAACCTAGCAAGTTCTCAAATGACATGTGAAGCCCGCCAACACGCACTAGGCCAGCGCGGTGGACTATGGCCTGATCCCCCCTCGTACTGAGGGAGGCCCGTGCCCAGCAGTGGGACGTTGAAAAGGGCTGATGATGATACACATATTATTATATAGAAAGTACATTACGTTATATAGTTTAAGTAAAAAAATGTATTCAAAAATAACTTTTGATTTTGTTTTGTATTCGGGTAAATACTCGTACCCATTTCCATAAATACTAAGTTTTGAGACAGCATTTTATAAATGTGGATTTTATTGAGGCTTACACAAACATCAATTTTGTAGATTTTATTTTTTTCATTAGAAGAAAACATGTAAGACTACTTTCAAATTTTGCTTTTATAAATAGGTACACTATGCATATAGTAAAGAGGACATATTAATTTGTGTAAATATATATTCTTCACATTGCAAAGTAATTATTTATAGGTAGAGTTTAGCAGATTCAATCCGGATAGAGTCGATTCAAATACAGTAATTAATACATGTAAGTAGTTATATTTCTTATATTTCGCAAATTACCTAAGTTAGTTTAGATATGTGCATAAATGCTAAATATTACCTAGGTATACCAAACGCATTTAAAATACTTTTAACACATAACCAGTTATTTATTTGCATATTATATACTTATTAATTAAATGAGTAACATTAGACACACTAGAAGGACTTTTTATCGACAAATGCTTATTTGATTGCAGCAACTTCTCAGAAATCGAGATAATTTAAAAGTATGAATAGATGTATTTACTGTTTGACCTCTCTCATAATCATTACGACATGCTTATAACAACACCATTGTTGAATATTTAATATGTCCATTTCAATTGTCATTAACAAATTAAATATATCGAAGTATAAAACAAATTAGATATTTATTTACTTTAAATTTCGACACACAGATCGAATTTACGAGGTCATACAATTCGCTGCGGCCGTATAAAAAATAATTTACCAGCGATTTTTCACAGCTATCTGATGGATAGGCTACTAATTTGTCTAACTGCTCCCCGGCTGCGCTTGCGCATGCATTGTGTTAGATTAAACATAGCGTTTCTAATGGCAGTGGGACGCTGACATATTGCTTTTGAGTACGCTCTTACCGTTATTTATGACTTTTTCTTTGTTTATTATGCCTGGAATTAGGGAGCTTTATGATAGGCAGGTCGCCTTTCCTGACCTCTAGTTATTTATCATTTTAACGTTATTGAATATTGTTAACGAGTCTTTTTGTGTATGGCGACGATAATTTTTAGTTGAATTCCTTTGTGTGTGATAATTTAAATTTATTTACAGATTGGAATTGATGGCCGTAAGTTTTTATTAAAACCTACATAATTTTTCTGTAGTAAGTAGGTATGTAGTTAGAAGTGTATGAATGCTTAGAATAATCTTCGAACTGGTAGATTACATTTCTAATTTCATGAGACATAGAAATTTTTGTATAATATATTATTCCGTCATTCGAATACTTAACTAGGTTATACCTATTTGAAATATTATCATATTCACAATAGTAACCCCTTACTATTTCTCATAAAGTTTCCTAAGTAACTACTTTCTAATTAAAGCCTACATTAGTAATTTGAAAGGTCTTCTTTATAAGCTTTACATTACAATTATTATGTTTCTAATTAAAAAAAAAACATACTCGTAGGTTTTCATTGAAGCATTCATTTTGTGGCTAAGTAGGTAGTGTTTAGTGCCTCAATTTAAGAGATGAATAAAATAAGATACTAGTTATTTTATACGTAAACATCTAAAAAAGATTATGATATTATTCCCTTACAATTAATACTCAGCAATGTGTAACTCTGAATCGTACAAGTTTTATAACAGTAAAAAATATATAGAAGAAAATTCATTAGTCATGAAACCCACGTCCGCCGCAGAGTCGCCGCGAATCAAAAGTGGGTAAAAACTCAACTCATGCTACCATAAGCTGTTTAATTGTATTCTTACCCTCCCATAGCTACCTGGGGAAGTCACGCTCACGACTACCTGGCAAACCACCATTTCTAATTGACCTCCGACCCTCTTTTGACTTTACTGAAATAACCAGAAAGTCGCGAACCTATTTAATTGTTGTGTATGGGAAATTGGAAAAAGGATTTTTACATTTCATTTGCATATGATAAGTTAAATCAATTGGAATTCTTTATAGCTTTTATTTCTTAAAAGTAGATATTTCAGCTTGCAGATAGTAGGTACCTACTATTACTCATATCTAAATTTTAATACAAATTATTCAAAAATGCCATTTATTTCTTTGTCACTTAATGTATTTATTACTAAAATGTCAACTATGTAATATTTTTAACCGCAAATACGAAAATTCTTAAGTTCAAGCTGTGATTCATATTGCATGCCCTTTGAAAGTTGTGCGCAAATTTTCCCGAGACGGCAGACGGGGTGCCCAATGGAAATGACATTTGAAAAGCGTCTCGGCACGGCCTGCGCTATAGCACAGACTATTTTACATATACGGATGTTTCGCACGCACGTTCCCGGCGCAACGTCGATAAAAGTGGGCGTGGTCGTCGCTATCGCATCCACCAATCAGAAAGCGACGTTGAACGTTTGCGTACAGCGCCCTTTCATGTGTGCCGCGTACCGGACCAGTGTGCGTGCCTTGGCGTATTGTATATGGGCGTACATAAGTATACGCCGGCTACCGGCTTCACAAAGAGTTCCCATATCTTTTATGTTCTTAGATTCTTATCTCGCGGTTTCTTATTTTACATTTAAGATGGTGGTCGAATTAACGGTCGGCCCCATAAACACGCCATAACAAACTTTAATATGCCTGTAATACGAAATAATCTGTGATTTTTATAGCTTATACTCCACTAATAGGTTGTTATAGATCCCAAGATAGCAGATGTAATTTTTTGGAAAATAATTATTCATGAGCCATGTTGATTGAATTGTTAATCGTTACTAATTGTTGATTATCTCGGTAGATATAATGTTTATGCCATGTAATAACAGCATTTGGTATGTGCAGTCGTACATAGATGATGATGTATGGTTATATGTAATTCTTATGCATAGAAATGGGCACGAAGATTTATTACAGTAGGTTATTTCAGGTGGGAGTTATTGAATTTAATTCTATTCATGCTGACCTACCAATTTCCTGGTAATTTCATCGTTTCAGTAAGAACACTGCTCTATGGAATATCAATTTACATTTCCTAATATGACAAATACCTACTATAAATATTATGTTATGTACGTACAGACTGCAAGACTATTTATTAAGTAAGTATAGGTAGTACCTTACTTAGGTACCTCTTAGATAGATTTTTTGACTATCTCACTAGCTAAGCAAAAAACAGCTTTCGTTTGAAAGAGCTTACCTATAAAATATATGAAGTAGATATATAAAATTTTAGATACGATATTGCATTTAAAAGTATCTTTATTAGAAAATGTAAAAATATTTAATAATAATTAGAAAATATGGGCCTCGCAATAATAATTTTCATCAAGCTAAATAATACCTACATATAGGCAGGCGCGGTCCGAAAGGGGGGGTCACAGGGGACATGACCCCCCCCAAAATCTAAGGTCAAATTAAAAAATCTCAAAAATTTGCCAAATAATAAAAGAAAATTTCTAGCTATCGCCCTACAGCGATAAATTTATAGTTTCCTGACATCTAGTGGTGTTTTTATGAACATGATGAAACATGTTAGAAGAGCGATTAACAGGTTTAGCTCTTCTAAACATTCACCCGGAAATAGTAATAGAATAGACGTCTCAAATATTATCACCCGATTCGCAAATACAATCAATCAATCAAAATATTCTTTATTCAAATAGACTTTTACAAGCTCTTTTGAATCGTCACTTTTACATTATCAAAATTAAAAGTCAGTCTGTAAGTCTGTGAGTAAACTACCACCGGCTCGGAAAGCTGTTCTGCTGAGAAGAACCGGCGAGAAACTCAACAGTTGCTCTTTTCAAAAAAATATTTGGTAATAATATTGTATTACAAATTATCTATTTATCCTACGTGAGACACAACCAGTCACTAATCCCACACATTTACATCTACTAGGTATTCCGCTATAATACAATAATACAAAAAGACGACTTCCATTTGTTTTATAAGTAATGTATAAAACCGACTTCAAACCGTTACAAATCGAAACTATAAACAGAAAAAATAATTTTAATTACTTAGTTATTGTTGGAGTCGGTGCCAGCCAAGAAGGACAGTTTTATCCTGCCTTTGCAATGAACTTTCGAACAGATATATTGATTATATTTACAAATTGATACATTCATTAAATTGTATTAAGATTATTTTGATTTGGCTGGCACCGACTCCAACAATAACTAAGTAATTAAAATTATTTTTCTGTTTTTAGTTTCGATTTGTAACGTTTTGTTAAAAAATAATTTATTGTTATTTTTTTTGTGGAAATTAGATATTTTGTTTAAATATTATATCGGTAGGCTAACTAAACTACTGCTCCAATAAGTCAGCAAAGTTTTGGAGTGTACGACAATAGTCAATCGAGATTTGTCGTCTATTTTTCCACGTAACTCCTAGACGTTAATAAGATGTATCTTCAATTATCAGATCAACCTAATATCTTGAAGGAATGCGACCATCGGTTCATAAGTACGTATAATATTAAAAGAATTTTCTTTCAACTCCTAAACGTTGAGGAGATATACCTTACATCATTACAAATTCTTGAACAGCTTTAGAAAATATATGAAAAACGTAATAAATGCCTATAAAATTTGAGAGTTGCCCTGGATTTCCTTAGGATCCCATCATCAGGTCCTGACTTGGTGATAATGCGAATATCTTGGAAGTATAACCTACCGAACAAAAAAAAATGTAATCGGCCAACATTTGACGCAGAAATTAATGAATTAACGTAAAAAGAACCGTCGAGGAATTGTACCTTCCATCATCGGCTCTTCCTCATGAAATAATGATTTTCAGACACAAATGCTTGAACATCTTTAGAAAATATACCAAGAACTTAATAGATGCCTATAAAATTTGAGAGTTGTCCTCGATTTCCCTGGGGTTCCATCACCAGAATCTGACTTGGTGACAATGGGACCCCCTCGGAGCTATACTCTACCGAACAAAATAAATATTTTTTGAAATCGGCCCACAGACGGCGGAGAAATCGGTGAACATACATTAAAAAAAAATATATACCTACAATGGAACATATAACCTCCTCCTTTTTTGAAGTCGGTTAAAAAAAATTGTGTCTTGTGCAATAATGTGTATTGAGTGACCCCCTCCAAAATTTCAGTCTGCGACCGCGCCTGCATATAGGTCGGTAGCAGTTTTATGCTAGGTAGGTATGATAGATATTTTTAGCACTAGTGGCTTTTTTCTTTCTTAGAAATGAGACCCAGATAACCAGCTCTCATCCTACCAAATCTCACTAACATAATACAGTGATAGACAAAATATGAAAAACTATAGACTCGGCCTCTGTTTCAATAATAATGACTGTTTAATAAGATTTTCCAAAAAACATTAAATATATAGATTTAATTTCAAATATCAAGTAGGTATCTATAAGTATAGAATACAATTTACACGCGACTAGAATGTTTTATCAATTAATTTTAATTTGAAATTGAAGAAGCCACAAAACTACTTATTTAAAATATCAAAGGGAAACGATCGTTCAAAATCGAGGACAATAAAAAGCAGTTTGCCGCCAAAATTCGATTAGGGGAAGAGCGGGACAAAAGAAATCGTTTATTTGGGGCGGCTTGGAATTGATTTCAGGACCAGGACGCGTATACTTGACGTTTGCAGGAAAATTTTATGTTAAATATTCAAATTTTCTAATAACGATTCCGCTTTAATTTTTCTGTAATTTCTATAAAAGTAATTAAATCAACTTCTTGAAATCAATGTAGTAATGTAAAATATTATATACCTATATGGCAGGTACACGGTAATTTTTTGATAATGATTACTTGCTAGGTAGTACAAGATAAAAAGATAAACGTGTGAGTTTGTACCTGTAGAGTGTAGAAGGTAAACTCAGAAACTCGATCCCATGATACTTCTACTACATCAATAAAAAATCACTAAAATATAAGGTAGTTATAACGTACTAACTACTTAAAAAAATAATGTTTGAACTTATTTAAAACACTAAGATTCGTTGAGATATTGTTTTTTTTACACTTTACCGTATATATGTACATAAAAAATATCACCTAACATAAATATAACAATGAAACTCCAAAGACTATTTTCATCAATAATTTCAAAGCAACCACTCAAGTTTTTACAAGCCCTCGAGGAGTGTTTACTCAGAGGGCTGCGAGTGCGACCTCTTTTGCCCGGACGTTTTACTTTCAAGTGTTTGCGCGGACTGAGTGCGATCTGATCTTAAAACAATTGAGAGTACCTTCTCACGGTACCCAATATCGGTATTAATAAGTATCTATGTGTAAAGAATACTTTTAATTAAAATTTCAAAAAATAACGTATACTTATACATAATATGTGTTTATACTATTCTGTTTACTAATATTATACTTGTAGGTACTAGAGCAAGTTTGATTCCAAAAAATATTTGTGTATTTTTCAACCTATTTATTAAGGCTAGGTTACCTTAAACTAGATACACTAATTCTTAGCAATTATTCTCTAATAAATTACGTAAACGGAGTCGCAGGCTAACGTTTTGTATCACTGGTAATATTATGCCCAAAATTATAGTTCATAAATAAGTTGTGCCTATTACTCTATTTCTGTTTACGAACCCCAATAATGATTTGCACTATTATAAGAAGGGGCCAGTCAGATCCGGAAAAGTTGTAAGATTAATAGAAGTCAAGTTTTATAAGCCGCAACTCATTGTCGGCATAATTTGGTTTCTAGGGGCGTATAATTCTGAAGTACGAGTAGGTAAGTAACATCTTAACGAATTCCTAAGAAATGCAGGCATAGTTAATTGCAAATTGAGACCTTATATACTAATAATAATAATACTTTCTTAGGTTTACGCGAATATTTGACATTATAAATGTCTTTTCGGATTTTGCCTTTGCGACGTCAAATACCTACCTTAGTCTCTCCTGTGACCATGATTGCTGTAAAGCATTCAAAACGCCGGGAACCAAAAATCAAAATTAATCCGCGACAAAATACGAAAAGATAGTTTCATTTATAATACTTATAGTAAGTTACAGTAAAGCTTTTAGGTAAAGCGAATGCTTAGTTTTCAAAATAAGTAACGACCCTAATTCCTTACAACAACTTATACAATTATATAAGCAAAATATCATAATGAAAGTATAAATATATATGGTTACTTACTTGTGTAACGGTTAATGCTTGTGTAGTGTATACCTAATAGTGAACTCATCTAACGACAGATGTTCAAAGCTACATCGCCTCGAGCAAATATTGATTGCCAGTTTGTAGACAGGGTTATTTTATTTTAAATAAATGTTTATAGTTTTAATATTTAAAAAGCATATTATTTTGCTTTTTATACGTAAAATTAGTTTCGATTAGATTTTGTACTAAATTAAATATTTTTTGTTTTATTTTGTACTAGTAACTTTCTCTCGTTTCGCTTGGGTGTGACCTAAACTACGACTAAGTTCACAAGTACATAGGTTTTCAGTATCTTGACCCAGATTCTTTTCCTAAAATAACAGCAGCCAAGTTACTTCTTGAAAGTTCACCTATCTTCTAGCGGACGTCACGTCAAAATCGGTCCAACCGTTTCGGAGATTCTTCGAATCAATCAGACCGACAAACATTTAAAAAATAATTTTATAGTTAATAATGCCATATACAAAAAGACACTTTAATTTAATTTTACTCTATAGATCTCTACATAATATACGGTTTTTAATGTTGAGTTTTTCTACAAGTTTGACTTTATACGGACCAATTTATACCAGAAATAATTGTTTTTTGCGGCTAACTCTCTTGGTGGGGGAGTCTCGAAATTACATTTTTATTCAGTTAGACGGTCGAGGGTAGCGCGATTGCTTTTTGATAAGTCAATTTTAGGTCGTATAGGGCATGGCATGGTTATTACTAGATATTGTATGTAAATATTTTAAAATTAGATACACTAACGGACAGGAAATTGAAATTATGTTTGGTATTACCTACTTCAAAGAATATATTACTGTTTACAGTTTTCCTTGCTTACTTACCTTTTTTAGTGTAAGCTTTTATGGAAGGTAAAACAGCTTGTAAAGCTTTTATGTCGGACCGTTTAACAGTTAATAGTTATTTATTATTCAATATTTCCTTTTACCTTCATAAAACATAGATTGTTGATAAATCATCAATGCATGCGATTCAGAGATCACGTAACTTTCTACCGGTGATAATTTCAAATTCAAAATATTTTTTTACTGAACAATATGAGTCTACTACCAGTTCGGAAAGAAAAAGCCTCTGACCTGAGAAGAACTAGCAAAAGAAACTCAGCGGGACTTATATTATTTTTTGTTTTAACTTTAAACGAGGCTTAGTAATTTCGGAGATAAACATTTACAAACAAACCGTGGAATAATAATATCCCTATTTGCATGTAGTAAAATACCAATAAGAACAAAGATTAGTATACTTTAGACTTCAAATATAAGAAAGATAAACGAGAGTCAAATATATGCGTTAGTAACATTTACTTATTTTTCTTGGATTTAAGTCATTTTAAACATATGTATTGTTTTATTAATTAGCGGATTCACTTCTTGGTTCTGGATCAGACGAAGAGGAAGAAGATGAATCAAGAGCAGCCAATAACTCAAGTAGTCCAGCGCATGCGCCGCACCCAGCGCTACATTCAGACCTCTCACACAACGGAGATACTAAGCCACATGAGGATTCTGAGGACCAGGTTGGTATTGTTTAGACATATTTATCATAACGTATGGTAAATACATGTCAATTATATGTATGTATAAGTGGTAGCTTTCTGGTAACGGGTTCTCTTGAGTAATTGAAGTGGTTTTAAATCCCGGGGCTCGCACCTTTGACATTTGTCTAACATGATAACCTTGTCTTTTGATGAAGAAAAACAACGTACTTGTACAAGTTATCGCAAGAAATGTGCGTTCCGCCGACCCACACTTGGGCAGCGTGGTGGACTATAGCCAGATCTCCCTCGTACTGAATGTAGAAGTTATGGGAAGTTAAAAAAGTCTGAATGAAATAAGTACGTACAAAAAATTACCTTGCTAATTATTATAAAGTTAAGAATAAATACGAGTAGGTAGGGTTACCTACTTACGAAACTTTTGTATAAATGATTTTAAAAATTTAAATGTGCCATACAAATATTTTATAAAAATTTCAAAAATATTTAAAACTGCTTAAAAAATAGAAATATAAAATATAAAATACTAACTATGTCATAGTAAAATTACCATTCCATATCACATGCATAAGGCTAGACCACATAGTCGGATTCAGTTTTTTTTCTTTCCCACCCAGGGTTCACTGGACGGGGATCCAGAGACCAGAGACTCCCAAGCGGAGAACAAGTCACCTGACGATGGCAATGGTGGCTCGAAGCGAAGAGGACCAAGAACGACGATAAAAGCCAAGCAGTTAGAAATACTCAAATCTGCATTCTCACAAACACCGAAACCTACAAGGCATATACGGGAACAATTGGCGAAAGAAACTGGTCTGCCTATGAGAGTTATACAAGTAAGTCCACTTTTATATATTTTCAATTGAAAAAAAAGTTGTTTTATTTTGAAAAAAAAACCTGTTTTGATTGTCCTTAAATAGTTCTGGTTTAATTTTTGTGAAAATAACATGAAGCAATCATTAATATTGTGTCATTTCGGTCTGAATCTTTAAGATTATCACCGATTAAATTGTGATATAAATAGGTAAAAGTAAATTATTTGATTTCTTAATTTCTCGGTCTTAAGATCTATTTAAAATGACCTTCATAGAACTTGGGTAACGCGAGCTAACTTATTTGTAGAAAGTTAGGATTGTGTAATAATTTGGATTGTGAAGTTCATCATTAAATATTATCGATTACGCCAACATATACCTAATATTATGTAACTAAAAGTATAATTAAAGTTTAGCCAGGTTCATTTATTCAGAGGTAGTGATGGGATTTCTTATTTACGAAGTGTCTCATTAATGAAAATCAAACACAATTTTTTGGTAAAAATCGATTTTATTCAAGTATCTATTCATCACACGGCAAACATTTCACCGGTAACCGGTAACCGTTACAAATGGCGGCCACTCCATCATGGCGGCGCCTGAAATCGTTCGCAAATTGAATATCGCGCGCTCATCCGTTCAGGAACGCCAGCGCTGACGTGACAAATAACCTAATTACAGACTATATCGAGTGTGGCATAAGCATAACATATTCCTGTATCGATTTAGTTTGCTTCAAAAAATAGACAGAGAAATATCATCGCTTTAACGATATATAGCTTTTCATTTTCATATCCAATTAGAAAGTAATAATTGTATTATAAATGAAACTATCTTTTATCATGGTCACGAGAGAGTCCCTCCCGTGACCATAATTACTGTAAAGCATTCGAAACGTCGGGAACCAAAAATCATAATAAATCCGCGACAAAATCCGAAAAGATAGTTTCATTTATAATGTCAAGTATTCGCGTAAACCTAAGAAAGTATTAATAATTATATATTTTAATTTTGTGTAATCTTTGCTCGAAAATGTGCAAGAAATAAAACAGCCAGGGATGTTGTTGTTAATATTTAAAACTTGACTTTGAAATCATTAATCCGTAACCGGTAATATTTTTTCACTAATTTTAGCACAGTGATTAGTTAACTAAAATTCTAATCTAACACATGAATCCTACGATTTTCTACGCCATAGCAACAGATGTTAAAATCGACCATTTCAGTCACGCTTTTTGTGTCCCTTCCTCTTTGTCTCAGTTTTTGTCGATTTCCGAACGAAAAACGTTTTACGTTTTACGGCCTCCGCGCAATGTTTGTAAACTCATTGCATTTGGATATTATTATTATTTATTACGTTTTGTATAATGAAATAAGATAATTCAAAAAACTTATTGATATTCATGAATTAACATTAGGTACTTACTATTTAAAGTAATAATTCAAGTGGACTCTACAGTCTACTTTATGATTTGTAAGAGATAATTCTTTAAAACCTTTTTTATGTGAATTTTAAACACGATTTCATTAATACGTTCGTATATATAATGTCTTTGATATCTCTCGCGACCATTATTGCTGTAAATTGTTTAAGTTGTTTAAAAACCGCGAAAAAATCTGGAAAAATAGTTTTGCTTAAAATACCAATTTAATTCCTTATTAATACTAGCGATTCACCCTCGATCCGAACGGGGTTGTCCCTAGACACGATTTACGGGTTAGCGTTGATTTCTCACAGATGTGATATTTTTCTGCACTAAAAAATATTCTATACATATATTGACCTGGATAACCACTTCTTATAATAAAAAATGTCATCAAAATCTGTCCATGCATTTTCTCGTAATGCGGTAAGAGACAGACCGATAATAATTCTAAAAACTTAGGCCTCTAAATTGATAATTCATTAAGTTTAATTTCAATAAGGTTTTTACAACATTGTTATAGTATACATCCAAAAATCTAAGATTTATACGTATGATGAAAATAAGCAATAAGCATTCATTCTCTTGAAACTAAAAGAAACTATCATATTTATTATAGATACAATAAGTTCATACAGTAATAGAGTCGTGAACGCTGGGTGCAAAGGATAAATATTTGTATACAAGTGTTGTATCAATATTAGTTCAACAATGTCGAGTATGTTAAGTGGGTTCATAAACAACATTTTTTGCTGCCATCCGTCAAGTCTCGCCAGATCGCGCGTGTCCAATGCTCACACCACATGTGGCTTAACTGTATGACTTTTTGTAAGAATATTTCGGATTTAACTAGTTAACACCGGTTCGTGTGAACGGTTGAAGATGCCGCCTATGCCGCTTTGATGTTCCATATGGTAATTCTTAGTTTAATCATCGTTTTATTATTAAAATTATAATTTTGATTTCCAATTAACGTTATTGAAGTGGAAGCGGTGAATATTTGTACTTATAAAAATTATTCCCCAAAAAAAATCTCATACTACTTGATATTATTGATACTTATTACTTACTCTCTTATTTCTTAATAGTTTATTTAAAATATTTAAGTTTTCAGTGTTTATTTTTAATTCGTAGCTCGTCATTCTTCAAAGGAATGTTCTGTTGGAACAAAACAAATGTAACCGCCTCACTTCATCGTAACGCGATGTCATCCAACCGCGAAACAAAAAAGTAGATATTTTAATAAGTTCATATATCGTAATTTCTTCAGCGTGACGGCCCTGTCGTCGCACGATGCGCCCTTATTGGCTCATATTTTATTTTGACAGGTCATGTAGTTAGCGGAAAGTCAGGGTTGTCGATAGCTTTATGTTAATTAATATTGATTTTGTAAATATTGTCCTCGTGCTCGTCATTTTATAATTAATCACAATATTTTTCATTATACCTATATTTAAACTGTAGTAAATTAAACCGTAAAATTGTAAAATAGTTTATTTTGATTAACTGGAAGCGTAAGCGCATAACTCGAGAATGGCTCGACCAATTTGGCTAATATTTTTTGTATGTTCCTTAAGGCCCACGGATTGTTTCTATAATAAAAAAAATAAAAAATATTCTAAGTTTGTAAAAACTTATACAAAAGGCGGTACCTAGGGTGAGTCACTAGTAGTTTATAAAGTTTGGTTAAGCTTGTTAAAAAATGAAAATGTGCCATAATTAAAGCAGGATCTATAAAGTAAATAGGTCTACGGTAAAAAGTTATGGTAGGTTTATCACAACACTTTTATTCAATAATAGTACCTATTACCTATTTTAATCTATCTTACAACCATCAACGCCAAATGTTGACGTGTCATTTGTCTCGCCTCGGAATTCCCTCGATGACAATTTAATGATATTTCTTAGTTTGGACAAATTGTATGTCTCACATTAAAGATATAATAGAATGTATATAAATAGATAATAATATAATAATCATAGTTCTCTTGAATTAAATTAAGAAAATATATTTTTCTACATTATCAGAAGGAACAGTTGTTTTGCTCTTTTACGACAGTGTTATTTAATTAAATAGTAACAACTCGCCCTGGTTTCGCGGTACGTTTTTATTTTTTAGAGCGGAACCCTAAACATTTTTCTAAAATAAAAGTACTTCTACGCCTTACTTATTCCTATAACATCAGCTATATGCCAGTGAGAGTCCCGTTTAAATCGGTTCATTCATTTTCGAGTCGGAATATGTAGACAGATAAAAAAAAAATGTTTTTACTTATAAGTACCGTTTATAATTCCATATGCATTTAATAAAACTGTTATTTTGACTTTACAAGCAGACAATTCAATTTTATTTATTTAATCTCCTTAAATTTAATATGCATTAAAAATAATAATATTACTGGTAATGTCATTTCATACCAACATAACAATGATTATATCTTTATTCTTTTCAACCAAAAAGAGGAATCCGACTCTATTGCATCCATAACATAAGACAGATGAAATGTATTGTCATCATCAGCCCTTTTTAACGTCCCACTGCTGGCAACGGGCCTCCCTCACTACAAGGGGGATCAGGGGGACCATAATCCATCGTGCTGGCCTAGTGCGTGTTGGTAGACTTTACATGTCTTTCGAAAACTTGTTAGGTTGTCTCAGACATGTAGGTAGGTTTCCTCGCGATGTTTTCCTTCACCGTAAGACGAAGTGGTAATCATGTTAGAAATGATTCGTACATGAAAATATCAGAGGTGTGAGACCCGGATTTGAACCCGCATCAGTCGGTTATGCAAGCGAGCGCGTTACCGCTGGGCTACCACTGTCTGATTCTGAAAAGCAAAAGCACAAATAAATTATTTACACCTATTTATTAACATAGTACGAGAAATGTCATCGGTGTATAGTTACGTATTACAAATTACCTTATTACAGAAAAGAATATTCACCGCACGTTCACTTGAATTTACATTAAAAATTTAAAACAGTATCATTAATCATTATAAATTAGTCACTAAACAATTCTGAACATACGAGTACATTGATACGTAGGAATTAAATATAATTACGAGTCATTTGTAATACATACACGATTAAAAGTAAATCTCTCTCGCAATTAAAATGCCTCTAATTAGACACTTTGGTTGATTCGCTAGTTAGCAAAATAATTGGTAAAATTGTTAAAGAATACTCGAAATATGAAAAAAAGTTGGTTTAACCACATTCTAAAACTCTACGAGTTTGATTTCTGAAATACAAATGAGAAATGAATTTTAAAATTAGTTTTAAATTATAAAAAATACTATATAATAGCTATGTAACGTTTTTGAATTACCTTCGAGCCTTAGTCCTAAGTAATTTGACTATATAGTTCAACAGGACTAAATTACTATTTTTAACTTTAGAATACTCCAAAACGAAGAATATACAAAAATAGAAAAAATGTTGTATTTAATGTTCTCTGTCGCCGATCTGAGTTTAAGCAGATATTTTTCATATACGAAAATTGCTTGACGTTTTAGATGCATTAATTGTATATTTGTACTAAAATTTTTGTTGTTTGCTTGATAATTTTGACGACACGTTTGGCTCAGTGGGTAGTGACCCTGCTTTCTGCGCCAGCGGTCGCGGGTTCGAGTCCCGCTGGGTGCATACATTTGTTGAGCACGAATGTTTGTACTCCAGTCATGGATATATTTATAATATGTATGTATTTAAACTTATATATGTGTAGTATATCAACCATCTAGTATCCATAACACAAGGCTCGTACCTTACCGTGGAACTAGATAGTGCTGTGTGTAAATGTGCCAACATATTTAATTTCTGGCATTACCCGTCGAATTTCGCAAAATCTTTTTGCCTATCGTAGATGAAGTTGACATGATCATTAACCTATACGCAATAACTAGTGATTTTATAGGTCTTAATGATTTTTTTACAGAAATATAACCATGTACCCTGGACATTAGGTGAAAGTTATTTCCACACGGAAGCCACTGTCGCCTTTTGATTGATAGAGGCACGATAAAAACTTCGGAGACCGAGGTAGCTTATATTATTATGTCACTGCCAGAGCAAGTTATGACGCGCTCTGATAAATGTATAAAGCCTAATGTACTTGTCCTTGATTAGTTGGCTGTGGTCAGTTCACTCGGGGTGAGCACGTCGATTAGCTGATGCTAACGGGTGCTTTAATAGCAAAAAAACGATGCTAATGTATAGAGCCACGTAATGATATATTATTTATTTAATGACAGCTGATCATATCAAAATACTACTCAAAAGCTATGAGATTGGAATTTTTAAGTACCGTTTTCAAATCGCCGGTAGCCGGATAACTAACTAACATTACAGCGAAAGTTAAAGCAATACTAATAAATATTTTTACATACCGTAATTTGTTTATTGGGCTACTACTCTAACGACGTACGAGTATGTTTCGTAAGATACCAAACGAGAAACATGCCGCCGCTTATTATTATTAGTAAAAAATAAAACTTGACTTCAGCAACCGGTCAATCAAGGCCCAATCTATGGAAACGTCGGGATCCGAGTTGAATGAGCCGTACATTTGGTCGCACGACCATATCTCTTCTTTTAATATCCGTCGGCGGCTTTGAACTGCCCTAAATACTATAACTTTCACGAGTTACGAGGTAAACGGGCGAGTCTGTGCGACCGCGGCTTTACGGCCACCACAGATCTCAGTCGAAGGTTTACGACAAATTGTTCCGTCTTTTAATTCGACGCCTGTTTTATAATTTGTTTCTCCGCGAGAGAATTGTTCTCCATTTTTTTTCAAACGTCATTTATTTATTGTTCACGAACATTCACTTACATTCCTTAGTTTAATGTTCTTTATTATTTTTTATCATTATCCAAGTGTGTCGCACCGATTGACCCGTTTTATGATCGTTCCGATCTTTAGATAAGACACTTATTATTGCAAAAAATCCATAATGTTAACAGATAAACCGTAAAATGAGTATAGTGATGGGAACACATTCACAAACTCTCATTTTTTCGTATAAATACTTCATAAAGATAAAAAATGTAAGTTTATAGCAACGAAAATATTAAAGTATGTTGTTAAAATAATATCAAAATATGAAATGATTTTTTTCAAAGCGCAATCGCGGCGCCGATGTCATCGTACGTGAAATGTTTTCGATAACGATTATCGCCGGTAATTTTAACAAATCCCGCTGTCGAATCCGCACTTCTAAAAACATCGATGTTATCACAATAAATTTGTTATTTTAATCGCTATTATTAAAACAACGTGGAATATGCATGAGCGAACAATAAAATAGACATTTTACACCGTGTCCGAAGAGACTGTCGTAAAAATGGGCGATGTATGTATGTGCCAGGATTTGCAACAATACTTGACATTCATGGGCTTATAACGCATAAGCTACGCAAAAGTAAATAGCCATAGCGATACATCGTGATATTTCAATTTCGATAAATATATTAAACTTTCTTAATTTTATAAAACGGTATTAATATTTTTTTAAATGTAAGTTTATTAAAAAGATGTTTGGAAAACTTGACATTATCCAATTACGGTGTAATGTTGGGTGTCAAACGATTATATATAGCTACATGGTTTTGCGTAAAATAACAAAAATGTATGATTTATCATCTACAAGACAGAAGCACCTTGCGCCAGTTCGCAGGTGCGGCGTTACAAAGGCGCTTGACGAAAGCAATAAATTATTAATTATGATAAAAAGCTCTGTCATATCGAATATTCGTTTGCGAATAAGAAAAACTGAAGAGCGGCGCCTAAAATCTATTGTCTATGGACGTCCTGCGGATCGAAGGCTTTGGTGCAACGTTAGTGATGTGCCGACGCGGCCGAGGGACAAAAGATCCCCCCGCGGACAAAAAATGACATCATTTATTTTATTGCCGTGGGTGCGAATGTGCAACATTAATATTGCGTAGGGCCTTAATGTCCAAACGCCCTAGGCTCACCATCCGTCAGCTTGATTCCTTTATGTTCAAATGTTTTTGATGTTTAATTATAAATTTATCGTCCGTTTCGAAGCGTCTTGATTTCGCTATGTAGGTATGTTAGTACGTAGAGTTTACTTCGAAGTAAAAGTAAGGAGAGCGAGAATTTATTGTTATATCTGATTATTATTTCTTAATAAGTTAGTGATTTATACAAATAATATAATATAGACTATTATCTATAAAAAATATTTAAAAAATTTATTGAAAAACCTCATAAGCCTGTAATATGTGGCTGTGGATTAATGACAGTAGCATATATTAAAACACGACGCAACGTGCTTGTACGCATCCATCAAAGACAGTGATTTATTGCGCTGAACCTAGAAAAGCCAGTCGTATACTTAATTGATAAGTTGTTATACAGATTACCTAGTTTCTTGTAATATTCAAAAAAAGTTAAATAATATTAACATAGTTTTTGCAATAACTCTTAGGCGTGTTAGTAAATCTAAATTTTAATAACAAAAAATAACTGAAAAAAATACATATAACCAACCGAATTAAAATAACAAAATTACTTTTAAAATATTCTATTTTAAGTTAATTTTCATATGCAGCTAATTTGATTAATTTTATATTTTTAAGTAAGTACACATTACATATGTATAAGTTTATTATTTTTTGCCCGTTTTTTAATTTTTTTGCATTATAATTAAGTCTTTACGACTTAATCGTGCAAAGATAACCATACGAGTCAAGTTTTTTTTATTGCTATAATAGATATACATAAGTGTGAAAGATTTTATCAATTTAGCTAATAAATAACGAAAAAAGTTGGTTTAATATGTATATATTACGTAAAAGATATATATATTAAGTTCGTTGACCGTTTTCAAGTTTTTGGCGTTTCGCAGAGATGGGCACGTAACTGTCACGCTTCACGCCGCTAGTGACGTGACGATATCGATCTCAACAGAGCGTTTTATTGTCGATGATTGATTTTTGTGGTTTTTTAACACATTAAATAGTGTATTGATTTATACTTTTGGTACGTGTCTGGGTGCTTTCTTATTATTTTATAGTGAAGTTTGTTTAACAATTTACGCTTACCTTAATCTATTTACTCGATGTCATATTTAATTAATTAGGCATTTTAATATTTATAAGTTTATAAAATATTAATAAATATTAAAATTAAGTAATGACATATTTAATCATAGATGACACGAAAATTGATGTGACACTATTGAAGAAAACATAATTAAAAACAGTGATAACGAATTGTGTATATTAATTTACAACGATTAAACGATGATTCAAAAGTACATGATAGGCAAATTAACGTCGTCATCCATCACTACAATTAGATACTGAGTGCTGACACGCTTGATCGATCTATCGTATTCCGCATCATGACGTCTGCCAAGCTTCCTACTTTTAGGTTTTTACCTTTGTTTTTACGAATTTACCCATCTTAAATGCAAATTGTATTCGTTACGTAACAATTTTCAATTTTTTCCAAATTAGGTATAATCAGGGCAATAGATAGTAAATGAATAGTATGATGCAAGTTTTCAAAATGCTGCCTGTACATAATTTTTTGAACTAATTAATTATTATGTATTATGATAATAATAGTATTATGTATTAGATGGTCCTTAAAGCCATCCTATTTTAGTTCTTTTTCATGTTATTTGATTCTATTTGGTTTTTAGTACACCGGTAACCACCTACATCAATTTGATGATTTACAAAAAAATCTATTACAAGTATGTATTTGAAATAATTGTGCATAAAATGTCTTCAATGTATTTTATGTATTTTGTTTTACATTGTAAGTTTAATATTCTCCATATCTTATCGCAAAAGTATATGAAAGGCACGCTCAATTGGTTTCAGATAAAGGCCGCCATATTGAAAACCGTGACCAATGTTTGTGTTGAATGTTATCAACTTATGATAACAATTCCATTTACGAATACCACTCTCCCATTGGTTGAAATACAACTACTAAGTGGTTTATGGGGCATTAAAACAGAATCTTATTAACCTACGATATAGGTCAAACTTTACATGTTTTTGTTTTAAAGTAAAGTTTTGAAGCGACATTTCTATTTTAAAAGTACTTGAATTTAATAATATTATTTATTTTATTACAAATTAGATGTAGCACGGTCGAAGCCGCACGTATCTCTAGTTAAAATAAATATTTATTAAGAAAAGTATACTAAGTTACTCCTTATAACATTAGCTATCTGCGAGTGATAGTCCCGTCAACATCAGTTCAGCCGTTTCAAAGATTAGCCGGAACAATCAGACAGACAGACATACAGGCATACAGACAGACAGAAAGACAGACAGACAAATAAAAATTAAGAAAATGGTATTTTTGATGTTAGTAGTTTCATATGCATTTAATAAAAACAGTTCAATTTTGTTTATATGTATAGATGTACAGCTTTCAGAAGTGTTTAATAGTAAAATATAAAATACAAACTTTGTATGACTCTACCATCTCTACTGAACAAAACATTACTGTAGAATGTCTAACGCGCATTTTAAATTATAATTATACCTAATTTTTTACTAATTAATTGTTATTTATTCAATGTTTTGTTATTTTAATTAATTAACATACACAATGTAAAAGATATTACATAGAAAATTAACGTTTGAAATTATAAAACAAATAGTACGATGTATGAGAAAGCTACAGTTTAAATAGAAAGTCGACAGTAGACGAGAATAACAGCGCACGAGCTAATTAACCAAAATAAGACCCAGATATATTCAACGAAGTCGTACGGTAAATTTAGCAGGAAGAACATTAGAATTTTTAACATCGTTTTAATTATGAATTATGATATACACGTACTTATGTTTTAGTTAAGAAATTATAATTTACAAAAGTATTTATAAATTATACATTGTAAACGATTTGTTTATGTGTTGTTGTTTTGAACGTTGTTAACATTTTAAAGGTAACTTAGGTAAATTCGCGATTTCAGGCGAAATTTTGGTACTTTTTTAATATACCTTTTTTTACATTTACACATCACCATCCAGTTCCGTGGTAAGCTAATCAGATAATTGGTACTCTACGCACACCTATATCACTTCACAAGCAAACAACATTCATGGTTATCACAAATTAATGCTCCTACCGCGATTCGAGTAGGGTCACTATAAACTAAACCAGATGTATCGTCACTATTTTGCATTAAATGTTTTTGCTATATAGAATCGCTATATAAGATCGCAACGCATAAACTTGAAATCCACCATGCACTCCGAATGATGGAGTTATAAATATCGCATCGGTATTACCACTTTAATTTATTAGTTATGGTATTTAAATTTTTAACTGTCCGTCAGCGGCATACAATCGTAAAATATTTAAAGTTCTCGATCACGATTTTGGAATAATGGAATAGGAAACAGATTTTGCGCTTTTATTGACCGTGAAAAGTGTCTTAAGTGTTTTTTTTTCGTCTAACACTATCAAACTTGGTTAAGGTAATTCGAAGACTAATTGCTCTCGCCCTGTGTATTTAATAACTACATATTTATGAATGATTTTGGCTACTTAAAAAACTGCATAAAAAGAAAGAAAAACAACAATATCAGTTTTATCTTTACTCCGCTATATCGTAAAAATATTTGCTGTAACAGGTAAATATGTTATGTCATTCTCTCATACAATATTGTCGAATCGCTACCAAATTTACGCATCTAAAGTAATTCTTACACTCAAACCCTTCTAGAATTATACAGTATTTTAATAAGTACACGTCTCATATTCATTTGGAATGAACATGCCCCAAGATGTATGGAGACGCGGTAATTTAGTTTTATTGTTTGTTTCGCCAATTGACTGTAGATGGCGCATGCGGCGAGTTCAGTGTGGTCGGTCTTCAACGCCGTCGTTCCTCGTATTCCCTTTTTGATATTTCCTATTTGTTCCCGGTGTTTGTATTTCGAAGTTTATAATTACTTTCGTTGATTGGAGTTATTTTTACAGCTGTTATTTTTTGAGCGTTCATTTTAAAACATTTTATAAATAACTTATGTGTTTTTATCTCATCTCAAGAAATGTACAAATAAGTGTAGATGCATATAAAGAATATTTACCTGCAGAATGCTAAATTTGCACATTCCCCATATGTTGCATGGAATTTTTATGGCAAATAGAAATGAAAAAAAAATCCACGCCTCGAACAACTGTTCGGTTAAGTATTATACTGTTATAGTTACGTTAGGTATTGTGTCGCGCGCAGTAGGGCGCCGACCCCCCGCCGAGCTGCTCTCAACTCTCTAAGTCCAAATTACTGGCTCACCTCAGTCACCTCACTAGCCAGATTACACGTTTAAAATAAGCTTAAGCTAGATTACATAGGTTTTGTAGACAGTTGTGGCGGAAATTTTCGTCATGTTGCACAAGAACTGAGGCGTTATTGTTCTATAAAGAAAGTTCATAACAAAAGTGAAACCTAAACTACCGATCACTCTAAACACTGAGGAATTCGCATTCTTTATTTCAAACATTACAAAATAGCGATCACAGATATCTCACTTAGATATAGGTATAGTTATTATATATTCATTGTTGTATTCTTATATATGTATTTCTCTCTAATTGAATCTATTTTTGTTTTTAGTGACTTGTAAATAAAATTACATTTAGTAATGTAGAAAACATCGACACCCCAAATATAATATTTATATTATTGTGCAAACGTGAGTTTAAATTTGAAATTAGCCTTCACCAGTATTTCAAGTCCGATATTAAGCCCCGCGATTAATGTATGAAGCCGCATAAAATTCGGCGAAATATGTCGATGGTACGTTTTATAGACATTCGGCAATCGGCTGTAGTTTACTGAGCGGTAATGTCGACTCATTAGCGCTGGGGGGCGCCTGTGGCCAGGTAGGCTCTTTGTTATTTATACAGCAAGGAACGATGTCTCTTATTAATCATCTCTTTATTCCCAACCGACCGTCATTCTTCAGACTATCCTTAATAGTTTAGTATATCAAATTTTCTCACCCGTGTAAAAAGTAGTAAGTACGTGAAGAGCGGTTTGCAAGCATCGTAAAACATGGAATGTTTTATAGGGCGCTAATTTTATTAATACACTTTGCTGTGGTTGTGAAGTGTACACTTTATTTACTTTATTTAATGAAAAAATATTTAAATTTCAATATTAAATATATAAAAGGAATACAATAAGCAATATGAGTTTATTTTTGTGTTTAAATCGAAAGGTATAGTTAGAGTTTAAGTACAGTTACTATGTTAACTGAGGCTTTATGAGGTTTACAAGGCGTTGGAGTCGCGGTAAAAGAATGGGCCTTCACAGCGGTAGACGTATGAAATATAGTGTTTAACACCACGCGGCTTGTTCGGACGGCGTCCCGCGGCGAGACAGTCCGGAGCGGCTCTGAGGCTTCGTCACCCTCAAAGTAAGCCTGAGCCTGCCTCCTAATCCAGTACTTATGAAATATAGGGAAATCATAAACTTCTCCCGTTTTTGTTACTTATTATAACTAAGTTTTAAAGCCGTGTTGACGATCGCGTAAAAGTCGCAACTACTATCATAAAATTTGTATTCAACTTGTATAAATGTATTGTAAGCAGAGAACAGAATAATATGGAAACATCTTTAGTTCCTTAAATTACAAAATTTTCGATACAAATAATTATACGTTAGAAAACTTGAACATTTTGTACATAAATACATTAGATTAAAGGCTATGAAGGTATTATCATAAAAAAATAATCGCTCACAATTTACTGTTTACATGCTCTTGTTGCTTTTGAAACGGCGATTAAGTAATTATTGTAATAAGTTGGTACAAAATGTAACGGAACATGCCGATTTTAAGCGGCTATAATTATAGAATAGACAAGAGTCATATATGAAATCTTGATCAAGGCTACTGTGTTGTAACATTTTACCGTTTTATATGTAACTATTAAACTTAATAATATTTAAGCACACGCAACAAATAAAAATAGTAATAAAATTTTATCTAAGCCTTTAAAATATATGGCCATGATATATCTAATTCAAACATGTTTTTCTCATTCTTTAATATATTTAAAGGTTTAACTATAATAAGTACAAAGATAATAAGCGATGCACTATAAGATCTATTTTTCTTCGAAATTACATAGGGTATTGTTTTATGATCTTACATAATATAAATAACTAGAATTTTAGGTTTTAACTATTTAAATTACATATAATGTCCCAACATATTTATTTATTTAAATAAAAAGTAATTAGGTAAATGTAAAACACTCAATAATTATCCAGTATATAGAAATATATCCGTCAATCTGTGTAAAGAAATAATCTAATCGACAAACAAAGAAACACATTTTTTTATTGTATTAAAATAATAATTGGTATTGTTAAATAATGATTTTTTTTCTCTATGTTTTCTTACATTATATTGGAAGGTCCTACTTACAAATAATTTAAATTGGACTCGCTGTGTTTTTCTTTTATAATTTTATAAGTTAACTGATTTGTTAACATAAAAATCTTTAACTAACAAAATTAACGAAAATCCACGACAAAGTAATGCTATATAATATTTTATTGGTACAATACGTTATTAAATTTATAATCGTTTACAAACATTGTTTATTGTAGAGTAAGGTTAGTTACTAGGTACATAAGTAACCAGCTCACCGGTCCTGGCTCTATAAGCAGTAAATCACGTACAACCAGTAAACAGTAGCTGTTAATAAAATTAAGTTTATGCAAGAAACTGTGCAGCTTAATGGCTTCGAAGTAATGGCCAAAGTACCTATATAAAATTATACTATTTCCACATGACAGTAAAAGTTACATGACATTATATGATTATTTAAAAAAGAAATCTTATGTTAAGAAATAAGTTATTTGTAGTTAGTACTTAATTAGAATATAGTAAGAAAACTCGTTTTTCAATTTTTTCGCGGATTATTTTTTTTTTTTTATCCGGGCGTCTCAAATGCAAGCATGCAGCAATCACCGTCATGAGGGATACTCCAAAAAGTAGTATTATTAAGTATGTGGTGAACAAAAAGATATTCGCTTAAACCTAAGAAGTAATTATAATATACTAATGAAAATCGTATATTTTTATATAAAAGAAGACAAAAACGAGCTTTTAAAGCTGTATAAAAATATTTACTAATTAAATGAAAGTGTACATGTGTGATGTTATACTGTACATAAATCATAATAGATCTACCTTTAAACTAAAATTGAGGAAAAATCTAGAAATATTCATCGTATTTATAAATATATAGCGCAAAATAGGGTAGGTGTCTAACTTGATTATAAATGTGTTGTGCCAAGCATGCGTAGGCGCAGGCGGCGTGATCAAACACCCAGCAGGATTCAATAGAGCTTTGTTTCCTATATATTTTTTGTATTATTGCTTTGTTACAAATATACCCTTGGTCTAGAATTGCATGATTTTAACAATTAAATAACATTATCACTTCACTTTTATAGATCAAGGATTTCTTAAAGTTATTTAATACTGTGAACTTTTTTTCAGGAAAATTATTATTATTACTAGCAAATGAAACTCCCATGACTGGAGTACAAACATTCGTGTTTAACAAATGAATGCCTCCAGCGGGACTCGAGCCCGCGACTGCTGGCGCAGCAAGTAGGGTCTTAGCCAAACGTGTCGTCTTATATCTTATAGGAAATAAATATAGGTTGCAGTTTCTACTTGTTTATAGATATTTAGAACTGTGTAATCTACTATTGTAACGGATAAGTTAAATAAAAACAAATTGTATTTTAATGTGTGTGAAATAATGTATTTATTGACGAAGTAACTCTATTACCTATTTCACACTTGTACTTGATTAAACGAAATGATGAGACACTGAAATCCTTGAGAAGTTTTTTACATTTTAAATTGTAGTAATTTTAAAGTTTAATTAATTGTATTTTATTACACTTTTTATAGTAGGTACCTACATAAGAGATACAAAAATAATTCCGACTTAATGAATAGCGAAATGGAGAGTCAATAAAGAATGGATTTATTATTAAAATAATCTCATATTTATATACCTAAGGATATAAAGTTATTTTTTTGCGTATTTGCTGAAATTGTCTTAAAAATAAACCTATACACGAAAAAATTTGAGAATTTCGATAAATCTTGTAATAATTATTAATAAAATATGTCCGTCTAAATTCCATACTGGAAACCATTCCAATGCCATTGTCAGGTATCTTGAACTGTGTCACTCAGAGCCGTGTCTAATGTAATGGCGGGTGTACACGTGAGGCGCAGCGTTATAGATTAGTTTCGCGACGGCACGAGCAACGCACCATGACTTCTGAACGACTGTCTGGACATGATCCTAACATTCTGTTACACTATAATGTAGATATATGTATGTACATTTGTCTAAATAAATGACGCAGGTACGAATTATTTGATTGAAAAATACGTATTTTCGGTGGTAATTTTACTTTTTTGTCATATTTATGAATCAATAAACGCTTTACGGAAGTCTAAAGATTCTTTTTAGATTAGATATTTAGATGTTAGGATTTGTCATATAAAATACCTATTTGTATTTATATATTCATCAATTTATACAAATACCTACTAATATACTGTTTCTATATTTCAACTTTGAATGCTAAAGAATTGCCAATAAACTGTAATTTTCTTGTCTATAACCTGCAATTATTCGCATTCTATACGTCTAATTTAGCTTTCTATAAATTAGCCTGAACAAGGTTAGTATAAATTAAGGCATGCTCGATGCATGAACTAAAATATGTCTACAATTCGCGTGTGTAACTGGCATTAGGTGTATACAACTTACTAACATAGAAATAGAAATGTACCTATAGGATATAATTTACAAAACCAAATAGGTTTTAGATAAAAATTGGACTAGATAAAAGAAAAACAACGAGTGTATTATAATTTATTTTATAAGTATATGTATAAACAGAACAATATATTTATTTTACTAAGAGCATTTTATCTGCAGGTCTGGTTTCAAAACAAAAGATCAAAAGAACGTCGTCTAAAGCAACTGACGTCGATGGGTAGAGGGCCTTTCTTCGGGTCCTCTCGTAAGATGCGAGGGTTCCCCATGAACCTGTCACCGGGAGGGCTCGAGGAAGGGCCGCCGGGGTTCCCATACTTCGCGACAGCAGATGGCAAGTTCGAGTTTGGCTATGGCCCGCCGTTCCACCATGATGCCCCATTCTTCCATCCTCCGCCTTCGATGCCATTTAATCAGCCAGGTTAGTAAAGTTGTTCGAAGACTCGTCATCACATTAGAATTATATGTCAGAGATTGCAAGTTTTATTCGGGTTAGATACAAATATTTTCAACTGATTTGAAAAAAAAAACAACTTATTATAAAAATAATTACAGATTTTCTTGAATTTTTAATATTGGGGGTATTATACACTTATATTTTAAACAGTTGCCTTAAACTTTTTGACATTATTTAAAAAAGTCACTTCACATAATGTGCCAGGCGTTTAACGGGAGCAGGTCGTTTCGCAGGCGGTATGGAGACGTTGCAGGGCGGGGAGTTCCCCGAGCAATTCCCGCCTCCAGATCATCTAGTACTTCCTCGGCCTTCATCTCCCGAATTCACCTTCGGGGACGCCCCGCCTCCCCTCCATCCCGAGGGTCTGGTTTGGTAGCTGAAGCCGGAGCCGCGAGACTACCACGACTGATGCGGCTCGTCGGGCTATTAAGTGGACTGAGTGATTTACTTATAAAACAAAGTGACGTTCATGGCCGCTAAAAAGCAGCCAGTGATTTGTTTTTTAAACAGTGTTTTTTTTAAATAAACTAGAACATATTCGTATATGTGCAAAAGATAAATTTATTAAACATTAGTAATGTACTTATGTCATTTCTTTGCAATTTACAAGGCATATATTGTTTTGCTAATTAACATTTGCTTTGTGCTTTGTTACTTAGCTTCGTATTTCTCACGGTTAAGTTAAACTTATTATACTTTCAGTAGACGTTTAGCTTAGATAATATATTCCAACATTTAAAGCATTTTACTTGCAATTGTGATTATATCAATGTGAATAGTGTACAGAAGAGAATTTTATATTATAAAATGATATTAAGTTAAATAATATTAATTTATTTGGTTAGATTTAAAAAATAAGCGATATTTTTGGTTCCTATATTAAGGGTTACGCATTTTGATTTTTGTGTATTTATTAATTTCTTGATAGCTTAGTACAATCGATTAGACACTAACTGGGTATATAAAGAAATTGTCGTTTGTAAATATTTTATGTATATAATAGATGATCAAGTGTTTAATACATTATAATGTACTTAAGTAATTTAAATGTACCATAGGTATGTGCACGATAATTGTTTAACACGAATAACTTGAATAAATATCCTATTAAGCTTAATTTTCATTTTATTTTCACATATATAAATGGTGTAGAATATAACAAATCACAAGTAATGTGTCAAACAAGTCAGTATAATTAAAAAACTAAAAAACCCGACTGTGTTTCTGTGTAATTTGGAAATGAAAAATCTTTAAAATATGTTGTGTTCTGATTCAAAATTTATACCCGGTGTCAATTTCACAATTCATACAAATGTAACGACACTTCTCAAGCTAAAATTCATCGAGCCGTTCATACAAACATATTCTCGAATAACATAACCCTCCTTCTGGCGCAGTCGGGTAAATATTGTGAAATCCTATATTTTTGGTTTAAAAAATTACATTTTATTGTACAAATTGTAACATATTATATATACTCATAATATTTTTGATCGCATTTCAGTAATTAAGGAAACATTACGTTTTATGTCGAACTTCATATCGTGTTTTGGTTCACGACTTCTTTATCTGTAATTGAAATGTAGATAATAAATACATTAAAAAGAAAATTGACTTTTTAAGTGACAAGTTTTCAAATTACTTTGTATAGATATATTTTATATAAATTATATATTATACTTAAAAGAATTAATCTACTCTACTACGCTTATTTATTTTATTTTTATTATCAGTTAGTTAAATGCTAAGCCCTTATCTATGTCCGTTTAATATTGTTTAATTAAAAAAAACAATAATATTAATGTTGCCAGTCTACATCTTTTTTTTTTAACTTTAATTTGCAACATTTATATACAGCTTTTCTTGTTTCCCAATAAAAAAAAACAAATTCCACTAGACAGTGTTGAAAATCGATTAGCCCATTGATGACCAGTAAATAATCTGTAGCAAATGAACAGTCAACAGCTCTAATGCTTTAGTAATTTAAATTTCGTTTTTTTACCTTTAATTCGATATCACGAAATATATACAAAAAGTAGGTACTTGTGCAAGTAAGACTTTAGATATTTTAGTCAATCGTAGAGTTTTTAATGAATTAAATATTCAACTATTCGAGCTATTTTTACATATTTTGATATAAAAATATATTTGTCTTGTAATATTGGGACATTATTACACTCAGCGCCATCTAGTTTTTTGGTAAGCTACGAGGCTTGTGTTACGGATGTCAGATAGTTGATACACTACACGTATATAACTTTGAATATAAGCACCCATGTCTGGAGTACACATATTCGTGCTCAACAAATATATGCCCACAGTGGAACTCGAACCCGCGACCGCTGGCGGGCGTACCAAGTAGAGTCGTTAAATATTGATTTCGAATTGAACCAAAACACGGTGTATATAAAACAGGATCACTTATTAGGTATGTACTTTACTCTAAGTGTTAATATAGTACATACTGATCTATCTGTATTTAGATAAATAAAAATATAATGGAATTGTCTGTAAGAATAAAGTCTATTCGATAAATCTATATAATGCTTTCATTTAACCCTACCTAACGTAAAAGTAAAGACACTTATAATCAGGGCTTTTTTTGTGGGAGCACATGGAGGCACGCACTGCCCACAAATAATATAGGAAATATCAAAAAAATTGCTATAAAAACTAAAAAAAAAACTCAATTGAAAAAAAAATATATAATTAAAAAATATTTTGTATATTTTACAAAAAAGAGATATTTTTTCAAAGCATAATAGTAAAGGTGTACATAAAATTATGGACTTACTACTTTGAGTAATTTAATTTAATTACATTACCTAATGGTAGGTACACTAGAGATCTAAAATTTTAATCAGTCACATTACATTACGACATAATATGTATATATTATATAGCCTACCTAAAAATATAAAAAAATGTATATCTAAGCTCTAAAAAGTGATGAAGTTTTACTTTAAAATTAAGTTAAGTTCTAGGTAGGTACTAGTAAGTGTCAGTATATTGATCTCATTACAAAAGTCGGGATACATAGATGACGCAGTGGACTAGGTGTAGTTAAAATGCTACATTTTAAAAACCTATCTTTCCAAAAAAACACCGTAAAAAATATTTGAAATAATGATGAATGGGCTACACATTTTATATACCTACCTAAAGCCGTCGTGCCAAATGCTTGATGCATTTTGTTTGAACCCGCTATCATCTTCGAGATCAAGAACGCTTCAAAGTTATTACTGTGTCATAACTTTATAAGTAGAAATAAATTTCGTTTTTCGTTCGTTAAATTTCGTAGGGTACATAACAAAAATTATTTAAATATTTTTAATTTTTGTAAAATTTAAAAAGGCGTCTATCAGTATCAAAAAGTATAGTCCTTTCGATCGCTGTGAGTATACGAGTCCAAGGTGAAAAATATTGTTTTTTTTTCTATATTTTTCTTGTAAATGATTTATCATAAAATAGTTCAGACGAAAAAAGACATAATGCAATTATCTTATACACATAAATTGTTTTTATATTTTTACCGAGTAGCAGCAAGTAGTCTTCAAAACCAACAAGTATACCCAACCCAAAGGTTGGGTAATATTAAGAATAATATAAGTAGTATAATACATATACTTATTTCGCAAACCGTTTCTAAAACTTGGTCTTATCACTGGACCATCCCATAGAACTATTTGTGACAAGTAATAGATAGAGCATTAAAATTATCTATCTTGTAAAAACAAACAAACAAAGAACAAGTAAAATTGGCTATTGCAATTCATTTAAGTAGTAATTTACTAGTACCTACCCCTTTATTTATTACAAGTTTGATTTCGTAGTGTTATTGTTTTATGTACGTTTCCTAGCTAATAACGAAAATGTCTTGAAATTGACAACTTAATCAATACCTTACTATATAAGTCGTCCAATTTTGGTTAAGAAATTTTTAGCCTACATTACATTTCAGGCTCGTGCAAATGAACATCTATTATCTTATTAAGTCGATTATTCGAAGAAGAACACGAAAGAAACAACAAAGCTTTAAGCAAAACAAATTCATCATCATCATCATCCCTTTTTAACGTCCCATTGCTAGTCACGGGCCTCCCTCAGTACGAGGGGGATCAGGCCATAGTTCACCGCGCTGGTCTAGTGCGAGTTAGCGGACTTCACATGTTTGTCGAAAACTTGTTAGGTTTTCTCAGACATGTAGGTTACCTCACGATGTTTTGCTTCGTAAGACAAGTGGTAATCATGATATAAATGATTCGCACATGAAAATATCAGAGATGCGAGATCCGGATTTGAACCCGCAACACTCGGTTATCCAAGCGACCGCGTTACCGCTGGGCTAACAATGTCAAAACAAATTATATTTTACAAATTTCAAACAAAATTTTTGACTAAATTGATCAAACTTTAAAGACACCAAGAACGCTAACACAAAAATCCTCACTATGAAGTATCTAATTGGATTCTTTTCCAAATGTCAAAATTCCATACAATTTCAACAAAACTCATCATCATTAAACAAACAGACGTTATCTCGTAATAATATTCTTTGTTCTACCACCACAAGCTACCCTCGACCATAAAGGGAAATTGGATCGTAGGGCACGACTCCATGTGGCAGTTCGCACGCTTGAATTAACCGTACGATCGCTGCCTTGTAATTGGAAATGGTGTTTGCTTATGCATATAGTCACAGTTATATATACTCTTACATTATACATATACATGAAATATACTTCTCATCAAAAAAATCGAAACGCCGTGCTAGTTTATGTTTTGTAAGGATTATCAGTTAAACTAGCACGGCGTTTCGATTTTTTTGATGAGAACTATATAGGTGTAACTAAAATAAATATACTATAATAAGTATCACGTAGAAATATAATATGTACCTACATAGTTAACCCAATAAACATACTCTAAGTAAATACGAGTATATCAATCATTGACTTGTTTGACTGTGATTGTTTCTCGCCGGTCCTTCTCAGCAGAACAGCTTTCCGAGCCGATGGTAGTTTACTTACAGACGTACAGACTGACATTTAATTTTAATCGTGTAAAAATGACGATTTAAAAGAGATTGGTAGCCGCAGTAACGCGCACGCTCGCTTAGGGAATCGGAGCGGGTTCAAATCCGGGTCTCACAAGTCGCAACTCTAATATTTTTATGTGCAAGTGAAAGCCACCAACCCACACTTGGCCGACGTGGAGGACTATGGAAGTATATATCCACCCTTATAGGATTTATCTTACCTTAATTGTATATCAGATTGTACTTGGAGTATGTATAAATTAAAAATAAAGTTTGAAATACTATCCAACATTCGTGAAGATATCGAAAGATATAAACAGAAAGCTCATAAAGCGAAATTGGACCTCCTTTTATAAGTCGGCTAACATGTAGCAAAGCAGGTCATGGCAGTCATGTCTATAACTTAAGTATTAGTCCCTTACGTCGAGGAATCTCTTACTTTACGTTTATACATTATATACCAATGATATATAAATGCTATTTAAAAATAGATGACGGAATGATAATTGTTATTTGTTCTTATTAGATAAATTGATATTTTTTACTTTATTATTTACAAGTTGGTGATGGTAATAGTAGAAGTAATGAAAGATCTACGTGAAAGAAGACGAAATAAAAAATATATAAGTATTTATAAAAAAATACTTTTGAGTCAATATAACGCAACTTTTTGTGAAGATATCGCATATTTCATTGTGAATGATAAATAGATTTAGTTACTACGAGTATTTACTACTAGAGTCTTTTATTCTACTCGCTTGTAGTTGAGTATGAAATAACCTTTTTACAAATCAACATATTTCAGACTCTCACATATATACTTACCTACCTACCAGCCCTCCTGCCGATTTCAACCTCGGCGGCCTTTCACAAGATTACCCACGTGTGCAGCATATTTTGGAGATACCTGGAAGGCTCACAGTCCAAGCACAGCCAGAGGTGGTCTCCGGATACCAAGGCGCGAGTGTTGAACACCAGCTTCTCTACTTTGGGTATTTACCGAGTATTTCTCGACAAAAAATCTCAATAACTTAATTTGTTCTGACCCGGAACTTGGCTTGACCCCAGCAACCTGCAACTTTACAAATTAGACAGGAAACTAACGAAGCAATCAAAATCTAATAGTTTTGAGTTATATAGAAAGAAAAAGTTTTTTTCAATTTATAGTCTATTTATTGAGCAATGTATCTAGCATCGGGCTTCGATTCTTATATCAGAGTAACAATACAACTAAATACGTGATCGAAGGCGCGTGAAAACAGTAGTTTTATACTTAATAATTTAGTACCTACTTCTAAAACCAAGTATTAATATTATTATACTCATACAAGTATTAGAAGTAATTTTATAGCCATATAAAGTATGTAAATTATTGCATTGATGTCTAATTAACTAAAGGGACATGATTGTTAGAGAAAATTGAGAACACTATAACGTCATGGCGATCATTTTATATTATGCGATTAAAACCGACTTCCCTGAGAGACTATCGATGTCAAGTAGTTACAATGAAGAATATTAAAATTTCATTACTACACTCTGTAATATGCTAATGTAGTCTTATACTACAAAATTGCAAAATCTATACATCCATTCTTATAAATAAAATTGGGGTGTCTGTTTTTAATATCAAATTAACAGCTTTTCACTAAATACATATGAAAGTATATAAGATACTAGCAACAAAAACAGATTTTTTTTAATTCCGTTTTCTGTTTGTTCCGGCTAATCTATGAAACGGCTGGACTGATTTTGACGGTACTGTCTCTAGCTGGTGTTATGAGGCGTAACTTAATCTTCTTTTTAACCGACTTCAAAAAAGGAGGAGGTTAAATTTTAGATTTTATTTCTCTTAACTAGCGGAACCCGCTAGTTAAAATAAATAAAATCTAAAATTTAGTTCGCTTATGCTAAACCTAGGGGCGAACCCGAACAAAGCATCCTGGGTAAGTCGCTAGTTTCTATATAAAATGAAATGTTTGTTGGTAAATGCATTACTTACTTGAAAACGTCTAAGCCGTTCTTAGAAGTGTACATTATGTGTAATATAATTTATTAGGTATAGGCATATTATAAATAATTAACAAATAATATAGTAATTTTATTTTTTATTACAAAATAGATAAGTTGCGCGAAAATTTAAATTATTTGGAAAAAAGTTTGTGATTTTTTCTGTACATTTCTTAAATCACCAATAATTATATGAAACTTTGCGTAGGTACGTATTATAAATAATATATTTTATATAAACAAAATATTTACCTACGTAAAGTAATGATACGAGTAAATAAGTATTATGTTTATGCTAAAAATGTTAAGTTCAGTTTATCTGAGTTTTATTTCACACGCCAAGAAAATCCAATGTTACACCTTAAATTATTATCAAACCGCAGGGTCATAATTTAAATATTTTAGCAATGTAATAAATCCATCACATTTCAAACTATTCGTATGCATATCTTATATTAAGACGAGAAGTTGTAAAATACTAAAAGTCGTTCTAAAGCACGAGTTCGAAGTGAATTTGATTAACCTAATTACCAATTAAAAGCTCACACCCTATTTTCCGATATATTTCATGTTTAGTGTGAATAGGGGTGTTGACGTGTGTGTTAATAATAAATTAACATAGGTATTCATGACGAGATATTTCACTAGTGAATGTAACTTACTTCAATAATAACTTTTATTATGAATACATAACTAGTACGTTCCTTAGTGGCTAAGCTTTTACGGATGCAGATTCAGAGGTCCTGAGTTCGAGTTTCGGATCGAAACAAATGTAGTAATTAAGTTTTCTTTTCATTCTTAGTACCGCCTAAGGTTGGGAAAATGGCGATATTTTATTCTTCGAAGAGCATCGGTTATAGTAAAGCAAACGGTCCTGAGTCTGATCTTTTATCGGTTGTATCAAATTGTTGCACCATCTGCCTTTGGGACAGGGATAAAGAATGTAGTGTCTGCGCGCATACTTGTAATACCTACCTACTACAATATCTTCTGCGATGGTTTCATTGCTTGATTTTTTTGCCGAAGCTGGCCAGCTGGACATTAACTCAGATTATTATAAATCCGAAAGTATGTATGTACATATACGTTAGTCATTTTTTTTCTTTGAAAACATTAGCATGATTTTGTATGAAGTTTAGTGCCTATGAATATTACTTATTATTAAAGAAATAAGAATGCACTCGTGTGTAACTGAATAATCAATATCACAAAACTTGTTTAAGCAATCAAAAAAACAAGAAGTCGGTAAGCAAGTAGTATAGTAATACATATAAAATAAGTTTTTTTAACAAATTAATTTTAACTATGGCTATGGTGAAAACCTCTATGTTGGAGCGCCGTCGCTCGCTGACCGTAACGAATTCTGATTGATTGGATATCGCTCCCACACTCAATATTACAGTTAGGTGTCTAGATAACCCGCAGTTGTAAATCTGCTAACTCATAGCGCTTATTGCGTATTTTCTTTACGAAAAAGCTTTAATTTTCAAATGAATTTAATTATCAGTATATTATATATAAAATTGAAGTGTCTGTTTTCAACTTCAAATTAACAGCTTTTTACTTAATGCTAACGAAAGTACCTACACCTAAAGTACCTATACTCGTATACGGTACCTACTTAGATCAAAAAATCAATTTTTAAAATTTTTGTCTGTCTCTGTGTTTGTCTGACTGTCTGTTTGTTCCGGCTAATCTCTGAAACGGCTGAACCGATTTCGACGGGACTTTCACTCGCAGATAGCTAGATAGCTAATGTTATAATAACTTGGGATACTTTTATTTAATTAAAAAATTATAAAAACCGTTTATTTTATATCAACTTACGTCCAGCAAAGATGGCCGGTTTTGCTAGTAAAAAGGAAAAGTTACATTAGTTTTATTAGGTGTTATAATCTGTTTTTATATAAAACAGAATTCAAAATAAAAACTACTAAGCTATTTATCATGTTGATGTTGCAATTACTTTTATGAAAATAAACTTTAACTTAATCCTAATTAAAGAAATTATACACTAACTTTACTAAAAACACTATTAAAAACAACTCTTAAGTTCGTCGAGAAACTAGTTGTATCCATTAAATATGAAAATTCTGTCATTTTGACTAATATTTATAGAGCCGCGAATGAAGTTGAAGACTGAAGAGAGATAATGAAAAAAAAAAACCATTTATAATCGACAACAAGATCACTTTTTATTTGTTAACCACTTAGGGGTAGGTATTTCGAGTAGTGATTTGAAAAAGAAATTTTTCTTTTTATTTCAAATTAACAGCTTTTCACTAAATATATATGAAAGTTTATACGGTATTTAGTACATCAAAAATATATTTTTTTAATTTTTGTCTGTCTGTTTGTTCCGGATAATCTCAGAAACGGCTGGACCGATTTTGAAGGGACTTTTACTTGCGGATAGCTAATTTTATGAGGAGTAACTTGGGCTGTTTTTATTCTATTATAAAATTATAAAAACCATTTAAATTATGTTAACTTACGCCTAACGAATCAAATCATGTTTACTAATATACAATACTAGCACAACCCGTGGCTTCGCTCGCACTAGATCTTGGGACGAACCCGAGCGAAGCGAGGATGATACGCTAGTATCAAAATGTAAATTACAAAATACAAATATCTAAGCATCTAAGCTCTTTCTTTAGAGCATCAAAAATTAGCAAAGAAAAGGAATAGAGTACACGAGTAAACATCAACTCTTCGTAACAAATCATATATTAAAATAGAACGAACCAAACCATAGCTTGAATTTCAACGTGGCAGCGACATCTAGAGCACGGCTTGAAAACGGAGGCCGGGTTCATATCTAACTGCCAGTTTCTATAACCTATCTACCGATAGACCGGTAGTTACTTTCATACTATTTTGGCACATTAAAAGTTACAACCTGTCAAAATCGGTCTATCGGTAGATAGGTTATAGAAACTGGCAGTAAAACAACATTAAAAGGACTATTTTAATCAATTTAAATAAAAATTATTTAATTTTCAAAAGAAACCTTTGACGAAATTTGAGGATTTTAATGAAATTTGGTATGATGATAGCTAGTTATTCGGCTCATTTCTGAAAAAAATATACTACCTATACTACTAGCAGTACCCGCGGCTTCGCCCGCGTACATTTTTTTAATCGCTAATAATCTTTATTTGTTTACTCGCTGGGTTGATAGGTATGTAGATTGCCTGAAAATTCTCCAAAAGCTGGGGTAACCAGCTATTTTAGAACCCATCGTTAATATTACTCCTGAGCCGCGCGGCTACCTATTTCATAATATATTATATCGTTTAGATTGACGTTTTTAAATTCTTTATATCTTTTCAATGGAGTGTCCGATTTGTATTATCCTAAAAGTAATCTACTAACTATAAACTAACTGCATGACAAATTTAATATTTGTAGCACAAAAAATGAAGAAATTTCTTAAAACCCCCTTCCCAGAAATTTCTTAAAATTCCCTTATGCCACCTTAATGCGGCCCTGTCGAAAAATCGTTTTTAGCGGACTTTTACTAACAATTAACAATTACGTAATTTAAAGTTCGTAGCACAAAGGATGAAGGACTTTCATACAAACTTTCTAGAGCCCTTAGACCTTCTTAATTCGGCCTAATTACAAAATCCGTTCTTAACGGACATCGACTAACTTTAAACTACGTCCCTGCCAAATTTAAAATTTCTAACAAAAAAGAAAATAAAGGAATTTTATTAAACCTCCTTACTCCGATCCTGTCACAAAAGCCGGTTCTTAGCGAACGTTTACTATTTATAAACTACCTGCCAATTTTTTTCTTTATAAGTACGTCTAGCGGTTTTGAGATTTCGTGATGAGTCAGTGAGTGAGTGTTTTTCGCATTTATATGTATAGAAGATATCGCTATACAATATTAATTACCATAAACACATAAAGCACAGATGAATAGAGCATCTTCGCTTTTTTGAAATCAGTCTAAAATACAACAAGATAATCACAAAATATACCTTATACCTAAATCTAATTTCCCACTGGCTCTTGCTTGAATGTAATCACAAATTTACAGTGTTATTTGTGTATATATAGATAACTAGCCTTTCCCGCGGATCCGCTCGCGTTCTAAAGGCTAAAAATCAAAAGAAATATTTTTCTCCCGTTTTTGCAACATTTTTCATTGATGCTCCGCTCCTATTGGTCGTAGCGTGATGTAATGATAAACGGACTATACAACACAAAAATATTTTTTCAAATCGAACCAGTAGTTTCAGATATTAGCGCGAACGACAAAACAAACAAACAAACAAACTCTTCATCTTTATAATATTATAGTATAGATTATACTACGCTAGATAATTGAGAAGATAGAATAAAATAAAACTGTCTAGAAATTTGTGATGATTTTAACAAATTGCAAAATACTTATATGGCGCCCATTAATTTTGCATATTTTTTTCCATCATAAAGTTTTTTATATGTGAAATACTATAGTGAAAAAACATTTATATCAATTTACGATAACTAGTAGTTCATTTAAATGTTAGCGGATTCATGCTTTAATGTGGTTGATTGTAGGTTCGTTTTTTGTTACTGACTACTAATATAAGTTATACTAGCAATTTACCATGACTTTACCTAGGGTTTTTTAATTAGGGCTGTTTTAGTAAGGGTTCCTTTTCCAAAGATAAAAAGGGATTCTGCTACGTTTCTAAGAGCTTAAGAATAGCCTATATGCTACTCAAGACTCTAGGTCATCTGCATATGCACTAAATTTAATCTATATGACACACGTACCTTCGCATTTACCGCCTTAGTTACATACAAATAACGTATTTTTTGAAAACCATAAAGGTAAATAAGAAGGTATAAGCATGTATTATATTGGAAATAAGATGTTAGGTTTGTATTAAGCTACGTTATAACTATGACATCTGACCTCTCCAACGAGATAGGTAGACCTGGTCAGTAAAATGAATTGCTCGGTGATAATCAAACAAGATTTATTACTTCACTTGCCTAATATATACGTCTTATATAATAATTTATTTATGAATATATTGCCTAGAAATGGACTGGAATCCGATAATAAAATAAAAAAATCACATTTATAGTTGTAGTCAATTCGTTATTATCCGATAATAAAATAAAAACTTAAGCATTTATAGTTGTAGTCCAATTCAATTAGTTAATTATCTTTTCAAGATAATTAATAAAAAATATTGACTTTATCGTATTTTTTTCTCAGTTCCCATTCCAAATTAATTGAGTAAGACCAATAATCATGTCTTGCTTAGCTTATGATGAGAGCTGGTCTTTATGTATTCTCCCATGATGAGCCCATCTCTATGGAGAGGATTAGCAGCCATTTCTTCCACATGCATAATAGACTAATAAAATAATATTAATAAAAAAATAAAAAAAATATATTTTTATATAAATAAGTATTATATTTGTCAAGCGTCAATCAAAGCTGCACTTTATCAGAACGACCAATAATAATTGGACAATCAAAAACTATATAGGAAAAGTCTACAATAAAGTTCTCAGCTGAGTATGTACTTTAAATATTTTTTTAGAATTCTTTATTTAATAATCACCATTATCAATAGCTGTGACATATGACACCACGAGACAACGTATGATAATCAAACAAGATTTATTACTTCACTTGCCTAATATATACGTCTTATATAATAATTTATTTATGAATATATTGCCTAGAAATGGACTGATTCGGCAAATGCTTGAAGAAACAAAAAAAATTACTATATGCCAATAAGAGCTTATAAACAAAATTAAATTTACCTAAAATAAGTTACAATATAAATATAATACAGCCATAACTCACAATAAATAGTAGGTACTAGAATTAATTAAACGATTACATATTTAAATTACCCGATAATTTTTTAACTCTACACATAATACATTAAAATAAAATAACAATGATGTAACTATTTTAGTCGTAAAAAGCGAAATTATCACAAGAGGTACCTACTTATTATTAAACCTCCTAAAATGAAAAGGATAAAATTAATATAACGTACTTATATTTATAAAGCTCCTTTTTTATAAGCTGATTGATAATATTAATATTGTTACTACAAGTGTTACCACATTAGACACAAAATATTAACATTTTAACGTTTAAAAAGGTAAAGCTTTTTATGGTTCCACGACTGGGCATTGCCCCTTTTTGATACGACCCTCTCGTATCAAAAAGACGGCAGACTATAGTTCATCACTCTGGCCAAGGACTGATTGGTGGACTTCACACGTCTTTCGAAAACCTGCTAAGTTCTTTCAGCATATATTCTTCACGATAAGTAAGGCAAGTGGTAATCGTATTAATGATTCGCAGATGAAAATATCAGAGGTGCAAGAAACAGGATTTGAACCTGCATCACTCGGTTTCTCAAGCGAGTGAGTTACAACTGGGCTACCCCTACCACGTATAAGTTAATAATTATTATTAGCCTTTATTAACAATCTTACAAAACATGGTTATACAAGTAAACAATATCTTATAATATAAAAAAAGAAGTATAATCTATAAAATATTTAGTTTAACTTAATTGTGATTTTTACTTATCTATTAGCAGCTTATGTATTAGACACCGGTAATAAGATTGTTTTGCGTTTCCGCAAAGGCCTCCCCTAAAGCTTGCCACATCCTCCTGTCGTAAGTCATTCTCTTCCAAGTTACGCCAGCTATTTGCCGGATATCATCTTCCCATCTTAGACTCTGCCTCCCTCTCTTTCTTTTATGTTGTCTTGGACACCATTCAGTTATATCCTTCGCCCATTTTTCTATTTTACTTCTCATCATATGTCCGGCCCACTTCCATTTAAGTTTTCTAGTGCAGTATTTTACGTCGTTGATTTTTGTTTGTTTTCTTAATGTTTCCAGTTTTATTTTGTCTTTTAACTTGACGTTGAGCATGCTTCTCTCCATATTGTGTTGGCATGTTTCTAGTTTACGCATATGTTGTTTCGATAGGTTCCATGTTTGGCATCCATAGGTCATGATGGGTAATATGCATGAATCAAATATTTTTTTCTTTGACTTTAATGGTACCTGTGGGTTTTTAATAAGTTAATAATAATATCGTTCTAATAATTAGAGCAAAAGGTACTGAACTATATTGTTTGCCTCTTTATGTAATGTAATACGTATTTATATAAGAACATCGCAGTTTGTAGTGACCCTACTTTCTTGCGCCAGCGGTTGCGGGTTCGAGCCCCGCTGGGGGCATTCGTTTATTAAACTCAAAAAGTATATCAACTACCTGGTATCCGTAACACAAGCTTCCTTCGTAGCTTACCACGGAACTAGATGGCGCTGAGTGTAATAATGTCCGCAACATATTTGTTTATTCATTTATAATAAGACAGGTACATACAAATTATGTACATACCATCCCCTGTTTGAAGTTGGTTATCAATAATATATATTGTGAATCCAAGTATATAGATAGGTTCTTAAGAATGTTATAAATCAATTAAAATATCAAGCTTTATATATTCCAAATCAAAATAGAGAGTCACTTGATTACAAAATAAAACTGCAAATATTTAAATTTTATGAATGAAGCAAAATAAACGTCGTCCGAACTATAAAATGTACCAATGCAGGACTTCAAAATAAAATTTATTTGCAAACAATTTTATTTGCCTTCGAGCAAGATATGGATTTATTACAAAAATATATTTTTATTAGTTCTTGCTGCTTTATTTGGACAAAGTTGATTATGATACTGTGATATGTATCCACATACATAAATTATGACTTGGCAACTGCCTCAGTGTCAGTGGTGTAGTTGCTAGTACGGCTGCTCATCTGCAGGTCCTGGATTCGAATCCCGCGTCGGGATGAGCTTTGTAATTGATTCTGTTTAGTACGGGGTAGCCTAAGTAACAACTTATTATTTAATAACTTAATCCGATAATAAAATAAAAAAAATCACATTTATAGTTGTAGTCAATTCGTTATTATCCGATAATAAAATAAAAACTTAAGCATTTATAGTTGTAGTCCAATTCAATTAATTAATTATCTTTTCCGCAGAAATCTATAAAAAATATTGACTTTATCGTATTTTTTTCTCAGTTCCCATTCCAACTTAATTGAATAAGACCAATATTAAGCTTATGTTGAGAGCAGGTCTTTATGTATTCTCTCATGATGAGTCCATCTCTATGGAGAGGATTAGCAGCCGTTTCTTCCGCATGCATTATAGACGAACCACTTTACTTTTGAATTAGTTAGAATTTAGAAAGTAAAGATTCTTATCTTGGCCTATTAAATAAGACGCTATCAATAAAGTATTCAAATGAATTCGCAAAAAAACAACAAAGTAATGGTAAAACTTGCACTAAATTCATATTTTTATATAAATAAGTATTATATTTGTCAAGCTATTTTAATTAAAGCTGCATTTTATCAGAACGACCGATAATTTGACATTTGAAAACTATATAGGAAAAGTCTATAATAAAATTCTCAGCTGAGTAGGTATGTACTTTAAATATTTTTTTAGAATTCTTTATTTAACAATCACCATTATCAATAGCAAAATGTTACTATTGATATCATTATTCTTGATAGAGTCCGAATCTATATTTAACGAATATAGTTTTTAGTGTTTTTGTCTGTTTGTCTGTGACATGTGACACCACGAGACAACGTAGGATGATAGCTTCAATACATATAACATATACGGGTAATATACATTTTACTACAGGCTTATATGTCATCTCTAAGTAATCCATAGGTTAGCCGTTAATACGAATCAAAGAAAGAACCCGAGCAGAGTGTGGGAGAATCGCTACCTAGTTAATAGAATAAATTGAAGAATTACATGTAATCGATGCATAAACGTAAGCTGCAGAAATTCTACAAAACTAAACGAAATTGGGAATTACTCCCGATGACAAATAAACACGAAATTTCCACACGTAAATGTCCATTAATTAGTACGATTGTTGTTAGAAGGGGAGAAATACTCAGAAAATAATATAAGATAACTGCTAAGAGTTGTTATTACCCTGGAAAATATATGTTGTTAAAATGGCGTTATCAAATAAATAAGTACCCAAATAAATGTGACACATTTATATTTAGGTTAATTTATATTTTTATTGACAACAAGTTAAACAGCTAAGCGTAGTCAGATCTTTAAAGTCTGTTTTTGTGTTCTGATCATTTCGAAAATCATAAAATTCAATATAACTCATTCTAATTTTAACCTAACTTTATAGTAAAATAAAATGTGAAATAAGGTAAATGTTAAATATAATGTCACACCCAATTCTAATATTAAAATGTAAAAAATAATAAAGACCATTGTAAATTTTACGAGTAAAGTGAGTATAATTTATGAGCAATTTAATGACAAAAAATGTAGACAGTAATTTATATTTGAATTTAATTTGCTGTTTAGTATGTGGGCGCAGTAGGGCAAAAATCTTATCTTACTGTTTAAACTACCATGTTCAAGTTTATGGGTTCGAATCTTACTAAGAACTCCAAGTTTTTATAAAAGTTTGAATTTGAGAGAATACATGACTAGTACATAGATACTTACATAAAATCTACTAGAGATATCAAAATATGGGATATGTTAATTTTACTTCTAGTTGAAGTAGTCTTTGGAAAGATATGATTTTATGAATAAAAAATACTATTATTTTAAATTTAAAATATTTATTTTTTGCTATTTTTAGAATTTATTGATTATTATTTATATGGTTTTTGAATTTTACCATCTCTGTCTCTCTCTCTGTATTCAATAATATAATCATCTAAATTATCACGTTATTACCACAAGATCTACTTAAATTTAAAGGCATTTCATTCAAAATAACAGTGTACCATTGCATGCTAAGTTGCAGGTGCTTATTACTCAGGTTACAATGCTAAATGTGCAAAAGTAAAAATCAAAAATTAGCATAAAATTAAGAAATGACTTCCAGGTTTTAATACTATTAGCACAAGTAATCCTCTCTATGTAAGTACTGCTCGCACGTGCACTGACATTTGCGTGCGCGCACCCCATTGGTCAGTGGCGTGTGATCTCACCGACCGCGATGTACACTGTGTTTAATTTATTTATCGGCTGGTAAAGGTTATGTTACTGCCATCTGCTTAAAACCTTAAACTTAATATACGTTTCAAATTTCTAATCAATAAATTATTACTTATATAGTAATAGCAAATAAAACTTTGTTTACGTTCGCAATAAACGTAGTTTTACGGATGAAAGTGGAACTTCTTCAACATATTATGCACAAATCGTCATAAACATTGTCTTGTACAAAGATTTCATATGTGTTATTAAGAATGAACTAAAAAATATATTTCTTTCTGTATGTATAGTTGCGCATTGAAAGTGATTTTAAAATATTTTTAAAGGACTTATGTTATTTGTAAATAAACTTTTTCATTCGCTTTAAGGTATCTTAAACTTTTTGAAAACCATCAAAAGCTCTCTAATATCTCGAATACGTTACTTTTGCTTAACTAAGCAATTTAATTTCTACCAAAAGATGAGAAAAATAAAAAAATGGTTGCAGAAAATCCATTAATTACATAAGGCTAAGAACTTTATAATCTATACATAATATAATAAATTTGTAACTCTGTCGAATTTGAATCAGTCTTATTAAAATAAGTAGTATTAATCGTAGGTAACAACGTACATATTGAAATAATATTCAAATCAAACCAAAATATTTTATTCAGCATAAAAATTGTTACAAATTACAATTTCTTACTGAACGTCATGAGTCTACCAGTTTGGTAAGAAGAAACCTCTGACCTGAGAAGAACTGGCGAAAGAAACTCAGCGGGCTAAGCTCATATTAAATTAATATTATCGATACAGATCTTATCTATAGTTTTTAGATTTTTAGATCAGACTGCATCACAGAAAACGACTGCACAAATATTGATGAAATTTAGTACAATGGTGATCCAGGTCAACATGCAGAATACTTTTTATTGTGGGAAAATACCTTTGAAAAAACTATAAAACAAACACAGTGATGAACCCGAGCGAATTGTCCAGTACGAAGATAAATTGAGACACTAAAATACCTTCTGTAGTCATACATTAATAATAGCAATATTTCATATCTAGCTCACCTGACCGGAAAAAGGTTTTAAGAGCCGTCCGCCTCGAAAATGCCAGAGTAAAATTAATTATTGTTTTTTTCGCCCTTCGAGATGCTATAGCAGAAATTATTTGGTGTTTAGCCGCCAGAGGGCGTGGTGAGATGTGATTAATATATTTCTATGGAAAAACATTAATGACTTGGTCGACCACCGATTCTTTTGGGTTGTGTATCGCCGCAAAGAATCGAGAGACTACCTAATGAACCTGAGTTATGTTTTTTAAAGAACTGCCTGGGATTTTGGAATTTTAAAGGTTTTTGACCGGTGATGGTTTGTCTTTTTGGTGCTGTCGACTTGTCTCAAGGTCCTAGGTTCGATATCTCGAGTTCCTTAAAGATATTTGCAAAAAAGCAAGACGCGCAAATTAGCAGTTAAAATTAAAACATTTTGAAAGCGTTATCGGTTATGTGAAAATACTTTCACATACATACTTCACTAATTACAAAAGAAATCTGGTGGATTGTTAAAGAAATTGTGAACGGTAAAGAACGATAAGCCACAATGCTTTACCTATAAGTCAAAGGACAAGCGAATTAATAGGTGTACTTTCATAATAAAATATATTTAATGTTTAACATAAATTATACAGTATACTGTGCAGAAACTCGTAGCTTTAGCCAGGAAGGCGAGTTTTATGCTTCAAATAATTAATAATTTCAATTTTAATTAATCACTAGCAGCTTGCTTCGCTTGGGTTCGTCTGTAGATAGATATGTCTTTTTCAGAGGAACCCAATTTTTTTAAAGTTACCTATTTATTCTTTTGTTTGTGTATCCTACAAAATAGCCCAGTCTGGCTGTTTTAGAGATTAGCCAGAACTAACAAGAAGACAGACAAATATTTTAAAAATTATGTTTTTTTTTATAAGTACCGTAAATAAGTCCATAGATATGTTTTTATTAAAAAGCTGCTTATTTTGACATATACAAACAGACACTTGAATTTTATTTATCTGTATAGATCAAATCAAATCAAAATATTTTATTCAGCATAAAAATTGTTACAATTTCTTACTGAACGTCATGAGTCTACCATAGATAACAAAAATATCCATTTACCTATCGAATATATAAAGAGGCACAGCGAACACATATGCGAACATATTCTATTGGGATTAAAAAGTAAAAACCACGAAGTAGTTTAAAAAAATATTTTGATTTAAAAAGTCAAATTTTCCCATAAATCTAAGAATTAAGATCAGCTTAAATCAGGTATTATAAATGTAATAAAATTGTAATTAAGCAAGAGTTTCCTTTCACTTTCTTCGAATAACACAGCTAGCGTATTTCGTTAGAAAAGTCCATGATGGATTGAGTTTTTCTATTATTAAATTAAGTTTTAGAATCACAATATACCCTTTTTATAGCAGCTTACTACTACTACACTAGCATTTGCTCCCGATTTTGCCTGCTTATGTATATCTTGTTAAACAATTAGATGGTCAAATTTAATTGTCATTAATTAAATAGACATATAAATAACATTTCTAAAAGAAAGCCAGTTTTGTAATATTTTGTATAAAATTCTATACATATTAAAGAAATAGATAAAGCTTATAAATGTACGAATGTTTCGTAAACAAAAGAAACATAATAGTACTCAGACGAAAACAGTGTCGTTTTGTGAAGCGAAAAAAAAAATGGACCACGCCCACGCTCTCTGGGAATTTGCATTAAGTTTTATCTGTTGTCTGGATAACGAGAAAATAGGTTCTACCCTTTATTATACTCGCGATTCCCTTTGCCTGGTTGATAGTTTAAGCAGAGGGTCGGGGTTCGAATTCTGAGCTACCTTAAGGTTAGGGTTTTAAAGAATGCAAAAGCTTAAAATTAGGGTACTGACGCGATCGTTATTCCTCAGAAAACACATAAAATCGTTCACTTTTTCTTCAAATCATTTTGCTGCTTAACGGCTTTGCTCTCATTACTTAAATTTAATAATACTATAAATAATAAATATCTATAAGGCATTATTACTAGTCCAGTGCAACGTTAAAAGTATAATATTACTTTTATCTATGGTGCAACGTTTAGGCTAGTGGAGACTAGACTCACGTAACTAAGATTATTATTATTATTTTCTTCTAGAACTTGTCAAGGGTATTTTTACTTGACTTTTTTCTTTTTTTCCTACAAGACTTACGTTTCGCACAAACTTCTTTTTCATATCCTTTTTAGAATGATAAGACCCTTAAGTGATGATTTCCGGGATAAAAACTATCTTCATTCTAAGTTTTATTTAAAATGGTTCACCAGATTTTTAGTTTAGTCAATACAAATAAGCATTAAAAATTCTCTTTCTAATGGTAGTATAGAATTATAGAGGTAAATAACGCTTAAATAACTTTAAGATTTGGCTATAGATTTTGTATATTATGCTAAAGAGCTTTGTAACTGTTTTATTTTGAACTATTCTTCTTCCATAGTTCATTTAATGATAGTCCGAATTCCGATTTTTACTTAGGACTTGCTTCAATATAATTTAATATATTAATAATATTGCTTTTTTTAAATAAACTTTATAGGTTATATTATTATTATATTATTAACTTTATAGGTATATTATTATCAATACTAATTACTAATGTTAGAAAGAGGCAAACTTTGTTTGCTTGTTGGTTGAACGCCCCAATCTCAGGAACGGCTTATGCGATTTGCAACATTTTTATTACATTGTAAATATTATTTTCTTATACATATCTTTATCTATTTTATACTGACCGCACCTAGAGACGAATTCGAGCGAAGCGATGCAATGGCGAGTACTTTTATATAATTTCAATATTCATTACTACGCATTTATTTTCGTCATGGCCATGATTTTTTTATTATGGTATTATAATAACATGCTTTCCACAATACTGGGATTATTTAAATAAATTTTAGTGTTTCTTTGTAAATTTCTTATGATGGGCGGATTATAGATAAAAATTTCACACTAATGGGTCATTCGTTTCAATCAACATATTATACACTTTCTATTTAATTATGATAATTATCACTAACAAGTATATTCGGAGATGAAATATTACCAATCAAACGAATATATCGCCAATGAACAGATGTACAAAATTACCATTTTTGGTATATGAAACAGGATGAAAGAATTAGCAGTTTTTAGATGCTCTCAAATCACCGCGCTTCTGAATCAAAAACTCGTTTTATCATACCGTCGTAGAATTACTATTAATTTGTCCATCGGAGGTCATAAATATCAGACACCTGTCAGTCAAATGGGGCCGGTTACCGTTAGTTCGCGTTTCCATATTATTAGAACAGCCCAGAATGATGACTCTACTAAAATGTATTGATTGGCTTCGTTTATTAAGTACTATATTTTTGATTTAATTAGACGAGGGGTAATTGTAGCTTTTGTCTTATAAAGATCTCGAATTTTTATATCATTTCATCAATTTGGTAATTTTCTAATGACTTCAAAATAACAAAAAAAAAGATCGGGTTTAAATAGAAGAAATTATAATACGACCTTGACATTATTTTGGATAGACTTAGTTTATATATAGCATGATTACTTTCAAAAGTTCTTTGAGGCCTCATCCTACTTCACCTTCTACAATATTTACATGAATTATTATAATATGTAGGTATGTATTTAAAGTTATCCATGTATATTGTGTATCAACTATCTAGTATCCGTAACACAAGCCTAGTAGCTTCCCATGGAACTAGGTGGTGTTGTGTGTTCCACTACTTCCACACAGATTTATAAATATGTTCCAACATATTTATAAATTTATATAATAAAATATAAATTAAAAAAAAAGAAAAATTTTATTCTCCCTGAATTTGTATCACTAGTTCCCTTCAAAACCAATGTTTTTGACTTTATGAACTGACAGTAAAAAAATAATAATTTTATGTTGAATAGCAACTATTGTACATGCATATATAACTATTAAAATGTTTCAATGTATTTCTTACTGTATAATTTTAATATACCTAGTTATTTTCTATGCACCATATTATTTAGTATATTACACACACTTTTTGTTCGATTAACATAAATAATTGAGTAGAGGTGATCTTAACATTTTCAATCTTAACAGGATTCTATATTAATGACTTTTTTTACTTCAGTTCCTAAATATACCTATTTATTGAAGTGAAACTTCTTTAGAATCGTTGTGATTTCAAACTCGATGAAACGAAAAAATAAGTCCATAGTACCAGGCGCTCAGAGACGGGGAAGAGTTAGCCTTAATTTAAATTCAAGTTTTACTTCTGACATGTGTACTTTGTACACACGCACTTTTTTTAATGATTTGGTACCAAATATTCTTGTCTCTTGCTATTTTCATAATTTATACGAGTACCTTATATCTTTCAAAATATATTGTCCTAGGAAATAGTCAGTTTTCTAAAAAATGGCGACAGTTTGTTCTTTACTGTTAAAGTAAATTGTCATTTTGTTAAAAGTAATTCGCACTGAACCTTCTTACCTTCATTATATATATGTGAGTGAAGCGCGTTACCGCGGTACCTAACTGATCTGAAGATTGGACGACTAATTATAATTATTCTGTTTTAATTGAAATATTGTATCTTCTTTAGCATGAAGAAAGCCAGTGTCAAAGACTCATATATTTCAAATATATAGGTACCTACTACTTATAATTTCTCACGACTTCTAATATCTTTATAATCTTCTAGTACCTACTTATTTATTAAGGAAAATGAAGTCAGATTTAAAAAAAAAGTTATATTACAAATTATCACAAAACATTAGTCTAGATAATATTATGAATGCTCTTCACGAATTTGAATCTAACGAGTTTCCACTGTCTAATCCGTACATTCTACGACAGTTTTAAACAGTAGTCAGCGCATTTTACAAGCAATATTTTAAATTATAAATAACAAAACAGAATAATGGAAACAGTTACTTAGCATTAAACAAAAAATTTCTTAATATTCATATTGCCGCTTCGCCCGCGGCATCTTCGCGAAATTATAACAAAATAAAAAATAAACTCCGCTGGGATTTATATTGTAAAAAACTAAGCTCCCAACCATTTTGACGAGACCTTTATATTTTAAACAAATCTTAATAAGATCAGGTCATGGTAATTTGGTTTGTTATTGCAAAACAATGGTCTGGTGGGGCGTCCAAAGCGAATATATTTGTTCGTATGTCATTAACATATACAGACAGACAGCCCGTAAACAAGATATGTAAATGATACGGTTTTGCCTTCAGGATAAGCCATGATTATTGTTCATTTGACATTTTATGAAATTTCGGGGACGCGATTGAAGGCTTGACTTTGACTTTATTCATTATTGTATTACGACTCTTATCGTTTTTAACCGACTTCAAAAAAGGAGGAGGTTATGTATATGGCGTGTAACGATTCAAATTAGTCTAAAGTAGATTAAATACTTTTTTTGTATATGAATAAATCTTATTTTTTGGTAGCCATTAACTAGATTTATTGAAAAATAGTTACTTATAAGGGCTAAAAATAGTAATTAAAACTTTTTCTGAAGAAGACTATATTCATGGGGTGAATCATGTATGGGAATGTGTATCAGAAGTCAGATATCGTATATCGTAAGGTAGCCATCGCTAGCGGTGCTGGGTGGAGCGCTCCTTTATAATGCGCAGCTCGGTTTCACCCTTAGGCGTCTGTTGACGCCTTCGATTATAGTATTTTTCCATTTCAGAAATATAGATTGCTTTTACATAGCTTTGCGTTTCCCATTAAGATTTAACATAATTTGTTTTCTTTTGGAAATATACGTATACAAGTAAAAAAATGAAATAGAGGCACAATCTAGATTTTCCACATTGAATAATAATTATAATCAGACCATTAGTTTTGGACTTAATCGCAAACCAACAATTGTTACTGCCATAAAGTAAAGAGGGAAGTACCTAAAGAGAGTTGTTTTAGTCCGAAAAAGAAGAGTCAACTTCGTATAAGGAGGTAATTAGATGACAAATTGTAAAAACTATAGTTTTGGCATTTTACATAACATCACAAAAGTCTTATTTTTGATTGGTCGTTTTTTAGATTAATTTAAGTTATTTAATTGATACATTTTATGAGATAATTAAAAACCTCAAAGTTTTTTAAGCGAACATCTCAAGAGAATCTGAGAAACTACAATTTAGAAGAGCCTGAAGCGTAGGCGTTCTGCTACTTGTTAACCGCCGCTCTCGCATGCTGCGGGCACGGGCACACCCTGGCCATACGAATTCGTAAACCTAATAATTTGTTTTAAGTTATGAACCAATTCATTATAATGACTGCTTTTCATTTGCCTATATTTATTTCAACTAACTATTGCCAGCGGCTTTTCTCATGTTGTTTGCTGGATATTTAGCAATTTAGACCAAAATGTGTACCTAAGTACTTGTTATCTGATAAATACCTAATATCTTAAATGCAATGTCGTTTATTTATTTTTACGTTATTTTAATATATATTTTGTTTGCAGATTACATCTGCTTGTTTAATTACGTTATAATGTATTATATCTAAACTAATATAAGTCAATCATAAGGTTTTATTATAACTAGATTTTTTATAAATTTTATGTAAGAAATATAATTAATCTATATTACCGAACAAAGACAGAGTCTCTCCCGTGACCATGATTGCTGTAAAGCATTCGAAACTTCGGGAACCAAAAATCATAATAAATCCACGACAAAATCCGAAAATATATAGTTTTATTATAATATCAAGTATTCGCGTAAATCTAAGAAAGTATTATTATAAACTTACAAAAAGCATTCTAAAACGAAAATGAACTCCTACTAACCTAAAAACTTTGAATAAGAGACATAGCTAACTCATGTAACAGAAAATGAACTAAAAAATCCTAAACAACTAATACAAAGTAGGTAACTTTCAAACTACCATACAAAATGACAAAATGAACCAACCACATAACCAAAATAACCAACCTACATGGAAGTATATACCTTTCCCACAGTCCCGCCCAGTAAAAACTGTCGAGTCACCACTCTTTCAACTTTTTATATGAAATAAAATTTAATCATAGTTCAATCTACTGTTTCCATAGATAGTTTTTGTTGATTGTATTTCTTCTATTAGCGACCATGTGACTACTGTAGAGCAAAATCATTATTCGAAATTACTATTTGATTTAGTTATTTTGGTTCGGCGTTATTGGATTGTTAGATTGCGAATTTGTCGGTTGAAACACTTGTCTGTCCATGCCGTTCGAGATGGTCTATACTTCATATACAAATATTTATCTATACTAATATTATTATAAAGCTGAAGAGTTTGTTTGTTTGTTTGGTTGAACGCGCTAATCTCAGGAACTACTGGTCCGAATTGAAAAATTATTTTTGTGTTGGATAGTCCGTTTATAAAGGAAGGCTATAGAGTATAGACTATATTTTCAGCCTTTAGAACACGAGCGGAGCCGCGGGAAAGGCAGGTTTAAAATAAAATGCAAATGTTGGTTTGTGCTATCGCTATTTTTAAAGTTGCTCACCGCTTTTTTTATATGTATTTTACTTAAAGAAATATTTGTAGGTGTTTAGTATAAAACGTTCATGCGCGTCCATGCTAGTCTATGTATTAGAATTCATTTCTTAGTAAGAAATTCTTACTAACAAAGAACAGTTGCAAATTAAATGACAAAATACAATCAACAACAGATATTTTGCTATAGCATCATTTCTCCAGACTGAGCCTCAGTAATGGACGGGTTACAAAGCTAGTATCTTATATTAGTACTAAGTATCTTATATACCGTGCTCTTATGATTCTATTACAAATGCTTTACCATCTAACAGTCTAGAGGACTAATGTTAATAGAAATCCCTAAGAAAATGATTTTCGATTATTTCTAACTAGCGACTCGCCCTCGCTTCGTTCGGGCTCTTCCCTAGATTTAGCACAGGTAAAGCCGCGGGATCTGCTAGTTATGCATATAAACCTTCCTCTTGAATCACTCTATCTATTAAAAAAAACCGCATCAAAATCCGTTGCGTAGTTTTAAAGATTTAAGCGCACATAGGGATATAGGGACAGAAAAGGCGACTTTGTTTTATACTATGTAGTGATGAGAAACTGACTTATAAATAATAACTTTACTGAAAGATTAAATAGATAATGATCTAATAAGGATGACCACTAAGTCATTTTTTTAATAATTAAACTAAAATGATATGTACCTATATACATTTGACAAAACACAAAATATATGTAATTGATTTCAAAACTGCAGATAGAGTTCAAATTACTGCGCTATTGAATACCATTACAAGATCGCAAATTACCATTTTCGATTCCATTTTACTAACGCTTGTTCGCATTATCTTAGCAAAAGATTTTATATTCACGAGAACTACTGCGCTTAAGCTAGATCTACACTTATTTATTTGTATATATATAGTAATGCTTGATATTATTTAATATAATATACAAAGTATAAAATAATTGAATTTTGTTTGATGGTATGATTTTTGATACTAATAATTATATAAAATATTAAAGAGAAAAAAATAGAAAGAGGGCGAAAAGAGAGAGAATGGTTTTTCCGCTACCCACCTATTTTATTTCAGAAAATGTTGCTTATATAGCGAGAATACAGAAACGGTAATGATGTAATAATTTTGTTAATTAATATTTAAGTATTATAATGTCAAACTTATATCTATAAACAATCATTCATTTGTATAAATCATCGTATACAAATTACAAAAGTGTTATGAAAATAGATTTTATAACATAACGATCTAATGTAACTTAATAATAACATTCTTCCGTTCTGAAGTTGATCAAACAATGATTTTTATAATGCGTAAAAAGCAGCGCGGGATACATAGCGTAGCCTATGCCCAGGACACAATTTATATATTTGCAAAATTTTATCGAAATCGGTTCAGCGGTGTAAGCCTGAAAACATTCTGTCTACAGAGTTACTTTCACACAATATATCACTATTCACTAGCAACAAGGCAGCGATTAAAGAAAAGGAAAAGTTTACTTCTACTTCGATATATACTAGGCAAAATATAATAAAACATAATTTATTTATATATATTTATTATATAAAAATGTACATGTTTCGTATGTAACCTGCTTTACCAAGGCATTATTATTTGAGCTCCGCTCTACGAGAAGGAGCCGGCTACCCCGTAATTAAAGCTGCTGTACGCACGCCGCCCACAGGTTTTCATAGATATTCTTTTATTTTTATACCGTACAATTTTTATGTAGGCAGCCATGTACTGATTCTTTGGAAATAATGATATGTTTCTCGTTATTTATCCACTCTAATGTTTCGGTTCGAGGTTCGCCTTTTGACATTTCAAGGCTGTTTTAGATGATGCGGGTTTTTGAGTTGGTTGTTGTAAACTTATTTCGTACATTATATACCGAAAAGCAATACTTTGTTATACTAATTATATTTTCACATCATTTCATACATTTTATACTTTTCCTTGTGAAGTACAAAATGATATTGAACATTATAATTGGTCCAGAACGACCATGTACAGAAATCGAACTAGAGACTTCCAACGCTGAGGGTAGCTTGTCAGAGATTAACAGCATGATTGTGGTATGAGTTTATCATCTAATGAACATGCAAGAATAGGTTACATCAATTCTAACTCAACAAAGCATATCTAGCGTAATTTTCTTAAAATAATATTAATAATGATATTTAGAAACTAAGGTTAAAGTAATATGTAGGTATACCTTTACCTAAACATATTAGATAAAAAAAAAACATATTATTTTAATCACGTATTTACATCATTTTTACAATGTAATGAAAATATGAACATTAATTTCTTTTTTCTTTGCAGCACACTTTTTATTAAGTCTAAGGTCCATATATAATAATGTTTGAGAGTGCCATATCATATTTTCATCCCGACATCAAAAGATAGAACAAAGTAGTCTAGTTTTTGATGACACGTTTGGCTCATTTGGTTATTTTCTGCGCCAGCGGTCGCGGGTTCGAATCCCGTTGCGGGCATTCATTTGTTTAGCACGAATGTTGAATGTGTACAAGCCTCGTAGCTTACCATGGAACTATATGGCGCTGTTGTAAAAATGTCCCAACATAATATTTATATTTATGTACTTATTTATAGATAGTGGTAAATTAAAAAAAATATCACAATGACTGACAGACTAAACAGTAATTATTTCATCCTCAGGGGCAGCATTTTAAAATATAATGTATTTATGACATCTCAAGTCTTCAAGTAAGGTAATTAAAAAACTACTAAATGCATTTTTCTTCTCATATGCACAATTTTCTGTTTATATTGTACTTAATTTGATTTATATAATTTTCTTATCGCATACTACTAAACAGAATCAAAACTAAACTCCTTTACACAGGTCCGTAATTAAAATAAAAATAAAACAAAAAAGGCATGAATGAGATAGCTCATGTTTATTAAAATTGTATAAGATAGCAAGTTTGGTTCCCAGTGATGATTTATGTTGCAGGGAGCCTGCACCGCCTCCATTCATTTGTTTTTTAGGTAACATTTTGTTTGTCGATTTTCATATGATCTTATGATTAGTTTTTACTCGGGATTAATCGACTTTCTTGCATCGTTAAGGGTTGCGTGATTTGTAAGCTTTAATGTGTCACTACAGAATGTACGGTTTAATTTGTAGGATGGCGATTTCTTGTAATTATTTTTTTATTTACGTAGTATATTTTGCAATTGGCTAGTTTTTTTGCATTTGTATTTTATCACATTAAACCTAGGAAACACTCTATTCGGTCTTACGATTATGGTGTTAGCCGAATTTGAACTGGTTTTCATGAATTTGTTTCGGTGCAATGTACATAATAGGTATATATTAAGAGTGTTCCATATAATTTTCAAAAATAAAATAGAACTTAAGATTAGAATAATTACATTCACGAACTTTTAAAAGGTTCCAATAAAGATTTTTATTTCCTTACATATTAATTTAAACTATATTAAATGAATAAATAATCAACATATTTGTATGATAATAATATAATAATTTATACAGACGATATTCACATAAGAAAATTTGTAAGAATATTGTGTAATCTCAGCTAGAGTGACTTTCATTTATTTAAAATAGCAAGGAAACCGAAACAAAATCGGAGGCTTCAAAAATTAAATTTTAAACAAAGCTTTTTAACAACAAATAAAAACGCAGTATACGAATAACTAAAGTTTGCGGTGTAGACGCATTTTACAGTCAAGTTACGTATAATATTTGCGTCGGCGTCACAAAGGCAATGTCTGCGGCTAACCGCGTCAATTGTGACCGATGTTAGGCTATACACACCATGGTTATGCCCCATAGCGGTCAGAACGTACGTTTTTTTTTACAAAAAAACCATCATGTTTTTGTATAAGAAATCTTTATTAGGTTAATATTTTTAGGGTTTAAGTTTAAAAAAATAGTTACTTCGTTTTTAGGTATCCATTTGAACCTGGGGAATAAAATGCGATGGAAATTTGTTTAAAAATGGTGTTTTAATAATTGTAATATTCAGGTACAGTCCTCCCTAGACTTAAAAAAGCTAGAGTAAAGAAAATACTATAATAATAAATGATTAAACCTATATCATGATTAATACTTCAGAAACCCTACTCTTCTACTCCAAAACCAGATAGAAATTTTATCTCTGTGCCAAATTTCATCGAGATTAGTTCAGCCGCATTCTCAAGCGCATTCACATAAATAAAATTGAAGTGTCTGTTTTTAAATTTCTAATTAACAGCTTTTCACTAAATGCATATGGAAGTATATACGATACAAACATCAAAAAATAAATTTTTTGTTGGTCTGTCTGTTTGTTCTGGCTAATCTATGAAACGGCTAAAAATTTTGACGCGACTTTCACTCACAGATAGCTAATGTTACAAGGAGTAACTTAGGCCACTGTTAATTAACAAATTTTATTTATTGAATTAGGGGAACTGGCGGTTTTGCTTGCGCTTAGACTAGTAGTTTTGAATAATATGAGTAGAATCATAGGATGTAAGTGTGTCAACAGCCACCAGCTAAAGAGATATTACAGTAAACATAATATAATATGCGTCCAAGAATAGGTAATGCACTCTTTCTTTTACAAAGTCGAATCTCCAAATTTGTTTCACTCGATCGGTGAAAGTCGAGGTATTTATAGCATAATACATATGTTGCATAATATTAAATTATGAAAATTATACAAAACCAATATAATTCTTGTTGCTAGTTCCGGTCATAGATAGGTATGTGACCATCTACAATCCATTATTAAATGGTTATTTTTTTGCTCACGACACACGACCAGGTGTAAGGTAAGACATATGTATACGTAAGTCATATATTACATCCTGTACCTATAGGCTTAAATTTGCTATCGACTATCATAGTGTTCTGAATATGTGTGATTCTAGTAAAATTAACAAAAAAAATTGTACATAAAGTATTCCATAATCTATGTAATATTTAACTTAATTGAATAGTATATAACTTAAATTTCTTTAATATTAAGCATTATAATATAATAAATATAAAGTTGATGTCATCTGTCATATCAAATATGACGTCACAGGTGCGCTGGCGCCGATAGACGTTTACTGCCAATTTTGAATTTAAAACTGGATCTAGTTATTGATTTCTTCTCCATACAAAACTAAACTTTATCATAATCGAATAAGCTTTACAATTGCGCACATAAAAATATTATATCTGAAAGTTGGATCTTGTAAATTTAAATGTCGATAATATAAATCTATTCTTATGATTTGTGCAGTAGGGTCGTTATTTGATTGAATATTTTTTTTTCTATTGTTGCGGTCGATCAACCATAATGGTATAATGGGTCGCAAGTTCGATTCCACGCAATTACGCGGCACACGATCGATTATTGTGATCAATACAGGGGTTAGATGGTTCACTGCCAATTTTACATCCTTTTTTTATAACTATAGTAACAAATAATGCGGTAGATACACGTCATCGATACCCATTTCAAACAGCTGCTAGTCGATTGCAGTCGTACGTTTTTCAATTTAGAAATAACGTCTATATTAGATCAATTTGCCATTGAAGAATATAAGATCTTTATTATTTTTGTATTACACTAGATTATTGCAATAAAAAACACCCTACATAATAGTATAGAATAAGTAAGTAGATAATAAGACTACAAAAACAATGTTTACTCTTTACTAAGATACGTTTTAATATTAAGTGTAGATTTCTCGTAAATTAGATAGTTTTGCAGTGCTTGCAGCAAAAAGTATTCTATATTATAACCCGAATAATCAACTATCATCACACCAAATTATAACAAAATCTGTCCAGTGGTTTTCTCATGATGCTGTCACAAACAAACTAACAGACAAGTATATAATAATGACTATTTCGATAATATTTTACAAAAAATATTCCCAAAAATAAATATAATTTTATTATTTGTATGTACTGTAGGTATATTAGTATGTCAAAACAAATTTTTAATGTCAAAATATCGATACTATCGATCGCAACACTAAAGTATCGATCATCGACTCACTCGCCGACATGGATCGACAATTTTGTAAATTGTCCGCCGATTAGCGGACGATTACCGCCGAATACCACTATTACCGGCAGACGGACACCCGTGCCGATTAAAATAATTCGTAACCGATAAAAACCGATAAAATACAATTTTACGTATGGTAGTCGTTTTTTAGACCTCAGGCTAGAAAACGGTAACCTAATTATGGCTTGAATAATAACTTGTTCCTATTTGTAAATTGTTGTAATTATGTAAATTATCGTTGAGGCATGTTGCTGGCACTGTCTACTGTAACGGAGGTCACGAATACGATTCCTGACAGTGTTACATATAAAAAAAAATCATTCCTAATTTAATAATTGTTCTTTCTTTTAAAAGCCATTTTATTTTTATTTTAATCGATAAATATAATTTAGTCTATTTATTAAGACAATTGGTAAAAGATTTGATTAGTAGTTTCAGTGATTAACTTCTATACGCCAACTGCATTTTCCACATTTTAGTTCTTTAGGACATACTAGCAATAGACGCGACAAAAGTAATTGACAAAGTAATTGATGTTACACATTATTATTATTTCGTGATGTTATATTATAGCCTATTTCTTAATTCGGACCAGTAGTTCCTGAGATTAGCGCGTTCAACCAAACAAACAAACTCTTCAGCTTTATAATATTAGTATTGATACGCAGAATTGCTATTTCTACCTGCCGTATCTTATTACACAAATGTTCTGTCTCACGTTAAAGCCACAAGCCAATAGGATTTACGTTTATATATCAGATATAGTAAAGACATGTCAAAACCTATCCTGATTTAAGCAGGGCTAAGGGCGTGATACGAGTGAAGTCAACGTGGTGTCAGTTGCAGAGAGTGTTGAGATGCAAAAGATAAATTATGTACATAAATATTTTTGACGTGTATCGATAACTTAACTAAATTTAAACCAATTTTTATGATTCTTCATACCGATATACTTATTATAAGTAAGTATATACTTACAGTACTTTTATGAAAGAAATTAAAAAAAAAATTGCACCTCAGCGAGCTTAGCTTGTAAAGCTTTTCTAAGTTTGTCTCTTGTAGTATAAATGAAAAATATATTTAGTTTTAAGTAGTACTGTACTAGGTACAGTTACAATAATACCTTACACATGAACAAACAAACACCCCTTTATTATAACTTGAAAATATTTTTTTCTATTATTTTTATTAAACGCTATTACTTCAGCCACAACTCAAACTCATTTCAGGCATGAGAGAACACCACCCGCCGCCCCTACAGCGGTTTGTCGATCAAACTTTAAGCATTCTGCTACTGATTGTCAGCTGAACTTTCATATTGACACGAAGATTTGAAATCAAGCTTAATATTCATAATATGAAACTGTATATCTTAATATATATATTTCTTGTGTGCGTGTGTATGTGACTGAACTCCTCCTAAACGACTGGACCGATTTTGATGAAATGTTTTGTGTGTGTTCGAGTGTATTCGAGAATGGTTTAGATTCACAATTCGGTCCACTAGATAATGTATTTTTTATATTATTTAGTTATTTATACATTTGCACAATAAATGACATATTCAATTATAAATAAGTCGTTGCTAGGCAACGCTGTTTTGCGCATGCATACTAAAACATTTCGCCGGGAGCAAAAGTTTATAAAAATTTTCTATATGTACAGGACAACGTCTGTAGGGTCCGCTAGTATATTATATATTTTTTATAATATTTTATACGCATAATCGAATTAAGTTGAACAAAGGCAGGAAACGTAGTAGGTATCTTGTATTATTACTTTATTATAATATAATATCTCGGCTCATTAAAATCGAACTTACAAATATATACTAATATTATAAAGCAGAAGAGTTCGTTTGTTTGTTCATTGTACGCGCTAATCTCAGAGGCTACTGGCCCGAATTGAAAAAATCTTCTTGTGTTGGATAGTCCGTTTATCGAGGAAAGCTGTAGGCTATATTACATCACACTACGACCAATAGACCAAAAAATGTTGCGAAAACGGAAAGGGCGGGCGTTAGTTCTGCGACCGCTGGTACAGTAAGTACCGTTCAAGCATTTCTACGTGATAGAGTAGTAAAGATATGTATCTATTCCAAACACATGCAAAATTTTGCAATTATCATACGAGTAGTATTTAAATTTATTTTATAATTTCGAGTACCAATAGTTACTCTAACTCCTGACAAAATATGCTTCAAACAGTACACAACAAACTTTGTGGTGGGTGTGGTATACATCAGTTTTTATTTTCGATCACATGTGAAACATGCATTGAAAACTTAAAACCGCAGACTCAATTTACACTTGTTGGTAGAAAGTTAAATAACTTATATTTAATATAGTTTTTTTGCAAACGTAATACTTGAAAGTTCTTGTATAATACTGTATTTTTGACTAGCAATACGCGCGGCTTCGCTCGCGTTCATTATTTTAATCGCTACTATTGCGAGCGATCGAATGAAGCTGGGTTGAAAATTCTCCAAAATTATTCCAGCTTTAATATACTCCTGAGCCGCGCGGCTACCTATTTCATATAATATTATGTGCGGCGTGCAGTCCTCCTCCTTTCCTGTTATTGTAGTTTTAGTAGGGATTTATTTTTTCTTGCAATTAAAATAGCCTATATTAACCAGTGATGATGTAGCATTCAAATGGTGAAAAATCAAAAATCGGTCCAGTACTTTTTGAGTCAATTCGTTACAAACATACTTACGTACAAACCTTTCCTCTTTATAATATTAGTATAGATTGTCTATTTAGTACAAACATGCTAAGTTAATGGCTGACGTAACTACCGTCTCTATATTAAATAAATATCTAATCATTTTGTAATGTATACACGAACTGTAATTTTTAGTACCTACAATGATGTTTAAAATATTGTTTAACAGCGTTTATGCCTCGTAAAAAGTCCTCTTATTTATGTAAAAACAAGACTATTTCAATAAAATTTATATTAATACTACCAAAAGCTGACCTTTGTGAGGGCTCGCGTTGTTTTTCTATAAGCGGGTAGTAATTTTTAAGAGAGATTTTTAATCATTTTTTTTCTATTGATACTTTGGTTTTCTAACAGACGGCGTTAGTAATATAATACTCTATTCAATGAACTCAATATTTATAAGGTACTAGCGGACCCTACAGACGTTGTCCTGTACATATAGAAAATTTTTATAAACTTTTGCTCCCGTTGAAATGTTTTAGTATGCATGCGCAAAACAGCGTTGCCTAGCAACGGCTTATTTATAATTGAATATGTCATTTATTGTGCAAATGTATAAATAACTAAATAATATAAAAAATACATTATCTAGTGGACCGAATTGTGAATCTAAACCATTCTCGAATATACTCGAACACACATAAAACATTTCATCAAAATCGGTCCAGTCGTTTAGGAGTTCAGTCACATACACACGCACACAAGAAATATATATATTAAGATTTATAATGGTTATAAAATTATATTTTTTTACAGATAACATATCTAGATATGAAGTTAAATTACTATGTTAAAGCACAAATCTATATGCGTGAAAGTTTTTCAGTAAACTGTACCACAAAATGCTCAGGTTTTGGAGTAGCATTAGGGCTCGCTTCGCTCAATCGAACTGAAGTGGTAGCTTCCTCACAGACTTACAGACTGACATTTAATTTAGATTCTATATTTAAATCATTTAAAATTAACGATTTAAAAGAGCTATAAAACTCTATTTTCATAAAAATATTTTGAATTTATTTATTGTGAAAACTATGTATCAACCGACTTCAAAAATTGAGGTTTTCCATTCGGTTATATTTATTTCATATAAATGTCAGTATTACTGGCATTTTTCTAGTAATAAGAACGCCTGATTGATTCTACTTTAAACTAAATTTCACTTCATTTTTTGCAATTTCTAAACCACGGGATACTATTAGTTTTTGTTTAGTTATTTCGCTACAATTTCTATAAAATATACCTTATTTTTAAATAAACAAGAATCAAAGTCAATAATATTTTTTAAAATATTTATCCACTTCTACAAAAAGTTATTATTAAAATTCAGTAATTTAAAAGTGAACTTTATTACTTTTAGGATATGAAGTGAAATTCACTGTAACATTTTTGTACTTCGCTATTTTGGTAAGGGTTAAGGCGTCCCACTGAGAGTACTAAAGCGCATATGGCGACTGTACTTGTTTGAAAACGAAATTTTAATTATTTTACAATAATTGTTAAGAGGTGAGAATGGCTTGTTTTCACTTTCCTTTGTTTGAATAAACATGCTAAATATTCAAAACCTACTCTATGAATAAATCACTAGATAGAATAAAACAAAGTCGCTTCCCGCTGTCTGTCTGTCCCTATGTATGCTTAGATCTTTAAAACTACGCAACGGATTTTGATGCGTTTTTTTAATAGATGATTTAAGAGGAAGTTTTATATGTATAACTAGCGGAATCCACGGCTTCGCTCGCGCTAAAGCTAAGGACGACGCCCGACAGTTATAAACTTTTTTTGTTACTAATTTTAATTTATAAGTTTTTTATCAAATAGGTTATTATAATGCTCATGTGACATAAAGAGCCAACAATTTATTTATATTTTGTTCTAAAATATTGTGGAATTAAAAGTATTCTCTCAAAGCTTCATTAAACTTTATGAACAAATGAAGGTGCCCAGTACATTTTAAGTTGTTATATAGAGTTCATAAAAAATAATCTATTATGTTGTATCAAACAAAATATACTCGCTTAAAGTATACTATTACCACTAAATTGAAAGTTCTTAACAAACTTATTAGTACCTAGGTAATATTAATTACTTTTAAGTAATAAAAAGTTTCGATATACCTATTAGGTACCTAATATGAACCTGTTGTGTAGAAAAGATGTTGATCAAATCTACCTACATACGTTGTTCTATCAATTGTAATTAACCTTTAAAATCGATTTAATTTGATCGATTTTAATATAATTTGAGGATGCGCTTTTTTTGTTTATACCGTAGACTTTTTCATCAAAATATTAGTGAACGGATAATCGAGCAAAAACTCGATAAAGCCCGTGGTCTGGCAGTAATAACATAATACGAGCAATTTTAACGATTATCTACCGGAAGTCATTCCAGACCTTCGACCAGAGAATGAAATAGAAAACGCATATTTTAAGTACATCTATCTCTTAATGCTTAAATAAATTTAGATTTAAACAATTCCTAATTTGTTCCTTGGCACTTACGTCTATCTTTAAACAGATTTATTGAAATTACTCAAATAATTATATTATTTATTATTAAAAGAAATAGTCTCCGAGGCTATCAATCCAGAGTTAATACAGTTCGCTTCGATAGTCGAAACGTGCTTCTTATATAAACTCGCAAACCTATGTCTACTAATATTTATGCAGTACAGAAATGAGTAATGAACTGTTTTTTTGCCTATTATATATATAATATACATAATATAAAACTACACTTAAGTATATTAGAAAAAAGTTATAGAAAGTATAGGACAAACAAGAAATAGGACAAACTCCCAAACAAAACTTTTGTTAGACTAAAGAGAAGAGGTCCACAGGACATTGTGATATAATCATCTATACGAGACTAAAACAAATCTAACAATTTAACATATATATATATATGGGCATATCATTGGATATTTTTCCATGCACGACTTAAATCAAATACATAAACTCCAGTTAAATGTCTTTAGACAGATCGCAGGACAAGATAATATTCAAAAAAAAAGTTATAGAAAGTAATAAATTAATTAATCTCTTTGACAACTTCTGGTTAGGTAATAACGGAAAATAAAAAAAAGTTACATGTTATAAAATAAATCATATTTTTGTGAAGTAAGAAGGTTGATGACTCTTCTAAATAATACCGTTCTCTCACATCGCAGGAAACATGGTGGGCGGCGCAGGCGCATCCGATAATTTTTCAAATAGATAGTTTAACACAATTTCACTCATATCTACAATCTTTAGTAGGTGCTTCGAAATATAATTCCTTTCTTAATTTATGTTTGTAGACGTTTTATCAAAAATATTTCATGTTTTCTTTATTCACTTATTTGTTTTAAATGGAACTAGTTTCTATTAAATATGTGTATGTATAGAATAATTGTATAATAATTTAACATAATTTAGATAAAAATAATTTGTTTTAAAATAAAAATACATATTTAATTCAAATATATTCAGAATTTATACAATAGGGACTATTCTTAATTTTTATTATAATAATTTTGTTCCAATTGAATTTATTTACTTTTAGCTGTCACCTACTACATCGAAAGCAAAAAAACATTCAGCCTCATTCATAATAATCCACCATTACTCAATAAAACATAAAAAATGATAGTTATTCGCATTTTCCAATCAATCAACTTGGACAATGTTATGGATGTTATAATTATTCCACACTTGTAGTGCAATGTAGCTTAAAGAGTCCATGTAATTTTCATTACTGCGCCCCGCCCAGCGATTAACTACGCAAGTGTGCAAGTGACGTTTAGTTACGCCAGTGTAATAAGCGCTTATTTTGTAAAATTATAATTTTTAACCAACAAAAAAGGTTAAGACTATTTTTAAAGATTTTTTTAGTATAATCTTATAATTCTAGTAATAAAAGTCGGTTAAGATTCAGTAATAATATACCTAATTGAGTCCTTACTTATTGACTGATATGAATACTAAATAGATTCAATCTTTCATTCACCTTTTTAATTGTTTTTAATTTAATTAGCGAATTAAAACATAAATGACAAATGTAGATATAAGAATAAGTATAAAAGGTACGTTTTCTGGCTCGGACGTTTTCGTATAGCCATATAGCCTATCAGAGTAAAGTCCGTTCGAGCACGTAAGCAAATGCGATTTTCACAAACAACCAATCAGGGTAGACTCGCATTTCAGTTTCAACAGAAAATGAGCAAAACATTCCCACAGCGAGAGCTATCCATAGGTAATTTCATCCAATTCTTAATCAAGCTACCGAGCTTCGGGCAATATCTCAAATTACAGTGCAGAAGATTGCCGCAGCTAACTACGTGACGGCTGGTGGCTAACCGTACATAGACTGTACATACTGTATACCACTCTGTTTAGTTTTATTGTACTCGTATAATAATGTCTAAGTATCATTTTATTATATTTGTATAAAGAAAGTTTCTTCCTTTGTCCTTTCAATGGAAAGGTTTATGTGATTATATTAGATACTAGTGTCTTACCCTTGCTCCTCTCGGGTTTTATGTACGTTTTGACGGTTAGTATAGATTTTTTGACGCCCAGCGGTAACTAGCTCGCTTAGATAACAGGGTGATGCGGGTTCAAATCCAGGTCTCGCACCTCTGATATTTTCATCTGCGACTCATTTGCTATGATGAACCCCCTCGTACTGAGGGAGGCCCGTGCCCAGTAGTGGTAAGTTAAAAAGATTGCGGATAGATTTTTGAAAGGTGTGATATTTTTTTGTAATAAAAAGTAAATGTTGAATCGAATATCTAGCTGTTTTTTTTGTAATGCTTCTCGTTATAAAAATTCTAAAAACTGTAGATATACTCACTCATTTGATTCAACTGTATCGATAGAATTGACTACTTCAATAAGATTTTAATTAATTAATTTAGAATATAATAATCTGTTTGTAGGAGATGCTTAGTTTGGTCTTCAGTTGTTATAAAATAAAAATATATTGAAATGTTTAGACTAAAGAATATTCAGTATTATTATGCATGCAATAAAATACTAAATTATAGTTTATATTGAAGCAATTTTAATCATAATAATATGACTAGAGTAGTCGTAGAGAGGAAGGTGTTTTTAATATTAAATAATCATAACCATTAAAACTAATAAAATTGTAGACGTTTGAGAATTACATGATCTATACTAATATTATAAAGCTGAAGAGTTTGTTTGTTTATTTGTTTGTTTGTGTTTTTTTGTTGAACGCGCTAATCTCAGGAATTGAAAAATTCTTTTTGTGTTGGATAGTCCGTTTATCGAGGAAGGCTATAGGCTATACTACATTACTCTACGACCAATAGGAGCGGAGCATCAATGAAAAATTTTGCAAAAACGAGGGAAAAATATATTTTTTGATTTTCAGCCTTTAAAACGCGAGCGGAGCCGCGGGGTAGGGTAGTATTTTATATAGTTTTTTATGAATATTTCTTATTTTATGAGACTGAGCTTATTTCCGATTTTCAGATAACTCGTAACTTTATACCGTGGTATTATCGCAACCCTCTTTATAGCGTGATATTAGTAGATAAGTACATTAGAGTTGGGCTATCAATCCATTGGTCTGTGATATATACGAGGCACGTGGCCCAAGATTTTTTTGTGTTTTAATAAAAATATGGGATAATGTTGTGGATGAAAATTCTTTATATATTTCTTAGTTTGAATAGTCGATAAATCTACCGAAAGTATTTTTAAAATTATATTATAATAAAAAATATATCTATTTGTTGATTTATTATGAACTATACCTATAAGGTAAATGTTTTCTCGAAGGTATCTATATAAAAATATATTTAGATCCTTACAAGAGCTTAATATGTATTTATTATATATTATCGACTTACCCTGGCCACGCTTCGCTGGGTGTATTAAACAGAAGCCTATTTATTAAAACATAAATCAACGTCATTCTGTATTACATCAAAATTCGTTCAGCCATTTTAATGTAAAGAAGTAACAAATGTACAAACTTTTACATTCATGCATGTACATAATATACTTAATAGTACATATCTAGTGATAGTTAAAATAGAACCTGGACGACGCTGGGGAGCGTCACTTGTATTTCATATATAAAAATATTAAAAAATTAAAATAAAATACTCTTTAATCTATAAGACACCATCATACGAAACCATAAACGAAAACATTCTATTTTTAAAACAAAATCTATATTATCTTGACAACTAGCAATAAAAAGGTCTTAGCACATTTATCAAAAGTTAAGCATACGAAAATTAATGATTATAACCGCAGATGGTTAATTTATCATCACATAATTATTGATTACGTGAATTTATAATATTTACATTGGATATCATATATTTATGGCAATAAGTCATTGCCAAAAGTTACAACCCGGATGTAGAGCTTCAACTTTGTAGTATAGAGACGAAACGCTTTAGGATGTTGTGTACAATTACTGCTACAATTTCAATAAAAATATAATTAAATAATAAATATTTTAAGAAAAGTAAGGCTTGTGTTACAGATGCCAGATATTTTATATATTATGTATATTATATAACTTTAAATATATATTAAAAATATTGTTTATATTTATAATATCCCCTGATTGCAATATAAATATTCGTGCTCAACAAATGAATGCTCCAGCAGGACTCGAACACTCGAACCTAACGCAACAACTAGGGTCACTACAAATTGCACCAAACGTGTCGTCTAAATTAAATAAGTATAAAACAAATTTTAAGTGTTTCCAAATTCAATTTATTAATAATAACTAGCAACTATCCTAGGGTAAGTTTTATAATTTTTTTAGCCTTCTAAAATAAAAGCATTATCTATATTTAACATTATATACTTATATGCATATCCCTATTTGTTGCCAAGTACATAATTCACTATGTAAAGATCGAACTAGGTACATATCATTATTAAAAGAATCTTTCAAATCTTATAAAATTCGTCATTTTAGTAAAATAAAAAATAGATTAAGAAATGTTTAAAATCAGTTTTACAAAAATCTTGAATTTTCTATAAGTAGGTACACATAATTTGTTCTAATATAAAAAAATCTCGTGTCACAGTATTTGTTATCGAACTCCTCCGAAACGGCTTGACCGATTTTTATTGTCTGTCGTCTGAATAGATAATAGTATGTAGGCTATTTTTCCTTCCCTTAGGTTATAAGGGAATCTTTCTAGATTGTTTATTGTTTATTTTTTATACCAATTATTTATTTTTGTAGATTTGGCATCAAAAAATACTTATAACCCTAAGTTTTCAACCTTCTACCATCACTCCATATTTTTAATTGTAATTAGAACGCGGGCGAAGCCGCGGGAATAGCTAGTTATCCTATAAAAAGAATGACATTCACAGGTCGTGACCTGATCCCAACCTGACCAAAAAGGTTTTAGCCTTACGCTGAAATAAAACAAAGTTGAGTTACAAGTTATTTTATAGGAATTGCATTAAAAAAGCCAGACAGAAATGATATGGGATGACATGACCGCAATTTGTGAATTCGCGAAACAAAACATTCATTTCTTGGATCCGTAATTACGTTTATTGTTTTATTTTATTTTACACTAGCTACTGCTTGTGACTTCGTCTCATCACACTAATGTTATAAATGTGAAAGTAAGTATATAATATAAAGAAGTTTATACGTCTGTTAATCCTTCAAGCTGAAATGGCTGGACAGATTTGGTTAAAATTTAGTAGACACATAGTTAGAGCATAAGCTGGAGTTATAGAATCATGTCAGTAAGAATTTTTAAACCAAAAATGTTAAGCGGAAAATCGCAAGTGCGCTACGAGTATAAAAGCTTCTAGTAAACTTTAACAATAAATAGTAGCTTTAGACTATAATTATTAAACTTAAATTTTCCCTATTCAATACCATTGGAATTGGAATACGCACATTTTTCATAGAAAAATGAAATTTTGAAAAATAATTATATTTTTTATTAAAAAAATAAGTATTTAGTATTGCATCACATATTAAAGTCAATATACAATAAAAAAATTAAATAAGACTATAGCATTATTGAAAAAAATCCCACAATGTCTTTTATGTATAATCACTAAAGTAAACATTAAAAAGTGTACTGTAGGCGATCAGTGTTGATTTTCTCACATTAGAGGCAACTTATCAGCATTTATATCAGAATTACTATTCCCCTACACGGTGAATGTACGATGTCATGACATAAGTACATACATTATAATCTGTTATGTTCACAGATTATAAAAAAACTATTATTAATTGCCTGTGACACAGTGGTATACAAGATGTTTCGGGTTCGATGCTAGCGTGGAATAAATTTAATATAAAATATAAAATTCATTTAACTGGACCTATATCCCCAAAAAACCAGGGTGGAGGTTTAAAATACAGCTCTGCATAAAGAATTACTTACTCATAGAACAATCAAATTTATTATTATACTAGCGACTCGCCCTCGCTTCGCTCGGGCTCTTCCCTACATTTAGCACAGGCAAAGCCGCGGGATCCGGTAGTTATGCATATAAACCTTCCTCTTGAATCACTCTATCTATTAAAAAAAACCGCATCAAAATCCGTTGCGTAGTTTTAAAGATTTAACCATACAAAGGGATATAGGGACAGCAAAAACGACTTTTTTTATACTATGTAGTGATGGAAATAACATAGTACAGTATCTATATATATATAAACAATATAAAGATTTTGTTTCTTATATTAGTTAATATTTTTATTATTTTAGCTGTTGTTATCGTATGAAAAGGATAGTCTTTTTATATTCATAATCTATGTCCATAACTGATTAATTTAACGAGTGCGCGCGCGCAGATCACGTGACGCACGCGTGTCTTACCACGCAACTCGACACACGAAGATTAATCTCAATCTGAGTACTAAATAATATCATCAATAGGGATTAAATTTTAAAAATTGTATCATCTACAATTTTTTTTATGTTTTTTGTTCTACTTTTGAACGTTAAAATAGTATTTTCTAATCCAAGATGTAAATTATTTTAAAATATGTATGGTAATATTTGCTTTATTTTGAACTAAGCATTCTATATTCTTCAAATGTAATTCTTCGGTTTCTTAGCCGACTGAAAACATTTCGATAAAATTTGGCTAAAACCTAAACTTAATTTTTAATCCCTACGATAATAGAGCAAAGAAGAAGGTTTTTATGGCTTTACTCATTTATAATAGTATTGCCGCTTAGTAAAATCAAAACATAAGCTAGCTTAGGGCTAACAAGAGCAATGGCGTGCCCGTCGTGCTAAATCAATGCATAGAGTTATTTTTTGCAGTTGCTCCTTAAGGCTCAAGCAGTAGCGGTTTAATAATAGATACTTTTCTATACAAACGTTTTGGGTGTCAAGATCCATATACCAAACTACTTAAATTAAATTTCATCAAAGTTTATATATCTAAATAAGACAAAATATGATTCCCTTTATAATATAAACATTTAATTGCTTTATTTTAATATCGCAATACGCTTATGTATTGGACCACTTTCACCCTATCTCAGTCGTCTTTCGCGACGTATAGTTGCGTGAAATTTAAATTTTTGCTATTCATTGCGGCTGCGAGTTGTTTTTCTGACACTCGCGCCTTCCATGTGGGGTCTAGCCCTTGTGTAAGGGTGAATACAAGCACGCACATAAATGTTAATTAAACAAATAAAAAAATCATAATATATTAATAGCTAAGCGCAAACTTTTTATGCGCAAATATATGAGTGGATATCTGATTATATATTTTTAACATTTTTAAAAGTACTCTTCTTAGAGACATATTCTTTATATTGCTTTATATTTTTATACATTTCATAGATTACACATCAAGCTTCACTGACCCGTGATTCATCAATGTCTAGACCAAACTACTGGACATGGACAAGCAAACTAAAATTTAATGTGTATTTTTATAATAACGAAAAATCATTGAAATTCATCCCTTAAAATTACCAAAACCTAAAAAGTTTACAGGTTTACAAAATAATTTCCCTTAGCAACTCAAAAGAAGCCGGGCACATATTACTAGTATGTATTAAAACATTTTTCTAAATGAATATACTTTTACACTATCCCACAACCAGTGCACATCTTGTGCATTCCTGGCGAGTTTTAGCAAATTGAGTTCACTTCGTATCTTGCCTGAGGCTGCACTGTCCCTTTGTTATGATGCTCGTAATGAGAAAATTAATTATGCGTAACGAATATTTTGCTTTTTGAAATTTTAAACTTGCAGTAGTATTTCTCATTTTCATATTTAATATTAAACCACCAATAAACTATGTATATAAATAAAATAATGTTTTTATGTTTGTCCTCTATCAAATTGCGATGAAATTATGGTGGTTATTCTGTTTAACAGTCGCAAAAAATATTTTTTCTTCGAAATTTGGTCTTTTATATGTTCCAGTCGTAAGTAAATCGCTAGTTCGCTAGCACTTTTTTCTTTCTTTAGAGGTTGTATGTTAAAAAATACTTACTAAGCGGTTATCTATTTCATCATGACGTATAAATTAATTAGTAAAAGAAAGATAATAAATAACAAAATATTTGAGTACAAATATTAAATTTATGAATTATATAAATAAGGCAGTAGCAAGTTTTTTCTATATAATGCTTTAAAAATATTATCGTTATTTATCTATAAAGCATATATCAATATAGAAATATCATTAAATATGCATCAATCGTCTGACTCAGGACAGCATCCCGCGAAACCTTCCCATAGAAGTTAGAACCGACACGCGCCTTCTTTTGCTACGCCTATGGTAGTTATCAAAAATTAATACCATATCAATTACATGACTAATAATTCAAAAAATATCTTTATTTGTAAGAATGTAGGGTTGAATTTTAATAAAAATGTTATCAAGGGAGTCTGACAAAGATTTAAAAGCATGAAATAGATAAATAGGATTGTGCACGGTGGAGAATTGCGATGTATTTGTGGGGCGGGAGCGGCGCGTGGCAGTAGTTACTCAGTTTTCCCGTGACTATAAAAATTATCATTAAATTATTTCATGAATTACGATAAAGATAAATACTTTATAAATAACGATAATAAGGTACTTTATATATTACCTTATATCTGAAAGAGAAAGAGTTCGGCACCATAGCCTGCTAGTGAAATACTGGTTTAACTTTGTACGAGTATGTATACAGCCCTTTTTAACCTTCCCCCTGCTGGGCACGGCCATCCCTTTAATCCCAGGTGGATCAGACCATAGTCCACCAAGTTAAGAAGTGTGGGTTGGTGTTATATTTTACATATATGTTTCTAAAACTTGCTAGGTTCTTTTAGGTTTCCTTACGATAATTTCCTTCTCCGTACGATGTTAAAACGGTAACGTGTCTCGCATCTCTAATATTTTTATGTTCGAATCATTTACAGAATATGTAACATAAAAACGAACTTTATTATGTCGTTTTTTAAATTATTGCTTTAACCGGCTTGATTTGTTTGTAGTTTGTAATGCATAAAGCGAATTTATGAAATGCTTGCTATCTCTATTATATTTAATGCCTAATTGAAGTTCTTACTTTACACTACAATGTTTAATTGCTATATACATAAGTACTAACTATACTACTATATGAAGTCAATATTTCAATCACTAATTGGAAACAAATCGAGCTTTTTTGCCGTACGTAACTTGTAGCAACGTTCCATGGATAGTCTGATGAGAGAAATGAAAGTGGCTATAGAAATTCTTCAATAGCCAATTACTTTAAAAATAAAAGTTCGCTTTTAATAAGACTTCTTACTAAACATTATTACTTATTTTGTTTTTTGTAGCAAGAGGTCAACGATATGTTCAACACGTCTATCTAACCGCCACTGTACGTTCAAAAAACGCTCTACCAAATAATTATAAAAGAAAAAAACACAAAAACCTTCTAAAATTAGTTCCCGATGACAGTTCAAAATGTATACAAACTAAAGACTTCGTGATTCCGCCTACATTATTTTTTATGATGTGATTACTATTATTATAAATTTATTTATTGAATCTCATAATTAAAAATTCAATGTAGGTACTTACTTAGTCATTTTAATGGCGGGTTCGCTAAATATTTATTTATATAGAACTTCTTATATTTCCTAAGTACTATAACCTACAATCTTGATTTACCAAGTAGTTTTTAATTTATCCAAGTAAAGATTAACCGCAGGCAAAAGTGATACATCATTATGCCTATTGTAATAAACCCAAAATATATAAAAACGATAAAAAAATAAATGATAAGTCGTATTTTTTCACTAAATAGGATACGAAAAGCATTAGTAGGTACGGACAGCGGCCGGCTTTAGTTTATTAGACGATTTTTTGTGTAACAACAAAAAAAAAATAAAGGCCGTAGCGCCACGCGAGGCCCGCGGGTCCTTTCATCGCAGCGGGGATTCCCAACTTTCGATACTAAATTCCCGCCTGGCATATTTATTTATAGCTGCCCCTAAGATTATTTTCTACTAGAGTTTTATGGTAATCGTCGTTGTATAACGGCTAATGAATAACCTGTACCGCCGTTAATGTGACAATTGTGGACGGAAGATTTAACTGGTTGTGTGAACGGTGACAGGGTTTTTTATCCGATATGCATGTCGTTTAGATTAACATCTATGTAACACCCTGTATTTTGTTAGGTGTTAGGTTTCTGTAAATGATATAATTAAGTCTGAAGATCTGCTGAGCAATTTAAACTGATTTTATAAATAAACTCAATTTGTGTTCATTTTTTAGTAGTATTTTTGCTAATTGCGAATGAATTTTCATATTTTTTTAATAAACAGTTTATACTTGTCATGGGCCTTAATTAGATTTAAAAAAATACCTCAAAAAGGGGAGTTAACTGAATTACTTTTAAGTGATTTGAGACCGGTGTACCTACTTTATCTAGCTTTCGCAATAATTATTGCGTTTAAAATTTAATTTACTTACGTACACATTACAACTAAATATTATAGTTAAGGAAATGATAATTAGGGATGATTCAATTATAAAAAAACCGAAATATTAATTTTGTATAGTAATAGTAGGTAATCACTAATCACTATCTTTAAAACGCATACGGGTACACTCGAGAAAAGAGAAATCGAGTCACCTATATACTAGTACTTGTAGTAATAACCAACAACAGTTCTATACAAACTAGAACTTTCATACATTTTATGGTTATTTGAAATAAAACATTATTTACTATCAAGTACAAGCTAATTAATACTTAATGAGATATTATGAAAGCTTTTCAATAGTAATAAAATGATCATGAATTTAACAAAATACATAATTACATATAACTTTGTATGCGAAAGCGAATGGGAAGAAAGCTTAAAGCTAATTCTACATACTTTATATGATTGAAGATTAAGTACCTACTAAATTAAATATTATAGCTTGTCCGAATTCAAATAAATTATAAGCACTCCTCTAAATATATGTTTACTTGTATGTAAATTACGCGATCAATTGTAACCAAATTTAAATGATTTTTTTATTTTATTCATATTAATATTTAGAAAGAAATACCTTTAGGGAAAAATATAAGTTATTAAGGGGCTAGCTGCTAGCAGACTTCATATGCCTTTAACTTTTATATAAATATAGGCAATTTTTATTGAAAAAATTAAAAAAAGCGACTGAAAGTGCAAAATAACACAGACTTCGTGTACCTGGGAGGATATTTTGTCTGGCTGCCTACATTGAGTATAAAAATAGTTTCTTGAGTATCACGTATAAAAATCAAGACTGAGATTATTAGTAAAACATTATTTTTGGGAACTTAAAGGCGTTCTGTATACCGTAGACCGTAGTGTCTGGTAGTATTGATTGTTAATATTTAACTTCATTCTCAAGACATACCTACGTAAAAATCAGCACTGTAGGTTTAAGAAAAGTGAAGGTCCTACCTCTTAATTGACCCTCGGCCCAAACTAGCGGGTACTATGCATACGCTCAAAATAGGTACTTAATTTATTTATCAAATACATATATACATATCTGTCATTATCAATAATTATAAATTAAGGCTTGTAACACAATCTATATGAAATTACTGAATTTATTAGCTTTATTTTGTTTATTTGACAGATTTGTCAAGTTTGAACTAAAGTAATTTCCGTATCACATCAACTAAAGCAAACGTAAAATTAGGTAGGTACATATTAAAATTAGACTTATCTTTCTACAAGTTTTGTTACAAAACAAAACTATGGATATATTTAAAGCTGTCAACTAACAAAAATAACTATAGACGTGGAGGATATCTATAACAAATTTTTATCGAAATTTGTATATCCCCTTTAATCAACACCGGTTAAAACCAATTATGCTAATAATTTCTAGTAAAAAATAAATTAGTATTAAAAGGCATGTCCACTTAATGTTAGTTTCATCTACAAGTTGAAGTAATAAAACAATATAGGTAATAGATGTAAGTGTAATTATCATCAACACGCTACACCAGGTGCTACTGAAGCACAACGCAAGCCGCAGGCTAAGACTAGTCGTAAATAAATTTAAATTTGCCTAAGTAAATGTTAAAGTTATTACGGGAATTAATCGTCTTTATTATAGGTATATTATTAAATTATTTTTGTTTTTTTTACAAACTAAGTACATATTTGCTTAGAGAATTTTGCAAAAACTTTACGAGGGACCGCTTTTAAAATGGTAATATTTACATTAATTGTGAGAACAATTCTAATAAAATAGGTTTAAGTTCTAATGAAAATCAGTTTTAAAGGAGTAATAGAGTAAAAATGATTGTAAAAATGTGTTTCCTGTAAAAACCTACGTAGGTTATGCAAAGATATTAAAAAATATACATGAGAGTATTTTTATGTGAAATTTTCACATCGTAAAAATTTACTTATTTCTATAATATGACCATCAATATACCATTGTCTGCTAGTTGTATGAGATAAAATAAGATTTGTTTAGTAAAGCATTGGATGAAGCTGAAGGCAACATCCGAGAATCGAATTCACACATTAGTCCCCAGTAGTGAATTCCAAATAAAATAGTGCAAATCTTTAAGCAAAAATACTGTTTTAAAACTTAAAACCTTCACTATGCTATTTAAAAAGGTCAGGTATGAATTTAGAGGTAAAGCGCGCAAACCCTAATTCTATTTCAAAAGACAAGTCGCAATCATTAATCATCCACGCACGTCAATGCACCAGAAGATGGATGAACGTATGGATGGATGGTCGAAACTGCTCCCTACCTTCCAAATCATAATTACCCTTACACGATAAGGGCTTTGTTAGAATCAGGTGATAATTTCTTTCTTATTAATTTCATTGCAAGGTGCTTTCTTCGAGTTTTTGTTAAGGAAACAAATGACTTCAAATTGTTTTTATTATTTAAGTACATGGTTTAATTTAATTTATTTCTATGTGGTCTAAAGTAAATGGGTCATACTCAGAAAAAGTGTACATTTGTCATCTTTTCTTGTCCCGCTACTTCATACTTCTATAAATGTCATATTTTACAAATATAATTAAAAAAAATGCCTTTGTTGCTATATTTATCTATTAATAAACTGATTTCTTTAGTATTATATCTATTGTGAGCGAAACTTATTGTTGGTAGTGGTGGTACCTACCCATTAGTATAAAAACGAGCACTCGCTATTGTACGGGTCATTTGCTGCTCAGTCGCCGGACAGTGAGTGTGTCGGTACCTACGCTACCTTGCAGTAAGTTCGTTCCATATTTTGTCTTATAGAGGTTTTTCGTTTTACTTCTGCTTCTTATTTTGAATATTAACGGTTGTTTGTGATTGCTCGAATTCTGATAATTAATTGAGATTATAATTAAAATTAAGTCTATTCTGAAATAAATTATTTTTAGATTGTTCAAAAGTGTCTTTTTTTATTTCTTTTCCCTTCTGATCTCTAAAATCAGAAGTGGGATAAAACTTATTTGCTCACAATTATTATTAGCCTTGATACTTACACAAACAGCCGTTGATTTCAATTAAGAATGCCACGTAAAAAGCTAGACAGAACGCCACCTCGCTCTGGGATTAGGTGTGATGGCAGTCACAATGACAGTTCGTCGTCACGACAAGACCGTGTGCATTGTTCGCGATCGCCTCACTATAGAATTCGTTCGCGCCGTGATAAAACTCGTTCACGGTTACGGCATAGTAGGAACAGTTCGCGTTCGCGTCGTGACAGAACTGGCTCGCGTTCACATAGCGACGAAACTCATTCGCCGCTACGCCGCAGTCGCTCACATCGTCGCCGTAGTAGATATCGGTCCCACCCTCACGATGTGTCCATAAAAAGTGTGTTAGGCACTATTATGTCGCGATTGACAGCAATTGAGGAGAACACCGCTAGTCGATTGCGTATTACGCCGTCAATTCGTGACACCTCACCTCCGTTACATGAAAGTAATGTTTCCACAACGCAAGCGCTGGCTAATGCATTAGGAGCGTTGGCAAAAAACAAGTCTAACAATTATTATGTTTCAAATTTTGATCCAGCTGTAAACAATTTTGAGGTGTGGTGTAATGAAGTGGACAGGGCTAGATATGCGAACCATTGGGATGATCTCGAGTGTTTCTCGCGCGTGACTCATTGTTTAAAAGGTGACGCAAAAACCTGGTTAAATGATTGTTCATGGTCCAATTTCGTTAAGGAATTTAAATCGTTGTGCCCGCAAAAAAATTAATCACGCCCAAACACTTCAAGAGGTTATAAATACTACGTCCGACAAGTTTTCGTCATACGCAGAGTATGCTCGTCGTTCTTTATTGAGATTACGTTTAGTCAAAGGGTTAAGCGAAGAATTAATGGTTCAAACAGTTGTTCACGGTATAAGTGATATTCGAGTACGCGCAGCATCAATCAATGCTGACCTTACGACAGAAAACCTAGTTTCCTTTTTAGCTACTTATGTAAAGCCTATTCGTAAAGTTGATAATCGTAACCCTGATAAATCTTCGTCATCAAGTAATGCGACTAAAAGACGTAATTTTAACGGACCTAGAACTGATAACAAATGTTTTTATTGTAGTCAAACAGGGCATTATAAAGAGCAATGCCCCAAAAGGCGTAATATTAATGTTAAAGCTGATAGTAGTAATATTGCGCTTGAGGTAGATTTTGTTATAGTACCCGCGTCATGTATGAATACGCCTATTATTATTGGGACTGATGTACTAAACCGCGATGGCGTTACGTTTATTCGCACAAAATACGGACAGTACCTAACTCATGCACCAGATAGTGTAACAAAAGTAAATGCTGTTGGGTTTAACGAGTCTGACAAAACAAATACGCCTCTCGGAGGTGCAGAACTCGTTAAGTTGTTGACTGCGATAGATGAATTCTCTCCGTTTTTAATATCCGGTACTGCTACCACTACTGTTAAAACTGGCAAAATGCACATTAAACTGACTAGTGACGTACCTGTGGCATACCGTCCATATCGTTTGTCGTACCAAGAGAAACTTAAGGTTCGCGAGATATGACAGGATCTCTTAGACAAAAATATTATTAGGGAGTCGAATTCCAAGTACGCAAGCCCGGTCATTTTTGTCAAGAAAAAGGATGGCTCAGACAGAATGTGCGTGGACTTTCGCGCATTAAATCTCATTACCGTCAAGGATAGATACCCCCTACCCTTGATCGATGACCACATCGATCGACTTGGGAGCTCGTAATACTTCACGTTTTTAAACATGGCGTCAGGCTTCCACCAGATTGATGAAAACTCAATCCATAAGACAGGCTTTGTAATCACGGAAGCTCACTATGAGTACTTAAAAATGCCATATGGCTTATGTAATGCTCCCACTGTCTATCAGCGTATCATCAATAATACTTTGCGTAAATTTATAGAAGCAGGAAGTGTCTTAGTGTATAATGATGATGTGCTGATCCTTAGTTTAACAGTTGATAGTTGGCATCGCCTTGTTACGCGATGTTTTGAAGACTTTGACGGAAGCCGGGTTCTCAATTAAGGTGCGCAGGTGTTTCTTTCTTACTACGAAAGTAGAGTACCTAGGTCGCGTTATTAGCCATGGTCAGGTAAGGCCGAGTTCGCACAAAATTGAGGCACTAGTTAACGCACCTATCCCTAGTAATGTCAGACAAGTACGCCATTTCTTAGGGCTTGCAGGTTACTTTCGGCGTTATATCCAAGGTTACGTGACAAAAACCGCATGTATCTTGCGTCTCACAAAGAAGGACGTAAAATTTGAATGGGGACCTGGATCAAGATCAAGTCCGACAAGATCTTGTAAAGCGGTTAACCAGCGAGCACATACTTGCAATTTTTGACCCAAGCCTTCCTACAGAACTGCACACTGATGCTAGCCATGCAGGATATGGTGCTATACTTATGCAAGTACATGTCGACGGTGGTAAAAGGGTGGTAGCCTATTTTAGTAAGATTACTCAGGGAAGCTTGACTCGGGCATGAGGGGTCCGTACCGTGTAACTTAATTGTTACCAAATCATCGTTACGAGTTAAAATTATTAAGTGGAGCTAGAGGCAAGACAACTCAGGCCGCAGCTCAGTATATGGTACCCTGGAAAGGCGAGTGATGTCCTGAGAGTTGCGATGCATTCTTTGAAAGTAAGTTCAACCGGACCATTGTAAATTTTTTTTATGTTCTAGTAGCACGAATGTTGTGTATGTGTGCGTGCGAGCGTGAGGCAGGTGCTTGCCTTACTGGTCTGGTGGTTGGTGCAGCCCAGATGCTCCCAAGGCTAGCCTCATGAAGTGCCTGGTTTTGGAAGATGCGTACTGTAAATGTGCGTCGGGTGTTGTCCCGGAAAAAGCATACTGTATACGCGCGTCGGGTGTTGTCCCGGAAGACGCATACTGTATACACGCGTCGGGTGTTGTCCCGGAAGACGCATACTGTATACGCGCGTCGGGTGTTGTCCCGGAAGATGCGCGCTGCACATGCGCGTCGGGTGTTGTCCCGGAAGACGCGTGTTGTGTAGGCGCATCGGGTATAGTCCCGGAAGTCGTGTTCTCTGAACACGCATCAGGTGTTGTCCTGGCAGGCGCAGTCCTGGTTGACACGTTTTAACGTATGAACTTGCACAAATTCAAATATGAGTATAACTGAGATTTGATGTGTGAAGATGTATCCATACTTCTGAAATCAAAGTGATTTAACGTGGGTTGTGAAAGTGTTTATGTTTGTATGAGGACCTTGTGTGCGTGATGAATGACAGAATAGGCAAAGGTGGATTCAATCAATCAATCAGCCTATTGCCGTCCACTGCTGAACGAAGACCTCCCCTAATGAGCGCCAACTATCCCGGTCCTGGACAGTTCGCATCCATCCGCTGCCCGCCACCTTCCTTAGATCATCGGTCCATCGTGCTGCAGGGCGTCCTACACTACGCTTGCCTAAACGCGGTCTCCACTCTAACACGTGTCGGCTCCATCGACCATCGAAAGGTGGATTAGCCACGTCTAACTTTTTCCCCATACAGGTTGCAATGACGAAAACTGACGATGTGCTCTGCGAATCTGCTGGTCCTACTAGTGCTGTGAGTACGGAAGGGACTAAAAAAGACAAGAACAGCGATCAAACTGTCGCCACACCTCCTGCTGGTTTCGGTGAAGAAGTCCCAGGTGCCGCCGAGGACGGCGCACGTTCAGGAGTGGCCGTGTGAGCGAAACTTATTGTTGGTAGTGGTGGTACCTACCCATTAGTATAAAAACGAGCACTCGCTATTGTACGGGTCATTTGCTGCTCAGTCGCCGGACAGTGAGTGTGTCGGTACCTACGCTACCTTGCAGTAAGTTCGTTCCATATTTTGTCTTATAGAGGTTTTTCGTTTTACTTCTGCTTCTTATTTTGAATATTAACGGTTGTTTGTGATTGCTCGAATTCTGATAATTAATTGAGATTATAATTAAAATTAAGTCTATTCTGAAATAAATTATTTTTAGATTGTTCAAAAGTGTCTTTTTTTATTTCTTTTCCCTTCTGATCTCTAAAACTATAATTTACATTAAAACATACTTTTTTTTTGAGATTAATTTTCTTAAAAATCATCTCTCTATACATTTTTTCAATGTCCTAATGACCGTTTTACTTGTTCAGAGACTGGTTGTTACGAATAATAATAGATTTATCTAACATTGTGTATACCCATATTACATTTGCTAAACTAATCAATTAAATTAGAATAAATTTATTCGTAAATCATAAAAGGAAAAAAATATTTTAATAAAATAATGTATGTCCTAAAATTATGTCATTTTGTTACTCAGGGTGAGTTACGCATAATAAAATTTAGAAAGAATTTATTTAAAAGAGTAGAAATATTTTTTCTGTTTTGGCTGTACTAGTAATAACGTTAAAATTGTTATTGCTGCGGCTTTTGTATTTTCATTGTCATAGTTCACTCATGATTTTTTGTCAAACAAATATTTTTTTTAAAATGTCTCAGGGTAATAAACGACTATTATTTTGGTAAATATTTTATAATTTTCTTTTAATAACTAAATACTTTTGTTATATTTTGTCCGACCATTATAACTATACTCAGTGTTTTTTTGTGTAATACACGGTTTACGTGAAAACCCTCTTTTAAGTTATAATTTCTCAGAATTGATTCTCAGGTTTGTTATATTGCGTGACGTTACGAAACTGAAAATTTTTTAAGCTTAGTTCATAAAAACAAATAAATAATTATTTTATGTAGTATTATAAAATATTTTTTTCAGAGCAAAAATATTAAAATACATGTTGTAGGTAAATGGTGATATGTATGATGGCAGAGATCACAAAGAATATCTAATTTAATAGTTTCTTGAATTTACGCGAATATTTGACTTTATAAATGAAATTTTATTTCAGTAGACACGCCGCGAGACAAAAAATATAGAGAACGTCTGAAACCAACTTTATATATTATTTTTGTTAAAATTCCATTTAACCATTATTACTTTTTTTTTATTAGCGATATCTGCGATCAGTCTCTTTTAGACTATAAGCGGATCTTGTGGGCCTGTGGGATGTGGGCCTATTTCTTGTTAGAGGTGCTTACCAGCGGTAGCTACCTTTTTAAGTGTCTAATATCTAGCTCTTGGATATCGTATCGCTTCAAGCGTGTGTAGTAGCTGATATACAGCAGCACAGATGCCAGGTAATTTGGTAGATTTTTTAAGGCGGTGTTTATATTTTTGTTTAGCTGTGTTAATCTGGAGTACCTCATGTATCTCGGCGTCCTTGTGTAGCTCTTCTTTCATTCAATATGTTTTAATAGTATAATTTATTTAACATCAGTATTGTGGACAAAAGTCGAAGGCGGCCGAACGTAGACGAATTCACTCGACGGCGAGTCGTCGACACGCATTTGTTTTAAGCCACGCCTTTTTTATTAACTCGTTAAGGGTTAAACTACTGTGTGTATTTAGAGATAGGAGGATTCCATGTCTCAGCACGAGGAAGATAGTCAGCTGGTCACAGTACACCTGGTGGGGATGGACGGGAAGAGACACAAGAATAGTTAAGAATATGAAGCTCCTCCAACCAGAATACGTCAAGCAGGTAGACAACCTGCTGGAGAAGAAATACGCAGTGTAGTGCGACGGCACAGAACATTCGAGTGATGTCTGCTGATACCTTCAGCAGAGGTGTAAGCCTTTACGACCATCTGCTGGAGGGACCTAATCTGCTAACGTCGCTTATATTGTTCGGCTTTCAAGAAGGGCAGGTGGATACCACGCTGACATACAGGAGATAATCCTTCGGGTGAGATTCGACCTGAGGATCAGCCAGCACGATAGTTTGTGTGGTGGGACACCGACTGGATGAATTCACCTCGCCACTGATGACAAAATAAAACGCATTGTCGCGCCCTCGAGGTTATCACCAGAAGCCATTGCATGACCAACTGTTCCGGGAGCTAGAATTTCTGTAGCGGCCAGAAGAACTATAATCCGCTGAAGGGGCATATCTGATAAATCAAATCAAAACTAAATATTTTATTCAGCATAAAAATTATTGCAATTTCTTACGGAACGATCAGTTCGGAAAAAAGAAGCCTCTGAATTGAAAAGAACTTGCGAAAGAAACTCGGCGGAACTAATATTATTATTTTAAGTTCATCTCTCTCTCTCTTTTTTCAAATGAAATTGCAAATTAACAATAATTCTATATATTGAAATAGCCTGGCGGCGATCACATCACTCTCAAGCTATACTGTCTTCTAAAAAATCATTAACAGAAGAGGAAGGTCTGCTGCACATAACTGAGGAGAAAAAGCTGCACGTCACTGAGGAGGACAAGCAGTTCAAGCAAGACGACGAGTGGCTACCGGATCCTGCACTCTTCTCTTCTCGAAATCGGAGACATTGGTGAGAGCAGCTAGAGTATTGACATTTGAGAACAAGTGTCAACGTTGAGCTACAGGATGAAGCATTGTCACATCGAAGAAGCTGAACGCGGTCAGCTTCAAAAAAAAATGTTACGGATTAAAGCATCTCGTCCACCACCTAAGACGAGCAGATTATTTCGACTGGATCCAGTACTGGAGGATGATGTGCTGCGTGTAAGAGGCCGTATAGGATCTGCCACCTCGCCCCTCCAGATGAAATGACCTATTATCCTCGATGAAGGCCAACGCATTAGGATACTCCTTGTACTACGAGAACATTGCGCTGGGGTCACGCCAATCGAGAACGTGTAGTTCGTACTTTCCCAACAACCATTCAATTACTTTGGAATGAACTACTTCGGGCCGATGATAGTGAAGATCGGCAGATATCGAGAGACGCGGTGGGAAGCGCTGTTCATGTGTCTCAAATCGCGTGCCGTGCATCTGGAGATCGCCCATCACTGTCCACGAGTTCGGCGATCATGGCGCTGAGACGAGTGGCAGCTAGAAGAGGACGGCCGAACACCATTCACTCAGATAACGCCACCAACTTTAGAGGAGGGGACAACAGACTTTTTTTTACGCTCTGAATTAGTGCTTGACTACGTTCCACCTGATGGTAAGCGGTAATGCAGTCGTAGATGGTAAGTCGCACTAATTCAGTAGCCACCTATTTACTCTTGCCTTAAAGATACCCATATTGTAATCGGATGGAAACTCGGACGCAGGCAGGTTGTTCCAATCCTTAGCCGCACGTATGATATATGACGAAGCGAAACGCTTCGTCCGGACTGGTGGAATGTCCACGACATAAGGATGGAGTCCAGCCGTTCGTCGAGTCGTCCGATGATGGAAAGGGGATGGGGGAATTAAGTCGTGTAATTCCTGCTCACACTCCCCGAAATGCAACCTATAGAATACACAAAGGCTGGCAACCCTACGTCGGTGATCGAGGCTTTGTAAGTTGGCTTTTACCAGGGTAGGGTCACCAATAAGCCTCAGCGCACGCCTCTCAGTCGAGTCTAAGGCTGACAGATGGCATTTTGCAGCACCAGCCCATATGTGACTACAGTATTCTACGCACGACCGGACTTGAGCTTTGTATAGATTAAGAAGCTGTCTCGTTGTGAAATACTGTCGGACCTTTGCGAGGATGCCAACTTTCCTCGCTGCTACATTAGCCTTGGACGCGATGAACCGCCCGTAGTTTATGTTGGGGCTAATGTCTATTCCCAACAACTGCAGACGGTCAGTGTATTCTAGAGGCACATTTCGGAAAGTAGGAGTCAAGATAAAAGGACTCCTTTTTGTGATGAACAGACACGCCTGTGTTTTGGTGGCGTTGAAACTCACAAGATTGGCATCGCCCCAAGTGGAAACTGCCTTGAGTGTGAGATTCAACCGCTCTACATGGCCTCTCTTTCGGACTAAATTTGATCTCTACTGGCTCGAGGATTTGGCAGGTATCTCTCTACAACTGTGCTGTCATCTGCGTACCCATGGATACCGGGTGTAAGCAGGTCGTTGATATGAAGCAGGAACAAGGTTGCAGAGAGAACAGACCCCTGAGGAACCCCTGAGTTGGTATTTAAGGGTTGTGGTGAACAACCCTCAACCCTCAGGAAATCTTTAATCCAGTTGATCAGGTCAGGAGATATACCATAGGCTGAAAGCTTGCTTACAAGGCTAGCGTGCCAGACCCTGTCAAAGGCCTTTGAGACGTCGAGGGAGACCGCGATCGCCTCCCCGTTTCGCTCAAGAGCCTCGCCACAGGTGTTATTGGCATACACTAGAAGGTCCCCAGTCGACCGATTCCGGCGAATTCCATATTGTCAATCATTGAGGAGATCATTCTGTTCAAGCTATGCCATTAGTCGATTGTTCAATACACGCTCCATAATCTTGCAGTGTATGGAGGTGATCGAGATCGAACGATAATTGGCAGGGTCAGCACGGCTACCTTTCTTGGGCACTGGTTGCACGTTGGCAAGCTTCCAGGATTTAGGTACTATTCCAGTCCTAAGAGAAAGGCGGTACAGACGTGTCAGTATCGGAGACAACTCGGGAGCACATGTTTTAAGCACTATCGCTGGTATACCATCAGGACCACTTGCTTCATTCACATATAGACGACACAAAACTCTCTTTACCTCTTTTTTTCAGGCATTGAGATCCCGCAGTGAGGTAGATGTGGAAGAATAGCATTGCCAGAGTCTAGACATGAATTTTGGGCAAAAAGGGAGGCAAGTAAGACGCCTTCTCTTTTGTCGTATGAGCCAGGGATCCGTCAGATTTTACCAGCGGTGGCAGTGAGGACCGACAGAAGTTCGTCTCGACCGCTTTGGCAAGCGACCAAAAAGCTCTGCTGCCAGATGGTTGGGCAGAGAGCTTTGTGCCAAAATGTGTAATTCGGTCAAGACGAGCCTTCTTTAATGTCTTTTTGTAGGACTTGGCGGCTAAGTTAAAGGCTCTCTTCTTGGATCTTACATCCGGAGTTTTGCGGTCTCGAGCATCAACCCAGGCAAGGTAGGCCGAATGCTTACGCTTTTCAGCAAAGGTGTATTCAACATTAAACCATGGGCGAGCTTTGCCACCGACGGGTACATCAGAGAACTCAGAGACTCATCAGAGAATAAAATATTCCATTGCTTGATGCATCATATCAGTTATAGCATCCGCACAACTCGACAGATCGGAAGAAGAGAAGCAGACCTGCCGCCAAGGGAAGGATGCAAAAAAGTGTCGCATCTCATCCCAATCTGCTGACTTGTATTGCCATACGGGCTGTCTACCAAGAATAAAACCAGCGGTGAAGGAGGAAGGACTTCTGCATTGTATGGAGTGGTGCTACATTCCCCGAGGTGCCCCGAATCAGGGAGGCCACTAACCACTTCCTGCTGGGGTCATCTGCTAGCCTGCCTACAACCGGGCTGGAAAGACGACGACCGATGCACACACGTGAGGGGAGCCAGCAAGGCGCTTGCTGATCATTTTTGGCGAGTACCTCCCACTCTCATTCTTATCGGTGGACCAACGAACAAGACAAAGATTCTGCAAGCGGGAGACATCGTGATGATGGTTAACCCCATCTTGTCACGTAACATGTAACTTATGGGCATCGTGAAACGAGCCTACTCGACGGTGACGCACGAGGTGCAGACGTTCGAACGAAGAGCGGCGGCTTCAATCGTCCCGTCACTAAGCGCGTTGTGCTGATCGTGCTGATGAAGAATGAGGCGCGCAGCGCTACGCTATGGGGAGAACGTAGTACTACATCCGCCGGCGAGTCATCGACGACGGCACCCGACCACGAGCGGTAGCAGCCGATCGTTCACGATCGTACCCGAACACATTAGTTTTAAACCATGCCCCTTTTATTAGATTGTTAACAGTTAAACTACTGCGTGTAGTTAGAAATAGGCCACGCCTATTTTATTTACGGTGTTTGTTTGTAATAACTTGTCCACACCTAAGCGTGTGTGAGTCATATAGCACTCCTTTAGAGTCCCCCTAAGCCGTCTCCATACCATTCGATAGTTTCGTAAGCCGTGGTCCGAAACTCGCAGGAGGTGCCATTACGAAACTACACCACTTGAACTTCATAATCCATTTCTAGCCTGTGCGCCTCTACACCCGGTAACGTAGTTAAGGCCATTAGGGCTAACCGCACTCTACATTCAGGAAAAATATGTACGGCATGCATTCACTCCGGATAGCAACATCGAGCTGAGCAGACGTACTACAGAGCGTAGCAGTGGAAAGACAGTATAAGTGAAGTGAGTCTAGCGTTGCCAGAGAAGTGTTAGTGTACATTGTAGTGAACTAAGAGCTTGTAGAGCTCTCAAAGAAATCTAAAGACAAACTCGGACCATCTGTGCCACAACCCGCGTCTATGAAGCATACTCTGCCTTTCGCAACCCACGTGTATTCTGTAAACCCGCTGCCAACAGCGTCCTCTGCTCCTTCAGAGTGTCAGTGCCTTCACCACATCCTGCGCCTTCAGCGCAATATTTGTTACCACTAAGCCGCTAAAAGAGCAGCACTAGAAACATTGACATCAATTTAGACATGACAAGGCGTGGAGCAACCTCACAGCAGCCGTGTTTCCTGCGAACTATAATTTAGCGTACTGTCAAGGCTTGTACACGGGAAGTCTGTGGTTCAGCTGTTCGCGCGGGGCGCTAAATGCACTGCGCGTCCAATATAATAATCTTTTCAGGATGATGTTGAAACTCCCTCGTTTCTGTAGTGCCTCTGGGATGTTTACCCAATCGCTTACAGATGGTTTCCATTCTATCATCAGGAAAAAGGTAGCTTCGCATGTGATAAGGATTCGGGGGAGCATAAATAGCATCCTGAAAATCGTGGCTTAGGACATGAGAGCTCCTGTGCTGAGGCATCTCAGGCAGAACCATTGTCCGCATGAAATGCCTCGTAAGTACAAACACACTAAATCACTTTTGTTATGTTTTGTTTGTATTTGTTATTAACCCTAGTGTATAAGTTGTATTATCTAAGGTGTATACTAACAAAAAATGATTCCTATATTGTTCCGAATAAAAACAATTACTATTATTTTAATTTGAGTACCTTCAAGACAAGAGTGAATAGGTACCTTCTAGGCAAGCGCACTCCTATTAGGACGGATTCACGCTACAATATCGGCAACAATGTCAAACTCAAATAAACTTGGAATCGAGCGAGACAACAAACGATGGCAGTTATATTGCCATTAAGTCAGAAAATGTTTTGCCCGCCCCCGTTGTGTAAAGTGTCTAGGGGACCACGGGACTTCAGACTGCCCGCGTAGGGAACCCGTACCAGACGCCTCTTTGAGCAGTTCTTTGCGGAGAGCAGGGAACTCACGCGAATTATAGTGGGTGCTCCCGCGCACCATAAGGGCAGGACTCTGGTACGTGCCCTACACAAAGGCCAATGCCAAATGTATACACGCGTACCAGTGCCGACAACTAACGTATGAGCGAACCGCATGGCTACCCAAAGCTGGGGTCTACCCAAGAGGCCTTCATTGCAGACAGATATCACAGTGCCTTCAGGGCAGACACGAGTCACGACACTCACGTTGGATGAAATAGTCTCATCATTTAAGGTGTTATGTTCTATGAGAAAATAGGAGCCATTTCTGCTACATTCACCTCACTAACAAACTAACAAATGGCTTGTTTAGGTAGAATTAAACCCAATTGGTGTCTACAACACCAACTCACACCAACCTCAGTAGAGGAGGTTAAACAATAATCAAGACACTTCAGACTAGAAAGACACCTTAGATAGAATAAAATAATTAAACGAATGGAAAGAACCTATAGTTATAGGTATTCACAAACCAGGGAAGGCTCGCAACCTCCTTTTTAGCTACATACCGATTTCACTACTAAACCGCATAAGTAAAATCAACGAAAGAATAATATAAGCCAAACAAAGGGCCATAGCATAGGCCAAAACTCTCATATTTCCTGAACAATTCGGAATGCACCGCTTAACGCAGCACATACATAGACATTTTAACATTTTTAATTGATCAGTAGGCACAGGTGTGCTCTTTTCTATAGTAAAGACGTTTGACAAAATCTGGCACAACGGTTTATTATATAAGCTTTACCGAATGGGCGTACCAAATGGTCTCGTTCACATCAAACGAGAATATTTGTCAAATCGTTCCTCCGTTGCAGAGTAGATGGTACATTTCCCATACCACACCCCATAAGGGCAGTAGTACCTCAGGGCTCAAAGCTAAGACACGAGAGATACTTTATACACTCTACACGATCGACATTCCGAGGCATGAGACTACGACCATCGCCCTCAATGCGGATGACACAGCCATTTATGCCCCAGCAATATGCACTAATAGAATAGTTTCAAGACTTCAAAAGGCAGTCATGATCATGGGGCATTGGTTCCGAAAATGGAGTAGTGAGTTGAACCCTGAGAAAAGAGTGGCTGCGTACTTTTAACTAAAACCGATTTATAGCCTGGTGCACAGTAGACCTACACAAATAATTACACCTAGAGATCATTAGGGACTACATAAAAACAACTTTCATTAACTAGGTACTTTGCAATAATATCAATGCACACAGACGAGTTATTAGTAAACGCCGCTAATTACGAACCCGTAGATGACATAACAGATAGGCACAGACGACCAAAAGACGTAATTTAGCCTTTATCTTTAGGAACACACACCGACACCGTACACACAATCACCGTTCTCGCCGACGCGAAAGAGGTCCCAAATCGTATACGACTCCTTCAAGAGTCCCACTAAGTCCCCCGAATTTCATGCTCCATTTTTAGGCAGGACGTTCTGTCCGCCTCACCACGCTGTAAAGGCCAGTAGAGCCAACAGCACTCTACATTCATCGTCAGACAGCCATCGAAGAGGCGAGAACAAGAAGAATAAACGAACAAGCAAGAAAAGAATTTGAACCTCTTATACAGTCCACGACAATCAGTTTATAATTTTTGTAACTTTAAAATACATTATTTTATTTAATGTAAATAGTACATTACAATAATGTAAATAATATTTATTAAACCAAACAATTGTTTCTATACTACGCTTTATGACATCAGTTTTGTTACGAAGATTCTCAGTATCGTTACCTATCAGTTTAGTTACAAATGTCAAATGTACACTTTTTCTGAGTATGACCAAAATATTAATTTGTCTTTTACTGCTTAAAAAGTACAGCAGTAAAGTTCTTTCTATTGTATATTTTAGAGCTTTTAAAAATAACAATACACCGATGTAAACAAGATCAAACACTACAAAACAAAAAAAGTGATGACTGGTCAGTGAATTTCTCTATTTAGTGATAAGAAAATATGTTTTCTTTATACACACAAATGATTAGGTAGTAGTAATAAGTAGTCGGTAGAAGTAGGTATAAGGTATAATCAACAATTCAACAATAAACCCGTTTAGAAATACTTAAATTCAATTATTTCCTAAAAATAACTTAACACAAAACTATAACCAAAATCAAGCGAGATATATTCGAAAACATCAAGTACTCGCCGAGGCGAGTAAAGGTTGCCATAACAAAAAAATCTCCCATAAATTATATAATTTATTCGTCGAGAAGACGGGCCAACGTTAACATAATATGTAATCATATAATCGCTTGCTTTACGTACGCCGCTTCCTAGCTATTAAATAGTCTAGATACTAAACGTCATAGTAAACTAAACTAAATAACCCATATTGAATGCTTAATCGTTTTTCGAAGGCTCAAGCCGACTATTTTATGTGTTTTGTATGATACGTAAGATTCGATTTGCATTTAACCGTTCGGTTGATAAGTTCGCTATAAGTTACTTCTGAAATAACGGTGTTTGTTTGTCACAAGTCGTATGAATATTTGTTATAAGTTTTACTATCTCTTTATTAGTCGTGTGCTGTAAAATTAAATATTATATTACAATAGACAAAAGAGAAATTTGAGATGTTATTGGTTACTTTAAAGCCTCTTCAATTTATTATTAATTATTAATTTAAAGTTTGCATTGTGTTAGTTAGAGTGCGGACTACGTTATTTTGCACGTTATCGAGTATTCAAATATATTATTTTTGACTGTATACTATATTTATTTTTAATAATACCAATTTCTCAAACAAAACTTTATTCTGAATGGGATATTTATCTCAATGTATATTTTTGTAAAATTATATTGCTTTAAATAATATAAATTTATAATTAAATATAAGGAACAACATTTGATTATAATTTAAGGTACTTACTAAAAAGTAAATGCGTAGATTCAGAGGGTAATGTTGTGAGTAAAATTTAAAGTTTTATGATTATATCGTTGTAATTGTTAAAGGCGCCGAGGCCTTACAATAGCGTTAAATATTTACACTCATAATAGGAACCTATTTGAACAAATTAGTTGAATAAACTTCGTCTTAACAGGAAAATGGTTATATTAATTTCCCTTGTGAATCCCAAGGTAGCGACGAAACGGAAGCTTTCTTTTCAATTTAAAATCATTTTAAAAATCATTTCATGTTATTTTGTAATTAGAAAGGAAATAATCGTGGCACAATTTGTAGGACTGGTACGATTTATTGCGCTGGTCGCAAGTTCGATTACCGTACAGATCATTTTATCTGCGAAACAAAAAGAAGTGGGAATACTAAGTGCTACTTCAATAGAAGCCCGAGAAAAACGTAAGGATTACAATATTTTCAGTCACTTCTATTATGTGTACTCTTCGGGCTTTACGAATCTGTATAGTGTACAATACTGCCGTCATAACGAAAAAGGGCACAACTAACATTTTTTCGAAATTGAGTTTTATACATATTTGGAATCAGGAAAAAAAGGCCTATCTGCTTATATTTTTTTTGTAATTTTACAAGCACGATAAACAAAACTACCATAAGCTCAAAGGGCACAACTGAGCCATTTTTTCTATTTTAGAACGGAAAAAAGGCACATCTAACTTACATTTAACTTACTTATGTCTAAAAGTCACAAATGAACAGATGTGGCTTTTATTTTTCTTATAATTTATGAGTTTTTTTATTGAAAAGGCATAATTGACCTATTTCAAATAATAAAGGCGTATGTGGCAAATGTGCCCTCAAATTTAATATTTTACCGATACTGCATATTATCATTTCATTTAAAAGAAAAGTCACAACTGGCAACTATGCCTTTGTTACCAAACATCGTTGGATAAAATTGAGGGACAGGGTCGAGGTACGAAGCGAATCGCGTTAGTTGTGCCTCACGTTTACCGACGAGTCGAGCACGCGGGTCTACGCTGCGATAGTAAGATTTTTTATAATTATTTATTTATTTATTCGCATGCCAATATTATAATTTGTGGTACAATTAATATGTATTTTGTTTACTTAATATTTCTTTCGTAATTAGGCCATGAAAAATGTCAGTTGTGTGTAAAATTTAAAACTCTACCTGAGAAATAAGACACAGAAGTTGCAAGGAATGAAGATTACGAGGAACATCAAGAAAAGTATATTTTCGGTCGTGAAAATTATGAAGGAGACGCTAATATTCAGAATCAGAAAACGAATAGCACCGACACTATTATATTTGCCGTAGACCTGGAAAAAGTTATAATGTACGAAACACACGAAAGAATTTAAAATTGTTATATTCTGCCCGCGACTCATTGTCTTCAACCAAGTTTTGTGTCGATAGGAGACAAAACCATACATAATATGGCTCAAAGTTTGACCGTTTTATGGCACGAAGGCTATCTGGCAGAAAAATAAGAAGAAATTGTAAGTTGTGAGGCCTTTTTTGTGGAAAACCAGGTTTTAAAGCACGTAATTTTGTGACTATATAACTGTGCAGTTCAAAATAAATATTGGACGCTTTATTCTTATTTAATATATTTGGTAAATCCTGCTGAAATCACCTTTGAAATAATTACATTAAGCTATTTAGAAGTCGGTCACACTTTCATGACTGCCGATGAATTTCATCATATAGTGGAAAAATCTCTTAAAAATAAAAATGCGGGTACGACATTTAGTATTTCTGCAAAGTTGTATCTGGTACGTAACTTCAAAAAAATTACCTTTCAAGATTTTCATAATTTTGAAGACTGCTCTTCAACATTTAAACAAAAAAATTAAATCTTCAAGCTAATATGAATGGAATTTCTGAAGCTAACTAGAAAGGGATTCAATTCACTTGGATTTTGATTGAAGTTCTAGAATTGGAGTGCCGTGATCATTATGAAACTAAATAATAACGTACTTAATTTTTTAATTTCGAAATTTGTTTAAATTATGATATCTTTTAAAGTAAGGAGAAAATACCATTTAGAAAGATACATTATTTTTTAAATTAATTTTTATTATATAATGTGATTTTCATTAAAAAGATGATCATCATTGGTTATGATAATTAGAGTTACTGTTGTAATACTATAAACGGCGTTAATATTTTTAAGTTTTATTAAGCTTTATATTTCCTGTGTTTTTAATGTGCCTTTTATTATTAACAGCTATAAGATCATTTTATCTTGTTTAAGCTAGAATGAAAAGGCATAATTTAATAAATATGCCTGTTCATTGTAATATTTAATATATTATTTATATTATATACTCGTACATATACACTTATATCTGTTCAACATTATCTGTAATTTTATATGATGGTCATATTAGAATGATATACACGTTGCATAATCGTACCTAAATAATACATTTTAATTATTCCAGAAGTTTACTGCAAAGGGAACTGTTTCGACTACTAGGGCCATGCGCGAACAGTTCAAATGACCACGACAAAAATGAAATGATCATCAAAAAAGTTGATAGTTTTATTCAAATCATATTTTGATCAAAAAATTGCACTACACTTACATTATTAAAAGCTATTTATAAAGGCTCTAATAATTATTTAAACGACAAGTTAATGTCATATTAAATATATTAAATGGTTTATATAATTTTCTAATAAAATAAAAATAGACTACGTTAGTTCTTATAACTCAAAATCGGTCCAGTCGTTTCAAAGATTAGCCAGAATGATCAGACAGACAGACAAAAATATTAAAAATAGTTTTCTGATGTAAGGACCGTAAGTATATAATATGTATTAAGTGAAAAGCTGTTAATAAGAAATTAAAAACAGACACTTCAATTTTATTTATACGTGACCCGGATAGAGTAATTATTAGTTACTGTCATAATAAAAATAATAATTAATTATAACTAGTCGTATATTTATCTCTATTATTTAAGGCATGTTCGAAGTGGTGATCTTCTGCCTCAGGTATAGGCATCCATTGGTGTCCTTGGTACAAGTACGATCGTCCTCCACGCCCCTTGTAGTTAAGTCTAGCTGCTTCGATCTGGATATATTTTTTCTTTGGCACATCGTTTACCCGAGCGAACATAAACGCTGTTTGTGCCTAAAAATACAAATGAATTATTATTAATTACTAGCATTTCCCGCGGTTTCGCACGCGTTCTACAGACCGGAAACCATTTTTTTTCTGAGTCGCGCGGTAAGGTACCTCACAGAAATAACGCCCATCCTTCCCGTTTTTACAACATTTTTCATTGATGCTCCGCTCCTAATGGTCGTAGCGAGATGTTATATAGCCTATAGCCTTCCTCAATAAACGGACTATCCAACACATAAAGAATTTTTCAAATCGAACCAGTAGTTCTTGAGATTAGCGCGTTCGACCAACCAAACAAACAAACAAACTCTTCAGCTTTATAATATTAGTATATAGATCAATCACTACATATTATAAAACAAAGTGCTCTGACGTGTCTGCTCGCGATAATCTCAAAAAATACTACAACTATAACACTCGCGTTAAATCTAGGGACAAACCTCGAGCGAAGCGAGGGTGAGTCGCTTGTATTTGTATAAATTAGTGGCAAAACAATTCATTGCCCTTTTCTGCTCTAGAATCACCTAAGAATATACGTTTAAAGCCGATTACTACAAATCATAGTAGTAAAATAATTTAGTTTAAAAAAACTTACTTCGCAATCCATAATACCTAGGTAACGATTATCGCCAGTCTGTTTAATGCGAACATCCACTGCGTCTATAATATCGCCCTCCTTTAATCCTGAAATTCATACAAGAAATTCTTATGGCTTTATGTTTATTTTATTGTACATTCACTACTTCTTTTTTATAGATATTTATCACATATACGGTTGTGCCTAGCAGATGTTAAAAAGGTCTGAACATACATTTTCTGGTCGACTTGCATGCATGCAATTAAAATATAGATCAAAATCAGCTAAACGGTATTGTATTTGTAGTCACCTGTTACTTACTAATTTGCAAGCGAGCATACCATACCTAATTTGTCTTATATTATCACCAAGTAGATACTATATATACTTATATTATAAAGCTAAAGAGTTTGTTTGTTTGTTTGTTTGGTTGAACGCGCTAATCTCAGAAATTACTGGTCCGAATTGAAAAAATCTTTTTGTGTTGGATAGTCCATTTATCAAGGAAGGCTATAAGCTATATTACATAACGCTACAACCAAGATCGAAGAAGCGGAGCATCAATGAAAAATGTTTCAAAAACGGGAAGGGCGGGTGTTAGTTCTGCGAGGTACCGCGCGGAAAGATATTGATTTCCGGTCTTTAGAACGCGTGCGAACTGCGAAATCGCGGGAAATGCTAGTTCATCCTTAATGCTTCTTCATAATAAATTACTAGTACTGGTAACGTACCAAATTACTTTTAGAAACGTACCTAAATATAATTTACAAAAATTTCTTTCAAGAAAATTTTTTTCACTTCTCAGTTGCATGTGTCGCAGAGCTACTGTCATGTTTTAATATGCTTTTTTAACATATAATAATAATTACCTTTATAAGGCTCGTAAAGCAAGTAGTGACCTCTATCATTTTGCTCTACAAGAAAATAAGTCCTGTTGTTCCTTTCTGTCATCAATAAACTTTTAGCCGTCCAGTTAATAGGGCTTAGAACGTGTCCTTCCAAAATATACTTTAGGTAGTCTATATGCTAAAACAGTTAGCAGCTAGTTACTATACTAAAAACTAGAGAAATAAAAAAATACATAAATAAATAAAATTCAATTTGTTTAATTAAATTCAATTCAATTTTCTTGTTAATGGCTTCAAAACAACTTGAGCCCAGATACTCCGCAAATGTCACGTAGATAGAAAAGACATGAAATAGATTGGTCGTCTTAACTTGTACTTACTATTTTTCTGGGTACAGAAAACTTCACAAACATGGGCGCCTGAGGCGGGGCCCAATAATAGAACACCATCCACTCGTCAGAAAGCACTGAATACGGATTAAACCTCGCGAACTTACTAAACTCCTCACAAGTAGTGGTCTCATTTGGATGTAAACCCTCAGGGTATATACCACAATAAATAAAACGAATATTTGACGTCCAAACAAACGTGGATAAAAGTATTATAGCGGTTTTTTCCATACTAAATATTAATTTACTTTGTAGTTACACTGTGCGGCAAATGAACATATTTTGCTCGTCTTTTATCTGGTAAGTGCAGGATGTTTAGCATTTTGATGCAATGATAACATCAATACCCACACAATCCAATCCATCAGTGCAAAAATGGCCTATCTCACATTTTATATATTTTTAGAAATATATTTCACACTGATTACCCATATAAATATCAATTATCGACACTAATTAGCCCATATTAACGTCCTACTGCTGGGCTCGGGTCTACCTTCAATTCAATTCTGTTCAATTCAATTCAATTCTGTTGTTGATGGCTTCAAAGCGTGCCAGTTGAGGGGTCTACCCTCAACGCGAGCTTGTAATCTACCACGCTGTCCAAGTGTGGATTAACAGATGTCACGTCATATTCTTCAAAAACTTGTTAGGTTGTCTCAGACATACAGTTTTCCTTACGATTATTTACTTCATTATACGACTATTAAACAAGTGATAATCGTGTTGGAAAATATTCGCACATGAAAACAGCAAGGTAAAATTTAGAATACTGAGCATCTTACCACTACCAAAATATATGTAATATTTTTTTCTATACATACCTTTAGTCTTTCCAACATCTCCAAGAATAAATATTTTAAAAGAGTAAATTATACACAGAAATACATTTATTATTTTTAATGTATGTTTTGAGTATGTGCAATTTATTTAATAAGAACATTATTAAAGTGTAGGGGACACTATTTAAGTGCTTGGAGGTGACAACGTCTGCTAGTAACAAAATGAAAGTCAATTTTGGAATAGAATTGGTTAAGTCTAGCTATGACATTTACCTAACCTTTAAATTAATTATTTAAACATTTAACCTTTAAAATGTTCGATACATCTTAAGTTTTGGAAATTATTAAAAAATCTAAATATTATGGATATATTTTTTTTCTTTGTCATTACTGACTTAGTCGACCTAGAGTCTTGGACAATCCCCGTGACTGTAAGGTAAAATTCGAAAAGGTAAAACTGCACAAAAATCCGTAAAAATGGGTTTGTTTAAAGTTTAATTCTTAATTAAAACAAAATGTTAAATATAACATCTTAACAATTTTTCTTGCGAATAAAATACTATAGTAAATAAAATTAGAAAACTTGTTTTTATCTCTTCTGTCGTAGCCGTCGCAGATCTAAATATGTAAGAATTTCTGTGATTCCTGCTCTAATTTTCTCTTTTTAACCAAATTTAATTCTCGTGTCTCTTCGTCTAGATCACGAAATGCTGGTTTTCCATTGCCTCGAAATTTCAAAGACTCCGCTTCTAGTATTTTATCACGTTCAGTGTCGGGTCCAGTGTTGAGTTCTGCCATTATTGTAGCGTAATGTGTATCACAATACATCAGCACTAAATATGGATCATGGATCTTCATTCTTAGTGTTATTAAAGGGAATGTTACGTTAGTACCTAAAATATAGAAGAGTCTAGCAAAAGTGTTTTCTAGAAATATTCGAATAATTAGAGTCCATGTAGACACATGAAAAAAGAATAGAATATTGGTTGTTGTTTGGGGCACGTGAACCCATAGCACACCTAGTTCCACGGTAAGTCAGGCTTGTGTCATGGATACCAGATAGTTGATACACTACACATATATATTTTTCAATTCGTATATATATGATAAATATAAACTTAAACACCCATGGTTGGAGTACAACATTCATCAGAGTCTCCAGCGGGACTCGAACCCGCGACCGATGACCGCTGTTACAGCAACTAGGGTCATTACAAACGGAGCCTAACATATATATTAACTGTTTTCAAAAATAACACTAAAGATCAATAACTATTAAGTAAAAAGAAGAAAAAATAGAGGCGAAAAATAAATTGAACTTTGTGTTTGTGTGAAATTGTATGTGTATTGGATTCTATTTATACTACGTTTTGACATAATAGGAACAAGTTACGAGTACATTCACGTATCTAGTCGCAAAAATAAAAATTCACCTTTATATGACGTCGGCATCACTTGACCAGATATCCCGTAAAATAAACCTCTTCTATCTCCTGCAATCAACAAAATTTCGCTCTTCTCCTTTAATAGTAATTTAGGTTCAAACCAGTTTACTTTTTTTATATAAGGGCCATAGGTGGTTTTAAAACGTTGCACAGTCTAAAATAGAAACTTTCATTAAGATTCTACTATAAGATTGTATATTAAAATATATAATTAATACGTAACTGATTTTTTTCGTTACCTTCTTTGTTGGATATGAAAACGTATGAACAACAGCTAGATCAAGGCCTCTTTCAGACCAAATATAAAATGGCAGCCATTTTGTATTTATTATATCATCCGGATGAAAAACTGCTTTCTTTACAAATTCATCACATGTTGTCCAGTTCTTTTTAATTTTTCCCAAGTTTTTTCTATAGAATGCATTTTTTTCAAAATATTTTGTAATATTTACATAGTTTCTTGTGGGTATTATGCGTTGTGTACTGACTATCATATTCCGTCTTCCAGTCGAAGGATATGCAATATTTTTTTCTAACAATTTAGAAAACTCAAACACATTCGGTTCCCTAATTGTTTTCTTTTGACTCTTTGCACTTATCGGAGCACCGTAAACTTCTTTATACTTACTTTTGTCTCGATTTTTGTAATGTTGAATTTCATCGCGTGGACTTAAAAATGTCAGAGAATCTTTAGGGGCTTCTTTTACACGATCTTCCCTTACCTTAGGCAACTCTAGTTCTGGAAAGTCCTCACTAATCGTATCTTTTTTTAAATCTTTTCGAAATACATGGCCAAAGTCATATGATTGTTGATCTTGATATGTCTGTGCTATCGGCATTGGTAGATGACCAAGCTCCGTTATTGCCTTTACAACTGACACCCAAAGCAAAATAATCGGAGCTGGCATTTCCCCGTACTTCATTATTTGTGCATTCATTTCTTTGAAGCGATGTCTTTTTATCGATATAATGCACTCACAGATATCATCAACATTTTTAAGTACATACAGAAAGAAAAATTATACGATTCATGAACATGTACAATATTATAGTTATTACCTTCAACTTGTAATTTCATATTAAGTAGTTCAGTTAGTAATAACATCAATCTAAATAATTAATGTTAAAATATAAAGAATTGTTAGACTTTTTTGCTAGATCGTATGAGTAATAGATAGAAACAATGGTTAGTATTAAAAAATGGTTTATAACTCCTGAACTTGTTGTTATGTCATAACTAACGTTTCCATACTTCCTGGATGATACTTTATTATGAAAACACAGACTGTAAAAGGTTGCTTCATTGTTAATGCTTAAAAAACTATTTTCCGGCTTTATAAAGTTGAATCATAGCATAAATAAGTAGTACATACGTACAGTATGTATTACGAAAATTTGTTAAGAAGTATTTCAAATTTCATCATATGATTGAGAAATTATGTACAATGTACATATTAGAAGCTTTATTTCTTTTTTAATTTTTTGAAAATACACACGTCCTTAGTAAGCACACTTAATAATTTAAAAAAATAGCTTATAGATGCTTAATCAATAATAATGTTTGTTTATAATTATTTAATTGAGTTCTATAGATGACAATGTAATTTTAGTCATTTAATCATCAATATCTATTTGATTTTCAAAATCAATAGTTTCATCTTCTTCCGAGCCATCTTTTGGCGGAGAAACTGGGACTCTAGCATTTCGAAACAAATATGAACGGTTAAAATCGCCTCGAATGCCTAGTTTTTCAGCTGCCAAATTGACCTGTGGGTGTAAATAATTAGTAATAAGTAATATTCAAAATTATTTTTTGTTTTGCTTAAAACACATTCATCACATAATATTGGTGGTCTCGAATTGCTCAAATTACTTCATCAGTCTAAGCCAAAAGCTAAACTCTAAGCCAAATTTCGCTCGTTTTCTTCTTTGTTTATTTTTACTACAAAAGTATTATATAATTTTCTACACATATATAAGTTGTATAACTCTTTGTTCTGTGAAGGTTCTAAGAATGTCAGGATATCCCCTTTCATTAATTATTTATGTCAAAGATTAATTTATTTTGGTAGGACCTAAACATATAGTAGGGGAGCCCAAGCGGGGATTTCGGGATTTACTCGAGCGCGGCAGATTAATATACAGGGGGGTACCTTGTACCCGGTTAAGTACCTCCACCAAACATGAGCCCCATATATAAGGATACAGGATCAGATTAGTAAAAAAAAATTGACCATCAGAAATTCTCAAGATCAAGGTAGGGTGAGTTAATTACATCCTAAAAAGTGTATATTCCACTAATCTGACAATTTGAGTGTGACGTTAAGAAAGGGGAGGGCAGCAAAGTTGTAAAAAAAACGTCATCTCGACATTCTCGAGCGTAGCTAATTTTTTTTTTATTTCGAAGGAAGTAATTCCAAAATAACGAAAAATATATAATCTGACGATTTCCGCAAGCCGAAATAACAAAAATTCGTTGATAAAGTTAAATGCGTGCAGCTGCGTGATGCCTATGTTTCCTTCTCCGCGTTTCTATTCCTCTCTCACTCTTTCTCTATCTATTACTCTCTCACTCCGTTCCCACTGGTTTCTGCTGCCATGACGCGAAAATCTCAAAAAAAAACAGAATTTTTTTTTTGAAAGTGGTTTTTTTGGAATAACTTTAAATGGCTTTATCGATCAACTTCAAAAACTAATCCGCCCTTCAGCTTGAAAAATCACGTCGATCGCCACCAAGCTGGTCAAAATCGGTTGATTCGTTCAAGAGATATCGTGAACGAAAGAAACCCGAAAAAGTGTTTTTTCGGAGTTACTCCGAAATTTCTAGTTTGACCAAATGAAAATTAGAAATTTTTTATCAGGCTTAAAAAAACTGCGTAAAAATCGGTTCATTCAATCAAAAGTTATTGCGGTTTGAAAATTCCAAAAATAGTGTTCTATGAAACTTCATGCATAGAAATATTATTTCTTTGAACTCAGCGAGCTCAAAAAATCACATAAATTATATTTTGAGCTCAAAAATGTCATAAGTACAATTTTAAGCGCCCAGGAATGGAATTAGCGGGAAGTCGCAGGGATGGCCTTTAGGATGAACCGTTTTTCTAATTTTTTTTGTCAGATTAGGCGAATCCCTCTAGATAATTGTCAGATTATGAGACAGTACGTTTAGAATATAAAGATAAACCATATATATCTTAATCTGACGCGCTTGAGTATGTCAAAATGGCGATTTTTTTTTGCATATTATGAAAATGGCTGCGAGTTTGCGTCACATCGAAATCGTCAGATTAGTGAATGAGTGCTTGCTTTTTTGGTGCACTTAACACTCCCTTAGAATAAGACGCGCTCGATTAATTTTTTTTTTTTCATTTTCAACCCTTACATACAACTACCCCCATCATGCAAACGATCAGATTAATATACGTAAGTTATTAAAAATACGCAGGGCATTGATGCTATCAATATCTGACGCGCTCGAGGATGTCCATGCAACAGTTTTTTTTACATATTTAAAAATCCTATAGCCACTTCCCCCACCGATGAAAAGGTATATATTACATTTTTTTCTTCTTATCATCTAAGCTTTGAAACCCAATAGGTCTCTATGACGCTCGAGTAAATCCCCATTTAGCATCGTGGGCTCCCCTACCAATATAACAACGGTAACGATTTAAAGACATTACATTTTCAGAAAATTAACTTCTTTTTTTATTTCGTAATGAGCTTAAACAAAATTCGTTACTAGACATTAATTTTTTTGTTATGGCAATATACAGTCTCAAAAGTTAGGATTTTTAGTTGTTATAATTTAAATAACTCACATCTATCTCTCCCGGCATTTTGTCGACAGGAGCTAAAGCATAGCAATAGCGAGTTTTACAATTCATAATACCCAAATATCCCGGGTCTACCGTTTTCATTGCGAAACTTAATTTTGGTATATCATTATTGTATTCAACTGAAAAGTGAATAAAATAGTTTGAATTCGATACATTGAGAACGCTGATGCGCCAAAGTACGACATGATACTATGATACAGAGTAAAATATAGATTACTACCTAGTTAAAATAATTAAATTGCTACCTCCTTTTTTGAAGTCGGTTAAAAAGTAGCCTAAGTTAAGCCTCATAACATAAGCTATCTGCGAGTGCCAGTGCGAGTGAAAGTACCGTCAAAATCCGTCCAGCCGTTTCAGAGATTACCCGAAACAAACAGACAGACAAACATTTTAAAAATTGTTTTTATTGCTAGTATCGTATATACTTTCATATGCATTTAGTAAAAACTGTTAATTTGAAATTAAAAACAGACACTCCCATTTTTATTTATATGTGTTGATTATAGGCACGTGAGGATTAAGAGAATAAGTTGATAGCTTAGTCTTTTATGACTTGTAATGCCAACCCTAGTTTTTCATAATACGAATAATGAAAATTACATATATACGTGTACTCGTATATTAATAATCAAATCAAATTTATACCATAAACCCTTACATTTAAAGGTCAATGATGGCACAAGTCTGAATAGACCTGACTTCTCAGTAGCAATATAGAGAGCACTCAGATCTATTGAAGTCTCCATAAAAAGAACCGCCTTAGACCAATCCACTGTGCTACTCATGTTTATTAGTTCTACTTTAAAACGATCTACTAGCTGCAATTTTAAAAGATTAAATTAAAATTTTGTCTACAGCTAGCTATAAATAAAACTAGATATACTAACTGATGGACAGATTCACCATAACCTAGATCAGTCCGTTAATATTGCTTATAATAAATACTTACAATAGGTGTTGCTAAACTAAACCTTATGTTATATGATCGTTCCTCATCATGGTTCCAGAAATAAAATATTTTCCAATCAATATCAACAATGCTATTAATATCAAGAGTACTATTTGCAAGGAACTCGTCACACGTAGTCCAGTTTTCGACCCAAATTTGTTGATTTTTCTGGTCATCATATCTAATACATTGGGTGAGAATAACGAAACTTATGTAAATTAAAACTGTACACAATGTTATTTGAGCTGCTAAAGACATTTTCTTCGATTTTATAAAAAAAAACAGGTTAGCTCAGACGATAAACAATTAATATGGTAATGAAATTAAACGTGAATAAACTTTATATTACTAAATTTTGTTTATGAATTTCAAATTTGTTTATTTCTTTTGTTACACAAACATCAACTAAGACATTCGTTATTACATAAGTATTTAAAACTCTTCTGATAAATAAAACATTTACTTTGTTTTCAAACAAATATTATATTTAGTATAACGTAGAGCTATTACACATTGCATGATTCATTTCACTCCAAGTAATCCTGTCAGTATTTTCTGTAATGTATGTGGTTAATAACAATAATTCAGATGCATTCGTTATTAATTTTTTTGAGCTGTGAGCAAAAGAGAAAAGAGTAAACTTAAACGTATCAATTCGAAACTTATAAAAAGTGTTTAGATTGGTTCACAGACTAGGACATTTTTGCAAGATGTTGCTTGCGGTCATAATACTAAACAGTGAGATATGTAAAGTTAAAGGATCGTTGCCAAGTTTCACATTTATACCGTATACGTCTAGTGGTTTCCAATATTTCGTGATGACTGAGTGACCTTTAGCTTTTATATATATTACAATGTAAGAGATACTACAAATATAACTAAAATAAAACATCATCAATAAATAAAAGATGTAATCCAAGCAAACATGATACCTCGTCTTAATGCCTCTACTGATAACCGAAGAGCTGGCTCATTTTTAGCGCAAAGAATCGAATAAAATAGTAATTAAATGTACATTTGCTTTTTATATATAACGAAATATATTTCTAATTTCCTTTATTTTTATAACATTTAATTAAATTTAAAAATATATCAACATAATCCTTATTGCAAAAAGAACTGCTCTCCTGTATTCTTCTCTTCAGTACAAGCAGGGTAACCATCCCCAATATCCAACAACGCTACTTCCGCTGCTATCTCAGAACGATACGGAGGATGATCAGGCCGAGCTGCCAAGGAAGCACCACCAACATGACAATCCATTACTAATAAAAATTTCCCTTGACGTAACAATTTAATCTGGAACTTTAGAAGTGGCACACTCTTTCTTAACGGGAATATGTCTGAAATAAAACAAAAAATAAAAATTCTTTAATAAATATTTTTTATAAGATCTTAGTAAAGAAAAGCGTAAACGTATTTCCAATGTCCGTATCTCTAATCCACTAGTTTTTCATTAGCTCACAAAGCGCATTAAATGTAATGAAAACTTATTTCGGCTAGTAGATCTGTGGTATGTATTGAGAAATACACGAGAGTGAAATCCATACACATAAAAGCAAAGAAAAGTAAAATATAAAACGGAAAAAAATACAATAATATCTCTCTTTCTCTCTCTCTCTCTCCCCATTGTACGTAAGTAAATATCCAATATATTGTAAAATATACTAACTGTTTGCTGCTCTTATAACATTGGGTACTGCTGCAAAGGCCCCAGCAGCACCTTGGTCAGCGAATAACAATACTTCATGACTTTCCAAACCCAACGTCATGTGGAGCATCGCAGCATCCCACACTGGCTGGTGTTCCAAGTACTCGTACATATCTGACCTAAACCTCCTAATTACCTGTAAACCATAACATCATCTTCATCATCAGCCCTTTTTAACGTCCCACTGCTGGGCACGGGCCTCCCTCAGTACGAAGGGGATCAGGCCATAGTCCACCGCGCTGGCCTAGTGCGTGTTGGCGGACTTCACATGTCTTTCGAAAATCTTGCTAGGTTTTTCTAAGACACGCAGGTTTCCTCACGATGTTTTCCTTCACCGTGAGACAAGTGGTAATCATGATAGAAAAATGATTCGCACATGAAAATATCTGAGGTGCGATACCCGGATTTGAACCCGCATCACTCGGTTATCCAAGCGAGCGCGTTACCGCTGGGCTACCGCTGCCTCCTTATAATAACATAGATTTATTTAAATTGTGCTCTTTCCCATAGAAGCCATTATTTCACTGTAATTAAAAAAAAATTCTGCAATGACAAGGATTTTTACAAATACTAACCCCTCTCGAAGCGTTCTTAAAGCTCATATCTAAGCACCCATCCGGCTTTATCTTCCATGTATAGTATATCCTCCATGGTTTGCCCACAATAATATCAATATCGAAATACGGATCCCTAGCTATTTTCATACACGTTTCGCGGCTTTTTTGAAACATATTTTGGTTTAAAAGCTGAGCACTTATATAACATGTTGCATAGAAAAGTATCAAAGTAATGCGGTATAAGTTAGAAGGCATTTTGAAAGTACCACAATTATCAATCCGCTGTACTTTATAAAGACAATAGGTGAGAAAGTTTACACATCTTTCAACATGTTTGCTCATTGCACTGCTGTATCCGGATTTAAATTTCAAATATAAACTTACTAAAAGACTAATTCAATCAACTGACACTGCCGTTCACTTATTTTTTGTACAACATGCTTTAATTTGCAAAAACTTCAATGGACGTACCTTACGTACCCTTGCTACGCTCGAGTTCGTGGCTCGAGTTTTTTGAGCATATTCCTAATTACTTTACCAAAATAAAAGTAGCCTAAGTTACTCCTTATAATATCAGCTATCTGCCTGTGAAAGTTACGTCAAAACCTGGCTAGCAGTTTCAAAGGTTAGCGGGAATAAACAGATAGACAAATAGACTGAAATATAAAAAAATGTTTTATTATTATAATACCACATATTATTACACTTGCAACCGGTATCTATACAATAAAAAGCAGTTTTGTTGATGTTCCTAACAGACGAACTTGTATATTGAATATACCTAAATTGGAAAATCTAAGAAAAGTTATATACTTTTTGCTCAGAAGATTAAAATTTTTACAAATTTTAGACTTGTTAATATAATTGATTTTTCTAATATCATACATTTTAAAATACCTACTAATATTAAAAATGTGAATGTAAGTTTGTTTGTTACGCTTTCACGCAAAAACTACTTATTCGATCATCATGAAACTTTGTACACATATTCTTGGAGGTATTAGAAGTAACATAGGATACTAGCGAAACCCGCGGCTTCGCTCGCGCTACAGCTATGGACAAACCCGAGCGAAGCGAGGGTAAGTCGTATTATATAATAAGTAAGTATCTTTATAGCTATACGTTAAAAGTAATTATTAGACACTAGATTTAGCGCGAGCGAAGCCGCGGGTTCGGCTAGTTTAAAATAATTTTCTATTATGATTACCACTTGCCTTACGGTAACGGATGAAATAAAACATCGTGAGGAAACCTGCATGTCTAAGAAAACCTAGCAAGTTTTCAAAAGACACTAGGCCAGCGTGGTGGACTATAGGATCCCCTGATGATTGTAGGGAGGACAGAGCCCAGCATTGGGACGTTAAAAAGGGCTGAATTACAAATAATGTAGGTAAATAGAAGTTTGATTTCTATTGATTTATTTGATTTGTATATTTTGTGAAATCTTTTACAAATAAAAATCAATAACTATTTTTTTGCGTAGCGAGATGCAAATCTCGAGCTCGATTCTAATGAAGGAAAAAATTTAATGTTAAACGTAAAAACATTATTTTTCTTTTTTCGTACTACTTTGTAATTATTATTAACGCAATATTAAAAGAAATATAAACTACTAGAGTGCTTTGTAGATTTGTCTTTTTGTTTTCCAACAATACACTTTGATTTGTTTGTTTGTTGAAGATGAACTCTTTCAAGTCAAAACAGAGTGACGGATTGGAGTCATTTTTTGTCTGAAGATAGTTAGAGGGAGAGTGAATAAACAGCAGGTGATTATGTCATTCTTACGGGAAATATGACATAATACAACACACTATAACTCATCATAATTCATACCTATGTATATATAATCTATCTATTCCATTACAACTCTTAAAACGTAGTACAAATAAATATAAGTAATTCTGATTATCATTATTTTTATACATTAACAAAAATGAAAACCGACTTCAAAACGCTACAAATCGAAACTAAAAAGAAAAAAAAATAATTTTAATTACTTAGTTATTGTTGGAGTCGGTGCCAGCCAAGGAGATTGTATTAGGATTATTTTGCTTTGGCTGGCACCGACTCCAACAATAACTAAGTAATTAAAATTATTTTTTTTTCTTTTTAGTTTCGATTTGTAGCGTTTTGAAGTCGGTTTTCATTTTTGTTAAAAAATAATTTATTTTAAATTTTTTTGTGGAAATTATTATGTTTAAATAAAATATTGGAAGGCTAACTAAACTACTGCTCCAATAAGTCAGCGAAGTTTTGAAATGAACGACAATAGTCAATCGAGATTTGTCCACGTCTATTTTTCCACGTAACTCGTAGACGTTAATAAGATTTACCTTCTATTATCAATCCACCTAATATCCTGAAGGAGTACGACTATCAGTTCATAAGTACGTATAATATTAAAAGAATTTTCTTTCAACTCCTAACCGTTGAGGATATATACCTTACATCATCACAAATTCTTGAACAGCTTTAGAAAATATATGAAAAAGGTAATCAGTGCCGATAAAATTTAAGGGTTGCCCTCGATTTCTCTAGGATCCCATCATCAGATGCTGACTTGGTGACAATGAGAACATCTTGAATGTATACCCTACCGAACAAAAAAGAAATTTTTAAAATCGGCCCACAATTCACGGAGAAATCGGTGAAAACACATAAAAAACAACTGTTGAGGAATTTTACCTTCCATCATCAGCTCATCCACATGAGATGATGATTTTCATACGTAAAAGCTTTATCGGGTTTAGAAAATATATCAAAAACATAATAGGTGCCTGTAAATTTTGAGAGTTGCCTTCGATTTCCCTGGGATCCCATCATCAGATCCTGACTTGGTGACAATGGGACCACCTCGGAACTATACCCTACCAATCAAAAGAAAAATTTTTGAAATCGGCCCACAGACGGCGGAGCAATCGGTGAACATACATAAAAAAAAAAAAAAAAAATACATACAACGGAACATATAACCTCCTCCTTTTTTGAATTTTTTTTGAAGTCGGTTAAAAATAGGTGCTATTTCAAACATTTTTTGTAAATTGTGGGTAGGAACAGTGTGGTTTTTTTATAGTCGCGTGACCAAGATTTTTTTTTATTATTTTATTCTGAATTAGTGCTTGACTGCGTTCCACCTGATGGTAAGTGGAAACGCAGTCGGAGATGGTAAGTCGCACTAATTCAGTAGCCACCTATTCACTCTTGCCTTGAAGACACCCATATTGTAATCGGACGGAAACACTGACGCAGGCAGGTTGTTCCAATCCTTAGCCGCACGTATAATAAATGACGAAGCGAAACGCTTCGTCCGGACGGGTGGAATGTCCACGATATAAGAATGGAGACCAGCCGTTCGTCGAGTCGTCCGATGATGGAAAGGGGATGGGGGAATTAAGTCGTGTAATTCCTGCGCACACTCCTGATTGCTATATAGCATTCGAAACGTCGGAAATTAAAATATACTTTCATTTATTATATATATTTATATTTGCGCAAACCTAAGAAAGTATTAATTTAAACTTATAAATACCTTAATTCGTAACTAAAATTCTAACAAAATCTAAAAATCCCATAACTATTTATAAAGGACCTCTTGGCTATAATGAAAGAGTGTCAGCGAAATTATCTAATTTATATTATGATGATTGATGTCAGGCTTTTTTATTTTTGGCGTTTTTTATAGCCATTCGTGATATAAACACTGCACTCATTTGTTGTGTAGGCGTGTACGGCCACCGATGCGTATCTCTAGAATAGGTGGAATCGGTGGGCGGAATAATATTACCAGTTGTTATACAGTGACAGCCTGAACGTAATGACCGCGCCGCCCAGTTTAAATTAAAAAAATAAACAACGTTAGGAGTTAGAATTTTTAATTTAAATCTGCTGTAGAATCCAGCTTTTGATTAATTTTGGCATTTTAACTAGTTTGTTTTTCTGTTACGAATGCCCTAAATTATGTTGTTATTGATGATATTATTGAGTTTTAGCTAATTTATTACTTGAGGTTGTGTTTTTATATAATTTTGTGGTAAGATTTACTAATTATATGGGTATAATAATAATAATAACAAAAAGGCATTAAGTGCCTTCAAAATTGATTACTATAAATTTATCCAGCACATACTTATATATTTTCTCTCTATGTGTTACATACAAAATTATTAATTTTCTTCAAATGACAAAAGACTATCGCCGTCTATTTAAATTCCTAAGAGGAAAACTCTTCCTTTAAAACATCCTTATCTCTCTCTAAAATCGCTAATGAAAAAAATAATATAAAAAATCATATTCGTTATATAAGGATGGAACCAAGCAAATGAGGATGTACAGTAACTATCAGATAGCACCTTAACTGGTAGTTTTAATAACGATATTTTTTTTTCTGTCAAATGTTCCATATTAGGTGTTTTAGTTTAGACAACAGATAAGTATCCTTTTTGCTCTATACTTTATTCTCAATCAATACAAGTAAACTTTTAATTGCAATGGTAGCACTTTATACATACGAATTTCAAGCACAACACTTAGTAACGTCCAAATCATTCTATTGTTGATCATTACTCCGCAAAATGGAACAAAAAACCCACATACACTATAATATCGGTAAAGAAATCTATATTTATAAAGTTTATTTACGGCGTTCAAAAGAAATTCTACTTATTTTCGTTATATCTCGGGAATATAAGAACATGAATATAATATTTATTATCGCAAGGCGGAACTCGCCGGTTGGGGGCGGCTTCGTATTATTTATAACAGTTTGCCCGCTACTAAAGAACGCCTCTACTTTCTTTTCCATTAATGTTTTCATGTTCATTTCTAAAAAAATCGAAGCAAAGCCTCTAGCCAGTCTGCCTTTTGTAAAAAATGTAGATAAGTAACATAGTTGTTCTATTACGATATTTTGTTTTATTTTTAAGAACAAAGAAATATGAAATTACTTATACGTTTTTCTTGTTGTTTGTTTTAAGATGATTATTTAAATTTTAGTCTTATAATTACACATTAAAAGCTAACCTGTTTGAATGTTTTAACATACATACACGTTACATAGCTCGCGTGCTACTATTTTCGCCATTTCTATTTCTTTTATCTTTTAGTTTCTATTATTTATTAATAAATAAACAATCTCGAATATCTGATATTTTCACATGGAAATCATTTCTAACATGATTACCACTTATCTTACGGTGAAAGAAAAACTCATGAGGAAACCTATGTACCTACTAATGAGCACCTAATAAGTTTTTGGAAGAAATGTAAAGTTCACCAACGCGCATTTGTTCAGCGTGTTAGGCTAGGCCTGATCATCTTTGTATTGAATTGAAGGGAAGCCCGTGCCCAGCAGTGGGGTTTTCAAAAGAGCTGATTACAAATGAACAATATTCTCACAATTATATTCTAATACAATTTGACATAATATAAATATATTAAGCTTTGTAAGACAATCTTCATTAAATACTAGTAATCAATTGTTAAGACAGTTGTAGCCCAGCGGTAATGTGGTCGTTTGGATAACCGAGTGATGCGGGTTCAAATCCGGGTCTCACACCTCTGATATTTTCATATGCGAATCATTTCTTACATGATTACCACTTGTCTTACGATGAAGGAAAACATCGCGAGGAAACCTGCATGTTTGAGAAAACCTAACAAGTTTTCGAAAGGCATGTGAAGTCCGCCAACACGCACTAGGCAAGCGCGGTGGACTATGGCCTGATCCCCCTCGTACTGAGGGAGGCCCGTGCCCAGCAGTGGGATATTAAAAAGGGTTGATGATGATGATGATGAATCAATGTTATCTTTAAGTTTAAACTATTTACGTTCGATTTTAAAGACATTTATAGGCACTGTGTTACCGGCATGACGAATTACGATTCAACCTAAGGCATATACGTCGGCAGTTGTAATGAAGAATGTCAGAATATGAGAAAATACAGTTACATAATACCTACCTAGTTTCAACTGACTTTACTCGATTTTTGCTTTAAATCAATGTGCTACAATTATGTGTAGGAAAGGTAAATAATATGTTTGTGTATAAAATAATATATAATGTAAGTATATGTTTTTTTAAAGGAATAATTTGAATTTGTTTAGTAATATCATCGACCATAATTATAATAATAAAACTAATAAAATAAAGCAATAAAATAAAGACTTTCTAGTTTATTTAAATATTTATTCTCTATATAATATTTTACATACATACTTATACATACAGCTTACTCGTACTATATATAATAATAAAACCACATTTTGTTTTGAATGAAGAATTCGATTTATCGTTCAGAAACAGACCGTAGCTCCCTCGATCAGGTGAAATGTGGCTGTCAGATGCACTGCCAAACGAGGGCTGGCGTAGTGATATATCGATTATAATAAAATATTGGTAATTCGTAGCAAATAGTAAGTAAATCGGAATACTATTATATAATGCGAAAATTTATTTGTGTATCTGTTAGTTACCATTCGTGCCAACTGTAGTGATTTGAATGAAATTACTTTCCTAGAATTATTAGTCCTTTCGCATCAAGGGATAAACCTAAGAAAAAAATGGAAGTTTTTTTTATGGTAAAAAGGGGGCAAACGGGCAGGAGGCTCACCTGATGGAAAGTGATCACCTCCGCCCATGCACATCTACAAGCCAGGCTTGCAGATGCGTTGCCGGCCTTTCAGGAAAGGGAGGGAGGGAAGAGGGAGGGAAGACGGAGGAGGGAGGGAAGACGGAGGAGGGAGGGAAGACGGAGGAGGGAGGGAAGACGGAGGAGGGAGGGAAGACGGAGGAGGGAGGGAAGACGGAGGAGGGAGGGAGGAGGGATGGGGAGTGGGTCCCTTATTTAAATTATTCGTGGTAGTGGATCTTACTTCTTACAATCTTAACTGTGTTAAGGTGAAGATCAAACACGCTTTCAACTTAGTTGAATTATTTTTCTATGATAAATATAACCTTTCGTTGTGATTTATCTGTCAATGATCGCATGACGCACCGTATCAAACAGAAGCTGAATTTATATTTTTTAGAAATATTTTCTCTGTCTGGGAACGCATTACGGGAAAAATAGACAAAATTCGATAAAATTCAGTACGACAGTCATTCACAGTAACCGTTAACGTAGTATATATAGTAACCCTCTCGAAGTTCGTAGTTGTTCTTGTACATACAAAATTTTATTTCATCGACAAAACTCAAATAAAATGAATAAAATTCTGTATCGCAAGCCCTAACCGTAGTCGTCGAGTAACGTCGATCAAGTGCCCTCACGACGACCTATAGCTATATCACCAACCCCTTCCTGCTGTGAGTCTCTAAACATCTTGTTCAGCCAAAACATTATAAGCCCAATATTATGTCTACATTTTAATGTCATTTTACTGTATTAAAGGTGTTGTACATTTTTTAAAAATATATCATAAAATAAATGAGCGTCCGTTCAAAATCATACATCATATCAAATATAAGTTATTTTTTGCTACAACATTCGATAGGCATCGATCAACTTTAAAGAACCAATAATATCAGTAAATCGTTATTTTACAAGTTATAGTTGAAGGATTTCTATTTGAAGCCGAACCGACATTCAAAATACGTAAATATGTACCTACTGGCTGTCTTTCGACTGTTCTATATAGGTACGTAGCCTGCACGAAAGGGACACCTATTTCGTAAGTAAATGGATTCATTCGTGCCGGTATCGATGTCCTCCGGCATTATGATCAGTGCCTGTCAGGTACATGTGATTATACAAGAAGGGAGTTCGACATTGCTATCTAATATACGTTACCAAAATTCTTTTTAATTTTAAAAACCTATAGTTACTGTTTTTTATTGTGTTTAAACAAAATTTAAATAGAAACTTTAATTATTAAGGCCCGATTTCACCAAAGTAGAATAACTATTATTCCTAGGATAAAGCTGTTATTTACTCTAAGATAACCATGCTTTCATTTCACCAACTATTTATCCTGAGTATAACAAAGCTATACGAGAGTAACTCTTATACCGCCAATTTTGAAAGAATAACCGGCTTATTCCTCAGATAAAATCAAAATGGTGTCAAATTTTATGTCAGTAAACTGTTGATTCATATTTTTGCACATTGAATTGTAATTAGGAGAAAATATTATTAAAATGCAGCGTTTGAGAAGAATGTTATCGGACAGTGAAAGCGATAGTGAAGATAACTATTTTATTTTGAGACGTCCAAGGTGGTTTAAAGAAAGAAATGAGCATTTTTGCATTAGATTTCGTTTATCTAAAGCAGCAGCATACAATTTATTATTAAATTAAATTAATTATTAATTAAATTAATTATTATTTAATTTTTTATAATTTAAAAAAAAACACATAGCAAACTAAACGAAATTAACTTGAAAGATAGCACTGACACATTGACATAAGTTCAAAGTGACGACTAAATTAAAAATGTCCTGTTATGCTATACTGTACTGAGATAATGACAAGTCTATTTAATTTGACTGCATTTACATTCAATTCTCATTCAATGTGCCACAGGTAAAAAAAAACATTAATCTAAGAATAGTTATACTAGGATTAACATTTTGTCTTTACAAAGCGGTGAAACGTACTACGATTATTCTGAGAGTAAATGCAGCGAATAATTTTATACCTGGCATAGTTATTCTTGGATAACGACATCATTGGTGAAATTGGGCCTAAGTATTGATTGTATAATCTAATCTAACCTATCAGTTTACTTCACTTGAAGTTTGAGTTTTTGTCGAATTTACTACATATTAATTTTTTCGGACTGCTTTTAATTTCAAACTAACAGCTTTTCACTAAATGCACATGAAAGTATATACGTACATACTAATAATAGTCATATATATAATAGTCAATAGAACATCAAAAAAAACAAATTTTAATTTTTTTTTGTCTGTCTGTCTGTCTGTTTGTTCCAGCTAATCTCTAAAACGGCTGGACCTATTTTTACGGGACTTTCATTCGCAGATAGGAAATGGTATAAGGAGTAACTTAGGCTACTTTTTATTTATTAGGAAATAATAGAAACCATTTATTTATTTTAACTTTCGCCCAGCGAAGTGGGCCGGGTTGCTAGTTATAAATATAAACACCAACAACTATTATTCAATGTATCGTTATCGGCTATCATTCAATGTACCACGCCTTAAACATCTACAAACTACTTACTGATGAAAACTTAGTAGAAAGCGTTTCATAATAGTAATGAAATGTTAACAAGCAATACCTATGCAAATATCACACAAATTCTAGTTATTTGACAAGTTAATCTCGAAACTTAGAACTGTTTGGTAGCAAGATGCGCGTCCACAGTGCCTAAGCAACTTAAGGCACGTTGAATTGATGCCACTTTCCCCACTTTTCCTTTCACTATACGGAATGAGTTAGGAAAACATTTTCGCCAACGTAGCCGTACCCTCGTATAATCCTCTACCTGCAGAGATATACCGAGCTTACCCCGAGCAGCCACTATCATCCATACCTACTATATACGCAATAATATAAAACAACTACATCCCATGCAATTAGTAGACAAAAGTATACTTTAAAAAAAGATAAATAGAGCTTAAATTAAGACAAAATATTATGGTACGTACTACCTTTCGTTGAGAAGCCTCGTCCCCCCACCAAGCGGCTGTCGCGCCCTGCTTCATGCATTTAAATTGCTTCATTACAGAAGTAGACGCTGGAGCGTAGGGTTGTCTATTGGGAAAATGGGGTTTACGATTCAGTTTCAAGCAAAAGTTTTTTCCAAAAATAACACTGGCTTAACATCTTGGCAAATACGAAACACGTCTTGTTTCTTTGAAATACAATATTTTTTTCGTAAATATTTTATTTTTTTAGTCAACCCTAAATTGAAAGGATATTTTTTAAGAATAGGTATTACCTGTAAGGCTATAACCGCTGCCATGAAATGATCTTTATTTATATTCTCACTTTATTAATATATCACAAATTGTTTCTTTATTAAATATTTAGAACAAAATTTATATAAAAAAATTTAGACAAATTCATCAAATGGATCAATTAGGTAATCTACATGTTTAATTTATCAACCCACTGATTCTCGATTTGATTTATATAGAAAAAAATATATAATACTGAATGTTCGCAATCGTTTCCATCTAACCAAATCAAACGAAGTTAACAAGCTACCATGATATAATTACAGAAAATAATGAATAATTCGCGCCACCCCTATTCGGATGAGGGCGGCCAGTATCTGCGATCATTAGTCCCCGAGTGGCCAAAGCGGCAGACGAAATTTTGCATGCTACTGTATCCCGCCAAATAACTCGACTAATGACTTTGATAACTTAGCGTTGAAAATATTTACTAGGAAAAATATTGATCTCACTTATCATGTTTATCGTCTTAGTTAAAAGACGTTAGTTAAAAATAAAGCAGGACCCGTAAACCACATATCGTAGAATGTAAATGATATTTAAGCTTTAAAAACGATACAATAATTACATATTTTTATGGATTTATATCTTAAACTCATATATTATTATGCTTGTCCAGTAAATTAAAAACATCGACTCTTGATTTGTCATTCATAGATGACAAACTGTTTGAATTGCTTGATGAACAAGGCAAAGAAGAAGAATAATATTATGTACGAGTATTAATTAATATAAAAATATTTACCTCGCTCGAGAATGGAACTCGTGCACTCCGATGTAATTAAATATGATTGATGCTAGCCTAATAAAATGTAATACACAAATGTTATATACACAAATATTTTAACTTTTACACATAAGTTTTTGATTATACTTAATAAAAAAATTTCAATTTACTAGCATTCATATTAAATGAAGAATAACTGAAAGAATGTGTGTCATGTAAACGAACTCGACGCAGTAAGCTTTGCATATTTTAAAGGATATGGCGGAAAACAATTACTCCTTTTCATTATATTATGTTTTCATATATAAATATTATTAATTAAATATTGGTGACTCATTAATAAATAATTTATGTTTTAATTTACTAAAATGACGTCTTCAAATGTTAATTATTTAAAACACTACTATCTTATAAGAAAATCCAATTTTTATTTTAGTAAATAGTCTAGTAAAAATGTAACGTATCGATGATTTCTTAGCGAAAATCAATATCATTTCGTTTCTTTTCATCCGTACATCCGAATCCGAGTAAATCCTATTTTTTTACAATGGCCAATCAAATTATCTACCAGCACGCCCATTTAACACGCAGATGTGGCCATTTAATACCTCAGAATGTCAACAATTTGCCTATTTTGCCGCCAATCCGCGCTAGTGTTGCCACAATGAAAAATTCACGTATCAATGACTAACTTGTACATCCAATCAGCAAAGGTGTCACATTACGAACCTTCTTTGTGAATATCATAGATATGTTTACAAACAAAATAGGGGCTTGTCATAATCTGTTTTTGGATGCGTCTTTTCTACTTTTCGCTCTGCCAACTTTTGGTGAATTGTTTTTTTAGCGGCTTAGTAAAGGTATAGATTTCGACGCCTCTTTGTTGGTTTATCCACGTTGAATAAAAGGCGTTTCATAGGAAGGGAAGTTAAATCCATAGTGCGAATAATTCGCTTGTATGTGTGGTCCTTTCAATCTGACAGTTGACATTTTTAAGGACTTCCATGGGCTTCTAGATAAATTTGCTTTCAATAGCGGCTCTATTTGGAGTAATTGTTTCTTAAGACATTCTCTTTTCTTTTCCTGATTCTGAGAAACCGCAAATGTTTAAGAAAGTGAATTTAATATTGTGGTTACTTTTACGATCAGTTGCACACAAAAATTTTTAAACGTCTCAATAGCTATTGAAGTATAAAGACTGTTATTGTTTTAATATTAGCGTTAAATATAAATAATGCAATATTGTCAATAATTATATTGAGGTGATATTATTATAAATTGTAATAGAAAAAAAGAACACTATTAAAAATGTTTATAATTCATCTAAAGGCCATATCATGTTAAAAGGAAAAAAACAAAATAAAAAAAGAATATCGTAAATCTTACACCTTAGGAACGGATACCGTACAAAACACAAACTTATCCAACAATTACATTATAACGCGAAACCTCAAATGCCGGTCCTTTTGCAGAATCAGCTTATCTATATTGCCTTGTATACACTGACTTATGTGTATGGAAATACAATCATTATTTGCTTAGCAATTACGTTCATCCTTGTGCATATTCGTTGGGCGTATGCGCGACGAAGCATGAACGCATGCTCGGGACATCAGGGGTCCGACGGTGTATTTTTTCCTTAATCCAACCGGGATTAGTCGAAGCCCTTTTGAGTGGCAGCCGACGTCAGAGCCACGTCTGGCGAGATTTGGTGCATCATACATGCCCTGGGGCCTGCGATTTTTTTGAGGTAGGCTTAGTTTTGTACGCTCACAGTTTTGTATAATGCTGTTGTTATTTCTCAAATAAGCAAAAGAAAACATGGTACGCTTCAGGGAATAATGTTGATTTAATCATGAATGTACTTTTTAATCAATAAGTTATATGAGACAGTGGGCCAGGTAATGAACCTCTGATATATGCGCCTGATATATCTCGCCTTATATTGAAAGATAATCGGGTCTAAAACGACCTAACTAGTATGAAAGTGGAACATGTGAAATCCGCAAACTTGCAATTGGTTAGGCTAGTTAAAGGATCTGTGGCCAGCTTCCGATTCCTTGAGGTGCCTTTTTAACAGTGGGATGTTAAAAAAGAATTAAATCAGAAAGTTCACCAAGAAAGTTTCACTATTTTTTCTCATTTTATCATTTCATTCACACTCTATTTTTCTAATAACCTGTAGCTACATTAAATACTACGAAAAATAACTAACCTTATTTTAGGAACGTACAAACTAATCGCTAAACCATATCGAATCATAATATAACAATGTGGCACTAGAGGTGACCTTGTGTAGGTGAGGACACTCGTCAAGGCGCTCTTTCTCACGCGCTACCCGTGTTGCCTAAAGCTGACGAGGATTATACGTGACAAGAGTCTGAGGGTTGCCACATACGAAAAAACTATAACGACGTGTACAAATCATATGTGACTTCATCTAACAGCAGCCTGTGTACTATAATATTTCATTTAAATTCATCAAACCGTTTCGGCACATGCATACTAAAGCTACTAACGTATATATTATATATGTATAAATATACTAACGTAAATATATAAATGGTTAGGTAATCCAAATAATTAATAATTATGTAACATTCAAAATATGCCTGTTACTTCCTTAGCAAAAATAAAACCAATTTTGTGTATTTCAACCAAAATCTTTACCTGATAATAAAATTTCATAATTAATTTTATAAGGAGGTAACTGAAAAATAAATTACGTGGTATGCAAGTTCTTTAGTGATCCATGGCATGTACCTAGTTGAAACTTTAAATACTATGTAATAAAATTTATCCGATAGCCCTGAACGAACTGTCAGTTGCCGTAGACAGTGACAATTTATTCAGACTACCTGCGCGCGCGCCTTAATCCGAGTGACATACGAGATGGCTCATAGATCAATTTAATATAGACGATTAGATTATATGTTAATTATAATAAAAAAACGTAAAAGTGGACTCAGTGATGACTTTTTTTGCAATTTTATATATAGTTATTATATGTGTATGTATTGTTCTAGCTGTATTGTATGTAAATATATGTACATTCGATCGAATATACGTATGCTTATTCGATCTAGAAGCACATTTTCTATATAAATAAATAAATATGTTGGGACATTTATACACAGCACTATCTAGTTCCACGGTAAGGTACGAGCCTTGTGTTATGGATACTAGATGGTTGATATACTACACATATATAAGTTTAAATACATACATATTGTAAATATAAACATCCATGACTGGAGTACAAACATTCGTGCTCAACAAATGTATGCCCCCAGCGGGACTCGAACCCGCGACCGCTTGCGCAGAAAGTAGGGTCACTACAAACTGCGCCACGCGTGAAATAGATAATAAGGTCTATTTCATATAGACTTATTGTATTATTTTTTTTTATTTTCTGTTAAAAGTCAATTAAATTTTACTTATAGTCGTAGATATTTAACTTCCTCTAAACTATAGAACTAATAAATTTTAATGTTTACCTAAAATGTCTGCTTAATTTCACTTTTTTGACATTTTGACATACAGTTATCGTGCTTACGAGTCAACCCGCAACGTAATAATTGTCTGTCAAAAGTAGCATTTTGTCAACTGCCAACGATGCTTAAGTAGTTTCGTCATGCGCTCCTTCTACAAATAACATTGTTATTAAAATATATTACGGCTATATTTAAACGTCATAATCTAATTTTAATGTAAACTTTAGTACAGATTCGTGACTATGAACTGAAATGCTACTCATAGATAGATACGTATAAGTTCCTACATACTTTAATTTATTAGGACAACTCAAAGTACAGTAGGTATGCATATTTTAGTTTATATTTTTAAATAAAGCCTCTATTACATTGGGCAGCATATTTCGAAGAGGTACTAACTTTGATTGATTAAAATCTAACCTAACCTTAACCTTCGTAATCCAATGAGATAACTAACCGATATTATTTCCTTTAATGTTTCTGTTATATCCATTTTATGTTATGCCCCTCCAAGTACGGAAATAAATTTACTTAATGTCCTTTTCTAATCTATGGTCTAACTATAGAAATTGTATGTGTTTTATTACAGTAGGAAATCACAAATCAGATTTGAATTAAGAAGAGAACCACGGGCAAAAGATTATAAAAGAGCTGAATTAAAATTATTAATGCGGAAATACTAATATACTAAAATTACGTCACACTTTTATTTAAAATTATAAAATACTCCAGTTTGAGGTATAATAATAGACCATCCGGGATCGATTAAGAAGTTAATGTCATGCGCTTATAAAAAAATTTTTGATCAAGGCTTCATAACATTTCCAAATTGAGCAAGCTAAGTCAAGAAAACCCGTCTACAGTAACTAGTGCGTAAATAAATTATTTCTATTTAAGATTGTCTTGGTAGTTCTTTGATATTACCTATTCTTTGATAGATGTCACAGCGCTCGCGCTGATAAAAGCTATTGGTACGTATTGATCTCGCAGTGGATTTACTTCACATACCAAGGCATTAAATACGCCCGATGTAATGCGTCTACAATGACTTAATCTTTGTACATTTTCTCACGCCTATATGTTCATTAGATTGACATGTTACAATAAAAACATTGCAATATTAATCCAATCGCAAATTTTTTTGTTCTTTATTTACAATGAACGTGTCGTACGTTTTTTTAAGTTTAAAAACGTTTGTTTATTTGTTTTTAATAAAAATTTACTACACACAATCTATAAGTACTTATACAATATTAGTGTTAATATTGTATAAGTACTTACACCGTAAAGATGCTAATTAGAGTAGTAAAATCATAGAATATGCACCATATTTTCAAGAAAGAAAAAATAAACCCATAAGTTGTTGTTGTTGAAGTCATTTAGGGTGTAGGTACTTAATTCACGTAAGATTTACGCGAATATTTGACATTATAAATGAAACTATCTTTTCGAGAGAGACTGGTCTCTCCCGTGACCATGATTGCTGTAAAGCAATCATTCGAAATGTCGGGAACCAAAAATCAAAATAAATCCGCGACAAAATCCGAAATGATAGTTTCATTTATAATATCATGTAAGATTGTACTTTCTTCTGAAAATAGAGACCATATAGATACTATAACATATCATTCGAGTGACTATACTATACCTATCTTCAAGTCTGCTTGTACAGCAGAGAAATAAGAGTTAATTTTATGCCTTGAACATAAAAAATAGAAGTAACGCACAAACTATACACGTGTCATTATGATATATCTGTAACGAAATTATGAATCGAATCTACAATATACATTATACATAAAATATCCATATTATTATACTAAATATACAATATATATTATAAATACATATACTTAAATATATTCTACAATATACTTACATAGAAATTACATCTTATTGTAATAATTGTTAAAATCTGATCTTTAGAATAAATATTAAGATATATAATTTTTGTCTGTCTGGGAATGCGTCAAGAGAAAACCTAGACGGTTTTTTTTAAAATGTGTTATGATTATAGCTGGTTATTCAAAATCAAAATATAGGATAAGTACTTACAACCTTTTACTATACTATTTTTTTTCTATTTTTATTTAAATATATAGATTCAATGTGCCACTAAATTAAATGTGCCTACAATATTATAAATAGGTACCTATTCTACAATACATCTACGCGTCAACCGGAAGATATAACAAAGGCACATAATGATAGTGCGATTCAACTCCAACAAGATGGATTATGATTTTCTATCTAGAAGACGCAATCAGCAGTCCAGGCGTGCGTTAAATAAACGCTGCGTTTTTTGATGAAAAAATGACAGTAAGTTTTATTCGAATTCGTGAAAATTTGTCTGTTGGTTTGTTCTATTTTTAAACTAACGTTTTGTTTGTTTTAGAGACAGTTGTTCAAACAATGTTCTTAACGTGGCTATGGCAACCAAAAGGCTATTTAATTTTTGGAATATCTGATTGAAAGAGTCATTATTATCGATATAGAAGTCAAATCCATAGTTTAAGAGTCGTTTATATAGAGTTTTAAAATGTTTGTCTGTCTGTCCGTTGATTTGATGATATCCGGGTTATATAGAATACTTTTTACTACACGAAAATAACTAGTTTCTGAGAAATCTATTTTAAGAGTTAAAATGGATCTAGAGACCAACCCAAGCAGAGCAAGGATAAATCACTAGTTCTTTGAAAAAACGCTGCGTCGGCCATGAACAGTGCGTACATGTAGAAGATGCCAATCGCAAGCGGACGCAAGGCTTATAATGTGGTCCTTCGCGACATAATCGCGTTTTTGTATTTAAATTCTAACCATTTGAATACAATGTCGCTACTGAGATCGATCCTTAGACAATAATGGGATGGGCGAGACAAATATGAGTGTACGCAAGGATATAATCTGTAGCAGTGAAATATATGAAAATACGAATTTTAAATAGCTTCATTGTAGGTACTATGTTTGTCTACTTTAAGAACATTCGCTTAGTGAATGGAAATTCTAAATTATTTTGTATCTATATAGGTATGTGATTATAATTTAAATCGACTGCTTAGTACAGCTATATTGTGTTTTTTATGTCAGCTCTAGGTTATTTTGTTCTTGTCTTACACAGTCGTACGTTTTTTGTATCATTCCTTACTGTCATTTTAATTTTGTCCTTTTTATGAATGTCATATAAAAATTCATTATCGCGATTTTAATTACTAATAATCTGAACCGGATATGTGTAAAATTTAACCTATTCATAAACCTAATAAAATAATAAGTCGAAACTGTACATTAAATAGAGTTTTAGAAAATCTTATTATTACAATAAGATTCATTCAGTCATTTTGATCGATGAGCTCCCCAAACATATATTTTTTTAGAAAAGCATCACGAGAAAACCACCGAAAATTTGATATAGCAATACCTGGGACAACTTAATAAATCTATACTTATTTTTTAAAAAAAATTTAGGCACGAACCCGAGCGATATTAAGCCTACTAGTAAATAAAAATAAATCTGTTGATGTAATTGATATAAACTTAAAATATTCATAAATACATGTACTTATAAAAGTATTGATATCTAATTTCATTAAAAGAATAATATAGATTACAAAAAGAGCGATGCAATCTCAAGAAGTACCCATTTGTGACCACAAATAACAATGTCACTCGCCCCACGAACACAAAAACTTGACAAAAACTATGAAATGAGCTTAAAAACATCGACCTCACACATTTAAGGGTGGTTTCCCGAAAACCGCGGGGTTTCGAAAAAAATAAATTTGAATACAGTAGCCCAGGTGGGTTCTGACGTTTTACTTTTTTTTTTCATTTTTACTTTTTTAAAAGCGAAGGTGTCACAGATCTTTATCAAGCGGACGGGATTTAACGATGTCGTAAGGCGCAGTGCTGTCAACTTATGTTTTTTACTTTTTTCTCGTCAAGCCCGTGTCACATTGAATTAGGTAAATCTTTTAAGCTTAGAACTGCGCTGTACTGGTGGCTGACTGAGCAAGGACTGTCTAACGGTACATCAACGTAATACGTCGCCACAAAAGATTTTGCTAAAATATGTTACAACGTATCATTTTATTTATATAATTGTTTATTTTTTTCGCAAAATGTATCTTTGTTATATTTAAAAAACAAGACGTTTTAAATTCTAAAGACTTGCTTTACAAAATCGCCCTTCATTGTCCTTCGCTATTAATTAGAAGTATGCGTCTATCGTCTACCCTTGCTCTAGTTTTCAGTAAACTGAGATTACATTTTTTACAATTATAACACACAATATATATTATATTATTTTATATGGACTAATAATTTCTCTAAACCCTGCTTCAAAACACATCTTAAGGAATTAGTCAATACCAAATCTATACTAATATTATAAAGAAGTAAAGTTTGTTTATTTGTTAAATTGTAAGGGGTAATCTCGGGATCTACTGAACCGATTTTAAAAATTCTTTCACCAATAGAAAGCCACATTATTGCTGAGTGTCATAGGTTATATAAAAAACCGAAGAAAAAAAAGGCTTTTTCGTGGTAGTCCGTTTTGCAAAGTGAATCGGAGAAAAAACGGTCGAATGAAAGCGTTTCTTACGAACGCTACCTTAACTATGAAAGATATATTTTTGAGTTCTAGAGAAAAGATGTGGAGCTTGAAAATGCCTACAAAAAAGGCAACGACAGCATATGTCTAACTTTTATATTTAAGTTACAAAAGTAGTTTTTCCAATATTAGTATAGATAATTTGATTTTTAATATTAATAAAATAATTTTTAAACACTCTGTACTAAAAAAGGATTATTAACATTATGCCCAACGAAGTGGGCACGGCTCAGCTAGTAAGTAATAAAAATAAACAAGTAAGTATATGAAAATTTAAATTATTTTATTTGAAACTTACGCAAAAATTGTAGTAGTAATATCAGAAGTTAGTTAAGATAATTAAGAAAATGGCTAATAATAACAATAAAGGATAAATTGACAGTAATAAAAATACTTTTTTATTGCTGATAAACAAAAACAATCATAATGAATAAATAAATAAATATATGGGGACATTATTACACACAGCGCCATCTAGTTCGGTGGTAAGCTACTTGTGTTACGGATACCAGATAGTTGATATACTACATATATAAGTTTAAATACATACATATTATAAATATTAACACCCATGACTGGAGTACAAACATCCGACTTTAACAAATGAATGCCCCTAGCGGGACTCGAGCCCGCGACCGCTGGCGCAAGAAAGTAGGGTCACTACAAACTGCGCCAAACGGGTCGTCAAAACACATACAAATTAACAATAATACAGAGTGATACCCCAAATGATATTAAGGAGACAAATTTTATAATCAAAAATATATATACGTCAGAATGATGAATCGGGACAACTCTAAGCTTCACCCGCACTGTTTGGCCAAACATTTGTCAGTGTAAACAAGCAATTATACATTCAGTCTGTAGACGAACCCCTACCAGTGACAAAGGGACATTTAATTCAGCCGATCCTATAACAAATTGTACTACAAAAAATATAACTACGAAAAATCCTTAGAGAATACTCAATTGATTTATTTGTCAGTTTAAATTTGAATGAGTTTTTAAACTTACCTAAGTACTATATAATAATAAAATAGCTTCATTATAGCTTTCTTAACTCTTTTATAAATATTAACTTTTAAAAGCCCTAAATCGTAATACATCTTACTCGGATATAGTAAATTTCAATATACATACCTACTTATATGCCAAAATATTCACTCTTGATCCATTAAAAATAATGTTCTCTTCTTTACCTTTTTATCTTTCCTTTATTCTTTTTCCGTTATCACAGGAAACAATAATAAAAAAAAAATCGATCAATTTCAACTATGTAAGGTACAATTTGAAGCACCAACCCTCACTAGATCTTCCCCATGCTGTAGTTTGCAAACGATATTTATTTTATCACCGAACTGTTACACGTTAAAATTGTCATTTAATTCGCGAAATCCCTTCGCGTCGAGTGTTTGAAAACATACGAGAATTTATTTCGAACTTTGCCGCTAAAATTTAAAAATCTTCTTTTATAAGAAAATCATTGTATTTTCTAATTTTACAATTGAATATAATATTATTATTACGATGATATTAATATTAAATATATATATGTCAATCATCAATTCACAACATAATATATATATTTCACAACTCTTCTATTTATATTATTAGTTACAAAACAAATAAAATATCAAATGGGTTATAAGGAAATATTTAAACTACAAAAATTTAAATATAAAATCGTCGTGCTTGTTGCAAAATAAGTCCGTGTGTTTCAATGATGGGGAGATCGGACACCAACTGTTGGTCGACACAGGCGACTTTATAAACGCTCGCGCGATAGAACCACAGATGTGTATGATGAATGATTAGATTTGCCGAGATTAGGGCTAAGGGTAAGTGTTGAATGATTACTGAGACCTCTGGGATGGGTCTGGCTTTATGTTATGTTGACACGCTTGGCTCAGTTGGTTGTGGCCCTGCTTTCTGCGCCAACGGTCGCGGGTTCGAGTCCCGCTGGGGGCATTCATTTGTTGAGCACAAATTTTAACCGCGGAGCTAGATGGCGCTGTTGTAATAATGTCCCAACATATTACCACCTATTAAGGTTACTTTTAACTTTTTAAAATGTTGATGTTGATAATCACGTCTTGAATTGGTTGTTATACTTAAAATGGTTGTACTTATTAGTAATTTTCTTAATTAAGATGCTAGTTTAAGATTACGTAACTACTTAAATGATATAAGTAATTTGCATACATTAATTATTATTCAATATTACGATACATAATGTACGTTTTATTAATTCCATGGAATATATAAGTCTATTGCGAAAGTCACCAAATAATATAGATATAATGTTAGATTATTTATAAATTATGTAATTCGTTTATATAAATACTAGAAATTACCTAGTAATAAAAATATACACTAAACGTATACCCCTAATACTAATGATACGAATATTTCTGTAACGAACTTCATTTTACTGCTAATCAAAAAGTTTCACAAAATTTACTTAACCTTTGTCGTTGCAATTCAAACTACATTGTTATAACAATGAAAAGTTTCGGATTTACACGTCCAGAATAAAAAAAATTCTATAGATGGGGGCACTAACCCTTCAAAGGGGCAAAAAGACCCGTCCCATCAAAATAGTCGGCGTTAAAAAGACACCCCATTGTGAATGTATGGCTTCTTAACCCTTGACTAAATAAGTACTATTTGGAAACCAAAATTATATTCGTAATAGATTGTTGTATTTATATTGTACAGGATTTGACTGAGGGAAGGTGAAAGTTTTTAGTTCTTTTTATAAAAAAATGAGATGTAAATTATGTATTTTATTCAGAGAAAAGATATTCAATGCGTCTTATGGTTGTAAGATACTTATAAAAGGGGAAAAATATAAATTTTTTTATATTTTCAAAACCTAATTCTAGACATGAAAAGTTGTTTGTGATTATTGAAAATTCAAATTTATGAAAATTCATATAATTAATTTGATGATGACAACACAAAATTTAACCCGACCATTGTATCCATATAATATTACAATAACAGTAGGTAATTAATATTTAAAAATAAAATTTTAAATTATTTCTTTTGAAGCATTAATGTACTAAGAAAACATTTTTTTTTTAATAAATAAAAAAAATTTAAATAGTTAGTCTCATATGTGAAAAGTCAATTTAGATTTTAGACTAATGAGTCTAAGCAGTTTAGTGTCAATATTCGCTAAACCACTTTTAGAGGGATTAGGTATACCTATAGGAAGAAAAATTAACAAATCAAATTATTTTCTTCATATACTAAAGTAATCTCCACGATATGTACATGAGTAACATCTAGTTATCGGCTATGGGGTTTTATGGGGCAAAATTTAATAATTTTAAATAATAGCAAATGTATGTGTTATAATAAACCATCTATTACTTTCAATCAGAAAAGAAATTCTTCCTAGACATGCTACTTCTACTTAAAAAGCCCATTATTAGGTTTCATTATCATAACTATACCAATACCTAAGAAGTATTACATAAAGATTCCGATATAATTTATTATAGATAGCGGCGATTCTAATTACGATTCACCTCAGCTAGAATACGCTCCGGATATTGAAAAATTATCTACCTAGCCCCGTAATATTTATGAACCTTTTTATTTTACTCGCACTTACATTGCGATCATTATTAAAATAATGTATATAGGCGGACTTCTGCTAGAACTTCTAGTTATTTTATATGAAGTAATAAATTTTCTTTAAGGTTTTTTATTATGTCTACGCTTGCTCTATACGTTACTTGATAAGTTCGAGGTTATATAGGTAAGAATATCTAAAGATGAAAATGAGACGTAGATGTTTTCGTGCTGTGAATAACTTTTTCATTTACATTTTTTTCTTTTATTGTTTATTGTCAAACATTTAACAAGATATACCCTACATAGGTATTTACCCTACAAATTACTTCTAAATGAAGTACGTCATCATCATCATCATCATCAGCCCTTTTTAATGTCCCACTGCTGGGCACGGGCCTCCCTCAGTACGAGGGGGATCAGGCCATAGTCCACCGCGCTGGCCTAGTGCGTGTTGGCAGACTTCACATGCCTTTTGAAAACTTGCTAGGTTCTATCAAACATGCAGGTTTCCTCACGATGTTTTCCTTCACCGTAAAACAAGTGGTAATCATGTTAGAAATGGTTCGCACATGAAAATATCAGAGGTGCGAGACCCGGATTTCGGCATCGATTTAAAAGAAACTTAATAAACTATCAATTTACCAAAAATCTACTTTAGGTTTGAAACAAAAAGCATTGATTTATAAAGGGAATTAATCCGACATCAAAGTATCGAAATCTAATATGATATACATTACAAAAACTGACCATGCAAAATAAAGTAAAGTTAACTCGATGACAATACACCAGTTGTGTACGAAACAGTAACAGTTGGCGGCAATGTATAACCGCCCTCCAGGGTGTGCTCAGTTGGAAGACGCGACCGTATGGCGATGCTATACGATTATGGTTATCAACTATTAATTTTTGGGGAATTACAACCCTGTTCAAGTTGCATCTCGTCGCCTTCGGTGATTTTTTGTGTATTTTTATAGTAAAGATTAAAAGAAAATTTAAAGCTTCTTAAAGTATACTTTACACATATTTAAGTTATTTTGGTACTATTGATGAAATCGAAGGTTGCTATAATCGCCCTACTTTTTAGCTTCCGGCGACATTGTGACTTTATTTCCTATACATTACCTACTTAAATTTAGGTTCATGCCCAGCCGAATAGTTAATTAGAATGTATAAATTGAAATAATCACAAAGTCATTTAATGCCTACAGACGAAAATTAAACAAAAATATAATGTTGAGAAAAAATGTGGGTATTTAGTGTCTTCAGCCTTTTTTAACGTCCGTATCGTTACTGCTGGGCAACGAGGCTCCCTTTTATTACGAAGGTTGGCGAACTTTACATGTCCCCTCACTTGTAAAGTGCGCCAACCTTCGAAATCTTTCGAAAACTTACTAGGTTCTCTCAGACATGCAAGTTTCTTCAAGATGTTTTCATTCACCGCTAGACATGTTGGAGTTTTAAAATTGATTCAGATTACCATGCAAACGCGTCGTCATCGGGCTACCACTGTCTTCTAAAAAGGGGACATTGTTTAATTATATAAGTATATCCTAAGATCTTAAATTAAAAACGGAAGAATATATTATACATTTGTTAAATACCAAAACCAGTACCGCCTGGTGCCGATATAGTATAGTGGAATTTTAAAATTGCCTTTAATCACCAACTCAGCTAGAATAATATTTACACTGACGTAGTCTCAAATTCGAACCCAGTTATGGTCCCCTCGCGATTGGTGCAGAGATAAGGCAGGGGTAGGGAGGTGTTATTGTTATGAAATCTGGCAGTATCGCGATAACGGCCGAAGGGTCCGGACGCCTGCAACATCCAAAGATAAGCTCTGATGCGAAGCCCGGGGGAGATTTTAAAAAGAATTGACTTTATGACGCGTATAAATCGAGGATAGCCATTTAAATTTGAATAAACCATTTATTTTGTAGTACTATTTTTGTAACACCTCTTGATTTCTTTTGGGGTAGTTTTACTTTTTCTTTAAGCAATTAGAGGGGTTCTAAGTGTCAATTCCGTTATAGACTATAGTACTTCAAACTATGTTTTTTTGTAATAAGCAATATAAATCATAAAGTATTTATACTAACTATACAAATACATACGAGACATGGTATTTACCATATTTTTAACATTTTTCTTCTTAACAACTGCTGTCAAAGTTTACATACCAGGCAATCGCCTATTCAATTTGAAATGAATGGGAATAATAGCCATTTTATCAGAACTTATAAAAACAAAGACTCTACATGTAAAACAACTTCAAAAACTCAGAATACTACTTAGTTTTTTGAGTTAGTGAGTTATATAACTGAACTCATTTAACATTCATTTATATAAACATAGGTACACATAAGTCCTTGACCCCAAGACAAGCGAAGCTAATGATAACCAGATTTGTACTGCAAAGCCTCATTACAGCCTCTGTCTAAGCGTCAATCAAATATTACATACAAAAAATAATCAATGGCCGAATGATTAATGATGGCCAATGACGCTTCATTGACAAAACTAGTTTCTTAACGATGAAGGGTGATGAGCATAGAATAATTTTCTAGGGAATAATTTATCATGAAACTGAATTAAGAATTCAAAAATTATGAACCAATAAGTTACTTCCTCTTATGTGTTTTCATTAAATTTAAAAGTACCACCCCAGGAGGTTTGTCTTAAATTCAATGATAAGTTCTGGTTCATTTTGTAGGTGCAATAAAATATATTTGTATAAAAGTACAGACGAAGTAGTTATATAAATATGTTGGAACATTATTACACACAGCGCCATCTTATTCCGTACGAAACTACGAAGCTTGTGTCACGGATAAAAAATAGTTGATATACTACACGTATATAACTTTAATATAATCACCCATGACTGGAGTACAAACATCCGTGTTTAACAAATAAATGTCCCCAGCGGGATTTGAACCCGCGACCGAGGGTCACTAGTCACTACAAACTAAGCCAAACGTGTCGTCTGTATGTAAGATAATATACCTACATAGTACATATCTAATCATCTATACTTATAATAAATCTGTAGAGAGGTCAATTCTGTACATGAAATATATTTCCAAAATAACTATCAGGGGGTGATAAGGGATCGATACTGATGCCAAAAATGCAATCAGTAAAATTTTTGTCTGTCTGTCTGTCTGTCTGTCTGTATAACCGTTATAGAAACAAAAACTACTCGACGGATTTTAACGAAACTTGGTACAATTATTTTTCATACTCATACATCAATAGAAGAAGAGCAGTGAAGGGAAATGTTGGGAAAACGGGAGAAGTTACTCCATTTTTTAAGCTTCCGTCGCGTATGCAACCTTAATGGTTAAAGCTATACAGAAATCATGTATGACGAAAATGTTATCCTTAAAATTATATAAAAAATATCCCACGACAGCATATGTCTATCTTTTATGGTTAACTCACAATAACACGTGTAAATTCCGATTGCTTAGCAGTTCGAAGCTTTCTGATTATATTTGTCTACTCTTACGTTTATAACACTCTCAGTCATCCCTAATTAAAAAAGTTAACATTAATAACTATTTCATAAAAAAGAATCATAGAAATCGGTATAGAAACACAAAAGTTATACATGAAATACGCTAATAATAAGCCATCGCGCGTGAATACTTTCAATTATCGAATGATGCGTAATGATTTCTCATAGATGGCGTTATTATATTTTTATAATTTAATTTTAGTAAGTGTTAATTGTATTTTGCTAAAATATTTTATATCTATAATATACTAGCGATTTAGCGCAAGCGAAGCTGCGGGTTCCGCTAGTCTATACTAATATTATAAAACTGAAGAATTTATTTGTTTGATTGAACCTGCTAGTCTCAGGAACTACTTGTTCGATTTGAAAAATCTTTTTGTGTTGGAATAGGCCGTTTATCAAGGAAGACTATATTATATCACGCTACTACCAATACGAGCGGAACATCAATGAAAAATGTTGCAAAAATAGGAAGGGCGGCCGTTAGGTCTGCGAGGTATCATACCGCGCGACTCAGAAAGAACGTGTTGTTGAAAAGCTAATTAATCATAAAAATAAAGAAAATATGTTACAATTATCATTAAATTTTATTAAAACTAAAAAAATGTCAACACATTAATAACAAAAACCCACATAATTATAAACGTAGACGTAATAGGTAATTTAGTTAACAATATTAAAACTAAACCGAGGGAGATTCCCTATGCCATAAATCCATAGAACATTAAAACACCGCCCATTAGGCGAAGGAATTGCCCTAAAATGCCTCAAACATGTGTCCAACGGCGACCTGTCATCGGGGTTACCAGTACAATAGCACAATGGCAGATTATAATTTTTATTCTGTTGTTGGCAACACAGCGACAGACGCGCACCGCGGGACGCCACCACGCCTCCCCTTGTTGCCGATTTGTTTTGTACATCACTCATTTCTAGAGCTTATCAAAAATGTATAATGTTACTATATCTATTGTGACTGTCTCTGAGAGACATTGGCTAATAAAATAACAAGATACAGGTAACATCGGCTTGTAATATGAGATTATGTTTGGTACTGCTATAATATTTATGGCAATACGAATAAAATATTAGCTCTATTAAGTTCCATTTCTGTAGATATTGACATTAGAAGTAAATATGTTTTACAGAAAATCATAGGAAAAATTTTTCTAGGACATAAAATAATTTATTTACTATGTCTCAAATACTCAAAATTTGTAATTTTATTAATTTCTTTAATAAAAAAAATTCAATTATCTATCCTATACACAAAACATGTATTATTTATACATATTTTATATTTATCCAACAAATTTCACGTATATAACACGTATTTAATGTACCTATCTGACATTTGTATTATTTTAAGCCTATCGACTCATCTGTTTCCTCATGATCCATGACAAGAACGATGCAACTAGGCGTAGAATGCGCACCGCACGGTGCAGCGTTCAAGGGCCATGTTTTGTGCAGTAATTAGGCTATTTATTGTAATAGCCTATAATCCCTAATAATCGTAATTATAGGGAACAGGACCTGTATTGAAAATGATTTAAATGGCCTCCTTTTATCGTAAATATCTTTAAAGGTATTTTTTTTAAAAAAATAAGTCATATGGTTTTATAAATGAAACTATCTTTTCGGATTTTGTCGCGGATTTATTATGATTTTTGGTTCCCGACGTTTCGAATGCTTTACAGCAATCATGGTCACGGGAGAGACTAAGGTATTAGACGTCTCAGGGGGTTATATACTTGTTACATGAAATGAAATGAAAGTTTAATATTGCTTTAATAATTTATATTTTAATATAATACATTATACATATTTTAATAATAGCAACACTACTTAATATTATTTTAACATATGTTAGAAAATTATAATAATTTTAATTATAGTAGCTAAAAAATAAGTTAATAATATTGCCATATTTATAATATAATTTTAAAATTTTAAAATCTTAAAAGAATAGAATTGAAATGTATAATTTTATAGTCTATCATTTTGAATATTTGTAAAAAATTGTGGGTAGGCACTGTCTGTAACAAGTATATAACCCCCTGAGACGTCTAATACCTTAGTCTCTCCCGTAACCATGATTGCTGTAAAGCATTCGAAACGTCGGGAACCAAAAATCATAATAAATCCGCGACAAAATCCGAAAAGATAGTTTCATTTATAATGTCAAACATTCGCGTAAACCTAATAAAGTATCATATGGTTTTATTACCATCTTTAACTATAGATATTACTTAGAAGAGCTTATAACACGGTAAACATTGGTATTTGTATGAAAATATACCGTGTTAATTATTCATCAATACCAAAAAATACAGTTTATATAAACACTAAAATAATTAACCAGTAGGTTTCACTTGCAGTACTATCATGCTTCCCTTAATATTCTATAAACCAGTGATGGTTTCGGGTGATTAGTAAAGCTTTCTTTTGGGTATCTTCTATGGGAAACCTTCACACAATTCTCTATTAACAAAAAATCCAATTATAAACCTGGAACCTAGTTCAATTGAAAACATTTTTTTACTTTACCAGACTGACCTTATAATTTAATACCATGAACGAATTTATTCGTCCATGTTTAATACTTATAGTATAAATTTTTATGAACACATGTAATCCAGAAAAAATACATATGAATAACAATAACTTTCACCCATTCCCACTAACTAAACCTGTGTACTAAATACTCATAAGGAATTGAAGAGCCCTCAACAAAATGAAATTATTCGCCAATACTCGAGTTTAGATATTTGTAACAGTGTAACAGCTGGGCACATCTCCACACCATGCCACCATGCTGATAGCAATATGTTAACCCCCGCAGGGCATTGTAGTTCGATAGTGTACAAATTTGTTCTTTACTAAGTTAACTGTTTAAGTGAAAAATAAAAAAGTTTTTTTTTTATTTTTCTGTAAAGATTGGAATAGGCATACATTACTATGCTTTGATTTTGGCAACATGGTGGAAATGATGCACAATGCACAATAAATTTAAAAATAAAATCCTGTTTATTAGTCTCGCTTAAACTCAGCAACGACTAAACTGATATGTTGGTGTTCTAATTAATAATATGTATATATTAAAAATAGTGAAAAGTAAAAAAAAACTGGAACATTAAAAATTTTAGAACTGATTATTTTGAATGGGAATAACTAAACTTGCAACTTTCCTAGCGATCCGAGCGAGACGAGAGTAAAATAAAACCTTTGCTTATATATTTTATATTGTATCGTAGTTTGATAGTGTACGTAGTTATTCATTAAATGAACTATGGAAGGAATAATTTAAAATATTTTTTTATATTTTCCTTAAATGACTTGGAATATCCTTAATATGTATAAAACATTCTGCCAACGTGAATGAGATCGAGCGGTAAATGAAAAAATAGTAGTCATGTATCAAATTTTGACAAGGTATTTTATAAAATTGACATTTTATAAAATTGATGATTATATTTTTATCCATAATTTTATTTTCTTCAATTTTGTCGTATCACAATTTATTTTTGAAATGTAGTAGTAGTGTAGTAGTATATTATATTATTCGAAGTAATTTTGAGTAATTGATATTACAGGATAAAATACAAATATTTTTTTGTGTAAATCTTTAGTTCTTGACCAATTAATTTAACGTAACCTACCCATTTTTATTTAATTAGTACTTATGTAAAACTAAGCGATTTAGTTTTCTAAAAGGAAAACAGAAAAACTATGTAAAATCAATACACAAGTTTAACAGCGATTTTTTTGCAGCGTTCTAGTTTTACCATCTGACTCTACTTTAATCCAGTAGAGCAGCATGTAGCTTTCGGCCAAAATATTGTAAAGGGCTCTCAAGTGCTCTCAAACGTGTGCCGATAATTTTTATAGCACTTCAGCAAATTGTGATCAAAAGGATTATAAATTTGGACTTTCAGTACATACAAATATTATTAAGACTAGCAAAATGTTCCGACTTTACACATCTTTTTTAATTTGACATTCAAAATGTGTATCTTAAAATTTCTCCCATTATACTTTTTTAGCTTTACACGATAGTTTCATTTATAATCTCTCCCATTTCTGGGGAAATCTTATTAAAATAGTCATTATTATCGATATTAAAGCCAAATCTATAATTTTTAGTATTTTTGTCCGTCTCGATCTGTCTGTTTGTGACCGCAACACAAGAAAACCACTGAACATTTTGATGAGGTATGATAATAGCTAGATCAACATATTATAGTACGCTTTATACAGCAGGAAATATCTCATATAAATATATATAACGTGCGTCGGGACGGTCCCGAGCGGAGCAAGGGTGAGTTTCTAGTTTATTTAGAAACGACACACTCACATATACTACAGATATAATTTTAAATTGAATGTAATCCTTATATCAATGTGTTTGTCCTCAATACATTTATTTATTTAGATCTTTATGCAGATGGATTGGCAAATATTTAAGGTATCATATAGCAATTTGCGAATCAAATCCTAAATAAATAAGCCACCCTTGGCAACGGGATTATTGAAATTTTTGCAACGTCGCTAGAATACTTAAACGTTTTTACGTTGATTGGATACATCTCTGCGTATATGTGGTAAATATTTTTAAAAAGGATTCTGCCTGAAATTAAAAAGCTCTTTACCGCGTATCAACTCTATAATAATAAATTAAAAGATGTCACGCTGAGCTTGCGTTCGTTCTGGCTGATGTCTGAAATTACTGTTCTAGTTTTCGTCAGGTTTTCAGAACTAGAGAGACTTTTCTGGAAAAAATTGTTATCATTTTGTTAACATAACTTGTATTATAATAATACGTCTTATTAATTAAGTCGAAAAAGCTGTTCCTTCGAAACGCTCTAATATCATTTTAAATGTGAAGGATTATAGTAGTAGACCATATTTGTAAGGATTTAAGTTTTCTGTCTTTATTCAAAGTAACATCGTTTTAATGGGTGACCTAGGCAAATATTAGGCATTTGACCCTCACAACCACGCATATAGATGGAGTATTTGGCACGCTGGCGTCGGGTCGCCGGTGTGCACCTGATTACGTATTCATTGGGGATTGACGTACGCATGGAAGAGGAAGATAATGCTTTGTTTAACGGTTGGATTACTATTAAATATGAATGAAACTATAGGCTGATATAATACAAGTGACTTGATTTGACTTTATGTGTTTCCTTTTAATTTATTTGATACAATGTTAAGAGGACAGGCTAGACCTTAAGAATTTGAGAAATAACTATTCATCAGATTCATTATTTTTGCACTAGCCTAAAGCTTCTCGTATAGACATTAAATAAATAACTGTAATTCAAATAACAAATAAAAAAATTGGGTTATTTTTTTCTTCATTAGTACCTACTTTGTTAAAACCTACAGTTATGATTAAAGTATTTTTAAAGGAAATCGTAACTTTTATAGTAACATTTTCCTACATAGGTACTATAGGTACAGTAGGGATGTTCAACGAGAAAACTGGGTCTACTTTAAATTGATTTTTCGTTAACTATAAATAAGTTTTTGTTTAAGGTTTATACTATAAGAAATGATATATCACGAAAATAAAAAAAATCTTTTCTATGAAGGATCATAATTGCGCTTAGTCCCGCCCGCCCAGAACAAAACCAATAATTACTTGCCCGACGTTTTTGACAGATTCACCAAAAATTACGACTACAAAAGATATTCAATACATGTGTCAAATAACTATAATTTCCTACACCCAAATATACTCTATAACAGAAAACTTAATCAGGACGTTGGGGCTTACATTTCTGTTTCCGATACGATATACTATAGCGTTTGAGCACAGATTATCCAATCAGTTAAGATAAAGGACACGCTTTTTTAAAAACGTCAACATGACACTGTTTTAAGCGCCAAAGTTTGATAGATTAAAAATATATCTTAATTCAAGGGTATAAGGCTAGTTACAGGTTATTGAATACAGATTAGAAAATCTTTTATAAAGTTGGGTGTGCACTGGTTGTCGTGTGCAGGAGCGCCGCGTGGCAGACACGTGACTGAGATTAGGCGGTGCATTCACGTCGCGCGCACAAAACGCGGGGTGCGCGGGCGAAACGTCAATTGTGTGAGGCTTGGGGAGAAAATTCGCTAAGCTAGGTTAGATTTAAATTATAAATGCGAAATCCTACCGATTCTATTTGCATATCCCACGGGTGTATCATGTTTTGATATCGTTTGTCATACCTTAAGTACTTTATTTTGATTAAATTTGTACTAGTTTTTTACGTACATATTATATTTTCACTAAAATTTCTTTTCAATAATTGGTTTAATATCTTACTCACTAATATATTAGGCCCAATAGCTAAGTAATACAATTTTATAAAGACATCCTTATTAATTGCAGTACGAAAATAAATACGTCCGTGTGCTACTCCTAAAAGCATAAACGGCTGAACGGATACTTGAAAATATTACCATTATAATATTATACCATTATATAAAATATTACAAAGTGACTGCGAGATTAAATTGCTAATTAACGTTAATATTTAAAAAAATCAGCTCTTATAGTGAATAACGTACAAAAATACCTACATATATTTTAAAATCGACGATAAATTTTAAATTACAAAATAACCAGTCGCCCTCAATTTCCAACGCGGCGTAAAAAATAAATGATCAGTAAACAAAAGCGAAGCGAGTAAACACACTTGCGCCCATCAGCGAGTGTTCGGGGGACAAATAAATCAGGACTTGATCGTCCTGTCCAGGGACTCGGTCTCATGGGATCTGCACTAAGAAGATCATCAATTTATGAATTGTTACTAAAAATATTATAAAGTTTCTATCTATACTTGAAATTCTTAGATCCTTTGTTTTATATCTAACGGTATCAGTATGAGGTACCGATTTTTTTCTTACCTAATAGGTAGAGCCAGTTTAGAAAATAATGGCGACGACTTTTGTCTTTATAATTTTAAAAGCAGGCAAATTAAGGCTACACCTTAAATATGTTACAAGTATATGCATATTTCAGATCATAGTCTATTTCTGTGCTTTTCATGAAAATTCCACCAACCTTTGTAGTTAAAAGAAACAACAACCTATATTATATTATTATATACGTATGTACATTATAATAATAAATAAAAATGGCTTCAAAACAATAATTATAAATAATTCTAAAGTTTTCTAATATAAAAAATGCCACATCCACTCAACATGTCGTATATTGAAGCGCGAAGTCTCTCGAGACGGGGACGCATATTGCACTCATTTCATTATGTACATACGATTACGATCGGGGACAATCTATATGTACAGATGGCTCTAGATTTAAGTTTGATTGTGTGGTGATACCACTTACTAGAAGAATGACATGTAATAAAATACGTATTGAAATTTACGTTTGTACACTCTACTATAATTTAACACTAGGTTCTTCAGTCTTCTAGTTAAAAATGTAGAGTTTTATGGTAATATAGACTATTGTCCTTACTTATATTATAAATGAAATGAAATTTAGTACAGAAATAGTCTAGAACCTGAAAAAGGACATAGGATACTTTTCAATGCGAAAAAATATCTAAAGGAGTTGAAATAAGGGATGAAAATTTCTATGGAAAGTACCTACCTACGTCATTTTTAAAGCTTAAAACTTATTTTTTACGCTTTTGATTAGATTAAAAATAAATAAGACATTCAAAGTTTTTAAAAATATATTTTTAATTGGCAGGGAGTACCAGGTGAGTCGCTAGTGTAAAATAAATATATAAAACAGTCCTATATTTCAATAATACATAACAAGATATTTTTCTCGATTATGGCATACTGAAAATTTACTATAATCCCCTTAAAATAGAATAGAATGACTTACTTAAATATTTTTTGCTAAATAAATTTTTCTATTTTATTCATAATAATTTTATTCATAACAATTGGTATGGTCCTCACACATCAATTATTAATATTCATAAAATGTATTAGATAGAGGTTTCTTCTGCAAAAGCAAACTTATCTAGGAATATTGAACGATCTATAACAAGATTCATAAAATGTCGTCCCTGAGAACAGAAGATAGCAACATTTATTCAGTAAGCCTTAACAACGCCTCAAATTAATGTCACAAAGGAAATTAAAATAGTGCAGTCATGCTTCAAAAGTGTAATAAATAAATATGCCTCACATTATTATCTCTATTCTATAGAAATTGAAACTTATTTTTAACTTTACTAGGTCTAAATTTCGTTAGCAACAAGCGATTCCTATGGGGATTCCATAAATCATAAGCAGTTTGGGACAGCGATGACATCTGATCATGTCAAGGGTTGCTTTGTTTAATTTATAGCGGGTACTTAGGGTAACACCAGCGTTAAAAAACTTAACTAAACTATGAAATTATTAAACACCTCTCTTTATTTTAAAGAAACTTTTACGCATTATAGATATTTTTATTATAATATAGTTTATCATTTTAAAAATATAATTTAAAATTTATGGGAACTGGAGGTAGTTTAATTTTAAATTTATGTAAAACTACCCTCGAGAATCGAATAAATAATTTATATATTTAAAAAATCATTTTCAAAAAATCGACTATCACTATAATTTCTTTTTATAGACAGATGTCGCATAATATACAAAGTACATACATGAAAACGTGCAACTGTATCATATATCATTAAATATGTATACATAGTAATATTATATATCATTTCAAAAAACTTTTTTAAATATATTATTAATACAGTTCGTCAATTATTGTATCAAAGTTAGACTAACAAATCTAAATAAACTCTTCATTATATAAAAGCGTACCTTCATTAAAATCTTGGTAATTTAGTATCTAGTCAGTATAAGTAAAGGTCCCGATTTTCGTGTACATATCCTGAATTTCATAATAAGTGGGTGCCTCGCGCTTGATAGCGATGTATTATTTACAGTGTGGTTCGTTATTTGCCTCACTGCCCGTAATAACTTGAGGGAATACGCGGCGCACTGCTACTAACACCCGTCCGTGGTACGTACGCCCGATTGTAGCGCGTTTTATATATAAATATTAAAACAATTTGAAGTAAACATCTGACGTATATTTTTAAAATTTTTAAAGGAATCTTTTGGAATTCTTCACAGATTTATTTACATTTTTGGATTGATTTTTGGACCCGACGTTTCGAATGTTTTACTAAAATCGTGACCGGGAGAGATATGATTGCTGTGAACTGTGAAGAAGTCGATACGTCGGGAACCACATATCAAAATATAACCGTGAAAAAAATCAAAAAAGATAATTTTATTTAAAATAATATACGGTCTAAAACAACTATACGTATATAACATTCGCGTAAATCTAAGAAAGTACTATAATATACCTATAATATTTATACAGTTTTTCCATTTATTTATAACTTATCAGTTTATGATTTAAATTTAAAAGATACTAAAAAAAGGGTGCACATAATGTCTGCGTGTGTATAATAAAGCTAGATCGTAGTAGAGTTGCCGCTACATCTATCATCCCGCGACACATGTGCCGATTACAGACTCCGAGCCGCTCACCTCCCATACTGTATATGACTGGTACCTATTTATTATAATATTAACTCTTGAAATAAACATATTTTACCTTTATTATAAATATTTTATTTGTAAAAACTTTAGGTAAGGTATAGAAGAATCTCTTCGTCAATGTGGTCAGGCCCACCTGGTGAAATGCCAAATGACTACTGGCAAACTTCAAGTCGGTCGAAAACTAGTTAGGTACGTTCGATTAGATTAGCAGGTTTCCTAACGATGCGACGATTCCTTTACCGTGAGGCAAGTAATAACTAATAATACGAAGATTATTTGCATAATATAAAATTAACAGTGCGAAAACTTAGTTTAAAACTAATTTCATTTGATTTTTCAAGTAGAGTTATTGCCCTCTATAATGTAAAAAACTTTCTTACATCGTAGTTTGTTAAATTCAATCGTTAAAATTAGGTACCTATTATCCGTATTCATATTAAAAATATCTTAAGTTTGCTAAGAAATCTATAATTATTTTGAATGAAAATCTATTTCACCCTATTCTTAAAAAAAATAAAGAACCGGTAAAGGATATGATTTGGAGAAATAAGCATCTTAATATTTTTTTTAATTAGTACCTAGTATAGCATTATTTGATCTGTGTTAGTACTTAGCGAGTAGAGAAATTATAAATAAAACTATATTTTCGGATTTTGTCGCGAATTGATTTTGATTTTTAATTCCCGAAGTTTCGAATGATTTACAGCAATCATGGTTACGAGAGATACTTATTTGAAATACTTTTAAAATTCAAACATTTTTTAAGACAAATTACCACTAATTTAACTAATTTTCGTGTAAGTCTAAGTCTAACAAGGCAATGTTTTAGAACAGTGGTGATGCGTGCAGCTCGGGGACGGCCGCCACCGCGTCGCGTGCGCGCCAATCACGCCGACCTCAGGTTTTAATGTATCATTGAGTGCAGAAATATTTATTTAAAAAATTTCTATTATAGGGAATAATGATAAAATTGCGAGAGTTTATGTTTGGTATAAAAGTTAGCAAGAACGCGCGTGTTCCAGTTAAGATTCTAATCAAGCGAAAACTACAATGCTATTAGTGGATAAATTTCAATCAAAAAAGGTAAACTTTACAAGAAACAGAGTAAGAAATGTACATACACAAATATACATACATTTAGAATTGACCGGCGATTTAGAGTAGTAGTTTAGCCGAGACGATTCCAATTTATACCTAAACACGCTAACAATAACTTAATTTTGTTTCTTCTCTCATTGTCACCCATTATTATAACAGAAAAATTCTTTTCTAAAGCATGTGATAAAACAGTTTTCCTGTAGAAAGTACCGGAGTCAGCTGCTAGACATACGTCAGTTGTCAACGGGACGCGAGAATCAGTGGTTAGGAGCAACATCGCGTGCGCGTGCAAGTTCGAATCCGATCGATATCTATACTGCCTAGCACACTGAACAGACGAATGTATAAATTAAGAAAGACCAACACGCCGACCTAATTAATTATATATAAATTATTGTCTATGCGAAAGTGTGTTTTAAAAAAGAGTTTTTCATTCCAAAAATCGAATGGAAGAACTCCTTTGTCATGCTTTTTCAGGCCTGGAAGCTTTTCTGACCATAATATTATTGTGTAATGTGAATTAATTAATGGAAAAAATTTGGGGGAATAAAGCTAATATATCTCTATGAGATATATAATGCAGAAATGAGGCTCTTGTATTATTATATAATTATAATTTTGAGTATGCTCGAAATGGCTCGAAATGGACACTGGACAGTTATAATTTTAAATTTACAACAGTTTAGCTACATAGGAATAAAGCCATGATAACATAAACCTAACTACTACGAATAACACTGTAATATAAAAAAATACACAGTAGGTATGTGCAAGGGCGTAGCCAGGATTTTGTTTAGGGGGGGGGGCAGTCGACGTCGTCGACAAACCAAGAATATATCTAAGGTAAATTTTGCATAAGAAATGTTAAAAATGAAAAATTAAATATCCATCAGTGAATTTATTTTATTAAAAAAAGTAGTCGACGAGGTTCTTCACAAAACCGTTTTAACATCTCAGATTCAATTGTATCCTTATAGTACAGTAAATAAAGCCGTTTTTTTTGGTCAACCGCACCGTTTTGAAGTCGATTTCATTTTTGGTAAAAAATCATATATTGATTAATCCAGTATTTTAAAAGTTATCGGCCGAAATAAAACAACCGGTTCATTAAATGGGTCATAAATTGTAGACGGTAATTTTTACAAAAAAGTTTACAGAAAATAAAAGATGCGAAATTTTATTCTCTACAATAATAGTCTAAATAACTTTTGCCCTAAAGTGCATAGCTTCCGAGATATCGGCCAAAAACTTTTCTTCAAGATTGCGATCGAAGCTCCACCTGGATCTGTCAGCATTTTGTGATTTTATGGTCAGTAAGTGACCCTTAACCTAAAAAAAATCAAATTGGATCGGATATTTAGTGCGAGGTTGACCAAAAAAAAACGGCTTTATTTACTGTAGTATTCATAGTACAATTTTATAAAATTTGCCTGGCAATAGAATCAACTTTGTTTTTGTTTATTAATAGGCTACCTACGTAATATTACTTTACAGTTTGTGAGCAATTCTGCATCTTCTAGGGGGGGGCAGCTGCCCCCCCCCCTGCCCGTACCTCGCTACGCCCATGGGTATGTGTGTATATAATAGTACTCGTACTGACATTTTCTTGTAAACTGACATACACTGCGTATTCACAATTATAAAGCAATTTATCTTTAATAATATTCTTTTCTGCAAATCAATTCCAACGACATTTTAAATTATCTTGACCTTATGCAAACATCGTTGTAATATTAAAGAGAATTCGAAAAACATTATTTTACGATTATGTATTGCATTATTTACTCATCATTTACCTATATGTATTAATCTATACATATAATAAAATTCTATAATAAATAAGTCGAATCTGTTGAAATTTCCAGGAAAATCTTATTTTTATAAATTTTTGCAAATTATATAATAATGTTCTCCGACCGATTCCGGCCATGGCGGCCAATCTCATTGAGACTAGCCAACTGCGCAGGAGATATTATAGTGCACAAGTGTATGCGCAGACACAAGTGCACTCTCTGTTCCTATCACTCTCATACTCCGGTGGGAGTCGTCCCACTCGACACGACCAGTGAGAGCTAAGGCGCAGGACCGACAGCTTTACGTGCTCTCCGAGGCACGGGGGCGACTCACCGCCAACTTCCCAACTCCGGGCTATTACTGAGGCTTACTAAACAGAAAGACTCAATAATTAAACTTGACCCGACCCGGGACTCGAACCCAGGACCTCTCGATGTGCTATATGACCGTACATGCTAGCCACTACACCACCGAAGCAATTATATAGGTATTTTGTTATAATAGAACAGTCTGTCTAGAACCGTATCACTAGAAAACCACTAAAAAATTTTTGATGAAATTTGGTATGATGATAGCATGTTATACGGGTCAACATATAGCCTTATAGGATACTCTTTACTGCTGGAAAATAAGTAATTTCTGAGTAATGTATTCTAATTGCTAAATTAGTGTTCCTAGTGACGAACCCGAGTTGACTGACGATCCATAATATAACAAATAATCAAATACTAGCAAAAAGTAACGATTAATCGGAATTCGATTTGGTAAATTGCTTTTGTTATTGTGTTATTACCCACTATTTTTCCACTTTTATGTCAATTGCGGTATAAGGGAATAGATTAGTTCGTATTGACTCGCCACCTGCTCGAGGGGACGCAACGACATTTTGGATAACATGGTAATTTATGTAATTAAGTTGGGGAGCTTGTGAATTTGATTTCTAAGTGATGGTTTATACAATTATGATTACAAAATCATCGAAGGATACACTTTATATTGGTTGGGATTTTTTTGGTTTTGCCACGTATGGAAAAAGTTACTTATATATAATGTAAATAATTTTATTTTATTTTATGATAATAACATGGTCCATGGTTATACAATTTATAATCTGTTAAGTAAAGAGTCAGTCAAGTGTATATTGTAATTGTAGGTAATTCAATTCAATTCTCTTGTTAATGGCTTCAAAGCGTGCCAGTTGAGCACAGATTGTTTCGCCAGTGTCACGTAGAATGGGGAAGACACGAAGGAGATTGATCGGTAATATAGAGTCAATAAGTTTATTTAAATTATGAAAGTATAAGGGAAGTAAATCCTTATTAAACCTAACACAAAAGACAGCACAGTTAATAAGTATTGCAATTGTAAATTACGAGGATATCCCTCGTAATTTATTCTATTTTACTGTAGGTATACTGAAATCTCAACTGATTGAAAGATTTTAACGTTCAAAACAATTTTCTCCTTTATACATACCTACTTCTTTTTATAATTACTTAGCACAAATCCTACGACAATTTTAAACGACAGTTAATCGAATACACTGTTAGCTCCCTAAAACGAACATAACAAAGTACTTATATAAATCACAAAATTGTCAGTAATTTCCCTTCTCTTTTTTAAATACAAAAATATAAAATATCAAGCAGTAGATATAAACAGAGTCATTAAAATAAACAAATATTTAAATCCTTATCCACGCTTCATTTGCAAATTGAAATGAAGTCAGCTAAAGACGTACACTACTCGACTCATTTGACAAATCCCCACAAGACGGGTGTGAACGAACCATTTAAGGGCCGATCCTCACTCGGTCTGGTAAAGTCAAATCATGTTTACAATGTACAAACTGACTCATTGCAAGATTTTTTTGTAGAAGAAATCTTCTTACAGTACTGCCGAATGGATTGGAGTAAAATTTCTTCGATATTACTATTTATAACTGGAATAGGAAGCAGTGAAACTTCATTGTTACCGATAGTATGAATGCATATATTTCTTACTTGATAATATTTTACCTGACATAGATCGGACCGAGAATAAACTGTAAATGGCATTATAGTGAGGATCTAGCCTTATTATCTTTTTCGTTCCTGAACAATTTTCTAGCTCCTTATCTCTCTTGGGCGAGGCCACCATTTTTCTCGGGGACGCGTTTATTTTTCATCTCTTGAGGGCAAAGAAAATAATTTTCTGTGAGCTTTGAACCCGCAGCGGGGAAAAATGGGTATTTGGAAAATGTAATTGGATTCTCGACTAATCTGACGCCTCTCGTTTCTTTGGGGGAGTGCGTGTTGAAATAGAAATACCTATTTGCCGGCCCTTAGAAAGTAATTGGGATTTTAATTTTTAGTAAAATATTGCATATTTTAAGGATAAATAAAAATTTCCATTATTTCAAAGTGGGTAAAATTTATCATTTATCAGCCTGAAAGAACATCAAAAATAACAATACGACATACTTCCTATTTTGCATCTGCAATGTTTAAGGAGTGATCGGGATTTATATGAAACTATCTAAGAACATAACATTATTCTTTTTCTATATTTTATTTTGTGTATGAGAATAGCTATACCATTGAACATTCATCGAATTGTAATGAAAATAAGATTTTAATTATCTCTTATATAAATAAGAGTATTATGCAAATATAATTGCTTTAGCATGTCAGTCATACACGTTAAAAAACATTACGGATGCATTCACTTGCGTTGCGTTAGAAAGGTTTTTTTAAGATATCATTGGTGTCCACATGTAAAACCGTTCACAGGTACAATAATTTTACGTAGATAAAGAATTAGTATATATTTCTCAGAAATAAGATATTTTCTCGGATTTTTTCTAATATAAAATGCGTATATTATAATCTATACATATAAAATCACTCTGTCTATTGATGAAAACCGCTTTAAAAACTGTTGTATAGTTTAAAATATCTAAGCATACACACGGCGGGAAGCTAATTAGTTATAAGTAGGTATATAACTAGGTATGTAGACTTATTTACTTTTGCGTCTGACAAGTTGAAGCTACTATTATTTTTGGAACTTCAACCGGAAATTGATTTTCTTTTCATTCATCTGTACATGGTGTCAATCAAACTACTTATATTTAGTTAGGCATCTAAGTAACATGTTGCCTTTGTACCAACGAAAAAAGTAGATTGCTAACTATACTATAAATTAAATATCTTTCGGATTCTCCTGCCCCGGAGGTCTCTCCCGTAACCGCGATTGCTGTAAAGCATTCAAAACGTCGGGAACCAAAATTCAAAATAAATCCGCGACAAGATCCGAAAAAATAGTTTCATTTATAATATCAAATGTTCACGTAATCCTAAGAAAGTAATATATGTTTACTATACGTTAGTTAGTACACATAGGTACTCGTATTTAAAGGAGTTCGTTTTCGAATCAACAAACTCATTATCCATTCAGAGATAGCCCGAATTAGCGCTAATCAATTTGGGTATTACAATACTTTGGGTAAAATGTGATAATAACTAGCGCTAAATAAAGTAAAATCGATTGTTTTAAGGAAAATATAACGGATTTTTGAGGTGATCTAGGGTCAAACTATCTCCATAACACAAATTTCGTCTTAATTGGTTTATCAGATTCATTACACTTAAACATGAAGAGGTACTAGACAAAGTTACTTTCTCATAAATAAGAGCGACTCAGCCTTGCTTCGCTTGGATTCGTGCTGCCTGCCAAATTAAAAGTTAAAATGGATAATTTTCATCGAATCTAGAGAGCCCTTAGACCTTCTTAATCCGGCCCTGTCGCAAAATCCGTTCTTAGCGGACGTCTTCTAACTATAAACTATCTCCCTAGCAAATTCCATCTTATAAAGATTCGATTCGATTCGTCAAGCGGTTCGATATTTCGTGAAGAGTAAACTTTCGCTTAATATATTTAAATTAGTTAGGGATGAGAACAAGAAATAAAACCCAAGTGTTAATGTAAATATTTATTTCAAATACTATAAGTGCTTATGGTAACCAATGATACAATGTACGACTTAACCGTCTCTCACATTGACGCCTTGCCTAGCTGTAGTATCACCACCTCGAGTCCCAGTGCGGGGCTAGCCAATACAAAACCACTTTTAAACGACCCTTACAAAACTATATAATATCATCTATTTATATTACATTTTATAAATGAATTTAATTTATTTAGTACGAGTTATTCGGTTATCTGGTAGCACTTTCTTTATAAAATCTATGCGAACGAAATATTACATTTATATGCCTCATGCGAGAATCAAACCCGCGAACTTCTGTTTACGCAAAAGCGAGGTCGTCAATATACTAATATATAATTTTCTACTTTAGAACATTTAATTAAGAAAGAAAATGTTACCATTTTATAGACCGAACTATTAATACTAAACCTTTCAACTCAATCATTCACATAATAAGCAACTGTGTATTATATAACTTTTCTATTCTATACACGGAGGCACACATTGCTTACAACTAACCTTCATTATGATATCCAAATTCACTCGAATGTAAGTCAAAATTGTATATATGACGGAATTTAGACTATTAAAATCGTTAGATATACAATTTTGTATGATAATAATTAATAGTAAAGAAAATCGTTTAATACTATAGGCGGCCCTCCGACCTCGCATTCTGTGACCAGAGTCGGATAACTTACAGACTACTGATGTACAAAACATCCGACAGAAAATCGATAATATATTTCGAATAAATCTATGTTTCTACAGGACAGGTTTGGTGTAGGAGAACTTATTAATATATACAATATCTAATGTTAATTAAATTTAAATTTCATTAATCATTTACACAAATTATTCTGTAACCATATATGCAAAACAGCAAAACCACTTAATGAAATTTCACGTTCAAACTGTCATATTTTAATTATGTGAATTACTTACATTTTGGTAAAAACGAGCTATATAGCCTCAAATATTTTGAATTCATATATCTAATACTACTATATTTCTAGTCCTTATACCCATCTCTTTGCCACTTCAAGTCTTACGCATGCGCAGAAATGAACCCTTTGGGTATTCACACATTGCACTCTACAAAAATATACATCCCTTGCAGTCCAGTAGCAAGAAAAGAGATAGAAATAGCTTCTGTCTCTCTCACCCCGTAACTGTCACTTTGACACTAGCAATATAGTAGTTAGACATATCATGTTAGAGTCAAACCAGTATCTGTATCTATTATGTATAATTACAATTAACAAATGCCTAAATCTAATAAGCGACTAGAACTAAATAGAATATAAGCTATTGGATATTGTCATGAAACTAAAAATGTTGAGTGCGGCAATAAATATTATAGTATTTTAACAGAAATGTTGCAATGATCAATCGTTAATATGCTCTACCTTATGGTATTCAATCTCCAAGCAAACCCCATACAGACCTAACTCCTGATTGTTTCTGCTTTTATAATAGAATAAATGTAATGTGATAATTTATTAAATAATAAAAATATATTGGAAGATAAAAAATAAGGGCCGACCCTCACTTTAATGCCATTCAGTTCGTTCTTCAAGTCATATCATCTTTAATTTGAATCTGACTCAGTTCACAAATCATGAAGAATAATAAATGGATTGGAGTAAAATTTCTTCAAACTGATCGTGAAGGGGATGGACCGAACCTAGATTATTACGGACTATTTGACTCATATATTCTTCATAAATATTTCCCCAGACTGAGAACAACAGAAACAAAACACTATAATACTGAGAATCGGCCCAAAAGTTCAATATAAATTTCATCATAATGATAACATCTTAAAATTTATTTAACTTTACTTATTAGTTGATCTAATTTCAAATTAATTTCCAAATCAAAAGCTACATTAATTTTAGTTACCATATGAAATGTTATATAGAAAATTTACTTTTGATATTTTGATTTGATATAAATGTATAGAAAAATTGGGCCCAAAAGGTATCAAATATGAACTAAACAAATATTTGAAATAATAACTATTCTGTTGCCTGTTCAAGTAAACTTATGCCTTTCAATCAAGGTGATTAATAACAATAAAATATATACAGATGCAACAGCATGCAATAAAATTATAATTTTTAACTTTCAATAGTTCATTTGATTGTGCTAATGTTAGGAAACCATATTGTCGTACGAAATAATAAAACAAGTCCAAGATAAGTGTACTGTGTGTATATTTAATACTTATGTATATGAGAAATTATTGTAATACCATAGAGATTGCTGATTATGACTGAACAATATTATTTATGTATAGTTGTAAAATGTATATTTAATATTAATATAACAATTATAATGCTTTGCACATTTATTATTGAATATTAAAAAAATAGATTTTATATCACTCACAATCAACAATTTCTAATGTATTCATTCTACAATCTACTATTTGGTGTTTTGTGATTGGTGTCCGAATATGTTTTAAAACCATATAATTTCTTCATTAGGGTCGAAACTTATAATAAAGATATTGCTTCACTATTTACATGACAGGAGATCCAAACTGTCTATTTATAATAAAATAACTTTCAACACGTCTTTTCACTTTGCATTTCACATGTTGATAGCATAGATAATGATATGTTCTGCCAAATACACAGATTATATTATAATAATATTTTTTTCACAGCATTCATTTACTTTTTGGCAAATAGTCAATATGATAAAATTATTTTAGATAAACTAAAATACTAAGCTCTGCCACCAACTCTGAAAGTTACTTAGGTAAAAAGAATTGAAAATATTTAAGTAATTAAATAAACATGCCTGTTGCAAGAAAAATAATTGAATCATTTCAAATGTTATAGTTTAAAAAAAGTTAAAAAACATAAAACAATGTTATGATGAAAATTGAAATGTACACTAAGTATTAGTTTCCACCAATAGACTTAGACACTATTACATCACTATCATACGATAGTCTTGTATTCACTTCACTATGCCACCAACACATCACTACCTATATCATGTTTCATTCACTCACTCAGTACAACGTTTACTCAGCAACAGACTCATTCACAGTTTCACTCACTGACTCACTCACTTCTTGAGTTGCGTCTTCAGGGCCGGCTTCGGGCCCGGCCTCGGATCAGGTATTCCGTAGTTCCACAAGCTTTACATCCTTAACATGTAAGTTATGTTTGGACTTAGCTGCGAATTTGATAACAGCTTGTGTCGACACGAGAGGCACGTGCCTGAGATCCAATCTACAAAATAAAAAAGGTCAATGTTAGGTGCAGTAAAGATATATTAATAAACTTAAACTTCACTTTATTACTTATAATAAATATCTGCATAGCACACGCGCCGCATTCTTGCCGGAACGCTATTGGTTCGTCATTTCTGGTTATAAAACCATTTCGTAAATAAAGTTTTTAATTACGAAATGATTTTATATAAAAAATAGATTTATTATTTTTAAATATTTTATTATTTTTAAATATTTTATTATTTATTATTTTTAATTATTATTATAAAAATATTTTTGACGTATATTGTTTTATAAAGGAGTATGAGAAATAGGAATAGGGACTGCACTTGTGTCTGTGAGTACACTTGTGCACTATAATATCTCCTGCGCAGTTGGCTAGTCTCAACGAGATTGGCCACTGTGGTCGGATTTGGTCAAAGAACATTATTATAAGGGTCTCATTGTTCATTTCTAGGAACGGAACTCTAAAAACCAAAAAATATATATGTGTGGGTACTTATGTACGCACGTAAGCGAGACGAGTTGACGATATATATGATTTATTTACATCATAAAATAAGTGCTTACATTATTTAATATGTAACAAGTGTACGAATAAATTAATAATAGATACAAATAATAATTATTTTAATTATGTAAAAATATTTATTTTATGATATTTAAATAAGCTTTATTTAACTAGACAATGCTTTATAATAAAACAAAAAAAAAAATAGTGAAGTAAAATTTGTGTCGTTTTTTCTACAAACGCGAAGATAAAATTTTTAGAAGTTTTTTTTATCTAGTTATGCCAAAGAAGTATAACTTAACAAGTATATAACCCTACCTAACAAGATTGGGGCATCTAGCGAGGTGATCGAGCGTTGCTTCTGTTAGCAGGCGGCAGCCAGCCAGCGATAGCCGCTGCAGACCGTGGTGGGCCAGCTGCGCCGCGCCCGCGTCTGTTAGCCGTGCGCAGGAGGACGCGTCCAGCTCGCACAGCTTGGGGAGTGCCTGGTGTATTAATTCATTCATTTATTTATTTTTTATGTATTTATTTATTTATTTATTTACCATAAACAAAGTAACACAAAATGAAATAACATAATTTTAACAAAGGATATCTTATCTCTTTAAGAGATCTCTTCCAGAAACCGTATAGAAGTAACATAATATGTGGATTCAGAGCACGCGGTGTAGATACAGTGAATCATAATTTCTAAAACAATGAAAGAATTAAGATATAACAACTAATTATTGTATTAATTACACAAAACAAATAACTACTAACAAACATACTTATATGCATATATACTTATAAACATACATACATACATATTTATATACATACTTAATTATAATTTATTATATTACTAGCATTCCACGCGGCTTTGCACGCTATCTAAAAACTAGAAACCAATTTCTTTCCGAGTCGCAAAACTAACGCCCGCCCTTCTCGTTTTTGCAACATTTTTCATTAATGCTCCGCTCCTATTGGTCGTAGAATGATATAATATAGCCTGTAGCTTTCCTCGATTAACGGGCTATCTAAAATAAAAAAATTTTGAAATTGGACCAATAGTTCCTGAGATTAGCACGTTCAACCGAACTAACAAATTCTTCAGCTTTATAATATTATAGTATAGATTTTTAACATCCCACTGCTGAAAATGGGCCTTCCATGTTATAAACCCATATGAGGAGGTGAGGCCATATTCTACAACACTGGCCAAGTGTGTTCCAAAACCTCCGGGTTGCTATAATTTGTAATAATACAATAATATTTAGAAGATATTACATATTTAATACACAAAAATTATACTTATAATAATAATATATGAAAACCCAATTACCTGCACGATGTACAACATAGCAACATCAGTAATATCAGTGCCGGGTAAACGCAGGACAGCCAGAGCAGCCAGCCTAGACGGCTCAGTGCCAGATCTTGCTCCACCACCTGGTCTCGAGTTCTCTGGTGGTGCGAGTATACCTCTCAGCTTGGAGTCATCTAGACACCTGGCAAAGGAGAGGTCCAGGGCTGTGAGGGGTGGGCAAGAACTGGATCGGAGTGCCAAGGCAGCCTCCGCTGGTGAGCCAGCGAGAGAGAGAGACCGAAGGGCAGGAAGACGGGCCAATAGCCTGAAAGAGTAAAATTTATATATTATGCGCTATCAATTCAAGTTGGAATGTCAAAGGCGCCTTATACTAATATACGATGAAATCTAAGACAAAAAAATAGCAAAAAACTTGATAGGATATACAGGAATGCTAACAAAAAACATAACTGTATTACTAATATTGTTTAAAATGTAATTTCAAAATATTCTATAACTTTCTATATCTATCATCAATCCATACCAACAGACAGGTATATAGACTCATGACATTCAGTAAAATTGTAGTAATCATGTAATACTGAATAAAACATTTTGAATTTCAAACACAATTAGACTTACAAATAATAATAGAAATATTTAAAATCAAATTTCAACATTTTCATAACTTATGGGAACCTAAAAAACATATTGACTGTGAACTCGCAACCGGTCCTATCTAAATTTTTTGTTCCAAGTAGATTTACACGGTCCTCTTTTTTTTATTTATTTATATATTAGCAGGAAGCATATAATGCTACTTTTCTTTTTAATAACATGTGCAATAAAAATATTTAAAAACCACATATTTTTAATTAATTTACTAGATGCTATATTAATGATTCAAACAAGTTTTTTCTTCACCTGTAAAGTTGTCAAAATTGAGATAGTACCGGTTGCCAGTTCACAGTCGATTATACATACCAAGCAAGCTGCCGTCTCGCCAGATGGCACCACTCGAGCCCCAAACTGAGGGGCTGGCGACGCGCGATACCGGTCAACTGCGCCGCCGACACGCGCACTTGCACGAACGACATGCTGCGCCACAGGGATGGGTCCATCTGTTACGAATAATATATTAATAATCTTTTATATACATATGTGTAAATATCTTTATTGCAATTTTAATAACTAAACAAAAAGCTAAAATTAAATTGTATTTGTAGAGAAATCAAAATCAAAATGAATAATTTAAAAAAATGCTCAAAATTATAATAATAATGTCAATAATTCAGAATAATTCCCTGAATATGAACAAAATTCTAACAGATAAATCGTTAATAACAATCGGTCAAAATTTAAATTAGCTCAGTATAATTGACACCACTATATAATATTATAAAACAAAGTCCTTCACCGTGTCTGTCTGTTCGCGATGAACTCAAAAACTACTGCACCAATTTTCACACTGTTTTCGCCAATGGATTAGTGGTTATCGACGAAGGTTTTAGTATATAACAAGCGAAACCCGCGGCTTCGCGCTAAATCTAGGAACGAAGTCGTGAGTCGCTAGTTAATACAGAAATAAAGTCTAAATTGAAACTTCTCTTAGTCGATACTATATGAATACTAAAATGTTTAGGTAAAAAATTTGTAAGTCGATAAGGTCCAAAATACAAAAATCAAAAAAAGTACTTTACAAAATTATCTTAACACCTTTATTTTATTTACCATGATTTATAAAAAACTATGAGAGAGAGAGAGAGAGAGACAGAAAGAGACAGACATAGAAACACGCGCACGCCGCACGGCTTACAACTATAGGAAAGTATCAGTACAACTTTTAGTCTTAATTCCGTCTAGCCCCCTATCACAACGCGCGATAAGAAACTTCGTTCCAAAAAAAGAAAAGATTCCATATTTCGTACATACCGAATACTCAGCCCAGGTCTTGCAGACCAGCGCACAGGTGGCCAGCTCGTGGGGCGTCAGCTTGGCGAACACGCATAGCATTGCTTCGCGGTCGAGCCACGGGCAGCCGGCGGTTGAGACCTGCGTGAATGGGGCCGGGCGCACTGGGTACAGCGGTTTCTTTAGCACCTGTCAAATATTAATACTTTGTTCTATACAGGCACTACAGTTCTCGAGGCGTAAGGTCAGCTTTGCATTTGTGTGAGTGTAGTGTACGCATAGGCACGACGATACGGTTAGACGTTACGTGATTGGTTTTACTGGTTTTTGATGCGCGGCTATTGGCTTTTACCTATCACTCACACAAATGCAAAGCTGAGCTTATGCCTCGAGAACTGTACACTATTTGGAAATTGTTCGAAATTATATGAATACCAGAGTGTAGATAAAATATGTTGGGACATTGTTACACACAGCGCCATCTAGTTCCGTGGTAAGCTACGAAGCTTGTGTTACGGATGCCAGGTACTTGATATGACTGGAGTACAAACATCCGAGCTTAATAAATGAATCCCTCCAGCGGGACTGGAACCCGCGAGCGCTGGCGCAAGAAAGTAGGGTCACTACAAACTTCGGTTTGCTTCGTATAACCTCACTTTGCTGCGAACGACTTCCGATCGTTATCGGTTTTTGCGCCTGAGTCAAAGGACTCGAAACAAACCGACAAACACAAAAGGCGTATAACTACATTTAAATAAAATAGGTCAATTTCGACCAGTACTTACGTTGGAGCAACTTCGCGGTAGTGTTGTGGATGTTTTATAAAACAAATGTTAAATATGTTAAATAGGCTCTGAACTAAAAATATTGTTACCTTTTAATATTTTCAATTAAAACTATACATAATATATAACTAAAAATTCTCCATTTGAGGCATTCCCGTACAAACAATACAGACAAGAATCTAGTAAATATTGTTAATTTATCAATAGTACATTATATTCATATATAAATTATCTAATTTCTAGTATTGCATCAGTTACCTTGGCTGAATGATGTGTCAGTTGCAAAGCAAGATGCGTTCGTAGCGCTTGCTTCTTGGGCGCTTCTTCTTCATCGCTCGAACGCCGCTTCTTAGCTGTCGGCTCCCACTCGCCATCAGGGCGAGCGCCCTCCGCTCCGCCATTGGCATTCTCATTTCCCTCTTCTTCACGTTTGATTTCTGATGGAGAATATTATTCACTTGAAATATCTTTAAAATCATACCGAAACATATAAATCGGGTCAGAAAAGCGGATCGTAATGAAGAGGTTGCATTAGGTTGCAATAGTACCATTCCCGGGGGGGAAAGTCGCTGAAAGTGACCCCGGCACATCGTCCTGTCGAAATATTTGGCATAAGCTGTGACTTGGGGGAGTCATAATTTGTATAGAGAGTGTGACATCAGACATCGCAGACAGAGCCGCGGTCGAATGCGAAAGCGACTCCGTGGCCTGTCGCTTGCCCCACACGCCAGCCCCCCCCCCCCCCCCCGTGCGAGCACCCGTAACGGGGTTTCCCCACGAATCAAAGAAAAAAAAATTAAAAAAAAGGTTGCAATAGTACCGTGAATGTACCCTCAAATGTGCGTTCACCTTGTCGCGGTAGAGAAACTTAGTAGTTGTCGGCCGGACGCGAAGCCAAGAAACATACATGGGGGGCCCACTTAGGTGGGCGGTGCAGGGAGGGCCTACTACAGTGTGCTGTGTGACAGGCGGGTTGCTCCTGGTACTTCTCTGAATAGCAGAGTGGACTGTTGAACAACTATTTTGGCTGTGAGGTCTGCTTTGGCAGACTAGCCGGGTCGTCGGACGTCTGAGTTGCATGCTAAAGCGATCCTGCGACGCCCCATTAAAACAGAAGATGTGTGCTTGGGTTTTAGTATTTGGTTATAGTAACAGAGGTGGTTAGGTTGGGATCAGTCGCCTTGAGCGAAGCCAGTTGCCAAGCTGGTCTCTGGTCAAGTTGTGCTCCCATTCGGATGAAACTTAAGATGAAAATCTAAGTTGAGTTAAAACATGAAAGTATCTCTCTCTTAGACAATTGTTTTAACGTGAAACATCTATCTCGCAGATATGCGAAACAAAATAAAATAATATCTACCTTCTTCAGATTTGATTTGTCCAGCGTCTGTTGTATTTTCCGTGTCTGAACCAGCCTCTGTCTTAACAGTAACAGGAGGTGGTGGTGCTGGTAATTTATTCTGAAAATATAAATATGTGTAATATTAAATCAAGAAATATATTGAATGTAAATAAAACGTTTAGAGGTATATAACAATATTATTATTAACTTTAATAATAATCATATAATATGTTACTGCACATCAAAAAGGAACACAAATCAAAACGAAAAGATGCACAGCTTTATCACTGAAAGTGACATTTCTTCCAGATACTTTCGAGGTAAATAAAAGTTAAAAATGCAGAATATAATTAACGGCATAATACGAGAGGGAACAGGCCATAGTCCACTACGCTGGCCAAGTGCGAGTTAGCAAACAAGTATCATACATATGCACCTATATCAAAATTTCACTTTCATATTATTATAATTAATCAAACTCAATATGACAGACAGAAAGACTTCATTATTATTTATTTACCTGAACGTTATGATGCTGACTGAGCTGACTGGCATCCGAGCTCACGCTCATGCGACGCAGGTCTGACGACTTTTGGCGAGCGCGGAAGTGTCGGGGCTGTAAAAAATACTTATGTAATAAAAAACAAGAGAAACATAACCTAAATAAATTGCCAATATGTCTATATAAGATTAGAATAAATACCACTTACAAATTCAGTATTTTTGGATGAACAGTTTAATCTTATGATTTTGTTGATTGACTTTGAAGCCAGCAAGCAGAGCAAGAAGTTGATTTAAAGTTTAAAACGAGATCCAAACTTCTAAACAAAGGTTTAGCACTCCAAATATATAAAAAAATAATGTATATTTACTTTATAATCATGATTCAATCCCATATTAGTACAAGTGGGGCATTCCCATGAGTTGGGCAAGTCTTCATTGACCTGGCCACCGGGAGGCACGCAGGCGGGGTGCACTATGCTGTAGCACACTGAGCACTCGCGTAGTGACGATGGAGTGTTCCGACCTGATTAATTATAAAAATCATTATTCATGTGTTATTAAACTAAAAGTGTATAAATAAATAATAAACAGACATTTGTCGTTTCGACACTCTGACATAACACGAATATGCTGACGTACCAAATTGATGAAAGCTTAACAGATTACCACCTGACGAGTTTCCCGTATTGGCACAGTTCCTCATATTAGCCTTACAATGCCCCATTGTTCTTATTAAAACTAATTTTATTAATTGTAACATTATTTTAATCACTCTTTATTCTCACTTCGAGTAAAGCAGTCGCTAATTTTAAGATAATTATTGTATTAATATAATATGAATAAATAATTAATAATTATTCGGTTTTTTTTCGACCTCCTGCCTGCTGCAAACGTAATTCATCCAACTCACATCGTACACATTACATTACGTGTTCGGTGGAATGTCTGTCTGGTGGAACTTTAAGAACTGTTAAGAATTTTGAAGTATTAATGAACAATTGTAAAAAGGATTATAATTTGTGATTATATTGTGTATGTCTTGTGAAGTGTCGTTTTATTCTCTTTGTCCGCTAACTCACATCTACCCACATTTTAGTAGTACATATAATACATAATTGTTGAATATGTATAATATAAATAATGATGATATGGGTCAAGAGCCACTTATTCTCATGTTTAAAAATACCAACTTAACACCTTGTCTTAACACCGTGTTTCATATTCGCGCACCCCTTTAGAAAGGCACACAACTCAAACGATAATAAAACTTAATTTAGCCAACGTTAAAACTTCTATATGCAAGGAGCATTGTACAAATCTAACGCATTAAAATTCATAGCGTAATTACTTTTCACCGTCAAATAGTTTACTTTAATAATATCAATATTCTTTGCTTACCAAATGAATATATTTTTCAATTTTGTTCTGTAGACTTAATATCGATTTATTAAGTATAAATTAGCAAAATAAGGAATTACCTAAACTCCACCTTACATACATAAATAAATTACCCGAGTTACCCTTAGCCTGTGGAGCAACCGGCGTCTGCATCCACCCATCGAGGTGACACACTGCACACGACGCAGTTACAGGCAACATGGGCTAGAAAAAAGATATTATTATTAAAATTATGTTTATATATGTCCCAAAATGCAATGATAAAAACAGTAAGAGGATTTAACCAGAAGACGCGATTTTTTCATGACTAGTGTATGAAATCTTTGAAAAATAGTAATAATAAAAAGTCTTAAGGCGTTTCTCCTGCTCCTAAAAATAACAAATCAAAATAACAAAAGATGTTAACCAAACATGTTGGCAAAACATTTTTAGTATCCTGCCACTTTTAAACACTAACATCAAGCACCTACTCAACATAACTTCTAGAAAACACGAAACAGTGTCGAAGGAGACCCCAACTTGGGCGTCAATTTTCTAATGAATTCAAATTTATTTTATAAAAAAAATAAGTTATTTTTCTTTTATTTTCTCTGTTAGTCATGAGCCGGTCCATCTTCTGGTTCCCGCTAATAGTTGCATTTTTGGACACCCGGTATTAGTTAAATTTACAAGCACCTACAGCTGTAGTACCATGTATACATAATATAATACGTCTTAGCAAATTATTATTTTTTATACCGATACAGAACTCAAATAGTATAAAGTATTTTTTGATCTGTCTGTCTGTGACCGTATCACGAGAAAACCATAAATCAGATTTTGGTGAAATTTGGTGTGTGATAACTGACTATCCAAATCGACATATTAGTTACCGTTCATACTACATAGTAATTTTATGGACTGGGTTATATTAATCTCACTACAATGATCTAGAAGCGAAAGTTTGTATGTATATATTTATTACTCATTCAAACTGAAAGTGCCAGATGAACTTTCTTGAAACTTAGAATACAAATGGATTACAACCAGGAGTATATATAGCAGAAATAAATTTTCCAAGCGGTGGATCAGTCTGTACACAGCGTAATTGATACAAAAAACGAAAGTAATTCGCTAGTAAATAACAAAAAAAGGAAAAACCGATCAAATTCGCACTATAAAATTCACGTTACATTTAATATCATACAAACAAATAGAAACTTACCTGTAAGCACTGTCGCATGATGCACGTCTGTTTCGCTCGACCAAGCCCACCGAACTTCACCATGTCGTGGCAGAAAACGCAATCGCCGCAATCAGTGCGCTGGCACGCCTCGCATTTCTTGCACCTGGAAAATTATTAGTAAATTAGAAAAAACAGGATTAAAAAACATCCAGGAGGAATAAGTAAATCAAACATCAAATTCAGTCAATATTCATCGATCTCATTAAAATCAGCAAAATTATTGCAAATAACATACTGAAATATGTATATTTTACATGCCCCTATTTATAATTGACTATTTCATATGTTATTAAATATGTTACTTGTGAGACTTCATCCTGATCTTTGCTTAAAAATACAGACAGAAAATCTGCAATTATCTTTCCTATTTAATGTTGTATACATAAAAAAAAACAATTCATTATTTATTTAAAAATACCTAACAATATTATAGTTGTCAAAATACATTTTAGTAGAACATGATAAAAACTAAGATTTGGGAACGACGAAAACTTAGGAGTGCTACGCTCGGGCTTGAAATCACCGTAGTCTGTGTACATTTTCGCCGCACTCGTTTACACGAAGCCCACCACTAACATACACGGTTACACCTTATATAAATCGTATAACGGCAATAAACTAATCCACTTTTATTTAACGTTCTACTACGACTGTAAAAAGTATCTTAAAATGTATAACACTTGGTATAGGAAACCATAAAAAAAAACACTTTTTTATATTAAACTAGCTGTACCCGCGGCTTCGCTCGCGTTCATTTTTTTAATTGCTAATCAACCTTATTGGGTTGATCTGTAGGGAAAAAAATTGTCTAAAAAATAAAAAATAAAAATTTAGGGGTGGACTACCTTTGGACTGTGGACTTTTACATTTAGGGGGATGAAAAATAGATGTTGGCTAATTCTCAGACCTACTCAATATGCTCACAAAATTTCATGAGAATCGGTCAAGCCGTTTCGGAGGAGTTCAAGTTCGAACCCCGTGACACGAGAATTTTATATATAAGATAATTTTATTTCTTTATAAGAGCGCGCACATTAGGTTCGACGTCTTGGCAAGAAGCAGAAAAAAATAAGGTGGTGTTGCCAAAGATAACAATATAACATTTTGGTCTCTAGATTCCACAGACCACACAAATACCATATATTACAGTTCTCCAGGCGTAAGCTCAGCTTTGCATTTGTGTGAGTGATAGCTAAAAGCCAATAGCCGCGCATCAAAAACCAGTTAAAACAGGTTTAAGCCAACTCGCAACGCGCTACGCCTTCGGTCACACAAATGCAAAGCTGATCTTATGCCTCAAGAACTGTAAACTTACTTACTACAAAAACCGTTCAATTTTTATGTTAGAATTTTAATAATTTAACATCACTATAAACAATATATACCTGGTACGTCGTCTACGAGGTGTACCATTAGCATGTTCTGGCCGAGGGCGTGCCGTGCCGCCGCGTCCGCCGCCGCGCCCGCCGCGACCGCTCGACTGCCGCCGCTCGCCAGACGTCACTTCATCTGGCCCTGGAAATTATATTTACATATTCATCATCATCAGCCCTTTTTAACATCCCACTGCTGGGCACGGGCCTCCCTCAGTACGAGGGGGATCAGGCCATAGTCCACCGCGCTGGCCTAATGCGAGTTGGCGGACTTCACATGCCTTTCGAAAACTTGTTAGGTTTTCTCAGACATGCAGGTTTCCTCACGATGTTTTCCTTCACCGTAAGACAAGTGGTAATCATGATATAAATATTTACATATTAGTATAAATAAATTATATGGTTTTTTATATAATTTTCTAATAAAACAAGTATGTTACTCCTTATAACATTAGCTTTATGCGAGTGAAAGTCCCATCAAAATCGGTACCACCGTTTCGAAGATTAGCCAAAACAAACAGACAGACAGAAAGTTGTACGAAAAACATTTAAAAACAAATTCATACTTTTTTATTATATTCTAAGATAATTAAATACTAATTCTAAAATACGTACCCTTCAACACTGGTACGCCAGTAATAGCGAGGTGCGGCTTATCATTTCTATGTTGTTCCACCAAAGTGCGTACATCGCGTACGAGGGCTATGGGGTCCGACAACAATTCGGGTACCGACTTACGAGCCGCAGGGAGCTGGTGGAGATATAACACTATGGCCTGAAACGTTTCAAAATATTATTGTAGTAATAACAGAGTTTTACCTACCATTAAAACTCATATTATGTCCGGAGCCTTATTCGAGGCCTAATAAACAATATTGAGATGACATCCTCCGTTTCCGGCCGCTTTTAGTCGTTGTAGTTCCCTTTAATTTACGAAAATATGACAACTTCCGGCCGCCATGTTCACCAGGTGATTGGAATCGGCCATTGGAGTTCTCTTCATTGTGGTCTCAATTTGCTACTTATAAGTAACTTAAATAACACCAGGCAGAATTTACTGTTAGGCCTCGAATAAGGCTCTGGACATAATATGAGTTTTAATGGTAGGTAAAACTCTGTTATTATGTCCCTCGCCGTTATTCGAGGCCTAATAAACAATATTGAGACATTGTTTGTTATCGCCTGGTGAACAAGACGCCAATGTGAATAAAATATAAATATCTATTAATATAATTACATTTATTTTATACATCAATTTTATTTAAATCCTTTCTTTTGTTTTAATTATTATTTATTTTTCTTTATTATTATTGTACGTTTTTTTTTTTTTAATATTTTCATTTTTTTTTTTTTTTTTTTAATAACATTTCAATTAAATCAATAAATCACTTTTAACAGCGTAGTAGATTACTATCTTACAGGTTTAAACAACGCTCTTAGGGAGACGCTATCTGAAATTACATTAGGCAATGGTCTAATTTCTTTTTTGTAGAACTTAGAGAAAGTTTCTATCGACTTCCAATTACCTCTAGACAGGATTTTGTCTAACGGTTCTCTATCTATCCAACCTCTGGACGCTACAGCTGATCTCACGCTTCCTGGCGTTGCATCAACCCCCGCATCAGACAAGACAGATTTTACCCAACCTGCGATTACAGTACGAGAAGCAGCTTTAGCGGGTCCACGGACTGTTACAAAGAGGCTACATAGTTTTCCTTCTTTACGTCTATCATTTCCGAATTGTATTAACTTTCTTACCCATAGTACAGGATCTATATTAGGGTTGTCTTTATTCGAGTACAATTTCCAACCTGATTGAGTATATGACACAGAATCAGTTTTAGAGCCGAACATAGGCCAAAATGTTAAACAGTTAGCTTCAGTGTCGTCTATAAAGTTTGAGTCCGATATACTAAGTAGTGTTAGATCATGCACTCTACGCCCAGAACAAAGTAAAAGTAGAGTAGCACAACGTCGTGATATTTCCCACATGTTTAGGATAGGCGGGTTTCTACTTGACAACCAAGATATGACAACATTTGTATCCCAAATATTGGTTTCGCCACGATTCTTAGCGTAACTCGCCGCGATAGCTTTTAATACTTGTTTCACTAATGTATTAGAGCTTAGATGGCAACTATTTTCAGTAGTACACAAGTTAGCGACAACAGATTTATGAACCAGTATAGTTTTATAAGATAACTTATGTTTTAGATGAAGATCTGCCAAGTATTGTGCTAATTCAGCGCCTACTGGATTAATAGGGCTTATATCTGAGGATTGACACCATTTTACCCATCTCTCCCAAGCAGGTTTGTATGTATTAAGAGTGGATTTTCGCCATCCTGCCATCAATAAAGCCTTCTGTTGAGTAGACCAAGATTCTACTGCCTCAGACCACCCCCACATTTCCAAACTTCGAGTGTCAGATCTTCTACTTTTGGCGGGGGACGGCCCGTCGATAGATCTATCAAGTTGGACTCTAGTTGGTGGATTTTGAATGGAGGTGCTACAGCTCGAGCTTTTAAATCCGCTCTCCAAAACGCCTGCGGCCACTTCGGTGCTACTATTAGATATGTGCCGACCGCTCGATTGAGATGCATAAGAACTCTTGGCATTAAGTTCGGAGGCGGAAATATCCACGCTAGTCTGAACTTCCATTCCCAAGCGAATGCGTTGTGTCTCCACGCGGCTCGATCCGTTTGATCCAGACTGACATACATTGGAACAACATGAGCACGACTGGACGCAAATAAATCCACGTCCGGGACACCCCATTTTTGGAATATTACCTGCGTCGCCGTAGGAAGAAGGTGCCACTCTGGAATTATTGACTTCCGGGATAGGCGATCGGCAACACCGTTGAGCTTTCCGGGAATGTGATGTGCAACTAGATGAATGTCGAATCGATTTAAAATTTTGAAAATTTTGTAAGTCAGACCCATTAGTGGTACCGATCGACTTCCTCCTTCTTTCCGTAGATACGCCACGACCGACTTGTTGTCGCACTGAAGTAGCAATGATGAATGGCGTAGAAGAGGACCGAATTGGTGAAGGCACTTCAATATGCTCAACATTTCTTTTTGATTCGAGTGAATTTTGGATTCGTCTCTCGACCATTCGCCCCGTATCTGTACCCCGTTTAATTCTGCTCCCCATCCGGACTCGGCAGCGTCTGTCGTTAAGAAATGGGTTAAAAGTGGAAGGTGAAGTAGAGACGACCTGTCGCAGTTCTGACTCCACCACGTGAGTTCTTTTATTGCCTGTAATGGAAGCGGGGCTTTTTCCTTCACATTGTTTTGAAGCAGAAAGATGCAATGTTTTAGGAGACAACGGAAGTTTAGTCGCCCCTGTGGGACGGCCAGACGGGCAAAATTCATGGTCCCTATCAGACTTTGAACTTCCCAAAGCGTCGCTTGTTTTCGTGTGAGAAACCTTGCTATGGTAGCCTGTAGACCTAGAATTTTCTTTTGTGGCAGGCTTTTCTTGTTGTTCCAGGTATCCCATACTAGACCCAAATACTCCAACGACTTCTGTGGGAATAGGATTGACTTGGATGTGTTGACGATCCATCCTAACTCTTTTAAAGTTTTGAGAACAACCTGGGTCTGCTCTACCAACGTTGACCTGTTCTGACACACAACTAAAAAATCGTCGAGAAAAACTACAATTCGAATCCCTTGTTCTCTTAGGATTTCTGCTGTCCAATTTGAGAGGCATGCGAACACTTTGGGAGCCGTTGCTAGACCAAATGGCAAAGAGGTCATCTGTAGGAGTTGACCTCTGTAAAGCAGTCTTAGGAAGCATCGATGAGACGGTGCTATTGGCACATGATAGTAAGCCTGCGTCAGATCGATTTTTATCATCCAGTCGTTCGGCTGTAAAAAGTTCGGAATGCGATGAACTGAGATAAGTCTGAACTTTGTCACTTTTACAAACTGATTTAATCTCTTCAGATTGAAAATGAGGCGCAAAGTACCATCTTTTTTCGGCGTTAAAAAGAGGGTGGATAAAAAACTGGGAGTTACGGGTGCATACTCTAAAATTCTTTCGGTAATTAGATTGTTTATTGTTAGATCCATCCTGTAAGATGGTACAGTTTGGTACCGATTGTTGGTGAGGTGCGGTAAAACGAGCGGGGCCTGTGCTTTGAAGGGAATTTTGTAACCTGTTATTATTTGCAACAGCGGGGTCGGTGCGCCTAACTTTTTCCATATCTCCCGGTACATCCCTAATCTGCCCCCCCGAAATGGTTGTTCGCTGTCAAAAGCTCTTTCCGCCTCTTCCCCTTTCTTTTGATAGTATTGTGTTGGTTGGATGAGCCGTGTTGATTAAATGATTTTCTAGGGTTACTCGGGGCTTGTGGACCCGCGGTAAATGATTGTGGCTTGTATTGAGGTCGAAAAAGCCGCTGATTTCCAGCATAGGCTGGAAAATTATAGTTAAATGCATAGGGTTGCATAGGAGCATACGACCTATACGGATAATGAGGGGCTCTATATTGTAATGCAAACGGTGCTGTGGGGCGACCGGTTTGATTGTAACTACTGGATCCAGGTTGCGCAGCCTGAGATGTGCCAGTACTTCTCTTCTCTTGCGCAGAGAAGGAAGGTCTTGAAAATATTTTGTTAATGCCCCCATTATTATTTACAAAGTCTGAAAATTGCTCTTTACTAAATAAAAAATCACAGGATGGAGGTATCTTTTTTAGGGTGGCTCTTAAAAATTTATCTTTTACTAAATTCAAGAATGCTTCTCGTCTTTGTTCAATAATATCGGCTCGACGCCCACAAAGCAATTGTAAACAATCAAGAGATATCTTTTGAAAATCACCTGAAAAAATATCTTTAATTTTCTTTACTAGATCGTCTTTAACAAAATTGTCGGTATCTTGAACCCACTGCAATAAATCAAATACTCCTGATTTTAAAGCATCGCTTTGCATAATTATTCCATGCGTAATTGCGCCTAAAGACCTATCTGTGGTAATTAAATTATTTATTTTATCAAATTGTTTAATCTCATCGTTCACCTCAAGTTCAACAAAGCCTGGCCTGGCATTATATAATTTTTGGATTTCAGAGTAACGTACATTAGTCCAATTTTCAGAATTAAAATGTTGAAATGAATTTAATAATAGTAAATGATCGGAAGACGTATTTAATACTGTAGGTTCTTTTAAACTCGTTTTTAAATTAAAATCAAATTTAATCGCCGACTCGGCGGGTACCTCAACTGAATGTGCATCCTGTTGGGTTGGCACCAGATTTTCTACATGTGTTTCTAAAGGGTGATGGTAACCGGGGTCAGCAGCGTACCAACCCGGAGGAGGATAAGCATTGGTAGCCAAATAGTTCTGAATTTGACTTACTTGTTCAGCAAGGTGTTCTAATACCTTACTCTTTTTCTGGCCTCCTACCTCCTTCCTAGGCACCTTTCGTTTACGACGTTGCGGCGGATCCTCTTCGCCGCTGATGGACGAGGACGATGTCAGCTCACCCTCGTGCACACTTTTATCACACACGTTTTCATCACTTTCCGACATTATTTCGTTTTTGATTAAGAAAATAACTCTTTCAAAAATAATTACGAAACTGTAGGTAGTTTAACAAAACACTATTTAACGATATTTTCACTGAATCACAGAATTACAGAATAATTCATATATAAAGAAACTACAACATAACATAATTAGAAAACTTTAGCAAAAATTTATTTCTCGAACGCTAACAGCGTTAAATGAACACTTTACGGCACGAAAATCAAGACGCCAATGAAGAGAACTCCAATGGCCGATTCCAATCACCTGGTGAACATGGCGGCCGGAAGTTGTCATATTTTCGTAAATTAAAGGGAACTACAACGACTAAAAGCGGCCGGAAACGGAGGATGTCATCTCAATATTGTTTATTAGGCCTCGAATAACGGCGAGGGACATAATATTGTTTTAAATACTAGAATCTTCAGTAGTCATATTTTGTTTTAATAGGGTCCTAATAACTTATAGCGCATTTTAATAATACATTTAAGAATTTCATTCATAAATTAGTGAATAAAATGAATATATAATATCTCCATACACATCAATAAAAATTATTGTCCCAAAATAAAAAGTATTCTATATGATAACCAGATCACCAACTACCATCATTCCAAATTTAGTCCAGTTGTTTTGCGTTATTCTTTCCCAGACCACCCTTATCATCTAGGCTCTAGACTCTAGAGTAATTGGTAGGACTTGTGTATATTTGGTAAGTCTGAGAATAGGTCTCAGACCTACCGTAAATACACAAAAAGATCATATAAATCGGTCAAGTCCTTTCAGAGGAGTTTAATAACAAACAGTTGTGACATGAGATATATAACTTGTATTTAACTTGTATTTTTGAAGTGAAACTTCTTTAGAATCGATGTGATTTCAAACTCGATGAAACGAAAAAATAAGTTCATAGTACCAGGCGCTCAGAGACGGGGAAGAGTTAGCCTTATTTTAAATTCAAGTTATACTTCTGACATGTGTACTTTGTACATACGCTCTTTTTTTTTATTTTAACTGTTTTATTATTTGTATTACTTGGATGTTATATTGCATTATGTGATAATTAAAAGAACATTTACCAGACAGATTATAAGTATGATGTAGTATAATAAATATATATATTACAGAGATAAGGCCGCCTGATATGCATCTCTTCTTTGTATTTTGTATGTATTTCTGTTTCTTTTGTGGTGTACAATCACTACATAGTATAAAACAAAGTCGCTTTCTCTGTCCCTAATCCCTTTGTACGCTTAAATCTTTAAAACTACGCAACGGATTTTGATGTGGTTTTTTTTAATAGATAGAGTGATTCAAGAGGAAGGTTTTTATGTATAACTAGCGGATCCCGCGTCTTTGCCTGTGCTAAATCTAGGGAAGAGCCCAAGGGAAGCGAGGGCGAGTCGCTAGTAAAGTATAATATTATTATTATAGCCAAACTAACCTTCAACCCATGCAACTCCATCTGCGTCAAGTGCACGTGTTCGACTGGCGGGGGGGGCAGCAAGGGGGGAGTCTGCCCCTCCGCCGCGAGGTGCGTGCGTCCGAGCAGCGCCACCACGTATCTATCCAATACGTACCACAGCATCTCTGTGAAGAATGGGTACCGGAACTTCTGTGGCACCTGGGGATTAATAGTAGATTAGTAGCAAAGGGCTGTAAGGCATCAATTGCAGCCCGAGATATTTATAGTTCGTCTATAGCGCCTATAGTTCGTACATCTCGATTGTGAGGTAAGTAGAAAAAAACCGGCATTACAAGAATAATTTTTGAAGTGAAACTTCTTTAGAATCGTTGTGATTTCAAACTCGATGAAACGAAAAAATAAGTCCATAGTACCATGCGCTCAGAGACGGGGAAGAGTTGCCTTAATTTAAATTCAAGTTTTACTTCTGACATGTGTACTTTGTACACACGCAGTTTTTTTTTATTATATTGAGACATGGGGATCGAACAAATAAAAGTTTAGTGAGTGGTATATGTATATAACGTGTATATTTATTGGTAGCACAAATTACATAATACTATACTAGTTAATTAAAAGGATGCGACCGTTCGCTACCCGATTTCCCCGTGACTCGCGAGACGGGCGTAACACATTCCAAGTCATTACATATTGTGTTACTAACTAGTGCATAGTAAGCATATCTGTAGTAATGTGTCCCTACAATTATTTTGACGACACGTTTGGCTCAGCTGGTAGTGACCCTTCTGCGCCAGCGTTCACGGGTTCGAGTCCCGCTGGGGGCATTCAGTCAGGGAGCACGAATGTTTGTTCTCCAGTCATGGGTGTTAATATTTATATTATGTATGTATTTAAAAATTTGTATGTGTAGTATATCAACTATCTGGTATCCGTAACACAAGCCTCGTAGCTCACCACGGAACTAGATGGCGCTGTTGTAAAAATGTCCCAACATATATTTATATATTTATATTTATTATTATTAAACAAAGTCCTCCGCCGCGTCTGTCTGTTGGTCTGTTCGCGATAAACTCTTAAACAACTGCACCGATTTTAATGCTGTTTTCACAAATAGATAGTAGTTCTCGAGGAAGGTTTAAGTACATAATCTGTCAAACCTTTGTATAAATTATATTTATTAGCGGAACCCGCGGTTTCGCTCGCTCTAAATCTGTAGACTAGCCTGTACTGTACCATAGAAACAAAATTTAACACATTGAAAAATTATAATATAGTTACACAACAACGAAATAACAATTATACAAATTGTATTAAATTTTTTCAAGCTCACTTTCGTAACTGAGTGAAGCGGGTTCAAATCCGGGACTCACACCTCTGACTTTCTCATCTATACTCTATACTATTATACTATATTTACTATATTTTACTATATTTTACTATATTTACTATATTACTATATATTACTATATAATTATAATTGTAATTATAATTTATAATATAATATAATAATATTATAAAGAAGTAAAGTTTGTTTATTTGTTAAATTGTAAGGGGTAATCTCGGGATCTACTGAACCGATTTTAAAAATTCTTTCACCAATAGAAAGTCACATTATTGCTGAGTGTCATAGGTTATATAAAAAACCGAAAAATAAAAAGGCTTTTACGTGGTAGCCCGTTTTGCAAAGTGAATCGGAGAAAAAACGGTCGAATGAAAGCGTTTCTTACGAACGCTGCCTTAACTATGAAAGATATATTTTTGAGTTCTAGAGAAAAGATGTGGAGCTTGAAAATGCCTACAAAAAAGTCAACGACAGCATATGTCTAACTTATATTTAAGTTACAAAAAGTAGTTTTTTCAATATTAGTATGGATAATTTAATTTTTTATATTAATAAAATAATTTAAATTATTTAAACACTCTGTACTAAAAAAGGATTATTAACATTATGCCCAACGAAGTGGGCACGGGTTCAGCTAGTTTCTAATAAAATTACTTATTATACAAGATGAAGAAAAACGTCATGGGAAAACTTGCATGTCTGAGAGAACCTAGCAAGTTTTCAAAAGACACATGAATGGACACAATTTGGTGTTTGGATACCTTGATTATTGCAGTATTAATCAACATTAAGTGATATCAACAACAAAAAGTTTAGTGTAAAACATTATCATTCACAACAAAATTGAAAGCATTACATAAATTTTATTAATAAGACTCATTAGTCATGTACTATTATAAATAATATTTAAATATTATATGAGACTAGCGGACCCTACAGACGTTGTCCTGTACATATAGAAAATTTTTATAAACGTTTGCTCCCGGTGAAATGTTTTAGTATGCATGCGCAAAACAGCGTTGCCAGGCAACGACTTATTTATAATTGAATATGTCATTTATTGTGCAAATGTATAAATAACTAAATAATATAAAAAATACATTATCTAGTGGACCGAATTGTGAATCTAAACCATTCTCGAATACACTCGAACACACACAAAACATTTCATCAAAATCGGTCCAGCCGTTTAGGAGGAGTTCAGTGACATACACACTCACAGAAGAATTATATATATAAAGATATTATTGAATAAAAACAACTTCAATCTAAATTACCTTTGTAACATCTTCAACCTGTGCAATTTTCAGTTGCTGCTCAATCCCAAACTGATGTAAGAAGTTCCCACCGAATACTAAAGAGTCACTTGGCGTATACACGGCGTGGATCCAACCAGTCGGAATAAAGAAAGTATATCCCGATTGCAACTGAAAGTATAAGAGTATTGTATATAATCATTTTTTCAGTTATTCTACAGTAATACACATATATTATAAATATTTTAATGATGGTTTGAAACAATGATTTTACATATATATGATTTTTTTATGATGTTTAAACTTTTAGAAAATTAAAAGCAAGTTTGGAAAATATTTCAATTTTATGTGAATAAAATCTTATGGTGCAAAAATAGTAAGTGTTCAAAGATACGAGAGCAAAGACGGGACAAAAAAAATATTTTTCCATTATACAATAAATAAACAAAAATTTACATATAGATCAACTTAAAAAAATCAGTACCGTAATAAAACCCAATAATTATTTTATTCTAGGAATTAACATTTATTACTGACTATCTTACTTACATGGACCCTAATACATTTGTCGACCTTATCTCCAAAGAAGACATCCGACTGCTTGCCAGAAAGCACCCACTTTTCATACAACTGGAGATTTTTTTCTGTCGGTGGAATAAGCCAGAATACTTTTGCACCTGTAAAAATATTTGAGTAATAGACATAAGATACTTTTTCAGGCTTAACAAAATTGCTTTTAACTATATATTTATATTTTATTTCAATTTTCTCCACTAAGCTTGTTTCTCTCTCTATCTCTCTCCTTTCTTCCTTTCTCTCTCGTAATCAAAAATAAATATAACCTATGGTTTCCAAGATAGAGGATTGAATACACATAAATATTTCCAATTTAATTTATTTACCTCTCAAGATGTGGTACCATACTGAGGTGCCACCAAAATCGATGTGAAAATCAGTGTAGCATCCCTTCACTGACATGAGACAGTACTTTTGCACCTTCGGGTACATCATGTCATCTAAAGCATTTGTTGATTCGGTCTGAAAAAAATTATTATTTAGACATTTCATATTTAAAAAAAAATACTTTGTATTAACTAATACTTAATTTAATGAAAATTAAATAGAGAGTCATACACGTCATCATATAAAAACTGTTTTAATAAGTTACACTAGCTTATCATCGCTTCGCTCTATTGCATTTGCATACAGATTTTTGTAGTTATACAAGTAACACCTACATATTACATTAAATCTACGTAAAATCTTTACTTTTGGAAAATCATATAGTTTCTCCATGTCAGTCTATCTGTGCATTGAAATTTTATCAAAATCCGTATAGCCGAACCATAAAGGTAGGCCATACACTGACAAAAATCAACTCTACTAATGTCATACAAATCAATTTACAACTTGAACTAAAACAAATACAAAAGAAATATTCAAAATATGTTTTAATTTATTTTACACTAGCCTTTCCCGCGACTTCGCTTGCGATCTAAAGTTGAAAATCAAAAGAAACATTTTACTCCCGTTTCGGCCACATTTTTCATTGATGCTCCGCTCCTATTGGTAGTAGCGTGGTGTAATATAGCCTATAGCCTACCTCGATAATCAGAATACCCAACACAAAAAGAATCTTTAATTCGGACCAGTTTTTTCTGAGATTAGCGCGTTCAACCAACCAACCAAACAAACTCTTCAGCTTTATAATATTAGTATTGATATAATTTTTAATTACCTGTTGATCTTTCAAGTGTCTCGGCCATACGCTGTCGACCCAATCAATGAGGCGCACTATGCGAGGAGCCTGTACGTAGTTCTCTAGCCGAGTGTGAGAGAACTCTAGCGAGATCACGTTCAGCAGTCTCTCTTTGTTGGGATCATCGTAGTAACGTTGCCAGTCCTGATGACATCGCAAGATTAGATATATGCTGCTATTATACATGTTATAAAGCTGACTAGACCTGTGGTAGCGTGCTCGTTTGTGAAACTGAGTGAAGCGGGTTCGAATACTAGGTTTTAAGCCTCATCACTCATGGTTTTATGTGCGAATCATTTCCAACATAATTACCACTCTTCTTGCAGAAAAGATCATGTTCCCAGCAGTGGGATGTGAAAAAGATAAAGCTATGTACGCACATACATCACATAAATTTGAGTTTTGGCGCCAATTAAATAAAAGTGGATTGCAAAGGAGGAAGCGACTCCAAAAAAGCGGAAACTGTTTTTCGGCTGGGAAAGTGATGGCGACCTGTTTTGGGATAGTCATGGAGTTATCTTCATCGATTATCTTGAGGAAAACCCATTACCAGAGCATACTTCTCATCATTACTTGACAAACTGAAGACTCAAATTGCTGAAAAACGGCCACATTTACAGGAATAGAAAATCTTGTTTCACCAAGAGAACGCGCTGTCTCACAGCGGCGGTTGACATGGCGAAAATCCACGAATTACGATTTGAACGGTTGTTCATCCGCCTTACTTTGTATATCTAGCCTCAATTGACTTATTTTTGTTCCCTCATCTAAAAACTGCACTCGGAGGACAGAGATTTTTGTCAAACGAAGAGACAATCACCTTTGTGAACAGGTTTTGCAGAGAAAAAGGCCGAGTACTATTTGGGTGGGTTAGAAAGATAGGAGCATCGCTGGGAGAAGTGAGTTTAAACTACACTGTACTATACTACATAATATTATTAAGTTAACTTCCTCGTTTTACTGTGGAAGCATCTGGATTGTACGAGCACAAATCTTACCGGCAATCTATAATGCTTACAAAGTCATGATTTTTAAAATGTGTCTCGCCTGCAGTTACGTATCTACCTACTTTAACCTGGCACACATATGTTAATGTATGCACTATATCGGTAACAATCGTTACAAAGTAGCAAAGCTGAATATAGGTACTATTTGCCCCGAGCGTGCCCCGAAGCGAGTGCAGCCTTCAAAATTATTATATGCTATTTATGTTAACTTAAAATACTGTTCGATATATCTTTCGCCAACATTAATTTGAAATGTTTCTCGCTCTGCTTTGTTTTTTCATGTTTTAATATCTTAAAGAATTAATTATTAATTGTTTATTTGTTAAATGCAATTTACTCGCATTAATTATGCTTTATTACAGAAGTTACATTTTTTGCATATTTACGTATTAAGAAATTTATTTTATTCTGATTAATATATACCTTCATTGTCATCTCAATATTTTTCTGCGTGTTTACATCCATGACGTCAAGTAGGCGCCTAGAGCCGACGCACATGCGCACGTCGTTCACGGTAAAGTTACTGGTTGGCACCCTGAAGACAAAGGAATCACCTTAATAATTAAAATTACTGCATTATTATAAATATTTTTATAAGAAAACATTATTCAAATTGTAAAATAATATTTAATTCTTCATTTATATAGTAATTGAAATTATTGGTCATAGCTTTTGGCTTTTACACCTACGTCGTACGTCACTCTGTAGTCTGTATAACCACCCGGTTTCCTCAGTCGGTCGCTTTCAGCGTTAGAGAGCGGGCGTGTTACTATGTTTCATTTCAACTTTTCAGTTTCAGTTTCGCTTCACAATGTCCATGTAAATTTTGAACGCTTTACCCATTTTACTGCGCAAACCTTATTTTTGAGGTCTAAGCATATACTCATGAAATATAAACATGCTTAGCTGAATCTGGCTTTAATAATTCATTTTGTCACAGCGTTAAGCTTTTGTGTCTACCATTTTGTTTTAGGGATTCATATATTTCGAACTCGTAAGACAATAGATATTTTTTCAATACTCAGCTCAGCGATTGCCTATAGTTTTGTCTGATTGAAAATAAAGAACTATATACATTGCGCATATTAACGACTCTCTACAATCAAGACATATTTCCGGTCGTACATAATTGTGTCAACGCGGCTCTTTTACTTAATTGTAGCTTTAAACAATATTATAATCTACTTAGTATTTTATAGTTATAAGCACAATAAGTTGCCTTTAATACTTATATTAATTGTAACAAAATGTGGCAGGATGTGAACATTGCATAACTTTTACGTCAGCATCGCGGGTTCGATTTTGTTCATAATATGTAGTAGTATAATTTTATATAGACGTTTAAGAGGTTTAAGAGGATATGTGAAAGATTAAAACTCAAACCATTAAAACTTTACACTACTTTTATTTCACCTAAAGCTTTTCTTATTTAAATAATACATTTTTAGATATCTTTTATTACGCTACCTATATAGCCCTTCCAATATCTCGTGGGAATCACTTTATGTCAAGATAACAATAAAGGATCCAATCTACGTCACTTACCGCCTATTTTTGGAAAAAATCATATCGTTGTAGTCATTAAAACGAACAGACCAACATTGTATTTATTACATACATTATGGTTAGTAAATAGTTGTTTTAAAAATAATAAATATAGTCTCTTATATTATGTTTTAATGAAACATGGGCGAATGAAACCTGTTCAACGAGCAAATATTTAATGAAGATATCCTACCCTTTGACCATACCCTTTTGTTAGTATGTACATAAAAACTACATATACACGTGTATAGCTTTAGTCCGCAGTATATTTTTGAAAAGGGCATGAATACACAATTATTTGTCGAAGATATCAACGTATAAATCTTAATTAATTGTAAATTGTATTTGGTACCTACTAAAAAGGTCGTAAACCTTAAAGAATGCTCAAAAATAATTATTCTTTTTAACATCAAGAAAGAAACGTAAGTTCATATGTTAAATGAAACAGTATCGATTGTAATCATCGTTTCATTTTGTTACTGAACGGATCGGCGTTAACGATCTTATGGCGACGCGATCTTGACATAAGTAAGTGATTACTGACATGGCCAGGTCTAGTTAACTAAATACATATGTACCTAATAGCCCTTAGGTACTAAATAAAAAAGTCTCACAAAATTATATAATCTATACTAATATTATAAAGAGGAATGATTTATATTTTTGTATGTTACGAATAAACTCAAAAACTACTGAACCGATTTCGAAAATTCTTGCTATCAGAAATCATCATTATCACTGAGTAACATAGGCGATATTTATTACTAGCGGAACGTTATTAAAAACAATTGAGACTTGAAGTAAAATAAACTTATAAGGATAATAACTAAATACCAAATAATGCATTGGTCATCTATTAGTAACCGGTCTAAAAGCACATTGCGCTACACCACCTGCTTTACCGATATGCAGTTGCTAGGATGTTTGTTGTTCCTATCGCCGCTTTCGAAGTGAAATAATTGCTATCCGCAATGATAGCTAAGTAATTAAATGTAATATTTTGGATTCAGAAAGCATTTATTTTAATAATTATGTTATTTAATTACTTAACGAATTAATATCGCTTCGCTCGGGTGCGTTCCTAAGTGCCTAAGAGTAACCTGTCTGTTATTCCAGGTCATAGTCGATCTCCACAAACAGCCCCCCCCCCCCCTTCATTGGACCGTTGGAGCGACCCCATGTTCGATGAGTGCATAAGCGATTCAGCTACGCCCCAATTAATGGGGGTTTAGTTTGCTAACCAGAGACCTACAGAACCATCTATATGTATCCATGTGATATGCGTAAATAGTTACAAAAACATAAAAAAAAGGTATACTACTTATATATTATAGTCCATTTTAATAGAAAGCAACTACATTAGTTTAATTGAAGAATGAAGAGAAATGTTCATATTAAAAGTCCATCTAAAATGATAACGACAGACTTACTGCGATAGAAACTAAACACAACTTGAACTGTATCGGAATAGATTAATAAACTATTCTTATTAGCACAGATGTCCTATGACAGACTAAGTACATAGTAGCAAAAGCTATTAAGTCTAACAATCTATACATTATGAATAAATATGAAGTGCCTATATTTTGTAATATTAAGACAACAGCTTTTTAATAAATGAATATATGGGATTATATACGGTACCAACTTGAAATACACACTTTTATTCATATTTTACCGAATGCCCTGGACCGATTTTCACGGAACTTCCACGGTTAGTAGCTACCTATATATTTCTTAAAGATGACGATGATAGCAAACATCAAAATCTGTGCAGTAGTTATCTAGTGATGCGTTCCCAGACAGACAAAGAAAAAAATCGAATAACTATAGCCTTGCATTAATAATAATAAGATTATCCAAAATAATACTTAATAAAATAATACAGAACTCAGATAGGTATAAAATAACAATTGAAGTAGACGAGACGAAAACAATCCAAAAAGTTACCTTAATCTATTACATAATTTTCTAAACCGTGCCAAGTGATGACTTTACAGTATGTTTTTGTGATAACATCAAGTGGCCGGCCCACTGGAATGAATAGGAAATCAACAGTCGGGAATTCAATTGATTGTCATCATAGAACTATAATATGAAAATTGTAAACATTGTAATGATTTGAATGTCATAAAAACTTCAAATAATTAAATTATATGAGAATAACAAGAACTGGATATATTAAACAATAGTTACCTTTTCTATAACAAGATATTACTAAATATCGGCTAAGACATGTCAACACTTGTTTTAAGCATTGATACGTATTCTTCATCCTGAATTCTTAGATAATACGAACAAAATCTCGTCAAAACTCAGTCCACCCGTTCTAAATTTAGCCCAAATCAATAGATAACTGATGAAATTTTATGTATCTATCATTTTATATATTAAAAGCAAGAACGTGTTCTTAGCAAACTCTACACAATTATTATACTCAACCCACGGTCGACGACAACAAATTTACAGGATATATCTATACAGGATAGTATATTTTCATACTCTTGTATAATACGAACGAACTCTAATTGCCCTGGACCCGGTAATTCCGGGAAAAGGCTCGAAACGAGCGCCAACTGCGTAGGCGTATGTAAGATTAGCTGTACTACCCTGTACCTACATTTTCATGGAACAAGGTTTTATAACACAATTTTATTTTTACTAAACGTTGATATCACTGAGAATTTAATATATTGTTCGTCAAATTATGAGGAACGAAGGAGGAAAACATTTTTGTACAAAGGAAAATTCATAAAATAAATTGGAAATACAATAATATGCCAACTTCTTGTTTATTTTAGCAATACTAATGAAGGCAGAGAAAGCTACGCATATTGCCAATAGTCATAAAAATCAAGCAAGCACCAGAACTCAATTTAATAATAGAAGAAAGTATATTTTTAATAACAGAACAAAATAACATTATTCTTATTAATAAAGTTTACCTCTACAATCTAATACGAGGGATTCGCGAGTGTTATATCGCGAGAGAGATAAGCTCGCGGTTATCGGCCCATATTTAAGTTAATTTAATTTTATTTATTTACCGAGTATGTTAATACATATTAAAACGATTAGCAAGCTTTAAGGAGTTATAACTTTAAATATAATGTATAAACGTCATACTATACTGTAGTACTGTTTGTTCCAGAAACATATAGAGACATTCATAAAATCTAAATAGTTACGTAAAAATGTACATAATGTATGAGTAGGAAGATATGTATGTATATAATATATTTTTACACACATTAAAGAGTAGAAGATATTTAAATAAAAGTCAGAGATCTGTCGTAAACAAGACGCGGTAAGTATTTCAGTTGTATGTTTTACTCCTAATAATGTTCTCATGAACGAGTTCCGCCACAGTTCCACAAACACAAGTTCTCTGTATTCCTTTCACTATCAAGGTCTGGTTGGATGATAATTCCACACAACCAATGAGATCAAGCATAGGATCGATAACTTAGCCTTAGATAGTGTTTTCTCATAACAAAAACCCAATATCTATACGGCCTGAACTAGGGCTCGAACGGTGGACCTCCGGAACTGCAGTACTCTCCGTACCATGCTGAGCAAAAGACTAACAAGGCAGTTAGTTAAAATGTATATGTTATAAGGGCTAGCGAAGCGAGCCCCAACACTATCCCACAACCTGAGCATTTTGTGGTACACTTTACTAAAAATCTTCTAGATTCCAGATAAATCCTATAGATTTGTGCTTTAACATAGTAATTTAACTTTATATCTAGATGTGTTATCTATTAAAAAATATAATTTTATAAATATTAAGAAATTAACATTGACAACTTTGTGTTCATTGGATAGAATTACATTGTACTACTAACGCCATTTGTTAGAAAAATAAAGAATTAACATCGCTGTAACATTATTACCCGTTAGGCACGCCAGCCCTCACAGAGCTCAGCTTTTTGATGATAAATAATAAGTCAAGGGTATTCCATACAACTTTTAAGAACTCTACCATGATTTAATTGTAGGTTTACCCTTTAAGAGAAAACGTCATCATTATTAATCTTTCTCGTATTTTTTGTTTATTCACAACAAGCAACCGGTTTTAAAGTAACTTCCAGACAATAAACTTAATTACCGAGACCTTAAACTTTAAACATAACTATAACACGATTAAGGATAGACAAATTAACAAGAATAGAAGTAGAAGGAACAGGATGAATTAGGTGGCCTTTCATACATCTTTATTCTGAATAGGGTACCGTATGTATTGCAAAAGAAATTTACCTACTAATCAAAAATACAATATTATAATTATTTAGCACAACTAAACAGCTCATCTGAAGACACCTTTAGGTCATTAATATTACGACAAAAGTATAAACGGAACGACACATAAACAATTACTAAGAATAATAATTAGATATTATTTTTAATTATCATAAAACATATATTTATTGTTAACATTCGTTCATAATATTACTTACGAATTTTCAATATAGGTATTATGTACTACAAAAATCAACGAGATGCGAAATCAAAGATGACCTTTTTAAGCGTCGGAACGTCTACGATTCGATCGTTCTAAATCTTAAATTTGCATAGAGCATACGTAACTGAAACCAAAATGCAGGTCGTTTTTCGATTTACAAAACAGGTTTCAGAATTATGTTAAGAAGATAGAAGATAGAGCTTTACAAGCGATTTCATTTGTGTTACCACTAAATCAACCTATTAAATACTCTTTACCCAGATGAGAAAATTCTATAGTGTGCCATTATGTGGAAAGCCACATCTTGGTAGGTACAAAATCTTTTACATACTTGTGTTGAGATATTAATATATTTTATAAATATACAAATTTAATTCAGTAGGTACATTAAATATGCTGAAACCTGAACACTATGATATTAAACTAGCATTTCCCGCGGCTTCGCACGCGTTCTAAAAACCGGAAAACAAATTCTTTTTGAGTCGCGCGGTATGATACTTCGCAGAACTAACGCCCGCCCTCCCGTTTTTGCAACATTTTTCTTTGATGCTCCGCTTCTATTAGTTTATAGATAAGGTTATTTTCCAAACAAAATCGCTTTTTTTCGTCCCTTATGGATTAACCAGTGGTCATTAAATATTAATGTCAGAGACCTGAAGGACCTTCATCCATTTGACCAAGATAAACAAAACAAGTTTCTTAGTGTCGTTAAAGCACCTAATTATATTTAAAGGGATCTTATATCAACTCAAAATGTTCAAACCAATACAATAAAAAAATAATGTTTATCTATATCTATGTATAATAATATTCTGAATCGAATCAATGTACATTAAATATTAATTTAATTCTTATCAAAAAATTATCAATACAGAGGCCCAATTTGTAGTTTTTAGAATTTTTCTGTCTCACTGTTTTGTATGTTTGGCTGCATCACGAAAAAACCACCGGACAGATTTTGATGAAATTTGATATGATAATAGCAGGGTATCCAGGTGGACATATATGATACTCTTCACTGAGGAAAAATATATAATTTCTGAGAAATCTATATAATATACTAATTACGTGACAAACCTGGGCGGATTGTAGTAGAGTCGGATGAGATTTTCGATATAATAAAATATCAATCGAAGACTTTATGGCGCTTTAATCTCATAAATGTGCAGAAGTGTGTTCACAAGACAAGTAGTTACAGTACCTACTATCTATATTTTATATTCACTCTCATAGTCCGTTATGACAATATAATATTATGTTTGATCAGACAGTGATAAGCACAGTACAGATAGGCGACTTTAAGCTTTTCGCGACACGGGGGTAAGAATTCAGGACTTTAGTACCTGAAGCCGTTTATTCAAGACGCCAAACTAACGAGACAATAACACTAATTCTAGAACATAAAATAAAAAAACAGGTTAAGTTGTACGATCTCAAGTATCAAGCCTAAGTTTTTTATGTCAATTCCTCAAAATTGTGACTCTTAGTATGTGTAGTTTCTTGTACAATAAAATGTCATTTTAACATAAAAGTATTAAACAATGGACAAAAAATAATAAAATTGTCAACATATGCGGAACGCTGTTATAGCCTAATAGACTATTCTATGCGCTTTCACTCTCAAATAAAATAATGAAAACGAGAAATATTCGTAATTCGAGATTAAATTCTATAACAGAGGGCGAGACACACACAAGCGTATAATCGTATCATCTTTCTAATTGTGAATAAATAAGAAGTCAAGGGCACCTGTCAAACAAAAAAAATCAATAGCTTAAATAATATGTATACTACAAAGATAGATTTCCTTCTTCTCTCTCTATAATTTACTGTTTAAGTACAAGTAGAAATTATTTTTAACCTAAAAAGCACAGTATATGATAAAGTAGTGGTTACTGTGAAACATTTGATATTTTTGCAAGACCTTATCAAAATTTTTGATAAAATTTTATGGAACATGATGTGGTAATGTTTTTACGGTAAAAAAATTTTTTTGGTCTTATCAAAAGTAAGTAAATATCAAATCGAAGCCACTAACATAATAATCACTACGTGTAATAAAACAAAGTTCAAATATTCTTCACCATGTCACCGTGTTTGTCTAAATATTCTTGAATAACTCAAAAACTACTACTTTTCATGCAGTAGCATACATATTACATAGTGATTCCATGCGGAAGATTTAGGTGAAGATTTTCCCGTTTCATCAAGGTTTTGGGTTAAAAAGCCGAAATATGAAGATGATTGTTGAAGATGGCGGAAAAAATCTTGCCGACATAGAGCTTTATTGGACAACTATGTATTACGGAGTTTTTCCTCTTAAAACGATCTTATTAAACTAAAGCAACGCTGGTCGCATGTATCTAGGGTCACACCCAAAAGATGGTAGAGGGTAAGTCACAAGTAATTAATAAAGCGGCCAACCAATAAAAGTTTGTACGATGTAAATAAATCAGGGTAGCTTTAGCTTGAGCTAAAGTATTTTATTTATTCAGTAGAAGGTACGAGTAACACGACTTACCCGCGCTAGCTTGGGTGCGTAGCGTTGCTACCAGTCGATGTGCGTTATAAGTTATAACGTACGTTTTAAATAAATGATACATATGAACAGTGACCCTATTGGCTGCGCTAGTGGACTTATGGTTATGGACCATAATTATTCATTTAATACGCTCCCCAAATACTTATATTTAATTATTATTTGTCTGAAAGTGAATTTGTTAAATGAGTGTATGTAGTAGAAAATGAGCTTTACAAAAAAAATACAGACGAATTCAGAACCTCCTTCTTTTTGCAGTCGGGTGAAAAGTGTTCTTGGGTGTTTTAGCCAATTAAAACAAATAAACAGATTCTGATGAAATTTAGCACTTAAAGCACAACATTAACACAAACACTTACTTTTATTTTAGAAAAGTAATCAGAGTACAAAAAAATTAAAACCCATGAAATTGTGAACAAAATCAGAGTACCTCTGTAATACAAAAGCATCTAAGGATGCACCCGAGCGAAACGAAGGTAAACAGCTAGTTAAACATAGATTATACTATAAACTCAAATATTGTAATATTCCAATCTTATTTAACGCAGTTAGTGTAGTTTTAGTAGATCTATGTGACTCTATATGGGACTATACACTAGAAAAAGCAATTCAAGTAACCAGTTGTCACAAAACGTCACGTTTGCAATGTAGATTGGTTAGTCTTAGAACCAACTACAAAGTAAACTATAAATTATTTATCGTTTATTTGATCTTGAACTCTGTATAGTAAAATTAACTGTTTAATGTATTTATAAAAAATTTTGATTTTCTATTTTTTGTACGAGAATCATAATAAGACTTATAAGATATCTTTTTAACACTTGTTGACTCTACCATAACTTTTTTTAAGGGTGCTCCTAAACGGGCAATATTTATGGCTGCAATACAGGGCAATGTGTTGCAATTATATTATTGTCAAGGTAACGTTACAACTGACAAAACAACAATAGCACAGAGTATAGCAATTAATCACGGCGTCACTCACAGCAAACTTCAGTCGCGTAGAAAAAGACACACTATGCCATAACTATAGAGAGCGACCGAAACAACAATTAGGACTGGTCGGGCAATATCGCAGAAAATCGATCGCTCAGCGATCGTCCGGCAATATCGGCCATACTAAACATGATTGCCGATATGGCCGGGCAGTAATGCAATATTGCACCGTGTTGCTGGTTTTGCTTGCAATGTTGCCAGCTCCTGTATTGCAGGCACATATTGCAGAAAAATATTGCCCGTTGAGAAGCACTGTCAATCCTGTATCTTATACTACAACCATAATATATTTTTGTAATGTGAAAATATAAAGTGAATTATGTTTATCTCTAATAATTAAAGAATAATTCTTGACAAAACATGTCTTAATTTGTATATTTAAATTATTTTATTAATTCATATAATTACAATTCCATAAGTTTGTACTATTATAAATACTATACTAAGTTTGAATCCAATCCCTGATAGTATTTTTTAGACAATAATATAAGGCCCATATTGCACAATACCATCGGATGAAAAGTTTGCAGTCGTCGTCGTCAGTACGTGATCGAAAATGTGTTGATTACACAAAACATGTAAGCACAACGGGACATTACTTGCTTTACTGACGTATTAAGATTAGATTCAGAGCAAGACTCACTCGCTCCGCTTCGGTTAGTCCCTAAGTTTCAGCGGTTAATGTAGATTTTTCAGAAATTAGATATTGTCTCGGAGCAAAAAGTATCCATTACGATAACCAGCTATCATCATACCATCATTTCATTAAATTTTTTCCTGTAGTGACAGACACAAACAGACAGACAGACCAAAATCTAAAAACTATAGCTTCGACCTCTGTATCAATAATAATGACTAATAGTTTTTTTTTTAATATTTCATGTACAGATTCGACTAAGTTAGAATTTTATTATACCTATGTATAGATTTCTATATAAGAAAAAAAAATATTCATAACAAAGGTTTTGCTACATTTGGAACTGTAAATAACTACTTATCATAAAGAAGCTATAATGGAAATGTAGATTTATTATCTACAATAACAATCAACAACCTTTTAAGTTTTAACCAACTCAAAAAGTAGGTAACATTATATTTTTTGTATGTTACCATTTTAAAGACTTTTTAAATGAATATATGTACCTAAGGTTAATTTAATTATACCTAATATAATTAAAAAAATAAGAGATCAAGCATAAATCCGGGTCAACATATGAGCTTAGTACTTTTTACAGCAGAAAAATATCTCATTTCTGAGAAATCTATACAAAATCTATACTAACAGTTAAAACGTAGTCTCCTGTAAAAGGTATATAAAATATATGAATTAGGTTTCCAGTGACTTTCTAGTGAATAATTATTTTAAACTATAACCCGATACTGATGTCAATGCGACGGAATATGTATCTATAAATAATAATGTTCTCCGACCGATTCCGGCCATGGCGGCCAATCTCATTGAGACTGGCCAACTGCGCAGGAGATATTATAGTGCACAAGTGTATGCGCAGACACAAGTGCACTCTCTATTCCTATCACTCTCATACTCCGGTGGGACGACTACTCGACACGACCAGTGAGAGCTAAGGCGCAGGACCGACGGCTTTACGTGCTCTCCGAGGCACGGGGGTGACTCACCGCCAACCTCCCAACTCCGGGCTATTACTGAGGCTTACTAAACAGAAAGACTCAATAATTAAACTTGGCCCGACCTGGGATTCGAACCCAGGACCTCTCGATGTATGACCGTACATGCTAGCCACTACACCACCGAGGCAGTTGTATCTATATACAGATTATGTATACATTATCCCTCGTTCACGTAACGGCGGTGTAGCGACGAGATGTTTTGCACAAATACACTTTGTGGACCGAAAGAGGAATAATGAATAATATATTAAGATTTTATTATTTCACATAGGTTTATTCCTTTTATGGATACCTGTCTGTATATACCTATCTTAAATTAATAATGCCCAAGTTGCTTGTTTATATATATTTTAGTAATAGTTATCTTTATGGCACTTTTTAGGTATGATTCTTATAACTATAGTAAAAAGCCAGTGTTTCATATTAAAATTCTGCGAGGCTAATGAAATTCTACTCATACAAATAAAGTTAAACTCACTTAACATTTTGTCGACATTCGCACACTTCCTAAGATGGGTATATGTAAAGTCAATTACATAGATAGTAACGAGAAGTAGGTGGTTTGTGATTGAACTTCATCTAATCATTTTATATGCACAGTGCGTTCTTAAGTTGCACCAAAATCTTTCACCTAAACCAAATCTTAATCTCCCGATTTCAGCCCTTACAAGAAATGTTCAGTCAAAATAAAAATATGTTGCCTACTTCATGGTAACGCCTATTTAAAAATAATAAAAAATATATAGTAGCCTATGGAAATACAGCATAAATTACTATAAGAAACAATTTCTTTGTTGAAAAAGTAATGCACCATATGGTCTTTTTCATGAAAACTTCAAGTATTTTACTTCATATTACCAATACCAACTGCAATAAAAACTTGAAAACTTTGTAGCCTATAAACTAACAAAGTAACAGTTAGTCCTATAACAATTTACATCTATAATGGACATTAACTTTGATAAACTAATTTGATGAATTCCTGATAATATATTTCTATAATAATAATTTGAGTTTTTGTAACATTAGACTTAGTTTATTTTCAACTATTGTGCAAAGTAAAGCATTGTTTTTAAAACATTCACCAAGTAATAAATAAAATTAAATAAGTACTATTATGTGGAACAATTTCAGAAAATAAAAGAACAAAAGATTTTACTAGTGGCATGTTATGTAATAACTGCCAACACATTTCATAAAAAATGTGGTTTGTGCATTTTTAAATATACAAAGATAACTTACCTTAACCCCAATCCAATTTTTTCTTTAAAGAGTAATGGCGTTGTGAATCCATGTCTCTGCAGATATGATACGGTGAGATCGGAACCAACCATCTCCAGGACTGCCCCTGCATGTTCAAAACGAGAGCTTTCCAGTTTATCGGCAAGGGAGAAACCCCGTCCACCTTCAGCTTCATCGTCTCCAAGAGCCCACTCATCAGAGTAAAGCTTACGATGCTTGCGTTCCCTCTGTAAGAAAATAAAAGTTTTAATAACTAACATCTACTAACCAATTTTTTGTTGTGTGTTTGTGTAAATACTAACTGTGCTGTCTTTTGTTGTAGGTTTAATAAGGATTTACTTCCCTTATACTTTCATAATTTAAATAAACTTATTGACTCTATGTTACCGACCAATCTCCTTCGTGTCTTCTCCATTCTACGTGACATTGGCAAAATAATTTGTGCTCAACTGGCACGCTTTGAAGTCATTACAAGAGAATTGAATTGAAAAGTTTTAATATCTATGATATTTATAATCACAATAAAGAAAAAACTTATTTTTCAATTGAATTATCTTGTTAATAGCTTCAAAACATACTAGTTGAGCACAGATTAAAACAATTTTTTATCAAACTAATTATTAGATTAAAATATCAATTAATATGCTGTCTATTTTTAATGTTATAATATGGTAGAGGTACTAGAGTAGCCCTCAGTCCTCTCCAGTTCGTCTCTTGATATGTTTTAACTATTATTATGAATTTCTCAGAGATATTTTACTGGAATATATTTGGCCTCTTATAGATTTGGCTTCTATGTCGATAATAAAATTGAATATTACAATAAGATTTTTCAAAAAATATTCATTGCACAGATTCAACTAAGTTATCAATTTAAATCAAAATAAAATATTTTGATTTCTGCATCAAAATTGTTACAATTTCTTACTGAACGGTAAGAGTCTACCACCAGTTCTAATAGAAAAATCCTCTGACCTGAGAAGAAATGGCAAAAAGAAACTCAGCCGGAAAAAAAATTATTATATGTTTAGAACAAAAGAACGGTTCTTTTTTCAATATCTTTACCATTTTTATTCTTTATTAAGCTATTTAGTTTACTTCTAGTTTGTGGGAGTTAAGCCTGTCTATTAAGAAAATAAGAGTTTAAATAATAATAGCGAATATTCACAGACAATCATATTAATTTTTATAAGCTGAAATGAATTTAAGTATCAATCTAACCTATTTATTTATGACTATAAATAATAAATTTATTTTAATATAGTACTTTCCTAAACACTTGCGTTTTAATATCTTAAAAAGTGTTACATAAATGATGTAAATATAGTTCATATATATGGATAACTCTTTCTTAAGTTATATTATTAAATAGGTTACATTTTTTAAATAATTTCAAGGCCAGAAAAAACTATAACCAATACAGTGGCTGCATAAAGCTACTTCGTATCGTATAACAATAAAAACTTTCGAGATAGGATTGCTCGACTCGCAATTCAAAAATGAATTTAATCATAATATGGATAACTGCAAGATTAGCATATATAGTAATTAAAATAAAACAATGTTTTGGCCATTCGTCTCACCATCAGTGTATAATTGTTCGGCACAAGATTATTTAAGTAATAAACTAGATTACGAGCGAACTCGACGTGTGGTCGCACCGCGCACGCCCCTGGCCGCCTGCCCTCCGCCAGCCCGCGGGAGCGTACGTCTTCGTCCCTACCAGATGCCCACTAGGTATGCTCCGAACACGACGTCGCTGCTGTGCGCAATTTACGTATCGCTCATTGTCTACGCCGCTACTTCGCAATGCTGTGATCTTCGAAACTATTATAGATTTTGACACCTTCTCGCATGCGCGAATACATACGGCCGCCGCGTTTTGAACTTGCTGGCGGCGTGATCACAAAAAATTAATCTGATAACCCACGCTAAACCTTAATCTTTTCAAATTTAATGTTAAAAATACCTTTTCTAAAACACTCCTGTAACTTACATAAATCGATACACGATGCAGCGATGCACCATTTCATGTTTACGTGATCCCAGATAAAGCCACCATGGCGTCACCCGGGTCTAAATACGTAAAATTTTAACAATAAATACTCACCAGTTGCCTTTGAAGTTGTTTTTTGTTATTCGGCAGTGTTTCCGACATGTTTCTGTGAGTCAGAAACACCGCACCACAAGATTTACACTATTTTACGTAAATATTTTACACGGAGCACGAGAAAAAGTAACGCAATCCACCATTTGCACAAGTCGACACTGCTGCCAACAATGCCGCGAGCTATCACTCCGGCAACTTACTAAAGGTTGGCACTACATGAAGCGCCTTATTGGTTTATTTATGAAAGAATAGTGCGGGAGATATCAAAACATCGTGCACGAAATTATCCAACCTAATCAGATGGTTCGTTTTCAATTTCTTTTGATTACAATATTATGTGATTATACATTTTTTAAAACGTAATGTTTCATATGTACTAAATTCCTATATTAAACGTTATGAGAATATTATTGCAGATCGCCAATTGCAGACAGCTGATATTACACATTTATATATGTATTTTGATTTGAACATTGAATAATATACAAATGAAAATTAGTAATGCTTATTTCTATTTTAATAAATATACATAGAAATTAATGAAAATATAGAAGTATTAAAAAATAATAACTTTAAAAAAAATACAAAAGTAATTATAATATGTACTACCTAGTAGAAAGTATAACCAATTTTAACCACAAAAGGTACCTATGTCTTATGTTGTTTAATTTATATACAATTTTTGAGGGTTTTCATCATAATATTTCGCTATATATTTAATGAACATTGCACACTGGACGAAAGTTTTGTTATAATAATATTATGTAATATGTATTATGATGGGCACTTTTAAAATATTTCAATTCATTTTTTTATCAAGAGCTCCTAAGTCCTAGGGCATGTGAAAATACTTCAATTTATTTATTTTTGTTAGGAACTTAAAGACGTAATTTATTAATTGTCTATGACTCTATACTCGTTAAGCGGAAATGTAATTTAAATGTCATAAAATAGGTTAAGTTTTATAATCATACTTATTTATTATTTCAAAATATAATGTTACATTGGTACAATGTTTTGCGCCTGCAAACACAATTTCAATCAATTTTATAATAATAGGATATTGTTTAAGAGCTTAATATATATAATATGTGATTTTAATAATAATTATACATTTAATGTGTTTGTCGCATATTTTTAACTAAAATAATAGTATTTAACTGACTTCTTCAATTTACATAATACCTATATACCTAATATAACCTACCTACTAATAATAATTGGTTTAAACCTTTATTCCGCTATACTTTTTCAATTTTTTCAAATAAAAATAAATTTATTATTGTAGAAATTACAACAATACTAGTATAATTAGCTATTATTAAAATATTATAATAATTTAAAATCTTTTTAATTTTGCGAATCAAATAAAGTATTATATAAAATTATTTTTGAGTGTAGATTTAATTTCATTTGTTATTGTTTAGTCATCAATTATTATAGTTATTAATGCCTCAATCTTACGGTATCCTAAAACATTCAATTCTACTTGGTTCTCTAGAACAAAAAAGTATATTGATACATATGACAACATTTTTCACATTTTTCGAAACAAAGTGTACTGTTTATGTTATTAAAATTAAGCGAGCAAATATGAATGCAATAGGTCTAGTTAAGCTATTGCTATATTATTTTTGTCAGTTAAAAATACTCTTTATCAGACTTTATTTTTGTTTCGTGATATTGTAAGCCATTATTCCGCAAAATTCCAAATTAAATTATTATTTAACTATCTAAATAAATTACTTTTATTATATTAAATATTAATAGTATGTGATAATGCTTCTATTTTTGTTGCGTTTTCAGATAATTTATTGTTTGACACAGAGATTAGACACATTTTTACCACGTTTAACGTTTTAATATTCAATAGGATCAAATTATTGTGTTTATTTTTTTCATATATCAATTATTTTTCTGTTACCTAATAGAGCCTTTACAATTGGTAAATGAAAATGGGCAAATGCCAAATTATAAGTGTTCTTCTATACTTCTGTACTATTTAAGTTCTATAATTAAATAAAATTTTGGGAGTTGGGACATTATCACAACAGCGCTATCTGGTAAGCTCTCGGCTTGTGTTACGGGTACCAGATGTTGATTAGGTACAACAAATATTAAATACATACATATTATAAATATAAACATCCATAACTAGACTACAAAATGGATGCCCCCAGCGGGACTCGAACCCGCGACAGCTGGCGCAAAAAGTAGGGTGGATATATATTTCCTAATATTGTTCTATTCTATTTGTATTACCCAATTGATTTTTTTATAGATAAACTAGCGCTTCACGTCGCTTCTCTCGTTGTGGTCCTTTGATAATATTTCACGTTTAGTATAATAAAATTAATAGTCCATTTTCTAGTCGTACTGTACATAGGTATTCCATATTTTAGAAAATATTGATTGCCCATACAAACTTTCACCGCCTTAACGTCGCCGTAAGGAATAAAACCTATGCTATATCCTTTCCAGGGTCTCAAACTATCTCCATACTAAATTTCATCTAAATCGGTTCAGCATAAAAAGGTATAAGACAGAGAGTGACTTTGCATTTATAATATTAGTGTGTACGTGTAGGTATAATTATTTGTATTTAATTTTACCAAAAAAAAGTAAATGCAACAATTAAGTACTTCAAATAAATACATCAGGATATGAGACATGTTGTATTTTTTGAGAAAAGCAGATCTGTTTTTATTAACATTTTTATATACTAATATTTCTATTCAAAAATAAGCTTTTCCTCTTCTACACAATAATATGTAACTGAAGTGATTACTTTTGGAAGTTACAATAAGAAGGTATTAAATTGTTTTTAATTTTTTGTTACGTCGCTTTATCTGTAATTTTTGATTTATTATGATATTATATTTATATTTTTATAATTTTTATACAGTAAAAGAAAAACGCATATTTAAATTAACATTTTATTAACGAACATTTTTAAAGCATTATTAATTTAAATAGTTAAATATAAAATAGTACAAGTTACATAACTTATGCATAAAACTAAATACAACTAAATAGTATAAAACACTTTATTAAGTATATAGATATACCTATTAAAATTGGAAGATTAAAATTAAAAAAAAATGGAGGTTATTAAACATTATTAATGTAGATATTTATTTAAATTTTATATTATTAAAGTAATTTGACGTGTCTTAAAAAGTTTGTTGCCAGCCAAAATAAAATAAGTCATTTTTTAAAATTATAATATCATACAATAAAAAAACGTTTTTTTATTTTCACAGGCATTTATTTACAAAAAATTTTTAATGATAATAATAGCTCTAAAAGAGTTTACGTAATTTAGGTACATTAATTAAAAAATGCTTAAATTTTCAAGATTGTATGAATCAGCTTATAGTACCTATATAGTATATAATAAAATTCATTGTTGGTACAATTTACATTTATCATGTTATTGTAGCATACATAGATATAATTCGCGTCATGTAAAAAGAACGCTGGCTGTCAAGTTGCGCAGAGGCGATTTATAGGTGAATTTGATGGTAAGACGCGGGGCGCGGGACGGCGAGGCACGCGCCGCATGCTTTCCGGCTCGCTATTGGTTTGTCAGTTCAAAATACTATCGCGCACACAAAAGTTATTAATTACGAAATGGTTTTATATAAAAAATAGAGAAAAAATATTTTTGACGTATATTATTTTATAACGAGAGAGTTTTATAATAATGCAGTTAATAATTTTAAAAATATGTTAAATTAATTAATTATATTTTTTGTAAGTAAATTAAACATTTTATACTGAACCAAACATATTTTTCTAATTAATCTAATTCTATTTAATGACATTCTATCTAATATATTTTTCAATGTACCTGCCAATAACCAATATACGTCGCGAGCAAAAGGCTATTTCAAAAATAAAAGAATAGGCTTAGTAATTTCGTATGCGAATGTACCCATGCGCAAACACACCCCCCACCACTTTCTTCCAGCGTTCTTTTTACGTGACGCGAACTGTATATAGATATATACATACATAGATACATACATACATACATATATACCATACATACATACAATTACATACCATACATACATAGATACATACATACATACATACATACATACATACATACATACATACATACATACATACATGTACATTGTACATTACACAGGTCACAGATCCTGGTGAATATGTGCATACAGCGAATATGTCTTGCGGTATTTTATAGTCAAATATAATAATACGTAGCGTGGCTTATCTTTTATCTATGCTTATCATTTAAAAATAGATCAGATCTTGCCACATGTTAACTTTTATTTGAAACACGTTTTTGAAGTAATTTGAAATACATACATATTAAATTATTTTTTATTCATATTATAGATAATGTTACGTATATAAGTCTTAAGGGACAGTATGAATACACTAAGCGCCATTTCGCAAAGTAATTCTATAATAGTTTAAAACCGGATCTTCGATTACGTATTCGCTATCCGTCATGCCATTGTCTTCCATAAACATGGTAGTTGCGAGCCAATCCAAATAGAGCTTTAGGTATCTGTCTTGAGGGTCCAAATCGGTGTGTCCCAAACAGAATATCCTATACGCGTCTTCGCCATATTTTCCGATGCCGCAGAGATCACTCGCTCGTCGCCACTTGGCAGAAACGAATTGATAACTCAATTTCCAAATCATTCGTCCTCGTTTCTTTAAACCCAACTTTTCAAAGAACTTTTCGAAATATGTAGGATGATGTTTTAGGACGTGGTATGGCGTTGGGCACTCCTCGAAAAAGTTTTTCATATACGGCCTTGCTATTTTACCCGATGTTTTCGTAAGAAAAATAGTTGCTATTAGCATAGCCCAGGGGTTAGAAGAAAATTCTTCTTCGATGACATAGTGTGGGGACCGTGGCATTGCTCGAGGAGTTAAATTGAAAAACGGCAATATTTGTATTGGCTCCGGTTCTTCTATAGTTAGTTGGGATAAACTTAGTTCTGTGTCTGATTCTTGTGATGTCAAACTTATGTCTTGGGACGTTTCTAAGGTTTTCAAAGATGATAAAGACACTCTATCTGGACTTCGTAGATTATCATCGAAATATCTGCTGATGCAATCTTCTTGTGACATTTTGATTTACTACCTGAAACAAAAAAAGACTGATATCACTAAATGAATTGTCATTCTATTTCTACGTCAGTTAAAAATAAGGAAATAAATGGGATTTTCGTTTCAATTGCCTTAATGTAATGCAGGAAGTTGTTAAGATAAAATTTATGGGATAACAAAGTAAACAAAAGAAAAAATCTTGTAACATATTTTTATAACGATTAATACAGTAATAGTAAAGTAATTAATACAGTACCTACATAACAGTCAATACTTATAACAATTAATTAGCATATTATGTGTAAGACTAGGTTTTGATACATTTATTTATATGTCTATAAAAATATTTCAAGTAAACATGAACTATCAGCATAATATATGGGTGCCATGTTGAACGATGCTGTTTAACTACAGTAGCAGGAAATATATAACAACATCCGGTGATTACTTTTTAAATTATACAGACATACAGATATTTAAACTAATTTATATGATAGAGTACAATGTCAACAATGAGATGAAGATATAGAGTTGATTAGTACAGCTAATATTGAGGGCAAAAATGGTCATTTTTTCGGTGTAACTATGCTCAATGGTTATATTAGCAAGAAATTAGAGAGAGAACAATATAATAAAAAATAAAAAAGTGCGTGTGTACAAAGTACACATGTCAGAAGTAAAACTTCTTTGGCAAACTAATTTTTAAATCTAGATTATATTTATACTAAATAACCCCGTCTAAGCTTGTTGACTGAGGGAGATGGCGCGAAGGTCACACTCACGAGTTAGACAGAGTTAGAAATGTCACTGACTCGCAATGGGCGAGATCTAACTAAGGCTAACTCTTCCCCGTCTCTGAGTGCTTGGTACTATGGACTTATTTTTTCGTTTCATCGAGTGTGAAATGACGATTGACGATTCTAAAGAAGTTTCACTTCAAAAGTAATTAAAAAATAACCGAACTTAAAGCTTTCCCAGCATGGTTCTCCCGGCCAATTTTGGCCGCGACGAAACGAAACTTCACTAATTATATAATTAGAGTAGTGAACTGAGTAGAAAAATATATAATAACACAAGTATATCTACGCCCAAATATGTGCAGTAAACATCGCATAATTACGCATACGTTACATACGCCGTTTATGCAAAAACGTTTAGAGATAAAAGTATCTACTAAGACTTACAAATGAAATAATATTTTGTAAAACGTGAGAAAGGCAATGGACGTGACCGGGACTAAAAACTTAATAGCTACCGATCCTAAAATTACTGTTTCTCTTGCAAATAATAATTAGAAGTGTCTCGTTTATATATTTCAGCCTATTGTTTCATTGAGAATTGTCTTTGTGTGAAATAAAAGTAAAACTGAACTTCAATAACGAAACGTAATTAAATAATATTTATTGTCTTTAACATATTACAAAAGAATTGAAGTCATGTAATATTACTTAAACATTTACCAAAGTACTTATATAATATTGATGATAAATTATGTAGAAATAAAAATATATTTCTTAAATATATTATATTATATTAAAAATTATGTTTAAGTAGCGCAAAAGACAGTGGTAGACCAGTGGTTACGCGCTCGCTTAGGAAACTGGGTAAATTCAAATGCCAGATTTGGCAACTTCGATATTTTTATGTGCGTATTAATTTTAAAGATTGACACTTTATTGATTACACAGTATGAGGAACCTAGCAGGTTCTCGAAAGACATCTGCAATCCGTCTACCCGCACTTGGCAGCTAGGTGGAAGCTCTGGCTGATGGCTGAATGGAGGACCGTACTCAGCAGTGGGTCATTTAAGAGGTTCAATATATTTTTTAGTATCAGTAAAACATTTACTATTTAAAATTTATAGTTACTTACGCTTAAATATTATAGGTTAAAAATTTATACTAGAGATACAAGATTAATAAAAATAACTTTACGTGATTATTGTTCTCCATAACTGGTTAACATTCTAAGGTCCTGGGTTCGAGTCCCGAATCTGGCCAAGTTTTGTTAGCTATTGAGCTTTTCTGTTTAGTCAGCTTCAGTAACAGCCCGGAGTTGGAAAGTTGGCGGTGCTTCAGCCCATGCTTAGAGACATAAAGCGTTGTCTGCGCGTAAACTTGTGTACTATAATATCTCCTGAGCACGTCAAGTGCTCAGGAGTTTGTTAAGTTAGTTTGTGCTCAAGAATTGTATTAATGAAATCGGTCGCAGTGGCCGTTATCGATTGGAGAAAATTATTATTGTTATTGTTCTCGACTTCCGCTGTGAAATGAAAAGTAAGCATGATTAGGTACTACACGTCTTTGTTTCTTTTATTTAAAATTTGAAGAAAGAAAAAAGATTTGAGCTAGAAAAATAAATGTAGAGTATACATATCGCACACCGGGTGCAATAACGTCATAAATGCTAAAATTGGTAAAATGAGTTTTTGATGACAAATGATGTTAAAGATGCGTCTACTGCCGGTGAAACAATTTCATAAATGTAACTCTTAAAATGACCCACTGAGGACGTAATTGTCGTTGTGGTTTTGGCGGGTTTTTGTAAACGCTAGTGCGAGAAAGTTCTAATTGTACAGTTGCTCGCAAGTTGCTCGCGACCCCCCGCAGCAAGTTGTTGTATGTAGGAGCAACAACATCGTAAAGGTAATTATGACAAATATTTCATACAATTTTGGGGTAATAATGACACAAGTGAACAGTTCTGACTTTTTAGTTCTATTTCTATTATAATTTTTCTATAACAAGCAGCAAGTATTACCGTCACTTATTACAATTATGTCAATATTGTCCCAGAAATAGACTATAAATCGTTGTCATTATTTATTTTTGACGAAGTCCAGATTTAATTTTATTACTCTGTAATTATAAAATTTATTTATTTTATGGATGTATATACAGTACTTACTAAATGCGATACGTTTTATTCTTATTTTAAGCTAAAATAAAATTATGGAAGAACGAGCTAAAAAACTAATACCTTTAGCCTATTAAAGTTTCCTACTACGGAAACTCACCTGGACATGACATTTTTATAACTGATGATGATGAGGAATACATGCCCAAACCGTCAACTAACTCGGATAGAATCAGCAGTTCTAGCAGCTCAGAAAGTTCGAATCGTCATCGGAATGCCGGCTGTCTTGATGGAAATGAGTGAGGAAGGAAGGGGAGTGGGCCTCCCGGACTCTCACTCACCGGACGAAACGCGACAGCATAGCTGCCACTTTACGCCGATCTTCTGTGAGAGAGTGGTACTAATGAACTATACGGGGCGTGCCGGCCCATTCGGCTGCTACCCGAAGGTTACAAGCATCGCATAATACCACTTCAAGACTTTTTAGAGACTGACAGACAGACTTTTTTTGAGACTTTATTAACTAGTACAGTTAGGTACTATAATGCATGTTATGGTAAAAATACCCTTTGATTGTTTTTCTACAAATTTTATGTCTAGCTTGTTAGTTCCTCATAAAAGCCTGACTACGAGTTTACTTAAATATAAGAAATTATTCATAGTTTTGGTACATTTTGATATGCCATTTATTTAAATTATAATGTTGATTATTGTTATCCACTGAAAAAGTTAAGTGTTTAGTGCTATTTTATAATGAGAGTGTGTTGATTTTTTTTGTTTAGTTCAGTCTTTATGACGTTGTTGTGCAGCAAAGCTTAACTTTCAATTTAACTTCCTGCGCAACAACGTCATAAATGTGGATATCATGATTAAAAACAATAAAAATATAGCACTTACTAAACTTTTTTATTTCTGTAACAACCTTCATTTGAAAATATAAAATTTAAACAATATTTTGATTATAAATTTACTTTAGGATAATAAGTACATTTCACGTTAATGGAACGACAACTTTCAAATCGCTCTCCTGAAAAAACGTAATTTGTTACTTATGACGTTATTGCACCCGGTGTGCGATATAATATCTTTACCGACATTTAATGCGCAGGTAGAGGAATCGTAGGCTATTTTTATTCCCCTAGGTGATAAGGGTGGCCTCCCCAGATTTTTTTTTAATATAAGACCAAATTTATTTTTTTATGATTTGGCAACAAAATACTTATAACCCTAAATTTTTATCCTTTTATCACCAATCCCTATTTTTTATAGTGATTAGAACACGAGCGGAGACGCGGGAATTTGCTAATATTTTTATAATTATTAAAATATAATTCAAAGAGACGCCTATGTATCAAAGAATAAGAAGGTTAAGGTAAGTAAGATTGTACTCTAAAACTGTTACTTAAATAACTTTTAGGTATAAGTTTGTAATAACTTAAATTGTATTTAATTTCAGTTTCTTATTTCTTTAAATTATGATGAAAATTGCTTATTTTCCTGAACAGACTACAGACAATAATACGACACAGTACGGCAAGACAATCTGTAATTTGTATGGCCTTATAAACATTTCAATCTGATTATGAAACAAGTCTGGCGTAAGTGATCATGCCAGATATCAGGTAATGTCCATGAAATGTGGAAAGTAGGAATGTAAACAATTTTTTTGTTTTTTTTTTCAACACGTTTTGTGCATATTTAAATAATTATGTAAGTTATGGCTGGCCTCGCATCTTCAATGCCGCTATCAAGGTTGATAGGGCAACTCTTAATTCGAAAAAAACAAGGTGAGTTTTAGGTCCTTTTCTTTCTTATTCTTATTCAAATTTCACATTTGCTCTAGTTTGTAATATTAAATATTAAATATTTACATACACTTATATCAATTCTTAATTTCGTAGCTATCTGAAAGGAGGATAAACTAAAAAACAATTTTGTTTTTATTAAATGATGTAAGGATGTATAGGTATGTAGATTAAAAAAAAAACTTCAATAGTTTTTTTAATCAATTTTAATTTTATACATCTAAGATATTGTCACTGTTCAGAGTTCTCTTTTTTCAAGTTTTATATATTTTTTTACCTATTTTAATTAAAAAAAATTAAATGCTATGTCTATCCCATATGATTTAAACTAATGATAGAGTTTTTTCTAATCAAACACTATACAAAAATATTCATATTTGTAAATTTCCTTGGAATTTACTAAAACTATGGAATTAGTTAGTTCAATGCCTTTTCATACCCATATATAAAAATAGGAACGAGTACAAATATTTTCTTAGATGTAAAAGAAACTAACTACGGAACCGACAGTGAAAGTTATTCTTAGTACACACATAAAAGATTTCCGCATTTATCTAATTCCCTCAGATTTCATACTAGCAAACCCGGCTCTCTTCACTGGGAAGTTAAATTAATTTAACTGTTATTTTAATTTTCTTATAAAATAAAAGTAGCCTAAGTTCGTCCTTATAACATTAGCTATCTGCGACTGAAAGTCCCGTCATAATCGGTCCAGCCGTTTTAGAGATTAGCCGGAAGTAACAGACAGACAAAGATTTAATTTTTTTATGTAAGTACCGTATATACTTTCATATGTATTTAGAAAAAAGCTGTTATTTCGAAATTAAAAACAGACACTTCAATTTTATTTATATGTACTGATGATAGTTAGCTATATAAACATATTAATGCGATAAACATGTTAATTATTTTAATAAAGCATCGCTAAAACGAAATATAAATTCCGTAATTTCCAATAGAATCTTTCATTAAACGCATAAACAACGTAAACAGGAAAAACGAATGTTAGCTTATCTCGTAAGAATGAACTATAAAATATAAATGGTTATTGGTTACCGTAGATTTACTACTAACTACTAAAAAAAATTAAATCAAACCGGAGGTGAAAAAGAATGGATTGAACATCTGAAACACTGCCTTTTCTCGTCGTCTTGCAGTTAATAAGTTACATAGTTTATAACGTAGAGCTGCTTCGCGAAGGCAGCACGCGTATTCCGTCGAACGCACAAACTAAATTCGAGAAATAGTAATCCGAGACCGATATTGTTTACAAAAAGCAGTGTCGTATTCACTTAAACAATACTTTCACAGTGATGTATTGAAGTGATTTCGTGGTTATTAATGTTTTAACTGCTGTTTCAACATATGGATTAAGACTGAAAGCGTGGAGATATAGTTACAATTAGTAAAGGTGAGTTGACTGATTGTCATTTTAGTTTAGTTATCAATATTTTAAGATATATCCCATTATATTATAATCAAATAAACGATAAAATGAAAAGAAGTTTAATATAATTGTCTTAGAACGAACTAGCAGTTAGAATGAATATTGGCAAAGTATTACAAAAATGCATGTATGTACGTGTAATCTGAACGTGAATGCTATTCAATGGAAATATTTTCATTATGCTTTTGTAATGAAGTCTACAGGTTATTACGATATTAATTATAACGTAGGAGCAAACGAGTGACACTCGTTAATTGCATTAATGAATTCGTTCATTAGACTGATCCTCTGCCTTTATTTGTGTAATATTTAAAATATTTTACTATAATATTACTCAAAAAAACACCCAACAACCATTCTAGAGCATATAGAACTCTACATACTGCTACTTTAATAGCTAGCTACTTTAATAGTCACTACATAGTATAAAACAAAGTCGCTAACCGCTGTCTGTCGTCCCTATGTAGTAGATCTTTGAAACTACGCAACAGATTTTGATGCGGTTTTTTTAATAGATAGAGTGATTCAAGAGGAAGGTTTATATGTGTAACTAGCAGAACCCCGCGGCTTCGCTCACGCTAGATCTAGGGTTGAATCAGAACGAAGCGCGGGAGAGTCGCTAGTTATTTTATATAAAAAAATATGTGTTTACGATGCGGTCTAGCATGATAGTGTTTACACAGAACGCCTTTAAATTAATTACTTCGTCTTTACAATTAAATACTCCCTTAAAATTTATATATTACTAGCTTTACCCGCGGCTTCGCCCGCGTTCATTTTTTTAATTGCTAATCAACCTCATTGGGTTGATCTGTAGGATGCCTGAAAGTTCCTTCAAAATTACTCTAGCTATTTCAGAACCCATTGTTAATACAAAGAATTTTTTAATTTTTCGTAAAAATATTTTTTTATACAAAAAGTATCCTAAGTTACTTCTAATACCACCAAGAATATGTGTACAAAGTTTCATGATGATAGCTTGAGTAGTTTTCTCGTGAAAGCGTAACAAACAAACTTACATTCACATTTATGATATTATAGTAGGGATGACTGCAGACTCAAACAATAAAAAACACAATATATAAATGTCTATGGAAACATATAATTAAATACTAAAAATTGATAACATTCTTCATCAAGCAACAAAATGAGATGTTTTAATTCAAGTTAAACCAGCTTTACTTATTTCTATCCAGTTACGGTTAGCTATATATCAACATTCAACTCTGCTTAGAATAGATTTCTGAGTTCAAAAAAATGTAAAGGATAGCTTTTTATAACTAGATTATCGCAATCTCAACTCCAAATGAAATATTTTGTTAAAATTAAGTTAAATTAAGTTTAAAGAGTTAAATTTTAAGTTCATAATAAGTAGTTTAAAAACCATTTTAGATGTCAGATGAAAATAATCAAATAACGGACGGACTCATGAATGTTTATATTTATAATATGTATGTATTTACAGTTTTATGTATTATGTAGTGTATCAACTATCTGGTATCCGTAACACAAGCCTTGTAGCTTACCTAGATGGCGATGTGTGTAATAATGTCACAATATATTTATTTATTATTATTTTCTTATGAAACATTATAAAGGGTCATATTTTCGCGCGCCAGAATAGCTGGCAGATGGTAAATTTTTTACTACTTTCTTGACACTTATCGTCATATTTTGGACAATTCACACAATATCTTCATAAATTGTAGTCTATGTGTTATTCTGATGTATAAGCTATATTATTGTAAAGTTTCATTAATATCCATTCAGTAGTTTTTACGTGAGTAACAATTATCCATCCATTCTTAGAAACTTTCGCGTTTATAATATTAGTATAGATTATGTGTATGAATTTGATTTATGATGGTTATATGTGATGAATTATGTGAATTTGATTTGCTTAACTTATAATGTAATAAAAACTTACGGAATAGAGAGATATCTACTCGTAACTTTCACAGTACAATCGAACTTAGTGGCTTGTCTTTGTACAAATAAACTTATGCAACACATGATCGTTTTAATCAGTAACTAAGCTAAGTATGTCAGCGTTGTCTGTCCGTTAGAAAGTCACCTCTAATCATTCCACACTCTTCTTATACCTTCATCTTGGCCATCGATCCTAGTTTAGTACATCTATACATATAAATAAAATTGAAGTGTCTGTTTTTAATTTCAAATGAACAGCTTTTAACTAAATGCATATGAAAGTACATATACTTACATCAAAAAATCAATTTTAAATTTTTGTCAGTCTGTGTGTCTGTCTATTTTTTCCGGCTAATCTCTGAAATGGCTGGTTCAATTTTGGCGGGACATTTACACGCAGATAACTAATGTTATAAGGAGTAATTTAGGCTACTTTTCATTTAAAGTAGCGGAACCCCCGGCTTCGCTCTCGTATACTATAATAGCATAAAGCCTAATAATACATAGTGAAACAAGGGACCTGCAATGTCGTTTCACTTATAGAGGCATTCCACTTATCCAGTGTCTCAGATATTCAGGTATAAATAAATATCTGTCTCATTTACAGAGGGTTCCATTGATAGAGGTTATTGACAGGTTATTTCAGTTATAAAGGTGTGATGAAACAAACCAATGTTATCTCAGTTACAGAGGTTTATGCATATAAAATTTTCCCCCTGTCTCAGTTATAGAGGTAACTATGATGATAAATCGAAAGAATAATAAATTCAGTGCCAAAGTGTTGGGACCTCAGCATGAGTTCCAGTTATGGAGGTTTCTCACTTATCCAGGTCCCACTTAACCAAGTTTCACTGTATGTTTTGTACTTATAGCGTGAGCGACGCGACGGCTTCCTTTTTCTTTTTTTTTGTTCATATGATAGGAAATTCGATAAATTCAATCTTTATACACATACCTACACGAAAACTTATTTTTATTTGCATTTATGAATTTACTATAATTTAATTTAGATACTGGCGTCTGTCATTGTTTTTTTTTTAATTATCATGTAATGGCGATACTTCATATTTTCTTGAGATATTACGTTAATGTATGTATTCAAGTGAGTATGAATTGTTCAATTAATATTCATTTAACTCAGTTCCTAGGCTGCTAAAAAACGGCTTCTTCTTTAAGATTTTTAATGTTCAGACACTAGATAATAATTATTCACATATGACCTTTATTTGTAACAAACAAACCGTGTCATGAGCTAAAGAAGATTTATTTATTTTTTAATACATCTCTTAATTGCAGTTAAAAAAATACAATATATTCTTAACTTATAAACCACTAGTGATTCACCCTGGCATCGCTCGGGTTCATTGGCCATAGCCTAGGTACATATTAACGGTTAACTACAAACTTCTCAGAGAAGTGATATTTTACTGCATCCGAAATTTCATCAAAATCTGTCCAGTCGTTTTCTAGTGATGCGGTAAAAGACAGACAGACAGACAAAAAATCTAATAATTATAGATTCGGCCTCTGTATCAGTTTAAAATTATTAATGATCATTTCAATAATATTAAAAAAAATATATAATGTAGAGATTTTATTATAGAATTTTATAATAGTGATATAAATTTGAATTGAAATTTGATGTGAATTTTATAATAGTATAAGTGATAGTGTAGGTAGACGAAGATTAAGTTACGAACAAAATCAAATCAATCGATGGACAAAATCATCTATTTGTAAACAAAGTAACTTTCTGCAATGAAATCGCTTAAATTAAAGATTAAAAATGATATCGCAATGAGTTATTATATAAATCTCGCATGATCTTACATGATAGTGCAGGATGTACCTACATATACGGTCAGTCAGACAAAAACCACTACAAGGTGAACGCACATTTTTAGGATTTACGAGATGCCACGCAATTAATAATATGGACTTTATAATAATTAATTTGTGAGATAAGAACGTCATTAATTAAAAATTATAATTTGTTTAATATGCATTCACATCTTAGAATTAATCACATTTCGATAATGTAGTATGAGTTTTCATAGAGAAATAGAGTCAAGATATGATCCGTAAGATGTGATCTACATCACTGCTGGCACTACAAATGTGTCAAAGTCGTCAAATATTTTAATTAAAAAAAAATAACTTACTATAGGTTTTATTAAATTACTAGCGATTTATCACCCCGCTTCGACCCCCCCAAAATAAATATGTAAATATTTTCACATAATACTTAATAGATAGGACCTGATCCCTCTCGTACAGAGTTAAAAATGGCTTAAGATGATGATGAAATATATTTTTAATATATTATGCTACCAGCTACCCGGTAATACCTAAATGCTAGTTAGACTATCTTAGCGCTGATAAGCTTCAATTACTTCGTCAAAATATTCGTGTGGGTTAGGATACATGGACTAAATCGTATTAATTTCAATTCGCGACTCAATATTATTCATCTTCTCTGTCTTTAAGATATACTTTTTAAAGATCATGTTTAAATTTTTTTTCTATTATTATCAAAATATTATTTTAATCATCGACTAATTTAGAATCATAACAAATTAAATATATATTATAGTTTATGTATAAATTATATTTATATATAATTTTCCGCATCTAATGCGATGCGTGTGTAGTTACAGGTACGTAGTTAGTACCGACGTAATTTTTTTATCATTGGAAAGTGCATTTATGCAGACCCACGTTCCCACCTGTGTATACACAGGTGGGAACGTGGGTCTCTGCGGCTAAAAAGAAGCCATTACTACCTACTAAAAACCAACAGACCTACCCAGTCAGAATGGGGTATCGCAGGATCGCTTAGGTATTCTACCACGACGTCCTGAGGTAAGCTCTGTCGAAACAAGCCACAGAGTGACACAGCCATGGGGTTGCTCCATAGCCCACTCAACTATCTTAGAAGTACCTGGAGCAACCCGCATGGTACTTCAACCACCAAACTGGGCCATCTCCATAACGCCGAATAAATAACTGGCTTGTTACGTTTGATGTGTGATACCATCATGTCCCTTCTGCCCAAATGCTAACGATTCACTTGTGGACACTCTTATACACGAGTTCCAATGTGATCTCTATTATTTATTTATTTTTATAAGTATATTAAAATAATAACAAAATGATTTTACTAAAGAAACTCTATTTTTCTTTATTTTATTTTAAATTTCGATATAAGTTGTTTATCCCAACATTGCTGAAACGGCTAGACCTAGCTTTGCATCATCATCAGCCCTTTTTACGTCCCACTGCTGGGCACGGGCCTCCCTCAGTACGAGGAGGATCAGGCCATAGTCCACCGCGCTGGCCTAGTGCGAGTTGGCGGACTTCACATGCCTTTCGAAAACTTGTCAGGTTTTCTCAGACATGCAGGTTTCCTCACGATGTTTTCCTTCACCGTAAGACAAGTGGTAATCATGATATAAATGATTCGCACATGAAAATATCAGAGGTGCGAGACCCGGATTCGAACCCGCATCACTCGGATATCCAAGCAACGCGTTACCGCTGGGCTACCATTGGGACATTAACCCAAAGTACCATTTAATTCTGTGGTAAGCTACGAGGCTTGTCTAACCAGATAGTTATTAGACAAAACATATAAAACTTCAAATACAAATACATTATATATATCAACTAGACTAGACTATGACTAGAGTACAAACATTCGTGGTCAACAATAAATGTCCCCAACGGGACTCGAACTCGCGCTCGCTAACCACTGCTGTTCAGTAGGGTCGGTACAACCTGAGCCAAACGTATCGTGTGTTTATTAATTATAAATTCTAATATTAAAATAGATAAATATATCTGTCGGGAGTCACTTGACGGCCAACTTTTTTTAATAGGTCTGGTTCTAGAGCTTAATGCACGTAAACCTAACTAATAACTACTTTAAAGACGTCCAATATACTAATAATCATACAAACGTAATATTTAAAATTATGTATGAATCGAATTAATTTCTATCAGATTATAAAAAAGCTCTTGCAGTTTGGGTGAGAGAAATAACATTAAACGAACAAATGGGACCGAGAACGTACTACGACTAATCTTTATATAATGTACTCGTATATAATTCTTTGAACTCCTAAAACGGATGCACCGATTTTGATGATTTTATTTCTGTCTGTATAAGTGAATTCGACAATTCGAGAATCCATTTTTTTTTAAATAAATTATCATTTTTTCCTAATAATATACAATTTATTTAAAATGTTTGATTTTCATTTTCGGATTTAGTTAGTGTGTATAGGACAATGTCTGTCGAGTCCGCTAGTAATTTTATAAATAAGTATGTATGCACTTATTAAATCCACTTATAAACTACTTTATAAGTATAGTAGTTGTAATAGGAATTAAAATTTGACAATAATAATAAATGTTGTTTATAAGAGTCGATAAACAAGTGCTAAAAGTAATAATTTTATTATGCATTTATTAAAAAACTAGGCTACGAAACCGGTAATTTAGTACCTATCTGTAAAGTTTAGTGATCATCTTAAATTAAGTCTTAGACATTCGAATAATAATTGCTTTCCGAATTAGTACATAAAAATAAAATTGAAGGCTCTGTTTTTAATTTTCAAATTTATAGCTTATCACTAAATGCATATGAAAATATATACGGTACTTACATAAAAAAAAACAATTTTTAAAAACTTTCTGTCTGTCTGTTTGTACCGGCTAATCTCTGAAACGGCAGGACCGATATTGAAGGGACGTTCACTCGCAGATAGCTAATGTTATAAGGAGTAACTGAAAACGGAACGGTAACGGAAAATTATAAAAACCATTTAATTTATATTAACTTTAATTTTAACGCCTTTAATATTTGATTACTTAGCGAAGCGGGCCGGACTTGCTAGTGGCTAAAGTTTATAGTTAGCTGTAGTAAATTGATTTCCTTTCGACGTCATACGCGATAACAACAACATGCTATTATTTCGAACGAATTTCGTGTTAGATTGCTACTAAAAAACTTAAGACAAAATGCATAGTTTAGATCTTTTGAACCGTTACTCATCACAATGTCTATGGAGGAGGGGGAGGGCGAGCGGTAACTGTGTTCTTACAAGGCAAATTATAGTGCGAAGCTATATATTGTGAGCATTCCTAAGCCAATAAAGACAGTTTTTCTCAAAGTGTAGTTCGCAAGCTACTATGAGTATTCTTGTTAATCGTAGATTATTTACAAAGTTAGTTTTTTGAAAAATTATAAATTTGAATCATAATTAAGTCAATCATAGATCGATTGATAGTGTTATAAAAGTAAAGTTCCACTAAACCTAAGACAGGGATAATGTGCAATCGATTGGTGTTATTTGGGTACGGAGTTTGAACAACTCTGGTTGATTTAAAATCAGGTGACTAACTTTAGCTTTCGATCGCTTAGAACTAATAAGTAATAGCTAGTAGACTTTTATTCCTGCTTGGTTTCTTAAACATTACCATCAATTTATTTTATTTACAATTAATTATATTCGATTCAATATATTCCACGACACAAATGGCGATGTTTGTAGTGACCCTACTTGCTGCGCCAGCGGTCGCGAGTTCGAGTCCCGCTGGAAGCATTCATTTGTTTAAACACGGATGTTTGTACTCCAGTCATGGGTTATGTATAATATGTATGCAATATGCATTTAAACTTATACATATATGTGGTATATCAACTATCTGGTATCCGTAACACAAGCTTCCTTCGTAGCTTACCACGGAACTAGATGGCGCTGCGTGTAATAATGTCCCAACATATTTATTTCTCTTTATTATACGTATTAAGTATTAGTAGCCCAGTGGTGGCGTGCTCGCTTGAGAAACGAGAACTAATAATAATTGCTTCTCAATTCGAAATATCGAGGTTCGAGTCCCGTTGCTAGTAGACATGCGCAAAACAGTGCTTTATGAAGTAATGAAATATGGCATTACATTACGCACCGAGTAATATCACATCACTTCATTACTCGAAACATTACTTGCCATGCGTGATGCGAAGAAGTAATAACTATTACCCGCGTACTGTCATGATAGTATTACTGATCTATCTCATGTAATAATATGATGAATATCACACACGTTTTTATTGATTTTAATTTAAAACTAAAATGTTAACTTTTTATGAGTAGATTATTGTTATATTTTTATTACTTTTTATATTTAAATATTGTATTTAAAATTTTACCGTAACCCAATTTACTTAAATTATTTTTATATAGCTATGTTTACAATAATGTATGCAGCAAAAACTAACAGCGTATACTAGCAGTACCCGCGGCTCCGTCCACATTCTGTCACACGTCACACTGTATTATATCTGCTTTATAAAGTAAATTTTATGTAATTTTAATAATCTTTTATCTTAGCCATATAGCGTACACAGGAGAAGTATAACCTTGACCGCAGAGTGCAAGAGTTATACTAAATTACTAATTAGTAAATATTAAAAGTAAGCAAAAGTCGAACAGTCGATGCTTTCATACTTCTACTGCCGATTGCCGAAACATTCCCCGAACGCTTGAGTGCTGTCGAGTTGACCCGAACGATGAAATAGCACGCTCGCGTCATGACATGAAAGTAATGAGTAATGTTTGAGGTGATACGTAATGTTTGGTTCGGTCGAGTAATGAGTGATGCTACAGTACTCGCTCGGGTAATATTACGCGTAATGCATTACTCGCATTACTTACACATGTCTAGTTGCTAGTATTCCATGGTTATATTTATAATATGTATGTATATAAGTTATATGTGTATCAACTATCTGGTAACCATACACAAGTCATGTAGCGAACCATGGAACCAAATGGTGATGTATGTTGATGTCCCGACATATTTATCTATTTATTATTTATGGATATCGATTAGGTAGAAAACCGTATCTTAATGAGTAATAGAAGCGACCATCCAACACATAATAAACACAACATAACAGTTTAAGGTCATTATAAGAACAGGTATTGTCATTTAATATTGCAATTGTAATATTCAATCGTTTACAATAATCGTCTGATAAACTCCACATGGCAACTAGGGTTTAGTAACAAAGGCATTAGTCATATGGCTATTTGTGTATACATATTAGTGGTATACTTGCTGTTATTTCTGATTGCGCACTAGAAATTTGTTTTATAGTATCCGAATAAAGAAGTTTTGGAGAAATTATGAAGTTTTATAAATATTTTATTAGGAAATGAAATTATTTACGAATTATTTTTTGATTAGATTCATAACTTACATCGAGTAGGTTAGACATATTTTAATAATTAGTATTAGTTTAATTAATTAGTTTTAAATTGTTAAAGTTAATTTTTATATTATAATAAATTAGTTTTTGGGTTTTTTCGACCTTCCGTCTGTAGCTAACGTAATTTATGTCAATATTGATGTTGTTGACCAAAACACCTGACAAACATACAACATGCAAACTATCGTGTGTAAGTGTAACTCTAATGTGTTAACTTGAAATCGAAAAAGTTTCCACCAATAAGCAATACGTTATTATACGGAAGTAAACAACACCATGAGTTAAAGTGTGTCAACAAAAAATACAAAATAGCAAATGCATTTAAGCAATTAGTTATACAAAAATATACCCATGAAACATCATTTACGTAGGTACTGACAATCTATATACATATATTTTATACTAGCGACTCACCCTCACTTTGCTCGGGTTTGACCGCTAAGCAAAATAAATAAAATGTCTAAAATAAAAGTAGCTTAGTACCTTATAAAATTAGCTACTTGCGAGTGAAAATCCCGTCAAAATCGGTCCAGCCGTTTCAGATAAGCCGGAAAAAAACAGACAGACGGACAAAATGACAAGTATTTTACAAATTGATTTTTTTATGCAAGTATCGTATATATTTTCACATGCATTCAGTGAAAAGCTGTTCATTTGGTATTAAGAATAGACACTTCAATTTTATTAAAATGTACATGTAGATTGTGGATAGTTACTAATGTACTGATATGCAAAACACTTCAATAGTAAAAAGGTAGGTACAGTCGTAAGCAATGACATGTATACATTGACAACTTTTCAAATATATGTAAACATCAATCGTTTCAAAAGAAAGTATACAAGCTTTGTGTCAAAATAAAGTATACGTAAGATGTTTCATAATTATGTATACATTTTTATCAATTCATAGTAAATAACATAAAACGAATATTATTGTATACTTTTCGTAATATAAGTAGTTAGCCATTAGTCTGTGCACAAAAAAGTGCACAGGTTTGCGCTCGAAAAGCATAAAATAATATTTTCGTATTTGAAACAAAGTTTTCTAATGCATATATAGTGTGTCTCTTCCATTAACATTGTTTAGTTCATATTTTATGACAATATTATGCTATTACTTATAATAATTCAATTCCTATTTAAATTTCCGCCACGCTTTTATGTGGGTGGTCCATAGAACCAGTTATTGTATTATCATTTATCCAGTAAGAATAAACGATTATCCTGTAGTAAACGGTATCCTAAATATTGACCTTAGTAGGTAATTAGCGTTTAGTAGTCGATTAGCGATAATGGTTGCTGATATATTTTATCTGTTTCATAATAAAACTTCCCAATAAAGTAACTGGCAGATAAATTTATATGTATTTAGCCCGTTTAACTCAAACTCAGACTTGAACCCCCATCACATGGATATCGAAGCAAGCGCGTTACCACAGCGCTACAAATTACAATGTGTCAAGATAAATTTATATTAGGCCACATGTTATTTGACGAAACGGCAACCGTCGTAAGCGACGCGACGTTGCCGTTTTGCGCATCGATACAAAGACGTCAACTTAAAATCTATTTTGAAAAGCCAAATAATTCACTATCTATCATAAACATATATAATAAAACTAGCGACTCGCCCTCGCTTCGCTCGGGCTCTTCCCTAGATTTAGCACAGGTAAAGCCGCGGGATCTGCTAGTTATGCATATAAACCTTCCTCTTGAATCACTCTATCTATTAAAAAAAACCGCATCAAAATCCGTTGCGTAGTTTTAAAGATTTAAGCTCACATAGGGATATAGGGATATAGGGACAGAAAAGGCGACTTTGTTTTATACTATGTAGTGATAATTGTAACTGAGTCAAATCTGTACATAATTTTTTTTTAAATCTAATTAAAATAGATAAAAATCTAATTAAAATAGATAGACATTATTATCCATACAATCAAATCTATCGTTTTTAAAATTTTTGTCTGTCTGTCTTTCTGTGACTGCATCACGAGAAAACCTCAGGACAGGTTTTGATGATAATTTTGTAAGAAATATCGACTAACCAGACAGACTATAAAACGTCACACGGTGTGTGAAATCTAAGTATTTTGTTTCCAGTCTTTAGAACACGGGCGGGGCCGCGGGAAATGCTAGTTTCTTACATTTTTAAAAAGATACATTTTTTTAAATATTCTTCTAAATAAAATATGAATTAATCATAGTGTGATAAAAATCATAGATAAGTATACTCAACCAGGTGGGGATTTGCGAATTGACCTGGAGTGCAGACCTGTACTCTTCCTCTCTTACCTCTCTTACTCTTACTTATATGACCTCCTGGTCCTGTTGCCTGCATCTTACAGGAGCTTATGCAATTATTATGGTTTTTGGGCTTCTTTTTTTTTAATCTTTATTTTTAAGGGGTTTTGGGCTTTCTTACTTTAACTATTGCAATCGACTCGGCAAGAAGAAGAAGACTCAATGCATAGAAAGTATATACGGTACTTACATCCATACATCAATTGTCTGTCTGTCTGTTAGTTTCGGCTAATCCTCGAAACGGCTACACTGATGCTTTTAATTATGAAAACTGTTTTATTTATTTTATCTTACGCCGAGCGCAGCGGTCCGGGCTCGCTAGTGGTAAATATTAATTATAAAAAAATTAGGTTTACATTCAAAAATTTGCGTAAATCAATCAAATCAAAATATTTTTTATTATTCAAATAGACTTTAACAAGCTCTTGTGAATCGTCATTTTTACATTATCAAAATTAAAAATCAGTCTGTAAGTCTGTGAGTAAACTACCACCGGCTCGGAAAGCTGTTCTGCTGAGAAGAACCGGCGAGAAGCTCAAACTCGGCTCGTAAAGTAGACACAGATGAACTTACCGTTTAATCACTAGCTATCCAAGGAAAACTCAATACAACCAATTATTATTTTTTCCTGTAAATTAAAATGCTTTTATGTAATGAAAAGTATCCTAAGTCATGGTCCGAGAAATATGTTATAGGTAACTACACAATTTGGTTAAAATCGGCCAAGTACTTTTTGTGTTAAACGAAAACATACAAACAGACAAAAAAATTAAAACATATTTTTTGGAATTTATATTCAATGCACTATACATTACAGTATTTTTTTTATAAAAACAAAAAAAAAATATTTCATGTATAGATTTTTTAACTCACTGTTCTATTATAATTATACGTATTATTGTATATTCTTATAAATTCATCATCATCATTCATCAATGTGGAAAACATATACTCAATGATGATGACGAAACGTTCATCACGGCTCACTCCTTGTCCATAAATCGCCACCCAGTATATAATGCATAAATTAAAAGATACGCACGAAACAAAAATTAAAAAAGTTATCCACGCGCGAGATTTGAACCCGCGTCGCAAGGATATTATACGCAAACTACAACTACGCCAATTGACGAAACAAAAATTAAAAAAGTTATCCACGCGCGGGATTTGAACCCGCGTCGCAAGGATATTATACGCAAACTACAACTACGCCAATTGACGAAACAAAAATTAAAAAAGTTATCCACGCGCGGGATTTGAACCCGCGTCGCAAGGATATTATACGCAAACTACAACTACGCCAATTGAGCTATGACAACTTAATATCATTGGGCGAATTCATGAAAAAGTAAGTTTCTCATAACAACGCAAAACAAATAGAATTGTCAGTTGTAATTCTAATAATTTCAATTCTTTTCAATGCTTTATTAGACATTAAAATTTTAAATAAACTGATCTTGTCCTCGAATTGTCAAAAGTTTAAAACTGTCATCCAATGTTGTGAATGTGTTACAAGCGTGCTCTTACACATACACATATGCATTATGCACACTCTATTACGCGATAATATTTGTGTTATACGTATGATTTAAAAATGTATTATAATATTTAAATTTAAATACATAATAATACATTCTTAAAAGCAAAGTATTATGCTTCATTTTCCGATGCAAGAAGCCTAAAATCTTAAAACATATTTTACTGTTAATTATCTAATTAATAAGTTTACGAATCATGGTGTTACAATATTTTTAATCCTGTCTGTGCTGTTGGCTGCAGAAGATATCTCATATACCCTGGGTAAAGCTGTTTAGGAGAGCTCTGCCTAAAGTGAGTCCAAAGCGCATCCTAGAGAATCAGGTCGCAATTAGTCGAATTGATTCAATCACTTAACATATAAAAATAAATTAAACTTCTAACGACCAGTTTAAAGAATTCACGTATTTAATGAAAGAGACACAGTATTTGTATTAGAAAACTTTGTTAAATACGAAAATAATATTTAATGTTCTATTCTTAGTTCTTAGACTAATGGCTACATAGTTATAACACGAAACTTTTATATAATAGTATTCGTTTTATGTTATTTACTATGAATTGATAAAAATGTATACTTAAATATGAAGCAACATACGTATACTTTATTTTGACACAAAGCTTGTATACTTTCTTTTGCAACGATTGATGTTTACATATATTTGAAAAGTTGTCAATGTATACATGTCATTGCTTACGACTGTACCTTAATCTCCTGATGCCAACAGATTTTTGTTTAGAAGCTGACGAGTTTTATTGCTATCAATAAAGATTTCTCTATCGATGTACCAGCTAACACTAGTGTAAATAATCGTAAATACTTTAAGTGTATTAATATCATTTAGTTAAGCATATTCGTTTGTAGCTAGCTTTATTTGGCATTGGCTTGCAGCTAGCGACACGAGTTCTAAGCCTTCGGTCAAGTTAATGTCCATATTTAATGATGTCTTCCGTGCTTACGGTCGAGAAATGATATAACTGTATTTATTTTATTGGTTTTCTCACTTTTCTTGCAACGGTATTATTGACTATCTTAGTTGTCAGGACGACTAAATAGCTAACTTGTACGTACTACGTATTTAAAGACCATGGGTTTAATTCCTGGATCAGGATAAAAGAGTTAAGACTATGAGATAATTTTAGATTAATTAACTATCTAACAAAACCCTTATTTATTTCCAAAATTACAGCAATTTTTACAGGAGTTGTTCCTAATGCGATTGAAGTAAAAAAAACTTAACTAGAACTATAAGTAATAACAACTAATGTTACCTTTGTGAGTTCACTCAAAAAAATACATAAAGATATAAAATAATAATAAATTTCTTACTGTCTGTCTGGAGTGAAGCATTGATTAGACCTATATCTGGTGTCTCTAAGCCTTTTAAGCCGTAAATACGACGCCTAATGGTTGCTAGGCCAACAGACTATAGCCATCGCACTTTTTGCCGCCGTAATTAGAAATCCGTCAAATATTATTAATCGTTCTTATTCATTGCTTAAATATTTTATGTTATGAGAAACGGTGAATCCAATAATTCACTGCTCATTTTTAATGTGGATGGCAATTTGCACACGAATATTATTATCTATTGTTTGATTGATAGTTCAATTCGTGTGGACTTTTTATTGCGCCGTCGTATATGGCTTAACGTATATTTTCAGCGATCAAAAATACAAGTATTGTGTTATATTTTGCATTATTTATAAAATTTATAGCTGTAGAGTAAATGGTAGTAGTAATAATACATATTACTGCTATTGGCCTATTGGCATAGTTATAAGGCAGCTCTTTTGTTGCTTTACTTAATATCACTACATAATATAAAACAAAGTCCTTAGCCGCGTCTGTCTGTCTACCTGTCTGTTCGCGATAAACTTAAAAACTACTGCACCGATTTTCATGTTGTTTTCAACCAATGGATAGAGTGGTTGTCGAGGAAGGTTTTAGTATATTTTTGTCAAGTTTTTCTATACATTTACTAGCGGAACTCATGGCTTCTCTCGCGCTTATTCCAGGGTCGAACCCGAGCCAAGCGAGGGTGAGTATAATATAATATAAATTAACAAATGTAAAATTCTCATGTTCTCATTATTAATATTAGAAATGCGAAAGTTTGGATGGATTTTTTATTCAATCACAGCAGAACTGCTGAACACATCTGGAGAAAATTTGCAACAGAGATAGATTGTAGTGTGAAATAGCACAAGTTACTTTTATCTATAAAAATGTAGTTTTACCATGGGATAGATTAGTTTTTCAATTCCTTCACTGTAGACGAACCCGAACGAGGATGAATTGTCGCTTTTTCTTCTGTTGTTTTTAAACTCATTTTGATTTTATTTTTAGTTTAGTAGCAATTAACAAGCTTTAATGTTTTTAGTTTAAAAAATTGTAATGGGTGAATTTTGACCACTAAGTGGTTATTCATTAATGCGTGTGTAAATAATACTTCATATCAAACACAATACAAAGTTAGTTAGTAAAAGGGAGCAAACCGTCAATAGCAATTCAATATTTTCAGTATTAAGTTCACTTTGCTATACCTAAATCCTACAGTATAAATTATAGATAGTAGAAACATTCTCTCCACAACAACTTCCACAAACCAGAATAAATAAAATTTTCTATATTTTCTATATTATTATAAAAGGAAATTTTGTATAAGAGCGGTAGCTATTAGTCACCAAACATTAACATGTGAGGGATACGAATATCATTGGCATTTGGGAACCTAAAAATGTGTTGCCAGTTTGTCACTGATTAAATTCCTTTATCCACGAAATTGGATTATTTTAATCAAATATGCCAATGAAACGTATATGCGATACAAGATTTCCAAAATCTATCAACAGAAATCCCTATAACTAATCATTCTCGAGAAAAATTAAAAATCTTACATATTAGAGGCACAAGTAAGTAGCAGCGCAATCGGTACAATTAGTTGATTGAACGTTGGACCAAACGATCGATAGCAACCCCTTAGGAATCTATTGTTACATAATTTTATCACTATAATTCACTAGCCTTTCCCGCGATTTCGCGCGCGTTCTAAAGGTTGGAAACCAAATACATTTTTGCAACATTTTTCATTGATGCTCCGCTCCTATTGGTCGTAGCGTGATGTGACATAGCCTATTATAGCCTTCCTCGATAAACGGACTATCCCACACAAAAAGAATTTTTCAATTCGGACTGTTTGTTCATAAGATTAGTGCAATCAATCAATCAATCAAACAAACAAAAAAACAAACAAACAAACTCAACTCTTCAGCTTTATAATATTAGTACGATTTAAGTACATTTATAATAATTAAATTAAAAAATAAATTAATATTTTGTTGAACATCTTTATAAAATAATGGTCATTCAATTTCATCAAGGAAATAGAATTGGAAATTAAGATCAAGACCTGAATGAAAATTAAGTGGTGATTTAGCGACGCAAAACAGACGTCGATATTGAATGAAATCAACTTATTGAAATGTCCGTATAAATTTTTATAATCAAAAATGGAATTTACGCCTCGAAATCGCCTCGTTCTGTGACGTTATCCAATAATGAATATCTAATGAACTTTTTATGGCTACAAAATTATAAACAATATTAAAAAGGAGGCACATAATTATGAGATTGATTTAGGTAATAATTATTTTTCAAAATTTGCGATTGAATTATACTAAATTCTATCAGGATATTGCAACAGAAATATAATAGTGCACAAATATGTTTGTAAGCCCAAGTGCTCTATATTTTTTTACTCTGAAAGTCAGGCGTAGGATTGACGGTTTTATGTCCTCTCTAAGGTAAAAGGGTTCAGCTTTAATTTTCTTGACGGTAAACCCAATAATAAACATTGGCCCAGTAAGTATTATACATACTCTTGTACTAAAATTGGTACAGGTCAAAGAATTGTATAAAGAATAAAACATATTTAATTTAAATTATAATAAAAAGAGTTTCTTCAATTTTTATATTTGACTAGCGACTTTGCTTCGTTCCACTCAGATTCGACTGTACGTTTTAAAGGTTAGTATTAATTTTCCCAGTGATGAGATTTTGCCGCATTAGAAACTACATATCTTATAAATTGAGCTTGAAGAGAATTGATTTAACCTGCTATCAACATACTAAATATCATAAAAATCTTTCTAGTGTATAGTATACCGTATATAGTATATGATATACCTGCTACTTTACCTATGTTCAAATATCTATGTCAAAACTGCAAACTTTCGAAATATTATGTCAAACCGTTTTAGTAAAAGGATAAATGCAAGTTTTTCTTGGCTCGTTTACACTCGCGCCTCGTACCTCCCCTCGTGGCTCACGTTATCTATAAGTACTAAAATTATAAAGCTGAAGAGTTTGTTTGTTTGTTTGGTCGAACGCGCTAATCTCAGGAACTACTGGTCTGAATTGAAAAATTCTTCTTGTGTGTGAAGTGTACATCACGTTAGGACGAATAGAAAAATGTTTCAAAATAAGGGCGGGCGTAAGTTTTGCCAGTTTAGAGTTACCATACTGCGCGACTCAGTAAGAATTTGGTTTCCGGACTTTAGAACGCTTGCGAAGCCGCGGAAAATGCTTGTTGATGATAAATGAGCTTCCTGTTTACACTCTCAAGCTGAATTCAGTTGGCTTCGAGCTAGCAGCAATGGAGGACGTCGAAGTGTTAGCGGCAACAAGTCTTTGCTTACTAAGTTCTACTCATCATCATCATCAGCCCTTTTTAACGTCCCACTGCTGGGCACGGGCCTCCCTCAGTACGAGGGGGATCAGGCCATAGTCCACCGCGCTGGCCTAGTGCGTGTTGGCGGACTTCACTTCATGTCTTTCGAAAACTTGTTAGGTTTTCTCAGACATGCAGGTTTCCTCACGATGTTTTCCTTCACCGTAAGACAAGTGGTAATCATGATATAAATGATTCGCACATGAAAATATCAGAGATGCGAGACCCGGATTTGAACCCGCATCACTCGGTTATCCAAGCGACCGCGTTACCGCTGGGCTACCACTGTCTAAGTCTGTTACTAAGTTCTACTACTACTACGAAATTAACTTAAATAAATCTTGATCATGTATCATTTTCTTTTTGGTAAATTTTGTGAAATTGATGTTTGGGATCCCAAGTTATCCCATTTAATTATTATCCCGTTTGAAATAATACTAGAAACGTTTCTTATTATTTTGTGACCTATCCATTTAAGCAATTTCAAGACAACACAACCTTAAACTTTGAAAAGCGAACTGAAAGGTATCGCAAACAATTTGTAGGAACTTATTAGTCCTAGTCCAAAATTTGACAGACGTTAAATTCGTATCACCGAATTTAAGAATTTTAATGGTAATTTCTATAGATCGTATAATTAATAAGTTTCAGTGAATAATAAACAAGGTTACTTCCTTATATGGACACAGATATGTTGCATTGTCTTTTTAGTTCAAGTATTGTCTTTAATTATTACCTTTTACGGTAAACTTGCGCAGTAATTTTTAAACAGCTTAATATATTATTTTTATAATAACATAATCATTAATCAAAATTTACATGGTTACTCTTATGCATTAATTAACAAAACACAGTTTATGCAAAATTATGAATATAACTAATTAGATATCGTAAATACCTATAATATGAATTTCTAAATGAGGTAACTAGTTTTTTAAGTAGCTAATATTATACATATAGACATAGATAAGGTTTTTGAATTAAAAAAATAATTCTATAAGAAATACATAGCAAGGAAATAATACCTGCTAGCGACCCGACAGACATTATTCTGTAGCTGTGCCTACACATTGAAATTATAAACTTTTGCTCCCGGTGAAATAGGTATTTCAGTTGGCGCATGCGTACTTGCCGTTGCCGGCGTACGTTGCCTAGCAACGATATATTTATAATTGAATATGTTATTATTGCCTTAATGTATAAATTCAAAAAACAATCGAATTGTGAATCTAAACGATTCTTGAATCCACTCGAACACACACAAAACATTTCATCAAAATCGGTCCAGCCGTTTAGGAGGAATTCAAATACATACACACGCACTGAAGATTTTTATATATAAAGATATTTGTCGCAGACATGATCTATTTCGTCATGATTTCGTCATTCTACAAACGTCGCACCCTTAATATTTGCAACACAGACAATTCAAATTCATTTGTCTGTGGTTTGCAAGCGTTCGCGAGCTTGTCAAATACCGGAGGAAAGTTGTAAAGCGTTGGAACGTGAAAGTCAAGACATGCTTAAACTAATATAGCATTAAAGACAAACAGGAGACACACAAATTTATTTATTATAATTGATAAAATATATTTAAAACAAATTATAAAAAATATAATAAAATAATTGAAATATATTAATAAAAGGAGTCCCTTTAGGCAAGGTTCCGAAGATACTGGCAGCGTTCCCCCTTTATGTTATTATAATTTATATTACAGAAATGTAACTAAAACGAAAAAGATGCTTGCATTATAGTTTAACCAAATACGAATATACATACTCATTACTTATATTAACAAGTCACATTCGAGTACATCATTGAACTCTTAGTTTTTCTGTGAGACGTAAAAAGTGTGGGGGAAACCTATGAACACAACCTATCAACACATTAAGATATTCAACATCATACACAAAATTGTACTTACCACATTAGTGTTGCCCAAATGCAAGAACAAGACGAGACTTAGCCAGTCTTGGTCTTGGTCTTGCGCCAACACATCTGGTCTTGGTCTTGGTCTTGGTATTGCACTCCCAGTCTTGGTCTTGGTCTTGGTCTTGCAGCAAGAGTCTTGCAAGTCTCGCAATTACCTATTAGCCTATTGCTATTTATTAAACATTACTTTAAGTCTTAGAACAACGTAATGGAGTAAGTACATTTTGAGATTGAATTATGTAATATAGCCATAGTAAAGTGCAAACAAATTAATAAATGTCTAAACATTTAATGAGAAATTCGAAATTTGAAATTGAATTTATTGGTACTTCTTTAGGCGCGTTATGAAAAAATGATGAGAGTGAAATTTTAAGAATCACTGTACCACAAAAGTAACAAGTTAAAATTGCCTGTTAAACCGCTCATAGCAAGTTGAAGTTGCCTCTGATCACTGTTTTCATATTATTTATAATTATTTTAATATTATACAGGTGGTGAAGCTTGATCAACGTTCCTTCAAACCACATATAGTATAAAAATTACGAGTTGAATACAAAAAAAACTAATTGAAAATATTCAAAAATGAAGCCACAGGAAGTTTTTTTCGTTTTAAAATTTAAAACCATCATCGTATGTACGCGCACGCGTAGTTCGCCGCGAAACTCAATAGTCATGTGATTTTGATCATAGTAATAACATTATCAATTACTATAGTTAGTTAAAATGCTTACGTTTATCAAAAAAGTATCTGTATAGTAATTTATTTCCAAAAAAAAACTAATAAATTATTTTCAATTTGTCTTTCAGAGAGAAATAAAAAGATTTTTTTAGCGACTACTTTATTACTAATTATTATAAACATCACATCATTAAATTATTTTAAAAACCTCATCATTTTCGACATACCTACGAATAATTACAAATTTTTTAAATAACATTTTTACCTCAAACTACCACCTCATTTTATAGCCACTTTTGTGTGACAACATTAAGTAAGTAAGTAAGTAAGTAACTCTTTATTGTACACCCGAAAACAGAATAAAATAAACAGAACCTACTAACTTAGGTTAGTGAACCGCATTGATAGGCACACAAAATTATTGACTGTCATAATTACAATAATATGGACTAGAAGTAGGTAGGTACATAAATTATTATCATAACATCATCAATATCAAAATTAAAGCTTAGTACTCGCTACGCATTAAGAGGTAGGTATGGATGTATAGGACCTGCATGCCTAGATAATCAATGACTTTATTGTATTTTTTAAATTTTTAATAAAGCAATTTCAAAATCTACTACTTAACCACTTTTTAATAGGCCAATTAGGTACCTACCTACATGTTATTAATTCACACAACATAAGTTCGTTAAAACTTAGTAAATGTCTTTACTTCAGATAGGTACCTACCATAATATGCACCACGACGATGATATTAGTCAGTAACTATCTAATTACCTCTACTTAATTATTTTTTTTAAAGATGAAAAGGCATATTATTATGTATGTGAATTTCAAAATACATCTACGCTTGAGTCCTGTACCTACTAATTTAAGAACACCAGTTTTTTGCGACGTAAGTAGACTAAAACAATAGATTTGTATCAGGTCCGGGTTGTTAACAGTTGCAGAACTAGTCTTCTACAACCAATCAGTACTTAACTGAAAACAAAGCATTAGGTACATGCGATAGGTAAGCAGGTAATTCGTAGATACTAGATGTATACCTACTCCCAGATATGCAGAGGCAGAGCTACTTGTACTAGAACACTGCCTCGTAAGTCGTAACAAGCGTTGACACCGAACCCCTAAATGTTTATTTGTTCCATCCACCTTGGCAATTATGCACCTAGTAGGTATAATGTTTTCATAGCACAGATGTAGTCAGTAGGTAGTCACTAACTTTTGTACTTCTTTCAGATAATTTATTACGAAGTCTTTAAGGTAGTCCTAGTCATTAATAAAAGCAACTTTTCTTTACGACATTAAACTTGACTAAACTAAAATCAAAATAACTTTAAAGCAAAACAAACACAAACCACCTTTTCAATCAAATTCCGACGTTTAGAGTGCGGCCGTAGCGATTTCGAAAAAGTATTGAAGAATTCGTTTTATTATTATTAAAACTACCTAAATATTAGATGAACATAAAAATCTTAGTAAATCGATTTTTATTTATAGTTAATACTTAACATCAATTTTTAACTAAATTAAGAGCAACAATAAATTAGAAACATGTGATCGAACCGGGATTCGAACCCACAACCTCTATCTGTGGGCCAATAAGCCCACAAGGGCGGCAATTTTTTCTGCGTCGTGCTTCACAAACACGGTTTTACACAAGCTACTCTTTCAATTTTCAAAAAATCTATTTAGGTACCAATAACCTGCGATTTATTTATCAAAATGCCTATGAATTTATCTATTCGATTTATCATTTTACGAGAGACAAGAAAATATGCGTGCAAGAAAGAAGTTAAAGGTTCTGTTAGTGGTATCAATACTTAACATTAACTTAAATAAAATAACAGCAAAATTAAAAAAGTAAAATGTAATCTAACCGGGATTCGAACTTGTGACCCTGGGAGGTCAATTAGCCTATAAGGGCGGCAAATTCACGATGGAATAATATGAAATTTATTTAATAAAATAGGTAGGTAGGTACTAACTTTTCTATTTAGTGTAACTTTATGCGACAGGATAAATTAAACAAAATAATATTATTAGTTACTACTTTATTACAAATTATAAGACATTCGTGTAGCATTAAAATGATTTTAAACCTCCATCAATTCACACAAATATTGATTAAAATAATACACAAAGTTATAATATAAAATTGTTAAATTGAAAGATGCAATAATGAATAATGCAATATTGAAAAACGTTCACTAGAAATTACAATCTATTACAATATCTCGTTACATACTTTAAACAAAACACTGTTTAATTTACTTTCGTAAAAATTCTTAAGTGTACTTAAAATTTAAAAATAACAATAATTGCAAAATTATTAGGCAAAGGCACTCGCTAAAATATTCGTAATACCTATCAACCATAATAATTATAATAAAATACATTCAAACTGTTATGTATCTAGAATGTATTCACAAGTTTTTAATTCGAAACGAATGTCGGCGATCCATTTAATACTTAAACAACATAAATAATTATTCTGATAAAATTACAAGGACATTTACGATACCTACGAGCATATTTCAAATATTGTAGGTATGACACAGTCCACAGAAAAAAATTAAATAGGTACATTGGCACTCGAGTTTTGACTCTTGATTTCAATTAATTTTATCTGTATCACATAACTACACACACTAAACAATCGAAGCAAGTCTTGCTCGGGGTAAGAGTAGGCGAAGGGACTGGGCATTGGCCTTCCTCTACCAACCAAACAGTTCCTCAAAACCAAGTACCAGGTACGCGCAGCGGTAGATAGCCGTTGATACCGCCTTGTACGTACGCAGAGCTCTGTGGTTATCTCACATCCATTCCGCCGCCCACGACTATGAGCGCCTCACTAGGAGGGTACTATCTGGGACCCTTGAGGCTTCGATCGAGTAGGTAGCCGCCCGGGCGATCAGCCCATCCGTGTGAGACTCTATTCAGGGAGGCCCAGCCAGGCGATCAGCGACCGATCGGCGGCTACTCTGGCGTCTCAGGTGAATCTGTCGAATTTCTTACAGAGCTCCTGATGTTGCCGTTTTATATCATCTCCCGTTAATGAAACAGTTGACACCGTTAAAATTTGTCTTCGTGCCTTCGAACCTTATCAATGGCAACCACTGCACCACTTGGCAATGGTATCAAATACCATCGCCATGACGGGGCTTCAGTATGACACTTTCACTATTAGGTACATCGATTCATTAAAATCAGTCCTTTGCTTATGTGCGTACTGCGTGCTCCCACTTCAACACTTTAAAGTCAACTAAAGAAATAGAATAATACTAAATAGTTAAAAGCATAAGCCGCCTTGTCAAAGAAATGCCGACATTGGGGTGCTAGTGTAAGCGTAGTTGAGGCGGTAATTTCATTGCTTTATTTAATATTATTATTGGTATTTTTAGGCCTATTATTATTATTAAAAAAATATTCTAGTAAAAATAATTCAAATAATTATTTTATAAATGTTTTCCTATAGGAAATGTTTTAAGAAAAATAAATTAATTCAATTACTTATTCCGAATTCGCTATTATCCCCGCTATCGCCTATGACACCTCACCACACCTCACAATTCTGTCGGTACACATTCAAAGGGCGGCGATGCTTACACGTGTCTTTAAATTTCTTTGAATTTTACCGATTTGACAAAATGGCGCGACTCTCAAGGATTTTTGCGTCATAGACTAAAAAATACACGGTAAAACCTACTTTTAATTAGTATTTAATAATATTGCAAAATGATAATTTATAGTATGAAAATAGTAAAAGCTTTTCCTGTTTTTATTACATATTAGATTATTTTTTTAAATACCTGGTGATAAATTGACATCAATGATTTTTTATAACCATCTTAAAAGTGTTATCACAATAGCCAGTAAAAATAAAATCGAATTTTTGTTTTTTATAAGATTTAGGGTCACTTAAAAAACACAAAATGCTGACCAATCTAGGTGGAACTTCAAGAAAAAATGTTTTGGGCGATATCTCAGAAACTATGCACTTCAGAGCAAAAGTTATTGAAACCATTATTGTAGAGAATAAAATTTCGCATTTTTTATTTCTTGTAAACTTTTTTATAAAACTTATCGTTTACGATTTAAGGCTTTTAATGAACCGGATTTTCTGTCTCGGTCGACAAATCTCACCGACAGTGATTAATCAATAAAATGCGTGTTCAATGAACCGTATTATGCTCATAATAATGTGATTATTTTCATGTATTTTATTTACCTACTTTACAAGATATTTTACTCAATTCTAAGACATAATATGCTATGCCACTCCTGCGAATTCTTATTAATTATTCTATGCAAACGTCGCTAGGGCTAGTAGTACCTACGGCTGCTCGGGGACAGTGTGATGTTGCCGCCTTTAGCTGGGGTCAACAAACTCTGATCTAGTAGTGTTTATTTTTATGACCATTTTTATTGTATTTATAATTTATTTTGTGTGAAAAATTCACTTTTTTATTTGAAGGTATTTTTTCAAATTGTCAATTTTTATCGACTTATATCATCTCACCCTACATGCAGTTTAAAGGAATGTTGATTAAGCGTCACCATCCTATACCTATATAGTATCTAAAAATATGATAGCAAAATATAATTGACATTTACTAAAATTAAATACCTAATAAAAATATTAAAAACGCCATCTATGAGAAATAATTATACGTCATTTGATAAGTGAAAGTACGGAATTATGAGTTAAGACCACAATATTATATTATTCTTTTTTAAAAGTATATTTTACAAACGAAGTAGGTACCTATCTATATTTTTTTAGGAATTAAATATTCTGTATCTGTTTGAACGACTTCATCTTTCTTACTGCAGAGATTGATTTACAACTAGAAAAGAAGTCTAACTACTCACGCGCATACATAAAGTACACGCACCCATATTTTTTTATTATTTTTTACCTACAAAAATCGGTCGCCCAAGTACTATAACTTTAAATACATACATATTATAAATATAAACGCCCATGATTGGAGTTCAAAACAAACATTCGTGTTCAACGAATGAATGCCCTCAGCGGGACTTGAAACCGCGACCGCTGGCGCAGAAAGTAGGGTCACTACAAACTGAGCCAAACAAAACTCAGGTCGTGACTTAGGATACTTTTTATTGCAGAAAAATAATTCATTTCCACAGGAAAACAAAATAGGTACTTATTGGTTTTATTGAGTCGTCTTTAGAAAGCTAGCGGTGGCTAAATCTTAAGTGATAGGTACATCATATATCAAAACTATGTAGTAGGAAAATGTGGGTAATAAAAAGCCAATTACAGAAAAGTCTATTACATCAAATATCTTTCTCCTTAGCGGATCGATGTGCACGTTTCGAGTAAAAAGTACTTGTACCTACCGATTTAAACTAAATTAGGTATAAAAATATATCTGTACTTTACGTCTTCCTATTTTCTCCCTATTTTCTTCTTCAAAATTCTATGTACTGGTACTTTTTTTGTTTTGTATCGTTTGTTTTCTAAGTGTCAATTTTTTGTATTATAAATTAAACCTGTCCGCTTCCTGAAACGACACTCAGTCCTAATTGCAAGACGCAAGAGTCTCGCAGACTTAGTCTTGTTCTTGCTCAAATCTTGCATGGTCAGTCTTGGTCTTGGTCTTGCTGAAATTAGGCGGTCTTGTTCTTGGTCTTGGTCTCGCAAAAATGCAAGACCAAGACCAAGACTGCAAGACCAAGACCGATTTTGGGCAACACTATACCACATTGAAAAGCACTTAACGTTTTTTTATTAGACGTACCAGAGATGATGCAGGTAACCTCCAAGGGTCAATAATATGTGTACAAATACTACATTTCTTACATACAACGCAATTCGATGGCAATAATTTGGACTAATTTATTTTCCTGGATAGGTATGTCGTTAATTGCTGATATCAAAAATGCTACTAATTTAATTATTATTTTTTTCATTTTTAAACATAAGAGCATGTGTATATTTACTACATGTATAAAACAAAGTCGTTTCCCACTGTCTGTCTGTCCTTACATATGTATGCTTAAATCTTTATAACTTCACTACGGATTTTAATACGGGTTTTTAATAGATAGAGTGATTCAAGAGGAAGGCTTATATGTTTAACTAGCGTAACCCGCGGCTTCGCTTGTGCTAAAACCAGGGGCGAGCCCGAGCGAAGCGAGAGCGATTCGCTACTCGCTGGTCATACATAGCGAGTATAAAATCCTTAAAAGTAATAACCAGTAAACATTAGTACGCTGTACGATACCTGTTGTATCTACCTAAAGATTTGTTGATATTAAATAGCAATGGAGATTTGCTTTACAAACTCGTTTCAATTTTCTTTACTTATATTGTAAAATCTATTGATTTTCTTATTAAAATCAACACACATAATCGAAAGTGGTACCTATACAATATGTATTTTGCATTATAACATACTTATGAGTGACTCTACATATATCCACCCTTCTATGTTCTATTTATGGATCGTACATAAATAAATAAAAAATATGTCGGGACATTAACACACAGCGCCATCTAATTTGTTTCCGCTTCCCGTCAGGTAAGCTACGAGGCTTGTGTTACGTATACCAGATAGTTGATACACTACACGTATATAACATAAAATACATACATATCACTACATATTATAAAACACAGTTCTCTGCCGCGTCTGTGTGTCTGTCTATTTGCGATAAACTCAAAAGCTACTGCACAGATTTTCATGCTGTTTTTACAAGTGGATAGTGTGTTTCTCGAGGAAGGTTTTAATATATAATTGTCATGTTTTTGTATACATTTACTAGTGAAACCTTTAACTTCCTCTCCTCGAACCCGCGACCGCGCGGTCCAGCAAGTACGTACGTAGAGCAAAACGTGTTATTAATTGTACATATCCTAGAAATAACGCTTATTAAAGATCCGTAATGTTTTTCTTTCATCGTAAAAACGCGTGTTATTGTAATAATTGAACAAATACTATAGAATGATAACAACTGAACTGAAGTGTGAGTTGAAGACTTTCGTATTCTCAAGATGTATTCGGTATAATAATGACTATTTCAATAACATCTTCTAACAAATATTTAATGTACATAACTTGTAACAATAACATTTTGAGTGCCTTAACAAATTTCTTTTATTAGTAAATTATTTATTCCGTAATTGTAAAAAAAATAGAACGAAAATGGACTATATAATATTTCAAAGTAAAACATATAGAGTAAAATAAAATGCAAAATAGGTGAGAAATTGCTTCCTTTACTTTGAGTTTATTCAAGCAAACTAAATTGTAAATCAATGTTTATATTTTTTATTTTCTCTAAACGAAACAAATGTATTATGTTAAGGAAAAACTAATTAATTTAAGGCTAACTTAGAAATATTTTTTGTTGAACCGAAAAATCGATTCATCATTGACAAAAAAAACTTACAACTGAATAGAGTGTATAATACATAGTATAGAATATTAGGTACTTCCATTTTTAGAAGTCACACAAAAAAAGATTAGTTCGTAGAATTTAATAATAAGATGTACCAATTTCTTAGAATCAGCCTCACCTAACAATACTTGTTTACGGATATATGTAAAATGAACTCATAACAACCACTTTTAGCTTTAATAATTAATTAGCATCGAAATGATGTTTCTTTTTAATTCATAGGTGACTCACCCGCGCTCTATTCACATCAATATTAAGTAGAATATTATTCTGTCTATTATCCCACGTAATGCAAGCGTACTAAACCCTCATCACATTACTCAAATTTATTTCGTATTTCAAAAATACAATTTAATTGTTACTTAAACGGTTGTGCATTGCGCAACTCCTGTCGATAGCAACGCCGTACAGCGGCGTTGACGCGAAGCTTGGAAGCTTGTCACACAAATCGTACAAATCTCTAACTACTGAAATTGAGCTACTCGACTGTCCATAGATACCATCTATGATAGATACGTTTAAACGGTTAGTATAGACTTAAGAGTTGAGATTTTTCTCGCTATAAAAAGTTTCCTATATTGACCCGGAAAAATATCTATCATCATTCACATTTCATAAAAATCTGTCCAGAGGTTTTCTCGTCATGCAGTCACAGACAACAGACAGACAAAAAATCTAAAATTGCCCTTTGTATCGATAATAGTGAATATTTAGATACGATTTTCTTAAAAAAAATACAGATACGACTTAGTTAGAACTCTAGTAAGTATATGCAAATATTATGTTTAAGGCGTTTCTTACTCTATGACTTTGTTAAAATTATTAAAATATTTATCTGTGAAAGTACCTTCACACATTACATTTATTTTATAAATATTTTTGAATAAAATCTTACATTGATGTAAATTGAGAATTGATTAAAACTGATAGGATACTTAGATAATGTAGAGTTAGACACAGGATAATTTATACTACAATTTACATAGAGTAAAATGTGTGTAAGTAGTTTTGTAATGAATAAACTAAAAATCTGCTGAACCGATGTACCTATATGAAATTTTGTTCGAAAATAGTTTGAGATACTGGGGTCTGGGAATGTCATAGAATTTGGAGAAGTTTTTATCCTGGCAATCATATCTTAGGGGAGTGACAACTGGGATAGAAGTTTTTATGGGGTATCAATCATTTCTAAAGTAAGGAATACTAATTGAAATAGGGCCAATACTTTCATTTTCATATCAAACGTTAAAACGTACCTAGGAATAAACCCGAGCGAAGCAAACGCGTAGAAATGTTAATTTATAATTTATATAATTATGATATTGAATACTCCATAAATAACTAAAAAGGTAATTTAAAATTAATTTATGTAACTTTTACAAGCGTAACATAAGTGTATAATAATAATTTATAGTTCTAACATAAACAGGTTTTATATTAACACATAATATATTTAAATATCTTTCTAACCGACTATGAAAAAGGAGGTTCTATGTTCGTGTATACGTTAAAACATGCATAGAGAATTAGAAATTAGTGACTAAACTAACTAAAGACAGTGATACATTAGAAAGTAAATAATATAATGACTGGCAAACAGGTAGGAGGTCGCATTATCAGCCACTATTTTTATTTGTTAAGTAACAACCATGATTAGACGAAAATGAGGCATACATAATATCTAAGCAAGCCTTATAATACCAACTTAAACTTCAAAGCTTATACTTCCGAACGGTAAATGTACAGTACGTGTATATCCCATCAAATCAACTACCAAAAGATTGAATACCTCAATCAATCACGAAAACAACTAAAAAAGAATAACAAAGCCCGTACATAGAGTTAAAAAATCGTTCAAAGGTCCTCTATAAATATCATAATATCATTTGTGTTAAATGGAATGTATTTAATCTATACTAATATTATACAGCTGAAGAGTTTGTTTGTATGTTTGGTTTAACGCGCTAATCTCAGAAACTACTAGTCAAAATTAAAAAATTGTTTTTGTGTTGTATAGTCCGTTTATCGACGAAAGCTATATTACACACGCTACAACTAATAGGACGAAGCAGCAACGAAAAAAACGGGAGAAAAGAAGTTGCTTAGATTTTCAGCCATTAGAACGCGGGCGGTGCCGTGGGAAAGGCTTGTCACTACATAGTATAAAACAAAGTCGCTTTCTCTGTCCCTATATCCCTATGTATGCTTAAATCTTTAAAACTACGCAACGGATTTTGATGCGGTTTATTTTTAATAGATAGAGTGATTCAAGAGGAAGGTTTATATGCATAACTAGCGGATCTCGCGGCTTTGCCTGTGCTAAATCTAGGGAAGAGCCCGAGCGAAGCGAGGACGAGTCGCTAGTACTATATAAGCGAAAAAATACGGTTTAACTGATAGTATACATTTCTCGGAGATGAAGTATTTTCTCGCTGTAAAAAGTACCCTAACTGTTCACCTGGTAACATACAAAATAAAATATTTCCGGTGGTTTTCTCGTGATGTGGTCACAAACAGACAGCCAAAATTACAAAAAACAATACATTCAGTCCCTGCAGTCTGCATCGATTAAAATGACTGTTTTTAAGGTTTTAAAAAAAATTTCTCCTAACTTGAGTGCGATTCACACTTGACTTGATGTATTATTTAATGTTTTACAGTTCACAGTCAAGCCAAGAGTGATGTCTCTACATATTCTAACTACGAGTAAGTTCACTTGCAAGATCAAGTTATTCCGCCTTATTTAATTTAAAATAAAAAGTAAATAAGCTTAAAAGCTATTAGTAATCATATTAACTTGAAACTTTGTAAGTGCATTTATCATATTATAAGTATTTCCGATGACAACAAAACTTTGTATCAGTGAGAGCTGGCACCAACTTTAAAATAAACGAATATAATAATATAACTACTATTATCGAAAAGCTAGTTTGTTATAAAAAAATATTATGTTTATTCTCTATCAAAAAATATTTCCATTTATTGTTTCAAATATCAATCTTTTTGATAAGAACGCCACGCTTCAAATCAATGTAACTATGCAATTGTAGTGTAGCAATTTCTGAGATTCATTTGTTTCAGATATTACATGGACGTAGTATATTACTTTTATTGTTCATAGTTATAATATAATTATAGCATAATAATATTTCTTGATAGCAAGACATATTCTTTTTCTATTTACTAAGGTACTTTTAAAAATTTTAAATTTAAAAATATTTTTTTCAGTTTTAACTTTCTTTGTCTGGTTCTCTCGAATACATAAGAAACAAGATACAAAATTACTATGTGTAACTCTACAGTCTAGACTGTACAATTAAAGTTCATGGCGTTCAATTCAAACTTAGAAACGTATAAATTAAAAAAAAAAACATTAGAATCAGACGAACTTGACCTTTAAATGTCCATTACCCAAGTAAATGTAATACCCCCTAGGCTGTTCTTTAGATAATAATGAATTTTATAATAATGAATTTTATTCTAGCTCATGGAACTTCGAATAATTCATGAATCATTGTGACGAAACACAAATCAAAATGTAATTGTCCATTCTGAAGTTCTAATTGATGTTCACAATTTAACAATATGCTAACTATTGCTTATGGTTTACAGTATTTATTATGGTTTTAGCACTGAGTCACGTGTTTTTAATGAGGGAGAATGGGCGAAAATAATTCTTGAAACATCTATACATAAAATAAAAGTCTAAGTCGAAGTCTGTACATTAAATATTTTTTGATCAAATCTCATTTGATCAAAAGCAATTATTAGTATCGAGTCGAGGCAGAATCCATAGTATTTAGATATTGTTCTGTCTGCCTCTTATTGAAGCATCACGAGAACACTGTTGCAATGGCAATGCAGCCAGCCGGATGTGAAGCCAAGAAAGGAGAAAGGGGGTGCGAGTTGTACGCAGGGTATGATAGTTGCTTCTGGTTCTCTTCTGAGAGCATTCTTTCGAGTTACGACGCCAAATGTAGACTACAGCTGTTATTCCGTTTGATTTTGAAGAATAGTTCTGGCTTTTTGGATGCTTTTGGGCGAGTCCCACCTAACTAGGGATTGCAATCCGGAAAACCGGATCCGGTAATCCGGCGGATCCGGCATCATTTCACGGTCACCGGATCCGGTACTAATATACCGGATCCGGCGACCGGATCCGGTGTTGCTAATTTTTGGCAAAATAATAGAGCTTTTGCATGAATTGGTACTTTAAATACGTAGTGCGTGGTGTTCATGCGTGCGAGTTGGTGTCTGATATAAATATAAGACTTTTTTGTTAGCATTATCGAATACTTTAATAATTATAATGGTCTCATCTCAGTAAAGTAAGGTAATAGTAATATTAGATTTTATACAGTTACTTTATAAATAAAAAATAATTGATCTATCTGTGAAAGTGACATCTAGGAACACTAACTTACTCGTTACAACGTTAAAATTTTACCTTGTTGCCTACACCTAGCCACCGCTATATTTTAATTGTTTGCTCGTTGCCTAATCTTAACATTGGGTTAGAAAATGCTCCATCCTGAATGACTGATGTATCAACGCACAGCCTAAACTGCTAATCGTAGAGACGTGAAACTTTTAGGGTGTGACCTTGTAGTTTATGACGTAGTTATCGGATTAGAAAGGATTTTCCGAAATTTTATGCCTAAGGGAGTGAGAAACGGGAGCAATGTCTGTATGGTGTGATTCCAATCTACTTCAAATTTTGCATAAAGATACTTTAACAGAATTGATGGAAAACGTGTTTCGTATTTTATTGAAACCCATTGCATTACAGGGTTAAAAAGGGGTGAACAGTAATTTGGGGATAACTTACGTCAAAGATGAAATCAATACTTCTTAGTGCTTTTGATTTAAATAACCGTTTATTTTTCACATGTTTGAAAACGTAATACTTTTCTCAACAATGTCAACAAAAAGTTTGTAATAGTAGGCATAGGTCTATCTACTACTACAGCTACGCCAAGATAACCGAATAACTGGTTTAAAGAGTAGTCCTCATAACAAAAGGGATGAAATGGTAAATGGAGAATCAATTTTTGGTATATTATAAGTAAAAGCGTATAGCCAAACATATTTTTTGTACTTTTAGTTAGCGAAGCCGCGAGTTCCGCTAGTTTTTTATAAACTACTTACCTATATTAAGTACAATGATACTTGAATAACTTACTAACAGTTTATTTTGAACCAAAACGGCGAAAATCATATCGATCTGGTCAATTTCCATCAATCCGGCCGGATCCGGTCGGATTGATGAACCACATCATCGACATCGTCTAGGAATATAAATATCTAAATAAAGTCATAGGAAACTAAAATATATACGGACAACGTAAGATAAAGCTTAAGACACTTTTTTATTTTAAAGATTTTTTTGGTATTGGCGGTTGTAAAATGTCATATTGACTTGGCTCTAATGAATTAAGATATTAAATTACGTCATTGGTTTTAGTCAGTAATCACGAGACGATCAAAAGAAAGAAATCATTAACAAACTATGCTAGTAAAAAACCAGCGGACAATTTACCACGTATGAAACCGCGATGCATGCACACTTTAGCCATAGACAGTTATTACATTATAATCAACAGTTTAGAATAATAACGCATAGAAGATGAGTAGGTCGAAGCGAATTGAAGCTATTTCAATTCGGCCTTAAGGCTGAATACGTTTCCCGTCTCGATAAAGTCTTCTTAGTTGTTACATCTTGGCTATATGTGTGCGTGCCTTCTGTTGTAATTACGTGACACTTACGCACACATTCATTCTAATGTTGCTTCAATATTGAGCGGAATTATGTATGAAACTATATGGTTCTATGCGTAATCCTAAGATCAACAGAATATAAAATTAATTAGGTTTGTAGCGCTGTGTGAAATGGGCAACATTAAAAAATGTTTTTAATGCGTCAAAATGAAAATAATTATATAAGATGTTCAAGCAAAGGACCTTGAACTTTGGACCGTCTCTTAGCAGTAATGTGCTAAAAACTAAATTAATTCCTAAATTCGGTAAAACACACGAATCTTGTTAATTTCATGGTTTGCTAGGTAATGATTGAATATTTATTCAAAAAGTAATAATATATCAGGTTGTCTTTAGTCTTTACGCCATAAAACTTATAAGTAGGTACCTATAAAGTGCATAAATCACTATCATCTGATCATAATTCTGATTTCTGACTCTGTGTTACTGTTTGTTTATTTTTACTTTACAGCAAAAACTAGCAGAAAAGATCATTAAAATGTTTTTTCTTTGTATTAAATAACTTAAAATGGAAGCGATTTTATTGGCTGGGTTAGGGGTAAACCACAAACAACAATTAGGTTACCGTAGCGCTCTCGTGTTAAGCAAATTCCCCGCTTCCGTATATTCCGATAAGATGTCACCTTCTGGTGATTATTTTGTTACACCGTGGTGTAACAATTTATAGCTAGGTATACTTTTAGCAAAGAAACTGACATGCTATGTCAAAGGGACGAAAACTTGGGGTTCGATTTTTGGTTGATTCATTTTCAGTTTATTTCAGTTGATTGGTTTTCATTCAAAATCAATAAATTTTAAATGGAACTGAAAGTAAGTTTGGCATGGCCCACTAAATCATTTTATGGGGGTTGCGTTATGCGTAGGGTTTGATAAGTGTGAGTATCATTTTTGAAAGCAACTTTGATCGTTTTGGTTAACTTATGATAACGTCCGTTCCTTACTTAAGTTGAAAGGAGACTATATTATACTTTTATGCTGAGTTAGGTACAAAATTTAAGGTGCCGACTACTGGCCTATGAAAAGGTGTGTGTGATATGTTAAAAAGGTCTATTCCCAAATATTTTATACCATGGAACTAAATCTATTCTGCAATTCTTTCAGCTATTATTTCTTGTATTTTATTTCATACTAGCTGACCCGTGCCCACTTCGTTGGACATAATGTTAATAATCCTTTTTTAGTACAGTGTTTAAATAATTTAGAACTCTAGAACTCAAAAATATATCTTTCACAGTTAAGGCAGCGTTCGTAAGAAACGCTTTCATTCGACCGTTTTTTCTCCGATTCACTTTGCAAAACGGACTACCACGTAAAAATTTTTTTTTATTTTTCGGTTTTTTATATAACCTATGACACTCAGCAATAATGTGGCTTTCTATTGGTGAAAGAATTTTTAAAATCGGTTCAGTAGATCCCGAGATTACCCCTTACAATTTAACAAATAAACAAACTTTACTTCTTTATAATATTAGTATAGAAGTATAGATAGATGTACCTCGTTTTTATCCAAGCGAGTCGAGTGATGCGGGTCTCACACCTATGATATTTTCATGTACATCATAGTCATATCTATCATGATTACCACTTGTCGTACGGTGAAGGAAAACATCATGAGGAAATCTGCATGTCAGAGAAATCCTAGCAAGTTTTCGAAAGACATGTGAAGTCCGCCAACACGCACTAGGCCAGCGCAGTGGAATATGGCCTGATCCCCTCGTACTGAGGGAGGCCCGTGCCCAGCAGTGGGACGTTAAAAAGGTCTGAAGACAATATACCTACCTCAGTTATATTTATCATACTGGGTGATATGAGCGTAGATACATAAAACTCTTAAATAATTTTCATGTAAAATAATAGGTCAATATTTTCAAAATCCTAGAAACCCAATTTACTCTAGCTACCTAAAGCGATATATAATAAAGTTATAAGTCTAATAATAATGAGTCTAAAGAATAATGTTTTAACTAAATAAAATAAATTAAAAATTAATATCTTTGTGTTGCCTTCAGGTAAAATTATTGTGGATCAAACAATAAAGATAATTGTAAACGTCGCCTTGACTTAGCACTTCTATTTCATCAACGTTAATAAGTCGGTACCAAAGGGGAATTGTCGTTTCATTAAATTTCATTAAATGTATACTATAATATTAAAAGCAACCCTAACTATAATCCTTACTTATCTTTACTAATATTATACTCATAAATGCGAAATTAACTCTGTTTGTCTGTATGTCGCGCTTACACGCTAAAACTACAGAACCGATTTAAATGCAATTTGGTACACAGATAGTCTAGAGCTTGAGAAAGGATAAAGGCTACTTTTCAAGGCGAAAAAAGTACTGGAATGGTGGGGGAACTTAATAGCGTTTGGCAATCTGCCGGATTAAATAGAACGTAATATTTACTCGAAGCTGCCAACTGATTGGAAATAGAGTCGACAGTTAAGATATTGTAGATCGATACATCTGCATATAAATTCTCACCGTTGGATGAAACAATAGGATTACATAGGTAATAAGTTTTATAAACTCTTTGTAGGAAATCAAAATATTACTCTATCGACTTATCCTTGTTATGCTCGCTAGGTAATTTTTTAGCGAAATGCTAAATTCTCAAATTAAATACTATTTTTAATATAAAATTAAGTTATTTAGCATCATCTATCTGTCAGTGAAAGTCTCGTAAAAATAGGTTCAGCCATTCGGAGATTAGACGGAACAAACACAGATAAAAATTTCATATGCAATAATTATTTATTAAAACGCTACTATTTTGACTTTACAAACAGTCAATTCAATTTCATTTATTTGTATAGATGATTTTATATCTAAAGTAGGTAGTATTTACTTAAATTGTTTTATAATTGGTCAATGCTGTAACCTTGACGGCAAATAGTACCATAAATACTGTAAATGTGTAATATTACGTAATACGTGGTAGGTATTTGATACTTTCATGTTAATAATAAACGAAGGCACGCTTGAGGCAATGTTTACGACTAAAATGCATTTTATATAATTTAGGCTACAATTGAAGACGAAAATGCATGAAGTTGATAAGTCGCCTAATTTAAATTTCGAGAAAATTGAGTTCAAAATTTTGTACTGTATTAAGCGCATCTACCTACTTATATAAAATGGCCGACAAGTACCTGAATATAACTATTACTTATAATATATTATACTATAGCAAATATTATAGTATATAACAGTGACATCTATGCATATAAGTCAGTGTAGTTATAAAACTTAAAAATCCGACTGCGTGACCCGACATTAACAACCTAAACTTTGTGGCTTCTGTAATAATTTTGTTAGTTTGTAAACATTTTGGTAGATGGACAAAATCCATTTTATTACACAAACAAAAGAAAAGTACACAAGGTGACAATAAAAAGGCATATGAAGGCGGTATTATTACCATGAGAGACCATGAGAGTAAATACATATATACAAGCTTTTAAGCTCTTTAACTACTCTTAAGCTGCTATGGGCTAGAAATTTTATTCCGGCCCATATTTTTTCGGTAAAGATACGTTTATACATTGCTATTTTACTGGGTAAAAGAATAATGAGGAAAACATTAACAAGTAAAAATTTGCTTAGCATATTCAGTCCCCATCGATGGAACATGATAAAAATACCTTTACTTTTTCACTACTGCAGTAACGTACCGTGATTCATGATTCATTTACTATTTGATAAGAAACATTGAATAAATATTTAATACAGAAAAATAAAATAATTAGGTACCTACAAGTCTCTTATTTTTTAACCGACTTCAAAAAAAATTCAAAAAAGGAGGAGGTTATATGTTCCGTTGTATGTATTTTTTTTTTTTTTTTTTTTTTTATGTATGTTCACCGATTGCTCCGCCGTCTGTGGGCCGATTTCAAAAATTTTTCTTTTGATTGGTAGGGTATAGTTCCGAGGTGGTCCCATTGTCACCAAGTCAGGATCTGATGATGGGATCCCAGGGAAATCGAAGGCAACTCTCAAAATTTACAGGCACCTATTATGTTTTTGATATATTTTCTAAACCCGATAAAGCTTTTACGTATGAAAATCATCTTCTCATGTGGATGAGCTGATGATGGAAGGTAAAATTCCTCAACAGTTGTTTTTTATGTGTTTTCACCGATTTCTCCGTGAATTGTGGGCCGATTTTAAAAATTTCTTTTTTGTTCGGTAGGGTATACATTCAAGATGTTCTCATTGTCACCAAGTCAGCATCTGATGATGGGATCCTAGAGAAATCGAGGGCAACCCTTAAATTTTATCGGCACTGATTACCTTTTTCATATATTTTCTAAAGCTGTTCAAGAATTTGTGATGATGTAAGGTATATATCCTCAACGGTTAGGAGTTGAAAGAAAATTCTTTTAATATTATACGTACTTATGAACTGATAGTCGTACTCCTTCAGGATATTAGGTGGATTGATAATAGAAGGTAAATCTTATTAACGTCTACGAGTTACGTGGAAAAATAGACGTGGACAAATCTCGATTGACTATTGTTCATCGTTCATTTCAAAACTTCGCTGACTTATTGGAGCAGTAGTTTAGTTAGCCTTCCAATATTTTATTTAAACATAATAATTTCCACAAAAAAATTTAAAATAAATTATTTTTTAACAAAAATGAAAACCGACTTCAAAACGCTACAAATCGAAACTAAAAAGAAAAAAAAATAATTTTAATTACTTAGTTATTGTTGGAGTCGGTGCCAGCCAAAGCAAAATAATCCTAATACAATCTCCTTGGCTGGCACCGACTCCAACAATAACTAAGTAATTAAAATTATTTTTTTTTCTTTTTAGTTTCGATTTGTAGCGTTTTGAAGTCGGTTTTCATTTTTGTTAAAAAATAATAAAACATATGTGCGAAATACTTCAGCTGTGTTAATTAAAATAACATACTAAGTCATATCGTAAATAAAGAAATGATAAATTTTGTTGGGACATTATTACACACAGCGCCATCTAGTTCCGTGGTAAGCAACGAGGCTTGAGTTACGGTTACCAGATAGTTGATACACTACACATATAAATTTTAAATACATATTATAAATATAAATACCCATGTCTAGAGCACAAACATTCGTGCTCAACAAATCAATACACTCAGCGGCACTCGAACCCGCGACCGCTGGTACAAAAAGTAGGGTCATTACCCATTGAGCCAAACGTGTCATCAATTCTGGCACAATTATGTTATTCGAACTTTTAATTAGTCAGATATTTGCGTAAATTGACTTTATCTTTTGCAAAAGCTATCTTTCGCACATTAGCGTCAGCGAAGCCGCGGGTTCCGCTAGAATAAAAGTTATACCTCCTCTTTTTTGAAGTCGGTAAAAAAGTAGCCTTACTTACGCCTTATAACATTACTATCTGCGAGTGAAAGTCCCATCAAAATCGTAAAATATACTTTCATTTGCATTTAGTGAAAAGCTGGTAATTTAAGATCAAAAACAGACACTCCAATTTTATTTATATGTATAGATCATAGATGTATAGATTATCAGAGATTAACAGAGGGCCCGTTATATCCTAGGGGACCTCGGCTGCAACTCATACATAATATACTCATACTCAATTTTTAAACCACTTTAAAAAAGGAGTATTTTATTATATTTACTATATTTTGTGATTTTATTTCTTTTACTTATCAAATTTTATTTGAAAGTCAAATTGAAAGGTAAAATAGCCTTCAGTGTAAAATAAATGGAGCAAGGAAAAAATAAAAATAAAAATAAACCAATATTATTTCAACCAATTACCTTTTAATTAAACATATTATTATTATTGAGGCTGTACAGTGTACATGTTAATTTTTGTGAAGAAATTATTTCTCAAGAAGATATTAATTATATTGTTATACATATTGTTATATACATGTATATTGTTTATATGTAATTACGAGTATCGTAGGTTACTTTCTTCTAAAACAGTAAATAAGACCTAATGGGTTTTAACCACGGAATAGGTAAAAAACATCTTTTCTGTGGTTTTAACACAGGGGTCAATCCTACCTGTATTATATCAGGCCATAGACTGTACCTACATATCATTGGAAAACTTGCTAGGTTCTCTCAGGCATGTAGGTTTTCAACGACGCGAACCACTGGGCTACTGCTAGCTAGGGCTGCTGCTGGGAACATTGCTACTCTATATAGAGCAAACAAGTTTTTGTTAGTTGTAAATCCTAAAACATGTTTGATTGCTTCAATCTTCGAAGCAATGCCAACTTTTACAATTAAAATTGAAGGGTTTCTATTTCAAGAAAATAAGGGTAAGTTACATAACTTCAGCAAACTTAGACGAAACCTTTTAAAAGGATTGTGAAGTATAATTAAAGCATTATACTTCTGCAATAACAAGAATCCTTTACCAAAGCCTTTTTAAAAAACAAATCATGAATAAACGTCGCGATTACGCAACTGCTTTTTAATATATTTACTAATCTATACATATAAATAAAATTGAAGTGTCTGTTTTTAATTTCAAATTAACAGCTTTTCTAAATGCATTTGAAAGTATACGGTACTAACATAAAAAAAACAATTTTTAAAATTTTTGTCTGTCTGTTTGTTCCGGCTAATCTCTGAAACGGCTGGACCGATTTTGACGGGACTTTCACTTGCAGGTAGCTAATTCTATAAAGAGTAATAAGGCTACTTTTAATTTAAATTTTTTATTTATTTTAACTAGCGGAACGATAGTGGTAGCCCAGCGGTACCGCGCTCGCTTGGATAACAGAGTGATGCGGGTTCGAATCCGGGTCTCGCACCTCTGAGATTTTCATGTGCGAATCTTTTCTATTATGATTATCACTTGTCTTACGGTGAAGGAAAACATCGTGAGGAAACCTGCATGTCTGAGAGAACCTAGCAAGTTTTCGAAAGACATGTGAAGTCCTCCAACTCGCAATAGGCCAGCGCGGTGGACTTTGGCCTGATCCCCCTCGTAGTGAGAGAGGCCCGTGTCCAGCAGTGGGACATTAAAAAGGGCTGATGAAGATGAAGATGAGGCGGAACCCGCGGCGTCACTTGTCTAAGTCTAGCAACGAACCCGAGCTAAGCGAGGGTGAGTCGCCAGTACATTATATAAAAATTCGTGTCACAGCGTTTGTTATCGAACTCCTCCGAAATGGCTTGACCGATTTTTATGTTTTTTTTGTGTTTATTTGATAGGTCTGAGAATAGGTCGTTGGCTATTTTTTATTCCCCTAGGTCCCCAGATATTTTATTTTTTATTTTTAGATGAAATTTTTATTTCTTACTTTATTATCATTTGGCATCAAAAAGTAGGTACTTATAACCCTAAATTTTGATCCTTCCACCAATCTCTATTATTCAATAATGATTAGAACGCGAGCGGAATTGCGAGAATTGCTAGTTTACTATAAAATTTATTCAATCAATATTCAAGTAAAAAATATGTAAAGTACATTTTATTCCTCAAAACATTCACGTAAACAGATTTCGCGTAAACAAGGCCAAGAACAATTCAACTACGACTAACTACTTTCAAAAATCCCTTCAATGATTTAGTTAGCCCTTACAAACAACATTGCTCTACGTTGTATATAAATAAAAATGTTATCATAAAATAGTTTGTATCATATTTAACTAGTAAAACAAATAGAACCTTAACTAATGTAACAACTTCATCAGTGGTGTAGTGGCTACCATATACGGCTGCACATCCGAAGATCCGTGGTTCGAATCCCGAGTCGGGTTAAGTAGTTATTGAATCTCTTTGTTAAGTAAGCTCGGACTTGGTCCTGCACCTTAACTTTCACTAGTTGTGACAAGCATGACACCCTGAGTCTCAATGTGGCAGGAAGAAAGAGTACACTGGTGTCTGCATGCACTACTATATTTCTGCGTAGTTGGCTAGTCTCAAAGAGATTGGTCACCGTGGCCGTAATCGGTCGGGGTGACATATAGGAAAAGATTGATCTAATTTTAACAAAATAAAACATATGTAAAAAAGGCCAAACCTTTCTAATTTCCTATTGTCTTATTATACAGACCGGTTGTCTATAATTAGTAGGTATGTATCATATATAGAATAACATTAGAATAAAGAAAAAATCTGTAAAAAATAAATAATAGTTTAAAAAAACTAAAAAACACGCTTTTTATAGAAAACCGAACTAAAAAATAGAAAATAAAATTTTATTTAAAAAAAAGCGTGGGGTGCATGGTGTCATTATCATTTCGATAATATCTTAAAAAGCACCCCACGCTTTTTTTAAAATAAAATTTTATTTTCTATTTTTTAGTTCGGTTATCTATAAAAAGCGTGTTTTTTAGTTATTTTAAACTATTATTTATTTTCTACTTTTTCTAGCAAAAATCATATTTTGCTAATTGAAAAATGGAATAATTTTATCAAATTAGTGTATGTCATCGGTCCTCAATAAATCTACAAAGTTTGAACGAAATCTGGCCGTTTAAAGTGGGTCAAAATCGCGCCCAAAGAAGTCGGTTACAAAATACAGGTGAAGCTTATAATAAGCGTGTAACAAACATACAAACATACATACAGGTGAAGCTAATAAAAAGCGTGTAAAAAGAGATCAAAGATCAGGTATTGAAAGCATGTGTTAATAATTTCCGGCAGTAAATAATTAAGTATTATATTATAAACATAATTATACATTCTACCTACATAGTGTCATACCTATAATAAAAGTTATTTTGTTTAAGCAATGAATGGAAATTTTGTTACTTTTTCTGCATGTGGCGCTCATAATGTATGATACATTTTTGATATTATGATTAAACACAGTGTACCAAATCATACAGGATTGTACTCAGTATTTGCATAGTAGGTAGGTACCTTCTAAATATTTTAAATCTGTTTTGTTGTGTGTCTATTTTAAACCTGTTATTATTAGGTACATATTAATTGATTTTAATGTTTATTTGATTATAATTCTCAATTTTACTTTCGCCTTCTTTGCCTCACTCTCGCTAAAATATCTTGAGGCTGTTTTTATTTTACGGTAAAAAATTATTACACTTAACATACCTACTTTTATTTTAAATAACCTACGCAAAAACAATCAGTACATACATTTATAAATTAATTTCAAGTGTTTTTAATTTCAAATGAACAGCTTTTCACTAAATGCATATGAAAGTATATAATATAGGTACTAGCCGTTTCCCGCCCGCTTCGCTGGGCGAATTGAAATAGGAAATAAATTACATTTTATGTTTCATTTTTATTATTATTTTTTTTCATATTTTTATTATTCTCCTTTTTTTTTATTTTTGTATGAACATAAATAGGCCCCGCGGATAGAACTGTAAGCATCGATATTGTTTAGACTTACACAAATTCCAAATTCCATCGATTTAGCCTGTATCTTTCATCCCGGTAATTTTTTCACTAATATTCATTGTAACTTTCAATGTGCAATCATTATAACATTTCCGTGCCTTTCTTCCAAAAATTAATAATAATTGACATGAAGAAAAAAATTTGAAATAAGCATTGAAAGTTTAAGTTAAAGTCATTGCAAGTCTCATATGTGAAGTTGAAATCTGTCTATGTTCAAGTGCGACGAATTGTTCATTTTTTTTATGAATTCTATTGGAATAAGTAACTAAATTTCTTTTCCACATCTCAAGTGCTTGGAAAATGCATTCATTTTAATCTGTTACATTTCCGCGATCCCGCAATAAAAGAATTCGTCGGTTATGTAGTCTGCAAAAGTAAAATGAATGTAAAATTCTTAGTCCGTTGATTGGATAGCTACATGTAAAGTTAAGTTTTGGAAGCCTCTCAATGACTTTTTCTCCGCTGCTAAAAAGACGATTGTTGTAAGGAAATACACGAATATTCCTACATACACGAAGATCCCCACTAAATTTGGAGTCTGTAGAAGTTACAGGTTGGAAATTAAAATTTTAGATTTTAACACCCACCCCCGCAATTCCTGTCGGAAGTAGACTTTATTGAAATCCATTTTGAGATGATCTTTATGTCCACCATATTTAGAATTTTTAGAAGCTATATTTCGAAATTGAAATTTTTTATTGTTAACACCCACCCCCGCGAACATTGGAGGTGATTCATTGTAAAATCCGCTCTAAGATCATTTTTATATTACATATAGAACACTCTCACTAAATTTGGAGTCTATAGGAGCTATCGCTTGGAAATTGAAAATTTTCATTGTTAACGCCCCCGCAATTTTCTTTCTCAATATTTCTCGTAAAATTTGTTCATAAATCATTTTTACATCACTTATAGAAAATTCCTATAAAATTTGGAGCTTGTAGGAGCTTCAGCTGGAAAATTAAAAATATTAATTGTTAATACCCACCCCCGCAACCCCCTGCGGGGTGAGCTATCGTAAAATTCGTTCATAGCCTATTTCTACACCTCTTACAGAAGATTCCTACCAAATTTGAAGTCTATAGGAGCTATAGTTTAAAAACGGGAATTGTTCATTGTTAACGCCCCCGCAATCCCCTTTGGGGGATGAATTTCTTAAAATCTATTCATAGCTGACCTCTACATAGCAAAAGTAATATTCCTATCAAGTTTCACGTTTCTAAGTCTTATGGTTCCCGAGATTTCGTGGTGAGTGACTATATAGATGGGAATTCTTCGATTATCATCGAAATTTTTAACTTTTTATCGGACTTTTTTAAAATTTTCTTACATACAAAACTTTCTCCAGACAATTCTGAAGATAAAAAAAAGCCCAATTGGTCCAGCCGTTCTCTACTACCGTGAGTAGATTCTTAGCTGAATGTAAAAAACCATAATCCGTTTAATATACTCTGTTGAAATCCATGAAAACAAAAGAATCAAGAGAAAATGCTTATCTTTTGTTTTTATTAGCGGGATAAATGTTCATAAAAGTAAAACAGCAATAAAAAAATGAAGGAATGTTGGAATCCAAAAAATAGATAGCCATAAACCATCTAGGAAAAATTTCGCATCGAATGGTGGTGGTTTCATGTCGATACGATTAGTGGTTTAGGCGTGATTGAGCCTCAAACGAAGACCATTTTCATTATATATATATATATATATATATATATATATATATATATATATATATATATATATATATATAATAAAATATATATAGATTATATGGTACTTACATCAAAAAAACAATTTTTAAAATTTTTACCTGTCTCTCTGTTTGCTCCGGTAAATCTCTGAAACAACTGGACCGATTTTGACGGGAATACACACACGCACACACTACACTCGCAGATAGCTAATGTAATAATATATGCCTAAGGATTAACTTAGGCTACTCTTATTTTATTATAAAATCCGTTTAATTTATTTTAATTCACGCCCACCGTAGCGGGCCGGGTTTGCTAGTAATTCATAAGCAGCAGTAATTTCGAAATTACAAACAGCTAGCGTAACCGCGAACCGGTACTACACTAACTTTAGACATTGAGGCCTAATTATTTTCAATACATCACTTTAAAAGTGTAATTTAAGGTTAAAGGTTTTATTATATTTTAAATACACTTCATCATCAGCCCTTTTTAACGTCCCACTTCTGGGCACGGGCCTCCCTCAGTAGGAGGGGGATCAGGCCATGGTCCACCGCGCTGGCCTAGTGCGAGTTGGCGGACTTCACATTCCTTTCGAAAACTTGTTAGGTTTTCTCAGACATGCAGGTTTCCTTACGATGTTTTCCTTCACCGTTAGACAAGTGGTAATCATGATATAAATGATTCGCACATGAAAATATCGGAGGTGCGAGACCCGGATTTGAACCCGCATCACTCGGTTATCCAAGCGACGCGTTACCGCTGGGCTACCACTGTCTTAAATACACTTATCACTACATAGTATAAAACAAAGTCGCCTTTTCTGTCCCTATATCCCTATATCCCTATGTGCGCTTAAATCTTTAAAACTACGCAACGGATTTTGATGCGGTTTTTTTTAATAGATAGAGTGATTCAAGAGGAAGGTTTATATGCATAACTAGCAGATCCCGCGGCTTTACCTGTGCTAAATCTAGGGAAGAGCCCGAGCGAAGCGAGGGCGAGTCGCTAGTTTATTATAAATTGTTATATAATTAATACCAGAGACTATGCCGTGCTGGGTCGTTCCTCGATGCGTTTTGGCGGTTAGTATATTTTTCATAAATAAGATATTTTACCGCAGTAAAAAGTATCTTATATATTGACCCAGATAATCAACTATTGTACGAAATTTTATGAAAATCTATCCAGCGGGTTTCCTGTGATACCGTATCAGACAGACAGACAGGCAGACAAAAATTCTAAAATCTATACGAACATTTGGCTTCTGTATCAATAAGATTCGGCTTAGTTCGAATTTTATTATATATGTATAGATAAGAATATGAAATACCACAAGCGTATATGATTTATTTCTTACATAAGTTTTTCTTGAGCACGCTTCAACGTGACGTCTAACGTGCGATTACATCTTACAGGTATAATTAAGTTGGGAGTTCCCAGATCACGATGAAATAAGATCGATTTGAATTTACGTTGTACATATACACACATATATGTAATACGCGTATATAATAAAAGTATTGTTTGTTTGTCTTATGTTCTTTTTCGCCTTACGGCAGAAGCTTATTATAGCTTTTACCCATATAGACGGTTTATAGGAATATCATAGAATTTTTGGACTAGTTCATTAAGATGCGCATTAGTTTTCATTAGATATAATCATCTTTCAGCAAAAAGCTATGGCTTTTACTAGATTTATGTAACATTATTTTGTTGAGGAAAGGTCATAATTTCAACTTCATTTAAAAATATAATTTACTTTTACCAATCCGTTTAGATAAAAATGAATTATCCAAATCCATTAAATTATGGGAGTTCAGAGTTGACATATGTAAATGTAATTAAAATTGGAAAACCGTAAGCAAGGATTAGCTTTGCTTCACATTAATCATAATTAATGCATATATAGGTGTTACTGTTGTATAGGTATAATATAAAAATAGTTCTCATGATAAATTAAACTATAAATATAACTAGCGACTCGCCCTCGCTTCGCTTGGGCTCTTCCCTAGATTTAGCACAGGCAAAGCTTTCTCTGTCCCTATATCCATATGTATGCTTAAATCTTTAAAACTACGCAACGGATTTTGATGCGGTTTTTTTAATAGATAGTGGTTCAAGAGGAAGGTTTTAGTATATAAATTATCAAGTTTATGTACATACATTTATTATGGGAACCCGCAGCTTCGCTCGCACTCGCTAGTTTTCATATAAGAAGTAAATGTTGTTTAAAATATATATAGGTAAAAGCTAGTATAGTATTATGTGATCAGTGGTAATAATAACTCGCCATCATTCGGTCTGATCCCTGGGTAAATTTTAACGGTTAATATTGATTTCAAAAGCATTACAGTAAAAAGTGTTTTATACCTTATTTTTACTTTTTTAGTTATTAAGTCATATTACCATCATAACGAATTCTTCCAAATTTCATTTTGATTTTAAAAAATATATAATTTTAAGCTACAGATTCAACTCGAAGAGAGTTACTCCATTTATATTATTTAATATAGAAATTTAAAAGTTTATTCTATCTCGCGTACTGTTTATAATGAAAAACATGAGGAAGACGGTCTTAATTATCATCAATTGCGTGTAGGACGTTGCAGCGAACATAAACTGCTTATAAATATACCATTTCAACACTAAGTAGCTAGCTATCCGCATTCTGCATTGGAAATAACGACTAGAAGTAATAGTAGAATAACAAATAAGTTATAAATAAGATTGATATGCCTATTTATGATTTTATTTGTTTTTATATGTACCCGTTAAAGTCCGGAACTTTTGAATGTCTTCTCCAAAATTTACATGGCCTATTTCGGCTAAGTATCTAACAGTTGCACTAAGTATTTATGGTATATTATGTTATTATCTTTATGTACGAAAGGTACTGGATACTTTAATTAGGGTCATAGAATGAAATAGATTTGCCCAGCTACGGGATGCTGTATTGCTCAGTCTAATTAAATATCTAATGGTGAAATATTGCCTTCATTTGCGATCGATTGTTTAATTGTGTACTGTGTAAAGTTTAAGGTGACCGACAAGTATCGCCAAAATGGAGCCTTAACATCTAAAAACTCTTCTCTCTTTAAAAAAAACTATGTGTTTTGTGTAAAAACATCAATAGGTGAAGAATATTCGAATATTTTACAATAAGTAATACATTTAAATACACAAGTATATTTAAATTAAAAAAAGAAAGAAAAGAAATAGTTAAGACTTTAAACATCTATGAATTTGATTAGTCTACTGTCTACTACTAATGAACAACAAACAACTTTTTTGAAGTTAGATAACAGTGTACCTACATTTTTATCTTTTAAGATTTAAAATATCTTATCTGCATACATTATGTACATATTTATTTCTCCTACTTAACAAGACAGAAGGCATCGTTAACGGATGATTCGACATAGTATTGCGACATTAACGAGGCTACTAGAATAATTCTCTTAGAAAGTAGTGCAGGGCCACTTTCGACGCCCTTTATATCGACGTATTTATTTTCATGACTTAAGGTCTATTTTTGTGAAAATTTTAGGAAGATTTTCTAATAAATATTTTTAATATATTGACAATGACTATAAACTGCTGGTTACTTGTATGCGTTTTTAAATTAGGTATGTGTAATGGAGAATTTAAACTCTCTAGTGATATACATATACATCTGTAGAAAATGAAATATGGTAAGCAATTTAATAGAAAGAAACAATAGAGAACAAAAATGAGTATTTATATTTAATTACAATATACCTTATTAAGATTTTATATACTTATATTATATTGTATTGAACTATAAAATATATAAATTGTTACTCTCCAGTTTTTAAACTTCCTAAATACAACCTCCACTAGTGGCCATTTTTAAAAATCCTTTCTTAAAATTAATCTCTAATTTTATTTATAAAAGACAAAGATTCTAATTTTTTGTATTCTTTGATGTTTACATACTTTGTGTCAATGATTTATTAAGTAAAAAAAATATGTTTTCTGTGGATCATCAAAGTGTGAGTTTAAATTATAATTTATTGTTCGTGTGTGGTAAAATTATAAGTTTACTGGCAATCCTTTATTTGTACATGATTGTAGGGTTCTTCTCATGTAATCAATAAAACACGAATTTAATCACTGTTAATATTACGTTTTATTTTAATAAAGACCTCCACTACCTGACTTACACTTGACAGCTCGAATGGCGCGTACCGAGCCCTAGTAACTTATATCACCACCACAGATAACAACTCTACAATCCCTTCTTTCCTTCAAAGAGCGAAAAGTTTAAAGTGCAACTAAACTTAATCAAAACAAAAGTTTTAAACAAAGACTTAAATCTAAAACATAGCATGTTCACAAAATAATATCCTTTAGGGATTGAAACAATTTTAATATAACCTTAGTATCACTAAATACATCATACATACCTACGGTTAGAACATAAAATTAATAAGAAACATAACTAAGTTTTATTTATCCTAGGTTTAATTAAACACAATACTGTAATTAATGTATCTAGACCTACTGTTAGAACATTAAATTAATAAGAAACATAACTGAGTTTTATTTATCCTCCTAGGTATAATTAAACATAATACTGTAATTAATGCATCTAGACCTACTGTTAGAAGATAACATTAAAACATGAAAAAAATCAATTCATAGAGTCAATAATAAGACTCAAAAGAAAGTCATTGTATTTTGGTGGTAAGCGTCTTTCCCTCTGTGGCCTACCTGTGTCACTAGTCGAGTCATGATTATCTTTATTAGAAGTCATTTCCAGTGTCTCATTCCCATTCTCTTTTTCTAATAACTTCCCACTTTCATCTTGTTTTGTAAATCTATTTGTATCTCTATTCTTTATGGGCTTGAAGTATGAGGAATTTCTTTTGACTATTTTTCCTTCAGGAGATTGAACAGCAACTGAATTACCCGATTTCCATAGTACAGTATGCTCATTTGGTGAATATGGTGTACTCAATTTATTCTCCTTTCTTTGCCGCATTAAAACTTTATCACCAGGTTGTAACTCCAATTCCTTAGCATGCCTTTTCTTGTCTGCATATTGTTTATATGTATGCTTCTTGTACCTGTCATCGTCTCTCATTTGTTCATCACATAGCAGATGCGATTCAGATCTTATTTCCGGAATTTTGGTTTTTATTTTTCGCCCTCTGAAAACTTCACCTGGTGGAACTCCAGTGGTTGAATGAGGAGTGGTGCGGTAAGCGGAAAGATATATTTGTAATTCTTTCTTCCAGTCTAGTTTTAAAGCCTGAGCAATCCTGAGTCTTCTTAGAACACTTCTATTCTGCCTCTCAACTTCTCCATTAGCCTGAGGCCATAAAGGAGTGGTGTGTCTAAGTCTTATTCCATTTGATGCTAAGAATTCTTTAAAACGTTCATCTCTAAAGGCTGGGCCATTGTCACAGACAACTTCATCCATAATACCTTCTCTGCAGATGAGTTTCTCTAAGACCTTGATTGTAGTTTCTGCAGTTTGGTTTTTTAGTATTTCAACCTCATAGTATCTACTGTAATAATCTATAATAATAAGTAAGTAATGACCAGATGGTAGTGGTCCCAGGTAATCTAAAGCAACAAGTTCCCACACTCTACTAGGCAGTTCAGTTGGTGTTATAGGTTCGGGATGAATGTCTTGCCTAACTAATCTGCAACCTTCACATGTGTCAATCCAGTATTCCACATCCTTATCCATACCCTTCCACCAAACCTTCGATCTAAGTTTTGCCTTCATTGCATTGACCGACAGATGTCCCTCATGGGCAATGCTTAAAATTCTTTCTTTCAGAGAACTTGGCATTATTATTCTTGTTCCTCTTAATATTATATTGTTAATAACGCAAAGCTCTGTCTTTATTAATTCATATTTTCTAAATTCTTTAGACCATGTGTCTTTTTCAATGGCTTGTTTCAGGTCACTTAATTCTTTATCCTTTAAAGTAGCTTCCTGTACCTCCTCTATAGTAACAGCCCAAGAGTTCTGCTCGATGAAAGCCATAAGCAGCTGATCTTCACAGTCTTCAGTACTTCTGATGGGAACATTACTTGTGTCTAACAATCGGGAGATAGGGTCAGCTATATTGTTACGTCCTGGTTTGTAAATTACCTTGTAAGTAAATGGTTGTAGTCTTAAAACCCATCGCTGTATACGAGCACTTGGTTTAGAATTGGCTGAATATATAATTTCTAATGGCTTGTGGTCTGACAAGATATTAAATTGCTTTCCAATTAAGTACATATATAAAGTCTCACAAGCCCAAACTATGGCCAAGGCTTCCTTTTCAGTCTGAGAATAGCGTTGTTCAGTCGGTGATAACGCTTTGCTTATATATTTAATAATTATAGGCTGTTCTTGTCCTTCAATAGTATGTTTTTGAATTAAAACTGCGGCTATTCCAACTGGGCTTGCATCTGTCACAAGAGTGGTTTCTGCATTTTTATTATAAAATCCTAATGCTGGAGCAGATGTTATTAAATCCTTTAATTTTTGAAAAGCATTCTCATGCTCTTTAGTCCATACAAATAATGAATCCTTTTTAGTAAGTTGTCTTAAGGGTGCAGTGATGGTACTAAACTGTGGTATGAACCGAGCAGAAAAATTAACCAGTCCAAGAAAACTTCTAACTTCAGCTACATTCTGTGGAGCCCTAAATTCTTGTACAACTTGCTGATTTGACCTTGTAGGCCTTATGCCTGCCGCTGAGATATGGTGTCCAAGGAATGTTATCTCTGAAGCACCAAAAGTGCACTTCTTTTCATTCAGTGTCAATTCATTGTCTTGCAGTCTCTTCAGTACTTGCCTGAGTCTGTAGTCATGTTCTTCTTGTGTACGGCCTCCGATACGAATGTCGTCTTGGCTATTTGCAACACCATCTATGCCCTGAAGTAGATGAGCAATCACACGCTGAAAGATTTCTGATGCACATCTTATTCCAAAGAATAACCTTTTGTATCTGAACAGACCAAGACTTGTGCTAAAAACAGTGATAGCTCTCGACTTCTCATCTAGTTCTAGTTGATGGTATCCGGATTTAAGGTCTAGTGTAGAAAAGAATTTGCATCCATTTAGGTCTGCCAAAAGCTCTTCAAATGTAGGCAGTGGAACGCGTTCTCTCAGTACAGCTTCATTTGCCTTTCTCATGTCCACCACTAGACGGTATTGATTTTCCTCTTTCTTTTTAACAATGTGGGATGGAGACACACATGGGGTAGGTCCAGTCACAGGTTCTATAATGTCATAGTCAAGCAATTCTTTAACAAGTTTTTCCTCAATATGTCTTATATTAAATGGTTGCCTTCTAACAGGCTGAGCTACTAGTTTAACATTAGGGTCAATAGGAATAGTTAGTTTAAAATCCTTTAATCGACCTATACCTTGAAATAAACTTGGGTACTCTTTTGCGATGACCTCTTTGGTGAGCAGAGGTTTGACTGAATAAATTTTACCTGTTTCCGTTGTTATAGGGCCTACTCTTAACAAATCCAAATCAATTGATGTTTGTCTACTCAACAAGGATGGGCCACTCCCATTATAGACTAACACATTAGTATAAATTTTCCGTCCAGTATCTGGGGAAAATAATAAAGTTGAGAATATTCCTAATTTATCTAATTCTTTACCACCATAAGCAAAATACTTTTCATTGATTTTAGTCTTTAACTTGCAAAAGAATCCAGATTTAATCAGTTTGTGGAATGTGTGTTTATCTATAATGTTAATGGAAGCCCCAGAATCTATAATAAATTGACAAGGGAACTTTTCAGCAACTTGTATCATACACTTATTGTCCATAGCACTTATGCTAAACACCGAGTTCACTTGTACATGTTCGTCCTCACTTTCACTATTGTCACTTGCTTCTGACGACTCAGAGTCAGACTCATTTGAAATAACATATTTTATATACCTTTTCTTTTTCTTATCATCCTTCCTTTTCTCTGCTTTCTTCTTTCCTGTCACATTGTCTTTTCTAGAATATTTTGTTTTACAGCACTTCGCAAAGTGTCCTGTTAAACCACATTTAACACACTTTTCTGACGCAGCAGGACACTTACTATCTTTTGCGAGATGACCTTTCTGTCCACATCTAAAACATTTGAATTCTTGTGTCACTTTATTTACACTGCTTGCTGTTTCTTCTTCTTCTTTCTCCTTTTTTATAGCCAATTTAAACATACTATTTTCCATTTCATATAACCTAGCTATCTCTAACGCTGAAGTCAGTGTTAGATCATTTCCTTTTTTTAAGAATTTTCTTTTCAGGTCTTGGTTTGTACATTTTTCAATTAACTGATCCCTGATTGCCTCGTCTGTATTTAAGAACTTACAATATGCTACTTGCTTCCTTAATTTCAAAACAAACATGTCAATTGATTCATTTTCCATAGAAATATTTCTGAACTTTTGACGTTCATACGCCGCGTTAAGCTCAGGTTGGAAATAGTTTTTTAATCTCTGTTTACATTTTTCATACTCATTGGATCCTTCAACGTCTTCCTCCTTTATACTTTCGTAAATATCTTGGACCTCTGGCCCCGCTTGATGAAGTAACCTATTGACTTTTTGTTTGTCATTTAGTCCAATTTGGCCATCTATATAGTATTCGAAATTTCTAATCCATACTTTCCACCTCTCTCCTGTATTTGGCTCTCCAAATGGGCTGAAAACAGGACCCGCAGCCCCCAAAGCGTACTCCATATTTGACGCCGAATTTAATCGAGATATTGTGTTATTAATTTTTTACACGCCGCCGTATTTACTCGTCGCCATAAAATGTAGGGTTCTTCTCATGTAATCAATAAAACACGAATTTAATCACTGTTAATATTACGTTTTATTTTAATAAAGACCTCCACTACCTGACTTACACTTGACAGCTCGAATGGCGCGTACCGAGCCCTAGTAACTTATATCACCACCACAGATAACAACTCTACAATGATTTAACAATGAATATACTCATAGTATATATGTTTCACAGCAATATAGAAACAACATTAATATAAACAAATATTAATTATTTTAAGGCTCATCTTTTTTCATATTCAGTGCAGAAATAATAATAAGAAATAAATTTGCATATAAAGGGGGTTGGCTTTAGTTAACGGCCACGCGATTTTGGTGTTTTGGGGTAGTGGGGGGGAAGGGAGGAGGGATACCCTACCCGATGGTATCACTCCCAGGGTGAGGAAACCAGTAGTTTTTTTTAATGAATTTTTTAATTTCATGTTTTTGTATGCGCATAACGGAACGTTTCTCCAAGTAAAAATGGTTTGGTAAGTAAAATGGAACGTAACTAAGAGTGAAAAACCATTATAAGTTTGAAAATAAATAACACACAAAATAAATTTCAAATCAATACAAATAAAATTGAAATTACAATTAAAAATATTAAAGTCGCTTATGTAAACTTGGTAATTATAACCACCCGGAAAATATTGCAGATGTAATAATAGTATTTATGTGGATAAAATCTATAGAAAAAAATAAGTAATAAAAACTATAATAATAATAATAGAGTATAGAATAAATAAAAGTAATAAAATATGTGTATGACCTATATAAAAAAAAATAAATAATTTTTACATACCACTTTGTTTTAATTTAATTCCCAAACTTACTTTTAAACACTAGGTTAGTTAGTCGAGTACCGTAAGCATTACTAGGCCAGATTGGTTAGGTTAGGTTAGAACATGATTACAAACATAAGCGACTTTAAGCTAAACACTAGGTTAGCTAGTCGAGTACCATAAGCATTACTAGGCCAGATTGGTTAGGTTAGGTTAGAACATGATTACAAACATAAGCGACTTTAAGCTAAACACTAGGTTGGCTAGTCGAGTACCATTTAAGCATTACTAGGCCAGATTGGTTAGCTTAGGTTAGAACATGACCACAAACATAGGCGACTTTAATATTTTTAATTGTAATTTCAATTTTATTTGTATTGATTTGAAATTTATTTTGTGTGTTATTTATTTTCAAACTTATAATGGTTTTTCACTCTTAGTTACGTTCAATTTTACTTACCAAACCATTTTTACTTGGAGAAACGTTCCGTTATGCGCATACAAAAACATGAAATTAAAAAATTCATTAAAAAAAAATTATTGGTTTCCTCACCCTGGGAGTGATACCATCGGGTAGGGTATCCCTCCCCCCTTCCCCCCACTACCGCAAAACACCAAAATCGCGTGGCCGTTAACTAAAGCATTCCCTATAAAAGAAATAAATTAATTTAGAAATAAATTTGCATATATAATAATAATAATTTTTTATATATAAGTTTATATCTAAAATATTTAATATTTAAACAAATATGAAATAAAAATATTCAAATATACTTGTAGGTAGTCAAATCGTAATAAAAACAAGTAAAACCAACAAGTACTTAATCGTTTGATTAACATTATTTTAACTAACAATATAAATAACAAAGTATTAGGTAGGTACTTACTGTTATTATTGATCCTTTTAGACCTGAATGTGTTTTATGTTAAGTAGCAGTAACATTTATCTTCAAAATCACTTGAGTGATAAGTTATACATGCAAATAACTAAATAATTCAAGCACAAAAAAAACTTAAATATACCTAAATGCAATTATTTACATTGTTATTGTTAGTTGTGACATTGACATCTCGTAAGTAGTGCCAACTTGCCAGTTCTAAATAATAAATTTAGGATTGTGCCAAATAATGAGCTTTTAGTAACAACAAAAAGCTAGCCGTTTAGTAGGTATATTGTTTATTGCTTTACAACAGTCTTTTATAATCTTGTGTTCGTAATACGGTTCGTATTAACAGATAGTATGTTTTTTTTGAATATTCTAGAAAATATAATTAATATAGCCTTTGGCAATAATAATGATTCGATTTTTGCTAATTAATTAATTTTAATTTTAATTTTCAGATAAAACAATGTATCGATGATGGACATCACATTTTACGAGGCGAAAATGTTGGAAGTACCAGACAATGTAAGTTATATTGGAAATCAGTTAAATAGTCTGTAGTATAACAATTTAAATAGCGCACTTTCCTTTTCGGTTAACTCTGAATGTGCGATTAAAGGCCTTTTGATAAATCTAGGTGTGTGGCCCTACAGTCTTTTATAACTTATTAGTTTTTTACCAAATTTAATGCATTTTAACAATAGCAATACCTAGTATGTATCTACATTTATTTCCCTTCTAATGTGTTCCTTTACGAATACTGTGAGGTCATATAGCTACAATAATAAAACAACAAAATCCACATGAGATCACAAAAATAAAACGTTGTTACCTATATTATCTCCATTTGGAAAACATCCAAAATACTAGAGACAAATCGAATACCAATTTTGAAAAATGATCCTTATGCATTCAATAATAAGGAAGTTATTTTGCTGCTACCTTTAGTACAACTCTAGTAATTACTTTTAGTATACAAATTGACGCGTAGACTGAAGAGTTTTCTTGATAAGCTATGTTTAAATATTTTTATTAGTATAATATAGTATAAATATCGTTCACTTTTATCATTTGCTCAAAAATCGTTGAGCTATAGAAACAAGAGTATTTGCTCTAACTTTCTCGGCGATACTTGATAAGGTCAGTAAACTTAAAGTACTACCCTCTTAGGCAAGTTGGCTTTCTATGATCGACTTTGCTTATAAAAAAACTAAGTGAGAATGACACTAATTGACACATGTACTAATATGTCTTTTACGATTTTTTTTATCTTGTTAACTTAAGCGACTATAGAATGTAGTTTTATTTAAATCTTTTTTATGTTTTAGAAAGCATTTTGGAATTTCTTACATGAGTGAGGATAGTAAATAAAGGTTTTGCAATTACATTAGGTACACATAGATATACGGATATATACATTAAACACTAGAATTATTGACCTATCCGTTTCTGGCGCGGTACTACCGTTATTCCGGAAGAGCCTTACATTCATCGACAATTATAGTTGAACCATGAATAAGCAATAGGCAACAGAGTACGAGACAATGTTATCTCCTATTTATGAGCAAATATTTTCTTAACGTTGGATATTTTTCAGTATAATCCTTTACAGCTAAGGGCTGTCATTCGATATAATATAAATATGCCGATTTATAATACATTTAAAAAAGTATTAGTAACGATTCAATATCACGTATTAAATCCAATAAATAATTATAAAGTGTATAAAGTACGTTGACCACAACCTAACTGCTACAGTCAATAGATGGTCATAATAAACGGCCTTAGATTTCAGTTCTCAAACTTTGTGTCAGTATTTATTTTTTATTTTGCATCGAGAACATAAAGTTATAATTAATGGAAGACGTAAATTAGTAAACTTGCAATCTTCTTAGTTTTTAAAAGTTCATTACACTTCCGGTACATTAAAACATCATTATTACTATTTTTTGGTTTAACTAGCTCCTTTATATCAGACATACAGACGATGGCAGTAGCAAAAAAAAATATTGCGTTGTTCTTTACATTTATTCCGTCGATAGATATAATATCATAATGTAATGAATGCTCTGTACAACATAACGTACATATACGTATTTATAATTATTTGTATATATCTAAACTAAAATTAAGTGGAAAATTATTCCATACATTTACTAAAAATGTCAATTAGAAAACTAATTAAGGAATTATTGTTTTATCCCAGCCCTGTATTTGAGGTCAAGCTGCACGGTATTAGCTATGCAAACGTTTAGTCTTGCGCGGCAATTCTTAACGATCGACAGTATACGGGCATTCTTTTATCTACAGTTGTCGTATGAAAATAAAATATTAGCTTTATAAGAAATATTACTGGTGACTGAGATTAAGCTATATTTTCAGTTAAAATAGATCAATAAAAAGTGTTGCCTTGCCGAAGTTATTTTAGTTCACTTTGCTATAATTTAGGATTAAAATTGGATGTAGTTTCTTATTGAATGAGCTGGTAAGTACTATTGAAATAAAAGATTACAGCTTATATTATGCTCTTCGACCACTTCATTTGTGGCACAAAAATATTTGTTTAATAATTGAATTAACAATAAATTATTCATACTAATATTTTTTACCTACCATATGCTATTAGATAAGATCGTAGATACAAACTTAGTAATACGAAAAAGCCACTGTCCTTATTTTTTAACATTATTTACATAATTTAATTAACGCTAAATTTTACACAAACTCTTGGAGAGTGTCGCATTGACTACTTTTTCTGAGCGCAGCCGGAAGGTCGGTCGGTCCAAATTAAGATTTCGGTTTGCATGTACGAGTACATAATATGTGCATTGAATGCTGAACAGTTGCGCCCGCATGTACACTGTTTTAGAATCACGTTAATTAAACGTGTTAAATTGAATACCATACACATTAAAAAAAAACTTCAAATATTTTTTTCAGGCATTAATACATACTACTTTTGAATAACATATCCGATATAAAAAAGCAATAATATTATGTATATCAATTATTTATCATAGATACATTTAAGAGGACATCTTCATATATTAAAGAATCAAGGTGAATTCACACGTGGCCAAAGATGTAGTACGGTGAAAATGAACCATGTTTTCAATATGCCTTTATGGAGTCTACTAATTATGTTTTTGTAAATGCGCCTTATCTGTCCTCAAAACAATTCTACCCTCATTTTTAGGTTGACGGTTTTCGTAACATCATAAGTCATAACTTAGATAGTGGTAATTACTATAAGATCACATATTTTAACAGTATAAATAAGTATGATTTAAAATACGTGTCTAAAAAATATAATACAATTATTTTTTATTGTGCGGCCCTATTGATGTGTTAAATACAGCGCAAATTCTGATGTTTATGTGAGTACCTATTTATATCAAGACAACGATATTTAGTTAAGAGATAGTAAAATTGCGTTCTCGTTAAAACCGTATTGTGATGTTTTATGTTCCACTTTAAAGGATTACAAAAACAAATAGGTACCTACTTAGTTATATTTTCTTTAATTTATGTCCTAAAATTAAATAGCTCGTTTTCTCAAGTTAATTGCTTCAGAATTAAAATAAAAATAGGCACTACTATAAAATCTCCATAAAATGTATGGTACCTATGTAGGTACCTACGGTTTGATATGAAAAAGGTATTTTTTTTAATATTTTTGCCTTTCGGTATGATCCAAACATTTACAGTTTATCTACAGGTTATAACAGGCTAGGGCTACTCAGCTTCCCTTATTAAGCATTCAGCTACAAATGTATATGCCATTTCAGGGTAAAAATAAATAAATAAATTTTCTCATTATTTTACCTCTATACTTATCTTAACATAAAATCGATAAGTTAGTAACTATATTTTATAAAAAAATAACTATTAAGTCGTCAGTACTAACGTTTAAGAAATTTATGATGAGGTAAAAAAAAATAAATAAGGATAAAAGATTATATATTGTTTATGACTTATGGGTATGGTTAGACTAGCAATTCGATTTTCCTTATGTTTATGAAATCTGATTCTATAAGTGGTACACAACAATAGTGTTTGCTTCAACGTGAAGTCCCTTATACCTACACAGGTACCCAAATTATTATAAAGTCTGTTCACGTCCGTAGCTTTTATAGTTGGGAAATTTTAACGACAAATTCGAAAACGACTTGATTATCCTATATAGGTATATGCTTAGCCTATATGATTGTCCATCTTTAAAAACGAAAGTAAAAGTTATAAGCTGAAGACTGAAGTAAAAAAATAGTTTGTACAATGTAAATATTATACAGTATGATTTTTTTACTTCATCACACATATTATGTTACATACAAATATATAAATAGGCGTTAAATTCACATAACTTGTAAATGACTTTGTATGCCTTCATATTCTGAATAGTTTTAATTATTAATATTTTTATAACTTTTTTAACTTTATAATTGATTATTAATTAAAAAGTATCGATAATATCGACTATCGAAAAGAAAATAATAGTTTTGTTTTAAATTATTCTTCAATATATCTTTAATATTATGCATAAATTGAAAAAAATAATTCTAATTTTTTGAATTTTGAGTTATCGATATTTCGAAAACTAAGCGAAATATCACTTTTTTCATATTTTTCGTCTTCTTTCGTCGAGAACTATGCGAATCCAGCTTCAAATCGTGGCGCCGTAAGAACCGTACATGTCAACCATTTATTGCTAAAAAGTAATAAAAATTAAAATATTCTTAATTCTGAGTCAAATATAGTCTATAGTTTTTTAGACATACATAATATAGAATATAGTTTTTTAGACGTTTTTTCTGTGTGTCTGGGAAAGCTTAAAAAGAAACGCTTGAGAGGTTTTGATGAAATTTGGAATCAGTTTTTTCAATCGCTTGAGAGGTTTTGATGAAATTTGGAATTTGAAAATCAGTTCTCACTGACATAAAGGATACATCGTTAAAGTGTGATTGGAGTGAGGATAGTAGTGAATAGTTAGAACTGCGCTGTATTGTAGAAGGCAATCTAATACGCATAGATGACAATAATAATTAATCAGACACAATTAATAAGAAAAAAAAAACATTTTTCTTTTTGTTCGAGTACCTAACCTTTGAAGTTTTGAGTAAGTACATAAAAAAGATCTCTAATATTCATTATTCATTTTCATGATTCTTACTAAGGTTGTTTCAGAATTATTTTCGTTATAAGTAGGTGACGAAATGATTTGAACTCTCTTATGAATATACAAGCTTCGAAGGTGTTAAGTGGTTAATTATAAATATTCAAATCGATGACGTGTTTAGGCCACAGTAACCTTTTTTCACGAAACGCTATTGTGTATTGCGGTTGAAGTATAGATAGTACAGTAATATCATAAATGATCTTCATGAGATGTTACGTATCATTTTGAAATCGGTATCTTACACAGCATAAGGTTAAATCAAAGCGCGAGTTGTGGTGCTCAGTGCGCTTTTTCCTTTTGCGGCGGAAACTCGTCGACCGCCGAAATGTCAAACTTCCCGCCATTTTTTACGTGATAGTTCTGAAAATAATCTGTGATTTTTTTTAAATAAAATATATGGTAGATATTTTTAATACTAAGTTATTTCAATAAGTTAATAACAAATAGTGATAAAAAATTGAAGAATATGAAAAAGGTTTGTTTTACATATATTTTATGTACAATTTATATATCCTTAGCTACAAGTAGCTGCTTATCTGGGCTTAATTATTTTTATGAGTGTCTCAATTTTTAACTAAAGATAAAGTTGGAATGCTTCCCTAAATAAAAGTAAATAAACACAAAAACCTTAACATAGTTATTTACAAACTGATAATAATTGTATAAGATATTTTTATACTTTTTACTGTTTTAAACTTATAATTCGTAATTATTTGTTTGGAAGATGTCTTTGCTAACGAGCTAGCGAAAGAAGAATAAGTTATCACTTCATTGTAATTATCGAGAGATTATTGAAGTGTAGGTACCCACAAAACATAAGTTACAATTAATACAAAGAGTAATTAATATACAACGCATCTTATTCTTAGGTAGTCACTAACAAAGTCGCTTTCCGCTGTCTGTCTGTCTGTCCCTATGTGTGCTTTGATCTTTAAAACTACGGAAAGGAATTTGATGCGGTTTTTTAATAGATAGAGTGATTCAAGAGGAAGTTTATGTGTATAGCTAGCGGAACTCGCGGCTTCGCTTGCGTTAAATCTAGTAAAAAAAGCGTAGATATTAATTACTTAGATACTATTAAAATAAAATAATTCTGTGTACGCCTAGAGAGAAAATATTATTTTACAATTGATATTAAAATAATTTTGTTATTTAAATTCTAGTCGTGATCATATACGAAGTTACAAGTAAGTACACATGTTTTCGTATTTTGTTTGTGTTATGTTTGTTTCCTCAGAACATGATCATTTTTAACCTATTTGGACAATTCTTTTTTTTTCTTTGAAAGTGTATACTACCGTATAGTATTATGTGATCTGTGATACTACCTAAGTACATTACTTCTTATTGCTATATTTCATTGAAACTATGTAATTTTTAGTATTTTCGATGATAGTGATTCGTAATCGGCGAGCTGATCTGCTGGTGAGAACAGAGGATGTCTTTTTTTATGGTACAAAGGGGGCAAACGGGCAGGAGTCTCACCTGATGGGAAGTGATGACCTCCGCCCATGGACATCAAAATGTATACGAAAACTTGATAAGTTATATATTAAAAGCTTCCTCGAGAATCATGCCATCGATTGGTAAAAATAGCATGAAAATCGGTGTAGTAGTTTTTGAGTTTATCGTAAATAAACAGACAAACGGACGCGGCGGAGGAACTTTGTTAAAATTGTTTGATTTTAGAGACTCGTTATGAATGTTACTAACAAAAAGGTTCATCAACAAGTTTAACTTATCGGCACTCGGCACGCACTGACTTAGAAAATATTGTCAGGGTATCTAATGTAAATAAAAACCCCCTTCAGTTATTGTTTACGTTTTACTCGTAGTGTCTTGAAGTCGGTTTTTTTATAGTTTTAGCAGTTCATGCCGATTGGTATAAATAATCCGTTGAGCTGATACAGATGAACCACATGCTTCCTCACTCAAAAAAATAGCTTTTATTATATATATTGGTTAACAAGCATTACCCGCGGCTTCGCACGCGTACTAAAGACCGGAAACCAAATTCTTTCTGAATCGCGCGGTATAATACCTCGCAGAACTAACACGTTTTTGCAACATTTTTCATTGATGCTCCGCTCCTATTAGTAGCGTATAGCGTAGCGTGATATGATATATTACAGCCTAAAGCCTTCCTCGATAAACGGACTATCCAACATAAAAGAATTATTCAAATTGAACCAGTAATTCTCGAGATTAGCGCGTTCAACCAAACAAACAAATAAACAAACTCTTCAGCTTTATAATATTACTTAGTATAGATTACTGATTAATATTATTATTGTGCAGGGTTATCATAATTAATTTTTAATTTGGTTTATAAGCCATAATATATTTTAATTGATATTTAAGTTTAGCTCATTACTAAATCATTAGTGGGTTTTTTCATAAGGTTTATTGATTTCAGTCGATCACAACTACTTAGGTATATAAAAGTACAAACCGAACAAAATATTATTTAGTTAGAATCATTAAAATGTAGAAATTTTTTCTAAAGTGGACACAAAAAGAACTTACAAAAAAAACTTAATACTTACTTGATTATATACCTACTTAGTTACTGATGTAAAATAAAGTGATGCTAATAAAAGTGTCATTAAAATTGTGATTTTTACATATATTTCCATTTTATATTTTTTTCTTATTTATTTTTTATCTCCGTAAATACCTACTTAGAAAAAAATTGAATATTTTATACAAAGAAGTTTGTTCTGACTGATTGACGAACGCCTAGATGAAAATGGACTCTCTCTATTTTCGAGTAGTTTTTTTGCCGAAAAATTTTACGCCTACTACCTACATAGTCATAGCTTCATTGAGTTAAAATACGTGTACATAATCTATGCATAACTTGCGCAAGTGTAGTTTCACGCAAGAGCTATAATGGAAAAAATCTTATTTTTTTAAATACATAAACATATTTAACACCTAAACTAAATGGTTTTAAATTTTATATAGTTAGAAAATATATATATGAATAGAAAATAATATTTATATGAATAGAAATTATAAGTTTATTAAATTTTGTTAATGAACCTTTAAAGAACAATTATTGGCCACTTACGGTAGTGTTTCGATATGAAATTACTTTATGATTTATTATTATCTCTATAAAATGTTTGCGGTTCGCAGAACTGAAAAGATTGGTAGATACTAGGTAGTACTTAGTATGCACGTACATTCCTAACAGTAAAATACTAACTATTAGTGATTTCTTTGATGGAGCGAGTTCGATGTTTATCTTGCTATTTATAACGATACTTTATATAAAGCTGATATATTTTTTTTACTAGACAAATAGAAGTGTCCATTTTTCGTAAACGATAGATAATTTACATGCAAATCCCAAAACAAATGTAAAATTTAAATAAAAAGAACTCTCGTACACAACACTGTTGATTATAATTGAGATGAAGTGTATAAAAACATTTCATAATAACTTTTAAGTTTTATATAAACGCTTATAAGTAATGATGTCATGTAACTGAGCGAAAATTGCCAAAAAAATGGACATTATAAACACATAATATGAATGTCATTGTCGCCAAATATTTAGACTAAATGACAAACGTAATAAAAAGCAACTGAGTGCATCGAGCCGTGACAAACACTAACTACGAGTATAGCGTGGTAGCGTGGAAGACACTCATTTCGCTGATTGCTCTAACAATTACCTAGCCACTGACATTAGCGGATCGATCCTGTATTTACGTACAAAGCCATGCAAGAAACAAAGCCAAATAAATAACGATTCTGCTAGCATAAGTTCTCTGAATTCTTCTGTAAATCTACTTTGCTCTCTCTTAAAAATGTTTTTTTTTAAATTATTGTTTTTCTTAATAGAATGTTCTTCTAGCATCTTGCAATAAAAAAAATAAAGTGTTGTATGAAAACGCTATTTATTTTATTAACGCTATTAATTTTTGCCAGTCTTATCCATTCTAATAATATTTCCTTAAATAAGGCTGATGATGGGTAAAAATTAAAATTAAATTATTAACGCCTACATTTAGTTCTGAACTTATTTATAAGTTAACTAATTCATCGATAATTTTGTATGTACACTAATGTACTTGAATATAAAAATAATTTGACTTTAAGCAGACATTCTGTTTGTATGTAAATGCATTGCATATGATCTTGAATATATACCAAAATAAACTGAATCACATTCCTCCTGTGGAGTCACATCTGCTAATGTGCATCAATGCTAGTGTTGATCTTGTATCGTGTCATTTGGGAACATTGTAGGTCTATATAGGTCTCATTAGATTACGCAAGGATTGGTTATATATGGCCAGTATTTTTTTCACAAATATAACAAATGGACCAAATTGGTTAACCAAAATAATTGTTTTAAAGTCTTTACTCACATAGAGGTGTTAAAAACACGTAAAAGCTATTTTTTTTTGTTTTTTTTTAATTTGGATCTGTTTCTGTTACTATTATTTATAGGTTTTAATTAAGCTATCTCACTTTACCTTAGAAACGAACTTCCAGTACACTTTGGTATATTTGAAATTTTGAATTAAAATAAGTAGATATACCTACTATTATTCGGAACTGCTATAGCGTTAGAAAAGTCAGAAACCAAAAATGAAAATGGATTTATTGCGAGGGATAGTTTTTTTCGAAACATATTTCCATATTAAAGGTACCTACAAAACTTAATATATTACCTAGGTATTTCAACACTTCAAACTAGACTATATCTATAGGCTATAAATTTTATTTACCAACATACTTTTATTATTCACAATATATTTTATTATAGGTAATATGATTACCTAGCAGTTTTTTGTTTATTTATTTATTTATTCGGAAGACCAACAGTATTTAGTTATATAGAAAAGAAAAATAGTTAAATAAATAGAAATAAAATATTGTATTTATTTCTAAGTAGATGGAGTTTAGAATAAAGAGTTATCCTCAATCCATTTGAAAAAGACAATGGATTAGAAATATTATTATATTACTTGGTTATTTACTGGAGAAGGTTAACCAATAGTATTTCTTAATTAGGAAATAATTAAATTGCTCTATTAAAATATAAGTAGGTACAATACGTCTTGTAGGTAATGACACACAGACAACACGTGCAAACCTACTCACATAAGTATATATTATTTTTTATTAACGTCTTATCACCTTGAGTTAGTAAATAGGTAAACATCTTTTCTGTGATTATATCACTAGCGCGCGCGAAGCCGCGGGTTCCGCTAGTTATACATATAAACCTTCCTCTTGAATCACTCTATCTGTTAAAAAAATGCATCAAAATCCGTTGCGTAGTTTTAAAGATCTAAGCATCTACATAGGGACAGACAGACAGCGGGAAGCGACTTTGTTTTATACTATGTTGTGATAAGTCAGTGATAGCCCCGTGGTAGAAACAATTTTTGTCGAGGTGTACTAGTTTTTTAATGTTATCAATCACATTCATTTATTTATTGTTATTCAATATTATTTGTTTACTTAACATGAAGGGGATTTCCGAGTTCCAATTTTTTTGGGACGAACCAGCAAATTGATGTAAACATTAATTAGCACATTATTCTATTTTTACTTAGTACACAGGTACTATTCAATTATGAGTATTTAGCACATCTAAAAATATGTATTAGGTAATAGGCATAAGTATACATTACGCTTAAAAATATGTATATTAATGTTTAAGGATTTGCCATTTTGGACTATTGTAAAGAACAACCTATAAAATAATTTAATGGGTTATTTAGTAATTATATACTTAGTCCGTATATGTACAATTTACTTGGCCTAGATTACTACTCAACGAATCCTATAATTTATATGGATTATTGGAATAATGAAATTGATATTTCCCTTGTATTACGTCTCAAATGTCAATTTGCAACTAGACCGAGACCTTTGCATTTAACAGAATATTAGCCATATAAATTTATTAAATGTACCAATAACATTTAATTTCTTATTTTTTTATTCCCAAGACCAGGCGCGGTCGCAGCCTAAAATTTTGGAGGGGGTCACTCAATACACATTATTGCACAAGACACAATTTTTTTTAACCGACTTCAAAAAAGGAGGAGGTTATATGTTCCATTGTAGGTATATATATTTTTTTATGTATGTTCACCGATTTCTCCGCCGTCTGTGGGCCGATTTCAAAAATTTTTCTTTTGTTCGGTAGAGTATAGCTCCGAGGGGGTCCCATTGTCACCAAGTCAGATTCTGATGATGGGATCCCAGGGAAATCGAGGGCAACTCTCAAATTTTATAGGCACCTATTAAGTTTTTGATATATTTTCTAAAGATGTTCAAGCATTTGTGTCTGAAAATCATTATTTCATGTGGATGAGCTGATGATGGAAGGTACAATTCCTCGACGGTTCTTTTTATGTTTGTTCATTAATTTCTGCGTCAAATGTTGGCCGATTACAATTTTTTTTGTTCGGTAGGGTATACTTCCAAGATATTCGCATTATCACCAAGTCAGGACCTGATGATGGGATCCTAAGGAAATCCAGGGCTACTCTCAAATTTTATAGGCATTTATTACGTTTTTCATATATTTTCTAAAGCTGTTCAAGAATTTGTGATGATGTAAGGTATATCTCCTCAACGGTTAGGAGTTGAAAGAAAATTCTTTTAATATTATACGTACTTATGAACCGATAGTCGCAATCCTTCAAGATATTAGGTTGATCTGATAATAGAAGATACATCTTATCTAGGAGTTACGTGGAAAAATAGACCACAAATCTCGATTGACTATTGTCGTATACTCCAAAACTTTGCTGACTTATTGGAGCAGTAGTTTAGTTAGCCTACCAATATTATATTTAAACAAAATATCTAATTTCCACAAAAAAATTAAAAATAAATTATTTTTTTAACAAAACGTTACAAATCGAAACTAAAAACAGAAAAATAATTTTAATTACTTAGTTATTGTTGGAGCCTGTGCCAGCCAAATCAAAATAATCTTAATACAATTTAATGAATGTATCAATTTGTAAATATAATCAAAATATCTGTTCGAAAGTTCATTGCAAACGCAGGATAAAACTGTCCTTCTTGGCTGGCACCGACTCCAACAATAACTAAGTAATTAAAATTATTTTTTCTGTTTTTAGTTTCGATTTGTAACGTTTTGAAGTCGGTTTTATACATTACTTATAAAACAAATGGAAGTCGTCTTTTTGTATTTGCGAATCGGGTGATAATATTTGAGACGTCTATTCCGGGTGAATGTTTAGAAGAGCTAAACCTGTTAATCGCTCTTCTAACATGTTTCATCATGTTCATAAAAACACCACTAGATGTCAGCAAACTATAAATTTATCGCTGTTAGGCGATAGCTAGAAATTTCCTTTTATTATTTGGCAAATTTTTGAGATTTTTCAATTTGACCTTAGATTTTGGGGGGGGTCATGTCCCCTGTGACCCCCCCCTTCGGACCGCGCCTGCCCAAGACAAAAATTGGTACAAGTTATATTTTTGCAATGCTTTAACTACTACCTCTACGCTCTAGACAGCTGGACGTAACTGAAAATTGGCGCTGTCTGATATTTCGGTCTCAACAGCAGCAGCTGAGATGAGCTGTTAGAATGCTTAGTGATAGTTAGCTATATAGATAAGTAAGATTTAGTAGACCTTTGCCATAGATTTAGTTGAACTTTTGTTGATTATATACTTTTTTTTCTGCTGTATTGTTTTAAGGCAATAAATGTTTTTATTTTTTATTTTTTATAAACTAGCTACTTGCCCTCGTTTCGTTCGGGTTCGTCCCTTGATATAGCGCGGGTGTAGCCACGGGTTCTGCTAGTAAATGCATACATAAACTTGACACTACCTTTATATGGATTTTTTTTAATTTTAATTGCAGATATCCGAAGCTAGCTTTGTCACAAGCGTAGAAGAGGCGAGCCGGATTGATCAATGCACTCAAACACCGCCGTGCGGGAAGTCTAGACCTAGGTCCTTACAGCGATTTAACACTAGCGATCACCTGTACGAGAGGCACAGACCCTACAGACTGAAGGATTACCGACCAAAGAATTTGGGGTTGTGTGAAGCTTATCAGTGTTTGGGGAAACCGCCTAGCTATGACTGTGGGAGCCCAACAAAGTAAGTTATCTTTAATATATTTTTTTCTTACTAACTTCTTTATGAAATAAATAAATATAAATAAATATTTTGTGACATTTACACACAGCATTATCTAGTTCCACGGTAAGGTACGAGCCTTGTGTTATGGATACTAGATGGTTGATATACTACACAATATATAAGTTTTAAATACATATATATTATAAATATAAACATCCATGACTGGAGTACAAACATTCGTGCTCAACAAATGTATGCCCCCAGCGGAACTCGAACCCGCGACCGCTTGCGCAGCAAGTAGTCACTACAAACTGCGCCACGCGTGTCGTCATCTCTAATTTTTCAATATCTCTACTTTTTCATAACCATCGTAATATTTAAATTCAAAGGGATAAGCTTCTATAGAGCAGTAGCAAATGCGGCCCGCCTCGCTGGGCGTTAGTTAAAATAAATTAAACGGTTATCATTTTTTTAATAAAATAAAATCGGTCCAGCCCTTTCAGAGATTAGCCGAAACAAACAGACGGACTGTATATACTTTGCATTTAGTGATAAGCTGTTACTTTGAAATTACACAGTGTAATTGTTTATTTATATGTCTAGATTTTCTTACTCTTTGATTTTGATTTATAATTTTTTTATAATTATATTTATTTTTAACCCTGTACATTAAACTCAATATGAATTCATCTCGAAAAATCTAAGAAAAACGTTATTAATATACCTAATAACAAAGTTAAATATTGATGTGTGAAACTCAAATGACATTCCAACCTGTCATATGGTAAACAGTTAAACTCTGATGGTTGAAGTACGAGTACCTTTGTGTATGTAAATATAATTACGTATTTACCTGAAACTGTGATAAGTCATTATTTTCCACTACTTAGTAAATAAAGATAAGTTTTTCTATACATGCAACAGACACATATTTCTCGGTAACACTCAGGCAGATTATTATTATCATCTTTTATATTCAATGGTCAATGCAAAATATTACCTATTAACTCATTACAATTTTTAAGTGGAATTCAAAATATATGGATAAGTATATGGTATAATCAATTGAAAATATGATTTAGTAAGAAAAATATTTATGAAGAAGACTCTATGTGTTTCGATAGAGTATTGAACTTCATAGTTATTTAGTTATCTATACATCTATAGTCTATACATATAAATAAAATTGGAGTGTCTGTTTTTTATTTCTAATTACCAAATGATCACTAAATGCATTTGAAAGTATATACATCTAAAAATCATTTTTTTAAATTTTTGTCTGCCTGTCTGTTTGTTACGGGTAATATCTTTGACTTTCACTTACAGATAGCTAATTTTATGAGGAGTAATTTGGGCTACTTTTATTTTAGAAAATTTATTCATTTTAACTAGCGCGCCTAGCGGCTTCGCTCGCGCTTTAACTAGGGACGAATTCGAGCGAAGCGAGGGTGAGTCGCTAGATTTATATACATTACTAACGTCATTTACATAGTTACATGTATTTTATTAATTCTAAACTTTGGATGGAGGTTTGCTGTTACATAATTACGCCAAAACGGCTAAAAAGAAAATTATTATGGTCTGGAATAGCACATAGGCTTCTTTTTATCTCGGAAATATATTCGTTTCCCGTAGAATAGATTCTTAAATCACTTCGCCCTAGATAGTAATTTCAAAGTAGATAGATGAGACTTGACGAGCGTCATTAGCGGGGGGTTTTCGCAGGTAAAGTCGTGTTATTAAGGGTTATGTATAATTAATTTCAATATCTATTTAGGTATGTTTCTATGACCTTCGAAGTAATGTGTATAGCAATGTTATATTAAAATTATTACCTATAAATCGTCTTCTGCGCAAGTCATACCACGTGGTTCGTCAAGTCTCATCTTTCGTGGCGCGTGCTATAGGTAGTGTTAGAAGCATTCGTGAGCTTGCATATAATAATTATGACTCTTTAAATTACCATAATTAGAAATGCATACGTTGCAAATAAATATCAATATAATACAAAGATATTGTATTAAAAGAGTTATTACTTCTATGAAATTAAATTCACATAAAAAAAGTCTGAACAGCGTTATAGGTACCTATTGTCTAGTTGCTTACTGTCGAACAATTATAATACCTAAACTATAATTGTTAATAATGATTAAAAGAGTCAAGCAAAGAATAAGGCAATAAGGAAAACAAAATTGTCGCAATTTACCTATTTCAAAACATTTCAAAATTATGTGAATTAGGAATTCAGATTTCAAGATCTACTTATTTACGAATATTCTATCAGATCTAGAACCTGTGTCTTAGACTCTAGAAGAGTACGGAGGTACCACTCCAAAAATAACGAGAGCTAACTTTGGCAATGAAAATTTTTATTTTACCTACCTTAAACCTATTTTTCTAATGTATGAGGTGGGCGATGTCAGGGTAGAATAAAATAAAAAATCGTAAAAAAAACAATTGACACTTACCGAAGATATCGAGAAAAATGCATAAAAATATACCTATAAATGCTCTAAAACCTGTTTCATAGTTACTTAATGCGTCCTTCATATTTAAGGTTAGTTAATAAGATCATGATGATGATGAATAAGATCTACGAAACCAAACTTATCTTAATATTTTGCTTCAGAATTAAGGTGACAGCAACTGATAGTCCAACTATATCGGTGACGCCCCCCCATAGCCTGGATTACGAGTGTGGGAAGGGAGGTTGTTCCCCCAACGGAAGTGTCACACCCACAGGGATGGTTTCCAACAGATCTGCAGCCACCACGGTGCTACTGAGCCCAGGGTACTTGCAGAGTCCTTGCCAATGTAATCAGTCGATTAGAGTGAGTTTAGTTATTTAATTTTAAAAAAGGTTTCAAAGTTAAGTACTAACAGAATCGTTACTAACACATGCTATATATTATATTAATTTTCTGTAAATCAATTAAAGTGAAACTTTTTTATTTTAAATACAAGCCATTATAAAAATCTAAATTACCTTCTAAGACTTTGCAAGATTTAATCATAAAGTTATTTCTCGCGGTAAAATCCAGTACTTAAATAAAAAAAAAATAATTAAATTAAATTAAAATAAAATAAAAATCTCTTATTTTTAAGCAACATAGGCTTATAGTTTGTTAGTACAATATAATTACTTAAGAACTATGTTAGTAAAACAAAATACAAACAAAATAAATAAATAACTAAATAGCTACCATGACAGGGAGATTGATCTCTTCACATTCTGTACATGTAACTTGATAAACTACCCCATGGTCGGCCTATCCAGTCTTTCCGCAAATATAAACTTAGTATATATTATTTTAGAGTGTAAGCGAGGTAGCGCTCGCTATGCCGGCGCCTGTATGGAACGAAGACCCTGCTTTACCAGCCTCCCCTAATGACCTCTCGTGGAGAAGACTTCACATGTCTAGAGCTAAGCTAAAAGCCACAGCCACTACGTCAGAATTACTCTCAGGTAAGTAAAAATGGGAATATAAGACGAATAGTTTTTACATTTTTTGTCCTGAAATCACTGATTTTGATAAAATATTAGTACAATGATAGATGGTTATCCGGGACAACATATAGCATAAAATTTTTTGGGGTAAAATATCTCATCTTTAAGAGATCTCTGCTAACATTCAAATCCTGAGTGAACCAAGGGGGATTTGCTGAACTAATTTTATCGGTTATATTGATAAAGACTATACCAAACCTACCACAAAATCATTAATAAAATCAATTAGATAATAATTTTCAAAACAATTGTCGGTCAATTATTGATTTATTTATAAAATAATGATTCACAAAGCTGTTTATTACTTCATTCTATTATTTATTGTTCTATTCAAACCATCTTATAAGACATGAGTGTTAAACTTTATGGTGTTCGTTTATTTAATCTGTCCTCATACTAGTGACTTAGCCTAGTTTCGTTTTTTCTCTATTTAGAAAAAGGTATTGCCACTTTTTATTTTTTATTGACAGTAGCCTTCGTGCTATTCCAGTTCATAATTTATCTGTTTACTTTTCCTCCAAATCCGCGATAGTTACTTACTTTTGGACTTCTATTTCACATTAATTTCTTTAATTAATAATTTAATAATAATTATTATTAAAATAAATTATTCAACTCATAGATGTAGACGCTTTTCTTTAATATATGGAGCCATTTTCTCCACCAAAAATTATAAAAATTGATCTGAGTACTTTTTGAAATCGGTTGAACGATGATAATGATGATATGTATAACAATCTAAGTAGTACACATCCAAATTATTATTTTCAATAAGAATGCATTATATTTTATGTACCTATTTAACATTTAATATGTTTTTTTATTGAATAGGTTTCGCAATGGTGGCAATGGTGGAACTTCAAATCAACGAACCTACCAACGTACCTGAATGGCTTTTTGTTATGTTCGCTGTGTGCACCACCGTGTTAGTTGCTGTACATATATTCGCCTTGATGATATCCACCTATTTATTGCCTAATATCGATGCTGTGAGCAAAATGGATATACCTGGCAACCCCGCACTCGCCCTCAGGGAGTCCCCGCATGAAAGGATGCGGGGTTTTATAGAGCTCGCTTGGGCATTTAGTACTGTGTTAGGTAAGTAACGTATTGCCATACTATAATAGTATGTATGCATGTATACAGCCCTTTTTAACATTCCAATGCCGGATGGGGGATCAGGCCATAGTCCATCACGTTGGAGAAATGCGGGATGGTGGACTGCACATGTACCTATTTCAAAAACTTGCTAGATCTTCTCAGATATGCACGATGATTTCCTCCATCGTAAGGCAAGTGGAAATCAATTTAGAAATGATTCGCACATTAATATATATCAGAGATGCGATACCCGGCATTAAATATATTGGGACAATTTGTTTTTAAACACAGTTTTTCCAATATCCACTCTAATTAATTCTCATCTATGAATTGACCAAAAATTATTTACTTTTTACAATAATTTTAAGTGCTATGGTGATAAAGCATTTTAGACTTGTGCCAATAAGTTTGTTAAAAAATCCACGTAAAGGCTAACGATGACGTGATTCTAAGTAGATGAACAAAAAAAGCAGCTGAAGACGAAATGATAACAATCGTTAAATACATGTTGGCTTGCAAATATGATTGAAAGGACTATTAATAACATGATATATAAAAAAATATCGTTACGTCAATTATGCTGTAAAGCATTCAATACGTCGGGAACAAAAAATCCAGAAATCTGAAAAGATAGTTTCATTTATACTCGTATTCATAACAGCAGACCCACTTAACCAAGAGTTGCTGTGGCACACTTATAAACAAAAAATATCCTTAGCTTGGGCTATATCAGGTTTTTTCTCCGATAGCTTTTTTGATTTTTTTTTGATAGCTTTTACAATAAAAAATTACTAGGTTAGCTTTTGTTCAAGTTAGAACAATATACCCACACATTAGACAGACATGTGCAATCTGCCAACTTGACCTGCGTGGTGGACTATAGCGATCTCACTTTAATTGAAGAGAGGCAAAGTCCCAGCATTAAAACGGCTCAATTCTCAATAAAATTCAAAACAATTTACACGATTTTATTATTTATAGTCAGGCTTAATTAACTCGGAAGATATGTAGGTGCCTTTATAAGGGAATATTTATGTTGAGTAGATCTAGTACATAATCAATATTTCTATAAAAGTTACTCTAATAAAGAAAACTTAAGGAAGAAGTACTAATATAGATTGGAATTAAAAAAATATTTTAGTATTTGTTTTTCTTTACAAAATCAAAGTCTTTATTAAACTGCATTCAGGTTATTTGTAGTGAAATCTATTTGATTAAGAGAAAGTTACGAAGGTGACTACGATGTAATGTGTTTGTACCTTTAAGTAGATTGTAGTTCTAAGATGAAATATTAAAAAAGCATTGTTAAATGTCAAAGTCTATATTATGAACATTTGAATCTTGAAATTAAACTCTAGATAAAATATATGTACATAATAATAGTTCACTGATAGTTTTCAGTTTGAAAACGGTTTGTATGTTTGTAATTAGAGAAAAAACCCATTTTTTTATTGAAATATGTTATTGAAGCAAAGATGACTCGTATTCATTCAAAATCAATTCAATTTTAACGATGGTTTAAAGAAACTTAAAAAAACCAACCCGGAAGAGCACAGTATTTTTTTTAAATGGGCCATAATAGTAACATACAATGTCAAATCAAATCAATAAAATCAAAATAGGTATACTTTATTCATATAGACTTTTACAAGTACTTTTGAGACGTGACTTTTACATTATGGGGATATATAATATAAATTAAATGTCAGTCTGTAAGTCTGTGAGAAAGCCACCATCGGCTTGAAACGCAATTTTACTGAGAAGAGCCGGCGATGACATTAATAAATGTTAAAGCAATAATGTTACTTACATACATTATTATTAATATTACTTACATTACTTTTTCAGGTTTATTCCTATTTCTAGTGGAAATAGCCATTCTTTGCTGGGTGAAGTTCTGGGACTATTCCTTCGCAGCGGCCACAGCGGCCACCGTCATTGTTATACCAGGTACCTATAATTTATAAACATTCTCGTTACCGTCTTTAAAACATTAATTTCAATATTCAAAATAAGCCATATATGTAAATAAAATTGGGAGTGTCTGTTTTTAATTTCAAAATAACAGCTTTTTAGTAAATGCATATGAAAGTACTTATTATACGTTACTAGCAAAAAAACCAATTTTTAAAATTTTCGTATGTCTGTCTATTTGTTCCGGCTAATTTCTGAAACGGCTGGACCGATTTTGACGGGACTTTCACTCGCAGATAGCTAAAAAAAGGAGGAGGTAGACATTTTATTTATTTTAATTAGCGGTGGCATCGTTGACGCTAAACCTAGAGAGGAACCCGAGCGAAGCGAGGGTGAGTCGCTAGTTTAAAATTATGTCCTACATAGTTCGCTACTCGCTCGTTCGCAGTGAGATTGGCCGCCGTACTGTGACCGAAATTAGTTGGACATTATAATACAACATAATCGCTTTCCGCAGTCTGTCTCTATGTAGACTTATCTTTAAAACTACGCAACGAACTTCGATGCGATTTTTAATAGATAGAGTGATTCAAGAGGAAGGTTTATATGCATAATTAGCGGAACCCGCGGTTTCGCGATATATTTATTATCATAAATTATATCAAATCATATTATTATTAATTCATTATTTTCCTTTTACAGTATTAATAGTATTCGTGGCATTTGCGATACACTTCTACCACTCGCTCGTAGTGCAGAAGTGCGAAACATCCGGACAAGACATCAGACAGCTAGAGAACATGAAGAGAGATCTGGACACGGCCACTGTTAAAGTTAATATGTTTTAATAGATACTCGATTACGTTTGCGATTCGATTTTAAATCTCAACATCGTTATTTATATGAATCGATTTAGTATGATTCTGTAAGAAGTAAATCGATTTTAAAGAGTTCACCAACTCTTTACGAATTGGCTATCAACAATGGAGGCAATACATCTACTTTTCTCTTGCAGTTACGATTCGACTTTTTATTCTATTTTATTTATTGTAAGAATCAAAATTGTGTAGAGCTCTTGAAAGTATTTTTAACTATGTATACGATTATTATTTCTTTTCACGGTTGACAATACGGTGCAATATCGATAATTCGAAATTATTTCCGGTATAAATAAGTAAAATTATATTTTTTTCCTGCATGAATAAACTCAAACTATTCCATTAAAATTACATAATATAACGTAGACTAGTCTCAAAAATGTGTTGATATTATTAAATTTTACTGGACATCTTAGTAATACAGCACGTCATCTTTGATTTAATACGCACTTTAAAAATGAATAATTTAATTAATTTAAAATTATTCCCAGTGTTTCAAAATACATGAGCGAATAAAAGTTCTCGAATAATTATATTATAATCGATCACAAATAAAATCAAATCGAATGAAGTGACAAAATTAATCAAAATCCGTTGCGATTATTTATAAATCTCGATCGATTAATTTCTATTTTATTTTTATAAAACTTAAAGTTTTAAGTTTCCTTTATATATACACACATAATTATATTTTGCGTTGCTTCTTAGAAAAAATATTAAAATGACAAAAACTAGATTGTCATTGTTTTAAGTTTTTGCTAACATTTAAAATGTTGGAATGTTACGTCTCGAAGACATTATTTTAGTTTTGAAATGGACTGATTGTAAATAATAATGTGTGCTATATTTTTAATAAATAAATGTCCATTAAAATATTTATTAAATAAAGTTATTTTGAATTGATAATACGAGTGGTTAAAATATATAAAAATTTAACCATGGTTTAGAAAGACGTGGGTTTAACTCTCGTATTTTCAATTTTGAATTTAAATAAAATAATTAAATTTAAATTAAGACTGTATCTTTTAATAAGTCGATGTAATGTACTCATAAAATGTATGGACCAATATAGGTACGATTCGAAATCAGTATTCAATGATTTAATCTTATTTATGTCTTAGATTGATAGAATTTTTAATGTTGGTTATATTAATATTAATAAATTTTGTATAAAATTAATAAAAAAAACTATATATTTATGGTTTGGTTTCATTTTAAATATTAACATCCATGACTGTAGTATCAAACTGATCCAAACGTGTGTAATTTTATATTTATACATATAAATCAAATTGAAGTGTCTGTTTTTAATTTCAAATTAACAGCTTTACACTAAATGCACATGAAAATACTTACGGTACTAATATATAAAAAAAAAAATTTTGTCTGCCTGTTTGTTCCGGCTAATCTCTGAAACGGTTGGGCATAACTTTCACTCGCAGATCGTTAATATTATAAGGAGTAACTTAGTACCTACTTACTATTTTTTTAGCAATGTTATTTATTTTAACTAGCGGAACCCGCGGCTTCGCTTGGGCCAAGTGTAGGTAATAAATTTTAATAGTAAGTGAAAGATCACAATATTTTTTATTTAGATGTACACTTTATAAGAATAAGGATCCGCAACGTTTTAAGTTGAGAATACAGATTTATAGAGCTAAGAAATCCTTAACATACAGTGCAAAAAGTTTTTAGAACGGCGTAATATTTATTACTTAATATCTTCGTAAGTTATGGTCCGATTTGGATAATTCAAAAAGGATACTAGTTCTGTGGAATTCGCTATAACATTACTGATCTTCATTGTAAAAAAAACTTTACACTATGGACTAAAAAGATGATAAATAATAAAATAATAAGATATTTTCTATACATTTATTTATTCTCAAAATCTACCTTCCATTCACATTTCCATCATCTCTACTACATACAAAAACTAAATATGAGTAACAAAACGAATTTGAGACACACTTATTACAAACTCCACTTACAGTAACAATATCTAAATAAAATTGCAACATATTTAGGTAATTAGCTATTCTAACAAAAAGTATCAAAAGGTAAGAACTTGTTTCAAAATTCTGTTATACATATTATATTTCTACAGATAATTAAAACTTAAGATCCACCTACAACAGTATAATAAAAAAAAAGGGCAAACTCAAATAGTATCATAATATTAAAAGTCAAGTATTAAACACTGGTATTGTGCCATTTTTAGATATGTCATAAGGCCGCGTTCAGACGACACGCTCGCGCCTAGTGCCCTTTTCGCGCCAACCCTGCACTCACACGCGAATTGAACTTTGATAAATGTTATTTCAGATTTATTCATATGTCATAAGACTAATTATATGCATCAAATTTATTAAAGCTAGTTAGACGCGAGTGCTGTGTGCGTGTCGTCTGAACACAGCCTAAAGATCTGACAAATTGTTTGCAGATCACTGAAAATCAATGCTAACATAATTTAAGTATTGAACTTAGTGATACAATTTAGTCATGGAAGTCTATTTTTACTCTTATATAATGGCACCGAAGACATAAGAGAGATTAAATAAAAACACACAAGTTTTTAGTAATATTCCTGTTCCACTTAATAGTAATAAATTACTTATTTATTATATTTAAGCCATTAAGAATGTTATACAAAAAATCAAATCTATAATATTACTGTGATTAGTGCTAAAGAATGACTCAATAACATAGATTAAGCCAAAAAGTCACATTTGTGTTATTAACTGTCGCATAATAAAGATTTAAACGAATAAACAGACACAAAGTAAGAACATACAAATTACTAACAATATCATCTTATCTTATGTTAAAATAAAACTATTAGTCTTGAAATTCAAAAATATAGTAAAGACAACAGATATTAAATGTTACATTAAAAAATTTATATACTCTTTTTACTCCATACTTTTAAATAAACTCCTTCATTACATTAAATATGTAAAACTTCCGAAATCTTTCTGAATCATAGTGAATAATCACTATACATTCAAATCTTTGCTTTGCGTATAATTTTGACTATATAAATAAAACTAACCAAACTAAAGAGCAGAGAGCAGCATAAGCTCTCAAAAGTAATAATTTTGTCCTGTTTTTCAACATTTTTAATTAATGCTCTATATCTATGATATGATAAACGGACTAACCAACACAAAAAGATTAAAATCAAATCAATTTAAACCAGTAATTATTTCACCATTAGGGCATTCAAACAATCTGCAGTATTATTATTAGTATATGTAACAGCTAGTGGCTACAAAAATTAATACTCTGTTGCCTTTACAATCTTAACTTACATTTTATGATTTAATAACCTTAGAATCACATCTCCATATCCATTCTATTGTGGTCTACAACAAGGACCCCAGTTCTTCTTTTAGGTGAATCTTCTTCCTCTGAGCTTGATCTTTCTTTTTCTTCTTTTATTTTTTCTAATACATTCTCTCGAGGTTTCCATACTACTAATGACATCTGTGGCTTTTGTAGTCTGTAAAAGATTAAAAAATGAATGCCTATGTTCAGTTTTGTCATGTCTCAAAATAATAATATCATCTTTTTAGATTCTTTTCATGAACATTTATTTTAATTTATTGTTTCTGATGTTTCAAATGCTTTATATTTATAGCATATAAATGTATTAAAGGTCATAAAAGGTAAATTCAAATCAAAATATTTTATTTAGCATAAAGTCTAATACAAAATATAAACTAAAACTGCAATGGTAATCTCTTTTGTGAACATGATTGATGTAAAGTGTAAATCACCCAAATATCGGAAACTAAAAATCAAAATCAATCTATAGAAAAATCCAAAAAAAAAATATAATTTAAAGCTAGAGAAGGGTTAGGAAGATAAAAATTCTTAGTTTATTTCTTTACGCTTATTAATTTCTTATTCTTCAAAAATAATAATTTACCTATCAATAAGAGCTGAAGGTAAAAGAGGTTCCTCTTGCACTTTTTTTACATCGTCTGATAGAACAATAGTGTGACCTTTGAGTTTTTCACACAATGAGCTTGGGTCAACACTCACTTCCATAACATTGTCACTGGCTAGTGAATGTTTTGTATAGTTTGAAGATATGTGTAGTCCACTTAGATGTGCTGCCATTTTTTCTTCAGTTATGAACTGCTTGGTAGGACTAAAATTATAAGTAAACAACATGCATTGTTTAATTCATTTATTACTTATTTAATTTGATTTTTAAGCACTATATAATATACCCTATATTATTTTATTTTAGCACATTGTATAATAATATTTTATATACATATTCATTTTTTATTACTATATTATTACCTTAAGAAAAATAATGGGTTGGGTTTACAATCGCTTGGCAGGAGTTATTGGGTGAATCTTATATATATGGTAGTCGTTTATTCACTGATCACAATAATAACACTCACGACACAAGGTAATTCATATTTTTAGAGAAAATTAATAAAAACTTAATGTGAGAGAGAAGGATAACAATAGGATTTTGTATATGTGAGACAAAGACGTAAGATCATTATGTCAAAAATATGTCGAATTACTTAAATGTCATTGTCAACTATCCTAACGCCGCCATATTTAGTTATGTTTCTATGGACATGTGTGAAAGTGCTTTCATCGTAAATAACATTTTTTTTCGACTTGGATAACATAGGTTCAGAAGGTTAATTTAAATTTTTTTTCGTTCTTTCTAGGTAGGTTAGGTTAGGTTAGATACATGACCACAACACACGCGAGCGAAGCGAGCGTGCCGCGGTGGCGGCCGGTGAGTGCTACATACAAAATTTATTTTCTCATGAAGTATGAATTACCTTGTAATGGGAGTAGTATAGGGATAATAGGGAGCATCTCCCCTACCAATTCACTCCCTCCCATTGTCATCGTCCTGCCAAGCGATTGTAAACTGCTACCAAAATAATAATTCTAATCAAATAATAAATACATATTTTTCCTAAGCCTAAATACTTACATTGGTGGTTCAATGTCTAAACTTTTCCTCTTGCAATGAACGACGGGTGAATGTTTAGGTTCTGGAGTTTGCGCTGTAAACTGTACCAAATTTGGTGGAGAATCTGTAGTCCATGGAATACCTTGGACATTCCATGGACTTCCTGTTGGAACCGGCATAATATGAGGCTCTTGTGTGCCTCGGTTGTAAGGATTAGGAACTGATGAAGCCAAAGCTTGCTGTGCGAACATTTGTTTTGCTAGATCATCTGATTGATTGTATTGGTAAGGAGGATAGCCGTATACATCCATTTTTCATAAATATATAATGTCGTACACTGTATACGTATTTATAACTGAACCACGAAATATAGAATAAAGTTTGGTTATCGAAAGACCAAAATTAAGCGCAGTTTTACGACCAGTAGTATTATTATTTTGTGTCTACGACTTAAACAACACAAAACACAAGTCGAAATCGCTTGACACTTCTAGAAACAGACAACATAATAAATTGTCCACATCATAGATAACAGAGTAAAAAATGTAAATAGGAGAAAGATATATAACTAAAGAATATTCTAGAAAATAATAACTTGCATTAGGCCATACTTATATTTTAATTTGTTGCTTACTTTTATTAAGTTTATCTTACTATATTAGAATGTAAAATATTGATTTAATAAAAATAATCTTATTATAAATTATTTATGCTGTATATTTTACTGTGTGACGTTTTATTCTCACAGATAAAATATTTACAATCAAAATTCCTTGGAAGAATAACAAAGCATGGAAGCCAGGCTAAAACAAATACCAAGTTTACTCATTAAGTTCAGTTAGCATGTCATAAGGTCTGAGTGAAACAAAACATGGCTGTTTGTTTTTATTATTTTGGAACGTGTCAAAAGGCAAAACATGAGAAATGTCAAATGGTTACCTTTGGTCATCTTATAATGCTAACAAATACGAAAGTTCTATCTAAGACGTTAAAAACTTTAAGTCGGCTATCAACTTAATTTTCCAGTATTATGTTTTGTTGATACAAGTCTAGTGATGTAAAAATGATTGTCGATAATAATTAGTAAAATAGTAAATAATTAGTTTGGCTCTTCGGGCCTGATATAAACCTACGAATCGAGAAAACCTACTTAAGTCTACTACCTAGTAAAAACTAGTTCCAACTAAAACGGGACTTAACTGTTACATATAAATAGGAAGATTTCACAAACAAATATTTCGCAAAAAAATACTTGGAGTTTGATGATTAAAAATACCTAATATAAGCTAACTTTTTTCAATATAATTAATTTAATAATATCATAATCGTTACCTAACTTTCCATGTCTTTGAGAAATCTTTCGTTTTTTTTGCAAAAAAATGGTTTGTTAATCTTCCTACGACATATTACAACTCATATGATGTACAGCCAGGTATTTTAATTTTAAATAAAATTAAATATATGTTTCTCATCGAAATGGACACGACAATGTCAATAATAAACTCATCACTCTCAAAAAATTAACTTGTGACAACCTGCATGACAACGAAATACTGCATTATATGTCTCTTTCCTGCGCACTATTGCCATCGTAAGAAAAAAAAAAGATAAACATATGCATTTCATTTCTTATTTTAGGCCGGCTTCCATGCTTTGTTATTGTTCCTACTAAAATTCAAAATAAAAATATTTGTTGTTAGTTGTTGTTTTTTAAATTTATCCCCAATAGGGAAAGGCAAAGGACAAAAAGCTGTCATCTTATATACAAATGTCAAACTCATGTCAATTTATTGTCAAACTTGCGTCTTGCGTTGTCGTCACAAAGTACATTGAATATACTCGTAGTCTCCTTAATCTGTGAATATACTGGTTGTCGTTGGCAGGCGGTTACACTATAACGACTGCGTTTTTCCCTTTTCAGTTCGATAATCAATTATGATATGCCTTTCACTTTTGTAGAAAACGTGTATTTACCGTAAAAACAATATACGTAGAGTTTGAAAGTTGTGGCTATCTTTAGTCTGAATAGAATATCATAGTACCGAAATCTTTACAATGGTACGTAACTTATAAATAACAAAATGGGTTTGGACTTTGATGTTTTGGAGTTTTGTAAAAAATTACGACAAAATAGGCCTCCTCCATACCAGTGCCCGTTAGAAAAATGTGACAAAGTATATAAAAGCTTATGTGGCTTGCAGTATCATTTAGTAAACTTTGATCATGACAATCCCACACCGGCAACACCCGCAATCGCAAACAATCGTAAAAAAGGCAGGGCTAGGGCAGCTGTAACAACTGGAGATATTGCTCTGCAAAGTCCTCCTAAAGAAGCATTAACTTTTGCAGAAGCACAAAAAGTAGTACAATTTGAAATTGATGGTAAAATAAGTAGAATACCTATTGATCAGCCATTGCCTATTATTTCTTTGGAAGAATGGGAAAAAAAGAACGCTGAGTTAGAAAAACCCTTACCTTTTATAGAACCCCCAGTTGAACCTCATGTAAAATTGCCTGAAGCTTCATATCAAGTAAGTAAACATATCCATGCATTAATGTAGATTTTTGAATATTGATTCAAGATTTTTAAATATAAACATAATATTTTCAGCTCATACCTGATTATAATGAAAGAGTATGTGATGCACCTCCTCGGCCAAATGCTTACATTAGGTTCATAGAGAAATCAGCAGAAGAACTGGATGGTGAGGTAGAATATGATGTAGATGAAGAAGATACTGCATGGTTGGCAATCATCAACAAGAACAGAGTAAAACAAGGGCTACCACCTGTATCTGTTGATACTTTAGAACTATTGATGGATAGACTTGAAAAAGAATCTTATTTCCAAGTAAGTTTAAGTTCTGGTAACAACATTTTTCTAATCTATTTAAGTTAATTTAAAATTCATATTTAAATTGGATTACTAGGCAACACAAAATGGACAACAAACTGCAGCAACAGTGGATGAAGATGCTGTGTGCTGTATTTGTATGGACGGAGAGTGTCAGAACACTAATGTTATATTATTCTGTGACATGTGCAATTTGGCTGTTCATCAGGATTGTTATGGGGTAAGGCATATAATCTTCAATATGTTTTCAAAAATTCATACAAATTATTTATAAACTACCCATTTTTTTCAATTTTAAAATAACATTATAACAAGTCATAATATAAAATACATACTTATTTAGAGTGTCACCTAAAGTTAATGTCATTTGATTTGCTCGAAAAGAGCTGTTTTATTATTTCACAGATGAAAAGTTGATATAATATGTATAATTCACTCCGCTTTCAATTAAACATATTGCGAATGAAACACATTTAAATATTTATATAATTTTACTCTATAGGTACCATACATTCCAGAAGGACAATGGTTATGTAGGAGATGCTTACAGTCTCCCTCACGTCTTGTAAACTGTGTATTATGCCCCAATACTGGAGGTTAGTATTAATTTATAATTTTTATATTATAAAGTAGCAGCTCAACATTGCTTCGCTTGGGTTCGTTCCTATGCACTCTATGCACTCTGCAATATTTAAAGTTTGTAGTAAAAAAAAGTATACTTTCTTACAAACTTGACTAGATAGACTTTCTTACAAACTTGAGTGCCCTTAGACCCCCTTAATTCGGTCCTGTCGCAAAATCCATCCCTATAAGACATCTCAAGCATCTATAACAAGTCAAGCGGTTCAATGAATTAGCGAGGGACATCTCGCATTTATAAAATATGTTTTTAGATTAGTCTTTTTTTTATTAATTGTATTTCTTTTTATTTATATAGGAGCTTTCAAGCAGACAGACCAAGGAACTTGGGCTCATGTTGTATGTGCATTATGGATACCTGAAGTTCGTTTTGCTAATACAGTTTTCTTGGAGCCTATCGGTATGTTTTATTAAAAAATATCTCAGCTTCTCTTTTTCTATCATATTCAGGGTTTTCTAAATTATGAAAAAATTACATATAAATCATAATCACTCATAAAATTACAAACATCTTAAGTTCGAAACCAGGATAGGGTGAACTTTACTTTGAGCCTGTGTTCCCAAAAATCATTTTCTGGGCTTTTTTAACCATTAAAAATATTGGAACTGAAGCAATAAACCAAAACTCCTTTTTTAGAGTCAATGAATCAAACTACTTTAGAAATTGAACAACTTTCTGAGCCTGGGAATGACATACATTATGACCCTATTATGTTTTATTTATCTTTATAATTTACCAAAAAACCAGGGTATAACCTAAGTCTTCTATTGTTATAATATTTTTACTCATAAATTATTCCAGATTCAATAGAAATGATACCAGCAGCACGATGGAAACTTCAATGTATGGTGTGCAAGCAACGGGGTGCCGGAGCATGTATACAGTGTCACAGAAGCAATTGCTACTCCGCCTTCCATGTGACATGTGCACAGCAGGCTGGGTGAGGCAGCCTTTAAACTATTTTTTTTTCATTTAATCTATTATTATATATTACTAGCATTTCTCGTGGCTTTGCACGCGTTTTAAGGACTTCCGGTCCTTCTTCTTCCGGACCAAATTCTTTGTGAGTCGCAAAGGTATGGTACCTTGCAGACCTAAAGCCCATCCTTCCCGTTTTTGTTACATTTTTCATGGATGCTCTGCTTCTATTGGTCACAGCGTGATGTAATATATATAACCTATAGCCTTCCTCGATAAATAATGATATCCAACCCAAAAATATTTTTTCAATTAGAATGAACAAACAAAAAAATATATAGCTGTTTTAGTAAATTTTTCATGGTGTTGATAAAACTTATAACATAATAGTTGTGTTAATATTATGAATTTTTTGGACGGTTAAGATGTTCTTTTTAAGTGAATCTTGAAAAGCTTGGTGAAATAAAAAGCTAGCAATTTTATTATTAAATGTATTATTTTGCATAACTATTTTAATGTAATTGGGCATATCAGTTACTTAATTTTCTTTATATTTTTTTTTTATGGTAAAAAGGGGGCAAACGGGCAGGAGGCTCACCTGATGGGAAGTGATCACCTCCGCCCATGGACATCTGCAAGCCGGCTTGCAGATGCGTTGCCAGCCTTTCAGAAAAGGGTGGGGATGGAGGAGGGAGGGAAGTGGGAGGGAGGGGGGAACGAAGGCGGAGGATGAAGGGAAGAGGGAGGGGGGAAGGAGAGTGGGCCTCCCGTACTCTCACCGGACGAAATGCGACAGCATAGCTGCCACTTCACGCCGGTCTTCTGAGAGAGTGGTACTAATGAACTATACGGGGCGTGCCGGCCCATTCGGTTGCTACCCGAAGGTAACAAGCATGGCACTACCACTATTGATATATATTCCCTTGACTATAGTTAAAATGTTTTTGAAACAAATCAAACAGTTCTGAAAATCTCTGAATCTCTTAACATACAGTACAAGGTACATATAAGTATATATGTGTTCAATGGAAAAATTAATTTTCCAGATTGTACATGAAGATGGAGGCAGCAGGTTCCGGACGGGACCCCAGCCAGCCGGTCCAAGTCGCAAAAATGGCGTATTGTGATGCACACACACCCGCCCATATATTACAAGTAAATATGTCCATATATTAATGTTTTGTTATATATAAAACCAGTTGAGTTACAGTTTAGTTTGAAAGTAATGATGTAATTTTAATTTTGTCATGTCACAAATATATATAATTTTATTAGTGGCTAATAATCGCTTCGCTCGGGTTCGTCCCTAGATTTAGCGCGAGCGAAGTCGCGGGTTCCGCTAGTATGCTAAAACTTGACAAATTATATACCTTCATCGAAAGCACCATATCCATTGGTGAAAACAGCATGAAAATCAGTGCAGTAGTTTTTGAGTTTATCACTTTATTTATTATATGTAGTGATGATATTTTTCATTTGTGATTTGAGGTTTCTTGCATAAGAATTCTTAAAATAAATACAAACTTGTAACTTAATAAGATAATATATTTAGAAATAATATATAAAGATTAAAATGTTTCAATTATTTACGTAGGAAAGAAGAGCTCAAGAGTCTGAAGGCGAAAATAAATCAACAGATTTGTCTACTATAAGACAAAAAGGCAGAGAGAAAATCAAACAGGTACAATATGATTTACTTACAAATATTTTACATTTTCAACCGACTTAGTAAGAGGGTTCTCAATTTGGTTGTATTTTTCATGCTTGTTACAGACTTGTTTTCTTTTAAGTTTTTTGCTTTTTTGAATTGGATAATTCTTTTTTTTAAAGTGCATACTACAAATTTTGTACCATTTAAATTTAAAAAAAAAAAAATCTTATTGGGATGTTATTCTGTTGTCTTTCACTAAAAATAAACAATTACTTCAAAAAAAAAAAACACTGTTAAAAATTACTAACGGAAAGTTTTTATTTATTTATTACAAATAACTAATCAAGTAATCAAACATTTTTTTTTTGACTGACAATATCTCATTAGGTAAGGAAATGAAAACTATTATGTTGTTATGATTATACAATATACATCTGTACTAATTAATTTCGTATATTTTTTCTGTTCATGCTGCCAATGTGACGTCTTCACCTATTTTTAAATGGTTTTAAATGAGAAGTGACGATACGTCTATAGTACGGTGACATTTCATACATATCCATCATAGAATCGTAAAAAAATATGTATTTTGCGTGTAACATTAGATAGGCCATCATTACTTTAAATACATCTATCTATATATATATATAATGAAAATGGTCTTCGTTTGAGGCTCAATCACGCCTAAACCACTGATCGTATCGACATGAAACTACCACCATTCGATGCGAAATTTTTCCTAGATGGTTTATGGCTATCTATTTTTTGAATTCCAACATTCCTTCATTTTTTTATTGCTGTTTTACTTTTATGAACATTTATCCCGCTAATAAAAACAAAATATAAGCATTTTCTCTTGATTCTTTTGTTTTCATGGATTTCAACAGAGTATATTAAACGGATTATGGTTTTTTACATTCAGCTAAGAATCTACTCACGGTAGTGGAGAACGGCTGGACCAATTAGGCTTTTTTTTATAGTCAGAATTGTCAGGAGAAAGTTTTGTATGTAAGAAAATTTTAAAAAAGTCAGATAAAAAGTTAAAAATTTCGATGATAATCGAAGAATTCCCATCTATATAGTCACTCACTACGAAATCTCGGGAACCATAAGACTTAGAAACGTGAAACTTGGTAGGAATATTACTTTTGCTATGTAGAGGTCAGCTATGAATCGATTTTAAGAAATCCATCCCCCAAAAGGGATTGCGGGGGCGTTAACAATGAACAATTCCTGTTTTGAAACTATAGCTCCTATAGACTTCAAATTTGGTAGGAATCTTCTGTAAGAGGTGTAGAAATAGGCTATGAACGAATTTTACGATAGCTCACCCCGCAGGGGGTTGCGGGGGTGGGTATTAACAATTAATATTTTTAATTTTCCAGCTAAAGCTCCTACAAGCTCCAATTTTGGTGGAAATTTTCTATAAGCGAAATATAGCTTCTAAAAATTCTAAATATGGTAGGAATCTTTTATTATTCACATAAAGATCATCTCAAAATGGATTTCAATATAGTCTACTTCCGACAGGAATTGCGGGGGTGGGTGTTAAAATCTAAAATTTTAATTTCCAACCTGTAACTTCTACAGACTCCAAATTTGGTGGGGATCTTCGTGTATGTAGGGATATTTGTGTATTTCCTTACAACAATCGTCTTTTTGGCAGCGGAGAAAAAGTCATTGAGAGGTTTCCAAAACTTAACTTTACATGTAGCCAATCAACGGACTAAGAATTTTACATTCATTTTACTTTTGCAGACTACATATCCGACGAATTCTTTTATTGCGTGATCGCGGAAATGTACCAGATTATAATGAATGCATTTTCTAAGCACTTGAGATGTTGAAAAGAAATTTAGTTACTTATTCAAATAGAATTCATAAAAAACATGAACAATTAATTTTCTATAAAAAATTGATGTCACGGAGAAAATTTTAGTTAACAGAAAATTCGTCGCACTTGAACCTAGACAGATTTCAACTTCACATATGAGACTTGCAATGACTTTAACTTAAACGATTTTAACGACTTTAACTTTAACTTAAATGATTGCACATTGAAAGTTACAATGAATATTAGTGAGAAAAATCACCTGGATGGAAGATACAGGCTAAATCGATGGAATTTGGAATTTGTGTAAGTCTAAACAATATCGATGCTTATAGTTCTATCCGCGGGGCCTATTTATGTTCATACAAAAATAAAAAAAAAGGAGAATAATAAAAATATGGAAAAAAATAAATAAAAATGAAACATAAAATGTAATTTATTTCCTTTTTCAATTCGCCCAGCGAAGCGGGCGGGAAACGGCTAGTACATTATAAATATAAACACCCATGACTGTAGTACAAACATTCGTCCCCAACAAATAAATGCTCCCATCGAGTTAACTCGAACCAGCGACCGCTAGCACAGCAAGTATTACAACAATATAACCCTCTTCTCAATAGCAGCACTCGCGCGAGGACCGCCGGCTAGGACAATATAAATCAACTTGGAACAAAAAAAAATGAAATAGGACCGGTTGCCAGTTCACAGTCAATATATAAAAAAAATAATAAAATATAAATAAGGTATAACAATGGCTATGTTCGCGGCCCTCTTCTAAGTGAAGATTTTCTTCACTTTGATAGAAGAGCATGCGCACGACGTCCGTTTAATATGCGCGGAAATGAGACATGCGCATTAGTTTCTTGTACATACACAATTAGTTTTTTGAATGTGATTTTTCTAACTAAAAAGTGATAATAATATTTACTAGTATAAAAAGTATTTCAACTGTTGTAAAAATATTTTAAATATTAATAATTAATTAATAATATTATTAAAAATGAGTAACTGTGAGCCACAAGAAATTGAGAATGTGGAAGCATTCAAGCAAGCAGAGAAGAAATTTTGTTAATAAGATTCCAAAATTTAATGTCTTTTATTAACCATAAAAATTAACAATATGTTGACAATGCTATAATTTGAAGACTCTTCTTTAAACAAAAAAGTGAATTTTATTGTTGACTTCAATTAGTTTTTATTAAATTATTTTTTATTATATTTATATGAGAGGTAATAAACAAATTTTTTTTATTACATTTATTAATTATTATTATTTATTTATTTTTATACCGCTGGTCACATAAAAAAGTAATGCCCATGTCTCATTTCCGCGCATATTAAACATACGTCGTGCGCATGCTCCTCTATCAAAGTGAAAAAAATCTTCACTTAGAAGAGGGCCGCGAACATAGCCATAGACTAAATCAGTGAAGGCTGTATGGACTATAGTCCTTTGCCTTTCCCTATTGGGGATAAATTTTAAAAACAACAACAACTAAATCAGTGACGGTCAGCGGTGTACACAGGCTCGGCGGGTGCTAGCACTAAAGCGGACATGGGCGCCAGTGGTGCTAGTACCAACGCTTCCGGCGGAGCGCGTGGCGGAAGTGGCAGCACTGGCGCGAGGACCGCCGCCTGCCCGCGCACAGCTCATGAAGCGACTGCTAGCCTACTGGACGCTGAAACGACACAGCCGGAATGGTGTACCGTTGTTGAGACGGTTGCAGAGCTTGACCAGCCATCATGGTGAGTAACGTCATAACAGTTATCACTAATGGTCACTATCATTGTTGGTATAACAAACTATATCATGATTGGTAACATTATATCACTACTGCAAATCAAATTCCCATGCTGTTGTATAATCATTTTAATACTAAAGGTATATTTAATGATGCGGTGTATATAGTAATATAGTATGTATAATTATTGTTACATTTCTTACTGATTTGCAATTTAACATGGATTACTAGTAAGTAAAATAAAAATCATCACAATGAAAGAATTCCTATATATTTTTAATAAAAATTATAATTTCCAGGTACAAGAGGAATCCAAGACGGTACAGTTAATGTCCGAGAGCTGTGCAATCAACTGAAGTATTGGCAGAGGATACGTCAAGATTTGGAAAGAGCAAGGTATTTTTATTTATTTGTATATTTATTTATTTATTCATTAATTCATTCAATTATTCATTCATTTATTTAATTATTCATTCATTTATTCAATTATTCATTCATTCATTTATTCAATTATTCATTCATTTATGGTTTACTAGCAGTTTAACAATTAATACATTCAATTACTGCAAAAATCACTACTAACAATAATTGTCAATTGTAAAACTATTTGAAGGTAAACACAGCATGCATCAGATACACTAAATAGAATAGAAGAATGACAAAAAAGTACATAGATATAATCTGCATTTGCTTATTTGCTATAAGTAAAAGTTGATGTAAAACGTTGTATTTTGCGTATGTGGGAATATTCTTTAATTATTCTTGCCACCCCAGCTCTTCAAGAAACGTCAGAAGCTTCTTCGGCCTCTTTTAGAGCATGGTATTTATGACTAGTGCTTTTCTAGATTTCGTGGAGTTAGAAATTTAAATAGAAAAAGTGTTATACATCATTCATCAGAAAATGAATGTTGAACTGTTTCTTTTATTACATTTATTTTAAGGATTACTTAAATAATTTTTAATTATACTATGAATAAATGATAAAGGTATATTATTTATACTAGCAACTGGCTTTGAGATTCATCCTTTTGGTTTCGTTCCTTGTGAAAATTAAAAACCTTAATAACACGGGAACTGTAAATTATATTGGGATAAAAAGTGCTATGTGAAAGAATTTTTAAAATCGGTCCAGTACTTTTTGAGCCAATTCGTTACAAACATACTTACATACAAACCTTCCTCTTTAAAATATTATACTCGCGCCGCGAAGCAGGAAAAATTTCGTACAATGACCCCTTTGCCTACTGACAGTAGTCACAAACATTTTTGTATTAAGTGCGCGGCTTAAAAATTAAATATTTGAAGGAGATAAAGATAAGTACTCAATCATTTGTGGTTATTATATATAATATTTACGTTGATTAAAGTATATAAACAGTAATACTTTCTTAGGTTTACGCGAATATTTGACATTATAAATGAAATTATATTTTCGGATTTTATCGCGGTTTTTGTTTTGATTTTTACTTGTTACAGACAGTGCCTACTGCCTACCCACAATTTACGAAATGTTTCAAAATAAAAAAAAAGCGGCGCGAGTATAGTATAGGTTAAATTATTATTTTTATAATGATTTTTCTAACGATTGTAATATTAATGATATGTGTACACATGTCACCAGGTTGCTGTGCGAGCTGGTCCGCAAGCGCGAGCGTCTCAAGGCTGAGTACACTCGTGTGTGGGAGCGCTGCGTGCTCCACTCGCTGCGGCCCGAGCGCGCCGCGCTACACAAGCTGCTGCGTCTACTGCGCCACGCTGACATCAGCGACGTGTTCACTGAGCCTGTTGACTTGCTTGAGGTACTTGTTCTTCATCTTCTTCACCTTCTTCGTCTTCTTCGTCGACTTCACCTTCTTCGTCAGCTTCTTCTTCTTGAGATGAACCCTTTTATAATGTTGAGAGAGAGCTAGCATGTACGGTAGGGTGGCGCAAAAAAACAGTCAATTTTTTATTTTGGGTCTCGTGTAAAAAATGATAGTTTTTGATGTTTAAAGAAGCCCACTCCAAAGGAAAACTCAAAAAAAAATTTTTAAGAGGTCGTTCCGAATTTATTAAAATTTCAAAAATCGTCAAATTTAGTTTTTTTTATTTTTAAATTTTTTTTTCGTTACAGTATAATTTTAAAGACCAAAAAAATAAGTTTCTGAAAGTTTCAGTTCATAATTTAATTTATGAAAGGTCGCTCATAATTTTTTTAATTTTCTGCGGCACGCGGACTCAGCGACGTGTTCACTGATCCTGTTGACTTGCTTGAGGTACTTGTTCAATTCAATTGGTAAAAAAATATCCTATGTCCGTCTCCTGGTTCTAAGCTACCTCCCCACCAATTTTCAGCCAGATAGGTTCAGCCGTTCTTGAGTTATAAATAGTATAACTAACACCACTTTCTTTTATATATATCATCATCAGCCCTTTTTTTACATCCCACTGCTGGGCACGGGCCTCCCTCAGTACGAGGGGGATCAGGCTTTAGTCCACCGAGCTGGCCTAGTGCGTATTGGCGGACTTCACATGTCTTTTCAAAAACTTGCTAGGTTTTACTAAGACACGCAGGTTTCCTCACGATATTTTCCTTCACCGTAAGATAAGTGGTAATCATGATAAGATCAGAGATGCGAGACCCGGATTTGAACTCGCATCACTCGGTTATCCAAGCGAGCGCGTTACCGCTGGGCTTCCACTACCTTTATATATAGATTATTATTATTTTTAATTCCCATATCAGGTACCCGACTACAGCTCAGTAGTGAAAAATCCCATGGATTTGAGCACTATGGGCAAGAAGTTAGACCGCGGCGCGTACAAGACGATAGATGACGTCGAAGCAGACTTCCAACTGATGATCGATAACTGTCTCACATACAACAATAAAGATACTGTGTTTTATAAGTAAGTGCTGATCCATTGATTATACAATGTCTTAGTATTCTTTTACTCAAGCTACGACTAATAAAAGTGGAGCATCAATGAAAAATGTTTCAAAAACGGGAAGAGCGGGCGTTTGTAATAGTCTCAGCGACTCAGAAAGTATATGGTTTCCGGTCTTTAAAACACATGCGAAGCGGCGGGAAATGCTAGTATATAAAAAGCAAAATTAAAATCTTTCTTCTGGGATGTTAAATTATTTTGAAATCTCCAAATGTGTGTTAAATTTTTTTGATCTGTCTTAGTTGAATCATTATTATTACTACAAATATTATTGCCAGATATCAGATGTCTTCCCTGCCAGCGTGAGGAATACTTATAAAATGGAGTAGGGAGCTAATATCAGCCTTAGATGTCAGACATCTCATATATTTTTCCATTTTATCAATAATTCTACCTAAAGTCGTTGTATTTTTACAGACAATAAGGATTATTAAATATGGATTAGAGCATTATGTGTCTAGTCAGATAGTTTTCCTATCAATTCAATTTCATTATGTCATCATCAGCCCTTATTAACGTCCCACTGCTGGGCTCGGGCCTCCCTCACTACGAGGGGTATCAGGCCATAGTCCACCGCGCTGGCCTAGTGCGAGTTGGCGGACTTCACATGTCTTTCGAAAACTTGCTAGGTTCTCTCATACATGCAGGTTTCCTCACGATGTTTTCCTTCGCCGTAAGACAAGTGGTAATCATGAACGCCAAACGTGTCCACAGAGCGGGTATAAAGATGCGAGAGCAATGCACCCCGATATTCCGTCAAGCGCGGCGCGACGTGATGGAGGCGGGCATGCCGGAACTGGCCGGAAGCGGCGAGGCGGACGACCCCCCGCCCCGGCCCCGCGCGCCCCGCACGCCCCGCGCCCCCCGCGCGCATGACACCAGCGACAGCGAACACACCGCTGGTATGTGTGACGTGACGTGACGTGACGTAACGTAACGTGACGTGACGTAATGACAGCTCGTGCTGTCGCGACATCCCCTGCGTGATAGTTACCTGCTGGTGTCAGCGAGTGGATAACTTAGGAATTAGTTACATAGATAATAAGTAAAGTAGTCGTTTAGTTTTTCGTAACTCGGAGAAAAATGTTTTTTTCTTCAAACAAACAAAAGTAAAAAATATTGATGACACCACACTCTTATTGTGCTAAATTTAAGAAACGACCGTTTTAACAAATTATTTGTTTTATATATTTACAATATAGTATGATTTTCGACATAGCTGGCCACCGTTAAACAAATAATTAACTCGTTAATCGTTAATCCGTTACCTAAAAAAGTTAACTTCGTTAAACGTTAAAGCGTTACATTTCAAAAGATTTAACGCAAGTTAACGTTAATCGTTAATCCGTTAACACGTGCTTAAAATTGTATTTTTATATCATTGCAACCATAATGATCTACTAATAAAATCTGTTGATTTCGGTTCTGGAACTTAAAAGCTTCTCAGCATTTCGAGAAGGTGGGACAGCGCTTTTCAGAGGCTCAGTTCAACGCCTTGAATACCCAGCCGTTTAGGACTTTACAAGAGCCACTTCGCTGTCATGAGGCACCTCTCTCTGGCCCTAGACGGACGCTGGACGTTCCTTTTTCATTTCTCCCAGTTCTCCCCGATACTGATGGAAGCCGTCTCGACTTTCGGTAGGCTTTTGCCGAATGTCCGGGGCATTGAATCTCTTTGCCGGTTTTGAGATTGTGAGGTCCATGGCACTGTATGGTGCCCCCGTTTGGATCGACGCCCTCTCCATCCCGAACGGGGTCCAATTGGAATAATACGCAGCAAGTCTTGGCGGTGAATGTAATAAGAGGATGACGCACGGTGTCCTTCTGGCGGGCGTTTCACCCTGGGTACTCCAGGCGCAGGCAGGGGTACTCGCCGAAGTGTTTGAAGTTTCGGGTGAGTGAGTGTGCGCTTGGGAAACTTCCAATGTGGGATCCCTCCCGTCTAGCTGACGAGGCCATGATCCGGCGATGGAGGGAGCAACTGGTAAACGTGGCTTGGCGAAAGTGAATGCAGTTCGTCCTGTTTCACTGGGTCAGGAGGCCCACACAGTGTCTTGACTTTCAGACTGATGCAGATGCTTACCGGGCGCCCGGCACGTGAACAGGCATCGACAAACTTACCTACCAAATTTTACTTAGGTACCTGGTTTCGTTTTACTCGACGCGACGCGGTGCTTGGTAAAGAGTAGGTTCTGGATTAACGATTAACGAACTTGAGAAAATGTAACGGAAGTTAACGAGTCCGTTAAGTTTTTTTTAGGTTAACTTAAAAGTTAATCGTTAATCGAAATGTTAACTATTAACAATTAAAAATTAACGAATTAACGATTAACGGATTAACGAGTTAATGCCCAGCTATGATTTTCGACTAAAACCATAACCAACGTAAAGGGACTTAACTAAATATTACGTCATCAGCTATAGAAAAAAGGGCAAAATCAAATCAAAAAATAAACATTATGCAAATGGTTTTTTCAAGCATTTTTAAGTAATCATTTCTTTACATCATTAAAATATAGAATTAAAATTGCCAGTAATTAAGTTTGTAAGAAATGTCACTAATTTTCAATGTATTTCAGACACACGCAGTGAAAGGGGAGTGTCGATAGCTCGTAGTGAAAAACGACAGCCTAGCGTGCACGGAGACACGGACGACGACAATAATACGGTATTTAAACTTATAATAACTTATAAATTTACAATCTATAACAATTACCTGAGCCTAGTCAGGACAGGTCTGGAATAAACAATATTTATAACTACAAACAAAATAAAAAACTCTTTCTCCTATCTCCATAGATTTAAAGGTGTTATTTCAAGTGAAAAAGTTGAAGTAATTAACTTAATAGAGTCTATCCATAAATTCTACAGTAATTATGTAAATTTTTAATTATATATATTATATTTTGAATAATGCATATCAAAACTCAAAATAACACCCAAAATAAACCATAAAAATAGATTATGCAACTTTTTAATATCTGAATCATTTTCAGAGGGACGAGTCCCCAGTGGCCCAATCAAAAAGTAAAGTGAACAGAAACTGGTGGCGAGGTAGAGGGCGTGGGCGAGGAAGGCGAGGGCGGCGTGGGCGTGGGCGAGTGGCCCAGTCTGTGCCCAGACAGCCGAGGGAAATAGGTAATCTATATTAATAATTTCGTCAAGGGTTACGGTAAACTCGATCGAAACCTTAACTGAATAGTTACATACAAAAATAAAGATTTCGAGTCGACAACATATATTCGCAAAATTCTGATTGTCGAGTATTTTGTTTAATTCTAATGATGCTGACGGACAAATCGTAGTCGCCATATTGGCCACTCTAGCGAAACCTCACAGACAACAAAATACAAATGAAACAACAAAAGTCAAAAAATAAAATATATATTATAATTATATAAACTATAATATGAGTCGACTAGTATCAAAGGCGGCAATCTGAGCATTTTGACAAAAAGTAGTTAATGATATGGCGACTCAGATTGATTTGATTAAAAACTATTCCCTTGGAGTATACGGCTTAGAACTGGCAATAAACCATAGTAAAAACAGGTCAAAAACTGACATCAGCATCAAATCCGGCAATCTGTAAAATTTTGAAATCAAACCCGGCAATCTTACGCTGTCAACCAATCAGAAGCGAGAGTTCATTTGCGTTTCGTAACGGCCGCAGGAACATTTCGTTCTGTGAATTTTAATGTTTTCTACGTGTTTTTGTGACTTAAACTAATATAAAGCAGTGGAAGTAGTATTATGGAAAGCCACCCCCATTTAGTAATAAATAGTTTTACACGGAAACGCAAGAGGAATCCAGAAAATTGGACAAGAAACCGGGATAAGAAATTGAAGTAAGTTTACCCGTAGGGTTGTCAATTCTTGTCATGTAAAAGGGTATAATATTGTAGTATTATTATTTTTTTTGTTTTAGAAACTCGGCGAAATTATTACTCGATAGAGTGTGCAGTCATAATTCGAAAGCACTAAAATGTGCTACTTTAACAATGGCTCATGACATGACATGCGCATATAATTTTAAATTTAGTTTAAAAAAACTCAAAAAACTTTTTAGAGTTACTTAATTTTTTAGTTCATAAGTTAATTATAAAGATTTTTTGTAACTGCCAAATGCATTATTTTTTAATTACAATATACTATGCCAAAAAATAAAGAGTCGTTCCATGCTTGTATGACAACCCTAATTCTGGAATAGCATCTATAGTATCAAAAACGGTTATCTGTGCCTTACTCAATTTCAAATACGGCATTCTTAAAAAAATAGCATCAAAGCCGGAAATCTTCAAAATTGAAATAGTATTTAAAACTGATATCGAATGATTATTAGGGTAATATAGCATTAATTCATTCTGCTATTTACCTAAGATCTTATTTAAATGAGTTTTGTAACTACAAACGAGATACAAAACAAACAATCCGTTTTTTTTAATTTACCAACATTTGTCTTAAAGTCACATTGCCACCTTTGATACTAGTCGACTCATATATTTACTACATAAAAATGTTTAATTCCTAAAATACTATTAAAAAAGAATAATATAATAATGTGTTCTAAACTCCTAAATCATGATTCCGTTTTCACTTATCAAATGATGTAGTCCGGGAGGTAGTGTCAAATTTTTACGGTGAATTTGGCATGGACTCTATGAACTTATTTTGATAGTTAGTACTTGTATGAGAACAAAAATAATTGTCAGCTGGCGCGACTCCGGGGCTTTTGGGCTAGAGAAAATATTAACGTAGATGAAAAAAAAAATATTCTTGGACTATTTTGGCAAAGATGAAAAAGTATAAATAATTAGTTAATGAATTGTAGATCTTAAAAAAAAGTGTCAGCTGTATCATGTACGTGACAAAATATGTTAGCTGATCATGTAAACATGTTAAAAAATCAGAAAAACTTGTAGCATTTTGGCAAAGCTGAAAATTGTATATATTAAAGATTACAATTCAATAATCATAATAATTTATGTCAGCTGGAATTTTAACGAGGCACAACCTGTTAGCTTGACTTTCAAAGTTTGGTTATGAAGTATAATATCAGATCAGCTAACATATTTTGTCACGTACACGATACAGCTGACACTTTTTTTTAAGATCTACAATTCATTAACTAATTATTTATACTTTTTCATCTTTGCCAAAATAGTCCAAAAAAATTTTTTTTACTATCAAGTTTCCTGGCATTTTCTCATCTTATGCCCCGGTTCTGGGCCAACTGACACCTCATTTATTAATAAGCGTTGGAACAACTGACTATACAAAAAAACAAAAGTCATGCCAAAATGATCTGATATTATACTTCATAACCAAACTTTGAAAGTCAAGCTAACAGGTTGTGCCTCGTTAAAATTCCAGCTGACATAAATTATTATGATTATTGAATTATAATCTTTAATATATACAATTTTCAGCTTTGCCAAAATGCTACAAGTTTTTCTGATTTTTTAACATGTTTACATGATCAGCTAACATATTTTGTCACGTACATGATACAGCTGACACTTTTTTTTAAGATCTACAATTCATTAACTAATTATTTATACTTTTTCATCTTTGCCAAAATAGTCCAAAAAAAAATTTTTTTTATTGAAGTTTCCTGGCATTTTCTCATCTTATGCCCCGGTTTTGGGCCAACTGATACCTCATTTATTAATAAGCGATGGAACAACTGACTATACAAAAAACCAAAAACCATGCCATAATGATCTGATATACCTAATAACCAAACTTTGAAAGTTTAGCTAACAGGTTGTGCCATGTTAAAATTCCAGCTGACATAAATTATTATGATTATTGAATTATAATCTTCAATATATACAATTTTCAGCTTTGCCAAAATGCTACAAGGTTTTCTGATTTTTTGACATGTTCACATGATCAGCTAACATATTTTGTCACGTACATGATACAGCTGACACTTTTTTTTGAGATCTACAATTCATAAACGAATTATTTATACTTTTTTATCTTTGCCAAAATAGTCCAAGAACATTTTTTTACTATCAAGTTTCCTGGCATTTTCTCATCTTATGCCCCGGTTTTGGGCCAACTGACAATTTGTTTATTAATAAGCGTTGGAACAACTGACTATACAAAAAAACAAAAGCCATGCCAAAATGCTCCGGTCAAATTTGACACTACCTCCCAGACTAATGCGTTATGATTTCTAATAGATGGCGTTATTAATATTTTTACTATTTAATTTTAGTAAGTGTTCATTGTATTGCTATAATATTTTATATCTATACTATACTAGCGATTTAGCGCGAGCGAAGCCGCGTGTTCCGCTAGTATTTAATAATACTACTACTATTATTATTATTTTGAAATATTATTTATTACTTTTTAAATGAAAACAATATTATTTATACTCTTAATTTATACTTCCCAAGGGTATTTAGTTTAGTTTAATATAATAATGATTTTTTTTCCCTTTTTGATTTCGTCACCTTGTTTGTTTTCCTTTTTTATTTGCACGTTTGTTTTATGTTCTTAATAAGTTGGATGGTCATAATTGGCCTTCATAATTGTATATAACTTTTTCTAACAACTTTTTCTGTGCTGTGTACCATCCCTTATAAATAAATAAATATGTTGGGACATTATTACAACAGAGCCATCTAGTTCCATGGTAAGCTACGAAGCTTGTGTTACGGATACTAGATAGTTGATATACACATATAAATTTTAAACACATACATATATAAATATTAACACCCATGACTGGAGTACAAACATTTGTGCTTAATAAATGAATGTCCCCAGCGGGACTCGAACCTACGACCGCTGGCCCAGCAAGTCACTACAAATTGAGCCATACATTGTACTATAATGACGTATTTTTTTATTTTTTCTACCAGACACACCCACAACAGATTCGGAAACACCGGTGATGCCGAAGAAAACTGTTGAACGAACACAAAAGTTGGCGACTCCTGAAAAATCGCCAACAAAGCAACCTGAATCAACTAGTGGTACCTATACACAGTATTTTAATCTATACTAATATTATAAAGCTGATGAGTTTGTTTGTTTGTTTGTTTGAACGCGTTAATCTCTGGAACTACTGGTCCTAATTGAAAAATTCTTTTTATGTTTTATAGTCCGTTTATCGAGGAAGGATTTATTACATCACGCCAACCACCAATTGGTGGCGGAGCATTAATGTAAAATGTTGCAAAAACGAGAAGGGCGGACGTTAGTTCTGCGGGATATCATACCGCGCGACTCAGAAAGAAATTGGTTACCGCTCGTTAGAACGCGTGCGGAGCCGCGGGAAATGCTAGTCTATAAAATAAATCTACACATTTACTAAAATTTAAACTAGATAAAAAAATTGAATAATCTTAATGATATTATAGTCATTACTCATTATTATATACAGAAGCCAAAAGTTTTTAAAATTTAAAATTTTTGTTTGGCTGTCTGTGACCGCATTACCAGAGAACCACTCAGCAGATTTTGATCAAATATGTACCATCACTAGTTATCCGGGTTAACATATAGCCTTATATATTATACATTTTTACTGCGGAAAAATCACATCTCTTGAAATGTATAACTAACCTTTAAAACGTTCCTTGGGAACGAATCCGATCGGAGCGAGGGTGAGTAACCAGTACTAATAATATCAATAATGAATAAAGATTTGTATTTTTGTATGTAACAAATAAACTTAAAAACAACTACGGGAGCGATTTCAAAAATTCTTTTGCCATTAGAAACCTACATTATCACTAAGTAACATAGGCTAATATAGCCATTTAATAGCCATTACTAGCGAAACCCGCGGCTTCGCTCGCGCTAGATTTAGGGACGAAACCGAGTGAAGCGAGGGCTAGTCGCTAGTATTATAATAAAAAGCTAGATAATAGGTTGATATTTTTGTATATTTTACTTATTTCTATATATAAATCGTTTATTTACTCTTTTATTTATAGGTATGGGTCTATTGGGTGGTCTGAGGAAACCGACTCTATTAGTGACGCCGTCTACACTTGCGACGCCTCCTAAAAGCTTCGGGTCTGATGGTAACAGCTTTTCATATTTATGCTTATATATTGATCCATCTAAGCGAGTCAATATCAAAATTAAATTTAAAATATTTCATTTAGCATTTACTGTACAAGTAATTTTAGTATTAGGCCATGTTCAGATGGCAAAATTTTGACATCCTATTATTTAAATAAAACCGATCACATAACCGCGCGTTAACGCGTGTCTGTGAGCGTTAAAGGTCCGCGCGCACTAGGCGTAACTGCACTGCAAAAAAATAAAAAATTAAATTAAAATAAATTAGAAAAAATATTTTGATGTATATTATTTTATAAAGAGACTGATAATAATGCAGTTCATAATTTAAAAAATATATTAAACGAATTAATTTAATTTTTTGTAACATACTACACTGAATCAAACATATTTTATTAATTGATAGAATTCTATTTATTGATATTATATATTTTTAAATATGCGCGAGCGAAAATGTTGTTCAAAACTAAAAGAATAGGCTTAGTAATTTCGTGTGCGAATGTACCCATGCGCAAACACACTCCCCACCATTTTCTTCCAGCGTTATTTTTACGTGACGCGAACTGTACATGTGAACTGGCGCTTATGTATTATAATGAATATATTTATAATATCTTACAGCCACTCTGCCAACGCTATCAGCGAGTATGGGACGTACAAGCTTAGTACCGTCCCCAAGGAAGAAAGGGCGAGGGCGCCCGCGCAAGCAAGACAAAGATAAGTCCGTATCAACGTCTGATTTGTTTAGGTATGCTTTGAGCATTAGATGTTATTCAATGGAATTCGAATATTTATTAAAGTCATACACAAAAGAAGAATATTACAAAAAAATTGCATGCCAAGGCAGTCTTATCCCTACTAATATTATAAATGTGAATGTAAGTTTTTTTGTTATCCTTTCACGCGAAAACTACTCAACCGATCATCATGAAACTTTGTACACATATTCTTGGAGGTATTGAAAGTAACATAGGATACTTTATATTAAAAAAAAACAAATTTTTTTTTCAACAATGGGTTCTGAAATAGCTAGAGTAATTTTGAAGAAACTTTCAGACGTTCAACCCAGATCAACCCAACGAGGTTGATTAGCAATTAAAAAAATGAACGCGGGTGAAGCCGCGGGTACAGCTAGTAACCTATAAAAGCTCAAAAATGTCATATACAAATAAACGTATATTATGCATAAATACATTACATACGGTAGTTTGCGTATACATTTCATTTCTTATTAAACTTATTATAGATATAAAATAATTATTACTAATTATTTTTTGACGACTCGTTTGGCTCAGTTGGTAGTGACACTGCTTTCTGCGCCAGCGGTCGCGGGTTCGAGTCCGCTGGGGGCATTCATTTGTTGAGTACGAATATTTGTTCTCCATCAGTATATCGTAGTATATCAACTATCTGGTGTCCGTTCTTGAACGGTAGATGTGGCTAATATGAAAACTTTGATACTAAAAAAGACACTTAAAGACTGAATAGGAATATTTATTAATACTTTAACATTTTGAATCTATTTCTGATAGAATGGAGTCATTACAAAATTAATATAGAATTACAAAATTATGTCGGAAAACTAAAACATGTTACTGCTTTGAGAGCTTCTTACGGAATTATATAATATATGACATAATACAATTTTTACTAATAAAACTAACATTCCAAACTTAAAATAATTCAAACATAATAAACCAAACAGGTCACAGTTGATATCAAAATAGTTTGTATGCATAATCTGAGATTACCATTCAACATCCGTAACACAAGCATCGTAGCTTACCACGGAACTAGATGGCGTTGTTGTAAGAATGTCCTAACATATATATAGTTATTTATTTATATTATATTTGTAAAGGAAAATGGGTGATGCAAATGCAGCTGGTGTCCCAAGTAGCGCGTCCTTCTTACAATACCGAGGGCCGCCAGGGGAAGTCGGTTCTGATAGCGACCTCGCTTTGTCAAGGTAGTTGAATTAATTCATTATTTAGTTTTAGATTATGTTACGTTTCTTGTAATGGCTAATTTTGCAAGTAATAACAGTTGTTTGCAAACATTTTCATAGTAATAAGTGACAGTTCTAATTATTTTATCATCTGTGGATATATTAATGTATAGTTTTTTTAAATATTTTTAGCCTAAGTAGTGAATTTATTGGTCTTAGTTTGAGTATACATCATGTAAGTTTATTTTAGTTGCTAGTTTTTTTTTTCGAAAAATTTAGTCAGTATTTTGCGATTTTTGGGTGTCATTTGCGATGTAATCTGTGCGAAATTTTCGCTTTTATTTAATTTTCAGGTCTTCAAGCAGTAGCTCGGTGTGGTCACAGTCGTGCTCGTCTTGTACCCACTATGACGACGACAACGCATCAGATCATTCCTGCTCCTTTAGTTCAAGTGATGGGTGAGACGTTATTTATTACTTATAGAAAAATTTTAAAGGCGAGTCATTTATACTGCAGGTCAATCGATGCGAGTAATTGTCGCAACAGCTAAGTTTAAAAAAATATCACAATTTTATGCTCTTTTTTAATGTTGGGTAATGCATGTACGCATAACCCCTGCATATACAATGGCTAGAAGAGCCACTAAAACGCAACAGAATCTATCCCATTCTTAATGGCGTAAAAAATTAAACAACAAAATTAAAATCGTTACTTTAGTTTCAATTTATGTATGTATCAATTGTAAATAGTAATCTATTTACAATTATTTTCATCATTTTTTTTTAAATGATTTATTGTCAATTCATAATTTATTGAATATATTAAAAGAATTTCTCTGATACAATCATTTAAAGAAAGAAGAAATTGAAATATTTTTTTTTTGTATTTTGTATATTATTTGTTATTTTTTTTTTAATATTTTAATTATCATTATAACGATTTAATTGTACATAAATATTTCACTTATATGTACAGATCAAGTTACAATGAGACGATGGACTCGACAGTAGAAGGCGGCAGTAGCGTAGAGCCCCGGCGCCGCGCGCGTCGCAATCAAGCCGAAGTCGAGCCGCCGACTACACCCGTCAAGGTATTTTAATCTTTATTTATGTGTGCTAAGGTTCAAAATCATTTTTGTATTTGATATAAGAAATGTCCTCGTGGCTTCACCGTAGCGTAATTTACACGGTTTTACTACTTATTTTACATGATTTTTTTAAGATATAATAAAAAATTTAAACTGTGTAGTTCTTTTTAAATCTATTTGTATTAGAAGTACCTTAAAATTAATAAATGTTCGCGCTCGTCCGAGGAAATGATTAAGATGCGTTTATATCCCGTGTCTCGCACCTCTGATATTTTCATATGCAAATCACTTCAATATATGATTGCCACTTATCGTACGGTGAAGGAAAACATAGTGAGGTGTATGTTAAACAGAACCTAGCAAGTCCGTCAACCTAATACGTATACTCTATATGAGCAATTCAATAAAAAAAATAACACTTTTACTTTTATTCGTATCAGGGTCGTGGCACGAGATCGTCTACATCCAAGACGCCAGTAAAGAGTGCTCAGTCGGACGTCCAGCTAGAACCTCTGCAGCTAGTGTGGGCTAAGTGCAGGTTTGTGAAATTACATTTTCACGACGACCCGCGTGGCGCAGTTTGTAGTGACCCTACTTGCTGCGCCAGCGGTCGCGGGTTCGAGTCCCGCTGGGGGCATACATTTGTTGAGCACGAATGTTTGTACTCCAGTCATGGGTGTTTATATTTATAATACGTATGTATTTAAAACTTATATATGTATAGTATATCAACCATCTTCAGAATCTTAAAAGCGTAGTAGTCGTCAAAATATAATATGTATTACCAATTCTCGCGGCTCCGCCCGTGCTCTAATCATTATTAAAAATACGGGTTGGTGGGAGAAGGATGAAAATTTAGGGTTATAAGTGTTTTTAATGACAAATCTTAAAAAAAAATTGGTCTAAAAATAAAAAAATTAAAATTTGAAGAGGATCACCCTTATCACCTAGGAATATAATATTAATATTTTTTATATATTAGATTAAAAAAGCATTGGCATGTACTTTCTTTATACTTTTCAGTGTTATGCAATCATAAATACAAGTGAATGCAACAAATTAAATAATAACCAGCTGTTATCCATAAATTTTTATATTACAGAGGCTATCCTTGGTACCCGGCTTTAATAATCGACCCAAAGATGCCAAAAGGGTACATCTACAATGGAGTGCCGCTACCAGTTCCACCGCAGGATGTTTTAAACCTCAAGAAAAACTATGCCCACGAACCTGTACTCTATCTCGTATTATTCTTCGACGTAAAACGAACATGGCAATGGCTACCACCCAATAAACTAGAACGTTTAGGCTTAGATAAAGCTATAGATCAAGCGAAACTGGTCGAGTCAAGGAAACCCACGGACAGGAAGGCGGTCAAAAAGGCCTACGGTGATGCAATGCAGTTCAGAAAGCAAGTAGACGGAGATAAATGACACAGGTTTAGATATCGGTCCAGAAGACCGACTAGAAATAGAGCTTTCACCTACGGAACATTCTCGATGATGCGTATACGGACCCCTGAAACAACTGAGTCTAGTGATTAGTACCTAATTTATTTATGTGAAATATCCATGTTAAAACTGAGCTATTACTATTATCTATAATAATATTAAGAAACAGAGTTTGTTTGTTTGAATGCTTTAAACTCAGGAACAAATTTTTTAAAGAACCTTGCATTTAGATAGCCCGTTTATTGAGGGAGGCTATAGTAGATTATATATTTTATAATGAAATTGACTAAAACATTGAGTTTCTATGGAAACTATAGGAAACCCATGTAATTTTCTTCTGAAAAAAGTTCACTTCGAGGTTATTGTGTGGATGGAGCCCTGAGTATGTGCCCTTATGATAAAAATAAAACTAATCATACTTCTTAGTATAGCGGAGTAGTAACTGTCTGACTTTTAAATCCCACCTAAATTCGAACTCGAGCGAAGCTAGGGTAAGTCGCTAGTATCTTAAAGTAGTTATTCTTATAAATCATATCTTTCATAATTATATTATAAATTATATAAATCTATACAGATAATGCAAGCTTAAGTACTTTGTATTGTACAAGATTTTTCCTCGAAGATCCTTTACCACAGATGATTAATTTTCAGAACCTAAATGTAATAATGTATATGTAATTAAATTGTAATATGTATTTATAAATTAAATGCTTGTTCGTCTGTTTGTAACCATATAATACTTTCTTATTACACTCATTTTAGGTGAGGAATATGGTAGGGAACTTAGTATTGTCAAACTTCATATTTATGGGTATAAATATTCTAGTATATATGTGACTATAGCTATATAGTGAAGTTTTCCTTCAGCGATTATTTACGTGTATATGTACATATACATATATATAATGTGCCAATATATGGATATTAAGACAACTTGATTAGATAGATCATAGATTCATCAAAATAATATATCTATATAAAAAAATTAAAACTAAATTGTTACATCTTATGATGTAAGCCTAAAAATTCATGTGTTTTCGAAGTATAAGTCTAAAAATTAATAATACAACTAAAAATTTGACAGATGTTTGTAATAAAAACATTTTAAATTTTATTGCTATTGTATAAAAATATCAATAAGATGGTATTGGAAAGTAGTGGTAAAATATAATATTATGTATATTATAATCGAAAATTAATATTTAAAGATTAAATTGCAGAATCTTATGCGCTAAATAATAAATGTAATCACATTTGTATTGGATTTGGAATATGCATATATTAATTATTAATTTATATTGTTGTTGATTGTAACAGCATGGAATTTAATCAAAAAGTTATTAAAAAAAAAAAAACTATTTTATTATATTAATTTAGAAATATACTTCTTACCTACTATTTATGAAACATAATATGTGTATAATTCAAATTATTAAATATCTACACTAAATGAGTACAGTCTGTAATTAAGGTTTACATCTGAACTATTGTTCTAAGATTTTTTTTACCAATTGAAAGCCTCATTATTTGTAAATGATGTACATGTACTACTAAATATTACTTTTTCTCTGCATCAAATAGTTCCTGGAAGATACTAGCATTTGCAAAATAAAGAGTAAAAAAGGTTATAGGTTCAATTATTTGTTATTACTATGTCAATAAAAATGTATTGTATCATAATAATGTATGAGTTTTATGTTTAGTAAGACTTTGTGGGCTTTTACAATTTTTTTGTTTTTACTGTAAGTGTTAATATTTGTGTTGTTTGTGTATAATAAAATATGTGAAACCGAAATGGTTTTCTTTTCATTATTGTTTTTACAATCTAAATAAAAGCAACGGCTATTGCTATTTTTTTCTCAATTGTGAGGTACAAAGAAGACCTCAATCATGCTGTAACAGTTCTGCAGCTATATAGCAGACAGCCATTAGCCAATCTTGTCCCATGTAAATTTACTTTATGGTTGACTAGACTAGTAAATAATAAAACAAACAGGGTGAGCTAAATAAAACCGTTTAAAAAGACAACAATACATACATATACACCAGGGTAAAATGTAGCTTATGTCTATATATTTGTACCAAACTGATCGGTTCAGCCATTACGGATTGAAAAAGTAAAACAAATGTCCACCCTCCATTCTCAAACTTTCACATTATAATATATATGCAACTCCACCAGTTGCTGTGATCTGTCAAAATTATATTATCGAATACTGAGTAGAAATACTTGTCAACGGAGTACACCATACATTTTTAATCTTATATATATTTAAAAATTGTTGAAATGGTTTATTTAACTCTTTTTAGAATTTGCAGACTTAACTTTGGAGATAGTATAAAACATCAATATTTTAAAGCAATCTATTATTTATTGTATTTTTAATTACATAATTTACAGTGCACAAGTAGTAATTAATCATAATGGTGGTCCCAATTGAACAACTTTCCTGGAGTTGGCCGCACATTCACTGCAGTTTTGGGAGTGCTGAAATGTAAATAAATATTATTTATTACACTATTTATTAATTCAGAAAACGCAAGATTATGATCTAAATTAAGAAATGTTTTTTGACATTATACATATTATTATTTTTTATCATTATTTTGATTAGAATCAGATTAACATTTTCATAACACCCAAAAAATGCCGCATATTTTAGTCTAAAATTAAAAACAAAAATATTTTAACAAGCCTATAATAATAATGGGTGACAACAAGGGAGCCTGCAATTGGGTATTCATTATTCATACTGACTAGAAAATGATGCAGCTTTAAATTTATTGTTATGTACTCAGATCAGCGATTATTCTTAGAGACTGGACTTCTCCAGTTGTCCTTAACTCTATACTACTACTAATATATCAATATGAAACACCTTCTACATAAGAAATTTATGTAACGAAGGAAATTTTGTCTTTCCAAGACTAATAAATTAGTTACTTTAAATTTAATGATCTCAATTGTAAATACACTAAGTGTTCTTACTCTTTATCTGCATTACTGTCAGCAAGCAACTGCTGGGTTATGACTAGAGGTGGTGTAACTTCACGCCGAGCGTCACGAGTATAGTAATAGTTGTGAGCATGCCTGCAAAACAAAGTAACAAAATATATTTAACAATTTGAGTATTTTTATTTTGGCTTATTTAATTCAAATTTGAATTAATAAAATAAATAGGTTTTATATTTGATCAAAAGTTGTACTATGAAAAGTTAATTAGAGTCTAAACATGTTGGAATGATACCTTTTTATATTAATATGTTGAATAATTATGAAGCATTTTTTAGTATTAAATGTAAAAACAGTATTGTACTAAATATATATAGAATTATAGAAAATATTTGTTTTTTCTTCAATGAAATAAATAAAAAACATTACTTATGGGTGGCTCCGTCAGGAATTTCTGGTGGAGGTTGAGTCCTGGCTGCTATTAGAGGCTCGAATCTCAGTGCATTTGTATGTTTTCTCTATTGGAACAAAAATAAGTTTAATAGGGTTTAGGTTACTTACATAACAACAAAAACATAAAATATCACTACTTACACCAAGAAGGAAATTCCTAAAAGACTGCAATACAGGTGAAATATCACGCAATGGAACCTTGCCCATTTTTGATTTCGTTTGCTATGTTTCTTTACTATAATTTATATTTCTCGTCTTTCTCTTTGGTTAAAACTTAAATGTCAACATCTGTTTTTGACGCAAAAGTTACTTGACGATAAATCGATTTGTCAATTTGACTTAAGACATGCGTTCTTTAAACGAACCTTTTACTTTGAATAAAAATCATTTAAATATATTTACATAATCATTTCAGGTTAATTAATTATATTGAAATCAAATGTTTTTTAGCAGTCATATAGAATTATGAAAGTTAGCAGGCTCAAAAGGATGGACGGACTGGATAAAAGTCAGCAGCCGATATTAACCTGATTTAAAAAAATACTTTTGATTCATTTCAGGTCAAACTACCTAATACACAACAAATTTTTCATCAATTAATTATTAATAAAAAAAATGTCAGCAAACTGTTCAATTGGGGTAAGGTTGTCAGCAGGGGGGTAAAAGCTGCTAAGTACCTAGCCATCATAGAGAAAAGTAAACTAGCTAGCCATTCAATCTCAGTGGAGTTAATTTAATTAAAAATAGCCATGAGCACTTTCAGATAGGCAAGTAATTATAGGCATATTTGTTTATAAATTATATTCGATAAAAAATATGTCTCATCTGGTTATCAGATCGGTGAAGGTCGATCTCCCACGGTCTCCTCTACTATAGAGAAAAGTAATATTATACTTTTAAGACAATCAAATATAATATTTGATTGACAGTTATTCCACCGTTATATTCTGCTGACCCTTTTTTATAAATGTAATGTGAACTGTCTGTAAATTATAAAAAAATATCTAAATAACTTATTTTACTAAAAGTATATTATGAAAATATATACAATACGTATCATTTTTTTGAAATTTTTATCTGTATAGTACCTATATCAATTTGATCCGGCTAATAGCCGAAACAGCTGTACCGATTTTGATGAGACTTTAATTGGCAGATTGCTGATCTCTTTGTCGCTGATGTTATAAAAAGTAACTTATGCTACTTACTTGTAGTTTAGTAAAAGAATGACGATTCCGCTTAAAAACAATAAAACTTTCCTAGGGAAGACACCCAGAAAAAAAAAGTAAGTTTACCTTCATTATACATAATTCGTGAAAATAAGATGTAGTCTGTTCGTAACATAAATATGACTTATTTTTGTATTTTGGTTGACACTAGTTTTTTTATGCTTGTTATCACCTTATGAGTAATGCGAGTTTTGACCAAAAGGTTCATCGAAATCTTAACTAATGTGAATTATAAACTTGATTTATCGCTTAAAATAATGCGTTATTATTCTAAGATTTAGGTATCTACATACACGGCGAGGTTACTAAATAACCAGACACTGTATACAAAGTAAAATTTATGAAACCCATATCGAAACGAGTGATGTTTTAAATTGTTATCACTATTAGGCATTTATAACTTTTATGTTAATAAAATTTATATAGCCTCGAAAAAATAACGATGTGATAGCCTATAACTAACCCGGATGCATGATATAAAAAAAACGTGCAAAACAATCTGGAATATAAATTATAATTCAAATACTTTTGAATAGTATCATAATATAATCTAATAATCATAATAATCATTTCAATTATCCATGGCTGAATACATCGTATTTTAGAATTATAATTAACTAATTCAAAAATATGATAAAATGAGATTAACTCTAGATTCTCATAAATAAAAAAAATTGGTGGAACTTTATTCTAAAGGTGCGACATATCAAAATAAAAATTTAAGATATTATACAATATATTTAAATTACTTTTCTAAAAATTCTTATTAATTTTATTATTATTTTTTAATTATTTCGTTTTATTAAAAAAGGTATTAATGAAAGCATTTTCTAAAAACAGATCAACAAAAATATTTTTTTCTTCCACCATAGGTACGCGAATGATATCGTTTAAAACTGTCGCGAATGATATGGTTTAAGGAAATTAAATAAAAATTATGGTTTCAATAAAATAATTATTATTTCTTATTACACAAAATATAAGGTAAAACGTATATATTTATTTACAAATTTATTAATATTATGTATCATCTAAAATTTAAATTATAAAGCTTTACATACAGTTCCTTAGTTTGAATTAGATCTACCTACATAAGCATAACATCTAATAATAACTAATAAGTATAATTGGCAAGTGCTGCATTTGGAGATTCTTTTTTTTTTTAATTTACTAGTATTCTATTGTGATTGTTTTGGTTTTAAGGTATTCATTTAGCGCTTCCTGACCTGTAACAAAAGAAATAATACATTTAAAATATAAATATTTTCTCTGATGACATTTCATTAATTGGATGCTTTTCTTTATTGTTTAATTATTGAAAAAAAAACATAGTTCCTAGACTTAGTCTGAATAGAAATAAACTTTGCTAAAATAAAGTACGTAAAGTGTCGTCCATAAAGTTTTCGAAATTATTTGTTTCAACGTCTTGTGAAATTATAGAATTTCACACTTTTCAGCATGAAGTTAGCCAATTAATCCGACGCGAAAAATGCTATACTATGTGGGGCGAGAGCAAGGGTAAGTCACAAGTTAAGCCTAAAATATGAATAGGTTATACGTATATTATTATCGTAGCATGTTCATACCTAAGTCCTTCCCAAATCCAGACTGTTTGAAGCCACCGAAGGGCGCGGCGACATCAGTCTTGTTGTACGTGTTGACAAACACAGTACCGGCGTCTATACGCTCGGCGAAGCGCAGGGCGCGAGACACGTCGCGCGTGAACACGCCGCTCGCTAGACCGTACTCCGTGTTGTTAGCACGGCGTATCACGTCGTCCATGTTTCTGGGTAAAATAATAATTAATGATTGATTATTTTCATTATCTATAGATTTTATTTTGTGGTTTTCAATTGTAAAGTTATTTTCTTCTGGCCATGATATTATGATTCTAGCGTTAGTGACCTGTGACTTTTTGCTTTTGAATAGACGTACAAATATTGTTTTTCGCCAACTTGCTTTGGTATTAATAGGTATCCCTCTATTATACATCGAGAGCCGCGATAATTTATTTTATTATTCTCACAAGAAAAACATAAAGAAGACCAAGAGAAGAAGAAGAGAAAGAAGATAAGAAAAACAAATTGGTACCTTAAAGACTCTTTAAGCTAATAAATTAAGTAGACAATAGACACTAAAAACTCACTTGCTACTAAATTTGCTGATGATCATGATAGGTCCGAACGACTCTTCCTTAGCAATGAACATGTCGTCAGTCACATCAGTGAAGATAGTTGGCGTGAAGAAGAAGCCAGGACGGTCCACACGCTTGCCACCGTATACTAGTGTGGCGCCTTCTTTGACACCACGCTCACAGAACTGTTAAAGGGAAGAGAATAAATATATATTAGGCAACTTAAATTGATAGGAATACGTTAAAACATTTTCTGCCTTCCCTTGGTTGCGCCATAATTTGAGAACGACTTAGGTAGGTCGATTTCTAAAATTTTGGATTTGGATGGAAAATTGCGTTGAATATTTGATGATTGCAGAAACTTAGCGACTACTTTAACTTTTGACAGATATTTTGAGACAAACCCTATCGGAGGGAGGGTAAGTATCTAGTTCATACATAACATCCATATCTTGAAGTTTTTTTCTGGTTATTGTCGATTCTATTTTACTAAAGATCATACGTGAAGCATATACTCCTTTATAGAAGTACATCAATTTGCATCATATACTCAGTTAAAATGGGTATTTGACATACAAAGATGTAACTTACCGCAATAAGCTTATCCATATGCGCTTTGTGATTTTGAGGACCGTGCGCCGTTCCTCTGTTCAAAGGATCTCCAATGCTCATCTTCTTCGTCTCTTCTAGCACTCGTCTCACGAACTCGTCGTGAACTCTCTCTTCAACGAATAACCGTCCCGCGGCTATGCAGTTCTCACCTTTGTTGAAGAAAACTGACGCCATACCCTAGAAATAGTCGGAAAATTTTTATTGCTTTGAAACTTTCGATTTCAATATGAAATATCTTCCACCCGTTTCAGCTATTTATTATTTATTTTAGTTATGCTTGACTTAACTAATCAATCCTGATTTGAGTTTCATATATTATTTAAAAGTTTAAAGTGTACGTGTATAAAATACGGATAGTATTTTTGTTCTACTTACATTTCTCACTGCTTTATCCAGTTCACAGTCTTCAAATATTACTAAAGGCGATTTGCCGCCCAATTCCAGGGACACCTTCTTCATGTTCGACACAGCACAGGACTTCATTATTGTTTGACCTAATTACACAAGAAATTGTAGAGTATAGATTATTACTGTTACAAAACTGGACGAAATCTAGACACATTTTAATAATTTTAAATGAAACTTCTTTTGAAATTCGTTCAATTAAGTACAATTTTCAATTACAAGCTACTTTCTAGTCATTCTGTATAAAATTATAATTGGTATTGGTCTGTATAAAATACAAGGGTTTTTGTAATTATGAAGCCAATATGCAATTGTAATCATTAAATATTTTTATTTTTATTATAAGGCCGTGCCATGCAATAGGACCTTAAAAATGGCTCAATATATTTTTTATTTTTTTTTTCTTAATTTTTATTTATTTTTTAGTTTTTTCATCACCTACCAATTTCAGTGCTCCCAGTGAATCCCAGTTTTCTGACGAGCGGATGGTCAGCGAGCGCCTGTCCGGCTACTGCGCCGCTTCCTGGCAAGATGTTGACAACACCGCGGGGAATACCCGCCAGTACACACAGCTCGGCAAACTTTAAAGCTGTGAGTGGACATACCTGCGGACAGTGGAATTTATGTAATTCCATTTTAGTTTGAATATATATTTGTAATTTCATCAATATTAAAATAGTTTTCTCTAACTCAAAAGTCAAACTAAATTATAAACTACAATCGATCAATAAGTAATATTGTCTTTATCTATAATGACTTCTTATTTAATGAAATTGTTTTTATTGTACCAATAATTATAAGAAGTATTCTTTTAACAATAAATTATTTTGTTCATTGTTGAATTCACTTACCGCCGCTGGTTTCATAACAACAGTGTTGCCCGCCGCCAAGCAAGCCGCCATCTTCCAAGATAACATCATAAGCGGATAATTCCAGGGTGTTATCAAACCACATACCCCTATCGGCTCTTTCTTAGTCATTGTGAGATTTCTATTTGGCCTTGCGTGGTTTATAGGAATTGTGGCACCTTGGATCTTATCGCACCAGCCAGCAAAGTACCGCCAAGTTTCGATAGACATGCCTATATGTGTTTTTAAAGCAAGAGTGTAGACTGCACCTGAGTCTATTGATTCAATGGTGGCTAATTCTTCTTTGTGCTGTTCCATTAAATCTGCTAACCTGTTAGTAATAATTATAAATACTTATAAATATTTCGTCGATTTCGTTATAACAATACTATAAATTTCAAGAACACATATCTATAGCAAAAATTATACAAGTTTTGATTATTACTTACTTGAATAAAAATTGTCCTCTTTCTCTAGCGCTTATTTTTGACCACTCTCCTTCTTCAAAAGCAATTTTAGCTGCCTTCACCGCCCTGTCAACATCTGAGGCTGACGCGCTTTGAACTTTACATATTACAGATTCGTCTGAAGGGTTAATTAAAGCTAAAGTTTTCCCGTTAGCCGAATTTACGAATTCTCCATTAATAAACAATTGTGTCGGAAACTTGATCTTCATTTTATTTACTTCTAGTTCTACACCTTCGTAAACAACCTCTTTGGTAGCAGAATCGCCTCGAGCTTTAAGTATTGCAATTGTATAAAACTCTTCAAAAGTCGAATTCATGTATATATCTTCGTTTTGTAGTTCTATGTTAGCTGAATCTTTAATTTCTTCAACTAATCTTACAACATCCATAGAGCCAGCTCCGGAATCAAAAAAGTCTGTGTCATTGTCGATATCTATTCTTAATATGGCTTTCCAAATAGTTCGAGCGTTTTCTATAAACTTTTTCTCTTCAGCTGTTAGCTCTAGTGATACTTTGTTTTCATTTGCTTTAAAAAAGTTTTGAGCATTGATCATTTTACCATTCACTTTTAACCTTTGTACGTTCAACTGCAAATATATAAACAAATTAAGCAATTTTTTAATCTAAGTTGTTTCAAATGTATTATTCTTAATTTCATTAAAAACACTAACCTTAATGCCATCATTAGCTGTAATTAGCAATCCTGCTTCATGAATAACAGCCGGTTTCAGTAGTCCTGGTATGTATAATTTATCACCTTCGGTCTCGTATTCTCCTTCCCATAAAGAGGAGCCATAGAATTTGATTTCAATGTTGGCATCACTGCTTTCATCAACGCCGTCTTTGCTTTGTGGTTTTATAAATGTTGTAGCTCCAGGCGAAGAATCTAGACCTCTAATAAAGTTGTGTAACGCCAGACCACCTTTTGACCAATCGATCTAAAAATTATTTAAATAATCCATTGAAAAATATGTATTTATTTTATAAACGTAATTACGTTAGGTACATCTCAGTATACAGAATTTTATTTTCCAAGAAGTAGATTTTTTCACCTTACTATTTAACACAACATTGGAAATACACAGTTTACAGAAACAGTCAATCTCTAATTATTTATTTCCTGAGTTGGGCTCAGTATGTTAATATGTAGTTGCTTATTCATGGAACTTGTTATTGCATCGGGCGAGATTTCTACTCGATTAGCTGTTTTAAATTACTCAAATCTTTCATAATGTTATCGATTATACTAAACGGATTTTTAAATTTACGAATTACATTTTATAGTTTGTACAATGTTTATGTTTACTTTTTAGAAGTTAACTTAAGTTGATCTATTTATATGAATGAAACTGAGTGATGAAAAGCAACGATTAGGTACGTCGTGCATCGAAACATACCTGATGTGTTTCTGGTTTGAATAAAGCTGGATCATAGGTAGCCCCTTCTTCTGTTTGTGCTATTCTAGGAGCAGTACCGTTGGCCACCATGTTGACTGATTCTGCTAGAGCTTTGATACCTTTGAACAAATGTTAATTTATGTGACAAATAAAAATACATTGTTATCACCTGAAATGGAATTGGAATTGGAATTTGGCATTCTACTATCTATAAATAAGAACGCTTCTTTTTTGATTATGCGACCGTTAGTGAAAAAATTCCTTTTATAAAAGATAACAAACATTTTTCTCTGATAAAATAAAAATATTTTTAATTTAATACTATCGACTAGCCCTCCCCATCACTGAACATAGTTTTCGACCATTGACGGATCGGGACAGAAAACCGATGCCCTTTAAGTATATCAAAAGTTGGTAGAAAGGAAATGAGTTAGGTATTTTATTATGAAAGGAGCATAATATTTTGAAACTCACCTTCGGGATAAAGGTATTTATTGTACAAAGTGTCCACAGTATCATCGATGGTACAGGGGAAACTCTTCTGTAGTAATATCGGTCCTGTGTCTAAGCCGTCGTCTGCCCAGAATATTGACAGGCCGCATGTGGTATCACCTTCTATTAAAGTCCTGGGAAAAGTATTTCATGTACATAAAATAAAAATTCATTAGTTCATTATTAATAAAAATTGATCGTAAAATGTCTACAATATTGCTCCAAGTAGTTTTCGAAAGATATGTAAAGTCCGCCAACCCGTACTTGTCCAGTGTGGTGGACTATTGCCTGATCCCCCTCGTATAATTAATGGGGTTAAAAAGGGCTACATGCTCTATGGCTTATTTCGTTTTTTATTTACACGTACCAATTAATTGATGACGCTCCTCTGTGTCTGGGCAGGATGCTGGGGTGATAGCAAATACTTTGATATTTAGGGAGTAGAATGACTTCCATGGGAATAAATTGTGTGCAGAATGGCAACACATTGATGTCTGCATTTACCTAGAAGTAAAAAATATATATAAAATTTTTTCAGTAAGTTTAACCACTAGGATATGATATACCCAGGCCTTTTTTTGTCACTTTCTTTTTGGGAGCACGCTCATTCTCGAAAATAGTAAGTCAATAATTTTCGTACACCCTCTCCAACCTTAGTCACTGTGTTTTGAGCAAAATATCTTTATTTTAAATAGTTAAACATTGTTTTTTTTCTCATTTTTTGTTTCAATTTCGTTTAAATTTTCAGTTTTTATAGCATTTTTTTATATGTTTTCGATATTTTCTTTCGCTTACCCCACAAAAAGCTCTGGATATACCTATTGTTAACTTTAAAAAATCTTGTCGTTCATAAATCGTAGTGATAATGTTAAGTAATATTTCGGAGAAAAGATATCATTATTTTGTCTGAAGCACGATTCATATATTGTTTACATAAATTATTATAAGTTATAACAATTTGGTGCAAAACTATGGATAAGATACTGAGGTCAGGGGTGCAGCGGCAAGTGTTGAGATAATATTCATGCCTCATAGACGTGTTGTTAGGAAGCGTGATATTTTTATTTATTTATTTATATTAACATATACACTCATAACTTGTTTTAATTCCATAGTCTAATTGTAATAGTTCTTATTAGAATATTAAGCGTTTTAAAAAAAAATAAATTAATAATTCTTTAAAAATACATGTGTACCAACGTAAAACATTATAAAGATTTCTTATAATTTAGTGTTTTCGTAGGAATTTACCGTGTACTAATTTGCGAGAGATTAAAAAACACTACTATTATCAGATCTGGATGAAATTTTAGACGACACGTTTGGCTCAGTTGGTAATGACCCTACTTCCTGCGCCAGTGATCGCGGGTTCGAGTCCCGCTGGATTCATTTCATTCATTTGTTGAGCACGAATGTTTGTACTCCAGTCATGGGTGTTTATATTTATAATATGTATGTGTTTAAAATTTATATATGTGTAATGTATCAACTATCTGGTATCCGTAACACAAGCCTCGTAGCTTACTACGCGACTAGATAGTGCTGTTGTAATAATGTCCCAACATAAAAAAATGGCACAGATAGATTAGAGTATGGAATGCACAGATTACTTTTTATCTCGGAAAAATGTAAATCTCGTGGAATAAATCTAATTCCACTGTTTTTGTTTTTCATACCAAGAGTACGACTATTAATTCACACTTCACACTAATCGTTAAAACGTAGGTAAGTATTTAGCAAGGAAATAAAAAAACTTACTGATTTGTAATCTTCTAATACTTCAGGTATAATTTTTCCCTTGATTCGCCATGTTTTATATTTGAACACTGGTATTCCATTCTGCGCTGCGATGGTTGCTGTTAAAAAGAAAAAAAAAGAAAAAATTAGAAATACTTATATGTACTTAGAACCAGCACATAGTCGTCATTAACCTAAAATAATTATTTATTTCCCGCGGCTCCGCTCGCGTTCTAATGGCTGAAAAGCAAAAGAATATTTTTCTTCCGTTTTTGCAACAAATGTTGCAAAAACATCGATGCTCCGCTTATATTGGTCGTAGCGTGATGTCAATGGCCAATGGCATTCCTCGATAAATGGACTATCCAACACAAAAAGATTTTTTCAATTCGGACCAGTAGTTAGCAGGTAGTGAGATTAGAGCGTTCAACCAAACAAACAAACAAACTCTTCAGCTTTATAATATTAGTATAGATTACGTATAAAATTTAAAATAATAATTTAATAAGGATAAAATATGTTGAATAATATTCTATTTCAATAAGGAAAGTTAATATATACGATTTCTATATACGACCCAATTAAAAGGGCTAGATAAGTACTATATAGGTTGGCTGATAATTTAAAGCAATGAAACCGTTAACTGATGAATTATTACGTAATGTATTGTAACTTCACAAAGGGATCAGGGATCGTTTGAGGAACTATGATTTTAGGGCATCGTCCTCAAAGCGTCCGCGTCAGGACACTACTTGTTAATTATATAGGTCAATATAGGTTTTTTAACTAGTTATTTTTGACTGAATATAAATTAAAGGTTCGGAATAAAAAAATATTTTCGCTTCATAAAAAACCGAATTTTCCTAACTATGAAATAAAAAAAATGAGCTATCAAAATATATAGGCCATTTGGGCGCCCTGTTGAAAACTATGAATATATAATATTGTGAACGTATGAGGTAAAAATTGGCCATAGAAGAAATTGAGATCAATAAAGAACTACACGTTAATTACGTTTGGCTCCGACTATCTGTTATTATTGTATTGTAGATAACATGATAATTAGTTTAGGCTCTTAAGAAAAACCCGATTACATTCTCGTTAATACTATTATTTTATTTTAAATAAGTTTATTTAATTTACAAGTATTTTTTGTGTTTTAAGTTTTATATTTCTATAAATAGGTCCTATACGTGTGATGGAATTGTCTGAAATACAGTTTTAATTGCATTTAGGCATTTTTTAATTATTTTCATTTACTATCTAGGTATTAAATATAAATTGCTCCAATAACTCACTAGTCTGCATGTGATGAAATCTTTAAGAAAGAATTTTACTTAACTGGTTTGAACTTGAAATTAAAATTTCGTTGTTGTTTCACGTTTAAATAATTTAATTCACATATTATTATCACTTATAATTAAATGTTAAAATGTATAATTTAAAATATTACATACCAAGAGGATCTTCTCTGTTCCCTTTATCCAGAACTGTGAACACACCGACCACTTCATGTCCATCTTTTTTGAGTAGTTTAAACACTTCTGCTGCAAACGTACTTTGTCCTATTATGGCTACACGAAGATGTTTCTTCGGAGCCTATGAACCAATATTGAATATAATTTAATAACTACCAATAAATAGGTATAACATGTAATTTAACTTAAAAACCGTTGCACTTTAATTTTATGTACATTATATACTATAACACAACTTTTTTTAAATGTATATTAATATAATAAACAATGATTTAAAAATTTAAAATATTCACATTTTCACTATTAAAAATTACATACTAATCGTTTAATATATTTTTTGTATTAATAATTTAAACATTAAATGCCTAATTAATGTAATAACTATAGTGATAATGGTAAGAAAAATACAAAATAGTGCAATAGTTACCTCATCAGGCACGGCGACTGGTGGCATTGTACAATTTTAAACTTTCCTCACGATTGCGGCTACTCACGCCGTGAAGCGTTAACCGACTAAATAGATGCCGTACACATGATCCTATATATAAGACTTTTCGCACCAATCTTATCTTATTATTGAACTTTTGCTATCAAAAGGCATAAGCTTTTGTTTGACGTTTGAACAGCTGATTTGGTTTTACTAATCTCGCTACCGTTCATCTTCCGTCTACCTCCAATAAGTTTAATAGTTTGCAAAATTAATTAACTGTGAGAATATATTATCATTTTTAAGTCAAATTGTAAGTACTTTGCTTTACTTTGGATATTGGAGAGCAAAACGTGATTAAATTTTAGTTTATGCAGCTAGGAGGATAAAAACTAGGAAATGTAGGTATTAGATAATTCACTAAATGGGACCGGGAACAAAGCGTCTGGAGGAGTGTGAGGTATTTTGGGTTAGGGATGGTGATTGGAAGTCCCTCCCAAAGTGCATTTACCTTGTCGTGTTGAATCAATCGAAAATCTATTCCTTAAGTGACAACGTACAGTGATGAAAATAGTAATTAAGACTATACTGTCCCCATGCAGGCCACAGACACGCCATGCCATATGGGGTCGATCTACGCAGGCGAACTGTACTACAGATAATCCAGTAGCGATTTTCGACAGAAAATTAGCGCGTTCGGCTTTCATAAGGCGGGGGAGGTACCGCGTTAGGTTTAAGTGGACGACGACTTCTAAAAAACAGGTACAGGTTCTTAAATATTTGTCTGTATGTATTTTTTAGCATTACTCCAATATGTCATCAGTCATCAAAACAATATGTGTGTAGTATTTTGGTAATGAACTTTTAAAAACATAATATAACTTATAATTTCCTGTTATCAATATTTTTTTATCCACAACTTTGATAAACTTCTTAGTACCAACCCGGCCCGCTTCGTTGGGCGTGAGTTAAGATAAATTAAATTAAAGCAAGTTAAAAATTTTGAAAAACCCACGACGCTTAAAAGTAATTAAAAAGTAATTTAAAAAGGATAAAATAATTTCAAAACCCCCGGCTTAAAAAATAAATTTAACGCGAGATACTAATATCCTTCGGGCGCTGCGATAAAATGAACTATAACTTATAGTTTTGCAGTTTTATTGCAACGTGAATAATTGGAGATTCTTTAGCGCTATAATTAATGGGTAGGCCGTGCCTCTACAGGTTTATCTTTAGGGGGGGTCTAAAGGGGGTACCCTTTAGGGTGAAAATTTTATAAACTTTGAATGTCTTATTCATTTATATCTAGTTAAAAGCCTAAAAAATAAGTATCAAGCTTCTAGTTTTAAAAATGACGTAATTTCCATACAAACTTGCTTTTTTCGCCTTGAAAAGTAGCCTTTGTCCCTTTCTCAGGCTCTAGACTATTTGCGTACCAAATTTCATTTAAATCGGCATAATGCATAAAGACAGACAGAGTTACTTTCGCATTTATAATCGGATCTCCACAAATTTTATTGTATTTAAGTACATATAGTATGTCCATAATGAAATATATAGAGACTAGGTATTTTTTTTATTTGGAAAACAAACAGTACAATAATACAATAATTATAAATAATGATAATATAGCACATACACCAATAAAGTTTCCACAAGTAAATAACACAAAAAAGAAGCAGAAGCAATACACAAAAAAAGGAAAACTTACAGTTAACTAAAAAAGATTACATAATATATAAAAAAAAAATAAAAAAAAAAACATAATTATAAAATTATAAAAAGGCTAAAGCAAATACATAGATAATTAACAGTTATTTTTAAAATTCGAAAGTGAATCAGAGAATATATCTTCAATTTTATTGTATACGTTACATGAACGATATAAGAAAGGATTGTGGGCATTTTTATTCTTGTACATGGCAGTTCGAATAGATCATGGTTGCGCTTTCTGTATGTACGGACTTTAAAATTGATACCGTTTAATAAGAAATGGCTATCAATGAACTATATTATAAAGGAAAGTGTGATCTCTAAGCATGCGACGCATCTCTAAGGGTCTAATATTAATATGACTAAATTTATATTTGGAGCGATATAGGTAAAAATCTTACTATACCTTACTATGCTTATAGATTCTGTGCTTATAGTCCTTAAAAGTAACGTTATAGTTTGTGAAATAATTCACTGAATAATATTATTATTGTACAATAATTGGCCAGTCATTTAGTCGCATACAGAGGTCAGCTTGCTCTTTGACGAAATGACAGATAATAAAAACAACGACTGTAAAACCAGTTCAAAGTAGATATTGATGAATATTGAAGAAATTCGTGTCACGTAATAAATTAATAGACGATCTATCTGGCAATAACATATACTAAGTATAATATATGTAGATAATATTGCTTTGTGACATTTAGGTAAGTTTAATTGAATTAAAAACAAAAAAGTCTTATCATATTTAAAACTAGGTTTAGCATCAGCGAAGCAGTTTTCGCTAGTAAAAGTAAAATTTCTACCTCCTCCTTTTTGAAGTCGGTTAAAAAATAGCCTAAGTTACGTCTTATAACATTAGCTATCTGCGAGTGAAAGTCCCCTTAAAATTTTCAGAGCTAAAGAATTAAAGAATTAAGTTTCAGAGATTACCCGGAACACACCGACAGAACAGACAAAAATTTGGTTTGTTTGTATCGTAAGTTTAATTGAATTAAAAACAAAAAAAGTCTTATCATATTTAAAACTAGGTTTAGCATCAGCGAAGCAGTTTTCGCTAGTAAAAGTAAAATTTCTACCTCCTCCTTTTTGAAGTCGGTTAAAAAATAGCCTAAGTTACGTCTTATAACATTAGCTATCTGCGAGTGAAAGTCCCCTTAAAATTTTCAGAGCTAAAGAATTAAAGAATTAAGTTTCAGAGATTACCCGGAACACACCGACAGAACAGACAAAAATTTGTAACTTTCATATGCATTTAGTGAAAAGCTGTTAATTTGAAATAAAAACAGACATTCCAATTTTATTTATATGTATAGATCAGGGAATGCTGAGGAACTAAAAAATTTGAAATTCACTGGAGTTATAAGAAATTATTATATTTTTTTTTCATACATAAGATAACTTATTACAATCGATAGCTATCGAAAAAATTAATATTAGATAACTATCGAAAAATCTAAAAAAAAATTATGTACATTGTACCTATATTCATATATATGAGAATCACTTATTCTAACTACAAAATTTCAGTAAAAGACTAAAATTAACTACTAGTGCTATAAAAGATAAAAGTTTATTTAATGCTTAATTCCATTACAATTTAAGTAAGTATAGATAAAGAAAAGGTTTACTAAAAGGCTGATGCTAGTCATCTGCTAGTTGGACGAGTAAAATAATTTAGTCGTCCAACAATTGTTGGACGACTATATTATTTTAAAGGCTGTTGCTAGTCATCCGATAATCGTATTAATAAAAAATATATTATTCGTCCGACTATTGTCGGTTTGTACGAATATCTATCACTTCTTTGATTTCTAATATAAAATAAGCGATTTTTATGTGCAGGATATACCTATGCCAAAAATAAAAAAAAAATAACCCTAACCTACCGAGCTGATAATTTATTATTAAGATCCCACCCACTTTTAATAAGTCCAAGAGTTTTTATATGTAAAAGAGCTGGCTCTATAGAGTCGTCCTATGAAATTTACGTTACTAACACTCCCTGAGAGTATGTACCTACATCAAAACAATGTACAAGAAAATGGTATTTTGTAAAAAGTACTATAGAAACGTCCGCAACTGCATTCACGAGTACGTTAAAACTTAAAAAACAAATTGATTTCTCTTTGAGCCATTTAAGAAGCAAAAAAGTCTCAGTCGCGATGTATCAAACACCAATTGTCGGACGAATAATATTTAATTTATTCGTCCGCTTATCGGATGAATACTAAAATGTAAGCAATTCAGAAACAATACCTTTCGTTTTTACAAATAGCGACTTATCAACACGTTACGCGACTGAATCCTTACTCCTTACTAGAGTGCGTCTTTGGATGTATATAGGGCGGCCGTTTAAGGGTAAAGAATCTATAAAATATTATATAAGTTCGATGATCGACATGAAGGCAGCGATATTTATTGGTACACTTAATTACTAAGGGAAGCATTTGTTACTCCAGAGTCCAGGTCAAAGCCTATCTAAAATCTTCAGTTTCATCCGAATCAGTCTAGCCGTCTAAAGGACTAACAAACACACAAACTTACGCCTTTATATTAGTAGGTAGTATGTTTCACTAAACTCGAATTAAATATCATTGAGAAACTATTTTCAAAACACTTGCTGTACTAATAACGAATTGTTCAAATATAACCGGATCGAAGCAGTTTGGTGCGTGCTCATCACTTACCGGCCACTTGACCCACGATAAGTATGAAATACTGTTTATTTTCTCATATCAGCTTTATTATCAGCTGTTTCGTTATGTTGAGAGATTTAATTGTGGAATATTCGGCGTTTTATATACTATAGTTATGATAAAATTTCAATGGAAAAATATCTTTTCTATTCATTGATACACAAGAACCTAAGATATTATTATAATGGCGTCTTAAAAGTGTCCTCAAAAGAAGCGAACAATTTAAAACTGAACTGCGCTTTTTACCCGTCGGGTATCCAAAAGTGGGATGATGTTGTATGTATGTATATTATATACATAAGTATGTATGTTGGATTTTATGTTCCCTCGTAATTACTAAATTGCTAAACGATAAATGATCTAATAAATTTTTTTGAGATGCTCAAATGGTCGATTTGTGCGTCATGAATAGAAAAATTCGTCAACTATTTATGTAAAGGAACACCTTTAATTTTCAACTTTTTTTTTATTTTATAAAATTTTTCCTTTATTTGTGCTGTAAGACCTTGCTTTTTGCCGAATTTCGTGATTCTAGGTCAACTGGAAGTATCCTTTAGGTTTTGATTCCCTTGCGTTCATGAGGAAAGGGTAAGCAATTTTAAAATTATTAAAATTATTTTTATTATATGATATACCTACTACTAGTAACTAAAAAAATATGATTTTCGCAATGTTTTGTCTAGCTATAAGACGTTGTTTCGTACCAAATTTCAAGATTCTGAGTTCACAGGAAGTACCCTGTAGGCTTTAATTCCCTTGCGAGTGTCGAAAATTTGCAGCATAAACGGCTGTATCTTTTGATTGCGTTGGCTTAGAAGTTCGATTTTTTCACAGCTCCAAGGGAAAGTGGACCTAAGTATTTGATACGATGCAGGTACAGCTTCATACCTCCACGTATTCCAGAGAAAAAGGGTCTTGACAGACGTACTGACAACAAAGTAATCCTATAAGGGTTCCGTTTTTTCCTTTTGAGGTACGGAACCTTAAAAATCATCCAATTACATATAAAGTATAAAAATACAGATACCATTACACCAATATATCTCTTACAATTATATTTAAAAGTAATTTATTGTTTAGGATAGGAAATTTTTGAAACGAATTAAAAATGTTTTTAATCAACTAAAACTAATAATCTGTTAATAACCTCCTTTCAAAACGAAGGAGATGGTAATGCCATGGAGATATTTTAATTCAAAATGATATTTTAGTTAAATTTAATGAAATTCTGTTACCACTTTTATAGAAAACACAGAAGCTGTTACAAATTACGTGTTTTCATAAAATTATTATCTTTTCCAGTCCGAAAATAACTATATCAATTTATACATATAATGGAAACATCCAGTTTTTATCTCATAAGAATCCTGTTTTTGCAAGTTAAAGCAAGTATCATGCACGTTGACCCATGAATTATCTACATAATATGTTTGTTATATGTTTTCAGTAAGCGTATCTCTTTAGAACGGGGGCGTGGTTTCGCTAATGTTTTTTAAAATTGATAGTCTTAGAATCTTAAGTGAAGGTATTAAAAAAATGAAAAGTATTTGAATTTTCTTAAGGGATTTTACTTAAATTATTAGTTCTCTTTAAAATAAAATCTAGCTTGTTTTATTTCCTTAAAGCAATGTGTAGTTTCGCTCATACTTAGCAAAATTTATAAAGAAAAATGAATTGTATTTCATTCCCGCGCTTTGTTTAAGGCATTGTTTCACGAACAATGACAAGATGAGTATTGAGTAGCAGAGTGTCATTTTTAATGTCTTTTGATATACCTATATTCTATAATCATTGATAAACATCAGCAGTGAACAGTAGAAGTTAGTGAGTCAAATATTTTTAATTGTAGGAATGATCTCGCTCTGGTCGTTGTTTATATTGGCAGTGTTAGTGCTAGAGGTAAGACAACACAAACTAACATTCAAATTTCCGATGTGGTGTAACGTAAATGTTAACATCTGTGTATTCAATTTTAATTTAAACTAGCGACTCACCCTCGCTTCGCTTGGGTTCGTCTCTACGTACCCCTTAGAGTATAAGTTTTTACAAACTTTGATTTTTTTTTATTATTAAAACCTAAAAAAACGCCGATTTAGTCGAGCCATTGTCGAGTTTTGCGCTTATCAACATTCATTTTTATTTATACAGATATATTTTAGTTTCTATCATATATTTTGTATGTTTAATTCGTTATTGTTTTCTAAAGATTTCCTAAAACTGTTGAGACTCAGATCAGCTATCAATTTTGTCTATTGGCGTGTGTAAAAGTGATATTTAACTATAGTTAACGTTATAATATTGTCGTTAAATATTTCAGGTCCTATGTTTTGACGACACAACAATAGAGTTTTTAGAACATAACGTTCCTCTATCAAAATCCCTGGGGTTCTCAATTCGGAATAATTTCGGAAGAAAACTCGATGAAAGTCCACTTAGTCCGGAGTATTTGAAGTTATACAATGATATGCTCAAAGCTAGTCAAGAAGGAGTAAAGCAATTTAAAGATGATGAAGAATACATTGGAACAGATCTTAATAAACTAAAGGGTAATTAATAATTAATTATGACATGCATAAATTGAATTAAGTCGAATCTGTACATGAAGTAGTTTTTAGAAAATCTATAGTGATTAGAATTTTTGTCTGTCTGTCTTCAACCGAATCACGAGAGAACCACTAAATTGATTTTAATTAAGTTTGGTAAGATGGTAGCTGGTTATCCAGGTCATATAGGATACTTTTTACAGAGGGAAAATATCTCATTTATGAGAAATTTATACTCAGAGTGAAAACGTACATAGACTAGGAACGAACTGGAGCACCCCGAGTGTAAGTAGCATAATATCATTAAAAAAAACTAAATATATAATACATCTAGACCCTCGTCTAAGCTTCAGAATAGTCTGTGCATGTTCATATTACATCAAACTGCAATTAGAAAGGAGTACTCTAATGTTGAAACCACAGTTCAATCACCGGCCCTCACTGCTGTCATTATGAGATTTACTATCTAGATTTCTATTTTGAAGGAAACCATCTGACAAGTAATTTAAATGGAAATGTTTGTGTGTGTATGTTTGTGACTAATTAACGTTAAGACGGATTTGGATGAAATTTACCAAACAGATACTCTATGATTTGGAAAAATAAATAAGCCTGCACTGCTAGGCATCTACGAGTATGGTCTCATAAGCATCCTGCAAATCTATCCGGAATAAACGCATAAGAAGTTGGCTTAGTTTGGAAAGCGTTTTACCATGCGGGTTGCTCCAGGTATCTCTTTTAGAAGAGTTGACTGTTGGAACAACATCATAGTCAGTGATCCTGCGACGTCTCATTAAGACGAAGGGGGTTCCGTTGGATTTCAGTGGGTAGTACCGGCTTTGCCGGTGAGTCACACATGACCTACATTCATTCCCGAAACTAGGCAGACTCGAGTATGTATATTATATATAACGTCGTGGCTTTTACGCGTTGAGCACACTGTTTCTTTCGCCAATATCGCAAAAATTGAAAAAATACCTATTTTTTTATTATATACTCAGAAAAAATCTATAAATACTTCAGTAATAGTATTATATAATATTAATACATGCAGAAGTGTATTTGTTCATTTTTTGGAATTTATTGTTAAGTTTCATCAAAATTTTTCACTTTTGGCATTAAAGTGTAACGGTTCCATATATCAACCCATACTTCCTCATAAACTTTAGCGTTATAAAAAATTAATTGTGTATAATATTATGTATGTATATTTTTAATTCTAAGGTACGTTGGATCGTCGAAGGTCTGTCCAAATGCAGTCTGCGGCAGGACGGCGTCGCACTCGATCACAGGCCATGCGCAGAGAAAAACTCAATAGCCAAAGTCTTAAAAGCCATCGAGAGCATTCTCTACAATCAAGTGTAGAACAACGCTTTTTAATATAGTAAATTATGTTCTAAATAATATTTATTCTTATGTAAAAAAATGTCGTAATAAAAACATTATTTATCTTTAAACATTGTAGCACAAAAATCCGTCAAGTAATTAAAATAAAAGAAAATTTCTAGAATAAAAGGAGCCTACGTTAGTCCTTATAACATTAGCTATCTACGAGAAAAGTCAAAAATCCCGTCAGAATCGGTTCAGCCGTTTCAGAGATTAGCCGGAACAAACAGACAGACAACTATTTAAAAATATAGGTATGTATATATTATATACTTTCATATGCATTTAGTTAAAAGCTGTTAATTTGAAATTACAAACAGACACTTCAACTTTATTTATATCTATGTCTAGATAGTAGATATAAAATAACGATGCGTTTGGCTTACTTGCTATGCTAAAAGTTGCAGGTTCCAATCCCGCTGGAGGCATAAATTTGTGAGCACGAATGTTTGTATTCCAGTCACGACTCACGGTTGTTTATATTTTACATATGTATTTAAACTTATATTCATAACACAAGGCTACCTTAACATACCACAGTAATTTAACTTCATAGCTAGATATGTTGTCTGTCAAAAAATATATAGTTTTATAACAAAAAAAAACATTAACAAAAGTTGTATAGATTTGATTTGAGAAAACCAAAGACCAAAGCATCGCTGTAAAATTATTACCCGTTAGAAAAACTACGCGGGCCCACGCAAAGATTTTTGCTAGTTTATTTATTTGAGGCTAGTCAGGACACAAGTAAGATCTACATCCGAAGGAAGGCGGTACAGCAGTTGCGTAGACAGAGTATGGGCCGTTGGGACATCGTAGTTAGTGCGTAAGTAACGTGCAACGTTTTATCAAGTAGAGAAGGTTACGTTAGTTTTAGTGGGTAATACTGGTAACCGGTTTATCTAGCGGTTGAAAACCACCTGTACGTGAGAAAAGCCACCACCGTAAACAGTTTACGGTAGTGGCATTTCTCATCATTAAAAAATAGTCTATTTGTGTTTGGACTCTACTTTTTGCGCCAGCGGTCGCTGGTTCGAGTCCCGCAGGGGCATTCATTTGTTAAACTCGGATGTTTGTACTCCGGTCATGAGTGTTTATATTTATAATATGTATGTATTTAAACTTATATGTGTAGTAAATCTGGTATCCGTAACACAAGCTTCCTTCGTAGCTTACCACGGAACTAGATAGTGTTGTGTGTAATAATGTCCCAACATATTTGTTGCAAAGGTATACTAATTACTACATCTATACTGATCCAGCCGTTTTAACAAACATATATAATAAACATACATATAAAAATTATCGTATGTAGTATTTTTGTTTTGCTCTTGTATAGTTCTGTGTTAATTTTATTTTTTATAAATAAATATGTTGGGACATTTACACACAGCACTATCTAGTTCCACGGTAAGGTACGAGCCTTGTGTTATGGATACTAGATGGTTGATATACTACACATATATAAGTTTAAATACATACATATTATAAATATATATTTATAATGTACATGTTAGGTTTTTGTTTTCAGTTCGCCTAGCAATAAATTTTTAGCAATTTATTACATTATCGGATACATCGGACACGGACATCGTAAAATCTTCAACGCATGCTTAAATTTTAATCCTCACTAAATTAAATAGAAACAAATATAAGAAATATTTTAAAAGTAAGTGGTAAAATAACCTAATTAAAACATATTTTTTTGGCACAGAACTTTTACTACTAGAAAAGTTTGTTTTCTTTGTCCGAGGTAAACTCGAAAACTACTGGACCGATCAGCATGAAACCACAACCATTCGACGCGGAATTAATCGTAGATGGTTATATTTTTCAAATTCTATGAGTCCTTTGCCATGTTTTCTCTATTTGTTTGTTTATTAATTTATTTGCTCCCATAAAACAAAAGACAGGCATTTATCCTTGGTTCATTTGTTTTCTAGCACATAAAAGAGGAACATGATTTAACATAACCTCTATGTTAGAAATAACTATAGTCATTTGTTCATGTTTACACTACCTTTTTTATGTTTGAAAAATTTATTTAATTTTTCAATCTTGATTGTTTAGTTTCAAAATTGATAGATGATGTTAGTAGATACTCTAGGGGGATATGACGCCCGAAAATTTCACATCCTGCAATACCGACAGAGTTGCGCAATGTGCCCTATATACTGCTGTACCAATTTTTCCATACTTCTCAATGATTTTCACTTATAACAAACCGTGATCCGTTTGTAAAAATTCTATAATGTGATTCGCCCGGCGAAGTGGGCAATAATCTTAAATCTTAATAATATTGGAAAATGGTAGGTAAGTATAGTGGCTCGTAATACTGATAATGAAGTTTTAAATTTTATGATTGTCATCTGGGATTACATTAGATCTAAAAATATGTTCAATTTATGACTAACAATAGTTTTTGCTAATATTGTACGCTATTATTTTCACAAATTAATTTCATCAATTTGATAAGAAATTATTAAAACTGAGTTTTGAGTTGAGTTTGGACTATCTAGATTTTAAGGTATCGAAAAGGTGATAACGAATAGAGGACTGTTTGTATGACAAAATAATAATTATTTTTAACCTTTTTCTTTGGGCCTGAGCAAATTCATTGACCCATTTGTTTGGAATATTAAAAAGTTGTTGGGAATATACATATAGGGGAGGACCGGACAAATCGACTTTATTGACTAGACTGAAGTCCGCGCTAAGAACTACCCAGTTATTAATACTTTACCTGGTTCTGACCGAAATCTGCCCTATGTGAAAATCATATCAATGTGTGCATTGTTTTAATATTGTCTATAACTATAATCAATCTAATTCATTAATATTTAACTAAGATTTAGTAATGTATAAACGTGTTAATTCATTTATAATAACTAATTGCACGCTAAAGTGTTTAAGATACTGTAAAATAATAATGTCCTACCGTCTGCCGACCAATTTTTGACACCGACGACTTTACGAGCTCTTTGGGGCATAGGGGTACGAAATGGCTTGCCAACTCTGAAATGTTACTATAGTTTATTAAACAGAAAGAATTAATATCTAAACTTAGTCCAGCCCGGGACTCGAATATGCGACCGTATGCGTGGTAGTTACTACACCACCGAAGCAGATAAAAGGTGAAGTATTTTATAGTTTATGGAAAACCATCGAATAAAAGAATTTTTTTTTTCGTATTTAGTTAAAGTTATCAATTAGTAATAGGTAAGTGAGTACATTGATTAGTTATAAGTATCATGAATCATTTATAAGTAGGTAATTAATACGGAATTTTTGAAATTTTGTAAATTACGTTACTCATTGATCATGAAGATAAAAAAGAATATATAAAAATACTAGCGGACCCGACAAACGTTGTTCTGTACACATTGATATTATAAGCTTAATGCTCCCAGAGTCCTGAAATGTTTCAATATGCATGCGCAAAAAAATGTTGCCTAGCAACGACTTATTTATAACTATATAGTCATTTATTGTCTAAATGTATAAATTACTAAATAATTAAAAAAATACATTTTGTACTAGACCGAATTATGAATCTAAACCATTCTAGTATCCACTCGAACGCACACAAAACATTTCATCAAAATCGGTCCAGCCCTTTAGGAGGAGTTCAGCGACATACATACGTACAGTAGAATTATATATATAAAGATAGCGCTATATGTAGGACGTAGATACAGTATAATATGTACCTATAATAGATACAGACAGTCATTGTAACTGATAAATATTATTATTATTATAACTAGATATCCATCTTGTCTATTGAAACAATGATAAGCAAATCACAATCTTATTTTATTCATAATAAAGAACATTTCGATTAATTTCCTTATTTAAAAACATTATCGCAAAGTGCAAATTTTTAAAGTATGTACCATCGAAATTAACGATATTTTATCTCTGGAAGAAAAAAAATAGTAACTAAGAGTTCGGACATGTTGGGACATTATTACACACACAGCGCTATCTAGTTCCGTGGTAAGCTACGAAGCTTGTGTTACGGATACCAGATATTTGAAATACTAAGCATATATAAGTTTAAATATATACATATTATAAATATTAACACCCTTGACTGGAGTACAAACATCCGAGTTTAACAAATGAATGCCCCCAGCGGAACTCGAACCCGCGACCGCTGGCGTAAGAAAGTACACTACAAACTGCGCCAAACGTGTCGTCAAGACTCAAAGAGTGGCTCACTTCGGTGGGCTCCTGGTACTTCTCTGGATAGCAGAGTGGACTGTGGAGCAACCCACATAACAACCTGGTGGTATGCGTCAATGCATTTCCCAACGAGAAAAATTATTACCTATTGAAAAAATCCAAAAAATGTGAAGAACAAAATTAAGGATTATATATTAGATAAGATCAAAATAGACCGTGTTGTTTGCTTTATCAGTACTATTTAAATAACAATCGTTGTGTAGATGGCAGTTAGATAATAGTAAAGGAGACCGTGGAAGATCGACCTTCACCGATCTGATAACCAGATGAGACATATTTTTTATCGAATATAATTTATAAATAAATATGCCTATAATTACTTGCCTATCTGAAAGTGCTCATGGCTATTTTTAGCTGGGCAACAGTGCTTTAAGTATGATTTTTTGCAGGCAAGTCTATATGACTGATTTTGTAATAAAATAATCTAAAATTTGATATAACTTTCGATAAGTTAGCAGAACGATGGAGTCACCTATATTGACTTACCTGTTTACATCGGCTTTGGTAGCTATACACAAAAATGAGTAGGCAAGCCTACTGAGGCATATTCTAACAGAAAAAACATATTAAGCATGAATATCGTTTAATAACATAAAACATTACACTCATAACCAACTGAACAACATTATACTCCTCACACATTTCTATCTCAGTTACGATATCCACCATTTACTCTAACTTATTTTCACATGTTGTTTAAGATAATACATACCAGTTTCAAACGATCACTTCCACAAAGAATACTTACAGTGTTAAATTATTCTTTTAATTTAAATGGTTACAATATCTTTATGTACTTATTACGTATATTATAAATTATATTAAATAACTTTACAATTTACATCTACTTTTTTTATATGAAAAGAGAACAGTATAATATTGCAATTTGACCGTGTCCGGCTCCACTGAGTGCTCTCCAGAGAATGCCGGCCCACCTGCTTGCGATACGAGCCGGTGGCCTGCGCGGGCGACGGAGGGGGGCATGAGTCATCCAAAAGTGGAGTATTCGTGCCACAACGTCGCAAACTGTGTGGTAGTCTACGCCACAACGTCGAATAAATTAAATAATAAATTAATATCCGCACGGCGACAACATCCGGCCGTCCTGCGCATGCATTCGCCCCCGAATGCATTCTAGTTTGATGCAGGAGCCTGTAATCAACATAATTTTTTTTACATTAATACAAACAAAAAACAGAATCCCCGTTAATTGGGGCAGTGTCAGTCCCTGTAACACTAGCCATCAACTACAATTTATTAGTAATATATGAAACTTCTTGGTATAGTGGTGCTTTTGGAATGGTTTACCAAGCCAACTGATGTACAGATCATTGGCCTATTACCATTTTTCGAAGCATCCTGTTCTGAGGATTCTCCACCATACCATCCTTCATTTCATATTACACTTGAAACGACTGCATTAAACAATTTATAATCTAATTATGTATAATATTGTTAATCCTCTTTTCCTCTTAATCAAAGATTTTATTATTTATTCAAAATCAAAGGCACAGAATTATTTTAATTTATTAAATGAAACTATTACTTATATTAATTATTTCACCTGTATTTGACAACATCCGAGCTTAGTCATCCTTCATTTTATTTATATTAATCCATGGTTTCATATTCTCAGCGCAAGTAATCCCATCATAACTTTTGGAACTTCTTTCGGATCCTCTCATATCCATTATTCTATATCGATCATTGCCTAAAGATTCTACAACCTGAAAAGGGCCTTTGTACACAGGCATTAGTTTTGTACTTTTACCATCATTTGAATGACTTGATATTTTTATAACCACTAAATCTCCCGCTTTATAAATTTTAGCCTCCTTTCGACGTGCGTCAAATGATTGTTTTTGTTTCATAGCTTCCATTTTTATTTTCTCATCAACTGTTTTCCTTAACATCGTAACATCAATGAGCGTCTCTGAATTGTCATCGTCAGTGATTTTATCATTATCCATTCGAATTCGATACCCAAAAAATATTTCACTAGGCACTGCTGATGTGGTCTTATTAATAGTACTATTTATACCCTGCTGAATCTTTGTAATATGTTCGTCCCACCTATTATTACTAGAATCCGCACCTAATGCCCGTAGAGCCTCTAAAATAGTTTGATTGTACCTTTCTACTTGGCCATTTGAACGGGGCATCGCCGTCGCGATAACATGGAGTCTAATATTTCTATTGTTACAGTAAGTTTTAAATAAATTTGATGTGAAAGCTGTACCTGCATCCGATATTAATCTTTTTGGATTTCCGAATACTTTAAATAATTTATCTAATTCATTAATAACAATTCTACTTTTTGTATTCTTAACTGGTGAAACAAAAACAAACTTCGTAAATGCATCTACTATGACTAATAAATAAGAATTTCTTTTTGTAGATTTTATAAAAGGACCTACATGGTCTATGTGAAGCGTATGGAATGGCCTAGCGTATTTTGGAATGGGATATAATTTTCCCGGTTTCTTTCCATGAATATTCTTATAGTATATACAATTTAGACAATTATCTATATATTTCTGTACCGTTCTTTTCAGTTTTGGAAACCAATATTTTGATCTAATTCTCTCCACTGTCTTATCCGTCGCAAAATGACCAACATCATCGTGGTTCATCCTTATTATTTGCCAAATGCATGATTTTGGAACTACCCATCGTCGTCCATATTCGGTTGATCGAAATACTTTGTTACCTACTAGTTCGTTCCCTAAATAAACGTTCATTATTCTCGGCTTCACCTGACTGTAAAATCTCTCTAATATTGTTAATATCCGAATCTTGTAATTGTACTGCTAACAACCAATCTCCCTCCGAAATAGACATTACATTATCTACAACTTGTGTCTCATTCTCTAAAACTGGATTACGACTTAACGCATCTACATGTTTCATCTGTGCACCTGCTCTGTGACTTATTTCAAATGTAAATTCCTGGGTCTGTAATACCCACCTACTAATCCGTGGCAAAATAGTTTGTTTAGTAAACGCATAACGTACAGCGTTACAATCAGTTATGATCTTAAATTTACAACCCAATAAATAATGTCTGAATTTCTGTAACCCTACTACTATAGCTAATAATTCAAGTTCGAATGAATGATATTTCTTTTCTTCGTTACTAGTTTGCCGACTATAAAAATATATGGGTTTCTCACCATAGTCTGTGCACTGAACCAAAATACAACCAATTCCATCACGACTAGCATCCGTATATAAATATGTCGGATATTTCGGGTCAAAAATACTTAATATGACGTTTTCTATTAATGCTGACTTAAGACGTTCAATAGCTTGTTCTTGTAATGGACCCCATTGCCAGATTGAATCTTTCTTTAATAAATTTGTTAAAGGTTTAGACATCATAGCACAGTTTCTTATAAATTTTCTAAAATAATTAATTAACCCTAAAAATTGACGTAACTGATGAATCGACTTCGGGGTTGGAAAATCTTGGATAGCCTTTATTTTCCTAGAATTAGGTCGTATCCCATTCTCAGAAACTTCATATCCCAAAAATGAAATATTAGTTTTAAGAAAAATGCATTTATTTAAATTAATCGTCAAGTTATTTTGTTGAAAAATATCTAATACTTTACGGAATGTTTCTATATTTTCACTAATTGTTTCTGATATAATCAATATATCATCCATGTAACAAATTACTTTACCAAATCTTAAATTCCCTAAAACATTATCCATTAACTTTTGGAAGATAGCCGGTCCATTACATAAACCAAACGGCATTCTTATAAACTCATAGTGACCGTCCGGCGTCACAAACGCAGTTTTATGAATGGAGTCAGATTTAATACAAATTTGATAATAACCACATTTTAAATCAAGTGAACTAAAATATTTACACCCTCTCAATCTGTCAATGAGGTCCTCTATGATCGGCATTGGGTATTTATCTTTTACAGTGATTTTATTTAATTGTCTATAATCTATACACAAACGCTTTTCTCCAAATGCCTTGTCTACTAGTATTGCTGGACTTGCATATGCGGAATTACTGTTACGAATAATATTATTTTCCAATAATTCATTTATTATTTTACGAGTAGTCTCTTTTTCGTACTCTGACATTCTATACGGTCTTTGACACACTGGTTTACTCGAATTTACTTCAATTTCTAACTCAACCGCACTAGTTTTCCCTAAAGTCGCTAGATCTTTTGAAATACATTTACTATATTCTGAAAAAAGTTTGTCAAGAGTCGACTCATCTCTATTCTCTTTTACGTTACCTTTATCTATGGCGGTTACACTAAACTGTTGAACTGGTGAGAATGACAAAACATCACCTATACGTTTATACATAATACGCTTATCTTCTGTAAAATTTCTACCAATTAAAATATTACAACTAGATAACGAATCAATAATATACAAAACTATGTCTAATTTAACGTCATCCACCTTTAAATTAACAGATATAGCTTGAGAAACTTGAGAGCTAGACCCGCTAGTAAAACCTATTAAATTAATAGGTGACTTGAGTTTAAACTTTTTGATACCATACTTTTCAACCAAATCCCCTGTAATTAACGAGCAATCACTACCCATGTCAAAAAATGCTGTATTTTCTATACAATTTAAATATATGATTTTATAAAACTTCTGCTTTGTCTTTGAGTCTAATATCATTTTTACTTCTTTATCATTTACAAGCTTGAGCTTGTGCTTTAACCTACACACTTTTTCTACGTGCCCTAATTTGTTACAACAAGTACACTTAACTTTATCATTTAGTGTGCAATCAAATCTTTTATGACCAGATTCACCACACCGGTAACAAACAAAAATATTTTGTGAACTCAGTTCATTGTTCAATCCAGATTCTATTTTATTTTGAAGATTTAATTGCGTACTCAATGATTGTCGATTCTGAAATTTAGTTGAAACACTGCTTTTTTGTATTATGATTTTATCTGGTTGCACATGATATTTCCCGTGTAAAAATGAAGCTAAATCATCGCAACACTTAAAACTTCCTGCTTCCGCTGCTGTTGAAATATTAATATCTCCAATTGAGCCTACTATAATTGTTATAATATCTTGTTCTTTAAAGCCCAACTGTAATTTGTCTATTTTCCCTTTTTGTTGAAAATAAAATTCGTATAACGATTGATTAAGTAACGGCTTAGTATCAATTAATTGCTTCAGTAAAACGAACATATTTCTTTTTGTTTGGAATGTATTAGATAAAGTATCGCGCCATTTTCGCCACCGCCATTTTGTCCACGAGGTCTCATATTTTTGCAATGAATCTAACCAAACTTTCGCAGAGTTCTTTAATTTTTGCAATGCTTGATACTTAATCATACTATCCGACCACCCATACGCTAAAGAATTTGCTTGAACTACATTTAACCACATATCAATGTTATCTACTAATGGATCGAATTCTGGAATCACTGACGATAAAATGACATTTTGACTCACAGTTGGTGACTTCTTACGCATTCTTTTACTCCGCGGTCGTCGGTCTCGTCCACTGCTACTGCTACTCGACGAGCTCGAAGAACTCGACGAATCCATTCGACTCTGCTCACGAGAATGGCCTTTCTGGTGACGCGGCATTATGCAGGCATAAAGTTACCTATCCCACTTCTGATAACAGAAAAAACATATTAAGCATGAATATCGTTTAATAACATAAAACATTACACTCATAACCAACTGAACAACATTATACTCCTCACACATTTCTATCTCAGTTACGATATCCACCATTTACTCTAACTTATTTTCACATGTTGTTTAAGATAATACATACCAGTTTCAAACGATCACTTCCACAAAGAATACTTACAGTGTTAAATTATTCTTTTAATTTAAATGGTTACAATATCTTTATGTACTTATTACGTATATTATAAATTATATTAAATAACTTTACAATTTACATCTACTTTTTTTATATGAAAAGAGAACAGTATAATATTGCAATTTGACCGTGTCCGGCTCCACTGAGTGCTCTCCAGAGAATGCCGGCCCACCTGCTTGCGATACGAGCCGGTGGCCTGCGCGGGCGACGGAGGGGGGCATGAGTCATCCAAAAGTGGAGTATTCGTGCCACAACGTCGCAAACTGTGTGGTAGTCTACGCCACAACGTCGAATAAATTAAATAATAAATTAATATCCGCACGGCGACAACAATTCTGTGTGTTAAAAACTAACAGTGAAATAAAATTCATTTAGTTATCAAAAGAATGAAAGTGATGAAAAAAAAATCGATTAAAGTTAATTTAATTTAAAATAGCCATGAGCACTTTCAGAAAGGCAAGTAATTATAGGCATATTTGTTTATAAATTATATTTAATAAAAAATATGTCTCATTTGGTTATCAGGTCGGTGAAGGTCGATCTTCCACCGGCTCTTAGACCATAAGTGAGAAACGTTTTAACAAATATATTAATATTTTTATTATCACGCATTTACTTCAATTGAACTTTGTAACTTTCAAAATAGATAATAGTTTCCATTTCTTAATTTATTAGTATTTTAAATAAAAAGTAATTTATAGATTTACGCGAATATTTGATATTTTAAATAAAACGTGAACAATCTTGTCTAATTATTTCGCACATTTATTTTGATTTTTGCTTCCCAACGTTATTATCACGCGAGAGACTAATAAGATTTTAGAGTCTACCCACAAACTTTGCAAAATGAATTCAAAAAATAATGTTTTTTTAATATAATAGTAGCAGTTAAATAGGGCAATTTAAAATTCTTATAGAATAGACCTTTGGAAGGTATATATAGTTATAGGACATAACAAGCGACTCACCCTCGCTTCGCACAGGTTCCGCTAGTTAAAATAAATGAAATATCTACCTCCTCCTCTTTTGAAGACGGTTATAAAGTAGCCTAAGTTACGCCTTATAACATTAGCTATTTGCGAGTGATAGTCCCGTCAAAATCGGTCCAGCCGATTCAGAGATTAGCCGAAACAAACAGACAGGCAGACAAAAATTTTAAAAATTATTTTTTTATAGTTAGTATCGTATATACTTTCATATGCATTTAGTGAAAAGCTTAGCGTTAATTAGAAATTAAAAACACTGCACTCCAATTTAATTTATACATTTTCAGCATTCTTGATTTATAGCTAAAGCACTAGATCAAGTCGACTTTGAAACCAAACAAACTAAATTAAAATCGGTTCTTGTTTGGGCGCCAAGAAGATACGGAGAGAACACACAGACATACACACGTTAAAAATAACATTAAGTACATAAATTAAAATATTATTAAGTAGTTTATTTGTTATTTCAAAACGAAAATGGTTAGACAGAAGCCTACCTGAAATACTTTTTATATACATTTAAGTAGTAGGTAATATGAAATATCTACTACTTATGTACTTCGATGCAATTAATTTTATATGCCTAGGGTTAAATGGCACAGTTATTCGAACAGAAATTGTACACATATAGCGTCGGGAATCGGGATCTCCCCTGAAGAGACTATAAATAACTATTACTGTTATCCATTGCTATTGTGATTTCAAATAAGTAACGAATGTTACAAAAATGTCGTATACTACGACATAACAAATAAAAATTATATAATTATACTAGCTGTACCCGCAGCTAATCAACCTCATTGGGTTGATCTGTAGGAAAAAAAATTGTCTAAAAAATAAAAAATAAAAATTTAGGGGTGGACTACCCTTAACATTTAGGGGGATGAAAAATAGATGTTGGCCGATTCTCAGACCTACTCAATATGCTCACAAAATTTCATGAGAATCGGTCAAGCCGTTTTGATATACTTTTGGCAATGATTACACAAGTATTTATAAAATCAGAAAATATTTTAAGTTAATAAAGGGTATCCATTTTAACATAGAAAAATATACTTATTAAAAGATGTACCTATTTAGAATAAAAAATAAGTATATGATTTTGTCTAAAAACTTAAGGGTTCTGGTTAAGTTTTTTAGTTTAAGAATATGATTTTTTAAAATATGATAGATCAAAATTTAATAAGCAAACTTATCGATTTTGTATTGTCGTCCATCGACACGCTGTTATCGGAGTGTAGCATTGGAAACAGACACTTTCTGGCACTCATACATATGTACTTATGTACAAATAAAAAGGTTTGTACATCTTTGTTTATTAGTAAGCGTGAGTGATACCGAAGTGCACGTCTTTTCCATTGAACAATGACGTTTAGAACAATAATATTTTTGTGCCTATTAGGATTATCCTTACAGGTTAGAATTTTTTATTTCATTATTATTTAATATTTTTTATTGTTTATTTTTCATTTAATTTATTGTTTTGTTTTATACTTTTAATTATTTGTTGAAAAAAATTATTAAAAGTTTATGTATGACTCAGAAACCTAGTTTATACGTTAAAGTACCTTGAATGACTAAGAAATCGTATAATTATTATTCAATTTTAAAAATTGAGTCACAGTTGTTATTAGCATTTAAATTCGTTTATTGACGCTTCATATTTATCACATTTTTCATTATTTTTTCGAATCTACACGTTCTCATAGTCTTTATAGATACGTCTATATATTTTTTTTATTGAAGTACATTTATTTTGAATTAAGTACAGTGAGTAATATAAATCTATACCTAATAATATTATAAAGAGGAAAGTTTTGTATTTTTGTATGTTACGAATAAAATCTTTTGCCATTAGAAACCTACATAATCACTGAGTAACATCCATACTAATATTATAAACGCGAAAGTTTTTAAGTATGGATGTATGGATGTTTGTTACTCTTTCACGTAAAAACTACTGAATGGATTTTAATGAAACTTTACAATAATATAGCTTATACATCAGAATAACACATAGGCTACAATTTATAAAGATATTGTGTGAATTGTCACAAATGTGACGATAAGTGTCAAGTAAGTAGTAAAAAATCTACCACCTGCGAGCTATTCCGGCGTGCGCTGCCAAAACCGCTAGAGTTACACGTATGTAATGTATGATGGAAATGTTTATCTTAAACAAGCGACTCACCCCCACTTCGCTCGGGTTAGTCCCTAGATTTAGCGCGAGCGAAGCCGCGGGTTCCACTAGTATGCTATATGTATAGCGGAACCCGCGGCTTCGCTCGCGCTAGATCTGGGACGAACTCGAGCGAAGCGAGGGTGAGTCGCTAGTCAATAATGTAATTGTAAGTCGTACAATTATAAAAGTACTATTTCTTTGTTCGCATTTATCGCATCAATTTTGAACTATATTTTTGGCAATAGAACAATGAAAACCATACAGTATAGATTGCTATCATGAGTAGAAAAAAAGATTAGAAAATATAAAAAAACTAATATTATAAATGACATACATATGAAGTCAATTTAAACAAAACAACTTAATATGTATTATAATATCTTAAACCGATAATCTCTTACTATCGGAATTCTTAACATATCCTTTAATCTATCTAAAGATACCTCATCGCACCTCCTATATCTAAAGTTTTCCATATAGTTTATTTAGTGTTTCTTTGCGCATCAGGAAATGTGGTATTATATAATTTTATAATATGATTGTACCTAGATAAGTAATGGTAGCAATAAATATGATTACATTTACTATCTCTATGGAATAAATTACTAAAAAAGTAAAAAAATTCACAAGATATACATATACCTATTTATTTACAACAGTCCACATTAAGCAATAATTTTAATAAATTTATATTTTTTTTGTTTATCTAAAATTTATATTATACTTACTACTATTTGTATTCGTAAATTTTGGACACTGTATCCAAACTTTATAATACTGTCGCGGAATAGAGTGCGAACCCGTCATAATAGCACGCTTGTACCATGCCTTACAACAGCGAATGTCAATTTCTAACTTTTGACAATTAAATAACAAGAACAGTTTATTACAAATTTTAATGTGACAGAAAGAGATAACGCATTTTCAGGAACAATTTGGAAGTTACTAGAAACATTTTGAATTTTCGATACTAGAATGTTCTAAATTTACGCATATAAAAAGGCCGGCAGTGTGTCGAGAGATCAGTTGATGTTCGGAGCTAAGTGAAGATTGCGAAGAGATACGAAATAGTGAAAAGGTGAAGAAGAGTATAGTGAATTGTTAAAAGTGGTGATTTATAGAGCTCAGAGACTCAATTAAACTAGTGCTGTGTACAAACTGCGCGTGTGTATAAAGTGTAAATAAAACATCTTTAGTGCGAGAACGCTTTTAATTTCCGATCCCGAACCCGTAGTACGTAACAATTGGTGTCAGAAGTGGGATCGGAAATGCCGTTAGTACCGAGGCACGAGAAGGAAGGAGTCACTACACGCACAATGGCAGAACAGCAAAGGGAAGATTCTGGGCCTAGTACGTCGAGTTATGAGTCTGCGGCTCAACAGAGCACCACGCCATACATGAACGCTCTTCTACAACAAATGGCGTTCATGATGCAAGAGCAGGCTCGCCGCCAAGAGGAACAGCTGTGCGCACTCCAAGAGGAGCAGGCTCGCCGCCAGGAGGAACAGCTGCGCGCACTCCAAGAGGAGCAGGCTCGACGCGAGATAGAGCGTGCTCGCCGCCAAGAGGAACAGCTGCGCGCACTCCGAGAGGAGCAGGCTCGACGCGAGATAGAACGTGCTTGCCGCCAAGAGGAACAGCTGCGCGCACTCCGAGACGAGCAGGCTCGACGCGAGATAGAACGTGCTTGCCGCCAAGAGGAACAGCTGCGCGCACTCCAAGAAGAGCAAGATCGCCGTCCACCATAGAAACCATTCTTCTGCAGGCTTTTATGGACGGGATTCGCGACTCGGAGGTACGTGCCGCTGTACGCCTAAGGCACCATACAAGTCTCAGGGAAGCTGTCGCTCATGCTCTAGAGATTGAAGCTGTGCGTCATGACTCAAGACCGTGGAGGGTGCATCAAGCTACCACGGGAGGATTTTCCAACCGGAGACGTCTTTTCAACCCAAAGTGCTACGAGTGCGGTGAGCGGGGCCATCTTCGAAGTAACTGCCCTACAAAGAAAAATGGTCGACTACAGTCAGATGTTGGTGTAACAAACTGCGATCAAGTCAGAGGAGAATTGATCTCGGCCAGAGTTAGGACGCTGGCCGGGGGATCTACAACTCCATCGATAGAAATAAAACAGGCAGTAGATGGAAACACTTTGGTTGTACATGGCGCTATTAATGGAGTGACATGTAAACTGACACTGGATACCGGAGCTTCGCGAACCATCATTAATAACCGAAAGCTGAAACACATTGCGGATAACAATTTGCAAGATAGAAGGCACATCATCCTTATGACAGCCACCGGTCAGCGCATACCTTTTTATTTATTTATTTATTTATTTATATAAGTACATAGAAAAGCTTGGTAACAATACACAGCACTTTAAAACTAACAAGTGTTTAGAATCAAGCTAACAATGTTTAAGTAACACTGCCCTCCGTACTAGTTTAACTGTTTGACGGTAGGACGGTATTTCTCGCACGAATGTTCACTCGCTTATTACAGTATAGGTAAATTTTTAGATTAAACTTATAATTTAACAACACACAAATATTAATATTTCTTTATTTTGTGTATGTGTACTGGGTATGCATGTATGTATGTATGTGTGTATGTATGTATGTATATATGTATGTATGTATGTATGTATGTATGTATGTATGTATGTATGTATGTATGTATGTAAGTGTGTGTGTATGTATGTATGTATGTATGTATGTATGTATGTATGTATGTATGTATGTATGTAAGTGTGTGTGTGTGTGTGTCTATGTATACTATAATGAATATATATAATAACAGTAACCATAACAATTTAGTATTAATAATGTGGAGCTTTATTAATATTTGATTTCTAATTTTGAAGGCTTTAATATATTAAATTCTTAGTTAAAATAGTAACTTCCTTTTTAAGATACGTTTCATTTTAGACTGGTTTAATCAATTTTTCTGTTTGGTTATATGTTAGACTTTTAAGATATTTATAAACCGTTTTTTTAAATTTATATCTATTCAGTGATTTTAAAGAGACTGATTTAGATATTTTGTTATATATAAAGGGGGCCAAAAATGGATAAAAATAATGAGCAAAAGCTGTTTTTGTGGAGGGTAAGTCATATACTATATCTTGCCTTCGTTTTTTAATATTTTTATCACAGGGTTGTAGATGTTGATCTTTTAATATTTCCAATATGTATGTTTGTCTGACATTAAGTACTGGTAATTCAGTGTATAGTAAGTCTGTTGTTGTTTGTTTTAATATCGCACGCTGTGTTCTTTCTACTCTTAGCAAAGACGTCTTATTTACTCCACCCCAGACGGTGATACCGTATGACAGTATAGAGTGACATAGGGCGAAATAGATGGAATTCAATAGTTTAGGATCACATATAAATTTTAGAGTTTTAAATACAAAAATTAGTCTCCTGAGGCGGCCAATTAATACTTCTATATGACTCTTCCAGGAAAGATGTTGATCAACAATGACACCTAAGTACCTAATATTGTTAGTTTGAGATAATTTTTGGCAGTTGCATGTTGGAGTATTATTAGGTTCACAATAATGCGCCTTTAGTTCAAGTGTCTTGAGATTGAGATATTTATTCGAACGAATGCTGAAATTTAGATATTTTGTTTTATATAGGTTTAATGATAATAAGTTTTGGTCTAGCCATGTTGCAACTCTCCTAAAATCATCATTGGCATTTTTATATACTTCTTCATTAGACTTGCCATGAGAAATTAAAACTGTATCATCTGCAAAGGTTATGATTTTGCTGTTGTTAAGTGTAAGTAAACAAAGCTCATTTATGTACACCAAAAAGAGTGTAGGGCCCAAAGTACTTCCCTGGGGGACTCCATATTTAATATCAGTTTCTTCACTTACCAAATTGTCTACTTTTAGTATTTGTTTTCTGTCCGTCATATAGCTACTCAAGAGTTGATGTGGTAGTCCACGAACTCCCACATTTTCAAGTTTTTTTAACAACAGAGGAATAGACACTGTATCAAAAGCCTTTTTCAGGTCCAAAAACAATCCTAAACACTTAACGCGACTGTCTAAGTTATTAACAATAGCCGATATACATTTTTTTAGTGCATCAGATATTGATTTATTATTCTGAAATCCGTATTGATTATTAGCTAAAATTTTATATTTCTTAAGATAGTTTCGTAGTCTAATGTTTATAATTTTTTCTATTATTTTAGATAGTATCGGCAACAAAGAAATAGGTCTATAATTATTAATATCCTCTTTAGCACCGGTTTTAAATATTGGTACAATAATTGTTTTTTTAAGCGCTTGAGGGAATATACCTTGTTCAAAACATATATTAGAAATCATAGCAATCGGACCAGATAAAACATTAACAGATAATTTAAGCAACTTAGAAGTAATACCATCCCATCCACATGAATTGGTGTTTTTAAGTGATTTTATAATTCTTGCCACCTCATATTCATCAGTTGGGGTCAAATAAAACGAACCCCTATTATTACTTCTGCTTGGTAACATGTGTAGAAGTTTGTCTTCCGTCGTTTGGGTTCTTTGCATTATATTTTTTGCTAGTTCTGCACCAATGCCAGCAAAATATTTATTTGCATAATCAAGAGATTCTTTATGACTAGATTTTAATGTAAGTATTTCCGTTGAAGTGTGTTTATCTTTATTTAAATAACATATTTCTCTAACACACTCCCATTGTACTTTGGGGTTAAAATTATTTTTCTTAAGTTTGTTCTTATAATATAACTGCTTAACATTATTTAGAATTTTCCTACATGTATTGTGATATCTAATGTAACTTATTTTTAGTATAACATTATTTGGATCTTTACGTAATTTACTATGGAGTCTATCCCTATGTTTTATGCACCTAATTAAACCAGGGGTGATCCATGGTTTAATATTATTTTTCCTACCCGACATCTTTATAAAAGTAGTATTAGAGTCTAGTGCATTCATAACTGTAGCAAGAAATGTGTTTGTAGCTTCGTTGGCATTTAAATCTTTAAGTAATATATTCCATTCGATCTCTTTTAATAGTTTAATGACTGTATGATAATCTATTTTTTTAATGTGTGTTATTGCTGTTTTTCTGATTATTTTATTTTGTGATAATGAGACTATTACGCATGCATGATCAGTTAATGCTGTTCGGCAGACTAAAGTCTTAATCGGTAATTTAGTTTTAACAAAACAGTGATCTAAGCAACTTTTGTCTGTGGTGAGGATGTTATGTGTAGGCGTTAGTCCATATATAGCTGTAAGTTCAAGATAACTATCACATCTTGCTGCATTACATCCTTCTTTAATATCAATATTTAAATCTCCCATCAATATTAAATTGTTTTGGGTAAAATCCTTAAGGATAATTTCCAAAGAATGTGTAAAATTTTCTAAATTTGTGAATTCAGGAGGTCTATATATACCTATGATGTTAATGTCTTTAAGACAAGCTACCAGACACGTAAGTTCTTTCGTATTTTGTGGTTCTATCACCTTAACTTCAAGAGATTTCTTTATATACATAACAACACCATCGTTTTTATTTAGATTTCGCTTTGTATAAAATTGGTTATAATTTAATAATGTAGGTAGTAAATTTACTTTATTTAGCCAGCATTCTGTCAAAATTATTATATCTTGTTCAATTTGTAGTTGTTGGAGAAGAACCGTAAGCCCATCAAAATTCTTATTAATACTACGTATGTTTTGTGTTAAAATGTTTAAATTACTGTTAGAGTGCAATATCCCCTTGCACTTGTCAACATCATCAATTAAGACTGCTGTGCTGATATTGGTATTATTATCAATATCAGCTTGCAGTTTCTGAATGTTAACCATTTTTAAAAATGGATTTTATGCAGTACTGATATTTTGATGATGTAGACAGATTAAGGGACATTAGCAGTAATATAATAAATATATATAATATTTGTATAAGAGTAATTGTGTGTATGTGTTGTGTGTGTATAATATAAATTTGAAATTTATGATAAAAAACTACTGTAACATTTTGTAACAAACAATGTAAGTAAGATTTAAAATATAAAAGGACAATAACGTAAGATATAAGAACAGAAACAAAAACTATTATTAAATTAAAAGTATACCATATAAGTTGAAGTGCTAGTCATATAGTGGCTTCCCCTTTAAGAGATTCAATTTGCTCAATAGACTTGATAAGAATAGCCGCATCATCTTCATTTTTCCTTACAAAGATTCTTCCTCTTGATATCCAGATGTATTTAAATCCATATAATTTCTGCAGTTGGCGGGCATGGTAGTACAATTTTCTTGTATTAGGTGTGAGAAATTCATTAATATAAATGCGTTCCTTACAGTTTTGCTCACCAAAGATGCTTGTATTTAATTTTTCATCATTTTTCTTATTGTACATCTTCGTTAATTTTAATACTTCATTTCTTATCTGACCATTATGATATTCTACTAATATAGGTTTTTTAACCCCTTGTTTCACTCTATAACATTGTCTAATACTCTCCGTCGTAGGATTAAAACTAATAGTTTCATGAAATTTTGTAATCATTTGTAAAATATTTTCATTTTCAGTTACTGGTGTAGTTATTTCAATATAGGAGGAGCGCTGGTTACGTTGGATTTCTTCTATTTCATCTTCTAGAGTAATAATTTTTTTAATTGCTTTGTTATGGTCCTCTTGAAGAACAGCCATTGACTCTTTTAATTGATTGTATAGCTTATTCGTTTGCATCAATTTTTCTTCTATTATTTCATTAGAACTTATTATTTTCTCATTTTGAATTTTTAAGATATTATTCTGCAACTTAAGTTCCTCAATACTTTTAAATATTTTATCAAATTTTTCTCCTTGTCCTGTTTGTATAGTTCTTATCAAAATCTGTATTTCCTCTCTTAATTCCTCAAATTCAATCCGTTCTTTACGCTTCCGTACTGAAGCATAACTCAACGAAGATCCCGCGTCGGTTTTACTGGTGTTCGCCAAGTCGGGTTGTGATGAGTATTTACCGTCTTTGTTTGATGGAGATCGTAGCATCTTACTATTTTGCCTATACTGTACACTAATGACGCGTAGACGCAATGAATAGCAAGCGTTCTTATCTTAGATTAAACAAGTTACAATGTAAAATGGATTTTATGACAATACTTTAAAGTTTATATTTGCTTGTTGAACTTTTACGGAACACAATTAAGCAGGTAGTATTGAGTGTACGTCTACACGGCAAGAAGCCGAGCGAGAAAGTGGAATACCTGTTTGGGGGGAAAGGAAAATAGCTATAAAAATTGGGGACAACATCTATTGGCATAACGCAATAGTTGCAGATATTGTGGATGATTGCATCATTGGATTAGACTTCCTTCAAAATTACCAGTGTACGATTGACATGAAATATGGAGTTTTAAAGTGCAGAAATAGAGAAGTACCGATAAGTGGTGGAGTTAAGGGGAAAGTTTGTTGCTTAAGAGACACCGCTCTTCCACCAAGATCACAGACTCTAGTACCTGTCGCTATACCTCAGAACAAGTCAGATAGTCAATGGTGCTGCGCTATCATAGATAAGTGTGAAGATGAGAGCTCGTGGATCCCAGCAAGAGTTGTAGTAGGTAAAACTTCGACATCCATGGTTCCAGTGCTGAACACCAGTGACGCTACGCAAACTATTCAGAGAGGGGAAGTTGTGGGGACTTGCGAAGAGATAGCTTGGTTAAGCAGATGTCAACAGAATGAGAAGGTGCTTAACAAGGATAAGGAGCAAGCAATGAAACTTTTAGAAGACTGCAAAGATCATCTCACAAGTTCACAGAAGACAAAAGCTGAAAATTTACTTTACCAATATTCAGATTTGTTCTCGAAACATGATGGCGATATTGGAAGAACTGGTTTAGTGAAGCACAAAATTAATACTGGTGACGTACCGCCTATTCGACAACGACCAAGACGAATTCCATGGGCTAAGGAGAAAGAAGTTGACGACATGATCCAAGACATGAGAAAGAACAACATCATCGAACAATCTACTAGTCCTTGGTGTTCTCCAGTAGTACTTGTAAGGAAGAAGGATGGATCTACAAGGTTTTGCATCGATTACCGCAGACTCAACGATGTAACCAAAAAGGACAGTTATCCCCTGCCTCGAATCGACGACACCTTAGACACTCTCAGTGGTATGAAATGGTTTTCAACTCTCGATTTGAAGAGTGGCTATTGGCAAGTGGACATGGACCCCGTGGATAAGGAGAAAGTGCGTTTTCAACTGGAAAAGGGTTGTGGCAGTTTAAGGTTATGCCGTTCGGGTTATGCAATGCACCAGCAACATTCGAGAGGTTAATGGAACGTGTACTCGCTGGATTACTAGGAGCAGCCTGCCTTGTTTACCTGGATGACATAATTATAGTGGGACGTGACTTCGAAGACCATCTTAAGAAACTCGAAGCAGTATTCGATAAACTAAGGGAAGCTAATTTAAAGTTAAGTCCGAAGAAGTGCTTATTCTTCAGAAAACAAGTAAATTACCTTGGGCACGTAGTTTCGGAAAACGGAGTAGAAACGGATCCTGGGAAAATCACCGCTGTGAAAGATTGGCCAACCCCTAAGGACAAGACGCAAGTGAGAGCATTTCTAGGATTGTGCTCCTACTATCGACGATTTGTGAAAGGGTTTTCTGACATCGCCAAACCACTTCATAAACTAACCGAGGAGAAGAGACCTTTCGTATGGGACAATAATTGTGAATGGGCCTTTCAAGAACTGAAGAAACATCTTTGCCAAACACCGATCCTTGGGTATCCAGACACAAAAGGAGAGTTTATTGTCGACACTGATGCTAGCAATATCGGTATTGGAGGTGTATTGTCCCAGCGGAAGGGTGATCAGGAGGTGGTTATCGCATATTTCAGTAAGTCACTCTCTAAACCGGAAAAGAATTATTGCGTTACTCGAAGGGAGCTACTTGCTGTAGTGAAAACCTTACAGCATTTCAAGAAATACTTGCTAGGACGCAAATTTTTAGTAAGAACCGATCACGCTGCCCTGAAATGGTTATTGGAATTCAAGGACCCCGAAGGACAGGTAGCGCGATGGATTGAACAACTTCAAGAGTTTCAGTTTAAAATAGAACATCGTGGGGGTAAAACACACAGTAACGCCGATGCCCTATCTAGAAGACCATGCGAGGAACACTGCAAGTACACTGTCACAAACACTGTCACAAACAGGAGGTAAAAGAGCTAGAATCTATTAAAATTATAAGAACAGATTCGATAGATGAACGTTGGAGCGATGATGTCATGAAGAGAGCACAAGAAGAAGACCGAGACATACGACCGATCATGGAATGGTTAAGTAGTGGTAGACCAAAACCTAAGTGGACTGACATAGCACAGTACAGTACAGCTACGAAAAGTTTGTGGGCACAATGGGACAGTCTGTTGTTACACAATGGAGTATTGTGCCGCAAATGGGAGAAGCTAAAATAAAAGTATCTGAGGTACTTCGAGCCTACCATGATGGTTCTTCTGGTGGACACTTAGGGATGAGAAGAACGTTAATCAAGATCAAGGAGCGATTTTACTGGCTGCATTGTCGAGATGATGTTGAGGACTGGTGTCGGAAATGCGTGCAATGTGCCTCTGTCAAAGGCCCGCAAACCAGAAGTCGAGGAGCAATGAAATTATACAATGTTGGGGCACCTTGGGAGAGAATCGCAATAGACGTAGCAGGACCATTTCCGATTACTAACTCCGGGAACCGATACATTTTAGTTGTAATGGACTATTTCACGAAATGGCCTGAAGCATTCGCCATACCAAATCAAGAAGCTGTTACTGTTGCAAATAAATTGGTCAAAGAGGTATTTTGCAGATTTGGTGTCCCATTAGAAATGCACAGTGATCAAGGAAGAAACTTCGAATCACAGGTGTTTCAAGAACTGTGTAAGATCATGGGGGTGCACAAAACTAGAACTACGCCTTGTCACCCACAGTCCGATGGAATGGTGGAGAGGTTTAATCAAACTTTAGAACGACATCTAGCCAAGGTTGTAGATAGTCATCAAAAGGATTGGGACGAGTATATATCACTGTTTCTTCTATCTTACCGGACAGCATTACATGAAAGCATTGCAATGACACCTGCTTTTGCAAATTTCGGAAGAGAATTACGGTTACCAGCGGATCTGTTAAGTGGTTGCCCGCCGGATACCCCAAGTTACATCACCGAATATGCCAGTGAACTAAGAGCGAAGATGATTGGCGTTCATGAGCAGATACGAGATGCAGGGCTACAAGCAAGTGAACGCATGAAAACTCGTTATGACCGGAAGGCGACAGGAACGAATTTCAACGAAGCCTCATTGGTATGGCTGCATAACCCGGTGAGACGAAAGGGTAAATCGCCAAAGCTACAACCCAGTTGGGAGGGGCCTTATAAGGTAATAACGAAAATTAACGACGTCACTTTCCGAATTCAACGTACATCCAGAAGCCCGGCTAAAATCGTGCATGTGGACCGATTGGCCAAGTATCACGGCAACAACGATGCTCGAGACGAGCATGTCTTAGGAGGGGATAGTGTCGCGGAATAGAGTGCGAACCCGTCATAATAGCACGCTTGTACCATGCCTTACAACAGCGAATGTCAATTTCTAACTTTTGACAATTAAATAACAAGAACAGTTTATTACAAATTTTAATGTGACAGAAAGAGATAACGCATTTTCAGGAACAATTTGGAAGTTACTAGAAACATTTTGAATTTTCGATACTAGAATGTTCTAAATTTACGCATATAAAAAGGCCGGCAGTGTGTCGAGAGATCAGTTGATGTTCGGAGCTAAGTGAAGATTGCGAAGAGATACGAAATAGTGAAAAGGTGAAGAAGAGTATAGTGAATTGTTAAAAGTGGTGATTTATAGAGCTCAGAGACTCAATTAAACTAGTGCTGTGTACAAACTGCGCGTGTGTATAAAGTGTAAATAAAACATCTTTAGTGCGAGAACGCTTTTAATTTCCGATCCCGAACCCGTAGTACGTAACAATACGTTAATACTGTGAATCTAATAAGTACGGCCAGTAGGCCCACCACTTCTTAAGGTCTCTCAGACATACATGTTTCCTAACCGTAAGACAAGTAGGTAATTGGAAACGTTTCGCTCATGAAAATATCATAGTCCGGGAGGTAGTGTCAAATTTTTACGGTGATTTTGGCATGGAATCTATGAACTTATTTTGATAGTTAGTATTTGTATGAGAACAAAAATAATTGTCAGCTGGCGCGACTCCGGGGCTTTTGGGCTAGAGAAAATATTAACGTAGATGAAAAAAAAAATATTCTTGGACTATTTTGGCAATGATGAAAAAGTATAAATAATTTAGTTTATGAATTGTAGATCTTAAAAAAAGTGTCAGCTGTATCAAACTTTGAAAGTCAAGCTAACAGGTTGTGCCTCGTTAAAATTCCAGCTGACATAAATTATTATGATTATTGAATTATAATCTTTAATATATACAATTTTCAGCTTTGCCAAAATGCTACAAGTTTTTCTGATTTTTTAACATGTTTACATGATCAGCTAACATATTTTGTCACGTACATGATACAGCTGACACTTTTTTTTAAGATCTACAATTCATTAACTAATTATTTATACTTTTTCATCTTTGCCAAAATAGTCCAAAAAAAAATTTTTTTATTGAAGTTTCCTGGCATTTTCTCATCTTATGCCCCGGTTTTGGGCCAACTGACAATTTGTTTATTAATAAGCGTTGGAACAACTGACTATACAAAAAAACAAAAGCCATGCCAAAATGCTCCGGTCAAATTTGACACTACCTCCCGGACTATCAGGGATGCGAGACTCTGATTTGAACCCGCACTATCTTACAGATAAATAAAATTTAATTGTAATTTTGTAATATCAAAAAAAACAGCTATTAGGTAGAAACTAAGCGTTATACGTTCTATAGCTGTTCAAGAATAGCTACAATGATTAGGAAAAGTTCAAATTTATAGTTTAATAATTATATCACACTCGAAAGTAAAAACTTATTAATTAACTATTGCATAAGTAATTAAAAAATCAAGATACTTTTTCGGCGAATTATTGTTCATTCATATAGTCAGTAAACCCCTGCTTTTTTTAATTTCTTTATATTTATTATGTTTAAATAAGTATTTGTTATTGATAAAGTACCGGCAGTGAGCGTTGCTTGCGCAAGCTAAAGCACCCGCTTTCGGCTGTTTTTTCATCCCTCTGGGAAAATTATAAATATCGGTCCTACAGTTACGCAAGTTTGTTCACAAAGAAATAAAATCCCCATTTTAGTTTTTGTTTTTAACTTTTTCAATATTACAAGCGAAACTTAATTTTTTTCAATAATCATTCACATGCGATTCGGAATCGAATAACACCTGGTTCATATTTACCGAGACTATAAATAAAAGTTGACCAAAAAGGCACTTGTTGACAAAATAGGGGCGTGTTGTTCCGGGGCTCATCGTCTGTCTGTTTGTTCCGGTTAATCTCCGAAACGGCATGACCGATTTCGACAGAATATTAACTGGTATATAGCTGATGTCATAAGAGGTTACTTTTACTTTAAGAAACAAATAAGAGTTATGTTCAAAAAAAATTAAATGTAATTAGGTACTATGCACCCGAGAGAAGCAAGGGTAAGTCGAATAAAACACGTACATAGGAGGTCAGTCGTGTTTTGGTTCTTCAACTGCTAGTATCCGCGTCAGACGTCAGTATCACGTCGATAACTTCGAATAAATAAGTTATTTATAAATCATAGGCGCGTTCAACCAAACAAACTAGTACACACCAAAAAATTCAGCTTTATATTGTAGTATAGATTAACTAAATAATATTAAGTAAATGTCCTAGAGATCAAAAATCAATTACTTCCGTATACGGTTATGCTATATATAGTCTGTGCCAGCCAATGAAAGTTTTTTTATATAAACAATGTCTTTTGTTATTCGTCCTTTCATAGTAGTGCTACTTTGTGTTTATTCTGAACAGGTAAGTACTCCTATGTGACAAATGTTTACGAAAGCTATAAAGTTATAATTTACAGATATAATTTATTGGTCATAAATTATTTTAAAAGAAAGATCTAAATAAAGTGTTTCTATAATAAATTGCACTTTAAACTTTTGTAATTAATAACAATTTTTAATAGAAAAATGCAATAAATAACTCAAAATAATATTATAACACGAGTTTATTAAATAAGGAAAATAAGGTTATTCCCCTCATGCAAAAATATGTTTTACAAAATATTCGTGTTAAAATAAACAAAAATGAGGAAAATGATCCATGAAAACTTAGATTCACTACATAGTATAAAATAAAGTCGCGTAACGCAGTCTGTACCTATATTTGCTTAGATCTTTAAAACTATGCAACGGATTTTGATGCGGTTTTTGTAATAGATAAGAGTGATTCAAGAGGAACGTTTATTTGTATAACTAGCGGAACCCGCGGCTTTGCTCGCGCTAAATCGCTAGTAAATACTAATAATATTTAAACATGTTGAGCGGGTATGATTCTGCATGTGGCTATACCTGATAACGTTTGCGCATCTTCGGCAAATAAGTTTATTTGGAGAAGTACTGCAACAAGATCATTTATTGATTTACCTTCTGCTCGCGACTTAACTTTTTATGCTTTACTTTTCCACTTCTAAAATCTTTTAGCTTTTATTACTTTATTTACGAATATTGATACTATATACTCAGTGGTAACGCACGCACTTTGGGAGCTTAGCGAAGCAGGTTCAACTCCAAAATCTCGCACCTCTGATATTATCATTCTAACGCGACTACCACTTGTCTTATGGCGAGAAAAAATGTGTGTGTCTGAAGGAACCTAAGTATTCAGCACGACCGCCAACCTGCACTTAGCCAGCATGGCGGACTATGGCTTGATTTTACTCGTATTTAAGCGAGGCCAGTGTCCAGCAGTGATATTTAATAAGGCTAATAACAGTTCGAGACATTTATATCATATATCGTACTACGGGATTTAACGCGTGTATAAGTTAAAGGTAAATTACCTTATTCCCGACGTTTTAGCCAGGTTTCACCAGCCGTGGTCACGGACAGATTTATACATGCTTAGCCCTTCAAGAGGGTTTTATTTTTACTACAGTAAAACTACACGTTATAAAGTAAGTCACTCTCTGCTTCTAGCGATCGACTCCCGAAGATAACAGTTATGTTGCAGCCGTGGTCGAGTACGAAGTGCAGTCTAATTCAGCAACTAATTTACAAAATTACAGGAAATTAATAGAAGATGCTGCTGAACAGGTAAAGTTACATTAAAATATGTTCATTGTTATTTTATCTTGTGTTGACTCCTTATGGAAGTATTTAGTGATAACTTTTCCGTAATTGAATAGCTTCACAGTACTACACCGAATATAAAAAGGTTTGTACTCAAGCAAGACAATATTCAGATAATAAATTAACTAAAAAAATTCTTTTTAAGGCCTTTGCCAAAAAACAATAATCCTCAGAACCTAAATAATTTAAAAATCTTCACATGATTGTATGTTTGTAAATTCATCCGTATGAAACTGCTGAACTTTCTTCAACAATAATAATAGCTACGTTTCGCATATGAACCACTAACCTCAACTTCCTCCCTTCACCGCCCCCCAGGTTGGGAACTCCTGTATTAGTTAGACTTTTGTATAAACAAATTAAAAATAGCTTTGGCACATGTTACTGGCTAAAAATAACGTATACGGGGAATAATTCGATTAATAAATATTTTTAGTACTTTACGTGTAAAACTAAAAAACATGACAAACCTAATCTTTACAGAATGCTGATATAATAGTGTTTCCTGAACTGACGATCTCCAATCACGAGAGCGTAGTTGTGCCAATCAATGGCTCGCTCAAGGAATACCCTATTCCAGCGTTACACCCAGAATTATACGGCGAGGTTAGAAAAAGCATTTACTTTATTTTAAACATATATTTTAATACGTATTTTTTACATGATTTAACATAAACATATTTACACTTCATCTATACTAATATTATAAACGCGAAAGTTTGTAAGTATGGATGTATGGATGTATGGATGTATGGATGTTTGTTACTCTTTCACGTAATAACTACTGAATGGATTTTAATGAAACTTTACAATAATATAGCTTATACATCAGAATATCACATAGGCTACAATTTATAAAGATATTGTGTGAATTGTCCAAAATATGACGATAAGTATCAAGTAAGTAGTAAAAAATCTACCATCTGCGAGCTATTCTGGCGTGCGCTGCCAAAACCGCTAGAGTTATACATATGTAATGTATGATGGAAATGTTTATCTTAACAAGCGACTCACCCTCACTTCGCTCGGGATCGTCCCTAGATTTAGCGCGAGCGAAGCCGCGGGTTCCACTAGTAATGTTATATTTGAGCACAATATATATTTATTTATTTATTTACTATATAAATCTAGAAAGTTTGAGAGAGGATATTAAAACCACTGGTAAGAAATAATGTTCGTTATTGAAACCGATAGCATAGTAGTTAAGTCTTTAACTGCTGAGCTATACAAATTGTACGATAAGCATGCTCAGGCCTACGTGGTGGTGGCGTTTACTGACAGACAGACTAACGGACAGACCATAAAGCGACAGACAAAAGTATTTAAAACAAATAAATATTTTTAATGGTATTGTAATTTTTATGAATGACAAATTCTTATTATTCGTTAAACTAATTTCGAAAAGGAACGAATTCCCTACAAAATACAAATATGTCACTACATTAAGCATTATACAATGTTTATTTTTAAATTACCAGGTCTTGGTATCGATATCAGCAGCTGCGCGGCATCATCAGATATATGTAGTGATTAACGTACAAGAGATTGTCAATTGCACTGTAGAGGCAACCGGGGAGAACTGCCCTGAGGCAAAAGTTTACTTGTTTAACACCAACATTGTGTTTGATAGGAATGGTGCAGTTATAGACAGGTACCCAAATTTTGTATTGACATAAGTTTTATACAATACCTAAAATTAACTATTACTACCTATTTAAGTCATATTTTGTTAACCGATTTTAATGAGCTGAATTTCTCACAAATAACTTCAAAAATTCAGCTCATTAGAATCAGATATTCAGCCGATAAACATTTTACATTTTTATTGATTGGTTTTTCCAAAATATGGATCAGAATCGATTCTTCGTTACATTCTTCTTGGATTCTTCAGAACGGCAACCAATCCCATTGAGTCTAGCCAACTACGCATAACGCAGGAGATATTATAATGCAGCATGTGTACGCGCAGACACAAGTGCATTCTCTATTCCTATCACACTCATACTCTGGTGAGACGACTACTCGACACGATCAGTGAGAGCTAAGGCGCAGGACCGACGGCTTTACGCCCTCTCCGAGGCACGGAGGTAAAACAGCGCCAACTTCCCAACTCCGGGCTGTTTCTGAGACTTACTAAACAGAAAAACTCAATAACTAAACTTGGCCCGACCCGGGACTCGAACCCAGGACGAACGATGTGCGACCGTACATGCTAGCCACTACACCACCGAGGCAGATACGATAATTATAAAAGATAATTTTCTATTTACAGATATCGCAAGATAAATCTCTTCGGTGAATACACTCGTACACCGGCTTTGACTCCAGATTTGGGTATCTTCACTACAGACTTTGGTGTCACTTTTGGTCACTACATCTGCTTCGACCTAATGTTCCAAGTGCCTGCGGTACAAGTCGTGCAGAAGTATAATATAACTGACGTCATCTTCCCTACCATGTGGTTTTCCGAAATGCCTTATTTAACTGGTAAGTTTGAGCGTTTAGTCCCTACCTACTAGTAGCTATTCGTATTGCTATTAATAATGTCAAGAGTTATGAAATTCGTTTTTACTACACCCTAAGAATCTACTAGCCTATTTTTATAATATTTGTTATTTACTTATATAATGTATGCTTGGAAAATTTAAACTGTTCGCTTTCTTCACGCAATAATGTGAATATTCTTAAAGTAAATAGCCAAAATCTCAAGCAACTGGTTATTTGCAGTTACTGTATAATTTTGATATTTAATAATTAATTTAATATTAAAAGCAGGATCACTTATTTTCAGCTGTGCAAATCCAAGAAGCGTATGCGTACGCAATGAATGTGAACTTCCTAGGGGCAGGAGCGAACAACGTGCAAGTTGGGAGTGCTGGTTTGTAGAGCTTATTACATTTTTACCCCACGCTAGCCGGACAATTATTTAAATGTTTTTCAAGTTTCTTGCTTAATTTGCCATTTAAACCGTTTGATTTTTTTTCATATCAAAATTCATATCAAAAGTCATTTTTGTCTTGCTTGTGGAAATTCATAATATAATCACAAAATTTACACATAAAATATAGTCATAGTCTATAAATATATGTAATAAATAAAATTATATACTTATATACTAATAATAATAATAAATCCTCACATTTACGTCTTCAGTAACCTATTCCAGCAAACTGAGAAGCCATTGTCAACTGAGTATAAGACGGCCTTAAAATGTTAATACTCCTAAAATGTTAACAGTTCAAAATTTACAAACAGTCACATCTGTAAAGTTCTTAGCACTAAAATAAAATATAATTTCATCCAAATATGCGTGTAACAATAATGTTTTGATTTTACAGGTTCAGGAATTTATTCGGGAAAAGCTGGAGCTTTAGTAAGCATTATGCCAGGAACACCAACAACGAGGTTACTCGTGGCTAGAGTTCCCAAAGTACCTGGTCAAGTAAGCATTTTTTTTTCTTATATAACGGATAACGGACATACCAGTTTACACCGGTCAATATTAATAATGTCCACAATACACATACTTACTATTAAGTTACTTGTGACATATATATACCTCAAATACTTATGTACAATACAACATTAAACTTAGTCTGTCGACTACATGATTTGTAGACAGAGTTTCATTTACATTCGTTTAGGAATCCATGCGTGACTTCTTCTTAGCATATTAAAAATATTGATATACTAGCAGCTTACCCTTGCTTCGCTCGGGTTCATGAAGATGAAGCCGCAGGCTCCACTAGTGCATTATACATATAAACCTTCCTTATGTAGTGATGATAATATAAATATATCATAAAATTTTAAATATATACAATTTATTACAGATAGAAGATAATTACCCAGGACCAATAAACGACGACCCCTTAGTGCTAGATAGATTAAGGCTGATTAACGACCCATCTCTGCCGTCGCACGTCACGCGTCTGATTAAGCCTGGCTTCGAGGAATTCACGCTGACAGACAATGACGTTGTTTGCCATTTTAAAATACGCATGAGCGAAAGAAATAGCGATATGGTAAGTGTTTAATACTATAAGGTAGTTTGTGGGTTTGCATGTGTATACACTTTAGTGCATATCTATTAAATATTAACCAAGCTTTTTATGAATATGTAGAATATTTAGTTTAATTGTTCTCAAACTTAGTACAAGTAGGTAGTGTAAACCATTCTCCCCACCGTGCGTTCACCTTGTCGTGGTTGCACACTGCACAGTATTGTCCCGCAATCCTAAGCTAAGAAACGCACATGGAGATGGCCCACTTTAGTGGGTGGTATCAGAATTCAGATGTGTCATGCGGGTTGCTCCTGGTACTTCTCTCAGAACAAAGTGAACTGCGGAGCAACGCCGTGGTATGCGTAAAAGAATTTTCCAACATTGCGGCGCACAATGATTCCGGATATGAATAAAAAATCTATATATAAATAAAATAAAAATGAATGTTGGTAAGCGCATAACTCAAAAATGGCTGGACCAATTCGGCAATTTTTTTTGTATGTTCCTTAAAGTCCACGGAAGGTTTTAATACTAAAAAAAATCAAAATTTGCAAAAAAAACTTATACTAAAGGATACCCTAGGGACGAACCCAAGCGAAGCGAGGGTGAGTCACTAGTACTTAATAATAAAATAAAATAAAAAATAAAACTCTTCAAGTCGCGTTTTCGAGATTCCACTGTCGAAATATAGATTATTTGGAAGTACAAGTTGAGTAATTCGTGTTTTTTAAATGTACACAGATAATACTCTCTTAGGTTTACGCGATTATTTGACATTATAAATGAAACTATCTTTTCTGATTTTGTCGCGGATTTATTTTGATTTTTGGTTCCCGACGTTTCGAATGCTTTACAGCAATCATGGTCCTGTAACCATAATTGCTGTAAAGATTCATTTATAATGTACACAGATAAGCTATAAAAGTTACGTATATACACTAATCTAACTAAGCGATGAAAAAAGTTGTAAATGATTGGTTTAAAACTGTATCAGACTTGGCAAATATATTTAAAAATTATTATGCGCTGGGGACTCATATTTTGGGGACTCTTAGAGTTGTATTCTGTCGCATGTGCATTTTAAACTATATTGTTATTAACACGCTATATTTGGCTTTTAAATTAAAAAAAATATTTGTGTGCATGAAATTAACCAATAACTTCTGTAAGGTAAGTCAAAGTTATTTTTATTGAAAATGTAGGTATTCATCATATTTTAGTAACTGCATGTATAATATAATTTATAAGTGCTTGTGCTTGTGGCAAGTAGGTAAATAAAATTGATGTGCCTGTTTTTTTCGAATTAACAGCTTTTCAGCAAATGCATATTATAGTAAAGTAAATGTAGAAATCGCAAAATGGATTAAAGTTAATTTAATTAAAAATAGCCATGAGCACTTTCAGATAGGCAAGTCATTATAGGCATATTTGTTTATAAATTATATTCGATAAAAAATATGTCTCATCTGGTTATCAGATCGGTGAAGGTCGATCTACCACGGTCTCCTCTACCAATAAGCATAACTTAATTATATTTTTAAGCACACCCAATAATTATTGTTTTCATAAATAGTTATTTTAAATTTCGATCGTATAATATCAACAGTCACTTCTGGTTTGTAGAATTAACACTATAAGACCAATATGAACATTTCTCATTCGCAGTAGAAAAAAACCAAAACGAAAAAACGTGGAAACTTATAAAAATATTTAAAAAAAGTAAAAATTATATTGAGATGAACATATAAATGTATATTTACATTATTTTAACAAGAAATATATTTCAGGCGCCATTTTATAGAGCAGTGGCTCATGATGGAGTGAACGTGTACGCTAAACGTCCAGCTGGTACTGTGGGATGTAGTATAGTCGCTTGTAAGACTGAAAATATCAAAAGCTGTGTTTATAGGTAAATACATATTGATTACCATAGAGGCTTTTTACGTAGTATAGAGAAATTATCTAATTTGGCTTGCGATAAATTAGTTAATATTTTAAATGGAAAAACCAAGAATTTTTCATATTCTTTCTATGTACATATTATACTAGATTTGTCTTTGATGGTCCTGATTTTCAGGCTCTTGATAATGTAAAATTTCACATATTTAGAATATGTGACTTCATTATTTCGTCATAACCCAGAATATTATCAGTACATATAAATAAAATTTAAGTGTCAATTTCAAATTAACAGCTTTTCACTAAATGCATATGAAAGATAATGCGGTACTTCTATAAAAAAATCTTTTTTGTAAATTTCTATCTGTCTGTCTGTTTGTTCCGGCTGATTTCTGAAACGACTGGACTGATTTTGACGGCATTTTCACGCGCAATTAGCTAATGTTATGGGGAGTAACTAAGGCTGTCATTTTATTAGAAAATTATAAAAACCGTTTAATTTATTAAAGTGGTAGTGCCATGCTTGTTACCTTCGGGTAGCAACCGAATGGGCCGGCACGCCCCGTATAGTTCATTAGTACCACTCTCTCACAGAAGACCGGCGTGAAGTGGCAGCTATGCTGTCGCGTTTCGTCCGGGAGGCCCACTCTCCTTCCCCCATCCCTCTTCCCTTCATCCTCCGCCTTCGTTCCCCCCTCCCTCCTCCATCCCTCCCTTTCCTGAAAGGCCGGCAACGCATCTGCAAGCCTGGCTTGCAGATGTCCATGGGCGGAGGTGATCACTTCCCATCAGGTGAGCCTCCTGCCCGTTTGCCCCCTTTTTACCATAAAAAAAAATTTTCTTGCGCCCAGCGGCTTTGCAGTAATATATTAAAAAGACATATTTTTTACAGATTTCCAAATAACGAAAAAAGAGAAATTACATCGTTGGAAATTCAAATGACTTCACACAGTAAACACTACAACAGCACGTTGAAATGCCAAGACATAGTGTACTATCCCGTTTCACTTAGAAACAATAAATTTCCTCTAAGTCCTAAGAACTTTACCTTCAACGAACAAAGTATAGAGAACAATGAGATCTTGCAAAAACATTTTCAAGAATTATTGACTTATAAAATCAATTCTCCCCAACAAGAGTTGATTTCTAGTGGAATTTGGGGGAGAATATTTACTAGAGATGAAAAAATAAAGTTTAATCCAACTGAAGAAGATAAGCAAGGTTATATTGAAATTGAAAAGGTGATATTTCATAATGACGGCGACAGCAACGTGCCAAGGGCTTAATATTTTGTTTTTACGAGTACATAGATTACCTGTGCAGGCAAAGAATGGGAATCCTAAATCTCGACTGATATATTTATTTAGAAGAAGTTATATAAACGCTAAAACAATTGACTAAAAACGATGTATTCTCATAGATATAGATAGATAGGTCTTAGATACTACTTAGTTTTAGATAATTGTATATAATATGTTATGAAATGCCAATTATAGAGGTCTTATGATAAAATACTGTTCTGAATCGTTAGACGTTACAATTTTGCATTATTTTTTATTTTTTATTAGGAAAGGTGTAAAGTGTAAATAAAGACAGGGATAGTTTGTAAGCAAAAAGTGAAAAGGGACCTTTTACAAATTATTTCATTAACAATTTATTATGTCATTCTTAATTTTCGTAAGTTTTATAATATCTATACTGTAGAATATCTTATTGTAGGATGTCCTATTTACTGCTAAAAAATTGTCTCCTCTACTTAGTACTTCCAATACAGTAAAACATGTTTTAAAAATAAAAAAAATAGGTTTTATTAATTTATTTTGTGGTATAAATCGAATTTCATTAGTATTGTATAAATATATATCTAATCTTGACAGTGTAGTAGCTAACAACTGACTTGTCTTGCCGTTCCTCTTCAATTAAATTGTTTTCTTTTGTTTTTCTAAATTTTGCTGAGTTATGTACAGGCTGTACTAGGTGGACGAGCGGGGCACCACCTAGTACAGGGGCCAGTTTTTGTTGTAATAAAAGTTGTAAAATTTGAGTCAATATAAGTATTTTGATATGCACGACAAACAAACAAACAAACAAACAAACACTAGAAGAAAACCACGCTATTATTTTTGAGTTAGATATTTTTGGCGGGTTCCGTCTATATAATTCTTTAGTAGTACAAATACATATGTAGACACTAATATAAGATATAGTAGACAAGTATTATGATATGATTACCTATTGGCATTAATGTGATATTTACTGATTTTAAATCTTTATTTGTAAGTAGTACTTTGCTTTTATATTGTTTTTTTGTAAGTTTTTTTGTTGTTTTATTATAAAGAGATTATTCTCTTATGAAATTTTGGTGCATAATACTTGTGTTCTATTAATTTTTAGATACTTTAATAAAATTTACCAAAAGAAATTGTCTTTGTTTTCATTATTTATGATTTTCTCGGGATTATTTTAAATTTAAAACATGTTCAAAATAAAGTTCAAATGCTTTACAACAATCATGGTCACGGTCACACGTACAGACTTTATCTCAAACGTTATGACATATATGATATAGCTATCAAGAAGAGATACGTACTTACTTGGCAACTTGACGAAAAATTGTAAAATACTACCAAATTTTAAACAACATATTTTGTAATGCGTACCTGTGCCATACATTTTTTCTTCAAAATGAATATATTTTAGCTTATTTGGTGGGACTCGAAATTCGAACCTGAGACCTCCGGGTCTACAGCTGTATGCTAGCTATTGGCCCAACAAATCTTCATTATATTATATACAGTTAAATAATAACATATTTCTTGGGATTATAGAAGTATACATACAGAGCAGCAGCGTTCAGTGGCGTGCGGTCATTCACCGACGAAGTGACGGGCACGGGAGGGACCAGAGTTTGTTCCGTGTTCGCTTGCAATGGATCTACGATAGATAGTTGTGGGAAAAGGTGATAATATATTATGTATTTCTTAAAAAATCAACAATATTGTACGATTGTATTTTTTATATAATATTGTCATTCCGACTGATTCCACTGCGGTCATATTTTGACTAGCCAACTGCGCAGGATATACGAGTATTATAGTGAACAAGCTAAACTTGGCTCGAGCTAGGACTTGAATCATGAACTCTAGATATGCGGCCGTACATGCTAGCCGCTTACAGAATTTATATGTTATATAATATTTTGAAAATTGGCTATTTTGGAAATGCTTTTGAAAAATGTCTTTGTCTTTTTAACATATTTTTGCATATATAAAGTATATTAAACATAAATTATACCCAGTTTTACATAATATTAGCTATAGTTTAAATAGTAATAAGCATTTACTTTAATTAACTTTCACAGATTCCCAACATTTTCAACAAATAATACCGCTGTTTTTGAAGAACTTGTAATAACAGCAGCGGTACTAACCCCGAGATCAAATACAACACTTTCATCTAACAGTTCAATTTATTATCCTTTATCCCTTGATAAGACAATTAAACCATTGAAACCAGATTATTTCAAGTTCGAATCAGTATCATATTTCAACACATTATCAATTTACACATTGGAATTAGTGAAATCTGAACCAGATTTGTATTCTATCGCTATTTGGGGAAGAGAATATACTACTGATGATGAGGAGGCCTCGCCGCCGAGAGACCACGAAGAAAGTACCACTACAACACCCGCTCCAGAAGACGATGTACCAGACGGCTCCGTTATACATAAATCTAATTTAGTTTTATTAGTTATGAATATTGCTATAATATATACTGTCGTTATACTATAAGAACTTATATTATACGTACTTATATTATAAGAAAAATTGGGTTTATCATTTATCAATTATCAAAATAATCAACATATTGAATTTATTTTATGTAACAGTTTTACGAGTTTTATGCCTAAACTAGCCTTTTCCGCGGCTAAGCTCGCTTTTTAAAGGCTGATAATCAAAAGAAATAGTTTTCCCCCGTTTTCGCATCATTTTTTATTGATGCTCCGCTCCTATTGGTCGTAGTTATGTATCTAATATAGCCTTCCTCGAATTATTTTATTCGGACCAGTAGTCCCTGAGATTAGCACATTCAACCAACCAACCAAACAAACAAATTCTTTAAAAGCTTTATAATATTAGTATAGATGAGCTAGCTCTAAAACTACGTAGAACGAGGAGTCTATATAGGGATCTTCTATTGCGATAATAACATCGATGGCGAATGTCGCGTGTTGCAAAGAATCCTTGAAAAGATGCCAGGTGATACAAAGTTGCAATACTTTAGTGAACCGTTTAATTTTATTGTTTAATAAACAAGGGGTATTTGGTTAAAAATTATGTTAAAGATTTAAACTGTTAAAATTGTAACTTTAACTTTTTGAAAATGATTGGAGGTAAAATATTTGTTATTTACCAAAACATCCAATTTTTTATACGAAAAAATGATTGTCACATAAAAAAATGAAAACTAAATATACCTATGTTTTTTTATTTATTTAATTAAACCATTTAGGTTGAAAAGAAAAAGCTTAAATAAATTGTGAATTAAGAAAGACTTAAAGTTTTAGAAGCTAGCTTTACAAACAGCTTTTTTGAGACTCGCTTGAGATAACTTTTGAATGAGTAATCTATTTATTTTTAATACATAAATCACTATGATCTTTGTCTGTTTTTATTTTCAAATAAATCAATTTTAAAATTTCTAAAATAAATAAATAAATATAAATAAATATGTTGGGACATTTACACACAGCACTATCTAGTTCCACGATAAGGTACGAGCCTTGTGTTATGGATACTAGATGGTTGATATACTACACATAATATATATGTTTAAATACATACATATTATAAATATAAACATCCATGACTGGAGTACAAACATTCGTGCTCAACAAATGTATGCCCCCAGCGGGACTCGAACCCGCGACCGCTGGCGCAAAAAGCAGGGTCACTACCCACTGAGCCAAACGTGCCTAAATTACTCCTTATAACATTATCTATATACGAGTGAAATTCCTGTCAAAATCTGACCAGCCGTTACAAATAGACAGAAAGCCAGACAGACAAAAATTGATTTTTGCTGTTAGTAACTTTAAAAAAAATTAGTATATATCATTTTAAATGCATTTAGTTAAAAGCTGTTAATTTGAAATAAAAAACCGCAACTTCAATTTTATTTACCTATATGTATAGATATAGACGTATACATAAAATAGCTAAAGAAGATAAAAATAAATAATAAATAAAACAAACGGAGTGAGCTAAATAAAACCGTTTAAAAAATTGTAGTCTTTGCGTGCCTTCTATTTTGCTGTATGAGTTGCTGCATTAAAAATGCATATAACATTGATGATTTTTTATCTCAAGGAAAGTGAGAGCTGATTGAAACGCAGTTGAATGACCGGAGATAATAAGCAACCTGTACACAAAACATCATTTCCCATTCTATAGTTACAATATTATTATTGTTTTTTGAAATAAATACTTTTTGGGTAATATAAGTAGGCAATAAATACATGTAATCATTAGATCCAATAGAAGAGTAACAATGGTTTTAGAGCCCTTTATAGAAAGGACTTAGGTGGAAATTTCAATGCTGATATAACTTTTACCAAACACGTTTGTTTAATTCCTTTTTTTGTCTCGTATAAAGTATTTAGTAGTAGTACTTCGTGTATATATAAGAGGTACCTATATTATTGTCAAGATATTCAAATGGAAGCAACAAAAACATTTTAATTTAGTTGATTGATGATTTGCGTTATTTGATAGTTGTCTCACTGACCTATTAACTCACTGTTCTTGCTCGATAAATTGTACGGAATGTATACGATTTTAATGAATGTATGTTAAGAGTTGTTCTTTAATTTATTTGTATGGGGGTTCTAGGGAATTCGTATTAAAGCTGTTTTTATTAGAATACTATAACTAAAATATTATTTTATTTTATGTCTTTTCGAACCCCATCTATACTTGGTCTATGTGAAAAATTAGACACTTGTGTAAGTTCAATTAGAGCGTTAATTATCATTTATTATGTATTGTAACTCGGTCAAATTTTAAGAGGCCTAATATGTCGTTTTTAAAACTTTTGGTTGTCTTTCTGTTTATATGTCTGGGACAGTATCACGAAAAACCACTGTAAAAATTTTGATGTGGATTGGCGATAGCTGTGTCGATTTGAAAAAAATCTTTTTGTGTTAGATAGTCCGTTTATCTAGGAAGGCTATATTATATCACGCTACGGCTAATAGGAGCGGAGCATCAAAAAAAAATGTTGCAAAAACGGGTGTTAGTTCTGCGAGGTATCATACCGCTTATGACTGAGAAAGAATTTGGTTACCGGTCTTTAGAACGCGTGCGAAGCCGCGGGAAGTGCTAGTTTCTAAAAACCGGTTATGACTAGCGTTGTAATGATTTCATTCATTCCATATCGGTGTGTAGTATGTACATTCCATATTAAAAACGAGAATATTAAAAACTGGTTTACATTTACAACTGGTTCCCCTACATTTATTTTTAATATTGATTTCAGTTGTTATCTCTTTATTGCTATTTTTATGACTTAATAATGGAGTCATATTGGCTTGAAATAATTTATATTTTTCTTGATATTAGCTTGAGCATTTTTCAATTTATTTTTATTGTTGCGTCACGGTATGAAATATATTACCTAGGTATATAAGTACAAAAAGATACTACTGTCCTTATTATTTACCTGACTGCGAATACCAAAACCGTGTATAAACTTTTTATAGGATTTTTGTTACTTCGGCTTGTGAAAAAGGATTATTGAATTGCTTTCACCAAGTAAGTAACCACCATCTGATAGTTTCAAGTAGGTACTTCTACCTTATCAAGATAGTTTTTTAATATTTTGATCTAGACTCGCGACCCCGTACTGAGCACTAATACATATATGGTAAAGATACCTACTTACTAAGTGCAATGTACCGGCGTCTTTAATTAATTTTTTAAGTAAATCCAAAAATCCAAAAAATAAGTGATCCTCTGTTATATCGTGAAATTGACATTTTTATTAAAATATAACATTACTAGCCTTTCCCGCTTTGCTCGCGTTCTAAAGGCTGGAAACCATATTCTTTCCGCGTCCACGAGTCTCGGCCAGTAGGCCCAGCCCGTCCCGTCAAAGTAATAATTACGCGGTGATCATTATTTTGTAAAATATAACATTATTATTTTTATAATATTAAATTTACAAGTTAAAATATTGAAAAAGAGTTTGTTTTTGTTGTTTAAAGCGAACGAACCGCGGGGTACTGCTAGTTATTAATAATTAATAGGTCATTGTAATGCCTCATTTAAATATTCTATTAGCTATAGCGTAAACAATATCATCTTTATCTACCAAGTCTTTATTTACGGTTATGTTCGCTAGTAATTGTACAGTGGCGTTCCCTGGATTGTCGATTATACGTCATAATATATTCTTCATAAACTTAAAATAATCAGTTTATGTGATACGTTATTTAAACTTATAATTCACAATACAATATTTTGTTTAAATTGCATAAGGCGAGTTTGACTGTTTGTCAATAAGTACATTTGCTTACGTTAAATGATTGTAGTGTTATTTATCGTTGATCGTTATTCAGTTTATAAGCGACTTCGAGTAGCTACGGGAGTGTAGACAGCGGTTAAGTCGATATGTACTAGTAAGTTTTATCCACTTTATATATTGCTTGAAAATCTTATTAATGAAGTGCTAGTTTATTTCATTTCGTAAAGATTATAGTAATAAAAATAAATTTGAGTCGTATCAGTCAAGATTTTCATCTCAAATTAAAATACAGTCATGTTTTTATTCATTGATTTCATCATAATCGCAGCTATAAAAATGACTTATGTATAATAATTAATATGTTACTATTATAGTAAAAAAACACCTATAATATCTTAAAATACATAGATTCTTTTAATTATATTTAGATCGTTTCAACTATTCCAGGAATCCCGTCGAATAAAACTTAAAGAACGCACAAGGAATTTAACTTGAGTTAAAAGCGTCCAGTTGTGAGTCGAACTCAGACATCAGTGATCGTGGATTTACCACTTAGTCTGCTGTTATCGGCATATACGGTTACCTCGTGCTGTGATAAGTAATTATTTATGACAAAAATGGCCCAAGTAAGAAGAGTACTTGTTATATACACTGGGGGGACTATTGGAATGTTGAAAAATGAAAAAGAAGGTAAGCTTTTGGATTTTTTTTATTTTTTTTTCCTATAAAAAAACTGTTTTCCAATTTTTCGGGAGTGACTCCCACCGACCATGATTGCTGTAAAGCATTCAAACAACTGCTTTTACAAGCTATCACATTAGTATTGACTTTCATTCATTTTTTTTAAATAATTAATTACAGGTCTATCAGTATCTACTACCAATATAATTTCAATGATATTAGAATATTAAATAAATCGTTTTTAAATTTAATAGTTTAAATTTAATATAGTTTTTGTATGTCTGTCTTTCTGTCAGTCTGGCTGTTATATTTCCGTTTGTCTGTGTGTCTTTGACCGCGAAGAAAATCACTGGACGTATTTTTAAGAAATTTGGTATGATGATCGCTGATTATCCGTAAATATAATGATAGAAACATTTTGCTGCGGGAAAATATCTCCTCTAGAAGAAATCGATTTGTTTACAGCCCTTTTTAACATCCCACGGCTGAGCCTGGGCCTTCCTTCAATACGAGGGGATCGCACTGATCAGGCCATAGTCCACCAAGCTAGCTAAGTGCGGGTTGGCGGACTTCACATGTCTTTGGAAAACTTAATTTCTCTCAGACATGCAGGTTTTCCCACAATGTTTTCTTTCATCATAAGACAAGTGGTAATCATGTAAGAAATGATTCTCACTTGAAAATATCAGAGGTGCGAGACCCTGATTCAAACCCGCATCACTCGGTTATCCAAGCGATCGCATTACCACTGGGCTACTACTGTAATTATAAATTATCTATAAAAATAGGAAAACACAAAATATTTCAGTACCTACCTTTTCCACCTCTGGTCAACTTTATAAACCTACTTAGATATTTTTTTCCACACAATATACAGACACGCCTACGAAGTTATATCTATATATATAATAAATGTAAAAATAAATGGGAATGACGTACTTATCTAGTCAGATGACGCAGTGAAAATATTTCTAAACAATATTGTTTTTTTTGTGTATAAATAATTTATCTTACTAAAGATAACTAATATTCTGTAATATTACGTATCTATTTATCACTAACCTACTTGTTTTCATGTGCTATTTTTGAATGATGCAATGAATTGCGTTTTCTTATCAGCAAAGTTCGTTTGCTCTCGGTGTACGTTTGTATCTTAAAAATCATCAGTGTTGAAAATACGACCTTGCTCTAACTAAAATGCTGCAATACAGGATGTTTCTTTTATAATAAAAAGTTTTTGTTTTTGCCAATATTTCCTTTTACAAAAATATTCTGTTGATCGTTGTTTACGTCCTTAATATTCTTAATCTATAATCTATAATAAATGAAAATGAATAAAGCTAAGCGCTAAACTCGAGAAAGGCTAGACCAATTCGACTTATTTTCTTTTGTACGCACCATTCGCTTTGGTACGCACACGGAAGTAAAAAACTTAAACTTACTAAAGGGAGCAGGGACGAACCCGGGCGAAACGAGGTTGAGTCGATAGTTTCAATTAAAAACTGTCCACTAAATGCATATGAAAGTATATACGGTAGGTAGTACTTAGTATTTACATCAATAAATCAGTCTGTCTGTTTGTTCCGGCTAATCTCTGAAACGGCTCGACCGATTTTTACAGGACATTCACTCCCAGATAGCTAATTTTATAAGGCGTAACTTAGGCTAATTTTTAAACGACTTCTTTATATAAACATCAAAGTCTTGATACAAGCATTCGTGCTCATAACACAAATGCCCACAGCGGGACCCGAACCCACGACCGGCACAGCAACTAAGTTCACAACAAAATGAGCCAAACGTGTCGTCAGAAATCAATCTTATGGAAATAATACTTTTTTAAAACTTGCTAATAATTATTATTTTCTTACTGTTTTCAGTATTGGTCCCACAAAAGAACATAGAACACAGAATAATTAGAAAGGTCCCTCAATTGCATGATGATGTTTATTGGCAGAAGAATCTAGCGAAGACCGATATGGAAGAATATCTCGCATTACCGGGTAATTGCTTTTTTTTAATTTTATGTTTATTAATAATTGCTCCAATAAGGTATCTATATACTTAATTATATCGTTTTATCACTACATAGTATTCAAAATCAAAGTCGCTTCCCGCTGTCTGTCTGTCCCTATGTATGCTTAGATCTTTAAGACTACGCAATGGATTTTGATGGGGTTATTTTTATAGATAGAGCGATTCAAGAGGAAGGTTTATATGTATAACTAGCGGAACCCGCGGCATTGCTTACGCTAAATCTAGGGACGAGTCCTAGAGAAGCAAGGGCGAATCGCTAGTAGTCTTATATATACACAATATAACATTGATCATGAAAGTTATAGGTTCTCTGGCATCATTCTAGAGCTCCTAAAAACTGAATAATTAATTATACCTACATCAACGAAACGAATGGAGCCAAAGAAAGCGTATAAATATTAATTTTCTGCGGCTTTCTCCATGTTTTATTAATATGTATTAAATGAATTTTTTTTGTATGTATGTATAACTATATAAATTTATTTTGTGTAAATTGGAAACGATTGTAACGATTTGGATAGTATTTTGTATTTAGATAAGATTTTTCTTTCTTAGATTTTAGGCCTGTAGTCTAGGAGCCTTTTATAACATTAAATGTAATATTTATCTTGTCCGGAAAACCCCAAATTGCAACATACTATATTTTTACGTAATGTAATGATAATATACATAAATTATCATATATTTATATATTTCACGAATTGACGTAGTTCATCTGTTTAAACTGGTTAGAGATACTAATTATTATTACTAGAATCATGCGATCTACTCGTAATAAAGCATCTCGATCAATTTTTTCATATTTATTTGATAATTTTTCTTATTATATAAGTTAAAAATGAGATAACAAGTTATATGAATGTTATAGTTATTTTAATGCATATTACTGCATATGTTAGTAATATGCTGAAAATATGTTTTGAGCTCCTTTTGAGATGCCATACCTTATGAATCTATAATATTATTTTGAGACATCGCCGCGTCGGTCTGGCCACAGAGCAGATAAATATAGACAATGTTTTTTTACTATTTCGTGGGTCCGGCCATCTCTGAGGACTTATATTATTCTGTATGTACGTATAAAAATATACATGTCAAAAAAATAAAAAAAATCATGTAGTAAAAGGTATCCTAAATAATATATTGACTGGAGTAAATAAGTCATCACTCATTATTTTATAAAAATTCATTAAAATCGGTTCTGTAGGTTATGTGTGAAACGATCGAAATCGAATAATCGATTATACGCTAAGTTGCTGTTTTTTTAAGTAGTATGCATTATATATTTTTTTTATCGCAATTTTTTTAAATTTAGAATGCAAAGACACCAGTTTAAAAATTTTGTACAAAATCTACGAATACGAGGAACTGAAGGACTCCTCAGACTTCACAATAGATGACTGGATCACGATGGCTCGCGATGTGAAGGTTTGTACGAATTTATTTATTTGTTTTAATTCAACATAACGTACAGTCAATAGGGACTCTGTGTTGGTAAAGCCATATTTCATATTAACGTAGGTAACGTTAATATGAAATTTGGCCTAAAATTATTTATTTTAATATAACTACGTATAGACCAAAATAGACGAAAGAGATAGCTATGTTATTTTTTCAATCTATGGAAGCGAGTTCAAAAGAAAAAAAAGAAAAAGATCACGTAGACTTAGACTCCTAATTTATAAATCTGTTGTAAAACCGATTTGGACCTACGGAATAACATTCTATATAAAAAACTCTGAGGTACATGAGTATCTAGGGATTCCAACAGTTAAAGAGGAGATTAGCCACAGCGCTCCTTGATACCACCAATAGTGTAGTTCGCTTGAAAAGAACTCAGCTAGCCACAATATAAATTGCCCAAGATCTTTATCTTAAATTATTAGAGATGTCATGTCATTTGATGTGCAAAATCTCAAACAAGCTACACAGTCATCAAAATATCTGATTATAGCCAAAAGGCTGGTTACAGATGGAAAAAAGGAAAAAAAAACGTAGACTTAGAGTAACTCGTAATCTTGTACAAATATAAATAACATATATCGTCCCCACATATTTTAGTTTGGATTTTTATTCTTTAAAACGATTGTAGAATATCATTTTGTCTAAGCCTGGCTAGATCCTCGTGCTACCAATACATTTTATATATAACTTGTTACTTTACAGCGTTTCTACCATGACTACGATGGGTTTGTAGTCCTCCATGGAACAGACACAACTGCTTATGGTGCATCGATATTATCGTTTATGTTAGAATCAGTTGGGAAAACTGTGGTACTTACAGGAGCACAGGTATGTTAATTTTTAAATACCTTGGTATAATATAGTGTTAAATAGTGATTTATGAAACTACTGATGTGATTCTGAAAATTCGTCAACTATAGGTATATATAAATATAATGCATAATATGTCTTATTACTTTCGATTGTTATAAATTGTTTTTTTTACTGCGTTTAAAATGTGCTTTTGTAAGAGATTATAATTACTATATTTCGTACGTAATTTTGTTATACTGTAAAAAGAAGGGAGAACTAAAATAAGTTTTTGTAACTAGTACTTAGTAGTAGACAGGTACGTTAAATTTTATTAAAAATGAAACGTTTTTGTAATTCTTGTTATATCAAGTAGTATAACGTCAAGGGATGTCTTATGTCCCATAAAAATAAAAAACTGACTTCATCCTCCAAGATAAAATTATTAAATTAAAAGTCAAATAATTGATATTTTACAGATACCAATTTTCCAAGCCCGTAACGACGCTGCGAACAACCTATTATGCGCTATTCTAATAGCGGGCACTTTACACATACCTGAAGTAACAGTATTCTTTGGAGCAAAACTTTTTAGAGGCACAAGGTATAAATATCTATATTAATAAAGTATATTATTTTTAGTAATTATTAAAAGAAATTCAGGCCTTTAACTTGTTCTACTTGGTCCTAGATGTTTTTTTAACAATTTAGTTGAGCATAAATATGTATTTTACGTTAAAATGACACATTTTTTCTTACAAATAAACTAACATAAAAATAAAGCGCTTTGTTTTTATATTGGCATAATAATGATGAATGTAACTAAAATAGAAAAAATAGTTAAATAAATATTGCTTATATTTATAGCCAAGTAATATCGTATTTCAGAGTGAAGAAAGTCTCAAATACGAGGATGTACGCATTTGACTCACCGAACTACCCACCATTATTAGAAGCGAGAACAACATTAGAAGTAGATACAAAGATGCTTATCCATCCACCAGGTTCCGTACCTAATGAATGCAGGTTACACGACAAACTGTGCAGAAAAGTGTATGTTTTGAAAGTTCTTCCCACAATAACTCCTGAAATTATCAGAGCAGTGTTTGAGGGAATGGAAGGTAAGAAATGACTTAACCATTTTTTTTATTTAACTAACAAATGAAGTAGCAATTTATTAATATTAAATTTTTATGAGTATTATTGTTATGCGACTTAAAAACTTGCGTAGCAAGCTTTCAACTTATAGCCGAAGGTCACAGGTTCTATTTATGTCAAGTAAAACTTTAGGTATACTTTATTAAAACGGGTATATTTTCTGATGTCTCTGGAATTTTGAAGAGTCAAAAATATCTATGGTACATTATTATAATTTCTAAATTTGTATGTACATATATATGAAGTTATGCTCGTAACTCATTTACGCTAAAACGGCTGAACAAATTTAGATGTAATCTATTACAAAGATAGGCTATTCCTTGGAGCAACAGATTAACCTTTTAACATTTTTAATAGAAATAGAAAGATTAGTACTAAATTAGATATTATTAAAAGTAATATTCTGTGATATTTATTACTAGTCGATTTCAAATTTTATAATGTTTATTTTACAGGAGTAGTATTAGAAACTTACGGTAACGGTAACATTCCGATCAAACGTAAAGAGATTTACAAAGAAATAGAGAGGGCTGTGAAAAAGAACGTGTTAGTTGTGAACGTGTCGCAGTGCATCAATGGAAACGTACTAGGAAAAGCCATTTATGAGACTGGACTGGTAAGATTATTCAATACATAAATTCAAAATATATTATTCAGCATTAAATTATTACAAGTTCGAAAAGATTAGCCTCAGATCTGAGAAGAACTGGCAAAAGAAAATATACTCGTACCTAATTGACGATGATTTCCTAATAAGATGGATTTTAAACCATCTCCAGTGAAAATTTAAGAGGATCCGACAGTTTTAGTAGGACTATAGCCAGGATACTGGGTATAGACCTACTAACACTATCGAATAGAATCAATAATTTAAAAACAAATTAATTAAATTACAGTTATTACTCGAATGTGGTGTAGTGCCCGCTTTCGACATGACCGCAGAGGCAGCCTTTGCCAAACTCTCGTATGTCCTGTCTAAACCTGAATTGAGCTATGATGAGAAAGTAGAGGTAAAGAAACTTATTTTTATAGAAAATTTTACACAGCTTTGCTTATTTATTTTATTGAATACAATACATAATTAAGTAATAAAATATATACCTACATATAATAAAATTTTAACTTTGGAAAGTCTTTATATATTTTTTTAAATGTTATTGAAATAGTCATCATACCTACTAGCATTATATCAAATTTCATAAAAATCGGTTCTCGTGAAGCAGACAAACAGACAAAAATTCTAAAAAGATTTGGCCTCTATTATATAGATAATAATGGCTATTTCAATAAGATTTTCCAAAAAATATTTAATGTACAGATTCAACTCGTTAGAATTTATTTATACTTATGTTTAGATCTTACTTTCTCGCACTCGATATCTCATCTCAAAAACAAACAAAATAAAAATAATTCTGTATTCTGTTCTATTATTTTTTGTACTTTTAATTGTTCAATGTGGATATGCTATGAACACTTGTAATTGACATGCATATAACATATGTTATCATTGTTATTATTTATTAAGAAATAATGCTCTATATTGTGTATAGAATTTCCTGCGGCTTCGCACGCGTTCTAAAGACCAGAAACCAAATTCTTTCTGAGTTCTTCGCCCTTCCCGTTTTTGCAACACTTTTCATTCATCCTCCGCTCTCATTGGTCGTAGTGTGATGTAATATAGCCTTCCTCGGTGAACTGACTATCCATCACAAAAAGAATTTTTCAATTCGGACCAGTAGTTCCTGAGATCAGAGCGTTCAACCAAACAAACAAATTCTACAGCTTTATAATATTAGTATAGATGTATATGTTGTAAGTGTGCGAAACAAATAAATAAAAAAATAATTTTTTTTTCAGCTTATGAAAACTAACATAAGAGGAGAATTATACAACCCAAATAAAGGGATCTGAAGTAAAGATTATAGTTAATAGGATATTTATACAGGAAATATGACAGTTTCTGACTGAGACTCTCAATGAAAAGCTTGGTCATATTTTTGTATGAAGTACTTAGTTAAATGTAGATGTATGGGAATTATCGCGGTTTCGCCTTCGTTATTTACCTCACTAAATATCGACAGTTTTACTGCAGGTAGTATAGACTGCAAAATTATAGACATTCATTGTAATAATATTACTAAAATAATTATTATTTATGTAATTTTTTTTATTTATTTCGTTTTTAACCCCTTTTTTAACATCCCACTGCTGGGCAAGGGCTATCCTTCAATGCGAATCAGAAAGGGAAACAGGCCATAGTTGACCACGCTGCCTTAGTGCGGGTTGGCGGACTTCGTGTCTTTCAAAAACTTGCTAGGTTCTCTCAGACATGCAGGTTTCCTCACGATGTTTTCTTTCACCGTAAGATAAGTGGAAATCACATTATAAATGATTCACATATGATCTGATATTTATCAGAGGGAGGGGATCTGAACCCGCTTCACTCGGTTTTCCAAGCGGACGCTTTACCATTGGGCTATAACTCCCTTATTAATAATAATCCACTTATGATAAGTAATAAAGATTTATAAATAAAATAGCTATTGTAGTTTAATATAGTAAAAAATAAGCTGATATTATGCTATCACTTTTTCAATAGCTTAAATTAATAGAATCGATTAAAACTAATGTGTTAATTTAATTTGAATTTTTCTTAATTTTTCCTAAAAAATGTACCTATATTAATTTAAGTAGTACTACACGCAAAGTTTCCTGAACTTTCATAATATGTATGATCAAATCGAGAATATATCTGTAATATGACATAAAAATATTGTATTAAAAATTAATTTAAATGTATGATTTAATAAAATATTACATAAAGTAAAATTAAATCTTCATTCCTCTAACATTTGTAACCATTTTATTGATCCCCTAAATATACGGCATATTTTTTGAAGAGGGTTTAAAATAAGAAAAAATACCTTTTAATTCCACACATTTATATTAGAAATACTGGGTTCCATTACACAATCATATGCTAAAAGTAAAGAATAAATATAATATGAGGTACAGTTCGCGTCACGTAAAAAGAACGCTGGAGGTAAGTGGTGGGGGGTGTGTTTGCGCATGGGTATATTCGCACACGAAATTACTAAGTCTATTCTTTTATTTTTGAACTAGCCTTTCGCTCGCGACGTATATTGGTCATTGTTAGGTACGTTGAAACATATTAGATAGAACGTTATTAAATAAAATTCTATTAATTCAAAAAATATGTTAGATTCAATGAAGAATGTTTAATCTAATTACCAAAAAATAAATTAATTCGGTTAATATATATTTTAACTATATTATTATCAGACGTTTTCTTTATAAAACAATATAAGTCATAAATACGTTTTCTCTATTTTTGATATAAAATATTTCGTAATGAATAACTTTTGTGTGCGCGATGGTATTTTGAACTGACGAACCAATAGCGAGCCGGAAAGCATGCGACGCGTCCCTCGCCGTCCCGCGCCCCGCGTCTTACCACCAAATTGGCCGATAAATCGTCTCTGCGCAACTTGACAGCCAGCGTTCTTTTTACATGACGCGAATTATAATTAGTTAATAAAACAAAATAAAATTTGTGCATAAAATGTCAACTTAAAAGATTACACCACAAATACAATGAGAATTTTCTCTTAAAATCCTAAATATTTGTGCGAATACACAAAAGTATAGTTATAAAGACAAGTGATATATAGTCGCTAAAACATCAATTCTTGAAAGTCACAAAAATAAAAAATGACAAAAAAACGTTATGAAAATACTATAAAAAGACAAAAAAAAATTTCAAGAAAAATTAATTACTTTGAATATTTGCCACATTTTTTTTAAATTAATCAAACTGTTTTTTTTTAATAACAGCAATTTAAAAATAAATAAAATATATGTTTAAGCGACTATTTCAATCTATATAACTACACATAATACATATAGAAAGTCAACGCGAGTGTACTTGTAAAAATGGAAAAAATTGTAAATATCTACGAGAAGAAAGGCAGTGTTTTAGAACACTTCAGTTTCCGATAGTACAAAATCTAAGCTACATACTCTACTGTTACAATAGAAATACACCACTTCTTGATATAACTTCTTGTATTCAACTACTCGATACACATATACAGACAGAATGGAAATGATACTTTCATGTACATCATTTTTTTTAAATTTTTATTTATACTCGAAAATTTAGTAATACTTTTAAAAATATTTGCTGCCGAATCTTACTATCTTATCTATTATAATTTATATTTTATATAGTCATAGATACAACCTATTCATGTGTAAGTAGACCGCCCATAGACAAGTTCGACATACACTATTAGTCAAAAGTGTAAAAAAAAAGATTTTTTTTATCTCTTTAAGTTCATTACTACTCTGGTGATGAAACATACCTTTTACAAATATTTTGAGTATTTTATAAGGAATGTTTGTTAAAAATTGTGTATCTATGTTGTTATCAATGACACAGCTAAATTTGATCGTATAATGATAAAAATGATTTTTGATCAACTTCAAACATCAACTATTTAAATTACTATCTTCAATTAAAAACCAGTAAAAAATCTACCAGATATATCATTCCCATTCTATATACTAATATCATTGCATCTAATTTGTTTGTAAATTTAATATATTTAATGGATTCAACCGTTGAAGTAAAGATTTATACGAACTTATCTGTGTAGATCAGTGTACTATGGCACTCGATTCAGATATTACAAACAGGTGGTTAACAGGCGGTCACTTCTTTCTTCTTGCCCGCCGCGAGAGGAGACTCTTCTGAAACAATGGAAAGAATTAAAGCACTTATAAAATCATCATCAGTACCCAATGGTTACAGTTATAGTACATCATCATCAGTAATATCGTAATTACGAAAATGTTGTAAAATAATTTTTACTGTCTTTAGAGTGAATTTACTGTGACATTCATATAAATAATTAAAAAAGCCAACCATACCTGTATGTAGCCCGTTCGGCATAAATTCAACTTAAGATAAAAAAGCTAACATGGCAGTGAAACCAATTATTATCAATGTGTGAAAAAGTGTCCGTCATCATCCGTTGGTTGTTTGGAAAAAATCACGAAATATCACTACGAGGGGTGTAGTGATATTTCGTGATAATATTAAGCCAAGTCGCCTGTAAAACTTCCTACGACATGCATCTCTGAAAAGACGTATGCGGGAACTACTGTGTTCTGTACAAAGAAAAGTATTTCTTAAGTACCTAGTAGTAGTAATCAGCCAAAAGCTGATTTGCAAGATTACAATTTTCTTTATTATTTTTATGTCAGTCAGGTCAGAAACCATTAACCACCACAACAACCTTAATGTCTGTCTGGACGTTTTTATCACGGTGCTTAATTTACCAAAATTATATAAGATTATACATGTTAACCTGTATTTTAAGATAACATTCATATTGTTTTAAGATACTATGTAAAAAAATACACGTGATTTTAGTTTTTTAAATAGGGTGGGTCGTTAGTCTTAAACCTCACCACGTATCAAAAAGGGGTAGGAAGGGGGGGTTTAAAGAGTTGCTTAAAAACCCTACAGCTGCTACATTTATATGCGGATTACAGATGGACACTTTTTCAACCTCTCCCACATAAGATAGTACTCCTTACCTTTACACTATAAACTGTACGTCTAACTAAAAAAAAAATAAAAAAATAACATGTCATACCAGCCGGCTTGGGGTGCATCCGCTGCAGCACGCTGGACAGGTCGAGGCCGGTGAGCGTGCGCAGCGCGGGCGGCAGCGCGCCCGCCAGCCGCGCCACCTCGCCCGTCGCGCCACTGTCGCCTACCAGCACGATCTCGTCCGTCTTCGCTAGTGGCGCTGACACTTCTGCCGCGATCTGCCATCACAACGAAACACTCTTACTATTCATACACGTGTATTGCCTTCAGCCATTCCATATCTATACTTCTATACTAATATTATAAAGAAGTAAAGTTTGTGTGTTAGTATATTTGTTAAATTGTAAGGGGTAATCTCGGGATCTACTGAACCGATTTTAAAAATTCTTTCACCAATAGAAAGCCACATTATTGCTGAGTGTCATAGGTTATATAAAAAACCGAAAAATAAAAAGGCTTTTACGTGGTAGTCCGTTTTGCAAAGTGAATCGGAGAAAAAACGGTCGAATGAAAGCGTTTCTTACGAACGCTGCCTTAACTGTGAAAGATATATTTTTGAGTTCTAGAGAAAAGATGTGGAGCTTAAAAATGCCTACAAAAAAGTCAACGACAGCATATGTCTAACTTTTATATTTAAGTGACAAAAAGTAGTTTTTTTAATATTAGTATAGATAATTTAATTTTTAATATTAATAAAATAATTTAAATTATTTAAACACTCTGTACTAAAAAAGGATTATTAACATTATGCCCAAAGAAGTGGGCACGGGTCAGCTAGTTTATAATATACTAGCTGATACCCGCGACTTCGTTCGCGTTGCTTGAAATATCAACAAAGTTTTCCGCATCTGCGTACGCCGCTTGCCCCACTACTCCGCGAGAAGGAAACATACATCACTGAACACGCAGTGCTATATGCACTGCGTGTCAAATCGTTGTTTCTTGAAACTTTAATAACTTTTTATTAAAATGAAGATATCGCAATCATTTTTTTTTGATACGGGCCAAGTGTCTAAGAAATAAAACTTAGAAAGTTTCATTGAAATCTATCCAGTAGTTTTTCCGTGATGCGCGCACAACTGCAGACCTCTATCATTTTATTTATATGGATATGTATTTAAGACAATAGACAGTGGTAGCCCAGCGGTAACGCGCTTGCTTGGATAACTGGGTGATGCGGGTTCAAAACCGGGTCTCGCACCTCTGATATTTTCATGTGCGAATCATTATTACCACTTGTCTTACGAAAACATCTTGAGGAAACCTGCATGTCTGAGAAAACCTAGTGAGTTTTCGAAAGAGATTATCCATTTTTAACGTACCACTGCTGGCCTAGTGCATGTTGGCGGACTTCACATATCTTTCGAAAACTTGCTAGGTTTTCTCAAACATGCAAGTTTCCTCCCGATGTTTTCCTTCACTTTTTAATGTTTTCAAAGTAAAAGCAAAACCTTCAATTTTATTTATACTCACATTCTCATTCAACTTGCGTTCGTCCCTAGATGCATTTTAACTTTTAGTACAGATTACTCAGAAATTAGATATTTTCCTGTAGTAAAATATATCCTATGTATACTCGTAGACCCGGACAACCAGCTATTACTATACAAATTTACATTAAAATCTGTACAATGGTTTTTTCGTGACGACAAAACAATAGTCTCATTCGTTCTTTACGAAACGACTATACCGATTTTAATATTTTTTTAATATTTGGTATATATATCCTTAGCTCTGTCTATCTATACAATATAACAAGGTAACAAAGGTAACAAGGTAACAAATAGCAAACACATGAAAACAAAGTTAATATCTGTCCACTCACCTTAGGCAGGGCTTCCAGCACGAGCGCCATAATGGCTGCGTCTCCATACTGCTTGTACACCTTGGCCTTCGCCAGCATCCTCTCCGCATCAGCCTTGCCCACGTCGCCGATAGCCGTCGCTTCCGCCAGACCCAACACTTTAATACGTTCTGCGTCCGCTTTAGCCGCTTCCACTGTTTGTGTTCTGCAAATTATAAATGTAAGCTTTGTTTTGACACTGACATTGACATTTGAGTATGTATCCGCCCACGCCATATGAGGGAGCTACGAATGAAGTGAATGTAAAAAATGGCGTGTATGTTTCTTTTTCCAATCGAATAATAACGTGTAGTTTAATTACAAATATTGTTTAATAATTACATTAAAACTCATTTATGTTCGAATTTAATTTAATTTAAAAGTCCAAAAGACGATTAAGTTTTTACAATAAGAATAGATTTATGATTTAAGATAGATTATTATGATAATATATAAATATATTTAATAATAGCGAGCGAAGCCGCGGTTTCCGCTAGTAAATGCTACACAAAAACTTGACAAATTAATATTAAAACCTTCCTCGAGAACCACTCTATCCATTGGTGAAAACAGCATGAAAATCGGTGCAGTAGTTTTTGTGTTTATCGCGAACAGACAGACAGACGCGGCGGAGGACTTTGTTTTATAATATGTACTTTTACGACGCGTTTGGCGCAGTTTGTAGTGACCCTACTTTCTTGCGCCAGCGGTCGTGGGTTCGAGTCCCGCTAGGGGCATTCATTTGTTAAACTCGGATGTATGTACTCCAGTCATGGGTGTTTATATTTATAATATGTATGTATATAAACTTATATATGTAGTATATTAACTATCTGGAATCCGAAACACAAGCTTCCTTCGTAGCTTACCGTAGAACTAGATGGCGCTGTGTAAACCGCAACATATTCTATTCTATATTCTATTCTATGTACTAATATAGCTAATATGATTCATTAATAACGTCCTTCTAACCGATTTCGGCCACTGCGGCTTATAGACGATTGCGCAGAAGACATTACAATGTACGGGCAGACATAAGTACACTTTTTTCTTTTTTCTAAGATTCCAAATAGTTAAAATACCATTTTGTACGGGTTGCTCCAGGTACTTCTGACTAAACAATAATATTTATATATACATTAAAACAACACAACAAAACCATACCGTTTTCCCTCTGCGATGGTTTGTAGACGGTAAGCCTCGGCTTCGGCGGGGAGACGCACAGTGGATATCAGCTCTTCTTCACGACGCATGATTTCTTGTTGTTCCACCTTTTGGGTACAACAAATATATTAATAAATAGGATAAGTTTTTAAAAAAAATAGGTTACGTTGACTACCTCACAGCATTTTCTTTATTATTACTTTTCTATACGTTTTTGTAAACGATATTATGTACACGACACAGGTTTCATTTATGTGATATTTTAAACTTTTGACGACACGTTTGGCGCAGTTGGTATTTGGTACTTTCTGCGCCAGTGGTCGCGGGTTCAAGTACCGCTGGGGACCTCGTAGCTTACCACGGAGCTAGATGGCACTGTTGTAACAATATTCCAACATATTTATTTATTTTTTTTAAATTTTCGTTTTTTTCATTTCGTTAAATTTTCTAAATACGTCCAGCTGTGAGAAAGTAAGAAACATACACACGCATATAAATGTTTGAGTAACATATTTGTTTGGTACAGTAACAGGTAACAATAATAAACAATTTGATGACTGTCTGTAGTTTTTTTTAGATTTTTTTCTACGTCAAATATTTATTTATATACTAATTGTATGGAAATTTGTCATAATTTGTCATAGTTTGTTTTTGGTGATTCCATGTGTTTTCCATCGTTATAACTAGTTTCATCAAAGTTAGTCAATCAGACAGTGGTTTTCGCGTGACACGGTCAAGAACAGACAAAAAGACAGACAGACCAAAAATCTAAAATGTATAGAATCGGCTCAATATGCATTATGCATATTGACAATATCAATAAGGTTAAAAAAATATTTAATGTTCTCTACATTAAATATTTTTTAACCTTAACTTCTACTGAGTTAGAATTTTATTATATTATATATGTGTTGATGTATGTCTTCATCCCCTTTTTCTTTTTTAACGTCCTACTGCTGGGCACGGGCCTCTCTTAGTACGATTGGGAACAGGCCATAGTCCACAGCGCTGGCCTAGTGCGTGTTGGCGGAATTCATATGTCTTTCGAAAATTATGCAGGTTTCTTCACTATGTTTTCCTTCACCGTAAGACAAGTGGTAATCATGATAGATATGATTCGCACATGAAAATATTATTCGAAAATATATCAGTTATTCAAGCCAGCCCGTTAGTGGGTCTGGCTACCACTTTCATAATACTGTAGATGTATAACAAAGCGAATATAGTTCTTTTTCGACTGAAAAAAGTACGCAAAGTTCAAAGCAATTCATGAATTTATTATGCCCTATTCATATTTCAAATTCATTAAAAACACAAATTATAAAATTGATTCTTACAATTTGTTCAGCGAAAATATATACCTAAAACATTTTTTAAAGAGGTTTAATAAGAATGAATACGAAGAAATCTTATAAAACATTTACAAAAAGGTAAACATTTTATAAGATTTCTGCGTATTCATTATGAATGAAAAATTATAAATCTTTATTGTATTTAAAAATGGCCAGTTCCTTCGCGTCATTGAGATGAAAATGAAAAAGAAAAAGGTACATTTTGTTGACATTACGTCGCCGAGGTGCTTCGGTATAACGACCAACGTACAGTTTTTCCTTTATTTTTAAAACAAAGCTTTATTTGTTATGTTTTTAGTCACATATAGATAAATATATTTTTCAGGCATTATTAAAGTACTAGTGGCTCAGCCTGGCTTTGCCCGAGTTTGTTCCCTAGCTACGTTTTAACAGTTATCAGAGATATGATATAAAGTATATGATACCTAACCCATATAATCCGCTATCATCACACCAAATTTCATCAATATCTATTCAGTGGTTTTCTAGTGACGCGATCGTCGTTTATCGCGATTTTAAACAATAAACGATAAAAACAAATCAAATTGATAAATTTTGTTAAAAAATAATTACTTAAGATAGTCATAATACGGTATATTTACCTTATTATTATTATAACCAGTTTATCTATCGTACACATAGCATACCTCAATTTGTTTGCGACGCTCTACGACCTCGATTTGTATTTCTTCGTTTCGTATTTTCTGTTTGATCTTAGCTGCTTGAAGCTCGTAGGCCAGAGCTGCTTCAGCTTTCTGCAAAATAAAAATATTACAAACCAGTGACTCAGTGTCTAGTACTCCGCTCGGGATCATCCCTAGGTACCTTTAAACAGGCCCGCTGCTAGCTGTTTGAGCGCCCTTGTGCAATACCGATTATGCCGCCGAAGTCATCATCGCAGTAATTAAATGAGTTATGGTTTAAAAAGCCGAATATGTCAGTAAACGCTTTTAACTCATCGAATCTGTCCTTTAATTTTTATTATTTATGAAAATCTTTCGTTTTCGTTTCGATATCTGTTTTTGCCGCCCCCTTGAAAACCGCTCTTGTGCACACCTTGCACCTTAGCACGCGGCGGGCCTGCCTTTAAATGATTAGATATGATATTTTCCTGCAGCACAAAGTAACCATATGTTGACCGGGATAACAAGCTATCAATACACCAATTTTCATCAAAATCAGTCCAGCTGTTTCCTTATAATGTAGACACAGACAGACAGCACAAAAAATCTAAGAATAATATTCGGCGTCTCTGTAATAAATATTTCAACCAGATTTTCCAAAAAAATAACCACAAATAATATACGACTAAGTTAAAATTTTATATTAGCTATATGTTAACATTCGACATAAATAATATATGTAATTAGGAGTTGGTGTTGTATCTTCGTTTTATATATCTTCACCACACGTGTCTCGAGCATGCGATGTTGTTGTCGCATGCGGTTTGATTGCACTACGAATATTGGATTGTCGAGAACCAAAAGAAAAAATAACACACGCTTGTAACTGATACCTAGTTAATTTCACGAAGTTGGCAGAAAAACTCATTACAATATTAATATTATTAGATATATTTATAGGTACCTATTTATGGGCGGCGGCTACATTATTTTCAAGGTGTATTCGCTGCATCTTTTATTCATATCTTATTTATCAGTTTTATCGCAGTTGTTTTGTGATATAAGTTTTAACAAGGATTTTGCAAATACAGTTTAATTTCTTTAATTGATTTCTTCAATCTTATTCAATGATTAGGAATACTATATTTGTGTAATTCTAAGTTTATTTTTACAAGCTCACGCCTATTATGGACAAAGTTATAGTAATCAGCCCTCACTAGTTTTAGATCCTAGCTGACCCAAACACTTTTTTTTTAATTCACCTGTATTCTACGAGAATTATTGTAACAGGATCATATAAACAAATAAATTTTAACAAAAAATTTGCATAAAAAAGGAATAAGGTTTTATACTTACAGCAGTATTGATTTCTTGATCAAATTGTGCTTTTTGTAGCTTAAAGAGTCTTGTATTATCTTCTATTCTAGTATCCATCGAATACTTCACGTCCATCGAGGTTTTCTCGCACTCGGCTTCCTTTAAAACCAATCATCGTATTAATTTCGAACGTAACTAAACTATTCTTAGATACACGAAAAGAAACCACATCATATCGATATGAAAATTATATCAAAATAAAAATATTATTATTTACACTCTAAACCTTGATGACAGCATTTGTCAATAGTGAGAACTCCCAAGATCCTAATACCTGCAGCATGCATATAAATACTTTAAATATTTCCCAGCGTCATACGATCATCAATATTTACAGGACATAGTTTATTTTTATAATTTCGGATGTCCTTGTAACCATTAGAAATAATCACTTCTACTTAAGAGTCATTAAGGGCGTTGGCCCAATATTTCCAATTGGCTTACTAACGTCATAATCACTTGACATTGGCCCTTAAATTTAAATTAAGAACTGTCCTAAAAACCGTAAACAGATGGAACTGAGTATCTCCATTTAACTTTTAGGTCAGTTTTGGTTCGATATTACGACCAATCGGAAAATGCCACCAGTGATATGTACCTACGAGATGATTTAGGAGAGCCGTTAGTACAACAAATTACGGTATCACTATTGAAAGAATTAGAGCATTGAAATTACGACATAAATGAAGTATGTATATTAATTATAGTGAATATTGTGAGTACTTGTGTTTCAATGCCACATCTGGATGTTCTTGCTTCTTAAGAATGATATCGTTATGAACCTACTTTATTAAGTAAATCGATTATTATTTATAGCCAAGTCAACTGCTCCTTTTTGTAGTCATAAACCTCGACTCTGGATACAAAAGTTTATAGGCGTAATAAAATACACATAGACCGGCTTATTGGTCCTTAGACCATATTTTGACAGTATAGAAGAAAATCTGTATAACGATAAATGGATTATTTTTTAAGTCGATAACAACTGAACGAAATAAGTTAGAAACATCTCTTATCTATTTAAGTTTAAGCGATAATAGAAACAGATTGCTATACAAGATTGAAATTCACTCACTCTTATCCCAGCATCTCGATTCGCCTGAGCCACGCCTATGTCAGCGTCGCGCTTCACCACCGCCGTCTGCGCCTTCCCCAAGCTGGCCAGGTACTGGACGTCATCGTACACGTCCTTGATCGTGAAGGACAGGATCTCGATGCCCATCCGCCCCACGTCCGGAGCCGCCACTTCTCGTACCAGACCCGCGAACTGATCTCTGTCCTTGTACACCTCTTCGACTGTAAGCGTTCCTGTTCACAAATAAAGCAGAAGATTAGCAATACCTATATATTTATTATAAGTATAAACACCCATGACTGAAGTACAAGCATCCGTGTACAATAAATGACTGCTGACACAGAAAGTAGGGTCACTACAAAACAAACTTACCCAAACGTGTCGTCAAATATAAAATAAATAATTGGAAATTAAAATGTTATATTTATTTGAAATCGATTTACTCGTATAGAGAGATAGAGAAATCTTTTTCCTTATCAAAAGTAAAATAAGTAATGGATAAGTAAATAAGGAGATAAGTAGATACTTTTTCCCATTCATCGGCTTCCAATCTATTACAGAGTTGACTTTTCAGTGAAAGAGTCGAGACCGTTGACGGTCAGGAGTCTAATGTAATACTGTTACTTAATGATTTTGATATTTAATTTAACTAGTATTTTGCGGAAATGCAGTATATAAAACACATTAGTTACGTAATATTAATACCTAAGTAAAACAAAATTAAAGCTTAAGTCATAATTAAGAATACTTATTACGATTTAACTAAAGACAGAAGACGATTGTCGAACAGCAATCTGATTTTGAATGTAAATTCGAAGTATTAATAGTCATGAAATCATAGTTGCAAATTATTTTATTGTTATGGCATTCTTCGACATATATCTATTTACGTATGTATGTAAGTATTTATGTACGTATGTACCTAAACTATGTAGTATCGAACTAATGTCGAGTACATCTTAATATAAGATTGTCAATTTAGTCGTAAATTATTCATTGCTTTATGAGGATGTTCCTTTAGAGCATATTAATACAACTACTATGTAGGGGCTACGCCGTTAAATAATTAATATGGCCTTCCTTCATGAAGTCTTTGGTTTGAGTTAGAGTCGTGTCTCAAAGGGTTAAAAGACATATAGATTATAGAACCTGGTATAACTCAGTGTTTTCAACACTGCCTAGTGGTATAACGCTCGCTTGGAAAACCGAATTATGAGGATTTAAATCCCGAGTCCCAATCCCCTCCCTCCCACCTATGAAATTTTCTTACAGTAAAGTAAATCATCGAGAGAAAACCTGCATGTCTGAGAGAATATACCGATTTATAAGTCACATTACTTCCTTTTAGCCGGTACTCTACCAGCGTAGCAACTTATGGCCTTATTCCCCTCGCATTGAAGGGATATCTTATAAGACTTATACTTTATAAGACTAAATAAGCAATTCTTGTATACAATGTATATTTTATTTCGTGTATCTCGGAAACAGCTCTAAAACTTTGAATTAAATTTTGTGCATAGATAACGTTTTGCTTTTAGCATTTTATAATATTAGCTGTCTGTCTTTTTTATGAAAAAAATCTATATACCTACTTATTTAATACAGTAATTAGAGTAGTATAATAAGAGTTATTGCAAATACTTCATTAGGGTTAGGTCAAACAAGGTCGGCTCGTTTATTTGACACAAAACAAAACCTAGAATTAGTGAATTTAAATAATTATGCTAATCTGTTATTTTGTACAGCCATTTACAACAAGCTGTGTACGGTCTGCATGCCAAGTAGGCTAAAAGCGAAGTTTGGCCACACTTAAAGGCATTATAAGGTATCGAGGGAAGATTATGCAAATCCAAAATTAATTCTAAACTGCGGTCTGTAAAAGATTAAAAGAATAAATATTTTCATCTCTATAAAGCTTCTTATATATATTGTAAGGATAAAAGGGATACTGACCGTGCCATATTACGATAAAACTCATAAAAATATTACTTCTTTCACTATTTCAACTGAAACTTTTAGGTACATCAAAAGTTTTGTTTTACATTACAAGGGACAAAAACATTCATTTCGCGTAAAACGTTTCAGATTGAATGAAATAAAACTTTCATTTTAAGAAATACAAAGTTTGTATTCGATTAAACGAGTACATTGTAACACTCGGAGTACTCAAACTGAACAAATGTTTAGCTACTGCAGGCTTCAACTGGATATTGGTATGTAATATTTACAGATAACCAAAAAGTATGTGTGATTTTTAAACTTTATGGGTTTCGAATTACTCATATTTTTATTTATTCGATTTAGTTGCGAAGCAAAGCGAGGGTAGGTCATAAGTGTATTAAGTTGAATTACACTTATGACCAGCGATTCACCCTCGTGTTGTTCGAGTTCGTCCCTAGGTACGTTTAAGCAGTTACTGATTAGGATACAAAATAAACTATTCAAAACTTTTTGATGGATTTTGATTTTCAACCGGTTTTTCCTTGTTGATCCAATTTTTTATACTTGAAACAATCTCCAACAGAACAAAAAATAGCTTTCAAATTTTTCCAGTCGCTTTTGCGGTTTCGAGACTGAATCATACGCAAGATATTATGTCACTTACATGCTTGTATCTAATTTTGCGCAAATCATTTTTTCAAGCAACCAAGCTCCATGTCATGAATTACAAGCGACATATAAAAAATGTAATGACATAATATTATAAATGCAAATGCTTATACTCGAATGCGTAATTAAATGTATTTGTTTCTCCTTTACTGTTATTGTCGGATCAAATTTAGAATGACTTATACCCATTTAAACAAGTAGAGCGTACCTAATGTGATATTCTAATGGCAAAAGTTTACTTTGAAACCGACATCAACCACAGTTAGCCCTTTTTATTTACACCATATAAATAATACAGAATGAAGGAGCATACAACGTACATACTTGTACGTTAAGTACCAGTTTTTTATAAATTAAATAAATTCATTCGACTTTAAATTATGAATTGGGAAAAATTTCGTGACCTCTGATATAGGAATACATAGGAAAACATCGTGAGGATACCTGCATGTCTGAGAAAACCTAGCAAGTTTTCGTAAGATGTGACGTAAAGTTCGCCAACACGCACTAGGCCAGCGCGGACTATGACCTGAACCTCCTCGTGTTGAGGGGAGGCCCGTGCCCAGCAGTGGGACGTTAAAAAGGGCTGAAAAAAGAAGTTTAAAAGATCTTTCTTACAAAATATAAGATTTACGATGACATTTCGAATCTTCTACAAGTCAAAGTCTCGGAAGAGAACATCTGATAAGATATACCTACGTGAAGCAAAAACTTAGGTAGTAGGTACTCCTTTATAACTATCTCTATAAATTAACAACAGCAAAACTAAAGAACTACACATTTCTATATATAAATAGGCAAAGAGAAAGACTTCAGTACTTCAGTACCTTTTTCTGTTTTCTTTGTCACCTATTTTATTTTAGTAGCGACCTTCATCCTATCAATTTCAAACAAGGAAACAAATTTTAAATGCTATTGAAAATCCCAGTTAGGTTTTGCTTTTATGAAAATTCTGCAAGCGCCGCGCAGAACGGATGTTGCATCGTACGAAGGCTTTTATATAATAATTATTTTAGTTTAAGATGCAGAACAATTTGCGCGCATGCTTTAGAGATTTCTTTTAAGTTCCTAAGTGTAGAAAAAATTATGCCAATAACTATTTTGTTATTAAGGTTAGTAGATCACAATTTATACTGTACTAATAAAATTTTACTCAGTCGAATATATACATTAAATACAATTTGGAAAATCTTATTACAAATACCTATATCTTATACAAATAGTCATTATTAGCGATACAGAATGCGAAACTATATTTTTAAGAACTGTCTGTCTACCTGTATCCGAACCACAAGTTAATTAAAAAACGAGGAAAATAGAATATAAATAGAAAAACGAGTTAACCACGAATTACTGGACAGATTTTGATCTGAGTCAAAATATAGGATTCTTGTAACAGCGAGAAAATATGAAAATATCTATGAGAAAACTATATAACGTACCGAGGAACGAAACCGAGCGGAGCAAAGGTGAGTACTTACATATTATAATCAAATTCACATATTTCATTGCAATGTCGCAGCATAAACTCTATCATTCTTGATAATAAGATAAGTATTTGGCAATCATAATAAGTGCATATTATTATTGTATGTTGTGTACCTAGTTTGAATTTTTATTGACTCGACATTTACTCATAAGTGGAAACGTTATTGGCCGATGGGAAAAATAGTATACGTAATTATACACGTACCATAAAAATTGTTTGTTACCTAACTGTGTATTTATAAATACTCTCCGAAAGTATTCGTTTACAATAAGTTTATTCATTTCATTAAATATTTCAAATTTCAAGGCTATATAATATTCCGTTAAAATATAAAAAACTTTTTTACAGTTGTTTAAAGTGTATTAAAACAAAAGCCGATAAAACAATGAGAAAAAATCAGAACGCTCTTGTAAAGTTCGCTCATTTAAAGCTATTTTTAGTCTTGGTTCATCTGTTCTACAACAATGTAAGTAAATCTGTTTGACAAAGACTTTATGCATAGAAAAAAATGTGTACTATGTAAGATACTATAGTTATTTTTCATTTTTATAAATCAAATGTTAATTTTTCTTTAGTCTGTAGACTGTAACAAATATATTACCTTTTGATTACCTATGATCAAATACCTTAGTCTCTCCCGTGATTGCTGTAAAGCATTCGAAATGTCAGGAATCGAAAATCAAAATAAATCCACTATAAAATCTGAAAAGATTGATTTGATTGATCCGAAAAGAGTCAATATTAGGATATTAATGAATATCTAAGTAACGATACTTTACTTGTAAGTTTCCTTATACTATAGTTAGTTAAATTACATTTATCTTTTAAATATATTTACTTACTTTTTAACATTAAGATATGTCAAGCCAATCGTCAGCGAAAGTGGCACCAGGGCGAGCCGTAGCATATCCATCGTTGCGAGTTATACACTTCACACTAATTATTCAATTATCTCAGTACATGATTACGATTATTTGGAAAACTTGATGATAAAATAAATTTAAATGTATATATTTCTTAAGTTTAATTTATTTAATCTTCTAAAGTAAGAAAACTATGTAGTTATAATTGTATAAAAAATAATTAAACAACAAACTGGTTAATTTACCAGTTAGTTATTTAATTGCTAGAATAATAAAGTTATTCATATAAGATCTAATCACAACAAACGAAGGACTAAACGCGCGTAACGGACGTTTTGCACAGACTGAATTCATTACAGTACTACTGTCAGTTTAGAAAACATAATCTCAGTTCCTTATTTCGATGCATTAAGGGCGGTAATTGATTGCATAGGTTGCTAATACATTGCCTACGCTGCTCTACGTAGGGTCTTATCACTATTTGCGCAGTAATCATATAAATGTGATATTGATAATAATGCGGAATGATCTTTATCATTTTATGCCTAGGAATATAATTTGGACGTTATTTATGAGTTGTACAATTACATAATTATTATTTATACATTTACTTCTGCCTACTCAAAACTTGCATCTGTCACTGTCTTCGTTTATTATTATCCACATAATTTACTGTATAGACAAACATTTATTAGTATTTAACCCGAAGAAACTAAATATGGCGTTAAAAAAGAAGCTGAATCCCTTCTAAAATTTAGTTAACTTTTATACTTTAATCTCTTCTTTTCAGAAACGCCTAGTAAACCTATCCAAACGTTATCAAGTGATATGCAATTTTCATGGACGTATTACCTAAGGACCAGTCATAAAATACAAATGCATGAAAACACTTTCAACCATTTGAAGTATAACGCACACAAAGAATTGACACAATACATCAAAATTCACTCTAATGCTAGTGCTTGAACGTAGTCGATAAAATACATACATCAATGACATTTTAAATATTAATAATAAATATTGTTTGATTTTTCGCCGACAATCAAACCCAGAACGTTCGAATGGGAAAGAAAAGGCGTATCATAAATAAGCTGTAAGGCAAAGAAAATAAAGGGAGAATAAAGGTGGGGTAAGCTTCCGGTATTTATATTTTAATTATACTAAAATAAGCAGGACATTGTTATGAACTTTTTACTCAATTATAGTTATTATAGACTTCAAATTTTTTGTTAAGAATTTCTTTTCTCTTTCGAGAAGGATCCCTAGGAAATCTAAAATTTTGTGTAATTTATGTGTTAAAATAAAATAAAAATTAAGTACACATACTAATTATAATTTTTGCATTTATAATGTTTTTATTTAATTATAAAAATATTATTATAAATTTATTGTCATTAGATTGTAGGATACTGCGATAAAAGTATTTTATGTTATTGTACTGTACAAATAACATCCATTATTCGCTTAGTTATTTCGTCAAATATCGATATATTTTTCGACATTGTCAAGCACTAGTCGATGTCAAATGGACTTACTCGACGGTTCTGTCATTTGTTTTGAACGGTATAATCCAGCCATTTTATGATGGTTGTCAGATGTCAACAATACATAGATATATCGACTATATTTAACACATAGATATATCGACTATATTTAACATAGTTGAATAATACGAAATTTTATTTTACATTTACTTAAATTTTGTGATAAATAACATTAAATGTAATAAAATATATTACTTACAAGTGAAAAGAAATAGTGCTGCTTCCGCTGCTTTAGTTTTTACTCCATCTAATAGAACATTTAGTCATTTTTGGGAGATGTTTTGTTGACAAGTAAGTGCTTGAGACTGACGTAAAATCAAACGGCCAGGCCTAAAATATCCTGATTACTGTCAAGGCCGGTAAAGGTACGTCAGCTTATGTGTCTCGTCCTAGTTAATACGTCCATGGCAATTTTATAGAAAAGCCTAGGGTGAGTCGTAAGTTCTAAATAATAAATATGTTTAGCAAGCGTTTTCAATAATACCTATAGTTCGATATTTGCTTTAGAAAACATAAGTTTTTATTTTTATATTATATTTTAAACATTGAAACAACAATCAAACTAGAAGTCACAGGTTATAAATATAAAAAGTACTATCTGATATACACAAGGTATGCCTAAGTAGCTATATTCATCAACCGTGACCTCTGGAATGTCAGAATCGTGTCAAGATCGGGATGAACGTAAATGCTGCGACCACATCTTAGATTAAGCGAGACGGTAGTTAAATTATACAACTGTTGAACTGTTTCAATTTTACGCTATATGCAAATGACCTAAAGTCTAATACACTTTGTTTCTACCTAATATGGGATGTAAATAAAATGAAAATAAACAAAAAATGCATTTTTCTGTAGTCATACAAATATACAACCAACTTCAACACTTTTAAACTGAACAAAGGGTTAGAATTTTCTTGAAATTGTGTAAAAAAAATATTTAAGCAACAAATTTCTCATAATACTAGCGACACACCCTCATTTCGTTTGCGTTTTCCACATCTTGTCTTCAAAGCATGTAAATATAGGCTCTCTATATATTATAGGGATATACGATATAATACATTACATCTAAATATTACTTTGTACATTATTGTCTAAATATATAAAAAACTAATTAATTCAAAAAATACATTTTGTAGTGGACCGAATTGTGAATCTAAACCATTCTCGAATCCACTCGAACACACACAAAACATTTCATCAAAATCGGTCCAGTTGTTTAGGAGGAGTTCAATTACATACACAAGCACAGAAGTGGTTTATTTATAAAGATTTAGATTTTATCTAGTAAAAAATGTTAAAAGTTTAGAAACACTTAACTTTTTCAAATTACTAACATAAAAAGGAAGGATCATTTTAATACCGCTGGCTGCTAATAAAAGATTTATATTTATTTCGCTTTGTTCAACAGAAACCTTTGAGTGCTGAAGATTATATCATTGCCATTTGCCACTCGTTTCGACTGAGCTCTGAAACATTTCTTTTCATTCGCCATAAGCCCTCGAGGTTGATGTATTGACATAAAGGAGATCGATTGGTGCTTGCATGTTATAATGTGAATAAATATTGCTTTTTTTAAATTTATGGCAGAAATGATATTTTCTTGCAAATTTCGCATTTGGAAAAAAACACTGAATGACTTTTTATCTTCAACCTATCAACGTACAATTTAAACCGTTCATTTTAAAAGCATATAATCTACATATACCTAATTAATTAAATTTTAAGTGATTCGAATATGTACATTATATATTTTTTATGAAATCTAATTAAAATAGTTTTTATTATTGATATAAACGTTACAATTTTTCTGTCTGTCTGTGACAGCATCAAGAAAAAACCATTAGACATATTTTAATGAAGTCCTCCATACAATAACATATTATAGGATAGTTTTTATTGCGGGAAGTGGTTCATTGCTATGAAATCTATGCTAGCCGTCAAAACGATCCAGGAACAAATTCGAGTGGAGCAAGGGTGAGTCGTTAGTATAATATAAAATAATAAGAAAATCAAAAGAACATTAATTGTGCTATTAGTACAAGAGAGAGTGTTGTCTCACAAGTGAGCACTCAGGTAAGATGATTGAAAATATTACGGGGTATTTATTAACGTGTGTTATTTTCAAATTGTCTACCTCCAGTACATATTCCCAATGAAATTGCATAATATTCAATAAAGAGTTCAATATGAAAAATAAAACAGAATCAAATTTACATAGGTTTTTGGATTTGTAAATCCATCTTTTGCAACACTTATAACCACAGAATTCTCTAAACAAAATTCTAAGTAGACCTAAAAAGACTCGAAACTATTCTTCTCCTAGTTTTTATATAACGAGACGATCATACTTAGTGGGCAGATAAAGCACAACAATGGACAAAGCGAAACCGAGTGCTTATTACCGTCTTACAATGGTACTTGAGTTCCCTCAAAATTGGAACAGCATGGACGGATATCCATTCATCCCAATTAGTTCAAGCTAAAATTAAATTCATTTAATATTTTCAACATTAAATGGGTACACGTGTTATTGAATTTCGCAATTCAACCATCAAAATTAACGAATCGCAATAACGATAGGTCAATCATGTTAACTGAAGCGTCAATTTATTATTTTCATCGAGAGATATTATTTAAAGTTTGCGTGGTAGCCAATATTTATCATGGACATATTTGTAAATAATTATATGTATTTTAAATACTATCTTTTATATTTCTACGAATTCTGGTTCTCAAACAGCTTTGTCAACAATCTAAATAAATTCAAGGAAAAAATAGACAAAGAAAATTTAATTTAAAATGTTCAACATTCGCGCTAATCTAATAATGTACCTAACATTATTACTAGAGATTATGATATTAATAAAGTCACAGTTTAATCTATGATCTATCTGTAAATAATATGTCTAACACTTCCTTAAGATTTATGAGAATTATCGACATTAAGGTATTTGCGCGGTTTTACTATTACTTTGATTGATGATTCCCAACATTTCAAATACTTTACAACCCCTGTCACCGTGACGGAAGAGACTAAAAGACCTATAAGAATAAAAAAAATCTAACAAGTTTAAACCGTCATACATTACACGAAAATAGCTTTACGAGAGGTATTTTCCATAAAAGAATCATCTAAATGAAATGTTCACTCTTAAAATATACAATAATACGATATTTTAGTCAATAGCGACTTGGAAATATCCGAAATCGTGTATCCGGGAACCCGCCGCTCGCGACGGCCGCGGCGGGACTGCTTTCCTTTCAGTCTTCTGAATTCCAACAACGTTCCAAATAATTCATAGTAGCTACTGTGCTATTCCGTTCAGTTTGTATTATGAAATGTGGTTTTCGCTTTAACTTGGTTAACCATTTGTTTACAATTATAAAATTAAATCAGTAACAAGTATGAATTTCTTTAAAAAATGAACGTTTTTTAAGTTGTACACAAGTTAAGCGCTACCTTTAAGCTAAAATTTATGTGTAAAAATGGCCTTAAGCCTTTCTTGACAGTATTTTTTTAAATATTATAGGACGGATTTTAAATATGTTACATCTTTTTTATCTAATTTCTACCTTTTGTATTAAAGCTAATTTTTACCAATATTAATTGTTCATCGCTTTAAACTTTAAAGTAAGTAACACAGACAGAGTTTTACGATTATATTGTTACGTGTAGTATACGAAATATTGATGAAAAAGTTATGTTACAATATAATTAATAATTTTTAAACTGAAAAGATTTAAGGTGCGGTCATGTGTTCTGTATAATAATTTTCAAAAATATAACAAAAATGTTTTTATTATATTAATCAAGAAGTGAATAAGATCAACCTACCTATACATTATTTTTTTCATAATATCAGGAATTCTATGAATACTTGAAATATTTTAAAGAATAACATTGTAGTAGAAGAACGTGAAGTTAAATTGAAAAAGTACGGACTATTGAAATATGAACATACACTCGCATGCAAGGTACTCGTAAATAGAACATTCGTTCATATTGTTGTAAAGATTTTTTTTAATATCCGCCTTGTATCATCTTTGTGATGTATTAGAATGAAAAATATATTAAATAACAATACGTAAATGCTCATGGTTTTTATTTCCTTACATTTTATATATGTATAAATACCTATTTACAAATTATTCTGCCAAAAACAAAAAGGCCTATTGCTAATTATTATTATTTATGTACTCTCTAATGAATTGTCTTTATTACAAGGAATTTTACTTTTACCTATTATAAATGTAAAAGTTAGTAAGGAAGGATACCTAAGTATATGTATCTTTATGACGCAAAGACTAGACTAGACTAGACTAGTAATAGAGCTTATACATCATTGTATTACAAAGGCTATAATAATAATTTATGAAGTTAAATTACGTTAGTTAATAAACGAGTGATAATCCTCATAACCACTGTACGCAGTACGAGAGCATCGAACCCGCGACGTGACTTCATAGATTTCATTTATCGATTTTTTACATAAAGTTACGAGTATATAAATCTCTGTAGGTATCATTTTAATAGAACATAAAACTAAGGCTGAGAATAAATTTCATTATTTATAGGGGCTGTGATGTTTCCCGAAATCACGGGATTGGTGGGATTAAAGGATAACGATTTTTGCTTCATGACACGTAGCGCAAACGATTTCGCCCGTAATAGAGTTTCTATCGAAAGTAAATAGACGTATTTTTACAGGAACAGAAAAAAATAATGGACATCTTATTATTCATGAAATACGTTTTACACATTATATATGGATATAATAATTCTGATTAATTTACCATTATTCAGTTATGTTATATGTTATGTTCTTTATTCTGTGGCTTCTGGGCGTGCCATTTGGGCACAAATTACTTCGCCAATGTCGTGTAGACTGGAGAAGACCAAATGAATTATTATTCTTCTATATGTAGATGGCAGTACAATTTAAAAAATCTTCAAAAACATTATCTTGTGAGTCACTAAGTTATTGTGTGACACACGTTTTTTAATATTATTATTATAGGAGCTATCAGCTAGCTTTGGGCGCAGCTTTACTCGCGTAAGTGAATGATTGAAACACTCAATGAACTGAATATGATACTCATGTGTGCAATGTGTATGATTTTTTAATAGTAATCGGTTTTATTTTATAGAAGTTAATGCGATGCAGGACTTCTACCACAAAATTATAGGCGAATAACATAACAAAATATTTTTTAATAGTTAAAATATCAAAATAGTCAATGAAGATTTTCCGTTAAATTCGGGGTTTTGTACAAACTTAAGTTTAATATATTTACTTTTTTTTACTGCAAAAGACCGATGGAAAAGTACTATGGCAAAAGGTCTCAAAAAAACGTAGGAGAAAATTGCTTTAGCTGAACTCATTACAGCAGTTCATTAATCAATGTGATAGAAATTCCAGTCTATAATTATTTCCTTTTACTGCGTGGTTTGCATTATATTCACGAAACTATTGTTTTATTTTGTTCTAAGAAATATACATACAAGTTGATATTTTCACTTCATTGTAATACATTGTACACAAGTTTTTGACTATCTGTGTCTATCTATCTGTTTGTTCTTGCAAATCTTTGGAACGACTAGACCGATTTTACGGGAGACTTTCACTCGCTGATAGCTAATGTTTAAGGAGTAACTTAGGCTACTTTTATTGTATTAGAAAAATATAAAAACCGTTTAATTTATTTTAACTTACAACCAGCGAAATGGCCCGGGCTTGCTAGTATATAAATAAGATTCTTTTTTTTAATGTGTGATACTTAACTATACCTGTTTCCTCAGATTGATATTTTAAAATTAAGTCAATAAAGACATAGTTTTAATTAAATTAATTAAATATAACGTAAGTAAGTGGATCATAGCATTATGGAATAAATAATTTACGCTCAGGAGCTTCAGAGAATCGTATTACAACTTACCTACATACTTTCATAAGGCTACCATGTTAACAGAGTTTCAGTCGTAACGGCGAAAGATAACGCCTCGTGTAATAATAATACTGAGTGAGATCTACCAATTGTAACGTTAATATGAATATTTGTGTAAAGAAATGTCTCTCCATAGCTATTATGAGTAGGCGTTTTTTAAATTAACGTCTTTGGCATAGGATACTTTTCAGATACTAATTATCATTTAAGATTAATCTTATGAAAGTAATTATATTCATAGATAAAATTTAAATGTTTGTAAAATATTAGTACCTATACTTATCATTGAAAATTAATAGAATGCTTCAAAGCTTACGCTTCAAAGTAACATTTCTTAACACTTCAATTGGTATAAAAATTGAATTTGTTTTATTTATTGTTAAATAAAATAAATAACTCAGTAGTTTTATATTTCAAAACTTATATTAATGACTTTAGCGCGGCAAAATAATGGCGATGTGTAATAATAACTAATATTCACTTATTTATAAAAAAAACAAAAGTGAGCCCCTTCTTCGTCTTTGTTAATTGTAAAATATTATTTCAAAGAACTTTATCATCAACTTACAAGTAAACGTGTCCGGGAATATAAAACCTGTAATTTTGATGAGGTAATCCTATAATCACAAAAATACTGCGATAGGACTTTTTACCTAATTTGATCCCTGAAAGCTTGAAAGGTTACTTGACATTTACACTCGTCGGCAAAATTAATAAAAAGGATGTGACTTAAGTGTTTTTAAAATTCAATCTCCTAATGAAACAAAGGGAAAACTTTTAAATAATAACGGTAAAAAGCAAGGCAAGCTACTAGTACTATAGAATATTTGTACATAGAGTAAGGAAAATTTACGTTTTTCTGAAGTCAAAGACATGTGAGACTTTTAAAGCAGAATAAAGTATACAACTCAAGGCCTCGAAACATCGTTCTTGAAACACGGCCAAGGTTTAAACTCTTAGATAAATCCATACCTACACGTATTATATAGGACAGGTATATCTCTTACATCTGTGCTATTAGTAGAAAGTAAAATAGTTTTTTAAGATAAAGTTTGCCCAGTGGCAACGCGCTGGCTTGGACTGAGTAAAGCGGGTTTATATCCGAGTCTCGCACCTCTATTATTGAAGTGAAACTTCTTTAGAATCGTTGTGATTTCAAACTCGATGAAACGAAAAAATAAGTCCATAGTACCAGGCACTCAGAGACAGGGAAGAGTTAGCAAGTTTTACTTCTGACATGTGTACTTTGTACACACGCACTTTTTTTTCTGTGCTAAAAGAGGTGCAGTAGGGAAACGTTCGGGAACGGCTGAACAAAACAAATAAAATCACTACAAAATAAAAAAATATCTGATTGATACTTTTCATTTACTTAATAATATTATACTTTCAGAGTCGGTGCCAGCAAATTATTATAGATTAAAATATTATACCAATATCAATGTCAAAGTGAATTTCTATATTCAACATTCTTCTTATTCTCTTAGTATGATATAAAGAATTGCTAAAAGCCGATCAAATATTCAACAAGTAATTTTAACGCACTTTTATACTGATATGCAAAAACGAATTGACTTTTGTATACGCGAATGCTGTATCGTAGGGCATGTTTTATTCATATAAAATATTTGTAAAGATAGGAAAATATATTTGGTTTTTGAGTGACTCCAAGAAGGGGCCATAACTCAATTAGGGTTGTAGAGTGTATGTTTTGTTTTTATATTTTGATGTTTTTTGTGCGACATTTTTGCCAATTGTGAACAAGTTCTTATGTTATAATACTTATTCGGTACTTTGTACTTTGGTGTCATTTATCTATTTCTTTTAAACATTTGAAGTATTAATTTTTGTTGTTTTGTTTGTTTATGTAACGATTTTTGCGACTACTTGCCGTGCCAGAAATCGTGGGTTCGAGCCCTGCTAGAGAAATTAATCAGAATCGAGAACATAATCTCTAGTCATCTATGATTATATTTATAATATAGCTATATGAATTAAAAATCATATAGGTACCTACATCTGTGTATAACTATCTGGTATCCATAACACAAGCCTCCTAGCTTATCATGGGACAAAATGATGCTATGTGTAATTAATGTCCCAACATGTTTATATTTTATTACATAACATGTGTTTACTCAAAACGTAGTAAGTAGACGACGACCTACTCGTAAGTCTCTCCCACGAATACGATTGCTGTAGAGACATCAGGAAAAAGTCGAAATAAATCGGCAAAAATAATTTAATTTTAATTTTTTAAATAAATTCAGAAATAAAAGAATGACGCACATTCTTTCAAAAGTCCACATCGAAGGCTAGAAAAATTGCTTTTGAAATAAAAATGGCTCTCTAAAATATCACGGAATTCATAGATCCGTTATGACCTATATTTGAAGCATATGTAATTCGAAATACTTGTTGAATTCAGCTGAACGGAAATTTTGCTATAGCTTTATTCTTTTTTGTTTTTCTTTCTGTTATTTATCATAAATAAAAATAATGAAAATCATTACATATATAAAAATTGTTATATATTATGCTTCTTATTTTGTAAAAGCAACTTTATAATACACTGTATCCACATGTTGAAATAGTACTATGTGTAATAAATATGTTAGTGCCAAAATATACAATACTTTTTTATAAACAATAATAGTTACGTCAGGTATTGGTATAAAATATTTATTTATATTTTGGACATAAACACCTGCCAGCAAAAAAGGTCCTCATCCAAAAGAAGTAAAGAATATTTTACGCAAAATATACCTACCCGAGATTCACTAAAACAATAAAAATATATTCCTTTTTTAAATGTTGGTTTCTTTTTATTAAAATTCAGTTTATTTTAATTTATGACACCCAAATTATTTTTCCCAGAAAGCCCTTGTCTTAGAGCCCTCTAAGCCCCAGAAAAAAAACTCCTTTACTATATATGTGACACAAATATTTTAACAACCTAATTTTTTGTTAATAACGGACAAATTCGTGGATAATAATGTATCAATTCATTATTAGTAGATTATTCATGGCGAGGAAATAACTAGGGTACTAAAATAGCTTTATCAAGTAATTGAATTTAGCAATCCACTATCTTTATCTATTTCAAAGCACTTTGCTCTAGTATGAAACTAATAATTAACACTGAGTTTTCAATAACAACACTAGGTTTAGTCATACATACCTACTGGTGGCATTTTTCTATGGACATTTTTAAACATGTCACATAGAAATAAAATTTTGTTTAAAATTTTTGCTTTCGTTAAGGTTGCGTGATGACAGTATGTTAGTTTTTGTAGTCCATTAAATTAGTAGCTTCAGCCATTTTTAAATTTTGATGTGGCGCTTTCTACTAGTTCCCTTTTTTATATTTACACACTTTATTTAAAGTGTAATACCAGTAAAAGTTTTATACTTTATTATAAGCTTAACATATTTCACGTAGGATAAATAGATAAATATTGTAATACAATACTGTTAAAAATTATTTTTTGAAAAGAGCAACTGTTAAGTTTCTCGCCGGTTCTTCTCAGCAGAACAGCTTTCCGAGCCGGTGGTAGTTTACTCACAGACTTACAGACTGACATTTAATTTTAATAATGTAAAAATGACGATTCAAAAGAGCTTGTAAAAGTCTATTTGAATAAAGAATATTTTGATTTGATTATTATGAACTCTAAAATATTCAGTTGACTTTGCTTCAAACTTTCAAAAACCATTTCTCAAAACAATGCAATACCTATTTTTCAGATTTTATCTGAAATAAATAATAATCAAAAACTATGAAATGAATAGGTAAAATTTACAATTTTAACACTACCTTTTTTATATAATATTCCTGTTACGTTTACAAGGAATTAGAATGGCTAGAACGTGACTAATCTAACGCAGAACAAAAACGATTTTGTACGTTGCCTGTACATTAAATTTAACCTAAATTCGCATACTGCGTTGTACCAATGAGTATTCAGGAGAGATAAAATTATTTTGTAAGCAATTTAACTTTTATGATGTGATCTAACGAGTGCTTCAAAACTTTATCTATAACATTAATATTTAGTACCCATTACAGTAGCTCAAACACAGATACTGCTTACATTCATTGATATTAATATTATAGTTCCCCATTACCCTCTTACAATCGTTTTCCTCCCTCGTGCTTTCTGTGACACGAAATTTTACATTCCTATATATCAATATCGCAATAAGTTAAAACAATCTAACCAATTCAACACTTGTCGATAAACTATTTTAATAATGTTTAGTCATTCCCAGAGTTTGGAATTTTCAAATGCTCACAGTATATCGTACACATATAGTAACAGAAGTTACTCGTACTAAAAGTAGTGACGCGCATTCGCACTAATATCAGAAATCACTTGAAATATCGAGTTAAAGTTAACTCATATCAATATCATTACCTGGCAAGATTTGTCTAGATTTTTTTGTAATATCACGGTTTTCGGGAAAATCGCCGTTCTTTCTAGATCTAAATTAAATAATTTAGATCATTATAGTCGTTTCTGAGTTACGAAATAACTATAATTTTAAATCGGATTGAAACGCTTTTTCATAGTTACCCATCCCACAGTCAAATAACAAAGTTATTACTATATGAACGGTTACTATAAATGAACAAATCGTTGAGATGAAAATGAATAATAATAATAATTTAGTGCTTAAGCCATGGATTCCCCAAGGATTATCCGTAGATTTACTCGTACTTGATAGATAGCTTTATTTATCCCAACAAATAACTTCTGCCTGATCTAATCTTTTGAATTATGACCATTCATTTCTGCGTTATAAGGATGTCTAATTGCTATAAAAAATAGAGAGATTCACATTTCACAGATCCTTTTCATGTAATTTATAGCGCATATACGTTCGATCGACAATATACTATTTTTGACGACAGCTTTCACATTTTTTTCAAGTGTTCAAACATAAAGGAGGGTTTTCCATTTCCATTTCCTGCATCACGCAACTAGATATTGCTTGGACGTATCACAAAGTATATAAACGATCGACCGCTAGGAATCTATTTAATCAAATGACAAAAATACGTTCTACGTAGTCTTCATTTTACGGAAATGTGGTCTCGGGTAATAGATAAAAATGTAAAAACAAAACGTTTTTATGTAATACTAGCGACTCATTCTCGCTTCGCTCGGGTTCGTCCCTAGGTACCCCCTTTAGTATGAGTTTTTTTACAAACTTTGATTTTTATAATTTTTTTTATTATTAAAACCTTTCATGTTTCAAGGAACATACAAAAAGAATTAGCCGAATGGCTCGACCATTCTCGAGTTTCACGCTTAGCAACATTCATTTCTATTTATATGGATATATAGAACATAGAGATACAAGTCAATAAGTTTAAAAATAAATTATCATATTTTACTTAAAATTCAAATATTCTATTCGATTAATCGTTATCATTAATATCATAACAATAAATAAAATAATATTTTAAACCTTACAAAAAACGTCGAGCTTTTAAAAAAAGTTAAAATGAAAAAGTTTATGACAAGAAGATTTATAAGCTTTCCAAAAGCTTTTGCTGTCATTTGGTTCTTAATCTCTACTGAGATAAAATAACGACTTGTGCAAGGAGTTTATAAGGTCATTATTCTTAGCAAGCAAAATCCCTTGTGATTTTTCTTGTTCATGTTAAGGATCGAAAATAATGAAGAAATAATGTATAATTTGTGTTATTATAGCCAGAGGCTGTTAACGGTGGAAAAATATTTGCAATGGAGCCTGAGAGCGAAATAGCGCGGTTAATTTAATTAGTCGTGAAGTTCTTATATTATTGATCTAATAAATAGTAATTTATTAAGCTTTAGGGGTTCTGTTAATCACAAGCATTAAAACACATTATTATTGTTACGACTGAGTTATTTTTCTGAAATCATACGCTAATAAAATTTATGCAATTAGGTACCTCCGATTCCGAATACCTATAACGTCTTTCTCCAACGCGTTGTTTTTCACTGATCTATCTTTAGCCGGAAAGTTATACAACATAAATTAATATATTTACTACGATAAGTACCTAATTGTAATCATGTACAAGGAACACGGTGTGACACCTGAGTGTCTTAGAATTTTAAAAAGTTACGGTACTTACATGAAAAAAAAAACAATTTTTAACTTTTTGTATGTCCGTTTGTTCCGGTTTATCTCTTAAACGGCTGGACCGATTTTGACTGGACTTTTACTCGCAGATAGCTAATGTTATAAATTAAACTACTTTTTTATTTATGAGTAAATGATAAGAACCGTTTAATTGTGTTCTATTTGTGTACCAGACACAAACGAGCATGAATGTTATTTTCACTAAAACCATCGCGATGTAGTCGTGATCCTTCATAAACTCAGTTTGAAATATCAGATACATTTATAAAAGCAAACGGATGGTATTTATTCAGGCAGAAACATTTAACAAGAGTCTGTCAAAGTTTTAAAATATTCAAAAGTTTAAAACAGTTACTGAGTGTTATTTGAAACTACTGGTATTCGATTTTACTTAAAAGAGATTTAATATTATTATTAAAAACAAAAGATGGTCCAGAGGAAATACTAGAAATTTTTTAAATAAAAATATCTTTTCGGATTTACTAGTCATGTATGTATGAAAGTACACTCACATTAGGTAGATTTATCAGACTTTCACGCCATCTATACATCTACACATATATAAACAAAATTGAAGTGTCTGTTTTTAAATTTAAATAAACAGCTTTTCATTTAATGCAAATGAAAGTTTGTACGGTAGGTACTAACTAGCTAGCTAGCTAGCTACTAGCTACATCAAAAAATTAATAAGTAAAATTTTTGTCTGTCTCTCTGTCTGTCTGTTTGTTCCGGCTAATCTCTGAAACAGCTGGAACGATTTTGACGGGACTTTCACTTGCAGATAGCTAATGTTATAAGGATTAAATTAGGCTCTTTTTATTTTAGAAATTTTCTTTATTTTAACTAGCGGAACCCGCGGCTTCTTTCGCGCTAAATCTAGTGACGAACCCGTGCGAAGCAAGGGTGAGTCGCTAGTCTTTAATAATAGCCTACTTTTCTCATTTTCTTTACTTCATAATATACTTATTTCTACTGTCATGTAAATTTAGTGTTTATCATATTTTATCTAACCAATCTCCATTCCTATGTGACGTTGACGAAATAAATTATGCTCCACTTAAATGCGCAAGAAAAATACAAGAAAATTTAAGAGAAATTGAGTAAAATTCCGGCGGTCTGTATTTATAAAATAGGTTTCTTCATATTTGAGATGTAGTTATGCAGAGTTTTATAAATTAACTACAGACTGATTAAACTAGTTAACTACCTACTATATGTTTTAACGGTAAGTATAAGTTTCTCAAAAATAAGATGCTTTCCCGCAGTGAAAAGTACTCTATATGTCGATCCCGAAAATTAGCTATCATCATACCACATTTCAACAAAGTCTGTCCTTTATTCTGTATTCTTCTCTCGATCGATAATAATAACTTTTCAAAAAGTTTACAAAAAAATTATATATATTTACCGATTCGCTCAGTTAGTATTTTATTATAAGTATAAATTTTATAGTCTTTTCATGTCATCTAAAAATAACACATGATTGATTTCTATACTCTCAAACATTGTTAAAAAATCTATATCTAAACCTAAGCCTAAACAAACATTATGAAGAGGTAAAGTAAATCGTTGTCTCTGATACTACAGTCTTATCCAAGATGACAAATTCTTTCACGACTTACACACACATGTCACAGTGTGTATCCAAATTAAAAAGTACAAACAAATTCAGACTCTTTTTTAAGTTTTGCTTAACAAACTATTTTTACTATAAAAAAAACAAATCTTATGTTTTCAAACTACACTGTAATTCACTCAAAATAAATAATAGAAAATTCTATTACTAGGCAGGTGAGTAGTTATTGTTACCACTTAATTGAATTAGTAATAGCTGGTTTTCTATTCAATATCTAATGAGGTTTTCATCGAAGCAGTCCTACCATATAGACGTATAATTTTGTTTATTTTAAAACCAAACATTTGTTTTCTTTTAACTCTAATTGGACAAAATTACACTTAACTCTTGCTTTTCTCGCGAACTCGCGAAGTAAAATCTTAAATTCCATTTCCAAAGCTTCCATGGTAACCTTTATCATAAATGCAAAGTTTATTTTTTACTGTCGTATACAGTATCCGTGACTGTGAAGCAAATTAAGAAGGCTTTTTATGTGTCTGCCTTTGGTATCGTAACGTCTAAACAGATCAATGGATTTTAATTTAATTTTTGTTTGAAAGGTATTCTTAGTTTTAAATCAAGAAAATTCATTTAGCTATTGCAAACTATATAAAACGGTAAATCTTAGATTATATCAAAATTGTTGAAACCATTTAAAATATACTAGAAAACAGAGTCACAAATATAAACACATAACCCCCATCAATCATGGTATTGAATAATTTCTGGCGAAACATCTAAAAGTAAGAGAATGAGCAAAATTACTACATTATTCACAAATAATATGGAACACCTCGTGTTATTTATGAATATAAAAATATTAATCAGGAAAAAGTAGATGAGCGAAGCATCATAAATAATATAATATTTGAACTTAATGGTTTTCTTGTAATACAAACGAGTTTGACGCCTGTATTTACTTAATACCGCTCGACATAGAAGGTCAGGGACTGTAGTGAAGTCAAGTTCACGGCATGCTTTAAGACTACGATACTCGTAGTTTTTGACTATACTAGCACTAGAGCTTAAATTTTTAATACAACTCTATTTTAACCTGCCCCAGACGATAATAGTTTTCGAATGTTTTCGATCGTTATTTAAACGTTTTCTAAGTCAATAACTTCTAATGATTTACGTCTGTGAATTAAAATTATATAGAATATTTCCCATATTAGAAAAAAATGGTATTCCAATAGGTATATTTATATCTATACTAATATATAATATTATAAAGAGGAAAACTTTGTTTGTATGTTTGTTTGTTTGTAATGAATAGGCTCAAAAACTACTGGACCGATTTCAAAAATTCTTTCACCATTCGAAAGCTACATTATCCACGAGTAACATAGGCTATATTTTATTTTGGAAAAAAATAGGGTTCCGTAAGATATTTGAGTTTTTCGGACGCAAGGTGTAAAAAATCAACCAGAAAAGTTTTATTTAAAAATATTGATTTTTTTTTGGACTACATTTAAACGCGTTTATTTTACTCATGCTATCAATCCTTATAAAAATAAATTATTTCATCACTAACTACAGTTTATGTAGATAATATTTGGTCTTTGAATGATAAAAATTAGACGTGCTATAGCAATGTTTGTATGAAATTTCTACTTTTTTTGTGCTACAAACCTTAAACTTGACAGGGAGATAGTTAATAGTTAGTAAATGCCCGCAAAGAACGAATTATGTGACAGGGCCGAATTAAGGAGGTCTAAGGGCTCTCGCCAGTTTGTATGAAATGGCTTAATTTTTTGTGCTACAAACTTTAAATTTGATAGGGAGTTAATTTATAGTTTGTTATCGTTCGCTAAAAACATATTTTGCATCAGGGCCTGATTAAGGAGGTCTAAGGGCTCTCACAAGTTTGTATGAAAATTCTTCAGTTTTTGTGCTACATACTTTGAATTTGACAGGGAGGAGGTTAATAGTTAGTAGACATCCATTAAAAATGTATTTTGGAACAGGGACGGATTTATGTGGTCTAAGGGCTCTTATTTGTTTGTATGAAAGTTTTTAATCTTTGTATGCCACAAACATAAAATTTAATACAAACTTAAAATTTAGCTGGGAGGTAGTTAATAATCAATAGACATCCGCAAAGAACGATTTTGCGACAGGGCCGGAGTGAAAAGTGCAAGGGCTGTCGCAAGTTTGTATGAAAGTCCTTCACCTTATGTACTACAAACTTTAAATTTTGTGGAGAGGTAGTTATTGTAAGTAGAAGACCTCTAAGAATTTAGAAAGGGTTTTTAACAGGGCCGGATTCAGGTGGTTTAGGGAGTCTCGCAAGTTTGTATGATGTTCCTCAATCTTTTCTGCTACAAACTTTAAAATTGGCAGAGAGGTAGTTAATTGTTAGTAAACGTCCGCTAAGAACAAATTTGGCAACAGGGCCGGATTAAGAAGGTCCAAGGGCTCTCGCAAGTTTGTATGAAATTTACTTAATTTTTTGCGCTACAGACTTTTTGGCAGGAAAGTAGTTTTTGTAGTTAAGTAGAAGTCCGCTAATAACGGATTTTGCTACAGGGCCGGATTAATGAGTTCTAAGGGCTGTAGCAAGTTTCTATGTAAGTCCTTTATCTTTTGTGCTACTAACTTGAAAGTTGGCGGGAAGATAATGAGTGGCCAGTAGACATCCGCTAAGAACGAATTTTGCGACAGGCTCTCATTATTTTGTATAATAGTACTTCATTTTTTGTGTTACAAACTTTAATTTTAGCATGGAAGTAGTTAATAGTTAGGTGACGTCCGCAAAGAACAAATTTTGCGACGGGTCGAATCGAGGAGGTCTTAGGGCCATAGCAAGTTTGTATGAAAGTCTTCATCTTTTGTGCTACGAACTTTATATTTGGTACGAAGGTGGTTAATTGTTAGTAAAAGTACGCTAAAAACGTTTTTTTTCTATAGGGCCGGATTAAGATGGTGTTTTAAGGCTTCATAAGTTTTTGAGATACCTTCATTTTTTGTGCTACAAGTTTCAAATTTCGCACTGAGTTAGTAGATAACTTTTACGATATTACAAATCGGACACTCCATTCAAATGATATTACGAATTTAAAAATAATAATAATAAAATAACGCGCAGCATAGAGGGTAACGTGGAGAGGGACGGGGAGCCAAGAGTGGGAGAGGTAGCCGCGCCGCTCAGGAGTATATTAACGATGGGTTCTGAAATAGCTGGAGTAATTTTTGAGAATTTTCAGGCAATCTACAGATCATCTGATTGCGAGTGATCGAATAAAGATTAGTAGCGATTTAAAAAACGCGCGCGAAGCCGCGGGTACTGCTAGTATTAAATAAAAGTTAAAAAGAACAAAAATTTGTAATATATTATTTTATGTCCTTTGAGTATTACATTTGTTTAGACTTTTGTCAAATGATTAAAAAAGTTATTATGTTATAATTACTTTCCTAACTCTCAACACCACCACAATAGAAAGTGTCGCAAATGCCTTATCACGTGTTACCGAGAACTTCTAAAATCCGTAACTTTAATGAAATTACGAAAATACTGGCCTTCGAAGTTCGACGAAATGTTTATGACAGGCTTCACTGCGGAAAAATGCTATTACTTTTCAGAAAAGTTCTTTAACTACACATTTTGGTATGTATCATATGAAAATAAATAATATATATTTCATCTTTATCGATATTTTATATCTACGTATTTAATATTAATAACTCTATACGTCTTATTACGTTCTGGCGTCCTAAACAAACCTAACTTACAAAAATGTTGTCTTATACTATATTGACGGAACAAAAAACGATATGCTTTTTGAATAATAAATAGACTAAAAAGCTAAGTCAATGTGGTTTAACAAATGTAAATATTCATTAATACATATTGAATAAATATACAGCTATATCTTAAATTCAATGAGTGGCGACTCTTTCTCTTGTATCCCTTTTCTTAGACAAGTAACCTACGAAGAATGACAGTTGATTTGTTTTAGAAAAGTCCACTTTTATGCACCGCAATTTTCAACTTCTAGATATTCCTGTATAAATTTTGCGAATCCCCAGTATCAATAAAGTGTCGGAACAAACCTGAGCATTTTGTGGTACACTTTACTGAAAAGCTATCACGCCTATAGATTGTGCTTTAACATAGTAATGTAACTCTCGTAGATGTGTTTTTGTCAAAAAAAATATAATTTTATAACCATTAAAAAAAATTAACATAGTTGGGCTTAAAAAATATTACCCGTTAAAAAAACTACGCGAGCCCCCACAATGCTCAGCTTTTTGCTAGTTATATTATTTATTATAAAAATTATTTCCTTGAACGAATCTATCATGTAAGGGCAACAACGGTAATCTAATAAAATCTATTTATAGGAATTTCCTGGCAATACGAAATAAATTTTGTTACCGAGATGTTAATAACTTAGAACGTCTAAACAACTTGCTTTGTGTGTAACAGTGAAGCACTGTTCTATATTGGGCTTTATAAACAGACAACGTACGAAACGAAGACATCTCGACATAACGTATTAAACGTTATCTCGACCTTCATTACTTATATGTACTATATATATAAAGCTGGCTAATTATTTTACAAACAAGTCAGTGCAATTAAAAAAATAAAAATCCTGACTGCGTTTCCAAAGAAAGAACCCTAAAATATGTTGTGTTCTGATTCAAAATTTATACTAGGTATCACTTTCACAATTAATACGTATCTAACGACGCCATTGAAGCTAAAATCCATCGAGCCGTTCAGGCCGCAAAGCCAAACAATTATACATATGTACATACATACTTTCGAAAAACATAGCCCTCCTTACTGGCGCAGTCGGGTAAATATTACACAAAATCACCTACACGAAAATCTGTTTCATTAAAGCTTTTTAAAAGCTACACAAAAATATAAACCGATCAACATTTTATAAGGTACGAGTATGAAATAACTAAACTGGGTTTCCATTTCAAGAAATTGAAAAAACTAAGAATACAAGTCAACTAGAGTCTATTTTATTAAAAAAAAGGAAATTATATAGCATCAGATATCGAGATTTTTATCATTAGAATACAATTTATAGTAGGCACATTGGTGAAAATATGAAATAGTAAATAGCACAAGCATTTTCTGTAGTAAAAATAAATAGCTATCGATAACATTATTCATTTACATTTATAATTAATATTCTGTGATAATAAATAATGATGTAAAGATAAGTAAGTCACATTCGTTTACAAAATATACTTTTACTTTTTTATATATTAAACTAGCGACTCCCCCTCGTACCGCTCGGGCTCGGGTTGGGATGACCCAAGCTTTAGCGCGAGTGAAGTCGCGGGTTTCGCTAGTAAATGTATACGAAAACTTGAAAAATTATATAAAACAACCTCGAAAATCACTCTATCCATTGGTGTAAACAGCATGAAAATCGGTGCAGTAGTTTTAAAGTTTATCGCGAACAGAGAGACAGGAAGACGGGCCTGGGGGAGGACTTCGTTTCATAATATATAGTGATAGTGATCATGTAAAACTGTCATAGTGCTTTATTAATGAAACATTTAACCAGATGCGCCGATAATAGTGTTAGATTTTTTAGCTACATCATTTTTTTTATTGAATTGAAAATCAGATACATGTATTCAATCAACTTATCTATAAATGATCAGTTGCACTTTTTTATTCAAAAGTGCAAGTGCAACTGTTTAACTATTATTTATAAGTGTTTTTTTAAAATTTATGTAACTTGCGACGCACCCTCGTCGTTACGTTTGGTTTCGCGTCTACGAACTTTAGTATACATTTCTCAGGGATGAGATATTTTCATCAAAAGTCAAAAGTCAAAAGTCAAAAGTCCAGTGGTTTTCTCGTGACACGGTGGCAGACAGGCAAAATTTATTCATTATTCGGCTTCTATATCGATAATAAATACTTATAATTATTGATACAGAAGCAGAATCTATTTGAATAAGATTTTTCAAAAAATATTCAATGTACAGATTCAGATTTTATGATCAACTATTATATTATAATCAATTAATCTATCTTTAAAGAAATCATCATTTCACATCTCTGAGAAATCACATAGTATAAAACAAAGTTGCTTCCCGCTGTCGGTCTGTCCCTATGTATGCTTAGATGCTTAAAACTACGCAACGGATCTTGATGCGGTTTTTATAATAGATAGAGTGATTCAAGATTTACATGTATAATATACTAGCGGAACCCGCGGCCTCGCTCGCACTTAATCTATACTAAACGTTAGAGCACACGTAGGGAACGAACCCGAGTAGAGTGAGGGTAAGTTATTATTAATTAGTAAGTGTTCTTTAAAATAGTTTTTGTTAGAAAGCTAATCTTACCTTTTAACAACAGCATAAGTTGCGCCGACTGTCAATCCAATATTAAAAGCACTCATCCATAACAGTGACATGACTACAACTTAAAAAATGAGAATATTCCCTTATTGCGACAGTATTCATTCGTAAGAATACGTATACTGGTATCTAATATTAATAAAAAGGAAGTTCACAAACAAAAATCTGTGAATATTTTTGAAAGCTAAACGCTTTTTGCCAAAAATTAGAACCAATCTATTTCTATTTTACTAAATAAGAAATCTTCAAGATTAATATTTAAACAGTTCACCAATAACTTTATTCGACACAGAACACTACAAATCCGATTGTATACGAAGCACTACAAAATGCATTCAATATATTACTTGTTTTTTTTGTAGCTGTACTGTTTCGCGCAAATGGTTTCAAACGAATGGTCGAGTCTATCTCGCAAGGTCCCTTTACAATATAAGTTCTCCCCGCTACTTACTGTAAATGTTAATGTACGTCTATATAGCATTTTTTTCATATAATTGTATAATCTATATAATGAAGTAAAAAACGAAGAAATTACTTACACAAAAGAAATTACCAAAATATTATTTTAATCCTAGTATTAGTATAATAATTCAGATAATATTTTCGTTCATTACATTTCCGTGAACATACACTTTTAAAGCTGACTAAAGAAAAAAATGTTTTTACGTAGTAAGTAGGCCATATTTTGATATAATTTATTTATTGATATTTTTATACGGTTTTTTAAAAGGAAGCCTCCAGAAAAATAAAAATATAATGGAATATTTAAAATATATGAAAAGAAAAAAAAATGAAAACAAATCATTTTCAGTGGTTTAAGCATGAAAAGTTATACAAATGACAGATTATATCGAACCATCGAAATAATATTGGTATAGATTGTATCATCAACTTGAAGCTTGAATAATAACGTAAATAATTTATTACCGAAGGAAGCTACATGACAATTTAATGGCCTTTACTTTTTCTTACGAATAAATGTATTTTTTAACCGTTATTTTTATTTAATTGTAAGTTTTATTCTAAAGAGCTTTATTTTTCATTATTAAAGCGCATTGAAAAGTTCGTCTCTTCTGAATACCCAATATGTACGAGTACTCTCTTACTCCATTGGAACGAAATTATGCACGATTTCGCTTTACTGTGACTCGTGTAGTAGCGTTCATGACATTTGCAGCAAAGTCTAGGACATGTGACTTTTAAAATATTCTTTTTGAACATATTTATTTGACATAGCGATGCTGTCTGTTTCAATAAAGTATTTTTATTTTCTGCTCACTTAAGAATATTTTAAATATAAATAACGAATACATTTAAAAAAACATTATAAAAATGTTTAATTTAATTGAATTATTCTCCTATGTTTGTCAATCGATTTTTTAAGTATTCCATATTAAGGAGGTTTAATGTAATCAATAAAATAATTTATTATGATCAAATTTTGGTCACAAAGCTAACACTTGTTTATACGATAGCAAAAGTGCAGTTTGAGCTTAATTTAAAAATTTGATATAACGAATCGTGTCAGGTAATAAAAAATATTAATTTCCACGTACAAACACTATCTTACCTACGATTTTTTACCGTTACAGTTCATCAATCAGAAAGTATACTTGTAGATCAACTACAGTTTAGTTGATTTATAAGTATACCGCAAAGGAAAAGGGTCGATTAGAAAATCTTCAATATCTTCCAAAGTACCTACCCAGTACAAAAACTACGCATTTTTATTTATTTTACATTTATTAAATATAAAAAGCTTGAATTCATTTTTTTTTATTTGTTTAAGCACATTAAAATATTCTTTAATTAAATCTTTATTTCATAAAGCTAGGTCAAGGTACTTTTCTAACTGACTCTTTTTTACACGACTGCTCAAAAAAGGAGTGTTATGTTTTTAGGGTTCCTGTATGTATGTATGTACATATGTCTGTATGTTTCTGAGTTTCTTTATCTTTACGGTTACTTTATTTACATTTTATGCACACACACATAATAAACAAAACAACCGCAAGTCTTGCATGTTTACTACTTATTAAAAATTTTATTGTAAAGAGAAAAACAGTCAATAAGTTTACTTCTCACGTAAGCTTCAAAAGCTCAATTTTCTTTATACAGTCCATTTTACAATTTTTAAATTAACACTTCAAAGTTTGAACTTAATTTAAAATAGTAGACGACGTATACGTATATGTATAGATAGACAGAGATTATAATATACTAGCCTTTCCCGCAGCTTCGCTCGCGTTCTAAAGGCTGGAAACCAAATTCCCCCTCGTCACCCCAGTCTTGCACGCGGTGATCAATATTTTGTTGCGAAGTTGTGTTAAAACCATATCTCGTACGATATTCATTGAAACATACAAACTCTTCATCTTTATAATATTAGCATAGATATGATATATAAATAGATATTTAGTAACGTAGCCATACTTACATAACTTGAATATAATATTCATTGCCTTTCATATTCTGTGCATGAGTGACTTGTGTCATCGCAAATTTTACTTCCTTTGGCAAAAGAATCACATAAATGTATACAAATATGGTTTAGCCGCCAGACAAGATTTTTTTGTGAATCAATTAAGTAAAATTAAACATTTTTAACATAATTGTTTAAATTTAAACTAAAGTATTTTGTACATTTTTAAAACTTCCCGTTAGAAGGAAAGTAAAAAAATGATTCTATTTCGTAGCAATTTTCTGTTAGTTACTCTCGGCCCGGCATTTCCCGGTCTACGTGATGTCTTACACGTATACCGTTGGATACAATGTAGAGAAAAGTTACATTCACTGCAATTATTGTAATAACAGCCTATTCGATTGAAGTCAATCGTATGATAATAGTACTTAATGTGCATATAAAGAAAAAATATTAATATCAATATTATACTACGTATAATATGAGTTACAGTAAAAATAATAAATTGTAGAAAAGTATAAAATAATGGATCCTCTGCATAGGAATGAGATTTCCGACTCTATAATAATTCCATTTATAAATAAATGTACTCTATACACATACATTTATACATATAAATAAAATTGAAGTGTCTTTTGATTTTTATTGATTTCAAATTACCAGCGTTTCGCTTAATGCATATGAAAGTATATTATAAGGTATTAATATCTAAAAATCATTTTCTAATTTTTGTCTGTCTGTATGTTTGTTCCTGAAAATCTCTGAAACTGCTGATCGATTTTAACGGGACTTTTACTCGCAGATAGCTAATGTAATAAGGTCCTAATAAGGAATTACGTAGGCTACTTTTTCATTTATTTTAAGTAGCGAGCGAAGGGTGAATTGCTAGTATACAATAAAAGTTAATGACTCGAATTTGTACATTGAATATGTTTCGAAAAATCTTATTTAAATAGTAATTATATTAGATACAGAGACAGAATCTATAGTTTTAAGAATTTTTGTCTATCTGTGACCGCATGACGAGAAAACTATTGGACAGATTTTGATGGAAATCCGGGTCAACATACAGGAGAAAATATATCATCTCTGATAATACTATAATTTATATTATGTCATAACATAATAATTTATATAATGTCACAAATACAATATGTTATTTTTAGGATTTATATATTATTGGTAATTAACAAAAACAGAACAATAGTACGTCAATTTTTGTAATGAAATCCTTTTTTAAAATTTCTACTACAACTTCCTTACCGGACTAAAGTAAACTTCCACTGATCCCTTTATCACTGTAATGCTAGATTTTCAATGTTTGTTAAACATCAAAATGCAAATCTCGTTGGCTTTAACGTCTAACATCATAGCTATAAGCTACCCATAGGTTATCTTAAAATCTCTATCTATACAGAAAATAAGATTGAAGTGTCTGTTTGTACATTAACATCAGTATAATAGACTATTATATTAATAGTTTTTCACTAAATACGCAGTACGTAATTATGTATCTAATAATATTTTTTTACAAAAGTTCATTGGAATTTACACTTTGTCCATCATTGAAATAAAAATTACTCTCGCGGCTAGTTTCCGGTTTGGTTTCAGCACTGCGACAGTATTTTTCAACATATTTCCGCTCTAAAATCGAAGCTACTGGAACAGCGTAAACAAAGTAAGTTCAATAGTTGTAACCTATTTCACTGGATCACGTTAAAAAAAATAGATTGTTCTGCCAATTATTCTGAGTTCATGCCGGATATGAAAATATTAGAAAAAAACCACTTCCTTTATTAGTTACCGGTTACTAAGTACAAAGATAATATTCGTTTAAATTTAATCCATCACTTTTAAAATTTCCCAAAAAAAACTTTATTTATAGGTAAAATTTCTATAAAAAATATATTGTTTTTTTTTTAATCTTTATAATATAAACAAAACATAAGAATGCAGGTAGAGCACAACAAGTAATAAGTATGATAATGACGCAAACAGCTGCTTAAATTGTAGAGTGAAGAGATACGATTGCGCTTTTAAGCTCTTAGAGTCTTGGTCTATCGATGTACTTTGATGCTTGTAAAATTTAAATGGAGGTGTGAAAGATTAATTTTCACAAAATTTTGCGTTAGATTTTAAGTGCAAAGTGGAATTACTTAATGAAAATAAATACCCCATCGTATTATCCGTAACTAAAATCTGGACTTACATTAGTGCAATTTTTTTTTAATTACTCTCATAGGTTGCTTACTAATGAAACTTTAAACATTTTAACTTACCCTATTTGCTTACTAAAGATATTTAATTAGGTAACTAAGAAAGAAAATAACTTATTAAGAAAGAAGGTACCTACTCATATATGACTTTAAATTTTTAATAGTTGTAAACATTAACACACAACACCATCTAGTTCCATGATATGTAATGCAAGGCTTGTATTACGCATACGGGATACCAGAGATTTAAAATTATACTACACATATATAACTTTCAATACATACATATCATAAATATAAACGCACTCGATTAGAGTACAAATATTTGTGTTCATCATACAAACAAATGGCCCAACGTGATTCAAACCCGCGACCACTGTAGCAAGCAAGCAAAGCAAGTAAAGTCACTACAAACTAAGCCAACAAATATAGTCTTCATAAATAGAAATTTCTACAAGGATATTGAATTACTTAACATTGTGTCAACTTCACAAATTCAGGAAGTGAATTTTCAAAGGTAGTGTGGATCGTTGACCGGCATGAGGTCAAGTACGCCCGGTTCGACCGGCTCTTAGCTGTCTGTTACTAGGTCACGCTCTTGACGCTTCAGTGACTAACAGAATAGTACACTTACTTTATGATATTATGTAAATATATATTTGACTTTGCATTGATGCATAATATTTTGTCTCACTGTGTTTGTTTGTTAATCACGATTCAGAGATCATTTTAGTTTAGCGCAGTAGAGTAGTTTAAATTTTTTTGAGCGGAAACCTTATTCTTCTTCTAAATAAAAGTATCTAAATAATAGTAATAAGTAGGGGAATCAGGCCTTAGTTCACCGCGCTGGTCCAGTGCATGTTGGCGGACTTCTTATGTCTTTCGGAAAACTTACTAGGTTTTTTTGGTAAGACACGCAGGTTTTTCACGATGTTTTCGTTCGCCTTAAGACAAGTGGTAATCATGATAGAAAATAATTCGCAAATGAAAATATCAGAAGTGCGAGACCCGGATTTGATCCCACATCACTCGGTTATCCAAGCGAGCGCATTACTGCTGGGCTACAACTGCCTCAACATTACCAGTAACTCAAAATTACTTAGATAAATCTAGAGAGTTTTTAAATTATTCCGCTAACCAGCTGAATTATTTGCCTTTATAAATTATAGTAGTTAATACATTAATTTTTATGACTTTAAAAACTATTTAACTCTTTAAAACGACACCTATATTACTTTGGCGAAAACACTTTGTCTAACTCTACACAACGTAGAGCTCACAAACTTCTATTACACAAAGATGTCGTACGACATTTTCTTTTTACATTTCCACCATTAAGCACTAGATGGCGATACTAATAGGATTAAAAGTTAAGTTACTAATATGAGAAAACAAATCATTAGTTATAAGAATATTATATTAAGTGTGATTGTAAATCAACCCTCTCAAGGTACAACATATTTACATCAATCTGTTAAAAACTTAACGGAAAAACGATATTTTGAATATGTTATTAAAATGATAATATAAAAATGACTCTTTAGCCAGATTTAATTATAGATCATTCTATCAAATTATAAACTGTGTCTTATAAAGCCTTAATCGATACCAATTTATCATCCTCTATGAATCAATAAAATCTATTGAATCAGTTGTATACTTATTATAATTAGTTATGCTTTGTCTAATGTATAAGACTGAAGATGTGGGTTCGTGTGCCAAGTCAAGCCACGTAAAATCATTGCTTTTTGGGGAAAGAAATGTTTATTTCTGACTAGAATTCGATAAAATTATCGGCGTCACATCCACGAGGCGGCAAACAACATTCTGCATTTCGTTATTTCTTTCTGAGATCAAGCCGAATTGTCATACTACGATGATGATAGTTAATCAACGGAATAAATAATGTACTTGTATTTACGAACACACGCGCTATATTCTTCTACGCAAACAACCCTTGATGTCATCAGTTGTACAACAGTTTTAAGCTGAATAAGTTACTTACCTAGTATAGCACGCAAGTGGCCTTCTAGTGTCTGAAGGACCGTCATCTTGATCTCTTTCACAGATTTCCCAAGGAACTGTTCGCAGGCTGTGGTCAACAGTTCGTCCTCGTTCATGATCTTACATTGCGCGACCCCCGTCACGGTCAGAGGTACACCTTGGGCAGTTTCCACGTACTCACACATGGGGTTAAGGGTCATAACCTGAGAGAGAAGTTAATTTTGTTTAAATTACTAATTTATTTTGAATTGTGTTTTGATTTTTTATACGTAAAAACATTAAAATATTATTATAATTATTTAACTATTATTTATTTAATACTTTTTACATTGTATGACATTTTCAAAAAATATAAAATAAATAAAAATATATATAGTAAGAAGAGAATTTTTAAAGAACATTTTAAGTAATAAATTATAGTTCGTATAATAATAATAAAATCAAGTGTTTACTGACCTCAAGGGAGATACGTTGCACATCCGTGACGAGCCACCAGGCCCACGCCCATCCTCCAACGATCGTTCGCTTCTGCGTCGAGCCGCAGCATCCACCTGTACAGTAATACTTATTATAAGTTACTTAGACTACATTAATATTTTCTTAGATGAAAGCGAATGTATACATTTTTTTAAAAAAGAAACATATTTTTAGGATTAATTATTTCCATTATCTTTAGTTTTTTTTGTCACGACGTTTTGACTGTTTTACAGCCATCAATACTATAACTTCAAACTCTCCCACGTTCATGTTCTTAATTTAAAATATCTATCCAAAATGGTGAAAACAATAAATTAATTAGCATTTCTATATCAATTAATTGTTTTGTATATTTATTATATATATACAGATACACAGATAGTTTGTTAATAGTAAGCATTGGTGGCAAAGCAGTGGTAACGCGCTTACTTGAGGAATCAAGTGTAGTGACTTCGAATCCCGTATCACGCATCTCTGACATTAACAAATGTAAATAATTTTCAACAGATTAAAAAACTTCGCTTAAGGCGAAGAAAAATATTGTGAGGAGACTTATACGACATTACCTACACTAAAAAAAGTTGTAAGCTAAACTTTGGCGACTTTAATTGCACGCGCCCGCGATTTTTGGAATTAAATGCCCGTCTTTGAGTGTCACATATACGAATATCATTTTACATGTAAACAAAGCCATGTCCTTTAACTAGTAATTTAATAAAATGATCCTAATTAAAATATTTTGCTTGGATTTCTCTTACTAACAAATATGGAAAAAACAACTAAACTAACATATAAACTTGAAAATCAAGAAATAGTTCTCTAAGGGCATCAACCTATTAACAACAAGTTTGTTCGGGAGTGCGTTAAATACACTTTCACTTAACCACAACTTATCTCGTGACTAAGAAGATTAAGTGAAATTCGAGGACGTGTAGAAAATTGCTTTGAAGTGCACTAAATTACATAACATTTCGAGGTAGATGAGAAAAAATCATCAGTCATTTGGCATATTTTAAACTGTGGTGTCATAATGTAATTCCAATGAAATATTTCTAATTAATAAGTATTGTTTTAAATGATCTGTGAGCTTGTTTCGGACCCGGATTAAAAATCTCAGGGAAGGGGTAGACTAATATATTTTCTATTTTCTATAGTACCTACTTCATTTTTTTAATTTTAAGAAGTTCGTAGGGTCTTTTAATTTTTAAAATACAACGTTAGAAAAAGTATAAAGTATACATAATATGAACATACTTAGAGTGTGAGTATAAAATATGGGGGTGAAAATTCTCCCTACTATTTTAATTTTTTTATTTAAAAATGCTTAGAATACAATTCAAAATAGTTTTTAGAACGTTCATCTCGCAGTGGGATGTTAAAGTATTAAACCATCTTTATTGGATTTTTTTGTTTAAAACATTTAGAAATTCCTTCTTTTGCATGCCCAAATACTCAATACTAAAGCAAAGACTTATATAATATTTATATACTAAATAACAATAAGGAGATATTGTTAGCACGCAATATAAAATTCACAAAAAGGTAAAAAAGTTATCTATTGTTACAGCACGCTTCACTACTGTTGACTCAACTTTCTCCATAATACTCTTAAATAGATAAAATGGCTTTTAGTATAATTTGATATACTCTATATTGTTGAAAATTGCTTAACAAAAATATATTATAAATGAAACTTTCTTTTCGGATTTTGTCGCGGATTTATTTTGATTTTTGGTTCCCGACGTTTCGAATGCTTTACAGCAATCATGGTCACGGGAGAGACTAAGGTATTTGACGTCTCAGGGGGTTATATACTGTTACAGACAGTGCCTACCCACAATTTACAAAAAATCCAAAATGGCACCAAAGTACCTTGTCTAACCGAACCGAAACGTCGGGAACCTAAAATCAAAATAAACACGCGACAAAATTCGAAAAGATAATTTCATTTATAATGTCAAATATTCGCATAAACCTAAGAAAGTATTATATATTATAAAAAATATATTTGTCTCAATTAAGAGAAATTTATATTGTATGTAATACATTACTTTAAATTAATATTACTTATACTATATAGTTAGGTACTTTAGTACTTTTAAATGAACGTTTGACTCTATGACTGTCCAGAATGCTTTCTGTATCGCATACAAAATCACTTATTATAGCCTTCCAAAACTATCTAGATTTATAATAGGTACCTACTTTGCTACATTTAAATAAACTTTAGCATTTTTAGGTTCAAATGAGCCGAATAAATAACATATAATGTTATGCTACATATTATCAAATTATTTCCCTCCCAACAAATTTCAGTTCCCTCCATTTCTCTATCGAATAACGGATAACATGCGCAGGAGTTGCGTTCCGACGCTCAAAGAAAGTGCCCGTTACATACCGTTACTCGACGCGATACCGACTTGGCAGTCTCTTACTAGACACTGACAGTCAAAACAAACAACGAAATATATTGAAAACATCAATAAATAGTTGCAAATGTGCTTCAATTATACGTTTTTCATGGAATAAAATTAAAACTGTGCTTTTCCGAGTGTACCGATGTTTTTGTTATGTGGTGTTTATTTTTATTTGCAAGAGAAAGCATAGGATATTGGTGAGTTTTAAACGTAAAAATATTTATATTTTATTGAAACAATAATAAAATACTAGTTTGAGTACTCCTTTGTCACTTTTTCTTTAAGTATATTATATTTAATGTTTAGATATTTCTCGACTATGTTGTGTATGAGTAATACTTAAAATATATATATTTGTATATGTGAGATCTTCATTAACATACCACCTATTCTTAAAAAAATATTATGAAAAATATTCTATTTTAAGATACGAATATCTATTCTAATTATTTCTATCTATTGTAAGAAAAAAAAGAAAAATGAATATAATAGATCAAAATATGTAGAAACGAAGTAGGGTCAATGAAACTACCTTGTGTCTTCGAATGTAAACTCATTTTATAAACGGAGAGCCTATGCCGGAACTTATTTATATAATGCATTGTACTCATATAATAATGATAATAATAAACATGTTGGGACATAACTCAACAACAACGACACACACAAACAGCAACAACTCTAAATACATCCAATATACATTATATAAATCATATTATGTACATTATCATCATCATCATCAGCCCTTTTTAACGTCCCACTGCTGGGCACGGGCCTCTCTCAGTACGAGGGGGATTAGGCCATAGTCCACCGCGCTGGCCTAGTGCGAGTTGGCGGACTTTACATGTCTTTCGAAAACTTGTTAGGTTTTCTTAGACATGCAGGTTTCCTCACGATGTTTTCCTTCACCGTAAGACAAGTGGTAATCATGATATAAATGATTCGCACATGAAAATATCAGAGGTGCGAGACCCGGATTTGAACCCGCATCACTCGGTTATCCAAGCGATGCGATACCGCTGGGCTACCACTTGTCTTCTGTACATTATAGACCATACTAATACATAGAGGAATTGAAAACTCCCACTTTTTATGAAGTCGGTTAATTTTACAAGTAATGTAATTTTACATTGATTAAACTTTGTCGTGTTAAGCGAACATACATAACCAAGAACAATTTAACCAAGTTTCTATTGCACAATTCGATATGTGACTTATGAATTTTAGCATTTAAACCCTTCAGCAATATGATCTATGCATTTAAACCTATGGTAAATAAGAAATCAATTGATATTTAAATGATCACACTATAATAGAGACGACAATTTAATAAAGTATCAATAAGTAGGTACTAACAATTTTGCTTGCTTCATTCGGGTACTGCCTTAGGGCCTATGAATAGCCTATTATATGTCCAGGCCGTAGCCTATTCAGCACGTCTAAACATCAGGATTCGGCCAGCAGTTTCAGCATGGAAATGTAATAAAATATGCGCATAGTCCATTTAACAGTTATAGCTGTCTGACATAGCGTAAATTACGTCATAAGAAATAAATATAATTTAAAAACTAGCCTTTCCCGCAGCTACGCTCGCGTTCTAAAGGCTGAAAATCAAAAGAAATATTTTTCTCCCGTTTTTGCAACATATTTCATTGATGATCCGCTCCTATTGGTCGTAACAGACTATCCAACATTAAAAGATTTTTTTAAATTCGGATCAGTAGTTCCTGAGATTAGCATGTTCAACCAAACAAACAAACAAAAACAAACAAACTCTTCAGCTTTATAATTTTAGTATAGATATAATAGTATAGATAGAGTTCAGTATCGTATCCTTTAAAACATTGTTGGCAAATGGATTACATAAAACATAAAGTAAAAATCACACATCGCTAATTAAAAGGAAATACCAAGTAAATACATTGTCTATTATCATATTAAATATTGTCTTCTTTGGTATACACATACATGTGTCACTTCATCCTTAATAGTTATTACGTACCAAATAATTAAATTTAATTGACATAATATTATATTACAATATGAGTACATATTATAGGAATATACCTATACAGATACATGTATATATAAAATATACACCCAAAAAGACAGTGGTAGTTCAATGGTAACACGATCGCCTGGGTAACTGTGCAGAACCGGGTCTTACACTTTCGATATTTTCATGTGCGAATCATTTCTGACATGATTACCACTTGTTTACGATGAAGGAAAACATCGAGAGGTAACCTGCAGTTGAGAGAGCATAATAAGTTTACGAGAGCCATATGCAGTCCGTCAACCCGCACTTAGCTAGCATTGTGGATTGTGGTCAGATCCCCCTCTTTTTGGAGGGAGGTCCGTGCGTAGCAATAGGTCGTTACTAAGAGCTGAATACCTACTGCTAATACTAAAGGCAGTAATGACGAAACCTTGCGTCCTAATTTTGCTTGCTTCCATAACATTTGCTTTATGAATATTAATCAACAACATATAATAATGCTGATCACTTTATTTAGGTTACGTTACATTACGTCGAGTATTTTCACCGGAACGATTTAGTATTCTGGATGTAAACGCACACGTACAAAAGACAACACGCATACGAGCGCATAGCAAGTAATTATACAAGATTCACTTTCTACTAAATCTTATTGGATTACAATCTTACGACATAGGAAAATTGCATGCTTATTAGAGACGATTGTTTTGTCATATCATCTTTCATTTGTTACCTACTCATTTTAGTTGTAACAAATTCTACTGCAAAGTATAAAATTTATACTACATTAATAGTTATTTAAGAAACCAAAAAAACTTCTCAAAACAGTATTATTTTCTATTAAGTTTAAAAAGGAAATCTAAAAAACTATAGATATTATAAAAATCCCACTCCTCTCATAGTAACAATAAGAAAGTATAAGAAAACGATAAAAGGAAACATAGAAATACCAAAGAATATGTGTCAGAAGTGGCATCTATATAAAAGAGTGTCACAAAAAGTGGCCTATAGAGTTGGTGGACGAGGACGTGACAAGCCGCGTAACGGTACCGTTACACGTCATGACTCATGATCCTGTGAGGTTGAGCGTGAAATGCGCATATTTTCAATCACTTCCGAGTAAAGTAACTTCGAGTATGAGGAAAATAACTTCAATTTCTCTAATTGGAAATATTATATCGAAACATTAAATGTTACCTACATTTTTTAAAATTTCAATACACTAGAGTAGTGGGCCCGGATAGGTAAGGTTTTGCTAAAGACACTAAATAGCGTGAGTTTAGTCTGAAAATTAAATCAAAATATATTAGTCTCTATAATAGGGCCTTATCGTGTCTAATTAAAGCTAAGACTTTACTCAATAATGCTACAAATGTACAAAAAAATCATCAAAGTCATTCATTATTCAAAAATTCAGAAGTTTTACAAACGCATGAAGGTACACCTAAATCTTATATAATACTAGCGAATTACTCTCGCTTCTTCTCTCGGCTTCGTCCCTAGGGTACGTTTATATGTTAACCCCGATAACCAGAGTCATTTAGTCATGTTCATTTCATCAGAGTCTGAGCGGTGGTTCTCTTGTGAAGTCTTCCAAGAGAAACGGGCAGACAAAAATTCATAAAACTATAAATTCGGTCTCTATTTCAATAAGATTTGACTCAATTAGAATTTTACTATACATATTATGTACATAAAATAATTGTTAAACTTGCAACATGTGACACAATTTCTTGTATTTTTAAAATTTATCATTTATCCAATTTCTTCCTTTTTAACTCTTCTTAACTTAAATAAACCTTAGAGACAATGAATGTCGTTTTCATAATAAGTAGTCTAAATTGCTCATGAATTCCAGCGGTTTTACTTACAAAATGACATGTAAGTATGATGAAGCATATCGTGACAGTATATGTTTCAATTCATTCTTTTCATGTAAACTTACAAAGAGCAGAATCGCATTAGGCTAATTAACAAATAATCATGCTATTAAATGTTTTCATCTTTTCGCGACTTTAAATACAAAGTATATTTTATAGAAATTTATAAGAAAAACGAGGAAACTTAATGCGAGTGGATTTCTTTAGTATATAATATCCATATATCCATGCTCATTTAAAATAATGCCTTTAAGTTTATTTTTTAAGTAATTTTAAGCATATTATTTTCAGCTTAAATTATTCCTTAATCTTTGCATTAAGATGTATTAATATAAATACTAGTGTTAATCCAGTGATCGCAATACGATCATAATCATTATCAAAAATGAAGTAAAACTGTTCAAAAAAACAATGAAACGTAATTTTTGAAGTCAAGTGAAAATAAACTGTTTCCAAATTAATTACTGAATGCCCTAAAGCTCGGTAATAAATATTACACAAAAAAGGTCGGATAAATAGAGGAAAGAAAGTCTTGGAAGGGGTTGTATAATTTCATAAAACAATGTCGAGGATATAATTGTTCTCAGTTCTATCAACAGACCCCTAACATAATAAGAAATGCTTTGGCACAAATATAACACAATGATTTAAATAAATCATTTTACGTAACTAAATCATGTTTGGATACATCGAAACAATTTGCATAGGAAATGCGTAAGCGTAACATATAATATACATAATCGGTGTTATGACATAGGGTTGATAATATACGTTAAAAATATTAATACGATATTATTATAAGATAATATTGTTAAGAAAATAGTTTATAAAAAAAATAAAAAATCCTTGCCAGCCGCAAAATTACATCCCCTATTTTGTCGAACTCCTATTCTGTTCCAACTTACGTGTTTAATATTTATCTTTTGCGTCTCGCCTGTACCCATCAAATACATAAATATGATTTTATGACAACTTAAATCATTTCTTTTTATAACTTAAGATAATATATTGAAGCCTAAGGTCCGATTGGGCTAGTTCTCATATACGTTTATGGGGCAAGGTGTACGCATGTATAATAAAATTCCACAGGCCATATTGAACTTGCCTTTGAGGCAATTTAAATCAAAAATTAAAAATACGTTATTGAATAAAGCTTATTACACTATAGTGGAATACCTGGTAGATGTAAATGTGTGGGATTAGTGACTTGTTGTGTCTCAAGTAGGATAAATAGATAAATTGTAATACAATATTGTTACCAAATATTTTTTTGAAAAGAGCAACTGTTGAGTTTCTCGCCGGTTCTTCTCAGCAGAACAGCTTTCCGAGCCGGTGGTAGTTTACTCACAGACTTACAGACTGACTTTTAATTTTGATAATGTAAAAATGACGATTCAAAAGAGCTTGTAAAAGTCTATTAGAATAAAGAATATTTTGATTGATTGATTGATTGATTGATTGATTGATTGATATACGAATTATTATTAAGCACTTACAAAAACAGTCATGGAAGTGCCCTATGTTGGATGGCTAGTTTCGACCAGCAAGCCTAATTTTCAGAAGCATAACATAAGATTTTACAGCTTTAAACTAGTACTATTTTACCTTCACAAGTTCTAAAGTTATATGTTCTTATTACTTCTAGGCAATAATATAGTTATTCTATTATACATATTTTCTGTTTTTTTAATATATAAATAACTAATTAATAATTTAAACATAATTTTTATACATATTACTTCTGTTGTTATTACAGAAGAAATGAGTGCGATAGTGGATGTGGCCGCCGACGTGATATCAGGCACGGCCATCGCCGCTGCAGGTACGCAGGTATTGTACCAGACACACTTTCTTACTTAATAATATAACTTATCTAAATAGTAGTATAATTTCTACTTCATTATTTCTGTTTGTGTAACTTCTTCCTTGAACTAACCTATTTGAACAGTTAATGATTGTAATAAACTATTTATCTGAACTTTATAAGATATATATCATAATATGATAAAACAAACTCGTAGGTATTTCTTTGAAAGCGCATTATCTTTGGAGTTGTATTTGAAAAACTTTTAGCATTCGATTGTTATCGATTCGATAATTGGTTTAAAAAACAGTTGGTTTAAAATATATTATTAGCGCATAATAATGATACAAATAAAACAGACTTTTGGTGTATACCTATATAGATTCCAGTGAAAGTCACAGTACATGTTAAGTACAGTGTAACACCAACCTAAGACTCACAAAATAATCATTATTCCACGATAGGAGATAACGTTTATTAAATTTTTGTCTATTCCTTAAAAAAATACATTTAAATCGTTTTATATCATAACAAGGATACCGGTTATATTCCCTATACAAGAAGAGCACATGCTTGAATAAAAACCCCATTTTTATAAGGCAGTTAAAAATGCTTCGAAAACTCAAGATCTCATAAATACAAATAAACAAATCATATTTTCTCCTTCACAATTTCAGGTGGCATGGTTTATTCCGATGTTGGTGGCAGCAATAGCGTACTACCAGTTCGATCAAACCGACCCTGAGGGAAGGCCGACAGATATCCCAGACTCCAAGATGTTACCCGAATACGATTTCATAATAGTTGGAGCTGGATCCGCTGGTTAGTAGGTACTACATTTTTGTATAGACTATGAAAATATACAATGGGGAGGTATTATTTTCTTAGATTTAAGAGAAAACTTGATTTTCTCTTCTGTGACCATGTCTGCTGGAGGGCGATCGAAAGATCGGGCACAAAACAAAAACAAAATAAAAAACCTTATAGAACGCAATACTCAACGTTTGACTTGGCCCTTTAATTAGATAGAAAAAAAAGGAAAACAGATTGTTAGAATTACTATTTAATATAGTAGCAATTTATAAATATTTTCCCGCAGAGAATAGTAATTGCTAAATTTTAATTTCAGGAGCAGTACTCGCGAACCGTCTTTCTGAAATCGGTTACTGGAATGTTCTTCTTTTGGAAGCTGGTGGAGACGAAACAGAAATATCAGATGTACCTTTGCTGGCTGGATATTTACAACTAAGTAAATTGGATTGGAAATACAAGACAGAACCTCAAGGAACTAGTTGTTTAGGTAAGTCTTTGAACTATAGAAAAGCAAAGCAATGAATATAATATGCAGCAGTTGATGGAATAATATACTTTAAAAAATATTTGAATACATAGAATACAAATTTAGTTATTATTTGTAATATTTTACGATTTCTTAGACTAACATACAACTCTACATTATTTATTAGGCTGGAAAATAGCAAACGCATAGTTATGTGCTAATTGCTGATTAACAATTAATAATTTCATATAAGTTGCTTATTTACTATTATATAATTAATTATATTATATGACAAAAACATATTTAAATTTATTTTCACAGCTATGGAGGATGGACGATGCAACTGGCCACGAGGAAAAGTTCTGGGTGGAAGTTCTGTACTTAACTACATGTTATATTTAAGAGGAAATAGAAAAGACTACGATATTTGGGAATCTCAAGGAAACAAAGGATGGGGATATAAAGATGTGCTATATTATTTTAAAAAATCCGAGGACAATCAAAACCCATATTTAGCAAAAACTCCATATCACAGCACCGGCGGATATCTGACTGTTTCAGAAGCACCATACAGAACACCTCTTGTATCAAGCTTTATAGATGCTGGTTTAGAAATGGGTTATCTTAATAGGGATATAAATGGTGAAAATCAAACAGGATTTATGGTTGCTCAAGGAACATTAAGGCGTGGGAGTCGATGTTCAACATCAAAAGCTTTCTTAAGACCCGCGAAAGATCGTAGAAACCTTCACATCTCTATTAACTCTTTTGTGACTAAAGTGATGATAGATCCTAGAACAAGAATAGCTTTTGGTGTGGAGTTTGTTAAAAACAAAATGATATATCGTATAAGGGCACGCAAAGAAGTGATATTATCCGGTGGAACGATCAACTCTGCTCAGTTATTATTACTTTCGGGGATAGGTCCAGCAGAAGAATTAGCGAAACATCGTATTCCTTTGATTCAAAATCTTCAAGTAGGGAAAAATTTGCAAGATCATATTGGTTTAGGTGGTTTAGCCTTTATGATAAATAAACCAATATCGATCATAGAAAATAGATTGCATACCGTAAGCACTTTAATGGAGTACGCAGTAATGGGTGAGGGTCCCCTTACAATAATGGGTGGTGTTGAGGGTTTGGCATTCGTAAATACTAAATATGCAAACGCATCTGATGATTTTCCGGATATAGAATTTCATTTTATATCTGGATCGACAAATTCCGATGGTGGCGGACAATTGAGAAAAGTACATGGTTTAACAGAAAAATTTTACAATGCAGTGTTCCAGCCTATAAATAATGTAGACGTTTGGAGTATTATACCAATGCTATTAAGACCGAAAAGCAAAGGTTATATTCAGCTAAGAAGCGCGAATCCATACGATTATCCATATATTTATCCAAATTATTTAACTGATGAAATGGATGTAAAAACATTGATAGAAGGAGTAAAAATTGCCTTTGCTGTTTCTAGGACTAAAGCGTTTCAAAAGCATGCGTCGTTATTAAATAACCATATTTTTCCCGCGTGTAGACATATACAAAAGTTTTCAGACTCCTTTTGGGAGTGCATGATAAGACAATATACATGTACGATATATCATCCAGTTGGAACTGTGAAAATGGGGCCTTATTGGGATCCGGAAGCTGTTGTCGATCACGAATTGAAAATTTATGGAGTTCGAGGACTTAGAGTTATAGATGGAAGTGTAATGCCTAACTTAGTAAGTGGCAATACCAACGCTCCTATAATCATGATCGGAGAGAAGGGCAGTGATATGATTAAAGAATTTTGGTTAAAAAGACGGATGTCCAGATATTACGCCTGATGAATTCGTACAAATATTAATAATACGTATAAATTACTTCACTGTACATATTATATAATTTATTGAATCTATTTAATAACTTATTAATTTAAGAATGAACCAGAGGTATTAGTTATTACAAAGAAAGTTCCCAAATAAACATATTTTTCTTAATTATAATATTTATTAATTTATACTAACATACCTTTATAATAAGTGCATGTTCACATTTCGCTTAAGCTTTCGTTTGTTAAAAAAAATGTTTATCATACTCGTATTAAAAAATCTAAAAACACACATTACTACAACTATATTAAAAATAAATGTGAATTAATCTGCTGACTGCACTATGACGTTTTCACGTCGAATACATCCTAATATAGAGTAGATTCATATAGAGTTATACTTCATATAATGAATACGTATAATATAATACGTGTACATTTATTATTAAATTTTAAAGTGAATTATTCAAATTACGTATGATCTTATACTTAAAGACATTAAGTAAACATGAAACCAAAAATAGAAACATGTGTAAATGATTAAATATTTATACTTACGTGTACAATATAAGTTTTTTCAATTATTAAATATTGACAATTACTCTGTACACAAACTTAAATGCGACGTGACCTTTTATAAACGATTGTATAGAAAGGCCTTGCTAATTTCTTCGTTGGCAAAATTACTTGCTAAAAGTATTACAATATATTATACAAAGTGTACAAGTTAGTGGTGGTGTTATAATTTTCTACATAAATATGGCAAGCCATGGCCTATCTTTGAGGCCTGTTATATCCAGTACTAGGATATTATTTGGACTTCTACCAGGAATGGGCGCTATGATATTTTTGCGTATGGTGATTCATTTGTACAGACCAGACATAGAAGATGCGGAGAATCGAGTAAGGGATCATCCAGTTGAGCAACTCTATGAATGCTACGATTTTGTTGTAATTGGTGCTGGATCCGCTGGTTCGGTAGTAGCTAGCCGTCTCTCAGAAAATCCAGATTGGAATATACTTTTAATAGAAGCTGGACAGGACGAAAACGTACTATCAGAAGTACCCGTGCTATTTCCCGCTTTACAAACGTCTTCAATAGATTGGCAATTTGTTACGGAGCCAAGTGATAGTTTTTGCTTAAGTATGGTAGGTAACAGGTGTAAGTGGCCGCGAGGGAAGGTGCTAGGTGGCTCTAGTACACTTAATGCCATGCTTTATATACGAGGAAATAAAAAAGATTATGATAAATGGGCTATGCTTGGAAATGAAGGCTGGGCTTATAGGGATGTATTAAAATATTTTCTTAAAGCAGAAGATATGAAAATTCCTGAATATCAAAATAGCCCCTATCATGCTGTAGGTGGCCCTATATCAATTGAATATTTTGGATATCAACAACCAATTACAAATAAAATATTAGAAGCCGGCGAAGAACTTGGATATAAAATATTGGACGTAAATGGTGAATTTCAAACTGGCTTTACAAGATCTCATGCAACTTTGCGAAATGGACTTCGCTGTAGCACAGCAAAGGGATATCTCAGACCAGCATCAAAGAGATCCAATTTGCATGTTACAGTCCACTCCCTAGTAGAAAAAATATTAATAGATGAACACAAAAAAGCATATGGAGTAAAATTTACCAAGCACGGAAAATCACATATTATAAGGGCAAGTAGAGAAGTTATATTATCTGCCGGAGCAATTCAATCACCCCAGCTACTTATGCTTTCTGGCATAGGGGATAGCAAAGAGTTAAAAGAACTTGGTATATATCCAATTACACATTTACCTGGGGTTGGGAAAAACCTCCAAGATCACGTGGCTATGGGTGGACATTCATTTCTTTTTGATAATCCTTATACGAATGGAACCGATTACTGTTTTAATCTCTATACTGTAAGCTCACTCGGTAGCGTGATTGACTTCTCAATTAATAAAAAAGGTCCTTTGTACAGCATGATGGAAGCTGAAGCAATGGCTTTTGTTAATTCAAAATATCAAGACCCCGCTGAAGATTATCCCGATATACAATTTTTCATTGCACCTACAGCAGATAATATGGATGGTGGATTATTTGGAAAACGTGCAAACGGGCTCTCTGATGATACTTACGCTGAATTATATGAAGATATTCTATACGATTCCTCTTTTTCTATTGTCCCTCTACTTTTAAGACCCAAAAGTCGAGGGTTTATAAAGCTGCGTGATTCCAATCCGCTTTCACCGCCACTTATCTATCCAAATTACTATGAAGAAAAAGAAGATATGCTTAGGATGGTAAGGTTTACATACATATCATACAAATATTTTGTTCAGCAAAATAAACAGTTCATATTGTAAATAAATGAAATAACTCGAGTCACATTTTAACAACGTACTTGAACTAAATATATTATTATTAGCTACACTGTGTGTTACTTGATATGCGCGTAAAGTTTATATCGTTTATACTATATAGGATGTTTTTTTTAAATATGTTTTTTTATTACTTACAGATCGACGGTGCTAGAATAGCCCAGTCATTAATAGAGCAACCTACATTAAAAAAACTAAACGCTAGGCCAAATCCCAATCGCAATCCTGGATGCTCAAAGCACCCGCTTATGTCAGACGAACACTTAGAATGTCAAGCACGTCACCACTCCTTGACCATCTACCATCCAGTAGGAACATGTGCTATGGGTCATGCTAACAACTTACAGGCAGTTGTTGATCCCAGATTGAGGGTAAGTTTCTTAATCATAACTATTTATTTGTGAAAAATTCATTTCCATGTTATTTTCGGTCTGCATAAATAAAGCGATACTTAAGTTTAAATATTATAATATTTATGTTTAAGCTAATTTATTTTAAAGGGTAAAATATTGTTTTCTTTTAGTAACTTTTCAGTAACTTTTCATATTTGACGTATAATTTCAGTCATGAATGCCATGTTTTATTGATTTGAAAATGTGTTATAGGTATACGGGATCAGTAATCTCAGAGTAGTTGATGGCAGTATTATGCCAACGATCGTAAGTGGAAATACTAATGCACCTATAATAATGATAGGAGAGAAGGCAGCTGATATGATTAAAGAAGACTGGGCAGAAGCAGTACATACATTTTCTAAGTGCAATTCAGAATCTGTACTAAGCAATGACGAGATGGAATCTGTAGGAAATAACAAATTAAGATACGCAGGAGAGACCAAATCACCTTTAGACATTTTTGCGGAAATAAGCAATCTGTTCCCGTCGTTACAAAATGATTTAGTTAGCAAACACAAACAAATGAATAATAATCATGACAAGAGTCAAAACATAAATACCATCCCTGTTAAATCAGATGAAAAAAAAGAGAGTTTTTCAATTAATACTGTTCATAATCCTAAGTTAAATTCGTTGAGAAGTAACAATATGTATAATCCTGATTTAAACTTTTATGAGCATAATACCAATATTCCAAATCCATTTCTAAAGCCATATCCTTATTTTAAATCAGGTCAAGAAACAGAAGAATTAAATGTTCGGGTTTCTCAATCTACATTAAATTTGAATAATCGATATCATAATTCTGCAAATCCTTTCTTAAAAGCTGATAATGAAAATTATAAAAAATGTCGAACTTGGTTATACCACAATGGTATGCATTACGAAGTTGAGTTCTAAAAATAAGTTCCGTATAACTCCATTATTTACATAGCAAGTTTTAAAATAATAGTAATTGTTGTATAGTCGATATTGTAATTAAGTGATTGAATTATTTCTTATTTGAGTAATTAAAGTTTATTATATATAATATTTTAAGGTAATTTATATTGAATTATTGTTTTAATAAAATTAATAAAATGATTTGTTTCGACTTTTCTTGCTACCCTATATTTCATGTGATAAAGTATCATTCACGATACTAATACAATAAGTTGCGGTTAATTCATTGAATATCCTTCAAATGTTGATATATTAAAGAAAATATTACATCCAACGGTTGCACTACAAGACTTATTTACTTCATTTTATATTTTTTAATTATTACCACCATATACAGTAATTAAATTAATTATTTATATTTTCCATTATAAAAGTATAAGCATATATAAAAATGGAGGCTTTAAAATTAAATATAACAGGAACATGTCCATTGCCATTTTCTGGTACAACAGGAGGACTATTCCTAAATGCAGTGACAACAATAATCGCTGCACACTGCTCTATCTTAGACGACTACAGTTGGCCTATTGACGATTCCCCAAATATTTTAATGAGGCAGTCTTGTAAGTATTTTTTAAGAATTGTATTACAGTAATTTCCTCTAGATATATGTAAAACTAACAGTCAATACTCGGGTGTCTCAGGTGATGCCAAACTAGTTACTAGGTTATAGTCATCAGTTATTTATTCGTAGTTTCTCAGAGTTGCAATTTGCAACGTAAACAATATTTATGTCCTCCATTACTTATAGAGCCCTTGTGCATTATCAAATTTTCAATGAAATTAACTATAATAATTACTTTAACCAATATAACCGAAATCGATACGGAGATGATATATTTTTATTATTATAGAATGAAAATATATTACATAATTGAAGCAACCGTTTTTATTTTATAAGTAGGCAGCATATATCAGTTTACAATATTTTTTAATTTTATATAAAATATATTTTTCTTAAATTTAAGCTTTATATGACTTCATAATAGTAGGAGCAGGTACTGCTGGTTCATTACTTGCCAGTCGCTTATCAAATCAGTATCCTTCGTGGAAAATATTACTAATAGAGGCAGGAGACGATCCTGGAATTGATAGTGAGGTAAGATAAATTATTATAAAGTTTCAATTATTAAAATAAAAAAATAGAAGGTTTTGGTGAGGAACACATAAAACAGATTTAATATCTCTTTTTGAGAAGCAAACTTAAGGATCATTTATATTTCAGATCCCAGCATTTTTATTCTTAAATCAAAATACTGGTTTAGATTGGAACTACAAAACGGATCCGGATGGCAAAAGTTGTTTAGGGTTTAAAAATAACAGCTGTATTTGGAGTAAAGGTAAAGCCCTCGGTGGATCAAGTTCTATAAATGCAATGATTTATCTCCGAGGACATCCTAAGGATTACTTAGAATGGGAACAATTAGGAAATGTTGGCTGGAATTACGATACATTATCGACTTTTTTTGATGAGCAAGAAGCAGTTTTTAACATTTCAGATCCAAATTTTCAGGGTTATGAAAATGAATGGTATAATATTTTAGATAATGCATGGACAGAACTAGGTTTTAAATCCTATAAGTACAATAATCATGAAGCTTTAATTGGAACAAAAATAGCTAGATTACTAACAAAAAATGGCAAGCGCATGAATACTGCGAAAGTATATTTCATGGACGCTGGTAAACTAGAAATAATGAAAAATACTGTAGTAGAAAAGGTATTAATCGATCCTAATACTAAAAAAGCAACTGGTGTTAAAATACGACATAAGAGCGGTACTTTTGCGGACATCCATGTAACGAAAGAAATTATTTTATCAGCTGGATCTATTGCAACACCACAAATTCTGATGTTATCTGGGATTGGTCCGAGGTCTCAATTGGAGGGCTTAGGAATTAATTGCCTCCAAGATTTGTTGGTAGGCCAAAATCTACAAGATCATATCATATTGCCTTTATTTCTCAAAACAAACAAGCAAACAGTTATACCAAATGAAATTATAAACATGTTTTTCGTGCAGTACATACTTACTAAAAGCGGTCCATTTTCAAATATTGGCTTAACTGACTACATGGGATTTATTGATACAACAAATACTTCTGACTACCCAGATATCCAATTTCATTACACTTACTTTGCTAAAAACGATAATTTTGTATTAAAACCATACCTTGAGGGATTAGGTTACAAACAAGTAATTATAAATGTTATTCAATCACTCAATGAAGAGCATGATATTTTAGGAATTTACCCTACACTATTACGTCCAAAATCAAGAGGCGAAATCCATCTTGCTAAATCTCCATTATCAGACCCGTTAATCAAGGCTAATTATTTTCAACATCCTGACGATATAATTTCCTTCATGAAGGCTATCGATTTCGTTCACAAACTCGAGGAAACAGCGGTTTTTAAGGAAAAGGAAATCGAATTACTTCGTATCGATATACCTAATTGTATCCAACACTTATTCAATACTGATAATTATTGGAATTGTTATATAAGGCATATGGCGACAACGATATATCATCCAGTAGGTACCGCTAAAATGGGACCTAAAAACGATCTTACATCTGTAGTAAGCCCGGAATTAATAGTTCATGGAATTAAAAACTTAAGAGTCGTTGATGCAAGTATAATGCCAACTATACCAGGAGCTAATACAATGGCTGCGACATTGGTAGTAGCTCAGAAAGCAGTTGATATAATTAAAAAAGAATATGATCAAAAAGATGAACTGTAAAAGCCACTTAGCTATAAATGTTCAATATTTTTGTAAACCATAGATGTTTAAGAATTTTACAATCAGTTATCAAATTTCTGTCAAAAATCCAATTTTCAAAAATGTCATACATCATAATTCATATGTCTTAAAAGTAAAAGGCCACTACAGGAAACATTCGAAACATTCAATATTTTACTATTTAATACTGTTTTTCTTTTTTTGAATGCTGCAATATGAATAGATATATTATGAAAGTTATAATTTGAAAAATAAGATCCCTCTACCTTCGATGTCCACTCATGGTTCTTTTTTATTAGTTTGAATTATCTTGTACCAGACTAATTTATAAAATGCAATATAGTATAAGGCTAGCTGAACATACATATATGATATTTTTGGTGTTAATGTAGATAAGGTAAATAAAGAATGTTAATCTTGAATAAATCTGTCAATAAAAAAGTAGTACAGTAAATTAACAACAATATTGTAACAAATGTAAAATAGAAGAAACATAAAATTATATTTGTTATAACTCATAATTACGGTTGATGTTGTTTAGTGTATTTACATATTCAAAGGTCAATAAATACCTAATGTTTAAAAAATTACAAACATGTCTTTATTTTCATATTATACTCTATCTCTCTTGAATGCTTAGAATAAATTATACAGTTATAAAATGAGGATCCACTGAAGCGAAGCGATGGCATAAACTACCATAATGATACAATAATATGTAGGTAAATCTTGCTCAATAGTCTATTACTGAATATTAAATCGCAAACGTATTTCTCGATAGCTACGAGTCTAGATATAAGAAAGCATTAATGAATGTTCATCAACCCATTACTACTTATTAACAAACTGTCGAAGGATTAACAAGACGTATAATATTAAATATTCACTAAAACATAAAATAAAATAAACTACTAAAATAACTTCTAAAATTACTATTTCGTATTTCTTTCTCTCACTATCGCTCTCTCTTTCTACACACACACACACAAATACACACGCACACACACAAAAAGCTGACGGGTACTCCATATTATATAGGTGATACACATACATACATATATACATATGTGATAGGGATAAAACCCCTATCTACTAAAAGTAACACACCGATACAAGTATCAGAGGCACATATAGAGATGAGTATCGTTACATCACAAGGGTAAGCCTTGGCGCGGTTTCGTTAGCCGTTTTGTAATAGTTTGAAACGAAACATTAGGAAACTACTTGTATTCCGATTCGACATATTTTTTGTTACCAGTCATTATGTATTACCGATTTGCATTAACGATAATCTAACGGAATAACATCTATTGTTGACTTAACTCATTATCCGACTGTCTGAGAAAAAGAGTAATGTATTTCGAGTGTAGATATATCGTTTGTACATCATATGTTACATTTAGACATGAGAAAAATTTATGCAAATTCAACATACTAAAGTAAACAATTAATTTTATTTTATTTCCGACATGTTAATGCAAAGTAATACCATTTGACATGTGTCGTAATATAGAACAGTCGTCAAAATAAGAAAAAAGATTTGTAAAACAGTTAAAGATACGAGTAGTTTGTTGTATGTATGTATGTGTGTGTATATATAGATAATATGTCATGTTTAGACAAACTTCATATTAAAAACTATTTCAATATAAAACACCTCATTAATCCGTTGCAATGAGTTAAGAGCACTATGCTCTATAACTACTGTGAAAACAAAACAAACCAACAAACAATTATATTATATACCTTTTTATATTTTAATAAACAGCTTGTGAATAAAAATATGAAAACGAAGGAAACTAAAATAATGCTTAGTTATAATGCAAATACAATGTATACAATTAATTACAATTTGGTATAATTTAATGGAAATACGTAATATTTAAGCAAATCATTACATTCAACACGCGATTGTTAACTAAAAATGCTGATTGTATTTCATTTATGAACTATAGATACCTAATTCATACTTAGTTTTATAACATTTTTTTTCGATTGTTCTATGAATAATAGGAACCTAGTAATCTTGTATACTTTCCCATATAAAATTGGAGCAAAATAGTGAATAATTGCTCATTAGTTCAATGGGGCTCAGATACTAATGGATATTACCTAATACGTTTAGTTGTTAGTTAATTATTGGCTCGAAGTTTTAAAATTTTGCATATTTCTGTTGCATCAGTGTTGTCTATAAAAATGATAAAAATTTTATATGCCAGTGAACGTTTCGATCTTGATTATTGTAACGTATCGTTAAAAACATTTAGGAAAAAAAACTTTAGCTTCATAAATCAAACTCAATATCATAACCTAATGTAATATGCAGACATTTCTAAATGTATAATGTTTTATTTATGTTTCAATGTAAGATGATTACAAGCTCGTGGCTTAAACTGGAATTGAACTTGCGAAATTCGCTTTTAATATAGTAGCTTATCTGCACAGATTGTGTAGATATAACCTACCATTATTACATTATCATTTAAGCGCGATTTAGCGCGAGCGCGGGTTCCACTAGTTATACATGTAAACCTTCCTCTTGAATCACTCTATCTATTAAAAAAACCGCATCAAAATCCGTTGCGTAGTTTTAAAGATCTAAGGATACGTAGGGACAGATCACAGAAAAGATGATACTATTCCGTAGGACAGATAGACAGCGGGAAGACTTTGTTTTATATACTATGTAGTAATAGTGATTATACTAATATCAAGAGGTTTGAGGCAGTTTGCTTGTGTGTTTAAATGCCTCTCTCAGGGACTACCGATGTGAGAAATTCTTTTTGGATAAGGTAGGCCGTTTAATATGGAAAATTATTGGTTATAATTTGTATAAAAGTTATGCTATCAACTAAATCTACACATATATATAAAATTGGAGTGTCTGTTTTTAATTTCAAATTAACAGTTTTTCAATAATTGCAAAATTTTATTAAAAAAATTTAAAAACCAATTTTTAAAATTTTTGTCTGTCTGTCTGTTTGTTCCGGGTAATCACCGAAACGGCTGGACCGATTTTGATGGGACTTTCACTCGCAGATAGCTAATGTTATAAGGCGTAACTTAGGCTACTTATTAACCGACTTTAAGAAAGGAGGAGGTAGAAATTATATTTATTTTAACTAGCGGAATTCGTGACTTTGCTGACGTTAAACCTAGGACGAACCCGAGTGAAACGAGGGTCAGTCGCTAGTATATAATATATTTAAATAGTAACAGGAGATGAACTCAAGCGAAGCGAAGTGCAACTCACCTCAGTTGCATCTTACACAAAATCTTTGTAAAAATCAAAAGCTAAAATCATATAATATTCTTAGAATGAGGATTCAAGGCAGGCCGGGTTGCGAAACGGTATAGCAAGAACAAGAATGGAAAGGTTTATGCGTATATATGCACGTACACAAATTTCATAAACTCCACATAGTTGCGGCAATTAGTCTGAATAAATATGTTATACTTAATTTTAATCAACTTTTTTATTAAATATCATATCTTGATCAAAATAATTTTAATATGAATGATACTTTAAATCTATTTAATATAATTTTTAATTAACGTTATAAATTACTTGACCAAATCGATTTATATGAATTTTCACTAAGATATTGTGTTATTTAATGATCATTAATTTATTAATTATATTAATAAAATAACATTATTCCTTGTTTTAATTCTTAAAATATATCATAAATAATGATTTACGTATTATAAAATCCTCTTTAGAATGACTAATACATATAACATTACAATTAAAAAATTAGTTAAAAGTAATAGGTAGTTTAAAAAGTTAAAGTACCTAATAGTCAATCGACTGTAACGACAGTTATATCTAGAGGTTATTTTCTTGCACTTTTTTTGTACTTAATTATAATTATTTGCCTAATTATCCGTGAATTAAAACTAATTTTTCTTTGAGTCATACAAAACATAGGATTTATTATAACTTATAGGCATATAAAGTTTAAGGCATTTCTGCACAACTATCTATCAACATAATATATAAAAAAACCTAAATACATACATAAAAATATTATATTAAAGAGAACAGACACATCCGCTGTTGCTGCAATATTAAGAAACTAAGTCAAAAATACCAAAAGTAAAGAATACGTCTGTGTCATAACTTCCTTTGCCTTTTGAGAAGTACTCTACATATTTCTCTACTGCGAGGTAATTTTCACACAGTTTTAATACTCTAATATTGGTTATTTTTAGGTATAAATAACTAGAGTTTTAGGCCGACCTTGTCTACACCAGCAAAAAATTGACTAAAAGCAGTATTGAATTTGATTAAACATTTTTGTATATATCGTGATGTATATGATCTGAAATCTGTTGTTGTTGTAAAAATTTCGGCAGCTGATGTTATAAGGAGTTATGTAAGCTTCTTTTTTTATTTACTTAAGAAAAAAATTAAGATTCCGCTTAAAAGATTAAAACTTACCAGGGATGAAGCATAGGCAAGCGCTAGAAAGAAATATAATATGTACTATTAGATAATTATGACCCTTTCGATGTCACTGTTTGCGAGCGGAACCACGGCATAAGCAGTTAACAAGCAGAACGAACAAGTGCTAAAATTAACTTCTGATTGCAATTTTTAAGATTTTAACTTATACAATGAACTAGCTCTTGCCAGCGGTCTCGGTCTTATAGTTTATATATTAATATTGTTTATATATAAGTGCAGGTCTTAACTACTACATGGGTTAACTACCATGATGTACGCATTTTTTTTCTGAATGTCGAGTGCTGTTAGCCCTACTGACCTTTATAGCGTCACCGGGCGGGGAGGCGGACAGAAGGTGCTGCCTAAAATTGGAGCATGAATCTCAAGGGGTGTAGTTTCGTAAGGGCACCTCAAGGCACTTTATTGAATCTATAAAAGACATTTGAATAACAATCATTCTTTTTAACAGTGAGTTACTATTGAGTCTGTCTAGACTAAGTATAGAACAACGAAACTACTTATAGGTAATGCCTATTTCCAGTTTCCTTTTTACGGTAAAATTTCTTTAATTATACATGTGCCAGATTTGAACATTATGCAGTCAGAATTAATCTGATAATATATTGAAACGATCCAAAAGACAAAACATTGTTAACGACATATTTCAAAACAAAAACCTTTGGTAAGAGCACTATTAACAAATGACTTATTTTGTTAACATTGACCTCTCACTGGCGAACTGGTACTGTAGCAGTGGTAGTGAAGTTCGCAAGCGCGAGTTGCGCGCGCGCAGACCTCACAGTTGTATAACCAGTGCCTGTCGTTTGTGTTGTGATTTGTGCTTTTTTTAGTGAATGTGAGACTTGTTGCTTGTTCTCATTCAGGTAATTGAATTTCGTATTAAGATATTGATTGATTGATATTTATTGCTCTTTGCTTCCTTAATTTTTAACTTTTAAGTTTTATTCTCTATAATTTCGAAAATACTCTGGCAGATAATTTCAATCATACAATATTTTTATTCATTGAATTATTTACCATACTTCTAGAATATTTAGTATTCTTTAGCTTTATTATAATTAAAATGAAACTAACAATTTGTATGGTCTGTAAAGCCTACCGATTACGGTAGTTGATGCTGTAACAAATTACTGACATGCGTTTATTTACTCATAACATAATATTTGTTTGTCTTTTATTGAGTAAAATCAATTTTAAACTTTGTTGCAATGTAGAAACTTATTCTTTAAAAATATACCTTTTATAACAGCACATGAATGCACTACGAAAACTTGATTCAGGGTGAAAATTTTACATCTCCGGTACTCATCTCTATTAAAATAACCACGTGAGACCCGTTCATGAAAATCACAGCGATTACATATATAATATGCTCTATTTATTATTTAGAATACAATTTGTTTACGTTATAATTAATTTTAGATTAACATAGATAATAAAAGATAAATCTATATTCTAAACTCTATTATTTTATTTTGTATACTCTATCCTTCTTAGCTCAGGCCTTAGCTTTAAACATTATAAGACATAAAAAGGAACTAATAATATAAACAGAATTAAAAGAACTGCTTATTTCATTACGTAAATTATTATTATAGAAACATTACATACTTATAATAAATCTGTAGAGAGGTCAATTCTGTACATGAAATATATTTCCAAAAAAAACTATCAGGGGGTAATTAGGGATCGATACTGATGTCAAAAATGCAACCAGTAAAATTTTTGTCTGTCTGTCTGTCTGTCTGTATAACGTTATAGAAACAAACTACTCGACGGATTTCAACGATACTTGGTACAATTATTTTTCATTCTCCCGAGCTGGTTATAGTATGCTTTTCATCACGCTACAATCAATAGGAGCAGAGCAGTGAAGGGAAATGTTGGGAAAACGGGAAAATTTACTCCATTTTTTAAGCTTCCGTCGCGTGTGCAACCTTAATGGTTAAAGCTACACAGAAATCATGTATGACAAAAATGTTCTCCTTAAAATTATATAAAAAATATCCCACGACAGCATATGTCTATCTTTTATGGTTGACTCACAATAACACGTGCAACTCCCGATAGCAGTTCGAATTCGAATAGATTAAACGCGAGCGAAGCCGCGGGTTCCGCTAGTTTCACATAAAAATATAGTTAATAAAAATAGTGGAAGAAAAAAAATATTACATCAATCCTATTGATAAAATTTCTTCAATAGTTCCAGGGATACATACAAACAATTCTAACATAGTGACCGCGAGCGAAGCCGCGGTTTCCGCTAGTATCTTTATAAATTATAGCCTATGTGTTATTCTTATATGTAAGCTATAATACTGTAAAGTTTCGACAAAATCCTTTCAGTAGTTTTTGCGTGAAAGAGTAACAAACATACATCCATACTTACAAACTTTCGCGTTTATAATATTAAGTAGGATTGAAAGAAAATATGTTAAGCGCTCATCAATAAATGTAAGCAAGAGTTCAGTTATGCCAAAGTAAATTGCTGGTTATTATCTTATTACATTCTCACTAGGTCACGATATTACAAGCACGTTGACTGCTTTATATGGAGTCTGTAAGGTTCTTAAATATGATTTGAAAATATAACCACGTACATACCTGACACTGACCTGAGAAATAGACGGACTATTTTAGTGCCATAATTATAATAATCAATGACACGTCCTTGTTTTTTTTAATATATAATGCAATATAGCGAATTGGAAAACGTAAACGGAAAAAAGGCTATGGAATTCTTCATACAATAAAATTTGATCGAAACGTCGGGAACCAAAAATCATAATAAATCCGCGACAACATCCGAAAAGATACTTAGTTTCATTTATAATGCAATAAAATATCTTATTTCTGGGAAACCGATATTAATCGGTAAAACGTACAAACCCGAACGGAGCGAGGTCAGTCTCTAGTATATGAATATAAAGCGATAAAGTCAAAATACAAGAATCACATTTATATTGATGATCGTTCATAAACCTAACGAGATGCTTATTTTGCGTGTCCTTTGTGACATTAACCAATTTTGATCATAAATCAAACAGAATAAGTCATGTTATAAAGTACTTATATTTTCAAGTGAGTTAAAAAGCAAACCAACTTTAGCTAAATAACTTTGCTTATCAAAATTTATATAGCTTCATACGAGTATGTATATACTATTAGAATGTTATTTTAGCTATTCTATAACCAATGGGGTATTTTATCAAATTTTTTCAAAGTGTCTTAAAAATATTCTGTATTTCTAATAAACCACTAAAAGAAACACCAATTTTTTATTCAATCGATAAGTGTTATAAAAATGCATTTAGATTTCTATATTTTCAAATTCCGCGCCTCGTTGGTCGAAAACGCTGAACGCAGTGGACACCATTTTTACACAATACAAATGCGCTGATAATTTGTATGTAATTGATAACAATTTATAATTTAAAAATGAGTTATTATTCTACTTATTGCTGGTGTGCTGATCCTGAATGCAAGAATACTAGTGTGAAAACACCGAACAAATTATGGATTTATTTTTGTTTACATAGCCGTATTACGTAATAAAAATAAATAGTTTAAAAATAGATAAAAAGCTAAAAATTTTTAAATTTAATTTTAAAATTTGTTTTGTTATTTTCTGAACTAAAACCAACATTTTCCGAATGCTTTTTGCCTAAGCTAGATTAATAATATATTTTTAGGTTGGTTTTCATATGAAGTAAAATACCCTATTCAATAAATAATAGAATATGTGCTTTATACTAGTATCACAGTCAAATGAAAATTTCATTTCTTTTTATTACGCCGTGCTAGTATAGTATTATGTGATCTGTGTTTATACTAAAGCTAGACAGTTCACAGTCTAAGCCACCTCGTTATAAGTGAATAGGTACCATAACTTCAATTAATTAACAAATTTTTACTTAGAATTTGTAGGTACTATTAATAGATATCAAAAGTTTCGCTTTAAATTGCGTATGTCATGCGTAGGTATTACTCAAGAAAAAATAGTATGGGAAAATTAAAAATATTTTCTCACGGTATCTGAAGCATAAGCCTTAATTTAAAATTACTGTCTAAACTAAGCATACCATTGTTACACCATCGATAACTTTAAGAAATTTTGTAATAAAAAGTGTCAACGAGAAAAAAACTTGCTTTATTCTTAGTTGGATTTAAACTCCGAGAAATATTCTCGATATAGTAGGTACTACACTTATTAAATACTTTACTATGTTTTTAAAACTATTTTAACTTAAATCTTGCATTATACCTCAAAAATTAAATATATAACAAAAAATCAACTAAGGCGGTATATCAGTTACCGGTCTTCTCAATCCCAATGGCGTTTGAGAGTGACGAAAAATAGAGAGCGCACTGATGTCTTTACACTTGTAGGTAATATCTTGTAGGTAATATCTTTTGCGCAAATTGAGGATATCATTATCATTATAAATTAAAGAAGAATACTTAAAATAATTTACATTAACAAAAATGAAAACCGACTTCAAAACGCTACAAATCGAAACTAAAAAGAAAAAAAAATAATTTTAATTACTTAGTTATTGTTGGAGTCGGTGCCAGCCAAGAAGGACAGTTTTATCCTGCCTTTGCAATGAACTTTCGAACGGATATTTTGATTATATTTACAAATTGATACATTAATTAAATTGTATTAAGATTATTTTGCTTTGGCTGGCACCGACTCCAACAATACCTAAGTAATTAAAATTATTTTTTTTTCTTTTTAGTTTCGATTTGTAGCGTTTTGAAGTCGGTTTTCATTTTTGTTAAAAAATAATTTATTTTAATTTTTTTTTGTGGAAATTATTATGTTTAAATAAAATATTGGAAGGCTTACTAAACTACTGCTCCAATAAGTCAGCGAAGTTTTGAAATGAACGACAATAGTCAATCGAGATTTGTCCACGTCTATTTTTCCACATAACTCGTAGATAGAGTTGCCAACCCTACTATATAATATAGTATCCTACTGTATTAGAGGCCCGACTACTATATTTCTGAAAATAGTATATAGAAGGTGAACCTACTATATTTCAAAGTCAACGTAATAATATTTTAATTAAGGCTGAGCTAATGGTATTTTGTAATTTAAATTTAAATACAATAATAGCTAGGAGGCATTCCTTAAAAATAAAAATTTATTAAAGGCTAAAAAGTAGCAAAAAATATTCTTTCAAGAAATAAAGTATCTATTTGGAACCTACTATTTTTTTTTTTTTTCATTTTTCGTTATCTACTATATTGTTAGGGGTAAAAATTGTAGAACTACTATTTTTGACCGACAAAGAGTTGGTAACCCTACTCGTAGACGTTAATAAGATTTACCTTCTATTATCAATCCACCTAATATCCTGAAGGAATACGACTATCAGTTCATAAGTACGTATAATATTAAAAGAAATTTTCTTTCAACTACTAACCGTTGAGGATATATACCTTACATCATCACAAATTCTTGAACAGCTTTAGAAAATATATGAAAAAAAGGTAATCAGTGCCGATAAAATTTAAGGGTTGCCCTCGATTTCTCTAGGGTCCCATCATCAGATGCTGACTTGGTGACAATGAGAACATCTTGAATGTATACCCTACCGAACAAAAAAGAAATTTTTAAAATCGGCCCACAATTCACGGAGAAATCGGTGAAAACACATAAAAAACAACTGTTGAGGAATTTTACCTTCCATTATCAGCTCATCCACATGAGATGATGATTTTCATACGTAAAAGCTTTATCGGCTTTAGAAAATATATCAAAAACATAATAGGTGCCTGTAAATTTTGAGAGTTGCCTTCGATTTCTCTGGGATCCCATCATCAGATCCTGACTTGGTGACAATGGGACCACCTCGGAACTATACCCTACCAATCAAAAGAAAAATTTTTGAAATCGGCCCACAGACGGCGGAGTAATCGGTGAACATACATAAAAAAAAATACATACAACGGAACATATAACCTCCTCCTTTTTTGAAGTCGGTTAAAAAGACGAAGATATGTATTACTCAACATTATACACTCTAAAAAACAAATGCTATAAGTCAGACATTTAAAGTCGGTCAAAAAGATAGTTTAAAATTCAATATAAAAGTGTGTATGTTTGTCAATCAAATCGACCTTGACTATTGCGTACCGTAGCGGTAGTACCTACCTCACTGTGAAACTCATTTGCTTTCCTATCGACTAATCAAAGTCAGTACAGTTTTGACGACACGTTTGGCGCAGTTTGTGGTGAATGAATAATAAAATTCCACAGTCCATATTGAACTTGCCTTGTTTATTGAGGCAATTTAAATCCAAAATTAAAAATACGTTGTTGAATAAGGCTTATTACACTATAACGGAATACTTAGTAGATGTTAATGTGTGGGATTAGTGTTTGGTTGTGTCTCACGTAGGATAAATACATAAATATTATTGTTACCAAATATTTTTTTGAAAAGAGCAACTTATTCTCAGCAGAACAGCTTTCCGAGCCGGTAGTAGTTTACTCACAGGCTTACAGACTGACTTTTAATTTTAATAATGTAAAAACGACGATTCAAAAGAGCTTGTAAAAGTCTATTTGAATAAAGAAGATTTTGATTTGATTTGATACTTTCTTGCGCCAGCGGTCGCGACCGCTTTTTCGGTTCGGGTTCCGATGGGGGCATTAATTTGTTAAACTCGGATGTTTGTACTCCAGTCATGGGTGTTATATTGTATTGGTTGTTATATTTATAATATGTACGCATTTAAACTTATATATGTAATATATCAACTATCTGGTAACCGTAACACAAGCTTCCTTCGTAACTTACCACGAAACTAGATGGCGCTGTGTGTAATAATGTCCCAACATATTAATCATATTTATATTTACTAATTCAGTTGTCTTTCAATTAAGAATGAGATGGTAAAGTCATACGAGTCAAATTTCATGGAAATCTGTCAATTCATTTTCACATGTCATGTAAAAATAAATTATATGGTCTAAATTAAGGTGCGATGAACTATTTATGTGTTGTAACCCATTTAAGTACGATAATTTGTGTCAAGAACAATCGTTCGTCCTTTTAGAACATAACCCCAGTCAGAGCATTACGAAAGAAAAACCACAAAATGCTGCGTTGTAAAGTTCACTACTACGTTGACACACATTTGTTATTTTTAAATTATTTAAAACTAGTGTCTTGCTGCGGCTTGAATCCCGTATAATAAATAATTAATTTCACCACATTTCAGACATACTAAATATTAATTAGTATTTATATATAAAGTTTAAAATCATATATCATTTTTGTGAATTTACTAAGTTCCCAACTACGAGTAAACTAAAATATCAAATGTAAAGAAGCAGTCCGATTCGCAGTTAATCTTTCACAATTCACGTCTTACATTACAGCCATACCTGTATCAGTATTCCGACCGCTCAATGTCGCCTAGCGAGGCCGAATTTCTTATAAATAACACTGACGTTCATTAATACTAATCTTTTTCTACTCTGTTTGATAACGAATTCTTATTGTTTCTTTAAAAGCTTCTATAACTAAAACTTCGTTTTTTTTTGTTTTTGTTACGTATCTTTTGAAAATATCAAAGAAAAACATAAAGAAATTGAGCTTAAATAGAAAAAAAATAAGGCATAAACATTTTTATATAGAAGTAAGTTCTATTCATTTACGATTCCTCATTTTGCAATTATAATTAAAGTCGAATTTTGACCACTTAGGCTATGCTTGAGGTATAACCTTCGCAAATTTTGAACTGATTTCCGAAATAAATAATTAGCTTTACATTCTCTAGAATATTCACCCTGATTGTGGAATAATCGAAGCCTTTACTTTTCGTCTTATACTACTTTCAGTTTGGACCATTACAACTTATTTGAAAACTATTCATTATTATTATTTGTTTGTAACTTAAAACTAACCTTTTTGTTTTAAATAATTAGGGTGAATCAAACCCTAACACAATCTCATAACCTGAGCATTTTGTGGTACATTTTACTGAAAAACTATCACGCCTATAGATTTGTGCTTTAACATATTAATTTAACTTCATATCAAGATGTGTTATCTGTCAAAAATTTAATTTTATAACCATTAAAAAAATAAAGATTAACAAGTTTCTTAAAATTATTACCATTAGAAAGACTATGCGAGCCCTCACAAAGCTCAGGTTTTTGCTAGTATACATTCACATCATCATACATAATATAAGGACCAGATATTTGGCCGCCGACTTTTATAATTTTTAAGTTAATATTTGTGCAACTTCACTCGTGCAGAACTTATGCATATGAGAGTGATGTTTGTTTACTTATTTGCATACATAATGCTATTTAATCATAATATTTAGATATAATAAGTGCAAATAACCGATATTATTTATTTAAAAGATATGTGAATACAAAGACTTTTCTGTTTTGATAGCGTATATATTTTAATAAGAAATGGGAAAGTAAGTAATTATCTTTTTGTCTCTCTGTTTATTTTGTAGGGGAATCAATCACTAATCGTTAAAACGTACCAAAGCTTATAATACTCGTAGGGTGACTGGTGGCTTTATAATGTTTTAAAGTAATTAGAAATTTGGGTTCTTTTTAAATAATGAGCCCTACTTTTTAGATTTTCGATTTTATAATTACGTTAATTAATTAAGGTAGAAGTATCTTATTTAACTACACATTATAACTGAATGGAGGACTTTCTTGTTTGAAGGCAATAAATAGTCACCAAAGCACGGTCACAAGCGTTGGTTATAATATGGATAATTAATACTACATCATACCAAATTAGATTAAGGAAAATAATTTACTTATTTTTGAACTTAAAAAATATAAAATTACAACACCGTTTGCCGGAACAAACAGACAGCCAGATAAAAAAATTTAAAATTGATTTTTTGATTTAAGTACCGTATATACGAGTATTGCACTTTCTTAATAATATGCATAAGGTGAAAAGTTATTAATTTAAAGTTAAAAACTGACTCTTCAATTTATATGATGATGTGCTTATTTCATCAACAACTCAGGTAATATTAATAACTATCTATGCTACATTGTAATAATAATTATACATTTTTGCATCAAATAATTGATTGCTAGAATGTATTTCAAAACGATATTTTCGAGTGGATTTCACATGCATAAATTCTTATAAAACGATGTAATAATTAATAGGTGTAGATGTGAACTTATAACCGGTATACCGCGACCTTGAGTTACTTTCACTGTTTCTTTTTAACAGTATTAGGCCCGATTCACACTAGAATGCCGAATAGCTTGGTTCAAATTCGCTCTTGTAAAGTATTTTTATATAAAAACGAAGAGTCCATTTACACTATCAGCAGGAATCTAGCTTCATATCAATATAATAAAATATCTTCATAAAATATCAAAATATAAAAATATGAATACCTTAACAAATAGATATCGGTTCGTGATGAGCACTTTAGTGTAAAAAGGATGCATTAAGAATTTGAGCTATTATCTGCTTATTTTAAATTGTTTCGACCTGGTTTGATGATGATAAAATTTAATTTGCAACATTTAAGTAAAATTTCTTTGTTGGAAGAACCTTTATTATAATTCGTCAAGCAAAACCTTTGTATCTCTTTTTACAAAAATTGCGCGGACGGAGGAGTATGAAATTTCGTGCACTTATAGTTTATATTAAAGAGAAGTGCAGAATGCTATTATTTTTTAAAAATTATGCATATAATACATTAAATAAAAAAAACATTACCCAAACATAATAAATTCATTTATTAAAATATATAAATATTGTCCACCACACTGGCTAAATGCGACTTCAAATGATTTTTATAAATTTTGCTAGATTCTTTCGCCGGGAATTGAAACTCGTTTCACTTGGTTTTCCAAGAAAGAGCTTAACCACTGGGCTACAACTGTCTTTATAGTAATTAAAAACACTTGTAAATTCTTATTCAAATAGTCATATGTCATTCTCTACTCTATATGAATACAGCTTAAAAGAAACCCGAGGATATGAATAAAGGTCACGCTTTCATATATCGCACGCAATTTTAATGATTAATTAATAAAAAATATGCTTTAAACTAGACTTACAAATATTAAACTAATGAAACTTTTTTTTCATACTATTGCTAATTAAATAAGGACATATACATACATAAAATTTCTTCCTTTATTGAGTAGATTACAAAAATAATTAAGCAAAAAAGCAAATTAATTAAAAAATAATTAATATTTATTAGTAATTGCTGTATACTAGGCGTAAGCAGGAGGTCGTGGGTTTGGTCACCGGCGGAGCGAAAGTTTGTTCAGGGTACGATTTTCCTGTTATATCATTGAGAATAAATAATTCTTGAGTTTTGAGACTTAAAGAGTAACTACATACTTACTTTGTAATAAAGCTTGCACGTATGTTACATAAAAAAATTGCAGGTTCTTGTTATCATATAAACTTTAAACCTACCAGTTAGATTATTATATCGTAGTGAATAAATTTTCTAAGGAATAAAACAAATCAAACACAATAACAATCTTCATAGAGTTTCTTATAACCCATGAATAGCTGTTTTCATTACAAAATAAAAAATCACCCAAATGCACCCAAATCTACGGTAGCCTATAACAATAAATGTAGAATAATAATCTACGGTAGCCAGCTGAACAAGTAGCACTTACAGGCAAAGAGACAAAAATTATAATTATTACTTTTTGTGTGTTGCGCATAATAATAAATGCAATTACTTGAACAAAAAAAAAACAAAAAGTTTGTCGAAAACGAAACCTTTCAGCGACAAATCTGGCATTGACCTTTGAAATGACACTGCCATTAAGAATTTGAGCTAATCAGCAGGTTAAGAGTGAAAAAACCTTTAGTAAAATCTTACCGACCAATCTCCTTCATGTGTCCTACGTAGAATGCCCCAAGCATTCTACGTAACATTAATAACGTAATCTATGCTCAATCGGGACGTTTGGAGGCCATTACCAAGAAAATTGAATTAAGTTAAATTTCTAGGAACTACTGAACATCTTAGTTCTTTTAATCAATGTAAGATTTACATACTATTGGTAATGATTCAAAACGAAAGCCTTATGTGTGAAATTATTTTCAAGTCACGTGGTGGTGGACTCTAGCCAAATTCGCCTCGAATTAGGAAGAAGCCCAGTATCCAGTAGTGGATAAGTTTGCTGATTTTAAATTAAAAGGTAGAAAATCATAACAACATTAAAGTTCTTTCAAGTAATGTTCTAAATACTAATGTTTTTACAAAATAACACAACAAAAAGACATTACAAAATTAATCATTTTCTTGTAACAAGAGTACTTTTAACCCCTAGAGCGTCGGCCTCCGTTTTACGAAAAGGCTCGAAGCGTCGGCGTAATTTCAAGGACGTTTGATAGATAGGGTAGACCTTCGGAAAAACGATGAATTCGTTGATATGTATATATTAAAATGGTATAAATTATACCTTCCCGGCTTCGTTATGAGTTTATCTAACTATTTATATAATTTAATAAGCAAATAAAACTGACCTTATCTCGCAGTGATGTAATATATATTTTTTTATTTTTAAATTATTTTTAAATTAGGATGCATATGCGGATCCGTCGACGCCTCGAGCCTTTTCTCTTATGATCTTACGGTGTATCGTGAAACGCTCGAGGGGTTAAATGAAGATGCAATAGGCAATAACGACTACAATAATAATCGATTGTTTTAAAAATATTTCAAAATCGATTATATACGCAAGTACATTTAAATATTTACATTATAGTACGTGTGAAAGGACTATAAGTATAATAATGACTATATGTACATACATATGCGAGTACTACATGTATAAACTTATGTAATGATTACGTATGTACTTAGAATTTCCTATGCAATGATAATTTGTTTTGCGATGTTTATCAAAACTGGGTTAAATCATTGTGATTCTTTCGTCGCGACGCGACGGTCGACTTCAAGAATTTCTTATGTCTTTTAACCGACTTAAAAAAGAAGTTTTCGACTGATTTTTTATGCGATATCTTTGTCAATTATATATTAATATTCATATTTGTTTTAATATTTAGAAGATACATCTATTGTATATGTAATTAACAAATGATTTTAATGTTAAGGGACCTATTTTGTACGTAATTATTAAATAATAGTTTGAGTTGGATACATTTCTACAAACTTGCCAAAATTGTAAGAAATTTAACCTTTAAATAAAGTTGGCCCTTTAGAGTCCCCAAAAAGATCTTAAAACCATACTTTTAGAACAACTTTGTAGTGTCAATAAATAATAACCCTGTCAATAAAAATCAATACATTATTATACTTATAATTGTATACTTGTCATTAGCTGTGCTTGAAGCAAGTCGTTTTAAAAGTAATTATAGAAATTATATTTTTACAACAACGATGTAATTTCAATATAAAATTACTGACAGTTTCATGGTTATTGTAATTATTTTGATTTTTTCATTGACATACTAAAACTTAAGATACATACGTAATAAGCATTTTAAGAGTAACTTTTTTTGGGGTCCGTAAATTCAATTTTAGGAAATCATAACTTATGAATTTTTTTTTGATGTTATTCTTTAAGGTTCCATTTTACGAAACTTATTGAAGAGATGTTTGAAACTGTGCATCGATAGCTATACCGATCTAAAGATTACTTTAAAATTCATTTTTTTCCACATATTATTTCATAAAAATAGATACTTTTCCATAGCGTGTTATTTAATAAAAAGCATAGTAAATATCGGTTTCAATCAAAGAACGCCTGACCTCCATATTTAAAAAAAATCTGGTAAAAATAAGTACTTACTAGGTCTAGAATCGATCTATGGTGCTTCAATGGTGCTTTTTTATATCAAGAGGATATTACATCTCCTTGACTGATTTTAATAAATTTGCTTCATTTTCATGTTCATTCTGAAACAAACTTACGAATATTCTTATTCTAATTAATAATTATAAATAATATATCTTTTCAGAACTATGCACTGAATCATCATGGCTATATTAACAGCAGTAACGGCGGCCGTTAAGGCGGCTCTGACAATAGGCGGTATAAGTAAACTCACCTTCATTCCTGCTATGTTGGCTGCCATGGCGTATTTTAACTATGATTTACTGGACCCTGAAAATCGCCCGTTTAACCAGAAGTATCTACGAGAAGAATATGACTTTGTGATAGTCGGAGGAGGTTCAGCTGGGGCTGTCTTGGCTAATAGATTGTCTGAAGTCGAAGGTTGGAATGTTTTGCTCTTAGAAGCCGGTGGACATGAAACTGATATAAGCGACGTGCCTTTGTTATCATTATACTTACACAAGAGCAAGCTGGATTGGAAATATCGGTAAGCTTCAACTAATTAATATAAAATAGTAATCCTAGCCTAACATGTAAAGAAGTACTACTAAATAAATTAAATAACAATATGTTTTTTTATTTAATTAACTTATAGTAAATAATCTTAAAATGCTACTGATTTAATTTCCAGAACTGAACCTCAAGATTCCGCTTGCCAAGCAATGATTGATAAACGTTGCGGCTGGACCAAAGGCAAAGTTCTTGGAGGGTCCTCAGTATTGAATACTATGCTTTACATCAGAGGAAATAAACGTGATTTCGATCATTGGGAATCTTTAGGGAACCCAGGATGGGGTTTTAAAGATGTCCTTCCATATTTCAAGAAATCTGAAGATCAACGAAATCCATACTTGGCCAAAGACAAAAAACATCATTCCGTAGGTGAGTAAAGTATTATAAATAATTATTTCAAATTTTTGCTATACTTTAAATATTACTCTGGCGTGACCTTTAAGGTTAATTCGTATAGTAAAATATAAAAAAAAACTTATAAAAAGTCTACGTAACTATTTCAGGTGGCTATTTAACCGTCCAAGACGCCCCTTACAATACACCGATTGGAGCGGCTTTTCTTCAAGCTGGTGAAGAAATGGGATATGACATCTTGGATGTAAATGGGCAGCAGCAAACAGGTTTCGCTTGGTATCAGTTCACTATGAGGAGGGGAACGAGGTGTTCAACAGCAAAAGCTTTCCTAAGGCCCGTGAGACTCCGTCAAAATCTTCATGTTTCTTTATTTTCTCACGTTACTAAAGTATTGATTGATAGAGAAAATAAAAGAGCTTATGGCGTAGAGTTATTCAAAGACGGTACAAAAATAGTAGTCTATGCCAAACGTGAAGTCATACTATCAGCTGGTGCGATTGCATCGCCCCAATTACTTATGCTTTCTGGGATCGGACCAGCGCAACATTTGCAAGAAGTGGGAATCGATGTTGTCTTTGATTCTCCTGGAGTTGGACGAAACTTGCAAGATCATATAGCTGTTGGTGGTATAGTTTTTGAAGTCGATTATCCAATTAGTTTAGTAATGAATCGACTAGTAAATATTAACTCAGCATTGCGTTATGCTGTAACGGAAGATGGACCTTTGACTTCCAGCATAGGCTTAGAAGTGGTGTCTTTCATAAACACCAAATACGCTAATGCATCAGAAGATTGGCCAGATATCGAGTTTATGATGACTTCAGCTTCAATTCCTTCAGACGGGGGTACTCAAGTAAAGAAGGCTCACAGCATCACGGATGAATTTTATGAAGAAGTATTCGGTCATCTCACAAATAAAGATGTTTACGGTGTATTTCCTATGATGTTGCGACCAAAAAGTCGAGGATTTATTAAGCTAAGATCCAAAAATCCTTTAGACTATCCAATTATGATTCATAACTACTTAACACATCCCGATGATGTTGGTGTTTTAAGAGAAGGTGTTAAGGCAGCAATCGCTACTGCAGAAACGAATGCCATGAAACGTTTGGGTGCTAAGTTTAATAGTAAACCTGTTCCAAATTGTAAGCATTTACCGCTATTTACAGACGAATACTGGGATTGTTTCATTAGACAGTATACCATGACAATATATCATCTTTCTTGTACTGCGAAAATGGGGCCATCTAGTGACCCGATGGCAGTAGTGGACTCTCAGTTGCGAGTGTATGGAGTGGAGGGACTTCGTGTAATAGACGCTAGTATTATGCCCACTGTTACCAATGGAAATATCAATGCTCCAGTAATAATGATAGCTGAGAAAGGCAGTGACTTAATAAAAGATATGTGGTTACCAAAAGAACCAAAGAGACGACGCAGATCATTAAAATGCTCAAATTTAGAAATACTATTTGTTAAAAACCATTTGAAACCTCTCTGTGGAATAGAAAGATGATAAAGTAATTACTTAGGAGATATTTATTGTAGCCATAATAAAAATAGTAAAAAACTATGCATCAGTGGCGGTTATCGATTCAAAAAAAAACGATTTAGCTCAAATGTATCTAGTCGTCATTCTTGACAAAATCGTGTGATAAAGGTAAAAATAACTGATGTAAACTAAAACTAACTAACCATTACAAACTGTAAAAATTAAAAATGTATTGGCATTTTATCAATAAGAGTACTTAATTTTTTTTTATTTAAAAAAATGCTTAATCTTTTACTTCGTCAATTTTATCTTTATACACACGTAGGAGTCTGTACAAGTAGTAATTAATATTAAAATACCTGAAAAGATCTAAATACTTTTTAACATACGTATAATGTACAATGTACATATTATGTATATACTAGTACAATATTTTAAAGAATTTACAAATAGATATCAGGAGGTTGGGATTTATCATTCATGTGGTGTTATTTTGTCGAATGTTGTTATGTACTATAGAATATTTTAGCACGTAATGTAAACATTGTAACTATTAGTGTTATTACATTTTATAAGCTATTTTAAAAGATATATAAAAATAGATATAAATAGAAGATTTTTTACCTCGATATTATATTTTACTCACAATAACCGAAAACGCTGTGCCATACAAACTTCTATACCTACACAATACGCATATCAATAGACTAAGAACTCAGAAGCCAATGTGCTGTTATTAAAATGAACATAAAGAGGTTGTATTTATATAGCCAAGGGACAGACAATTTTGAATGTTGCCACATCCTTTGCCAACATCGAACTTTAAACTATATCTATATAAATACTTAATTGATCGGTTGATCTTTTACTTGAGAGGAAAAATCAACTAACGAATTTTCACGAATATTTGATTTGATTTGATTTATATCTACTCTAACTCTCGACGTACAAGCGCCATCTATGTCCCTGTGCATGTAACATTTGGTAGAGAAAACCATGTTACGTCGTTTCATATGACTTAATACTCGTAATAGAGTCAGCAAGATGGCGTGTGTTATTTTATTATAGCTGGTGTATTATAATATTAATCTACGGTCATGTTAATTCCAAGTGTCTACATAATTAGTTTTATTGATGTAATTCAGATTTATGTTATCGAAAATAGCTGTCCCAACTTTTTTGTTTTCTTTTTTAAGGTTACAAAAGATTTATTCAGAATATAATATACCTTTTATACAGGAGATTATTAAACCATGCCAAATAATAATGCTTATGGAAAATATTTTAGAAATCTATATCTGTTTTATAATTTTTTTAAGAAACACATTTAGAGTAGGTACCCGACAATTTTTTATTTTTTATTTTATTTATTTTATGTACCACACAAAAGAAAAAGAAAAATACATAAATATAAAAAGGAAGCGGAGACATTGTGTACAACGGGTGACTTATCTCTTTAAGAGATTTCTTCCAGAAACCCTTGAGCGTGAGAAGGACATAGTAATCAAGAAAAAGGTGCAGTGTCGGTACAAATTACAAACGTACATACATACATATATACATACATACGCATACATACATACATACATACATACATACATACATACATACATACACATAACATACATACATACATAAATACATACATACGTGCCTACATACATACATAGGTATATACAGACAAACAAACTCACATAATATACAAAATATAATAAGAAAATTATGTTGTTTGATTCAGATAAAACTCTTTCAAGCGAGTTTTAAAGACTTTTAGCGATGGATTATTATCAATAATCACATCGGGTAGAGAGTTCCAGAGTCTTGCTGCTTGAACTGTGAATGAATTCTCATAGAAAGTAGTGTTAAATGGTGGTATGTTAAGCTTTTTTAGCCTAACGCATGACCGCGCAGGTCTGGTTCTAGGGATCGCCAGCTGAAAGCGCTCGCGTAAATACGTGGGGGACGAATTATATAAAATTGTGTATAGGGTCGTGAGTATGCGCATATTCCGACGAAGGCGAATGGGGAGCCACTTCAAACGAAGACGGAAATCGCTTACATGGTCCAGTTTATGTAATCCATAAATAAAGCGTATGCATGAATTTTGAAGTCTATCTAACTTATTGAGCAGCTCCTCGGTAGCATCTAGGAAGCAAACATCAGCATAATCTAAAAGAGGAAGTAGTAAGGATTGGGCTAAGGAAATTTTTGTTTTAAAGGGAAGGAAACTTTGTAGGCGTTTGAGCGAGTGAAGCGAGTAATGCAGACGTCTGCTAATATCATTCACGTGCGCCGACCAAGACAGATGGCAATCCATAAGCAAGCCCAGATTTTTAGTCTTTTCGGTGAGATGTATTATCGTACCCTCATAAGTGATGCAAGGCAAGTTATGGAAGTTCACTTTGTTCCGTAATTGTCTGCTACCGATAATGATCGCCTGGGACTTATTTGGATTAACAAGTAATCCAAAAGCAGCAGCCCAGTCACTGATTCGCGCCAGGTCTAAATTAATGTTGTTAATTTCAGTAGAAAGGTCATTGATCGAGGCTTGTCTGTACAACTGCAGGTCGTCAGCATAGAGATGGTAGGAAGAAGAAATGTATTCAGCGAGCTCATTTATAAAAATAGAGAATAATAACGGAGATATTACACCGCCTTGTGGAACCCCAGAACTGAGATCCGCCCAGTCAGAGTAAGTATCTTTATAGCAGACCCTCTGCCGCCGCCCTGTGAGGTATGACTTAAACCATGCGATAACACAAGGAGAGATATTAGTAGATGATAGTATAGCCACTAAAATGTCAAAGTCCACTGAATTAAATGCGCTACTAAAGTCAAGCATAATGAGAATCGTGAGTTTCTTATTGTCCATACCGTAGCGAATATCGTCAGTAACTTTTAGTAGTGCGGTAGAAGTGCTATGTAAGGGACGGAATCCAGATTGATAAACGTTATTCTTTTGTAAAAAATGAGAAAGTTGCTTGTAAATGCAGTCTTCGAAAATTTTCGAAATGTAGGGCAAAATGGAAATTGGCCGAAACTGGGAAGGGAGGGAAGCATTAGGTGACTTGGGTAGAGGGAGTACATGGCCAAATTTCCAAGCTGTAGGAAAAGTTTTAGAAGATAACGAAAAATTTAATGTGTGTGATGATAGGGATTACGTTATCAATAGCTAATAATAGCATATCTCGACTGATATCGTCATTGCCCACCGCCTTGGAAGTTATGGATCAGATCCCGTTTTTTACGTCAGTAATTGTGATATCGCGAAAAGTGAAGACTATCGCTAGGTTGAGTGAGTTGGGTTTGTGTCAGTTTAAGAAGAGTATTTATCTTATTAGTTGTTTACTTTATTTTTACACTTTTCCAGATCATTTTCGTTTCGTTTTGAGCCACCTTTTTCAAAGTTGGGTAAAAAGTTTAAAAATTAAAAGCTTCTTCTCTGTTTTCATCGAAATAATACATCAAAATTTTCTAAGCAAAATTTTGTCATCAATGTACTTACAATTCCATGTCCAAGAATACTGCAAATCATATTAAAAATAATTATCGTAATCATTATTAGAATAGGTTTTTAAGACCAACCAGATACCCAGAGATGTGCACAAGTGTACGCACTAACACCAATCTACTCTATTCATGTCACTTTCAAAGCCCCATAAAAATGAAACGGTTAAAACGCAGGACCGGTGATTTTACTTGATCACCGAGGCACAGAGGTGGAACAGCACCTAACCTAACCTAACTCCAGTATTTCTGTCAAGAAATTCTCAGTAACAACATTTTCACTCAATAATTGAAATTGGCTCTCGAACTGAGGATAAACAGTTCTGCGGCCATATATGCTAGCCACTAGACCACCGAAGCAGTTGGCAGGCACTCACTCACTTCACAGTGCGATCTGAAGTTCCTAGGTAGGTATAGAGAGAACTCTCCTAACATATAATTGATATTTATTTTTAAAAATAGTCATGAACTTTTTATTTTAATTAATAATTACTTTTACAGAATTTTCTTTTAATTGGTAGTATCAATATACAGTTTCTGTAAATGAATTTTTTTAATATTAAGTTTAGTGGAATGTGCGATTAGCCTGAATAATATAAATATATGGTATTCTTTCAATCCTAAGTCTTCCTTCTTTCGTTTGCGAACACACAAATCGTGTATACAATTACAAACAGAACCACAAAAGATTTCTATGGTAATACTATCCATGACATCATTATTGCTTTATTTCTAATACTCTTCTTCATTTAATGTAATTGCCAATATTTTTCTATATTAAGAATAAAAAAACGACTTGACTATAAATTCCTGAATTAATAGGTAAATAGAAAAAATATATATGAAGTCACGAAAATACATATATCTATATTCTATATACACAATATTCAACTTTAAGATCCAGCAAAATCTTAATGTCAATAAAGCAAAAACACTATGCAAAAGTTTGCATAATGCGTTATGCGGAAAATATCCCATAACATTTAACTCTCATGTAACACTGGACAATAGTAGCCATTCTAGTATACAATAAGCTACATTATAATTTGCAAGTCAGGTTCTATAGTCACCATGGGGTCAGCTCCTCGGAAGCGAGAATGGTCAGTGTCCTCAAAAACTAAAAAGCTAGATGCATTGTTGTACTTGTATGGTATGTTTTTTAAATGTCATGATATTATACTATAATTCAGTACCTTTTGATTCTTTGTGTTACTCCTTTCAAGTGTGGTATGTAAGATGACTTTAATATAATAGAATGAAGAATTGAATTATACCTTTCGATCAATGACAATCGACAATGTCTACACGACATAGTACGTCCATCAATTTAACATTTTTTTGTTCAGTGGCAGGTAGTAATCTTCAAAAAGAAATTGAATATCCAATTTAATTAACTATTATAATAGTGACAAAATAATTAGTCCTTCTTCATCCGTTAACGAAACATTGTATCAAGATAAATCTAATAATGATAAATGATAATCTAATAAAACTAAGTATCTAAGTTTTTGCTTTTAAGAGAAAAACAATATAATTATAACACTCTGAAATCGATGAAGTCGTCAACCTTTATTGTAGTCCTGCAGGGATAATATCAGGGCTTTATAAAGCTATCAGGTATCAAATAGGCGTGCTAAGAGGACAGTACTCTAGAGAGTGAACTACAAAAGCAACAGTAAGGTAAGAGCCGAGACTTTTTCAGCTAATGGGTAATAAACCATAAAAAATGTATATAAAAATATTATATAACCATCTAAAACTACCAAAAACTTTCGACACGACACGCGGATTAGCTATAACAATATAACTTGACTTTGATGATGTTATCTTGCTTATACCATAGGTTATACAAGTTACAGAGTGGCAAAGACAATTAAACTTTTGACATTCGTCGCTGGGGTCACTTGTCGGTTTAGATAAGATGACATTCAACAATCGATTATTATGAGTATACATCTGAAAAATATGGAAAAAGACACATAATTTAATGCCGAATTTGATTGATTGTTTTAGCTCATGATGTTAGGTTAGGTTATACATACACACAATAGTAAAAAAAATTAAACCATACCTGAATTCATTTTATTTACGACAGTAGTAGCCAAATGATAACGCGCTCGCTTTGGGAACCTAGTGAAACGGGTTTAAAAAAAGCAGTTGTAAAAGTCTATTTGAATAAAGAATATTTTGATTTGACTTGATTTGATTTGATTTACAAATAAGCAAGCATCAGAAAAAAACAAATGCCAATTTTTGGTCTTAAATTAAACATGCATTTACAATACACAAATGCTAAAGTTATTGGTTAGATATGCTTTTAGCGACCATGAAGCAACAAATAAATTTCAAATTTTTGCAAAGATTTACCCTTTTAATTTTTACTCTTGTGATACTTAAATACTTCAAGTAATGTGGGATAATGCAAATAACTTACTTCTACAGTATTAAAGATACGAATAGTAATATGTATACCTACGACATGAGTAGTGAGTACGGAACTGTTATTTTCCCATGACAAAGTATAGCTATAAAACTTGATGGCGTCTAAAGTAAATTCAGCTAGATGCAAGAAACACTCAAACACTTTCACTTCGCAGATCTGCGCCTGACCATGACAAACGTACATTTTTATTGCAATCCAAATGATACTACGAGATGTGACGTTTAAAAACGTAAACGTATATTGTAATATAATAATTTGGTATATTTATTTTTGACTGACTCAAGAAAAGAAGGGACTCAATTATATGTCTTCAAAAATTAAATCAAGTATCCAAGTAATATTATATGTATATGCGATGCGCTAAGTTATAAAGTAGTATTTATCCCTTAAAATTCAGATATATTTCACATAAACATGATTTACATACCTCAGATGCTAACTTTGATGACTGTTATAAAAAAAACTGTTGGATGTACCTGTAAATAAATAAAAACATATTATAAAAATAGTAGTAAAGCTTTACCTAATCATTAAAGAGCATATAAAATGATGGAAGATGTTATGATATGAATTGTACAATGGACGGTATTTATTATATATAAGATACCTATATATTACATATATTATCATTCTAGAGGTATGTGTGATGTCTATACAATATACGATACAGCGATATCTACATACAGGATTTCTCGATAAAAATTATACCTATTTCGTTTTATACAAATTGTAAATGTAAATATTTTTATTTCCTCCATAGTTATATAGCGCAATTGAACTATTGACAAGAACTCTAGTATTTATAGTATTGATCTACTTTCTACGACTTCTATTACGAACTATCTAGATAAAGTAGGCAATATCATGTAATACTCGTAACTTTCCAATTCCTTACCTTTTCCTCTCATATAAAAGATTATTATATGAGAGAAAAACGTAATTAAGACTTTAAAAGTGTGTTCCTCATTTTCATTGCAAACACTAATCATGGTGTTGACAAATTACAAGTAGAAGGCCATAATAAATAGGTACCTACTATAAATGCGAAAGCTTGAGAGATATTATTTATAATTCAATCATGACAGAACGGCTGAATATATCTGGATTTTTGGCACAGATATAGATTATAGTCTAGAATAGACTCTATAGACCAGGGCTGAAGCCTTTTCAAATGGTAAAAAGTAAAATTAAAAAACAGTAGGATGAACCCCATTGGAAACGGAAGAGAATATAATGAGAGGAAAAATCATTATATAGACATTATTTTACTGAAAGCTTTGACTAATTTACTTGCTCTTCACGAGAAAGTCGTGACTTCCGATGGAGTTATCGCATTCCGAAAATATCAAGCTGTGACATGAACTATATATTTTAAGTAAGTAGGAAGTTATAAAAAGGCCCTTACATAACAAATTACACAAATAGGAAAAATTACCTAATAACTTTACTAGGTGTCCATTCAAAATAAAAAAAAATTGGACATCTTGTTGTAAGCAATATACTTCTTTCTAATTAAACTTTTACTGCGTGTGTTATTTCTTAGTACCTAATCAGTTATTCCGTGGAAGTCTTTCATATAAAAAGTAAATTTTGCTGGCGACTTCATAAATTAAAATTAACATAATAGTAATATTTAATAGTCCACGGGCCCACAAACAAGGGATTTCAGTGATTAATAACAGGCTGAAAGTTAATATGCAGCTTCGTTTTGACGAGACACCCAACTTTTATCATTGGACCAAATTCTGATAGTGGATCGAAAAAGCACGATAGGGAGCGAAACATATAGATTTGATGAGTGTCCCAAAATAAATAATAACAGTTTCTAAAAATCAATACTTCGAAAAAATACGATGGAAAACTGAGAAAAACTTGTGGCATACAAAGTGAGTGGAAGTCCGAGTGTCAGAATGGCGACTTGAAAAAAAATATTAATAACAAGCTGTTTTTTATTTTGCATTGGCATACAAATTTGTTGGTAAATTTTTTGAGACCTACACTCGAAAGTTGTCAAGATTATGTTAATCTTTTTTTGATTCTTTTTGATTCTTGATTGCCAGCCAAAAAAAAAAAAATATTTTTTATTTTTAAAGCGAATAATAAGCTTTAGCAAATTTAAAATATATTTGGCAAAAAGTTTTTATAGAGAGGTAAATTCATATCAAATATTGTTTAATAACGATAATGGTAGAATTTTAACTACAAGACGAACCCTAATAAAATATAAAACCGCAAGACATTGTATGGGTACTCACACGCAATTTATTTGCGAGATAAAATCAATTTATGAGCCTACCGATCAAGATCACTTCCAAGTAAATTACTGTACTTTCTATTGACTCCTGTTACGTATATACTCGTATATATAGGAAGTTGGTTTAAAGTCATTGAGTTGTGCAGACTTTCGTTTAGACTAGTTTATATATACCCTAGTTTATAAATAATTAAAATCTAGATAGACATAACGTTAATGTTTAAAATGCAAAACTTTGTAGGTGAGCGTTTGCTATTCTTCAGTTAAATGTGAGCATTTTTGCTGTTCTTCAGCTAAATGTGAGCAAGAGTGATTTTAGTGAGAAAAATAATAATAATATATAATATATATTTATATTTTACTTTTTACCGCAGAGATATATCACATCCCTGAGGAATCTTTTTTTTCCTTGGGAAATGCAAACAGGTGGTTATGTGGGACTCTACGGCAAGCTAGTACTATCCACTAAAACCCAAGCACCTACGCCGCAGGATCGCTTGCGCATTCAACTACGACGCCTATTTTACAAAATCATTAAAAATCTTTTAATTCACTTAAGCAACATAGGTATTATTGGAAGCATGGTTTAATTAAAAAACTATAATTTTCGTGGATGATTTAAAAAAACATATTCCAACATTATTTTTAACGCACAAGATAACTATTTTACAGCACCAGCTATTTAATTATTGTACAAATGTTGTCATAATAAATGAATACATTTAAGCTTCCATATTTACAGATTATTATCTTTTATGTCTAAACTTAAGATAGAGTGGTAGAAGACTGATAAAAGTTTATATGGAATTTATGTTTCATCTCCTAATTAAACTCAAGTGTACTTTTAAATAACCTTTTTGATTTTTTGGGCGGATTTCTCACTCGTACTTAACATAAATTTTGGTCACAGAAGATTTTAGACGTTTCAAACCTAATTGTACATTTGTTATAGACAGGACTTACCTACCATCAAAACTATACAACGAATATATGGAATTCAAAAATGGCACCAAATTATGAAATTGTCAGATATTCGCATCTAAGAATTACCGAGTATTAAAAATTTCCACATATAGAATTTGCTGCCGAAAAAATAATTATTCATCATTTAAAATTATTTCGTTCAAATAAATTTTCAAAGCACTTAGGATTCATTTATCATTATATGAAGAACAAAAAAATATCTATAATTGAATACGAATATTGTACGTCTATTCAAAATTATGCAGTCTACTGTCTACTTAACACCATGCAATACAGCTTATCCTCATCGACTCTCACTCTAAGAAAATATTCCTCGAGAGATCAACAAGACCCCTTCACTGTTGTAAATGCTTTACAAGAGGTGTCTTCAAGATTATGCGATGTTTTTGTATTGGTAGCGCTTGCAGCGCTTTGTAATTATATAATGTTATTAAGTATACATACTCGTATATATCAATATAGCATGTTCTGTATTTAAATGTGCCTATTTAATAAGTTGTGGCATTGTAATGCTAAATTATTTGAATAATTCAGAATTGGTCCAGAGGTCAAAATTAGATTATAATCATTTTTCAACCGACTTCAAGAAGGAGGTTCTCATTTCGGTTGTAGTACTTTGTTCCTTACCTCAAAAACTTCGTAATTTAATAATCAATTAGGAAAATTCTTGTTTTGTTTGAAAGTGTTTATTTCGGCCCCCTTTTAAACTTAAAAATAAAGTGTAGAAAATAGACTAAGTATTGATTTTTCACCTGCTATCTTTTATGTTTCACCACGCAAAACTATTTAAAGTGTAGGTCAATTTCGACGATTTTTTATTGGAATTAGTTAAAGTTGGTACCAATTAAATCGATGGAATTTTCAGCTACGGAATTTTTAGTATATAAATATTATGTTCACTTTACACATAATAGTAAAAAAAATCCGTACAAAAGTTTACAGTTAACGACACCTATTCAAGCACAAATAACGCGTAGAATAGCGCAACTTACTGCTGTCCAATTTTTTTCTATCAGCTTGGGTGTCTGTACTAATATTAATATGTTAATTTATACATAAAAAAAATATTTACATAATAAATTAATATAAATTATATACAAAATATTTATATATTAGAATATGTATAGCTAAAATACAATTTATATGTAGAAATTATGATTTATATCCATGTTCAAATTAATTAATCACAACTCGTTATAATGTAACTGGAACGTGTCCACAGAGCTAGGAAGCGTAACTGGGTCGTACCGTAAGTTCTTCTTGAAATGTTAAATTTTACTTCCATAAAATATAATATATGTCTGCAATCTACATACAGTATAATATTAAAATATAGCAAAATGAAATAAAGTTAGAATACTTATCGAATATACACATGGGCCGAGACCCTATACACACATTTATAGCATATATCTTAGATATTCTGTTGATTTAGTAAAAACAATTTAGATATTAATTAAGTAGGTACATATATACTAACGCCTCCCTCTATACTTATAGATTTCTCACAACTGAGATATTACCATTGCTCTAGCAGTAAAAAGCATTCTATACATTGACCCAAATAACCAGCTATCATTCTGCCAAACATTAAAGTTTGTGCTGTTTTCCAGTGAAGCGGTTACAGACAAACAGACAAACAAACATAAATTCTAAAAACTATAGATTCAGCCTATGTGTCGATAATAATGACTAAGTATTTGATAAGATTTTCCAAAAAAATATGTAATGTACAAATTCATCTTGGTTAAAATTTTATTTAACGTATAGATTACGAATTCATACTTAAGGTCAAAATTCACAGAATTGAAAATTTTGCATTTGTTCTCTCTTAAATATAGAAAAAGTAATCATACAAACGAAAGAGCACCCATACAAACAAATTACCCACAATAAACTTAAAACCAAATATTTCGAGCAGACCGCGTTTCTCTTGCATGATAAAGTCTAATAAACTTTATATATGTATAATATATATTAATCTTAAGACTTTGCGATACAAAAAAAAAGTGATTCAACATTACCGAACTAAAATGTACATGCATATATACTATACGAACAATCATTTTAGAAGTCATCTGAAGAGTAGGAGTAACGCGTCGCATGCGCAGTGACGGAGTGGCGCGCGCGCCGGTACCTCGCGACACTCTCGATTTCAAACATAATAAACATGTGGTTTTCTATTTGAAAAACTGAAATTGGATATTTTCACACACCCTGCTATACATCTATATAGGTGAGTGTTTCATATTTAATTTTTCGGAGAAATCTGTTAGCGGTATTTTGAAAGTTAATTAAGGCACTGAAGCGATGATTGACGTGGATTATCCGCGCTCATCTCGCTATTTTTAGGAAGAATATTAAGTGAAATACCGTAGTTTCACTCTGTTTAAAATATTATACATTATATATATACAACATACATAAATGAAAAAATAATAAATGTATATTTTGTATTTTTTAATATAAAATGTATTGAATATAAATAATAATTATGCCTAGGTTACTTAGAACAAATAAACTAGGATATTGCTTAGTTCAAAAATTCAATGTCAACCGTTCAAATTAATTAAAACAGAAACAACAAAATGTGATCATTTTACGAAATTGTATCAACAAATTGTCTAAAATAAACGATTAATAAATAAAAAAACGTTATTATCAAGCTTTTTGTATTTAACACAATTTTTGTTTCATGACTTTTTTATAAAAACAATGTGTATCTTTCACTATGACATTCAAATGTTTCAATTGCATATAAATAGCGGGAAAGTAAGAAATATATGTAAATAGAAACGAGAATGAAGTTATTTTGAAAACAAGCCTTAATGACTATGTTCATTATAAGCACGGTGTATTTGTTAGCTTCAACATTATTATAATATGAAATTAAACTTAATTGAGGCCAGCCAAGTATAGTCACAAAAACTTGACAAACTACTTATTAATTCTCTTAAGTACAAAATAATAATTGTATATTAAACACTTAATTTCTACTAAACGACTGATTTAAAAAGAATACATTAGTTAATTCGCTTGATCTCCTTTGTGAATTGATATTGTCGCAAATTATAATCGCTTTGCGTAATACGAGTACATTCAAGTTTACGTTTTTATATAATACATACTAGCAATTCCCCTCGTTCTGCTCGGGTTTGAGCCATACATATTAGTATCTTTATTTTTTTTTTGAAGCTGCAGCACGGAAGGGAGAGCGTGTGCTAAGGTAAAACCATACACGAAGATTTTTCAGCCAGGATGTTTTTCTTCTGCCAGCTCGCCGTTTTCCCTCGATTTTCCCTTGAATTATAAGCTGAAGAATACGATATTTGTGTCCTCTCATTTCCTATGTGTCAAAAATAAAGATCTAAGCCATGATCGTCGCCCACCTTCGTAGAGAAATGGCACCCTAAGAAGGTATTAGTATAGATTTATCGGATAACTAGTTATCATTATACAAAATATTATAATCTTTCTCGTGATGCAGTCACAGGCAGACAGACAGAACTTTTAAAAAATATAGGTTCGGCTTCTATATATAGATAACAATGTTCCAAAAAATATTTAATTTACAGATTCAACTCAGGTAAAGTTTTATTATATGTATAGATATTATTATTATAGTTATAGATTTAAGTTTACTTCTGTTGACTTATGTACTAAACGGGCGCTATAGCTTTATAACGAAAAATCAATAAAACATCAAAAATCACAGAAGTTAACTTAAGTTAAAGTTACTTAATGAAACTTAAAGCACTAAGCAGGCTGATATATAGAAGTATCTATATTAAATAAGTTATTACATATAAATGTTTAAATATGCAGTGGAATGACTTGCTGTATACTATATATATTAGCTACATAACTATCAATAAATCCGTGACAAACCATTAACTGTGTTGTGCCAATACATAGTAAAATCTTCGCTTTACATCTCAACCGTTTAAAATTTCATGTAACATTGACCCTACGTGTCGTTTCCACTTTAATAACATCGTTAAAGACATGCATGCGTGTTCAACTGGCACTTGCGAAAAGCATTGTTTTGAACTATATGCAACTACCCCCTTAAGGATAAAATTATACAAACTTTAAATTTCTTATTTATTTATATCTAATCGAAAGCCTAAAATATAAGTTTCAAGCTTCTAGCTTTAAAAATGACGTAATATCTATACAAACTTTCTTCCCCGATTTTAACCCCTTACAGCCCTTTTTTCGCCTTAATAAGTAGCTTATTCCCTTTATCAGGCTCTAAAGTATTTGTGTACCAAATTTCATTTAAGGTTCAGTAGTTTTTGCGTGTAAGCACGACAGATAGACAGAGTTACTTTCGTATTTATTATATTAGTAAGGATTTGAGCGGTTGGTGGGTTATTTTATAGATAAAGTCCACTAAAGCTTAAAAAGCGCGGTAGAGGTCGCAGATAAAAGCTAGTATTTTACTTTGATATTTTAAATAATTCTTAAAGAGACTCGCACTTTAAACATCACAACTAGTTATTATTTGTTTACTATCAAAAGTGAAATGTTTGACAAGAATATTCTGTACGAGATGACGTATGTTATGTCATACTTTGTGTACATAATGTATTAGGTATGTAAAATGTGGCTTTGAGTATTTAAGCAACATTTATTATAAGTAAAGTCGTTGTTTAATTTAAATTTAAAATTTACATTTTTTGTAGAAGTAAAACTGCAATTCATCATCGGTTTTACGTTACTGTTTAGTCATCGAATTAAAATATACTTTGTATGCTATAATTATGGTACATACGACACCTTTGGGTGAGTAGTATCTTGCTGCGCTAGCGGTAGCAGGTTAGAGTCCGACTGAGAGCATTTGTGTGATGAGCACGAATGTTCGTACTCCAGTCATAGATATTTATAATATTTGTGTATTTAAAGTTATACAATGTTTAGTGTATTAACTTTATGGTATCCATAACTCAATCCTCGTAGCTCACCTTGAAACTGGATGGTGCTGTGTAGTAATGTCATAATTTATACATTTTTCATAAACGATACTATCTTTTCGGATGTTGTCACGGATTTATTTTAATTTTTGGTTCCCGACGTTTCGAATGCTTTACAGCAATCATACCCACGGGAGAGACTAAGGTATTTGACTTTTCAGAGGTTAATTGCAAGAACAAGTATCTAATACTTGTTACAGGCAATGCCTACCCACAATTTACACAAAATGACATCAAAATACCTTACAAAATATTAATTCTACTGTAGTAGAATTATAATTGGTGAAAAATGTGATGATTGGTTTAACTTTCGCCACAATTGTTTTGGAGGTAAAATATACGTATATGAATTTCATTAACCTTGCAGCAGTTTTAAAAATTTATTTCTCGTCAAAAGGTACAAAACAAAAACAAAATCGGTTTACAAACAGAGACAAAAACGGAACTGAATTTATTCCTAAGTGTACATATAAACGCAGTTAATTTTTTCGTTTCCTCTTTTCAATTAAATTTTGGCTATGCAAGTACATTGTATAACGCGCATTGTACATTTGTTACATCATAAGATACAATCTTGCTGTAATTAAAAAAATACTTAATCACTGTAATATAAAATTTCTTATCTAAATAAATAAGAATGTTATAACTCCTTTAGTTTGAAAATAAGAATGTTATTTTTAAATTGTTATTTCTTCCTTAATGCTCTGAATGAAGCATACATTTATTCAGGCCTTTTTACATCCCTTCTTGGATGCTGGGCTGTGGATCAGTCCATAGTCCATCACCCTGCCAAGTGCGGGTTGGCGGGTTTCGTCACGATGTTTTCCTTCTCCGTAAGACAATTGGTAATCATGATAGAAATAATTTACACATGAAAATATCAGAGGTGCGCGACCCAGATTTGAACCCGCTTAACACTGAAAGAACAACAGCTAGTTATACTAAAATTGCCAGTATTGATGTAGTTGAATAAGCCTAAATAATATGTTAAATGGTAGCAGATTACGGTGGATTTACAAGAACGAGAGTTCCGTACAGCGTACACATTATTAGAATTTAAAACCATAGGTTTACTTATACTTTCTTAGATTTAGGCGAATTTTTAACATTTTAAACGGATTATTTCGCAGACTTATTTTGATTTTTGGTTCCTGGCCTTTTGAATGCTTTACAGCAATCATATCCCGTTTACCCTTTGATTATATAGAAGATATATGACGCAAAGTAACACACAAATATTATGACATTTCCATAAAATATTATACAAATTATAATAAAAAATATAACCTTCAGGGTTTGTAACCAATGCTAACGATTAATTGTCAAAATCAAACACCGAGAATTATTCATATACATAGGTAATACGTATTATGTGATCTGTGGTAATACATAAATCATTTCTTGTTGATACATGTTTATTGATGAAAGCTTTATTTATTTATATAAATTATTAGTTCAAATGTGTATTTTTAAGCAACACTAAACATAAATTAGAATATTTTTGAGCAATTTTTGCATATAAAGTCACGAGTCTTTTGGAAAGAGCTCTATCTTTTTTTTAAATACTCGTATATCTATATAGGTGCCAACTATGCAAAAACAGAAAATACAGCCTTTCCCTATCTTCTCTCATGCTGAAAAGGTCATTAGGCTCAATCTTGTAAATTTTGGGGCATTCATATTCTGCAAATCATTTCGTAAATTTGTAGTTCTTCCGTCAGATAAGTTCCAAATAGGCCATCAGGGACTTTATCAGAAAGTGATGAGACTGGTCCTTCGTATTTTAATACAAAAACAGGTTAACTTTATCATACTAGCTTCCCAGATTCAGACTGACTGATAACGCTCTTAGAGCGTCGGCCTATTTAGATACCCTAAAAACTATATTTCGTTTATTTTAATTGATTAATATTAGCAGGTACGATTAATACAATCGCACTAATACGTGCCTAATCTGAATATACTAATAAAAGCGAAAGGTCACACACTCATCACAAAAATGTCATTGTTGAAACCACTTGACGTATAAAGAATAAAGATAAAGCAGGAAGGATTTAGCATGAAGGTAGTTTATAGTAAGTAGACGTCCGCTACGAAAGCATTTCGCGACAGGGCCGGATTAAGTAGATCTACGGGCAAGTTTTATTTGAAAATACTTCATTCTTTGTGCTATAAACTTAAATTTAAATTCGTGCTGCAACTACTAATTTTTAATTTATAATGTCAAATATTCGCGTAAACCTAAGAAAGTATTAATACGAATTAATTTAAATAAAAATCCGTATAAAGATACGCAACCTACAACGTAATAGGAGTAGCGAGCATACACTAGTGCCTATACAATATTACTAATTTTAACCTTCCCTCACGAGAAAAACAAAGATAACACAGTAGGAACATTATTCATCTTCACTTTCAAACTATAAAGATTTAAAACGACGCGACGGTTTCTAACAGCACGATGTGTCTAAATAAACGACGGTTTGTATATTTAATGTGTGTATACATTTGTACGTAAACTATGCTGTAACTTGCTTTTTGTTCTGCTTTCTAGATGGCTGTAAATGTCTTGGTCTTATGTTCGAGCCCTGAGTAGGGCTAAATTGATTCTGAAGAATTCTTAGAACCCCGGACACAGCCAGACTACACATCTCTTACTTCAAAAATCGGACTATAATGATTAAGTAATAAACCATACTTATATGTGTACTCTTGGGTAGAAATATAGTTAGATACCAGAAAGTCTTTTTCATACAAGCATATCCTAAATGGATATTTGTTTCTGTGAAACGCATTATGTCTGAAAGGTATTAATAATAGCTATAATTGATATTTTAATTATCAAAACGCTATCGTTACAAATAAACCCAATGCGCTAACTAGTCAATCGTGTACCTACACCCAATGAAACTGTAAAAAAATGCACTCGCATATTGATTTTAAATTTCAAATTGTTATGTCATTTTTAGTTTAGTTTTAAACTTAGATACTGAAAATGGTAAAACCCTAATTGTCTTTAGAATGAAATATACTAAAAAGACGGATATCTGCGATTAATTGTCCGTTTTGATACGGTTTTTTTATCTGATCATCAACTATGATATATCTATATATGATATATGTCTTCGTTCTTCGAATGGCTAGATCTCATGACGTAATGCAACTTGCTGTCTCTAATTAAATAAATACTAACGACTTGTTTTATTTGTAAGAGTATCATCACATCTCATGTTAGATACAATACAGAAAAGAAATAATTTACAAGCTTTCAACGTAACAATGTACTTTTAATCAAATTAATTACCGTTCCGAGTGCGCACGAGATAACGACGAAATGTAATAACAAAAATTAATTTAAAATGTGTTACTTAATGAATAAAGTAAATAAGACAGGGCTGTCTACGAGTCTTAAATCTTTTTAAAGTTAAAAAACAATTTTATCACGGTTAGAATATTTGCTCTATATTTTATCACTTTTATTGCTCTCTATTCTACCTATAACAATATTTTGTTGTAAAAACGTGTCCAACAATAATTTTTATGTATAAAAATAACATTTAAGAGAGTTCAAAAAAGATTAAGTATTTAAAAAAATAACTTTGAAAACCCATATATTCATGATAAGCATATATTTTAAGAAACTAAATAAAAATCTAAAGGCATACATTTTTGAACGACTGTTAAAAACGTGGTAGTCCAGTGATAACAGATCGCTCTATTTATTTTTAAAAACAATTTCTGCGCATTATAATATCTTACAAACACTTATATCCGGTGTTGACAGACTAACGCGAAAGTAGGTTTTTTATGTTAATTAATCTCTATCTCGTTCACTGGGGCATTTGTCATGTCATTATAAAATCGTTAAATAAAAGAAACTATACATATTGTACCGAAATGACATCACAGACGTCATCTTTGTATACTTTTTTTAAATTTCTTTTCGACAATGATTATATAATGTCATATTTTTTAAGATCAAATTTTTGCCCAATTTTATGGTCTAAGAGCCGGTGGGAGATCGACCTTCACCGATCTGATAACCAGATGAGACATATTTTTTATCACATATAAATAATCAAATATGCCTATAATGACTTGCCTATCTGAAAGTGCTCATGGCTATTTTTAATTAAATTAACTTTAATCGATTTTTTTTTCATCACTTTCATTCTTTTGATAACCAAATGAATTTTATTTCACTGTTAGTTTTTAACACACAGAATATGCCTCAGTAGGCTTGCTTACTCATTTTTGTGTATAGCTACCTGGCAAGCCGATGTGAACAGGTAAGTCAATATAGGTGACTCCATCGTTCTGCTAACTTATCGAAAGTTATATCAAATTTTAGATCATTTTATTACTAAATCAGTCATATAGACTTGCCTGCAAAAAATCATACTTAAAGCACTGTTGCCTAGCTAAAAATATCCATGAGCACTTTCAGATAGGCAAGTAATTATAGGCATATTTGTTTATAAATTATATTCGATAAAAAATATGTCTCATCTGGTTATCAGATCGGTGAAGGTCGATCTACCACGGTCTCCTCTACTATTAGACAAGTCACTAGATTATTCAAACATGAAAAGAGTTGTACATACAGGTAGAATACGGACTTAGAATTTAAAATAACCATCTACTTAAAGGTTTCAAATATTAGTACTTAGTAATCGTTAATGTAAAAGAATAACTTGTTTACTTGATATGCCAATGAGAAATCATATCGAGATTTTTATATTATTACTATTTATTAACTAGCAAATCAGCCTCGTTTCGCTTAGGTTTGGAACCTGAATTCTTTTTCTAATTATACGTCTCGGAGATTAGCTGGAACAAACAGACTGACAGATAGTCAGACGGACATGGAGACAATAAATTTCAAACTATTGATTTTCTTGTTAGTACCGTATATAATACAACATGTAGTTAGTAGAAATCTGTTATTTTGATATATGTACAGACACTTTAATACTATTTATTCATATATTAATTAAATATTGAATATAATTTTACTAATACTTATCACTCTATTTTCTCTTCTAACAACATTACATATAATCTAACGAGGGAAATTAAAGCATTTCTTAACCTCACGTAATAAGGTTTACGTAAATATTGCGAAAACTTGTCTCTGTGAAGAGTCAGCACAAATAATTATCGAATTCGTTATAAATTTGGTGAATGTAAAATAAAAATCAATTAAAATTGTTTATAAAACTTCGAATCACTTATTTACCTTATTTTTTATGGTAAGTAACTTATTAACAATTGCTACTAGTATTATTATCCTATGTACCTATAACATATTTTGATGTAGTTGAATAAGAAATAGTTAAATAAAAAAATATACCCATTATTGTATTACACATACGAAACACAAAAAAAAATAGACAGATACAAACGCGTGGCGCAGTTTGTAGTGACCCTACTTGCTGCGCAAGCGGTCGCGGGTTCGAGTCCCGCTGGGGGCATACATTTGTTGAGCACGAATGTTTGTACTCCAGTCATGGGTGTTTATATTTATAATATGTATGTATTTAAACTTATATTGTGTAGTATATCAACTATCTAGTATCCATAACACAAGGCTCGTACCTTACCGTGGAACTAGATAGTGCTGTATGTATAACCAACCAACATATTATATTTATATTTATTTATATATACGTAAAGCTAATATCACTATCCGGCCTTTACACTACATTTTGAAATAAAGTCGGGGGCCCGTACCTATCTGTTTCTCTAGACCCTCAAAGACTCTCAATAGCCGGACGGACTTTTATAAGATTTTCACATTTTTTTAAGTGATAAGAAAGGTTTAGATGTATAATTCAATAAGTTATTTTATAAATTGGCTGAATGACGTTGATTGTTGAAGATGTCGAAAATAAAATTCTGACTAAGAGCTTTACCGGCTAGCGCCGCGTAAACAAGTAGAGCTATATAAAAACAATATATCACGCGAGCGTAGCCGCGGTTCCCGCAAGGTATACATATAAACCTTTCTCTTGAATCACTCTATCTGTTAAAAAGACCACATCAAAATCCGTTGCGTAGTTATAAAGATCTAAATCATACATAGGGACAGACAGACAGCGGGAAGCGACTTTGTTTTATACTATGTTAGTGATGATTATTCGTAACGGAAGGAACGCAGCAAGTCGCTAGTCTCTATTATTATACAAAACGAAACGAAACGAAACGAAACACCAATTTTTCCAATCAAAAAATCTTATAACAGTTAATTTTTAATAAATATGTAAATATATTATATAGTAACATTCAGTATTATCAAACAAGTTTTTCTTTCTTTATAGCTGTTTTTATTGAGGAATCCTCCTCATTTTCACCGCCTACTAAGTTATGTATGAATAAATGTTTCAATCGAATTACGGAAGAGTAATTACATAATTACACGACATATTTGCATCTGCTGCGTTCGCGATCTCGCGTGACTTTTAAGGTAGAAATTTTGTTAGATACCTATAAATCAAATCAAATAAAACTTACTTCATTTTACTAGTCTTACCACTTAAACGGTTAATACTTAAAAACTGAATCAATGCGCGTTAAGAAGAATTTGTGGATCTTATCTGCTGTTCTACGACTCTCTTGGATTTACGCAAATTAAATATACCTTATTAGATTTTTTGGTTTCTGACGTCCCAAGTGGTGCAGCAAGCATGGTAATGAAAGAGACTACTAGGGTTTAAAATTCAAAACGGTTATTAATATAAGTAGTTGTTACAGACAGCACTAGTTGCTGCTAATGACAAAACAAATCTGCGAATATATTCATGTGTTTCGTAATCGAACCGATCTAATACGAGCTGAATTTTCTGAACTACGAATCCACTACTGGACAGATTTTCATGAAGTTTGATATGATGATAGCTAGTTATCCCAACTATCGAATATAACGTGTAAGTTCTTTTTACCGCGTGACAATATTTTATCTCTGAGAAACCTATACAAGCCGTTAAAACGTAAGTGCGGGACGAACCCGAGCAGAGAAGAGAGTGAGTCACGAGTATCATAAGAAAAATAAATTGCGAAACTTTGCACTTCATATGGCTATAGTTTATTGCTTAATACGTAATCGTATCTTAAATTATTACATAAATGAGATAACAAAACGGTCAAGTGCGAGTCGGAATCGCACATGGAGAGTTCCACTTTCTTAGATTTACGCGAATATTGTACATTTAAAACAAAAATATGTACTTACCTACTTGTTTTCCTGTAAAAGACGTCTGGAACTCAAAATAAAAATAAAACCGCTAAAATTCCGAAAAAATAATTTTATTTCCATTAGATCCGAAGTTAATTCCGACTTTGGAGGCAGTAGTAGGTAGCCCAGTGGAAATCGGCTCGCTTGGATAACCGAGAACACAGAAACTGGTTCAAACGCCGGGTGTCGCACCTGTGATATTTTAATGTGCGAATCATTTTTAACATGTTTATCACATGTCTTATAGCCAAAGAAAACATCATGAGGAAACCTGTAAGTTTGAGAGAACTGAAATGTTTTCGAAAGACATAATGCAAGTCCGCCAACCCGCACTTGGCCAGCATGATGGGCTATGCTCAAATCCGAGGGGGATTTGGGTTTTGGTTGGAGGCCCGTGCCTAGCAGTGGGACGTTAATATGACTGATTACAGAAGAAGTTGTTCATCACTCCTTTTGTGACAGATAACGAAGAGTTAGAAATTCTAATATGCCACGGAACTCTAAAAACCGATGAATATATATGTAGGTATGTATTATAATAAACTAATATTATTATGTACTACAGTAAACATGTATATATTTAAAGTTAACTTCCTATAATGTATTTTGAACAGCAATAAAAAGACGAAATTTCTTTTATACTGCCCTAACCGTTAATACGCACTATGAGAGCACGGAAATGAACTAAATATTTAGGCGAAAATTATAATTGCTTGAATTCATTATGAGAATACTCCGTTTAAACCTTTACAATCATAGTCTACATACTCGTAATTATAAAAGGTATAGAATTACATTACAGTGCAAAAATTTACTCTGAAATTTCATTCTCTTACTCACCCTAATTGATATTTGCCTGCGTGTTTGCACGTTGGCAATTTACCATTAAATGTCTATTATTATTTTTGTCAACAAAAGATGTCAAGAATATTAATTCTAAGTTTCAAGAACATAAGTCAGCACCTCTTTATAGGTTATATACCTACTAAAACTCTAAATTTAAAGATTATGTTTGTATTACTATTTGTACATAAATATTTAAATGATGGGGTTTAAAAAGTAACTTTTTGGAAATCATGAGAAAGTACCGTTTAATTCGTATTTCTTATTATTCTAGCCTTCATCGAGTAACTTGATCCAAGGTACCATTTTTTAATGCAATATACCTCAGTCAACGAAAATATGAGATATATATATTTTATCAATACAAATAAATTCAAAGTAACACTTATCGCAATTATTATAAGGTCGTGATAATATCTATACTAGTATTATAAAGAGGAAAGATTTGTATTTTTGTATGTAACCTACCTATAAACTCAAAAACTACTGAACCGATTTCAAAAATCCTTTTGCCATTAGAAACCTACATTATCACTGTGTAACATCTAAGGCTATATTTATTACTACTGTAACTCGCGGCGTCGCTTGCGCTACATTTAGGGACGGACCCGAGCGAACGAAAGTGAGTCGATAGTTCTTTATAAAGTTAAAGGAAAAGAGACATCTAGTCAGTCAGTATCAATATTTGTAGGTGTATAAACTTTTCTACTCGACGCTAGATGGCGCTATTACAAAGCAACCACAAATACAAACGCTGACCGGAAGATGTCGCTCAATGTGTTTCTTAATATTGCGTTATTTTACATATTAGATAGTTTATATTAAAGAATTTACGCACGATATATATAAAAATATACGTGCTAAATATAAAATAAATTGGTTTCATATAAACAAAATGTCATTGAATAAAAGTCCCACAGTTTAATTAAAATTCGATTTTGGTTTATAGATGAGCCAGTTAAAAATTGAAATCTTTAATCTTTAATTAAGTTTAGTTAAAATAAATTAAACGGTTTTTATAATTACTAATAAAATAAAAGTTCCTAGTACTAAGTTACTCCTTATAACATTAGATATCTGCGAGTGAAAGTTCCGTCAAAAGTCGTTTCAGAGATTAGCCCGAACAAACAGAAAGACAGACATTTTTTTTTAAATTGATTGATAATTGATGTAAGTAGCGTATATATACTTTCATATTTATTTAGTGAAAATATTTAAATATAAAATTAAAACAGACATTTTTTTATATGTACTAATGTATCATTTAAATCATTATCTTAATTCAATCATTATATGACATACACCTAGACACATCACAAACGATAGAAAGATCGCTAAACAAACTAGGTATGACGCCCAGACGACTGGAACTGGCAGAAACAGACAAATGAAATTTAACGCTTAGGAAAATTTTGTACTAGTATTAGGATGATTAATTATAAAAAAAGCTTATAAAAAAATGGGAGGACCCATTTGATGGGATTCCCGAAATAACTCCAAGGAAATCAAATATTGAAATATTTATTAGCACTCCAGACATTCAAAAAATGAAAAATAATTAAAGAAAGTTTAATATGCAAATCCAAGTGTAAATGCTTGCCTTATAGTATAAGGATTACATAAAATGTAATAAGTATATTTCTATACAAATAATCGTATATCCGATACTAAATGTCAAATAGCATGTAATTTTACCGTTCACCTAATCAGGGCCTCAAGTCTGCTATTGCAATGGTGTTACAATTGTCTATCAATGACATCGTAATTGCTACTTTTGCAATTTTGGTAGTCTACTAATTCAATGGTCTTCCGATGGTGTATCACTGACACTTCAATGACACTTTGCAAATAATTGGTAGTCCCGTACGTCAATGATCAAACGTATTGCGTAGTCTGTTAATCTATCTTTTTGGCCTTGTATGATCATTTTACATAATGCTTAGTCTTTAAAACATATATTGATAACATATATAATCGAACCTAGCCTAAATAAGCGTTTTACCACCATTGTAAATTTAGTAGACTTCGAAATTTTTGACTAATGGTAATTGAATTAAAATTGCATTGTTCTATAATGACAATTCATGTAAAATAGTAGACTTGAGGCCCAGACTAGACGTACCTTAGTCCGTGATTACTTCAGCGCTATACGCATTTTTAGCAATTTGCTATAAAAGGACAAATAGGTTTAAACTCGTAGAAGTAGGACACATACAACTTGTAAGAAATTGCACAGAAGTTTAAAAAAATACTTACATACTAGTAATAGCAAAACTTTATAAAATTATGAACTAAAATGTTTTCTTGTTTGACAAAATTATGACTTATATAATAATTAATTTAACATTTTGTTAGAAGCAAGCTAATTATTCAACTAAATTATATAAGTTTCAATTAAGCATGTTATGTTATGTTCGTTATTATGTGGCTTCTAGGCGTGTCATTTGGGCACAAATTTCTTCACCAATGTCGTGTAGATTTTCTATTATAAACAATACCATACATTATTGCGCTGTCAGATATAACCAGCAAAATACTATATTGTGCACAAGTAATAGTAACTTAGACTAAACTCATATGTCGATCATAAGTAAACTATAAGTGAGTTCGTTAGTCAGTTAGTTATTAACTATAAGTGAGTTCCAGCCGTCCCACAACACTTTAAATATAAATATGTTGGGACATTAACATACATGCTACGCCATTAAGTTCCATGGTAAGTTTGCTATGTAAGGCTTGTGGTATGGATAACATATATTTGATACAACACATATAATTTTAGACATATAATATGTATGTTATAAATATAAACACCCATGACCGGAATATTAAACACTCGTGCTCATTACATAAATGTCTCCAGCGGGACTCGAACCCGCGACCGCTGGCACAGCAATTATGGTCACAACTGAGCCATACGTGTCGCCATATTTCACTTTTTTTATTAACACTTTCTCCTTATAACTCGAAAGATAAATCAAGTCAAAAATATGTAATTGTAAAGTAATAAAAAAGCAATACCAATTAAAGTTAACAGGCAAACATACAGATAACTACGAGTATGTGACGAAAGAAGTTAAATATATGTAGTTTTTATAGTTATAGCTACTATGACAAAATCTTTTTTTTTCTTGTTTTTCTTATAATATCGATTTAATTTCTACTTTAGTGCAAGTTCAAGAAAGCATGAATACTACGTGTAAAAAAGTTGTTGTTATCTATTAAGGTTTTAATTGACGTCGTTTTTACTGTCCCTTAAAATAGTACCTTTCGTATTAAAGTGAATGTAGAGGCAACGGTTCAGTGTTTGAAGATAAATTAGATATACAAATGTATATTATTCTATTTTTAAAAAGAGTATGAGGAGAAAGTCGATTAAAAATTTAAAACTAAAGATACAACTCCAAAAATGTAAGATTATTTAAAAAATAAGCTTCATTTTACTTTTATTTTTAAAAGTATATTTGAGGTATTTAATTAACATCAATATGTAGGTACATTGCACGTACATTCAGCGTCAAACGTATCCACATCCACATGTTTAATATAATAGTTGTCAAAAAATATTGGCACATAATTAAAAGAATTTTCGAGATCTTGACATGTAAATTCAATAAAAATCCTATGAAGACATCAAAACAACCAGATGATCGAGAAGGCCCGTGAGCCAGTCTCACTCACTCAGTATCAAAGAGCGTCGACGCACGCGCCGATGAAAGTGCGGAACACTTACGGCTTTCTATCGGTGAATGTTTCAAATATAACCCTACAACTTGTGCTTAACTAAACGATTTTGTGGAATCGGTGATATCAAAAGTGAAGTAAAGAAGAGCTTTGTGACCGTGGCTGCCCTTAGACTGTGTCAATCTTTATTTTCGGAATATATTCATTATTGTGTACGATAGCAACTATGGATTTAAGGTAAATTATCTATAATTTTAATTAATTCCCATATTAATACTTAAAATATTTTATTTTCTTCAAAATCAACAATACATATAACTGTCTCACTTATTTATATAAAAATGATTTAAAATAAATAAGAATCAATGAACCACTTTTACATTTTTGTTACAAGACTATAAGCCAAGTGAAGCGAAACTTTTGAAAGGACAGGTTTTAATATAAGAGTGCATTGAGATCGGCATTAATTGATGCGAGATACTATCATAATCCTTGTTCTACTTTTAAATTGCTAGCTTCCTTCATACACGAAATATGTTACAAAATCGGAGATTTACTTTCAAGTAGGCATTAAACAAGCATTCGTATGCTGTTAATATCAAGAAACCGTTCTTCTATAGTATCTCGTTCTCATTACACAATAACGGTCAATGAAGACAACTTATTCCATCGGGTGCGCCAGAGCATTGTATAGAATTAATTACGATAGAAAGTCGTGACTTTGATGCATTAACCTAAATAATAGAGTCCAACCCAAATAACACTAAATAATACTTCTTATATAATCAACTCAATACAATAATCAATTAACTAATAGAATAAATTAGCAATTTGTAAAACTTTACACACGCAAGAATTATTGCTTGGTAATAATAATTATTACCATATTAGTGATTGCCTCATTATCATCCAAACAGTTACATACAAAAAATCAAACAATTATTACAAAACGTACTCAAGCATTGATATCAAGAAAATGTACACTACAAACTTAATTATCAAATCAATTTTTAAGAGATGCTGAGAGCTTTTTTTTAAAAAGCTACACCAAAATCAGTTCTTAATTAATTAGCGAAGCCATCGTGTGGCATACACAAAAAGCATATCGAATTTAGTACTCCTTTCTTTCAAAGTCGGTAAAATAATAACGAACTCTTGTAACCATAGATCAATTTTTAATTTGGCTTAAAAATAAACAAGGAAATGCTAGAACCATCGACAACTCAGAAACAGAGCACGGCATAGTGACCTTTGCGCGGTCGTAATACAATAGAAAGTCAATTTCACATCTCTGACCACTATCATCGTTTCCTTACTCACCGGTCCGTCAAGATTCCATGCGTTTAGTCCCATCATCCACATTTGTTTTTTTTCCATTTCCTACCACTTACGTATGAACCTGTAGGGATCATCTGGCACATCTTAACTTTTCTTTCTTCTTAGGTAGTGGGTCCAAAAATCACTGACGAGTAAGACATTCACCGTGGTTTTTATACATATCAATCATTATATTTTACATACTTAATAAATCAAGCTGTAATACTCGTATAACCTAGTAATAAAACCTAATCCGTCTAATACAAAATAGTTTGCTTTACTAGGGTCTAGGACGTTTGGCTCATATCTTGTGTTAATTACCACTTCATGATACCAGTGTTCTTACCCCCAAAAAATCTTAATATAAGTATTACTTGCCCTTCATATTTTTATAATAATACAGTAAAAGTCTCAAAGTGACCACGTGTTTACGTCTAAAATACTATTATTAAAAATTTTAGTTGAATAAAAAGAGCTCATATCCTAATCCTAACTAAAACTAATATTTAATATTATAAATGCGAAAGTAACTGTCTGTCTGTCTGTCTGTCTGTCTGTTACGCTTTCACGCCTAAACCGCTGAACCGAATTCGATGAAATTTGGTACACAGATAGAGAAGACCTTCAGAAAGGACATAGGCTACTTTTTATCCCTGTAATCCCACGGGAACGGCAACTACGTGGGTGAAACCGCGGGGCGCAGCTAGTAATTTATAAATCGAAGAGTTCAGGCGAGGCATTTTTCACTTTTCACGAGTAGACGCTATTTCCTTACAGCCAGAAAATATCTAATTTTGTTATACATGGGTATTATGTATAAATAAGCTAATACCGTTAAAAGTTAGATAACGTTATATACTTTTACCTAAACGTTTTTTTTAAATATAAATTTATATGTATAATAGCAGAGAAGGGAAAATCAGTAGCCACATATAAATAAAATTAAGCGTGTGTTTTTAATTCAATTTAACAGCATTTCACTAAATTCATATGAAAGTATCTACGGTACTTACATCAAAAAATCTGCTTTTAAAATTTTTGATTGTTTGTCTGTCTGTCTATTTGTTCAGGCTAATCTCTGAATCGGCTGGACCAATTTTGACGGGACTTTCACTTGCAGCTAGCTACTGTTATAGGCAGTAACTAAGGCTACTTTTATTTTATAAGCTAATTATAAAAACCGTTTAATTTATTTTATCAAACAATATAATTTATGTACATTATTTTATTAGGTACATATGTAGGTATGTGTAAACAATTAATGTAATATTTTACATCCTTTGTTTTTTTCCTACTGAATTCCAGAGCAGTTTTTTGTTACTTCTTTGATATAATTACTATACCCATGCCTTCTTTTTTGGGGGAACTCGAAAATAGTAGGTCCATAGTCCATAATTTTTTGTACACCCTCCCCAACCTTTGCCACTGTGTGGAAAAATCTTTTTTTTTTGTAAAATTTATAAAATTGATTTATACGTTCAATTTTTTTAGTTTTTATTGCAACTTTTGATATTTTCGATATTTTCTTTAGGGTCTCGCGTGCCCCCACGAAAAAAAACCCTGCATATACCTATATATATCCAAACGCTCACTCTTGATTACTATATATTGTAATATGTAATATGTGTTTTAAATACAAAAAATAATTTTGACTTAGTTTAGTTCGTAGACGTTTTAATAACATACAAATTAAAAATATTCCACGTTACTAGAATGGTGTTTAGAATGAAATAGTATTAAATCAAAAGTTTCTAAAATTTCATGCTTTCTCGCGCTTATATTTCAAGTGGTTAAACGAATTTCAATTTGGTCAGTGTTTAATGATAGCAATATAAATTTTATTTTATTAATTTTGTAAGTGACAAAAAGTAGTTCGTTATTATGCAACAACTACACAAAATGGAATTTAAAATTATTTTTTTGAAATTATACTTTCACTACAAATCAATATTTTTATGTATTGATATTATTTGTGTACATTTATAAATTACATAACTATCACGACTAGACTTAATTAAGCGAATGCTATAAAATATTTTATATGTAATATAAATTATTTATAATCCCGACCAAAAATCAAAATAAATCCGCGAAAAATCCGAAAGCTATCTTTAAAATGTCAAATATTCCTGTATATTTCTATAAATAAAAGTATTAAATATACAATGTACTACATGAATAAAAATAATTTATGTTATTATAATAATAATTAATAATATTTCTTTGAAAGCTTCAGTATAACTAGAGTGCGTAAGTTCCTTTCCCAACAAAGACTGAAAAGGCATTGTGAAATTGTTCACATGCTAAGTGCTGCCTCGTCTTCACATTTATGTCATTAGTATGTATAGTGATTGTATCATTGCTTCATGTTTGAGTAACGACTTTGATTTACCTTTTTAAACCAGGCATCAAATTAAGTATGTTTAGATTTTCCCACAGTCTTTTTTAAAGGAGAAGTATTAGGTATAGCGAAAATCTGCAACAAGTTAGGATTTCAACACAAGTAAAAGGCGTTGAGAATAGGCGTTAAGTATCAAAATAATTCTATGGCAACACCGGCATTAAAGCTGTTTTACCACTAGGGTATAATTTATTCTTTTGAAATTTAAATTCAGTGGTTTCTTATATTATTTATTGTATCTATTCAATAAAAAGGTTTGGAAAAAATTGTTCACAAATCGTGTAATTTATACAAAAAATACACTCGGACAGACAAAATAACAGGCAAATAAACTAAGACCAAGATAAAAAATTATAACAATTATAAAAAATTCTGCCTTTAACAATAAACATGTAAAATAGACACCGTGTATGTAAAACGGAGCAACCAGCGTAGAAAAAGATCCAATTTTTCGGGACCAATACAATTTCACCACATCTAACTCTATCTCTTCTCTAAATATGTTCACGTAAGAAACCAAAATATATTAAATTAAATAATAAAATTCTTATCTGTACCTACATTAATTATTTTTTGAAAAAACCTTATTAAAATTGTCATTATCGATACAGAGACCGAATCCGATGATAGCTGGTTATCCGGACCAAAATAAAGGATACCAAGGAAATGGAAATGCATGTAATTCCACTAAAACATCCGAAAAGGTAGATTTATGAGAAATCTAACACTACTTTAACCATCACCACTCGCCAGTAAGATTGTCACGTATCGCCACCCTGAAAATGTTACGTGCTGCAGAAATGGAGAGTGATTCCTGCACTAACGTTTTATATCGTTACACAACTCAAATTAGCAGGTGGCTGTTTAACCGTTGAATAAACAAAACAAACAGACCAGCATAGCTTTCACCTATGAAGACAAATATAGTGATGTGATCTCACATTAAGTGTTACGTGAACTAGATTCCGTCGCTTTGATAGCTGCCTCATCCAAAAAGGATGATAGTAGCAATTAAAATTATACCTTCAATTATTTAAAATTTACAGTTTCATTTGCAAAAATGGCATGAACCTTAAAAGCGAATCAAATAAGGTAAAAGGAGACTGACTAGCAAACTCCCGATTTCGTTTAGAACACGCAATCCTGCAACCCTGGGTTAGAGGCGAATACCTCTACTTGTTAGATGGACCCAATATAAAACTTACACGTAGGCACAAAAAAGTAGGTCTTATAAACTGTTGAATTGTATTCCAATGAAGTTGGTCGCAGATCGGATTAATGGCAAGGTGTGACGCGCCTCGACGCACGTACACCTAAACCTGTCTATTTAAGTGGTGAAATGTGTGTACGAGATACAGCGTGCAAATGCAACTTAAATACAAGTAGTTCAATAATGAATCATAACATGGTCGAAATCTGTCACCGCTGACATCCACATCAGCAGGTTTAATCCTGTAGGAAGCAAATTATTAGAAATACTAAGACAATATTGATTTTTCTGAGTCTGAGATTGTTTAGGAGACAAGCGCGTAGACCCAAAAAAAACATACCTAATATGTATATTGATAAAATTATTAATCACTACTTCTTAACTTAGTATATTTAAATTAATAAAAACGCAAAGCAACCTTCAACTTTTTAACACCATGGATTGTGAATTCGCCCAATCACTCATACAGGTTACATTATTATAAAAACACATATAGAATACGGTATATTGACATACTTAACGATTTCGTTGTTGATTAAAATTCCTTATAAGCCATGTTCGTATGTAATTACTTCGTAAAGCATTTTAAATAGCCGAAAATGCTTTTAGTGTATTATACAACAAGTGTTCATGTGGTCGGTCAAAGAACTACGAGTATAATTTATCCACGTCACGCTATAACAAGTTGCGTAGATCATATATATATATTACAAAATTTCAACTCATCTTGATTTTGTTCACGTAAGTTATCTAACGATAACTTCATTTTAATTTGTTTGAAACACTCTTTTGAAATAAGTTTCTTGAAAGACAAGTTGTGTACTATCATAATATTATTTTATTATTAAATATTAAAGGTCGCTTGGCATCAATATTTATATAGTTTAGTAAACAATTAAGTAATTAAATTAACAGTTATTCATTAATTTCAAGATATATATTACATTAATCACTTTAGATATGAAAAACATTATAAAAGAAATGTTATTCAATAATTTTTTACAGCTTAAAAATCGTTATTTACCAATCATTACCTAAGCATTAAGAATATAATTCAATTGGCATTAAAATATGATTAGGTTCTTTGATAAACATCCAACACCAAGTTATATGAATTATAATTTATGTACTTAAAAACCGGATGCAAAGTACGCGATACACATATAGGTTCAGACTTGTGACGCAATTTGAAAACTCTACAATTATAATTTAATGAGAGTGGACGTGCTTGCCGTACATAATATTGACCCTTTAATCATCAATTCCCCTTAACTTAGAAATGACATAAGCATTACTTAAATAACTTACTAACGTAAAAAGATTTTATGCAGAAGATAAATTATGTATGAATATTATGACACTTTGTGCACTCGGCGTTATATTTTTTCTGTTACTTCTTATCAAAACTTGGGCAATATTCTTTTTCTAAATAAAACTCTTATCGGATTTTGTAATGGATTTGCTTTCATTTTTGGTTTCCCACACTCAGAAAGCTTTCTTTCTCTAAGGGGTACAGGTGTAAAAGGGGTCTCAAAAGCTTTATAAAGCTCTTATATACAATCTACCTATAAAAATGCAACTTTTATCACATATTTTGAAATATTTAGTATAAAGGTAAAGAATAAAACAAAATAAAACTAATATTACCAAACACTTAGTATCGACACTACATGATAAAATCGAATACATAGTATAGCAAACACTATTAATTAATAGTTATGTTAACCATTAAACTGCTTTTTTTTCAGTTTAAGAGCTCAGTTAAGTTTACCTTACTAACTATTTTTAATAAAATGATAAATCAACCACCTTACAGGATACTCGTAAAATAATTATTTTTAATATAATATTAAAAAGTCAGTTAACCTTTTTCACGAACTAAACATTTATGTCTTGATAACTTTAGCCATACTTTATATAATTTAACTGGAAATGCCGAATGCCAATGATTTATGTAAGTTGTATATGTAAGAATTCATATACATGAAAATTATTTTGTTAAATAACACGCCTATACACGAATAGTACATAATGGTCTGTAGAAGTGAACTCTAAACCAGTTAAAACCCAACGATTTTTAATTTGTATGCGTACTGAGTGACTTACGTTTATATATTTAAAATGATCTTATTTAAATAACAATGTCTAGTTAAATATTCTTTAGGGATACATTAAAAAAACCCATCTACGTAAATAAGTCAACTTGGATCTGTCCTTCGTATATATATCAAAGGTACTCTATCAATATAACTCTTATCTGTTCAACCAAGTTCAAAGTACTAATAATAATCATATATAACCTAAGTCATTTTACGTTTGTTTGTTCGTCATTGAAATGACCAATATGATAAATAGTTTTGGTTTTCATAGCTTTCTTATTAATTGGCAACAAATTGTACAGGTTTGAACTACACGAGCAAAGCCGAGTGTCGATAATTATAATTAATGAAATAGAGAAAAAAAATAATAACAAATATTTACATAAAAAAAATTGGAGAATAAATTAAACTCGTTTGTACTTTAGTGAAAAAAAAAACTAGTACCTATCTTATTATTTTTTATATACAAGAATTGCTCATTTAGTATTATTTAATTATTAACATATTCTTGTAGGTACTATACTTTTATAGCTATATAAAATTTCAATGACGATACCACATCATAACCATTTGCAATAAATTTTCTAACCGTTGCAAAACGCGAGTTGACCCTAAGTGTGCCGTTACGAAATGGTTGACGGAGAACGCACAATTTGGCCATAGGTTATGAGTTTGCATATAACACAAAAATTTATGGTAGTAATGTTTACTGACATGGCTTCTACTTTTTGACCATGACTATAATATAAATAGATATGGAACTTTACCGAGGCTGCATAAATAAAAAAATATCACACTCAGACTAAGAATTAATATAAGGACTAAGGCAAGAGTGTCATAGAAGTAAACATGAAACGTAATGTATTATTAATAAAAATACAAAAAAGGTGCACAAACTTATTGTATTATTTATATTTTCTCTGTAACAATTGCAAAAATACTACTACTCAAATCTATATAAAAATCTCGATTCTTTAAAGAAAGTAAACGCCCTATATTATAGCAATCGAGAATAGAAGCATGAAAAGAAAATTATGCTACATTTTAGCTCTGATATTTTTTAACAGACTTCATTCATGTAATTATTTAGTCTTAGTTTACCACACATCTACGTAGTTAACGTAGTTTATTTGTGTATATTTATTGTTCCTTCAAGCTAAAATTAGGCATTTTTCTATAGAATTTATTATAAGGTGATGCTGTATTTTTGCAAAAATTTAAATTCATATTATTAATTATAGAATAAGTCTACTAGTGAAATTTTTTTTGAAAATCAAAATATTTTATTCCGCAAAGATTATTACAATTTTTTACTAAGCTTCATGAGTCTACTACCAGTTCGGTAAGAAGAAGCCCCTGACCTTAGAGGAACTTTCAAAAATTTGTGGTTGGGTATATAATGTTAAGAAAATTTATTCCAACATTAGTTTAAAAAATACATTGCCAAAATCAATGATGTTAAATAAATACGATATTGCACTTACAACTTTAGATTTAATATTATTTTCGAAACACAGTATTTGTTTTAAAATCAATAAGTAGATTATCAAAAGTAGGTAAGTAAATATTGTATGCCATTTAAATTCAGCTTCAACTTTTATGAAACAAAACCAGCTTTATCGAGGCCAATGGTGCGACCAGAGGTCCATTTTAAAGTATTCGTAATGTGCAAAATAAATGTCAATCTAAAAAGCATAATTTGTACTAATATTATATATTAAGTGAAAGGCAATCCATTGTTTCCTGTTAAGGACATGGATAGCATGATGAGGGTAGATGTAAGGCATACATAAGTTATCATAACCACATAATATAAAACAAGTCGCTTCCCGCTGTCTGTCTGTACAGTGATTCAAGAGGAAGGAGGAGGAAGCGAAACGCTGGTTTCACTTGCGCTAAATCTAGGGATGAGCCCGAGCGAAGCGAGGGCGAGTCGCTAGTTTATATCTAAAATAGCGATCACACTCGCTACGTTCGATTTCGTTCCGGTTTAACAGCAGGCACGTTTTAAGGGTTAGTTTAGATGTCTCAGAGATGAGATATTATCCCGTATCTTACATTAAAATATTTGTTACATTTTATAAGTAGTTGTTAATTTTATAAAAGATAGTCAATAATAATAATATTTTAATAAATTCAATGACCTTTTTTTTCTTCAATTTTGTTACGCGTTCTGATATTATGATTATATAGAAATACATATATAAATAAACTTACGTAGACATTCATGCAGAACAACCGGTAGTTTTATAACGGTTTGCGAGGATTTAAAGACGACGCAAGGTGACACATTGGAAACTTGATTTTCAAAAATTAAATGTTTAATACATAAACAGTTACATTCTTAGAAAACTATTTCTTATACTATATACTGACTGTATTTCTTCTATATAACTTTTGCCTATTTGGAAGAATACAAAACTAATTGAATGCTAATATAGAATACATGTTTTTACTTTTTAATTTTATATTTATTGCGTGGTAAAAAGACAATCATATTTTACAGTTCCCTGTATTCGCCTTTATGGAAGCGGAGATAAACCACTCGATTCTATTCCTCTGTTTCCATTGTTATATTTAAATCATTCGCCTTTTACGAAAATCAAACTTATGAACAAACCACACTTTCGCTTTTATTATAATTTACAGCTAATTAATCTATATTTACCTGATTTCTTAAGTTTAATTTTTCTTTTTATTTCTGAATATAAAAATATTGAGAAAAATCCGTTGACTTTTGTGCTTTATTTGTAATATGTATTATGATATTTGCACAAACAATATAATTTCGTAAACGCAAAGAGTTGGAGCATTTAAAAGTATTTGCTTTGGGCATTAAGCATTGAAGTATGCAATTTGCACTGTAAATTATCTGCACGTCTTCATTTCATTCTTACCACATACTTTTAAAAGGCTTTTGCTGTAGCATTAATTCTCACAACTGTTCAGTATGACATTTCCAAAACAATATAAGTGAATTTTCACGCTTTGTTGGTTCCAATCTTGACTACTTTGTTTACCTTTGTTTTCGATCATATGTACGTATTAGATGCCTACGTTTTCTTTGTCTAACGTCGCGTCGTCTAACTTAACGTGTCTAACGTTTCCCGATTTTCTACTGTTTTTTTAAAGTAAAATCACCCGTCTAATGAAAAACTCACTTATTTCGCCAAAAATATGTTGATTAAAGAGACTGGTAGAAATTATAATTTATAATTAAAAACAATTCTACTAATTAAAATATGACTTCATTTTTTTTGTGAAAGTATACAATGCAAATAAAGCTAACAAGTTGAACGAAATCAAAGAATATGGATAAAGTCTTTATAAATAAAACAGTATTTCGACTATAAATCGTCTTTTATTACTTTTTTACATTGAAAATAAGTTACTTAGTAGGTAATTAAATATTACTAGATATAAAACAATACATATCTATCACTATGCTTACTATAATTACCTACTTACTAAAAATCAATAGAAGGTATTGTATATTTCTATACTTGACAGCACTGTCTGTGAAGGTATACTTTATCCCTTGACACAAATTCCCGGTTATTAAGTAACTTCTAATTGCTACTTATTCTATCACATGCGTGCATAGAATTTGTGTTGAAAATTGTGAAAAAAAATATATAAACCGCTTAAAACTATGATAAACAAAGGCTTGAAGGCTATAACAAGTATATGCTAACGCAGATTTTCGTCATTGATAATGATATTATTTACATATTTACATTGGACATATTACAACAATATTCATTATACACAATACATACTTATGAAAGGTATTCTGTAATAAAATATTATATTGTAGGCCTCCGGCAGAATATAAATTTTTTTATTATAGTTATAAAAATCGTTTACTTGCTTTATAAAAAGGTTAAATTGAAGCTTGCTTTTGTGTAGAGGAAGTACTTAACAAAAGTTCTATTACGTTTATAAAGAATTCGTATTCCACTATCCATCCAACCAGTGAAAGTTTATAACCGTAGATAATCAAAATCTCGAACGTGATTTTGTAGAGTTTGAAGAGGCATTTTATGTGTATCTCATTCTTGTTATGTAATTAAAAATGTTTTATATTATACTTTTTAACACTTTGTAGTTTTTACATCTATTATACCAAAAAAATAATACATACAGCTGATGTGTTTGTTTGTTTTAATGCGTAAATCTTGACTGGTCCAATATGAAATGAAAATCAAAATCTTTCTTTGCATTAATAGTCTTTCAATTAAGTAAGGTTATACTCGTATACATACTGTCATCTCGTACACTCAGTATGAGTTTTATACGAGAACGGACTTATTCCACAAAATTAAAAGACACGGATAAAGACACGTGATAACGCTAGTTGTAACATAAAAAAATAATGATAGCCAAATTATATCCTTAAAATAATGTACGTAATAAAATAAAACATTAAGGAAATATGAGTTCAACGAGTAACGGTAGAGGTAAACGACCTTACCGGTCGCGAAATTGCTAGCAGATGCGCACAAGTTAATCTTTATTAAAATAAATTTTCTATCAAAGCTAACAATTTAAAGTTCATAGTATTTGTTATTGAATAAAAAGTATTAATAATCGTTCTTAAGCTAAAGCTGTACGTTTTATAGTTATAATTTCATTATAAAATATTAAATAACATATGAAGTAACATAATATTTAATATACATAAATACTTTTACTTAAAATATTGAAAAAAAAAACTTTTGAGAATAGTTCTAAAAACTGATCATAGATGGCTCTGAACGGAAATAGATCGCGATAACGTAACGTTCAGATGGATGGTATAAGTTGCGTGGACCACGTCTCGTTGTCATCAGAAGGGTCATAACTAACGTGACCAGACGTCCCGTTTTGAACGGGACTGTCCCTTTTTATAGTTACGAGTCCCGGTGTCCCCGAAATGAACTCGGGGACGCCAAATAGTCCCGTTTTCTGAAACCGCGCGAAAATTTGAGTAGTCGAGCCGGCCGGGCGGCCGCCGCGCCGCGCCGCGCCGTGGCGGCTGGACGCCAGCGCTGTGCGAGAGCGAGACGCGGCTACGCGAGTTGTGTACGAGAGCGGGACCGCGTCGTCAGTCGACGCGACGATATAGTTCGCGCCATTCACGAAGACTTTGCATGCACTTGCACTTCGTTAATTATTTGACATATTTTATAATTGTTTGACATATTTTTCGTTCGCCCAGTTCTAGATATTTGTTTTGTTGTTGTTTTATGCTCGTGTGCCTAGTAAATAATTTAAACTTTTGTTTTGGAATCGTAAGTTAAAATGCCGAAGCGCAAGTGTACATTCAATGTTAACTTACAAGAAAGATATCCGTTTATCAAGCAAAAAAATACTCTCTCGGACGTCAGATGTGAAAAGTGTCGTACAGAATTTAGCGTTTCCCACAGTGGTGCCGGTGATATTGAACAGCATTTAAAGTCTGAGAAACATAAAAATGCCGATCGTGCCGCCGCTTCGTGTTCTTCGATGTTAACCTTTTTCAAGAAATCAGACGCGCCAACTTCAAAGGATATGGATATTGCCGCGGCAGAAGGCGTCTGGGCTTATCACACGATACAAGAAAACCACAGTTTTCGCTCTAATGATTGTGCGTCGAAATTAATTCAGTCATGTTTTGATCCCAAATTTACATGCGCGCGTACGAAATCAGAAGCTATTGTAGTAAATGTGTTGACGCCTACCGCGATGAAAGAATTAAAAGATGATCTTGATAATTCCAATTGCATTACAATACTAAACGACGCTTCCAACCACGGTAACAAAAAAATATACCCTATTCTAGTGCGCTTTTTTCAACCTTACGTAGGTGTGCAAGTAAAAATTTTAGATCTCCAAGACCAACCAGGTGAGACTTCTGACATCATTGTCAATTATTTAAACCAAGTGTTGACAGATAATAATTTGACAGCAAAGGTTGTGGCATTTTGCGGAGACAATGCTAACGTTAATTTCGGAGGCGCGGCTAGGCGAGGAACGAACAATGTGTTAACAAAATTACAATCATCTCTAAAAAAGCCATTGATAGGTATTGGATGTGGAGCCCATGTAATTCACAATGCAATAAAATCTGCTGCAGACAGGCTTCCCTTAGATTACGAAAGTATCATTGTGAAGATATATTCATTTTTTTATATTTATACGATTCGAGTTGAAGCTCTAAAAGAGTTTTGCGCCGAAACTGAAACAGAATATCAGCAAATGCTCGGTTATAGCAAAACCAGATGGCTTGCTCTTATGCCTGCCTTGGAAAGGGTTTTAAAAATGTATCAACCATTAAAAAAATACTTTTTGAGTATTGAAAAATGTCCCCTGTTACTAAAAAATTTTTTTGAAGATCCCACATCCGAATTGTGGCTTTGTTTTTTACACGCTCAGTCAGCTAGTTTTCATTAAGTCATATTAAAATTGGAAGGTCAGACTGTATCGGCAATTGAAGCTGCAAAAGAAATCAATCAACTAAAAGACAATTTGACTCAGAAACAGACCAATCAGTTTCTTCCATTTATGGTTCGACAATTAATATTGAAATTGAAAGATAATGTTATTTACATAGATGAAGAGTTTGTAAAAAGGGTGGCTACAGAATTTTATGAAACAAGCCGTGAATACCTGGATCAGTGGACTTGCTTTCTTACCAAAGAAATGGAGATATTTTATTGGGCAGATTTAAAAAAGGTCCCCGCATGGGAAGGTGTTCAAAAATCACTGGATGTATTAATTGAAAAGGAATATATTGACTGTAATAAAGATGCAGAAGTTTTTGATGAATTTTCATTAATTTGTAAGTACATTACATCACAGAAAGTAACCGAATGGAATAATCGGAATGTTTCCACGGAAACTCGTTGGGTGGAAGTATTCAAACACTTTCAAGCCAACAATCTTCAGCATGAAAACTTTTCTATTTTAATTGAATATATTTTATGTTTGCCTGCTACAAATGCTCCAGTAGAAAGAGTATTTTCTATGATGAACAAATTGTGGACATCTGAGAAAACCCAGTTACAAGTTTCAGTTCTGAAGGCGATGTTGATAATTAAGGTGAATATAAAGAAAACGTGCCAAGAGTATCATTCTTACTTAAAATCATCACCAGCTTTACTAAAGCAAATTTGTTCCTCTGATAAATATAAATATAACTAAACGTTTCGGGTATATTATATACCTATGTTTTATTTTTTAATTTGTAACTTTTAAGCTAACTGACGTTTTCTGAATAAATAACTTTAAAAAAGTGTTTTTTTCATTTACTACCTGGTAATTAACCGAAATAAAGTAATGTCCCGTTTTGAGTCAAAAAATAAACGGTCACGTTAGTCATAACTGACTTGACTGAACACCCAGTTGTGAACTCTGGACATGAATCTCTGCGATTCCACGCCACTCGCTCAACTATCGTACATTTGCTAGACGATTTATTGACGCTGTTTCTGGTCTTATTTATTAAGTATCCCGTTAAAGTATACTGAATAATTTTAAAAAAGACGAAGGATACATTTTCTTTGCGGTTATTGTACAGGTTGCTTATTTTGGAAGAGGTTAAAAAAGCGAAACATTGAATGAATTCTTCAATATGTTTTGTTTCGCAGACTTGATAGTATTGTTTTAATAATTAATGCATGTAATTGTATCATCTTAGGCATCGCAGTTTAATCTCTTGAAATGGTCTCAAATAATATGTATATATAATAATAATAGTTATGCTGTTCATTTTAAAGCAAACGTGTAAATACCTACATAATGTATTAGATTTAAGATTCTGACTAGACTATATTATATATATTATGAATACTTTTGATTATTTATTGTTAAAGAGTGCCAAATTTTATTTCAATGGAGTTCTAATTCTATTTCATATATTTCATTACTGTATGTGATGACATGTTAATAAAATACTATTAATAAATAAATTAACCTACTTTTTTCTTTTAATTACAGAATTCATAATCCACTACAGAGGGTATACGCGTGTATTGCATCATGGGTCAAGAGCAGTCCTATATCGCTCACGCCGGCGTTGCACCAGTGAAGAAATATCACAATAATTACGAGGATCCGATACAATATAGAGTATCACCTATCGATTATCGAACGAGCGACTACGATAGGAAAGATTATAAACGTCACAGAGCTAGGAGAAGTGCTGAGAGCTTCAAAAGTGACAATTCTTCGAACGAAAGTAGTGGGTATAGAAGCGGGTCTAGTGCCTGTGAGAGCCGTTCTGACGGATCGTCTAACAGTGACTATTATTGTACATCATTGTATAAGAATAATAATTATAAAGACGTAAACAAAGAAATTTACAAACCAGTTAAAATACCCAAAGATAAACACTTCAAACACTTTTTAGACGATAAGGAAGAAATAAAGAGTGCAAGGTTGAAAGGTTACCATAGTGAAACGGAGGAAGCAAAGCTGAAGGCAGGACCGTCGCCTAAAAAGGCTGGTATACGAAATTATACGCCTAAAATAATATCGGCGGACGAACAGCGGAAAAAGTTAGAAAACTGGATTTAGTTGTGATTAGTAGGATAAGTTGTACATATTAGAATAGACGTAGATGTATTTTGAAGGTAACCATGGAGGCGGCTGGCGCGTTGGCAAGCTTGGCTCCCTCTCCTATTACCGTGCTGGGGCTGATACCACTCCTGGCTCTCGGGATCACGTACTTCAGATACCAGCAATACGACCCGGAATCGTATGTCACAAATGTCAACACAGTAAGTAAGACTACATCTATACATATAATAAAACATAAGCTAAAGTGACGATGTGCAAGAACATAGACAAGACATACAGAACCAACATTAACTACATTTTGTGTAATTATAACTAATTAGTTGTTTCAACATTTAGGATACCTTTTATAAAAGAAAGAAACTCATAGGGAAACACAATAACTGGTTCTATGGAGTCGTCTTTAAAACATCTGGAATATATGAAAAGGCCATAGTAGTAGTACCTCTAAGACGATACAAATAAAAAAAACTTTTAAGTGATTTTTGAGTCGCCGTGTTTCTATTTATTACCCATTTATAAATAGTAACCAAGTTCGTTACTCTCGTCAACATTCAAAAACGGCTGGATTGGTTTTGATGATACCTTTTTAGTTTTGTTGGAAATATGTCAGGGGTGTTTGAATGTAACAAAATAAATAGGTATATTAAGACCGTTTTTCATTTAATTTCAGATTATGCCGATCTACGATTTCGTGATAGTCGGTGGGGGTTCTGCAGGTGCAGTCGTCGCTTCACGCCTCAGCGAGATCGGTAACTGGACAGTACTGCTCCTCGAGGCTGGACAAGATGAGAACGAGATCTCAGACATCCCAGCCCTAGCCGGATACACGCAACTCTCTGAAATGGATTGGAAGTTTCAAACGACACCTTCCAAGAATCGTTCCTATTGCCTTGCTATGAATGGTGACCGTTGCAACTGGCCTAGAGGCAAAGTACTCGGCGGGAGCAGTGTCCTGAACGCTATGGTATATGTCAGAGGCAATCGAAATGACTATGATCTATGGGAAGCGCTCGGCAATCCCGGTTGGTCGTATGACCAAGTGTTACCGTACTTTTTGAAATCGGAGGACAACCGCAATCCGTACTTAGTAAACACGCCCTATCATTCTTCCGGCGGATATTTAACTGTCCAAGAAGCCCCGTGGCGAACACCGTTAGCAATTACGTTTTTAAAAGGTGGCAGGGAACTGGGTTACGAGTTTCGCGATATAAACGGTGAGAAACAAACGGGTTTTATGTTAACTCAGGCAACTATGCGACGAGGAAGTCGATGTAGCACTGCAAAAGCTTTTCTTAGACCAGTTCGCAATAGGAATAATTTACATATAGCCTTGTCATCACAAGTTACCCGCATATTAATAAACCCCGTCAAAAAACAAGCTTATGGCGTAGAATTCTATCGAAATGGTGAAAAGCACAAAGTGAGGATTAAGCGAGAAGTGATTATGTCCGCTGGAGCTTTAGCAACACCTCAGATAATGATGTTAAGCGGTATCGGACCTGCAGATCATTTACGGGAACATGGTATACCTCTGGTGGCAAATCTTAAAGTTGGACATAATTTACAGGATCACGTTGGATTAGGCGGCCTTACTTTTGTCGTCAACAAGCCAATTACATTTAAGAAAGATCGTTTTCAATCTCTATCTGTAGCTATGAACTACATTTTATATGAAAAAGGTCCGATGACAACACAAGGTGTGGAAGGTCTTGCATTTGTAAATACCAAATACGCTCCTCCATCTGGAAATTGGCCAGATATTCAGTTTCATTTCGCACCTAGCTCTGTAAATTCGGACGGTGGTGAACAAATACGAAAAATATTGAATTTACGTGACCGAGTGTACAATACTGTTTATAAACCGATAGAGGAAGCTGAGACTTGGACAATATTACCTCTACTATTGCGTCCTAAAAGTTCAGGTTGGATAAAACTAAAGAGTCGAAATCCTTTCCACCCACCTTCAATAGAGCCTAATTACTTTGCTTATAAGGAAGATTTGAAGGTGTTAACGGAAGGTATACGTATAGCTTTTGCTTTGTCAAATACGACTGCATTCCAAAAATATGGATCACGACCGCATAACATTCCATTACCGGGTTGTCAGCAGCACGTTTTGTTTAGTGACGAATATTGGGAGTGTAGTCTTAAGCATTTCACTTTTACCATTTACCATCCAACTGGAACTTGTAAAATGGGTCCAAATCATGATCAAGATGCCGTCGTCGATCCAAGATTGCGGGTCCACGGGGTCGCAAATCTTCGGGTGGTAGATGCAAGTATTATGCCGACTATTATCAGTGGAAATCCTAATGCACCTGTAATAATGATAGCCGAGAAAGCCTCCGACATGATTAAAGAAGATTGGCTAGTGTTATGACAGTGTTTAATATTGCTGAGTGTTTATAGTCATTGTACGCTAAAGAACTATTTATGTCACAAAGTACTTTTAGTTGTTTATGCATAAAACAATTGTAATTAAGTATGTACATAATTATTTTATTATATTCAAACTTATTAATAAAGAATCTTAAATATAAATATTTGTATATTTTTCTAACTTCTATAATTATTACATTTCTGATATTACGATATTTGTATCTAGCTATCAGTACATATGAATAAAATTGAAGTGTCTGTTTTTAATTTCAAATTAACAGCTTTTCACTAAATGCATATGAAAGTGCAAGTCAAGAATCAATTTTTAAAAGTTTTGTCTGTCCGTCTGTCTGTCCGTTCCGGCTAATCTCTGAAACGGCTGGACCGATATTGACGGTACTCTCACTCGCAGATAGCTAATGTTATAAGAAGTAACTTAGGCTAGGTACTTTTATTTTATTAGAAAATTATAAAAACCGTTTAATTATTTTAACCCCAGCGAAGTAGGTCGGGTTAGCTTGCCCTATATAAAGAAAATTTTGTGAAATTCTTTCTGACTTGCGATATTAACAATTTTTTATTGTGATCATTCATAAAAATTAAAAGCGTCATCTGTACATAATACACACATACTTACCTATCTTCTTATTGCTGATATTTCAGTAAGCAGTAATATGAGCATTATATTTTATCCCTTAACTGATACCCAACAAAAATTTTTTTCATTTTTGAGATCTAAGTTTCATTTTATGTTAATTTAAATATGAAATCTATACAAGTCACGACATCTATTGTCATTTTTTGAAGTAGTTCCCATGCTTCTACAAAGTAACAACGCCATCTGTGATTGAGTAGCCAAACTACGAAGTTGATCTATGTTTATGAACTAGTGCACAATTTTGTCGAATGTCCATTGCATTTAATCTTTCGTCTGTATGTCGTAATTCTCCAATATCACAAAGAAACATTTATTATTGTTTTAATCTTTATTAATATTATTAAATTATATTGCATATAATATAACTACATACACAGATAGATTTATTCTAATAACACATAATAGATTGATTAATAAAAGTTCTATACACTACACTAAATCCATTATTATGAAACAACACTATCCTTCGTAACAAACCAAGACAAGATAATTAAAATATCAGAAACACAATATAAAAATTCACAGACAAGAAAGAACCTTTGTTAAATAAATATAATTATGTAGACATAGAAATTCTTTACAGGAAAATGTCAAAGCTATATACTAGTAAGTCTTTATTTAAGGACCTTTACTAAATCATAAAAATCACAAACATAAATAATAAATAATAATAAATAAATAATAATATAATATACTAGCGGACCCGACAGACGTTGTCCTGTACACATAGAAAAATTTTATAAACTTTTTCTCCCGGTGAATTGTTTAGCATGCATGCGCAAAACCACGAGCCTAGCAACGACTTTTTTATATTTGAATATGTCATTTATTGTGCAAATGTATAAATAACTAATTAAATTAAAAATACATTTTGTAGTGGGCCGAATTGTGAACTTAAACCATTCTAGAATACACTCGAACACACACAGAACATTTCATCAAAATCGGTCCAGCCGTTTAGGAGGAGTTCAGTGACATACGTATACGTACAGTAGAACTATGTATACATATAAAAATATTATAATTTTAATTTCAATTTCCTACTTTTCAATTACTAGGTAACAACTACGAGGCAAAAGTTAGCTAGTTAGTAGCTAAACATGATTTATATATTTATTGTTAGATTAATTGCTCGGGCTAACTCTGACTCTGTTCAAGTGATTTTTAGTTTTATAGTCCATTCATTGAGTATGCAAATAAGCCGAAAACTATAAAGATATAGTGATTATATAATATAGTATATTTAGTAATATTTAACCGAACAACGCGGGCAAAGCCGAGGGAAAACGCTAGTGAGTTATAAACATCTCAGTCTGAAGCATAGTGTAGAGCGATAGCAAACTTTGTAATTTCTTTCGAGCAACAAAATGATATATTCGATAATTTAGTATACGGTTAATTTGAAAGTAATGAGAATATGCAACAAACAGGTTGAGATGCAGCGAAGTATGCACTTCCTATTGCACAATAGCAATCTAATAAGATCGAGTGGTGCTTATGAAGCTGTTCCGATAATAATATACGACACTTGCGGCAAATTTTACGACGTAATACGTCAAAGCGAGTGTACTAAAATCATAAAATATTTACGTTTAATTTTATATTGTTCTTTAAATTTATCTTCCGGATGTGCTCTTACATACTTTAATATAATAATTTTAAAAAATAACCGTTTCATTTTGAACTAAATGTGTTATATAAAATTAAAATTAATTTCCCCTCAGAGAGAGACCAAGAAAGTCAAAGAAAGTCCCGTCAATATCAGTTCAGTCAGAGATTTCGGAGATTAGCTGGAACATACAGATCGACAGACAGACAAAAACTTTAAAATTAGCATTATTGTTATAAGTTACGTAAATAATTATAAAATATCTAATTAGTAAAAAGATGTTATTTTCAATACAGTTATCTGTATAGATCGTTCAAAACTAATAATAAAATTTAACATCATTGACATAACAACACTAAATAAGTTTGATAATAACAATAAGTTTGATAATAAAAAATGGTTTTAACACTAAATAAGTTTGATATTAATATTTTAAACTAAAAAGTATGGGGCACATGAAAATTAAAGCAGTTAGGTTGCTTATACTTGCTTGTAAGCCGCATTCAAAAGTTGGTTACTTTTGATAATGGATTAAAGTAGGGGAATTGTACGCGCGACAGAATACACTCTAGCGTAAGTACCTAATATTTTGTGGGAAATAGGACGACTCATTAAAATAACAGCTTTTGACTTAATGCGTATGAAATTATATAAGGCAATAATAAGAAACATTTTTCTTTAATATTTTTGTTTATCTGTTCTTTTGGTTAATCTCTCACGGCTGGACCCATTTTAAGACGACTTTCAATGGCAGGTGATTTTATAAGCAGTAACATAGACTACTTTTATTTAAAAGAAAAGAGACAAGAATCCACGCTCTAAAATTAAAACCCATGAAAAAGTTAACGAAATTCGGGTACCTAGAGACGCACCGAAACGAAGCAAATATAAGTATGTAAGTATAATGTAATATTTAATTAGGCTAATTAAAATAATGGTTAAACAATGAACAGAAGAGTTAGAAACGACTTTACCGCCCATAGCTATAGGAATCTTACATAAGATAGTATAGAACAAAGAAAGAACATTCAATACTAGTAAATAAATATTAGCGTTATACATATATACATAATAAATTAATAGATAAATGGATAGATTCATGAGCCCTTTTTAACGTCCCACTGCTGGGTCTGCCTCAGTACGAAGGGATCAGGCCATAGTCCACCGCGCTGGCCTTCACATGCCTTTCAAAACCTTGTTTTCTCAGACATGCAGGTTTCCTCACATGTTTTCCTTCACCGTAAGACAAGTGGTAGTCATGACATAAATGATTCGCACATGAGATCAGATGTGCGAGACCCGGATTTTAACCCGCATCACAGGGTTATCCAAGCGACCGCGTTATCGTTGGACTACCACTGTCTATGGATAGATTAAGGGGGTTAAATTTTAAATTCCGCCCATACATCTATTGCGTCGCTGTAGATTTCACATCGAGGGCACAAAACGCGCGATCACGTACGCAAATTATATAATACAACAAACATCATATCGCATGGTTCGGTAGACGTGTGTAAAAATAATATGATTCAATATTTAACGCTGTGTGTTATAAGTTTATTTTTATGCAATAATTATTCTAAAAAATTTGATTGAGCAAAGAAAATTATTATAACATTTTATTCATAACATCTTGAACTCAATTCAAAATAAAAATGATATGCTCCATGCATTGTGCGGTCATTATTTTCTATATCTACAACAAATTTACGAGTATTAACATATAACTGCCTCAGTTTAAAACCATCTTTTTAAATTTTGTCACAGTTTAATTTTATATCGTAGCTAGCGACTCGGTGTGTTTAAATAGCTTACCATTAATAAAATTATAATATTTCCCAGAAAAAATATTTATATTTTCCATAAAACGAGATATTTTCCCGCAGTAAAAAGGATCATATAGGTTGATTCGGATAAACAGCACCACCTTACCAAATGTTATCAAAATCTGTTTAGGGGGATTCACGTGATGCGATAAAAGACAGACGTAAATTCTCAAAAGGCCTTTTATCGATAATAATCACGAAATAGATAAAAATCTCAGACCTATAAAAAAGTATAGACAGAACATTGCGCACATTAAGTGAGGCACGTAATATGAAGACGATTCAACAATATGAAGATGGCCGCTCGGTAGTCTGCTGCGAGTGAGTGAGAGCGCGTGACGTACTTTTGGTGAAATAATAATTACGAAATTATGCCTTCCTGTGTTATAAACTGCTGCAAAAACAATTCACGTTTTCAAAAAAAGTTTTCTGGAATTACCTTTCACAACTAAATAAAGGATTTTTTGTATAATTTAAACAAAATCGCAAAAATACTTTACATAATTCTCCAAACTCGAATTCTAGACGCCATTGCATCAGTGTTGCAAGGTAAGAATATTATCTTTTCCCAAAAGTAAGGGAAGTTGTGATTTTTGTACGGACACGTTATAACTGTGTTTTTTTTACCTTATTATTGCATATTATAGTTTCCGAGTATATTAGATATGTTATTATGTAAGTATTTATAAAATATTTTTATTTATTATTTGTTTACGATTTATAAGTATTTATGTATTCTTAACTACTACTTTTATTATTTTTAAATATTATGATATTGTTTTATAATATTTGAAAATAATATATTATAAACACAAATGAACAATTTTAAAAAGTAAAAACTTTATTACAACAAAACAAACAAAATTCTAACAATTTATTATCTATTCTAAAACTTTTGAATTAACTTCTGGTTATAAATACAATTAAAAACCAACTATTCAGTGATGCACCTAATCGTATAATATCGCGTTCGCGCCATTACGAGAGCAAAGTTATTCGACATCACAGCTTGACCACAGATAATAAAAACAAAACAAAATATCCTTATTATATATATTTTCAAATATTGAGAAAATTATTTGTACTCGTAATTTATACTTCCAAAGGATATTAAGTAATTAGTTTAATATAATAATAAGTTTGGTTTTTTTATTTGCATATTGTTCTATATACCTACTTTTTAAATGGTTCGTAATTGGCCTTAATAATTGTATTACATTTTTTTTCTTTTATAAGTTATAAAATTTGCGGTACACAGGTACCATCCCTAATAAATAAATAAATATATTCAAATAATAGTTATTTTGATATAATAATATATTTTAGGTACCCAGGTGATATAACGTGGAGAGAAAACTGGACTATTAAAGCTGTACGGGACAACAGAAATGATGTCCAGTGGCTTAAAAATTAAAAGTTGTGACTCAAAACGCCAGACATATAAAAAATTGTCACAACATAATGGGCATTAGTTATAATTACCTAGTATTTTAATTATAATATTATATATAATTATTTTACATAAGAATAAATGACTCATTAATATAAATTACCTTTCATTTCATCTAACCAAGACAAATAAAAAACAATACTATAATAAAACTATACCAAAATATATCTCTGACACGTGGGAGTCGTAAGCACAACGCTTGCAACATTTTTCTCTAACACACATGCGCAAATTTACGCTATCTTACACCAAGTTACGCACACATAGCGAAAACTAGTCATCACTTATTTTGTCGTGATTGTTTGCAACGGCTCCGTCTATACTTTTTTATTGGTCTGAGATAAAAATATATTGTCTATATTCATCTGCTCTGTGATAATAACAACCATTTATTTCACTAAGAATTTTCAAAAAATATTTAATGTACAGATTCGACTTAATATTTATTAGGTACCCACTTACACACTCAAACTTTGGAACTTGCGATAATTTTTATATGAAATTGAAACCACGCCATCTAGTGGACAAAAGAGAAGCCAGTCTCTTTCTTGCAGTAAAGGATACATTTCATGAAATTCCTATAAATCAGTAGTTAACCAATTAGTGTTAACCATAACCAACTAATTTCGTATATTCTAAAAATACCACATTTTCTACAGAGAAATAAAATTAAAATGTTTGTTTGTAAATAGCATTTTTTTTACTTAATACATATGAAAACGTATTTACGTACTTAAAAGAAAAACATAATTTTTGTCCGTTTGTTTCATGACTATTTGCTCCGGCTAATCTCCAAAACCGATGAAACGACTTTAATTAACTGGCAGATTGATGTTTATTAGGAGTTACTTAGGGTAATTTATTAAAAAAAATGAATTAAGACTCCGCTTAACAATTAAACGAGCGGAGCGAGTAATGAAGATAGTTTTATTTTTTATTTACGTTACGAACGATTAAGAGAAATAACAAGTCGCTCGCAATTTGAAGAACACTTACTAAATTAAACTTACCGTTAAAACATTTATAAAATAATGAATCTGGTTCATGAATCAATAAAATCTAACGAAGTGTAGTGAGAGTGACCTTTGTTCAATTAGCACAATGGCGTCAGTCATTACTAAAGAATTATGAAATGAAGACACGCACACAAAACGAAGAAGCCAGGAAATTAGCACCTACTTAGACCACTTTATACAAAAAACCCATGGTATCTTACTATAAGACTTGTATTATGTATCTATACATATAAATAAAATTGGAGTGGCTGTCTCTTTGTCTGAAAGTATATAATATATAAACATTTTATTTTTAAATTTAGTCCGCCTGTCTGTTCCGGGTAATCTGTGAAACGGCTGGACCAATTTTGACAGGACTTTCACTCGCAGATAGCTTATTTTAAAAGGCGTAGTTTGGCTAATTTTTGACCGACTTTAAAAAAGGAGGAGATAGAAATTTTATTTATTTAAACTACACGGAACCCGTGGTTTCGCTGACGCTAAACCTAGGTACGAACCCCGAGAGAAGCGAAGGCAAGTCGCTAGTTGGTATTAAAATATAGTTGATACTCTTCATATATCTATGAACTTTAAATATTTACATATTATAAATATTTTCGCTCATGACTAGAGTACAAACATTCGTCTTTATCACACAATAATAATAAATGCGCGCAGCGGGACTCAAACCAGCGACAGCTGGCACATAAAGTGAATACTTTTTAAATATAACTACCATGATTTTATTTTATGTTTCTTTAATATAATTTTGTAAACATAGTATAATGTATTAAAACTCTTAATAAAAATTGAATTGTCAACCCCTGATATTAAAGCACTATACTCAGCTGATTAAGCAGACATCCAATGTTATAAATGAATTTGAATATTCCCTTAACATTAAATTTATACATTTATTTATATTATGCATTTGTAAATTAAACGATTGTTATAATAGAGTTTTTATAACTCGTCTTTGGAATTTAAATGTCTAACACAAATGTATAAAATGCATTATCACATAAAATAAACAATAGTCATACTAATATATATTATAAGTACGTTACTGAAGATAACTTACATCATATATGGAAATTAATGCCCAAAACAATAAAACAAGAGTGAGAAAGTACGATGTCTATACTATTATTTCTACTTCCTTTATTCCATTTCTCGAACCTTCACTTTTTTAACAATACGTAAAGCAATCATCAATACGCTAACTATCACTTTAACACACTATGCAGTCCATTTATTTTAAGCTTTTATATGATGGCAAGATCACAGTGAGGAAACCTGCATGTCTTAGAAAACTTTTACAAGTTTTCGAAAGACATGTAGAGACATGTGGAGTCACCAGCGTGATGAACTATGGCCTGACCCCCCAATTTTGGACAGACCAGCAGAGGAATATTATACACACAAGATTGTAGTATTTGAATGTGCCAATTTTATAGTTTCTAGAGCTGTTGGCCCAATTTAAAAAAATCTTTCGAGGTCCAGAGTAAGCAAAACTTGAATTTGTATTAAGCACTTATGGCAGTCTTTTCAATCTAAAGTATCTTCCAAGCGAACGTACTGCAAATCTATCCATATTTAAAAACACGATTTTTTTTAATCTTATCGTGATAGCCATTTTACGATACAGAGGTCGAGTCTATAATTTTTAGATATTTGTCTGACCGTCAGTTAGGAAACGCATCACGAGAAACCTACTGGTTTTGATGAAATCGAAACTAGTTCATACATACAAAAATTAAATTCTAACAAATGGAAACTGACTATGTTATACGGTTTAGAGAAGAGAAATGGAATTCCGAGTTATTTGGTAAATTGACATTAGCGTGGTTAATTACATGTTTCCAATTCAAGTTGCATAACAAAATTTACTACATCATATTGCAGCGAACATATTATAAACAAATGACGAAAAGAACCTGTCACAACAAAATATATTTATTTAATATTATATCATATACATACATACATTCGATTATTTCATATAGGTAATGTTTATAGTAGGCAGGTACTGTAAAATAATGACATTCATGCAGATCCCTGCATTTTTAATTTTATAAATATGTTCGATACAAGTTTTGAACGATTTTTAGTTTTAGTTAATAAACTTTCTTCCTAATAATGAATTGATTCTCTATTATAGGTTCAGGCATTAAACCATCCTGTATATAAGTAAAAGAAAACTCTACAAGTAATATAGTAATTTCTCTGTAAGTATTAATCAACAGGTAGAGTCAAACGTTGTTTATGTTCTAGGAAATCCTTAGTTGTTTACAAATTGTATCTGAAAACTCAAAGATTTACATTACCTTAGTTAGATATTGGAACTCACTAGTGAAAAATAAATTATGCCACAGGAAGCGTATATATTTCCGGATAAAAAGTTATCTATATGCTATTGCAGACTTTTATCTATAAATATGCTTTTCATCTAGATCCGTTCAGCGGTTAAGTTCTGGCGTGGCGTGATTGAGTAACATTCATCCTAACTTCCTCATTATATACAATATAATATTAAAATAATAATAATGCATGGTATATTATTTGATATTTGAATCGGTTTTATGAATCGGTAATTTTTAAATAAGTAGTTTAAATTAAGATTACACAGCACTATTCAATTGCGAGTGCGAGACTTTGATAAACCATGTGTTATGTACACCGATAGTTAGTTTATAATACAATTTTAAATGTATTCGTATTCATTACGCAAGAGTATGCACCCACCGGGACTCGAACCCGCTGGCACAGCAAGTTGTGACCCTACTAACCTAAGCCTAACGAGTGGTCGAATTACTCTTATAAATCTGCAAGTATATCTATATATACAAACAAAAATGATTTTCTATGCAATCCTTAAACCAATTTATCTGATTGTAATAAACCTCTTGTAGTTTTTTTCTGTATACACCTACTTTAAATAAAAATCTTTGGCCTTTGATTTGTTTTTTAACATTAAAGCTTAATAAAGCGCATGTACGAAGCAAGGTAAGATATTAGTTATAAAAATATTTTACGAACCATCATTAACAAAGTGTAAACAAAGACGTGAGAGCCTACAAGCGAGTAGCAAAGCGGCAGTATGACGTAAGCTTCATTACAGAACTTTCGATTTCTGGATGAAATCGAGTCTGTTTCCTTACTGTCGTAAATAACGTCGACTTTGTGCACTAACTTATATTTCTAAGTTTCTAATATCACGCCCATGCTCTACATTGATAACTATAAGGCTTTATACTCACAGCAAAAGTTTTATTATTTATTAAACAAAATAAATATGGCCCATTTAATGTAATGTAAACTATTAAGAAAACGTTTAGGAAAAGCTTTATACAGGTAAAAAAGAATCTATTCTATAATAAATTTTAGGAGGTTTAAGAAAAATACATATTATTATCTTTGAAACGAGTTCAAATCTCGCTGTAGCTGTTTCGTAAAGTGGCCTAAAATGTTTACACAAATTTATCCATTTAGCAACGATGTTTTAGTAATATATGTGCGTGTAGTAATCGATCACACCATGCCGCTTTACGTCATACCACCATCGCCACCATATACATCATATTTATTGTAATTAACAGCCGTTGTGTCCTACACACAAATAAGAGAAAGAATAATATTTTCTTAGGTTTACGGGAATTTTTGACATCATAAATTAAACTATCTTTTTGGTCTCTTCCGTGACCATTATTACTGTAAAGTATTCGAAACGTATGGAACAAAATAAATCCGCGAAAAAATAGTTTCATTTTTAAAATAAAGATTATAAAAAATATTAATATTGCTTTGTTGAGTGAAAATTATAATTTATATCACCATTTCAATTCATAAATCAAACTTATCGAAATGAAAAAGCTCTGAAAAAGCCAAGGTATAAACTGGAAACCATCCAAAGCCCTATAAATCTTGTGTGTGACATAATAACAGCTTTCTTTGCTAAATGAATATAGAGTACGTATTACAAAATGTGGTTCGTGACATACATCAGGTGCAACCCCGCAAGTCTACTACATCGACATAAGGCACGTAACATATTACGATTTGCCTGTAACCCCGTCGTTACAGCATCGACGCGAGCGCACCGCCAGTCCACCACGCGTAGTCGCGTCGCGCAGTTGCCGCGAGTCGAGAATTTTTCGGAATCCAAAAAAACAAGATTGTTAGTATCAAATCGATTTTTTAATACATCTCTAAATAGAGTATTTTTTTTCCAATTCATACTAGTTTTGTGTCAACAGACTATAAATATTAAAAAAAAATCTTAACGATTTAAAAAAAAACGTAATCACAGATTAATTATTAATTCATAATTATTATATAGTACTGTTCAATTATTTATGTATTTAATGATATAATCAGACCTTGCCTGTTCTAACGTAATACCTAGTTAGGTTCTTACATAAATTCTGAATACTGTATCTTTGCAATTAATTGAATACATTAATAATATGAATTAACGGCTTCATATAACATAAAACCCTTAATAAATTTTTAATTGATATTTTTTAATTATTTTAGCATTGAATCCCATCAAATATTCACAATGTACATGTTGGATAACACTGTTAATTTAATTTGTTTCGAGAAAACATCTTCTACCATTACCTAGTAACCGACCATTTGATTTAAAACCGATCATTATTTTTAATCGGCAAGTTATTGTATAACTATTTACCTTTAGTGAAGCCCATTGCAGTTCTCTCAAACGTTGCCATTAGCGTAATCGATCATGAAATTAGTTATTTAGTTTTTCAAATAGTGACTAAATTTTGTTTTTATTTCTTTACATTCATATCTAGATAATTGACATCTTTGTTATATGGTGAAGTTGTTAAGACAAGGTCATTGGAGATAAAGAAAAGTCGTGAGAGCTTCAACACAATAGAAGATATCTATAAATAATTACAATTTAAGTTACTTTCAGACATTTGAAGTGAGTACTATCAGTGTCATTAGTGAGTGTTAACAAAGGAATTCTAATTAGAAAGGATCCTGACCTGCGAAACATTAAGAAAAATTTGTTAACTTTTGTATACAAGTGATTGTGCAAGAAGTGTTGAAAGAACATCAGCAATGATTGTAAGTATGGGTAGCTAACTTAACGTGCAATTCAATATAGAGTTATAAATTAAACTAATATTTCGTATCATATACCGGCAGATAAGTTATATTAAAAGCTAAATTCTTCAAAAAAATAATAATTTTATAAACTTTTTACTCCGATAATTTTAAACGTAGAATCAAGTTGTGCATGTGATTTCTGCCTATTATATGGTGATCAATGTACAATTTTATTCAATTACCATAATTATGGAAATTATAATCCAAATGATAGTATCACAAAAAATATAAGCCAAGGTCGTTATTATAATAGGATTCGTACATTTTGAATTGGCAAATGCATGCATTATTAACACCGGAGATTATGACATAACATCGGGTCAACGTTAAGCGCTCTGAGGTAATATTGCTGCAAGCTTTATTATAAAGTTTAAAGTATTTTGATGTTTTACAATATATCTGTAGAATACTTTCGTCTTATTTTGCTTTTAAAAACCGAAAGTAGCAGGTTCGATTTTTGAGTAAATATTTATTTAAACAAACATTTATTGGCGCCTAGTTATACATTAATAATGAGGTCTACCGATCACTTTTCTTGTAGTGAAGTAAAAAGTTTTTAGTCTCTTTTTTAAAAATAACATTAATTGTGACATTATCGATTATGCAAATTTAGACCAATGTAATACTCGTAGCAACAGCGCCAGACATACTGTAATCGCTGTAACACGACTGGATTCGATGCATTTAGTTTCTTAATGCTAATATGTACTCGTAAATCGGCTTAAAGTGCGAAATTACACAATGACTGACCTGTTCTAGAAGAATATATAACCCAATTCTTTATTAGACAAAATTACTTACAAAAACAAGTTATAATTATTGAATAAATAGTGTTGTATAATAAAATCTGCTCGACGAATTCGTTAAAAATTACTTAATTGCGAGAAATAATAGAAGGTAACATATTCGAAGTTTCCATTCCACGAAACACTTGGCAGCCCTAGTTGGCAGATTAAATAGATATACATATGTACATAATATGATTACATTATTACGTAGTTTTGTTGAAAATTTGCGTATTTAAATTTTAATAATACTCATACATACATAATACGAGGTAGATGATTAAACAAATGATTATAAATATACTGTGTTAGCGCAGCGCATACTGAAAAAACAAAAAAGCTATAGGTACCTATTAGCAATGTATTTACTACGTAAAATTTTAATTAAAACTATAGTGTGCCTTCAATATTATTATATATGCATCTTAGAGGTAAATAAATAAAATAACGTCGACTTTGTGCACTAACTTATATTTCTTAGTTTCTTATACAACGCCCATGCTCTATATTGATAACTAAGGGTTTATAATCACAGCAAAAGTATTATTATTTATAAAACAAAATAAATATGGACCATTTAATGTAATGTAAACTATTTAGGAAGTACTATAGTGTGCCTTCAATATTATTAAATGTAATACTCGTAGGTATAATCTATATGAATAATCGTTACAGATACGTTAAAAACATCCGAGGTGGTTAGGCAGGAGGTAATTTAATTTTCAGTCAATTTTGTTTCGTTTTTTAACTCCTAACCTAACCTAACCTAACCTAAAACACGAAATACAATTATTATTTTAGTATAGGGAGATAACTTTTACAAAGCAAACTGTTTAAATTCCTCAAATTTTTATTTAATTACCTTTCGCGATATAAAATGTTGCGCATGTTTGTATTAAAAAGTTTTAAGAAATTCTAAGTAATTTCTTTTCTATTCGATAAACATATTGTGTTGATGTCTATATATTCAGAGCGCATTTTAACTATGCCATAATATAATATTAGCCCAAAAATACAATTTTTAAATGGTTTAGCCTCCATTTAACTAAAAAAATATCATTCCTCGCATTATATCATACTTACGAAACAGCGCCTTAAGCTTAATGCTTAGTAAAAATATTCTAAACACAGAATTTTGGGAGAAAAAAAAAATTATTATCATGTTTGTTTTCGTTTCAAATTAATAGTTAATTAAATATTTGGTATCTTTGACATAGCTACGGAATACAAATGTTAAGATGTAACAATTTATAAGTTAGGTAGTTTATCCTTCATATCCTTCACAGAAATAAAATATTATTTTTATACCTGAATAACATTCAATTCATCGAAAATATACATAGGATACATTATTGCTAGATCTTAATTCTTGACTAAAACGATGACTAGTTGTTAGTTCATACATATAAAACATACATAAAAATTAAAAACGAACACATGTAAGTAAATTTTAACAACCTTATATACCTAATTATATATTTACTAAAGAAGTAGAAAGTACATAATCATAATTATAAAGATTGTATCCACTTATCTGTCATAAAGCGATTGTCTTGAGACTACAAAGTTCCAGAGACATCCCACAACGCTTGCGCAAGACTATAAGGGAAGTAAGGTAATGATTTACGCAACTCGGTGACATAAACCTTTTCACAGCTCCGACTCATTCGTCACTCGTTGTGTGCTATCGTAGGAAAATACTTTAGAGTAACGTCGCGATGTTTCTTTTTTATCCATTCATAAAATTTCTAAGTCGAATATTAATTAAGGGATCATTATATGTATTTTTTTTGGAATATTTTATTGTAATTGTTATTATTATCGGTACAGAGGACGAATCTATTGATTATAAATTGGTGTATGTCTGTGACCGCGTCATGAGAAAACCACTAGATCGGTTTTAGTGAAATTTGGTATAATGATAGTTATCCAGGTCAAGTCCTGGTCAAGTCCCCGCCTGTTGACGTTGATAAGACCAATAGGGCTAACAGCACTCGAGATAAAAAAAAACCGGGTAAAGGATACTTTTTACTGCGGCAAAATACGTACGAGTAACTAGTAAAACGTAAGAATAATCAGTTAAGTAATATATTTAAACGTTCACATTATTCAATACTTAATTACTAAGCCAAAAACTAAATTAGCTAAAATTATCTTCTAACAAAACTTAAATTCCCGTGCTATAAGTTATAAAAAAATCTCTCAAACTATGTGTTCCGCTGTGGAGGCAAGTCATAATGGTAATAGACTTCGTAACGGTTGATATACAAAATGTGAACCATTGGTCAGACTAACGATATTTTCTTATACAAATAAATGTGACTAAGTAACAATATCACTACATAGTATAAAACAAAGTCGCCTTTTCTGTCCCTATATCCCTATATCCCTATGTGCGCTTAAATCTTTAAAACTACGCAACGGATTTTGATGCGGTTTTTTTTAATAGATAGAGTGATTCAAGAGGAAGGTTTATATGCATAACTAGCAGATCCCGCGGCTTTACCTGTGCTAAATCTAGGGAAGAGCCCGAGCGAAGCGAGGGCGAGTCGCTAGTGAATTATAATTTATATGATTACTATTATATTTAACCTACAAGTGAATTGGCCGCATTATATGCACCGAAACGTTTAGTTACGAATGATGTAACTTAACGAACTGTTAAACACACAAACGTACGGAAGTAAACACTTGCACATACAAATGCTTAATAAGATTAAATAAATACACTTACACTGCTTAACTAAGAACTATTATGAAATACATGAAAAGTTATAAAATATCATTGATATATTTCTAGTTTTAATGAAGTCTTTCGTCTTATGTTATAGAAAGACCGACGAAATGACCATGACCACAATGTACTTTCATTCAAAAATATTTATTAATATATTCGATTCATCTTTTTCTATGATAATTTTTTTCTGCAAAAATCGTAATTGATTAAGGAATAATTATTATATTTATTGATATGTACATTCATTAAGAAATAACTTATGTACAACATTTTATGATCTTATACATTGTACGAGTAAAATATGTAACATACATACTATATTACTACTCATCAAATGCCGTTTTTTTTTTACTTAATATATTTAAGAATTATTTTCAAAATTAAACTGAAAGGAATATTACCTTGCGTTTATTCCTAACCTACGTTTTACAATTTTTATGTAAATATTTGTAAAACGTAATTATTAAATTATATGGAAATTAAAAAAAATACATAAAAATAGTAATACTATAGTAGTATGTATACATTACAAATGGTAATCACGTAAGAAATGATTCGCACATGAAAATATCAGACGTGCGAGACCCGGATATGAATCCGCCTTAGTCTCTTATCCAAGCGAGCGCGTTAACACTGGACTACCACTGTCTTAACTTTTAGTATACTTCATATAAATAAATATATTTATATAACGAAATAAGGTAACATAAACGCGCAATCACTTTAAGTAGGCATTAAAAGGTAAAAGTGCACGGTAATGGCGCTATAAGTGGATTCTTGAATAAAAAACCCTGTTCGGTATTAAAACTATAAAAGCTTAAAAACAAAATTATTTAAATTGACATTTGACATGTGTACGAGTATTTACAAATTTTTAGGAAAAAAAAGAATCGTTCTTAACTAAAATATTAAAAATTAGAAACGTAAAAACTCTACGTAATTCTTGATCTTCTATGTATCAGAAAAAAAATGCAAAAGGACCTTAAACTGAATTAACCAAATAATAAAAACGTTAGGAATTTTAGTAAAACAAATAAGTAGGTACTTTGTTTTTACCAAATATTGGCATAAATAATATAATATGGTAAGGTAAAAGAAGTTCACGGACGATATAGTAATGACTCTAGGATATAATGACCATTCATCAGTCCTTTTGAATTTAATTTTGTTTTTTGTTGTTATTTATTTTGTAGGTGTGCCAATCGGGCACAGTTTACTTCGCCAATGCCGTGTTCGATACAGTACAATTTTTACAATTTTATTTACGATTTCAGAATAATAGTTTGATTAAGAGAATATACGTCATCTCACTAAAACATTAATATAAAGCTATCCTATAACTTCTAAGCTTCGATCCGGTACAATTTATGTAGTTGTAACGTATTCATTTCTATTTTATCATTGATCCCTTTGCAATGAATCAATAAATAAAATCAACATTGGGTAATGTTGTTAGGTCCTTAGATAGAGCGCTATTACAATGTGACGAGTATATATACATATACAAGCATCTCTGCTATATAACACGATCCAAATAAATCATCAATGTGTCAAGAAGTTAATAATATCATTAATAAATTACAAAATAATAAAATACCATAAAAAGTTTTGTAGCCTGTGGTAGAGCACATTAAGAGTGGTAGAAAAATTAAAAATCATGTTTTTACATAACTCTTGATTGCAAGTCATCTGTTTACATAGCGTCTGACGCGGACGCTTCAATACTAGCTTGTCCTAAGCATGAAATCGTTTACAAGGTTGAATAGACAGGCCGGTATAGACCTTCTGGAAAGTAGCACCACAGAGAATTATATAATAATGTAGTGATTATGATGAGATTATACCATTGCAGTTCCTGATTCTTGTGTATAGTAATACCAATAATTGATATTAACACGTATAGTATGAATAGCTTCCAAATCAATCTGCACCAAATTTTTTAATCTTTAAAAATATATAATCACATGACATTAGATTTACACTTGGAAAACATAACATAAGAGAGAACATATATCCAATAAACATATATTCGGTTTGAGTACCTTTTATGGAGTTAAAATTAATAAAGCGAAAATAACTTGTATCAAGAAAAGTTCAAAATTAAAAAAAAATTGTACAAGTCCAAAACTTTGGATATTTAATAAAGCTGGATATGTAGGTAATTGAAATAATAAATTAATATTATAAAAGAGACACATCTAAATCGCGTAATCTAAGAAATTTATGGGTAATTTAATTGAAAGTTTATTTTTTTTATCTTTTAGTTATTGTTTATTGTTTCATTTAATATGTGTTGAAATGTTTTTCATTTCATATGCATATATCATGGGAATGTCACTATGCGTCACCATTCATCATCATCTAAACTAAACGTAGGTATATTGAAATCTAATCTTATTCGGTTGAGTGTAACTAAGTCTTTAGAATTGACCAGAAGAAGCAGCAATAGTAGCAATAGGATATAATAAAATTTTTAGTGGTCGAATCTGAACTTTGAATATTTTTTGGAGAATCTAGTAGACATAGTATCTTTCAATACCCAAATCAAATGTTTTTAGATTTTTTTGTCTGTCTGTCAGTTTCAATATTTTGTATACTTTTACTTCGCGAAAGTATTAGTTTTCTAAGAAATCTATACTTATCGTTTAAACGTATCTAAGGAACAAACTTGAACGGAGAGAGGTAGAGGCACTTGTGACTACTTTTACAATTTTTTACTATCTACCTACTAGTAGACAATAAAACGTTTCAAGTTAAATAAAAGCTTGTAAAAGACGAAAGTTTTAATCGTTAAATGTATCGCTTTCTGAAAATAATTTCATGGATAATAATATAATTGCACAATATTTTTAATTGTCGAATTACATAAATATTGTATACACCTTGAATTGTATCTCTTACTCAACTACACTAAATGAAATGAAACCTCGGCCGCGACATTGTTCTCCGTTGGCTGCGCGCGCGCTCCTACACAAGGACTTTTACTTATCCTATTTATACTATTATGTAACACCGTAACAAACTGTACGTAATCAGTGTGGATAGTGGTTTAATATTTATTCTCTATTAATATCTATAGAATACGAAGAAGAATATTAATATTTATTTATTTATTTATTCTTATTTATTTAAATATGTACACAATAAATCCACACCTTAACATCTAATAAGAATATAGTGCTTGACTATATTTATACTAAGTACACGCTTCGCTTGAATACGTTCTTAAATACCATTTGGCCATACATTTTCATGATTTGTATTAAAGCGCACGCACTTATGAACATCCCAAAATTAACACGACAAAAGAGAAAATAACATCATTTGTCAAGCGCTACAAACAAAAACTGGAAAGGCACCAAAATCGTCTAGCCCTGATGGCTTAAGTCACGCCTGCTAATGAAAACCGCCTGAAAAAACCTGTAATAATAAACTTAGCAACCGACAAACTAAAAATACCTAATTTTTAGCTCGAATTCAGCAATAAATTGACAAAGGGTCGATGTTTAAAATCCCAATGGGGATCTTCCTCGATAATCTGCGTATAATCTAAAGAAAAAAATTACTCTTGTCTGACAGCAATCAAATCATTTCATCCAATTAAAAAATAGCCTATAGCACCTAGTAAAAAACTGTAAATTTTCTTTGAAATTGGTAAAAGAATTTTCGGATTCAGATTCAATAAAAAATAAGAACAGTATAGATTTTCGGATATTTTTTAGGTTAATTTTAGTTTTTAGACATTTTAATTGTCTATTTTGTTATTTGATAACTGATGTAAGTAAGGCTTTTACATAATAAATTACAAAATGTATTCCAACAGTAACATATAATTTATCATTAACTAGCGATAATAGCGATATAGCGCGAGCGAAGCCGCGGGTTCCGCTAGTAATAAAAATAGCCTATGTTACTCAGTGATATTGTAGGTTTCTAATGGCAAATGAATTTTTGAAGTAGGTCCAGTAGTTTTTGAGTTTATTCGTTACATACACAAATACAATCTTTCCTCTTTGTAATATTATTATAGTATAGATAAATCGAGCAAAAATGTTTGTATACATTTTTGAACACAGCAATTGCTAGCAACGACATCGCCAGACTAGGCAATCGTTCATGTGGCTTGACCGCGAACCCATAGTTACAAAATGACGCGACGGTATTTTTTTTAATATGTTCGGATATTTTTAACAAACATTCGTGCTTAACAAATGAATGCCCCCAGCGGGACTCGAACCCGCGACCGCTGGCACAGAAAGTACCCAACTGAGCCAAACATGTCGTCAATCGTCAATGTTATTAATTACATAACACGTTAAAGAACAAAACGCAGTAACATCTCTGAGTTCTGACGAAAATATACTGACACGCTTATTACAATGTATCGTAAATCGTAATACGTATGTTATTAAAAATCCATTTGATTTCACATAGTGTATTTTATTACACATTATTAACCTAATTTTTACAACAAAATGCAGCTAAAGACAATGCCATTATTTTCAATGCTTAAAGCATTATCATTTATGTGATAAATAAGTTTTATATATCAAATGTATGACATGTATATCAAATTTCTATGACATTCTTAATCAACATCACTACATTGTATAAATTGAATTCTCATTCCATATACTAGTAGACTATAACGTGTTTTCTCCATTCTACGTGACATTGGCGAAGTATATTGTGTCTAAAAGGTACTCCTAAAAGCCACTAAACAAACAAATTCAATTCCATTGATTGTATTAATGTTATGTTTTTTCAAGCTAATCTCAGAAACTATTGTGATAATATATTGTGAATTAAGTCGAAAAAAATCGTCCTCAAAAAACGAAACTTCTACAACTTTCGTAAAATCATCAGTAATAGTATCGACATACGCTCGCTTCGCTCGAGTGCGTGCTTAGTATGTTTTTTGAGTGGATTACTGATTTCCCACAATAAGTTGCCTAAGTTACTCCTTACATCACCTTGTATCTGTAAATTGCCGTCAAAATATGTCGACAAACCAGAAAAAACAGACCGACAGACAAAAAAATAAAAATTGCTTGTCTTATATAAGTATACTGTATATATCTATAGGTATAATGTATATACTTTATTATACATTAATAAAAAAGTTGTCAAAATAAAATCAAGAGCAAAAAGTGTTTCATAGTTATGCAATTGGATATATTTATCACTTAGAACGACAACTGATTAAGGCACAGTGATTATGCTGCCGTCAAAATTACATGTTATCCATTATGTTGTATTTGTTCCTATTATAATAAGATAATAATGATAATTATTATTATAAGTAAAGCCTTTCTGTTGAAAAGAGACATAAGATTAATGAAATTCGCATAGCAACTAGCAAGGGAACAAAGTGTTTCAAAATAAACAAAGAAAGCGGGTCACGATAACAGGTGAGCATTTGCATTACAACTGTGTACCTACCTACTAAGCCATCAAACTAATTCGCTAATAAAAATTAAATTCACGTAATTACACTTATGTAAGAAATTAATCCTTAGATTCTTTAAGAATAATATATGTATTAAGTTTTATCTTATATATGCATACAATAGATACTTAGAACGATTGCTCAATCAGCAACTAACATACAAGATAATTAACAGAAGGTATTCTTATACATAATATGTATGTGGTCGTATTAAGTATTTTTTGGGTAAGTGATGTAAGTGAAATCAGAGTTCAAATCCGAGGTCTCGCAAATCTGAAACACTTATATTTTCATGGGAATCACTGTCAAGATAATGCCTTAGGGTAAAGAAAACATCCCGAAGAAACCTGTACGTCTGAGAGTCTATCAAGTTTTATCACAACTAGAGCCGGCCCCCCCCGTATTAAAAGGAGCCCCGTACACAGCAGTGGGACGTTAAAATGGGACTGACTACATTGTAATTGTAATTGTACTGCTACTGGTGTATGGTATATGGTAGCCGCATACACCTAAATAAAAAGAAATGTTATGTCACTAATGTATGTGTGTACGATTTTTGCTTACGATTCAGGCTTCGATTTAATTTCCATTTAACTAATCATACGGATCCTGCTCTATGTGGGTCGATAGGTCGATTCTATAAATAAACCAACTTTAACAAAACACAATAGCATAATACATTTCAGCAGGCATTTAATTTTATTAAGATAAAACATTGAGCAATGTGTTTTTAACAAATGATTTTTAATGATATTCAAACAGTTGTAAGATTTTGCAAGTATGTGCATAATGTAACACGAGATAGTCTAAACTTAGCTTACATTACACTACCTCACATAATATTATATAAGTTAGCTCAGTTCCGTGGCAAATGTTAGGAAATTATGGTCTAAATTCTTTTTAAAATTTAAATACATTAATACTATTAAGTTACACTTTTTGTTAGAGTTGCGTAAATTAGATCGCCTTTTTACGGAAATCCTACAGATTTTAGCATAGTTAGAGTTTGTGTAAGGGTAATCCAATACAATATGCGATACCTTTTCAAATTAAATTTAGTATTTCCCGTATTACATTAGTGATCTACATAAGCTAGATTATAGATCAAGATCCCAGGGCCGCCAGACCTTACTACTTGTTTACGCAGTAACCATATGTATAGAATTAAGTAGTTTAAGTACCTATATTATGTATGTACTTGAAGTGTATGCGTACATGCTAGTTTGGACTGATGGCTAATTATTGAGAGGTACCCAGTGCTAATGTTAATTAAAAACTGTATTCACTTTTCTTAAAGGTTCAGTGATTATATTTACGTACGTTTTAGTGAATATAGTAGGCACCATATGACCAATGTCTGTAGTCATACAAAATTGAACTATCCTAATATGAAATTTAATTTAAGGCAAGATGACAGATTAAAATGAAATGAGAAAAAACTGTATCTAGTACATATAGTGCAAGAAAATGAAATAAATAATAACACTTTTCAAAAAAACGTTATTATATCGTTTTTAATTAAAGAAATGCACATCACGAATATGGGGGTCACTCAATCTATCCAGGCATATTATACGCCCTCAAATTTATAAAAATCGCTGGTGATTATAATATGTACTAGTATTTCTCGTCTAGAATATGTGGTTATTATCGGTCGAGTCTGAGAATCAAACCCGCGAACCGAGCGACCCATATAGCCCCATATATATGTACCTACGTACGGATGAGTTACATAACTTTTAACAACGACCGTACAAACTTTTTTTTATTAAATAACTTCAATTTCGTGGTCAAGACCCAGAATTACATGCATTTTGTTAAAAAGTCAAATGATATGCTTGATTTCATAATAGATTAAGAAGTAAAAGTAAATAGAGTCACATTAAGTGATCTTAACTTTTTTATTTTGTACTTAAATTACTCGGTTACTGGGTCCATTGAAATGATATAAAAACATACACATACTTATATAACAAGCTTATTACGAAAATATTACGTTAAAATTACGTACATCAACTAAACTTTACTAACGAAGAATATAGTTATGAGTTTCTTCATTGAGACATTGATGTAATTTATCTTTTGATTAAAAACAAACTTGAGATCAGAGACAGGGTATATCTTCTGGGACCAAGATTGTTGTAAAGCATTCGAAACCTCTGGAACCAAAAATCAAAATAAAACCGCGAAAAAATCCGAAAATAAAGTTTTATTTAAAATGTCAAATATTCACTTAAATGTAAAAAGTATCATTCAATTTATATTATATTAAGTATTATTCAATATATATTAAAGTTAAAAAAAGTGAAGTGAAAAAGTTCATTATATTCTAATGCAAAAGCTCATGTCTTACTCAAACTCGTTTTAAATTATTTCATGTTGAATTGTATAATAAATAAAAGCGTGTACAGCGCAAACAGTTAATTTGAAATCGAAATCCTGGGAAAATACTATGTATATTAACTTATTCTATTGTATATTATTATTATCAGAATTACAAGTGATGTTCAAGACGAGTGTTGCGCGTTGATTTTATTAGACTCGTAATCACGCATTTTCAATTAGTTTACTATAGCTAAATTACAACAAAACATTATAAATGCGTAAGTTTAAATAATATAGTTAGACACACACTAGTAGTCGGTTAATAAAAACGTATCTAAGCTACGATATCTTTTCTTTATTAAAACAAATAATAACACATACAGGATATTCTTTACTACGGGAAAATATCCCAGGGACCGACCTGAGCGGAACGAGGCCAGGATGAGTCGCTAGTATTATGATAAACTTACCTATTACAAAATGAGGTCACTTTATTTATCATAAGTCAATACGCAACAGTTGTAATTTAACTATTATGTTCTATTGATTCTAATATGATTTTAATAATCTGTATTCTGTACTAATATTATAAAGCTAAAGATTTGTTTGTTTGTTTGTTTGTTTGTTTGTTTATTTGGTTGAACGCGCTAATCTCAGGAATAACTGTATCTTCTTCTTTTTCTTTTTCGAATTGAAAAATTCAAGGAATAATATCAAGGAAGGCTATAGGCTATATTACATCACGCTACGAATAATAGGAGCAGAGCATCAATGCAAAACGTTACAAAAACGGGAAGGGCGGGCTTTAGTTCTGTGAGGTACCATACCGTGGGATTCAGAATGATGTAATAAAACCATTATTACTTTTCTATAGATTATATTAAAAACGTGACATATAAGTTGCGAAATAAATAAATCTCGTTAAACTGCTTTTCTTTAATACAATTCCTAATGGCTTCAGATTTTTCAGACTTTTTCAGTATATATACACGAAAGGCAAAGCTTCACTAAAGTCACATAAAAAAGTGATCTACCTAGCATACTTTAAAATATTCGATCAATTTAAAGGAACGTGAAGGTTATGTGACATCATGCCTCGAAGTTTTCGATCAACGTAGGCAACAGTGAAAGTAATGTTACTCGTGGCCTTCACCCGGTGATAAATGAAGAATTTGGGTAACGGGGTTAGATATATTGTTTTAAAAAATAATTATTTAGAGACCATATAAGTATTGAGACCATATAAGTATTGAGACGATATAAGACCACATAAGGTACATAATTTGTATAAAAAAATTGTTTTTTATTTTTTCAATATTTATTTTGTATTGCATTACCTACGCTGATTGACTAATATTTATTATTTTGATTTAATTATTACGAATTAAGTACGATATTATTGATAAGATTTTTCAATAAAAATTGTTCTTTTGTCACGCGAAAAAATTTTCATGAAAGAAAAATACTAGAATTAAATCTTCACTACATTGTACTCTTGTTTACATCACGTAACAATCCGTTCTCTTGCACTCACACTTACCTGGAGGAATAATCGTTGATTAAAAGAAAGCATGGAAACCTCTGGTTGCGGCCATTTTTTAACTGGTAACCATGCATTATTGTGAGCAGGTAGGTAATATAAAACTTAATTTTGTAATATTTATTAAAAAAAAAAACAAATGATTGTAAATAAGTAACAATAAAATACCTGTTTACACCTGGTAACCCTAACGTTGCGGCTGACTGGGAGCTAGCAACCAATTTTTTTTCTATTCTTTACATCATTTTCTTTAAAATTACGTAAAATTGATTAAAAAACATATAGCTGCAATTTACATCAGCAAATGAATTATACAAGAATGAATTACAGGTAATTGCAGCCAATTTTTTACTGGCAACCTGTCGCTAATCCAATGAATGCTTCCTCAACATTCATTTAAAATTAATTTAATCAAAAAAACGCGTACCTGCAGAATCATGCAGTGTGATCTTAGACCATAACTTTGCCATACATTTAACTTTTCTATTTATAATAATTGATTAGAAAACTGATACCATTAAAGCTTCTAAACAGCCATTTTTTATAATTTCGCTAAGGTTATTATAATTTGCTGACAGTAAATACATTATAATGAAATAAAAAATTGTATATTTTTAGCACTCGGCAGCTGTAAGTTGTAACGTCAGAATCAGCTTAAAACTTTAAAAGTTTATCCCGTACATACAAACTCACAAAGTAATATTAGTGCAAATTTAGTGATCACGAGCATATGACAACACTGATGAAAGTCCGAGTAACCTTCACCTAATGCCACCAATATCAATTAGAACCGCTTACATAACATTTGTTTACCAATAAATTAAAGGCGCCGCGCCGCTGCGCAACAGCTGACATTTGTGACTCGCCAACCTGTTCTACACGTTCAAAATTTTTGAAGTGAAACTTCTTTAGAATCGTTGTGATTTCAAACTCGATGAAACGAAAAAATAAGCCCATAGTACCAGGCGCTCAGAGACGGGGAAGAGTTAGCCTTAATTTAAATTCAAGTTTTACTTCTGACATGTGTACTTCGTACACACGCACTTTTTTTTATATCATTTTTCTTAATAAAATTAAAATAATTACATTAAAATATTTTTAGTAAAATGATTACTTCAGTAATTGCAAATTACTTTACTATTTAATTTACTAAATTACTTTTCAAATACTTATTCCTATAGGCGAAGATCGAATCAATAAATCTCATGTTATATAAAATGCAATGTAATGTAAGCTTTTACAGACCAGAGTTTATATAAATTCAGCTCCCAAATCCATCCTAATCCTGAACACGATCCTGAATCCTCTCTAAATGACAATGGCTTACAAAAATCAGCTAAATTTTTCGACAAATTGGAGACCTTTCGTAAAATTGTTAAATTGCAACCGAATGGGCCGGCAGTCGGCACGCCCCGTATAGTTCATTAGTACCACTCTCTCACAGAAGACCGGCGTGAAGTGGCAGCTATGCTGTCGCGTTTCGTCCGGTGAGTGAGAGTCCGGGAGGCCCACTCTCCTTCCACCCTCCCTCTTCCTTTCATCCTCCGCCTTCGTTCCCCCCTCCCTCCCACTTCCCTCACCCCTCCATCCCTCCCTTTCCTGAAAGGCCGGCAACGCATCTGCAAGCCTGGCTTGCAGATGTCCATGGGCGGAGGTGATCACTTCCCATCAGGTGAGCCTCTTGCCCGTTTGCCCCCTTTTTACCATAAAAAAATCCTTAGTTTGATCCCACTTCACTTGCTTTAGAAATAGAATAAAGTGATCCCAATAAGATAACGATGAAGTGCAACCGCGTGGTGAATTACCAAAATCAACGTCATGCTCTGGTTATGTCAGCCAACAACACACAATGCGGCATTGTTCTTGTGTTTTGAGTAATTTACGTTTTAACCTCGTTTTCATTGAACGTATTTGGTATATAAAAGTAATAGTTAATCTTTTTATTAAAAGTTTCCGGCTACTTCCTTTATTTTATTATAAGGAAATTGAGACTTTTATAATTGCCTTAACAAAAAGGCGTATTTTTTTGTTATTCGTCAATTAAGTACCTAATAATTTTATTAGAGTAACATCAATAAACACAGATAAATAAAATTCATAACTATAACTAAAAGCAATTTTCCTTTTAGTCTTGAATTAAAACTAAAGTTAAACCATTATATTTTTTTTATAGAATTTAGGGTTAGGTTTTTATTTAGAATTTTAGGGATTATGGGTGAATAGCATAACTCGCTTTTTATCATCTATATAAACATTATACGAGCTTTAAAAGCGTCTTAATTTGGCGTGACGCAAGCTTCGTTCTTAGCTAACTTCGGAGTCGATTCGTAGTCGTAAACTACATGTCCAGCTTCATAGGTCAGATAGATATCGAAATTGTACATTTTAGTCACCGAGTGAGTCAGTCACCTCTTACTTTTATATGCAGATAAACACCATAATATCATCTTTTTGTCTCCTTCGACTCTTGCAAATACCTGAAATAAAAAACTTTTCTTTAGTGAAAGCATTTTTATTGCACATATTATAATTCTATACTGTGGTTAAGGTAAAATTAATGTTATAAATAGGTATATCCCCACATATTTATTACAATAATTTTAACTTGAGTCCTTAGTTTTAACATTGTATGACAATCTAACCTGCGATCTATAGCTTGATAAGCTCAATGCCAATCAAACATACTACTTTGAGTCACGAAAGTTATCGTGACTTATCATTAGAAAAATCATTGAAATTGGGCAATAAAAATCTTTAATCAAATACGAGTATTGTATATAGTACCTACATTAAACATACTTTTTTTGTATTTCATAATACACGTAATATAATGGAACTAGCACATTCGAATCAGTGTATTAAATATTTTTTTAGAAAATATTATGCAAATAGGCATTATTATCGATAATGCAGTGCAGAGGCCAAATCATTTTTTTTTACAATTTTTGTCTGTCTGATTGTTTGACTGTGATCGCATCACGAGAAAACCACTAGACAAATTTTGATGATAATTGGTATGATTACAACTGGTTATCCCGATTAACGTATACTTTTTACTGAAAATATTTAACTTTTGAGAAATGTTTACAAATTTTTAATGTATCTCTAATTCCTCAATAATGTTGAGGAATTAGCATATTATGCTCAGTAAATTTTAAAGTATTTGACAATATCGAAATAGGTCATTGTTAAACAATTCTATATAAAGAAAGAGTAAAATTAGAACTGTTAGAGGCCAGTGGATTGCAGTGGTGAAGCGAAGCATTGGGCGTGTTCTTTAATAGTTCTACAAGCTATAATGTGTTTGATGCAAAAGTTTACATAAAAAAATTAATTATTCAAAAATTTGTCATTTCAGATACAAAATTGTGAACGTCATTGCCCAAGACGCAACCGCGACTTTTAACATGTCGCAGCGTCTACCAACGTCGCACAGAGCGAACAAAGTTATGCGAAGGAGCAAACCGCCAGATAGGCATCTAAGACTGCTAATAGACCTAGTAGCATTATAACCAAAATTTCTGAAGAATTCAGTGATAGAAAGATATCTAAAGAAAATTATATACAGATATCTAAAAAAGGAATATATACATAAGATATAAAATTACTTAATAACAATGGGTATCCAGGTTCTTTTGGCGTCAACTGCGCTAAAAACAGTCAGTGTCACTGGTCTCTGGCTGATACCGCTTCTTTTGGGAGCTTTTACATATCACAATTATAATTCATACGATCCCGAAGCAAAGGTCCACGACAGAGACCCGAGAAAAGAGTACGACTTCATAGTCGTTGGAGGAGGTTCTGCTGGTGCAGTGGTGGCGAATAGATTGACAGAAGTGAGAGAATGGAATACACTATTATTAGAAAGCGGTAAGTCACATTTTAGTAAAATAATATCTATCTGATATCTTTTTTTTTATGGTAAAAAGGGGGCAAACGGGCAGGAGGCTCACCTGATGGAAAGTGATCACCTCCGCCCATGAACATCTGCAAGCCTGGCTTGCATATGCGTTGCCGGCCTTTCAGGAAAGGGAGGGATGGAGGAGGGAGGGAAGTGGGAGGGAGGGGGGAACGAAGGCGGAGGATGAAGGGAAGAGGGAGGGGGGAAGGAGAGTGGGCCACCCGGACTCTCACTCACCGGACGAAACGCGACAGCATAGCTGCCACTTCACGCCGGTCTTCTGTGAGAGAGTGGTACTAATGAACTATACGGGGCGTGCCGGCCCATTCGGTTGCTACCCGAAGGTAACAAGCATGGCACTACCACTTAACAAAACATCTCAACACAACACAAGAAATAGAAACAACTACGCACGTTATCTATACTAATATTATAAAGCTGAAGAGTGTGTTTGTTTGCTTGTTTTTTTGGTAGAAAGCGCTAATCTCAGGAACTACTTTTTAGATTTGAAAAATTCTTTTTGTGTAGGATAGTCAGTTTATTGAGAAGGCTACAGGCTATATTACATCACGCTAGGACCAATAGGAGCGGAGCATCAATGCAAAATGTTACAAAAACGGGAAGGGCTGCTAGTTCTTCGAGGTACCATACCGCGCGACTCAGTAAGAATTACTAATAAAGCCAAGAAATATACGGTAAAATATTAATGGAATAAAACTACGATTAAACTGCTAAACATATTAGTTTTAAAACTACTTTTTTTTAATATAATTGAAAACATTATTAAAGCAAAAAAGTATTAAGCATTCGTAAATAAAATACGACCCACTCGCAATAAAAGGCCACCAAAGAGTCTAGACGGTCTTAATCTGTAGATTATTATTAAAATTTACAATCAAGATATATTTCATATTACAGGACCCGACGAAAATGAAATAACGGATGTCCCTTCGTTAGCCGGTTACTTACAACTAACGAAGCTGGACTGGCAGTACAAGACCGAGCCTACTTCATATGCCTGTTTAGGTTTTAAAAAGCGGAGATGCAGTTGGCCGAGAGGAAAGGTAAATAAAGTGAATGCAGCTTAATATCAAAATTCATACAGCAGCATCATGGCCGGAACAGTACTACAATATTGCATATTGCTTGCAATGTTGCCGGCCACTGTATTGCAGCACATATAGCAGTTAAATATTACCCGTTTAGAACCACCTTACACAAATAACGATCTTACATACAACACAACAAAGTTTGCTTGATATGAATCTGTTGTTAAAGTTGTAATTTACCACATACTTACATTATATATAAGTTATAACATATAGTAATAATAGCAGTAACACCAAATTTTATTATCATTTCAGGTACTGGGAGGATCTAGCGTCCTTAACTACATGATTTATGTACGAGGAAATCGATATGATTTCGACCAATGGGAATCTTTAGGAAACCCAGGATGGGCATACAGAGATGTACTTAAATATTTTATTAAATCTGAGGATAATAGAAATCCCTACTTAGCGAAAAATGAATACCACGGCCAAGGAGGTTATTTAACCGTACAAGAGGCTCCATGGAGGACTCCTTTAGTGGCCGCATTTGTTGAGGCTGGCGTTGAAATTGGATACGAGAACAGAGACATTAATGGAGCTGTACAAACTGGGTTTATGATAGCTCAAGGTACAATAAGACGTGGATCTAGATGCAGTACAGCAAAAGCATTCTTAAGACCTGTAAGAACTAGACGGAACCTTGATATATCTTTAAATTCACAAGCTACAAGGATATTAATTAATCCAATAACAATGAAAGCTTACGGAGTTGAATATGTCAAACGGGGAGTGAAGAAGGTAGTATATGCGAGAAAAGAAGTTATCTTATCTGCTGGTGCCATTAATAGTCCACAGCTGCTAATGTTATCTGGGATAGGACCAAAGGAACATTTAAAAGAAATTGGAATACGCGTGTTAAAAGATTTACCAGTTGGTCAAAATTTACAAGATCACGTAGGCGTTGGAGGCTTAACATTTCTAGTCGATAAACCAGTTTCTATTGTGCAAAACCGTTTCCAAGCATTTCCTATTACTATGAATTACGTGGTAAATGAAAGAGGTCCAATGACAACGTTGGGCGGGTTAGAAGGTATAGCTTTTGTTAATACAAAATATGCAAACAGTTCCGGTCTATGGCCTGATATTCAATTTCACATGGCACCAGCTTCGTTTTCTTCCGATAATGGTCAAATTGTTAGGAAAATTTTAGGTCTTACAGACGAAGTTTACGACACTGTATACAAACCCATAGCAAATAAGGATGCTTGGACGATTATGCCACTTTTGCTACGCCCCAATACAAGAGGTTACGTTAAACTAAGGAGCTCAAATCCATTTCATTATCCTATAATGAACCCGCGGTATCACGAAGACCGTTTAGATGTAAATCGCCTTATAGAAGGCATAAAAATAGCTGTACAAGTTGCAAATGCGTCTCCCTTTAAGCAATTTGGATCTAGGTTATACATGAAACCATTGCCAAATTGTAAACAACATAAATTCATGTCAGATGAATATATAGAATGTCAAGTGAGGACGATAAGCATGACGATATATCATCAATGTGGCACAGCGAAGATGGGACCATCATGGGATCGAGAAGCCGTAGTCGATCCAAGGTTGCGAGTGCATGGTGTTGAAGGACTGAGAGTGATAGACGCTAGTATAATGCCTACTATAGTCAGTGGAAATACTAATGCTGCTGTAATAATGATCGGAGAAAAAGGCTCCGATTTAATAAAAGAAGATTGGTTGAAAGGAAAAAGGTGACATAGGGGGATATTTATAGATTAAAGACGAATTTGTAGTTTTATGAATGAATAAACCAAATTATTTTTAGCACTAGATTAAGTTATAATTAGATTTTTTTAAAGCAGTTATTACAAAATACCAGTAATCTGAGAATTAAAAATTATATTTTAAATAAAGACATGATTTCTACAAAATTATCCAAGATTAGTTAAAAGTATTTTAGTGTATAAATTCTTAAACTTAACATTTATTTTATTTCTTAGTCATTAAATATTAGTAAAAGATTGTTACTGTTTAAAATGTCATAATTATAATAATTATAATTGTTATGTTTGTAAATTGATCAAAGTTCGAGATAACTTAAATCTTAACCTAAGTGCCATAATATATTGCGCCTACATTTTTAGAGATACTATTTCGTAGTGTCAAACAATTGCTACGAATGGTTCTACCAGTATATCTTGCTTTTGCACTTTTCACTATTACTACTCTCCACCTCATTCTCATTGTTCACCTCTTACACCCAGGCTCACACAATCTATCCAAATTTGTTTTCGGTCTACTTTCTCTACATCTATCACTTCCATTACTTCATTCATCAGACTTTAACTTAGAAACATGTTTTTGTTAAGCTATAGTTAAGATATGAACTGAGTTTATTGGTTTCCAAGTCAAGTCGACTACAACATTAAATCATGATATATTATTATTACCACCACATTTCCCTACTATAATATTTAATTAAAACAAAATATTCTCATTAAACTTGCTCATGTAGTGTAAAAAAACCTAATAAAGACCGTTTTCTATATTGAAGTACTATTTTTCATTATAGTAAAAAAATATATGTATTATCTTAATCTCTGCAAAGACTAAATTCTTTAAATACAAATCTAATCTAATTATATATGTTTTCAAACAAGTTTTACAAATGACGATGGATCTGTGTAACTCGTAGTTACTTATAAACAAAAATAATAAAAATGTAAACAAAATATCTGGAAATGTATCAGACATATATGAGCATATTGTTATTTTAAAGCGTGTTTTGGTGTTGAATAAACATTTAAAGTAGGTATGTTATTTCTTTTTATTTTTCCTTTAATTGAAATTTAAACATGAAACATTATGCAATCAAACAAAGACTACTGGTTGGATTTTTATATAGGTACCTAGGAAGTTATTACACTTGTAGATATCACTATACAATAAAGTACTACGTGGGACGGGGGGCAGACGTTATTAAATAAAATATTGTTCAACTATTGTCATTATTTACTACCTGTTTTAAACCTTTTTAAATTTTTCACATTTCATAATTACGGCAACGGCTGTTACAACTTTCAACCAAGTGCAGTCGAAACGTAGGGAATAAGGCATTTAGTCACTAAAATAAAAGCAAGTCCTGTATTGATATATTATATACCAGTTTAAGAAATTAACATAACACATCAAACCTCGTTAATTTTATTAACTTTCTTAAATTTTCTTAATTTCTTAAAAATTCTGATTGAAAACATAACCAAAAAAAAAGTTGCGAAATCGGCCCAGTCGTTCAAGTGTGATGCCGTGACCAAGAGAAATGGGGATTCATTTTTATATATATATACGACGAGTATCTATAGATTTATAAGGTGAATAATTTACATTTAAACCTTCCTCTTATTGTTCAATTGTATTAAAGTGCCTGAAGAAAATTTAATAGCAAATTCGTATAGAATCAAAAAATTAAATTTCTTTTAATGCAAATATTAAAAGTAATCTATTTTAAGTTATTATTTATAATGTTAGCCAAAAATGTACCTTTGTAGGTAATATGTAGGGAGCATGCCATTTACTTAAAATGCACTGTGTTCACTAAGGTGTTCGAAATATCATACAATTGAAATCGATCTTATATTTTAACGGTAACTTTAGATTTCTCAGAGATGTAATATTTCAGTAAAAAGTATCCTTTATATCGACTTTGACACCTTTGACAGCTTCAGTGCTTTTCATGTGATGCGATCACACAGGACAGGACATTCGGCCTCTGTACCGATAATATTGACTATTTCAATGACATTTTCCGAATGTACAGATTCGACTGAGTTAAAATTCAATTATATCGTAGAAGGGTTTCATAAGAATATTTTAATAGCATTGATAATAATAAAATTCAAGATTAAAAAAAGCCACTCACTTTAAATAAAGATTAACAAAAAATATATTAGATAAACAAAAAATCCGACTGCGTACGATATGGACTAATTTAAAAACAAGATGACGTAGATACAAAGTACCTATTACGCAGTCGGAGACACACAGGTACCCATATAGTTTACAAGGATGATTATGTCTTATACCAGTATATAATATACAAAAATAGTAGTTAAAAACATAACCCTCCTTTGGCCTTACGCGCAATTGGCTAAACGTGAAATCAATGAATCATTTATAAAGGCAATTATTAGTTATTACATATATTTATTATAACAGCAGCACCTTGGTTAAATTCTTGCGACCAACTTTAAACCCAGCCAATTAATCAATTAACCTTGTACAAATATAAAATATCTATACTAGGATGCAAAATTACTTGATTCGTGGTCAGCTAGACTAGACTAGATAGTATAGCGAGTGTTTTACCTACCTATTAGTATAAAAGCATGTTGTAAAGAATATGCTAATAAATAAACATTTTCACATACATACATCAGTACATATAAATAAAATGTCTGTGTTTAATTTCAAATTAACAGTTTTTCACTTAATGCATAAATAAATCTCTATATATATATCGATCTATGTTTGAGTTTGATGCAATATACTTACGTCAAAATTATGATCCATGCAAATTAACAAAATCATCACCATTATACTAATGATAGGGACCAGTAGACGGTCTCGATTCTCGATTTCGTAATATAATTTCTATAGTGTTGTTAATATGGCCTATGTTAGCATACCAATAGTGAATAGCAATTAAAAAAATGACATAAGTCTTGTAATATTGATATGCAGTACTTAAAATCAAGTTTTGGCTTCAATGAGTAATTTGATAGGTTTGAAAATAGTTTTAAATAAATAATCGATAAGTAAACATTGCAGTGTGTGAAAATGGTATACCTCAGTTTTTCTCTGATAAGGTAATTTCTAATTTATATACCCCTCCTCTATAGAAACTATTATTATAAATAAGATATACCTATTATTTTTATATTTAAAAAAAAAATTTAAATAACTTACGTCTACTTTTCGTCGCTATGTTATCAAACTTATATTTTACAAATCTATTTATTAGTACGTAAATATTTTATTTGCGTTTAATTATTTTATGCACGTTATAAAAATATATAAAATAACGATATGTGTGTAATATTTATGATAACTCTTATAACTTTTTATAAGTTTATTATTTTTCAAAAATTAATAATAAGTTTTTTGCGGAAGATAAAATAAAACAAAAATTATTAACGTTAATAACGTACGAATTAACATCATGTGATACAATCATATAAAAATTTTGAACATATTTTTATTTAGCGACCAAGTGTCTACACAGACAGCATAGCTTTTTTAAATATGGATGATGACACAAAAATATATTTGGCAAAACCCGCATATAGCTAAAAAACTTTGAAGTATAGCAAACAAAAAAGTAGGTAACAAAAACAGTAGAGTCCTTTTTTTACGTGTACCTATTTCTGTTTGTGGCATAAGACAAAAAATGTAACAATCATGTTAATTTTTAAATTATGGACGCTGATTTATCCAATTTTATTAATGCTACTCAGATTTTAATTTGCAAATTAGCTGTGTTATTGCAATCATAAAATCTTTATACGTTATTTACTTCAAATTTTACTTAAAATTTGAGAACTTAAATTTTTTTGCAACAAGTACCTATTATAAAACTTTAGCGTTGTGATAGCTATTACGCATCAACTTTATGTTTATGTACCTAATATAATCCATAGTTTTCCATTGAATATTTAAGTAATTTTATAGGTATATATAAAAAACATGCTACTCTGGTTGATCTAGTTGCTAATAAGTACAAATAAAGATTTAAGTTTTACTCCCGGGTCGCGCCTGTAATAGCTTATATTCCAATTTATAGACTCCTAGAATGAAAAAGAATGGCAAAGAAATTAATATTACCCATTGTCAAAACCCTCATACACAACCCCGGTCCTGTTGGAACTGCTGAAACTAAGAGAGTATAATCCTTCCAGAATAAATATAAAATATTGCCTTATTACAGCATCATCAAGTTCCACCAACGAGGCTTGTGTTATAGTTACCAGATAGTTGATACACTACACATCAATAACTTTTGATAAATACATATTACAAATATAAACACCCATGACTGGAGTACAAACATTGGTGCTTATCACACGAATGATACTCTCTCTCTCTATCGCACACTTTTTCAGGACTCACTTAACTTTGCTGTACCCGAATCCACGATAGTAAATAAATATGTGCAATTAATGTTTTTTACAGTGTACTGCTATTATTGACGTCAGTTTTCGGACGAGACTCGATCTTAGACGCTATCAATGGCTTCCTCAAAGATACTGAAGAAATTTACAACGGAGAGCCACCAGATGCGAAAAATATATATTCGGAATATGACTTTATTATCATCGGAGCAGGGACTGCAGGATGCGTGGTCAGCAATAGGTTGACTGAAATTGATAAATTCAAGGTATGTTATTGTGCTTCTAAAAAGTATACACAAAATAAAGTAGTAACGATTTTTTAATTTAAAAATAAACAAAGCACTTTAAAGTTTATCTAAGTTATTTATCTATACAATATACATATTATAATAAAATTCTGAGTCAAATCTGTACATAAAATATTTAATAAGTAGTATTAAGAATTGTTGTCAGTCTGTCTATCTGTGACCGCATCACAAGAAAAACACAGGTTTTGATGAAATTTGGTATGACGGTAGGGAATGGGTTATTCGGGTCAACATATAGGATAGTTTTTACGGCGGGAAAATATTTTATTACAGAGTATATTAGCTATTAAAACGTACTAAGGGACGAACCCGTGATTCGTGACTCCACTAGAGTAAATAGTATAGTCACGAAGCCATATTGTGCCCACTAAGTTGGCCTCAAACACGACCGCTTCCTTAAGTTAATTTAAAAAGCCTTTAAAATACAAATAGCCTTTTATGGTAAGTGTTTTTAAGAACTTAAAATCGTTTTAATAAGTTTTATTTTTATAAAAGCGTACGGATAAAAATAATAATTGTAAAATATAAATTAATGCTCTATATGTATTGACCTTAAGTTAATAAGAGAGAAAAATATGAATAAAAATATATTATATCGCAGTCGCTTTCCAGGAAATAGTCATTTAAATAAAAATAATAAACTGCATAATGATTGACTGAGTTTTATTTAATTGGTGTTCAATTTTGTATGAATTTTCGGCCTTTTGATAAATCGTCACGGTCGACACGAACAAAGTCACGGATACAGTTTATCACTACATAGTATAAAACAAAGTCGCTTCCCGCTGTCTGCTGTCCGTATGTATGCTTAGATCTTTAAAACCACGTAACGGATTTTGATGCGGTTTTTTTTAATAGATAGAGTGATTCAAGAGGAAGGTTTATATGTACAAACAAATTTACTTATACTAACTAGCGGAACCCGCGGCTTCGCTCGAGGGAAAACTAGTTTGTGACATATAAGGAAAGTTTCGATATTATTTTCCTTTAAAGACATGAATATATACATCTTAGAGATTAGAGAGAGTATGACAGGGCGATGCCATCTCGGCGAAATTCTTGACCGCTGCATTGGAAGTGGACTGGGCATCAACATTAACGGTGTATACATCACCTTCGATATAGTATTAACTCAGTGTATCGCTCAATGACCTCAATATTCTGCGAAGGAATTGGTCTCAAAATAAATTTAGACAAGACGAAAATTATGCCAAAAATCCATGTTGCAAACCATTCCAGTTGCAGTTCGAGTTGTAGATGAGTATACCTAGAACAAACTGTCCAATTAGGTAGATCTAGGATCTAGGGATCAAACTTGGATGGGAAGCTACGCAATATCTTCTCGTCTCTAATACCGCAGTGTCTCAAGACAAAAGTCGTTGACCAGTGAGTGACATGGCCGAATGAATCAAATCGATCTAAATTCAAATATAATCTCTTATTAGGCAATAAAATAAGCTTATAAGCGGTAAATTTAAATAAATAATGTGATGGTTCACTATTCATCTTTATTTAATTTCTAATATTATACTGTAAATAATTTACAAATATACAGGTTCACCCAACCATCACTAAGTGTATCATTCGAAAGATTGCCATATCAAACATTAAACTTTAGAGATATGCCCTTTACCTAATTCGGTAGTGGTAATTACTAGATTTTCTTATTTAATTTATAAAGTACTGCGCATTATTTAGCCACACTTTATATGTTTAGAGTTAAAAAGTCCTACTCTATTAATTTTATCAGATTATACACAAATAGAAAATATTAAAACAATTAAAGTGTATGTATACGGGCAGACTAGCAGTGGACGGTGACCACGTCTGGTGCAACCCAGTCGAAACATCGGGAATGAGGTGAGGAGGGCAAATAGCTTATTCGTCGATTTGTTTGGACAAAAAAAAAGTTATGGAAAAATTCTAACCATACTTTTGTAAATAGCTACATGGAAGGTATTAAGAGTACGTGACTCAGCAACACAACACGTCAATAAATGACTACTAATTTGGAAAGATATTAAAAATTCCAAGAATTGAGTTTAATTTATTTGATCTATGAATGGGACAGCTTGTAATTAGGAATACCAATATATTTTACAAATTACTTTGTTAAAATGAGCATTGCCCCCTCACTGTCTCCAATGGATTAAAGAATGTAAGGAGATATACGAGTACTTATATACCGGTATTTATTTTTAAAATGACAAATAATGCTTTATACATTATATTAAAAATTATTTTGTGTATTTAAAGTGCTACTGCTGGGCACGGGCCTTCCTTTATTAAGAAGCTGGCCAATAACCAATTGCGGGTTGCCGGTACATGTGGGATTGTACAGTGTATATGTCTTTCGAAAACTTGCGAGGTTCTCTAAGACATATAGGTTTCCTAACAATGTTGTCCATCACTGTAAAGACAAGTGGTAATAATGTTGAAATTGATTCGCACATGAAAATATCAGATGTGCGAAGCCCGGATTTGAATCTACTTCACTCAGTTTCCCAAGCGAGCGCGTTACCACTTGGTCACCCCTGCCATTCTTAATTAATATAAAACAAATAGAAATAATATATGGTCAGTCAGATTAAATATCAGATATGCATATAACGTATGTATATGTAAAAATTTTGGAATCCAAATGAGCTCGACAAACGAGTTTTATTAATTATAGCAACATTGATTCACGTTATTATTCCATTTGGTATTACCCGCGGTGTTACATTAAAATACTTAAAAAACTTTTAATTTGTTTTGCATAGGTACGGATATTATTGTGGTACTTATACTCTTACGTATATAGCAATTTATCAAGATAACAAAAAAATGTATACTTATGTATCTTATAAGCAAGTGTTTTACATATATTATTAGAAGGTTTAAATGCGGATTAAATATACTATATAATAAAATGAAGTATAAGTATTCAATTTACTGCCAGAGTACAAATATCAAAACAGCACATTAATGAAACAAAAAATTATGCAAACAATGTTACTATGGGGCGTTAGCTGCTTTTAGAGATTTACTTTTTATCTAATGAACACGATAACTTAGCTAATTTTATGAGGTAATATTAAAATTCTTATTGTTCCATGATCGAATAGAAACCTTGTGCAAAGAAAATGCTTAAATAGGTAAAAAAATACGGTTGGATAGTTTTGTATGAAATGCTCACAGATATATTACGACTAGCATTTCCCGCGGCTTCGCACGCGTTCTAAGGCCCGGAAACCAAATTCTTACTGAGTTGCGCGGTATGGTATATGGCAGAAGTAACGCCTGCCCTTCCCGTTTTTGCAACAGTTTTCATTGTTGCTCCGCTCGTATTGGTCGTAGCGTGATATAATATAGCCTATAACCTTCCTTGATAAACGGACTACCCAACACAAAAATATTTTTTTAAATCGAATCAGTAATTCCTGAGATCAGCGCGTTCAACCAAACAAACAAACAAACTCCTCAGCTTTATAATATTAGTATAGATGACGCAAGTGACCCATGATAGGATACTATTAGGCAGCGAAACGCACCCGAATAAATGGAGGCTTAGTTGATACTCGACAGTAATATCATAAATATATTTAAAATAAAATATACTTTTGCTCAGGTATTACTTATTGAAGCCGGAGGCTCCGAGCAAGTATTCATGGACATTCCAGCGCTGGCAACAATGCTGCAATTTACGGATGCTAATTGGGACTATCACACCGAACCTCAAGTAAGTATATAATCTTTATATATAACTCCTCCTAAACGACTGGACCGATTTTGATCAAATGTTTAGCGTGTTCGAGTGGGTTTTAGAACGGTTTGATTCACAATTCGCTCCACTACAAAGTGTATTTTATGAATTAATTAATTATTTATATATTCAGATTATAAATGACATATTCAATTAAGTCGTTGCTAGGCAACGTTGTTTTGCGCATACGTACAGGACGTCCGTCAGTCGAGTCCGCATATTTGAACTAAATACAAAATGAGAAGATTATAAGAAGTACATACAAATATAATAAGTACCTGTACTTTTTTTGGTTACTAAAAATACTCGAGATTTGAGGTTTTGCACATATTATTTTTAAGTGCATTTATACTTTTTATCTTGCCAATTTAGTTAGTTTAGATTAGGGTAAATAATATACGTTTTGTTATTTTTATTCATTGTAGTTAAAAGACGAACTGTGATTCGATCTGTACTGTGGCCTCGCACGGCGCACCGTATAATGAACCGATTGTTTTATTTTATTTAATACTAGCATTTCCCGCGGCTTTGCACGCGTTCTAAAGACCGGAAACCAAATTCTTTTGGAGTCGCGCGGTATGGTACCTTGCAGAACTAACAAACAAACAAACTCTTCAGCTTTATAATATTAGTATAGATGTAGCAGGTTTTCTGAAAAAAGCTATTCTACCATATACTACCATATTTTTAATAGAACGAATATAGTGATATCATTTGATAATTTTTAATACTTTGTTAAACTATATCTCTTCGGATTCTGTCTGGACCAAATCAACAGATTTTTCAGATATGTTAAAGTCCGAGGAAAAATATAAAAATCTCATTATTTACTACTACCTACTTTATAATTATGATCGCAAGCATAAAATTAATAAAAACTACTTGATTTAACTTATAGGTACGATATAGATATTATATTCAAACGTAAGTTATTTAAAATTTAAATACATATTTTAGTAATAGGTACTTACCTACACAAATATATTGTGAAGTGTGAACAAAAAATGTGCATAAATCAAGAATTGTAGTCGAGTAAAAAAACAAACGTTGATTTTTATATGCTGTATGTATTTTTATCCAAAACGTTTTGTTACATTCAAAACAAGATTTAGGTACAACCAGAAGGACACCAGATGACTATATTTCAAGTCAATAATACGAACGGCAAAGTTCCTCACTTTGCGTTATCTTATTAAATTCATGTATTAAAAATACGTAATATTTTTTTTATAAAAAAAATCGACACTGCAAGGACACAATTATGCGTATGTGGGTAAATGGATGAGCCCACCAAAGTGTATTCACCTTGGTGTATTCATCTGTATTCACTTTCACCCATTATGTTAGGAGGGCTCATTAGCGTTTGGCAAGACAGCCGGCTGCGAAGCCAAAAAACGTACTGGGAGTTGGCCCACCTCTATGTCCGGTGTGCTCTCTATATGGGTTGCTCGTGGTACGTTTCTGATAGCATAGCGGACCGCTGGATCAATCTCATGGCTGTTTTGGACTGCTTCTGACTGCCATTGGGATTTGGGACCTTGCAGTCGAGTGCGTAAGCGATCCCGCGAGTACCTACTGGCTTTTCTAGCCAGTCATAAAAAAATTTAACGTTTATGTTAATTTTACGATTCTTCCTATAAATACCAATTTATGCATCAACATGTTTCATAAAATATATGCTCCGACTAATGTCATCGTTCTTCGATGGAATTTCATGGACTAACAAGTCTACACTTCAATAATGAAACCGGATACACTATACAATATACATACCTATCAACAACATTTATTTTTCGTAATAATTGCGGCCGAAAATAAACAAAAGATTTAAAAACTTGTTCTAACGTGAGAGATGCGATGAGAAGAGATGTCTTTGATAAAAGCTAAAGCAATTATTTTAATGTTAAAGTTTAATATAAGACGTATCAAAGGTTATATTTTAAGGGTAAATACTAAATACTAAATATTGTTAGCATGAATGCATTAAAAGCTTCGGGAAAGTTATACTCGTAGCAAAATAAATCGAGAAAAAGTGCGTTAAATGTTTAATATTGGTGTATATAAATAATTATTATATAAACCTGCATTGTAAACCCAAAAAGAATACATATCACTACATAGTATAAAACAAAGTCGCTTTCTCTGCCCCTTTATCCCTATGTATGCTTAGGTAAATCTTTAAAACTACGCAACGGATTTTGATGCGGTTTTTTTAATAGATAGAGTGATTGAAGAGGAAGGTTTATATCATATATGTATAATAACATCCATTAAATAGTGGAGAAATACTGTTATTTTTGAAAATTTAACGCGTGCCCGTGGCCATCGGATAAATCAAAACTACTGGATCGATTTTAATCATTTTTTCAGTGAATGACATAGGCTGTATATTTTATACCCGTGCGAAGCCGGATTTAATAAAGACAGATGTTACTAAGAAAAACATCTAAAGATCTTCCTTTTGAATAAAAAAAATAATCATAAAACATGTTTTGTTTATAAAATGTTTGTTTGTGAGTAAAGTATAAATAAGAGCAAAAAATAATGATTATTTATTATTTTTATCTGGTGAATAAATTAACGAAATAATAAAGTAGCAGGTTGGCATAAAATTTTAGAGTTCGTTGAAAGATATAAATTCATAAAATTACTTTAATCTTAAACGTTTGCGATTTATCAATGTCAATAATTTTTGAACATTTAATATTTTGCTTCTTTCAATGGTCTTATGTGAGGCATTCAAGTTGGATTGAAAGATTTATATTAAGAATATTATGTGTATCATATAAAAAAAAAATATTTAGTGTTCGTCCGATGGTTGAAAATTTAGGGAATGCAATCTCGAGATCTTGGCCTTTTTTTAGGCCTTTACGAAAAAACGACGAGATCTCGCAAGATTAACGAGATTGCGCTCGAGCATAAAAACGTCCTATTTGAACGTCCTACTTTATTTAATTATTGATAATAATATCTCAGTTTAATAGTTAATGTTTTGTTTGTTATTAAAGAACTGTTTTTTTTAATTTCAATTTTCGAGTACTAAAAGCACCTGAGATAAGCTGCGGACATACGGACAGACAAACAGACGAAACTACGAGTAAATAGGTTTACTTGTTACCTAAAAAATTACTTGGGACCCCTATCGCATGGTTCAATCTTTATTTCGTAAATTGTTATCTGGTACATAATCCAGCATAGATTGAAATTTGTTTTAACACTTTTTTAACGTGTTAACCCTAGAGTGCTCGCGCTATGAGCATTTTGCCGCCCGCGGCACAGTATTCGTGTTATTTTGTAAATGTTGCATTTGTGAAGGTTAAGGTTAAGCTTCCTAGTAGCTGCCCCTCCGTTCCTCATCTCCTTGTTTTAGAAATTAAAGTGAATTCAGTGCGCAGGTAACCACAGGAAACAAAGTTTATCGCAGGTGCGTCGCGTTTGGCGGCAAATTGCTCACTGCGCGACTACTGCCGTAAGTAAAATTTGTGGATCTGGTTTTTACTATAGTTGAAATTTTGTTAGTTTTCATTGCATATAGTATTATTTTGAAATATATATCATATTAAAATTGATTTTTGATTTGTTTTGAATAATTATAGTGCTAGAGTTTTTGTTTTGTTTAGTTCATTGTATATTTTTTTAGATACCCACCGCGTGAAATGAATAAACAAAATAAACTTGAGTGGTATAAATAAAATAATTGAGTGGTTGCAAGAGGGGAGAGATAACGAAGAAGATCATGCAGACTATGTGCATCATCATCGCAAATCGATTCTGAAAGTGACTGGGAAAGTGAACATAGTGATTATAATACTGACATCAACCTCTGGCGTAACACCTGTAGTATCCCTTGCCCCTCTCCAGGAGTCATTTCAACGCGGTCGTGGAGGCGGTTGTGGACATGGTCGTGGATGTGGTCGCGGACGTGGTAGCGGACATGGAGCCACAATACAGAACCCACAGTCACCAACTAGATCTCGTTTACGATCGTCAAGTAGTGAACCTGACTGACCACTATGATGACTAGACCACATATCATTAAAAAATCTAAAGTAAACACATTGCACTAACAAGTGAGAAACCAAATCACCCGATTTGAGCCATCGGATCATCAAAATATACCCTCAGGTAGGGAAGGTATATGCGCAGTATGTCCCTCCAAGAAAAAAAGAAGGCGAAGAAAGGGTGTATTAGATGTGCAAAGTTACTGTGCAACGAACATTGGATGTACTTGTGTCAGGGTTGTTTTGCTAAAATGCAGGTCGTAGATGATGAAAACGTGTAATTTAGCTAATAAGTTTAATTATTGTTTTTTCTATATCAATAATTGTAAAGAGGTTGAAAAAAAACCAAGAAATTTACCTAAGATTTCCCAAAGCATTATTTTCTAAATTTTAAGCATAAAACATTAATAAATGTTCCTTATTCCGATAATTTATGTTTTATTCTATCCTTTAAACATAAATCAAAAAATATGTATCTCCTATTTTCTACAAAAAATCGAATTAAGTACAGGCGGCAAAATGCTCCCCACGCGATCACTCGCGTTTCACGGAAAGGCGCGACTACTCTAGGGTTAAATATTTAAGAAATAATGTTGACTTACATAATATAGGTATATTATACGCAATGTACCAAAGTAAATTTTTCACGATTCACACATTGCTACAAAAAAATATGTAGACCGTACAAGGGTACAAACACTCGTATATACCTAATGTTAACATTAAAGAAGATAATATAGTTTATCAGTTAAAGGTTGTTCGATAACAATTATTCCTATTATATTTAATTTTAAGTCTAGGTACATCATATGCCAATATCATCTTATACTACCGATTCCAATATGTATAACTTATAGTTATAATTAACAATTTATGTCAGGTTTTCTTGAAAGTGTTATTAAATTCTGGCAAACCCATGTGTATCCACTATCCATTGTTATATAAAAGTATAGAACAGAAAATAAAAATCCATTTTAATTTGTTTTATTTCATAAGAGTCTTGTATATTAACCAAACTATAAGCTATTTTCTATAGTTATTACATTTTACACTCTTTGAGAATCATCATTCTTTGTTTCTTAGCTATATAGGGTCGCTCTGTTGTGATAGATGTTTTCCTGTCTGGTTGACATATAAATTTATGAGGCATAGGTATATCCTGGTTTCAAATCACTTGTGATACTGACCCCATTACATGATACTTCATATAAATATTGGTCTATGTACCATTTTGTAAACAATTGTTTAAATATTTGTAAACACTGTTTCTCCAATAAAATAAAAAAACTATTTTTCCATATCATTTGGCAACTGTAAAAAGAAAAGTACACGATTAAAATTTATAATACGCATGATAGCCGAGACCGAAACAAACAACCTCGATAAACTATTTTTCTATAGCCTCAAATTTTTAAAATATTTCGCATCAAAAAAACATTTTTAAGTTTAAAACTTATCAGTATATGATAACATACTTACATCAAAGTGGTCTTCACAAAAATAAAGTGGCGAATTAGTGACTCCGTCGGTCGTGTCTCGTCGCGCGAGTTTTAATCACTTATTTCTTATTAGGTATTTTCTTGTTTAGGAACATGTAAAACACTTTGTTGGGCATTTTTATTGATATGTTTTTACACTGGAATTCAATTTTATAACACGAATTAATTTAATATTTTGACTTCGCTACGCGTAGACACAAAATGACATGTAACCTAGGCGTGAGGTCAGAGGCGACGCCATGACATGGACACCGCGAGCTGTTTTTCGACGTGTTTAAAAAATATTAGAAAAACGGCTTTAATCTTATTAATTTTAAGTTTATTATCGAAATAAAGTTTTTTTTTTTGTAATTAGTAAATGTATATACGCACATTATGCAAGAAGATTTCAAAATCTTTCGTCATTCCTAGGTATTGTATGGGTGATAAAATGTTTTTTGTAGATTTTTTTATACTTGCTTTAATTTATAGCGTACTTTTTTTGTACTATACCCTCGGTGGGCACGTCCGACTCGCAATAAATCGGATTTTTGTATTGTTTAAAACTTAAAGCATTTAAAGTAACATACGAGTAATTCAAAATACGTCTTATATTTTTAAATTATATTCACGCTCTATTGTTTATGAAAACTGCAAAAGTACGAGCAATTATGTTTCAAGAGGATCTTAAGTAATACTAATTATTATATAACACTACAACTTGCGGCTGCTCCCGCTCATGTTACGAGTATGCTATGTTGTCTGCAACCACTTAGCATAACTGCTCTGTATCTTTACAATTCATATCAATCAACTCGATCAATTGAAATGAGATTTAGCTAATTTATAAGCCCTAACAATGTAAGATCATCTAAGTATGAACAGAGTGAAACAAGTGCCCGATTTTTTTTTGTACGAATTTCATTTTCGTCATGATTACAGTTTGACGAATATAAAAATGGAGGGAAAATACTTTTGCAGTACGTATAGTCCACCAACGAAAAACCCACACCCACGGATACTTTAAAAAATTAAAACATCTATCAAAAAATATAATTAAAGTTTTATCACGTACTTAATTATTTAAAAATGTGTAGATTTCGACTAATCGACACGACCAGTGTGAGCTCAGGACCAACGGCTTTACGTGCTCTCCGAGGCACGGCGGTGACACACGGCCATCTTACTAAACAGTAAGACCCAATAACTAAACTTGGCCCGACCTGAGATTCGAACCCAGGCCCTTTCGATGTGAGGTCGTACATTTTATCCACTACACCAATAGGTTCATAAATGATATATATAAACTTCATTGCTAATTATTAGATGTTATTTACACAGCCTCATTTTAATGTAGCATTGTCTCATATTCGGAAGAAGTACATATGAATAGGTAACACATTAAGATTCATACCATAAACGTTCGAAGGAGCCGCTAGGGTCAAACAGTGATCTACGATTACTTTAAATTCAATCCGTGTATATGTTACATTGTAAAGTATCAAGGAAAAACATAAAACAATTTAAGCACTTCTTTCCTTGGACATTTATAAGTCGAGTGGGCCCGATGGCATCCCTCCGATCGTGTTGAAGACATGTGCTCCGGAGCTGGCACCGGTCTTAAGGCGTCTTTTCCGGCACTCCTACTCATTAGGCGTAGTCCCGAAATCTTGGAAGGCCGCTTTAGTGCAGCCGATCCCAAAAAAGGGTAACCGCTCGAATCCGTCCAATTACAGGCCTATAGCCATTACCTCCTTATTCTCCAAAATAATGGAATCCATTATCAACTGCTAGCTCCGATCAGCGACCGTCAGTATGGCTTTCGTCGAGTTCTCTCAGCCGGTGATCTTCTAGTTTACCTGACACATAGATGGGCAGAATCAGTTGAGACCAAGGGAGAGGCACTTGCAGCCAGTCTGGACATAGCGAATGCCTTTGATCGGGTACGGCACAAAGCGCTTCTTTCGAAGCTACCTTCCTATGGGCTCCCCGAGAAATTATGCAACTGGATCACCAGCTTTTTGGCAGATCGGAGCGTCAAGGTCGTTGTAGACGGTGCTTGCTCTGATCCTAAATACGTCAATGCTGGTGTTCCACAAGGCTGCCTACTGTCTCCCACTCTGTTCCTTCTGCATATCAATGACATGTTGGAAATCAGCAACATTCATTGCTATGCAGACGACAGCACTGTGGACGCCCTGTACACTGGCCGCGCTAATATTTCTAGGGAATACGTCGACGTACGACGTACGAGTGTCGGGACAAACTTGTGTCTGAAATCGAATCATCATTAACCAAAGTCTCGGATTGGGGTCGACTAAACTTAGTCCAATTCAAAAAGTGTCCCCAAAAAGACACAAGTTTGCGCGTTAACTGCTCAAAAGTCGCCATTTGTCGTCACTCCTCTATTTGAGGACACTCCCCTGCTTGCCACGGCCAGTATCGGAATACTTGGCGTCGACATTTCAAGCAACGTCCAGTTCCGTGGTCAATTAGAAAGTAAGGCCAAATTGGCCTCAAAGAAGCTGTGCTCAGTAAGGCGAGACAGTACTTCACGTTCGGTCAGCGTCTTAATCTTTATAAGGCGCAAATTCGCCCCACATGTAGAACTGTTCTCATCTCTGGGCGGGAGCTCCCCAGTACCAGCTACTTCCATTTGACCGCATTCAACGTAGGGCGGCTCGAGTTATCGACTATCAAGCTCTCTCCGATCGGCTTGATTCTTTAGCTCTGCGTACAGATGTTGGATCACTCTGCATCTTCTACCTCATTTATCACGGGGAGTGTTCCGAGGAATTGTTTGGACTGATCCCGACCGTAGAATTTCACCATCGGACATCGCATCAAAACCGCAACTTCCATCCACACCACCTCGATGTCCAGCGTTCCACAACAGTGCGATTTTTAAGACATTTTCTGCCACCCACAACCACTCTGTTGAACCAGCTGTCGCCGGCGGTCTTTCCAAATCGTTACGACCTGGCAACCTTCAAGAAGAGAGCGTATTCCTTCCTTGAAGGCCGGCCACGCATTTGCAAGCCCTGCGGTGTTGCAGATGTCCATGGGCGGTGGTGATCACTTTCCATCAGATGAGCCTCCTGCACGTTTGCCACCTTTGTCCTATACAAAAAAATTAAAGAAGTAAATAGATACCTTTTGTATCAATTAAAAATGATGTAATTTCTGAATTTTGCTCGCAATCTAAATATGCATGTTCTATGATTTTAGCAAGGTCGCAATTACTTAATAAAAATTTTACGTCTATACATATAATAAAATTTATACATATAATAAAAATTTTACGAAGTAGATTTATCTATATATTAAATATTTTTAGGCCGTAACTATAGTTTCTAGATTTTTTCTGTCTGTCTGAAAACGAACAACTGTCTCAACACGAAAAAACCACAATAAAAAGTCAAAATACTTTTTAAAGTGGGAAAATATAGCATCTCTGAAACAAATACGTACGATAAAGTACCATTTATAAATATATACGAGTATCACTACATAGTATAAAAAAAGTCGCTTCCTGCTGTCTGTCTGTCCCTATGTAGCTTTAAATTTGTAAAATCCGTGGTAAGCTACAGGCTTGTGTTACGAATACCAGACAGTTGATACAATACACATATAAATTTTAAATACATTCATATTATTAATAGTAACACCCATGTCTGGAGTACAAACATCCGTATCGCATATGAATCCAACCAAAACAAAAACCAGCATATGAAACCAAAACCATCGGGACTCGAATCCGCGACATGTTAGTCTGGAGTCAATTCTATTATTAAATTTAGTCGTGAATAGAGTACTTATATACTAAAGCGATATATATCTACTTCGATCGATACTATCGATATATATCTTTTGCAGAGAATAATTATATTTTACCTATACATTGTATGTCGATATTAAATTCAAAGCACGACATAAGCAAGGTACGAGTAACTTCTGTTTGAGTGCGACTGGTCATTAATGCGAAGACTAGGTCTATTTGATGAATAAAACTCATACTAGGTCTATTTGATGAATAATCTTTAATACTCATATATCTTCTATTTAAATTACGATACTAGAGAGAACATTTCTTCGAATAAGACCAGCCAGAATTTTTTATTTTCTAATTAAAAATTCAGTGAGATTAGGTAGTTTACATATTTTCTTCGACAGTAGGTATTCATACCCGTTATTTTAAGTTGACGGCTATTTGAGAGGTAGGTACGTTGATAAAGTTAAGTCAAAATAGTATTCACTTTTCTGTAAGCTTCAGTGCTGATTTTTACGTATGTTTAGAGAAAATCATTAAACATTTATAATTAACACTGCAAGACAAAGTCAAAGACAAAGTAAAATGTAACGATACTTAAAGTTTTTTATATCTCAGTCTTAATTTTTATATTCGCTCTGTGCGAAGCCGGTGGTGGGGAGAAACTGATTTACCGTCAGCGCTACCCGTGGCTATATCCGATACTACGGGGGGCTGTTTTTATGTTTCGAGTTAGCTAAATATACAAGTGAATTGTTATTTAAAATTTATTTAAATAAAATAACATAAAATGAGTCACAAAAGTTGTTGTGTTGTAAGTTGTAAGAATACAGGTAGAAAAAGTGCTTGTCATTTTTATAAATTTCCAACAGCAAGTTGGAAAATAAATCAGAGGAAAAAATGGATAGCCGCTGTTAGGAGACAAAAGTAAGTAGAATCATAACCTTACTATCCGTAATAATAAAAATCTTGAAAGGAGTAAAACTTAAAAAAATAGTAAGTTTAGAAAATGCTAGGAAATATTATTATTAATTAAAAAAAAAATTTTTTTTAAACATTTTTAAATTTAGCATAATTATATATTAAAAAATAAGATTGAATTTTTTTATTATAAACTTTTCATTAATTATTTAAGATTCATTTACTCTTTGCCACTTATTATATTAAACAAAAAGATTATCCATACCAATGATCATAAATTTTAAATATTAAATATTAAAATCTAAAAATAAAAATGATAAATTTTATCGATTAACAATTTTTCCCAGCTTTATTATTGAATTGTAATATGTTAATTTTAGTTAGCAAACATAATCTATTTTTTTTGTACTCAAAAACAATCAGCACTTTTAATTTGTAGAATTTTGAAACATAAAATATTTTGGTAATTTCGTTTAATCTAAATTTGCTATTAAAAAAAAATAATTGAATGTTTATTCAAGTTTTCTTATAATTTTAATTTTAAAAAAAACTTTTTCTATTTTCTTTTTATTTGATTTCAGTCTGATTTCAGTTAACCTACCTTTATGTGTGCTAACTTCTATGCTACTTTTTCGGTATTAACTATACTTACATTTTATTTTTTAATGCACAAGAACACTTTACATTAACAAATATTTATTATAAATATTCCCTTTAATTAAAAAAGCATTTTTTTATTTATCATTCGATATTATTATTACTGACAGCCATTCAATACTTAGTAAAATATATTACAATAGCCCCCTGTAGTTCAAACGTACCATGGCGCTGAAGTCGCGCACAGAGCGAATATGACATTCAGGGAACTATTTCAATACTTTTTCGACACTTTGTGCGTTTGGGGGGATGTTTGGCCCGTACGATTGGTTATGGATATGTTTCATAATAGATGTGGAAGAGGTTGGAGATGGTCGTTTTCTAGATATCCAACATAGCTTCTTCTATTTTTCGCAAATTAAAGACACAAAAAATACGTGTCACTATCCAAATAAATTAGTCTATCTATCAAAATAAATTAGTAGGTATGTATATACAAAAATTACACGTTGCTAATTTTTTGATAGCCGGCACTTTGATGTTTGGGTTGAGTTGATGTTTGACCTTCATTTTAAAGAAGAATAGTATGATTTATAACCTCTGCCGTCGACAGCAGCGTATAAATTGGTCACAACATATTGGACATTAGGCAGTAGTAGCGCACGCGCTTGGGAAACCGAGTGAAGCGGGTTCAAATCCGAGTCTCGCACCTCTAATATTTTCATGTGAGAATCATATCTAACATGATTTGAATTTTGTATTACGATAAAGGAAAACCTGAATGTTTGACAGAAAGTAACAAGTTTTCGGAAGAAATGTGTACTTTGCAGACCGCACATGTAATGACCAACCTATTATATTATATTAAATTATTCATTTATTTTAATTCCTATAAAGTTTAAAAAATAAGTTAACTTCTTAAACTTGTTTGATTTTTTATTATTATATTACAGGCAAAAAGGAAAAAAATAACATTCTTAAATTAGTTATCGATTTTATCAAAGTAACATTTGTTTATGTTACTTCCGACAGTAACAAATTAAATATTTAAATAATTTATTTAAACACTTTAAAATTCTCGGGATCGTCCCTAGATTTAGCGAGGATGAAGCCGCGGGTTCCACTAGTTAAAATAAATATAATTTCTAAAATAAAAGCAGCCTAAGTTACTCCTTTTAACATTAGCTTTTTTTGGCTATCTGTTATCTGTTACCTCCTAAACGGTCCAGTGGATTTTGATGTGGTTTTCACCATCAGTTAGACATTTTTTTACGGAATGTTTGTAATTTATATGATATGTAAAACGTGCATGTTGTATTATATACAGAAAATATAAATTCATAGCTAGCGCTAAAAACTTCACATACCAAAAAAATTTACCTACTAAAAATGGTGTATCATAAAAATATGTACAAAAAATTCCGTGGTGGCACATGTGAATTTTTGTCGGAAATTTGCTCCTTACAGGAAATCATTAGGCTACACACACACAGATTTAAAATTACCAAAAAAAAACAATATTCACGATACTGCGACTCGAACGTGCCCAACCGTGTGTGTCTAGGTATCTTAATATCTTAGTTTAGAGCTGGCTACGCCTACTGCAAAGTCCACTAAGTATAACATAAATGCCAACTTCAAAAAAGGAGAAGGTTATATACAGAGGAGGTTATATATGTTTTTTTTTCTATAGTACACTGATAAAAACTATTATCTATTTAGAAACCTAAGGAACGCTTCCGAGCAAAACGATATTAAATCGCTAGTTGTACAAAAAGTAATTCATAAATTTAAATTAACTTTTTGATTAATATTCTCGCCTTTTAATTTTAACTAGTGGTCGCCCTGTAGTCGAAATTCGACCATAATACCTAATTAATAACCTATATATTCAATATACATCTATACATATAAATAAAATATGTACATATACGATACTAGCAACAAAAAACACTCGCTGGGCAGAAAATTCTCCAAAATTACTCCAGTTTATTATACCCCTGAGCCGCGCGGCTACCTGTTTCATATATTATTATGTGCGGCGTGCACTCTTCCTCCTCTCCTGTTGTTTTAGTTTTAGTAGGGATCCTTATTTCTTCCAATTAAAATAGCCTATATTAAGCAATGAAAATGTAGCATTTAAATGGTGAAAGAATTTTTTAAAGTAGTACAGTACTGTTTGATCCAATTCGTTACAAACATACTTACATATAAACCTTTCCTCTTTATAATATTAGTATACTCGTAGATTGTAATAAATGAATTTGTAAGCGCAGGACGGCCAACATCAGAAGTAGTCATAGTAGTGGGCGTGATTATTAATGTCTTTCGAGGGAACACTGTACATTTAGTCAATTTAACTTAACACACTCATAACTAAATACAATGTAAACATAATAAAACATTAAATTATCAATAATTATTTACAAATACGGATATAAGTAATTCGTCGACATTACGTGGTGCACGGGCGGTCCAAATCTGACATTCCCTTTTCTCTTTATTTCAAATAGCCAATTTTTATTCTAATTCTAATTTAATGTCTTTTTTAAAACATGCCAGTTTGTATCACCTTGCTGCCATCGATTCGACGCTTTACAAAAGTGCGATGTCAAAGCTTGATTTCACACTCTAATCCGATAAGCTTACCAAAACCTCCAGATGGCGCACTGAGTGCGCCGCCACGGCCGGACTGACATTCGACCGTCCTCGGGCGTTTGTTTATTGAAGCCAGGAAATCAGGAACGACGCCATTAATATGTGACCCGCTCGTTCATCCTGTCACTCAGGAACAATCTAACTAGCATTACTAAAATAAGTATGCTCTATCATATTTGTACCGTACGTAAATCCAAAATTATTATGAAAGCATGTATCCTTTCGACCATCTCAACTTATGGACCGGATGACATCTTTCCAAACCATGAGCGTGGACCAGACGAGTGTGTCCCTTCGACTATCCCAAAACTATGGGCATAGACCGGACGACACCGTCCCTTCGACCACCTCCAAACCATGAGCGTGGACCGGACGAGTGTGTCCCTTCGACTATCCCAAAACATGGGCATAGACCGGACGACACTGTCCCTTCGACCACCTCCAAACCATGAGCGTGGACCGGACGAGTGTGTCCCTTCGACTATCCCAAAACATGGGCATAGACCGGACGACACTGTCCCTTCGACCAGCTCCAAACCATGAGCGTGGACCGGACGAGTGTGTCCCTTCGACTATCCCAAAACATGGGCATAGACCGGACGACACTGTCCCTTCGACCAGCTCCAAACCGTGGACCGGACGAGTGTGTCCCTTCGACTATCCCAAAACATGGGCATAGACCGGACGACACTGTCCCTTCGACCACCTCAAAACCATGGACCGGACGAGTGTGTCCCTTCGACTATCCCAAAACATGGGCATAGACCGGACGACACTGTCCCTTCGACCATCTTCACCGCTTAAACATAAATCGCGCAGATGTGTCCCTTCGACCAGCCTTGTAAGAAGGCGTGGACCGGACGACACCGACCTTTCAATTACTTTGTAACCGTACCGACTTATCACGAACAAACCTCCTCAGTGCGAATTCCAATCTCGTACTCGTATGTAAAGATTACACTCGATCGCATCTCTTCATCTTCTTTAATCGCCGTCACGGTTTCCTCATCAATGTCTTGTAAACAAACCATCGTTTTTCTACGGTATTTTAAATTAATTCACAATTTTTAGTAAATCTCTAAAGTTCATACATGTAGCTTCTTCTTCTTCATTTTTCTATCTCATTCCTAACTTTACTTGTGGTCGGGCTAACTTGTTCATCTGCGCTAGCATAATCTGTCTTGATTGTCTTCAATGTCAAACACTATTTTGCTGAGTAGTTCTCGTTCCGCCTCATCACATAGCCGTACCACCTGAGCCTGCCCCCTTTGACTTTCTCTGTTACCGGAAACACTTTGAAAGATCCCTCACATATTCGTTTTGCACTCTATCTAGACGTGTCACGACGTCTACTCAGCAAAGCATCTTTGCAGCTCATGCTTTTTAAAAGTTGCCCAGCATTCAAAGCCATACAACATGGTCGGTCTCACAACTGTATTATATAACTTGCTTTTAGTTTTGATAGGCATTTTAGAATCGCACAGAATATCAGGCAGAGATCTTTACTTCATCATCGATGCGAGAATCAGCAGCTAGTATTGATCCAAGGTATTGGAAACCGGACAACTTCAGTAAAACAGTGCCTCTACTGTAATCTTAGTAAGTAGTCCATTATTAAATTATTGTTACGTACTACGGGTTCGGGATCGGAAATTAAAAGCGTTCTAGCACTAAAGATGTTTTATTTCTTCTACATAAACCTAACAAGATGTTCACTCACAAGCGCAGTTTGTACACAGCACTAGCTCAATTAAGTCTCCGAGCACTATAATCCACCACTTTTAATAATTCACTATACTCTTCTTCACTTTTCCACTATTTTGTTTCTCTTCGTAATTTTTGACTTAACTCCGAACGTCAACTAATCTCTCAACACACTGCCGGCCTTTTTATATGTGTAAATTTAGAAGATTCTAGTATCGAAAATGCAAAATATTTCTAGTAACTTCCAAATCTTTCCTGGAAATGCTTTATCTCTATCTGCTGACACATTAAAATTTGCAAAAAACTGTTCTTGTTATCTAATTGTCAAAAGTTTGAAATTGACATTTGCTGTTGTAAAGCATGGTACAAGCGTGCTATTATGACGGGTACGCACTCTACTCCGCGACATTACATAATATCAGGTTCAAAACGGATCCGTAATACTCTAACCCATACTAGAAATAGTTCACCCACACCTGCAGTGCTACTAACTTGTGTGCAAATATCTTTATACATTTCTTGTATCAGAGAGATAATGAGAGGCTCTAGAGAGGTACAATCATAGGTGGATACGTAGAAACATATTATAGCTATCATTCTTAAATAGTAAATAAAATAAAATCGCTTATACTTTCTATGTAACTTAGTTTGATTCCGCTCGCTATTTGTGATACGAAAAATAAACAAAGTCCTTTAGAAAATGCTTTACCTACTGGTAAACCCCGACCATAACTAAACCGTATTGCATTTGATATTGAATAAAAGCTACTCTGTATAGTTCCGTGCGTAATTAATAACAGCCGATTTCTTACTGTTAAGTGCTAACTAAACATTAATCAGTTCATTCAATATTTTTTAGTGAGTCAGAATTATCTTAATTATCCTCTAACTTTTTTAATACTAACCCTCCTAGTAGGTTTGCCGTAAATATAACGTTTACTTAGTGAGTTCAGAAGATTTTTTTATATTCTCTTTATTTAATTTTATATTAATCTAGGAGTAGTTGTTTTAATTTAGCTTTGCAAAGTTAGTCGTTATTCTAACATCACATATGATATTATCGATCCTTGACCTGGGACTCGAACCCTGGACTTCCCGATATGCAATCGTGCATGCTAGCCGCTACACCGCCGAAGCGATAAATAGTCATATTTTGACACTTACTTATTATTACTGGCCTAGAAATAACATTATCACACATGCAAGCAAACTTTTCACAGTATTTGTAATTCTGATTTATACGCAAATTACCTTTTAAAAGGGAATAGACAGATTTACTATAAAATAAACAAAGAACATGCTCACCGAATGATGTTTCTAAAGTAACTCTCCACGTTCTCGATTAATCTCTATCTCGCAGCGCCGGCACTTATTCTCTTGTCTGGGAACGATTTTGCGACGTGCCTACTGGCCAGGCTTGCCACACGTAAGGAACATAGCATTTGTTATCATACCTTGATTACGACTTAAACTACTTACGCTTTTTTTTAAAAACAATCTATTTTGACCGGTGATTTTTGTTTATGCCACTCCAATGAAATGTTCCATAAAATCTCATACCAAGGTCCAAGGCTTCTAACAATAAGGATGTTGGTGTCGAACTTATAAGCGATAAGATTTCGAAATAATTGTACTCTAGTAATTATGTAATATTATCTGGTCAGTTCCCATCGTGTTAAGCTATCTTTATAACGTAGTACGAAACAAATTCAGTTTTCACTTCTTCAGACAATTCAGGCTTAGTTATTCTTTTAAGCAAATTCTATAACCACGTACCTTAGCCGCAGTTTTCCTAGCTCTGGCTTAAAATTGTCGTGCTTGTAACGGTATCTGCCTTTGACATCCTTAGCTCTCAATTAAGCCTTCATACCCATTGAAACCTTCGTCAGAACATCAACCGATTTCATTGTTACGTAGTATGGTTCATCTATCCCACTTCTGATGTAAGCGCAGGACGGCCAACATCAGAAGTAGTCATAGTAGTGGGCGTGATTATTAATGTCTTTCGAGGGAACACTGTACATTTAGTCAATTTAACTTAACACACTCATAACTAAATACAATGTAAACATAATAAAACATTAAATTATCAATAATTATTTACAAATACGGATATAAGTAATTCGTCGACATTACGTGGTGCACGGGCGGTCCAAATCTGACATTCCCTTTTCTCTTTATTTCAAATAGCCAATTTTTATTCTAATTCTAATTTAATGTCTTTTTTAAAACATGCCAGTTTGTATCACCTTGCTGCCATCGATTCGACGCTTTACAAAAGTGCGATGTCAAAGCTTGATTTCACACTCTAATCCGATAAGCTTACCAAAACCTCCAGATGGCGCACTGAGTGCGCCGTCAAATTTATTATGGTTGCGTGACATTGTGTGTCAAATACATGGTAGTGTGTGTAATGTTTTGTTATTGATTTAATTTTTATGCATAATTAAAAAAAAGCATTCTGCACTCCTTGTCTATAATATAGACAATAAGCATAGTAAAAGATGTCATTCTTTTTACTATGCTATAATTGTGCTAATTTCATACTCCTCGGTCGGCGCAATTTTCGTAAAAAGGGGTACAAAGTTTTTGCTTCACGTATTAATATTAAAAGTTGGAGGTGATAATTGGTTAATTTTATTATAAATATGTTATGATTTGAAGCATTCAATATATCATTTCTGCATTGACCGAACACTGGTCACTTTAATATTTTGGCCTTGTCCTTTCGTCCAGCCACACGTGGACATATTTTTGCTCATTAGTCCGTGGAAGTGTAAATTAACGTGTAGATCGTAACTAATAAGTATAATATTTTATGCTTATTTAAAACGGTCCAAAAGCATTAAAATCAATTGACATTACAATAATTACGATTATTTTTTAATAGAAAATGTAAGAAAGCGTTGTAAGTTTTAATTTTTTTAATTTTCACCTTCATCTATACTTACGTGTATAAATAAAATTAAAATGTCTGTTTTTAACTTCAAATTAACAGATTTTCACTAAATACATATGAAAGTATATACGGTACTAACAAACCAATTTTTATAATTTTTTTCTGTCGGTCTGTCTGTCTGTCTGTTTGTCTGTTCCGGCTAATCTCTGAAACGATTTTGACGGGACTTTCACTAGCAGATAGCTAATGTTATAAGGCGTAACTTAGGCTACTTTTTAACCGACTTCAAAATAGTAGGAGGTTATATTTTAGATATTTTACTTATTTTAAGTAGCGGGACCCGTGGCTGGTCGCTAGTATTAAATAAACATGTCCTACGGCTGATAAATCTGTACTTTAAAATCTTTTAATGTTAGCAAACTTATTACGGTTTGTAAGCAATTCCTAATACCTAATACAAAATATCTAGACAATATAATAGCCTTGCTAAGTTTTGAAACGGCCCAAAAAATAACTCAATTAAAAGTTATAAGTTCATAGGATGTTTATGAGTTAGCACATACATCTAACAAATAAAATTAAGGAGTTTTATAAGTTTGTAAATAGGGAGAAATCTTACAATTTATTTAGTATCAAAAATCATAAAAAATTTGTAAATGTGTACAATTGTTTGTCATGCACAACGAATTTAGTACACAAATTTAGTACCTAAGGACAGTCGCATCCCAAAGCGCGAAACGGGAGTAATTCGCCAGTTCAACAACAATTTATATTCTATACATATAAAAAAATCGAGTCCAATCTTAAGGATTTGAAACATTTAGTCAACATAATCAATATAGAAGCTGAATCTATAGTTTTTAATATATTTATACTGTGTGTTTTTCTGTCTGTAAAACCTAGGCAAATTTTGATGAAATTTGGTATGATTGATTATCCGGGTATTGTGCGGGAAAATATCAAATTACTGAGTAAAGTATACTAAAATTATATTAAAATGTATATTAAAATGTGCGTTGTGAAGAATCCAACGGAGTGAAATAGAATTAATAGACCAGGGTAGAGAAGCCTTTAAAAATAATAAAAAGTAAAAAAAAAATAGTAGGATTAAACCCATTGGAAAAGAGAGGATTACCCTTAAACCCACCCCCTCTTCCCCTTCCCGACCTCAGATCGCCCGTAAATTATTTTTCCTTTCATTTTTATAATATTCTCCTCCTTTTCCAATGGGTTTCATCCTACTATTATTTTTTTTGTTTCAAAAACTATCGACCCTGGTCTATAAGTATAAACCTTGACTTAACATAATATTCATCCTCTATTCAATTTAAAAATTAAGAACTAAACAACTATAAAAACATTTTATCTAATGTTAATCTTCGTTAAAGCCAACGAGGAATAAAACATTGAGTTTTTTGTAATAATTTTGTTTGTTAATATTAATTGAAAACTGTTTCTTTAACCTTAAAGCACTAAGAATGTTAAGATGTAAGAATATTACTAGCGGAACTAGTTACTAGCTTTGGTCGCGCTAAAAGTACAAAATTTTTTTTTGCTTTATATTATTACTTATAATGACATACGTTTACATCATATACCTATCTCTTAAGTTTTAGCAAGAATTAGCAATATTTTGTATCCTCCTTATCCTTATCGTTCCTTAGAACCATTGTGTTTCCCGTAGGAATCAAAAATTTTACTTCAATAAAATATATTTAATAATAATTCGGTATTTTTAATTTTGCTTCGTGTAATAAATAATATGTAATTACACATTTCAATTACATAATGCCTTTGTTCGGTTAGTTTTATTTTATTTCTATACTTAAAAAGATTTTTGTTTCATTTTAAGCCGATAGTCGATACATTAAAACAGGTTGATCGTGTTTAGAAATTATAATAACTATGAGAACGAGGTTTAATTAAAACCAAATATTATTATTTTTATAGTAGGAAGGTGTTTTGCAGGTTAAAACGTCACTATGACGTCAATTGCTTTGAAGAGCATCACTTTTTGCAAGCTTTGCCAAAATTGCCTCGTAATGGCAGATGTTATGTGTTTAATTTCTTACTTATAGCAATATATTCTGTTCCTATAGTACCTACTCTTGCAAGCTACTGCTACAGACTACTACAGACCAGTAGCTACAAGCTACTGGTCAAGCCATTTCGATGAAAAACACTTGTTACTTTCGGGTAGCAACCGAATGGGCCGGCACGCCCCGTATAGTTCATTAGTACCACTCTCTCACAGAAGACCGGCGTGAAGTGGCAGCTATGCTGTCGCGTTTCGTCCGGTGAGTGAGAGTCCGGGAGGCCCACTCTCCTTCCCCCGTCCCACTTCCCTTCATCCTCCGCCTTCGTTCCCCCCTCCCTCCCACTTCCCTCCCTCCTCCATCCCTCCCTTTCCATCAGGTGAGCCTCCTGCCCGTTTGCCCCCTTTTTACCATTGAAAAAAAAAAATGTTACTGTAAAAGCCCGAACTTTGGTAATTCCTAAGATTTTCCAGGAAATCCAAAGATTTACCAACCCTTAATGGTAAAAGTACATACCGTTCCACCGTTCACTTAGTAAATCTTAGGATTTACCTCAAAGACACGGTAAATGTTGAGATAACTAATACGTATTTGGCGTATGGCCTTGTACTCGTGGCAGTCTGCAGCCCCCTGCTACTCGTTCCATCTCCCTCTACCGTCTACGCTCTGGAACGTTTATTCAATTCCTGTTTGTGTTTTCGATGTCAAAATTTTTACTCCAGTCATGGGTTTATATTTATAATACGTATATTTATAATAATATTGTATTTTAAGTTATACAAGCGTATTAACTATACCAGTACCCTTTGAAGAACTTTGGATTGGATGGTGTTTTGTAAAAACACAACATTAATGTTTGGACATTAACATGTCCAAGCATAACTTACTGTAGAGTATACCAATTTAAATAATATACGAGTATACTATAATACCAATTTAAATATTATCTTATACCTCTCCGGTAAGATGTTCTAGGAGAAATATTAGTCATAACACGAAGAAATTTTGTGGGATTATGTATTTTTCGGAATTACCTTAACTTGTACCCGAAATAAGCGCCAACGTCATAATCATGTAACGCCAAATCCTCTATAAGTACCTAATTAATTTCATAAATTTCATTAATATTGCATAAATGTTTTTTATATAAATTAATTTGTTAATAAATTTTATTCATAATAAATGAAAGAAAAATTTATAACGTACTATAAAACACACTTTAATGTTAAAGGTTTGTACATAAATAAGTCTATTGACGTTAGTCCATATAAAGAAGAAATCAATCCTTATATGATCAATAATAATTAAAATAACGCGAATGTTATCGAAAAATCTATCAAAAAGATATACATAATATATCAGACACCCTGACTTATCTCTATATTTTCGAATCGAATTGCTCCTAAACGGCTGGACCGATTTTGATGAAATGATTTGTGTGTGTTCGAGTGGATTCGAGAATGGGTCCACTACAAAATGTATTTCTTGAATTTATTAGTAACTAGAGTACTCCGGTAAAAATAATCCGGTAATACCGGTAAAAATTTGTATAGATAGATATTTTTTACAAATTTCGATTTTTTTTTTATTATTAAAACTTTCCATGGGCTTTCAGGAACATACAAAAATGCATTTGCAGAATTGGTCGAGCCATTCTCGAGTTTTGCGCTTACCAACATTCGTTTTTATTTATATAGATTTATTCAATATTCGATTATAGATAAGCCGTTGCTAGGCAACGTTGTTTTGCGTATGCGTACTGAAACATTTCACGAGGTGCAAACGTTTTTTTTATTTTCAATTACAGAACAAAGTCTGTCGGGTTCGCTAGTCATTATATAAATAGTAAGGACTTATTATTCTAATTACTATTTACCCTTATTATGATCAGTTTGAAGAATTCGGTAAAAACCATGACATGTGAAACCACGTAGTTGATTCAATGATTTGTATATGACCAATATCCTTGAGTTATTTGATATTTCAAAGAAATTTTTTAGTCATTACATTTCAATGTTGTATATATCTTAATCATACGAGTATTACCTATATTCACGGAGCATAAAACCAACCTTACAGTTCAAGTATATTTTTGTTCAATGTTAACTAATATATTATTTTTCAAGCAATTTCCTTTCAAGCCAGTTCCCAGTATAGGAATGTCTATACTTTTAATATTTCACAGTTTAAATTTTTTAGGCCCGGGAGCTAATTAACGTCCACGAAGTTTATAAATCCGTCATCCTATAAATATCCTATTAATACATATTATAAGATTCATATGAGTATCTGCTTAAATGTCAATTGAGAAGTCCATTATGTTAAGAAATAAATTAAAAAAAAAACAATTTAATTTTCTTTCCAATGGTTTCAATAGGTAGATACAATGAGTAATGACACCCGGATCTCCAAAGTTTGAACGTATATTATAATCATGGCGTTTATAACCATGGCATTTTACAAATACCAAGAACTTTGCTACCTATATTATTACAAAAAAAATCCTTTTCTTTAAAATGAATTTACTTATAGACCATTATACCTATATTTCTTTATCTCGAAACGTTTGTTACTTACATTGTTGCATTTTTACATTGTTATATTGTACGTTAAATGTTAATTACAGCAGTTTAAGATAACAATCGTGTAATTATAGTGTAATAATAGTGTAATAATAGGCTAATATACATAATATATTTTCTATTATATTTAATACTAGCATTTCCCGCGGCTTCGCACGCGTTCTAAAGACCGGAAATCAAAAAATCGCACGGTATGATACCTCGCAGAACTAACGCTCGCCCTTCCCGTTTTTGCAACATTTTTCATTGATGCTCCGCTCCTATTAGTCGTAGCGTGTTATAATATAGGCTTCCTCGATAAACGGACTATTCAACACAAAAAGAATTTTTCAAATCGAACCAGTACTAGTAGTTCCAGAGATTAGAGCGTTCAACCAAACAAACAAACAAACTCTTCAGCTTTATAATATTAGTATAGACTAGCAAACACGTCCCCTTCGCTGGGCGTAAGTTAAAATAAATTAATTATTATATAAGTATACATTATCCATAACTTTGTCAACAAGATTTTGCTGTTAGTTGATGAAATGTTTAGTATTGACGAGGACGTTTAGCTAACTGCATCCCTATTGACCAGATACTGTAAAGAAAAATAGCAACAACGCATTTGCACATAATATATAAATTAGAAGACATTTTAAATAAAGACTGTTATTTATCATATTTAAGGTAATTTAAAACATAAAAATAAAATCTCTCTATATTTAAAAAAAATAAAAGTCGACTTCCATATAACACCAATAATTACTTTTTAATATATTTTAATACTTGACATAAATTATTAACATACCGTTTAATATTAAATTCTGCATATTAATAAAAATAAATATTTAAAAATTGGAGCAGTTGCAGCGTTTCAATGTCAATGTCAAAGCAAATATATATTATTTAGTAATATGCACCTTGATATTTAATATTTAGACACACCTCCGAGTTCTAATATATTAGCATAATATTCGTAGTTGCGTAATTATTACTTCAAGGTGAATGGACGATATAATATCATTGGCCATACCATTTTCAGAAGGCCGGCTGTATGGGCATGCGCGCTGGTCGCTGCTCGTGGCCAAGAGGAAAAGTCGTTGGGGGATCTTCTGTACTTCATTCTATGATGCACACACGAGGTAACAAAAAAGACTACGACTCATGGGCTGCTAATGGAAATCCAGGTACCATAAATCAAATAACTTTTACATAAAATGAAAACGGCATCACTCTTTCTGATTAAATGTACACACTTTTTAATTTACAGGTTGGGACTATAACAGCGTTTTAAAATATTTTATGAAATCAGAAAACATTCAAATTCCTGAGTTAGCTAAAGACACGAAACATCATTCAACAACAGGACCAATGGTAATTCAATACCCAAATTGGCGTACTTCATTGTCTGACGCCTTTTTACAGGCTGGTCTGGAAACAGGTAGCAAAATCATAGACTACAATGGAGAAAAACAAATAGGATATTCCATTATACAATTCACTATGAAAAATGGAACCAGAATGAGCGCCAGTCGAGCTTTCCTTCATCCAATTAAGCACCGTAAAAACTTTCATCTTATCAAAAACGCAATAGTCACTAAAATCCTCATTAATCCTTCGAAGAAACAAGCTTATGGCGTGCAATTCGACAAAGGAGGAGAGAAGTATGTCGTAAAAGCGAAACGTGAAGTAATTTTATCTGCAGGTGCTATTAACTCTCCACAGCTGTTAATGCTTAGTGGAATTGGTCCGCGAAAACACTTGATGAAGAAAAATATAACAACATTATTCGATTTACAAGTTGGTTATAATCTCCAAGATCACTGGGCATTGGGCGGCCTTACTTTTCTAATAAATACAACTGATTCCCTGCGAATTGAAAAAGTTGTTACTTTTGATAATATTATTCAATATTTTAGTGATCATAATGGGCCAATTTCAGCACCAACTGGAACTGAAGCTATAGCATTTTTCGATACGAAAAATCCAGATGATGAAGATGGGTATCCTGATTTAGAACTGCTGTTTGTTGCTGGTTCTCTTGTGTCCGCATCAGCATACAAACACGCTTTTGCTATTGATGAAAGTTTATACAATACTGTATATGCACCCATAAGTACTCGACATACTTGGATGGTTTTTCCTATGTTACTGCTTCCAAAATCTAGAGGTCGGATAAGTCTTAGAAGTAATAATCCTTATGACAAACCAATTATAAACGCCAATTATTTTACAGATGGCGGTCACGATGAAAATGTTATATTATATGGGATTAGAAAAGTAATAGAATTATCAAAAACTAAAGCATTTCAAAAATTCGGCAGTAAATTACATGATATTCCTATACCAAAATGCGCAAATTTCAAATTTGATTCCGACGCTTATTGGATATGTGCTATGAAGACTATAACAAACACGATTTACCATCATTGTTGTACCGCAAAAATGGGACCACGGGATGATCCAGACGCTGTAGTGGATTGTCGTTTAAGGGTCCACGGATTGAAAGGTTTAAGAGTGGTCGATGCCAGTGTTATGCCGCATGTCCCTGCAGCTCACACCAATGCACCGACTATGATGATAGCAGAAAAGGCCGCAGATATGATTAAAGAAGATTGGGGGTTCCCTATTACACTGGACTAAAGATCCAAACTGGGACTTTAATCTGTCAAGAAACGCAGCATAAGAAAACCACGGGACAGATTTTGATGAAGTATGGTGATAGCTGTTTATCCGGCATAACGTATAAGATTAGTTTTGTGAGTGTGCTTATAAATTTTGTTCGTGATGATTATGATATACGCGTACCATGAATAATGCCCTTACACCATTTGCTGTAGAAATCTACTAGTGACAAGAGAGCTGGCTCCTTTATTGATCAACAAATCATTCCACGATGACAAGACGTGGACACTAAAAATTAAGAATACAATTGTTATTTTGTATATATAAATAAGGGTATTCATTACTTAAATGTATTTCTTTGTAATGTTAAATTTTTAACCGACTTTCGCAAGGAGGCGGAGGTTAACAATTCGATCGGTATTTTGTTTTATGTATGGTGTACATATTTATTACTCTGTGCGGTCTTAGCGGTCGCGGGTTCGAGTCCCGCTGGGGGCATACATTTGTTGAGCTCGAATGTTTGTACTCCAGTCATGGGTGTTTATATTTATAATATGTATGTATTTAAACTTATATATGTGTAGTATATCAACCATCTAGTATCCATAACACAAGGCTCGTACCTTACCGTGGAACTAGATAGTGCTGTGTGCAAAAGTCCCAACATATTTATTTATTTATATGATCCGATTTATGTGATGTTTCTTTTGTTTGATGGGCAATAGCTGTCATTTGGTCCCATAAACATTTAACATAGTTTGACCCAGTAGTTTTTATTTTATGAACATTTTTTTTATTTTTAACCCACTCCATTTTCATGTATGTTCACCGATTTATTACCGACTGTTACCGATTTAATAATGAAATATACTTTTTACACGAAGAAAGTGGATTTGATACGGTTTCGACAAACAGCAATAGAGATGGTGAAGGAAGATTATAGCAATATTAATATATATATATATATATAGCAATATTAATATATATAATGTACCTATAAAGTTTTGCATAATTTTTCTGAAATAAGCCATTGAAATAATCATATTTGAGAATTAAGTGGTACTGCCATGCTTGTTACCTTCGGGTAGCAACCGAATGGGCCGGCACGCCCCGTATAGTTCATTAGTACCACTCTCTCACAGAAGACCGGCGTGAAGTGGCAGATATGCTGTCGCGTTTCGTCCGGTGAGTGAGAGTCCGGGAGGCCTACTCTCCTTCCCCCCTCCCTCTTCCTTTCATCTTCCGCCTTCGTTCCCCCCTCCCTCCCACTTCCCTCCCTCCTCCATCCCTCCCTTTCCTGAAAGGCCGGCAAAGCATCTGCAAGCCTGGCTTGCAGATGTCCATGGGCGGAAGTGATCACTTTCCATCAGGTGAGCCTCCTGCTCGTTTGCCCCCTTTTTACCATTAAAAAAAAAAAAATTAAATCGGAATGTCGCTTCTTAGGGCGCATCCGACCGATGCAAAAATACTATATTGTTAAATATATAATCTGCTCTGCAGTATAATTTATAGCATGATACAGTTATAAAGTAATATTATAAAGAGGAAAGGTTTGTATGTAAGTATGTTTGTCAGGAATTGGCTCAAAAAGTACTGGACCGATTTTAAAAATTCTTCACCATTTGAATGGTACTAGGGATTGCAATCCGGAAAACCGGATCCGGTAATCCAGCGGATCCGGCATCATTTAACAGTCACCGGATCCGGTACTAATTTACCGGATCCGGCGACCGGATCCGGTGTTTGCAATTTTTGGCAAAATAATAGAGTTTTTGTATGAGTTGGTACTTTAAATGCGTAGCGCGAGGTGTTCATGCCTTCGTGTTGGTGTCTGACATAAATATAAGACTTGTTTGTTAGCATTTTTGAATACTTTAATAATTATAATGGTCTCATCTCAGTAAAGTAAGGTAATTATTAATTAAGGTAGATATTAGATTTTATAAATTTACTTTATAAATAAAAAAATAATTAATCTATCTGTTAAAGTGAAATCTAGGAACTCTGAGCTACTCGTTAGAAAGTTAAAATTTTACTAGTTACCTACACTAGCCACCACTACATTTTAATTGTTTGCTCGTTGCCTAATCTTAACATTGGATTGGAAAAGGCTCTGTCCTGAATTACTGATGGATCAACGCACAGCCTAAACCGGTAATCAGTCTCTAGACCTAAAACTTCAAGAGTGTGTGTTTTGTATCAGACGTAGTTATCCGATTACTAAGGATTTTTCGAAATTTTAATCCTAAGGGAGTGAAAAACGGGGGCATAGTCTGTATGGTGTGCAATCTACTTTAAATTTTGCATAAACATACTTTAACAGAATTGATGGAAGGTGTGTTTCGTATTGTATTGAAACCCATTGTCTAACGGGGTTAAAAAGGGGTAAACAATAATTTGGGGGTAACTTACATCAAAGATGACATCAATACTCCTTAGGGCTTTTGATTTAAATTACAGTTTATTTTGGCACAAGGTTGAAAACGTAATACTTTTCTTAACAAAGTCAATCAAAGTATGTAATAGTAGGCATATGTCTATCTACTACTACTACGCCAAGAAAACCAAATAACTGGTTCTATACAGTAGTCCAGAGTCCTCATAACAAAAGGAATGAAATGGTAAATGGGGGTATTAATTTTTGTACATTATAAGTAAAAGCGTATAGCCAAACATGTATTTTGTACTTTTGGTGCGAGCGAAGCAGCGGGTACCGCTAGTTTTTTATAAACTACTTACCTATATTAAGTACAATGATACTTGAATAACTTACTAACAGTTCAATTTGAACCAAAAAGCGAAAATCATATTGTTTTGGTCAATCCGGCCGGCGGATTGATGAAAATTAAGCCGGATCCGGCCGGATTGAAAATGACGCCGGATTGCAATCCCTAAATAGTACATTATCACTGATTAATATAGGCTATTTTAATTGCAAGAAAAAAATAAGGATCCCTACTAAAACTACAATAACAGGAGCGGAGGAGGAGTGCAAGCCGCACATAGTAGCGGCGCTGCTCAGGAGTATATTAAAGCTGGAGTAATTTTGGTGAATTTTCAACCCAGCGAGTGATCGAATGAAGTTTAGTAGCGAATAAAAAAATGAACGCGGGCGAAGCCGCGCGTATTGCTAGTATTTTATATACATAAAGAATCTCTTTGAGGGGCGATAACTATCATTTGCTACAGATAAGGCGATCTAACTGATGTCTTGATTTTTATTTGAATGCTCGGTAAACAAGTCTATATATCGGCATAAATCTTTTTCAATTAACATATTTAACTCACAATGTATTGTACCGAAATATACATACAACATACGAGATTTTACTCATAATAATAAGAAAAAAAAAATAGTTTGTTATTTCATCAATCCAACATTAATGATCAAATTTGTCTTTGAAAAGGACATTCAGAATACTTTCATCCTTGTCCTTAATGGTAGGGGAGCCCACGATGCTAAATGGGGATTTACTCGAGCGTCATAGAGACTTATTGGGGTGCAAAGCTTAGATGATAAGAAGAAAAAAATGTTATATGATATATACCTATTCATCGGTGGGGGAAGCGGCTATAGATTTTTAAATATGTAAAAAAAAACTGTTGCATGGACATCCTCGAGCGCGTCAGATATTGATAGCATCAATGCCCTGCGTATTTTTAATAACGTAAGTATGTTAATCTGATCGTTTGCATGATGCGGGTGGTTGTATGTAAGGGTTGAAAATGAAAAAAAAAATTTTATCGAGCGCGTCAGATTTTCTAAGGGAGTGTTAAGTGCACCAAAAAAAAGCTCTCATTTTCATAATGTGCAAAAAAAAAATCGCCATTTTGAAATACTCAAGCGCGTCAGATTAAGATATATATGGTTCATCTTAATATTCTAAACGTACTGTCTCATAATCTGACGATTATCTAGAGGGATTCGCCTGATCTGACAAAAAAGAATTAGAAAAACGGTTCACCCTAAAGGCCATCCGCTGCAACTTCCCGCTAATTCCATTCCTGGGCGCTTTAAATTGTACTTATGACATTTTTGAGCTTAAAATATAATTTATGTGATTTTTTGAGCTCGCTGAGTTCAAAGAAATAATATTTCTATGCATTTGAGCTCTCCCAGCTCAAAAGTCTGATAGAAGTTTCATAGAACACTATATTTGGAATTTTCAAACCGCAATAACTTTTGATTGAATGAACCGATTTTTATGTGTTTGGTGGCATTCTACGCAGTTTTTTAAGCCTCATAAAGAATTTTTAATTGTCAATTGGTCAAACTAGAAATTTCGGAGTAACTCCGAAAAAAACACTTTTTCGGGGTTCTTGCGTTCACGATATCTCTTGAACGAATCAACCGATTTTGACCAGCTTGGTGGCGATCGACGTGGTTTTTCAAGCTGAAGGGCGGATTAGTTTTTGAAGTTGGTCGATAAAGCAATTTAAAGTTATTCAAAAAAAAAACACTTTCAAAAAAAAAACCTTTTTTTTGTGATTTTTCAAATTCTCAAAATCTAACTTTGATCCCTTAGAACGTCGTTTAGTAGATTCCGAACGGTTTAATCGTTCAATTTATAAGCGAGTTACATAGTCCACACACACACACACACACACACACACACACACACACACACACACACACACACACATACACACACACACACATACATACAGACATACATACAGACATACATACAAACATGTGAAAACATCGCGGGGGTAATCAGGGAAGCTTCCTATGACCTTAAAACGTCGAGATCTGATGAAAACTAGATTTTTGCAAAACGGGGTAAAAGCAATAACTTCCCGATTTTTGAAAATCTTCGATTTTCTTAGCGGGAAGTTAAATTTTTTATTTTTTATTTTTTTAAATCATTAAACTTAATTAATTGGAAAGCTCAGGAAATAGCATGGAAATAAATAAGTGTATGCTTTTTCAGTAGAATACATGTATTTATAAAAAAATAATTTTTGTTATTTCGGCTTGCGGAAATCGTCAGATTATATATTTTTCGCTATTTTTGAATTATGTCCTTCAAATTAAAAAAAAAATTAGCTAAGCTCGAGAATGTCGAGATGACGTTTTTTTTACAACTTCGCTGCCCTCCCCTTTCTTAACGTCATTCTCAAATTGTCAGATTAGTGGAATATACATTTTTTAGGATGTAATTAACTACCCCTACATTAATCTGACGCGCTCGAGAATTTCTGATGGTCAATTTTTTTTTACTAATCTGATCCTGTATCCCTCACGGGCGGCCTTATATATGGGGCTCATGTTTGGTGGAGGTACTTAACCGGGTACAAGGTATCCCCTGTATATTAATCTGCCGCGCTTGAGTAAATCCCGAAATCCCCGCTTGGCCTCCCCTACTATAAAGTAATTCACGTAGTAAAATTTGATAATCGATATAACATATTAAATAAGAAAGGCACGTTTTACGCTTGAGTGAAGCGAGGACAGGTTACAAGAGGTTTTTAAGGATAGACTAACTAGACGTGATCTACACCACGTACACCTATAGACAATTAGTTAATAGTAATTTAATTAATCAAATAACCTGAAAATTAATAGTATAACATTATTTATGTATTTTCCAATCTTACTTGATTAAATTCTTTTATCTTGTAAGTTGGAAACAAATATGTTATCCTAAGGGACAAGAGTACTCAAAGAAGTTCGACCTGTAATGTTAATTTTTGTCTATAAACATTAAACATGTATACAAGTATGTACATATTTTATAAGGAGTCATAGATAATTATAGACATGATCTCTATAATACTGGGGGCACCAATGGACTTATGATATGGACTTTAGTAATTAGTATCCCCCCTTTTTAACATCCCATTGCTGGAATACAAGGAGAATAAGGCCATAGTACACCACACTGGGACATTCCCGAACGAGGACATTGCCACTCCTTCAATTTAGTTGTACAAATTTATTTTAATAATGGGCTCAACTTTTAAGTTTCATCAAGAGGATTTTACGCTTTAATCAATAATTACCGCTTTTAACTTAAAATATATATATACGATAGCGTTAATCTGGAAACTGTTTAGGTTTACCGGAAAAACCACGCTCAGGAAACTCGCCAAGTAAGGAAAGTAAACATATTATAAACAACATTTACAACTTTTTCATTTTATTGGATATTCTTCGGAATAGATAGTTGTAGGACCTACAATGTTTGTCTAAGATATTAAGCTGACATGGACTGAAAAATGCATAAAACATATTTTTGCGAAATAACCTTGAATATTTTTTATTGCATACGCGGGATGGGCGGGGATTTCCACTATGTGTTTAAGATGGTACCAATTTTCAGGTTTTTTCGAATTATTGTAACCTTGAATATCTATATGGAACAGAGTATTAATTATTGTGATAATTAGCAGAACGATCTATTACTTAGAAGCGTAAAAATATTTTTTTCGTTTTGATTAAACGACCTATTTTGAAATTCTGACGTTCAGTATAGGTATAGCTTATCTATATAATTAATATATTGAAGATAAAAATTATTTCGCATAATATAATAAAATTAAATATCTGTACTATAAAATCTTACGGTGAAGGAATACGTCGTGAGGAAACCTGCATGTCTGAGTAAACCTAGTAAATTTTCGAAAGATATATGAAGCCCGCCAACCATGGGCGTAGCGAGGTACGGGCAGGGGGGAGGGTCAGCAGCCCCCCCCCCCCCCCCACCTGTAAGATGCAGGAATGCTCACAAACCGTAAAGTAATATTACGTAGGAAGCCTATTAATAAACAAAAGCAAAGTTGATTCTATTGACAAGCGAATTTTATAAAATTGTACTATGAATACTACAGTAAATAAAGCCGTTTTTTTTGGTCAACCTCGCACTAAATTTCCGATCCAATTTGTATTTTTTTTTTTAGGTTAAGGGTCACTTACTGACCATAAAATCACAAAACGCTGACAGATCCAGGTGGAGCTTCGATCGCAATCTTGAAGAAAAGTTTTTGGCCGATATCTCGGAAACTATGCACTTTAGGGCAAAAGTTATTCAAAACATTATTGCAGAGAATAAAATTTTGCATCTTTTATTTCCTGTAAACTTTTTTGTAAAAATTACCGTTTACGATTTATGGCCCATTTAAAGAACCGGTTGTTCTATTTCGACCGATAACTTTTAAAATATTAGATTAATCAATAAAATGCATCTATTATTTTTTAAGATCACATTATTCTCTACAACTTTTCTTTAAAACTATTTTTTTGATGTCAATACTTTTTGAGTTATCGAACGTTTAATATTGGACTGCCCGGTAGTAGTCGAAAATTTCAAAGTACGCATAGAATATAAAACAAATTCAACAAACTAATTTGAAAAACGGTGGTGCACGCGTCGCATGCTTTTCGACTCGCTATTGGATTGTCAGTTTAAAATACCATCGCGCACACATAACTTTTATTTATTACGAAATATAGTGAAGAAATATTTTTGACGTATATTGTTTTATAAAGAGAGGGTCTGATAATAATGCAGTAAATAATTACAAAAAAATATATTAAATGAATTAATTTAATTTTTTGTAAGTAGATTAAACATTCTACACTGAATCAAACATATTTTATTAATTAATAGAATTCTATTTAATGACATTCTATCTAATATATTTTTCAATGTACCTACCAATAATCAATATATATCGTGAGCGAAAGGCTAGTTCAAAAATAAAAGAATAGGCTTAGGAATTTCGTATGCGAATGTACCGATGCGCAAACACACGCACACCCGCCAAAACCTTCTTACAGCGTTATTTTTACGTGACGCGAAGTGTATATTGCTAATGGCGCAAAAAATACAACTGTCAGAATAAAAAAATACCCTATGTGAATGGTCACATAGCGTTTTTTTACATCCATTTGTTATAAGAAAAATACATAGGGCTTTTTGCTTTTTTGGAATCTAGGTCTCATATCACAAAAAGGGGCTTATGGGTATGCGTAGCTCACTGTATACTATTAAAATATGCAATGAACTCGGCTCGGCTCGGTTTTTGCAGGCACAACGACCATATAATTTACTTCTTATTGCGGAAAAATAAACGGTTTTCTGTGGGATTGATTAATTTTCGTTTTTCACAGAGCAAGGGATAAGCTATTTACTTTGTACTAACCGTTATGACGTAGTACCTAGGATCTAATTCGGGCAAAGCGAAAGGTGAGTAGCAACTTATTATTAAATCATAATATAACCTTTAGTTTTTTCACTGATTTCATGTCCACTTCCTTGTTTACAAAACTAAAAACAAAAAACTACGTAAATCTTAAACTACCATAAACTAACACAGAGTAGGTACAAAAGATACATTTTACGTGACACCCCAAAAACGAGGCCAATTTTCTAAACGATTGTATGACGGCATTCGATGCGTGTGACGTAAAGACGATTAGTGAACTTGATCATGAAAGAGAGGTCACGGTGAGAGTGCGCATGGTATACGTTTCTTTTAATATAACGCGAAGAGCGTTTCATTAATACGCTAGTGCTTGGGAGGCATTCATAAGGTCGCTAACTTGTAGTCGGTTAGAACAGTGCTGTGCGCATGTTTTGTTTGTGTACGGATTGAATTGTATTGAAAGTGAGTATATTTTTTTAGAATAAATTTGCCAATAAAATATAAAATTATTTCATTGCAAAATTCTTATTAAAAAAAATAGTATAATAATGCAAATGTAATTAATACTAATAAAAATTTAAGTAACGTTTATAAATTATTTTTTATAAAATTAACCGCTGAGCTAGTGAATAAAAGACCGCGCTTCCGCATAAAATACTCTTATTTGAATGTCAAATATTTAATTTATATATTTTATTTAAAAGAAAATTAATTGCATAAAATAAATTAGAGTTAATAAGGGCTTAGTCTCACTCTGGGCATGGGCAATACTATTAAATATCTTTTGTATTGAAAGTAAGCCCACAACGTAATAAATCTATTAATTGTTTTAAAATTACTTTGCGCCAGCTAAATGTATTAAGTACTTTATAAGTAATATCCGAAATTAACTTTTTCTACTTTAATGAATGTTTGATTTAAGTTTTTAATGTGTAGAAATTGGTAATTCCTATTTTACCCAAATTTAATAACACAAATTTACAAATATAAACCTCGAATATAGAATTTACGCGAATATTTGACATTATATAGATTGAATGATTGCTGTAAAGCATTCGATGCGTAGAGAATAAAAAATCCGCGACAAAATCCGAAAAGATAGTTTCATTTATAAAACTTTTAAATTGGTAAAGAATTATCTTTTGATACTCTGATTAACAGGAAAATTTCTTCTTAATATTAGTAATAAAATATGAAACAAAACTATACAGACTGCACAACAATCTCGTCATTTTATAGAGTTGTACTCGTAAATATATTTAATTATTTTCATACAATCAAAATATATAATTTCTAATGTTTGTTTTATTCAGTTATTAAGATTATATACGAGTACACATATTATGAGAATTGTGCTAATATTCCTTATATATATATTACTAGCTGACCCGTGCCCACTTCGTTGGGCATAAAGTGAGAGTGTTTAAATAATTTAATAAAAAACTACTTTTTGTCACTTAAATATAAAAGTTAGACATATGCTGTCGTTGACTTTTTTGTAGGCATTTTTAAGCTCCACATCTTTTCTCTAGAACTCAAAAATATATCTTTCATAGTTAAGGCAGCGTTCGTAAGAAACGCTTTCATTCGACCGTTTTTTCTCCGATTCACTTTGAAAAACGGACTACCACGTAAAAAAATTTTTTATTTTTCGGTTTTTTATATAACCTATGACACTCAGCAATAATGTGGCTTTCTATTGGTGAAAGAATTTTTAAAATCGGTTCAGTAGATCCCGAGATTACCCCTTACAATTGAACAAATAAACAAACTTTACTTCTTTATAATATTAGTATAGATATATAATATATAATATATATAATATATAATATATATAATATATAATATATATAATATATAATATATATTATTCCTAATTAGGGTGATAGGTACATATCGTGATAGAATATAGACTATTTTATTTTAAAATCCAACAATAAAAATAAACAATGCCATTAGTCTACCTGTGGGAACACTGCACGCTGTCAAGAATCTAAATTACGTATCGTTCAATTCACAGTAAGTATGAATGCAAACACGTGTTTATCACATTATTTTCGCAGGACGCACCTACCGTCTAAATGTAGCCTAAATTGTACAATATATCAAGTTGGAGGTAAATTACAATAATTATATTTTTCACAATCAGAATAAAGAATAAAGTATACAAAAATGTAAAGCACAAAAAGGCAAATTAGGTGGCTTTATCGCAACGTAGGTGATTTTTTGTTCGAGAACAAAAAGATAAAATATTAATATTAATTTGGTACAAAAAGCTAGTTTAAGTCGCTTACAACAAATGAAATCAAAAATCTATATGTACTTTTACATAAACTAATACATATTATAAATAAAGCAGGATATAATGACAATGTAATTTGAATGTAGCTGACCTATATATCCTAATTACAATGTTCCGGACGACAATTCTAAATTTTTCACTAGAAATATTATTAACCGACTTCAAAAAAGGAGGAGGTTATATTTAACTGTTAGGTGTTTATAAAAATTAAAAACAACCAAAACTCCACTGAAGTGCTTAGCGATAAACTCTACATAACTTTTATCATCACTCGCATAGAATGTAGATTAGATTGCCATTTTTTCTAAGCCGCAGGTTTTTGCTCTAGTATGGATATATTCACCATAACCCTAACTTCACATACCTACAATAACTATTATTATATATAATAATTATTGTATCGCTCTAGAATATTCATTTGGGGCAACGCAATATTAATGTAGATTGTAGAGTCAAGAAAAAGACGGCAAGTTATTTTTTATATTAATTTTTTTTAGCATAAAAACTTTTTGTTCAAAATAACTTCAGAAAATACACATTTTCAAAATTAAATACATCTTTAATAACGATAAAAACTATAAAATAATAAATGTACATTATATTATAAATATAACATATATGGTATCATGATAACATAACAACTTTGTAGTTAATCAGTTTTAAATAAAGTGTTAATTGTAAAAAATAATTTTTAAAAATATCGGCACTGTCTGTTTTTTGAAAACTTTAATATAACAAATAATCTAGAGATAAACTAAATTAAAGTATCTATTTGCGACTTTCCATGTGAATATATTTTTCTATTTTTTATTTTATTTTTAGGTCTTCGTTAAAAAGATTCCTTGGCATAGAAATCATTGTTTTAAGTTCTCACGAGTGACAAGAAAGAATGAACATGTAATACCTGTTACTCGAAAGGTAACTATTAATTAAATTACAAATAAAAATTACATAGCTGTTCATCCTGTTAGTGATTTGGCATAGAAATCATAAAACGGAAATACTACTCCTATTAGAATTTTTAATTGGTTTTTAAAGTTTAAAATATCATCTCAATATTCAGTTATTATGTTGTCCTTTGGAGGTATCGATAAATATCAAAATACTACCTGAGCATATTAAGTATTTTGAACACGCACGTATAAGAATTCAACAGAAAACCCGATTTGCAATGACTATAAAATTTTGGTAGCGCGACAATATTAGTGAATGACTAATACACCTACTCTTAAACCACTGAAAAGCAATAATTTCGTATTTTATGTTGTTTTTTTATTTATATATTTATAGTAAGGATTTCCTTTAAGTAGGTATAGAGTATTAACTATAAATATAGTATATTCATTAAAACAACAATTATTATGAAAATTCTTTTAACAGTAGTAATCCGTATTAAGTATCCGATATTATGCGAAACTTTTATTTCGGATTCGGTTACGGTTATGGATAATTTTTTATATCGGATATCCGATAGTTTCGGTTACGGTTACGGAGCTCCCTAACATCCCTGTTGTAAATGCCCTTTTTTCCACTATAAAAAATAATTTATTTATTTCCGGCTATCTCTCTACCGATAGAACACTATTTTAATTAAGTAAAGTAAACAATTATACCGTTTATAGAAAACGCCTGGATAATCAAATATCAAAATCGGTCCAATGGTTTTCTAGTGATGCGATCACAAATGAGAGACAAGAAATCTAAAACTATAGGTTCAGTCCCTGTATAGATAATAATGACAATTTCGAAAATAATCGATTAACAATAAACACTCATGATACGGTATCTGTGGTTATATTCGGCGGTAAGAATTTAGCCGTTATAATTTGCGCAAAATTGTGAAATCATGAACATTACAGTAACATTCAAAATTTATTTATATATTATAGTAGCTTTTTGTGTAGAGTGTTTTTGTTAGATGAGTACTGCCTCTTACAAGAATACCACTAACAGGATAGTTGCATTGGCTCTACTGGCTATGCCAGCGGTCGAGGTTTCGAGTCCCGCTGGGATCATTCTTCATCATACTTTACCATGAACACTAGATGGTGATTGGTGGATGGTGATGTGTTTAATGTGAATTTTTTTTTATGTGAATACAACAATTATGTGAACAATGTTGGTATTTGCGTTCTAACATCGATTTAACGTTCACGTACAACGTAAAGAAAAACGCGAAAAAAAATTAACACAATGAATGACTCTGATATTTAAACTAAAATAAAATAAAATATATTTATTTAAATTTTTTGCACAAGATTCTTCATTAATATTATAATTTTTGCATAAATCTTAAAGCAGCTTCCAAATTATGATATAGTAACTCTATGGCAAGTTCAAATAATCTTTCAGAGTTTTTCAAAACGTTCGAATTATAGTAAACATATTACATATATAACTGAAAAAAAATTGCCAATGGCACGTGGTGGTAATGTTAGTTAAAGAATATACGCAATCAAACTTGCAAAGTCTACATCATTGAAATATTGATTTAGAATTTAAGATAAAACAGAACTTCTTTCATCCATTACCTTCGCAATACTTAAAATACTCCACAGCCGAAATACACATCGGTACAGTATTCAGATTAACGTAATTTAGAGGGAAAATAATCGGTATAGTTGGTCATAATATCAGTTAAAATACGTCAAAACCTAAACAAAGTAATTATAAACTATTTCACTTCACACATATTAATCTAAAAAATATATAAATATACTAAACTACGTTAAACAATTAAATTAAAATGAATTGACTAAAATCTGCCTTGGAAAGTATACTTTCTTGATGTCCTTTATTTACGAATATGTATAATGAACGCGCGGCTTCATCCGCCCCCAAAATTACTCCAGCTTTAATATACTCCTGAGACGCCCGGCTACCTCTTTCATATATTATGTGCGGCGTGCATCTCTTCCTCTCCTATTCTAATATAATTGATAATTCTATTATAAAAATATTCTAATTGTAGTTTTAGTACGAATCATTATTTTTTTCTTGCAATTAAAATAACCTATATTAATCAGTGATAATGTAGCATTCAAATAGTGAAAGAATTTTTAAAATCGGTCCAGTACTTTTTGAGCCAATTCGTTACAAACATACTTACATACAAATCTATCCTCTTTATAATATCAGTATAGAAGTAGGGCAAGGCAGCGATTATTATTAAAAAGAATAACATGCACTTTCTATAAAGATAGGTAGAAAAATAAAAACTTTTCAACCTATTTCCTTTTACATATTTATTCTATTACTCACCTTCACTTAACTAATGCTTTAACGATAATAGTAGATTGCCTTATAACACTGTTTTATATGACATCATTTGTAGTAGAGTTTATATTATAGATGACCATATTTTAAATTTTAAAATATGATGTCGAAATAATAAACATATTTTTTTAAATGAAACCTCAAATTAATTCACACATTATAACTTTATTATAAAGTAACATAACCCGTGGCTTATAACGGTTTAAACTTTTAATCAGTACCAAAATTTCTAGATCAACCACTAGATTAACTAACCTTGTACGTAGTACCTTTGAGCTACGTAAATGTAATGAAAATAATCCAGGTGGCAGTATTTAAAAAAATTGCATTCGGTACAGTAGGAAAATGTAACGCAGAGTTATTTGCGCATACCGCATACCATAGCAAAATAGTGGTTATGTGGTACTGTACTCACCGGCTAGAAAAGCCAGTAAAACCAACAAATCCTTCTCCGTCTTAATGGGACATAGCAGAGTCGCTTACACATTACTCCTACAACATTCATGCTGCGTGTTTCTTTGTTTGAATTAGAACAAACCATATTTAGTCCTGGGTATAATATGTATTGAGATAAGTAAAAAAAAAATTAAATACTTTCCGCGCGTTTCCCGATCGCGTTATAATCTAAAATTGTAACGTACTGTTGCTTTGATATTTACTTCAACGAGTGAATAACTGAAACGACTGGACCACGCGAACTGTACGACCACATTTTAAACATATAATATTTTGACTTAAACTTATATAATATACTAGCATTTCCCGAGGCTTCGCACGCGATTTATTCGCAAACTGAAACCGTCCGCCCTTCCCATTTTTACATTTTTCATTGAAGCTCTGGTCCTAGTAGTCGTAGCATGATAAAATATAATATACATACATACATACATTACATGCATATAAGTATGTACTGCCAAAATTCGCTTCGTAGGTTAAAAATGACGAGTTTTTCTTAACATTTAGGTGTTACTTTAGTTTTATTGTCATTATACAGATTTTATGTTTTACATGTTAATAGAAGAAGGAAATGTGTACATGCGGAATATTTTATAGGTATTTAAGTACTGACACATATTAGAATATTGATCTAAAATAAATGATTAGATAAATAGATCTGTTTACTGTCGACTTTTTATAATCCAACTAGGAAATCAGTAAAAAATATTCAAAATATGACAACATTGTTGACGATGATATTTGCTATAACTACTCGTATTTATAAAATACTAGCCGTTTCCCGCCCGCTTCGCTGGGCGAATTGAAAAAGGAAATAAATTACATTTTATGTTTCATTTTTATTTTTTTTTCCATATTTTTATTATTCTCCTTTTTTTTATTTTTGTATGAACATAAATAGGCCCCGCGGATAGAACTGTAAGCATCGATATTGTTTAGACTTACACAAATTCCAAATTCCATCGATTTAGCCTGTATCTTCCATCCAGGTGATTTTTCTCACTAATATTCATTGTAACTTTCAATGTGCAATCATTTAAGTTAAAGTCGTTAAAATCGTTTAAGTTAAAGTCATTGCAAGTCTCATATGTGAAGTTGAAATCTGTCTAGGTTCAAGTGCGACGAATTTTCTGTTAACTAAAATTTTCTCCGTGATATCAATTTTTTATAGAAAATTAATTGTTCATGTTTTTTATGAATTCTATTGGAATAAGTAACTAAATTTCTTTTCCACATCTCAAGTGCTTAGAAAATGCATTCATTATAATCTGTTACATTTCCGCGATCCCGCAATAAAAGAATTCGTCGGATATGTAGTCTGCAAAAGTAAAATGAATGTAAAATTCTTAGTCCGTTGATTGGATAGCTACATGTAAAGTTAAGTTTTGGAAACCTCTCAATGACTTTTTCTCCGCTGCCAAAAAGACGATTGTTGTAAGGAAATACACGAATATCCCTACATACACGAAGATCCCCACCAAATTTGGAGTCTGTAGAAGTTACAGGTTGGAAATTAAAATTTTAGATTTTAACACCCACCCCCGCAATTCCTGTCGGAAGTAGACTATATTGAAATCCATTTTGAGATGATCTTTATGTGAATAATAAAAGATTCCTACCATATTAAGAATTTTTAGAAGCTATATTTCGAAATTGAAATTTTTTATTGTTAACACCCACCCCCGCGAACCTTATTGGAGGTCATTGTAAAATCCGCTCTAAGATCATTTTTATATTACATATAGAACACTCTCACTAAATTTGGAGTCTATAGGAGCTATCGCTTCGAAATTAAAAATTTTCATTGTTAACGCCCCCGCAATCTTCTTTGGGGTGGGATATCGTAAAATTTGTTCATGAATCATTTTTACATCACTTATAGAAAATTCCTACAAAATTTGGAGCTTGTAGGAGCTTTAGCTGGAAAATTAAAAATATTAATTGTTAATACCCACCCCCGCAACCCCCTGCGGGGTGATCTATCGTAAAATTCGTTCATAGCCTATTTCTACACCTCTTACAGAAGATTCCTACCAAATTTGAAGTCTATAGGAGCTATAGTTTAAAAACAGGAATTGTTCATTGTTAACGCCCCCGCAATCCCCTTTGGGGGATGGATTTCTTAAAATCTATTCATAGCTGACCTCTACATAGCAAAAGTAATATTCCTACCAAGTTTCACGTTTCTAAGTCTTATGGTTCCCGAGATTTCGTGGTGAGTGACTATATAGATGTGAATTCTTCGATTATCATCGAAATTTTTAAATTTTTATCGGACTTTTTTAAAATTTTCTTACATACAAAACTTTCTCCTGACAATTCTGACTATAAAAAAAAAGCCTAATTGGTCCAGCCGTTCTCCACTACCGTGAGTAGATTCTTAGCTGAATGTAAAAAACCATAATCCGTTTAATATACTCTGTTGAAATCCATGAAAACAAAAGAATCAAGAGAAAATACTTATCTTTTGTTTTTATTAGCGGGATAAATGTTCATAAAAGTAAAACAGCAATAAAAAAATGAAGGAATGTTGGAATTCAAAAAATAGATAGCCATAAACCATCTAGGAAAAATTTCGCATCGAATGGTGGTAGTTTCATGTCGATACGATCAGTGGTTTAGGCGTGATTGAGCCTCAAACGAAGACCATTTTCATTATATATATATATATAATAATAGATTTCCTTCTTTTTGTATTTCTATCTTTTGTTTTTACCGTTGTTATCCATCACTTACTTCCACTCAATAATATGTATGCAGTATGAAGAGTCATACAATATTATACGCATATAAATAAAAAAAAACCAATAGTCTACTACGAAATAATAAATAATTGATCTTGACCTAAGTAATTAATGAACTTTTCATTCAACTGAATAATAACATTTAGTGTTCTAAATTTTGCCATTTTAATAAATTGGTATTTATATCATCCAGAAATACATATTATGTAGGTACAAAAATAGTATATTATGTATACCTAGACCTACTATGTTAAAGTGCCAAGAACAATGAAAACCTTCATTAAACAGACAGTATACATTACCCTTCCATTTGGCTAAAAGGTGCATTTATTGACCAAATAAAACAAAATACCTCTTCTGCCAGTAAATAATTATCTACAGTCAAGACCAACCAAGTGTGTAATTGAGTACAATATTCGCGTAATTTGAAAAATAGATGTCTTATCTAATTACTATTAACTTTTAGTTTCTGCGGTTAAGACATTCTATATTTCAGCTACAACAATTGAGCAGTTGCTGTGAACAAAATAGCTTATTTTAATTGGTGGGTCTCCACGATACAGAATTACGTAGATTTAAAAAACAAAGTAATTGAGACAAAACGTATGGTGTGTAAAAAAAGTCTGATTTTATTAATTTTAGTTACCAATGATTGTTCGTTACGATAACTTATATTATATCTATTAATTACCTTCTAGAGGAAATGAATGTCTTTATCTATTGGCTATTGCCTTTTTGTTCCAACCACGATAGATCAGAAAAAAATATAAAATTGAGTTTGTTTTATATTCTTTTAGTAAAAAATTGCAGACACTTTCATTTTATTTATCTGTAAATGTTTTATTTATAGATAAAAGCTGGGTATTTACCTATCTATTTTTAATTCTTTATTGGATAAAAGAAACATGAGCAACTATAGCCAAATGAAGTAAATTTCAATTTTGATAAACGATACTTATAAATACTTAAATGTCTGAAAATAATTTATTACTATTTTTATGCATTAAATGAAATACCGCATGCTATTATAAGGTGATATTGTTATATCATCGCAATATAAAACAATAATCGTAAACATTTAACTGCAAAGCTTTAGTCAATTAATAAATTAAGAGTTATTGCTAGGACATTTAGATTTATGAATAAAGATAATATATTAAAGTTGTCACGTAAAACATTTTAAATACCTCTCTTATTAAATACAGTTCATATTAATATGTTGAAAATGTTCATGTTCGCAATCTCAATTACATAAACTCAATACATTACATAATATTAAAAGGTAACTTATCAGTTCGATAAGGATAGATCAAGGGTATAATAATGCAATATGATGTAACATATTGAGTATTCTTGAAATCGACTATCAGAGATGTTGCTACTAATCAACGCACGTAAGTACGCTATTTCATTAAATACGAACGAATTATTTAATGTTATTTTTAATGAATATACAATATATCTACTTGGAACCGGTTTAAAAAAGAAACGGTATAATGTCATTACATATAAATATAATAATTAATTATCCGGTTAAAAAAATCGAACTGTTAAGTTTAGAACCGAAATAATAAAAGTTACCGGTTTTTTTAGAAGAAGTTTAAGATAGGTTATGGTTTCGAAATATACCAATTAATTAATTCATAAGTAATAACGCACATACGAGTATATCCTCCAATACAGCAATTCACCAAGACAAAGTTTTGCCAAATAAAGGCTCATACACTCAATGCAACAAGTAATTTTATTAATATCGCTCTTTGGTTTAGGGTCAATTATAACAATCGGTTTAAAATTTGAACGGGTATCCGAGTCTGATGTATGATTAAATAATTTAAATGTATAATAAACTAGCATTTCCCGCGGCTTCGCACGCGTTCTACAAACCGGAAACCAAATTCTTTCTGAGTCGCGTGGTATGATACCTCCCAGAACTAACGCCCACCTTCCCGTTTTTGCAACATTTTTCATTGATGCTCCGCTCTTATTGGTCCTAGCGTGATGAAATATAGCCTTTCTCAATAAACGGACTATCCAACACAAAAATATTTTTTTAATTCGGACCAGTAGTTCCTGAGATTAGCGAGTTCAACCAAACAAACAAGCAAACTCTTCTGCTTTATATGTTAAAACTAATATGTTAATATAATCTTCTCCTTTTTTGAAGTCGGTTAAAAATAATATTTCCTAAGATATGTATTGAAATCAAATGATTCCAAGAACAATTGTGTTCAAAATTAAATACTCGTGATGAGTAACTTATTTATATTTATAAGACACATTTGCAAATAATGCATTATCTTAAAACTAATTTAATTATCATTAATAAGGTTATAGCGAGTCAATCTTAAAATATAGATATATGCTACCGCTCCTTTTTTTAAAACACTTAAAGAGGAACAATTCTGTCATGCATGACTTTTGCATAACTTTAACCGTTTAAAAGAAATATTTTTCTCCCGTTTTTGCAACATTTTTCGTTGATGCTCCGCTCCTATTGATCGTAAAGTGATGTAACATAGCCTATAGACTTCCTCGATAAACAGACTATCCAACACAAAAAGAATTTTTCAAATTGGACCAGTAGTTCAAACAAACCCTTCAGCTTTATAATATTAGTATAGATAGTATAGATAATAGATATACTATTATATATGCGACCTTAAGTACTATGAAGAATTAAATTTAAAAAATGTATGTATATAATTTAATTACAGAATAACAAGAATAAATTATTATTAATATGTGGTTATGTTTTTAAATAATTACCTACTTACGTATTTTCATTGGCGCTACCCGATAAGTATCACTCCCGCGGTGAGGAAACCAATTAGTTTTTTTATGAATTTTTTTATTTCATGTTTTTGTATGCATAACGGAATTTTTCCAAGTAAAAATGGTTTAATAAGTGAAATGGAATATAACTAAATTTCAAATCAATACAAATAAAATTCAAATGACATTAAAAAATATTAAAGTCGCAGATGTAATAGTAGAATTCATGTGGATAAAATCTATAGAAAAAAATAAAAGAGACCCATTTATGGAATTAATTAAAGTGACAAAATATGTGTATGACCCATATAAAACAATAATTTTTACATACCACTTTGTTTTAATTTAATTCCCAAACTTACTTTGAAACACTCAGTTAGTTAGTCGAGTACCATAAGCATAAGTTTTATTTTCAAATTTCAACACCAAAATCGTGTAGCCGTTAACAAAAGCAACCCCAATAAATTACCAATAAATGATTAAAGACGTAATACCTATTTATGTTTGTATAATTTTAATTTATTATTACCATTAAAAGAAAGTATAATAATAAAAATGTATATACTATACTAAATAGTTAATTATATAGTACAGAGTATAAAACAAAGTCGCTTTTTCTGTCCCTATATCCCTATGTATGCTTAAATCTTTAAAACTACGCAACGGATTTTGATGCGGTTTTTTTAATAGATAAAGTGATTCAAGAGGAAGGTTTATACGCATAACTAGCTGATCCCGCGGCTTTGCCTGTGCTAAATCTAGGGAAGAGCCCAAGCGAAGTGAGGGCGAGTCGCTAGTAGTTAATATATAATATTTCTTATACAGTGAACACGCTATACCTATTACATACGAAGATATATTATATTGTATGTACCTTGTTAATAATCGTGTAATATACTTTAAAATTTAATTAATTTGAGAATTTGCATTTTCATTGAAAGAAATAACCTTATAGCTCCAACATTCAAAAACAAAACATTTTATTAGCAATTACATCCCAATAGTATGTCTCTACTATGCGGTCAATTATTCACGGTATCCAACCATTACGAACACGAGCCTTCTTGGAAAACAGTATTGAGATGCGCAAGCGCACAATTATCAATGTATTTATCTTCGATCATAGCCTGCAGTTTAATTGAACATATCCGGTTATTTTAGAATACAAATTAATAAAGAATATGTATAACCCAAATTCAGTTCAATTAAAAATATTTCGCAAAGGCCTACGCGATATTGTAAATAAAAAAATTATCTCATCAAGCAAATTGCTTTTAGCATTGACGTAAATATTTTGATGTAAATAATGTTTTGGGTTATTTTTCTATTCAGGAAAAATCTTGAATAAATTAATTGCTAATCCAATCAATCATTAGACATTTATAAAGCGTAAATACTAATATTAAATAAATAAACATCATTTTAAAATTTTATATGTATTAATAAAAAAATATAACAAGAAGAAAAGTTCAAAATCTAAACAGTGACATTAAATCAGTTCACATATTCCAACTTCCAAGTACTAAAATAAGTACAACGCTTGTACAAAGTTACATTTAGGCATTTAGACGATTAGCAGTTTGTACTATGTATGTTGGCAGTCAACAACTAGAAAAGTTAAGTAGATTATTATCTATAAGTAAATAATAAATATATTTATTTGTTTGTTTGATTGAGATATTATATTTGGCTTCACATATCAAATGCTCCTTTTAAGGTTGTCTAGTCAAAAATTTTACCTTGGCCTAAAGAAACAGTTTCTAAAAAACAATTTTAAATAACAATATATAGATTTACCTTTGTAATCTGTGGCCATGACCATGAATCTTAGGAAACTGCGGTTTGGCCTATGTTAAATTGGTATCCTTTAGTAGTAAGAGTACGTTTAATGATCAGAATGTTAATATATGAAGGGCAGTACGCTGGTAGAAACGATATGATATCATGTAGAATGTAGTTCATTAACAAATGCAGCCTCTAAGGAAAATAAGGTAGCCTTTAAAACTTTTATTTCAACTCTGACTTAACAAGGTTATGTACCTCATTACAATGCTATGTTCAAACTTTTGTCTATATTAAATACCCACATATGACCACGACTTTTTTGATCTACAGTCGCAGTCGCACAATCAGTAAGCAAGAAGCCTTGCTTTATTTATCGGATAAGTTATAAAGATTTAATTTAAGACATATGTACCGAATTTTATTTATATGTTGTTCATGAAGGTTTAAATAGTTTCAGAAGGTTTAAAAACAAAGCAATTAAGATATTGCTAGCCTTACTTTATAATATAATCTGAAGAATAAGCACAACAAAATAACAAACTATAAAAGGAAAATTTTTACTTTAAGTGGGAATAAACTTTTAAAAGTTCAAAATACAAAAGTAATATAATATACGGCTCGATTGACTATATGGTAGTAATATGAAATATTTGATTTACGCTGTTTTCATTTTCACAAAGAAAGCTTTATCTTCGTACCATTACGAAAGCTGAAAATACTCACCAAGTACGTAGGAGAAATTATAAAAATTTGGGTATAAGCCGTCAGTGTACCCATATTCCGAGGAAAGCGAATAGGAACCTAGTTTTGTTGAAGACGAAAATCACTTACACAAACCATAAATGAAACGAATCCATAAGTTTGAAGTTCCCTTAGTTGCCACTTACGACACCCACGTTATAAGAAATGGTGGAACATTCTACTCTGCGGGTGCCACACAGAATCTATTATATTTATTATTATTTATTATCTATTTTATTTGTGAAGTAATGTTAGGACCACGGAATAGATAAAAAACACTGGACAATATGGGCGATAAAGCCGTGCCGTAACTATGCTTAAATGAGCATACTTCAACCGATTCATGCGCAGTTCGCGCTTAGAGCGCGTTGAGTACAGAGCTCCGTACCAACCGTACAACCACTAGCGTACTTGTAATTTTGTTTGCATGTGTGTGTTAACCAATCACAGGCTGCGTGAGACGCTGCGCATGTGTGTGAATATTTCTTGAGTGGCGACCGACAGTAGTTTCCATACAAATATCGCGGCGTGGGCCACTCTATTATCTATCATCTTCTCTGGGGTTAGGACCTCATGTCGGATTAATAGGAAAGAATATTATTTTTAATACTCAGTGTTAATTATAACACTTTTTGATGATTTTTGTACCTAACACTATTTTTATGATTCTTTTCAGATGACAGGCATGCGTCAAGCTGCAACTTTGACGGCGGCTCTTTGGCTGATCTTTACAATCGTTATTCCAACAGAAACTCAAGTTGCAGATCCCTTTTCATCTATAATGAATTTTCTCCAGGAGGGTACAACACAACAAGACAATGAACCACCAGATCAGACGAATCTCCTCTCTGAGTACGATTTTATAGTTGTTGGTGCGGGTACTGCTGGATGCGTACTCGCCAATAGACTAACAGAAGTACCGGAATGGAAAGTTTTACTATTAGAAGCAGGCAACAATGAAAATTTTGTTATGGATATTCCACTTGTGGCCAATTACCTTCAATTTACAAATGCTAACTGGAAATATAAAACAAAACCATCTGATAAGTATTGCGCAGGATTTGAGAACAAGCAATGCAGCTGGCCACGTGGTAAAGTTGTTGGTGGATCTAGTGTGTTGAACTATATGATTTATACTAGAGGAGCACATTTCGATTATGATAATTGGGCCGCAATGGGTAATAAAGGTTGGGCGTGGAAAGACGTCCTACCGTATTTCAAAAAAATTGAAAACTTTAATATACCTTCAGCTGATGATCCTGCCTTCCATGGTCACGATGGGTATTTAAATGTAGAATATGCACCATTTCGTTCATTAAAAAGCAAAGCGTGGGTGAAGGGTGCACAAGAATTAGGTTTTACATATAATGACTTTAACGGGGCTAGACCATCTGGAGTTTCTTTTCTACAACTTTCAATGAAAAATGGCACCAGACACAGTTCTAGTCGAGCTTATCTTCATCCAATTAATAAAAGGAATAACTTGCATATATCAAAAACAAGCATGGTCACAAAACTTATATTAGATTTAACCAAGAACAAAGTCATAGGGGTTGAATTTACGAAACGCGGCAAGAAATATAAGATATTGGCAAAAAAAGAAGTGATATTATCTGCTGGTGCAATTAACTCCCCGCAACTATTAATGCTTTCCGGAATTGGTCCAAGGGATCATTTAGAATCTTTAGATATTCCAGTGATTAAAGATTTGCCAGTAGGGTATAATCTCATGGATCATATCGCAGCTGGCGGACTTCAATTTACAATACAAGAGAAAAGTCTACCTGTGTCTAGCATGTACATATTTAGTCATTTAGATTTAGTATTTAAATGGATGCAAACTCATAAAGGACCTTTATCTCTTCCCGGTGGCTGTGAAGCATTAGTATTTTTTGACTTAAAAGATAAATTTAATGTCACTGGTTGGCCCGATTTAGAATTGCTTTTCATTGGTGGTGGATTAAACTCTGACCCTCTTCTACCTCGGAACTTTGGTTTTGACGAACAAATATATTCTGATACATATTCCGCATTAAGCGTCTACGACGCGTTTATGGTTTTCCCTATGCTTATGAGACCAAAGTCAAAAGGTAGAGTGATGCTGCGAAGCAAGAACCCGAAAGTGCATCCGACTTTAATTCCAAATTACTTTGAATATCCTGAAGACCTACAAAAAATTGTGGAAGGTATTAAAGTGGCTATAGATATATCGCGACAATCAGCAATGAAAAAAATTGGAACAAAAATATATGATGTACCAATCGCCGATTGTTTAAAGTATGGACCTTTTGGAAGTGACGCGTATTTTGCATGCCAGGCACAAATGTTTACATTTACGATTTATCATCAAAGTGGAACATGCAAAATGGGTGTCAAAACTGACTCTTCAGCTGTTGTAGATCCTAGACTGAGAGTTCATGGAATTTCCAACTTACGGGTAATTGATGCTAGTATAATGCCAGAAATCGTATCCAGTCATACAAATGCGCCCACTTTTATGATAGCAGAAAAGGGAGCAGATATGATCAAAGAAGATTGGAGGAAGAAATGACACCGACTTAGTTATTACTAAATTAATAAACATTAAAAAACTGTGATGTAAATTATATATTTAGGTTTACGATGACGTTGGTGCTAGTAGGACAGGTATAAGTTCATACGAATATTATGAAAAATGAAGGAATAGTATTAATTATTAATTAATTGTTTAATTACGATATATTACAAACGTATAAAAAGACAATTAAAATAAAAAGGACAAGGACTAAGGAGTTTTAAAAGGAACTTTATATCAATGTATCCATACCAAACATATTGTGGCATTTTTACGTGTAGATCCAATTGTTAGTATACATTAAAATTGAAACCACATTTTAATAGTTTATTTGACTTATCCCACGATTCCTTTACTGATCTATGAAAAATATTCGACTTTATAAGGCAACAAGGCAACGGCTCTCTATATATAATATGTTATACTACATATGATTTAACGGTTAGTAGAGATTTTTCAGAAATGAAATACTTTCGTGCAGTAAAAAGTATCCTATATGTTGACCAGCTATATATTATTTATACCAAATTTCATCAAAATTTGTTCAGTGGTTTTCTCGTGATACAGTCACAAACAGACAGGTAAAGATTGAAAACCATAAATTCGGTTTCTGCATGATTATTTCAATAAAAATATTCAAAAATCCTGAAAAACGTACAAAGGACACTTTTTACTGCTGAGAAACAAAAGCTTTGACAAAAGAATTTTAGGGAAATATGATAAAATGATAAACGCGCTAACCTCAGGTCCGAATTGAAAAAATATCTTTGTTTTGGACAGTCTGTTTATCGAGGAAGGATATAGGCTATATTACGTGACGCTTCGACAAATAGGAGCGGAGCATCAATGAAAAACGTTGCAAAAACGGAAGAAAAATATTTCTTTTGATTTTCAGCCTTTAGAACGCGTGCAAACCGCGGGAAAGGCTAGTTACATTATAAATTATAATTCATTATAGTTATACCAGGCATGAGTTATAGATACTAACTTGCTAATACACTACACATAAACTTTAAATACATGTAGATATATTATAAATATAAACACCCATGACTGGCGTACAAATATTCGTACAAATGATTTGAATGCTCCAAAAAGAATTCGAACCATCGACCTCTGGCGCAGCAAGTAAAGCGCACTAGAAACTGAACCAGGGGTGTCATCAATAAAATTTAAACTGATTCGAATTTATACAAAAAAAGTTTTAGGAAAATCTTTATAAAGTCAGTCATTATTATCGATACAGAGGCCAAACCTACAGTTTGTAACATTTATTTCTGGAAACGCACCAAACATTGGACAGATTTAAATGTAATCTGGGGGCGTACCATGAACTATTTGAAAACATTCGTATTTCAAGACTGTTTTGTTTCAAGTTTACAATAATCTTACTTTCCTTGCTATAAGGACGTCATGGTACGAAAAGTCAGAGTAAGATTATAGTATTCATGCTATAAGAGTTCATAGTACGCCCCCTGGTATCTATTTGGTATATATTTTTTCTAAATAAAAAGATGACACTTCGTAGTTAAGAAGTTTAAATGATGCAAACATCAAAATATAAATAAAAATACTAAGGGAATTTACAGTCATTATAATGTAAAGTTACAGATTCATGTATAATTTGCTAATATAAATAACTCTGATACTAAAATTCACGAAAATATACACCAAATTTGTTTTATATTTTATTTTATTCTCTTCAATTAAAAGCACGATCAAAAAAAAATTCTATATTCCCTTTCTTATGCAAGGTCGCCGGTTCCTCGTGAAAGGTTTGAACAATTTTGACTTTTTTTATTTAAGTTTTATCTTAATTTTAATTTTATTTAAGTTCAATATAAAATACTTTTTTATCCCGCAGGCAGATTGGTGAAGGACGTAGGCAATTTGTATCTTACACGAAAAGCCAATGTATTTCGATATGTATTCGTATTTAAAAAACATTATGTAGGTATAATATTTTGACTTGTCATATATACTTAGACCATGGACGTATTACCTAAGGACCAGTCATAAAATACAAATGCATGAAAACACTTTCAACCATTTGAAGTATAACGCACACAAAGAATTGACACAATACATCAAAATTCACTCTAATGCTAGTGCTTGAACGTAGTCGATAAAATACATACATCAATGACATTTTAAATATTAATAATAAATATTGTTTGATTTTTCGCCGACAATCAAACCCAGAACGTTCGAATGGGAAAGAAAAGGCGTATCATAAATAAGCTGTAAGGCAAAGAAAATAAAGGGAGAATAAAGGTGGGGTAAGCTTCCGGTATTTATATTTTAATTATACTAAAATAAGCAGGACATTGTTATGAACTTTTTACTCAATTATAGTTATTATAGACTTCAAATTTTTTGTTAAGAATTTCTTTTCTCTTTCGAGAAGGATCCCTAGGAAATCTAAAATTTTGTGTAATTTATGTGTTAAAATAAAATAAAAATTAAGTACACATACTAATTATAATTTTTGCATTTATAATGTTTTTATTTAATTATAAAAATATTATTATAAATTTATTGTCATCAGATTGTAGGATACTGCGATAAAAGTATTTTATGTTATTGTACTGTACAAATAACATCCATTATTCGCTTAGTTATTTCGTCAAATATCGATATATTTTTCGACATTGTCAAGCACTAGTCGATGTCAAATGGACTTACTCGACGGTTCTGTCATTTGTTTTGAACGGTATAATCCAGCCATTTTATGATGGTTGTCAGATGTCAACAATACATAGATATATCGACTATATTTAACATAGTTGAATAATATGAAATTTTATTTTACATTTACTTAAATTTTGTGATAAATAACATTAAATGCATAGCTGGGCACCGTTAAACAAATAATTAACTCGTTAATCGTTAATCCGTTACTTAAAAAAGTTAACTTCGTTAAACGTTAAAGCGTTACATTTCGAAAGATTTAACGCAAGTTAACGTTAATCGTTAATCCGTTAACACGTGATTAAAATTGTATTTTTATATCATTGCAACATTAATAACCTACTTACAAAATCTGTTGATTTGGGTTCTGGGAAGTTAAAAGCTTCTCAGCATTTCGAGGAGGCAGGACCGGGCTTTTCAGAGGCTCAGTTCAACACCTTCAATACCCAGCCGTTTGGGACTCTACAACAGCCACTTCGCTATCATGAGGCACCTCTCTCTGGCCCTGGACGGACGCTGGACGTTCCTTTTTCATTTCTCCCAAGTCACCCCGATACTGATGGAAGCCGTCTCGACTTTCCGCAGGCTTTTGCCGTATGTCCGGGGCATTGAATCTCTTTGCCGGTTTTGAGATTGTGAGGTCCATGGCACTGTATGGAACCCCTATTTGGATCGACGCCCTCTTCGTCCCGAACGCGGTCCAATTGTGCAGTACGCAGCAAGTCCTGGTGGTGAAGGCAATAAGGGGATGACGCACGGTGTCCTTCTGGCGGGTGTTTCACCCTGGGTACTCACTAGTTTCGGGCGAGTGAGCGTGCGCGCAGGAAACTTCCAATGTGGGATCCCTCCCGTCTAGCTGACGAGGCCATGATCCGGCGATGGAGAGAGCCACCGGGAAACCCAGAGGCTGGCCTGGCGAAAGTGGATACCGTTCGTCCTGTTTCACTGTGTCAGGAGGCCCACATGGACTTTCGAACGATGTCTTTCAGACTGACTCAGATGCTTACCGGGCGCCCGGCACGAGAACACGCACCGACATCCTTACCTACTAAACTTTACTTAGGTACCTGGTTTCGTTTTACTCGACGCGGTGCTTGGTAAAGAGTAGGTACTGGATTAACGATTAACGGACTTGAGAAAATGTAACGGAAGTTAACGAGTCCGTTAAATTTTTTCTGGGTTAACTTAAAAGTTAATCGTTAATCGAAATGTTAACTTCGTTAATTAACGATTAACGGATTAACGAGTTAACGCCCAGCTATGATTAAATGTAATAAAATATATTACTTACAAGTGAAAAGAAATAGTGCTGCTTCCGCTGCTTTAGTTTTTACACCATCTAATAGAACATTTAGTCATTTTTGGAAGATGTTTTGTTGACAAGCAAGTGCTTGAGACTGACGTAAAATCAAACGGCCAGGCCTAAAATATCCTGATTACTGTCAAGGCCGGTAAAGGTACGTCAGCTTATGTGTCTCGTCCTTAGTTAATACGTCCATGACTTAGACTTACATATTTAAAATCTTCAAATATTACATCAAAGTATCTTACATAATACATTATTTGATGATTTTGTGTATAAACATTGAATTTATTTAATGACTATTACAAACTCTAAAATATGATAATATTATATACTTAGTCATTCAATACCACACCAATCATAATTAGGTTCCATATAAGAAAGCCGTTCGAAACATATTTAGAGCTTTATTTACATAAACTGCCTCAATTTTTCACTTATTTACGTAGTTACCAGATAAATCTAGCTATATGTCAGAAGCGCGAAGTTAGGTAAAAGAGTGATAAACAAATCCCTACTCCCTCTTGGGATATATTACCACTGTCATTATTTTTGGAACAACATATAAAGAGATTGGTCTATTACTATTTGTCTATTTTTTTCTTTGAGAGACAAAAGTTATAGGTATATACTAAAAATAGGAGAATAAGGGAAACCTTTCACTTTAAAAATCCAATCCATTTTACAACTTCCTGATTCCTATTGAGAATTCCAACTCGTCCTTTGCAAATAGTACGCCCGCATTCCGACACATACTTATGACAATGTAGCGCGGTATATATAAGGTAAACTTTCAGGTTTCCATTAAGTTGTTGTACTAGTTCCTTATTGTAAAAAGTAATATAGCAGTAGGCAATATTACTTACGAAGAATGAGCCAATGCCAGGAAAAGCGCCACCGCCGATAGTTTTATTAGAATATTTAAACTAACCTGGAAAAAACAAGAATTCAATGTTAATATCTTTGATTGGATCTCAAGCAGTAGAATTTGTATAGAGTTTAAAAATATATTAATTCAAGCCGAGAGAATATACTATTAACTAACATATTATATTTATTATAAACATACTTTAATATCAGATTTTCAGCTTTGCGCAGATGTTTTCCTGTATAAAAATTGAAGCAATGTTTTCGATAAAAACTTTGCTTTAGTAAACAGTTTGTGGAATCGTAATCTCTAATGGCTTTAATTGAGATTAGTGATTACTATGTATTATTAAATAATACAAATAAATAATGAAACTATATGAATAAAATATTATCGAGTACCCAAATGGCACGCCAAGAAGCCACAGAATAAATAACACAAGAAATTATCGAATTCTAAATAGTAAATACGATGTTTTCAAATATCAATCTAAATGGATAAAATAATAAAAATAATACTACCTACCATCTACTTAACTCAATTGTTTAATTGTACATTAAATCCACCTAATCTAAAATGTAACTAAATTATGAATTTTCAATATTTTCAAAACTTAAGCACCTACGTTAGAATAACACGAACATCATAATTTTTACATTTTCTCTCTTCTCTAATATTTTCATGTGCGAATCGTTTCTAACATGATTACCACTTGTGTAACGGTGAAGGTGAACATCGTAAGGAAAGGTGCATGTCTGAGAAAAGCTAGCAAGTTTTCGAAAAACGTGTAAAGTCCGCCAACACGCTGTTGGCTAGCGAGGTGGACTATGGATTGATTATGAGGCCCTAAAAATAACTGATAATTAAAATTTTTTAAATTTTCATTTACAAGCTATTATAATAATTGCTGATTCAACACAATTTAGCCATTAGACGGTAGCCAATAGGCTGAGGAATATATATAATATATATAATATAAGATTAGCGCCCTGACCTCTGGGTTTTCAAGATTGACTGCCTTTTAGTTTGTACTCCACTAATATAAGGTACCTTCTTTAAAGAACGAAACTAGAGTATCATAAAATTGAAATTCGTACTTTTTTTTATTAAAAAATGCAGTACATAATCATAATCAAAAAAATAATAATTCTCTAGAGGCTCTACCGCAGTAGAGTCAAATAGGTACAACTCTAAACACTGTTTGTAATGCGTTATAAATGTATCCACTAAAGCAAAGCTACAAAAACAAATCTTGCGGTATTTTTTACGCAGGAGATTAACTATTGATATTGGACTACAATCTATAACTAAGTACATATAATAAAATTATTACTTAGTTGAATCTGTATACAAATATTTATAGAAAACCTTATTGATATACTAATTGTCATCGATACAGAAGCCGAATTTATAATTTTAGCAGTAGGTACCTACTGTAGTAGTTATTATTAAACATATTGAGGAGCCTTATAAAGAGCCTTATTTTATATACATTTATAAAATGTCAGAAAATCAACAAATCATTTTAATTTCAATTTATTCATTAAAACGTGATATTTTGACGTTCGGTAAACTTAATCACTAAGGTCGAAGACCACATCGACATTTGCGGAATTTACCGCTACCTGTTCAAAGCTCATGATATAAAAAGAATATAAAAGTTTATCGTATAGGTAAATTAAAGAATCTTATTGCATGAACAAATGTCACTTGATCTGTGATACCTTGAAAAGCTTTTCATCTCATAGTTACTAGTTAGTGACAGTCTCGCTCCGCTGGGGTTCGTCCCGAGATTTCTCATTTCTGAAAAATATCGGGATGATTTCCTGCAGTAAAAAATACACGTTGACCTGGATAATCTAGATTTTTCTAATAAAATAAAAGTTGCCTAAGTTACTCCTTATAATATTAGCTATCTGCAAATGAAAGTCCCTTCAAAATCTCTCCAGCGGTTTCAGATATTAGTCGGGACAAACAGACAGACCAACATGTTAAAAATTGTTTTTTTGATGTAATTACCGTATATCTACTTTCATATGCCTTTAGTGAAAAGTTGTTAATTGGAATTTAAAAACAATTCAATTTTACACACTTCAATTTTATTTATATAGATATACTGATATGTATAGAAAAATATAAACTTGTTAGTCAGAATGTATTTAATCCTATAATTTATAGTCATTAAAAAATAAGTGTAGAGCGCTTGTTTGTAAACCTTATTTTTAAAATATTTGGGGCGAATTTGAAAGCAAACCTCACAACGTATTGGCCGGTATATTGCATGTGAAGGACATTTCATAAGGAAACGAAACAACCAAGTTTTTAAGACGTGCCAGCTGTGTGGTAGCTAAACAGTTATTAATGTAGTAAAAAAATGTGGTCGCAACCAAAACTACGTACAAATTATTTTGAATCTCTACCGTTAATATTATGGAACCTGTTAATAATCTAGTTTTTTTTTATGGTAAAAAGGGGGCAAACGGGCAGGAGGCTCACCTGGGCCTCAAGTCTGCTATTGCAATAGTGTTACAATTGTAATTGCTACTTTTGCAGTTTTGGTAGTCTACTAATTCAATGGTCTTCCGATGGTGTATCACTGACACTTCAATGACACTTTGCAAATAATTGGTAGTCCCGTACGTAATGACAAGTTAATGATCAAACGTATTGCGTAGTCTGTTAATCTATCTTTTTGGCTTTGTATGATAATTTTACATATTACTTAATCTTTAAAACATATATTGATAACATATATAATCGAACTTAGCCTAAATAAACGTTTTACGAACGCTTTTACAATTGACAAAATTGTCAAAATGACAAGACCATTGATCGACCATTGTAAATTTAGTAGACTACGAAATTGTTGACTAATGGTAATTGAATTAAAATTGCATTGTTCTATAATGACAATTCATGTAAAATAGCAGACTTAAGGCCCTGATGGGAAGTGATCACCTCCGCCCATGGACATCTGCAAGCCAGGCTTGCAGATGCGTTGCCGACCTTTCAGGAAAGGGAGGGATGGAGGAGGGAGGGAAGTGGGAGGGAGGGGGGAACGAAGGCGGAGGATGATGGGAAGAGGGAGGGGGGAAGGAGAGTGGGCCTCCCGGACTCTCACTCACCGGTCGAAACGCGACAGCATAGCTGCCACTACACGCCGGTCTTCTGTGAGAGAGTGGTACCAATGAACTATACGGGGCGTGCCGGCCCATTCGGTTGCTACCCGAAGGTAACAAGCATGGCACTACCACTTTGAATCTCTACCGTAAATATTATGGAACCTGTTAATAATCTAGTTATAGAAGTCACAGTCAGAGTATGCAAATGAAATGTAACTTTACTTATAAAATATTTAAATAAAACTTTTATAAACTAATTACTCGTATTCTAAGGTCACTATATACTATACACTGTCGAAGTATGACGAATGTATTTAATCAAGAAAGTCTTTAACAATATAAGTACACTTGGTCTCGGATGTTACAACGCTGTCATTCACGAAAGTGGAAATACGAAAGATGCGTTGCATGTGTGGGATGGGACTTTTATGGTCGACGCGAAGTGATCCCCATGCATTAGGGTTGCGTAACGGTCTCAATATCATTAAATGTTGACATTTTTAATTTTGAACAATTCCTTGATATCCATACATAGATATGATATAACTATACTCTATTCGCCGAATTAACCAAGCACTGAGATTTTGCGCTTCCGCATGATTGGTTGCAGATAAGACGCTTAGGCCGCGCTCACAATACATATCATACTCGTAATTAGTCCGTCGTTGCCCTCCGTACCGTTCAGACATCTCTCGCGTAGTTACCTGATCTCTTGCAATCATAGTACATAATATATCTAATTTGAGAGTTAAAAAATATAATTTATACATAAATATTAAAAAAAGTTAATTTTACTTTAATGTTGATTTTATTTGTGTGTTGATTTGATTTTATTACAAACTAGCGACTAACCCACGCTTCGCTCGGGTTCGTCCCTAGAATTAACGCGAGCGAAGCCGCGGGTTCCGCTAATTATACATAAAAACCTTATTCTTTAATAAAAAAAACCTATCTATTAAAAAACCGAATCAAAATCTGTTGCGTGGCTTTAAAGATCTAAGCATACATAGGGACAGGCAGAAAGCGAGGTGACTTTATTTTATACTATGTAGTGTGTTTTAATCACGGAATTGACAAATAATACTGGAATGGAGATACGGGCAATAAAGCGTCGCCGTAACTACGTGTAAATGCGCATACTTCAACCGATTCATGCGTAGTTCGCGCTTAGAGTGCGTTGAGAACAGAGCTCCTATAAAAAGTGCTACAATGCCGAGTTGTGCTGTTATAACTTGCAAGGCAAGTAGTCAGACTTCGAGTATTCACCGAGGACGTATATCTTTTCATCGGTAATGCAAAAATAATAATGAATATATCTTTAATTTACAAAAATGTATCAACGACTACAAAATTCAAAACAAACGATATTTATTGCAATAAGCTAAAACAACAATATACATTGCTCCCTATGCATGAGCATATTCAAAGCAACGCGGAATCGTTATCCACAATGGATAGCGTCCACTACGAAACCCACACAGTTTCACTTTTATTGCTTGCAATACTGTGATTGGCTTTCGCATATTCTAATAGTGTTGTGATTTTGTTGTAAGACAAAATAATCGATAAGATAATTTTTTTTTTGTATAGATTTCATTATAGTAGGAAAACACAACTGACTGCGCATATTATGTTTTATATGGTTTCTTTTGTTTGAAAATAACGTAAAATAATGAAATTCAAGTTGAAAGGTTATGTGTTTGTCTACGAATATTGTTATAATAAATTTTATTGTATCGATATTATGAGATCTTAATTAGTGGGCAACTGCATATTTTAATTTTGTTATGAAACCTAATTAAGAGTTCACTTACCACATATGTTACATTTTAAATACATTTATTATTATATTATTAAAAGTTAAACGTTTTGTTTTTTATATAATTGAATTAATCTAATCCAATTATAATATTTGTTTTAAATAACTGTAAAAAACAAATATTACATAAATTTATTTTAATACACAGAGTCGACAAAAATTTCGATAGCATTTTTTCATTTGTCAACCACTAGCGTACTTGTAATTTCGTTTGTATGTGTGTGTTAACCAATCACGCAGTCTGCGTGAGACGCTGCGCATGTGTGCGATATTTCTTGAGTGGCGACAGTGGTTTTCATAGAAAGTTGCAGCTAGGCCCTCTCTATTATCTATATTCACCTGCTCTGTGGTTTTAATAATTCGTCACTAATGCATTAGCAATATGAACGAGCCCTATGATTTCAATCCAGTTTGGAACGTTATTGGGTGGAGCTAGATATTTTTCTGTCCTTATCAGTTTGTATACAATTGTGTGACTGCTTGCATGTGAGCTTGCGCTTTGCATGGTTATACATATAAACCTTCTTTTTGAATCACTCTATTCAAAAAACGCATCAAAATCCGTTGCGTAGTTTTAAAGATGTACTCGTAAGCATACATAGGGGTAGACAGACAGCGGGAAGCGACTTTGTTTTATACTATGTAGTGATATTTCTATATTCTGGACGAAACGTTTGGCTCGGTTTGTAGTAAACCTAATTTGCTGCGCCAAGTTTAGTCGAGGGTTCGAGTCCCGCTAGGAGTATTCAATTGCCAAAATTTAAATTATTTTATATTTTTTCAAGTCAACTTGAATTCATTTAAATTTATTTTTCTTTACATAAACATTTTGTAAATCGAAATAGATCTCATCATCATACCTATTTTAGTCAATATAAGTCAAAACCCATACGTTTAATCTCACTCACAAATTATTATCAGAAATATTATGTGTTCTTATTTTTTAAGCCTTCCTATCTCGTCCAAGGCTCGTAACGGATTTAAAAAAACGGTATTGATTATAAGAATAATAAATTATTTTACTGCTAGTTCATTAACCGGTTAAATTATACCTTCTGTGACTTTCAATATAGATAAAACTCTTTTCTACATATTAAATTGTGGTGCTCAACTTATTTTGCTGAACGATTATAAGCATGTTCTCAGACATAACAACAGTTCTCGAGACATAAGATCAGCTTTGCATTTGTGTGAGTGATAGCTAAAAGCCAATAGCCGCCCATCAAAAACCAGTTAAAACGGGTTAAAACCAAGCTCGCAGCGCGCTACGCCTTCAGACATACCTATCCGTACATTGCACGCACACAAATGCAAAGCTGAGCTTAGGCGCGAGGACTGTATACGAGTATATATTAATTGTAAAACTGTGTTATTTTGTCTTATAAAAAATATAATATACTTTTTAAAAACACTTCTAAAGTCAGAGTTCTATGAATGTCAGTATATCTTAAGATAAAGCAAGGTTTTATACAAAAAAAGTGTCGATCGTCAATTTTGAGGATTTTTAAAAGCTCAATCATTCACACACACCTTTAAAAATGCTTCTTGGATAAAATTATTTTTCATAGCCCCAAGAACAAGATTTCGCACCTTTTATTTAATTTTATTTATTAATCCAATATCAGTATAGTTACATATCCAATATAGTTGTCGGCCAAGACAAAAAAAACTGTTCATTAAATTATTAATTTACGAATTATTATAATATCCTTCCCTATTTCGGCTGTATATAATACAATCGGTTTTTAAATTAATTTCCCATCCCAAGACAAGATATTGGTAATATCAAATATGCATGTTTTTAGTTTCTTTTGTAAAAAAACATTCATAAAAGATTATATTAATACTTAAAACAAGTTTTACTATTTGTACCAAATGTTCACTTCTCTTAGTACCTACTTTATTTATAACTAGCATTTCCCGCGGCTTCGCGTTCTAAAGATCGAAAACCAAATTTGTTCTGAGTCGCGCGGTATGATACCTCGCAGAACTAACGCCCAGCCTTCCCACTTTTGCAACATTTTTCATTGATGCTTCTCTCCCATTAGTCGTAGCGTGATGAAATATAGCCTATAGCCTTCCTAGATAAGCGGACAATCCAACACAAAAATAATTTTAATCGAACCAGTACTTCCTGAGATTACCGCGTTCAACCAACCAAACAAACAAACAAACTCTTCAGCTTTATTATATTAGTAAAGATATGTATGTATTTAAATTTAGTAGGTATACTTACTACTAAATTATATGTCACACGAATCCTTTTATAAAAAAATTGTTTTCACAAATGCGCAATACTTTGGATAGACCTGTCCAACGACACCTCACACCACACAACAGAATTTGACCTCACTTTACGTATAGAGAGCAAAATATATTTTGCACTGCATTTTATCACTTTAGATGTATAATTTTCATTTATGGCAAATTAAACCTTTGTAGTTAGAGTACCTGACTAGGCTGCGGACTAACCTAGCGAAACTTTAAGTGTTGTTAGTTGACTACGGAACCCTAAATACTCGGACGTTAAGTAGGTATATAATTATTCAAATCTAACTGTATAATGTTTCTCATAAATGTATCCATAAAGTGAAATGTAAAAATCTCGCGAAACGACATTTCAACAGGTTATTGAACTGAGTAACATTAATTGAACTCCAGATAGGCCTAAAGTAGGTAATACACATCGTTATACATACTATAAAATAATTGTGTATGTATATTGTATGATGTAGGTACATTATACTTCGTGTTATACTAGTGATTATGAAAGCTTTAGCAGTAATAGCAGTACCTAGCGGTGTTGTCCACTGTACATATTTCTCTAAATGTTTATCCAAGTACTTATCTATACTAATATTATAAAGCTGAAGAATTTGTTTGTTTGTTTGGTTCAACGCGCTAATCTCAGGAACTACTGGTCCGAAATGAAAAATTCTTTTTGTGTTGGATAGACCGTTTATCGAGGAAGGCTATAGGCTAAATTGGAATGGATGGCATCAATGGAAAATGTTGCAAAAACGGGAAAAAATATTTCTTTTGATTTTCAGTCTTTAGAACGCGGGCGGAGTCGCGGGAAGCTAGTAAGCAGGCTAGTAATAGCATAAGTGCCAAAGCTAGTACATAGATAGACTTATGACCTGGAGTATCACATAGGCACTTGGTGACCTAAGCGAAGCGAAGAATAATTACTTGTATTGTAATTAAAAAAGACCTCAACACAGTAAAAGTACTTCAAACACTAATTATCTTTAAACAATTAATTGTTGCCGTGCATAGCATTCTAATTATTACAATTCAGATATAATATACAAAATACATTTACCTACACGATGACGTGATATTTAAAAAAACAAAACAAAAATTTAATCTACACTAGTAGGAAAATTAATATTTGATTTTATTGTACTTCTTCAACCCTTATTTTAACGTCCCACTGCTGGGCACGGGCCTCCCTCAGTACGAAGGGGATCAGGCCATAGTCTGCCACGCTGGCCTGGCTGGTGTTGGCGGACTTCACATGTCTTTCCAAAACTTACTAGGTTTTTCTCAGACATGCAGTTTTCCTCAATATGTTTTCCTACACCGTAAGACAAGTGGTATTATCATAATAGAAATGATTCACACATAAAAATATCACAGGTGCGAGACCCGGATTAAAATCCGCATCACTCGGTTATTCGAGCTATACTTATATTATTATACCTTACCTATTATAATAGAAAATAAAATAAATCAAAAATTCATACATCTATGCGAATAATATATAATGTCTAGATACATCACTATCACTACATAGTATAAAACAAAGTCGCTTTCTCTGTCCCTATATCCCTATGTACGCTTAAATCTTTAAAACTACGCAACGGATTTTGATGCGGTTTTTTTTAATAGATAGAGTGATTCAAGAGGAAGGTTTATATGTGTAACTAGCGGAGCCCCGCGGCTTCGGTTGCGCTAAAAATAGGGACGAGCCCGAGCGAAGCGAGGTCGACTCGCTAGTGATAGAATAAAAACAACAAAAAAATCCTAAAAACTATAGATTTCGCCTCTAGAATATAATAAAACTTTCCAAATAATATTTAATGTATATATAATTATTTATTACAATATGTACATTTTACATAGATTACTTTATATACCACTTATAAATATCTATCTGTCTGTCTGTGACAGCATCACGAGAAAACTACTGGACAGTATTTGATAAAATTTGGTATAATCCGGGTCAACATATTGGATATAGGAACATTTCACGGCAGAAAAAAATATCTTATTTCTCAGAAATCTACGCTCTACAATTAAAAGTGGTATTTTGAGTACTAAATAGGTTTCTTGTTTCCTATTTGACTGTGTTCGCCTAAACAAGTTCGATCGGATACCTTATTGACGTAGGTCGTGTGCACGAATTTACAGCATTTCTATCGCGTTTGCAATAATTAGAAAACTACTAATATAAGAAAATTTCAAGTGTTTCTGTTTACAAATCAATAATGACAATAATATAATACTTTAAAGTGAATACAAAAAATCATACATTAAATCAAAGTAGGGGCTAACTAGATTCACACGTCATCTCCTCATATGAAAACAGACTTCAAGAAATATTGGTGTGCCTTTGTTTCCAAATTGATTTATATAACAATTATTTTACATTTTCACCTCTACTTTATCTAGTGCTATTGGTACCATGACATTGCGAGAATTTACAAATATTTTTTTATATTCACCGAATTTTGAAAAATCAAATATAATATCAAATATAAACAAAAAAAATAATAATCAGAATATTTTAAATTGTTTGGCGTATGTTTTGGTTTTGTTAACCTCGGGCACCCTGTGTATAATTTATATAAATTCATATTTCTTTATAAAGTCATTGGCCACACAGTCGCATGCCAGTTGAAGTTGACTTCGCTCACGTTTTGGACGTTCAGTCATATCCTAATTAAATCATTCTCGAGCAGACATGAAAATGTATATAAGTGCATATATAGTTTTATCGTATCTTGCCCTAGTTTCCAGCTTAAATGAAGATGAAGAGATAACTATTCTAAATGATTATGAAGACATAGAACATGCCGCAAGTAGACAAAAAAGGTTGTTGTGGCCGTATCCTCAAAATCCTATGATAAATAAATTCATGCAAGTGATAGAAGGCAATAATGAGAATACTGATGGAGACTTTTTTAATTTTCTTCGAGATTCTTACCCCTTACCTCAAGGTATGTGCTATACAATAGTTTATTAAATATATTTCACAATTGCTGAAATTAATGATAATATAAAATTATAACACTAGTTAAAATTTAAATTTGATATAATAGGTACTTTCTAAGGTATTCGACATTATAAATGAAACTATCTTTTCTAATTTTTTGTCGTGGATTTATTTAGATTATCGCATAAAATAAAATAGAGAAATTAAAATATAATCACCTAAAAATTTAAGGGTTTAGAAGTGCTTAGCGAAGCAAGGATAAAACTAGTAGGTATTTGTATAGTTTAGTTTTACTATTTCTCTACGATAAGGAATAAAAATAAGCTAAGAAGATGAGAAGTCTTTTTAAGTTACACATTTTTATGTGTTTATATCACTCATTACTATTAGTACACAGCTTGCTTATCTATACATAATATAATAAAACAGTAGCTAAGAATTTTTTTTTTCAAAACAATGATCGTAACTAGGGAATGCAAATCTCGCGAGATTAGGGCTCAAGCGAGATCCCGCGAGTTTATGAATCAAATCTCGCGAGATCTCGCCAATTTCGAGATCTCGCGAGATAGGCAGTTTTTTTGCAAATTATCACAAAATTTAAATTGATTAGGAAAAAAAATAAAAAAAAATGTGAGTATTATAAGATAACATTTATTTTCACGAATTTTTTCAATAGACTTTTATGCAACAAACATTGTTTGACGTATCTGTCTATAATTTTTTAATAAACTTCTAAGTAGTAAACTTTGACGTACGTATACTATCAAATAACAAATGAAAAAAAACAACTAGTCTTCTATTCTAATATCAAACAAAAATCTTTTAGTAATAAAACAGTTCTTTAATACCAAACAAAACATTGACTATTAAACTGAGATATTATTATCAATTAAATTAAACCGAACCGAACGAAACCGACAGGCGACAGATCGCAGCTCAATCCGTGGCAGTCCGCGCTTCAAATAGAACGTTTTTATGCTCGAGCGCAATCTCGTTAATCTCGCGAGATCTCGTCGTTTTTTCGTTCGAGATCAATCTCGCTAAAAAAGGCCGAGATCTCGTTCTCGAGATCGAGGTTGCATTCCCTAATCGTAACGCATTGTGTATTAAATATAGATCCAAAAACAATAGTTTTTTTTGTCTGTTATCGTTTAACTCAAAAATCTACACGGATTTTAACCTTTTGTGCATTGATTACTTATTACTCGGGTCGTGACAAAGGATACTTTTTTCAAAAAAGAAATTCATCAAAATCTGTCTAGTAGTTTCTCGTGATGCGGTCACTGACAGACAGGCAGTCAAATATTCTGAAAACAGACACGACTCCTCCACTCCATCACTTTGCTTATTCCACGAACTATGCTTTTGTTTTAACATGTGGCAAACATGAAAATATTCATTTTGTTTATTCAATAAAAAAACATTTATAACTTTTTAAACTTTCGCGTTTCATAACTATATCATATATCGTACTGAATGGGACTTAACGCGTGTATCAGTTAAAGGTAAACCTTATTACCGACGTTTCGGCCGGGTCACAGGGAGACTCCCCGTGACAAGGTTTGTATGTAAGTATATTTGTAAATTGGCTCAAAAAGTACTGGACCGATTTTAAAAATTCTTTCACCATTTGGATGCTACATTATCACTGATTAATATAGGCTATTTTAATTGCAAGAAAAATATATGGATCCCTACTAAAACTACAATAACAGGAGAGGAGGAGGAGTGCACGCCGCACATAATAGGTATATGAAATAGGTAACCGCGCGGCTCAGGAGTATATATATATTTTTTTTAATTTATAGACCGAATTCCCTCTAACATTATTAGAGACCTTTTTATACTTTATTATATTTACTGCGTGAGAATTTTTATAAACCTGAAGGGTTTATTGTTTTGTCTACATATTCGTGATACTAACTTGTTACATTTATTCTTTTGGGATAGTGCTAATTTTTATTTCTTGTTATCTTATCCATGTACTGTCTATATTACAATTTAGGGAGGAGCGCTATATATGCATACTTTTTATATTACTTATTTTTACTAGATTTAATTCTAAGTGTTACATCAATTTATTTTATTTTCTGTTATAACTATTCATAATTTTGTACTTGTTGTCAACGTAGGTTGCTAACGTGGTTCATAATGAGTTGTTCTTAATTTCTGTGCATTTTCAGCAATTACATAAGACATTGTCATCATTAAATTTAAATAAATTATTAAGATAATTAAGATAAAATATTAAGTATATTATTCAAAATATACATATATATTATATACTAATTCCATACTATGCTATCTTACTTGCTAATAGATGTAGTGGTTTTTTTTTGGTTTTTTTTTATCAGCTCAGGAGTATATTAAAGCTGGAGTAATTTTGGAGAATTTTCAACCCAGCGAGTGTCCGAATGAAGTTTAGTAGCGATTTAAAAAATGAACGCGGGCGAAGCCGCGCGTATTGCTAGTCATATATAAAAAGACATTTAGTTGTAGATACTTCCAAAACTTTAATAGAGTAGGTATAAAGATTAAAATATTTCTAAGTCAAGGTAAAATTAATAATTAAGTTAATTGAGTAAAAGAAAAAATTTAATGCCTGAATTATATTAATTAAAATCTAATTATTGCATTATACCTATATGCAAATATTTTATTTCATAGTTAAAAATTACGATACATTTTCACAAAATTAACTATTCCCTAAGTAATAAGTAGTATAATACCTAATTTAATAGCCAAATAGATTTTTTAAAATAATAATAAAACAAAAAATGTTTATATGTAGGTAAATCTCTTTAAATATATAAAAATCAAGTGTTTGATATCGAACTACCTACTCCGAAACGGCTTGACCAATTTTCATGAAATTCTTTTGTGTTTATTTGGTAGGTCTGAGAATAGGTCATAGATTATTTTTTTTTTATTTCCTTATGTGATAATGGTAGCCCTCTTCAGTTTTTTATCTCTTTGATTTGCCACCTTTCTTTCTTCTTTGATCTTCTACCACCATCCCTATTCTGAATAGTGTATAGAACGCGAGCGGAGCCGCGGGAATTGCTTGTGTATGTATAATTTTTTCCAACGAGTGAAGTGGCTAAACGAATTTGGTATAATATAATAGTACATATTGAAAGAATGATAAGGAGTAACACAAATAGGTTCTACGGTTCTACGGTAACGGTACTATTAGGCACCTAGGGAAAAACCCGAGTGACGATGTGATTCGTCACTAGTAATTATTGAGTAAATCATTTGTAATTTGACAATACCGTTATCTTTATGATACAGAAACATTAAAAAAAGTTTTTTTTTTAAATTTTACAGGTCTTAAAGAGCCATATACAGAGTACGACTTTGTTATTGTTGGTGCTGGTTCTGCTGGTTGCGCGTTAGCGTCTAAGCTAACAGAAAACCGAAATGTGACCGTACTTCTCCTTGAGGCGGGAAAACCGGAAATGTTTTTCACTGATGTACCCGCTGCAGCCCCTTATTTCCAAGAAACAGATTATGTGTGGCATTATTATATGGAACCCCAACCTGGAGTATGTATGGGTAAAATTAGAACTGTTAATTTATTATTATTCTATCACAAATTATATATAATATGTATATATTTAAAGTTATATATTTGTAATGAATCAACTATCTGGTATCCGTAACACAAGCATGCATCCATATATATCCATACCATCCATACTATCCATGGAATCCTAGGTGTCGTCTGTGTTAATTTTCGAACATATTAATTTATCACGGGTAGGTAACATGTACTGACGTCTTATTTTACTAAGTATTTTTTATATGATTCGCAAAAATTATTTTCCCACGATGAAATCTAAATTTCCATAACGGTTCTATCAAAGTTAAGTACGTATTAGTATTCACGCTCGCATTTAAATAAAGGAAAAATATATGAGAAAAACAATAACAATACATATAATAGGAGGAAACAAAAATAACTGCCTAAAAACGAATTAAAAAGATAAGAACAAACTGCTTACGGAGCATAATGTTTTATACTTGCTGTATAATATGTTTGAATATGTTTTATACTTGTTGTATGTCTCAGACTGTTTTAGAGTTCCGTACCTCAAAAGGTAAAACCGGGACCCCTATAAGATCACTCTCTTGTCCGTCTATCCGTCTTTCTGTTCGTGTTATCACCAATTTTCTCAGGAACGGGTGGACCTAGCAAGTTGAAATTTATACCATATACTGAGGTTTATAGGTCCTATTAGGTGTATAAAAATCCTTCATGTGTGAGTTCGACTCGCACTTGGCCGATTTTTTTTTGTTTTAAATTAGGTAGTAGGTCATTTAAATATTTTTAGTAGCGACTCACACTCGCCCGGCTTATACGTTGATGTGCATTACACAGAAATTGGATATTTTACTGCAATAAAAAACATTCCATATATTGACCTGGACATCCAGCTATCATCATACCCAAATTTATCAAAACCTAAAAACTATAAATTCGACCTCTGTATGAATAAAATTTCAAACAATATTTACTGAACATATTCGACTCAGAAATTTATATAGATAGATAAATATGTCTGACACATTAGTAGGCATAAGACAACTCATAAAACGTAGTCCTTAATGTATACTGCGACAAATTCCAGGAATGAACAATCAACGCTGTTTTTGGCCACGCGGCAGAGCCATCGGTGGCACAAGTGTTGTAAATTACATGATTTACACGCGAGCAAGGCCTCGAGATTGGGACCGGATCGCTGAAGATGGCAACTATGGATGGTAATCAAAATGTATTTTTATTGTTGAAACGCCCATTAGATTAATAGTAGACTAAGGCAGTGATAACGAATTTGGTCCGAAAAGCCAATTAAGTTGATTCGTATCTAGCAACTCTGATATTTTCAAGTCCGAATCATTTTCAATTTAAATTTTTATTATTTCTTGGACATTCGGTGAAAGCAAACATTTTGAAGAAACCTACATGTCTTAAAAAGTTCAACCTTGCAAGTTTTCAATACCCGACATAGGCAACAAGGTGGACTATGACCTTATCTCCCTAATATATTGAAGATATGCTCCAAGAAGAATAGGAGGAAAAAAGATAAGATGATTCCGTCTTTAGGACAAGTTTTTAGATTTCGTACAAATCTAACCTTGAAAATTTTAATTAATATTCAAAACATATTTTTATTGTAGTAGTAGGTACTATTCCATATGTAGTAAACGGCAACCAAGCTCATAAATTTGAAACGAATATGAACCATAATTTAGAGGTTATATATTATCTATTTCTGTTGATCTTGACCTTGTGATAACATTATTGATTCAGTCCGTTGCCTCGAATGCAAATCAATTTAATATAAAATGCATACGAATAAGCGTGTTTTTTACTTCTTTACACTTTACACTTCACTAAGTCTAAGGCAAATCCATAGGTAATATAAAAAAATACTTTTGAGTAGAATCTGTACATTAAATAATTTTCGAAAAAACTTATCGAGATAGTGATTATCATCGATACAGGGGACGAATCTGTAGTTTTTAGAAATTTTGTCCATCTGTGTGTCACCGCATCGCGAAAAAAACACACTTAAATGTGGTATGATGATAGCTTTGGAGAATATCTAATTTCTGAGAAATAAATAATCTTTGCTAACCACCCTAACGAAACGAGGGTGAGTGGTTCAGAATAATATTGATATTATTATATCCTAAATTAACACATACGTAGGTAATTGAAAGTTAAAGTGCCTGTAATATTTAGATTTATGGTCTTTCTAGTCGTCCGATAGGGAAAGGTAGGGAAAATTTAATGGAAACTGTTTTTGTGGGACAACTGTGTTAAAGTTCACATACATATTATATATAGATCATGTTAACACCACGAGTAATGTTGGGATAGGCCACACGACAAGCAGTATATTTATAACATACAAAAACTAAAAATGTATGTGCTTACTTTACTTCCCCATTCCCAAAGCAGAAGGAAAGGTTGCTTAACTTTTCTTAATCTAATCTTAAGTTAGTATTTTTATTAAAATTGTAATTACTATCGGGACAATCATTATTTTTACACTTTAGTAGGTAGTTATATACATATATGTATATTGATTTTTTTTACAGGTCTTACAATGAAATGTTAAAATATTTTATTCAAGTGGAAAAAGCTGACCTTAAAGGCTATGAGAAGGAATCTCATAGAGGTCGTGATGGCGTGTTGCCTGTGGAATTTGTACCAATAAGGTAGAATCACATTACACTATCTTCTAAAAAGCAAGAGTTATTTGCCATATAAATCGAAATACCTACTAAAAACAAAAAAGAGTTTAATCCAGCATCAGTACGATTCTGTGTTATTTAGTTTCATTATAATAATCAAATAATATCAAGATTACACATGTATTAAAAGATAAGTTTCTTGGTGATTAAAGCCGAGAACTAGTTAGGTGGACAAAATATAATATATGATCTTTTCAGAACAAAATCAATTTCCAAAATCTTTTTTCAGAACCAAATTATCTGAAGCATTCCGTGAAGCTGGTAGAATTCTCGGACATCCCACAGTGGATTATAATGCCCCCGAAAGCCTTGGTTTTGGTAGGGTGCAAGTTACGACAAGTAGAGGACATAGATACAGTGCTGCGAAAGTATTTTTACATAGCCATAAAAATAGGCCAAACCTACATATTTTACAAGACAGCTTAGCGACTAAATTACTTATAAATCCTCAAAGTAAAGAAGCATATGGTGTAGAATATATACGGAACAAATTACTCCATACTGTTTTAGCACGTAAAGAAGTTATTCTGGCAGCTGGACCTATTGCTTCTCCGCAACTTTTAATGTTATCTGGAATTGGTCCAAAAGACCATCTTACTTCTCTTGGAATATCAGTTATACAAGATCTTCCAGTTGGCCGTAAATTGTACGATCATATATGCTTCCCTGGATTAATATATACCCTAAATGTATCGCATGTGAGTTTTATTGAAAACAGAGAAGTAAATTTCCGAAGTATTATAGAATGGATACGTGATGGAGACAACATTTTTTCGTCTCCGGGTGCTGTTGAAGACATCGGTTACATAAAAACGCCAATTTCGGATGATCCAGATCCTTCAGTTCCTGATATGGAACTTATAAATATTGGAGGATCAATATTATCGGACGGAGGTCCTGGCGGCAGTAAGGCTGTCCGAAGAGGCATGAGATTAAATACAAGTATTTTTGATGAAGCCTTTGGAAGTATTGATGCCACAGATACATGGAGCGCTTTTCCAATGTTATTACATCCAAAATCATTTGGGTACTTAGAACTAAAAGATAATAATCCTTTTAGTTACCCACGTGTTCGTGGTAATTATCTGACGGACCGCAGAGATGTAGCTACATTTATAGCGGCAATTCGACACGTACAGGCATTAGTAGCAACTGCTCCGTTTCAACGACTAGGCGCCCGCATCCATCCAGCCAAATATAAAACTTGTCAATATATTGAATTTGATACTGATGAATATTGGGAATGTGCTTTGCGCACTCTAACTGCGACTCTACATCATCAAATAGCAACATGTCGAATGGGCCCCGAAGAAGATCCTGAAGCTGTTGTAGATCCGGAATTAAGAGTAAAAGGAATAAAAAATCTACGCGTAGTGGACTCCAGTGTTATTCCTCGAACAATATCCGCACATACAAATGCGCCCGCTATTGTAATAGGCCTCAAAGCAGCCGACATGATAAAATACACTTGGAATATACGATAAAGACTGAAAAAGCTTTTATTTTAGTTATTTAAGAAATTTCGAACCCATTATGGGATTACTGCTAGCCGTCAATGGGCTATAACCCCAGCGCAACACTCTCTCTAAACTAATATGAGGTTGTAGGATCACTATAATACCCATACGGACAGACCCAAACTAAAATACGAAATATTATGTTCTTCCAGTTGCGTAAGCATTCTAATCGCCCTTATTAATCATGACGTACATGCAAATCAAAAGAATTATTTTTTTTTCCCTTGCATCTAATTTGAGAATACGTGAAAATGAAAGCGATCCCTTCCAAACAATTTATGTTGTAAGAAGAAACTCTATTAATAAAAAAATATCTTTGTAATACATTAACGCAAATCTATACTAATATTATAAAGAAAGATTTGTATTTTTGTATGTAACCAATAAATTCAAAAACTACCTACTGGACCGATTTTGAATATTTTTTTTGTCATTATAAACCTACATTATCACTGAGTAACATAGGCTATAGTTATTACTAGCAGAAACTGCGGCTTCGCTCGCGCTATACTAGGGATGAACCCAAGCGAAGCGAGTGTAGGTTTTAAGTAAAACATATGTATATTCTATTATTTGTGATACGATTAATAAGCAATCTTTTAATAATATTTTATAAGTAGCTTAATTAGAAACAGTAATCACAATTACGCTAACCAATGATCAATCTAAGACATGATATTTATTACAAGAACTACTCGTACTCACGATTCTTACCACGTCGTACCTACTTTCCACAATAAGACACGAAAACATTTTTTCAATCGGAAAAATTTACATACAGAGAGAAAAAGAAAAATAACATTACATATTATAAAGTAGAGGCATTAAATTAGGCAGAAACGATGTGTTAACTGAACTAAATAATTAGACAAAAAAATCCACACTCAAAGAAATAAACCTTCAAAAACATTTAATGCATGTTTGGATATTAACAAAAACTTTTTTTTATATTTAGACAACATACATAAAGTACAGCATAATTGATAAGCTGTCGTGGGTAATTTGTAAATAAAGTTTAAAAACACGAAAACATGTATAAAAACAAAGCTTGCCATGGAAATATAAGACAAGCATAATATTTTTTCGAAATTGAAATCGTCGTTTTCTTTTATAAGTTAGAAATTCGATGATAGCTGGTTATCCGAATCAATATATAAGATATAATTTACCCAATATTAAAAACCCTGTCGGAAAATAAAGAATTAAATTTTAAGTTGGTGATTACATTAAATAATCAAGGGTAATTCTTGTAATAAAAAAAATAATTCTAGTTATCCTTGTTTATAAGGATTTTGTTAAAATGTTTTATCATTTAAAAAAGTAAATGGAAAAAATGTAACCTTGTCTTGGTCTTGCTCTTTACGCTGTGCTTAATTAAGAACAGTTGACTTAATTTTAAATGTGTACCTATTTTTAACATAACATAACATTTTTTTGCTTCTGATTCATATCTACATATAAATTATAACAATAAGTTGCATATTAAATTATTTTTTAAATACTCATTTAAGACGTTTTATTTTACTCTGCTTCTCAAACAAACATAACATAACAAATTATAACATTTTGTATTCAGTTAAAGTTGCAAAACTGTCTATGGGAACAGTTAATAAATTAGTAATAAACTTTTCGACAAATTCGAAATTCGATGTTTCGTATCAATCCACAATAATTGTGTCTACCACTGTCAAATTTTCGTAAAAAGAAAAGTTGGGCGTTTTTTCATAGCGAAGCTACACGTACCTACAGTGTACATGTTAATAATAAATTTTAAAAACCGTGTTATTGTATACAATATACCGATTACCATACCATAACTGACAAATAGATATATGTGGAACATCCTCAACGTCGAACGTAAATTTTAAAAATCTAAAATCTGAAATATATTTATTCCATTTATTAATAATTATTTATTATTACTCGCTGGGATTTTTATTTTTTTTTCGATTATCTATACATATTTCGGCCACATTTTATCAAAATCATTCCAGCCGATTAAGAATCCGCGCGGCTATCATAAAATGTGCATGCTTCTCTACCGCACTTTGGCGCCCTCTCCTTCGGTGATTCGCTCGTGTTTACTTTACCTATTACGATTTTGTTTAGATTGATATTTTTATAGTCGTATTATCTTTTAAATAGAATGTCCGATTTGAATAATTTAAAAAGTAATCTATCTACAGATACTGAAAAAGTCTTGTCATTTAGGATACCTTTTACTGCATGAAAATATATATTTTTTGTGAAATCTATACCCACTAAGAATTAAAGCGTACGCAGGGACATATCTGCAGATACTTTAACTACTTTATATTGAATATTTATTTGCATAAGAAATAATACAAAGTACTATTTTCTCTGGTTATATTCTCAGTGACTGCTCGGATTGCTGTTCTTTATTTGAACCAGCACTATCCTGTTTAGGTACGCCCACAGGCCACAGTATCGTCACTATAAAATAATGATTAATAAATAGTGAAAATTAATGTAGCTATATTTTATTTATTTCGAGGTTAACATCCTTATTTAACTAGACGGATGGACTTTACGGGCAACGTGTATACACTGACGCTTGTAAACAGTTTCTCTACTTTTTTGACAGAAAATGTCAATAGCGAAGCTTTGCCAGACCCAGAACTCGAACCTCCGGTGCTACAGCCATACATGTCACCCAGCGACTACACCACCGAGGCAATAAATAATGCAAACCGAACTAATCTGTAAACTAGTGGTAAGTTCGGAAAGGCCCTTGACCTCGCATTTCAAGTTTAAAATGTAGCAAAAAATATGTTTACCACGGTGCAGGTGTAGCTTTTTATTATAGTAACTGTTTTCTTTTTCTTCCACCCGACTTCACCAAAAGGAGCATGAAATTTTTCGTGTACACTTTTTATTTATTATGTATTCATCATTTACGTATTATTATGTCTAACCCATTTCTATGACTTCTAACATCTGACATCTAATATCTTACTTATACTACGGGAGGTAGCGCTGTATTTTTTCTAGGAATTTTATCCCGAATGAATTTTATTTCAAACAGTTGTTTAGAGGTCAGAGATCAGTAAAGTGAGCGTCAGTCGCCGCACCAGCGGTGGAACTAAGAGGGACAGCGTGAAGAAGTCATTGGAAAAAAAGTGCTCCGATGAATTTTATACCGAGCCAAAATGAATTATATGATAGTTTCCATCACATTTTTAAAGAAAATCATCGTCAGCTGTATTGACGGTGGGGGGTTATATGTCAGTCGCGTGCATGAACCTCATAGAAATTTTCACAAAAAAAGTAATTTTATACCTTATGAAATTTATACATCTTTATTTTTATACTTTTAAAATAACAAAGACAATCGTCAGCTGAATTTTTGATGGGGGAAAGACCGTCAGTCAGCGTGATAAACATTTCGCGAGGTCGATGCATTTGAGCGTTGCATAGTCTCTTTAGAAAATAAACTCACGATCTTTACATCCACAAACAATCAGCTGGCGACCACTCAAGTTTCTTTAACATTCTAGTTATCTTAGGCTTGGAATTACGCACAAACGCTACAGCGTTACATGCACACTCGATTGACTCAGCGACTGCTTGCGCGTTGCCATTTTTAGATTGATAGTTTTTAAGATTACAAGAATTATATAATAATAACTTTATTTATAATTTCTTGTGCATAATACTCTCTCTTACTCTAGCTTCGCTCGGGTCCGTCTCTATGTACTACGTATTGTTCTGATAACTATATAGGTATAGGAATTTTAACTATTCTGCAGATGATCGGACATTGAAAATTCCGTAAAAATTGGTCCAGCTGTTTTGGGGATTAGCCGAAAAAACAGAGAGGCAGACAGAAATAAAATTGTACACATTAATTTCATCTATACTAATATTATAAAGAAGTAAAGTTTGTGTGTTTGTGTATTTGTTAAATTGTAAGGGGTAATCTCGGTATCTACTGAACCGATTTTAAAAATTCTTTCACCAATAGAAAGCCACATTATTACTAAGAGTCATAGGTTATATAAAAAACCGAAAAATAAAAAGGCTTTTACGTGGTGTCCGTTTTGCAAAGTGAATCGGAGAAAAAACGGTCGAATGAAAGCGTTTCTTACGAACGCTACCTTAACTATGAAAGATATATTTTTGAGTTCTAGAGAACAGATGTGGAGCTTGAATATGCCTACAAAAAAGTCAACGACAGCATATGTCTAACTTTTATATTTAAGTTGTTACAAAAAGTATTTTTTTTTAATATTAGTATAGTCATAATTTAATTTTTAATTTTTAATATTAATAAAATAATTTAAATTATTTAAGCACTCTGTACTAAAAAAGGATTATTAACATTATGCCGGATCAGCTAGTGAAATATAAAATCTTATAAAATTTCATTTGAATTTAGTAAATAGTTTTTATTTTGGTATTACAAATAGACTTAATAGACAATTTTATTTATATGTATAGGTAAGTTTTACAACTTCAACAAGAGAGGCGTGGCCGTGGGCCTCACCCCTAACAATGACCTATCTGACTCTGTCAATATCGGAAATGTGCGAGAGATATACTCAATACTCGTTTGTTAAAAAAACATCTAAATTCTAATATATAAAAATCTCATGCCACAGTGTTTGTTATTGACCTCCCCCGAAACGGCTTAACCGATTTTTACGATTATTTTTGTGTTTATTTGGTAGATCTGAGATTAGATAGGCTATTTTTTATTTTTAGACCAAATATGTTATACCTATAAATAATCATAGCCCTAAATTTTCATCCCAACAATCCCTATTTTTAATAGTAATTAGAACGCGGGCGGAGTGTGGATTCCAACAGGAATTGCTAGTATTATAATATAGTTTTAAACCGACACAAAATAAATAATTATAATGCGGTGTTATTTATAATAAACTAGCAGTACCCGCGGCTTCCACGTTCATTTTCTTATTCGCTACTAATCTTCATTCGAACACTCGCTGGGTTGATCTGTAGATTGACTGAAAGTTTCTTCAAAATTACTCCAGCTATTTCAGAACCCATAATTAATATGTAACTCCTGCGCCGCGCGGCTTTCTATTTTATATAAGTAATATGTGTACGTCTCCCGTCCTCTCCTCATTGCTCGCTGTGCTATACTTTCTTAATATATTTGCTGTGTGGTGGAAGAGTGTTTGATTTGTATAATTTTAAAAGTTATCTGCTGACTATAAACTAACTCCCTGCCAAAATTTAAATTTGTAACACAAAAAATGAAAGAATTTCGTAAAAACTTGCGAAAGCCCTTAGACCTCCTTAAGCCGGCCCTGTCACAAAATTAGTTCTTAGTGGAGGTTTACTAACAATTAACTACCTCCCTGCGAAATTTAAAGTCTTTAACCCCAAAAATAAAGGACTGTCATACAAACTTGCGAGAGCCATTAGATTTTAGATTAATATGTGCTATACTTATAGATTTCTAAGCGTAAGATAACTAGATTGTTCAAGAAACATAAGTCGTCGTCAGCTAATTGTTTGTGGATGTAAAGATCGTCAGTTTATTGTTCAAAGAGACTATGCAACTCTCAAATGCATTGACCTCGCGAAATGTTTATCACGCTGACTGACGGTCTTTCCCCCATCATAAATGCAGCTGACGATTGTCTTTGTTATTTTAAAAGTATAAAAATTAAGATGTATAAATTTCATAAGGTATAAAATTACTTTTTTTGTGAAAATTTCTATGAGGTTCATGTACGCGACTGACATATAACCCCCCACCGTCAATACAGCTGACGTAATTTTCTTTAAAAATGTGATGGAAACAATCATATAATTCATTTTTACGCGGTATAAAATTCATTGGAGCAGATTTTTTTCCAATGACTTTCTCATGCTGCCTCTCTTACCTCCACCACTACCTGAGCAGCTGACGTTCGGAGTTGTTATAGGTAAGGGGAAAACTATTAGTGTTGTGATTTTCAGCCGGTATGAAATGACTTGCTCAACTATAGCGCTACCTCCCGTAGTATTACATATTAAAATAAAATTGTAACGTAGTTAAATATGACACCACTGCTAATAAAATAATTAATTATGATCATTATGACGATTACTTGGCTCAGGCCCGTAATCGCCATTCATTTACCAGCTGCTTCAGCAGCTGAGATGTCGCTTATATGGAAAAAAATAATATAATATGATAGCTGGTTAATGTGGTCAGCATTGAGGATACTTTTTACTGCATGAAAATATCAATTTTTTGTGAAATCTATACTAATAGTTAAAGTGTACCCAGGAACAAACCTTAGCGGAGGGAGGGTTGATCTCTATTACATATACATAGATGTATGTATAGTCACCGGTAAAAGATATACAGATAACTTGCTTTTTTTATTATCGAGAGAATTCTGTATATTTTTATGCATATAAATTAGACATACCTGCGTGTGCGAGTCTGTCTCACGCATAATTGTTCTCATAAAAACATGCTCAAGCAGTCAAAGAACCCTAACTTGCTGCTTTTTTATAACCCGTTCAAAAAATTATACAACGTTCATTCACGCCAGTCTTAAATGGATACTCGCAGAAACAAGATTATTTGAATTGACACATTAAATTGACCGAAACTTACCGATTATAATACAGTTCTTATTTGCATACTAAAGTATGAATAGAATTGTTTTTTGTGTTTTAGTGTCATTATTAATAAATGATTTCGTAACATCAGTGTCCAATCAATATGCATCGCCAGTATCAAATGTTGAATATTATGAATATTATCAAAAAGCTAGAAAAAGAGAAGCCAACTATTCAATTCCTGTAAGAAGCAACATTGTGGATACGATGCTGAACACACCTATGTATCAATTTATGCGGTCAGAGCCGAACTTCTTCTCTGCTTTTCGAGATAACTATGAATTACCTAAAGGTAAGTTAAAATTATTATAATTTAATACTTATATAATAGTATTTTTTTAATCAATTTAAAACATTGCATTAAATTCCACAGCCATTTAAAAGTTATAAGCATTATATAAATTAAAATGGTTTAATACTACATCACAACAATAACTGGATTTTTTTTACTGTCTCAATTCAAAATAAACATGTAGGTTGAGCTAAGAAAAAAATCTTCCATGGACGATTGTAGTAAATACAAAATATATTTCATTATAATGAACACCGCTGGTCTTTTAACTATTAGTACTAGTAAATTGGTAAAATAGTATAAGTAAATTGGTTTGCTCTACTACTTTGTCCCGTAACAAACAACTTTTGTTTCGTGATGTTGAATCAACATTGTTTATAAAAAACCCGTCAATATCAACTTCTATCCAAAGTTCCGGTACCATTAGTTAAGAGTAGAACATTTTAGAATATATTAACAATAGTCTGATAATAATTTTTATTTTACTTATGATCACCTTTTATATCACAATTCATTATTCTATTAAAAACACGTAAAATGAGAGTCTGTTTATAGCCTAATTTCCAAAACCTATTCTGCCAGATAACTACGGTTATAAATACTCGAGTGAATTAGGCTACTAGTATCAGTGAATAACATTTAGTTTTTTGCGCAAAAATCCACGTTACTAGAGACACACAAAGCGAGGATAAGCCGCTAATAAATTAATATTTATTATTTTTATTAATTACAGAGTTTAGTGGACCTCTTAAAGAATACGACTTCATAATAGTGGGAGCTGGGTCTGCGGGCAGCGTCCTCGCGGCCCGTCTTAGCAAGGGTAGACGAGCTTCCGTGTTACTATTAGAGGCCGGCACAGGCGAGCCTATACTGAGTGGAGTACCAATATTAGCACCTATGCTCCAGCAAACAAATTATGTATGGCATTATTTAATGGAACATCAGCCTGGAGTATGTATAGGTATGTAATTTAAGTAAAAATAATTTAAGTCGCGTTGGTCATCCGACCAAATAATCGAGCGACAACTTTAAGTGAGCTTTTACTTTCAGTGTTGTTTTTGTTTTTTAATACTTTACTTTATAGTTTTAAGGTTGAACAAAAAATATAATACTATTAATATTTTTAAAAACGTCTTACATGTAATAATTATAATCGTTTTAATAATTATAATCGTTTAATTGCCTTTTTTTCGGAAATTTTGTCCTCGTAATTGATTCCAAAACATTACAAGATATCTTTTTATAGAATTTAATATTAAATAACTTTTATCTTTAGGAATTGAAAATGAAAGGTGTTTTTGGCCTAGAGGTAAAGCTGTCGGAGGCTCTAGCGTCGTCAACTATATGATATATACGAGAGGAAATAAAGAAGACTGGGACAGAATAGCCGCTAAAGGAAACGATGGATGGTAATACCAATAAAAATATTATTAAAATAGTCATCCAGTCCGGATAATCCCACCGAAGAGCTTCACTCATCTGCTTACCGGACGCAAATCATATTTTATGAAACAAAATATGTTTCCTATGACATTTACCATTAGGGTTGCCATAAAATATGGTCAAGGTTATATAACTTTATAAATAAAGGTTTTTAATGCTTTAAAATATTTATTTATATTTGATAACTCAGAGGTTTAATTCCAAACAAATATGCTTGAAATTAGTAAAACCTGGTCAATTCAGTAGTATTTGTTGAATTCGTCGTTGTCTTTGCCTGTTTTCTGCATGTCTGGTAACGCATCATGAAAAACCAGAGGACGGATTTTTATGATTGCTAGCTGCGTCAATATTTAGGATATTTCTAAATATAGCATTTCTGAGAAATTTATATTACCGTTACAATTTATCATTCGTAAGAATCAATTTCTCAAGTAAAGGATATTTTTTATCTAGAAAGCATTACACATGTTTCCGTACCAACAAAGGCACCTACATAATACAATCACATAATACAATCGTATATAGCTTTTTCTATTGTCAATGTTAAATATAATACATAACGCTGTTCAGAATTTCTATGCGGCTCTTAAAAGACGCACGTCACTTATGTTCGATATAAATTCTCTATTTAATTATCGTATATCAAAAATCCCATTTTTTAAATTTTGTTCTCTGTTATCAGGTCATACGAAGAAGTAATGAAATATTATATTAAATCTGAAAGAGCTAATCTTCGAGAACATAGGAATTCACCTTGGCATGGCATAGACGGCGAACTTAATGTAGAAGATGTACCATTTAGGTAAGGTTCTATAAATAATAATAGATATTTTTATATAAATTAATTAAAAACTGCTGAACTGATTTAGATAAAATTTAGTATTCAGATAGCTTATGACCTTGGGAAGGATATAAGATAGACTTTAATCCCAAAAGTCAAAAGTGAAAAGGAGGGTGAAATTTTATATAGGAAATCATTTTTCAAAGAATATAAAAATGTATTGAGAAATAACCCCAAGCCAAGCGTGGTTAAGTCACTACTAATATAAAATTATTACTCATTTTATTTTGTTATTAATAATTGTTTGTTTTTCAGGTCTAAACTATCAAAAGCATTTTTGGACGCAGCGAAGATATTAGGAAATAAACGAGTTGACTATAATAGTCCCAATAGTTTTGGTTTTAGTCACATACAAGCTACTATGAGTCGTGGACTACGAATGAGTAGCGCAAAAGCATTTTTACATAACATCAAGAAAAGGAAAAACTTACATATACTAACAGACAGTCATGTTACCAAAGTAATAATAGATCCTGTAACCAAAACCGCTATAGGTGTTGAATTTCAAAGATTCGCACAAACATACGTAATATATGCCAAAAAAGAAGTAATTCTTTCGGCTGGTCCTATTGAATCTCCTCACTTGCTAATGTTGTCAGGAATTGGACCTAAAGATCATCTAGAATCAATGGGTATTCCTGTCATACAAGATCTGAAAGTAGGACAAACTTTATATGATCATATAAGTTTTCCTGGACTTACATTTACTTTGAATACCTCTAGACTAACTATAAATGAAAATAAAATTAATACAATCGAAAATGCAATTCAATTTACTCAATATGGAGAAGGCCCGTTTTCTTCTTTAGCTGGTGTTGAAACGATTGGTTACATCAAAACTAATATATCTGATGAAATCGGAGAATTTCCAGACCTCGAATTGATGGGAACTTGCGCTTCATTTGCTTCGGACGAAGGTACTGTTGTAGCCCGAGGCATACATATGGCCAAATGGCTGTATGAGGATGTTTTCAGTAAAATTGAAAACGAAGACTCATTTGCATTATTTTTTATGTTACTGCATCCAAAGTCAAAAGGTTATATGAAACTAAGATCAAGAAATCCTTTCGATCAGCCTAAGCTCTATGGTAATTATTTATCACATCCTCAAGATATCGCGACGATGATTGCTGGTATTCGATACCTTATAAGAATGGCTGATACTCCGCCTTTTCAAAAGTATGGAGCAAAAGTGCATAAGAAAAAATTCCCGAACTGTGAGAATTTTGACTTTGGCACTGATGAATATTGGGAATGCGCTTTAAAAACTCTTGCAGTGACTCTTCATCATCAAATTGCGACATGCAAAATGGGTCCCGCATCAGACCCTGAAGCAATAGTGGACCCTAAGCTACGAGTATATGGGGTCAAAAATTTGAGGGTCATCGATAGTAGTATAATACCAAACACAATAGCAGCACATACAAACGCACCAGCTATTATGATAGGCGAGAAAGGAGCAGACATGATTAAACAAACTTGGGGAATGACTTAATTAATATATTATATTGTAAAAATCCAAAAACATTTAATGTGAATATGATATACTTAAAACATTTTCAGGTAAGCTAATAAGAACTATGATAATTTCCGTGATCTCGTTGAATTATCTCAACGAATGGTTATGCGTAGTAAGAATTAGTGATAGTATGTGTCATAAACTTAAAATAAAACATTCACGTTATTTATTTTTTCTTTTAAATCCAAAGATTTTTTTAATGTTAAAAATGCATTTGAAAATAATGATCAAAATCACTATGAACATTAAAGAAATACATCAAAATGTTCTTTGCCGTTGCTGTAAAGCATTCGCAACGTCTGCAATCTCTCTTTAAAACTCTAAGAAGCTATTGGCAATCTGGCCGAGTGCGAAGCTAAGAAACACACACAAGGAGGTGCCCCACTTCTCTAATGGCAAAGTGGACTGTGGAGCAAAATGCGTAAGTTATACTTCGACGACCCATAAAGAGGGAGGATGGTTTGCGTAAATGCATTTTCCAAGTTAAAGAAAAAAAGATTTTGTTGATATATGATTAGTGCTTAAATATTATAAATATGTCTAATGTTTAATTTCGAGGTTAACGCCCTTATTTAACAGGATTATTTCAGTCGTCCGTGTATTGTGTCACTAACAAAACATTTACTCGTAATAGTCTTGTACAATTACAGCTATGCAATTGTCTCTATTATTAAAACTATCCTTACTGCGCAGCCATCCTTCCGACTGTCCGGCCGTTTAAATATCTACGAGTATATCTTTTTAAAACGGAATTAAGTATCAACTTGATACTTAATTCCTTTATACTTGATTTAAAATAAATACACGGTCACGGCGACCAAACTTACTGAGACAAGCCAACTTCCTATGCCCCAGTCGTATATTGATAAATTCGTTCAAAAAAATCTTAATATCTAAACTAACCGACCCAGGACTCGAACCTAGACCTGCCTAATGATCAGACAACCGAAACAATAAATATACATAATGCGTACTAACATGTATAAAAGTTATGAAAGACCTTTGACTTAGTTTACATTGTAGCACAAAATATCTTAAGACGGTGATAGCTTTTTGTTTAGTATTTCTTCACCCCGACTACCAGAAGGTGAGTTAGGTTTTTGAATTCCGTATTTTTACGTCTATTTATTTAGCCATCACTTTAGCCTAAACGATATCTTAGAATGTGGGATGTTTTTTTGTAATTATTTATAAACTTATAATTTTAATTTTTAAACTAAATAAATAAAAGCGACACTCATCACGAAATATCGAAAACCATTTGACTTATAAAGATGAAATTGCACAGGGATATTGTGTTTAGTTTGTAAGTGTTCGCTAAGAACATAATTTAAGACAATGCCGGCTTAAGGTGGTCTAAGGACACTCACGACTTCATAAGAAAGTATATCATTTTTGGTGCTACATACTTTAAATTTGGAAGGGAGGTAGTTAATAGTAAGTAGACGTTCGCTAAGATCTGACTGTACAACAGGGCCGGATTATTAAGGTCTAAGTACTCTAGCGAGTTTGTTTGGATCTTTGTTTTTTTTGTACTTCTGACCTGTTTAATCAAAATGCACCTAGGGATGCACCGAGCGAAGCGACGGTAACGACTCACTGTCGTGGGCGTATAAATCGAAGTGTGTATTATGTGCAAGTATATTTCTATGAATACTCAACGGCTGTAGGGATTTTTATGATCAGCTAATCAACAGATCAGCCAAACGAGTGATCGTGTGAAGTTTAGAAGGCGAAGGCGATGCCACAAGTACCGCTATAGTATATTCATATTAATGTAGCATATTATGTTTTTAGTGTTCCATTAAATATTTAACATATTTATTGGGGCGTAACATAAGCAATGTAAAGAATCAAACTACGGTCCTTAAGCTCAGTAATTATAGTATACATATTTTATGTACATAATATATTTTTAACTACCATAGTCGTAAGCAAGAAAAGCTTTGCTTTATTTGGGGAATTTAAGCACATCTTTTACGCACTAAAACGTCCTAGTCTTACCCAAACGGATTACACTCATCGCCATAACCAAGTGGCCCACAAAAAGCTAGCCAGCAAACGCAATTTAATACAAGAAAATACCACCAATATTATCAATATACACTACAGCCAGTCTTGAAGAGCGACAGGTACAAAATATACTTTGATTTTAACTGATAAAACTATGTACAAAAACAAAATAACTTTTTAATTGAAATACACACAATTTACAAAACGAATATTACAGAAAAAATACATAAATACACAAAATTAAAAGAAGAAGTTATTATATTATGGAAACTGAATAAATTATAATATATTTTGCCATGGGTGCTCTCCAGTACAGGCTAGGAATTATACCGAAGTATTTGTTGCATTTTCTCCGAATTTTAGATTTATCATCTAATTTTTTCATTAATCTGCTAAGGCCCAATTTCACCATTGATGTCGTTATCCAAGAATAACTATGCCAGGTATAAAATTATTCGCTGCATTTACTCTCAGAATAACTCGTAGTACGTTTCACCGCTTTGTAAAGACAAAATGTTAATCCTAGTATAACTATTCTTAGATTAATGTTTTTTTTTACCTGTGGCACATTGAATGAGAATTGAATGTAAATGCAGTCAAATTAAATAGACTTGTCATTATCTCAGTACAGTATAGCATAACAGGACATTTTTAATTTAGTCGTCACTTTGAACTTATGTCAATGTGTCAGTGCTATTTTTCAAGTTAATATCGTTTAGTTTGATATGTGTTTTTTTTAATTATAATAAATTAAATAACAATAAATTTAATTAATAATTAATTTAATTAATAATTAATTTAATTTAATAATAAATTGTATGCTGCTGCTTTAGATAAACGAAATCTAATGCAAAAATGCTCATTTCTTTCTTTAAACGTCTCAAAATAAAATAGTTATCTTCACTATCGCTTTCACTGTCCGATAAAATTCTTCTCAAACGCTGCATTTTAATAATATTTTCTCCTAATTTCAATTCAATGTGCAAAAATATGAATCAACAGTTTACTGACATAAAATTTGACACCATTTTGATTTTATCTGAGGAATAAGCCGGTTATTCTTTCAAAATTGGCGGTATAAGAGTTACTCTCGTATAGCTTTGTTATACTCAGGATAAGTAGTTGGTGAAATGAAAGCATGGTTATCTTAGAGTAAATAACAGCTTTATCCTAGGAATAAAAGTTAATCTACTTTGGTGAAATCGGGCCTAAAAGCCACAATTAACAAATGTCACATAGTCCGAAAGTCCCTGCAAGACAATTCCCCAAACCATTAAATAAGAATTTATAACAAATGATGGTACTTACTGCCTACTGGGCGTAAGCCCGTGTGATTCTATAAATGAAACTGTCTTTTCGGATTTTATCGCGGATCTGCGTCAAAATTCGCGTAAACCTAAGAAAGTATCCCGTGATATTCATTACATCGAAACTATATACATATTACAAAAAAAGATACACTTGTACATACACATAAACGAATACACCATATAATACATATATCTACATAATACATATTACATATGAATATTATAGAATAAAATAAATAATCATACTGTATATGATAATAAAGTAAAACAATATTTATACATAACGTGTCTTTTTTATAACCTGTTCAAAAATTATATCATCATCACGATCATTCCCGACAGTCGTAAATTGATACTACTTGCAGACGCAAGATTAGTAAAATTGACACATTAAATTATTCGAAACTTACCGCCCAATACAGTTGTTCTCACTTGCATACTGAACGATGTACAGAATAATAATTACGTTATGTGTTTTTGTGTTATTGTTTAAAAATTCTTTCGTAACAACAGTGTTCAATGAATATGCATCGCCAGTATCAAATGTTCAATACTATGAATATTATCAAAAAGCTAGAAAAAGAGAAGCCAACTATTCCAATCCTATAAGAAGCAACATCGTGGATACGATGCTGAACACACCTATGTATCACTTTATGCAGTCAGAGCCGAATTTCTTCTCTGCTTTTCGAGATAACTATGAATTACCTAAGGGTAAGTTAATTAATACTAATATAATAATTATTAATAAAATAATATACAATTATTTTTATTTAATAATCTATGTCGCTGTAAAAACGTAAATATCGTTAACTATTTTATTAAAATGTTAATAATATTGAATAACTGCAAAATTATAATCTGACGGTATTTAAAGTTTTACGGGTTCGTATATGTATATAGCATTTAATTCCACAGTATTTTATAATACGTTAGAAACATTTTGTATTATACGTTAGAATCATTATTTTTATATGTAATATACGGAACAAAATTGTATCGTTACATCACTTTTTTTTAGCGTCTACACATAACATTGAGATTGACCGAAGTAATTATAGTATGTTCGTCGAATCAACATATAAACATCTATACATATAAATAGAATTTGACTGTCTGTTTTTAATATCAAATTAAAACTTTTCACTAAATGCATATGATCTTGACTTATTACTTATTTACATAGCTGGGCACCGTTAAACAAATAATTAACTCGTTAATCGTTAATCCGTTACTTAAAAAAGTTAACTTCGTTAAACGTTAAAGCGTTACATTTCGAAAGATTTAACGCAAGTTAACGTTAATCGTTAATCCGTTAACACGTGATTAAAATTGTATTTTTATATCATTGCAACATTAATAACCTACTTACAAAATCTGTTGATTTGGGTTCTGGGAAGTTAAAAGCTTCTCAGCATTTCGAGGAGGCAGGACCGGGCTTTTCAGAGGCTCAGTTCAACACCTTCAATACCCAGCCGTTTGGGACTCTACAACAGCCACTTCGCTATCATGAGGCACCTCTCTCTGGCCCTGGACGGACGCTGGACGTTCCTTTTTCATTTCTCCCAAGTCACCCCGATACTGATGGAAGCCGTCTCGACTTTCCGCAGGCTTTTGCCGTATGTCCGGGGCATTGAATCTCTTTGCCGGTTTTGAGATTGTGAGGTCCATGGCACTGTATGGAACCCCTATTTGGATCGACGCCCTCTTCGTCCCGAACGCGGTCCAATTGTGCAGTACGCAGCAAGTCCTGGTGGTGAAGGCAATAAGGGGATGACGCACGGTGTCCTTCTGGCGGGTGTTTCACCCTGGGTACTCACTAGTTTCGGGCGAGTGAGCGTGCGCGCAGGAAACTTCCAATGTGGGATCCCTCCCGTCTAGCTGACGAGGCCATGATCCGGCGATGGAGAGAGCCACCGGGAAACCCAGAGGCTGGCCTGGCGAAAGTGGATACCGTTCGTCCTGTTTCACTGTGTCAGGAGGCCCACATGGACTTTCGAACGATGTCTTTCAGACTGACTCAGATGCTTACCGGGCGCCCGGCACGAGAACACGCACCGACATCCTTACCTACTAAACTTTACTTAGGTACCTGGTTTCGTTTTACTCGACGCGGTGCTTGGTAAAGAGTAGGTACTGGATTAACGATTAACGGACTTGAGAAAATGTAACGGAAGTTAACGAGTCCGTTAATTTTTTTCTGGGTTAACTTAAAAGTTAATCGTTAATCGAAATGTTAACTTCGTTAATTAACGATTAACGGATTAACGAGTTAACGCCCAGCTATGCTTATTTACTTATCTCAGGAACTGAAAAAATATTTTAGTGTTGGATAGTCCGTTTATCGAGGAATATTACATCACGCTACGACTAATAGGAGTGGAGCATCAATGAAAAATGTTGCAACAACGGGAGAAAAGTATTTCTTTTGACTTTCAGCCTTTAGAACGCGAGCGGAGCCGCGGGAAAGGGAAAGGCTAATAAGGAATAAATTAGGGATTGTATAAGTTATAATTCCGCGCACCTACGAACACATCTAAGCAAAACGAGTGTAAGTTGATAGTTATCTATATAATGATTTTAATCTTGATCAATTACAGAGTTCAGTGGACCTCTTAAGGAATACGACTTCATAGTAGTGGGTGCAGGTTCTGCGGGAAGTGTCCTCGCGGCGCGTCTTAGTGAGGGCAGACGAGCTTCCGTGTTGCTATTAGAGGCCGGCACAGGCGAGCCTATACTGAGTGGAATACCAATATTAGCACCTATGCTCCAGCAAACAAATTACGTATGGCCTTATTTGACGGAACATCAGCGTGGAGTATGTATAGGTATGTAAATTATCCAACGTTCGATAATATTAACCTTGTGTTTTTCGTCCAGTTTCAAGTACTTTATTTAAAGTAATTAACTAGTAATTGTGTTGTACATAAAAAAAACGATCTAAGTCTATATTTTTAACTAATTTTTAGTTGATTGACGATGGCCTCATTATATAGGTATGGAATATGGACAATGGGCAAGTTTATTTCGCTGTGGCACTTTAAATATAATTTAAATAAAACCTTAATACTTAATATATTATATATACTTAATATATTGTACTACGTATACTAATTGTATTAAGGTATTTATTCAATAACGACTCGCCCTAGCTTCGCGCCGAGTTGGTCCCTAGGCACTACTACATGTTAACTCATAATAATGAATAGATAGATAAAAATATATTCATCAAACTTCATTAATTTTATAGTAGAATAGACGTTAATTTTTAGTTATCTTAAATTTTCAAGTTCTCCGCGCAACTTCCTTATTTTTTTCTATCTTAAGAACCTTCACCTGTGAATAACATACAACAAAAAAATCCTAGCGAAATCGGCTCGCCGCGCCGCGCCGTTTACGCGTGGTGCGTTAACCAAAGTAAAAAGGGATTCATTTTACTTATAAAAATTAGAGTTAATAAAAATAAATTACATCTATAACGCAACTACGAAGCTCGATTTTTTTTCCTAATTACAGATCATAGACTATTATAAATTATAAAAATATTTTTTATATTTAAATTATCGTCAACTGATTTCAACACATTAAAAAATGATATTAGGTATATATACGAAAATATTATAATTAAATAATTCTTATCTCAGGAATGGAAAATGAAAGGTGTTTTTGGCCTAGAGGTAGAGCTGTCGGAGGCTCAAGCGTAGTCAACTATATGATATACACAAGAGGAACTAAAGAAGACTGGGACAGAATAGCCGCTAAAGGAAACAATGGATGGTAAGATTAATATATAATATGATCATATTACAATAACTTTTCGCATTTTTAAATAACATAACGCCTAAATTAATTTTTTACGCTGAGATATTGTCTAGCTTTACCCATTATATAGACGCTTGTAACTTACTAATTCATATTATATATAATATCATATATACAACATTTATATTTATTATTATTTTACATATTATGTAAAATAATGATAAATATCAAAGTTTGTGAGGATGGACGGATATTTGATACTCTATCACTACAGAACGGCCAGACGGAGCTCGATTAAAATATGGCACAAAGAGAGTTCATAGACTGGAATCTATAGAGGACTGGATATGGAGATAGTCTTACCTGGTCTTTCAAACTGGTCTTTTCATCATCAATCATCCATTTTAAGGGAGAGAAAAGTATCTTGGACATTTTGTATAGGGATTCAATATGTAATTTTTGTACAGCCAACTAAACGTCAAATCATAAATTATAATAATAATCATAATATATAAAAGCGAAATTCACTCATCACAAAATATCGAAAACATCTGGACGTATAAATACGAAATTTGGCAGGGGGGTAGTTTATAGTTAGTGGGCTTGGGCCTTAGAATGGATTTTACAAGTTTGTAAGAAAGTCCTTCATTTATTGTGCTACAAACTTTTTTAGCACCTAGGGACGAACCAGGCGAAACGAGGGTGAGTTGCTAGTATAATACATTAGTACGCTTTTTTTTAACAATATCTTATGTTGCTCTTTCAAGACACACTTAAAATCAATAATAATACTGAATTTACCAACGCATTCTAGAGAAATGCAAAGTTATGGCTCGCAATAACAATTTTGACTAGCGTCTTTCGAAAATCCCTCGATTTCAAGACTAAGTATTTTTTTAAAACTTGTTCTTTTAAATTTTCTCTCTGCTATTAGGTCATACAAGGAAGTGATGGAATATTATATTAAATCTGAAAGAGCTAATCTTCGAGAACATAGAAATTCACCTTGGCATGGCATTAACGGTGAACTAAATGTGGAAGATATACCTTTTAGGTAAGTTTACATAATATAAATCGAATAGTACTTAGTCGAACTTGAATATTTTTTGGAAAACCTAATCGTTTAACAATACAAATAATATAGATTTATTATAGATTAAAAATGGCTTAAAATACAGATTTTAGATTTTTCGTCTGTCTGTGACCGCATCACGCTAAAAGCACTGGTCAAATTTTGATGAAATGTTATATGATGGCTGGCTAACCAGTTTAACATATAGGATACTTTTTACTGCGGGAAAATATCTAATTTCTAAAAATCTATACTAACAGTTGAACGTATTTATTGTTGAAATTTTTTTATGTTTGTTAGTTAACGACAAACTGAAAAACCGCTGAACTGATTGAGTGACATTTATTATGAAGATAGTTTAAGACCATAGAAAGAACATAGGATAGTTTTTATCCTGAAGGTCAAAAGTGAAAGGATTTTGTATGGGGAATCAATTATTTATTTCTCAAGTAAAGAATATAAACACGTATCTGAGGACGAACCCGAGTCGAGCGAGGGAAAATCCTTAGAAATATATTTAAAACTACTAAATGACCCGGCAATCCTTGTTTTGCCATATAAATTATTCTAGTGACTATTTTGGTAGTTAAAAATTAAAAAAATACATTTGGAGCAGGTCCACCCTAGTCACCTTGGGAAATAAAAAATTGCCTACGACCTATTCTCAGACCTACCAAATATACACAAACAAATTCATATAAATCGGTCAAACCGTTTCGGAGGAGTTCGATTACAAATACTGTGACACGAGATTTTTATATATTAGATTCACTTAATCATTTTTTTTTTGGTAATTGATATCTGTTTTTATCAGGTCTAAACTATCGAAAGCATTTTTGGACGCAGCGAAATTATTAGGAAATAAACGTGTTGACTATAATAGTCCAGATAGTTTTGGTTTTAGTCACATACAAGCTACTATGAATCGAGGATTACGAATGAGTACCGCCAAAGCATTTTTACATAACATTAAGAAAAGGAAAAACTTACATATACTAACAGACAGTCATGTTACCAAAGTAATAATAGATCCTGTAACCAAAACCGCTATAGGTGTTGAATTTCAAAGATTCGCACAAACATACGTAATATATGCCAAAAAAGAAGTAATTCTTTCGGCTGGTCCTATTGAATCTCCTCACTTGCTAATGTTGTCAGGAATTGGACCTAAAGATCATCTAGAATCAATGGGTATACCTGTCATACAAGATCTGAAAGTAGGACAAACTTTATATGACCATTTAAGTTTTCCTGGGCTTGTATTTACATCCAATACCTCTAGACTAACCATAATTGAAAAGAAAATCAATTTATTCGAAAATGCAATTCAGTTTACGCAATATGGAGAAGGACCTTTCTCTTCTTTAGCTGGTGTTGAAACGATTGGTTACATCAAAACTAATATATCTGATGAAGTCGGGGAATTTCCAGATCTCGAATTAATTGGAACTTGCACTTCATTTGCTTCGGACGAAGGCGCCGTTAGTGCGCGAGGTATACATATGGCCAGATGGCTTTATGAGGATGTTTATAGTAAAATTGAAAACGAAGAATCTTTTACATTGTTTTTTATGTTACTGCATCCAAAGTCAAAAGGTTATTTGAAACTAACATCAAAAAGTCCTTTCGATCAGCCTAAAATCTATAGTAATTATTTATCAGATCCTCAAGATATCGCGACGATGATTGCTGGTATTCGATATCTTATAAGAATGGCTGATACTCCGCCTTTTCAAAAGTATGGAGCAAAAGTGTATAAGAAAAAATTCCCAAACTGTGATAATTTTGATTTTGGCATTGATAAATATTGGGAATGCGCTTTAAGGACTCTTTCAGTGACAATTCATCATCAAATTGGAACATGCAAAATGGGTCCCGCATCAGACCCTGAAGCAATAGTTGACCCTAAGCTACGAGTATATGGGGTGAAAAATTTAAGGGTCGTCGATAGTAGTATAATACCAATCACAATAGCAGCGCACACAAACGCGCCAGCTATTATGATAGGGGAGAAGGGAGCAGACATGATTAAACAAACTTGGGGCTTGAATTGAAATATTATATAGAAATGAAGCATGCAATAAATTAAATTATAGCAAATTTTTTTTTATTTTGATTATATTGCTGTTTAGCATTCGAAACGTCGGGAACCAAATTCGCGACAAAATCCGAAATGATAGTTTAATTTATAACGTCAAATATTCGCGTAAACCTAAGAACGTATTATTTTAAAGTACCTAGGTACTTAAAACGTTTTTCTGGTAAGTTAATAAAAGTATGCAATTTCCCGAGTCTCGTTAAATTATCTCAACGACGCGTAGGCGTGATAAGACAATCATATGATTTGTCATAATCTAAAAATAAAGCATTTAGGTTATGATTTTTTTCATTTTCGATCCATAGTTTTTTTCGAATACTATGATAAAGACGCATTTGAAGATAATGATCGAAACCATCGCAACGATCAAAAGTTATGTGAAATTTCAAAAATATTCAACACCAAAAATCTTCTTTAGAATTGTGTAAATAATTATTAATTAGGCAATACTTAATCAATAAGAGTTGTGAAGAAAAAAAAATGACCAGAACTATTAAGTAAACATTATTAGAATTATTATAAAATAACGCACAGCTTTTTAAAATTTAAAATTTTACTCTCAGAAATGCTTATTTCTAATACTGATAGTAACGAATAATGACCTTGTACAAACAACGTAACCCATTATATACACATGAATTCACGACGATAAAATATAAATTACAACATCAATGATGTTTGTCGTGCCTATATCTCGAATGAGTAAATTAGTCATTTTACAGTCAACAAGATACTTATAAGTTTTAATATTTCTATGTTTTTATGAATACCAAAAACTATTTTGTACGAGGAAAATGTGGTATAATATATAATAATTAATAATTAATTTTTACCTGATACTATAAGCGCCTCATTCGGCCCGACTGTATGAATATTTCCCATGTTTAAGAAACACTTTTACTGAACTTATAAAAAGAACTTTCGACACATAAACACAATTTAATAAGAAACAAAATCGATTTAATTAACAATAAACTCGCGCCGATTTAATTCAATATTTGACAAGAAAACAACAACAACACACACACTTTTACTTTCTCTATGACACACACGACTATATTTCTATTAAACAATATCCGTCACAGTATCTGTCAATGAGAGTACTGAAATAGATAATCAAGAAGTTTATACTAGTCGGATCGAAAATAATTTATAATTTTAATTTCAAATATTTATTAATATATTATTATGATTAATATTAATAAATTTAACCGCGCACCTTGTCCAATGACTGCTATAATATAGTCAAGAATTCAAGATTCAAGTCGAAGCAATAAGCATAGAGAACCATTTTTTAAAATTAAAAATTTTTGTATGCTTGACCAGAATTAAAAAAATCAAGTACATCCTAGTACATCATTCATGATAAGCCAAACCCATATGGTCAAACCCTTCTGACAAGAAAGTACTAGACAAAGACAACAACACAGACAACTGGCCGCATGCTCATTAAATCTTTTTTACATTTTCCTGCCCGTATTTACTTTACAGTTGGATAGAGAACGCTCAGTGCATTCTCTAGTCCTTTATTATCCATGTCTATGTAGACAACATTTAATTGAAATATTAGATATATTCGTAGACAAAGATTCTCTGTCTACGGATCTACGGATATATTATAGTCTATGCCCATATAGTTTATAAATTATTATAGTTATAGTAATTAGTCTATGGTAATATGTGATTGTTTGGAGAAGAATTATTATAACTTATATATTTAACTCGAATGTTTTAAATAACACGTTGATTTGGAAGTCGTAATATTTGTAAGTATAAAAATCAATATTTTATCTATACTCAATGAAATGTGGCACTATAGTTAGCGGAATATCATTATTTTGCAAAATTGATGAGACACACACATTACCCTCTTTATGATTTAATGTTTAATGTTTGCAGATTTACCTCGTTTATTATTTGCAAAAATGTCTGATACGAGTGATTTAGACCGTCAAATTGAACAATTAAAAAGATGTGAGATAATAATGGAGGCAGAGGTTAAAGCCCTCTGTGCGAAAGCCCGCGAGATCCTTGTTGAAGAGAGCAATGTTCAACGAGTCGACTCACCTGTTACGGTACTGTATATTATCCTGGTTATATACTTTTATACAAATAATTATGGATTAATATCCTAAGTCCTCAAGACCTTTGTGAATGTTATAAAAAATATCTATTTCAACAACAATGTACTTCTAAAATATTGATATTAGGTGTACTAATCAAATAAACAGTGTAATTAAAATGTTCAGCAAAGAACATTACAAATGTGCATTGCAATATAAATAGATTGACCATGAAATTTTATGTTGTCAACATGTCTTTATATAAGTGCACTTTTTAACCAATATCCGTCTTACAACAAAAGGTCTGCCCTATATATATCTTGTATGTTTTAATTAATTTAATATGCATCTACAAAGAAATATACATACAATAATAAATGAATCACCATACATCTGTATATTACTCTTCTTTCTTTTAGGTATGCGGAGATATACATGGACAATTTTATGACCTGAAGGAACTGTTCAAAGTTGGTGGAGATGTACCTGAAACCAATTACTTATTTATGGGAGATTTTGTAGATAGAGGGTTTTATTCTGTTGAAACTTTCTTATTACTTCTAGCATTGAAAGTAAGAATATCTTTAATATTTATACGAACAGGTCTTGTTGTTTATCACATGAAAAAAAAAAGTTGTGTTGCTTGTTTCAAATGTTGATATTTATTTGTAACTAGATTTAGCGTGAGCCAAGCAGTGGGTTCTGCTAGTTAAAATAAAAGTGGCCTAAGTTACTCCTTATAACATTAGTTATCTGAGAGTAAAAGTCCCGCTAAAATCAGTCGAGAAATTTAAAATAAATTCAATTTTATTTATTTATATATCTAAATTGCTGGTTACACGGTAATATAAATAATTTAGAATTGCATTTCAAAAAGCTTACATAACTACTGTCAGGCATTTATGTATAATGATATATATACTATACTGATGCTATACTCAAATCCTTAATGTCTTTCACAATACATGCCATCTACATTCATTGTAAGTTCAGCGAAGTAATTGCTTAAGTTAAATCATTAGCATGAGTTATTTTTCATCAGCTCAAGCTTTTACAATATTTTTATACCAATAAAACTGTATAATAATATCAAAAGCTTATGCCTTATGTCACATAAAAACTGCCTTTTATATTTTTTTTGCTTGGAATTAGATCTAAAGAAAAAAATATAGTGACAAACACTTTTATTTTAAAAAAATCCTAGGTTTATTTTGATTTTTGCTAACTGACAATTTGAATACTTTACAGAACTAATGTTTTAGACCACTCAAAAATTATACAATAATTTGCAAATAAAAGAAAATAGCATTAAAGTACCTTACATAAGTTGTAATTTTTAAATTTTCTTAATAAAATATAAGATACCTCTAACCTAACCTAACCTAACATCGAAGGGAGCCCATGCAATGGCACATTAAAAAGGGCTCAATACATTTTTTAAAATTCAATTTTAACATTTGTTGTTCAATAATATCTTTTCTGTTTCAATTAATGAATTTATACTTAAGCTAAAAAAAAACTTTAAAATAAAACATAATTTGGATTAATTTAATTATTTTGTTGGTTAGCTTGTTAATGACAAAAAAGTTTTACTTTTAAATTTTATATTTATTAATAATTATACTTTATTTTAAACTTAAGCTGCTATTTATAGTAAATTTCAATAGTTGTGTGTGTAAATAGTATTTGTAAAGTATTAAAGATTAAAGATAATTGTATAATGGTTAAGGTTAACTTTAAACACAGGTTCGGTATCCTGATCGTATCACATTGATAAGAGGCAACCATGAATCAAGACAAATCACACAAGTATATGGATTCTATGATGAATGTTTAAGAAAGTATGGATCAATCACAGTTTGGAGGTAATTTATTAAAATGCTATACCTATATGTATTTTTGGGCTCGCTTATTGTAATAATAAGTCTTTCTTTTGAAAGATTCATAAGAAGAATTAACAAAGTTTGTTAATATATTTTATATTTTTAATAGTTTATTATGACATTTAAGCCTTTGAAATGATCATTTAAAATACATATGAAATGTGAAAAATGGCTAATAAACTTTTAAATTATTTGTGGGCCCTGCAGACATTGTCCAACCCAAATTCTTGACTTTGATAAATGTAAATAACAGGAACCAGATTGCAATGCCACCAACTAGTTTAGTTATGAATTCCAACCATCCAGAGACCAGAGAGAACCTCTCAAACACAAAAATATAATTTATTATAAAGATATATATGAGAAAAATTAATTCCAAATATTCCAACTTAAATTCTTTATAGATTTTATATGTTATGTTACTTAAAAAAATATTGAAAATAATTTTGTGTTTTACAGATATTGTACAGAAATATTTGACTATCTATCGCTATCAGCTATCATAGATGGGAGGATATTCTGTGTCCATGGTGGCCTTAGTCCCTCCATACAGACACTTGACCAGATACGAACCATTGACCGCAAGCAGGAGGTGCCTCATGATGGGCCCATGTGTGACTTACTATGGAGTGATCCAGAAGGTAATTGCTTTTGTGATATTTATTTAGAAAAAAGATTTAATTTTTTGAACTAAGTTAACTTTTTTTTTTTTTTCTTTTCTGTATCCTGCCCATCACAACAATCTGTCGTTTAGACATTTAGCTGCTCTTTTGTATGAATTTATTCTGTAGATAATCTTTGTAGCAGTGAGGTATTGTCGATTGACTACTCTCGCTTAGTCTATTGGGAATCGGTTTATTAAAGTCGGAATACTGTTCCTCCTCAGTCTTGTGTATGAAGTACTTCCAGATCCCGCCAAATCAGCAGCCAGGGAGTTGACATGTTCAAATTTTTTTTTTTTTTTTTAATTTTTTTTACTAAGTTAACTAACATAACGCCTTTAGGCGGTACTGAGGAATCAGTCAATACAATCTATCTAAATATATAAAAACGATACTCATCACGAAATATCGTAAACCGCTTGACGTATAAAATGAATTTTGGCAGGGATGTAGTTTATAATTTGTAGATATTTGCTAAGAACGGATTTTGCGACATGGCCTGATTTAGAAGGTCTAAAGGCTCTCGCATGTTTGTATGAAAGTTCTTCATCTCTTGTGCTACAAACTTTAAATTTGACAAGGAGCAACTATGCATAATATGAATATTTATTTATTACTAGCGACTCACATTCGCTTCGCTCGGGATCGTTCATAGGTTCAGCGTCAGCGAAGTTTAAATAAATAAAATTTCTACCTCCCCCTTTTGTGAAGTCGGTTAAAAAATAGCCTAAGTAGTACGCCTTAAAAGTTTAGCTATCTGTGAGTGAAAGTCCCATCAAAATCGGTCCAGCCGTTTCAGAAATTAGACGGAACAGACAGACAAAAATTTTAAAAATTGGTTTTTGTTGCTAGTTCGTACATACTTTCACATGCTTTTAATGAAAAACTGTCAATTTGAAATTAAAAACAGAATCCAATTTTATTGGAGATTATTTCCCGCTGTCTGCCTTCTTGTGTGTCGTAGCCATTAACGCCCACTTCCGCATTATTTATACATTTTTCCAAATCAAAAGTTTTAACATCTAAATTTGGTGTGTGTGTGTGTGTGTGTGTGTGAGTCAGTGTGTATCTGTGTGTTTTTGTGTTAGCCATAATAAATAGTTTATATGTATAATACACTAGCGGAACCCGCGGCTTTGCTCGCGGTAGTTTAACTGAAAAATACTGTCTGAATAAAGGCTATTAATATTATTATATTAATTTTCATATATTTGTTCCAGATACCCAAGGCTGGGGCGTGTCGCCTCGAGGTGCCGGCTATCTATTCGGCTCGGACGTGGTAGCGCAGTTCAACGTGTCCAACGACATAGATATGATCTGCCGCGCGCACCAGCTCGTCATGGAGGGGTACAAGTGGCACTTCAACGAGACAGTGCTCACTGTGTGGTCCGCTCCCAACTATTGTTATAGGTAATGTTTCTGATTTTATTTAATTGTCATCATCATCAGCCCTTTTTAACGTCCCGCTGCTGGGCACGGGCCTCCCTCAGTATGAGGGGATCAGGCCATAGTCCACCGCGCTGGCCTAGTGCGTGTTGGCGAAATTCACATGTCTTTCGAAAACTTGCTAGGTTTTCTCAGACATGCAGGTTTCTTCACGATGTTTTCCTTCACGGTAAGACAAGTGGTAATCATGATAGAAAAGATTCGCACATGAAAATCTCAGAGGTGCGAGATCCGGATTCGAACCCTGATCACTCGGTTATCCAAGCGAGCGCATTACCGCTGGGCTACCACTGTCTAGTAGTCACCACTAGTTTGTAATAAACCTACTTGCTGTGACAATCACGGGTTTGAGTCAGGACTCAGCAGGCTGGGGGCATTCGTTTGTTCAGCACAAATGTTTGTATCGAGTCATGAGTGTTTATATTAAAAGATTATTTTTTATTTATATAGATTTAAATATTATTTTTCTTAATATTTCTGTGATTAGTAAAATACTATAATACTTTTTGAAATGTTATCTCATTGACAGTGAAAGCAAAAGTGTAAATAAAAAAATACTATCATTAAATAATACTAATATCACCAACAGATGTGGTAATGTAGCCGCTATATTGGAACTGAACGAGAGCCTTCAACGTGAATTTACAATATTTGAGGCGGCACCTCAAGAGTCTAGAGGGGTGCCCTCGAAGAAACCTCAAGCGGACTACTTCTTATAATGTTACCAATAGACTATTAGTAATACATTACGTAGTGACAAAACAATTCATTGTGAATCTTAAGACTGTGTTGCAATTTGAATGTGCTTATAAGGCCAAGTGAAGTGCTCGCTTTTTAACCCCAGGGCCGGCAGTCTCGGTATAGTTAGTTATCGATATTGTATAGTTGTCAATGAAATCGATATTAAAATCATTCATAATTTATACGTAAACGATACAATATCGATGACCAACTATGAGAATAATCGAGTCTACCGGCCCTGGTCTGCGTACCAGAGGTTAATGGTTGAAATAATAGTTGGTTAGTGACTATGTTGAATGCTGTTTAACTGTGAAAAACAATACTTTGTTTATATATTTTTTTTTGCTACCATAATTTTGACTTGTATGTGGAAAACAAATGATTGATTATCTATGATTGATGTTTAAAAAAAATATTTCAAAAATGTAATTTATTTGTGAAATTATTTGAGTTATTCTTTATTTAGTTGAGCAAATTTTAAAGTTATTTGCATGGACAACATATTATAATAGTTAAAAAACTTCTTAATTGAATTGAAAAAGTTTAGGTGACCAGCCAGTTAGTTCTTATATGAAGAAAAAATTGTGAAACTCAGTATGGCCTCATAACCTACATTCAGTTGTTTCAGTAACTTGATTTCTTAGATTGAGGTAAGTAATAATGTTTAATATAAGCAGACATATGGGAATTCAGAGATATTATACAAGAAATGTGTTGATATTTAAAATATTTTTAATGCGGAAGTGATGTGTATTTTTTGAAACAGTAATTTTAATGTCTTATATCTTGCTTGTTATTCAAGCAAGATATTATATTTCATTGTAAAGTCATAACTGCCAAAAATGTAGTGAATGCTAGTGAGTTTATTGATCCTTGAGCGCAGACGATTCTCTCTCTCACTCTCTCTCCAGACGACGGGGTACAAGAATCCTAGACAAAGCAGATGGGAGGTTAACACTTATTCTATGTATTGTGTCTCTATTTCCCATGTTATATATTTAAATTTGAATTTTCAAACCAGCACTGCCATAAACTAATTGTTTATGTAGATTACACATTTTTTGTAAGTTTTCATATAAGTGTTAAATGAATTAATCATCTGTATTTTATAGTAACAAATAATAATGGTAAGCTAAATTGAAATTAAGTCCATACAACCTAAACATAGGCTAAGCAATAATCCAAAACCTTATATGATACAAATCTCATCAAAGTCCGTCCAGTCGTTATTTCACTTATTTCGAAACTTGGATGACTGACATCTATGGATATGTAAAATATGACTCAAATACTTAAACAATTATGATCAAACTTAACATGTTAATAGTTCAAATGAATAATGTGATTTGGAAATTGTGTAGTTGTGTAATAAATTTTTGATTTCAATATATATAGAATTCTTGGTAGTGCTTAAAGTTTCCACTTTAGTAAGATATACATCTAATTTATACCAAAGCAGTGCATTATTCTGCCATAAATAATTTCAAACTTAATTTTTAATGTTTTATGTTGAGTTGTCTAGATTGTAATATTTTCTATTGGGAACTATCCAATATTCATACTCTGGTTCCAAAAGGCCTTAGGGACCAGACCTGTTCACTATTATAACACTATTATGTAAGTTTTTAAATTGAAAATTTTGTTCCAACAGTTTGTGATCTCAACTATTCTTTTAATATCTAGGTTTCATTTGAATTTAATTAATGTCAGGAAAATATTTCTTTTATCAATAATTATTTTTTTTATGATATTTTAAATGTGTGAATGATATTGTTTGGTCAGAACCTTATTGCTTTTGAATTTGTATCAATTCTTCTTTTTATAATAAATTAAAATGAGATACTCTTCCAAAATGTCATTTTATTTATAACAAAAACAACCATATTAATATACATTTGGAGATAATGAGGTATACAAATCACAATGGTAAAATGGTTTATACTCAGACCAAATAATTTTATATACATGGCACTTAAAAAAGAAATTTAAAACATAAGTACATTAATATAAAATCTTGATTCAAATTGTCCAGACTTGACTTACATTTTTTGGGAAATTTTATTAAATTGGTCATTATTATCAATACAGAAGCCAAGTCTTTACAATTTTTATCTAATGTCAGTGACCACAAAACAAGAAATCTGCTTTACAGATTTTGATTACATTTGGTATGAAGCATTATACTTATCCAGGTTAGTCAGCTAGTTATCTAGGTGGACATATTGGATACTTTATACTGAGAGAAAATATCACATCTCGGAAAAATCTATACTAACGGCTAGAATGTACCCAGGGAACAAGGTGTGTCAAAAATAATTGTATGATAAATAGAATACAATATTCTTTTGTATTTTTGAAGCATTGCTAATTTTCCTCTTGAAAGAGATATACTACTACTTCTACTACTAATATAATAAAACCCATTACTATTTTAACACATATTTACTTATCACAGTAATGAGTTTAATATGAATGTTTGATCTATTTTAAACCAAATATTTAATTTATTTCTATGACACTCATGAATATTATTGTTCCTTAATAAGAAATTTCATTTAAATGTCATGTATTATTTTTACATACAAAGGTGCACAAATCTGCCAAGATTTCACTACATTTTGTAGATATCTTTAAATCCACAACATCATCGGCTCTTGTAGGTCCTATATTTAAAATGGCTATCTGTTTGTTTTCTTCCTTTGCTTGTAATATTATTCTATAACTAGAATAAACAGTTAAACTTGATCCTAATACAAACACTGCGTCACTAGCAGTTACTTCCTTTTTAACTTGTTCCACTCTTTGTTTAGGGACATTATCACCAAAAAATACAATATCTGGTTTCAGTGGCCCTTCACATTTAGGACATAGTGGAGTATTGAACTTTTCAATTTGTTCCTGAAATGAAAAAGATTAATTAACTTTTTCGATTCTTTAATTTTATTATTGTACCATCATATTAAGAACTTCATTAATATTGAATATATATTTACCAAAGAGAGTTCCACATCTCCATCTGGCCTTATCATGTCAAAATTACTTGACATATCTGGGTTATTCTTCATCAATGTGTCTTGCAATTCATATCTACTGACCTCATATGGGCACTGTAGACATTTTACTATATAACCTGTGCCATGAAGTTCAATGATATTTTGAGAGCCTGCCTTGTGATGAAGCCTATCTACATTCTGTGTTACAATTGCTGTTACTTTACCAGCCTGAAAGAGAAGCAACCACATTAAAAAGTATTTACTAACAAAATAAATTGTGAAAGCAATTTGCTAGAATATTTTTGTAATATTCATTATCTCTTTTTGACATCTTTTTGCTTATTTATTAAATAAAAAGATATCCCTTTAAAAGTACTGGGACTTGAGCTAAAATTAATAACATTAAATATTTAAACATTTATATTTACTTTTTCCAATTCTCTAATACAATAATGTGTGGCATTTGGTTGAATAGAGCTGAACCTTGGCCAACCAACAAAATTTCTAGCCCAATATCTTTGTCTCACTTTTGGATATTTAATAAACTCCTGATACTGAATAGGCTTATGATTACTCCTTGCATAAAGCCCAACTTCTTCGGATCGGTAATCGGGTATACCTTTTGAAACATCAAAATATCATCTGTTGGTTAAATTAAAGTTATTAGAAATACACTTTGTATCAACAATTTTAGTAAAAACTTCTCTTACCAGACTCTGTAGATATTCCTGCTCCAGTTAAAATAAGAAGTTTATTTTGTTTTACAGCAAAATCGCGAAGCTTTCGGAAATCTTCTTCTTCAGGTGGCTTATAAGCAGGGACATAAACTATATTTCTAATTAAAGGCTTATGACGTATAATTTTTGGGAACATGATTATTAAATAAGAGTATTCTAAGACAATAAACAATAAAGATAATATCTTACAATATAATTTTTTTGAAAAAATTAGAAATTTTATAGAGGTAGGTAGAAGTAGAGAAATGTCAATGTCATGATCTGTCAATTGACATAGATATTTTGTTATTCAGACTAGGCTGTATGGACTATAGTCCTTTGCCTTTCCCTATTGGGGATAAATTTAAAAAACAAAACAACAAACAGATATTTTGTTATGTTACTGTCATGGAATTAGTAAATACTTACGTTGTACGAAGTACTTACTAATTCCATGGTTATGTACTGTAATCAATGTAGTTTTACATAATATAATAACGATGACTATTTATTATGTAAATGAAAAAACTTTATGGGGTTGGGTTTACAATCACTTGGCAGGAGTTATTGGGTGAAACTTATATATATAGTAGGCGTTTATTTACTGATCACAATAATAACACTCACAACACAAGGTAATTCATATTTTTAGAGAAAATTAATACAAACTTAATGTGAGAGAGAAGGATAACAATAGGATTTTGTATATGTGAGACAAAGACGTAAGATCATTATTTCAAAAATATGTCGAATTACTTAAATGTCATTGTCAATTACTATCCTAACACCGCCATATTTAGTTCTGCGTTTCTATGGACATATTGTGTGAAAGTGCTTTCATCGTAAATCATATTTTTTTTCGACTTGGATAACATAGGTTCAGAAGGTTTTCTTGGGGAAATCCTCGCCCCCTATTCGATGGACCCGAGTCGTATGTGCGCGTGAGTGTTGGCGCGCATCTCTGAGACGATGCGCGGGGTAGTTCACCTCACTACCCCGTGCAGGAGATGAGGCCCGCACGGATCCGGCCAGCACTAGTGTGGGGCTGCGGAAGAATGTGGATTCCCGCGGTCTCACGCGCACGTGCGAGGAGACACCGGGGTGGTTTTAGCCGGTAAGAGTCCGGACTCCCCTCCGCCTTTCCCCAGGTGGAGGTAGTCCATGAGGATTTCCCCCCGATAAAAAAAAAGGTTCAGAAGGTTTATCTTAATTTTTTTTCGTTCTTTCTAGGTAGGTTAGGTTAGGTTAGATCTTCATGATATTCCAGACAACTTTTACTCTTGTGAAATTTCTTCTAAAGTTGATATTTTGTCTGAAAAAAAATAAATTAGATTTTTTTGTATGGAGCGAATCACGTTTATTTTTTTTTCTTCAATTGTACGAATATGTTGGGTGTATGGCGTGAGTATATGATAGCTAGGGTCATTCTCTATCCACGAAAAAATAATTCAGCGCCGGCCATCCGCAGCCGCGCGAGTAATCATTCGGTAAAAAAAACAATATTTTCTATGAAATTTTTTGCCTTTTAAAATCAATTCAAAGTATATTTTTTGTCTCACTTGGCTGCTTTCACCTTCTTTTTAGTAAATATATAGTTTTAATAGCACATAGGTACTCACAACTAGTAATTCTGGTAGAGGTTTAGTTATTATTGCATATTATCGGTGGCACCTGCATTGTGATTGATGACTCATTTGTTTGTGCGCTCGTCTAAGCGCATAACTAATGAGTCATCGAAAAATGCTCGTCTCTGATTGGCTGAATAATTTTCAGTCATGTTAATATGTTCACTACTTGAGTAATTAACACTGACTATAAATCCAAAGACATTCATTAAGGCCCTCTAGTTTCGCTCTTGTCGCTTATTTGTGAACACAGTGAAATACTTTTATATTTATATTTACTTTAGAACTATGGCTGGATTTTGTACCAAACCAGATCTTTTTGCGAAATTAAGATGTGGTGGTGATCTGAAAAATTATATGTTTCTATATGAAAGTATAATTTCTGTTTTGAATACCACAGTTTCTGAAGAAGACAAAAACCAAATCAAGGAGTTCTGTCGGGTTTTTTGTGTAAATCTAAATAAAAAGTGGATAGAGGCAAGTAGAAGTCAAAAAACTTTTATGAATCGTGTAAATAGTCACAAGTAGTTGGAAAAAAACATCAACTATCCTGTTTGTGACAGTGTTGACCTGAGAAGTGAGTTTGAGCTTTTCGGACGCAGCCTTATCTGAGCCAGTGGATATGTATTCCCATGTTCCTAATCTTTCAGTATGTACTACGGAAGCGGGAACATCTACAGAAAAGGAGCACAGAAAACCGATCGAAGACTTAAGTAATAAGCAAAAAAAAGACGTTCTACTTCCATAGTAGAAGAAAATTCCGAGGAAGAGTTGCAGCACTGGTACTTAACAAAATTGGAAGACAACGGCAAAACGAATCTGGCAAAAGTGGTCGAATAATCCTTTCCAGTAATCCAGAAACGCTTCGTATACGAAGTACACGAGCGACTATTCAAAAAGCAGAGCCTAAGTACTGTCTCTGAAGATAAGTGTTTAGCTCTTTATACATCACTTGCGCTCTCGAGATGGAAGTACATAGCTCTTCGACAATTTCTGAAAGAAGAAAACTGTGCTACCTTTCCATCTTATCCAAAGCTCGTAAATGCCAAGAAAAGATGTTATCCACCACAAGAGAGTATGGAGATTACCGAAAATAGAGCTCAAATTAAATTGCAAGCGCTATTGGACCACACTGTGGAGAGAATTTTACTAGATGTGAATTCTGTTGATAGGTCTCAAAATGAAGAACTCAAGTTGACCTGGAAATGGGGGCTTGATGGTTCTTCGTCGCAGAGTAACTATAAACAGAAAACGTCAAACACAGCTACAGAGTTCGGTGATTCATCAGTAGTCATGATAAGCATCGTCCCTCTTCGGCTAGTGTCTGGCTCATCATCTGGGAATGAAAATATAGTTTGGGAGAACCCCACACCTTGCTCAACTCTGTACGAATATCTACACAGTGTGGAAATATTATTGTATCACATGAATTGCATATGACCATGATTGATGGAAAAGTGGCCAATATTATTGTTGAAGTACCATCGTTTGCAACGTGCCCCATTTGCTTGGAAATCCAAGCGAGATGAATAATTTAGACGCTTTGACTTCCAGACCACTTCGTGAAGAATTTTACAAACAAGGAATTTCTTCACTGCACATGAAGATTCGGTGTATGGAATGTCTTCTCCATATATCTTATAATCTGGATTTTCAACGATGGACAGCTCGCGGCGAACATAAGGCTTTGAAACAAACTAAAAAAAATATTACGCAACAAGAGTTTCGTGAGCAAGCTGCAATGCTGATTGATATAGTCAAACAGGTATGTATTTAGGTTCCATCAGGGCTGGGAATATGACAAACAGCCCTTTTCTGGGCTACAATTATTTCACAATTTCCTTTCGATCATACGTATGATAACTTATACTATACTTTACACACGCTTGTTTATGTAGATAATGATTATCAACGTCTTGCCAATTAAAATTCAAACTATTTCACCTATATTTGACAAAATTAGTATATCCAGAAACTTATTACTATATTTATTTTACAACTAGATGACACGTGCCCACTTCGTTGGGAATAATGTTAATAATCCTTTTTTAGAACAGAGTGTTATGTTTTCATTTCTAACTGCCAAAAGGAGGGTTATACGTAGGTATAGTTTGTATTTGCATGCTAATACAAAATTTGAAAGTAACTCTGTCCGAAAGAGGACCAAGTCGCGGGAAAAGTTAATTTGGTTATGGTAATTTTAATTGTTCAAAACTTCTCTGTAAACTATATTGGATGTAATGTTATCATTTGGTAGCAAAATATATTGCTTTCTCAGGTCAATATTAAAAAAACTACTTTTTGTAACTTAAATATAAAAGTTAGACATATTCTGTCGTTGACTTTTTTGTAGGCATTTTCAAGCTCCACATCTTTTCTCTAAAACTCAAAAATATATCTTTCAAAGTTAAGGCAGCGTTCGTAAGAAACGCTTTCATTCGACCGTTTTTTCTCCGATTCACTTTGCAAAACGGACTACCACGTAAAAGCCTTTTTATTTTTCGTTTTTTTATAAAACCTATGACACTCAGCAATAATGTGGCTTTCTATTGGTGAAAAAAATTTTAAAATCGGTTTAGTAGATCCCGAGATTACCCCTTACAATTTAACAAATATAAAAACACACAAACTTTACTTCTTTATAATATAAGCATAGATAAATAACGTGTAGGTAGTTAAAAAAATAACAGCCAATCAGAGACGAGCATTTTTCGATGACTCATTAGTTATGCGCTTAGACGAGCGCACAAACAAATGAGTCATCAATCACAATGCAGGTGCCACCGATAACATGCAATAATAACTAAACCTCTGCCAGTATTACTAGTTGTGAGTACCTATGTGCTATTAAAACTATATATTTAACTAAAAAGAAGGTGAAAGCAGCCAAGTGAGACAGAAAATATACTTTGAATTGATTTTAAAAGGCAAAAAATTTCATAGAAAATATTGTTTTTTTACCGAATGATTACTCGCGCGGCTGCGGATGGCCGGCGCTGATATATTTTTTCGTGGATAGAGAATGACCCTAGCTATCATATACTCACGCCATACACCCAACATATTCGTACAATTGAAGAAAAAAAAATAAACGTGATTCGCTCCATACAAAAAAATCTAATTTATTTTTTTTCAGACAAAATATCAACTTTAGAAGAAATTTCACAAGAGTAAAAGTTGTCTGGAATATCATGAAGAATCACATAAAAAAATATCGAATCGATATTGAAACTTTGTTGCCTATGTCCACTAATTTTCAATATGGATCCACTGTGCGGCGGCCGGTAAGTGCTACATTCAAAATTTATTTTCTCATGAAGTATGAATTACCTTGTAATGGGAGTAGTATAGGGATAATAGGGAGCATCTCCCCTACCAATCCACTCCCTACCATTGTCATCGTCCTGCCAAGCGATTGTAAACTGCTACCCAATGCTCATGGTCATGACCGTTTATAACTATACTCTTTGGTCATGACTGTCGACTGATGACAATTGAATGACCACAGAACACAATGAGCAATTATTGACACTTCAACCTTCAACTCAACAAAGTCATAACATAACCTTACTTTTTTGAAACAATCACTCAAAAATGGCTCTATTTAAATTAAAATCTGTATCAACTATATTAATAGAAGATGATTATAACAAAAATATACTGCCATTGCTCTTAGAGTTGGTTGGAAATACAAATAACAGCTTGAAAATATTTTGTTACGAACAACCACTTTGCGTTTGGCAAAATATTTTTAAAGGAAAATTAGTGCAATGTTTTAAAGATTTTCAACCCGATAAATGTATGAAATCGAATGAGAAATTTATATGTGTAATAGATTCAATGAATCAAATGGCTTTAGAATTAGGTTGGAATAATTGTTTAAAGTATATAAGAAATCTTCAGACTTGTTCAAATGTAATCAAAACTATATTAATATTACATCGAGATTGTCTTTTACCTGGTTCTAAACTACAGCCGCATTTAAATCATATTGTAAATGCTATTATAACATATGACAATATAAATGTTGATAAGGTTTGGATCCAAGTTAAAAAAAATGGTAAATTTTTTAAGAGTGAAGAAATTATATCTTATGATAGTAAAACAAGCACATTGAAGTTATCACCTATCATAAAATCTGATAAGAAAGTTGAAGAAACAGAAAGAATTTCACCTGGAAACCTTACTACTTTTAAAATAGAAACTGATCAAACTCAACAACTAGAGAAACATAAGTTGAAGCTACCTTATATGAGTAAAATCAATGAAGGTCAAGGTAAAGTGTACTATGAGCCAGATGCTGTGGATGACTGGGACGATGAAGATCCAGATGATGATTTGGATATATGAATAAATATTTAGACTACTTTGTTTTTATTTCCTAATTTTATTGTTACCAAAAGCAGTAAAAGATTTATTTTTCATTACTTAAAGGTTTTGTTAGAACTAAATTGACCTTGAATAATCATTAATTCTGTATTAATATTAAATACTACTTTTTCACTGATTCAAAAGGAAGGAGATTCTTAATTTTGTTTTATTTTTGTTTGTTTATGAGTATAACTTTTTAATCTTATCTATTCTTTATCTGTCAAATGGGATGTTAGGGAGTGGTTTGTTGGAAGGTGAGTCAAATGCTCGGTTACAAAGACTTCACTTTTTATTACATTTTCTATGTTCAGTTACAATTTTGCAATTTTTTTTCTCTGCCATATATAATCTATGACATTACATACATATATCTAATAAAGTAGAAATCCATTTATGTGGAAGTTTAATTAATAAATCGACACGATCATTAAATTGTATTATGAACTCTTAAATAATGCCTCATTAAGAGTGTAATTATTAATTTCAAACACCTAATAAAACAGAACGACAATTGATTTTACAATGCAGTATTACTATTATAAATATCAAATGTTGCCAGCTTATAAAATTAAAAAAAACGTAATTTTACATTACCAATGCTTATTAAAATTTATTAATAGTTCAAAAATGTAAGCTTAGTAATCATACACACAGACCTGGAGTAATGTGAGAACGAAAACTAGCAATTTAAATACAGCGCGAAGCGAACAACGCTCAAATATGAGCGCGCGCCTCCCAAGCGATACACAATAAAGCTAACAAAAATATATGATTAAAAAATGATTTACAACCTCACAACCTAACAAAAATCCATCCGGTACATTTTTACAAGATTTTATTTTCAAAATGGGGAAGAGTGACAGAGCATCGTCGTTTAACAGTGATAGCTTGATCATCTGATACGTGTTGCCTTATTATGAAAAAAAAGTAAAACATTAGAAACAGATAATATATATTAATAACAAATTTTGATACAAGAACAAATAAAGAGATAAATTAAATTTGGTGTATTGATTAGTTATCATTATTAGTCGACGATATAGTTGTAGGGCGCTTGGACAATACATATACACACAGTAGGGGAGGTGGTGGTTAGACGGTCTACTCTCCCGCGAGCTCCTTGAGTCGTTCCTCCCGAGGCCGAGCCCCGCCGAATATCGACGAGGCCTGGCTGGTGGTGGCCAGAGAGTTCACCGGCTCCTTCACCGTGCGCGGCTCCAACACTAGGCGCGGACGCCCCGACGTGTCTGGAATGTTGTCTGCTGAGTTTAATATATTTGTTATATAATCTGTGTAAATGTAAGCGTGTTCCAACATATGTATAGTTTATAAAATGAAAAAGTATATTCTCATTAGTAATTTACTAATATTTTTATCATGTACAGAGCACTTTATCAAAATATAATTTATATCAATATCAAATACATATATCTAATATATCTACATCAACATCAAAGATTAAGAAACTATATCAAAACTAGCATTTTCGTGCACTTTTAACTTTTTTCCTCATGTTCATAGATATCATTACTAAAATCTACAATAAAATGAATAAGAAAAGCCATCATTATTAAATCATTACCTGGTCGGGTAGGTGGCATATCATCAAAGTTCCTCCTCGGCGCTTGGCGAGGCGGTCCAGGCGGGGCTGCGCCCCCGCGGCCCATGCGCCCCCACTCGCCCCCGCCCCCGCCGCGCGACTCCTCCGAGGGCCCGCGCGCCCTGTCCCCGCGCTCCGCCCACCGCTCCCCGCCGCGCTCGCCGCCCCGCTCCGCCCACCGCTCCCCGCTGGCGCCGGCCCGCTCGCGCTCTGAGGTGTCTCGGGGATTGTTAGCATATATAATTATAAATTCTTTACAAACACAATTATTAAAATAAATTATTATTATTAATTATATTATAGTCATATGCAATTGATTATTTTTCGGCGATTTGAAATCAAACATTAACCTTTAATTTCACACCGCTCTATTGGTTTCAACACTGCCATACACAATAGTTACAAATTACAATATGTATTATTATTTACAAATACCATTATCGTAATTGAATAGTAAAAATGTCACAACAATTATAATTATAATTGTAAAAGCTAAAAAAAAACTAAGAATCTAGTAAAATCTAAATGACAAACTAATACAACAAAATAAAACCGGTACTGATCTAATATTGCAAAATATATCAATAGAAAAAAGTTGTTGTCAGAAGAATAATACAAAATATATAAACAAATTTTGCAATTGTGTATTATATATAACTCTGTAATTCTTATAAAGTAACTAGCGGCTCACCCTAGCTTCACTCAGGTCCTTATAAGATACCTACTGTTGCGGTTTTTATTAATACATAGATAATAACATGTTCCATATGAGTTTTATATAATAATTAACTCTCATAAGATATAATAAGAAGTAAGAACCTTCTCCTGACAACAACCAACACAACAAAAAAAGAATTAGCGAAATCGGTCCAGCTGTTCACGCTTGATGCTGTGAGTTGTGACCAAGGCATATAGGGATTAATTTTTTATATATTCTAATAATATAAATAATTGAAAGCCGCTAAGTTTAGTTATGATAATATACTAATAACTAAAGATTATTTGCTAACTTAAAGATTAATATAAAATCAGGTGATAATGAAAAGCAGTGAACGAACTTGTGGAATGAGATATTTTTCTTGTGTTAAAATAATGAAATATGAATATGATATTAAAAGCTCAGAATAAAATAAAATAAAGTGTTATATATAATATTAAATATGTGCATATTATGTGTTACTTCGATAAAATCTATACTAATATTATAAAGCTGAAGAGTTTGTTTGTTTGGTTGAACGCGCTAATCTCAGGAACTACTGGTCCAAATTGAAAAATTATTACTGTATTAGATAGTCTGTTAATCGAGGAATGCTTAAGGCTATATTACATCACGCTACAACCAATAGGAACGGAGCATCAATAAAAAATGTTGAAAAACGGGACAAAAATATTTCTTTTGATTTTCAGCCTTTAGAACGCGAACGGGAAGCCGCGGGAAAGGCTAGTGTACTATAATTATTCAAATTTATAACTAAGTAATCATTATATAATCAATTATTAAGAAATTTTGAAAATAATTGTAATACAAGACATATTTACATAATATAAAGCAAAGTCGCTACTCGCAGTACACTTGGATCTTTTAAACTATGTAACAGATTTTAATGTGGTTATTATCAATAGATAGAGTGAGTAGCAAGAGGAACGTTAATAATTTATATGGATATTATAGTAGAAAAAAAGTCAACAAAATGTCTCATTTTAGTGAAATCAACACTAATTGTTAAAACATAGGTAGTAATATAAAAGACAGTATTAACATTTTCATCAAATGTGATATGATTTGGGTTAGAAATATTAATGCAAATGATAGTGCAGGATGAATAGAGACTTGTTTTTGACCATTAAAAAATAATACTTAAATTCAGTTGAAAGTAAACTTCAAGATTCTATTGAAGTAGGTATTATGAAACTTGTCTGTAAAAAATTATGTAGATGGATAATACAATAAGAATATGTTATATAAAAATTAAGTACTCTGACTTTCCACTACTTATAAGGCTATGTACCTTTGACTTAGTATAATTTTTAGATTATCATCATCATCGGCCCTTTTTAACGTCCCACTGCTGGGCACGGGCCTCCATCAGTACGAGGGGATCAGGCCATAGTCCATCGCGCTGGCCTAGTGTGTGTTGGCCGACTTCACATGCCTTTCGAAAACTTGCTAGGTTTTCTCAGACATGCAGGTTTCCTCACGATGTTTTCCTTCACCGTAAGACAAGTGGTAATCGTGATAATATAAATAATTGGCACATGAATATATCAGAGGTGCGAGTCCCGGATTTGAACCCTCATCACTCGGTCATCCAAGCGACCACATTTACTGTTGGTCTACCAATATTTAAGTAATGTGCACCATTATTTGTTTATTCATATATTCAATAAAGTTCATGCAATTTAAAAAAGGCAATTTAAAATTTTATTTATAATACAAAAGAAATATGATCTATCTAAATTGCTAAATTTTCAAAATAATATTTGTAAAAGTGTTGCCAGAATTTTCTATAACAAAAAAATATCCTACAACTTAAAAAAACTACTAACTCATTACATAGTAATTATTTAAGCATATAGAAATATTCTTGATAAAATTAAACAACTGGCAACACAAGCTAGCTAACATAAAACAAAAACAAGTCTCCACGTGTTAGCAGTGTTACCATGTGTGAACCCGCCACCCTGGTGCCGGGGAGCACCGCGGCGCTCCTGCGCATCGAAGTGGTCGTACGTACCGCGACCGTCCCGTCTGAACCCGCCGCGGCCCTCGCGCCCTTCGCGACCACCGTCACGCCGCCCCCGGTCGAAGCCGCCCCCTCTGTCAAGTTAATTTATTGAAGTGAAACTTCTTTAGAATCGTAGTGATGTCAAACTCGATGAAACGAAAAATAAGTCCATAGTACCAGGCGCTCAGAGACGGGGAAGAGTTAGCCTTATTTTAAATTCAAGTTTTACTTCTGACATGTGTACTTTGTACACACGCATTTTTATTTTCATACTACAATGATCTATAATAATACCATTCTTTTATTTCTTATATTTATTGCAATGATCAATAAAATCTAGAGACTGGATACCAAGTTCTTATATTTTACATAATATACTAAAACCTGCACTGAAACACGCTGCAATATTAAATAAGTTCTATATCTATTGGTTTTGTAGTTTTTGCAGTGAGAGTGAATAATAGGGTAAGAGCAAAAAAATTTGACAGGCTGCATATCAATTACATTTGCCTTTTCGAAATAGAAAGTTTTTAATATATAAAACAAGAAAAAATTGTGGCATTTATAATGAAGAACATAAATCTTTAATTAATATAAGTATGTATATGTAACTCATAAATTACCTGTCATTTCGTTTTTCTTCAGCAACATCAATTTTGATAATGTTACCATCTACATTTAGAGCGCCATTGAGTTCGATTGCCTTGATGAGGTCCTCTAGATATTCAAACTCAACATAGCAAAAGCCTTTGAATTTGTCTGTTTCCTTATCCATAACCAGCCTAACATTTTTAATAGACAGATCCTGGAAAGCAAAAAATCAATAAATATTTATTTGATTACAAACTATACAAAAAAATAAATAAAATTGAAGTGTCTCTTTTTAATTTTAAATTAACAGCTTTTCACTTAATACATTAAAACATCAAAGTAAACCGTAAGACCAACCATTATTTTAACTAGCGAAAAATATAAGAGAAAAAAAATTAATAAGTGGAACCCGTGGCTTCCCTGACACTAAATCCAGGGATGAACCCAAGTGAAGTGAGTGCTAGTCGCTAGTATTAAATAAAAAGTAAAGTTAAATTCTCCAGTAAAGTTTGAGAAATTCATATTAAACAGTAAGAGTATGCTGATCTTCATTTAATGTACCAGAATAATATGAACCAAAAGTAAAAAGTTATTGTGTGAATGTGTACAGATTAAATATATTTTGGCCTGCCTACTTGTAAGTATTCTTATTTCTATTAAGATAAGATTTTGACTACTAAATGAAGCCATTGGTTTGCAAATATGTTTGCTTATAAGAATGTCTTTTAGTATTTTTTTTGAATAATTAGTAAAAGTTCACCTTTGGATCAGGTGAATAACATGTTTTGCTTATAAATACATTTTTTTATATTTGTGCTAAGAAATTTACATAATGAATACAAAACAGTAAAAATTAAAATCAATTAAAATGGGAGATTATAGAAGGAAGAATGTCATAGGATACAAAAGTTTTGTGTAGCTAAATACGATAGGGGAAGAAGAACTTTCATCAATATTACATTCACACAGGAGTTGTTGATTCTGTCAACAATTCAACATAAAAAACCAATATTAGATATTACCAACTCAATGATAAACTCCTGAATATCAGCAATAAATCAATTTAGAAAAATAAACACTATGAAGTATAGTAATTATTGGAATTAGTTGTAAAATGAAATGTTGATTCATTATGACATTTTAGAATTGTATTTACTTAGCATTGTTTTGGTAAAATTAACATACTAAACAATTCTTAGTACTAATTAAATGAAAAATGACCTAGAGTGACATAATCGCCTATCAAGGCTTTGAAGGCAGAATTTTAAGCAAACAAACTTAATAACTATAAGTACTCTTAAGTATATTGGATTATTTTATATTAGCAAAAAAATTATGATAATTGTTGAAATAATCAACATAAATTTTGCGTTACTAGTAAATATGACAGCAATCATACCGCGATCTTAAATAAAGCATATAAATACTTACAGGAAAGATTCTGTTAATATCGCCTTGGATGATACCAGAGGGTAAATTCCCGACGTAAGCTTTGTACGGAGGCTCTGTCGGGAGCGGACGGCCTCCCGTCGTTCTCCTACCGCCTCCATAGTCCCTGCACACAGCCATGATAACCATGGTATATTATAACCTATAAATGCACATTTCACTCACTTTTCACATCGGCGATTTTATCAATAGTATCGCACATACCCAAAGAACGCTTAGCAAATTAATTTAGAATCACACGCTTTGTTAAAATACCACTTCTTTGAATGTTATCGCACTGTCAAAAAACTAAAAAAATAGAAAATGACGCGGAAGTATGAAGTGGAAATTATTGTTAAATGTGATGAATAATAGTTGGTCGCCTTAAAACGAAATTTAATAAGTAATATCATAATTTATCAATAAATACCTCAGATTACCATCGTCAAACCCACTGCGACCTGCCATGTTTAGAAACATGGAATACTAAATGCGCGCGCATCAATTTCTAGAAGCGGTCTCCCGTAAATCGTAAATCGTAATAAAAGTGCAGTCATCTAAAACTTATTAACTTTTTGTTTATATAAAATATTTAAATATGTTGTGCATTTATCAGAATATTTATATGTTTTATTTTTTTCTTAAATTATTAGTTAAAATAACATATTCGACCTATAATTAAATAAAAATGTTTTTATACAAAATTATAATTAGTTCAGGAAATAGGATACGTTATTGAATTTGATTTGTTGTATGATTATTATTTATTGCCATTAATTAATATTAAAAAAAATATTAAAATAACTTTTTTCCATTACTTTATTTCATTTGCTAATTTTATTTGTATGATAATAATAACGAACGCGGCTATTATGACTTGAAACAATGAGTTTGTCTCATCTATGGTTTGTCTGGCGACTGACACTGAAGTTAGAAGTAAGAAGTTGCCAATTTGACAGTTCATGTATCCCATGTGGGTATTTTATATCAACTTTATTATGTTATAGTTAATAATAAATTAAATATGAAAGACGAAAGTAACATTGAAAAGCCTCAAAGAGAGGTCACATCCTCTTTATTAGATGCATTTGATTTACTCAAATCGCCGAAGGATGATTTAAGAGTTACAGGTGGTACGAAGATAATTGCGCGACTTCTGGAAAGCAAGGTTAGCTTTTTTGATTTGATTCAAAATAGATTTGTATATTAATTTATCGTAAGTATCTTCCATGTAACTTTCTTACTTAATCGTTGAATTTCTTTTTCAGAACGAGAAAGATTTACAGTACGCTTTGAAACGCTTGATTAGGAGTTTAGGCGCCAACGTTTTGGAAATGAGATTAGGGTATTTCGCTACTCTTGTAAGATTAATACCTAAATTTGAAGAAATAAGTGTAGTTCAATTACTGGAATTAGTAAAAAAAGAATTACATGCAAATGGGTCATCAAAAAGTGTAAGTTTATAATCATTATTATTCTATCTGCTCCATATTTTCTGTATATTATATTATGATAAGTGAATATATTTACAGGAAGTTGGTGATGTTGCTCTTGGTCAAATTTTGTTATGTGGAGTTTTATTCCGATCAGGTCTTATGGTAAAAAGTACTGCTGAAGAGCAAAAACAAATATTACAACTTCTTCAAACAGCAAGTGCAAAAAAATCATACCTCAGTACAGTAGCATCGGTTGTATTATTGGAATTTATCAATGAGGTATATTATAAAGTATGCATCATAGTATGAAATAAATATTGTATAACTGTTCAATATATTTTTAAGTATATTATTTTAATTACAGCTTAATGAAGATGATTTTGCTTCAATAGTATGGTCCAACATTAAACAAGATTATAAGAAAGATATTAAAGAACACAATTTGGATTCTCTCTATATTCTTCTAGTACTCAGTAAAAAGTTTCCTGATAAAATTAAATTAAGAAAGTTAATTGGTGTACCAGATATCTTACATGAAGATAATATTCCTGATATCTGTGAGAAATTGATGGTAAAAATAGTTGTATTAATGTTATATAATATATATTTATGTCTTAAATTCTATTCCATTCACTTTTTATTTCAAATATTTATTGAATGAAATATATTTCTTTTAAATGATTTTACCCATGCATATCTTTTTCTAGACTGGTGTAGACCTTAACTTAATAAGCCATCCAATATATAAAGAAATTGGAACACAAATTGCAAAATCCTCACAGTTGAAGCTATTTTGGAGTAAAATTGACAGTCATCTTGTAAAACATAATAGAAACAGAGAATTGGTTGCATTGAACTTACTCAACACTATTTTACAAAACATACATGACAATGTATTAATTTTACCAGAGTTACTCAGTGATAATTTTTTTAAATTATTCATGGACTGGTTTAAAGGTTTACAAACAGCAAGTAAATTCAGAAATAAAAGAGATGAAGAAGATGACCATAAAATCATGATAAAAAGACAGAAAGAAACCCTTGTGACATTCAGTAGAGCATTAAAATTGCCTGATGTTAATGTTGATATAAGGGTTGCTACATTAAAAAAACTATTATTTAATCCCGGTGAAATAAATTTTACTGAAATCACAGGGTCTACAATAGTTAAAACTATTATCGCTGATTTAGATGAAGTAGGTTTAAAAAAGATGGCCAAATCTTTAAAGAAAGTTTTACTTAATACATCAAAAAAAGTTATAAAAGAGAATGTTGAAAGAAATTGGTATAACAATGAAAGAGTTAAAGCAGCAGAACTCATTTCTTTTATTGTCAGTCATGAAGCAGTTAAAGATGATACAGAGTTTAAAATAACTTACATGCAATTACTAATGTGCTTTGGGTTCTTTAAAATTGGTGGAGTTGAAAGTGTGGCAGTAAGCAGTGATTTAGCAGGTAATAATTATATTATTTATTTTATAAAATTATACAGTTTGCTTTAAAAAATAATGTAATTTAGATGTATTCAAGTATTAATTATTTTTTAACTATTGAGTCCATATTGTTCATTAACATGCATGGATGTAATATATCTTGAAATAAAAATTATCATGAATGTAGACATTTAATTTTTATTAATTTTTATAATAATATTTTAGATAAATATATATATCTATAAATAATTGAATCCTTTAATTTTCTTTTTCAACAGGTTCTATCAAAACATGCTTCTATAGATGCTTCTCATGTAAATATTCAAATGTAGACAGTTTAGTTACTGTCCTCACATCTCTTTCTACTTTCATATCTAATATGATGAGCAAGAGTCAAGTAAAAGAAAAGCTAGAAAAGCAATTTCCTAAAGAAAACATGGATTGTTGGAATATGCTAAAAGACTTGTGTGAAAGTTTGGAACAAAAAGACACAAAGTCAAAAGTGGACAAAGTTTTCCTTATTTTACTTTACCAACTTGGTTTATATTTATTCTCAGAACCATCACATATTAATATTGCCAGGAGCTCTATAATTGAATTAAAAAGCTGCTATGAACATTACAATACAGGCAAGAAGAAAAAATCAAAAAAAGACAGGGAAAGTGTAGCAGATGACCCAGAATGGATAGAAGTTTTAGTTGAAGTACTTTTGTCCATTTTATCAATAGAATCTAGTGTGCTTCGAGGGGTTGTTCAGTGTGTGTTCAGGCTTCTTTGGAAATACTTAACACCAACAGCAATTGGCCAAATTGTATCAGTTTTGGATCCAGAGAGTGAAGACAACCCATTAAGAGTAGACAGTGATTCTGAAGATGAAGGTAATGATGGCAAGATGGATGACTCTGATGATGAAAGTGAACAAAAAGAAGAAACAAACGAAGAAGCCGAAAGTGATAGTGAGGTGGAAGACAAAGAAGAAGAAGATGATGACATGAAAATACCTGATCAGTTACGTTTGGCTGTTCAAAAAGCTTTAGGTAGTGCAGCTGCACCAGATGACGATGCTGAAAGTATAGATGCAGATATGATTACAGAAGAAGAAGGTAAAAAATTAGATGAAGCCTTAGCGGATGCTTTTAAGCAATTTCAGCAGGACAAAAACAAAAAGTCAAAAAAAGATCGAAAAAACAAAAAAGCATTATCTGATTTCAGAATAAGAGTTCTGGATCTTATAGATATATATTTAGAGAAAGATCCAGCAATGGACATTTGCTTAAGTATGATAGCCCCACTCACAAGATGTCTTGAATTTTGTATGCAAGACAGTCAATTCCAGGAATTGGAAAACAGAGTAAGAAAGACCATTAAATCTTTGACAAAAATAAAAAAGTTTAATTCCACTGGTGATATCACAATCGAAATTTTGGGAGACTTTTTAAAATCAATTATTGATAAGGGAGACAGGTCCCATTTCATGTATCAGGCCCTTGGGGATGTTATTACATATTTTGCCATATTCATAGTACATTGCTCACAAAAACTCGAAATAAATAAAACGAAATCGCCAAAAAAGCAAAAGCGCGCATCAGATATAATCGAAATATTCAAAGATGCAGTTGAAAATTATTTCAATAATCGTAGCTGTTTGCTTCCAATTATATTTTTCCATAACATATTGCAAACAGAATGGGACGGAAAATATGAACTATTGCCAGTGGTAATTAAGAATGTCTTCAACGATAACGTTCGACAGTTCCGTCGTAACGAAGGTCTGAATCTTATTATAAGTTTTTATCAGGCTTTGAATAGAAGTAAACCATCTCCAGAGGTAGTAAGTTCCAATATTAACAAACTAGAGCAAACATTCTTGGACACATTTTCAAAATTTAAGTCTAAGAGTGACAAAGAAGTTACAGCTAATTTTCTAGCGACTTTGAGAAAATTGATTAATATCATAAAAATGTTCCACGATAATTGTAAAATATCTACAAATTTAGATTTTAAATCATTGTATGAAGATTTATCTTCGTTTAAAGGAACAGTTAAAAGTAAAAATAAAGTTGAAGGACCTATTAAACAAAATGGAGTAAAATCAAAGAAGAATAAAAAAAATAAAAGAAAATTAGAACAAGTGAATGGCGATCAGACAGAGCCAGAAGCAAAAAAAAGTAAAGATGCATCAAATAGTGACTAAGAATTTCGGTAAAAAAATGTCTTATTCATAAGTTTACTATTTAATAAAATAAATGATTTATTTTGGATTGATTGTATTTATGCAAGTTACTCATATCGGTTTTCCATTTAGAAAAATGTTGAAGCCTGTTAACGGCGTATCGTTTAAATTGAAGAATCAAAAATAATTTGTTTTCTTTATTGCCACGTGACCGAAAAGGATTTAGATTTGCTGATTTGCAATGACGTCATAAGACAATGTCACTGTCAAAAATGACTTAATAATCATAGATGACTAATTAAAATAAACATTTTTATTAGTCATGTATAATTTGTGTCATGTAAAAAGAACGCTGGCTGTCAAGTTGCGCAGAGGCGATTTATAGGCCAATTTGGTGGTAAGACGCGGGGCGCGGGACGTCGAGGCACACGCCGCATGCTTTCCGGCTCGCTATTGGCCCGTCAGTTCAAAATACCATCGCGCACACAAAAGTTATTAATTACGAAATGGTTTTATATAAAAAATTGAGAAAATATATTTATGACGTATATCGTTTTATAAAAAAAGAGTCTGATAATAATGCAGTTAAAATATATATTAACAGAATTAATTATTTTTTTTGTAATTAGATTAAACATTCTTCATTGAATCTAACATATTTTATGAATTAATAGAATTCTATTTAAGAACGTTCTATCTAATATATTTTTCAATGTACCTAACAATGACCAATATACGTCGCAAGCGAAAGGCTAGTTCAAAAATAAAAGAATAGACTTAGTAATTTCGTGTGCGAATATACCCATGCGCAAACACACCCTCCACCACTTTCCTCCAGCGTTCTTTTTACGTGACGCGAACTGTATGATGTTTATTATTCATTTATACTACCTACTGACTGTTTTATTTTATTCGACCGTGAGTCGTGATTGACATACCGGCACGAAAGCCACTGAAATCGAATAAAAAACGTAGTAGGTAACATTACATACCGGCATTGCATACTTCCTTGTTTTAGTGCATCATGGTAATTTTAAAGTTTATTATTTATCTATGGTAAATACAATTGAATATATAATAATACGAAACGCAAAATAGTGTTGCAGCAACTTTTTTTAAATAGGCATCCTTTCTAATTGCCATATTTTGGAGAAATATAAGTATTATAAATGAAAACTTTATGTAGGCTCTATAAACACAACTTAATTATTTGAAACGCTTTCTAAGAACCAATTAAAAATAATCTCGCTTTGAAGCCTCAAACAGACACATACAGATATACCTAGTATAATACTATCTTTGCATGGGGGCTTAATAAACTATTATTGAGTACTTTTTGTGTTTATATTTTATAAAGTACGATTTCTAATACGCACTTTCAATTTTTAATCAATTTTTCTTCGGCTCCATTCAGCTCTATTTTATACAGAAATGGTAACACTGAAATACCGGAAACAAGCACAGCTCATATGTTTCACAACCTGCACAAATTCAGCCAGCCATCTTTTGTGGAAAAATCATTTGTTTCGTGTCGTCAGGGTAAATTTCATAATTGTAATTAATGTCAGAGTCACAGTCTTCGCTTTTATTAAAAAAGCAATTAGCAGGTATGTAAAATTTAAGGTTATATTTTAAAAAGTTTGAAATTCACCACAGTAAGAGCGTCAGGCGACATAACTCTTCGTGCAATCATTGACCTTAGTGGGTCGAATTTAAGGGTTCTTTGTGGTTGTAAGAATGTAATGGAAATTTTATTTAATTCTTCTGTGTCTGTTCTACAAAAATTGCATGCACAAAAAGAAAAAGTGCGAATAAAATCAATATCACCGCAGTGACTGTCACTACTCGTCAAAGACAAATATTATAGTAATGAGGCATTTCGTTTTGATCTTGGCAGAGATTCACGTTACGTTCATCCTATGCGACTTGTATTAAAATATTTGCGTCCCGATGATTCACAATTTACTTTCTGTTTTCAGAACTGAACAAAAATCCAGTAGAAGGTTTTTCTGCTGGGTTGATAGACGACAATGACATTTACAGATGGGAAGTCCTCATCATTGGCCCTCCAGACACATTATAGTAAGTTTTTTTAAAATATGTAACTACATCATTTAATTTAAAATAGATTAAGTATAGAGAATCTTAAAACTACAAATTTATTTTGTTAAGTTTGCTACTTTAGCTGGAAGTTTGACCTACTTCTACATGCTTTTGCAACATTTTCATACACTTGTTAACAATGCAATGTTGATTTGTTAGAATGGTGGTGTATAATTAAACTATAAAATATATAGTTCACTGAAAAGTATCTTTGATTATTATTATTAGTATCAATGTTTGTTGAAAAATAACTATTGTATTAGTAATCCAAATTCTCAATTTATATATGCATTATTTATAATTTTCAGTGAGGGTGGATTTTTTAAAGCACATTTACATTTTCCAAAAGAGTATCCTTTGAGACCACCCAGGATGAAATTTGTCACTGAAATTTGGCATCCAAATAGTGAGTAATAATCATTTTTTTCTATCTTCCTCATGTAGATTTAAATTTTAAATTTATTTCTACAAGAACAAAGAAAACTAATGTGTTTGACATTGTCTAAACTCTATGTCTATGTCTTAACATGTTTGTATTAAAATAGCTTTAATACATGAATTAAAGCATGAGGGAAATGTATCTGTATATTATGTTCAATAGAACTTAAAATACAAGTAATAGTATTTGACAGTTGCAAGTGTGTATAATAGTACCCTATAAATTTATTTTTACTTTAGCAATTACCGAGTCTCCAACCTCTTTCTAATCTCTATAAAATAGGTATTGGTGGTAGATGGATGAAAATTTAGGCTTATAAGTACAACCTATTCTCAGACCTACAAAATAATGTATACACAATTTGAAAAAAGTCATAAAAATTGGTCAAGCTATTTGGAGGAGTTTGGTAACAAGCACTATAACACTATGGCACTATGACAGATTTTATATATTAGATTAGATATTGAAGAAAGCTCATTTGGCTAAATTTTTATTTTGTTACAGTTGAAAAGAATGGTGATGTATGCATATCAATATTGCATGAACCAGGTGATGATAAGTGGGGTTATGAAAAAGCTTCAGAAAGATGGTTGCCTGTACACACTGTTGAAACTATTTTGATAAGTGTTATTTCTATGTTGGCTGATCCCAATGATGAAAGTCCTGCTAATGTTGATGCTGCTGTAAGTACATTAAAATATCATTGAATACAAATAATATATTTTTAAATAAAATTTTTCCTCAAAATAGAGAAAAATATAATCTGGTCTTTTCCCTTGTGTATTAGTAAAAGTAGAATTTTACTTAGACATTACAAGTAAGAATAGGTTTTAGAATTATCATTGATTCCTTAACAAATTTTTAAAATAAATAAAAAGACAAGAACTGGAGTGAAACAACCACCAAGCATTTAATGACAAAACTAAAATACAGCCTCGGCCACACCATATTACCATGTTGTTAATAAACAAATGCAAAAGGATGTTGTTTTATTTTATGGCAGCAAATAATATTTTTTATTTATTATTTATAGAAAACCCTTATTTGACCCATAATTACAAATAAAGATATATAATAACTCATCACTCCAGTTCTTGTTGAAAATACATAGTTTGTTGCAACACATTAGCTACATAGAATGTCTGTAAGCTGAATGAAGTGTGACCGTGTCTGCGAAGTTAATTTTCAAATCGATCAGCGAGAGTTCATAGACAGCGGAGTGAAGTGCTTGATGCTCGCTATGCGACAAGTGCCAAAGTATTAACGAATATGTAGCATGATATGTAATCGCGGTTATCCGAATATTCGCGCTATCGCAGTGTGTGGAGAGATTTTTTGTATCATCTATAAAGCCATTAGCAATTATTTTACATGCTCAAAAACTACAGAAATATATTAGATTATTTAAAAGCTTAATAAAAGTATTTATAGAAATTGATATTAGAGAACACCCAAAAGTTCTAGAAGAAATTGCTTGAAGATGTATAACATATTATATAGTCTATTTTTTCTTACTTGTCCTAAATGGTAAACAAACAATGCCTTGAACGAAAATCACTTATTTTCGGAAAATCCCGCATTTTAGACTTGGTTTCATCGTTTATAACTATTTTAGAAACACACGCACTATGAATTACACTTATAAAAGCTGTTTATTTATGATTTGAACACATTATTTTTGCTAAAATTGAAATTTTAACAGAACTAAATTCTATAGATAAAATATGAACAAAACATTTTGACGTTTCGATACGCTACTTTGTCTTTGAATCATAGAGATGTAACATGTAAAATTATTTGGCGAGAATGGAAACTGAACTTTTTAAAAAAAAAAACAATATTTGTAAATTACAAAGTACGACATTTTCTTCAAATTTTATTAGGTTTTAAAATAGGAGTGTCATCTGTAGAATATAGAAGTATTTAATTGCTTTTAACCAACTTATACTGATTATTTATTTGTTATTGTAATTATTATTATTTATTATCTTATTGCACTGTGTAATAAAATGGAGTGAGGGACTTCGCTCTCGGAGATCTTTCGATCGCTTATTTGCTTTTTTAGTTTAAAGTTTTAAAAATGACTTTATATTAAGACAAAAAGGAAATTAAAATTATTAAAATTATTATTAGTAAGGAGATCATACCCGAGTAATAAAATTATCAAATTAACTTGTCGTATTATTTCTACCCAATACTTTACGTTCACTGCATAAAAACCATTAAGTTCAGTCGTTGTCATTCATTCGTCATTGCAATCTCTATGAAATTATCTCTGGTTACCTGTCCGCCATATTTGTTTACTATTTAAGACAAGTAAGAAAAAATAGACTATATATTTTTATATGTATAAAAAGAAGGATAATCTACATTTTTTATTCCAACAGTTTTAATAGGTAACCAATTTCAGCTTTCTTTAAATCATTGGAATTTAGTGCACATTTCATACCATGCATTGTCATATATACCATCATGCTTAAAAATATTCATATTACAGTATTTTAAATCTGGCATTTCTATTTTTTTCTTATACAATGTAGACTTACAGTAGTTGAGTTCTTCAGTGTTTCAAAGTATACTTTGCATCATATTGTTTTTTATGGTACTCTTTGAAAAATCATGTGTGTTTGTTAGTGTCGCAATATGTTTATTTATTTAGGAGAAATATGTAAATGTTAGTTGTTAGTTATAATATGTCATATGCATACATATAGTAATGAAGTTTATACAAAGGGTTTTTGTATATTTTTCATTAATATACAGAATGCATCTACATGTGTTGCCATTTTCATTAATGCATAACTAAACTCATGCTAATGTTATTTGCCTTCACAGAAAGAATGGAGAGACAGGTATTCGGATTTCAAAAAGAAAGTTGCCAGATGTGTTAGGAAAAGTCAAGAAGATTGTTTTTAGGAATAAAAAGGAAAATATATTGCAGAATGTCATGTTGAAAAAGGGCCATGTGACATTGTTGACTCATAATTTAAAATTAGGTTGCACACCCACCGGCGCCACCAAACTGATAATAGTAGCTGTGAGCTCATTCTAGTTCTTTTTACAGAAAGAGTGGAGAGAATCATATTCGGAGTTTAAAAGAAAAGTAGCACAGTGTGTGAGAAAGAGCCAGGAGGATTGTTCATAAATAACAGTGCCCTTTTTCATTTATTTATTTGGACAGTGAGTGTTGGTGACAGTTTGGAGGTCTTAGTGGGAGACTCGACGGAGTGAAGGGCCCTACCACCGGGTCAGAGACAATATTGAAATTGATTTAATAAATAATTATTGTAATTAAATGGTATCGCTGCCGTATTTTATAAATAATAAATTAAACGTAGAACTCGAAGTCTTTTTCATCTTTTTTAAGACATGGTAGTTAGCTATTGTTATTATTAAATGGTGTATGATATTTTTTCCACAGAAAATAAATCTGCATTTGTTCTTTTGCTGGATCTCTTTTAGTGAAACCAAATTAATAAAGCAATAAATATGTTATTTAATAGTCGCTGAAAATGTATAGTTGCGGCTATAAAAAAATAATCTTAAAAAATTGTAAGTGACAATTTTTGTAATTATAAATTTTAGTTACCATAGTTAATGCAAGGGACATTGATATATAATTGTGAGGCAAACTTTTGGGATTACATAGTAAAATAAAAACTTATGATTTTTAAGTAATAAAGGAAACTATTTAAATTATCTTTTTATGTCAATATATACCTTGCCCACTTTTGCACTAGTATACAGCACACTTGAGCTAAGTAATCAAATAGCACTAAGTTATCTCATATTGAATTTTAAGTGGAAACTTATTTTTGCAGCGTAACCATTGCTTCAATTAATTTAGAGAACAAATTTTAATTGTAATGCTTCTTAATTATGAATGGTTAACATTTTGTGGCATACTGGTTAATTTTTTGTATAAAGTTTGACCAAAATCGATATCTATCACGATTACTTGCCTAATTGTTATATATTTTAGTTTTAATAAATGCTATGGAAGTAGAATGAAATATCTTCAATAATACTTACAGATGGTTCCTCTATAGATTGGAATGAATAATAAAATTAATGTAATATTCAATAAAATGTTTATAATTATGCCCCGATATATTGATTTGTGAAGTGTGTATATTATTTACTTGTATGTATATTTTTACTATAAAATGATAATGCAGTGAAATTGCTATTTTATTTTCCTCTAAAAAGAATAAGCCACTATTTTTAAAATTAAGCAAAAATTTTTAGGTGGTGTTCCTAATAATAGTTGCTGATTACACAGTTTATTAGATAAGTATAGTTTTTTAAACTCTTAAAGAAATGGCAAAATAGAAAAAAAGGAAAATTTCATATATTTCAATGTTTGGATAATTGAAAAATTTGCTATCATTAGATATATCCTACTAACTTATAAATTGTTGTGTTCATATTATGAATTAGTTTTTATTAAACATTTTTGCCTTCCAATGCAAAACAAAATTAATTAGGGCAATACAATTTACAATCAATTCATATAGGTTCTGGGGTCTATCTGTTTGTACTACAAAAATAGAACAAATTGCACATATAGGTACAAATACTAATAGGTTATATACTATTCACAAATAAAATATTATGGTGATGTGAAATCACGTAAAACCAACCTGTACCTACGATAAAGTACAGCAAAGGTACAATTTGATTGTTGATGTGGTACACCATGTTCTTTACCTATTTTTGTGTAGTTATTATCTGCTATCAGTCGCCAGACTAAATATGAAGAATATAAAGAATAAATTATATAAAAATATTAAATTTAATTTTATTAACAAGTTAAACACATCACTAGTTTCAATCACTATCAGAGTTTTCAGCCAACACTGCATGTTGTATACTTCTAGGATCAAAGGTATTTTCAAAGCACCTTTTGAAAACAGATTTAATTTTTATTCGAGAAGTTGGTGATGCAGGTATGTTATCACAGTCCATGTCATTGTTATTGCATAGCATTTCTTGACCAAGTGTATTATTATCTGGTACTTTATCTACTCGTAAACTTTCTTCTGGTATATCAATATAGTTGAATAAATGAGAATCTTCTTCAAGGCACTTTTCCACATCAACATCTAAATGGGGTTTCCTCTTTGCTGAATGTTGGGTTGTATTAGATTCTTTTCTTTTTTCTGTCCGTGAATTGTATTGAGTTGATGCTGGAGTAGCAATATCTGGTTTGGAAGTAGCTAACACAAAATGTGCCTCAAAAGTGGTACCATTATGTATAATAAACACTGCTGGTTTACCAGTTACTTCAAAATGTAATTGAATGGGCAAATTCAAGGCTTCAGCCAATGCTAATAATGCTCGAAACTCTTTAAGAGTAAAAGTTATTGTTGTATCAGTTCCAATAGTATAACAAACAAATTCTGAAGGCTTCATACATATCTGTGTTCTTATAATCTTTGACAAATCCACACTAGCATCTACATAGTTTCGCATTAAAAGTGATTGAGTAGAAACTTCTAATGTTATTTGGTCATCTGAATTTTGAAAATTGCCCAGAGCTTCTGACAGAACTCTCTGGGATGATGTTATTCTAAAAGTAAGGATTAAAATTGTTTAATTATTTACTTATACTTTACAAAATTGTTTTAATATATTTTGTTCATATTACAAGAATAATCACCTGTTTGGTACAAGATCTTTGGTGTACACAGCTTGCGTAACTTTGCAGTCTAATATACAAACAAAATGTGTTTTAACAATCCCATGTTTGCATTTTAATTGAAATATTAATTTACATGACTCTGGATCAAGTTTTATTTCGAGGTTCTCAACTTGTTTATCCATGTGAGTGGGGGACTTAAAAGCATTTAAAGCAGATTTCATAGATATTTTACATTTTAGCCCATCATTATCTTCAGTAGAATAAAAGTTGTAATTGAAGTAAGAAAAGAAACTCTTATTGAACTTAACCATTGCATAAGCACTTTCAGATGCATTTAGGGTTCTTAGGAGGATACAGTCTGCAAGAGATTCTAAATAGAGTTCATCTCCAAATCTAGCCAAAGCATGTATAGTTCTTCCTAGAACTATAAAAAATGTTTGTTAACATTGTTAAATACAACTCTTTATTCATTAATTTAATCAATTAAATTATTTTACCTTGCACATTTGGTCCTGGTATATGGCATTTCATTTTTAAGTAAATTAGAAATATGAATATATTTTACATTGTGTGCTTATATATTTATAACATCATTATAATAAATCTAAAATATTTAAAATCGAATAAATGCCACCGGTACCATATTTGGTAAATTTTCGAAAGTATTAGTATTTTCAATTTTGTATTTACGTCGTTCTGTCATAATTTAAATTTATAAATATATATTTGACGTTTGTGGTTTGACAGAAAAACAAACATTTTTCGCATAAGGGGCCCCATAGACGGGGTAATTATCGCAACGATCTGTCGTACAATGTTAAAATCGAACGACAGATTGTACGTGTGTGGCAATATCGCATCCAATTTTGTAGTCGATCGATCGATCGCAAATTGCAAGAGGCAACCCCGAAAATATCGTTTGCGATCTCAACATCGTTCGATATATCGCACGTGTATGGCGTGATCGGGTGCGATCACTGTCAGTCTGCCTTCCGTTTATTAGTATTGCCCATCGACTACTAAGCCCAATAGACACCTCACGCAAGGCGAACACTTTCAGTCAACACGTTAGACAAATAGGTCTGACTTAAGAAAACGATCGCGCGACTTACTTTAGTAGCGACCACATCCGTGACCCGAGAACATATTGCTTGCGACTCGTGAATTTCCCACAAAATAAAATACAACAGACGCGCAACATGGCTCCCTGTACAATAAAATGGTGTGGAAATAGTAGCCAAACATGTAACTTAAAAAAAATGGCATCTCTTTTCATAGGTATGTGAATTTTAATTTCCATAATCATTAAATGTGATTAAATCAGAGCTCAAGCTATATTGGACGCAACGCAACTCGCGATGATGTATTTGACATCTTCGGACATTCTCGGAAAATGCATCCCTTTCTTTTCGATACAGATCATTGTTGCTATACTTTTCTTTAATTAACGGCACGTGTAACTAGTGGTGTACCAGTTTGCTGTACCAGTTAAACTATAAAATTGGTACAAGTAAATATTATGCATTTTTTCTTAAATGTTTTACAGACGACATAGTTGTTAGCTACTTTTTAACCGACTTCAAAAAAGGAGGAAGTTATATGTTCCATTATATGTTCGGACATTTTGACATTTGACGACACGTTCCGAAAACTTTAAGCATGTGTAAACTTGTAAATAAAGATAAGTATTCTATTAGGTATTTATTCCTTGTAGTAAAGAAAGCTTATTTAATAAAAATATTCTTACCTACGATAAGATATAAAACTTATTTTGTAATTTTTTTCTCTTGTACTAATTTATAGTAGAATATAATTCTGGTACTCATTAAGTAGACTTGGTACAAAAAATGTATTACCCAAATTTATTACCCATCACTATTTGTCTATAAGCAAGCGTCGCGACCTTGAATTAACCAATCAGCGTGCATTTCAACCCGCCTCCCCCGTATCGCTTACCTCAGAGTTTTGACTGACAGGTTTGGACGCAGAAATACATACATTAGGCGTCTATCGGGCTTAGTAGTCGATGGTATTGCCCCTCATATTGGTATCTTTTTTTATTATTCTGGCAGATATTTTATGCAAGAGCTGTAAATATGTTTCCTCTGACATCCTACGGTAGTTATGCCAATCTTTAGGATGAAAACCTAATTCCTCCAGAAGGTGGATGTGGGAATATTGATGCCTTTTCAGGAGCCATCTCTTAGTCCATTCTCTCCTAGTCGTCCTTTTCCTTATTGTTGTAAGTTTTTTTTAAACGCTTAAACAAAGTAGTTGCGACTCCATCGTGCACACACTGAGAATCGTTCGATCGAATCGTTTGTGTGTGAGCGGACGAAAATCGAAAGATGGTTCGTACGATTTGCTTGATGATCAATTGAATCGACTGATTGCCCCGTCTATGGGGCCCCTAACGCAAGGGTAATCTCACAGAAGAGAAAAATTAACACGATAAAGAATAAATCAAAGAGAATGTAACTATAATGAATAAATAACAAAGCAATCAAGCAGTGCTCTTTCTACCGAATCTACTGACTGCTATCTTAATATTCAGCTCCTATATAAGAAATACCTAAAGAACGTTAGAAAAATCACAATAAATCTTTTAGCAATTTTTCGGATCAGCAACTTTGTTTTTTTATGTATCTATTTAGTTATTAGAATTACCAACAAATCGTACAATGTGTAACTTACAAAAGAACATACAATTCTATATAAACAATATGATAATTGCACATTTAACTACACGTAATCCATTATCCAAACATGCAATTATGTTAGATATATTTTTTACAACATTAAAATAAATAAATTAAAAGCAAAAACAAGTTAGTGTAATTAAAAAACTACAAAATCCGACTGCTTTTCTGTGTAATTTTGAAATTAAAAAGACCAAGACAAATATGTTGAGTTGTTTAAAAATTTATAGGTACCTGGTGTCACTTTCACAACTAAAACGAATCTAACGACACCTCAAGCTAAAATCCATCGAGCTGTTCAGGCTGCAGAGCGTGCCAAGCATAGCATATAGATTATAGATAAAAACGTTATAAAAACCAAGCTCTTTTATTATAAATGCGCTAAAACAAATAAAATAATGAAATCCTTTAAATCTTTCAATATTAACTTAAAACGTGACTACACAATCGTTTGTTATTGATAAATGATAGTTCATTGTACCTTGTATGTACGGGAGGCATATTTTTCCTAAGTTAGTCCTATTCCTCTTGGTACCTACGAAAAGTCCCCAGGAAACAAAGCCCCCTCGGATTTGTTTCCTGGGGATCCTAACAGATATGTTAAAATCGATTAAAGTGAGCAGCGAGGGGCAATCAAAATAAGTACCTACTAAGTACTAATACTGCTTAAACAATTTTTATATATTTTGTAAGAAGAGTTTGGTCTGCTGCACTGTGCCTAGGAATACATATAGGTATATACAGGAAATAGAAATACCTTTTTCGTATTATACTCTTCCCTATTCTATTTAATTTTATACTAATAATTATTGTACTAACAATAATACAGCAATCTTGCTTGATTCGAAAACTTTACATTTCGTGGGGCTCTAGAATAAATGGGCAAATAGGTATTTTAATTTTTATATTTTTAATTTGAGTTAAGATATACACTTTTATACGTCATAGATAAAGTAATTAACTAATTAGGTATGTTGATTGTGATAAGTGTATATTATTTGTATGCTCGCAATCAACAAATATATTTTTTTCTGTATGTATGTACCTACTCGTTGTTATCCCACCACACACATTGTTTTTTTTAAATAAAAACTTTTTTAATAAAAATACTTTTCATAATGAACTACCTATATAATCTATGTTATTTATTTTCTTATAATTTACAAATTTAAGTATTTATTTATTGTACATAAATCAGTACTTTTCTAATAGTTATCACTACATATTATAAAACAAAGTCCTACGCCGCGTCTGTCGGTCTGTTCGCGATAACCTCAAAAACTACTGCACCGATTTTCATGCTGTTTTCACCAATGGTTCTCGAGGAAGGTTTAATATATAATTTGTCAAGTTTTTGTATTTATTGACTAGAGGAACCCGCGGCTTCGCTCGCGTTAAATCTAAGGAAGAGCTCGAGCGGAGCAAGGGCGAGTCACTAGTACACAATAAATAAATCTACTGAAATTTTTCTTTTCTCTTTGAAGCTTCTCCGAACACGTTTTGAATTCTTTCTGGCTTCTATGGTTGTAACTCGATTTTGCATCTATCCACAGTCAGTTAACGTATTGGCATTTGGCATCCCATTTTCCTGCATACCACATCAAAGGGGTTGTTCCTACGGTCCACAATGATATCAGAGACCAAGTACCAGTGTTGGATGGTAGACCTGCATAGCACTCCGCCCACCGAGGCTTACGCCCGCCTAGATCACCAGACGCTAATGTGCCTTCACATTACGCTAAGGTCTACCACACATCGATCCACCAAACTATAGTGGTTTGGGAGCTGTTTAGATTTAGAATTCATGGAATTAATGTGAGAAGTTCTCGTTAATAATATTAAATTATATATCAATTAGGTATTCAAGGTTGAATATAAACAATAACTTAAATAAATGTTGCAAAAAATTGAAGGATGTCTGTTGTATTTTCTTTTCGTCACTTATTACAAAGTTCAAATCTGTAGACAATTAAAAATAATATGCAATTTTTGCTAGAAGTTTTTATCATCGGAATAAATATTTATTACATGTAGGTAAACTACACGTACAGGAACTGGGTACAGGTACCGATAAAATTATAAGCAGATCCCTGAGAAAAGTAATCTTTATAATTAAAATTATATGAAAATGTATAGTACTTATCGAGAAGGTCCCGGGTTCGACTATGATACCGGCAAATATTTCAGAGCTTAAAAGAAAAAGTAAGAGTTTCTCGTTTAGTATTACTCTGTATTATTTTTTAGGTAAACGATACAGTCATTATTGTTTTTTAATTAGTAAGTAGTTTACTAATAGAGTGATTATAAATGTATGAAACATATATTAAAGTGTTAGAAGACAGTAAACTCGGTTAGGTAATCATGTATGAGTAGGTAGCTTCGTCCGGTCCTATGTGGTTACTGACATATTATGTTAAATTCATTAGGATATTATAAAACGTTATTAGCTTTATGCGAATAAATTGACATCTATATATATAATAAAATGTTGAGTCAAATCTGTACATATTTTTTGGAAAATCTTATTGATGTAGGTATTCATTATTATAGATACAGGTTCCAAATGTACTTTATAGTTTTCAGAAGTTTTGTCTCTTTGTAACCGCATCACGAGAAAACCATTAGACAGATTTTGATAATAATTTGTTATGATGATAATTGGTTTTCCGAATCAACATATAAGGCACTTTATCATCACTACATAGTAGTACATAGTATAAAACAAAGTCGCCTTTTCTGTCCCTATATCCCTATGTGCGCTTAAATCTTTAAAACTACGCAACGGATTTTGATGCGGTTTTTTTTTAATAGATAGAGTGATTCAAGAGGAAGGTTTATATACATAACTAGCAGATCCCGCGGCTTTACCTGTGCTAAATCTAGGGAAGAGCCCGAGCGAAGCGAGGGCGAGTCGCTAGTACTTTTTAAAATATATAATTCCTCAGAAATATATCTAAAACTAACTAACCGCTAAAACTTAAATACGAAGCTGAACGCTAATTTTATAATAAAACAATCCTTTTGCATTTTTATTGCGGATTTGTTTTGATTTTTGGTTTCCCACGTTGCAAATACTTTACAACAATCATTGACTCTCCGACAATACCAGTCCAATAATAATCAGAAAATTATTTTAAAGAGTCCGTAGGAAAATTAGTCTCTATCATAAGTAGAGCCAAATATATCGTCGGTTTTATACTTCCCTTTATAATGTAGCTAGAGGCATTTTATTGCAATGGTGATAGAGCATAAATATAAAATCCTTAGATTTTATATTATATAAAAGAAATCTCAGACAGTGTCAATAAAAATTTTGCAAATAACGGTAGTAGGCGTGGTACGTGTGTCTTGTCTCGACTTCGATTTGCACTGTGACGCGTGGACTCGACATTATATCGTTTCACAAATTGTAATGTCGTAGTTTTTATACCTATATATAAAGTATTATAGAAGAGCAGATCAGTCAGTCCTTTGCTGCTTCTGACCGACGGACATTTGTGGCGTTAAATAGCTCTCATTTACATTTTGCGTTTGATAATATTCGCGTGGCTCATTTGATGTTTTTGGTTTTATTATGTTAAATGTTTAACATTTGATTACTTTCAAAAGTGAATAGTTTATAATTTTTGAAAGTTCTTCGTAATTATAATGGACTCAAACGGTAAGCACCTACCTAGTTATTATTTACAATACCTTCTGTACGAGTAACTTTATGAATTGTAATATGAGTTGAAATATATAACTGTGAAGTATCAATTGTTTTATGTAATTGTTTTATAAATAAAAAAAATAATATTTTAATTTTTCAAAGTAAGTCATGTGTACAGAACCCATATTTTTTTATACTTGCTATGCTATTTCAATAGAAGATAAGATGAAGGGAACATCTTTATGTGGTATATTTTTACAGTTTCTGTACTACTGCTCGACCTGAATAATCAATGAAGTAATTGAAGCGTCATTGCAGGAAATGATCATAACATACTTACAGCCCTTTCACTTTAAAATTTTATCTGTATTATTATAATAATTCGAAAAACATACTTTTTATCATACAAATTATAACTTAATTATCTTGTATTTATAATACTACATAATATTACTAATAAAAAATCAAAAGAGATTTCTCTTTTGCAATAATCACAACACCAGTTATTTTTGGACGCGGTAAAATCGGTTTATCCATATTGCTCGCTCGTATGAAAAAGATATTATTTTATCATTTAGGCATATATAAATATTGTGGAGTACCTAATAAGGATGTTATTATAAATATTAATTAATATCAGAGCATTTTATATAAATTTGTAAATATAATTTGCCAGCTTATTACAAAACTAGCCCTAATAAATTCGTAAGCATTAGTATTAAATTATTATTTATTAACGACTAGAGTCCGCCACGCTCGGTATCTTCCCAGTTCCCACTCGTTACGTTTTAACGGTTAATATAAAATATAGAAATATTTATATTAGTATGATAACTGAGGGTTGTTTTTCAACGGGGAACCCCGTTGAAAAACATCTCCTTTTCACCCCCTTTCTTCATAAAAACTGAACTGAGTTTCAAGCTATTTTCATGTCAAATTTTTTATCTCAATTGGTTCAGCGGATTTCAATTTTTAAGTGTGTCTTTCTTAACAAACATACAAAAATACGATTTGTTAGTATGTAGAAATATGTACCCACTATAAAAAACCGAGCGAATAATATTATTGTATAGCTCCTGGCGACATCATCATATCAGCTAGATAATACTAAGTTATCGTGCTGTTATAGTGGTTACGTACACAAGCAAATTTTTAATCAATATAAGATAATAATTAGAACTAACTTATAAAAAGCATTCGAGGTCGGGGATAGTTTTGTCTGCCCTTTTTTAACGTCACACAGCTGGGTACGGACCTCCCTACAACACGAGGGGGGTTAGGACATAGTCCACAATGCTGGCCAAGTGCGGGTTGACGGACTTTACATGTCTTACAAAATCTTGTTTGATTCTCTCAGACTTGCAGATTTCCTGACAATGTTTTCCTTCATCGTTAGATAAGTGATAATCACGAGATATATCAGAGGTGCGAGTATGAGATCCAAATTTGAACCCGCATCAAGCATCCAAGCGAAGGCGTTACCACTGACCTACCAAGTGTCAGCACCGTTTTTCGCGAACATCTACATAAAGAAAGTTGAAGTGTCTGTTTTCATTTCAAATTAACAGCTTTTAACTGAATGCATATGAAAGTATATTTATACGGACACCTTCATAAAAAATCATTTTTTTTTAATTTTTATTCGTCTGTCTGTCTGTTTGTTCCGGGTAATCTTTGAAACGGCTGGACCGATTTTGTCGGGACTTTCATTCGCAGGTAACTAATGTTAAAACGAGTAACTTAGGCTACGTTTATTTCAGAAAATTTAATTATTTTAACTAGCGGTACCCGCGGCTTCAGTCGCGCCAAACCTAGGACGAACCTGAGCGAAGCGAGGGTGAGTCACTGGTTACAAATAAATGCAATAAATAATCTTAATAAAAGTAATCTACCATTGTTAGATGCCAAAAACAGAATACCAATGAAATTTTATTTTATATAAAATAATAAATATAATATAATAAGGTAATTAACACTGGTATTTTATATGATTGGTTCTAGATAGCGTTTTGTATTGATAAAAAACTTCTTAAAATTATTTTCCGTCTTTAAAAATTCAAAATTTTGTATAGATGTATTGGAAAGGTGCCACCCTATAGTAAGTTTACAAGCGCCATCTTTTTCAGTACAATATTCCAGGGCTAGACTAGACAGTTCACTTCTGTTTGGATAGTAGGCGTATTCTAATAAAATTCTCAGTCCACAATCTAAAATATTTTCTGGCAAGGTCTTGATAACACCTGAAAACAAATTTTTAGTTTTAATAAAAAATATAAAAATGGTTATTTTCTTTTTTATATTATACTTCCCTAACTGTTTTAAGGTTATTTTTTTACATTTACACATAGGGCCTTGTAGTGCCGTAGGTGTGGTGAGCTAAAAGGCTTGTGTTACGGATACCAGATAATTGAACCACTTGTCCACTACACACACATAATTTTAAATGCATAAATATAAATATAAACTCCCATGACTGGAGTACGAACATTTGTGCTCAACAAATGAATGCCCCCAGTGTAGCGGTACTCGAACCAGCGACTGCTGGCACAGCACTACAAACTGAGCCAAAGGTTGCTTATACTCCAGACCATAGGTCTTAGTCTATACTTCTCCTAAAAATCATTCAATTCCGTCCGATCGTTTTAACACACACATACATACACACACAAACGTTTGGCGTACGGATGGTAGACTACTTTTTTGTCTTTCGGGAACTTACAAAGTTATCTAGATATGTTTCCTCACAATGATTTCTTTCACAATTAGACAACACTATTGGAAATAATATCTGCACATGAAATAGAGATGCAAGACCTGAATTCGAACCCACTATACTCTGTATCGAAATCTAGCGCATTACTATTGTCCTACCCTTACCTACCTAATAAGTTTCAAATGTCTAAGCAAATTGTGTTAGGAAGGTTGATTTTAAATTTAAATATACTGGCATTTAATCTTAAATTTTAAGCTAAAGGTCACATTTGTTGTCTGATTAGTTTTTTTTATTGCATAAAATTGTTGTGACCTCTAGTTTGAGTCTCTGTGAGGCCGCTTAAGGTTCAATGCGCTTTAGTTATAACACGTGTCAATTTTTTATCCAATATGTCGGAAAAAGTACGTAATCAAATCTTTACAATAATACTTTTAATCAAACTATAGACAAAATTATATATACGGAGTTCGCCAAAATAATTTACAGTACAAAATGCAAAGGTTTGAAATCAAAAGCGATACATGAAATATTTATTTACAAAAATTAAAATAACAACTGCGTAGGTAGTATAAAGCGAATTAAAAAAATGAGAATAAGTTGCCAAAGGATCATAGTCATAAACATAGTCATAGTCAAGAGACATTATATGTACACATTATCAAACCCGGCCCGCTTCGCTAGGCGTAACTTAAGGGGATTACCTCGCTCAAATTCCAAAAACACTATAAGTTTAAAGAAGATTAGAGATGAATCCTCTCGTACGATTACCATATAAAAAATATATGATTTACTTAAGGTTATCACAAATACATGCTATTGTTTTAAATTTAAATAAACTCTCCCAAATTTGGAAAAAAAATATATTAAATAGGGCCTTTTTAAACGTAAACTGTACTTTTTCTCTGTAACGGCTAATTTTGTTTGGCGTGAATTTTGTACCAAAAAATATGTAATGACGTATTTCACAATTTCTATTGTTTTTTTTTATTTTTTTATTCTGATATTCTTAAATAATAAATAAAAACCCGAAACTTAACCATTACCCCACTGACGCACCCCCGCTACGGCCTGTGGCGCGGCTCGGGATGCGATACAGCAGTGTCTCGATGACTCTTGTGACGAGTGGACTACACGCGCGTTATTTTTTCCAATTAATACCTAAAACTTCTCGTTTTGAATGATTTTTGAATTAAACCATATATTAAATAATACAAATATAAATATTTCGTAAAACAAAAACAGAATTTAAGTTTGTAAGTATATGTAAAATGGTTTTTAATTTCGTTTTGTTTTTTGAACCTATCATAGAGTAAGCCAGAATATAATATGCCTAAATATGCCTAATGCCTAAATATAAGAATAACTAAGGCATTTTTTTAAATATTTTGTTCACACTTTATAGACAGTTATTGTTTATTCCTCACATAAAAATATACCAATACCTACATCCTAATGATATTACAAATAAAGAATAGGTGCGTTTAAAGAAGGTAAGCCATTTGTAAATGTTGAAAGCTAGGTCAACCTAACTATTTCTGTTACTGAGAACCGTTTACCTACTTACCTACCTGGTCATCAGCAGACCTTCACCATATAACATTTAGTAAAATGAAAGCTATGTCAGCAGGCATAGTGCATTGTGTAGTTTAATATAAATAATATAGATTATGATGTAGGCACTATACTCGTACAAGACTACAAAAACTAGAGGAAAGGAACAAAATGAGATTTCTCAGAGATCGAATCAAATAGGCAAAAAATGATGACAACGCGACACATCTGTGTTCTTGCTTAATCTTCACTTCGTTTCGTTGTAGTATGGTCGTCGGTCGGTAGATGGCGTTAAAATAACAAATACTAGTACAGATATCAAATCCTCAAGGTCATCGGGCGAGGTAGGCGCCTTAAAGTAAATTTTTATTATCTATACTTATAATAAATCTGTAGAGAGGTAAATTCTGTACATGAAATATATTTCCAAAATAACTATCAGGGGGTGATTAGGGATCGATACTGATGCCAAAAATGCAATCAGTAAAATTTTTGTCTGTCTGTCTGTCTGTCTGTCTGTCTGTCTGTATAACCGTTATAGAAACAAAAACTACTCGACGGATTTTAACGAAACTTGGTACAATTATTTTTCATACTCCTGAGCTGGTTATAGTATACTTTTCATCACGCTGAAATCAATAGGAGCAGAGCAGTGAAGGGAAATGTTGGGAAAACGGGAGAAGTTACTCCATTTTTTAAGATTCCGTCGCGTATGCAACCTTAATGGTTAAAGCTATACAGAAATCATGTATGACGGAAATGTTCTCCTTAAAATTATATAAAAAATATCCCACGACATCATATTATGTCTATCTTTTATGGTTAACTCACAATAACACGTGTAAATCCCGATAGCTTAGCAGTTCGAAACTTTCTGATTATATTTGTCTACTCTTACGTTTATAACACTCTCAGTCGTCCCTAATTAAAAAAGTTAACATTATTAACTATTCCATAAAAAAGAATCATAGAAATCGGTATAGAAACACAAAAGTTATACATGAAATACGCTAATAATAAGCCATCGCGCGTGAATAATTTTAATTATCGAATGATGCGTAATGATTTCTCATAGATGGCGTTATTAATATTTTTATAATTTAATTTTAGTAAGTGTTAATTGTATTTTGCTAAAATATTTTATATCTATAATATACTAGCGATTTAGCGCAAGCGAAGCTGCGGGTTCCGCTAGTGTTCTAATAAAATAAAAGTAGCCTTAGTTACTCCTTATAACATTGGCTATCTGCGAGTGAAAGTGCTGTCAAAATCGGTTCAGTCGTTACAGAGATTAGCTGGAATAAAAGAACACACAGTAAAAAAAATTAAGAATTATTTCTTTAATGTAAGTACCGTATATATACGCAGTGACCCATACTTTCTTGCGCCAGAGGTCGCGGGTTCGAGTTCTGCTGGGGGCATTCATTTGCTAAACTCAAATGTTTGTCCTCCAGTCATGGGTGTTTATATTTATAATATGTATGTATTTAAACTTATATATATGTAGTATATCAACTATCTGGTATTCGTAACACAAGCTTCCTTTGTAGCTTACCACGGAACTGGATGGCGCTGTGTGTAATAATGTCCCAACATATTTATTATTATTTATTATATACTTTTATATGAATTTAGCGAAAAGCTGTTAATTTGAAATTAAAAACAGACACTCCAATTTTATTTAGAGGTACTGATTTTATACTCGCTGACTAAGGCATAAGACTTACAGCCTTAATTGAAACTAGCGTTCAATTAGCTTTTTTATTTTATAATAAAATGCACCGATTCATTATATCCATTCGAACCTACTATCAGAACATAATTACCTAATAAGCTAATATTATGTACTTACTATTTTACACGATTAATATGCAATCTGCGTATATAAATATAAATTTTCCGTGGTCATGGCATCACGGGTGAACGGCTAGACCACGGAATAGGTAAAAAAGTTCATCTATTCTGTGGGCTAGACCGATTAACCAAATTATTTTTTGTTATTATCAGAAGATTTTTATGAAAGAAATAATTTAAAAAATGCGCTGAAAATTAGAAAAAAATATAAAAGTTTAATGTATTATGTCGACAGTGGCCATAGAGCGCGCAATGACTAAGTATTAAATTAGCAAATACATACCGAGTGGTGTGAGGTAAATAATAATAAATAATAGTTAAATATATAAAACTAATCATACGAGTATATTTTATTATCTATCTATTCCGAACCAAGAGTTAACAGGTACCTAGGGACGAAGACGAACCTAAGCAAAGCAACGTAGAGTTGCTAGTAAAGACTGCTTGAGTTGCTTTTAGCGACTATAATATTACTAGTTTGACAGGATGTTATGCAAATATTCGAAGTATACAGGTAGAGTATAGGTAGACATAGCCAAAAATAATACATAGTCTCCTCTTAGGCACTTACGTAGGTCCCAAGTAAGAATATGGCATGAAAACTAGTATATTATGATTAATATAACTTGAATATTGTGTCGTACTGTTATAATAGGAAAATAATGTTGTAGTTATTTCCTTGTAAGAAATATAAAAAAACTCATTTATTTTACTATAATCATTCTCCTAATGACATGTTTCCGAGTAGATTATACTGCTACTATCTACAAACTGTACTATCAATTGTATGTAGTATGTATTATTATTAATCGTTTAAATCGGATGACATTGTAAAGAGTTATACCTTTTATTAAACCTTTTATTTATATTAAACATAAAAATTTTGGAGGTGAAAAATGAATCACCCTGCTTTCCAAACTTAGGATGTATTTTTATTTTCAAATTGAAATGAAACCGAATTGGAAGTATATATACTTTCAAAAAAAGAAAAGAATTATCCAAATCAGTTAATAACTGACAGAGTTTTTTACATAGAAAAATATACAACCGGTTAAAAAACAGTTTAGTTAGAAGTTACAGGGTTATTATTAAAATATTATGTAAGCTTCAATTTCTTTTTGCGATAGAAACTCTCATTGTCATGGGAATATAACTATAATTAGGTACCTAATTTAGTTCGTGAGCAAGTCGTTCATTTACATACATATTTCTTCATAGTATTTATGAGCTGATTGTTTGCTTCTGTTTTTTCTTTTAAATCGGTTTTTTATACAGTTTTCACTTATAGAATAAGCGATCAACGAGGAAGCGATAAACGAGGAAGATTTCTCAAAGAAATAAAAAATATATAATATGAAGTTATGTTGACATTTTCAGTAGACACGAAAAAGTATTGCATATGTTGACTCGGATAACTAACACTATAAGCTATCACTACATGCCAAATGTCATTAAAATCCGTCCAGTGGTTTCTTCGTGATGCTGTTACAGACGTAGAAACAGACAGACAAAAATTATAAAAACTAGAAACTTCGCCTCTGTATATACATAATATATTATGATAATAATGGCTATTTCAATCTGATTTTCCAAAAAATCTACAAGTTCAACTATTATTTTATAGTATTTTATTACATGTATTACATTGAAGTTTTGGTTATATGTAGGTACATGTATTATAATAAAATTAATATGTATATTTCGATTTACATAAATTTTGATATAGTAAACTACAAGGTGCAAAGCAATTAATCTAGAAATGTATACCTACTGATTATCAGACATGTAGGTATACAGTATAGGTATACGTTGCCTAGGTAGTAGGTACCTACTCTATGATTTTAGTAACATCAGGTACCTATCTGCTCATGAAAGTTCAATAACAATTAGTCCAGTAATTTCGCATACAAGTCGGGTTAAAAAGACAGGCAATTTAAAAATAATATTATTTTTCTTATAAGTACCGTATTTAATTTTATATAATAAATATTAAATATATAATAAAAAAATAGTTGGCACATTATTACAACAGCAGTCAGCACCATCTAGTTCCGTGGTAAGTCACGAGGCTTGTGTTACGGATACCAAATACATACATTACACATATAAAAATTTTAAATACATAGGTATTATAAATATAAACACCCATGACTGAAGTACAAACATTCGTGCTCAACATGAATGCCCCCAGCGGGACTTGAAACCGCGACCGCTGGCGACGAAAATGGGGTCACTATCAACTGAGCCAAACATTTCCGTAAACAGGCTTAGTATGGTCTTTATCATTTAGTTTTAGTTTTCCGAGTGTAAGTAAACGATGGAGCTAAATGTTACAAAGATAGCATAAAAGAGTTTTTCTTAAATGATTATTTTCATAATATCATGAATTAAGCTTTGTCATGATAGTAATTAACTTTATCAGTCTCATCCCCGTATATACATATATAAATTATAAACTACATATATAATTATTATTATTCTAAGCGTATAAAGTATTTAAAAAATTAAAAGTCTCTTTATACTGCACGTTCTAGCAAATGTTTATTACTTTACAAATTATAATAATTGTATTTTATAAACTTTGTAAATGTTGAAAGAAAAAACGAAACTTGCGGTAAAGATTAATCATTATGAAGGATAGACCGTTAGTCACCGTTTTAAACGTTCTGCCACAGATCACAATATATTAATGCGTTAACAGACGCTTACTTTGCTGATTACTAGCTTATTACTTTTGAATATTCTAATCGTATACGTACCATCGTACGTAGTCAGCTCCTTTTAACGTCCCACTGCTGGTCAAGGGCCTTCCTTTAATACAAGTACATCAGGCCATAGTCTATGCGCTTGAATTCAGCCCTTTTAACGTTCCACTGTTGAGCAGTTCTACCTCTCCATCTCGGGTCTCCCTTTACTACGAGGGGCATCATGCTGGCCTAGTGCGGGTTGACGGACATCACATTTTCTCAGACATGCAGGTTTCTTACGATGATTTCCTTCACCGTAAGACAAGTGGTAATCATGTTTTTGATGATTCGCTCATGAAAATATCCGAGCGAGATAAACCTGCATCACTCGGTTATCCAAGCGAGCGCGTTACCACTGGACTACCGCTGTCTACGTATTTATTAAATGCGTAACGCAATTTCTCCAAAAAAAATAGAGTGTAATTAATTTAACTTAATCTGGGCTTTACAAAGACTAATATAATGTAAACAAAATAACTGTTACGTAAAGCGAAAATGAAGTAAAAGTGTATTAACTTACCATTTTTACAAGTTTCATCCACAATTCTTTTGGGTACTGACATATAGGTTTCAATTGTGTCGTTGAAGGATGGCTTCAGGCATAGATAGTTGTCTTCAATATACGTGGTTCGTTTGGTTGTTGGTACAGTTTCATACTTTATGAGGGAATTAAAAGCGCAAAAATCACGTCTTGCTCTCACCTGTGGAAAATAATCAGTCTATATTAAAGTATATTTAACACGTTCACTGTGCAAGCCGAAATAATAATTTGACCCCACAAGTGCAATGATGTTTTGTTTATAAATTAACTTATTATCATAGAAATAAACAAAAAAATAATAATAAATAATTTATTATTTTTATTTTTTAATAATATATTAGGAATTTTCTTAATGCCCCATATGTGGGTCATGCACGTCTGAACTTAAATTTCATGAAATGCATGCAAAAATGTTTTATATATGTGACAAGTTTCTTGTATAAAAAAATTGCCGGAGACCTAATATCAATATCTGTAATAAATGCAATTTTGGTATATAAAGATTTAAAGCCAAGAGAACGTAAAAAAATGACTTTGTTACGCGGCCATGAAATAATCATTAAGTTTTTGCTGAATATCAGAGAGTCTGCGCCTTCTAGAGGGGTCTCATCATTGTTTGACAAAAAAAAATTATTTTTGATTTAATTATTATTGAAAAAAAACAGCGCTTTCGTATTATTTTTTATTTTAATAGGTTGTTACAGAAGTTTCGTGGAAGAAGGCAATACTGCCGCTCAAGCCTGAAAAAAAAACTAAAAAACGGAGACAGAGTATAAAAAATGTAAAAAAGCTTTTTGTCTGGCTTGTTATAATAAACATCATTAATATTTTGTGCTAATAAGTAAAAGAGTTTCTATTAATAAATAAATAATTGTCACTTTCTGTGTTTAACTTTGCATAACATATACTAGCTACACCAATATAAAATGTTACTGGGACATCATGGTAAATAATTATTATATTCATTGTTCACACGTGTATGCAAGTAAAAAAAAAATACTGTAAAGTAATACTGACCCCTTTAACTCTCTTCGTGGGTAATATTAACTACCGGTAGTTTTCAACAACTTAATTAATTATTCACCTAAAAAGCAATATACGAGTATAACAAAAATATTGAAAAAGGAACTTACTTCCTGTCCAATACATCTTGGTGAAGAAAAAAGCTCAGTGAACACATTGTGTTGTTGAGCATCAATTGGGTACTGGATAATACCGTTGCAAAGTGTCCAAAAACCATCGCGTATGAAGTATGTGCGGGGATGCTGGGCTAGTGTTGTTACTGTTAAAATTGTTGTCCCTGACCTAGAAACAGAATGCTTCAACGTCAAGTACTCTTATAAATGTTAAATAAAGTAAATAAGTAGGTATATGCACTGACATAAGTTCACTCTCTAATCTCTATTCCTGTCACTCTCATACCCCGGTGGAACGACTACTCGACACGACCAGTGAGAGTTAAGGCTAAGACCGACGACGTGACAAATTTGTCTTGCTCTTCGTCCGTGGCCCGATTCCGGGCCGTTGATGAGGCTTTGTTTTTATGTAAATGATCTAAGTACCTACCTATAATCTTTATTCTTATCTTAATTTTTACTAAATGCAATGAAAACGCGAGGTTTTATTTAATTAATTATCATATTTATAATTTAATTTTATTTTTAATTATTTCAAGGCGAGCCAGTTATGTTATCTTGCAAATAATGTGATCAGACATATGTAGTATCATATGTGAAAACGTTTTTGGGGTCCGTACCCAATGCCCGTATTTTGATATCCCACTCAAAGGACTTTCGTGGCATACAAATAATATCTGCTTGCGTTATCAAGACAAATTGAATGATATGAATTGTCACAGTCGGCTTAGTATACATACATACTTACATGCATACATACTTACATACATACATATATCATACATATGCATATACATAAATAGGGAAACTGACTTAAAATCTCTACAATTTTATTTCTCAGAATACATCACCTGCCGGTTGCGATAGCTTCTTTCAGGGATCTTTCTTGATTTTCTATATAGATTATTTGTTTTTTTAATGTTGCTGTTAATGTTTTAGCATTTTTAATTATTTCTTCAAGCTTTACTTTCAATAAGTTTGGCGAAAGTACTGGTGCGAACGTCTCCACATCAGCCCTGTGTGATGGTTCATAATGATTGTCTTGTTCGATATCGGAGCTAAGAGGGTTTTTTAAAAAGTGAGCGTCGCTTAGATTTTGCGTCGAAAAGTCTTTGCTGAAATTAAAATGTATATTTATTTTCAAGTAGAGCAATTTCATAAATAAATAATAAAACCATATAAAATTTTTCACATTTATAACATTTACTAGCTGACCCGTGCCCACTTCATTGGGCTTAATGTTAATAATCCTTTTTTAGTACAGAGTGTTTAAATAATTTAAATTATTATATTTATATTAAAAATTAAAAATTAAATTATCTATACTAATATTAAAAAATCTACTTTTTGTCACTTAAATATAAAAGTTAGACATATTCTGTCGTTGACTTTTTTGAAGGCATTTTTAAGCTCCATATCTTTTCTCTAGAACTCAAAAATATATCTTTCATAGTTAAGGCAGCGTTCGTAAGAAACGCTTTCATTTGACCGTTTTTTCTCCGATTCACTTTGCAAAACGGACTACCACGTAAATTTTTTTTTATTTTTCGGTTTTTTTATATAACCTATGACACTCAGCAATAATGTGGCTTTCTATTGGTGAAAGAATTTTTAAAATCGGTTCAGTAGATCCCGAGATTACCCCTTACAATTTAACAAATAAACAAACTTTACCTCTTTATAATATTAGTATAGATAACTGGCATCGACTTTTGTAATCATTTTAGCTATTATGTTATAGATAGGTGAGGATTCATAGTTATAGGTCCAACAAGAAGAGGCTCTACAAGAGCCAAGAAAATTGTTGTTGACTTTAGCCAAAATTCATTTATGCGCAAACATCGGTACAAAATATATGTCGATTTATTTCTAATAATCTTCACCTATTCTTTTCAATCTTTCTATCTCTCTCTCTCTTTTCATAAGTAGTTTTTTTATTCGTATATAAATTAAATTTCAGATTCTCTAAATTGTCATATTTAAACTAGTGGAACCTGCGTCTTCGCCCGCGCTAAATCTAGGGAAGAGCCTAAGCGAAGCGAGAAATTTATTAATTGGTTATTGTGAGTTATCCGTAAGAGATAGACATATGCCATCGTGGACTTTTAACTTTTTAAGGTTTACAATACTGTAATACATTATTTTGATCTATCTCGTAGAGTTTAGCCAGCGTTCGCAATGTAAGCGCAAAAATGAGTTTATTTACGACATAACATTAGAAACCTCTAAAATTATGTATATGTATTATGTAGAGACATACTCTCTACTATATTATGCATGTATTATACATATAAAAAACCGCATCAAAATCCGTTGCGTAGTTTTAAAGATTTAAGCATACATAGGGATATAGGGACAGAGAAAGCGACTTTGTTTTATACTATGTAGTGATTTATATGCCTATATTAATACATAAATATTACGTTAAACATATCATGTTGATAATTCGTTCATGTGTTGATATTTACGGTAAAAAGTAATAAATGCTCACTGTTGGTACTTATTAGTTGGAATATAATAAAGTTCTTTTATTTCCTTATTTTATAATAAAAAAAAAACATTATTATTATAGCATAGTTACCTACCTACCTATGTACGTACCTACGTTATTTCTTTCTTTATAATGAATTAGATAATTCAGTCCTCATAGCTTAAAGTTTCAATAGGTAACTTATGTTATAAACTTATTTTTTTAATAAAAACGTATATTCTCCGCTTCGTCAAATCTTTGCTCCATCAATGTAGTAATAAAAAAAGATTCTACTTACTATTGATATTCTACAGGAGTCAGCCATTCAGAAACCTGGAATTAAAAAATATATACATTCTCTTTTTTAGTTATAAACCAATTAACATGATTTAATTTTAGTTAAAGCTCACCCAATCACAAAAACAAGCTTTAAAAGTCAATAATAACAAAATTATTTTCATAATTAAGAACAATCTAAAGTAAGTAGACCGAGAACTTGATAATGAATGAAAACGAATAACCCACTAGTAGTTTTGTTTATACTAACTGATAAGGGAAGGCTATTCACCATTGTTATAAAAGTAGCAAACAGTTTTCATTTTTTATGTGAATTTTCTATTAACTTTATGTCCTTGTTGAATTATACATACATATGGGAAAAAAAACTCGTTTTATAGCTTTTAGCGCTTCTGTTCCAGGTTTCTTTGTTATTTAACTAATCAGCTAACAATATTTTTAGATAGATGCTTCCATGTATAGGTAGGCACTTCCTTTACATGGAACTGCTACCGATATGGGGTTACATTAGTTCCTAAAAATGTTTGCTGTAGAAGTACTGCGTTGCGAGACTTGCATTTCTGTACATTATACTTTTTACTACGGGAAAATACCTCATCTCTGATAAATCTAAGCTAACCGCTAAATGTAGATAGGGACTACTATCTACATTTTATCTTAATATTACAAGATCCTCATGATCGAAGACGCTAAGGGCTACACTCATAATATTTTATTGAGACAGAGTAACCATAGATAATGGCATAGATCATAGGGCCGAGTGCTTAAAAGCTTTTCAAGAAACAGTGATGTAATACCGCCAACTTTTAGACTCCAGGCTCTCATTCTCATCGAGATTTTCTTCACAGAAAAACCCGGAAACTCTTATTTACATAGTAGTGATAGCTTATGTATATACCAACATATCGGTTTACCAACATATCATTTAAATAAATACAAAATTTAAATAATTATATACATACAATATTAATCAATATATTATATGTTGGGCTAAAATAAATATTATTTTTTTTCAGTGAAAGAATTCGTAGATGGATTGCTCAGCGAAGACGCGTATGAGCAGCCTTCCGATGATAAAAAAGTTGAAGATTTGGAAATGAAACTACCCGAATGGTTCGAAGAAAAGAAATATAATCAGTAAGTTGAAGATAAAATTAAGCCAAGCGATGAAATACCACAATACCCTACTTAAGAGAGTATGATATAAACAATGTTTAACATTTAATATTGCAAATAAAAACAATCAGTTGGAATAGATTAGATTAGATTCAAGAATACCTCACCAATGAATGTGAAAAATAGTAAAATTTTATTACGATACTAGCATATCGCAATCTTTTGTATATTATTCTTCAATCTCGTACTTAAAATATTTTAATTTATTGAATTATATTGGGACAGATAGACAAAAATTGTATCTACATCGATTATAATGACTCGTACGACTCAGAAATTTATTATATGAGTAGATTTAATCGGAATGGCCCTAAAAAGTTCTATTCTATTGTAGGGGCCGGCGATTCTATGCAGACTTCTCTTTCATGTTCTCAGCATCTATGGTTGCCGGTCTAGTCGCAGTGTTCTCAATCCCAACAATACTAAAGGTTTTGGTCTCTACTCGACGTTCCAACTCCATCTACACTGCATTCAGGAGATATTTCTCAACACATAAACACACAACTTTATGGTTGGAGACTGAACTTAAGCCTGGCTCAGAGTAAGTAATGCATCTATATCTATGTAAATAAAAGTGAATATTGCAAGCGCAAAACTCGAGAGTGGCTCGACCAATTCGGCTATTTTTTGGATGTTCCTTAAGACACACGTTTTTTAATTAATAATAATAATAAAAAAATAAAAAATAAACATTACTGTAATTAAAATATTTTCGGATTACTAATAGACCCTGACAGAGGATTTCAGCCGATAAAAGTTTTATCATGTTAAGCTTTGATTTGATTTTAGTATTTAGAATAATAATTATCGATTACTTGTAGATAATACGAAAAAATGTAAATAAATCTTATTCTATGTTTTTTAGATCTTGGAAGTCGTTGTATACTGTAAGAAAGCGGCACCTAACTGCTGATCGAACAGCTAAGCTGAAGGGAATAGGAACAGTATCTCAGCGAGATATTTCTCTCACGTTGTTTGGTTTTATTGGATTCTCTTTCCTGAAACCTGACAAATTTGGAATAACTCAGCTCCAAGAAGGTGACTGGGAGGCGTATAATCACGTCTGGAGAGTTATTGGGCATATGTTAGGATTGAAAGAAAAGTAACTATTTTTAAAATATCTTAGTAGTTAATGAATAAGTAAATAGAAGTTGTATGATAACAAGAGCTCGAATAGAGTAGGTAGCCTATTGATAACGTGCTCGCTTGGGTAACCGAGTGAAGCGGGTTGAAATCTCTGGTATTTTCAATCATCTCAATCACCTCTGGTAGTTTCGTGTGGAAACCTGAATGTCTGAGAGAACCTAGCAAGTTTTTAAAAGACGTGTGAAGTCTGCGAACACCCACTTGGCCAGCGTGTTAGACTTTGGCCTGATCCTCTTGGTATCGAAGGGAAAACCGTGCCCAGGATTAGGACGGTAAAAAGCGCCGAATACAGGAGAATAAGAAGCAGATACACATCTAAGTTATACCTAAGTGTATGGTTTCTTCTTGGTATTCACAACAAACCTTTCTGATGCCTAATAAATATCATCTCATATTTTGTATTAATATTTTTTCTAATCTGAACTTAAATTAGAAATTATATTGTGTTTTCAGATATAACATATGTAGAAGTAGTTATGAAGAGACACACCAAGTATTACAAAGTGTATTGGAGCGGGTATATACTCCATGTTTGGAGAACGTTCCAGAATATTTCGAACACTCTACTCGTGTTATGGTAGACGGACTCAGCTACATATTATCGGCTCTTGAACCTTCATCAATGATCTACGTGGTTAAATACTTAGCTGACGTTCCTGGGTATATATATACAGAAGGAGACAGACATAGTTTTCAAAATAAGCTAAGGAAGATATTGAAAGGGCGGTCAGAAGATACAGGTATTTAATAATTTTAAACAAAGGAAAATATTTTCAAATAGCTTATATTAGGTATAACAATATTTCGATTAGTGTTTTATTCATAAATTTTATAATTTAATATGTAAAGGATTAAGATAGGTAATTGGGAACTTGTCTAAGTAAAAAGTTATATAAGTGATAAAAACTTTACAGAATATTTTATGTAGAATTTATTTTATTTATCACATTGTATTTTTTGCAGTCTAAAAATGAAGTCATATTTAGGGTATTTTACAATTTAGAATTTGTTAGCCGCATCATGTTGTGGTAAATTAGGATTATTGTTTGTATTATTTTTAATGCTTTGCCATTTTTGTTGATACTTTAAACTTATAATCTTTTTCAGGGGTATATTCATCTGAATTAATAGAGAAATGCGCTATAAGTCAGCCTGCAGCAAAGCAACAAAACGTATTTTATCTTCGAGACTATGACTCTGTAGACAATGCACCAGCTTATAAAAATCTTCCATTTATAGGAAAATACAAACTTGCGTTTAATAATGTTGTTGTTACCTTGTATTCGACTTATTATGGCAGAATGTTTTTTAATTTTTATCATAAATGGACTCTCTTTTTTGCAAATTACTTTCCATATCTTGCTATGTGGAAATTTGGCATAAGAAATGCGTATGTTAATGCGTTTCAAGAGGATCCAGTTGATGATATGACTCTAAAATTAAATTCAGAATATTACAAGCCAGAACCTCCAAAGCCATGGTACAAATTATTGTACGATATTTTCTGGTAATAATATCCTAAAAGTTTAAATATGGCGACACGTTTGGCTTAGTTGGTAGTGACCCTGCTTTCTGCGCCAGCGGTCGCGGGTTCGACTCCCGCTGGGGGCATTGATTTGTTAAGCACGAATGTTTGTACGCCAGTCAGTGTTTATATTTATAATATATATGTATTTAAAAATTATATATGTGTAGTGTACCTCACAACTATCTGGTATCCGTAAGGCAAGCCTCGTAGCTTACCACGGAGCTAGATGACACTGTTGTAATTGTCCCAACATATTTTTTATAATAGATAATAACTCTGAATGTAATATGTTTTTAAAATTTCCAATGAAGAAGTACAAATATCGTGTAAAGCCTTCAGTGGGACTCAAACCTGCGACCGCTGGCACATCAAAAGAGAATATCGCTTGCCCAACGTGACCTTGACGTAGTATAAACAAAAAGATAGAAATTTCATTATTATAATTTTTATTATAAATATATATGGAATAAAATGTGAATTAAAACAATCACGTGTTATATAATAACACTACCGCGCATTAACATTAAAGTATTAAAGTTTCTTTGAAGTTTGAACCAAAAAGTTAACGACCGAATGAATGTTGATTTTGAGATAATTAAGTTCGGCAACTATATAACCATCTTTTTATATAAATTTATGTAAATGACTGTAAGACCTAAACTTTTATACAGTATTTATTATATTTTAACATGATGTGTATAACAGCATTAAAAATATTGTTATAATCTATTAAACGATTGTTTTACTGTTTTACCTACATAATATTATTTTTTGTTCATGTCGAATGTCCTAAATATTACTTTTATTAGGTAAGTAATTAGCTGATACCAATGACGTAGTTTTATATATTATTGGCTGATACTAGCTGTTTCTAAACTACTCAAACCCCACAGTAAATCATCAATCATAATTATTAAGCTAATATGGTAATTTTACATTTTGAAGTCAGACTCGATTTGTAACTATGACAGTACGAACAAATAAATTAACATTCATTATATTTTATTTGCAGATTAAATTAAATACGCACAAAAAAGTTCGCATTTATGATTTACCCGACCACGGAGTATACAATTATCATATTATGTGTTCGACCTGTATACTGTCTGTGCGTCCCATTTTCTCTAATACTAAATTGCTTAATAAGTTGCTTGAATTCGCGTAGACATTCATTTATCTTAAGTTATAAATATAATATTACTATAGGAGAAATTCTTGTTATACCTAATTATATACTTACTAGCAATACCCGCGGGTACCGCTTCGCTCGCGTTCATTTTTTTAATTGCTGATTAAATCTGAAAATTAATCTGAAAATTTCTTCAAAATCACTCCAAACATTTCAGAGCCCATCGTTAATATACTCCTGAGCCACGCTACTTATTTCGTATATTTGCACGCCATTTTCCCGCAGTTGGCACCCCTAGAGTTGGCAGAGAGGAAAATGATAAGAGTAAATTTTTACGATGCGCGCGCACACCGACACGAAAAACTGACAGTATGAAGTTAGCTAACAGTATACAGTTTAGAGGACTTACAACTATATTCACGATATTTATTCACGTTTTTCTGAACCTACATTACACGTGTTTTGTATATGTTCCAATTTTAGTATTTATATGTACTGCCGAAGCGAGTACACTTGGACGTTCGACAACATTTTATATTATACTCAACGAGTTGGAATATTTCGAGAGCGCGTTTTCGGCCTTAACAGCGTCATCCTTATTAAATGTGATTTATTGAAAGATACGCCAATATAATATGTTTCAGTTTAACATCATATATAAAAACAAATAAGTATAAAACAACATATTTAATATGGCAATATTGTTTGAGGACTGAAATAAAATGAATTTTTACAAAATTAAAAACAAAAAACGTCACGCGGTGTTCCCAGGCGGTCACCCATCCAAGTACTGACCGCGCCCGACGTTGCTTAACTTTGGTGATCGGAAGAGAACCGCAACCGGGGTGTTCAACTATTGATTGAAAATATTGATTGAAAGATATTACTTTGAGTACGTTTGTAGAATTTGAGGTTAGTTGACGGTATGTATTATTTATTTACAACATAAAATAAAATAAATTTTTACATTATTATTTAATATGTAAAAAGTGTAATACAAATAAATTAATAATAAATACAAATAATAATTATTTTAGTTATGTAAATATCATTTTTATGATATTTAAATAAACTTTTATTTAACTAGGTAATGCTTTATAATAAAAATTTCAATGTATTAAATACTCTTTTTTTATTATTATTAGTGTCGTTTTTTCTACAAACGTAGGATGACGCGAAGACAAAATTTTAGAAAGAGTTTTATCTAGTTATGCCAAAGAAGTATAACTTCTTATGTGCGTAAATAAGTACACACACACATTTTTACACGCTTTTTATTAGCTTCATGTTTGTATGTTTGTTTGTAACCGACTTCTTTGGGCGCGATTTTGACCCACTTTAAACAGCCAGATTTCGTTCAAACTTTGTAGATTTATTGAGGACCGATGACAATACACTAATTTGATAAAATTATTCCATTTTTCAATTTGCAAAATATGATTTTTGTTGAATAATAGTTTAAAAAAACTAAAAAACACGCTTTTTATAGAAAACCGAACTAAAAAATAGAAAATAAAATTTTATTTTAAAAAAAGCTTGGGGTGCATGGTGTCATTATCATTTCGATAATATCTTATAAACACATTAAGAAACCTGAGCGTGCTTACCACGACTAAAGAGATTCATATTAGAAAGTACCTATTAATAATTTCTTAAAACTTGGAATTACTATTTTTATAGCAAATGCTCAAATCGAAATTATGTAAATTTCATTTGTAAACGAGATATGCATACACTACGAAGCAAAATGTACATACATACATACATGAAAATATATTACGCATTGTATCCGATATAACTAATCTACAAACGCCTCACAGTTTCAATAGTATTTATTATCTGAGTAACTTCAAAAAAAAAAATTATCTATGCGCCATATTGTCTACGTTGTCCATAGAGAAATATTTATAGGACGTTGTCTGTGTGTTGTATGCTATGTGGGTAAACTAGTCTGACTCTGTGGCAAATTCCTCGCTCTTTAGTATGCTCCATTCTCTTTGGTATGCTCAGCTGCTACAGCTCGACGGTTCTCGATTATGTAGAGCCTATGGCAGAAACTCGGTTATATCGTACTCATAATATATTAACTCTTTTATATAAAAACATTAAAAAAATAATATACAAACAATGGAGTTAACTGGTAAGTATTTAATGATATATATATTTTTAATATATTTTTTGCGCCACAAGAATTTGGCGCTCTACTATATTTGTTTATTGACAGTCTACCGACGTTCTGTAAAGTAGGTTTTAACTTTCACGGCTTTTTCATTTTAACCGGTATTTTAATCAGAGCGAAAGTATAGTGTGTTTATCTTTAAAATCCATATATATAATAAAACAGTAACTTAGTAAAATCTGTACATGAAATATTTTTTAAGAACAATAACTGTAATGTATTTGGGTATTGAATATGTTATTAAAATTTAAATACAATAGTTATTAAAAAATTTCTGTCTGCTTGTGTGTATGTCTGTTTGTATGTTATAGTTTAACACAAAAACTATCTACGAGACCGATTATAACAAAATTTTGTAGAGATTGCGTCTTATTACTCGCTTTAAAACACTTAAGATACTTTTAATTGCAGGTAAAATAATTAATTTTATTGATTCGTCCTTAGAAAGCGGTGGCTAAATTTTAAGAGATACGTCAAAACAATGTCGTAGGAAAATGATGTTCTAAAAAGGGCTATAGAAAGTCTCTAATATAAACAGTAGGTACAGATAAAAAACTATAACTTAGCGAATAAATGTGCGCGTTACACGCAATAAGTATCGATTTGAACGATTTTTTTGTAGTGGTACGTGATTACACGAGGCAACATTTAATACTTACCTTTTATTGAAGGTAAATCTATCATTCGTACGGTAAAACACAATAACCGGTTCTATGGACTCGAGTTCTATAGAGTGGTATTAAAAAGGCCTATAGAAACTTTTCTATTGTTACGTTTCCCCGTAGAAATGAAAGGTTTTCCTTCAATAAGAGGTATTTTAAATGTTGCTAATTATGTTCTGCAAAAAATACTGCGATATCTAAATCTCAGAACAACACCAGTTTCCTAATAAACATCATTATTTCGTTAGGCATTCATTTTAGAAACGTTTAAAAAAAGTTTCAAGTTGCAAGTTACGGTAAAGTTTTAATATAAATACGTTGGCGCACATCCTTAATATTATAACCATACTTATATGCTAATTGATGTCAATCACTTTACAAACAAATGAAATTCATCTTGCTTATATCATATTGTTTTATTAATATTGTGTGCAATGCAAAATTGATGTTAGATCTATTCGCGATAAACTCAAAAACTACTGCACCGATATTCATGATGTTTTCACCAATGGATTGAGTAGTTCTCAAGGAAGGTTTTAGTATATAATTTGGGAAGTTTTTATATGCATTTACTACCTGAACCCGTGGCTTCGCTCGCGCTATATCTAAGGGATAAACGCGAGCGAAGCGAGGGTAAATCGCTTTAATCGATACAGATGCCGAAACTATAGGTTATAGAATTATGTTGCTCTAAATGTTAATATTATAGTATAGATACGTCTATAGAAGCCTTTATGTAACACGCTTAGTAATATACCTATCTACCTATTATGTAAATTGATAGGACGAAAAAATAACTGCGTAATAGTTTATCTTTATTAAATTAGCTGTTCGGTGAATTTTTATATAAATTTCATAGAACATCCTAATTTACCTTCTTTATAATTCGTTAATTTCCTGGTATATAGCCAGTAGGAAATTATAGTAACGTAGCACGTTGTAGTAAATTATATTTGACATGATTTTATTGACTCTTAATATTTAGTATTTTCCTACTTAAAAGAAACCTAAATATTTATGTGACAAAAAGTAATCTAGACTCTACATAAACTTTTACAACCTAACAAAGACTAACGAGCAGGGTGTTGAATAGACTATAATATAATTATGTTTAATGTTTTGAAAATTTTTTTATCGTGTTTTTAATGATGGGACTAAAATACGTAGAGCAGACTCGAGGCGTTATGATTCCAATAATTTAATGGAATATTCCAACACAATTTATTTTTATAGTTGGTTGTAAGTCATGTCAGATAACAGTTATATTTTGAGATATTAAAGTTTATTTGCAGAAAGAGCACACTTAGCTCGCGCTACCCTAACATATAAAGAGAGGGGAAATGTAGAGAACGTATAATAATAATACATAATTAAATATGTTGGGACATTATTACACACAGCGTCATCTAGTTCCGTTGTAAGCTTCGTTCGTTCGTTGTGTAATGGATACAAAATAGGTGATACACTACCCATATATAGCTTTAAATATATAAATATAAACACCCACGTTTAGAGCACAAACATTCGAGCTCAACAAATGAATGCCCCCAGTGGGACTTGAACCCGCGACCGCTAGTGCAGCAAACAAACTGAGCCATACGTTTCAAATCTGTGATTACAAAAGCATGTGATTATAAAAGATTATTGGAATTTTACTTATAAGAGATTATATTTTTTCAGTTAACGAATACGTAGAAGGAATCTTTTCTAAAGATGCTTTTGAGCAGCCCTCAGATACGAAGAAACCTGAAGATTTGGAAATGAGAATACCAGAGTGGTTTGAGGAGCAACAATTTAACAAGTTAGTTTTCCCAAGCGTTTCCGACCATGGCGGCCTATCTCATTGAGACTAGGCAGCTGTGCGGAAGATGTGTTGTGCACAAGTGTACACGCAGACACAAGTGCACTCTATATGCCTGTCAATTTAATAATCCGGTGGCATGACTCCTCTACACGACCAGTTAGAGCTAAGCCGTAGGAACGTGGATTTACGTGCTCTCCTGACGCCGTTGGTAAAACATTGCCATTTTCCGTACACCGTACTGTTACTGAGGCTTACTAAACAGAAAAGCAAATAATCCAATCCAAATATTATAAAAATATTAAAGTTTATATTTTTAAATTTAATTAGAAATATAACTAAGAAAATTAAAATTAAATTGTACAAGTATAATAAGTATAGTAATAAGTACAAGGTACTTACGTACAATAATTAAAACATAAAATTATTACTACCTATTCTGTTAGAAAAATAATTGTATAATTAAAATAATACTAATGGCTATATATGTTTTATACTTAATTACATAAAAACATAATATTTTGCTAAGCAATTTAATTTATTTGCATTAAATATATAGGTAGTATATTATATATATACTAATATTATAACGCTGAAGATTTTGTTTGTTTGTTTGGTTGAACGCTGGTCCCATTTGAAAAATTAATTTTGTGTTGGATAGTCCGTTTATCGAGGAAGGCTATAGGCTACCAATAGGTGCAGAGTGCGGAGAGCGGAGAGTTGATAGTGCATCAATTAAAAATGTTGCAAAAACGGGAGAGAAATATTTATTTTGAGAGCTTCCGTCGCGTACGCTGCTTAAACGGGTAAAGTTATGCAAAAATCATGTATGCCAGAATTGTTGCTCTTTGAATGTTCTAAAAAATCTGCGCTAGCTATAGATACGTCTATCTTTTATGATTAACTCGCAATATTATAATTATGGTAATTAAATATCTTACGAGATATCATAGTTTTAACTTAACTCCGGCGGTCGCGAATATTTGTTTTCCAGCCTTTAGAACGCGAGCGAAGCCGCGGGAAAGGCTAGTAATATGAATAAGCTATAAAATGCAATAATACAAATGATAATAATAGATCAACTATTTAAATATTGTTATAATTCTTATACCTCTTTTTGGGTCGCCTTACTAGACCTCATGATGGACAGGTACTTTGCCTAGTAAATCGCTTGCTCGTAGTTATAGTACTCATGTTCAAAATAGTTTTCTATAACTAGATGGACTTGAAAGCCACAATCAGGGGCGACTCTAGCTCGTGTAGCGCCCGTGTGCAGTGTGCAAAACCCTGGCGCGCCCCCTAGGCCTGACCCCCCCGTCTTGTGTTTTAAGTTTTATGGAAGCGATATGTATCGAATTTCTGTTTCGCTGCCCATAGAACTTAAAACACAAGGCGTAACTCTATCGCGGTTTTGCCGCTCGAGTTCCTCAACGGAAGTGTGCTGCGCTGTCTGGCCGCTTCTAAATTTTAAATACGTAAATTAAGGTTGATTTCGGGTTGAAACAAAATGTTCGAAAAAGGAGCCGCCCATAGGGCGCTCGCGTTTGATAACTGCCGCCACCGCGCTGCTTCTGTCATATTATTGTTGTACCATGATGGTCCAAGACGATGCTCTTAGCCATGCAATGCTGCCTAAGGGCGCCGCAGCGCCCCCCACGGCGGCACCCGTGTGCATTACACACCCTGCACTAAAGGTTAAGCCGCCCCTGGCAACAATATAACTTTTAATTTGCAACATAGTTTTTTGAGATTTTAATATTGCACTTTGTATTTTAGGGCTCGCCGCTTTTACTGGTACAACTGTTATCAGTTAACGACGTCGATGCTGTTGGGACTAGTTGCAGTGTTCGCGATTCCATCGATATTAAGAGTGCTTATTAGTTCAAGACGATCGAATTCCACATTTACAGCATACAAAAGATATCTCTCTACGCTTTTGCATACGGTGTCCTGGTTTGAGAATGAATTAAAGCCAGACAGTATGTAAGTAATAGTTGTAAGTAATCGACAACACCTGTGGCTCAGTTTGTAGTGCGCCAGCGGTCGCGGGATCGAGTCCCGATGGGGGCATTAATTTGTTGAGTACCAATGTTTGTACTCCAGTCATCGGTGCTTATATTTATAATATGTATGTATTTGTGTAGTGTATTACCTATCTGTTATCCGTAACACACTCCTTGAACATACTTATTATTTTATTGATTTATTTATATTTAATTGAAACTGCTTCTCTCGGTTTATTTTGTTACGAAAACACAAAGTCAGGTATTTTTAGGACTCTGTATCCAAAAGCTTTTTAAATTTTACTGGCTTATGACGTTCGTGCGTCAGCTTACCCTTATAACCTAAACTTATATATCTATAAGTTAATAAATAATATGCATAATATTAATATCTTTTACTAAACGGCTAGTTGTTTAGAATCTACTAGCCAGTATTGCTTTATCATTACAATGGTAAGAGGCTTACTTGTCTCGTTACAACACAGGCATATTTTGTTGGTAACTAGTTACTTTAAACTAAAATGGTATATATAGACTTTAAATGCAATTTTAAGGATAAATTATTTCTATAAAAATAAGTAACTAACACGAAATTTACTCCAAGTCCCTTGATTAGTTAGGTACTAAGATACATCAAATATAAACCTACATACATACTATAAGTATTTTGTATTTCGAATATACATATATTTTTCTCGTGAGTTGTGATGACGTTCGTGACCACTAATTAATTATATGTTTCAAAATAAACTCAATAAAACTTAATGAAATGTTAAATATATTAAATTTAATATAAATTAATTAAATATAAAATAACATTTATTGTAATTTAAGTAAATATTAACTTAATTTAATATAACACTATCCACAGTTCATGGAGATCACTGATGGCAGTACGGTCGCGACATGTTAAGGCAACTTTAGCAGCGAATCTAAAAGGTCACGGTATCGTCTCCCAAAGAGATTTAGCTCTAACGCAATTTGGTTTTGTGGGCTTTTCTTTATTAAAGCCAGATAAGTTTGGTATTTGCCAAATGGAGGACGGTGATTGGGAAGCTTACAATCATTTCTGGAGAGTCATAGGGCACGCTATTGGATTAGAAGATAGGTAAGTTTCTTATAATTATCTAGAAATTGAAATTTATAAACCTACTTACATTTTGACTTAAACAGTATAAAATTGTATGAAATAAAAATATTATTATTTTATTTCATTGTATTATATAGTATATTTATAATAAATCTATTTCTTAAAAAATATAATGAAATATAGCAGTTGACGTCGAATATCTTCAGACGTTATAAAGTGTCACAAAGTGGTCCTTCGAGACGGATCACGCTTCTTGATCCATACAAAATGGCGCTGTCACTGTCTCCATTATGAATATCGTACACTGCAAATTCTATAATGCGTCGCTTTTAAAGTGTATAAGAACCACCAGTCCGCCTATTTACGGCATTAGGTACTGTTAGTAATAACGGAGTAAGCTGCTATTGCGATTTGATCATTTGCGATGTTTTACCTAATATTGTCAAATACATTACTATCAACGTAGGTACTAAAATAATCTGTTTTTACATTATAACCAGGTACAACATTTGTCGAAAGAACATAGAAGAAACTCGACAAGTGTGTAAAATTTTGCTCGATAAAGTATTCACACCGTGTTTAGATAACGTTCCAGAATATTTCGAGCACATGGCTAGATCCATGTTGGATGGCCTCTGGTGTATTAACCCCACTATAAATGTCGACGCTATGATATATTTGACCAAGCATTTAGGCAATGTTCCAGGATACATATATTCAGAAACAGATAGACAGAACCTACAAAGGCTTATTAAAGAAAAGTTGAATAACCAATCAGAAGATGTAGGTAAGTCAAAACTGAAAATGAGGTTATTTATTAAATTATTTTATAGATAACTAGCAGTCCTTTTAAACGTTATCCTGCCATATTTAGATATTTTTATATAAAAGTACTAAAACGCGACTAAAAATGTGGGGAGGTGGTGGGAGTTTGAAAACTACCTTACGACCTATTCTCATCGTCGATCTGTTTCGAAGTTGATTGCAAACGTGACACAAGATATTTATATAATAGGAGATAACGCTTGATTAGACTAATGTTTAAATAATTAGTGATGAAACGATTATTACTTAGGGATTATGATTTATATTATTATTAACATTTGATTATTTCTGTTTTCATAATCAATAGGTACATCAGTACTCATATAAATAAAATGGAAGTGGCTGTTTGTAATTTCAAATTACTACTTGTCACTAAATGCATATGAAAGTATATACGGTACTTAAACCAGATAATCAATTTTTAAAAATTTGACTGGAAAAAACGTCCATATTTTTCTTTGAAAATAGAATTCATAGATAATCGCAACGATAATAATCAACACTTGCGATTATTCATAATTGTTTCATCACCAGTTTAAAAACTGTCCTGAGCCGAATAAAACTTGCTTTTTTAATAACAGATAATTTTATTTTTCTTACATAATAATTTGTCAACGATTTCTCTATTTTATGGACTTACAAATAATATATTCCTATAGCGTAACTAATAAAAAATGTTAGTTGTATAGAAAGGTGGTGGTGTTAAATGTGACAGAAAGATGTTTAAGCTTAGCATTAATATTGTCCTTCTATATCCCATCTATCCCAAAAATTACACCACTTATCTAATCCAATAATAACATTATTTTTTAAAATGTTTTATCTTGTCATTAATCTCTTAAATAATTATATTTTTAGGTGTGGAATCTTCTTCACTGTTATCAGAATGTTTGATAGAACTACCGGAGCGCACACCACGTCTACTCTTTCTCCACGACTACGATAGCTTATGCACAGCTCCTGCATACAAGAATCTGCTTTTGGCGGGAAAATTTAAATTAGCACTTAGTAATTATTTGGTAAATTTTTACAAATCGTACTTCGGCCGTCTTTATCTCAATATGAATTTCAAATTTAGCGTATTTTTGATGAAGTATCTCCCATTCTTAGCTTTCCCCAGATTTGGTGTTATAGCGTCGTATGTTAACATCTTCCGTGAAGATCCGATAGATGACCAGAAACCAAAACCTAACTCAGAATATTACAAAACAAAACCTAAATTATCAAAATTCAATGAGTATATTTCTTTAATTTGGTAACAGTTACAATTTTATAGAAATAAATAATTGAATATTTATTTCATAAAATTTTTAGGTTAATAAAATGTATGATCCTTGAAGAATAATACTCACATGTTAGATGACTAACATCTCCTAGATTTTGCTTTAGATAGTCTTTCAGAACTATACTAAAATCAGTGATTAAAAATAATAAGATTACCTACTTGATGACTTGAGTTTGGGTAAAAATTGTAATTAGATTATTTGTACAGTAAGGTACTATGAGCTACTTTTTGTCAATGTTACCAGCTATTTCTATAGTCTATTGGGTAAAATGAAAATGTCTTAATTAGGCTCTTCTATTTTGTCATTGTATTATAAATATAACGGTTGTTTTTATATTTAATTTTTAAGAATACTCAAAGAGTTGTTATTGTTAAATGTATTTAAAATATAATTATATGAAATATAATATACTACTTATAATAATTATGAATATCAAATCGACAAATATCAATTATGTACTTAACGTTATTATAATGTTATACAAATTTTGCACCTTTTTACTGTTCTTTGTTTGTATATAAGAAATTTATAAAATAAAAAGTACTTTCTAAAATTATTTATGTTTTATTTAGTAAACAATTTGTCTTTCAATTGATTTATATTCACCGTTTAAAACAAATTACCAACTATAATATTCGAATTAAAGATATAATAATTACATTCAGTTTATAAAAAATGGTCAAGTGCGAGTTTGACATAGGTACTTACTTCTTTCGTAAAAAGTTAAATAATATATTAAACATCTACGATTCTTATTGATGACATTAAATACGATGTGATCAAATGAAGTTTTAGTTTGAAGAACAAAAACAAAAATAAAAACTGCCATAAATAAATTTAAAGATATTTAGAAATGGGTGATGAAATGGAGTAGTACACGCTTATGTAGCCTTTTAAAAATACCCCTCAGTGACATGTATAAAGTGAAATTATAGGGGTGTGCCCTATAATTTATTTATCTCTTTCTCTTATAATCTAACTTCATTATAATTTTGTAGAGTACTTGAGAATTTCAGTAATAACATTCTATAAGTCTTCAAGTAATATGACCGTAACATACAACGGACCCGGATAGCCCTGTCCGGGTTGATTAACAGACGCACGCGGCACGAATGTGGCGAAATTATAATAAAAAATAAGTCATTTGTTTACGGAATCCTAAGAATTGGTCTCTAACCTTATTCAATTCAATGTTAGTGCGTATTTGAATATAAAAATTTGAGATTTTAATGAGTATTACGACTCATATCCGGTGCGGTGACCATCATTTATAAGAGTTTATGGACAACTGGTGCCTAATGTACAAATTTTTTTATTAAATTTAGTTAAAACTATAAACTGGGATATTGCTTATATTTTTTTGCCACAGCGACAACCAAATAAAACAACAATCAGATTAACAACAAAAATAAAAATCGTAAAAGCGCGAGTGTGATTTGCGTACTGAAGTTTTAAAAAAGAATATAGAATATTACATACCTATATACGCGTCCACAATGCATATATTATTAAGTGACAAAATATAAAAATAATCTCTTGTAATACATAAATATATAGTATCACGGTTTTTGTGGTCGCACTTTTCCGACACGGCTCGACGATTTTAATGATATTTAATTATTTAATGATTTTAATAAGATTAAATTAATAGGACAGCACACGGTAAAATAATGTTTCATTTCCGATCTTTAGAACGTGGACGTTAGTAGAAAATAAACGCGAGCAACGCGGTGAGGGAGAGGGCGCTAAAGTGCGGGCGAGGGGCTGCTTTAACGAGTATTTTTCCGATAGGTATAATGGTGTTTCAGGAAACGCCTCAAGAATTTTTTATGAAATTTTCGGCTAATCTACAGTTGTGAGTGAAATTAAGTAGCGATTAAAAATTTTTGATTGTACCTACTGCTAATCTTCAATATAAACTTTTAACTGTAGCTTTTTATTACTTACATCCTAGCGATTAGACCTGCGAGGTCTTTTTGTTGTAGCATTCCATGTGCTTGTCGTGTCTGCAACAGCGATCTTCTGGACTGTTCATTATAAATAAAGTGCACATATGACATAAAATAAATATATTTTTTCCAAAAATTGTTTCATTTTAATAATCAATGAAATATTGATCAATAATCGCGTAAACATTAGAAAACAATAATCGAATAATTTGTAAATATATCTATCTTTCTAAAAACATACTTAAAATCACCTTGTTTTGAGGAAGGTATTGAATAACAAGTTGTGAGAATTGTAATGTTATACTAATGTAAATAATAATACTTAGTTATAATTACACCTTGTCCGTCCATTTTAGATTAAGATACATAGAATAAGAGAGACGCAAACTCAGCGTCTAGCTGGCCCACCCGGCATCTGTCGGCCGAGCCGGAGACTGTATTTCAGACATTAAAGGAGACTAAATTAACTACCTACTAGGAAGTGCTAGAATTTCAATGATTTCATATATAAGTCAATGTAGAATTTATTATAACTGGAACAGGGTACGAGTACTCTTTGACCTCGTAAACAATTAATATTCAATAGTATTCATACGTACGCAGATTTATTCGTTATACATTTTTTTTATTTATCCATTTTGTTATATTGCATACAAAAATCCATACATATAAATAAAATTGGAGTGTCTGTTTTTGATTGCAAATTAACAGCTTTTCATTAAATGCATATGAAAGTATATTATATATACGATACTAGCAACAAAATTTTGATGGGCCTTTCACTCGGATGTGTAATGTTATAAGGTGTAACTTGGGCTACTTTTTAACCGACTTCTTAAAAGGAGGAGGTAGAAATTTTATTTATTTTAAGTAGCGGAACCCGTGACTTTGCTGACGCTAAACCTAGGGACGAACCCGAGCGAAGTATTGTAAGCCATAAACTTGGAAGAATATGCTACAACAATAAATACTTATATAAAAAAATACTATAAATAAATAAACTATAAATACTAAATATAAAAATATATAAATACTTAAATATACTATAAATACTATAGTAATAAATACTTATTATTATGTTTAATTAATTATTATTGTACTAGATGCTTTACCGAGACTAGATCTATAAAAAAATGCATAGAGCTAAATTTTATGCACACAAAATATGTATAAACATCAATAACATCAAAACGCTACGAGGACACGTTTAGTTCAATTTGTATTGACTCTATTACTGCGCCAGCGGTCGAGGGTACGAGGCCCGCTAGAGGCATTCTTTTATTGAGCACGAATATTTGTACTCCAGTCATGGATGTTTATATTTACATTTATTTTATGTATGTATTTAAAGTTATACCTGTGTAGTGTATCAAATATCTGGTGTCCGTAACACAAGCCTCGTAGCTTACTACGGAAGAAGAAAGCGATGTTTGTAATAATAATATCCTAATAAACATATTTATTTATAATTATTTAAACAAAAGTTGAATGACATGCTATTTACGCACATACTAAGTTACACATCACTACATAGTATAAAACAAAGTCGCTTCCTGTTGTCTGTCTGTCCCTATTTATGTTTAGATCTGTCAAAATACACAACGGATTTTGATGCGGCTTTTTTAATAGGTAGAGTGATTTAATAGGAAGGTTTATATTTGTAACAAGTGGAACCCACGGCTTCGCTCGCGCTAGATCTAGGGATAAACTCGAGCGAAGCGAGGGCGAGCTGCTAGTTATAATATACTTATTCATTAGTAATAATATGTTTATTAATAATATGAACATGTTTCTATTTGTTTATAATAATAATTATAGTACCTATAAACTTGATTTTTTTAAATAATAAAATCTACTAAGAAAAATATTATAGATTGTTAGCTCATACATTGAAAATATTTATTTTAAATTAATATCGTCGAGATTGGTTTTTCAAAATCTGCTAAAATTTCATAAGCATATTCTGAATAAATAAAATAATATTACGTAAAGCTAAATACAAGACACTCTACAAGTCCTAACTTCATAAAGTTTACGGCTAAGTCAAAATATGCGGCTTGGCCTTTTATAGTTATTAGTTACTATATAGTTAGATAGTACGCGAATGGTTTTCAGTGTATAGTACGCGGGTAAACTAGTCTGTTGCTTCCTCTGGCTTTTTAGTTTGCTGCTAAAACTATAATAATTCACTATTATGTAGAGCGTATAGCATAAACCCGGTTATACAGTACACATAAATTAACGATACATATAATTTAAATAAATAATTCAAAATAATATATGCAAACAATGGATTTAAGTAGTAAGTATTAAATTATATACATTCTTTTCATAATATTTTACGCCAAAATAATTTGGAGCTTCACCAGTTTGTACCTTTGTTGATTTTTAAAGTGGTAGTGCCATGCTTGTTACCTTCGGGTAGCAACCGAATGGGCCGGCACGCCCCGTATAGTTCATTAGTACCACTCTCTCACAAAAGACCGGCGTGAAGTGGCAGCTATGCTGTCGCGTTTCGTCCGGTGAGTGAGAGTCCGGGTGGCCCACTCTCCTTCCCCCCTCCCTCTTCCCTTCATCCTCTGACTTCGTTCCCCCCTCCCTCCCACTTCCCTCCCTCCTCCATCCCTCCCTTTCCTGAAAGGCCGGCAACGCATCTGCAAGCCAGGCTTGCAGATGTCTATGGGCGGAGGTGATCACTTCCCATCAGGTGAGCCTCCTGCCCGTTTGCCCCCTTTTTACCATAAAAAAAAAAAACGGATAGTATTGTATTGACAATTATTAACCGGATTTTTCACGGTTTTTTAATATATACCCTTATTTTAATCGTAATGTAGGTTTTATAATTTGTTTGTTTAAAATAATAATAAGGATACATAAATAAAAGTATAGGTACGTCTATGGAAGCCTTGCTATGTGCTTAATTGCAGTGGCGGCGTAAGGCGTGGGCGACGTGGGCCACCGCCTACGGCCTCGCGGTACAAGGGGCCTCGCGCCTCAAAAATTTTTATGCATTGCTTCAAAGCGAAAATAAAATAAAAAAGTGCGTGTGTACAAAGTACACGTCATGTCAGTTGAATTTAAAATAAGGCTAACTCTTCTCATTTTTTCGCTTTGATATTATACATGTCTAGATACCACATTGAAACGTCCCGAACGGCTCAAAAATGTCTACTAAAATTGGTAGACTCGCTTCTCACCTACGTCAGTGTCAATTGAGTCACTAGTGGATAACAACCTCGCGAAAAACAATTAATTATGCCGGTTTGTGCTATCAAATTGTGTCGAAATTATTTGGGAAAATTGTATAATAACACTAAGATCACTTTACATCGGTAAGTTATGTTATTTAACTACTACGTATTAAGAAAACATGGATTTATAATTCGTTACTATTTAGGTAAATTTGACAAGCCTGTGTTGCCAGCTTATTACTGTAGTGAGTTATCACGTGTGTTTTCTTTGAAGGCGCGATTTCTAAACCGAAATTCTATGCGTAACTTTGACTCGCCGTTGCTAGGATTTGACGGCGCGCCGCGACATCCGCCGAACATTCCTATTAAGCCAAGTCACCTTTACAACTTCCTACGAAATGCATCTCTGAAATAACCTCTGCGGGAACTACCGTCAAAGGAAATGACACTTAAAAGCACTACAATATGTAAACATCACGAAATTAAAGCTCTGCTGAGAAAAGAAATGATGGGCCAAACATGCCCCCAGACGCACGACTCATGCGTCGCTATGAGTAAGAATGGAAACGTAATAATGGACCGATCACCGATTGGTCTAGCTGCTTACAAAAAGTATTGATATAGTTTCCTGAATATCATGTATAAGACTGAGATATACATAAACTATAAGTAACGTTACATTGTTTACTGGGACGTTTAAAGCGATAATTGGACATATGCGAAGATCTCTTCGATACATTCTTCCAGAACGCTTTTGCTTACCCTATTTTACAATTATCTTATTATTTTACTAATATATTATTATTATTACTAATTATTATTCAACAAAGCACAGTGTTAACAGCTGATTTGCAAGATGCTTATGTACCTACTTGTTAGTGTTGAAGAAAAGTCTCGCTAATCTGTGGTCCGAGAACAATGTTCATTAAATATATTTATGTACCAGTACAAACATCTATGTTTTTCTAATGTTTATCACCCTAAGCTCAGGACATGTGACACACATGATTACAATTTTATTTATTATTTTTATGTCAGTTAGGTTAGAAGAATTAAAAAACCAGTAAAAATTAGACTAATTACAGACGTAGATACAGCTTGCGTACAGTTATTTTCATAGTATTATGTCCTATGGAATCTTATTATGGGGAAATGCGGCTACCGTTAATACTATTTTTGTCCTGCAGAAAAGAGCTATTCGTGCCATTTATAGTTTAGGCCCTAGAGTATCTTTAAGAGAAAAGTTTAAAGAAATAAAAATATGTACGAAAATGTTATGTATGTTTATAAAAATATACACGAATTTCCCAAGAATTGCGAAATGCATAGCATAAATACTAGGAGCAAACATAAACTTGTAATGCCTGTGACTCGCTTACGCCGCCGAGTCAGTAACTCTTATGGACAATGTATACGCTTATACAACAGGATCCCAGGAAACGATCAAAAAGCTTCTATTGCCAAATTTAAAAAAAAAGTGAAGGAACGTTTGTGTACTAAAGGCTATTATTATTCGAATAGACATAAAATAGAATATAGAATTTTTTAGAAGACAGTACGCTATGGGATTGATGTGATCGCCGCCAGGCTATTTCAACACGTAGAATTATTGTTAACTTGCAATTTAATTTTAAAAAGAGTGAGATTAAAATAAAAAATAATATTAGTCCCGCTGAGTTTTTTCGCCAGTTCTTCTCAGGGCAGAGGTTTCTTCTTTCCGAACTGGTGGTAGACTCATGACGTTTAGTAAGAAATTGTAACAATTTTTATGTTGAATAAAATATTTTGATTTGATTAACCATCACAGCAACCTGAACATTTTTATCAAGGTGCTTAATATACTAACATTAAATAAGATTAAACCTATTAACCTGTATTTAAAGATAAAATTTAGATTTTATTTATGGACGACCCCTAATATAGTCGATAGTATGAAAATATATGATTAAGCATCTATAATCAATGAAAACTACCAATAAAGTATTTTTTACGTTATAGTGTTTTTGTATTAAGATGTTTTTTTTTAAGTTTTTATTTCACGTTTTAGTGTACGTTCGTGCACTATGGTAAATATCCTGCGTATTTGACTAATCTTCGTAACAATATTTATTTGATCACCCTTACCACCACCTATATAAAATAAATGAAATCCGTAATATGGCAGTACTGGTAGTTTTTTATATCCTCAGGAATAATTATCATATTTTAATTATTACAAATTATATATTTAAATTTTAAAAAATAATTATTTTATTTAACCTTCATAATATTAAATAATGGGAGAAAGATTTGGAGCAGGTATCCCTAAACACGCACACCTTGACAGTTTGACTACAATAAATACACGCGCTGTACTCACACATATCACGTAAAGTGAGGACGTTTTCTGCGCGTCGTTTGTTTGCATTGCTAAATCTAGACATGTATATAATCTAAGTTTTTTTCGTTTCATCGAGTTTGAAATCACATCGATTCTAAAGAAGTTTCACTTCAAAAAGATATAAATTAATTTTGTTGTGAAATATGTTTATTTTTATTAATATTATTAATCTAATTTGTATTTTTATGAATAAAAACTTGGCAATGTTCATTGTTTTGTCTTTTTTTATTTTTCTTTTGTAAAATCCGTCTTCAGGGCCTCAGAACAGGGCCTCGCGAAATCTGTCTTGCCCACATCAAATTTAGGTCTTGCCCCGCCACTGCTTAATTGCTTAATTATTTGGCGGATATTTGATATTACTATCTCATATTAATCTCTCATAGTACTTTCTATTTTACCTTCTTTGATTTTCTATACATTTATCATATACTACCATTTCTCGCGGCTCTACGTCCGCTTTCTAGAGACTTGACACAAAATACATACTTAGATTTAGATTTTACATAATATTATACGAGTACCAAATGATATTATTTGAAAATATTTCTCTTCGTAATGATAAAGAGTTATATAATAAATGCGATGTAATTCATTTAGAAAAGCCTGGCAGCTTATTATAAAAAAAATAGAACAAAGAGAAAGGAGACCTTTTGCCCAGCGGTGAGACAATAACGGTTGAAAAAAAGTTAAGTTACAATAATTTTCTTTTTTTCGATGTGCTTTTGTATCATATTTTTGAGTTAGATTAACGTTTATTTGCAAACAGAGCACATGGGTGCACACTGTACATGCATGCTAGGCTACCCTTACATATAAAGATAGAGATAAAAAAGGAAGGGACATGAAATCTTTTATATTTGAACATTTTATAGAGTTTATATTTTTCCAGTAGACGAATTCATAGAAGGGTTATTTTCTAAAAATGCTTCGGAGCAACCCTCAGATACGAAGAAACCTGAAGATTTAGAAATGAGAATACCAGAGTGGTTCGATGAGCAACAATTTAACAAGTTAGTTTGACATACATAATATTAATGTATTCCTCCCGAGCGATTCCGAATACAGCGGCCAATCTCATTGAGACTAAGCAGCTGTGCGAAAGATGTAATCGTGCACAAGAGTACGCGTAGATACAAGTGTACTCTCTATTCCTGTCACTCTCTTTCACCGTTTGGAGTTTGGACGAATACTCGACTAGGCCAGCGTCACACTCACAGGACCGAGGAATATTAGATGAAAGCCACACAACTATTAGTTTTTGAATTATAACATTGATTTGATTTTGAAATTATAATTTATAATATTGAACTTTGTATTTAAGAGCCCGCTGCTTTTACTGGTACAACTGTTATCAGTTAACGACTTCGATGCTGTTGGGACTAGTTGCAGTGTTCGCGATTCCATCGATATTAAGAGTGCTTATTTGTTCAAGACGTTCGAATTCCACCTTCACAGCATACAAAAGATATCTCTCTACACTTTTGCATATGTTCACATGGTTTGAGAACGAATTAAAGCCAGACAGTATGTAAGTAATATTCTAGTGTGTAAAACATTGTATTATTTGCTGATATCCACATAGCTTAAAAGTTTCGCACATGACATGGTAATTAGATTAGAAGTAAACGATTTTTTGCGCACCATTACATTCATCATCATTTGCTCATTTTCTTTAATATAATAGTAAATAATAATATAGTGCAAGAGGATTATTTGTTTATGATACTTCCTTGAGACATTAATTTTAACTTTTAACTCAATTAATTATGCTTTACTAATGCTTAAAATAAAATTATTAAATCTACAAGCACTGTCCACAGTTCATGGAGATCACTCATGACAGTACGATCGCGACATGTTAAGGCAACTTTAGCAGCGAACCTAAGAGGGCAAGGTATCATCTCGCAAAGAGATTTAGCTTTAGGACAATTTGGTTTTGTGGGGTTTTCTGTTTTGAAGCCAGATAAGTTTGGTATTTGCCAAATAGAGGACGGTGATTGGGAAGCCTACAATCATTTCTGGAGAGTCATTGGACATGCTATTGGATTAGAAGATAGGTAAATCGTTTAAGAATATGTATATATGCCTATCTTCATTGTTAATATTGCATTAAACAGTTAAAAAGAGTTATATGAAATAAAAATAATTTAATTATATATAATAACAACATATCGAAAAATTGTCATACAACTATTCGGTATAAACGGACTAAATGCTACTTATACGAAAAACTGCGAAAAACGCTTTATGCGTTATCTCGTTTATACTAATCAACGAACTAAATTTTTTTTTAATTACAATAGGTACAACATCTGCCGAAAGAACATAGAAGAAACTCGACAAGTGTGTAAAATTCTGCTCGATAAAGTATTCACACCGTGTTTAGAGAACGTTCCAGAATACTTCGAGCACATGGCTAGGTCCATGTTGGATGGCCTCTGGTGTATTAATCCGGCTTTAAATTCAGAAGCCATGATATATTGGACGAAAAACTTAAGCAATGTTCCTGGATACATCTATTCAGAAAAAGATAGAAAGGACCTACAAAGTCTTATTAAAGAAATTTTGAATGACCATTTAGAAGATGTAGGTGAGTCAAGACAAGTAGCTAGTAATGTTATCAGGGGACATAGCAGTGTCCCCGCAAAGTCGATTAAATTATTTTAAAGTTACGTAAACTTGATTAGACCAACGCTTAATTAGTGAAACGATTACGATTATTATTGATTTATAATCTATAATTAGATTTCGAATACGATTATCAATAAAAAACATAATATTAAACTCAATTAATTAATGAATTTATATTTCATAGGCATACAAATTGTCTATGGATAAAAAATGGCAGCTAAGCTAATTTTTATTTTACAGTTCTATTATATGATATAATAAAAACAATTACTTAATCTCAATTGAACTAAAATTCTTCAAAAATATCGTAATTAAAAAATATTTGTAACGACATTACAATACTTAATTTAATTTATTTTTAGGTGTAGAATCGTCTTCACTGTTATCAGAATGTCTGATAGAACTACCGGAGAGCACACCACGTTTACTCTTTTTCCACGACTACAACAGTTTAAACACAGCGCCTGCATACAAAAACCTGCCTTTGATAGGAAAATTTAAATTAGCATTTTATAATTATTCGGCAAATTTTAACAAATCGTACTTCGGCCGTCTTTGTCTCAATATAAATTTCAAATTTAGCGTATTTTTGATGAAGTATCTCCCATTCTTGGCTTTCCCCAGATTTGGTGTTATAGCGTCGTATGTTAACATCTTCCGTGAAGATCCGATAGATGACCAGAAACCAAAACCTAACTCTGAATTTTATAAAGCAAAACCAACATAAATTATCAAAATCAAGGCAATAGTAAGAATTTTACATGAATAAATATTTGAATCATTATTTAATAACATTTTAAACTAGTAATAATTAAGATCATCCATTTTGTTATGTATTATCATAATAATTATTATAGGTTGATTTATATTAAATTTTTAAGAATACTCAGAGTCATTATGTCTACCAACAAATATCAATGTACAAAACATTAAGTTTATACAAAATATTGAGTTTGATTCCGGACCTTTTCATTATATTTTATTTATATATAAATCATTTATAAAATAAAAGTGCTCGTCAAAATTATAATTTATTATTAAGTAACTCATTTATTAAACAATTTCATTTGAAAAAGTCTTGAGCTTTTAACCTCGTCCTCTTTGCTACATTGATCTGAAGTAGATTATCTGTGATGTTATTGTTTTCTGTCACAGTATTGACATTTGTGGAACCTGAACTTGACGGAATGGTGGATCCTTTTCTCGTTGAAACTGACATGCTTGGTGTTGCCACTAATGGTGTTTTGGGGGCTGGTGTTCGTTTGGGGGTCGTGTGAGAAATCCCCATATCGTTATGTGTCAATTTAAGACGAGGCGATAGTAAATGTTTCGCCGCCAATTTTCTTGCAGCCGGTGACATGCTTGCTAAGCGCTCAGTGTTTGTCCTGAAACTGAAATAAAAAAAATGTAAAAACGGTATAAATGATAAAAAACTTCCTTTTCTGGTTTAAAATGCAAAGTTACTGAGAAGGAACAGCGTAAAAAAACTGAAAATTACGATTTCATGAATAGAGACATTACATTAATTTATTAAACGGTGCCTCGCTTAGCAATGAGGAGAAAAGGAAAATTAATTTCAAATTTACTTAAATATGTACATGGCATTATATGTGTAATTTGTTGTTGTATTGCTGTATTATGTAAGGAGAATATGTTTTAACTGTTATAGTTTGTCCATTTTATTAATGGTTTTTTGACAGCTCACGCCCACGAAGTTTCGTAATTTAATGGTTAGCCGTCTAGGAGGATAAAACCAATGGAGTGTGAATCGGCATATTTTTGTATTAGCTCAAATTGACTAATTTACGGCGGGGGGAGAGGTAAGCTTCGCTAGCTGTAATTGGGTAACGAAGTGACAACCAAGTGATGACTGATTCTCTAGGGATTCCAAAAGAATTACTTAAAAATATCGATATCGATAATTGTGTGTCTTATTACTAGTGTAAGGATTGGTTAGCGATACAGAGATTTAGATTTTTTAATAAAACAAGTGATTTATTTTAAAGACCTTTATGAATATATATTATTTACTAGCAAACAGCGTAAGTTAAAATAAATTAAACGGTTTTTATATACATTTTAATAAGATAAAAATACTATTCCTAACTATATTTTGGCCACGCGCCGTCTATAATCTAGAAATAGAAGTACGGCGCCATCTACCGGATATCTGTGCAACTTAGATGCCAAATCGCCAGCTATTAGGATTTTATAAAACTAACCGATAAATACACACTAAAGTCGTATAATAAACATTTAATTTGAAACAAAATAACATTGTGACTATAAATTAAGATGTAAGCTATCCTATCTTTCAAGTTGGATCAAACTGCACACGGTGTGCAAATTTGATTAAAATCGGTTAAGTAGTTTAGGAGTCCGTCGCGAACAAACAACGTGACACGTAATCTATATAAATAAAATGATAGAGGTCTGCAGTTGTGTGCGTATCACGGAAAAACTACTGGATAGATTTCAATGAAACTTTCTAAGTTTTATTTCTTAGACACTTGGCCCTTATCAAAAAAAAAAATGATTGCGATATCTTCATTTAATAAAAAGTTATTAAAGTTTCAAGAAACAACGATTTTTATATGCACTGCGTGTTCAGTGATGTATGTTTCCTTCTCGCGGAGTAGTGGGGCAAGCGGCGTAGCGCGCATGCGGATAACTTTGTTAATATTTCAAGCAACGCGGACGAAGTCGCGGGTATCAGCTAGTTTATATATATTAAGATAACTGCCTCGGTGGTGTAGTGGCTAGCGTGTACGGTCATACATCTAGAGGTCCTGGGTTCGAGTTACAGATCGGGCCAAGTTTAATTATTGAGTCTCTCTGTTTAGTAAGCTTCAGTAATAGCCCGGAGTTGAGAAGTTGGCGGTGAGTCACCCCCGTGCCTCGGAGAGCACGTAAAGCCGTCGGTCCTGCGCCTTAGCTCTCACTGCTCGTGTCGAGTAGTCGTCCCACCGGAGTATGAGAGTGATAGGAATAGAGAGTGCACTTGTGTCTGCGCGTACACTTGTGCAGTATAATATCTCCTGCGCAGTCGGCCAGATTCAATGAGATTGGCCGCCATGGCCGGAATCGGTCGGAGAACATTATTATTATATATTAAGCTAGAAGACGTACCTGTGCGTGGGCGTGGGCGTGCGCGGCGTGGTGGGCCGCCGCCGGCGCGCCGCCTGCTCCGCCAGCTGCAGCGCGATGCGCTCCCGCGACCCGCTCTCCAGCATGCGGTACGCCGCGCCCGCGCCCACGCTGAACGTACGAAAATTGAAGACAAATGTATATTACTATAGTTTGTCCATTTTGTTAATGGTTTTTTGACAGCTCGCCGACTGACAAGCTATAGTGATGACAAAAGGACGTAATAATCGAATTATCTTATTTTTTTTAGTATAAAGTCATATTTATTTTTATATTTATTACTATGAAAATAAATATTATTATCGTAAAAATCAAGTGTGGTGGAGAGAACTAAGAGAATCATAATGTGATTCGGGCCGTGACATTACATATTTTGATAATTTATGCACACAAGAGTTAATAATTAATATAACTGAAGACTCCTCATCGGAAAAATCTAATCTAAATGATGATTCTGACGAATTATGTTAATAAAAGGAATTAAACTATTTTAGTTGTTTTATTTGTATGCCTTATACTAAGAAGAAAGTAAAACTTTACTATTAACTTTAATATTTTAATTTATTGGTTTAAATCTTTATTGGTTTAAATATTTTTTTTTTGTCTTCCTTATTAAATAACATATTACACCTTATTTACATATTAGCATTGATTTCTATCGATTATTTGTAATCTGTGGCACAATCGTAGTAATCGTTATGCGTGGCACAGCAATAAGGGGGAGATGCCCGTCCATGAAGTACAATATTAATGTGTATGACATTTTAACTTTAATGGCTAACCTTTAAATACGAAACTTCGTGGGCGTGAGCTTTCAAAAAACCATTAACAAAATGGACAAAGTATAGCGGCCCGCTCAGGCTTTGCACTGGTATTAAATATATAGCCTACTGTTATTATACATATAAACCTTCCTCTTGAATCACTCTATCTAATAAAAAAACCACATAAAAATCCGTTGCGTAGTTTTAAAGACTTAAGCATACATAGGGATATAGGGACAGACAAAGCGACTTTGTTTTATACTATGTAGTGATAACGATCAATAATAGCCCAGCGGTTACGCGGCCACTTGGATATCCGAGTGATGCGGGTTCAAATCCGGGTCTCGCACATCTGATATTTTCATGTGCGAATCATTTATATCATGATTACCACTTGTCTTGCGGTGAAGGAAAACATCGTGAGGAAACCTGCATGTCTGAGAAAACCTAACAAGTTTTCGAAAAACATATTGTGAAGTCCGCCAACTCGCACTAGGCCAGCGCGGTGGACTATAGCCTGATCCCCTTCGTACTGAGGGAGGCCCGTGCCCAGCAGTGGGACGTTAATAAGGGCTGATGATGAATACCTTTTAACAGTTTGTGTAGATTTCTCATAAGTGTGATATTTTCATAGAGCACAAAACAATCTATATGTTGGCTCCGGATAACTAGCAACAAAATTTCATCTGTGCAGTGGTGTTTCTGTGAAGTGGTCACAAATAGACAGACAAACAAAACTTGTAAAAATATATGGAAATTGTTAAAATTTAGTATGCGGATAGATATATATGACTGAGAATATCACCTAGACTAATGTTAAGCCGGGTCTAGACGTGATCATTTGACCGATCCTATCACCGTATCCGTATCTGCGTATTGTAACAAGCCCCGTATCAAGTTGTGGACGCCTCCGATTTGCTCCGTATCTTCACAACAGTCATCGTCCGTATCTGTATCACCTTTGATGATCGGACAAAAACCGACACGACATGGGACGGGCCGTATCATTACGGCGTATCGAGATCCCGTACCATGATACGTATATCATTACCCGTCCACATACGCGATCATGATACGCGTCGACGATACGGATACGGTGATCGGATCGGGCAAATGATACATGTCTGGAACCGGCTTAGGTACTTATCACAGAACACATTTTAACACATTCAATTTGTATTACATGTAATTTGTAGACCTGAGAAGAGTAAAAATAAATCTAGTCTAATATGCCTAATATTATAATTGCTAAGGTATTATATATTATATTTGTGTGTGTATTACGCATTATATAAAAAACCCAGCTAACTTACGCTGGCAAAGGTGTGTCCCCTCCATCCAGTCTAAAGGGCGTGCCCTCAATCTCTCCCCACGTCATGAGGGGGGACTGGTCTGGGCCGTCCCCGGGCCGGGGCGAGGGCGTCGCCACATAGGAATATTCCGAAGCTGGCTTCTCCGATAATATACTTACACCATCTACACCAATCTTGCCTTTCACGTTTGCATCCTGTTGAAAGAATTATTTTGAACTGAATTATATTTATCTTTTATTCGGAGTCGCGCGGTATGATACCTCACAGAACTAACGCCCGCCCTTCCCGTTTTTGCAACATTTTTCATTGATGCTCCGCTCCTATTGGTCACAGCGTGATATAATATATATCACGTTGTTGTGCCTATGTTATAGCCTATAAGGCTATAGCCTTCCTCGATAAACGGACTATCCAACGCAAAAAGAATTTTTCAAATCGAACTAGTAGTTCTTGAGATTAGCGCGTTCAACCAAACAATAAAACTCTTTCAGGTTTATAATATTAGTATAGATTATAAAAAATCGAAAGTTTGTCGCGACGTGGTCTCAGACAGACAGACTACAGATTCAGCATCTGCATCAATAATAATGTCTATCACAATTATATTTAAAAAAAAATATTTAACAAACCAATTCAACTAAATTAGAACTTTATTATATGTATAAATTTTGATTATTGATAAATGTATAATTAATAAAAAATATAATTTAAAATAAATACTTTATAAAAACACTAGCTTTTCCCGCGGCTTCGCACGCGCTCTAAAGACCAGAAACAAAATTCTTACTGAGTTTCGCAGTATAGTATCTCGCAGAACTAACTCAATGATGCTCCGCTCCTATTGGGCGTAGTTTGATATAATATAACCTATAACCTTCCTCGATAAGCTGACTATCCAACAAATTTTTCAAATCAAACCTAGTTATATAGTTTCTGAGATTAGGGTGTTCAACCAAACAAACAAACTCTTCAGCTTTATAATATTAGTATAGATAAGTTATTTAGATACAAAAAATACTTACTTGATTTCTGGCTAAAGCAATTATAGCTTCCTTGTTTTTAGCATAATCAAATGGTTGAGTTGTTAGACGTGTATTGTGATGCTGTAATTCTGGCTTTGGCCCTGGTTGTTGGGACTCCGCTCTGTCTGGCACATACATTATGTAGTTCTTTGCACGGTAGCGCCAAGTATCTAGCTATAAAATAGAAATTATTTATAGATAGTTAATTAGAATGATATGGCTATTTATGTCTGTTGTGTGGTAGTATAAATATTCATTTTTTTTTCTAAATTTGAAACCCACAAAGCAGTTATATATTGTTAATTATTATGTATTTAATATGTATTTTAATTAATTACCTATAGATCAATAAAAATCTTTATTCAGTATCTTGTAAGTTTACAATAACTGATATATGATTGGGCCACCTTTTAAGCCGTAAGCACTAGGAGAACCATATCTATTACAAAAGTGTATATTAATATTATATTACAAATTTACTAGCAAATTACCCTCGCTCTGCTTAGGTATATCAAGTTTTAATGATTACATAGATTTTTGAGAAATTAGATACTTTTCAAACCGAGTGAAGCCAGTTCAAATCCCAATACTATACCTATTAAAGGAAAAGGAAAACATTATGAGGAAACCTGCATATTTTTATTTACTTTTGTGATATGGTGATGTTTTAATTACAGAATAAATATTCAGAAAAAAATTGCAATATGTGTAGGTTTGACTCTTATTTTATTATGCACAAAAATTTGTTTATTATCTACAACTGGTCTTAGGTATATCAAGGTTTTAAATATTAGCTGTAAATCTACTAGTTTATTGAGGTTATGCATACAATTTTCAATTTCATACCTCCTCAGGTCTCTTTGTTTGATCTGCCTGATCTTCTATAGACGGTAAAGCTAGTGCTGACTCGGCAAGGGTCAAAGATGTAACTTCTGATTGCAACTGTGATGCAAGTTTTGTGGCCCTCTTTTTATTCTCTAAAGCTATTACACGATCATAACTTGCATTGTCTTCACTTGTGTGATTTGCGAGGAAGGAATCTGTAAACATTATTGTTTGACTGAGAATTTACTGAATTATAAAAATGTAGGCTATATGGTTAAGGATTAATATTATCTTAATAGTTCAAATTATCTTACCTAATGAATGAGTTTCTATAATATCTTTTGATTTATCTCCTTCATTGCTGGAAGATTGAACTGGAGGTGTTTCTTCTGCTGTAGGTGAGTATGGTCTGTCAGCGCCTGGTGTATCAAATGTTGCTGGTGTATTATCTGCAACAAAAGTATATTTTAAAATGAAATTCAATTTTATTTCAATTACATATAAAGTTTATTAAAAAAATACAATATTTAGTATTTTAACTAACATGGTTCCGTCGGTGGTCGATTTCCACTATATTTTCTAGCAATCTCTCGAAGTCTAGCATAATCTTTATTTTCTGATGCCTCTAAGTAATCATTTTGTGCTTTTAGTTTTTCCAAATCAGGAAAAAAGTCTCTCTGAATTATTCTTGCTATACCCTGTAACATATATTTCATAATAAGACAACACTATTATGACATGGAGAAAGTTTATTGTATAGGTATTAAATTATTTAACTAAATAATTATATTATATTCCAAACACATTATACCTATTTCAATTTACCTCAACATAATCTTCTTCATCCAACACTTTAGCTTTTTTAGGTATTTGCTTTTTTGGAGGCACTTTAGGAACCTTAAATAAGGTACTCTCCTTCTTTAACAACTGCATGTTTTGTAATGCAGCTTCACCAGGCTTGGTGACAGGATTTGCTTGTGTCATTTTCTTTTTCTTTTTGTTTAGTTTACTAATGACAAACTCAATTAACTTATTTTTATTACAAAACTATAAGAAAAATCTGACTAAAAACTGAATTGTCTGTTAAGTGAATTTACGACATTGATGAATATTGAATAATAAACATTTTCAATTTCAAGTTACACATCAAATCAATGACAACGACAGTGACAGTGACATTTCAAATATCAATAGGTACTCAAAAACCTTTGAGGTGAGAAATATCTATGCTCAAAAACACATCTATGCTCAAAAACAAAAGTGACGAGCAGTCAAATGAAAATTGAAATTGACATTATCATAATTTGTTAACTAACAACATTTGAAAATAAAGGTAACTATACAAGTAGTAGCGTGTTATTTCACGTTTGAATTTTTTACATCATTACCACGTGTTTTAAGCTGTAGATAGATATTAAGCTCGGAAAGATACGTCTTTTATTTACATAGATAATTGTTATATAGATATCCTTACATAAAATTGGCAACAGATCTATTTCTTATTGTTTAAATTTTAACTTATTGACGGACTGTCCTATAAGAGGAATAGTAACGTTGCGTGGTATATTATTTTACATTCTCTTTGCGTGGTATAAATACTAGAACAAACGAATGAACAAAGACTGTTCTTAGACTAATTTTGTGACTTTCTAATCTCCATACTTTTAATTTAAATCTTTCCTAAGAATATTGTAGTAACCATTTTCAATTGTTATCTAATAGATATTATCGTTATCAATATAGTTTTTTTTGGCAGTAACTTCCTTTGAAGTTATTATATTGAAAATATTTCAAATAAACTAAGCTTGATTATCTTTGAAGCTTGTGTATCTTTGTAAAACTTGTATGTTTGTAATTTGAATGAAGAATTATAATATTTAATAATCTAAAATTCAAAATTTTCATATTATATAACTAACCCAATGATTAAATCAGGAGGGGATAGTAGAAATTTCATTTTGCAGACTTCCATAATCCCATATTCTTGAAAGGACAAACACAGTCTTAGGCAGTTTTTTAACTTCTTAAAACGAAAGAAATAAGAAATCACAAGATATGTTTTATTTATATTAAAGTAATCATTTATTTACCTTACTTATAATAAAAATAATATGTTACAAATTAAGAAATCGATGTTGAAACACTACAAAATACATAATTTACTTTATTACAAACTAAATCATCTTTAACTATACTATATACAAACAATTTATTTTTTCTTTTTATATATGTACTCTTTGATATAGAAGTCAGAGAATAGGAACAATATAAAGATATTATGAGGCAGGAACACGAAAGATACCCATTTAGGGTATCCACATGACGGTTCAAATATAATATGTCCGAAGTGTAGGATTAAGAGCAAAAACTGTAGCTGTAACAAACATTTTAAACATTAGTCAATTTAAAACCATATAAAAGTATAATTAAAATGGAAGAAAGACTCGAAATATTATAAAACAACTAATAGGTATCTTTACAGATATTTAGAAATTGTTTAGAGTTTAAACTTAAAAGTTACATAGTAACTTCAAATATTACATAGCATTATATTTCTTTAAATTTAAATGGTCACTGACAATATTTTTGTGGTGTGAAACGGGATTATTGCCATGTTAATCAATATTGACGCTGTAACAGTGCCGAAATATCAGTAATGTAACAAAAATATACTTACAATTTGCATTTGTGTGATATACTTTTTCCACCATATCCTAACCCATTCCGGTCGCACTATCGATATCAAGTAGTAACTGTACATTACTGCATGTACCATGGAATTAATGAAGCCCAACATTACGCCATGACCACCTTAAATGATTAAAAATAAATATTTAAATTTAATATTTCTTTTAACCTTGCTCTCGTATATTCGTTACTTTTTTTACTTTACATTGCAACTAGTCAAGTGTCTTTAGTCAAAGAGCAGCGTATTGACATAACATTAGATATATATTATGTATGTATCTACTTAGGTAACACTGTTTGTTTGTATTGATTTTATCGTTAAAAACTTGAGAGAGCCCTTAGACCTCCTTAATCCGGACCAGTCGCTAAATCCATCTAAGCGGACGTCTTCTAACTATAAACTACCTCTCTACAAGTTCCATCTTTATTTGTCAAGCGGTTTTTCGATATTTCGCTATGAATGCATGAAAATATCAGAGGTGCGACTTGCGAGACCAGGATTTGAACCCGCATATTACTGGATTACTACACTATTCTCTATATAAACTTCTAATACAGTTTATGTATTCTGTGATATAAATAAATCTTTACTTCAATAAATATTTCACTTAATAAACAAATAATTATCTTGTTTACTGTATTAACAAAACTTGTAATTTATAGAGTAAATTGTATGTGATCTAGCAAATTTGCAGCATCATAAAACGAGGCCACTAGTGTGTAGAGACAAGATATCGATCTATCAGTCGGTCAAGACGAAGAAAATTACAACGTTGATAAAATTGTTCAAGAATTAAGAAAACTAGGTTGCTTTCTTTTTTGCTAACTTTTCCTTCAGCTTTATTCATATTACACTAATTCTGCTCTATTAGGTAATATTCGTCATAGGTACATTATAGTTAATTATTTATAGACAATTTGTTTTTTTATTAGGTTTGTATTTGTACCTATTTATGAGATACGAGTATGTTAAAAATCCGTTAAAAACAATGCCGGTTTGTAGAAGTAGAACTAAGTATTTTTCGAAATAAAGATTTTTTAAAACATTTCGAAATGGTATTTTATGTCTATAGTTATTAGTAGCATTTACAATTCCATTTCATCTATTTTAACATTTATATTTAATAAGATATAATAAAATGCTAATTTAGTTGAATCTGTACTACATTAAATTTTTTTAAAGAGAAAATATGTCTCTAAAGATATATTAAAATGCATTATGTATATTACAAGTAGCTATATACCTATACGAAAAAAAAACAGTTTTAACATTTTTGTTTGACTGTTTATCTAAGTATTTGTTCCCGATAATCTCTACAACGGCTGTACCGACGGGGCCGTTTTGACGGGACTTTTACTGGCAGATAGCTGATGTTATATAACTAATAAATTAGACCGCTTTTGTTTCAGAGGGTTTCTATAAATTAAAAAGTATCTAGGAATGATTGCGAAAAATGAGAGTGAGTCGTATATTAAAGACGATTTTTTGATGTCTTAAGGTTAAAAGAATGTCAGGTCAACAATTATCGTGTATTTTGAAATGTCAAAAAAATTTAGCCTTCTCTTCTTAAAAGTTTAAGGAAAATAGTAGAACTATAAGTATATAGCGATAAAACTGAATTTGTCATAAACTTACAGAGCAAAAAATAATTTTATGCAACGATCTATTCTGTGATGTAGGGATACTAAAAAAAGTCATCACAATATGTTTCCTAGATTACAAAAAAAGGTTTGAGTTTTGACACTGATTTTTATATAATTGAAGTTTAATTTAGAGTGGTCTTGATTAAAATGGTAAAGCTAAAAAGTCCACCTGTAACCAATACCTTAGAAAAAATAATCAGTCAGTTCAATGCGTAATTTAAAGTAATTTAGAAGCCATACTTTGACCTTTTCTAATTTTATCTAACACGTTAGTTATTTCACACACACACAATTTTATAAGGTCCCGGACAACTTTGAAACTTTTCTCTTAAAACTTATAACCCTAAATTTCATCCTTCTACCATGCCCATCTCTGTTTTAATAGTGACACAGATGACATATAGTGATTAGAACGCGTACTTAATATATACTTATTAACACTATAGCTATGATTATGAATACTCACCTGGGACGTATTTTGTCCCGATGAAGCCCAGCAGACACATACCCAAGTGATGGTACACATGCAGAAATGATACTTGCTTAAATTTCTTTCTTAGCACAAAAAATACCTACAACAAAAATATATACAGATAGATTTTAAAGAATATTCAATTTATTGTGTTTACATTCATTAATATTCACCGTTTATTTACAATTAACAATTATAATATGTAGTCGAATTGAAATTATAATTACAAACATTCAGAGTCAAAACAATTGGAAAAGTGCGAGTTTGACATACTTGTGGGTACGTGAAAAGTTATACAACATAATACCTAACCATCTAAGAAACATTTTATTGATGACATTAATTGCAATTGTATGTAATCAAATTAAGTTTTACGTCTTCTAGGTACCTATCTTCTATATAAATAAAATGATAGAGGTCTGCAGTTGTGCGCGCATCACGGAAAAACTACTGGATAGATTTCAATGAAACTCTCTAAGTTTTATTTCTTAGACACTTGGCCCTTATCAAAAAAATGATTGCCATGTTTCCTTCTCGCGGAGTAGTGGGGCAAGCGGCGGCGTAGCGCGCATGCGGAAAACTTTGTTAATATTTAAACAACGCGGACGAAGTCGCGGGTATCAGCTAGTATCATATAAACGTATAAGTACATTTTTTTCGTATACGTATTCGTATTTATATAGGTATCTACCTATAAGTATAAATAACAACTCAACGTATCTTCTTTCGTATAATTATCCTTGAAAGTAATTTGGAAATTCTGTTAGTTAATTTTTCTCTTTATTTTCAACCCTAAAAGAGTTAGTCGCAATGTTCGAAAGGAGAAACTCGAAAATACCTTAATGAATTTTATATCTATCTAGTTTTTGGTGATGGTATGGTAAACACGCTAATGTAGACTTAAAAAATCATCCCTCAGTGACACTTGGGAAGAATAACCCCTATTATTTGTTTATCTACAGTAATATTATAAAGCAGAAGAGTTTGTTTGTTTGGTTGGTTGGTTGAACGCTCTAATCTCAGGAACTACTGGTTCGATTTGAAAAATTATTTTTGTTGGATAGTCCGTTTATCGAGGAAGGCTATGGGCTATATTATATTATGCTACGACCAATAGGAGCGGAGCATCAATGAAAAATGTTGCAAAAACGGTTAGGGTTAGTTCTGCGAGGTATGATACCGCGCGACTCAGAAAGAAATTGGTTTCCGGTCTTATAACGCGTGCGAAGCCGCGGGAAATGTTAGTTTCTTATAATTTGACAAAAATTGGTCACTAACCTTATCATGTTTAATGTTAGTAAGTATATGAATATTAAAATTTGAGATTTTAATATTACAATTCATGTTCGGTCACCATTATTTAATATTTTTTATATTCATTTAGATCACTTCGCCAATTGAACAGAGAGAAGTATTTTAAATAAAAAAATGTTAAAAGAACATAATATGAACGTTTTTTTTTAAATTAGTACATACGAGTATTATAAGTAGGTACGTACCTATATCACTTGTTTTATTTCGGTTATCTTTAGCACTTACTAATAATAATAATAATTTACTTACAGTGTCAAGCAAATCCATTAGCTTAATAACATAGTAAAGCCATATGTAGTCCAGGACCATACGTTCTACTTCATTGTCTTCATAGTTTATTTTCTGACACCACAGGTTATAGTATCCAGGCAGATATAACCATGTGAGACACTGAAAAAAAGGTTTTTTACATTATTTGTACACTTGGATTTGACTACAACTTCAAGCATTAGGAATTAAGTAAACATGTTTGGTGCGGGTTTCAAACTCGCGTAATAATGAGATAGCCTATCCTTGGACGAACCCGACCGAAAAAACGCTCGCTAGTATCTGTACGTATAAAATATTAATTTAAAAAATCTGTACATGAAATATTTTTTAAAAACAATGAGTAATGTAATGTGTATCGAATATAGTTAAGTAAGTATTAAAATATTTGTATGTTATCGTATAACATAAAACCGATTTTAACTAAATTTTGTGTAGCGATAACCTACTTGAGTGAAGACTTAGGATACTTTTTATTGCAGAAGAATATTTCATTTCAACAGGAAAACGGAATAATTAATTTTATTGAGATCTCAGACCAAATTGGTCTGATATTGAGACATTGTTAGAAAGCTAGCGCTCAAAACAATGTAGGTTGTAGGAAATTGTAGGTCTTAAAAGGCCTACAGAAAAGTCTACAATAACAAACATCTATCTCCTAAGTTCTCTCAATACCTACCTATTTTATTAGTAGGTACGAGTATAAAAAATAACAAACTAGCAAACAACTTAGCAAAAAACTATTGAATCGATTTGAACTAAAATTTGTGGATACGTTTTTACACTAGGCAACATTTAAAATAAAGTAATTCTTTAATTCCTACCGGAAAATACATTTACTTGGTTATATGGAGTCCTCCTTACAAATTTGTATGACCAACTCTTGCTAAAACTTAAGGGATACATCAAAATTATGTACTAGAAAATTATAGGTTATAACAAGGCCTACCGAAAACTGAAAAGTTTGCAATAGCATATAATCATGTGTTACGGATACCAGATAGTTGATATATTACACATTTATAAATATTAAATACGTATTATAAATATAAACACCCATGACTGGAGTATAAACATTCGTGCCCAATAAATGAATGCCCCCAGCGGGACTCGAACCCGCGTACGCTGGCGCAGAAAGTAGAGTCACTACCAGCCGAGCCAAACGTGTCGTCAAAAGGGGGTGGGACTATCAATCATTGATACATTACAACTTACAAGTATATTACTTATTTTTTGTAATTTCCGTTATATAGTTATCTATAAAGGTTGTAAATCTGAAAGTATCCTTGTTGTGAAAATGATGTTTTTTTTAATGAGAGAAGGGTGGCAAATACATTTTATTTTTATTCAGCGGGGGAATGCGGCCAGCATTCTTGCCACTATTCCACGTAGACACGACTTATACAGTTATAATTAAGTGTACATTTGCTTTGTATATAAAGTTAAGTTTAACTTGTAATTTCCTTTATTGTAAATAAAATATTTTTTATATTGCGAATGTAACTTTACGGGAAAGTACAGTCATTAATAAATACATAAATCAACTTACTTTTACTGCCACAAGGACATTTAAATATATCTGAAGGACATTGTAGAAAACTATTAAAGGTTTTAGGTTATATGCAGGACGATTGGCCATGAAGGCTGGGCCCCAAGTACGAACAAATCGATGGTACAGAAACATGATCACCATGACTGGTATCGGACTGGATACCAACCAGTATCTGTTTGTTCGTGGATCTGGAAAAGATTTGTGTATATTAAGAATCTATGTATAGCAATATTGTTGTAACTGCCTCGGTAGTTTAGTGGTTAGCATGTGTAATCAGCAGATCTGGAGGTCTTGGATTCGAATCCCCGGTCGGGCAAAATTTACTCGTCCCACTGGAATATGACATTGACAGGAATTGAGAGTGCACTGGTTTCTGCGCGAGAACTTGTGCAGTGTGCACTGTAATGTCTCCTGCGTAAATTGCTAGTCTCTATTAGATTGGCTTAGGCCAGCCGTGGCCGCAATCGGTTGTGAGGTATGTTGTGTAATAGTATATAAACTAAAAATAGCAATGTTCAGTTTACATGACAATAAAATAAGCTGTAGCCTGTAGGCACATAAGTTTAAAGTTTAAACGTCCCACTGCTGCCAGCAGTCTCCTGGGCACGGCCCTCTCTTCAATATGAGTAGGAGAGCCGAGAGTCCATTATTGTCCACCACGCTCGCCAAGTGCGGTTGTGCGGGTTGATGGACTTCACATATCTTTGGCACCTTACTAGGTTTTAGTGTCACAATTTTTTCCTTTACCGAAATATAATATGTAATAATCATGGTAATGATTCGCACATGATAATATTTTTCGGGATTGGAACCGGCTATACTCGACTTAAGCGAGCGCGTATTTAAACTATTCACTAACGATGATTATGTTTTTCATCTTGTATTTTAACCTTGAAAAACATTCAGAATTTTATTTTCAATGCAAACATTTTACTACAGCATGTTACTATATAATATAAATAATATGAAATAGGAAATTGTAATATTTAACAAGTATTTGATAATTCCGCTATGTTATCTGTAGTGGTGGTCAACCACAGTCCCTATCGCTGTAGCACATCCATAGCTGTATTGTTTGAATTTATGTAATATGTTTATACTTATTTTTTGTTATAATTATTTCCTGACCGATTTTGGCGACTCACTATTATCTTAACTTAGCCCGCGATTCGAATATATATACAGCAATATGATCATTATAAAAATTATGTGCCTCTACCAACATCAAATCCCAATATTCTTGCATATTTAATAGAAGCATTGCACTTAAAAGATTCCTACATATTATACAAGTTAAATATTTTCAGGAATATACCTAAGTACACCTATTTCTGAATATCTTTGTATATATAACAATTATTGAGGAAAAATCATAATAATGTGAAAAAGCTAATATTAACTACCTACTACGAGTATCACCTACCTTATAGTAGCCACAATTCTATTGTAATTTTAAATGGCTTAGAATGTATTTAAATGGAACAGGTACTCTTTGACCTCATAAACAATCAATATTTAATATTCAAAGCTCTGTAAAAGTTGGGTCCTTACCAGCCAGGTCATCATTTACATATGTGTAATAGTGCGTAACGTTTTTCATTATGGTCCCCATCTCGACTAGTCTGAAACAAAAAACTAAAGATAATAACATTGTAAAACTAGTATTTACACGCAATTTCGCTCTTATATGTGTCGAGACTCGAAAGCCAAATTGTTGACTTCAATTCGCATACACTCAAAAATGAGTTAACATTTATATTAGATAATTTTTTAATTTACATATAAAGTCCTTATAAAGTGTTTGTATTTATTTCAATTTATTGCATAAAAATATTTGTACCTGTATAAAAATATTGTTATAGTAGATTTAGTTAGGAGTTTTAGTAAGGATCCCAAATTTATAACAACCTATGTCACCCGGAGATGTGTAGCTTCCCAACAGTGAAAGAATTTCAAATCGGTTCAGTAGTTTCGGAGCCTATTCAATGCAAGCAAACAAAAAAACTAACTAACAATTAAATCTTTCCATTTTGTAATATTAGTATAGATTATTATTAAAAAAGTTGCAAAGTGCAAAATTATTTATCCATACGAAATTTAAATATCAATATTAAGTAAAATCAAAACATTAACAAAAGTTGAATGATATTATGCTATTGACGCACATAGTGAGTAAACATTATAATACTGTAATATATAATAATGGGTAATGAATATAACTTATTCAATACCCACAGGTTAGATCTATTTTGTTATCGCACATTAAGTAGCCTTTCATAAAAATATTAATGCAACTTTTTTCTTATACATACCCGTGGTTCATAAAAGTACTAACTCCAAATTTATTTGATACAATAAGTTTAATGTAGACCAAGTTTAATGTAGACAAAAAAAAATTATAACAATATCTATATTAACCTTTAATTTTGATCAGTTTCAAAAGAATGTATCAGAGGATGTATTATTTTGTAACAGTATTCATATTGTTACATTAATAGAAAAAAATTAAAACGGATCTCGTGCAATAACGAACAGGTTATGAAAAGGAAGGATTACAAACATATTAACTTGTAAAATGATTACGTACTTAAGAACCCTGTACCAATGTAAAACATTTACTTAGCTTGAAATTCTAAAATTTGAAAACTACTAAACTAAAAAATTACATTTATTCGAACGACATCAAAAAGGAGGTTATCAATTCGGATATATTTTTTATGTACCTACCTATGTTCGGACATAGCTCCGTCATATATTGACAGACGGATTCGCAAAATTCTTTTTTTTGTTCGGTACAATATAGATTAGGTCCCACTGTCACCAAGTCCGGATCTAATGATCATCTGGGATCGTCCCAGGGAAACCGAGGACAACTCTCAAATTTTAAACAATCTGTTAAAACTTCTTAAACATATTCCTGAATAAATTAAATAATATAAAATGAACATTTTATTTTTTGTTTAATACATTTTAAAGCAATTAAGCTTTATTTGAATGTTAACCACGAATAATTAAGTAGGTAGCTAAAACTCATTAACAGAATAAAAAAATACTCCTTGTTCAAATTAATTTTTATATAGTATATATTTTATATAGCTTAGCGTGAAGTAGCTTTTCTACAATAAAAAGTATAAAGACAGTAAATATCTATTTATTGTGGCATGCAATTATTTTTGACTGAATTTTAATTGAAACAAACCGCATATTGCAGTGGCATTTTGCTTGTGTAACTCACGAACTATGACCATTTAACGCCAAAATGATAGTCGCTTATATTTATTACAATCAGTTATTGCGTACTGCGCTACTACAGAGATCACAGGTTCGAGCTTATTTTGGAATCAAGATTGGCATTGATTGTCTGAGATAAGGTGCTTTGTGGCTAAGTTGGGCATTGAAGTTTTACAGTAATCTTTTGACTTTTATATTACAAATTACAATAATATCTGTGGCGAATTCCATTGTTGCCTTAATTATTTAGTGTTCGCATATCTTTTTAATATAAAAATTAATTGCCGTTGGTTAGTTTCATTAAAACTTAAAAGCGACTAGACCGATTTAAACAATTCTTTGTCTATTGTGTTTAAGGTAGTCAGGGGTGGTATAAGTATAAAAAAAAAAACAAAAAAACCTTCAAAAATAACAACTGAAAAATCGATAAGGTTGAGTAGGAATCGGGTTGCAAAAAACGTACTTAGGAAATTAATATTATTTTTTTTGTAACACTAGGAAACTACATCATCTACATTTGAAACAGTTTTTATCCTCATGAGTTGATTAGAAAAAGTTATCGTATAAGAACTAAGTGTTTTATATATTAAATAAATTTTTTTGGTATACAAAAATTATAATTGATCAAGTAAAAAATATATATAATATTATCAAACGCATATTTAAACATTTTTTTTGTTATCAACCGCAAACATCCTCTCCTAACCAAATTGTCATGTTTGAAAACATAATATGGATAGCACAATGAAGCTGAAATTCAACAAGACAGATCGTGACGAGATTTTAAGAAAATTCTAATTCTAGAAATAACATTATTTTAAAAAGTTTATAGTTTTTATGTAGTACTAAATTTAAATATATGAATTTCGACACTCCGAAGACAAATAACACTTGTAAAAATTAGTGTCTACCAATACGCTTATTAGGTCTCTAAATAATAATTATTAGGATTCCAACAGGAATTATTAAAATCAGATATTAGAATAAACACCGACTAGTTTCTTAAAAATACAACTTTGAACGTTAGTAAAATACCATGAAATATTTTTTTTATTTATTGAGACATTATTTTATACTATATTTAAATTAAAATATATCACTGTTACTAAAAACCGTAATTTGAAATAATCGGTTTTCATACCTGTACTTCTTGCAGGCTGCAGTTCTTGGCGACGCGTCCACGTGCCGCCGCCGCTACTTCAATTGTAACAACCTCAGGTGCTGTTGAACCTGCACTATTTTATATTAAATTTTAAATGTCGATATTAAGTATAAAGCTGTTAATATTGGAGATCCGTTGATGCTATTTTAATTTTTATTTTTACTTCTTACTATAATACGATTATATTAATAAATCTTAGCTCCCTAACTTCATTTTATAAGTTTTTGCTTTACATAATAATTGGTTTGGATGTATTTTTAACATTTTGAAGGTAGATCATAATTTAATACAACCCATCAACAGATAATAAAAGTAATAAATTTATGACAGAAGACATCAAAATCAATACTTTTTGGTTTTTATTAATTTTTATTACTGGTTTTCCCTGTTAGATCATTCTGATTTAATCGTATTGTTAAATAAAATGTTATTTTGGTATCTGCAATCGTTGGAAAATAAAAATTAACATCATATACATACTATTATAAATTTAAATTACTTATTAAATACTAGCGACTCGCCCTCGCTTCGCTCAGGCTCTTCCCTAGATTTAGCACAGGCAAAGCCGCGGAATCCGCTATAGTTATGCATATAAACCTTCCTCTTGAATCACTCTATCTATTAAAAAACCGCATCAAAATCCGTTGCGTAGTTTTAAAGATTTAAGCATACATAGGGATATAGGGACAGAGAAAACGACTTTATTTTATACTATTTACTTAATAATTATAAAATTTATAATATTCAATGATTCTTATAATCTTAACTTCCCTCCATCTAAACCTTTCGTTGCTTTAGATTTCTGTGCAGATGTATGTCAATTTTTAAATATTTATTTTGACGACACGTTTGGCGCAGTTGGTAGTGACCCTACTTTCTTGCGCCAAAGGTCGCGGGTTCGAGTCCCGCTGGGGGCATTCATAAACTCAAATGTTTGTCCTCAAGTCATGGGTGTTTATATTTATAATATGTATGTATTTAAACTTATATATGTAGTATATAAACTATCTGGTATCCGTAACACGAGCTTCCTTCCTAGCTTACCACGGTACTAGATGCGCTGTGTGCAATAATGTCCCAACATATTTAATATTTAATTTAATTTAATTTTGCTGCTATTTACCCGAATACGGCGAAATCCAAAGGGGAGATCAATGAATTCTAATGAGTCTGCCTGAAAAACTCAATAACTGAATTTGGCCCGACCCGGGAATCGAACTCGGAAATCGAGACCTCTGGATGTGGGGTACATGTTAGCCACTACACCACCGAGGCAGCTAATGTTATAACATTATATTATGTATATTATTCTTGCTACAAGTAAGTTTTACTTTTATTTAAGTAGGTACATCACATTTTAAATATAATATAATCTATCACAGTTCAGAGTTCTATTTTAATTTTAAATTATAATAGATATTTTATGTTCTTTTTATAGTTTGTTATTATGACCGTTGACGATGTTTAGTTTTACTTTTAACCTACAACAAAATTATTTTAATATAAAAAAAACCTTGATTCATTTTTTCTACTAAATTATATACTTACTTACTCCTATTGTACAGGTGTAACATTCAAATGGGTCAGTATGGGGAAGTCTGAAACTATAAGACCAACGAAGATTGTTCTTAGGTACCATGTCATCAATTTTAGTAACAAGAAAATCTGCATTCATAAATTTAGAAAAAAACTTGTACTCAGCTTGGGAATCAAATCCGGAAATTTGGAAAATTAAAACACTATTTCTATTGAGAACGTCTTAAACTGTAAATATTACTATGAAACATGATGTCTACAAGATTTAAATCTTCTGTTTTTAAACGACATTCAAAGTCTCTGAGGTCTGAGTAGGTATAGGTTGTAGTGTAGGCTTTTTTTTTATTCTCTTAGGTGTAAAGGTGATCCTCTCCTGATTTTTTTAGACCAGATGTTAATTTTTGTATGATTTGGTATCAAAAAATGCTTATGACCCTAAATTTTCATGCTCGATCCTGAAACCAATCCCATTTTATTTGTGATTAGAACGCGGCAGAGCCGCGAGGATGGCTAGTGTAATATATATAAAAGGCGTTGCTGTGTGTATGTATGTTCCCTATAGACTGCGAAGCGGCTGGTCCGATTAAGATGAAATTTTGATTGACCTAGCGTGATCGTGTGAAGTTTGGTAGCGATCGAAAGAACACAACAGCTATTCTTTTGCGCCGATTTGCAAATTTTTTCATAACCCACATTATGTGCCAAGCACATCTATAAGAATAAGCCGCACGGATCACTAGTATATTTACAATAAAATGAATATTCCGGGTTCTCAAATGGCTGTAGCGATGTTAATCTATATATATATATATATATATATATATATAGATTAGTTCAGCGAATGATCGTGTGAAGTTGAGTAGCGATTGAAAATATTCAGAACGCGGGCGAAGACCAAGCAGATCACTAATACGTACGTACATTTAAATTGCGTGTACGAGTATATTCTTAAAAATGTGCATGTTTTATTTTAAATGACCGAGTGATCGACCTGAAAGAATCGGCTCTGCTTCAGGTACGCAAGAATTTGGTTTCCTGTTTGAGTTTCTCGGTACTCTTCTACAAGTCGTATTTTACAACGCATGTGGGCGAAGCTAGGTATACAGGTTACACGACTACATGTTTTGTGCTAGGAGATTTTTAATTATAGGGTAACTCCTCAAAAATGGACACATTTAAACTACAAGATGTCTCCGCCTATGAAATCTGACTTAGATGGTTCTTTTTATTGAAAGTTAGGTTAGCTCTTCAAAATACAATAAATTGCACACATTTACGAGTAGATTTCTAACAGTCGAATAGACATTTTTTTATAATTAATTATTGCATCAAAAATTTTGCTCGTGAAATCTGCTATTTGCAAAACTACTCGTGATATAGACACCTTAAGAAAAATCTACCAATTAACAATTACGCAATTATTAAATTTGTTTAAATAAATGGAAACACGCAAAGAACAAACAAGCCACCTAATTTTTAAAAGGCCTATTCTAAGAACCTATGACCAGTAAAATAAAACACATACTTAATATACTCCATTATTGACGTGAAATGCTACTCTACGAACAAAATTTAAATTAAGTATATATATTTAATAATTAATCAATACAGTACGAGGATCAAGTACAATACGCGGAATCTGATTGACTTATTATTTTATTATAAGTAAGCAGCGCCAGGGTTTAAGAAAATATTTTTGTAATTCAAAGACTCAAGCCTAAGCCTGTAATGTCGGTCTGTCCGAATAACCTAAATAAAAAGCTGTATATATTTCGTAGAGAGTATTTACTTATGATTAGATTATGATAGATAGTGGTAGCTCAGGGGTAACCCGCTCTCTTGGTTAACCGAGTGAAGCGGTTTCAAATCCGAGTCTCGCACCTCTGATATTTATTGGCGAATAATTTCTTCTCTTCTTCTTCTTCTTTATTTAAATCTATCTTGTTTATTACTTGTCTTACGGTGAAGGAAAACATCGTGAGGAAACCTGCATGTCTAGAGAACCTAGCGAAGTTCGTCAACCCGCACTCGGCCAATGTGAGAGGAGAGGAGAGGAAGACCCGTGCCCAGCAGTGGGACGAGTTAAAAAGGGCTGTATAGATATCATAATCAACTAATACTAATTCACAGTATGGATAACTAATACACAGTATATGTTTTAAACCCGCATCAATCAGTTATCCAAGCGAGCGTGTTACTACTGGGCTACCGGTGGTTTTAGACTGTGGAAGTACCTTAATTATTCAAGGTATAATACAATTAAGTTTAAATACAAATACAATTCATATGTTTAAAACATTTTAGTTATGTATAATAATGTGTACATTCCGCGGCACTCACAATGACGCGACGTTTTATTGGCGTTTGTTTACCGATTTATGAATAGGGAAGCACTACTTATTACTTTATGACATCTTTAATATGTGGAATATTATAAATGAAACTATCTTTTCGGATTTTGTAGCGGATTTATTATGATTTTTGGTGATGATTTTTGTACAGCAATCATGGTTACGGGAAAATCTCTCCCGTAACCATGATTGTTGTAAAGCATTCGAAACGTCGGGAACCAAAAATCATAATAAATCCGCGACAAAATCCGAAAAGATAGTTTCATTTATAATGTCAGATATTCGCGTAAACCTAAGAAAGTATTATGTGGAATATTTTAATTTTCAAGAAAACAACAATAATATTTTTAATAACGTGTTCATTAACTTTATGTGGTCAACATACATACTTTTAATTTCCACATACGTGAAATCTATAACAAACACGAGTATACAATATTATGGTATATTACCAAAAGTTAAATATTTTATTTAATATAAGTTAATTTTATCCTAATTAAGTACAGGAAAAAATATATTTTTTTAATTTTGGCTTAATAACTTGACTTATTGTAGTTCTATATTTTTTTATCCTTATCTTCCAAACGACATTTATTAATATTATTATAGCCATTTTTGCGGTAACCTGAAAAAAAGCCGTGTTTTAACAAATAGGTACCTACTGCCTCAAATCCAAAGTGATCTGAAATAACCAGAATTTAAATTCAATATAATATAAAGGCCTAGTGAAATAATAAGTAAAAAATATTTTATTTTGTCAAAATATGTTTACATTTCAAAAATGTGTCATTTTAGTTAAAATTGAATTTAAATATATAGCTGCAGTTCGGTATAAAGCCTTGAAGGTGACATCGAAAAATACTATAAAGACGGCGGCTAATTTATCTTACAAAATCTACGGAGACTACCATGGCTTTGACAAACCGACGATACTACTATTTCATGGCCTATTCGGGAATAAGAAACATTGGGACAGCATTGGAAAGACAATGCTAAATGTAACTAAACGAACAGTTGTTTCTGTTGATTTAAGGAATCATGGCGATAGTCCACACGTTAACTCGCATAAATATGAAGACTTGGCGATTGATATATTAAATGTGTTAGAAAGATTGTCAATTACTAAGGCCAGTCTCGTTGGCCACAGCATGGGTGGTAGAGCTGCTATGAGCGTTTCTCTTTTGGCGGTATGTATGTACCAACAGCTATGCGTTAAAAAGAAATTCTTTTATCAACTTACATAATATGTAATTTCTTTGAGATTTTAGAAATAATATTATTTCAATTCAGCTTAGTGCTGTAATAAGTAATAACTATACCAAATAAATTATTATTAGGTATATTATATTATTAGGCATCAGAATTTGCCATTCGGTATCTACACTATTGTTGCTATAAAATATTTTTACCTATAAATATAGTGTAAAAAGCTGCGTGAATTCTTAGTATATTCAGCCCTTTTTAACGTCCTACAGTTGGGCACGGGCCTCCCTTCAAAAAGAGAGGGATCAGGTCATAGTACACCCCACTGGCCTACTGCGAGTTAGCAGATGGTCCGAGAGCTGGCACCAATTTTTGGGTAGGTATTTGAGGCAAGCGGAAAACTTGTCACATACCTCTCCTATTATATCCCAACACGGAATTGCAGATCGATTTCGCTCGATATGCGCTCTCTCTCACACTACAGCTTGTCTATAGCACTACACCTTGTCTATAGCACTACAGGCTCGTATCCATCCATTATTTGTTTGATCACCTGGCAGGTATAAAGCCACACCTAAATGATTTGTCTTTTTGGGAATCTTATTTTTTAGTTATAAATAACACTCCATTAAAATTTCAAGCTGCCTCAAAAACATTTTTATAATTTTTTGAAAAATATTTTTGCACGCGTCTGGCATTGTTAAAGCCCCGATTAAATTGTCTGGCTTATTTTTTTTTCGTATTCATTAAGTATTATTCTGCAACATATATAAATTGCGTATTGCCTCAAATATATTTTTGGGGAAAAAAATAATATTTTTAAAAATGTTGGGGTTGATTTAGCCCCACTACTCACCAGCCAGGTCTGCAATTCCGTGTTGGGATATAATAGGAGAGGTATGTGACAAGTTTTCAGCTTGCCTCAAACACCTACCCAAAAATTGGTGCCAGCTCTCCTACAAAGACTTCACATGTCTTTTGCAAAACTTGCTAGTTTTTCTCAGATATGCAGGTTTTTCCTCACGATGTTTTCCTTTACCGTAAGAGAAGTGTTAATCATGATTCATGATAGAATAGATTGGCACATAAAAATCTCAAAGGTGCGAACCCGGATTCGAACCCGCATCACTCGGTTATCCAAGCGAGCGCGTTACCACTGGGCTACCATAAGTTTATTTGCAGCCAGAAAAAATAGCTGGTCTTTTAGTGATTGACATTTCGCCGATATCAAGTTCGAAACAACTTACGGAATATTTACCAAAAGTTCTGGACGCAATGCAGAAATTGAGCTTTAAGAAGCATAAAAATGTCACTGAAGCTAAAAAAGAAGCTAAAAAGCTATTAGAAAACATTATATATGATGATTTTTTAATGAAAGCGGTTTTATCAAACATAAAGACGAAGGCAGACCATTCTATAGGCTGGGCCTGCAACGTGGATGTCTTAATCAAACAGTTTAAATACATAGCATCGTTTCCAGAAAATTTAAAAACAAAGAAATTTTACGGTCCGACGTTGTTTATTGGAGGCCAACTTTCAGAATATCTTCCGTAAAAATTCTTATATTTTAAACCACTTTCTGTACATTCTGTTTCGGTACATTCTGTAGCGGAGTATCTATACTAATATCAAAAAAGGGGAATAGGTTCGTTTGTTTGATTGAATGCGCTAATCTCAAGAACTACTGGTTCGAATTAAAAATTTCTTTTAGTGCTGGTTTAGATTCCATTTATCGGGCTTTGTAATATATGTTATAATAATATTATGTAAAATCTTAGAATTTGCTTACCTAATCTAACCTACCTACCTAAGTCTGTATGACCGCGGGAAATACCTACTACAGTTTAAAATATACAATATCTAATATTGTTATCGCAACCAACATACGAGAACGTAGTGTAGGAAAAGGAATGCTTTTTGGTCGACTTTAATATCTTAGTTCTTTATTATCTTATTTTGTTCGCGAATTGAATAAGTTTTACGATGGAAAAACATTTTGTAATTACTAATTCATGTAGGTAGGTAGGTATTCTAATATTAGTAGGTAACCAATGTTAGCTAAGCTAAGAAGCCACCGTTAATATAGTATTTTTACAAAAAAAATATATGCTATTTGACATCATTTACATAAATCTATACTAATATTATAAAGAGGTAAAGTTTGTTTATTTGTTAAATTGTAAGGGGTAATCTCGGGATCTACTGAACCGATTTTAAAAATTCTTTCACCAATAGAAAGCCACATTATTGCTGAGTGTCATAGGCTATATAAAAAACCAAAAAATAAAAAGGCTTTTACGTGGTAGTCCGTTTTGCAAAGTGAATCGGAGAAAAAACGGTCGAATGAAAGCGTTTCTTACGAACGCTGCCTTAACTATGAAAGATATATTTTTGAGTTCTAGAGAAAAGATCAAGACAAAAAAGTCAACGGCAGCATATGTGTAACTTTTATATTTAAGTTACAAAAAGTAGTTTTTTTAATATTAGTATAGATAATTTAATTTTTAATTTTTAATATTAATAAAATAATTAAAATTATTTAAACACTCTGTACTAAAAAAGGATTATTAACATTATGCCCAACGAAGTGGGCACGGGTCAGCTAGTTTTATATAAGAATCATTACTGATTTTCATGCTGTTTTCACCAATGGATAGAATGGTTCTTGAGAAAGGTTTAAGTATATTATAATTTGTTGAGTTTTTGTTGACTTGCGAAACCGACGGCTTCGCTCGCGCTAAATCTAAGGACGAGCCCGAACAAAGCGAGAGCGAGTCGCTAGTATTTTATAAAATACCATAAGCTTGAGCAGGTCGAACCAAGGTTTTTTTTTATAAAGTGTGAAAGAAAATCCTTTCGGTACAAATTTGAGTTAAAGCACATATATCGGCCTTAACCTTTTGCCTTCGACATACTTATTTGGAGAAGTGTAATCGTACTGCTCTTGTTCCTGATAAAACATCCTTTGGCATTTGACTTGAATGTCAATAATTTTTGACCGACTTGAAAAACAGCAAGTACCTATCCGATTCGGTTATATTATTTGTTTATAGGTATACCTACTACGCAACATCTTCATGCCATTTATATTATGACTCTTTATTTAAAAAGTACAAGTGGTATTCAAGTTTGTGAAAGGTTTTTATAAAAAAACTAATTAGGTAGCCTAATATAATAATTAACAACATAAAGTATTGATACATACCGTATATCCATAGCTGGGCACCGCTAAACAAATAATTAACTCGTTAATCGCTAATCCGTTACTTAAAAAAGTTAACTTCGTTAAACGTTAAAGCGTTACATTTCGTAAGATTTAATGCAAGTTAACGTTAATCGTTAATCCGTTAACACGTGATTAAAATTGCATTTTTTACATCATTGCGCTAATGACCTATCAACTTATAAAATCTTTTGATTTGGGGTTTGGAACTTAAAAGCTTCTCAGCATTTCGAGGAGGTGCCTCAGTTTGGATTGACGCCCTCTCCGCCCCGAACAGGGCCCAATTGCGCATACCGTACTGTCCTTTATGGTGACCAGGCTTTTTTTATTTATTCTGAATTAGTGCTTGACTACGTTCCACCTGATGGTAAGTGCTAACGCAGTTGGAGATGGTAAATCGCACTAATTCAGTAGCGACCTATTTACTCTTGCCTTGCTCTACCCATATTGTAATCGGACGGATACAAGGACGCAGGCAAGTTGTGTCAATCCTTGGCTTTTGGCTTCTGGCGGGTGATTCGCCCAAGGAATTCCAGGCGGAGGCACTCGCCGAAGTATACCAGTTTTACTAGCGGCATGCACTCCGCCGCACTTGTCGACTTTACCGAACTTACATGTCAGAACGCGTTTTTCACGTTTGTGGCGGTATGGCGCGGCGTGGTGCTTGGTAAATAGTGGGTACTGGATTAACGATTAACGGACTTGAGAAAATGTAACGGAAGTTAACGATTCCGTTAACATTTTTTTAAGTTAACTTAAAAGTTAATCGTTAATCGAAATGTTAACTTCGTTAACTAACGATTAACGGATTAACGAGTTAATGCCCAGCTATGCGTATATCTATACATATTATTGTGATTACTGTGTCTTTTTAGTTATATAATAAGATGTCTTTTAAATGACGTGTGAATACTTAATTTATTGCAGTCCTGATGATTTAGTGGGAATCCGAGAGTTGTTCCCGCGTGCTGTTATCACCTACGTTCCACAGACTGGACACAACTTACACGCTGAAGACCCGAAAACTTTTCTAGAACTTGCTATATCTTTCCTCCGTACCAATAAGTAAAAGTTGATATGCAAATATGATGGTGTTTACATATATACAAATTGTGAAAATTGTAATTAAAACTATTATGTACAGTTTTGTTGCGGGCTATTCATTTCGACGAAACTGTTATAAAATTTTATTGATAAACTATAATAAAATAGTTAAGAGCAGGAAGGAATGTGCACCCAGGGTTCCGTAGTTTTTACACTACACTCTGTGACTATGGCAATGTAATAGGTAGGTAGGTATAATTCTAAATTAAACTATCTTTTCGGGTTCTCAAAACAATCCGAAAAGATAGTTTCATTTATTATATCAAAAAGTAATATATAATATCTAATTTTCATCAGACCAAAAGTGACAAACGGATTGAAGGTTCACAAGCATGAGATAAACGTACACAACCAGGGTTCGGCCCCGACCTTTCTCTTACGGAACCATAAAAATTTATTGCATTAGGTACCCGAAATTGTGAAATTCCATCACACTTGTTATTTTTATCATATGAATGTATCATATTGCCTATAAATTAACACAGAATTCACAATCGTATAAAAAAACGATTATTTGTGCGAATAATTATTTGTTAGATGAATATTTTTTTATAACAAGAGCAAAAGTAATATAATCACCACAGCTCTTTAGTACCTATATAGATTGTGGCTTGTTTATTTGAAAAAAAAAATATATTAAAATAAAATCATTATGTATTAATACTAAAATTTATCACATTGAGAAAATATGTGAAGTTCAACTATAATATATTATATATGTATCAATATACTCTATGTATAATATGCAATAATGATAAACTAGGGAAGTATGTCTAAGAAATCAATTTTCCGTTGCAAGCACTGACACAGATACGTGAAAGTGAAGTATTGGCCTCACGTACTCGTACTATAATATAATAGTATAAGATGTTTCCACGTGACGTACCTAATAACGAAATTATCCTCCCAAGCCGCGATTACCTAAGGAGGTCTAACTGGAAATTTAACGCTATAACCATAGTATAAAGAATGATAAAGTAGGGCAACTTCATACAAACGCACCGCGCGCGGCTTGTATGTGTGCGTCACAGTATCTTTACGTTGCCGCACGCCCACCCAAACAATATCTCGAACCGTTTATCAGTGCGCCAGTCAAGGCTAACGCCGCACAAGTTTCGCGCGTCACGGCTTTTCACTATATGAAAAATGTGTGATATTCGTAGAAGAACTTATTGCTGTGTGTTTGGGTGTCTAAATTCTTCATCGATTCCAGAATTGTCTTTGTTCAGATTACCTACTGAACAGAAAAGCTAAACAAATCACTTTTTCTATAGTTTGTTCATTTTCTTAATGGTTTTTTGACAGCTCGACGACTGACAAGCTATAGTGATGTCAAAAGGACGTAATAATCGATATCTCTTATTTTTTTAAATATAAAATAATATTTATTTTTATATTTATTAATATGAAAATAAATATTACTAATGTAAAAATCAAGTGTGGTGGAGAGAACTAAGAGAATCATAATGTCTGATTTGGACCGTGACATTGCATTTGATAATTTATGCACACAAGAGTTAATAATTAATATAACTGAAGACTTCTCATCGGACAAATCTAATATAAATGATAATTGTGACGAATCATGTTAATAAAAGGAATTAAACTATTTTAGTTGTTTTATTTGTATGATTATAATAAGAAGAAAGTAAAACTTTACATAATGTTAATGTTTTCATTTATTGGTTTCAACCTTAACATTTTGTTGTCTTCCTGTTTTTTTTTTTTTGTGAATTATCATGCAATCAGTCGCTAGACTATGAGCAGATTAGATGAAGGAAGGATGTCATGGAGAGAAGTATTTCTAGTGAATACTTTCTATACTGTCATTATGAACACACATCAGTTATGTGCCTCCTTTTTAATCTTCGTATGCTCTCTGGAATAGTTAGCTGTAAAGCTAGCGGGTTGGGATGTTTACGTCTTCCTGATTAAATAACATATTACACCTTATTTAAATATTAAAATTGTTTTTTTCAGATTATTTGTAATCTGTGGCACAATCGTAGTAAACGTTATGTGAGGCACAGCAGTAAGGGGGCGGTGCCCGTCCATGAAGTACAATATTATTTGTATGACATTTTAACTTTAATGGCTAACCATTAAATACGAAACTTGTGGGCGTGAGCTGTCAAAAAACCATTAATAAAATGGACAAAGTATAGCATATAATTTATACTTGATGATGAAATACTTATGTAGGTACTTTTATTTTTGTTGTATTAGTTTATTATTTTAATAGGATGTGATATGATTTTATTAATATATTATACTTTTAATTTTTTTTAATTGTTACTAATACCATATTTATGTTTTTGTAAACACAAGAAATTAAAGGATTTATTTTATTTATTTACACAAATACATTTCGAGACATGTAGAAACAACATGTAGAAACAAAATGTTTTACTTTCTTAAATGTATATAAATAATAAATATTTTTTAATAACACACTTCCCGGCCCTTGCCAATTTCTGAGCACTGAATTAAAATTTAGCTACAGTGACAACCTTGTGACAGGCAACTACGGTAGGTAATTATATCGCGGATCAAAGTTGCCCTACTTTGTCATTCTTTATACTATGCTATAACTGTATTCAGCAAGATACCGTTGATTGAAGCTTTTCTAAAACAGGGTTCTGTATTTAATAACAGAAGTAATTTGAAATAGGTATTCTACGAGTATTTGTTTTTTATGTGTACGTAATTCGTTTTTATTTCAGTAATGTTAGGTTAATTTACATGAAGAGACGTTACTTTAAGATTAATTAATTAAACAAAATTAAAAAGATTCCCGACTGTATCCTCAAACTTGTTCTTATCTTTTTAGTTTACTTTTACACAGACGGGTTTTTGTTTATAAAATATTTTTTATTTACAGTTTTTTAGTGTTGGCTAGATAGATATTTTAATGTTTTTTGATACAAAAATTATGAAATTATTCGGAACACACAAATGGGCGCCTTACATCTTTTCTATATATGCTTTGATTAATTACCAAGACAAATCGACAAAAATCAAGCAGTTTAGTTAGTACAAGGAAACAGTGTCGGAATTAATGATACATATATGTACTTATATTAAATATATAATATACGTACAGGTCAAACACTATCCTCCTTTAGGCTCTGCCTCAGTAGTGTAATAAGTGAAGATAGTACCTACCCACAAAAATTCGCCCTTTGCTTGCTCATTATTGTTGCACCAGTGTGGTAATGTACTTCAATATTTTGTTTCGCTTTCTTTCAATGAAAAAAAAATTAAATACTCTATTTGATTCGTTTAATTCTGATTTCATTTGTACACTTTTCTTTATATCAAAGACAAAATTTCTTCAATGTAGGCAACACTTCAGTACTTTTTGAATTTCATAGCTCAGTCCAAGTCATAGATGACTAATAAAAGTCAAAATTATAATATCAAATATATGTCAAAACTCAAATGTCAATTGTCAATAATGTGAATTGACCTATTTCGATTTTCGTGTTCTAGGAGTAAATTGTGTTCTGTGTTCGTGTTACCTACTTTTTTTCAGAGGACAAAAATGTCAACATAAAATAAATTTTTATGAAATTTTATTAAATTTCATGGAAACATGTTACTCAATAGAATAATAACAAAAGATATTTCTAAAATATACTCAAATAAATTATATACAATACTTCCTCGACATGCAACTTGCTCTGCCAATAATGCAGAAACGGTGGACTTAGCTTATTCGTCTTACGAAAGCACTGACAGCCACTCTTCTACCCGACCACCAGTCGTAATTCTTCATGGCTTATTAGGTTCAAAAAATAACTGGAACAGTATGAGTAAAGCTATACATAAAAATACAGGAAGAAAGATAATCAGTATAGACGCTCGTAATCATGGGGATAGTAAGCACTCGCCACAGCATACGTATTTACACATGGCTCAAGATGTAATGAAATTACTAAAAAAGCTTGAGATATCCAAAGTAACTGTTATAGGGCACAGTATGGGTGGTCGTACTGCTATGGTATTGTCACTACTATGTGTAAGTTGTACGTAAATTCTTATATTTTAGGGAAATGGTAATGAATTAAATAACACATGCTACTATTTAAATGATAAATGTATCTTTATATATTATGTCATTTATTTTCTTTCAGTCTGATTTGGTTTCAAGCCTTATTGTTGTGGACATTTCACCAGTAAAAACAAGTCCACAGATTTTTTCTATGGCAAGTCTGTTTGATGCTATGGCAGCAGTGTCAATCAGGGCAGGAATTCCCATGTCGAAGGCCAGGAAACTTGCTGATGAACAATTACAGGCCATAACCCCTGATGTGAATCTGAGGAATTTTTTAATAACAAATTTAGTGCAAACTAATGCTGGCTCTTACACTTGGAGAGTTAATATACCTGTTTTAAAAGAAAATTTTCAGCACAATATTGCCAGTTTTCCTGCAAGTCTAAAGGGCCTTCAATATTGTGGGCCAACATTGTTTATAGGAGGATCACTGTCGGATTATATTAGGTACAAAATCTTATCCCTTAACATACAACTATTTTATTTTGTGGAGTTTATTAGAATTACCTAAGGTATGTTGTCTGAAAGTCTGAACTTCTTTTAATTCTGATTAATATTATGATACTTCAAATAAAAAATTGGGTAATGTCCTTAAATATGTTTAATGATAAACAATGTCTATGTTACTCAATATATCTTGTTGAAACCTAAACCCTTATATTATTTTGATGTTGAAATGAAATAAATTATTCTATTTTATATTTCAGTAAAAATGAACTTCCTGATATTCAAGAATACTTTCCACTAGCTGAATTAACATTTATTGAAGGAGCTGGTCACTGGGTGCATAGCCAGAAGCCAGAAAAATTTCTTGAAGTTACATGCAAATTTCTGACGGAAAAGTAATATCTAAAAATTGAATAGGTAGTCCAAATTAATACTCCTCATAGTCAAATAATATTAATATTGTTTTTGTTATCATTTTTTTTGTTAAGTTTGTATTAATAAATTTATTATTAGTAACTTGGCTTTATTTCACCATTATTTATAATATTTACAGTGTATATATATTAATATAATAATATGAACTACATAATGCATTCAAGCACAAAAAATCCAATATAGTTCTCTTAAACACTATTAGACAAAGACTTATTCTAACTTTATAACCTTTGTATATCATAAAAACAAATCTCACATAAGATTATAAGATAAGATTAGGGTGTGACAGAAAGCCACGATATCTGTAAATCATTAATTGTCTCACCTCAAAATTGTAAAGATTTCTCTTAACTCCATCTAGAATTCGAACTTAGGTCCTAGAATCTCATGAGATGCAGGTGGTCTATTGCACGGTACACCAATGCAGAAATAATGTTGAAAATGAAGTTTATTTATTTTAAGTTAGACAAACATAAAGCAACTAATCATTTAAATATTAATCTAAACCTACTGTTAAACAGATCCTAGGTTGGTAATTTAGAGCTTAGCTTGTATTCAGAATTTATTAACGTCCCACAGCTGGGCACGGGCCTCCTTTCTATACGATGGGATCAGGCCATAGTCCGATGCGCTGGCCAAGTGTAGGTTGACTGACATCACGTCTTTCAAGAACTTGCTAGGTTCTCTCAAACATGCAGGTTTCCTCACGATGTTTTCCTTCCCCGTAAGTAGTTACGTTAGAACCTGGATTTGAACCCGCATCACTCGGTTATCCAAGCGAGTGCTTAACCACTGGGATACCAATGCCTTTAAGCTTAACTTTAAATTAACTTAGCATCTATAGAAGAGAATTAATTTGAATATATATTAGACTAGTCTAATTTGAATAATAATTAATAATAGAAAACAAAAGATGTTTGTACAAATACAATCACATTCAGTTATCATTTCCTCCTTGTGGTTTTGCACTCATCTGTTGCGCTCGGTACTAATTGGGGTAAAATTATATAAAATTCACAAGCAAATATAATGACTTCATTATTCAGTCTAACGTAAGTAGACTGATAACCATAAATTAGTAGTGTCATAATGGACAAAAATACCATCGTCAAAAAGGGTCTGGACCTCCTGTTCGATCGCCTGGGAGAAACTCTACTCTCCCCAAAGGGCGACCAACGAGCAGTATTTCAACTAACTGAAGATCATTTGGTAAGATAATTTTATAAGCCTACTTCTACTTTGTATATAGGTACCAGTACCTATTTCAAGATATAATATGCATTAGACCAGCAACCGTTTCGCGGGACGTAAGTTTTTGAATTAAACGGTTTTTATAATTTTCTCGCCTCATTCTATTTCTCATATTTTCTAATAAAATAATAGTAGCCTAAGTCACTCCTTATAACATTAGCTGCGTGTAAAAGTCCTGTCAAAATCGGTCCAGCGATTACCGTTAGACATTGGACAGTGATACCGTTTTAGAGATTAGGTGGAACAAACAATAAACAGAATAAAGTTTTAAAAATTGATTTTTCATGTAACTACTGAAAAGCTGATAATTTGTAAATAAAAACTGACACTTCAATTTTATTCATAAATACTGGTTACTACTAGAATGAGTGATATTTTTGACAAGTTGTATAAATTAACTACTATCTAATTCGTATGTACCAAAATCAGGACCAGTGCGAGCTTTCGTAAAATTATATATACAAACTAGCGACTCGCCCTCGCTTCGCTCGGGCTCTTCCCTAGATTTAGCACAGGTAAAGCCGCGGGATCTGCTAGTTATGCATATAAACCTTCCTCTTGAATCACTCTATCTATTAAAAAAAACCGCATCAAAATCCGTTGCGTAGTTTTAAAGATTTAAGCGCACATAGGGATATAGGGATATAGGGACAGAAAAGGCGACTTTGTTTTATACTATGTAGTGATAGTGATATGTAAATTTTACATACAAATATATGTATTGAGGAAGTGGTAGCCCACTGGTAACACGCTCGCTTAGGAAACCTAGTGAAGTTCAAATCCCAGTCTCTGGTATTTTTATGCCCGAATTATTTTAAACATAAACACTTGTTATATGGTATAGAAAAATTTGAGGAGACAATGTCTGTGAGAACCATACAATACATATATATTTTCGAAGGACTTGTGCATCCCTACAAAGCACTCTTGGCCAAAGTGTTCTATGGCCTGATCACCCTGGTATTGAAGGAAAGCTAGTGCCCAGCAGTGGGATGTTAAAACGGGCTGAATATGATACATATATTTTTTTAAATAGCGTAGCATTATATGAACGCTACCATACAGTACACAGTACTTATTCCTTTAAAATTATAGGTTTCTATGTAACTGTACACATTAAACTCTTAATATTTTTTTGTAGGACGACCAATATAAAGGAAATGGGCTCGAAATCAACAATCGCTATGGTCAGGATACATCGGAACTTATTCCCCTAGTCTCGTTAAAAAAGAAGCCAAACATTTCTTTGGCAAAACAACTGCCCCAAGATGCCGAGTTCTCTGTCTTCATACCTTCTCACAGAAAGATGGCTGATGAAGTCATTAATGCTTTATTAGGTAAATATTATACAAATATATTGTATCAACTGTAATTACAAAAAAAATAGAAAAGAGCAATTAATAAGTAAAATAAAAGTAATGTGTTTAAAAATATTATTGCTTTATTACTAATAAATTATTATTTAATGTAAAAATATTATAAAATTATTTGTAGATGTTCCAGAAAATCAACTCCCAGAATTTCTATCAACATGTGTGTTTGCAAGAGAAAAGTTAAACAGTCAGTTGTTCTTCTACTGCTACTCCGTTGCTCTATTGCATAGGTATCATATCTCATATATATACCATTATGATTATCTATAAAATTAATATTATAGAGGTACATTTTCTTTGTTTGAAAGCCCATTTATTTAGGAAATCTATTACTAAAAGCATATTATGTACTAACTGTTAAAACATACTTTGGATGTTACACAACCCTCAGCCAAATTTCATAAAAAAAAGCAAGTCTACATAAGATCAAAATAGATTTCAGCAAATAAATTAAATAACAGATAAATATATGTATTGATTTATTTTGTATTAGAATACATATTATTTAAGTATCATTTTAATCCCATTAACTTTCTTCTAGGCGGGATACAAGGAATATCAGAATTCCAAATCTCGCAGAAACTTTCCCCGCAAAACTAGTTGATTCACAAGTATTTGGACAAGCTAGGGAAGTTGCAGCCACCTCCGCCAAAGGAGCCACAGTAAGTCAAATTTTTATTTACCTTTGCCTTCACAACAATTTTCACATTTTTTATCACTACCTGAACACAAGAGAGGCTTATAGTTGGGAGTCCAAGGTCCTAAACTATTATTAGAATAAAAATCCATAGGATAAGTACCATCTTCTTTTAGCCATTTACTATTTCCTAATGATACTGAAAATTCATAAGGTGAAAGGAGTGGTTTAGGAAAGGCTGTGCCCCAGTCAATAGACAATCTAGGGCAAGCCACTTGCACAAATGCATCCAGATTGAATAAATTCAATTTACTAGGAAATATTTCTGACAGTAATATTTTCACATATTTCTTTTCTGTGTTCTGTATTTGTTTCTCTAAATTACTTAAAACTTTAGTACTTCCTTGTCGCCCTAAAGTACCCAGAATAAGACCAAATTTAGATCCAGTTTGTGCTATTGTTAGTTGATTTTTTCTATTTGACTGCATTAATTCATGGTCATATGTCTCAGATGTAAATTTCTTATCATAAGGATCATATTTGTAAGCAGGAATGTTAGGATTAGCTATCATAATAGATTCAAGATGAAATCTTCCATCGCCCAAATAAACTATAATATCAGAATCCAGCTTTGGAGCTGTACAGCCAAGTATTTCACCGGGAGATAAAGGCTTACATTGAGGGACTGTTACTATGTATTCTTCACTCCTAAGTGTTTTAGCTACAGAGTGTAATGTTGTTACAAACTGAATTGTACTAACTATAGCTAAATGGCTCTTTACAGGAAAATTTAACTTAATTGTGTTAATAAAGTGAGAAGGATCTATCTTAATATCTACAAATATGTACAAAACCTTAATTTTACTAGTTTGATCAATGGGTATAAGGCAAGAATGTCCATAATGTACTAGCAAATCAACACCTAATGCTATTGCTGTAAAATCATCAATACAGCAGGCTCCATAGGTTACATCTCCCATTATTACTGTGTCAGCTTCAGTAAATGTTTCGATTATATCACACAGCGTTGTAGCAAACATAGTGAGACCTAAAATAATAATGAACAATTAAATACTGTTTACAGTTCACAATATAAATACTGTTTTGTTTATAAAATGTATACATTACATTACCTTCTGGAAATTGCAAAGCTACCCTTTTTGAACCGAGAGATCTTATTCTCCATATTGTTTTATGCACTTCGAAATTATAATTTGCTGGTAATGTTTCACATGCTCTATTGAGAACGGGGTCATTTAGTAATTCATCAGGTATTTTATTTACCGAACGAATATTAGGTTTAAATGTCCGTCTTTGGCCTTCGGGCTTAGCACGCACAACGACCACATTAGACTCTAAATTATCCATTTTTAGAAGGACATCATTATTAATTATTGTTGTATTTCCTTATGTTATATTTTTATAAAAATAAAAAACACGCGCGAACTATTCGCATGGCCTACGTGACTTTTCGCAAGATAATACGATTCGTTTTAGGTTTTGATCATTAAACTGTAAACAGGATATTATGCAATTTTAAAGCTGAGCTAACTTTAAACCAATATTAGGTTGATTCAAATTTGTATTAACTTATTAATGAAGAACTTATCATATAAAAGTTATTTAGCAAAATATTTGGAATACTAAATATATTTTGAAATGTATAAGTTAAAAAAAACGTAAAATGAAACACAATAACTTTAAATAGTTCGTTCCTTTACACGGTAGTTATATTTCGTGCTTCGTCCTCGAGATTAGTAATGTTAGTAAAAAGTATTTATATTGACACTAAGTAGTAACGCATAGTTGCCACCACTTCCGCACTATAGTTGAGAAAAAAGATCTTAATATGACTAAAAATATTTTTAAACGTTTTCTTCCTTTTTTATTTTACCTTGTCTTTAGCAATGGCGACAGGGCCTCATTCGCAGTTTAGTGCTCAACCACTACGCACCTCTTAATAAAATTAAGTACGTTAAAGTTTCGCACTAATAAGTACATATTATACGCCGTTACTATGTCCAAGTGTAAAAGTAATGAAAAATTGACTTGATAATTCAAGTGGATCTTCGAGCTTTGATTCGACAAAGAACTATCGAATTGTAAGTAATTTTAATAATCTATTCTAATTGAATGTACCAGATTAGTCTGAGGGACTGTTTCGCCACATTCTAAAAACCTCACTTACCTCAAATTTTGCATCAGAGTAGCCTGAGGGACTATCCTGCCGCTTTTTATATTTAGGGTACTCTAAATAGAGTATTATAATCCTATGCCAGTGTTCCGAGGGAACAGCTTGACGAGTAATTTTGATAACCTACTCTAATTGAATGTACCAGATCAGTCTGAGGGACTATTTCGCCTGTTAATACCTTATTTACCTCAAATTATGCACCAGAGTAGTCTGTGGGACTATCTCGCGCATATTATCATAGCCTTACATTAAAAATGCACCAGGGTTGTCTGAGGGACTATCCCGCCGCTTTTTATATTAAGGGCTCTAAATAGTGAATTATAAACCAATGCCAGCGTTCTGAGAGAATAACTTGACGACGTTATTTTTAATAACCTATTCTAATTGAATATACCAGATCAGTTTGTGGGACTGATTTCGCCACATTCGAATAATATGGTAATGCACCTCCCTTATCTTAAATCATGCATCAGAGTAGTCTGCGGGACTATCTCGCGCATAATATAATAGCCTTTACATTAAAAATGCACCAGGGTTGTCTAAGGGACTGTCCCGCCGCTTATTATATTAAGGGCTTTAAATACAATTATAAAACTCTGCCATAGTGTTTGAGGGAAGAATTACACTAGTAATTTTAATAACCTCTAATTGAATTTACCAGATCATTCTGAGGAACTATTTCGCTTCATTCTAATATGGTAATGGATCTCGCTTATCATAGCCTTAAATTAAAAATGCACCAGAGTTAAAGGACTTTAAAAAGAATTACCAAGCTGTGCCAGAGTGTTCTAAGGGAACAACGCGCATCACAGTTTTAAGAATATTCAACTTTTCTTGTCAGACTTTAAAGGAAATGGTGTTTTCTTGTTTTAAACCAAGAATCAAATCGAAAGCTAAATCGATCATGTCGGTACATTAGACATACCGCCGCCATATGCCAGCGAACATTGAAGTTGCTCCTGCTGGCCACGAGATACGTGACGTGTGTAAAACTCTGACCTATCAGACGTTTTAGGAGCGGGTCCATCAATAACAATCTAGATTACAGTCTAGAAATATAGGCTATATAAGATAGCCACGATGCTGATTAATCCTTTAAGGACTTTGAAACAAAGCTATCGAGGCGCAACAGTAGCTCCTGGCATCTGTTATTACAGCCTAGAATAAGGTATATTATAATGTATTACATTAAGGACCTAATGTATGTCTGACGAATCTTTTGTGACATACAACATTAAGAATCTGAAATACCAGATTTTTTTCTCTATTCTATCATAAGAATGAAATTAATGGATCAGTTATCCACAAGTAAAATTAAGAAATTTTTATTTGAAACAACCTGTCAGATCACACAAAACTGCAAAAGCAGTTTCTTAATCGAGCTTAGATCTCGAACCTATAATCCTTAAGAAACATAAATGTTTTCATGTGACCACAGAGCAGATGAATATAGAATTATCAATTCCGTGCATGTGACGGATACTTCAGGCAGAAATTTAAACGAAAACGTCTGGAAAACGAGAGCCCTGGTTCACAGGCAGCCGGCGCGCTGTCAACAGCGAAATCAACCACCTGCAATTAGGGGAACGAGGCATCTCACGGTACCTCGTCGCTCACCTACAGGCAACAGCCCAAGCAAACTGCCGGACCTAGATCCAGTACGATATGCAGGTAGCCTTACATATTATCGAAAACAATGGTTCTCAATTAGTCGAGATCGTTATATTAAGCTATCATTCTTTAATGGTTACGAATGATATGAAGTTTAATAGTTCCAATCGAACTTGTATACCTAAACAAAAAATTGTATTATTATTCGATAACTAGTACCTCCTAGTAATAATTTATTGACAATAATAATAAATTATTGACAATTGGAGCTATTTGCAATTGCGAACCATACTGTAATCAATTTATATCGCATGTGTCCTTAATACCAAAACCGAATTATGAAGGTTTATTTTAATTTTAAAATGCTAAAATAAGTTTATCGACACATCTCGCTTAAAGTTAAGAGAATATTCGTATAACTCTAAAGTTAGTAACAAAAGATTTCTATACCGCCGCGACTTTAGATCTTAAAGATGCCTATTTTTTGTTAAGTATTCACCAAGCTCCCAGAATTATTATGTTATCAAATAATCGATTTAATGCATTCAGCCATGTGACCTGTAACCTGTGACCTGTGACATGACCATTCAGTCAGATACTTTAATTTAAATTATAGCGTTCCTGTGGTTATCTATCAACGATATACCTTGATGATGTGTACCTAACGCGCTTTACTTATAAAAAGTGTGCTCAAAAGTTTAAGATCACACATAATCCTTAAAGTGTATAAGTCGTAAATATATAGTCGCCCTCTAAATCGTGCAAGTAGTATATTATTTGCTATGTCATAGATAAACATAAATGGCAATCAAGTTTATTTTCGGAGAAAAGTAAAAAAAAAAAAAATCAAAGCGCTTTACGATACACGTTTATTTACTGATTTGTTAAGATTGTTAGTTTCAGCCTGCCCTGCTGTAGAATATGGTCAGCTGTATACGAAAGAGCTGGATTCTGGAACGTTGCAACTACCTTGCTTGTACTTGGTAATATTACGATTACAGAAAATATACGTCCCTTCTAGACTCTATTTTACCCGACTTAAACTGATGACTAATTCTATTGATCATTTAATACATAGAATTACGAATGAACTTTTTTTTTGGATATAGCTTCTGACGCTCAACTACGGGGGATATAGCTTGTAACGGGCAAACAGCTAGTGGACGTTGGTCCGCTACTGTAATATCATTATATATCATCTAGAACTACAGCTTCATCTTAATTACTCCAAACTTTTTAATTTCTGCCTCATACATTAAGTTTCAGAATAACGTGTTGGCCAAGCCCAGGCGGATCCATCCCATTGTTGAAAGGGAACCTTCTTACAATGACGAAGCGGTGTCAAAAAATCTTGACAATATTCTATGTAAACAAATCGATTTAATTTACTAGCTTTTAAATTAAAATGTAGTAAATTAATTAAGCAATTTAAGCATATATTAACTGGTTACACATTTATTTTTTCTATGCATTAACGTGCATTTACAACAATTAATGTGCATTTGAATATGCATTACGTTAATTATTTTCAGATTAAGCTGAGGGTATTGTAGTGATATCCTACTGGCTCACAATCGTGGACCGCTCTGTTTACCCGCTTATCGACATGAAATATTCTAAAATTGGACTCTAATGAATTCTTTACTCCTTATTCCAGGGATCCAACTCTCCAGGCAACCAAACACCTTGCCGGAGTATAATCGAGACGACACTCTTATTTATTAAGACGCTATGTCCCACCCGGCTACTTATATATTATATTGATATCCCTAGCTGGTAATACAATTATGCAATATGACGCTTGCCTTAGACGTTGTTTTTAAACTGCAAATAATACGGTCTTAAAACACGTATGAACCTATAACAATACAGTTTTCTACAAGTATTTTTAATATTGAAGCTCAATTTAGTCACAGTCACAGAGCAGCTCATTGCTCATAATTACCAAAATGGAATGCCATTACTTATAGTTTTAAATTATTTAGCCACGTTATTTCCAAATGAAAACTTATCTCTAGATAGTATATTATTCAACAAAGAAATGTATTACTTTGCTTTCTTTAGTGACAAGTGACAACTGACAGCAGACAGCCCACAAAGTTACAGATATTGTAAAAATGTAATTGTATCAAGTAAAAATTCATAGTACTGAAATTAATATTAGAAAATATTGTTTTGCAGTAGATATATTTTGCCCTGCAAAAACTCTTATTGCATATTATATAAACAAGATAAAGATTTTTAGTCAAACCAGCTCCTCTCGTAGCACACGCCATACGCCCACATTCATGGCACTTAAACTAGTTACCTTAGATCCAGATCTTTATGAAAATTTCTGGGTTTTTTTTTCTAGCTATTCCTCTACTTTTGCAAGATTTTGTAACATACTACTTTTACATGATTTTGTAAGATACCATTTACTAACATATTTAATAATACCTCTTTAGCCAGGTCTACACTATCATTCTGATTATAATTATATTTCTTTTGAAATATGAATATAGTTAAAACCACAAGTAAATCATTTTTTACTTTTACTTACATATTATGTAATATGTACATTCTGATACAAAATAATTAATCACTGTTATTTTATTTTGTATTTATTTTGTCGATATTTCCTCCACTTACTCTCAACATCTACTTAGTGTCAATATAAATACTTTTTACTAACATTACTAATCTCGAGGACGAAGCACGAAATATAATTGATGATTAAACGAACTTACCTGTAAGTGAAGTTCTATCATAATTATATGAAGTGCTTCGTCCGAAGAGATTAGTAAGTCCCTCCCACCCATAATGGCCCTAAGAGTTGCGGAAATATCTCTACTCTCTAAACTAAATGAGGCCCTGTCGCCATTGCTAAAGACAAGGTAAAATAAAAAAGGAAGAAAACGTTTAAAAATATTTTTAGTCATATTAAGATCTTTTTTCTCAACTATAGTGCGGAAGTGGTGGCAACTATGCGTTACTACTTAGTGTCAATATAAATACTTTTTACTAACATTACTAATCTCTTCGGACGAAGCACTTCATATAATTATGATAGAACTTCACTTACAGGTAAGTTCGTTTAATCATCAATTATACTCGACTCTTATTTTAGATTTTTATCATTCATTTCACATTAAATCAAAATAGACCTTATTCGCTATAATAATTTGAACTCACATTAAAGATATTTAATCATAATATCAGAATCCTTGGTTCTGAACAGCCATGTATTTCACCGGGAGACGTGTTAAGTTAAGTTACCTTGAGCGAATGTTATTTATTTATTTAAATTTAAATTGAAGATATTTATAATATTTTATTTCCATAAAAAGTCTCTCTTTTTAAAATAATATTTGTTTACGATATTTCAATAATTTGCAATACAATAAAAATAATAATTGCCTTATCCTTCGCGATATTTATTATTACATGTTACTCATCTATTAAATTTAGTACATAGTAAATGGAAAATAATTAATATGGAATTTCTTTTTTCATGTAGAGTCGTCCTATCATCATTCCTAGAGATTACACAGCTACTGACTTAGATAATGAACATCGACTAGCCTACTTCCGCGAAGATATTGGAATCAATCTTCATCACCGCTACTGGCATCTTGTTTACCCTTTCAGCGGTAGATTAGAAATCGTCAACAAGGACCGTCGGGGAGAATTATTCTTCTATATGCATTCACAGATTATAGCTAGGTAAAATCAAAATATTGTTATAAAATATGATAATTAATAATGTACAGTTCGCGTCACGTAAAAAGAACGCTGGAGGAAAGTGGTGGGAGGTGTGTTTGCGCATCGGTACATTCGCACACGAAATTACTAAGCCTATTCTTTTATTTTTGAACTAGCCTTTCGCTCGCGACGTATATTGGTTATTGTTAGGTACATTGAAAAATATATTAGATAGAACGTTATTAAATAGAATTCTATTAATTCATAAAATATGTTAAATTCATTTTAGAATGTTTAATCTACTTACAAAAAATTAAATTAATTCGGTTAATATATATTTTAACTGCATTATTATCAGACTCTCTCTTCATAAAACAATATACGTCAAAAATATTTTTCTCTATTTGTTATATAAAACTATTTTGTAATTAATAACTTTTATGTGCACGATGATATTTTGAACTGACGAACCAATAGCAAGCCGGAAAGCATGCGACGCATGCCTCGCCGTCCCACGCCCCGCTTCTTACCACCAAATTGGCCGATAAATCGCCTCTGCGCAACTTGACAGCCAGCGTTCTTTTTACATGACGCGAATTATACCTATAATAAATACTAATTATATATTTTGGATGGATAGATTATGGATGCTTGTTACTCATTTACGCCAGAACGGCTGAATGGATCTGGATAAAATTTGGCTTAGAGATAGATTTTAGTTTGTTGCATATAGTTTTTAGTAAAAAAATCTAGTCAAGATAAAAACGTAAGAACTCTTTCGTTTTTATCACGGAAGAATGTAAGCTTCCCGAGGGACTTTTTTTTTGGTTTTTACGAGGGACAACCCGCAAGCAGAGCGGAGATTAAAAATAAACGGAATACCTATTAAAGAAAAAGCGTTAGCGTAAAAGTTTGTAAGCGATAGTATTAAACATAATTAAAAAGTTTATTTTTTAACCGACTTCAAAAAAGGAGGAAGTTATATGTGTCATTGTATATGTTTTTTTTTCTAAATATGCACGATAATATTTTTTTGTGATTTGGATAAAAACGCATGTAGGATTTAATTATCAAACGTTGTTTATTTTAGGTACAACGGAGAACGACTTAACAATTCCTTAGCGAGAGTGAAAAACTTTAATAATTGGGACGAGCCAATCCCTGAAGCTTACTATCCAAAACTGGACAGTCTAACAACCTCGCGTGGATGGCCGCCGCGACAGGCCAATATGCGTTGGCAAGATGTTAACCGCCCCGTTGACAATCTCGTAGTGTCGGTCGCTGACATGAAGCGTTGGAGAAAAAACGTCGAAGAAGCTATCGCAACTGGGATGGTCAGAAATGTAAGTAAATGGTGTATTATGTAAATTATTCAGGCAATAATGGAAATAGTCCTAGCATAATATGAGGAGACAATTCATTACAAGTATTACAAATCGTTCCTGAGATGAACGCATTCAACCAAATAAACTCTTGAGCATTATAATAAGTAGAGATAGATGAATGTTCGCTTCCGATCTTTACTGTATTAACAAATGGTTATTATGAGTTGAAAATGCAGATTCGCATAATAAAATTTCAAACAAAACTTGATTTTCACACATTCCGTTGGATTTCAGTATAATAATTTATGATTTAATGTATTGTTTAATTTTACCTCCTGAGTTTATCGGGAAGCAAGTGTTTTAAGTACTTATATTGTGTACCTAAAACTTAAGTATATTGTATACCTAAAACTTAATATTTATGTGTAACAACAATAAATTAAAACTTTTAAATAGACACACAAAATATTTGTACTGAATCCAGAACGGAAATGAAATATTTTTTGTAATTAGCGCGACGGCTCCATGTCACCACTGAACATCAACTTGTTGGGCAACTTGATCGAGTCCAGCATTCTATCGCCCAACCCCGATCTGTACGGCGCCTTGCACAACAACGGCCACGTCCTCACTGGATACATTCACGACCCTACTAATCGATACCTTGTAAGTAAAATCGTTTTAAAAAGGAAAATAGTAAGAAATTTTCTATATGAAAACTCTAAATATTTAGTTTTTTTTTACCAAATAGAAATAGAAAAAAGGAGAGAAATAAAAATATAATGTATTTTTTTATACCTAATAATATAAATCATACGGACGGTTGTGAGAACATTTGTTTATTATGTAAATGTTCTCTAATAGTCACCATTTACGTTTATATAACTGCACTTTTTTATTTCGGTCTACGTAAATGAGTAGTTTTGATAACTACTCCCAAAATAATAATGTTATTTTTCAATCATATTTCATAAATATAAAATGGTTTAAACTTTAAAAAATGTCAATAATCTCATTGAATAATCATTGAGTTTCCTTAATCATCTATCAAGGCATATAATATATGTACAATAATGTATTGTTTAAGTATTATTTTATATAATTTTATTTAAGGATATAAAACTTAGTATGATAAATAAAATTAACGTAACCCAGGAATACTTCGCCGTGATGGCGGACGAGGCGACCACCATGCGCGACCCCTTCTTCTACCGCTGGCACGGCTTCATCGACGACCTGTTCCAAAAGTATAAGGAATCTTCAAACGTGTCTCCTTACGTACGATCTGAGGTTAGTTTATGTTTTATCAGTATAACCTTGCATTTTAAATAATAAAACTTATTTATTATAGTATTTTTTACAAGTACAAAAATTCACAAAAATGTTTTTTGTGAAATAATTTCTAAAATATAAAGCTTATCTCTACAACTACCGTAACAATTATTTTTCAACAAATATATTTTTGATCACTACATATTATAAAACAAAGTCCTCCGCCGCGTCTGTCTGTCTGTTCGTGATAAACTCAAAAACTGCTGCACCGATTTTCATGCTTTTTTCGATAATAGATAGAGTGGTTCTCGAGAAAGGTTCTAGTGTATAATTTGTTAAGTTTTTGTATACATTAACCAGCGAAACCCGCGACGTCACTCGCGTTAAATTCAGGGACGTACCAGAGCGAAGCGAGGGTGAGTCGCTAGGAATATAATATATAATAATTTATTTTTAGTTTATCAAGTATCTGTTTTACGTCAAAGACGCTGCTACGATACTGGCGAAATATAATTTAATTAGATTGGTTGATTAGTCCTGCCACAGTCTACTAGGTCCTACTTAAGGAAGAGTCAAAAATAACTTATTTCAGCTGGAAAACCCGGGAGTTCAAATACGTTCAGTGCGAGTGGAAAGTTCGACCGGAGACGTGAACACTCTCAACACATTCTGGATGCAGAGCGACGTCAACGTGTCCGGGGGACTGGACTTCTCCGACCGCGGGCCGGTGTACGTGCGCTTCACACACCTCAACCACCGCCCTTTCAGATATGTGTAAGTATATAATAAGGATAAACTCATTATTTCTATATTTGATAATCTGTGACCGAGCTGTCAAGTTGACGTTTTAGCGTAATGGCGGGAACGCGATATACGATTCATCATTTAGCAATATACTCTATGCGATTCATTGAATCAATGGATAACTGAAACTAATATAAGCTTAAGAATTATTTATTAATTGTTAGATTCAGGTTTACAGTTTTCAGTATTGTTCTTTTATGCTAATAATATAATATTACTTACATTTATTGAGATTACTTACTTACGCACGCAGTAAAACTCATGGTCATATTTCAGGTAGTTTGCCAATAAGTAGGTAATTTTGTCGTTTTTGAGTTCACAAACAAACAAAAGACTACAAACTGACATACACGTTAGGTGGTTTTTATTTTTTTTATATGTAGTGATTTACGTAGAAACAAATGTGGTGCTAGTGTGCTGTATTATTTAATATTTAAAAATTAATTTTTCAAAGTCCATTCATAGTCTTTAACAATTATTGAGTGTATCGACAACTAATATTGTTGCTACCGAAAATTAAAAAAAAATAATATTCGGTATCGGTCATCGAATGCATTCTTATAACGTAAGCCGTAACACTTTTCACCTCCAGGATCGACGTGAACAACACTGGAAGCGCGCGTCGTGCCACCGTCCGCATCTTTATGGCACCAAAGTTTGATGAGCGGCGGTTGCCATGGATCTTCTCTGATCAAAGAAAGATGTTTATCGAAATGGACAGATTTGTTGTGCCATGTAAGTTAATTTATCAAATCTTTTTTTTTTATGACTTAGGTAATAGGAATAAAGGATATTACTGAGTTAGTAGTTGGTTCCGACTTCCGTTTTAGTGAGCTTTCGAAATTCCGCCACATACTTTGTATGACTACAGTAAACTGTAATTTATTCACCAACATAATAAAATAATAATTTATTGATTTTAAGAAATTCCTTTTCATATTACCCAATTCTTAGTGAAAATAAAATCGATTTTCTACAGCGTTGTTCCTAGTGACAGTAAAATCGATTTTAAAAATTGCAACTCTCAGTGACCGAACATTCGATTTTCAGAATTCCAAATTCCCAGAGTAAGAAAATTCGATTTTCAAAATTGTAAATTCGCAGTGAACGCGGGGCAGAACCAAATAGTGCGTAGGTCGGACCAGTCGTCGGTGACGATCCCGTTCGGTCAGACGTTCCGCGACCTGACGGTACCTCTCGAGCAGAGCGACGCCAACACCTTGAACTACTGCGGCTGCGGCTGGCCCGAGCACATGCTGGTGCCGCGCGGCACCGCCGCCGGCGCGCAGTACGACCTCTTCGTCATGTTGTCTAACTACGAGTTGGACAGTGTAAGTGTACACTAGACTTTATATTTCACCGTAGTTATCCATACACTGGTCTAACAAAGGTTTCGAGACAGGCCTATCAGAATATCATTTGTTATTTGATATGATATTCAGAAAATGCTTTTACTCACCGTAAAACCGAGATCGTTCACCGAAAATTTGTATTTTTGAAAGTCTTTGCATTTCATGAGACTTATTATTGTATGACATTTTTATTGCAATTGAAACTTATAAATATTTTGTCTTATTTTAATAGGGACTTACATGTTTATTCTGCTTAATTAATATTTTCAGAGAAAAACGTTTTTTTAAATCTATAAGTATAAAGGCTTTAAATATAATATTAACATTTTCAGGTTGACAATCCTGATGGTACTACGATGACCTGCGCGGAAGCTTCCAGCTTCTGTGGATTGAAGGACAAGAAATACCCCGACAGACGTGACATGGGATTCCCCTTCGACCGCCCCTCGAACACCGCGTCCAGCATCCAGGACTTCATCTTACCTAACATGTCCCTTACTGACATCACTATCCGTCTGCAGGACGTCACTGAACCAAACCCAAAAAACGTGGTAAAAAATTAGACACAATTAACATTTTTTAGTAAATCTCTCCATTTTTAGTAAATTCGTAAATATATTAATATTACTAATATATGTATTCAAAATGTAAGGCTGATAGACTAAGTGTTATGAATTTAAGTATTGTACATATAATTATAAATTTAATAACTATAAATAAGTGACCTCTTAGATTTATTAAATAAATTATTAAGCAAAATGAATGGCGCTTTTATTTCACTTTATGTATTTACTCGTGCAATGTGCGATAATCCTCATATGCTATTTGGCACAGATTATACAAAAAATCTTAACTAAATGAGACAGATTGGTTGATAAATTATAAAAATAAATGAACTAGCGACGAACCCTTGCTTCACACGGTTGCACCCAAAGACCCATCAAGTAACCCCATCAAGTAAAATCAAAAGCCAGTTTCTTCCAACTTCGATTAAAGTTATTATGACTTTCAATTATAAACACAATTTATCGTAATTAAAATCTGTATAGCACTTTGCGATAGCAGACTTACTTAATGTAAGTCTTCGACTATATTATTATAGTCTAATAAGTAATTACTAGCTAAGCCCGCGGCTTCACTCGCGCTAGAACTTAGTAGGTAATAAAGATATCTTTGGTTTTATGTTATTGTTATAGTTAAACCTGGAAGCTCCGGCGCTCCTAAGTTTGACTAGTCAATCCTCAGATTTGAATTGAAGTCTTACTGCCAGTTTCTACGACCTATCTACCGATAGACCGGTAGATACTTTCATACGATTTTGACAGGTTGTAACTTTTAATGTGTCAAAATAGTATGAAAGTATAATTCGCGTCATGTAAAAAGAACGCTGGCTGTCAAGTTGCGCAGAGACGATTTATAGGCCAATTTGGTGGTAAGACGCGGGGTGTGGGACGTAGAGGCATGCGCCGCATGCTTTCCAGCTCGGTATTGGTCCGTCAGTTCAAAATACCATCGCGCACACAAAAGTTATTAATTACGAAATGGTTTTATACATATTTATATAAAAAATAGAGAAAAAATATTTTTGAACTATTTATAAAGAGAGAGTCCAATAATAATGCAGTTAATAATTTTAAAACATATATTAAATGAATCAATTAAGTTTTTTGTAAGTAGATTAAACATTCTACACTGAATCAAACATATTTTATTAATTAATAGAATTCTATTTAATACATTCTATCTAATATATTTTTAAATGTACCTGCCAATAACCAATATACGTCGCGAGCGAAAGGCTAGTTTTAAAATAAAAGAATAGGCTTAGTAATTTCGTGTGCGAATGTACCCATGCGCAAACACACCCCCCACCACTTTCTTCCAGCGTTCTTTTTACGTGACGCGAACTGTAACTAACAGTAAACAGTTAGTCAAAGCCCAAACCATTCGGTCTCTGACTGTCAAACCGATCGTCAAACCTAGGAGAAACTAATTTGGTTAGGCAAACGTCGAAACTCAATTTAATGAAATAGGTGTTTGACTAGTTAAACTTCAATTAAGCATTAGAATGTCTTAGTTTGTTAGATTAGGTGTGATAAAATGATTTTTATTTAACGATTAGTCTTTATTCATACATGGTGAGGCATTATGACATTTAGAATTGCACAATACGTTAGATCTCTTACATTTACATAATTTTGAAGAGCATTTTTGCTGCAATGACATTTTATAAAGCCTTGGCCCCCAAATTTAGAATCTTTTGCACTTATTTCTCTTAGAGATAGCTTAACGTCGGGCACATCATTGAAATTAAGAAAATTCTCTTTGCATTCTTTTATTTGATTCCTCGAAAAAAGTGTGTTTATCGTTCCGTGTTTCGTCCCTACCCTGTACAAACCATCAACTGTTTTGTCTTTTATAATACCTAAAACATTTCGAGCGTCTCCTTTAGCTCTGTCGAAGCTAGGAATAGGTATGGTTACAGTTTATCCAATCACGATTGGCGGAAATTTTTGTTCAGATATTTTTTCATAACATTAGCCAAAACAAATTTAACAACGTAATTTATATTTCAGTCCCAGTCAAATGATTTCTATTAACTAGAAGTTTGTCTGCTTCACTAGCGATATACCTTTTATGGCATGGTTTAAGTCTTTATGATATTGTGAAATTGCAGATGTTCATTTTATGAAAGAAATTGTAAAACCCCAGTAGTGAACTTTCTAAGCATTTTGGAATATTTCTAAGTTTAAGTACTCGTATTGTTTCTAAACGCTTACGGGATATCTAGATCAAAATCAACACCAGGCTTTAGGAAAAATTGTTTATAAATATAAAGTTATATTTTGTAATTCTAAACAATTTATTATAAATTAAAAAATATATTATAAATATGGCAATATTATTAACTTAATTTTAGTTAATATTAATATAATTATGACAGTTTTTTATAATATATTTCATAAAAATATTATATACTTATATACTTTATTATATAACTTATTATATTATAATATATACTTTGGTGCCATTGTGAAATATTTTGTTAATTGTAGGCAGTCACTAGGCACTGTCTGTAACAAGTAAAAATCAAAATAAATCCGTTACAAAATCCGAAAAGATAGTTTCATTTATAATGTCAAATATTCGCGTAAACCTAAGAAAGTATTAGTGATTATATATTTTAATCAACATAAATAATATAATCATAATTTATTAAGTATTTATTTTTATCTCCTTCAAATATTTAATTTAAGCCGCGCACTTAATACAAAAATGTTTGTGACTACTGTCAGTAAGCAAAGGGGTCAAGGGGGGTTACACGAATTTCTTCCTGCTTCGCGGCCGTGCTTTAGTAGCAGAGCACCAAGTTAAAATGAACTCCCCAAGCGCTGTTTATAGTGTAAAGTGTATGTACTTACATGCCACAGCTGTTAATAGCTACTCAGTTATCAATATCATAAACATAAAGTTTACTAAAAATTGACTTAACTAAATATCTAAATTAGATTTATACACTAGCAATATAGAATTATGAAGCAATTGATATTTATTATAATTTTTGTAGTTTAAAATAAGCCAGTCTAAAGCTACGAGACTAAAAAAATATCCTTAAAAGCTTAGATTATATACATGTATATAATCAAAGCTTAAAAGATTCACAATTTTTTACTCTGAATTCACTTCACTCCATCTTAAGTTTTTTTTGTATTTAAATATGAAAGATCTAAATCTTTATCGTCGTTTTTGAGGTACAGTGTAATAAATAAAAAGCAATAAATTATATTAATATATTATATATAAAGTAGATATATTATGTAAAAAGTATTACTATTATAATTTAAATTATAAGATATATAGACGTATTGTGTAAATTTTAGTAAGATACTATCGACTTGTTCCTAGATTTAGCGCAAGCGAAGCCGCGGGTTCCGCTAGTCTATACTTATTTTATAAAGCTGAAGGGTTTGTTTGGTTGAACGCGCTAATCTCAGGAACTACTGGTTTGATTTGAAAATACGGACAAACAAACAAACTCTTCACCTTTATAATATTAGTACCTATAGATTCTTTTGGGGTCTATATTCAATACAAAATACGTAACAGTCATTATTTAAAAAAAAACATTATGTATAGATTTTGCTTAACCAATTTTTATGATTTTTTTGAGTCTGTGAGGATATTACTTTTCTCTATGAAAGTTTCTTAACTGTCAATTTGTCCATATTGGATTTGTTTTTTTCTTTCGTAGTGTAGGTACTATATTCTAATACATGACACTCTAAGCCCTATTATCACAGAACAAAAATACTCCTAAATATATATTCAATAGTAATTCTTATGTATATCTTAGACTATGTATTAAAATCAGATCAACCTGTAAATAGAAAATGTGTGGAATTTCAATTAAGTACTAAAGACAAAAAAATAAATAGGACAAGATAAATAAAATACTTACTATAAATAAAAACTAGAAACTCGATCTATTCCTATAAATGAATCAGTATTATAAAGGAGATAGATAAAAATTGCAACGTTAGAAAAATGTTTCAGAATATAAAAATAAATTAATATTGAATTCATAGACTTGATTGTAAATAAAACAACTGAAAATTTAATTCATATGTGTTTATTAAAGTTACATTGTACAGGGTTATAGTACATAAAACTTTAAAAAAATACTACGATCACTAAAAAGTTATTATTAGTGACCGAAGAAAAAATATTACGTATATCAGGCTAGATCTTCTAAAGTTAGACAATTTAAGTAATAATAATTATAAATTCTTATTATTATAGTGAATAATATTCCGGTGCCAGGTTCAGTAAAAATTTTAATCTCTCTCAATCAATATACCATAAATCTTATGTTTCACACCAACAGTTCACGTTGAAGAAACTTCCACAGTGTCCTCCTTTGTAGCCTCGTCTCTTGCACTCACCGTTGCAGTTGGAAGTGAAGTCCACTCCGCCTCGTACACAGCTTCCAATAAGCCGATCTGCCTCTACGCCATTTTGCGGAGACGAAACGATCACCAAGAAGGTCAAGCAGACGAACACCAACAATGAGCGGCAGTTGTTCACCATTTTTACGTTCAAAAATTACCGTTGATGTTTCAGGTAGAAGATACAAACTCGGTTTGTTTTCGATGTGGTCGATCCTAGTATTTATATCTTTGGAAGTAATCCAGTTTTGAAGGTAAAAAATTTCCCCAATACTAAATACTTTAAAATAAGGAAAACGTGAGTATCGTAAATCATAATAATTAAACGTGGTTTGGCTGTTAATATCATTATGACTTTGGGAGGACGAGTGTACAAAGTAGTAGGGTAATCTAGGTAATCTTTTTTATTTTAATATTAAGTATAGTTAAACATAATATAATACGTAAGTAATTTTTTTTTTATTTACACATATTCATTGACGATGTGACTTATTTCCTGCAAACAATAAGTTTAAATTTTCAATCATCAATAATAGCTAGCAATAATATCAGTAACATGGTTTTGCCTTTCGTTCACCTTGTCGTCTGGCAATCCGGCCGGGCGCGAAGCCAAGAAACGTGCAGCGACGTCCCATTGCGGTGGGTTGTGTGTCATGCAGGTTGCTCCTGGAACTTCACTGATAGCAGAGTGGATTGTGGAGCAACCTCTTGGCTGTGTGGTCAGCTTCGATAGAACGGTTAGACCGTCGGGGCATCGTGATTAAATGCGCAAGCAATCCTGCCACGCGCTAGCTTTGTTGGGTTTTATTAGATACTTATTACTGGCTTCTTGTAAGCTAGTGTGTCCCACGTAATGAGCTGTTTCTTGGGGCTCTGACCAAAACGTTCGACAGACAGAAAGATAGAATAGTTTTATTCTGCTATACTTACATAATGCTTTTTTATCTAAAAAAACTTTTCTTAAACTTATTTGTTTGGTTCCTTAACATGTTGATTTTTAACTTAAAGTTTAATTAAACACATCACACAGAATCTAAGCAATTGTTACAAAGTAAAATTCTTATAGTGAACAACGTAGTAGGTAGTCCAAATCCGCCATCAACATTTGGTAATCCTAATCGAGTAGTGTTGGATCTGGAAAAAGCTCTTCTCTTTAGTTTGGCATTGTAACGACAGTTGCATAGACTTTTTTTGTGAAATTGTATAATAATGATTTTGGAACCCAATGTTTAAAACGCCGATGTTGCAGTAAACATGGTAACTTCTAGTTTTTTCCGTGAGAAATAAAAATTAATATTTTCGTAAATACATATAGGAAATATCATATAACGTACAACGGGATAATGCCTCAGGGCTTAGGGGGACTCCCCGTAACCGCGGCTGGTGCGACCCGGCCGAAACGTCGGGAATAAGGTATTACATATTAACATTTAACTAATACAAGCATTAAGTCCCGTTGTACGATATATGATATAGTTATGAAACGCGAAAATTTAGAAAAAAACATATAAGAAATATTTATATATTATGTATTTCTTTAAACACTGATTCAACCGCAATAAATCCCCGGTATTCACTTAACTTAACCCGCTTACTCTTTACAATCTCTAATTACTTTCAATAGCTCAGTTTTTGCCCCTCCAAATTTCATTCGATAACTTTATAAGTAACAAAACCAGTATAAAAACAAAATTTATCTCGGATGGCTGCAAGTTTGCTTAAGCACTCAACTACGACGCTCCGAGGCCCTAAACCAGGTCTGCCGAAGCTGACCGCGATAACAGTAGGGTTGCTATGTAGGGCTTCTTGTGCCCGAAACCATCGAGCCTGGCTGGGTTGCCGGTTACTGATGAGCTTACTGTTCCACTACAAGGTGCTGTTTAACACACATTGGTAGGAAGAAGTAAGGAATCCTACAAACACATAGACCGTAACTGCGTTTGAAAAATATTTATATTAAAAAAAAATGAAAGCTCACAGTCAGTAGCCCACTTTTCCCCACATTCGCTTGGATGTTTAAATTTATATTTTGTGATATTTTTCCTTATTTATATTTTGGTGACGATAACATTACGTTGGAATTTATAATTATTTTCCTCCTATGTGCTATTTAGGGTTATGTAATACTTAATAGGCATGATTCCCTTCATTCCAACTATATCCCATATCATATTAATATTAAATAGCAAAAGAAATCCTAGATCGATTTCTCAACATCTTTCTTTCTTATTTCAACACTTTAGCCGTATAGGTATTTTGGTAAAAATTTTTTGAAAAATGTAACAAAACCCTATTTATTTACGGTCGATGACTCGAAGTTGAATATCATAAAATGATGAATTTATAAAAATCAAAACTCATCGCAGCGCCAATCACATTCAGACCAGCCATCTGCGCGGAAGATATTAACAATTAATATCTCCTGCGCAGATGGCAGATGGCAGTGCAGAGTGCACGCGCAGATACAAGTGCACTGTCTATTCCTATCAAATTCCGGTGGGACGACTGCTCGAAACGACCAGTGAGAGGCTTTACAGTAAAAATGTTCCTTGAGCTTTACGTGCTCTACGAGGCACGGAGGTGATATACCGCCAACTTCCCAACTCCGGACTGTTACTAGGTTCACGACAGAAAGATTCAAGAAACAGAAAGACTCAGTAACTAAACTTGGCCGGACCCGGACTCGAATCCAGGACCTCCGGGTGCGCGACCTTACATGCTAGCCACTGTACCCCATGTAGCCACTACACCACCGAGGCAGTTAATCAGTACATATAAATAAAATTGAAGTGTCTGTTTTTAATTACAAATTAACAGCTTTTTAGTTTTTACTAAATCCTTATGAAAGTATATTTATGGTACTTACACATAAAAAAAAAACATTTTTAAAATTTTTGTCTCTTTTTCTGTCTGTTTTTTCCGGCTAGTCTCTGAATTCCGTTAAAATTGGCTGGGCCAATTTTAACGGAAGTTTCACTCGCAGTTAGTTAATGTTATAAGGAGTAACTAAAGCTAAGTACTTTTATTTTAATTACTCCGAGTAAGTGTGACTACGGTCTTACCACCCTTCCACTCCTTCAGGGAATACCATACCCATCGGTGGGACCTAAAAATGGATTGAATACGTATGTATTCATCATTATCATAAAATATTATATACAGTATATATATATATATATATATATATATATATATATATATATATATATATATATATATATATATATATATATATATAAGCAAGCGCGGCCCCGTCCGTGTTATAAGCGTTAAAACAATCAAGAAAATTCAATTTCCGTATAGAATTTCCAATTCCAATACAAACAAGTTTCTACTTTTTTTATTAAATTTTTACTTTCTAAGTTCTTTTTAAGTTTCTACTTTTTTTATTAAATTTTTTAATTATTTGATTTTTTTATTTAAATTCTTAAGTATTGATTTATTCAGGTCAACCAATTTATATATACTGATACGGGACCTCGTCAGACTTACATTTAAAATAAAGAGATTAAAGAGAAACAAAATGTTCAAACTTGTTTTTAAATGGTTTCGCCTAAAAATATTTCTCTAATATATTAATTCCTAAGGCTACATTTCTTTTGGTTATTTCAACTCAAAATAACTCTTAATAGATATTAGGTACGTATATTTAACTCACTTAGGAATAACAATTTTATTGAACTGCCTTTTTTATGGGGATATTTTTTTCATAAATACTACTTTATTCTCCTCGACTCTCTAGCACCGCGAGTGTCTTGGTAGATGGCTGGCTTGGGATCCAGGCAACATATGAATCAATTTTTGTTGTCTTCGAATTTTTTACTCGAATATTCCTTAAAAATTTTAAGGAATTTTTAAGGAATATTTTAAGTTGAAATCGAAAAAGACGTACCTACCTACCCGTTTGGCGTTTCTTTTGTTTTCAATAAAAATAAAATATAAAAACGTATTGAATACAAACTCATGCCATTCTTTATTCTTAAAAGTTACAAAATGGAAAAAACTTAGTATTCAATCCTATAAATAATCATTAATCTTTGTGTATACGTGCGACATTTTAAATAAAAACAAAAATCTTTTTGGATTTTATCGCGGTTTTATTTTAGTTTCCGAGATTTCGATGTTTTACATCAAACACTAGGTAGTATATTTAGTATATTTAGTAGGTACATATTCTTATTAACCATTATTAAATATAATTATTTATTAATTATTATTATTTCTTATTATTTATTATCTTATTCTATGTAATTAAAATCAGCAAAGTTTGTTTGTTTGAATGCTCTAATTTCAAAAACTATTGTTTACAAGTAGACCTATATATTAATAACCAGCGACTCTTCCCTTGATTTAGCACCTTCCTTTTGAATCACTCTAAAAAAACCGCATCAAAATCCGTTGCGTAGTTTTAAAGATTTAAGCATACATAGGGATATAGGGACATAGAAAGCGACTTTGTTTTATACTGTGTAGTGATAATGTTCGCCGACCGATTCCGGCCATGGCGCCATTCTCATTGAGACTGGCCAACTGCGCAGGAGATACTATAAAGCAGAAGTGTACGCGCAGACACTAAACTCTCTACTCCTATTACTCTCGTATTCCGGTGATACGACTGCTTGACACGACTAGTGATAGTTAAGGCGCAGAACCGACAGCTTTACATACGGTTTTACCGAAGCTTACTAAACAGAATTACTCAATAGTTAAACTTGGTTCGACTCGGAACTCGAACACAGGACCTCTCGATGTATAACTATAACCGTATACATGCTAGCCACTACATCACCGAAACAGTTTCTACAAAAACATAATCAATAATCATGCCCTAAAAGATTTTTTCAATGTTAAGTTTCCTCTCCACACAGTATGCTGCTGTCAGCATACTTTGCATTGCCATCAATATTCGGCTTTAACATCACTCGGTCTACTCGATATTATAAAGCTTGATAGTAAACTAGAGTTTCTGTGTCTTTCAAATAGAAAGCAATCACACATAAAATTTTTCAAATAAATATAAATATTAAAATATATAATAGGTAAAGAAAATATTAAAACGAAAAAGTTTCGTACAATTTTTTGTTAATTATTATACGCCTCTTATTCTAACATTAGGTTTCTTCAAAGCGTATACAACGGCCCATCCATATACGCTTCAAAATTGCTAAAAAATGCAATAGATAAACATTAAATATGATGATTTTAAAAAGGCTGATGCTAGTCGTCTGCTAGTTGGACGACTAAATTATTTTACTCGTCCAATTCTTGGACGACTAAATTATTTTACGGCTGTTGCTAGTCATCCGGTAATCGTATGAATAAAAATTTATTATTTGTCCGACTATTGTCGGTTTGGACGAATATCTATCACTTTTTTGATTTCTAATATAAAATAAGCGATTTTTATGTGCAGGATATACCTATGCCAAAAATAAAATAAAAATAACTTTAACCTACCGAGCTGTTTATTATTAAGATTCCACCAACTTTTAAGTCCAAGAGTTTAAATATGTAAAAGAGCTGGTTTTATAGAGTCGTTCTATGAAATTTATATCACTAACACTCACTAAGTGTATGTACCTACATCAAATCAATGTACTAGAAATTATTTATTGGTATTTTGTAATTAACAAAAATGAAAACCGACTTCAAAACGCTACAAATCGAAACTAAAAAGAAAAAAAAATAATTTTAATTACTTAGTTATTGTTGGAGTCGGTGCCAGCCAAGGAGATTGTATTAGGATTATTTTGCTTTGGCTGGCACCGACTCCAACAATAACTAAGTAATTAAAATTATTTTTTTTTCTTTTTAGTTTCGATTTGTAGCGTTTTGAAGTCGGTTTTCATTTTTGTTAAAAAATAATTTATTTTAAATTTTTTTGTGGAAATTATTATGTTTAAATAAAATATTGGAAGGCTAACTAAACTACTGCTCCAATAAGTCAGCGAAGTTTTGAAATGAACGACAATAGTCAATCGAGATTTGTCCACGTCTATTTTTCCACGTAACTCGTAGACGTTAATAAGATTTACCTTCTATTATCAATCCACCTAATATCCTGAAGGAGTACGACTATCAGTTCATAAGTACGTATAATATTAAAAGAATTTTCTTTCAACTCCTAACCGTTGAGGAGATATATATACCTTACATCATCACAAATTCTTGAACAGCTTTAGAAAATATATGAAAAAGGTAATCAGTGCCGATAAAATTTAAGGGTTGCCCTCGATTTCTCTAGGATCCCATCATCAGATGCTGACTTGGTGACAATGAGAACATCTTGAATGTATACCCTACCGAACAAAAAAGAAATTTTTAAAATCGGCCCACAATTCACGGAGAAATCGGTGAAAACACATAAAAAACAACTGTTGAGGAATTTTACCTTCCATCATCAGCTCATCCACATGAGATGATGATTTTCATACGTAAAAGCTTTATCGGGTTTAGAAAATATATCAAAAACATAATAGGTGCCTGTAAATATTGAGAGTTGCCTTCGATTTCCCTGGGATCCCATCATCAGATCCTGACTTGGTGACAATGGGACCACCTCGGAACTATACCCTACCAATCAAAAGAAAAATTTTTGAAATCGGCCCACAGACGGCGGAGCAATCGGTGAACATACATAAAAAAAAAAAAAAAAAAAAAAATACATACAACGGAACATATAACCTCCTCCTTTTTTGAATTTTTTTTGAAGTCGGTTAAAAAGTACTGTAGAAACATCCGCAATTGCATACACGACTATGTTAAAATTTAAAAAACAAATTGATTTCTCTTTAAGCCATTTAAGAAGCAAAAGTGTCAGTCGCGATCTATCAAACACCAATAGTCGGACGAATGATATTTAATTTATTCGTCCGCTTAGCGGATGAATAGACACTTCGTTTTAATAAAAATAGATCAATAGGCAGATTTCAATCTTCACGAAGGTCGTAGCAGACACGAAATTTGTAGATATTTTCTAAACACTTACCTGTTTTATTGAAATATCACTACATAGTATAAAACAAAGTCGCTTTCTCTGTCCCTATATCCCTATGTATGCTTAAATCTTTTAAACTACGCAACGGATTTTGATGCGGTTTTTTTTAATAGATAAAGTGATTCAAGAGGAAGGTTTATATGCATAACTAGCAGATCCCGCGGCTTTGCCTGTGCGTAATCTAGGGAAGAGCCTGAGCAAAGCGAGGGCGAGTCGCTAGTTATTCTATAAACTATAGACATCTCGTTACGAAATGAAGGTCTAGGGAATTTACCGCCCGCCTAATAATAGGTACAAGAAAATATTTTTCCTTCTAGGAATAAACAATAACACTATAGTTACCTGTTTACTCTTATAAATTACATCCTGTAATGACAAATAGACTCGCGCCTGGATATAAAATGTTAAGACTTTCAAGTCATAATAATGTTATTCCACAGTAAACTATGTCATCATGGGGAAGCTCAGGAAAAAAATCCTCATTTGTATGTAATAAAGTCGTCCCGACCGATTTCAATCCGGACTGAGAGTAGCTGTGTATCACACAATTTTTCGCGTTAAGGGGTCGTCCAAAAGCGCGCGGTTAAATGTTAGTCTGCAAGATCACGCATCTAATTTCGGTCTAGAAATCGCGCCTTCAAAGAAAAAACACGTAATAACTCACTACACCCCCCCTCTCCTAGTGATATTTCGTGATTTTCTCCAAAGGTCCCCCCCCCCCCCCCCCTTTCGTGCCTCACGTGATTAATGGACGATACCTTAAAGACGAATGCGCTCCCTAATCCAGATCCAGAGGAAGATTCATGCGCAAGATCGATAGCTTTCGTGGTTAACTACCTACTTCCCAAATCTGGGTTACTGACTGACATGACCTATTAAACTTGACATAAAACCCATTAACCAAAATTGGCCCGTCCCGGACCAAAGGCCGATATTCATAGATATTTAAGTTAAAGCAATAATTAAAAGTAAAATAAATGTCACATAGTGATCAATAATAAGATTTACTACTGGTTTTGGCTCTTTCTTAATGTCCCTGCTGAGCATGGACCTCTCTTCTATAAGAGGGGATCAGACCATAGTTCATATTTCTTACGAAAGCTCGCTAGGTACTTTCGCAGGTTTCCGCAATTTGTTTTAGGGTTACCTAGAAAAGTGATAAAGAGACTACTACCGCCTTGAACGACATTTTTACTAAATATTTCACACAACAAGAGTTTATATTATACTAAATAGCAACTATCGGTAGCAGTTAATGTTGTAACTTGTCGGTATGAAGTTCCTTTATTAAAAAATGCATAGTACATATTAGGTAGGTATAGTACTTTTACATCCGACGACAGAATAACATTGTGAGGATAGAAAAGGAATCAACATGTATAATAAAATAAAAACACAATGAAACACATAAGATGGAAGTATGTATGTATGTAAGTAGGTGGTACATCCGTAAACAATACGATAAAATGTTATTTTTAATTGTTTTTCAGTTTTCTTAAATTCTCACGCAAGTTTATCAATTTGCTGCGGTCATGTATATTTTGCACCCGAGACTATGAGGAAATAAAAAAATAATATAAAATCCGTATTCTCCTGAAAAGCTACTATTCCACTTCACACTTTGTGAAGTGAAAGACGTTTATTTTAAAAAGACATACAAATAAAGCCGCAAAATGGCTGACGTAGTCAATAGTCTCATGTTGTTGTTCGATCGCCCAAATGAACCAATGGTTTCTCCGAAAGGCGACAAGAAATCTTTATTCCAATTGACCGAACAACATCTGGTAAGTATATTAGTTTCCGAAACATTTACTCATTTTTAACTCATAACTGTGTTACCATTTTACCGCTTTGTACTTGCCCATTGAAAATAAGATGACTTCTATGGACTCCGTGTACTCTCTTGCAGAATAAGTAAAGTTTGATTTTTTCGTCATGGGTCTCTCTATTTTATAGCTTTAAAAAGGCTCTCGACGCCAATGACGTTCCTAGAACGTGTTGGATGGAATCCCTACCTAGTTCGTTTGCCCTCTTATGGGATGATTACTATACTTTGACACATTAAACCTATCCCATTTCAAGCTACTTAAATAATATTATAATGATAGCAACTAATGTTTTTTTATAATCGGAAATTTTAAATCTTAATAATAAATTCTTAAACTTAAAATATTAGTAGCTATATAAATTTTATCTCGTTGCAGGAGGTAGAGTAATTAGTATCGACTATCGTTATACTATTTTCGTTTATGAAAATGTCCCCATAAGCAGTAAAATTAAATATTTAGTTAGTTATAGATAATCTAAATCGTGTAAACAATTAACATCAATATTGTGAATACAGGACTGTTTACAAATACGTAGTATTTACTATTTTCAATGTTATCGTAACGGAAACAATGCTATAATTATTATTAACAAGTATGCGGTGCTAAGAAAACATTTACATGATGTGACATACTCGTATATTCCTGATTTAGGTACATTTATACTTATGAAATATTTTCTTTATTGTATTTTTGTTTTTTAATTTGTTAGTTCTGGTAAAGATCGGTGAGAGTTCAGGCGCTGGACCGAACGGTTTACATTAGCTTGGATAAAGACTATATAACCAGCTCTACTCACTCTTTTTCTCTCTTCCTCTCTTTATTATATTAAGACTAATCACTAGATTAAGCCATAGAAGGACTAAAAGATTGGTTTTAACACTTTCAATCAATGGCCCAAAAACTTTGTTTTCACTTTTTTTTCCATTAAACAAAAATTCAAAGTGTATTTACTACCTACCATAATAAGGTAAAGGCACCTAATTCCGCGGTATTTTCACCTAAACTAGAAAGAACTTTATATATTAAGCATTTACTATAACTTTCTGCAGAATTCGCTATTTTTATCAGAAGTATTATTTATCTAACTCTTGAAATACACTTACAGTTTAGCAATAGAAAATTTTATATTATCTTTAATTAATTAAAAATGTGAAGAAGTCGAGAGCACCTAATTGCGATGTAAAAATCCTAATTCCGATGTATTTGGTTCCTAATTCCGAGTGTTCAAAATACAAAGAAATGGAGGTGGGGAGAATAATACATGGTGTTCAAAAATCAAGTCTATTTATTTACTGTGGTCTTTAAATCAGTCTTCAGTCTTTTATGGTAAAATGACACCACAACATGTAATTTATTTAGATTAATAATATTATTCTAAGTAAAGATGTAAAAAACATAGGAGTAACTAGTAACTATATATAATTAATTCGTTAACAGTATTTTTTGTTTTCTTCATAATATTACAAATAGATACACTACTACCCTCATTGATTGCTGTAATAGCATTTCGGAGATCTTCTTCCGTGTGTTCTTTTGGCTTCATTATCCTACAGCAAAAAAAATAATAATATCAATATTTAAAATACTATGAGCCCATACCTTATGAATTTCTATAAAAGCTGCGTAAGATAATGTAACAGGCAGTTTTTCAATTTGTCATGATAATTGATTTTTAATTTGTTAAATAGGCAGCGATTCGAGTACTAAGAACTATAATACAAACATTTGAGAGAGCAATAAATGAGATTGTTAACTGTTGAATATTGTTTTCTGGAAACTCTTCTGAACTTTTTAATAATTAACACACTGTATTGTACTTGTGTCAATACCACGAAATTAGGTGCTCATAGAACCTTATTCCGACTAATTACCATATCACATTTTTTAACTCCGATTATTAAAAACCAAGAGATTTTTCAATATTTTATAAATAAATGAATCTTTAATTGCAATATCTTCGAAAAAATACATAGAACACAAACAGAAATATATCAAATACATTAATAATTCAGTTTAATGTTATTAGTCTTTCCATATAATAAATTAATAAAGTACCTAAATAGATAATCTTTGATCATGTATAATTAGTGAGTTTGACGCCAAAACATACATCGGAAATAGATTTTTATATTTATTGGCCATTTAATTAATCAAAACCAAAACAGTAAATTTTGTAATTATAAAATTACCATCAAAATTTAAAGAAAAGAAAACGTCTATAAAATCGCAATTCCGTGGTATACATCGGCATTAGGAACCAACTAAAATATTTGGCACCTAATGCCGTGGTATTTTTAAACTTTATTTACTCTTAAATTGTTAAGAAAAATACACAAATGTTACGTGTTTTAAATAAAAAATATAACTCTTCTACTATTTTAATCTAAACATGTACTCATATAGCATTAAAATATCATCTAAAACACTATTTAGTAAAACATAGTACTTACGTGCGTAAGGTCCAAAATGTATGGAGCGTGCGTTCAAGTCAGCTGCTAGCGCAAATTTTACGCATTATTTTAAAATGTACACACATTAACACACTCTTTTACTCATATAAACACGAACAGATAAATTATGAATTCAATATGGTATCTTACACACAAAAAGAACTTGTAAATTACTTGAAATCACTGTTTGTTTAAATACCTCGGAATATGGTGCCATTTTTAGAACCCCTCGGAGTTAGGTGCCTTTACCTTATACTATGATTAAATATTACCTACCTGATAAAGCTTAACCGCGAACTTAAATAGATGCTGCTATTAAATGATTTTCTATTAATTATTTATTATTGTATGCATTTTCCTTGAAGGTTTATGTAAAAATAAATCGCTAAAAGACTTATGTGACATGAGTAGAAGACCAAAATTTAATAATGGATAATATGTTTTAGGGAGATGACTACAAGAGAAATGGAATTGAAATAAATAACCGTTTCGGGAAAGAGGCAAATGAAGTTATACCTGTAAAACAATTGAAGAAAGTGCCCAAATTTCAAAAGGCCAGGCGGTTGGCGACAGATTCGGAATTCTCTGTTCTACTGCCAGCCCACCAGGAAATGGCTGATGAAGTTATAGACGAGATGTTAGGTAACTATTTGTATTTATATTTTATACAATTTAAAAAATCATCCATGCCTGGTCTTCGCTTTATATTAGCTTTATGTATATAAATTATGTATATAAAGACTTTGGTAGCCCAGCGGTAACGCGCCCGCTTGGATAACCGAGTGATGCGGGTTCACATCCGAGTCTCGCACCTCTGATACGTTCATGTGCGAATTATTTATATCATGATTGCCTCTTACGGTGAAGGAAACCATCGTGAAGAAACCAGCATGTCTGAGAAAACCTAGCAAGTTTTCGAAAGACATGTGAAGTCCGCCAACACGCAACTAGGCCAGTACGGTGGACAGCCTGATCCCCCTCGTACTAAGGGAGGCCGGTGCCCAGCAGTGGGACATTAAAAATGGCTGATGACATATAATATATTGTATCTATACATATAACAAATTCTGATTAAGTGAAATCACTACAGTAAATAGTTCGTGGAAATTCTTATTGAAATAGCCATCGTTATTGTCGGCACACAGAATCTAGTACTTATTTATAATTTTTGTCTATCTATCTGTCTGTCTATGACCTCATTAAGTGAAAAACACTAAACAGATTTTGATGAAATTTGGTAAAATGATAGCTGGTTATCTGGATCAAAATATAGGATAGACCGTACTTTTTACCGCGGAAAACTATTTTTTTGTGATATCCATACCCCATAAAATTAAAAAAATGACTGAATGAGGAGTTCACTGACTCATTTATATAGTCAGTAGTCACCCAAAACATATAGATAAATTCTTATGGCCTCTATGCGTGCTATACTTCCTATCGCACACGGAAAAAAGTTTATTTCATAAAAAAAGAATACTTCAGTTCGCATTGATAAATATTGCTTAAGATTTTAACTTGCCATAAATAATTACTTTTGTACTTTCCTAAAGTTTAATTAGGTAGGTACGGTCTAATTGAGAACTAAGTATATCAGCTTCGTTTACTTGGTAATGATATTTAAAGTGATATAAATATATACTAGTCTAGTATGTACCTATACTGAAAAAATAGACAATACGATATCGACGACACGTTTGGCGCAGTTTGTAGTGACCCTGCATTCTTACGGCAGCAGTCGCGGGTTTGAGTCCCGCTGGGGGCATTCATTTGTTAAACTCGGATATTTGTACTCCAGTCATGGGTGTTTATATTTATAATATATACGTATTTAAAACTTATATAAGTATGTAGTATATCAACTATCTGGTATCCGTAACGCAAGCTTCCTTCGTAGCTTACCACGGAACTAGATGGCGCTGTGGGTAATAATGTCCCAACATATACGTCTATCTTTAGCTGAACTCAAGGCACTGCGACAAACACGGTATAAATACAAGAAATAAGAATAAACTTGTAACACCCAGTTTTCGCCTACAAAAAGTAAATAGGTCATTTATGGGGCAAGGTGTACGCATGTATAATAAAATTCCACAGTCAATACTGAGCTTGCCTTTGAAGCAATTTAAATCTAAAATTAAAAATACGCTACTGAATAAGGCTTATTACACCATCACGGAATACCTAGTAGATGTAAATGTGTGGGATTAGTGACTGGTTGTGTCTCACGTAGGATAAATAGATAAATTGTAATACCATATTGTTACCAAATAATTTTTTTTGAAAAGAGCAACTGTTGAGTTTCTCGCCGGTTCTTCTCAGCAGAACAGCTTTCCGAGCCGGTGGTAGCTTACTCACAGACTTACAGACTGACATTTAATTTTATTAATGTAAAAATGACGATTCAAAAGAGCTTGTAAAAGTCTATTTGAATAAAGAATATTTTGATTTGATTTGATAATAATTAATAAGTAATTTTGTGTTGTCTTAGCCGTCCCTGAGAACCAACTACAAGATTTCCTTTCAACGTGTGTGTTCGCAAGAGCTAACTTAAACCCTCAATTGTTCAACTACAGCTATTCTGTCGCCTTGATGCACAGGTTTGAGGACATAATATATTATATTTATTTTAATGATTTTATCTCATGGACAAAGTTGTGATATAAATATTATTTCAGGAAAGATACAAAAAATGTTCCTATTCAAAACTTTGCTGAAACGTTTCCTTCGAAGTTCGTCACTTCTCAAGTGTTTTCTACCGCTCGCGAAACCGCTGCAGTTGCTGCTCAGGGAGCTCGGGTAACATTATTTTTTTATAATTATTAATAACTGCTTTTAAATTCAATTTTAATATAAGTAAGCACGAATAAAAGCGACAAGTTTGTTTTAAGTCGCTATCTCTGCAAGCACCAACCAGCATAAATAAAATCCACAATTTATAGCATACTAGCGAGACTAGATTTAGCGCGAGTGAAGCCGCGGGTTCGCTAGTATATTATACATAATATAAAACTTCCTATTGAATCACTCTGACTATTGAAAAAACCGCATCAAAATCCGTTGCATAGTTTCAAAGATCAGAGACACGGCTGGTGCAACCCAGTCGAAACGTCGGGAATAAGGTGTTTATATATACCATTGTTGTAAAAATAACCAACTACTTAACCATTAAAATAAGATAATATCTGTGTAAATTGTAAATATGCAAGAAATAAAATACTTTTTATTTATTATATACCATTAAAAATACATGCGTCAAGTCTCGCTGTACGATATATCATATATATACATAATAGTTATGAAATGCGAAAGTAAAAAGCTGCACTGTTAATATGTTTTGTGACGTGTTTTCCGGTGACTTATGAGTATTATTTTTTTGACATGTTTAGCTCAGTTTGTGGGTTTGTAGTGAGTAGTGACCCTACTTTCTGCGTCAGCGGTATCAGGTTCGAGTTCCGCTGGCAATTCATTTGTTAAGCACGAATGTTTGTACTTCAGTCATGGGGTTAGTCTAGATTATATTTATAATATGTATGTATTTAAATGTGTAGTATCTTAACTATCTGGTATCCTATATTTGGTATATGTATATATAAGCCACGTAGCTTACCACGGAACTAGATGGCGCTGTGTGTAATAATGTCCCAACATATTTATTCATATATTTGTTTTTCTTACAGCGTACACCAATAATAATTCCGAGAGACTATACAGCTACTGACCTGGATGTCGAACATCGCTTGGCTTATTGGAGGGAAGATCTCGGAATAAACCTCCACCACTGGCATTGGCATCTCGTGTACCCGTTCAGTTCTACCCAGCGTGAGATCGTGGCGAAAGACCGACGCGGAGAACTATTCTTTTACATGCATCAACAAATTATTGCGAGGTAAATTAAATTCCTACATTTTAACAAACGAAAATTTTTCCAATGTAGATAACGATCTTATAAAGTTCCTTTTTATCTTTTGAGGGAACCCTAACCATAGTTTTAATTTAAATTTTAATTTCAAGTTACTTGCAACAATTGATTTTGTTAGATACGTGAGTCGTCCATTAACCCCCCCTCCCCCATGGAGATACGTGGTGAGGTTTAAGACTACCCCTCCCCCTTATTTAATCTTGGTAAATTAAGCACCATGATAAAAACGTCCAGACAGACATTAAGGTTGTTGTGGTGGTTAATGGTTTCTGACCTGACTAACATACAAATAATAAAGAAAATTGTAATCATTTGTGTTATGAGCATGCCCTAGAGGCTAGATTAGGATGTTGAAAATAAAAAAAAACATATATTTTATATTATATTATTGTACATAAATATATTTAATTGACATTGTCCTCGGGCCACAGATTAGGGAGATTTTTTCAACACTAACAAATGGATAAGCATCTTGCAAATCAGCTGTTAACATTGTGCCTTGTTGACAACTTCGGTCTCATCAAGCCACTCGGCGTCATCATTTTCACGCACTACGCAAAGAATATCTCTCGATCTAGCGATTCGTCGCGTGAGGATGCGCGTAAAGGACGAGTGTTGTGCATCTCTGAAGTATTATTGCTCAATCTCATATCATTAGGTTGCTTCTGACATGAATTTAAATGTGCCTTAATACTTTTATTTGTACAGGCAGTAGTTCCCGCACAGGTCTTTTCAGAGATGCATGTCGTAGGATGTTTTACAGGTGACTTGGCTGAATAGGAATGTTCGCTTTTCTAATAGGTTGTCGCGGTGCGAAGGAAAACCCCCCCCCCCCATACACCCCCCCCCCCTTGTAATTAATAATATATCGTGATTGTGTGTAATTAGTAATATTTCGTGATTTTTTCCGAACCCCCTCCCCCCTTTTTAAACATCACGAGATTAATGGACGACCCATAGAGAAAGAATAGACTCAAAGTTGTATATCGAAGTGTATATGGCTACTTCTCCAAAATACCGTTATTTAGTTGATCGCTCTGGTGATTTTTAAATATTAATAATAATAGAGTTTAATGTGTTTTTTACAAATAAGGAGGTCTATAAAACACTAATTTTCTTATTGTCTCTCTTTTTCTACCAGCGGTTTATGAGATATTCATGTTTGAAATTTTGCGTAGCCAGAGCGATCAATATTGATGCCAGAGCAATCAAAAAATATTTTGAATCATAGAAAAACTGTTATATATGTATAGTTTTTTAACATTCATATCAATCCACTGACTAAAACATAATAGAAGGAAATAGGATCATTTTTAAATGAAAATCTTAACTAATAGAATCATTTATACTATATATATATTTATTTACTAAAAATTCTCACAATACTATATTTAGGGTGATGAAGGACAAACTGTAGATGTATCATTAATATTTGAACAACATGCACCCTGAATTTCATAACTTTGCAATAAGTTTGTAACATTGCGTAATAATCCCCTAGATCTGGTTATTGGTTTTGTTAAGTTATCATTATAGATATCGAGCGGCAAATGGTCTGACAAAACTTCCAAGGGATCACATTCTGTGTTTTCTTCTGCATCCCGATTTTCACAAACGATTGGTTGCTCTTGAATTTGAGCTAATTTTGCTAATCTGTTTTTCACTATATTTGTTAGAGCTTTCCCTACTTTTTTCCTCATTAATTTCTGTTGTTTTGAAGTAAAGGCAAATCAAATCAAATCAAAATATTTTATTCAGCATAAAAATTGTTACAATTTCTTACTGAACGTCATGAGTCTACCTCCAGTTCGGAAAAAAGAAACCTCTGGCCTGAGAAGAACTGGCGAAAGAACAAAAAGCAAAAACAAAAATGCGAAAGGCACTACAGTTCTCGAGGCGTAAGCTCAGCTTTGCATTTGTGTGAGTGATAGCTATAAGCCAATAGCCGCGCATCAAAAACCAGTTTATACCAGTTTAAACCACTTGCAACGTGGTACGCCTTCGGTCGTGCCTATCCCTACACTGCACTCACACAAATGCAAAGCTGAGCTTATGCCTCGAGAACTGTAATTGGTACTACTTTGCCTCGTTCTTTTTTTCTTTGATAGCTATCTCTTGATTTAATTAGCCATTGAGCGTAAAGATCAGGATCTCTTCTAATTTTTTCCATACGACGACGCTCGGCCAACTTCTTCTTCTCTCGCTTTTCTTCGATCGATAGTGTTTTTCGAAGCGTTTTTATGATCTGAAAAAACACTTTTCTATTTATTATTTGTGAAATATGTGCATGAAAGAGAAGAAAGTATACTGTTATCTCCCACATACACCTGCGATTAACACTGGCGATAGCGAAGACTTTTAGGAATCGTAGCGACGCGTGGAAGAGGTGCGTGTAGCGAGGATATTTACCAATTTAATTCTATAAACAGTTGTATTGATTTCAAACAAATATTCTATCTGTTTTTGCAACCAGTTAACAGTTGTGAGCAATATTAAAAAAAACGTTTTGGAGTTACAATTATGTATTTATAAATTTTAGTGATTTGTCATAAATCCACATATATGCAACAAATATAATTAATACTCAGATACAAATTTTCTTACAATATTTATCGCTATGGCCACTTTGCCCAGAGCGATCAGTGCCATAGCAGTCAATAAAAGTAACATATTTATAAATTCTGACAAAAGTATTAACATTACAAATTCCTTATTTTTACATCATTTTATCATTCTCACTACACACACTTTAGGCTAATCAATTTATATACTAACTTATTAATAATTTTAAAAAATGTGCCATAGCAATCAATAATTTTGAAAACCAAAGCCAGAGTTATCAATGACTTACCTTCGTACATCGAAATTGCGGAAGCGTAGAGCACAACGACTCTTTGTAGCTTTCGGAACGCGACTTGGAACACCTAGCTGGGAGGAGAGTGGAGTATTGGAGTGCATAATTTGGGATTGGCAAATGATTTCATGTTGTTCCAGAGCTATCAACAAAACACGTCGGACACTTCTTTCTTTTTGTATTGAACCAAAACTAATAAGCGTAATTATATAAAGTTCATTTGATTCAATAAAAACATTATTTAGTTAATTAATAAACATTTTTCCAGTCAAAATTCGGTTATAGAAGAAAAGTTATGAAACATAATTCTAACAAATCTGGAGTCAGGACACACCAGAGCGATCAATTTTTGACTGTTTACGATTTTTTTTAATGTACTTAAAATAAAGTTAGGCACCATTATGTAAATATCCAAGGTGTAGAATGGCAAACTACAATGTACAACAATTTTTATATAACAAAAATATCTTTAGAAGAAGTGTTTCTCCAGGCAGACGCACTTTTTTTTATCGTTTGGAGAAGTAGCCATATACATATAACATTATTTACTGAATTCTATGATATTATTTTTGATTATTAAAGGATATTATTCTCTTTTTTTATAACTATAATTATGAGTTGATAACATTTACTCTTTTAAAATAGTTTCCAGTTAAGTGCCACTCAATAATCAATCAATGTGATAGCAGTTAAATTAACACAAAATAAAATATTGTAACAAAACATAAGTACAATTTATTCACCAGATATAATGCAGAACGTCTAATCAATCTGCTGCCCAGAACAAAGAAATTTAATGACTTTACGGAAGCGGCGCCTGAAGCCTATTTCCCTAAATTAGACAGTTTGACGACGTCCCGCGGCTGGACTCCGCGCCAAGCGTTTATGCGGTGGCAGGACCTTAACCGACCTGACGAGGGACTGGTTGTGACCCTGGCTGATATGAACCGTTGGAGAAGAAATATTGAAGAAGCTATATCTACTGGATTAGTTAGACTGGCAAGTATTTGAAAACAAAATTGATCCTAAACTGATTGAATTCCCTGACATAATTTTTGTTTAATTATTATAAGTATTAGATTTTGCGTCTTTTAGTATTAAAGTAGGTACATTTTTCTCATATGGACTATTAGTCAGCCTCTCCCGTGACCAAGATTGCTGTAAAGCATTCGAAACGTCGGGAACCCCAAATCTTAATAAATCCGCGACAAAATCCGAAAATATAGAATATTCGCGTAACCCTAAGAAAGTATTATGGCCTAATGTTTTGCGGACCACTGGCCTGGCCGTTTCATTCACTGCTGGTGAATATGCCTGTCCCGTGTGGTGTCGTTCTTCCCACGCAAAATGGTGGATACAGCACTAAATGAAACATGTCGTATCTTTACTGGCTGTCTGAAGCAAACCCCAACACCAATGCTGTACCCACTGGCAGGAATTGTGCCTCCAGAGATCCGTAGAGCAGTGGCGAGTTCCAAAGAAAGGGCAAATATGGAACAAGACCCGCGTCATCCCATGCACGACAACATCTTAGTGCCACAAAGGCTAAAAAGCTGAAAAAGTTTCATGAAGAGTGTTTCACCACTTAGTGACGAAATACGAAATATTTCGCAGGACACTCATGGTTCTTTGCCTATTCCGTTCGTTCCACCGTCTGAGAATCTTGCGCCTGGACATAGTTTGCCTTGGCAGACCTGGAAATCTCTTAATAGACTTCGAACTCAGGTTGGCCGAAGTAAGGAAAACTTGACCAGGTGGGGATTTGCGAGCGGTGGCCTGAAGTGCAGATGTATGTAGATAGTACCGACTATTCCTCATTAGATGAGGCACCTACATACATGCCCTGCTTGCCCTGTTACCCGCATGTTATAGGAGCATGCCATTGATACAGCCATAATGATGGCCGAGTTTTGGGCTGACTCATTGTAACAATTGCCATCGACTCGATAAGAAGAAGTTACGTGACTGACAATTCATATTATAGTAGATAGAAGGTATACTAAATATTGTTTTCTTGTACCAGCCTAATGGATCAACGCAACCTCTAGACATCGACACACTCGGCAACATCGTGGAAGCCAGCATCCTGTCCCCGAACAGGGAGTATTATGGTACTCTACACAACGATGGACACAGTTTTGCTGGCTATCTGCATGATCCAACAAACCGTTATCTTGTAAGTTTTTAAATTGTCTTTCTATATTATATTATCATGATTTATAAAGTAGTATAAGAACAACATTAAGAATGTCGTTCAATTTGAACGCCATTAAACACCATAAAAAGCCATTTGGGCTATTTTTTTTAATCTTACTAAACGATTTTTATATTATACGTATAAAGGGCTTTTTAATTTAAGCTGACTGTTCAATTTAGCAATTTATGACTGATTCTTATTTTAGGAATCATTCAATGTGATATCAGACGAAGCGACTAACATGCGTGACCCCTTTTTCTACCGCTGGCACGCTTTTATTGACGACTTGTTCCAAAGGTTCAAGGAGTCCCCAAACAATCCTCCCTACTCAAGGTCTGAGGTAAGCTCAATGTTTTTGCAATAGAGAATACCATTTTAATTTTTTTTACAAAATACATCCTTTTGGCAAATATTCAACTGTAGTTTGTAGCTAAATGTAGAAACAGTATAAGTCTACTAGCAAGTCTTAGCATGAATAGGCCCCTCACAGAAATATTGCGGAAAACAAGGGAATAAAATAGTAACGTCAGTAATGTATATGAATTTCCTATAAACCACTCGTCCTGTAGTAGGTGGGTTGGTTAAAGTAATATAAAAATTAACAATCATGTATAAATATATTATCACGTGTCTTCTCCATTGGACACGATATTGGCGAAGTAATCTGTGCATCGGAAACTGGAACGCTTTGAATCTCTTGACAAGAAAATTGAATTGTATTGAAAAAATTAAGCCATGGTTCATTGGTTTTGCAGCTCGAAAATCCAGGTGTTCAGATAAGCTCAGTACGTATTGAGAGCGCTACCGGTGATGTGAACACTCTCAACACCTTCTGGATGCAGAGCGACGTGGATATGTCGCGTGGACTGGACTTCTCCGACCGCGGGCCGGTGTACGTGCGCTTCACACACCTCAACCACCGCCCTTTCAGATATGTGTAAGTAATATTAGATTTAAATAAATATTTAATTGTATGAAGACTTAGGATGTTTCTATAAGCTTTACCTACAAGGTACAATACTAATCTTTATCTATGTGATATAATACACTCACACACTTATCACGAAATATCGAAAACTTGAACAGGTATAATGATAAAGATGAACTTGGGCAGGAAGGTAGTTTATAGTTAGTAGACGTCCGCTAAGATTGGATATTGCGACAGGGCCGAATTAAGGTCTAAGGGCTCTCGCAAGTTTGTATTAAAGTTCCTTATTTTTTGTGTTACAAACTCAAAATTTGGCAGGGAGCCTAGGGACGAACCCGAGCGCAGCGAGGTTCAGTATCTGTATACACTATACTGTATACACTATACTGTATACATGTAGGTACAATATACTACGCATCAATTTATTTTGGCATATTTATGTTGCTACAAAATTCTTATAGAAGTTCAAGATCGAAATAGGGTCGAAGATCAAGGAAATCGGGTTTTTTACTTGTTCCATATTGTGCTTAAAACAATACTCATTACTAAAGTTGTAGAGCGTCGTCTGCAAAGGTCGTAGACAATATTTCATAATCAACCTTTCTTTAAAAGTAAGAGTGCAACGGGCAAAAGTACATGAGGTTATTAACTGTGTAATTTAGTGAATAAATGTTTAATAATTATATTAAAAGTAAGCATAATATTAATAATATTCAACGACCCGTTTGGCTCAGTTTGCTAATTGCTTTGTCAGCGCGACAGGTTCGGGTCTCGATGCGAGCATTCATTTGATGTGCACGAATGTTTGTACTCCAATCATGGCCCATGGGTTTTTTATTAACAATAATCTATACTAATATTATAAAGCTGAAGAATTCGTTTGTTTGTTTTTTTGTTTGGTTGAACGCGCTAATCTCGGGAACTACTAGTCCGAATTGAAAAATTCTTTTTGTGACGGATAGTCCGTTTATCGAAGAAAGCTATAGGCTATATTACGACAAATATACTTAAAGACAAGTGTTGTACCATATCGTCTCAGAAAGAATTAGGTTTCCGGTCTTTAGAACGCTGCGAAGCCACGGGAAACGCTAGTAATACTTACATAAACGTAGCGTACGCGTACCATGGAGTTAGATGGCGTGTGTGTAAGAATGTCACAACATTTATCAGAACTAAGGTACATAATTTGCATAACGATAATAAGTACATGCTATCCTTAGAATTGACGTCAACAACACGGGCAGCGCACGCCGCGCCACTTGCCGCATATTCTTATCCCCGAAGTTTGACGAACGCAACTTGCCCTGGATCCTGAACGACCAACGCAAGATGTTCATCGAGATGGACAGATTTATTGTACCATGTCAGTATTACATTAATTGATGTCTTTAGTTTCATAAATCCGAGTCATACGTGAAATTAATGTAAATATTATAGTATAAATACTTAGTACCCATTAAAAAGATATTGATTTTATAGTGCTATATGAAGTCTTGGATCATTTTATGTATTTAGTTATCTTCAAGAATTTTAAGTCTTACTTTTAACCTTTGCTTTATAAAATATACGACTCGATGGCGTACCTATTCTAAAATCTCGCTTAAGTGTACGACTGCAAATCCGCAGGTCATGGGTTCGAGTCCCGGGTCGAATTATTAAGTTTTTTTATTTGGCTAGCCTCAGTAACCGCCTGGATTTAAGATTGGCAGTGTGTCACCAGTCACTACCGTGCCTCCAAGCTAAGTCAACCTATTGTCGATAGTATTTTTTATGATCCAGTGTGTTTTACGCTGCACCAAGACTGTTCCCTCATTATAAATTTCTGCTTCCATTACAATACGTGTGGACTGGAACGGCTTATAATATGTTTTTTTAATCAGTGAACGCAGGACAGAACACAATCACCCGCCAATCGACGCAATCCATCTTGACCATCCCGTTCGAGCAAACCTTCCGCGACCTATCGGCTCAGGGGAGCAACGCGCGCGCCCCGAGCCTCCAAAACTTCAACTTCTGCGGCTGCGGCTGGCCCCACCACATGCTGGTGCCGAGGGGCACGGAGTCGGGCAGTCCTTACGACCTGTTTGTGATGCTATCCAACTATGACTTGGACCGCGTAAGTGCTAAAATGTAAATAATAAGTTTGTAGGGACCCTACGTGCCAGTGGTCGCGGGTTCGAGTCCCGCTGGGGGCGTTCATTTGTTGAGTACGAATGTTTGTACTCCAGTCATGGGTGTTTATATTTATATTATGTATTTATTTAGTTATATATTATGTAGTATATCAACTATCTGGTATCCGTAGCACAAGCGCCGTAGCTTAATATGGAACTAGATAGTGCTGTGTAATAATGTCCCAACATATTTATTATACTAATTATTTTTTTAATTCACATGAGACTCAAAACTGAAGGCTTAGACAAAATACCATTCTATAATTATCGGTGAAATAGTTTATAATAACTTTAATAAAAATAATATTTAATTTACAGCTTGAATATCGAAATGATATGATGATAGAAAGTTAATTAAGTCAATAAAAAATTTCAGGTAAACAATCCTGAAGGCAATCCATCTAACTGTGTTGAAGCATCCAGTTTCTGTGGACTTCGGGACAGGCTATATCCCGACAGACGTCCCATGGGCTATCCCTTCGATCGCCCCTCTAGGACTGCGGCTAACATCCAAGAATTTATTCTTCCTAACATGTCTCTTACTGACATAACGATCCGCTTACAAAATGTTACCGAACAGAATCCAAGGAACCCTAAGACATAAATCTTTACATATAATGAATGTTTATATTAAAAATCGTATTTTAACAAGTATATTTAAAAGAAAGGCTAATAGGTTAAGTCTAGTGGATTAATAGGTATAGAACATATGTACATAACATTTATATTTTAATTTTAGCTCTAATTTGTGACCCATTCATTATAATAAATTTGTACTACTTTCATTCAAAATTTATTTTTATTTTGTACCTTTCCCTGTACATTACCAATTGATCTATTTATACAAGTATTAAAATTTTAAGTTCAATCTGAACATTAAATATTTTTTGGAAAATCTTAATGTAATAGAACCCTATTATTCGTATTTAGTACAGAGTTAGAACTATAGTTTTTAGAACTTTTGTCTGTCTGTCTGTGACTACATCCAAGGGTCTACTGCACAGATTTTTATGAAATTTAGTAGGTTGATAGCTGTTTATCCAGGTCAATATAGGATGCTTTTTACTGCAGAAAGGTATTTCATTTGTGAGAAATCTATATTCAACTCAGATAAAATTATATTAGGTATAGATTTTAAAGTAAATAAGTTATGGGCTTGATTTTCAATTTATTTATAAAGACATCAATTAATTTTGGGTTGAAAAAAACAACTTAATTAAATCAAATTTTATGTTTATTAATTGAATTAACATTATTTATACATTTCTCAATAAAGTGTCACTGTACTAAACAATATTTTGTCTATAATAATTTACATTGATTCTATACATTTATTATTACTTCAAGGGAATAAATGACATTAATTATAAATATTAACGATAGCAACAAGGAAGAACCAAGTGTTTACTGTATTTATTAAACATATTTAGTATTACCTAAAAACAATTTTGTAACTTCTCATCTAAGCAACTTTATATAATAATAGAACTATAATATTGAATGATTAGTATCTTACCATGATCCCAGAATTCCAGCAATCTCATAAACCTATAAAAACAAATCATGTTAATGAAAAAGCAGAAATTAAACCTATTACTAAGATTAATGCAATCTGAATCAGACCTATCATTAAGTGATTATCATATAGTAATCAAACATACACATTCGGCTCGTGTGAATTATCATCATAAAATTGATTTTTTATAATTATATAATGTAATTTCAATGTATTAGATAAAGCGTACTGAATCTTACCTCTATAATCTAAAACATATCTCCTAGCAACCTGTAAAGAAAAATCATTTCAAGATTAGTTTGGTTATACTTTTATCATAATCTTTATAAGAGAATTATTATTATCAGACCTATCATTTAATATCATGTGTTATTCATTTAAACACATTTCGGCTCGTGTTTTTTGTCATCATTTATCATTTAAGAATAGATAGTAGGAGTAACTTATCTTTTCCAAATATTGATATTGCAATCGGAAGGATGTCAAATACCGATAACGGTTATCGATCAAATTAAGTAGTATATATAAAAGGTAATATCTAATCTTTATAAGAAGAAGCACTAGTGTTAAATGAGCTTTTTATTTCCGATGAAAAAAATTATGAGGTTAAGTCACCACGTGTTGGGTAACTTTCTGACATTTTATGAGGAATAAAAATTAAAGATTACTTCAAACCTGATTCATCTGGGTAATATCTTCAAGTAGACTCTCAAAAAACTAAATTATATAATGAAATAAATTGAAAACAGAATTATATACTTACCAGAAATACTACTAAAGTCAAAATGAAATTGAAACTTGAAACTTGAAACTTGAAAGCGAAATACGAATGACGATTGACGATTGACGATTTACGAAATACGAAGTAACCGGAATAGTGTTGTGTATTACGATCGACCTACTAAAAACCGATGTAAAATAATTGTTATATTATAACAAAAGACTTACCTAATCAGTTATAAATACTATTATTTACTTTAAATACATGTATTTTTAATTCAATATTATTTTTAAAGCGTTTTATATTTGTACCTTTAAAATGTATTATTTATTGTATTTGTCTGAAAAGTTTATTTAAATTCTGTAAATCTTATCAAGCACTGGTTACAAAATAATATTTATTTATTTAGATTATATTTATTGCAGCACTAGCAGTACCCGCCGCTTCGCCCGCGTTAATCTTTTTAATCGCTACTAATCTTTATTCGAACACTCGCAATCGGTTGATCTGTAGATTGCCTGAAAATTCTCAAAACTTACTCCAGCTATTTCAGAATCCATCGTTAATATACTCCTGAGCGATGCTGTTACCTCTCCCGCTCTTGGCTCCTCCAAAAAAAAAATTGTAGCGCAAAAAATTAAGAAATACAAACTTGTGACAGCCCTTGGACCTTCTTAATCAGGCCCTCGCAAAATTTGTTCTAACAATTAACTACCTTCCTGAAAATTTTAAAGTTTATAACAAAAAGATAGAGGAACATCATACAAACTTGCGAGAGTCCCTAAACCACCTTAATGCGGTCCTGTACAAAACCCATTTTAGAGGTCTTCTACTAACAATAACTACCTCTCTGTGTGTGAAGTGAAGTGTGTGTGAAGGACTTTCATACAAACTTGCGACAGAACAAAAATCCGGCCCTGTTCCAAAAGTATACTACAGTTTAAGCGGATTTCTTCTAACTATTAACTTCCTCCCTGTCAAATTTAAAGTATGTAGCACAAAAACTGAAGAATTTTCATACAAATTTGCGAGAACCCTTAGACCTCCTTAAACCGGCCCTGATGCAAAATATGTTTTTAGCGAACGATAACAATCTATTAATTACCTCCCTACCAAATTTAAAAATGAAGAAATTAAAAAAAAACTTGTGAGAGCCTTTAGACCTCCTTAATGCGGCCCTGTCGCAAAATTCGTTCTTAGCGGACCCATACTAACAGTTAACTACCTCCCTGCGGGACCCTGCCAAATTTAAAGTTTGTAGCACAAAAGATGAAGACTTTTATACAAACATGCGAGAACCCTTAGACCACCTTAAATTAATGAGGCCCAATCGCAAAATCTTAGCGCACCTATACTATTTATAAAGTACCTCCCTGCCAATTTTCATCCTTAAACGTCAAGCAGTTTTTGAGATTTCGTGATGAGTGAGTGTTTTTCGTATTTATATATATAGATTTCAACATTGTTAGAGAAAAGTACATGAATGACATTGAAAAACTATTTCTTTTTAAATTGGCCAATTAGTCTATCATATTCGTATTCAGAAGATCCAAGAGGAGGAAGAAGAGAAAAGGGTTTTTCGGAAGTTCATTTTATCCATGATGACCCAGGTCACAGACAGATAGACAAAACTTTTATATCCCAAAAACTATCTAGATTCGGCGTATGTATTAATAATAACGAATACAGTTGAACTAGATATAAGATAACCATACCAAACATCAAACTTTGTCCAGTGGTTTTTGGTGACGCGTCGCGTAGCGTAGTCGATAATAATAAATAAAATAAACGCCTGGATAATTTTAATTGCAAAACTACTAATGAATGCAAAACGTACACGTAATAATCAGAAAAATTAGGTAAGTATGAAGTATTGAGTCAGAAACTTTGGCGTGTTTTAACACAATGATGTTCAAATCTTATATCTTTGGAATATACAATATTCCCGCTGAGCATGGCACAGCGGGACTATGTCCGCTGAGTTTCTTTCACCAGTTCTTTTCAGGTCAGAGGTTTCTTCTTTTCGAACTAGAGTAGACTCATTACGTTCAGTAAGAAATTGTAATAACTATTATGCAGAATAAAATATTTTGATTTGATTCGAATTTGTAGAGGTGGACTTATTTAGTCTAAATATAAAAAAGCAAAAGGTCACTCACTCACTCATCACGAAATATCGTAAACCACCTGACATAATTTAAAAATTATATTAGGTAGGGAGATAGTTTACAATTAGTAGACGTCCCGCGTCCGCTATTAGCGGATTAGCGATAGAAATATCCGGATATTTCTATCGGGACATTTTTTCATGTTTTTTTGCTATAAACATTATATTAAGCACTAGGGTACCCAAGCGAAGCGAGGGTGAGTCGTTAGTCCATAATAGATATTTCTTCATTCATACGATATAAATATAGAGTATGTATATTTTTAAACCATTGGAAGATTTATTTTTCATGATTGATTCACGTGCCATATGATTTTACCTAAAACTAGCGACTCGCGCTTTGTCCTCATGGGCTCGTCACTAGATAGCGACTACGGAGCCGCGGGTTCCGCTAGTAAATGTATACCAAAACTTGACAAATTATATACTAAAACCTTCCTCATAACCACTCTATCCATTGGTGAAAACAACATGAAAATCGGTGCAGTAGTTTTTGAATTTATCACGATCAGACAGACAGACAGACAGACGCGGCGGAGAACTTTGTTGTAGGTATAATTGTATTTTTGTAGTTATTATTTAGCCGACTTCAAAATTAAAATTATATTCACTAAACTTTACTCCTAATTCTTAACGTAATTAATAATGATGTTCCTTGGGTTAAAAAAAATGAATTATTTTATTAGAGAAATGTTATTTAACTAGTTTTATTTAGATTAAGTAGTTAAAATTAGTGAGGCACTTTTAAAAATACATATGTTAATATTAATATTATATTATACATAATTCCATACAAAGCTAGTATTGATCCAGCTTCACCTCGCTAAGGCAGACAGAAATTGCAACTAAGTATACGTATGTACGAATAATATATATTGACTTAACTAACTACATACTTAGTATTTTCAGGATACACACAGGTATTCAGGACACAGAATTTGAGTTACAAAACAACTCATCGTGGGTACCTTTATAAATAGAGAGAGATAAATAATAATATATACTACCTAATCTATTTTGCCATACTAATCGAATTCTGTAAACTATAAAGATTTCGATTAGTTTAAAGCGTACCTAAGAGCGAAACTCATAGTTTCCCTTAGAAGTGAATGCAGGCTGAGTGACCATCATCCTTAAATCAATAGTCGTTGCTCCGGCCGACTTCAGCGCACTAGTTTTCTTTTACAATGTTAGCATATTATATGTATAATTAAGTATAAGGATTGTAATTTGTATGTAATTTATATTTATAGGTATGTTTATTTTTTGATGTACCTACCTACTCTACGTGCTTCTACTTAATAATAATGCAATAAAATGTCAAAGAAAATTTGTAGTTTTTTATTTTACGTAAATAGATGATTTAAAGTGCATAATATTCAATTTTTACTATCATAAATGGTTTATTTTTGTACGCCTAAATAAATTTACACAACATTGTGAGTACTAGCGAATATACAATACTGGCGCGAAAATAGAGGTTCGTACTTCGTAGCTATTAAATTCTATACATACCCTAATACATACTTGACTCGAACTATAGATAGGTAAGTATTATATAACCGACTGCTCGGTCGGTTGGTAGTATAAAAATGTTAAAAAGAGATGGCTATACGTCTTTGTGCCAGGTTTAGCTCTCTCTCTCCCTCAACCTTTTATCCGTAGACTCTAACGAGTAACGGTATATTATGAAATAGTTATAGTGGCTTATATGTATGTATACTGTGCTACGCCTTGATCTCGAAAATTCGAGAACAAAATGGCGTAGTCGATGTATAACTTTTTAAGACAGGAAACTACGCTTTATCTTTCAGGACTTTACAATGATTTTATTGCATTATTATACAATATCGATACCAATATAAAATTTTAATCGTATTTTAACTTTAAAAAATATGATATTATATATGATGGTAAATAAAATGACTATTTACTTACAGTGGTCTTTTTTATTAAATAAAAAAAATACATCATTTCAGTTCTATAAGTACGTTAACAATTTAGTAAACTTTTACCAAATCAACACTCCAGTCTAACCTGAGATCAGAATTAAATAAGACCGATGTGTTTTGCAAATTTGTATCCAAAATGCAAGCATTTTGGCGGGAATCGAAAAGGTCAGCGGTTTAATCGATACATTCTTATGCACTTAAATTTTAAAACTACAATACAATCTTAACTAACACCTTAAATGTACATCATAATTGATTTACATTTATCATTAATGTCTACCTAAGTTATATTAATATAATACATTTTTCTGAAATATGTTCAGGTGATTATATATTAAATAAATAAATTAGGCAGACAATAATTTATAGTTGTCACAGAGTATACAAGAACAAGTTGCAAATAAATTACTTATCATTGATTAATGGAAACTAATGCCTACCTTGCGCATTCATATCTTTCACTACCTATTATACAGCAACGTTGCAGATCTTAGCTTTTGAAGGTTTATATTTGTGACATTGAAACCACAGCACACAGTCACAGTTACATAGGAATACTAAACACTGAGGGATATAAAATACTTATAGCTCGATTATTTGATTTACACTGAATTTACAACTTACATTGTATTATTTATTTCTTTCAGTTTCAAAAATAACACATTCGCTTGGTTAATTAATATAGTCACAAAATCTCTCATCTTTCAACATAATTATTGTAAATGTGTAATGGTATATTATCTCATTTATTTACACAATACTGCCTGAAAAAATGGAAGTGCATCACTGATGAAGACATTGGGCAAAACATAATAGCTCTAATTCAGTACTCACACTTCCAGATGTTAATGTTATTTGCCCTTAGCGGTGATAGTCACTGATGATTTAGCAGGTTGAGGTATTATTGTGATCTCATCGCTTATTTTGAGTGGTTTGAGCAAAGGATCAGTTTCCGAAGTCTTAGTAGGTGGGGCGGTTGTCTTGCTTTTATCTATAACACGTTTTGCCACAACACTGTGGGCAGAGTAAACATGATTTTCAAATTGCTTGTACATACCAAACGTGGCAGTGCATACAGTACATTTATAGGAAAGATGAGCTGGTTTTAGAGTCATATTATGATCTTTGGACACATGATTGAGCAACTTCCACTGATAAACACGTCCACACACTGGGCACCTGCCTGCGTCTTTCCCTTTGTTAGCTGCTTCTTGCATAGAGCTTGTAACGAGACCATGTGCACCCAATAAATGTCTCTCCAAGCCCTGGTCAGTAAAGAATCTAAACTGGCATTTTTGACAGTTTAATGGAGGCCTGTTATAAATCATCTTAGGGTGAATCTTAACCTTATGTATCCACTGCATATGATTTCGTAATTGTTCCAAATCTTTGATATATCCATCACAAATTTCACAAATCACAAAGGTAGCTTTGGAGTTTTGTGTAGAATTAGATGAAGAAGGTTGTGGGGCACGAGGTAGAGGTGTAATAGATATTTTAGGTGTTGCAGATGATGATTGGTTAGCTTGATTATTTTGTATAATTGGATAATTAGAAATTGTGGTGCCACTGGCAGGACTATTGTGCATAATCATAACACCACTGCGAATAATAGGCACTCCCGAGACAGGTGCGCGAGCAGGCCCTGCTAACGGTGGTCGGCCTCTGGGTCGCCCCAGGACAGGCATACTGGGAATAGGAGCGTTAGACATTGCCAGAGGGGGTCGCCCCAAAGGATTCATTCCCACCTGCGACCTATTGAAACTTGACTGATATGCTCCAACAACGTTGTTGCGCGCTCTAGATAACTTTGGTATTTTTGCTGGTGGCTCCCATTCGAGAGGAGGCCCAAGATTAAATTCAGGTTTAAATTTCTTTGCACACGCAATAAGATGACGTGCCAATTTTGTTTTGCTATTATCTTCAAAATGACAACTAGGGCACTGTTGGTAAGCTGGAGCTCTTTCAAGTCTGCCTCTGATATTGTGTTCAGCTTCCATGTGGTATAAAATATCATGAGGACTTCTTATTTCAAATGGACAAGTATTACATTTGTATATATTATTTTTCATATGGGGGGCTTCTAAGTGATGAGCCATAACTAAAATAGATTCCGTTTTAAAACTACAAAATTCACATCGTTTTTGTTCAAGGGCATACGGAGCATTGAGTTTTTTACTGTATGCTAAATTTTGTGTTAGAGATGCAATAGCAGTTTCAGTAGCTCTAGTGCTACGACCTGATTTTTTTTCCTTATATAGCTTTCTATTTTGTGTCTTTAACAAATCACTTTGGACATATTCTTGCACCAAATTAACACCAATGTTTATAAAAAACTGACCTAGAGAACAATCAAAGTAACTATCTGATTTTCCACCAATACCTTTAATAAGCATATTAATTGGGTCTTTTACATTTTCTATGCCATCATCTTTGTCTTTAATAACCACCGTTTCATCATCACTCAGACCTTCTTCCTCAGATTCACTGGAAGACTCACCATCCCAGGAATCATCATCATCATCTTCATTTCTGCGCTTTCGATGCTGCTTTTTCCCTTCTTTTAACTTCTTTTCTTTTGCAAGTTCTTCTGCTTTTTTCGTGTCACATTCACTATCATTTTCCTCTTCAATCTCTTCCCCTCTTTCAATTCTTTCCTTTTTTAATTTCTCTCTCCTTTCTTTCTCTGCTTTTTCTTTTTCTAACTTTTCCTGATCCTCTTTTAACTTAATTTCTTCTAACTCTTTACCTAATTTATCCACAAACTCCCTAAACGGCTTAACAGATGGTTTTTCATACACATAAGGTACAATAAATGAAGGGGCTTCTACAACAAACATATCATCTGTCAAAGATGGTAAAATATTAGCTTGAGGAGCTGAGGTATTATTTTGCTGCTGACTAGCTCTGGAATTTGAATTATTAGTGGATTTGCAGCTAATAGGAGTAATTGTTGTGCCGCGAGCAGCAATACTTTGACACAAATTCTGAGCATCAATAATGTTTGAATTTGTTTTGTTTTGTACTGGTGTAGGACCTTTTCCAGATAAAATTGAATTTGTATCAATTATAACAACAGTAGGCTCCTTGCTTTGTTCCCCATCATTTGAATCTGTTTGTTTTGATGCCAATTCTGATAAATTCTTTGTGTCATTAATAATTATGGGTTTAGTCTTATTATGAGATTGATTTAGAGGATCTTCAATGGTAACTTCCTCAATATCTGATTCTTCACCACCATTTTCTATTGGTTGTTCATCTTTTTCTTTATCTCTATCTTTATTACTTTGTTGTGATCCTTCTGAACTGCCGTTTGAATCAGTACTAGAATTTGAAGACTCATCATCCTCATTAGTCACTAAACAATCTTCCTCATCACTAGTAATTTCATGAACTTCAGGAGTGCCAGCGCCTCCATTTTGATTTTGAGGCTCATTTTCGTTTTCTGAATCACTGGTATCATCTTTTGGGTGGCTTCCCTGTGATGTATCATCATCACCTTCTGTGCGTTCATCTGTAATTAAAAAATAATGGTGTTTTTGGTATATCATATAGTATTATTGTTTCATAAAAATGTTAACAAAAATTGTTTTAAGATTATATTATAAATAAAAAATAATTATATAACTTTGTATATTACCTACTTCAATTTTTAAGATAATACAGCAAAGTTCTCATAGTTATGATCAAAGTAAAATATTACATATAAATACAAGAAGTATTCTTTTCATTTCTTAATTTTAAACAATACAATTAAAAGGATTTATAAAAATTATACAAATAGTTTAAATATTTTTGCACCAATGTACATATACAAAGTATTTTTTTTTATTAAAGTTCTATATTATAACACAACTTTATAGTGAACTACTATTTAAGTTACTACCAGGATATAAAAAAAGAACTAGGTTTACGTATACATTATTTGAGACTACGACTCGAATGTACTTATCCGGCGTCAGCACTCAGCAGACGCCAGAAAGAAAAAAAAAGTATAATATAATATTAACCTAACGTAATTCACTTTACATTTAACCTATAAATTAGGTCAATAAAAAAACGTATCCGCCTAATTCTAAGAAAGACCTACAAAAGAAATATACTTTTTCGTTACGTAGCGTCATTAAATCATGTGGAGTATGGACCGCCATATGGGATTCCATGGCTTTACTCCGAAAACATAGTTCCATCATGTTTGATTACAAATATAGTATAAGAGAAGAAATTTCAAATATAGTTACGCATAAATAATTAGTGCATGTACCTGTAGCTGTTGATATAGACATTTTCTTAAGATTTTAAACGAAAAACCAAAAAAATAGCACAATAGCACAGTAGCGGAAACCAAACCAAATCAAGCTGTCAATTTAAAAGGTTTTTAACAACGTCATTTTCTACGGATGGAATAGACGCCGCCGCTACTTTTATAATATCATGAAAATTTCAATTTATTGAGATAATTTTGTTCTCAACACGTAAAATGAATATTTTGTATTATAACTATCTTAAAATATTTATAATATTATTAATATCTTTCACAATATAAAGGTTGCACACGAACAAATAATCGACACAGAAAAGACCTTTGCTTAAAAAGAGGGGAGTAAGAGATTTCGGCGGGGAAAGGACGCGGTACTATAGTGAGAATAGGGAAGAGAGAGAAAATATAAATTGAGGAATTCGTCTTTATGGTTAAATATAGATATATAATACTACTTTTATAATATAATTTACACATAAACATAGGTAGGTACATTACTATCGTATTATTTTTGCCATTTGTAATTAATTCCCAAAAGTTTTATTATTTTATTATAATATAAAGAAATAACTGAAATATATATAAATAAGTATTAGATAGTTTCAATTTAAAACTAGGCCAAGCTATATAACTCTAAAAGAATTTAAAAAACGTAAAGTGCTACATAAAATTTTAAATAAATATTTATATATAAATATGGAAGTACTACGAAGCATAAGTATTATAAAATGTACTTATATACAGTAAAACTATAAATAAATGAAATTCATAATTATTTTATTTATAATAATGTTATTGATAGTAAATATTTTATATCTCAAGGCAATACTTTTATTCGCGTGAAAAGGTGGACCTACACTCTCGATTCATTCATACGTGCATTTTATAAATAGGGGTCGTTCAAGTATTACGTAACGCAATTTTTGAAAATTTTTAACCCCTCCTCCCCCCTATGTAACGCGCCGTAACGTTTTCCTGTATCCCCCCCTCTCCATAAACGTTACGTAACACCCAACTGAAAATTTTTACCCAAATTTCACAATTATACACACAACACACACAAACTACCGGAGAGTCGCTAAATTACTTTTGTTATTGTTTTAATCGCGTTTGCGGTAGAAATTAATAACTAAAACAATAGATTTCTAATTCAAAATACATGCGTATTTTATTTATTCATATATTTATTTAATAAATAATCACACATAATTTAATAAGCATTTGCTTAAAAGATTCAAATATGTATATTAAATGGGCTCAAAGTCCTAATAAACATTTTCTTAAGATTAGTACTTTTTTAAAATAAAAAAACAATGCTACATAACGCGCTGTTCGAAGCCCCCTCCCGCCCTTGTAACGCATCGTAACGTTTTACAATAACCCCCCTCCCCCCCAAACTGTGTTACGTAATACTTGAACGCCCCCATAGGTACGTTTTTTAATACGTTCCTCTCGTTAATACTTAATAGACGGTTTACGTACCCGAGCCATAAGATCAGTAAAAATGTTCCTTGCATAAGATTAAGCCAAGATTAAGCGCAGATCAATTAAGGGATTAAGTAATTTATTGTTAGTATAAATACCAAAATGTTTGTGTGTTTAGGTTAATAGCCTTCGTTCGAACTATTATCAAATAAGTCAGTTGAGAAAAGTCTAAAAATAATCGTTAGAAACATAGAGAAAAGTAATATTATACTTTAGAAACTTCCAATAAAAAAAGCGCTTAAGAATTGTTGAAGTATGAAATAAAATCATTTTCAAAATTCTACTCAACCACCTTAGCATGACCATATAAAATCACTGATTCATTCACCGGAATGAAAAAAAATTAATTCAGAAAATGGACGATTTTTAGTGTCAAAAAACCTCAGCACATAGGTATTCTCAGATCAAAACTTGGGCTTAGCTGCTAACGTGTATATATTTAAGTTACTTTATGACCATAATACAGCCAGCTATTTGTATATATAATGTATACGGTATACCTATATATACTACTCACTAAGTAGTGACTCACTCGCTCGTCCCAAAATTAGCTGCCGAGAAATATACACTTTAGATTTCTCAGAAATGACATATTTTCTTCCCCAGTATCATATAATATTACTTTTCTCTATGCTCAGTATCCTATATAATGACCGATAACCTGGATAACCAGCTATAATCATACCCATCAAAATCTGTCCAGTGATTTCCTCGTGTTGTGTTCACAGACAAAAATTTTAAAAAGTACAGATTGCATATTTACTGATAATAATAACTAATTGTAAAATATAATCAATGTAAAGATTTGAATAAATTTGAATTTTAATATTCGTATATTATATTAGTAATGTTAGTATAGATATTGGGTACTAAGAAAATCTACAAAAAGAACTTATAGGCATGAGTATAATAGAGGTATAATTAAAGAAACTTAAAGACAAGTAAAAATTTATTTCGATAAATAATAAATAGTCAATCATAAAAAATCATAAAAACATTGATAAACACTTTTGGGGTCGTTCAAGTATTACGTAACGCATATTTTGAAATTTTTTGCTTAAGATTCAAATAATGTATGTTAAAAGGGCTCAAAGTTCTAATAAACATTTTCTTAAGATTAGTACTTTTTTTAAAATAAAAAAACAATGCTATGTAACGCGTTGTTCGAAGCCCCCTCCCGCCCTTGTCACGCATCGTAACGTTTTACAAGACCCCCCCTCCCCCCAAACTGCGTTACGTAATACTTGAACGTCCCCTTTATAATAGTTTTCTTACATTACTTAATTTTATTAAAAATAAGGTTAACTCAAATATTCTTTTTTATTCATCATCTCCTTCTAAAGGTTCTTCTTGAAGGGTATCATTGACAACACCTTCAACTGGTTTTCTGATAACTCCCAACTCCTCTGCTGCTGCTAAACATTTTTCAGCATATTCTTTAGTTCGCTGTTGTTCAGCCTCAGTTAATTTAGTAAGGGCCATTAAAATTTCCATTACATCTGTTTCAAATATTTTAGCAGCAATATCTTTATCACCATTAATGATATTATAAAGCATATACACTCCTCTATATTGAATTTCATAATTTGGGTTAGCTAATAAACATCTAAGTGATTCTACCCAAGACTGAAGGTCAAGTAATTTTCTGCAACAAGTTTTACTAACAGATGTTAGCATACATAATGCACCAGCAGCTGCCATAACAGTATCAATATCTTCTTCTTGACATAGCAAGTATAAATATTTTGTTTTATCATTATTGCCTTCATATGTTTTTATAACTTCTTCGGATTGGACCAAATTGCATATACATTGGGTAGCAGCTCTCTGTAACATCATATGCTCTTCATATAAGTACAATTCTATCTTTGACAAACCCCCCTCTTTTAATATTCTATTTCTAGTAGTCTCATTCATTCCAGCTAAATTACAAAGAGCCATCAGGGCTTCAAAGTTTTCCAATGCGGTACACTCAGGATGCAATAAGGACACTAGAGGTCTAACAACTTCTAAATTCCTTTGACCAGGGAACGCAACTTCTGGATTAATTGTAATTCCAATTCTTGCTAAAGCTTGTGCTGCTTGTTTCTTTCCATTATTAGTACCTTCTAAAGCCATGGGAATCAATATTTTTGCACCTCCTTGTTGTACTACAATACCTCTTAAATCTTGTAAACTACATATAGCATTGAGTACTCTAGCAATAAGTTCTCTTGAATTATGACTTTCTGTTTTAGATAAAGCTACTAGCCCAGATGTCACCCCAGCTTTACATAGGACTGTTAATCTTTTGTTTACAAAATCAGGATCATCTAATTCATGTTGTTCTGGTATATGGTGTTTTGCAAATTTTGCAAGCTCCAACATTTCAGGCATCATTTCCTGTTTTTCATAAGCATTACATAAATTAACTAAAGTTGTTACTACACCATATAAACAAGATTGATCTCCAGTTTTAGCAAGTTCAATAAGAGCTTGTATGGCTGACTTGTCATCAACTAATTTTTCTTTCACATCTGCATCTAAGGTTAAATATGATAAGCCTTCAGCAGCCCACTTTCTCATATCTTTATCTTTTGCAGGATTTACTAAAAATCTTCTACAAGCTTCTGCTAATTTTTTTGTTGAACCATCTGCAAATGGCCGAATAGATGCATCGTCACCTCCAAAACTTCCAATTTTACATAAGCCTACTAGTGCCCTTACCCTTACAGCATCATTCTTACTTGAATATAAACTTTTTAATATATCAACTCCTTTATTAATGATAGCTCTTGCTTTGTCCTTCTTGGATGCAGCAGCAATTAAACATTCACATGCAACTTTCTGTTGTAATAAGTCATCTGTTTGAGCCATTACCAAAATCATCTCCATGATACCTTCTTTAGAAATAACATAGTTGCCAACATCCAGTGGTCCCCGAAGTAATGATGTTATTGCTACTGTCACTCGTACTTTAGATTCTAAATCTGGAGTTAGCAATTTTTCTTTAATAAAGTCATCAATGTGATTGTTAAAGTTTTCTCTAGCTTGGTCATAATACATATTTTCATAAATTCTTGCTAGGCAAGCAGCGGCTATAGTCCTAGATGAATCAGTAATATTCATTGCAGACTCATATTTGTATTCTTCTAATTCACTACAGACCTCAAGTAAGCGTTGCAATCCTCTGATTTCTACAAACCTTTCTGCCCAGTTTAAAGTACTGTAATGGCAATTTCTCATTATTAATTCAATGATAGCATCTCTGGACTTTCCAGTAATAACTCTATTAGTTATTGAATATGTAAGACATGTAAGAAGTGTATCAATTTCACTTTTATATTGCTCACATAATAGTTTATCGGGTTTAGTTTCTTTTTTAGTATCCATACCTGAAAATGTATTCAATATAATTTGTAGACAATATTGGGCAGCAGTTACCCTTTCATCATCATCACTGTCAATGATTTCTAAAAACCAAGGAATTCCAACTACATTAATAATCTCCTTCGTGCGTTCAACACTTCTTTTACAAAGCTGTCCAATTACTCTTATTGCATTTACATATATTTCCAAATTCTTCTCTACCTTAACCAGCTTCTGTATCTTATGAACTACTCCATTTTTAACCATGATATCAGCACCAGTTGATTCTTTAGATAAAACAAGTAAATTTGACATAGCTTTTTCACGCTTATCCTTATCTTCACTTAATTCAAAGGCAAGTTTAAACATTTGTTCCACCTTACTGCTTGTTTGTGCCGCATTTTTTATTCTTTCTTGAACAATACCATAAAGGCGAGCCAACACTGGTTGGACAGCTTTATTTGCTGGATCCACTGTAAAAATTGTTTTAGCATCTCTGTATGCTTCTTCAAATCTTTCTAGACACTCTAGAGCTTGTGATCGGCGAAACAAAGCCTTCGGATCTTCCGGAACAATTTGTAGGGCTTCATCGCAATCCTTAATTACTTTATTAAATTCTTTCATTTTGAGATAAGCAGCAGCTCTATTTTTCAAGTATGTGGCTAACTCACGTGTATCTTTTTCCGCTAAATCGATGGCTTTACTGTAAAGCGCTACGGCTTCCTCGTAGTTTTCATTTTTAAAAGCTTCATTACCTTTGTTTTTAAAACTCTCGGCCTCTGTTTGGTTGATCATCTTGTGTAATTCGTTTTCACGTACGTTTAAAGCTTTATTGAATATTACGAGCGAGTTTCATCAGCGGAGCATTATATACTTGGTGAATTTTCTAGTCACCTCTCACACCAGCTTAAAATAGAAATTTATTTTTATACTACACGAACCATATAATATTATTTAGAAGTAAATTGACACTGACATGACTGATGACATATGACAGTGTCAACTGTCAAGTTTATTATTCATCTATGGTGTCAAGTAACAAGAGAATGAAATAAAAAATCCGACAAGTATAAGTAGGCACACTATAAGCGTACACGTACACCTGAGCAAGACACAAATATGTATATAGTAATTACTAATTAATAACAACCACGGTCTAGAACGACTGTCTAGCATCAAAATAGTGGGGGTACGTCGACTTATCGTGACAATAGTTTATATTTACGGCCGTGGCATGGCGATAGACTAGGGTGCTGTGCAACTAATATAGAATATTATACAGTCTCTTTTGTATCATCCCTCATCACATTAGGTACTCGAATTTATTTCGTATTTCATAAATATCATTTAATCGTCACTTAAACGCTATAGTGGTAGTGTCATGCTTATTATGCTTATTAGTTATGCCATCAGCCCCGGATCTAAGGGGGGGCAAACCGGGGCACTCGCCCCGGGCGGCAGTTTCATGGGGGCGCCAAATCCTTGAGACAAGAATTTAAAATATCGAAAAAATTAAGCCTCTTTTCCTAGAATCTCATAGGTTTTCATCAAGTAATCGAATCCTAATATAATATGTTTGAAAAACCAACTTTTTTATTTCCATACGCCAGGTTAGTTTTTGAACACATACAGTTCTCGAGGCATAAGCTCAGCTTTGCATTTGTGTGAGCGATAGCTAGAAGCCAATAGCGGCGCATCAAAAACCAGTTAAAACAGGCTTAAACCAAGCTCGCAACGCGCTATGCCTTCAGTCGTGCCTATCCGTACACTGCACTCACACAAATGCAAAGCTGAGCTTATGCCTTGAGAACTGTAAGTGATTTATGAACGCATATTAACAGTTAAAGTAAATTTTTTTAAACGCGTGCGTAGTATCTGATCTTTCTGCCAGGGAGATCTTTCTCAAAAGTAATAATTTTTTTTTGCAGACCGTACCTACCAAATTAGTTTTTGTTTCTTATGGTGTTATTATTAGATTTAATTTAAATCTAAATGCCATTTTAAGATAATTTCAGTTTTTAAGTATTTCTTTTGAAGATTTTCACCACTCATTTTTATTTCTCATCTTTTTTTTTTATGGTAAAAAGGGGGCAAACGGGCAGGAGGCTCACCTGATGGGAAGTGATCACCTCCGCCCATGGACATCTGCAAGCCAGGCTTGCAGATGCGTTGCCGGCCTTTCAGGAAAGGGAGGGATGGAGGAGGGAGGGAAGTGGGAGGGTGGGGGGAACGAAGGCGGAGGATGAAGAGGGAGGGTTCCCCCATGCTTGTTACCTTCGGGTAGCAGCCGAATGGGCCGGCACGCCCCGTATAGTACCACTCTCTCACAGAAGACCGGCCGGCGTGAAGTGGCAGCTATGCTGTCGCGTTTCGTCCGGTAAGTGAGAGTCTGAGAGACCCACTCCCCATCCCTCTTCCCTCCCTCCTACCTCCCTATTCCCTCCTTCCCTCCTCCTTCCCTCTGAACTTTCTTTTATTACATCGTTAGTTCGTCGTTTGTTATTTTTGGTTCACTATAAACATTTGTTTGTTCTCCATTTACCTATTTATTTGAAATGTTAAAATAATTACTAAATTAAAAAAACTAACTAATTATAGCGTTTAATATACATGAACAATCATAAGCAGAGGTTTATTGACCCATACTTGCTAACAAAATATTAAAAAATGTGTTAGGCGGCTAACTTAAGGGCAAACAGATGTTCATGGTGAACAAAAAAGAACAAACGACGAAATAACGACGTAATAAAAAAAAATCTAAAATCTAAAAAAACCTGTGGGCTAACTTCAGTGACATGTCTATCTTGAAATTGTGGTTAGAAGTATTCTATATTATGTTAACCCGGATAACCATCAAACAGACTCTGTATCATTAATAATGGACATTTAAATTAAACTTCTCAAAAACAATTCAATTTTAATATCGACTGAGTTTGAATTTTATTAAATGTGTAGGATATAAATTATACATGTATTTTTATCTGTGACTTGTGTCTATACTCTATAGACTATAGTCTATACTCTATACTGCTCTATACTCATTTCATTTCTCTTTGACTTGACTTTCGTCTTTCTTTTTAGAAGTGTGACTTAAAAGTTATTAAAGTTACTTGTGTTTCAAAAGTTTTAAAATATGTCCGCAATAAGTTTATTAAACCCTAAAGCTGAATTTGCCAGAGCTGCGCAAGCTTTAGCAGTAAATATCAGCGCTGCGAAAGGTATCCAAGATGTAATGAAAACTAACCTCGGTCCTAAGGGTACAATGAAAATGTAAGTTTTAATATTTTATATGTTAGTACAATTACAATACAATTATGAAATGTTTATTTTATTGCTGTGTCTTATTACTGTTAGTAAAATCGCGATATAATTATTTGAATTCTTTTAACTGTGGACGTTTAAAAAAACATGTGTGAAGTACCGGTTTGCAATAAATGAAATATATTACTGTAGAATGTGTAGATGGTATAATGGTATTGCACTTTAATTTATTTTTATTTTATGTAGGTTGGTATCTGGTGCGGGTGACATAAAAATCACTAAAGATGGTAACGTGCTATTACATGAAATGCAGATTCAACATCCTACTGCCTCCCTTATAGCTCGCGCTTCCACAGCACAGGACGACGCAACAGGCGATGGAACTACTTCTACTGTATTATTGATAGGAGAACTATTGAAGCAGGCTGATATTTACATTAGTGAAGGTAATTTAGGAAATAGACACATAAACTAAATAGCTTTTAACAAATAATTTAAAATATTCTTTTGTTATATGCATACAAATGTATATTCTTATGCAACATGCAAATGAAAGCAACACCAAAAAATTTTTTTTAGGTTTACACTTTATAATTTCAACTAATTTTTTTTTTTTAGGTTTACATCCAAGGATTATCACAGAAGGTTTTGATGTAGCTCGTACTAAAGCTCTTGAAGTCTTGGAATCACTTAAAATCCCGATTGAAATTAATAGGGAAAATCTGATTGATATTGCTAGAACTTCCCTTAAAACTAAGGTATTTTTTGCAAGTTCAATTTGTACTACAAGTTTAAATATGATGGAATCTTAGGTAGAAGACAGTCCATAGTTTTGACCGTGGGTGTGAAATAGTATACAGTGATACATATATTTATTGTGACTAGCTTTTTTTTATTTTTGAAATATGTAAATTAAATAACTACATATGTGGAAAGCATCTATAGTCATATAGTCAAGTAATTTGAAAAATGGATATTATGTATTTATAATTTCTTGACAACACATTTGGCTCCATTGGTAGTGACCCTACAGCACAGGACGACGCAAGCAAACTGTTGCGGGTTTGATTCCCGCTGAAGGCATTCATTCGTTGAGCACAAATTTTTGTACTGTAGTCACTGGTGTAATATTTATAGTGGACAAATTTAATATTTATAATATTTGTATATCAACTATCTGGTATCCATAAACAAACCTCTTAGCTTACCAGGGAATTAGATGGCACTATTGTAATAATATCCCAACATATGTATTTATTTATTTATAATTATAATATTTTATATCTTTGTAAAACTCAGTTAATTTTTAAATAATATCTACAATGCATGCTTATAAAGTTATGCTCATTTCCAAATCAGGTACATTCTAGTTTAGCTGATGTGTTAACTGATGCTTGTGTGGATGCAGTGCTTGCGATCCGTACACCGGGCAAGCCTGTAGATTTGCACATGGTTGAAATGATGGAAATGCAACATAAAACTGCAACTGAAACAACACTTGTTAAAGGTATGTGTAATCAAAATAATCTAGTACTCTACACTAAAGACAAGGAGACTTAAGGTTATAATACAATTGCCATACATGGTTATGACTTTGGCATTTATAATTTCTTTTTTTATTTTTAATAAGAAGAAGTAGCTATATTTAATTTTTAGAACAACTTGACAGACAATGAACTGTTTTTTTTATAAAGACAATGCACATGTATTTATTTAGATGTAACACGAAATTGTGTAACTTTAAATCTTCTCAGTTGTTATTTTTTTCCAGAGGTCCAGTTTCATATATTTAACTTGTGCTGAATAATGCAATTTTCATAAAGACTATTTTATCCAGAAACTAGAGACTTGTCCTCGCTTCATCCCATACTTGACCCTACATTTAGTGCGAGTGAAGCTCAAACCGCATCAAAATCCATTGCATAGTTTCAAAAGATCTAATCATACACAGGGACAGACAGACAGGCAGTGGGATGCGACTTTGTTTCAAATTATGGAGTGACAGAACCAAAATTTTCTACACTTACTAAAAACTCATCTTGATTATTTACAGGTATTGTGATGGACCATGGTGCACGTCACCCTGACATGCCAAAACGTGTGGAGAATGCTTATATACTTACATGCAATGTGTCCCTTGAATACGAAAAAACAGAAGTTAATTCAGGATTCTTCTACAAATCAGCTGAGGACAGAGAGAAGTTGGTTGCTGCTGAAAGGGATTTCATTGACCAGAGAGTCAAAAAGGTATATTTTATTTTACTTGTACTTGAGGCCCTGATCACGAAAAAAAAATAAGGGCTATAACTAGTCTTACATTAATCTAGAATAATAGGACTTGAACAGAACCATGATCGCGATATTATTAATAAACATTTTAATTATAAAAAAAATCTTAATCTGTTATTCTGTTACTTCTATTTCATATTTGGTTGGTTCATATTCAAATATTATTGTTGCATAAGTAGTTGAAGTTATGATTGAATATGTTACTGATTTATATATTGTGAATGCATGCAATGTATTAATTACCACAATATTCTTTTTACTTCATATTTAATTAATGTTTTACTATATTATGCATAATCTTATGCTAGATCAGAATTAGGTTTCTTCTTAAATAAATCAATTTTTTTCTTCTGTTTGTACAGATTATAGCCTTGAAGAAGAAGGTCTGCGATGGAACAGACAAATCATTTGTAGTAATAAATCAGAAGGGAGTTGATCCTCTATCACTGGATGCTTTTGCGAAAGAAGGTATCATTGCTCTACGTAGAGCTAAGAGGCGAAACATGGAGCGTTTAGCTCTAGCTTGTGGAGGTGTTGCCATGAACTCTGTTGAAGAGCTCAACGAAGAATGCCTAGGATATGCCGGCGTGGTGTATGAACATATTCTTGGAGAAGAAAAGTATACTTTTGTTGAGGAATGCAAAAATCCTCAATCAGTAACTATTCTTATGAAGGGCCCCAATAAGCACACACTTATTCAGATCAAAGATGCCGTCCGTGACGGTCTTAGAGCCATCAACAACGCAATTGAAGATAAATGTGTTGTTCCTGGAGCAGGTGCTTTCGAAATCAAAGCTAATATGGAGCTTCAAAAGTTTAAAGATACTGTAAAGGGAAAAGCTCGTCTTGGCATTCAAGCGTACGCTGAAGCATTATTGGTTATTCCTAAAACTCTTGCAGTCAACTCTGGATATGATGCCCAAGATACAATAGTGAAACTGCAAGAAGAGTCTCGCTTAAGCCCAGATCCAATCGGCTTAGATCTGAGTACCGGTGAAGCGTTCAAGCCGACCGACTTGGCTGTCTACGACAATTACATTGTGAAAAAGCAAATCCTGAACTCCTGCTCAGTCATTGCTAGCAACCTCCTTCTTGTGGATGAAATAATGAGAGCGGGAATGTCCAGCCTTAAAGGATAATTGCTTTATTTTATTGCACAATTACTCACTTTACTTATCTTTAACATTTTTTGTCATGCATTTACATTTGCACTTTGGTTCTTTAAGTTACATTAATTGTATCTCCGTTAGTAATTAACTAATGCTTTGAAAGCTTTGAAATTGTATTACTATTCTAAATATAATAAAATAAATATACTAAATATGTATTATCATTTATTTCATACACACTTCATAGGGTAAATAATATTTAATCACTCGGTTTAAAATACGATGGTATCTTATATTTCCGACATAATAGCAAAAGTATTAAAATTGAGGGTCTTTCTTTAAAAAAAATACAAACATTTTACGCCCCTATTGGTATTAACAAGATTTTTCAATAACATTTTCCAATAATGAAAAAGTAAACAATGAACTTTGTTATACATGGTATAGGCTTCACCTAGTTCCAATATTCGGGACAACTAATAATAAAATAATAGACACATGTATTGATCACATTTATTGAGGAAAGACAGTACACAACACACTAGCTCAGTAGGTACTTCTAAAAATATTTTTTGCTAAGCATTGACTAGTTACTGATTTTTTTATTGACAACATAAAAACTGTTATAAATATTTGTTGTACTTAAATAATAGTTTTTAAATGCATAACGTTTAAATTAACATATCCTTAAAACTCGTACGAAAATCATATTTAAAAACAAACAATACCTGCTCTAGTACACCTAATAATTAATATTCGTAATATAGTGCGACACGTACAAGACTACTCAAATCGGTATGGAATGAGTACATTGGATAAAAAGATGATAAATAAATATTTTTATCTACCACCATAAAATTTATTATATATAGCTTAGCTTTTAAATACCTTTGTAATCTTAATGTTTATTTTAAAAATATATTTCTGACAATCACCTAAAAACTAGAATTAAATAGTGATGATAAGAGAAGTGATTATATTATAGTATTTATTATTGGAGGATTCGGATAAGAAATTTTTTCAAAAGGAAAATAAAAATCGATTATCTTTATTACACAATACACAGTCAAGGTTTTCCAACTTCAATACCTGTCATTAACACTCAGCATTTAAAAGTATCATTTTTAATCATCTATTTTGATATAATCCTTTAAATGCTCAATGTAATCATTTTTTATGTCATTAATATTAAAATTTTCCCTTAGCAAAGTATATAAAGTTCAAGGATAACACTATGTAATATACATTTCGGAAGATTATTAATTACTATAAAGAAATATGAATAACCACATAGGTGAGGATATAAAAATGGAAAACATGTTATAAAAAGAAAATAAAATTTTTAAATATTTAACTCTATAAATTAAAATATCAATCAAATACATATATAATTGCTTTTTTTCATTATTATCATCAAGTAAGACTTGCAATGCTTATATTTTTATACATTTTATTTTAAATATATTTTAATTAATCAATAAAATCAGATTTTTAACAACTTTACAAGGTTTTTCTTTTTGTATAAACCATATAAATTTCTAGTAAATAAATTAAGTTATATTATGTTACATAGTCCATTAGTACTTACTTTGCCACACATAGAAATAATGACTATCACAATGACTTGCTAATAGAATGGTTATAAATATGTATTATGCTGTAAAGAAGTACTAACTTAGTTGTTTTGTTTCTGAGCAATAGCTGCTCGTTCATTGACATCAATAATGGACAGGTTGATGGATGCAACAATACCATGTAGAACAGAAATGGCGGCCTTCACAACAGCTACAGGCATTGATAGCAAGGCAATCAGTTTAAATAAACCCATCCCCAACACTGAAAATAAATTATGATCATTAATAAACTGCATAGAATATTTAACAATATCGAAATATCTGTTATTGACTATTGTAGATCTGGTAAAAAATATTGCCTCTTTTATACAATCACTTTATGATTTATTATGTAAAATAAAATATGTTTAGGACAGTTGTTTAGCAACTAACTAGTAAATTAATTTAAAACCAAATAATAAATTAATTTAACATTTGCTAGTTACTATATACATTTTTAATTAAAAATTAAAATGTTTTATAGTAGTTATCTTTCATAGAATAAGTGAGCAAAATAAGCTGTACAATACCTGTTGGTCCAGAATAGAAGTACATTACGTATAGAGCAGCATAGAAGGCTTCATTTCCGGCACACATAAAGAATAGAACATTTTTGTTTGTGTAATACAAATGCATTATTGGGTTCTCAGACATATCTATAAATTTGTGTGAAACTTTTCCTTGCAGTGTGGATGTGTGCAAATAGAGCCAATGGCATGTGATGTCGATAGCCATAGACATTTGGAACCAGAAAGTGTATTTTGGGTAAAATGTGGCTAAAGTCATCATAAGGCCAGCAGTCCCTGCTCGGTCAGTAAGTTGATCTAACATAGCCCCAAATTTAGTACCTGAAACACATAACTTTGAAAATCTAATAAATATTTAAAAACATATAAAACTAAAGCAAATTCCTTACAGTTTTCATAATATTTTAGGCATGAGATAAAGTACTTTTTTATTGCATTAAATTAAGTAAATAAATTATCTGAGACATCTTAAAAACATCTCTAATAATTTGGAAAATTTTTCAAAAACGCCTAATTGAGCTTGTTCATCTAAGTACTGTTTATAAATATAAGAAATCTTTTTGTATATATATTCGATTATAAAAATTTAATACATTCAGTTCTCAAATTAATTTCATAATACTACTACTCCCGAAAAGTAAAGTTATTATGGAAAGCTTTTTGCCAGCAACATTATCATAATATGTCTGTATAGACTCGATAGTAATTGGATTTAATGATGCCATATAACTTACTTTGATTAAAATATCGTGCGGCATGTCCGTCAAAAGCATCAAGCAACGCAGATGTAATATAACAAGTACATGCCAATACGCAATGTGTCGGCATAAAGTAAAACGATATTATAGCTAGGAAGACGCGCCCGAATCCTGAAATAACATAATATGTAAACAATGACGTAAATTTATCTTTCCAAAAACATACATTTAATAAGTTTAAATCACATATGACATACCAATTATGTTAGGAACAAACAAGAAGATATTTTCTTTAGTTTCAGCCATTTTATAAGTAAGCTGATACAATTTACTTTCAGATTATAAGGATATATTTGTATAAGATGAAGAAACAGTCAATAAGAGTCAACACTCAACCCAAGATAGGTATCCAAAATCTATTGACTACCTATTTGAAATAACAACTTTGAACTTTGAAGTTTGAAAATGAAATAGACTTGTCAAATTTGACATTGAGAAATTATTGATTTGTTGTTGTTTTTTAAATTTATCCCCAATGGGGAAAGGCAAAGGACTATAGTCCATACAGCCTAGTCTAAATAGGAATTATTGAATTTTGTTGTGTTCAAAACCCGTCGCGACGTGCACTGCACACTGTGCACACCGTTTAAGTGATAATTAAATGGTATTTAAGCAATACGAAATGAATTCTAGTGATTTGATGAGGGTTGGCGCTTGCAATTTGCATTACGTGGGATAAAAAAACAGAATAATATTCTATCTTAGTTGCACAGCACCCTATTCTATAATCATGCCACGGCCGCAAATGGAAACTATTATCATAGATGAATGACTAATCATGATCAGCCAACGTACTCCCACTACGCTTGATGCTATACATTTTTTTCTAGACCATGGTAAACACGTAGTAGAAATAAAGATAAAATATGGTTGATATTTTGAACCATGAACACATAATAATAAATAAAGAGCAGCAGCAATTATTTTGTTTTCTTATCTGTAAAATAAACCGATGAAACGGATAAGAATTAAGAATCTGAACTTCTATCTTTGCCATTTACAAAAAATTTGTTTTTTTAAGATATAATTTAAAACTGTTACATTTATTGTTTTGATTAAGTTTCCAATGATACTTAATTATAATATTTTTTAATCAATTAATTAAAAAAAATATTTTTTTTATATTTCCACATAGTGTTGCTGGCCGGAAAAAATAAATTACTTTTTTCTCCGCTTCAGATTGGAGGCGCGAGTGTAGCAGACTAAAGTCATCACTCATCATTATCGCTAAAATTTGTAAAAATGTTAGCTGAAAAGTGAAACCTGTCGAAAATGATGAATTCGGTTTCGCGAAGTATAAGAACTATAGTTTAGATAGCACACACCAAAATGGTTTAATGATTTATTTGTGTATATATTTTCAAGAAATAGAGTGATTTCAGTGTGCAAAAGTCATAAGACTTGTGTCATCTGTCTGCTCTTCCTTCAAGATGGCTCCTCCACCGGAGTATGATAAGGAACCAAAAGCTCCGGATAAAAGTATCACTGGTATATCTACCGACGATTCAAAAGTACTATACAATCATATTAAGGATCACACAACGAAAACTGACCACAAAGCCGCGACTACGGGTGCCAACGAAGTAGAGGTAGGTTGACCTTTTCAGATATTTATGCCAGAAATTCTATCTTTTATTTATTTTTATGCACAATTAATGATTTTAATTGATGTTATAATATCGTATTCGTATTGAATTAATTTACTTTATAATTGGTCTGAGTATTGTGAGTAACGAAAAATGGCGAAGGATAATATAAACGTCAAAAAAATAATCTCAGATGTATATTTCATCCTTTTCATTATTAAAAAATGTAATATATCATATTAATATTATAATATTTCACTTTTATAAATATACGATCGCATTCTTCTTTACTAAATATCCTTAATATATCGAGATATTTCATAGTTTAATATAAATTTTCATGGGTGGCTTCTATCAATACTTGATTTTGCCTGTGGCTACCCTCGCGTGCCAACTGGCAAATACGTTAATTATATGTATATAGCCTTATTGCTAGTGCTATAATTTCCCAATACTCAATTTTATTTAGGTGTGTTGAGCTCTTATAGCACAAAGAGCTCAAAAAACACAGTAATCTTTGCATTTGTGTTAGTTTGATTAGGTAAACCCTTATATTATTGTTCATGTTAAATTTAATATGATTATTATGAAAATTACAAAATGAATAACAAATTAATTCAATTTAACATAATTATTAAAAAAAATATTTGGTTCTCAAGTTTTTAAGTAGTTTCTCAAATTGTTTAATATTTTATTACAACATAATATATTCTTCTTAGCACGTATAGTTTTGGTAGACTGGTTGTGGTAATCTATACATAGAATAAAATTATATTTTATTAAATAGTTATCATAACTGAATCATATCTGTACTTTAAATATTATATTAAAAACCTTATTGAAATCATTATTATCAATACAGAGGCCAAATCTGTAGGTTTAACAATTTTTGTCTGTCTGTCTGTAACTGTGTCATTAGAAAAGCACTCGTCAGATTTTGATTGGGTATGATAATAGCCAGTTATCTGAGATAACATAATATAGAATACTTTTTACTGTGAGAAATCATCTCATTTCTGAGAAATTCACAGTAACTATCAAAAAGTATCTACCGTCAAACCCATGTGGTATAAATTAATCTTTTATTTTATACATTTATTAATGTTAGTCAATGGTTCTTATATAAATAAAAAATTTAATATTGTGGTGATATAGCAAATTGATTGTAATAAAGTTTAATGTCTTTTAGGTTTCAAAAAATATCAAAATGATAATTACAATCAAATTATCTTAATGACTTGGTTATTTATTTATAAAATATACTTATAGTACAATTCACAAATATTTAAATATACTTTTTTTTATAAATTATTATAAAGGGCCAAAAATCTATGGGGGTTTTGCAATGCAAAGATATAAATTGCTATTATTTTGATTTTATTAATATATTGTATATTGCTAATTATTGTTGCCATTTACTGTAAAAATTGTTACAACATGTTTGATAGGATTATTGACTAATAGGATTCTACAGGTGGCATATGGGATAAGTGTACATTGAGTGGCTTCAGGGAGATATATAACCAAAAAAGAATTGTATATATTTACATTTCTTGCACTACATTAAACCAAAATATTTGCTAGAGTTTGTGTTTATAATATGGTTATAACAGTTATTGTTATAAAGGCATTATTAAAATATAATAAATAATTAAGTTACATTTGAGAAAAAGTCTACTTATTTTTTATAAACAAGAAAGTAACATATTTAATGTGTATTAATACACATAAACTTTCTAAAACTAGGTTCTGTAAAAACTTGGGGTGTTAGAAACATTAAATAGTCAAAAAGTATTCATAGATAAGTAAACATTACAAAAATCTTGCAAATAAATAAATTGTAAACAAATAACTAATAAGTAATTAGTTTATGTGGCTAAATTACTTTTTATACCCAATTATTACTAATAAACAGAAACAATATGAAAAATAGACAAATGTATATCCATCATAAAGCTTAATATGTGGTGATCATAGTAAACTAGATATGATCATAGAGATGCTTCATAGTGATAGCTAGATCAGAAATAAAAAAAGCAGTGTGATAGGAAAGTATCATTAACCAACATGTATATTTTAAAAATAAGAGTTTTTGGAATCCCTCAATGTTATAGTTATTTTTATTGTATGAAATTATGTGAACAATTCTGACGTTGCCATGCATTTTAATGTTTAATTTTTATATACGAAAGAATAATGAAGAAATTATTTGTTGATTATGATTAAAATGTAATAGTATTCTATATAATATGAGGAAAATTATTTACAATATACATACTAGAAACATTTTTCAAACCAATGCGTACTGGTAATTCCAGGCATCATTTATTTACCTTAAATTTTTTATCAAAATTTTATGTACTGATCTAAGTTTAGCATATTGACAATTTCCAAAAATTTTCGAAATGGCACCTAAGTAATGGTAATGGTACCTTATAAAGTTGTTTATATAAATTAAGAAAGTATTATAAATAAATATGGCAACATAATCTAAAACCTTCCTAGAAAGGCTTACCCCATGGGAAGCAAGCATTCAGTCTCTTGTGGCGAACAGAGGACAGACTTTTGTTTTGTTACATGTAATACATACAAAGCATAAAAATATGTAACACCATACCATAAAATCTAAAATTACCAGCTTTGATTTACACTTTCAATTTCATTTTATATTGCATATGAATTTGTTGTTATTATTTACTTAATAAAATGTATTATTATTTTTTAAAACAATTGTTTATTTTAAATACTATACAAAGATAACAACAGATACATTATAATCATACATGTGAGGTAATTATTATATGTTATTGCTATGATCATTAAATATTTTTTTAGTTTATCACAACAGATGGTTTATACAACAACCATATAAAGTAAGCTTATTGAATATCAAAGCATGTCTGATATGGTGTTGTTGCTGAACATTCTTATTTAAATATGGGTTTGATTTGATTGCCAAAATGATACCCATAGTTGAGTGGACATCTGGTTTGAATACTAGTATTTATATATTTACTAGAGACTCACTCTCTTAGAGACTCGCTTCTCTCAGATTCATCTCTAGTAAATGATTGGTATTATATTATTGGTTGGTAAATATAACAAATTAAATATGTTGACCAGCCATGGATAAACAGCTATCATTATGATAAACCTTAAAATTTGTCTAGTGGTTTTCTTGTGATGTGGTCAGAGACAGAGACACAAAAAAACTTGAGATTCTGAAAGATCTTTGAATTTCTTCTGTCCTATTCAAAGGGACACAATAATTCTTACTTATGCAATGAGGATCAGTACAGTTATAGCAAATGCCATATAACTCATATCCACGTTATTAATTATGACATAAGAATGATATATCTTTTTGAATTATCCAAATCGGACCAAAACTTACGAAGATATTAAGTAATAAACATGACGCCGTTCTGCGGGCAAATTCAAATTACGCGGGCGCGTGTGACGTCATTGTGATGGATCGAACACAGGCGGCCCGCCGCCCGAGTACCGTGCGACGCTGTTGGCAACTATTTTTAAGAGTGTTAGCAATTTAAGTTTTTAAGAATGCTATTTTGTGATATTTAAGTTTATATACAGCTTAATATAAGTTCATATAAAATAGAAGCTGGTTTTGTGCAAGCTCAATCACCTTCTAAAAGTGAATTCAAATACTTATTGTTGAGTCTAGGGTCCTCCCTTCATATCCCTCAGAGATAAAATTTATCAAACCGTCAGGTGTAATTATTAGTTACTAACATATTTGTTTACGATTTTTACAAATATAACCATATTTACTTATTAAAGAAACGACTGAAGACGGTAATTTTGAAGATTTTGAAGAGTTTTTAATCTATCTATATATAAAAATGAATCCCTATTTCCCTTGGTCACGTCATCACGCGTGAACGGCTTTACCGATTTCGCTAATTCTATATTTGTTGTGTTTGTTATTGTCAGGAGAAGGTTCTTACGAAATAAAATATTACGAAAATTGCGCGGAGAATTAGAAAATTCAACAACAATTAACCACCTATATATAAAATTATTTTAAATCTTACCTTAGCGCTTTAGACAATATAAACTTTTTTAATATGAATGAAAACCTTATGACGTTTGATACACAATTAACGGAAAGGTTTATATGTATAATACAATAGCACAGCCCACGGATTCGCTCGCACTTCGCGCACTATAATTTCGGACCAACATGAAAAACAGAAATATAATAAAATAATAATATGCTACATAAAATAATAATATAATAGAGCTGAATTTTACAATTTCTTCTCATTTAACACAGTGCAACGAAATTCTATATGTACCGTTTTTACCTTTTTTATGTAGAAAAACGCATAGGGTTCACCAGTTAGAAAAGCCATGTTAGTGTAGTAGATTATTTTCTGGAGTCGTCTAACACAGTGCAGATGACTCCTCCCCTTTACTTGAGGTAATTGAGGATATCCCCTCGATATACAGACCAGGACTCTGGGCTCCGGGACTGAACGGTATTCCAGGGCGAGTTCTGTACATCGCCCTGGAATACCTGTTCAATGTACGTCTTCGTGTTGGATAGTTCCCGCAGATTTAAAAGGAGGAGAAATTGTGTCTGCTGCCCAAGGAGGGTCGTTCTCTGTACTCTCCTTCTTCTTACAGGCCAATCGTGATGATGAGTAAGATGGGCAAGTTCTTTTAGTACATTCTTGCTGCATATCACTCAGCATCTCGAGATAGGGCCGGGTCTTTCAGAGGCTCAGTTCGGGTTAAAGGCGGGTCGGTCAACTGTGGACGCCCTGAATGCCCTGAAGATTGGGTCTCTGGCCGAAGTGAAGGAGGGAAGCGTGCTTTTAGCCGTCTCATTGGATGCAGCTAACTCCTTCAACACTCTGCCGTTCGCGACTTTACGAGAGACACTTCTTTGTCATGAGTAGTCTTTCCCTTTCACGGCTCACGCAAGGGACCACTTCAGCAAGCGGTGAGTCATGCTCCTGCTCCTGGTACTTCTCTGATAGCAGAGCGGACTGTGGAGCAACCGCTGGGCTGTGTGGTCTGCCTTGGCAGACCTGCCGGGCCGTCGTGGTTAAATGCGTAACGACGACGCCCCATAAGACTTTAGTGGGTAAGACTGGATTATTTTAAGCTGGTGAGTCCCACATAACCACCTGGTGGTATGCGTTAATGCATTTCCCAACGTTAAAAAAATAAGGCCTAGCCCAAAACTTAATCTTGTATCCGCCACTGCGTTGATATGTAGGTTTATCCACAAAAGTAATAAAAAGTAGGTACATATGTTTATTAGTAGGTATGTGTAATAGTATTGTTTATGTTTTATTAATACGGTTGGCTTAAAATAAGAGAATACATAGGTACACTTTCACTACACGTAATAGTAGATACCAACTTATTCTACTAATAGTATAAACGCGCAAGTTTGTAAATTCTTACATACTTGCGCGTTTGTTACTCTTTCACGCAAAAACTATTCTATGGATTTTGATGAAACTTTATAAGTATATAGCTTACAAATTAAAATAACACATCAGCTATAATTTATCAATACTAGCGAAATTCACGCCGCATTCGCGCTAAATCTAGGCAGTAACCCAAGCGAAGCGAGAGAGAATCACTAGTATCAACTATTTAGTTGAGTTGAGTACCAACATAACTATACATATCATTTATTGGGTAAAGTCGTAGCCTGTAGGTACGTTCATCGAAATAATCTTCACAACAATGTCTTGTAGTTTGGACAGAGGGTGGAGATTTATCATTTCTTTTTTCAACGGAAAACCATTTTCTACGAAGTTTTGGGCCCTTTAGTAAGTAAAAAATAGTCAATCTAGCGTTTTAAAACAAGTGTTTATACATTTATGCACTATACAATATTAATACATAGTTAAAAAGTCAATTCGACACAAATTGGACACTTAGATTTGATATTAAAGTTACGAACACACTCCGCGCCTTACCGTTGCCAACGGCTATCTGTTACTATGACGTCACAGCTACAGCGGCGGCACGCAGCAAAATTCGCTAGTAATTTCCTTATAACTTCGTCAATTTTAGTCGTAGAACAAAAATTTTTGCACTGTATGTTAAGGATTTCTTAGCTCTATAAATCTGTATTCTCAACTAAAAACCGTACGGATCCTCATTGTATTGCATTATCGATAATACAATGAAAGTATACAGGTATATTTTTATGAATAATTGAGAATTTCTCATTTTAAACTTATTTTTTTATTTATATACCTAAAATAATTTTGGATAATAGAAAAATGATAAAGTTTCAGAATTGGTAACTCTTACTACGCAATCTGTCTTATATCTAGATTGCGATCGCTTAGCTTTTTAATATCGTTCGTGTTGAAAATAATTTTTCAAATTCTATTAAAATTTGTACTCCCAATATGAAGTTATTTTTTTGTTGAAATCTAAGACGCCATTCGGTATCAATAAAAAAATCAAATCATGGTTCACATCTAACATCAAAGCGTGATTGATTCTTTTGGCGAAGATATCGCCAAAAACATATGGGTCTTTTATTACCTAAGTTAGAGAACAGTAGAGAAAGAGGAAAATATAGTAGAATTTATGAAATAACTTATTATATTACTTATCTGGCGCGGGCGAAGCCGCGGGTACGGCTAGTGTATACATATAAACTTTCTTCTTGAATCACTATCTATTAAAAAACCTCATCAAAATCCGTTTTAAAGATCTAAGCATACATAGCGACAGACAGCGAGGTGACTTTATTTCTACTATGTTGTGATTTAGTTATTATGACATAAAAGTTGTTTTATGCCATTAGTTTGGACTATAAAACAATAACAGGGTTTACTTATAAAAGAATAACAGGGTATACTTATAGTCGAGTAGGTACAAATAAGGTTGAGATAAAGTACAGGAACATTAACTATTATGTTAGCTACTGTAAAAAAGTAACCGATAAAGCCGTTGCAATTGTGATTACACTAAATTCTTTGTTCTTTCCATGTTTGTTACAAAAGTGAAGCTGAATTCATTGGATAATCTTGTTACTTGTTCATGCGATTACTTTATATTGTGTTAGATATGACATTGTATTTTCAAAACTTAGGGGTTGGTATAGATATATTTTTACTTCTGACTTTCAACGTAATTGATTTGATTATTTAGAATAAGGATATAGTTACACATGCTCATAACTGCCATGCTTATTAGCATGCTTAAAACAAGCATGCTCTTCAAACTATCAAAATAAACGTGCTCATTATTAGCAATGTTTCGACACATATGCTACTAAGTAGCAATTTCTCATTAGTGGCATGCTTTCGTGTTAGTGATGAACATGTATAACTTTTTTTTTATTTTTTATAACTGTACCTTAAAAATAATATTGCGATAATACATTTAAAAAAAAAACAAAATGTTGCGTCTAAAATGTTTATAGCCACAATTAATGCTTCTGTAACTCAAAGGACCTGGATGATGCAACTGATGAACGTCATAGTAATGGATGTTGAAAAGTTCACATGTCAAGCACAGCGCACTTGATGAACAACAAAAGATACTCGTATCGTACTATAATACCATTTCACAGTTACATTTTAGATACCTAAGTACATACCTACATACAGCTTAATGAATTACTAATTAGTGTACCTTATAATTAGTGCATTTTATTGTTGACATGTGTTGCTTTTAACGATTTGTTTGGAATTGAATACAAATAATAATTTCAAGGAATTTTTTCTTAAAACTTTATCTATTTCTATTATCTTTTATCTCCGTCAGTCTATTTTTCTATTTTCGTCTATTTTTAATTTCAAATTAACAGGTTGCACGAAATGCATATGAAAGTATATACGGTACTTCATCAAAAATTATTTTTAAAATTTTTGTCTGTCTGTTTGTTCCGACGAATCTGTGAAACTGCTGGACCGACTTTGACGAGACTTTCACTCGCAGATGAAATGATATAAGGAGTAGCTTAGGCTACTTTTATTTAATTAAAAAATATATATATAAACCGTTTTAATTTATTCTAACTTAAGCCCAGCGAAGCGGGCCGGGTTCGCTAGTTCTAATATAACATTTTTATTATTATACATTCATAAATTTAAAAAGTGACGTATTTTAGTAATTAGTGAATGACTTTCACATGATCAAAACTTAGCACCAGTCTGTGACTTTCCGGCTAGTGGTTGTGGCATAGATATCGTGCGGCGGGGTATCGCTGCTGCGGTGGTGGACAATGCGCGGTGTTGGCTTACGCTCGGTGAAACGGAAGCTGTATGGCACCACATTGTTTGACCAGACAAATTCATAGATAACTTTTTATACATGTTATGGACATATGATATTGCTGGCTATGTAGTGAATCATAAGAAAACTAGATGATACGATGTCGTAGTATTTAATTATCGAATTGAGTGTTGCAAGTTATATATCTAAATTGTAGTGGAATTTAGTAAAGCCCTGGTGATATCTTAAATGTCTGAATATTTAGGATCTTATATGAACTTAGATCAAGATAATACATTTATGTAAGTAAGTGTAAATATAATTGCCAGTGGTAAATGGCTAAAACATTACTAAATTTTTATTTTATTTATTTATTTATTAAATAGTTCATACATTACAATATCAGAAGTACTGAAATATGTGGTACAATCATAAACTCATTCGAGTTTTACCGTGCACCAGTGTCGTCGAGGGTGGACAAAGTTTCTTAATTAACAATAAGTAATATTACATACGATGGAGGTAGATTTAATTTTTTACATATACAAAGTAAAGATTTTGTTGACAAAGTTCGAGTAGCTTGCTGCGGTCATTAGTTAATTACACTTGTTTTCGCACTACAGGATGATTCGATTTGTATATATATTACTTTTTATTTTTAATATATTTTTTTTTGTTTATTATTAATTAATATCTTATGTTGATAATACGCAGTAAGTTAGTAATGTATTATTAAATATGCCAATATAGACATCAACCGTATTGTGTTTTCACTCGTTCATGATAGTATTGCTTTAATTTATATTTTATATTTTTTCGTGTGATATTGTTTTTTAATGTTATTGGTAAATCGTTAATGAGTTTGGGTATAATATATCTTAATGATCTTTTTCCGTACATGTTACAATATTCTGGTAGTAAAAGATTTGGATTGACCATGCTTCGAGTTGTTATGTTTAGTTTTGGATCTTTGTGTTTGATTTTTTTTAAATTGTCATTAAAAAAGTGTTCTTTTAGAAGCGTTAGTTCAGTTTTTTCATGAATTGGTATAATATTACAGAATGCAAATAATTTTGGATAATTGTTGTTAAATGTCTTTTTTAAATTGTCTGGGACTATTTCCTTTAGGATTCTAAGCTGAAGATTATATATTTGATCCAGGTGTGTTTTATATGTTCTTCCATAGCTTGAAAGTCCGTAAGATATTACTGATTCGGCCAAGTAGGTATACAGTAGTAGAAGTGTCTTTTATGGTAATTTTGCTTTTATTAAATGAAATTTTGCCAAATATCCCCCTTAGTTTGTCACAAACGTGATTTATGTGCATTTTCCAGTTTAATCTATTGTCTATTACCAGACCTAGATATGTATATTTGTTCACTAGCTCTATTTCATCACAGTCACAAGATGTCGACATATTAATGAAGCTATTTTGATGAAGGCAGTCGTGCGTATGTACTAAAAGTGTTGGTTGGAATTGACTTCTGTTTTGACTAGTGCTAATATACATTAATTTAGTTTTACTCGCGTTAAGTACTAATCCAACATCGTGAGACCATTTTGCGAGAGTATCAAAGTCATCTTGCAGTTGAGCGAGAGTATCTATTATATTGCGTCCGGCAGCTACTAGACAGGTATCATCTGCAAATTGATACATCTCGCTTTTTTTAATTATACTAGGAAGACTGTTAACATACGTGAGATAGTGCAGAGGACCTAGCACCGATCCCTGAGCCGTGCCTTCTGTAACCTGTACAGTGTAACTGTCCGTATCACACACTTTGACAACGTATTTTCTGTCTCGTAGGTAGTTTTCGCACCATGCGAGTAGTTTCCCTCTGATTCCGCTATCGTACAATGCTTGTAATAATTTATCGTGTCTAAGAGTGTCAAAAGCCTTACTGTAATCGATAAATACGACCAGAATGTGTTCTTTGTTGTCTAAATGTCTGTATATACTATCCGTGAATTCTGACAGCAGTTGTGTGGTGCTCTTATGTGGTTGAAATCCATATTGCTTATTTGATAGTATGTTGTTACTCTCATAAAATTTATATATTTGCTTACATATGTATTTTTCGACAATTTTATCAACAGTAGGCAAAATAGTAATTGGTCTGTAGTTTGAGTAATCTTCTCGGCTGCCTTTCTTATGAATTGGTCTCACAATCCCAGTTTTCAATACATCTGGATATACACCTGTTGAAACACTTGAATTAATTAGATTAGCTAGAACCGCTTTAATTTTGTCACATATCCTTTTAACATCAATGGCTCTTATTTTGTCTACACCTGGAGACTTGTTAGTACTTAGTGACATAATAATTTTTCCTACGGAATTTGGATTCGCTTTTTTGTAGCGCATTGTCATATTTGCTGTAGAGCTATAGCTTTTATGAAGTAATAGTTTAGAGCACTTAGGAATTATCTGTTTCACACTATTTTTAAATGTATTTGCAAAGTTATCTTAATTTTTAAGGAAAGTCTATAGATTAATTTTAATTCGTAAAAAGACTTCTTTATCGAATATATTTTCATAAATTGAGAAAAGGTTTTGAAATATGTATGTATTCGAAAAGGCATAGCGTCTAACTTACATGAAGTACGTTGTATAAGTAGACCTGTTTAAATATTTAACGGAACTCTCAATTTTCATGCTGCATGACTACACATAAAGGCAAATATTGTTTTTACAAGAGTTTCTTATTCGATTATCCTTTCTACTTAATAAAAGAACCTATTATATACGATAAACTCGTTTCCTATTTTATACAAAAGTAGAGGTCGCTTTAATAGGTATAAAGTACTTAATTATTGTTACCGAGCACTTAGTTATACTCGTCACATAATTACTTAAAATTTTTTCAATGTCAATTACGATATTACCATAAATGGTAATAATTACCAAAGAAAGGAATTTTATGATTTACTTTCATAAATTTGACATATGTCAAATCCGACTTCTTAGATTGTGACGAGTACAGTTTTCGAGGTTCCTCAATGTATTACCTGCTATAACTTTTAATATTAAATCTGCCTTATGCTGACCTTATAACACTTAGGTATAAAACATAAATATAAATACGTTTCCTTTATTCATCACTATCATTCGTCTTTTAATATTAAATTATACCTAATTAAAATTGAGACTAATCACCAGGAAAAAAAACGTGTCAGTAGTGAAATTTATTCGGTATTTATATTTCAAAAAAAATCTCCATCTCATCATCTCCATCAGACACGTGTAGAGTACACGTGTCTTCTCCATTGAACACGACATTGGCGAAGTTAATTGTGCCCAAATGGCACGCATATAAGCCACAGAATAAGTGCCCAAATTTTGAAGTAGCGTTTTTTTGATAGTTTTAATTCATTAAAATTCTTATGACCTTTACCTTACGTTACAAATGACTTCAACTTTAACAATCCTTATAATATATTTTTCAAGTTGTAAAGATTTGAATTAAATCTTCAATTTAAAATATCAAATATTTGCGTAAATTTTTGATAATGCATAAATTTTGAGGTCCTTGTTCCTTTAAAATTTCAATAGGTTCATATGCAGGAATATCGATGTTATTAAATTTAGTGAAATAAAATTGTTGAACAGTAGAGAGGATCCCTAATTAGTAATTACGGTTCAGAGTGTACCATACAAAGTTCATTCTTTTCCTAAATAGCCAGAAGAAAGTATATCGATAAACCACTTACAAATTTAAAAATATGTATATCGGTGTAATAATAGTGATTCACATGAATATGCTGTAAGAATAAAAATGATAGTCATACAAGTTGTGGTGTTATTTTCGTCCTTCGCATATTTCCAAGAAGTGAGAAAGCTAAACGTCACAACATAACATAGTCGAATGCAATATTTAATGAATCAGCCAATGAGTAGCGAAGATAGTGATTTATTTTTGTCTCGGTCGGGGTGTGTATCATTGTACGTTTGTGTTTGTAGTACGCCTCAATGCGTTGAGTGCGTTATTTTGGAAAGATAATGAAGTAGTGTTAACATGTGTGACGCTCTCATACCACCTGCTTATAAAATATTGAAGTCATTAATATTTATTGTAATTTGTAGTAGGTATATAATATAGATTGTTAGTGCTCTAAGTGAATGCTTATTCATACTTATTTAAACTACCAGTAACCACGCTTCTTTGTTTTTTTAAATAATTGCACCACTACATATCGCATGTCCTACGGAACCCCAAAAACATTTTGGCATTCCTCCAACACTGCAGGTTATCGTAAAAATAGCGCATCATATTCCACTGCTCCAACTTTCAAGAAATCCTGTTATAAACCCAACAGAAATTTCTTACTTTATGCATAATTTATATTGTGTAAAAAAGTGTCAATAAATAAATGTGGTATTTATAAAATATATGTGACAAGACATTAGCTATTATTTATAAAGTAAATAAAGCGAAGTAAGTACAAATTGGAATATGTGCATTGATCCCATTTGCTCCCGGATATCCTTTCTGGTCCGTCCCTGACATCTTCAGGCGCTGTGTGCCTCGTCAAAGTTCTGCATGCGCACTGTTGCTGTGTTCATAAATTCATACTTAGAGAGCAATGGCAAAATAAATTTAAATAAATGAAATACAAACGAAAGTACTAAATGTGCAACTGAATCGATTTTAACTTAATCGGAATGTAGATACATTACTTTTTGAAAATGTAATTGAAATAAGTAGTAATTATTATTTCGACGTCGACTGTCTGTGACCGCATAACATAAAAATCAGACAGATGAAAATGAACAGATTTTGAAGAAATTGGTATGAAGATAGCTGGTTATTTGAGGTAAAAATATATAATTCTTTTTACTGCAGGAAAATATATAATTTATGAAGTAATCTTTACTAACAGTTAAACGTTCTCTAAGAATGAACCTGAAATGAGCGAGGGCGAGTCACGTCTAAGAAAGGTTGACTAACATTGTTAATACGAATAAATACGAGCACAGTGTTTTAAAACATAATAATATAAAAATATCATATCATAATTACTTGGTGTCATTTTAATACCCGACTCGACCTCATCAAGCGTTGAGTGCTCGCTTTCATCATAAATTAACAATTGGTTGTCTATAGGCCGTAAATAAACAAAGAATGGTTTCGGAATCGATAGTAATTAAAAAGATGAAGTGCTTGTGACCAAGTGCATCCTCATAGTATTGTGGGTTTATTTGCTTTTATTTATATTACGATCTACCTACTACCTATAACTAGCAACTCGCCCTCGCTTCACTCGGGCTTGTCCCTAAATATAGCGCGAGCGAAGCCACGGGTTCCGCTAGTTATACATATAAACATTCCTCTGGAATGACTCTTATCTAATAAAAAAACCTGCATCAAAATCCGTTGCGTAGTTTTAAATATCTAAGCATACGTACATAGGGACAGACACAGCGGAGGGAAACGCGAGAGCGATAAATGTTTTTTAAGAAATTAGATAGAGATAGAATAGGTTTTATTTTTTTTTAGTAAAAAAGCTTCTTACAAATATCCGTAAATATGGTGATTATAATAGTAGAATTTTATATGTCATTGCAATCTACGTCACAGCATGAAATTGAGGCTCATCGATCCCGTGCCTCCCTGTTATCCTTGTACCGACCCTGACCTTTTCGAGGCTTAGTGTCTGTATCTTCCATATTATTCGCAGGACGTACGTATATTTTTATCTACTGCTATCATACATTTAAAAAATAATTTTCATTTATTTCATTTAGCATAACATTAATATTTTTTACCGTTTCTTGATTTACGTAGGTAATTATGTATTTTTTATAAATTACGCGTTGCGTATAATTAATGTTTTATTTCGTAAGAATTAATTTGTAATAATTTATTTACATACTATGTATATAAAATAACCGTTAACAAGTAAATGAGCAATTACTATGCTTTTGTTTTACCCTTAATTAGTTTGTTTACCCAAATTATAATATTTCATACTTAGCTTGGTAAACGTTTATTGAAAATAACAACAGACCGATATGGCGAGACAGTATGTCGCATCCGAGAATTTGGCTCGTGGCCATTCCTCATGACCACAAAGAGCTGACGTGACGCCATGTATCGCTGTCAGGAGCTGCAAAATGTGTATCTACTGTCGACTGTCGAAATTAATACCGCGACGTAAAGAACAAAATTGAATTTACCGCAAATCGTCTACCGCGGGGCATCTTAGATGCTCCGTTATCGCCAAGGAGAACGTTGTATACCGTTTTTTGTAAAGCTTACGAATTATGAACTCGACTTACTGTGACTCAGTAGTCACGCTTTTGTGTTCAGATAATTGCATTTTATATTAACTGCAATGGTTTAAATATTCATAAATATATTAAAACAATATTTTTTTGGAGCCGTTCGTTTTTTTATTTTCACTTTTGGTTCCCGACGTTTCGAATGAATATCCCGGGAGAGGCTCAAAGCAATGTCAAATCATCCAAGTACATCACAATATTTGTTAATGTTCTTTTTTGGAAACTTAATTTCTTTATAATTTTAAAATTTGGTTATTGATTTTTACACAATTCATCAAATTTTTCACAACAAATTGTCCCCGAATTGGCTCTAATTATACTTAAAAAAAAGAATGCGTGACTAGCGGAAATTGAAGTACCTATTAGATAACAAAAAATAGTACTGTGTAAAATAAATAATAAACTTCGTATATTGTTGTTTACATTATTATATAAATTTAAATATCTAATTTGAATGTTTAACCTACCGACATAATTACTAATAAGTTATCTCACACACAATTGAACCAAGGCTTATATTTTCAATTATAATAATTATATTATTCCCGCGTATTGCTGGAATTTAAAACGAATATGTCCTATAATTTATATTTTCCTACATTTACTTCCTTTTATAATAATTAATAAAGTAGATAGTTTAAAAACCAGCAGTGGTAATTTCCAACTATATAATTTGACCTCGTATCTCGTAAGCGATGAACCTGCAATAAATGCACTACGTTAAGTCAATTATCTAACATATGTAAGTATCGATGATCTTATTACTAGGTAAGATTTACAATGACGACTTAGATACTAAGTTTGCATACGGTGACAAACAAGGATCGTTTAATTTTTTTCTAATAAGCACATCGCTTACACGCTCGCTTTGTTTTTAACTAAGATATTTTCTGCTTATACGGAAAAGGAAATATAATGAAATACTATCAAATTTTTGATAGTAAAATAAATAATTTAGAAAGAGGTGTAGAGACTGCCAATGTGCACTTGCCCAGTGCGGTGGACCGTAGCTGGATGATTATTATCGTGCCTATAGAGAAGACGTGTGCGGTGTGCCCAGCCGTGGGAAATTAAAGATCTTAAAACATAATTCTTATTTATTTTTTATATAAACACTACTAAAACCTATGTTGTTACTATGACAATAGTATAGAATTTCTAGGATTCGCGCGCGGAACCTTGAATTTAATGATTCAGCATCCAATCGACCGAAACATTATTACGAAATTAGTTACGCGTCTGTAACAAACATTGGCTTCTTTAATGTTTTCTGTACATCAAACCTATTGACCTAGTTTATTTCTGGTTATAAAATTGTTTTTTTTTTGCAACTTCGTAACTACCAAATTATCACTACATAGGTTAAAACCTATGTATGCTTAAATCTTTAAAACTACGCAACGGATTTTGATGCGGTTTTTTAATAGATAGATTGATTCAAGAGGAAGGTTTATATGCACAACTAGCGGAACCCGCGGCTTTGCCTGTGCTAAATCTAGGGAAGAGCCCGAGCGAAGCGAGGGCGAGTCGCTAGTTATTTATAAAAGTTATATTTTTTTAAGAATGGTATATATCCCATGAATATCTCCTAAACTTCTATGATGATTGATGAAATGTAATCTATACAGCCATATCCATCATACGCAAAAAAACCTATTGTTCACCTGGTCGTTGAAAAAGACTAAAAATGTATGCCATTTTTAGTCTTTTTCAACGACGAAGAAGTGAAGAAAAAACATAACTAAATGTTAAAATAACCCTTATTATTTATTAATACTATGTATTATGTATTTTTGGCTTTTTCTCTACGAATTTGCGTCGGTAGTATTTGGTTGTTTCCAACGTTACTACCCACTTAGTTCTTGCCCAGGTTTGTAGCAAATGTATCTATAGGTACTGAATATAATATAGATGGGACTGTATTTATCTCCTGAGGCTACTACCACAGGAACCTTAATGTAAAATACATGAATGAATAATACAGCAACCGTTGCATTTATTTACTAGTCGGACAACATGCAAAAAGATGGTTAAAATTACTTATATATCAGAAGAAATTTATACTTATTTTAAGTACGAGTAAGTACCTACAAAATGGAAAGTACTTTTAAACCACTCCAAATACATAATATAACTAATAATACTTTACGACGACGAGCGTGACAGATTATCTTATCACTAAATTACTTGTTAACGAACTTTAATTGTCAAACATTCTTGAGTGAAAGTGAGACTACTAATTTACTTTAAAAATATGTAGGTAGACACGTATGTTAAGGGAAAATAAATAAATAAATTTGTTGGGACATATTACAACAGTACCATCTAGTTCCGTGGTAAGCGAGTACAAAGTACAAACATTCGAACATCGACCGCTGGCGCAGAAAGTATGGCCAGTACCAACTGAAATGTCTAAACTGACTAGATTTGTTCTATGGGAGATAAATAAAATAGAAGGATGTTTGTAAAATTAACGTATTGCTTTTAAATGCATATGTAATTATTAAATATATTATATGGATACTTCTAAGAAAAACATTTTTTTTTTGTCAGATTGTCTGTTTTTCCCGTTAATCTCTGGAACGGCTGCATCATTTTATCGGGTATCGCACTAGCAGATAGTTGATGTTACAAAGAGGGTAAGGAGGGAGTGAGGTAGGGTACATTTATTATATAGAAAAAAAGGAGGTACCTTCATACCAAATTTCATGAAAATCTGTCTAGTGGTTTTCACGTGATACGGCCACAGACAGATTGACATTCGACCTCGATAATAATTGCTTTGTTAATAATAATAAGACTTTCCAAAAAAAATGTTATACAGTACAGATTCTAAGCCAGATTTTTTTATACGTATAGATTTATTTATTTTGAGCTATCAACACGCGGAAGTGTTATTGCAAGGTGTCATTGCTTATATTATAGGTATTATTGTTTGTACTTATTACTGACACTAACACTTATTACATTTGTCGTGTGGCAATTAATAGTATTATTATATTACCGTCTGTTTACAGCTTACTTGTTAGGAATCTATGTTACAAATACTACGTTGATGTCTAAAAATACCTTGAAACAATGCATTATTTGCGAAGGAGTTTTATATACATGGTATTAATCCTTACCTAAATAAATAAGTTACCCATCACAAGTTTTTAATTTTAAACAAATCTGTGTAGGAAACAATCTGATAATACACTTCAAAATATTATATCTACTACAGCTACTAAGCTACTACTACTATTAATATTTCTACTACATAGTGTTTATGATTTTTTAATTTCTTCTTATTAAATTTTACTCTTGTTTATACTTTTTTAACGTTATGTGAAACTCGCTGCCCAGTAAATTCATGAAAAAAAAAACAGCAGGTTTTTAGTTTAATTTATGGTATAGGTAAATTTTTAACAAAAAAAATTTCCACCTCTATCTCACGTGAATGGGAGTAATAATCGCTAAGAAAAAAATTACATACAGAACTAATTTTATTTATAAGTAGGTAAAGATAATAATTAACGCGAATATAATGTTAACTATATTTATCACATTGACGGCTATTATTGATTAGTATCATTTACACCTCCACCTCCATCTTATTGCGGATCTGTGGTCGCGGTATTAAAAATATCTACTAACGTTTTGTACTTATGAAACTATCTACATATCTATAACATTTTGATAGTTTTATTAATTAAATAATGTACAAATTAAAATATTTATTTATTGAAAAATGTTTTTCTTTTTTTCAGAACAACAAACATGTTGAAACACTGGACGATGGTCAGTTACGAGCGCTACTAGATGAGGCTATCACATATAAATGTCCCAAAGACCGTGAGGGGAAGAGTATACTATTCAAGGTAAATTACCTAACAATTATAATAATTATTTATTTATTAATATATGGTTATTAATTAATATTATGTTATATTTCTCATATGACACTTATGTATATTCTGAAGATATACAGGTAGGTATAAGAATTAAGTTATAAAATTGCATTTTACATTATTGAAGTCTTTTTCATTGTTTTCTCTCTGAGTATTTTTTATTCAAATTCCCTAAAATTCATAGTATTTCGTAAATTACTGGCCACCAGCGTAGGTCATTTATATATTATAACTTTTAAGTCTGACCCTACTAATATTATAAACTACCTAGTTAACCCCTACTACTAGGTACTAGCTACTAGGTAACCCCTTTTATATAAGTTTTTACAAACTTAGAATTTTTTATTATTTTTGAAGTGAAACTTCTTTAGAATCGTTGTGATTTCAATCTCATCGAAACGAAAAAATAAGTCCATAGTACCAGGTGCTCAGAGACGGGGAAGAGTTAGCCTTAGTTAGATCTCGCCCACCACGAGTCAGTGACATTTCTAACTCTGTCTAACTCGTGGGTGTGACCTTCGCGCTTCTCCCTCTCTCAACGAGCTTAGACGGGGTTATTTAGTATATAAATAATATATAAACGAGATTTGAAAATTAGTTTGTCAAAGAAGTTTTACTTCTGACATGTGTACTTTGTACACACGAACCTTTTTTAGTTATTTAATATATTCGCAGAATCTTCTGCAAGAGGTGGAACAAGACGAGCAGGCGTGCGAGGCGGCGGCGCGCGGGCTGGGCGCGGGCCGCGGGGGCCGGCGTGGGCGCGGCCGCCGCGAACACCACTCGAGTTTACAGGTAATTTAAAATAACCATTACTATTTTTTATGTGAAATACTATACCATAGATTTCTGTGTGCCCTTGTTTTATACATTTTTTTCGTATTAATTTATTACCTTAGCTTATACTTGTAACTTTTAATTTTTGTAACTATAATTTAAGTATCTTTCTAACCTATATAATTTCAATTACGACGACACGTTTGGCTCAGTGGGTGGCCCTGCTCTCTGCGCCAGCGGTCGCGGGTTCGAGTCCCGCTGGGGGTATACATTTGTTGAGCACGAATGTTTGTACTCCAGTCATGGATGTTTATATTTATAATATGTATGTATTTAAACTTATATATGTGTAGTATATCAACCATCTAGTATCCATAACACAAGGCTCGTACCTTATCGTGGAACTAGATAGTGCTGTGTGTAAATGTCCCAATATATAAAAAAAAATTATATTGAATAGATGAAAATATGTCCCAAACTTTTTATTTCGAGATTCAAAGTCTGTGTAAAGAATTAAGAAGTGCATGTAAATAATGGTTGTAGCATAAAATAGTTATGAATATGGCTGTTTTATGATTTAAAACTATTTTACATTAACACCGACTTCTATGCATAAAACAGCGTATATTTTCAAAATCAGTTATCATATATTATAATTTCGAAAGTTTGCTGATTTATAATCCATATTTTTATGTAATCCATGACGCATCTGTATTATTAATAAGATGTGATATCTATACTAATATTATAAAGCTGTTTGTTTGTATAAAAAATTCTTTTTGTGTTGGATAGTCCGTTTATCGAGGAACGTTTATCTATAACCATTATTTTGGTAATTAAATTAATTTAAAACATTTATTTTGTTGTTTTAATGCATTATTTGCGAAGGAGTTTTATAAACATGGTATTAATCCTTACCTAAATAAATAAATAACTCATCACAAGTTTTTAATTTTGAACAAAATTGCCCTTGGCATAATTTGATTCCAATGAATATCTTACGAGAGATCAGTTTTAACATAACTTCGCATCAAAATAATGATCACCGCGTGCAAGACGTGCAAGACACGCCGCGCGGTAGCAGCTCTGCGAGGTACTCCGTTTCCAGCCTTTAGAACGCGAGCGAAAGGCTAGTCATCACTACATAGTATAAAACAAAGTCGCCTTTTCTGTCCCTATATCCCTATATCCCTATGTGCGCTTAAATCTTTAAAACTACGCAACGGATTTTGATGCGGTTTTTTTTAATAGATAGAGTGATTCAAGAGGAAGGTTTACAAGCATAACTAGCAGATCCCGCGGCTTTACCTGTGCTAAATCTAGGGAAGAGCCCGAGCGAAGCGAGGGCGAGTCGCTAGTGTTATAATAAAATGATAAAAAAGGTTTATGGTTTATGCAATAGATGGCGGTACTAGTAAGTTACATCGCGCTAGCGTTACGTTCACCTTGATTTCATATAGTGAGATTCCTTCGGTGGCTCTCAAGAACGTATCCGTCTCGTCTTTTTTGAAGTCTAAGAATTTTTGGAATGCGTACTTTTGTTGTACGTATATAAATCTCCTTTATGGGCGTTCGTCCGACAAAGCAAGCGAGCGCGCGCGATATTACATGTACAGCGTCTGACAACTTGGAGTTGTAAATCTGTTAGGGCAGTAAGTGTAACACGCGTGCGTATACGACGTTCAGATATTTTAATAATTTATATGAATATAAGTTTTAATAAAATTAAATTGTAAAAAAACAAATTGTATTTTGAATATTTTAAAAGTTAAATATTAAGCAACGCTACAAACTAAAAATATAATATTAATTAAATCTAACTATGCTCTATTTCCATAGACCCTACAAGTTCTTTTGAATTATAATTTATAAAATACTAGCGGAACCTGCGGCTTCGCTCGCGCAAATACATATTAATACAGTTCTCGAGACTTAAGCTCAGCTTTGCATTTGTGTGAGTGTTAGCTAAAAGCCAATAGCCGCGCATCAAAAACCAGTTGACAGTGTAGTCAACTCTGGGGTTTTCCCCCCAAATTTAGGGGTAAAAAAATTGCACTGGGGTTTTTTTAGGGGGGAAAAATGTTTAGGGGTTTTTTTAGGGGGAAAAATGCTTAGGGGTTTTTAAGGGGCTTATAAAATTTCGTTTAAAGACTCGGAAAAAAATTAATCTTCTAATATCTTTTATATCTTTAAACATCATTTTATGATAATTATGATGACATCTAGTGGTGAATCGCATAATGCTGTAACACAACGGCCAATAACGGCTCAAAGCTTACAGCTGATCACTTACATTTACGATTCGGCAAATTTATTTATTTATTCGAAAATTCAAGACTTCCTTACATCGGGGAAGGGAGGGGAGGTACGCCGGAAGTTCTGCTTGGTACCATACCGGGTAACTCGCGAAAGAATTTGATTTCCAGCCTTAAGACGGGGATATACGCCGTTGACCTTGCTCGATTGGGCCTTGCCGGTAAAAATTCCCCGCGCAACCCCGCGCCTCCCGATAATAATTACGCGCGACCAGCGCGCTAGAATTCGCGCGTAGTACGGCACAGTGTAACAACTAACAGCTGTTGCTTTGTTAGGCATGGTTCTAAGGTGTTCGCAACGGCAATATATTGATAAGGCGTTATAATGATAGCATTTTTTATCAACTTATGCAATTATAAAAACGACACTAATAATAATAGAAAAAAAGAGTATTTAATACATTGAAAGTTTTATTATAAAGCATTATCTAGTTAAATAAAGTTTATTTAAATATCATAAAAAAATATTTTTTACATAATTAAAATAATTATTATTTATATCTATTATTAATTTATGTGTACAATATGTAGATACAATTTTTATCACTTATAATCACAGTAAATATATATAATTGAACACACCGATTCTCGTCCGATCATCGAAGTTGAGCAACGTCGGGCGCGGTCAGTACTTGGATGGGTGACCGGTGGGCCTGGGAACACCGCGTAACGTTGGCTTTTTGTTTTTAATTTTGTAAAAATTCATTTTATTTCAGTCGTCAAACAATATTGTCATATTAAATATGTTGTTTTATACTTATTGCTTTTATATCTGATGTTAAACTTAAAAATATTATATAACGCTGTTAAGTCCTGAATCGCGCTATCGAAATATTCTAACTCGTTGAATATATATACAATGTTGTAGAACGTCCAAGTGTACTCGCTTCGGCAGTACATATACTAAAATTGATTGAAGACACAAAAAGTTTTTGTAGGTTCACAACTTTCAGTTTCACCAGATAGGAACGAAGTTCTTTATTATAAAAATGTTATTAATTTTAAGTTCTATTAGCGGTATAAAGAAAAAATAAAAATATGTTGTGGCTTCCGGGAAGATGGTGCCTTTTGTGGTGGTGTAGGTTTTTGTGAGTCTGTAGATGTTTGTGTTTGTGAGGTTGATCTGAATTATTAACAAAGTTATGGCTATTTGAAATTTAGGGGGTAATTGAGGGTTTGCCTTATTACAAAAAATCAGTAGAAACTAAAGTAAAAATAATACTTTAAAATTAAATTAAAAATAATAATAATAATAATAAATAAAAAAGCCTTTTATTTCCAGTTTTACAAAGAACATTAACAAAAGAAAAGATTTAACTATCGTGTACTTTTTACAATTTATACCTATAAAAAGTGCTATGTTTTTTACAAAAATATGTGTGAGTACAGCTCGTGTACTTATTGTAGTCAAACTGTCATGGTGTGTGTGTTTAGGGATACCTGCTCCAAATCTTTATCCCATTTTTTAATATGATGAAGGTTAAATAAAATAATTATTTTTAAAATTTAAATATATAATTTGTAACGATTAAAATATGATAATTACTCCTGAGGATATAAAAAATTACTAGTACTGCAATTTTGCGGATTTCATTTCGTCATATGGATTTCATTTATTTTTAATATAGATAGTGGTGAGGGTGATCAAATAAATATTGTCACGAAGATTAGTCAACTACGCAGGATATTTACTATAGTGCACAAATGTACACTAAAACGTGAAATAAAAACTTAAAAAAACGTCTTGATAAAATAACACTAAAACGTAAAAAACACTTTATTGGTAGTTTTCATTGATAATAGATGCTTGGCATCATTAAATAATACATACTCATTTTCGCAATTAGCACCCCGAAAAACCTCGAATATGACACCCGTGTAATTGTTGAAAATAAACCGGATGTCCGCCATCTTGGATTTAAAAATGGACCTCATTTTCGTAATCAGCACCCCGAGAAACCTCGAAAATGACACCCATGTCATTTTTGAAAAAAAACCGGATGTCCGCCATCTTGGATTTGAAAATGGACCTAATTTTCGTAATCAGCACCTCGAGAAACCTCGAAAATGACACCCGTGTAATTGTTGAAAAAAAAACCGGATGTCCGCCATCTTGGATTTGAAAATGGACCTCATTTTCGTAATCAGCACCTCGAGAAACCTCGAAAATGACACCCATGTCATTGTTGAAAAAAAAACCGGATGTCCGCCATCTTGGATTTGAAAATGGACCTAATTTTCGTAATCAGCACCTCGAGAAACCTCGAAAATGACACCCATGTCATTGTTGAAAAAAAACCGGATGTCCGCCATCTTGGATTTGAAAATGGACCTCATTTTCGTAATCAGCACCTCGAGAAACCTCGAAAATGACACCCATGTCATTGTTGAAAAAAAACTGGATGTCCGCCATCTTGGATTTGAAAATGGACCTCATTTTCGTAATCAGCACCTCGAGAAACCTCGAAAATGACACCCATGTCATTGTTGAAAAAAAACCGGATGTCCGCCATCTTGGATTTGAAAATGGACCTCATTTTCGCAATTAGCACCCCAAAAATCCTCGAAAATGACACCCATGTCATTGTTGAAAATAAATATCGTGAATATAGTTGCAAGTCCTCTTTTGACTGTTAGCTAACTTCTCCCGTGAGAATTTTGTGTTTCGCGCATCGTAAAATTTCACTCTCATAAATTTTTCATAACGCGCCTAAAGAAGTATAACTTCAACATGAAAGATAAACAGATTAAATTTTATGTTACCTATGGCTCAGTAGACGTAACTTCGTTACAGGTTCGATTTCCAGACTTAGTCCTTATAACTATACAAATAAAGTCTAAATTGAAACTTCTCTTAGTCGATACTATATATTTAATAATAAAATAATGAATATGTTGGGACATTTACACACAGCACTATCTAGTTCCACGGTAAGGTACGAGCCTTGTGTTATGGATACTAGATGGTTGATATACATGGTGGATGGTATATACACATATATAAGTTTAAATACATACATATTATAAATATAAACATCCATGACTGGAGTACAAACATTCGTGCACAACAAATGTCTGCCCCCAGCGGGACTCGAACCCGCGACCGCTAGCGCAGCAATTAGGGTCACTACAAACTGCGCCACGCGTGTCGTCAAATATGTATACTAAAATTTTTAAGTAAAAAATTTACAAGTCAATAAGGTCCAAAATACGCCATTTATTTATTTCATTTCAATATAGTTTTAAATACAAATGTTTTAGAGCATAATTTAGCGCACACGACTCGTGACAATTCTGTTCACGAATTAAATAAATAAATTTCTAAATTGGTTCTGCGATTGCGGAGCAAACAGTCACAGGTCCGTTCAGCACAACGCCTCGTCCCGCACTGATTTACTGGGCGACAGAGGGTGTTCTCTCGCGGCTTACGTGTATGAATTACGTAAAAAAATCATAAAAAATAAATAAAACAGTTATTTGAAAAAATAATCGGAGATCATATTAGGTGTTGTATTATTAAATATGCTGAACGCAATAAAAAAATCTTGTTTTTGATAGTTTACGAGAGAAATGATATGAAAAATTGTAACAGAGGGTACTTAGCATATTTATTTATGATATTTATGTTGTTTTTTTTAACTTTTTAAGCGGAAGAGATAATGCTGTATATGCTGTAGAATAACATACATTTTTTTAAAAATTTTTCCTATTAAGATTACAGAGAATTCAAATACAAAGAAAGTCCAATTTACATATATCGCCGCCTTAAAACGCGAGCGAAGCTGCGGGAATGGCTAGTTTAATTATAATATAGAAATGATGAATGCAATATGATTTCATAATGTTTTGTCAGGATCTAGTGGCGGCGATGGCGGGCGAGGCGGCGCCGCGGCGAGGGCGCGCGCCCCCCGCGCACGCCGCGCCGCCCGCCGCCAGCGTGTCGGCGCGCGCGCTTCACGGCGGCAGCCTACCCTCCGGCGTCGACACTTGTATGTTTTCATTTATTCACGTCATATTTAGTTTTAATTAAGGCACTTAATATATTTGATAGAGATTTTTATTCTATACGAGCCGCCCATCTGTCCGTTTACTCGCTCTTTGCTTGTTGGACTATGGCTTGATTTTGTCTTGACAGAAGGCTCGTATCATTCAGTTTAATTGTTTAATTTGCCGTACATTGGAATGCAAGGGCAATACATTCATCAATAATAATGGTGTGAATATAAATTGTCAAGTCTAAATAAATAGATTTATACATAATTCAACATACAATTATTAAGCTATATACTGGAAAATTTCTAGCCCGTTGCAACAAATGGTACATATTTCAATATGTTCGTCATACAGCATAGCATTAATAATAATTGCAGCGTTCCTCCTGGGCGAGGAGGCGATGGTGGGCGCGGGGTGTGCGGGGGGTGCGGGCGGCGCGGGGGGCGCGCGCGGCGGGTACCTGGCCACGGTGCGCTGCGTGAACCCGCCGCCGCTGGCCGAGCGCCGCGTGTCGGCCGGCGACGCCGCGCCCGAGCCCGCCGCCGACGACGCGCTCGCCAGGTACGCCTACTCTGTATATATAGAAATAGATACTCTAGCAAATCCAACCAAAAGTTAAAATAAACGGTTTTATTTTTTGTAATAAATAAAAGTAGCCTAAGTTAGTCCTTATAACATTCGTTATCTGCGAGTGAAAGTCCCATCAAAATCAAGTAGACAGACGAAAATTTTAAAAATTGATTTTTTAAGATAAGTACCGTATTATACTTTCATATATATTTACAGACACTTCGATTTTATTTATATGTACTGATATCGTTTGTTCTATATTCGGTTCCATATCTATTCTATTTTTTTAGTCTCTTTATAATAATATGTTTTGCATTTTCTAAATTGTAATGCAAAATGAATAAGAATTATTAAACGACAACGGTAGTAACAGAGTAATTCCTGCATTCGCTCAGTAGGCAATTACGCTTTAAGGCTGCCCACCAACACCACACATGTTACATATCAATAATGTTTTTTTACAATCTCCTTGATCTAGTAGTTAGTTAGCATGTACAGTATTCATTTACGGTATCGGGAAATCGCGAAGTTATTGACTTTTTCTGTAAAGAAATCCTCAAGAACAGCCAAGAGTTGGGATGTTGGTAGTGCGATGGACAGATAGTACATAAACTTCGGTCCCGCGGCATGGTGTTTCACCGATCGTGTCGTATTGTAAACCAATGTCGTGAATATTTTTGTTAGTAATTTTTTTATTAGAAATAATAAAAAACAACGACGTTTACTTAAAATTTGTGGTAAAAGATCAGCTGCAAATCTACAACTTAACGAGACGACCATACGTTATGATATAAAATATCTTTTTTGGCTTTTAAATTTGCACGTTGTACCTTTCAAAGTAATTGATATTCGTATATATCCGTACCCTTTCATTATTATTTTTATAAAATTATGGAGACATAACGCTACTCGTGAAAGCCTTCTTACAAGACAGTGTCTTTTTTCACCATATATATACTCGATATTTCGGTTGTCGGATCTATAAAATGCCCGAAGCGTTCGACCACGTCCATCGTATATGTAGTCCGTAATACACAAAGAATTATTAAAAAAAAATAAGAAAATAAACGTAGAGCATACATGCCCGCAGACGGAGTAAGCCGATGTTCCCGATGACGTACACGGCGCGCGCGACGCTCGAGATCGGCAGCGGCAGCGTGTGCTCGGGCCGCGCGGTCACCACCACCACCGCGTCCAACCAGGTGCGTACCCCCCCCTGCCCCCGGCCCCCCGCGCCCTCCCCGCAGGCGCGCCTGCTGCACGCGCTGCGCGGTGGTGACCCGCGCGGCCCCGCTCCCCCCGCACCCCACGCGCTGTGGGCCGACAGCGTGGACGCCTGGTACAGCACGCTAGGTCGCTACGCCGCAGTAGACTTTCTCAAACACAACTCGAGTGCCGATCATAGAAATATACAGCCGAAGAACTCGGATAAGTCACAAACTGATAGTGATAAACAACTCCATGTAGATAGCCAAACTTTATTGAACAATAAAAATGATAATAATAGTGCTCATAGTGCACAACGTAATAAAATAGTTAAAGACTCATATTATAAAGATATTTCTAGAAACATAAATAAAGCTAAATGTGATAATATTGGAAACCGGAGAAAAGTTTTCAATGATAACGAAAGTGATATTAGTTTAAGAAAAGAGTATAGAGAAAGAGTAGGCTATGATTTAGTGGCACCTAGTGTATCGACAATAAATCCAAAGAATTTCAGAAGTATGACTATAGGCAAGCCTTTGAATTTACCAAAAAAAGAAAGTAATGCTAAAAAGAAATCTCGGAAAAAAAAGCATAAAGAATCTCAAGATGAAATTGAAGTCAACCCTTCTGTTACATGTAAAGATATAAAAACTCAAGATGATAAGGATATCGTTGCAAACAGTCTTCAATATATTCATAAGACTGAATTCCCAAAAACACAAGTTCGAAAACAACCTAACATAGATGAAGAAATGAGCGAATCCTTCTCGAAACGTCCACAGACAGAAACACATTCTAACATTGAACTTACTGAAATATCCTCGAATGTTCACGAAGAAAATACAAATAATAGTACAGACATTGAGCTTACAGATATTTCATGTACAAATTCTGATACATCGAATTCTTTTTCGGAATTTGTCGCTAACCAACATAAACTAATGGAAATTATAGAAATAAATAACAATAATGATTTATCTCCTCAAAATCAAGCCAATCTCGAGGACCAATGCAAAGAAATAGCAGAAGTTGATGAAAAAAAAGATAATTTTGATGAGTCAAGTGCAAGGGAGGTTGACTCTAAAATAACAAAAGACGTAGTCCTCTCACTAACAAAAGAAGACGCACAAAATCAAAACAAACAATGTGTAATCGCTCAACTTCCAGATAACGCTTATATTTTTCTAACCCTTCCAAAAAGCTTTTTCGCAGCCGCTTGTAACAAAAACGAAAGCACCGTTAAAATTACAGATATCGCCAATAACAGTACTAACGATGTTGATGCAAATAAAAACACTAATAAGAAGTCCAAGAAAAAACAAAGCCAAAGCCAAGCGTCATCGAATACAGCCAACAGAAATATGAGTAAAAATGCTTTGAAAATGCTTCTTTATAGTGATAGTGACAAATATAAATCTGGTAAAAAGAAATCTATCGAGGATCTCGAGGTAATAATGGAATAAATTGCGTATCGACTTTGAATGACATGTAGACAATATTTTTTTTTTAAATAATTTGAAGTGTTATTTTTTTTAAAGTTAATTCGATTTTAGAAATTGCCAGCATGTTATTCTGTCGAAGATAGTGAAATAAATTAGGTTTTTAAACAATATTTTACATAGGGTTTCCTTTTCTAGGTGGACTCGGCTATACCGTTCAGTTGCATCACGACGCCCGAGGTGGTGGCGAGCTGTAATACCACCTCCTCCACTTCGCAGACGACCGTCGCTGTAGACCCCAAGGTACTGTTCTATCGTTATGCTGGGATCACAATAATGCTTGGACTGTAATGAAATTAGTCGATTATAAGTTTTAGTTTTTTTTTATTTTTAATGTCAAAAGTAATTTTTGAAAATTCGTATTTTTATAGATATCATTGGTTATTATTACTATGTGGTATACATACGTTCTTAATGATCAGAATGAAACGATAAAAAATGTACCCTATATAAATGCTGAAAATACTGTTTATGTCTGACACGGGATTTAGTAGTCATAATAAAAATTACCAGCTTCTATGCCTATAATTAATCTCTATGCTTAGCCAACAAATACTATAGGTACGCGATAATTAAGGGCTTTATCTTTCAGTCTGTAACGTTAGTGTGGTTGCAGCATTAGCAGAAAAGAGAGATCAAATATAGTTTTTTTTTATTTAAATAATTGAGAAGTGATATTTGTAACATTTTTGATTCTTTAAAAGAAATCGGTATTTTAATGTACATATTAAGAAAGTTCTAATTCCAAAAAGCGAAAATCTACTATTTTTACGTTTATCTATACAGTTCATAAGGCCACATGTGATACGAGGGCCTCGAAAACACAACATTTTTGTTTACAAGGGAAAACGAGAAGCTCAATGTTTTAGTACATATTATATAATAATACACTGGATTATATTTTTATGTGTATTTTTTTTCTTTTGTTTGATTCTATTTACTTTCTTAAAAGGGCCTTTATAATTGTGTGCCTAGGAGTGCCGCATGGCATGAGACGGTACTGTGTGTATATAGAATACCTAAAAGCAGATAGATTCGCCTCAGCCCATACAAAGAAATTAAACAGCGCTAATTTGGGCTATTTTTGTTTATTTGAATTATATGAATAGATAATAATATTGTTGACAAGGTCAATTATTGTAGTTGTAAATGTATTTCGTAGATATACTATTATAATTAATAACGAAACTGGCTAGAGCTGTATGGTAGCGAAATGTCTATTGATCTACAATCTACACAACTCGCACCATTTACAATATATTACAAATAGCTATATAATATCTAACGTTACACAGATTCATTATTATTATGTAAATGATAATATATCATTAAAAAAATTATTTTTAATAAAATTGTGTTGAAACATATTATATGATTCTAAACTATGTACTTTATAATTAAGATATATTTGCATTGTACAATTATTTTTGAAGTGAAACTTCTTTAGGCCTTGAGAGGTAGAGAAGTAGATTAAGGCTTAATTTGAATGGTTTAATTTTTTTTTAAATTTTTGTAACGTAAACGTTTGTTACGGTAGTTTATATTTAATTATAAATTATTTTAACTAGTATACAAACATATAAAAAGTATATCATATTAAATGAAATAATATTATTAAAAAATACTATTTACTAGAGTGTCTCATGTGACGTCATCGCAAATACCAAGTGAGGACTTTATCAATATCTTGACATTCGTAAAATCAAAGTATTTTTTACAAAAGTAATAGGCGATCATAAGTTTAGTATGTACATGTAGCAACATGTACCCATAACCTACAGAAGTTTCACATTGATTGATACGCGCACTTTATTAGTTGCTCTAGTCGACTTTTCCAGAGTATCTCAATTACATTGCAAATAGTATATACCAACGGCTCTTACACTGACTAATGCTACTTATATTCGAATAATAAATATAACTAAACGCGCGCTATACCGAGAGCAAAGTCAGTGTACGGGCCGTTCCGGGAGAGGGCGTTGGTGGCACGCCACACGTGTTGATGTGCGCAGCCGCTGCAGCTGGGGTCGTGCTACCGCGCCGTGGCGTGCCTCACGGGCGACCCGCCGCGCGTGCCCGCGCCGCCCCCCGCGCCCCCCGCGACCCCCGCGCCCCTCGCGACCCCCGCGCTGCCGCGACAGGTACCGGGAAATGACTCGACTGATGTAAGGGGCTATCGCCTTCTAGTTACTTATTGGTGCCTTATTTTTTAACTACATCTTGGTGTACACCTTATTTTTATATCAATAATGTTACCAATGTGTCGTAAAGATGAAAGGAAATTATTTATTAAGTCTCAATATACGATGCATTTTGTGATTGATAATAATTACAGAAAATGAATAAACACTGTCTATTTCTACAAAAACTTTAATCAAATGAAAAGGGAATAATGCTTAAGTTGATACCTACGTCTTTTTTGTACGTATTTACATAAATGCTATCTATCCTTTGTTCCGGCTAAATAAAATGGGGCAAATTAGATTATATTATTTAATCTGTGCTGTTGATATTGTATAATATAGCAATATTTGATAATCTCTTTATTATAATAATCGCAATACCGTGAATAAAAATAATTGACATGAAATCATATAAAACCTCAACTTATTATCGCCAAACACGGTTATAAATAGTTTTGGGTTTCGTGATAGCATCCTAATAAATATCAGTCGATGACGTTTCGCAACAAGCCTTGCACGTCGTCCATGTAAATGTTTTACGTCTGTCGAGAGAACTGACTGTTGTCGTCAGGACCGTTCGATGGATTTTTCTGGTATGATGAATAATTCATACAGCAGGTACAGTTCTCGAGGCATAAGCTCAGCTTTGCATTATTTGTGTGAGTGATAGCTAAAAGCCAATAGCCGCGCATCAACAACCAGTTAAAACGGGTTTAAACCAATCACGCAACGTCTATCCGTATCGTCGTGCCTATGCGTACACTGCACTCACACAAATGCAAAGCTGACCTTATGCCTCGAGAACTGTAGGTAACTATATTGTGAAACAACCGTAATAATACCATTTTTTTGGAAACTTATTGCAAGACGTAGAGGCTTATGAGCTCTTAGTATTGGACCATAAATAGTACGTGCTGCTCTTTTTTAAACATTTTATGAGACATTTATATTTTTTGGTCTCTTCTATTCTAACAGAAAACTCAATCATAAAAAATAAAGTTGTTTTGCGATATCATTTTAAACTAGCGAAATAATTAAACTTACGTAATACAAGCATATCAGGTTTCATTAATCAATTTACTTGATTCGACGTACCATATGAAATTAGTGCCTACGAGAAGCATATTTAAGAAAATGTATTAAATGTTAATTGTAATAATTTTAATTAATTATACAAATTTTTACTTAGTATCAGTACCAGTGTCTTATTTATAGTAGGTACACTATATTCTGATAGGTGATATTTTAAGCTACTTCTTTTATTGTAAATGGTGAGAGTTGTTATTCATGAATGTAAATAGAGGCTCCTTAAATAGATAATGTAATAACTAATTGTTGTGTGTTCTCCGCAGCCTCGCAGCGTGATATCGAGCAACTTCAACGGTCTGCCGCTGTCCCGGCCCGGCTACGTCTCCACCACCACCTCAAACACAGACGAGTACAAGGTAGTTCCTCACTTCGCCCCGTACCCTCCGCCACCCACCGTCATCCACCACCAGTCACCACCCACGACGACCAACACTTCAGCTTTGTGCCACACGCCCACACCTGTCGCCCTCGTACTATGTTTAGTATTTTACTCACCGCGCCCTTCGATCGCTACCGTCGGCTCTATTCGCCTCATCTCCCTCCTTATGACTGCTCCGTGTTTTAAAGATCTAACATTTATTTTTCCTTTCTATTCAGGTGCCTATACTCACTGTGCACTACCGTTTACAGAAATCTCTCGATGAAAACGGCAATGCAGTTCAAGCGTTCACTTCACCCCTATCGGGGTCCAGTCAACATAAGAAGCCGCGGAGGAAGAAGTCGTCCAAGAACGAGACGGTGATCACGTCGCACCAGATAGACGGCTACCAGGGCAACAAGGACCTCAACGAGGTGCTGCGCTTCATCGAGTCGCACGCGGACGGCGCGCGCGCGCCCAAGCTGCGCGCCAAGCACCACGACTGCGACGACAAGGGCAAGAAGCGCTCCACCGAGCGCCGCAAGGACAAGGAGCCCAAGCTGCAGCGCGCCTCCTCGCTCGAGGAGCTCTCGCGCACCACGCTCGCCGACCTCACCGCCGCGCCCGCGCCCGCCAAGCCCGAGCGCCGCTCCTGGGGCGACGACGAGCGCGCGCTCTCCTACCGCGCCCCCGCCGCCCTCGCGCCCCCCGCGCCCCCCGCGCCCGCGCCCGAGCCCGCGCCGCAAGAGCTCACCGACTTCCAGACCGTCACCAAGAAGCGCAAGCCGCGCCGCCGCGCCGACGACGCGGACCGCGAGCGCGCCGCCCGCCGCGCACGCGCGCCCTCGCCCGAGCCGCGCCGCGCGCCGCCGCCCGCCGCGCCCTCCTCCGCGCCCGCCTCCGCGCCCGCCTCCGACCGCAGCAACGATTCCAACGACGACATGGACTCCGTGCACTCGCTGCCCACCACTGCCGTCAGCGCCGCCACCACCGCCATCCCCGCGCCCCCCGCCGTCGGCGCGACCACCGTCCTCCCCGCGCCGCCCGCGCCGCCGCCGCTGCCGCCGCCCGCGCCGTCGCACGCGTCGTACGCGGACATCGCGCGTACGCGCCAGAACATCCCCGACCTCATCGAGTCTTGCAACTTCTACGCGGAGGGCTCGGCGGCGGGGGGCTCGGCGGGGGGCTCGGCGGTCGCGGGGTCGGCGGAGCAGTACCCGGCGCTGGCGACGCGGCGGGCGCCGGACGTGGTGGCGGACCGGCGGCCGGCCGTGGTGCTGCTGGCGGCGGCGGCGCGGCCGCGCGACATGGACGGCGTGACATTCGGCTTCGACGTGAACGAGCAGCTGCTGGCGCGCTGCGACGCCGGCGTGGCGGTGCGCGCCGGCCGCGCCGCGCTGCGCTACCTGCCGCCCGCCGCGCCCGCCGCGCCCGCCGCCGCGCACCTGCTGCGGATCGTGGACTACGTGGGCGCCGCCTGGGACGACGTGGTGCGGTGCGGCGGCGGCAAGGTGCGCTACTTCAGCGAGTAGTGACTTTCGTTGCACGCGAAAAACTACAGAAACAATATGTGCACACTGGTGATTACCGTGTCCGCGATACACACGCGACACCCAGAATCGAAAGTACGATGATGTTTTGTGTAACCGCTTAGTGTTCCGAGTAGCGGTGTTCAGTGTTCAAAGTGAATCGGATTCAGTACGAGCCGTGCGGGAGTCTCGCACCGCCGGTGGTGTTCGTTGAACGAGCACGCTTTTATTTTATTCAATGTCATACTTTATTATAATATTTTTAATGATTTATGTGAGACGCTATTATCGTTGCAGCCAGTGCCGTTGGGATTAAGAGAGGTTTGCTCGAGTAATTTTTATCTATCCCTTTTAACTGCAAAGTATTAATTTTAAATTAAAATTATTAATCAAAAAATTGAAATACTGATTTATTTATATGTTTTACTTAAAACATACAAAACAAACCTCAATTATGTCATACATGCAAGGACCCAATTACACTGGTAGTAATTAGAATTGATTTCGCTATGTTTATAAGATGGTCTAGAGCATTTAATTATTATTATAATAAAATTTTCACTCTTATATTTGAAATTTTATATTACAATCTGAGTTATGATTTTATAATTTATGGCCTCGGTGTGGTCTGGTGCCGCTTCGCCGAACGCGCTTGGTGCTAACGAATGGAGCAATTGTACCGGCACGTGGCTAGAAATGTGAACGTATTTCTATGAGTCATGGTACGTCAAAAATCTCTTTTTCTTTAGCAAGATTTATAATGCCTTGTTAGACTCGAATCGCGCGGACTATTCCAAATTGCCAAGACTCGTGCCGGTATTTGTATAAGTTTGATAAATATTGTGCCGCTCATAATAGCCGAGCAGTGCCGGGGGTGGTCGAGCGGCGCCGAGCCGTTTGATGCCAAGCCGAGCTGAGTGAGGCCGAGCCTGGCTGAGTGAAGCCGAGCCGAGCCGAGTCGAGTCGAGCCGAGTGAGGCCGAGACGAGCCGAGTGAGGCCGAGCGGTGCCGAGTGCGGGGCACATGTTTTGTTTCTGTTGATGTTTATTGCTTGATTTTGTTATAATCACGATGATAGATTCTCTCTAACTACTTAGCTACTTTTAATTTGTTATGTATTTTTAAGTTTTACTATTTTACAATGTAAATAGGTAAATAATATAAGTCGTAACTGGCCATGAGTGTAAAAAGGGTCGTAATGTCGTACTAATGTACTAATTATGTCGGCTAACAGAGTCTTAATAATATCAAATAAATTATATTTGTTTTACAAATGGTTTATGTTAACTTAATCGGTTGCACATTAATATGATAAATATTTATTTTATATTTCTCGAAACTGACTCTTTCATTTGATTAGCCTCGATCTTCGAATTGTCTGAGCATTCTTTATTTGATATGTGAAAATATCACTGTAAGAAATGTACCTATTGGCTAAAACATTAAGTTGAACGCTCTGGTAGTCTTAGTAATGAACGGAATTGATGAATACAGGCGAAAATATGTTATGGCAGTGTTGCTATGCAATAGTCAATTCACGATCATTGAAAATATACGACAGGTGTCCAAAGAAGCTTTAGTTATCGAGCGCTACGACTGTATGCTTTTCATTATTTTTATTTTTTATGTCAAACCTCAATATTCTATTACAAATTATAACGATGATCAGTACAAGAAGTTTTATTATTTTTATTATATTATATATTATCTTTTTTTTTAACGTGACGACACGTGTGGTTCAGTGGGTAGAGTGACCCTGCTTTCTGCACCAGCGGTCGCGGGTTCGAATCCCGCGGAGGCATTTATTTGTTTGTTCTTCAGTCATGGGTGTTTTATGTATAAATTATAATATGTATGTATTTAAACTTATATATGTAGTATATCAACTGTCTGGTATCCGTAACACATGCTTCGTGGCTTTCTACGGAACTAGATGGCGCTGTGTGTAATAATGTCCCAACATATTTATTTATTTTCTCTTTTACTCATTTATGTACATAGGTAAAAATTTCAAAAGTAATACTCCGTTTAAACATTCCGATGAGAATAATCAAAAATATTCATTGATTAAGAAATAAGTCAAGTGGCATGATAGCTAAAGTTTAATTAGACACCCACACACGGATACTAATAATACATACATTAATATGTTTCCCTCAACCCCTCTTGTGTCTTCCAAATACATGTAATAAGTGAGAATATTCATTACATAGACTAGTATTTACTATGAAATATTTTATTTTTAAATTCCAGAATGATCTGTAATTTTTTAATAGTGTCAATACCTTGTATCAAATATTTTACATTTACAATTTTTAATTTGATTCTGATTAAGATGTCTTTTTTTATATAATTTTTCATACAAATGTCAGTCAAATGAATATTAAAGTTTTAATTGCTTCGATGGAACTAGATATTTTGTTTAAATGATACGTCTCTTTATTGTACGCTCACACACCATGTCTAATCGTGGGCGTATTTTTTAATTATGTAAACCTATGCGATATTAGGAAATTACAGATAAGTCTTGGTCATTTTGTCCTATTAGCTTATACACCTCTATATAGTATTTCGTTTATATTATTGTACCACATAATAATGTATTTGGGCGTACGAAATAGTTCCTAGTGTTAATTTTGTACCAATCTGAGACCACAAGCCGTTATACTTGTTATAACGTTCATGTATGTGATGCTCTCGCGCTTGCATCGATCACGCGGCAAAGGCCGAGCAATTATATTATTGGGATTCCATTTTTTTAATCAATTTCTCACGAAATGCGTTTTTTTTTTAAATCTATATATTTTTTATCTGTGAGTCCACCTAGACTCGTAAGGCTGACTGAATTTATAAGACCCAAAGCTAGTCCAGAAAAAAAAAACGTAAAACCATATTTTTGTGAACGTAATTATTAATCGCTAATTACTGTCTCGTAAGTAAGACGTACGATTAGTGTTGAAATATTTGTCGTATATAAATTATAATTGTTCCAGTAAGCCTTAAATGTTTGCACTCGACGGTGTATAGATATGATAATTGTAAATAATATAGCATTCGCGTTCGGGGTAGCTTTGCAAGGTTATTCGGTGAATGTATTTGAATGTATTTATTTCGTGCTTAACTTTTCATAGCTGAGTCCATGTTCATGTTTAAATATTCGTAACTTGTAAATTTGCATTTTATCCATTGTATAACTGATATTGGAACTCCTCGCTAGGCCTTATTTTCTTAAATCAAATTGTCGATTAGAAACTATCTTTTTTGTGGAACGTCTAGAATATCTCGTTAAACCACTAATACTAATAATAATTGTTTGGTAACGAGATTAACGAGAACCTTAAAAAATAACGTTGCATTCACGTGTTAGTAATCCTTTATGCACAGTATTTTACATCTTCGCCGGTTCTTCCGCTGCAAACAAAAATTACAACATTGTAACTGCTACCATGTCATATATTATATGATCTTGATGTTCATATTTACTTTTCATTACCACGCAGTAAATTAATTTCCAGCTCTCAAGATACGCGTAGTGGGTTTTAAATGCTATTAGGTATATACTTCATAAAAGCTATCCACTCAAATCTTGTCCTATTCTGGCGTCTGGTAGAAATGTTTGTTTGTACATAAGTGTGCGTGTTACCACTCAGTGTACAAAGTTGTTGTGTAGGTGTTGTGTATTTATGAGTATTAAGGAATTACGCGGTTCAGAAAATGGCGGGGAGACGTCAGATATGCACAGACTTTAAACACTCCATTAAAGTCACAAGTGTCCCCAAACAGCGATCAGTCAACGCAGACTGAGAGTAGACTAGTTAAGCGGTGTATAAAATATATAAATCCAAAAATAATATTAAATTATAAGTAGTCGAATGTAAGATGTGGTTTTACTTTCTCATTAATAATAATTTTCCTAAAGTGTTTAGTAAATACTGGAGTTTATGTACCTAATGTAAAAACGCTCATATCAAATATTATTTATTATTTCTCATTTCCTTGTAAAATATGTAAATAGCTGTGCAAGATTATTGGATTTAGTAGTTTTTCATGAATTCTAGGTGTTAAAATTGAAAGTCTGACCTTAAAACTATTGATTCATCCGAGCACCTTCCTTTGCTTTTTACGATATCGAATCTGAAGAATTTTTTTGTACGAAATAATAACATAGTACGTGTATTGGAAACAGGATTAAAGCTCGAATACTTAGGTAACTTACAACGTCTTAAAGTTTGAGAAATATTGACAATATAAAAAGAACTAAAATGTCAAAACACCATTATATTTTATTTATTTGCATAGATAGCATGCTCGTTTGTTTGTAATAGTAAATGTCTCGCATTCGCAAGACATCAATACTTTGCCGTAGGGACTTGGGGCTCTTCAGAGCTGCTCATACTATGTAAATGGAAAGAGTGCTCCCTCTTATCTTCGCTTTACGAGTTACGATAGCACTTCGTCATACTTATAGACTTATTTTTGCGAAATGCCTCGAGATCGAAATAGGTTTACTTATAATATAATGTTGTTTGAGTGTTCAGTTCCTGAGAACTGGAGTGATAATGCTTAGAAAATATTGGCAAAGTGTAAATGTATAAATAAATTATTGCTGAAACGCAAGTTTCTACAATTGTCTCTTTATCTGGTTGAATATTATCACATTAATTATGTAACTAGAATATATAAAATAGAACTATTTACTTTAAGGTAGATCAAAGTAGAAGATTGCATAATGGCTGAGGGTTGCAATTTTATTTTTTAATATTCAGAAATCGAGACAATTGTCGTGTATCATATAATATACATCAATATAAAAAAATATATTTATCTGCTTTACATCTAACTCTGCGAGCTACATTTTTATTCTGTTCTAAATTGAGTGTCGGATTTGTTTAAGATTTCTTTTTTTGATATGTAAAATAATATGTCTTTAAATGTAATATTTAAGTATTATTATTTTAAAATTGTTATTCCAATTGATTTTTGCTGTTGATCATTAATCTTCGCATTTGTTTATATATTAACATTTTTTGTAATGTGTACGTTTGTAGCATGAGAGCTAAACAGAATAAAAATATAGCTTTGCTTTAACTGTAAATTATTTGTTTATATAAACAATGATGTAACCAACTGCAATTTACAGTTATGTACTTTTTCACTGTTTCCGTTTTCTTAATAAAAATGTTGAAAATAATAGTACATTTTATTTATCTACTTGATTGATAAAGAACATCTTATAACCTGTTGACATCATATCTACATGAATCAAATCAAATCAAAATATTCTTTATTCAAATAGACTTTTACAAGCTCTTTTGAATCGTCATTTTTACATTATCAAAATTAAAAGTCAGTCTGTAAGCCTGTGAGTAAACTACCACCGGCTCGGAAAGCTGTTCTGCTGAGAAGAACCGGCGAGAAACTCAACAGTTGCTCTTTTCAAAAAAATATTTGGTAACAATATTGTATTACAATTTATCTATTTATCCTACGTGAGACACAACAAGTAACTAATCCCACACATTTACATCTACCAGGTATTCCACTATAGTGTAATAAGCTTTATTCAATAACGTATTTTTAATTTTTGATTTAAATTGCCTCAAAGGCAAGTTCAATATGGACTGTGGAATTTTATTATACATGCGTACACCTTGCCCCATAAACGATCTGTTTACCTTTTGTAGGCGAAAACTGGGTGTTACAAGTTTATCCTTATTTCTAGTATTTATACTGTGTTTGTCGCTGTGCTTTGAATAGCAATTAATATTTTGCCGAACAAACATAATGTTACAATATATATATTGCGAAGCAACCGTAAGAATTCCTATTTCTTTAAAAAGTCCGCGGAGAGTATCACGAGCGCTTATGTTATAAATAGCCCGAATGGCCCTTTTTTGTAGAATAAATATCGATTTAATGTCCGCTGCATTACCCCACAACAAAATACCATAAGATAAAATACTATGGAAATAACTGAAGTAAACAAGTCTGGCAGTATCAATGTCCGTTAGCTGCTTGACTTTTCTAACAGCGAAAACAGCTGAGCTCAGTCTACTCGCAAGAGACGAGAGATGGGGACCCCATTGTAGACCCGAATCTAATGTTAATCCCAAGAAGACCGTGGAATCTACCGTATTTAATATGTCGTCATTGAGATACAAATTCAAATTCTGCCTTTTTACATTCGGTAATAAAAACTGCATACATTTTGTCTTCTTGGCATTTAAAGCCAGATTATTAATGTTAAACCAGTGAAGTATATGCGATAATGAACTATTTACTTCGTCGTAATTATTTGTCTTCCTATCAACTTTAAAAATTAAGGAGGTATCATCCGCAAAGAGTACAATATCACACAATTTATCGGCATAAAACGGGAGATCATTAATATAAACTAAAAACAAAAATGGACCTAGGATAGATCCTTGCGGAACACCCATTCTAAGAGGAGAACCAGAAGAGTTGACGTTATTTACTGCGACCTTCTGAACTCTATCAGTAAGATAAGAAGCAAGTAGATCGAGAGCAATACCACGAACACCGTAATGAGCAAATTTAAGCAAAAGAGTTTCATGTTTCACACAATCAAAAGCTTTAGACAAATCACAGAAAACTCCAATTGCATTCTGTGATTTTTCCCAAGCGTCATAAATATGTCTAAGAAGCGCAATCCCCGCATCGGCTGTAGATCTGCCTTTAGTAAAACCATACTGTTCACTATGGAAAATATTATTTGCGTTAAAATGAGTCAGAAGTTGACTTAAAATAAGTTTCTCAAAGATTTTACTCATACATGGCAATATAGAAATAGGTCTATAATTGCCAGGGTCATTTTTTTCACCATCTTTAAAAAGAGGTATTATTTTACTAATTTTCATAAGATCAGGGAATATTCCAGTATCTATGCATTTATTGAATATAAGAGATAATTGTGGTGCAATGTTTGTTATTATTGTATTAAGTAATTTAACAGACATGCCCCATAAATCACCAGTTTTTTTAAGATTAATAGTTTTAAATATTTTAATTATTTCATTCGCATCTACATATGAAAATTTAAATTGGTGATCACAGTGAGGAGTATGACTTTTCAAAGAAATTATTGCATCTGAAGTAGAGGATTTTAAAGAAGATGTGACCTTTTCAGGGATTTTCGAAAAATAACTTACAAATGAATTTGCAACATCTTCATTGGAACTCATTGTAGCATTATTAATTGTAGAATCTTAAATGTATCCCTGAATACCTGTTACCATCGACCGTGCCTGTGTCGATGACTTTTCCCTGTAAAGGAGGGTGTAGAAATAGCTGCGTCTTAAGCGTTTATACAATAACTTTTTATCGAAAATAATGTTTAGCAAATTTGTCACCAACGCGACGGTAAATACGTTGGACTCGTGATATCATCATCATTATCATTAGCCCTTTTTAACGTCCCACTGCTGGGCACGGGCCTCCCTCAGTACGAGGGGGATCAGGCCATAGTCCACCGCGCTGGGCTAGTGCGTGTTGGCGGACTTCACATGCCTTTCGAAAACTTGTTAGGTTTTCTCAGACATGCAGGTTTCCTCACGATGTTTTCCTTCACCGTAAGACAAGTGGTAATCATGATATAAATGAAAATATCAGAGGTGCGAGACCCGGATTTGAACCCGCATCACTCGGTTATCCAAGCGACGCGTTACCGCTGGGCTACCACTGTCATAGATCATGAGATGAACAACATCTGTTGTCTATCAAGCCCGAAATGAACTGTCCAATTGGTGCATGAGATGGCTCCTGAGTCCTGTACCAGTATACAATTGTGATGCTTTCAAATTAGGCTTCAGTAAACAACCTAAGTGTTACTATACTGTTAGAATTGATTATACAAACTTGACTATTAAAACCACCATCAAATCTTTATGGGAAATTTTCTTGTTAGTAACAGAATCATAATAGAGAATTAGGATTTTCAATAAAAAACATAATTCATTTCTGCGACGTATTTTATTTTTATAATCAACATGATACAGATGTAATGGCTTTGTATTGAAATATTTTCTAATATATAATAATAAAACATTAACTAGTTATCTTACATTCACTTGAAAATGTACAATTTGTAATAGACCTTACAAAATATTGAAACCCTTGGCGAGTGTATATCAACTGGGCGAGTCCTCGCGAGTCCCGACAGTTGATATCGACTCGAGGTCATTTTTAACACTTACATAAACAATTGCTCCTACGATAAGGCATTGCAACAGACTTGTGTCGCCGCGAGTTGGCGGCGAAAGCTCCATGATTATTCGATTAGCTTAAATTAGTTAACGAGACTTTCGCCACAGAAACTATCGTAACGATTGCTATTTGCACGTAAGAGCAACTTTATTTGTCCCGGAACTGTCATATAAAATCTCTGATCTTTATAAAACAATTATTCCAAATCAGATGTATGTCATAGAAAAACTTACAAATAACTTTCCAGTGTATTACATACAAATGGTTAGATCCGGACAAACATTTTGTCGCGAGTCATATTATGAAAGTAAGAAAATCAATGACCATGTAGGTAGTTACAAAATTATTTTACATATTATATATAAACATTCCTTTATAATAATGTTATATTCTTTATTCTGTGGCTTATAGGCGTGCCATTTGGGCACAAACAAATTACTTCGCCAATGTCGTGTAGAATGGAGAAGACACGGTGGAGATTGAGAATGGCTCGATTTATAGAGAGAAATTCCCACTGAGTACTGACAACTTATTTGATAAACGAGTGAGGAATTTATTTAGACGTCACAATTTATAATAATAATGAACTCTTACAATCCGATGCGTCTAGATCTTGTTATCGAAGCATTTCATGTTCCGAGTATCGTATTCCGGTAACAACTGTTCCTATTCAGACATCGGTGTCCACTATTATGTTCTATTGCATTATATCTAAAGATGGAAGCGTCAAAAGCATGCTATTAAAATGAAAATAGCACCTCATAAAACTTTATACTGTTTCTAGATTTGAATACATTATGAAGCTTACGTTAAATATTTCAACTGCTTCAGTTCATTCTATGTAAAAAATAAGTGATCTCCCATAGGATAGACAAAAAAGGACAAGAATGTTACAACAGTAAGTATGATATATTTTTTTAAACAATAATATAAATGTATACATAGATATCGGTCAAATGCAACTGCCAAATGGCTTTTTTTATTTTACATAATCCATATTCTTTTAAAGAATTAATTAATACTGATTTGACTCTTTTGACATAATATTGAATAAAATAGTGCAATTTTCATTATTTTTTTCTTTCGTTTCATTTTATAAATAGTATCTAATTTTATTTGAAAAGATTTCACTCTGAAATTTTATTTAGTTGTTTAATTTATTAACTATTGACTTTCTAGTGACTGTTAAAATTATGCTGTTACAGACGGACACGTACTTCCTAATACTGCTATTGTCACATCAGAAACCAAAATGTATATCTTATGGAAGATCACTTAGTAATTTAAAACAACTAAATTCCACGAGGCTAAGATCTTATAGTATTTATGCAATTTAATCCCCAGTCTTTAAAATTATTTACAAGATTATCTTAAAAAAGATTGTTATATAAAATAAAACATTAGTATGCTGCGTGTTATTTATAAAATCCATTGATTTTCGTTGTAAAATCGAATCAAATTTTGTGAAATGGTCTATGGAAACCAGCTGCAAAGTGTTTAAAACTAAATTTAGGCCCAAAAAGCAGAAAAACTCTGTAGTTGCATCACAAGATATAAAAATAGACATTTCACCCACACGTAGATAAAATAAATTAGTTAAAAAATGATTTTAATCAATTAAGCAAAATTTAAATACATTTAGTGTCACACAGATGCTACGCTCCAATAGTGTGATGTCAATATTTATTATAATCATAAAAAAATATAAAACTATTGTTAAAAGACTGTATAATTGTTACTACATATATATAAACAAAAACAATAAACATCCATTGCTACGCCTGACAATACTTACTACATTTATCTTAAACTCATTATAGTATAAATATATTATAAATCTTTATTACATAAACTCACCAAGTGATAGAAAAATAACAAGAAAGAAACCAACAATAGAATGGAATGGGTACCAGATTGTCAGAGTAAGCTACGAACCTTTAGTGAGAATGTACACATACGTTGAGACTCTGAGAAAAAATAATTTATATTCACACATCAGTCCGTGTAGAGGTTGCGCGGGACGTGGTGGAGGCGTGGCTTATACAAGCACTACACTACTCGCGAAGTTGCGAGTAGCGCAACGTATACCATAGACAAGTGCTTCAGTTCGCTTCATACAACTTCTATCATCATCATTGTCGGTTTTAGCGAAGCGTATACTTCTTGAGACTTAAGCTCAGCTTTGCATTTGCGAGTGATAGCTAAAAGCCAATAACCGCCCATCAAAAACCAAACGAGTTTAAACCACTCGCGTTGCGCTACATCAGCCGTACCCACCATACACTGCACGCGTACAAATGCAAAGCTGAGCTTAAGTCTCGAGAACTGTACACGGCTACTTCTCCAAAATACCGTTATTTAGTTGATCGCTCTGGTGATTTTTAAATATTAATAATAATAGAGTTTAATGTGTTTTTTACAAATAAGGAGGTCTATAAAACACTAATTTTCTTATTGTCTCTCTTTTTCTACCAGCGGTTTATGAGATATTCATGTTTGAAATTTTGCGTAGCCAGAGCGATCAATATTGATGCCAGAGCAATCAAAAAATATTTTGAATCATAGAAAAACTGTTATATATGTATAGTTTTTTAACATTCATATCAATCCACTGACTAAAACATAATAGAAGGAAATAGGATCATTTTTAAATGAAAATCTTAACTAATAGAATCATTTATACTATATATATATTTATTTACTAAAAATTCTCACAATACTATATTTAGGGTGATGAAGGACAAACTGTAGATGTATCATTAATATTTGAACAACATGCACCCTGAATTTCATAACTTTGCAATAAGTTTGTAACATTGCGTAATAATCCCCTAGATCTGGTTATTGGTTTTGTTAAGTTATCATTATAGATATCGAGCGGCAAATGGTCTGACAAAACTTCCAAGGGATCACATTCTGTGTTTTCTTCTGCATCCCGATTTTCACAAACGATTGGTTGCTCTTGAATTTGAGCTAATTTTGCTAATCTGTTTTTCACTATATTTGTTAGAGCTTTCCCTACTTTTTTCCTCATTAATTTCTGTTGTTTTGAAGTAAAGGCAAATCAAATCAAATCAAAATATTTTATTCAGCATAAAAATTGTTACAATTTCTTACTGAACGTCATGAGTCTACCTCCAGTTCGGAAAAAAGAAACCTCTGGCCTGAGAAGAACTGGCGAAAGAACAAAAAGCAAAAACAAAAATGCGAAAGGCACTACAGTTCTCGAGGCGTAAGCTCAGCTTTGCATTTGTGTGAGTGATAGCTATAAGCCAATAGCCGCGCATCAAAAACCAGTTTATACCAGTTTAAACCACTTGCAACGTGGTACGCCTTCGGTCGTGCCTATCCCTACACTGCACTCACACAAATGCAAAGCTGAGCTTATGCCTCGAGAACTGTAATTGGTACTACTTTGCCTCGTTCTTTTTTTCTTTGATAGCTATCTCTTGATTTAATTAGCCATTGAGCGTAAAGATCAGGATCTCTTCTAATTTTTTCCATACGACGACGCTCGGCCAACTTCTTCTTCTCTCGCTTTTCTTCGATCGATAGTGTTTTTCGAAGCGTTTTTATGATCTGAAAAAACACTTTTCTATTTATTATTTGTGAAATATGTGCATGAAAGAGAAGAAAGTATACTGTTATCTCCCACATACACCTGCGATTAACACTGGCGATAGCGAAGACTTTTAGGAATCGTAGCGACGCGTGGAAGAGGTGCGTGTAGCGAGGATATTTACCAATTTAATTCTATAAACAGTTGTATTGATTTCAAACAAATATTCTATCTGTTTTTGCAACCAGTTAACAGTTGTGAGCAATATTAAAAAAAACGTTTTGGAGTTACAATTATGTATTTATAAATTTTAGTGATTTGTCATAAATCCACATATATGCAACAAATATAATTAATACTCAGATACAAATTTTCTTACAATATTTATCGCTATGGCCACTTTGCCCAGAGCGATCAGTGCCATAGCAGTCAATAAAAGTAACATATTTATAAATTCTGACAAAAGTATTAACATTACAAATTCCTTATTTTTACATCATTTTATCATTCTCACTACACACACTTTAGGCTAATCAATTTATATACTAACTTATTAATAATTTTAAAAAATGTGCCATAGCAATCAATAATTTTGAAAACCAAAGCCAGAGTTATCAATGACTTACCTTCGTACATCGAAATTGCGGAAGCGTAGAGCACAACGACTCTTTGTAGCTTTCGGAACGCGACTTGGAACACCTAGCTGGGAGGAGAGTGGAGTATTGGAGTGCATAATTTGGGATTGGCAAATGATTTCATGTTGTTCCAGAGCTATCAACAAAACACGTCGGACACTTCTTTCTTTTTGTATTGAACCAAAACTAATAAGCGTAATTATATAAAGTTCATTTGATTCAATAAAAACATTATTTAGTTAATTAATAAACATTTTTCCAGTCAAAATTCGGTTATAGAAGAAAAGTTATGAAACATAATTCTAACAAATCTGGAGTCAGGACACACCAGAGCGATCAATTTTTGACTGTTTACGATTTTTTTTAATGTACTTAAAATAAAGTTAGGCACCATTATGTAAATATCCAAGGTGTAGAATGGCAAACTACAATGTACAACAATTTTTATATAACAAAAATATCTTTAGAAGAAGTGTTTCTCCAGGCAGACGCACTTTTTTTTATCGTTTGGAGAAGTAGCCACACGAGTCGTCTCACTGCACTGTTCACGAGTATAGCCACGTCCTCCGGACTGGACTCGGGTGTCTAGAAGATGTCTGGCAGGTCTGGCCAGTCCTGTCGCCGCTTGCAGTCCCAGTAGCGGTAGTTGTACAGGTGCCGCAGCAGGGGCTGCCCGGGCGCGGCCTGGCGGGTGAACCAGCGGGGCGCGGGCGGGGGTGGGGGCGGGGCGAGGCGCGCGGCCGCCGCCTCCGCCGCCGCCTCGAGGCCGCGCCGCGCCACGCGCTGCTTCTCCTCGAGGCGCAGCTTCTCCGCGTTGGCCTCGTCCCAGAGCCCCTCCTCCATGAGGCGCTGGTCGGGCCGCAGCCGCGAGTCCGTGCACGCCACGCCCGACTCCGGCTCGTTCAGCTGCGCCGCCAGCAACGTGAAGTTGTACCATCTGCAGACATGATACATTACTTACAAATAGGTGAAATAAATTAACACCGTCTGCTAATAAACAATTGAATGGATTTCATTCATTAACATGAAGTTCCGTGTTCCGTTCCGTGTGAAGTGCCGTTTTAATTTATTATATAAATAGTCTGTTGCAGGTTTCGCTAGTTATATACTAAAACCTTTTTCTAAAACCATTCTCCACCAATGGGTATTGATGAAAACAGCATGAAAATCGATGCAGTAGTTTTTGAGTTTATCGCGAACAAACAGACGGACGTGATGGAGGACTTTTCTTTCACGATTTGATATAGGCTAATTTTATTTGCAAGAAAAAAATAAGGATCCCTACTAAAAACCAATAACAGGAGAGAAGTGCACGCCGCATATAATATATGAAATTGGTAGCCGCGCGGCTCAGGAGTATATTAAAGCTGGAGTAATTTTGCAGAATTTTCAACCCAGCGAGTGATAGAATGAAGTTTAGTACCGATTAAAAAATAAAAAATGAACACGGCCGAAGCCGCGGTTATTGCTAGTTATAATATAAATGTAACAGCAAACTGACTTGTCCGAGTCCGGCGGTGCGGGCACGCGCTCCCAGGCCGGCACGAACTTGCCGGTCTTGCACACGGTGTTGTCGGGCGACGCCGACGTCACGGCCGCGATCTCCACGCGCGCGTCCCAGTGCCCCTGCAGCACGTAGCGCGGCTGCAACACAACACATTCATTATATTATTTATTTTTATAACTACAAATTATTATAATTTGATATAATAATACATATATTCACTAATAAATATTAAATTTTCTCTAGTTCTGAAAAGAATTAGCTTCATTTTTTCATTCTTTTTGGACTATATGAATAAGTGACAGTGGTGTATTGTGTGTTATAAAAGAAACAATATAATCGGATTTTGTCACAGACTTATTTTGATTTTTGGTTCGAAATGTCGAGAACTAAAAACCTAAACAAAATCCGCGACAAATAAAATATCAACTATCCGCGTAAATACAAGAAAACATAATATCTTATAAATTTTATTTTCATTAGAGTCTTTAACAAAGAATACACACGTTACTTTAAAAAATACAAAAAGTTATTATAAAACACAATATGTGTGCTCTTTCAATTATAGGAGACTACAGCTTGCTTATTTTTATATTGTGACTAAGTAAACAAAAATTAAAATGAAGACAAAATTAACTAAATTAAACTAATAAACGAAAGAAAAAAAAATTGACATAACAAATATAACATGTAGCACGCATGTAGTTTAAAATTACCGCTCGCGAGCCCGGTGCGTCGCACCGGGTGATTAGCCAATCAAGGCGCTTGCCACTGACGCCATACGCTAGCCAATAGCAGCCGCCCGCCTCGCTACCTCTCTCGCCACACACTGGTTTATGTACGCCCGCATGTACGCACTCGTTAATTGTAAAAGTTTTCTTAAATAGTTTAATATACTAGATTTCGTCGTGATCTCCTCTTTTATTTGCCCCGTCACGCTACAAGTGGCTGCCCAACGTGTCGCGAGTAATAAAAGTGCTCGTACCGTGGTTCGAACTATAAAAAGTAAGTACGCGTCGCCATCATGCCACGCACGCGCAGGGATCCAGCGACGCCATCGGACGATGAAAACGCCGTATGCGTCGACGATGACAAAGGTATTATCGACAATGCTGCAAGTTTTTCTTCACAACAAGTGGCTGCTATGATGACCGCCATGCAGAAGTCCCAAACTGAAGCATTCGAGCGCCTGCTGGAGAAAGTAATGAGTCGCCAGCCGTCATCCCCAGTTCCTAACTCAACGTCTACAGCATCACAGGCCTTCGGCAGCGGCACCTTCACGCACTGCACCGCCAGGTTCGGCGGTGACGCCGACGAGTCCGTGGACGCTTTTATTGACGCCATCCAAAGTTATAAGGATTGTGCTAATGTGTCTGAAGAAAATGCCCTCAGGGGCCTTTCTATGGTCCTCACGAATAACGCCTTGATATGGTACCAAGGCGTCAAGAAGGAGATCCACACATGGGGCGAGGTCCTGGATTTATTAATTAATACTTATGGAGATAAAAGACCCCCCCACCGTATATATAAAGAACTATTTGAACAAGAGCAAGGAAATCAAAACACCGATGTATTCGTTTCTAAATGCCGCGCGTTGTTGTCAAAAATCCCCGCGGGCGATATTTCTGAAAAAGCGCAAGTGGACATGGTCTACGGTCTCCTTGACGCACGTATCCGAAAACGTCTGAGAAGGGAGGATTTTAACGACTTCTCTGGAATGCTTCGCCTCGCCCGTTCTATAGAAATAGAAGACTTCGAAACGGGTACTAATTCGTCGCAGCCCGGCCTTTCATCTACCGTCCGGTCAGCAAAGTCAGCTGGCGCTGGCGGCGCGGGACAGCTCCCGCCGCCGCCGCGCCGCTCCACAGCACTAGCAGCGCCGAGCGCGCTCAGCGCAGCGCCGTCATCGAGTGTGTCTACGCGAGCTACGACGTCGCGACGTTCCGTACATGATATTAACGATAGTCTGTGTTCGAATCAAAATGTCGCGAAACCTAAATGTGTTTATTGTAAACAATACGGACACTTACGTGAAAATTGTTATAAGCTAAACAAGTGCAGTGTTAATGTTAAGGATAAATCTTTATATTGTTATGGTTGTGGAGCGAAAGGTGTAATGAGGTCACAATGTTCTAAATGTAATAACTTGTCGTTCTCATCTATTACAGTGGATTCATCATATCTGGTAAGAAATTGTAATATGCCTACTACATCTTTGAATAACGTTCCAAGTCACGATATTACCCATAGTAATAATAGTTATCGTAATAGTGCCTATTCTAACAATAAATATAATATACATCATATGCGTACTAGTAGTAATCATGATACTTTATCTCAATCGTGTAACCGGTTAAATAATAATTTTCTTTGTCTTTGTCGACCATTAAATAATAACTATTCGTGCTATTCTGATACAAACTTATCTTTTTCGGAAGATTCGGTACATAACCAATCGATTTCGGATAACATGTTCGATTCTTGTAATAGGGTAAACACCCCTGTTAACGATAGGTACGTTTGGGACTTACCTGATAGGGTAGATGTACCTATTACCGAATATAGTAATTATCGTTCAGCTGATAGGGTAGATGTACCTATTACCGAATATAGTAATGAAAATGCAACTGATAGGGTAGATGTACCTATTACCGAATATAGTAATTATCGTTCAGCTGATAGGGTAGATGTACCTATTACCGAATATAGTAATGAAAATGCAGCTGATAGGGTAGATGTACCTATTACCGAATATAGTAATGATCATGCAGCCGATAGGGTAAACTCACCTATTAGCGTCCCGATTCACAGGTTGTGCTGTTCAAATGTTGATCTGTGTAACACGCCTACAGTAGTTTCTTCACTTCGCGCCGACACTGCGGCGACAACTACTGGTCCTGGGGTTAGTGCTACACCTACGGTCCTGGTATCTACACCTCGCGTTTTACAAACGACGACCGTACAGTCAACGCATCCGAGGCCTGTACTCAGCATACAAATTCTAGGTTTGCGGGGCATGGCTTTAATTGATACAGCTGCTAGATGTTCTATAGCGGGACATTCTTTATATAAAATATTTGTAGAAAAGGGGCTTACCTTTTCTTCGAAGCAAGTTAACGTCAAGCTGGCAGATGGTGTCGTCCATTCGCGCGATGTCTTCGTTGCTCGCGTCGACGTCAACATCTCTGTGGACAAAAGTGTTCGAGTGGATTTCGTCATTTTTCCTGAAGCTGACAACAATGATACTCTTCTTGGTATCGACTTTCTCGACGCTGCAGGTATGGTTATTGATTTTTCTGCTTCTTCTTGGCACTTCTCTGGTTGCACGCAGACATACCCGCTTGAGTATGAGGGTGAAACAATATCTCAGCGCAAACCACTCTCGGTGGCTTCTATGTCGCTAAGGGCTGACGAAGGCTTAATGCTTACTGGTGATCAACACCAGCAGCTTACAAATTTGCTTCAGCAGCATGAAGATGTCTTTCGTCCAGGAGGAGAGGCGACCAGCTTCGCCGAGCATCACATCGATACAGGGGATCATCCGCCTATTGCAGCTCCCCCATACCGCCTCACGCCCGCGAAGCGGGCCGCGATGGAGGCGGAGATTAACAAGATGCTATCTGAGGGCGTGATTGAGGAGTGCGAGTCAGCGTGGGCCGCACCTGCTCTTCTCGTCCCTAAAAAGGATGGTACATACAGGTTCTGCGTCGACTATCGTCGACTCAATGCTATTACTAAAAGTGATACGTACCCTTTGCCGGTCATCGAGGACCTCCTTCATGCTACCAAAAGGGAAGGGTACATAAGCACCATAGACTTGCGGTCTGGTTATTGGCAAGTCAGCGTGTCACCGGTAGATAGGGATAAAACCGCGTTTGTGTCACCGTTCGGTACATACCGTTTTATCCGCATGCCTTTCGGTCTTAAGAACGCTCCCGCGACCTTCCAGAGGTTGATGGACCGTTTTCGGTCTGGGAGTGCTATGAAGGATATTACTTTACTAGTTTACTTAGATGACCTACTGGTTCTCTCCGAAGGGGACTTCCAGAAACACCTGGAAGATTTAGAGGCCGTATTTAACCGTCTTCGTGTTTTTGGGTTACGTGCCAACAGGAACAAGTGCCACTTCGCATGTAACCAAGTAAAGTATCTAGGCCATCTTATCACTCCTAAGGGTATAATGCCTGATGAGACCAAGGTGCAAGCTATCCAGCAGATGAATGAGCCAACCAATCTCAAACACCTGAAAAGCTTCCTGCAAACCTGTTCTTGGTTTCGGAAGTTTGTGCCTGGGTTTTCAGAGATTGCTCAACCACTCACCAAGCTCACTAGGAAAAATGAAGTGTGGGCTTGGACTGAAGACCAGCGACGAGCTTTTAATGAGCTCAAAAAGAGGCTCACTACCGCACCAGTCCTGGTGCAGGCAGACTACAGTAAGCCATTTATCATTCACACCGATGCTAGCAATTATGCATTGGGTGCCGTCCTCTTACAAGGTGAAGGTAAAGACCTTCACCCTATCGAGTACTCTAGTCGTCTGCTGACCTCAGCTGAACGTAAGTACTCAACTACGGAGCGAGAAGCCCTCGCCGTAGTCTGGGCTTTGGAAAAGTATCGCCCATATGTTGAAGGTCACTCTGTAATTTTGCGTAGTGACCATCAACCTCTTAAGTGGTTGTTAACCTTAAAGTCTCCCAGCGGCAGGTTGATGCGCTGGGCTCTTAAACTACAAGCGTTTGACATTCTATATGAATATACTACTGGGAAAGTCAACGTCATTGCCGATGCGCTTAGCCGTCCTACGTGCAATGCCGTTTCCCAGGAAGGATGTGGAGTTTGTTCGGTGATAATAGACACACCACATAAAAGTGCGGCCACTCTTAGGTCTGCTCAACTTGATGATCCTGATGTCTGTAAGATAATCAAGGACCTCGAAAACACATTGGACCCCACGTCTTCTCTCCGTTGGCTGGAGCGTGGTTATGTCATGGACCAGGGAGTTCTTTATCGTCACTCGCCCGAATCAGAGTCTGAGGAACCTCAGCTGGTTATACCGGCATCTATGCTCCAGGAAGTTATGGATGAGTTCCATAACGCCCCTACAGCTGGTCACCAGGGCGTCGATCGCACAATCGATCGTATTAGGCAGCGTTACTATTTTACGGGTATGCGTAAATATGTTACCGACTACCTAAAGAATTGTATTGACTGCCAGAGATATAAGTTCTCAAATCAAAAACCATTCGGTCTATTGCAGACTCCAATACTTCAACAAAGAGGTGAGGTATTGGCTGTAGATTTATTTGGTCCACTGCCAGAAGCTGAAACCGGTGAAAAATTCCTTGTTGAGGATACTGCCACTCGTTGGGTGGAGTTATACCCAATCAAGGAGGCTCACGCTGAGGTATGTGCTAAAATACTGATCGAAGAATATTTTCTTCGTTATGGCTTCCCTAGGCGTGTTGTCTCCGACAATGGAGTTCAGTTTATATCCGCAGTGATGCAACAGTGCATGTTCCTGTTTGGTATAAAGCAAAATTTGATTCCGCTCTATCATCCAGAGGCTAATCCGGCTGAAAGAAAAAACCGGGACTTAAAGGTCCAACTGGCAATGCTTGTCAAGAATGACCATCGAAGTTGGCCCCGATTCCTACCGCAGGTGCGGTTTGCTCTTAATACTGCGACCTGTTCAACCACCGGACTGACGCCATCGTACATGATGTACGGCCGCGAATTGCGAACACCATTTGATGCACAACATGACTTGCGTGCTATCCTGGATAAAGAGACGTATGTGCCTCAAGTAACGCCATATTTGTCTAAATTTATTGATTCCCTAGAAGAGATACGAGATCGAGTCGAGAGGCAGCAGGATCTCAAAAAGGAATACGCTGACGCGTCCCGTCGTCCATCCCCACGTTTTCAGGTCGGTGATCAAGTGTTGCTATCCACTTATTCTCTTAGTAATGCAGCCAAAAGCTTAACCCGAAAATTCATGCCTCAGAGAGATGGACCATATATCATCAAAAGGGTTGTTAGCCCCACCGCCTATGAGTTAGTCGATAGTCAGGGTCAGCTTTTAGGACGTTTTCATGTTTCCGATCTAACCGCTCTTATTTGTAATCGCGCTGAACCTATTGAACCGGTACAACCGCGACGTCCGCGAGGTCGGCCGCCTAAAGCGAAACGGAAGGCGTGCTTTTAGATAAGGTTAGGCCAATTCACTCTCGGGACGATATCGTGACTTGGAGGAGGAGAGATGTAGCACGCATGTAGTTTAAAATTACCGCTCGCGAGCCCGGTGCGTCGCACCGGGTGATTAGCCAATCAAGGCGCTTGCCACTGACGCCATACGCTAGCCAATAGCAGCCGCCCGCCTCGCTACCTCTCTCGCCACACACTGGTTTATGTACGCCCGCATGTACGCACTCGTTAATTGTAAAAGTTTTCTTAAATAGTTTAATATACTAGATTTCGTCGTGATCTCCTCTTTTATTTGCCCCGTCTCGCTACAAACAATAAATAATTATAAAATATATATAAACTAGCGACTCGCCCTCGCTTTGCTCGGGCTCTTCCCTAGATTTAGCACAATCAAAGTCGCGGGATCCGCTAGTTATGCATATAAACCTTCCTCTTGAATCACTCTATCTATTAAAAAAAATCCGCATCAAAATCCGTTGCATAGTTTTAAAGATTTAAGCGTACAAAGGGATATAGGGACAGAAAAAGCGACTTTGTTTTATACTATGTAGTGATAATCGGATTTTGTCTCAGATTTATCTGGATTTTTGGTTCGAAACGCAGAAAATCAAAAATCTAAGCAAAGTTCGCGACAATTGTGAAAAGATAGTTCCTTTTAAATATTCGCATAAATTTAAGCAAATGTAATTATCGATTACATTTTTGAGACTACTTGGTCAATGGCACATGTACTGACCACGCCGTGCGGGTCCTTGATGACGCCGGTGACCTTGCGCTGCGTGTCCTTGCTGAAGTACCCGTAGGGCAGGTACTTGAGGTGCGCCACGTACCCGGCGGCGGGGCCCGCCTCGCCCACTATGTCCATGTCGCCGTGGTTGTCCACCCACAGCTTGCCCACGATGATGTTGTGCACCGTCGTCGTCACCTGTACAGAAGACTTACATATACTATCTCTCACTCTCTCTCGCTCTCTCTCTCTCTAAATATGTATATACATTTAAATTTAATAAATAATACATAGTCGCTGTAGAAAGATAACCTCGTATGACCAGAGACCCACGAAAAAAATGGTTCATTTTGTCAATTTTTTGACAGTTATTTCCGTTGGGTTACTGAAATATTATGTACTGATTTTGCCAACGAGTCCCACATAACCACTTGTATATATGCAGGTAGTGTTCATTTCCTTGTTGTATGTTGTAGTATTTAAGGCTACTTTTTATTGTAGAAAAAGAATTAGCTTAAACCCATTCCTTCCTCCCCAAATTGCTTCCACTTTGTCATAGTGGAATGTGTGAACGATTCTACAACGTCCGATTAAGAGGTACGGCTTTATTAAGTTTGAATTTATAGTATTGGCTTTTCTAACCACCTATTTCCTATAGGTGATATGCGTAACTGCATTCCCCAACGTTAAAAAAGAAGAAAAAATACGTGAATAGGGTTCGAATCCGGGTTTCGCACCTCTGATATTTTCAAGTGCATTTCTTACGGTGAAGGAAAACATCGTGAGGAAACCTGCATGTCTGAGAGAACCTATCAAGTTTTCAAAAGACATGTGAAGTCCACCAAAACGCACTAGGCCAGCGCGGTGGACTATGGCCTCATACTGGCCCGTGCCCAGCAGTGGGACGTTAAAAAGGACTGATGATGATGACGATGATGAAATACGCGAAAAAAGCCCATAAAATATGAGGTGACATGTCTGACCTTCCGCCAGGTGTACTTGTTCCCGGAGGCGGGGAAGCTGGCGAAGGCGCCGCCCAGCGGCACCACCTGCAGGTACTTGCCGCGGAACTTGGTGGTCATGGTGAACTCCTGCCAGCACTGCCAGCCCGCCGCGCCCTCGCAGAACTGCGCCACCATGGGCGGGTGGTGAGACACCTACGCAACACATCAGTTCATTATGTTTTTTTTTATTTCTTTCTGTTATTTATTTCTTATTTTTTATCCACAACTAAGAAGTTATTCTCTCTTTTTTTTAACTGACCCTGGAATGGTTAAATAATGGAATAGTCCTTTTTTTTACTGCCATGCTCCCGCTCAACACCCTAGGGAGCTGAGTATTACTGAAAATCAGCGCTGTATGAGACTCTAGCCTCAGCAGCATCAGCTGAGTTATTACCCTTTGCCATTGATTTACTTAAGCCACGTTGTATAATATGTTAACTTTTTTACTGTCGTTCATGGCAAAAACGTACCTGTTCAGATATCGAGCGCCAGCCGAGGTCTGCCATGCGATCGCATTCATATGTCTCGCCCAGTAGTGGGTTGAAAGGCTTTGTAGTTCTAAAAACATTATATCAAAATAAGACATATGAAAAAAATTGAAGTGTCTGTTTTTAATTCCAAATTAACAGCATTTTACTAAAAGACTAAAAGCATATGAAAGTATATCAGGTCGATTTAAAAAAAATTGTCTGTCTTTCTGTTTGTTCCGGCTAATCTCTGAAGCGCCTGGACCGATTTTGAAAAGACTTTCACTTCGCTAGTACTAAATAATAAAATAATATAAATATGTTGGGACACTAAGTACACAGCGCCATCTACTTGCACGGTAAGCTTCGAAGCTCGAGTTACGGATACCAGATAGTTGATACACTACACGTAGCTTATAGCTTAATAGCTTTAAATACATACATATTTTAAATAACATGACTAGAGCAAAAACATTCGTGTTCAATAAATGAATGGCCCTAGCGGGACTCGAACCCGCGACTGCTGGTTCAGCAAGCAGGGTCACTACAAACTGAGCCAACGTGACATCTAAATATAAGAAATATAAGAGATAGTCAGTTAGTATTTCAGTATTTCAATAGCAGTTGTCTCCACGCGGGTCCCGCCGGGGTCAGGTCGCGGCGGCTCGTTAAGACAATCACTGCACTTAATATCATATTCAATGTCTTCATTATACAATCTTGACATTCGATATTATTTATGTATGTCTCAGATGCCTATCATCATCATCATCATCAGCCCTTTTTAATGTCCCACTGCTGGGCACGGGCCTCCCTCAGTACGAGGGGGATCAGGCCATAGTCCACCGCGCTGGCCTAGTGCGTGTTGGCGGACTTCACATGCCTTTCGAAAACTTGTTAGGTTTTTTCAAACATGCAGGTTTCCTCACGATGTTTTCCTTCACCGTAAGACAAGTGGTAATCATGATAGAAATGATTCGCACATGAAAATATCAGAGGTGCGAGACCCGGATTTGAACCCGCATCACTCGGTTATCCAAGCGACGCGTTCCGCTGGGCTACTACTGTCTCAGATTAGGTGCAGATTCCTATATGTTACTCTAATTCGAAATACATTTTTATATTTGTATACATTCCATTAGTATACCGTTCAGCCGTTTCTTAATATTTTTAAATAGAATGTCTTTAATTTTAATTGTTTCACCATGTCCCTCTGTCTCTCTACAGGTTAGTTCAAACACTACGAGAAAACTGTATGAACTACATAGTATTATTAGTCACGCCGACAAAATGGAAATAAAATCTTGTTAAAATGTAATAAAGGGTGATGTAGTGACCAGACGTGATAAAGAGTGATGTAGTGACGAGATGTGATAAAGAGTGATGTAGTGACGAGATGTAATAAAGAGTGATGTAGTGACGAGATGTGATAAAGAGTGATGTCGTGACGAGATAAGATAAAGAGTGATGTAGTGACGAAATGTGATAAAGAGTGACGTAGTGACGAGATGTGATAGAGAGTGATCTAGTGACGAGATATGATAAAGAGTGATGTAGTGACGAGATGTGATAAAGGGTGAAATAGTTACGATATGTGATAAAGAGTGAAGTAGTAACGAGATGTGATGTGTGATGTAGTGACTCGCCTGCAGGCGGTGGTGGCGTAGGAGGAGACGGTGAAGGCGGCGACGTAGGCGAGCTGCTGCGCGGGGTCGGCGCACGTGGCGGCCTGGTCCAGCACCGCCGAGTACTCGTAGTCCTCCGTCAGCCGCTGCAGCATCGACAGCGGCTCGCTGAAGTTCACGGGGATGGGGATCTTCGACAGCTCCTTGCCTGGGGGTGAGGTGGCCGGCGTTCAATAAACGGTCGCTATTACAACATTTTATTTCACCAAAGATAGATAAACATAGATTTTAGAATATTTACATAGATTTTTCAGCTTTGCATTTGTGTGAGTGCAGTGTACGGATATGCACGACGATACGGATAAACGTTGCGAGATTGGTTTAAACCTTTTTTAACTGGTTTTTGATGCGCGGCTATTGGCTATTAGCTATCACTCACACAAATGCAAAGATGAGCGTATGCCTCAAGAACTGTACGTATACAATATATTATAAACTTTTCAAATATGTTATACTACTTCATATGTTTTTGACTGACTTAAAAGAATGAATTCGATCCAGATATATGTTGACGAAACGATTTTTTCAGTTTGTTGTACCGGCGGTAGCAGGTGCGAGTCCCACTGGGGGTATTAATTTGTTGAGCACAAATGTTTATACTCCATTCATGGGTGTTAATATTAATAATGTATGTGTTGTGTTAATTTCCCAACATATTTATTTAGTATGTTGAAAAAAAAAAACTACAAATCAGGATACATTTCATGTCTGGTGTAAGCCAATTAGTATTAAAATAAAACACAAAAACATCGACAGTTAATTGAGTGTAGGTGTAGGCGGTAAACTCTTGAATTACTGATCCGATTATAGAAATACTTTCACTAACTAAACTAAATTATATATGATAGCTTGTACAATAAGTATATTGGGACATTAACACAACACCATCTAGTTCCACTGTTAGCTACGAGGCTTGTGTTATGGGTACCAGATAGTTCATACCATCGACTACTAAGCCCGATAGACGCCTAATGTATGTACTTCTGCGTCCAAACTTGTCAGTCAAAACTCTGAGGTAAGCGATACGGGGGAGGCGGGTTGAAATGCACGCTGATTGGTTAATTCAAGGTCGCGACACTTGCTTATAGACAAATAGTGATGGGTAATAAATTTGGGTACTAAATTTTTTGTACCAAGTCTACTTAATTAGTACCAGAATCATATTCTACTATAAATTAGTACAAGAAAAAAAAATAACAAAATAAGTCTTATATCTTCTCGTAGGTAAGAATATTTTTATTAAAACAAGCTTTCTTTACTACAAGGAATAAATAATAGAATACTTATCTTTATTTACATGTTTACACATGTTTAAAGTTTTCGGAACGTGTCAAATGTCAAAATGTCCGAACTGAAATATATATACATATATATACATATATGTCGTCTGTAAAACATTTAAGAAAAAATGCATAATATTTACTTGTACCAATTTTATAGTTTAACTGGTACAGCAAACTGGTACAGCACTAGTTACTCGTGCCGGTAGTTAAAGAAAAGTATAGCAACAATGATCTGTATCGAAAAGAAAGGGATGCATTTTCCGAGAATCTCCGAAGATGTCAAATACATCATCGCGAGTTGCGTTGCGACCAATATAGCTTGAGCTCTGATTTAATCATATTTAATGATTTTGGAAATTAAAATTCACTTACCTATGAAAAGAGATGGCATTTTTTTTAAGTTACATGTTTGGGTACTATTTCCACACCATTTTATTGTACAGGGAGCCATGTTGCGCGACTGTTGTATTTTATTTTGTCGGAAATTCACGAGTCGCAAGCAATATGTTCTCGGGTCACGGATGTGGTCGCTACTAAAGTAAGTCGCGCGATCGTTTTCTTAAGTCAGACGTATTTGTCTAACGTGTTGACTGAAAGTGTTCGCCTTGCGTGAGGTGTCTATTGGGCTTAGAAGTCGATGGTTCATACACTACACAATACTTGCACCCATGACTGGATTATAAACCTTCGTGCTTATCACACAAATGAATGCTTCCAGCAGTTATTGGACCCTCTACCGATGACTTTACTTTTAGCAAGTTGTAAGATATTATTTTTACTTGCACTTACAAATGATTTACAGCAATCATGGTCATTGTCGAGGGACGGAAGTGTTTAGTGTCCCCACTTAAGCATTCAAAACTGTGGGGACCAAAAATCAAAAAAATCAAACTGCAAAAAGTCGAAAACGATATTATTTATATTACTGCGAGCGAAGCCGCGGGTTCCGCTAGTAAATGTATACAAAAACTTGAAAAATTATATACTTAGACTTTCCTCAAAAACCACTTTATCTATTGGAAAACATCATCAAAATCGGTACATTAATTTTTGAGTTTATTGCGAACAGACAAACAGACAGACACGCGGCGGAGAACTTTATTTTATAATATATATAGTTTAAAGAAAGTACTATATTATTATAATTAAAAATTCAAAAACGTATTAAAAATTCACGTACGGCAGTTGACCTCACCGAAGCGCGGGTCGCTCACGAGTCACGTTATATGAAATCATAGTTGCAATATGAAGGCCAAATATTCGTTATGGAGTATTGGAGTAGGTCAATTTCTACACTGTCATAACAAAATACTACTCAACTGGTCATCATATTGAATTCGTGACCTTATTTATTTTATTTACTGGGTGTTTGAAGAAATTGTTAATTTGATTTTTTTATCTATCTATTATAATTATTGTATTTTGACATATGCTTTGTTTAACTCTTAATAATAATACTTTCAACCGGTAATGAAGCAATTATTGCAATATTTTAATAATAAGTTTTTCGCTCTTTGTAAGAATTTATACAATAAAATAAGCTTTAATAAATAAATATTTAGAGAGTTGACCTTTACACATTACTATGCGGTTTTATACAGTACTACGTACGAAGGCTATGTAGGTATATCAGAAAAATGCGATATTGTGCATGCTATTTGCAACATGCAATCGGTAAGGCAAATTTGTTTAAAAAAGTTATCGTCAGCTAATTCCCATATTTAATCGTAAAATAATAATAATTTTACTAATTTATTCCACACCTACCTATTTTTCCTTACTTAGGGGTAGGTAAGCCTTAATATTTCATGTAAAACATTTCAAAACATGACACACTAATCTATACTAATATTATAAAGCTGAAGAGTTTGTTTGGTTGAACGCGCTAATATCAGAAACTACTGGTTCAAATTAAATTTTTTGTATTGGATAGTCCGTTTGTCGAGGAAGAATATAGGCTATATTTTATCACGCTACGGCCTACGACTAATAGGAGCGGAGTATTAATGAAAAATGTTGGCAAAAACGGGAAGGGCAGGCGGTAGTTCTGCGAGGTCTCATATCGCTCGACTCAGAAAGAATTTGGTTTCAGGTCTTTAGAACGCGTGCGAAGCCGCGAGAAATGCTAGTCAGTAACTTTCTGCGCCAGCGGTTGCGGGTTCGAGTCCCGCTGGGAGCATTCATTTGTTGAGCACGAATGTTTGTTCTCCAGTCTTGGTTGTAATATTTATATTATGTATGTATTTAAAAATATATGTGTAGTATATCAACTATCTGGTATCCGTAACACAGGCCTTATAGCCACGGAACTAGATAGCGCTGTGTGTAATAATGTTCAACATATTTATATTTATATATTATATGTAAAAAATAGTGGGTGAGCACTCACCGATGCAGTTCTTCATGATGGACCAGAGCGAGAGCGGGTAGTTGGGCTTGTCGGGTACCCGCGTGCGCCGCGGCCGCCCCTCCAGCGTGCACGCCGCCTGCGACACGTGCGGCTGCGGGACACACGGGGGTTCTAATTATTTATTAAACATAATATATGTGTAATATGTATATACATTAGGGTGGCGCAAAAAAACTATTTTTTTTTTGAGTCTCGTGTGAAAAATGTTAGTTTTTTTAAGGAGCCCTCTCCAAAGGACAGCTCAAAAAATTTTTAAGAGGTCGCTCCGCATTTTTTTTAATTTCAAAAATCGTAAGAAATTGAATTTTTAATTTTATTTAATTGTTACTTTAGATTTTTTAGAGCGAACTTTGATATTAAAATTAAAATTCATCTCGTGGTGTATTGCTATCGATTATTGTACTAAATAAAAAAATATGTGGAAATGGAATTTTAATTTGAATATTAAAGGGTCGCACGAAAAATTCTAAATGCACTAATAAATTAAAAAAAATATGAGCGACCTTTCAAAATTTAAATTTTGAACTGAAACTTTCAGAAACTTCTTTTTACGCAAGTAAAATAAGAAATTTGACGATTTGTAAAATTTTTAAATGTCCTTTGGAGAGGGCTCCTTAAACATCAAAAACTAACATTTTCATTTAAAAAGAAAAACAGAAAAAAACTGTATTTATCAACATATTAATGTTCACTCACCCATATTTTAATGTCTGGTTGCTCCTTATCCTCAGACTTGCTAACTGCTGCCGTCTCGGCACCACCCATTGTGCTTTCTGCCCTTTCCTTGTCTTCCACAAATATCACCTACAGATCATTACTTTCATTGGTTATCTGTTATTTACAATGATAAGATAAATTGGTATAATTCGCGTCATGTAAAAAGAAGCTGTCAAGTTGCGCAGAGGCGATTTATAGGCGAATTTGGTGGTAAGACGCGGGGCGCGGGACGGTGAGGCACGCGCCGCATGCTTACCGGCTCGCTATTGGTTTGTCAGTTCAAAATACCATCGCGCACACAAAAGTTATTAGTTACGAAATGATTTTATATCAAAAATAGAAAAATAATATTTTTGAATAATATTGTTTTATAAAGATAGAGTCTGATAACAATGCAGTTAACAATAAAAATATATATATAAAACTAATTAATTTAATTATTTGTAAGTGTATTAAAAATTCTGCAATGAATCAAACATATTTTATTAATTTATAAAATTCTGTTTAATGACATTCTATCTAATATAATTTTCAACGTATCTACGAATAACCACTATACGTCACGAGCGAAAGGTTAGTTCAAAAATAAATGAATAGGCTTAGTAATTTCGTGTGCGAATGTACCGATGCGCAAACACACCCCCCACCACTTTCTTCCAGCGTTCTTTTTACGTGACGCGAACTGTACATAAGTATATAAAAAAGAACAAAGACAATAACAAATTATGTTATGAATAGATATATAACTTTATATACATATTTTAAATATAAACACCAATGACTGGAGTTCAAACACAAAAATGAATGCCCCTAGTGGGACTTGAACCCAAGACACAGCAAGGTCACTCAAAACTGAACCAAAAATGTCTGACATAATTCTCTATTTGGCAAATAGAGAATTATGCCAGCAAAATAAGAAAAACATGTTAAATACAAAATCTACTATTTTTGATAATAGCAATACTTATATTTTTATAAAATCAAATAAGTAAAAATTTTACAAGAATTTAAAATATAAAGTTGATGTCAAAATAAATTGAAAATTGTTAAGCCATTAATAAAGTGAATGTAAAATTTCTCTGACCTGTTGAGTTTCAGTTACAGTTTCACCCTCTGATTCATCAGAACTTTCACCACCTTTTGCTTTGTTTTTTCTATTTACCTAAAAAAACAAAGAGGTAAAGCAATTTTTTAATTTCAAAAAGAAGTATGAAATATATTATATATAAAAAAATTATATTAGAGACAAATAAAAAAGAATGTAATAAGCTATAACCTCAGTAGAACATTACATTTAATGAAATAAGTAAACTCACAGGCACTTTAATTACAAACGAAGTCTTGTCCTCCATAGCAGAGGAGACTCCCTCTTCCATAGCATCAAAGAACTCATGATCCTCATCTTCTGTATCATTACCTTGTCCGGATCCGTTGCCACCTGCCCATATAAATTGTAATTAAAATTAACTATAACTATACTATGTTTTCTATAACTTCAAATCAGACACCTTAGTTACAAAGTTTCCTTATCCACAACCACCTTATTATCTTAATCTCTTTGATTATAAGATAACTAATTTCAAATAAAAAAAATGTGTAAAAATGTCCTTCATAATATATTGTTACATATTGTAACAATACATTTAGAAATAACTATCTTTTGTAGGTAATAATAAATAAAAAATAAAGTGATATCAAACAATAAAACATAAACTAAAACATTTACTTAACAATAACTAGTGAATGACGCACAGGCTGTTTATTTGTACATGTGAGGTAAAGCAAACAAAGCTATTGTCATATCCTAACAAGAAATTCTATGAAACTAGCACTTGCTAATAATTTTGTGTCATTGTCAATGGTAAACCATTATACTTTGCTTATTGTTAAATGAAACAAATTTTAAATCTATACATATTATAATAAAATTTTTCCTTAGTTGATTCTGTACATAGAATATTTTTTTAATTGAAATAGTCTTTATTACAAAGGCCAAAACCATATTTTTGTCTGTTTGACGACATCACGAGAAAACCACTGGATACATTTTAATTAAATTTAGTATGATGAAAGATTATATATGTCAACATATAGTCATATAGGATACTAATCATAAAATCATATCTAGAGTGAACCCCAGTGAAGCAATGGTAATTTGTTTTAAATAAAATAATAAAGTATGGTTTACATAGCTTTATCACTAACATTATGAGAATTAAAAGTACTTGTACTCACTTTAGATAAAGAACATTATTGATGATAATTAAGTTTTTGTTAACATTTATAATTGAATATCAACTCAAAGTAAATATTAGCTTAGTACAATAATTGATTACAAAACATAAATGACTAAGAGGACTGACTACTATTATCTATTACTGTATCTATATAGATTTAAAACAATTGGTAGATAAGATAACATTTTCTCATTAAATAAAATTAGTCAAATTACAAACATGGTACATTATTTTAATACTTTAAAATAGAATAAAATAGTTTTGTTAGGAGTGATCTAAATAGATATCTGTTTACCACATGACAACTAATATATATTATATGATGAGTGATGTAAAAACGAAAAGCATGAAATATTGAAAGCAGTGGGTACATCACTTTGAGCAATCCTTGGTGGATAAAATATTTCATTTATGTAATTAATACACCATTGAAAAAGACTGGTCATTTCCTCTTATTTGAGTTATAATATAAAAGACCTAAAATAAACATTTTATAAATGTTATATAATATGTATAATTTATCCAAAATATTATTGTTTATACTGAAAACATACAATTGTTTAACAACGCTACCTAACCTCTTTGGGAGAGATCTGATAGTTACAACAGTGTTTTCATCTTCTTGGCACCTTTTGTTTTAACCATTATAATTCAACTTCTAAAATTATTTGACTTCAAATTTAATGTTACTAGCATTTAGCAACCTCCCCATGCATCAGCAAATTAATATTTAGCGAATGTATATGAGTGAAGTTCCTGAATATAAAAAGTATGTTCACTTATTTCATCCTTGTGCTTTATGACTTGCAAAAGAACATAATGTAACGCTAATTTTCCTTCTATACTCTAATTTTTAATTAGACGAAGTCAACTGACGTTTACTGTGTTGTCAGGTTTTGACAAAATAAAAATAGTGTTGTAAAAAAATGAATGATTGAAAAAACTCCTGAATGAATGAAATTGCCTCGATTATCTAGTGAATAGTTAGTGTGCCGAACTGCCGATATCGGGTACGGGGTTCGATTTTTAGTCGTGCTTTGTACATACCAACGAGTTTTCGACGACTATGTGCCTATAGAATCCAATTATAGGTAGGTAATGAAAATAAAAAACATCGCTTATTACATCATTTGTTTTTATTCATCATCAGATAAAAAATCATCACTATCGCTTTCGGTGACATTAATTATCAATATGTCTGAAACATTGTCCATCATGTGGTCGAGACCATACATTTTGTCTTCTTCTTTAATTATATGAGTCATAAAAAAATTATGTACTTTTCACCTTATAGCGGTAAAAGTAAAATCGTCTAATTTATCTTTGAAACGAAAAACTTAACAAAAACAATAACTTAACAGCGTGGGCGCAGAAAAAACATTCGTGCTATCAGACCAGAGGTTAGAAGCCGAATAACAAACAAAATGGCGACCGCAAGCGCGGCGTTGATCGGTGTTGGCACTAGTCACCGCGCCGCGCTTTGTAATAAGCCGTCAAAAAACTGATTGTAGTTACATACTACTACTATTACTAGTGTAAAATATAAATAATATTTTTTTATGGTTTGAAATGATTAACTATTCACACTCATTGTTCATTCATCTGATTGAACGAGAACTGAACGCATCACTAATACTTTAAATATGGCAACATTATTTTACAAAGTGACATTAGCTACTGTCAGTTGGCTTCGTCTAATTAAAAATACGACTATATTTTATTGTTCACTTACCGCCCATGATGGCTACTGTTGAAGAATTACGTACTCGTCATTGCAAACTACTCTAAAGTATATTATTTTATGCAAGCCACTAATTACACAAGGCCAAGATCACAATACACGTATTTCACAAAATATATAATATTACACATTTGCTACACGCCACTGCATAATGCACTGCCAAAAGACAACACTTGGTTATACCAAGCAGACGATAATTAAATAAATGAAGACGCAACAACCCGCAATGAATCAATTTTTGCAATACTTTTGTAACAGAGGACAACGTTGAATTTACAACTCGTGTAATATAAAATGATACAAGCTTAAAATCATTTCGGTATTACGTACCGTAATTAATTGTGCATTTAATTTTCAATTTTCGTTTTTTTTCTTTTAATAACACTCCTAATTTTTATTTTAAATACATTTAAACAAAACAAATATTTGCTGGAGATCTCAATTTACGAAGTCAAGTCGCCCATCTATTTCCGATTATCCGTCACCAGCGTCATACAGATTACAAAGAACAGTCATGCGTCAATTTTTGTTCCTACAACGTTTCGTTTTTCCTTTTGACATTCAACTTAGCATATTTTAACAAATTAAGTAAAAATAACTATTTTATATTTTTATGTAGCTAAAAAAAGGTTCTCGTAATATTTCAATATTACAAAATATGAATAAGCGAAACAAAAAGTACCTAATCGTTAATAAAATAATGTACCCAATACGGGTATTGCCATTGCAAATAAATGTAATATTTTAATTTTCATATGAGTTTTACTGCCGTACTCCGCTTTAACCTTAAGATATGAAGAAAAATTACCGTAACTAGTTTAGTAATAACATTCGTCTAAAATAGCTTATATCGTAAATCTTAGAAACCAGATATTTAAAACTATTGCGAAGTTTTGGGTAACATTTAATAGCAAATTATATTTAGTCCCTACTCACACTTGCTTTCTTGGATTCGTCCCTAAGTAATTTTTAACAGTTTGTATTGTATAGATAAAACTGGATTTACATAGGTAGTATAAGTTGCTGTGTGTTGTGTTATAATATATTTTCCTGTTGAAATGAAATAAACTCGGGAGATAAAAAGTAGCCTATGGTACTCACCAGCCCTCTAATTACACCAATCCATCACTCTATATCGACGTGAAAGGAGGACAGACAAACTAACTTGTTCACATAATATTATATGTATTTAAGATATAATATAATTTAATGGAGTTTTATATCCATTTTAATATGTTTAATTATTGGGAAATGCAACAAATTTTTTACTCATTTGTTTAATAGAGAATTATTATTTCAAAAATCTCCTTATTTCACCTTAACACAACCTACTTTCACCATATTTTTTCAACTTCTTTCATACTTCACACATTATTTCAAGCAAACACTAACCTGTATGTGGAGTACTTCTGGCGGTGACAGTCTTCTCCAGATTGTCATGTTGCCTTGCAAGTTGTTCGACTACTTCTTGCAATCTCATCTTCTGTTCGCGTTCGTGTTGCAGCGCGCGGCTCATGCGTGTGCTCGACGCCGCCGCCGCACTCATGAATTCTGAACATGCCTGAACAAGTAATATTAGCATTTATTATGTTCATTGATAATAAATTAGTTTATGAGTGGGTGTAGACGAACTTGTGATCTCATGAATCAAAAGCTAGGTCATTTTCGATGTATTTTAGACTGTACTTTTTTAGTTTTTCATTCTGGCAATAATCTTTGCTTAGTACAATAATACAATTAGTTCATTATAATCATACATTGTACAAGTTGTAAATGTGTTATTGTAAGTTGTTCAGCATGGTGTACTATGACCTTATCTTCTCCGTATTAAATGTAGGCTCGTGCCCACCAGTGGAACAACAAAAGGGCAAAATATCGGATTTGTATTCTATAAATTTGATATTTTGGTTCCTACTTGGAAGACACTCTCCCGAAAACCCGAAAATATAGTTACAGTTAAAATGTCATGTGCTCGTTTAAATCGTATTAATATTTTTCAATCACTGTATGGACTTTGTCACTGACAGCAAGTCTTTATCGGTGACTAATCGTTACAATTAATCAATCGTTTATTTTTTTGTGCTGTCTGACCTTTAATAGTTATTATTATATACCCTTACCCTTAAAATAGTTATTATTATTTTTTTGTTTTTAGTTATATTACACTACACAGTATTACAAAGTTGCATCCCGCTGTCTGTCTATCCCTATGTATGCTTAGATCTTTAAAACTACGCAACGGTTTTTGATGCGGTTTTTTTAATAGATAGTGAATAGAGAGTGATTCAAAAGGAAGTATATATATAACTAGCGGGACCCGCGGTATCGCTCGCGTTAAATCTTAAAGGTAGATTTAAAAGATCACAAAACAGGAATAATACAAAACAACAATGGTGTATATCATACAGGCATTAGTTAGTCATTTGAGATCTAGATTAAAGTCACATTTTTATTAAGAACCTACCTACATATTGAGTATTATGGAAATTTTTATAAAATCTTTTACAAAATACGCATCATCTTAGTATATTTGGCAGTGTCTCCCACGCGGTTCATTGAATTATTTATAAAATTAATGTTAGTCGGTGTCGCTTGTTGCATGATTGTTACCGTCTTATTCACGTCCTTGATCTAAACTTGAAATTCCAAAAAAAACTGTAATGGCTCGTATTAAGAAATGAATTAGAATTTTTCCTAGAGAGAACCAGGTACTTAAAATTTGTCAAGTCATTCTTTTATGTTTAAGATTTCCATCTGTATAACAAAACAAAACTAATAATAGTTTCATGAGGTACTTTATAATATTTTTTTAAGAGTTTGTATGTTAAAAAGAAAAAAGAAACACTAATAGTATCATTACTTGTTCGTCTGTCTGTCCTTTTCCCCAGTAACACTGACGTAGAGGTATATAGTTGAAATTAATACATATTAGATACTCAGAATTACAATACCTTAGAGCCGTGAAAAAATCAAATTGTAAGTCAACAATACGACTGATTCTGCCTGTTGTTACACTGGCGAAATAATGAAAAAGAAAATATACCCTATATTCTTCCTGTAGACCTAAAACCCGAAAATTTGATAACTAGCAATATCTTATATAACAAGAAAGGTCATTTTCGATGTATATATAGACAAATCCCAAAACTGTGTAGTATATTATATTATATATGTATGACTGACTCTATGTTCTTTTCGTATTTACTAAACGGCTTAGACGATTGTGATGATTAATACGTCATATTATGATTAGTAATTCAAATTCAAAATTAATAACAAAAAATTAGCTAAATATGAAAATAAACATTATTTATAAAACTTAACTTACATTCATCATAGCATTACAAGATATCCTAAACAGTGTTGCCCGTTCTGAAACTTGTTTTGTCGTGTCGGTTGGAGGTATTTCTAAGTCCACTAGTGATCTTTGTAGAGCTGCCCCATGTCTTGCCACCAATTCAGAACATGTTCTGAGGTCATGAAACCTTGCGGCCAATTCCCTGGCTATTCCCCCAGCATCCTCTCCCTCACCATCAGTTCCCCCGACAGCTACAGGTCCAGATGTCATCTGATCTTCATCATCATCTGACTCTTGTGCTCTGCTGCGTAAAAGTAATTAAATAAAACCATAAATTTATATTAATATCATTGTATTTACCATAAATATACATTTTTGCAATGTTTTAACCCAATACATTGAAGTTAATTTAAAATTTGCAAAACCAACCCAATATCAAAAATTGAAAATACTTATGTCTAATATTTATAATAATAATAATAATATACTTTAAGGCACACCACAAATATACATAGAATACATATAAAATATACACAAAGATATTACTATTTATGTTAATGTTTTTAGGGTTCCGTACCTCAAAAGGTAAAAACGGAACCCTTATAGGATCACTTTGTTGTCCGTCCGTCTGTCTGTCTGTCTGTCTGTCTGTCTGTCTGTCTGTCTGTCTGTCAAGACCTTTTTTCTCAGGAACGCGTGGAGGTATCAAGCTGAAATTCATATCAAATACTCAAGTCTATGGTCTCTTGGAGCTGTGAAAAAATCAAACTTCTAAGTCAACGCGATCAAAAGATACTCCCGTTTATGCCGCAAATTTTCGACACTCGCAAGGGAATCAAAACCTACAGGGTACTTCCCGTGAACTCAGAATCTTGAAATTTGGTACGAAGCAACGTCTTATAACACAGTTAAAGGAAAAATTGCGAAAAGCATAAATTTTTAGTTTTTTTTTTTTTTTTAAATGTAAATGTGTCATCCACAGGCGTTAAGCGCCCGTGCCTTTTGTTTTTTAATTTTTTTTTTTTTTGGCGTTTTACATTTTTGGACTTAAAACTAGCGATACATGCTAATCATGTAACGTGGGCCGACACTGACTTTTTCTTTTTTTTTTTTTTTCAGTTGACTTTTAGGACTCTAGAACCCCGCCCCATCCCGCAGTTGGGCAAGCACAGCCTCTGTGATTTTTTTGTCGCGTTTAAGAATGGACATTTTGAGGCTGTGCTCTAGGATGGTCTTCGCTGAGGCTCCCTCCGCTCGACGAATAAATTTGCCAATTGCGTCGTCGCCATCGTCAGAGTAATAGACACAGGTCTTGGTGTGCCTTGTCACAGCGACAACAGCATGTGACACACTATCGTGAATGCGGAGCCTTTTGGTCTTCGTCCGCACGATGATGACCTCTTTGTAGGTTTGGCCCTGTGCCTCGTGGATGGTCATGACGCGCGACCCTTCGCCGGATCCGTATCCCTGGTCCATCAGGAGCTTCTTTTCCTCCTGGGTGTGGACCAAGTATAGGGTTCCTTCTTTGGTAGATGGTATTTGCGCGTCGGTGAACCTTTCTATGCTCAGGGAGTGGATGGTTTTACTGGAGGAGTAGATATTACCATAGACGTCTCTGATGGCGTATGCGACGTCTTTCGGGTTTCTATGCGTACAGGACAACTCACATGTGATGTTGGTCACCAGTGTTGGCCAGCAGTACCTTAGGTCGAACAGATTTTCTCTGTCGATATAAGGCAGCTGGTTTATATCTCCGATGAGTGCCACTTCTTCTGCGCCAGACAGTCGGGCTGCCATAACTATGGCTCCGAAATGGTTCATGAGGGCTTCGTCGACCGTTAGACAGTTGCAACTAGTGCCCTCCTTGAAACCATTTACCAGTATAGAGGCCATGGTACGCACCTTGGATTTGGCTTTGTCACCAAAGCGTTCCACGAGCTTCTCCCTTAGGTCTTTCGCTCCCTCGACTGTAGTGGTGGCTACTACTTCGTTGTCCTCATCGAAGTGACTGATGATGTGAGTTGTTTTGCCGCATCCGGGTACCCCGTTTGTCCACGTTAGTTTTGGCAGCTTCCAGTTTGCGAGTGTAATGCCGGTGTCGACTTCGCTCAATATGGTTTTAGCCTTCTCGAGCATTCTGTCGTCCAGCATTACCCTCGTGCACCTAGCTACCACAACTACTGGGTCTCCAGGAGATGTTTCAAATTTGGGGGGTTGTTGTTGTTCACGCCCCTCTGCTTCGACCAGTCCCACGAAGCCTTTAGTGGTATTGTAGGCGGTCATGTACGACCCTGTCATTTCCCCTTGAATAACTTGGGAAGTGTCATTGTCGTATATAGCCGCTTCTGCTTTGTCGAGTTCCACCTCCAGCATCTTTTCGCTTCCTCGCTGATAGGCCTGCATGATCTTCTGGCAGGTGGCTAAGTTAACCTTTCGGTTCCCTTTGATTATAGCCAGGAACTCGACAAATGCGTTAATGGCATGGTCTTGTGGGCTTTGTGCTGGTTTCAGCTTTGGTGGTGTGACTTGTCCCATATCAGCTCGAGTGCGGATGGTGTGTGGCGACTCGGGTTTCACCGAGTGTTTAACTCTAAGGAATTCCCTTATCGCCGCTGCCTGCCTGTCCTCGTTTGTTTGCTGTTTTGGGGAGACCAGTTGGCGGATGGTTCTATCTACTACCTGCAGTTCAGTATCCCGGCTCGGCCGTTCCTCACGACAGGTCCTTGGGCTGGAGGCTTCACGTTCAGCCTCTATCTGCCTTTGAAGGCGTTCAGACCCACTCAGCGGTGGCCCCATGGGGGGTGGCTCTGTGGGTGGGGGATTTATTTTTGCCTCTCCTCTTAGGAAGGAGAGGTCTTCCCCTCTGTCTTCATAGACTATGACCTCGTGATGTGATGAGGCCAACAGGCAGCCGTAGCTATCGGCTACGTCTCCTCTAATAGAGCCTACCCTCATGGCGTCCACGCTAAGCTTTCGTGGGGGTGTGCCATCACTGTGCCCGTTGAGTCTTGAGAGCGCTGAGCAAGCTAGTGTGAAAGGGGAGTCTCCACCCCACTCGAAAAGTGCAATTGCTTTGTTTTGCAACCACACTATCCGGTAGGGCTGGTTTTCCCCCCTCTGCACTGTAAGTGCGTCGATTTTTGTGCACTTTACGCTCGTTTTCGTTGTGCTCCCTTTTATCAGCAGGGCTAGTCCCGGCGACACCGTCACTTTGTCCGGGCTCTCAGGGCGACAGAAGCTAATTCCCACTCTTTCTTGCTCGCAGCTCATGAAGAGTGCTACACCTTTCAACCTTATGCCCCTGTCTCCAGTCTCTCCCTTTTTGAGTAGTAGCTCAGGGAGGGTTGTGGGTAAAGTTGTTGGTGAAGGTGTGACAGGGGTAGCTCTCCTCGTGATCAGATTCCGTAGCGTGTTTGGGATGGCACGGAGTCGCTGCCTTAGAGTGGGTTGTGAGGATGTTGTTGTTTGTGGGACGATGTGTGTAGTGTTTGTGTTGTGTGAGGTTGGTGTGGTTTGTGTGGATTGTGGTTGTGTGGATTGTGGTTGTGTTGGGTTTGTGATTTGTTGGGTATGCCTAGTTGTGGAAGTGGTTGTTGTTGTGGTTGGTCTAGTCGCAGATGGTATGGCGGTTGAGCCGTTCAATTTAGCTGCCACTTGTGCGACTTTTCTCGCGAAAGTGAGGAATGGTAATCTGGTCGCCTCGTTCTCTATTATGGTTGGTAGAGATGGCTGGTCCAGTACCAATTGTAGGCTAGTTTTTAATTCCAGCCTTTCTTGGCCGAATTTTTTTTTTACACTGAGAATAGTTATTGATTAAAATTCAATTAAGTTTGTAAATAACTACATATTTTACTTTTTATCTAAATAACTATTTGCATTTATTTTTAACTAGCTGATACCCGCGACTTCGTCCGCGTTGCTTGAAATATTAACAAAGTTTTCCGCATGGCGCTTGCCCCACTACTCCGCGAGAAGGAAACATACATACTGCATCACTGAACACGCAGTACATATACAAATCGTTTTTTCTTGAAACTTTAATATTTTTTTATTAAATGAAGATATCGCAATCTTTTTTTATATAAGGGCCAAGTGTCTAAGAAATAAAACTTAGAAAGTTTCATCTAAATCTATCCAGTAGTTTTTCCGTGATGCGCGCACAACTGCAGACCTCTATCATTTTATTTATATAAATTATTAGGTTATATAAAACAAATGAAATTAATTAAATAAAAAAAACAATTGACTTTAACCTTTTCTATTTAAACAGTAAAAAAAATAATCATTTGGAGTCTGTAGAAGTTACAGTTTGGAAACATAAATTTAACATTCTCACACCCACCCACGCAATCCCTATTGGAAATAGAATTTCGTAAAATCCTATTTGAGATGATTTCTGCATGACAAATAAAAGATTACTACCAAATTTAAAGTCTATAGAGGTTACAGTTTGGAAATAGTAATTTCACATTTTAACACCCTACCGCAATCTTTTTCGGCGGTGGGGTGTTGTAAAATCCGCTCTTAAATCATTTCTGCATCACATATAGACTACTCTAGCTAAATTTGGAGTCTGTAGGAGCTACGGCTTAAAAAATAAAAATTTTCATTGTTAAACCACCCCCACAACCCCCTGTGGGGTGAGCTACCGTAAAATTCGTTCATAGACTATTTCTACATCTCTTACAGAAGATTCCTACCAAATTTGGAATTTATAGGAGCTATAGTTTAAAAACGGGAATTGTTCATTGTTAACGCCCCCGCAATCCCCTTTGGGGGATGAATTTCTTAAAATCCGTTTTTAGTTGACCTCTACATAACGAAAGTAATATTCCTACCAAGTTTCACATTTCTAAGTCCTATAGTTCCCGAGATTTCGTGATGAGTAACTATAGAAATTGGAATACTTCGATTATCATCGAAATTTTTAACGTTTTAGCAGACTTTTTTAAAATTTTCTTACATATAAACATTCTCCTGACAATTCTGAAGAAAACAAAAAAAAAAATTAACCCAATCGGTCCAGCCGTTCTCAAGTGATACTCTATCATAGATACGGCATTTTATTTTTATCAAAAAATGAGAGTGGGTGTGCAGGGGTGCGTGGGAGTTGGTGGGTGGATGCGTGGAAGTTTGTAAGAAGATTCTTAGCTGAATGTAAAAGAACATTATCCATCATATAAAAAGAATCAAGAGAAAACGCTTGTCTTTTGTTTTTATTAGCGGGATAAATGTTCATAAAAGTAAAACAGCAATAAAAAACTGAAGGAACGTTAGAATTCGATAAATAAATAGCCATAAACCATCTAGGAAAAATTTCGCATCGAATGGTGGTAGTTTCATGTCGATACGATCAGTAGTTTAGGCGTGATTGAGCCTCAAACGAACACCATTTTCATTATATATATATATATATAGATTAGGTATATACTATATAATATTCTATTATAGGTAAGCCATATATATTAATAAGACAATATGATATTTAATAAGATAAACAATAAATATTGGAACTTGCTTTTAGTCCGTACTATTATTTCATTTTTATATCTCACAACTATAATTTTAATCAATTAAGCATACAATTAAATTAATAGAATCTATAAGAAATACATGATAAAATGAGAGACACATTTTTCTTGAATCAAGTTTTCCTAGTTTGCACAACAACAGACTGCCCACTTAGTTAAGAGATAGTATATATGTACTATGTTATCTTATTCTTAAGTAGTTTTTAATCATATCATTTGTAATTTTAATCATATTAATTAATATTTACATGTTATATAGTGTAACTCACATTGCTTTAGCCTTGGCTAATTCCAAAGCAGTGACCCAGCTTTGTCGTTCTACTTCATCATGTGCACGAATGTGAAAAGTTTGTGTTCCACCATTGCTGATTACAAATGTACATGAATCTGCAGTGTGAATTAATGCACCCAAAAGAGATATTGTGCCACGACATGTGTGTGCCATCTCTGCTTGGTTTCTGAAAAAAAATCTTTTATTAAAGTAAATATGCTTTTGCCTTTTATTTGTTACTAAGCAAATAATACTAATTATACATTGTTGAAAAAATTTTATTATGGCTATAAACCTAAAATACCTGTCAAGGTAATAATTTCATTGGGTACAATATTAAATATGTAGACATTAAAAATACATTACATACATTTTAACACAATAACACAATTAGAAATAAATTTAAGTATTAAAGCCATTAAAGAAGAATTGAATAATATTATAAAAAATAATGATATTACAGTAAGATCAATAAGAGTATATAATAATTATAATAATTTTATATCATACATAACATTTTAAGCCTAATACCACATAGATAAATACAACACATTTTCATACATTATTTATTATAAAGTAATAATTTGGTAAAATTAATAGTTTGTATAAAACATTGAAATAGCATATATTATGTGAAGTTAACTGATTGTTTAAATATTTATTCTCATACAATTCATGACATCTTATAGACAGACGTATTTAAGCATGTTTTGATCAAAATACTAAAATACCAAACAAAAAAAAAACTGTTATATAAATAATAAGACAGCATTATTAGTTGTTAAATTTATAACTGATGCACATCCTTATATGATAAATACTTAAAAATTACAGACATTTTTCGATATAAATATGTTATTTCTCGATAAATATTTATAATTTACCTGTAATACGATAATAATCCATTTGACAACACGAACCATCTTCGTTGGTATCCCTTGAGGTAATTCGTCCACTTAAAGAGCCATCCCTTTTTTTCTGGTTCACCAGGAACAGGTTGGCCCTTGGGTACAATTACGTCGGACATTTTTTATATATATTTAGCTTACGAAGATAGGAAAACCATAATATACCGAATACCGACTAGGCCACGTTCATCAACCACCATAATCAAAATTGTGTTGCCACTTGCAATTATTTTTATTTATTACAAAAAAAAATTGATAACTTAAATATTACAATATTATTATCATGTTTATAAAATTCAACTTTTGACAAAAAAACTATATGTGGATTACAACATTACTACAAAAGATAAAGTTTTTTTAGTACCTAGTAGCTTTTAATTTGTACTTTTGTTACTTTTATTGAAAACAGTTTTAAAACTTAGGTCAATGAAATATATATATCTAATTAACTGGATAATTAAAATTAAATGCTTACAAGTTCTATAGGCGTTCATATTAAACCTTTACATATATTATAACTGAAATTTTTTTTGGTCTCTCGACAAGAAGTGGTTCTACTGACGACTATAAGAAAAAAATTGGATTGTGAAACTTAAAGTATGGTAAAGTGATACCTTTTAAACATTAATAAAAATTACTATTTAAGCTGGATACGAACCAGTCGACTAGCCACTAGGATTAACAATACCTTAAACATCATAGCAAGAAGACTACATTCCAGATATTATAGGAATGACTGCTTCAAAAGCTGTTAAAGAATATTTTCTTCCAGATTGATTTCTGTAATTAAACGTTTCTGAATCGGTCTAACACTTAAATACTGTATAGAATATGATCTAGATTTTTTTTGATATCTAAATAAAGAAAATTAGTATTTAAATTAAGCAACTCTTATATTGTATCCGTATTTGTCATAAGCGACTGGTCTTCAACTATTAGTGTCTACTTTTTTACAATTAAAGCGTTTTTGTACACTTTGAAGGCGAGCTTTGTTTGTCAAGAAAGAACATCCTTATTGCAATGAGTGAGTGAGTAAGTATTAGTAATATTTAGTGTGCTGGCAACATCAACTGAACTGCCTAGAACTAAGAACTGACAATTGACAAATGACAATGTTTTTATTCAACAGCTGTCGGGTTGTGAATAAAGTCGTGAAGCGGGTTGTTCAAGGTGATCCATTCTCTTTATGTTTTTCGAAATATCTTAATCAATAGCCACAACCAGTTTGAAAAATTTTGATTAGTATTTTACTTAACCTCTAAAATGTTAACATTCTGGGACAGGAAAATAAGTTGTTGTTAAATAACTAATAAGTATACTCTATTATAATATATATTTTATGTATTTCGTTACATTTATTTTTATTCAGGTCATCGATATTTAGTTGCAAAAGAAAAAATGGGTAGCTCCTATTCCAGATCTTACTCTCCAAACAGTGAACAACCAAAATCCAGTTGTGAAAATCGTAAGTAGAATTATTTATTTATTAATACTTTTTAAAGTTATAAAATATTTATGTTAGGTATTAATCTTAATACTTTTTAAAGTTTCGTTTATTACATTTTTAAATTGTATTATTGTATAATATAAACTATATTTCTTTTAGGTGGAACAATATCCAGTACAGATTCTAGTACCCAATATGTGGAATCTGTTGTTTGTAAGGTTAATGATTTACAAGAAAATGAGATGAAAGTATTTGAGATAGGAGATGAAGGCAAAGTTTTAGTAGTAAAACAGAATGGAGAATTCAGTGCTCTCGGAACAAAGTGTACTCATTATGGAGCTCCTTTAGTTTCGGGAGCATTAGGTGATGGTAGAGTTAGGTGTCCTTGGCATGGAGCATGCTTTAACTTGAAGACAGGTGACATAGAAGATTTTCCTGGATTTGACTCATTGCCATGTTATCAAGTAACTGTGACTAAAAAGGGAGAGGTTAAGGTAAGATGACTAATACTTTTTAATTTACTATTATATATTATAAGTTAAAAATATATTTATTAATACATATAATTAATAGATCAAAATAAAATAACATCAAAAATTCACTGAACAATAATTTATAAAAATAAAAGTTTTACATATTACCCACAAAATAGAAAAAAAATTTTGATTGTCTTTAAATTTTATATTATTTTGAATTTGGACCTGCTAATTTCTTTTCCATATTGACACTATCTACTTTCTATATACTTGCATTAATTTACATATCTATTAGCATTTATTTTTAATGGGAACAATTCTGTCAAACATGATTCTTGCATAACTTTAACCATTTACAGAGCATATGCAACAGAAGCTCTGAAAAGAAATATGTTTCTCCCGTTTTCCCATCATTTTTTAATGATGCTCTGCTCCTATTCATCATAGCGGGATGTAATATAGCCTATAGCCTTCCTCGATGGATGGACTATTGAACACAAAAAGAATTTTTCAATTCGGAGATGTGGTTTCTAAGATTAGCGCGTTCAACCAAACGGTTGAATGCGCTAACAAAACAAACTTTTCTTTATAATATTAGTATAGACTAGGATTCTGTGTCACTCTGCCTGCGTTTTTAAGAACTGAAAACTAAGCTCTTTATATTATAAAGTAACCTTCACAAAAACATGCTACATCATATGAAATTAGTTCCATGTCAATCTATTTTGTAGTTTTTGCAGTAAGAATGAACAAAAGAATGTCTCGCCATTTATTAATATAGAGATGTGACTGAAATGACAGTTTTAGAGTTAGCTGTAGAGGAGTGCCCATTCTCTAGAGATGTATGTAGCCTTAAAAATAGAACATTTAAAATTATACCAATTGTTGACTAGATACTAGATAGATATTTATAAAGTCGACAATATTGTGTTTACTTTAATAAATTATCAGGTGGAAAATTTTGAAAATACAATGATGTCATGGAATTCCTGAAGTGTATATGACTTTGTTTTGGTTACACTATTATGTTGACCGATTTTTGAACATTTTAAATTCTATCCTATTTAATAAAATGGCATGTTTTTCACTTCATCTATATGGGTGAAAATTTTTTTCAAGACACAAATTCTTTTCTCCTACCAGACCATTCTAACTTTTAATGATGTCTTTCGCGTTATAGAGACAAATCGAATGACGTATGAATCATTAAAATCGTTTAGCAGGTAATTACGAGGAAACATAAGAGTCAAATAACTTTGCAGCAGTCGGGTAAACATAACAAACATACGTACATACATACTAATTAATGTAACTGGATTTTTTTATTAAAAATATGTGGGTATTTTACAAAGTATCTTAAAATTTCTTTATCTTAAGAAATATGAAAATACCTTATCCATGACAAAAAAAAGCAAATATTATAATTACATGATAAATAAATATTTTGTTTAAATTGTGTTAATCTCCTTTTTATTCGTTCTGGCAGTTTTTATTTGCGCAGCTATTTTAATATAACTGACTCGAGTCTTTGACTTGAGTCGATTCTTAACATGGGCATATGAAATGGTGTGATTTACATAAGCATAAGTATTCTTATTTTTTTCTATATCTAAACAGTTGCTTCCCGCTGTCTGTACGCTCAGAACTATTAAAACTAATTTTCGTTCGGTTTTCATAAGTAGACATAACGATTCAATAGAACGGTTTATACATGAACGAATAGTGGTTTATTCGTTATGGGTTTATATTATGTATAACTAGCGACGCACTCTCGCTACGAACGAATCCGCGGATTCCGTTAGTAAATGTATACAAAATCTTGAAAAATTATATACTAAAACATTCCTTGAGAACCATCCTAACCATTGGTGAAAAGTGCATGAAAATAGGCGCAGTAGTTTCTGACTTTATCACGAACAAACAGACAGACAGACGCGGTGGAAGACTTTATTTTATAATATGTGGTGATACATGTATAAATGAGTAGAAAAAAGCCAAGAAAATATCTCATGAGATTTCCTTTAAATTAAAACCTAGGAGGATATTATTCGATATGATGTATCGAGGGACGAACGTTAGTCATAGTCTTTTACAGGTATAAAACCGGTTGGTATACGTAGTGTCAAGATTAATTTTTAATGTATTAAGTTGTTATAAATGAAACTATCTTTTCTGATTTTGTCGCGGATTTATTATGATTTTTGGTTCCCGACGAATTGAATCCCGAAATTTCGAATGCTTTACAGCAATCATGGTCACGGGAGATGGAGATAATGTCAAATATTTGAGTTCTTTTTATAATAAATTAAAAATAGTACAATTATATATTATTACATAATAAGGCGAAGAAGGTAAAAAATTCGTAAGGTTTAAAAATAACTTGCCACACTCGTGTATTTTACGACCAAAACAAATCATACGTAATTGCTAATGTGACTAATATGTAGGTACCTACAGACACAGACAGTGAGTAATTCGTTTAGGTCATAGCTTTTCTACACCATGCCAACCTTGCCTTATTTTTTTATCAATTTCATGATACTTGTTATCCTTGAACAATTTCGTAGTTACAAATGTAATGAATTTTATTGTAATTGCATTAATATATTTTATTCCTGCGGCTCCGCACGCGTACTAAATGATATGTTATATGGCCTTCTTCTATAAATGACCTATCCAACACTGAAAGATTTTTTGTTAGCGCGTTCAATCAAACAAACTCTTTAGCTTTGTGTTATTATTTATTAGTATAGAAATATAATAATAAGACTTAAGTTTCAGTAATAAAAACCCAATCAAATATGACATAATAATAAATATATTATCACAAATAACTACTACCTTCATATTTGTAAAATTAACACTGCTTTGTATTACTAATTAAGGCTTGCTCTTTTTACGTTTTTGTTTCAATGAGATGTAAGAAAGTGAATTAATCTAACGAGGTCAGATTAACCTTGCCACAAATATAAGAGGCTTGAGAATTATTTTCTACTAAAGAAAAGAAATTGTGTATTATATTAATAACTTTATCATACTTTACTTTAATATTATTTTAATTTTCCCAACAGTTTGTTGGTATCATTTCTTCGGTCACCATCGAAATACTTAGTTTTACAAACCCTTATAGAAAAATCGTTATAAGGTGCTGCGTTTCAAATAATTTAATGTAGGTACGACCTCGTATCGACTTTGTGTCAAAATAACAGTATAATTCGTGTTACGAAATGCTAATTAATAACAAAAATAGCCTTTTAGTGTACACTCAAAAAGAAAATTAAAAATATAGGTGAAAGTACAAGAGGCGGACTTATCGCTAAAAGACCGATAAATAATGTTTGACTATTTAGCCTTGTGGAAAAACCTTACCGAATTAAATATGTATGCGGGGTTTAAATTATCTATTGAGACGTTTTAATCCAGTGATTCGTTATTTTTGATACCTTTTATTTGTAACTAGCATTTCCTTTATTATTATGATTATTATGGTACCTCGCATAACTAACGCCCGCCCTTCCCTTTTTTGCAACATTTTTCATTGATGCTCCGCTTCTATTGGTCGAAGCGTGATGAAATATAGCCTATAGCCTTCCTTGATAAACGGTCTATCCAAAAGAAAAAGATTTTTTTAATTCGTACTAGTAGTTCCTGAGATATGCGCGTTCAACCAAACAAACAAACAAATTCTTCTGCTTTATAATATTAGTATAGATTTATATCTTCTAATATATAAAAATATTGTGTCACAGTGTTTGTTAGAACTCTTCCGAAACGGCTTGATCTTTCTTTGACTTTCGCAGCAATTATAGAATTTACAATATTATCCTTAACTAAAAATCGTATATTTTTAATTCTCTAGGTAGCCTACATGTATAAATAATTTCAACATAAATTCATTTTGTTTACAATATAAATGAGTTGTATCATGTATGTCCGATCCTGTTCTCTCGCAATAACTAAACTACTGAACCGATTTTAATAAAATAAAATACTTCGTTTGATTAGTCTTAATAACAAGTAAAAACCCGACGACGCCTTGGGTTTTTTATTTTTTTTAATTTTATCTTTTACAAAGATAACATTAAAAGTAACAGCAAAAATATCAATTTTGGCAACATGAATTATGAGTTATGACATCGTAAAGATTTTAGAGATAGGTATTAAAGGAAATACCGATAATATGAATAAAAAAATATTTAGTATGTGCCTACATTTATTGTGCTATTCAGCCTCATTTTATCGGACTGCTTGGATTCTAGATATTAAATTCGTGACACGCCTTTTTAACGCCGCCTATTTATACGAAAACTTGGCCATTCTTGTTAAATAGGTCACAATATTAAATAGGAAAATCTAATACAAATGAAGTTTATATTTTATACGAGGCATGTATATTGTATAATAAATAATAGTTAAGACTAGAGACTTCGGTTCGTCCCTAGTTGCGTTTAACTGTTAGTATAGATATCTCAGAAATGACATATTATAAAGCTGAAGAGTTTGTTTGTTTGTTTGAACGCGCTATTCCCAGGAACTATCGGTCCGAATTGAAAAAATCTTTTTGTCGGATAGTCCGTTTATCGAGGAAGGCTATAGGCTATATTACATCACGCTACAACTAATAGGAGCAGAGTATCAATGAAAATCGTTGCAAAAACGGGAGAAAAATAGTCTTTTTGATTTTCAGCCTTTAGAACGCGGGCGGAGCCGCAGGAAAGGCTAGTAATTAATATTATATCCTCTAATACTGTCAATACAACACGTTGTTTTTCACCATTTACACTGCAAACGAAACGATTTTGAGTAAATAAATACAATTTTAGTGAAATTCGAAATGGAGATAGCTTATCTATATCCTGTATATTATTTTTTATCATCTCAGTGATAAATCATATGATAAAAATGGCTCAGTGGAGGGACCGAGGGCAAAATATATGTCTAATTCTGGAGGGTCGAAGGGTTAGCCTTTAAGCCTTCGTTAGAGCCTCAAGGTAGAAAAAAAACCGCAATAGCAAGTGACGCCTGAAGTCAAGTAGGTAGTACTTACTACTGTAGCTTAATACGCTACCGTAATAGCGCTACAGTACCGTAGGTACTATTTACACTAACTATTAAGTTAGATTTTACAGTTAGAAAGTATATGTAAGTATGTATTTATTTATCTTTTCAGGTACGAGCAAAGGTTAGCGACTTGAAATCTAACAAAAGAACAAAAGATATGTCAATCGTTTCTTCTTGTGCGGATTCAACAGTAGTGGTCGTCGGCGGCGGGCCGTCGGGCGCGACTTGTGCTGAAACTTTGCGAAGCGAAGGATTCCAAGGACGCATCACCCTCATAGCTAAGGAAAATTATCTTCCATACGACAGAATCAAGGTGTCCAAAATTGGTACGGTAACAGATATTGAGAAACTTCAAGTCAGATCTTTGCAGTATTATAAAGATGCGAACATCGATATACTAAAAGGTGTAGAAGTAACGAAGGTTAACACGGAGAATAAATCGGTAGAATTAAGCAACGGCTCAAAAATCTCATTCAGTGCTCTCTATCTTGCCACTGGTGCTAAACCACGCATTCCAGACATTCCCGGTATAGACCTAAAGAACATTTTTACAGTTAGAAACTTTGATGATTCTGTTAATATTCTGTCAACATTGGGTACAGAGAAGGATAAAAATGTTGTTGTCTTGGGCTTAAGTTTCATAGGACTGGAAGCTGCTGCGTCGTGCGTGTCTAAAGCTAAATCAATGACTGTAGTCGGAACGGACACCGCCCCGCTCGGACAAATATTCGGAAAGGAAATAGGGCAAAGTCTGCAAAAACTCTTTGAAGATAATGGCGTTGCATTCCATTTTGAAACCACGATAACGAAGTGCAATGGCGATAATGGGGTAATCAAATCAGTTGAATTAACAAATGGTATCACACTTCCTGCTGATATGCTAATTTTGGGTGTGGGAACTACGCTCTACACAGAATTCCTTAAAGATAGTGGTATCTCTCTAACACCAAAAGGTGCTGTGAATGTCAATGATAAGTTGGAAACCAATGTAAAAAATATATACGCCGGTGGTGATATAGCATATGCCCCAGTCTTCGCTCTTGACAATGCACAAATGAGTATTGGACATATTGGCTTATCTCAATATCATGGTAAAGTCGCAGCAAAAAATATTTTAAATAAAGATACACCCTTAAGGACTGTACCATATTTCTGGACGATGGTGTTCGGCAAATCAATCCGCTATGCTGGCTGTGGAAAGTCTGCCAGCTTCCAAATTGAAGGCGACGTATCAGCGTTAAAATTTGTCGTATTTTTCTTTAATGAAGCAGATAAGGTTATTTCAGTTGCATCTTGTATGAGAGATCCAGTTGTTTCGCAGTTTGCGGAATTAGTTTATCAAGGTAAGTCACTGTATAGAAAGGACCTTAAGGCTGATCCATTTGCATGGACCAAAACTATTAATTAAAAATTAACATGATTATTTAAAACCAGTATTAACATTAAGTATATTTGTATTCCACAATATTGATGTGATAGAAAGTATATGCTTTTCTCGTACTTATTATATTTTTATTTGCTTATGATAAGTTATATATTGTATATTAGGAAGATAAATGTGTTATGCTAAAAAATAGCAAAGAACATGTGTATGAAAGCCAATAAGTCCCAATGTTAGAATCTCGTAAAAAAAATATCAGTTGCACATTTTTGTTTATCTTTACATATTTATTACTAGATTGCAAAGTTATTTCGTAAAATTTAATCAAAAACGTTTACGTAGATACAAAATGTTATTACAATTATCGACATTTGTGAAATGTTATATAGGTACAGTTCGCGTCACGTAAAAAGAACGCTGGAAGAAAGTGGTGGGGGGTGTGTTTGCGCATCGGTACATTCGCATACGAAATTCCTAAGCCTATTCTTTTATTTTTGAACTAGCCTTTTGCTCACGATGTATATTGAGTATTGGTAGGTACATTGAAAAATATATTAGATAGAATGTCATTAAATAGAATTCTATTAATTAATAAAATATGTTTGATTCATCGAAGAATATTTAATCTACTTACAAAAAATTAAATTAATTCGTTTAATATATTTTTTAAATTATTAATAGCATTATTATCAGTCTCTCTTTTTATAAAACAATATACGTCAAAAATATTTTTTCAATATTTTTTATATAAAATCATTTCGTAATTAATAACTTTTGTGTGCGCGATGGTATTTTAAACTGACAAACCAATAGCGAGCCGAAAAGCATGTGACGCGTGCTTTGACGTCCCGCGCCCCGCGTCTTACCACCAAATTGGCCGATAAATCGCCTCTGCGCAACTTGACAGCCAGCGTTCTTTTTACATGACGCGAATTATAGGTATATATTATTGTCAACAGAAAGAGTTTGATTAAATTAGTTACAAAATTTAACATAAATTAATTTGGGGAAAGAAAACCTCAGATGAGTTGGCACTTAAAAAAAGTAATACGAAAATTTATAAAAGTAGATATTTGTTATTTTCCTTAAGTCAATATTGTAAGAAAATTTTCTAATTTGTAATGTAATATTAGTTATGTTAAAAAAGTTTCATAGTATATAAGTTGTTCTTTTGATTGTGATGGGGGTCATTCACACCCAGGTCCTTGCTAATACAAATGCTTTGATCTTTTCTGCCATTTTATCTCAAAACCTTCTTGACAACTTCATTCATTAATTTTAAATGGTATATAAAAAACATTTCTGTTAATTTAAATTGTAAGTACAAATATTAAAGTCACAAATTTCAATGTGATGTTTTGGTATTGAATATATTTACTAAAATGTTTACTGTTCATTTAAAAAATAAAGATTCACTAATAATTTTTTTTTTCTTAGACCCAAACAATCCTTAATAATATTATAAATGCAAAAATAACTCTGTCCATCTGTCCGCCTTTACAGCAAAAGTACTGAACTGATTTAAATTAAAATTGGTACACAGATAGTCTAGAGTCTGAGAAAGGACATAGGCTACTTTTCAGGGCAAAAAAGGCCTTATTCGATTAAACTATTTTGTTCAGTGGCTTCTAGGAGTACCAGTTGCTTATTTATGTGGTAAAGACAAATTCTTATCATGGTACAATGAAAATTAATATAATTTAGATCCTATGCAAAAAAAAATTAACAGCACTAATTCATGCTATTTTTAATTATTTGGATATAGTCTATTTCAAAATTGCTTCTGCATATGTTTCAGTTTTATAATTAATAGTTTTCAGCCGTAATATTAATGATAAATATAACTATTCAAGTACATAATATTTAAGTGCCATCTGTGCAAACACTAGAAACATTTATTTTAGTTATATCTCAAAATGGTTATTAAATAAATAAAACATGTAAACACTATACTATAATATTTATTAATATAACATACTAAAAATAAAATTTACTAATTATCCCAGCTTTCGTTAACGCGGAGATGCTGTAGTCTTTCAAACAATGTAACATCTTCTTTGAAATATCTTGCTGAAATACTTTGAAACTTTTTCTGTCTCATTTCTTGTTTACCTAATGCTTTGGAGTGTCCATGGCTTTCAGCCTGTAAAAGAGAAGGTTCCAAAATAAGTATAAAAGTACCTCATTAGGATAATATTATGTTTACATTGGTTAGACAGTTCTCGATTTTAACTGTCCAAATTATTGAAGTGCATGAACAAATATTAAAATAAGTTAAAATTACCTCTGTAAGGTAAGGATGTCGTAAATATAACATGTTTTGCTCTTCTACAGCGAAATCTTGCTGCAAGTTTCGAATATGTTTAGGCTCCACCTTTTTTACTAAACGATCTTTGCCTCGGAAAATATGTCCATTTGGGAGTCTATTACGTCGAAACAAAATCTGCGTTAATTTCATTTTAACAATTTAGTTTTTACCCCTTGTGCACCAAAGTATTTACGTTAGATTCTCAGGTTTTTCAGGTTGTTTTTACAATTTAATATTTAATAGTCTTCAATTTTTGACAGATTCAAACGTCAAAATAGATAACAGATTGACATAAAACGTAACAGAGTATTTGCAGACATACTATGCATGCTTTCCAATTAATACAAAAAGTGACGCAGTGTAACGCAGTGCTCGATAAAGCGCTTTCCATCAACGACACTGTTGAACACAGCCGTACACTGTTTGACACTACTACTGTTTGACGTATATTGAGTTCCGTAAGAACTACTGACTGATGATATTTTATATTATTAATTATAAGCATCCTAGTATTATTGAAATATTTTTTACTTTTGTTTCGACTATAATTTTATTGAAATACGTACAAATTATAATAAAAATATAAGTGAATTACAGTGATTGTTTTATTTTTATAGCCAAAAATTATTTACAATTTTTGAGTTGGTTTTTTAAACATTATATTTAATTACAACTGAATAGCCAACTTTCTTCATTTTCATAACATTAATTGATGAATTAAAAAAAAAGTTAATTATTAACGTTACTTACTTTTAAATTATAGTTGGTTCAAATAATTATTATTAAACAAAAGTAGTATTATTACAAAACAATTATTTATTTGCCCGCAAATTGTCAAAGTTCTTTAACTTATTGGAAGGTTATGTTTATAAATTATTGAGCCAAGACTTTGTCAAGGAACTTGCATTTAGGTATACAACGCCCATAATTTTGCGATATTGATGCGCTCTAGTGTTATTTCGAGACAACTAGCTGTTTCATTTAAACTTTTACACAGTGTTTGGCAGTGTTTCACAATGTAACGCAGAGTCCCTCTGTGTTAAGTAAATGGAAAGCAAGCTATAGCGTATACCCTGAGCAAGATAGACAATATATTGTATAATATTATATAAATAACCATCTGTGATAAATAAACATATACTATGGAAAGTATCATTAGTAAGTCTGGGGTTGATACCCTGGTCCAATTAGAGCGATTGAATTCAACCCGATTTCTGATCAAAAATGCATCGTATTAAAATTCATATACTCATTTATATATAATATTAGGCTGATCGACCATGTTTAATGTTTTCTTACAAGGGGGTGGGAGGGAGTCTCGATAGTTCTTACCAAAGAGTAAATTATATACTAGAATCAAACTACAAAAGTTCAAAAAATGTGCAAAGTTAAAATTATACTTTGAAAAAGCGCGGGCAACCGAGCAATAGGTACTGTACCTTAAAAAATACAAATAAACATTTCAAAAAAATGTTATTTTGAAAAATAAACATTAAAATAAACCAAACGCGTATTCATTTTTTCTTTTAGACTCTTACGTTATAAATACAAAACAGATCAGGTCGGCCTATTCTTATTTTTTCTTATAATAGGGGGGAGAGGGTCAAAAGCTAGCGAAAATAGTCTTACGTAGTAAATGACTGGCCCCATATCAATATTAAATCATGGTATTTTAAACATTTATTTGAAGAAAATAATGAGTTTTATGTCTTCTTAAATAGTATACACACAAAATTAAAAATATATTACATGTAAAAATGGCTGAAATTGCAAAATTCCAAAAAAATATTTTTTATTAAATTACACTATGACATAATAATATTATGAATTGTCCGGCTTAAATGCCAATAAATCTATATTCATAATATGAACTCAATTATGAGATCTATGATTATGAGCACTACCTAGGTACTACTAGGACAGTAGTATTAACAATATATCGAATAGTAATTAGTACGCTGAAAATCAACAATACAAAAACGTCAACAGTGGCTTAGCCCCAATTCGTTGAGGCTAAATTATAATTATGATTATACGCTGACAGAGATGGAACATCAAAATGTTAACCTTCTTCTTTAGTCTACTTACATATTATAACCTATAGCTATATGGTTATTCACAACTTTTTGGTTCCAATTTCCATAGCTGGCTCATCTACTGACTATTACTATAGTAAAATACATTCTCTATCGTGGCAATTCTAAAAACATTTATCATTTGAGATTTCATAAAGATTTTTACTGTTAAAATACCATTAATTTAAAGTGTATAATATGTTATATTATATTAATAATTGTGCTTATTAATTATTATTTGCACTACTGGGTATTGGGTAAGGCACAGAGTACATACTTTGCTATATAGATATGGTAATTAAATTGTCTATATCTAAACCATAGCAAATAACAATTAACAATATGGTATATACTCTATGGTCTAAACTATGGCTGTCGATCGACAAGCGTAAAGTACCTAGTTTTAGTTTAAGTGGATATTTTTTGATTAAAATAATATTCTAATGTAAAATTAAATATACATTGATGGAAAAATATTAAGCATGGCACTGAGGGGCTAAAAAGTGTTTAGATTTGGGGGCGGCCGTCGTCCTTGGTTCGTATATTATTGTTGTGTATTTTTCTTCCGCAAATGCTTCGCTTTCTTTTAATTTCATTAATGATTATCTTGAAATTTTATTAAATAACAAATTATTTATTTTATAATTCATCATTTTGTTGACGCGTAATTTACTTCTAACTTTAACTGTTAAATCAGGGTTCCCTTTCACTTCAATTCGTTCACTGTATTCGTGCTCTACTTATTTTAAATGTTGCACTTCCTTTTTTCTTTACTCTTGAACATTTTATATCAAATCCAATGATTCAAGTTATAAAAAACAACTGTTAGTACTTATTGAAATGTAGAGTTATTATTGTTTTCGTGCTTGACTTTTTAACTGACCTACTTTTAAAGAGCTTAAGGATTATGATAAGACCTGATTACTGTTGAGAAATTAAATAATAACTTACAATATAATTAAAAATTATTTGTTTTCTTTAAGTATATTTCAATGATTTAATAAGAGAATTAATAAAATATGTGTAATGTTGTTTTTCGAAAATTTTATAGGTATAATTTCAATAATATATTTTAATGCAAGAATGTTATTAAATTAGTTTATTTTCTCTTGAGAATGTTGTTTTACACTGTGTCAAGTTTCCTCCCACAATTTTGTCTCACAATATGTATTGTTTAAGAGCTTCATATTTTTTTATTATGAGTATCTGAAATTTAAAATCTTTGTTTTCATTCTTTATAAGAAATCTCCATTTCTATAAGATATTTTCATGCTTGTTGTATTTTTGTTTAATTTTAAATTAGTAGTATGTAGTTGATTTTTGTAATAAAATATCTTTTTATCAATAGTTTACTTTTTCTTTGAAATTAATAATTTTTAATGAATTTATTTTAGTGACCTCCATAACCTTCCCTCCTAAAGTACAACTGGCTGACATTAAAAAATAACAAAGATGGCACAAGTTGGGGCTAACATGGAGTATCAGGAGTACAAATGGGCTTACTCAATTATGGATTCTTCAAAGTAAGTTTGTTTATTTAAGTTTGCAGTTGATACTTTCTTAGGCTTATGCGAATATTTGACATCATAAATGAACATTTTTTGGATTTTGTTGTGGACTTATTTTGATTTATGGTAAAAATCTGAATAAATTGTCTAGAATCCAACATAATAGTTTCATTAATAAGTTAGTAGGTATATACATAATGGCAAAGGGAGTGGAGTGCAAGAGGATGCACAGGCACCCTCTTAAAAAGTGAAAGAAATAAAATGATATTAGTAAAATTCCTGTTTTAATTAATATACTAAGGTATTAAGGTTGTTGGTTTGAATCCCGCTGGGGGCCTTCATTTGTTGATTGTGCTCTAGTTTTGGTTTTTATATTTATAATATTTGGCATTTAAAGTTATATATTATGTGTAGTGTAATAACTTTTTGGAATCCATAACACTAGCCTCGTAGCTTACCATGGAATTAGATGGCTCTGTGTGTGAAAATGTCCCAACATCATTTTTTTAATAATAGTATTTACTGCCATATTATGACAAAAGTCAATTACTAAACTTGACTAGACTCCTTGAACCCAGGACTTCCGTATCTTATATCTGCAGGTGTAAGGCACTAGTTACTACACCACTGAGGCTGTACAAAAATTATGTACATATATTAGTGTGTTTGTAGCTTAAAATGATTCTCTTTTATTATATTCTTTATTGCACAATAAAGTTACATAGAAAAACAATTTTTTAGTAATTAAATGTAAAATAATTTTAGCTAGCTAAATAACCTGATAGTCTGTGGGTTCCAAATTCAATTCTTCACAGTTTTTGTGTGTGAGATTTAATGTTAATGTCCCCTCTTCACAATATATAATGCACTAATGTTGCCTCCTTTCGATAATATTCTTGATTTGTAAGGAAGGTGTAAATATGTATTTATTTTTGCAAAGCGTAGGAAGATTATTGGTTTTTATTTAAGACTAGCTCACTCACTGTCCATTCGTTTGTATTCCTTCCTGGGTATGTTTAATGGCTTATAAAGGATAGACAAATCAAATTATCTACATATTGTATACATACTACAGTGAAACTTGGTTAAGTGGGACCTGAATAAGTGAGAACATAACTGGAACTCATGCTGAGGTCCCAACACTTTGGCACTGAATTACCCCTGTTAGTGGGACGAGCAAAGCCTCTATATCTGGGATTCGTTCTTTCGATTTATCATCATAGTTACCTCTATAACTGAGACAAGGAGTAAATTTTATATGCATAAACCTCTGTAACTGAGATAACATTGTTTTGTTTGATCGAACCTTTATAACTTAAATAACCTGTCAATAACGTCTATCAATGGAACCCTCTGTAAATGAGACAGATATTTATTTAAACCTGGAAATCTGAGACACTAGGTATTAGTGGAATCCCACTATAAGTGAAACGACATTGCAAGTCCCTTTATGTCTCACTTAACCAGGTTTCACTGTATATATGTACATAGGTTTAGAAAAAAATAAGAAGTAAAAAAAATAAGAAATAAAAAAATCTATATATATAAAAATGAATTGCTGTTCGTTAGTCTCACTAAAACTCGAGAACGGCTGAACGGATTTATCTTATCTTAGTCTTGAAATGTTCGTGGAGGTCTAGGGAAGGTTTAAAAGGCGAGAAAAAATCGAATAATTTGCGGGAAAACCCTAAAAACAGCCCGTTTCTATTTCCCATACAAACATTTTCTAGAGTCAATTTGAACTTTATTGCTATTCAATAAAGTTCATATTAAATTATAATCACTCACTGTTGTCTAAGCAAATTTAGTGCAGCAATTTAGTATATTATACATACGTTTTGTTTGTTTTGAAATTAATTTATACAAAAGTTTAGGTCTTTTATTTATCGATTGAGGCAGTACGAAGTCTGCCGGGTCAGCTAGTAAGAAATAAAAAAATAAGAAATAAAAAAAATAAGAAGTACCTATACCCTTATTTGAAAGATGAAGGATTCTCTATTTAAATTTAAATTTTAAAAGAAAAATGGTGTCGATTTTCTAAAAACGATTCGAGAAACAAGATATTGTTTTTTCACGTGGGAATTAAAGATTTTCCTGTAGTAAAATATATCCAAAATATTTACCCTAGGTGATAAGTTCCCACTATACAACATTTAGTTAAAATTGATTCAGAAAATTATGCGTGAAACGCGAACATCAATAGTTTGTATTATTTGTATGGATATCAAATATTCATTCAAATTAAAGCAAATAGTATGGTTTTATAATGTAGATTCTTTGTTGATGGCATTTAGGCGTTGAATTCGGCACAATTTACTCGGCAATTTCACAGTTTCGTTCACTTTACTTTAATGATGGTAAAATTTACAACCAAGGTACATCTAGACATAAATAAAATTAAAGTGTCTGTTAGTAATATCAAATTAACTGCTATATACTATACTTACATCAAAATATCAATTTTTAAAATTTCTGTCTGTCTGTCTATCTGATCCGACTAATCTCTGAAACGGCTGGACCGATTTGGGCGGGATTTTCACTCGCAGATACCTTTCATAAAGATGTTATAAGTAGTAACTTTGACTTTTAATTTAGAAATTTTTAATTATTCTAATTACGGGACGGATTTTTGTGCTACAATCTTTTTTGGCAGAGAACAACTGCGGACAAACCCGAGCAAAGCGAGGGTGAGTTGCTAGTCTTGATATGTTTATATATGAAATAAAATCTAAAATACAATTCTACTGTAAATGAGGGTCCAGTGTATGTATAAATTACTCGGGGGTCATTTGGTTACGCATTGTTTGCCTCCTGTTTAGTCGTACCATAGCGTTATAACTTGTAACGCAATCAATTGTTATCGCATATTTGCATAAATCTGTCGCGTGAATGAAATGTCGTTGAACCGATATCCTATTTTCTTTTTGTTACTGCGTTAAAATAGAAAATGATTGTTTCGTGTATAACTGTATATTAACAGTTCAACGGTCATTATGGGATCGTACTATAAACAAAATATTTACGAACTTAATGTACTGTGGGGTTTTGTTCTGTGATAGTTTTATTAAAGCCTTTTTATTATATTGCTCAATTCATTAAATACATTTACGCAAAACATCGTCCATGAAATATGATATGAATTCGTTGGATAGGAATGCCCTTTATCGGGATCTACTAAATCTTTTAAGATCACGTTGTCCCTAATAGTGCTAATCCGTTCTAGTAAGCTTCCTCCTAAGTACTAAAAGTAACTTAGCCTTTAGCTAAAAGTCGCCTTTGCACGACTCATTTTAGGATAAGGGATTCTGTTAAAACTCCAAATGTAAAACTCAAACTGTATGTAAATGTAAAATAATATGTAATATCGACTGAGTAATAACTAATGTTGATAAATAAATAAGACTAATAATCCTCACTTCCTTACTAATATTATAAATGCGAAAGTAACTCTAAAACTACTGAACCGATTTAAATGAATTTTGGTCTATAATATAATAAGAGCCTGAGAAAGGACACTTTTAAGGAGAGAAAGAGCTGTAAGTGGTTGAAATATGGGATGAAAGTTTGTATGGAAATTACGTCATTTTTAAAGCTAGCAGCTTGAAACGAATTTTTAAGGCTTTTGATTAGATAAGTTTAATAAACTAGCATTTCCCGCGGCTTCGCACGCGTTCTAAAGACCGAAAACCAAATTCTTTCTGAGTCGCGCGGTAGAATATCTCGCAGAACTAACGTCCGCCCGTCCCGTTTTTGCAACATTTTTCATTGATGCTCCGCGATGCTGGTCGTAGCGTGATGTAATATAGCCTTTCTCGATAAACGGACTATCAAACACAAAAAGAATTTTTCAATTCGGACCAGTAGTTCCTGAGATAAGCGCGTTCAACAAAACAAACAAACAAACAAACAAACAAACAAACTCTTTAGCTTTATAATATTAGTATAGATAAGACATTGTAAGTTTGTAAAAATGATATCCTAAAGGGGATACCTAGGGACCAACCCGAGCGAGGCGAGGGTGAGTCGCTAGTATAAACTAATTATAACTAAGACTTCGAAAATTTGTAGAATACAAATTATATTTTAATACACTATTATATCGTATACATTAAACCTTAAATTACTATTGTTATGTATTTGAAAAAATCTATGGTATTATAGAATTAGCGACTCCACATTCTTAAGTAGATGTGGATGAATTTGGCACTAAAATAGTAGTTGTTAAACGTAAATGTTGACAGTTATTCATATTTAGCTTTTATAAAAACTTGTTTTTAACACGTATTTACGAACAATACGAGTACTTAGGTGACTCGTGAGAATGTTCCCAACGAATAAAATAAGCCTTATTTGTCTGTTTTCCATTTACCGATTGTAAATATATGAGGTGTCTGAATATATTTACTCAAGAGAAACAACTGGCGTACAATATACAATATACATATCTATACTATCAATTTACCCTCGCTTTACTCGAGTAAATATTAAATTCTACGTATGTTTCAAATATGATCTATGTGTTTACCCCACTTCATAGTCAATCTCCCTTCGATGTTCATCTTGTCGTGGTGGAGCATCTTTAGTTTGAATCGCATGTGGGAGGTGGCCCACTAATGTGGTAGATATGCCATACGGGTTGCTCCTGGTACCTAGTTTTCTGATATCAGAATGTATGGGGGTTGGGAGATATCTAATGGTTTTTATGGTCTGCTTCGCCAGGTGAAGGTTGTCGGGGCGTCATGATTGAGATCGTAGCGTCCCTGCGACCCAATCAAGTTATCTCAAAGATCAGTTCATGAGAGTGATTTGAATGTTTGCCGCGATAATATATAAAGAACGGCTTTCTTTTACGTGGTGTGAATAATCTATTATAAAAATAACAATAAACGCGAAAGTTGTTTATTTGTTTGCCTTTCTTTACACATCCACGAAGTAATACAAATGTCTATCTGAATGACTACTGTAATTCTTTGTGATGAGATACATGTATTTCACTGCTCGGAAAATGATATAGGTTCCTATGGGAATATTCTTGTATTGCTTATATTTGGTTGGTTTGTTATTTTTAAAGTATAGTCTCATAAACTCTGTATATAACAGATAAATTACGACTTGGTCACTATCTATAATTCAATACCAGTGTAGAAATTCTCTAGAGTGATTTCAAAGTCAATGTATATTTTACTAGCAATACGCGCGGCTTCGCCCGCGACCATTTTTTAATCGCTACTAAACTTCATTCGATCATTCGCTGGGTTGAATATTTTACAAAATTACTCCAGCTTTAATATACTCCTGAGTCGCGCGCCTACCTATTTCATACATATATTATGTGCGTCGTGCACTCCTCCTCCTCTCCTGTTATTGTAGTTTTAGTAGGGATCCTTATTTTTTTCTTGCAATTAAAATAGCCTATATTAATCGGTGATAATATAGCATTGAAATGGTGAAAGAATTTTTTAAATCGGTCTAGTACTTTTTGAGCCAATTCGTTACAAACATACTTACATACAAATCTTTCCTCTTTATAATATTAGTATAGATTTAGTATAATAATATTATGTAATAATAGTATGGTATGTTGTTTTCAGAGTATCTGCCTGCTTAATATCCATGCTATTGATAGTGTATGGGAGTTTTCGTTCGTTAAATATGGAGCGGGAGGCCCGAGAAAGGGCTGAGAAGGAAAGGGAGGCCTCACTCCTCGGAGGAAAACCGACGACCGGCACGTCCTCTTCTAACAGTAGTGAGTTATATTGCTTGAACTAGTTAAGTATTGAAATGTATAGAGTAATGACTTTTAAATTGTGTACAGATTTTTTTTCTAGCTGAAATTGTTGGCAGATATGATACAAAAAACTGCCAACTTCTTAGATTTTCATAAGCAAAAGACACTATATGTGTTTAATAAAATAGATCTGATCAATATTTTTTTCTGTGGTTTATCTGTGGTTTTTCTTACTAGAGATTTGATCTATTTACCAAACTTTGTGAAATTGGTGCCGCTACTCGAAATAAAATATTGATAAATTAAGAACGTAGTATTCATTTGCCTGCTTTCTTGAACTTTTATAATATTATTATCATAATAATAGAAAAATACGTAAAATAGTGTGATTTAGGTATAATTTTTATATTATGATATTTTATTGTCTATACTCTAGTATTTGAGACGTTATATAAACATGTATGCTCTGCCGTTTTTTCAAGTAAGTGAAATACATCGATTTTAGAATGAATAGACTATAGAGTAGCAGTATCGAATCCAGGTCTTCTAACTAAATTTCCAACGATATTATGTATAAAGTATAAACTACATGATAATATTTCCAGATGTACAAACTCTAAGCACAATGCAGGCGCTATGCTTCCCGCTGGGCTCGTCCGTGGCGTTGCTCATAATGTTCTTCTTCTTCGACTCCATGCAGACCCTCGTCGCCATTTGCACAGCCAGTGAGTACGAGTTTCTGGTCTTTTAATTTGTATTATTTTAGTATTCTAGGAGAATTTAAGCTGAAAATAATGATAGAAAATACAAATTTTAAATGTGTGAATATCGGGTTTGATCTCCACTTGTCTTATGGTGAAGGAAAATGTGAGTAAACATGCATATCTGAGAAGACCTAGCAAGTTCTTGTAAGATATGTAAAGTCCGTCAACCTGTATTCGACCAGAATGGTGGACTCTGGTCTGATTCTCTTGTATATTTAAAGACGAAATGCTAAAGAGGGCTGATTACACCGCATTATTAATAATAGGTAGGTATAATAAATGTGGAATTTTTGATGGATGTTTGTTACTCTCACTGACTCGCACTCGCGCTCCAGTAAAGCTAGCTAGCTAGTCTATAATCTATATTCTATAATATTATAAAATTCTAACAGTCGAGTCTGTAGTCTATACAATATATTTTTTTTAATTTATTGAAATAGTAATTATTATTGATACAGAGGCCGAATCCACAACTTTAATCCACATCTTTATGTCTGTTTGTCATTGCATTACGAGAAAACCATTGGACAGATTTTGATAAAATTTGGTTTGATGATAGCTGGTTAAGGTATAGTATACTTTTCACTGCAATAATTTACTAAATATCTAAGTTGTTATTCATTATTATTGTATTTTTAGTGTAATCTAATTTTGGCATTATCTTCGTGTACAATGTGCAATCTTCAATAATACTGTAACGCTGTTTGATTACCAAATAAAAAAAGTGCGTGTGTACAAAGTACACATGTGAGAAGTAAAACTTGAATTTAAATTAAGGCTAACTCTTCCCCGTCTCTGAGCGCCTGGTACTATGGACTTATTTTTCGTTTCATCGAGTATGAAATCACAACGATTCTAAAGTCTCAGTTCAATAAAAAAAACTGACGTAACAACGTTGACCGCCCGCAGTAATAGCGTGCGCGGCGCTGGCGTTCCTGCTGACGCCGCTGTGCCAGTACGTGGCGGGCGGCGGCGGCGCGCGGCTGTGCGGCCGCTACTCCGCGCCCGAGCTGGCCGCCGCGCTGCTGGCCGCCGCCATCGTCGCCGTGTGGGTGCTCACCGGCCACTGGCTGCTCATGGACGGTGACTACCACTACATTTTTTTTAATGGTTAAAAGGGGGCAAACGGGCAGGAGGCTCATCTGATGGAAAGTGATCACCTCCGCCCATGGACATCTACAAGCCAGGCTTGCAGATGCGTTGCCGGCCTTTCAGGGAAGGGAGGGAGGGATGGGGAGTGGGCCTCCCGGACTCTCACTTACCGGACGAAACGCGACAGCATAGCTGCCACTTCACGCCGGTCTTCTGTGAGAAAGTGGTATTATACGGGTGTGCCGGCCCATTCGGCTGCTACCCGAAGGTAACAAGCATGGCACTACCATTTAAAAATACATATTATAGCAACCTCATCTGCCGCGTCTGTCTGTTTGCGGGGGTTTATTTTGAGTATGTCCAGAGATCCAAACTTTACAGGAAACGAAAAAATTATTCATTTTTTTGGTCAAATTTTTTTTAATTAAGAGGTTTTCGTTTTAATCCAAATATGACACTAGTAGTAGTGTATTGGGTTTACGGTTTCGCCGTAATATAAAATACGTAATTTTCATTTGACTTTTACAATAAAATGAATGAATACCATACGAGGTATTCATTCTACAGCAACGATATTATAACTGTGTCCCTCCACACTCGCAATTTCCAAAGCCAGTCTCGCCGCAAACCCTTTGTCGGCGGTTCGCAGTTGTCGCGGGCTTACGCGGCCGTTACGCCGCGAGTGTAGAGCCGGCTTAAGACAACCTCCTCCGCCGCGTCTGTCTGTTCGCTGATTTATTTAGATTTTTAGTTCCCGACATTTTGAATGCTTTACAGCTATCATGGTCACGGGAGAGACTGGTTTATAATAAGAAAAATAGAATTTATAAAATTTTTTATTCTTACCTTCTTGTTCTGGCAAATTTTCGGGACGGCTTAACGCGCGTAAATTTCGGGGCGGATCGGTTTTGACGCGAATAACTTTGGCCTATTTTATTATTGACACACAAAAAAATAATAGGACAAACCCCATTCAAGGGAAGGTGACTTGAGAGTAATATAATGTAATGTTTTCGGAGATATTTAATTAAAGTTTGTCAAATATTCGCATAAATCTAAAAATACGTTATAATGTTATTTTAAGAAATATTTTTCTCCCGTTTTTGCAAAATTTTTCATTGATGCTCCGCTCCTATTGATAGTAGCGTGATGTATAGCCTGTAGCCGTCCTCGATAAACGGACTTTCCTACACAAAAATATTTTTTCAATTCGAACCAGTGGTTCCAGACATTAAAGCGTTCAAACAAACAAACAAAGTCTTCAGCTTTATAATATTAATATAGATATGATTTTATACCACCAGCGATGGGCATGGGGCTATGCGTGACGTTCATCGCGCTGATCCGGTTGCCGTCGCTGAAGGTGTCCACGCTGCTGCTCACCGGCCTGTTGCTCTACGACGTGTTCTGGGTGTTCTTCTCCTCCTACATATTCACTACCAACGTCATGGTCAAAGTCGCTACCAGGTTAGTCTATTTTTTTCTGAATAATAATAATAATATTACACATCTAATATACGTATACATAAAACAGTTAAATCTTATAAAAGTCGCTTACATCTTTTTAACATGATCCCCCTGTCAACGCGCAGAACCGTAGCAGATGCTATGTTTGTTTATAAAATAATAAATCATCGTATCGACTCTCCGTGCCTACTGCGACTTTTAAATTTTCGAGTTCCGTCTAGAATCCCACGTCGACCCATTGCCCCTCTTTGTCCGCCTTTAAGTAGAACTGTATTAGGCTCCAATTCACCTTATGCAAGATTTTGTAAAATTATTAATTTCTGTAGCGATAGTATCGATCCATATCATGATTCCGCTGCAAAATTTAGCAAATCCATTATAAGGTGTATAAGTGAATAATTGTGTTACTTTTCAGCTTAGCAAATTATAATTAATTAAGGTTGTTTTACTACTAACTTTTATATAAATTATTATTTGTCTATAATAAATTATAGAGAACTACATACATCATATATTAGAAGCGAACTAACTTATTTAGTAATTAAGTATCTTTCTTACTGACTTCCTAATATTTTACTAATATTATATTTAAGTTGCATGTGGTGTTTACCTTTAAGTAATTGTTACACTGTTAGCAAGAACACATAATTATTGTATATGCTTTTATAACTAGTGTAAATAATTGTTGGTAAACCTGAATAAAATAAATAAAATAAAATCTAGTTCCGCGGTAAGCTACGAAGGAAGCTTGTGTTACGGATACCAGACAGTTGATTCACTACACATATAAGTTCAAATACATACATATTATAAATATAAACACCCATGATTAGAATACAGACATTCGAGCTTAACAAATGAATGCCCCCAGCGGGACTCGAACGCGCGACCGCTGGCGCAAGAAAGTATTATAAAATAACACTACAAACTGCGCCAAACGTGTTGTCAAAATGTATAAATTTTGAGTGCTGTAGGCCCTATTGGCCTTTACAGCGTCACTGGACGGGAAGGTGAATAGAAGGTCCTACCTGAAAATGGAGCATGAAGCTTAAGGGGTGTAGTTTCGTAAGGGCACCTCCTGCGAGGTTAGGTTAGTTAGTGTAAATAGTATGTATCCTAATGATTACAAAATCGTACTAATGGATGAATGTTTGCTACTTGGACTTTCACATCAGAATGGATGAAGGAATCTGGATGTTTGGCACAGAGACAGACAAAATGTAAAGATTGGAATAGTACTTAGGTACTGAACTTTTATTTCAAGAACTGTACGGTTACCCTGGGATTTGTATAAGCTTACTTTATCGGTTCACCATAGATGATAAAGCTACATAAAATAAAAAAATAAAAAATAAAGCTTACCCCAAAAACTGTATGGATCCCCTGGGATTTGTATAAGCTTACTTTATCAGTTCACTATCGATGATAAAGCTACATAAAATAAAAAATTAAAAAAAATAAAGTTCTAGTTCCATGGTAAGCTACAACACTACAGACTGATTTAAGCGTTAAAATATACGTGAATCAAGTACATCCCTTTAAGTTAGTCAAAAATATGCAACAAAACAAAACATTGCAGGCCGGCCGAGAACCCCATGAACGTGGTGGCGCGGCGCCTGCAGCTGGGCGGCGCCATGCGCGACGCGCCCAAGCTGTCGCTGCCCGCCAAGCTCGTGTTCCCCTCCATGCACCACCAGGGACACTTCTCCATGCTCGGTCAGTCACCACCACTTTTATTATTCTTTTGTCATGACTTAGAACAATAAAAATTCATATTACTGTCAATTTTTCATCCTTCTGCGATCAACGCGTTTTTTTTATCACTACATAGAATAAAACAAAGTCGCTTTCTCTGTCCCTATATCTCTATGTATGCTTAAATCTTTAAAACTACGCAACGGATTTTGATGCGGTTTTTTTAATAGATAGAGTGATTCAAGAGGAAGGTTTATATGCATAACTCGCGGATCCCGTGGCTTTGCCTGTGCTAAATCTAGGGAAGAGCCCGAACGATGCGAGAGCGAGTCGCTAGTTAATAATAATCCACAGATCCACAATAGGGTTGCAAGATGGCAATTAAATATAATATTTGAAGTACGATAAATTTTTTTCAGAGTTTATAATTACAATTTCCTTTAATTATATTTTTTTCTCAATTTAAATTGATCTTCAACCCTCGCCGGTCGATAACTGATCAACTATCAGTCGATCAGTTATTCCCGCCACCTTTGCCACCTCTCTCAGCAAACATCACGGAGTAGGGATGAGAACGAAGCCGGTCTCCTGTCTCACTCACTATACAGATTCGGCCATTTTTTGGGTTATGTTTGTGTATCGTAGAAAATGTTACATTGGAACTACAAAAGGCCTCTATGGAGTAGGGTTTATCATAAAAAAATACCTTAAAAACAACATTGTCGAATTTACTGGGATATCAGAAAGAGTAGCGCTTCTACAACTACAGTTTGAAAGAACACATATCTCTCTGATCCAAGTATATGCACCAACCGAGAAATGTACAGAAGAAGAAATCAATAACTTCTATGAAGACTTAAGAAAAGCTCAGGAATTAACAGGGAACACGACAGTAATCATAGGAGATTTTAATGCAAAAATTGGCCAACCTAAAAAGCATGAAACCCTAGTCATGGGAAAATACGGTTTTGGAGAAAGAAACGGTAGAGGGGAGACTCTAATAGACTATGCTCTAGAACATGGAATGATGATAATGAATACCTGTTTTAAAAAGAGAAAGAGCCGCAGGTGGACCTGGACATCACCTGACCAAAAAACGAAGAATGAAATTGACTTTATAATTACAAACAAACCTAAACTGATTTCAAACGTAGAAGTTATAAACCAACTTAACTTCCCATCGGACCACCGACTGGTAAGAGCTAGTCTCAATTTAAAGTCAATCAAATTAAGCAGGAAAAACTTCAACAATGGATCACGATCGCTAGAAACAGAAAAAAACATAAAAACATACCAAGAAAACCTACAAATAAACATAGAAAAGAATAACAAAATAGAAGACAAAACAGAAGTACAGGCTTACTATGACACTTTAGAAGACATCATTCAAAAAAGTCTGAAAATAGAAAACGAACCTCGTAACAAAAATAAAGAGATCTTAACTAATGAAACTAAGGACTTAATGAGGAGACGCTCAGAATTACTAGCAAAGAAAAACAAGGACAAAAAAGATAAAAAAGATCTAGGAAACCTATTCAAAAAAACTAACAAGGCAATAAATAAAGACTACAATAACCACAGACAGAAAACCATTGAAAAAAACCTTAGAACATACAGAAGTACGAAGCGCTCGGTTAAAGAACTAACACAACATAAAACATGGATAAAAAATCTGAATGACAACCAAAAAGAAACAAAAACCCGAAAAGATGTGCTTAAATGTGCAACAGCTTTCTACTCAAAACTTTATAAAGGACCAATAGAGGACCTGGACAGCGAAGATGAAAAAGAAAAAGAAGGAATTATTACTAGTGTAACCATAGACCCAATTAATGATAAGGAAACACTACAACATATAAAAAAGCTAAAAAATGACAAAAGTCCAGGGCCGGACAACATCAAAAATGAAGCTTTGAAACATGGAGCCCCACTATTGCTTACATTCATCACAAAATTGTTCAACTTAATCCTTGTTACGGGAATTATTCCTCAACAGTGGCATAAATCAGATATAATCCTACTTTATAAAAAGGGTGATCCACTTAATATCTCTAACTATAGACCCATCAGTTTACTTTCAAGCTTGTACAAACTATTTACATCAATAATACTAAGTCGGATATCACCACAAATAGATAATTTACAACCAGTAGAACAAGCGGGGTTTAGATCAGGATTCTCCACTATCGACCACATCCAAACCATTGAACAAACAATAGAAAAATACATGGAGTTTAAGATGCCAATCTATATTGCTTTTATTGATTTTGAAAAAGCATTCGATAGTATAACACACAAATCAATATGGAAGGCATTAGAAGAATGCAAAATCAGCCAGAAATATATAAATATAATTAAGAACATTTACTCCAACTGCACAAGCAGAGTAAAACTGGAAAGGAAAGGCGAGGAATTCCCAATCGGTAGAGGTGTCAGGCAGGGGGATCCTCTGTCACCTAAGTTGTTTATAGCCGTACTTGAAAGTATTTTTTGCCACCTAAACTGGAAGGACAAAGGAATTAGAATACAAAACCAATATTTGAGCCACATTAGATTTGCCGATGATATTGCAATCTTCGCTAACTCTGCTACAGAACTAGAAGAAATGATCTACCTGTTTGCACAGAAAAGCAGTAAAGTCGGTCTTAACATACACATAAGCAAAACAAAAATAATGACAAATTCTGTTGCGAAACCAATCAAAGTAAACAATCAAAATATAGATTATGCTGATTCATATATATATCTAGGGAAACAAATATCGTTTAAAGAAAACAACAATGAAGAGGAAGTAGAGAGACGAATCAATACAACCTGGAGAAAGTTTTGGGCACAAAAAGAGATCTTAAAAGGACCCTACAGTTTAAACCTCAAAAAGATAGTACTGGATACCAACCTTTTACCTTGCTTAACATATGGCAGCCAAACCTGGGTGTATACAAGCAAAGTCAAAAACAAAATAACAACATGCCAGAGATCAATGGAGAGGAGCATTCTAAAACTTAAAAGGATAGATAAAATCAGAAGCACTGAAATAAGAAGCAAGACAAAAGTCATAGATGCTCTAAACTTTGCTATGAAATCAAAATGGAAATGGGCTGGACATATTGCCAGATATAAAGATAAGAGATGGACACTAAGAACAACAACATGGAAGGGACCAATAGGAAAACGTAGGGTGGGAAAACCAAAGAAAAGATGGTCAGACGATATAAAAGAAATAGCTGGACCAGAATGGATAAATATTGCCAAGGACAGAGAAAAATGGAAGAGCTTGGAGGAGGCCTATACCCAAAAGGGATCTGTTAGTATGTAAGATGTATAAATGTTAAAATGAAAAACCTGTATAACAGAAAAAATAAAGGCTTTATTATTATTATTATTATTATTATCGTAGAAAATACTAATAGAAAAATAAAGCGCAATGGGGAGAAGTTGGGGGTGCCAAGAGCGGGAGTGGGGCGTGCACATAATATATGAAATAGGTAGCCGCGCGGCTCAGGAGTGTATTAACGATGGGTTCTGAAATAGCTAGAGTAATTTTGAAGAAATTTTCAGGCATCCCACAGACCAACCTAATGAGGTTGATTAGCAATAAAAAAAATGAACGCGGGCGAAGCCGCGGGTAGTATTGTTATAAAAATAAATTTAGAAAAAAAAGTTCTAACGTAACCTAGGGATACACCAGAGTGAAGTAAGTTACAGCTAGTTATAATTAAAAGCTTATGATGATTTCAATATTACTTCATAGATAATCGAACCTGCTATATCTGCCTTATTGCTAAATATAGTAAATCTATATGCACAGGTCTGGGCGACATTGTGATGCCGGGCCTGCTGCTGTGCTTCGTGCTGCGCTACGACGCGTACAAGAAGGCCAACCTTGTCTGCCAAATGGGCCAAGTCCCCGGACCACGCTCTATGGTAAGAGTTTTAATACAAAATGTCTTTAAAGGTGTTTCGCAAGAACTGTTGACCAGATTTTAATGAAACTTATAGTTCAGATTAGGGCGTATTATTAATGAAGATATAGTAATCGAACTACGCAGTTGGTGCTGCAGAAAAACGCTAGGTTTTCTATGTAGATAATAAGAATGTTTTTTTGTATGTTAGTTATGTATACATTGTTAAATTGAAAGTGGTTGGAACAAATTGTGATGTAATTTGAGATATTCTGGTCATCCGGTCTGGTCGTAGTCTGCTCGCGAAAATATTTGGTTGCAAAAAAAATTTTGTTCTCTAAGTTCACCATCTGTTCCTAAGTCGTTCATTCAAACAAATGCACCCAAGCAAACCATGGATAAGTAGCTAGTAGTATATAAGTAGTAATGGTTGTTTAAAACGAAAACCTGAAACACAGGATGTTAACCTAGTTCAGGTAGGTTCCAAACACATTCTATTGTTATTTAAGCTCTTTCTTTGTATTTTATAGATTTTTTGTAGAAGTATATAAATAAAAGTTATTATTATTATTATTATTGTACGATCTATGCCGTACTTGATAATGAATTTACTAGGTATTTTATGCGCTGGGAAACTAAATTGCACTAACCTGTTAACTGCAATCTTACTTGTAAGTCCTGTGCGTGTCACTTTTCTTGTCCTTGTTCCCAGGAACTGAATTTTCTTGTTTTCCTCTAATTTGGTTTACTTTCATATACTATTAGTATAAATCTTAAATATATGTGTATACCACTCTCTCACAAAAGACCGGCGTGAAGTGGCAGCTATGCTGTCGCGTTTCGTCCGGTGAGTGAGAGTCCGGGAGGCCCACTTTTCTTCCCCCCTCCCTCTTCCCTTCATCCTCCGCCTTCGTTCCCCCCTCCCTCCCACTTCCCTCCCTCCTCCATCCTTCCCTTTCCTGAAAGGCCGGCAACGCATCTGCAAGCCTGGCTTGCAGATGTCCATGGGCGGAGGTGATCACTTCCCATCAGGTGAGCCTCCTGCCCGTTTGCCCCCTTTTTACCATAAAAAAAAAATTCGACTTCAAACTTGCGGCAGTTAATGCTCACGACGACAGAGCGAGAAGTGAGCGAGTGTTGCCAGTTTTTAAAACAGTTATTTATTGCGGGGTTCCCAGCTACATATAAATCTCAAACAATTATTATTTAAATGGCTCGGTGTAGGGCTCCCGCCTGACGTACTTCCACTGCTCGCTGCTGGGCTACTTCCTGGGGCTGCTGACGGCGACGGTGTCGGCGGAGGTGTTCAAGGCCGCGCAGCCGGCGTTGCTGTACCTCGTGCCCTTCACGCTGCTGCCGCTCCTCACCATGGCTTATGTTAAGGTATAACACGGTCACAATATATAATGGACAAATAAAATATATCATCTATACTATATTATTTATTTATTTATTTTATTATTTTATTTTTATTAATATTATAAAGAAGTAAAGTTTGTTTATTTGCTAAATTGTAAGGGGTAATCTCGGGATCTACTGAACCGATTTTTAAAATTCTTTCACCAATAGAAACTCACATTATTGCTGAGTGTCATAGGTTATATAAAAAACCGAAAAATAAAAAGGCTTTTACGTGGTAGTCCGTTTTGCAAAGTGAATCGGAGAAAAAACGGTCGAATGAAAGCGTTTCTTACGAACGCTGCCGTAACTAAGAAAGATATATTTTTGAGTTCTAGAGAAAAGATGTGAAGCTTGAAAATTCCTACAAAAAAGTCAACGACAGCATATGTCTAACTTTTATATTTAAGTTACAAAAAGTAGTTTTTTAATATTAGTATAGATAATTTAATTTTTAATATTAATAAAATAATTTAAATTATTTAAACACTCTGTACTAAAAAAGAATTATTAACATTATGCCCAATGAAGTGGGCACGGGTCAGCTAGTGGACAAATAAAATATATCATTTTATATATTTTTAGTGTAATACAGTTGTTGTTCTAAGCAGTGGTAGCCCAGCGGTAACGCGTTGCTTGGATAACCGAGTGATGCGGGTTCAAATGCGGGTCTCGCACCTCTGATATTTTCATGTGCGAATCATTTATATCATGATTACCACTCATTTTACGGTGAAGGAAAATATCGTGAGGAAACCTGCATGTCTGAGAAAACCTAGCAAGTTTTCGATAGACATGTGAAGTTCGCCAACACGCACTAGGCCAGCGCGGTGGCCTATGGCCTGATCCCCCGTACTGAGGGAGGCCCGTGTCCAGCAGTGAGACGTTAAAAAGGGCTGATGAAGATGATGACGGTTGTTGTTGTTGTATAACACAGCTCGCCACGCGTAGCATTACGTAGAGCGTTAGATATGAAGATCGTTCGTACCTAAATGCAATTCGTAATAATTAATTAGCTGTTGTTGGAAAAATACTTTATAAATTTAAGCGGTCCCCCGACGCGACAACGCTCGGAAAATAAAAATATATAAGGAATTTACGTAATATATGTGACGATAATAATTATAATAGGTTTTTATTTGTTAGTTTTTAGCATTGAGTTATAATATATAGAGGAGTAAACCTCAATAAAATCTGTCAAAAATGTGTAACCACTTTTTACACGCTGCGACGCAGCTTTGAAACCACTCAATATGTGATGTAAACATATATCTGTCTCACTTACACAAGTCACAAGAACAATACCGTCGCTTCGATTAGAGAGAGACCAAAGTATAAACTTGCAATGACGGAATAGGGGTTGCCTACGCATACTAAAATCCTACTTTTTAAGCCATTAAAAACACTTAATATAAATAAATTAAGTTTAGTATACTTAAATATGTATTTTTTAATAGACGTTTATAACTAATAAATTATTAAGAAAATTTTCTTTTGAATATTTTTTATTTATTATTAATCATACTCCGCTATGTAATATTAGTTTTGTATACAATTGTGTTTTTTACTCTTTTTTGTGAACTTGAGTGGATAATTCGCTTTCGGGATACCTACTATCTTATTTTTAAGTATTTATAAATATGGCATTTATTAATAAAAGGGAATGATCAACTTGTATCGATGATAAATGATCTCCCGGGGGTATCGCAAATTCTCTTAATATCTTGTCTTCTTTGTGTTTTTCTAAAGTTAGTTCTTATTATAAAAAATAACATTTAAAACCACTTATTCCGTAAATTAAAAACTCCCACAAATGTGGAAACTAAAACTAAATTTTTACTGGTAATACTGAACCTACTTTATAAAATTTAACATTTTATTTATTAAATTGCGTTTTTACGTCAATATAAAAACAGAAACAATAACTAAAGTGTGGAAAATAATTCCGTTTAATTTATTACGTGTTTGTGATTTGGAACCGGACTCTTTTACTGCGCATTTACGCATTTTTTTGTTGCGTGTCACTCGGTTCACTTCGGTAGGCATCACACAGAAGACTGAACTGACATTAGCTACGATCTTGAATATTTTCAAGATTCTAGTGTCAATGCCGTAACGCGGTAATTGCTAATCTAGTGTATATATATCAATGGTTTTTAGAGTTTGTTTTATGTGTCGGGGATTTTTATTTTTAATTTTATTTTGTATTAGTAAAATAGGTACTTATATTGTTTAAGCAAAATAAAATCTTACCTGCCCCTCTAGACAAATGGCAAACGCTCCGTGTCGATTCTATTTCGATAAACGCTAACTCCTTGCCGTACGCTAACAGCAGAATTCGTTTGTCAAAAGTGACACTTGGCTTCAATCTGTATGGGGAATTATGTACTAATCTGACGTTTCGCTTCATCCAATAGATTATATCAACATTTGGCTACCAATTACAAATTCGATACGTTGAATATAATCACTAGTCGTAAGCTTATCTCAATGCCATAGATTGATTATTCTATTCTACTAACGTTTATGCACTTGTCTAACCCCTCTGTGGACCTCGCTCGATGACGTCATATCGGCGCTTCGGTACGGTGTGCGCAAACTGTACTGATGCGACAGGGCGAAGAGGGAGGGGCGTGGCATTCCAGCGAGGTCCGCAGATATTGTGACCGTGTAATATTTTGCTTTTTTAGGGTTCCTTACATAGGTTTGACGACTCGTTTGGCTCAGTTGGTAGTGACCCTGCTTTCTGCGCCAGTGGTCGCGGGTTCGAGTCCCGCTGGGGACATTCATTTGTTAAGCACGAATGTTTGTTCTTCAGTCACTTTCCGGTGGCCATTTGTTTTCGTTGAAGGAAAACATTGTAGGAAAACTGAGAGAACCTAACATGTTTTCCAAATACATGATTTCATAGGAGTAACAAATAGGCTCCCCCCCACACGTGTAAATGTAAATTTGGGTGTGAATAAAATGAAATTAAAAAAATACTGAATACAATTTACTTATTTATTTGAAACACAAGTTTACAAATACATTAATTTGTTGTTAGGACATTATTTTAAGTAAATATTTATGTAAATATTTGGGTTTAGACCAAAAAGATCTACTAATCAAGCAGTGCACCAACTAACGGAGAAGATAACATCTAACCTAGATAACGGTTTTCACACTATTGGTATCTTTCTAGACCTCGCTAAAGCTTTCGACACTATCTCCTTTTCCATACTCTTGCGCAAACTTGAGACAATTGGGATAAGAGGCACACAGCTTCAACTTTTTTCTGATTATCTAAGTGACCGAACTCAATATGTAAAAATAGGTAACTACGTAAGCTCGGACCTCAAAAACAATCACTACGGTTTGCCTCAAGGCAGTATTTTAGGGCCTACTCTATTTTTAATCTATATAAATGACCTCTGTAATCTGACCCTGAATAATGGTGTTATTACATCATATGCAGACGATACAGTGCTATTATTCTCAGCAAAATCCCGTCAGGAGGCCTACGCGGAAGCACAAAGTGGTTTTGATGTAGTATCAAAATGGCTTCGTAATAATCTTCTCACTTTAAATACGGACAAAACTAAATATTTATTATTTACGATGAAAAATACCAACACTCTACTTACTAATCAAAACATTTACGCGCATGTTTGTGCAACGTCAGCTAACACTGCATGTAATTGTCCTACATTAACAAAAACTGACTTTATTAAATATCTAGGCATTACACTTGATTCTAACCTGAATTTTCGACACCACACTGAAGTATTATGCAATAGAGTTCGAAAGTTGACATATATTTTTAAATTTCTACGTAACATAGCGGACTATAAATTAATCAAACTAGTATATCAATCTTTGTGTGAATCCATCCTAACTTACTGTATAACCGCCTGGGGTGGTGCTGCGAAAACTATTCTACTACCACTTGAGCGTGCCCAAAGGGCGATCCTTAAAGTGGCCACCAACCGCCCATACACTTTTCCCACTAACAGGCTTTACTTGGAATGCAAGGTACTAACAGTCAGACAATTATTTATACTGCATGCTTTACTACAACAGCACACTGAACTTCCTTTTAACCCAATTCCTTCAGACAAAAGAAGAAAAGATTTAGTTTGTTCTAAGCCTAGAACGATACATGCTTTTGCTTATAGATTTTATATATTTTTAGGTCCATATTTGTATAACAAACTCAATAGGATTTTGGAGATACACTGTATGAGTCACAAAAAATGTAAAATAGTAATATCGGAATTTCTGCAAACGTTGAACTATACAGACACAGAAAGCCTGCTTGTTATATTAAAATAATGTATATTTAGCTTATATACCTACATAATATAGGTTAAGTCTAGTTATGTAAGTAGCCTACTTGTACTTAATGTTAAATCTATGAAAATTGTAATATATCAAAACTACTTTTTTACAAATATTTAAACGGTAAGAAATGCATGTTTAAAACCAAAACCTGAAACACAGGATGTTATCCTAGTTCAGGTAGGTTCCAAACACATTCTATTGTAATTTAAGCTCTTTCATTGTACTTTATGGATTTTTGTAGAAGTATATAAATAAATTATTATTATTTATTTATTTATTTATTTATATGTGTTTAAAAATGAGCATAAATAAATGTAACATACTAAATAAATGTAATCGTTCCCAGGGTGATCTCAGAAGGATGTGGAGCGAGCCGTTCATAGTGCCGCCGGCGGGCAAGGGCGGCGCGGACTTCGACGTGTGACTGCCCCCGCCGCCCTACCCTCTACTCACTGTCAACTGATAGGTATACAAGTTGTACCGGCTGTATAGTAGCTGAGTGGGAGCTTTTGTTTGTTATTTGCTCCTTTTTAACGTCCCATTGGTATTATTACTTTTTTTTATTAATATTTGGGATTGGTGCCGAAGTCGGCCCTTGCTACGTCGACCAGTGTTGGTCCATTGTAGTTCCCGTCCCATTATACACGGGCCTTGCTTTAATATGAACGGAATCAAGCCATAGGTCTTACTTGCTAGGTCATCTCAGACATGCAGGTTGCCCGACGATGTTTTCTTTCTAAGATAGGTGAATGTGTCAGTAATATCCGGTTTCACATGGATGGTACTATGTTAGAAACCATAGCTTGAATGCCCGTAAAAATTGTGGAAATTGTACTTTTTTGGATGTGCGAGGAATTAATTTATAAGATTTGTAAGACAAGTTGCATTTTTTTAATCTAATATTCGTATACATATATTTAATCAAAAAAGCTATCACTCAGCTGGTATAAGTTGTATCATCTTACTTTTATATACATTGTTTTAAATTTTGTAAAAATGTTTAATTTTAAGTACATATATCAGTTACTAGGCTGGAGTTATTGTATATCACTATGCCCATAAACTTCTTTAGACTTCCTACAAGTTCAGTAGACTAATGTACTGTCCTGTCAAGAAGTAGTGAACATATAGCCAAGTATGACTTGAGTTAGTACGGCCATGATGCCTAATATTATTGTAGTACGGAATAAATATATATTATTATTTTAATAGCTAAATCAAATTCCAAATAATATTAGAAATACTATTATAGGTGTCACAAATGAAATAATAGACGTGAAATGTGTTGCTTTAACCTGTATATGCACCCGGGCCTCCACTTTGATGTTCAAATATAAACATATATGCTAAGTTAGTGGCTTTACTTTGGTTTGGTGGAAAGTTACAGCACAGGGTAACTTTGAATTGAAATATCTAATTGGTGTATGGAGAGATTTCACGGATTATGAATTTTAAACACTTTAAGTAATTTACATATATATGTATAAAATTTTAGATATAGTATTTAATTCGAGTTGTAAATGGAACATTTTTTTTAATTAAAAAAAATGATGTTTTTTATTGATTTATGAACTGTCACATCTCTTCATGACAGTTGGAATATGGGCAGAGCACAGGTTTTGGATGTACAACTCAAATAATATTCTCAGTGATAGTTACATATGTTTGTATAAATGGTTGTTTGTTTCGAGTTGTCCACTAATCAGATGAATAAATTTAATTATTTATCCGACTATTATCGGTTTGTATGAATATGTATCACTTTTTTGCTTTCTTATAAAAAATATTAAATAAGTGATTTTTAGATGCAGGATATATGCAAAAATAAAAAAAAATATCGAATGACAAAGAAATAATTAAATTTGTCCAACTATTGCTGGTTAATTATTTCTCAATCATTAATATGATATTGTTAATTGGAAGAATAATTAAATTTATGATTTAAATTAGCAGATGACTAGACCGTTTGTTTCAAAAATACTCAGACTTGGTAGAGTCACATTCTCTAGTAAGATGTAAGAGAGAACTCCATTTTGGTACTTCTTTAATTGTCATAAATACTAAAAAATTTCCTATGAATGTTTCTATGAATTTTTACATAAAAGTCTTTTTATAAATAAAGAAATCCATATGTTCAGCATAAATGTAACATGAAAAATTGATGACAGAAAAGTAAGGTGCCAAATATCAATGAGGAAAGTTAACACTTACATAGGTGTGGCTCATTCATAGACTTAGAGAATGTACTGAACAATACCCGTATGGAATGGATGATTCCCTAGAAAGAGAAAGAGAGAGAGAAAGAGAGGGAGTGATTGTGCGGCCAATAGCTATCTGTCTTGCAGGTCTGTAGTAATAGGTGGTATCTCACGTGGACGTGGGACGTGCCAATCAAAATTCTAGACAAAGACTTAAAAGACAACTACTAGCTGCTCGTTTCATCTCTCTTAAGCGTCTTCCACACGATACAATTTTACGACCAATTTAACTAGATTGGCAATCAAATTGTGTAGTGTGGATAGAAACAAGAAAATCAAGGTCATTGGCGACTCAGTTAACAACCATTGTTTTGATAGTCTTTTTTTCATTATCTAAATAACCGTATTTTTTTCTTCTTGTTAAGAGGCATTACACAAGTCAGTTCAGCAGGAGCAACATAATAAAACTAAAATTGGCGATCTTCAAATATACGTGTGGATGGACAGTCAGATTGTAGCTAATTTAATTGGCCAATCTGATTGACAATCAAATTGTATCGTGTGGTAACCGCATTACACTTGCCTGCACGTATTTACTTTACAGTTGGATAGGAAACGCTCACTCTCAGTCCATTCTTTAAGGCTATGGTCTCTCTCATACAAATCAGTACAACATGTCCTATTTCATTTTTATATATTCATATTTCTTCCAGTGAATAACCAGCCATTTTTATATTCGTTTCTTATGCCTTTATTGTTAGAATATATTTACTTATCAACAATGAACCAAATATTAGAGCAAATCTAAGGTTCAGAACATTCATTACTATATGATATAAAACTTTTACAAGTTTATTTTTTTAGTTATTACCACCATTTTGAATCTCACTTGTAAGTAATTAATCATTTATACTTTTTTAAATAAACATTTACACTTAATTTGTAAAATTTAAAAAACAGTATTTTGTATAAAGCCTAAATTGGAACTAATTCAGTGACTAATGAGGAATACTATATTATTTTGAAAACATGTTTATGAAACATCAGGTGAAGTAATACATTACTTATTACAATAAAATTAAAACCAATGGCATGTTATAAATTAATTACAAAATATACTAATATAAATTTTACATTTCTTGTAGTGTTTCTAAATTTTAAAGTTACTTTACCAAGAACAAACTTTGTTATCACTGCCTTAGACTGATGTTTTCAATGAAGATTTTTTCTATATGTTAATGGAGTATTATAGAAAAATATTAGTCTATTTAGAATGTAGGCTACTGTTGTAAAGAAATTGATTGAATTTAATGAAAATGTTATGTTAGATTTAAGTGTCAGAAGCAGGAGTGATTCGAATTTTGTAAGTTTTTATTTTACTAACTACTTCCTTTTTACTTTTTATTATTATATAGTTATTAAGTTTACTGTGTGGAAGATATAACGACTAATATTGAACAGTATTGTTTTGTAATGGAAAAGTGATATAATTTTATTGAGGCTTATGATCTAATGTGGTTTTTGAATAGTTTTTCAATATTTTGTGTTAAAGTAATATTGTCTGGCATTCGTTTGGTACAGTACAGTGACTTATTTTGAAACATGTTCGCAGAATATGCCTTAACAACCAAATTAATGAGATTTGGCCGTTTGTTTTTGGATATTTAAATTTATTTGTATAAATACCTACTTCATATTTTTCCATTGTGTAAATAAATTAATATTGTGAATTTGATGTTAAATGGTTTAAATCACTGTCTCATCACACATTTAAAAAGTAATGTATATATTGCCCTCACATGACATTCTACTTATCCACAAATATGGAAAAATGCATTTAATATTTTTATATGTATGTGTGAAATTGTAACAATACTTAATAAAAATATTAGATGAATACTGTGTTTTTTATTTTACAACTTGATTATTAATAGTTCCACTGAGTTCCTACTTACTACTTATATTTAGATATTTATTTTGAATTTAATTCTTTGTTACTTAAAAGCAGAAAATGGCAATCATAAAAAAATTTTGCATTAATCAAATATTATGAGGGTTACTAATCTAAAAATATATATATTTAATTTATATCAGATACATCAATTTATGCATCATAATAAAATAAAGTATTTTTAAATGTAAATTAAGTATTTTTTAAAAATCTATTCATTCATTATAATTATAAAGGACAGCTCTATTAATAGTTATTAGAATTTAGTCAACATTTAGGATACTTATGAGTAGGAAAAATATGTCATATCTAAGAAATTGATAAGTACTAACCATTAAAACATATTAAGGAGAAGAGAACAACCGGAGAGAACAAAAGGTAAGCCTCTAGTATATATTTGAACCACTGAGCAGTTGGAATGTATTGGTACCGTTTATATGAATGTTTTACAATTATTGTTAAAACATCTTTTACAAACCACTACATACATTAGAAAATGATTGTGCAAAAGTGTAGGTCATCTTATCATATATCAATTAAAATTCTGAGTAAATGATAACATTATTTATTACTATTAATAGCATTATTAGTATCTCTCTTTTCAATAAACCTTAGTTGCTTCTTTTTCATCCTCTTCAGCTTGGCAGTATTTGTGATAACTTGCACTACTTCTGATTTCTTTTTGTTTTCTTCTGCCCGTTTTAGATTTTCCCGTCTCCTTTCTTTTTTAGCCTGCTCTTTTTCCTTGATTTGTTCAAGAATTTGCTTAGATAAATCTTTTGTTCTTTTAAGTTCTATTCTCAAAGCAGTTTTCTTTTGGAAATCAGGCCTTATCCCTTTTGTTTTTACAATAGTTGCAAATCTAAAAAAAATATAAAAGTTAGGTACTAAAATTACCTTAGTTTTTGTTAACATTATAAAAATGTTCAATTCAATTCAATTCTCTTGTTAATGGCTTCAAAGTGTGCCAGTTGAGCAAATTATTTTGCCAGTGTCACATAGAATGGAGAAGACACGAAGGAGATTGGTCGGTAACATAGAGTCAATAAGTTTATTTAAATTATGAAAGTATAAGGGAAGTAAATCCTTATTAAGCCTACAACAAAAGACAGCACAGTTAGTATTGTCATTTGAGTTAGTAATAAATAATGTCACTTAATACCTTTCTTTTTTAGACTTCCAAAAGCGTCCCGACTTTGGCTTTCCTCTTATTTCATCTTTCTTATCTTTTTTATTATCCTTTTTATCTATCGTGTCTGTGCTAGGGGTAGCAACTGAACTGATGATAGAATCATCATTGCTATTTGTTTTCTTTATGTCTTCTAATATAGATAAAACTGTAGTATCGACATCTGTAGACATTTTATTATTATTTATTCTATCTTTTCTATATATTTCCCATAGGTTTACTATGTTTTTAAAGAATAATATTTTTGATATGTATAGAATTAGCGACTAGCGTCCACGTGCAATGCCAATATTGACATTTGACGTTGACACTTGACATTGACATTAGTTTTGATTGTTGTTGTTTTTAAAATTTATCCCCCAATAGGGAAAGGCAAAGGACTATAGTCCATACAGCCTAGTCTAAATTCATAAGTTTTGAATTTTGACATACAGAGTACATAAGATACTAGTGATTTCTATATAATTTATAGTGTGTAATAATTTAAGAATCACAACTCACAACTTTAATTTATTTTATAATGTTCAGTATGAAATTTAAGACAAGTGAAATAGTTCCAACATTGAACCACTTTTTGAGGGTCACTATATATATAGCAATATTATACTCTATGGGGTCACTGAAGAATCTTCAGTGCTGAAGATAGCCCAGGATTTTGTTTTTTTTATTTTATTTTTGAAGTTTTGAAGTATTCAGTTTTAATTAAAAATGTTTAATAAACAAAAAATACTTAAAATTTAAGTGAACAAAAAAGAACAAACGACGAACTAAAGATGTAATTAAAAAAAAACTTCAAAAATTTAAAAAACAAAAATCCTGGGGGCTAACTGCAGTGACCCACTTTTTGTAATTTGTCTAAAAATACTAGGGTTTGAATTAAAACTGTCAATTTGTTGTCAAATTTGACGTTTATTTATCAATAGCGGAGGCCGATGACCAACTTATGTGATTCATGTTCTAAATACTATTAAATTTGTCTAGTTTTGGTAAAAGAGAATAATTCAACACTTATTTTGAATAAAGCATATAATACCTGTCGGTGTAACAATTATTAAAAATGCCAGTAAGTACTGCTATCTGTACGAACTATCAAGAGTTAACAGGAAAAGAAAAGTCTAAACATTTGAATATTTGCAGGCCTATCATTCAACATTAGTGGACTACACTCAGTCTGTTGGTAATTTAGCTTTACTTCCGATCCGTACGACTTTCCGAGGGCCTGCGCCTGTCAGTCCAAAAATAGAACTGGATATAATTGATGAAGCCCTTAATTATTTTAAGGCCAATGTATTCTTTAGGTTTTATGAGATTAAGGTAATAAATACTTTTATTTTATAAGATTGGTTTAACATAACTTTTAGTACCATTAACATATTGCCTTATACAGCATTCTCACTCTACTCTTGCAGTAGAATCTATCAAATATTCTCATTGTTTCAACTTATTCTTAAACAAAGAATACACTATATTACATTAAAATTTATTGCTATTTCAGTCTGATGCTGACAGAGTGCTTATTTACTTAACACTTTATATTTCTGAATGTCTGAAGAGATTGCAAAAGTGTTCTAACAAGAATCAAGGCCAACAAGAGATGTATATGTTGGCAATATCAAAGTTTGACATTCCGGGAGAACCAGGATTTCCTTTGAACTCTGTATATGGAAAGCCTTCTAGTACTCAAGAATCAGGTGACTTTCTCAATGAGATATAAATGTAACTTTATTATCATAAGATACAACTGTAAACTTACTTTTTTTTATTATATTTTAGAAATTAAATTAATATACTGATAAGTTATTAATATAATTTAATTGCGTGCATTTTAGATTTGATGAGACAATATTTGCAACAATTGAGGCATGAGACTGGAACGAGAGTCTGTGAAAAGGTATTTCAAAATTTATTTAATACTAGTGATTACTTTCGCTTTGCTTGGACTTTGTCTCTAGGGAACATAAATATAATATTTTTATAACTTATCACCTGTGTTATTATAATGTACGAGATATATAATTACAAAATTTAACTAAATTCTATGTAGTATTTTTTGTGTGTAAGAGTAACAGCATCCATATATCTATACATCTTCATAAACTTTTATTATATTAAAATAGTAGGACATTTAAATAATTGAAATGTTTTATATAACACGGGTAAAACTAAAAAAAAAATACTTTTTAAGGTATTTGCAACTGAAGATGGAAAACCTAGCAAATGGTGGTTGTGCTTTGCCAAAAGGAAATTTATGGATAAATCTCTTTCAGGACCAGGACAGTAATTGCAAAACTTCTAATTTACTTATTAATCCATTTATTTTAAAAAATGTAATAAATATTTCATTTGATTATGATAATTTACATTTGCACACATTTAATAAACATTTTTGATATATAATATCTGTAAAACTCTCTGAAAATATATGTTTCTTATTTCATAATATTTTTTATTATAGCTGCATAAAACCAGTTTGTTATTTATAAATAGAGCTGAATATTTAGTATTTTCTGATCTTACATAAAACATGCTTCAATTAAAGAACATTCCCAGTAACATAATACTTTTTTATTAACACCTTTTCCTAAAACACTTCAAATACCACTCTGAAAATAAATAGCTTTCAAAACATACAGTATATTTTTAAGAATACTAGTTAGTTTACAATAAAAACTTATTTTTTAAAAATTATCATTCTATTAATTGTATTAAATACTAATTTTGTGCTTTATTACATAATGTATGTAAATCTTAAAAATAAATCTTGTTTTTAAAATAGAGGAAAATCACTATCTGTAAAGTACTAGGGAAATGGTTGTTTGAACAAATTTAGCACTAAGGCAATGTGGAAAATACAATTTATAAAAATGGCAGTTTTATATCAATAGTTAACGCACACACAAAAAATTATTACCATAAATTGCTTAAAATATAGCTAAAATAACTTTAGTAGACAAATATATATGTATATAAATCAGTCTATATAAATTTAAAATACTATAGTCCATATTCTTTAATGATCTGCCCTGCAATCACAAGTCTCTGGATTTCTGAAGTGCCTTCATATATCTCAGTGATTCTGGCATCTCGGTAGTGACGTTCTGCGGGCATGTCTGACACATAACCCATGCCACCGAGAATCTGAAATATAAAGTTAATTAATATAAGTATTAAATCAAAGTACTGACAACAAATTACTGATGTATAAGACAATTTTAAAGCCAGTATCGACCTACAACTTTGGGGCTCTAGTGCCATCTCTAACATAAACATCCTGCAGAGAATGCAAAATGCCATCCTAAAAAGCATCTCTAATGCTCCTTGGTTCATTAAAACATCAGAGATCCATGAACATCTGAAAATCAATACAGTTAAAGAGAAAGTGGCCTCATTCGCACTAGTCTAGCCAAGCCTGCACACAAAAATCGCCTGAAAAGACCAGCTATAATGGACTTAGCACTGACAAGCTGAAAAAGACTAATAACAGTCGACATTTAAAGGAGGAGAGGCTCCCGATGGGAACCTTCTTATACCAGTCACTCACTCACTCAAAACATCTGCTTATAGTCTAATGACTGATTGCAAGATATTTAAATTAGAAAAAAAAAGAAGTTAAATTAAGAGTCAAGGCTCCATAATATAACGCTTCGACAGGCCTCCCAGGCCGTGGTAGTTGAATGCGCATGCGCTCCTACGATGCCTCGTTAACGCATGATGGGTGCTATGGCTGGTTTTAGTGGTAAAAACAAATGTTTTTATTATTATCAGCAATAATAGCCCTGAATACTTTTTTTAACTGACATATGGATGCTAATTAAGTACTGAAGCTATAGATGTAATTTATACTTTTATACTCTATATTGAACGCACAATGTATTAAAGGTACTTAATTGAATAAGGATTAATGCTGTATTAAAATCGCTTCTATTTATCAAAAAAAATAAAGGATAAAAAATGGTTCTTTTGGGTCCTTCTTATCCTTTTTAATTTAACTTTTTAATTTTTTAACTTTTTAATTAATCCTTAAGAGATATATTATACCATCGCGGACTTTTTTGTAGAGCTTTTTAAGGTGTACAAAACTGTAGTACATAATTTTGATTTATCTGGTAGGGTTCAGCCAGCGTTTGCAATATAAGCGCAAAAAACTGTGTTCATTTACGACATCACATTAGAAACCTCTAAAATTATCAGTTTCTTTACTATATTATGCATGTATTATACATATAAACTTCTTAAACCACTATTATAACTCGTCCGCTACGCGTACGTCACGCGTGTCTGCACACGCGTCTAACTCGCTTTGAAATATATGCATAATATGCACAGACATATAACTATTTATTATATGTCTGTGATAATATGTGTCTTATGATACATAAATAAATCTAAAAATTGTAGTTATCGTAGTTCAATTCGCGTGTGCAGGATGAGTGCAGGGTTGGCGCGAAAGCACTAGGCGGGCGCGAAAGCACTAGGCGGGCGCGTAGCGTGTTCGGTTGAACTTCGATAGATGCAATTTTTGGTTTATTTATGTGTCGTAAGGCTCAAATTATATTCATCAAATTTCAAATTGCGCGAGGCATTCACGTGGCCTCTGAACGCGGCCTAAGTAATAAATATACATAGGGACAGACAGACAGCGGGAAGAGACTTTGTTTTATACTATGTAGTGGTAATTAATTTTAGTCAGATATATTAAATTATTTTTCAAGTTTCCTAAAAAGATTAGCTCATCCCAATTTGGTTTTCTTCCAAAAAACATTAATTAGAATGACAGGTTTCATTGGTAAGTAAGAAAATTATTTGCTAGTTTTAAATTTATTCATAAAGTATTTGAAAAAAACTGTTTATCCAGTTTATTTTTAAACAAAGTTCAATTTATTTAACTAAATGATTTCAAATAAAAAGAATTATGTAATAAATATGTAAATTTCAAGTAATTTATTGAATACTAATTGTTTTGTCAAATAAATATTCAAAAACATACTAATCAAAACAATGATAAACGGTTCCGTACCATAGTATGTTACATATTGTGATATAACACTATTAAATTTTCAACCGACTTCAAAGACGACCCATACCTAGCTAGTCTACCCATATTCAGACAAATTAGTTAGTGTACTTCAGATTAACTAAAGATCGAAAAATAAACAAATATTTAAAAAAAAAACGACTTAAAAAATACTAGTTACAAACTTACCTTGGCTGACACCGACTCCAAATATAACAATAATTGTAATTTCATTTCATTTTACTTAGGAGAACTCTAAATAAAATAAAAAGTAAGTTTATTTCTAAGTTGTAGAACAATACGCAATTTTTTTTACTTTTTAGTGCATATTAATTTGTTTTGGAATAGTATTTTTTGAAGCTATTTTTAAACTCTTCATTCTGTGAAAATTTCAACTCTACCTGTTATGCTTCATGAGATACAGTCTGTTGACAGATAGATGGACTGACATTGGAGGCTTAGTAATATACCCTTGGCACCTTTTGGGTATGAAACTGTAAAATAGTTATTAGTTGATATTTATCAAAACATACAGGTATTTACCTGTATACATTGATGTGATGTGAATGTTGCTGCTTCTGATGCTGCTAATTTTGCCATGGCTGCCTCCTTTGTATAAGGTTTTTTATTATCTTTCAACCAGGCAGCTCTCCAAGTTAACAACCTAGCTGATTCTAATTTTAGGGCCATATCTGCAAGTTTATTTTGTATAGCCTGTAACTTCATTATTGGTTTACCAAAAGCCATCCTTTTAGATGCATATTCCACAGCTACATCTAGAGATGCCTAAAAATATAAGTTTTTTACGGTATAATATATATATGTACATCAAGTGCTTTGTATTATTATTAGTTTACCTACCTGTGCTATACCTAATGCTTGTGACGCTATACCAATTCTTCCTGCATCTAAAGTCATCATGGCAATTTTAAAGCCAAATCCTGGCTCTCCCAATATATTTTCTTTAGGAATTGCGCAGTCTTCAAACATGAGGGAACAAGTTGAAGATCCCCTGATACCTAGCTTATCTTCTTTCTTTCCTAGTTCTAATCCATTTATAGGTTTAGGTACAATAAATGCAGATATACCCTTATGTTTTAAACTCTTATCTGTTGTAGCAAATACTATAGATGCTTTACTCTCATAGCCATTTGTTATCCAACACTTGGTGCCATTAAGAATCCATTTGTCACCACCATCTTTGGCAGTAGTGGATGCTGCACCTGCATCTGATCCATTTCCAGGCTCAGAAAGTGCAAAGCAACCAATTGTTTCTCCTAAAATAAATGAAATTTGTAAAATTTTCTCATAGCCTACTAGCATATTGTAAATTGAACTAAATAAGATACAAACCAGTGCAAAATGGTGTCACAAAAACTTTCTTTTGTTTATCAGTACCCCAATGAAGTATAGGGCCAAGATACAATGAATTATTAACAGACATTATGACACCAGCTGAAGCACATCCTCTGGATATTTCTTCTAAGGCAATTGCATATGCAAGATAGTCCAATCCCGAACCTCCTAGGTCTTCGGGTGTAGCAATGGCCATAAGTCCCAATTCACCCATTTTTTTAATCGCATCTTCAGGGTATAAATGGTCACGATCATATTTTGTTGCGTTAGGCTTTAATTCCTGTTCTGCAAAATCTCTGCATGTTTTATACAGCATCTGGTACGTTTCGGGCAAAGAAGTAAGAGAAGCTATACATCGGGAACCACGTAATGTTGTAGGCACTGAAAAGTATAAATATTTTTTTCTTTACGTATTTTCCAAAAATATTTTTTAAAGTAATTACATGTTTTCTACTTACCAAGCGATAAAGCACTTTTACTTAATAAGCTTAACATGGCATATAATGTATATTTAAAAAAAACTAAACAAAAAATCTAAAACTTTACTATAAATTGATACACTCAACACTGAAGTTTGAACTTTGCAAGTTCAGAAATCTAAATGAAATTATCACTTAATCAATATTTAGTTTGACATAGTCGTTCATAAAAAACAATAAATTTTAAAATAATAAATATTTTTTTGAATGATCTGAACAAGATTTTAACCATTTTATAAAAAGTAAAAAACAAAGTCATAAAAAATATTTAATAAAGTACCTATCTAGATTACCTAGCATTCTATATGCCTTACAAACGGAAGCGGCAGATATCTTATAGATTTGTTTTAAGAATTTTAAAAACATGCTTTAGAAATTTTAAATCTTTCCCCTAGATTACAAGTCCGTACTTCAAGAGGAAATAAACGGAACCCTTATAGGATCAGGATCACCGGAAACGGAATCCTTATAGGTTGTCCGCCTGTCTGTCTGTCAAGACCCTTTTTCTCAGGAACGCGTGGAGGTATCATGCTGAAATTCATACAGAATACTCAGGTCTACTGTCCCTTGGTGCTGTGAAAAAATCAAACTTATAAGCCAACGCAATCAAAAGATAGTACCTAGCCGTTTATGCTGCAAATTTTCGTCACTCGCATCACGCATGGGAATCAAAACCTACAGGGTACTTCCAGTGAACTTAGAAATTAGAATCTTAAATTTTTACATAAATTTTATACAAAGCAACGTCTTATTTAGATTAAGTAGTGTATGTTTTAACAAACATATGTAGTTAATCGTTAGGTTTTTGATTTCTTATTCATTTTAAAAAAAGATCCGTTTGAAAGATTAGATTAATGCATGGACAACAGATTTATATCTAAACTAGCCTTAGACTAGGGAAACCTATAGTCTAAGAAACTAGCGTCTCACCCTCGCTCTGTTCGGGTTCGCCCCTATCCACGTTAGTATAAATTATTCAGAGATGACATATTTTCCCGCAGTAAAAAGCATTTAATGCATGCTTTCCAATTAATACAAAAAGTGACGCAGTGTAACGCAGTGCTTGATAAAGCGCTTTCCATCAACGACACTGTTGAACACAGCCGTACACTGTTTGACACTCGAAAAAGTGGTGTAATGTCAAAGATTTTATAGTATATTGAGTACCGTAAGAACTACTGACTGATGATATTTTATATTATTAATTATAAGCATCCTAGTATTATTGAAATATTTTTTACTTTTGTTTCGACTATAATTTTATTGAAATACGTACAAATTATAATAAAAATATAAGTGAATTACAGTGATTGTTTTATTTTTATAGCCAAAAATTATATACAATTGTTGAGTTGGTTTTTTAAACATTATATTTAATTACAACTGAATAGCCAACTTTCTTCATTTTCATAACATTAATTGATGAATTAAAAAAAAAGGTAATTATTAACGTTACTTACTTTTAAATTATAATTGGTTCAAATAATTATTATTAAACAAAAGTAGTATTATTACAAAAAAATTATTTATTTGCCCGCAAATTGTCAAAGTTCTTTAACTTATTGGAAGGTTATGTTTATAAATTATTGAGCCAAGACTTTGTCAAGGAACTTGCATTTAGGTATACAACGCCCATAATTTTGCGATATTGATGCGCTCTAGTGTTATTTCGAGACAACTAGCTGTTTCATTTAAACTTTTACACAGTGTTTGGCAGTGTTTCACAATGTAATGCAGAGTCCCTCTGTGTTAAGTAAATGGAAAGCAAGCAATAACTAGTTAAATATATGTAAATACATGCTTTGACAAATCAAGCCAATAGTTGGTTATAAATATATGATCTGTTTTTTTTCCAAATAAATTAAATTGACAGGCTTGTCATTTGTCAATGTCAAACAAAAACCAAAAACATTAAATCGTTACGAAAAAAATAATATTTTACAATGAGAAAATGGAGATATTATTAAGATTTGTTCCTACAAATCCATTAAGATTAACAGCATCTAGGATACTTTTAACGCATGTTGCTCATTACACCCGGTAAGTAGTAAATTAATTAAGCATTTGCATAACTTATACGTATTGCGTACTTAACCTATGAATATGTTTGTATTACAAGACTTGCTGAAGTAGGAAAGCTAGAAGCACCGAAGACATCTGGCAAATATGAAACTGGGCAGTTAATTCTGCATAAAGTGTTTGGATATCGAGGTGTTATTTTATTTCCATGGTTAGCAAGAGTGTATGATAGAGATGCTACTAATAAAAAGGAGTGCACGGAATCATCTGGACCTGTTGATTCTACAAGAGATTCTCTCTCTAACGTTGGCAAGGAGGTTAAGGGCAGAACTCATACATTCTATCAAGTTCTAATTGATACCAGAGATGCACCTTACATAGTAAGTTTAAAATTCTTTCTACCAATCTTACTATTCAATTTAATAAAGTTTAATCATTTGTATTACTTTGCTTATATGCATTCAGAGAACTTCTTTAGCAAAAGATAACTAGGGAGCAATTTTTGCAATCCTGTTTGGCTTAGTAACCTGAGCTTAACTGTTAATAAGCAGTGTCTATGTGCCATATTTATATCCATTCACAGAATTATTTATTCATTAAAATATATGGTTTGCAAAATTTAACCTTTTTAAATGCATTTAAATTTTTAAAACTATTAAACAGTGTTATAAATATTGATGTTTTCAACACAATAATAATTAGAGAATGAATGAAATAGATGTATGAGTAGTTATGTACCAACTTTAATGAAGTTATTTTTATTTTTATAGTTTTTTATATGATTTTAGATAGATATACATGTGTTTAACTGTTAATTTCTGTTGTTCAATGTTTAATTTTTGTAAGATTTATATTTAAGTACCATTTTAAAAATTATTTTTCCAATTAAATAATATTTTTTAATTGTATAGAATAAAATTAAATTGCAAAGAGTATTAAATAAAAATAATCTATTTTGAATGTGCAAACAAACATCGACATGAGACCTGAATGGAAAAAGAAGGTATTTTTATATGAATCTTTATGTGGATTTTGTGATAATAATAAAACTAATTTTCAGGGCATTTCACATTTTCATACTTTATAAACCTAATATTAATACAATACATATTTTAAAATTACTAATAAACATGTTTTTAAAATTTCATTTGCTTGTTATTGTTCATTCTAGCATGTACAATAAATGGAAATAGATGTTGTTTATGGCCTCTTTTTGTGGGGTCATGCCATGCCCCCAAAGAAAATATCAAAAATATCTAAAAATTGTTATAATAATTATATAGAAATCAATTTTGTACACTTTACAAAAAAAAAAGACTCCTTAAAATGCAGTTGCAAAAGTTGTGGAGGGTGTACGAGAAATTATGGACATACTGCTTTCAAGAATTAGCATGCCCCCATAAAATAAGTGACAAAAAAAGGCCTGCTTATAACTATTTTAGAACAACTAATAACACTGATATACTTATTTCATCATGTTCATTGTTCACCATAAAATTAAGATGTAATTCAGTAATAAAATTATTTTCATCACATGTACTATGATTATGAGAAACATTAAATAATATGATTTATGTATCAGTCCATGTATCATTTAAATACCAGTTTGCAGTATTTAATTGATATCACTCAGAATATAAATAGATATTTTAAATTATTGATATGTTTAAGAAAAAAATATAATGAATATATTTTATGAATAAATAAGTTTTTAATATGAAGTTATATATGGTATAACTTTGCAGCGTGCTCAAACCGAAGCAGTAACCTTCCTTGGTAATCAAGAATCAAGCCGCAGTTTGTATGCAATACCTGGTTTAGACTATGTGGCTCATGACGACATCATACCCTACACCTCAATGGAGCGCGTGCCTCTGCAACATGAGCTCTTTGATAAGTTTCTCATGCACAACCCTGATAAAGGTATATTTTTTTAGATAAGTTAAGTAGACTGTTTGTATATTTGTTACTCAATCATGTTAAAACAATTGGTCGGATTGTGCCCTTCTAACTCATGGATGAAGACTAATATTTCTCTAGGCTAGTTGAAGTTGCCGTATATTTGACTAAGATAGTGTTCTTATAAGTATAATCGTAGATTATTTACATACAAGTATGTCTCTGGACGTATGTATTTCGCTTTGCCCTTTTGTCGCTTTGTCATCTTTAATATTTTTTATTATTAAGTGAACAGAACTAAAACAAAAATTAGACTATATATTCTATAAATAAAATAAAGTTCTTTAAAAGATTATTTTTCTTATTGACATTGTTATTACATAAGTGCATAACTTGGTGCTACAATGAGTCTAAAATTATACATCATGTCATGAAAAGGTCAGGGCTGTCACACTTTGGCAATTGTAATGAGGAAAAGTAAATCTTTAGACTTTAGAAATCCTTGGCGTAATCATATTATGTAACTATTGGTTTTATATACTTAACGCTATTGTTAATTATTCATTGCTTATATTTTTTTTACTCAAAAATTATATATTTATATAGTAATGTATTGGTAGCCCAGTGAAGTGGTAACTGGCTTGCTTGGGAAACCGAATGAAGTGGGATCGAATCTCAGATCTCGTATCTGTTATATTTTCATTAGCGAATCATTCAGACATGATTACCACTTGTCTTACAGTGAAGGAAAACATCGTGAGCAAACTTACATGTCTGAGAGAACCTAGCAAGTTTTTGAAAGACTTGTGAAGTTCATTAACTATAAATGAAAAGGATGAATGTACCCATTATTTTATCCTTGAGAAATGCATTGACGTATAGGAATATAAAACAGATGTTTATGTGGGGCTTACTGGCAAGCCAGTACTATCCATTAAAACCCAAGCACCCATCTTCCATCTTAATATGGGGCGCCGCAGTATCGTTTATGCATTCAACCATGGTGCCCCCACGGCCACACAGGTCTATCCAAGCAAGACCACCTCCAATGGGTTGCGTCAGTCACTGCCACCAAAAATAAACATGAGTAATCCCCATGACACACCGCCCACCGAAGTAGGCCCTCCCTACGCGTTTCTTGGCTTTCGCGCCCAGCTGGATTGCCGGACGCTACTGAGCCCCCACCGCCATGATGGTGAAAAAATTGAAAGCTGTGGTATGAAAGAAAATTGTAATGAATCAATTAATTACTTTTGAAGTAAGAGACTACATTCTGATTTCAATTCAATACTAACCGATGCAACGTACCTAGCGGAACGAAAGTGTAGAACTCTCGAGTCTATTATTATTATATATTAATCTATTAATTTTCAGATCCGCCGTTTATAGCTCAAGAGACGTTACGGGCTTGGCAGAAAAAGAACCACCCGTGGTTGGAGCTGAGTGACGTGCACCGCGAGACCACCGAGGGCGTGCGCGTCACCGTCATACCCTTCTACATGGGCAGCCGCGAGTCACAGAACTCAGCTGTTTATTGGGTAATTTCTTAAATTGCCTTGTACAATAAAGGTCTACAATGCAAAATAATTAATTGTTTAGCAATTTGAGTCAGTGTGTATTCAACCCTTTTAATGCAGGCAGCAGGTCTGCTGGATACAGGCCTCCTTCAATCAAAGTCTGTTACGCACCTCAAGATGTGGCATAGAAAATATTTCTTTATGTTTCTTCATAATGACGACACGCGTGGTGCAGTTTGTAGTGACCCTACTTGCTGCGCCAGCGGTCCCGGGTTCGAGTCCCGCTGGGGGCATACATTTGTTGTGCGCGAATGCTTGTACTTCAGTCATGGATGTTTATATTTATAATATGTATGTATTTAACTTATATATGTATAGTAAATCAACCATCTAGTATCCATAACACAAGGCTCGTACCGTGGAACTAGATGGTGCTGTGTGTAAATGTCCTAACATATTAAAAAAAAATTGAAAAACAAAAAGTTTGCTGAAATATTATAGCTATACAAAATTTTGTATATTTAAATATTATGTAGTCTATTGCATACTAACCGTTAAAACGTACAGTTCTCGAGGCATAAGCTCAGCTTTGCATTTGTGTGAGTGATAGCTATAAGCCAATAGCCGCGCATCAAAAACCATTAAAACGGGTTTAAGCCAAGCTCGCAACGCGCTACGTGCTAGTCGTGCCTATCCGTACACTGCACTCACAAAAATGCAAAGCTGAGCTTATGCCTCGAGAACTGTATCTAGTGCATAGTATAATAACATAATATAGTCATGTTCATGTCATAACATCTCCGTTTTTGAAGTCGGTTAATAATATGAACGCCAGTGGCGGTATTGCATCCGGCTGGAGAACCTGGGCGCGCAGGCGGTGCAGCTGCGCGAGCGGCACTGGCGCATCTTCTCGCTGAGCGGCACGCTGGAGACCGTGCGCGGCCGCGGCGTGGTCGGCCAGGAGCCGGTGCTGGCGCGCCACGCGCCCGCCTTCCAGTACAGCAGCCACGTCAGCCTGCAGGCGCCCAGCGGGCACATGTGGTGGGTGCTGGGTGATGGGTGACCGTGTGCCAGGGGGCACATGTTGTGGGTGATGGGTGACTGTGTGCCAGGGGGCACGTGTGGTGGGTGATGGGTGATCGCGTGCCAGCGGGCTCATGTGGGTGATGGTTGACGATGTGTTATGAAGGGTGCTGGTCACTCTGTGATGATGAGTGATGATGTGTTGAATGATGCAAAACAGTCTCCTTTTAACAATACAGGGTTCAATACCTGTGACTTACTGTGTGAAAAAGTGTTATGAATGGTGTTAATTCCATTATTCTTTTACAATCATACAAATTTCTGACTGAGGTTTTGTTGTGGATTATTGATAATATTTTCATAAAAACTGATAGCATATGATTGCTTGGATTTATATGGAAGTTTCGACAAAAGTATTCTTAATACTATAATTTTATAACAGGGGAACATTCAGAATGGAGCGTGAAGACGGCTACACGTTCGACTGCCGCATCCCTCCCTTCTCACTCGAGAGCAAGCCCGACGAGGGCGCTCCCGTCGCGCCCACCGCCGCCGCGTGACGACAACGCCCGTATCTGTGACGTCGACTACGTCATATCCTGCGCTGTGACGTCGCCAGCTGTCACTTACTGCCCCGTGACGTCATCACCCGTCACTGGACACTCATGACACAGACTAAAAATGATAAATTGCAAACAAACACGAAAATTATAAATAAATTATTGTTACAATAATTATTACGCTTGATATTGAAGTGGCTGTTTATAAACGTTTTTTTTTTCAATTCATTAAAATGTTCAATCAGTTGTTTAAAATTCACAAGTTTGAAATAACACTTTTTTTTAATTACCTTATTTTTGATTAATGTAAAAAAATATATTTTATTTTGCAAAATATATTAATGTTATTAACAAATTCAGGTACAACTTTTATAATTATTTATAATTAATAATAATATAATTGCATATTTAAAGCTAAAATATGATTTTTGTTTTGCTGTCCTAAATCTAAAAATTAATCAAAAAGTGAATATTACAAAATGAGCAGTTAAAGATAGATAAGAATATAAAAAAATATATAAATTATATTTAAATTTCGGTTTACAATTTATCATCTTTAGTCAACTATATTTTTTTTTTCATGATATTGTGACGCTCACGGCCAAGTCCTTATTGTTAGCAATTATAGACTATATTTATTATGAAAATGAATTCATACCGTCTTGGCTATTATCTAAAAAATTCTTAGTTATTGTAATTAATTTCTAGATCTTTAATAAATTACAGTATTGTTGATCTGAATTTTATTTTCAAGCGTTTCTTTTATTGATGGATATGCTCAAAGTGCATGAATCTAAGTTACATTTAGAAACATTTTTTTGTATACCATGGCTCCATGGGGCTAATCGCAAACAAAGTAAAATAGTCCAAAAAATAACAATACATGACGTTCATGTATCGATTAGTTATTAAAATTGTGTTTCATAACAAGAGATGAAAATAGATATCAAAAATGTAATATAATATTATTGTTTTAAGAAATAATCTACATGAAAAAAAAAAGAAAGAAATCTCAGGTTTGTAGAATATGTTCACAGATGGCGCTTTTACTCTTTATAAACTTTATCGCCACTAAAAGTTGTTATACTGATTTTTAATTCGAATGCAGAAAGAACTATACAATATTTAATATTCTACAAATTTAAAAAAAAATATATATTCTATTTCAAATTTCTATTATATTCTCATGTCAGTTGTCTCTTTTTGTCCTTCACTTATAATAATAGGAGTAATAATAAATAGTAGGAAGAAAAAATAAAACACTTAAATACAATAAATCACCTAAGCTTTATTACATTATAGGAGTTAAATTTGGAATTTAAAAGAATCACACTCCACCCATAAATTAAAGCTGTACATAACATTTGTACATATCCATAGATAAATAATAAATTAGTTTGTTATGTATGAGATGAAAATTAGTCTACTATTACCGGCAATAATCCTTACCCATACGATAAAAATTATAATGTGCGATTTTTTAAATTAAGTCACGTTAAACTTTTTTTTAGATATTTTTTTCTAAAGTTATTAATGTACTAAAATAAAAATTTACTAAAACTAAGTATTTTTTAAGGCTAAGACCTTTTTACTTTAAAAATACTGTATAATAACAGGTAACCACATTAAAAAAAGTTGTATGTGATCCATATTATTCGATATGCCTTCACCATTAAATATCTATGGATTTAAATCATTCATAGTATCTGTAGCTTGAGTACTCTGAAACACTTCTGTATTAAAAATATATTTTTAACAACAAATTCTATCATTATTTAACATTTACTCGTTTCCAAATTCATTGGACCGTTTACACACTCTCGTTGATAATATTTATTCTCCATAAAGGAGGCCTTAGGAGTTTGGCCATCAGTCAATTAAATGATTAATATTAATAGTACGAAAAGGACCTTTTACCTTAAAAGGACCTTGCGATTTAATTTTTAAATCTATATTCTTTCATGTAACAACAGATAATCAATTTCAGATTTTCGTCATGTTATGTATTTGTTCTAGAAATATCCATAACATTATTTAATAAAAAATGTCAGTTACTACAGTTCTCACGGAGTGGGCTTAGCTTTGCATTTGTGTGAGAGATAGATGTAAATGTGTGGAATTAATGTCTGGTTGTGTCTCACATAGGATAAATAGATAAATATTGTAATGGAATATTGTTATCAAATATTTTTTTGAAAAAACAATGTTGAGTTTCTCGCCGGTCGTCTCAGCAGAACAGCTGTCCGAGCCGGTGGTAGCTTACTCACAGACTTACAGACTGACACTTAATTTTAATAATGTAAAAATGACGATTCAAAAGAGCTTGTAAAAGTCTGTTTGAAAAAAGAATATTTTGATTTAATTTGTGAGTGATAGCCAAAAGCCTATAGCCGAGCTTCAAAACCCAGTATAAACGCGCTTCGCCACTAGCCGCTCTCATCGTACACTAAAGCTAAGCTTAGCTTAAGACGCGAGGACTGTAGTCTGTACATCACTACAAAAAGTCAGGTACTCAGGCTACAGAAATAACGCTCTTACTATACAAAGGCACTTTAATTTTTCTTTGGTTTAGCACGTGTATCGATACAGTCCACTTCACTATTTACAAACATTTCTATCTATATACATACATGTGCATATTTTATAATAATCTTTCGCGTTAATTTTTTTTATTAAACATCTTAATTAATCTAAAAACATTTCTTAAACAGACCAGCTAATAACAACGAAATTTAAAATTATATTGACGACTCCTACACTTGTACCAGTAATATTAATTTTATTAAGTGCTTCAAAGCGTGCCAGTACTGATAACTAGCGAAGTTACGTAGAATGGAGAAGATTTGAAGGAGAACTGTCGTCTTATTTAATTTAATTTTGTCTAAAAAGCATCTGCAATGTTTAATTACTAATGTAGTAGGAAAATTTAAGTATGGGAAGCAATCAAACAAATTAACCTACTTTTCCCTCATATCTAATCCTAATGTTGGAGGTCGCCAATATGTAAATATACAATATATTTAATACTACTATATTTCTAGTGCTGGTAAGATTTAACTGTAGCGAAATAAGTCAAACAGAACGCTATCTATCTCTTTTCTTCTTTTTTAAGCAGTTGTGTGCGTACTTTCCAACTAACGCATACGTGTAAACGTGATCAATTCTCGCGCATGCGCTAAAGTCCCAGGAGTAATTAAGACATATAGAAGTATTAGATATAATATGTTAATTTTATTTAACAATAAATACTGATGTAAGACATTAGTTAAGTTATATGGCCTTGACTGGCATGTGAAATACAATATTAACAATTATTATTAGTATTAAAAATAAAACAACGCTATAAGTATTAAGTTTCGACCAAGGCTTGCGTTTAGTCAATTTCAAATTATTGTTAAATTAATTTAGTAATAATTCTTATTTGAATTTTAATCCAAAGTTAATGGCTTCTAAAAAAGATTTTTTATTCTAATTTTTTTTAGGGAAATCAGTAGTAGGTAGTCAAAGAGCCTAACATTATTTTGACAGCTGTCAATTATTAATGTCAAATCAATGTCATTTTTGTATTTTAAAAAGTACTACTATAGTGAATTTATGTACCACTGGTATCTAAATGTTGAATCTTAAACAAGCATTTGACGTCACTTAATGTATAGTATTAAATTAATAAGTTAACAAGTGGGAAGAAACTGGAGATTACCTCTTCCTACAGATGGACATATTTTGCTCGGGATTATTTAAAATCAAAATATAAATATCGATCGATCGAAGTCATCAGACATTTGAAATTAAAAAAAAAACATTTTCATACAACACAATATCTAGCACATACAATAATAACGGGTAATTCTAAATTTTATTTTTCAAAAGCCTAATCAAATTGCTTTGAGCGGTATGATTAGAAGAAAACTAGTGTAATAAATGACGACAAATGTACCATTAAATCTGTGAATTTCCAATGCCGAGCTAAATATATCCTACATCATACTAGTATCAGGCAAAAATGGCATAACTTATATTTTTAAAATAAGGGGCTGTTTATGATTTACGTCACGATAAATCCCCCTCTTTCTAAACCAGATTTTCTACTGCTCTAAATAAGTAAAAACAAAGAAAAAAAATTACATAACTTTTCCTTAGACCCCTTGACTACTTTGTCAGTCTTGCCATAGTAAGTGGCATCCCCTGTTCCATAAATGTGAACAAATTTTATAAACGGCCCCAAATTTGAGAAAATATTTCGATTTTAAATCAAATACAAAACCATGCTAATAATATTTTATTATATTTTAATTTAATAAATATACAATATACATATCACTTTTATAATAAAAATAAACTATCAAAGTTAGGCCACTTTTGCCCTAACAGTCCTACTCAAAAGTAATACATACAAGATTTGTAGGAAGTCATTGTATAGGAAGTGGTACATATTACCTTGCAAGTTGTATTATAAGGGCTGCGCACATTTCAAAGAATTCCATAGTATGGTGGCCTTGTGGTTGCATGGGAGTGGAAGGGGTGATGCTGGGTGGGGGGGAGGAAGCGAGAGGGGACATCTCGTCGTCTGGCTCTTCCTTCTCTCCGGAAAGGGATTTGAAGTCTAGGAGATATGATTTGTAGTCCACTTGGTATAGCTGAAGCGACATCTTCACATGTTTCTGTGTCATTTTATTTAAAGTCCTCACTCTGGAAGGAAAAAAATACTTATTAATTTTTTTGTTAACTACTGTTTATTTTTTGATTACTGTCAGTGTTTAAATTATACAGTGAATAAAAGCTCTTTTTTTGGAGAAATTCTTTACACGTCTCGCAAATCGCATTTTCATCTCGTGTTTTGCACTTTTTCATGAAGCTCATCATAGTTTAGTGATAGTCGCCTTATTAATGGTTATAGAGAGTGCACTTGTGCACTATAATATCTAGTTGGCTTGTTCAAATGAGATTGGCCGCCATGGCCGGAATTCGGTCAAAGAACATTATTATCTATACATATCATAAAATACTGAGTCAAATCCGTACATTGAATAATTTTTGGAAAATCTAATTGAAATAGACATTATTACCGACATAGAGGCCATATCTATTGTCTTTAGAATTCTTGTCTGTTTGTTTGTGACCGCATCACGAGAAAACCACTGGATGGATATTGATGAAATTTGGTATGATGATAGCTGGTTACCCAGGCCAATGCATAGGATATTTTTTTGCGGGAAAATATCTTATTCAAGAGAAATCTCAACTAACCGTTACAAACCGGCTATAAAACATCTAGTCCGGGAGGTAGTGTCAAATTTTTTACGGTGATTTTGGCATGGACTCTATGAACTTATTTTGATAGTTAGTACTTGTATAAGAACTAAAATATATGTCAGCTGGCGCGACTCCGGGGCTTTTGGGCTAGAGAAAATGTTAACGTAGATGAAAAAAAAATATTCTAAAAAAATATGTTAGCTTGACTTTCAAAGTTTGGTTATGAAGTATAATATCAGATCAGCTAACATATTTTGTCACGTACATGATACAGCTGACACTTTTTTTTAAGATCTACAATTCATTAACTAATTATTTATACTTTTTCATCTTTGCCAAAATAGTCCAAAAAAATTTTTTTTACTATCAACTTTCCTGGCATTTTCTCACCTTATGCCCCGGTTTTGGGCCAACTGACACCTCATTTATTAATAAGCGTTGGAACAACTGACTTTACAAAAAAACAAAAGCCATGCCAAAATGCTCCGGTCAAATTTGACACTACCTCCCGAACTAATCACACGGTATGTGAAATCTATTTTGTTTCCGGTCTTTAGAACGCGGGCGGCGCCGCGGGAAATGCTAGTTATTATATAAATTTTAAAAAACTCACCTGACATGATAAGGGTTAATGACCTTCCACTCGTAGTCCAGCGCCTTCATAGCACGGAACACTTCTAGCATGATGTCGTTAGGCTTGCTCTGCGACCTGATACCTAAATGCCATTTAGCCCTGAAATATAAATGTTTAGAGATAAAAATAGAACAATATACATCCTATGGTACTACTGTCTTGTCAAGTTGATATTTTTAATGTAAATAATGGTATTTTTAATAAAAAATATAACAAAAATAACACAAACAATGGGCTAGGTTGTGAAATAAGACTAATCTTGGAGGTTTTACTACTAGCTATAGAGGCATTATTCTAACCACCATTATCTCTTTTTTATCAGATCAAGATATGGTATTTCTATTCAGATTTCTATAAATATCGACCACAATTAGGTTTTTTCGGATTGAGTTAATAAGTGATTGACAGAATGAGTAAGTGATTGAGACAATGTGTAAGTGATGAAAGTGAATGTAATTGATTGAAAGACAATGTGATTGATTGGAAGAGAATGTGAATGAAAGAGTATGTGATTGATTAAAAGATAATGTGATTGAAAGAGTATGTGATTGATTAAAAGATAATGTGATTGAAAGAGTATGTGATTGATTAAAAGAGAATATGATTGGGTGAAAGATTATGTGGTTGATTGAAAGAGAATATGATTGGGTGAAAGATTATGTGGTTGATTGAAAAAGAATATGATTGGGTAAAAGATTATGTGGTTGATTGAAAGAGAATATGATTGGGTGAAAAATTATGTGGTTGATTGAAAGAGAATATGATTGGGTGAAAGATTATGTGATTGATTGATAGAGTATGTGATTTGGTGAATGAGTAACTGATTGGTTATGTATGTAAGCACATTACCGTTTGACAGGCGTGCCCTTGTGTTTGTCCTGCGCGGGCTGCGCGGCCGGCGACGTCTTATCGCGGAGGGGCGCGATGCGCTCGGGGTGCGGCCGCCCGCTCTCAGAGTGCGCGGGCGGCGAGTTGCCTAGGGGTCGACACTACTATAGCATATCGACTGTGAACTGGCAACCGGTCCATCTCAATTTTTTGTTCCAAGTTGATTTACTTATATTGTCCTATCTCGTTTTTATATTAGAAGGAAGCATATAATGCTACTTTTCTTTTTAATAACATGTGCAATAAAAATATTTAAAAACCACAATAAATTTTCTTATTAAATTTAATGATTCAAACAAGTTTTTTCTTCATCCTGTAAATTTGTCAAAATTGAGATAGTACCGGTTGCCAGTTCGCAGTCGATATACGAGTCGTAGGTTCGATTCGACATACGTGATATTACACTTTTCGTACAATATAGTACGAAGAACGAGTTTGATGGATATTACACGAGTTGGATGGATATTACACATAGTAATAATTTAGCGTAAGCGAAGCCGCGGGTTCCGCTAGTTATATACTTAAACCTCCTTCGAGAACCACTCTATCCATTGGTGAAAACATCATGAAAATCAGTGCAGTAGTTTTTTAATTTATCGCGAACAGACCGACAGAATTTGTTATATATAATACTAGCATTTCCCGCGGCTTCGCTCGCGTTCGAAAGGTTGGAAACCAAATGCAAAAATATTTTTCTCCCGTTTTTGCAATATTTTCAAGTGATGCTCCGTTTCTATTAGTCGTAGCACGAAGTAATATAGTCTATAGCCTTCCTCGATAAACGGACACAAAAAACTATTCAACACAAAAATAATTTTTCAAATCGAACCAGTAGTTCCTGAGATTAACGCGTTCAACCAAACAAACAAACAAACTCTTCAGCTTTATAATATTAGTACAGACGTAGTGATTAGTTAAACTCACTGGCAACATAGAAGTCCTTGATCTCAGCTTTGGCAGCTTCATCGGCTATTCTCTTATTATCTATGATTAGATGGTACGCGATAGCGAGCTGGTCGTGAGGATCACCGCTGAGTAACGCGTTGTGTACTTCGTTCTCGCGAACACCGAACTTGTCGCACACCTCAGATATGGCTTCAGTGTCTATCACGCTACTGTCCTGTTGGGTTTGTTTTTATGTTAATTAGCTTCTATTCTTGGCTTTAGCTATTTTTGGGTTCCGTAGAGATAATTAAATATGTTTATTTGATCGATGGTTTCCTCCAAAATGACAAAAAAAATTATTTTTTTGTTAAGCTCAACAAATAAATAAATATAATTAGTATGATGATAGTTACGATTGACTATCTTTATGATTATTTGCTATACAAAACTTAACAACATCTATCTTTACGATTTACTTCGTTACGAAAAAGTAATTGTAGTAAAAATTTCTTCTACTTCTACCAATTCAAATATCTCAATAATTAAATCTACGCGGGAGTCAAACCCACGTCCGCTAACATAGTGACGGTGCTAATTTGGTACAATATTAATAATATCACGATTCTACTATAAAAGAGTGTTTTTGCTACAGTGGATATTTATGTGGTTTTCCCTCTCATACCAGTAAGACAAATCTGCTACAATCGTTGAAAAAATAGGGGCGGACAGAAGGCAATGCAACGAAAATGAACGGTGCAATAACACTACACCTTTCAACTCTAGGCTGCGACCAATAACTGCTTTAGTATTACCCGGACTCAAACCTGAGACTTTATTATTAGCAGCTGTACATGCTAACAACTATACCAACAAGGCAGTCCATACATTCATATTAAATTATATAGAAGACACTGCATTCCTAGAATACTTATTAAAAATATAGTAAAATTAATAGTCAAAGCATTCAAATAATAAAAAAAAACTCAATTTAAAAATAATTATCTACAATACACATACATAATATATTCTACACCAAATAAAACTCTGGGACCAAGTAGTTTACATTTTCAATAAAAAGTTTCATAAAACCTTCAGTCAAAGTCAAAGTGAAAAATATCAATAAAAAAAAATAATATTGTTATAGACATCATTTTGTGTCAAGGTTTTGCTTAAGTTTTTATTCAAATAATAAAAATAGTAAATAAAAATGATACCAAATATTATTTGGTATCATTTGCATGCTCAAACAGCATGCAAAAGCCAAAAACAATCATGCCAAATTAAAAACAACTTCAAAAATATGCCCTAAGCCCTACAAAATTATAATTAATGAATAAAAAAATCAAAGTTAGTTACCATTGACCGCTACTCAAACCTATAGTTAGTGAGAACTCAATAATTTTGATTACCACCTGCTCCACTGGTGAGGGAAATAAATAACCCGGTAGATCTTTCTGGAACCACTCATGTTTTTTAACATCTTCAATAGTTGACCTTTTCATTGGATCAACTTGCAGCATGTTGCAAAGGAGACTCACAACACTTTTGTTTAAGTACTCTGGTATTGGGAATATTCCGGACTTGATTTTCCTAAACAAGGTAGGCACATGTTCATCGTCAAATGGTAGTGTACCACAGAGTAAGGCATAAAGAATGACACCACATGACCACACATCAACTTCTGGTCCAGCATATAGTTTTCCTGATATGACCTGTAACATAAAAAATATTATTTTGTTTAATGTTTGATATAAAAATATATTATATTCTTTTTTGTTGTATATATTTTAGTATGCTGAAATTTTCCATGACAAGTAAAATGTAGATGAGAGTAATAGGATAGATAGATGACCATTGATCTTATATGATCTTATACTGACATAATCAAGTTTTCTATTTGCATTACTTTTTATTTCTAGTAGTGATAAACAAAAAATAACACATAAATGAGAATAATCATGCTATGATAATTTAATTTAAAAAATTAAAATGTATTAATAACAAAATTACCTCTGGGGCAGCATAATTTGGTGATCCACAGGAAGTCCTCAAAAACTCACCATCCATCATCATATTGGATAAACCAAAATCTGCTATTTTTACATGCATGTTGTGATCCAGCAATAAGTTCTCTGGTTTCAAATCTCTATGAACAATCATGTGTCTGTGGCAATAATCAACACCTGATATAATTTGTTGAAAGAAGCGCCTGGCTTCATGCTCTTGTAACTTGCCACGTTTCACAATATAATCAAAGAGCTCTCCACCAGAGACATACTCCATAATCATGAATATATCTGTTGGTGTGGATATTACCTGTAATATGTGTTTATAAATATAAATAAATAGATACACTGTAATGTATATTTATAGACAGGAATATAACAAATACTTCATTTGTTTGAGGTCAGTTTTAAAAAAGCTTTGTATAAGAATAAGTACATACCTGATACAATTTAATTATATGAGGATGCCTAAAAAGCTTGAGGTTCTGTATTTCACGTCTAATCTTTCCGACGACATCTAGCGATTTGATCTTTTGTCGGTTAAGGATCTTTACAGCAACCTTGTGTTTGGTAAGTTGATGTTCTCCAATTTTTACTTTACCAAATGTGCCTACTCCTAAAGTATTTCCTAATGTATAGTGTCCTATTTTCACTATAGGCTGGTTGCCACTCGCCACCACAGGTTTATCAGACATTATTTATGACAAATTTTTCAAGACAAGTTCAAGAATCAAGGTTGTAATAGGTTAGTCTTACACTTAATTGAATCACATAGCAAATTGTATTTATAAAAGCATAGAAGTCATGTGAAGGTTTAATTAAAGTAGTAAGTCAAAAAAACACTGAGGAAAAAATTATTGCTAATTTGAAGTACAAATGATAATTTTTTTAACTGTCAATGTCAATTTTATATCAAAACATGAGACTACCATAGGTAAATAATAGTATTTACCTACAATGCGACACAAATGTCATAAGTGAAAAATTCCATATTCAGCAACAGCATTCTTGTAATTTTTAATTCCACATACACGAGTACATTATACCAATTTAATTTTCTGTAATACTTTAATACTTAAATATAAGAAAAAGGTCTATTGGCCTGTTTCTGATTAGGATTTTTATAATATATCTGGTGTAGTTTTCTTTTATGAGAATTCGTAATATTACTTTACCTAAATGCTCTTAATTTGTGTCTCATTTAATAGAGAGCGCTATACTCATATAAATAACAATAAAATGTGATTAATCTACTTTTACGAATCATATTTTTTTATTAAAAACAGAACTGGAATAGGTATGTCGAGTCATACGTCAATAAAAAAACAATAAAATTTTAAGGCATATAATCTATGTTTCCCTGCCCCACTGTGCTCCACCCCGCTTCTGCCTGTCTTTTCACTGACTAGCTGTCGTATAATGAGTAAAATACTAATATTGACGGAATTATTGTTGTTTTTATTAATAAATTGAAGAATATACAATTCCGCGATGGATAAATGTGGAATCTGCTTAAAGCCTACAGTTGTAAGTACTCCTCAAAATTTATTTAATGACTATTTCACTAAAAGTATTTTTGTTTTCTTTTTGTAGATTGTTATAAAAATAACATCTGAAATCAGATTTTCTAATATAGGGCCGATAAAGTTATTTACTTGTGTTTGGTTTCCATTTCTATTTAACTACAATCTAAAAATGTATCACCTTCGTGCAGTTGTAATAAAAAACCTGCATTCGAAACCTGCCCGCGGTATTTTTTTTACTTCCCTCGACCGTCGATCTGTTTTTTTTACGTCTGGCTCTGCGTCGTATAAAAAACATTTGTGTTTATTTTTTTCTGTTCGACAATACTGAATGCTAGCTTTCTGTTTTTCGATATCTCATGGTAATAATTTTATAAATTGAATTTGTTGTTTTATTATTTTATTATATTTACATAATAAAAATAGCGAATGCCGGCATTGATGGTTTTGTTGTTTGTTGTTAAATGTTATGAATTGAAAATTATATACTGTATAATATTTTTTTGTGACAAATGTGTATTTATTTTTCAATGTCTTTAGTTCTTAACACCTTAAAAATATGATTTAGCTACATGTTTATGTATTTAATTTTTTAGACATTATTTGAGACAGGCAAAGATGGTGTATATGCCTGTTTTAAATGCCAGCCTTTGGTGCCAGAAGTAACATTAGACGATCCTGATCCTGAAAGTTCAGATCAACAGCCACAGTCTCCTGTGCAAGAAGAGGTAAGTTCCATACATTCTGATACTTAAATTAATTTAGTTTATAAAAATCAGAGTTAAGAAAGAGAAATAATCAACTTTACAATTTTAAAGTTAATGATAGTTTAATTCACTTCAATTCTCTTGTTAATGGCTTGATTTTCAAAATTCACTTTAGTAGAGTGATCATAATAAAATGAGATTCAATTAAAATGGTTTTTTGCTATGTACAGCAAAAATTGTGTATGTTAGAAAATAAGTTTTAATTGTTACATGTCTCTATTTAAAATTTGCTTTTTTCTAAAGAAGTGCACCTTTGCAATTTAATATTACAGTTTATACAAAAATATGTCTTAAAACCTGAGATTAGGTCAAAAGAAAGGCTGCTGACATTTGAATTACATAACTATAATTTTTTACATAAACATTCTATCTTGGAATTAAAATGACTAATCTACAGTATTTGTTTTATAATTGTGTTACGTTTTAGTACTGCTGGACTAAACAGCTGCCTGTAGCCCAGTGGTACCACTCTTGCTTTGATAACAGAGTGATGCATGCTCTAATTCAGGTCTCGCACCTCTGATATTTTCATCTGTGAATAATTTCTAACAAGATTTTTGAAAGACATGTGAAGTCTGCCAACCCACACTTGGCCAGAGTGGTGGAGTATGGCCTGATCCCCTTCATATTAAAGGGAGGAGCAGTGGGATGTTAATATAAGTTCTTAAAAAACATATTTACTTTTGCAGGAAAGTGAAGGAAATCTATACTGTGGTATTTGTAATAAATCATTCCACAAAAGCATGCAGCTTCAGAACCACATGCGCAATCACCGTGCTGAAAGGAGATTTGTGTGCACTTATTGCAATAAAGGTATAATTTTTTTTCAGTTATTGGCACTGGCAATAAGGCAAATATTATAAAGTATGTACTGGTTTTTAAGTGAATTATCAAATTAATATAAAGACATAATTATAGACTAGATTTATTATTATTAATGTTACTAAGCGTAAAGAAAAAGCTTAACTTCTAAGAACAACTGTGAAAAAATTCAGAGAAACCAAAATATATATTTTTTTATATATAAAATAATAAATTACAATAATTCCACAAAATTGAAATAGAGGAGGAAGAGGTTGGAGGCTATCACAATTACAAATTATATCTGAGGACTTATCTCAGGATATATCTTTACCTATCAACAATAACTCACATATTGCTTAATGTCAGAAAGTCAGAAACCTGAATGCAAAAAATATAGTATAAATATTTTAAAATCAAAGTTAACTTTAATACTTTCAGTTTGGTTTATGTTAATGAAGGTTGTATGTTTAATGCTACAGTGTTGCAAATGTTTACTATGAATCACATTTATCTTGGGTTTTAGTATTATTTTTCAAAGACATTAGATAAATACTATCATAAGGAAAAAAATATATGTTGTTTTTTTTTGTTATGAATAAACTAAAAGTCCACCAAACTGATTTAATTTAGCATGAAGAAAGTTTGAGACCCTGGGAAGGACATAGGATAGTTTTTATCTGGAAACCATCCCATAAGGTAAAGGGATGAAAAGGGGGATGAAAGTCTGTATATATTTGTAAAGGGAATCAATCATCTCTCTATAAGAGAATAAGAGATAATAAAAGTAATATACTTTATGGTTCCTTTTCTATGCTAACCATTAAAAAGTAAGTAGGGACATAACCAAAAAAAGTGAGGGTGGGACCTACTTTAAAAGTAAAAAGTTATGAAAAATTGTTTATTTCCATTTTATTGTTTTAGCGTTCTCTCAATCCAACAATCTCCGTGCACATCTTCGTATTCATACAAACGAGCGACCATACAAATGTCAAGAGTGTGGGAAGGCTTTTACTCAGGTAACAACATCTTATATGACATACTTAAAAAAATGTTTTTTCTTAATATTATATGTATGTTTAATAAATATTACCTACTTTGAAATACGTCAAGTACTGTGTTTTATAGAAAACTACATAACACTTCCAATTCTTGAGGGTTTTGAGAATTTTCACTTATAGAAAACAAATAAGTCTGTCTATGATTTTAAAATAATGTTTTTATTTCTAATTAAATAATCTGTAAAACCTAAAGTTTTTTTTGTTTGTTTGGGTAATCTTTACAATAACCGAACAAATTGTTATGGCACTTTCATTGAAAGATACGTGACTTGGTACACATAAACCCCATATATGTTTTATAATAATATTTAGAGTCCAGCGTGGTAGTCAAAAATGATCGCAAACGAATTTATTATTTTACGAAAAAGTCCTTGACGTGTTTATTCTCCTAAGGTATATTTACAAGAACTTTTTTAGTATTATAATATATCTTACATAATACATATTTTTGGTCATATATTCAATATTTCTCTTAGACTGTAGTTAAAATGAGAAGACGTAATTTATTACAAGTCTAGCTAAGAAAATAATGTTGATTTTCAGGTCACAAATTTGAATAACCATGTCCGTCTTCACACCGGAGAGAGGCCTTTTGTTTGTCCAGAGCCCGGTTGTGATAAAGCATATGCTCAGGTGAGATAGAAACTAGCATTTCCCGCGGCTTCACACGCGTTCGAAGAACCGGAAACCAAATTCTTTCTGAGTCGCGTGGTATGATACCTCGCAGAACTAACGCCTGTCCTTCTTCCCGATTTTGCAACATTTTTCATTGATGTTCCGCTCCTAGTGGTCGTAGCGTGATGTAATATTGCCTATAGCGTTCCTCGATAAACGGACTATCCAACACAAAAAGAATTTTTCAAATCGATCGATCAGTAATTCCTGATCTCCCTCTCTCAATGAGCTTAGACGGGGTTATTTAGTATAAACATAAACGAGATTTAAAAATTAGCTTGCCAAAGAAGTTTTACTTCTGACATGTGTACTTTGTACACCTACACACGCACTTTTTTTTTGTCAGGTGACAAACCTGAACCAGCACCGCAAGCGTCACATGGCGGGGCGACCCGTAGAGCAGAGCTACGACTGCACGGTGTGCGGCGAACGCTTCGCTCAGCGCAACCACATGTACTTGCACAGGTATCAGTGTTGCCAGACAAATGTCCAGTTAAACCGTATATGTATATTGAATAAGATTCTAATCATTTGTGTTGCCAGTCGACAAATTTAAAGCTTAAATATATAGTAAATTTCTGTTGAATATGAAATATTTTTTAGAAAATCTTATTGAAATAGACATTATGATGGATACAGAAGTCAAATTAGGACAAATTATGCTAAGAGGGATATTACTTTGAAGGAGCATAGCTTTATAACAAGTTACTACCTAGTATAAAAATGTAAGCTCAATTAACACATTTAAATTTCAGCTCTCACAATATATTATGAAAAATAAATGTTGATTAATAACATCATGAATCTAACAATAATTTAATTATGTTTAATACACTTGTAAGTTGTAACAGCTATGTCACGACCATTAATTGTATATTTTCTCTAGATTGTCATGTAAGTGACTTTATCTTTTTGAGAATAAAAATCTTTAAACCTTTAAATTTATAGTTTTTTAAATTTTTGTCTGTATGCAAACGCATTACGAGAAAACCAGATTTTGATGAAATTTAGTATTTGTGTACATGAATGATGTTTTTTTTTAAAAAGACTGATTTCCTCCAACGTTTATTACCAACACACAATTTATTAACCTGAAGGGTTGCGATTTTTATGCTTGAATTTTCATCCGTCAAATGTATGAAAGTAAATCATAAAATTCCTTTCTTTGGTAATTATTACCATAAATATGTATTCGTAATTGAAAAAATTTTAAGCAATTCCAGCTCTAACTTCGAAGAAATAAATAATATTTTGTGCCCTCCGTTACAAGGCAAGTTGTTGAATTTTGATGAAGTGTCAAATCCGACTTCTTAGATTGTGACGAATATAAGTCAGACATTATATTAGATTTTTGAAGTGAAACTTCTTTAGAATCGTTGCGATTTCAAAGTCGATGAAACGAAAAAATAATTCCATAGTACCAGGCACTCAGAGACGGGGAAGAGTTAGCCTTAGTTAGATCTCGCCCACCGCGAGTCACTGACATTCCTAACTCTGTCTAACACGTGGGTGTGACCTTCGCACCATTTCCCTCTCTCAACGAGCTTAGACGGGGCTATTTAGTATAAATATAAAAGAGATTTAAAAATTAGTTTGCCAAAGAAGTTTTACTTCTGACATGTGTACTTTGTACACATGCACTTTTATTTCTTCTAAAGTTTTGAGTAAGGAGAGTTACATGAACGATGTTTGTTCATCCAGACGGGAAGCACACGACGTGAAGTCCCCATTACGCGGCGTGGGACGCCCCGCCGAGCGACGCCTGCTCGCCGCGCAGGACGACGAGCATGAAGACGTGCAGGACGATAGCAGTTAGTTATATTTATTTTAATTAATAAATTAATTATATTAATTACTAGCTGATACCCGCGACTTCGTTCGCGTTGCTTGAAATATTAACAAAGTTTTCCGCATGCGCGCTACGCCGCTTGCCCCACTACTCCGCGAGAAGGAAACATACATCACTGAACACGCAGTGCATGCACAAATCGTTGTTTCTTGAAACTTTAATAATTTTTTATTAAATGAAGATATCGCAATTTTTTTTTTGATAAGGGCCAAATGTCTAAGAAATAAAACTTAGAAAGTTTCATTGAAATCTATCCAGTAGTTTTTCCGTGATGCGCGCACAACTGCAGACCTCTATCATTTTATTTATATAGATTTATTTTAATGAATTAATGTTTGTTCTATTTATTTAAATTTAAAATATATGTACTAGTAATACTGATTAGTCCAGGCGCATTTGGCGGCTTTGATTGACATTTGCGTGCGTGTCGTCACTCACTTTTGCCCAGACAGCCACAGTGGTTACACACTAAACTAAACTACTTAATTTGCGTATGTAACTTGTAAACCAATAAATCATTATCTACTCAAAATCAAATATTCTTTATTCAAATAGACTTTTACAAGCTCTTTCGAATCGTCATTTTTACATTATTAAAATTAAATGTCAGTCTGTAAGTCTGTGAGTAAGCTACCACCGGCTCGGAAAGCTGTTCTGCTGAGAAGAACCGGCGAGAAACTTTGATATTACATTTCAAAAAAATGTACTTTGAAAAATAAACCAAATGTGTATTCATTTTTTCTTTTACATTCTTACGTAATAAATATTAAACAGGGGGGGATGGGGTCGGCCTATTCTTATTTTTTCTTATAACAGGGGGGGGAGGGGGTCAAAAGCTAGCGAAAATAGTCTAACGTAATAAACGAATAGTCCCTATATAAAAGATGAGAAATAAAATATTTATTTATTTATTTATACACATGTATATACGTATGGTCGCGTGTGCGTGTCGCAGAGTGGGGCGTGTCGTGCGTGTTCTCGTCGTGCGGCGCGCGGCTGGCGTCTGCGCGCGCGCACACCGAGCACCTGCTGCGCGCGCACCAGCTGCGCGTGCTGGCGCAGCGCAGACGCCTCGCGCCCTCGCGACGCGGACGCCCGCCCAAGGTATGTGCCCCTGTCACTGGTGTTATTATAGGGAGGCCCCCCACCCAAAGGGGCCCGAACCAAAGGGCCCCCGACGCAAAGGGGCCCCGACCCAAGAAGAAACCCAGATATAACTTAACATTTTTAACTGAATTGTTTGTTCCGAAGTACTTAAAAATTATATTATTTTCTGGGATGCCAGAAGAATTTGCCACGGTATAGTATAGTTACGCCACTGCTCATACCCAACTGTTCTCAATCAATATGTGTGGTGGCGCTAGGATTGCGTGCGAGAGAGAGCAAGTACAAGCGCACTCACTGTCCCTGTCACTCTCATACCCAACTGTTCCCATTCAGATCTGTCGTAGCGCTAGCAGCGTGTGTGTGTGTGTGAGAGAGAGCGCACCCACAAGCGCACTCTATTCCTCTCACTCTCATATTCCGGTAGGACGACCACTCAGCACGACCAGTGAGTTGGCATAGGACCGACGCGACACGTGCTCTGCCTCAGCTCGGAGCTGACACGCCGCTAACTTCCTAATTCCGTGCTGTTACTGAGGCTTACTAAACAAAAAGACTTCACTAATAATAAAATAAATATAAATAAATATGTTGGGACATTATTAATTTAAAATTAAATTTATTAATGACCCGCTACTCGAACCCAAGATGAAAAACCGTACATACTAGCAATTACATCACAAGCTTGTGCTACCTTAATATTCATCACCTGCTGGAGTTTGTTTTGTTTGATATAAAACCTATTAGCACGCATTGGCAATAAAACTGACTTGCGGATATAACACATAAAAACTACTGGGCCAAACTATTTTAAATTTTTATGCGACCAAATGGCAGCTATTCCGCATCAAACAAAAGGAGAATCACGAAAATTGGATCATAAATCACAGAGTAATCGGTGTACATACATAAAAAAATACCGATCGAATTGATAACCTCCTCCTTTTTGAAGTCGGTTAAAAATGGCATGGCGCTGTTATCTTATCAATGTATAATATAATGTGTATGTTTGGGCTTGCCTTGTCCAAGATCCAATCGAATCCCGTCTTGGGTTAAATTGCCGATTTCTTCTGGTTCGAGGTTATAAAGTAGTTTCACTGCTGAGCTGAGCTCTTACTTCTCTCTTTCGTGACGGGCGTCAAATTGTCTTTCCACCTTTTTCGGGTGTAATATGACATGAATAGAGAGTGCATGTTGTGTTTGTACTATAATATCCTCTGCGTAGTCGGGTAACCTCACTGAGATGGCCACCGCCTACTCAAATTTACCAGTTCCGTACAGTCAATTTGTATGTACATTAGGGTGGCGCAAAAAAATCGACTGTTTTTCTTTTTTGAGTCTCGTGTGAAAAAATGTTAGTTTTTGATGTTTTTGGTGTTTTTGTTTGTTGAAAAATTCGGAGCGACCTCTTAAAATTCTTTTTTTGAACTCTCCTTTGGAGAGGGCTCGTTAAAGATGTTTTTGGTGTTTTTGTTTGTTGAAAAATTCGGAGCGACCACTTAAAATTTTTTTTTTAACTCTCCTTTGGAGAGGGCTCGTTAAACATCAAAAACTAACATTTTTTCACACGAGACTCAAAAAAGAAAAATAGTCGATTTTTTTGCGCCACGCTTAATGTACATAGATGTAAAAACATTATTTTTATTAAATTGTTTATATTATTTCAGATTCTAAAAGACCCCCTCGAACTCTCCAGCTCAGAGTATGATGAAGTAAGTCAAGATTTTAATCACTGATCATTTTTCAAATATTGAAAAATAATACTTTATCTATAAATCATATATTTTATTTATAAAACAAAATTTTTATACCAATATATAAATATATTTGATTTTCAGTTGAAAATCATTAAAGAAGAGCCCCAGTACTTGCCCAAACTGAAAGTTTCGAGTTTGTTTCAGTGATAGCGATATATAAGGACTATTTACTAACCTTAAAATCAGTGAATATAATTACATATTTTAGCAAGATTATAATATTGTAAATCTGTAACGAATAGAATCGATTCGATATTGGTATCGATTTTCGAATATCGTTTGCTTTTGAAGATAATAAAAATCAAATGTAATACAAACAAATGAAAAGGGGATTAATTGGTGTTCAGATTTCTTAAAAGGAGTCTAAGAATTACTATAAATATAAAAAACTATTTAATCTGTGCAATATTTAAAAAGTAAAAATCAAAGTATACACAGATTACACAGTAATTAGAACTTTTACGCTGTCAGTATTCGATATTTGAATATCGATTTTTTTATCGAATATTCGTTACAAAAGTACTGTACTTAATTGGTTTATATTTCATATAATTCGGAGAATAACCGTAATTTTAAGTATGTTCAAGAGATCTATAGATATGGATAACTTTTTTTATAAATAAGTGATACATATAAGTGCAATTTACTTTTTAAATATATAGATTAAATAATTAAATATAAGATGTAAAGTTTATCATAGTGTAAAGGATATTTAGGCAATAATATTTTGGGTGACCAAATTTTTTCCAAAAATATTGATTTTCTTTGAAATTATTACATCAACTTTACATAGCACCTTTTCTGATAATTTTTAACAGAAAAAGATTTTTTCAAATTTATTTCGTCAATTACATAGACAATTTTAGAGGTTACAGCATGTTGACAAAATATATGTATTGCCAGATTTTAATTGTAGTGTAACTAATATATATTTTCTTATACATACCATAGAGTTATTTTCGATAGATTCGATATCATAGACATAATATACATAGAATATAATTATAAATAATTTTGGGGGCGTATGCTTGGAGGCAACGATCGCTATATAATTTTTTTAACATGTGGATTACTATGAAACTGATAAGAGTAAAAAGAACATTTAACGAGAAGAAGAAACGAGTAATAAATAAATATATATTTTTTTTATTTGTTTATAATATTAATTCTTTAGTATGTGATACTGGCGACATTTTTTTCTTTTTTTTATAGAGTTGCTTGCCAGTTCTACTGTATATTATGTCTGTAGAAATAACTAACATTATTTATACACAAATCTATATTGTTATTGAATTATATGTATTTGATTTTTTTCCTATTGAAATTATGTTTTTTTACAATATATTATGTATTTTCCAGATGACATGATTTAATTTGCAAAACAAAATAAATACTTGCGTTTATTTTTATGTGAAAAATTCAAAAGAACATGATCAAGATGGCGGAGATCATATTTTAGCTTTTATGTGGGTATGTCAAATTCCAAAACAAAAAAATCTTGTTATATTTACTTTTTTTTTAAATTAGAAAATTACAATATTTATTTAAATATGTTATCTGGAAAAAGTATTAGAGCTTTTTCTAACAGCAATTATTAAAAATAATGTAATCTTTTCTATATATAGTTTGTTTTAAAACTAATAATAACTAACGTTAAATGAATATGTTTAATAATTTGATAGAAATATACATCTCAAGATGTTATATCATTATCTCTTAGTAAGTAAGTAGTAAGTACAGAATATAGATAAGCAATAGAAATGCCTGCTTGGATTTATATAGGTAAGTATTTTTACTTGATTACTCATACTAAAAGTATTATGAAGTTTGCGATTGTTGATAATTAGATATTTGCACAGAAGGTATTTTTTTTTGTTTTTTTTATATAGCTTGAGTGTAATATGAACTTAAATAGGTTGTATATCTCGGGTTGAACGTCACGAGTCCATCAGTAGTTTGGAAAATACAAGCTTTACAAGAAAAATTAACAGGATTTTTTTAATTATTGCTTTACACTTATATAGCGTATAGGCGTTAATAATTTTTGTGCTTTATAAAATTATTTATTACATAATTATCTTTAGCACGCAAACGTTCTTTAACATTTTTTTCTTTAGTAATAGTAGTATTTTTTACTTTTTCTTTTTTGGATGCTTTTTGTTTGAACTTGAAACAATTTGTTAACACAAAGCCGTTTCCGATCTCAAAATACACTATTTGGCCTTAATTTTTCCTTACATTTTTTTATTTGAACCCTGAACCTAGAATCCTTATTGGGTAGTAATCGTAGGACAGTGCTATTATATTAAATTATAGATATAACTTCATCATCATCATCTTCATCATCTCGAGGAAACCTGCATATCTAAAGAACTTAGCAAGTTTTCAGAAGACATGCTCAGTCTGAACGCACTTGCCCAGTGCGGTGGATTATGGTCTTATCCCACTCATTTTGAGATGCCCAGCAGTGGGACTTTAAAGAAACGTTGAATATATTAATGGCGACAGATTGTTCACATGATCTACTTCTCTTTAAATATTAAATATATTTAAAGAGAAGCAGATGGAAGTGGAAGTAGTCAAAAAGATTTTCATCCATTTTGTTTAGTAGCCTACAAAAATAATGTTATCAAAATGAAGAGAAAAATGATTGAGAAATCAGTAAAGTGAATATTATGCATATTTTAAGATGGCAATAATTTTAATTAATAATTATATTATTATTTTTTTCTTTTTGAGCTAGACTTTGCTCAGTGCTTCCATAGACAATATTTAAAAAAACTGCCTTTTATAATTATTGACTATCACTACACAGTTGGTTAGTAAGTTAGTTCCGATGGTTGAGAGAGTGATGGCACCGTTATAATATTATGTATATTTTATGTGCAAGTCTAAAAATTGATTTTATAAAATATATTTTTTATTATATTTCATTCATTCATCATTAAATATCTGAAATATTTACTTATGCTTTGTTACAACAGTTTATTTAATTCAATTAAATTTATGTACTTATTTTAATGTAGTAATATAATTATGTATTATACAATGTAATTTTTATTAGCATATAAATATTTTATTTAAACTTTAAATATAACAATATTATAGAATCATGGTTAGGTCTCTTTTAGTGATCATCTTCATACTAAACTATAATTCGCGTCATGTAAAAAGAACGCTAGCTGTCAAGTTGCGCAGAGGCGATTTATCGGCCAATTTGGTTGGTTTGTCAGTTCAAAATACCATCGCGCACACAAAAGTTATTAATTACGAAATGATTTTATATAAAAAATTGTGCAAAAATATTTTTGACCTATATTGTTTTATAAAGAGAGAATCTGATAATATTGCAGTTAATAATTAAAAAATATATATTAAACGAATTAATTAAATTTTTTGTTAGTAAATTAAACATTCTACACTGAATCAAACATATTTTATTAATTAATAGAATTCTATTTAATGACATACTATCTAATGTATTTTTCAATGTACCTACCAATAATCAATATACATCGTGAGTGAAAGGCAAGTTAAAAAATAAAAGAATAGGCTTAGGAATTTCGTATGCGAATGTACCGATGCGCAAACACACCCCCTACCACTTTCTTCCAGCGTTCTTTTTACGTGATGCGAACTGTATTATTATGTTACATTGTTATGTAAATGTAATGATTTTTTTAAATTATATATTTTACCTAATCTCATAATTTTTGATATAATGAAAGCAGTAATAAAGGCAAAAATAAAACAAAAAATGCCATTGATTTAATAGAACATGTGAAGTTTTTTGTAAAGATTTTTTTTGCAATTTTATCGTCATGCAGTTAGTTTCTATATCAGTCTCATTTCGTTGTTGAAATAGAAACGTTCCGATACCTGCAAAGAAATTGTACTCACTATTGTAGTTTTGATTTTGACCATCAATATTAACGGTTTGATATTTAGATTCTAAATGTATGAATTATTTAAATTTAATTTTTATTCTTGAATTGTAAAACTTTTTCGCGCACATAAGAGTAAAATTTAAGCGTAACTATATACAGAGTAACAATGTTATTCTTTGTAGTATCAATTTATCAAATCATTTGGATTTTAAATTTGTCTCCTTAGAAATTTAATCACCATTAATATTTATTATTGTTTATTTATTTTATTTCATCTCATTGTCTCAGTTACGATCGTGAATGGTATAATTATGTATGGGAGCTCATAATAAAACACTTGTGCAAAGATTTTTAATAAAAATACATTTTAAATACAGATTCAGATTCAAAATAAGTTAGAAATATGTGATAAATAGACTTTTCATTTCTCTAGTGCCTTTATTTTGTGAAAGTTTCATCATTTAAGGCTTAGTAAATGTTGCGCGTAGCCTTGTAGGTATATAGTAGGTATAAGGTGCAAATGTTCCTAAGAGTGTCAGATTATCGGATCGGTTTGTTGGTATGGGGCCATTCATTTATTACGTAAGACTGTTTTTGTTAGTTTTTGACCGCCTATATTATAACAAAAAATAAGAATAGGCCGACCCCCTCTCCCCCTTTTCAGTATTTATTACGTAAGAGTTTAAAAGAAAAAATGAATACCCTTTTGGTTTATTTCAATGTTTATTTTTCAAAGTAAATTTTTTTTGAAATGTTTATTTGTAATTTCAAAGGTACAGTACCTTTCGCTCGGTAGCCCGCGCTTTTTCAAAGTATAATTTTAACTTTGCGCATTTGTTTGACCTTACGTAAGAACTATCGAGACTCCCTCCCACCCCTTGTAAGAAAACATAAGACATGGTCAATCCCCCTCCCCCCTAAATTGTCTTACGTAATAAATGAATGGCCCCTATGAAGCATTGTATGTAGTGTATAGTCGACAATTTCAATATTTCTAGCCTTGTTAAGCGGCAATGGCGGAGATTTTTCTATTAACATACACTTATCTTAATAAAATATACAATTTTCAATTATGCTGTTTTTTTTTATTTTTGACCCTTGCGTATTATTGTGCTCCTCATAAAATATCTCAAAGTTTAAAGCTTGTGCCGTAAGTTCTTTAATTGAAAAAAAAATAAATTCCAAAACCAAAAAGTGGTAGCCCAGTGGTTACACGCTTTCTCGAGTGAAGCGGGTTCAAATACAAATCTCGCACTTGATATTGTCATTTGCGAATCATTTCTAACACGTTACCACATTGCAAGTTGTCGAAAAAGACGTGAAGTCCGGTATTGAAGGGGCCCGAGTCCAGCAGTGGGTGCTAAATACAATACAAACCCTATACTAGTTACAAGGTTTTTATAAATAATTTTTACAAATATTTTTCTGAACGTACATACAAAATGTTCGTAAAAAAATTTCAACTGAATTTTGAAGCTGTTATATTCAATCGATTGAGTTAAAATTTTGCATACACTATTAGTTTCTATCAACGCTACCTGACATAGAAAATTCATCCAAATTATTTTATGTATGATTATTATTTATTAATTATTGTAGTACAATATTATTCAACTCAAATTGTTAATAATAACCTCAAACAATCAAATTTTGTGCTTAATTAAAAAATATCAATAAAATAGTCGTAACGCCACCGATTATCTGAAATGAAAAATAATTATACATATAGTATTTATAGTGCATGAATGTTATCTATTCATGCATATAAAACAAAGGCAGTGTGCTAGAATTCAGTTGTACTTTGGAGCTAAGAGAAGTCTGAGAAAATTTTAAAAGTGAAGAAAAGTGAATTAAAGTCATAGTGAAAGTGTAACTACTAACTCTTGAAAAACATAACCCTCATTCTGGCGCAGTTGGGTAAAAAGTATAAGAATGTAATTACAACCTTAGATATTAGGGGTCTTCCTAGAGACAGCACACCAAGAGCAGTATAAGATACATCGTTAAGCAAAATATGATTATAGAAAGCATCAAGTTCATCTCGCAATGGGTCGACTTCAGACGTTACGTGGCACATCACTTTACCGACTAAGAGTCGAGTTTTGGCCAGCTAAAATAAAGGAAGGAAAGAAGGATAGTATAACATTTGAAAATTATTGTAGTCATGGTTTGTTGTTAAAATCTCTTAAGGGGTGTCAGTTTCCGGATTTAAATTTCTTTTTTAATATTTTTTTTTCTGTAGTATTCGTGAGCAGTTCCATCCTCTGGTGCCCACCTATCGTTGAATTTTGGGACACTGTACAATGTTTAAGACATACATTTTAATACTTTTTATTACTTCATTCATATTGCTTAATCGACGACCACAGTTATATTTATTTTTCTTGAATTTAAATATAGAATTAATAGTATTTAATGTACCTCTTGCTCGGTGCGACAGCATGGTTCCACTAGTGTTATTATTTTCGCAATAATTTGTGCGACCCAAATCATCTGCATTATTGCGAAATACCAGTCTTTCGAACCTGTGTAAACGGAAAAATGTATATTATATCCATTAAACTCATATCGCATCTAGTAAACACTTTTAAGAATACATTGTTTTCTGGACAAATAAAATACCTGTTTTCATTTTATTACCTACTGTTGAATTATAACAACCTAGCGACTCATCACTCATCATATTTAACGAGGATTTTAAAAAAAAGTAATTACCATCATGTTTATCAAGCGCATGTATCGTCTTTAGTAAATGGAAGAAAATTACAATTAAATGTAATGTCAGTGATGCCAGTAAATAGAATACGGTGACGCTTTCGGTATTGTTAAACTCCCGCAAAACTTTGCAAACGTTGACGTAAGCTTGGCCAATTTCCCGAATTTTACGTGCCAACTTATTTTTTTCTTTGCTTAACACATCTGTAATTTAAAAACAAAGCATATAAAAATAAGGATATATCGACATACAAATAATACAAAGTCCCTCAATACCTAGTACTAGACTCTGGTTTAACATTATTTATTGTTTTTAAATGCTAATCATTTTTGTTTAAATATTATAAATACGATTTATTTTTACTATAGATGTCATGTGGCATCTACAATTGAAGAATTTAGCATAGTTTCTATTTTAAGATCAAAAAGTAAGGCATAATTTTTTTTTTAATTTTAAATGGTTGTAATAAATACCTGGATATCGCTGCTCCGTCGTTCCCATCAAATCGATTGCTATATTAATTGAATTAAACGGTATTTTAAGGGTACTTGGTTTAATTTTTTCTTCCAAGTTTTTAATACTTGCTAATAAAAAAAGTTTTATTATGAATTCTATATCGCACGCTTAGTATTAAAGTGACCGAATTAAAAAAAACTGTTTTTTGGCAAATCGCAAAAAACGATTTACAATTAGGAGTTTGGCTATTTCCTTGGACATAAATGTTGCAAAATGTTAGTTGTATGTTTAAGTTTTGTTTTATAGGTCGAATATGAGCCATTGATTTGATTGAAACTTACATTTGAATCGAATACCGTTTATTTTGTATTTTATAAGCTGTCAAATTTTTTCTTGCAGTTTTAGGTCTATTTTATACTAAATAGGGGTTACTGTGTTAAAAAACATTAAGACCTAATTAATTTTAAGTCTTTTTGTTACTAAATTCAAATACTGCTTAGGTGTACAATTAAGGCTTAAGTCACATTATTACTAAAAATCATAGTCATTTTTTTAGTTAGGATATTTAATGAAAAATTCGGACAATATTACGTAACAAGTTTGTAATAAAACTATTAAAAAATCAACAATGTTGTACTTAATATATTTAAAAATAAAATATGGCATAATAATGAAAGTTTTTACAAATTTACTAAAATATAAATACTAAGTATCAAATAATAAAATTTTAAAACTAACTAATTTAAATGATGTAGCATCTTAGATCAATTAAAAGAGATCTTAACTTCTTAGAAATTAATTAATCAGTCTCATAATAATATGGTAATCTCAGTAGTTAGTCTAGATAGGTTTTAATCAGTTCACAAAAGGAACTCCTCCATCGTCACGTTATATTATGATTATCTTAAAATTAAAAAATTCTCTAAATAATTTAAAATTATAATTATGTACTTATAAAACCATGAAAGTTACATTATCAAATAATTTAGAAAACTCAATCATGTATTATATTCCCGGTGGTATAAACATTGGTATATTCTTTTCTTATATAATAATTATAATCATCAAAAATCAATCTTAAATCAGTATCAAGGTACACAATTACAAAATGGTATCATAAAAATCGGAATAAAAGTTAGGTATCAAATTCTTAGCAATTAATTCGCGTAAATCTTTTTTTTTATTCTCGCTCAGCTCTTGTTTGCCTGAATAAGCCTTGACTAGCGTTATGTTGTGTAAAGGCAACATTTTAGTTCGCCTATTCCGAACACATACTTCGTAAAAATCTTGTTGTTTATATGAGACTTTAATATAAAAAGAAAATGGGTTAGTATTTGTCACCCTAATCATTTTTATGTCATTCCATACAATATTATCTCCATTCTTAGTTTTATTAAAATTGTATCCCCAACTTTCTTGTAACTGTTTTAAGTCGTAAAAGTTATCAAATGTACGCTCATTGACTATAAATCTGCTGCCTGATTTTCGTGCATTTTTAATAATGGATATATATTGATGTGGCGAATATATAGGCCCAGATTTTAAATTCTTTTTTACTTCTTTTTCTATGAGGCTATGTATGTTATCCGCCTCATTTTGTGTATGGCCTTTTATTAAATATTTATGTGTGATAGATTTAATATTCAAATGTGTAACTGCGTAAAGATAGAGTGTAACGATAAATTTATTCTTGTTTTGCCCTCCGCAATTGTCTGAGTACAGTATAAGATGTATGCCTTCGTCATTAGTAGCACTGGCTTCAGCACAAACTTGTTCAAAATAGTGTAGTAGACACGTCCCTATTTCATTGGCACCTCTTTTACCGTCGGTTTCGTTCCAAAAATAACAATGCACGTTGTTGTACGACTCCTGAATTTTGCCTTCTACTTTTTTGTTTAAGGAGGCAACAGTGAAATTATAGCTCTTGAGCTTACTTTTATAATAAAAAGCTGAGGTGTCCCCTTTGGGCGATTGAAGAACAGCTTGAAGGTCAAACAAAATGACTTTATTTTTGTTGTCGATTTTACATCGGTCGTTATATTTTTCCTGTCGACTGAGGATTTTTTCTTCTAAATGGGTATCGTATTTTTCTTTTATAAAGAGTTTTTGTTCAGGCGATGAATTATCGTATTGCAAACATGTGTCACACTGATCCTTTCTTGGGCGAAAAAACGATATATTGAATTGTGTAGTGAAAATCTTGTAAAATGTGCAATATTTTCCTGCAGGCCTATTTTTCTGGTTTTGGACTTCTTTGAAGTCTTTAAAAAGATCTACTATTGTTTTTCCACCGTCTATGTATTCACGGGTTGAAGATTGTCGCGTGTAATGAGAATCAGTTCTTGGAATGGAGTTTATAAATAGTTTAATGTCAGAAATTAATACTTCATCTGATTTATTATTACTGGTCATACCTCTGCAATCAGTCTTCAAAATTCCATGTTCATCAGTCTTAAGTTTAACAGTACGAATCATACGATCAGATATGTTCAAAGTATTAGTAAAAAAGGTTTTGCAAACTCGGATCGGAATACCAGCAACTATAAAATGGAAAGCTTTATTACAATGTCTTGGGTTCAGTGAATTTGTATATTTATATCGGGGTGTAATATCAGTTAAACACGATAAAATAAAAGATCGTTGATTATGAATGTCTCCAAGTTCCCAGTATGCATTAAAAATACTTTGCCTTTGAACAGAATCAATCTTGCTAGAACATCGCAATCTGCACTTGTCATTACATGGTGGTTTAAGTTCACGAGCTTTTGTTATAGTATTTTTGCTATTAATATATGACTTACCAGAATTTCTCAATTTTTTAGCTTTAGTCTGCTTCCAGTTTTCCGGTTGTTTTGTGCGTTTTTTTCCTTTAGGAGTAGTAGAAACTGTGGATGTTAATGAAGTTGTCCCTTGTGTTATAATATTATCTTGATTCTCTCTTGTTCCTTCATTTAGTTCTCTTGTTGGCTCAGGTGTTATATTTTCTGTGTTATTGGTATTCAAAAGTTTTTCGAAAGTCTCTTCATCAGAGCTATCAAATGATGAAGAATTTGAAGTTGAAGAACTACTACTCGAAGTACTACTACTTGAACTCGAACTAGGAGAAATTACCAAACGAGTATCCCGTTTGCCGTCCTGTGCTACGAAAGTAGGATCACCATCGCTTAAATCTGCGTCGCTTTCTTCAGGATTAATTGGTGACACGCGGTAATCTATGAGTGACTTCTGACGGCTTTCAATGTGTTGGAAGTACTCTGCGGCATTCAAATATCCTTCATTTTCTGGTTTATTGCGTACATTGCTTAGCATCTGTAAGAAAATATTGCAAAAGATGAGTAAAAATATTATTACTATATTTTAACTAAACATACATAAAATATGCATAAGATTACAACAATATCACATACCTGGAGATTTGTACTTTGAGTCGGAATAAAATCAGTATCATGTTCGAGCTCATTGGATGCATCACATATCGCCTGAAAACAATAATATTATGTGAGCAGGCGAGTTAATGAATTTAAGGTGACCCTGACCAGTACCTTAAGGACAATTAAATGATTTTTACATACCTGGGCATTATAAATTTGAGCTGGAATATCGCTATCTTGAGTCTGAATTAAAGATAGAATTTTTCTAGATCGCGAAGAAGACATTCTGAATTAAGAAATAAAAATATAATTATAGGTCCAAAAAACTTATTTTCTGTTCAAAATTTAGTTTTTAAAGTGACTCAATCCGGAACTCAAATCATATCGCAAATTATACGAAATAAAAATATTTTTTTTTAGTTTAGCACAGACCTAATACTGAATGTTACTATAAATAAACTACCATTATTTGTAATAAATAGACTTAACATTAAATGCTACAGAATGTACAAATAAACTTACTAATTTCTTTATTATTAAATAGACCTAATCATTAATGTGTTTTAAAATCATCCAACATTTTAGTTTTAAACAGCCTTAAAACTTATTTTATAGTGCAATATCATAAAAAAATATGTATTAAATAGACTCATTACGTATCGGGTCTAAATTAAACAAAAACGATCTGTTAAACTTACCTCCAATTTCACTAGTGAATAAACCTAAAAACTAATTGGTCACTTTTAAAACAAATGACTAAATGTTCACTTTGAAACGGTTGGTCGAATAATGAAAGTGTCAGTGTCATGTCAATTGACGTCTTCAAAACTCATAGTGTGAAAGAGACCAAAAACTTGTAAGAGCAGTAAAACACTAACGTTTGAGAGTTTCTTATAGTAATATCACAGATGGCGTTGTAATAAGGATTACACTGTATTTAACTCATTTTTGACTCACTTTGATTTCGGTCACTCTAATACTAAGCGTGCGATATAATAATAGATCTGTGTATTGTTGATCTGAGAAAAGTAAATTATACAAGGCCCGTTCAAAAAGTATCGCCAATATTTTGTCCAAGCAAAAAAGCTGTCAAAAATTAACTTAACTTAAACTGAACTTAACTGGCAAAAATTTACTGCACATTTAAAAATTTTAATCGCCGAGCATATAAGCATAAGTAAGAGACATGAGTAATATATATGCAACAAAAAACCAAAATCAAATACAGCTCACAGAAATTCAAAATTCGCGGAACTTGTTGAACAAACCTCACATGGTAATGACTAACATTTTTGTTAGCAACATGGCTACAGGCTTATCATTTTATATCTCACCAAGGATGCTGCGAAGATTTTCATTAATGATTTTTAATCCAGACTTGATGTACATTGCGATGACTATAAACTGAATCTCCATCATAATAAGCACAGTGTACATCACAAAATTTGGGTACGCGTTAATATCGGCAACTAAAAATGCTCAGAATTATAAATGTGAATGACATTTTAAAATGTAAGAGAAAAGTAATTACTTCTTACATTCGTTATAGCGCCAAATATCTGTAGCTCTAGCGAACCACATACCAAATATAAAAATAACAGCAAGTGTGATAACTGGCTTTTTTAAAGAGTCGTCTTGGTGGTTGCATATTATGTTTCTTTTTATCTAAAATTTAAAAGATTTGAAATAAAATTTACATTCCATACTGAATAAGTTTGTATTTTCGTTCGACGTTCGTTCGTTCATAATTCGACGACACGTTTGGCTCAGTTGTTAGTGACCCTACCTTCTACGCCAGCGGTCGCGGGTTCGAGTCCCGCTGGGGGCATTCATTTGTTGAGCATGAATGTTTGTTCTCCAGTCATGGGTGTTAATTTTTATTTATATTATGTATGTATTTAAGAATTTATATGTGTAGTATATCAACTATCTGGTATCCGTAACACAAGCCTCGTAGCTAACCACGGAACTAGATAGCGCTGTGTGTAATAATGTCCCAACATATTTATTTATTTATTTATGGGCGTGTAGTGTTGTACAAGCGATCCCACAACTCTCCATTGCACTCCGGCGATGGCTTCCGCTGTGAGTTTTAGTGCGTAGGCGTCTCATAGGGCCCCATGATGGGTTATCAAAGGTATAAAATAAGGCATACAATATACATCTATTCAGATACATAGAATTTTAACGTCTGTTTATAATGTCATATTAACAGCTTTTTCTTAATGCATATGGAATTTTCTGTTGTCTATTTGTTTGGTTCAGGTAATCTCCGAAATAACTGACCGGCTTTGACAGGACTTTCACTGGTAGATAGTTAGAAAACAATAAGCTCTGGCTACTTTTATTTTAGAAAAAGAAAAAAGATTCTGCTTTAAAGTACAAAGTATTAAGGCGAAACATAACAATTATGTTGTAAAGTCCAAGTTTAATTAAAATTATAATAGTTTTAGGGTCTTAAGATATTTCAAAGTCAATTCTTTGGTACCAACCAATATTCGTACCTGTCTTATTTCCTCAATGTAATGCATGAAGTTCCTTGTTCTCTTGATGCCACCAATGATGCTATTACTCATCAAACCCACAGTCAATATGAAGTCAGTCACTTGTAATAGTATATTTATATGTTCATTAACTTTACCATCTACTGATATCCGCGTCTTGATGAACAAAATTAGTCTATAGAAGCACATAGAGTCTGTGAAATCAAAGTTAGATAGACTAAAACAAAGAATAATTTAATTCTATATAGTATTTAAATATGAAGAACCTATTTAATGATAACTTCTTAAAGTTATTTAAATATCAGTAGTAGGGGTTCCAATGGAATGGGCCAAACCATGGACGTATTACCTAAGGACCAGTCATAAAATACAAATGCATGAAAACACTTTCAACCATTTGAAGTATAACGCATACAAAGAATTGACACAATACATCAAAATTCACTCTAATGCTAGTGCTTGAACGTAGTCGATAAAATACATACATCAATGACATTTTAAATATTAATAATAAATATTGTTTGATTTTTCGCCGACAATCAAACCCAGAACGTTCGAATGGGAAAGAAAAGGCGTATCATAAATAAGCTGTAAGGCAAAGAAAATAAAGGGAGAATAAAGGTGGGGTAAGCTTCCGGTATTTATATTTTAATTATACTAAAATAAGCAGGACATTGTTATGAACTTTGTACTCAATTATAGTTATTATAGACTTCAAATTTTTTGTTAAGAATTTCTTTTCTCTTTCGAGAAGGATCCCTAGGCAATCTAAAATTTTGTGTAATTTATGTGTTAAAATAAAATAAAAATTAAGTACACATACTAATTATATTTTTTGCATTTATAATGTTTTTATTTAATTATAAAAATATTATTATAAATTTATTGTCATCAGATTGTAGGATACTGCGATAAAAGTATTTTATGTTATTGTACTGTACAAATAACATCCATTATTCGCTTAGTTATTTCGTCAAATATCGATATATATTTTCGACATTGTCAAGCACTAGTCGATGTCAAATGGACTTACTCGACGGTTCTGTCATTTGTTTTGAACGGTATAATCCAGCCATTTTATGATGGTTGTCAGATGTCAACAATACATAGATATATCGACTATATTTAACATAGTTGAATAATACGAAATTTTATTTTACATTTACTTAAATTTTGTGATAAATAACATTAAATGTAATAAAATATATTACTTACAAGTGAAAAGAAATAGTGCTGCTTCCGCTGCTTTAGTTTTTACACCATCTAATAGAACATTTAGTCATTTTTGGGAGATGTTTTGTTGACAAGTAAGTGCTTGAGACTGACGTAAAATCAAACGGCCAGGCCTAAAATATCCTGATTACTGTCAAGGCCGGTAAAGGTACGTCAGCTTATGTGTCTCGTCCTTAGTTAATACGTCTATGGGCCAAACATTCCAGACCCACGAAGTGTCGCTATGAGTATGTATGAGAGCATGATGCATGATAATGGACACTCAAAGTACTTAATTCCAAACATTTGGTTACTGAGAAATACATAGGGTCTGGCGGCCCTGGGATCTTGATCTATTACTAGTACATCACAGTGACCAGGCATGGTCGCGGTAACTTATAGCTGAGTCAACATTATTAATTATTAACATACCATACCTACTATATGTTTTTAAAATAATAATTTAAAGACTAACTGAGTATAGTATTTAATATGATTCCGTATGCGTAGAATGTACGTGAGATGAACATAAAAGTTCCATAGCGCGTTCTCGAGAAACGCACTGGAGCGATGCCGCAGTAACGCGATATTCTCATCACAATTAGAATTGCATCGTCGACTGCACACCGATCTCTTTCATAATTTACCATATTCTGAAATACGATAGAATTATTGACACAGTAAAGTTATCCTAGGCACTTATCCTTTACCCCCAATGTGCGTTTACTTTGCTGTATCCAACAAAACCTCCATCTGTCTTAATGGAGCGTTGTAGGATCTCTTACGAATTCAATCACGACGCCCCGAAGGCAGGTGCGCTGAAGCAGACCTGCCTGACTCTCCTCTCAGAGAAGTATCTTAAACAACCCCCATGATAGACCGCCCACCGAAGTGGGCCACCTTCGTGCGATTCTTAGCTTCGTGCCCGACAAAGTAAACGCACGTTGGTGGAGTTGTGTTATCCCTAGTTTTTCTGTGTCTGACTGAAAATTCATAAAAATCTGTCCAGTCGTTTAAGAGTAACAAAAATTATATATTATTTACAAATTTATCAAATATAAAGAAATATTGATACTTGTAACGATGTTACGCGTAAACCGAACAACGGTAATGTATTCAATATTTGGAATAAAAAAGACTTTGCATCCTCGCAATATGTCTTAGGAAACCCTTATTAAGTTCTTAACCTACAACAGACGATGAGGTCAAGAAACGTTTGAACGTTTAAAAAACAGAAACTAAAATTTATTACACACTAGCGACTCACCCTTGTTCCTCCCGGGGTCGTCCGTGGATACGTTTTAAACAATCGTATAGATAGATAGATTGATTGATTGATTGAAAATGAGATATTCTCTCGGCTTCTTTCTACTATAACTAGCGACTCGCCCTCGCTTCGCTCGGGCTCTTCCCTAGATTTAGCACAGGTAAAGCCGCGGGATCTGCTAGTTATGCATATAAACCTTCCTCTTGAATCACTCTATCTATTAAAAAAAACCGCATCAAAATCCGTTGCGTAGTTTTAAAGATTTAAGCGCACATAGGGATATAGGGATATAGGGACAGAAAAGGCGACTTTGTTTTATACTATGTAGTGATGCGCATGTATCACTACATAGTATAAAACAAAGTCGCTTCCCGCTGTCTATCTGTCACGAACCCGAGCGAAGCGATGGTGAGCCGCTAATACATAAACCTTGTTCTTGAATCACTCTATCTATCGGAGAAAATAATCCGAAAAATAATCCGCGTTACAATCCGTTGCGTAGTTTGAAAGATCTAAGAGTATATCCACGTATAACTTTGTATGTAAATATATAAAAAGTAGAGTAGTAAGAGTCTCTTAAAAAGGTATAATCTCTTGGGTATCTCCTTGGACTCCTCGAATATTGGGACGAAATAGATAAAGAGTTACATCAACAGATATGTTGATGAAAGTTACTTGAAAAAAAGCAGTGTTATTGCCACAAACATTTCATAATTATAATTGTTACTATGACTTCTATCAACGTGAATCTTAAAATAAAGTGCAACATAATGGATAATATATTGATATTATTTCGTAATTCACTATTTAAAATCATGAAAACGTGATTATTTGTAATTTTATTAATTAAGTTTGAGATTTCAATCTCAATTATATTTAAACCACTTTTTTTAATTACCTAAGGTTTCCTTTATAAGTTAACATAAGCAAGGCCAAGCTGTTTTACTAATTTTGACTAATAGCGTATGAATATCAAGAAAGGTAATTTACTCAAGTTAGTAAATTATTTTTTGTTTTGGGTCATAACCACACGAGTAATAAACATTTGCATTTCTGAGTTTCTTTTAATAGGATAATAAAAACATACTTACGTATTATTATTCTAACTTACTTTTGCTTCGTCCTCTTTATTCCTTCTAATTGAAGATTAAGTAGACTATTTAACTATACCATAAAAGGAAACATTATTTGTAGAGTAAGTGTTTTTTTTCTATCATTTATCAGATTGAATGCTATCGGCTTTATTTATTTTTGGTTGATTGATGTTAGAAGTGATTTAATTTTAAATATAGTCTATGTAAACTAGCGACTCATCGTCGCTTTACTCGGGTTCGTCGTAGGTACGTTTCTTGATTTTTCTTCAGCCAAGTCACTCCTTATAACATCGGCTATCTACCAGTGAATCCCGTCAAAATCAGTCCAGCCGTTTCGGTGATTAACACTTTTCAGGCATTTGGATGCATTAAAGTATTTCAAGACATATAATAAGGTATTTGTTATGTATTGAGTTTACTATATGAATAAAATACAACCCAATAATTATAATAGTTTTATTTAAACTCCACAAGACTGAGACATTATATGTTAACCATAAGTTATAGAGTAAGGGACGCTAAGACCACAGACTAGTATAGACTAACTTAATTACCACAGACGTATATAATAGAAATACATTACATTTTCTCCTCCTACTTTTTTTTTTTTTTTTACAATTTTTTTTTTTAACAATTCACATTTTTTTTTACAGATCTAATCTATTTGGCGGTTTGACCAATCGACCAGACCGAGTGAGTTTGGGAGTACCAGCTTGAACTTTTACTGGTGACTTATCTTGTTTTAATGATTCTTTACTACACAATTCAATTACTGGTGCTTCCATACTCTTTCTTGGCATTCTAGAAACATTAGGTGTATTAAATTTAACAGGTGAACAATTTTCCAAATGTCTTGATACTTTATCATTATCAGTGTTGACTACAGGAATTAATGACTCATTTTTATCTAATGATTCACAATTTACAATTTCTTTCTGACGCTGTGTGTTCTGTAATGACACTTGTGTAAAGTTTTCATTAGAAATATTTTCAGGACACATTCTTATATCATTGGCATGAACAAACTTTATATTATGATCAACTAGAACCAAATATGTAGAATGACTTACAATTTTTACAATTTTACCTTTTTGCCAAACTTTAAGTTGTGTATTTTTAACATAGACGGGTTGATTTAAAGAATACAATTTAGTTCTCCTAATATTTTCTAACTTAGAGTCAAAATAAGTATGACTTTTATTTAATGAAGGTTTCAACAAATCAAATCGAGTCCTTGGTTTTAATTTTAAAATAGTCTCTGATGGGGAAATACCAGTTGATGTGGAGGGTGTGTTTCTATGAGTGAATAAGAAATTATACAATCTAGTTTTTAAAGAATAAGTGCTTATTTCCTTTTTATTCTCAAAAAATAAAGCTTTTTCCAAATTTTTCTTAATGGTCTGCACACTTCTTTCAGCAAGGCCATTACTCTGTGGATGGTATGGTGGAGATTTTATTGGTTTTATACCATTTGCTTGACAAAATGCAACAAACTCACAAGAACTGAATGGTGGGCCATTGTCTGATACTAATTCTACAGGCAAACCAAATATAGAAAAGAATTCTTTTAATTTAATAATGGTTTCTTTGGCATTAGTGCCATTTTCCATAAGTTTGACATCCATAAATTTAGATTTGTCATCCACAATAACTAGAAAAGTATTATCATATTTATGAAAGAAATCAATATTCACTCGATAGAAATTATTTGCCGGTATAGGCCAAGATAGCAAGTTACTGTTGTTTGAGAAATTTTGAGACATTTGACAGACTTCACATAAACTAATATATTTTTCAATAGCATTATTTATATTTGGCCACCAACAGTAAGACCTTATTAACATTTTTGTACGAACTATGCCTAAATGTTGTTCATGAAAAAGTTGTAACACATCATTTTGCAAAGATTCAGGAATGATAACCTTACTACCTAATAAAAGACAATTATTTTCAACAGATAATTCATGTCGTCTTTGAAAGAAAGGTTTCAATTTTTCATCCTGTATAGAATTAGGCCAACCAGATTTAGTAAAATCTATGACTTTAATTAAAATAGAATCTTTATGTGTGGCTTTTGAAATATCATCAGAATGCAATTAACCAAATTAAATGAATACAATGAACAAGGAATATCAGTGTTACTAGGTACAGGCAACCTTGACAAACCATCAGCATTTGCAATAAATTTTCCTTTTTTGTAATGAATTTCATAATCATATGCAGCCAAAGTAATAGCCCAACGTGTAATTCTCGAAGCTGCAGTGACAGGTATGCTTTTATTTCTACCAAAAATATACTGTAATGGTTGGTGATCTGTTACTAAATGGAATTTTCTACCATAAATGTATTTATGAAATTTTTTTAAACTGAATATTATGGCTAAACTCTCTCTTTCTAAATTAGAATATAGTTTCTCTGCAGGAGAAAGTGTGCTTGAGGCAAACATGACAGGTTTATCTTCACCATTAATGCGGTGACTCAAAACTGCTCCTACTCCATAACCACTTGCATCACAAGTAACATAAATAGGTAAGGACGGATTAAAGTATGTAAGGACATTATCTGAAGTTAATAACTTTTTACTTGACTGAAATACATTTTCGCATTCCTCTGTCCAATTGAATTCAACACCAGACTTACATAAATCATAAAGTGGTTTGAGTTTACTTAAAATCATTGGAATAAATTTTCCATAATAGTTTAAAAGTCCTAAATATGATTTAAGCTGAGTTAAATTTTCTGGAGAAGGTGCTTTTTCAATACTATCTATTTTAGTTTTTGTAGGATGGATGCCATGTTCATCAATTTTGTGACCTAAAAATTCTATGCAATTTTTATAGAAAACACACTTTTTCTCATTTACTTTAACATTATATTTTTTTAATCTTTGCATAACAGCCTTGACTTTTTCATGGCAGTCTTTAACAGAAGAACCAGAAATCAATATATCATCTAAATAGCATTTGACATTAGACAATCCTGATAAAATTGTTTCCATGACTGACTGAAAAATTCCTGGAGCTGAACTTATACCATATGTTAATCTGTTATAACGAAAAAGTCCTAAATGAGTATTTATTGTAAATAACTCTTTAGACGAATCACTAATTTCTAGTTGTTGAAAAGCTCCTTTCAGATCTAACACTGTAAAACATTTGCTCCCACTTAGGGTTGAAAATATGTCATCCGGTAATGGTAAGACACAGTGATCAATATCTATTACTTTGTTCAAGGTTCTTTTAAAATCTACACAAATTCTAATATCATTTGAATTCTTTTTGGGAACTACTACAATTGGACTCGCCCATTGACTATGACTGACTTTAGTAATAATACCCGACTCTACCATTTTTGATAACTCCTCTTCAACCTTAGGCTTCAGAGAGTATGGCATTTCATAAGCACGATGAAAAATGGATTTGACATTATCTTTAAGTTTAATTTCAGCCTTAAATTGCTTTATGCAAGACTTAGGATCATTTTGAAAATTACATGCAAACTGACTTTTGATATCTGAAATTAAATCAATACTTTTACTTTCTATAGCAGCGATAGACTTTTCTTGACATTTTTTAGACAAAACTTGACCTTGATTTGACTTAAACTGGTTTGGCTTTGAATTGACTCTATTATGATTAGACTCGAATTGACTTTTAGTAGACTCGACTTGACTTTGATTAGACTCAACATGACTCTGACATGATATACTATTTTTGAATGACTTTGGCAAGACTTGACTATTTGTTACTGATTTTGACTCTACTAAGAGATTTTTCCATGATGGATTTACAATATTTAACCAATTACGACCCAATAATGGAGTAAATTTGTTTAAACTGTCTAGAATAATTAAAGGTAATTTGTAAACCTGGTTATTATACTGCACTTTGACTTCAATTTTTCCTACAATATTTACACTCTGACCAGTGACTACTTTTAATTTAAAATTCACAGGTATAATATCAATATTTGAAAATAACTCATAATAATTATCAATATGCATAACTGACTTACAAGCACCTGAATCAACTTCCATTAAAATATCTTTACCTTCAATATTTACCTTCACTTTAAGACTATCATTTTTTTCACCTATGGTGTTCAGACATAACCACCCTAGTTCCAATGAATCATCATTGTCTTCATCTTGCTGATTCTCTTCATTTGACAAGTTATGAACTCGGTTTTTACACAACACTGATTTTGCAGTATGACCCATCTGTCCACATGCATAACATTTCCAATCTATTGCTGGACATTTTCTATTGTTGAAATGTACTCGGAGACAGCGCTTGCAGGAAGCATTACTTTTGTGATGATCTTGTGTGATTTTCCTAGTACTATTGTTATCTTGATGACTATTACCTTTCTGGTTAAACCTTGACTTATTTACACTTGACTTATTGAACTTCTCTTTATGAAATTTTAACTTATTGACAGAACCAGTTGACTCGAATAGTTGTAATTGGTCATCAGCCAGTTCTACAGCAATGCCTGCTTTCATAGCTTCATCGAATGTGGGCAATGGTTCAAGTGTCAGGAGTTTACGCTTTATTATACTTGACTTAACACCACATACAAACTTATCACGCAAAGCATCTGGTAAAAACGTTTTAAAATCGCAATTTTTAGCAAGATTTCTCAATCTAGTGGAAAAAGTCTTCAAATCTTCTCCACTTTCTTGTACAGCTGACCAAAACTTATACCTTTCTGCTATCACCAAATGTTTAGTTCCATACTGACTTTTCAGCAAACTTGTTAACTCTGAATACTTTTTTGTGTCGAGTTTTTGTGGTGCCGACAAATCTTTAAGACAATTGTATGTTTCACCCCCAATTAAGGTAAGAAAAAGTGGAACTTTCTTTTCTTCGGTTGTTATGTTGTTAACTTTAAACAACTGTTCTAGACGTTCTATATACGCGTCCGCATCCGACTCTTTTGGATTAAATGCTTCGATATTGCCAATCAAAGACATTTTGAGACTTTTCTAGAACCTTCGACTTGACTTGTAGACTAGACTTATACAATGTTTTACTGACCTTTTCACATTGTATTCTACACACGGAGTTCGTATTTGCTCGTCGCCAAAATTGTTATGTATTGAGTTTACTATATGAATAAAATACAACCCAATAATTATAATAGTTTTATTTAAACTCCACAAGACTGAGACATTATATGTTAACCATAAGTTATAGAGTAAGGGACGCTAAGACCACAGACTAGTATAGACTAACTTAATTACCACAGACGTATATAATAGAAATACATTACAGTATTAAGAAAGTGTGGTATATGTATTAGTAGATTAGGTCTGCTAGTGTTTGTAAGTGATTTATTTGGTAGAAATAGTTGATCATCAAAATTCAAATGTACACATCTACAGCTTTAAATGGGGTAATCTACTGGCCGACATGTAAACTTCTGATGTATATGGTAATTCTTAAACTAATGTAGAACTCTGGTTTCCAGCTTAGTAAGACAGCAGCTTTGTATACAAATGTTGCAATCTTAAATAGATTTTAGCACAAACGCTAAGGATTATATGATAGTAAATGAGCATTGGTTCATGACCAATTAGCATATTATCTACAAGATCAGAGCTAGATTCTAAACGATTGGAAGAATTATTCAAAACTAAATTTACATAGTATTCATTCTATATAAAAACAGGCGTTAAAATTTTCCGCTGATGGACACGTCCTTCCTTTAATACGAGAAGGATCAACCTTAGTTCATCACACTGGCCATGAGGTCACAGGTTTTAAGCATGTTACTACTGTTTTATAACTTCCTAATACATTAACTACCAATGGGTTTTCAACAAATACGTTTGTGTTTTATTAACAAATTTATTTTGCATGGATACAAAAAATATAACCAGATTGCCGTAGGAGTAAAGTTCGTCATAGTAAGATGTTGGCGCGCAGCATGTGGCAGTCATTCATCCTGATCTTCGTTTTCTTGTAACGCTCTGTTTCTTTGTAAGCGTTAAAAAGTTTTCGAGTAGTTTTTCGTAACACATAGAGACGTATCATGAAATACCTCTCAAATTCTTCGTCATAATTCATAAACCAAAACGACCAAAACAACCGCTCTGGTCGTTGTCTAGTGACAAGTTGCATAGCGGTTTCTCGAGAAGCGTACAGGAGCGACGCAACATTCTCATCACAAGTAGAATTGCATCGTCGACTGCATACTGATCTTTTTCATAATTTGCCATATTCTGAAATACGTTAAAATTTTTTTGAATAGTTGAGACACACCCTAAATCACAGATGCTTAGCTTTTGTGTTACTCCAGTTCTAAACTTCCAAGCCGCCGTTTTCAATGTGAAGCAGTAAAAAACATTTTATTTTCAACTGATGGCAGTGTTAGAGTCCTTGGAACGTTAAAATAAAAGTGGACTGTATTAATGTACTGGTTTAATGCCGTAAACGTAATAAATAGACGCGCCTTATGCGGTGGAGGTCGTGATGAGCGAGTGTCGGCCGCGCTGCCTCGATGCCGGTCGACGCGGTGGGCTCATCCTCGCTCTCGGCCACGGAGCCAGGACCAGTTCCCAACAGGCAGGGTATTGTATATTATTAATTATACAGGACAAAAAGAAAAAAGTGGCAAACAGAAACAAAACTAACTATACAAACTAAGCCTTAGGTAAAAATAGTTATAAGTATATACTCTTCCGTATCTACCTTCAAATATTGTACAAAACACACTATACATTATCTGCTGATGAAAGTTTTTTGAAATCCTGTGTACTTTAGTGTCATTACTACAAACCTTTATAATTATAATTGTTATTATGACTTCTATCAACATGAATCTTAAAATAAAGTGCAATATAATGAGGACGTATCCATTGCTTGCGTAATTCACAATTTAATAACATGGAAAAATAATAATTTGAAATAATATTACTTAAGTTTGTAATTTCAATCAAAAATAAAACTAACAAACGTTAGTAGCATTTTTATTACAATAATATGTAATATTAATCTATTTTTTAGCTTAATAAGTATCTAATATTTTTTTGCTAAAATAAGATTTGTTTGCGTAATTATTGTATAGGCATTAGTTTCTTCTAAAGATACTTTAAGGATATTAAATAAAGGGACTAATTGAATGTACATTGTACATTGAGGTTTTGCCCATGCCACTTTTTATTTTAATTAGTTCTATCAACTCAAACTTAAGATTTGTTTGTATTGCAAGAACGGAATCAAAGATCCAACAGTTTATTACTAGTATCTCTAGAATACGTTTAGTGTTCGAAATTCCACTAAACGAATGCCATGATAGGTAATTATGAAATCACATCACATTGAAAGATTGAATAGATTTGATTGATTGAAAGAAAAAAAATGTTTCAGCAATTTATTAGCACCAAATATAAAAATGAAAGTAAAACTAGCTAACAACCAGAAGAAAATAAGGTAGCCGACAGCCGTAGTGAACTTCGAAGTCTATGCATATTATTTACTATTCAAACTAACCTTTACTCTGTAAGTAATAAATTTCGCACTTCAAAACTGATGTCTTCGTTAATCTCGTCTAACGAGTAAACTTAAGTAAAGTAATAGGTACTGTTGAAGGCAATATTAGTACAGAGAAGTATTGTTTTTCAATATTTATCAGATTGGATGCTATCGGCTCTATTTATTTTTGGTTGATTGATGTTAGAAGCGGTTGTTGTGTTTAAATATTGTTTAATTTGCGTGTAATATAGAAGCTGACGATTATATATTGTGTACAATATAAAATTGATCTGATAGTCCAAGATCCCAAAGCTGCCTGACGTTACTTATTTTGTCAGTAACCAAACATATGACATTAAGTACAGTTCTCGAGGCATAAGCTCAGCTTTGCATTTGTGTGAGTGCAGTGTACGGATAGGCACGACGATACGGATAATCGTTGCGAGATTGGTTTAACTGGTTTTTGATGCGCGGCTATTGGCTTTTAGCTATCACTCACACAAATGCAAAGCTGAGCTTATGCCTCAAGAACTGTATATATACTTTGAGCCAATTAAGAGGTATTCAAGGTTTTTGTTCTTGGATACTTTAAAAATTCCTCCAATATATTATGGTATAATAAGTATTTAGCATTCTCATAGTAGGTATTTACTGGTTTTGGATGATATGTATAAAAATTACTAAAACCAAAGTTTAAAAAAAAACATTTATAGCACTAATAAATAATATATACAAAATTCAAAAGCCTGTAAATGTAATGAAGGATATTTTAACGGGTATTTTTGAAAATAGTTACAATGCAGAACAGAACTTAACAGTTCTCTAGCTTTAAAACTACACCGAACCTCCGACGAGCTCTAACTGAGACCATAGTCACAGTCATCGACTATAGGTAGTAATGAATGTTACACGTACGTGTATTAAATCAAGTTGGTTAAAAGTAGATAGACAAATCAAAAACATAATATTATAATTGCAATAATTATACATGAAATTATTATTTTTTATTTTTTCACACAAGAAAATTAAAATAGTTTCTCAGTAGGAAACAAGGTCTGCCAAAATAAGACATTCCATTTGACATTGGCTCTTAGTTGAGCGCTATCAATTTTTGATATAGAGACAATAACTTTTCCGTGCCTTTATATCTAGAGGTGCTAGAATTAATAAAGAGGAAACCCCGCTGGAGACTGGGTGCTTTTTGTCACCAAACCACGCCAATATTTTATACAATTATCACTAATATAGCTGTAACACCACCAATAATCTGAAATGACAAAAATCATAATTAATAATGATATATTAGGCAGTAATTAATCAATATAGAATAGAGTACTTCAGCATGTATTAGATTTAATTTGAGTCAGCAATAGACCGATGTAATGATTGAAATTTTATCTAAGAAATAAATATTGAAGATATGTGCGCTTACTTCAAACTTAGCTTAAAACAACAAAATCAGTTGACATTAATTATAATTAATAATACTGTCAAAATAGTTGGATAAACGGAATTATTTAATATCGTGATTTTATATCTTTAGAACTGGTTTCAAGAAGATTTTTCCCCTTTGTCAAAACGCTGGATCCATCGAGTTAACCTGAGCTGACCTTTACATGCATACAAACCTTTAATTTTATATATTATTAGTTACACATAATATAAGTAAACTTTTATGTTAGCTTAAAACCTATAATTAAGAGTGCAATCAGCAACCTTCAAAATGAGCGGCCGTGATAGAGAAAAAAGACCAAAAGCAGTGTATGAAACGTTGTTGAGTAAGATTTGGTTATAGAAAGCTTCGATTTCATCATTCAATGGGTCGACTGCAAACGTTACATGGCACATTACTTGTCCTAATAAAATACGAATACGTGAAACCTAAAACAATAGATGACAGTTATAATTATTTATCTGAATTGGCAAAATGAGAGTATTCTTATTTAAAAATAGGCTAGGCAAGGGTGATCCCATATACATGAAGTAATAGTTCTATAATGAGGTTAGATAGAAACTTTAAAACCTTTATTATAAAATTACATTGCAGTAGAGCGGATTTCAAATGTAATCAAAATGCTAGAAAAATATTTTACTTTAAACTATTTGATTTAAATGATTATATTTTGCTTCATTTGCCATCAAGAAACACCAGTTTATATATAAGAATAAAAGGCAATGGTAGTCCAATGGTACATTTCTAAGAGAACCTAAGAAGTTTTAGGTTAGGTTAGTAACGAAAAACATTGATGTTGTTTATTGTGTGAAAACGTGTGCAGTCCAACAATTCGTATTGGGCCAGCGTGGTGGACTATAGCCTGATTCCCGGGAAATATTGAAGAAAGGCCTGCGCCCAGCAGTGGGCCGTTAAAAAGAGCTGAATACAATACCTATTAAAATATATGGCCAGTACCTACCTCTTGTTCTGTGCGACAATTGGGCTCTACTAATATTATTGTCTTCATCACGTGGTATAATAGCCAAATAATCTGTATTATTATCATTGCCACTGATGTCGTGTAGACGTGAAACGAAAAAAAGTTAGCGCATTATTCTTAGTCTTGTCTTATTTGTGATTTGTAGTCAAAGTAAGTAAGTAAAGTAGTCAGGCTATGAGTATAACATCTATGTATTTATATGAGTATAACCACAGTATAACTCTGAGTACTAAAAAAAAAAAAAATTAGAACAGTATTTGATAGCAAGACAGTTTTGAAAAAAAGAGCAGTTTTTCTGTCCTATTATTAGTTTTATGTTTTTGGTTTTGGTTTCCACCATCGCGTCGTCTACTTAATAAATAAATTATATTTATTTTTCCCTGGTTATCTCTGAAAATTATTTGCTAGTAAAACAATATTTTGAAGAATTGTTATATTCTGGGAGTAACGAAGAAGTTCAAATATGCCAGCAATAATTAATTTTCGATTTTTCCTCTACATCAAAATCTCTGTTTTTCTACCAAGAGCTGTAAATTAGATAAATATTTGTCAATTATATGTTCTATATATGGTTACCATCTTTATCCTTTGTTTTGATAATTTTTACTAGATTGAAGATCGTTATAATGATGTGTAAAACTGCTACTGTAACAAGAAGGAACATTGTGATACTCTCGGATTTGCTTAACTCCCGTAAAGCATCGCACACGCATACATAATACTGGCTAATTTGTCTAACTTTAAAAGCCAACTTAAGTCTTTCATTGATCTTGGTATCTGTAAAAAAAACTTTTAAGTACCGCATCTATAAGTATAAATTAAAATTTAATGCTTCAATTTTATTATTTCAATTTTATTATTTCTTTGTAAGCAAAAATTAAGAGTAAAATAAAATGTATGTAATACGTTAGTTTTGGGGTAAAAGGTAAAATAATCCCGGAAAATTGGAAAATTTGGGAAAAATTTAAACCTTTTAAAAAGTTTTTTATAAAGTAAGCAGAATCGTAAAGTAGTAGTTATTAGTATTATATTCATCATGTAATTTTTATATTGTAGCTATGCATTAGAGTAGGTACCTGGATATTGTTGATTCGTTAATCCGATCATATCGATTGCTATGTTAATTGAATTAATTGGTACTTTGAGATCATTTGAAGGCAGTTTGTTTTCTTCATCAAAATTTGCTAAAACATATATTGTAATTATAAATCATTATTTATGACAATCTATATATAAATAGCCAAAGACAAAAACATTTTGGAACACTTATTTTTTATAGGAGCGTAAATACAAAGCAGTTCGGTACATTATTCTGTTTCTTTTGTTGAGTTGAGAGCACGATCATTACAACCCGGCCAAGTTGGCGGACATCTTTACAACATACTAAACCATATACTCTGAGAGATCCATACCTATGGTTGTGTACATGTACTATAATATAAATCATTCAGTTTGTACTTACAAAGGATGTTCTGAAGAATTTCGCTAATAGCTTCAAATCCAGATTTGATGTACATTGCAATGATTATAAACTGTATTTTCATCATAATTAAACTAGAATATGTTACGAATTCTAAGTAAATATCACTTGCAGTCCCTAAAATTGGAAGATATATTGAGACTCTACGAAGAGGTGATATTAATATTTTTTTTGACAAATTATAAATGGAGCTAAAACGTGACCATATTTTCTTCTTAGCTATATTTCTTGCCTTCAATTTCACTCTGATTTCGCAGTTAGTTCTAGTGAGAATATTCACTAAGGGGCCTATAAGTATCGGCAAAATTAATATAAATATTTTTTTATTTCTTACATTCCATGTAGCGCCAAATATCAAAGATCTTAAGTAGCCACAAACCAAGAATGAACACCATAACTAGGCCACGAAATTGCCATTTCATAGCATCATCATCTTGTTGGTTAGTTGTGTTATTTTTTATCTGTAATTTTAAAGATTTAAAAAAAATGTATTGCTAGCCATCAGACTACTTTTGAATTGTCTGCATTCCACTCTTCACTGGACTGAATAGATTACATGAAAGTCACTATAATATGTTTGATAGTCTGATAAATTGGAAATCTCTTGTAAGCATTAACGTGACTTTCACATATATACAGTTTGACACGTTAATATTAGAAGGAATATAGTGAAAATAAGTAAAACATTGAATAAATATTGATATTATTAGATGACGTACCTTTTTTATTTTTTCAATGCAATGCATATAGATCAAAACCCTTCTAATTCCACAGAATGAGCCTATACTTAGGACGATTAAGGTGAATATGAATTTATTGCCCGTTAATATTAAACTGGCGTGCTTTTTTGGATCATTATTCAAAAGTTTCGGATTATGTAACTTAATGAATTCATACAATAATAAAGAGTCTGCAAAAAAAGTATTAACAATTCATGATTATTATTTGGGGAAACTACTTTACGCTAACTGAATGCAGTTCTATCTCCAACGAAAAATAAGACATTATTAACAAATACATTAATGTTTTTAGGGTTCGGTATCTCAAAGGGAAAAAAATGAACCCTTATAAGATCACACTCTTGTTCGTCTGTCCGTGTGTCATCACTGATTTTCTCAGGAATGGATGGACCTAGCAAATTGCAATTTATACCAGATACCTATGATATGGTCGAAAACGTGTGTAGTTACCGTTGACCTAGAATCACGTTTGGCAAAAAGCAAGGTATTACAGCACCAATAAAGGAAAAATGTAAAAAAATAACAGAAAAAGTTGAAAACTAAAGGGCGTCTCAAAACATACATAGATAGGGGACATTAAGATAGTCCTCTGAGTTGCATACAGTTTAAAGGACTAGCTTAACCGAACCGCACTTACTAAAAAATAATAATAGAGACTAACTGATAAAAGTATTAAGTATAATCCCATAAATAAAGAATGCGCGTGAGATGTACATGATGGTTGTACCACGAATTTTCAGAAAGCGCACCGGGGCGATGCCGAACCAACGCGATACTTTCATCACTAGTACGATTGCATCGTTGACTGCGCACCGATCTTTTACATTGTTTGCCATATTCTGAAACACGAATAGAGAGTAAGAATACAAGGATTTTATTCTCCTTTTGTTGATCTATAATATGTAAATAGGAAATAGGTAAATGGAGAAGACCAAAAAATGTACGTTCTAATTTTTATTTTGCCAAATTTGTAATGTTTTTTTGGGTATTTTCCAATTTTTTTTATACTATAACCATGGGTGCCATAAACATTTTGGGTGCGTGAAGACTAAAACGAATATTTGATTTCGGTGAGATTTTATTTGGTTACGATATCCACGTTTGTCGCAGTTTGTTGTAACTCTATTTTCTTGCGGGTTTGAGTCCCGCTGGGGGCATTCATTTGTTAAACTCGGATGTTTGTACTCCAGTCATGGGTGTTTGTATTTATAATATGTATGTATTTAAACTTATATATGTAGTATATCAACTACTGGTATCCGTAACACAAGCTTCCTTCGTAGCTTACCACGGAACTAGATGGCGCTGTGTGTAAAAATGTCCCAACATATTTATTATATTATATTTATTTATTTCGTGTCACGGGAGCTTAGTGTATTTGACAAAACTCCATAATTATAGAATTTTTTTAAGCGCCATATCTTTTTAACTCTACATTTTATAGCAGGTACGTGTTTAAGTATGTCACTACTTCTCGTGAAGGGCAAAGTGATGCGAGCATCTTTTCATGTAACACTTTTACATCATATTTCCTTTACTACAATTAATTTTAATCGTTAGGTATTATGAATGCTATCACTATCTATCTTCAAATTTAATGCAATAGTTAATAACACATTACTCTATCTAATCACTACATAGTATAAAACAAAGTCGCCTTTTCTGTCCCTATATCCCTATATCCCTATGTGAGCTTAAATCTTTAAAACTACGCAACGGATTTTAATGCGGTTTTTTTTAATAGATAGAGTGATTCAAGAGGAAGGTTTATATGCATAACTAGCAGATCCCGCGGCTTTACCTGTGCTAAATCTAGGGAAGAGCCCGAGCGAAGCGAGGGCGAGTCGCTAGATACTACATATAATTAAAACATCATTAATAATAATTATTCAACATAGGTAAGTGAGTCAATCTATTCTAAAATTAGATGCCTAATAAACATTACCACGAAGTAATACATGAAGGTTACTGAGAAATATTAGGACGTTACGAGACAGGAAACACAGGTAGGTACTTCGTTGACCGTTTATTGCAGACTCCTTCGACAAGATGGAATGCCGCCTATATATACATATTACAGAGTGTCAATGTAGTTTCTACCCACATATATTACACCTCCCCACTTAAAATACAACTATTCTAATTAAATATACATATATTACAAACATCGAACTTAGGCATCTATTCCATATCTAAAAACAGGCTTTCTTTGGCGCCTGGGACGATTCAACGGTGACTTGGGCGAGCACTTATTTGGAGAACAAGGTTCATTAAGTGAATTGTCATCTGCATGTTTATCAGCCATACCCTTATCATCCTCCTCACCGATACGACTTCCTGTCTTCTCTATTCCCGTATTTAATTCTAGGTTCTCTTTATCATCTGGTTGCTCGACGACCTCCTCGTCACCTGCCGAGCTCAACACGCCCGAATAACGAGATTTGCGCTTTATTTGATCCATATGTCTATGAAACTTTTGACCGTTACCGCTTTCGACAATGTACCTTTGGGAACCTTCTCTACTTATAATTGTTCCGTCTAACCATTTTTCCCTACTACCATAACCTCTAGCCATAACTTGGTCTCCTATGTGTAAATTACGTGGTACACCACCCGCATACTGTACCTGACGCGCCTGCGCGTCCCGCACGCTTTCCTCACGGGCACGTTCGCCTCTCAGAAGATCTAACCGAGAGCGAAGGATACGCTTTTGAAGCAACATGGAAGGGCTTTCGCCGGTACTACTATGCACGCTATTTCGATATGACAGCAGAAAAGTTTGAAGAGCAGCGTCTACATCGATTGCCTCTCGCATGGCCTTTTTAATCACACGCTTACAAAGCTTTACTGCGTTTTCCGCGGCTCCATTAGATGCCGGGTGATAAACAGGTGAAAACGATTGACGGACCCCATTTTTTTCTAAGAAATCTCTGAACTCGTAACTTGTGAAAGGAGGTCCCTGGTCCGACACGACCTCGGTTGGTAACCCGAAACGTGCAAAAGTTGCCCTTAAAATTTTTATGACCGATGCAGCGTTCGTTCGAGCCATTTCAAATATTTCCAGCCATTTTGTACTAGAATCGATTAATATTAAAAACGTTTTACTACCCAACGGGCCTAAAAAATCTAAGTGAATCCTACTCCAAGGACGCAAATCGTAAGTCCAAGGACTTGGAGGAGCGCGCGGGGGTGCCTGGGCCTCCGCCGCACACGTGTCGCATTGCCTACAGACGGCTTCCACGTCGACGTCTATATTCGGCCACCATACGTAACTCCGCGCTATACCCTTAGTTTTGACAATGCCCATGTGACTAGCATGAAGTTGCTTCCATACTACACTACGTAACGAAGCTGGTACTATAACCCTATAGCCCCACATTAAACAGCCTCGATCTATATATATTTCATTACGCTTATTGTAGTAAGGCTTGTATTCTTCACCCTCCGGGCAGTTCAAAGGCCATTTTACTTAGCAATGCGTCCCTGCTAGTAGCCGCTCTTATATCATCATTAGTCACGGGCAAGAAAGTCTCGACAAAATTTAAGTACGTACTTTCTTTGATCTCTTTATCGGTGACCCTGATCTGTGGCAGCCTGGACAACGCATCCGCACAATTTTTTTGTGACGAGATGTACTCTATTGCATAGTTATATCCCGCTAACAATACAGCCCATCGCTGCAACCGCGACGCTGCCATTATTGGAATGCCTATTTTATTACCAAAAATATAAGTAAGTGGCTTATGATCAGTTCTTAATGTGAAGCGCCGCCCGTACAGGTATTGATGAAACTTTCTAATTCCATATATAATTCCTAAAGCTTCCCTATCAATTTGTGAATACGCCCGTTCGGCTGCCGTTAATGAACGCGATGCATAAGCTATAGGCCGTCCGCCCTCGGGCGTACTGTGTGAGATGACGGCGCCTACCCCTACCCCGCTCGCGTCCGCTGTTAGTATTAGCGGCAAGTCGCTTGAGTAATGTACCAATACTTCGCTAGAACTTAATTTTTCCTTTATTATATGGAAAGCCCTTTCACATTCCTTGCTCCATATGAATTTGACATTAGCCCGCAGAAGATTGTATAGCGGTGCTAAAATCGTACTTACATTTTTAATAAACTTAGATACAGTTACAGTTGTGGTATATGGTACAGCTCAGATACAGTTGTGGGTGCGGAGGTGTTAACAATAGCCTTAACCTTTTCAGGATTAGTATGTATACCCCGCTTATCAATAACATGTCCCAAATAACAAATTGACTCCTGGAAAAACTCACATTTTTCTTTCTTTACTTTGAGGCCGCTAACTTTTAATCGCTCAAATACCTTGTGTAAATTGTTAACATGTTCTTGGTTATTCCGCCCCGTTATTACTATATCGTCCAAAAATACTCCTACGTATGGTAAATCGGAAAATAGTTGCTCTAAACGCTTTTGAAAAATGCCTGGGCTAGATGATAACCCGAACACTAAACGATTAAACATAAAAAGTCCTTTGTGCGTATTTATGACTGTATATTTCTTACTCTCATCTAATTCAATCTGTGCGTAGGCCTGTGAAAGGTCTATCTTAGTAAACAACTCGCCCCCGTGTAACCGAGCGAGCAAGTCCTCCGTACGAGGTAGCGGGTAACGGTCAATCTCGATTACTTTATTGAGTGTTAATTTGTAATCAGCGCAAATCCGTACATTACCATCTTTCTTCATAACTGGCACTATCGGAGTGGCCCAGTCGGAGCGCTCGACAGGTGTGAGGATGCCGTCGCGCACCATCTGCTCGAGCGCGCGCTCCACCGGCTCGCGCAGCGCGTACGCCAGCGGGCGCGCGCGCATGAACACCGGCCGCGCTCCCTCTCGTATGTGAATGCTCGCCGCGCCACCGGTGAACCGTCCGTGGCCCTCCGCAAATACTTCACAATATTTGGAACTGAAATCATTGATATTAAAAATATTATTTGCTATAAAATTCACAGCATCAATTTCTAGTTTAGGTAATTTTATGTTTAATTCTAATAACCATTGCCTCCCCAATAAAGCAGACTTAGCATCCCGCACTACATAAAGATCCAAATATTTTTCTTGCCCGCCGTATTTAACCAGAGGCTTAATGACCCCGACCGGGCGTACCGTTTCCCCGGTGTAATATTTTAAAATTAATCTACAATCTTGTAATTTTAAATCATATAAATATTTGTTATAAAATTCACTACTAATACACGACACTGCACTACCCGTATCACATTCCATGGAAATAGATTTATTTTGAACATTTAAGGTCACCATGAATGGTTTGCATTGTTCTAGTGCTAATTGGTTAAGTTCAACTACTATTACCTCGTCACTCTCTTCGCTGTCTGTAGCTGTTGCCGCTGTCGTCGTATTCTCGATGTTATAAGCTCGTGTCATATTAGGACACACCCGCTGTAGGTGCCCCTGCTGCCCGCACGCCCTGCACACATAGCGCGCAAATCTACACGGGAACCTCCCGTGCTGACCGCCACAAGCGCGACACCGCGCCGCGGCCGCCGCCTGGCTCCACGACGACTCCGCCGCCTGCGCCGGCCGCACCGCGCGGCGAACGCGCGCGCCGCTCGCGGCCGCCGGCCCCGCCGCCGCCGCCGCTACCGCTGCCCGACACACTGCCGTCACCGCCGGCACTCCGCCCGGCGCCACAGCCCGACTGTCCACTACCGCTGCATCCTTCTCGGCTGCCTCCATGCTAACAGCCAAACGATACGCTTTCGCAAAGTCCAGATGTTCTTCTTGAAATAGCCGCTGCCGTATCGCTTCACACTGAATACCGCAGACTAATTGATCTCTCAGGCTTTCTTCCAACCAAGTCCCGAATTCACAGGTTTTAGACAGCTTTTTCAATACAGCTACATATTCTGCCAACGTTTCACCGTTCATTTGCTTCCTATGTCGAAACTTAAACCGTTCCGCCAAAATACTCGGCTTAGGTTGCAAATGCTTTTCGAGTATTTTAGTCAGCTGTTCGAAACTTTTAGCTGACGGTTTATCTGGAGTACACAAATCGACCAATAATTCATAGCACTCTAATCCGACTACGGTGATTAATGTCGGTACTTTTAGTTCGTTTGCTATCTTATTAACAATAAAATACTGTTCTAGACGCTCGACATATAACCGCCAATTGTCCGTCCGCACATTAAACTCCGCGATTTTACCGATCGACATTTTATTTATCACTACAATTAACTAACTTGCACACGTAAATTCGATCGTCGCCACTGAGAAATATTAGGACGTTACGAGACAAAGGAAACACAGGTAGGTACTTCGTTGACCGTTTATTGCAGACTCCTTCGACAAGATGGAATGCCGCCTATATATACATATTACAGAGTGTCAATGTAGTTTCTACCCACATATATTACACCTCCCCACTTAAAATACAACTATTCTAATTAAATATACATATATTACAGTTACCAATAATTTTACCACTTATTTTTTAAGTATATTTGTTGTATTCTAATTATTCATAATTACGACTGTAACTTACATTTTTTTATGTCAAGTATAATTTACAAAAACGTCGACTTCTTTCCTTCGTATTTGAAGATCAATTAAAAAATATTTTGGATGGGAAATTATTCGGTAAATAGACAATGTTTCGTTGTACTCAGCTTTGTTTATTTTAGCGTGATTGATGTAAAGTGTAATTATTGTTTCTAGATATAATATATTATGTAACAAAAAGTATTACGGCATTTTTTGAACTTATTTTTGTAGAAAATGAATTTAAGTTACTATCGATTCGTCTTATTGTAATATATCCAACGGATTATAATTTTGTGTACGTCGTAGGAATCTTTGAGCTTAACGGCGTTGAAGATGATAGATCTTTTGAAAATATTTTTAATATTATTCGTCGTTATTTCTATGATTCGCAAGTGGTTAGCATCTATAGCAGCGTTATTTTTTTTATATCCATGACCAAGGTTTTATGAAGTTCTTATCATGAAGCATTAAAATTAGTTTATATTAGAAATTATTATATATTTTTTAATTTTTCTCTTAGTAATACATTCCTTCTTGAGAATGTCATAAATCTAAGTTATTGAAAAGTAGGTTTTGGTACTTGATATTAATTTTCAATTAATACCTTCACGATCTGAAGAAAATTGTCTGAACAAACTTACAGACAAACGGATGGTCAAGGTTTTTGAGCAATAAGTTACGAAGAAAAATGTTTTAGAATATCTTATAATTTAGGTGCACTCGATTTTTATGTAATCAGGGCCGAATAATGTTACCTAGTTACGATACTCTTAAACATATAGCTAATTCGATAGATAATCTTGATAATTTCAAAAAGTCGCAGTTATTTTTCACAAACCCATAACAGACGAAACTTTTTGTATTCTTTTTCAATATTATTTTTTTAATATTTCGCTCTATTTCTAATTACTTAGAGTCTATAAATTTTGTCAATTCTTAATTTTGAAATTGATTACAATATGTGTAGGTACGAGTATATCATATTTTGCTAAGTATATTGAATCAGGCGGCTTAACCTGCTTGTTTTAGGAATGTTTCTTGTTGGTTACATTATAGTGATACTTTATGCTAATATGGTTTTAAAAAAAGGTTAACTTTTTTCTAAAAAGGATTTTTTATAGTTGTATTTATTATGCTGTCTTCCCGTCCGATTACGGCCACGGCGGCCAATATTATTGAGACTAGTATTCAACACGGGAGATATTATAGTGCACAAGTGTATGCGCAGACACAAGTGCACTCTCTGTTCCTTATCACTCTCATATACCGGTGGGAAATCATTTATATCATGATTACCACTTGTCTTACGGTGAAGGAAAACATCGTGAGGAAACCTGTATGTCTGAGAAAATCTAACAAGTTTTCCAAAGACATGTGAAGTCCGCCAACTCGCACTAGGCCAGCGCGGTGGACTATGGCCTGATCCCCCTCGTACTGAGGGAGGCCCGTGCCCAGCAGTGGGACGTTAATAAGGGCTGATGATGATGATGATGATGATACCTGTGGGAGGACTGATCGACATGAACATTGAGAGTAAAGACGTAGGATCGACACACTGCCTGTGAAACACCGCCAACTTTCCAACTCCGGGCTGTTACTGAGGCTTACGAAACAAAAAAACTCAATAACTAAACTTGGTCCGACCTAGAACTCGAACCCAGGACAGGGTTGCAACCGTACATGCTAGCCACTACACCATCGAGGCAGTATGTGTTTGTAGTAACTACTAGTTATCGTATCGATTAATGAAGCTATATAATTTGTGTACGACTCTCAGAGGTTGTAAAAAGAAAACACAATCCATATTTATTTTTAAAATCTTTATTTAAAAATAGAACAACATTTACAACAAAATAAATTAAGTCAATAACTAGATTAAAGACGAGCTAGATTTAAATATGTAACAATTGAGAAACCTAAGAAAGTAGTACTAATGTTTATTTTGAGTCAGTTTTAGTGTTATATTATTTCTATTTGATAATGGGCTTATTAACTTACTAACTACCCAATAGTGTTAGTTTAGTAATAGTTAATTTCTCATAATAATCTCATAAAGTTACACCATAGTTAATATATAAGAGATTTGTAATATTCTTTTTGAGAAATAAATGATCCTAAACCTGAACTAGCTAAAACTTACTCAGTAAACTGGTTTACTGAGTAAACTAAACTGAGTAACGTGGAGCGGACTTGGTAGGCTCTTGTTTAGGACCAGTAAACATACCTACCTTTATATATTTTTTTATTTTAAAACATTACTACTAATACCGCTGTGACACCACCAATGACCTGCAATGACAAGTATATTTGATATAATTATGATACTCAAATAAGCGCATTCAACCAAACCATTATAATTATAGTAGCAAAAAATAAGTTAATAATATTGCCATACTTATAATATAATTCAAAATTAAAAAAATTATAATGTTCAGAATTAAAATATATAATTTTATAAGGTACTTTGGTGGCATTTTTTGCACTGTCTGTAAGTAACAAGTATATAAGCCCCTGAGACGTCAAATAACTTAGTTTCGCCCGTGACCATGTTTTTTTTTTATGGTAAAAAGGGGGCAAACGGGCAGGAGGCTCACCTGATGGGAAGTGATCACCTCCGCCCATGGACATCTTGCAAGCCTGGCTTGCAGATGCGTTGCCGGCCTTTCAGGAAAGGGAGGGATGGAGCAGGGGGGGAAGTGGGAGGGAGGGGAGATAGAAGGCGAAGGATGAAGGGAAGAGGGAGGGGGGAAGGAGTCCCGGACTCTCACTCACCGGACGAAACGCGACAGCATAGCTGCCACTTCACGCCGGTCTTCTGTGAGAGAGTGGTACTAATGAACTATCCAGGGCGTGCCGGCCCATTCGGTTGCTACCCGAAGGTAACAAGCATGGCACTACCACTAAAAAAATGATGATTGCTGTAAAGCATTCGAAACGGGAACCAAAAATCAAAATAAATTCACGACAAAATCCGAAAAGATAGTTTCATTTATAATGCCAAATATTCGCGTAAACCTAAGAAAGTATTAACATTTAGGTATATAAAAGAATTACCTTTAACATGAGCGGCCTCGATAGAGTACAAATACCAAAAGCATTATAAAAGGTGCTGTTCAGTAAGATATGGTTATAGAAAGCTTCTATTTCATCATGCAATGGGTCGACTTCAGAAGTTATGCGGCTCATTATTTGTCCTACCAAAATTCGAGTTTTTGCAACCTAAAAGAATAATTTTGTCGAAATTCAAATAATAAAAAAATATCAATATCTAAGTTAAACTTGTTTAAATTCAAACTAATGGATTTAATGATAATAAATAAAATATAAGTTAATGCTGTCTCTGTAAGTCTGTATCTTCAATGGGAAGAGAAGAAAATCGCTTTAAATATTCCTATTCTTTAAAGAAGGAAACTATAAAAAAATAAAATGTATTGGACTATTTTGTATTGTTACTTTAGTTTATTGTATTGTATAAACAATAATAGATCATGTAACTATTTTTGACATTGTCATTTTTTGCAGACTGCGTCTATAGGTATAATTTTTCAGTCTGAGATACAACATAGATAATTATTTTTACCTCTTGTTCAGTACGAAAGCTTGGCTCCACTAGCATTATGGTCTTCGATACGTGGAATAGGAACCATATAATCTGCAATGCTGGTAGCATTTGATCTGATTCCAAACACACATTACCGAAAAGTTAGAGAAAATTTCGGGTAAATATTAAGTTATTGAAGAAAAGATGTATGTATATGTCACTGACAATATTATTAGTATGTATACATATATGGCACTTATGACAATTACTAAAAATCAAAAGTTACATCATAGTTAATCTTATTTAGAAGTTAATGAAAATTAATCAAAAGTTAGCTAAAATTAAATGCAGTGTTACACTAGAAAAGATTGACGAATTGAAACTCGTAGAAAAGACGACTTAGAAATTAATGATTAAAGGGGCTCCTTTCCCTTTTATCGTCGACTATTTTTATAGATTTTATTTTAAAACCCTTTGTAATATATGCTTTTATTAGTGTCTCATTGACTCTTACAGAATTATTCATCGTAAAAAAACTGATAAACTATAAAAATTAAGTGTAAAAAAAATAAGGTAATCACCATCTTGGTCCTTCAAACTAATAAGTTTAACTAGATTGAAGGAAGTTATAATGATATGTAAGATTAATATTGTAATCTGAAGCAACATATTGATACTCTCGGAGTTGCTCAGGTCCCGTATAACATCACACACGCCGACATACCATTGGCTAATTTCTCGAATTTCGCGTGCCAATTTCAGCTTTTTTTTCATTTTCACATCTGTAATACTGAGATATTTTAGACAGATATTTTTGTTAATTATGATAATAATTGGGACAATAATATATTATAACAGCGCCACCTAGTACCGTGGTAAGCTACGAGGCTTGTGTTACGGATACCAGATAGTTGTTATACTACACTAATATAAATTTTAAATACACACATATATAAATATAAGCACCCATGACCGGAATACAAACATTCTTGCTTATCAAATGAATGCCAGCGGGACTCGAACCCGCGACCGCTGGCGCAGAAAGTAAGATCACTACCAACTTAGCCAAACGTGTTATGATAAACGTATAAATAGCTGTAGACATTTGTCTTAGTTATTATTATTTGTTTAGGTAAACCTGGATATCGTTGATTCGTCGTTCCGATCGTATCGATTGCTAAGTTAATAGAATTCACTGGTACTTTGACAACACCGGATGTTGGACGTTTTTCTGAAATTTCTTCATAAATATTTGCTGAAAATGCATATTTAGCCCATTTAATAAAATTGTATGATATATATAATATGAATAAAATTAATAATCATAGTTATGAACAACTTACATACGACGTGTTCAAGACCTTCGTTTACAGCTGTAAATCCAGTCTTGATGTACATTGCGATGACAATAAACTGAAGTTCCATCATTACTAAAATAGTAAGGACAGCAAACTTAGGCCAGTGCACATAAATTGTCACCCCTTGAAACAAAAATCAAAAATAGGTTAAAAAAAATATTCTTAAAAATGTAGGTCTGTAAAACTTTATTTTCGGCAGAATCAGTAACCAAAAATTAAATGAAAATTTTAATATGAGTATGTTACATATTCGCGTAAGAAAGTATAAAGTGTTATTTCTTGAATTTCTTACATTCCTTGTACAAGCACATATCTGCAATCTCAAGACCACATGCGCAAAGGAAAAAGACGAAAATAAGGCATTGAAAATATCTTTTCATTGAAACGTCTTGATGTTTGTTTGTGTTCCTTTTCATCTAAAATACAAAAAAAAATACGTTAAGCGTCTTAGGTATCATATATCAAATAACATTTCCTCATACATTCAATAGTTAAGTATAGTTTTAAACACTGTTGTTTTCACTCCACTCTTCAAATCAACAGTACATATCAGTACATATAAATAAAATTGAAGGTTACTAAGCATATTAATTTTCACTATAGTATATACGGTACTTAAATGAAAAAAAAATAAAGTTTTGTATGTCTATCTGTTTGTTCGGGTTAATCTCTGTAACGGCTGGACCGATTTTGACGGACTTTTATTTGCAGGTACCTAATGTTACAAGGTACCTTTTTCCAATAATTTAATTTGAATTGCTATTAAAACTGGTCACTGAATTCTTCGTGCAATAAAGATAAAGGTGTGTTCTATTCAATTACCTATCTTGTTAATTGTTAAAATTTGACAGATTACTTCGAAGATAATTCGTACCTTGTTAACTTTCTCCACGCAACGCATGATATTCTTATTTCTTCTGATACCACCTAATGTACCGATACTCGTTATTAATAAGGTAAGTACAAAATCGCTGAGCAGTAAAATTAGATTTGTGTGTTTTTTATAATGCTCTTTTTCTGCTACCGATTTAATGATATCCGTACATAGTTTCTGAAGCAATATACTGTCTGTAAATAAAATACTTATATTATATTTTTCCTAATATCGATCATGGTCAAATTCTGCCCACTGGCAAACACTAGTTATAGAAATAATTAATTACAATCAAGACTTACGGACTAAAATGTTCAATATAATCCCGTAAATGTAGAATTTACGTGAGATGAGCATGTCAGTTGTATCGTGAATTTTCACAAAGCGCACCGGGGCGATGCCGAACCAACGCGATATCTTCATCACAAGCATAATTGCGGCGTTAACTGAGCACTGATCTTTTACTTTGGTTGCCATATTCTGAAATGTAACACAAAGATATAGAAATGTGAAAATGTGTATGCAGTATATTGTTTTTTCCCTTTATTTTCAGTTAAAAATCACATTTTTAAGATACACTGTAACAATAACATCTATAATTATTGTAAGGTTAGGTTAGGCTCAGAAAATAAAATAAAATCAATTTAGCACAAAGTATTATTCTTATTATTTTTTTTTTTAACCAAAGTAAAAAAAAATACAATACCTACCATACTTCTTTAGGGCTATTTTGGGGCCGTCTTAATAACATATAAAATAGTCTAAAAATCCTAATTTATTCCGCTTACTCCTCTAAAATCATTTTGCAGAGGTTTACCTGAGCTGCCATTTGTGGCCAAGAGAAGAACAGTTGTAATTTGCAATATTACGTAACACTTCTACTAACAGTATAATGCTTATTTTATAAAACGTAAATGAATAGGTATAAATTACCATAATTCCAACTGAGCCGTAATTTTAATTAAAAATATCTTTTCAGAGTGTTTACGGTTAATTTTGTTGTGGTTTTTGGTTCCCGAATATTTTAATGTTTTGCAGTTTTCATGGTGATAGAGATACTTAGATCTTTGATGTTTCAAAATCTATAAACTATTTGATAATACCTACGTTTAAATTAATTTAAAGCGTTCAATATTCACGTAAATCAAAGTTGTGTATACTTATCTAGATCGTAGAACCGTATAGTGTATTCATTGCCATATACCATTATTTATAATTGCTAGGTATTACATATGCTATCACTATGGATCTTAAAATAACAGACACAATTAATGTTTTTAAATATAAGCATTAGTAATTTATTACTTAGTTTTACTACATTATATCATATAGTCTAGAGGCTAACATATATGGCCCCGAATTCAAAGGTCCTGAGCTCGACTCCTCGTCGGACTTAAATTATAGTTATTGTGTATTTCGTAAAAGATTTTGAGTACCAACCAGGAGCTGAGAAGTTGATGATGTATGAGTAATCATGTTAGGTGCTGTAAAGTCGTTACTGTGCCTAAAGACTTGAGGAAATAATGGCAGACGTGAAGTAAAAGATGGCTCTCAGCATAGCCTCGTTGAGATTGGTCGCCGTGCTGAAAATCGTCCAGCAGGATAAAAATTTCACCCTTTTTGACGTCCTAAACTTGGGTCAAGGGCTTCTTCCTCTGTCACGTTATTTGAAAACAAGTTAAGTTCTCAATGACATCCTGAAGTTTCCTTACATTTTTTGCCTCTGCAGTGAAAGAAATCACCGTATTATCAAGTAGTACGCAATTAAAGCTTACTATAACAATTTTTTGTAAGACCTTAAGTTGAAGGTACGCGATTTTCTTAGTGATTTATTAATGGCGTACTTTTATTATTATTATATATATTTTTGTATTTAATTGAATATCATAAAACCGAAAATTAATTTATTTACTTTTTCTCTATTAAGCACAATTTCTAATTCATTGTAATACTCGTATACGATTGTAACTTACGTTTGTTTCGTTGAATTTAATAAATGGACTATTACTGACTGATGTCAGTATGTATACTTCCTCGTACTTGAAGATTAATATTTAAACAACGTTGTAAGGAAAAATATTGTGTAAAGACGATAATTTTTATTGAACTCACCTTTATTTATTTTTGCTTGATTGATGTAGGACTTAAGTACTTTTGTATTTTCTCGATAATATCTACGTAACACCAAATTTGTGTATAGGTAAATATTTTTATTTTGTAATATTATTGGAATGTAGAATTTTAGTATACAATATTTTTTATAACATTTTAAACGATAATCATTGTCAGCTGGTTACTAATAGAAAATAATTTTAAAAATTCAGTACAAAAAAAAAACGTTTTTTTTTTAGAAAATTTTCAATGCTTTATTTTCTACACTTAAAGTACATTTTTTCAAATTTTAATCGGCCTACTTTCAAGGTATACTCATTATATTAAAAAAAGAATCATCAAAGTCGTCAAATTCAAATACAGTAGTGGAAATGACCTCCCTATTTTCAACACTTCGGAGTAGATTTTCATTTTCACATGGTCCCATGTGGAAGTACCTATATATATAAAATAAAAATCAATTTTACAATTAGGAATACTAAATGTCACAGTTCGGTAACAAGCACTAAAATACAACCAGTTCGAGTACCTTCTCTTTTTAGAAGTCGGTTATAAAGTTATAGTCTATTTTGCATTATGTCGTAAAAAGTAAGTCTCTTGGGTATTATGTTGTATTCATTATACTGCTATAATGTTGTAGTTCTGGCCAATTCCAACCACAGCGACTGTTAGTACTGTATTTTATTCTACTCTATTCAGACTAAGGGTTCCGTTGTTCTAACGTTTGGTGCGCTCCTACATGACTTGGATATCCGCCTATTAACGAATGTTAATTGTTATATAATAATTAATGTTTAACATTAATAAATGTTTATTGGCCACTTCAACTTAAGACGTTAGCGTTATCTATGTCTCCTCTCTCTTAAGCTTCATAAGAATTTTTGAAATCCTTTTAAAATCACTAAATTTACCTATGCCGCGTATATCTATATAATCTTAGTTTAGTTTGTAGTCTTTATAGAACTAATTTTTAAATGAGTAATATAAAAAGTGACAAGCCCCATAAATTTATGCAGGCGCACATATAAGTATTGTAACGCGTGTCGTGTATTCTGCAGTCTTTAAAGTCGTTTATTATTTGAGATAGTATTTTTTATTAATTCAATCAAATTAAGAATAAGAAACACACAGACACACGCATGCACGCACGCGCGCACACACAATATTGTATTTATAATAGCAGTCCGATAATTAAATGGAGTTAACATTTTCCAGAAAACTACGAGGAATGTTTTATTTTCCAAGTGGAAAAAGAATTAAATTAATATAAGAGTCATAGTAACTCCGTCTGCTTCGGTTGATTCTCTCACTATATCTCAAATAACTGCATAATGTTTGTTTAACTGACGGATTTTTTGTAGCAATGCTTGTTTTGTTTCATTATTCTGTAGATAATTATTTACTGGAACAGAAAAAAAAAGTATACGAATAGAAAAAAAAGGATAGACGAAAAAATGAGTTCAATCAGCGGGGAATTGCAGTGGATTGAAGTTTTCTAACATTGTAAACTAAAGTACCTAAAGATATAAGAAATTGTTAAAATAAGTATTTATTAGTAAATTGTAACTAAATCTAGTCAATATATTATGTGTTTTTGAAAATTGATGCGCGGACGCACGGATAAGAGTGAGTCAGACTCGCAATTGAATGACTGAATTTTTAAAATTAAAATGTATGTTTCTTATTTATTTTGCTTTTGGTACTAGAATTCTATGCACTTGATCTAGTTTTTGTAGAATCTGTTTCATAAGCGTCAATCGACGTGGACTTGTGAATATTGCAAATAATACTGTAAATAGAGTAATTGTTTTGTTTCCATAGGTAATGACTTCTGTTGCGGAGTATGGGAGCGTTCCCTTGCAATACTCAGTCATTTCTACTGATGCGTTCAAAAAAATATAAAAATAGTCTTTTAATTAAATTTATCAAAACTATTTGGCAGTAAAGGCAGTAGTAGATCATTGCGTAGATTTTAATTTTAATGATTGAATCAATTTTAACATTATTGCCACTTGTCTAATGGTAAAGAAAAGCGTGGCGAGAAAATATGTTCGTGAGAACCTTATTAATGTCAGAGGACCTATAGAATTCGCAAGTTGGTATGATAGGTTATGGCCTCATCCCTCTCGTATTGAAAGGCAGTGTAATGTTGGAATGGGCTCTTTTTCAACAGTCCTATTTCTGACGGTTCGATGTAAAGTAATACTACACGCACTGAAACATTTTGTTCAGTGGGTAAAAATATCATGGGCCAAACCATCTTCTCCTTTTTCTCCACGATCTCCTATTTTTATTTCCTTTATATGTTGATGGATTCTTAGCAAGCAATAGTAGACGTTGGATGTTGTTACATATTAATTAAAAAAATATATTTTGTTTACAATTTTTGTCAGTGGAATGTTATTAAGATAGTACCCATTTACTTTCTATTATTTTTTTATAATGTTAATATTATATAAATAATAAAAAATTGCTAATAACATTGCTCTAAATAATATATCACGTAATAAAAAATGTTTGAAATCTTACTGCTAATAAGCAGCGATGATTCTTCCATAGATAACAGATTTACGTGATATTTGTAGCGTCGATAGAGTTGAATAAGGTGCGATCCCAATCGATATACGAGATATAAATAAAATTATTTTAATGGTTCAAAGTTTTTCATGTCTAGAACATTAAAAATATTGAAAATCTTTAAATATTTTTTGGAAATTCTAATCGAAATATTCATTAATATCGATTTCATTCAAAAAGTTTTTAGAAGTTCCGCCTCTCCGTTCTTTTGTCTGGGACGCCATCACTAAAAAACATTGGTTAGATGTTGACGAAATTTATTAAATCGTAAACAATCAAAATAGATGTAACTTACCAAAAACTTAATTGAAGATTATCTTACTTCTCAAACTTTTTATGATTGCTTTTTATAATACTACAAATTCTAATTAATATCGTATTTACTTAAAACCGCTTCAAACCTGTCTTTGGAACAATAAGTTTAGTAATAATTGTCCTTAATATTATGCGGGAATATAAAATTGAAAATATATTTTGGTGTTAATTTATTTTTTACTTCGTCGTTGGCTGTGGCTAAGATATACCTACTGTTACATACTGAAAAATAAGGTTTTATAATCTTTCTATGACTATTTTTACTATACAGCATAATTTTCCTTTAAATTATAGAGAATTTTATGTAGGAAATTATTTAATAATAATTAGTTACTTTTCAATTGATCGTAAAAAAGATATTTATCCATATAATTACATGATGTGTTGTTTGCCAGTGAGCATGTTTGGTTAAGCCTCCATAGTAAATATAATATGAATTCAATCAATATTAATAATAAAAAAATGAAAGTAATAATGTTGGTCCGTTTGAGGTTTTTTTTTATTATACAGTTAATAATAATTGTAGAAATTAAAGTTTTTACTAGGGGCTGCTATATAAGTGAGTATATCAACTTCGAGGAGCATGTGCTTACTGCAAAGGGTATGAAGACATTATGAAAGGGCTTTCTCTTTTTTGCCATGCTTTCCACATAAGATGATGTCTCCATGGTGTAGAAGCTGGGAGTATGATACTTTTAATACCTTAAGGAGCTTTACTCCTTCTTCTTCCTTGTAGGAGAAATGTAAATATTATAAATAAAACTACCTTTTCGGATTTTGTTGCGGATTTATTTGGATTTTTGGTTCCCGACGTTTCAAATTCTTTACAGCAATCATGGTCACGTCGGTAACCAAAAATCCAAATAAGTCCGCGACAAAATCCAAAAAGGTAGTTTCATTTATAATGTCAAATATTCGCGTAAACCTAAGAAAGTGAAATGTAAATAATTTAAATTCTTCAGTAAAACTTTTTAGCTCGTAAACTTCAACCGGTTCTAAGGCCTATAAAATACCTATATTTTTACATTATCTAAATTCACTTTAAGATTCCAGTTCAAATACCGCTTAATTACTTAAAAGTAAGATAATACTTAACATTAAACATAGTCGAACTTGGGAATAAGGGGCCCGTATTATTTGTAGATTTTTAGAGGTACTTAGGGTGTCTAATACTAGACCATCTAATACTATCTTGCGTATAGATATATACGTCTTTTTTATAATGTTTTGTACCTTTGAAGAATACTAAGAAGATGCTTCAATTTTAACTAGTACAAGGAATAATAATGAAAAAATAACAAAAATGGATATGAAAATATGCCTGAAAGGATGGAAAAGAAACCTTTATCTAAAGGTTGTTGTTGTTGTTGATATGTTGGAGTAGTGGCTAGCTTGTACGATCGTATACCGGGAGGTCCTGGGTTCGAGTCCCGGGGCGGGACAAGTTTACTTATTGAGTCTTTCTGTTCCACCGGAGAATAAGAGTGATAAGGAATAGAGAGTGCACTCGTGTCTGCGCATACACTCGTGCACTATAATATCTCCCGCGTTAGTCTCAATGAGATTGGCCGCCTTGGCCGTACTTGGTCGGCAGGACATCATCATTATGTACATATAGATAAACGTTTCACGTTCAAGGTTATATACAAGAAACGTATTCTTAACTTTCATAATATTACTTCAAAATTCTAGTATAGCAACAAAATATATTGTACGGAAGTAGGGAACCCTCATCGCATGTTTCCGCGATTATTTTAACACGTGAAGAAAAGTCTTTACGTAAATACAATATAGTTTTCTTACAGGTATAAAAATAATCTATTCTTCTAATAAAAGATGTGGGTAACATTAAAGTAACATAAATTGTAGTAGTGGCATACCTTCACCTCGCTCGGATCCACCATTTTATGACGATTCACACTCGCTTCGCCCGACATTTTGTCATCGACTTTACTATATTTTTCATGATATTCTAATCTTCCTTAGAATTCTTCTAAATATCAGAATAATTCTTTAGTACCTATCTTTATTTCAAGCAGCAACAACATAGGATTTTTTTACATGTTAAATTAAAACGACCTATTTTTCGAACACGCTAACACAATAACTATATTCTTTTGCAAAAGGGATAAAGATGAGTTTTCATTTACCGAACCTCATGCAACGTCCCTCTAAGTTCAAATCTAATGCTTTTCAATGATCCAATACATTATCAAGATGTAATAATACAAGTAAGTAGGTACAAAATAAAGCTTAGTATGGATAATTCTATGTTTCTCGGATCGATTGGTTTGGCTGCTTACAAAAAGTATTGAAATAGTTCTCTGAATATCATGAACAAAAATCAAGACTAAGATATAGATGGTGGTTAGAGTTTTACAGCGTCTGTATAAGTTACCGTAGGCGAAAAGTGTCGGCCAGTATTGATTTTAACTTTATTCTCTAATATTCAGCCCTTTTTAACGTCCCACTGCTGGTCATAGGCCACCGCGCTGGCCAACCGCTAGTTGGTGGACTTCTTATGTCTTTCGAAAAATTGCTAAGTTTTCTCAAATATGCAGGTTTCCCCTCAAGATGTTTCCCTTCACCGTAAGACAAGTGGTAATCATATAAAATATCAGAGATGCGAGATCCGGATTTGAACCCACATTACTCGGATATCCAAGCGAGCGCGTAGCCACTGTCTAAAGCTTATCATGTAAGCATACGTAGCATACATTATAAGTAAATACTATTTTTACTTAACTTAGCACCTCTTAATTGGCCGTTGGCTTTAAATTGGCGTGTACTACACTCTAAGTACACATTTAAACTACTTAATCCCATTCATTTGGTTCATGAAAAATTAAGTAAGGTCTGGCGGCCGAGGGCTCTTGGTCTATATTGAAAAACAAATGTTTTGAATGTAAAAGTGACATAGTAATTCTTGGTATAACATGATGTATATAGGCTGAGGACAGGCCTGTCGGATGTAATGTATTTACAGCATACGTCTGTTTACTGAAGTATTTAATATTGTCTTAGATAACATTTCCGAATGTTATGAAATGTTTCCTTTTAAAGATAACAATGGACTCATTTTTTAAGGAAAAGTTCGTTAAAAAAAAGTTTTAAATATATTAGACATTGAGTTTATTTTAGGATATATTGTCAAAACTAAAAATATTATATATTATGTAAGTATGTTTAGACATTATTCCATCACCAAAAATTATCCATTACTAAAATGCCAAAGTATGAGTTTAACGGTTTAACGTTTGTTACTACGAATTAGCCAGAACAGCACAACGGATCCAAGTGAAAGGCACAAAGATTAGATCTGGAAATCTGGAATAGCACATAGGTGAATTTTTATCCCGGACGTTGGTAATGTTTCATATATTCTAGAGAACACTAATTTAGATATTGGTTGTAATAAATTAATTTACCGTTCAGTAAGCATCTTCCAATAATAAGTCAAATTCCAAAGTACCACAAAGTTTCAGATATACGAGAAATACGATTGGGCAGATGAGCTTAATCAATATCAATCAATATCAATATCAATATCTTCTTTGTATCTATTAATCTCGCTAAGAAATAAAAAAATATCTTTTGGTGCCTCAATTATTTACTACAATAAATAAAGAAAATTGTTACATTTTTCATTGGGATAAACAAATTACATGACGTCTGATTCATTCAGTAAGTTTAAACAACCGTCCGGAAGCGAAGGAAACCATATCACGATTATCAGTATGCTAAAACACATAAAAACACAATTATTCAAGGTGTCTATTATCAAAATACACGTAACATATATTATCCTTTATCATGAAAGAGTAATGAACTTTACACTCATTTATATAAATGGGGGAATTTTCGAAACTATTCGTCACATTATTCCGTAGCTTCAATTCGTTAGGAAGGTTTTTTCGAAATTTTCGTATTAAATAATAAAATGGTGGTTGTTAAATTATTTATAATTTTACTTCTTATATCCGGTTATATTTGTATTCCGATTGATGATAATATCTTATTAGCCACAGATAATGATTTAGATAATATGATAGATGATGGTGACATCGATCTCTCAGATCTAGAGCCACAGGCTTTTGGGCTGCCAAAAAACGAAAGTGGTAAGACATTTTTTTTAATTTCAAACTTTGTAACTAGAAAAGGGATTTTTTTGACTTAGGTCACAAAACTGAACTGCCCACAATTACTTGCCAAGGTTCTAATGCCAGCGCCTTCTAAGAGTTTACGCTTCTTCATAACCAATGTTGCTAACGCTAATTAGGGATGTAACTCCCTCTTAGTAGAATTATGAGATCATACCGTTTAATTAGCAGTAGCCTTTAACAATAACTATAAGTAAATACCTAAAGATTCAGTTTTAAAATGTTAATAATATTAGTTACGTATTGTATTTTTAATTTTTAAACTGTAAAGTTGAAGCATTGTTTTTTTACCTAAACTATAATGTCGTTATCACCTATAATTAAGGTACTGCTAAGTACTTTGTTGGTGGTATAATAAAATAAAATCTATTTCACACTGGTACCTTACAATGGTTTAATCCTATAATTTTGCTAGATAAAATCTCCTATGTGAAAGAATTATAATACTCCGTACAGTAGTTTCTGAGAATCGGATGAGTGCGTACTACATATTACGTACTAATGATAATTATGCTTAAAAATTTGCAGGAAATATTTTGTATTGACCTACTTGTGTATACTTAACTTAAATAGATATCGCTACTTTGTAATTGTAGTAATTTGTGTTTATATGTAATATGAAATTAATTCATCAAAAATTAAACATATATGTATGAAAATTAAAATCTAATATCTAAATAATCTAGAACAGCGCTAAATGTTAAATCGAATGAAAATAAGCATAGCAACCATAATAGGATAATTTTTATAAACCTGAGTATACGACTTACCTACTACATTACTACATATTATAAAACAAAATCCTCCACCGCGTCTGTCTGTCTGTCTGTGTGACTCAAAAACTACTGCACCGATTTTCATGCTGTTTTTACTAATACATAGAGTGGTTCTCGAGGAAGGTTTTAGTATATACACACACACACACATTTACTAGCGGAGCCAGCGGTTACGCTTATTTTCTAGGGATGAATCGCTAGTTAGTATATAAAAAATGTTTTATGATAAACATTTTTATAGCATTTTGTAAGAAATATTACATTTTCTTCACTCTTTATCGAAATCCGTCACTGAAAAAATACTTCGTACAATATATAACATTGTGACTTAAGTAAATATTTAATAACGGTTTAGTTATTTCCCTATAGGATTTTATTTCCGTATAGGATAAACATAGTTATTTTTTATTTCCCAAGTTACATGTTATTTATCCCACATTATTATATTATACATAAATATCAAACAAAAAAAAATGTTAATACATACAAGCTGAAAATATGTACATAATATTTACAAATAATGAGAATAAATATAAATAACATCATATCATAAATGGTATAACTACATTTAAAAATAATATAACATCATATTACGGGTCTACGTGAACTGGTAATAAACATTCAAAACGTTTCGAATTCTTTACAGCAATCATGGTCACGTCGGTAACCAAAAATCCAAATAAATCCGCGACAAAATCCAAAAAGGTAGTTTCATTTATAATGTCAAATATTCGCGTAAACCTAAGAAAGTGAAATGTAAATAATTTAAATTCTTCAGTAAAACTTTTTAGCTCGTAAACTTCAACCGGTTCTAAGGCCTATAAAATACCTATATTTTTACATTATCTAAATTCACTTTAAGATTCCAGTTCAAATACCGCTTAATTACTTTAAAGTAAGATAATACTTAACATTAAACATAGTCGAACTTGGGAATAAGGGGCCCGTATTATTTGTAGATTTTTAGAGGTACTTAGGTTGTCTAATACTAGACCATCTAATACTATGTTGCGTATAGATATATACGTCTTTTCTATAATGTTTTGTGCCTTTGAAGAATACTAAGAAGATGCTTCAATTTTAAATAGTACAAGGAATCATAATGAATAAATAACAAAAAATAATATAACAAAAATGGATATGAAAATATGCCTGAAAGGATGGAAAAGAAACCTTTATCTACAGGTATATGTACATTGAACATATAGGTACGTATGTGTGACTGTAACTGTCTCGGTGGTGTAGTGGCTAGCTTGTACGATCGCACATTGGGAGGTCCTGGGTTCGAGTCCCGGGGCGGGCCAAGTTTACTTATTGAGTCTTTCTGTTCCACCGGAGAATAAGAATGATAAGGAATAGAGAGTGCACTCGTGTCTGCGTATACACTCGAGCACTATAATATCTCCCGCGTTAGTCTCAATGAGATTGGCCGCCTTGGCCGTACTCGGTCGGCAGGACATCATCATAATGTACATATAGATAATCGTTTCACGTTCAAGGTTATACAAGAAACGTATTCTTAACTTTCATAATATTACTTCAAAATTCTAGTATAGCAACAAAATATATTGTACGGAAGTAGGGAGTTCCCTCATCGCATGTTTCCGCGATTATTTTAGCACGTGAAGAAAAGTCTTTACGTAAATACAATTTAGTTTTCTTACAGGTATAAAATCTATTCTTCTAATAAAAGGTATGGGTAACATTAAAGCTCAATTACATTGACATTTTACTTACACTATAAGATACGACAAAAAAGTTATTAATAAATGTAGTAGTGGCATACCTTCACCTCGCTCGGATCCACCATTTTATGACGATTCACACGCGCTTTCACTCTTCACGCTCAGAATAATTCTTTAGTATTTATCTTTATTTCAAGCAGCAACAACAAAGAATGTTTTACACGTCAAATTAAAACATCCTTAAGACCTATTTTTCGAAAACGCTAACACAATAACTATATTCTTTTGCAAAAGGGATAAGGATGACTTTTCATATACCGAACCTCGTGCAACGTCCCTCTAAGTTCAAATCTAATGCTCTTCAATGATCCAATTCATTATCAAGATGTAATAATACAATTAAGTAGGTACAAAATAAAGATTAGTATGGATAATTCTATGTTTCATGGACCGATTGGTTTGGCTGCTTACAAAAGTATTGAAATAGTTCTCTGAATATCATGAACAAAAATCGATGGTGGATAGAGCTTTACAGCGTCTGTATAAGTTACCGTAGACGAAAAGAGTCGGTCAGTATTGATTTTCACATTATTCTCTAATATAATTCAGCCCTTTTTAACATCCCACTGCTCCCTTCAGTATCATGGTCAAAGTCCACCGCGCTGGCCAAGTGCTGGTTGGCGGACTTCCCATGTCTTTCTAAAACTTGCTAAGTTCTCTCAGACATGCAGGTTTCCTCAAGATGTTTCCCTTCACCGTAAGACAAGTGGTAATCATACAAAATATCAGAGATGCGATATCCGGATTTGAACCCACATCACTCGGATATCCAAACGAGCGCACTACCACTGTCTTAAAGCTTATCCTCTAACTGCCAGTTTCTATAACCTATCTACCGATAGACCGGTAGTTACTTACATACTATTTTGACACATTAAAAGTTACAACCTGTCAAAATCGTATGAAAGTATCTACCGGTCTATCTACCGATAGGTTATAGAAACTGGCAGTGAAGCATACGTAGCATACATTATAAGTAAATACTATTTTTACTTAACTTTAGCACCTCTTAATTGGCCATTGGCTTTAAATTGGCGTGTACGCATACACTCTAAGTACACATTTAAACTACTTAATCCCATTCCTTTGGTTCATGAAAAATTAAGTAAGGTCTGGCGGCTGAGGGCTCTTGGTCTATATTGAAAAACAAATATTTTGAATGTAAAAGTGACATAGTAATTCTTGGTATAACATGATGTATATAGGCTGAGGACAGGCCTGTCGGATGTAATGTATTTACAGCATACGTCTGTTTACTGAAGTATTTAATATTGTCTTAGATAACATTTCCGAATGTTATGAAATGTTTCCTTTTAAAGATAACAATGGACTCATTTTTTAAGGAAAAGTTCGTTAAAAAAAAGTTTTAAATATATTAGACATTGAGTTTATTTTAGGATATATTGTCAAAACTAAAAATATTATATATTATGTAAGTATGTTTAGACATTATTCCATCACCAAAAATTATCCATTACTAAAATGCGGAAGTATGAGTTTAACGGTTTAACGTTTGTTACTACGAATTAGCCAGAACAGCACAACGGATCCAAGTGAAAGGCACAAAGATTAGATCTGGAAATCTGGAATAGCACATAGGTGAATTTTTATCCCGGACGTTGGTAGTGTTTCATATATTCTAGAGAACACTAATTTAGATATTGGTTGTAATAAATTAATTTACCGTTCAGTAAGCATCTTCCAATAATAAGTCAAATTCCAAAGTACCACAAAGTTTCAGATATACGAGAAATACGATTGGGCAGATGAGCTTAATCAATATCAATCAATATCAATATCAATATCTTCTTCGTATCTATTAATCTCGCCAAGAAATAAAAAAATATCTTTTGGTGCCTCAATTATTTACTACAATAAATAAAGAAAATTGTTACATTTTTCATTGGGATAAACAAATTACATGACGTCTGATTCATTCAGTAAGTTTAAACAACCGTCCGGAAGCGAAGGAAACCATATCACGATTATCAGTGTGCTAAAACACATAAAAACACAATTCAAGGTGTCTATTATCAAAATACACGTAACATATATTATCCTTTATCATGAAAGAGTAATGAACTTTACACTCATTTATATAAATGGGGGAATTTTCGAAACTATTCGTCACATTATTCCGTAGCTTCAATTCGTTAGGAAGGCTTTTTCTAAATTTTCGTATTAAATAATAAAATGGTGGTTGTTAAATTATTTATAATTTTACTTCTTATATCCGGTTATATTTGTATTCCGATTGATGATAATATCTTATTAGCCACAGATAATGATTTAGATAATATGATAGATGATGGTGACATCGATCTCTCAGATCTAGAGCCACAGGCTTTTGGGCTGCCAAAAAACGAAAGTGGTAAGACATTTTTTAAAATTTTAAACTTTGTAACTAGAAAAGGGATTTTTTTGACTTAGGTCACAAAACTGATCTGCCCACAATTACTTGCCAAGGTTCTAATGCCAACGCCTTCTAAGAGTTTACGCTTCTTCATAACCAATGCTGCTAACTCTAATTTGGGATATAATTCTATTAAGAGGGGAGAACTACTCCCCTCTTAATAGAATTATGAGATCATACCGTTTCATTAGCCTTTTACAATAACTATAAGTAAATACCTAGAGATTCAGTTTTAAAATGTTATTAATATTAGTTACGTATTTTATTTTTAATTTTTAAACTGTAAAGTTGAAACATTGTTTTATTACCTACTATAATGTTGTTATCACCTATAATTAAGGTACTACTAAGTACTTTGTTGGTGGTATAATAAAATAAAATCTATTTCACACTGGTACTTTACAATGGTTTGATCCTATAATTTTGCTAGATAAAATCTCCTATGTGAAAGAATTATAATACTCCGTACAGTAGTTTCTGAGAATCGGATGAGTGCGTACTACATATAACGTACTAATGATAAATATGCTTAAAAATTTGCAGGAAATGCTTTGGCATCTTGGACAGAGTCGTCCTTGATGAATCCTGAGGAGATGGGGGAATACGCTGAAGGCGACATATTAATACCACAGTACGGTCGTAACGGCATTCGTGATCAATCAGCTCGATGGCCAAAAGGCATCATTCCTTACCGGATTGAATCAAGCTTTAGTAAGTAAAACTATGTTCAAATTTGTATCAAAAAAGGGTATAAGATTTTTTAAGTAATTCTTTATTTATAAAAAAGTTAAAAGTATCTATATATTTTATTTCGATGAGTAGTATATTATATACCTAATAAAAAACTAACTCATTAACTAACCATCAATTGACTACACGTTTGGCTCAGTTTGTGTTTGTCAGACCTCACTTTCTGCTCCAGCACTCACTCAGTCCCGCTGAGCATTCATTTGTTGAGCACGAATGTTTGTACTCCATCATGTCATGGATGTTTTTAAATTAATATATGTGCAGTGTATCAACTATCTGGTATCAGTAACACAAGTGTCGTAGCTTACCACGGAACTAGACTGTGAAACTGTGTATAATAATGTCCAAAAAAAATCCATTCTTTAACTCAAACTGATTTGCACGTATTGTATAGGTTCAGTTAATCCACTGAAATTAAAATTTCCTGAATTTATACCTTAATTAGAAAGGAAATTAAATTAGAAAGGAGATTGGTTTCAGTTATAGTAATATAGTATTTTTTTATTATAGACAAAGACCAGCGAGAAACAATAATGCGAGCAATAGCTGATTACCATAGACTGACATGTTTACGCTTCGTTCCATACAGCGGTCAAACCGACTACATCGTGCTGACGGGTGCAAGTACAGGTTGCTGGTCAAGCGTGGGGAAACTTGGTATAGTTAAAAAATAATGTATTTATATTTTTTCATATTTTATATCAGTACTAGTGACTCAGGGTGAGTCACTACGCTCCGCTCTGGTTCGTCACCTAAGTACGTTTTTATAGTTAGTAGCTACTATATTTCTTAACCATGTGAAATATGCTTGCAAAAGTATCTTATATGTTGACCGGATAACTAGCTATCATAATACCAAATTTTATAACAATGGTGGTGAAGGTACAGAAAGACAACAAGTAGAGAATCATTCAGATATTATAAAAACTATAAATTTGGCGTATTTTCGGAAAAAATTGTACAGTTTATACTAAGTCAGAATGTCACTATATGTATAGATAAGCGTACCTTAATGTCTAGTTAGTAGTTCTTGAAATATTGTTTGTTTGTTTAAACGTTTTATCATTCCAGTCAAAACATAATGTCAACTTGATATTTTTATTTCAAAAATTTCTACTATCTTATCAATCTAACTATCCGCAATCACTTTTTAGAAATGTGTTTATTTTGGAAGTAGGTACTACTTCGAAAATTAGTAATCAATTTACTTTAATGGATTTTCATTTAATTGCATGAACGTCATTTTAGTTTCTTATTTGTATCTATACCTGAGTTTTATACACAGACTAATTGTAGTTTTATATTAAACTAGCGTCGGTTTGGCGTCAGCGAAGCCACGGGTTCCGCTAGTTGAAATAAATAAAATTTCTACTAGTTATGCCTGATAACATAAGGTTTCTTAGTGGTAGTGCCATGCTTGTTACCTTCGGGTAGCAGCCGAATGGGCCGGCACGCCTCGTATAGTACCACTCTCTCACAGAAGACCGGCGTGAAGTGGCAGCTATGCTGTCGCGTTTCGTCCGGTAAGTGAGAGTCCGGTAGGCCGACTCCCTATCTCTCCTCCCTCCCTCCCTCTTCCCTCCCTCCCTCTTCCCTCCCTCATCCCTCCCTCCCTTTCCTGAAAAGCCGGCAACGCATCTGCAGTGTTGTAGATGTCCATGGGCGGAGGTGATCACTTCTCATCACGTGAGCCTCCTGCCCGTTTGCCCCCTTTGTGTCATAAAAAAAGGTATCTGTGAGTGAAAATCAGACAGACAGACAAAAATTTAAAAAATAGTTTTTTTATTCCTAGTATCGTACATACTTTCATATGCTATTAGTGAAAAGCTGTTAATTTTATATTAAAAACAGACACTCCATTTTATTTATATGTATAGATATACATTTTGTATTCCAAGTATAATAACTATATAAATAGATAAAACAATTCAGTTATTTTCTCCTGAGTTTTTAAATTGATTTTCTTTTGGTTTGGTCAAAAATAATATATGTATATATTTTTAATAATGTGTTGCTATTATAAATGAAACTATATTTTCGGATTTTGTCGCGGATTTATTATGATTTTTGGTTCCCGACGTTTCGAATGCTTTACAGCAATCATGGTCACGGGAGAGACTAAGTTATTAGACGTCTCAGGGGGTTATATACTTGTTACAGACAGTGCCTACCCACAATTTTTTACAAATATTCAAAATGATAGACTATAAAATTATACATTTCAATTCTATACTTTTAAGATTTTAAAATTTTTTAAATTATATTATAAATATGGCAATATTATTAACTTATTTTTAGCTACTATAATTATAATTATTATAATTTTCTAATATTTGTTAAAATAATATTAAGTAGTGTTGCTATTATTAAAATATGTATAATGTGTTATATTAAAATATAAATTATTAAAGCAATATTAAACTTTCATATATTATAAATTAAAGATTAATAGTTAAAAACAACTTGAGTTTTGATAATTATTTTAATTTAAATATTAAGCAACACCACTGCAAACTAAATCATTTTTAAATTTGATAATATAATATTAACCAAATCTAACTATGCTCAATCCACATAGACCTCTTTAAGTTCTTTTGAATTATAACTTTTAAACTATAAAATGAGTTAATGTCATTTAGTATGTCAGTTGGTATGTCCGTCTGAAGTTATTATAGGGATTTGAGACTATATTAAAGAGTTAAATTGTTGTCAGTCTGAAGCTACTACCGGTTCGGAATGCAACTGATACTGAGAAGAACCGGCAAGAAACTCAGCTCTTGCTTTTTTCAAAATAATATGTTTACAATTTCAATATTATCAATATCAAAAATATATAAGTTTACTTAAGTTTACAATATTGCAATACAATAATTAATATATATAATTAATCCTCACTACTATCATTAAGATCTACACAGTATGAGCTAACTACATCTGGCTGTCTATTATGACTAATTTTATTAGATGATTTTATTATATTAATGACAGGATCCCAAGATGATGGTAGTACCCAGCCGTCCTCTCTATTAAAGTTAGGATATTTTTTAAATATCCTAACTTTAATAGAGAGGACGGCTGGGTACTACCATCATCTTGGGATCCTGTCATTAATATAATAAAATCATCTAATAAAATTAGTCATAATAGACATTAATTAATATTTTTTAAATATCCTAACTTTAATAGAGAGGACGGCTGGGTACTACCATCATCTTGGGATCCTGTCATTAATATAATAAAATCATCTAATAAAATTAGTCATAATAGACAGCCAGATGTAGTTAGCTCATACTGTGTAGATCTTAATGATAGTAGTGAGGATTAATTATATATATTAATTATTGTATTGCAATATTGTAAACTTAAGTAAACTTATATATTTTTGATATTGATAATATTGAAATTGTAAACATATTATTTTGAAAAAAGCAAGAGCTGAGTTTCTTGCCGGTTCTTCTCAGTATCAGTTGCATTCCGAACCGGTAGTAGCTTCAGACTGACAACAATTTAACTCTTTAATATAGTCTCAAATCCCTATAATAACTTCAGACGGACATACCAACTGACATACTAAATGACATTAACTCATTTTATAGTTTAAAAGTTATAATTCAAAAGAACTTAAAGAGGTCTATGTGGATTGAGCATAGTTAGATTTGGTTAATATTATATTATCAAATTTAAAAATGATTTAGTTTGCAGTGGTGTTGCTTAATATTTAAATTAAAATAATTATCAAAACTCAAGTTGTTTTTAACTATTAATCTTTAATTTATAATATATGAAAGTTTAATATTGCTTTAATAATTTATATTTTAATATAACACATTATACATATTTTAATAATAGCAACACTACTTAATATTATTTTAACAAATATTAGAAAATTATAATAATTATAATTATAGTAGCTAAAAATAAGTTAATAATATTGCCATATTTATAATATAATTTAAAAAATTTTAAAATCTTAAAAGTATAGAATTGAAATGTATAATTTTATAGTCTATCATTTTGAATATTTGTAAAAAATTGTGGGTAGGCACTGTCTGTAACAAGTATATAACCCCCTGAGACGTCTAATAACTTAGTCTCTCCCGTGACCATGATTGCTGTAAAGCATTCGAAACGTCGGGAACCAAAAATCATAATAAATCCGCGACAAAATCCGAAAATATAGTTTCATTTATAATGTCAAACATTCGCGTAAACCTAAGAAAGTATTAATGTGTTGCTATCGTTAAAAAATATTTCGTGAACACTAGTATTAATTTAATTTTGATCTATTTAAATCCCGCTTGAAAATGTATAGGTGGACGTCAAGAAGTAAATCTGCAGATTCCAGGCTGTGTGAGCAAGAAAGGAACAGTTTTGCACGAACTTTTACACGCAATTGGATTCATGCACGAGCAGAGCCGTCCTGATAGAGACAACCATATTAAAATATATTATAACAATATTAAAAACGGTTTGTAATTTTTTTATTAGCATAACAACATATTTCATAGCTGCTGATCAAGAGATTCTGGGTTTGGTTCCCGATTCGAGTCAAAGTACTTTAAAAGTATTTCATTGAAACTCAGAGTAAAGATATATACATTTATTGTTCTAGGTGCTGAAAATAACTTTAAAATGGCGGATTCTAAACGTGCATATGATTTTGGAGTCTCATATGACTATAATAGTGTGATGCATTATTCAGAGTATGCTTTCTCCAGGAACTCTCAAAAGACTATTGAACCTAAGGTGATATTTATTCTTCACTCATTCTTTTATGAGCGAATAAAAATTAACTTTATTCAATAAAAATGATACAGCAGCAGTTTCGAAATGTCAATGTCGATGTAATTTAAAGATAAATAAATGAAGTCAGCTCAAGATGAAGCTACCGCTGCACCGGTTCGGAAGGAAATTCTGAAACAGAGTTGTCCGAAAACTTATCCCTTTGAGAGAGATGAAAAAATATATAATATTATCACTCTCATACGAAATATAAAACATGCACTAATATTGTTTATATTAATTATCTGTCGATACTTGTTAGTCATTTACAATATACTAATTCTGATGGAATTCAATTTTGAGATATTTTTTTTGTGTTTTAAATGAATTATAATTTGTATTGTGATTTTTAAGAAATAAAAAAGCACTTGAAAGTATATATATTCAGCTGGCGTTATAATATGATAAAAAGTAAGTTAAATTATTTATTATAGATTAATGGCGTTACACTTGGACAGCGAGATGGCTTAAGCAGAGGAGATGTCAAGAAAATTAACTATATGTACAACTGCAAAAAAGAGTATGTATGAGTAATGCCGGGTGCACACGTTTACTATTACGCACAAACGTGCGGTTCGTCAAAAAAAAACATCGCCCTTGCCGCATTTTCTTACCTTACCTTTCTTTCTAACCACTACAGCGGAGTGGTTATAAAGACTTGCAAACTTGTATAAGCGAAGCCAACAGCGTGTGGAGAGGTCCAAATTCTTTCACTATTTGTGATGTTACTTTATGATGTGGGTTTGAGTACCAGTTCGATGTAAAAGAGTTGTGGTAATAATTTATGGTGTAAAGTATGTTTATAATTCCGTCAGTTGGCCTCTAAACGTTGGACCAAGCTGTAGTCAAGCTGTCGAAGAAATTTACTTGCCAATGTTATATTTGACAACTCGATGGCTCAGTTTGTAGTGACCGTACTTGCTGCGCCAGCGGTCGCGGGTTCAAATCCTGCTGCATACATTTGTTGAGCACTAATGTTTGTACTCCAGTCATGAGTGTTTATATTAATATTATGCATTTATTTAAAGTAATATATTTTGTAGTATATCAACTATCTGGTATCCGTGACACAAGCTTCGTAGTTTACCACGGAACTAGATAGCGCTGTGTGTAATAATGTCCCAACATATATGTATTTATTTATTTATAAATATCAATTTTACTGTTTAGTTTGTATAATATATACAACTAGTTGTGTATTGACTTTTCTTCTCTTCAGAGGTTGTCACATACAGACAGAAAGTCATTCATAATACTACATTTTATTGTATATACCTACCTACAGTGTAAGATCTGCGATGCGAGGAAGTACTAATAACATTTATTTTTTAATTACTTCATGATTAATGATACAGTGTCTTTTTTTCAGAGAACCTCAAACTGGATGGGTAGGGTCGATATGGCAAAGCTTATTTGGTGATAAAAAAAATGGAGCATAACTTTATAAATACATGATTTAATGTGCTAGTCTACGTAATGTATTTTAAATAGTTTTAATTTATAATCATGACGATATCAATAAAAAGTGTCAAAAAATTATAAAGTAATAAATAAGAAACGATCTATATATTTGCATTTTCATTTTCAATAATTTTATATAATATTTTTGATGTTTGTGATATGAGTGTTCAGTTATTGCAAGAAAGCTTATTTATACAACAAGTCGTCATTATTTTAAGTGCTTATTAAACAGCATAATTTTTTTCAATATTGGCAATAGACGTATAATTAAAGTATAAAATAAAAAAATCTAGTTTCTATAGACATCTGTTAGGGGTTAAATTTCATTTTTTACTTATATTTTATCTATAAGATTTATAAATACTTTATGTTCATCCCAATTTGTTCATATAATTTTAATTTTTATATGCTGTTAAATCAATAAAATATGTTTTTCTAAACATAATTAAAAATTCAATGAGCTAACTCTTATACTCAAGCAGCTTTATTGACGATATAAGACGAAATGTCAAATATTATTATTAGTGAAAAAAAAATATTCCTCATTGCACGTTTTATTAATTTCGAAATATACTTTTGTTACATACGAAAGTCATTTATAATGTTATAATCATTAGATATAAAAAAAATTAGTCATTTTGTCCATTGGTTCGTAGAGACGTCGTGGGCTAAACTTATTTTAATTAACTCTTTTCATATATTTGTATAGCAGCTTCCAACAAACATTTCAGATATTGGTAGGATTTTTCACAATTACACTTTTCAGCTGAAAAAAGCAACGTCTTTGATTAGCAAGTTAAACACTTTAATAACACGAATTTTAATGTTTATTTTGGAAATCTCAGTTAACTGTTTATTTTTTCTTAGGTAAGGTGTGATACCTGTGATAATTCATCTGATTTTACATTAAGCTAATTTATGACTTTTTTCTATATTATTAGACTTAAAGTAATACAAATATTGCTTCAAATCAGTCATACACAAGCTACCTAAAAATGCTTTAAGGTTGCGTACAGTTTGTGGCGTTCTTATTTTAAAGATATCAATGGTGTCCAAAGGTTAAACCGTTCCTAGGTTCAACACTTTCATATAATGAAATTAACGAAATTTTTTAAATTCATTTAAAGTCCCCAAAATGGCGCCCAATGTGGGGTAGTTTTTGCGTATTTTGCATGTAGCAAAATTTAACTTATAATAAAAGTAAATCCAATTCAAAAAATTAATCGACGTATAAGTAACTTGATTACAACGGTCTAATTTTCGACTAATAGTAATATAAGATAATCTAGAATACTTACGTCTCTCTGAACAATCGTTTGCGATTTTGATAATATCCTCCTGGGGTAAATCTCTTATTTGAGAGAACACCTCCGCAGTGCGTGTCACATTAAATCCATCATCACCTATTAATATATCACTTTCCTCCAAAACGCATCGAACAAAACACTAAAATAAAAATAAAAAATAAAATAAAATAAAAATAAAAAATAAAACTTTAATAATGATACTAATAAGGCTTTTTAATATAAAGTTCCAATATAAATCTCAAATAATTCGATGATTATATTGAAAAATATTACAGTAGTAAATTCTAGAAGTAAAAGGCGAGATCAATCATAAGGTAAGGTCATAAGTATCTGAGAGAAATCTACTATAAAAAGAAAAAAAAGTTTTATAATGGATGGCTGCACTAAAAGTACGTTGATATGTTTGAATAAAATTTGTTAGGAAATAAGATAGTTTTCATCGCGAAAAACATTTAAAAAAGTTCCGCTTTTTGGGATTCGAGGGATGAAAGTTTGTATGAGTAATAAAGTCATATTTCAAGTAACAGATGTACAGTCATTATGATAAATGCTTGTATTATGTAAAGGTACTACTATTAAAACCTGAGCGATGTGAGGCCGAGTTGTTAGTATTGTATAAGTCCCTATAAATAGAATAAAATTATTTGTTCTATCAGTGTTAATATGTCTTCTGCTCTTTTTAACGCCACTGCTGGGCACGGGCCTCCGTTAGTACAAGGGGGATCAGGCCACCACGCTGGTCTAGGGCGTGTTGGTGGACTTCACATGTCTTTCGAAAACTTGCTAGGTTTTCTCAAACAAACAGGTTTCCTCACGATGATCTTCTTCGCCGTAAGACAAGTGATAATTATGATAGAAATGATTGTTAATGTAGTGAAATTTTTATATGCTGTTAGTATATAATTATTATATTAATAATAATTGTTACCTTAGGAGTTTTATCAGTTTCGTCTGGAAAGCTTCCGCTCTTATTTAGATTTTCTAAATAGGCTGTAAGCAAAAAAAAAAATACTTTTAAATTTATTGCAAAAAATCTTATAATTTTTTATTGTATAATATATAATCTTATATATATATAAAAATCTTGTGTCACGATGTATGTTGCCAATAAACTCCAAAACTACTGAACCGATTTCAATCAAATTTCACATGTAATCATATTTTGGTCTAACTTACTGGATAGGATAGTTATCATCTCAATTATTCGCTTATGTCGTGAATGTAAACGAATAAAATATATCAATTAGTTGTTTCTTAAACAAGTGTTTATTTACTGTTTAGTTTTATGAAGTTCTCATAGATGGCGGTGTATGTTGATACATCGATAAAATTTTTCAATATTGTTTGACATCTAGGTTGCAAATACACCCAATAGATGGCGCTGTGTTCTGTTTCTTAGAATATGAAAATTCTATTACTTTATTTCACGTAATATTTATTTATGTTCACGATATAACAGTATTATTTAAATGGTTTGTGACTGATATTCTTATAATTATACTGCGTATTATGTTACAATATTATTACCAATAATAACAAAAAAAAATTTTGTACAGTTTTATTTTCAATTTAACTAATTCGATTTTACCGGAAGGGTTTTATTTCCTCAGTTACGATTAGAGAAATAAAATATGGCGGTAAGAAGTTCGCCGGGTCAGCTAGTGTGTACGTATATATTACATATTTTTCTCTGATCTCTGACCTCTGATCTGAGGAAAAGTACTTACACATTTCGACCCGAAAGGTATCATTGCAATCTACCATTGTTGACATTATGTCGAAATTACTTCTAGTATCTTCTTCGTCTATAGTCGTACTCATTGGGGTTGTTATCATAAAATCAGTGTTCATCTTATTTCCCACATTGCTGCCACACTGTGACACTGAAAATGTTATAAGTGTTAACGTTATGACAAATAGAACTTTCATTTCAGTATGAATGTAAAAATTAGCTGGTATGGAGATTTGTAGTTATCCGTTTTTATAGGACACATTCCTATAATTAATCCAGATTAATCCAGATGATGTGAACATTTCTTTTTTATCTTTATAATTTATAATAGGAATAATATAATAAATTCAACATTATTTAGAGTATTTTTAATAATATCTTAGCTTTTTATTTAATACTAGCTTTACCCGCGGCTTCCCCCGCGTTCATTTTTTTAATTGCTAATCAACCTCATTGGGTTGATCTGTAGGATGCCTGAAAGTTTCTTCAAAATTACTCTAGCTATTTAAGAACCTATTGTTAATACAAACAATTTTTTAATTTTTTGTAAAAATATTTTTTTTAATAAAAAGTATCTTATGTTACTTCTAATACCTCCAAGAATATGTGTACAAAGTTTCATGATGATCGGTTGAGTAGTTTTCGCGTGAAAGCGTAACAAACAAACTTACATTCACATTTATAATATTAGTAGGGATTACTTAATTTAAAATTTATTTGTATAAATTCGGTCAATATCCCGGCAGTTAATCTTACTGACTTGCTAGTTGCGCAGAAGACATTTTAGCACATGAAATTTTAAAGACAAGACATGAGCCCAAATTCTTTTCGCTTAGTAAAGATTGCTATATAAATCTTATTATTAAGATTTTTATAATTCTTAGATTTACGCGAATATTTGACATTAGTAATAAAATTAACTTTTTGGATAGAGTCCCTCCCGTGTTCATAATTCCTGTAAACATTTGAAACGTCGGGTATCAAATATCAAAATGAATATTCGGAAAACTGCGCAAATAGGGTTTTGTTCAAAATATATAGTATTCTTTATTGCACTTTAAGAAAATATTATACAGACATCATACAAATACTGATTACTGAAATACTATTTTTTAAATCAAATCTGTTAAAAACTTAACCAAACTTTTTCGTTCCGTTCAATTTTCCTTACAATTGTTTAGCGCTTCTGGATAGAGCATACGGAAGTAATTCTTAAATGAAACATAATAGGCTTTTGCACATGTATAACAATATAATTTGATAATTTTCTATCTGTGCACAAGTTACTAACGACGTCATGGTTTTGTTCGCTGTTATTATAATTAATGTGGTGTTATTGTATGGTAATGGTATTTAAAATAATCAATTTTCCTATTGAATGCAGTATTGGATTAATTATGAATGGACGGAAACGACTTGATCCAGAATACATAATTATATTTACATTCATTTTAAAAATATTCATATATATTTTAAAATTACCCACCTTGAATGCATTCAATGAGTAAACAACAAATGTTAATGTTAATACTTAGCTTTACGAACGACACATTGTTAAACTTCATTTATGTTTCCATGTAAGTGACATTTGTCTTTGTTTATGGAAATAAATATCTTTAAACCGATATATAATATAATAAAATTTTAACTGTATGAAATCTGTACATTATTATAATTTTTTTTTGATACAGATTCCGAGTGGGTATATCGTTTTAAGATTTTTTCTTCCTGTCCATATGCGACAACGTTACAAGCAAATCCGTGATAATGATAGCTGGTAAACTAGATCAACTTAAGTGATGGTAACTCGCTGTGAAGGTATGTCATAAAAAAACTATTTTCAGTTTTTTTACTGTATAGACAGTATGTGTGTTATACATTTTATCCAAGCCTCCTTAGTGTTAAACCCGCTTTATTTGGCTTACAAACCATGGTGTAACCATTGCCTTAACTTGTAAGCATATTGTAGCTATTATATGAGAAAAATATACTTTTTACGGTACCCTAATCGAATACATACTCGTATTTCGCTGTCAAGGAAAGGGCCTCGTATCAATCTGCATTATTCATAATTTCAGTAATAAGCAAGTATCGTTTATGATAATCATTTTGTAATGTAGCAGTAAACTCTACGTATTACTCGTAGTACTTTAATTATATCCGTAATTCTCTAACTTTGCATATCATTTTAAACGAGGTGGTTAATTTTCTACACAGTTAGGATTTTTTATTACTGTTATACTTCAATTCAATTTTCTTGTTAATGGCTTCAAAGCGTGCCAGTTAAGCACAGATTATTTCGCCAGTGTAACTTTTATACTTACAATCGACTCTCGTTAATTCAAACCTGCGATAATTCGAACCTCTCTATAATTCAAAGTTATCACGAGTTCCCTACAAAATCTCTTGATATTTCGAACTAACTCAATACATTTTTATGCACTTGGTAATTCGAACGAAAAAATCATTGCTACGTAACAAAACGACGCGTTAATTCGAACTTGTCGGCGTCAAACACTCGACAATTCAAAGTTGCAAAGAAAAAGAAACAGAAAGATTGTAAGTACATTTTGAGACAAGTTCAAACTTGTATCATCGTACACGGCCTTTTGTTTTTGTTATGATTAGTTTAACACACACTTTCGAACAAATTGGTTTGTTTAGTTATGTTGCTCTTTCGTTGGTATACAGATTAAAAATTTGTGTTAGCTATGAGTCCTAAAAAGTATAAATGGTAATTAATCAACAATAATAATTAATCAACACTTTATAATTCGAAGTTTTATTTATTTTCTCTCAAAAATTTCGAACCATTTTATATTTCGAACACTCGATAATTCGTAATATTTTAAGAGTCCCTCGAGTTTCGAATTAACGAGAGTCGACTGTATTATGTTAACCAGATTTGAAGTGTTTGATTGGTAATATAATTATAGTTAGAATTTTATAAAAAAACTACTTCACTTATAATAATTAATCTATTACAAGGCGGATAGATTATGCTTGCTTTACACCAACAAGTGTTTAGTTTTTTAAACTATTATAATTTTGTTGAAAACTATACATTTCAATACTTCCTGTAGTTTTCTTATCTTTCCGTAGACTTTATGTTAATTTTAGCATGTCTTATCTGAAATTAGTTTCCTGTCTTTTTATATGACAATTTATTCATGTTTTGTTGCTTTGAAAGCTTGCACTCAAGAAATAAGTAATAATCATGAAACTAACAATAGCATTTATTTTTTTTATATTAAAATGTTTTTTAAGTAACTGTGAAGGTAAACATTATTCATTTATACATAATTTTTGAATTGTTTGTACTATATTTTGTCAATATTATTTTACAGGTGAAAATATAGAAGAAGTATTAAATTATGATTCTAGAAATGAATATGGAAATTCATTTAGAACCGTGCCAACGCTTTTTGAATATATACTAAATTTGCTGATAGAACATCCAGAAGTACTAGAACGGAATGATATAGGGGTGTTTACTAACGGCAGCATACATGACGATGACGATACATATCCAGAGAACATTTCAAACACAGATAATGCCTTTGAATCTGTTGATTTCGAAAATAATATAGATACGAGAAAGATAGGGGAAAGTGATATTTATGTTGCTCCTATAATATCGGCGTTCCAACTTAGCTCAGAAGAAGTGATGGAACAAATATTAATTATTGAACAACAATTAGATAAGTACAACAGTAAAAAATCTAAGTGATTAACTTAGTCGAGAAAAATGTAACGTATACGTGCTTAATTATTTATAATGAAAACAATCTTGAGCTATATTAAATTCATTTAATGAGTACTTTGTTTTTTATTTTGTTTTTGCGTTTAGGCTGAGGTGTTATTTTTAGGACCGATGATAGAGAAGACGAGATTACAGTTGTGAATGAATGATTACATCTATATCTTTACATATAAATAAAATGAAGTGTCTATTGTTAATTTTAAATTGACAGCGTTTCACTAAATGCGTTTGAAAGTTTATACAGTACTAGTTTATACAATTTTTAAAATTTTTGTCTGTCTGTCCGATTGTTCTGGGTAATCTCTGAAACGGCTGAACCGATTTTGACGAGACCTTTACTCGCAGATAGCCAATGTTATACAGTGCAACTTAAACTACTTTTTAACCGACTTAAAAAAAGGAGGACGTAGATTTTTTTTATTTGTTTTTTTAAGTAGCGGAACCCGTAGCTTCGCTGACTCTGTAACGCTTTTGTTGTAACAGTAATTGTAATATATATATATATATATATATATATATATATATATATATATATATATATATATATATATATATAGCATAAGCTATCTGCTACTACAACAACAATATATTTGTATGTTGGGACATTTTTTACAACAGCGCCATCTAGTTCCGTGGTAAGCTACGAGGCTTGTATTACGGGATACCAGATAGTTGATATACTACACATATAAATTTTAAATGCATACATAATATAAATATTAAAATCCATGACTGGAGAACAGACATTCGTGATCAACAAATGAATGCCCTCAGTAGGACTCGAACCCACGACCGCTGGCGCAGAAAGTAGGGTCACTGCCAACTGAGCCAAACGTGTCGTCATTATGTAATGTATGAATGTAATCATTGATCAATGTATGAATATCATTGATCAATGATATTCATATAATTATGTTTCGAAAAATACCTTTTTTAATCTTCTATATTCCTTTGTGTAATAAATAGGCATAAAATTATTACTCAAACGTTGTAGAAGACCATTCAAATGTCTTAAAATGTAACAATATGGAAAACTAAATTATAAATATTCATGGTAAATATACTTTGAAAATACGTCATTTAAAAGTCAAATGCATAATACTAGTTAACACTAACCCAGTTTTTAAAATATATACACGGTACATTTGTTTACACATTCTAGAAGTTGAAGCCAAGCGTTTGCACATCTACAACTTCATTTCAATAAATACAAATATGTATTATTTGGTTTACCTTGTGTTCTTAAGTACTACATGTCTTTGTAATATGTCGGATAAATACGGGAAAAAAATTATTGATAACACGTTTTCTCATAATAATTCTAAAGCAAAATTAGATGGCCTCGATGAAAGTGAAATAAATAAAAATCAACATAACGATTATGTAGTAGCAAAATCTGATTATAAAGAATCTTCTAATGCGGTATTCAATGAAAGCTTAGATACAGATAAAGCTAAGATTGAGATCAACAACGATTATGGATATAAAGTAAAACGACAAATCCCAGGTATGCAAGATAATAAAATGATGATCGGTACATTTCAAGCTATAATACGACCTATGACAGTTGATGGAAATTTAATCGACACCATCAACAATTCACAAAATACAACAGCGGAGGAAATGTAATAATGGGTTCTTATTACTACTATACTAGCATAGCAAGATATGGCGATGGCAGTCTTGATGTGGTTCTTATTCTAATCCAAAGTCCACGAATCATTGCTTCATTTTATATAACCGTTGCAACACTATTAATTGTTTTATTAAATGTTAATTTTAACAATTAACTGAAACTTAGCTTTTGCACAATTATTAATTACTTATTGAAATTTTACACCATTTATTTTAAATAATTATTATAGCTTTAAGATTAATTTATTATGTTTTAAATTTTAACGATTAATTAATTTCAATGTTTTTATTATTTAATCTAATTATATAATTCTGTATATACCAATTAATAAATTATGTATTATCTTTTATTGTCTTGCTCTACTGTGCATGCAAGATAAATTTTTTCTATATATTACATAAGCTTGCAATGTAAAGTAAGTTGAACGTAATGCTGTTTATGATTTAAAAAAAAAAAAAAAAAAAAAAAAAAAAAAAAAAAAAAAAAAAAAAAAAAAAAAAAAAAAAATAAAAAAAAAAAAGAGAAAGAAGGAGAAAGGAAAAAAAAAAAAAAAAAAAAAAAAAAAAAAAGAAAAAAAAAAAAAAAACAGACAAGAAAGCATGCGAGTTCATTTTTTACCCTTGTGTTATCTACTAAAAATAGTTATAAGTATAGAAATAAACCAACAAACTAGGTTGGGTTAGGTTACCAATTAAATATAGATATAACCTAAGATAAAACGAGATGCTGTACGGGGCGGACTCCCTCACAGCACCTCCTTCTTTAAGTTGACTAAAATTAACACGGTTAAAATGTCACATAATAAATAGTGACAAGAATTAAAATTTTAAATAAAAAAAAAAAAAAAACCTTTAGAAATTTCTAGTTATCTATATGTTACGGGTAATACTAGAAGATGTAGTAAACCTAGGCTTCTACGAGCTTACTTAGTATTACCCAAACGTTTTGGGTAAAGTTCGAATAATAAGCAAAATAAATTTTAATTCGGAATTTACCCATACTCACCTAGGTCTACTTAACTCTGGCTGGATCAAAGGCAGGGCTCAAAGAGAAATCAATTTGTTTTCTAAATTTTCAGCTAGGTAGGTTAGGGTTATTTTTTTTATTTTTGGCATAGGTATATCCTGTACATAAAAATCGCTTATTTGATATTAGAAATCAATCTTAGGTTTTAATTTCAGTAATTAATTTAACATTACCCAGTAAGCATTGGATACACCTAGGTGAGTTTGTAAATGACTGGGTAAATCCCGAATTAAAACTTATTTTCATTATTATTTGAACATTACCCAAGAACCCTGGGTAATACTAAACTAAACCCGGGTAAACCTAAGTTTATTCCAACTTCCAACCTTACCCGTAACATATATAAATAAAGTGAATGTTGCTAAGCGCAAAACTCGAAAATGGCTCGAACCAATTCGGCATTTTTTTGTATGTGCTTAAAGCACATAGAATCTTTTAATGATAATAAAAAATCAAAGTTTGTAATAAAACTTATACTAAAAGATACCTAGGGACGAACCAACAACAACCAACCCAAGCGAAGCGAGGGTGATTCGTTAGTATATAATAATAATCACAAGAAACTACTTGGTATCTTAAACTATAGACGCTGCAGTTAAAATTTATAATTACTTGATATCTATACATTTAAGGAAATACTAATTTTATCAAATCTGTATATTTAATAGTTTTTGGAAAATGTAATTGAAATAGTTATTATTAAAGAGGATGAATCTATAGATTTTGTTTTTTTTGTCTAATTGTCTCTGACGGCATCACCCGAACTAGGCAGATTTTGATGAGATTTGCTATGATGATACTCGTAGTTCTCTCTTTTCTCTATGGGTTAATAAATAATTTTTACTGTAGGAAAATAAATACATAGAAAATAACAGTTAAAGTTTTCTTCAGTAATAGGATGTCTTTATTTAAGAATTTGGTTTCCGGTATTAAGAACGAGGACGGAGCCGCGCGAAATGCTATTATGAATTAAAATTTTACTTTTTTAATTGAATATTGATGTAGTACGACAAAACTCTGCGTGGCGGTCGACAGAAGCTTGTTATAAATTCACATATTTCTGAAACTGCTGTATGTCTTTATGATTATAATTATGAGATTATTAAGCGTATTTAAATAAATAAACACATGGATTAAATACTTGTATGTTCACAAACATTTCAAATGCCAAGTTCGTAACATTTGACCAACACTGGTTATAAATGAAAGACAATGTACGGCTATGTTTACATTTGTATTTGATGGCGATGGATAGATATGAGATTATGTTATTGTATTTACTTTACCATTGATAAAATAGCAATTTCTATAGATTGTTTTGATAAACTACAAATTATTTGTCAAACTAAACTGTTGGTAGTAGATTTACAAGCTTTTGCTTTAATTCAATTAAGTATTTGATGTTCAGCTAACGTCTGATACAGTTTTGCAGAATGGAGTCTAAAAGTGCGTTGAATTTAGTTATCCGTTTGTCCCGGTTTGCAGGAGTCGCCCCTATCACAAACTCGCCAAATGGTCTACACGTTTCCCGACCTTTGATGATTTACAGTTATCTTCTTGTCACTGCTATAAGTAAATTATTTTTTTATATGCTAAAACTTATAACTTAAGGATAGAAATTAATGTATGTGCTATATTAATATATCTCTGTGCCCAAAAACATTTAGCACTTTTCAGATGTGCTTGCGTGATTGAGTTAATAACATCCATCCATCCAATGTTTCGCTTTTCATATAAAAAAAATATTATATGTTTATATAAATAATTATTCTTTAAATTACTTATTATTTATAAGAAATATACAATATAATATTTTTATTATAATCCCATAAGGGATAAACAGATATCAGTGCTTGTCAATAAAGAATTTTGAAATTATCGAATATACCATCACCCGCACAAGTTTTTAGTTATATACGAAATGGTTTTTTATAAAAAAGAGAGATAAAACATTTTTGACGTATATTGTTTTATAATTAGAGAGTAATTTTTGTAAGTAGATTAAACATTCTACACTGAATCAATCATATTTTATTACTTAATAGAAATCTATCTAATATATTTTTCAATGTACCAATATAATAATAGATCAAAAATAAAAGAATATGCCTAGTACTTTCGTGGGTGACTGTACCCATGCGTAAACACACCCCGCATCACTTTCTTCCAGCGTTCCTTTTTAATAACACTCGAACTGTACTCTTCAGTCCTTGTCAAGCTTTATTTTATTTTTTTTGTATTCGTTGATACATGTTGATATCATATTATATTTATTAGAAAAAATATTTCAGATTGCGTGGTTCTATCTGGCTTTGCATTGGATCTTCTTACTGAGCCTGCACGGTCTTTGCGTGTGCGCACTCCAACGTCCAGAGTTATTTGGGTAGGCAACCTATCCATTATAATATTGATTGCTAGCGTTGCAGTGTACACATCTCCAACACGCATGACTTCTGTGATTCATTGCCTTAAGGAGATTGAAAAGGTAATTTCATTTAGTCCTCTTTTATAATTTGACAACAAGAGCGCCAACTATCCCGGTCCTGGGCAGTCCGCATCCATCCGCTGCCCGCCGCCTACCTTAGATCATTGGTCTATCGTGCTGCAGGGCGTCCTACACTACGCTCGCCTTAACGCGGTCTCCACTATAACACGTGTCGGCTCTATCGATCATCAGTACGTCTGGAGACATGACTGGCCCACTTCCACTTAAGCGAGCTAATTCTAACTAAGATTCCTGTAGTATAATACTTCTTTGAACTTATGAATATTTTCCATATTGTAGTAGAAAATAAAGTTATATATTGCAACTTGCAAGTCCCGTGACCAGACCTAAAAGGTCTGTTCCCAAAATGTAATAATGTTTCATTTTCTATTGCAATACTAATATTTTGTTTATTTTTCAGATAAAAGCACTTATTGGTGCTAAAAATATTTTTTTTTCTGACGAAAAATATAAATTTCTTGCAGTAATAATGACTTGTGTTGGTTTATGGGTTTTAATCTTTTTTGATCTCTGCGGCTATGCCTTAGAAACTTTGCATCGTGGTACAGAAGGTACAATCACATTTGTTTTATTTATTCTAACACTAATTGCTTACAGATAAGAGAGATCTTTTTATGACGACATTTTTTTTCGTTTATTTAATATCAAATAGATTTTCGGCCTAATAAAAGTGTGATATATTAAGTTAGTGAACAAACAAATTACTTAAGTAGAAAATGCTTGAACAAGGTATTATTCATCATCTTTAAAAGAAATAAAATATAAGAAATGGAAAAAATACGAGTTAAAGTTACTAATTAGAAATTAGTTTTAAAAATCCCAACTTACTCCTATAACAGAACAAGCTAAATTAGTTTTTCATTATATGGTTAAAATGTTTAAATAAGATTAGTACTTAATTGAATATATGTTATTTTGATACAATAGGTCTGGCATAATCTTTAAAGATTCAAAGACCTTTAAATCGTATAGAAATAAAAATAAAAAAAATCACAACTACAAAATACGAATATTTTTCCTTTAATCAGATACTAAACTCTAGAATATCGATGAAAAACAAATTTATATTTAGGTTTCAAAGTATATTTTCCGTGATTGGTGTGATAAGATCATGATGATCACACTACAATAATATGTTATCTTTCTGCTCTCTAGCGCGAACTTTGCTAATGTACTCATTCCTTTTCTACGAGTACTTCCTGGTCCTGTTGGCTCAACTACAATTTATGCTAATCGCTTACCATCTACAGTCTACGTTGCGACTGGTTAACTGTGAATTGCAAAATCTTACCAAAGGTACGTAAATAGCATATAAACACGACGCGCGTGGCGCAGTTTGTAGTGACCCTACTTGCTGCGTAAGCGGTCGCGGGTTCGAGTCCCGCTGGGGGCATACATTTGTTGAGCACGAATGTTTGTACTCCAGTCATGGGTGTTTATATTTATAATGTATGTATTTAAACTTATATATGTGTAGTATATCAACCATCTAGTATCCATAACACAAGACTCGTACCTTACCGTGGAACTAGATAGTGCTGTGTGTAAAATGTCCCAACATATTTTTTATATTTATTTTAAACATTGCGTTATTATTCTATGCAGGAAAGTTTCAGTATTTTCTGATTGTAGTGTTATTTTGATAAAGTTTATTGTGTGCTTGCTCTACAGGTGGTATGCTTATTTATGCATTTTTCATTTCAAGATTGAAAAAGGTGGATTGATGTTCTAAAAATAAGCAATTTTATAGTTATAAAAATAAGCAATTACGTAATAATTTCAGGTAAACACATACCTTTTCATCCTTATTCTACATTGCAAACGTATCAGAAGAAAAAATCTCCGAATAAGGTGGAACCAATCTTAAAAATAACCCCTAAAGTTTTGAACTACGTGACCGATTCCTTCCTAATAAAGAGCTCAATTTTTGGTAATTCTTCAATTAATATCAGATTGTTAACTTAAAAATATTTATTCGTTAATCGTATCAGAATTCTTCAATCGTAAATGGAAAAAATGAGTCCACATTAGTCGATCAATTTTTTAATGACTTTTTTGCTGCATATTACTTACTTTTGACATAAAAAAATAGTTTTATCCATTTTAGTTTATTAAGTTATTTTATTATTATAATTTTCTTTATTTTATTTTAAGCTGTGATTATTATTAATAACAACTTTATTAATTTACAATAACCATTAATAAGCAGTATAGTTTTATTATTACATTTTTGCATATTCCTTTCTGAATTTATTGATTAATATAAAATAATAGTCCTGTATTTTTCAGATAACTTAAAGCAGCCTCAACTAAATGCGAAAAGGATACATGATTTCGCTTTTATGTATGGTTGGATTTGCGATATTTTCAGACATATCGATAATGACCATGGATTATTGTTGTTTTTAATCGTAGCATCATTCTTTTTACAATTAGTAATAACACCGTACTACTTAATTACAGAGTTATGTATGTTATTATTTAAAGTAGATATTAAATTTACGTGAAACATTTGTTAAACATTTTTTGGAAGAGAAAAACCAAGTCTAACATTCACATTAAAATTGTAAAAATATAATATTTTATGTCAGCCTGTCTGACTAATATGCTATATAAGTTTTAATATAATAACATTTTATTTGTAAGTTTAAAAAAAATACTTTTCCCATAAAGGCGTAGGTGCATGTAGAGGCGGCTCTTCTGGTTATTTTGGCCATTTTTTTACTTTGTTTACTATTGGAATACTTTTGCAGTCAATTTTATTTTATGTCATTTAATTTAAAATGTTTTCAATAAAACAGTTTAAAATTCTAATTAATTATTACAATATGATTTTTTAGATGCAACATCTGGATATATATCTAATGTTTTACTGCAAATAAGTTGGGGTGTATACCATATAATGTGTATGGTCTTAGTAGTAGAACCATGCTATCAGATGCAGAATGAGGTATGGACATTATAATAGAATATAATATGTGTTCAACTCTTTTTAACCGACTTCAATAAAGGAGGTTATTAACATCCAACACCTTGGCACGAGCCTACCTTCAATACGAATGCGATCAGGCCGTAGTCAATCACACTGGCCAACTTCGGGTTGACCGACTTCACATGGATTTCGAAAATTATAATAATAAAATGAACTATTCAATATTTTCTTATTATAGTTTTAGGAATCAAACTAGGGATTTCGTCAATTCCTACCATTTTCTTCATGATAGTGGTCCATATAAAAAGGCTTTGTACTTAGGAGTACTCGTTTAATGTTTAAGATGGAAAAGACTAAGCTTGTTGTGTGCTCACTGATGCGCCATGCGACGACTGAGGATAATATAATTGTTGAACTGGACTTCTTCACCAAACAACTTATTTTGGATCGACCAACGTGCTCACCTTTAGGCCTTTGCACGCTATCGAGGCCACTTACTGTTACAGTTTGTATTTCAAGTTACTGTGTTTATAACATGCTTAAAATTTTATTTAAGATGGAGTTGTTCTGTAATTGAGTCGTTTTTAACGTTGGAAACTGCTGGGCAGGCTAGAGGTCCACTCTATAATAATAGGGGATCTGACTACCGTCCACTACGCGGGCCAAGTGTGGCTGGGCGGATGTCCAAGTGTCTACAAATTGCCTGGTTTTTTCAGACATGCAAGTTTTCTCACGTTGTTTTCCTTTACCGTAAGGCAAGAGGTAATTGCTTTAAGAGTGACTCGAAAACAAATATATCAGAGGTGCGAGACCCAGGATTTGAAGCAGTATCTATGGGTTCCTAAGTTAGTGCCAGGAATACTATTGCCTTTTCCATATTACAGTAAGAGTGTATCTTATGTAAACTCTAAAGGAGCACAGACGAGATCATAAAAGAAATAGAAGAATTATTTTAATTATAACTAAGACTTGTACCTACCTACTAATGAACAAATTTTATTATATGAAAATATTTTTTCAGATTATTGGAGCTGTAACTACATATTTAGTCATCATATTCCAGTTTCGGACAAATGAGTCTGGATCTAATTAGTTACTCATGCAGTAGGTGCATATGTATTACGTATATGACACGCACAGTAATCAGTATTTAAAAAGTTATCGATTTCGACTTAAATTTCTTAGTAGTAGTATTGTATTCGAATAAAATATCTTTTAAATGTCCTTGCCAATTCTACCTATTCAAAAAAATAAAAAATAGTTTAACAAAAAAACAACAAGAGGAACTACTGGTTCGAATTAAAAATCTTTTTGTGTTGAATAGTCCATTTATTGGGAAACATCAAGCTAAGATGAATAGGAGCGGAGTATCAATAAAAAATTCTGCGAAAACGAGAAAAGTTATTCGTTCGTGTTTTATTGTGAAATTACCGTTCAAATTAATGAAAAAATTACGGAAAAATTATGTAAATTATGTAAGAAGAATTATTGCTCCTCTTTAAAAGTTCTAAAAAAAGTCCGCGACATCATATATCTATATTTTAATATTGACTCACTATATTTTTTATGGTAATGAAAATTGTTATAAAATAATGCCTTATTGGCTTATAATTTTTTTTTATTTTATGGCTTATTAAAATTAAAAAAAATACTCGCCCGACTATTAATTTGTATTATGCCGAAGCGCCAAACAAATAAAGCAATAAAATATTAAGCTATTTCTATAGTTTCAACGCATAGTATGTATGCCGTTATGTTGGCTCCCCTGTGTGTCAGTATTTGTAAAAGTTGTTTAATTATAATGAGTGAAATTCAAGAAAACGTTAGAAAACAATAATCGAATAATTTGTAAATATATAAGATAACCTAATTTTTTATTTATTTGTTTGTTTGTTTGGTTAAGCGCGCTAATCCCATCCCTAAACTACTGTTTCGATTTGAAAAATTCTTTTTGTGTTGGAAAGTACGTTTATAGAGTACGACTACGGCCAATAGGAGCAATCAATAAAAAATATTGCAAAAACGGGATGGAGGAGGCGTTAGTTCTGTCTAGTCTCACTTACAACTCATTTATAAATAATGATAAAGGTGCAGGATGGGTCAAAAATTAAAAGAAAATAACTTTAGCCAACGGAGCTGAAAATTTATTATTTAAGATCCCACCAAATTTTAAGTTCAAGAGATCACACGAATTTACTTATTTCTTTATCATCTGATTTATAAATTTGCAGTTTGGTGGGTTAATGTTATTAAACGGTTTTATTTAGCTCACCCCGTTTGTTTAATTATTTATTCTTGGGTCAAATTTAGTAATTCAAATTTCACCCTCTTCCTGTCAACCGATTAATCTGAAATTTTGTATACACTTTGGATTTTGGTGACAATACAATTATGTTTATTCATTATCATTATAAATTCAAGATGGCGGCCGCTACAAAATGGCGGATAATTTATGTTTTATTAATCCCATCAATATGGGTATCAAATGAAAGGGCTCAACAAGCAGAATACAATATACTATAAAAAATTGAAATCCAAGATGGCGGCCGCTACAAAATGGCGGATAACGTAGGTTTTTTAGCACTAAATGAATTAAACAGAATGCGAAATAAAAACTAAAAACTAGAAAATAAAAATAGGTAAAAAAACTTTTTAAGGGCTCAACAAACAGAATACAATATACTATAATAAAAAAATTGAAATCCAAGATGGCGGCCGCTACAAAATGGCGGATAACATAGGTTTTTTAGCACTAAATGAATTAAACAGAATGCGAAATAAAAACTAAAAACTAGAAAATAAAAATATTTTCTAGTTTTTAGTTTTTATTATTTTTATTTTCTTATTATTATTTTATTTTCTTATTATTTTTTTATTTTCTTATTATATATTTTTATTTTCTTATTATTTTTTGCTTAAACTCTGCACATAAAATCTAAAATATTTATATAAGAAATTAAATTTGATGTATATTCGAACAAACCGGCAATAGTATGACGAATAAAAGATAATATATTATTCATATGAATATTCGTTTGGCGCTTCGGCATTTAATACAAATAAAATTTAAAATCAACTACGTATCACTGTATTTTAATATTTCACCTTCATATCGACTACTTACTTTTGTACTACTTCACATGTATAATTGAATATTATGAATAAATTTTGTTAAGTAATTTACAAAAAGGGGTTTTTACTTTTTATTCTCTATACTCCGTTGATCCCATGTAAGGCAAGCATAATAATTTGTTAAAAACCTTAATGAATCCATTATCCTTTATTTATTCAAAATTCATTATTAATCATTTCAATTCCAATGCGGATAATAAGGCCTTAAGCTTAGGGAGATTTGAAATAAAATAAAAACTATACATTGAAATGTTAAGTTATTTATAGACAAAAAATGACAACTTTAACCGTAAAATTGATATTTAATATTTCTTAAAACCTTGTCCATAGGCCTTATTATACTATGGTCGGGTAATAAGGCCTAACACTTTAACATACGTAAATAATCAAAATATAGGTTCTTACGTTTGCTCAACGTATACATATTTATTTATTTATATTTATTTATATTTGCTAATTAAGATCATTGATCATAGGTATGCATGAATCATACATGTAGTCTTAAAAAAAACAACGATTTCCTTTCAGTAACAGCTATCAGGACACTCAAAAGATCTCGTGTCATCTGCTGACAGACCGACGCACTCTGCGTGATACTTTTCAAATTTAGCACGTTGCCTCATGTCTGGCATCTTATACTCTTATTTATTTTTATTTTTTTTATCGCTGGAGGAAACTCTCATGAGGTCCTGCCGGTCCGACAAAGGGCGGGGACTGTGAGACTCTTACTATAACCTTCAGAAAACCCGTGGCCGCAGTGTAATCACGGGACGTTACGGGTTCATTTGCGCATTCGACCATAACGTCCCTGTGGACGGCCTGAACCACGTGGGCCTCCACGCCTTAATCTGGATGTTATCGATTCACAGAGCATCCCGACCGCTCCGACGATAAGCAGGGGAGTCAACGAGAGACCCCCCACTGTAGCTCCTCCAGGGTGGCGGAAGAGATGCACTTACTGACGTCTCCTCCCCCCTAGCCGACGGCGACGAAGGGGATGTGAAGCGTTAGTCTCGCGTTCTCTCTTCGGCGTGTCCTTTAATGAGAAGACGGTCTTGCTGAAGAAGACCATCGCTGACCAGGACCTGAGGTCTCCGCCCACTACTATCATCAAGGCATAGCGCTGGGGAGACCAGGTGGCGCATTCCACGAGGGTATAATGCGTTGTGTCGCATCACACTCATGGAATGCGGGTGACGTTTGGCCACCTAACCCAGCGAGTCAGATGTGGTCATGCGGACGATCGCACCTACCGTTACCAGGCTAGCCGCCGGTGTCCCCAAATGTTATTTTAATGTTATTATAATTTTTAAATTTTATTTTAAATGTTATTTTTATATTGTAAACTTAAAAGTCAGTAAAATATAAATTATTACTTTGAATCATTTAAGCCAAATAATGATTTAGTAATTAATTTAGAAATGATCGCAAAACATATTCAAGATAGAAGATAGTACAGCGGTATTTTTAGCTTAATAAAGTATTGTAAGACACAAAGTATGAGAACATTAAAATCTATACAGCTATACTAATATTATAAAGCGATAAAATTCCTAATTTTGTTTGTTTGTTTGCTTGTTTGTTTCTTTGTAGGGGGTACCTAATCTTCGAAAATACAGATCTGATCATGACAATCTTCCACTAACAGACAGCTATATTATTTAGGAGTGATATAGGCTATATTATATTTAAAAAATAGAGATTCCTACCCAAAATGGAGTTATGTAAAATATTGCCGCGCGTACTGCTAGTTAAATATATTATTTAATATGTATTGTCAATAAAACTGCGCCATCAAGTTCCTATGCAAACTACGAGGCTTGTGTTGTGGACACCAGATACTTGATATACTTCACATAATTTTAAATATTATAAATATAAACACGTTTGTGCGGGGCTGCAACCCGACCGAAGCGAGGGTGAGACGCGTCAAAGGATCAATGTAAAGTCAGTAGTTCCTATGACCGTTATAAGAAGTACCAATTTTTTTTGGAAGTGTTGCATTCATTTTATATTTATGCACTTTTTGGTAGTAATACTAGACATAGTGGGTTACATTATACATTTTTTCTATGATTGTCTTTGCGGGAACTATAAATAAAATTATTAAAAAAACCTTTTTTTGTATTTTTCAAATAGAAAGAAAATAGATAAAATCTATAAAAAATATATAATGTACATTGTTTCATTAGTGTAGCTGCAATAGTCTTTGAAAAAAAATTAAAAATACCCTTACTAGCGTCTATTTGGTCATATATCTCCTAAAACGTGACTTGAGAAGCTGAAATATTGGTTATTTCATGTTTGCACCTCGCCAATGTTACCACATAAGTATTTAAAAGCCTTATTGAATAAGGCTTATTACACTATAGCGGAATACCTAGTACATGTAAATGTGTGGGATTAGTGACTGGTTGTGTCTCACGTAGGATAAATAGATAATTTATAATACAATATTGTTACCAAATATTTTTTTGAAAAGAGTAACTGTTGAGTTTTTCGCCGGTTCTTCTCAGCAGAACAGCTTTCCGAGCCGGTGGTAGTTTACTCACAGACTTACAGACTGACTTTTCATTTTGATTATGTAAAAATGACGATTCAAAAGAACTTGTAAAAGTCTATTTGAATAAAGAATATTTTGTTTTGATTTAATTAATTTGACCCTTTAGAAGGAGTACAGATATACGAAAAAGCTTATAGGTACAAAGTACAGCAGTTAATTAGCGCGATTAATACTGACGCAAAGTAAGCAGGAAAATGAGACGTAAGTAGAGGAGTATAAGGTACAGTTTCGTATGGCTGAGATTTGGGAGATGTGACATAAGATGCGAACGTAAGGCGTTGGTGCGAGAGGACTGGGCCTCAAGTCTGCTATTGCAATGGTGTCACAGTTGTCTATCAATGACATCGTAATTGCTACTTTTTGCAACTTTGGTAGTCTACTAATTCAATGGTTTTCCGATGGTCTGTCACTGACACTCCAATAACACATTTACAAATAATTGGTAGTCCCGTACATTATGACAAGTCAGTGATCAAATGTATTGCGTAGTCTGTTAATCTATCTTTTTGGCTTTTTATGATCCTTTTACATAATGCTGAGTCTTTAAAACATAAATTGATAACATAATATATAATCGAGCTTAGCGAAATTTAAATAAACGTTTTTACGAACGCTTTTACAACTCAATGACAAGACCATTGATCAACCATTGTAAATTTAGTAGACTATGAAATTTTGGACCAATGGTAATTGAATTAAAATTGCATTGTTCAATAATGACAATTAATTTAAAATAGCAGACTTGAGGCACTGTACCTGCGCTGTAGTTTCCATACTGCATAGCAACTATGTTATATTTAAATTATTATAATGTAACAATATGTGTGTACGTTTGTTTGATGATTGCGTGTAAATGTGTATGAAAGAGATGTGTGGACTTTATATATTATATATGTGTATGTGTTCGTATATATGTATGTATGCGTGTTCCCACATTATGTTTCTGTAACCGGTGAGTCCCAGTTCCCACATAACCATCTGTTACCTTCTGGTGGTATCGAAATGCATTCCAACATTAAAAAAAGATATCCTATATGTTGATCTGGATTAGTAGCTATCATCGAGCCAAATGCATCAAAATCAGTCCATTGCCTGCATCTATAATGACGACTATTTCAATAATATTTTCACATCAATTTACTATATATTATTCTATATTAATCTAGTATATAAAAATCATGTGTCACAGTGTTTGTTATCGACCTTCCTAAAACAGCTTGACCGATTTTAAAGTTTTTTGGGGTATATTTAAGTCTGAGAATAGGTTGTAGGCTATTTTTTATTCCCCTATGTCGGTCACCCTTATATTTTAGACTCTCCAGATATTTTTTTATTTTTAGACCAAATACGTGGTTTTTACTTTTTTGTGATTTGGCATCAAAAAATACTTATAACCCTAAATTTTCATCCTTCTTCCACCTATTTCTATTTTTTAATAATGATGAGAACGCCGCGGGAATTGCTAGTATTTATATAATTCATACATATTTGCATAATAAATTCAAAATATCGTTAAATTAAACCAACGTGTTAATGTTAAATGAAAATTTATATTCAAAAATTTAATTTGAATACTCCCACTGCATATAAATTTAAAGCACTATGAAAATTTATCAGAAGAATTTCTGTTGCTGTTAGTGGTAGTAGTTATCTTATACGAGTAGGTGTTACATGCTCTAGAGGTACATCTTCTTCACATAGTGTGATACACAACTAAAGAGTATTACTATTTTTAAAAATATTACAATTAAAACAAAAGTTTAAGTGATGAGTTTTACGCATCTTTCTAGTAAAATGACAATGTGATTAGTTCTTCACTACAGAGTATAAAACAAAGTCGTCCTGCTATCTGTCCCTATGTATTCTTAGATCTTTAAAACTATGCAACGGATTTTGATGTGGTTTTTTTAACAGATGGAGTGATTTAAGTGGAAGCTCTATATGTATAAATAGCGGAATCTAGCTACGATCGTGCTAAGACGAGCCCGAGCGAAGCGAGGGCTAGTCGCTGGTTATAGATAAAAATAATCATTCATTTTTAGGCAATGGCACCCAATGATGCACATAAAACTGTTATGGAGCCAGAGGCGGAGACTAGAAAATCTAGAGAAAGAGTCTTTATAACTGGAATGTCAGGGTTATATCCTGAATCCCATAACGTAAAGGAATTATCAAATATTTTATATTATAAGGTACGTATTAAGTAAAGACAAAAAGTTTAGTTTCTAAGCTTTCGAATTGTTTTTTTATAGGTAGTCATAATTCTCCTATACTTTTTTCTTCCAAATTTTCAATAATTCAATATTTGAATTGCGATAACGAAGCGAACATTAGTGTTTTTATTTCTTAGTACAATTAGCATGAAGTCAATTACTTATTCAACTTATATATATGTGCCTAAATAATAATAATGATGTTCTTCGACATATTCTGACCATATACATATATATCACACTCACTCACTCATCACGAGATCTTCAAAACCGTTAGACGTATGAGAATTGGCAGGGAGACTTTATAAGTTAGACGACCACTAAGAACGGATTTTTCGACAGCGCTGGATTAAGGTGGTCTAAGGGGTGTCGCAAGTTTGTATGAAAGTCCTTCATCTTTTGTGCTACAAACTTCAAATTTGTCAGGAAGGTAGTTTATAGTTAGTGGACGTCCGTTAAGAACGTATTTCGCGACAGGTCTGAATTAAGGAGAACTAAGGGCTTTCGCAAGTTTGTATTAAATTCCTTCATTTTTTGTGCTACAAACTCTTATTTTGGTAGGGAATTAATAAGCAGATTAATTTTAAAATTTTTATAGTAATCGGCCACTCCATCAAAAGGTATTACGAATTTAAAAATGTTCATCTAAATAAAATACTAATATAAAAATAAAGCGCCGCACAGCGGGTAGCGGGATGAGGGAGGGGAGCCAAGTGCAGGAAAGGGGCGTGCACATATATGAAATTATTTATTTGTATATTTGCGATGGGTTCTGAAAAGAGTGTTTTGGAGAAATTTTCAAGCAATCTATAGATCATCCCAGCGAGTGATGGAGCGAAGTTTAGTAGCAATTAAAAAAATAAACGTGGGCGAAGCCGCGGGTACTGCTAGTTATGGAATAAGGAATAATTGAGAATAAACTACTTATTGTATTTTCTTTACCGATAGATCAACCCTGTTAATGCGGAAAATTGTCGTTGGAAATATGATCATCCTGAAGTCACCCAGTACACTGGAAAAGTGCCTGACCTGTCATTATTTGATGCACAGTTTTTTAAAGTTAATTATCGCTTAGGAAACAATATGGACGCAATGGGACGTAAAATATTAGAACAAGCGTACCAAGCCATTTATGATGCCGGTAAGTACTGGTAAACATTGAATTGATGTAGTTAAGCCAATTTCTCTATACTTTTTGTTTCAATTACTTATTATGTAGCAGATTAGTGACCCTCGCTTAACGCCCCAAATAGAACTAAAATGCCACAGAATATAATTAAATTAGAAATGATATGCTTCACAATTTACATACATTTATGCCTACTGTTCAATTACCTTTTAAATTACGGATAAATTCACTCGTTTACAACGTGGTAATATATAGGTGATGTTTGAAGATAAGAAAATTGCAGGCACAAATTAGGTCAGCCTAAAACCAAAATAAAATGTTTTTTAATATTTCTGTAATTTATAACAAGGTTACCTATCCTAACAAGTACTTTCTCAAATATTTATTGAAACGAACAAAAAAACCTTAATTGAAGTCCAAAAGATTATTTATACTCCTACATACTTCTACCTAATACTTGTGGCTGCAAGTATATATACTTGGAGTGCATTTTTATGATTACTTGTGGCTCTGACCACCCCATGAGGGATACGGGCATGATACTATACATACATTCAATCCTAATAACGTAACCTAACTTTAAAAAAAGTTGCACTTTAAAAAAATGTATTTAATAAAATTCGATGTGACCCTTTTGTTCAGTGTTTAAACATTGTTCATCATCTGTCATGGTCATTCATCTGAGTATCTTATGAAATTCTTATGTCAAAATATAAGCTTTTATAAAAAAAGCCTTTCTCATTCTTGCAGGAATCAGTCCAGTGGAACTATTCGGGAAAAAAGTAGGAGTATACGTTGGCGGTTGCTTTTCTGAATCCGAAAAAACTTGCTTATACCTTGCAAGTTCTAGAACAGGTCTTGGTATTACAGGGTAGGTGAAGGCAACCATTTTATAATTTTTTTATAAAAGAATTCACTTATATTTAAGTACTTCAATAAAAATTTTATTACACAATATACACATTTCAGACTCCAAATTCATCTAGGAGTAACCAACACACAGACAAACACCTATTCATACTAATTAATATAGAATTTATAAAAGTAGTTTAATAGGTATAATTATAGTAAAAATTTGAATTTATTTTAAATCAATGGTTTTTTACAATACTTTTGTATTTAAATTGTGTTCTTTTGAAGTCTCGCGAATGTATCACTTCTTTAGTTTAATATGTTTTTGAGATATAATGTTGCTTTGAATAATATACATATAAAATGTTTTGAAATATATAATTTGACGACTCGTTTGGCTCAGTTGGTAGTGACCCTACTGTCTGCGCCAGCGGACGCAGGTTCGAGTCCCGCTAGGGGCATTCAATTGTTTGTAATCCAGTTATGGGTGTTTATAATATGTATGAATTAAACATTTATATATATGTAGTATATCAACTATCTGAAATGGAACTAGATGGCGCTGTTATAGGAATATCCTAACATACATATTTAATAATCATGCGTACGGTTATTGTTTTCTCTATCTCAAGGTCAAAAAGGAATCTAGTATCTAAAAAAAATAATTTGTTTTCTACATCAAGTAGATTTTAAAACATAAGTTTCAATATAGATTTCCATTTGGATGCCGACTCGATACTTATCCAGCTTTTAAAATTACCCTTTAAAATTAATATTTTCACTAAACATCTTTAACCTTCGTTCTAAGTTGATTTGTCTTTCTTGTTCCATGTATTTTTAGTGAGAGATAAGCATAAGTTTTTAGGAAAATTATCTTATGAAAAGCTACGTCTTCTATATATATATAATGAAAATGGTGTTCGTTTGAGGCTCAATCACGCCTAAACCACTGATCGTATCGACATGAAACTACCACCATTCGATGCGAAATTCTTCCTAGATGGTTTATGGCTATTTATTTTTCGAATTCTAACGTTCCTTCATTTTTTTATTGCTGTTTTACTTTTATGAACATTTATCCTGCTAATAAAAACAAAAGACAAGCGTTTTCTCTTGATTCTTTTGTTTTCATGGATTTCAACGGAGTTTACTAACTCTTTCATTGCCAATGCTAAAATTGGTGTTTTATGCTGGTGGCCCATCACCTTTTTTTATATTATTTAAGTCTTAAGTACATAAAACATTGTTTACGGGTATGTTTATGCTTTTTATATATACATATGATATTTTACATAATATACTTATATATCACGCGACGTCGCGTTATGGGTTACCTTAGCACTTTTGTGCATTTATGAGTTCAAATGTAGTAAAGTGAAACTATTTTTAGTATCCAAAACTTTTATTTGAATAATACAACCCGAAAAATAAAATAAAAAATCAAAAAAACACGCAACATTAATTTTTCTCTCATTAGACATCAAAGTCTATAATTATAATCAACAAAACTACTGTGAAAAACAAAAAAAAAGTACTATAATTACTATACTATATTAGGATATCAATTAGGAACATTAATTTCTTATCAGTCTCAGTAAACAAATCAGTCATAAAGTTTTAAAAAACAGAAATAATATTTGGTAAATTAGGTTTTGGTACAAGTATGTAATATAAAAAAACAGTCCATGCACATAGGCGGACTATCGGGACAATTCCTACATTCCATCGTAGTTTGCACACGTTTCTTATTTTTATAGCAATTTCTGCAATCTTTTCTTGCGACTGCTTGGACTTTTCTTTCCGGTCCACTTTTTATAGTCCGTTCCGTCGTTTTGGCTATTTTCGTCAAGCTATGAGTTGTTTGATTTCGAATTCCCGATGAAGATTCTTGTCCATTATCAGGCAAAAGATGCTCAATGATTTTCTCCCTAAAGTCATATAATGAAAGCTTAGGTTTTCCAGAGAACTTGTTATATAATAAACGGGAATTTATCAGGCTCATCATCATTGTATGTATAAAAATTTTTAAGTACCAACGTAAAGTTTTTCTTTCGCATGGGTAATACGAAATCATTTGATCCTGAAGATCAACTCCTGACATGTTTTCGTTATAACGTACTATAGCCAATGGTTTCTGTGTTGTAATACCACGTTTACTCGTCACTTCTTGCATCTCGTCAGCGAACTCTGAAGATATATATAGGATTTCTCTTTTATCTTTCCATTTACCAATATGGACTCCATTTCTATACCGCGAGATGTTCTCGCCTTTCTTTAATTTTTTCGCAGTTATAACGCGTGGATTATCCTTACGTTTTTTATTCAGGGTGCCAGTACAATAAGTTAGTCGACTCAACAATTTATTTGCTAAGGTATAAGAATTATAAAAATTATCCATGTAAATTGAATGGCCAACGTCCAATTTATTTTCCATTAATTTTTCGACAATTTTCTCTGTGTGGCCCTTTCCTGCTGTTTCATCTTCTGTACTGGCAAATACATGAAAATTTAAAATCAAGCCATCCGGTTCTGCGAGTACGTATAGTTTGATACCATACTTATGGCGTTTACCTTTTATGTATTGTCTAAAAAATAGGCGGCCACGCCATAAAACCATGGACTCATCTAAAGATAGGTTCTGGCCTGGATAATATATATTATTCATTGTATTGTTGAAATTATCGATTATTTTTTGACATTTATTTAGACGCCTAGCAATGACTTCTTCTTCTTCTTCAGGGAGTGTAAAATGTAAACAGCGTAAAATAATAAAAAATCTGTTTCTTGACATGTAGTTCGGAAAGCATGATTTATATAACCGGTGGACCTTCCAATAATCTGTCAATCGATTCATTTTTGCAGTGCCAGTATGTAACAATAAGCCCAGGAAAGTTTTGAACTCTTCAATGGTCAACTCTTTCCATCTTGATAAACGTGCATGACGATGTTCACTAGAGCTTTTCATACGTATGGCGTATGCGTTGGTGCACTCCACAATCATTCTCAAGTATTCTTCACCAAAAAAGAGATAAAAATAGTCTATTGGTTGTGAAGGCGGTTCTACATGGAGCTTTGACTCCCGAATGAATGGTATTTGTTTCATGGACGAGCAAGAAGTACTCCAGTGTGTCGTTGAACCTTCGGTAGCAGGTTCAGGAGACTCACGTGGCTGAGTTGGCTCTTCGATCATTTCACTACCCTCACCCCTTTCTGTAGAGGAAAATTGAATTCCACTAGAAGGTAGCTGTGATATTATTTCCTCGTCTTCTTCTGACTCCAAGGTTGAGCTGTCTCCATCATCATTACCCAACACAAAATCTTCGTCTTCATCACTTCCCACAAAGCCATCTTCATCAGAGTTTTCTAAAGCCTCAAGAATATCCGAATCATGTGACAAAAAAACACGTTTTGATTGCACTCGCAACGGTCTCTCATTTGGTCGTTTCGTACCCCTGGAGGTACCAGGTTGATGATCACTCATTATAAATTTCGTTTTATTACTAATATTATATTTTTTTTAATTAGAAACTCATTATATTTGTTCAAAAGTAACTAAAAACAAGCAAGCAAGACGTTCGCACGAGCGGCGTCACAAGGCGTACTAACCAATTACGTAACACAAAAACAATCGCATGATTCTGATGGCCCCGCCCACTTTACGATACTTAAGACCTTTCTTTAGAGGCCCATAAAAATGTCATTCGCGATAACGCTCCGGCCCGCGCAATAACTGCCATACAAAATTCGTCGGACACTTCACGCGACGTCGCGTGAAGGGCCAAATCAAGGAGTACTGGGAACACGCGACGTCGCGTGATGGGCAATGAACGTGCTAAACGGATAATGTTCTTTTACATTCAGCTAAGAATCTACTTACAAACTTCCACGCATCCACCCACCAACTCCCTCGCACCCCTGCACATCCACTCTCATTTTTTGATAAAAATAAAATGCCGTAACTATGATCGAGTATCACTTGAGAACGGCTGGACCGATTGGGTTACTTTTTTTTGTTGTCTTCAGAATTGTCAGGAGAATGTTTATATGTAAGAAAATTTTAAAAAAGTCTGCTAAAACGTTAAAAATTTCGATGATAATCGAAGTATTCCAATTTCTATAGTTACTCATCACGAAATCTCGGGAACTATAGGACTTAGAAATGTGAAACTTGGTAGGAATATTACTTTCGTTATGTAGAGGTCAACTAAAAACGGATTTTAAGAAATTCATCCCCCAAAGGGGATCGCGGGGGCGTTAACAATGAACAATTCCCGTTTTTAAACATAGCTCCTATAAATTCCAAATTTGGTAGGAATCTTCTGTAAGAGATGTAGAAATAGTCTATGAACGAATTTTACGGTAGCTCACCCCACAGGGGGTTGCGGGGGTGGTTTAACAATGAAAATTTTTATTTTTTAAGCCGTAGCTCCTACAGACTCCAAATTTAGCTAGAGTCGTCTATATGTGATGCAGAAATGATTTAAGAGCGGATTTTACAACAACCCACCGCCGAAAAAGATTGCGGTAGTGGGTGTTATAATGTGAAATTTCTATTTCCAAACTGTAACCTCTATAGACTTTAAATTTGGTAGTAATCTTTTATTTGTCATGCAGAAATCATCTCAAATAGGATTTTACGAAATTCTATTTCCAATAGGGATTGCGGGGGTGGGTGTGAGAATTTTAAATTTATGTTTCCAAACTGTAACTTCTACAGACTCCAAATGATTATTTTTTTTACTGTTTAAATAGAAAAGGTTAAAGTCAATTGTTTTTTTTTATTTAATTAATTTCATTTGTTTTTATATAACCTAATAATCTATATAAATAAAATGATAGAGGTCTGCAGTTGTGCGCGCATCACGGAAAAAGTACTGGATAGATTTAAATGAAACTTTCTAAGTTTTATTTCTTAGACACTAGGCCCTTATATAAAAAAAGATTGCGATATCTTCATTTAATAAAAATTTATTAAAGTTTCAAGAAAAAACGATTTGTATATGTACTGCGTGTTCAGTGATGCAGTATGTATGTTTCCTTCTCGCGGAGTAGTGGGGCAAGCGGCGTAGCGCGCATGCGGAAAACTTTGTTAATATTTTAAGCAACGCGGACGAAGTCGCGGGTATCAGCTAGTTTATTATAAGACAATGGTAGCCAAGTGATACTGAGTTCACTTGGATAATTGAGTGAAGTGGGTTTAAATCAGCCACTTGTCTTATGATGGGTCTTTGTGAAATCATTGTAAGGAAAACCTCATGACAGTGTAAAACTTTTAAATTTTTCGAAAAGCATGTGAATCCCCATGCACTTGGCCATCGTGGTGGACTATGGCATAATCCCTCTTTTACTGAAGGGAGGCCCATCGTGAGCATTGATACGTTAATATACCTACTAACTTTTTCATTTATAAATGTTATAATGTATTTTTACAGATGCTGTAGGGCAATGTTTGCCAATAGAATCTCGTACTGGCTGAATGCCAAAGGGCCATCCATGACTATAGATGAGGCTTGCTGTAGTTCTACTCAGGCACTCGAGCAAGCTTACCTCGCCATGACTCGTGGAGAATGTGATGCTGCAATTGTTGGTGGAGCCAATCTGTGCTTGCATCCACACTTGTGTATCCACTTTGGAAGGTAACAATAATAATAAAAAAACATTATAGACTACAAAAGTTAAAGCAAGTTATCTAAAAATCGCCCGCTTAAACCTTTATGGAAGAGTTTCTTATACCTTATTGATAACACGTTATACAGTTTATACGTTAATTGTAGAAAATCAAACTAAGTCGCTTAATTTTGTATGTATATAAGACTAATAAGTCAATATTGAATAATGAAATTCAAATTATAAATTAATAAAAAAAAATTACGTTACGTATTTTCTGACGCATGAAATGTGGACGATTGAGTAGTGTTACGGTATGTACTACGATCGTATGTCTATGTGCTAGCTTGGTCAAACGACCAATTTCCAGGTATCAGGTGATCAAGGTACATACAAACAGTACTTACTTCACGTAAATTCTCAAGGCTGATTTTCATATTTATGTTTTACAATATATAGTTTAAAATAAGTTGTCAATACTCCCAGATACTTTCCGTCGACCATATTGCTTTACACACGCTTTATAGCTCTCAAAATAATTAGTTAATATGCTGTTATTTAATTCATTTGTTAAACGTAGAGTTTTTGAAATTTCATTAAATCATTCTTCTGTGGAAAATAAAGATCCCGCAAGAGTTTGGAAATTTCTGGATGCGATGGGTAGTATCGGTAAGGAACGTAAAGCCGCTCTTGTTACCAGTAATATCGACGTAGAATCCCTGAATAGACATTTTGCCACAGTTCCTTTAATTGATCGTAAAACTAAAGCCAGCACGCTTAATTCACTTGCACTTAGTTCTAATCCCATCTCTACGCCCTTTAACTTTTTACCTGTTTCTCCTAAGGAGGTTAAGATGCATATTATGGCTATTAAATCTGATGCCATTGGGAGCGATAGAGTGAGTCGAAAGATGGTTCTCTTAGCACTCGAGCACATTCTGACAGTTCTCTGCCACCTTTTCAATCATTATCTCTCCTCAAACTCATTTTCTAGCTGCTGGCGTTTCTTTTCTCTTTTCCTTCTTTTAGTAAGCTACACACATGTTTACTCAGAGGTCGAAATTTGAACATTTATGAAAAAATATAAAAATGGTTGGATTTAAACTATCCGTATTATATATCAATGTATAGTATGTAATGTAAAGAAACTTCCGAAGTGTATCTTTATAATTTCCAGAACTATCAAACTAAGTATGGATGGTAAAACCAAATCATTTGATAGTAATCCCGCTGGATGCTCTAAATCGGAATCAATCAATGTCCTTTTCTTGCAAAAAGCTAAAGATGCACTAAGGTATGTTTTCATGTTTCATAATTGTGCATGTTTAGAAAAGAAATTCAATAAGAAAATCAACCTTTACAAAGAATGTTACTATACGTTAAGACATATTCCAGAGTCTATGCAGAAGTTTCTTATATTAAATGTGAGTATACTAAACTAGAAGAAAATGAAACTGGATCAAAATACGGTTTCTACAGAAATCCTAGCCTTTCGGCTGATTTTATAAAAAAATTTTACCAAGAAGCTAATGTTTCACCTGATGATGTCGAATACGTTGAAGCTGTTGGCTCAGGTAAAATATACAAGCAGAAGTTGCAAGATATTCGGTAATATGAACCCAATATTTTTAGGAAGGAGGATAATTTTAGCTTATATTATTTAATTTTACATTTAACAGCTGACGCTGAAGCTGATAGATCAGAATTACAAGCGATTGATGAAGTTTTTTGCAAAAATAGAAGTGAACCTCTAAAAGTGGGAAGTGTCATGTCTAATATTGGTTATACAGAAGCTGCTTCAGGCATATGTGCCATTACTAAAGTAAGTTTACTAATAAAAATGAAAGAAAGGTGTAACAAATTTTGGTTATTTATAAAAAAATCTATTTACAAAATAGGTTCTCCTGGCTTATCATACTGGAAAGATCGCAGCGAACTTACATTGTGATTCACCTCGGCAAGATATTGCGGCACTTCGTGATGGTAGAATGTCCATTGTCACAGATCACATGGATTTCAATCACTCGTACACGGCTGTAAACGGTCTGTCATTCACAGGCGTCAATTCACACACCTTGTTAAAGGGCCATTATAAACCAAAGGTATATTATGTCTCTTCAATTTGATTAAAATAAAAAATACTATGGTAAATTTTCTTATGGTTTTATGCTTTACACTTAATTGACGTATTTCACTTGAAGTTTCATTTCCAAGACAACAAATAACTAAAATATCGTTAGGATATTTTTAACATTAGGTTTACGCGAATACTTGACATTATAAAAGAAAATCTTCTAATCAATGTAATCATAATAGAGAGTCAGATGTAGTCAGTAGTTATCCCATACTGTGTAGATCTTAATGATAAAAGTCAGGATTAATAATATATATTAATTATTGTATTGCAATATTGTAAAATTATGTAAACTTATATTTTTGATTTTTGATAATTTTGAAATTGTAAAAACATATTTTGAAATAAGCAAGTTTCCGGTCTTTAGAACGCGTGCGAAGCCGCGGGAAATGCTAGTAGTTTATAAATTATAATTCAAAAGAACTTGCAGGGATAGATTTGATTAATATTATATTTTTAATTTTTTAATTTTTAGTTGGTAGTTAGTGGTGTTGCTTAATATTTAACTTTAAAATAATCAAAATACAAATTGTTTTACTTACTTAATTAAGTTTAATATTGCTTCAACAATTTGTATTTTATTATAACACATTATACATATTTTAATAATAGCAACACTACATAAAGCTAAAAATAAGTTAATATTATTGCCATATCATTGTCATTACATAGTATAAAACAAAGTCGCTTTCTCTGTCCCTATATCCCTATGTATGCTTAAATCTTTAAAACTACGCAACGGATTTTGATGCGGTCTTTTTTAATAGATAGATTGATACAAGAGGAAGGTTTACATGCATAATAAACTTAGGGAAGAGCTCGAGCGAAGCGAGGGCGAGTCGCTATCTTATAATATAATTCAAAATTTTAAAATTTTAATGTTTAGAAATAAATTGTATAATTTATGGTACTTTGATGCCATCTTGAAATTTTTGTAAATTGTGGGTAGGCACTGTCTGTAACAAGTATATTATAACCCCCTGAGACGTCTAATACCTTAGTCTCTCCCGTGACCATGATTGCTGTAAAGCATTCGAAATGTCGGGAACCAAAATCATAATAAATCCGCGACAAAATCAGAAAAGAAAGTTTAATTTATAATGCTAAATAAATAAACTAAAATAAACTCTATTTTTAAGTAAGAAAACAAAAGGACAAATTTCATCAAAATACAATAATAATTATAAACTTATGTTGTAATTTTTTTTTTTTACTTTTTTTTTTATTTTTATTTTTACAATAAAGGAAATTACAAGTAAACTTAACTATATGTACAAAGCAAATATACACTTAATTATTACTGTACAAGTCGTGTCCGCGCGGAATAGTGGCAAGAATGCTGGCCGCATTCCCCCGCTGAATGGCAATGCCGATTCTTTGGGCGAAAAATGAGCCAGCTCTCCTGTCACCAGTAGAGGTGATAAGACGAGGTGTTATGTCTTTTAAAAAATGCTTAGCACTTTGACTCCATGGCCCTAGGGTTTCTACAGCAAAAGGTATAAAAATATAATTTTGACTAAGGGAGGCATATTTACGCAACTTGAGAAGCTCAGCCTTCTCCGCCGCGGCCCCCACTTTGGACGCCGTCTCCCTGACATGAGACGGGGCCAATGTGTCAACGCATGTAGCGTCCCACAATAACGCCCGTCCCCTTTCCCAGGGAACCAGTGAAAGACCATCAGGTCTCTTGCCATCATCTCGACATATTCCAGAAGGCTCAATGAGAGCAGGAATGTCAATGGTGGCAAGAGCCCTTTTGATAGTATCATTTAGGGAACCGTGACGAAAAAGTCTACCTGAACTTCTACGGCAAGAGAGTCCATGGAGTCCATTACAGTCGACCTCCTTTCCACACGGGCACCTGTGCTGTGTGCACAGCGGTGTTCCCAGCCGGAGACCTAGAGCGATACGAAAACTATCGTTATCCAAAAGTGTACCGAGATTGGTTGAGGGTAGGGCGTGGAGCCAGTGCCCCGAATCTTTAACGGTTAACGTCACTTGTAAGATTTTGAGCCAAATTTTGAAATGTAGAATGAACCAATGGTGCATCCCAAAGTTTTTGAATGGAAACTTCCTTTGGGATGTCAACACTGGGACATTTCGACTTCCAATGTTCTACAGCCTCTACAGCACAAGCAATGTTTTGGTTTGAATTTAAAATTTGAGAACAGAGTTCTCGAACACTGTGCTCAGAAGCGAGAAAAGCTGGAAAGGCTATACTTGAAATTTGCCTCACGCCGATGCCACCGTTTCTAATTGGAAGGGATGCTTGGGTCCAAGGAAATTCATCAAAAGATAAATTTAGAATTTTTTCTAAACATTGTTTTAAGGTGACATCCATTGTGTCGGTTAGGCCAGGAAATTTCCAAATTGGACTTGAACGAAGAATAAATGTTAATTTTGGAACGAAAAGGCAATATTTAAGGATAGTAAACGCAATGTGAGAATTAAGGTAGCCCAATTTGTGAGAATTGGCTCTAAAAGTTTTAATTTTTTCCTCTAATACCAATGGAATACTTTCGTCAAGTAATGGCGCACCAAGGAGGAAAAGGGAATTCTTATCGACTATTTTAATGTTAGGGGCAATTTTTTGGAAATTAACTTTTGTCAAAGAAACATTTTCTATGGAAATGTTATCAGTAAAAAAAAAATTCATATTTGGAAAAATTTAGTTCCAAATCAATTTCTTTAAAATTTTCTTTCAAAAGAAGAAAATCTTTAAGGACATCATTCGCTTTGCCGCCTAAAGTTCCATAATCTAGGTACCAAATGTTTAATTTAGACTGCAGATTTAAAATGTATTTATGGATACCTAGACTAAAGAGAGCAGGGCCTAGTGGGTCCCCCTGCTGAACACCAACATTCGAAAAAATAGTTTTATCGCCAAATAATAACTTAGAAGGTGTATTGTAACATTGCCAAATGTATGGGTAAATTTCAGGCAAGTTCGAATAAGCCTCATTCAGCAGAGCTGCTCGATCTAAAGAATTAAAAGCATTCTTCACATCAACTTTAAGCAGTACCTCCACGTCACCCTTTGCGAGAAAGGTACGAGTGGCATGTACTGCTGCTTCGCAACCTCCTTTGCTACCGAATCCAAGTTGAATTGGTTGAACTTTGGCCTTTAAGTTGCGTACTATGCGCCTACATGCTAATTTAGAAACCAAACGGCGAATAGTAGACCCAACAGCTATAGGACGGATTCCTCCGTCCTTTTTATTGAAGGTACATAGTCTTGCACCATTAAGATATTGAGTGAATGATGGAATTACCTTTCCAGATAACATAAAATTACATAAATTGGTAATGTCACCCAAGAGTACCCTGCCGGCGTCACCCGCTGACGTACTCACAAGATCTTTAAGATGTTGTGGTGTAATTCCGTCAATGCCACCAGCAGAGCCACTTGAAAATGACATAATAGCTGCAAAGGTATCTTCATCTTTAATCTGTAAAGATTGGGAAAAATCAGGAAGAGGGATCGGAAGCAAAGGATTTAAAATAGGTGAAGGATGCTTATCATGCAAGGCTTGTAGCGTATCATTATCAAAGGGAGCAAGAGTATCGCTAGAAAAGAGTATGCGAGCTGCATTTTTAAGATCTCCATCCATGGCCTTATTTTCAACAATTTTTTTAAGATCGAAATTTCGGGGTCGAACATTGCAATTTTGAGTTTGGATTTCGCTTAAAACAGACGAACTGTTTTGCTTTAATTTGGAACATAAAGAGCCATTTTTATTTTTGTCCACATGTAAAAATGTGTATGCAAAAATAAATAAATTTTGCCAACTCGAAATAGAATTAAACGAAATGCATTTCTGAATTATGTTGGAGAGAGATCTAGCTAGCGAAATTCTTGCTCCCTTAGGAATTCTTTTCAAAAGAGGAATATTTTGATGACATTTTGGAATTAGAGTCTCGAAAGGGTCATTATGATTTTGAACAGATGAATCACTTACCAAAGAGTTCGAGGGGACTGACTGCATTGATGGAGGAAGGCCATGACTTCGTGAGACGTGAATTTTTAAACCTTTTTGACCTTTAAAAAGCCTTCCATTTGCACATTGCGGACATTCCATTAAACCGGCCGGGAAACATCGGACAGAACACTATTACTATTACATGACATAATACACTACACTATTATATTGTCCATAAACCGATGCGTAGAGGCCTGGGTGGCTCCGGAGGCTCCCGGCTGCCAAGCGCCCGGCGCCCGGCGCCCAACACCTCGTTGACGCCACCTAAAACATACACAGGGATTAATTTAAACTGCAAATATTATCTCGGATAAGATGCATTATATGAACCAATTTGATGTCAATTTCGTTAAAAATTGTTGTAATTACTTTGCATTGTTCCAATTTGCAAAATGGAGATAAATCGCTCAAAATTCAATGAAAATAAAATAGCCGAAATTTGCCTATAATTTATGGTGAATCTTTAGGTTGACGACACGTTTGGCTCAGTGACCCTATTTTCTGCGCCAGCGGTCGCGGGTTCGAGTTCCGCGGGAACATTCATTTGTTAAGCACGAATGTTTGTACTCCAGTCATGAATGTTAATATTTATATATGTATGTGTTTAAAATTTATATGTGTAGTATATCAACTATCTAGTATCCGTAACACAAGCTTCGTAGTTTCATGGAACTAGATGGCTCTGTTGTAATAATGTCCCAACAACAACATATTTTATTTTTAAAAAAATCTTATGTATTCACTACAATAATTCTAAATGCAAAACTCATTGATCGATTCATTGAGTGTTTTTACTCAATAAAATGTACTTATGCGAACATTAGCAATTAAGGTAATGAAGCGAATTAATATTTGGTTTAAGGATCTATCTCGTTACAAGGCTACTATTCCACAATTAGTGGTACTCTCAGGAAGACAACAATCATCAGTAGTGAAAATAATATACAATTTAAAAACACATCCTGTTGATCCTGAAGAGTTAGCATTGCTTCGAAACATTCACAAAAGTAGAATTTCCGGACATTTGGGTAGAGGATACACTATCCTTGGTAAGATATCAAACTATTTGACCGGCGTCAATAAAACTTTAATAAACTTTTGCGGTTATATAAAATATTGCATCATCATCATCATCATCCTAACCGATTCCGGTCACAGCGGACAATCTCATTGAGACTAGCCATTCGCGCTATTTATATCTGCGATATTAAAGTGCATGCGCAAACAGAAGTGCACTCTCTATTCCTTATCACTTTCATATTTCGGTGGGACCAATGCTCGACACGACCAGTGAGAATTAAGGCGCAGGACCGCAGGCTTTACGTGCTCTCCGAGGCTCGGGGGTGAATAACCGTCAATCTTCCAACTACGGGCTCTTACTGAAGCTTACAAAACAGAAAAACTCAATAACTAAAGTTAGCCCGACCCGGGACTCGACCCTAGGACATCCCGGTGTGCGACCGTGCGTGCAACTACGCCACAGAGGCAATATTGCTTAATATAAATATTACAAAGGCAGTTATAGTCCAGTGAATTGGGTTCAAGTCCGAGTCTCGCATCTTTGATATGCACATGAGTGCGAATCATTCTAATACTATTACTAATAATTTTATGGTGAAGGTAAACGTAATGAGGCATGTTTGAAAACCTAGTTTTTAAAAATTGTCAAACGTGCAGTTTGCCAACTCGTACTTAGCCTTCATTGTGGACAATGACCAGATCTTCCTCTTATATTGGAAGAAGGCGATTGCCCATAAACGGGAATTTAAAGAGGGATGAATACAGTAGACACATTATATTAACTATTACATGTCTTTATATTTAAGATTCAAACGAGGAAGGGAAAACGGTAAGCTTAGGAGAAAAATCTGATTACTTCGATGACGTCAAGCGGCCACTTTGGTTCATGTACAGTGGGATGGGATCACAATGGGCAGGGATGGGAACACAACTTATGCGCATACCCGTTTTTGCTGCAGCTATCGAACGGTAAATAAAATATTACATTAAAAATAAAATTAAGAATTACTACAAGGAGCTATAATCACAATTCACAGAAACATAATAATTGAATTTATTTTTATACAGTTGTCGCCGTGCTCTTGAACCTAAAGGAATAGATATAGTACATATCATTACATCCACGGAAAAAACAATATTTGATAATATCCTACACTCCTTTGTTGGAATCGCAGCAATTCAAATAGGGCTTACCGATGTTTTAAGGGAATTGGAGATTTTCCCTGATATGATTATAGGTATTTAATATTCTGATATTATACTTACGCGTAAACTTTCTACTTCTTAAGATGACTTTTACGTGTTCTTGAGTAAAGTTCAATTTTTTTTAATTTGAATTACAGGTCACAGTGTGGGTGAATTAGGATGTGCATACGCTGATGGTTGCTTTACTGCTGAAGAGATGATTTTATCTGCTTATAGTCGTGGTTTGGTATCATTGCAAACACCATTTATAAGAGGATCAATGGCTGCTGTCGGTATTGGATACCAACAGGTAAACATAAACATATTAAATAACATTATTTTAAACTTAATGTTACGTTACTTTTTAATGGATTTACCTCATACTAATATATTTTGTGTCTTATAGATAGTTAAAATGTGCCCTCCGGAAATAGAAGTAGCATGTCATAACGGTCCGGACTCGAGTACTATCTCAGGACCAGCGGTTGTAATGAAAGAGTTTGTAGCTCAATTAACTTCCAAAGGTATTTTCGCTAAGGAGGTGCCATGCTCAAATATTGCATATCACTCGCGCTATATTGCGGCAGCAGGTTAAGAATTTTAATTATAATAAAATGTTTTTTCCCCGTATGATTAAACCGTAATCGTATAAATAAATAAATTTAATTGTAATTTTTAAATAAAATTTCATTTTTGTTCGCGAATTTATTATGATTTCTACATCCAGATGTTTTCAATGTTTAACAACAATCATGGTCACAAGAGGAACTAAGATTTTAGACAACTCATAGGTATATACTTGTTACAAAAGAGTGTATAACTACAACAGTAGATAATGCCATCTTGCAGTTTTGTCGGTAGTCCGAAGCAAGTATATATTGACAAAAGTAAAGCCATAATCCTAAGCCTCTTCCATGACCAGCATAGCTGTAAATCGTTCAAAACGATGAAAACCAAAACTTCCGTGACTATTGTTGCTGTAAAACGGTCGAAACGTTAAAAACCTACATTTTTCAAACAAATATTCATTAAATAATAAACATGTTAATTGCATTTTTGAAGGTCCCGGCTTACTGAAATATTTAACTGAAGTCATCAAATCTCCAAAGCCCCGTAGTGAAAAATGGGTATCAACTTCTGTAGCAAAAGAAAGATGGGGAGAAAAAGTTGCTAAGTTTTCTTCAGCTGAGTATCATACGAATAATTTATTGGTTAGTAATATTCTGTATAAAGCAAAAGATATCATGAATTCTTGCTGTTTATGATAACAAGTTTTTTTACCATTAACATAATGTGAATAAATATTAATGACAGAATGCAGTGCTGTTTGAGGAGACGTCACGGTTAATCCCAGCTAATGCAGTGGTGATCGAGATCGCACCACATGGTTTGTTGCAAGCCATCGTTAAGCGGTCGCTTCCTGATTCATGTCGGCATATACCACTCACTAGACGTGGGCACGCGGACAATGCACTATTCTTACTAGAAGCTATAGGAAAGTTAGTTAAATTAATTGAAATACTTTTAAATTGTAGACATTTAATGATTATAATATATCAGTTTTCTAAATATTTTAAATATCTTTCGTAGAATTTTTATGGAGGGATATTATCCTAAAGTAGAAGCTCTGTATCCTAAAATCGAATACCCTGTTTCGAGTGGAACACCAATGTTATCACATTTAGTGGAATGGGCTCATCATGAAAGATGGTAAATAAATTGTGATAAAGATATAATTTATAAAAAGAATTAATTCAAAGTACAGGTAATATTTTTATATTTCTAATTAAAATAAACTATTGCAAGCACATGGGGCTCCGGCGGCTCAGGAGGATCCATACTTAAAAATAGCCTACCTCACTATATATAAACTAATCAGCACAACAAAATACAACTAAAAGGATTACAACTATTACTACAAGTTAATTATACAGAAAATAATATATTAGGTAATATCTCAGAGGATAATATCTAAATAAGTGATCCGATCTCACTAACACGTTAACCAGAACAAACGTCGAGAACGAATCCAACAAATCAAATAAATTCAAGAAAACACGTTTGTATTCGATCTATAAAAGTAAATTGATTATATAGTTTGTATACAGTATACGTGATACTTTTAACGAAGTGTCTATTCATTCGATAATCGGACGAATAAATTAAATATTACTCTTTCGATTATTGGTGTCTGATATATCGCGACTTACACTTTTTTGCTTTTTAAATGGCTCAAAGCGAAATCATTTTTTAAAATTTTGACGTTCCTATAGTACTTTTTACAAAATACCATTTTCTAGTACATTGTTTTGATGTATGTAAATACTTTAAATATTAATTTCATGGGACGAATCTATAGAATCTGCTCTTTTACATATAAAAAACTCTTGGACTCAAAAGTGAGTGGGATCTTAATGATAAATTTTCAGCTCGGTAGGTTAATTTCTTTTTATTTTTGGCTATACCTACTCGTATATATCCTGCACATAAAAATCACTTATTTTATATTAGAAATCAAAAAAGCAATAGATATCTATACTAATATCTATACTAATATTATAAAGAAGTAAAGTTTGTATATTTGTTAAATGGTAAGGGGTAATCTCGGGATCTACTGAACCGATTTTAAAAATTCTTTCACTAACAGCCACATTATTGCTGAGTGTCATAGGTTATATAAAAAACCGAAAAATAAAAAGGCTTTTACGTGGCAGTCCGTTTTGCAAAGTGAATCGGAGAAAAAACGGTCGAATGAAAGCGTTTCTTCGAACGCTGCCTTAACTATGAAAGATATATTTTTGAGTTCTAGAGAAAAGATGTGGAGCTTGAAAATGCCTACAAAAAAGTCAACGCCAGCATATGTATAACTTTTATATTTAAGTTACAAAAAGTAGTTTTTTTAATATTAGTATAAATAATTTAATTTTTAATTTTAATAAAATAATTTAAATTATTTAAACACTCTGTACTAAAAAGGATTATTAACATTATGCCCAACGAAGTGGGCATGGGTCAGCTAGTTATATATATATACAAACCGCAATAGTAGGAATAATAATATATTTTTTATTCATACGATTATCGGATGACCAGCAACAGCCATTTTTAAAACTGTCATGAATACTGGCTACTTTTTTATGTTCAACCGATACTAAGCATATTTCCTAATAGGTTTTTGAAGATTAATAAAATAAACAACATAAATATTACAGGTTGTTACCTTTGTATGAATCAGAAGATAAAAAAATAGCTGCCGCTACAAAATTTATTATATCCACGTATGATGATGATCATGCATATTTAAAAGGCCATGTCATAGGAGGTGATCATTTAAAATCTATATTCCTTTTAAATTAGTTTCATTTCAAATTTCTGTACATACTCGTAAATATTTAAAAAAATATTAGCGTAAACAATAAACGTCTTTAATTTTAGAAAAGAACTTATATCCATTTTCCGGAGCACTCGTGGGAGTTTGGGACACGCTAGCAATGGTTTTAGGAGTAGAGAAGAAACAGTTGTCAGTCCAATTTACTGATGTACATTTGTTTACACAACCTATTCTACATAAACAGCGAAACTTGCGTTTAAATATAGCTTTACAAAGAGGAAATGGCAGTTTTGAAGTAAGCTTCTGAAAATTAAATATTGTTCAATTGACTTACTTTATAATCTTTGTAAACAATTTAATACACATGATAGTTATATATTATTCATTTTCATAATATTTAGGTGTTAGATGAAAGTACTAAAATCGTAACAGGTTATGTAACTGTGGAAGTAGAAAAAGACAGCAAAGACAAAGTTAATTTAAAAAGTGAGGGAGATATGCAACTTAAATCAGATGACATTTATCAAATATTTTCTATAAGGGACTATAATTATTCGTAAGTAAAATACTAATTATACTATATATATCTACTATTTTAAAATACTTTTGTGCAAGAGATTTTATATTGTAATCCTAAATTTACAGGGGAGTTTTTCGTAGTATTTACAATGCTAGCTTATCGTTCTCTGGAGCTAACATAAAATGGGAAGACAATTGGGTAGCCATGATTGACAGTATGATTCAATTAAATGCTCTCCGACGAATTAATGAATCAGTTTCTCAGCCACATTTTATAAGAAAAATAATAATCGACGTAAATGAGCATTTTGATGCAATTTATGAAATGGATGGAATAAAAGTTATACCTGCGAGGATATCAGATGTTTATGATTATACAAGGTATAATATATTTATAGGTATGATTGTTTATTATGTATTTCGTAAATTTTTATATTTACATGATAATTTTGTTTTAGATGCGGAGGTATAATCATTGAAAATATAAGATTCCACGATTTACCAACTATCTGTAAAAATTTTGGATTAAAAGCTTTAAAATTTGTTCCTCACTTCACTACAAATACTATCGATGTATGTATAATAACAAAATACGTTTACAAACACAATTGTTTGTATATAAATAACAAAAAATATATTTTTCAGAAAGCGTCAGCACTCTCTACTTATATACAAATATCTGCTGAAAATTTAAATAAACAAGATTTAAATATTGTCGAAATTATTGAAAATAGTGTCTCCGGATTTTTGGATACAAACGAAATACTCTCGGAAATTCCTGGAATACAGGCAAATTACTCAGTAATTACAAGAGATAGCCTTAAAATAAGTAATACTGCTTCATTGGATGAAGTTGATTTGCTGTTGGTGTCAAATCTATCGAATAATAATGATGTAAGTTGACATTTGATGATGATGTTGTCCTGGCCGATTACGACCACAGCGACTGTTATTACTAGTTTTTTTCCGCTCTAGTCAGACTAAGGGTTTTGTCGTTCTAACCTTTGGTGACATTCCAATACACCACCCACATAATAATAATAAAATAAATAAATTTTATAATAATTCTTTAATGTATTTTACTTTTGATATAACTTTATTGTAAAAAACCTAACTTAAGAAATCAAATTAATAAAGGAAATAATAATAATAAGTAATGGCAACTGGTGGTCATGCCTTAAGCTCATCCCTTTTCTTGTCAAGCTCCTTGCATAGCTCCATTTCAAATGTATTTATATACCTGGTGATAAATGAGCTGACGTCACTCAGACCGCTGTGCTGCCTTTGTGTCCCAGATTCTATTTTGCATATTTTTGCGTTTCATATGTCTTTTCAGAACATCCTTATATCTTAGGTACTGGCCACCACTTTTACGCTTAGTTGATATTTAATTGGTTTAAATCAACACCATTTCACCTCTTCACACTTATAATATTTAGACAACCAAAAATTATAAAAAAATCCAATCCTTCTTTTAAAATATTTTGGGAACATATATTACTACATATTACTAAATATAATATGTTCCCAACATATTTTAGAGACTAACGCTCACTATACATTATTAGTAATATTTTCATAAATTTAACATCTATTAATTGTTGTTGGTCTTGTATTATTCTACAGTTATGTCAAATGCTGCACCGAGTTCTTAGATGCAATACTTTTGTAGTTAACTATGAGACATGTAAAGCAGAAATATCAAGGGATCGTCCATCATCTGTATACCGATGCATTTGTGCCCATACAATGGAGTCAACAGTTTTAGAATTAGTGTTGTGGCGTCCCACGGAATCCAATGTTGGGACTAGTGCTATTACAGTTTACACCGAATCTGACTTCGCTCTACTTACTTCAAGAATAAAAGCAACACCATTGAATCAAAAGCTTGTGATATTAACGTCATATCCTCCACTAGTTTATTTAAAAACAGCAGTAAAGAAATGGAGAAAAGAGGATAAACGCACAATTAATCTAATCATGATCAATAATGAGTTTTGCAGTACCCGGAATCTGGATAAAATACCACTCACTGACTTAGCTGTTAATATTTTGAATAATGTTAGTTGTATATTATTATTTTATTCCATTTATGTTTTGTATTTTTTATTTATGTATGAATGTCGACGAATGATAACTTATGTCTTTAAGAGATATCTTCTAGAAAATCATATAAAATTGCAGATTTAATATTAAAATTTAACAACTAATTAATTATTGTAATTACACAATATAAATACTTTCATTCATACTTATATGCATACATACTTAAATAACCTAATATTATTTAAGGACGCATGGGGCGGAGAATACTACCTACCTGCAAAAGAAATATTAAGCAAAGGTCTTAGATTAGAGCTTAATATAAAGAAGTTAGGTGACCTAGGTTCCTTGCATTGGACAGAAGTGTCAGAGCCTAAAGGCGCGGGCATAAATGTAAAGGTAAAATCAAATACACTTTGTAACACATAAAAGATATATCTCATTGCAATGTTAACATTGTTCATACACCTACCACAGGTTCATTATGCTGGCGTAAACCTCGTTGAAGTACAGAAAAAAATAGGAGTTATTTTATGCAATAAAGAAGACATGCAACTTTTCGATTTTAGCGGAACTACTGATAGGTAAGTAATTTTACGTAGAAAACCTAATTTTATTAACCTATAAGTTCAGGACTATTAATTAAGTCTTTATCATTTCAATAGTGGAGATCGTGTCATGGGAATTGCAAATAATGAGTCTATCAGAACACATGTAAGGGTAAATCCGGAATATTTGTGGCCAGTACCAGCACACTGGACTCTGGAAGATGCAGCTACAGTTCCATTGGCCTACTGTCTTGCTCTATATTGCTTAGTAACAATTTTTATTAATATATATTTTATACCCCCTACATTTTTATAGTTCGATGAATTTATATTTATTATTTTTGATGAATTTTATCTCTGAATGCGATTTGATAAACAAATAAATTCATCCGCAGTGTATTAAGGCAAATCTCAAGCCCGGAATGACACTTTGTGTACATGGAGGTGCTGGTGCTCTTGGCCAGGCAGTTATATCGATTGCTTTGGCATATGGTTGCGAAGTTTTCACTACCGTTAGCGATGTTAATAAAAAAATATTTCTGAAAAGACTCTTCCCAGAGCTCAAAGGTATGATTGGTAGATCCGAAAATATAGTTTCATTTAAAATTCTATGAACATAAAAGAATTCTCTTAATATAAATAATTATGTTCGTATAAATACTTCTTTATATTTACGCGAATATTGGTAATTCTAAATGAAAACTTTTTCGCGGATATATTGTGATTTTTGGTTCCCGATGTTTCAAAATCTTTACTACAATCATGGCCGCCGGGATTTCTAATTTCAGAAAGTCACATTGGAAATTCAAGGGATATAAGTTTCGGAGATATGGTGCTAAGTGCTACAAAAGGTGCTGGTTGTCATTTAATAATAAGCTGTGTCAAAGGTGCCCTTAAAAATGTGAGTATATGTGTAAGATGTATGAGAGGTAAGAAGAAGCAGTAGCACTGTTGGAACATAAAGAAAGTTTTGATAATTGTGAGCTTTGGATATTTTTTTTTCATAAATACATTCAGTATTTGGTTGCTTAGAAAAAATCCTAGTTTATGAAAGGAACAATTGTTATAGCAATTGTGATGTAAAATAATAATATTAAAGTTGAATACGTCGAAGGGAATGGGTCCTGACAATGTCTCTCCACTGTTTATAGCTAAATGTGCACACAACTTAGCCAAACCTCTTACATTGATTTATAATAGTTCTATTGCTACCGGTATTTTTCCTGATGATTGGAAGATTGCGAAGATTGTCCCAGTCGCTAAAAATGATGATAACACGCAGATTCAGAACTACAGGCCAATATCATTGCTTTGTGTTTTTGCGAAGGTTTTCGAGGCACTGCTTTATCCATATATGCAGCATTATTTTCAAAAATATTTGACAGAATTTCAACACGGATTTGTAAGGTCCAGATGTACTACAACAAACCTCGTCACTTATACAGAAATAATCTCGGATGCGATTGATAAGAACAAACAAGTTGATGCTGTATATGTGGATTTTAGTAGGGCTTTTGACACAGTTTCTCATAAAATTCTTTTGTATAAGTTATCTTTGTATGGCATTTCTGGTCCCCTACTGCAATGGTTTCAATCATACTTAACTAACCGATTGTTTTTTGTGGCGGTAGGAGGGTATGAATCAGCTACATTTATAGTTAAATCTGGTGTACCCCAGGGTTCACATTTGGGGCCTATTCTCTTTAACATATTCATTAATGACATTGTCAATTGTATTAAGAATTCTGCACCTTTTATGTATGCTGACGACCTAAAGCTCATTAAAATCATTCATGACATCACAGATATACAGCTATTACAAGACGATATTAGCAGGATCATGCAATGGTGTTCTAATAACAACATTCAAATAAATAACAATAAATCTATTCATATTAAATTTACTAGAAGAGTTAATGTTTTGTCCTCTGTTTACTCCACTGGCAACAATATTCTACGTGAGGTTAATTAAGTAAGAGACTATCTTTGATCGCAAATTAACGTTTATTCCGCAAATAGATCATGTGGTTAAAAGAGCGATGAAAATGCTAGGGTTTATTATGCGCAATGGCAGAGAGTTTACCAGGATCAAGACTAAAATTGTCCTCTATAATGTCTTAGTACGCTCTATCTTAGAGTACTGTTCTACCGTTTGGAGACCTCATTATGCAACGCATATGTTAAGAATCGAACGCGTTCAAAAACGCTTCCTTCGATACCTCGCTTTTACTTCGGGAACGTCCAACTCACTTAAAAGATATAAAGATAGACTTCAGCACTTTAACATAAATTCTCTTGAAGACCGCAGAAACTTATTAGACTTAGTATTTTTATATAAACTATTTAACAACCAAACTCATTGTCCAGAACTACTTAGGCTCTTTGAACTAAATGCACCTACAAGATATCCTAGAAAGGTTATTAAACTTCTCCTATGCCCTCGTCGTAAAACAGTTATGGGTGCTAATTCACCTGTTCCTAGAATTTGCCGTCTATATAACAGTATTAGTAGCTTAGATATTTTTCACCAGTCAATTGTTAAATTTCGAAAACTAATAATGACAGCACAATCCTAAATGTAATTATAATATACTAGCTGACCCGGCGAACTTCGTACCGCCTTAGCGTAAATTTGATGCACTACTTTATTTTGTATAGCTGACCTAATTCGTAACGCGCTTTTTTTAAAATATGCAAAATTAAATGTATATTTTTCAATCTTTCTGAGAGATTTTCTTAATATTTTTTTCCGTAAGAACCTTGTACAGAGTATTAGAAAACTACAAAAAAAAAATCAGCCAAATCGGTCAAGCCGTTTTCATGCTATGTCGTGACAACGGGAGACGGGTTTCATTTTTGTATATATATATAGATATATAGATAGATAAGTTAAAACGTTTTATTTGTCTTGGAAGAAACACTAAAATGTAGAATTGTTTGTTATGCTTTTTACCGTCAAAATTATTAAATTTATATAATGCATGCTGTGTTTACCTGTAAGTGGCTTTACATTTTTAGATCTGTATTTTTTATTATAGTGTATTGTGTATTTGTATTATGTAAAGTTGTTGGTAAACCTAATAAAGAGAAAAAAATAATAATAATAATAATAAACATATAAAGGGACTCGATTTATTAATTAAAATAATTTCAGACTACGTTTCGCTGTTGCAAAATGTCAGGTTATGTACTTGATACAACCTTATTATTGACAAAGGAAAATTATGACTTTGGCATGAAATGTTTGGTGAAATCAATAACTTATTCTACCGTGAACTTATTGTCAATATTGGAACATGAAGACAAAGAGGATTCACTGGTAAATGAAGTATAAGTTAAAATTAACAGTTTTTTTATGGTAATAACATATTATTTCAAAATAGTTCTTACGAGTAGTTTAACTTTTAGTTACGAGTAAAATAAACAACTAGGTATAAATTAAAAACTTAATGTTGACTTTGGTATTATGAAATTTAAATTTTTCAGTTAAATTAAGTTTCGTTTTATCTATTTTGTCTCTATAACCTGTTATGCTAGACAGAACTCATAATATTACATTTAATCTGTAAATTTAGCAGAAAGCAGAAATAAGATATTGTAAAATAATATGTCAATTTATTATAGAAGTTGCAATTAATGCTTACCGAGGGCATAGCGCGTGGATACGTCCGGCCACTGTCTCGTGTGACCTATTCCCCGCAAGACGTATCGCGTGCATACAGTCTCCTAGCTGGAAGCCGTCATCGCGGACGTGTACTTCTCGACTTACAAAAGGATCTATCTTATATTCAGACAAAGTAATTTGATTTTTAGTTTTCAATATGCAATATGTATTTAAAGTGTAAAATCCATAAAACCCTTAATATTTATATTTTTTTAGTATAACTTGTTCTACTCAATTACGACATTTGGTAGTATCAGAGAACGAATTGCTGGCATTAAAGTTAGTTGACAGATTAGTTAACCGTGGGGCTAAGAAAATAATATTAGTTTCTTCGACTGGATCGTCAAATTGTCTATCTCAAAAATTACGGTAAATCACATTTTTATTTACAGAAACAAATTAAATACTTATGTCTTTTATTATTCAATATGGTAATAATTACGAAAACGTAATTTTTAGAACTTGGGCCAAACAAGAAGTACAAATACAAGTGATTCCTGGAAATAGTTTTAGTTCAAATAGCATTTTTAGTTTACCAGCTGAAGATAAGTCGTTAACAAACATTGAAGGAATATATTATTTAGCTACTGAAAATGAAATAAATGAGAATAGTTCCGAAATGTTAAACCAGCTCAAACTAATTTCGCAAAGATGCTCAAAATTAAAGTAAGTATTTTTCTCCTTGCCCCTATCCGCCACTACCCGCGCTGTTGTCATCGTCGTTAACATTTAATTATTACGATTGAAAACGTGGTTTAAACCAATTTTGGTTATGACGGCAATTTTCATAGAGACTGGCCTGCGCAGGTGATATTATACTTAACAAGTATGGACGCAGATACAAATGAACTCTCTTTTTCTCTCACATTCACACTCGGGTGAGACGATTACTCGACACGACTAGTAAGAGTTAAGGCGTAGGACTGTCGTAGGTTACGTGCTTACCAAAGCATGAGGGTGAAATACTGTTAAGTTTCTAACTCTGGATTGAATTCAATAACTAAACTTGGCCCGACTCAGAACTCGAACCCAGGACCTAAAGATCTGCAGCCGTGCGTGCTAGACTAGTATATATTATTTTAACGAAATTAGATATACCTAACAGACAAAAGTAAGAGAATTTAATTATTTTTATATTATAGATATTTTGCTATTATTAAAGACGGAAAAGATGATTTTGAAAGAATTATCTTATCTAAAATTGATAATCAATTATTAACCTGGATTAAGCTGCCTGCTTTGAAACTGGTAAATAAGGTAAGTACTTACTTAAGTTTTGCATAATCTATCGAATAGTTACAATTTTATTGAAACGTTATCATTTATGGTGTTGATTTAATATAAAAACTTTGAAATTTTTTTACAGGTAAATAAAAATGATGAAGCTTTATCAGTTGTAAATGCGATTGATGCCATTGAAAAGGCAATTTGCCTGAAGCAACGTGCTGTACTTATACATTCGTTAAAAAAATGTCATGCTGTGTCCTTAGTACAAGAATTAAGTTTAATAGCAGGTTCGATCCTTCAATAATTTATACGTATTATATTAAAAAGATTTTTTGTTAATTAGTTGATGTTTTTGATTGAAACTTCTTATCTTTTCAGGTATTACAATACCAGATGATATACCGCAAAGTACTATCATAGCAGATTTGGATATTGATTCTGCTAAATTACAAACGTTTAGGTCTTATTTGAATAAAAGATATCACATATTTTTGGACGAAAACAGCTTAGCAGCTTTAACTATAGAATCGTAAGTATTTTGAAACAATTATACACGAGTACTATATTATATAATTAAATCACGTTATGTGATATTTTTGGATCAGTGGTAGCCCAGCGGTAACACGCTCGCTTGGATAACCGAGTGATGCGGGTTCAAATCCGGTCTCGCATCTCTGATATTTTCATGTGCGAATAATTTCTATCATGATTACCACTTGTCTTACGGCGAAGGAAAACATCGTGATGAAACCTGCATGTCTGAGAAAACCTAGCAAGTTTTCGAAAGACATGTGAAGTCCGCCAACACGCACTAGGCCAGCGCGGTGGACTATGGCCTGTTCCCCTTGTACTGAGGGAGGCCCGTGCCCAGCAGTGGGACGTTAAAAAGGGCTGGTGATGATGATGATGATGATGTAATATTATTAATACATTATTAAAATCTCTGATAAACGTTGCATAAATAGGGGTCATAAAGTGCTGTACATTTTCATTTTATAGTGTTTTTATTTTACTGGAGAGTTTGCCTCAATAAAGTCCTGACTAATTATTTATTTATATACACTTCATTGTACACATTAATACAATTTCCGTGATATTGCCATTCAACAGTTATTTTTTAAGCCCAAAGTTAAGTTTGAGGAGACGCTGAAAAGGCTCTTGCGCGACAAGAACGGCTTATGCTAAGTAAAAAATTTTAAAATCACATTTATTATCATTTTTATTTGAAACTATAGAAAAAACTAATATTTTTTCGAGATATAGCGCTCGAAGCGCACTAACGCAACGCGTCGTCGGTTTTCTTGATTGATCCCTCCCTTAACCGTTCATTTTTATGCAAACACCGCGCTCCATTATCGAATGGTATCATCGCAGAAATTGCTTTATAATATTGTGTACATCACGCCTTTTTTATATTGACTTGACTGTAAGCTGATTATTTCAATTTGTTTTCATATAACCTTTAGGTTAAGCTATTTGGAGTATAATATTATATAAATGTCTTTATATAAAAAACACTTCCGTGCGTGTGTATGTAATTGAACTCCTCCTAAACGCCTGAAACGATTTTGACGAAATGTGTTGTGTGTGTTCGAGCGGATTCAAGAATGGTTTAGATTCGCAATTCGGTCCACTACAAAATGTATTTTTTAAATTAATTACTTATTTATACATAAAGCCAATAAATGACGTAATATTCAATTATAAATTAGTTGTTGTTAAGCAAGGTTGTTTTGCGCATGCATACGGAAACATTTCACCGGGAACTAAATTTTATAATTTCAATGTGTAGGTACAAGACAAATTCTGCCTGGTCCGCTAGTAATAATATATATTACTTTTAATTATATTTATATATTTCTAGACTTCGTCAATTGGAAAATAAGATTACAGAAAAAGAGTACAAAGAAACTAAGGGAATCGAGACGTTCTGGTCAGATATAGATAATGATGAGCTACTTGCCACAACCGAAATGGTGCTGTTACCAACACTGATAAACAGTTCATCAATGGTAAGCAACGCTTTCATATGTATTCAAAAAATTATCCACAAATTATTAACATCCACTAAACAAATATAAACTTTGATACTGCCTTCCCTTAAAACGTTTTTTTTAAATTAGACAAGTTTTTAAGTGAATCTCAGGAAATACTCATGTTAAAATAATCTTTTCAGAAGACCGGCTTAAAAAAATATTTCCCTGTTCAATATTGTCGTTGCCACCATTGTATTTTTAAATCTGTGATATCTTTTGAAATGCTAATTATTGAATTGTTTTTAGAAACAAATTTTATACTTTATTTAGTTTTTATTGAACGCATCTCTCTTCTACTATCAGACTTTGGCATTCTATATGAATACTAAGTATGGGTCGTTTTAGATTTAGCTCCTTGCCATGTAAAAATCAAACATTTTTAAAACTCCAAGCTTTCTTCTGTCTGAAATGCAAAATAATAATACCGATACTATGCTAATAGTCAATAGAATAAAAATAGATTTATATCGTTTTATAATTCTTCACGTGCAATATTTTTTCGATGATGAAATATCTTATACAAATGATTAATAGCGGAAGTCTTTAATAACCTGAAGAATTAGATTCTCGATTTATTTTTTTTGGGCATATTGCCCTTCGTCCTTAAAGGGATTATATTCATTTGTATTATTATTAAGAACTTTAAATAATGCCGTGCTGAAATATTTTTTTGATACTTAATGTCATACATATGTACCGGCTATCCGGCCGGGATCGGCCCGCTCTTTGTTTTATGGTAAAAAGGGGGCAATCGGGCAGGAGGCTCACCTGATAGAAAGTGATCACCTCCGCCCATGGACATCTGCAAGCCAGGCTTGGCGTTGCCGGCCTTTCAAGAAAGGGAGGGAGGGAGGAGGAAGGGAAGAGGGAGGGGGGGGCTGAAGACGGAGGATGAAGGGAAGAGGGAGGTAGAGGAAGGACGGAGGTAGAGGGAGGAAAGAAGGAGAGTGGGCCTCCCGGACTCTCACTCACCGGACAAAACGCGACAGCATAGCTGCCACTTAACGCCGGTCTTCTGTGAGAGAGTGGTACTATACGGGGCGTGCCGGCCCATTCGGCTGCTACCCGAAGGTAACAAGCATGGCACTACCACTTAAAAACGCTCTTTTTCTCGTTCTCAATCCTCCTTTTTAATAAGGACTTTGTCACAAAAGGAAGTCACTATATTCCATACTGTATCGCCTACCAACATGCTTGCTACTATAGACGACAAGGTGAGATCTCCTCCAACTTTTCAATTAAATAACTACGCTCGGAATTACATGCTGAGCAGTGTTCTAGCGTATATTGTGCGTCATTTCGCTCACTATTACAGTGGTAACACTTTGGGCTCATTTCACGACCAATCTGATGAAGATACTCACTAAAACATCCATGACCAGTGATCACTTGAGTTAATTTGAATTTTTTCCTCGAACTATCCAAAAGGTAGAAAACGAGCCTAAACGGTAGCCGCATTAAAAGAAATTGCGGATAGCCTTTAACAACTCTAAACACAAGCTCAGCGACGCTGAAAGCTATAGAGCTTGGTCTTGATGCGTTTTCTGTCAGATAATTTTGTTACCATATGACCTTATGATCATATGAAGTGGTCCATATAGAGACATTGTTCGCACTACTCCTGTATATATTCTTCGGATTCTCTCTTGTGGGCCTCCAAGATTAGCAAGTTTAAAGCGATGCATTGCTCTATCACTTTTATCTTGGGGATTATTCGCTTAAATCACTTTTGAAAACTCCCAGCGGTTATTCAAAATAAGCAACTGTCTCGTCTGCATAGCAGATAATGTTAACCCCAAAAGGTATACCATGTAGTATCTCATCATAAGCTAAGTTCCACAAGATGGGTCCCAAGGCTGATCATCTGCGATCGGTCGGTGAATATTATTATACTAATATACTAAATTTGAATATTGCTTGTTGATATTGGATGGATTTTTGTTTTTTAGTCTCATCAATTGATACTACTTACCAAAAGGACTTTTTGTGAAATAGTAGATGCAGCCATTATTTGCCTTTCAAGTCAAAATGTCTGAACCCTTTTTTGTTGATTATAATATGTATATCATTTCAGCGCGAAGATGATTTTGATATAAATCAAACCTACTTGTTCGTGGTACCAGGAGTCGAAGGTCTTCATTCACGTTTCAAAATTCTGTGCGAGCGCCTCAAGTTGGGTGCCATAGTTTTGCAGCCTGGTCTTGATAGACCTAACGAAACAATTCAAGAAATGGCTCACAGATTTGCAATGGTTAGTATTTCTTTTTATTTCGAAATCTTAGTCAAAAAAATATAGTTATCCAGTGCTTACGATAGGAATACCAAGTGAGTAGTGGGCGAATATTAGGTCTCGCATCTCTAATATTTTCATATGCGAATAATTTCAAACATGATTACAACTTGTCTAACAGTGAAGGAAAACATACCGAGGAAACTTGCATGTTTGAGATTATGGTTTCGAAAGAAAGTAAAGTCCGGTAACCCGCACTTGGCCAGTGTGGTGAATCGTGACCGGATCAAGTCAATATTATGTAGCGCAAGCCAAGTCGTTGGTTCTTCAATCTCTCTTGTATCACTCTATTTATTAAAAAAACGCATCAAAATTCGTTGCATAGTTTTAAAAATCTAAGCATACATAGGTACAAACAGACAGCGGGAAGCGACTTTTTTTTATACTGTATAGTGATATGAATCACTATGCAAACTTTTTTTATATAATTTATTGATATAATATAATAGAATTATTATGTAAATTGTATTCAGATCTAACCAATCGTCAGATAATAATATAAGCCTCTATTGTATTTCATTACGTAGGTTTGTTTCTTTGTAGACGCATTTTTCTGAATCTAGTAATCGATATTTTTTATTTGTTACATTTATTTAAACTAAGGGGATAGTAATGGTTAAATCAAAATAGGTTTAGTAGTTATTTTTATTGTTTTTATATTGACATAAACGTTACACTATTATTTATTATTACAAAAACTATTACAGTTTTTACTTAAAACTAAAAATTACTAAATAAAAAGTTACTTAAAAAAGTACGATTGACTCAAACTGATGCGAATATATTTACCTCGAAATGTGTTAGTGTAAATAAATAAAATAATTTTATTTTTTGCATTTACAAAAAATTTAATATGCTATAAGTAACAATAAGAAAATTTTTAAAATTATTTATTTAATCATATCATATCTCGTTACAATAATAATATAAGATATTATAATGTTTTACTTATATGTATATAAATATAAATAAGAATTTGTTATTTAATTTTTATTATAATAATAAAATTATATTTATTATTATAATAAAATAATAAATATAATATTTTAACTATAGCTGGCAACATTTTTATTGTAATGGCGTTTGATTTGTTTACAAAATATTTTATGTTTAGACGAATATTTTATTTAAAATTATAAGTTGCCAAATAGTACTTATAAAATGTGATTTTCTTTTTTTCATTTTTATTATGAGACGCGTTGTGACACCCTCTCACTGCACAGCAAGTAATTTTCAAATAAAATTGCAAGAGCTAATTGTAACAAGCCTATTGAGACGGGATACGTACGAGCCTTAAGGCTGAATCGAAATAGCTTCAATTCGCTTGGGCCTATCCACCTTCTATGCATTATTATTCTAAGGGCAAAACCATGTTAATATCTCTTAAATGAAACTCGACCGCAAAAAAAGTATATTTTAAGGAACCAGAAATAAAACTTAAATTATAAACACAAATTTTTATTTGATTTACTTAATACCATACTAACTAAAACTATGTGAAGTGATATCATTAAAATATCAAGTGTCTAAGCTAATAGCTGTGCAATGAGTCACTTGTAAGGCACATAGGCTTTTTAATATTAATTATAGTCGCGATAATACTCGTATTAATAGTAAGTTATTTTTTTAAAAGTACCTTACGATATATAATGTATTTACCAAAATTTTACTGTACGAAACCCTTATTTACAGATTCTTCTCAAAAAAATACAGTTGAAGAATAGGTTTTACTTACTGGGTTATGAAAGCGGTGTTATGATAGCATTGGAAATAGCCTCCATATTGGAAGATCAAGGTAATATTTTTTTGATTTTCTAGTCTAAGATAGATGGTAGAAATATCGTCTGTTCTAGAATACTGACACTTAATACCAGCGATAGCATGGTATTAAAACACCAATCATCCAAAAAGCTTGACACGTAAGTACGAAAAGTTACGAAACATTTACAACAGAATGTGTGGGGATACCAAACGCCGCTATATTCACTGAAATATTCAGGATCTTTGTCAGGCGCATGTTTGGACAACTCCATAGTCACTGGGCGAGGGCAAAGCCTCAGGAACTTGTCAAAGTGCTGTGGATCTCAATACTTTAAAAACAAAAAATACAAATATTGAAACTGTCATTTATATCGAACCTTGCTCTCCCTCACAACCATTCTTCTGTTCTATTTTCACAAAAGCCATTGGTAGTAATGACCTCAGCCTTGACTAACCTAACCTAACCTTGACCTGATAATGCACATATGATCACTCACATTATTAACTATTCTTCCCGTCATTATGTCAAAAAATCATTGGAGCTTCTGCAAAATCTTGGTATATATATGTCTATATATATATATCGTAAAGCTATTTGCATCTTTGTATCCCTTTTCACGAAAATTGCGCGGAACGAAGGAGTATGAAATTTCACACACTTATAGTTTATATAGAGAAGGAGCGCAGAATGCAAATATATTTTTTAATTATGCATAGAAATACATAAAATCATTAAACACATTATATACCATGTATTTGACATACTAAGTCAATTATTATGATCGAATCTCGACTACAGGGCGACCACTAATAGACTGAAGAATCAGTTTTACTATTTTTTTCACAATACTAAGCTCACTGTGATGGTCTTACTTGATTGTATCATTGCTTTCAACTCTGTTGTACTCGTCATCCGTATTGGAACTCTCCGTGCGGTTAACATTTCTGAGTTGCATGAAGCTATTAATGCATTGAACTCGGATCTTGTTTTAGTTGTGGGCAAAAATTTTTGGCCTCCTTGTGAATCCAGTCCATAATTTTTCGCAGTAGCTAAGTAAACTAAGGTGTAAAATCCCCTACTAGTACAATAAAGTAAAAAAATGGTCCTAATGTCCGTACATATATTTAGAAATTATTTAATCTTTCAGGTATAACTGGTACTGTGTTCTGCGTTGGTGGTGCTCCTGATGAAGTGCAAGTGGTAATTAAAGAAAAGCTTGAAGACTACAAATCAGAGGTAGAATTACAAAACGCCGTTATTCGACATATGTTTAGCTTAGTTACTAAAGGAAAAACACAGGACATAGATCAAGCTCTGCAAAAAAGTTTGACGTGGGCAGAAAAGTTGTCGCTTGTCGAACGCGTTTTATATGGAAAAACTATGCTTTCACATGAATATACCAGAGAGCTTATCAATGCGGCATATGCAAGAATTGTACAAGCTCGAAGTTATAAAGTTGCACCACGTCAACTTCAGTCTATTTTAATATCAATCCAACCATTTTCGACCCGTGAGCGGCATTTAAATAATAACCTATCCTCTTTGCAAAAGCATTCACGCCATAAGGTAATCGAATATCAGTTGGAATCTCCATTTACTTATGCTGCCTATGACTTGCGTTGCAGTGCGATAGTTAATCATCATCTTGAAGAAAACATTCACGAAGCTTTCGATAAAAGAAATTTGTGTGAATCATACCCTATGAATAATGTCATTTATTGAAGAATATTAAACACTGTCGAACAGAAACACAAATGAATTGATTATTTAATAAATTTAAGCTTATTTTCAATGTTTGTTTTTAAGTTTAATAAAAAATACATCTGCAAATAACAATTCTTTTATTCCCTTTTAAAGTATAGAGATACACTCCACTATAATGATGTATGATGACACGTATAATGTACAGTATGTATTTTAAGTTACATTTGTATACCAGTGTGTATGTCGGCTATCTGGTATCTATGACTTAAGTCTCATAACATACCATGGCACTTTTTATAAGAAGACAAAATATAAGACGACACGTTTGGCGCAGTTTGTAGTTTGGAAGAAACTACAAACTGCGCCAAAGCGGTCGCGGGTTTGAGTTCTTCTGAGGGCATTCATTTGTTAAACTCGGATGTTCTATGTCTCTAGTCATGGGTGTTTCTATATAAATAGACTCGATCGAAACCTTCCTGAATAATAAAACATAAAAAAATAAAGATTTCGAGTCGACAACATACATCCGCAAAATTCGGGTTGTCGAGTATTTTGCTTAATTCTAATGATGCTGACAGACGAATCGAAGTCGCCATATTGGCCACTCTAGCAAAACGTCACTGACATCGGATGACACGTCAATATTGAAGCAACATTAGAAGAAATGGATGCGTAAGTTTCACATAATTACAACCGAAGGAACACATACAGCCAAATAGATTTACCTCGAAATGTATTGGTGTAAATAAATAAAATAAAAAATGAATACAATAAATTATTTCATGCGTTTACAAAAAATAATATCCTATTAACAATTAAACAATTTTAAAAGTATTTTTTAACAAAATCATATCACATCCAATTAAAATAATAATATAAAATATAAGAATTTGTAATTCATATAAAATAAAAACAAAATAAAATTAAAAAGTAACAGAAGTATATAAAATAAAATAAATATTGTAATAAAATATAATATTTTACTATAATATAAGTAAAGAATATTTTATTCCTAAAAAATTATACCTACTTCGTAATGCGTAAGGATTTATCATAGATAAAAATTGATATTTTTATTATTTAATTTTAGTAAGTGTTAATTGTATTTTGCTATAATATTAGCGATTTTGCGCGCGCGAAGCCGCCGGTTCCGCTAGTATATTTATAATATGTTTAACTTATATATGTAGTATATAAACTATCTGGTATCCGTAACACAAGCTTCGTAGCTTATCGCAGAACTAGATGGCACTGTGTGTAATAATGTCCCACCATATTTATATTTTATTTATTTATACTTTTGAACTTAATTTATTCTACATGGCGATCGTGTGGGTTGACACTGTATTGTTTAACAGCATACAATTCTGCTGCTGTTCAATGACGTACTGTAAAACACTTTTTCCGTATTCATCTCACTATATTCGTTTTCCAATTGAGAGAGAGCATATTGCGACTCAGTGGCGCACAATGAAGAATTGTGCTGATGCTTAAAAGTCTCTTAGTAGTTCACGTTCCTCTTAAGTTAAGAGGAACGTGAATTACTTTTCGAATGCACCAGCAAAGTGCGCTAAGTTCAGTGTTGAAAAAAAAATTCATAGAGTTAGCAACGTCTAAAATGTATAAATAAAATGGTATACCAAACAAAATAACAATAATAAATGTATTAACATATTTGGATTTTGATTATTTTTTAATGTTCTGAGTATTTTTTCTAAATAAGTTCTAAAAGAAATATATACTTTTTAATTGAATCATCTTACCCAGATGATAGTAATAATGATAATTTATCGAGTACTCCGAGTTTAAATCAATCAATTAGTTCATTATCAAGTGATATATTTATTACGTTGAATTGTCTGTGGGGTGCGGTAACGCCTCCTTGTCGTTTTGAAAATGTAAACGTTACCTATACAAATAAATAAAATTGAAATGTCTATTTGTAATATCAAAATAAAAACTATTTACTAAATTCATATTTTTATTTTTAATAAAAATAATGGTACATTTTTGTTTCTGTCTGCTACTCTGTTTCGGCTAATCCCCAAAACAGCTGGACCAATTTTAATGGAACTTTCAATGTCTTTCAACCGATCATTTATTTTATTTATTTATTTATTTTTATTTATTTATTTATGGTTTACCAGCAGTTTAACAATTAATACATTCAATCACTTCAAAAATCACTACTAACAATTGTAAATTGTAAAAATATTTAAAGGTAAACACAACATGCATCAGATAAACTAGATAGAATAGAAGAATGACAAAAAAGTACATAAGTATAATCTACATTTGCTTATTTGCTATAAGTAAAAGTTGATCTAAAACATTTCTTTTGTATGCGGAAATAGAGGCGTTGAAAATGTCGATTGAGCCACTGCATTGGTTAAATATTTTTGAAATACGCGGGATAGTGGAGTTCGCTCCAAGCACAGTTCTTCTAAAAGTAACATGAAAAGGCTTAATTACACCACGAGGCAACCGAGGGGGGACATAAAAATTGAACAACTGCAGAAGGTGAGGACAGTCTATTTCATTGCGACAAATTTTGAAAAGGAACATCATATCGAACATATCTCTTCGCACACTAAGTGATACCATTCCAAAGTGTTGTAGCCTGCTGTGATATGATTCTAAGTTCTTAGTAACCCCCGTTGAAAACGCTAAATGCCGTGTAAATCGTTTCTGCAGTCGTTCAATTCTCAAAGAATGGGTTGAGTAATGTGGACGCCACACCACACTGCCGTACTCCAAGATGCTTCTCACAAAACTATTATAAAGAAGAATTTTAGTACTCGGTTTAAAAACCCTCTTATAGACACGGATAATGAAACCTAGCATTTGAGAAGCCCTTTTGATTATCATGTCCATATGGGGTATGAATGTTAGTTTTGAATCTAAAGTGATACCAAGATCTTTAATTGTAACTACTTCTTGTAAAGTAACGTTATTAATGTGATACGTAGAAGGAAATATATTGAGATTTCTAGTGAATTTGATATGCTTGCATTTATTCACATTCAAACTCATACCATTTTTTTGGCACCATTCAGTCAAACGTGCTAGGTCACTCTGGAGCAACAACGAATCCTCTTCGGAGTTTACGGTACGAATAAATTTAATGTCATCAGCATATAGATATGGCGTTGAATGTTTAAAGCAAGTTGTTACATCGTTTATAAATATATTAAACAGAATGGGACCTAAAATAGAGCCCTGTGGAACTCCTGAGGTAATATAGTATTTGTCTGACTGGTATCCGTTTACTGTTACATAAAAAGACCGATTTTGCAAATACGATGCAAACCACTGTAGCATAAAGCCCGATACCCCATAACAAGAAAGCTTGTGCAAGAGTTGTACATGAGGCACCCTATCAAACGCTTTGCTCAGATCCGTATATATAGCATCCACTTGACAACGATTGTCAACAGAATCTACAATAGCATTGGTGGAAGTAACATGATTTGTTATGGTTGATCTTCCCTTGACAAAACCATGCTGATGATTTGTTATAGTATTTTTAAAATAGTAGTTGATAAACGGGCAAACAAGATCCTCCAAAATTTTAGCAAATTGGCATAAAATAGATATTGGGCGGTAATTACAAATTAATGTTTCGTCTTCACTTTTATGGACGGGTACGATTTTTGCTTCTTTCCATATCGTTGGGAATTGACCTTCGCTCAAAGATTTATTATATATTATAAATAAAGGCTTGGAAAGGCAGGATGCACAATTCTTTATAAGGATAGCTGGAATGTTATCAGGACCTGGTCCCTTGGAGGTATCAATGCTTTTTAGTTTATCAAGTATATCCTCAACAGAGATCTTAATCAAAGGAAATATAGTGTGTACCATATTCATATTATTATCACCAATTACAGAGAGTTCATTTGAAGAAGAAAAAAAGTATTGAGCGAATAAATTACAAATATCGACTCCTTCTTTTACAGTTAAGTCATTGTGTTTCAGTATATCAGGATAAGAACTTCGACCATTTTGTGAATTTTTGACAAAATTATAAAAGTTTTTTGTGTTCCTCTTGATATTATTTTCTACATTAGATAAGTACTGGTCATACGATTCCGAAGCAAGTTTGACGCAACGTTTGCTTAATAATTCCAGAGTTACTTTATCTCTGGGATTGTTGTATTTTTTATAATTTTTTAAACACTTCTTTTTTTCACGTAATCTCTTAAGAAAGTCTCTATTAAACCAAGGTGGATATTTAGACTTCGTAGGTTTCGAGAATGGTACAAATTTATCAATAGCCTTACTTAAAATTACATAAAATTTTGTTACCATATCATCCAACGAGCAATCTTTTAGTTCTAAATTCCAATTTACACTATCCAGATAACCGTTAATAGATTCAAAATTAGAGTGGAAGAAATTACGCCGTTTCATACATTTATTGTGATTAAATCTTGATGATGTCCTAATTGATACATCGAGAAAAATAGGTGGATGCAGTGGGTCAACCTTACATAAAATATCAATGGCACCAGAGACTCTACAGTTTTTTAGATCAGTTAGTACTAAGTCTAAGATTTTGTTATTAACATTTGTTGTGAAATTACATTGAGTTAAGTTATAATTTAAGCAAAAATCAAGAAAACTTTGGCATACGGAAGACATTTGTTGAAAGTTATCAGTAGATGTGTTAGACCAATCAATAGATCCCAGATTAAAATCACCAATTAAAATTGTATTAAATTCGTGTTGTTCCGATACTTTGCCAAAATTATCCATAAACTTCTCTATTAGGGTTTTATCTACAGGTGGGGGTAAATACACTCCACATAAGGCAAGCCGTTGATACTTTTTATCAGTTGGAATATCAACAACCACCCACAAGTCTTCACATTCACTCTGCCAGTGACTTACATGATTGGAACATAATTTCTTTGTCACAGCTATCAAGACACCACCACCGTCTTTTTTTTTTGATAACTTATTAATAACACGATCTCTTCTATAGACGTTGTATCTATCATCAAACAACTCGGAACTGTTAATGCCATCATTCAGCCATGTCTCCGTTAGTATAATTATATCAGCACTACAATTCGCTAAAGAATATAGAAATTCATGTGTCTTTGTTCTTAGTCCTCTAACATTCTGATAATATAGATTGATAGACGAGAATTTTATAAGTAATGTTACTATAAAATTTGTGTTCTATAAAGATAATAATAATTAAGTTAATTTTTCTAAACAGGCCATGTTTCTTATTATTATATAGTCAGAATTATCGTTCTTACGTATGTATATCTTTCCGTTTCTAACCCAAACGTACTTATAATTCTTCTCTTTCGATTTAAGTCTGGCCGCTGCATGCAAAGCTTTATTTGCTGGAGAGAGATGTTCCGAGATGTAAATAGGGGTAGGTTTGTTCTCAATTTGCAGATGAGTGGTGTTAAGTTTATTATTAGGGTTGGTTTTATTGAATTTAATACAAGCAGCAAGCAGAGTATCTTTAGTATTCTGTGTTGCAAACTGCACTACAATAGCACGTGGACGTAGGCTCGAACGATTATGTTTAGCTGTCCGTGTGCATTTCACTATACTATTTTGGGGTACATCGCATCCCACTACTGTAGCAATTTTATTTACTATATTTATTAAGTTTTCATTTTTACTTTCCGGTACGCACTGTATCTCCACATTATTGGATCGAGCTCGTTGTTCCATATCTTCAATTTGAGAAGTAAGGGTGTTTATTTTAGTACGCATAGCTAGATTTTCTTCTTCCAGACTCTTAACCTTGATGGATGTATCCTTATGATCCTTCAACAAGTCTTCGTATTGATCACTAAGAAAATTTAAAGAACTTTTTATATCTTTTATCTCGTCACGCAAGGGTCGCAGCTCAATGTTAAGGAGATGCGACATCGTAGTTTTTAAGTCCTCGAGTAGTCCACCAAAACGAGAGTCCAAAACTTCACCAACAATTTTACGAATATCTTCAGCAGTTTCATACGGTTTACAGGATTCAGTTGGCGGAGAAGAGATAGCAACTCGCTTATTTGATCTTTTTGTAACGTTGGAGTCGGATGTTGTTTTGGAGATTGACGTTTCTTTAGGCTTAATGGGCGTTGAATCTCCAGAAACACCTCGAGGCTTTTTGGATTTGCATAACGGGCACTTCCAAAGCTGTTCAGAATCGGTAAAGGAATCATTCCGTTCACTTGCATGCAGACACTTTATATGGTATGCTCTTTTACATAGACTGCAACATCTAAAAGTTTCATTTGTCGACCCGCTATCGCAGATCATCTGAAGAATAGTGAAAATTCCTATACCTATATAGTTATCAAAACAAAAGAGACGGACCCGAGCCAAGCCAGAGTAAGAGAGAGTATTATGCACAAGAACTTATGATTAAGGTTATTATTATATAATTCTCGTAATCTTAAAAACTACCAAAAAATGGCAACTCGCAAGCAGTCGCTGAGTCAATCGAGTATGCATGTAACTACAGCGTTTGTGCTTATTCCAAGCGTAAGATAACAAGACTGTTGAAGAAACATGAGTCGTCGTTAGCTGATTATTTGTGGATGTAAAGATCGTTAGTTTATTATCCAAAGAGACTAGACAACGCCCAAATGCATTGACTTCGCAAAATGTTTGTCACGCCAGCTGATGGTCTTTTCCCCATCAACATTGCAGCTGACGATTTTCTTAATTATTTTAAAAGTATAAAAATTACGATGTATAAATTTCATAAGTTATAAAATAACTTTATTTGTGAAAATTACAATCAGGTTCATGCGCGTGACTGACATACTGACGATGATTTTCTTAAAAAATGTGTTGGAAACAATAATATAATTAATTTTTGCTCGGTATAACATTCATCGGAGCAAATTTAAGTTTTTAATTCGAAATGAATGTCGGTCAATCCATCTAATACATAAATATTATTCTGTTAAAATTACAAGCACATTTACGATACCTACGATCATAATACAAATATTGTATTGCTGACCCGGCGAACTCTGTTCCGCCAGAATACAAATTAATGAATATTACTTATTATTGATTTTTAACAAAATTTATAATTATCAAATTTATATCCATACTTAACCATAGACAAAATCACGTTTAACTGTCATTTGCGTTTTGTTATTCCATGTCAGATGCGTTTTGGTTATACCACGTTTCATAGTAACTTATGTTCTCTCATTAGTCCAACAAAATTGGTCAAACCACCTTCTTATTTTTACTGACGCTTCAAAGCTCTCTCAAGATGGTTGTGTTGGTGCAGCGTGCTGGATCCCAAAATTTAAAATTATCTTACAATTCAAATGCCCACCCCAAACATCGGTATTCACAGGTGAGGCTGTTGCTCTGCTGGAAGCAATCCGGTTCGCCCTTTCCCATGACTTCAAACAGACTGTAATCTTTTCTGACTCACTTAGCTGTTTGATGGCTTTAAAAGAGAGCCTTTTTTGTTAAAAATCAAGATGTCCTATTACTTTGAGGATTCGTGAAGCATTGCTCTCATGTCACCGTAAGGGTTTAGCTCTAATTTTAGTGTGGATTCCAGGACATTCAGGCATTGCTGGTAATGTTACTGCAGATTCATGCGCTAAGGCTGCTACACAGTGTGGTTCTTTAGAACATTTTTCCAACTCCGCCCAAGATCTACTGTCAGTAGCAAAATTACATTTAGACAAAGAATGGAGCTGTTACTGGAACTCATCAAAATCTTTTAAAGGTAAACATTATGCTGAAATACAGCCAGAGATACCAAAACATCCCTGGTTTTCTCGTTGCAAACTGACAGAACGTTGGGTATTATCCACCATCAGCCGTATTCGTCTTGGACATGCATGTACTCCCGTTCACCTGGCTAAAATCAGAGTCAGGGATCATTCCCTGTGTGAATGTGAACTAGACGAAGGCAATTTATCCCACATCCTTTTTAGTTGTCCTAAACTCCTTCATCCTTTATATGACGTCCTCCCTTCAAAAGTCCCTCGTCCTGTTAATGTTAATTGTTTGTTAATGTTTGTGTACAGTCCCTTATGTAGATTTTTATGTAAATATGTTAAAGGTAATAATATCAAATTGTAATTATTATAACACATTTAATTAAATTCTTTTAACAGCTGTTTTTATGTATATTTATTTAATATTACATGTACTTTATTGTGACGTCTTGTTTGTTGTAGGTACAGATTATATAATAAAATTCCTCATTAATTTAACAAATAAGTTCCTCAGTGTGAATATCTCTTTTTAAACCGAGCAATTCTCAATCTTCACTGTGTCTTTTCCATTCTACTCGACATTGGCGAAGTAATTTGTGCCCAAATGGCACGCCTAAAAGCCACAGAATAAAGAACATGAACATGAACTTATGTTCTTTTTGACGTTTATGTCACGTCACAAGGGATAAAAGTATTCTATGTCCGTCTCCTGATTCTAATCTACCTCCCCACATTATAAGTGTAATCGTAGTCGCGGCGGTAACTTTATTGCTTTATTTAATATTATTATTGGTTATTTAAGATCTATTAGTATTAAATTCAAATAAATATTTTATAAATATTTTCCTAAAGGAAATGTTTTAAGAAGAATAAATTAATTTATATAATATATACTTATTCCGAAATCACTATAATCCCGGCAACCGAATATGACTTCATAACTTTGTCAATATAACCATAGTATAAAGAGAACAAGTAGGGCAGGGTATCTTCGGCCCAATCCGCGATATAATTACCTGTTATAGTTACCATAGTTGCCTGTCACAGGGTTGTCACTGTAGCTAAATTTTAATTCAGTGCTCAGAAATTGGCAAGGGCCGGGAAGTGTTTTATTAAAAAATATTTATTATTTATATACAATGTAAAACATTTTGTTTCTACATGTTTATGATTATTTTTATTAGGCCTGTAGTTACTTGCTTAACTGATATATCAGTAGAAAATAGTATTAAAAATGTTTGTTTGTTAGATTTATCTCGAAATGTATTTGTGTAAATAAATAAAATAAATCCTTTAATTTCTTGCGTTTACAAAAACATAAATATGCTATTAGTAACAATTAAAAAAATTAAAAGTATATTAATAAAATCATATCACATCCTGCCCATCCACGGGCACCGCCCCCTTACTGCTGTGCCACACATAACGATTATTACGATTGTGCCACAGATTACAAATAATCGGAAAAAATCAATGTTAATATTTAAATAAGGTGTAATATGTTATTTAATCAGGAAGACAACAAAATTAACATTATGTAAAGTTTTACTTTCTTCTTATTATAATCATACAAATAAAACAACTAATCAGTTTAATTCCTTTTATTAACATGATTCGTCACAATCATCATTTATATTAGATTTAGATTTGTCCGATGAGGAGTCTTCAGTTATATTAATTATTAACTCTTGTGTGCATAAATTATCAAATGCAATGTCACGGTCCAAATCAGACATTATGATTCGCTTAGTTCTCTCCACCACACTTGATTTTTACGATAGTAATATTTATTTTCATATTAATAAATATAAAAATAAATATTATTTTATATTTAAAAAAATAAGAGATATCGATTATTACGTACTTTTGACTATATATTGTCACTATAGCTTGTCAGTCGTCGAGCTGTCAAAAAACCATTAACAAAATGGACAAACTATAGAATAAGTGATTTGTTTACCTTTTCTGTTCAGTAGGTAATCTGAACAAAGACAACTCTGGAATCGATGAAGAATTTAGACACCCAAACACACAGCAATAAGTTCTTCTACGAATATCACACATTTTTCATATAGTGAAAAACCGTGACGCGCAAAACATGTGCGGCGTCAGCCTAGACTGGCGCACTGATATACGGTTCGAGATATTGTTTGAGTGTGCGTGCGGCAACGTAAAGATACTATGACGCACACATACAAGCCGCGCACGGTGCGTTTGTATGAAGTTGCCTTACTTTCTCTCTTTATACTATGCTAAAGTCGTATACTAAACATTTAATTTGAAATAAAATAATATTGCGACTATAAATTAAGATGTAAGCTGGATCTTTCAAGTTGGATCAAACTGCACACGGTGTGTAAATTTGATTAAAATCGGGTAAGTAGTTTAGGAGTCCATCGCGAACAAACAACGTGACACGTAATTTATATAAGATGTAAACTATCCTATCTTTCAAGTCGGATCAAACTGCACACGGTGTGCAAATTTGATTAAAATCGATTAAGTAGTTTAGGAGTCCATCGGGAACAAACAACGTGACACGTGATTTATATAAATTAGATAGATTAAGTAAAATATAATATATTTACTACATAAAAAAATATTTAATTCCTAAAATACTGTTAAAAAAGAATAATATAATAATGTGTTCTAAACTCTTAAATCATAATTCCGTACTTTCACTTATCAAATGATGCATAATGATTTCTCATAGATGGCGTTATTAATATTTTTTTTATTTAATTTTAGTAGGTAAGTGTTAATTATATTTTGCTATAATATTTTATATCCATAATACACTAGTGATTTCGCGCGAGCGAAGCCGCGGGTTTCACTAGTATAATATTACCTCCTCCACCCGTCCAGAGTTTTCTGGACTATTTTTTCTTCGTTATTTACATTGACGGAATTGTTCCTCTAAAAAGTTGTAAAAAATCCTCCATAGCATGTCTATCTTTTAAGGTTAACTCGCTATATTTTTTTAATAATAAAAGATATTGCAATATATTTTATGAAGGTGTTTTATAAACATGGTATTAATGCTTACCCAAATAAATAAGTTACTAATCACAAGTTTTTAATTTGGAACGAAATTGCTCTTGGAATCATTTGACTTCAATGAATATCTTACGAGATATCATAGTTTTAACATATCTTCGCAACAAAATAGTGATCACCGCGTGCGTTTTTTATTTCTTTGTATTGCTTACTAATTATACAATTTATTATAATTGCAGATTTATAACAGAATTAATATTTATATGTATTTGAATTTCACAATTTTATTTAAGCAAAGCAATAGTATATATCTAACAATTGTTTTTATTAGGGGCTTTGTTGTTCGTAATGAATTCTACTATTAATATAATATAATTATAAATTAAAATAGAAATATGCACGTAACGTGTTTTTGTACTCTATTGCGTAGTATTATGTAAAGTTAGTCGTTATTTATAACGAACTATAAAGAGGGAAATTCTTTAATTTTAACTTGTCGGTGTAAAAATGTATAGTTTTAAATCGTTAATTTTCGTCTCGGTCTTCGCCTTCAGTATTAGTATAAATTTCTCAGATATGATATATATGAATTAGGATATATATGAATATATTTATATATATATATATATATATATAAATCTTGCGAATCATCTTGTCCCAAGTATGGGGAAATTTGGCTGCGCTCTTGTATCCACCGGCCTATTGTATCCGTATTCCGGATACAATATTAACCAACCCTGATTTTTTGTCCAAAGGTTTGTTTCGATGTTTGAAATGACTGGGCGAAAAATTGGCTTGGAGACAAATTTCTTCGTAGGGTGATTTTTGGCGAATATCGTAGTTCAGCCATCGGCCGCGCGAAATTTGGAGGGTGCTCGCGAGCCGCGTATATTTTGCCCCGTATATTTCGCTTTTAATTTATCGATTTTATTGTGTCCCACTTACGAATCATGGGGCCGCACTGGGTTGACGGGTAAAGGCGGAGCGGGGTGGTGCGGGGGTGCGTTTCCGTGTTAATAATATTTGTAAACTACGTATATTTCGATTTTAATTTGTCGATTTTATTGTGTCTCACTGACTACTGAGGGGGCCACTCTGGGTGCACGGGCGAAAAATTGGCTTGGACACAAATTTATTCCTAATGTGATTTTTGGCGAATATCGTAGTTCAGCCATCGGCCGCGCGAAATTTGGAGGGTGCTCGCGAGCCGCGTATATTTTGCTTTTAATTTATCGATTTTATTGTGTCCCACTTACGAATTATGGGGCCGCACTGGGTTGACGGGTAAAGGCGGAGCGGGGTGGTGCGGGGGTGCGTTTCCGTGTTTATAATATTTGTAAACTACGTATATTTTGCATTTACTTTGTCGATTTTATTGTGTCTCACTGACTACTGAGGGGGCCACTCTGGGTGCACGGGTAAAGGCGGAGCGGCATGCGCGTTTTGTGTTTAATATATTTGTTAGCTCATATTTCACAAGTAGTGTTCAGACAATACTTTTAACCGACTTCAAAAAAGATGAAATTATATGTTCTTATTACGTTTCTGACATTATATTTAATAAAGCTTTTCATAAAATATTTTAATTTAAACTATTATTACGTCAATATTTTAAAACATCAATAATATGATTTTTATATTAAAAGGCCTAAAAATATCAATAATAATATTAAAGTAGCAATTAAGTAAAGCAATACAATTACCGCCGCAACTACGGTAGTCACACTTGCTATGTCCTTGACCCCTATGTCGGCATTTCTTTGGCGAACGCGGTTTATGTTTTTTAAGGAGTGTTCTTTATATTGATAAACAATTCAAGCGAGTAAACCGCACTAATATTATTTTAAAAACAATCTAACGTAACGTATAATACAAACAAATATTATATTAGGAACAAAATAACCAAATATGTACATAAATTATATATTTATTTCAAGTTAGTATAGTTATTATAAATGAAACTATCTTTTCGGATTTTGTCGCGGATTTATTATGATTTTTGGTTCCCGACGTTTCGAATGCTTTACAGCAATCATGGTCACGGGAGAGACTAAGGTATTAGACGTCTCAGGGGGTTATATACTTGTTACAGACAGTGCCTACCCACAATTTTTTACAAATATTCAAAATGATAGACTATAAAATTATACATTTCAATTCTATACTTTTAAGATTTTTAAAATTTTAAATTATATTATAAATATGGCAATATTATTAACTTATTTTAGCTACTATAATTATAATTATTACAATTTTCTAACATTTGTTAAAATAATATTAAGTAGTGTTGCTATTATTAAAATATGTATAATAATTTATAATAATTAATAAAATTATACATATTTTAATAATAGCAACACTACTTAATATTATTTTAACAAATGTTAGAAAATTGTAATAATTATAATTATAGTAGCTAAAATAAGTTAATAATATTGCCATATTTATAATATAATTTAAAATTTTAAAAATCTTAAAAGTATAGAATTGAAATGTATAATTTTATAGTCTATCATTTTGAATATTTGTAAAAAATTGTGGGTAGGCACTGTCTGTAACAAGTATATAACCCCCTGAGACGTCTAATACCTTAGTCTCTCCCGTGACCATGATTGCTGTAAAGCATTCGAAACGTCGGGAACCAAAAATCATAATAAATCCGCGACAAAATCCGAAAAGATAGTTTCATTTATAATGTCAAACATTCGCGTAAACCTAAGAAAGTATTAGTATAGTTAGTATAGTTTTAAACGCTTTTGTATTAAAGTATAATTTGGCGCACAGAACTCGTGACAAATATATTACACGGTTAGTATGACATTTATTTCATTTCAATATAGTTTTAAATGCTATTGCCTTAGAGCATAATTTGGCGCACACAACTCGTGACGAAAATATTACACGGTTAGCACGACATTTATTTCATTTCAATATAGTTTTAAAAATGAATGTTTTAGAGCATAATTTGGCGGACAAATATCTTAAAAAGAAAAAAAATACCTATAATTTAATACGTAATATATTTATTTCATTCCAACATAGTATTAAATGCTATTGTCTTAGAGCATAATTTGACTCGTAACAACAATACTATACGGCTAGCACAAAGTGTCAAGCGCGGTAGTTGTGGTCCATATTGATTACATTCTCTTTGTTGTGGTCGTATTATATGTAATAAAAATTATGTTAAAATATAAAGAACATCCTTAAAAATGTTTTTCTAATTTCTATTTCTTTTCTTCAGTTGACTTAAAAGTTTTGAAGTGCTTGCACGCACATAAGAATATGTAAAAGGGCTAATTTTAATAAATCGATGAATTACAATCCAAAGACATGAATGATACACAAAAACGGTAAGCCACAATTATACCTACTACGTCTTATCGCGGCATTTCTATGAAGAAGGATTTAAGCAAGAAATACATTTTTATTGATTTTGACTTCTTGTAGGCGTTGTTATTTTAAAAAAAGATTATTACAATAAATTATTATTTTATTTACTAATCATGTTAATTTAAAAAATAAATATGTAGAAGAGAAAGAATAGCTTGTGTAAAATCGTGATTGTGAGACACGAGGCAGAAAAATTTACGCGCTTATAGGGTGGCCCACAGAGCCATTAGAGGTCGTGGGTTCGAATCCCGGTTGAATTACATTTTTCTAATTTACTGTTGCTGTTAATTTAGTTAAATTTATGTTAAGTTTAATATCACCAACGGAACCGTATAACATAATACCTCACAAGCAATTCATTTTCTTTTCTCGAAAAATGGATTCCCGCCAAAACCAACCGTTTCATAAAAAGTGGAAAAAGTGACGATTTTAAAACTTTAAAGTGACTATATAGGTGTAAAAAGTGACAATGAATAGCACAGACTATTTTAAATCTTCAAAATCGAACAATTTGAACCTAATTTGGCATAAAAACTGTAATTTTGTGAGTGACCGATTTTGTTTTTCGTGGACGCTGCTCGATTAAGATCTACGACATATGCTTCTAAATAGTGCATTCTAAAGTGCTCATTGACCTCCACCTATGACCAAAAAACTGAATTTTTTGGACTCCACTAAGTGCGCTAAAAAGGCAAAAAAACAATTCCAGCAAAATTGCTCTTTTCGCCGTCGGTAAACTTAGACGGTCACGACAGACATCAGAGGAAAACCCATAACAATAGGATCACAAAAAGCGAAATCCCATCAAAATAGCTCCAGTAGTTTCGGAGTTATCTAACATACAAAATTTTGAAAATTGAAACCTAACTTTGGACCTAAATAACTAAGAATCTAGATCGATGCTCCACCCTGGAACTTATTAGACCCAACGGAGCAACTCTTCTTCTTTCCAGAGAAGAAAACAGCACTCAAATCCGTTCAGTGGATCCGGAGATATCGGACTAGATATAAGTTAAGGTACTAAAATGACATGTAAAATTATAGTTTAAAAATTGTTTACGTAAATATTTTACAGATATCGACATACATATTAGATTCTTTGGATATCCTTGTAACTTTTATATTAAATAAAGTCAATTTTGTTAAAAAATTAAAATTAAAAAAAGTAGTAGTAGAATAAGTAATTAATTAAACTAAATCAGTAAAATTAGTATAATTAATTTTTTTTTATAAAACCGAGATTTTGTATAGAAAAATAATATGAATAATAAAATTCAACGAACAAAATTTGTACAATATTTTTCATATTAGTTGATGGGAGGAGCTAAAAGTGCCAAGACATAGGATTATTATCCTATTTATTTTACTTGAAAAATTAAGACTTGAGAAGTTTTCAGTTTTAAATATTAAGTTTAGATATAAGAATTATTATTTCATATTTTGTGTATAGGTATAATCTGGAACGGGAATCGAACCCGTTACCTGTTTTTCGAAAAAATATGTTTCTTTTAATTCATATCTTTCAATCGTGATCGTAGAGTATACCCTTACCAATACCCCCCCCCCCCTACCTTTACTTCAAAAATTTTAAATTCAGCACGTGCACCCCCACTCCAATTCTAACACCTTCCCAAAACTCGACCCCGCCAATCTTCCCACGAAAACCGACCCCCCCCCCAATTTTACCTCACCCCCTTGGACAAAATCGTGTATTACTCCTAAACTACTCAACGGATTTTTATAATATTGGTGTCAGGTAAAAGGGCTTTAGGAGCCGCACCCAAATTTTTAACTTGTCTTCTATTTTTAGCTATTACTCCGTAATCCATTGTCCGATTTTGATGTAAGTTTTTGTTTGGAAGGTGACAAAGTCCTCTTTGATGATAAAAGAGCTGCAGCGCTGTTATTTTTAAGTTAAGTGCTAGTTATTTAGTTGCGGTGAAATTTGTTAAAAATGCAAGCGCTGTAAGCGCTTAAAGCGCTGCAGCGCTGTTATTATTTTCTTTAAATTAAAATTGTTAAAAATGCAAGCGCTTTTCATTCAAAATTGAGTCACAATATTCCATCCCAACAAACACACATTGCAATTTGCAAGTTAGATAAAAGATTGTAATTTAACTTTGATTTTTATTAAAATAAAATTCCGTGCGCAAATCAAATACCTAGAATATTTCTTTACGGTGCCTTCCTACAATTATTATCGATTCAAAGATCTAAAAAGAGAGAAGAGAATATAAGAGATTTAAAAAATAATACGATATAACGATTAAATGTAACCATGCTTATAGAACAAAACGAAATCACATTCGTTTTTCGAAAATATTTTAATTGTTGCAATTAAATATCCATACAGAGTAATGAAATTGATGGCATACCAAAGGTAACCTTTATCCTCATTACTTTTCTTTTGATTATATATAAAGAATAAATATATCTTATAAAAATAGTTTTGCCGTTTATTATATTTTCACCTACTAGTCCTAGTCGTCGTGCTCACGCACACATTTACATGTTTCGCTATAGACTACGTCGACACACCAATACGTCCCGCGCCGCGCCGCGCTTGTTCCCGCGCAAATCGCAATACTTGATGAGAAAGCATGACTAGCCGTTTAACATTTGCGAATATGTAGTTAGAATGTGTATTGCGTGCCGTCATTAGGAGTGTTCGTTATATTAGATAACTGAAAAAATACCCTATTATTAATTAATAATCAAATCGCCTATTATATATAATACCTCAGGCAAGCGTTAATTTTTAAAATTATTTTTATTACATATAATACGACCACAACTGCCGCGCTCGACATTTCGTGCTAGCCGTATAATATTTTTGTCACGAGTCGTGTGCGCCAAATTATGCTCTAAGACAATAGCATTTAAAACTATATTGAAATGAAATAAATGTATAACTTCATAAATATGTAATTGGTTATTTTATGACGTGTCATACCATAGATACGACTCGAGCCATTCGAGTGAACTACTTACTACTTAGTACTTACATTCCTTACAACTCGAGTCAGAATTTATCACTCGAGCTGATTTTCGATTAGTTTATATTATATAAAATTTTTAAATAGGTAGGTATATGAAATAAAATGTAAGTATTACGACTAATTAAGTTTCCATGTAAAAGTACAATTTAATTTCAAATAAGAAATTATCAGTTTTTATAGTTCAAAATGAACTTCACTTATTTAAAAATTCAATTTGTTTTTGATTAAGTATCAGTAATTAGATAATAATTAGACTTTTGCTGTAAACTTACAACTAAATATTTCTTATAATAACTAATTTTAGCGTTTAACTGATCTATTCGGCCCGCTGAGTTCCCTCGACAACTCGAGTGCAAACGAACTCGAGTCAAACTTGTTTTCACTCGTATTAATGAGTTTAACAAATTCACTCGAATAAGAATAAACAAAAATGATGAATTAAATTATTTAAAACTCAATGCTTTTACAATAGTTTTAGTTAGTTTATATTGTATTATTTAACAATATAGTAAGCCATGTTTAAAACAAACGATATTAAAAATATCAACTTTTTTAATATAGAACATATGAGATTATAACATCGTATTTATACTGTAAAAATGTGAGAAATTCAATTACTTTACAAATCGTTATAAATTAGTATTTTGCAATTAAAAAATATTTGAAACCTAGATTAATACTATCCGAATAACAGCATAACAAGGTGAAAATATGCTTAACTTGAAAATGATTTTCGTACCTATTACCTACGTTTTTATTAGCAATTTGTCGATCGCCGGCCCCTTAAGGAAAATAATAATATTTATAAAATATTTAGGTATTTGAACTATTATTACTTCAATTTTTTTTAATATTAAAAGGCCTAAAATTACCAAAAATAAAATTAAAGTTGCAATTAATATGTCGATTGTCGGCATTCCTTTGACAAAGGCGGCTCTGCTTATGACTTACCTATGTTTTTGTCTTTACTACTTTAGTTGACTTTAAAGCGTTGAAGTTGGAGCACGTACATGAGACAAAGGACTGATTTTAATGAATCTGTGTAATAGTTGTGAAAGTGTCATACTGTATTAGTCTTTAATGCTTACTATGGTATTTGCATTTGATACCTAGACAGTCTTCAATAAACCAAGCGGTTCGTTAATATCCATCCTGGCCGCTAGTGGTTGCCATTGCCAAGGTTCGAAGACATATTTCAACAGTGACAACCGTTTAATTAACGGGAGATGATATAAAACGAAGCTACAGCATCAGGAGCTCTGCGTACGTAAAAGAAAATGTGTGCAGGCGGTATCAACGGCTATGTACCGCTTCGCGTACCTACTACTAGGATTTGAGGAACTTATTGATAGAGGAAGGCCAATGCCCAGTCCCTTCGCCTACTCGTACCCCTAACAAGACTTGCTTCGATTGTTCAGTGTGTGTAGTTACGAGATACAGTTTGCTGTATTTAATTGATATTTGAAATCAAAACTCTAGTGCGTATGTACCTACTTAGTTTTAAATTTTATGTATGGATTGTGGTCTGTGTCATACATACAATAATTTTGTTTTATGCTCGTAGGTATCGTAAATGTCCTTGTAATTTTAACTTATATATTATAAAGAGGAAAGATTTTATTGTTGTTTGTTTGAATAGAATAGGCTCTGAAACTACTGGACCGATTAAAAAAAATTACCATTAGAATTACTTATGTATTAGGTGGATCACCGATATTCGTGTAGAATTAAAAACTTGTGAGTACATTCTAGGTACATAACAGTTTGAATGTATTTTATTACTAGCGACTCGCCCTCGCTTCGCTCGGGCTCTTCCCTAGATTTAGCACAGGTAAAGCCGCGGGATCTGCTAGTTATGCATATAAACCTTCCTCTTGAATCACTCTATCTATTAAAAAAAACCGCATCAAAATCCGTTGCGTAGTTTTAAAGATTTAAGCGCACATAGGGATATAGGGATATAGGGACAGAAAAGGCGACTTTGTTTTATACTATGTAGTGATGATAATTAGGTATTATGGTTGATAGGTATCTATCTACACTATCTACATTCTACACCAATATTATGAACAGGAAAGATTTTATTGTTGTTTGTTTGAATAGAATAGGCTCCGAAACTACTGGACCGATTAAAAAAAATTTTACCATTAGAATCCTACATTTTCCCTGATGAACATAGGCTATATTTAATACTAGCCTTTCCCGCGGCTTCGCTCGCGTTCTAAAGACGAATCAAAATACCTCGCAGAGATACCGGTGCCCCTCCCCCCTCACGACCGCCCGCCTTGCACGCGGTAATCATTATTTTGTTGCGAAGTTATGTTAAATCTATACTTATATTATAAAGAGGAAAGGTTTGTATGTAAGTATGTTTGTAACGAATTGGCTTAAAAATACTGGACCGATTTAAAAATTCTTTCACTATTTGAATGCTACATTATCACTGATATCACAGCGAGTGATCGAATGAAGTTTAGTAGCGATTAAAAAAATGAACGACGCCGCGCGTAATTATTGTTATTTATAAGAATGTTTGCGAAAATAAATTAAACATTGTTTTGTTTAAAGTATGTAACAAGATATTGTGATAGATTGTAATTTCTAGTGAATGTTATTCAATATTGCATCATTCAATTAAATCATTTTATAATATAACTTTGTGTATTATTTTAATGACTGTTTGTGTGAATTGATGGAGGTTTAAAAATATTTTATTTTATATTGTAATTTGTAATAAAGTTGTAACTAAAAATATTATTTAGATTAACTTATGCTATCGCTTAGAGATACATACCTACATTATATAAACAAGTTTGTACATACCTATTTTGATAAATTGTTATTTATCTAGACTTTGGATGGGTGAATTTGCCGCCCTTATTAACAATAGGGTTATTGGCCCACAGAACCATTAGAGGTCGTGGGTTCGAATCCCGGTTGAATTACATTTTTCTAATTTAATGTTGCTGTTAATTTAGTTAAATTAATGTTAAATATTAATATCACGAACAGAACCGTTTAACTTATTTTCTTCTCGTAAAATGTATTCCTGTCAAAATCGGTCCAACTGGTTCAGAGATTAGCAGGAACAAACAGACAGACACAAAAATCTTAAAAATTGTTTTTTTTTTATTTAGGTAAGTATTTAACTTTCGTATGAATTTAGTAAAAAGTTATTGTTTTGAAATCAGAAAAAGAGACAATTCAATTTTATTTATATATACTGATGTACTCATGTACTGGTACGTAAATTGCGCTATCCTACTAATATTATAAAAGTTGAGCGACAGTTTTTAAGAATACGCAAAAACTACTGAATGGATGGATTTTAATGAAACTTTACAATAATATAGCTTACACATCAGCATATCACATAGGCTATAAATTATAAACATACGAGCGGATCCCGCGGCTTCGCTCGCCCTAATTCTAGTGACGTTATAAGGTAATAGAAAAAGTTTTAAAGGAATAGTTTTAGGAAAGGAATATTCTAGCTTTTTAACACATTTAAATAAAAGCTTGAGTTTAATTTATTTTTTACTTTTACTGTTGTTTTTTTAACCCGCATTCGTATTCTCTACAAATCCTTTCATTTGATAAACATGTTGTAGGAGTGTGTTAAGAATAGCTAGTCCATCGTGGCTGGTCTGCCATCATGCAATAGTCGTGTGATGTGATTTCAAATAACAAATCTAGGACTTCTTATATTTTAATTTGCATATTTAAAAATTACATAAATAAAATAAATTATTATATAGATAAGCCTACTTGTAAATTCTTTTATTGTAAATAAATATTTTGAATAAAAGTTTAGTAAGGTAAATTACAATAAAACAAATATGCTCGCTCGCGGTTGCAACGGCGGGGCGGCGGGGCGGCGGGGACGCGCGGCAGGGCCGGCGCTCGCGGCTGTAGCTAGCACAGGTAGGGCTGACGTCACGGCGGGGCGGCGGGGAGGCGGGCCGCTCAGTTATGTTCGAGTCGGGTATGGCCCGGTGGTGCTGATGCTAAGTCCCGGATTCGATTGGGCCATTATAGGCCTTATCAAAAATGTTAATATAATTATTATTAATTTAATTTAAATTGCGTAAGCCGCTCTTACTTGGCATATAATTAGCTTCTATTAGTATCATACGATGTTTTTAGCTCCTAGCTATCTATACAATTTTTTGGTCGGACAGATTTTGTTCGTTGAACAAATTTATAATATTTAGAATCTATACTAATATTATAAACGCGAAAGTTTGTAAGTATGGATGTATGGATGTATGGATGTTTGTTACTCTTTCACGTAATAACTACTGAATGGATTTTAATGAAACTTTACAATAATATAGCTTATACATCAGAATATCACATAGGCTACAATTTATAAAGATATTGTGTGAATTATCCAAAATATGACGATAAGTATCAAGTAAGTAGTAAAAAATCTACCATCTGCGAGCTATTCTGGCGTGCGCTGCCAAAACCGCTAGAGTTATACATAGTATGTAATGTATGATGGAAATGTTTATCTTAACAAGCGACTCACCCTCACTTCGCTCGGGATCGTCCCTAGATTTAGCGCGAGCGAAGCCGCGGGTTCCACTAGTCTATTTATAAAGTTTAAGTTTTTACTTGTCGTCGATCTTATTTGCGATATAAAAGTGGGCAAAGTTGGGCAAAACCCAAAAGGGCTTTTGCGTTTAAACATTTATTGCTTCAATTTAGAATGACAAAATAAAAAATAAGATTAAATTCAAACAAATTAATATGGCGACTCTGTTTGCACTTCTGCATTATTTATGTTTTTTTGTTTTATTGTCTTTTTAGTTGATTTTAGCGTAAAATAGACATTTTTTGTTGTGTTTGTTTCACAAATTTTATAATTACGGCGTGTTCTATAAGACATTATTAATTTGCGTATCTTAATGTATATTTAAGTGAAAATATGTTTTTAGTTATTTTAAACGTGTTACTTTAACAAAATAATTTTACGTGTATTCTATTTATTTTACTTTAAACAGGTTATCACCTTATTTCATAGTTTTAATTTAACTTCGTTTGATAAATAAATAAAAAATCTATATCTTCAGTAAGATAGATGAATAGTTCAAAAACATGTCAGTAGATGGCGTTATTTATATTCGAAATGATGCGTTATATTTTCTCATAGATGGCCTCATTAAAATGTTTATATTTCAATAATAATATTCAATAGTAAATGTTTAATTTACTCAATATTAAATGTATTGACTATTTTGCTATAACACTTCACATGAATTTAAAAAAAATAAACTTTCTAAAAAAATAAAGTCTTCTTAAGATTTTTTTCTGTTTTAATAATTAAGAAATAAATATAAGCTCTTTAATTCCTAAGAAATAATTACAGCTCGAGGGACAGTGTTAAAATTGTATCGTTTTTACAATTCTACTACTATTTCTTGCGGCTTCGCCCGTGTTTTAATTATTGGAATTCAAATTCTTTCTCGCGCGTGGTAAAGTAACTCGCGGAGCTAACGGTGACCCTCCCCCCTCATGACCTTTGTCGCCCCGCGCCCGTCTTGCACGCGGTTATCATTATTTTGTTGCGAAGTTATGTTAAAACTATAATATATCTTGAGACATTTATTGAAATCAAATAATAAATGATGAAAATTAAATGTAATCAAATATAAATATAATTATGTTCCAAATTAAATACTTGTGATGAGTTTCTATTTATTAAGGTTAGAAATAAAATTCTCGTGTCACGGTGTTCGAACTTGAACTCCTCCGAAACGGCTTGACCGATTCTCATGAAATTTTTTGAGCATATTGAGTAGGTCTGAGAATCGGCCAACATCTAATTTTCATCCCCCTAAATGTTAAGGGTAGTCCACCCCTAAATTTTTATTTTTATTTTTTAGGCAAAATTTTTTGTTTTTATTTTTTTATGACACAGCATACAAAAATACATACAACCCTAAATTTTCACCCCTCTACGATCAACCCTTATATTTTATTTGTTAATTAAAATGTCACGGGGTTCGAACTTGAACTCCTCCGAAACGGCTCGACCGATTTTTGTGATCCTTAGTGTGATTGTCAGCCAGAGTGGAGAATCGGCCAACATCTATTTTTCATCCCCCTAAATGTTAAGGGTAGTCCACCCCTAAATTTTATTTTTTATTTTTTAGACAATTCTTTTTCCTACAGATCAACCCAATGAGGTTGATTAGCAATTAAAAAAATGAACGCGAGCGAAGCCGCGGGTACAGCTAGTTATTTTATAAAAACGCCTTCGCTAGTAATGCAATCTTTAAACCGAATTTGAGTTTATCTTAAAAGATAGACACATTTATTAATGTAACATTATATTTGTTTATGTATTTGGTAACAAGTATAAGTAGAATTCTGCTTAAAAAATTATTGCTGTAGTTAAGTAAAACTCAAATTAAATACAAAATCAAAATAGTATCATAATTCGATCGACGGAGGGACCGATTTAAACTTATTCAGTGTAGATACCGTATGATTCGGTTAATGACCGGATTCGTTAAGTCAACAATGTTAAATAGAGAAGATACGTTTATATTCAGGAGACAATATGATTGATATAATCCATCGGATGTACTAAAGCTTCAACAATCTCATGAAGGATACGTTATATATTCAGTGTGCTGGTATGATTTCGGTAATAGCTTGGATCCGCTAACCGAAGCGGGAAATATGAAAAATGAATATCAACATTTTTCATTTAATTGAAATTTCGTGTTGATTCATGATATCGTAAGGATAAAAACTGCACACATATGCATTAAAAACATTAAAAATGTTGTAGCATTCAGTGGTACCAACAGGGTGGTACTATGAAGCGGCGCATAATGTCTAAGAAGATTTATTTATATATATATATATATATATATATATATATATATATATATATATGAATTATCCCACATATCTGTAACCTCCTGGTGGTATCGAAATGCATTCCAACATAAAAAAAATTATCCTATATGTTGATCTGGATTAGTAGCTATCATCAAGCCAAATTTAACAAAATCAGTCCATTACCTGTATCGATAAAGACTATTTCAAAAATATTTTCGAATAAATTTACTCCCATATTAATATTTATACAATCCCTACTAATATTATAAATGTGAATGTAAGTTTGTTTGTTACGCTTTCACGCGAAAACTACTCAACCGATCATCATGAAACTTTGTACACATATTCTTGGAGGTATTAGAAGTAACATAGGATACATTTTATTTAAAAAAATATTTTTTACGAAAATTTAAAAAATTGTTTGTATTAACAATGGGTTCTGAAATAGCTAGAGTAATTTTGAAAAAACTTTCAGTCATCCTACAGTTCAACCCAATGGGGTTGATTAGCAATTAAAAAAATGAACGCGGGCGAAGCCGCGGGTAACGCTAGTGTCTAATAAATTCAAAATATCGTTAAACTTATGACCAGTGTTTATGTTCCCAAATCGAATACTACTAACAATATTTGTTATTATTATAGGTAGTAAAGGTTAAATGAAATTTTATATTCAAAAATTTAAATAAAAAGTAGGGTGCCTACTTCATATAAAGCTCTACACTATGAAAAATTGTTAGAAGGATTTCAATCACTGTTAGTAGTGGTAGTACTTGCAAAGAAATATTTTTAATCTATAGACTTATTATATGTTCTAGAGGTACATACGAGTACATGGTAAAAAACATAAAAATAATGCCAATTCTTTGTAGAAAAAAATATTTCATTCGTTTTTCAGGCAATGGCACCCAATGATTCAAATAAAACTTTTGTGGAGCCAGAGGTGGAGGCAGGAACATCTGGAGATAGAGTCTTCATAACTGGAATGTCAGGGTTATATCCTGAATCCCATAACGTAAAGGAATTATCAAATATTTTATATAATAAGGTACGTATTAAGCAAAGGCAAATTGTTTAGTTTCTTCCTTGCTTTCGAATCGTTTTTTTTTAAATTACGATTTTTGATAGAAACATTTTATGTAGGTAGTCAAAATTCTCCGATACTTTTTTCCAAATTTTTAATAATGATTACGTTTGAATTGCGACCACAAAGCGAACACTAGTGTTTTTATTTCTTACCCCAATTAACATAAAGGCAATTCAATTATATATGCCTCAGTAAATAAATTAAAAGTGTCGTTTAAGTTTTTAAATAAACCTACATACATACAATGAGTTCAAATCTTACGTATGTTTTAAAATCTTATACCATTTTATAATGTATACGTAAAATCAGTGAAATCTTAAGTATTAGTTTGGATTTTGAATTTCATATTTTTTTGAAAATTTCTATCTTAAACTGGTCTCAAAATATTTTCAAGGTACAGCAATGCTGTTAGTTTAGCTTAAAAAAGTATTGTGAGTGTTATATGTAGGTACTTAAATGTAGTGTATAGCGTTATATAGGGGTAGACACAGACACAATAGATCCCTGATCGATTTTTGAAACTGATTTTACTTAAAAATATTGAAATATATATTATATTAATTGATATTTTTTTGCAACTACGATTAACTAAATCAATATTAAAGTTGACTGAGAATAAATTACACACTATATTTTCTTAACCGAAAGATCAACCCTGTTAATGCGGAAAATTGTCGTTGGAAATACGATCATCCTGAAGTCGCCCAGTACACTGGAAAAGTGCCTGAACTGTCGTACTTTGATGCACAGTTTTTCAAAGTCCATTATCGCTTAGGAAACAATATGGACGCAATGGGTCGTAAAATTTTAGAACAAGCGTACCAAGCCATTTATGACGCCGGTAAGCAATTTCTCTGTATTAGATTAGTTACGTTTTAACGGTAATTGGAGATTTTTCAAAAAATATAAATTTTCATAGTAAAAATTATCCAATATGATGACACGGATTACTGGATATCCTAATCTGACCTACTACCATAATACCAAATTTTATCAAAGTCTTTTTACATGTTATCTTGTGATGCAGCCACAAACATAAACTATAATAATCGGCCTATGTATCAATGATGGCTATAAGATTTTCCAAAATATTGGATATACAGATTCGTTTGTTAGAAATTAATATATATAGATAATATAAGGCTATTGTTTTTACTCGAGCTTAATTTTTATTGCTCAGTTTTTCTCATTTTTATAGGAATCAGTCCAGTGGAACTATCTGGGAAAAAAGTAGGCGTATACGTTGGCAGTTGCTTTTCTGAAACCGAAAAAGCTTGTTTTTACGTCTCGAGTACTAGAACAGGTTTTGGTATTGCAGGGTAGGTGACGGCTGTTGAAAGCGATCATTTTTTATATTTCTAATAATTGTGGAATTTACTGATTTAAAAATGCTGTCATAATATTTTGACTTAAAATCTTTAATCTTGTTCTAATTTAAATTATCTATCCTATTAATGTAATAACTTACATCTTTGCTACGAGATATGTTTTTCAGTTTTTATTGACATTTATTTTGCTTAATGGTGAAGCCGTGCCCTGTATTATTTTGTATTATAAGGTGATATATTACGCTCGCTTGGATAGCCGAGTGAAACGGATTCAAATCCCAATTTCCATCATGATTTCCACTCGTCTTACGATGAAGAAAATTATTGTGTAGAAACCCTCATGTCTGTGTAAAACTTTTCAATTTTTAAAAACAAGTAAAATCCACTATCCCACACTCGGCCAGCGGGGTAGACTATGACATGATCCCTCTTGTATTAAAGTGAAGTCTATAAGAGCTGAATGCTTGATACTGTGCGACTCTACCGGTTTTTACTTTCTATATTCAGTACTTACTTATTTTTAATTTATAAATGTTATAATTGATTTTTTACAGATGCAGCAAAACAATGTTTGCCAATCGAATCTCGTACTGGCTGAATGCCAAAGGTCCATCCATGGCTATAGATGAGGCTTGCTGTAGTTCTACTCAGGCACTCGAGCAAGCTTACCTTGCCATTACTCGTGGAGAATGTGATGCTGCAATTGTTGGAGGAGCCAATCTGTGCTTGCATCCACACTCGTCTGTCCACTATGGAAGGTAATTATTAAATAAGAAATACTCACTGTGTTTCTTATTAGAACAGTTTGGAAAACATAAGTCGTCGTCAGCTAATTGTTTGTGAATGTAAAGATCGTGAGTTTATTTTCCAAAGAGACGATGCAACGCTCAAATGCATCGACCTCGCGAAATGTCTATCACGCTGACTGACGGTCTTTCCCCCATCAAAAATGCAGCTGACGATTGTCTTTACTATTTTAAAAGTATAAAAATTAATATGTATAAATTTTATAAGGTATAAAATTACTTTATTTGAAAATTTTTCAATGAGGTTCATGCACGCGACTGACATATAACCCCCCATTGTCAATAAGCTGACGATGATTTTCTTTAAAAATATGATGGAAACAGTAATATAATTCATTTTGGCTCGGTATAAAATTCATCGGAGCACGTTTTTTGCCAAGGACTTCTTCATGCTGCCCCTCTTAGTTCCACCGCTGGTGCGGCGACTGACGCTCAATAAAATACAGCGCTACCTCCCGTAGTAAAAGGTATTTGACGTCACAGAGGCCTATATACTTGCTACTATGAACTGAAAAGAAAGTCTATCAATAACAGTATGTAGAGGAGGTACGTCGGATTAATGATGACCTAGTTTTAACTTACGGCCACCAGAGGCATGAAGATTGATGAGTGCTGTGTTTAATTTTGACAGATTGTGAACGTTCACGTAATATTCATTCTAATATTAATTCAACGACGAAACAGTTAAATAACAAAACAAAAATAACCACAAAACCGCATAACTTGACAAAATGATGTAACAGTGTAGAAATATATTTGACATTAAGAAATGACACTCAACCGGCATTCGCAGTTCGCACTATGTTAACATAGTATAAAGAATGACATAGTAGGGTAACTTCGGCCCAATCCGCGATATAATTACCTGTCATAGTTACCATAGTTGCCTGTCACAGGGTTGTCACTGTAGCTAAATTTTAATTCAGTGCTCAGAAATTGGCATTGGGCCGAGAAGTGTGTTATTAAAAAATATTTATTTTTTATATATATTTAAGAATGTAAAACATTTTGTTTCTACATGTTTATGATTATTTTTATTAGGCCTGTAGTTACTCGCTTAACTGATATATCTGTAGAAAATAGTATTAAAACTCGAACTGACGCGAATAGATTTATCTCGAAATGAATTTGTGTAAATAAATAAAATAAATCCTTTAATTTCTTGCGTTTACAAAAACATAAATATGCTATTAGTAACAATTAAAAAAAATAAAACTATAATATATTAATAAAATCATATCACATCCTATTAAAATAATAAACTAATACAACAAAAATAAAAGTACCTACATAAGTATTTCATCATCAAGTATAAATTATATGCTATAGTTTGTCCATTTTATTAATGTTTTTTTGACAGCTCACGCCCACAAAGTTTCGTATTTAATGGTTAGCCATTAAAGTTAAAATGTCATACAAATAATATTGTACTTTATGGACGGGCACCGCCCCCTTACTGCTGTGCCACACATAACAATTACTACTATTGTGCCACAGATTACAAATAAATAAGGTGTAATATGTTATTTAATCAGGAAGACAACAAAATTTTAAGATTAAAACCAATAAATGAAAACATTAACATTATGTAAAGTTTTACTTTCTTCTTATTATAATCATACAAATAAAACAACTATAGTTTGTCCATTTTCTTAATGGTTTTTTGACAGCTCGCCGACTGACAAGCTATAGTGATGACAAAAGGACGTAATAATCGATTTCTCTTATTTTTTTAAGTATACAATAATATTTATTTTTATATTTATTAATATGAAAATAAATATTATTATCGTAAAAATCAAGTGTGGTGGAGAGAACTAAGAGAATCATAATGTGATTCGGGCCGATATTTTGATAATTTATACACACAAGAGTTAATAAAATAATATAACTTAAGACTCCTCATCGGACAAATCTAATATAAATGATGATTCTGACGAATCATGTTAATAAAAGGAATTAAACTATTTTAGTTGTTTTATTTGTATGCCTTATACTAAGAAGAAAGTAAAATTTTACTATTAACTTTAATATTTTAATTTATTGGTTTAAATCTTAAATTTTTTTTGTCTTCCTTATTAAATAACATTAAAATAACATTACACCTTATTTACATATTAGCATTGATTTCTATCGATTATTTGTAATCTGTGGCACAATCGTAGTAATCGTTATGTGTGGCACAGCAATAAGGGGGAGTTGCCCGTCCATGAAGTACAATATTAATGAGTATGACATTTTAACTTTAATGGCTAACCATTAAATACGAAACTTCGTGGGCGTGAGCTGTCAAAAAACCATTAACAAAATGGACAAAGTATAAAATAGTTTAATTCCTTTTATTAACATGATTCGTCACAATCATCATTTATATTAGATTTGTCCGATGAGGAGTCTTCAGTTATATTAATTATTAACTCTTGTGTGCATAAATTATCAAATGCAATGTCACGGCCCAAATCAGACATTATGATTCTCTTAGTTCTCTCCACCACACTTGATTTTTACGATAGTGATATTTATTTTCATATTAATAAATATAAAAATAAATATTATTTTATATTTAAAAAAATAAGAAATATATAAAATATATAAGAGAGCTGTCAAAAAACCATTAATAAAATGGACAAACTATTATTTATATTATTATTGTTTACCTTTTCTGTTCAGTAGGTAATCTGAACAAAGACAACTCTGGAATCGATGAAGAATTTAGACACCCAAACACACAGCAATAAGTTCTTCTACGAATATCACACATTTTTCATATAGTGAAAACCGTGACGCGCAAAACATGTGCGGCGTCAGCCTAGACTGGCGCACTGATATACGGTTCGAGATATTGTATGAGTGTGCGTGCGGCAACGTAAAGATACTATGACGCACACATACAAGCCGCGCGCGGTCGTTTATATGAAGTTGCCGTACTTTGTCATTCTTTATATACTCTGATGTTAATCTTCTCTAGACAATGCTTGTTATACTTGCGGTTATACATAATTCCACCCATATAAACCCACAATCGCAACACTACATAATGTTATTGAATATATTATAATAAAAATATTTGTTATATTATAAAAAATAATATCATAAAATCGGCTAAAATTACTTAAATATTTCTAGATTTATCTGTTTAAGCACTTTCAATAAATAAAATACCTACATAATTTTATAAGGTACTTTAGTGTCGTTTTGATTTTTTGTAAATTGTACCGTGACCATGATTGAATTGAAAAATTATTAGAAATACATTATTTAATAAAGCTTACTACACGATCACGGAATACTTAGTAGTAGATATAAATGTATCGGAAATGTCTGATTGGGTCTTACGTAGGGTAAATAGATAATTATTATATTGCAATAATTGTATTACATATTTAAAATAAAGAGCAATATTTTGATTTTCTTGCCGGCTGTTCTCAGGAAAACTGAACTCCGAGCCTACATCAATTATAGTTAAACACTAGGTATATTTTATTAATTTTAAAATGACTATACTATAAAAACTTATAAAATTCTATTTCAATATAGCATATTTTGATTTGTTATAATTTGAATTCGAAACTATGAATGACAAGGTCTGTATTTATTTGTGATATTATAGCTTTTAAATGAATGTACAGAATTAGGAATTAGATTGAAATTATTATTCAAATGCAACTACTAACTAAGTCAGCAGACTATTCAGCTGATTAATATTATTAACTATCTTCTATTGCCATATACTCAATTTCCATTGTTTTTTTTCAGAGTCATGAAACTAAGTATGGATGGTAAAACAAAATCATTTGATAGTAATCCCGCTGGATGTTCTAAATCGGAATCAATCAATGTCCTTTTCTTGCAAAAAGCAAAAGACGCACTAAGGTATATTTTCATGATTTCATAAATGTGCAGGTTTTGAAAAGAAAACAATAAAAATCATTCTTTACAAAGAATGTTACTACACGTTATCACATATTGCAGAGTTTATGCAGAAGTTGCCTATATTAAATGTGAGTATACTAATCTAGAAAAAGATGAAAAAGGACCAAAATACGGTTTCTACAGAAATCCTACCCTTTCGGCTGATTTTATAAAAAGATTTTACCAAGAAGCTGATGTATCACCTGATATTGTCGAATACGTTGAAGCTGTTGGCTCAGGTAAAATAGCTACAAAATCAGAAGTTGCACGAAATTCGGGAATATGAACGCAATATTTTTACTTAAAGGATAATTTTAGCTAATATGTACTTTAACTTTTAACAGCTGTCGCTGAAGCTGATAAATCTGAATTACAAGCGATTGATGAAGTTTTTTGCAAAAATAGAAGTGACCCTCTAAAAGTGGGAAGTGTCATGTCTAATATTGGTTATACAGAAGCTGCTTCAGGCATATGTGCTATTACTAAAGTAAGTTTACTACGAAAAATGAAAGAAAGGTGTTACAAATTTTGGTTATTTATAAAAAAATCTATTTACAAAATAGGTTCTCCTGGCTTATCATACTGGAAAGATCGCAGCGAACTTACATTGTGATTCACCTCGGCAAGATGTTGCGGCACTTCGTGATGGTAGAATGTGCATTGTCACAGATCACATGGATTTCAACCACTCGTACACGGCTGTAAATGGTCTGTCAGTCACAGGCGTCAATTCACACATCTTGCTGAAGGGCCATAATAAACCAAAGGTATATATCACTTTTTTTTTTATTTTAAGGAGAGTTTTCACAGTACTTTATATTAACTATATCTTATTTGATTACGTTTTTTTTGTTATACGCTTCTAAGGTAACCTACGAAACTGGCTTTAGAATAATTTTAATATGCGACCTTTATTTTAAGATAATTTAAGGAAATCATGTAAATAACATATAAAGTAAAGTAATCATAAAATTATGCTTTAATTGATATTGTACTGTACTTTGATATGGCAGAATTAAGACGCGTCAAATATCTAGTGAAAATAATATTGCAGGAATTTTCTGATTATTTATGGTGAACGTTAAGTTTAATCTTCGTTTTATTTAAATATTTCTTATGTTCTTATTACAATTGTAAATGCAAAACTCATTGATCAATTCATTAATGTGTTTTATACTGAGTCAAATGATACGATATTACGCGTCACGTGTATTATTATAATATTACGTATCAGCAATTCAAGAAATTAAGCAAATTAATATTTGGTTTAAGGATCTATCTCGTTACAAGGCTACTATTCCACAATTAGTGCTACTCTCAGGAAGACAAGAATCATCAGTAGTGAAAATAATAAACGATTTAAAAACACGTCCTGTGGATCCCGAGGAATTAGCGTTATTACGAAATATTCACAAAACTAGTATTTTCGGTCATTTGGGTAGAGGATTCACAATTCTTGGTAAGATATCAAACTATTAAATGACCGGCATCAAATTTCGCCGCCATATAAATGTTGCTATAGCGTATTACAAAGGCATTAATAGCCCAGTGGTAACGAAATCGCTCACGGGAAACCTAGTGAAATCCGGGTGATGGTTGCACTTCTGATGTTCTCATGTGCGAATCATTTCTAATAAAATTACTTTATCATTATAAATTATTTTCGGTGTAGGAAAAACTCATGTGGAAACTAGGTTTTGTGCAGAATGCAGATTGCATTTCTTCAAGAACCTACTTTTCAAAAGTTTTCAAAAGACGTGCAGTTTGTCAATCCGCACTTGGCCATCATTGTGAACTATGAACTGAACTTCCTCTTATATTGGAGGTTGGTCAGTGAAGGGGGATGAATACAATAGACTCATATTAACCATTACATGTCTTTATATTTTAGATACAAACGAGGAAGGTAAAACGGTAAGCTTATGTGTTAAATCTTACTACTTCGATGATGTGAAGCGGCCACTTTGGTTCATGTACAGTGGGATGGGATCACAATGGGCAGGGATGGGAACGCAACTTATGCGCATACCAGTTTTTGCTGCAGCTATCGAACGGTAACTAAAACATTACATTAAAAAATAAATAAAAATATCATGAATTTTTCTACACTACTATTATTAAAAAAACATATAATTATTTATTTTTATACTACAGTTGTCGCCGTGCTCTTGAACCTAAAGGAATAGATATAGTGCATATCATTACATCCACGGAAAGAACAATATTTGATAATATCCTACACTCCTTTGTTGGAATAGCAGCAATTCAAATAGGGCTTACCGATGTTTTAAGGGAATTGGAGATTTTCCCTGATATGATTATAGGTATTTTATATTCTGATATTATACTTACTCATAAGCTTTCTACTCCTTCTGGTGAATATAATCAAATATATTATATAAATTACGTGTCACGTTGTTTGTTCGCGATGGACTCCTAAACTAATTAACCGATTTTAATCAAATTTGCACACCGTGTGCAATTTGATCCAACTTGAAAGATAAGATAGCTTACATCAATTTATAGTCGTAATGTTATTTTATTTCAAATTAAATGTTTATAATACGATTTTAATGTGTATTTATCGGTTAGTTCTATAAAATCTTAATAGATGGCGGTTTGGCATCTAAGTTGCACAGATATCCGGTAGATGGTGCCGTATTTCTATTTCTAGATTATAGATGGCACGTGGCCAAAATTTAGTAAGGAGTAGTATTTTTATTTTATTAAAATATATATAAAAACCGTTTAATTTATTTTAAATTACGCCCTGCGAAGCGGGCCGGGTTTGCCAGTAATATATATTCTTGAGTTTTAAATGCAGGTGAAATAGCTTAAACATGTTACAAAATATTTTTAAATTATTATGCTATGATTTTGAATTTCTTACAGGACACAGTGTGGGTGAATTAGGATGTGCATACGCTGATGGTTGTTTTACAGCTGAAGAGATGATTTTATCTGCTTATAGTCGTGGTTTGGTATCATTGCAAACACCATTTATAAAAGGATCGATGGCTGCGGTTGGTATTGGATACCAACAGGTAAACAAAAAATATGTATTAATTAACATTATTTTAAATTATTGTTACGTTACTTGTTAATAGATTTAACTCATACTAATATATTTTGTGTCTTATAGATAGTTAAAATGTGCCCTCCGGAAATAGAAGTAGCATGTCATAACGGTCCGGACTCGAGTACTATCTCAGGACCAACCGTTGTAATGAGAGAGTTTGTAGCCCAATTAACTTCCAAAGGTATTTTCGCTAAGGAGGTACCTTGCTCCAATATTGCATATCATTCGCGCTATATTGCGGAAGCAGGTACTTTATTCTAATTATAATAAAATATTTATTTTAGCATAATTTCAAAATATAATTAGTTTTGAAAATTCATTGTCATTTTAAATATAATTATCACTTAGATTTTTTCGCCGATTTGTTTTGGTTTCTATTTCCAGATATTTTGAATGTCTTATGTGCCAAAATAAACTGTTATTTAAATCAAAAGCACTAAGGAATATTGATATCATCTCAAAGATATAAGTTACCCCCAAATTACTGTTTACCCCCTTTTTAACCCCGTAAGGCAATGGGTTTCAATAAAATACGAAACACGTCTTCCATCAATTCTGTAAAAGTATGCTTATGCAAAATTTGAAGTAGATTGGAATCACACCATCCAGACTTTGTCCCGTTTTTCACTCTCTTAGGCATAAAATTTCGGAAAATCTTTTCTAATCGGATAACTACGTCATACAAAGGACACACCCTAAAAGTTTCAGGTCTCTACGATTAGCAATTGACGCTGTGCGTTGATCTAGAGTCATGTCAGTGAGTCATTCAGGACAGAGCATTTTCCAATCCATGTTAAGATTAGGCAACAAGCAAACAATTAAAATGTAGTGGTGGCTAGTGTAGGTAACTAGTAAAATTTTAACGTTGTAACAAGTAGCTCAGTGTTCCTAGATTTCACTTTCACAGATAGATCAATTATTTTTTATTTATAAAGTAACTTTATAAAATACTAGCTGACCCATGCCCACTTCGTTGGGCATAATGGTTATAATCCTTTTTTAGTACAGAGTGTTTAAATAATTTAAATTATTTTATTAATATTAAAAATTAAATTATCTATACTAATATTAAAAAAAACTTCTTTTTGTCACTTAAACATAAAAGTTAGATATATGCTGTCGTTGACCTTTTTGTAGGCATTATTAAGCTCCACATCTTTTCTCTAGAACTCAAAAATATATCTTTCATTGTTAAGTTATTACATTATTAATTATTAATTATTAATTACCGTTAAATGATGCCGAATCCGCCAGATTACCAGATCCGGTTTTCCGAATTGCAATCCCTAGTATCAACCTTAGAAATAAATTTGTAACTTTGTGGGTATAACATTGTTTGAGTGTCACTGTCTGTGCAAGTATATAATGACAAAATTAAAGTCATAATCTTAAGCCTCTTCCGTAGCCATCGTTGCTTTAAAACCTTCGAAATGTAGGGAACCAAGAACCATATTAATTTTGCAAGAAAGGCCAAAAAAATTGTTTTATTTAAAATAATTACTGAAATAAATATGAATCAACATTATATCATTTGCATTTTCGCAGGTCCCGGCTTACTCAAATATTTAACTGAAGTCATCAAATCTCCAAAGCCCCGTAGTGAAAAATGGGTATCAACTTCTGTACCAAGAGAAAGGTGGGGAGAAGAAGTCGCTAAGTATTCCTCAGCTGAGTATCATACGAATAACTTATTGGTTAGTACCATTCTGTATTAGGAAATATTTGCTTTCAAATACATATCTTTAGTAATATAATAAAGTTGAATGCTTTGTTTGTTTGTTTGTTTGTTTGTTTGTTTGGTTGGTTGGTTGGTTGGTTGAATGAGCTAATCTCAGGAACTACTGATCCGATTTGAAAAACTATTTTTGTGTTGGAAAGGGTTGCATTATAAGGGAAGGCTATAGGCCTTATTACACCACACTGCGACCAATAGGAGCGAAGCATCAATGAAAAATGTTACAAAAACGGAACAAAAATATTTCGTTCCATTTTCAGCTCTTAGAACGCGAGCGGAGCTGCGGAAATAGCTAGTATAAAATAAAAAGAATAAGAATAGTTGACATAATTAAAAGTTTTATACTATTAACTTACGAAACAATATTCATGGCAGAATTCGGTGCTGTTTGAAGAGACGTCACGGTTAATCCCAGCTAATGCAGTGGTGATCGAAATCGCACCACATGGTTTGTTGCAAGCCATCGTCAAGCGGTCTCTTCCTGATTCATGTCGGCATATACCACTCACTAGTCGTGGGCACGTGGATAATGCACTGTTTTTGCTAGAAGCTATAGGAAAGTTAGTTAAATTAATTGAAATACTTATAAAATGTACATATTTAATGTCAATAATATGTCAGTAATATTAATTAATTTTAATATCTTTCGTAGACTTTATATGGAGGGATTTAATCCTAAAGTGGAAGCACTGTATCCTAAAATCGAATACCCTGTTTCGAGTGGAACGCCGATGTTATCACATTTAGTGGAGTGGGCTCATCATGAAAAATGGTAAATGTGAATCGTTATATCAAAGAATTAATTTTTTTGACTATCTCACGACTATAAATTAAGGGTTGTAAACCAAACAATGATCAATAAAAAGTACAGACCAATAATAGTTCTAATTGGAATGTAAAAATCGAAACTGTTTGACTTAGTTTTAGCAATATGTCAACATGACTATTGATTTTATAGTTATTTTTACATGCATTAGTAAAATATATTTATTATGTATGCACCTAATAGATACAATATTATACTGCGTGTCTGTGTATAATGAACTGATATTTTTTAACTTTACTCACCGTAACTTTTACTTGCCTTTTCCAATTATTATTAGTGCAATGTGTTTCTTGTATCATGTATTAAATATAAAATAAAATAAATAAAGATTTTTTTTGTTTGGGCAAATAGGCGTATGTATACATCGAACGTTAGGTTTATCTATTGCGTCGAAAGAGGTACTACTTTAGTCGTTTTACTCATTTTAACTAATTTTAAAGTGAAGTAATAAATATTTAGTTATTAAAATATTTTTATATCAATGTTAGTTTACTTAAAACCTTGTAATATAAAGGCGGAATATCACATCTGCCTTTTTACGTGATTCGGTTTTGCGCAAATTGTGTTAGCTTAATTTTTAAACTTGTTATTTTTCGTAACTTATTGAGATTTTTTCATATAATAACCGGTAAAACTATAATTTGATTGCAATGACAGGTCCTTTATTGGTTATTTTTTACAATTTACTGAATAACATAAGACGGCGTAAGTCAACGACTACTCAGCGGGCTGAGTAGTCGATGGCGTAAGTGCAGCAGGCGGTCTGTATGGGAATCACAGTTTGTATTACATGACTTAATGTTATTATAAATCTTAAAAACAGTGTAGATGGGTCATTTAAGACGTTTGACTTCGAATAATAAAATCGAATATGCAAATTCTTGAAATTTATAAAAAATACATTAAAATTAATAACATAAATATAAACAACACCATACACGTTAACACTTACTGCGAATTTACATAAAATTCGATGAAGTAGCTTAAAAGATATGATCCAAAATATAGTTCTGGCAGCTTTAAACTCTTATACTGTAAAGTTCTTTTTTTTCATTTAGGATAGTCTTACCCAGGAGCCGTCGATTTATGTACAAGCTTATATACATCTTTTCTAATATCTTTAAAATCAAACGATAAATAAAAAAATATTGCAGGAATTTACCTTTATTTGCACCAGCACATAGAAAAATAGCTGCCGCTACAAAGTTTGTCATATCCACGTACGATGACGATCACGCATATTTGAAAGGCCATGTCATAAGAGGTGAACATTTAAATTTTATATTATATCAATAGCTTCGTATGCTATAATTTCTCTATATAACTTTCAAAAAAATGTATTTGAGTAAACAATTAACGTCTTCAATTTTAGAAAAGAACTTGTATCCATTTTCCGGAGCACTCGTAGGAGTTTGGGACACATTAGCAATGGTGTTAGGAGTAGAGAAGAAGCAGTTGTCAGTCCAATTTACTGATGTACATTTGTTTACACAACCAATTCTACATAAACAGCGAAACTTGCGTTTAAATATAGATTTACATAGAGGAAATGGCCGCTTTGAAGTAAGCTTAAAAAATAAATATTATATGATTAACTTGCGTTATAATCCTTCTTACTAGTTCAATAAATAATAGTTACATATCAATAATATTCTTAATATTTAGGTATTAGATGAAAGTTGCAAAATCATCACAGGTTATATAAGCGGGGAAATAAAAAAAGGCAGCGAAGATAAAGTCAACTTAATTAGTGAGGGAGAAATGCAACTTATATCCGATGACATTTATCAACTATTTTCTATAAGGGATTATAATTATTCGTAAGTAACAAACTAACATTAAAAGATTGTTTTTAATAATACTCTTATTGTGCAACCTGTTTTATATTAATATTTTAAATTTACAGAGGAGTGTTTCGTAGTATTTACAATGCAAGTTTGTCTTTGTCAGAAGCTAACATAAAATGGGAAGACAATTGGGTAGCTATGATTGACAGTATGATCCAATTAAATGCTCTCCGACGAATTCATGAAACAGTTTCTCAGCCACATTTTATAAGAAAAATAATAATTGACGTAAATGAGCATTTCGATGAAATGTATGAAATAGATGGTATAAAAATTACACCTGCGAGGATATCAGATGTTTATGATTATACAAGGTATGATATATCATATTATTTTAAAGAGTATTGTTGTATTTTTTATTTCACTTTTTTATATTTTATATAGGATCCTACATATATTATATTGCTTATAATATTTGTTTCAGATGCGGTGGTATAGTCATGCATAATATGAGATTTCATGATTTAACAACTGTCAGTAATAATTTTGGACTTAAAACTCTAAAATTTCTTCCTCACTTTACTACAAATACCATCGATGTATGTATAATAATCAAAATTATTTAAGATCACAGGTTCAACTCAAAAATTTTTAATATTATATTATTTTTCAGAAAGCGACAGCCCTTTCTACTTATATTCAAATTTCTGCAGAAAATCTAAGTAAACAAGATTTAAATATTGTAGAAATCATGGAAAGTAGTGTTTCTCGATTTTTGGACACTAATCAAATACCTTCTGAAATCCCTGGGATACAGGCCAATTACTCAGTAATTACAAAAGATAGCCTTAACACAAGTGACGTCGCTACATTGGATGAAATCGATTTGCTGTTGGTATCAAATCTATCGAATAATAATGATGTAAGTTGACATAACATTTTTTTGTCAACCACGTTTCTCCTTGGCTCTACTTTAATTAAAATTAGACAAACAAAACTTAAAATAAATCTCTTCTTTTTCTCTCTTGAGAACCTGCGTCTTTATTACTGCAGGGTAGTATGTAATTGAACGCAAAAGCGACTATGTTCTAAAATGGATAATCTAATAAATTTTAGTTATACTACTTCGTATTAGAATACAAAGTACTCCATAGGTACTCCTTACCTTATGGTAAGTACTGAGTAAGGTATGCCGTAGATTTCACTTCATGGACACTTATTTTAGGCTAACGATCAATTTATTGTCTATCTCTATGTTTATAATACTTGATATTTTCATTTTATTAATTGTTGATTTTGTACAATTCTACAGTTATGTCAAATGCTGTATCGAGTTCTTAGATGCAATACTTTTGTCGTTAACTATGAGACATGTAAAGCAGAAATATCAAGGGATCGTCCATCATCCTTGTACCAAAGCATTTGTGCCCATACAAAGGAGTCAACAGTTCTAGAATTAGTGTTGTGGCGTCCCACGGAATCCCATATTGGCACTAGTGCTGTTACAGTTTACACCGAATCTGATTTTACTCTACTTACTTCAAGAATAAAGGCAACACCATTGAATCAAAAACTTGTGATATTAACGTCATATCCTCCATTAGCTTCATTAAAAGCAGCAGTAAAGAAATGGAGAAAAGAGGATAATCGCAAAATTAATCTAATTATGATCAATAATGAGTTTTCTAGTACCCGGAATCTGGATAAAATACCACTAACTGACTTAGCCGTTAATATTTTGAATAATGTAAGTTTTAAAGAATTTCATATTTTTTGTATAATTATTTTATTTTAAGAGCCCGTGAGACGTGAACGCCAGACTTTCATTATTTTACTAAGGTTGAAAGTTTCTCATTGCATGCTCCCAACGCATGTAAGGCCGATAACCAATTATAAATTTTAGGCAAAGTAGCTTGACAGGTACGGTACTAAAGGTGGCTAAAATACCAACCTCCTTTCGTCAAATGATTAAATGTGAATTTTTGATTTTGGATAATGTAAGTTTTAACGAATTTTATATTTTTTGTATAGTTATTATTTCTTAAGAGCCCATGAGGCGTGAACTCCAGACTTTCATTATTTTACTAAGGTTGAAAGTTTCTTTAAACTTTATACTTGGCCGATGACCAATTATAAAGTTTAGGCAAAGTAGCTTGACAGGTGCGGTACTAAGGTATACAGGTAAGGTAATACCAACCTCCTTTCGTCAAATGATTAAATGTGAATTTTTGATATTTTCACACAAAATATTATTCGAAATCACGTCATTTATTAACAGACACTTAGCATCTAGGACTAGGTAAACCCTTCCCAGGCCTTGTCTTGCGCAATTATAAATTTCTTGCGAAATAGATTTCCTCATCAGCAAACCAAAGCCAGCCAAGTTCCTTATGGTTCACCCTTCCTTAACCCCTCGAGCGTTTCACGATACCCCGTAAGATCATAAGATAAAAGGCTCGAGGCGTCGACGGCTCCGCATAAGCATCATAATTTACCGGTTGCCATTGGTCGTTGGTTTTTTACGTTTCATTACACTAACAACAACATCTGGCCGCCATAAAAAACTAAGGGATTCACAATAGACCGATCTTAGTAACATTTGAAACGGAACGACTCTGTATTAAAACAAAAGGAAACAAAAACGAAGTGCATCTGTGATTCAGTGACGCGCGACGCCATTACTGTCGACCTTGTGAATTTTGTGTGTGATAAAAATTAATATAACACGAAAACGTTAAGTAATCTTATAATAAAATTTATACAGAAATACTGAGAAATAAGTGTAGATTTTGTATTGCCTGATATTTTTTTGAAATATCATAAATATTTTAATGAAAAAGTAACAAAACTTTTGAAGTGCACTAATTTTGACCTTGATGACCGTATTTCGTAATGTGTATGTGACGTATCCTTGTATATCGCACAAAATACATATAAGTTGCTCAAATACTTATCTATGGACATACATTGGCTAATACTTGTTGATATTAATGCGTATTGTTATCGTCATCATGTTTCAAAGAGTGAAATTCGGCGATTGTCCGCCCGCCGGCTGCCGCCATTACTAGATGGTGTTTATTTCAAGTGGTTTTATAGTGAAGTTATTGTGTTTCAAAGTAGAATGAGTTGTCTTATCAATGCTTACACTTCAGTTTTACCGTAATAAAGGGTTATTTTGGTGAATATGTGTGTGAATTCTGTATATTGTGATAAAGTGTCAAGGCTATGTGAGTAAAAATTATGAAAAAAAATATATAATACATCACTGCGAGATAAGGTCAGTTTTATTTGCTTATTAAATTATATAAATAGTTAGATAAACTCATAACGAAGCCGGGAAGGTATAATTTATACCGTTTTAATATATACATATCAACGAATTCATCGTTTTTCCGAAGGTCTACCCTATCTATCAAAAGTCCTTGAAATTACGCCGACGCTTCGAGCCTTTTCGTAAAACGGAGGCCGACGCTCGAGGGGTTAAGAAAAATTAGTAAAACTTGTAGTGTTTTAGTATAATAGGATAAAATATTTCTTTTTGTATTTTATTGTTTTGATAAAAATGTAATATTTATAATATTCGAATACGATCTTTCAGGGCGCATGGGGCGGAGAATACTACTTACCTGCAAAAGAAACGTTAAGCACAGAAGGTCTTGGATTAAAACTTAATGTAAGGCAGTTAGGTGACTTCAACTCCCTGCATTGGACAGAAGTGTCAGAGCCAAACAACGCGGGCATAAATATAAAGGTAAAATTCAAGACACTTTGTGACACAAAAAATTTTGTCTTTTTAAAATGTTAACATTGATCTAATCATGACACAGGTTCACTATGCCGGAGTAAATATTGTTGAAGTACAGAAAAAAATGGGAGTTATTTCATCAAATAAAGAAGATATGCAACTTTTTGATTTTAGTGGAACTACTGAAAGGTAAGCATTTTTATGTGTAAAACCTACTTCACTTTAACTTGCAGATGCTATTAATCAGTTGTATGTTTTTTAGCGGAGCTCGTGTGATGGGAATTGCTTGTGAAAGTATAAGAACACATGTAAGCGTGAAACCGGAATATTTGTGGCCCGTACCAGCACACTGGACTCTGGAAGATGCAGCTACAGTTCCATTGGCCTACTCTCTCGCTCTATATTGCTTGGTAACAAACATTAAATAAATTTAAATCTCATACATATTATTTAGTACAATATTCATTACTCGTATCTGTGAATTTTATCTTTTAATATTATCTATAAATATTATGTGCCTGCAGTGTGTTAAGGCAAGCTTCCGGCCTGGAACAACACTTTTGGTACACGGAGGTGCTGGTGCTCTTGGCCAGGCAGTTATATCGATTGCTTTGGCATATGGTTGCGAAGTTTTCACTACTGTTAGCGATATCAAGAAAAAGAGATTCCTGCAAAGACTCTTCCCGGAACTAAAAGGTATGATTGGACATTGATGCTCTTTCAGATAATTCTATGAAAATACAATAAAAATTATTTATTGTATCTCGAAATACAATTATTTATGTTCGTATTTCAGAAAGTCACATTGGATATTCACGCGATATTAGTTTTGGAGATATGGTGTTAAACGCTACAAAGGGTTTGGGTTGCAATTTAATCATAAGCTGTGTTAAAGGTGCCCTTAAGAGTGTATGTATATCTATAATGTATAAAAGAACTAGTGGTGTTATAAAGAAAGTATCGATAGTAAAACTTTTGGATTTTTTCTCCTTAACAACTATATTATTGGGATAATACTTGTTCTTCTCTATAGGATTAATAATAATATTTACTAGAACATTTTCGTTGCCTATTTAAACATTAAAAACATTATAATGCTTTACTATTGGAGAGTTTCTACAAAACTTTGCCATATAACTCTTGAAAAGATAAGGGAATTTAGTAAGACTAACTAAATAGGTCTTCTTACGATGCTCTCCATGTGTATGCTAATTAAGATTTATAAATAATGTACAAGTGTAAACATACATATAATTTATACCTATATAGTTATATAAATATTCATTTATAAAAATTATTTCAGACCACGATAAATTGTTCCAAGCCCTTTTCTGATATAATTGACACAACGTTATTGTTAACGAGAGAGAATTATGAGTTTGGTATGAAACTTTTGTTAAAGGGAATATCTTATTCTACCACGAACTTATTGTCAATATTGGTAAATGAAGACAAAGAGGATTTACAGGTACAAATAAATCAAATATATTATGTAAGAAGTAATAATACTTTTTTGGTAATGAAACATTTATTCATAATTTATAGTTAAAATAATTCTATATACAAATTATAAAATTCTAACGTAGTTGAAAAATTTTTGGAAATTCCAATTGAAACAGTCATTATTAACGATTAATGACAGAATCTCTCGTTTTTAGAATTTTTGTCTGCCTGCCTGCATGTCTGTCTGCCTGTGGCCGTATTACGAGAAAACCACTTGACGGATTTTGATGAAAGGTGTGGTTATAGCTGGTTCTTCGTGTCAATATATGGGATAATTTTACTGCAGGAAAATATCTCAATTCTAAAAAATCTATACTAACCATCAAAAAATTATATAAATAAAAAAAAACATTTAAATAATTTAATTTTACACTATAGTAAAAATATCTCATTTTTGGTCAACGCACTTAATTTCCGATCCAATATTTATTGAACATCCATTTAATTGATTAATCCATACCATCCACATTTTGAGAGTTGTTGGTCGAGACAGAAAACCGGTTCATTAAATTAACCATAAAGGCCTATCCGCACACAACAGTGCTGACATGTGACCAACAGTTCCGTATCGTATAGTTCCGTGACGTGCTATTCATACATGTCAGTACCGACATTGACGCGTGCAAAAATTTTTAGTTACGCAGCAGATTTACGTGCTCTCTGTACCTCTATATTCAAAATTATATTTATTAGTATACATATTCACATGAAATCAGAAACGCCCATACATACTTCGCCCTCTCCCTTTAAAGGGTGGAAATGCCACAAACGAATCTTTATGACCAGAATATAATTGAAAAACTATTTTAACCCTGAATACGGATGGCTAGACGGTCAAGAAACGAGAATTTTATTCATTCATTTTATTGTTTGTACATAGACAGACAGATAGACTTACCTTCGCATTTAAAATCCGCTGCATAGTTTTAAAGCATACATAGGGACAGACAGACAGCGTGAAGCGACTTTGTTTTATACTATGTATTGATTAATATGGTAAATACATAACGTATAGAATACATATTTTTCTTTGATTTTCCCGTCCTATTAAATAGACGTAAATAACTTTCTAATTTTATTCAAAAACAAAACCTAGCTACGTAAATAAAATAGATCGTCTTCTTGGAATCTTGGAATACTGTGGCCGTGTCAGGAATAATATTGTCCGCTAGAAAACTTCGGATCACAGCGAGCGTCGGCGCAGCACTGACATTACTGAACGTCACTGTCACTGACGAGTACGAATAGTGTCATACAAAATGTATTATTTTACACTGACACTCACGGATATGTTACTTATCGGCACGTGTCGGCACTATGCCTGCACTGTTGCGGATAGGCTAATAATAATAATGGTTATAATAACTTTTGCGTAGTTTCCGAGATATCAACCAAAAACTTTTTTGAAGATGGCGTTCAAACGCCTATTAGTAACGAAATTTACAGTTTCATCAATCCCTTCCTATAACCTTGTACGCTAGGTTGAACTTATACTTTTATATATGCATATCTGTTAATTTAGCAGAAATCAGACATTGTTACATAATATGTCAAAATTATTTTTAGAAGCTGCAATCAATGCTTGCTGAGGGTATAGCGCGTGGATACGTCCGGCCACTGTCTCGTGTGACCTATTCCCCGCAAGATGTATCGCGTGCATACAGTCTTCAAGCTAGAAGCTGTCATCGTGGACGTGTACTTCTCGACTTACAAAAGGATCTATCTCATGTTCAGACAAAGTAAACTTATTTTTAGTTTTCAATTATATTACATTAGGTGTAAAAACAATAAAACTTATATTATTTATTACTATTTTAGAATAACTTGTTCTACACAACTACGACATTTGGTAATATCAGAGAATGAATTGCTGTCATTAAAGTTAGTTGACAAACTTGTGAACCGTGGGGCGAGAAAGATAATATTAGTTTCTTCGACTGGATCATCAAATTGCTTGTCCCAAAAATTACGGTATTTACCTCATAATTATTTTCATCAATAATAATACATATGGTATTTATATTCAATATTGAAATTAATTACGTAAATTAATTTTTCAGAACTTGGTCGGAACAAGAAGTCCAAGTACATGTGATTCCTAGAAATGTTTTTAGCCTAAATAGCCTCATTAATTTACCAGCAGGAGATAAGTCATTAGCAGACATTGAAGGAATATATTATATAGTTTCTACTAATGCAATAAATGAGAATAGTTCCAAAATCTTGGAGCAGATACAACTCATATCGCAAAGATTATGCTCAAAATTAAAGTAAGTATTATTTGTTCTACCTGCCACTGCCCGCGCTGTCGTCACGTTTGTTAAGGCATTATTACGTATCACGAGATATTTTCAGTCTGTAATATCATCTAAAATAAATGATGTAAGGGCTATCTCGTTTTGTCTATTAGTGAAAAACGTGATGTTCTCTCAACCGGTTCCGGTCACGATCTTAAAGTACACAAGTGTGTACGAGGGCGCAACTTGCACTCTCTAATCCTGGCTGTGACTGACGACTTTATGTGCTATCTGATGCATGGGTTACTGAGGCTTTTTTAATAAAAAGACTGAATAACGTGACTTGATCCGACCATAGACTTAAAACCTCCTGATGTGTTGTCGTACATGCTAGCCACTATACCACCGAGGCAATTAAAAGTTAATAGAGTTACGAAAATCTATTCTGGTGAAAGCCGTACGAAATTTTTTTCGGAATTTTTTGAGCTTATCAAATTCAGACTTACATAGAGAGAGATAGAGAGAGATTCTTAACATCACTTGTACAGTGTTTTAAAATCAATTTGTGTATATATTAATTATGTATATCATATATGTAACAAGATTTTAAGAAATATGTTTATTACTTAAATAATTTTATTATAGATATTTTGCTATTATTGACAACGGAAAAGATGATTTTGAAACAACCATCTTAACTAAAGTTGATAATCAATTATTAACCTGGATTAAGCTGCCTGCTTTGAAAATAGAACATAAGGTGAGTGCACCTTAACTTTCTCTTATCTGCCAAATAGCTACATTTAAAGTAAAACTATCTTAATATTTTTTATATCACTTATCGTGATAGATGTTTATCCTGTGATCATGATTCGTTCGAAAAAAAATATTTTGTTTATAATGTCTGTCGCGCAGATATATCGAAGAAGATACATTATAATTTTTTTTTCAGAGCTAATTGTGTACGGCAGTGTTATAAATTTATTAAAATTATTACAGATCAATAAATATGAATATGATGAAGCTATTTCAGCAGTAAATGCCATTGATGCCATTGAAAAAGCAATTTGCCTGAAGCAACGTGCTGTACTTATACATTCCATGAAACAATCTTCTTCTGTGTCCTTGGTACAAGAATTAAATTCAAATGCAGGTTAGATTCTTCTAAAATTTTCATACCAAAACAGTTAATTTTAAACGATATGGTTATTTGTTGATTTTTATGACTTAAATACGAAACTTTTCAGGCATTATTATACCAGATGATACACCAGAAAGCACTACTATAGCTGATTTGGATATTGAGCCTGCTAAATTAGAAATATTTAGGTCTTATTTGCATAGAACGTATCATATATTTTTAGACGAATATAGTCTATCAGCCTTGACTATAGAATCGTAAGTATTTATATCATCATTAAATAAATAAATATTGAAGTAACATGCATATTATATTATTATGTCATATAGTCTTAAACGTAAACAGGGGTAACGAAGTGCTATACATAAAACATTTTTCATTTTATAGTCTGATTGAGTTTTATTAAAGAAGGTTCAAGATTATCTAAAAGTCAAATATTGTAGGTAACGTCCAAACCATGAAATATCAAAAACCGATTGACCTATAAAGATGAAATTTGGCAGATAGTTAGATTAGATTAGTAATTTTGATTAGTAATTTATAATTAGTAGACCTCCGCTAAGAACGAATTTTTCAACAGGGATTAATTAATTAGGAAGCAGGCAGAGTTAACTGTAAAATACTAGCCAAGAAAACAATTTTAAGAGTAAAAAGTATTTTGGTTGAAATGTACATTGTAATCTCCCGATTTAGTGAGTTAGTGAATGAGAAGGAGGTATAAATAGACCTACCTTAGATAAAATAAGCCTACCTTAAAACGAGCGAGTGCAGGAATTTAGTCGTTTTTGAGATAATTAATTTTAAAAATTACAAAATTGTGAAGCTATGATGACATAAAACGAAGTGAATCTGTCCAAATACGTACCGGGAAAAGTCACTACAGATTAAAAAACAATTCTTAAAACATTTTAATAAATAAAAACATAAAAAACGTGTTCTAAAAATAAAAATATGTTAAAATATATAAACAAAATTTTAATAAGTAAATATTAAAAAGTAAGTATCAAAAATATATTGTGTAACTCTGTAAAAGTTTTAATAGTATAATTGTTATAAATTGCGAATAAATCAAAATTTTAAATATTTAAAGAAATATTTAAGTATATAAAATATTGTAACACACAGTGAATAACATCGATAAATGCGTGTACATAAACGTACTAAGATAAAGTTAAAAAAAAATTGAAAGTAAATATCTCAAAAACAACTAATTTCCTGCACTTGCCCGTTTTAAGGTAGGTTTATTTACATCTCCTCCTCATTTATCCGCTCTCCTTTCTCCTCAAATCGGGAGATTACAAAGTACAGTTGAGCTTGTATGTTTAAGGCATGTTCTAAAAATTTATTGCGATTTGCGAAATCATCCCAACACTTTACAAAAAAAAGAGATTTTTAAAGACGAGGAGCTGTGACGGAAAGGAAGGTTACTATGAAAAGAAGAAAAGTGAGAAGGGATTTTTAGGATTAGATTAAGATATAATTTTGCTCATTAATCTTCTATTCATTATTTTTATTTATATTTTTATTAGACTTCGTCAATTAGAAAATAGGATTTTAGAAAAAGAGTATAAAGAAACTAAGGGTATAGACACGTTCTGGTCAAATGTAGATAATGATGAGCTACTAGCCACAACTGAAATGGTGTTCTTACCAACACTTGTAAACAGTTCATCAATGGTAAGTAAAAGTTTTCATATGTATTCAAAAAATAAACCAAAAACATAAATAGCTTTAAAAGCATAAGCCATGCTGATGCTTATGTAAGATATAAGCTTATGCTTGATGAGTTTCCTAAAGAACAATGCGAAAAGATACTTTCTCTTATACTATGTAAAGAAGAAGATAAAACCATTTACCAAAAGGTATTATAGAGATAATATTTGTGCAATGTACATTGGACATAGTAAAATAAGAAATAAAACTTCGACATCTAAATAGGATAGAATGCTTGTAATATTTCCACGATAATTTTATTTTTTAACATTTGGCGTACAAAAAGTGGTATTAAATAATATTCATAAATAGATAATTCTTTAAGAAATACAATAAAAATATTATATTAGTTAATCTTAAAACTACATAGGCTTAATTGCAACGTATTTTTTTTAAAGTTGTTTCATATAACTTTAAATACTTATTAATACGTCTTGTAGGTTAATAATATGTGGTACTGTTAGTATTTACCTTATGATGTAACAACGGGCACAAAGAATAAATTTAATTAATTACTTATGTGTATACCAAAGTACTAAATTAAAATGTTACTGGTTGATATTGGATGACTTTTCTGTTGGTTTCGTTCCGTACAGGTCTTTTCGTGAACGAGTACTTAAAAAAAATCCTTAAATAGCAGATAGCAGCTATTATCCGCCTTTTAAGTCAAAATATTTAAATCCTTTTCGGTGATCATAATATTATGCATATCATTTCAGCGTGAAGATGAATTTGATGTAAATCAAACTTACTTGTGTGTGGTACCAGGAGTAGAAGGTCTTCATTCACGTTTCAAAATTCTATGCGAGCGCCTCAAGATGGGTGCCCTCGTATTGCAGCCTGGTCTTGTTAAACCTAACGAAACAATTCAAGAGGTTGCTGACAGATTTGCAAAGGCAAGTAATTATATCGATTCCGAAGTTTTAGACAAAAGTTTTACACTATTCATTCTGGGCAGTATTCCACTGGTAACGTGCACGCTTGATTCACCGAGTGAGGTGGGCTTAAATCCCGGGCGTCACATATCTGATACTTTCACATCAATCAATTGTCTTACGATAAAGGAAAACAACGTGAGGAAATCTGCATGATTGAGAGAACCTAGCAAGTTTTTGTAAGGCTTGTAAAGTGTACTAACCCCCACTGGACAAGCGCCACTACGCCGGACTACACGGACTGTGCTGTCTGCTCCTGACTTAAAAATTATCTTGCTTGCATTGCAAGTACATTATTGAGATGTTCAAAAAAGCTTAATACATAATATTATAAAATATATATGCACCTACTGAATTTTTCAAATAATATGTAGCATATGTAATTACAGTGCATCAATTTTTAATTGTAATACGCTTTCTAACTATAATATAATAATAATAATAATGTTCTCCGACGGCGGCCAATCTGGGACTGGCTATGAATATAAAAATACGCACTATATACCAGTATAATAATTTCTTTGATGGTATTCACTAAATTCTTAACTGTTATTTACAGACCCTTCTCAAAAAAGCAATGTTGAAAAATAGATTTTACTTATTGGGTTATGAAAGCGGTGTCATGGTGGCATTGGAAATGGCGGCAATTTTCGAAGATCAAGGTATAAAAATCTCTTAATTTTCTACATAATCTACGTAATCCGATGTATAAGTTGTTTTGGATTTGAATGATTCAGTATAAAAAAAACTTTAATTACTTAAAAACCAAAAAAATTGATTTTATAAACCTGAATTTCTTCAAATACGTTAGTTTACTCACTAACATGTATAACGCAACAGCACTTAAATATACAAACAATTGAAAACTCTAGTCACAATGCCCACAATTTCCACTCCGGGTAGTACACTTTTAGTTTTTCACTAATATGGCTGGTACTCGAGTGCTAATAATAAGTAGAGCGCTGACTCTTTTTTTACTTAGTCATCGTAAGGGGGCCTTTCTCCCCGTGCCAGGTTATCGTCACCTTCTGGAACACCATGTATACTAGTATTTATAAGTAACTTAATCTTTCAGGTATAACTGGCACTGTGTTTTGCATTGGCGGTGCTCCTACTGAAGTACAAGCGGTAATAGAAGAAAAGCTTGAAGTCTACAACACAGAAGAAAAATTACAAAATGCTGTTATACGACATATGTTTAGTTTAATTGCTAAAGAAAATACACAGGATTTAGATCAGGCTTTACAAAAAAGCTTAACGTGGGCAGAAAAGTTGACGGTAGCTGGACGCATTTTATATGGCCAAGCTATGCATTCAAATGAATATACTAAAGAACTTATCAATGCGGCATATGCAAGAATTGAACAAGCTCGTCGTTATAATGCTGATCCACGCCAACTACAGTCTCTTTTAATATCAATTCAACCTTTATCAACCCGTGACCGGCATTCGAATAAGAATATACCCTCTTTGCAAAACCATTCACTCCGCAAGGTAGTCGAATATCAGTTGGAAACTCCATTTGCTTATGCTGCCTATGACTTGCGTTGCAGTGCGATTGTTAATCGTCATCTTGATAAAGACATTCTGGAAGCTTTTGATAAAAGGAATTTGTGCGAATCTTACATTACGAATGAGGACTCAATTATGACAATATGAAGTAGATTCATCATCATTTATCGCCGAAGAGAAATATAAATTAATTGTTTGATGACTTTGGATTAATTAATAAATAACACTCTGTTATTTAATAAATCTTACCTTATCTTCAATATTTCTTTTTTATTTTTAAGCTTAATAAATAGTTTTCTACCTGCAAATAATAATTATTATATTCTCTTTTAAAGTATAGAAGGTCACTCTAGAGCTAGTAGCTCTTCCTTTTATCTTGAAAGAAACATAAATGTATATTAACCCCTGGTCTGCGTTTGACTTGCTAAAAACACTGCGCGAAGTTGTGTCACATAGCGCCTTATAATAAATATTTCGTATTTGCATGTGTGCGTAAGTATAGAGCTAGTCTAATAGCTAGCGAACTATAAGACTAACCGTCTAAGTAAAATTACTCACAAAGCTAAGAAAATATTCGTATTTGATGTTATATTATCGGGGGTGTTGACTTAAGGATCAGCCGCACAATCACAGAACAACTAAAGTCACAGAACAGACTTTGGTGGCCCCTCTTATTTCTCTGAATTTGCCATAGATGATGTACCTACCTACCGGTCTGCTCCTATTTTTGGTACTTTGGTTCACTCATTTAAAACGACGGCAATATGGATGAAAGGAAAGTGCATGCGACTTAAATGTGTGTAATGGATGTGTGGTGTGACTAGAAGGGATAAGGTAGCGTAGTAATAGAAAAGGTGAGGGGAAATAGGCTGGCATATGATGTCAAGAAAGTTATATTACGAAGAGAAAGAATGCACGTGGAAGGAAAAAAAGAGTAGGGGAAGACCGAAAAAGAGATGGATGGATTGTGTAAAAGAGGATATGCGTATAAAAGGGGTGAATGTTACATTGACGAATGACGTGATGAGAGTGAAAAATGAAGACATCTTGTCTTGTATCGACCCCACGTGGGATAGGGATTTTTAAATGTAAAAAAAACTTTCAATTTTATCTACTCCCACAAGGCTATGGTTCAAATATTTTGTAATTTTCATATGTTAGAGCGTAAAAAATGATAACATATTTTAAGGGTGCAAAGATGTAGGTACCAGACTAGTAAAGTTGTCATCGGGATTGTAAGGAGTAGTAATGTTTCCACAAGGCTAAAGTTATGAGGACATGCTCTTTTATTTGTTTAAAAAGTTTAATATGCAAGCAACCTAAATATTTTAGCGGTTGCAGGAGTCTGCCAGACGAGGATAACGTATTAGCGATCACACTTGTACGGGTTTTAACGTTGGAAAGAAAGGATATGATATATTAACTTGTTAAGATATGATTAAGGATACTAAAATCAACAATAACAGGCTTATATATGTCAAGTATAATTTTATTTATCTTAACAGATATTTATTATAAAAACTTATTATTCGAACCGTTTTTATAGGTGTATGAATAATGAAGATACATAATAAAATATTATTATTACAGTAATTTATTTTTCGGTAATGGGTTAGGATGGTTTGCTAGCTCTACTACTATATTATTGTCATTGATTGTCATCCTTGATTATACACAGAGTGTTTCATTTTATTCAAAGACCTATATTTAGGTAATGTGAGTATTCGTTTTTTTCCTAAATATTTATAGCAAGCTAACTTTTAAGGTATACGGGAACTATGTTGTTGAAAAATGTTTGTTCTTTGAAAAAATAATTAAAATAATTATTTCATCAACATTGTCAATAAGCATAATGGACAAAAGATAAGATAATATTGAAATAAAAATACCTCGTAATTATGTAGATATATTGAATCCATACTCATATTTTAAATATCAAATGTATTTGTTTGTCTATCTCTCGCGTCGTAACGGAACAAACGATTATTGTGATTTTTATGTATAGACTAGTTGAGGGACTTGACAGTGTCGTAGGCTTTTTACCACGGAAGGTTATCTCGTTCCGACGAGAAAAATGACAAAATATACATGATTAAAAATATTAATGGAATATCCTCCTTAAAATTTACTTTACAATGACCATTCACAAATTTTAAGGCCAGTTGTTCAAAGAAGAAGGTATAGATTTAAAAGAAGATTACTTCTCACATAGACATTTTGGCAGAACCCAGGACAAGACGGAATACCAAGGTGGTATACCAAGTCCAATTCGGGTCTTTTTGTGTAGTTTAAGTGAATAGATAAATAACATAAATGTTTGTATTATAATAAACATAAGAAATATTTATTGATACCGGATATTTACAGTTTTATATACGTTCACTAAAATTATTTTCATAATTCTTTACAAAGGGAAGTGATTTTTGTAATTTGCGAAAACAAATTTTATTCAAATAAAGTAAAAGCTTTTTGTAGTTAAGCAAAATAAAGCCACGGCTCAGCTAGTCATCATTTTTAGTTATGATTCGCTAATGTCAAACCATATTTTATTCATTTATTCAATATCAAATCACTATGTAAATTTAGAACACGCTGTAGCAAGCCTATGCCACGACAGCCGGCCGCCAACTTTACTAGTTTGGTACCTACATATTTGTACCCTAAAAAAACGTTTTACACTTAACCATATGAAAATTATAACATATTTAAATAGTAGCCTTGTGGGAGTAATATGTATATAATTGATAATATAAAATTGATTTTTTTTAACATTTAAAAAAAATAACTTAAACTGTTTGATACCTGTCATAACGGTAATGCGAGGGGCAACTTGCACTCCTTTTATACGCATATCCTCTTTTACACAATCCAACCATTTCTTTTTCGGTCCTATCCTACTCTTTTTTCCTTCCCCGTGCATACTTTACATTCTCCTCGTAATATAACTTTTTTCCCTCCACATCACATGTCCATTGTCCATACCATGCCAGCCCCTCATCTTTTCTATTACTGCGTTACCCATCCATCACAATATTTACATATAGGTTGCATGCACTTTTCTTTCATCCATACCTTTCACCGCCTACCATTTTGAACCGTACAATATTACAGGTCTATTTTATAGATTTTCCCTTTAAGTTTAAGGGGCATTTGTGAGTCGCATATACCGCCTGAGACCTGTCGCCATTTCATACATCCCGCATTCATTTTATTATTTAAGTTTCGGTCAATATTGCCGTCGTTTTAAATGAGTGAACCAAAGTACCGAAAATAGGAGCAGACCGGTAGGGGTACATCATCTATGGCAAATTCAGAGAAATATGAGGGGCCACCAAAGTCTGTTCTGTGACTTTAGTTGTTGTTCTGAGTTCGCGCGGCTGATCCTTAGGCGAAGACTCTCCGATAATACAACATCTAATATTAATATTTTCTTACTTTGTGTGTAACTTTAGTTAGTCTTATAGTTCGCTAGCTCTTAGACTAATACTTACGCACACATGCAATGAAAAGTTATTATTAAAACTGAAAAAAATGCCATGTGACACAACTTCGTGCAGTTTTTTTAGCAAGTCAAACGCAGACCAGGGGTTAATGCATAGTATCTTAAGAGCAGTTTTACAAAATTACTTAAATGCGACTTGTACTCATCAATTTAATATTTTAATAGGATATTAAACTTTTGCTTTATGCTTAATATTTTACACATAACATATAATATTACACAGTGAGATGCCTAACTAGTATTAAATTTAGAGCGTTTTCAAAAAAAAAATTGAATTGGAAATTCAGTGCAAAGTTAACTCAAAAAACGTCTATTTTTACTGTACTAATAGCCCCATCACATTAAAGCTTGTTTTTGCTAAAAAAAATATTCAAACCGTCTTTGGGCGGAGAAGTGCACTGCTGTGAACCATTAAAACACGAATGACGATTAAGATAGAAAAAAGTTTGAAACAAAAGTTGTAGAGAATTAACTTATCTTTAAGAATGGATTGATGCATTTTATTGATTAATCTAATATTTCAAGAGTTATTAGCCGTGATAGAAAAACCGGTTCATTTAATACCGTTTACGATTTATGTAAACGGTAAGTTTTACAAAAAAGTTTACTGGGAACAAAAGATGCGAAATTTTATTCTCTATAATAATGGTCTTTGTCTTCGAATCGTTCTTGACTTTTACCCTGAAGTGCATAGTTTCCGAGATATCGGCCGAAAGCATTTTTAAAAGATTGCGATTGTGGCGTCACCTGGACCTGTCAGCATTTTGTGATTTTATGCTCAGTAAGTGATCCTAAATCTAAAAAAAGAAAAATTGGATCGGAAATTTAGTGCAGAGTTAAATTCTATTTTTCTCTTATCTATTATCTTCAGTCCTGTTCTCTAATTTACTTCGAGTATATAATTTATAATTATTATGTAAATTAGTTAGATAATATGATATCGACTCAAGATTCGACGACACGTTTGACTCAGTTTATGGTGACCCTACTTGCAGCACCAGCAGTCGCGAGGTCAAGTCCCGCTGGGGGCATTCATTGGTTGAGCACGAATGTTTGTACTTCAGTTAGGGGTGGTTTATAATATGTATGTATTTAAAGTTATAATAATAATAACTTCCGATCTCTGTGCGGTTACTGAGACTTACTAAACAGAAAGACTCAATAACTAAAGTTGGCCTGACCAGGGACTTAAACCCAGGCTTCTCGATGTATGACAGTACATGATAGCCACTTCACCACCGATAAGCAACATATCGAAGATTGTATTCTTTCTTTTCGTCGTATTTTGTCAAGATATATAAAAATCCACTTTGAAATCGTCGTGCCCTAAATATCGTAAACGTGCCCATACATGATATTATATGCTACTACTATTATAGTAGTAGCATATAATATCATACTACTATTATAGTAGTAGCATATAATAGCTATGAGTATGATCACACCAAGTTATATCAAATTTTGTCTAGTGAATTTTCTCATTATGCGTTCATAGATAGACATACAGTCAAAAATTCTAAAAACTATAGCCTCGGCCTCTATATCGTTAATAATCATTATTTCAATTAGATTTTCTAAAATATATTCATATACTAAGTTAGAATTTTATTATAATATAATGTAACAAAAATAAAAGCACAGGTTATGTAAAAATCTTTCTGAAAAAAGTATGATACTTCGACTTACTCTTTACTACTCGCTTTTGATAATAATCTTACATTCAATATTATTATTTTACGTATTTTAAAGCTACAAATAGATAAACTATTAAGGAAATTAAAACCGTATTATTACACACAGCGCCATCTAGTTCCGTGGTAAGCTACGAAGGAAACTTGTGTTACGGATACCAGATAGTTGATATACTGCATATCATATAATTTTAAATACATACATATTAACAAAATGTTACAAATCGAAACTAAAAGAGAAAAAATAATTTTAATTACTTAGTTATTGTTGGAGTCGTTGCTAGCCAAGAAGGACAGTTTTATCCTGCCTTTGCAATGAAATTTCGAACAGATATTTTGATTATATTTACAAATTGATACATATTTTTTTTTCTCTTTTTAGTTTCGATTTGTAACGTTTTGAAGTCGGTTTTCATTTTTGTTAAAAATAATTTATTTTTAATTTTTTAGTGGTAATTAGATATTTTGTTTAAGTATAATATTGGTAGGCTAACTAAACTACTGCTCCAATAAGTCAGCGAAGTTTTGGAGTGAACGACAATAGTCAATCGAGATTTGTCCACGTCTATTTTTCCACGTAAATCTTAGACGTTAATAAGATTTACCTTCTATAATTAGATCAACCTAATATCCTAAAGGAATACGTATAATATGAAAAGAATTTTCTTTCAACTCCTAACCGTTGAGGAGATATATCTTACATCATCACAAATTCTTAAACAGCTTTAGAAAATATTATATGAAAAACGTAATAAATGCCTGTAGAATTTGAGAGTTGCTTTCGATTTCCCTAGGATCCCATCATCAGATCCTGACTTGGTGTTAATGTGAATATCTTGGAAGTATACCCTACCGAACAAAAAAATTTTAATCAACCAACATTTAACGCAGACATTAATCAACAAACATAAAAAGAACCGTTGAGAAATTGTACCTTCCATCATCAGCTCATCCACATGAGATGATGATTTTCAGATACAAATGCTTGAACATCTTTAGAAAATATATCAAAAACATAGTAGGTGCTCATAAAATTTGAGAGTTGTTGGAAGTCGGTTAAAAATTGTAGACTGATCATAATAAATTCGCGACAAAATCCGAAAAGATAGTTTCATTTATAATGTCAAGTCAATACTTTGACCTAAGAAAGTACTCGGTTAAAAATATAAACATCCATCACTGGACTACAAACATCTGAGTTTACAAATGAATGTCCCAAGTGGGACTCGAACCCGCGACCGTTGGTGGTAGAAAGTAGGGTCTCTACAAACTGCGCCAACGTGTCGTCACTTAAATATATTATATATACACACACCGGCATATTTAGCGGAACATAAAATAAAGGTTTGATATCAACATCATATAAGGTTGCTGGCTGGTTTAAACGTCATTTAATTTAAAAAGAAATCTTTTCAAATTAAGAAAACAACTGAAAATATCATTTTATGCAATTATTTTAGTTTTATTCAAATACACCTTATCTGGAGCGAACTTCGAAAATTTCTTCCTTTTCTTTCTGTTTGTTGTTTGATTTAATTTAATTAAAATACTGTTTTTTGTAAGTTTTTTTAATCGCGTATCTTTTTGGAGTTGAGGACTGAATTATGCCTAACTAAGACCCAACGGAGATTGCCAGGGCACTCGTAATGGGAAGAAATGGTCAAACCTACAGAGTGATATCCAAAGATCTTCGTCGACCAGTTTCAACGACCCATCGCAGTATTCAACGGTTCAGGGAGACCGGTACTTATGTGAGAAGAGCAGGACAAGGTAGAAAAAGACTCACTTCGAGTAGGGATGATCGTTTCATTCGGCTTCGTGTACGTAGGAACCCCTGTTTGACAGCCGTTCAAGCCCGACATAAGTTAGAAGCAGTGCGGGGTGTAACCGTAAGTGAGCGTACGGTACGAAGAAGGTTCGAAAAAGCTGGTTTGGGTTCATTTGTGCCTGCCAAGGCTCCAAGGCTCGAGGTAAATCATCGTAGAAACAGGTTAACTTTTGCTCAGGAACATCGACTTTGGAACGCGGACCAATGGAGTAAGGTATTGCTTAGTGATGAGTGTAGAATTCTCTTAAATCAAATTGACGGCAGGCAAAGAACATACAGACGCAAAGGAGAACGTTAAAAGCATTCAGACAAACTTTGAAACTACAGTTGCATACGGTGGTGGATCAATAATGGTTTGGGCGGGCATTTGTTTGGGAGCTCGCACAGACTTGGTAGTGATTGACAGAGGGAGTCTGACTGCAGACCGCTATATCAGAGAAATTTTAGAAGAAAATGTCGTACCGTTTGCCCCATATATCGGTGACGATTTTGTTTTTATGCTGGATAATGCTCGGCCGCATACCGCTCGGATAACTCAAGCTTATCTTAATGATATGAATATCTCTCTTATGGAGTGGCCGGCGAGATCACCAGATATGAACCCAATAGAACACGTTCGGGACTTGCTGAAAATAAAAGTTAAGTCCAGAATTCCAGCTCCTGCCAACGTGGGTGAACTGCGAATCGCCGTAGTTGAGGAATGGCGGAGACTATCCCAGGAGACCATCGATAACGTGGAGCACGTGGAGGAAATACGCGATATTAATCACCATTTTTTCTAATTTAACTAATTGTTATTTTAATATAAATTTTCACTTTTCCCGGTTACATGAAAAGTTCAAAAATGTACCATTTTTCACAAATAGCCTTTACTCGCAAAATCTGTTCTTAATGTGATCTTATTTTAAGTAAAACAAATGAAACTTTAAATCACAAAAGAAGTGTAGTAAGTCAATTTTAAAATAAAACCATATTTTTTTAATTATGGATTTTTTTTGTTTTCCGCTAAATATGCCGGCCGCCGTATATTTGGCGCGTAGCAAAAATATACTGAGAAGTTCGATGGTTTATGACTACGACTCGATAAACCGCGATCTTATAAGGTTTCTTGATTTTTGATCTTATTCATAGTTTTTTTTGTTTTAATAGGGTCATACTCAGAAAAAGTGTACATTTGTCATCTTTTCTTGTCCCGCTACTTCATACTTCTATAAATGTCATATTTTACAAATATAATTTAAAAAAATGCCTTTGTTGCTATATTTATCTATTAATAAACTGATTTCTTTAGTATTATATCTATAATTTACATTAAAACATACTTTTTTTTGAGATTAATTTTCTTAAAAATCATCTCTCTATACATTTTTTCAATGTCCTAATGACCGTTTTACTTGTTCAGAGACTGGTTGTTACGAATAATAATAGATTTATCGAACATTGTGTATACCTATATTACATTTGCTAAACTAATCAATTAAATTAGAATAAATTTATTCGTAAATCATAAAAGGAAAAAAATATTTTAATAAAATAATGTATGTCCTAAAATTATGTCATTTTGTTACTCAGGGTGAGTTACGCATAATAAAATTTAGAAAGAATTTATTTAAAAGAGTAGAAATATTTTTTCTGTTTTGGCTGTACTAGTAATAACGTTAAAATTGTTACTGCTGCGGCCTTTGTATTTTCATTGTCATAGTTCACTCATGATTTTTTGTCAAACAAATATTTTTTTAAAAATGTCTCAGGGTAATAAACGACTATTATTTTGGTAAATATTTTATAATTTTCTTTTAATAACTAAATACTTTTGTTATATTTTGTCCAACCATTATAACTATACTCAGTGTTTTTTTGTGTAATACACGGTTTACGTGAAAACCCTCTTTAAAGTTATAATTTCTCAGAATTGATTCTCAGGTTTGTTATATTGCGTGACGTTACGAAACTGAAAATTTTTTAAGCTTAGTTCATAAAAACAAATAAATAATTATTTTATGTAGTATTATAAAATATTTTTTTCAGAGAAAAATATTAAAATACATGTTGTAGGTAAATGGTGATATGTATGATGGCAGAGATCACAAAGAATATCTAATTTAATAGTTTCTTGAATTTATGCGAATATTTGACTTTATAAATGAAATTTTATTTCAGTAGACACGCCGAGAGACAAAAAATATAGAGAACGTCTGAAACCAACTTTATATATTATTTTTGTTAAAATTCCATTTAACCATTATTACTTTTTTTTTATTAGCGATATCTGCGATCAGTCTCTTTTAGACTATAAGCGGATCTTGTGGGCCTGTGGGATGTGGGCCTATTTCTTGTTAGAGGTGCTTACCAGCGGTAGCTACCTTTTTAAGTGTCTAAGATCTAGCTCTTGGATATCGTATCGCTTCAAGCGTGTGTAGTAGCTGATATACAGCAGCACAGATGCCAGGTAATTTGGTAGATTTTTTAAGGCGGTGTTTATATTTTTGTTTGGCTGTGTTAATCTGGAGTACCTCATGTATCTCGGCGTCCTTGTGTAGCTCTTCTTTCATTCAATATGTTTTAATAGTATAATTTATTTAACATCAGTATTGTGGACAAAAGTCGAAGGTGGCCGAACGTAGACGAATTCACTCGACGGCGAGTCGTCGACACGCATTTGTTTTAAGCCACGCCCTTTTTATTAACTTGTTAACGGTTAAACTATTGTGTGTATTTAGAGGTCTGCTGCACATAACTGAGGAGAAAAAGCTGCACGTCACTGAGGAGGACAAGCAGTTCAAGCAAGACGACGAGTGGCTACCGGATCCTGCACGCTTCTCTTCTCGAAATCGGAGACATTGGTGAGAGCAGCTAGAGTATTGACATTTGAGAACAAGTGTCAACGTTGAGCTACAGGATGAAGCATTGTCACATCGAAGAAGCTGAACGCGGTGAGCTTCAAAAAAAAATGTTACGGATTAAAGCATCTCGTCCACCACCTAAGACGAGCAGATTATTTCGACTGGATCCAGTACTGGAGGATGATGTGCTGCGTGTAAGAGGCCGTATAGGATCTGCCACCTCGCCCCTCCAGATGAAATGACCTATTATCCTCGATGAAGGCCAACGCATTAGGATACTCCTTGTACTACGAGAACATTGCGCTGGGGTCACGCCAATCGAGAACGTGTAGTTCGTACTTTCCCAACAACCATTCAATTACTTTGGAATGAACTACTTCGGGCCGATGATAGTGAAGATCGGCAGATATCGAGAGAAGCGGTGGGAAGCGCTGTTCATGTGTCTCAAATTGCGTGCCGTGCATCTGGAGATCGCCCATTACTGTCCACGAGTTCGGCGATCATGGCGCTGAGACGAGTGGCAGCTAGAAGAGGACGGCCGAACACCATTCACTCAGACAACGCCACCAACTTTAGAGGAGGGGACAACGGATTTTTTTTTACGCTCTGAATTAGTGCTTGACTACGTTCCACCTGATGGTAAGCGGTAATGCAGTCGTAGATGGTAAGTCGCACTAATTCAGTAGCCACCTATTCACTCTTGCCTTAAAGACACCCATATTGTAATCGGACGGAAACTCGGACGCAGGCAGGTTGTTCCAATCCTTAGCCGCACGTATGATATATGACGAAGCGAAACGCTTCGTCCGGATAGATGGAATGTCCACTACATAAGGATGGAGACTAGTCATTTATCGCGTCGTCCGATGATGGAAAGGGGATGGGGAAATTAAAATATCATGTAATTCCTGCGCACACTCTCCAAAATGTAACCTTTTTTTCTCCCCTTCCCTCCCGGACACAAACCAATGTAGACGTGTTTATTGCTTTAAAATTCTAAATTTAAATATGATTTTGTAAGTTAAATCAGTGCGGAATAATAGGAGTGCATAAACGTCAAGAGATATGACAAGCAGCCCACTCACACTTACAACGTAAGTAACCACTTACACGAAATCACACTGCATGAGCTTAAGAAGAGGACAAGCTAACTCACCTAATGTAAATTATACCCTGTGAGAGAGAAATGACATTATAATTGACAGGACTGCTCGCAAGTTACGCAACTTAATCAAACGGAGGTCTTGGTAAATTGGACGGACATACGTACAGATCGCTCTCTGGCCACTTTAGTAGACCCCTACGAGTTTATCGACATACAACCTCTTCATATTCTATACTTTCCTAGTAACTTAAATAGAAATAAAGTACACAATGCCTCTCAAGCGAACTCCCCCCGCCTCACCGCTACCGGTGCCTGCCGCGGCCGCAAATCGTGCGCAAACGGTCGGTAGTACGGAACGCTCCACTATGCAACATTGTGAATCGGCGCCAGATCTACCGTCGCTTATGTTAAATATTACAGAACGCAAGAAAAGGAAACATGACGGAGAACCTGCGAATATTACATCGTGTATGAATGAGTTGTTTGCTACTTTTTCGCAAGAACAAGAGAAACGATTTCACGAGTTGATATGTACTATTTCTAACATCAGGGAGCAAAACGAAGAATTGCAAAAAAGTGTCAACTTGATGTCTAATAAATATGATGAGTTTTTATCTCGCATTTCCACTCTCGAGTTGGAAAGAAAACAGGATAAGAAAATAATTTCTTTACTTGAAGAAAAAATTGAGAGGATGGAACAGAAATCACGTAGTGCGGGCATTGAGATTCGTAATATCCCAAAACTAGGTGAAGAATCGAAAAATAATCTCTCTAATATCGTTAAAAATGTTGGCAAGGTATTAAACATTGAATTGGGGGACTCTGATGTGAGGGATGTGTACAGGATTAGCTCAAAGGATATGTCAAACTCCATTATAGTAGAACTCTCTTCGGTTATTACCAAAGAAAAAATAATTAACGGGGTAAAATCATTCAATAAAACAAAATCAAAGAGTGAAAAATTAAATACGACACATCTGAAATATGCTGACCCTGCTAAACCTATATATATCTCGGAAACTCTGTCCCAGGGAACTCAGAAATTATTTTATTTGGCGAGAAAATTTTCGAAGAACCATGATTATAAGTTCTGCTGGACATCTCGGGGTGCTGTATATCTACGTAAAAGAGAAAATTCATCGCAAATAAAAATTAACAGCCTTGCGGATATAGAAAAACTTAATAAGATGGAATGACTAGATTTAAGATTCACTTTACTCAATAAATTTTGTTATGTTTTATACAATTATACACAATTCAAATATACACTTTACACATTTACATATTTAAATAAACTCAAATTGTTCCTATACAAGTACATAATTTATCTACACACTATATCTATTTTGATTTTTGAGCCTTTCAAGTGTTATTCACCTCTTACATATATAAAACCAGATATAAGACTAAAAATTATTTTGATTAAATTTATCTTTATTCTCATAATTCGATACTATAAATGATATAGGAAATGATCTCGACAAAGTGTCTGTATCTTTTTCTAAATCGTGCAACGTCGAGGACTGTGTTACATACATTCCCCCGCATCGCTCCGGTTTAACTATTATTACGCAGAATATTATAAATAAAAAAACAGTATAAATTGTAATATAAATAGTTTTGAGATCCTAATGAACCGACTTAATATTAGTTTGGATGTTATAATTTTAACGGAATGTTGGTTATTAAAAAATCAAAGTATCCCGTCTTTATATGAATATTCCTCGGTGGCCACTAAATCTCACATACTCCAAAATGATGGTGTAGTCATATATGTCAAAAAAACTCATACTTTCTCTATCGAGGAACCCCATTATCAAGATGGCAACTGTTTAATATTGAAATTCAGGGACCTAATTATTATTGCTATATATCGATCTCCATCGTACAAAAATATTGACAATTTTTTACTATCCTTAAACACAATATTAGAGAAATATTCCAGATATAAAAATATAGCTATCGTTGGTGATATTAATATTGATATAACCGCAAGTAAAATTGATTCTAATGCTGAAAAATATTTAATGCTAACTTCCTTTCATGGTCTATTACCAGCCCATACACTGAAAACTCGAGACTTAAGTGGCTCTTGTATTGATCATGTTTTGCTTAAAACTAAATGTAACCCGGTCACTTTAGTTCTGGAAACTTTTATAACAGATCATAAACCAGTAGTTTTGTACATGAAATTTAAGCAAAATGTACAATTTTCTAAAGTTTGCATCAAGAAAATGAATATTGATAAAATACTCATTGATATAGAAAATATAAATATGGCCCCTATCTTTGATACTACTGATCCAAATATTTCCATTAATTATTTAATAGGCTCAATAAAATCAATAATAGAAAATAATACGGTTATAGTTAAACTATCACGAAAAAATAAGATTATCAAACCCTGGATAACGCCAGGTCTGCTTAGATGCATTAAACATAGAGACAAGTTACACATGCAGGCGCGACACTGCTCACAAGACGACACACTTAATAAAATATACAGACGTTATAGAAATTTTTGTAATGATCTACTAAAGAAAATTAAAAATGAATACGATAGACAACAGGTGAATAAAGTTAGAAATGACAACAAAAAATTATGGCAAACACTTAAAAATATTACAAATACCTCAAAACAGAAAGAGCAAGGTAAGGAATTATTAAATTTACAAAATTCCCCTCAGCAATCGGTAGAATATATTAACCGATATTTCAATAACATAGGGGAAGATCTCGCGAGGCAGTCCCATGCTTGGCGTAATGTGGAGAGTGCAGATAAATACCATATGACATCTCAATTTGATTCTTTTGCCCTAATGGATACAGACAATCAAGAAATTAATAATATAATAATGAATCTTAAATCAGATAGTACTGTTGGTTGGGACGGAATCTCAAACAAATTAATTAAGCAATGCAAAAAAGTTCTTATACCTTCGTTAACACACATATTTAATTGTTGTTTTAGAAATGGTATTTTTCCCAAAGCTCTAAAAAAATCAGAAATACGCCCTATATTTAAAAGCGGAGACAAATCTATCCTAAAAAACTACAGACCCATTTCTATTCTACCAGCATTTTCAAAAATTTTGGAAACTTTACTTAATAAAAGACTTGTCAGTTATCTTGAACAAAATGGACTTATTTCTGACAGCCAGTTTGGTTTCAGAAAAGGAAAATCCACAAGTGACGCAGTGCATACCTTGACCAATTTTGTTTCTTCAAGATTGGATAAAGCAGAAAAATGTATTGGGATATTTCTTGATTTGGCGAAAGCATTTGATACCGTTTCTATCCCTGAATTGATTAACAAACTAGAGAGAATCGGTGTCAGAGGTAATCAGTTAAGGCTATTTGAAAGTTTTCTTTCGCAAAGATATCAATGCGTTAAAGTGGATAATTATATAAGTTCTGATCTTTTAATTAAACATGGCGTACCACAGGGAAGTATTTTGGGACCTACCCTATTTCTGATTTATATTGATGAACTGTCAAGAATACCGCTTAGCCATGGCCGAGTAGTTTCGTATGCAGATGATACTGCTCTATTATTTGCGGCAAATACTTGGAAAGATGTATTTATGCTAGCACAGTCTGGATTCAATGAAGTGGTTAACTGGCTTCATAATAACTCACTCACACTTAATGAAGACAAAACTAAATTTATCACTTTCTCCATAAAGCAGCCAAATAATATAATTTATAATTTCAATATTTTTTCTCATACCAAGTTACATTTACAATCTACAAGTACATGTTCGTGTTCAAATCTTGAGCGAGTTGATAACATTAAATACTTAGGAGTGACGATTGATAGTAACCTTAATTTCAAACAACATATAAATACTTTAGTTAAAAGATTGAACAACATGACTTTTATCTTTAAACGTCTTAGAGATATTGTGGAACCAAAGCTTTTAAAATGCATTTATCAAGCCTTATGTGAGTCCATACTGACGTATTGTATATCATCATGGGGTGGGGCTGCCAAAAGTTCAATAAAAAGAATTGAAATTGCGCAACGCTCTATTCTCAAAGTATACTCCTCTAAACCTTTCTTATATCCAACTGAACTGCTTTATAAAGAAGCGGAGGTTTTATCTGTACGACAGTTATTTATTTTAAATATTTTAATAAAACAACATAAGGAACTACCATTTAATTCACTTTACGAAAATAAACGTAGAAAATATGCTGTGGCCGAAATTCCATCACACTTAAACTCAGTTTTTATAAAAAGATTTTATTGCTTTCTTGGGCCATACTTATATAATAAAATTAATGAACTAATAGATATTTATAAATTAAATAAAACAGATTTCAAGAAAACAATTAAATCATTTCTACAAACCTTATCCTATGAAAGAACTGAAAACTTACTTACCGTTTTGAAGTAACGTAAAGAAATTAATACAGGCTCTTGCCTTATATATCTTTATTTTAATTCTATATTAAAATCTATTTTTAATTAATATTTTTTTTTTAATAATTGCACACAATAATCACACACACTAGCTCACACACATACACACACTCACACATACACACAAACTTCCTCTCTTAATGTAGGCGCATACAGATACTCAAACACTCATACTCACACATACACATGCACCACACCGCAAATTACACGCACGCACACACACACACACACACACACACACACATACATTAATCATAGAGAGGATCACACAACAAGCCTCTGATTATGTAGGTAGATCTTTGGTTTTCAACATTTTGTTTTTTTTTTGTTTAATTTTTTAATTAACTTTGTTCTAAACATTACTTTTGCATGTCAACTGTGTTTTTTACTGGAGGGAATTGGCGCTGCTAGCTGGAATACAGGTTTCCTAGTTCAGCTACAGATGCTGCATTCACATATTAGCGACATTTTATTTTGACATACATTATTTTGTAAAACTTGTTAAACATCTTTTTGGATAATAAAATATTATTATTATTATTATTATTATTATTCTGAATTAGTGCTTGACTGCGTTCCACCTGATGGTAAGTGGAAACGCAGTCGGAGATGGTAAGTCGCACTAATTCAGTAGCCACCTATTCACTCTTGCCTTGAAGACACCCATATTGTAATCGGACGGAAACACTGACGTAGGCAGGTTGTTCCAATCCTTAGCCGCACGCATAATAAATGACGAAGCGAAACGCTTCGTCCGGACTGGTGGAATTTCCACGACATAAGGATGGAGTCCAGCCGTTCGTCGAGTCGTCCGATGATGGAAAGGGGATGGGGGAATTAAGTCGTGTAATTCCTGCGCACACTCTCCGAAATGCAACCTATAGAATACACAAAGGCTGGCAACCCTACGTCGGTGATCGAGGCTTTGTAAGTTGGCTTTTACCAGGGTAGGGTCACCAATAAACCTCAGCGCACGCCTCTCAATCGAGTCTAAGGCTGACAGATGGCATTTTGCAGCACCAGCCCATATGTGACTACAGTATTCTACGCACGATCGGACTTGAGCTTTGTATAGATTAAGAAGCTGTCTCGTTGTGAAATACTGTCGGACCTTTGCGAGGATGCCAACTTTCCTCGCTGCTATATTAGCCTTGGACGCGATGAACCGCCCGTAGTTTATGTTGGGGCTAATGTCCATTCCCAACAACTGCAGTGTATTCTAGAGGTACATTTCGGAAAGTAGGAATCAAGGTAAAAGGACTCCTTTTGTGGTGAACAGACACGCCTGTGTTTTGGTGGCGTTGAAACTCACAAGATTGGCATCGCCCCAAGTGGAAACTGCCTTGAGTGTGAGATTCAACCGCTCTACATGGCCTCTCTTTCGGACTAAATTTGATCTCTACTGGCTCGAGGATTTGGCAGGTATCTCTCTACAACTGTGCTGTCGTCTGCGTACCCATGGATACCGGGTGTAAGCAGGTCGTTGATATGAAGCAGGAACAAGGTTGCAGAGAGAATAGACCCCTGAGGAACCCCTGAGTTGGTATTTAAGGGTTGTGATGAACAACCCTCAACCCTCAGGAAATCTTTAATCCAGTTGATCAGGCCAGGAGATATACCATAGGCTGAAAGCTTGCTTACAAGGCTAGCATGCCAGACCCTGTCAAAGGCCTTTGAGACGTCGAGGGAGACCGCAATCGCCTCCCCGTTTCGCTCAAGAGCCTCGCCACAGGTGTGATTGGCATACACTAGAAGGTCCCCAGTCGACCGATTCCGGCGAATTCCATATTGTCAATCATTGAGGAGATCATTCTGTTCAAGCTATGCCATTATTCGATTGTTCAATACACGCTCCATAATCTTGCAGTGTATGGAGGTGATTGAGATCGAACGATAATTGGCAGGGTCAGCACTGCTACCTTTCTTGGGCACTGGTTGCACGTTGGCAAGCTTCCAGGATTTAGGTACTATTCCAGTCCTAAGAGAAAGGCGGTACAGGCGTGTCAGTATCGGAGACAACTCGGGAGCACATGTTTTAAGCACTATCGCTGGTATACCATCAGGACCACTTGCTTTATTCACATATAGACGACACAAAACTCTCTTTACCTCTTTTTTTCAGGCATTGAGATCCCGCAGTGAGGTAGATGTGGAAGAATAGCATTGCCAGAGTCTAGACATGAATTTTGGGCAAAAAGGGAAGCAAGTAAAGACGCCTTCTCTTTTGTCGTATGAGCCAGGGATCCGTCAGATTTTACCAGCGGTGGCAGTGAGGACCGACAGAAGTTCGTCTCGACCGCTTTGGCAAGCGACCAAAAAGCTCTGCTGCCAGATGGTTGGGCAGAGAGCTTTGTGCCAAAATGTGTAATTCGGTCAAGACGAGCCTTCTTTAATATCTTTTTGTAGGACTTGGCGGCTAATTTAAAGGCTCTCTTCTTGGATCTTACATCCGGAGTTTTGCGGTCTCGAGCATCAACCCAGGCAAGGTAGGCCGAATGCTTACGCTTTTCAGCAAAGGTGTATTCAGCATTAAACCATGGGCGAGCTTTGCCACCGACGGGTACATCAGAGAACTCAGAGACTCATCAGAGAATAAAATATTCCATTGCTTGATGCATCATATCAGTTATAGCATCCGCACAACTCGACGGATCGGAAGAAGAGAAGCAGACCTGCCGCCAAGGGAAGGATGCAAAAAAGTGTCGCATCTCATCCCAATCTGCTGACTTGTATTGCCATACGGGCTGTCTACCAAGAATAAAACCAGCGGTGAAGGAGGAAGGACTTCTGCATTGTATGGAGTGGTGCTACATTCCCCGAGGTGCCCCGAATCAGGGAGGCCACTAACCACTTCCTGCTGGGGTCATCTGCTAGCCTGCCTACAACCGGGCTGGAAAGACGACGACCGATGCACACACGTGAGGGCGTGGCGTGAGCCAGCAAGGCGCTTGCTGATCATTTTTGGCGAAGATGGGTGCGAGAGTACCTCCCACTCTCATTCTTATCGGTGGACCAACGAACAAGACAAAGATTCTGCAAGCGGGAGACATCGTGATGATGGTTAACCCCATCTTGTCACGTAACATGTAACTTATGGGCATCGTGAAACGAGCCTACTCGACGGTGACGCACGAGGTGCAGACGTTCGAACGAAGAGCGGCGGCTTCAATCGTCCCGTCACTAAGCGCGTTGTGCTGATCGTGCTGATGAAGAATGAGGCGCACAGCGCTACGCTATGGGGAGAACGTAGTACTACATCCGCCGGCGAGTTATCGACGACGGCACCAGACCACGAGCGGTAGCAGCCGACCGTTCACGATCGTACCCGAACACATTAGTTTTAAACCATGCCCCTTTTATTAGATTGTTAACAGTTAAACTACTGCGTGTAGTTAGAAATAGGCCACGCCTATTTTATTTACGGTGTTTGTTTGTAATGACTTGTCCACACCTCAGCGTGTGTGAGTCATATAGCACTCTTTTAGAGTCCCCCTAAGCCGTCTCCATACCATTCGATAGTTTCGTAAGCCGTGGTCCGAATCTCGCAGGAGGTGCCATTACGAAACTACACCACTTGAACTTCATAATCCATTTCTAGCCTGTGCGCCTCTACACCCGGTAACGTAGTTAAGGCCAATAGGGCTAACCGCACTCTACATTCAGGAAAAATATGTACGGCATGCATTTACTCCGGATAGCAACATCGAGCTGAGCAGACGTACTACAGAGCGTAGCAGTGGAAAGACAGTATAAGTGAAGTGAGTCTAGCGTTGCCAGAGAAGTGTTAGTGTACATTGTAGTGAACTAAGAGCTTGTAGAGCTCTCAAAGAAATCTAAAGACGGACCATCTGTGCCACAACCCGCGTCTATGAAGCATACTCTGCCTTTCGCAACCCACGTGTATTCTGTAAACCCGCTGCCAACAGCATCCTCTGCTCCTTCAGAGTGTCAGTGCCTTCACCACATCCTGCGCCTTCAGCGCAATATTTATTACCACTAAGCCGCTAAAAGAGCAGCACTAGAAACATTGACATCGATTTAGACATGACAAGGCGTGGAGCAACCTCACAGCAGCCGTGTTTCCTGCGAACTATAATTTAGCGTACTGTCAAGGCTTGTACACGGGAAGTCTGTTGTTCAGCTGTTCGCGCGGGGCGCTAAATGCACTGCGCGTCCAATATAATAATCTTTTCAGGATGATGTTGAAACTCCCTCGTTTCTGTAGTGCCTCTGGGATGTTTACCCAATCGCTTACAGATGGTTTCCATGCTATCATCAGGAAAAAGGTAGCTTCGCATGTGATAAGGATTCGGGGGAGCATAAATAGCATCCTGAAAATCGTGGCTTAGGACACGAGAGCTCCTTTGCTGAGGCAGAACCATTGTCCGCATGAAATGCCTCGTAAGTACAAACACACTAAATCACTTTTGTTTTGTTTTGTTTGTATTTGTTACTAACCCTAGTGTATAAGTTGTATTATCTAAGGTGTATACTAACAAAAAATGGTTCCTATACTGTTCCGAATAAAAACAATTACTATTATTTTAATTTGAGTACCTTCAAGACAAGAGTGAATAGGTACCTTCTAGGCAAGCGCACTCCTATTAGGACGGATTCACGCTACAATATCGGCAACAATGTCAAACTCAAATAAACTTGGAATCGAGCGAGACAACAAACGATGGCAGTTATATTGCCATTAGGTCAGAAAATGTTTTGCCCGCCCCCGTTGTGTAAAGTGTCTAGGGGACCACGGGACTTCAGACTGCCCGCGTAGGGAACCCGTACCAGACGCCTCTTTGAGCAGTTCTTTGCGGAGAGCAGGGAACTCACGCGAATTATAGTGGGTGCTCCCGCGCACCATAAGGGCAGGACTCTGGTACGCGCCCTACACAAAGGCCAATGCCAAATGTATACACCGGTACCAGTGCCGACAACTAACGTATGAGCGAACCGCATGGCTACCCAAAGCTGGGGTCTACCCAAGAGGCCTTCATTGCAGACAGATATCATAGTGCCTTCAGGGCAGACACGAGTCACGACACTCACGTTGGATGAAATATTCTCATCATTTAAGGCGTTATGTTCTATGAGAAAATAGGAGCCATTTCTGCTACATTCACCTCACTAACAAACTAACAAATGGCTTGTTTAGGTAGAATTAAACCCAATTGGTGTACCTCCTTTTTAGCTACATACCGATTTCACTACTAAACCGCATAAGTAAAATCAACGAAAGAATAATATAAGCCAAAAAAAGGGCCATAGCATAGGCCAAAACTCTCATATTTCCTGAACAATTCAGTATGCACCGCTTAACGCAGCACATACATAGACATTTTAACATTTTTAATTGATCAGTAGGCACAGGTGTGCTCTTTTCTATAGTAAAGGCGTTTGACAAAATCTGGCACAACGGTTTATTATATAAGCTTTACCGAATGGGCGTACCAAATGGTCTCGTTCACATCAAACGAGAATATTTGTCAAATCGTTTCTTCCGTTGCAGAGTAGATGGTACATTTCCCATACCACACCCCATAAGGGCAGTAGTACCTCAGGGCTCAAAGCTAAGACACGAGAGATACTTTATACACTCTACACGATCGACATTCCGAGGCATGAGACTACGACCATCGCCCTCAATGCGGATGACACAGCCATTTATGCCCCAGCAATATGCACTAATAGAATAGTTTCAAGACTTCAAAAGGCAGTCATAATCATGGGGCATTGGTTCCGAAAATGGAGTAGTGAGTTGAACCCTGAGAAAAGAGTGGCTGCGTACTTTTAACTAAAACCGATTTATACGCATAGCCACAGGCAGCCTGGTGCACAGTAGACCTACACAAAGAATTACAGCTAGAGATCATTAGGGAAGTACATAAAAACAACTTTCATTAACTAGGTACTTTGCAATAATATCAATGCACACAGACGAGTTATTAGTAAACGCCGCTAATTACGAACCCGTAGATGACATAACAGATAGGCACAGACGACCAAAAGACGTAATTTAGCCTTTATCTTTAGGAACACACACCGACACCGTACACACAATCACCGTTCTCGCCGACGCGAAAGAGGTCCCAAATTGTATACGACTCCTTCAAGAGTCCCACTAAGTCCCCCGAATTTTATGCTCCATTTTTAGGTAGGACGTTCTGTCCGCCTCACCACGCTGTAAAGGCCAGTAGAGCCAACAGCACTCTACATTCATCGTCAGACAGCCATCGAAGAGGCGAGAACAAGAAGAATAAACGAACAAGCAAGAAAAGAATTTGAACCTCTTATACAGTCGACGACAATCAGTTTATAATTTTTGTAACTTTAAAATACATTATTTTATTTAATGTAAATAATACATTACAATAATGTAAATAATATTTATTAAACCAAACAATTGTTTCTATACTACGCTTTATGACATCAGTTTTGTTACGAAGATTCTCAGTATCGTTACCTATCAGTTTAGTTACAAATGTCAAATGTACACTTTTTCTGAGTATGACCATTTAATCTTATGTTCTTATTGATTGAGGTGTTATTACTTAGATAGTGTGTTAGTTTTGTTATTATTTTGATTTTGTGAATATATACGTATTGAGCATGCATGTTTTAATTTAAAATACACTATATGATAGACTATATAAAATACAGTATATGAGGACAGGACATATAAGGACAATGGTGGCCCAGGTGACAGGAAAGAAGGCCCAGCAGTAACACGCCCCTTGGATAACCGAGTGATGTGGGTTCAAATCTGGGACTCGCACCTCTGATATTTTCATGTGCGAATCATTCATATCATGATTACCACTTGTCTTACGGTGAAGGAAAACTTCGTGAGGAAACCTGCATGTCTGAGAAAACCTAACAAGTTTTCGAAAGGCATGTGAAGTCCGCCAACTCGCACTAGGCCAGCGCGGTGGACTATGGCTGGACTGATCTCCCTCGTACTGAGGGAGGCCCGTGCCCAGCAGTGGGATGTTAAAAAGGGCTGATGATGATGATATGAAGACAGCGTCGGCATATGAATGCCCGCAGCAGGTGTGAAGCAGGTCTCATGCTTATTTCATGAGGGGAGAGTACGAAAAAACTTACGAACTTTAAAAAATCATTTATCGTTGAACAATATTAGATCTATTCAAAAAATAAGTAAGATTTTATATACTGAGTCTCATTTCAACAAAAGCCTCGAACCTAGTCTTCATGTTCCATTATTCCTTGTTCGTACAGCACACTTTTGCGTACAGCACAAAGTATTTAACATAAAAAATATTAATAGCTAAAATAAAAGCCTATGTCAACAGAATAATAATAATATCAATAATTTCAATTATTATAGAATAAAATATTATATCAAATACACAAAACATATTAGGTATAATAAGCAAAAGAAATGTTATGACTCTAGTCAAATGTTTACATACTTCATTTTAGAAAACCGAACTTTGCTTTGTGTAGAAAAAGTACAATGCTCCTTATTGATTAACCCCTGGTCTGCATTTGACTTGCTAAAAAAACTGCGCGAAGTTGTGTCACATGGCGCCTTATAATAAATATTTCGTATTTGCATGTGTGCGTAAGTAAGAGCTAGTCTAAGAGCTAGCGAACTATAAGACTAACCGTCTAAGTAAAATTACTCACAAAGCTAAGAAAATATTCGTATTTGATGTCATATTATCGTCAGCCGCACGAACACAGAACAACCAAAGTCACAGAACAGACTTTGGTGGCCCCTCTTATTTCTCTGAATTTGCCATAGATGATGTACCTACCTACCGGTCTGCTCCTATTTTCGGTACTTTGGTTCACTCATTTAAAACGACGGCAATATGGATGAAAGGAAATTGCATGCGACTTAAATGTGTGTAATGTATGTGTGGTGTGACTAGAAGGGATGAGGTAGCGTAGTTAAAAAAAAGTGAGGGGCAATAGGCTGGCATGGTAGGGACATGTGATGTTGAAAGTTTTTATGAAAGTTATATTACGAAGAGAAAGAATGCACGTGGAAGGAAAAAAGAGTACGGGAACACCGAAAAAGAGATGGATGGATTGTGTAAAAGAGGATATGCGTATAAAAGGGGTGAATGTTACGTTGACGAATGACGTGATGAGAGTGAAACACGAAGACATCTTGTATCAACCCCACGTGGTATAGGGATTTTTTAAATGTCAAAAAAAACTTTCAATTTTATCTACTCCCACAAGGCTACAATTCAAATATTTTGTAATTTTTATATGTTAGAGCGTAAAAAAAATGATAGCATATTTTAAGGGTGCAAATATGTAGGTACCAGACTAGTAAAGTTGTCATCGGGATTGTAAGGAGTAGTGAGATGGTCCGCATATGGCCTATAATTCATATTTTTTTTCTTTTCGCTTTCGATGAACACTTAAATAAATTCCAAGCATAATGTAACTTTTAAAACTTAAGAAATTCGTAAAATAAACATTGGAACGCATAAATTTGCCCAACTAGACAAGAAAACGACTCCACTGCAGATGTGGAACCATTAAGTCGAAGTAAAACAAAGAACACAAAAAAAAACCCGGCAACACTTTAAAAGTAATAAACTATAGAATTCAGGCTAAATACAAGTGGACAAGGTCCGATAAGAGGTTAGCTTAGGAAACGCGTCATAAATTGAGTTTTTGTGGCATTCGCGAACGTGGGAAGCGAACGGACCCGATGCCAGATGTTTGACAAGATGCAGCAAAAGGAGAAATTTAACCAATGTGAATGATTGTACAGTTGATTTTGCGTAAAACTATTTTTACAGATTGGAAGGGGAAGGCTATGAGAAGGGGTAGCGTGTATATCCCGGGGATCGGACAGCGAGGCGGGATGCAACCAGAGAGAGAGCAGTTCGGGAGTCCGAGGTTGTTGTGCGGGAAGCTAACAAGTGTAGTCTTAGAATTATAAAGTTTAAAGTAAAATAAATCGAGAGTAGAAATAAATAAATTAATTGAGAAAAGTAAGCGTAATAAAGTGCGACGGACGAGGTGACGCAGTATTTCGGTAATGTACTCCAATCCATTTGTAATTTAATAGATTGTTATAGATTCACAGATATATTGCAACTTATATAATTAAATTGAGAGGCTTAACCTTTAGAGACAACCAAACATGCATCCAGAGACCGGACTGGAGATATTGAGCGAGCTTAAGAGGAGATATTAAGCGAGCTTAAAAGAGTATTGTCTATCTTAGATTGGGAATTATGTCCTTATTTGTGGGTTATATCGCGTATTTACTTTTAATATCATGTAGACTAGTTTGGCGAGGCTAGAATGAAGTAAGGGATAAAGTAAATCGCCAATAGTCGAGTGCAACGGCAGATTGCCCCGATCAAGGTCTGAAGTAAATCACTTTAAAGAATGAAATAGATAAATTAACCATCTGTGAATCTAGCACAACACTATGTAAATATATGTAATCAAATTTATCGTAACATTAAGATGTGTGTGTCTTCTCCTTCGACAGCAATGTTAACTTATATATAATTACCTAAACATTAATATTTAGTGAAGCATGTGTGTATTTTAAATGTTAAGATGTACTTAGATTTAAATAGCCCAAGGGTTTTTTCGTTTGAATATGCCGTTTTTCCCTTGCTTAGTATGGCTTTAGGAACGTGAAATATTCGTTCGTGCTTTGAGATATAATCTAATATTTTAAAGTACGATCTAAATAATCCAACAGTTTCTTTTGATATCACTCAAGTTGTTTTGAGTAAAGAACAGATAGTAATTTTGAGAATAAACAGATTTTTGAACCATAATCTTTATTTTATTAATATAATTTTAGTACTCTTCAGGGTGTTTAATAATGGAGGATTCACTCGAGATTCGAACCTTTTCGATTCAATAATAAATTCCCTCATATTACCTAGATAGAATCACGATTCGCATTCCAGAAAGTTAGGTTTAGATGACTGTAGATATACATATATATTATATACCTGTTATGTGGGTTCGAATCCTACTGGCTACGAGATGTTGATTTGTGTTTAATAAGTTTATTCCGAAACCACGACAATTACTCTTCATTCATCTCATCACCTTTTATAATAAATTAAATGAGTTACGTTCGATAGAACTATGAGACTACGTTATATTTTGTTATGTGGGTTCGAATCCCGCTGGCTACGAGATGTTGATTGTGTTTAATAAGTTTATTCCGAAACTTTGGCAGTTACCTTTTATTACATTGATCTAAGCCGATCAATCACTTATCATAATATAAATTAAATTAGCTAAGTTCAATAGAACTATGAGACTACTTCAGAGCTGAATTTAAGAGCATAAAAAGGCCTAATACTGTGCAATCTATGATGGTTTGATTTTATTTGGCTTTGCAAAATAGACCGATTGCATTTAGTTACTAAGTGAAGTACTAAGGTCTGAGAACATTAGCTACGCTAATGTAAATATCTAGTAAATTAGCAGAGACTCCGAGAGCCTACGAGTGCAACGAGAGAGACGACAGACAGGTAGGAACCCGAGCCTTTTGTTTTGTTTGTTTGTTAGGAATTTATATAATGCTAGGGTGACCATGATAATTGTGTGGAAAAGGAGACTAGGCAAGGCAAAAGTAGGGTGACAATGATATTGCGGAATGAAGGACACTAAGGTTGATTGGGCTTTTAAAATATATTGACATATTGACTGAAATAGTCAAGAACAGTACACGGTTCCAGCGTGGCGTTCCGGCGGCGATATCCCGGCACACCAATACACGCCATGTCTTACAGATCAACTCCCGACCTCGGTTTGGCCAAATCATATAACTAATAATAAATATACATAATCATAAACCATGGTTATGGGGCGAGCTACGGCTCATAAATAGCCTGTCTTTCGAGACAAGGCAATAATGCGCTTCTCAGCGATAAAAGGGAGTTGACTGTGCCCCAATAACAATGATTAAAGGCCCCTGTGCTGGGCGTAGGGTTCCCCGTGCTAGAGGGAAATCGGTCGGTTACGATGGCCAAAGAAGGCAAATACATACACCAGCTAATCATGCATTCTAACCTGTCCGTTAGCTTATAATTCTAATTAGTCCTATTCGGACTTCCGAGTGTTGAAGTAACGCTATTCCATAGTTTTATTGAGGTAGGGCTCATACAATACAATGAGCCTCGCGTAGACAGGTAGAATGGGATGATAGCCTGTATAGTCCACCCAACGTATTGTACTGCCCAGGTGAGCGATGCGTCTCCGTTTACCTTGGGAATCCGCGTAATTATAGATAACATGCCAGATACCCAAGTGTCTTTTATCCTGAAGTATTATTTTCAAGAATTTTCCTCAAATATATTTAATCACAAATTAACAAGCTTAGACGATCACACCGTACCATCACAGAATTTTGATGCCGAGTGACCAGGGATCTATGTACGTATTCGAAATAACGGTATGACTAGATCTATAATAGCATAAAAATAGAACACAACGTAGGAATCGTGATTAGGTATGTGAGGAGGAATTAAATAATATAAAATTAAAATAAAATAAAAAGGAGCTAAGACACACACTGTGCATGATATTATTATGTTTAACATTTATTCCATGTATAGGACAAGCAGAAATAACATTGTGCATGTTATTATTATGTTGTACATTTATTTCGTGTATAGGGGGAGCAGAAATAAGCAGTATGTCTAATAAATGTACAATTTACAGGATTTCAAGGAGGAGATTGCAGTATCGGAGATATTATTCTTGCTTATTTCTTAGATTTATTTCCCTACTCTTGTTTTATTTCTTAAAATTCATTTCTGATTTAGAGAATTCACATAAATCGGGACACATCCCGAGTGTTGTCAAACATCTGGTATCGGTATTGTGCTATTATCTAAGATTTTGTTCGACGATTCGTGAAAGCGGCACGGCAATAAGTAAATACTTTAACATCTGGCGAAGTTAGACGGTAAAAGTAAAAGGGTATAAGGCGAACTAGAAATATGTCGACAGGTAGAAAAGGACGTAAGTCAAAGCAGGTAGCAACGGACCTATCCAATGTTAGTGCGGTAACGGAGAGTGAGCGAACGGAAACCGTAGGTAACTCGACTTTAGAGTTGATTTTGAAAAAAATCAGTGCGTTTGAAGGGAAATTACAGCAAATTAGTTCGAAAGTGAATCCAGTACCAGATGAAAACGCGAGTGTTACGTCACATGCGCCGGTTGGGGTGGCGAGTAGCGAAAGTGATAGGGATGTTAGACAAGGAACTAGTTATGAGTCCGCGAGTCACAGCGTAGCGTCTTCTGAAATTCGAAACTTATATGTAGTACAACCGTCGGTTAGCAAACCAAATTTCGATGGAAAACCATTCACAAACCCTATTGCATTTTTAAAACGATTAAAGAAGTATATTAGGGCGGTAAACGGATTTGATCGCGAGATCGACATAGCACTTGGATGCATTACAGGGCACGCTCGACAGGTAATGGAATTATATTCAAAAGATTGGACTACGTTCGCTGATTTCGAAGTTGATTTTAGACGCACGTATTGGACCGAGCGGATCCAGGAGTCTGTGAGGTATCGATTGATTAATGCCGTATATACGAGTAGCTCGGGAATGACGATGTCTGAACATTTTGCCGAACAGGTTGAGTCGATGCAGTCGTTAACTATTGCTTTTAGCGAGCATGATTTAGTAAACGCTATTATGCGGCACTATGCTATAGATATACAGCGGTTATGGTTTACTAGGACCGAGGAAGTTAGCATCATTAGCGGGGCAAAGTTTCTAAGAAGTATAGAGCAAAATATTGTTGAAAAGCCTAAAGGAATTGCGAGAGAGGTAGTAGGTAGTAGTTTTAGAGGAAGAAGGTATAATGGGCCACCATTAGCGCGTCCCGTTGTCGCGACTATAGCTGCTAGAAAGTGGAGTACTAGAGGCTCGAACAGAGGACGGGGGTATCGTCGGGGTCGATCAGACTATAGGGGTAACTATAGCAGGCCTGCCTTACCCGAAACCGATCGAGCCAGACCGGCTATTGCTTTTGTGAGAGAGGGCGAAGGCTCTACTTCAACGGAAAATGTGGGGGAGGGAACGTCAAAAAACTAGGGTCCCCCACACAAACGAGGTCTGATAAATTAAATTTGTGTAAATCGGGGAGTATAGAGATCTCGGAATGCGAACGGGCAGGTGTAGCTTATAATATCTTAATTAGGAACGGATGGAAACCAGGACAGGGTTTAGGAGTCGGCGGGAAGGGTCTAAAACGAGCACTGAAAGGCAGCGTAAATGACGTCGATTACAGTTGTCAGTCGGAAATAAGGGGTATAGGAATCTTATTGGAAAACCAATTTAGTAACGTAATAGAATGTAGCGAGAGGGGCATTACATGTAATTATTGCGCTAGGAGAGGGGCGAGCTTGAATACGATGTTCCACGAACTCGATGAATCAATTAACGAAGAGGTTGATTATTCTTTACCTAAGTTACCTGAAGTATGTGTGTCGTTGTATGGGAGAAGTATGAATGCACTTATCGATACGGGAAGTCAGATTAGCGGAATAACTAGAGAATTGCACGACTCTATTCTCAGTGAAAGCGGGTCTTTACCTGAGATCGCTATTCCGGCAATTCGGATACAGGGGGCATTTGGATCGCGAAGCGAGAGCGCGAATCGATTGGTGTTAATAGAGTTCCGATTAGGTAGTACCTTAGTTGAAGCACCTGTATTAATCATGCGGCGCTTACCTAGGTCACTGATACTCGGATATGATTGGTTAGAACGGGTGAAGGGAGTAGTGAACTGCGGTAGTGAACGAACGTTGACGATTGAACACCTGGGAGTTAAGTGTTGCGTTAAACTAAACTCAGATTGTAAGGTTGAAAGGTTAGGGGGAGAGTCGAATGCAGCCACGATTAATTCTATATTGAACCAAAGTACTAGACCGGCAGGGCATTGCTTGCAAATTAAAGAAGCGGACGTTAAAACCAATAGGGAATACCATTTGGACGATTCAGGCTTAAATAAAGTACAAAGGGAGCTGTTATTACCTATACTAGACAAGCATTGTAAGGTATTTACGGACAAATTAGGGTTGACTAGTAGGTACGAGCACGTTATCGAGTTAGTCGACGAAGTCCCTTTTGTGAAGCACAGTTATCCGGTACCTTTAGCATATAGGGAACAGGTTAAAGAGGAATTAGAAAAATTGGAGAGATTAGGCGTGATCAAACAGGAGGCAACTCCGTACTGTAGCCCTCTCACATTCACTAAGAAACGAGATGGGTCTATAAGACTCTTATTAGACGCACGCGAACTTAATAAGAAAATGGTGGGGGATGCGGGATCACCACCACTCACATCTGAGATTTTACAATCCTTTCATGGAGTGAATTACATTAGTTTGATTGATTTGAATAATGCATATTTTCAAATACCTTTGCACCGGAATTCTAGGAAGTATACAGGTTTCTCTTTTATGGGGAGAACCTATACCTATTGTGTCTTGCCTCAGGGATTAAAAACATCTGTGGCAGGGTTTTCTAGAACAATGGATTCGATATTAAAAGAAGTGCGTGAGTTTTGCGTGAACTATTTAGATGACATTGTCATATTTACTACAGGGGATATAAATTTACACTTAGAGCACTTAGACCGAGTACTAGACAAGCTAGAAACCGCAGGCTTAACGGGCAGACTAGAGAAGTGTCGCTTCTTATGCGTAGAGGTAAAGCTATTAGGTCACATAGTAAATACTAACGGAGTGCGTATGGATCCTGAACGAGTAGAAGCCATACAAGAGTTCCCCATACCTCGAACAATAAAACAATTACGAGGGTTTTTAGGATTAATAAACTATTTCAGGAGGTTTATCGCGAAGTATAGTGAGGAAGTTAGGCCACTTTGCGATTTGTTAAAACAAAACACCAGATGGTCTTGGACACAGGTAGCAAACGATTGTTTCGAAAGGGTTAAGAAACTATTTTTAGACACAATACTTCTTGTACACCCTAACCCGAAGGAAACTTATTACCTGCAAACCGATAGTAGTAATTTGGGGGTTTCCGGATATGTTTATCAGGTAGACGATGTAGGCGAGGAACGGATAATAGGATTTTGTAGTAAGGCGTTAACGGAAACGGAACGGAAATGGACAGTCACAGAACAAGAACTGTGGGCGATCATTTTTAGTCTATCAAAGTTTGAAACGTATTTAAGGGGAGCACGTTTAGTGATTAGGACTGATCATAAGAGCTTGATATTTTTACAAACATGTAAGTTATTAAGCGCACGGATGATACGATGGGTACATTACATAGGACGCTTCGATTATACAGTTGAGCACGTGACAGGTAAACTAAACACGGTAGCGGATGTATTATCCCGCCATATAAAGGGGACCACGGACGTATTAACTAATAAGGCTACGGGGCCGGAGATGTATCTATTTAGAACGTCATTAGGACGGGTAGTACAGGCGAAATGGAAAGAAATAGGTAGTTATCAAGAACGTGACAAGGTCGCTATTGAGATAATTAGACGTATGAAAGTAGCGGGCACGTCTGAATCTAGGTATTATACGCTCAAGGAGGGTGTTCTTTACAGGATCGACGGGAAGACGGATACCTTCAGGTTATATATTGCCGAGGACTTACAGAGAGATTTGGTTGTTAGTATACATGAAGAAATAGGTCATTTCGGACGGTATAAAGTTTATGCTCTGATGAAGCACTGTTATTATTTCTCGAATATGTCTCGTATAATAGGTCAGATTGTCAGAGCTTGTGAGGTATGTCAGAGGTCAAAACACGCGTCAGAAGCACACACAGGGCCGATTAAGACTGTGATAGCGAAAGAGATAGGAGAACGCGTCTTTTGCGATATTTATGGACCTTTGCCAGCGGGTCGTTTCGGATACAAATACATATTCGTAATGCAGGACGTTTATAGCAAACTAATCAGGCTATACCCACTACGTGCGGCAAGTGGAAAAGCTACTTTAACATGTGTGAAAAAGTTCCATAAACAAGTTGAAATTAGGACATTATGTTCAGATAGAGGCACGAATTTCACCTCAAAGATTTTCGAGACGGGCGTTCGCCAGTTAGGTGCGGAACTAACGCACACATCTGTCAGGAACCCGCGACCAAACTCGACAGAGAGAGTTAATAAAGAATTAGGAAGGTTGTTTAGAACATATTGCGAGAAGGCTCATCAATCTTGGGTAGATTTATTACCTAGTATAGAAGATTGTTACAATCAGGTAGTGCACACTACGACAGGCTATACACCAAACGAGGTGGTATGGGGAAAACGGACTCTATTATCGACTGATTTTGGCAAGGGCGTAGTGAAGGAAAACGAATTACGGCGGGAAATGCTAGAACAAATTAGGCAGCATGTGCGGCAAAACATAGTTAAAGCGGCAGGAAGTAGAGAGTCCTACTATAATAAAACGCATAAACTAGTTCATTTCGAAATAGGAGACTTAGTGAAACTTAAGGTCTTTGCGAAGTCAGATGCCGACAAAAAGTTAACAAAGAAATTCATGCGTCTATATGAGGGGCCCTACATAATAGGAGCAGTCCCATATAATAACGTATACACCTTGATTGACGTTCGTACTAATAAGACAAAAGGAAATTATAATGCTATCCATCTGTTTCGTTATTATAAAAGCACGTAAATAATAGGTTTCTACTAGGGACTAGTGAGCGAATACAGGGGAGAAATAGATTTTCAAACGACTAGTGCAAATGCTGAGACATTAGGAAGACTAGGTGTATTAAAAATCTATTTGGGGGAGTGTGAGATGGTCCGCATATGGCCTATAATTCATATTTTTTTTCTTTTCGCTTTCGATGAACACTTAAATAAATTCCAAGCATAATGTAACTTTTAAAACTTAAGAAATTCGTAAAATAAACATTGGAACGCATAAATTTGCCCAACTAGACAAGAAAACGACTCCACTGCAGATGTGGAACCATTAAGTCGAAGTAAAACAAAGAACACAAAAAAAAACCCGGCAACACTTTAAAAGTAATAAACTATAGAATTCAGGCTAAATACAAGTGGACAAGGTCCGATAAGAGGTTAGCTTAGGAAACGCGTCATAAATTGAGTTTTTGTGGCATTCGCGAACGTGGGAAGCGAACGGACCCGATGCCAGATGTTTGACAAGATGCAGCAAAAGGAGAAATTTAACCAATGTGAATGATTGTACAGTTGATTTTGCGTAAAACTATTTTTACAGATTGGAAGGGGAAGGCTATGAGAAGGGGTAGCGTGTATATCCCGGGGATCGGACAGCGAGGCGGGATGCAACCAGAGAGAGAGCAGTTCGGGAGTCCGAGGTTGTTGTGCGGGAAGCTAACAAGTGTAGTCTTAGAATTATAAAGTTTAAAGTAAAATAAATCGAGAGTAGAAATAAATAAATTAATTGAGAAAAGTAAGCGTAATAAAGTGCGACGGACGAGGTGACGCAGTATTTCGGTAATGTACTCCAATCCATTTGTAATTTAATAGATTGTTATAGATTCACAGATATATTGCAACTTATATAATTAAATTGAGAGGCTTAACCTTTAGAGACAACCAAACATGCATCCAGAGACCGGACTGGAGATATTGAGCGAGCTTAAGAGGAGATATTAAGCGAGCTTAAAAGAGTATTGTCTATCTTAGATTGGGAATTATGTCCTTATTTGTGGGTTATATCGCGTATTTACTTTTAATATCATGTAGACTAGTTTGGCGAGGCTAGAATGAAGTAAGGGATAAAGTAAATCGCCAATAGTCGAGTGCAACGGCAGATTGCCCCGATCAAGGTCTGAAGTAAATCACTTTAAAGAATGAAATAGATAAATTAACCATCTGTGAATCTAGCACAACACTATGTAAATATATGTAATCAAATTTATCGTAACATTAAGATGTGTGTGTCTTCTCCTTCGACAGCAATGTTAACTTATATATAATTACCTAAACATTAATATTTAGTGAAGCATGTGTGTATTTTAAATGTTAAGATGTACTTAGATTTAAATAGCCCAAGGGTTTTTTCGTTTGAATATGCCGTTTTTCCCTTGCTTAGTATGGCTTTAGGAACGTGAAATATTCGTTCGTGCTTTGAGATATAATCTAATATTTTAAAGTACGATCTAAATAATCCAACAGTTTCTTTTGATATCACTCAAGTTGTTTTGAGTAAAGAACAGATAGTAATTTTGAGAATAAACAGATTTTTGAACCATAATCTTTATTTTATTAATATAATTTTAGTACTCTTCAGGGTGTTTAATAATGGAGGATTCACTCGAGATTCGAACCTTTTCGATTCAATAATAAATTCCCTCATATTACCTAGATAGAATCACGATTCGCATTCCAGAAAGTTAGGTTTAGATGACTGTAGATATACATATATATTATATACCTGTTATGTGGGTTCGAATCCTACTGGCTACGAGATGTTGATTTGTGTTTAATAAGTTTATTCCGAAACCACGACAATTACTCTTCATTCATCTCATCACCTTTTATAATAAATTAAATGAGTTACGTTCGATAGAACTATGAGACTACGTTATATTTTGTTATGTGGGTTCGAATCCCGCTGGCTACGAGATGTTGATTGTGTTTAATAAGTTTATTCCGAAACTTTGGCAGTTACCTTTTATTACATTGATCTAAGCCGATCAATCACTTATCATAATATAAATTAAATTAGCTAAGTTCAATAGAACTATGAGACTACTTCAGAGCTGAATTTAAGAGCATAAAAAGGCCTAATACTGTGCAATCTATGATGGTTTGATTTTATTTGGCTTTGCAAAATAGACCGATTGCATTTAGTTACTAAGTGAAGTACTAAGGTCTGAGAACATTAGCTACGCTAATGTAAATATCTAGTAAATTAGCAGAGACTCCGAGAGCCTACGAGTGCAACGAGAGAGACGACAGACAGGTAGGAACCCGAGCCTTTTGTTTTGTTTGTTTGTTAGGAATTTATATAATGCTAGGGTGACCATGATAATTGTGTGGAAAAGGAGACTAGGCAAGGCAAAAGTAGGGTGACAATGATATTGCGGAATGAAGGACACTAAGGTTGATTGGGCTTTTAAAATATATTGACATATTGACTGAAATAGTCAAGAACAGTACACGGTTCCAGCGTGGCGTTCCGGCGGCGATATCCCGGCACACCAATACACGCCATGTCTTACAGATCAACTCCCGACCTCGGTTTGGCCAAATCATATAACTAATAATAAATATACATAATCATAAACCATGGTTATGGGGCGAGCTACGGCTCATAAATAGCCTGTCTTTCGAGACAAGGCAATAATGCGCTTCTCAGCGATAAAAGGGAGTTGACTGTGCCCCAATAACAATGATTAAAGGCCCCTGTGCTGGGCGTAGGGTTCCCCGTGCTAGAGGGAAATCGGTCGGTTACGATGGCCAAAGAAGGCAAATACATACACCAGCTAATCATGCATTCTAACCTGTCCGTTAGCTTATAATTCTAATTAGTCCTATTCGGACTTCCGAGTGTTGAAGTAACGCTATTCCATAGTTTTATTGAGGTAGGGCTCATACAATACAATGAGCCTCGCGTAGACAGGTAGAATGGGATGATAGCCTGTATAGTCCACCCAACGTATTGTACTGCCCAGGTGAGCGATGCGTCTCCGTTTACCTTGGGAATCCGCGTAATTATAGATAACATGCCAGATACCCAAGTGTCTTTTATCCTGAAGTATTATTTTCAAGAATTTTCCTCAAATATATTTAATCACAAATTAACAAGCTTAGACGATCACACCGTACCATCACAGTAGTAATGTTTCCACAAGGCTAAAGTTTTGTAAATCTAAAATCAACAATAACAGGCTTATATGTAAAGTATAAATTTTATTCATGTTAACAGATATTTATTATAAAAACTTATTCTTGAACCGTTTTTATAGGTGTATGAAGCTTCGTTGAAGATACATAATAAAATATTATTATTACAGTAATTTATTTTTCGGTAATGGGTTAGTCGGATGGTTTGCTAGCTCTCCTACTATATTATTGTCATTGATTGTCATCCTTGATTATACACAGAGTGTTTCATTTTATTCAAATATCTATATTTAGGTAATGTGAGTATTCGTTTTTTCCTAAATATTTATAGCAAGCTAACTTTTAAGGTATACGGGAACTATGTTGTTGAAACATGTTTGTCCTTTGAAAAAATAATTAAAATAATAATTTCATCAACATTGTCAATTAAAGCATAGTGGACAAAAGACAAGATAATATTGAAATAAAAATACCTCGTAATTATGTAAATATATTGAATCCATACTCATATTTTAAATATCAAATGTATTTGTTTGTCTATCTTTCGCGTCGTAACGGAACAAACGATTATTGTGATTTTTATGTATAGACTAGTTGAGGGACTTGACAGTGTCGTAGGCTTTTTACCACGGAAGGTTATCTCGTTCCGACGAGAAAAATGACAAAATATACATGATTAAAAATATTAATGGAATATCCTCCTTAAAATTTACTTTACAATGACCATTCACAAATTTTAAGGCCAGTTGTTCAAAGAAGAAGGTATAGATTTAAAAGAAGATTACTTCTCACATAGACATTTTGGCAGAACCCAGGACAAGACAGAATACCAAGGTGGTATACCAAGTCCAATTCGGGTCTTTTTGTGTAGTTTAAGTGAATAGATAAATAACATAAATGTTTGTATTATAATAAACATAAGAAATATTTATTGATACTGGATATTTACAGTTTTATATACGTTCACTAAAATTATTTTCATAATTCTTTACAAAGGGAAGTGATTTTTGTAATTTGCGAAAACAAATTTTATTCAAATAAAGTAAAAGCTTTTTGTAGTTAAGCAAAATAAAGCCACGGCTCAGCTAGTCATCATTTTTAGTTATGATTCGCTAATATCAAACCATATTTTATTCATTTATTTAATATCAAATCACTATGTAAATTTAGAACACGCTGTAGCAAGCCTATGCCATGACAGCCGGCCGCCAACTTTACTAGTTTGGTACCTACATATTTGTACCCTAAAAATACGTTTTACACTTAACCATATGAAAATTATAACATATTTAAATAGTAGCCTTGTGGGAGTAATATATAATTGATAATATAAAATTGATTTTTTTTAACATTTAAAAAAAATAACATAAACTGTTTGATACCTGTCATAACGGTAATGCGAGGGGCAACTTGCACTCCTTTTATACGCATATCCTCTTTTACACAATCCAACCATTTCTTTTTCGGTCCTATCCTACTCTTTTTTCCTTCCACGTGCATACTTTACATTCTCCTCGTAATATAACTTTTTTCCCTCCACATCACATGTCCATTGTCCATACCATGCCAGCCCCTCATCTTTTCTATTACTGCGTTACCCATCCATCACAATATTTACATATAGGTTGCATGCACTTTTCTTTCATCCATACCTTTCACCGCCTACCATTTTGAACCGTACAATACTACAGGTCTGTTTTATAGATTTTCCCTTTAAGTTTAAGGGGCATTTGTGAGTCGCATATACCGCCTGAGACCTGTCGCCATTTCATACATCCCGCATAGGGATTGCAATCCGGAAAACCGGATCCGGTAATCCGGTGGATCCGGCATCAATACACGGTCACCGGATCCGGTACTAACATACCGGATCCGGCGACCGGATCCGGTGTTACTAATTTTTGGCAAAATAATAGAGCTTTTGCATGAGTTGGTACTTTAAATGCGTAGTACGTGGTGTTCATGCGTGCGAGTTGGTGTCTGACCTAAAATTTAAGACTTGTTTGTTAGCATTATCGAATACTTTAATAATTATAATGGTCTCATATCAGTAAAGTAAGGTAATTATATTAGATTTTATAAAGTTACTTCATAAATAAAAAATAATTGATCTATCTGTGAAAGTGACATCTAGGAACACTGAGCTACTCGTTACAACGTTAAAATTTTACCTAGTTGCCTACACTAGCCACCGATATATTTTAATTGTTTGCTCGTTGCCTAATCTTAATATTGGGTTAGAAAACGCTCCATCCTGAATGACTGATGGATCAACACTCAGCCCAAAAAGCTAATCGTAGATACCTGAAACTTTTAGGGTTTGACCTTGTAGTTTATGACGTAGTTATCGGATTAGAAAGGATGTTCCGAAATTTTATGCTTAAAGGAGTGAAAAACGGGAGCAATGTCTGTATGGTGTGATTCCAATCTACTTCAAATATTGCATATAGATACTTTGACAGAATTGATGGAAAACGTGTTTCGTATTTTATTGAAACCCATTGCCTTACGGGGTTAAAAAGGGGTAAACAGTAATTTGGGGGTAACTTACATCAAAGATGAAATCAATACTTCTTAGTGCTTTTGATTTAAATAACAGTTTATTTTTGCACATGTTTGAAAACGTAATACTTTTCTCATCAAAGTCAACAAAAAGTTTGTAATAGTAGGCATAGGTCTATCTACTACTACAACTACGCCAAGAAAACCGAATAACTGGTTTAAAGAGTAGTCTTCATAACAAAAGGCATAAAATGGTAAATGGGGACTCAATTTTTGGTATATTATAAGTAAAAGCGTATTGGCTATACGCTATAACATATTTTTTGTACTTTTAGTTAGCGAAGCCGCGTGTTCCGCTAGTTTTTTATAAACTACTTACCTGTATTAAGTACAATGATACTTGAATAACTTACTAACAGTTCATTTTGAACCAAAAAAGGCGAAAATTATATCGATCTGATCAATCCGGCCGGATCCGACCGGATCCGGCCGGATTGATGGAAATTCAGCCGGATCCGGCCGGATTGAAAATGACGCCGGATTGCAATCCCTAATCCCGCATTCATTTTATTATTTAAGTTTCGGTCAATATTGCCGTCGTTTTAAATGAGTGAACCAAAGTACCGAAAATAGGAGCAGACCGGTAGGGGTACATCATCTATGGCAAATTCAGAGAAATATGAGGGGCCACCAAAGTCTGTTCTGTGACTTTAGTTGTTGTTCTGAGTTCGCGCGGCTGATCCTTAGGCGAAGACTCTCCGATAATATAACATCTAATACTAATATTTTCTTACTTTGTGTGTAACTTTAGTTAGTCTTATAGTTCGCTAGCTCTTAGACTAATACTTACGCACACATGCAATGAAAAGTTATTATTAAAACTGAAAAAAATGCCATGTGACACAACTTCGCGCAGTTTTTTTAGCAAGTCAAATGCAGACCAGGGGTTAATGCATAGTATCTTAAGAGCAGTTTTACAAAATTACTTAAATGCGACTTGTACTCATCAATTTTATATTTTAATAGAATATTAAACTTTTGCTTTGTGCTTAATATTTTACAGATAACATATAATATTACACAGTGAGATGCCTAACTAGTATTAAATTTAGAGCGTTTTCAAAAAAAATTGAATTGGAAATTCAGTGCGAAGTTAACTCAAAAAACGTCTATTTTTACTGTACTAATAGCCCCATCACATTAAAGCTTGTTTTTGCTAAAAAAATATTCAAACCGTCTTTGGGCGGAGAAGTGCACTGCTGTGAACCATTAAAACACGAATGACGATTAAGATAGAAAATAAAGTTTGAAACAAAAGTTGTAGAGAATTAAATTATCTTTAAGAATGGATTGATGCATTTTATTGATTAATCTAATATTTCAAGAGTTATTGGCCGTGATAGAAAAACCGGTTCATTTAATACCGTTTACGATTTATGTAAACGGTAAGTTTTACAAAAAAGTTTACTGGGAACAAAAGATGCGAAATTTTATTCTCTATAATAATGGTCTTTGTCTTTGAATCGTTCTTGACTTTTACCCTGAAGTGCATAGTTTCCGAGATATCGGCCGAAAGCATTTTTAAAAGATTGCGATTGTGGCGTCACCTGGACTTGTCAGCATTTTGTGATTTTATGCTCAGTAAGTGATCCTAAATCTAAAAAAAGAAAAATTGGATCGGAAATTTAGTGCAGAGTTAAATTCTATTTTTCTCTTATCTATTATCTTCAGTCCTGTTCTCTAATTTACTTCGAGTATATAATTTATAATTATTATGTAAATTAGTTAGATAATATGATATCGACTCAAGATTCGACGACACGTTTGACTCAGTTTATGGTGACCCTACTTGCAGCACCAGCAGTCGCGAGGTCAAGTCCCGCTGGGGGCATTCATTGGTTGAGCACGAATGTTTGTACTTCAGTTAGGGGTGGTTTATAATATGTATGTATTTAAAGTTATAATAATAATAACTTCCGATCTCTGTGCGGTTACTGAGACTAACTAAACAGAAAGACTCAATAACTAAAGTTGGCCTGACCAGGGACTTAAACCCAGGCTTCTAGATGTATGACAGTACATGATAGCCACTTCACCACCGATAAGCAACATATCGAAGATTGTATTCTTTCTTTTCGTCGTATTTTGTCAAGATCTATAAAAATCCACTTTGAAATCGTCGTGCCCTAAATATCGTAAACGTGCCCATACATGAATATCATACTACTATTATAGTAGTAGCATATAATATCATTTATGGGCACGTTTACGATATTTAGGGCACGACGATTTCAAAGTGGATTTTTATAGATCTTGATAAAATACGACGAAAAGAAAGAATACAATCTTCGATTTAATAAAATAATAATTATTAACTGTAAGTTTCTCATGCAGCTCACCGTTTTCATATAATTAGGAAAAACCTCATGAAATAAAATAACCACAACTAGCTTAGGTATTTTAGACCTAGGTTTTCCCTGAACACACAATTACACACACGAGGAGTCATCATAAAGTAATGAGAATCAGTTATTTGCAGTGCACAAAAAAAACTATTCCCGGGAAGTACATTCATTTGTTTAACTAAACATATATGTACATAGTACATTGGTGAAAGTAATGGGAGACTCCTCCTGCGACGCTTGGCCACGGAGCTTAAGTTGGGTTGATAATTTTTACCGGTTAGTATAGATAGTGCAGTAGTTTTCTTTTAATGTGGTCACAGACGGACAGACAGACAGATAAGGTTTTTTTTTAATTTTTAATGAATTTAATACTCGTCAAAGTTAGTATTATATTGTATTCATAGATTTCTCAGAAATTAAATATTTTGCGGCAGTAAAACGGTATCGTATATATGTCGACCCGGATAACCAGCTATGAGTATGATCACACCAAGTTATATCAAATTTTGTCTAGTGAATTTTCTCATTATGCGTTCATAGATAGACATACAGTCAAAAATTCTAAAAACTATAGCCTCGGCCTCTATATCGTTAATAATCATTATTTCAATTAGATTTTCTAAAATATATTCATATACTAAGTTAGAATTTTATTATAATATATACTACTCGTATTTTTTTACTTTTACAACAAATGTAACAAAAATAAAAGCACAGGTTATGTAAAAATCTTTCTGAAAAAAGTATGATACTTCGACTTACTCTTTACTACTCGCTTTTGATAATAATCTTACATTCAATATTATTATTTTACGTATTTTAAAGCTACATATAGATAAACTATTAAGGAAATTAAAACCGTATTATTACACACAGCGCCATCTAGTTCCGTGGTAAGCTACGAAGGAAACTTGTGTTACGGATACCAGATAGTTGATATACTGCATATCATATAATTTTAAATACATACATATTAACAAAATGTTACAAATCGAAACTAAAAGAGAAAAAATAATTTTAATTCACCTTCCCTCCCCGCTTCGGTTGAGAGTAGACGTGAATTGTGTTGTGTGTTATTAAATAAAATAATTAAGTGTTTAAAAAGTCTTAGTTTAACGTAATAAAATAAGTTCAAATAATAGGACTGCATAGAACTGAGAGAGGTTGATTCATAGTGACAATTAGCGATGTGTGTGTACTTGAAGCCCCGCCCTCTAATTGCATCTCGCTTATACTAGCGCTATCGCGTGTGCATATTGGAACGCTTGGAGCAACCTCTTCGCTGCCGCTGTTGCCCTGGTACATGTCGTTGCGGAACAATATACTTTACACGTAGTTTTCTTATAATTTTCCCTAAATATTGGAAGTTTGCACAGTAAATTATTAAATTATAATACTAAATTGCCTTGCTGAGTTCTTTTATTAAAGAATTTTTTTAATATACAAGAAGATGCCACTGAACCGCACGCCTCCGCCCGCCTCGTCTCCCAGCTTACAACATCATGCTTCGGAACCGAATATTTCGATGCAAAGTGATGACGCAGGTTGCAGTGACGTTTCTCAACTGAACGTCACACTACGGAACAAGCGGAAACACGACACGGAACAGGATTATATTTTAAAGTCTATAAAAAATGATTTAATGATAATGTTTGAGAAGTGGTCGTCTAAGCAGGACTCTAGGCTTTCTATTATTTTAGACTCAATTGCTGAACTCAGGAACCAAAATACTGAAATAAAAGCAGCTGTTGAATTTATGTCAGAAAAATATGATCAAGTGCTCTTAAAATTGAAAGTATTGGAAGAAGAAAAAATAGAATGTAAAAAATACGTACAGAGCCTAGAAAATAGGATCGAAAGCCTGGAAAGAAGCTCGAGGGCTTTTACTATTGAAATAAAAAATATACCTTATGATACTAAGGAATCAAAGGAGTCTCTTTGCACCATTGTAGAAAAGACAGCTGACGTACTAAATATTAATCTGCAACGGTCGGATATTAAGAATATATATAGAATTAATACAAAAAAGGAAAATAAGCCTATTATTTGCGAGTTTTCCACAGTCATAGTGAAAGAAAAATTTATTAATTCTTTCAAGAAATATAATAGAACGAATAATATTAAACTTAATACACAAAACTTAAATAAAGATTCAGCTTTTAAGCAAATATTTATAACAGAAAACCTCACTCAAACTGGAAGAAAACTATTTTTTATGGCTCGTGAATTAGCAAAGAAAAAGAATTACCTGTTTTGCTGGACTTCTTCAGGAAAGATTTTTCTCCGTAAAAAAGAAGGTTTTCCGCATATTATCATCAATAACGAGAGTGACCTTGATAATATTGAATGACTATTCCTTAGTTTAATACCTGCTCTTCTTTTGTATTTTAATTTTAATAATCGAATAAGCATATTTATGTTAAACACACATAACAAAGCATTTTTCTACACTTACACTTATGTCACTTACACACCACACACAGAAATTTAACACATGCATACTGTATTTATTCATTACATAATCCACTCTTATTTTAAAATGTCTTACACATTTTGTCTAATGTTATTATCTCATAAAATAGTCCGTTTTGATTTACCAGCAGTTTTTAATGCCTTTAAGCTTACAATCATTATCTTTATAACAATTATAGTTAATCGATTGCTAATATTTTGTAAACGTACTCGATTGTATCGGTTTTATAGGAGTGCATCTGTTAATCATGTTAATTTATATTTTTACGACCATTACAGCAACTTTGTTTTAGATAATTTGAATAAATTGTAAGTTTAAAATTCAATATATCACAGTGTAATATATCTAATGACATAGATAACACTGCTGAGATACCATGTGTCTCATTGGACGATGAGACGAAGTGTTCTAGTCTACTATCGTTAAATAATGGCCGAAATAGTAATGTTATAATACTAACTGTCAATATACGGAGTTTAAATGCGAATCTCGATAGTCTATTGGTTTTTATTTCGAAATTGGGAATTGAAATCGATATTATTGTATTAACGGAATGTTGGATAAACGAAAATTTTATTCCTCCTAATGTTAACGATTATGTGTCACACTATACAAAAAACAATATAAACCAAAATGACGGTGTGGTAGCTTACGTAAAGCAAGAACTAAATGGTACCTCATTTGAACCTGCCATTACTGAGGGTACTTGCTTGGTATTGAGTTTTACTAAAAAACTTTCTGTTATATGTACGTATCGATCACCCAGTTTCCGCAATCCAACCAACTTCATAGAATCTTTGGATAACATTTTAAATAATTGTTTCTCTGAGAATATTGTTCTTACTGGTGATATCAATATAGATTTAATGCCACAAGACTGTAATGACATTACTGCGAAATATTTGAATCTTTTGGCTATGTACGACCTTAGGCAAGCAGTAACTCTTCCTACCAGAGGAAATTCATGTATAGATCACTTCATGGTAAAATCACCCCATAAATGCCAAACTATAGTATTTAATAAGTTAACTGATCATTCCCCTATTCTGTTACATATAGAGGAAACAAATCTTCAGAAAAAATCTTTATATTTTAAGAAAATCAAAATTAACTTTGAAGCAATTAAACACTGTTTAGAATTAGAAACATGGGAGGATCTATATAAAATAAAGGATGTAAATATTGCTGCAGATCTCCTCGTTTCGAGATTGCAAGTAGTTATTGAAACTAATACAAGTGTTATTACTATTCCTAAACGAAAACGCCCTCTTAAACCATGGATAACTTTAGGTGTTGTTAAATCGATTAGAAAACGTGACAAAATTCATAAACGTTTGCGTAAAGATGCTAGCAATGAAGTACTAAAACAAGAATATATAGCTTACCGTAATATTTGTAATAAAATTATAAAATCCTTAAAAAAAGAATACTACTTATAATAATAAAATAAATCAAAACAGGGATAATATCTTAGAAACATGGAATATTATAAAGGAAATGTGTAATATAAACAAAAGTAACGTGACTCCTACAGAATTACTACGCATTAAAAACTCTGCCGTCGATTCATTGAATGAAGTAAATAGGTTTTTCACTAGAGTTGGCAGTAACCTTGCGAATGAAATTCTACTAAAACTACGTACGGATGAAAATTCTCTTGCAAAAAAATCTAGCAGAGACAGGGCACCACAAAATTCTATGTGTCTATATTATACAGATGAATTCGAAGTTATGAGTATTATCGCAGGACTAAAAAACAACAAATCCCCGGGTATAGACAATATTCCTCCGTCAATCTTAAAAATATTTAGAGAGACTTTGTGCAAGCCATTAGCCTACATCTGCAACCTTACCTATGAATATGGTATTTTCCCCAGTTTGCTCAAGTCCGCTGTTATTTGCCCAATCTACAAAAGTGGTGATAAAAAAATGCCAACCAATTATAGACCAATATCTTTGCTCAGTGTCGTATCTAAAATAATAGAGAAAGCTACTAATAATAGACTCATTCAATACCTGAATCAAGCCAATGTACTATGTAATAACCAATATGGCTTTCGACCAAAAGTGTCTACAGGGGATGCTGTACTAAAACTAACGACACTCATTAAAGAATATATTGATAAAGGTGACAAGTGTCTAGCTGTTTTCTTAGATTTACAAAAAGCTTTTGACACCGTGTCAATTCCCATAATGTTAGCTCGTCTTGAAAATATAGGTGTCAGGGGTAATGCTTATGAATGGTTTCGAAGTTACCTTACCAATAGAATTCAGAGAGTTCGCGTTGATAACATTTTTAGTGACTTTGAATCTGTATCATATGGAGTTCCGCAGGGTAGTACGTTGGGGCCTACTTTATTTTTAATATACATAAATGAACTCTGCCGAGTAACATTACAGAATTTTGGTATTTTAATGTATGCAGACGATACAGTTATCTTGTTTAGAGGCAAAAATTGGGAAGAAGTTCGTAAACTCACTGAAACCGGCTTATGCACCATAACAGCTTGGCTTGAGGATAGTCTACTTTCAATCAACACGAGTAAAACAAAATTTCTATGCTTTAGCAAGACTAGTCGTGGACATCCTTTGAACTTTCAGATTCGCATACACACACATCCCTGCAACCGTAGCTTTTCCTTTGGAAGTCTTAATTGTAATTGTGAAATGCTCACAAAACATAATAATATAAAATATCTGGGTGTAATCATTGATGACAAATTAACATGGACGGAGCATATATTACTACTGGCTAGTCGTGTTAGAAAACTCATGTTCATTTTTAAGAATATAAGAATTTTATCAGATACTGGAATTATAATACAAACATACAAGGCTCTGGCTGAATCAATCCTAAGTTATTGTATAAATGCATGGGGTGGAGCATCTAAAACTAAACTACTCAACCTTGAACGCGCTCAACGATCACTGTTGAAAGTAGCTCTTCTCCTACCCTACCGATTTCGAACATCCGAACTGTATAAGATAGCTAATGTACTTACTATTAGAAAACTGTTTATATACCAATGCGTACGCAGATATCACAAGATTAATGTCCCTCTATTACCTAAAAATATTTATAAAAGACAAGACCGCTGCCCGCTTCCACAAACCAAAAGTGTATTTGCCCAAAGACACTATGAATCAATTGCCCCGTTCATTTATTATAAATTCAATGACCTATATACAGTGAAAAACCTAAGCAACTATAAAATAAAAGGAATTTTAAAAGAATGGTTTAATAATTTAACGTACGAAGAAACTGAAAACCTTATGGTAATGAATAAATAATACACACACAACGCACATGCGCGCGCACGCACACACATACACACACATATACACACACACGAACACACACACGAACACACACACACACAGACACACACACACAACTTTTTTATTTTTTATTTTTTTTATTGTTTCTCTTTCTCTTTTCTTTGTTACATTGCAAGTGAATTCTTTGATAAGGGAAGGTACTAGCTCCTGAAACACAGGTTTCTAGTTCAGGAGCTAGGGCTGTGTAAGATTGTACCAATGTATTTGTTTTTCAATAAAAAAAAAAAAAAAAAAATTACTTAGTTATTGTTGGAGTCGTTGCTAGCCAAGAAGGACAGTTTTATCCTGCCTTTGCAATGAAATTTCGAACAGATATTTTGATTATATTTACAAATTGATACATATTATTTTTTCTCTTTTTAGTTTCGATTTGTAACGTTTTGAAGTCGGTTTTCATTTTTGTTAAAAATAATTTATTTTTAATTTTTTAGTGGTAATTAGATATTTTGTTTAAGTATAATATTGGTAGGCTAACTAAACTACTGCTCCAATAAGTCAGCGAAGTTTTGGAGTGAACGACAATAGTCAATCGAGATTTGTCCACGTCTATTTTTCCACGTAAATCCTAGACGTTAATAAGATTTACCTGCTATAATTAGATCAACCTAATATCCTAAAGGAATACGTATAATATGAAAAGAATTTTCTTTCAACTCCTAACCGTTGAGGAGATATATCTTACATCATCACAAATTCTTAAACAGCTTTAGAAAATATTATATGAAAAACGTAATAAATGCCTGTAAAATTTGAGAGTTGCTCTCGATTTCCCTAGGATCCCATCATCAGATCCTGACTTGGTGTTAATGTGAATATCTTGGAAGTATACCCTACCGAACAAAAAAATTTTAATCAACCAACATTTAACGCAGACATTATTCAACAAACATAAAAAGAACCGTTGAGAAATTGTACCTTCCATCATCAGCTCATCCACATGAGATGATGATTTTCAGATACAAATGCTTGAACATCTTTAGAAAATATATCAAAAACATAGTAGGTGCTCATAAAATTTGAGAGTTGTTGGAAGTCGGTTAAAAATTGTAGACTGATCATAATAAATTCGCGACAAAATCCGAAAAGATAGTTTCATTTATAATGTCAAGTCAATACTTTGACCTAAGAAAGTACTCGGTTAAAAATATAAACATCCATCACTGGACTACAAACATCTGAGTTTACAAATGAATGTCCCAAGTGGGACTCGAACCCGCGACCGTTGGTGGTAGAAAGTAGGGTCTCTACAAACTGCGCCAACGTGTCGTCACTTAAATATATTATATATACACACACCGGCATATTTAGCGGAACATAAAATAAAGGTTTGATATCAACATCATATAAGGTTGCTGGCTGGTTTAAACGTCATTTAATTTAAAAAGAAATCTTTTCAAATTAAGAAAACAACTGAACATATCATTTTATGCAATTATTTTAGTTTTATTCAAATACACCTTATCTGGAGCGAACTTCGAAAATTTCTTCCTTTTCTTTCTGTTTGTTGTTTGATTTAATTTAATTAAAATACTGTTTTTTGTAAGTTTTTTTAATCGCGTATCTTTTTGGAGTTGAGGACTGAATTATGCCTAACTAAGACCCAACGGAGATTGCCAGGGCACTCGTAATGGGAAGAAATGGTCAAACCTACAGAGTGATATCCAAAGATCTTCGTCGACCAGTTTCAACGACCCATCGCAGTATTCAACGGTTCAGGGAGACCGGTACTTATGTGAGAAGAGCAGGACAAGGTAGAAAAAGACTCACTTCGAGTAGGGATGATCGTTTCATTCGGCTTCGTGTACGTAGGAACCCCTGTTTGACAGCCGTTCAAGCCCGACATAAGTTAGAAGCAGTGCGGGGTGTAACCGTAAGTGAGCGTACGGTACGAAGAAGGTTCGAAAAAGCTGGTTTGGGTTCATTTGTGCCTGCCAAGGCTCCAAGGCTCGAGGTAAATCATCGTAGAAACAGGTTAACTTTTGCTCAGAAACATCGACTTTGGAACGCGGACCAATGGAGTAAGGTATTGTTTAGTGATGAGTGTAGAATTCTCTTAAATCAAATTGACGGCAGGCAAAGAACATACAGACGCAAAGGAGAACGTTAAAAGCATTCAGACAAACTTTGAAACTACAGTTGCATACGGTGGTGGATCAATAATGGTTTGGGCGGGCATTTGTTTGGGAGCTCGCACAGACTTGGTAGTGATTGACAGAGGGAGCCTGACTGCAGACCGCTATATCAGAGAAATTTTAGAAGAAAATGTCGTACCGTTTGCCCCATATATCGGTGACGATTTTGTTTTTATGCTGGATAATGCTCGGCCGCATACCGCTCGGATAACTCAAGCTTATCTTAATGATATGAATATCTCTCTTATGGAGTGGCCGGCGAGATCACAAGATATGAACCCAATAGAACACGTTCGGGACTTGCTGAAAATAAAAGTTAAGTCCAGAATTCCAGCTCCTGCCAACGTGGGTGAACTGCGAATCGCCGTAGTTGAGGAATGGCGGAGACTATCCCAGGAGACCATCGATAACGTGGAGCACGTGGAGGAAATACGCGATATTAATCACCATTTTTTCTAATTTAACTAATTGTTATTTTAATATAAATTTTCACTTTTCCCGGTTACATGAAAAGTTCAAAAATGTACCATTTTTCACAAATAGCCTTTACTCGCAAAATCTGTTCTTAATGTGATCTTATTTTAAGTAAAACAAATGAAACTTTAAATCACAAAAGAAGTGTAGTAAGTCAATTTTAAAATAAAACCATATTTTTTTAATTATGGATTTTTTTTGTTTTTCGCTAAATATGCCGGCCGCCGTATATTTGGCGCGTAGCAAAAAAAATACTGAGAAGTTCGATTGTTTATGACTACGACTCGATAAACCGCGATCTTATAAGGTTTCTTGATTTTTGATCTTATTCATAGTTTTTTTTGTTTTAATCTTATGTTCTTATTGATTGAGGTGTTATTACTTAGATAGTGTGTTAGTTTTGTTATTATTTTGATTTTGTGAATATATACGTATTGAGCATGCATGTTTTAATTTAAAATACACTATATGATAGACTATATAAAATACACTATATGAGGACAGGACATATAAGGACAATGGTGGCCCAGGTGACAGGAAAGAAGGCCCAGCAGTAACACGCCCCTTGGATAACCGAGTGATGCGGGTTCAAATCTGGGACTCGCATCTCTGATATTTTCATGTGCGAATCATTCATATCATGATTACCACTTGTCTTACGGTGAAGGAAAACATCGTGAGGAAACCTGCATGTCTGAGAAAATCTAACAAGTTTTCGAAAGGCATGTGAAGTCCGCCAACTCGCACTAGGTCAGCGCGGTGGACTATGGCCTGATCCCCCTTGTCCTGAGGGAGGCCCGTGCCCAGCAGTGGGATGTTAAAAAGGGCTGATGATGATGATATGAAGACAGCGTCGGCATATGAATGCCCGCAGCAGGTGTGAAGCAGGTCTCATGCTTATTTCATGAGGGGAGAGTACGAAAAAACTGACGAACTTTAAAAAATCATTTATCGTTGAACAATATTAGATCTATTCAAAAAATAAGTAAGATTTTATATACTGAGTCTTATTTCAACAAAAGCCTCGAACCTAGTCTTCATGTTCCATTATTCCTTGTTCAATTACACTTTTGCGTACAGCACAAAGCAGTTGGTTATTATATTATTTAACATAAAAAATATTAATAGCTAAAATAAAAGCCTATGTCAACAGAATAATAATAATATCAATAATTTCAATTGGCTGATGCTAATCGTCTGCTAGTTGGACGAGTAAAATAATTTAGTCGTCCAACAATTGTTGGATGACTAAATTATTTTAAAGGCTGTTGCTAGTCATCCGATAATCGTATTAATAAAAAATATATTATTCGTCCGACTATTGTCGGTTTGTACGAATATCTATCACTTCTTTGATTTCTAATATAAACAAGCGATTTTTATAAGCAGGATATACCTATGCCAAAAATAAAAAAAAAATAACCCTAACCTACCGAGCTGATAATTTATTATTTAGATCCCACCCACTTTTAATAAGTCCAAGAGTTTTTATATGTAAAAGAGCTGGCTCTATAGAGTCGTCCTATGAAATTTACGTTACTAACACTCCCTGAGAGTATGTACCTACATCAAAACAATGTACAAGAAAATGGTATTTTGTAAAAAGTACTATAGAAACGTCCGCAATTGCATTCACGAGTATGTTAAAACTTAAAAAACAAATTGATTTCTCTTTGAACCATTTAAGAAGCAAAAAAGTCTCAGTCGAGATATATCAAACACCAATTGTCGGACGAATAATATTTAATTTATTCGTCCGCTTATCGGATGAATAGACACTTCGATTTCAATTATTATAGAATAAAATATTATATCAAATAAACAAAACATATTAGGCATACTTATTTATTAAACTTTGTTTAGAAAATCAATATAAATAACAATTATACCTTTTAACATTATTTTCTGATCTATTCTTATATATATTTACTTCATAGATACCTACTTGTTTTTTTTTTGAAGAAAGGTCTTAATTTTAAATGATTAATTTTTATTTGTATAAATATGTCTAATTTGTTGCCTGACAATATAAGGTTTGTTTTTCTTTGAGTTTCGTGCGTTTTTAATCGTCTTAACTTCTCCATTGTTTTTTCCTTCATTTTCTCACTCTACGACTTTTTCCTTAGATAGCGTCTTTCTTTTTTCGTTTCTCCTCTTTTGTTTTAAATTTTGAAAAAAATCCATGTTGAATAAGCTTACACATTATGATAAGATGTTTTTGTTCGATGGATGATATTCTCAGTTTATATATAGGCCGGCCGGAACAATTTGAGATTACAGCTTGACAGCTTCTGGAGTAATGTCTCATCAATGAATAAGAACTTATTCATATCTTTTATGACTAAAATCGTACTCTCTGCTCTCTATGGTGTTGAAGATTCTACTGATTATAATATTTTCAGATAATTTTTGTGTATTTAGAATGAAAACTCTTTTTTTTAAGATGAATTATTTCGTTGAATGTTTGTATTAACGTCTTTGAGAGTTTATTTTATTTTAAGTTATAATTACCATCATTATTTATTAGGGGTTAAGTACCAATATTGAAGTAAAAATACTGATTAGTTAAACTTTAAATAAAACATGTCACTACATATATATGTATGCTTAAATCTTTAAAACTACGCAACCGATTTTGATGCGGTTTTTTTTAATAGATAGAGTGATTTAAGAGGAAGGTTTATATGCATAACTAGCGGGTCCCGCGGCTTTGCCTGTGCTAAACCTAGGGAAGAGCCCGAGCGAAGCGAGGCGAGTCGCTAGTAACTCTTATAAAATAGTTATAATTTTGACTCCCCCTAGCAGCTTTTATTGCCACTAAAATTTAAACAACACATACGGAATGAGAATAGTTGATAAATTGATTTTTTAAATTTATATTTGGTAAATACAAATTTAAAAAATCAATTTATCAACCATTATGTGTTTATAATTATGTTATATTTAAACTTTTGCATTTAAAAATAAATTATAATTAGACAAAAATCTGCCAGAGGAATCATCTGAATACTGTATTTCATGATTCAGCCTGATAATCTTATCTTTATGCAAACACAGCCGCTATATTAATTTATTAATATTAATATTTAAACTAAAAAGTTTTGTTAAAAGTGATTATAACTAAAGTTTCAGGTAAATTTATGCTTGGGTAGAAGTTTTAATTTTTTTATGTTAATTGTTGATTTTATACATTATATATATATATATATATATATATATATATAACGCCCAAGTTAACGTTTTTAAAAACATGTTATTAGCACGGAAATCATAAATTACACATCTTATCTATAACATTACGATTTAGATGACTATGTCGAATCTCTTAATATAGTTACTCGTTCCATTTAAATAATAATTAAAGAAAAACTTTTTTGTTATGTGGCGTTAATTTCGTCGGGTACCTTATTATTTTCCAATATCGAACTTGACACTGAACATAAAGTGCCCTATGACATCACTATTTATACACTTATGTACAAGGCAAATTTTAATAGAAATTTATATTACACTATCAATTTCTGCGACTCCCTGCGTTCTAATCACTATTAAAAATAGGGATTGGTAGTAGGAAGATGAAAATTTAGCGTTATAAGTATTTTTTGATTACAAATCATAAAAAGTGAAATTTGGTTTAAAAATAAAATGTAACACATTTGAAAAGTGACCACCTTTATCACTTAGGGGTATAAAAATTATCCTACGACCTATTCTCAGACCTACTAAATTTACACAAAAAATCATAATGATCGGTCAAGCCGTTTCAGAGGAGTTCGATAACAAAATTATACGAAAATTTTATTAAAATCAGTCTCATAGGTTATAATTAAATTCAGTTATAATCACTCTTGAAAAATTATAATTAAATAAAAAAAAAATACTTTTCGTAATATTGTTAACTAAATCAAGTTAACCAAAAACACGCCTCTTAAAAATGTGACCCTATTATGGAATACGATATTCTTGATTAGGATCATGTCTTCTTAATGAAAAGAGAATCATAAAATTAACCCTGTAAGCAAAAATCTCAAATAAAATTTACGTTTTCTACTTCAGAAACCTAACGTGACACCATTGTCTACAAGCAATGCATTCCACTCTTCTACCTTTATGTCTTCACTGGTTTTGTTTGCTAGATAAAATGCGTAAACCAATCACTAAAGATGTTCGCAAGCCTCTGCATCTGACGGATGGCATTGTGTCATGGTGCTTTTTTTTTTTTTTTATAGGACAAAGGGGGCAAACGGGCAGGAGACTCACCTGATGGAAAGTGATCACCACCGCCCATGGACATCTGCAACACCGCAGGGCTTGCAAATGCGTTGCCGGCCTTTAAGGAAGGAATACGCTCTCTTCTTGAAGGTTGCCAGGTCGTAACGGTTTGGAAAGACCGTCGGCGGCAGCTGGTTCCACAGAGTGGTTGTGCGTGGCAGAAATTGTCTTAAAAATCGCACTGTTGTGGAACGCTGGACATCGAGGTGGTGTGGATGGAATTTGCGGTTTTGACGCGATGTCCGATGGTGAAATTCTGCGGCCGGAATCAGTCCAAACAATTCCTCGGAACACTCCCCGTGGTAAATGCGGTAGAAGATGCAGAGTGATCAAACATCTCTACGCAGAGCTAAAGGATCAAGCCGATCGGAGAGAGCTTGATCGTCGACAACTCGAACCGCCCTACGTTGAATGCGGTCAAATGGAAGTAGCTGGTACTGGGGAGCTCCCGCCCAGAGATGAGAACAGTATTCCATGTGGGGCCGAATTTGCGCCTTATAAAGATTAAACCGCTGACCCGACGTGAAGTACTGTCTCGCCTTGCTGAGCACACCAAGCTTCTTTGAAGCCAATTTGGCCTTGTCTTCCAATTGACCACGGAACTGGACGTTGCTCGAAATGTCGACGCCAAGTATTCCGATACTGGCTGTGGCAAATAGGGGAGTGTCCTCAAATAGAGGAGTGACGACAAATGGCGACTTTTTAGCGGTGAACGCGCAAACTTGTGTCTTTTTGGGGTTAAATTGGACTAAGTTTAGTCGACCCCAATCCGAGACTTTGGTTAATGATGATTCGATTTCAGACACAAGTTTGTTCCGACACTCGTCGACGTATTCCCGAGAAATATTAGCGCGGCCAGTGTACAGGGCGTCCACAGTGCTGTCGTCTGCATAGCAATGAATGTTGCTGATTTCCAACATGTCATTGATATGCAGAAAGAACAGAGTAGGAGACAGTACACAGCCTTGTGGAACACCAGCATTGACGTATTTAGGATCAGAGCAAGCACCGTCAACAACGACCTTGATGCTCCGATCTGCCAAAAAGCTGGTGATCCAGTTGCATAATTTCTCGGGGAGCCCATAGGAAGGTAGCTTCGAAAGAAGCGCTTTGTGCCATACCCGATCAAAGGCCTTCGCTATGTCCAGACTGGCTGCAAGCGCCTCCCCCTTGGTCTCAACTGCTTCTGCCCATCTGTGTGTCAGGTAAACTAGAAGATCACCGGCTGAACGACCTCGACGAAAGCCATACTGACGGTCGCTAATCAGCCGGTGCTCCTCTAGGTACCGCAGGAGCTGGCAGTTAATAATGGATTCCATTATCTTGGAGAACAAGGAGGTAATGGCTATGGGCCTGTAATTGGACGGATTCGAGCGGTTACCCTTTTTTGGGATCGGTTGCACTAAAGCGGCCTTCCAAGATTTCGGGACTACGCCTAATGAATAGGAGTGCCGGAAAAGACGCGTTAAGACCGGTGCCAGCTCCGGAGCACATGTCTTCAACACGATCGGAGGGATGCCATCGGGCCCACTCGACTTGTAAATGTCCAAGGAAAGAAGTGCTTTGCGGACTGCACTTTGCCGGAATTGAACTTCCGGCATCATAGTATCGCACCGCGGGATTGTCGGTGGTAAGTTTCCTTGGTCATCCAGAGTCGAGTTGGACGCGAAGAGGGAGCCCAAAAGATCAGCTTTCTCCTTCGCGGCATGGGCCAGCGAGCCATCCTCCGTGTGCAGAGGTGGAAAAGATGGCTGACAGAAATTCCCTAAAATAGCCTTGGCGAGAGACCAGAACGCACGGGTCCCTGAAGGGAGACGTCCCAATCTCTCGCCAATTCTACCAATGTGCTTCGACTTTGCATTAGCAATAGCACTTTTGAGGGACCTGGAGGCAAAGTTATACTCCTTTTTCAAAGCGCTGGTGTTTGCATCACTAGACGACGACGCGACAGCCCAGGCTTGGTAGCATTCCAGCTTTCGGCGAGATGCCGTCTTGCAGGAGCGACCAAACCAAGGCTGGGATTTGCCTCCGATGGGCACTGCAGAGAACGGAATAAATAGTTCCATACCCTGAAGTACCACATCGGTGACAGAGTCAGCAACGACGTCTGGATCATCCAGCGAGAAGCATATCTCCCTCCATGGGTAGGATGCAAAGAATGACCGCATCCCGTCCCAATCCGCTGACCTATAGTGCCATACTCGGCGGCAACCCGCAAAGCGAGGCCTTGTTGAGAGCGTAACCTGCACTGTACTCCGGACAAGGCAGTGGTCCGACGAACCAAGAGGAGGGTCGACGGAGACCAGGTAGCCGTCCGGGTGAGAGGTCAACAGAAGGTCCAACAGGGAAGGTGTATGATCTTCCACATCAGGGATTCGCATTGGCGAGGTAACAAGTTGTGTCAGATCATATACTAATGCGAAATCGTAAACAGATCTCCCCGCATGATCGGTGGTGCGTGATCTAAGCCATTCGGCGTGATGGGCGTTAAAGTCGCCGAGAATCACGATCTCTGCGGATGGGATCTGTTGCAGCACGGAATCTGTAGCCATTTGCATGTGCTCAACGAGTCGGTCAGTTTCGGCATTACCGCTATGAGACCTATACAGGCACGCGTAGATTCGCGGATGATCATCGCAGTCTACACGTAGCCAGAGGATGGATAGGTCCTGCCCTTCAAGGCTGTCGAGGCGGCGGGAGCAGATATCCTCTCTGACGTACACGCACACCCCAGCCCGTGGTACAAAGGAATGCTCCAGTTTATACCCCGGGTAAGAGAGGAAAGAGGTGTCAGCCGGAGAAGATATCTGCGTCTCAGTAAGGAATAGCAAGGCCGGCTTCGTCGTCTCAAGGTGGAAGTGGACGGCGTTCAGGTTGGAATTCAGCCCCCTTATGTTGCAGAAATCCACGGCGAGTGTGAAAGGGGTAGCCTTATGCTGCCTGCTCCGTTTGCCCCGAACGAACCCAAAATTGCCCCCCCCAGAATTCGGAGGGCAGCCTGGGCATCCACGCTCAGGTTTTGTACGACCTGAGCATGGATGTCCAGAGAGGGATTCTCCACTGCGATGTGCGCTGGTGGTACCCTCCTGGGGTAGATAAACCAAATTTCGCACTATCATGGGGAGGGATGGGAAATGGGCCTCCGAGACACTCACTCACCGGACGAAACGCGACAGCAAAGCTGCCACTTCACGCCGGTCTCCTGTGAGACAGTGGTACTTTACGGGGCGTGCCGGCCCATTCGGCTGCTACCCGAAGGTAACTAGCATGGCACTACCACTGGTTTTGTTTGACGGATTGCACTGGTGGAATAATCTCTGTCACTAGATTATCCCACCAGCTTTTTTCAATAGGTTCTCCTTTCAGGAGCAAAACATACAAGAAATTATCAGTGGGGTATAAGACAAACTGTCGCGTGGGAAAAACTCTTTCCGCGGAAGTAAGGGCTCCGATTTGTCTTTTACCCTGTGAAGCTGAAACCCTGGGTGTCTTTGATTGAACTATACTAAGCCCGATCTTAATAGAAAATAAATAGCTCAAATTATTTTTACGGTAAATCAAATAGCCCATTTTCTGGGGTTTGACGGCTTTAATTATATTATTTGGCATTATGATTTTGTCCACGTGGGCCATGTTGATAACAAATATATCTGCTAAGAGAGGGAAATAGTAATCAGTCAACACATTAAAAAACTTGCTTACGTTGAGGTATACTATTCATTATTAGGAACTAACCGGTATTCCATATTACGAACAATATGATGGCGGAAGGAAAATAAAAATAACTTTTTATTTTTTAAAAATGTTATTAAAATGACAATACAATATAAAAACTTTGGTTAGATACTTATTAATTTATTTTGAGACATTAATGTAGGAATAATAAAAAAATATATATGTATTCCATATTAGGAACGTATTCCATAATTAGTATATTAGAATTAGAATATGTTATGTACAATACTTCTAGTTTAATTCGCATTTATACATTAATTTATGTATTATTTAAAAAAATATATTGAGGTATTATTATCAATACAGAACTTGAATTTATTCAGGTTCATCAGATTCAGATTTTAGAAGGTTCGTATCAGGTTGCCTCTCATCGCATCACGAATAACTAAATTTGATGAATTTTTGGTAGCTGGTCAATGTATATGGTACCTTTTACTTCTGGAAAATATCACGTCTCCGATGAAAACTGTTAAAACGTGTTAAGGGACCCAGGAGGAACGAGAGTGAGTAGCTAGTAAATTAACAAAATGTAACTGTATTTGTTGCGAACGCGAATGTTGCGTTTCCCGCCAGCTTTTAAGTCTGAGTCGGTGGCAGTTTGCTCATTAGAATAAAAGAGTAATGCAAAATATTTGATGCGGCAACTCAGTTATAGAAAATATCACGATAAATCCCGAAGTTGGAGTCTGAGACATATTGAACGAATTTAAGCAGAAAGGACTAAACTCACCTTAAATTGTTTCAGTTTATTTATCGTGGTATAGTTGTGGGTTTTATAGGAGCCAATTTGTTTTCAAAAGGGCGAACACAAACGGAACCTTCAACTGTTATCGTTCTGACATAGCAACAATTACTTTTTCATAGAAAAAAGTAGTAGTTTTATTCGACCACGAAACAAGTCGATTTCACATTCAGTTAAAATGTTCAAAATTACAAATATTTATACTTATCGTTAGAAATAATGAAGATCCAAAAACCTACAGAACATGAAACATTTTAAGAGGTGTCAATTTTCGAATAATTTCAATTCGATCAAAATTAAAAAAAAACAGAATTTTTTTCTCGAGTATTCAGCCAACAGTTTCATCCTCGTGTGCCCGCTTTTAGTAGAATTTTGAGGCTCATGGAGCAGGAACAGGAGATCCTTTGAGTTCAAAATTAAGGCAAGTAAAACGCAAGCAAATTTATTGGTAGCTCTAAACTTTTTGTTGTTATTAATTATTCTTGTTTTCCGTCATTTATTACCCATACCTTTTCCTTTTCCCAGCCTCTTTTTAAACAGTAAGTATTAGATCAGACCATATTCAACCACGCTGGCCAAGTCTTGCTGTCTTTCGTAAGCTTGCAAGATTCTCTCAAACATGCAGATTTCTTCACGAAATTTTCCTTCACCGTTAGACAAATGGTAATCATGTAATAATGATTCGTACATGAAAATATACAAGCAAGCACGTTACCACTGCTCTACCAATGTGTCTTTGTCTCGAAGAGATCGCCATTTCAACTTAAGATAAGACCGCATCATGATGTATGTTGATCTTTCTTGTACTAATTTTACTTACTTATAGTATGTGTACATCAAAGAGTATTTTTTAATATTATGAGTATATTCATTCATACACGATTAGAACGAGTAATAGAGCTCTCGACTGAGGTCAGAAAAGGTAAAGGTATCTATAGTAAATAAAAACCCTCGTTGAATTATTTTTTATATTTCAGTGTATATGTATTGCACTTCATTCTATATAATTTATTATAATTGTAGATTTGTAACGTAGAATAAGTAATTATGAGTTTTTGAATATAATGCTACACAATTAATTTATTTAAACAAAACAATATGGATCTTACAATTGTTTTCATTAATAAGGTCTTTGTTGTTAGTAATGAATTCTACTATTTACATATTATAATTAAATATATCAAAATACAAATGTGTATGTATAGTTTAAAAGATTTTTTACTCTATTGTGTAGTATTATGAGTAGTTATTTTTAAGCAACTATTAAAAAAGGGAAATTATTTAATTAAATACTTCAAAATGTTATTTTTCGTACCTAGCTACGCGTTCAGGATTGCTTTATTTTTTAAGATATGAGATAAATAAATTAGGTATATATGATATAATATGTGGGTAGTACTTACCTACTGGCTTTTTTAGCCAGTGAGTCCCACATAATTATCGGTAACCTACTGGTGGAATATAGTATCGAAAAAAAATGCATTCTATATGTTGACCTGGATAACTAGATATCATCAAGCCGAATGTCATCAAAATCTATCCAGTGGTTTTCCCGCTATGCGGTCACAGAAATATAGACCGAAATTCTAAAAACTATAGATTTGGACTCTATATCCATAATTAAGGCTATTTCAACAATATTTTCACATCAATTAATTTTAATTACTAGGTATTATATACATAATATGTTTTTGTATAATAAATCTCAATCAAAACATCATTAAACTTTCATAAATTCAGTTACAGGTCAGTGCCTATATTCCCAAATCGATTATTGTCTATAAATTATTAAAAATGAATTGCCTTTAATGACTGACAGACGGATCATTGTACAGCCTAAACCGGTAAGAATAAAGACCTAAAACTTGGAGTGTGTTGTTTGAATGACATAGACATTCGATAAGTAACAATTTTCTGAAATTCTACCCCTAAGGGGGTGAAAAATGAGGGTAAAGTTTGTATTGGAAAACAAGAATCCTTCTAATCTACTTCAATTTTCGCATAAACGTTTTTAAAACTTTAACAAAATTGATGGAAGATGTGTTTCGTATTTTATTGAAAGTCATCGCCTAACAGGGTTAAAAAGAATGATGAATGCCTAGCTCCATTTGTGATACTGGTGGTCCAGACTAAATAAAAGACACTTCACAATTAAAAAGAACAGTATTATCGCTGTCTAGAGCCAGCTTGATTTAGAAGCATTTGTTCACAGGTGTGAACTGTGAAGTCTGAAGACTGTCTGCAAGAAGATATCCAATAACGAATGCAAAGAAAGTTAAGAGCCGAAAGTGACTAAACGAATTCTAGAAATAGAGGTTAGATATAAATAGCTAACTTTTCATCCCAGTCCCATCCCACAACCCAAAAAATTTTTGTCTGGACTACACATGGACAATGCCAAAGGGGTCAAAAACTTAAATTATTAATGATACAATGATTTTCAATGTTGCAGAATATTTTAAATTAACTGCAAAGAATATTTAGTCTTAATTACAGTCCCGATATATTCCAAGAGTTTTAAAAGTAGACGAGCCATTTAAATTTAATGTTAATTAGGGGAATCAATCATTTGTAGATAATTATAAGTAATATTATAAATCTAAAAATATTGTTTGTACTTTTAGCGCGGGCGAATCCGTGGGCTCAACTAGTATATAGTAAAAAAATAATAATAGTTAACATGTAAAGGTTAAATGAAAATTAAATATTCATAATATTTAAATGAATGCACCCCGCTTTATATAAAGCTTAAGCACTATGAAAAATTGTTAGAAGAATTTCTATTGCTGTTACTAGTAGTAGTAGTTGTAAAGGATTTTTTTATAACTTATAGGTGTTATATGTTCTAGAGGTACATATTCTTTACATAGTTTTATTTATACACAAGTTTAGTATTAAACTTAGTAGTTATAATGTAAGATGAAGTGTATTGCTGTGTTAAAAACTGTAACGATAATAACAAAAGTTCGAGTGATGAATTTCACTTAAATTTCTAGTAAAATGATAATGTGATTAGTTCTTTATAAATAAAAATATTTTGTTTGTATTTCAGGCAATGGCACCCAATGATTCAAATAAAACTTTTGTGGAGCCAGAGGTGGAGACTGGAAGATCCGGAGATAGAGTCTTCATAACTGGAATGTCAGGGTTATATCCTGAATCCCGTAACGTGAAGGAATTATCAAATATTTTATATAATAAGGTATGTATCAACCAATGATAAACAGTTAAGTCACTCCTCGATTTTCGAATTGTTTTTTTTAATCAGTGGCCATTTTTATTTGATACAATAGCCAATTTTATTTGTTGACATTGAAGGGAAGCATCGTAAACCTGCATGTCTGAGAGAACCTAGCAAGTTTTCGAAAGACATGTGAAGTCCGCCAACCTGCGTTGGCCTAGCGTGGTGGAATATAGCCAGATCCATGTTTTAAAAGTAAATAAAGTATCACAATGAGTTCAAAACTTACGTACGTTTTAAAATCTTAACCCATTTTTATAATGTTTAAGTAAAATCTGTGAAATCTTAAATATTCGTTTGGATTTTGAACCTCACAACGTTTCATAATTTTTTGGTAGAAGAACTGGTTTTTGGTGGATGAACTAGTCTCAAAACACTTTTAAGGTGCAATTAAGCAATGCGGTTTGTTTAACTTAAAAAAGGTATTGAAATATACAATATTACATTAATTGATTTTTTTTGCAACTACGAGTAACTAAATCATACAATAAATTTGAATGAGAATAAATTACTTATTGTAATTTCTTAACCGATAGATCAACCCTGTTAATGCGGAAAATTGTCGTTGGAAATATGATCATCCTGAAGTCGCCCAGTACACTGGAAAAGTGCCTGAACTGTCGTTCTTTGATGCACAGTTTTTCAAAGTCCATTATCGCTTAGGAAACAATATGGACGCAATGGGTCGTAAAATCTTAGAACAAGCGTACCAAGCCATTTATGATGCCGGTAAGTACTGGTAAATGTTGAATGGATGTAGATAAGTCAAGTCCCTAGTTACATTCTAACGTTAAGTGTAGATTTTTCAAAAATTATGAAATTCCCCAGTAAAAATTATCCTATATGATGACCCGGATAACTGTTTTATTAACATTGGGAAATGCATTGACGCATACCACGAGGTGGTTATGTGTGACTCACCAGCTTAAAATAAACAAGTACCCACTAAAACCCAACGGACCTCACCCGTCGTAATGGGGCGTGGCAGGCTGGACTTGCACATGCAACTCCGACGCTCCGACGGCCTGGCTGATCTGCCAAAGCAGACCACACTGCCACAAGGGTTGCTCCATAGTCCACTCTGGTATTAAGAGAAGTACCAGCCTGACACATCGCCCAAATTTTATCAAAATCTTTTTACAGGTTATCTCGTGATGCAGCCACAAACAGACAGACACACAAAAACTATAATATTCGGCCCCTGTATCAACGATAGCTATAAGATTTTATAAAATATTGAATATACAGATTCGTATAAGATAGAAATTAATAAGATATTATATATGGATAATATTATTAGGATTTCGTTTTTACTTGAGCTTAACTTATATTACAAATTTTTTTCTCATATTTATAGGAATCAGTCCAGTGGAACTATATGGGAAAAAAGTAGGCGTATACGTTGGCAGTTGCTTCTCTGAAACCGAAAAAGCTTGTTTTTACGTCGCAAGTTCTAGAACAGGTTTTGGTATTGCAGGGTAGGTGAAGGCTATGGAAGGCGACCATTTTTTATATTTATAATTGTGAAATTAACTGATTTATGAATGTTGTCATAATAATTATTTTACATGATACACATTTCTCTTATTTCAAGTGCGTCTATGAGTCTTACACATTCCAGAGCCTAGTCCTTTCATCGTCTAAGAGTAGCAAACACACACACACAACCACTTAATCATACTTATATTTCGTTTATTTTAGTAGTTTAATGGTTTTATTGCAAATTTAAATTATGATTTATATATAGTAAGTAACCTATGAATGGCACGTGTGTAGTTTTGTCAACAACGAAACTTTCTTAATGGTTTTCCCGATAAATCGTACTTAATTTTTACTACATGCTATGTCAAATCATGTGCATATCACATCTCCTTATCAATGAATAAATTTAAAACCAATATTTTTATTAAAAATCCTTAATCTTGTTCTAATTTTAATTATCTATCCTATTTTTGTAATAACATATATCTCGAGTACGAGATATGTATTAGTTTTAGGGACATTAACTTCTAAATAGTTTGCATAATCCGTGTGTTATCTTGTATTATAAGGTGATATAATACGCTCGCTTAAGTAACGGAGTGAAATGGATTGAAATCCCGATTTCCATCATGATTTCCACTCGTCTTATGGCGAAGAAAATTATTGTGTAGAAACCCTCATGTCTCTGTAAAACTTTTAGTATTTTAAAAACAAGTGAAAACTCAGCCAGCGTGGTAGAATATGATATGGGTGTTTCTATATTAATAATTTCGTCAAAGGGAAATGTAGACTCGATCGAAACCTTACTGAATAATAACACATAAAAAAATAAAGATTTCGAGTCGCAACATACATCCGCAAAATTCGGATTGTCGAGTATTTTGCTTAATTCTAATGATGCTGACAGACGAATCGAAGTCGCCATATTGGCCACTCATATGTGTTGAAAGGAGGCCTAACCGCAGCATTAATACGTTACTAAGGGCTGAATACTTGATACTGTGCAACTCTTCACGGGTTTGCACTCTTCTATTGTTTTTAATAAAAACAACAAGAACAAGAACCTATATAATTCTATACCTACTAATCATTTAATTTATAAATGTAATTGATTTTTTACAGATGCAGTAAAACAATGTTTGCCAATCGAATCTCGTACTGGCTGAATGCCAAAGGTCCATCCATGGCTATAGATGAGGCATGCTGTAGTTCTACTCAGGCACTCGAGCAAGCTTACCTCGCCATTACTCGTGGAGAATGTGATGCTGCAATTGTTGGAGGAGCCAATCTGTGCTTGCATCCACACTCGTCTGTCCACTATGGAAGGTAATAATTGAACAAAATAATACAGTTCATTGGAACAGTTTTGATTTGATTTTATTTGAAATAACTTATAACACGTATTACTTATTTTTTATCTTAAATACTGAATTTTCCAAAAAAAAATGTGTACTCTATATAACATCTACTTTTAATGGTTCTGATCGTAACAATTGTTTGAATGATTTATAGCGATTTTTCCCGTGGTAATAAGATAACCTCCCGATATAAAGTGTAGCTCTAAAACTTTTCGACTGAAAAAAATCAATCCGTCCTTAATAATAAGCAAACATACTTTCACATTTATATCACTATTTATGAATATTTTATCATGGGGTAATGCAGCGAAAACTAAAAATCTATAATATTAAAAAAGGCTATTAGGGCTATTTATAATATAAGCTCTCGGGATAATCTCCGTGAACTTTTTAAAGAAATAGGTATAGAAGTAATATACAATATATTGTAAATTTGTATTTTTTCGACAATACATTAATTGCTACTTAAGACACAGCCACAAACAAAAACAAGAAATAAGGATAAACTGGTAGCACCTAGCTTTCGCTTTAAAAAAGTAAATAGATGGCTTATGGCGCAAGGTGTAATAAAATTCCATGGTCTTTTCCTTTTAACAATCCCATTCTGAAATTAACTAGCAATCATGGTCACGGGAGAGGCTAAAGGTATTTGACGTCTCAGAGGTTTATATACTTGCTACCACGATGTAAAAAGAAAGTCTAGCAAAAAGTATAATATTACTTTTCTCTATGGTCTAGCAACAACAGGAGTACGTCGGATTAATGATGACCATAGAGAAAAGTAATATTATACTTATGATGACACTAGTTTCAATTTCCGCCAGAGGCATGACGATTGATGATTGCTGTGTGTAATTTTGACAGATTGTGAACGTTCACGTAATATTCATCTTGAATATTTTTTCAAACACGACGAAACAGTTTAATAAGAAAACAAAAATATTAACAAAACCGCAAAAGTCAACAAATTCAATTCAATTTATTAAATTATATTAAGAGTGATGAAACCATAGAGAAAAGTAATATTATACTTTTAATAGAGAGCCCTCTCTACCGTTTTTTTTGCCAACACTAAACTAGCGCCATCTGTAATTTTTCACCCCATGGCCTATACTTGTCCTTCTGATATCATAAAAATTATATTTAAAATTAAAGTCGATCGATTCTAAATGTGTAAATATCGTGATAATATTATTATATCTATTAACATTAAAATAATAAAAGCAAGAAAAATATATACTTAACATCACCATATTTACAAATTTAAAATCGATCTACTCAAATAATTAATTAGGGTTGAAGACTGTCGTTCTATGTAATAAATAATACAAGAAAATGTTAATTTTAAACTTTATTTTGTATATTTTTAGTGTAATACAGTTATTGTATAACACAGCTCGCCGCGCGTGGCATTACGTAGAGCGTAGACATGAAGATCGTAGATATAAAATCTTACCTCTGGTCATACAGACACCCAAAGACACAACGGCTTAAGCTAGGCGTAATTGCTTAAACTAGACAATAAAAAATAAAGCGACCTTTAGACTGCTTATTTAAAATAGTGTCAATATCATATAACTAAATTAAACCCAACTAAATTTTAAGATATTTAATATTTTTACTAAGCGTCAAAATAATAAAATTTAAAGAAGTTTAAAATGTCAAAAAAACAAAACAATGTTGCAAGCTATCCAATTCACGCATTTGTATAAATTTATTATTTGTTTGAAATGCTGGTTCACTAAAAAGTTATAATGAAATATATCGATTCAAATATTTAAATTGTTATTTTAAGCAATGAACAGTATTATTTTTATGTGACATTATGCTTATTTTTCTCAAAATTTAATAATTTTTTGCATGCAAATTTGTTTGGTATGCGTGTACTGGACTGCTGGATTGACCATTGCGACCGTAGCGACATCTCTTACACCGACTTATAGTCGCTGATAAATTTAAGCAAAATTTTGGGTGACGCGCAATAGATGACACTACCAATTTTTTATCTGTTGTCGATGTTCTAAGTTTCCAGCCCCACATATTTGACATTAAGAAATGTCACTCATCTTGTATGCGCAGAATGCACTTTGCAGCACCCAACGATGGCAACAACTTACGGTGGCATTTACGTGAAACTTTGAAGTAATATCATAAATCGCACTAATCTCAATTCAATTCTCAATGGCTTTAAGCGTGCCAGTTGAGCACAGATTAGGCACTAATCTCTCTACTAAAATTGGGCTTGTTGACAAGCCAGTGACAGTCTTTATAGATAGTGCCTACAATCGCAACACTATATAATGTTATTGAATAACAAATGTTATAAAAATATATATTTAATAATTATAATAATATTGGCGAAAATTAAGTATGTTTTTTTAATTTATATTGAATTGTTTAGAATAAAAATATGTAAAAATGAACCGCTGAATGTGTTGCTAAGCGTAAATCTCGAGAGCGATCGATTTCACTAATTCTTTTTTAGAATATTCCTTGAAGTACGAAGATGATTCTTACGCAGGGAAAAATTTAAAAAATTGCCTGAAAAAGTCTAAAACCACAATTATCTATGTTCATGTTCATGTTCTTTATTCTGTGGCTTTTAGGCGTGCCATTTGGGCACAAATTACTTCGCCAATGTCGAGTAGAATGGAAAAGATACAGTGAAGATTGAGAATTGCTCGGTTTAAAAAGAGATATTCACACTGAGGAACTTATTTGTTAAATTAATGAGGAATTTTTTGATGAGTTCCAGTAACAGCTCCATTCTTTGTCTAAATGTAATTTTGCAACTGACAGTAGATCTTGGACGGAGTTGGAAAAATGTTCTAAAGAACCACACTGTGTAGCAGCCTTAGCGCATGAATCTGCAGTAACATTACCAGCAATGCTTGAATGTCCTGGGATCTACACTAAAATTAGAGCTAAACCCTTACGGTGACATGAGAACAATGCTTCACGAATCCTCAAAGTAAAAGGACATCTTGATTTTTTACAAAAAGGGCTCTCTTTTAAAGCCATCAAACAGCTAAGTGAGTCAGTAAAGATTACAGTCTGTTTGAAGTCATGGGAAAGGGCGAACTGGATTGCTTCCAGCAGAGCAACAGCCTCACCTGTGAATACCGATGTTTGGGGTGGGCATTTGAATTGTAAGATAATTTTAAATTTTGGGATCCAGCACGCTGCACCAACACAACCATCTTGAGAGAGCTTTGAAGCGTCAGTAAAAATAAGGAGGTGGTTTGACCAATTTTGTTGGACTAATGATTGAAATTTTGTGTTAGTGTCAGATGCTCCTTTGGTCAGGCAAAGATCTGTGATTATATGAGGAGACATAATTAAGGCGTTATAGGGGGTGCAAAAAAGAGGATTAGAGGGAAAAGAAGAAGTGGGATGAGGGAGTTGGGCATAATTATCTATACAGTCGATTCGTAATGATAATTAAAAGTCAATTTGAACTATAATACCATACCATAAAATATAAGTGTTATTGGCGAGATTCCGGGAAGGCAAACAATTGAGTGACGTTACCATCGTATTATTGACGTGTTTTGGTTTTAATTGTTGTTGACTTGTTAACTTTCTTTTCTCTAAGAGTGGGTGATATAACTTTTGCTGAATATCGAATCGAAACTAAGTATGTATCGAAGTTCGATATCGGATGTTGAAAATATTTTTTGAATCTATATATTGGACTAGTATCGCATTGTGAATATGATTTTTGATACGTTTAGTTTTGTTAGATATTTAGATATCGAACAATTTGTATGACATTTTTTAGTTTACTTTAATTTTGAAAATTGTTTTTTTGTTGCTAGTATTGTATATAATTTCATATAATTTAGTGAAAAATTGTTAAAATTAAAAACACAATTTTGCAATTAAAAACAGACACTCCAATTTTATTTATATGTATATATAGACTAGCGACTCACCCTCGCTTCGCTCGGGTACTCCCTAGTTTTAGGGCCACGGGAAGCCAAGAATTCCGCTAGTTAAAATTAATAAATTTTTCAAAATCTAACCTCCTCCTTTTTTGAAGTCGGTTAAAAAGTAGCCTAAGTCACGCATTAAACTACTAGCTATCTCCAAGTGAAAGTCTCGTCAAAATCGATCAAGCCATTTCAGAGATTAGCCGGAACAAACAGACAGACAGACAAAAATTTTAAAAATGAGTTTTTGTTGCTAGATACTTTCAAATACAGTGAAGAGCTGTAAATTTCAAATTAAAAACAGACACTCCGATCTTATTTATATGTATAGATGTATAAGACTAGTTTTACACAATTAAAGATTTTATAAGTAATTATTTATATGTATGAAATTTGTAAAAAAAATTTAGTACCTACATGTTAAATATTTGTCGACTATTACTCATGAACTTGTAAATTTTATAGTACTAGCCACTCGCCTTCCCAGCCTCGTTTAGCTCGGGGCTAGATTTAGCGCGTAAATACAGTTTTCTAAGCTTCGGAAATATGGACAGACATAATATATTGCATTATGCTAGTGAAATCCTTGTTTTTTTTTTATGGTAAAAAGGGGGCAAACGGGCAGGAGGTTCACCTGATGGGAAGTGATCACCTCCGCCCATGGACATCTGCAAGCCAGGCTTGCAGATGCATTGCCGGCTTTTCAGGAAAGGGAGGGATGGAGGAGAGAGGGAAATGGGAGGGGAAAGAGGTAGGGGGGAAGGAGAGTGGGCCTCCCGGACTCTCACTCACCGGACGAAACGCGACAGCATAGCTGCCACTTCACGCCGGTCTTCTGTGAGAGAGTGGTACTAATGAACTATACGGGGCGTGCCGGCCCATTCGGTTGCTACCCGAAGGTAACAAGCATGGCACTACCACTTATTTAAAACGGATCCTTAAAAATAATAATAAGTTATTTCTCAAGAAGACGTATATAAGATATACTTGAAAATCGTTGAACACATAATTAATGTGTGGGATAAGTGTCTCACGTAGGATAAATAGATAATTATTATATTGCAATAATTTCATGAAATATTAAAAAAAAAGTAATTATTGATATTCTCGCCGGCTTTTCTCAGAAGAACGGAATTCCCAGCCGGTAGTAGCTTCCTCAAAGACTTACATACAGCAATTTAAGTTAAATGAGGTATAATTATTTTTTTTAATTGGATTTGACTATGGATGACAAGGTCTGTATTTATGTGTGACATTGTAGCTAAAATGTAAACAGAAATGTAAAATGTGTACAGAATTAAGAATTAGAATGGGATTATTATACAAATGCTACTACTATAACTCAGTCAGCAGAGTTAACTACCTTTTCTTTCTTCTTTTGCGATATATTCATGTTTAAATTGTTTTTCAGAGTCATGAAACTAAGTATGGATGGTAAAACCAAATCATTTGATAGTAATCCCGCTGGATGTTCTAAATCGGAATCAATCAACGTCCTTTTCTTACAAAAAGCTAAAGATGCACTAAGGTATGTTTTTTCATGATTTCATAATTGTACATGTTTAGAAAAGAAATCAATTAAAATTATCCTTTACAATGAAAGTTACTTCACATTATCATATATTACAGAGTTTATGCAGAAGTTGCTTACGTTAAATGTGAGTATACTAATCTAGAAGAAGATGAAAATGGACCAAAATACGGTTTCTACAGAAATCCTGATATTTCGGCTGATTTTATAAAAAAAATTTACCAAGAAGCTGATGTGTCACCTGATGTTGTCGAATACGTTGAAGCTGTTGGCTCAGGTAAAATATACAAGCAGAAGTTGCACGATATTAAGTATGAACGCAATATTTTTAGCTTGAAGGATAATTATAGCTTATATTATGTATATACTTTTACTTTTAACAGCTGTCGCTGAAGCTGATAAATCAGAATTACAAGCGATTGATGAAGGTTTTTGCAGAAATAGAGTTGACCCTCTAAAAGTGGGAAGTGTCATGTCTAATATTGGTTATACAGAAGCTGCTTCAGGCATATGTGCCATTACTAAAGTAAGTTTACTAATAAAAATGAAAGAAAGGTGTTACAAATTTTGGTGATTTATAAAGAATCTATTTACATAATAGGTTCTCCTGGCTTATCATACGGGAAAGATCGCAGCGAACTTACATTGTGATTCACCTCGGCAAGATGTTGCGGCACTCCGTGATGGTCGAATGTGCATTGTCACAGATCACATGGATTTCAACCACTCGTACGCGGCTGTAAACGGTCTGTCAGTCACAGGCGTCAATTCACACATCTTGCTAAAGGGCCATTATAAACCAAAGGTATATTCTGTCACATATTTTTTTATTTTTATTTTAATGAGAGTTTCCATAGTACTTTATATTAACTATAGCTTTTTTGTTTACGCATTATGCTTTATTAACGTATTACACTACCAAGGCAACAACCTACGAAATTGGCGTTAGCATATTTGCAATATGCGACATTTATTTTAAAACAATCTTAAGAAATCTTCAAAATTATATAAAAAGTAAAGTAATCGTTTTATGTTGTAATTTGTTAGTAAATATGTTTGATATGCCATAATTAGGATGCGTCACATATCCAGTGAAAATAATATTGCAGGAATTTTCTGATTATTTATGGTGAACGTTAAATTTAATCTTCATTTTGTTTAAATATTTCTTGTGTACTTACAATAATTCTAAGCACGGCTCATTGATGAATTAATTGAGTGTTTTATAGTCAATTAAATATTACGCGTATTATTTTAATATAACGTATCAACAATTCAAGTAATTAATCAAATTATTTTTTGGTTTAAGGATCTATCTTGTTACAAGGCTACTATTCCACAATTAGTGCTACTCTCAGGAAGACAAGAATCATCAGTAGTGAAAATAATAAACGATTTGAAAACACGTCCTGTGGATCCCGAGGAATTAGCGTTATTACGAAACATTCACAAAACTAGTATATTCGGTCACTTGGGTAGAGGATACACGATCCTTGGTAAGATATCAAACTATTAAATGACCGACATGAAATTCCGTCGCCATATAAATAATGCTATGAAATATTATAAAGGCAATAATAATACGATTAGTAATTACTAATTGTTTTGAAGGTTAAGGTAAAACTTATAAGGAAACCTGCATTTCTTTGAGAACCTAGATTTCAAAAGTTTTCAAATCATGCAGTTTGTCAACCCGCACTTGGTCATCATTGTGAACTATAAACTGAACTTCCTCTTATATTAGAGGTAGGTCAGTGCCCAGCAAAGGGGATTTAAAGAGGAATAAATACAATAGACACATTATATGAACTATTACATGTCTTTATATTTCAGATACAAACGAAGAAGGTAAAACGGTAAGCTTATGTAAAAAATCTGACTACTTCGATGATGTAAAGCGGCCACTTTGGTTCATGTACAGTGGGATGGGATCACAATGGGCAGGGATGGGAACACAACTTATGCGCATACCCGTTTTTGCTGCAGCTATCGAACGGTAAATAAAACATTAAATTAAAAATAAAAATTATAATGAAAATGATAATCACAATTCACAGAAACATTACAATTGAATTTATTTTTATACAGTTGTCGCCGTGCTCTTGAACCTAAAGGAATAGATATAGTACATATCATTACATCCACGGAAAAAACAATATTTGATAATATCCTACACTCCTTTGTTGGAATCGCAGCAATTCAAATAGGGCTTACTGATGTTTTAAGGGAATTGGAGATTTTCCCTGATATGATTATAGGTATTTAATATTCCTATTATACCTACGTTTTATATTTATACTTACGTTACGCATAAACTTTCTACTTCTTAAGATGACTATAATTTTACTTGTTCTTGAGTAAAGTTCAAATTTGTTTTATTTGAATTACAGGTCACAGTGTGGGTGAATTAGGATGCGCATACGCTGATGGTTGCTTTACAGCTGAAGAAATGATTTTATCTGCTTATAGTCGTGGTTTGGTATCTTTGCAAACACCATTTATAAGAGGATCAATGGCTGCTGTCGGTATTGGATACCAACAGGTAAATATAAAAATATTTATTAAATAACATTATTGTTACGTTACTTGTTAATAGATTTAACTCATACTACATATATATTTTGTGTCTTATAGATAGTTAAAATGTGCCCTCCTGAAATAGAAGTAGCATGTCATAACGGTCCTGAATCGAGTACTATCTCAGGACCAACCGTTGTAATGAAAGAGTTTGTAGCCCAATTAACTTCCAAAGGTATTTTCGCTAAGGAGGTACCTTGCTCCAATATTGCATATCACTCGCGCTATATTGCAGAAGCAGGTATTGTATTCATTTTATTTTTAATGTAATAAAAAAATATTTGTTTTCGCGTAATTATAAAAAAATAGTATTTTTTTAAAAATATTAAGGAACATTTGATATTTAAAAAAATAATTATTTTAAGTTTTTCGCGGATTTATTTTGATTTCCGTTTCCAGATATTTTGAATATTTTATGTCAGTTTAACCACAAGAGATTTTTTTTTAAAACGTGCGAAACGTTCGGAACCAAAAAAAAGTCCGATAGAATTATTTTATTTTAAATAATTACACAAATAAATATGAATAAACATTATATCATTTGTATTTTCGCAGGTCCCGGCTTACTTAAATATTTAACTGAAGTCATTAAATCTCCAAAGCCACGTAGTGTAAAATGGGTATCAACTTCTGTACCAAAAGAAAGATGGGGAGAAGAAGTCGCTAAGTATTCTTCAGCTGAGTATCATACAAATAATTTATTGGTCAGTAATATTCTGTATTAGGAAATATTTACTTTCAATTAATATTAAATAAAAATAAGAAGAAAAGTTGACATAATTACAAGTTTTATACTATTAACTTACAAAAAATATTTATGGCAGAATTCGGTGCTGTTTGAGGAGACGTCACGGTTAATCCCAGCTAATGCAGTGGTGATCGAGATCGCACCACATGGTTTGTTGCAAGCCATCGTTAAGCGGTCGCTTCCTGATTCATGTCGGCATATACCACTCACTAGACGTGGGCACGCGGACAATGCACTATTCTTGCTCGAAGCTATAGGAAAGTTAGTTAAATGAAATTAAATACTTATAAAATGTACATATTTAATGTCAATATTATGTCAGTAATATTAATTAATTTTAATATCTTTCATAGACTTTATATGGAGGGATTTAATCCTAAAGTGGAAGCTCTGTATCCTAAAATCGAATACCCTGTTTCGACTGGAACGCCAATGCTATCACATTTAGTGGAGTGGGCTCATAATGAAAAATGGTAAATGTGAATCTTTGTAACAAAGAATATATTTTTATCTATCTTATGACTTAAGGAACAATAATTAGGGAATCTAAACCAAACGAGTGATCATTGAAAAGTGCAGACCAAAAAAGTTCTTTGGAATGTAAAAATCGAAGTGCGTTTAATTTAGTTTTAGAAATATGACAACGTGACTCTTTATGTTACAGTTATTTTTACATGTAAAAGTATAATATATTTATAATGTATGAACCTAATAGACACAATATTATACTGCGTGTCTGTGTATAATTAACTGCGTATATATACGTCTTGCTGATATGTGTATAAGATTAAACAAAAAAGTTAAAAAAATATTGCAGGAATTTACCTTTATTTGCACCAGCACATAGAAAAATAGCTGCCGCTACAAAGTTTGTCATATCCACGTACGATGACGATCACGCATATTTAACAGGCCATGTCATAAGAGGTGAACATTTAAAGTATATATTTGTTTTTCAATAGCTTCATATGGTATAATTTCTGTATATAATTAGCAAAAAAAATGTATTTGGATAAACAATAAACGTCTTCAATTTTAGAAAAGAACTTGTATCCATTTTCCGGAGCACTCGTAGGAGTTTGGGACACATTAGCAATGGTTTTAGGAGTAGAGAAGAAACAGTTGTCAGTCCAATTTACTGATGTACATTTCTTTACACAACCAATTCTACATAAACAGCGAAACTTGCGTTTAAATATAGCTTTACATAGAGGAAATGGCCGTTTTGAAGTAAGCTTAAATAATTAAAAATAATTAATAAACTTGCGTTATAATCTTTCTAAATAGTTCAATATACATAATATTTACATATCAATAATATTCTTAATATTCAGGTATTAGATGAAAGTAGCAAAATTATCACCGGTTATATAACTGGAGAAATAAAAAAAGGCAGCAAAGATAAATTTAACTTAATTAGTAAGGGAGAAATGCAACTTATATCAGATGACATTTATCAACTCTTTTCTATAAGGGATTATAATTATTCGTAAGTAACAAACTAACATTAAAAGATTGTTTTTAATAATACTTTTATTGTGCAACCTGTTTTATATTAATATTTTAAATTTACAGAGGAGTGTTTCGTAGTATTTACAATGCAAGTTTGTCTTTGTCAGAAGCTAACATAAAATGGGAAAACAATTGGGTAGCTATGATTGACAGTATGATCCAATTAAATGCTCTCCGACGAATTCATGAAACAGTTTCTCAGCCACATTTTATAAGAAAAATAATAATTGACGTAAATGAGCATTTTGATGAAATGTATGAAATAGATGGAATAAAAGTTACACCTGCGAGGATATCAGATGTATATGATTATACAAGGTATGATATATCATATATTAAAGAGTATGGTTGTATTTTGTATTTCACTTTTCTATATTTTATATAAGTACCATTGTATATTTGTTTCAGATGCGGTGGTATAGTCATGCAAAATATAAGATTTCATGATTTACCAATTGTCCGTAATAATGTTGGACTAACAGCTTTAAAATTTGTTCCTCATTTTACTACAAATACCATCGATGTATGTATAATAATAAAATTACTAATATATCCACAGGTGCATCTCGTAAATTTTTAATATCATATTATGTTTTAGAAAGCGACAGCCCTTTCTACTTATATTCAAATATCTGCAGAAAATTTAAATAAACAAGAATTAAATATCGTAGAAATTATGGATGATTGTGTTTCGGGATTTTTGGACACTAATCAAATAGTCTCTAAAATCCCTGGGATACAGGCCAATTACTCAGTAATTACAAAAGATAGCCTTAACACAAGTAACATCTCTACATTGGATGAAATCGATTTGCTGTTGGTATCAAATCTATCGAATAATAACGATGTAAGTTGACATTAAATTTTCTTTGTCAAGCACGTTTTATTGGTTCTACAAAAATAGTATACAAACAAAACGTTTTAAAAAATCTCTTATTTTCCTTGAGATCCTGCGACTTTATTACTTCAGGGTTGCATGAAATTGAATGATGTGTCGCTTTGTCTCTGTTCTAAAATGGATAGTTTAACAAATTTTAGTTATATTACTTCGTATTAGAATACAAAATACTCCATATATGAAATAAGATACTCCATAGATGGAGTGGACACTTTTGAGACAAATGATCAATTATTTATTGTCTATGTTTATTTTTATAATACTTGAAATTTTCATTTTATTAATTGTTGATTTTTTACAATTTTACAGTTATGTCATATGCTGCATCGAGTTCTTAGATGCAATACTTTCGTGGTTAACTATAAAACTTGTAAAACAGAAATATCAAGAGATCGTCCATCATCCCTGTACCAAAGCATTTGTGCCCATACAAAGGAGTCAACAGTTCTAGAATTAGTGTTGTGGCGTCCCACTGAATCCAATGTTGGCACTAGTACTGTTACAGTTTACACCGAATCTGATTTTGCTCTACTTACTTCAAGAATGACGGCAACACCATTGAATCAAAAACTTGTGATATTAACGTCACATCCTCCATTAGCTTCATTAAAAACTGCTGTGAAGAAATGGAGAAACGACAACCGCAAAATTAATCTAATCATGATCAATAATGAGTTTTCCAGTACACGCAATCTGGATAAAATACCACTTACTCACTTAGCCGTTAATATTTTGAGTAATGTAAGTTCCAATTATTTTGTTCATTTTTAGTAAAATTATTATAGATGTTTTGTATAAATTTCATATAATTTTATTGCAATAGTCATTGTTATTGACAAAGAAGCCAGTACTATAGTTTTTAGAATTTTTGACTGTCTGTCTTATTGTTACCGTATATTACAAGAAAATTAACAGCACAGAATTGGATCAAATTTGTTATGATAATAGCTGGTGTCTGGGTTAACATATATTTAGAATAAACACATCATATCATAATTAAGTATTCATTATAAAAAAACTTAAATACACAGTATTGTCTAAGAACATTTTTGCCACACTAATATTTAGAACAGGATGAGTGCATATGAAGATATACCTCCAGTATATAACCTCCTGCCTACCAGAGATACTTTTTGTTTAGTATGTTGCTGAAACTTTAGTATTGCATTCTTAACCATATAAAATGTATCCGAAAAATAGTGAAAAAAATCTCATCTCTTGGAAAATGGTTTTTCCCTATGTCCTTTATAAAGGACAAAGTGACGATATTAGGATGTTATTTGTGTAGGAAATAGAAAAAGTTTAGGATTATAAGTCGTTATAAGAATTGGATTTTGATCTAAAAAAAAGTAACAATCAATTATATTATGGTTTTAATAAAAAAAACATTATAATACAATCATAACTAAACATTTTCTCAAACAAAACTATCAAAATTAAACATTATTATTCAAAATTAGTAAGCCATAAGTAAGCAATAGTCAACATTATTTACTTATCAGTCTTAAATTTGGAACATAAGTAGCGATCAAGAAGTAGAAATTAAAATCATGTACTAACATAAACACACTTTACGCGAAATCTCATGCTGTTTCTTGTCATAGCCATAGCTATAATGGTAATAAGAAACCAGTACATGACATCAAGGGCAAAAGGGTACTGTAATGCTGATATTATCATAGTAATTCCTATGTATATTTTTAGTTCTCTCAAATTTAGACCCATTCTATTATTATTACTATTCATCTGCCTGTCTCTAAAATATGTGTTCCATTCGAACAGACCATACCTAAGTGTCAAAATGCTTTCGGCAATGTATTGATCGTAAAATTTATACCACTCCCAATTTTGAGTTTCGTTATGTAGTATATAAGCTGGTTGCCTCATATCGTTAATTTCGGGTTCTAATGTGTATTTTGTCCATGTATCTTGTATGCCATCATTTGTTTGCCGACTCCTGGTCGTAATCTGTCGGTTAGATAGAGACGATGATGACGAAATCAGCTGATTTTCCTCGCTTAGATTTGATCCACATCTGCGACCAAGTCCGCGTCCACGTTCACATCTTGTTCTTTTACGTCCTCTTGAGCGAGATCGCGATAAAGAACTGTCAGACAGCGCTCGAGAAACTGGTGAAGGAATCACAGCGTAAACAACAGTATCTGAGCAGCTGGACACACCAGCGTCATGGTAACTCGCTCTTTGAGTCAATTCTGGAGGCAGAAACTCTGGATCTTCGTCGCAGTTTATCCCCTGAAAAGTCTAAATCAATCTCCCAAATACCATTATCTGATAAACTTGATAAAAATAAAAATAATTAAAATTATCTGTCAATGTACTACACAAAGTACAGTAAAAGTAAATCTATCAAAACTTTAATTACCTACATTTGTTCTTTGCATAGGACATAAAAAAATAGTTCAAGTTTACTGGAACATTATTTATTTTTATACAAAAATAACACTTTATATCTACGTTCCGAAGTATTAATTACTTACTAATTATTTAAAATCTAGAAATAATCAAGAATTCGATAAAATTTTAATGGATTGACTTGCTTATGTGTGAGCTCATGGCTGCTGGTCCACCCTTCGATGCCATTTTGAAATAAATTACCAGATGTGAAGTGTCACTTCAATTTGTTTTCATATACCTAAATATCCGATAGATATCACTGTTAAGTAAAATAAGTATTTTCTTTCAAAGGTAAAGCAGTAGATTTTTTTAATTCTTATGTACTTTGGGTAGTACAGATGTAGGCACGAGGATAAATTGAAATAATTTAAAAAATTATAAGAAAAAAAATATATTTGAAAAAGCTCAGGTATTAATTGGAGACTAAACTACAGTCTACTTTTATGAATAAGCGCCTCCTTAAGCACTCATCACTAGTAGCTTTCAATGGGTCTTTTTTATTTTATACACTCAGCCTGAATTTGAAAACTACATATGACTATAAATACTAACGTTAAGAATTCTTCTAACTTACAAGTAAATAAATGTTGTCTAGTGTCCAAATATATTATTAGGAGCATAATTTCTAAAATACTGTACTGACATGTTGGTAGAGCTGGGATAGCTTTGTAGTTGATATTTTGTATTTGAAGACTAACTTGAGTTTGATCAACTTGTGATCGTAGAAGAGGCGTTTGTTAAAATAACTTCAGATTTAGTTTTAAAGAAGATATTTTTATTTTTTTACAGGAATTTTAGACAAATTAGTAAAACTTGTAGATTATTTTAGGATAAAAGGATAAAATATGTCTTTTTGTATTTTGTTTTGATAAAAATGTAATATTATACACAGTCTGGCCATAAATACTGTTACAATTAAAATAAGAAAGATATTACATTTGAATTTGGAATCTGTCATTTTTATACGATTGCTCATTGTGTTTTCTAATTTTGGCGCCAATACATTTTATAATATTTTGCGACATTAAAATGGAGTGGGGTGATAAAGAGAACCGAATCGCTGTGATTGCATTACACAAAGTTAGTATGGAGCCAAATGCAATTTTGAAAATTCTCCATACGCTTGGTATTAGTCAAATGTTTGTGTACCGGGCTATCAATAGGTACAATGAGACCTCCTCTGTTTGTGACAGAAAAAGATCTGGCCGTCCACGTAGTGTTCGTACGAAAAAGGTGGTCAAAGGAGTAATGGAAAGAATTCGCAGAAATCCTGTCCGAAAGCAAAAGATTTTATCTCGGGAGATCCCAGAACCATGTCGCGTTTTTTAAAAGATGACTTAGGACTTGCAGCCTATAAGAGACGCACTGGTCATTTTTTAACTGATAATTAAAAAAGAATAGGGTGGTAAAATCGAAAAAAACTACTGAAGCGGTACGCAAAGGGAGATCACAGAAAAATTTTGTTTACGGATGAGAAAATCTTTACAATTGAGCAACATTTTAACAAACAAAATGACTGTATTTATGCTCAAACCTCTAAGGAAGCTTCCCAATTAGTCGGCAGAGTGCAACGTGGGCATTACCCGACTTCAGTGATGGTTTGGTGGGGTGTTAGCTATGAAGGAGTGACTGAGCCATATTTTTGTGAAAAAGGTATCAAAACATCGGCACAAGTGTATCAAGATACCATTCTTGAGAAGGTAGTTAAGCCCCTCAACAACACCATGTTCAATAACCAAGCATGGTCTTTCCAACAAGACTCGGCGCCGGGTCATAAAGCTCGGTCCACGCAGTCTTGGTTAGAAGCGAACGTTTCGGACTTCATCAGAGCTGAAGACTGGCCGTCGTCTAGTCCCGATCTTAATCCGCTGGATTATGATTTATGGTCAGTTTTAGAGAGTACGGCTTGCTCTAAACGCCATGATAATTTGGAGTCCCTAAAACAATCCATACGATTGGCAGTGAAGAATTTTCCCATGGAAAGAGTGCGTGCTATTGATAACTGGCCTCAACGTGTAAAGGACTGTATTGCAGCCAATGTAGACCACTTCGAATAAGCTTTTTATATTTTAAATTGTTTTATATTTATGTATAAAACTAACACACTGTAAAAGTAATAAATATTATTTGCATTAAAAAAACATTTTTTTTCTTTGTGACAATATTTATGGCAAAACTAGGTATTTATGATTGTCGAATAAATTATTTCAGGGCGCATGGGGCGGAGAATACTACTTACCTGCAAAAGAAACTTTAAGCACAGAAGGTGTTGAATTAGAGCTTAATGTAAGGCAGTTAGGTGACTTCGACTCCCTGCATTGGACAGCAGTGTCAGAGCCAAACAAGGCGGGCACAAATATAAAGGTAAAATCAAAGACACTTTGTTACACAATAAATTTTGTCTTTTTAAAATGTTAACATTGATCTAATCATGATACAGGTTCATTATGCCGGAGTAAATATTGTTGAAGTACAGAAAAAAGTGGGAGTTATTTCATCAAATAAAGAAGATTTGCAACTTTTTGATTTTAGTGGAACTACTGAAAGGTAAGTATTTTTATGTGTAAAACCTACTTCACTTAAACTTCCAGATACTTTTAATCAGTTGTATGTTTTTTAGCGGAGCTCGTGTGATGGGAATTGCTTGTGAAAGTATAAGAACACATGTAAGCGTGAAACCGGAATATTTGTGGCCCGTACCAGCACACTGGACTCTGGAAGATGCAGCTACAGTTCCATTGGCCTACTGTCTCGCTCTATATTGCTTGGTAACAAACATTAAAGAAATTTAAATCTCATAATAAATAAATAAAAAGTTGCCGTAGTAAACAGTAGCCCCCTCTATCCTTAAATCTGATACATATTATCAAATCAAATCAAATATTCTTTATTGCACAACATTATATAACATACATGGGTAGAGAAAAGAATATTTACAATTATAGTGTATAATATTAATTATCTGTGAATATATTTTATTTTATCTATACATATGTGCCTGCAGTGTGTTAAGGCAAGCCTCCGGCCTGGAATAACACTTTTGGTACACGGAGGTGCTGGTGCTCTTGGCCAGGCAGCTATATCGATTGCTTTGGCATATGGTTGCGAAGTTTTCACTACTGTTAGCGATATCAAGAAAAAGAGATTTCTGCAAAGACTCTTTCCGGAACTAAAAGGTATGACTGGATATTGATGCTCCTTAACAGAATTCTATGAAAATAGAATTAAAATTATTTGTTGTATCTCGAAATGCAATTATTTATGTTCGTATTTCAGAAAGTCACATTGGATATTCACGCGATATTAGCTTTGGAGATATGGTGTTAAACGCTACAAAGGGTATTGGTTGCAATTTAATCATAACCTGTGTTAAAGGTGCCCTTAAAAATGTATGTATATCTTTAATATATAAAAGCACTACTGGTGATATCAAGAAAGTTTTGATACTAAGAACTTTGGTTTTTCTTTCTTTACAACTTTATTTTTGGGCGATACTTGCAATATAGTAATAATATTTAAAACAACCTTTTTTTTGACTATTTATACATAAAATATATTTATATAATGCTTCACTACTTGAGAGTATTTACAAAACTTTACCATATAATATCTCAAAAAATGATAAGGAAATTTAGTAAGACTTCACTAAACAGGTCGTTTTCTAATGATGTTCTCCGTGTGTACGCTGACTAAGATTCATAAAGAAAAAAATATTCATAAAGTGTAGAAGTATATTTACATACATATTATAATCTTTGATTATATTATACATGTCTAGATGCCACATTGAATTGCCCCGAACGCGAACGGCTCAAAAAAGTTTACTAAAATTGGTAGACTTGCTTCTAATTTACGTCAATGTCATTTAAGCCATTTGAGGAAGACAAGGTCACAAAAAATATTCAATTACGCCGGCTTGCGCTATAAAATTGTGTCGCAATTATGTAGGAAAACCGTGCAATAACACCAAGTTTACTTTTCATCGGCAATTTATGTTATTTAACTAATATTTATTTAAGTAAACACAGTTTTTTTATTCGTTAATTTTTAGGTAAATATGATACGCCTGTGTTGTATTGTATTAGGTAATGTTTATTTCAAAACCCTACTTTAAAATATACATGAAATAATTTGTTTTGATTGGTGCAATATACTCGATATGCTTTGATTTGTATCGGCTTCGAAAATATTTGATTAGGCACCTATAGTAAATAAAACTTCAAATAATTTTATTATTATTATTAATTTGGTTTTTACTTTTAGTGTTTCTTTTTTCAAAACAGTTTTCAAGCGTTTTTTTATTTCACATCTTAGTGTTAGTTAGTCACTCACATTTTGTGCACTATAGTAAATATTCTGTGTACTTGGAAATTGAATTAGGTGAACATTAATTTTAAAACTGACAATATTTATTTCACTTAATTTAACGTATTACCTTCCTTTAACCTTCGTCTTATTAAATAACGGGAAAAAGGCTTAGTACAAGTATCCCTAAACACGCACACCTTGACAGTTAGAGTACAATAAGTACACGAGCTGTACTCACATATCACGTAAAGTGAGGACGGTTTTTACGCGTCGTTTGCTTGCAATGCTCAATCTAGACATGTATAAATTCAAAGCATGTAATTTATATATTATTATTATAAATTAAATTTTAATGTAAGAACTTAACATATAAATTGTGTTCATTTATCAAAATTATTTCAGACTACGATTAATTGTGGCAAGCCCTCGTCTAATATAATCGACACAACCTTATTGTTAACGAGAGAGAATTATGATCTTGGTATGAAACTGTTGGCCAAGGGAATATCTTATTCTACCGTGGACTTGTTGTCAATGTTGCTAGATGAAGACAAAGTGGATTTACAGGTACAAATAAAGAAAGTATATTATGTGGGAAGTAACAGTACTTTTCTTGAAATAAAACATTAATTCAGTAAAACATTAATTTATAGTTAAAATAATTAACTATAAATTAAAAAAAAAGTACATGTTTAAGAAATTTAAAATGATTTTAGTGTTTCATCAAATCCTATAACCATATACACTATACTCTATTCGCCGAATGAATCAAGCACTGAGATTTTGCGCTTCCGCATGATTGGTTGTAGATAAGACGCTTAGGATGCGCTCACAATACATATTATCAAATTTATACCGTCGTTGCAATCCGCACTAGTTACCTGATCTATTGCGATTATATAAATTTTGTCAATAAGTGACACTTAACCTAAAAAAAAATTAAATTGGATCGGAAATTTAGTGCGAGGTTAAATGCTTTATTTACTGGCCTATAATTACGCTCCTCAATCCCCACAAAGAAGTAAAAGGCCAAAGTATATAACTAAATCAGAAATGATATACTACTATTATAGATAAGCCTTCTGTTAATTACCTTTTAAATTAATAAATTCACTCTTCAATTTTTTATCAATTTTTTAGAAGTTGCAATTAATGCTTACCGAGGGTATAGCCCGTGGATACGTCCGGCCACTGTCTCGTGCGACCTATTCCCCGCAAGACGTATCGCGTGCATACAGTCTCCTAGCTGGAAGCCGTCAACGTGGACGTGTACTTCTCGACTTACAAAAGGATCTATCTCATGTTCAGACAAAGTAATCTTATTTTTAGTTTTCAATCATATTACATAAATTGTAAAAGCAATAAAACTTTTATTATTTATTACTATTTTAGAATAACTTGTTCTACACAACTACGACATTTGGTAATATCAGAGAACGAATTGCTGGCATTAAAATTAGTTGACAAACTTGTGAGTCGTGGGGCGAGAAAGATAATATTGGTTTCATCTGCTGGATTATCAAATTGTTTGTCCCAAAAATTACGGTATTTAGCTCATAATTATTTACATGAATAATAATACACATGGTATTTATATTCAATATTGAAATTAATTACATAAACGAATTTTTTAGCACTTGGGCAGAACAAGAAGTCCAAGTACATGTGGTTCATGGGAATATTTTTAACCCAAATATCCTAATTAATTTACCAGCTGGAGATAAGTCATTAGCAGACATTGAAGGAATATATTATATGGTTTCTGCTAATTCAATAAATGAGAATAGTTTCAAAATGTTGGAGCAGATCAAGCTAATATCGCAAAGATTAAGCTCTAAATTTAAGTAAGTATTATTTGTCCTTACTCCTTTCTGCCAATCCTCTGTCGTCATGGTTGTTGAGATATTATTACGTATCATAATATATTTTAGTCTGTAATAGTATCTAAATTAAATAATGCAAGGGCCATCACGTTTCGCCTATAATAGTGTAATCGCCTATTGAAAAACGTGATGTCCTCTCAACCGATTCCAGTAACGATGTTAAAGTGCACAAGTTTGTACGCAGACATATCGTGCACTCTCTAATTCTGTCACTCTCGTACTCTGGTGGGACAATTCGACAAGACCTGAGTGAGAGTTAAAGCGCAAGGCCGACGGTTTTATGTGCTATCCGATACATAGGTCTGAAACCGCCAACTTCCCAATTCACCTGTTACTGAGGGTAAGCCTCAATAACAGTTAATAGGAAAGCTGAATATGTTAACTTGATCCTCCTGATCAAGCCCTGATAGGACCTCCAGATGTGCTGCCGTAGATGTCAACCACTACACCACAGAGGCAATTAAACGAAAATAGCGTAATGAAAAACTATTGAGATGAGAACCGTACGAAAATTTGTTAGGTGGTTTTTGAGCTCGACTTACAGACTTTTACAGTATTTTAATATGCATGTGTGTTCATATATATTACATAATATCTAGATATTAGAGATGAAATCTTAAGAATTATGTAAATTAAATAATTATATTATAGATATTTTGCTATTATTGACGACGGAAAAGATGATTTTGAAACAACTATATTATCTAAAGTTGATAATCAATTATTAACCTGGATTAAGCTGCCTGCTTTGAAACTAGTACATAAGGTTAGTGCACCTTAATTTTCACCTTCACCTTCACCTTGTCTTATCTGCCTAATAGCTACATTTAATGTTAAACTATCTGTATCTTTTTATATCAGTTATCGTTATAGATGTTTATCCTGTGACCATGATTACTGTAAAGCGTCCAAAAAAAATAAAAAAGCGCTTTTATTTAATATACTTATATACGCGCACTTATTTCTAAGAAGATATATTTTAATTTATGTCATAGTTAATAGTGTAGGGTGATGTTATAAATTCACAAAAAAAATATTACAGGTCAATGAAAATGAATATGATGAAGCTATTTCAGCAGTAAATGCCATTGATGCCATTGAAAAAGCAATTTGCCTAAAGCAACGTTCCATACTTATACACTCCATAAAACAATCTTCTTCTGTTTCCTTGCTACAAGAATTAAGTTCAAATGCAGGTTAGATTCTCCTAACTTTTTATACCAAAACAGTTGATTTTAAAAGATATTATGTTAATTTGTTGATTTTTATGATTTGAATTATGAATCTTTTCAGGCATTACTATACCAGATGATATCCCAGAAAGCACTACTATAGCAGATTTGGATATTGAGCCTGCTAAATTAGAAATGTTTAGGTCTTATTTGCATAAAACCTTTCACATATTTTTAGACGAATATAGTCTATCAGCCTTGACTATTGAATCGTAAGTATTTTGTATCAACATTTTATTATAAATTTTTATTTTATTTATTGTATTATATATTTTATTACAAAATACAGAAACGCAAACTACAATTGAAATATTATATTACATAGATTTAAATATTTTATGTGAGTAAATTCTTTTATACTTATTATAATCTACGTGAAATCTACGTGAAAACACGAACCTTTACAATTTAAACCGAGACATCCCGAGTGTCAAAGTAAAAATAATCTTATTATACCTCAATATTGTCCAAACCACAAAATATCGAAATCCGTTCGATGTCTAAAGATGAAATTTGGCAGGCAGGTAATTTTTAGTTTGTAGATATCTGAACGATAGGAACTGAAGAACGAATTTTTCCACTGGGAATAATTAGGTGCATACAAGTAGGAATAGACGGAAAGTAGGAATAACTGTAAAATACTAACCAAGAATATAATTTAAAGAATGAAAAGTACTTTTAAAGAGAATGACAGAGAATGAAGAAAGAGATTTACAAGGAATTTTAGGATTAGGTTATGATATTATTTTGAACATTTGTTATAATTTAATCTGTTTCCATTACTTTTTGATTCATATATTTTATTAGACTTCGTCAAGTGGAAAATAAGATTACAGAAAAAGAGTATAAAGAAACTAAGGGAATCGAGACGTTCTGGTCAGATATAGATAATGATGAGCTACTTGCCACAACCGAAATGGTGTTCTTACCAACACTTGTAAACAGTTCATCAATGGTAAGTAAATGATTTCAGAATTATATGTTATTTTAATTGAATTAAGTTAATATGATTACTTACAATAATACCTACCCACGAAAAAGGAATGCACGTTCTTTTTAAATTATTATGTTGATTAATTTTATTGTTCTTATAATTTTTATGTAAGTATTTTTTTACTACATATACTGTGTGTCTATGTTTTGTGAATTGCGTGTAATACCTATAATTAAGACAACACTTGAATTGTAACACTTGGTATAAATAATATTGTGATATTGTTAGTGTATGTCTTGTTAGTGTTAAATAAAAAAATAAATATTCAAAAAATAACCCATAAACTTACATCCACTGAACCAAAATATATACTTTGTGCTTATGTTCGCAGTTACATTATACTGCTGCCCTAAGTACCACGTTTTAAATAGATAAGAATAGTTTTTGTGAGCGCACCTTATGAAAAACTTAGGAATCCTGTTATCGTGGACTTATAAGAAGGCCATTTTATAAAAGTAAACTTCTTAGTTTAACATCGGCCCCTCTACCCAACTGATACATCTACCTTTAGGCTAGCACCGCCCCCACACTGGCACGGTGCTGTGAATATTGATTTGTAATTTTGCATCTGAGTCATCTTTTAAAATATTAATGACCAGCGACTCACTTTCACTTCGCTCGGGTTCGTCCCTAGGTACTCTCTGCCAAATTTAATTATTTAACAAATTTTGAACGTCTTATTTATTTAAATCAAATCATAACTTTAACTACTTATTTAGACGTGTTTTAAAGTTAAGGTTGTAGTGTTAGTATTTAGTTATAAAAATAAAACCACGGACACTAAGAATAAATTTAGTTAATTACTTAATTATTTATTCAAATACTAAATGAAGTTGTTGCTGGTTGGTATTGGATGTATTTTTGTTTGTTTAGTCTCATCAACTCTAGCGTAAGCAACAGATGTTTTGTTAACAGTTATTTAAAAAAAATATCCAAAAATAGCAGATAGCGGCTAATATCTGCCTTATATGTCATAATATTTGAACACTTTTCGATAATCATAATTTGTATGTCATTTCAGCGCGAAGATGAACTTGATGTGAATCAAACTTACTTGTGTGTGGTACCAGGAATAGAGGGTCTACATTCACGTTTCAAAATTCTGTGCGAGCGCCTCAAGTTGGGTGCCGTCGTATTGCAGCCCGGTCTTGTTAGACCTAACGAAACAATTCAAGAAATGGCTGACAGATTCGCAAAGGTAAGTAATTCAATAGATTCCGAAGTTCCAGACAAAAATTTTTGATTATCCATTTTATAGTTATTTAGGCAGAAGTCCACTGGTAGATGCCGAGTATTGCATATTTGGTATTTTCAGGTGTGAATCACTTGAGAAAACCTACATGATTGAGAGAACCTAGTAAGTTTTTGTAAGACATAAATTCTACCAATCCACACTTGACTAGAGTAGTCAACTATCCTGATCTGTAACTAACCTGAACTTGATCCTACTTATATTGCATTGGGAGGTCCGTGCCCAGATAAGACGTATTTGGGATGTTTAAAAGAGTTATATACGAGTATATTGTAGTTAATATTTTTTTATATGTAGACTGAATTATTCAAATAATATGTAATGTAGCATAATGAATTACAATGTAAACATCAATATTTATAATTTATTTGCAGTATAGTTAGTTTTTCCTTCTCCAAAAAACCATCATATATGGGCTAATCAGTAATATGCCTTTTATTAAATAAGCAAAACCGTAGTAAAAAATCTTAATCAAACTAAAACAAAAAACGATAATTAGCATTTAATTATATATTGTTAAATGGGTTGAAGCTAATCGTTAATTGTGTCACCCAGGTTATATACTATGTATGTAAATATAGCCTGGGTGTATATATATCTTCATTACTAGTCTTACTTATCACGGATTCACCCGCGCTCTAAAGGATGGAAACCAAATTCTTTCTGAGTCGCGTGGTATGATACCTCGCAGAGCTATCTGCGTTCCTTTACCTTCACCACCACTCGTGATCACGTGGTGATTAATATTTTCTTGTGAAGTTATATTATAACTATGATATCTTGTAAGATATTTATTGAAATCAAATAATGCCAAGAGAAATGTTAGTCAAAATTAAATACATGTGATGAATAACTAATTTATTTGGGCATGGATTAATGTCAAGCTTATAAAAACAACTTCGTAAATGATAAATTACCTTAAAACAAATTTGATTACGAGCGTTCAACCAAAGAAATAAACTCTAACAAAGTATAAAGAATAGACGCGATAACCCATGTAAGCGTTTTTTTCTCAAGTGTCATAAGAATATACGTACGAGTATCATCATGAGCCTTTTTTACCGTCACCTGCTGGGCACGGCCCTCCCTCAGTATGAAGGGGATCAGGCCATAGTCCACCACGCTTGCCTAGTACGTTTTGGCGGACTTGACATGCCTTTCGAAAACTTGCTAGATTTTCTCAGTCATGCAGGTTACTGCACGATGTTTTCCTTCAAGACAAGTTGTAATCATGATAGAAGTTATTCGCACATTAATTCGAGGATTTGAACCCGCATCACTCGGTTATCCAAGCGAGCGCGTTACTGCTGAGCTACTACTATATATACCAGTATTTAGTTTTTGGATAATCTTTAATAAAAATCTATCCGCTTTCAAATCCTTTATAATACTAATACAATATTGACGTCTATCAAAATACTAAAAAAAATTTTCGTTATACGAATACATATATTACACAGTAAAATAATTTCTTTGTATTCACCAGATTCTTAACCGTTACTTTCAGACCCTTCTCGAAAAAGCGCAGTTGAAGGATAGATTTTACTTACTGGGTTATGAAAGCGGTGCTATGGTGGCATTGGAAATGGCAGCAATTTTCGAAGATCAAGGTATAAAAATCACTTGATTTTCTAGTTTGCAAACTTTTGTATAATGTGGTTTAAGATTTGGTTTCAAATGATTCAGTTTAAAAAGTCGTTAATTACTTAAGAAGTATACATTTTGTTTGCGAAATAAACCAGAGTTTCTTTAAAACGTACCGTCCGTAAATAAAATATTATTTAAGTCCATAAAGTACGATCGTTTTTGTTTTTTATTGTTTTTAGCAGAATTACTGTCAATGTCGCCAAACACCAATGTGCGCCTGGGCGCCGGGTACCCAGTTCGTTGGTATTTGTCGAATATAACGAATATAACGACGTATCGCAATTATCATGTAACTGATACATATGATTTACTAGTAATGAATATGATCTGATTTATCATACGAGGGTTTGATCCCTCGCTAGTGGCCTCCAACCTCCCCTATGGGCATGGACCGAGCCTCGCTAAACTTGTAACTGGTCTGATTTAACTGATTTACGAGTGACTGCACTCACACTTCTGAATACTGAATCTATTACTCTGAATTATACCAAATCTCTGAATCTCTCATACATGTTGCCACATGTCTATACTGAATCTCTGAATCTAATTTATGAGCAACAAACAGCACCCGCGCAACATCACTGAATTATACTGAATCTTTGAATATTCACACATTGGTAAAATGAATTTACTTACTTAGCAAACACGGTGTTGCGACTGATCTGCCTCGCACCCACAGAACACTTTTACTCAGAAGCTCTGACCCGACCTGCCACGGTCGCGTTCCGTACACGTCTGTTTCAAATCGCTATCTATTCTATTTAACAGTCTTTGTTCCACCCTCACCTTTATAAGAAATAATATTTAAATATTTAATCATTATTTCGCGACTACCCTACGGTATTCGCGACAGTCAAGTTATATTCTTTTAGCGCGTAAGGGAAAATGGAAAATAATATATGGGTTTACGGGATGGGAATTGACCATTTAAGCAAGCATCGCTTTCAGACCAAAACTTCAATATATAAATTTTCATTGACGGCAATATGCCAGATAAATTACTTTACACTTCTTTTTTTCCTAACTTGTTGCAACAACATGAAATATGCAATTATTAATCACCTGTTAACGGATTAACGATTTACGTTAACTTGCGTTAAATCTTCTATAATTATATAATATAATTTATTTAATCTTTCAGGTATAACTGGCACTGTGTTCTGCATTGGCGGTGCTCCTACTGAAGTACAAGCGGTAATAGAAGAAAAGCTTGAAGACTATAAAACTGAGGAAGAATTACAAAATGCTGTTATACGACATATGTTTAGTTTAGTTGCTAAAGGAAATGCAGGGGACTTAGATCGGGCTCTACAAAAAAACACAACTTGGGCAGAAAAAGTGACGCTAGCTGGACGCATTTTATATGGCCAAGCTATGCATTCAAATGAATATACTAAAGAACTCATAAATGGCGCATATGCAAGAATTAAACAAGCTCGTCGTTATAATTCTGAACCACGTCAACTCCAGTCTCTTTTAATATCAATCCAACCTTTATTGACTCGTGACCAGCGTTTAAATAATAATGTACCCTTTTTGCAAAACCATTCACTCCGCAAAGTAGTCGAATATCAGTTGGAAACTCCATTTGCTTATTCTGCCTATGACTTGCGTTGTAGTGCGATAGTTAATCGTCATCTTGATGATGATATTCTGGAAGCTTTTGATAAAAGAAATTTGTGCGAATCGTACATTACGAATGCTGACACAATAATGGCAGCTGAATTGGATTAAACATCGCCAAAGAGAAATATAAATTGATCGTTTGATGACTGTGGATTAAATAAGCTCTGTTTTTTACTTAATAAAAGCACAATTTATTTTATGTTTGTTTTTTGTTTTTTAGTTTTATAACATATTAGCGGTACCCGCGGCTTCGCCCGCGTTCATTTTTTTAATCATTACTAATCTATATTTGATTACTCGTAATCAGTTGAACTGTAGATTGTCTGAAAATTCTCCAAAATTACTCCATTTATTTAAGAATCCATCGTTAATATACACCTGAGCCGCGCGGCTACCTCTCCTGCTCTTGGATTCCCCTTCCTCTCCCCATTGCCCGCTGTGCTGCGCTTTATTTTATTATTATTATTTTCTTTGAAATTTTTTAATTCGTTGTTTTGTATTCTTTGAAGGGAGTGTCCGTATCGTTAAAGTTACCTACTAACTATAACCTAACTCCCTGCGAAATTTGAAACTTGTAGCACAAAAAATGAAGGATTTTTATACAAATAATGAGAGCCTTCAGATCTTTATCAAACCCTGTCGCAAAAATTCTTACCTGCACTCTTTTTTTTACGTATAAAGGTATTATAAATTTACAGAGGTACTAATTTTTAAATAAATAAAAATACATAAATAATTTTTATAGTATTATGCCTTATAGACATAACACTTTAAAATAGATTAAAATACCGATTTTACTCGTCAATTTCATACTATGTGATAAGATTCCTAATTAGGTTATTATGTATTAGGTTCTTTGATAAAATAAATTACAAATATGTAAATATTAAAAATAAGAAAAGCATGACACGTTCTATCGGTTAGTTTTTGATTTCTCAGAGATAAGATTGCAAAATTTCGTGCGTGTATGCGTGACTGAGTGAGTGCGTGCGTGCGTGAGTGAGTGAGTGAGTGCGTGCGTGCGTGGATACCCTGCTAACATCACACAAAATTTTGTCAAAGTTCTATTCTTGTGATACGGTCATACAGAGAAAGACAGACAGATAAAAGTTTAAAAAATTAAAAACGAGAAGAAAAAGATCTATCGAGATCGAAAATAATGACTATTTCAATAAGGTAAAAATTAGTGACCAGTAAATAAATTAATGCCTAAAGCTTATGGGTTTTAATATTATAAAGAAACAAAAATAAGATATTAAGCATCTCTCTTCCAAAACTTCTTTTTAACAAAACAATAGTTTAGTTTAAATCTAACTTTTAAGTATTATTATGGAACAATTTGGAATATATAGTAATCATGAACGAATAAACTATGGACGAGACACATAAGCGGACGTACCTTTACCGGTCATGTCAGTAATCAGGATATTTTAGGCCTGGCCGTTTGTTTTTACGTCAGTCTCAAGCACTTACTTGTCAACAAAACATCTCCCAAAAATGACTAAATGTTCTATTAGATGGTGTAAAAACTATAGCAGCGGAAGCAGCACTATTTATTTTCACTTGTAAGTAATATATTTTATTACATTTAATGTTATTAATCACAAAATTTAAGTAAATGTAAAATAAAATTTCGTATTATTCAACTATGTTAAATATAGTCGATATATCTATGTATTGTTGACATCTGACAACCATCATAAAATGGCTGGATTATACCGTTCAAAACAAATGACAGAACTGTCGAGTAAGTCCATTTGACATCGACTAGTGCTTGACAATGTCGAAAAATATATCGATATTTGACGAAATAACTAAGCGAATAATGATGTTATTTGTACAGTACAATAACATAAAATACTTTTATCGCAGTATCCTACAATCTGATGACAATAAATTTATAATAATATTTTTATAATTAAATAAAAACATTATAAATGCAAAATTATAATTAGTATGGGTACTTAATTTTTAATTTTATTTTAACACATAAATTTTCTTTCCCATTCGAACGTTCTGGGTTTGATTGTCGGCGAAAAATCAAACAATATTTATTATTAATATTTAAAATGTCATTGATATATGTATTTTATCGACTACGTTTAAGCACTAGCATTAGAGTGGATTTTGATGTATTGTGTCAATTCTTTGTGTACGTTATACTTCAATTGGTTGAAAGTGTTTTCATGCATTTGTATTTTATGACTGGTCCAGTAGTTTATTTGTTCATGATAGTAATATAAACAGCAGTTAAGCAAATCACGAAACTCTTTACAATATTAACTTTGACATTTATGTAGGATCGTAAAAATGACAAATAAAGGCACTTCATTAGAACTCACAGACTATTTGTATTTTAAAATCTATATATAAAATTCTCGTGTCGCGGTGTTTGTAGTTAAACTCCTCTGAAACGGCTTGACCGATTATCATGAAATTTTGTGTGCATGTTCTAGGTCTAAGAATCAAACAAAATCTATTTTTCAACCCCCTATATGTTAAGGGTAGTCCACCCCAATTTTTTTTAAGTTTTAGATTTTTTTTATTTTTTATGATACAAAATAAAAAAATTCATACAACCCTTAATTTTCAACCCTCTCCGATCAACCCCTATTTTTTATTTGTTAATAATAAACTTTAATTTTTTGGAAAGATTTATTATTTTTATTTTGTCATGACTTAAAGTAATAAAAATTCATATTACAGTCAATTTTTAACCCTACTGCGACCAACCCCTATTTTACCAACGCGATTTTTTTATTATTATATCCACAGATCCGCAATAGGTTTGCAATTGAACATAATAATTGAAGAACGATAAATTTTAGTTCTGAGTTAATAATTACAATTTCCTTTAATTATATTTTTTTATCAATTTAAATTGATCTTCAACCCTCGCCGGTCGATAACTTATCAACTATCGATCAGTTATCCCCGCCACCTTTGTAGGTGACAATTCAGCAAACATCACGGAGTAGGAAGCCGGTCTCCTGTCTCACTCACTATATAGATTCGGCCATTTTATGGATTATGTTTGTGTATCGTAGAAAATACTAATAGAAAAGTAAAGCGCAATGGGGAGAAGTTGGGGGTGCCAAGAGCGGGAGTGGGGCGTGCACATAATAGTAATTTTGACCAAAATTTTCAGGCAACGTACAGACCAACCCAGCGCGCAAACGTTTTGTGGCGTTCTTGATTCTCAAGGTTCTATCAGGCAGCCTTATAGAGCTCTCCAGTGTGTCCTCAAAGGTTGCATACCTGGTGGACAATTACTGCAAGTCGGTGACAACTATTTCGAAAAAAAAGCTCGAGGGACGATACAGCTGGGCTGGGTAGTATTTAATTAATTTTGTTGGGTGTTATCGTCACCAATACTGCAAAGCTTAAAGACAAAGGTCTTTATTGAGTGAGAGACGTGGACACTGACGATTTTATTGGTTCACCTACTCAGCTCGCTCAGCGTGCTATGGAGAGGGCTATGCTCGGAGTTTGTCTGAAGGATCGGATCCGGAATGAGGAGATCCAACAGAGAACCAAACATAGCCCAAAGAATTAGTGGGCTGGTCATATTTGTCGCTGAAACCACTAACAGATGGAGTAAAATGGTTCAAGAGTGAAAATCACGGCTCGGTAAACGGAGCTAAAAAGAATGACGATATACTTAAAATGGTCGGCCGCGGTTGGTTGCGTAAAGCTGAAGATCGATCTCAGTCTACTGCTTGACATAGGGGAGAGGTCTATATTAGGAAATGGACGAATGCAGGCTGAATATGATGATAAATTGACCCAGACAACAAGAATTCATCACACCGAAGTTCATGATATTCTGTACAGTGGTTTTTTCTTGTGATACGGATGCAGACGGACAGTCTGACAAGACAGACAGGCAGAAATTCTTAAAATTGTAGGTTTGCCCTCTGTTGGAAAATAATTTAAATAAGGTTTTTCTCTGATTAGATAATAAGTTAAATAAGGTTTGACCCGTTACTTTTTACCCGAATTAATGCTAAAATTAGACATTAAGACGACTTTAATGTAATAATAATATGTTCAGGTGAAATACTCGTACAATGACAAGCGGATCTAAGTACTTAATACGTTTTAAACAAATAATTAAAACGCAAGAATAAAATCATTTTTTTAGAATCCTTTTATTTTCCCCGCTTAAAAAATAAGGTGTTATAAATTTAAGAATTTTCAGTAATCCAGTTATAGTAAGGTGCGACTCGAGCATACACACCCGGGAAAAAGGGATGTGCACAATCATGTCCCCAAGACACTATACCAATAACGGTTGAATTATATAACAAAGGTCCACCCGAGTCACCACCGCACGCGTCTTTGCCTCCTACATTGGGGATTCCAGCGCAGATCATCTCAGGCGTTATATACGGCATGTTTTCAAATCCCGGAATAGTTTTCAAATATGCATATCGGTCAGCACAAAGTCGGTTGTTGATTGTGTATACGTTAACTTTTTGCAGAAGTTCAGGTCGGTGAGACTCCATCTAAAAAAAGAACATAATTGCTGCTCGGTTTAATAACTAATTTATTTAATTCTGGTTCGATATGATTACTAAATAAAACAGAATGATAAATGATGAAACTAATAAGTATACTGTTTCTTTTCTGTCGTCTTCGAATTACTTGTACGTGCCCGAAATAACAAAGTAACAACCCAAGCCCGAAATAACAAAGTAACAAGATAAGAGACTTAATAATATGTAATCTAACATAAATTTAATTATACTCCAAAGTAATCGTCATGCATACTATGTTGGTTAAGTATCTTATCCGATGATGAAGTCTTCTGTATCGAATTCTTATACTATTATCTCGGATAAAGAAGAGTACTATCATTTGGTTATGCTTTCGAAAATATCATGATGATGATGACCTTACCTATATAAATAACAATGAATGTTGCTAAGCGCAAAACTTGAGAATGGCTCAAACAATTCGGCTATTTTTTTAGTATTTGTTTCTTAAGTCGCACGGAAAATTTTAATAATAAAAAAAAAAAAGAAAATAATTCAAAGTTTGTAAAAAACTTATACTTAACTACTAACCTAGGGACAAATGATAACGCGAGAGACGCGAGAGTGAGTCGCTAGTAACAATTTAATTAAAACTTGTAGACTAACATTTAAAAATAAAATATATATTATATAATATTGTTATAAAAGTTACGTACCGAAAGTAAGCCAAAACCTATAGCCGTCACAAGTGTATCATCAGGAACAACACTGTCTGGTAAAGCGAGAGTGGCGATTGAAACTTTTTCGGAGAGTTCAGCAGATGTAGCAAGTTGTATTACGGCCACATCATGAATTAAAAGACGTGCATTATAATCTGGGTGACTTATCGTCTTGTTAACTTCTAGAATAATACCACCGCTCTCAGTCAATGCTGAACCAAGTCGAACTCGCCACGAAGACATCGGAAAAAGGTTGTTTCTAAAATAACAATAAATACATTTCTTTAAAAATTACAGGTTAGTGTAAGTTTTTTAACTTATGCTGAAAGCGTTTTTTGTTTGTATCTTATCTTATTGATATATAATCAATATCTTATCATTTTGATAATATAAAAAATGTAATACTTGCTTAACACTTTTAGTATTATAAATTCATTTATAATGTCAAATGTTTGCGTAGACCTAAGAAAGTAATATTTTTTAGTAATAAAAAGAGTAGATAGTCTCGTCAAGTCCGCCCTTTCTTTACTTTCATCTCTTTTATTTCATTTAAGCTTTTACTAGAACAATTTAAGTTAGTGGATATCTCACAAAATACCTATAATATTAAACTAATTAACATAATTGTGCTGTTTGACTACTAGTTAGTGCGATATCATAAGCTTTCTGATCTCAATTATCTCCGTGTAGTTTTAGGGTGAGAGAAGAGAGATACAAGTTATGAAATGACAGATATATGAAACCAAATCTTTACATTACAAGCCCTTCATCTAGTACAGACAAATTTTCATGTATAATGTTCGTGTAGGAAATGAAATATAATAATAATAATAATAAAATCGTTTATTGCCATGAAGAAAGAACATAAATAACATAAAAAAAGTTAAGATATACAAGGTGGTTTAAATAAATCAATGGCAAAGGGTAATAACTCAGCTGATGCTGCTGAGGCCAGAGTCTCAGACAGCGCTGTTTTTAGGGTATTGGGCGGGAGCATGGCAGTAAAAAAAATGTCAATTCCTCCAGTTAAAAAAAAAGAAAAAAAAAAGAAAATAACATCTTAGTTGTGAACAAAAAAAAAGAAATAAATTAAACATAAAAAACAAAAAAAATCTGTTGGGTCTATGGTCTATGTTTTTGTTTGTGAAGGTGTGTGTGTGTGTGTGTGTGAAGGTGTGTGTGTGTGTGTGTGTGTGTGAGTGTGTGTGTGTGTGTGTGTGTGTGTGTGCGTGCGCGCAATTCGCGGCAATCTGAATATTACATACATAAATATCAACCCTAATTGTTACTAAAAGTAGAAGGTATTATATGTACTTACAGAAAACAATGGGCAGCAGTAACGACTGCTGTGGGTTTGATTAGAGATCCGCCGCAATGTGCATCAAAAGTTCCCATCCAAGATAAAAATAACAAGTGGCTCATAAAGGGGAATTCTTCAATTGATGCTTCAACACCACCCACAATTCGCGGCGATCTGAATATTACATCGAGCAATCCATAATCTCGAGGAGCCGCTGAAAATGACGATTGGTTATATTAAAATAAGTTGTACAAAAAAAACAGTTTTCAAAATATTAGCTTATTTGAAAGATTAAGACAGTCATAGCCCAGTTGTATCACGCTCGCCTGGATCAAATCGGCTTCAAATCTGGGCCCTGCACCTCTGTGTTATCTAATATATATATATGAATGCGAAAAACACTCACTGCTCATCACGAAGTCTCAAAAACCGCTAAACGTATAAAGATGAAATTTATCCGCTAAGAACGGATTTTGCGATTGGTCCAGATTAAGGTAGTCTGAGGGCAAGTTTGTATGATGTTTGTATGTAGCGGCAGGGTCGAATTGGGGAAGTCTTAAGGCAAAGCAAGTTTTTATGAAAGTCTTACTACTCTCTACTTTCATCATAATTCATCACTTTTCAGCATAAATTTGATAGGAAGGTGGTAAATTATTAGTAAAAGTCCGCTAAAAACGGTTTATTTACAGGGCCAGATTTAGGTGGTGTCAGGGCTTTCATAAGTTTTTATGAAACTTCTTTTTTTAGGCTACAAATTTTAAACTTTTCAAGGAGTCCGTTTATTGTTATTAGATAACTTTTAGGATAATACAAATCGGACACTCCATTGAAAACATATGACGAGCTTAAAAATGTCAATTTAAACAAAACAGTAATAGATAAATAAAGCGTAGCATAGAGGGCAATGGGGAGAGGGTAGGGTTGCCAAAAGGAGAAGGGCGTGCACATAATATATGAAATAGGCAGCTCATGGCTCATGAGTATATTAAAGCTGGAGTGATCTTGTAGAATTTTTAACCCAGCGAGTGATCGAATGAAGTTTAGTAGAGATTAAAAAAATGAACGCGGGCGAAGCCGCGGGTATTGCTAGTATTTTGATAATTACCACTTGTTTCACGGTGAAGGAAAACATCGTGAAGACGCCTGTATGTCTGAGATGAACATGAACTGCCTAGATGATGTAGTGGCTAGCATGTGATGTAGTGACTTTCACTGGTCGTTTCGAGCAGTGGTCCCATCAGAATATGAGAGTGATAAGGAATAGAGAGTACACTTGTATCTGTGCATACACTTGCGCACTATAATATCTTCCGTGTAGATGATAGAAGGCTAGTCTTAATGAGAATTGCCGCCGTGGCCGTAATCGGTCGGGAGGATATCATCATCATCATATTATTATTTATATTTTTGGGATTGGTGCCGGGGTCGGCCCTTGCTACGTCGACCAATGTTGGTCCATCTGGGAGAACCTAGCAAGTTTTTGAAAGACATGTGAAATCCGTCAGCTCGCACTTACTTGGCCAGCGCGGTGGACGATGGCCTGATCCCCCTTGTATTTAAAAGAGGCCCGTGCCTTGCTCCGTTTTAAAAAAACATGCGCACTAAAACTTTCGCATTTATTCGTAGACCGATTGTGATATAATGCCGAGTTTAGAAGCCCAGTGTTAATTTCCGATCTCCCAACTGGTTTGCATTATTATATTATACCATAATATGGCTTAATTCTTACCAACTGCGGCTCCGATAAGTGCCAACACGATAAACACACGCATTTGTTAGAAGTAATGTTCCACGTGTTGGACTAAATTTATTACCTATTTATTGTTGAGTTTTATAGCATATCTTTATCTTTCTTTAGTTTAAATTAATCATTGGGAAGTCTTAATAGGATTAAATACGTAAGTTATCATAATAATCCACAATCTACTCCATTATCTATTCCATTATTTTGACTTTTATTAAGTAGGACCTAACTGCTTCTTCTTACAACTGTACATGATTAGCCTGAAAATGAAGTCAGAAATAATAAAAATTAAATGTGATACGGAGTATTTATGGGTATTTTGACTTTCCAATTCAGCAATCTATATTTGTTAGATTTCTATGAAACGTGAAATGTTTCCTTTCTTTATAATCTTACTTTTTAGATATGAACGATGAATGCCTGGGTAACATACTTAGCAGTGTTTAATTTTCTGATAACAGCCAGAAGGAGTGATGTTTGATAAATAAATAAAAATATGTAAATTTTATGCAAATGTTAGACTTCATAATTACTGCATTATCAATAGACATTCTGATATTTTTTAATTTATTTTTTTAAATTAAAGGCATCAATGTTAAAATCTCTAATAAATGCTACCTTAAAATTGTTCTTTTATTATTTTAACTCTATATATTTTATAAACTTTTAAATTACTATTAACGTTTATCAAGCACGTTCCCTAGTTGCTGGGAGGCCTACTAGTACGGTATAAATAGCGGTTTTTTTTCTCGGCCAACAACTTAAAAAAAACAAAACTAAAACATTGGATTAATCAATAATAAAATGCATGTTCAATAAATCGTAAAACTTAAAAGGTAGTTTTATTAAAAAAATATAGTAAATAAAATATGCCAAATTTTAGTTTCTACAGTTTCAATAATTTTTCTCTAATGTGTTCCCGAAATATAAGCCAAAAACTCCACCTGTCAGCATTTTGTGATCTCTAAACCTTATAAAAAATATTGGATCTTGTGCGAGGAAAGGGAATTTTGTACGAGGTTAAATTCTATTTTGATATACGAATATCATGACAGAAAATTGTTGACTTAGTATATATAACTCACTACGTTAAAGGTAAGTAGTATGTACGTAACTGTAACTGTAGTAGTAACTTCCTCTGTGGTGTAGTGGCTAGCATCTACTATCACACACCGAGAGGTCCTGGGTTGGAGTCCCGGTCGGGCCAATATTAGTTATTGAGTCTTTGTTTCGTAAGCCCCAGTAACAGTACGGAGATGGGACGTTGGATATGTTTCGCCTCGGAGATCACGTAAAGCCATCGGCCCTGCGCCTAAACTCTCACTGGTCGTGTCGAGCAGTCGTCTCACCGGAATATAAGAGTGATAAGGACTAGAGAGTGTACTTGTGCCTATGCATACCCTTGTGCACTATACACTTGTTCAAAATACGCGCACACAAAAGTTTTTGGCATATATTATATTATAAAGAGAGAGTCTGATAATAATGCAGTTAATAATAAAAAAAAATATTTACACGAATTATTTTTTTTTTTGTAATTTGATTAAACATTTTACACTGCATCAATAATAGAATTCCATTTAATGATATTTCTATCTAATATATTTTTCAATGTATATGCTATCAATGTATTTATGTGTATAGATAAAAGTTAAAAAAAACAGTATTGTTAGCTTATATTTCTAATTTAAGCCGTTATTATATTTGCCGGATACAAATTAGAAGTATACTTATAAGACATACTCGTACTTCTACGGTGTACCTACTATAAAGGAAAAAGAATTATACTGAATTAAAGAAAATTTCACTCTTGTAGCATTTTATTTCTTAATTTTATTATATTTAAGAAATTAAAAATGAAATACACATTATATTTAATCGACGGCTGCAATCTATATATTATTTAACAAAGAACACTTAGCTTTTATAGTACATTTCGCATAAATTCCTCTCATTAAATTGTTGTAGAATATTATCGCCGATGTGTCTGTTGATGATAGCAGAACACTGTAAGTCGTGCGTCATATACGCAAGTGGCGTATTTAAATTGTACTCTATAACTGGTTGTTCAGAATACTTCTGTAAATTTGTTGGTGTACTTTCGGTAGGACGAAGGCTAACTATATTTGAACGAAGCCTGATAGTCACTGATTGGTATTGAAGTACTTGGGATACTTTTGCATAAGCAGATTCAATGATTTGCTTCGCATATTGGCTGGAATATTGAATAGATTCCTTCATTATGCGTAAACATGCTAAAACTTTTTTGTTCCATGTCCCAGCCGTTTCTAAATTTTTATTAATTCTTTCGTCAGCGTTTTTCATCATAAGACTTGTTGTGTGCTGTAAAATGGCATTTTCCAGGGCGATTTCATCTTTATAAATGCCAAGTTTTTTGTGAAAATGTGCCTTGATGTCATCTGGTGATCCTCCGATACAAAATACGGTTCCAAGCATGCCTGAAAACCAAAGTAATTAATGAAATCATATATTTTTGTTACCAGAAATTAATTACGTACGTATAAGCATAAGTCATACCATGCGCTTCCAGAATTTCTGCCATTTTTATTGCTATTATAACGCCGTATTCATAGCCTAGTAGAAAGAATTTGTCATGAAGACCTGTTTTCGTAAGAAGTACCTAAAATGTTTGACATAATAATAAATCATGTTTACACAGCGATTATATTATAAATACTCTAAAGAAAACACAAAACACTCAGTCTCTTAAGAATAAAGTGTTATTTAAAGAATAATATTGTCATAATAACGTTCTCCGACCGATTCCGGCCTGCTGCTTGCTGCTGCTTTCCAACCGCCAACTTCCAAACGCCGGGCTGTTACTGAGGCTTGCTAAACAGAAAGACTCAATAATTAAACTTGGCCCGACCCGGGACTCGAACCCAGGACCTCTCGATGTATGACCGTACATGCTAGCTACTACAAAACTGAGGCTGTCATACAGTACTTGTAAGTATTTCTCAATCAATGATTCAATTTGTTTTCTTTAGTTAAAACGATCAAGACTTTTTTGCATAAGAATGTAACACATACCTGAGCATATGATTTAGCTAAGTCATTCATACTTTCTTGGGGATTATTTAGACCAGGCTGCAGAACAAGCGCGGGCAGTTTGAGCCGCTCACATAATACACGGAACCGCTCATAGTGGCCTTCAACACCCGGAATTATGCACATATATGCTTGATTTTTATCGAATTCACAATAAGACTGTAAAAACAAAAAAAAATGGTAACTAGTTTTTAAAGAGAGCTAAGAGGGAGAGAGATGTGGAGAGAGAAGGAGAGAGAGAGAGAGAGTTAAACTCTGCCATATTATGTTTGTTATTCGTCGTATGTTACTATATTGCCTTGAAAATTGTTATAACTGCAGGCAAGTATCGTAAGACGTTTATTTTGTATTACTTAGAACAAACACTTAAGTGGCTGTCGTGGCATTGGCGCTCCTGATAATCTTATTATATATACAGATTAAGTTTTAACGTTACATTTTTTCGACTATATGTATACTTTTACTACTGTTTTTTTTAGTTTTGGGCTTTCCAACATTTATCTTTAGCCTAGAAGAAAAATACAAAAAAAAAAAAACAAAGATTTTTCGCCATTATACTGAAAAAGTATTTAAAATAAAGAATATCTCGTCAATCTCACTCTTTAGTTTTGCTTACCGTAAAAGTATTACTTAATGTAGGTAAAAAGACAATGTCAGTGCTAGCTTGAATTTCGTCAGAGTCTATATTTAAGAAGAATGATTTTAGGCCATCGTCCTCGGTGTAGTTGATTTGCGTTATGTTTCGTTCCAACTCTTTAAGCCTACAAACAAGGCATATCTGCATAAATTAAATCAATTAAATTCGTTTAAATATGTATAAAATATATTAAAATTTTAGGTCGCTTGTTACTATAGTAATTCAGCCCTTTTTTAGCTTCCCACTAGTGGGCACGGGCCTCCCTTCAATACAAGTGGTTCCGAAAATAATATATTTTATCCGTATTTTAAAATAAAATGGCTAACAAAAATAATATCTTAAAATATTAATTAACCCAAGTAGGTATATACACAAACTTAATTCTACAACTTTATTCCTTTACTTTATATCGATTCTCTCTACTCACGTTTTTATAGTAAGTGAGGACATATTTTGATTATTCAACGATATGTTGTGCTCACAATGCAAATATGCTCGTATTGCCTCCATTCTAGGAAAATCTATGCCCAAATCTCTTAATGTATCTGTCTCAGAATTATTATCGGCTATATTAATACCTGTGAATTAATTGTAATATACATATATTAAGTGACAGTATAAGTGTGCCATAAACTTCAATAATAATACTTAATGTGATTTTTGAGTTCTGTACCACTCATTTATATGTATGGATTTATAAAAATAGTATTCTACTGCCTTATAAAATAACACGAAAGCTGATTTTTAACACGTTCACGGCGGGAAAAAATCATGAACTATCATCTGGTGTGGTGGCGGTTGAAATGCGCCTCCATCGATCTTTTCGACAGTGCGTTATGTACTGGACCCGACACCACTAACATAGATTAAAGCCCTATAAATTTTCGAATATATTGTGTACACTGGTTTGTTTTATACCATTAGAAAGATCCTAAACCCTCCATCTTTACGTTTCTTAACACGTTCACTACGGCTGTGATTTTTCTATACTTTCCATTCCTGCGGTACAAGGTCTATGCACCTGGTAATAAAACTTCCATTGTGGCGGTACAAGGCGTATAGACCCTGTAACATTTAAGAAACTTAAATCCTTTTTTTGGCTTCATGTAAAAACATATTTGATTTTTTTGCTTTGAATATTAATAATAATGAACTAATTGACATACACCTGAAGCCGTTTGTAAATAACTTGTTTAGTTTAAAAATTTTAAAATACAGGGTCTATAAGCCTTGTATCGCACAGAATATGGGAAGTCTGGTGCGTATTTTAGGGATGTGAAGTAAAAATATCGAGTCTTAATTAAGTTTTAATATAATGACAAAAAGAAAAAAAACAAGCATGATTTAATGTTTTCCAATAAAGCATGGATAACAAAAGTTTCTTTTAGATTGAACACATTCCGGTAATTTTTTTTTTACTTTTTGTTAGCTTGGCAGCTTGTTCGGTAAAAGGTTCGGAGTTTTTCGTAGCATCCAATTCCTCTTCTTAACACCTTTTATTAAATTGTGTTTCTCAATTTTTCGTGCGGGTTCTGAAAAGATAAATTTATCAATTTATTTTTTATTTATAGGTGTATATGTGTGCGTGGATTGGATGTAGATGTGTATGTGTGTGCATACGTTTTCGTCTGCGTTGAAATTACCTGTATCATTGTCAAAGTCCTTGTTTGTAAAAGAATAAAATAAATAGTAATGAAGACTCACCTGTCTTTGATCAATCAATCTATGATTAGATTTAATATTAACCGCATTACTGTTCTCACAAAAGCCGTGGATTATTTTTCTTCGCCACCTTTTTTTTAGTCCTATGTCGATGCCTGCGTTTCTCGCGAATGCAAGCCAACACTAGCCGCGCGAAGCTAGCGTGGGGTGCGGTACCAGGTGCGCGAGGTACAAGGTGCTTCGACCTGGTTTCGCACTGTGATGATATTTTATTTCTTCCGTGCGGTACCAGGTTTATAAGCCCGGTATTAAGGTAGGTACACCATTGGATTCTATTTAACAAATACATCTTAGATATATATTCATCTCTTTCCTACACCGAACCAAATTGAAGTTATGCCTTCCGCACGACAGGGAAGTCTACACTTTTCTTAGCCGCACTGTACACGAGACGTAATACAAGGTGTTTACACCTGGTAACGCAGTGAACGTGTTAAATGAGAAATTAACCATTGAAACTGCAGTATCGGTTACTGATACCGCACTAAAAAGTATTTTTTAATAGTGATGGGACAGGCAAAATCAAAAATGTATGAATGTGAGTAAAAGATAAAAACTCAATGGAAAGTTTAGACCGTTCATATAGTATCAATACTCATATGAAGTACAGGTTCCAAAAACTTTACAAAGCAGCTAAGATATTTTATGCGTTCCCAACTGGGAAATGCATTAATCCGTATTCCGTACCACCTCCAGAAAACAGGTGGTTATATCGGACTCACTGTCCTAAAGTCATTACTCCCCACTAAAACCCAATTGACCTCACCCGTCTTAATGGGGCGTCCAGGATCGCTTGCGCATTTAACCACGAAGCCCCGATGACCCAGTTTGTCTCCCGAAGTAGACCACACATCCAAGAGGATTGCTCCACAGTCCACTCTGCTATTCAGAGAAGTTGTAGGAGCAAATCGCAAGACACCGCCCACCGAAGTGGGCAATACATACAAAACTACCTGTAAATTACTATCTAGCTCTTTTACCACTATGCTTAGCTGAAACCCCTATTTCAGTGATAAAACCTCGTATGTGGGAAAAAATAATAATAAAGAAGTACATTTACCTGCCATTTTGGAAATGGCTTGCATTAATGGAACCTGTGGTAGTGTTACTTTTGATGCAACTACAACTGATTGTTTAGAACACAGTGCTTTTTCTACAGCATCAACAGTAATTAATGATGATATACTTTTTTCTGAAGAATAACTATTTTCCGATTTATCCAGCTGCAAGAACATATTTTCAATTTTCAAAGAGTTTTTGATCAAAATTCGATATATTCTATTTACTATACTTATTCTGGTTTAATTATGTTAAGCGTTAATGCATAATCGAATTTGATTATATTTTAATATAACACCTCTAAATCATTTTACTACTGTACAATAATAAAGTTTTACCTTGTCCAGTGCCGGCAATAAAATCCAGACGGGTAAATGTTCTTGACTTCTACCCATATTAATTTGCTCATCGGTTTTAAAGTTGGAATTAATTATAGCAAATTGTCTGAAAATGTATATTAGTAACAAAGTATTATTAATATTCTCTTAATAAATTAAAAACATTTGTCTTTCTTTTTTAAGCATCTAATCAAAGGTAAGCAATTTCAATGAAGTTGTACAAAGTTCTCAAATAATAAGGTGTGGATTGTGTTTTAAAATTGAAATGTAATTATTATTTAAATGAATAGTTCTCATCTTGATTAACATTATAATGTTGATATTATAAGTATTAAAATAAATCTATCTATTTTGTAACTTTTCTTTAAGTTGCTTTTTTTAAAAATAATTTTAGGTTACAATATTTTGATAGAATAATTAAGTTACTATTTAATATTATTATATCTTTTTATAGAGGTTAATTTATGATAACATGATAGCAGGGTCAGTTTCCCAGTGTATGGAAGGAGGGGAGGCTGGTCCTGCTCGGGAAGGACGGGCGCCCTGCGGACTCGCCGTCCGCGTATCGGCCCATAGTGCTGCTCGACGAGGCGGGTAAACTTTTTGAGCGCATTATCGCAGATCGCCTCGTCAACCACTTGTGCAGGGAAGGGCCGAACTTGGACGATAACCAATTTTATTTTCGTCGGGGGCGCTCTACCATAGCCGCCATCATGCGCGTGAGGGCCCTGGTGGAGGAGACGGTATCCCGGGGTGGGGTGGTGCTGGCGGTGTCTTTGGACATCTCCAACGCATTCAACACCTTACCCTGGAGTTGTATTCGGGAGGCTCTTAAATACCATGGCGTGCCTCCCTACCTCCGCCGTACAGTAGGGGCTTACCTGGAGGGTAGATGCATCACCTATCGGGGAAGAGACGGTGCCGGTCGGCACCTCATGTCGCGCGGTGTTCCGCAAGGATCGGTCTTGGGACCGCTCCTGTGGAACATCGGCTACGACTGGGTGCTGAGAGGCGAACTCCCGTCAAGTGCCGACTTGACGTGTTATGTGGACGACACGCTCGTAACTGCCCGGGGGAGCTCGCATAGGGAAGCGATGTTGATAGCTACGGCTGCGGTGTCACAGGTGGTGAACCGCATTCAGCGCCTGGGCCTGGCGGTGGCCCTAAACAAGTCGGAGGCCATGGTGTTTCATGGCCCCCGACGCGCGCGTGGTCACCGGAATCGGATAGCTGTCAAGTCCACCATGAAGTATCTGGGATTGGTGCTCGACAGCCGGTGGGAATTCGAGCCCCACTTCCGGCGGCTGGCGCCCAAGCTGATGGGCGCAGTGGGTGCGCTTTCAACGTTGCTTCCCAACTTGGGGGGCCTAAGCGCCGCCTGTAGGCAGTTGTACGTGGGAATCGTGCGGTCCATGGCCCTATATGGGGCCCCTGTGTGGGCGTTGGACATGACGGCCGGCACTCTTGCCGTTCTGCGCAAACTGCAGAGGGCGATGGCCGTCAGGGTCATTCGCGGGTATCGCACGATTTCCTACGAGGCGGCTTGCATCCTGGCCGGATCCCCGCCCTGGGACCTGGAGGCGAAAGTACTCGCGTCATTATATCAAGGAAGAGCGGACACGGGGCTTGAGGCCAGTGCAGCGGCAAGTACCTGTGCCGCATATATAGGGAGCCGGACACTCGGTGCCGCCACTGCGTCCATTGCGGGGAGGACACAGCGCAACATACGCTCGCCAAGTGTGTAGCTTGGGAGGAGCAGTGCCGTGTCCTCACAAATAAAGTAGGAGGCGATCTGTCGCTGCCGGCCGTAGTGCGGAGGATGGTCAGCAGTGCAGAGTCGTGGGACGCGGTGGTGTCCTTCTGCGAGGATGTGATGTCGCAGAAGGAAACTGCGGAACGGGAGAGGGAGATCTCGACTCCCTTCCCCGGCCGCAGGAGGCGCACCGGGCGCAGGAGAAGGGCGGACAGCGCCCTTTTCCGGGCCCCATAAATGGATCCAGGGGTGAGGCACATGGGGAAATCCTCGCCCCCTATTCGATAGATCCGAGACGTAGGCGCGCGCGTTTCGCGCGCGTCTCTGAGACGATGCGCGGGGTAGTTCAACACCTCACTACCCCGTGCAGGAGATGAGGCCCGGTCAGATCCGGCCAGCACTAGTATGGGGCTGCGGAAGAATATGGATTCCCGCGGCCTCACGCGCACGTGCGAGGAGACACCGGGGTGGTTTTAGCCGGTAAGAGTCCGGCACTCCCCTCGCCTTTCCCCAGGCGGAGGTAGTCCATGAGGACTTCCCCCCGTTAAAAAAAATGATAACATGATAGCAGAACTTTTAAAAACTTACTTTAGCTTAGGATGCATTTTTTTAACTTTTAAAATAATTTCTTCGGACTTATCGATTTCTAAGTTAGAAGAAATTATATCATACAAATATAATCCCTCTAAAGCTCCTTTAATATTGCCTTTTGAAACAAAGCCTTTGATCAAATCAACTAAGTTGGCTTGGTTTATATTCCCTTGTGACACCTTGATATTTAGCCCGTCTTCATTCCAAGATCTGCAAAAACTTGACAACTTAAAATTTTGAGACGTAGCCCGTACAAACAAAAGAGTACCTATTATTATCATTGATAACCGTGAATGTAATAATGAACTGATACATAAAAATCAAGACATTTAGTTAAAATTTTAAATAGAAAAAAGTAGTTACTTAATGTGTACCTTTGTTTAAATAGCAGTATATTAGATACTTTTTCACAACATAGATTTATATTTTGTGCCCCGCGGCTCACAAGCCTCTCTGCTAATTGAATACCAAACTCTTCATCTTTAGACAGGATCACTTGATACGTGTCAGAAGCACATCTTAATCTGTAAAAGATTTTTAATATCTTATCTATATTTACTACATGGTTACTGTAATCTTTTTTTGTGATTATTATCTGCAATCAGTAGACAGACTATAAGCAGGTAAGTTATGCAGAAGGTAACAGTACTAACAGAGCAGTAGAGCCAGTGCCCTACTGTTACTCATTTCAATTTGTAGTTCTTTATCACGCTCTCTTTCTGAGGCCACTGTTGCGATGTTCAAGTATTCATGTACGTTATCGTTCCTCGTCAACCAAGGGGCATATTTTGCTCTTCTCCTCAGTATGTTGTTTTGTACTCTTTTACTAACACATGATATTAATCTTGATGGCCACGCTCCACAGCTGAATACCGTAGGTCTTTTTTGATCGATCGAGTGAAGTCGTTGGTTTGATCTCTTTTATAAATTTATGTGGTTTTATAATGTCAGACATCTATCTTAGTGGAAACCAATTTATTTCACACAGTGAGTTGAAGGCAATTTACAAATCTGTAATATATAAATCTGTGTCCTAGCACCAACGCTATTTAATAGGAAACAGGGAGGATATGAACAATCCTACTTTGACTTGAAACAACTTATCAGCTAGATAGGACTCCGTGATGTAGAACACTGAATGTGGTATTTTCTATTGATTTTGCAAATCAATTATTGTAATGTTAATGTCGCCATAGAAGAAATATTTACCTTGGAACTGCGTTTAAGGCATGATGCCGTAAGTCAAGTAGCACTCGTCCGCGATGGCGTCTGCCAACTAGAAGTCGAAAAGCTCTCGATGCCTCTTGTGGCATGAACGTTACGCGTGATAATGGTCTAACATAGCCACGAGCTATACCCTCACTGACCAATGCTTGCAATTTCTAAATATTTTACAAAATATGTCAAATCGGTTTTATAAAAGACTTAAAGTAAGAATTTTAAAATAGATTAAATTAGTAATTATTAAAAATTGCTTAAAGTATGTGACACAATTTACTTACCAATAGTTGTTTTGGATTTTGAAAGATTGTAGAGAAGTTGACTGTTGCATAAGAGCGATTGTTCGTCAAATAATACATTCCAATATCAAAATCTTCACGGCTCAGTAATTGTGTTACATCAAGAGTTATACCATACTCAGCACAGCATTTTAACGTAGTCTGCAGACAAAAACACATCTTATTACACGTTCATACACTGTTGGATTTAGTTTTAAGCTACGTTGCAATTGACGTACATTTTTAAGTTCTCCTTGGACGCAGCTTACAATAACGTCGCAACCCTGACCTTTGGTAGCATTCAGGACCATGTCTCCAAAGCTGTGGTCGCACGAACTTCCGATATGATCATCTACAATGTTATGTCAAACTAAATTATGGCTATAAATAATAAGTATAAAAAATAAGTTATGGCAAATATATCTCGCATTAACGATTTGCAGACAATATCGCAGTTTTGTCAGAATCGCTGCAGGAGCTACAGGAGAAGTGCGAGAACTCAATGTTGTCTCCAAACGCGTTGGAAACTCTCGAAATTGTCTCATAGTATATTTACCTCAGGTAAATTTTGCAGTTCATTAAAAACAGTTTCGAAAAGGAAATATAGAGATGAATACAGTTGGGCTGGAAACTCCATTTCGGAAACTTTAACAGATCTTGGTCACCAATACAAAAATTGCTCAATACTAAAGTTTTCAACCGTTCCCTCCTGCCTGTTTTAACCCATGTTTACAAGTTAAAGATCACACAGCGTGCTATAAAAAGAACCATGCTATCTTTGAAAGACCAATATGAATTATTAAATATTGATTTTATCAGATAGGACACGGGTGTAATTGATGTTGCTCAGTTTTCGTGGCCAGCCATATCTGCAGTTGGAATAATGACAGTTGGAGCAACCAGGTTCTCGAGTGGAGACCGCAGCTAGGGAAACGCAGCGTGGGATTCCTTCCTGCTACATGGTGTGATGACCTGCGCCATATGGCTGGAATGGACTAGATGTGCAGGCTAAAGACCGCGCTCAATGGCACCCCATAAGAGAGGCCTATGTCCAACATTGTGCTGAAAATGGCTGATGATGATGATGATGATGATAGATTTACAATGAAAACCCTATTTTGTATGTATGTGGGCACATATTAAAAGTTATTAATATCACAACAACAACAATTTATGACATTCTTAATGGTTCTTGTTCAGATATAGCACACCTTTTATTTGTGGTACGTGTACGTAAACCATTTTAAAATAATAAGCCAAAAATATTTGAATCATTGTGGATATGGTAGTAAAAATGTTCACGAGCAGGTCCATCTTCAAGTGGCTGCTTATCGATAAATTCTGTGACATAATTTATATAACATGCAAGTTCTTCATTATATATGAAACTAGCGACTGCCCCTCGCTTTGCTCGCGTTTATCCATAGGTCCCGTAATTAAAGTAAATAACGTTGCTAAAATAAAAGTAGCCAATTATATTATTAGGTATCTTTGAGTGAAAGTCCTGTCAAAATCGGTCCAGCCATTTCAGAGATTATTCGGAACAAATAGACATGCAGACAGACAAAAATTGAAACAAAATATTTTTTGATGTATGTACTGTATATTATAGATTACATACTATATTGACAAACTGATAATTATTTAAAATTAAAAACAGAAACTTCTATTTTATTTATGTCTAGACATTATGTGACAAATTATATATTTCTCAGATATATTTTTACCTTGCAGTTGAGGAAATAGTTTCTGCAGGAACTGTTTTTTGCGTATACCACTCACAGTAACAAAGACCTCGCATTGCAAAGCTAAGGCAATAGATATTAAAGCCTGTCCAAGAGCGCCAACACCTCCGTGGATAAGTATACGTTTTTCAGGGTTAAGCTGCGTTTTGATAATCTGTACAATAACATAAATAATATAAAAAAATATTTTAATGATATTCTTCAGAATGAAGGATACATTTCTGTAATAGGTATGACAAATAATGTTTTAAAATATTCCTTACCAAGCAGTAGAAAGCGATACAATAAGCCAAAGGAACAGTGGCAGCATCTTCAAGACTCCAATAATCTGGAACTGGCCACAATAATTCCGGTTGCGCTTTAACTTGTGTGCTAATAACTTGATCAGGAACTATACCCATAACACGATGTCCCCTATTTAAAATACACATGATTATTAATTTATTGTGTTTTAAATATGTATAAAATACGTTTTTGTGTTTTTATACAATTTCTTAAAAATGTTGAACAAAAAATCATACCCTTTAGTTATACCGCTGAAGTCTACTTTAAAGTTTCGCTGTCCATCAGTTATATAATATGAATGGCAGATTCCAGTCTCTTCGTTTACAAAGACGAGGTTGATGCCAGCATAGTGAACCTGAAGAAAATATGCATCGTCTCGTATTCAATCGGACATATTCATCAAATGAGTAAACTTCCATATATAAATATTTCTGTATGGAGTAAATATATTTGTGAAATCCCCGCCCCGATTTATTTAATTTAAAGCACGATAATGTTTTTTTTACATATTATAAGTACATATTTACATATACTTACTAGTACATGTCCATACTTACATCTACATCGATACCGCTATAATCGTTATGTGGTGCCTCAATCCAATGTATGGAGTTGAAGTCACCAGCGCGAGCGCATTTCAACATCATATTATGTTTCGGCGAGTATTTCTCTTCCAGTGGCAAAATATATTCTCCTCCCCAGACATCCTAAACACACTTTTCAATTAGTAAACTGTTACATGTATAATTTTATATCACAATGAATATAGAAAGTAATTTACATTTTCGTAAACGTTGGTAATTAAATCTTTGCACAGTATTTCATTTAAAAGCTTATCATCCCATGCATCTTTACTTATAATTGTCAAATATACTTTTCTTTCTTTTCTCCATTCCTTAATCAGAGATTTTAATTCTTTAACAAGCGGGTAACTGGCTAGTAAATAAACTTTTTGAGTCAAAGGAATAGTTGGTATCATAGATGATACATATGTTAAATCTGACGGTGAACGAACTGTGTATACACTAGAGCCAATAGAATCTTTAGGTTTCCATATAGCTAATTCTATACGGTTTTCATTAATAATATGTACATTTACGACGCGATACAACATTGACGGACATCTGTTGGGTTTTTCTTGTATGCCCAGTTCTTTATTAACTAACAGACTATCACATTTTAATATACGCTGTAGCATTTGATGTATCTGCAAAAAAGATAAGAGTTTTAGTAGAAATAATAAGTATGTGTTCAAACTCAGTAATCAATATTAATATAAATGCCATCTGTGTTATTTTGCTGCAAACTTAAGGTTTAATGCTATAATAAGCCCTAAAACAGGTCGAAATAAATAATCAAATAAATGTGCTGTGAATTCATGAATGAATAAATGAATAAATTAAATAAGTATATACTAATAAGTTGTTTATGATTTTGTTTTAATTTTGTGATTTTATTCATTCCCAAATTTGCTGTAGTTCCTATTATAATTTGCCGATTAAAACTTACTTTTTTATCGGAAGATAAGTTTGTTGTTAACAATAGGTCAGCACTATTTATTTTTTCCTCATTTTCTAAAATGTTTTCTCTGTAAACATAAGAGTGCTCTATCCTAATTCCGGGAATGTTGTTAGAAATATCTCTGATCGCCTCAAAGCTAGATTTAGCAGTTTCCTCTCTTAGAATTTCGACAACGCTAATAAATTGTTTGTTTGAATTCTCAGCGGCTATTTGCAAAAATACGTATGATGCTGTAAGTTCCTGTACAGATAAATTAGCATGTAAGTTATGTACGTAATATTTTTTATTGAATAAGTTTCATTCAAATTCAATTTCCAAAAATTCTAACCATTTCTACGTAAAAAATAGTTATTCCAAAATACTTTTTACATATTTTGGCACTTAGCGTAGCTTATATAAAATAAAAGTACTTACGTCCGAATTGATTTTTGGAAAATGAGGAACAAATGTTTTAGTTTTTAGGGAAACGACATCTTTATTTAACGGTGGCAAGTTGGCATACTTTATATGTTCTATAATCACACCACCGCTTCTAAAATGTAAAAGTCAAGCTTCAATATGTTTTGTGCAATGATTTGACAAACGTAATTCTTATAAAGTGGTAGTTACAATATTTCTTGATATATCGTCATATAAATTTAAAACGAACTTGATAGAATAAGTAGTTAATATGTAATGAATTATAGTAAAATATATAGAAATTTATTGATAGGAAATCAAACTGAAGTACTTTCTTTATTTTATAATAATTATTATGTTAATCATCATGTTGTTACTTTGTATTTTACTATAATTCATTACACAATATTTACTATTTATTCTATCAAACTCTTAAATATATATCGTACTAGCGTCTCTCTCTCTCTCTCTCTCTCTCTCTCTCTCTTTCTCTCTTATAATATTCTAGTATCCCTTTCTTAAAAAAATATTGATTTCTCATAAAAACTTTCATCCCACTTTAAGGATTTTACCCCATTAAGGAAAGATATTCAAGGTAAAACGGTCCTACGTCCTTCCCAGCGTCTTAAACTAATATAATACTAAAATAATCTAAATCGATTGAATAGGTTTTTATTTTGTCCTCTATAAGCAAACATAAATTTTTCTCATAGTAGTAATAAGTTAATGGAACACTTACATTATACAGTCATGAGTTTTAATTATATTGGCGGCCAAAATGCTTGGTTCATCAGCATTTGATATATAATTGAAATGGTTCTCTACATCGATCGTCACTTTGCCAAATACTTCTGGCATACAGAACATCTTATGACTACACCTTAGCGCGTTTAGTTGAAGCATGGCGTCGATAAATGTTACCCAATTACTTTGCCATATTATTTCAGCTTCAGTTAAAGAAAAATTAGAGCGGTGTAAACTGCGGAAGTTATCTCTAAAAATATATTGTAAAAAGCACTTGAATCACTGATATAATATTTAGTTGTTCAATTTTTATAAAATGTTGGTGGTGATGGGCCTCGACTGGTTCCTTATTTTTACGTTGGGGTTTTTATAAAAAATAAAGTTTCCTATGGAAATGTGCGCTGTATCTCATCATATAAAATGATAAACATGATGTGTGTCAGTCATATAAATTCATTACATTAACTATAGTTCTATATATATGACGACACGCTTGGCTCATTTTGTAGTGACACTACGAGTTCGAGTACTAGGGTTCGAGTCCCGCTGGGGGCATTCATTTGTTGAGCACGAATGTTTGTACTTCAGTCATAGATGTTTATATTTATAATATTTATTTAAAATGTATATATTTGTAGTACACCAACTATCTGGTATCAGTTACACAAGCTTAGTAGCTTACTACGGAACTAGATGGTGCTGTTGTAATAATGTCCCAACATATTTATTTTATTTTAAAACTTACGTATAATTATAGCCGCTTTTATGAAGCAATTGATATATATCTTTAGAACATAAATGGATACTGTCGTGAAATTTAGAGTTTACTTCTAAAATTCTGTTATTCGTTTTGTAAGTTGTAATATATCCAGACATAACTTTAATGTTTTGATCCATTACCTGTAAAATAAAATGTATTATTAACTATAGAATAAAATGTATTAGGTTTAATGATTTCTTTTGTTTTATAAAATGGAATGACATTATGTTATATAGTGAGAAAATATCAACATAATTAATGATTTTTATACTAGAGCTTTTGTTGCCTAAGCCCACGATTAAAAAATCTCGCAGGATGAAGTTAAACATTTGCCTCTAGTCTTCAAATTATACTTATCGACATAGCTGTTGCTTTTTTTTAAATTTTTGACATATTAAAATCTAATTTAGCTTATTCTGTTATGGGCGTAGAAAGTATGCTACTCCAATATTTTTGACATTAAAATTATATTCTCTAATTAAATTAATTCGCAAGGTTTCACTTTGAATACACTCAAATATTGTTTTACATCTACTACGGTATCACAAGTACAATCAGCTGATGAAGTCTTTTTCATCAGAATTTTAAACTTATTCAGTGGTATATGTCTAGAGCAAGAATATGCGCCATTTCAATTACTTCCCTACGTATTTCACGTTAGGTAGAACTGTACATTTTTTTAACTTTTAAGGACTATAATATATATTAATAAGATAATATAGATATTATAATATAATTAATCAAAATTTAAGTAAATTAATTTGAATTTATACCTAATTTTAGGCGCTGCCACTATGTGATGGTTGACCTTAGTTAATACATAGTATACACTTTGACCAAAAGTAGATAGCTGTAATATTAATATAATTACTTCAAAAAGTCCAGTGGTTCGTTGAATAGTGATGTTAAGCCTCAGTTGTCGTTGGTCGTGGAATAAGGGTTGAGAGTGAAAATATACATCGCGGAATTGAACTGATAGTTTCTTCTTCTCCACCGATAATGTCATTGCATATGTATCCCATACCAATACCAACGCGGCGGCGAAAGGCAAAATATTTTTACCTAAAGTGATTAATCTACATAGAAATTATTAAGTTGAGCGAATGGAGCCCTAACACTATCCCACAATCTGAGCACTTCATGGTACACTTTGCTGAAAAACTATCACGCTTATAGATTTGTGCTTTAATATAGTAATTTAACTTCATTACTAGATGTGTTATCTGTCAAAAATATATAATTTTATAGTCATTAAAAAATGACCATAAACAATCAGTGGTATCAGTGGTAGCCCAGCGGTAACGCACTCGCTTGGATAACCGAGTGATGCGGGTTCGAATCTGGGTCTCGCACCTCTGATATTTTCATGTGCGAATCATTTCTATCATGATTACTTGTCTTACGGTGAAGTACAACATCGTGAAAAAACCTAGCAAGTTTTGAAAGACATGTGAAGTGCGCCAACTCGCACTAGGCCAGCGCGGTGGACTATGGCCTGATCCCCTTCGTACCGAGGGAGGCAAGTGCCCAGCAGTGGGACGTTAAAAAGGGCTGATGACGATGATGTTACCTCTTATTATATGTCCCCGTAAATAGCTGTAATCATCGTCTTGTGTTGATATCACATATTTACAAGCTGACGCCTTTTGCTTTTGTGCTGTTTCGAATAAGTGTAATTGCCTGTAAATATTTGTAAGTATTTTCTATAATTATTTTTTTCTAGCGACTTCCCCAGCTCACTTTGCTCGAGTGGTTTCGGAAGACATGACTGGTTTAGGAAAGTATAAAATACGTTCTGAAAACTTAATTTCTTTTTTGGGCCAAGAACCTTCTTAGGTTATTATGTAACCTCTTTTATTAAAATCGAATTAATGGCTTAGGAAAACATACAGATTCTCCAAAAGTACATTCCTTTTTTTTAGACGACACGTTTGGTTCAGTTGGTAGTGACCCTGCTTCTTCTGCGCCAGCGGTCGCGGGTTCGAGTCCCGCTGGGGGCATTCATTTGTTGAGTACGAATGTTTGTACTATAGTCATGGGTGTTTATATTAATAATATGTATGTAAATTAAAAAAATATATATGGTATCCGTAACACAAGCTTCGTAGCTTACCACGGAACTAGATGGCGCTGTTATAATAATGTCCCTACATATATTTTTTTTATATATACACTTAACAATGCAAAAGGATCAAAACGATATACAGAACTGTTTTTGAGTTGTAACCTATACTCGTAATTACTCTTACAAACTGTATTTCTACTCAATAGGTGTTAAAAGGCTTTTTACATAATAAATACTAACTCTTTGGTTTCTTAATATACAGAAACATAAACATTCGTAAACTACAAAAAAATCCCGTTACTACTCTAATAATGTGTTTTTAAAGATTCGTCTGGGCTTAGCTAGTTCCTCTCTAAAAGTTTTATTTTATGATTTTTTATTTTTTACCTATTCAGTCTTTTATTTTTCAGTCGTATTTTTTTACTTTTAATTTATTGTGATTTCTCGTAATTCTTACCAATCTTCGTGATGAACCCATTCTACTAGATGCGATAGTGGCGGAGTTCCTGTAGATACTGGAAATTCTATTTTAGGATAGAGCTCTCTAATTTTTGGATTAAAACCATGTATGTAGAGTCTGTGAAAGAATTTTCTATATAGTATTTAAACACATTTGAACTAATAGATAATATTGTGAATCGAATTAGACAAGCATTCTTAACATTGCTTTCTTTAAACACTAATTCGATACTAGTAAAGATTATATTCATTTTAAATTAAATCATTATATCTTTTGAATTCAACGGATGTAGTTACTTGACCAGAAATTCAAATTCTTAAATTCAAAGTAATTCTTGAGATTAGCAGGTTTAACCAAATAAACAAACTTTTCTGCTTTATAATATTTACCCTCCAATAGCTTGAAGAAAGAATTGCACAGCATTCGGATGTCCTTTACGTGTTAGAGGCACATAGTGGCAGGAAGGGAAAGATCTTTTGAGAATAGCCTGCAGAAGACTGTGCGGCGCAATCTCTATCAGCACTGCATTAGGAGGAATCAAGCGTGATGCCTCCTCAAAGAGTACGGGGTTCTATAAAATAAGTTAGCGTAGACATGAAGAGTCTGGTAGTATTGATTACTGATATTTTACTATTATTAATATTCACTAAAGCTTTAAGAAAAGTGATTACTATTTTTGCTTAACTTTACCACCCGGTACCACTTAGTTGGCCTCCGGCCGAAACTATCGGGTACATACACTTTAAGTACATGCTTAAAATACTTAATGCCATACATTGGCATTGGTTCATGAGAAAATAAGTAAAGTCTGTTCTGTCTGTCGGTTCAGGGATCTTGAACGACAAGAAATCTTAAAATGCTATGAATTTCTTCGACATCATATGATATTATTGTTGCTTACTCGCCATATTATTTTTAATCTTATTTTAAACCTTAAAAAAACAACCAGTAAATTGATTTAAAAATTTAGTTGATTGAAAAACTTACAAGTAAATTGTTCACATGATATTCAGCTGAAGAATACTTGGCTAATGGCTCATCCCATCTATTCATAGGTACCGATGAAGATATCCAACGTTTGCTACGAGGTTTTGGGGATTTAATCACATTTCTTAAAAATTTAAGAAAGCTAGGACCTGTTAATGTAAATATTATTTATTAATTTCAGTTGTTTGAATTCAGCCCTTTTTTAACGTTCCACCACGCATGGATTTCTTTATACGAGCGGTATCAGCCACTGCTGTCCACCATGCTGACCAAGTGAGGGATAGCATATTTCACATATCTTTCGAAAACTTACTACCTACTGGTTTTCTCAGACATGCAGGTATGTCACGAACGATGTTTTTCTTCACCGTAAGATAAATCGTAATCATATTAGATATCATTCGTAAATAAAAATATCAGACGTGCTAGACCTGGATTTGCACTCACACCACTCGTTTATCCAAGCGTCACCACGGAACCACTAACTTTTTTTTATATCGTTCTGAATTAATGCTTGACTAAGTTCCACCTGATGGAAAGTAGAACGCAATCGTAGATCGTAAGTCGCACTAATTCAGTAGCAAGCCATTCACTTTTGCCTTGAAGACACCCATATTGTAATCGGACGGAAACACGGACGCAGGCAGGTTGTTTCAATCCTTAGCCGCATGCACAATAAATGACGAAGCGAAATGCTTCGTCCGGACGGATGGAATGTCCACGATATAAGGATGAAGACCAGCCGTTCGTCGCGTCATCCGATGATGGAAAGGGATGGGGGAATTGAATCATGTAATTCCTGCGCACACTCTCCAAATTTTAACCTATAGAATACACAGAGGCTGGCTACTTTACGTCGGTGATCGAGGTTTTATAGGTTGGCATTTACCAGCGTAGGGTTACCAATAATCCTCTGCACACGCCTCGAGTTTAAAGCAGACAGATGGGATTTCGCAGCACCAGCCCATATGTGACTACAGTATTCCACACACGGTCTTGATTGACGGCTTTATATAAATCAAGAAGCTGTCCCGGTGTAAAGTACTGTCGGACCTTTGCGAGGATGCCAACTTTCCTCGCTGCTACATTAGCCTTAGACTCGATGAACCGCCCGTAGTTCCTGTGGGAACTAATGTCCATCCCCAAAAACTGCAGACGGTCAGTGTATTCTAGAGATGCATTTTGGAAAGTAGGAGTCTAGTCTAGTCGAGTATAGGTAAAAGGACTCCTTTTTGTGGTGAACAGACACGTCTGAGTTTTCGTGGCGTTGAAACTCACAAGATTGGCATCGCCCCAAGTAGAGACTGCCTTGACTGTAAGATTCAACCGCTTTACCATGGCGTCTCTTTCGGACTGAATTTGATCTCTACTGGCTCGAGGATTTGGCAGGTATCTCTCTACAACAGTGCTGTCGTCTGCCTACCTATAGATACCGGGTATAAGCAGGTCGTTGATATGAAGCAGGAACAAGGTTGCAGAGAGAGCAGACCCCTGAAGTCCCCTGAGTTGGTCTTTAAGGGTTGTGATGAACAATGACGACTCGTTTGGCTTAGTTGGTAGTGACCCTGCTTTCTGCGCCAGCGTTCGCGGGTTCGAGTCCCACTGGGAGCATTCATTTGTTAAGCACGAATGTTTGTTCTTCAGTCATGGGTGTTTATATTTATAATATGATTGTATTTAAAAGTTATATATGTAGTATATAAATTATCTGGTATCCGTAACACAAGCATCGTAGCATACCACGGAACGGAATAGCGCTGTTGTAAGAATGTACCAACATATTTATTTATTTATTTATAATCCTCAACCACAACTCTGAGTGATCGGTCGCTCAGTAAGTCATTTATCCAGTTGTTCAGGCCAGGAGATATACAATAGGCTGAAAACTTGCTTACAAGGCTAGCGTGTCAGACCCTGTCAAAGGCCTTTGAGACGTCGAGGGAGACGGTGATCGCCTACCCATTTTGCTCAAGCGCCTCGCCAAAGGTGTGATTGGCATACACTAGAAGTCGACCGATTCTGGCGAAACCCATATTGTCGATCATTGAGGAGATCATTCTGTTCAAGGTATGCCATTAGTCGATTGTTCAATACACGCTCCATAATCTTGCAGAGTATGGAAGTGATTGAGATCGGACGATAATTGGCAGGTTCAGCGAGCTACCTTTCTTGGGCACTGGTTGCACGTTGGCAAGCTTCCAGAATTTTGGTACTATTCCAGTCCTAAGAGAAAGACGGTACAAACGTTTCAGTATCGGAGACAACTCAAGAACATTATTATGTTTTAAGCACGCTGGTATACCATCAGGACCACTGGCTTTATTCACATCTAGACGACACAAAACTCTCTTTACCTCCTTCGATATTTCAGGCATTAAGAGCCCGCAGTGAGGTATATGTGGTGGAATAGTCTAGACATGAATTTTGGGCAAAAAGGGAGGCAAGCAAAGACGCCTTCACCTTTGCCGTATGAGCCAGGGATCCATCAGATTTTACCAGCGGTGGCAGGGAGGGCCGACAGAAGTTCATATCGACTGCTTTGGCAAGGGACCAAAAATCTCTGCTGCCAGATGATTGGGCAGAGAGTTATGTGCCAATATAAAAAGCGGCTAAGTGAAAGGCTCTCTTTTTGAATCAAAGCTATCTAATGGGGATGAGGCCTGGATGTTATATCTGTATGGATCAGTCGTCAGCAATCATCAATATACCAACTGTTTTTAAGTGGCCAGCAATTTTACGTTAAATATTCAAAATCATACATTTTTTATGTTAAGCCTTATCTGTAAACTTACCTGCTTCAGCGATATAACGAGAATGATATGCAATATTAGAACACGGTACTTCCTTGGCGAAGACACCTTTCCTAAGTAAAACTTTAACAAATTCGTGTATCATTTCAGCAGGACCCGAAATAGTACAAGATTTTGAGCTGTTATGGCAAGCCACCTCGATCCCTGGGGGGCACAGTTGGATAATCTATAAAAAAAGTAAAAAGCAGTTTATTATTTATTTAAAAATGTTCGTATAAAGTTTCAGTCAAAAGAACATTGTAATAAAACATCTAGTTTGAATTATAAACGATATAGATTAAAGGAATTTTTAACCTGTTTATATCCGAGACCAACCGCTGCCATGGCTCCATGTATAAAAGGCGTCTCTAAGGACGCCTGACCGCGGCCGAATGCTGTTATAATCATTTCCTCTGCGGTAAAGCAGCCATCTGCGTACGCGCAACCTAGCTCACCCACGCTGTGACCTGAAAAATGTTAGTGCGTTTGAAAATCTCTGGATATATGGTCATAAATAAATATATCTATTTTACGTATCGTTCTTTTTATTTCATTCTTATCATCAAAACTACAACGAGAAAAACATGAAAACTACCAATGATCTTGTCAGGTTTAATATTTAATTCTTTCAAAACGTCAGTTAGACCAATTTGTATAGCAGCAATTCCAACAAAAGAATTCTGAACATTGTCAAAAATTGCTTTATCATCTGAACATATCACATCGATTATATCAATTCCATGAGGTTCTAAAATACGTTTACACCTGGAATTAGAACATTTTTTTAAGATGATTAAATATAAGTGACTTAATTTTTAAATATAAGTAAAACTAATTTATTCTATTATTTAATTTATACGCGAGCTAAATGCTAAATGATTGATGTATTATACGATGGCACCTTAGATCTATTTTAAGTTGAGCAGACTAGTAGGAAAGCACAGATTAACTTCATTCAAGTTAGTCAGTCTTGTTATTGCGATATTACAAAGCGCTACAACAGTCAATATACTATAATTTTTATATTAAATACTAACAGCACTCGCGGCTCCACCCGCGTTCATGTTTTCAATCGCTACTAAACTTTACAGGATCTATCGGTGGGTTAATCTATAGATTGTCTGAATATTTCATATATGTATAATAATATATGTCAATCCTTTTTCATTACTGACATTATTCTACATTTTTAAAATATTAAATACGCCACTATCCGAATTTTATAGATATTTCATGTCGACACGTTTAATACGTTCTCTATTTGAGGGGAGAGTTTACCATATCAACGGGATGGACATTAAGAGCCTCCCAATCGAAAGTCTGTAGTTTGCGTGGGCTCTAACTGCCAGTTTCTATAACCTATCTACCGATAGACCGGTAGATACTGTCATACGATTTTGACAGGTTGTAACTTTTAATGTGTCAAAATAGTATGAAAGTAACTACCGGTCTATCGGTAGATAGGTTATAGAAACTGGCAGTAAATGTTTGACAATTTCGAAACCTATAAACATTTTGTACGCGAAAGTGTTTTTTATTTTTTTGTCAATTTTCCAACGTTTTTAATAGTAACTCTGCTATTAGGGACGGAGAGAAATACAACAAATCAAACACCATGAAATCCAGTCCAGCCGTTCTCGAGTTATAAGTGTTCGAACAAACCCAACTATTTTCATATATTAAGATTATTTATTTACTTCTCTATAGCTGCAGCAAAAGTTGGTATACGCAAGAGCTGCTTCCCCATTCCTGACCATTGCGAGCCCATACCGCTGTACACGAACCATAGCGGCCGTTTGGTATCATCGTAATATTCCTTTTTCTCCCATAGGCTAATAGTTGTATGCAATTCGTCCGTATCTGTGTTTATTACAAACTATTTTATTATGAAATATATTATTATCCAGAATTGACTCTTTTAATACCACCCCAGTCTTCCTCACAAAACTCGACACTGGCAGAATGATTAGCGTCTATTAACGCAATTCTAAGCCATTACGAAAAAAACACCACCCTACGTTGATCTTGTTTCCTTAGTTCTAAATTACTTTTTTTCTCCTTTATTTCACACTGCTTATAAAAATTGTAGATACTTAGTGAAAATTGCACTTGAGCTAAAGCTGGAACTCAAACCCAACTTGTGTCGCAACCGAACAAGCTAGCTACCAGATAAATATTCAGTTAAAATAAGTCTTTGTTTAAATGTTTTTATCCAATTAAATTGTTCCAATTACCGAGAATGACATAACCACGTCCCAAGTGACCGGAAATTTTCGCCTCGTGAATATTATGCAGTAACGCTACTTCTTCGGGATCTATTGGCCGAGATTTTAAATCATTTATAATTTTTACAACGGCTGTTTCATGCCTTCCTGATAATGTTATCAAGTATGGAATATTAGACTGATAACGTGAAGGAACCTGAAATATTTTTTTATAATTTACAAAAAATATGTAGAAGAGTGGGCTATATTATCAAGCTTCCTTGTAGGTTAAATTATTATGTTAATATGTTCAATTATTTTTAATGATACCATACGTTGAAGTAAAGTGAGCTCAAGGGCCTATTACACTAGGCAGTTTTAAAATAGCCTTACTAACTTTTAGTGTAATGTAATAAGAGTTGGCAAATTAGTCTGTCTAAATAGACTCTACTGGCCGAGTGTGCTTGGCCGTGTTTGCTTGCTTGCATGCTGAATATCGTGTGTAATAAGAGACCGTTCAGTCAGTGCGAGGCAGCGGCAGGGTGAAGTAACGAGTTTGTCTTAAAGATTATTTAATATTATTTATACCGGTGCCTTAAAAGTCTACCCATGTCATTGTGACAACCGTCACCGGATACGAAAGCCTTACAAATGCATTATTCAGCAACCATGTGTAATTAGACTTTCAGGCAGTTCTAATAAGACTGTTGATACTGCGTAGTGTAATAGGCTCTTTACTCTTCCCAACTTCGATTTTATTTATTTACAACAATTTTGTGAAAAGTTTAGATGTATAAGTCAGTAAAGAATTTAAATATATAAGATGATGGTGTGTATCGACAGTTAGATGCACATAGACGCCGATATACACCGTCATTTTACCATTTGTTTTTCTTTAGACTGTATGGTCTTGAGAACTTTTAAATGCAGTAGAAACTAAAGTGAGTGCTAGCAGTAACGATAATACAAAATAATCTAGAAAAAGGAATGATATTCTTGCAAAATCGTTATTATACCTACCTGTCATCATGGCATGGAAATTAAATGTTATGTAATTACTTATTTGCAATGAAGGAAATTCACTGACAACAACAACAAACCTACCACCAAACTTAACTTCAAGTTACAGTCAAAACATTAAGTTGAATAAATCATTATTCATACCTACGTACATACTTAAAAATCCAAAAATGATGATACTTTATTAATAATATTGGTCCAAGATCACAGACCCTTGTAAACTTATTTAATACTTTTTTCTCAGTAACTATGTATTGTATGGAATTAAGTAAGAGGGTATGCTTAGCGTTAATGATCTAAATTTAAGTATTAGTAGTATTCGCGTTTCTTAATGTTTCAGATTTTTACTTTCCTCTAGGGAATATATTTAAAAATTAAATAATATAACTTTACTTTACTTTGAATTTATATAGTCTATCTATATTATCTCAGTCTTGATTTTTATACATATATCGTCCATTATCGGTGGGTCTAGGGTATGTTTGGCCCATCCAATTGGGTTTATGGGAGCGTGTGGGGATTGCCAATTAAACACACTTCCACTATAATATATGCGTATATTGTAAACTATAAGCAAGAAGCAAAAACGATAATATACGCGAATGAATGGTACAAAGCGAAGAGGCACAGGTTCGACGTAGATGAGAGTAGCGGCTAGTGACGTGCCGCCACAGGTTTTTGAAACTTCGTACATTACCTACAATATGACGTGTGTAATGCTTATAGCTGATGTTGAGTGTTTTAGGTAGACAATCAAAAATGATTTTATTATTAAAGATTTTTTTATAATTAAAACCTACCTTTGGCTTATAGCATCCATTTAACAGAACATGTGTATTGATACCAGTAATTGAAAGCCCGTTAATAGCTGCATAGGAGCGTTGAAAATCGGTATGATCAGTGACAACACGAATTTTCCCCTCTCGTAAAGCCGCTACGTCTTGTCTAGGAGAATCACAATGAAGGTTGGCAGCGATTTTACCGGTCTCATAGCCCAGGATAATCTAATTTTGCATATTAACAAAATAAAGATTATATAAATCCATAGTAAAGACAGTAAATTCGCTTACGGCTTCGAAAGTTTACGGTTATCTTTTTTTAATTTTTTTTTGTGAATAAGATACGATAATTTTATTATTTAAAAACTAAATGAAGTAGATAAACGAAGAACCAGAAAGAATGAAGACAACTACTAGAAGAAGACTACCTTGATAAGAAACTGTTTAGAAGAACAAAACATACCTTGGTAACAGCTGACAACCCTGAAGCTGCTTCAGTATATCCAATGTTAGACATTACACTTCCCACCAAGAGTGGATCGATTCTATCATTACAAAAAATTTCGCTTATTGCTTCTAGCTCCGCTTTATCGACTTCAGGAATAGCTGTTCATGAAAAATATACATTAAATTTAGTTTAACTATTAAAATTATATACTTTATAATATTTATGTAAACATATGTAATGTTACCTGAACCAACAGCTTCAACATATTCAACCGCTTTAGGAGAAATATTTATTTCATCATAAAATCCTTTTATAAAATTAGCCATTACTTCGGAACTACGGTAGAAACCATATATATGTCCTGTTTCATCGAAACATAAATCGGTAAACTCACATTTAACATTAACAAGCTCTGCATAAATTCTGTAATATAATAAGGAGATAAAATTAATTACATAACAATAAATATTCTATATAATTTAGATTTATTAAATATGTACCTCAAAGCATCTTTTGCTTTTTGTAGGAAAACTACATTGATTGCTTCAGATCTTGCGCATCCGTCAGCATTTTCATCAAAAGATTTTGTTTTGCCATCTGGACATGTCTTCAAATCTCTGAAAAGTCATTTTATCGTGTGTTGTGATTTATTAAATATACCTATAAAGTTTCAACTAATTTTATAATTAAGTCTTTTTTAATATCCACTATATAAATAAAATACAGGAACACATTATTTAAAAAATCTGTCGTTACAACGGGTACAATGTAAATAAACTTAAAGATTAAAAAAGGTTAGGTTTTTTAAGGTTCTGTACCTCAAAAAGAAAAAAGCGGGACCCTTTTAGGATCACTTTAATGTTTATCTGTCTGTCTGTTAAGACCCATTTACTCAGGAATGCGCTCTATCAAGCTGAAATTCGTATCGAATACTCAAGTTTGCAGCCCCTTGGAGCTATATACTCAGTGAACTCAGAATCTTGGAAATTGGCATGAAGTAATTTTTTACAGCACACATAAAGGCTAAATTCCAAAAAAAAGAAAATAAAGGAAAGTTGAAGGCTGTTGCCATACATACATAAATAGTTTACGCCAATTTAGATGTCTTCTGAGTTGTATGGACGGTCATACAATTTAGACTAGCTTAATTATTAGTCTATAAAATGTCTAGTAAAATATCTATTATATTGTTTCCAATATGTACCTTCCTTGAAGGATACTCGTTTGTGGATGAAGACATAGATTAGATCCAGCTACAACTGCCATTTCACAGTCACCGCGAGTCATAGCGATATAAGCCAATCCCAATGCACAAGTCGAACTGCAGCACGCTTCATCGACGGATAACGAAGGTCCCTTTGCATTTAGCCAATATGAAACACGATTCGCGAACTTAGCTTTACTACACCTACATATACAAAAGTTCAAATTACATTATGATTATGATAAAACTAGATCAATAAAATATATCTTAAAGTGACATTAATAAATTAATTACATTTAATGATAATAATTAATGTAATGTTTTAATGAAAGTTATCAATAGGAAGGAAGTCAAGAACGATCAGCTAATACTAGATATTGTAAAAAACTGTGTACATTTTTATCGTTGCTTAATGATAATGACAGTTTTAACTCTAGTTTATTTAAAAATTAACGTTTTAGAAATCCCTACCAAGAAGGCGATGATGGTTCTTAAACTTAAAAGTCAAAAAATTGTGAAAATTCGTGAGAAAACAAGTATTCAAATAAGACTAATAAATACATACCCTGATATACCAAGACCCGTCCGAATTGAAGAATCATAGAAACAAGTTTTATCAGCTTCAGAAAAAGTTACTCCCACATAAACACCTACATTCTTCCCAGATAGCAGATCCGGATTAACACCTATAATAAACATAAACCTTTTTTCTACAATGTGTTCTAACACGCTAGAAAATAAAATAAATATTTTTGGAAGAAGTTGTATGATAGTTATTTTATAAAATAGTTGTGATATTTAATATTGAATCGAAGTCAAAGTATTATGAAATTTGGTTTAAATGTTAATTTAACTTTAATAGTTGCATTTAACTATCTTACCAGCATCATAAATAGCTTGATATGTTTGCTCCAAGATCTTACGGGACATGGCATCCATAACATTTCCTTGACGATAAGTGACTTTAAAGAAGTGGGCGTCAAATTTGGTAAGATCTGGCAATGTACCCAAATATTGCGCTACTTCAGGATGATTGTAATTCCACCGATCTTCTTGCTTAATCACCGGATTAACCTTAAAATAATAATATTTCCAGTAAATGAGTCATCATACAATTGTAAATTACTAGTGACCTACTAAATTGTTTTAATACCCAATATGCAAAACCACTAAATGAACTTTGTCATGACAATAAGAAATAATTGAATTTCACCATTACATTACATTGTGAAATATGTAATTTTTAACGCAGTTTTAGTAGCAGCTAATAGTTTTGTACTATAAATAATAGAAATTTACATATGAAAAGATTTTCTGCAAGTTAAGTTATTTTAAAATATTGATCTTATTCTTTGTATTTATAAACAGTGCAGATAAACAGACAAACATTTCAACAACTTTTTTTTTTTTTTTAATTAGAGATGTTACACTGTAGACTGTAGGTAATAGGTATAAAATTAAAATAAACTACCATTTCAATATTTTCAACATAAACTACTATATATTATATAAAAATAAACATAACCAAACTACAACAACAGACAAAAGCAAAAGTTATGTTACCTTATTATAAAGAATTTCTGAGAATTCTTTGACATTTCGTGATTTAGGATATAAGCCCGCAACGCCAGAGATAACGATCTTATCGCTCGGATTTACGGTAGGTTCTTGATGATTGAGTACCATTGTTCTGTAAAGTGTCATTTAAAAGAATAAAAAATTTTAAAAGATTGAATACCGAACAAATATTTGCCCACTGCTTATATTATTATAAAAGTTTTTTTATCAATCAAATAAAACTTTAAAACTTGATTGACTAATTCCCAGAGTCAATATTAAAACATATGAATCATTAAATAATGAAAGAAACTACATAACATATTTATTTTAAAAAAACAATAAATCATATAACTTACCAGAAAAGTAAAGGTGAACTCAAATGATTAATGATGCAATGGCTTTGTTAACATTTTCCTCGGGCTTATATATCAAATCTATACATATAATGAAACTGTTACTTTGTAAAATCTGTACATTAAATATTTTTTAAAAACATTAACTGTTATATTATATATTGGATAAAGCCTCTAAAACAATAGTAATTCTTTTTTGTCTTTTCGTCCATTTGTATGTATGTTTTATTTTATTCTCCGTTTAAAGAGCTGGGTCGCTACATATGTCTGTATGTTTCTTTGACTGTTTGTAAGTTATTCTCTATCTAACACAAAACTACTGGACTGATTTTAACCAAATTTTGTGAAGTGATAACATATTACTCAGGTCAACGCTTAGAATACTTTTTATTGCAGAAAAATATTTTAAATAATTGGTGTTATTAAGTCATTATTAGAATGCTAGCGGCGCAGTGGGTAAATCTTAAGGGATTCTTGTTCATCAAAACTATGTATTAGAAAATTATATGTCTGTCTCCTGAGGTACACTCGCAATAACTATTTTTATCTATACATATTAAAACAGTAACTTAGTTAATCAATGTGTGCGTTTACAAGAAAGTACTAAACTGATATACTTACTGGTACTAATTGCACATCGTGTAGTGATAGATTATTACTAGAATCAATATTTACGATACCCTTCTACAGTACAATCACATGAAAACACAATTACTGGTTCTATAGAGTAGTCGTTATAAAAGAGGGGTGAACTTTAAATGGCGAATCAATTGCTTCAAGCGAAAGATATTTTTTGTAACTTTAGCGCGAGCGAAGCCGCCGGTTCCAATAGTTCTATCGACCTATTGACGTTAACCTCATGACAAACTATTTCTTTGTAAATAAATACTACAGGTCTATGATGTTATAAATGAAATAACCTTTTCGGATTTTGTCGCGTATTTATTTGGATTATTTTAACAAATATTATAAAAAAAATTTAATTTTATTAAAAAGTTTAATTTATAATGTCAAATATTCGCGTAAACCTAAGAAAGTATTAGGTCTATGACGTTTTTTTTGTAATAATTCTTTTCTTGACTCTATATAAAATATGTCGATTTGATGATTCTCAAATATTTATTACCAACTAAATATTTTTTTGTTAAATCTCAAGATAATTATGTAAATTATTCAAAAAAATATTTGTCCTCCAAAATCTATGGTTTGATTTTAGAGTCCCCTCTTTCGAATATGTATCGATAACGAGGTCATCATAAATGATTACTAACCAGCTGAATTTCTTTTTTTACTTAGTTAATATTTATATAATTTAACAGACATATTGTCCTACAAATTGCGTGGTACGTTATCGCGGGGCTATGTGAACTTGGCACCCGACTTTAGAAAAATTAAGTTCTTTTTGGTTCTTTTGGAAGATTTGGGTTAGTAGTTGATAGTAGTGAAGCTAATTTCGTTTGTAGTTTTTCCAAAAAAAAAATATAGATGACAAAAAAAATGTCATCCCCCGACTTTGAAGAAAAAAAATTTTTTTTGCAGTTTCTTATAAAGAAGCGTTAGTAGTGGTTTGTAGTAATTTTTTTTTGTTTGTAGTAAAATACAAAAAAAAAATAAAAAAAAATCGTCTCAATAAATTTTCCTTAACGACATTTACTAAATAAATTCAATTTTAAAGCCTACGCGACTACTATTAACGATAAAAATGATTATGAAAGGTTCGTAGAGGTTAGTAGTAAAGAAATCTTTAAGTTTAGTGAAACGTAAGTTCAGATAGCGTTCAAGCATTAGTGGTCTCTTGTAGCAGAGTTCATTTCGTTAGTAGTATCATAATTTCGTTTGTAGTACCACAATTTCGTTTGTAGTAACGTTAATTTCGTTTGTAGTAACGTTAATTTCGTTTGTAGTATCATAATTTCGTTTGTAGTAACGTTAATTTTGTTTGTAGTACCACAATTTCGTTTATAGTAACGTTAATTTCGTTTGTAGTAACGTTAATTTCGTTTGTAGTATCATAATTTCGTTTGTAGTAACGTTGATTTCATTTGTAGTATCATAATTTCGTTTGTAGTAACGTTAATTTCGTTTGTAGTACCACAATTTCGTTTGTAGTAACGTTAATTTTGTTTGTAGTACCACAATTTCGTTTGTAGTAACGTACATTTTGTTTATAATTACTTGTCTTCGTTTTTAGTTGTTTGTAGTAACGTTCATTTCGTTTGTAGTAACGTTAATTTCGTTTGTAGTATCATAATTTCGTTTGTAGTAACGTTAATTTCGTTTGTAGTACCACAATTTCGTTTGTAGTAACGTAAATTTTGTTTATAATTACTTGTCTTCGTTTGTAGTTTGTTAAAATCATTTGTTGTACCGGAATTTCGTTTGTAGTAACACAACTTCGTTTGTAGTTGTTTGTAGTAACGTTAATTTCATTTGTAGTATCATAATTTCGTTTGTAGTAACGTTAATTTCGTTTGTAGTACCACAATTTCGTTTGTAGTAACGTAAATTTAGTTTATAATTACTTGTCTTCGTTTGTAGTATATTAAAATCGTTTGTAGTACCGAAATTTCGTTTGTAGTAACACAACTTCGTTTGTAGTTGTTTGTAGTAACGTTCATTTCGTTTGTAGTATCATAATTTCGTTTGTAGTAACTTTTTTTCGTTTGTAGTAAAGTTAATTTTGTTTATAATTACTTGTCTTCGTTTGTAGTTGTTTGTAGTATGTTAAAATCGTTTGTTGTTTTTTTTTTATGGTAAAAAGGGGGCAAACGGGCAGGAGGCTCACCTGATGGGAAGTGATCACCTCCGCCCATGGACATCTGCAAGCCTGGCTTGCAGATGTCCGTTGCCGGCCTTTCAGGAAAGGGAGGGATGGAGGAGGGAGGGAAATGAGAGAAAGGGGGGGGGGAACGAAGGCGGAGGATGATGAAAAGAGGGAGGGGGGAAGGAGAGTGTGCCTCACAGACTCTCACTCACCGGTCGAAACGCGACAGCATAGCTGCCACTTCACGCCGGTCTTCTATGAGAGAGTGGTACTAATGAACTATACGGGGCGTGCCGGCCCATTCGGTTGCTACCCGAAGGTAACAAGCTACTACAAACAACGTTACTACAAACAACTACAAACGAAGTTGTGTTACTACAAACGAAATTCCGGTACAACAAATGATTTTAACAAACTACAAACGAAGACAAGTAATTATAAACAAAATTTACGTTATTACAAACGAAATTGTGGTCATACAAACGAAATTAACGTTACTACAAACGAAATTATGATACTACAAACGAAATTAACGTTACTACAAACGAAATTATGATACTACAAACGAAATGAACGTTACTACAAACAACTTCAAACGAAGTTGTGTTACTACAAATGAAATTTCGGTACTACAAACGATTTTAACATACTACAAACAACTACAAACGAAGACAAGTAATTATAAACAAAATTTATGTTACTACAAACGAAATTGTGGTACTACAAACGAAATTATGATACTACAAACGAAATTAACGTTACTACAAACAACTTCAAACGAAGTTGTGTTACTAAAAACGAAATTTCGGTACTACAAACGATTTTAACATACTACAAACGAAGACAAGTAATTATAAACTAAATTTACATTACTACAAACGAAATTTCGGTACTACAAACGATTTTAATATACTACAAACGAAGACAAGTAATTATAAACTAAATTTACGTTACTACAAACGAAATTGTGATACTAAAAACGAAATTAACGTTACTACAAACGAAATTAACGTTACTACAAACGAAATTGTGGTACTACAAACAAAATTAACGTTACTACAAACGAAATTATGATACTACAAACGAAATTAACGTTACTACAAACGAAATTAACGTTACTACAAACGAAATTGTGGTACTACAAACGAAATTATGATACTACTAACGAAATGAACTCTGCTACAAGAGACCACTAATGCTTGAACGCTATCTGAACTTACGTTTCACTAAACTTAAAGATTTCTTTACTACTAACCTCTACGAACCTTTCATAATCATTTTTATCGTTAATAGTAGTCGCGTAGGCTTTAAAATTGAATTTATTTAGTAAATGTCGTTAAGGAAAATTTATTGAGACGATTTTTTTTATTTTATTTTTTTGTATTTTACTACAAACGAAAAAAAATTTACTACAAACCACTACTAACGCTTCTTTATAAGAAACTGCCAAAAAAATTTTTTTCTTCAAAGTCGGGGGATGACATTTTTTTTTTCATCTATTTTTTTTTTTGGAAAAACTACAAACGAAATTAGCTTCACTACTATCCACTACTAACCCAAATCTTCCAAAAGAACCAAAAAGAACTCAATTTTTCTAAAGTCGGGTGCCAAGTTCACATAGCCTTATCCCGGTCCTACGCTCAAAAGTAGTAGTACAGATCCTTGATGTAAAAATAATTACTATCAAGCTGAATCTTCGTGAATAGCTTCGTTTCGATGAGTCGCCAAACATTTCCCATGCGTAAATTCTCAATTGTGGTAGCTAACAGAAGTAGTAATGATAAAATTGTCGATTAGATCGATCGAATTATCTCAAGATAATTTTCTAAATTATTTGTCCTACAAAATTTATAGTTAGATCAAAGAGTCCCCTCTTTCCAACATTATAAATTGAGTTCATTATAAATGATTACTAATCAGCTGATTTTTTTTATTTCTCTAGCGTCTCAAAAAATGGTATTTTAATGGTCTTTTTGGTAATTTCACTCAACAAGAAGTTAAAAAATTAATAGTCGTCAATTTAAATTCAACAAAAAAAAATTGTGCCGCTTGGGTTTTTGTATTATGCTACTACAGCTAAAGCATCATCAACATAAATATGATTGAGATATATATAATTGAGATGTTGTATTGCCTGAAAATTGGAATGACGAAGTAATAGGTTATTATTTCTTATTATAAATTTAAAGAAACTGTATTCATCTGCAATGTATGGTGTAATGCAAGCACGCGGTGCCTCACGGAAAAATTGTCAGAAAATTTTGGATGGACAATAATTGATGGTAAATATGAATATTATTGGTTTGATGGTCCCTAAAGTCCATCATTTGAAGAATTATCTTTTGGCTTACAAGGTGACCCTATTAATACTATTGTTATTTATTGATTGATTATTAATTATTATATAGTTTACTTCGTTTTTTTATGTTATTACAGAGGCAGATGTTACGAGTGAGAGGAAAGTGAAATAGATGAAGATGACAGCGATGTTAGTAGCGAAGATTATGAAGATTTATCAGATGAATCTGATGAAGATTGACTTTTTTATATATACATAAATACACAAATTTTTGTAGTAGTTTACTAAAAAATAAAGTTATTTAAATTTTGAAAAAGATTTTTTCTTCACTGTATATTATGTTACAAACAGGAAAACGAAAAAATGACAATTCTTGTCGGATTAGTGATACATACCTGTTTTATTGTAGGACGTTGTTTCATTTGGACAGAGAACACACTAACCTATTATGTAATATTTTTGTCCTACAGTTAGTAATGAGAAAAATGGTCTTGTGGTATTAACAATTTCTGAGCGTAGGACCGGGATAACGTACCACGCAATTTGTAGGACAATATGTCTGTTAAATTATATAAATATTAACTAAATAAAAAAAAAGAAAGTTAGCTGGTTAGTAATCATTTATGATGACCTCGTTATCGATAAATGTTCGAAAGAGGGGACTCTTTGATCAAACCATAGATTTTGGAGGACAAATATTTTTTCGAATAATTTAGATAATTATCTTGAGATTTAACAAAAAAATATTCAGTTAGTAATAAATATTTGAGAATCATCAAATCGACATATTTTATCCTTGTTACCTCCGTTAGCTACCACAATCGAGAGTTTCGTACAGGAAATTATTGGGCGTCTCATCAAAATAAAGCTACTCACGGACAATTAGCTTGATAGTAATCAAGTACAAAAATGTACCATGTATCCTTGATTATATGGGATTAAATAGTTTAAATGTGTACCTACTTAGAGTTTGGGCCGATGCAATGGCCAGATAAGAGGTACTCGGTGCTAAAGGAAAGTAAAATTGTATTCACTTTTTATTAAAACGACTAATAACGACAAATGTTAACTGAGACAATAAGTAAAGTCTTGCGATCCTTGAATCTTGATATAAGTTCCAATGAATTATTAAATTGTTTTTAGGTTAGAATTTATTTCTATTTTATATACATTGTGCATATATATGTAAATATGAATGTGGACTAAAGTGTATTGTTTTTAAGCAAAAAAAAAACAAGAATACGTAGAATATTACAAAAAAAAGGAATAACTTTGCATTTTATTGACATATTAGCGTTTTAAAAATTAAGGCATCAATTTTGACAGGATAATGCTGGAAAATACAGAATATATTTTTCTTCTGAAATACACGCTTCTTTCTAAATGTATTTCTGTTGCTTAGAGCCGAAAACCCTCGTTGAAAATGAAGACTTAAAAGTGATCGTGTCTATAGATGAACGTGAGCGGAAACAGGTTGAGTCGCTAGTTCATCAATATAATTTTTAAACCTAGTTAAACAATTGTTAATTTTACTAAGTTTAGTAATTATGTAAGTTACGTTTAGCAATTACATATCTAACGTTATCTCGTTTGAACTGAATTGGATGAAAATAATATCTACTCGAATAAATTTGAATTAGTTTAATGGCCGATCCATGCTTCGGCCCAGATTATTTACCCACGCGCAACGGCCGGCCGGACGGAACTCTGAAACCGCGTAGACGAAAGGTGACGTCAATAAAGGTCCCCAAGCTCACGCAGCAGTTAACAATAAGCGGAAATAAGCTCCTCATACCTTAAATAAATAAATATAAATTAGTTGGAACATTTTTACAACAACACCATCTAGTTCCGTGGTAAGTTACGAGGCTTGTGTTACGGATACCAAATAGTTGATACACTACATATATAATTTTTTAAATACATACATAATATAAAATATTTTAACACCCATGACTGGAGAACAAACATTCGTGATCAACAATCGAATGCCCCCAGCGGGACTCGAACCCGCGACCGCTGGCGCAGAAGGTAGGGTCACTACCAACTGAGCCAAACGTGTCGTCAAAATTAAGCAATATTATGCATAATTACTACCGATACCTTCTTGCTCAAAGTCTAAATCCATGTACGCTCAAAACATATGGTCTAAACGCAAGAACTGTAAACAGGTGATGAAATCGCTTCCCATAATCGATGCCAAAGTGGCAAATCGTCTGTTAAACCTTGACAGACCACAACTCAGGAAAATAACCACGGTCCTACCTGGCTACGGACCTTCTAACAAACATCTATTTAATTCAGATATTACTGACATACCCCTTTGCAGAGCCTGCATGGTGACAGAGGAAACGCCTGCACATGTTATTCTTCACTGACATGTGTAGCGGAATACCGGGCACACTCCCGGAGGTCTTCATCAAGGCGAAGAGCCTGCTAAGATTCCTGGAGGAGCTCGGATGGTATGCATAACATAGATTATTCGCACGTACGCAAAATAGGCGGTAGTCGTCGAGTTTCGGATAACAATCCGTTTTAACCATAACCACGAAAAATTTTTGTTGACACTTGTTTTGCCAGTGAGTCCCACATAATTACCTGTTTTTATGCAGGTGCCTATTGCCTGCCATTTTCTAACATAAAAAAATTGTACCTTGCTATGCTCATGTTTGTTGCCATGTTTTCTGAGGATAACTCTAACCAGTAAACGAAATATTTTTTGTTATTAAATATTACGTATACTGATTAATATTATTGATCTGAGTAATAAGTTATTACTACAAAAATAATGTCACATTGTCGGCTTGTATATATTGTTAACTTCTATGTATTTAATGGATAATGAATATGGACTGGTATTGACTATTTTTATTCTATTATCAATTTACTTTATTGGGAGTTGTATTGACTACCTGATGGCGCTGTAAAATGGGTGGCATAAGGTTTTATAAGTTCTGTTTAATCGGTGAGTGACACATATCGATTCATTACTTCGGACAGTATAGATTGAATAATATAATTGCTGTTGAAAGTATTGCTGGTAATATTTGCTGTGGAATATATAATTATAATAAGAATAGACGAATACATATTATTTAATGTGTAATAACGTGTAATTGGAAGACCATCCTGTCGCAGAGTTTACAATATACAATAAATAATGCAGTCATTGTTTTTTAAAATATTACTTGTATACATTTCGCTTAGAAATAAATGATGTATCTCATTAGGTTTTGCCATATATAATTATATTTAATAATTTCTAAGGAAAACTTGATAAATGCAGTTGCACTGTCCTGTGGGAATTAATAATTTTCCTGTAGTAAAAAGTATCCTAAATGTTAACCCGAGTAATAGCTATAACTTTACAAACTTCAAATTGGTCGAATACTTTTTACTTGTAACGTAAAAAGAGACACATAGGCATACTTACAAATAGACAAAAAAAATTTTGAACAATTGTTTTCTAGTCTAAATTCTGTACACAATACGTACAGTAATTGTACAGCTGAAATCTGTACATGAAAAGGATACCCTGCTTTTTGTTGTTCATTTTTTTATCGTTAATTATGTCTGGCGCCAATGTGTTTCTTGAATGCAAGAATTAATGTAAGTTTTTTTTATGTTTTTTTTTTGTTTATCTGTTCAATACAATGTCCTCATTATGGTCGAAATTGGTCATGAAAATATAATTATTATTACTTCCTAAACTCTACAGAGGAGCCCTTTTATAGCTGCGCTTAAAGCAAACAATAAAAATCATTTTTAGGTCAAACTTGAATAATAAACTATTCTGTTTGCGTCATAATATGTATGTTTATGTATAGGTATATTTGTATGTATATATTTATTCATGTACTTTGTCGTGTTACAATACATCACTACATAGTATAAAACAAAGTCGCCTTTTCTGTCCCTATATCCCTATATCCCTATGTGCGCTTAAATCTTTAAAACTACGCAACGGATTTTGATGCGGTTTTTTTTAATAGATAGAGTGATTCAAGAGGAAGGTTTATATGCATAACTAGCAGATCCCGCGGCTTTGCCTGTGCTAAATCTAGGGAAGAGCCCGAGCGAAGCGAGGGCGAGTCGCTAGTATTATATACATTTATATGCTTATATTTAAATTACAAACGCATATACATTTGTATGCGTTTGTAATTGAAATAAATATGTAGGTGTATGATTTTCTGAATTTTTCTATAAAATGTGTAGGTAGGTATAATATATGTACTGTTATTTTCTCTTTCTGTCTCGCTATGTAACACTATCAACATGCACATGGGTTGGTAGGATAAGAGATAAGTCCACCTTTGTCTACGTCACTTCCAATTTTTTTTACTTATATAATATTATATACTTACTAGCGGTACCCGCGGCTTTGCCCGCGTTCATTTTTTTAATTGCTAATAAACTTTATTCGATCACACGTTGGGTTTATCTGTAGGTTGCCTAAAGGTTTCTTCAACATTACTCTAGCTATTTTAGAACCGATCTTTAACACACTCCTGATTACCTACCTACCTACCTATTTCATATATGTTAGCCCCACTCCCGCACTTGGCACTTAATTTTTTTATTTATTAATTGCGCTTAATTTTTCTATTAGTATTTTCTACGATCGATACATAAAGAAAACCAAAAAAATAACTGAAACTGTATAGTGAGTGCGACAGGAGATCTTCTTCGTTCTCATCCCTACTCCGTGATGTTTGCTGAATGAGATGTGAGCTCAACGAATTTTTAAAAGCCAAAAATAATTTAAAGAAAACCTGGCAAATAATCAAAGAATTTGCTAATATAAATAATAAATCACAGTCTTCTCATGAATTACTTGCAATTTGCAGTGATCCTATTTCTTCATAAGGTATTTAATCTATGTTTATCAGCTGGTACTTTTCCTCGTGTTTTTAAAAAGGCAATAGTACATCCAATTTATAAACATGGTTCTGAACAGAGCATGAATAATTATAGACCATTTTCCGTTTTAACAGTTTTCTCCAAGATCTTTGAAAAAATAGTGAACAAAAGATTGGTTACGTTTTTTAACAAAAATAACATTCTAGCCGATAACCAATACGGCTTTTGAACAGGAAAATCGACTGAAGGTGCTGCTATTACCCTAAGCGATTTCATTATTCAAAATGTTGATAGGAAATCTAAAACTATTGGTATTTTCTTGGATATCTCTAAGGCTTTTGACTCAGTGTCAATTCCCAATCTTTTAAATAAACTAAACGGGTTCGAGGCCTGGCACTGGAAGCAGCTATATTTCGACAGCTATCTAAGTGAACGTTTCCAGATGGTTAAAGTCGATGAATTTGTTAGTTGTGAGGCTAACTTATCTTACGGTGTACCCCAGGGAAGTGTAATCAGCCCTACTCTCTTTCTCTTATATATTAACGATCTTTGTAATCTCAATATTCCTAATTGTAAAATCATAGCTTATGCAGGTGATACTGCTTTACTAGTTTTTGGCGATTCGTGGGAGAGCACTCGAAGGCACGCAGAATCTGCACTAACCATAGTAATGAATTAGTTTAAACATAATTTATAAACTGTAAATGTCGATAAAACAAAATTTATAACTTTTTCAGCTAAGACATCGCTCGTGCCCGATTCATCATATAACATATTTGCTCACACATGTTCCCCAAATTCAAACGTTTGCAACTGCATCCCTCTTGCACGTACTACAAGCATCAAATACTTCATTATCGACCACACCTTGAGTTGGAAAGAACAAATTCAATCGATTATATCTCGAATTAGAAAAATAATTTTTATATTAAAGAAGCTTAGATCCTCTTTAGATATAGACACTCTCAAAACCATCTATTTTGCATAAGCTCAATCGATTCTATCTTACTGTATTCCAGTCTGGGGTGGAGCCGTAAAAACCAACCTACTTGAACTAGACCGCGCCCAGCGAGCTGTTTTAAAGGTTATGATTTCTAAACCCATGTATTTTCCCACTTCAGAAGTATTTTACATCTGTTATGTACTCTCAGTACGCAAACTATTTATACTTAGAAGTACACTACGTTTTCACTCACAGTTATCCTTCAATGAAGAATATTTAAAAAATAAGCGTATATATGTAATAGAGTCTGCTCCTTGAGGCCCAAGCGAACAGTGATGGCTGGACGTTTCTATTTCTTCTTATTGCCACTTCTTTGCAACAAAATAAATAAAACTATTAATATATACTCACTTAGTTTAAAAAAATGTAAATTACATCTCACTAATTGACTTTTAAATTTAAGCTATGATGAAACAGAGGATTTAATAAAATACAAACACACACAAACAAACACACACACACACACACACACAAAATATAATAGATAAACTTATTTGTATTGTTTCTATTTTTCACTCAAAAATTGTTAGTTTTTGTTTGTTTTTTTTCTCTTTAATGTTTTTATTTTTTGGTTTGATAGATGTACATACTTGGTTGACAATTACTGAAAGTCGGTAAAAACTATTTCGAGAAAGAAGCTCAAGGGATGATATAGCTGGGCTGGACAGAATTTAATAAACTATAAAACTTACGTTCACTCACTTCGACGACACGTTTGGCTCAGTTGGTAGTGACCCTACATCCTGCGCCAGCGGTCGCGGGTTTGAGTCCCGCTGGGGGCATTCATTTGTTAAAAACGGATGTTTGTACTCCAGTCATGGGTGTTTATATTTATAATATGTATGTATTTAAACTTATAAATGTAGTATATCAACTATCTGGTATCCGTAACACAAGCTTCCTTCGTAGCTTATCACAGAACTAGATGGCGCTGTTGTAATAATGATGCAACATATTTATTTATTTATTTATTATATTCTTTTGTATTTATAACACAACATTTTTTTTGTTAATAAAAGATTCGACCCTTTCAAATGCTTGCAAATGATACTTAATATTAACTTATTTTTCTTTCTGTATTATATTAAAACGCGTTAGCTTTATTCATTTATTTACTGTTCACTAATTTTTACCTTAAATAGTTATTATTTTCGACATCGATAGATCTTTTTCTTCTAGTATTTAATTTTTAACATTTTGTCTGTCTGTCTTTCTCTCTATGACCGTATTACAAGAATAAAACTGGATATATGTAGATAAAATTTAGTGTGATGTTAGCAGGGTATCCGGATGAACACACACCCACACCGATAAAACGTGCCATGAGAACGAACCGTATGAAATAATTTACTTATTTTTAATATTCACATATTTGTTATTTATTTTGTCCACCTAGTAGTTAATAATTAGGTATCTATCACATAATATAAAATTGACGAGTTAAATCTTTTTTTAGTTATTTCGAGATCAGTACCTCTGGAAATTCATAATGCCTTTATACTTTAAAAGACTGCGAGTAAAAGAATTCTTATTTGCCGAAAATATGTTATGAAACTTAAAAATAAAAAACAAACATCAAAGACATTATGCTTTAATTAAGTAAAAAACAGAGCTTTTTTAAATCTACAGTCATCAAACGATCAATTTATATTTCTCTTCGGAGATGTTTAATCCAATTCACCTGACATTATTGTGTCAGCATTCGTATTGTACGATTCGCACAAATTTCTTTTATCAAAAGCTTCCAGAATATCTTCATCAAGATGACGATTAACTATCGCACTACAACTCAAGTCATAGGCAGCATAAGCAAATGGAGTTTTCAACTGATATTCGACTACTTTGCGGAGTGAATGGTTTTGCAATGAGGGTAGATTATTATTTAAATGCTGGTCACGAGTCGATAAAGGTTGGATTGATATTAAAAGTGACTGGAGTTGACGTGGTTCAGAATTATAACGACGAGCTTGTTCAATTCTTGCATATGCGCCATTTATGAGTTCTTTAATATATTCATTTGAATGCATAGCATGGCCATATAAAATGCGTCCAGCTAGCGTAACTTTTTCTGCCCACGTTGAGCTTTTTTGTAGAGCCCGATCTAAGTCCTCTGCATTTCCTTTAGCAACTAAATTAAACATATGTCGTATAACAGCATTTTGTAATTCTTCCTCAGTTTTATAGTCCTCAAGCTTTTCTTCTATTACCGCTTGTACTTCAGTAGGAGCACCGCCAATGCAGAACACAGTGCCAGTTATACCTAAAAAATTAAATATATGATGAAAAGTAAAAAATAAATATTATATTATATAATTACAGAAGATTTAACGCAAGTTAACGTTAATCGTTAAGTTTATGTCGTTGCGCTAGTGATCGACTTATAAAAACTTTTTGTTGGGTTCTTAAAGTTAACGAGTTAGATAAAAAAGAAGTGATAAGTATTGGAGTAAGTAATTTATCTGGCCCTCCCTTTTCCCTTACGCGAAGAAAAGAAAGAAGAAATTCCTTCCAAAGAAGTATAACTTGCCAGTAATTCTACTACAAACAATAAAAAACCAATGCAATCCTACTCTATGGACTTACACATTTTATTTACAGTCGGTACGTCTTGAAGGAACTCAGGTTTATTAAACAACTAGCGACTCGCCCTCGCTTCGCTCGGGCTCTTCCCTAGACTTAGCACAGGCAAAGCCGCGGGTTCCGCTAGTTATGCATATAAACCTTCCTCTTGAATCACTCTATCTATTAAAAAAAACCGCATCAAAATCCGTTGCGTAGTTTTAAAGATTTAAGCGCACATAGTGATATAGGGATATAGGGACAGAAAAGGCGACTTTGTTTTATACTATGTAGTGAAATGCAAACTTCTTAAGTAATTAACGAATTTTTAAAATGAATTATTTAAAACCAAATCTTAAACCACATTGTACAATAGTTTGCAAACTTAAAAGATTTTTTTACCTTGATCTTCGAAAATTGCCGCCATTTCCAATGCAACCATAGCACCGCTTTCATAACCCAGTAAGTAAAATCTATCCTTCAACTGCGCTTTTTTCAGAAGAGTCTGTAAATAACGGTTAAGAATCTGGTGAATACAAAGAAATTATTTTACTGTGTAATAGGTATATGTGTTCGAATATTGAACAATATTTTATATATTAGTATGTTGATAGATGTCAATATTGTATAATTATAATAGAGGATTTCATAATTTTAAATACTGGTATGTACTCGTACGAGAACGTAGTAGCCCAGCGGTAACACGCTCGCTTAGATAACCGAGTGATGCGGGCTTAAATCTGGGTCTCATACCTCTGATATTTTCATGTGTGAATCATTTCTATCATGATTACCACTTGTCTTACGGTAAAGGAAAACATCGTGCAGAAACCTGCACCAATATTATACAATGAGAAAATCTAGCAAGTATTCGAAAGGCATGTGAAGTCCGCCAACAAGCGTTGATATTCGTACGTATATTCTTATGACACTTAAGAAAAAAACGCTTACATGGGTTATCGCGTCTATTATCTATACTACTACTAATTAGAGTTTGTTTTTTTTTTGATTGAACGCTAGTACGAATTGATTTTTTTTTGTATTGGATAGTCCGCTTATTGAGGAAGGGCTATATGCTATACATCATTTTTGTAGTTAGTTACATCACGCAACAACTAATAGGAGCGGAGCATTATTGACTTTTAATGTGTATGGGATGTAAAATGATGAACTTCAATGAAATTGAGATTTTCATTAGCACAACAATTTATTCTTTTTTTTACAAGTCACAAGTAAGAGAGCGTTCACCATAGATAACAAAATACATGAAGGAAGTTAGATACATAGATAATACAAACTTACTATAAAAGTTACTTTAACAAATTTTTATGTACTACTAAACTAAATACAACCAAATATTACTTATTTAAATATATAAATATATTAAATAAAATTATATCTTTAACAAGCATCAATTAAAAATGATGCAAAAACGGGAAAAAATATTCCTTGAGAGCTTCCGTTTTATGCAAAAATCATGTATGACGGAATTGTTTTCCTTTAACAGTTCTAAAAACAGTTTACAATTGCTTATGTCTATCTTTTATGGTAATTTGTTTTAAGGTGATGCATCATTTGCGAAGTTGTATTTATAAGCATGCCATTAATCCTTGCCCAAATAAATAAGTTATTCATCACAAGTATTTAATTTTGACTAAAATTTCTCTTGGCATCATTTGATTTAAAAAAATATCTTACAAGATGGCATAGTTTTAATATAACTTCGCACGAAAATATTAATCACCACGTGAAGGACGAGTGGTGGTGAACGAAAAGGAACGCAGATAGCTCTGCGAGGTATTATCACGCGACTCGGAATGAATTTGGTTTCCACCCTTTAAAGCGCGGGTGAAGCCGCGGGAAAGGTTAGTAATAAAGATATATATTCACCCAGGCTATATATACATACATATATAGCCTGGGTGACACAATTAACGATTAGCTTCAAGTCATTAAATAATATATTTAATGTAAATTATCGTTTTTTGTTTTCGTTGTACAGTTTGATTAAGATTTCTTACTACGGTTTTGCGTATTTCATAGAAGGCATATTACTGATTAGCCCATATGATGGTTTTTTTGGAGAAGAAAAAACTAACTATACTGCAAATAAATTATAAATATTGATGCTTACATTGTAATTCATTATGCTACATTACATATTATTTGAATAATTCAGTCTACATATATAAAAATATTTACTATAATGTACTCGTATATAATACGTATTAAGGCCTTTCGAACACTCCAAATATGTCCGGGCCTCCCAATGCTTGCAATGTAAGAGGATCAGGTTCAGGTTAGGTGCATATCAGGATATTCAAGTCACGCTAGTCAAGTGCGGGTTGGTAGCATTAACATATTTTGTTACAAAAATTTGCTAGGTTCTCTTAATCATACAGGTTCCTCAATTGATTCACACCAGAAAGTATCAGATGTGCGACACCCGTGTATTAATATACTTCACTCGGCGCCCCAAGCGAGCGCCGACTAATGCCTAAATAACTATAAAATGAATAATCTATTGTCTGAAACTTCGGAATCTATTGAATTACTTACCTTTGCAAATCTGTCAGCCATTTCTTGAATTGTTTCGTTAAGTCTTACAAAACCGGGCTGCAATACGAGGGCACCCAACTTGAGGCGCTCGCACAGAATTTTGAAACGTGAATGTAGACCCTCTATTCCTGGTACCACGCACAAGTAAGTTTGATTTACATCAAATTCATCTTCGCTCTGAAATGATATACATATTACGATTATCGAAAAGGGAATAAGCCACTTTAGGATATTTTTTCAAGTAACTGTTAACAAAATGTCTGTTGCTACGTAGGAATTGATGAGACTAAACAAACAAATATACATCCAATACCAACCACCAACAGTTAGCAACAGCAATTTAGTATTTTAAGAAATATCAGTATATAACTAAATTAATACTTAGTGCCCGTGGTTTCATTATAAATAAATACTAACACTACAACCTTAACCTTAAAACACGTCTAAATAAATATTTAAAGTTATGATTTGATATATAAATAAATAAGACGTAAAAAATGTGTAAAATAATTAAATTTGGCAGAGAGTACCTAGGGACGAACCCGAGCGAAGTGAAAGTGAGTCGCTGGTCATTAATATTTTAAAAGATGACTCAAATGCAAAATTACAAATCAATATCCACAGCACCGTGCCAGTGTGGCGGCGGTGCTAGCCTAAAGTTAGATGTAACAGTTGGGTATTTTATACTAAGGAGTTTATTTTTATAAAAAGGCCTTCTTAAAAGTCCACGATTCCTAAGGTTTTCCTAAAGCACGCTTAAATAAACTATACTTATCTATTTAAAACGGATTTACTCAGTGAAGCAGTACAATGTAACTGCGAACATTGGCACAAAGTATATCTTGGTTCTAGACCAGGGTAGAAGCCTTTAAAAATAGTAAAAAGTGAAAAAAAATTACAGTAGTATGAAACCCGGCAAAACTAAAAGTCCGGTAAAAAAAAGTTTAAAAGCAAAGTTGTAGGTAATAAATAGTTTTAAAACTTTTGTATTTACACTTTTTTCACATAACCTCAAAATTTATGTGAAAAATTCAAAAAACCAAGTTTTTGGTTTTTTATTTTTATCTTTTACAAAAAAAGTTTTTTTTTGACGAAATTTAATGAAAGCTTACCTTTTTATGTCCCAAATACGCTGTATTTATTTGATTTGAAATATTTATTTTTTCATCTTATTTTGAATTAATATCGAAAAAGTAGCCTAATTTTCAATCGAAAATTCACCCGTCAAAATATCAGCTTTTTTCAATATATAGGTGTGCTTTCTGTTCGTTGAAATGTCTACTTTCCGATGGTGAAAAAAAAAAATATTACAATAGTAAATCTTCTCAGAAAAAGCAAAAAATCAAAAAACTCGAATTCGATTTTTTTTATTATTATATAAAATTTTGAGCTATTTATTAAAATTTACTCTTTAATTACTCGAAAAACGTAAGACTACTTGTTACATTGACAAACAAAAAAATTGCAAATCGAAATATACTACTATAATTAACAAACAAATTAGTTAATACTAGACATGCGCTAAACAGTGCTTTATGAAGTAATGAAATATGGCATTACATTACGCACCGAGTAATATCACATCACTTCATTACTCGAAACATTACTTGCCATGCGTGATGCGAAGAAGTAATATTACCCGCGTACTGTCATAATAGTATTACTGATCTATCTCATGTAATATGAATATCACACACGTTTTTATTGATTTTAATTTAAAACTAAAATGTTAACTTTTTATGAGTAAGATTATTGTTATATTTTTATTACTTTTTATATTTAAATATTGTATTTAAAATTTTACCGTCGTAACCCAATTTATTAATAACCTTCTTAATTTTGCACAAACAAATTTAGTTACACTCACGATAAAATTGTAAGGGCATTATTAATTCGATTTTGTCTTTTCAGATTATTATCAGTATGGATGAATCTGTTTGTATAATCTGCAATAAGGCAGATGATAAGCAAGTGTTTGAAATTAAAAAAGCAACTTTGAATCGTTTAGTGGTGTCTAGCACGAAAAGAATCAACAATAAATACAAAACATTTGAGACTTTGACGTCAGCTTTTGTTTTATTTATTTTACATTTTCTGAGAAGATTTTCTATAGTAATATATAAATATTTTTTCACCATCGGAAATTAGAGATTTCAACGAACAGAAAGCACACCAATTTATTGAAAAAATTTAATATTTGACGGGTGAATTTTCGGTTGAAAATTAGGCTACTTTTTCGATATTAATTCAGGTGAAAAAATAAATATTTCAAATCAAATAGCAAATTTTCACCAAATTTCGTCAAAAAAGAACTTTTTTTGTAAAAGATAAAAATAAAAAACCTAAAACTTGGTTTTTTGAACTTTTCACATAAATTTTGAGGTTATGTGAAAAAAGTGTAAATACAAAAGTTTTAGATCTTTTTATTACCTACAACTTTGCCATTAAACTTTTTTCTACCGGACTTTTAGTTTTGCCGGAAATCGAGAAAAACCGTTTTTTCCCCTTAAATGCTCCCCCTCTTCCCCTTCCCGAACTCAAATCGCCCCTAATTTATTTTTCCTTTCATTTTTATAATATTCTCTTCCTTTTTCAATGGGTTTCATACTACTGTCAATTTTTTTGTTTCAAAAATTATCGACACTGGTCAGTGGATTTAAGTTTATAAGTTATTTTTTGAATACATAATTATGAAAACAATTACTTACCATTGATGAACTGTTTATCAGTGTTGGTAAGAACACCATTTCGGTTGTGGCAAGCAGCTCATCATTATCTATATCTGACCAGAATGTCTCGATTCCCTTAGTCTCTTTATACTCTTTTTCTGTAATCTTATTTTCCAATTGACGAAGTCTAATAAAAAACATAAATCAAAAAATGATGGAAAACAGATCAAATTAAAACAAATGTGTAAAATAATATTATCATAACCTAATCCTAAAAATCCTTTTAAATGTTTATCTAATCTTTAAAAATACTTTTTACTCTTTAAATTATTTTCTTGTTTAGTATTTTACTATTATTCCTACTTTTCGTCTATTCCTACTTGTATGCACCTGATTAATGCCAGTAGGAAAATCCGTTTTTAGCAGATGTCGACAACTAAAAACTACCTGCCTGCCTAATTTCATTTCTAGACATCAACGGATTTCGATATTTTGTGGTATGGACAATATCGAGGTATAACCATAGTAAAAGAATACAAAGTACGGCATCTTCATACAAACGCACCGCGCGCGGCTTCTATGTGTGAATCATAGTATCTTTACGTTGCCGCACGCACACTCAAACAATATCTCGAACCGTATATCAGTGCGCCAGTCTAGGCTGACGCCGCACATGTTTCGCGCGTCACGGGTTTTCACTATATGAAAAATGTGTGATATTCGTTGAAGAACTTATTGCTGTGTGTTTGGGTGTCTAAATTCTTCATCGATTCCAGAGTTGTCTTTGTTCAGATTACCTACTGAACAGAAAAGGTAAACAATAATAATATAAATAATAGTTTGTCCATTTTGTTAATGGTTTTTTGACAGCTCGACGACTGACAAGCTATAGTGACAATATATAGTCAAAAGGACGTAATAATCGATATCTCTTATTTTTTTTATTATAAAATAATATTTATTTTTATATTTATTAATATGAAAATAAATATTACTATCGTAAAAATCAAGTGTGGTGGAGAGAACTAAGCGAATCATAATGTCTGATTTGGACCGTGACATTGCATTTGATAATTTATGCACACAAGAGTTAATAATTAATATAACTGAAGACTCCTCATCGGACAAATCTAAATCTAATATAAATGATGATTGTGACGAATCATGTTGTTAAAAGGAATTAAACTGATTAGTTGTTTTATTTGTATGATTATAATAAGAAGAAAGTAAAACTTTACATAATGTTAATTTTGTTGTCGTCCTGATTAAATAACATATTACACCTTATTTAAATATTAACATTGATTTTTTCCGATTATTTGTAATCTGTGGCACAATCCTAGTAATCGTTATGTGTGGCACAGCAGCAAGGGGGCGGTGCCCGTGGATGGGCTAGGATGTGATATGATTCTATTAATATACTTTTAATTTTTTTTAATTGTTACTAATAGCATATTTATGTTTTTGTAAACGCAAGAAATTAAAGGATTTATTTTATTTATTTACACAAATACATTTCGAGATAAATCTAACAAACAAACATTTTTAATACTATTTTCTACTGATATATAAGTTAAGCAAGTAACTACAGGCCTAATAAAAATAATCATAAACATGTAGAAACAAAATGTTTTACATTCTTAAATGTATATAAATTATAAATATTTTTTAATAACACACTTCCCGGCCCTTGCCAATTTCTGAGCACTGAATTAAAATTTAGCTACAGTGACAACCCTGTGACAGGAAACTATGGTAACTATGACAGGTAATTATATCGCGGATTGGGCCGAAGATGCCCTACTTTGTTCTCTTTATACTTTGGTATAACAGTATAATTTTTACTTTGACACTTAGGATGTCTTGGTTTAAATCGTAAAGGTTCGTGTTTTCACTTAGAATATATAAAAATCTAGAATTTACTCACATAAAACATTTAAATCTATGTAATATAATATTTCATTTGTAGTTTGCGTTTCTAACTTTTTGTTGTAAGGGCTTTTAAACTACAATATCCTAGTAGGATGTTATGTATATGCAGCAATGTATCTCGTGTTATTTGTACTGTTATTTGTACTTCCGATATGAGTCGATAATTGAAGAATATTTAAGTAAATGAATAACCGTACTATATTTGACTTTTAGATACCCCTGTTTACGTTTTTAGTGACTTAATAGACTATATAACATCATGATAATATGATGCATAGTATCATGATAATATGATGCATGATAATATGTATACTATCTTTAATTGTTATTTATTTCATATTGATACAAAATACTTACGATTCTATAGTCAAGGTTGATAGACTATCTTCGTCTAAAAATGTGTGATACGTTCTATGCAAATAAGACCTAAATATTTCTAATTTAGCAGGCTCAATATCCAAATCTGCTATAGTAGTGCTTTCTGGTATATCATCTGGTATAGTAATGCCTGAAAAGATTCGTATTCAAGTCATAAAAATCAACAAATTAACATATCGTTTAATTGTTTTGGTATGAAAAGTTTAGAAGTATCTAACCTGCATTTGAACATAATTCTTGTACCAAAGACACAGAAGAAGATTGTTTTATGGAGTGTATAAATACAGCACGTTGCTTCAGGCAAATTGCTTTTTCAATGGCATCAATGGCATTTACTGCTGAAATAGCTTCATGATATTCATTTTCATTCATCTGTAATATTTTTTAGTGAATTTATAACACCACACTATTAACTCTGATATACATTAAAATATATCTTCTTAGAAATGTTTGCGCGTATGTCATAAGACATTTTAAATATAACAATTTTTTTTTTGTTTTTACGAATACTTTACAGTAATCATGATCACGATCATGGGATAAACATCTATCTCGATAATTGATATAAAAAGATAAAAATAAAAATTGCACTAACCTTATGTTCCACTTCCAGTTTCAAAGCAGGCAGCTTAATCCAAGTTAATAATTGATTATCAACTTTAGATAATATAGTTGTTTCAAAATCATCTTTTCCGTTGTTAATAATAGCAAAATATCTATAATATAATTAATTAAGTAATATAATTCTTAAAATGGTATCGCTAATGTCTTCATATTATATAATATATAGGAACACATATTTTGCATATTAAAGTACTGTTAAAGTCTGTAAGTCAAGCTCAAAAACCACCTAATAAATTTTCGTACGGTTTTGACTTCAATAGTTTTTCGTTAAGCTATTTTCGTTTAATTGCCTTGGTAGTGAAGTGGCAGTTACTGAGGCTTATCCTCAGTAACAACTTAGAATTGGGAAGTTTGATTCAGACCCATGTATCGGATAGCAAATAAAACCGTCGGTCTTGCGCTTTAAGTCTCACTCAGGTCTTGTCAAATATCCGTCCCACCAGAGTACGAGAGTGACAGTATTAGAGAGCGCACGATGTGCCTGCGTACACACTTGTGCACTTTAACATCACGGTGTTGACCGGAATCGGTTGGGAGATGGCCTCACATCGTTTAATTTAGATAATATTACAAACTAAAATATATCATGACACGTAATATTATCTTAACAACCATTACAACGACGGATTGGCGGAAAGGAACAAAGACAAATATTACTTACTTTAATTTTGAACATATTCTTTGAGATGTTAGTTTGATCTGCTCCAACATTTCAGAATTGTTCTCATTTATTACATTAGCAGAAACTATATAATATATTCCTTCAATGTCTGCTAATGACTTATCTCCAGCTGTTAAATTTATAAGGTTATTTGGGCTACAAATATTTTCAGGAATCACTTGTACTTGGACTTCTTGTTCCGCCCAAGTTCTGAAAAAAATCGTTATGGTTATTTTTTTCAATATTGAATAATAAATAAAAATACCATATGTATTATTATTAATGTAAATAATTATGAGGATTATGAGGAGAATTACCGTAATTTTTGGGACAGACAATTTGACGATGCAGTCAAAGAAACTAATATTATCTTTCTCGCCCCACGGTTCACAAGTTTGTCAACTAATTTTAATGCCAGCAATTCGTTCTCTGATATTACCAAATGTCGTAATTGAGTAGAACAAGTCATACTAAAAAAATATAAATATTAAGGGTTTTTATGGCTTTTACACTAGTACATATTACATATTAAAAACTAAAGATAAGATTACTTTGTCTGAATATAAGATAGATCCTTTTGTAAGTCGAGAAGTACACGTCCGCGATGACGGCTTCCAGCTAGGAGACTGTATGCACGCGATACGTCTTGCGGGGAATAGGTCACACGAGACAGTGGCCGGACGTATCCACGGGCTATTCCCTCGGTAAGCATTAATTGCAGCTTCTGAAAAATAATTTGACATGTTATGTGACAATGTCCGATTTCTGTTTTCTGCTAAATTCACAAATACGTATACTCGTATATATATCAGTATGAGTTTAACCTAGTGCACAAGGTTATAGGAGTTGATGAAACTGTAATTTTCGTAAGTAGTAGGCCAGTAAAAATAAAATTTAACCTCACACTAAATTTACGATCCAATTCACAGATTACAGATCAAGGTGTATGCGCTTAAGCGCAAAAGTTATTGAAACCGTTATTGTAAAAAATAATATTTTGCATCTTTTATTTCCTGTAAACGTTTTTGTAAAACTTAACATTTACGATTTATGATTCATTTAATGAACCGGTTTTTTTTTGTCTCTGCCGACAATATTTTGAATACTGGGTTAACCAATAAAATGCATGTTCAATAAATATTGGATCGAAAGTGCAAGGTTGAACAAAAAAAGAGATATTTTTACTGTAGTATAAAATCATTTTAAATGTAAAATAAAAGGTTGATTCCGCCGTTTCGTGCAAATTTTACCGTTCCGCGGATAAAATAAAAAAGTCAAAATTTTAATTTTTTTTCGAAAATTATCCAGTTAAGTTCGCTACTAGATTCATAAAATGTGAGAGGCACCTTTTTATCTCAATTCGTTATTGAGAAAATAATCCTTGAAATTTTACTATTGGATGGTGATGAAAAGGAGAAGGATTGTAATGAAATCAGGTAGGATGGTAAAGATATAAACTGAGATGGTAATGAAAAACGACAATTTAGTTGCAAAGGAATCTATAATAGTAAGTATAGGAAAGAAAAAAGATATGACTTGATTTAAGAGAGATTTGAGAGCCTTTAATTTAGCCGCCAAGTCCTACAAAAAGACATTAAAGAAGGCTCGTTTTGATCGAATTACACATATTGACGCAAAGCTCTCTGCTCAACCACCTGGCAGCAGAGCTTTTTGGTCCCTTGCCAAAGCAGACGAGACGAACTTCTGTCGGCCCTCACTCCCACTGGTCACCCTCACACCACCCAGGCTGGTAAAACCTGACGGATCCCTGGCTCATACGGCAATGGAGAAGGCGAATTTGCTTGCCTCTCTTTTTGCCCAAAATTCATGTCTAGACTCTGGCAATGCTACTCCACCACATTTACCGCACCGCGGGATTTCAATGCCTGAAATTCCCATCATTAATAAGGAGGTAAAGAGAGTATTGAGTCGTCTAGATGTGAAGCTTGTGGTCCTAATGGTATACCAGCGATAATACTTAAAACATGTGTTCCCGAGTTGTCTCTGATCGTCACGTCTGTACCACCTTTCTCTTAAGACTGGAATATTGCCTAAATACTGGAAGCTTGCCAACGTGCAACCAGTGCCCAAAAAAGGTAGCCGTGCGGTCCCTGCCAATTACCGTCCGATCTCAATCACCTCCATACTCTGCAAGATTACGGAGCGTATATTGAACAATCGTCTAATGGCATACCTAGAACAAAACGATCTCCTCAGTGATCGTCAATATGGGTTTCGCCAGAATCGGTCGACTGGGGACCTTCTAGTGTATGCCAAGTGCCAACCATTGGAGAAGCTCTTGAGAGAAGTGGGGAGGCGATCGCTGTCTCCCTCGACGTCTCAGAGACATTTGACAGGGTTTGGCACGCGAGCCTTATAAGCAAGTTTTTAGCCTATGGTATATCTCCTGGCCTGATCGGCTGAATTAAATATTTCCTAAGTGACCGATCACTCAGAGTTGTGGTTGAGGTTTATTCATCTCACCCGTTAAAGATCAACTCAGGAGTTCCTCAGGGGTCTGTTCTCTCTACAACCTTGTTCCTGCTGCATATTAACGATCTGCTTATACCCGGTATCTATGGGTACGCAGACGACAGCACTGTTGTAGAGAGATACCTGCCAAATGCTCAGGCCAGTAGAGATCAAATTCAGTCTGAAAGAGAGGCCATAGTAGAGCGGTTGAATCTCACACTCAGGACAGTCTCCATTTGGGGCGATGCCAATCTTGTGAGTTTCAACACCACCAAAACAGAGGCGTGCCTGTTTACCACAAAAAGGAGTCCTTTTATCTTGACTCCTACTTTCCGAAATGTGTCTCTGGAATACACTGACCGTCTTCAGTTGTTGGGAATGGACGTTAGCCCCAACATGAACTACGGGCGGTTCATCGAGTTTACGGCTAAGGTAGCAGCGAGGAAAGTTGGCATCCTCGCAAAGGTCTAACAGTATTTCACACCGGGACAGCTTCTTAATCTATATAAAGCTCAAGTTCAGTCGTGCGTGGAATACTGTAGTCACATATAGGCTGGTGCTGCGAAATGCCATCTGTCAGCCTTGGACTCGCCTTGCGCTGAGGCTTATTGGTGACCTTACCCTGGTCAAAGCCAACTTTTAAAACCTCGATCACCGACGTAGGGTTGGCAGCCTTTGTGTATTCTATAGGTTATATTTCGGCGAGTGTGAGCAGGCATTACATGATTTAATTCCCCCATCCCCTTTTCATCATCGGACGACGCGACAAGCGGCTGGTGTCCATCCTTATGTCGTGGACATCCCACCTGTCCGGACGAAGAGTTTCACTTAGTCATTTATTATACGTACGGCTAAGGATTGGAACAACCTGCCTGCATCAGTGTTTCCGCCCGATTACAATATGGGTGTCTTCAAGGCAAGAGTGAATAGGTGGCTACTGAATTAGTGCGACTTACCATCTATGACTGCGTTACCACTTACCATCAGGTGGAACGTAGTCAAGAACTTATTCAGAATGGATAAAAAATATTTTCTTTTTCAGATTCATTAGAATGAATAAATGATTCGAATTGTAGCTGATGCTTAGAATTATATAAATCTAGTTTTTTTGGAATTAGTTTTATATTTGGTGTCTCATAAAATTTACGGTTTTCCCAACTTAAACGGATGTCGGATAAAATCTTGACTTTGTTGATATTATAGCTGTATTTGTCAAAGGCGAAAAGTGTAAATCGATTGGACCTGAGAGAAGTTTAACATTATCAAAAACGTTAGATTCATGTAGATATTTTAAAATTATGGACTTGTCTATGCTTAATGACTGGTCGTTATTGACATCAAGTGCTTCATTTGAATCAAATTGTTCTTCACCGTAATCATCAAAATGAAGAAAACCTAAATGTTTGTTATGTACAAAAGGAGTGCTAACATCTTGACATTTAAAACAACTCCGACGCCGTAAAGCTATAATTTTAGTTTTATCAGTAGTCCACACGAATTGATGGACTTGCATCGTGCCTTTAAGTCCTGGGATGTTGAAACTCTAAATAACATAAACATTTGTCATTCCTTTCCAAATCATTTCATTACCTTCCGGTAAAAAAAAGGACGGTACGGACGGAAATGAATTGGAGATGAATGAAAAATTTCAACTTTTTCGGTGTTATCTTCGTAATTATTTACATGAATAGTCAATTGATAGTATAAAAAGAAAACGTTTTTAATGAGTTATGTATTCCTAAAAATAATTATTATTTATATTATATATTACCTTGTAAAATTGTAGGAATGTGATGAAACAATTTATGGACGAAGCTAAGATAAGATTGTAAAGATCGTAAATAACTTTAACAGCGACTTGCATACGTCCACTTTTCTCAGAGGCCTCAGCCGACTGATCGGTTTAAAGTACATTTTGATTTACACCGTTCTTCGTAAACCTCTATTTCTCGTACAATGAGTAAAATTTTAAGTATGGATGGTAATGAATTTTTTTTTGTGACAAATTTAAAGTTATTCATTATTATAATTGTATTATGTTAACTGTTAATTTAAAATATTTTATCTATAAGTCATTAGTTTGGTTTTAATATTACATAGTCATAATAGATGTTATTTGAAAGATTATGAAATTTCTACTTAAAAACCAGCTGAAGGGCATAGCTGGACACAGAGAGGAATGATTTTAATGGTGGTTTTTCGCGTTTTTATAGTAAACTAATTAAAAAAACAGTAATATTAAGAATACTACTTTGAAAGTGATTATATTGAAAGTGTATTGGCAAATAATATTCAAAATTAATTCTCTTGTTCATAGCTTAATTAATCTGGAAATGCTTTTTGCACGAAACTACGGAATGACCCAAAACCATAAAATTAAAGTACACTATACACATGCTCATAAAATGGCATGCTTATTAGTCTTCATAAAACAAGCATGCTCTTCAAACTGACATATTTGCTTTTATTTAGCATGCTTTTATTAATCAGGTTTCTAAATAAGCGTGCTTTAAGCAATAAATTGAACACACATGCTATTTAAGAACGGACTGGAAGATTTCTTCGACATTCTAGAAAGTTCTCTGAAAGTGTTTCGAGTGAAAAATGAAAAACCAACTGGCCTTTTCTAAATAAAATCATCCTTTTGGTTGCAATGCAATGTGTGCAAAAACAACGTCAACAAATTATATATCAAGCTGCGAGGCTTATGTTTTGAATACCAGATAGTTGATATACTACACTCATGAACGAATAAGCAACTGGACCTGACATAAAATACAAATGAATGAAACATCGTTCAACCAATTGAAGCATACGCACACAAAGATTTTAATTCATTATTATACACACAGATACAAAATACATAAAAATTTATTCTATTTCTTTAAACATGGTCGATAAAATACATATTGTATCGATTTATATTATATTTATGTAGAATCTTAACGATGGTAAATAAAAGCACTCCTTTAGAACTCAAACACTATTTATATTTTGAAATACTTATAAGATATAACTTTTACGCGGTACGTCGTGTCGCCGTAATGACATGACGTCCTCATTTCTTCCTTTTATACTATTTACGCATTCGAGTCTTAAAATCCTTCCATTCATTGCCTTTTATTCTTACATGCAAACTCCTTTTACAAACCCCACATTTATTTATAAAATATTTTATGTTATTGTACTGTACAAATAACATCATCATTCGTTCAGTTATTTCGTCAAATATCGATATATTTTTCGAAATTGTCAAGCACTAGTCGAAGTCAAAAGGGCTCACTCGACAGTTTTGTCATTCGTTCTGAATGGTATAATCCAGCCATTTTACGATTATTGTCAGATGTCAACAATACATAGAAATATCGACTATATTTAACATAGTTGGATAATACGAAATGTTATTTTACATTTGATTCATTTTGTGATAAATAACAATAATTGTAATGAAATAATATATTTACTAGTGAAAAGAAATAGTACTGCATCCGCCGCTTTAGTTTTTACACCATTTAACTGAACTTTTAGTCATATTTGGGAGATGTTTTGTTAACAAGTAAGTGTTTGACACTGACACAGAAACAAACGACCAAGGCTAGAATTCCCTGGTTACTGACTAGACCGGCAAAGGTACGTCCGCTTATATATCGCGTCCAGTTGCTAATTCGTTCATGTTATTAATAATGTTTCGACACTTCATGCTTCTAAGTTACAATAATTGCTCAATAGTGGCATGCTTTCGTGCTAATAACGAGCATGTGTAACTGTACCTTTAAAGTCAATGGAAATGTATGAATATTTATGATTTTTTTAAATTTATAAAATTATTTTTATTTATTTTAACTATAAGTTATACACATTCACAACATTCTGAATTAATGTTTTATTAACAGAAAATTACTGTTACTTGTCACATAATATACTTGATTTATTTTTACCTGTAATTCCTCTTTGTCTTCATCTACCAACATTGACAATAAGCTCGTAGTAGAGTAAGATACTCCCTTTAATAAAAAATTCATACCAAACTCATAATTCTCTCTCGTTAACAATAAAGTTGTGTCAATTACATCAGAAAATGACGTGCAACAATTGATCGTTGTCTGAAATAATTTAGATAAATTAATATAAATATGTTAATTTCTTGCAATAACATTTATTTTATCACATTTATATAACTATATTTGTAGGTAAATGCACTATTTATGAATCTTCGTTACCTAAATTCCCTTATCGTTTTAAGAGATATATGGTAGTTTTGTAAATACTCTCTAGTAGTGAAGCATTATAATATTTGAATGTTTGAATAGGCAATGAAAATGTTGTAGTAAATATCATTATACCTATACTATATAGCAAGTATCATTCAAAAAATACGGTTTTTAAGAAGAAAATACACAAAAGTTTTAACTGTCGAAACATTCTTTATATCACCAGTAGTGCTTTTATACATTATAGATATACATACATTTTTAAGGGCACCTTTAACACAGCTTATGATTAAATTGCAACCAATACCCTTTGTAGCGTTTAGCACCATATCTCCGAAGCTACTATCGCGTGAACATCCAATGTGACTTTCTGAAATACGAACATAAATAATTTTGTTTTCGAAATACAATAAATGAATCATATTTCTATTTTTATAGAATTTTTTAAAGAGCATACTTTTCCCTTTTCAATCATACCTTTTAGTTCTGGAAAGAGTCTTTGCAGGAATCTCTTTTTCTTAATATCGCTAACAGTAGTGAAAACTTCGCAACCATATGCCAAAGTAATCGATATAACTGCCTGGCCAAGAGCACCAGCACCTCCGTGAACCAAAAGTGTTGTTCCAGGCCGGAGGCTTGCCTTAACACACTGCAGACACAAATGTATACATATTATTAATAGATAAAATTCACAGATATTTAATATTGTTTATTGGATTTTGGATAAGATTTAAATTTATTTAATGTTTGTTACCAAGCAATATAGAGCGAGAGAGTAGGCCAATGGAACTGTAGCTGCATCTTCCAGAGTCCAGTGTGCTGGTACGGGCCACAAATATTCCGGTTTCACGCTTACATGTGTTCTTATACTTTCACAAGCAATTCCCATCACACGAGCTCCGCTATTGAAAAAAACATACAACTGATTAATTGCGTCTGTAAGTTAAAGTTAAGTAGGGTTTACACATAAAAATGCTTACCTTTCAGTAGTTCCACTAAAATCAAAAAGTTGCATATCTTCTTTATTTGATGAAATAACTCCCATTTTTTTCTGGACTTCAACAATATTTACACCGGCATAATGAACCTGTGTTATGATTAGATCAATGTTAACCTTTTAAAAAGACAAAATTTATTGTGTAACAAAGTGTCTTTAATTTTACCTTTATATTTATGCCCGCGTTGTTTGGCTCTGACACTTCTGTCCAATGCAGGGAGTCGAAGTCACCTAACTGCCTTACATTAAGCTCTAATCCAAGACCTTCTACGCCTGAAGTTTCTTTTGCAGGTAAGTAGTATTCTCCGCCCCATGTGCCCTTAAATAATTTATTCGACAATTATAAATATTATATTACATAATACATTTTTATGAGAACAATAAAATATTAAAAAAAGTATTTTACCCTACTCACCTAAAATAATGTATTATATATAAGTTTTACTGATATGTCATAAGGGTGAACCATAAGAAAACTTTTTAAAGGTGGCCCTTGCCAGGACTTTCAAAAATGTCTGGCAATGAATGACGTGATTTCTAATAATATTCTGAAGAAAATATCAAAAAATCACATTTAACGATTTGACGAAAGTAGGTTGGTATTTTATCCACCTTTGGTACCGTCTACCTACCAAAGCTACGTTGAACAAATTTCATAATTGGTCATCGTCCTTACCTACGTTGGGAGCATGCGCTGAGAAACTTCCAACCTTAGTAAAATAATGAAAGTCTGGCGCTCACGCCTCACGGACTCTTAGGATAACAATACAAAAAATATAAAGTATAGTTGGAACTTACATTATTAAAAATAATAACGGCTAAGTCCGTAAGTGGTATTTTCTCCAGATTCCGGGTACTGGAAAACTCATTATTGATCATAATTAGATTAATTTTGCGGTTATTCTCTTTTCTCCATTTCATTAGTGCTGTTTTTAATAAAGCTAATGGAGGATATGACGTTAATACCACAAGCTTTTGATTCAATGGTGTTGCCCTTATTCTTGAAGTAAGTAGAGAAAAATCTGATTCGGTGTAAACTGTAACAGCGCTAGTGCCAACATTGGATTCAGTGGGACGCCACAATAATAATTCTAGTACTGTTGACTCCTTTGTATGGGCACAAATGCTTTGGTACAGGGACGATGGACGATTCCTTGATATTTCTGCTTTACACGTCTCATAGTTAACCACAAAAGTATTGCATCTAAGAACTCGATGCAGGGTTTGACATAACTGTAGAAGTTGTACAAAATCAACAATCAATAAAATGAAGATATAAAGTATTATAAAAACAGATACAGACAATAAATTGATCGTTATTCTCAAAAGTGACCACGCCATCTATGGATATCTTACTCCATATATGGTGTACTTCGTATTCTAATATGAAGTAGTATAACTAATATTTAATTAATTATTCATTTTAGAAAAGAGCGTTTAATTTCATGCTACCCTGCAGTAAAAATTGTAATGCAACTTACATCATTATTATTCGATAGATTTGACACCAACAGCAAATCGACTTTATCCAATGAAGCAATATTACTTATTTTAAGGCTATCTCTTGTAATTACTGAGTAATTCGTCTGAACCCCAGGTATTTCAGCGAATATTTGATTACTATCCAAAAATCCAGAAACACTACTTTCCATAATTTCTACAATATTTAATACTTGTTTATTTAAATTTTCTGCAGATATTTGTATATAAGTAGAAAGTACTGTCGCTTTCTGAAATATAATATAATATTAAAAATTTACGAGATGCACCTGTAGTTATAAAAAAATGTTAATTATTATACATACATCGATGGTATTTGTAGTAAAGTGAGGAACAAATTTTAAAGCTGTTAGTCTAACATTATTACAGACAGTTGGTAAATCGTGAAATCTTATATTTTGCATGACTATACCACCGCATCTGAAACAAATATAAAAAATTGAAAAGTGGAATACAAAATACAACCATATCCATTAATATATCATACCTTGTATAATCATAAACATCTGATATCCTAGCAGGTATAACTTTTATTCCATCTATTTCATACATTTCATCGAAATGCTCATTTACGTTGATTATTATTTTTCTTATAAAATGTGGCTGAGAAACTGTTTCATGAATTCGTCGGAGAACATTTAATTGGATCATACTGTCAATCATAGCTACCCAATTGTCTTCCCATTTTATGTTAGCTTCAGACAAAGCCAAGCTGGCATTGTGAATACTACGAAAAGCTCCCCTGTAAATTTAAAATAAAATAATTTTGTATGTTGCACAAAAAGAGTAGTATTTTAAAATATTGAATGTTAGTATGTTACTTACGAATAATTATAATCCCTTATAGAAAAGAGTTGATAAATGTCATCTGATATAAGTTGCATTTCTTCCTCACTAACTAAGTTAAATTTATCTTTGCTGTCTTTTTTTATTTCTCCAGTTATATAACCTGTGATGATTTTGCCACTTTCATGTAATACCTAAATATTAAGAAATTATAGATATGTAACTATTATGTATTGAACTAGCTAGAAGGATTATAACGCAAGTTAATTAAATAATATTTATTTTTTAAGCTTACTTCAAAGCGGCCATTTCCTCTATGTAAAGCAATATTTAAACGCAAGTTTCGCTGTTTATGTAGAATTGGTTGTGTAAACAAATGTACATCAGTAAATTGGACTGACAAGTGTTTCTTCTCTACTCCTAAAACCATTGCTAATGTGTCCCAAACTCCTACGAGTGCTCCGGAAAATGGATACAAGTTCTTTTCTAAAATTGAAGACGTTTATTGTTTATACAAATACATTTTTTTTTGCTAATTATATACAGAAATTATACCATATGAAGCTATTGAAAAACAAATATATACTTTAAATGTTCACCTCTTATGACATGGCCTTTTAAATATGCGTGATCGTCATCGTACGTGGATATGACAAATTTTGTAGCGGCAGCTATTTTTCTATGTGCTGATGCAAATAAAGGTAAATTCCTGCAATATTTTTTTCTTTGTTGTTTATTCAGTTCATTATGCACAGACACATAGTATAATATTGTATGTGTTAGGTACATACCTATTATAAGTTATACATGTAAAAATAACTGTAATATAAATAGTTATCTTGTCATAAATCCAAAAGTAAATTAAACTTTCTTCGATTTTACATTCCAATTAGAATAATTATTGATCTGTACGTTTCAATAATCATTCGTTTGGTTTACATTCCTTAATTATAAGTCATAAGAAAGCTGATAATAAATTATATTTTGTGTTACAACGTCACATTTACCATTTTTCATGATGAGCCCACTCCACTAAATGTGATAACATTGGCGTTCCACTCGAAACAGGGTATTCAATTTTAGGATACAGAGCTTCCACTTTAGGATTAAATCCCTCCATATAAAGTCTACGAAATATGTTAAAGTTTATTAATAATACCGACATAATATTATTGAACTTAAAGTGGTAGTGCCATGCTTGTTACCTTCGGGTAGCAACTGAATGGGCCGGCACGCCCCGTATAGTTCATTAGTACCACTCTCTCACAGAAGACCGGCGTGAAGTGGCAGCTATGCTGTCGCGTTTCGTCCGGTGAGTGAGAGTCCGGGAGGCCCACTCTCCTTCCCCCTCCCTCTTCCCTTCATTCTCCGCCTTCGTTCCCCTCTCCCTTCCACTTCCCTCCCTCCTCCATCCCTCCCTTTCCTGAAAGGCCGGCAACGCATCTGCAAGCCAGGCTTGCAGATGTCCATGGGCGGAGGTGATCACTTCCCATCAGGTGAGCCTCCTGCCCGTTTGCCCCCTTTTTGCCATAAAAAAATAAAGTAAAAATTGACATTAAATATTTATATTAATCTATATTTATATTTCAATTAATTTTACTAACTTTCCTATAGCTTCTAACAAGAATAGTACATTGTCCGCGTGACCACGTCTAGTGAGTGGTATGTGCCGACATGAATCAGGAAGAGACCGCTTGACGATGGCTTGCAACAAACCATGTGGTGCGATCTCGATCACCACTGCATTAGCTGGGATTAACCGCGACGTCTCCTCAAACAGCACCGAATTCTGCCATGAATATTTTTTCGTAAGTTAATAGTATAAAACTTGCAATTATGTCAACTGTTCTTATTCTTTTTATTTTATATTAATTGAAAGTAAATATTTCCTAATACAGAATAGTACTAACCAATAAATTATTAGTATGATACTCAGCTGAAGAATACTTAGCGACTTCTTCTCCCCACCTTTCTCTTGGTACAGAAGTTGATACCCATTTTTCACTACGGGGCTTTGGTGATTTGATGACTTCAGTTAAATATTTGAGTAAGCCGGGACCTGCGAAAATGCAAATGATATAATGTTTATTCATATTTATTTGAGTAATTATTTTAAATAAAACAATTCTATCGGACTTTTTTGCAAAATAATATGGTTTTTGGTTCCCAACGTTTCGAACGTTTTACAGCATCAATGGCTACGGGAGAGGCTTAAGATTTTGACTTTAATTTTGTCATTATATACTTGCACAGACAGTGCCTACCAATAAAGTTACAAAATAATTTCTAAGGTTGATACTAATACGGATAGGCACTGTTGGTATTCATATTTATCTTTTTTTTTCTTATTACATTGGTATCTTATTTCTATAAGTAATCATTTTATTCTCATGACCATGACTGATTAAACACTCAAAATATTTAGAAACAGAAATCAAAACAAATCCGCGAAAAAATCAAAATTGTAATTATATTTAAAATGTCAAATATACCTAAATATTTTCAAAAATAAGTATATTTTTGTGATTATACGAAAACAAATGTTTTGGTGAAGACAAGGTGGCGCCTAAGTCGCAGGAGACGTAATTACCGGCGAAGCGGCCGGTGGGGTGTGGGACGCTTTAGAGTAGTTAGATGTTCGAAAGTCATTGTCGGATTAGCACCTTTGTCACTTGTAGTGTAATAAATTAATTAAGTACAATCTTTTATATTTTATTTATTTAACTACACTACGCCAACAGTTTTATTATAATTAGAATACAATACCTGCTTCCGCAATATAGCGCGAGTGATATGCAATATTTGAGCAAGGTACCTCCTTAGCGAAAATACCTTTGGAAGTTAATTGGGCTACAAACTCTTTCATTACAACCGCTGGTCCTGAGATAGTACTCGAGTCCGGACCGTTATGACACGCTACTTCTATTTCCGGAGGGCACATTTTAACTATCTATAAGACGCAAAATATATTAGTATGAGCTAAATCCATTAAAAAGTAACGTAACATTAAGTTTAAAATAATGTTATTTAATATGTTTATGTTTACCTGTTGGTATCCAATACCGACAGCAGCCATTGATCCTCTTATAAATGGTGTTTGCAATGATACCAAACCACGACTATAAGCAGATAAAATCATATCTTCAGTAGTAAAGCATCCATCAGCGTATGCACATCCTAATTCACCCACACTGTGTCCTTTAATTCAAATTAAAAATTATTAAAATTTCAGATCATTTAAGATTATTATATGGTAACATTGAAGAATATAATAATAATAATAATAAAATCGTTAATTGCCATGAAGAAGAACCAAGAACAGTAAAAAGAATTTAACATAATACTAGGTGGCTTAAATAACTCAATGGCAAAGGGTAATAACTCAGCTGATGCTGATGAGGCCAGAGTCTCAGACAGCGCTGTTTTTCAGTGATATCCAGCTCCCTAGGGTGTTAAACGGGAGCATGGCATTAAAAAAATTACAATTCCTCCAGTTAACCATTCCAGGGTCAGTAAAAAAAAAAGAATTACATCTGACTTGTAAACAAAAAATAAGAAATAAATTAAACACAGAAAAAAATATTAAAAACTATTGGGCCTATGTTTTTGTTTGTGTAGGTGCGCGCGCGCGCGTGTGTGTGTGTGTGTGTGTGTGTGCGCCGGCGTATGCAAGGTGTATTAGGATTAAACTTAATTATGGTTTATTACATTAATTGTGGTGATTATTAGAAATAGGGTTTTAGGCTCATTTATTTTGTATAGGAATACGTTAAGTTCTCGGTGGCAAGTTGTCTTTTTAATAAGGCTCTTTTATAGACATTCCTAAAATTACTGGCACCTGAATTTTGTACTTGAACTACTCAAGTATTTGAATGACTCAAGAATAAGTAATATGATAGTCATCTTAAAAAGTAGAAAGTTTATGCGTAAGTATAATGTCAGAATATTAAATACCTATAATCATATCAGGAAAAATCTCCAATTCCCTTAAAACATCGGTAAGCCCTATTTGAATTGCTGCGATTCCAACAAAGGAGTGTAGGATATTATCAAATATTGTTTTTTCCGTGGATGTAATGATATGTACAATATCTATTCCTTTAGGTTCAAGAGCACGGCGGCAACTGTATAAAAATAAATTCAATTATTATGTTTCTGTGAATTGTGATTATATCTCCCTGTAGTAATTCTTAATTAATTATTATTTTTATTGTTTATGTAATGTTTTGTTTACCGTTCGATAGCTGCAGCAAAAACGGGTATGCGCATAAGTTGTGTTCCCATCCCTGCCCATTGTGATCCCATCCCACTGTACATGAACCAAAGTGGCCGCTTCACATCATCGAAGTAGTTAGATTTTTCACATAAGCTTACCGTTTTATCTTCCTCGTTTGTATCTTGAATATAAAGACATAGATTAGTTCATTAATTAATGTGTCTATTGTATTCATCCCTCTTTAAATTCCCGTTGCTGAGCACTGACCTACCTCCAATATAAGAGGAAATTCAGTTCATAGTTCACAACAATGTCTAAGTGCGGGTTGGTAAACTGTACGAATTTGGAAAACTTGTGAAAATTAGGTTCTCAAAGAAATGCAGGTTTTATCATGAGGTTAACCTACACCGCAAAACAATTAGTAATCACTAATCGTATTAGAAATTATTCGCACATGAAAACATCAGAGGTGCAAGACCCGGGTTTCACTAGGTTTTCCGCGAGCGAGCGCATTAACCACTGGGCTATTACTGACTTTTTAATATGTGTATTAAGCAATATTTATAAGTAGGCGAAATTTGATGCTGGTCATTCATAGTTTTATATCTTACCAAGGATCGTGTATCCTCTACCCAAGTGACCGAATATACTAGTTTTGTGAATGTTTCGTAATAACGCAAATTCCTCGGGATCCACAGGACGTGTTTTTAAATCGTTTATTATTTTCACTACTGATGATTCTTGTCTTCCTGAGAGTAGCACTAATTGTGGAATAGTAGCCTTGTAACGAGATAGATCCTTAAACCAAATATTAATTTGCTTAATTTCTTGAATTGCTGATACGTAATCTTACAATAATACGATTGACGCGTAATATCGTAACATTTAATTAAATACACAAACATTCAATGAATTGATCAATGAGTCTTATATTTATAATTGTAATGAATACATAAATAAATAAAATAAAAAATAAAAAAGCCTTTTATATCTTGCAAAAGTAACAAAATGTGTATATATAATACATAGTAAGTATTCTTATATCTATTATTTATCACTAATTTTTTAGTAATGTTCTGCAAGAACCCTTCCGCAGGTGAAAGCCTCCTCCAAAGGCCTCCTATAAAGTGAATACACAAAAAATCTAATATATAAAATTCTCGTGTCGCGGTGTTTGTAGTTAAACTACTCCGAAACGACTTGATCGATTAACATCTATTTTTCATCCCCCTAAATGTTAAGGGTAGTCCACCCCTATTTTTTTTTTTGAAAAATTATTAATTTTTTATTTTTTTTATGATACAACATAAAAAAATACATACACCCCTAAATTTTCAAGTCTCTACGATCAACCCCTATTTTTTATATATTAATTATAAAGATTTATTTTTTTGGCAAGATTTTTATTTTTATTTTGTCATGATTTAGAATTAAAAAAATCATATAACTCTCAATAATAATAATAATAATACTTAAAGAAGAAGTTGCAAGAATCTGGAAACAAGAAAAAGTTTATGTTATTCCTATAGTTCTCTCTACGACAGGTGTTATCCCCAACCATCTTATGCATAGCCTTAAATTGTTAGATTTAGAAGAAACTGTTTTCATAAGTTTGCAGAAGGCTGCCATTTTAAATACCTGCAGAATAGTCCGGAAAGTCATGCAATTGGAAGAAGAAAACACATTTACATTTTAATACGCACTCAACACATGCTGCATTTACTTGGTTTCGACCCGTAATGTAGTTAAAACCAGCCAAGAGCTGAGAAGAAGAGCATATCCGATAATAATATACTTTATTGTACACCACAAGAGAAAACATTGAAATACATACATACAAAAACAAAGAAGAGATGCACAACAGGTGGCCTTATCGCTAGAAGCGATCTCTTCCAGGCAACCTTGAGGTAGAGGAGTAAGTTCACATGATAACGGTAGGCGGTGTACATTCTATGACACGATACATATATACTTATAGATGCATAGATACCTGTATAAATAAATACATACACACAAACATACATACATACATACATACATAGATACATACGTGCATACATACATACATACATACATACATACATACATACATACATACATACATACATACACACATACATAAATACAAAAGGACATATTAATGTCTACCACACAGTATATTATTAGTTGTACGTAATATACACTATACTTATTATAATAGACTACAAAAAGTAATAAAAATAATTAATATATTAGGAAAAAAGGACTAAAAAGAAGGTAAAGGGCTAAGGAAAAAGGCTTACAGAGATAGATAATAATCTTTTAATAAAGTTTTGAAATTATCCAAAGTTTTAGCATTTCTTACGCTTAGAGGAATTGAATTCCACAAACGAGCAGCTTCTACAGTAAAAGACTTTGTGAAGAAACAGGAAGAGTGGGCAGGAATCTTAAGAGTGAGATTCTGAGCAGAGCGAAGTGAACAAGGATGGGAATCACTCAGAAACTCAAAACGCTCTTTTAGATAGGAAGGAGTTGAAGGATTAAACAGCACGCAGTAGAGAAGGTGAAGAATATGAGTATTCCTGCGGAAGCGGATTGGGAGCCACTTGAGCTTTTTACGAAATTGAGAAACATGGTCATATTTTCTAAGGCCAAAAATAAACCGTATACAAAGATTTTGGAGTCGCTCAAGTTTGTTCAGATGCTCCTCCTTGATAACAAATGTCAGCATAATCAAGAATTGGTAAAAGGAGCGAATTTGCTAACGCAGTTCTGGTAGGAATCGGAAGAAAATTTCGCAATCTGCGAAGAGAGGCAATAGCTCCAAACATCTTTCGGCTCAGTTCGTTTACTTGCGGACCCCATGATAAGTGTTGATCAATTATTACACCAAGATTTTTCACTTTTTCACTATAAGGAATCTGAACACCATCTATTGCTATTGCAGGTATTTGCAGAGATCTAGTTTTTGACAGAATCCTTTGACTGCCAACAATAATTGCCTGCGATTTCGCTGCATTTAAGTTAAGGCCGTACGATTTTCCCCAAGCGGCTATAGAGGATAGGTCTTTATTTATATTTTCAATTGTTTGAGGTAGATCCGCGACAGATGTCTCGGCATAAATTTGCAAATCGTCTGCATAAAGGTGGTAGCGAGAAGATATTTGAGGACAAATAGAATTAATAAAAATTGAAAATAGAAGAGGAGACAACACGCCACCTTGTGGGACACCGGCATTAACTGTGCACCAATCGGAATAAGAGTCTTCAATCCGAATGCGTTGCCGGCGACCGCACAAGTATGAACGAAACCAGTCAACAACCTCAGGAGATATGTTAAGAGATGATATAATAGCTAACAGGATGTCAAAGTCCACCGTATTAAAAGCATTACTGAAATCTAGTAATACCAACACAGTAAGTCTTTGGTTATCCATACCTTCTCTGATGTCGTCCGTGATTTTGACTAAGGCAGTAGTAGTGCTATGTTTAGGACGGAAACCGGATTGAAAAGAGTTTAAAAGATTGTGCTTGTAAAGAAAAGTTCTCAATTGGCTATGTACCAGTCGCTCGAGTAATTTAGACAGGAATGGGAGAATAGATATTGGACGATAATCAGAAAAAGAAGAGGGGGTAGATATTTTTGGAAGAGGAAAGATTTGCCCATCTTTCCAAGAAGAAGGAAACTTGTTAAGAGTAATTGAGGAATTTAAAATATAAGTAATAGTAGGAACGATATGACGAATAATAGGAATAATCATTTTACGACTTATACAGTCTGCTCCTACTGCATCAGATTTAATAGCTATTATATTTCTCTTGACATCACTTTCGGAAAATTGACTAAATGAAAAGCGAGGAGAATTAGGAGTAGGTAAGGTGAAAAGATGGTTGAGTGTGTTTAACTTATTTGTACTATTTATAGTAGCCGAAGAAGAGAAATGCTGATTTATCAGATTTAAGTCTATATTGTGAGGATTTATATTATGCTTGGATTTACCTACTCCAAGAGACTTGAGAAACTTCCAGATTTTATCTGGATCATCTTCTTCGATGACAGACTTATAGATATGGCGTCGTTGACTATCCCTACACACCGTATTGCAACGATTGCGAGCTTTCACATACTTTATTTAATTGATATCGCTGGGATTAGATTTGTAGTTGGACTTCGCTGCAAACTTTTTCTTTTGGAGTTTCTTGATTTCTGCGGTAAGCCAAGGAGCCGGAAGATGCTTCATGCGAACAGGGCGAACCGGAGCGTGTTTGTCATATAGTTGTATTAACAACGAGTTAAATATTGATATTTGCTCATCAACTGTGTTTGCATTAGAAACAGCAGACCAGTCGATGCTTTCAGCATCCGCCTGCAATTTCTCTAGATTGATACCACCAAAACTGCGCTGCAGAAGAATTCTTGATTTTGCTTTCGGTGGCTTTAATTTATAAGATAAATAAATAAGATCATGGTAAGAAAAATGGAGCAGAGCACTGGCCATGTTTTGCAACAAGGTCAGTGGAAGATACAAAGTGCAATGCGGAAATCTATGAGTGGGATTTAGGGGGAGAATATTTAAGTCCGCTGCATTTATAAGGGAACGAAGACGATTAGCTCTGTGATCATTCTTTTGAAGACACGTGTTAAAATCACCCATCAACAAAGTATGATCATACAAAGGTTTAAATTGCTCTAACAAGGTTTCAAATGATGAGAAATAATCGATTGTAAGACTAGGATTATAATAGACGCCTAGGAGTATTTTGGAGTGAGAAAATTTGACCTCAATAAAAAGATGTTCGGAGTCTATGTTCCCCTGTTGTTGAGACATACTAACAATCAAAAAAGGAATGTGGGAACTTAGGTAAATTGCTACTCCACCTCCTGTTCGTCCAGTACGATCGTTTCTAATCAAATGAAACCCTGGTAGCGAATAAGATGTTGAAGGAAGACATGGTTTAAGCCATGACTCGGACACTAATATAGCGTGTATATTCTTATTAGTAAATGATGATAACATGTCAGGATAGTGCGCTGGAATACTCTGAGCATTAATGTGAACTAGATTGAAATTTTTCAGAACATCTGAGAAGTGTAAGTCGAGTGTGTCGCCAAGTGAAAGGATACTGTGAAAACTATCGTTGCTGTTATCACCTTCAGAACTAGTACAGGATAAGAAGGATTCGTTTAGGCTAATGCCATACATAGACATTATATGTATGTAGTAACAATATAAAAATAAATAAATAAATAATAATAATAATAATAAAAATAATAAACAAGTAGAACGTTTGTAATTACTACTCACCCGCCAGTTGCAAGAAAGATGAAGATGACAATCTTTACAAAATACAGAAGAAATACATATACAAATAACAAACTAGGTATTAGGCTTTAAACTAAAAAATAACAACAAAGCACTACAACAAAAAAAAACGAATGATTAAAGAGAACAAAAACAGATAATTAAAATTAATAATAATAATCATAAATACATAAATTAATAAATTAAAAATATTGTTGGAAAATTTACATCGTGTGGGCTGGACTTAAAAATCCATAGACAACAAAATGAAAAATATTGTACTAGTTATAATCTGCCACACTTGTCTATAGGTTAAATACATCATCTATGGTTAAATAAAGTAAACAATAACATATTAACAATAATTGTGCCTAATACCTAAATATAAAAGTTAAACACGAAACTAGGACAAAACAACAATAATCTACTTTTTAACAATTCGCTTAACGCGAGGAGCCATCACTTTGGCCGTCGTTTTGGGAACTGACGGGCTCTGTGGTGATTTACCTGGACCGCTTGGAATTACGCTTAAATCCATTTTGCACTCCGCACGATGACGAGATCCATCCGGGGCAATAATGTGGATGCACCCATCCCGAGTCCAACACTTGCCGACACCAAAACGTTGCCTCGCCTCCAAAAACGCCTCATGCCTACTCTTCGTGAGGAACTCAGATTGAGTTAAACCAGTGCCTTTGAGTTTTGTTTTAGCAAACCACACTTTATTACGCACACTCACATCTCTAAACTTCACTACGATGGGCCTAGGTTTCTCAGCGGGGCGGCCTAAGCGATATGTGTCCTTAATGCTCTCCGTAGAAAAGTTCTGCAGATCGAGATGGTCAGCGATCAAAGTTGTGATTTTAGTAGAACTATCTTCATTTTTATCCTCCGGGACACCGTGGAAGAGGATCATCTTACGCCTTCTCCTCATTTCATGCCGGTCGACTTCTAATGCTAGACACTCAACCTGCCGTTGCAAAGTGTTCAACACGGAAACAATGAAACTTCTAAAGTTATTAAATTCAGTAGGCAGAGCGCTAGATGATACAGATGATGATGTCTTGTTCAAATCTTGTTGAAATTCATTCATCCGGGCGTTAAACATTTCAGTAAGTGAAGACAAAGACTCCTTGATAGACTCCATATTCTTCCGTATATAAAAGTAGATTTAAGTGAAATAGTACGAGGAGTATACTTGCTGGTGGGTAAGTAAGTACTCACATAAACATATTATGTTAAAATACTGTAGATAAATAGCTTATTTCTTAATTTTAATATTAAAATTAATCAGCTGATTGTGAATTGACGTGTGTTGCGTCTCAATTTAACTTCCTTTTACGATCAACCCTTATTTATGCATCGTGATTTTTCATTTTTTTTATTTTATCCTTACATCCGCAATAGGGTTGCAAGATAGCAATCAAATATAATAATTGAAGTACGATAAATTTTCGTTTAGAGTTTAGGTATAATTAAAATTTCCTTTAATTAAACTTTTTTCTCAATTTAAACTGATGTTCAACCCTCGCCGGTCAATAACTGATCAACTATCAATCGATCAGTTATCCCCGCCAGGTACGTTTGTCACCTATCATCCAGCAAACATTACGGAGTAGGGATGAGAACGAAGCCGGTCTCCTGCCTCACTCACTCTACAGTTTCAGCCATTTTTTTTGTTTTGTTTGTGTATTGATCGTTAAAAAAACTAATAGAAAAATAAAGCGCAAAGGGGAGTAGGGGGGGTGCCAAGAGCGGGAGTTTATAGCACGTAATATATAAAATGGGTAGCCGCGCGGCACAGTATGTATAGTGTATTAACGATGAGTTCTGAAATAGCTAGAGTAATTTTGAAGAAATTTTCAGACAACCTACAGACCAACCCAGCGCGTGATCGAATGAAGTTATTAGCAATTAAAAAATTGAATGCGGGCGAAGCCGTGGGTACCGCTAGTGTTAATATAAAATGAAGATTAAACTTAACGTTTACCATAAATAATCAGAAAATTCCTGCAGTATTATTTTCATTGGATATTTGACGCGTCTTCATCATCAGCCCTTTTTAACGTCCCACTGCTGGACACGGGCCTCCCTCAGTACGAGGGGGATCAGGCCACAGTCCACCGCGCTGGCCTAGTGCGAGTTGGCGGACTTCACATGTCTTTCGAAAACTTGTTAAGTTTTGTCAGACATGCAGGTTTCCTCACGATGTTTTCCTTCTTCTTATAAAATATATGCTATCGCCAGATTGGTAGGTTGCCTTGGAAGTGTAATACGTAAATAAAGCATAATGCGTAAACGAAAAAGATATAGTTAATATGAGGTACTATGGAAACTCTCATAAAATTATAAAATAAGTGAAATAATATACCTTTGGTTTATAATGGCCCTTTAGCAAGATGTGTGAATTGACGCCTGTGACTGACAGACCGTTTACAGCCGTGTACGAGTGCACATTCGACCATCACGGAGTGCCGCAACATCTTGCCGAGGTGAATCACAATGTAAGTTCGCTGCGATCTTTCCCGTATGATAAGCCAGGAGAACCTATATTTTAAAAAGGTTTTTTTTAATAACTAAAATGTGTATAACTACTTCACTTTCGTTTTTATTGGTATACTTACTTTAGTAATGGCACATATTCCTGAAGCAGCTTCCGTATAACCAATATTAGACATGACACTTCCCACTTTTAGAGGGCCACCTCTATTTTTGCAAAAAACTTCATCAATCGCTTGTAATTCTGAACGATCAGCTTCAGCGCTAGCTGTTAAATGTAAAATTAAATATAAGCTAAAATTATCCCCCTAGCTAAAAATATTGGGTTCATATTACCGAATATCTTGCAACTTCTGCTTGTATATTCTACCTGAACCAACAGCTTCAACGTATTCGACAACATCAGGCGAAACATCAGCTTCTTGGTAAAATTTTTTTAAAAAATCTGCCGAAAGGGTAGGGTTTCTGTAGAAACCGTATTTTGGTCCATTTTCATCTTCTTCTAGATTAGTATACTCACATTTAATATAAGAAACTTCTGCATATACTCTGCAATATGTGATAATGTTAGTAAGATTCTTTGTGAAGAACGATTGTTATTTGTTTTCTTTACTAAACCTGTACAATTATGAAATCATGAAAACATACCTTAGTGCATCTTTAGCTTTTTGCAAAAAAAGGACATTGATTGATTCCGATTTAGAACATCCATCGGAATTACTATCAAATGATTTTGTTTTACCATCTATACTTAGTTTCATGATTCTGAAAAAACAATGTAAAAATGTGTATACCGCAATCATTATCATCATCAGCCATTTGTAACGTCCCACTGCTGGGTACGGGCCTCCCTCAATACGAAAGGGATCAGTCCATAGTCCACCGCGCTGACCTAATGCGTGTTGGCGAACTTCACATGTCCTTCGAAATCTTGCTTGGATTTCTCAGACATGCAGGTTTCCGAATCACGATGTTTTTCTTCACTGTAAGACTGTGGTAATAATGATAGAAATTATTCTCACATAAAAATATCAGAAGTACGAGACCCGGATTTGAACCCGCATCACTTGGTTATCCAAGCGAGCGCGTTACCGCTGGGATACTACTGTCTGTATACCGCAGTTGAAGAAAGAAAATATAGTTAAGATAGTTGATAAGATTAATCAGCTGAATAGTCTGCTGACTAAGTTAGTACTAATTTTAATAATAATCCCATTCTATTCATCATCCATATTCGAGTCACATTAACTCAAAAAAATATACACTTTATCGAAATAAATTTTTACAAGTTTTAAAATTAATAAAATATAACTAGTATTTAACTAAAATTGCAGTATGTCAATCTTTGAGGAAACTGCGATCGGCTCGGAATTCAGTTTATTGTGAGAAGAGCGGAGAGAAAATCAATACCTAGTTGCTCTTTTTTTAAATATTTTACAAAATTATTGCAATATAATAATTATATATTTATCCTATGTGAGATCCATGAACGAATTAGACACTGGACCCGTCATAAAATACAAATGCATGAAAAATCGTTCAACCAAGTGAAGCATAACGCACACAAAGATTTCAATACATTATTATAAACACAGATACAAAGTATATAACAATTCACTCAATTTCTAGTGCTTGAACGTAGTCGATATAAAATAAATATATCGATTTACAATATATTAATTCATAAAGTATATATTCGAAGTTATCACCGCCGCCCATGGACATCTGCAACACCGCAGGCTTACAGATGCGTTGCCGGCCCTTCAAGAAAGAATGCGCTCTCTTCTTGAAGGTTGCTAGGTCGCAACGGTTCTGAAAGACCGCTGGGGGCAGCTGGTTCCACAGAGTTGTTGTGCGGAGCAAAAATGACTTAAAAATCGCACTGCTGTGGAACGCTGGACATCGAGGTGGTGTGGATGAAATTTACATTTTGGCGCGATGCTCGGTGATGAAATTCAGGGGCCGGGATCAGTCAGAACAATACCTCTAAATAACCCTCGTGATAAATGCGGTAGAAGATGCGGAGTGATCCAACATCTCTACGCACAGCTAAAGGAAAATCCGGCTGATCGGAAAGAGCTTGATCGTCGATAACTTAAGCCGCCCCACGTTGAATTCGGTTAAAAGTAAGCAGCTGTTACTGGAGGGCTCCCGCCTAGAGATAAGAACAGTACTCCATGTGCGGTTGAATTTGCGCCTTATAAAGATTAAGACGCTGACCCGATGTGAAATAATGTGTCACCTTACTGAGCACAATAAACTTCTTTTAAGGCCAATTTAGCCTTACCTCCCAATTAACCAAAACTGGACGTTGGTCGAAATGTCAACGCCAAGTAATCCGATACTGGTTGTGGAAAACAGAGGAGTGAGTTGAATAGACTAAGTTTAGTCGACCCCAGTACGGGACTTTGGTTAAGAAAGATTCGATTTCAGACACAAGTATGTTCCGGCACTCGTCGACTTATTTCCAAGAAATATTTTATAGATAATATAGCCAGTGTACACGGCATACACAGTGCTGTCGTCTGCATAGCAAAGAATGTTGCTGATTTTCAATATGTCATTAATATGCAGAAGGAATAGAGTTTGAACCAATACGCAGCCTTGTGGAACACCAGCTTAGGGAGCCCATAAGAAGGTAGCTTTGAAAGAAGTGCTTTGTGCAATACCCGATCAAAGGCCTTCACTATGTCCAGACTAGCTACAGCCTTCCCCTTGGTCTCAACTGCTTCTGCCCATCTATGTGTCAGTTTTACTAAGAACATCACCGGCTGAGCGACCTCGACGAAAGCCGTACTGATTGTCGCTGTTCAGCCGGTGCTCTTCTAGGTACCGCAGGAGCTGGCAGTTGGTAATGGACTCCATTATCTTGGAGAATAAGGAGGTAATGGCTACAGGCCTGTAATTGGACGGATCCAAACCGTTTGCCGTTTTTAGGATTGGGTGCACTAAAGCGGCTTACCAGGATTTAGGAACAACGCCTAATGAATAAGAGTGCCGGTAAAGAAGCTTTAGGACCGGTGCAAACTCCGGAGTACATGTTTTCAACACGATCGAAGTGTAGTAAGTAGTCTAAGTAAAGAAGTGCTTTGCAAACGTCCGGCATCGTAGTATCGCACCGCGGGATCGTCGATGGTGAGTTTCCTTGGTCATCCAAAGTCGAGTTGAACGCGAAGAGATGGGCCCAAAAGATCAGCTTTCTCCTTCGCGGCTTGGCCGAGGCCAGTGAGCCATCCTTCGTGTGCGTGTCAGTTTCAGCATTAATGCTATAAGACCTATACAGGCACGCGTAGATTCGCAGATAGTCATCGCAGTCTACACGTAGCCAGAGGATGGATAGGTCTTGTCCTTCAAGGCTGTCGAGTCGACAGGAGCAGATATCTTCTCTAAGGGGTCGTCCATAAATCACGTGATGTTTGAATGGGGGGGGAGGGGGTTCGGAAAAAATCACGAAATATCACCAGGAGGGAGGGGGGGTGTAGTGAGTTATCACGTGATTTTTTTTTTGCTCACCGTTGGGATTATCCCGCGCGCCGCGACCATCGCCGAACTTTTATAATAATAAGCCTAGTCACCTCCAAAACTTCTCTGAAAAGACCTGTACGGGAACTACTATTGCAAGAAATGGCACTATTAAAAGCTATGCTATGCTTTATAAAATCGTGTATTATAAATTCTTCATAACATATGATGAGACCAATAGGATGGGCCAAACATTCCCCCAGACACACGAAGCGTCGCTATTAGTAAGAATGGAAGTGTAATAATGAACCGATTGGTCTTAATTGCTTTGGATTGCTTATAAAAAGTATTGACATACTTCCATTAATATCATGTATAAAAGTTAAGACATACATAAGCTATAAGTAACGTTACATTGTTATAGTAGTAGTTATAAGTTACAGACGGACGAATTATACATTTTTAATGATATTCTCAAAAACTTTTACTATATTTACATATGTGAATATCAGCACTGAAAGTTTAAGAAAAGTGAAAACTATTTTGACTTAACTTTAGCGGGTCATGTACCCAGTGCTCGAAGTTAATTGACGATCGGCCGAAACTAGAGGGTATGCATAAAGTCAAAGACCATACATAAACCACCTAATCCCATTGATTTTGTTGATGAGAAAAAAGAAAATTCAGGCAGGATTTTAGTCGAGTCGTAAGGATTCTGTAGGTGCTAGTGCACACAGAAGTGTGAAATAATAAGGTTATCGACAGCCATGACGTCTGAGTAGAGTATGTCGTATGTCGAGTAGAATGACAGTGCTTTATTCTATGACTTCCTTCTCCGCAGTAGTATAGCGAGCATGTGTGAGAGAGCCAGTATTTGCTTCAGGTACAATAGTAAAATTTCTCGATTATTATTTTGTCATTTATTCTTCTTAAATAGAATCTTAAACCTCACCACGTATCACCATGGGGGAGGGGGGGTCTAAAAAGTTGCTTAAAAACATCACGTGATTTATGGACGACCCCTAACGTACACGCACACCCCAGAGTGGTACAAAGAAATGCTCCAGTTTATACCCGGGTAAGGTAGGAAAGATGTGTCAGCCGGAAAATATATCTGCGTTTCAGTAAAGAATAACAAGGCCGGCTTCGCCGTCTGAAAGTGGTAGTGGACGGCGTTCAGGTTGTATTTTAGCCCCTTTATGTTGCAGAAGTCCACAGCAAGCGTGAAAGGGGTAGCCTTATGTTGCCTGCTCTGGACAGAGCTGCTGCTGCTGAACAGAAGACGAGGTCCCACCTCCAGAAGGCGGAGTTGTCACGTCATGACGCCAAAGATGCCATGTTGTTGCTAGACTTTCTTTTTAGATCGTGGTTACAAGTATATAAGCCTCTGAGACGCCAAATACCTTTAGTCTCTCTTGTGACTATGATTGCTATTTGAGAATAGAAATGTTAAAAGGGAAGCTCAATATTAAGGACTGTGGAATTTTATTATACACCTTGTAGCATAAACTCTATTTACTTTTTGAAGGCGAAAGCTACAGTACAGGACGCGTATTGCCATTGTGTATATCAGTACAGACACCCATAGTCTGTACTCGATCACTTTGTGCTCCTACAAATAACAAATACTCTAAAGCAAACTACGTATGACTACAGACCAGTCTGTATAAGTATACAGTTTGCTTGCATATTTTTAAAGCAAACTACGTATGACTTCAGACTAGTCTGTATAAGTATACGGTTTGTTCGCATATGTCTAAAGCAAAATGTGACCGTGTTATTGTTTGTATTGTAGGGTATGTGGGGTCATAAGACTTTAATTAAATGTTGCAGTGTACTACGTAACAATATTGAACATAACTATGTTGTACGTGTTTATATTCTCTGAGGGAAGCTTCGTGCGACCCCCTCCATAGAAAAGGATACAACATTTTTCTTCTTCTAAAGATTTTCCGATCTCTATGCTATTTAAGTATGTTTATCAACATAATTAAAAACTAGGTTTAAACGTTTTATTCTCTATATAAAACGTATAAGCCTAGGTATTTATTATGAAAATAACGTTCTTAAATATAATGGAAATGGGAAAATATTTAGAAGTAGAAAAACGTTTCCTTCTTTTGTATCGAAGGCTCCGCAAAATAATTCCCACGTAATGACTGATGAAAAAAAAATGCAGTAGGGTGAATTTCGTGCATATTTTACATTTTATTTTGACGAATCAAATATTAAGCCTGATGGTGTTGTTTATTATTTTTTTGTACAATATATAATGAAAATAAACTAAATATGAAGGAGGTACAGTAATGTGACGTTTAGTATTGAAGATATAGGGCTTTGTTTTTTTTAATAAACGGTAATGAGATTAGCACGAACGGTAATTGATATTTAGCTATGGTAAAGAGATTAATATTCAAATGGTGATTAGAAATATATTAAAAAGTATAACATCAGAGTACTTTAATCAGCATTTTATTCGTTAACAATCAAATATGATTTGTAATAAGTAACAAAGAGGAAACATAATTAGTATAAATAATCAAACGCGTATAATATAAAGAATCATAAAAAAGAATTTAAGGAGTCAACTCCAAGTAAATAATAGAAATTCACAATTTTTATTTTTAACAACAAACACTAAACGATTTATAATTTTCATGTACCACTGCAACTTGGTGTGTTAGCACTTTTACTCTCCGTTACGTCAAGATAGAGTAAAAGTTTTCTTTGGTAATATTTATTACTGTTCCTGTGACATGTTTAGAATACATTTCTCCCCTACCACTGTGAAAGCTGCTCTTAAAATGTGAGTAACCCACCAAAACCCTCTACCACTAAAACTTGCCAGTTTTGCTCTCTACTGGCTCGCGACCAGTTTCATATCGAACTTGATCGCTTAATGTCCCAGTCGCAGATATGTTCAAAGCCAGCCCCTTTCCTAAATTCCGATGATCTCGGCGACCTCGGGATCGGTATTTCAGTGAAGTCCATCGCTTCTGTTTAAGTGTGTCGTGTTGGCATGGAGTTGGAGACCTGATGAATTCCAATCTCAATGCTGACCATCTTGAAACAGATAAGCCGGTCTTACTTTTTTTAATGGAGACAGATATTGTCCTGCCGATACATCTTGTTTAAAATATCCTAGTCACAGCTTGGAACATGTCTTTCTGTCAAAAGTTGGGATTTGTACGTTCGTCAGGGAAGATATCACTATGTTATCGCCACACCGTCCTGACCTGTAAATTTTATGGTCACGTATAAAATATGGGGGACATCCTCCAATATAGACGTGTATCTCATAGTGGAAACGCCGAAATATACCGACCCTTTGGACATCCAAAAAGGGTCAGATTTCCTACTCCAGCTATATCCCTGTGCGGAAGTTGTGATCCTCGGGGATTAAATGCCATGTCAAGTGTACACATCATCTGGAAGAGAAAGCCAAATTGGCTTCCAAAACAGTAGTGCTTAACGGAGCGAAACAGTATTTCAGTTCCTGTTCTTTATAAATCACAGTTTCCCCCTTTCATGGAATACTGTTATGATCTCTGGGCTGGCACTCCTCAATACCAACTTCTTCCATTTGACAAGCCGTTCATATTGTCGATGATCCCATACTAACATACGACTTAGAACCCTAAAGCCATAGCATAAAGAGAAGAAAGTAGGGCAACTTCGGCCCAATCCGCGATATAACTACCTGTCATAGTTACCATAGTTGCCTGTCACAGGGTTGTCACTGTAGCTATAATAAATTAATTCAGTGCTCAGAAATTGGCATTGGGCCGGGAAGTGTGTTATTAAAAAATAATTAATTATTTATATACATTTAAGAATGTTAAACATTTTGTTTCTACATGTTTATGATTATTTTTATTAGACCTGTAGTTACTTGCTTAACTGATATATCAGTAGAAAATAGTATTAAAAATGTTTGTTTGTTAGATTTATCTCGAAATGTATTTATGTAAATAAATAAAATAAATCCTTTAATTTCTTGCGTTTACAAAAACATAAATATGCAATTAGTAACAATTAAAAAAAATTAAAAGTATAATATATTAATAAAATCATATCACATCCTATTAAAATAATAAACTAATACAACAAAAATAAATCAAATCAAATCAAAATATTCTTTATTCAAATAGACTTTTACAAGCTCTTTTGAATCGTCATTTTTACATTATCAAAATTAAAAGTCAGTCTGTAAGTCTGTGAGTAAACTACCACCGGCTCGGAAAGCTGTTCTGCTAAAAAGAACCGGCGAGAAACTCAACAGTTGCTCTTTTCAAAAAAATATTTGGTAACAATATTGTATTACAATTTATCTATTTATCCTACGTGAGAAACAACCAGTCACTAATCCCACACATTTACATCTACCAGGTATTCCGCTATAGTGTAATAAGCTTTATTCAATAACGTATTTTTAATTTTTGATTTAAATTGCCTCAAAGGCAAGTTCAATATGGACTGTGGAATTTTATTATACATGCGTACACCTTGCCCCATAAACGATCTATTTACCTTTTGTAGGCGAAAACTGGGTGTTACAAGTTTATCCTTATTTCTTGTATTTATACTGTGTTTGTCGCTGTGCTTTGAATAGCAATTAATATTTTGCCGAACAAACATAATGCTACAATATATATATTGCGAAGCAACCGTAAGAATTCCTATTTCTTTAAAAAGTCCGCGGAGAGTATCACGAGCGCTTATGTTATAAATAGCCCGAATGGCCCTTTTTTGTAGAATAAATATCGATTTAATGTCCGCTGCATTACCCCACAACAAAATGCCATAAGATAAAATGCTATGGAAATAGCTGAAGTAAACAAGTCTGGCAGTATCAATGTCCGTTACCTGCTTGACTTTTCTAACAGCGAAAACAGCTGAGCTCAGTCTACTCGCAAGAGACGAGAGATGGGGACCCCATTGCAGACCCGAATCTAATGTCAATCCCAAGAAGACCGTGGAATCTACCGTATTTAATGTGTCGTTATTGAGATACAAATTCAAATTCTGTCTTTTTACATTAGGTAATAAAAACTGCATATATTTTGTCTTCTTGGCATTTAAAGCCAGATTATTAATGTTAAACCAGTGAAGCATATGCGATAATGCACTGTTTACTTCGTCGTAATTATTTGACTTTCTATCAACTTTAAAAATTAAGGAGGTATCATCCGCAAAGAGTACAATATCACACAATTATTATTACAGTACGCCTCTCGGCTCGAAACGGTACGCACGACTCCTTTGTTTTTACGCCTGTTCTCGGTATCCAGGGCTTGTCAAGTCAGTGGGTTGCAGGGTCGCACCATAGCAATATTTAATTTTATTTACTTCACCATGGACTCTCTTTGCGGTCGTTGCCAGGAATCAGTACATGATGGTGTGATGTGCAATTCATGTGCACAGAGTTTTCATTTTGTCTGTGGCGGGATTACTGAACAAGGATACCGGAAGCTTGGTGATCGTAAATCTCAATGGCGATGTTCCACTTGCAAACCATCTAATAAGGCAACCGGTAAGACCACTGCTGCTGCTGCTGCTGCTGCTTCACCTAGTTCGCTGACACCTCAACGCTCTCTAACCCTAGAGAGCGTCATGCAGGAGTTGGATAAGATCAACCTTAAACTATTACCCCTTGAAAGTTTGGCTGCTGACGTTGATTTAATCAAGAAGGACATCGTACAGTTCAAGGTGGTTGCAGAAAGTTTTACTGAAAAAATAAAACTGATTGAAGAAAAGGTGCAGGTAGTCGAAAACTTCAAAGACGAGCTAAGTTCGCTTAAGTCGCGAGTGGGTGCACTTGAAGAGGAGATGCATACTAAGGAACAATGGCTCCGAACAAATAATGTCGAAATCAAAGGTGTACCACAAAAGGCGACGGAAAATCTCTTTGACATTGTCGGCAAAATTGGAAACCTAGTAATGTATCCAGTTGCGAAGCAGAATATCAATTTTGTAACCAGGATTCCGTCACGAGGCAGAGCATCAAACGCCAAATCTATCCTGGTGTCTTTCATTAATAAGTATACCAAAGAGGATTTTGTGGCAGCGGCTCGACATAAATCTTTTACTCCTGCTGATATCGGATTGCAAGGGTCTCACAAAATATATGTCAACGATCATCTGACTACTCGTAATAAGCAATTGCTAACAAAAGCTAAAGCACTCGCAAGAGAAAATAATATACAGTATGTCTGGGTTAAGCATGCTAAAATCTTCACCAGAAAAAACTCCACATCTCCAGTGTTGACAATCACGAAGGAAAGTGACCTTGAAAAAATCGGTGCTAACCTAAATAATTCAGGACTTGATTTAAACTAATATACTTACTACGTATTCGTTTAATTTATATTTATATACGAGTATGTGTTTGTTTTCTCTTTGTGTCTTTTAATGTGTTTTGTTTTATATTTACCATTTTGTGCACACGATCCTTAGTAATTATATTTTACTTTTTAGTACTTATTACGTCTGTTTTATATTATTATGGGTCACTATTGAAGATGTTTGTCAAATTACAAATGACAGCGGCCCACTATTTGAACTCCCATGGAATCCTTGTTGTTATTATACATTCGATGCGTTTTGTCGAACAAGTTATTTCGTACTACCCTGCATTGGTTTATATAATTAAAACTATTTGTGTTATTTTGTGCTTGGATTATTTTATTATGGTATTACGGATAATTTTAATTTGTTTACTAGTATGTATAATACAATTTTTTTGTGATATTTTGATGATGAAAATCCTTATTCGTGTATTAACAATGAATGTATTTTACTTTTGTAATTTTTTTAGGGCATGCAGATCGTTATTTTTGTCACCTTATTTTGTTGTTGTTTGGGGCAGTGTAAATGGCTAATGACATTAATTTAACTATCTATTATCAAAATGTGAGGGGACTGAGAAGTAAAACAGATGTTTTTTTGCGTAACTTGAGATTAAACAATTACGATATTATCGCTTTGACGGAAACTTGGCTCTTAGATGGGATATCGGATAGTGAACTTTTTGACGAACGGTATGTTGTGTGTCGCCGCGACAGGAATTATTCAAAAACCCGTCAAACACGGGGTGGTGGGGTACTACTTGCGGCGCGGCGGGATTTATTTGTTACTTTTAAGCCCCAATGGCAATCTAGTGCTGAGGATTTATGGTTTACAATTCACATTTCCAGAACTTTTAGGGATCAGTTGAAGAGGAATAATACGTTTAATTTAAATATGTGTACTGTTTATTTGTGTGAAGAAAAATTGGGAAATAATTTTGCTACGCAATTATCTGCTTTTTCCGAGAAACTTGTCTCGATCATTGACGGTAATCCTTCGGACAAGTATATAGTACTGGGGGATTTTAACATGAGTATTATTGATTGGAGTACAATTGGAGGCGGGCCTGAAGTTACACAGCTTTCCAGTCAAAGCGCCATTGATTTTGTTAATACTATACAATATTGTGGTCTAGATCAGTTTAACTTTATTAACAATAACTATAATCGAATATTAGACCTGGTATTCTCCAATGATTTACTAGTAGTACGAGCGTGTCTTGATCCTCTAGTGCCTGAAGATCCTCATCATAAAGCCTTGGAAATTACTGCGACCTTTGCTGATATCACTCCACTCACACCGTCTAGTCACTCTGTTTACATGTATCGGCGTGCTAATTATGACGCAATACGTTCATGCTTGATGGAAACTGATTGGATTGAGGTTCTCGGCCGGGGTTCTGTTGATGACGCGGTTACTGCCTTCTACGATATAATCTACGGATTAAGAAATACATTTGTGCCTGTTAGGCTTGCCACCAAAATGAAATATCCTCCATGGTATACCACCCCATTAATAAAAATTCTTAAAGAAAAATCGAAATTACATCGTAAGTTTAAAATCTATGGCAACATATCCGATGCACAAACTTATAAACTACTTCGTGATCGAGCGAAAAGAGTGGAGGTGGAGTGTTATCGTAATTATCTATCTAATATTGAGAATTCTATCGAATCTAATCCTAAAGCGTTTTGGACTTTCAATAAAAGCATGCGAACTAGTTCTTCAATTCCCTCTAATATGTCCTATCAAGGTATTTCCTGCTGTGATGGACAAGGAATCAGCAATCTTTTTTCTGAGTATTTTGGCTCAACCTTTTTAACTCGCGATTCTTGTTCGAATATTTCCATCGAGGATGACATTAGCGATTACACTCTGGACACTTCTGGTGATATGGCTTCTGTAGACGTCAATGAGCTTGAAATTTGCAAATTCCTTAAAGGCCTTGATCTCAATAAAACTGCGGGACCTGATGATCTGCCTGCAATTTTTCTAGTCAATTGTGCTAATGAACTTTGTGTTCCTGTCTCCATTCTTTTCAGGAGATCTCTTTGTGAAGGTGTTATGCCATCTAAATGGAAGCTCGCATATGTAACCCCAATACACAAGAAAGGTCCTAAAAATTGCATCGAAAACTATAGACCAATCTCCAAGCTTTGTCACTTAGCAAAAGTATTGGAGCGCATAGTTCATAACCAGGTTTCTAGCAGTTTAAAATCTTATTTTATACCCCATCAACATGGCTTTTTGAGGAACAGATCGACAGCGACAAATCTAGCTGTTTTTACTGATTTTATATCATATCAGATGGACCGGGGTAATCAAGTTGATGTCATTTATACCGACTACTCAAAAGCCTTTGATCGCCTAGATCATAAAATGCTTTTGATGAAGCTCCAGAAAATCGGTATCAGGGGTAATCTGTTTAGATGGTTCACTTCATATATTCAGAATAGATCCCAAGCTGTAGTGTTAAAGGGTTACATGTCTTCTTGGCTTAAAATCCCCTCGGGAGTACCCCAGGGATCTTTGCTAGGCCCATTACTATTCACAATATTTATCAACGATATTGAACAATGCTTCTCTCATTCTCACACCCTGCTTTTCGCAGATGATATGAAAATCTTTCGAGTAGTTAATAATGATAATGATGCTAGAAAACTTCAAGAAGATTTGTTGAGCTTAGATAGTTATTGTCTTATTAATAAACTTAACCTTAATGTATCTAAATGCTTTTCCATTAGCTTTACTCGTAAAACCCAGCCTTATAGGTCTAACTATTTTATTGGTAATCAAAAGTTAACTTTGAATTATAATACAAGTGATTTAGGAGTAGTCATTGATAGTAAACTTGTTTTCGATAAACATGTAACCAATATCGTAAACAAAGCATCTAGAGCCCTGGGCTTTGTAATTCGTATGTCTAAGTCCTTCAAGAGAATGAAAACATTAAAAGTTATTTATTGTGCCTATGTCCGGAGTCATCTTGAGTACGCAAGTGTTATTTGGAATCCTAGATACGACATATATATTAATTCAATTGAACAAATTCAGAAGAGGTTTACGCGATTTTTAAATTCCAAATTCCGCATTCCCAAAATGACTTATTACGAGCGTTGTTCGAAATTTCACTTATTGCCTCTCTTCTTAAGACGCAGTGTTTTAGATATTGTTTTCCTTCTCAAAATAGTAAGAGCTGTAATCGACTGCCCCGATCTGCTGCATAAAGTACTATTCAAAATACCGACACGTCCATCTCGTAACAATACTTATAAGCCGTTTATTATTCCATCCTCAGGTACAAACTACCGACAAAATAGTGTACTTATTAGAGCTTGTCGGGCATGTAATAATATTAATGTTGATATAGACTTATTTCATGGGAGTATCAGTACCATAAAAATGGCGATTGTTAGATCTATGATGGAATCTGTGCACACTGGTAACTAACTATGTTTGTTTAGCATTGTTTAGATTACTCTTTCTGGGAATAATTAGCATTGTTGTGTTTTTTTTAGTTTCTATATGTGGTAGCTTGTTATTAGCTTTTTTTGATTTTTATTCTGTATTAGTTATAAGTAGTTATAATAAGCTGTAAGCTATCCTAATAAAATAAAAAATAAAAAAAATTTATCGGCATAAAACGGGAGATCATTAATATAAACTAAAAACAAAAATGGACCTAGGATAGATCCTTGCGGAACACCCATTCTAAGAGGAGAACCAGAAGAGTTGACGTTATTTACTGCGACCTTCTGAACTCTATCAGTAAGATAAGAAGCAAGTAGATCGAGAGCAATACCACGAACACCGTAATGAGCAAATTTAAGCAAAAGAGTTTCATGTTTCACACAATCAAAAGCTTTAGACAAATCACAGAAAACTCCAATTGCATTCTGTGATTTTTCCCAAGCGTCATAAATATGTCTAAGAAGCGCAATCCCCGCATCGGCTGTAGATCTGCCTTTAGTAAAACCATACTGTTCACTATGGAAAATATTATTTGCGTTAAAATGAGTCAGAAGTTGACTTAAAATAAGTTTCTCAAAGTTTTTACTCATACATGGCAATATAGAAATAGGTCTATAATTGCCAGGGTCATTTTTATCACCATCTTTAAAAAGAGGTATTATTTTACTAATTTTCATAAGATCAGGGAATATTCCAGTATCTATGCATTTATTGAATATAAGAGACAATTGTGGTGCAATGTTTGTTATTATTGTATTAAGTAATTTAACAGACATGCCCCATAAATCACCAGTTTTTTTAAGATTAATAGTTTTAAATATTTTAATTACTTCATTCGCATCTACATATGAAAATTTAAATTGGTGATCACAGTGAGGAGTATAACTTTTCAAAGAAATTATTGCATCTGAAGTAGAGGATTTTAAAGAAGATGTGACCTTTTCAGGGATTTTAGAAACATAACTTTCAAATGAATTTGCAACATCTTCATTGGAACTCACTGTAGCATTATTAATTAACAATTGGATAGGTTCACTAGCGGGCTTAGATCTGCCAGTCGTACGAGTAATCACGTCCCAAGTGGCTTTAATTTTATTGTCAGAATTTAAAATTTTATTTCTTATATATGGGTGATTCTACGATAAGAGGTTTCAAGTGCTTAGAGGATACGGCCAAGAAGAAAAGTTGGATTTTTTTCATGAAACATTTATATTATGCTTGTTGTCCCGTTTATTTACGTTTTCACGTGAGGGCAAGTTATTTCATACATATTTTATTACTTTTTCGATGGCCAGGGTAAAGACATCGAACAGGGGAGAGACATCCATATTAAGTTAGATACTTATTTCAATGTGGTGAGAGAATTTGATACAAAAACATTATTAATAAAATCAATAAAATGTACTTTATTAAACATTGTTCTTAAATCTTAACATAAACTCATTATCTTAATAATTAGAGACTTAGATAGAATTTTTTTATAAATATTTAATAGAGTACTTTCCGTTAACTTTAAAGTATAAAATTTGGCAAGTAATATCGTTGGGTCAGTTTGTAATTGCTGTGCTTTTTTTGATCACAAATTTTAGCACTCCAGTCATTGGTGTTATATATTTGTAATATGCATGACGTATGTATTTTAAGTAATATATGTATATTAACTATCTGGTATCCGTAACACTAGCCTTGTAACCTTATCACACAACTAAATTGCTAAGTGTAATAATGTCCCAACATATTAAAAAAAGTAATCAAAAATAACGTCTTGTAGGTACTACTAGTAAAAGGATTAACAGTTGTACGGAACTCTCGGTCAGCGAGTCTGACTCTTACTTGTCCTTTCTTCGATTCACGCCCGGCAGGATAACCAGACACTACTGAAAAGTTAGTTATTTTCGCGTTTGTCTCCCCCCTGGTAGTTATCTTGACAGGGGAAATACGGCAGGGGAGAGACGTTTTCATGACAAATTCAATTTTATTAAATGACTAAATTGTTGTTTGGGTTAATCGTATATCTCACTTTAATTGTCACGGTATTGCTATATTAGGGTAGTAAATGCAAATAAATTAAATAAATATTATAAGTTTTATGACTTGCCAGTGGAGAGACACAGTTACCTTGCGAAACCTCTAAACTGCACATTCACGTCTCAAGAACAAAAAAATGGATCAGCTCAAATGGTTTTTACGATTAGTTTTGCTAACTTTACACCAATAGGTATTATTGAGTGCTATTTAAAATATAGCCATCCTTGAATTTATGTATATATTAGCGGAACGAAATTTGGCAGGATAGATACACAAAAAAAGCGGGACAAAAGTTAGTTTTAAAAATTAATTGAAATAAACAACATTATTTTATTTTTTATTTTATAATACTCAAGTATAACTATTTACGTTCCGATCAAACATACTTTAGTTTAACATTTGATACAAAAAAGATATGTATTGTCTGAAAGTTCAATTGAAACCGGCAAAGGGACAGGCCAGGGTAGAGACTTTTTTACACTTTGTAAGGAATTTCAGAAAAATGTGTTTGATTTAGGCATTCAATCGTGATGTTATTTAATAAAGTACTAATGTAGATGATGTGACTAAATGTAAAAAATTGTAACATATAGAATAAAAAACTGTTTTAAACTGATTGCCGCACAAGTTACCTCTTATCGTAGAATTACCCATATATAGACTTAGCCTGCTGACAAACTTTTTTAAATTTTTTTGAATAAGCTCTTACCCGAGTATAGAACGTTGGGTCATGATTCCACTGCTTCATACTATATAGTTTATACAAATTGTCTCTATTACGGTATATGCCGACTGTCGCCCAGTCGCTAAATTTCATTTTAGGGTTCTTAATTACAGTGCGCTCTTTGAATACGTCATTGAACGAGTCTAAGAGTATATTAAATACTTTATTATAATAAGAGTTGGGACTATATACTGCCATGTCCACTTGAAGTAATTGTTGCATAACTTTCTCTTTAAAAATGTTAATTTTATAATGAGTGACCGGTCTACATTTTATATTTTGCTTAGTGTTAACAATATTACTAGTTATTGAAATTTTTTGACCCAAGTGGTCTGAACTTAAATTTCCTATTATTAATTTATCGAGTACTTCCCCATGACAGAATACATTATCAATACACGTGGAGGAAGAATTTGTCACTCGAGTTGGTTCGCAGAAGACATTACTTAAGTCATATGATCTGAATAGACTTAAAAGGCGATTACTGTACTGCGTTACTTGAAGTATATCGACATTAAAATCCCCGCATACAATTATTGATTTACTACTTGTACATACATTTCTAAGGATATCGTCCATCTTATTTTCGAATATATCAAAGTCACCCGAAGGGGGCCGGTACACGCATAATATAATATACTGTTGAGTCTCAACGCAGGACAGTTCTATAGAACGCTCGACAGAGAGTGCCACTATGTCCTGTCGGCCCTTGCAAACTATATCATTTCTAACTAATACAAGAGAGCCACCGCGAGTAGCGTTCACTCTAACAAACGAACTTGACAATGTAAAATTTTCAATATTTAAAATATTACAATCTTTTTTGAGCCATGGTTCAGTTAGGCATATCACATGAATATTATCTTTCACTAGGTAAAGTTCTAGTTCTAGTTCTTTGCCACCTAAGCCCTGTATATTTTGATGAACAATATTTAATCTATTAGACTTAGGCATTATCTTGATATTTAGTTTAAACTAGAACTAGCAATTTCTACACAAACATTATTTTTATGTAGTAAATTATTATTAATAATAACAATGTTCTGAATTGTACAATGTACAACTGGATTTTGTATATTATAAGCTACTTAAGTAGCAAGTTTTTTCCTATAATACAAAGGCAGATACAAAGTATCCCTTGTCACCTTAAGACTAGAATAATTAATAAATTTATTAATGTCAAAATAAAAGAATGCGTCACTATGACGGTGAATTGTATTATAAATAGCCATATTAAGGCAATATATGTACTTATTTTGTTCATCAGTAAGGGAAGAGGAATAAGGAAACGAGCAAATAATAAATTTGCACTTAGTCCTATTGTGTAAAAGTAACTACATAAGTATTTCATCATCAAGTAGAAATTATATGCTAGAATAAGTGATTTGTTTACCTTTCCTGTTCAGTAGGTTATCTGAACAAAGACAACTCTGGAATATCACACATTTTTCATATAGTGAAAAGCTGTGACGCGCGAAACTTGTGCGGCGTCAGCCTTGACTGGCGCACTGATAAACGGTTCGAGATATTGTTTGAGTGTGCGTGCGGCAACGTAAAGATACTATGACGCACACATTCAAGCCGCGCGCGGTGCGTTTGTATGAAGTTGCCCTACTTTGTCATTCTTTTTACTATGCTTAAGCTTTCGGATAGATGCTGCTCTCTATGTGTATTATTTCATCTGTTCCGTCTTCGAATGTTCTGACGAACTTTTTGATGTGATGCCACCGTCGCGTTTCTGTCACCGCTCTCTTCGCCGTCGGGTTGGATGTCATCCTTATATATTACATGCCTGGCATCCCAAAAATGAGCATGCATCTCGCTCCTTTCTGCCCGCACATGAAAATGTACAATGATCTTCCTCGTGGGGTTTTCTCTGAGCGCTATTATGTGGGGCACTCTCAACTCCTCTTATGTTGCAGGTGTCTATGGGCAACAAACTTACCATCACCAGCTAACGCGGATTGCTAGCTCGTTTTCCCCTTACAGTTTAAAAAAATGGTCTCTCACCATTTTTTCTTTGCTGTCTTTTGCTTCTTGGAGTCATATCACCAATTGACAGAAAGGAACGCCTTTCATCTTATACTCATATATTTTTGGACTTCTTTTTCTTTTTCTAGAGCATGTAAGACTGGGTTCAATTTAATATATAATTCATGTCTTTTTCTGTGTGTTATTTTAGCCCTTTCTGGTATTTTTTCTTTTGTTTTTTTTTTAAAACAATTAAAGTATGTGGGGGTCAAACAGACAAATAGAACCAAAATAAAAGCTTACTAATCATAAATAATAATTTCGAAAATGCGTCACTTAACATTAATTGTAAGTATAATTGTTATTTTATATGGTTAAGGTTTCATCAAATCTTAACATTAAACTCATTACCATTACTTTCTTCTAATCACCATTCGATTATAAACGAATGGTAAATAATGGTAATTAGAAGTTTGGTAATAGGGTATTTTACTCCATATGAAAAACAATCTCAAAACCTATTATTGAGATAGCTTAGTGAAAAAGCAGGCGGGAAATGTTAGTTTTATTTCATAAAATAACAAAATAAATTTTAAAATTAAACGTTTTATTACCACGGGAAATCGCTATAATATTATTCAAAAAATAGTTACGATCAGAAAGGTAAAGTTGGTTAACATATTTTTTGGAAAATTCAGTACTTAAGATAAAAAATATGCAGTACGCGTTATAAATAGGTTATTTCAAATCAAAACTATTCTAATCCACTATATTATTTTGTTTGATTATTATTACCTTCCATAGTGGACAGACGATTGTGGATGTAAGCACAGATTGGCTCCTCCAACAATTGCAGCATCACATTCTCCACGAGTAATGGCAAGGTAAGCTTGCTTGAGTGCCTCAGTGGAACTACAGCAAGCCTCATCTATAGCCATGGATGGCCCTTTGGCATTCAGCCAGTACGAGATTCGATTGGCAAACATTGTTCTACTGCATCTGTAAAAAATAAATAACATAAACAAATTAAAAAATAAATTAAAGAGTCGCACAATTTCAAGTATTTAGCCCGTATCAATGCTGCGTATAGGTCTCCCCTCAATACAAGAGGTCATAGTCTACCCTGCTGGCCGAATACGGAATTATGGATTTTACTTGTTTTTAAAAATTGAAAAGTTTTACACAGACATGAGGGTTTCTACACGATAATTTTCTTCACCGTAAGATGAGTAGAAATCATTATGGAAATCGGGATTTTAATCCGTTTCAGTCGGTTACCCAAGCGAGCGTAATATATAACTAGGCTGCCACTGCCTTACAATAAAGATAATACAAAGCACGGCTTCATCATTATGCAAACTATTCAGAAGTTAATGTCCCTAAAAAATAATGCATATCTCGTACTAAAAATATATGTTATTACATTAATAGTATAGATAATTTAAATTCGAACAAGATTAAAGATTTTTAGTAAAAATATAATTTTTAAATTTATTCATTGATGAGGAGATATGCACATGATGATTTGAAATAGCATGTAGTAAAAATTAAAAACGATTTTAGGGGAAACGTTAAGGAAACTTTCGTTGTTATCAAAACGACACAATTTAAATACGTGCCATTCAAAGGTTAAACACTGTAAAAAAATATAATTTAAATTTGCACTTAAGTTATTAAACTACTAATATAAACGAAATATAAGTATGAATAAGTGTGTGTTTGTGTGTTTGTTACTCCAAGACGATGAAAGTACTAGGCTCTGGAATATAAGACTCAAAGACGCACTTGACACAAGAGAAAAATGTACAATGTGTAAAATAAATATTGTGACAACATTTTTAAATCAATAAATTCCACAATTATAAATATAAATGTTCGCCTTTTCAGCCATCACCTACCCTGCAATACCAAAACCTGTTCTAGAACTTGCGAAATAAAAACAAGCTTTTTCGGTTTCAGAGAAGCAACTGCCAACGTATACGCCTACTTTTTTCCCGGATAGTTCCATTGGACTGATTCCTATAAAAATGAAAAAAAAATGAGCATTATAAGTTAAGCTCAAGTAAAAACGAAATCCTTCTATTATCTATATATATATCTTATAATTTCTGTCTTATACGAATCTGTATATTCTATAATTTGAAAAATGCAGAGGCCGAATATAATAGTTTTTGTTTGGCTGTCTGTTTGTGGATGCATCACGTGTAAAAAGATTTTCATTTTTTATTATGGTAGTAGGTTATTCAGATCATCATATAGTATACTTTTTAATGGGGGAAAATATCTTATTTTTTGAAAAATCTACACTTCTCGATAATACGTCACTAGGGATGAACTCCAGCGGAGCGAGGGTCAGTCACTAATCTAATACGTAAATTAAAACAAACTATGGAAATTGACTTACCTACATCCATTCAATGTTTAACAGTACTTACCGGCATCATAAATGGCTTGGTACGCATGTTCTAAAATTTTACGACCCATTGAGTCCATATTGTTTCCCAAGCGATAATGGACTTTGAAAAATTGTGCATCAAAGTACGACAGTTCAGGCACTTTTCCAGTGTACTGGGCGACTTCAGGATGATCATATTTCCAACGACAATTTTCCGTATTAACGGGGTTGATCTATCGGTTAAGAAAATACAATTATTAGTTTATTCTCAGTCAACTTTGTTATATGATTTAGTTTAGCAGGGCGGTGGGGCACGCGCCGCATGCTTGCCGGCTCGCTATTGGTTCTTCAGTTTAAAATACCATCGCGCACACAAAAGTTTTTTTATTACTGAAATGATTTTGTATAAAAATGTTTTTTTGACGTATGTTGTTTTATAAAGAGTGTCTGATAATAATGCAGTTAATAGTTTTAATATATATTAAACGACTTAAATTTTTTTTGTATTATTAGTTAGATTGAACATTCTACACTGAATCAAACATATTTTACTTATTAATAGAATTCTATCTTATATATTTTTCAATGTACCTACCAATAACCAATATTAAGGCTAGTTCAAAAATTAGAGAATATTGTTTGTTTGTAATTTCGTGTGCGAGTGTACAGTTGAGCCGAATGTACCCATGCGCAAACATACCCCCACCACTTTTCTCCAGCGTTCTTTTTACGTGATGAGATCTGTACCTACGTACTATATAATACTCACAATACCTACTGCTACAATCTATCTAATAATAGTATTTTAGACCAGTTCTAGATAAAATTTTCAAAAAATCATGAGTCGTTGTGAGGTTGAAAGTCCAAAGTAATATTTAGTACGTCGGAGGAAGCTATGAATTATGTTGATTATTGCTCTCATATATAAAGCACAATATTGTTTGTTTACATTTTACTTAATTACTTTTAAAAATATTAATTTTATTTTATTTAATTTCTTACATTTTTCTTGAGTTTAAAAACATTAATTATCTAATAAAAGTTATGAATATGGTATTTCATGAATTGACCCATCAGAGCAGAGACGCCATCTTTAATTTTCCCTTTTTAGGTTGACAGTTTTGAGGAGACATTTTTTGAATTGTAGGAACGCTCTGTTCTAAAAAAAAATTAAAAAACCAATAAAAAGGAGCGGCAAAATGCTCCTCACGCGCCCACTGACGTTTTTTGGCGGAAAGACACGCCCACTCTAGATTAACGACACTTTTACTATTTTACTCGTAGTTAAGTTGAATAGGTAAGTGATTGACTTAATGCTAATTATGTTAAGAAATAAAATCACGAGTGGTCGCTTGTGGACGCAATTCGAACATAATCTTTATTCAGAATTTAGAAGAAAAAATTACAATATATATTCAGCCCTTTTTAACGTCCCACAGCTGGGCACGGCCCTCCCTTCAATACGAAGGGGATCAGGCTACTGATTTAAAAAAAATCAGAACCGAGAAACGTAACGGTTTATTAGTCATTGGTTGATACATACCTTATTATATAAAATATTTGATAATTCCTTTACGTTACGGGATTCAGGATACAACCCTGACATTCCAGTTATGAAGACTCTATCTCCGGATCTTCCAGTCTCCACCTCTGGCTCCACAAAAGTTTTATTTGAATCATTGGGTGCCATTGCCTGAAATATTTTTATCTATAAAGAACTAATCATTTTACTGAAAGATGAGTGAAACTTATCACTCTAACTTTTGTTATTATTATTATAGTTTTTAAGATAGCCATAAACTTCATTCCTCATTATAACTACTAAGTTTGTGTATCAAACTATGTAAAGAATATGTACCTGTAGAACATATAACACCAATAGGTTAAAAAATCTTTGCAACTACTACCACTACTACCAACCACAGAAATTCTTCTAACAATTTTTCATAGTTCTTAATCTTTATGTAAAGCATTCATATAAATATTATGAATATTAATTTTCAGTTAACCTTCACATGTTAACTATTATTATTCTTTTATTATATACTAGTTGAGCCCGCGGCTTCTCCCTCGCTAAAAGTACGAAAAATATTTTAGGATTTATAGTATTTCTTATAATAATGTACCAATGATTGATTAATTTTCCCTTTCTACACTATATGCAACCAACGAGTTTTGGGTTATTTTGGACACATTGCCCGGAGACAACCAGACAACCTGGACAAACTGGTTGTAGTTATGAAGATTGAAGGCAAAAGACCACGCGGTCAATCACCTACCCGCTGGTCCGATCAAATTCAAAATATAACGGGACTCAATATTCCTACTGCCCTGAGACAAGCCGAAAACAGAGTGGTGTGGAGGAAGCTAGTCAACAGATCAGTAAAAGCCTTTCAGGACAAGCACGACCTTCAGTAATGAAGCATACGACGAAGAAGAAGAAGATTGATTACCACAATAAACATTAAATTTAAATGACTTCTCTCCTTTTAAAACTCTTGGAATAGGCATATTTGGACTGTAATTAAGACCTTTCTTTGCAGTTAATTTTAAATATTATACAACATTAAACGTCACTAAACTAAATTAATAAGTCAGATTTTTAACCCCTTTGACCTTGTCGGACTGCGTGAAATCCGGGCAAAAATAACTGGGCAATTTGTGGCTGCAATTTTGGCAACTAATTGTAGGGCCATCACAAAAATACTGCAACAATGGCCGAGCAATATGTGGCTGGGCAGTGTGTTGCAATTATATTAATGTCAAGGCAACGTAACAACTGACAAAACAACAATAGAACAGAATATAGCAATTATAAATAATAATTATTATAATAATAATACTCTTTACACACACATTAGAAAGAAAATACAAATAATAATAAAATAACTGCGAATATGTTCATGAGGCCTTAGCGCTAAAACAACAATCTCTTCCAGGCAATATATATGAACATAATGTGTACATAGAATAGTGTTATTAAAAATTATAAATATTATATAACAAAACCATAATACTAAGTAGAATGCTTAACATATAAATACATATATAGATAAAATAAAAGTATATTATACACAGTCTGGCCATAAATATTGTTACAATTAAATATAAGAAAGATATTACATTTGAATTTGGAATCTGTCATTTTTATACGATTGCTCATTGTGTTTTCTAATTTTGGCGCCAATACATTTTTTAATATTTTGCGATATTAAAATGGAGTGGGGTGATAAAGATAACCGAATCGCTGTGATTGCATTACACAAAGTTGGTATGGAGCCAAATGCAATTTTTAAAACTCTCCATACGTTTGGTATTAGTCAAATGTTTGTGTACCGGGCTATCAATAGGTACAATGAGACTTCCTCTGTTTGTGACAGAAAAAGATCTGGCCGTCCACGTAGTGTTCGTACGAAAAAGGTGGTCAAAGCAGTAAGGGAAAGAATTCGCAGAAATCCTGTCCGAAAGCAAAAGATTTTATCTCGGGAGATGAAGATAGCACCCAGAACCATGTCGCGTATTTTAAAAGATGACTTAGGACTTGCAGCCTATAAGAGACGCACTGGTCATTTTTTAACTGATAATTTAAAAAAGAATAGGGTGGTAAAATCGAAAAAATCTACTGAAGCGGTACGCAAAGGGAGGTCACAGAAAAAATTTGTTTACGGATGAGAAAATCTTTACAATTGAACAACATTTTAACAAACAAAATGACCGTATTTATGCTCAAACCTCTAAGGAAGCTTCCCAATTAGTCGGCAGAGTGCAACGTGGGCATTACCCGACTTCAGTGATGGTTTGGTGGGGTGTAAGCTATGAAGGAGTGACTGAGCCATATTTTTGTGAAAAAGGCATCAAAAAATCAGCACAAGTGTATCAAGATACCATTCTTGAGAAGGTAGTTAAGCCCCTTAACAACACCATGTTCAATAACCAAGCATGGTCTTTCCAACAAGACTCGGCGCCGGGTCATAAAGCTCGGTCCACGCAGTCTTGGTTAGAAGCGAACGTTTCGGACTTCATCAGAGCTGAAGACTGGCCGTCGGCTAGTCCCGATCTTAATCCGCTGGATTATGATTTATGGTCAGTTTTAGAGAGTACGGCTTGCTCTAAACGCCATGATAATTTGGAGTCCCTAAAACAATCCATACGATTGGCAGTGAAGAATTTTCCCATGGAAAGAGTGCGTGCTTCTATTGATAACTGGCCTCAACGTTTAAAGGACTGTATTGCAGACAATAGAGACCACTTCGAATAAGCTTTTTATATTTTAAATTGTTTTATATTTATGTATAAAACTAACACACTGTAAAAGTAATAAATATTATTTGCATTGAATTTTTTTTCTTTGTGACAATATTTATGGCAAGACTAGGTATATAACATGTAAAAAATAATAAAAAAAATTCTAGATGGCAAGTATATTAAGATTTATAAAGTAAAGAGTGAAAGTGTACTTTTAAACGATTTCTAAGGGTGTGATAAGTCTTGGCATCTCGAACGTTCAATGGAAAAGAGTTACAGAGTCGTGCGCCCGTATAGTGAATGATTTGTCATTAAATAAAGTGGAATGAGGAGGTATTTTTAAAATTAGAGATTATGAGAAAGTCACAGTAACTTCATTCGCTCTTTTAAATAGGGAGGAGATGATGGATCAAACAGAACACGATAAAGAAGATGAAGGACACGAGTATTCCTGCGAAGGCGAATAGGGAGCCACTTGAGCTTTTTGCGAAATTCGGAAACATGTCGATCATATTTTCGTAAGCCAAATATGAAACGGATACATAAATTTTGAAGCCGTTCAAGTCTATTCAATCGCTCCTCTGTTAGGTCTAGATAACACGAGTCAGCATAATCAAAAACGGGTAACAAGAGCACAATTTTTGTAGGAATGGGGAAAGCAACCTAATAAAAAATTGTATTTTATTTTAATGCGTAAGTAAGTAAATACAACAGTGTTTGGCGATACGGAACCTAATATGTTAGGGCTGGCTAGCACTTGCCTGACTTATTTAAGCATTAACATCATTTACTAAGTTTCTACTATATATCATCATCGTGTTTCTTCTTCATTTTTTTGTCTTTTTTCTCAGAGATGACAAGACAGACAAACAGACAGACAGATAAAAATTCTAAAACAATAGATTCGACCTCTGTATCGATAAAAATGTCTATTTCAATTAGATTTTCTAAAACATATTTAATGTACAGATTTGACTCAGTAAAAATTGTATTATATGTAGAAGATTTGTATATATGTACAATATTTCTATTTTAATTCAAATCTATACATTAATATTTATAAAAGCATTCTGTGGAAAATTTTATTGCGGTTGTCATTATTATCGATACAGAAGGTGAAAAGATAGTTTTTAGAATGTTTGTTTCTGTCTGTCTGTCACCGCATCACGATATACCACGGTCTGGGGTGTACGACGTCAGAGAAGATATCTACTCTCGTCGCCTCGGCAGCCTGAAAGGGCAGGAACTATCCATCATCTGGCCATGTGTAGAGTGCGACGGCCATCCGCGAATCTACGCGTGCCTGTATAGGTCTCCTAATGGTAATTCCGAAACTGACCGACTCCTTGAGCACAGGCAAATGGCCAAAGATTCCGTGCTGCAACAGATCCCATCCGCACACATCGTGATTCTCGGCGACTTTATCGCCCATCACACCGAATGGCTTAGATCACCGATCATGCGGGGAGATCTGTTCCGATCTGATTTCACGTCAGCATATAATCTAAGAAAACTAGAATCGAATCCGAAGTCTTTAAAAAAATCAAATCTCTAGACTTCTTAAAAGGAGCAGGCCCGGATGGTATCCCCCCTCTCTTTGTTAAAAGATGCGATTCTGAATTGGCTTTGTCTTTAACGGAAATTTTTAATCGCTTAATGAGGGAATGTATATTTCCAAGTGAATGGAAAAAAACTCGTATTGTACCCGTTTACAAAAAAGGAGATCGTTCAGAAATAAAAAATTACCGTCCTATATCAATTCTGTCATGCTTCTCAAAGTTGTTTGAAAGCCTAATTAATATATCCTATACTTACTAAACACTTTAATAATATCTTTGTTGGTTCTCAGCACGGGTTCAGAACTGGGTTCTCAACACAAACAAACCTAGCAGTTTTAGTTTCGGACTTGACGTTAGCAATTGGTAAAGGGGAACAGAGAGATGGCATTTACACTGATTTTAGTAGTGCTTTTGACAAAGTGGACCATAAAATTCTTCTTAATAAGCTTTATTAATATGGACTAGGGATATCTGTAGTTCAATGGTTTAAATCATATCTTTTACAGAGACCATTAACCGTTTATGTCACTGGATTTGAATATTGTGCCAAAAGCGGGGTGCCAAGGTTCACATTTAGGACCACTATTGTTCCTTGTTTTTATTAATGATATAACTGAATATATTAAGAATTGTAAATGTTCACTTTTTGCCGATGATCTTAAATTGTATAACACAATCAAATCATGTGACGACATACAATTAATCCAAGATGATCTTAGTAATATCGCCAAATGGTGCCGCCTTAATCACGTGACTCTTAATGTTAGCAAATATTTCCACATTAAATTTACCCGAAAAAGAAAACCACTTGTGTCTAAATATACTATTGAAAACGCACTAGTAAAAGAGGTATCCGTGATCAAAGACTTAGGAGTCACTCTTGATAGTCGGTTAACATTTGTCTCGCATATCGATGAAATTGTTCACAAAGCTGCACAGAATTTGGGATTTCTTAAACGGAACGCTCAAGGTACCTGTAGGGCGACAAAAATTACTTTATTCAACGTATTGGTACGCAGTTGTCTGAAATATGCTAGTATTGTTTGGAATCCCCATTACAGTGTTCATTCTCAACGCATTGAAAGCATTCAACGAACTTTTACAAGACATCGTGAATTCAGTGAAAACGACTTCTCTTACAGGCAGCCATATCACGAAAGATTGGTTTAATATTCTGTCTCTTCGTGTAAGGAGAGAAATCCTTGACTTGAAGTTTTTAAACAAAATAATACATAATATAATTCTTAGTCCTGATTTAACTGAAAGCATTTCAATATCTGTCCCTTCCAGAAATCCTAGGAATAAGATCCACAACATATTTTACGTACCTAGTGTGAGATCTGACCTCGGTAGCCAAGCTCCAGTTTTACGTATATGTGCTAAATATAACAATTTACAGAAATCGATTCCTAGCATTGACATTTTTCATGATTTCTACTCTGCTTTTACACGTAAGCTATTAGATCACTTCAATAAAATGTAGCATAATTTAATTTTAGAATTGTAACAGATTTTTAACAAATATTAATACTTTAAACTATTGTATACAGTGAACGCTATGTACACTAGTAATAGATATAATACATATCAGACTCTTGCTTTATATTGTAAATAAGATTATCTGAAATGTTATATATGTATATTGTTAGTGTGCTTGTATAAATAAATAAATAATGAAGTACATTATCAACTGCCAGCTCCTGCGGTACCTAGAGGAGCATCGGCCGATACACGACCGCCAGTACGGCTTCCGTCGAGGTCGCTCATTTGGTGATCTTCTAATTTACACATAGATGGATGGAAGCAGTTGAGACCAGAGGAGGCGCTTTCAGCCAGTCAGGATATAACGAAGGCCTTTGATGGGGTTTGGCAAAAAGCGCTTCTTTCGAAGCTACCTTCCTATGGGTTCTCCGAGAAATTGTGCAACTGGATCACCAGCTTTTTTTCAGATCGGAGCATCAAGGTGGTTGTTGACTTGGTGCTTGCTCTGATCTTAAATATGTCACAAGGTGTTCCACAATGTCACACGTATGTTTGGTATTCCACAAAGCTGCGGACCGTCTCCTACTCTGTTCCTTCTGCATATCAATGATATTTTACAAATCAGTAAAATTCAGTGCTATGCAGACGATAGCACTGTTTATGCTCTTTACATTGGCCGCACTAATATTTCTCGAGAATACGTCGACAAGTGCCGAAACAAACTTGTGTCTAAAATCGAATCTTTGTTAAGCAAAATCTCGGATTGGAGTCGACTAAACTTAGTCCAATATAACCAAAAAGACCAAGACGTAACCTACGCGTTAACCGCTAAAAAGTCATCTTTTGTCGTAACTGCGTAATTTGAGGACACTTCTGTGACTGCCACAGCTAGCATCGGAATACTTGGCGTAGACATTTGGAGCAACGTCCAGTACCGTGGTCAATTGGAACTTAAAAAAGCTTGGTGTGCTTAGTAAGACAGTACTTTACGTATTCAACGTAGGGCGGCTCGAGATATTAACGATCAAACTCTTTCCTATCGGCTTGATCCTTTAGCTCTGGGTAGAGATGTTGGAGCTCTCTGAATCTTCTACCACATTTATAACGGGAAGTGTTCCGAGGAATTGTTCGGACCGATACGGGCCACTGAATTTCATTATCTGACATCGCGCCAAAACCGTAAGATATCCAGTGTGTGTGTCCACATAAATGCGATTTCTAAGACATTTTTTGCCGTGCACAAATATTTTGTGGGACCAACTGTCGCTGGCAGTCTTTTGAACCGTTACGACCTGTTTGTTAACTTTCAAGAAGAGAGCGTATTCTTTCCTGAAAGGTCAGTATCTCATTTGCAAGCCCTGCGGTGTTGCAGATGCAGATCATGAATCTGATGCATCTCTGCAGCTTTGAGATTTGATAAAATTTGGTAGCTGGTTCTGATCCAGATCTGGGTCAACATTTATGATACTTTTTACTTCTAGAAAATTAACACGAGTTTGATAAATACTGTTAAAATGTGCTTTTCCCTAAACCAAGCAAAACGTGAGTAAGTAGCTAGTAAATTAATAAAATGTGACTGTATATTTAAATGAGCAAATATTGCGTTTCCTGCCTGTTTTCATTGTATAGTACGTAACAATTGTTCTACTATTTACATATTTTAATTATATATCTTCTACATATAATACAATTCTAACTAAGTCAAATCTGTGCATTACATATTTTTTGGAAAATCTAATTGAAATAGACATATATGACTGGCAATGTCAAAAAGTTATCAGATCTCATGTAGAGCCAAGCTTATTACTCTACACGCCCTAACTCTACATGATCTAACTTCACAAATACTACACCTTAGTTAAAAATATGTGGCTTGGCCATTTCGCTACATTCACATAGACGTCACAATGAAATATTAATTTACTGTTCATTGTTTTTTTGTTATATAATAGTTTTTGTAGCTACGAAACGGCCAAGCCACATAATTTGACTAAAGTGTAGAGTTTGTAAAGTTAGGTTAAATTGGTTCATCAATGCAGATCGATACAGAGGCCGAGTCTATTGTTTTTAGGATTTTTGTCTGTCTCTCTGTCTGGTTGTCTGTCTGTGACCGCATCACAAGTAAACCACTGGACGGATTTCGATGAAACTTGGTATGATTTATGATTGATGATAGCCGGTTCCCTGGGTTATTATATAGGATACTTTTTAAAAATAACTCATCTCTGAGAAAAAAGACAAAAAAATGTTCAAAATAAAACTATGCTAACCAAACTATAAAAATTTTAGCAAGATAACTTACAAAACATGTAAAAATAATTTAAATAGTTTCTAAAAAACAATATAAATAGCCATATTTTTATATGTTTTATATATAGTTTTTTGTGTAAATTTGGGCATAATTCCACGTAGAAATTGCTTCCAGCCCCAATTTGTTGCTGTTAGCTCGTTACCCAACCAAGTTTGGAGCTGATAATATGCCCTGTAACAATGTTGTTCTGCTGCTCCTTCTGTGGGTGGGAGGTTTGCCAAAACGAAACGAAAAACCCAGACCCGCCTAGCCCCTTCCCCACTTCTCCACGAAATACCATTTGATGGGCTACAATTTTTCGTAGGTCACTCAGGTATATATAATTTATCTTAAAATAGTTATAAATAGGCATCTACGCATATAATTTAAAGAAGATTCGACAACTTTCTCCAAATATTGTAGATGTCTTTAAAACTTCCCGGTAGTACGAAACCCAACTTTAGCTGAAGCCGTGGCGTCAACTAGTTACAATAGTTTTCTTGATAGTATGCGCCTGATTAAATTTATAAGCAAAAAAAAATTTTGTACGTAAAGAGAACCATTTTCTTAAGCAAAAATTTTGCAATTTCAAACCATGTCAATAGATTTTTGGTCTTTATTTCTCTACAATGCGCCCTAAAGCGCCCGAAAGTACGATCCTACACCAATTTATTTATTTGTTTCAATTTTCAGTCCAATTCATTGTCAAAATTCTCTCATTTCTCATCATTTCAGGTTTCTCTGTATTTTAAATAAATACATGCAAGCTTCAATACGTTTATATTTACAAAAACAAAATAACAACAAAACTAAGACACTATCTTCTAACACCTCAAACAAAAACATAATATTAAAACAAAAAAAATAAACTATGAATAAGAGCAAAAATCAAGAAAACTTATAAGAGCGTTTATTGAGTAGGTACCTACCGTTTAATAGATCGTAGTCATGAACCATCGAACCGCGCAGTATTTTATTGCTACGCGCCAAATATGCTGAAATGTACAGATAAAAAATTATGCTTAATATAAAATGAAGTTAACCTCTCCGTCAGAGTAAACCACTTTGTTTTTGTTAACTTAGTTGCTTGTGGGTGTTAGAGTGTGGTAGGTGGTGTAGGTCAGTGGGTATTAGATATTCCGCGCGACGGAAAACGCTAATTTAAGAGTAACTAAAGCACTTAAAGCACTTAGTTCTGTAAACGGTTTTTATTTTCTTAATAGAATTTTAAATGATTATATTTATCTATTTGTAGGTTTAAAATACTTAAAATAATAATATTGAATGTAAGATTATTAAAAGCGAAAATAGTAAATCGAAGTAACATACTTTTTTTAGAAAGATTTTTTTACAAAACCTGTGCTTTTATTTCTGTTGAATTTTAGTAGATACTAAAGATTATTAAAGTTTAACTATACGAGTACACAAATTATAATAAAATTCTAACTTAGTCAAATCTGAATGTTCAATATATTTTAGAAAATCTAATTGAAATAATCATTATTAACTTATACAGGGGCCGAGGCTATCGTTTTTATAATTTTTGTCTGTCTGTCTACCTGTCAACCTAGGAGGATAAAATCACTAGACAAATTTTGAAAAAAATTAGTGTGATGATAGCTGGTTATCCGGGGCAACATAATTATACGATAACTTTATTACCGCAAAATATTTAACTTCAGGGAAATCTATAAATACAACAAAATTCTAACTTAAATGAGTATATACACTACATATCGGTTCAGGTTTACATATGGGTTCAGGTTTCCTAATTGCTGCAAAGGATATGCAAGCAAGCTAAAGCATATTGGTCAGCTGTCTCAAAACGCAAGAAGAAAGCTGCTAGATCTAACGTTTCTATCCAAGTTACTAAATAATAGAATCGACTGCCCGATTCTAATGTCGAAAGTAAATTTTAATGTACCCGTGAGAAATTCTAGAAAGCAAATTCCCCTCTTTCGAATTAATAAACATAGAACAAACTTAGGAAAAAATGCGCCAATTAACCAGATTTACGCCATTAATATCAGAATTAATTGCTATCTTGAGTAAATTCAATTTTAATGTATTTTTCGTTATTTTTAATATTGTTCTAATCAGATTGCATGCCGTTTTCTTCTTGATTAATTTGTTTGGTCTCGTTTTAATTTTTAATTTATAAAATATAACATAACATAATAGACATAGATTATTAACAATTTTAATTATTTATTATTAATTATCTTTGTTATAAAATTTTATTATTTTAATTTGTAATTGTAATTGTAATTAATTAATTATTTAAAAAATAAATTAAATCTAAATTGTTATACTATTAATACTATTGTGATAGCCTGTAAAAGTAGCATGTTGTAACTACCTGTAATTGTATAATATGTTAACTACTTGTTACTAATAGATGGCGGTACGTGTGTTTAGAAATGTTAAACGTTAATTACCACTAGTCCCTACTAGATGGCGTTACGTGTCAGTTGAAACGCGCTATCGTTTGGTTGTTTCCAATAGGTTAAGTTAAAATTTTGCATTGATGTCTGTATGCTCTAGAAGAAATAAATAATAGTACGATCCAAATCACTGGTGGTTTTATTGTGAATAGTAGTGAATAGTAGAGTGAATAGTGAGTTCGCGACGCCAGTAGAAGACGGAAGTGTCTTCAGAAGCAAGGTAGCGGATTGTACATTTGGTCCCTCGGAGCCGGATTACTGGCCCTAGCCAGGGTCTTTTTGAGAGTCGGCATCGACGTGGTGGCAGATTGTCATCGATGGTGCCAACCCTGGAGTGCTGAGCCAGGGATTTCAGCCTAGAAGACAGGCGGTGACGTCAGCAGTATTGGAGGGAGCGAGAGACGTAGCAGCTGATGACGTCAAGAAGAAGCCCATGATGTCATGACCAGACCCAGGAGTTTGAAGATAGTTTAAATAAATGTTAGTGAGTGAAGTGCCGTTAAACTGTAAGTACATTAATCTTTCATAATAATTGCCAAGCTAAAGTGGACCTTAAGTCAAAGAAGAATATAACATAAAATTCGTAATTAGTGCATGGACATAGACTAATCATCGCAAAAAAGTGAACCGACGGGGAACCTATGCCCAAATTTGTCTATATCCAATTGTCAAATTGTCAAACACTTAGAAGAATCATTGCTTAGAATATTGACTTAGAAAAATTAGTGTGAATTTATTGGACATTGAATATTTGGATTGTTTTGTTACTTTTAATATTTTGTTACTTGTAATATTTTGTAATAATTGAATTTTACCTCTTTTAAAATAATTTTAGTGTTGTTAGTGGATCATTAAAGGATTGCCATGGACACATTTAATAAACTGCAGGAGGATAATAAAGAGCTTATCTCTAAAGGTAAAATCAACTTTAGGAAATCATCTAAAGATCGTATTTCAGTTTCATATGTTGAAACGCGTTTAGAGGCTTTAGAGAATCTGTGACAATCGTTTTGTGACACACATCGGCAAATAATTACAGAAATTAGTAAGAAGGAGTTAGAGACTTCCAGTTATTATACAAATTCAATTTATGACCAAACCGAAAATTTAAACTTTGATTATAAAACAGAATTAAAAGATGTTTTAAATAAATTAAAATCTAAAGTTAAATCTGTAGCAGAAACTTCAAAAGTATCCATTGAAGATAAATCTAATTATTTTGTTAAACTACCTGAGATTTCCATACCGAAATTTTCGGGAAAGTATTCAGAGTGGACAAGTTTTAAAGATCTTTTTACGTCATTAATTCACAATAATATTAAATTAGATGATGTTCAGAAACTGCATTATCTCAAAGGTCATTTGTCGGGAGAAGCGGAAAAGCTTTTAAGACATGTTCCTATTACTGAAAAGAATTATAGTGTTTGCTGGACTCAGTTAACTAATCGTTATGATAATAAAAAATATTTATCTAATAATATTCTAAGACGTTTTATGAGCCAAAAATCTTTGCAATATGAATCATCTAATGCTATTAAGGAGATATTAGATAATATGAACGAATGTTTAAGCGCGTTACAAAACATAGGCGTTGACATTAGTAATTGGGATATCATTGTTATTTATATATTGACTCAAAAGCTTGATCCTGAGTCCAGAAAGCAATGGGAGTTAAAGTCAAATGAAACTGAAGGATTGCCCACTTTGTCTGCTTTTAGGGAGTTCCTAGAACATAAATTTAGGTCATTAGAGTTTTTGGACACTAAGCATATTATTTCTAAGACCCATAACGCACGAAAGGCTATTAATGTCGCTCAAGTAGAAAGCCATAATGCTAACTTTAATAATACCAATTTAAACTGTCAATTTTGTAAGGCAAATCATAAATTAATAAATTGTAAAGATTTTGCTAAAACTGATTATGAAGCACGACATAGTTTTATCCAGACCAGTCGTTTGTGTTTTAACTGTTTCAGCCCGAACCATTCCGTTTACTCATGCCGCCAAGTCACTAGATGTAGAGTGTGTAAACGGAAGCATCATTCTCTGCTCCACCCCCCGAATGTAGTGAAGAGCACGGAGAGTGCCGAATCTAGAGATAAAGGTGTAGTAGTTTCTTCGGCAACCACATCACAAAGTGTAACTAAATTAGATACTTGTTATTCAAATAATTGTAGCCAAGTTCTCCTGGCTACAGCTATTGTGGAGGTAGAGTCGCGAACGGGTAGTATTGGTCTAGTTTATAGATGTTTGTTGGATCAAGGCTCACAGGCTTCGTTGATCACGGAGTCGGCTGTCCAAGCTCTTGGACTGAAGAAAATTCCCAACAAGGTTCACATTTCCGGAATAGGAGGTAGAAATGAGTCTTTAGCTTCTATGTCAGTAGTTGAAATCAAACTAAAGTCAATTCATAATCCTCAATTTACATTGGTCGTCAAAGCACACGTGCTTAGCAAACTGACATCTTTTCTTCCCTCAAAGAAGGTAGATGTTCAGCTGTGGCCAGAACTAACAAGGTTGAAGTTAGCTGACCCGAAGTTTGACGTACCAAATAAAATAGACTTGTTACTTGGCGCAGAAGTGTATGGTCAGATTTTAGTTGAAGGTCTTATCAAGGGTCCTCCCGGGTGTCCTGTAGCCCAGAACACCCAATTAGGATGGATCTTGTCTGGTCAAATTCAGTCAGGTCAAAGTCAAAGTTCAGAGTTGTGCCAAGGAAATACTATTATTGTCAGCATGCACACCCAGTGCAATGACAATCTTTTAAGAAAGTTCTGGGAATTAGAGGATGTTTCATCTAAGAAGAAAATGCTTACTGAAGATGAGCAAAAATGTGAAGACATTTTCAATAATACTGTAACCAGAGATGATTGCGGACGATATATCGTGAAGCTTCCATTTCGTGACGTCAACCCAATCTGCAAAAAGGGAAATTTTAAAGAAATTGCAACTAAGAGACTGTGTCAACTCGAAAAGAGATTATCAAAAAATATAGAATTTAAAGAACAATATGCGCAAGTAATAAATGAGTATTTACATCTTAATCATATGGAGTTGGTTCCTGAAGGACAGCGCGATAAATCAGATGTGGTGTATTTGCCACACCATGCCGTAGTACGTAATGATAAGGTGACATCTAAGGTTAGGGTTGTCTTTGATGCATCCTGCTCTAGAACTAATGGTGTGAGTCTGAACAATGATCTGTTAGTAGGTCCGTCTCTTCAAAATACTTTGAGGCATATTGTTATGCGATGGCGCAAACATCCTATTTGTTTGGTAGCAGACATCGCTAAGATGTACCGACAGGTGAAGGTAAAACTGGACGATGCAGATGAGTTTCAGCGTATATTGTGGCGCGATGAATCTGGAACAATACAACATTACAGAATGTTACGTGTTACTTTCGGAATTGCGTCTGCACCTTACCTTGCCGTTAGAGTCCTGCAGCAAGTAGCCTATGATGAAGGTGTAAATCATCCCGCTGCTGTGGAGAAAATAATAAATGATTTCTATATGGACGATCTTATGACGGGTTGCCAAACGGTCGAAGAATGCCTGAAAATAAAAAATGAAATTAGTAACATATTGAGTAAGGGAGGATTTGAATTACAAAAATGGGCAAGCAATAATAAGGAGTTTATGGAAAAAATAGGAAAGGGAAGAGGAGAGACGGAGTCTAAGTTAAAAATAGGAGAAGGAAAGGAAACGGAATCTATACAGAAAGTATTGGGACTTACCTGGGATAGTGGCACAGACGAAATTGAATACAGTGTCCAGCTACCACAGTTAGAATTTCCAGTAACAAAGAGGAAAGTAATTTCGGATATTTCGCGTTTGTTTGACCCTTTAGGATGGATAGCACCAACTATTATTACTTCTAAAATATTTATTCAAAAACTTTGGATATCAGGTATAGATTGGGATCACGAACTTCCACCTCATTTGTTACAAGAATGGAATGAATACTTACCGGTCAGATCTTGCAAAACTCAATCGTTTCCGCATTCCTCGATGGATTCATACAAATGCTGATGATAAAGAAGTAGAGCTGCATGGATTCAGTGATGCTTCGAACCATGCCTATGCTGCAGTTGTATACATTCGCATTATAGATAAGAATAATGAAGTGCATGTAAATCTCATCACATCCAAGACCAAAGTTTCTCCAATTAAACAAGTTTCAATCCCTCGCTTGGAGCTCTGCGGAGCTCAGCTTCTTGCCAAGCTAATTTTGGAAGTTTCAGAGATATTGGGGGTTCCTAAGGAGAAAATTCACGCTTGGACAGACTCTACTGTGGTACTTGCATGGCTCAGTAGTCATCCAAGTAAATGGAAAGCCTTTGTTGCCAATCGCACTTCGGAGATCTTGACAATTTTAGAGCGAAGTCAATGGGCACATGTAAAATCTAAGGACAACCCAGCTGATTGTGCATCAAGGGGTATCACAGATTATGAAAATTTAAGCTTGTGGAGACATGGTCCATCTTGGCTAAGGGAATTTACTATCAACTACAGTCCACAAGAAGAATGCCAAGATACCAAACTGGAAGAAAGAGATAAAAGAGTTGTTCATACTGTAGAGAGTATTGAGTTAGAAGAAGAACTATTTACAAGATTCTCAACGCTTCGAAAATTAATTAGATCGGTTGCTTATTTGAGACGTTATTTTGAATGGTTACATTCTTCTCGTAAAATGGTTTTCCCTACTTATCTTACAAATCTAGAGTTAAATAAGGCATTAGAAAAATGTATAATTCACTTTCAGAAGAAGTTCTTTTTGTCTGACTTCGAAAGTATTATTAAAATTAAATCAGTAGCTAAGAAGAGTAAACTTGTATCTCTTAATCCTTTTATAGATTGTAATGGGTTGTTAAGAGTGGGAGGACGGTTGCAGAATGCTGAGTTAAGCGACGACATGAAACATCCCATTTTGATTCCACGTAACTCGCATTTAGCACAACTCATCATCGCAGATGCACACGAAAGGACTCTTCATGGAGGCCCACAGTTAATGCTTAGTTTTATTAGGACGAAGTACTGGATCGTTGATGCTAAGAATTTAGTCAAGTTATATGTCCGAAAATGCGTCAAGTGTATACGTCATGCTCCTCCATCTAATCAACCCATTATGGGTCAGTTGCCTGCATCTCGAGTAACAGCAGACAGACCTTTTCGTCAGACCGGTCTAGATTATGCAGGACCCATTGCAATAAGAACCACAAAGGGTAGAGGTCGTCGCTCTATGGAAGGTTATATTTGCCTCTTTATATGTATGGCTACTAAAGCTATACATCTTGAAGCCGTCAGTGATCTGACTGCTGAAGGATTTATAGCCGCATTTAAGCGTATGGTGGCTAGACGAGGTCACGTTTCAGATTTGTGGAGCGATAATGGTTCCAATTTCGTGGGTGCTGAAAGGGAGATCAAGAATTTACTTTTGAAAGAAAGGTCGAGTGTATCTATGGAGATAGCCAATTGGTTTTCTAGTAACGGCACTACTTGGCATCGTATTCCACCCTACACCCCACACTTTGGTGGATTATGGGAGGCGGGAATTAAATCGACGAAGCACCACCTGAAAAGAGCGATTGGGAACTCAACTCTGACGTTTGAGGAAATGAGTACAGTTCTTTCCCAAATTGAGGCATGCCTTAATTCAAGGCCATTGACTACTTTAAGTGATGACGCACAAGATCCATTTCCACTTATACTGGACATTTTCTTGTAGGAGAACCTCTTTTACTTGTTCCAGAGGCCAATTATGAGACGTCAACAATATCTAGTCTCCGAAGGTGGCAATTGGTACAGCGAATGACGCAGTACTTTTGGCGACGGTGGTCTAATGAGTATCTCTCTCAGTTCCTACACCGTTATCGTTGGAATCGTCACTCTCCTGAGCCTAAAATCGGAGATGTAGCCTTAGTTAAAGAAGAAAATCTTCCACCAGCCAGATGGCTTTACGGCATAATTGTTGACAAACATACTGGTCACGATAATGTTACGCGTGTTGTAAGTTTAAAATGCAAAGGCATTGTCATCAAAAGACCTATATCTAAAATTTGTATTTTACCAGTTAATAATTAAGTTGAGAACTGAGATAACGTATGTGTTAAATTTTAAGGTTTGTTTTGTTCAAGTTTGTTGAAAATTTTGTTTGTTTAGTTACATAAAATAAAAGAAGTTTAATTTTTATACTGATTGTTTGTTAAGTTTGTTTATAAGTTAATTTATAATTGTTTGCATTTCACCCACAATGGACTAGACTTTGTCAAACTGTTTAGTTTAATTTCTTATGAACCGTTCGGTCCATGGTGGGCGGAATGTATAATATGTTAACTACTTGTTACTAATAGATGGCGGTACGTGTGTTTAGAAATGTTAAACGTTAATTACCACTAGTCCCTACTAGATGGCGTTACGTGTCAGTTGAAAAGCGCTATCGTTTGGTTGTTTCCAATAGGTTAAGTTAAAATTTTGCATTGATGTCTGTATGCTCTAGAAGAAATAAATAATAGTACGATCCAAATCACTGGTGGTTTTATTGTGAATAGTAGTGAGTGAATAGTGAGTTCGCGACGCCAGTAGAAGACGGAAGTGTCTTCAGAAGCAAGGGAGCCGATTGTACAGTAATTAAAAGTACAATTATCATGAGAAATCATATTATATAACCTAGTTTTAAGTATTGTAATATTGTAACTTTTGTTGATAGTGCAATAAATAAATAAATTAATAAATTAAATTCATTAAAAATAAAAAAATATCTTAGGTACGTGAATAGTTAAAATTTTTTGTGTGTCTCTCCGTCTGAGACCACATCACAAGAAAACTACTGCACTATCTATACTTACGGCATTATATATTCTGTGCTTACGGCATGACGATTTTAAAGTCGATTCTAATAGATCTCGACGAAATACGACGAAAATGAAGGATACATACAATCTTCGATATGTTGCTTATCGGTGGTGTAGTAGCTAGCACGTACGATCATACATCGAGAGGTCCTGGGTTCGAGTCCCGAGTCAGACCAACTTTAGTTATTGAGTTTTTCTGTTTAGTAAGCCTCAGTAACCGCCCGGAGTTGGGAAGATGGTGGTGTGTCACCCCTGTGCCTCGGAGAGCACGTAAAGCCGGTCCTTCGCCTCAACTCTCACTGATCGTGTTAAACAGTCATCCCACCGGAGTATGAGAGTGACAAGAATAGGGTCTGTGCGTATACTTGTGCACTATAATATCTCCTGCGCAGTTGGCCAGTCTCAATGAGATTGGCTGCCGTGGCCGGAATCGGTCGGAAAACATTATTATATTATGTTGCTTAGTATTTGAGGAAACGATAAATCGAAGTGAACATTGAAACAGTCGAAAAATGAACATTCTTTGGAGGGAATTTTATAGATTTTATTAAAGAAAAAACGAAGAAACCGAATATTTTTTTTTTAAATCTTCCGCAGAGTTAAAAATGATGATACTGTGAGATCTAAGGAAAGAAAAACTTTATTAATTTTTATAATGGCATTTGATAAATTTTCAAAAACTAATAAAGAATAAGGGGAAGGAAAATGAGGGAGAAGAAAGAGTAAAGTTAAGGGGGTAAGGGTTACTTAAATTTGTTTACAGAAATTCGAAGGTTGAACTGTGTTGATATATAGAGAGGGAACTACAACGAAAGCTCTACAAGTATCCACCTTCAAGTCGTAGCGCATAGCACAGTTGAATCCCGTATTTAAGAGCTTTCGAATGCTTTGTGTAAAAAATTATCTTTTATTCCCTGACAGTGAACAAACTTAGTATGTGATTTGATCAAAATAATGAGTTAAGAATCTTAAAATACTCGCGTGGTTATATTATATGGATGCATCAGTGGCTACACTTAATATTTAACACAATATGTGTAATATATGCGTGTATCCGAACGTAACACAAGTACAGACGTTTATAAATGACAGTTCAACTACTAACTAATTTGGTACAGACTGTATAGTTTTTAGAATAATGATCTGAGTAACATGGTGGCGTCACTTGCCAACCGACATCATCTGGGTACTACCGTCAATTAGTGAGCTCTGTAATAAAACATAATAATTAATATTAATATATGGTGTGTTCATGAATAATTGTTGTTTTATTCATAAGAATACTACGTGGCGCAGTCGATTGTGAACATACGTGCATTAATGAGTGGAGAAGAAAACAAGGACTTGGAAATGTCGGGCGTCGAATACAGAATGCCGGCCCCATTGGATTTGGAAAACATCGATGAAGTATACGCAAAATGGAAACGTTTCCTTACAACTTTTAAGGTATTCTTGTCAGCATCTGGCCTTGGAAAAGTCACAGAAACAAGAAAGGCTTCAATATTGCTAAACTGCATTGGACCGGCGGCCCAAGAGTTATACTTCAATACACTTCAGGATTCACAACTAAAAGAAGACAAATTGGATGAGGTAATAAAAGCTTTTGAAGACCATTTTAAGCCAAAATCAAATGAAATTATTAATTCATTTCATTTTAGTCGTAGAGTACAAGAAGATGGAGAAAATTTTGACAATTTTTATACAGAGTTAAGGAAAATAGCACAAAATTGTAATTTTGAATCACACCTGGAGAGAATGTTAAGAGATAAAATAATACATGGGATAAGAGACAGAGATGTTCAACGGAAACTACTTGGAGAGGACGGGTTAACTTTAGACAAAGCGGTGAAGATCTGCAGAACATCGGAGCTGTCCAAGAAGTATGTGGAGACATTATGTAAGCAGCAGCCCTTGGTACAAGAAGTAGAGGCAATCCAGACTAAGAAACCTGAAGATTCTCAACAAGATACATCAAACAAAGCTAAGTATAATCAGTTGAATAATACCTCTACATACTTGTGTAAAAAATGTAATAAACGGCATGGGCCAAGAAGTTGCCCTGCTTTTGGTAAAATTTGTAACATCTGTAAAAAATTAAACCACTTTTCTGTTGGCTGTAAACTGAGAAATAAGATTCATTCATTAGATATAAATGATAATGGAAATGAGGGTCCTGTGGACTTATGACTCATACGGGTTTGTAATACAATCGAAAATAATAGAAGGGATTGGATAGAGACTCTAAAAATTGAATCTAAATATTTAAAATTCAAATGTGATTCAGGGGCACAAATAAATGTATTGTCTTTAAAAGATTTAAAAGAAATTGTCGATGATGATAGTCCTAAATGGTCTGAGACAAAAATAGTGTTAGAAGTTTTTGGGGGAACACACCTTAAACCATTAGGTAAACGAATATTAACAATTTTTAAGAATAATGAAGCATTTCAAACTGAATTCATAATTGTTGATAAAAATGTGCGACCAATTTTAGGTTTGCCTTCATTAATAGAACTTAATTTTTTAAATTTTGGTAATAATAAAAGCACAGTTAACTCAATTAATACTAAAGACAATAAGAATATGTTTATAGAAAAATATTGTGAACTTTTTCAGGGTGTAGGCGCTTTTGAAGAGCCGTTGGACCTGCACATCCAGCCCGGAGCTAAACCAGTTGTGAAACCACCAAGACGGGTACCTAATGCATTGCTGTCTAGATTACAGGATAAATTAAAGTCGATGGAGAATAGACAAATTATTTCCAGGGTCGAACATCCTAGGAGTTTTGTGAGTAATCTTGTTATTATTGAAAAAAAAGATGGATCATTAAGAATCTGTCTGGATCCTAAAGATCTAAACAATGTGTTATTAAGAGAATATCATTTAATTCCAACTTTGGAGGAAATTTTACCTAAAATAGCTAATAAAAAATATTTTTCTGTGCTTGATTTGTCAGAGGGATTTTATAATATTAAATTGGATGAAAAATCTAGTGAACTCTGTACCTTTAATAGTCCTTTTGGATGTTGGAAATTTAATAGATTGCCTTTTGGTGTCTCTGTAGCACCAGAAATATTTCAAAAATATAATGAAAGAGCTTTTGGCGACATCCCAGGTGTAGTTATATACTGTGACGATTTGTTAATTTGTGCAGATACTGAACCTGAACATGATGCAATATTAACAAAAGTGTTTGAAAGAGCCAAAGTATGTAATGTTCGTTTTAATAAAAATAAATTTCAATATAAACTTAAAGAAGTAAAGTATTTTGGGCATATTTTTTCTTCTGATGGCATGAAAGTTGATCCAGCTCGTGTAGAGGCTATTGTTAATATTAGAAGTCCAAATAATAAAAAAGAATTACAAATATTTCTTGGAATGATAAATTATCTAAGGCAATTTGTGCCAAATCTTGCTAATATTGCATCTCCATTACAATCGTTATTGAAGAAAAATGTTGATTGGATCTGGACAAGTGTACACGAAACAGCTTTTATTAATATTAAGAATAAAATAAGCAAAGCCCCAGTCTTACAAAATTTCAATACTCAAGTACCAATTGTAATTCAGTGTGATGCCTCAAAAGATGGGCTTGGTTGTTGTTTATTACAAAATGGTAAGCCAGTTAGCTTTGCTTCTAGGAGTTTAACATCATCGGAAAAGAATTTTTCACAAATAGAAAAGGAACTTTTAAGTGTTGTTTGGTCAACAAGGAAGTTTCATTATTACATATATGGGCAAAAGTGTACAATATTAAATGATCATAAACCCTTAGAATCACTTCTTAAAAAACCCATACATGAAGTTCCTTCTCCAAGACTACAAAGATTAAAACTAAAATTGTTAAAATATGACCTTGAATTTAAATATTTAAAAGGAAAACTAATGTTTATTGCTGACTTACTATCTCGCTCATGTTTAAAAAGTAATAATACGGATGATTCTTATATGTATGAAGTCATCCATTGTGTAGGTCTTGCTAAATACTTACAATGTACAGAGGAAGCTAAACAAAAATTTATATTGGAAACTAGTAGAGATTTAGAATTAAAAAAGTTGCTAGAGTTTACTAAGGAAGGTTGGCCTGACAATGTTAAATATGTTCCTAGTGAGTTACAACATTACAATAAATTTAAATCAGATATAACCTGCGATGAGAATCTGTTATTTTTAAGAGAAAAACTTGTAATACCTAAGACTTTGAGAATAGAAATCCTAAAAAAGTTGCATGAAGGGCATCTTGGAATGTGTAAAATGAAAAGCTTAGCTAGGGAATTATATTACTGGCCCAATATGAGTGATCACATAGAACAGTTTGTTAGAAAATGTTTTGTATGTCAAACACATCAGAATAAAAATATTAGGGAACCTTTGTTATCACATGACATTCCAGAGTTACCATTTTTAAAATTAGGAGTAGATATTTTGGACTTCAAAAATAAAAATTACTTGGTCATATATGATTATTTTTCCAAATGGATTGATGTAAAACTTATTCATAATAAAAATGCAAAATGTATTAATAATGCTTTAGTGGATATTTTCTGTAATTTTGGTTCGCCAAATGAAATTGTGTCTGATCATGTTCCATTTGACTCCAAAGAATGTAAAGAATTTGCCTCAGAATGGGGATTTAAATATCTGTATACCAGTCCAAGGTACCCACAAGCAAATGGAATGGCAGAACGAGCGGTTCAAATTGCAAAAAGAATGTTAAAAAAAATGTTATGATGATAAGTCCGATCTTAGAATAGCATTGTTACATTACAGAATGTCACCTGTATGTGGTACTAACTTTTCTCCTGCACAATTAATGATGAATAGAAATATAAAAGCTAAATTGCCTGTTAGTTTTACATATCTCAAACCTAAATTAAATTTAAATGTAAAAGAAAATTTTTATAAGAGTCAAATTAGGAATACTAGGTACTATAATTCAACTACTAGATGTAAAGAAGAGTTTCATATTGGTCAGAATATTATGTTTTTAAAAGATCCAACTGTAAATGTCTGGCTTCCTGGTATTGTTGAAAATAAAAATGGAATAAGATCATATAATATTTTAGATAATAATGGTGTTAGGTATACTAGAACATCTTATCATATTCGACCTGGATGATTTGTCTATTTTCTTTCACTCACTGGTGAATGGATGTGCAGTTGGAATGGTTAAAAATAATTATTTAAGATTTAGAATATAAGTTAATAAAATTGTAATAAAACGAAACCCTTGTAGGTAATATCTTTATTAAAAAAAAAAAGTAGAATAAATACATAATAAACTGTAATTTAATTGTTAAAAGAGGGGAAAGAAAAGTTGTAATGTTATTTATGTATCAGTTTCGAAAAATGGTTGTGTCAAAACCTAAACATAGTTAAGTTGTGTTAAAATGTTAATTTAAGTATTTTTGTTTTTAGAAAGGGAAAGATGTAATATATGCGTGTATCCGAACGTAACACAAGTACAGACGTTTATAAATGACAGTTCAACTACTAACTAATTTGGTACAGACTGTATAGTTTTTAGAATAATGATCTGAGTAACATGGTGGCGTCACTTGCCAACCGACATCATCTGGGTACTACCGTCAATTAGTGAGCTCTGTAATAAAACATAATAATTAATATTAATATATGGTGTGTTCATGAATAATTGTTGTTTTATTCATAAGAATACTACGATATGTTTTTAAGAGTTTCGTAAAATTACAAAAAATGAATATTATATTGTGTACGTAGTGTATTTTAAGCTAAGAAATAGTCTTAAAGTACTGTTCACATAACTATACATGTATATTGACAACCGCTAAGAGAAGCACGCAAACCAGATAATTCTTTGATATAATTAAATCGATTTAATTTCATGGTGAGAAACAGTAGTTACTTTTCAAATCATATTTAGCTATAAAACTATCATCTTAATAAACATGTTTGGGACATTATTAACACAGAGCACCACCTAGTTACATTGTAAGCTATGAGACTTGTGTTATGGATACCAGATAACTGACATTACACAATTAAAACTACGCCAGCGGTGCTCGAGTAACTTAACCTCATTATTATCACTTATTTTTAATAAATTTAAAGATTAATAAAATCAGCAAGAGGATCAAAATGATAAGTCCCTTTACTCTAAAGTATTATAATTTTACCAAACACTTTTTTTAAAACTTATTTATAATAACAAATCAACAATCTAATTATTTAAGGCTATCTTAAATACTTAACTGACTGACCAGGCAAGAACAGTCAGAGGTCCGTACCAGAAAAACGCCCGATCTAAAGAACGTATGGCTCCCATCGTCAGCCGCTTTCCCGCCATATTGCTTAGACATAGTGCCCTCTTTGATCGGTAGCAGGTACTATGTGTAAACAAAGTCCTCCACCACGTTTATCTGTCTGTGTGATAAAATCAAAAATAACTGCCCCGTTTTTCATGCTCATTTCTCCAATGGATGGAGAGGTTCTCGTGGAAGTGTGTATATATATTCTTTATTGCACTTAAAAATGTTACAATTAAATTAAAATATGAAAAGGTACAGGCAAAGGTGGATTTATCCCTATAAGAGATTTCTTCCAGTTTACCCATGGTTGTGAAAGATATCAGGTTTTAGGGTATAACTAGCGAAATCCACCTCTTCGCTCGCGTTAAATCTGGAGAAGAACGCGAGCGAAGCAAAGGTGAGTCACTAGTTTTTATTTATATAGAAGATAACATATAAACTGTGCATTTGCCACAGCTATATAAAAATTTGACATCACTAGCATCGTCAACATTGCTTAAAAAATTATGGAAATTTCATATTCAAGTATATATTAGTTCAATTAAATCCAATTCTGAAGAATATATAATATAAATAACATAATATATAAAACTCGATTCTTTTGTATTTTTAACAAAACTATTTTTTGTGTTCAAAAGAAGATTTAAAAGAGAGAGAGAGACTTAATATAAACTTATTTTTCTTTCTTTATTATATTAAAACATTTAGCTTTATTAATTTATTTACTGGTCACTTATTTTTACTTTATTGTAATAGTCATTATTTTCGATTTCGACAGATATTTTTCGTCTCGTTTTTAATTTTTTAACCTTTTATCTGTCTGTCTTTCTCTCTATGACCGTATTAGTCCAGACATTATAGTAAGTTTGCCTCGGAATTCGAAATACCCAGCCAAAAGTCTGTAATTACTTGTATATTGACACCCTAAAATTTGTCTCATAACCTACATATGGTAGGGTGTACGCAACTATTAAATTTCAAGGTCAAAGGCGCTTTTCTTGTAAATATCTCATTTTCTATGGGTTTTTAGCTATTTGTATTTATTATCAATATTGTAGAATACAGAATTGTCTACAAATTTTGTTTAAAAAAATTTTTCATACAATGAACCGTTTTCGAGATAGAGGGCGGAGAGCGCGCGGTCACAGCATCAATCTCAAAAACCGCTAAACTTATAAAGATGAAAATTTGCAGGAAGGTAGTTTATAAATAGCAGACGTCCGCTAAAAATTGATTTTATGATTGGGCCGGATTAAGGTCTAAGGGCTCTCGCAATTTTGTATGAAGGTTCCTTTGTGCTACAAGCTTTAAACTTGGTAGGGAGTTACTTAATAGTTAGTAGATGTCTGCTAAGAACAATTTTTTTGACAGGGCCGGATTAAGGAGGTCTAAGGGCTGTCGCAAATCTGTATGAAAGACGAAAGTCGTTTATTTTTTGTGCTACAAACTAAAAAACGTGTTTTGCATCAGTGCCAGATTAAGGAGGGCTCTCGCAAGTTTTTATGATAGTTCTTCAGTTTTTGTGCTTCATACTTTAATGTTTTTATGCCACAAACTTATAATTTAGCAGGGAGATAGTTAATAGACAGTAGACGATTTTGCGACAGGGCCGGACATGGACGTATTAACTAATGGACGAGACACATAAGCGGACGTACCTTTACCGGCCTTGACAGTAATCAGGATATTTTAGGCCTGGCCGTTTGATTTTACGTCAGTCTCAAGCACTTACTTGTCAACAAAACATCTCCCAAAAATGACTAAATGTTCTATTAGATGGTGTAAGAACTATAGCAGCGGAAGCAGCACTATTTCTTTTCACTTGTAAGTAATATATTTTATTACATTTAATGTTATTTATCACAAAATTTAAGTAAATGTAAAATAAAATTTCGTATTATTCAACTATGTTAAATATAGTCGATATATCTATGTATTGTTGACATCTGACAACCATCATAAAATGGCTGGATTATACCGTTCAAAACAAATGACAGAACTGTCGAGTAAGTCCATTTGACATCGACTAGTGCTTGACAATGTCGAAAAATATATCGATATTTGACGAAATAACTAAGCAAATAATGGATGTTATTTGTACAGTACAATAACATAAAATACTTTTATCACAGTATCCTACAATCTGATGACAATAAATTTATAATAATATTTTTATAATTAAATAAAAACATTATAAATGCAAAAATTATAATTAGTATGTGTACTTAATTTTTATTTTATTTTAACACATAAATTACACAAAATTTTAGATTTCCTAGGGATCCTTCTCGAAAGAGAAAAAAATTCTTAACAAAAACTTTTGAAGTCTATAATAACTATAATTGAGTAAAAAGTTCATAACAATGTCCTGCTTATTTTAGTATAATTAAAATATAAATACCGGAAGCTTACCCCACCTTTATTCTCCCTTTATTTTCTTTGCCTTACAGCTTATTTATGATACGCCTTTTCTTTCCCATTCGAACGTTCTGGGTTTGATTGTCGGCGAAAAATCAAACAATTTATTTATAATTTATAAATCCTTTATTACACCAAAAAATAATATAAAGATACAGTAGGTACATATACTTCTTATAAGGAGAGCAATAACTGGTATAAGGGCGGCCTTATCACTAAAAGTGATTTCTTCCAGGCAACCTAGTCGGTAAAGAAGCCTGTGGGGTTGCACGGACAGGGGATGGTGTATTGAGGAAGAGAAGAAAAATACATTATACATACAATACGCTAAATATACATATTATAATATAAATACTATACATATATAATATAAATATATACGTATATATTCTACCATATACTTACATAGAGATGACATAAATATACCTACATAAGCTTATAGCGATAAATAGTAGGTTTTAAGATGATGTTTGAAGACTTCTACTGACTCCGATTGACGAATTTCATGTGGTAGGGCATTCCATAAAATAGCGGCTTTGACAGTATAGGAGTCACCATAGGTTTGTGTGCGGCTGACTGGTAGGACTAATTTATTGTTGAATTTTGAACGAAGGTTTAAGGAATGAACAGTAGCAAGAAATTTGAACCTAGTTTTAAGGTAAGAAGGAGTGTGAGGCTGAAAAAGGATAGTATAAAGAAGTGTGAGAATATGTAGATTACGACGTTGTCTAATGGTTAGCCATTTAAGCTGCATTCTATATTGGGATATGTGGTCGTATTTCCTCAAACCAAAGACGTACCTGATTGCCATGTTTTGTAAGCGTTCCAGTTTATTGAGGTGTATCTGTGACAGATCAGGATAGCACACATCTGCATAGTCTAGTAGGGGAAGGAGAAGGGATTGAGCTAGGGATAATTTGGTCTTAGTTGGTAGAAATTTTTTCCATCTCCTCAAACGGCCAAGGACGGCGAAGAACTTCCTGCTTACCTCAGAAATTTGGGGTACCCAAGATAAGGTACTATCCATAATAAGGCCCAAGTTTCTGACGGAGCTACAGAATTGAAGTCGAGTTCCATCGTATATAATAGGAGGAAGAGACGACAAGCTAACCTTGGATATTTGTTGACGAGAGCCAAAAAGGGATACCTGTGATTTGTTTATTATTATTACATACAATATTTATTATTAATATTTAAAATGTCATTGATGTATGTATTTTATCGACTACGTTCAAGCACTAGCATTAGAGTGAATTTTAATGTATTGTGTCAATTTTTTGTGTGCGTTATACTTCAAATGGTTGAAAGTGTTTTCATGCATTTGTATTTTATGACTGGTCCATTAGATACGTCCATGGGGCCGGATTTAAAAGTCCAAGGGTTGTCTCTGGTTTGTATGAAAGTCCGTTACCTTTTGTACTACAAACTTTTTTTGTAGAGAGGTAGTTATTGTTAGTGGAAGACCTCTAAAAACGAATTTTGCGACAGGGTTTGATAAAGGTTATCTAAAGGCTCTCATTATTTTGTAAAAAAGTTCTTCATTTTTTGTGCTATAAGTTTCAAATTTCGCAGGGAGTTAGTTTATAGTTAGTAGATAACCTTTAAGTTAATACGAATCGGACACTTCATTCAAAGGATATTACGAATTTAAAAATATCAAAGACAATAATAATAATAAAATAAAGCACAGCATAGCGGGCAATGGGGAGAAGGAGGGGGAGCCAAGAGCAGGAGAGGTAGCCGAGCACCTAATGATGGATTCTGAAATAGCTGGAGTAATTTTCACAGAACAATCTACAGATCAACTGATTGCGAGTGATCAAATAGAGATTAGTAGCGATTAAAAAAACGAACGCGGGCGAAGCCGCGGGTACCGCTAATATGTTTAAAACTAAAAAACATAAAACAAACATAAAAGACATTGTGCTTTAATTAAGTAAAAAACAGAGCTTTTTTAAATCTACAGTCATCAAACGATCAATTTATATTTCTCTTCGGAGATGTTTAATCCAATTCACCTGACATTATTGTGTCAGCATTCGTATTGTACGATTCGCACAAATTTCTTTTATCAAAAGCTTCCAGAATATCTTCATCAAGATGACGATTAACTATCGCACTACAACGCAAGTCATAGGCAGCATAAGCAAATGGAGTTTTCAACTGATATTCGACTACTTTGCGGAGTGAATGGTTTTGCAAAGAGGGTAGATTATTATTTAAATGCTGGTCACGAGTCGATAAAGGTCGAATTGATATTAAAAGAGACTGGAGTTGACGTGGTTTAGAATTATAACGACGCGCTTGTTCAATTCTTGCATATGCGCCATTTATGAGTTCTTTAATATATTCATTTGAATGCATAACTTGGCCATATAAAATGCGTCCAGCTAGCGTCACTTTTTCTGCCCACGTTGAGCTTTTTTGTAGAGCCCGATCTAAGTCCTCTGTATTTCCTTTAGCAACTAAACTAAACATATGTCGTATAACAGCATTTTGTAATTCTTCCTCAGTTTTATAGTCTTCAAGGTTTTCTTCTATTACCGCTTGTACTTCAGTAGGAGCACCGCCAATGCAGAACACAGTGCCAGTTATACCTGAAAGATTAAATAAATTATATTATATAACTAAAGAAGATTTACGCAAGTTAACGTAAATCGTTAATCCGTTAACAGGTGATTAAAATTGCATATTTTATGTCGTTGCGCTAGTGTTGATACTTATAAAAACTTTTTGATTGGTTCTTAAAGTTAACAAGTTAGGAAAAAAAGAAGTGTAAAGTATTGAAGTATGTAATTTATCTGGCATATTGCCCTCAATGAAAATTAATATATTGAAGTTTTGGTCTGAATGCGAGGCTCGCTTTGGTGTAAATCATCAATTCCCATCCCGTAAACCCATAATACCCATAATCCCATAATACCCATACTATAAAAGTATATATTATATTATTTTCCTTCTTCCCTTACGCGCTAAAAGAATATAACTTGACAGTAATACTGCTAAAAACAATAAAAAACCAAAGCGATCCTACTGTATGGACTTACATATTTTATTTACGGTCGGTACGTTTTAAAGAAACTAAAACTAAGTAATTAACAACTTTCTAAAACTGAATCATTTGAAACCTTTAATCATTTGAATCTTAAAACTCATTATACATTAGTTTGCAAACTAGAAAATCAAAAGATTTTTATACCTTGATCTTCAAAAATTGCTGCCATTTCCAATGCCACCATAGCACCACTTTCATAACCCAGTAAGTAAAATCTATTCTTCAACTGCGCTTTTTCGAGAAGGGTCTGAAAATAACGGTTAAGAATCTAGTGAATACAAGGAATTTTTTTTTCTGTGTAATAATATTATATGTATTCGTATATCGAACACTATTTTATCTATATCTATACTTCTATACTATTATTATAAAGAAGTAAAGTTTGTTTATTAGTTAAATTGTAAGGGGTAATCTCGGGATCTACTGAACCGATTTTAAAAATTCTTTCACCAATAGAAAGCCACATTATTGCTGAGTGTCATAGGTTATATAAAATACCGAAAAATAAAAAGGCTTTTACGTGGTAGTCCGTTTTGCAAAGTGAATCGGAGAAAAAACGGTCGAATGAAAGCGTTTCTTACGAACGCTGCCTTAACTATGAAAGATATATTTTTGAGTTCTAGAGCTTGAAAATGCCTACAAAAAAGTCAACGACAGCATAATCTAACTTTTATATTTAAGTTACAAAAAGTAGTTTTTTTAATATTAATATAGATTATGCCCAATGAAGTGGGCACGGGTCAGCTAGTAATTAATATAACTGAAGACTCCTCATCGGACAAATCTAATATAAATGATGATTGTGACGAATCATGTTAATAAAAGGAATTAAACTATTTTAGTTGTTTTATTTGTATGATTATAATAAGAAGAAAGTAAAACTTTACTTAATGTTAATGTTTTCATTTATTGGTTTCTACCTTAAAATTTTGTTGTCTTCCTGATTAAATAAAATATTACACCTTATTTAAATATTAACATTGATTTTTTCCTATTATTTGTAATGTGTGGCACAATCGTAATCGTTGTGTGGCACAGTAGTAAGGGGGCGGTACCCGTCCATGAAGTACAATATTATTTGTATGGCATTTTAACTTTAATGGCTAACCATTAAATACGAAAGTTTGTGGGCGTGAGCTGTCAAAAAACCATTAATAAAATGGACAAACTATAGTTACTTGATGATGAAATACTTATGTTGGTACTTTTATTTTTGTTGTATTAGTTTATTATTTTAATAGGATGTGATATGATTTTATTAATATATTATACTTTTAATTTTTTTTAATTGTTACTAATAGCATATTTATGTTTTTGTAAAAGCAAGAAATTAAAGGATTTATTTTATTTATTTATACAAATAAATTTCGAGATAAATCTAACAAACAAACATTTTTAATACTATTTTCTACTGATATATCAGTTAAGCAAGTAACTAAAGGCCTAATAAAAATAATCATAAACATGTAGAAACAAAATGTTTTACATTCTTAAATGTATATAAATAATAAATATTTTTTAATAACACACTTCCCGGCTCAATGCTAATTTCTGAGCACTGATAAAATTTAGCTACAGTGACAACCCTGTGACAGGCAACTATGGTAACTATGACAGGTAATTATATCGCGGATTGGGCCGAAGTTGCCCTACTTTGTTCTCTCTCTTTATACTATGAAAATACGCTTACATGGGTTATCGTGTCTATTATCTATACTACTACTAATTAGAGTTTGTTTGTTTGATTGAACGCTAGTTCGAATTGTTTTTTATTGTTTTGGATATTCCGACTAATAGGAGACTAATAGGAGCGGAGAATGAATGTAAAATGATGCAAAAACGGGAAAAAATGTTACTTTTGAGAGCTTCCGTTGCGATCGCTGCGTAAACGGTTAAAATTATGCAAAATTCATTGTATGACGGAATTGTTTCCCTTTAACAGTTCTTAAAAGGTTACAATAGCATATGTTTATCTTTTATGTAATCAAATTTGTTTTAAGGTAATGCATCATTTGCGAAGTTGTTTTTATAAGCATGACATTAATCCTTACCCAAATAAATAAGTTATTCATCACAATTATTTAATTTTGACTAACATTTCTCTTGGCATTATTTAATTTCAATAAAGATATCATAGTTTTGAAATAACTTCGCAAGAAAATATTGATTACCACGTGCAACACGAATCACTAGTGGTGGTGAAGGGAGAAAAACGCAGATAGCTCTTCGAGGTATCATACCACGCGACTCGGAAAGAATTTGGTTTACACCCTTTAGAGCGAGGGTGAAGCCGTGATAAAGACTAGTAATAAAGATATATACACCCAGGCTATATTTACATACATAGTATATAGCCTGGGTGACACAATTAACGATTCGCTTCTACCCATTTAACGATATATTTAATGCTAATTATCGTTTTTTTTTGTTTTCGTTGTACAGTTTGATTAATGATAATTTGATTCTTACTACGGTTTTGCGTATATCATAGAAGGCATATTACTGATCAGCCCATATGATGGTTTTTTTGGAGAAGAAAAAACTAACTATACTGGAAATAAATTATAAATAGTGATGCTTACATTGTAATTTATTATGCTACATTACATATTATTTGAATAATTCAGTCTACATATCAAAAAAATATTGACTATAATATACTCGTATATAAAACGTATTAAGCTCTTTTGAACATCCCAAATACGTCTTTTCTGGTCATGGGTCTCCCAATGCTTGCAATGTAAGCAGGATCAAGTTCAGGTTAGTTACAGATCAGGATAGTCCACCACGCTAGTCAAGTGCGGATTGGTAAAATTTACATGTCTTACAAAAACTTACTAAGTTCTCTCAATCATGTAGGTTTTCTCAATTGATTCACACCTGAAAATATCAAATATACGACACTCGACACACAAATACAGACAGTGGTAGCCCAGCGATAACACGGTCGCTTGGATATCCGAGTGATGCGGGTTCAAATCCAGGTCTCGCACCTCTGATATTTTCATGTACGAATCATTTATATCATGATTATAACTTGTCTTACGGTGAAAGGAAAACATCGTGAGGAAACCTGCATGTCTGAGAAAACCTAAGAAGTTTTCGAAAGACATGTGAAGTCCGCCAACACGCACTAGGCCAGCGCGGTGGGCTATGGCCTGATCCCCTCGTACTGAGGGAGGCCCGTGCCCAGCAGTGAGACGTTAATAAGGGCTGATGGTGATGGGACACTGGGGATTATTGGGACACTGGGGATTATTGACTCACTAGGCGCTTCAAACGATCGCGTTACCTGTGGACTGATGCCTAAATAACTATAAAATAAATAATCTAAAAATTTTGTCTGAAACTTCGGAGTCTATTGAATTACTTACCTTTGCAAATCTGTCAGCCATTTCTTGAATTGTTTCGTTAGGTCTAACAAGACCGGGCTGCAATACTAGGGCACTTAATTTGAGGCGCTCGCACAGAATTTTGAAACGTGAATGTAGACCCTCTATTCCTGGTACCACGCACAAGTAAGTTTGATTTACATCAAATTCATCTTCGCGCTGAAATGATATACATATTATGAATTATGATCATCGAAAAGTGTTCAAATTTTTTTTTTTAATGGTAAAAAGGGGGCAAACTGGCAGGAGGATCACCTGATGGGAAGTGATCACCTCCGCCCATGGACATCTGCAAGCCAGGCTTGCAGATGCGTTGCCGGCCTTTCAGGAAAGGGAGGGATGGAGGAGGAAGGGAAGTGGGAGGGAGGGGGGTAACGAAGGCGGAGGATGAAGGAAAGAGGGAGGGGGGAAGGAGAGTGGGCCTACCGGACTCTCACTCACCGGACGAAACGCGACAGCATAGCTGCCACTTCACGCCGGTCTTCTGTGAGAGAGTGGTACTAATGAACTATACGGGGCGTGCCGGCCCATTCGGCTGCTACCCGAAGGTAACAAGCATATGGTACTACCACTTGCAAAATATCAGTGGTGGACAGATAATTAGAAACACGGAGTCACTTACGGGTGTAAATTGCTGTTTATGTTGCTATTGCAAATAATGTTGATTTTGTTAATTGATTTACCACATTAAAATAATTCGATAATAACTCTTTAAAAATTATTATTAACATTTAGTCAAGTAATAAAAAAAGTTAACAAATGTACGTTTGAAAAAAATTTTTAGTTACTTTTGTACTGGCAATTGGACAAATAATTAGAAACAAAGCTTGACTTTTCTTCTAAATTTGGTTTTTGAAATTAGAATTCATCTTTATTATACCCATCACTTAAGGCAGTTTCCCGCCTTTTATTATACATTTCCTTAGGTTACATTTTAACGTTGATTTTTAAAAAATGGGTAAAAAAATAATAGCTGTGATTCAGCTATAAGAAAAATTATAGTGAATTTTCATTTCAAACGAAAATGGTCTTAAAGAAAAATAGCCGTTCACTTAGAGTGTTCTGTAAAGATGGTATTTAATGCCATTGCACATTATAAACAGTTTGGAACATTTGATAACGTACCTAGAAGAGCGCGACAAAGGAAGACCACTGTTCGAGAAGACATGACTATGATTCGTTTAGCTAAGATTAAAAGTTCAAATATTATTAGAAAAGAAATCTTTTCCCATGACGACCCTCGCAACGTGTCCTCAAGACTTGTTCATAGACGGTTAGTTGAAGGCAAACTGTTCGGAAGACTTGCTAGGAAAGTACCACTTCTAACAACACAGAGAAAATCGTCTAGCCTTCGCTAGAAAGTATAGCAGTTGGACTGTTCAACAATGGAAAAACGTCTTATTTTCGGACGAAACTAAAATAAATTTGGTGAATTCTGACGGAAAACGATATATTCGACGTCCAATTCACGAGGCTTTGAATAACAAGTACACAAAAAAGACAGTAAAGCATGGCGGAGGAAATGTTAAAGTGTGGGGATGTTTCTCTGGATACGGGGTTGGTCCGGTGAGAAAGATTCACGGGCAAATGGATCAATATCAATACAAAGACATCTTAGAAGAAACAATGATTCCTTATGCCGGCGGAAATTTACCAGTACCTTGGATCTTCCAACACGATAATGACCCCAAACATACAGCAAACAGCGTGAAAGTGTTTCTTAAAGAGCAATCGGTGACAACGTTAAAGTGGCCTTCGTACAGTCCGGACTTAAATCCGATTGAGAATTTGTGGTACACCGTGAAGAAAACACTATCAAATAAGTATATCACTAACATGAACCAACTTTACGACGCATTTGTTGAAGTTTGGGAGGGTATTGCAATGGAAACGTGTCAGAAATTGATAGAATCCGCGACAGATCATGCCGCGTCGTTGTAAAGCTGTAATCGACAATAGAGGTTATCCTACCAAGTACTAAAGTATTAATAATAGCCATGAATATGTTATTCATAGTCTATATTTTATGTTTTATTCAAAGTATTCTATTTTGTTAAAGTTTTAAGTATTTATTTCGTATGTTTCTAATTAGTTGTCCGGCGAAGTTCGTTGTATTTTAATTCTTTTTTAATAAATGTTGATCTTTTATAAAAAATACAATTGTTTGTTGTTACTAAACTTATATTTTTATGCTATAGAAGAACTAATGCTTCTATATAAATACTTTAAAACCTTCTTTTATTAGTAAAAAAATAGTTAACAAGTTAAGTGTTTAGTATATTGGGAGTGTATTTTGGTGTTTCTAATTCTGTGACCACCACTGTATATATTATGATATATAAGGCGGATATTGGGTGCATCTGCAATTTTAGTATGATTTTTTTTGAATAACTGTTAATAAAAATCTGTTGCTTCGTAGGAGACTTAACAAAAAAATCCATCTAATACCAACCAACAGCAGTTTAATTTAGTATATTAGTAAATACTTAAGTAATTTAAGTTATTTAAAGTTATATTTTGATTAGATATAAATAAATAAGACATTCAAAATTTGTAAAAATTTAAATAACAGGATTCCTAAGGTTTTCCTAAGGTACGCTCACAAAAACTATTCTCTATTTAAAACGTACCTACTTAGGGAAGCAGTACAATGTAACTGCGAACATTGGCACAAATATATATTTTGGTTCAGTGGATGTAAGTTTATGGTTTATTTTATGAATACGTAATTATAAAAACATTTACTTACCATTGATGAACTGTTTACCAGTGTTGGTAGGAACACCATTTCAGTTGTGGCAAGTAGCTCATCATTATCTATATTTGACCAGAACGTCTCGATTCCATTTGTTTCTTTATTCTCTTTTTCTGTAATCTTATTTTCCAATTGACGAAGTCTAATAAAAAGTATAAATTAAAAAATAATGGAAAACAGATTAAATTATAACAAATGTGCAAAATAATATTACAACCTAATCCTAATAATCCTTGAAAATCTTTAATCTTTAAAAATACTTTTCATTCTTTAAATTGTTTTCTTGGTAGTATTTTACAGTTATTCCTACATTCCGTCTATTCCTACTTGTATGCACCTAATTATTCCCAGTGGCAAAATCCGTTGTTAGAAGATGTCTACAAACTAAAAACTACCTGCCTGCCAAATTTCATCTTTATAAATACAATAAAGTAGCAATTAGGACGGGAACCCACCCATAGTGTTAAAGATGATGTATGAAAGAAAGACATAGTATGCTGGATGATAGTGCGAGAGGCATAAATGCGAGAACTGGAATGTAAGCGTCAAATTAACAATAGAAGAAACAGTCTCTGATTATATTAGAGGAATAGAAAAAAAAATTCATCTTTAGACATCAAACGGATTTCGATATTTTTTTGTGGTTTGGACAATATTGAGGTAGGTATATTAGGATTATTTTCACTTTGACACTCGTAATGGTTCGGTTTAAATCGTATAGGTTCGTGTTTTCACGTAGAATATATAAAAATCTAGAATTTATTCACATAAAATATTTAAATCTATTTAATATTTTTGAGATATAATTTTTGAGATACCCCTCTTTACTTTTTAAGTGACTTAAATAGACCAAATAACATCATGATACAATGCATCTTTCATCTGTAATTTTTATTTATTTCATATTGATACAAAATACTTACGATTCTAAAGTCAAGGTTGATATACTATCTTCGTCTAAAAATATGTGATACGTTCTATGCAAATAAGACCTAAACATTTCTAATTTAGCAGGCTCAATATCCAAATCTGCTATAGTAGTGCTTTCTGGGATATCATCTGGTATAATAATGCCTGAAAAGATTCAAAATTCAAATCATAAAAATCAACAAATTAACATATCTTTTAAAATTAACTGTTTGTGTATACAAAGTTAGGAGAATCAAACCTGAATTTGAACTTAATTCTTGTACCAAGGACACAGAAGAAGATTGTTTTATGGAGTGTATAAGTACAGCACGTTGCTTCAGGCATATTGCTTTTTCAATGGCATCAATGGCATTTACTGCTGAAATAGCTTCATCATATTCATTTTCATTGATCTGTAATATTTTTAGTGAATTTATAACACCATCCTACACTAACTCTGACATAAATTAAAATATATTTCCTTAGAAATATCTGTGCGTATATTATAAGACATTTTAAATATAACCATTTTTTTTGTTTTATCGAATGCTTTCCACTAATTATGATCACAATCACGGGATAAACATCTATCTCGATTTACTGATATAAAAAGATAAACAGAGTTTTACATTAAATGTAGCTGTTAGGAAGATAACACAAAGTTAAGGTGCACTAACCTTATGTTCGAATTTCAAAGCAGGCAGGTTAATCCAGGTTAATAATTGATTATCAACTTTAGATAACATAGTTGTTTCAAAATCATCTTTTCCGTCGTTGATAATAGCAAAATATCTATAAAAGAATATTTAAGTAAGATAATATACACACATGTATATTAATATACTGTAAAAGTCTGTAAGTCAAGCTCAAAAACCACCAAACAAATTTTCGTACGGTTTTCACCTCAATAGTTTTTCGTTAAGCTAGTTTCGTTTATTAAATAATATCTTAACAACCATTATTCCAGCGGATTGTCAGAAAGAAGCAAGGACAAATATTACTTACTTTAATTTTGTGCATAATTTTTGCGATATTAGTTTGATCTGCTCCAACATTTCAGAATTATTCTCATTTATTGCATTAGCAGAAATTATATAATATATTCCTTCAATGTCTGCTAATGACTTACCTCCAGCTGTTAAATTTATAAGGTTATTTGGGTTAAAAAAATTTCCAGGAATCACTTGTACTTGGACTTCTTGTTCCGTCCAAGTTCTGAAAAATATCGTTATTAATTATAATATCGAATATAAATACCATATGTATTACTATTAATGTAAATAATTATGTATATAATACCGTAATTTTTGGGACAGACAATTTGATGACCCAGTCGATGAAACTAATATTATCTTTCTCGCCCCACGGTTCACAAGTTTGTCAACTAGTTTTAATGCCAGCAATTCGTTCTCTGATATTACCAAATGTCGTAATTGAGTAGAACAAGTTATACTAAAAAATATTAATATTAAGGGTTTTATGGCTATTACACTTTAAGTACATATTACATATTGAAAACTAAAAATAAGATTACTTTGTCTGAACATAAGATAGATCCTTTTGTAAGTCGAGAAGTACACGTCCGCGATGACGGCTTCCAGCTAGGAGACTGTATGCACGCGATATGTCTTGCGGGGAATAGGTCACACGAGACAGTGGCCGGACGTATCCACGGGCTATGCCCTCGGTAAGCATTAATTGCAGCTTCTAAAAAATAATTTGACATATTATGTGACAATGTCTGATTTCTGCTTTCTGCTAAATTCACAGATACGTATATATAGCAGTATGAATTTAACCTAGCGTACAAAGTTATAGGAATTGATGAAACTGTAAATTTCGTAACTAATAGGTCGGTAAAAAATAAAAATAGAATTTGACGTCACACTAAATTACCGATAATTTTTTTTATTAGGGTCATTTATTGAGTATAAAATCACAAATCGGAAACTATGCACTTTATCGCAAAAGTTTTTTGAAACCATTGGTATGATTGTATGGTATGGTATTGAAGGGCTATTTTCCGCAACTCGACGACTAAGCGCCTATTTTGCGTGTGTGGGAATTTTGTTCAAAATTCACTCTTGCCACCCAAGCTCCTCCAGAAACTTAAGAAGACTTTTGGGCTTCTTGAAGATCTCCGGAAGCGCCCTCGGGGTGCCACGATGTTGTGCCCGGTACACCGCTACACCTGGACAGTTTAGAAGTACATGTGTAGCCGTTTCTTCAGCTCCCATGCAGGCTCTGCACAGGGGACTGTCGGTTATACCTATATTAAATAAATGTTTATTATACGGGCCGTGTCCAGTCAGGGCCGCGGTCACTTGTCTAAGTTGGCGTCTGTCCAATTTGATTAAGCAAGTGGCCGTTCTTTTGTCGATTGTTGGCAGCGCCATTTTGGCCTGTCTAAAGTCCTGTAGTTCGGACCATAAAGTGATGTGTTTACTTTCCATGCGTTGCCGAATTTGGCCTTTGAGCCAGCAGGAAGGAATTATACCACTAATAATTGGTTCGGTACCTATAGCCGTCAAGTTTGAACCCCTTCTTGCTAGCTCATCAGCAATGTCGTTTCCGCGTGTGTTATTGTGGCCTTTGATCCATTGCAGTGTTATGTCATTATTTGCACTTAACTGCATCAAGGCGTTATGGCATTCATACACAATACCTGAAGTAGTTGAGTTACTATTGAGTGCCTGTAGTACTGACATGCTGTCTGATAGTATACGAATTTGGGAATCCTTTACGTTCCTTGTCGCTATTGTTCTGGCTGCCTCAAGTATACCTAAGCATTCCGCTTGGAACACCGTGTTGTAGGTACCTATGGATAGTGCTAGTTTAATATTTAGGTCCTCAGAGAAGATTCCACTGCCTGTCCCTGTTTTTGTTTTTGAGCCGTCTGTGAAGATTCTCAGTTCTTCCTTTTTGGAGACTACATGGAAATCCTCTTCCAGTTGTATTTTTTGTCAAAAATGTATTTAATTTGTATTCCGTCGTTGGGTGCTTCCATAAACGGAATATCCTTGGTTATGTCTTCCAAGATATTCATATGTGGTGTACCAGTAGAACACACAAGTTTATAGTTTTTAGTCTAATTGCAGTGGTTGCAGCTACTTTTGAAACCATTTTTTTTATCCATTCTGAATAAGTGCTTGACTACGTTCCACCTGATGGTAAGTGGTAACGTAGTCGGTAACGCACTAATTCAGTAGCCACCTATTCACTCTTGCCTTGAAGACACCCATATTGTAATCGGCCGGAAACACTGATGCAGGCAGGTTGTTTCAATCCTTAGCCGTACGTATAATAAATGACGAAGCGAAATGCTTCGTTCGGACAGGTGGGATGTCCACGACATAAGGATGGAGACCAGCCGTTCGTCGCGTCGTCCGATGATGAAAAGGGGAGAAAATGTGGGGTCTTCAAGGTGGCGGAGACGTTGGAAACAGAGGTCATTTCGCACGTACAAACAGACTCCGGCCCGCGAGCTGAAATTATGCTCCAAAGAGTAGCCGGGATAGTCCAGGTACGCAGCGCTTAATGGACATTGAATCTGCGTCTCCGTCAAAAAGAGCATGTACTGGTAATAAAATTTCTTAAGTTGTATTACCAGTAAACTTTTTTGTAAAACTCTCCGTTTACGGTTTATAGCTCATTTAATGAACCGATTTTTCTGTATCGGCCAATAACTCTCAAAATATTGGATTAATCAATAAAATGCAATTTCAATAAATATTGGATCGGAAATTTAGTGCGAGGTTGACAAAAAAGAAAGTGTAGTATAAAATTACTTCATATCACATAAAATTAAAGTCAATGGAAATGTATTTTATTTTTTATTTATATAGTTACTAACCCTTGCTCCGCTCGGGCTAATGCCTAGATACGTTTAGTTGGTTAATATAGATTTCTCAGAAATGAGATATTTTCCTGCAGTAAAAAGTATCCTATATATTGAGACGGAAAACCAGCTATCACCACACCAAATTTCATCAAAATCCGTCTAGTGGTTTTCTCGTGATGCGGTCACAGACAGACAGACAAAAATTCGGCCTCTTTATCGTTAATAATGGTTATTTCGATTGGAATTTCCAAAAATTATTCAATGTATAGATTCAACTACATTAGAATTTTAATATTTGTTTATTGATTTATTTTAACTATCTATACTAATAATATAAAGCTGAGTTCGTTTGTTTGTTTGCTTGTTTGTTTCTTTGGTTGGTTGAACGCGCATATCTCAGGAACTACTGATCCGAATTGAAAAATTCTTTTTTTTATTGAAGAAGGCCGACCAATAGGAGCGGAGCATCAATGAAACATGTAGCCGCGGGAAAGGCTAGTAAGTTTTACTCGTATAAAAATTCTAAATTTATGTTTTATTACCAGAAAAATACTGTTACTTCTCACATAATATACTTTATGTATTTGTACCTGTAAATCCTCTTTGTCTTCATCTACCAACATTGACAGTAAGTTCGTGGTAGAATAAGCTATTCCTTTAAACAAAAGTTTCATACCAAACTCATAATTTTCCCCCGTTAACAATAAGGTTGTGTCAATTATATCCGAGAAGGACTTGCAACAATTAATCGTAGTCTGAAATAATTTTGATAAATGAATATAATCATGTTAATTTTTATTGTATTTATATAACTATATATAAATTATATGTATGTATACACTTATACACTATTTATAAATTTTAGTTAGCGTACACATGGAGAGTCGTTATCATCGTTAGAAGATATAGCTATTTAGTTCAATAGTGCAGAATTATATTTTTTTAAATGTTTAAATAGACAACGAAAATGTTGTAGTAAATATTATTATTATACCTATATATGAAGTATCACGAAAAATATAGTTGTTAAGAAGAAAATACCTAAATTTTAACTATCGAATTATTTTATGACACCAATAGTGCTTTTATATAATATTATAGATATACATACATTTTTAAGAGCACCTTTAACACAGCTTATGATTAAATTGCAACCAATACCCTTTGTAGCGTTTAGCACCATATCTCCAAAGCTACTATCGCGTGAACATCCAATGTGACTTTCTGAAATACGAACATAAATAATTTGGTATTTCGAGATACAATAAATAAATTATATCTCTATTTTCATAATTTTTTTAAGAGCATCTTTTCCCTTTCCAAACATACCTTTTAGTTCCGGAAAGAGTCTTTGCAGGAATCTCTTTTTTTTGATATCGCTAACAGTAGTGAAAACTTCGCAACCATATGCCAAAGCAATCGATATAACTGCCTGGCCAAGAGCACCAGCACCTCCGTGTACCAAAATTGTTGTTCCAGGCTTGAGGCTTGCCTTAAAACACTGCAGGCACATATGTATAGATAATATTAAAAGAAAAAATTCACATATGATTAATATTGTAATAAACATTATGTATGAGATTTAAATTTCTTTAATGTTTGTTACCAAGCAATATAGAGCGAGACAGTAGGCCAATGGAACTGTAGCTGCATCTTCCAGAGTCCAGTGTGCTGGTACGGGCCACAAATATTCCGGTTTCACGCTTACATGTGTTCTTATACTTTCACAAGCAATTCCCATCACACGAGCTCCGCTATTGAAAAACATACAACTGATTAATAGCGTCTGTAAGTTAAAGTGAAGTAGGGTTTACACATAAAAATGCTTACCTTTCAGTAGTTCCACTAAAATCAAAAAGTTGCATATCTTCTTTATTTGATGAAATAACTCCCATTTTTTTCTGTACTTCAACAATATTTACTCCGGCATAATGAACCTGAGTCATAATTAGATCAATTTTAACATTTTAAAAAGACAAAATTTATTGTATATAACAAGTATAACAAAGTGTTTTTAATTTTACCTTTATATTTATGCCCGAGTTGTTTGGTTCTGACACTTCTATCCAATGCAGCGAGTCGAAGACACCTAACTGCCTTACATTAAGCTCTAATCCAACACCTTCTGCGCTTAAAGTTTCTTTTGCAGGTAAGTAGTATTCTCCACCCCATGCGCCCTTAAATAATTTATTCGACAATTTTATTAATATTATATTACTTTTTTATCAAAACAACAAAATACGAAAACAAATATTTTATCGCACTAACCTAAAATAATGTATATAAGTTTTACTAATTTGTCTTAAAAAAGGGTGAACCATAAGGAACCCTTTCAAGTGTGCCTGGCAAGGGATTGGAACTTTCAAATATGTTTGGCTGATGAGGAAATATTCTAATTATTACGCAAGGCAAGGTCTGGCAAGGGTTTACCTCGATGCTAAGTGTCTAGCAATGAATGACGTGATTTCTAATAATATTATGAAGGAAATATAAAAAAGAAACATTTAATTATTTGACGAAAATAGGTTGGTATTTTAGCCAACCTTAGTACCGTCTACCTGCCAAAGCTACATTGCCCAAAATTCATAATTGGCCATCGTCCTTACCTGCATTGGAAGCATGCACTGAGAAACTTTCAACCTTAGTCAAATAAAGAAAGTCTGGCGTTCACGCCTCATAGGTTCTTAGGATATAATAACTATACAAAACATATAAAAAATAGTTGGAACTTACATTATTCAAAATATTAACGGCTAAGTCAGTAAGTGGTATTTTATCTAGATTTCGGGTACTGGAAAACTCATTATTGATCACAATTAGATTAATTTTGCGGTTATCCTCTTTTCTCCATTTCTTTACTGCTGTTTTTAATGAAGCTAATGGAGGATATGACGTTAATATCACAAGCTTTTGATTTAATGGTGTTGATGTTATTGTTGAAATAAGTAGAGAAAAATCTGATTCGGTGTAAACTGTAACAGCGCTAGTGCCAACATTGGATTCAGTGGGACGCCACAATAATAATTCTAGTACTGTTGACTCCTTTGTATGGGCACAAATGCTTTGGTACAGGGACGATGGACGTTCCCTTGATATTTCTGCTTTACACGTCTCATAGTTAACCACAAACGTATTGCATCTAAGAAGTCGATAAAGCGTTTGACATAACTGTAGAATTGTACAAAATCAACAATTAATAAAATGAAAATATCAAATATTATAAAAATAGAGGCAATAAATTGATCGTTAGCTTCAAAAAAGTATCCACTCAATCTATGGAGTATCTTACTCCATAAATGGAGTACTTCGTATTCTAATACGAAGTAGTATAACTAATATTTATTTAATTATCCATTTTAGAACAGAGTCGCTTCTGCGTTCAATTTCATGTTACCCTGCAGTAATAAAGACGCAGGGTTTTAAGAGAGAATGAAGAGATTTATTTTAAGTTTTTTTTGTCTAATTATAATAATTAAGGTAGAACCAAGGTGAAACATGGTTGACAAAAAAAATGTTATGTCAACTTACATCATTATTATTCGATAGATTTGACACCAACAGCAAATCGACGTTATCCAATGAAGCAGTATTACTTATTTTAAGGCTATCTCTTGTAATTACTGAGTAATTCGCCTGAACCCCAGGTATTTCAGCGAGTATTTGATTACTGTCCAAAAATCCAGAAACACTACTTTCCATAATTTCTACAATATTTAAATCTCGTTTATTTAAATTTTCTGCAGATATTTGTATATAAGTAGAAAGGGCTGTTGCTTTCTGAAACATAATATAATATTAAAAATTTACGAGATGCACCTGTGGTTATAAGTAATTTTCATAATTATACATACATCGATGGTATTTGTAGTAAAGTGAGGAACAAATTTTAAAGCTGTTAGTCCAACATTATTACAGACAGTTGGTAAATCGTGAAATCTTATATTTTGCATGACTATACCACCGCATCTGAAACACATATTATAATGAATATATAGTACTTATATAAAATATAGAAAAGTGAAATTCAAATAACAAACATACTCTTTAATATAATATCATACCTTGTACAATCATAAACATCTGATATCCTCGCAGATATAACTTTTATTCCATCTATTTCATGCATTTCATCGAAATGCTCATTTACGTTGATTATTATTTTTCTTATAGAATGTGGCTGAGAAACTGTTTCATGTATTCGTCGGAGAGCATTTAATTGGATTATACTGTCAATCATAGCTACCCAATTGTCTTCCCATTTGATGTTAGCTTCAGACAAAGACAAGCTGGCATTGTAAATACTACGAAAAATTCCCCTGTAATTTTTATAACATTTAAAATAACATTACAATTTTGTATGTTGCACAATAAGAGTAGTATTTTAAAATATTGAATGTTAATGTTAGTAGTATGTTACTTACGAATAATTATAATCCCTTATAGAAAAGAGTTGATAAATGTCGTCTGATATAAGTTGCATTTCTCCCTCACTAACTAAGTTAAATTTATCTTTGCTGTCTTTTTTTATTTCTCCAGTTATATAACCTGTGATGATTTTGCTACTTTCATCTAGTACCTAAATATTAAGAATATTATTGATATGTAACTATTATGTATTTATGAACAATTTAGAAAGATTAAAACGCAAGTTTATAAAACAATTTTTAGTTTTTTAAGCTTACTTCAAAACGGCCACTTCCTCTATGTAAAGCAATATTTAAACGCAAGTTTCGCTGTTTATGTAGAATTGGTTGTGTAAACAAATGTACATCAGTAAATTGGACTGACAACTGTTTCTTCTCTACTCCTAAAACCATTGCTAATGTGTCCCAAACTCCTACGAGTGCTCCGGAAAATGGATACAAGTTCTTTTCTAAAATTAAAGACGTTTATTGTTTACGCAAATATTTTTAATAATTATAATATATAGAAATTTCATATGAAGCTATTGAACAACGAATACAAATTTTAAATGATCACCTCTTATGACATGGCCTTTTAAATATGCGTGATCGTCATCGTACGTGGATATGACAAATTTTGTAGCGGCAGCTATTCTTCTATGTGCTGGTGCAAATAAAGGTAAATTCCTGGAATATTTTTTTAATTTGTTGTTAATTTAGTTTATTATACACAGACACACAGTATAATATTGTATGTGCTAGGTACATACGTATTATAAATTATACATGTAAATATAACTGTAATACTACGGGAGGTAGCGCTATAGTTGAGCAAGTCATTTCATACCGGCTGAAAATCACAACACTAATAGTTTTCCCCTTACCCATAACAACTCCGAACGTCAGCTGCTCAGGTAGTGGTGGAGGTAAGAGAGGCAGCATGAGAAAGTCATTGGAAAAAAATCTGCTCCAATGAATTTTATACCGCGTAAAAATGAATTATATGATTGTTTCCATCACATTTTTAAAGAAAATCATCGTCAGCTGTTTTGACGGTGGGGGGTTATATGTCAGTCGCGTGCATGAACCTCATAGAAAATTTCACAAAAAAAGTAATTTTATACCTTATGAAATTTATACATCTTAATTTTTATACTTTTAAAATAACAAAGACAATCGTCAGCTGCATTTATGATGGGGGAAAGACCGTCAGTCAGCGTGATAAACATTTCGCGAGGTCAATGCATTTGAGAGTTGCATAGTCTCTTTGAACAATAAACTGACGATCTTTACATCCACAAACAATTAGCTGACGACGACTTATGTTTCTTGAACAATCTAGTTATCTTACGCTTAGAAATCTAAAATCTAATGGCTCTCGCAAGTTTGTATGGCAGTCCTTTATTTTTGGGGCTAAAGACTTTAAATTTCGCAGGGAGGTAGTTAATTGTTAGTAAACATCCACTAAGAACTAATTTTGTGACAGGGCCGGCTTAAGGAGGTCTAAGGGCTCTCGCAAGTTTTTACGAAATTCTTTCATTTTTTGTGTTACAAATTTAAATTTTTGCAGGGAGTTAGTTTATAGTCAGCAGATAACTTTTAAAATTATACAAATCAGACACTCTTCCACCACACAGCAAATATATTAAGAAAGTATAGCACAGCGAGCAATGAGGAGAGGAAGGGAGACGTCCACATATAACTTATATAAAATAGAAAGCCGCGCGGCGCAGGAGTTACATATTAATTATGGGTTCTGAAATAGCTGGAGTAATTTTGAAGAAACTTTCAGTCAATCTACAGATCAACCCAGCGAGTGTTCGAATGAAGATTAGTAGCGAATAAGAAAATGAACGTGGAAGCCGCGGGTACTGCTAGTTTATTATAAATACCACCGCATTATAATTATTTATTTTGTGTCGTTTTAAAACTATATTATAATACTAGCAATTCCTGTTGGAATCCACACTCCGCCCGCGTTCTAATTACTATTAAAAATAGGGATTGTTGGGATGAAAATTTAGGGCTATGATTATTTATAGGTATAACATATTTGGTCTAAAAATAAAAAATAGCCTATCTAATCTCAGATCTACCAAATAAACACAAAAAAATCGTAAAAATCGGTTAAGCCGTTTCGGGGGAGGTCAATAACAAACACTGTGGCATGAGATTTTTATATATTAGAATTTAGATGTTTTTTTAACAAACGAGTATTGAGTATATCTCTCGCACATTTCCGATATTGACAGAGTCAGATAGGTCATTGTTAGGGGTGAGGCGCACGCCTCTGTTGTTGTTTTGAAGTTGTAAAACTTACCTATACAAATAAATAAAATTGTCTATTAAGTCTATTTGTAATACCAAAATAAAAACTATTTACTAAATTCAAATGAAATTTTATAAGATTTTATATTTCACTAGCTGATCCGGCATAATGTTAATAATCCTTTTTAGTACAGAGTGTTTAAATAATTTAAATTATTTTATTAATATTAAAAATTAAAAATTAAATTATGACTATACTAATATAAAAAAAATACTTTTTGAACAACTTAAATATAAAAGTTAGACATATGCTGTCGTTGACTTTTTTGTAGGCATATTCAAGCTCCACATCTGTTCTCTAGAACTCAAAAATATATCTTTCATAGTTAAGGTAGCGTTCGTAAGAAACGCTTTCATTCGACCGTTTTTTCTCCGATTCACTTTGCAAAACGGACACTACGTAAAAGCCTTTTTATTTTTCGGTTTTTTATATAACCTATGACTCTTAGTAATAATGTGGCTTTCTATTGGTGAAAGAATTTTTAAAATCGGTTCAGTAGATCCCGAGATTACCCCTTACAATTTAACAAAGACACAAACACACAAACTTTACTTCTTTATAATATTAGTATAGATGAAATTAATGTGTACAATTTTATTTCCTTCTGCCACTCTGTTTTTTTGGCTAATCCCCAAAACAGCTGGACCAATTTTTACGGAATTTTCAATGTCCGATCATCTGCAGAATAGTTAAAATTCCTATACCTATATAGTTATCAGAACAATACGTAGTACATAGAGACGGACCCGAGCGAAGCTAGAGTAAGAGAGAGTATTATGCACAAGAAATTATAAATAAAGTTATTATTATATAATTCTTGTAATCTTAAAAACTATCAATCTAAAAATGGCAACGCGCAAGCAGTCGCTGAGTCAATCGAGTGTGCATGTAACTACAGCGTTTGTGCGTAATTCCAAGCCTAAGATAACTAGAATGTTAAAGAAACTTGAGTGGTCGCCAGCTGATTGTTTGTGGATGTAAAGATCGTGAGTTTATTTTCTAAAGAGACTATGCAACGCTCAAATGCATCGACCTCGCGAAATGTTTATCACGCTGACTGACGGCCTTTCCCCCATCATAAATGCAGCTGACGATTGTCTTTGTTATTTTAAAAGTATAAAAATTAAGATGTATAAATTTCATAAGGTATAAAATTACTTTTTTTGTGAAATTTTCTATGAGGTTCATGCACGCGACTGACATATAACCCCCCACCGTCAATACAGCTGACGATGATTTTCTTTAAAAATGTGATGGAAACTATCATATAATTCATTTTGGCTCGGTATAAAATTCATCGGAGCACTTTTTTTTCCAATGACTTATTCATGCTGTCCCTCTTAGTTCCACCGCTAGTGCGGCGACTGACGCTCATTTTACTGATCTCTGACCTCTAAACAACTGTTTGAAATAAAATTCATTCGGGATAAAATTCCTAGAAAAAATACAGCGCTACCTCCCGTAGTATAATATAAATAGTCATGTTGTCATAAATCCAAAACTAAATTAAACGTTCTTCGATTTTTACATTCCAATTAGAACTATTATCGATCTGTACTTTTCAATAATCATTTGTTTGGTTTACATTCCTTAATTATAAGTCACAAGCAATACGCGCGGCTTCGCCCGCATTCATATTTTTATTCGCTACTAAACTTCATTCGATCACTCGCTGGGTTGAAAATTCTCCAAAATTACTCCAGCTTTAAGATACTCCTGAGCCGCGCGGCTACCTATTTCATATATTATGTTTGGCTTGTACTCCTCCTCCTCTCCAGTTATTGTAATTTTAGAAGTTCTTATTTATTTCTTGCAATTAAAATAGCCTATATTAATCAGTAATAATGTAGCATTGAAATGGTGAAAGAATGTTTAAAATCGATCCAGTACTTTTTGACCCAATTCGTTACAAACATACTTACCTTTCCTCTTTATAATATTAGTAAGGTAGATAAAAATTATATTTTGGGTTACAACGATTCACATTTACCATTTTTCATGATGAGCCCACTCCACTAAATGTGATAACATTGGCGTTCCACTCGAAATAGGGTATTCGATTTTAGGATACAGAGCTTCCACTTTAGGATTAAATCCCTCCATATAAAGTCTACAAAATATATTAAAATTTATTAATAATACTGACATATTATTGACATTAAATATGTACATTTATCTATATTTGTATTTCAATTAATTTAACTAACTTTCCTATAGCTTCTAGCAAGAAAAGTGCATTATCCACGTGCCCACGTCTAGTGAGTGGTATATGCCGACATGAATCAGGAAGCGACCGCTTAACGATGGCTTGCAACAAACCATGTGGTGCGATCTCGATCACCACTGCATTAGCTGGGATTAACCGCGACGTCTCCTCAAACAGCACCGAATTCTGCCATGAACATTTTTTCGTAAGTTAATGGTATAAAACTTGTAATTATGTCAACTATTCTTATTATTTTTATTTTATATTAATTGAAAGTAAATATTTCCTAATACAGAATATAACTAACCAATAAATTATTCGTATGATACTCAGCTGAAGAATACTTAGCCACTTCTTCTTCCCACCTTTCTCTTGGTACAGAAGTTGATACCCATTTTTCGCTACGGGGCTTTGGAGATTTGATGACTTCAGTTAAATATTTGAGTAAGCTGGGACCTGCGAAAATGCAAATGATGTAATGTTGATTCATATTTATTGGAGTAATTATTTTAAATAAAACAATATCTTCGGACTTTATTGCAAAATTTATGTGATTTTTGGTACAGCAACGATGCTACGGATGAGGCTTAAGATTTTGACTTTAATTTTGTCATTATATACTTGCACAGACAGTGACTACCCACAAAGTTACAAAATGATTTCTAAGTCTGATACTAATACGGATAGGCACTGTTGGTATTCATTTTTATCTTATTCTTATTACATTGGTATCTTATTTTTTCTCGTGACCATGACTGATATAAAAAATTCAAAATAACTGGAAACAGAAATCAAAATAAATCTGCGAAAAAATTAAAATGATAATTAATAGTACTTTCTTAGGTTTACGCGAATACTTGACATTATAAATGAAACTATCTTTTCGGATTTTGTCGCGGATTTATTATAATTTTTGGTTCCCGACGTTTCGAATGCTTTACAGCAATTATGGTCACGGGAGAGACTGACGGGTTATAATTATGCGAAAACAAATGTTTTATTATAATTAGAATACAATACCTGCTTCCGCAATATAGCGTGAGTGATATGCAATATTGGAGCAAGGTACCTCCTTAGCGAAAATACCTTTGGAAGTTAATTGGGCTACAAACTCTTTCATTACAATCGCTGGTCCTGAGATAGTACTCGAGTCTGGACCGTTATGACATGCTACTTCTATTTCCGAAGGGCACATTTTAACTATCTATAAGACACAAAATATATTAGTATGAGTTAAATCCCTTAAAAAGTAACGAAACATTAAGTTTAAAAGAATGTTATTTAATATGTTTATGTTTACCTGTTGGTATCCAATACCGACAGCAGCCATTGATCCTCTTATAAATGGTGTTTGCAATGATACCAAACCACGACTATAAGCAGATAAAATCATCTCTTCAGCAGTAAAGCAACCATCGGCGTATGCACATCCTAATTCACCCACACTGTGTCCTTTAATTCAAATTAAATTTATTAAAATTTCAGATAATAATTTAAGACTATAATATGTTAACATAAATTTGAAGAATATCACCTGAATATTGTATTTGAAATACTCAAAAACAAGTAATATGATAGTAATCTTAAGAAGTAGAAAGTTTATGCGTAAGTATAATATCAGAATATTAAATACCTATAATCATATCAGGGAAAATCTCCAATTCCCTTAAAACATCGGTAAGCCCTATTTGAATTGCTGCGATTCCAACAAAGGAATGTAGGATATTATCAAATATTGTTTTTTCCGTGGATGTAATGATAGGTACTATATCTATTCCTTTAGGTTCAAGAGCACGGTGACAACTGTATAAAAATAAATTCAATTATTATGTCTGTGAATTGTGATTATAGTTCCTTGTAGTAAAATTCATCATTATTTTTATTTTTTATGTAATGTTTTATTTACCGTTCGATAGCTGCAGCAAAAACGGGTATGCGCATAAGTTGTGTTCCCATCCCTGCCCATTGTGATCCCATACCACTGTACATGAACCAAAGTGGCTGCTTTACATCATCGAAGTACTTAGATTTTTCACATAAGCTTACCGTTTTACCTTCCTCGTTTGTATCTTAAATATAAATACATGTAATAGTTAATATAATATGTCTATTGTATTCATCCCTCTTTAAATTCCCGTTGCTGGGCACTGGCCTACCTCCAATATAAGAGGAAAATCAATTCATACTTCACAACGATAGCCAAGTGCAGGTTGGCAAACTGCACGACTTTGGAAAACTTTTGAAAATTAGGTTCTCAAATGAAAATGCAAATTTCCTCATGAGGTTTACCTACACCGCAAAACAATTAGTAATCACTAATCATATTAGAAATAATTCGCACATGAGAACATAAGAGGTGCGAGACTTGGATTTCACTAGGTTTCCCGCGAGCGAGCGCAGAACCACTGGGCTATTACTGCCTTTTTTATGTGTATTAAGATGGCGGCGAAATTTGATGCCAGTCATTCAATAGTTTGATATCTTACCAAGAATCGTGTATCCTCTACCCAAGTGACCGACAATACTAGTTTTGTGAATGTTTCGTAATAACGCTAATTCCTCGGGATCCACAGGACGTGTTTTTAAATCGTTTATTATTTTCACTACTGATGATTCTTGTCTTCCTGAGAGTAGCACTAGTTGTGGAATAGTAGCCTTATAACGAGATAGATCCTTAAACCAAATATTATATTCGCTTAACTACTCGAATTGCTGATACTTAATATAATATTATAATAATACGCTTGATGAGTAATATCATAACATTTAATTGAGTACAGAAACACTCAATGAATTGATCAATGAGTCTTGCATTTAGAATTGTAGTAAATACATAAGAAATCTTAAAATAAAATGAAGATTAAACTTAACGTTCATCATAAATAATCAGAAAATTCCTGCAATATCATTTTAATTGAATATTTGTCGCATCTTAATTATGGCATATCAATTATATTTGCAAAGTAATTACAACATAAGCTTATAATTACTTTACTTTTTATGTTATTCACATGATTTCTTTAGATTATTTTAAAATAAAGGACGCATACTGAAAATATGCTACGCCAGTTTCGTAGATTGTTGCCTTGGAAGTGTAAAACGTAAATAAAGCATAATGCGTAAACAAAAAAGATTTAGTTATTATGAGGTACTATGGAAACTCTCATTAAAATAAAAATATAAGTAACATAATATACCTTTGGTTTATAATGGCCCTTTAACAAGATGTGTGAATTGACGCCTGTGACTGACAAACCGTTTACAGCCGTGTACGAGTGGTTGAAATCCATGTGATCTGTGACAATGCACATTCTACCATCACGGAGTGCCGCAACATCTTGCCGAGGTGAATCACAATGTAAGTTCGCTGCGATCTTTCCCGTATGATAAGCCAGCAGAACCTATATTTATCAAAAGGTTTTTTTTAAATAACTAAAATGTGTAACACTTCACTTTCATTTTTATTGGTATACTTACTTTAGTAATGGCACATATCCCTGAAGCAGCTTCCGTATAACCAATATTAGACATGACACTTCCCACTTTTAGAGGTTTACTTCTATTTTTGCAAAAAACTTCATCGATCGCTTGTAATTCTGATCTATCAGCTTCAGCGACAGCTGTTAAATGTAAAATTAAATATGAGCTAAAATTATCCTCCTAGCTAAGAATATTGGGTTCATATTACCGAATATCGTGCATCTTCTGCTTGTATATTTTACCTGAGCCAACAGCTTCAACGTATTCGACAACATCAGGTGAAACATCAACTTCTTGGTAGAATTTTTTTATAAAATCAGCCGAAAGTGTAGGATTTCTGTAGAAACCGTATTTTGGTCCCTTTTCATTTTCTTCTAGATTAGTAAACTCACATTTAATATAAGCAACTTCTGCATAAACTCTGCAATAAGTGATAACGTGTAGTAACATTCTTTGTAAAGAACAATTTTTATTGTTTTCTTTTCGAACCTGTACAATTATGAAAACATAAAAACATACCTTAGAGCATCTTTAGCTTTTTGCAAAAAAAGGACATTGATTGATTCCGATTTAGAACATCCAGCCGGATTACTATCAAATGATTTTGTTTTACCATCCATACTAAGTTTCATGATTCTGAAAAAACAATGTAAAAATTAGTATACCGCAATCATCACCATCATCATCATCAGCCCTTTTTAACGTCCCACTGCTGGGCACGGGCGGGCTGTTCACTTTAGATAAGACAGGCCTGGCAACAAAACCAATTTTTCTTTCCAAGAAATTAGTACGATTTATGATATTACTTCAAAGCTTTACATCAACGCACGTCGTACGTCGTTGCCATCGTTCGGTGCTGCAAAGTGCGTTCTGCGCATGCCGGTTGAGTGACATTTCTTAATGTCAAATATATTTCGTCACTGTTATATTATTCTGTTGCGTTTTCCGGTCTTGTTTTTATTTTTATTTATTATTTAACAGTTTCGTCTTGTTTGAAAAATGTTTAGGAATGAATATTACGTGAACGTTCATAATTTGTCAAAATTGCACACAGCACTCATCAATCGTCATGCCTCTGGCGGCCATAAATTAAAACTAGTGTTATCATTAATTCGACGTTGTTGCTAGACTTTCTTTGTAGATCGTGGTAACAAGTATATAAACCTCTGAGACGTCAAATACTACTTAGTTTCTCCCGTGATCATGATTGCTGTTTAATTTTAGAATGGAATTGTTAAAAGGGAAGCTCAATATTAAGGACTGTGGAATTTTGTTATACATGCATACACCTTGCGCCATAAACTATCTATTTACTTTTTGAAGGCGAAAGGTGCTACCGGTTTATTCTTATTTCTTGTATTTATTCTGTATTTACGGCTGTGTCTTAAGTAGCAATTTATGTATTGTCGAAAATATACAATGTTACAATATAATGTATATTACTTCTATAACTATTACTTTAAAAATACGCGGAGATTATCCCGAGAGCTTATGGTAAAATTGCCCTACTGGCCTTTTTTTTAATATTATTAATTTTTAATGTCCGCTTCATTACCTCGCAATAAAATATTTATAGGTAATGATATAAATGTGAAAGTTTGTTTGTTTTTTCAGTCGAAAACTTGAAAGCTAGCGAATGACAGAGGATACATTTTATTTCGGGAGGTTATCTTATTACCACGGGGAATCGCAATAATACCATTCAAAAATAGTTACGATTTGAATAATTAAAAGTTGATGGTAAAGTGGGTAAACATTTTTTTTGGAAAATACAGTATTTCAGAAAAAAATATGCAGTACGTGTTATAAGTAGGATATTTCAAATCACAACTATTCTAATCCCCAATATTTTTGTTTAATTATTACCTTCCATAGTGGATAGACGAGTGTGGATACAAGCACAGATTGGCTCCTCCAACAATTGCAGCATCACATTCTCCACGAGTAATGGCGAGGTAAGCTTGCTCGAGTGCCTGAGTAGAACTACAGCATGCCTCATCTATAGCCAAGGATGGACCTTTGGCATTCAGCCAGTACGAGATTCGATTGGCAAACATTGATTTATTGCATCTGTAAAAAATCAATTATAACATTTATAAATTTAAAAATAAGTAGCAATAGAATATAGGTTCTTGGTGGTCGAGATTTTGTACTTTCATCGCCCCGTATAGTTCATTAGTACCACTCTCTCACAGAAGACCGGCGTGAAGTGGCAGCTATGCTGTCGCGTTTCGTCCGGTGAGTGAGAGTCCGGGAGGCCCACTCTCCTTCCCCCCTCCCTCTTCCCTTCATCCTCCGCCTTCGTTCCCCCCTCCCTCCCACTTCCCTCCCTCCTCCATCCCTCCCTTTCCTGAAAGGCAGGCAACACATCTGCAAGCCTGGCTTGACATCCTTGCAGATGTCCATGGGCGGAGGTGATCACTTTCCATCAGGTGAGCCTCCTGCCCGTTTGCCCCCTTTTTACCATAAAAAAAAATAGTAACGTACCAATGCTGCGGATAGGCCTCCCTTCAATACAAGAGGGATCATGCCTGTAGGGTCATAGTCTACCCCGCTGGCCGAGTGCGGGTTGGTGGATTTCACTTGATTTTAAAAATTGAAAAGTTTTACACAGGCATGAGGGTTTCCACACAATAATTTTCTTCACCCTAAGACGAGTGGAAATCATGATGGAAATCGGGATTTTGAATCCGTTTCAGAAGTTACCCAAGCGAGTGTAATATATCACTGGGCTGCCACTGCCTTATAATACAAGATAATACAAGGCACGGCTTCATCATCATCATTATGCAAACTATTCAGAAGTTAACGTCCCTTAAAACTAATGCATATCTCGTACTAAAGATATAATATGTTATTACAGTAATAGGATAGATAATTTAAGTAAGAAGATTAAAGATTTTTAGTAAAAATATGATTTTTAAATTTATTCATTGATAAGGAGATATGATATGCACATGATGATTTAAAATAGCATGTAGTTAAAATTAAGAACGATTTATAGGGGAAACGTAATAACAGAGTATATAAAGAATGACAAAGTAGGGCAACTTCATACAAACGCACCGCGCGCGGCTTGTATGTGTGCGTCATAGTATCTTTACGTTGCCGCACGCACACTCATATAATATCTCGAACCGTATATCAGTGCGCCAGTCTAGGCTGACGCCGCACATGTTTTGCGCGTCACGGTTTTTCACTATATGAAAAATGTGTGATATTCGTAGAAGAACTTATTGCTGTGTGTTCGGGTGTCTAAATTCTTCATCGATTCCAGAGTTGTCTTTGTTCAGATTACCTACTGAACAGAAAAGGTAAACAATAATAATATAAATAATAGTTTGTCCATTTTATTAATGGTTTTTTGACAGCTCGACGACTGACAAGCTATAGTGACGTAATAATCGATATTTCTTATTTTTTTAAATATAAAATAATATTTATTTTTATATTTATTAATATGAAAATAAATATTACTATCGTAAAAATCAAGTGTGGTGGAGAGAACTAAGAGAATCATAATGTCTGATTTGGGCCGTGACATTGCATTTGATAATTTATGCACACAAGAGTTAATAATTAATATAACTGAAGACTCCTCATCGGACAAATCTAATATAAATGATGATTGTGACGAATCATGTTAATAAAAGGAATTAAACTATTTTAGTTGTTTTATTTGTATGATTATAATAAGAAGAAAGTAAAACTTTACATAATGTTAATGTTTTCATTTATTGGTTTTAATCTTAAAATTTTGTTGTCTTCCTGATTAAATAACATATTACACCTTATTTATTTGTAATCTGTGGCACAATAGTAGTAACCGTTATGTGTGGCACAGCAGTAAGGGGGCGGTGCCCGTCCATAAAGTACAATATTATTTGTATGACATTTTAACTTTAATGGCTAACCATTAAATACGAAACTTTGTGGGCGTGAGCTGTCAAAAAAACATTAATAAAATGGACAAACTATAGCATATAATTTATACTTGATGATGAAATACTTATGTAGGTACTTTTATTTTTGTTGTATTAATTTATTATTTTAATAGGATGTGATATGATTTTATTAATATATTATACTTTTATTTTTTTTAATTGTTACTAATAGCATATTTATGTTTTTGTAAACGCAAGAAATTAAAGGATTTATTTTATTTATTTACACAAATTCATTTCGAGATAAATCTATTCGCGTCAGTTCGAGTTTTAATACTATTTTCTACAGATATATCAGTTAAGCGAGTAACTACAGGCCTAATAAAAATAATCATAAACATGTAGAAACAAAATGTTTTACATTCTTAAATATATATAAAAAATAAATATTTTTTAATAACACACTTCCCGGCCCAATGCCAATTTCTGAGCACTAAATTAAAATTTAGCTACAGTGACAACCCTGTGACAGGCAACTATGGTAACTATGACAGGTAATTATATCGCGGATTGGGCCGAAGTTGCCCTACTATGTCATTCTTTATACTATGGTAATAACGTATAGAAATATAATAAGAAAGTTTCGTTGTTATCAAAACAACACAATTTATATAAGTGCCATTCAAAGGTTATACACTATAAAAAATCGTAATTTAAATTTGCAATATAATTATTAAACTACTAATATAAAAGGAATATATATGAATAAGTGTTTGTTTGTGTGTTTGTTACTCCTAGACGATGAAAGGCTTTGGAATGTATAAAAGAAAAATGTATGTTATGTAAAATAGATACTTATTATGACAGCATTTTTAAATCAGTAAATTCTTAAATTATAAATATAAATGGCCACCTTCCATGATAGCCGTCACCTACCCTGCAATACCAAAACCTGTTCTAGAACATGCGGTATAAAAAGAAGCTTTTTCGGTTTCAGAAAAGCAACTGCCAACATATACGCCAACTTTTTTCCCGGATAAATCCACTGGGCTGATTCCTATAAAAATGAGAAAAAAATTAGCAATAAAAGTTAAGGTCAAGTAAAAACGATAGCCTTATATTATCTATATATATGCAATAAAATTTTATCTTATACGAATCTGTATATTTAATTAAAACAAAAGTATAGAGAAATTGACTTACCTACATCTATTCAATGTTTATAAGTACTTACCGGCATCATAAATGGCTTGGTACGCTTGTTCTAAAATTTTACGACCCATTGCGTCCATATTGTTTCCTAAGCGATAATGGACTTTGAAAAACTGTGCATCAAAGAGCGACAAATTAGGCACTTTTCCAGTGTACTGGGCGACTTCAGGATGATCATATTTCCAACGACAATTTTCCGCATTAACAGGGTTGATCTATCGGTTAAGAAAATACAATCAGTAGTTTATTCTCAGTCGAACCTAAACCTAAATAAACCTAAATTAAATATAATAAACGATAAATCAGTACATACAAATAAAATTGAAGTGTTCTAATTTAAAATATACAGCTTTTCACCAAATGCATATGAAAGTATAGACCATAAGAAAACCAAGAAAACCATATTTATTTTAAACCAAATTTTTGTCTGTCCATCAGTCTGCTATGTTCCGGCTAATCTCTGAAACAACTGGACCGATTTTGATGAGACTTTCACTCGCAGATAGTTAATGTTATAAGGAGTAACTATAAAATGTTTAATTTATTTTAACTTGCGCACAGCGATGCGGGCCGCGTTTGCTAGTATGAAATAAAATAAAAAATGCGTCGCTTACACCTAGAGGAGGCGCGCTATGAGCAATTTGCCGCTCTCTCCAGAAAACCTTTATAATTCGTTTAATTATTGCTCATTAAGTTTGTACTTTTTAGTACTTGCCCGTACATTAGTTCGCTACTGTTACCGTAAGACTGAAAGCTATGAGTGCGCGGAGGGTCGCTAGAAAAGGAGTTTCTTACCATCGCCAGTCGCCAGGCGCGAATTTGCTCACCACGCGCCTTCTCACGTAGGTAAAAATTGTTTCAATTATATTTGTAAAGTTGAGCTATATACTATATTTCATTGTGCATTTGTTATAAAAACAAAGAAAAAGTTTTTAGTGTTAAGGATTTAAAGGTATAAAGATAAAAATCGACGAAACCACCAGGCCTGCTGCAAATCCTGTATTTTATAATGAAACCAAAGGTTTGGATTTGATGGTTGAACTAAAGGTTTAAATTGGTTTGGATGATGTAAAATACCGTGCAAAGTGGAGAACGCTGACTCGGAAGCACAGACAATTTAACCTCAAGACGACGCTTTACTGGGCATATGCTTTAGTTAACATTTGGTACTGACAGTTCCTAACAGCCGTCCCCGCCCCTTTACGTTCCCTCAGTCCGCCGCCGAGAGTCATAGCAATAACATTGTCCGAATTACAATTATAATGCCGTATTGTTCAGTGAAATGGTGTGGAAAGCGTAGTAATATATCTAATCTCGCAAAAGATGGTATTACATTTCACAGGTAAGTCTAATAAAAAATAATTACCCAAAAATAAAATATTAAAAGAGCTCGCGTTGATAGTTTATTGACAGCTCACGCCCATGAAGTTTCGTATTTAATGGTTAACCGTTAAGATATAATGTCATACAAATAATCTTGTACTTCATGGACGGCAAAACATAACGATTACTACGATTGTGCCACAGATTACAAATAATCGATAGAAATAAATGCTAATATGTAATTAATAAGGTGTAATATTATGTTATTTAATCAGGAAGACTACAAAATATAAAAATTGAAACCAATAAATTAATATATTAACATTATATAAAGTTTTACTTTCTTCTTAGTAGTTAGTATAAGGCATACAAATAATACATACTATAAAAATAGTTAAATTCCTTTTATTAACATGATTCGTTAGAATCATCATTTATATTAGATGCGTCCGATGGAGTCTTCGGTTATATTAATTATTAACTCTTGTGTGCATAAATTATCAAATGCAATGTCACGGTACAGCAATCTAATGTTGCCCGACTACTGAAGGAAGGGTAATGTCTGTGGTTATATGTAAATATTATGAATGAGGGTATATAGGTATGTTGCCTCCTAATTCTTTTGACTGACTTTAGCAAATGATGTTGCGGACGAAATGTTGAAATTGAAAAAATATATTTTTGCTTCCCTACGATAATATTTCTAAATCAAATGAAAGGACTCATCACGAGGATTTCGATCGTATGTTACCCCCTTTATTTAATTTGTTTTCTTACTTTGTTTTTAAGGTTTCCCAAGTGCCCTCAAATAAAACAAAAATGGATTAACGCTACAAAACGAGATGGCAATTGGTTTCCTGGAAAAAACTACGTAATTTATTCTCGTCATTTCACAGAGGATTGTTAGATAGATGTCAAAACCAGATAAATATAAACAGTTTTAATTTACAAATTTAAATTTAAGATCTTACAATTCATTTGATTATCCAACTATAATAAATAACAACTGATTGTGTACATTATTAAGTTTTCACTTCTGTTAGTAGTCCTCATGACTGCTTATTGATTTTTTTTTTACTTTATTGAGATGTTTACTATTCTTACTATATTAAATAATTTGTGTAACAATTAACATGTCTTTTTATTATACCGTTATACAATAATCGATTCGACTCAGTTATCGATATTAATAAATCAGTGTCATCCATCACTACTGAATTGTCCCTGACATTTTTAAATTTGACATGTGTTTTAACGAGCCAATGAAAAATAGACAACCTCCCCTGCACCCCGCCATGTTTTGACGATTTAGTTTTCGTACTAAAATTAATGAAAGCAAAGTCTATAGGTTTAATTGTCTGTGCTCGGAAGGCAGACCCTATCAACAGCCGGGATTCATGCCAGGATAAAGAAGAACATAATGAAACTAAATGCGGAGCTAATGCTGTGGGCCAAATGAATGAAAAAAATTCAGTTGGAGGAGTGTCTCGCAGATGACCAATAAGGTTATTTTTGTCAGAGATTAATATTGCCGGTATTAAATAGTCAAATTATTTTCATAGCCAATACAGAATATTTGATGCTACGCAGATAATATAAGTAGGATGTGGGTAGTCCTGGTTAAGCTACACTCGTATATGGCGAAAAAGTATTTTATTAAGAAGTTAAATGTTTCTTGGAGGAACTAAATTGCTTTTTTTGTACTTATAAAACAAGAATCATCTTTAAAGAAGGAGGGCAAATGCACTGTATTATGTCTAAAACATAAAAATAGGTGCACGATAAAAGGGTGTTGCAGGAATTCAAAATTATTGTTGTGCTGTGAACATTGCACATACTTAGATGCTGACTAGTTTATAAAAACATATCCTGGTGATGTAGAAAGTATATAATTTTATAATTTTTTCCATTTTTTATAACTTTCATATAATAGGATAATGTAGGACAAGTTAAAAAGTCAAAAAAAATATTTTCTTTTCCCAAAATATTTTATAAATCAAAGTTCCTAAATCTAAATTCAATAATTCAATTCAATTGCTGTAACCCTTTTAAAATAGTCAATAAAAAGGAGCGGCAAAATCCTCCCCACGTGCCCACTGACGTCTTGCGGAAAGACGCACCCATTCTAGGGTTACATACACTTACTATTTTACTTATATACGAGTATACTCGTAGTTGAGTTAAATAGGTAAGTGATTGACTTTATGCTAATTATGCTAAGAAATAAAAACACTAGTGTTTGCTTGTGGTCGCTTTTGGCACATAATCTTTATTCGGAATTTAGAAGAAAAAAGTACGTTTATATACCCTTTTAACGTCCTGAACACGAGCCTCCCTTCAATACGAGGGTAATCACGCTATAGTCCACCACGCTAGCCCACTGCGGGTTGGCGGACTTTACATGTCTTTCGAAAACTTACTAGATTCCCTCAGATATGCAGGTTTCCTTACGATGTTTCCCTTCATAATCACCGAATAAAAATGGCTATTGTATTGAATAAAAATGGCAAATGATTTAAAAAAAAATTGAGAACCGAGAAACTTAACTGTTTATGTCAATCATTGGTTTATACATACCTTATTATATAAAATATTTGATAATTCCTTCACGTTATGGGATTCAGGATATAACCCTGACATTCCCGATATGAAGACTCTAACTCCGGATCTTCCAGTCTCCACCTCACGCTCCACAACAGTTTTGTTTGAATCATTGGGTGCCATTACCTGAAATACGAAAGAAATATTTTTATCTATAAAGAACTAATCACATTGCCATTTTACTAGAAAGATGAGTGAAACTCATCACTCAAACTTTTGTTATTATTCTTATAGTTTTTAACATAGCAATACACTTCATTTTTCATTATAACTACTAAGTTTCATACTAAATTTGTGTATGAAACTAGGTAAGGAATATGCACCTCTAGAACATATAACACCTATAGGTTAAAAAAAATCTTTGCAACTACTACTACTACTAACAGCAACAGAAATTCTTTTAACAATTTTTCATAGTACTTAAGCTTTATATATAGCGGGGTGCATTCATTTAAATAATATTATTATGAATATTAATTTTCATTTAACCTTTACATGATAACTATTATTAGTCTTTTATTATATACTAGTTGGGCCCGCGGCTTCGCACGCGCTAAAAGTACAAAAAATATTTTTAGATTAATAGTATTACCTACTTATAATAATATAGCAATAATTGATTCCCCTAATTAACATTAAATTTAAATGATTCATCTTCTTTTAAAACTCTTAGAATATATTGGGATTTTAATTCAGTCCAATTATTCTTTACAGTTAATTTAAAATGTTCTACAACATTAAAAGTCACAAAACGCTACATTCTAATAAGTCAAAATTTTTACCCTTTTGGCCTTGTCGGAATGTGTGTCCAGGCTACATTTTTTTACAACAATTATTATAGACACTTAAAAGTAACTGGGATAAAAAGGTACCTATAAATATCAAATCTTAATTTATAGAATTCGTTTAGTCATTTTCGGCTCTTAACTCTCTTTGCATTCCTCGTTGGATATCTTGTTGCAGACCCTTCAGATGCTTCAGAACAATGTTATGCTGCTTGTTGCTATGTCAGAACGATAACAGTCGATGGGTCAGTTTGCGGTCGCCTCGAAGAAGAAACCTTTGGAAAAGAAGGCTGACATAAATTCCCTAAAACAGCCTTGGTGACAGACCAGAACGCACGTGTCTCTAAAGGGAGACGCCCTAAATCTCGCCAATTCAATAACACTTTTGAAGGACCTGAATAGTCCTTTTTAAGAACGCTGGTATTTACATCACTAGACGCCAACATTGGTAGCATTCCAACTTTCGACGAGATGCTGTCTTGCAGGAACGACAAAACCAAGGTTGGGATTTTGTTCCATACCCTGAAGTACGACATCGGTGACAGAGTCAGTAACGACTTCTAGATCATCGGGCGAGAAGCAAATCTGCCCCCACGGGTAAGACGCAAAGAATTACCGCATACAGTCCCAATCTGCTGACCTGTAGTGTCATACGCGGCGGCAGCCCACAAAGCGAGCGCAAAGCGTAACTGGTTCTGTACTCCAGATGAGACAGTGGTCCGAAAAACCAAGAAAAGGATCGACGTAGACCGACCGACCGACCGACCGTAGAGGTAGCCGTCCGTTTGAGAAGTCAACAGAAGGTTCACACTGAAAGTGCATGCTCTCCCACATCAGGGATTAGCGTTGGCGAGATGACCAGTTTTCTTAGATCATATGCTAACGTGAAATCGGATCGGAACAGATCTCTCCACGTGATCGGTGATCTAAGCCATTCGGCGTGATGGGCGTTAAAGTCGCCGTGAATCACGATGGATCCGGAGGGTATCTGTTGTAGCATGAAATCTATAGTCATTTGCATGTGCTCAACGAGTCGGTCAATTTTGGAATTACCGCTATGAGACCTATACATTCACGCGTAGATTCGCGGATGGCCGTCGCAGTTTACACATAGCCAGAAGATGGATAGGTCCTATCCTTCAAGGCTGCCGAGTCGACGAAAGCAGATATCTTCTCTGACGTACACGCACACCCCAGACCGTGGTACATCGTGATTCGGCGACAGACAGACAGAAACAAACATTCTAAAAACTGTATCTATTCACCTTCTGCATCGATAATAATGACAACCGTAATAAAATTTTCCAAAGAATACTTACATAAATATTAATGTATAGATTCGAATTAATTAATTAGAAATGTTGTCCATATCTACATATCTTCTATATACGAGTAATATAATAAAATTTTAACTCAGTCAAATCTGTACATTAAATATTTTTTGGAAAATCTAATTGAAATAGACATTATTATCGATTCAGAGGCCGAATTTATTGTTTTTAGAATTTTTATCTCTCTGCCCTCCATTATAATTGCTTGCAATACCCGCAATGAAAAAGCTTGCAATACCCATCTTTTTCCAAATAACGAAAAAACTTATTTAAAATTGACTTAAAAATTAGCCACATTACTTCATAGAAATAATACAGTAAAAAAATCTAACCTGTTCTAATGTAAACATCACATATTTTTGAAAATGTTTATTTAAATAGTCAATATTATCGATACGGAGGCGAAACCAGTGTTAACTATTTTTATTTGTTTGTGACTGCAATTAGGTTCCGTTTCGCCAAAGTTTTGTATTTACTTACTTACGCATTAACAAAAAATAAGTACGATTTTTTACGATAAGAAAAAACAAATTATACCCGGAATTATAATTCGATTCCACATTTGACATTAGCTAATGTCATTTTGTGAAATAATGATACCACATATAACAGCGTAGTGATGAACACAAAAATCGATAAACAATCGCGATTTATGTTTATGTAATCATAATATTAGTGTGCCAATTAAAGACTAAATTATTGATTTTTATTTAAATAAATACAATTATTCGTAATAATTATTTGCTTTATTTTATAAAAAGTTAATATTTTTGTTTTTTATATTAAAAACATTATATTTTGTTATTTTGTTGGGTTTTTGTTAAAGTTTTGTTACGTTGTGTTTATTGTTACGTTTATAGTTTTTTGTGAACTTTGAGTGAATCTATTTGTTTTGGTTTTCCATCAAAATGGATCCTCAGCCAAGTACATCACAAAAAGACGTGGATGTTTTCTTGTCCCCAAGAAAAAAACGTCCACGAATAGCTTTCACTGTTACGTCTCATAATTAGCCATATAGATAGTGAAGAAGGCTTCCTGGAAGAGGGGCTCATGATTTTTGAAGCAAAGAAAAATTGTGAAGATTACCATGATGAGATGAATTCAGTTAGTTTTGAGGAGTGGTAGATATGCTGGAGACTTACCAAAATTAAGACTAAACTCAATTGTGGTGATGGATAACGCACCTTACCACTTCCGAAAATTGGAAACGGCACCAATGAGCTGGAAAAAAGCTGCCATTCAAGACTGGCTTTTAAATAAAAATTTTCATTACGAACCAGATATGGTTAAAGCTACGCTTTTAGAACTGATTCCACATAATGAGTCTTTTAAGAAGTACGCTGTAGACAAAATGGCAACACAACATGGGATCACGGTTTTAAGACTGCCCCCTTACCATTGCGAGTTGAACCCTATCGAATTGATATGGGCGCAGGTAAAGGGGCATGTAGATCAAAATAATAAAACCTTCAAATTGACAGACCTGAGAAATTTATTTGAGGAAGGAATTCAAAAAATTACGGCTACCGAATGGTCCAAATGCATATCCCATGTTGTCAAAGAAGAGGAAAAAATGAGTAGGCTAGATATGTTAATTGACAATATCACAGACACATTTATAATAAACGTTACAGAAAGTGTCCGCGATAGCGATAGCGATGACTGCGACGATTTATAAAATAAAATAAAATATTACCATAATACATCAGCTATTTGGTTTATTTCTCATGTTCCTTCATGATTACATTTTTTTATTTATTCCACACACAATTATTAAAGAAAACTCTCAATTTCTTAAAAAAATTAATCGTCATTACTAAATTATCCGCTCAGAAATATTTAATTTCCTGATATACTTAGTTTCTATTAAAGTAGTAGTTGTTTAGATATACTACTATAAACGAGAGGAATCGATCCGAAAATATTCCATTTCCGTATCGAATAATTTCGCAACGTCACTATTTAGTACTTGTCATAATGTTGCAACACTGAAACTGTCAAATCTGGAATCGAATTAAAATTCCGAGTATAGTGTTTCATATTTTCTATTTTTGGGTTACTATAAAACAAATTTTGCGGTAACTAAACTAAGAAATTGAGTGCTTTATAATATTCCATTGTATCTTATAAACTGCGTTATATAGGTGCTGAAACCAATTCTGAAAAGCAATTTTCATTAAATTCCTTTAGAAGGTATTTTACGTAGGTACCTCAATTATAAAATAAACCCTAATTTTAACAACATTTCTTGATAAAAAAACGGATTTAAATGTAAACAATACAATATTTTTGACATTAGAGTTACATACCTCGGCTAATATAGCTCTTTCTAACGTTTCACCGCTGGGTGCGAGTTTCTTTTCAATACAAGGGGGATCAGGCTAAAGTCCACCATGATAGCTAAGTGCAGGTTAGCGGATTTTACATGCGTTTCAAAAACATGCTAGTTTCTTTCCGACATGTAGATTTCTTTACAATGTCTCCTTTTCCACAAGGTCATGTTTAAAAATCATTCGCACATGATAACCTGAGATAAAAAAGATAAAAAAGAGTAGCGAGACCCAGTATTTGAAGACGCTTCACCGGTTTCTCAAGTGACTGCGTTACCACTGGACTTTTACCACATACGCTACTACTCCCACTACTACTCCCTTAATATAGCTCTATGAAATAAAAAAATATATGGAAACATTATGACTTGCATTAATTAGAAGACGGGCGTAGCCGCGTGTATTCCTATTTTCATATAAATTTCTATTACAATTTGCCTTGCACATGACATCATTTACTTATACACAGACGTGTATAAGTAAATGATGTCATAGGTGGTCATAGGTCATGTGTTCAGTGTATCAATTAAATTTATGCTTAATGCAATAATAAAGAAATAATATAGTACAGACTGATTATAAATACAGACATGACGAGGTTGCTAACATTATACACCAACAAATAGTCCAATTGCTTAAAATTACAACGATGAAAAGTTTAGACAATAAAGACATATTTTAAATATAGATATATTGATACAATTAAAGAAAACTTAAATGATATGTCTTTGTTTTGACCGCGCCATATTGATACGATGATCGAAAAGTTAATAAATATAATCCACTACAATATTAGACCTGGATATAACTCTCTCGCAGTCAATAGGCTTTTATCATTGGCATAGCTATACCAAAGACCCACAATCTACAGAATGCGATAGATGCAAAATGAACCTAATACACTAAGTTAAAGAATGAAACCACTCCTCCGCCTCTTACTTGGCTAATAAGCCATCCAGAGTAGAGCACCATGTGCTCGAAAAGTTGAAAGTGCTCAATCTGCGCAATAACGGAGAAACACAGGAGGAAGAGAGGATACACGAGCATTCACGATGGTGAAACTGGTGCACACCACCCTTACCCGACAACGCTGATGTTGCGCCTAAGGCTCTATGCCGCTTTTGGGGGCTCATCCAGTGGGAGGTGAGTCACTGTCTGTCAAATTATTGATCTAAGTAGGCGGACGTCCGGTAGTCTACCCTAATAGCCCAGTTTTAGTTCAACCACACTCCATTCTATAAACCTATTTAGTTTTCCATATTTTCCACAGTCAATCGCATTATCCAGGGACTATCTTTGGGCAACCCTATGGGTTACTCAGCAATGGATGCTGCGTTACAATTAGCAAAATTGAATCTTTTAACCTCTACGTGTTGGACTTGTGTTCCCACGCTATCCTTCCAAAGTAGCGGGTTCCATTGAGCCCGTACAGAGAAGAAAGAAGAATTTAAAAGATACAAAACTAAAGGTATTCATTTAAATTCTTAATGACATAGATACAAGGTACTCGTTAATAACACTAACTAAACAAAATAATTAACAATATTTATCAAATCTAAACAGAGTTCATTAGAATAGACTATTAGACAATTCAAACGATAAAATATTTAATATGTAAGATACAGTAGCTTATAGGTTCACAATAACCATACAATGTGTTTTTTGCATTTAATAAATTCGAGTTTTTTTATCTGTGGATTACAAAAACTAAAACGCGGGCAGCCATGTTTGAGCAGCGTGTTACGTCACATCTCACACAACAAAACATCGTATGTTTTATCGTTTGCAGTTTGCTGAGAAGATCACTCTAAAATATTTTAATTTGTGCTTGTGAGAAGTTTAACAAAATTGAGCCAGACTATGCAAAAGCTGATAGTGCTACCAAAAATGGATTAATTTATGGTTGCAAATTTTTTTGAATGTTAAGCTATTATTATACACTTTTGCTCAGCCGTGTTTCGACGATGCGTTGCGACGATGATTGAGTGACCGTCGTATACGTACGCGTGTGACATTGACTAGCTACTCCTAGCTCCTAGCTATTGATTAACAACTCCGAGTTGTCGGGCGCTGTAGTTAATAGTTATTTATCGCGGTAGGTATAGGCGAGTGACGGCGAGGCACAGCTTACGTCGTTTGGGACATTTAGAAACGTGTATAACCAATTTGTCAGGATATGTTATTGATTTATAATAGTAATAATAATACACTTTATTGTACATAACATAAAAATTAAAATAAACATAAAAAAGATGCAGAAGCAGGCGGCCTTATCGCTTACAGCGATCTTTTCCAGGCAACCAACTAAAAAGAAAGTGTGATAGATCATAGAAGTGGTGGTGTTGTGTGCAATTTAAGAAATTTAAAAAAAACTAAACATCTAGATTATCTGTGTTAAGTTGTCTCTTCCGGCTTCTTTTTATTTTATATAGTCTATATAACATGTAACATAAATTGTGACTCGTAACTCGTAATGACTTCCCTCGTCCTTTATAAATTTTGTAAGAGAGTGTGCTGTAAGTTTTTGTTTTAATAAAAACACTCAAAAATACTGTCTGCCACGACTTTTTATTTTAAAATTCCAAAAGGTTATGGGCCCAGACCCGTTCTTTTTGTGAAGATTGCGTGGATGCAGACAGGTTGATAATAAAACTCAGGTCAAGATCAAGCCATCATGGATGCTAGTTCTGCTTCTGGGGTAAATGCCGCTGGAATTACGGTTGTGAAACTAACCGGCAGCGAAAATTGGTCAATATGGAAATTTCAGACAAAAATTCTATTAAACGGACAAGGCCTTTTTGGAATCGTGTCCGGCATAGTAAAAAAGGACGATCCAAACATTAAGTCAGAATGGGAAGTACTAGATGCAAAAGCACAAACTCACATCGTGTCACGAGTTTCCGAAAATGTTATGCAACATTTATTTACATGCAGCAGTGCAGCTGAAATGTGGACAAAATTGTCAACAATTTATGAACTCACAAGCTCAACGAGTGTCCATCTCCTACATGAAAGGTTCATGAAGTATAAATATGAAGAAGGAGGCATGGCAAACCTGCTTAGTAAAGTTGAGCACATGGCGAATCAGTTAAAACAGGCAAATGAAACAGTTTCTGACCAAATGATTATTACAAAAATTCTCATGACATTACCACCACAGTATCGACACTTCATATCTGCGTGGGAAAGTGTTCCTCAGAAATCACAGACCCTAAATGACCTACAAGCAAGGTTGCTCATAGAGGAGGAGCGCATGAAAGAAAATGAGAAACCTGTTGCCTTAGCTGTGCAACGCACAAAATGTTTCAAGTGTGGGAAGATTGGCCATAAAAAGAATGTATGCAGATCAAACATAACTTGCTCATATTGCAAAAAGGTAGGACACACAATAGAGCAGTGCTATTTTAAGAAAAATAAAGAAAAAGGAAACAAAAACTCAAAGGAAAATAAAGATGGGTCAAAAGGAAATAAAGGACAAGTATCACAAGGAAATAAAGGGCATTCTTCAAAAGAAAAAGGAAAAAATAGTTCACAAGAAGATGACTCAAAAGGAAATGCCTTTATATCAAGCGCATTTATTGGTAACCATGATACAGAAGAATGGATAGTGGACAGTGGTGCAAGTGACCACATGACCTATAATAAAAATTATTTTTTCAGCTTTTCAGTTATTTCAGGGGATAGATATGTCATAGTTGGAGATGGGAGAAAACTAAAAGTACAAGGAACAGGACAAATAATACTCAAGGCCTATGACGGCAACAAGTATGTGAAGACTACACTAAACCATGTGTTATATGTTCCTGAACTGAAGGTAAACTTATTTTCTGTCACTAAAGCTGTAAATAATGGTTATCTGTTTCAAATTAAAGGTAAAAAGTGTGAGTTAATTAAAAATAATGTAATATGCGCTGTTGGTAAATGTGCTGATAAGTTCTTTGTAATGCAGTTTGCTTTTGATCCTTCACATAATGTAAATTTAACTACACAGGTTAAAAATTGTTCTCTTAAAGATTGGCATGAAAAATTAGCACACCAAAACTATGATTACTGTCGGTCAGTATTGAAAAATAATAACATAAATTTCATTGATTCTGATGATATGTGTGTCGCATGTATTGAAGGAAAATGTCACCGTTTACCTTTTCCTCAGAGTTTAAATAAAACAAGTATGTGTTGTGAAATATTACATGCTGATGTTTGCGGACCGATGGAAGTTTCGTCTATTGGTGGTTCTAGGTATATTTTAGTAATTAAAGATGATTTTTCAAAGTATAGGAAAGTTTACTTTTTGGAACATAAGTCTGAAGTGCCGAGTAAATTAAAACAGTTTATTAATTATGCTGAAGTTGAAACAAATAATAAAGTTAAGGTTTTGAGAACTGATAATGGGACAGAATTTTTAAATAAAACATTAGATTCTTTCTTAAGCGATAAAGGTATACAGCATCAAACTACAGTTGTCTATACACCAGAACAAAATGGCAAAGTAGAAAGAGAAATGAGAACAATAATTGAAGCTGCTAGGACTATGTTAATTCAATCTAATTTAGATAAAACGCTGTGGGCTGAAGCGGTTAATACGGCAGTTTATACATTAAATAGAACTTATGTTAAAAATAAAAATACTGATAAAAAACCATATGAATGTTGGTCAGGTAAGAATTTTGATATTTATAGTTTACATAAATTTGGTAATCCAGTGTATAGTCATATACCTAAAGAGAAAAGAAGAAAATTAGATTCAAAAGGAAAGAAAGGATACTTTGTTGGTTATGGGGAATTAACTAAAGGATATAGAATTTACTATAAGGAAGAGAATAAAGTAGAATTTCAAAGGGATGTAGTTTTTATAAATAATACAGATTTTGAGGCTAAAAATATATTACCTAATAGAAAAATTACAGAAAATTTGGGGATCATAGTAGAAGAAAATAATGTAAATACTGAAAACTCATTGGAGGAAAATAATAATGTTGATTGTATTATACAGGATGAAAGTAGTAGGGATAGTACTTTAAATAGTCAGATAGAAGTTAATAATGAAACACTGGTTCAAAATTTAAATGATTCTTTAAGTACTGTAGAATCTAGTAATGAATCTGAAGGAGAGTTCTATGATACAAATACTGAAATTCAAAGTCAGGATATTCAGGTAGAAAGAGAAAGTAGATTAAGACCAAGAAACCAGCTTCGTAAGCCAAATAGGTATAATGACTATAGTACAGATTATTCATGTTTGTTAAGCTTTATAGAAGATAATCCTAAAACATATAAAGAAGCCATGAAAAGTACTGAAAAAGCAAATTGGCAGAGAGCAATGGAAGAAGAAATAAATAGTCTAAATGAAAATAATACATGTGAGTTAGTTCCAAAACCAGTAAATTGTAAAGTTATTGAAAGCAAATGGGTATATAAAAGAAAGGCGGATGCTCAAGGCAATATTACTAGTTACAAGGCTAGGCTCGTAGCTAGGGGCTTTCAACAAGTAGATTTTACTAATGATGATTTATTTGCACCAGTTGCTAAGCTTCCAACGGTTCGCACTCTATTGGCAATTTGTAATCAAAAGGGTATGTTAGTACATCAAATGGATGTTAAAGTGCTTTTCTTCACGGTGATATTAAAGATGAGATTTATTTGTCATTACCAGAGGGTTATTCAGATAATGGTATGGTATGTAAACTTAAAAAGTCATTGTATGGTCTAAAAAGTTCACCAAAGAACTGGAATGATAAATTTAATTCAACTATGCTGTCTGAAGGTTTTAAACAATGTAAAACTGATAATGGTTTATATGTAAAACAGTATAATGAACAATTTGTTTATTTATTACTATATGTCGACGATTTATTACTTGCAGTTATTATGTTGGTTATGTGGATTCTGATTGGGGAGGTGATTTGGTTGACAGAAGATCAACATCTGGATTTGTTTTTAAAATTTTTGGTTCTCCTGTATCATGGTGCACTAAAAAGCAGCCATCTGTAGCTTTGTCCTCGACTGAGGCAGAGTACATGGCACTTAGTATGGCTACAGCGGAAGCTTGTTGGCTTAAACAACTTATAAGTGATTTTTCTATTAATGTTGAATATGTGTTAATGTATGAGGATAACCAAAGTTCAATTAAAGTTGCTAAAAATCCAGTTTTGCATAAAAGAATGAAACACATTGATATCAAACACCATTTTATTCGTGAGAAAATTGTAGAAGGTATAATAAAGCTATATTGAAACATCAGAACAAGTAGCTGATTTGTTAACCAAACCATTGTCAGGCACTACATTTGTGAAGTTAATGGGATATTTAAAATTGATATAATTTTAAGATTTTGATTATTGTTTTATGTTAAATAATAAACAACTATAAGGATAAGGTGAATAGGTATAGTAAATAAATGTGTAAAAGTGTATGTATAAGTTCAATTCATTTTCTTTGTAAAGGTCAAATATAAAACTGTAGGTTACTCAACATTTCATAATTATGTACATGCATGATGTAAAAGTGTATAAGTAAAAATTGATAATTTGTATGTAGTTAGTTATATGATGGTTGTGTTTTGAGTAACTACTTATTTTAATTTCTTAATTTGAGGGACGGTGTTGTGTGCAATTTAAGAAATTAAAAAAAAAACTAAACATCTAGATTATCTGTGTTAAGTTGTCTCTTCCGGCTTCTTTTTATTTTATATAGTCTATATAACATGTAACATAAATTGTGACTCGTAACTCGTAATGACTTCCCTCGTCCTTTATAAATTTTGTAAGAGAGTGTGCTGTAAGTTTTTGTTTTAATAAAAACACTCAAAAATACTGTCTGCCACGACTTTTTATTTTAAAATTCCAAAAGGTGGGCGGTGTACTTGCTATATTTGAGTATGATGTATTTACTTTTACAGTCCTAATATATAAATGAAATATACATATACATACTAAATACGTACAATTATATACATAAATATATTCATACATATACATAGATACATATACATATATACATAAATATATACATACATATACATAGATACATATACATACATACATAAATACATACATACATACATACAAACAAACATACGTAGCTAAAGATACAAATAAAGCTTTACAGTGACAGGTAGTATTCTTTCAATAGCAACTTAAATTTCTCAAGACTTTCGGCACTCTTAACTTTCACAGGAAGTGTGTTCCAGAGCCGGGCGGCTTTAACGCTAAAAGAATTTGAATAAAAACATGAGGAATGTGAGGGAATTTTGATAACAAGATTCTGTGCAGAACGCAGAGAGCGACTATGAGAATCATTTAAAAATTTAAAGCGCTATTTTAAATAAAAAGGGGTTGAAGGATGAAACAGTACACAGTAAAGAAGATGGAGAATGTGAGTATTCCTGCGGAAACGGATAGGAAGCCACTTGAGTGTTTTGCGATAATCTGAAACGTGGTCATATTTTCGAAGACCGAAAATGAACCGTATACAGAGATTTTGAGATTTTGAAGTCGCTCAAGTTTATTTAAGTATTCTTCTTTTATATAAAGATAACAAACGTCAGCATAATCTAGAATCGGTAGCAGGAGAGTATTTGCCAACACAATTTTCGTAGGTATCGGAAGAAAATTTTTTAGTCTACGAAGAGAGCCAACCGCTCCAAATATCTTTCTGCTCAGCTCACTTATTTGTGGTCCCCAAGATAAATATTGGTCAATTAAAATACCCAGAAAATCTCAAAAACTGCTAGACGTATAAGGATGAAAATTGGCAGGAAGGTACTTTATAAATAGTATAGGTGCGCTAAGAACGGATTTTGCGATTGGGCCGGATTAAGGTGGTCTAAGGGCTCTCGCAAGTTTGTATGAAAGTCCTTCATCTTTTGTGCTACAGACTTTAAATTTGGCAGGGAAGTGGTTAATATTTAGTATGGGTTCGCTAAGAACGAATTTTGCGACAGGGCCGCATTAAGGAGGTCTAAAGGCTCTCACAAGATTTTTTTAAATTTCTTCATTTTTTGTCCTAGAAACTTAAAATTTGGCAGGGAGGTAGTTTAAAGTTATTAGATGTTCGTTTAAAAAAGGATTTTGCGATTGGGCCGGATTGAGGTGGTCTAAGGGCTATCGCAAGTTTGTATGAAATTCCTTCATTTTTTGTGCTACAAACTTTAAATTTGACAGGAAGGTGATTTTAAGTTAGTAGATGTCCCTTAAGAACGCATTTTGTGATTAGGCCGAATTGAGGTGGCCTAAGGGCTATGGCAAGTTAGTATGAAATTTCTTAATTTTTGGTGCTACAAACTTAAAACTTGGCAGGGAGTTAGTTAATAGTTAGTAGATGCTAACGACGACGACGACGTAGATGATGACGAATTTTGTGACAGGGCCGAATTAAGGAGGTCTAAGGGCTCTCGCCAGTTTGTATGAAATTCCTTCATTTTTTGTGCTACATACTTTAAATTTGACAGGGGGGAAGTTAATAGTTAGTAATAATTTAATTTTGGAACAGGGCCGGATTTATGTGGTCTAAGGGCTCTCATTTGTTTGTTTGAAAGTCTTTAATTTTTTTATGCCACTAACTTAAAATTTAGCTGGAAGGTAGATAATAATCAGTAGACATCCGCAAAGAACGATTTTGCGACGGGTCGAATCGAGGAGGTCTTAGGCCATAGCAAGTTTTTATGAAAGTCTTCATCTTTTGTGCTACGAACTTTAAATTTGATACGAAGGTGATTAATTGTTGGTAAAAGTACGCTAAAAACGTTTTTTTTTCTATAGGGCCGGATTAAGGTGGTGTAAGGGTCTAATAAGTTTTTCGAGATACAATAATTTTTTGTGCTAAAAGTTTCAAATTTCGCACTGAGTTAGTAGATAACTTTTACGATACTACAAATCGGACACTCCATTCAAAGGATATTACGAATTTAAAAATAATAATAATTATAAAATAACGCGCAGCACAGCGGGCACTGGGGAGAGGGAGGGGGGCCGATAGCGGTCAGCAGTATATTAACGATGGGTTCTGAAATAGCTGGAGTAATTTTTGAGAATTTTCAGGCAATCAAATCGGTCGAATAAAGATTATTAGCGATTAAAAATATTTACGCGGGCGAAGCCGCTGGTATTATGTATAAACAAACCACCTGTCAGACGTACGCAATATCGTCTTAGTGGTGTAATGGAGGACATCCTTATGTTATAAACATATCACTCTTTATTAGAACTAATTTGAAACAAATTGCCATCTTTAAGCTTGGCATATTATTATGAGATTGATAAAATTAAGTTACAACCTACAACGAGTAAATTATTGCTTAGCAAGATTTTACCTACGACTTTCAAATGACATGTGAAGGATATATTTATATTTAACATTTTTTTCCTTTTTTTATTTTGGTATGAATATTAAATAATAAGGTTACCTAAATAACTTTTTTGTGGTCGACTAAGGTTTGATCGCTCAAGGCTGATTTGATTTGGTCACACAAAGAATATACAATGGAGCGGTATATGTAAGTATAATACGAACTTGAAAGCTATATTTAATGAATTTAATCCTCTGTCTCTATCTGAATTATAACCTCGTGTTCATAAAGACGTAAAAGCTACTTTAAACGAATTAGGGAAACGAGAGCAAACTTCTCTTGTTAAAAAATTTTCATCGCACGCATATGTCCTGACAAAAATCGTATAATTATAGAAAAAAACATTAAATATTATTATTGATACTAATGATTACTTCGTTTATGCAAAAGTATAATATGTAAATATTGATTGCTTAATAATTATTAGACCAACGATATTATAAATTATTGTACGTTACTAAGGAACCATGAGAAAAATATAGTTAGTTTAGACTCAGAACGGATCTCATCGAAGGCAATTTGTCATCAGGCATAGACATGACAACCCAGAAACGATAATCATAATATTAAAAATAATAGCATTTTATTATATCTATATCTAATTCTATACACTAATAAGAGATAAAGTTTGTAAGTTTTCTAGTTTATGTAATGATCTTATTCCAAAAATTCTTTAACTAACAAGATATTTGCAATATATTTTTAATTCGAATCCATGTAAGTGTATTGAATCTGGAAAAACAAAAAAATAATAAAAACACATTTAATATTTTGTTTAAGCTAAAATGTATACTGTTGGAGATCCGTATTAATAAATAAATAAATAAATAAAATATAACTAATAATTTATAAAATTAATGAAATAAAAGATACTGATGTAGATTGTGAAATATGAACCCAATTTTAAGTATATACCAATTTTTTTTATTGTTGTGTTGATATAAGATATATCTTATAATAAAATATCTTTTATTAGATAATAATTAATGGTTTTATAAAGGTGCTTCAGTTGGCATTGTATATATTACATAATAACGTGTAACATCGGTAAGTAAGTGTTAATATAATTATTGTTCTCCCAATTTTCATCGCTATAATGAATATGATGATACAGCCAATGTCATCAGTGAAAGTCTCGCTAATATTGATTAAGAAATCCCACCTTGACCGGCGGAAGCCCTTCTGTTCTTTAGGAAAATCCATTCCCGCGACTGATAACATGCAGACTGCAGTTAAACATATATAAATCTACATATATAAAAGCGATAGGTCACTCACTCACTCATAATGAAATATCGAAAACTGCTCGTGTAAAAATGAAATTTGGATTTTGCGACAGGGCCGCATTAAAGAGGTCTAAGGGCTTTCGCAAGTTTGTATGAAAGTCTTCATTATTTGTGCTACAAACGTTAAATTTGGCAAGGAACGCCTACCTCGCTAGTAAATATGATAAAATTCTAAACGAGTCAAATCCATACATTAGATATTATTTGTAAATTCTCATTGCCATAGCTTGTAGAATTTTTGTCTGTCCGTCTGGCTCGAACCGCATCTGTACAAATACTTTATTTTGTACCATTTATGTCGCAATGCAAAATATCTCTATTATAATATATTCTGAGTAAATCGAATTCATACATCATTAATATGACTTAGTCTCAGGAGCGACGATTTACAGTAATTGAGTAAACTGATTGATGTCGCAGATGTGCCCTGCGGACTTGACGTCGATCCATCTTGAAACACACACTAAGTATTAACCTATCGAATGCGTTTCATTTATTTGTTGTTTAGCCTAGTTCATATAGCTGTTAAGTTCCATGTCAGCTTGTAGTCTTAAATTCCAGTTCCAGAAAGTTACGGTTTAAGTACCCGGATTTAGTCTAGAAGAATACATAAGAAATTAATATTTAACGTAAAAGTCATTTAAGACTTGTTAATATTAATTATTCTAGCCTCTATTTGATGAAATTGTAAATTAATTGTAAGTATTAAAAAAACATTATTTATATTAGATATTTCGAGCATTTACCAGTACTTATTTCTTCAAATTACTATACGCAATTCACAAGTCTTCAAATTTTACAAATATAGCGTTACCGAAACCACATTCACCACAGACATTGTTATGACTTTTTTTTACTACTTAACTCCTATGTCATTGTTTACAAGTACATAATTTTGTACAAAATCGAAGTGCGGTGCCATCTTTTAAATTGAAAAAATACCTACCTTATTTTTGGAGGTACCACTTAATTTTTGGATCTCAAAATTATTTCATTAAAATGTTATTTTCTTAAAACATTGAATGTTTTTGTAAATCTAAAACTATTATAGCAATTATTCTGTTCATAGCTTATTTTTTATTTTCTTAAAGGAGTCAGTTTTGTAATCTACTTATATCTCCATAAATAGGCAAAGACTAAACAGTTTACTTCCTCATTCTTCTGTTCCTGAACTAATTTCCTTATTTTTTATTTAGTAGTTATTGACGAGATTTATATGTAATTTAAATTTAAAAAATTGAAAACAGATTTAACATAAGTTTATAAATTCTATTCATATATTTTTCTCAACTTGTCACTTAATATCATTGTTGAATTTTGGCCTCTTTGCAAACACTACTTAAGAAAGATGATTTATAATGGCTAGATGACGCCTAACATATTAAAATTAGCATAGCTAAAGTACGAGTACACACACTTTATTCATATTGAGCAAAGTATCGCGTTCAAGTACATACGGATTTTCTCAAGATACTAAGTCTCACTCCATTGGCAACTACTATTTTATTTTAAAATTTTAAGACGTAGTATGGTATAAGATATACGAACACAGGACCCTAAGAAGCAATTAATCTATTTTATGTACATGGCGAACACGATATATTTTTACAGCTTGTTATAAGTTTAATGGCAAATTAATTAAAAAATAACCATTAGTATCTGCCAAAATAAATCCTGCCATAAATAAAATAGGTGTCGATATGAACACATTAGCACGTAGCCTCAGGCACATTTTTTATAATTATAACCTATTAGTAAGATTATTATTCGATTTATGACTCATTTTTTTTAAAAATTATGTATCTAATCTTAAATAGATGTCTTCATCTTGTTAATGGTTCACGTTTGAACAAGAAATAATTAATGTATATTGCTTACAACTTCAAGTCTAAACTATGCACAATATTCCTAAATCAAATTAAATTAACGAATAATAAGCTCTAGACTCTAGAGTCTAGACAGTCCCGTCTAATTAAATACATCATACACAAACTGCATAAAGTACTTACCTACAACTTATACATAACTAAAAAATGTCTTATAAGTAAAAATATTTTTTTACTTTTGCAATAATAACATTGTTATTTACGACTAAAACATATGTAAATCGTAGAGTGGTTAAATATATTTTGGCTCATTTGTGGGAGAAGCTTACCTCGAACGCGTAAAATCCAAGAAGATTATGATTTTTTATACCATTATCAAATGCTATGTATGGATATATGTATGAATAAATAAGGTTAGGATATAGCGATAGATACTATATGTTATTGTGTGTAGTGGATATAAAAGGATGCAGATGCGCTTTAGCCTCACACTGTCCTGACACCTGTCGACAAGTGAAGCTAAAATGAAATTCTTTGTGAGTTGAATTATTATATCTTTAGTTTAAAATAACTTAAAGCATAAGCATAAGCTCTAAACAAAAATTTTAAACTTAATTTACTTGCGATTCACCCCGCCTTCGCTTGGGGTTATCACTACGTACATTTTAACGCTTACCTAATCGTAGTTAACTTTTCGTAGAGATGAAAAATTTTTTTCGCAATAAAAAGTTTTCCATAGGTTGTCTCGAATAACCAGCAATTATAATACTCAATTTCATATTAATTTATCAAATGGTATTCTCGTGATTCAGTCACAGACTGACAGACAGACAAAAATTCTATAAAAGATAGATTCGGCCTCTGTATCGATAATAATAACCACTTTAATTAGATTTTTCACAAAATGTTTAATGATCAATCGATTCAAAATTTAATATTATATGTATAGAAAGACAAGTTTTTATCTGTATGTGAATTCTTGTTGCGGCTTTTAAAAAGTATCCTCATTACAATGTGGCGAATAAATGGGTTAGGTATAATTAAATAACAATACATATTCGCTTTAAAAAGTAATGCACATTACACCTTAGAAAATACTTTATTTTAAAGACACATTTAACTCTTCTTTGTTAACCGACTTCAATAAGAAGAGGTTCTCAATTATGGCACCTTAAGCAACTGTAAACTACTTGTCCTGGTTCTTTTTTCTTCTTCAATTCTTAGGAGTGATAATATACACTCCTAAGAATTGAACCTGAAACTTTGTGTTAACTTATTATTTGTCGTTTCAGTTGGGTTTGATATAGGTAGTAGTGGTGCTGAGTGCTGTCTCAGCGGGCCACATTCGCAGCGGCTGGTACCCCAGCTACAGTTACAGTTACATTGTATACTCTCGCTCTGTATATCCCGGCTATTCCAGTGGCTGGTCTGGTAACGGTTGGAATAATGGGTGGAACAATGGATGGAATAATGGATGGAACAACGGATGGAAAAGAGGATATGGAGGGTGGTGGTAAAGCATTGATAAAGTTGAAAAAGTATTATAAATCGATTTGGGATTAACGTATTCTATTTTTATTACCTTGACATCATATGTATGCAAGTATGCACTTTAAAATGCTTCCCCGAATCTAATTTCTAATATTTCTAGCGATTGGAGTATTGAGATATATTATCTGTACCTTATGATACTATAAGTATAATTTTTTTATATACTATTTTTTATGTTTACTTTGTTTCCTAACTATTGTGCAATTAATATTGATAAAAAGAAAATATTATTTTAAATTTTCTACATTATATGAACGTACGTACGTTTCTATTGCTAACCTTTTAAAAATGTCAAACTGCTCAATTATAAAGTTAAGTTAAACGTCAACTACTTCTCTGTGATAATATTATTTGCCTTTTTTTAAACCGTTTTAAATCTTTATTCAATTATATTTTCCTATGTAATGTATAAAAAAGCTTTTTATTTATCACATTACCTCCATATCATTAAATACCTTCCTACTACAAAGAATTTTTATTACATATGTATTTATTTTTCATTAAAATAAAAGTTATAAGTTAAAAATTATAACATTATTATAACAATATAGAAACTAAAGATATTAAAAACAAATTAAGAAATTTAATATTAGTAGATATACAGTATAACGTATTATATAAAATTTTAAAAATACTCAACGATTTCAGTTGATAGATAAGTTATCACAAGCTTATAAGTCAGGACACGTAACCCGAGCTTTCAACAAAATTACTATTTTACTTCATAAATATTCCTTTTACTAATATACATAAATTCATGACTTGTAATATTTTATTTGGAAAATAAGTACGAACTTACGTAATTTATTCATAATCATCATTATCAGTCCTTTTTAACGTCCCACTGCTGGAGCACGGGCCTCCCTCAGTACGAAGGGGATCAGGCCATAGTCCACCGCGCTGGCCTAGTGCGTGTTGGCGGACTTCACATGCCTTCCGAAAACTTGTTAGGTTTTCTAAGACATGCAGGTTTCCTCACGATGTTTTCTTTCACCGTAAGACACGTGAAAATATCAGAGGTGCGAGACCCGGATTTGAAACCGCATCACTCGGTTATCCAAGCGAGCGTGTTACCGCTGGGCTACCACTGTCTTTGTCTTTTTGTAATTTATTAATTGAACTATTAAAGTTAGAAGTGTAAAATTGATATACTTACATAAATTATTTTATTAAAATAACATTTCATACCATCTCGGACTCTAAAATTAGTTTCATGTTTATGTCAATCAATAATAAATATCTTATTCTGAACTTGACTCAGTTAAGAGTCTTGCAATTTTCCTCATTATCAAATTGTTTATTTTATCTCCGAAATTTTCAATGCATTAACTTAGGTATTTTTGCACAACTCTAAATACCAATGCGACTCCTTGCCAAACGAGACCCAAAGTTCGCTTACACCTCACCGTATTTCAATGGTGATGACTCACAAATTATCAACCGTAAATGTCATGATATAATATAAATTACATAAGTATACTTTGTTTACTACTATTTATTAATATCAAAATGAATTTAAAGAAAATGTATAGAATATTAATTGTTAATGTCATAAAGAAAAATGGCTCATATTTAGCCTTCGTCTAGACTGCGTCTGCGTGCTGGCGGAGTTCATATCTCTTTTAAAAACTTAATAGGTTCTCTGACACAATGTATATTTCATCATGATGTTTATCTTCACCATTAGACAAATGGTAATCATTTTGAAAATGATTCACATCACATACTTGTAAATATCAAACTCTCACTCACTATCTCACACACTCGGGGTCTCGGCGAGCACGTTACTGGGCTACCACTACCTGGAATAGGCTGCAGTCCATTTAAATTAACGATTTAATTATATTTTATACTAGCTGACCCGTGCCCACTTCGTTGGGCATAATTTTAATAATCCTTTTTAGTACATAGTGATTTTAAGTTAGACATATGCTGTCGTTGACTTTTTTGTAGGCATTTTCAAGCTCCACATCTTTTCTCTAGAACTCAAAAATATATCTTTCATACTTAAGGCAGCGTTCGTAGAAACGCTTTCATTCGACCGTTTTTTCTCCGATTCACTTTGCAAAACGGACGTAAAAGCCTTTTTATTTTTCGGTGTTTTATATAACCTATGACACTCAGCAATAATGTGGCTTTCTATTGGTGAAAGAATTTTTAAAATCGGTTCAGTAGATTTCGAGATTACCCCTTACAATTTGACAAATAAACAAACATTACTTCTTTATAATATTAGTATAGAAGTATAGAAGTATAGATAATAAAATCCTAGTAGTTTATTTTAACCGTATTTAAATATTGCATTTATTATATATTTTTTAATCATATTACATTACATTTAATGTTATCTGTATATAAACCTAATAAGGTCTATTTTCTCTAACTAATTGTCTAACACTATATAAATCTATTTTGGTAGGAAACGTTTAAATTAAAATCAAACCATAATTATAGTCTAAGAAATGGGACCTATATACATACTCGTATTCGCATACAAGACATACATTTTGAAATCAAGGTTAAGTCAGTAAAAAATATCTAAAAAATATATTTCTACATAGATTCGCTGTATATTTTTACATAACTTATTTGATCTAAAGGCTAGCATACGGCCGGTGGCCGTAGGTCCAGATGGTTCGAGTCCCGGGACGTGTCAAGTAGTTGACAGTAATTGGTGGTTACCCAAAAACAACATAAAGCTGTCCTGTGCCTTAACTGTTTCCGGTCCAATCGAGGTATCGTCCCATTAGACGTTAAGAGTAAAAAGGAGAGTATTCTTATAATGGTGTCAACACGAACACTTGAGTACTTTAATAACTTATGAGCAGAAAAATTGAGATGGTCCGCCTATGGCCTATAATTAATTTTTTTTTCTTTTCGTCTTCGATGAACACTTAAATAAATTCCAAGCATAATGTAACTTTTAAAACTAAAGAAATTCGTAAAATAAACATTGGAACGCATAAATTTGCCCAACTAGACAAGAAAACGGCTCCACTGCAGATGTGGAACCATTAAGTCGAAGTAAAACAAAGAACACAAATAAACCCGGCAACACCTTAAAAGTAATAAACTATAGAATTCAGGCTAAATACAAGTGGACAAGGTCCGATAAGAGGTTAGTTTAGGAAACGCGTCATAAATTGAGTTTTTGTGGCATTCGCGAACGTGGGAAGTGAACGGACCCAATACCAGATGTTTGAAAAGATGAAACAAAAGGAGAAATTTAACCAATGTGAATGATTGTACAGTAGATTTTCGGTAAAACTATTTTTACAGATTGGAAGGGGAAGGCTATGGGAAGGGGTAGCGTGTATATCCCGGCGATCGGACAGCGAGGCGGGATCAACCAGAGAGAGCAGTTCGGGAGTCCAAGGGCGATGTGCGTGAAGCTAACGAGTGTAGTCTTAGAATTGTAAAGTTTAATAGTTTTTAAATAATATAATTTTTTAATAATAAATAAGCCTGAGAGGAATTTGAGTAAAAAGGCAGAGTAATTAGTGCAACGGACGAGGTGACGCAGTAATTTGGTAATGTACCCCAATCCATTTGTAATTTAATAGATTGTTATAGATTCACAGATATATTGCAACTATATTATGCTTATATATGCTGTCTGTTTTCCAATTTACAAATAAAATAAAATAAAAATATATATAATTAAATTGAGAGGCTTAACCTTTAGAGACAACTAAACATGCATCCAGAGACCGGACTGGAGATATTGAGCGAGCTTAAGAGGAGAGACGGGAGTCTAGTATTGTCTATCTTAGATTAGGAATTATGTCCTCATTTGTGGGTTATATCGCGTATTTACTTTTAATGTCATGTAGACTAGTTTGGCGAGGCTAGAATGGAGTAAGGGCTAAAGTAAACCGCCAATAGTCGAGTCCAACGGCAGATTGCCCCGATCAAGGTCTGAAGTTAATCACTTTAAAGAATGAAATAGATAAATTAACCATCTGTGAATCTAGCACAACACTATGTAAATATATGTAATCAAATTTATCGTAACATTAAGATGTGTGTGTCTTCTCCTTCGACAGCAATGTTAACTTGTATATAATTACCTAAACATTAATATTTAGTAAAGCATGTGTGTATTTTAAATGTTAAGATGTACTTAGATTTAAATAGCCCAAGGGTTTTTTCGTTTGAATATGCCGTTTTTCCCTTGCTTAGTATGGCTTTAGGAACGTGAAATATTCGTTCGTGCTTTAAAATATAACCTAATATTTTAAAGTACGATCTAAATAATCCAACAGTTTCTTTTGATATCACTCAAGTTGTTTTGAGTAAAGAACAGATAGTAATTTTGAGAATAAACAGATTTTTGAACCATAATGGAGGATTCACTCGAAATTCGAACCTTTTCTATTTTTATTAATCAATCCAAACGGGTCATTATTAATACAGCACATGTGTTGAACTAAATCGAGCCATCTCCAATAATAAATTCCCTCATATTACCTAGATAGAATCACGATTCGCATTCCAGAAGGTTAGGTTTAGATAGCTGTAGATATACATAATAATATATATATATATAATAGGACGGCGCGTACGCAGTCCCCACTACCAAAAATTACGCGTCCGAGTTATCCGCATTAGGGATAATCGCAGAGGTCAACCCAGCCGCAGTGCAATGGGAGGGTCTCGCTCTGGGGGAACCGCCTTCTTGATCACGGTGTCCCCTACGCCAGGTAAGTATGCTCAATTTGGCACGACCTGCCATAGTCACTGTTTGCGAGAACATCTTGCCATTGCGATTCAGAAATCGCTTACAATTGAGCAGCGCCATCTAGTGGAAGATATGTCGAACTACTTACCTATGACCATTTAAGTACTCCATATAAGCCTATGCATTAGTAATTTGCATACAAAACCTTCATTTATCTAGCACATGTATGATCCATACGCAAAAAAATTTTGTTTTCATATATGATCACGATTTATAACTCCAATATAATATCAAATGTACGTAAACAAATGACTTATAACTGATGTAACGATATGATGTTCTTGTTTCGTCAGTTTTACGTAAAAGTGGGGACTTATGTCTTGCATACGAATATGATGGAATTATTATATCATTTTTACGTCAGGAACCTGACCTGTACCTTATGTAATCATATGACTTACTAATTACATAAATAATACATAAAATAATGACTCCAATATGACGTCATAGCATGATGAAAATATGATATAATATGTACGTAACAGTTAAGTCATACAAATAACATCATCTCAAAGTCAATTTTGATGTCAATATGAGGTCATAGTGATGTAATACAACATGACCTCAAATGAAAGTCATCAAACATAGTCACTATTATGTCATACTTACGTGAAATTTGTTTGAATCAATTAATTAAAAAAAAAATTAATCACAATGCTATTGGTTTTTTTCTCTACAAGCACCTTCCTCAGGTCTTAACGAAAATATATTTAAAAATATAAGAATAAGTCGAGACATTCTCCAGTTTTGCGTATAGCAACAGATTTGGCGATTCATCTCCTAATCACTACATATTTTAAAACAAATTCCTCCACCACGTCTATCTGTATGTGTGATAAAAACAAAAATAACTGCCCCGTTTTTCATGCTATTTTCTCCAATGGATAGAGAGGTTCTCGTGGAAGGGTTTATATATATTCTTTATTGCACTTAAAAATGTTACAAATAAATTATAATATGAAAAGGTACAGGCAAAAAACAAAAAACAAACATAAAAGACATTGTGCTTTAATTAAGTAAGAAACAGAGCTTATTTAATCAACAGTCATCAAACGATCAATTTATATTTCTCTTCGGCGATGTTTAATCCAATTCAACTGACATTATTGTGTCAGCGTTCGTAGTGTACGATTCGCACAAATTTCTTTTATCAAAAGCTTCCCGAATATCTTCATCAAGATGACGATTAACTATCGCACTACAACGCAAGTCATAGGCAGCATAAGCAAATGGAGTTTTCAACTGATATTCGACTACTTTGCGGAGTGAATGGTTTTGCAAAGAGGGTAGATTATTATTTAAATGCTGGTCACGAGTCGATAAAGGTTGGATTGATATTAAAAGAGACTGGAGTTGACGTGGTTCAGAATTATAACGACGAGCTTGTTCAATTCTTGCATATGCGCCATTTATGAGTTCTTTAATATATTCATTTGAATGCATAGCTTGGCCATATAGAATGCGTCCAGCTAGCTTTACTTTTTCTGCCCACGTTGAGCTTTTTTGTAGAGCCCGATCTAAGTCCTCTGTATTTCCTTTAGCAACTAAACTAAACATATGTCGTATAACAGCATTTTGTAATTCTTCCTCAGTTTTATAGTCTTCAAGGTTTTCTTCTATTACCGCTTGTACTTCAGTAGGAGCACCGCCAATGCAGAACACAATGCCAGTTATACCTGTAAGGTTAAATTAATTATATTATATAACTATAGAAGATTTAACGCAAGTTAACGTAAATCGTTAATCCGTAAACAAGTGATTAAAGTTGCTTATTTTATGTCGTTGCGCTAGTGATCTACATATAAAAACTTTTTGTTGGGTTCTTAAAATTAACAAGTTAAGAAAAACAGAAGTGTATAGTTTTGGAGTATGTAATTTATCTGGCATATTGTTAACAATGAAAATTAATATATTGAAGTTTTGGTCTGAAAGCGAGGCTCGCTTTGGTGTAAATCATCAATTCCGATCCCGTAAACTCATAATACCCATAATATAAAATAATATGTTATATTATTTTCCTTTTTCCCTTACGCGCTAAAAGAATATAACTTCACAGTAATTCTGCTAAAAACAATGAAAAACCAAAGCGATCCTACCGTATGGACTTACATATTTAATTTACGGTCGGTACGTTTTGAAGAAACTAAAACTAAGTAATTAACGACTTTTTAAACTGAATCATTTGAAACCAAATCTTAAAACACATTATAGGTACATTACTTTGCAAACTAGAAAATCAAAAGATTTTTATACCTTGATCTTCGAAAATTGCTGCCATTTCCAATGCCACCATAGCACCACTTTCATAACCTAGTAAGTAAAATCTATCCTTCAACTGCGCTTTTTCGAGAAGGGTCTGAAAATAACGGTTAAGAATCTGGTGAATACAAGGATTTTTTTTTACTGTGTAATAATATAATATGTATTTGTATATCGAATACTATTTTATATTAGTATTTTGATAGACGTCAATATTGTAATATTATTATAAAGGATTTGAAAGCGGATGGGTTTTTATTAAAGATTATCCAAACATTAAATACTGATATATATAGTAGTAGCCCATTCTCTTGCATGGATAACCGAGTGAGGCGGGTTCAAATCCCCGAATTCATGTGCGAATCATTTCTATCATGTTTACCACTTGTATGTTTGAGAAAACCTAACAAGTTTTCGAAAGACATAATATGAAGTCCGCCAACACATAATAGGCAAGCGCGATGAACTATGGCCTGATCCCCTTCGTACTGAGCGAGGCCCGTGCCCAGCAGTGGTACGTTAAAAGGGGCTGATGATGATACTCGTACGTATATTCTTATGACACTTGAGAAAAATATGCTAACATGGGTTATCGCGTCTATTATCTATACTACTACTAATTAGAGTTTGATTGTTTGGTTGAACGCTAGTTCAAATAGTTTTTTTTTGTTTTGGATAGTCAGCTTATTTAGGAGGGCTATAGGCTATAGCTATATATTATTTTCATAGTTTGTTACATCACGCAACGACTAATAGGAGCGGAGCATCTATGAAAAATGATGCAAAAACGGGAAAAAATGTTCCTTTTGAGAGCTTCCGTTGCGATCGCTGCGTAAACGGTTAAAGTTATGCAAACATCATTGTATGACGGAATTGTTTCCCTTTAACAGTTCTAAAAAGGTTACAATAGCATATGTCTATCTTTTATGGTAATCAAATTTGTTTTAAGGTAATGCATCATTTGCGAAGTTCTTATTATAAGCATGACATTAATCCTTACCCAAATAAATAAGTTATTCATCACAATTATTTCATTTTGACTAACATTTCTCTTGGCATTATTTAATTTCAATAAATATCTTACAAGATATCATAGTTTTGAAATAACTTCGCAAGAAAATATTGATTACCACGTGCAACACGAATCACTAGTGGTGGTGAAGGGAGAGGAACGCAGATAGCTCTTCGAGGTATCATACCACGCGACTCGGAAAGAATTTGGTTTACACCCTTTAGAGCGCGGGTGAAGCCGTGATAAAGACTAGTAATAAAATATATACACCCAGGCTATATTTACATACATATTATATAGCCTGGGTGACACAATTAACGATTCGCTTCTACCCATTTAACGGTATATTTAATGTGATAATTAACATTAAATAATATATCGTTAAATGGGTTTCGTTTTTTTTTGTTTTCGTTGTACAGTTTGATTAAGATTTCTTACTACGATTTTGTTTATTTCATAGAAGACATATTCCTGATCAGCCCATATTATGATGGTTTTTTTGAAAAAGAAAAACTATCTATACTGCAATTAAATTATAAGTATTGATGCTTACATTGTAATTCATTATGCTACATTACATATTATTTGAATAATTCAGTCTACATATAAAAAAATTGATTATAATATAATCGTATATAATACGTATTAAGCTCTTTTGAACATCCCAAATACGTCTTTTCTGGTCATGGGTCTCCCAATGCTTGCAATGTAAGCAGGATCAAGTTCAGGTTAGTTACAGATCAGGATAGTCCACCACGCTAGTCAAGTGCGGATTGGTAGAATTTACATGTCTTACAAAAGCTTACTAGGTTCTCTCAATGATGTAGGTTTTCTCAATTAATTCACACCTGAAAATATCAAATTTGGGACACTCGACACACACATACAGACAGTGGTAGCCCAGTAGTAACACGGTCGCTTGAATATCCGAGTGATGCGGGTTCAAATCCGGGTCTCGCACCTCTGATATTTTCATGTGCGAATCATTTATATCATGATTACCACTTGTCTTACGGTGAAGAAAAACATCGTGAGGAAACCTGCATGTCTGAGAAAACCTAACAAGTTTTTGAAAGGCATGTGAAGTCCGCCAACTCGCACTAGGCCAGCGCGGTGGACTATGGCCTGATCCCCTCGTACTGAGGGAGGCCGTTAATAAGGGCTGATGGTGATGGGACATTCGGGATTAATAACTCACTAGGCGCTTCAAACGATCGCGTTACCTGTCGACTGATGCCTAAATAACTATAAAATAAATAATCTAAAAATTTTGTCTGAAACTTCGGAGTCTATTGAATCACTTACCTTTGCAAATCTGACAGCCATTTCTTGAATTGTTTCGTTAGGTCTAACAAGACCGGGCTGCAATACGAGGGCACCCAACTTGAGGCGCTCGCACAGAATTTTGAAACGTGAATGTAGACCCTCTATTCCTGGTACCACACACAAGTAAGTTTGATTTACATCAAATTCATCTTCGCGCTGAAATGATATACATACTATGAATTATGATCATCGAAAAGTGTTCAAATATTATGATATATAAGGCGAATTGGGTGCATCTGCAATTTAAGGATGATTTTTTTAAATTACTGTTAATAAAAATCTGTTACTTTATAGGAATTAATGAGACTAAACAAAAAAAATCCAACTTATACCAACCAGCAGCAGTTTAATTTAGTATATTAGTAAATACTTAAGTAATTAACTAAATTTATTTTTAGTGCCCGTGATTTCATTATATGTAAATACTAACACTACAAATTTAACCGTTATGATTTGATTAGATATAAATAAATAAGACATTCAAAATTTGTAAAAATTTAAATTACAGGATTCCTAAGGTTTTCCTAAGGTACAATCACAAAATCTATTCTTATCTATTTAAAACGTAGTACTTAGGGCAACAGTACAATATACTGCGAACATTGGCACAAATTATATATTTTTGTTTAGTGGATGTAAGTTTATGGGTTATTTTTTGAATATATGTATAATTATGAAAACATTTACTTACCATTGATGAACTATTTACAAGTGTTGGTAAGAACACCATTTCGGTTGTAGCAAGTAGCTCATCATTATCTATATCTGACCAGAACGTTTCGATTCCCTTAGTTTCTTTATACTCTATTTCTGTAATCTTATTTTCCAATTCACGAAGTCTAATAAAACATATAAATCAAAAAATAGTGGAAACAGATTAAATTATAACAAATGTGCAAAATAACTCCTAAAAATCCTTAAATCTTAAATCTTTAAAACTACTTTTCATTCTTCAAATTATTTTCTTGGTTAGTATATTACAGTTATTCCTACTTTCCGTCTATTTCTACTTGTATGCACCTAATTAATCCCAGTTGCAAAATCCGTTCTTAGAAGATGTCTACAAACTAAAAACTACCTGTCTGCCAAATTTCATCTTTAGACATTAAACGGATTTCGATATTTTGTAGTTTGGACAATATTGAGATATAATAGGATTATTTTTACTTTGACACTCGGGATGTCTCGGTTTAAATCGTAAAGGTTCGTGTTTTCACGTAGAGTATATAAAAATATAATAGAATTTACTCACATAAAATATTTAAATCTATGTAATATAATACTTCATACTTTGTAGTTTGCGTTTCTGTATTTTCTAATAAAATACTTTACATTCATTTAAAATAGGTAATTAGTAATAAAATCTCTATCTTACCATAGAAAATGCTTGAATATTCTAAAAATTAGAATATTCAAATAGACTTTAACTAACTTTTTGTTGTAGATGCTTTTAGACTATAATATTCTAGTATAATGTATCTCGTGTCATTTGTACTTCCGATATCTTTCGATAACTGGATAATTAACGAATATTTAGGTAAATGAATAATCGTACTATATTTGACTTCTAAATACCCCTGTTTACGTTTTTAGTGACTTAATAGACTATATAACACCATCTATATTATAGTATCTTTAATTTTAATCTATTTCATTTTGATACAAAATACTTACGATGCAATAGTCAAGGTTGATAGACTATATTCGTCTAAAAATATGTGATACGTTCTTTGCAAATAGGACCTAAACATTTCTAATTTAGCAGGCTCAATATCCAAATCCGCTATAGTAGTGCTTTCTGGTATATCATCTGGTATAATAATGCCTGAAAAGATTAGTAATTAAAATCATAAAAATAAACAAATTAACATATCGTCTAAAATTAACTGTTTTGGTATGAAAAGCTTAGAAGAATCAAACCTGCATTTGAATTTAATTCTTGTACCAAGGACACAGAAGAAGATTGTTTTATGGAGTGTATTAGTATAGAACGTTGCTTTAGGCAAATTGCTTTTTCAATGGCATCAATGGCATTTACTGCTGAAATAGCTTCATCATATTCATTTTCATTCATCTGTAATATTTAGAGAATTTAAAACAGCACCCTACACTATTCACTCTGATATAAATTAAAATATATCTTCTTAGAAATATCAGCGCGTTTATTATAAGACATTTTAAATATAACCATTTTATTTATTTTATCGAATGCTTTACAGTAATCAGGATCACGAGATAAACATATAACTGATATAAAAAGATAAACAGAGTTTTACAATAAATGTAGCTATAAGGTATATAAGACAAAGTTAAGGTGCACTAACCTTATGTTCCAGTTTCAAAGCAGGCAGCTTAATCCAGGTTAATGATTGATTATCAACTTTTGATAATATAGATGTTTCAAAATCATCTTTTCCGTCGTTAATAATAGCAAAATATCTATAATAGAATAATTTTAAGGAATATAATTCTTAAAATTTTATCTCTAATATCTATATATAATATATAGGAACACACATGTATATTAAAATACTGTAAAAGTCTGTAAGTCAAGCTCAAAAACCACCAAACAAATTTTCGTATGGTTTTCACCTCAATAGTTTTTCGTTAAGCTATTTTCGTTTAATTGCCTCGATGGTGTAGTGGCTAGCGTATACGGCTGCCCATCTGGAGGTCCTAAGTTTGAGTCTCGGGTTAGATCCATTTTACTTATTCAGTCTCCCTATTAACTGTTACTGAGATTTATCCTGAGTAACAGCCTAGAGTTGGGAAGTTGGCGGTTTCAGACCCATATATCGGATCGCACATAAAACCGTCGGTCTTGTGCTTTAACTCTCACAGGTTTTGTCGAAAAGCCGACCACCAGATTACGAAAGTGACAGATGTGCCTGCGTACACACTTGTGCACTTTAACATCACGGTGTTGACCGGAATCGGTTGGTAGGACATAACGTTTTTCAGTAATAGGTGGAACGAGATGGCTCTAACATCATTTAATTTAGATAATATTACAGACTAACATATATCATGTATCATGATAATAATATCTTAACAACCATTACGACAGCGGATTGGCGGAAAAGAGCAAGGACAAATAATACTAACTTTAATTTTGAGCATAATCTTTGTGATATTAGTTTGATCTGCTTCAACATTTCAAAATTATGCTCATTTATGGCATTCGCAGAAACTATATAATATATTCCTTCAATGTCTGCTAATGACTTATCTCCAGCTATTAAATTTATAAGGTTATTTGGGCTACAAATATTTCCAGGTATCACTTGTAGTTGGACTTCTTGTTCCGCCCAAGATCTGAAAAAAATCGTTATTAATTTCAATATTGAACATAAATAAATACCATATGTATAATTATTAATGTAAATAATTATAAGGTATACCGTAATTTTTGGGGCAGACAATTTGATGATCCAGCCGAAGAAACCAATATTATCTTTTTCGCCCCACGGTTCACAAGTTTGTCAACTAATTTTAATGCCAGCAATTCGTTCTCTGATATTACCAAATGTCGTAATTGTGTAGAACAAGTTATTCTAAAATAGTAATAAATAATAACGGTTTTATCGCTTTTACAATTTATGTAATATGATTGAAACCTAAAAATAAGATTACTTTGTCAGAACATGAGATAGATCCTTTTGTAAGTCGAGAAGTACACGTCCGCGATGACGGCTTCCAGCTAGGAGACTGTATGCACGCGATACGTCTTGCGGGGAATAGGTCACACGAGACAGTGGCCGGACGTATCCACGGGCTATGCCCTCGGTAAGCATTAATTGCAACTTCTAAAAAATTTATAAAAAATTGATGAGTGAATTTATTAATTTAAAAGGTAATTAACAGAAGGCATAAATCTATGTGAAGTATATTATTTCTGATTTAGTTATATTCTTTGGCCTTTTAGTTCTTTGTGGGGATTTAAGCGCGTAATTATGCTTGTCTCTGGGAAATAGATATACTGTCACATTGCAAATATGTAAATGTTTTATGTGCGTGTCGTGCCATTCGTAAACACCGAATGTCGTGTCGGTAACATAACTACCTATTTTATAATATCATTACCTATAACAGTATGAGTTCAATCTAGTGTATATGGTTATAGGATTTGATGAAACACTAAAATCATTTTAAATTTATTAAACATGTATTTTTTATAGTTATTTATTTAAACTATAAATTAATGTTTTACTGAATAAATGTCTTATTACAAGAAAAGTACTGGTACTTTCCACATAATATACTTACCTGTAAATCCACTTTGTCTTCATCTAGCAACATTGACAATAAGTTCGTGGTAGAATAAGCTATTCCCTTAAGCAAAAGTTTCATACCAAAGTCATATTTCTCCCTCGTTAACAATAAGGTTGTGTCAATTATATCCGAAAAGGACTTGCAACAATTTATCGTAGTCTGAAATAATTTTGATAAATAAATATAATTTCTTGCATTAAAATTTAATTTAATAATGATTACACCACTTTATATAAATTATATGCTTTGAATTTATACATGTCTAGATTGAGCAATGCAAGCAAACGACGCGCAAAAACTATTTTACGTGATATGTGAGTACAGCTCGCGTACTTATTGTAGTCTAACTGTCAAGGTGTGCGTGTTTAGGGATATCTGTTCTAAACTTTTTCCCCGTTATTTAATAAGACGAAGGTTAAATACAATATGTTAAATTAAGTGAAATAAATATTGTCAGTTTTAAATTAATGTTCACCTGATTCCAATTACACAGAATATTTACTATTGTGCACAAAATGTATAACTAAGACGTAAAATAAAAAAACGCTTAAAAACCGTCTTGAAAAAAGAAACACTAAAAGTAAAAACAAAAAAGTTAGTAAAGTTATTTGAAGTTTAATTTACAATAGGTGCCTACTCAAATATTTTCGAAGCCGATACAAATCAAAGCATATCAACTATATTACACCAATCAAAAAATTTTATTTCATGTGTTTTTTAAAGTCGGTTTTTGAAATAAACATAACCTAATAAATACTTTGGCATTATTTCATGATTTACAGAGATATAATGATATTTATAATTTGTTTTCCTAATTGTTTCACAAAGTTTCCCAAATAATAAACTGGCAACACAGACTTGTCATAGTTGCCTAAAAATTAATGAAATAAAAAACTGTGTTTACTTAAATAAATAGCAGTTAAATAACATAAATTGCCGATGAAAAGTAATCTTGGTGTTATTACACGGTTTTTCCACTTAGTTGCGACGCAATTTTACAGCACAAACCGGATTAATCGATTGACGTAAATGAGAAGCGAGTCTACCAATTTGAGTAGACTTCTTTTGAAACTTTTGATCAATGTGGCATCTAGACATGTATAATATCCTTTTCAGTCCACTGCTGGACATAGGACTCTCCCATGGTGTGCCATTGAGCGTGGTCTTGGGCCCTGCGCATCCAGTCCGTCCCAGCCGTACGGCGCAGATTGTCGCACCATCTAGCAGGAGGACGTCCCACACTGTGTTTCCCTAGCCGTGGTCTCCACTCGAGAACGTGCTTGCTCCAACAATCATCAGTTCTCCTGCATATATGACTGGCCCACTGCCACTTTAGCCTGCTGATTCTTTGAGCAACATCAATCTCACCGGTTTGTTGTTTGATAAATTCATTTCTGAATTTGTCTTTCAGAGATATCCCGAGCATGGCTCTTTCCATAGCACGCTGCGTGACCCTTAACTTGTGAACCAGCTTTGACGTGAATGTTCATGTTTCGGCGCCATATACTTAATATAAACAAAGATTATAATATGTATGTGTATACTTCTACACTTTATGAATACTTTTTTCTTTATGAATCTTAGTCAGCATACACAAGGAGAGCATCATTAGAAGACGACCTGTTTAGTGAAGTCTTACTAAATTTCCTTATAATTTTTAGAGATATCATATGGTAAAGTTTTGTAAACTCTCAAGTATAATTCGCGTCATGTAAAAAGAACGCTGGCTGTCAAGTTGCGCAGAGGCGATTTATCTGCCAATTTGGTGGTAAGACGCGGGGCGCGGGACGTTGAGGCACGCTCCGCATGGTTTCCGGGTCGCTATTGGTTCGTCAGTTCAAAATACTATCGCGTACACAAAAGTTATTAATTACAAAATGGTTTTATATAAAAATAGAGAAAAAATATTTTTGACGTAAATTGTTTTATAAAAAGAGAGTCTGTAATTTAAAAAAATATATTAAATGAATTATTTCTACTTTTTGTAAGTAGATTAAACATTTTACACTTAATCAAATATTATGTTATTAATTAATAGAATTCTATTTAATAAAATTTTATCTAATATATTTTTAATGTACCTGCCGATAACCAATACACATCGTGAGCGAAAGGCAAGTTCAAAAATAAAAGAATAGGCTTAGTAATTTCGTATGCGAATGTACCCATGCGCAAACACACCCCCCTCACCACTTTCTTTCAGCGTTCTTTTTAGATGACGCAAACTGTAGTCAAGTATTATATAAAAGTTGTAAATATTATTATTACTATATTGCAAGTATCACCCAAAAATAAAGTAGTAAAGAAAGAAAAACCAAAGTTCTTAATATCGAAACTTTCTTGATAACACCAGTAGTGCTTTTATATATTAAAGATATACATACATTTTTAAGGGCACCTTTAACACAGCTTATGATTAAATTGCAACCAATACCCTTCGTAGCGTTTAACACCATATCTCCAAAGGTAATATCGCGTGAATATCCAATGTGACTTTCTGAAAAAAGAACATAAATAATTGTATTTCGAGATACAACAAATAATTTTAATTCTATTTTCATAGAATTATGTTAAGGAGCATCAATGTCCAGTCATACCTTTTAGTTCCGAAAATAGTCTTTGCAGAAATCTCTTTTTCTTGATATCGCTAACGGTAGTGAAAACTTCGCAACCATATGCCAAAGCAAGCGATATAACTGCCTGGCCAAGAGCACCAGCACCTCCGTGTACTAAAAGTGTTGTTCCAGGCCTGAGGCTTGCCTTAAAACACTGCAGGCACATAATATGTATAGATAATATTAAAATATAAATTTCACAGATACGAGTAATTAATATTGTACTATATAATATGTATGAGATTTTAGTTTATTTAATGTTTGTTACCAAGCAATATAGAGCGAGACAGTAGGCCAATGGAACTGTAGCTGCATCTTCCAGAGTCCAGTGTGCTGGTACGGGCCACAAATATTCCGGTTTCACGCTTACGTGTGTTCTTATACTTTCAAAAGCAATTCCCATCACACGAGCTCCGCTTAAAAACATACGACTGAATAATAGCGTCTGCGAGTTAAAATGAAGCAGGTTTTACACATAAAAATACTTACGTTTCAGTAGTTCCACTAAAATCAAAAAGTTGCATATCTTCTTTATTTGATGAAATAACCCCCATTTTTTTCTGTACTTCAACAATATTTACTCCGGCATAATGAACCTGTGTCAGGATTAGATCAATGTTAACATTTTTAAAAAGACAAAATTTATTGTGTTACAAAGTGTCTTTGATTTAACCTTTATATTTATGCCCGCGTTGTTTAGCTCTGACACTTCTGTCCAATGCAGGGAGTCGAAGTCACCTAACTGCCTTACATTAAGCTCTAACCCAACACCTTTTGTGCTTAAAGTTTTTATTGCAGGTAAGTAGTATTCTCCGCCCCATGCACCCTGAAATAATTTATTCGACAATAACAAATATAATATTACATTTTTATCGAGACAATAAAATACAAAAAGAAATATTTTATCCTACTATCGTAAAATAATGTATATAAGTTTACTAATTTCTCTTAAAAAAGGGCAAACCATAAGGAAACTTTTTTAGGGTGTCTGGCAAGGGGATGGAACTTTCAAAAGTGTTTGGTTGATGAGGAAATCTTCTAATCATTACGCAAGGCAAGGTCTGGCAAGGGTTTACCTTGATGCTAAGTGTCCGGCAATGAATGACGTGATTTCTAATAATGTTCTGAAGAAAATATCAAAAAATCACATATTGATGAATGGGGTATTACACTAATTTTTGAAAAGTATCTCAATTACATTCTGTAGTGCTAATAAACCACTAAAAATTACCAGATTTTTATTCGTTTGATAAGTATCATAAAAATGCATTAAAATTTTTACATTTTCAAATCTCGCGCCTAATTGGACAGAAACGCCGAAAACAGTGAACGCCATTATTACTCTGTGGTCATGACATCGTGATGTCTAAATGTAAACAAATGCGCTGATAATTTGAAATTGATATAATTGTTTATTATTTAAAAATAATTTATTATTATTCTACTTATCGTTGGTGTGCTGTTCCTGAATGCAAGAATACTAGTGTAAAAACACCGAACGAATTATGGATTCATGTGCCAACTGATATAAATATGACTTAGTTCAAACTTGCGAAAAGGGATCCCGAAGTATTATGTAATTTGCCGACCATCATGAGCTTATTCTTGGCAAATTTGTATTGTCTCCCTTTACGAAACCGTCTTCTATGGTATTAATAATAAAAATTACGTTGTTTACGAAAATAATAAAACTAGGTACCTACAAGACACTTTTTTGTGTACAGGACAGTATTACGTCATATCGCGGCGGCTACTTTTTCGTGGTGTTCAAAAACAGATTAAAAATACTGAAAATTTTGAATTTAATTTTAAAATTTATTTTGTTATTTTATGAAATAAAACTAACATTTCCCGACTGCTTTTGGCCTAAGCTATCTCAATAATAGGTTTTTAGATTGTTTTTCATATGGAGTACAATACCTTATTAACGATAGTAGGTTTTGCCAAATCTACTTTGCCCAAACTTCATAATTGGCCATCGTCCTTACCTGCGTTGGGAGCATGCACTAAAAAACTTTCAACCTTAGTCAAATAAAGAAAGTCTGTTCACGCCTAATGGGCTCTTAAAAATATAAAAAATAGTTGGAACTTACATTATTCAAAATTTTAACGGCTATGTTAGTAAGTGGTATTTTATCCAGATTCCGGGTACTGGAAAACTCATTATTGATCATGATTAGATTAATTTTGCGGTTACCCTCTTTTCTCCATTTCTTTACTGCTATTTTTAATGAAGCTAATGGAGGGTATGATGTTAATACCACAAGCTTTTGATTTAATGGTGTTGCTGTTATTCTTGAAGTCAGTAGAGCAAAATCAGATTCTGTTAAAACTGGAACAGATATAGTGCCAATATGGGATTCCGTGGGACGCCACAACACTAATTCTAGAACTGTTGACTCCTTTGTATGGGCACAAATGCTTTGGTACAAGGATGATGGACGATCCCTTGATATTTCTGCTTTACACGTCTCATAGTTAACGACAAACGTATTGCATCTAAGAACTCGATACAGCATTTGACATAACTGTAGAATTGTACAAAATCAACAATTAGTAAAATGAATATATTAAGTATTATAAAAATAGACATAGACAATAAATTGATGGTGGCTTAAAAAAAGTGTCCACTCAATCTACGGAGTACCTTACTCCATATATGTAATACTTTGTATTCTAATATGAAGTAGTATAACTAAAATTTATTTAAATTATACATTTTAGAGAGTCAATCCTGCATTCAATTTCGTTCAACCCTGCAGTAAAAAATACGCAAGGTCTCAAGAGAGAGAAAGAAGAGATTTATTTTAAGTTTTGTTTGTCTCAGTATAATAAAGGTACAACCAAGGTCAAATGTGGTTGACAAAAAAAATGTAATGTCAACTTACATCATTATTATTCGATAGATTTGATACCAACAGCAAATCAATTTCATCCAATGAAACGACGTCACTTGTGTTAAGGCTATCTCTTGTAATTACTGAGTAATTAGCCTGAATCCCAGGAATTTCAGAGAGTACTTGATTAGTGTCCAAAAATTCAGAAACACTACTTTCCATAACTTCTACAATATTTAAATCTTGTTTATTTAAATTTTCTGCAGATATTTGTATATAAGTAGAAAGGGCTGTTGCTTTCTGAAACGTAATATAATACTAAAAATTTACGAGATGCACGTGTGGTTATAAGTAATTTTCATAATTATACATACATCGATGGTATTTGTAGTAAAGTGAGGAACAAATTTTAAAGCTGTTAGTCCAACATTATTACAGACAGTTGGTAAATCGTGAAATCTTATATTTTGCATGACTATACCACCGCATCTGAAACACATATTATAATGAATATATAGTACTTATATAAAATATAGAAAAGTGAAATTCAAATAACAAACATACTCTTTAATATAATATCATACCTTGTACAATCATAAACATCTGATATCTTCGCAGGTATAACTTTTATTCCATCTATTTCATGCATTTCATCGAAATGCTCATTTACGTTGATTATTATTTTTCTTATAGAATGTGGCTGAGAAACTGTTTCGTGTATTCGTCGGAGAGCATTTAATTGGATTATACTGTCAATCATAGCTACCCAATTGTCTTCCCATTTGATGTTAGCTTCAGACAAAGACAAGCTGGCATTGTAAATACTACGAAAAATTCCCCTGTAATTTTTATAACATTTAAAATAACATTACAATTTTGTATGTTGCACAATAAGAGTAGTATTTTAAAATATTGAATGTTAATGTTAGTATGTTACTTACGAATAATTATAATCCCTTATAGAAAAGAGTTGATAAATGTCGTCTGATATAAGTTGCATTTCTCCCTCACTAACTAAGTTAAATTTATCTTTGCTGTCTTTTTTCATTTCTCCAGTTATATAACCTGTGATGATTTTGCTACTTTCATCTAGTACCTAAATATTAAGAATATTATTGATATGTAACTATTATGTATTTATGAACAATTTAGAAAGATTAAAACGCAAGTTTATAAAACAATTTTTAGTTTTTTAAGCTTACTTCAAAACGGCCACTTCCTCTATGTAAAGCAATATTTAAACGCAAGTTTCGCTGTTTATGTAGAATTGGTTGTGTAAACAAATGTACATCAGTAAATTGGACTGACAACTGTTTCTTCTCTACTCCTAAAACCATTGCTAATGTGTCCCAAACTCCTACGAGTGCTCCGGAAAATGGATACAAGTTCTTTTCTAAAATTAAAGACGTTTATTGTTTACGCAAATATTTTTAATAATTATAATATATAGAAATTTCATATGAAGCTATTGAAAAACGAATATAAATTTTAAATGTTCACCTCTTATGACATGGCCTTTTAAATATGCGTGATCGTCATCGTACGTGGATATGACAAATTTTGTAGCGGCAGCTATTCTTCTATGTGCTGGTGCAAATAAAGGTAAATTCCTGGAATATTTTTTTACTTTGTTGTTTATTTAGTTTATTATACACAGACACACAGTTCAATATTGTATGTGCTAGGTACATACGTACTATAAATTATACATGTAAAAATAACTGTAATATAAATAGTCATGTTGTCATAAATCCAAAACTAAATTAAACGTTCTTTGATTTTTACATTCCAATTAAAACTATTATTGATCTGTACTTTTCAATAATCATTCGTTTGGTTTACATTCCTTAATTATAAGTCATAAGGTAGATAAAAAATTATATTTTGTGTTACAACGATTCACATTTACCATTTTTCATGATGAGCCCACTCCACTAAATGTGATAACATTGGCGTTCCACTCGAAACAGGGTATTCAATTTTAGGATACAGAGCTTCCACTTTAGGTTTAAATCCCTCCATATAAAGTCTACGAAATATATTATTTATTGATAATACTGACATTATTATTGACATTAAATATGTAAATTTATCTATATTTGTATTTCAAATAATTTAACTAACTTTCCTATAGCTTCTAGTAAGAATAGTGCATTGTCCGCGTGCCCACGTCTAGTGAGTGGTATATGCCGACATGAATCAGGAAGCGACCGCTTGACGATGGCTTGCAACAAACCATGTGGTGCGATCTCGATCACCACTGCATTAGCTGGGATTAACCGCGACGTCTCCTCAAACAGCACCGAATTCTGCCATGAATATTTTTTCGTAAGTTAATAGTATAAAACTTGTAATTATGTCAACTATTCTTTTTATTTTATATTAATTGAAAGTAAATATTTCCTAATATAGAATAGTACTGACCAATAAATTATTTGTATGATACTCAGCTGAAGAATACTTAGCGACTTCTTCTCCCCACCTTTCTCTTGGTACAGAAGTTGATACCCATTTTTCACTACGGGGCTTTGGAGATTTGATGACTTCAGTTAAATATTTGAGTAAGCCGGGACCTGCGAAATGCAAATGATATAATGTTGATTCATATTTATTTGAGTAATTATTTTAAATAAACAGGTTTTTTGGACTTTTTGTCCGCGAAAAAAATCTATATGATAATTATATTTCAAATATCAAATATACCTAAATATTTTCAAAAATATACTTATATTTTTGTGATTATGCAAAAACAAATATTTTATTATAATTAGAATACAATACCTGCTTCTGCAATATAGCGTGAGTGATATGCAATATTGGAGCAAGGTACCTCCTTAGCGAAAATACCTTTCGAAGTTAATTGGGCTACAAACTCTTTCATTACAACCGCTGGTCCTGAGATAGTACTCGAGTCCGGACCGTTATGACATGCTACTTCTATTTCCGGAGGGCACATTTTAACTATCTATGAGACACAAAATACATTAGTATGAGTTAAATCCTTTAAAAAGTAATGTAGCATTAAGTTTAAAATAATGTTATTTAATATGTTTATTTAATATGATTACCTGTTGGTATCCAATACCGACAGCAGCCATTGACCCTCTTATAAATGGTGTTTGCAACGATACCAAACCACGACTATAAGCGGATAAAATCATTTCTTCAGCTGTAAAGCAACCATCAGCGTATGCGCATCCTAATTCACCCACACTGTGACCTGTAATTCAAATACAACAAATTTGAACTTTACACGTAAAATTATAGTCATCTTAAGAAGTAGAAAGTTTACGCGTAAGTATATCTATATAATAATCAGAATATTAAATACCTATAATCATATCAGGGAAAATATCCAATTCCCTTAAAACATCGGTAAGCCCTATTTGAATTGCTGCGATTCCGACAAAGGAGTGTAGGATATTATCAAATATTGTTTTTTCCGTGGATGTAATGATATGTACAATATCTATTCCTTTAGGTTCAAGAGTACGGCGACAACTGTATAAAAATGAATTCAATTATAATGTTTCTGTGAATTGTGATTATAGTTCCTTGTAGTAAAATTAATCAATATTTTTATTTTTAATGTAATGTTTTATTTACCGTTCGATAGCTGCAGCAAAAACGGGTATGCGCATAAGTTGTGTTCCCATCCCTACCCATTGTGATCCCATCCCACTGTACATGAACCAAAGCGGCTGCTTTACATCATCGAAGTAGTCAGATTTTTCACATAAGCTTAATGTTTTACCTTCCTCGTTTGTATCTTAAATATAAATACATATAATAGTTAATATAACGTGCCTATTGTATTCATCCTTCTAATAAATATAAAAAAAATAAAAAATCCCGTTGCTGGGCACTGGCCTACCTCCAATATAAGAGGAAGTTCAATTCATACTTCACAACGATAACCAAGTTCGGGTTGGCAAACTGCACGACTTAAGAAAACTTTTGAAAATTACGTTCTCAAAGAAATGCAAATTTCCTCATGAGGTTTACCTACACCGCAAAACAATTAGTAATCACTAATCGTATTAGAAATGATTCGCACATGAGAACATCAGAGGTGTGAGACCGGATTTCACTAGGTTTCTCGCGAGCGAGCACATTACCTCTGGACTACTACTGACTTTGTGTGTGTATTAAGCAACATTTATAGTGCGGCGAAATTTGATGTGATCGTTTAATATTTTGATATCTTACCAAGAATCGTGTATCCTCTACCCAAGTGACCGACAATACTAGTTTTGTGAATATTTCGTAATAACGCTAATTCTTCGGGATCGACAGAACGTGTTTTTAAATCGTTTATTATTTTCACTACTGATGATTCTTGTCTTCCTGAGAGTAGCACTAATTGTGGAATTGTAGCCTTGTAACGAGATAGATCCTTAAACCAAATATTAATTCGCTTAATTTCTTTAATTGCTGATACGTAATATCATAATAATACGCTTGACGCGTAATATTGCAACATTTGATTGAGTACATAAACATTCAATGTATTCATCAATGAGTTTTGCTTTTAGAATTGTAGTAAGTACATAATAAATCTTTAAATAAAATGAATATTAAACTTAACGTTCACCATCAATAATGATAAAATTCCTGCAATATCACTTTCATTGGATATTTGTCGCATCTTAATTATGCCATATCAAACGTATTTGCAAAGTAATTACAATATAAGTTTATAATTACTTAACTTTTTATGTTATTTACATGATTTTTTAGATTATTTTAAAATAAAGGTTGCATATTGGGAATATGCTAACGCCAGTTTCGTAGGTTGGAAGTGTAAAACGTAAATAAAGCATAATGTGTAAACAAAAAAGATATAGTTAATATGAGGTACTATGGAAACTTTCATTAAAATAAAAAAAATAAGTAACATAATATACCTTTGGTTTATAATGGCCCTTTAACAAGATGTGTGAATTGACGCCTGTGACTGACAGACCGTTTACAGCCGTGTACGAGTGGTTGAAATCCATGTGATCTGTGACAATGCACATTCGACCATCACGGAGTGCTGCAACATCTTGCCGAGGTGAATCACAATGTAAGTTCGCTGCTATCTTTCCCGTGTGATAAGCCAAGAGAACCTATATTTTAAAAAAGGTTTTTTTTATAACTAAAATGTATAACACTTCACTTTCATTTTTATTGGTATACTTACTTTAGTAATGGCACATATCCCTGAAGCAGCTTCCGTATAACCAATATTAGACATGACACTTCCCACTTTTAGAGGGTCACCTCTATTTTTGCAAAAAACGTCATCAATCGCTTGTAATTCTGATCCATCAGCTTCAGCGCTAGCTGTTAAATATAAAATTAAATATAAGCTAAAATTATTCTCCTAGCTAAAAATATTGGGTTCATATTATCGAATATCGTGCAATTTCTGCTTGTATATTTTACCTGAGCCAACAGCTTCAACGTATTCGACAACATCAGGTGAAACATCAGCTTCTTGGTAAAATTTTTTTATAAAATCAGCCGAAAGGGTAGAATTTCTGTAGAAACCGTATTTTGGTCCATTTTCATCTTCTTCTAGATTAGTATATTCACATTTAATATGAGCAATTTCTGCATAAACTCTGCAATATGTGATAACGTGTAATAACTTTCTTTGTGAAGAACGATTTTTATTTGTTTTCTTTTCTAAACCTGTACAATTATGAAATTATAAAAACATACCTCAGTGCGTCTTTAGCTTTTTGCAAAAAAAGGACATTGATTGATTCCGATTTAGAACATCCAGCGGGATTACTATCAAATGATTTTGTTTTACCATCCATACTTAGTTTCATGATTCTGAAAAAACAATGTAAAAGTGAGTATACCGCAATCATCATCATCAATGAAATCAAAATATTCTTTATTCAAATAGACTTTTACAAGCTCTTTTGAATCGTCATTTTTACATTATTAAAATTAAATGTCAGTCTGTAAGTCTGTCAGTAAACTACCACCAGCTCGGAAAGTGACTGTTCTGCTGAGAAGAACAAAAAAATATTTGGTAAATATATTTATCTATTTTTCCGAATTCCCACGTGAAACACAACCAGGCATTAATACCACGCATATACATATACTAACTATTCCGTGATAGTGTAGTAAGCTTTATTCAATAATGTATTTTAAGTAATTTCTATTTAATTTTAAATACTTTTTAATTCAATTATGGTCACGGGACAGTTTACAAAAAAATTCAAAACGGCACCAAAGTGCCTTATTAAATTACTAGCGCCTCGTTTTCGCTTCACTCGGGCTCTTCCCTAGATTTAGCACAGGCGAAGCCGCGGGATCCACTAGTTATGCATATAAACCATCCTCTTGAATCACTCTATCTATTAAAAAAACCGCATCAAAAAAAGAGTTTTGTAGTTTTGTTGTTATTTTTGTTTTGTTATTTAACTGTTTCGTCGTGTTTGAAAAAATTTTCAAAATCAAAAAAATCTAAATCAAAATGTTTTATTCAGCATAAAAATTGTTACAATTTCTTACTGAACGTCATGAGTCTACCACCAGTTCGGAAAGAATAAACCTCTGACCTGAGAAAAAACTGGCGAAAGAAACTTAGCGGGACTAATATTTTTTTATCCTAATCTCACTCTTTTTTCTTTTAATTAAATTGTAAATTAACAATAATTCTATATGTTGAAATAGCCTGGTGGCGATCACATCATTCCCAAGGCGTACTGTCTTCTAAAAAATCGTTTATCGAATAATAGCCTTTAGTACACAAACGTTCTTTCACAATTTTTTTAAATTTGGCAATAGAATCTTTTTGAACGTTTTCTGGGATTCTGTTGTATAGACGTATACATTGTCCATAAAAAGAGTTACTGACTCGGCGTAAGCACTCGCTTACGCTTACACAGGCATTACAAGTTTATGTTTGCTCCTAGTATTAATGCTATGTATGTCGCAATTCTTGGGAAATTCGTGTATATTTTTATGAACATACATTACATTTTCGTACACGTATTGGGAAGCAACAGTCAATATTTTTATTTTTTTAAACTTTTCTCTTAATGATACTCTAGGTCCTTAACTATATATGGCACGAATAGCTCTTTTCTGCAGGACAAAAATAGTATAAACGGTAGCTGCATTGCCCCATAATAAGATTCCATATGACATAATAGTATGAAAATAACTAAAATATATTACGCGGGCTGTATCTACATCTGTAATAAGTCTAATTTTATTTACCGCAAACGCTGCAGAGCTGAGCCTTTTCGCTAGCCCCTCAATATGGGGATTCCACTGCAATTTCGAATCTATTATAATACCTAGGAATTTAGTTGATTCTATCGGCCTTTACATCTCCCCACCCAATACTACACCATTATCAGCAATTTTAACATAAGTGTTGTACATTTTATTAATTTTGTTTTTTTGTTATTTAATAATAAATTATTCGAATCGAACCAAAAGACAACCTTTGAGAGAGAATCGCTTACATCGTCGTACATAAGTAAATTACGTTTTACCTTAAAATAAGTGAAGTATCATCTGCGAACAATACTATCTTATGTTTGTCCTGTACAAAGAATGGCAAATCATTTATGTAAATTAGGAAGAGAAATGGACCAAGAATAGAGCCTTGTGGAACCCCCATAGCAAACGGAGCCCCAGGAGATCTCTAACCATTTACATCAACCCTTTAATTCTATTACTCAGATAGGAAATCAGGAGGTTGAGTGCCTTATATCTAATCCCATAATGATGCAGTTTCCTGATCAACGTCTCGTAATGCACACAATCAAAGGCCTTGGATAAGTCACAGAATATCCCAAGAGCATCTTGTGACCTCTCCCAAGCCTCAAAAATATATTTTACTAGCTCAACACTACCATCTGCTGTGGAGCGACCTTTTGTAAAACCGAATTGTTTCTTATGAAGTATATTGTGTGCATTGAAATGCAATAACATTTGCCCGAGTATGATTTATTTAAAAAATTTACTAAATGTTTGGAGTACTGAAATTGGTCTAAAATTATTGGGGTCTAAGGTACTACCTGATTTAAAAATAGGAATGACTATACTGTGTTTCATTAAATCAGGAAAAACACCATGTTCTATACAGCCATTAAATATAGTAGCAAGATAAGGCGCAACAACATCAATTACCGAATTAACAACTTATACAGATATACCCCATAGATCAGCTGTTTTCTTGATGTCCAGGCTTCTGAAGGCTACCATTATGTCTTTGGGGTTTACTTGTTTAAATTTAAATATAACATTACATTCTTTGACGTTTTTTTTAGCAAGAGTTCGGCAATGTCGGGAGACGAATTAAATGATTGCGTTATTAAAAGTGGAATGTCAGTGAAAAATTTTTCAAACTCAGATTTTTGGAGGAGGACGTTGCTCACGTCCGTAGGATTTACCACCTATTCCTAGGCTCACCCTATACGTCTACTCCGGGTAGTGCAAATCGAGCAACAACGCCGAGTCACGGGCGGCGGAAAATAACCCGACCAGACGGCCAACAGGGGCCCTGAGGGATTAAATACCCTCAAAAATACTGTGTGCAGTGGTGTAGGTTACCACTGTATCTAAATTTCTCAAAACCTTAAACATGATGAGTACGATTAACGAATATGATATGCCATGCTAGCCCCTGGCGCTCACGGGTATCCGGGCCTGTGATTGACAAATTATTACTGGTATAATATATTACTGGTCAGAATAATAAAGCCCAACAAATTGTTGAAGACTGCATAGAAGTGGGAAACCAGGCTCCTGTGACAGTACATGCTACTGGCAACATCAACAACTATTCTCAATCTAATTTACAAAAACGAGACACAGCTGATATAAATAAGCAAAAGACTATGACACAGCAAATTTTCCATAAAGCTCTGTTTACAAGTAGACCGCGATCTCAATCTCTAAATAGTTCAACTCAACTGAAATTTAATGAAGTACAAGATGTAAGAAATGACGACATATTGCAAGATTCTTCAACACCCTGGGTAGCAGTGCAAAACCGGAAACGTGTAAGAACCAGTCCTGAAAATGAAAATAATAAGCAACAAAAACAGTCTAAATTAAGTAATTGACTCAGTCAACCAACACCTATAACAAATTCTTTTCAATTACTGGACAAGTTAGATGGTAGTGAAGAAAATAAAACAACGACAGAAGTTAAAACACCAAAGCCACCTCCAATATTTGTAGATGGTGTTGAAAATATCAAGCCTCTGAAACAGTTGCTTGAAGAATATGCGTTAGGCGGCTATGAACTCAAAATTATGAATAGCAACAGAGTTAAAATCTTACTCAAAACACTCGATATACATAAAGAAATAGAAAAACAATTAGAAATAAGAGGGACAGAATTTCATTCATACAAACCTAAACAAGAACGACCTTTTAAAGTAGTCATAAAAAATATCCACCCATCGACTGACGTCGATGAAATAAAAAACAGCTTTGAAGGAACTGGGACATGACACAGCAAATATCTGGAATATAAAACAGAGAGTTACAAAAAAGGCATTACACATGTTCATTGTTGAACTTCTACCACAAGATAACAATAAGGAAATTTATAACATAAAGAGTTTGCTAAGCTGCCGCATTGTCGTCGAACCCCCAAGACCTGTTCGAAATATACCCCAATGTGCAAACTGCCAGAAATATGGCCACACAAAAACATATTGCCATCGCAAACCAAAATGCATTAAATGTGCTGGCAGCCACACTTCTAAAAACTGTTCTCGTACAGAAAGATCCAATTCTGTTAAATGTGTTCTATACGACGGCAATCATCCAGCAAATTACAAAGGATGTAGTGTTTATAAAGACCTACAAAAGCAAAAATACCCTCCTATACGTAAAAAACTTTTGGATCATAAAACTAACGTGGCAATCACGAATGAAACGGACACTCCCAGAAACGTTAAATCAGATCAAAAACACAACGGAACAACCTACGCTGAAGTGCTTAAAAACGTGAGACAAACCACATCCAACATTAACCCTACAGAATCTGTTGAACCATCTAACGATATGAAGCAACTAATGGAAATGTTTAAACAAATTATGAATCAGATGAGCACTATTACAAACCTTTTAACAAACCTAGTGACTATTCAATTGAAAAATTCCAGCACCTTAAATTAGTATACTGGAATGCGAATGGTCTGTCAAAACACTTATTAGAAGTTAAAACTTTTCTAGAAATAAATGACGTTGACATTTTCTTAGTATCGGAAACACACTTTACATCCAAAACCTATTTTAATATTCCAAAGTATAAACTGTATCATACTATGCATCCTGATAATAAAGCCCATGGTGGTTCAGGTATTTCTTATTAAGGAAAAAATCAAACATTACGTCTCTGACTCTTACTGCACGGAAAAGATACAAGCAACCAATATAATTATCGAGGATTCTTTTGGCAAATTAAAAATAACAGCTCTCTACATCCCTCCAAAACACAACATTAAATGTGAAGACTACTCGACATTCTTCTCAACACTTGGTCCACGCTTTCTGGCTGGTGGCGATTACAATACGAAACATACAAAATGGGGTTCCAGACTTACTACACCTAAAGGTCGTGAACTCCTAAAAACTATTAATATCCTTCAACTCGGTGTCGAATCTACTGGAGAGCCAACGTATTGGCCATCTGATGCCAAAAAATGGCCAGATCTGATAGATTTTATAATAACCAAGGGCCTACCCAGTTCCCTCATAAAATGCAATTCTTGCTTTGAATTGACATCGGACCATTCGCCTGTTATAGTAAATTTGTACTTAAAAGCCGGAATGTTCACTAAAAAATGTGTGCTACATACTAAAAGGACCCACTGGCCACTATTTAGGGAACTGGTTGAAGGTTCGTTGGATTGTAAAGTATCTCTAAAGTCAAATGAGGAAATCACGCAAGCAGTTGAAATCTTTAATTTAATCATACAACAAGCAGCTTGGGCAGCAACTCCGATGCAGCCCGAATACAGAAGAGAAACTTGTTTGTATCCTAAAAATATATATGAGTTGATAAAAGAAAAGCGAAAAAAAAACCAAGCCAGAAAACTATGGCAGTCCACAAAGTATCCCGAACATAAAACAAAATATAATAAATTAGCCGTAGAGCTCAAAGAAGCCCTCTCTCAAAATAGAAATAGCGAAATTGAAGATTACCTCAAAAACCTTGACGCCACGAAAGCCACTGATTACTCGCTATGGAAAGCTACAAAGAAATTCAAAAGACCAATTATACACAATTCCCCCATAAAGCAGGATGATGGTAACTGGGCAAGAGGAGACTCGGAAAAGGCTGAAGTCTTTGCTAAATACATATCAAATGTATTCAAGACCAACGTCGATCTCGGATTTTCGAAAGTGAAAGATATTATAAATCAGTTAAACCAACCTTACTAATTAGAACCACCTATCAAAAAGTTTACAAAGTCTGAGATTTTAATAGCAATCAATAAACTAAGGCTACGCAAAGCACCCGGATACGATCTTATTACTGCTAAAGTCTTAAGAGAACTACCTAATGTCGCTGTTACGTTCTTAACACAAATATATAACGCAGTATTGTGGAAAAATTTTGTGCTTCCTCAATGGAAAGTAGCGGAAGTTATTCTAATACCTAAACCAGATAAAGATCCCTCTGACGTAAAATCTTACCGCCCTCTTAGTTTATTACCGATACCATAGTATAAAGAGAGAAAGTAAGGCAACTTCATACAAACGCACCGTGCGCGGCTTGTATGTGTGCGTCATAGTATCTTTACGTTGCCGCACGCACACTCAAACAATATCTCGAATCGTTTATCAGTGCGCCAGTCAAGGCTGACGCCGCACAAGTTTCGCGCGTCACGGTTTTTCACTATATGAAAAATGTGTGATATTCGTAGAAGAACTTATTGCTGTGTGTTTGGGTGTCTAAATTCTTCATCGATTCCAGAGTTGTCCTTGTTCAGATTACCTACTGAACAAAAAAGGTAAACAAATCACTTATTCTATAGTTTGTCCATTTTGTTAATGGTTTTTTGACAGCTCGACGACTGACAAGCTATAGTGATGTCAAAAGGACGTAATAATCGATATCTCTTATTTTTTTTAACCTCCTATTGCCAACCTCACCTGCTCGCGGTACATCCTGCTAAACAACGGACGAGGCTCTGGCGACCGAATTCGTGGCGGTATAACCACATAAAAAGCTGGAATGAGTAAATGCTAGTCCTGATGGCGGGCAGCAGCGCCTTCAGTGAAAGATTTCAGCTACTGCGGTCACCAACCCGCCTGCTAAGCGTGGTGACAAAGGCAAATACCCCCTAATGAGAGTGAACTCAGATTTAAGGCCCCCAGTTCCCGGTAGTCGCACTATTCCTGGCCACGGTACCAGCCATGGTAACGGTGCGACGGGGGGTGCTAAGAATCCCCGGGCTACGGCAGGGTACCACAAAAGGCAACTATTTTTGGCGACTTATAATGGACGCTCTCTGCGACTGAACGAACACCTTGCCGAACTGGAAGAAGAGTTAAGTCGCATTAAGTGGCAGATATTGGGTCTATCAGAAATCCGAAGACAGGGCGAGGAGACGATAGAACTTGATACTGGCCACTTACTCTACTTCCGAGAAGGACACCAACTATCCCAAGGTGGCGTCGGATTTTTAATACATAAGTCACTCAAGAGTAACGTCATAGAGGTTGGCAGTGTGTCGGCGAGGGTAGCGTACCTTGTAATTCAGCTGACTGAAAAATATACTATGAAAGTTATACAAGTGTATGCGCCTAAGCTTACGCACCTTGACGAAGAGGTCGAAGCCATGTACGAAGACATAGTTAAAGCTATGTCTCGTACCAAAACCTACTACACTATTGTTATGGGTGACTTTAATGCCAAAGTGGGAGTACAAGAAGATGGCGAATCGAGGGTAGGAACATTTGGCTATGGGCGTAGAAACCATCGAGGGCAAATGCTGGTAAACTTTCTCGAGGCCCAGGGGCTGTATCTGATGAATACATTTTTTCAGAAGAAGCCCCAAAGGAAGTGGACCTGGCAAAGCCCTGATAGTGTTACAAAGAATGAGATAGATTTCATCTTATGCAACAAGCGCCACATTTTCAGGGATGTCTCAGTGATCAACAGGGTAAAAACCGGCAGTGATCACCGACTTCTAAGAGGCACCCTGAGTATCAATATTTAAAATGAACGATCTCGGCTAATGAAATCGACTCTAAGACCAACAACGCCCCAGATGCAAGCTGGATGTGAAAGCTTCCAGCTAGAGCTACAAAACCGATTTGCTGTATTGGAAACCACACAGGACATTAACGACGCCACTAATAGTCTGATTCGTGTGATTCGTGAGATGGGCCAAAAATATTTTCGACCAAAGAGCAATAGACAAAAGTCGAAGCTTACAAGCGAGACTCTGGACGAGATGACGAAGAGACGCGAGCTGGTGGAAGCATCACCGTCTAAGCGTCAGGTACTTGACAGGAAGATAAAGAATCTCATAAGGCGTGACATACGACAAGCGAATACCCGAAAAATTGAAGATGCAATAGCACTCAATAGGGGCTTGAAAGTCTTCGCCAAATCTCACTCTTCTTGTTGTCACCTGAATAAAATAAGAACTGCTCAAGGCACCACCGTCACCTCGAGACCAGAGATCCTCGCTGAAGTCGAAAAATTCTATGGAGATCTTTACTCCTCACGAATACCTCCACCTGAGGCTCATCGCGTGGATGATGCACGAGCCAGACTAGTACGTCACCAAACAGACGAGCTTCCTGACATCGACGTGGGCGAGATTAGAATAGCTCTTAGACAGCTAGAAAACAACAAAGCTCCTGGGGAGGATGGAATTACTTCAGAGCTTCTGAGAGCGGGCGGAGCACCTATTTTAACAGAGCTCGCTAAGCTTTTTAATTCTATCCTTCATACGGGCATTACACCGGAGGCATGGAGCCGGGGTGTCGTGTTGTTATTCTTCAAGAAAGGGGATAATGCCCTTTTACAGAACTACCGACCTATATCCCTCCTAAGCCATGTATACAAGTTGTTTTCGAGGGTTATTTCGAACCGTCTCGCCCAAAAGTTCGATGACTTCCAACCCATAGAGCAGGCCGGGTTTCGAAAAGGCTTTAGTACCATAGACCACATTCACACACTAAGGCAAATAATCCAAAAGACCGAAGAATACAATCAGCCTCTTTGCCTGGCATTTGTGGACTATGAGAAAGCCTTCGACACCATCGAGACCTGGGCGGTTCTAGAATCTATGCAGAGATGCCTCATTGACTATCGCTATATCCAAGTTTTAAGGTGTCTGTACAAAGCCGCAACAATGACCGTCCAAGTACAAGGTCAGAGCACAAGGCCAATCCAATTGCACCGCGGGGTAAGGCAGGGGGACGTTATCTCCCCGAAACTGTTTACCTGTGCATTGGAGGACGTCTTCAAAACACTCAATTGGAACGGACGCGGCATTAACATCAACGGGCAATTTTTAACATACCTGCGGTTTGCCGATGACATAGTCATCATGGCAGAGACTCTGCATGATCTGGAAGAAATGCTAAACAGCCTAGATGATTCTTCAAGACGGGTGGGCCTCGGAATGAATTTTCGTAAAACGAAAATCATGCTAAACGCCCATGTATCTCCGAGACCAGTGGTCGTGAATCGCGATACTCTTGAAGTTGTGCACGAATACGTATATCTTGGCCAAACCATACAACTTGGCCGGCACAACTTTGAGAAGGAGGCTAATCGAAGAATACGTTTGGGCTGGGCGGCTTTCGGGAAGCTACGACATATCCTTGAGTCATCGATCCCACAATCTCTTAAGACCAGAGTATTTAACCAGTGCATCCTACCCGTAATGACGTACGGAGCCGAAACGTGGACACTTACCGTGGGATTGGTTCACAAATTCAAGGTAGCTCAGCGAGCAATGGAACGCGCGATGCTTGGGGTTTCTCTGGCACATAGAATTCGCAATGAAGTCATTCGCCAGAGAACTAAAGTAACCGACATCGCGCGTAGAATTAGCTCGCTGAAGTGGAAGTGGGCCGGTCATGTCTCCAGACGTACTGATGGTCGATGGAGCCGACACGTGTTAGAGTGGAGACCGCGTTTAGGCAAGCGTAGTGTAGGACGCCCTGCAGCACGATGGACCGATGATTTAAGGAAGGTGGCGGGCAGTGGATGGATGCGAACTGCCCAGGACCGGGATAGTTGGCGCTCATTAGGGGAGGCCTTCGTTCAGCAGTGGACGGCAATAGGCTGATTGATTGATTGATTGATTGATTTAATAATATGAAAATAAATATTACTATCGTAAAAATCAAGTGTGGTGGAGAGAACTAAGAGAATCATAATGTCTGATTTGGACCGTGACATTGCATTTGATAATTTATGCACACAAGAGTTAATAATTAATATAACTGAAGACTCCTCATCGGACAAATCTAATATAAATGATGATTATGACGAATCATGTTAATAAAAGGAATTAAACTATTTTAGTTGTTTTATTTGTATGATTATAATAAGAAGAAAGTAAAACTTTAATAATAATAATAATAATAATAATATACTTTATTGTACACCACAAGAGAAAACATTGAAATACATACATACAAAAACAAAGAAGAGATGCACAACAGGTGGCCTTATCGCTAGAAGCGATCTCTTCCAGGCAACCTTGAGGTAGAGGAGTAAGTTCACATGATAAGGGTAGGCGGTGTACATTCTATGACACGATACATATATACTTATAGATGCATAGATACCTGTATAAATAAATACATACACACAAACATACATACATACATACATACATAGATACATACATGCATACATACATACATACATACATACATACATACATAGATACATACATGCATACATACATACTTACATACATACATACATACATACATACATACATACATAAATACATACATGCATACATACATACATACATACATACATACACACATACATAAATACAAAAGGACATATTAATGTCTACCACACAGTATATTATTAGTTTACTTAATGTTAATGTTTTCATTTATTGGTTTCTACCTTAAAATTTTGTTGTCTTCCTGATTAAATAACATATTACACCTTATTTAAGTATTAACATTGATTTTTTCCGATTATTTGTAATCTGTGGCACAATCGTAGTAATCGTTGTGTGGCACGCAGTAAGGGGGCGGTGCCCGTCCATGAAGTACAATATTATTTTTATGACATTTTAACTTTAATGGCTAACCATTAAATACGAAACTTGGTGGGCGTGAGCAGTCAAAAAACCATTAATAAAATGGACAAACTATAGCAGGGATTTTCGCTCGCTTGTTGTGGTTGACACACGTGTAGTGAGATCTTTCGGCCTTTCTTATAAGATTTATTGTTTTGTAAAGTATTAAAATAGTTGGTTTTCTGTGTATTTGTGTGTTTTGGGTGGTGGTAAGTAGTTTAATTGTGTATAGTGTGTATAATTAGTTTTTTAAGGCGTTGCAATGGATGGTGATCCTCCTCCGGATCCACCGGATACTGGAGGTGGAATATATTTAAGTAAAATTCCTATTTTCCGTAAGAGACCTGGCGATAACGATATAGATGCAGTCACTAATAAAAAAACCATAACAGACCCTAATTTAGCCACTCCTTCCATTCAAAATGTATATATTCACCCAAGTATGATAGATGGTCCCAAATCATACTGTAATGATGACAAAGGTCCTTTCATTGTACACGTCTCACGGGAAGTTGCAGACCCAGTTAAATTAAATAATCGAATAAATTTAAGTATTAAACAATTTTCTTTTTCAAGTCTGATTCTGATTTTATTATAATAGCGTGGGAGGTGGGGTTTTTTCGAGCAAAGATTTTGCATCCTTTTACCCAAACATAGGCGAACCCCTTCTCCTTTCCTAAGTTTTTTGTCTTATTCAGCAGCAACTTATTTTCTGGCGTCAGGTGGTCGTTGACAAATATTCTTTGGTTGGTTGTAAAGCCCAGGTCCGCCGAACTTATAGTACTTTTTTTTTCAGCAGCAACAAAGTCCTCCTTCAAATACCTGGTGTGCAGAGATACAATGATAGTTTTATTGTGCTCTTTGTTTCGCATAGGTACTCTCGCTATGTGGTTAACCTGCTCTTTCGGTATGCTGAGGCCGATATAATTGCCGAGCTTTTCCAAAACTTCAAACAGGTTTTCCGAAGCAGTCATTGGAACACCTTTTATTTCTATATTATTTAGTCGAGACCTTTGCTCCATCTCCTTTATCTTAATGTCGAGACTGTCAAACCTTTGTTGTAGTTGATTAAGACCATCCTTGGTTTTCAGCAATCCCTGCACTTCGAGGCTTATCTCGGATATTCTACTGGTCAGAGACTCCACGGAGTTATGTACAAAATCAAGGGAGGATTTCATTTCGGACAACTGAGGCCTTAGGAGTTTAATATCGGTTATGTCCGCTCTCAATGACTTCAACTCCTCTATGTCTAACTGTATAGCTTTCACACTTGCCATCAACGTCGGCAGCGAGGCCATTTGTGAGGTCAGGTTCTTTATGTCCATTGTCCAAAGATTGGCCGACCCCTAAGGACAAAACGGAAGTGTGAGCATTTCTTGGATTGTGCTCTTAATATTTTTAAAAACTACGCCAGCGGTGCTCGCTTAACTTAACCTCATTATTATCACTTATTTTTAATAAATTTAAAAGATTAATAAAATCAGCAAGAGGATCAAAATGATAAGTCCCTTTACTCTAAAGTATTATAATTTTACCAAACACTTTTCTTTAGACTTATTCACAATAAGTAATAAAAAATCAACAATCTAATTATTTAAGGCTATCTGAAATACTTAACTAACTGACCAGGCAAGAACAGTCAGAGATCCGTACCCGAAAAACGCCCGATCAAAAGAACGTATGGCTCCCATCGTCAGCCGCTTTCCTGCCATATTAGCTTAAACATAGTGCCCTCTTTGATCGGTAGCAGGTACTATATGTGACAGTGACAGTTATGAGGTAACAAACATAAATAAAATACAGACAAAATGAGAAACTCCTCCTTTTAGAAGTCGGTTGAAAAACGAAGAAGAATGCAGTTTTTACTATTTTCTTCACAATGCTATTGGTTTTTTCTCTACAAGCACCTTCCTCAGGTCTTAACGAAAATATAAAAAAATTAAAGAATTAGTCGAGACATTCTCCAGTTTTGCGTATAGCAACAGATTTGGCGATTCATCACCAAATCACTACATAATTTAAAACAAAGTCCTCCACCACGTCTATCTGTCTGTGTGATAAAATCAAAAATAACTGCCCCGTTTTTCATGCTCATTTCTCCAATGGATGGAGAGGTTCTCGTGGAAGTGTGTATATATATTCTCTATTGCACTTAAAAATGTTACAATTAAATTAAAATATGAAAAGGTACAGGCAAAGGTGGATTTATCCCTATAAGAGATTTCTTCCAGTTTACCCATGGTTGTGAAAGATATCAGGTTTTAGGGTATAACTAGCGGAATCCACCTCTTCGCTCGCGTTAAATCTGGAGAAGAACGCGAGCGAAGCAAAGGTGAGTCACTAGTTTTTATTTATATAGAAGATAACATATAAACTGTGCATTTGCCACAGCTATATAAAAATTTGACATCACTAGCATCGTCAACATTGCTTAAAAAATTATGGAAATTTCATATTCAAGTATATATTAGTTCAATTAAATCCAATTCTGAAGAATATATAATATAAATAACATAATATATAAAACTCGATTCTTTTGTATTTTTAACAAAACTATTTTTTGTGTTCAAAAGAAGATTTAAAAGAGAGAGAGAGAGACTTAATATAAACTTATTTTTCTTTCTTTATTATATTAAAACATTTAGCTTTATTAATTTATTTACTGGTCACTAATTTTTACTTTATTGAAATAGTCATTATTTTCGATTTCGACAAATATTTTTCGTCTCGTTTTTAATTTTTTAACCTTTTATCTGTCTGTCTTTCTCTCTATGACCGTATTAGTCCAGACATTATAGTAAGTTTGCCTCGGAATTCGAAATACCCAGCCAAAAGTCTGTAATTACTTGTATATTGACACCCTAAAATTTGTCTCATAACCTACATATGGTAGGGTGTACGCAACTATTAAATTTCAAGGTCAAAGGCGCTTTTCTTGTAAATATCTCATTTTCTATGGGTTTTTAGCTATTTGTATTTACTATCAATATTGTAGAATACAGAATTGTCTACAAATTTTGTTTAAAAAAAATTTTCATACAATGAACCGTTTTCGAGATAGAGGGCGGAGAGCGCGCGGTCACAGCATCAATCTCAAAAACCGCTAAACTTATAAAGATGAAAATTTGCAGGAAGGTAGTTTATAAATAGCAGACGTCCGCTAAAAATTGATTTTATGATTGGGCCGGATTAAGGTCTAAGGGCTCTCGCAATTTTGTATGAAGGTTCCTTTGTGCTACAAGCTTTAAACTTGGTAGGGAGTTACTTAATAGTTAGTAGATGTCTGCTAAGAACTATTTTTTTGACAGGGCCGGATTAAGGAGGTCTAAGGGCTGTCGCAAATCTGTATGAAAGACGAAAGTCGTTTATTTTTTGTGCTACAAACTAAAAAACGTATTTTGCATCAGTGCCAGATTAAGGAGGGCAAGCTCGCAAGTTTTTATGATAGTTCTTCAGTTTTTGTGCTTCATACTTTAATGTTTTTATGCCACAAACTTATAATTTAGCAGGGAGGTAGTTAATAGACAGTAGACGATTTTGCGACAGGGCCGGACATGGACGTATTAACTAATGGACGAGACACATAAGCGGACGTACCTTTACCGGCCTTGACAGTAATCAGGATATTTTAGGCCTGGCCGTTTGATTTTACGTCAGTCTCAAGCACTTACTTGTCAACAAAACATCTCCCAAAAATGACTAAATGTTCTATTAGATGGTGTAAGAACTATAGCAGCGGAAGCAGCACTATTTCTTTTCACTTGTAAGTAATATATTTTATTACATTTAATGTTATTTATCACAAAATTTAAGTAAATGTAAAATAAAATTTCGTATTATTCAACTATGTTAAATATAGTCGATATATCTATGTATTGTTGACATCTGACAACCATCATAAAATGGCTGGGTTATACCGTTCAAAACAAATGACAGAACTGTCGAGTAAGTCCATTTGACATCGACTAGTGCTTGACAATGTCGAAAAATATATCGATATTTGACGAAATAACTAAGCGAATAATGGATGTTATTTGTACAGTACAATAACATAAAATACTTTTATCACAGTATCCTACAATCTGATGACAATAAATTTATAATAATATTTTTATAATTAAATAAAAACATTATAAATGCAAAAATTATAATTAGTATGTGTACTTAATTTTTATTTTATTTTAACACATAAATTACACAAAATTTTAGATTTCCTAGGGATCCTTCTCGAAAGAGAAAAAAAATTCTTAACAAAAACTTTTGAAGTCTATAATAACTATAGGCTGATGCTAGTCGTCTGCTAGTTGGACGAGTAAAATAATTTAGTCGTCCAACAATTATTGGACGACTAAATTATTTTAAAGGCTGTTGCTAGTCATCCGATAATCGTATTAATAAAAAATGTATTATTCGTCCGACTATTGTCGGTTTGTACGAATATCTATCACTTTTTTGATTTCTAATATAAAATAAGCGATTTTTATGTGCAGGACATACCTATGCCTAAAATAAAAAAAAAATAACCTTAACCTACCGAGCTGATAATTTATTATTATGACCCCACCCACTTTTAAGTCCAAGAGTTTTTGTATGTAATAAATAAATAATGTAATAGCTGTCTCTATAGAGTCGTCCTATGAAATTTACGTTACTAACACTCACTGAGAGTATGTACCTACATCAAAACAATGTACAAGAAAATGGTATTTTGTAAAAAGTACTATAGAAACGTCCGCAATTGCATTCACGAGTATGTTAAAACTTTAAAAACAAATTGATTTCTCTTTGAGCCATTTAAGAAGCAAATAAGTCTCAGTCGCGATATATCAAACACCAATTGTCGGACGAATAATATTTAATTTATTCGTCCGCTTATCGGATGAATAGACACTTCGATAACTATAATTGAGTAAAAAGTTCATAACAATGTCCTGCTTATTTTAGTATAATTAAAATATAAATACCGGAAGCTTACCCCACCTTTATTCTCCCTTTATTTTCTTTGCCTTACAGCTTATTTATGATACGCCTTTTCTTTCCCATTCGAACGTTCTGGGTTTGATTGTCGGCGAAAAATCAAACAATTTATTTATAATTTATAAATCCTTTATTACACCAAAAAATAATATAAAGATACAGTAGGTACATATACTTCTTATAAGGAGAGCAATAACTGGTATAAGGGCGGCCTTATCACTAAAAGTGATTTCTTCCAGGCAACCTAGTCGGTAAAGAAGCCTGTGGGGTTGCACGGACAGGGGATGGTGTATTGAGGAAGAAAAGAAAAATACATTATACATACAATACGCTAAATATACATATTATAATATAAATACTATACATATATAATATAAATATATACGTATATATTCTACCATATACTTACATAGAGATAACATAAATATACCTACATAAGCTTATAGCGATAAATAGTAGGTTTTAAGACGATGTTTGAAGACTTCTACTGACTCCGATTGACGAATTTCATGTGGTAGGGCATTCCATAAAATAGCGGCTTTGACAGTATAGGAGTCACCATAGGTTTGTGTGCGGCTGACTGGTAGGACTAATTTATTGTTGAATTTTGAACAAAGGTTTAAGGAATGAACAGTAGCAAGAAATTTGAACCTAGTTTTAAGGTAAGAAGGAGTGTGAGGCTGAAAAAGGATAGTATAAAGAAGTGTGAGAATATGTAGATTACGACGTTGTCTAATGGTGAGCCATTTAAGCTGCATTCTATATTGGGATATGTGGTCGTATTTCCTCAAACCAAAGACGTACCTGATTGCCATGTTTTGTAAGCGTTCCAGTTTATTGAGGTGTATCTGTGACAGATCAGGATAGCACACATCTGCATAGTCTAGTAGGGGAAGGAGAAGGGATTGAGAGGGATAATTTGGTCTTAGTTGGTAGAAATTTTTTCCATCTCCTCAAACGGCCAAGGACGGCGAAGAACTTCCTGCTTACCTCAGAAATTTGGGGTACCCAAGATAAGGTACTATCCATAATAAGGCCCAAGTTTCTGACGGAGCTACAGAATTGAAGTCGAGTTCCATCGTATATAATAGGAGGAAGAGACGACAAGCTAACCTTGGATATTTGTTGACGAGAGCCAAAAAGGGATACCTGTGATTTGTTTATTATTATTACATACAATATTTATTATTAATATTTAAAATGTCATTGATGTATGTATTTTATCGACTACGTTCAAGCACTAGCATTAGAGTGAATTTTGATGTATTGTGTCAATTTTTTGTGTGCGTTATACTTCAAATGGTTGAAAGTGTTTTCATGCATTTGTATTTTATGACTGGTCCATTAGATACGTCCATGGGGCCGGATTTAAAAGTCCAAGGGTTGTCTCTGGTTTGTATGAAAGTCCGTTACCTTTTGTACTACAAACTTTTTTTGTAGAGAGGTAGTTATTGTTAGTGGAAGACCTCTAAAAACGAATTTTGCGACAGGGTTTGATAAAGGTTATCTAAAGGCTCTCATTATTTTGTAAAAAAGTTCTTCATTTTTGTGCTATAAGTTTCAAATTTCGCAGGGAGTTAGTTTATAGTTAGTAGATAACCTTTAAGTTAATACGAATCGGACACTTCATTCAAAGGATATTACGAATTTAAAAATATCAAAGACAATAATAATAATAAAATAAAGCACAGCATAGCGGGCAATGGGGAGAAGGAGGGGGAGCCAAGAGCAGGAGAGGTAGCCGAGCACCTAATGATGGATTCTGAAATAGCTGGAGTAATTTTCACAGAACAATCTACAGATCAACTGATTGCGAGTGATCAAATAGAGATTAGTAGCGGTTAAAAAAACGAACGCGGGCGAAGCCGCGGGTACCGCTAATATGTTTAAAACTAAAAAACATAAAACAAACATAAAAGACATTGTGCTTTAATTAAGTAAAAAACAGAGCTTTTTTAAATCTACAGTCATCAAACGATCAATTTATATTTCTCTTCGGAGATGTTTAATCCAATTCACCTGACATTATTGTGTCAGCATTCGTATTGTACGATTCGCACAAATTTCTTTTATCAAAAGCTTCCAGAATATCTTCATCAAGATGACGATTAACTATCGCACTACAACGCAAGTCATAGGCAGCATAAGCAAATGGAGTTTTCAACTGATATTCGACTACTTTGCGGAGTGAATGGTTTTGCAAAGAGGGTAGATTATTATTTAAATGCTGGTCACGAGTCGATAAAGGTCGAATTGATATTAAAAGAGACTGGAGTTGACGTGGTTTAGAATTATAACGACGCGCTTGTTCAATTCTTGCATATGCGCCATTTATGAGTTCTTTAATATATTCATTTGAATGCATAACTTGGCCATATAATGCGTCCAGCTAGCGTCACTTTTTCTGCCCACGTTGAGCTTTTTTGTAGAGCCCGATCTAAGTCCTCTGTATTTCCTTTAGCAACTAAACTAAACATATGTCGTATAACAGCATTTTGTAATTCTTCCTCAGTTTTATAGTCTTCAAGCTTTTCTTCTATTACCGCTTGTACTTCAGTAGGAGCACCGCCAATGCAGAACACAGTGCCAGTTATACCTGAAAGATTAAATAAATTATATTATATAACTAAAGAAGATTTACGCAAGTTAACGTAAATCGTTAATCCGTTAACAGGTGATTAAAATTGCATATTTTATGTCGTTGCGCTAGTGTTGATACTTATAAAAACTTTTTGATTGGTTCTTAAAGTTAACAAGTTAGGAAAAAAAGAAGTGTAAAGTATTGAAGTATGTAATTTATCTGGCATATTGCCCTCAATGAAAATTAATATATTGAAGTTTTGGTCTGAATGCGAGGCTCGCTTTGGTGTAAATCATCAATTCCCATCCCGTAAACCCATAATACCCATAATCCCATAATACCCATACTATAAAAGTATATATTATATTATTTTCCTTCTTCCCTTACGCGCTAAAAGAATATAACTTGACAGTAATACTGCTAAAAACAATAAAAAACCAAAGCGATCCTACTGTATGGACTTACATATTTTATTTACGGTCGGTACGTTTTGAAGAAACTAAAACTAAGTAATTAACAACTTTCTAAAACTGAATCATTTGAAACCTTTAATCATTTGAATCTTAAAACTCATTATACATTAGTTTGCAAACTAGAAAATCAAAAGATTTTTATACCTTGATCTTCAAAAATTGCTGCCATTTCCAATGCCACCATAGCACCACTTTCATAACCCAGTAAGTAAAATCTATTCTTCAACTGCGCTTTTTCAAGAAGGGTCTGAAAATAACGGTTAAGAATCTAGTGAATACAAGGAATTTTTTTTTTCTGTGTAATAATATTATATGTATTCGTATATCGAACACTATTTTATCTATATCTATACTTCTATACTATTATTATAAAGAAGTAAAGTTTGTTTATTAGTTAAATTGTAAGGGGTAATCTCGGGATCTACTGAACCGATTTTAAAAATTCTTTCACCAATAGAAAGCCACATTATTGCTGAGTGTCATAGGTTATATAAAATACCGAAAAATAAAAAGGCTTTTACGTGGTAGTCCGTTTTGCAAAGTGAATCGGAGAAAAAACGGTCGAATGAAAGCGTTTCTTACGAACGCTGCCTTAACTATGAAAGATATATTTTTGAGTTCTAGAGAAAATATGTGGAGCTTGAAAATGCCTACAAAAAAGTCAACGACAGCATAATCTAACTTTTATATTTAAGTTACAAAAAGTAGTTTTTTTAAAATTAATATAGATTATGCCCAATGAAGTGGGCACGGGTCAGCTAGTAATTAATATAACTGAAGACTCCTCATCGGACAAATCTAATATAAATGATGATTGTGACGAATCATGTTAATAAAAGGAATTAAACTATTTTAGTTGTTTTATTTATATGATTATAATAAGAAGAAAGTAAAACTTTACTTAATGTTAATGTTTTCATTTATTGGTTTCTACCTTAAAATTTTGTTGTCTTCCTGATTAAATAAAATATTACACCTTATTTAAATATTAACATTGATTTTTTCCTATTATTTGTAATGTGTGGCACAATCGTAATCGTTGTGTGGCACAGTAGTAAGGGGGCGGTGCCCGTCCATGAAGTACAATATTATTTGTATGGCATTTTAACTTTAATGGCTAACCATTAAATACGAAAGTTTGTGGGCGTGAGCTGTCAAAAAACCATTAATAAAATGGACAAACTAGTTACTTGATGATGAAATACTTATGTTGGTACTTTTATTTTTGTTGTATTAGTTTATTATTTTAATAGGATGTGATATGATTTTATTAATATATTATACTTTTAATTTTTTTTAATTGTTACTAATAGCATATTTATGTTTTTGTAAAAGCAAGAAATTAAAGGATTTATTTTATTTATTTATACAAATAAATTTCGAGATAAATCTAACAAACAAACATTTTTAATACTATTTTCTACTGATATATCAGTTAAGCAAGTAACTAAAGGCCTAATAAAAATAATCATAAACATGTAGAAACAAAATGTTTTACATTCTTAAATGTATATAAATAATAAATATTTTTTAATAACACACTTCCCGGCTCAATGCTAATTTCTGAGCACTGATAAAATTTAGCTACAGTGACAACCCTGTGACAGGCAACTATGGTAACTATGACAGGTAATTATATCGCGGATTGGGCCGAAGTTGCCCTACTTTGTTCTCTCTCTTTATACTATGAAAATACGCTTACATGGGTTATCGTGTCTATTATCTATACTACTACTAATTAGAGTTTGTTTGTTTGATTGAACGCTAGTTCGAATTGTTTTTTATTGTTTTGGATATTCCGACTAATAGGAGACTAATAGGAGCGGAGAATGAATGTAAAATGATGCAAAAACGGGAAAAAATGTTACTTTTGAGAGCTTCCGTTGCGATCGCTGCGTAAACGGTTAAAATTATGCAAAATTCATTGTATGACGGAATTGTTTCCCTTTAACAGTTCTTAAAAGGTTACAATAGCATATGTTTATCTTTTATGTAATCAAATTTGTTTTAAGGTAATGCATCATTTGCGAAGTTGTTTTTATAAGCATGACATTAATCCTTACCCAAATAAATAAGTTATTCATCACAATTATTTAATTTTGACTAACATTTCTCTTGGCATTATTTAATTTCAATAAAGATATCATAGTTTTGAAATAACTTCGCAAGAAAATATTGATTACCACGTGCAACACGAATCACTAGTGGTGGTGAAGGGAGAAAAACGCAGATAGCTCTTCGAGGTATCATACCACGCGACTCGGAAAGAATTTGGTTTACACCCTTTAGAGCGAGGGTGAAGCCGTGATAAAGACTAGTAATAAAGATATATACACCCAGGCTATATTTACATACATAGTATATAGCCTGGGTGACACAATTAACGATTCGCTTCTACCCATTTAACGATATATTTAATGCTAATTATCGTTTTTTTTTGTTTTCGTTGTACAGTTTGATTAATGATAATTTGATTCTTACTACGGTTTTGCGTATATCATAGAAGGCATATTACTGATCAGCCCATATGATGGTTTTTTTGGAGAAGAAAAAACTAACTATACTGGAAATAAATTATAAATAGTGATGCTTACATTGTAATTTATTATGCTACATTACATATTATTTGAATAATTCAGTCTACATATCAAAAAAATATTGACTATAATATACTCGTATATAAAACGTATTAAGCTCTTTTGAACATCCCAAATACGTCTTTTCTGGTCATGGGTCTCCCAATGCTTGCAATGTAAGCAGGATCAAGTTCAGGTTAGTTACAGATCAGGATAGTCCACCACGCTAGTCAAGTGCGGATTGGTAGAATTTACATGTCTTACAAAAACTTACTAAGTTCTCTCAATCATGTAGGTTTTCTCAATTGATTCACACCTGAAAATATCAAATATGCGACACTCGACACACAAATACAGACAGTGGTAGCCCAGCGATAACACGGTCGCTTGGATATCCGAGTGATGCGGGTTCAAATCCAGGTCTCGCACCTCTGATATTTTTATGTACGAATCATTTATATCATGATTATAACTTGTCTTACGGTGAAAGGAAAACATCGTGAGGAAACCTGCATGTCTGAGAAAACCTAAGAAGTTTTCGAAAGACATGTGAAGTCCGCCAACACGCACTAGGCCAGCGCGGTGGACTATGGCCTGATCCCCTCGTACTGAGGGAGGCCCGTGCCCAGCAGTGAGACGTTAATAAGGGCTGATGGTGATGGGACACTGGGGATTATTGGGACACTGGGGATTATTGACTCACTAGGCGCTTCAAACGATCGCGTTACCTGTGGACTGATGCCTAAATAACTATAAAATAAATAATCTAAAAATTTTGTCTGAAACTTCGGAGTCTATTGAATTACTTACCTTTGCAAATCTGTCAGCCATTTCTTGAATTGTTTCGTTAGGTCTAACAAGACCGGGCTGCAATACTAGGGCACTTAATTTGAGGCGCTCGCACAGAATTTTGAAACGTGAATGTAGACCCTCTATTCCTGGTACCACGCACAAGTAAGTTTGATTTACATCAAATTCATCTTCGCGCTGAAATGATATACATATTATGAATTATGATCATCGAAAAGTGTTCAAATTTTTTTTTTTAATGGTAAAAAGGGGGCAAACTGGCAGGAGGATCACCTGATGGGAAGTGATCACCTCCGCCCATGGACATCTGCAAGCCAGGCTTGCAGATGCGTTGCCGGCCTTTCAGGAAAGGGAGGGATGGAGGAGGAAGGGAAGTGGGAGGGAGGGGGGTAACGAAGGCGGAGGATGAAGGAAAGAGGGAGGGGGGAAGGAGAGTGGGCCTACCGGACTCTCACTCACCGGACGAAACGCGACAGCATAGCTGCCACTTCACGCCGGTCTTCTGTGAGAGAGTGGTACTAATGAACTATACGGGGCGTGCCGGCCCATTCGGCTGCTACCCGAAGGTAACAAGCATATGGCACTACCACTTGCAAAATATATATATTATGATATATAAGGCGGATATTGGGTGCATCTGCAATTTTAGTATGATTTTTTTTGAATAACTGTTAATAAAACTTTCTTAGGTTTACGCGAATGTTTGACATTATAAATGAAACTATCTTTTCGGATTTTGTCGCGGATTTATTATGATTTTTGGTTCCCGACGTTTCGAATGCTTTACAGCAATCATGGTCACGGGAGAGATCCGAAAAGATAGTTTCATTTATAACTGTTAATAAAAATCTGTTGCTTCGTAGGAATTGATGAGACTTAACAAAAAAATCCATCTAATACCAACCAGCAGCAGTTTACATAATACTTTCTTAGGTTTACGCGGATGTTTGACATTATAAATGAAACTATCTTTTCGGATTTTGTCGCGGATTTATTATGATTTTTGGTTCCCGACGTTTCGAATGCTTTACAGCAATCATGGTCACGGGAGAGACTAAGGTATTAGACGTCTCAGGGGGTTATATACTTGTTACAGACAGTGCCTACCCACAATTTTTTACAAATATTCAAAATGATAGACTATAAAATTATACATTTCAATTCTATACTTTTAAGATTTTTAAAATTTTAAATTATATTATAAATATGGCAATATTATTAACTTATTTTAGCTACTATAATTATAATTATTACAATTTTCTAACATTTGTTAAAATAATATTAAGTAGTGTTGCTATTATTAAAATATGTATAATGTGTTATATTAAAATATAAATTATTAAAGCAATATTAAACTTTCATATATTATAAATTAAAGATTAATAGTTTAAAACAACTTGAGTTTTGATAATTTTAAGTTAAATATTAAGCAACACCACTGCAAACTAAATCATTTTTAAATTTGATAATATAAACAAATCTAACTATGCTCAATCCACATAGACTTCTTTAAGTTCTTTTGAATTATAACTTTTAAACTATAAAAAAGAGTTAATGTCATTTAGTATGTCAGTTGGTATGTCTGTCTGAAGTTATTATAGGGATTTGAGACTATAGAGTTAAATTGTTGTCAGTCTGAAGCTACTACCGGTTCGGAATGCAACTGATACTGAGAAGAACCGGCAAGAAACTCAGCTCTTGCTTTTTTCAAAATAACGTGTTTACAATTTCAGTATTATCAATATCTAAAATATATAAGTTTACTTAAGTTTACAATATTGCAATACAATAATTAATATATATAATTAATCATCACTACTATCATTGAGATCTACACAGTATGAGCTAACTACATCTGGCTGTCTGTTATGACTAATTTTATTAGATGATTTTATTATATTAATGACAGGATCCCAAGATGATGGTAGTACCCAGCCGTCCTCTCTATTAAAGTTAGGATGTTTTTTAATTTCAATTGCTTCGCGAATCATTCTTGGTCTATAACGAGTTTCTTTCGCGAGTATTTGAGGATTATCAAAGCAATTATAGTGGTTGGGGCGATCCTGACTATGTTTACAGACAGCAGATGTTGCATTGCGACGGTGTTTCACATCAGCTATGTGTTCTTTGATCCTGGTTCCAATGGATCTCTTTGTTTGGCCGATATAAGAGAGCCCACAGTCACAATCAAGCTTGTATACTCCTGCATCTTGGAGGGGTATATGGCACTTGACTGATGGTAAGAATTGACTAATTTTCTTGGGCGGCTTGAAGTATGTTTTGATAGAAGCACGCTTCAGGATGTAGCCAATCTTGTCAGTGACACCTCTCATGTAAGGCAGAACTGCAGGTACGCGCTCGACTGTGGCTGGTTTCACTCGTTCACTGTGACGCAGGCGTGGCACTTGCAGCTTGTTGTCTCGCAGAACCTGCTTGACATGTTGCAGTTCCCCCGCTAGGTGTTCCTCGTCACAGATCCCTTGTGCCCTCTGAAACAAAGATTTTCCCACGGTAGCTAACTGTGAAGGGTGGTGGTGAGATTCACCATTCAGGTACCTATCAGTATGGGTCTTCTTTCTATACACAGTATGACTCAAGGTGTTATCTGGTTTACGTTTAATTAAAACATCTAAGAAAGCTAATGTATTGTTCGATTCTAATTCCATTGTAAATTGTATTTTAGGATTTATAGAATTAAGGTGTTCTAAGAATACAGTTATTTTGTCAGTTGGTAATATTGTGAAAGTGTCATCTACATACCGCTTGTAGAACCGAGGGGTCACAGGTGATGTGCTCCAGACAGTCTCCTCGAAGTCCTCCATGAAGATGTCGGCTACAACGGGGGAGACTGGCGAACCCATGGCCACTCCATCCACTTGCTTGTAGAATTCATCATTCCACAGTAGATAGCCAGTTGTTAGGCAGTGTTTTAAAAGTTCAGTGTATTCAATAGGCATGTTGTTATCCATAAGTTTCTTAGATATTATTTCAATACAGTCCTCTACTGGTAGGCTGGTAAATAGAGACTGTACATCAAAGCTAACCATTGTTTCATTGTCCATGAGTTTAAGATGTTTCACTTCATTGACAAAATGGTAAGAGTCCCTTGTGAACGCTCTTGTTTGTCCTCTGAGTGGTGAGAGTACTTTTCCTACTAGTTTGGCCAATTTGTAAGTTGGTGAGTCAATTTGACTCACAATTGGGCGTAGGGGGGCGTTCGGCTTGTGTATTTTTGGAAGTCCATACAATTTAGGTGGTTTTGCACATGATGGAATGAGATCTTTAACATCAAGACTTAATGTGTCGGAGTATTTCATAATTAACTTCTTAGTGTTATTTAAAACAGTGGTTGTTGTGTCCGTTTTAACCTTTTTATATGTACTTTCGTCCGACAAAAGTTGTATTATTTTATTATTATAGTCCGATGTATCCATCACTACGGTTGCATTTCCCTTGTCTGCGCGAAGTACAGTGATATCAGACCTGTTGCGTAGGTTCTTCAACGCTAAATACTCTTGTTTATTCAGATTAGGTTTGGGCCTTGTACTACGACGTAACAAAGATGAAACATCTTGACGTATGGCCTCCATATCCTCAGTTTTCATAGTATTTTTGGCCAGGGCATCTTCAACAGCGCAAATTATATGTTCATAGGGAATGCGCGTTGGTGTAACAGCAAAATTCAAACCTTTGTTTAGTACCTGAACGGTGGGATCATCCAACGGTTGTTTTGACAGATTGACAACTGCGTGAAGTCCACACGAGTGTGTGTCTGTGGTAGACGGGCGCGTTCCGTTACACTCTTTGAATTTCTTTGTCTGTTTGATGTTCAATTTTTCAACGAGTTTTTGATATTTTAAAATGTGTTTAATTTTGCATTGGTTATATTTAGATGTTTCGCGCTTATTTAACGTCTCAATGCATTCGTTGAAATCATCTGTTGACAACACTGTCTTAACACCGTCGGACGCCTGTTCAATGTCCCGGTCGTTACTGCGTAGATCGCGGCGGTTTTGACGAATCACTGTCCGTAACAACTTAAAACTTGCCTGGTTAATGATCTTGGCGCTTCCTCGTATGTTCTTTTTGGTGGATATTTTTACACACGTAGGAATGAGACGATGATCACGACATCTCTTCAAGGATGTTAAGGATGTTAATAATCTTGCACGCTTTGTCTTCAGATCTTCTAACCGGCGTATTTTATTTGCGATTTCCAGTCCGTACTGGTTCACATAATACTTTCTTAGGTTTACGCGGATGTTTGACATTATAAATGAAACTATCTTTTCGGATTTTGTCGCGGATTTATTATGATTTTTGGTTTGGATTTATATTTTAATATAACACATTATACATATTTTAATAATAGCAACACTACTTAATATTATTTTAACAAATGTTAGAAAATTGTAATAATTATAATTATAGTAGCTAAAATAAGTTAATAATATTGCCATATTTATAATATAATTTAAAATTTTAAAAATCTTAAAAGTATAGAATTGAAATGTATAATTTTATAGTCTATCATTTTGAATATTTGTAAAAAATTGTGGGTAGGCACTGTCTGTAACAAGTATATAACCCCCTGAGACGTCTAATACCTTAGTCTCTCCCGTGACCATGATTGCTGTAAAGCATTCGAAACGTCGGGAACCAAAAATCATAATAAATCCGCGACAAAATCCGAAAAGATAGTTTCATTTATAATGTCAAACATCCGCGTAAACCTAAGAAAGTATTATGTGAACCAGTACGGACTGGAAATCGCAAATAAAATACGCCGGTTAGAAGATCTGAAGACAAAGCGTGCAAGATTATTAACATCCTTAACATTCTTGAAGAGATGTCGTGATCATCGTCTCATTCCTACGTGTGTAAAAATATCCACCAAAAAGAACATACGAGGAAGCGCCAAGATCATTAACCAGGCAAGTTTTAAGTTGTTACGGACAGTGATTCGTCAAAACCGCCGCGATCTACGCAGTAACGACCGGGACATTGAACAGGCGTCCGACGGTGTTAAGACAGTGTTGTCAACAGATGATTTCAACGAATGCATTGAGACGTTAAATAAGCGCGAAACATCTAAATATAACCAATGCAAAATTAAACACATTTTAAAATATCAAAAACTCGTTGAAAAATTGAACATCAAACAGACAAAGAAATTCAAAGAGTGTAACGGAACGCGCCCGTCTACCACAGACACACACTCGTGTGGACTTCACGCAGTTGTCAATCTGTCAAAACAACCGTTGGATGATCCCACCGTTCAGGTACTAAACAAAGGTTTGAATTTTGCTGTTACACCAACGCGCATTCCCTATGAACATAGCTACCGTGGGAAAATCTTTGTTTCAGAGGGCACAAGGGATCTGTGACGAGGAACACCTAGCGGGGGAACTGCAACATGTCAAGCAGGTTCTGCGAGACAACAAGCTGCAAGTGCCACGCCTGCGTCACAGTGAACGAGTGAAACCAGCCACAGTCGAGCGCGTACCTGCAGTTCTGCCTTACATGAGAGGTGTCACTGACAAGATTGGCTACATCCTGAAGCGTGCTTCTATCAAAACATACTTCAAGCCGCCCAAGAAAATTAGTCAATTCTTACCATCAGTCAAGTGCCATATACCCCTCCAAGATGCAGGAGTATACAAGCTTGATTGTGACTGTGGGCTCTCTTATATCGGCCAAACAAAGAGATCCATTAGAACCAGGATCAAAGAACACATAGCTGATGTGAAACACCGTCGCAATGCAACATCTGCTGTCTGTAAACATAGTCAGGATCGCCCCAACCACTATATTCGCTTTGATAATCCTCAAATACTCGCGAAAGAAACTCGTTATAGACCAAGAATGATTCGCGAAGCAATTGAAATTAAAAAACATCCTAACTTTAATAGAGAGGACGGCTGGGTACTACCATCATCTTGGGATCCTGTCATTAATATAATAAAATCATCTAATAAAATTAGTCATAACAGACAGCCAGATGTAGTTAGCTCATACTGTGTAGATCTCAATGATAGTAGTGATGATTAATTATATATATTAATTATTGTATTGCAATATTGTAAACTTAAGTAAACTTATATATTTTAGATATTGATAATACTGAAATTGTAAACACATTATTTTGAAAAAAGCAAGAGCTGAGTTTCTTGCCGGTTCTTCTCAGTATCAGTTGCATTCCGAACCGGTAGTAGCTTCAGACTGACAACAATTTAACTCTATAGTCTCAAATCCCTATAATAACTTCAGACAGACATACCAACTGACATACTAAATGACATTAACTCTTTTTTATAGTTTAAAAGTTATAATTCAAAAGAACTTAAAGAAGTCTATGTGGATTGAGCATAGTTAGATTTGTTTATATTATCAAATTTAAAAATGATTTAGTTTGCAGTGGTGTTGCTTAATATTTAACTTAAAATTATCAAAACTCAAGTTGTTTTAAACTATTAATCTTTAATTTATAATATATGAAAGTTTAATATTGCTTTAATAATTTATATTTTAATATAACACATTATACATATTTTAATAATAGCAACACTACTTAATATTATTTTAACAAATGTTAGAAAATTGTAATAATTATAATTATAGTAGCTAAAATAAGTTAATAATATTGCCATATTTATAATATAATTTAAAATTTTAAAAATCTTAAAAGTATAGAATTGAAATGTATAATTTTATAGTCTATCATTTTGAATATTTGTAAAAAATTGTGGGTAGGCACTGTCTGTAACAAGTATATAACCCCCTGAGACGTCTAATACCTTAGTCTCTCCCGTGACCATGATTGCTGTAAAGCATTCGAAACGTCGGGAACCAAAAATCATAATAAATCCGCGACAAAATCCGAAAAGATAGTTTCATTTATAGCAGCAGTTTAATTTAGTATATTAGTAAATACTTAAGTAATTTAAGTTATTTAAAGTTATATTTTGATTAGATATAAATAAATAAGACATTCAAAATTTGTAAAAATTTAAATAACAGGATTCCTAAGGTTTTCCTAAGGTACGCTCACAAAAACTATTCTCTATTTAAAACGTACCTACTTAGGGAAGCAGTACAATGTAACTGCGAACATTGGCACAAATATATATTTTGGTTCAGTGGATGTAAGTTTATGGTTTATTTTATGAATACGTAATTATAAAAACATTTACTTACCATTGATGAACTGTTTACCAGTGTTGGTAGGAACACCATTTCAGTTGTGGCAAGTAGCTCATCATTATCTATATTTGACCAGAACGTCTCGATTCCATTTGTTTCTTTATTCTCTTTTTCTGTAATCTTATTTTCCAATTGACGAAGTCTAATAAAAAGTATAAATTAAAAAATAATGGAAAACAGATTAAATTATAACAAATGTGCAAAATAATATTACAACCTAATCCTAATAATCCTTGAAAATCTTTAATCTTTAAAAATACTTTTCATTCTTTAAATTGTTTTCTTGGTAGTATTTTACAGTTATTCCTACATTCCGTCTATTCCTACTTGTATGCACCTAATTATTCCCAGTGGCAAAATCCGTTGTTAGAAGATGTCTACAAACTAAAAACTACCTGCCTGCCAAATTTCATCTTTATAAATACAATAAAGTAGCAATTAGGACGGGAAAGACATAGTATGCTGGATGATACATGATGAGACATAGGTGCGAGAGGCATAAATGCGAGAACTGGAATGTAAGCGTCAAATTAACAATAGAAGAAACAGTCTCTGATTATATTAGAGGAATAGAAAAAAAAATTCATCTTTAGACATCAAACGGATTTCGATATTTTTTTGTGGTTTGGACAATATTGAGGTAGGTATATTAGGATTATTTTCACTTTGACACTCGTAATGGTTCGGTTTAAATCGTATAGGTTCGTGTTTTCACGTAGAATATATAAAAATCTAGAATTTATTCACATAAAATATTTAAATCTATTTAATATTTTTGAGATATAATTTTTGAGATACTCCTCTTTACTTTTTAAGTGACTTAAATAGACCAAATAACATCATGATACAATGCATCTTTCATCTGTAATTTTTATTTATTTCATATTGATACAAAATACTTACGATTCTAAAGTCAAGGTTGATATACTATCTTCGTCTAAAAATATGTGATACGTTCTATGCAAATAAGACCTAAACATTTCTAATTTAGCAGGCTCAATATCCAAATCTGCTATAGTAGTGCTTTCTGGGATATCATCTGGTATAATAATGCCTGAAAAGATTCAAAATTCAAATCATAAAAATCAACAAATTAACATATCTTTTAAAATTAACTGTTTGTGTATACAAAGTTAGGAGAATCAAACCTGAATTTGAACTTAATTCTTGTACCAAGGACACAGAAGAAGATTGTTTTATGGAGTGTATAAGTACAGCACGTTGCTTCAGGCATATTGCTTTTTCAATGGCATCAATGGCATTTACTGCTGAAATAGCTTCATCATATTCATTTTCATTGATCTGTAATATTTTTAGTGAATTTATAACACCATCCTACACTAACTCTGACATAAATTAAAATATATTTCCTTAGAAATATCTGTGCGTATATTATAAGACATTTTAAATATAACCATTTTTTTTTTGTTTTATCGAATGCTTTCCACTAATTATGATCACAATCACGGGATAAACAACTATCTCGATTTACTGATATAAAAAGATAAACATAGTTTTACATTAAATGTAGCTGTTAGGCAGATAAGACAAAGTTAAGGTGCACTAACCTTATGTTCGAATTTCAAAGCAGGCAGGTTAATCCAGGTTAATAATTGATTATCAACTTTAGATAACATAGTTGTTTCAAAATCATCTTTTCCGTCGTTGATAATAGCAAAATATCTATAAAAGAATATTTAAGTAACATAATATACACACATGTATATTAATATACTGTAAAAGTCTGTAAGTCAAGCTCAAAAACCACCAAACAAATTTTCGTACGGTTTTCACCTCAATAGTTTTTCGTTAAGCTAGTTTCGTTTATTAAATAATATCTTAACAACCATTATTCCAGCGGATTGTCAGAAAGAAGCAAGGACAAATATTACTTACTTTAATTTTGTGCATAATTTTTGCGATATTAGTTTGATCTGCTCCAACATTTCAGAATTATTCTCATTTATTGCATTAGCAGAAATTATATAATATATTCCTTCAATGTCTGCTAATGACTTACCTCCAGCTGTTAAATTTATAAGGTTATTTGGGTTAAAAAAATTTCCAGGAATCACTTGTACTTGGACTTCTTGTTCCGTCCAAGTTCTGAAAAATATCGTTATTAATTATAATATCGAATATAAATACCATATGTATTACTATTAATGTAAATAATTATGTATATAATACCGTAATTTTTGGGACAGACAATTTGATGACCCAGTCGATGAAACTAATATTATCTTTCTCGCCCCACGGTTCACAAGTTTGTCAACTAGTTTTAATGCCAGCAATTCGTTCTCTGATATTACCAAATGTCGTAATTGAGTAGAACAAGTTATACTAAAAAATATTAATATTAAGGGTTTTATGGCATATTACACTTTAAGTACATATTACATATTGAAAACTAAAAATAAGATTACTTTGTCTGAACATAAGATAGATCCTTTTGTAAGTCGAGAAGTACACGTCCGCGATGACGGCTTCCAGCTAGGAGACTGTATGCACGCGATATGTCTTGCGGGGAATAGGTCACACGAGACAGTGGCCGGACGTATCCACGGGCTATGCCCTCGGTAAGCATTAATTGCAGCTTCTAAAAAATAATTTGACATATTATGTGACAATGTCTGATTTCTGCTTTCTGCTAAATTCACAGATACGTATATATAGCAGTATGAATTTAACCTAGCGTACAAAGTTATAGGAATTGATGAAACTGTAAATTTCGTAACTAATAGGTCGGTAAAAAATAAAAATAGAATTTGACGTCACACTAAATTACCGATAATTTTTTTTATTAGGGTCATTTATTGAGTATAAAATCACAAATCGGAAACTATGCACTTTATCGCAAAAGTTTTTTGAAACCATTGGTATGATTGTATGGTATGGTATTGAAGGGCTATTTTCCGCAACTCGACGACTAAGCGCCTATTTTGCGTGTGTGGGAATTTTGTTCAAAATTCACTCTTGCCACCCAAGCTCCTCCAGAAACTTAAGAAGACTTTTGGGCTTCTTGAAGATCTCCGGAAGCGCCCTCGGGGTGCCACGATGTTGTGCCCGGTACACCGCTACACCTGGACAGTTTAGAAGTACATGTGTAGCCGTTTCTTCAGCTCCCATGCAGGCTCTGCACAGGGGACTGTCGGTTATACCTATATTAAATAAATGTTTATTATACGGGCCGTGTCCAGTCAGGGCCGCGGTCACTTGTCTAAGTTGGCGTCTGTCCAATTTGATTAAGCAAGTGGCCGTTCTTTTGTCGATTGTTGGCAGCGCCATTTTGGCCTGTCTAAAGTCCTGTAGTTCGGACCATAAAGTGATGTGTTTACTTTCCATGCGTTGCCGAATTTGGCCTTTGAGCCAGCAGGAAGGAATTATACCACTAATAATTGGTTCGGTACCTATAGCCGTCAAGTTTGAACCCCTTCTTGCTAGCTCATCAGCAATGTCGTTTCCGCGTGTGTTATTGTGGCCTTTGATCCATTGCAGTGTTATGTCATTATTTGCACTTATCTGCATCAAGGCGTTATGGCATTCATACACAATACCTGAAGTAGTTGAGTTACTATTGAGTGCCTGTAGTACTGACATGCTGTCTGATAGTATACGAATTTGGGAATCCTTTACGTTCCTTGTCGCTATTGTTCTGGCTGCCTCAAGTATACCTAAGCATTCCGCTTGGAACACCGTGTTGTAGGTACCTATGGATAGTGCTAGTTTAATATTTAGGTCCTCAGAGAAGATTCCACTGCCTGTCCCTGTTTTTGTTTTTGAGCCGTCTGTGAAGATTCTCAGTTCTTCCTTTTTGGAGACTACATGGAAATCCTCTTCCAGTTGTATTTTTTGTCAAAAATGTATTTAATTTGTATTCCGTCGTTGGGTGCTTCCATAAACGGAATATCCTTGGTTATGTCTTCCAAGATATTCATATGTGGTGTACCAGTAGAACACACAAGTTTATAGTTTTTAGTCTAATTGCAGTGGTTGCAGCTACTTTTGAAACCATTTTTTTTTATCCATTCTGAATAAGTGCTTGACTACGTTCCACCTGATGGTAAGTGGTAACGTAGTCGGTAACGCACTAATTCAGTAGCCACCTATTCACTCTTGCCTTGAAGACACCCATATTGTAATCGGCCGGAAACACTGATGCAGGCAGGTTGTTCCAATCCTTAGCCGTACGTATAATAAATGACGAAGCGAAATGCTTCGTTCGGACAGGTGGGATGTCCACGACATAAGGATGGAGACCAGCCGTTCGTCGCGTCGTCCGATGATGAAAAGGGGAGAAAATGTGGGGTCTTCAAGGTGGCGGAGACGTTGGAAACAGAGGTCATTTCGCACGTACAAACAGACTCCGGCCCGCGAGCTGAAATTATGCTCCAAAGAGTAGCCGGGATAGTCCAGGTACGCAGCGCTTAATGGACATTGAATCTGCGTCTCCGTCAAAAAGAGCATGTACTGGTAATAAAATTTCTTAAGTTGTATTACCAGTAAACTTTTTTGTAAAACTCTCCGTTTACGGTTTATAGCTCATTTAACCGATTTTTCTGTATCGGCCAATAACTCTCAAAATATTGGATTAATCAATAAAATGCAATTTCAATAAATATTGGATCGGAAATTTAGTGCGAGGTTGACAAAAAAGAAAGTGTAGTATAAAATTACTTCATATCACATAAAATTAAAGTCAATGGAAATGTATTTTATTTTTTATTTATATAGTTACTAACCCTTGCTCCGCTCGGGCTAATGCCTAGATACGTTTAGTTGGTTAATATAGATTTCTCAGAAATGAGATATTTTCCTGCAGTAAAAAGTATCCTATATATTGAGACGGAAAACCAGCTATCACCACACCAAATTTCATCAAAATCCGTCTAGTGGTTTTCTCGTGATGCGGTCACAGACAGACAGACAAAAATTCGGCCTCTTTATCGTTAATAATGGTTATTTCGATTGGAATTTCCAAAAATTATTCAATGTATAGATTCAACTACATTAGAATTTTAATATTTGTTTATTGATTTATTTTAACTATCTATACTAATAATATAAAGCTGAGTTCGTTTGTTTGTTTGCTTGTTTGTTTCTTTGGTTGGTTGAACGCGCATATCTCAGGAACTACTGATCCGAATTGAAAAATTCTTTTTTTTATTGAAGAAGGCCGACCAATAGGAGCGGAGCATCAATGAAACATGTAGCCGCGGGAAAGGCTAGTAAGTTTTACTCGTATAAAAATTCTAAATTTATGTTTTATTACCAGAAAAATACTGTTACTTCTCACATAATATACTTTATTTATTTGTACCTGTAAATCCTCTTTGTCTTCATCTACCAACATTGACAGTAAGTTCGTGGTAGAATAAGCTATTCCTTTAAACAAAAGTTTCATACCAAACTCATAATTTTCCCCCGTTAACAATAAGGTTGTGTCAATTATATCCGAGAAGGACTTGCAACAATTAATCGTAGTCTGAAATAATTTTGATAAATGAATATAATCATGTTAATTTCTTACATTAAAATATTTTTATTGCATTTATATAACTATATATAAATTATATGTATGTATACGTACATACGTAGCGTACACATGGAGAGCATCGTTAGAAGACCTATTTAGTTCAATAGTGCGGAATTATATTTTTTTTAATGTTTAAATTGACAACGAAAGTGTTGTAGTAAATATTATTATTATACCTATAGTATCACGAAAAATACAGTTGTTAAGAAGAAAATACCTAAAGTTTTACTATCGAAACAATATTTATGACACCAATAGTGCTTTTATATATTATAGATATACATACATTTTTAAGAGCACCTTTAACACAGCTTATGATTAAATTGCAACCAATACCCTTTGTAGCGTTTAGCACCATATCTCCAAAGCTACTATCACGTGAACATCCAATGTGACTGTCTGAAATACGAACATAAATAATTTGGTATTTTGAGATACAATAAATAAATTATATTTCTATTTTCATAATTTTTTTAAGAGCATCCTTTTCCCTTTCCAATCATACCTTTTAGTTCCGGGAAGAGTCTTTGCAGGAATCTCTTTTTTTTGATATCGCTAACAGTAGTGAAAACTTCGCAACAATATGCCAAAGCAATCGATATAACTGCCTGGCCAAGAGCACCAGCACCTCCGTGTACCAAAAGTGTTGTTCCAGGCCGGAGGCTTGCCTTAAAACACTGCAGGCACATATGTGATGATGATATTAAAAGATAAAATTCACATATAATTAATATTGTAATATACATTATGTATGAGATATAAATTTATTTAATGTCTGTTACCAAGCAATATAGAGCGAGACAGTAGGCCAATGGAACTGTAGCTGCATCTTCCAGAGTCCAGTGTGCTGGCACGGGCCACAAATATTCCGGTTTCATGCTTACATGTGTTCTTATAGATTCACAAGCAATTCCCATCACTCGAGCTCCGCTATTGAAAAACATACAAATTAATAGCGTCTGTAAGTTAAAGTGAAGTAGGGTTTACACATAAAAATGCTTACCTTTCAGTAGTTCCACTAAAATCAAAAAGTTGCATATCTTCTTTATTTGATGAAATAACTCCCATTTTTTTCTGTACTTCAACAATATTTACACCGGCATAATGAACCTATGTCATGATTAGATCAATGTTAATTTTTTAAAAAGACAAAATTTATTGTGTAACAAAGTGTCTTAAATTTTACCTTTATATTTATGCCCGCGTTGTTTGGCTCTGACACTTCTGTCCAATGCAGGGAGTCGAAGTCACCTAACTGCCTTACATTAAGCTCTAATCTAAGACCTTCTGCGCTTGAAGTTCCTTTTGCAGGTAAGTAGTATTCTCCGCCCCATGCGCCCTTAAATAATTTATTGGACAATTATAAATATTATATTACATAATACATTTTTATGATAACAATAAAATACGAAAAAAAAATTTTTTATCCTACTAACCTATAATTATACATTATATAAGTTTTAATTATTTGTCTTAAGGGTGAACCATAAGGGACCCTTTTAAAGGTGGCCCTTGCGATAACTTTCAAAAGTGTCATTATTACGCAAGGTAAGGTCTGGCAAGGGTTTACCAGTGTCTGGCAATGAATGACGTGATTTCTAATAATATTGTCGCGGAATATAGTGCGAACTCGTCATAATAGCACGCTTGTACCATGCCTTACAACAGCGAATGTCAATTTCTAACTTTTGACAATTAGATAACAAGAACAGTTTATTACAAATTTTAATGTGACAGAAAGAGATAACGCATTTTCAGGAACAATTTGGAAGTTACTAGAAACATTTTGAATTTTCGATACTAGAATGTTCTAAATTTACGCATATAAAAAGGCCGGCAGTGTGTCGAGAGATCAGTTGACGTTCGGAGTTAAGTGAAGATTACGAAGAGATACGAAATAGTGGAAAAGTGAAGAAAAGTACAGTGAATTATTAAAAGTGGTGGATTATAGTGCTCAGAGACTAAATTAAACTAGTGCTGTGTACAGACTGCGCGTGTACGTAAAGTGTAAATAAAACATCTTGAGTGCGAGAACGCTTTTAATTTCCGATCCCGAACCCGTAGTACGTAACAACTGGTGTCAGAAGTGGGATCGGAAATGCCGTTAGTACCGAGGCACGAGAAGGAAGGAGTCACTACACGCGCAATGGCAGAACAGCAAAGGGAAGATTCTGGCCCTAGCACATCAAGGGATGAGTCCGCAGCTCCACAGAGCACCACGCCAAACATGAACGCCCTTCTGCAACAAATGGCGTTCATGATGCAGGAGCAGGCTCGCCGCGAGGAAGAGCAGGCTCGCCGCGAGGAAGAACGTGCACGCCGCCAGGAGGAACAGCTGCGCGCACTCCAAGAGGAGCAGGCTCGCCGCCAGGAGGAACAGATGCGCGCACTCCAAGAAGAGCAGGCTCGCCGCCAGGAGGAACAGATGCGCACACTCCAAGAAGAGCAGGCTCGCCGCCAGGAGGAACAGATGCGCACACTCCAAGAAGAGCAGGCTCGCCGCCAGGAAGAACAGCTGCGCACACTCCAAGAAGAGCAGGCTCGCCGCGAAGAAGAGCAGGCTCGCCGCGAGGAAGAACGTGCACGCCGCCAGGAGGAACAGCTGCGCGCACTCCAAGAGGGCATTCACAAGGATGTCATAGCCGCTCTTCAACAGAATACGGAAAGGGTGGAAGTCGTTGAAAGAGAAGTTGAGGAACTAAAGACGACACTCGTCACACACGGTGAAGCTTTAGACGAGCACGACTCAAAACTCTCTAAAATGGAGAAGAGGATGGATTACTTGGAAACTCAGAAATTACCGCGTGGTGCCGACATTAGCTCATCATCAGCAAAGATTTTCAAAGTCCCTCACTTCGACGGCAAATCTTCTTGGGCCGCATTCAAGATCCAGTTTGAAACGATTAAGGAGACAAGTGGATGGACAGATGATGAAGCCCGATCTGCCCTTACCGTCGCTCTTAGAGAGGAGGCTCTAAATGTATTGGAGGCGCTTTGTGCTAGCGATCCTGGCAGGAAGACCACATACAGTGAGCTACTTAACGCTTTAGAGTCGCGGTATGGTGATAGTCATCTAGAGCACGTGTACAGGGCTCAAATTAAAGACCGTACACAACGAGCCAATGAAACTCTGCAGCAGTGGTCCATAGAGATTGAGAGGCTCGTACGGAAGGCATATCAATCCTCGCCATCCACCATAGAAACTATTCTTCTTCAGGCTTTTGTAGACGGGATTCGCGAGTCAGAGGTACGCGCTGCTGTACGCCTAAGACACCATACGAGTCTCAAGGAAGCTGTCGCTCACGCTTTGGAGGTTGAAGCTGTGCGCCATGACACAAGAGCTTGGAAGGTGAGGGAAGTAGTCACTGCGGAAGGATCATCCACCCGGAGACGTATTTTTAACCCAAGATGCTACGAGTGCGGTGAGCGGGGCCATCTCAGAAGTAACTGCCCTAAAATATCAAACGTTCGGAGGCAGTCAGATGTGGCTGTGTCGACTTCTGACCAGCCACAGGAAAACTAATTCCAGCCAGGGCTGCGGGGTGGGCGCTGGCCGGGGGATCTTCTACCCCACAAATAGTAGTAAAGCAGACAGTGGATGGAAACACCTTAGTAATACATGGCGCAATTAATGGAGTAGCATGTAAACTGACGCTGGATACCGGAGCATCACGAACCATCATTAATAACCAAAAGCTAAAACACATTGCGGACAAGAAGTTGCAAGACATAAAGCATATCACTCTCATGACAGCCACCGGCCAGCGCGTACCTGTCTGGGGGAAAAGGAAAATTGCTATCAAAATTGGGGACAACATTTATTGGCATAAAGCAATAGTCGCAGATATTGTCGATGATTGCATCATTGGATTGGACTTTCTCCAAAATTATCAGTGTACGATTGACATGAAATATGGAGTTTTAAAGTGCAGAAATAGAGAAGTACCAATAAGTGGTGGAATTCACGGAAAAGTTAGTTGCTTGAAAGAAACCGCCCTTCCACCAAGATCACAGACTCTAGTACCTGTCGCTTTACCTCAGAACAAGTCAGGTAGTCAATGGTGCTGCGCTATCATAGAAAAGTGTGAAGATGAGAGCTCGTGGATCCCGGCAAGAGTTATTGTAGGTAAAGCTTCCACATCCATGGTTCCAGTGCTAAACCCTAGTAACTTTACTCAAACCATTCAGAGAGGCGAAGTTGTAGGAACTTGCGAAGAGATAGCCTGGTTAAACAGATGTCAACCGAACGTGAATGTACCGAACAAGGATAGAGAGCAAGCGATGAAACTTATCGAAGACTGTAAAGAAAATCTCACAAGTTCACAGAAGACAGAAGCTGAAAATTTACTGTACCGATATTCAGATTTGTTTTCCAAACATGAGAACGATATAGGAAGAACCGGCTTAGTGAAGCACAAAATCAATACAGGTGATGTTGCGCCTATCCGACAGCGACCTAGACGAATTCCATGGGCCAGGGAAAAGGAAGTGGACGACATGATTCAAAACATGAGAGAGAACAACATCATCGAACACTCCACTAGCCCTTGGTGTTCTCCGGTAGTACTAGTAAGGAAGAAGGATGGTTCTACAAGGTTTTGCATCGATTACCGCAGACTCAATGATGTGACCAAAAAGGATAGTTATCCCCTGCCTCGAATTGACGACACTTTAGACACTCTAAGTGGTATGAAATGGTTTTCAACTCTTGATTTGAAGAGTGGCTATTGGCAAGTGGACATGGACCCCGTGGATAAGGAGAAAACTGCGTTTTCAACTGGAAAAGGGTTATGGCAGTTTAAGGTTATGCCGTTTGGGTTATGTAATGCACCAGCTACATTTGAGAGGTTGATGGAACGCATACTCGCCGGATTACTAGGAGAAGCCTGCCTTGTTTACCTAGATGACATAATTATTGTGGGGCGTGATTTCAATGACCATCTTAGGAAACTCGAAGCAGTATTCGATAAACTAAGGGAAGCTAATTTAAAGTTAAGCCCGAAGAAGTGCTTATTCTTCAGAAAACAAGTGAATTACCTTGGACACGTAGTTTCAGAAAACGGAGTAGAAACGGATCCTGAGAAAATCACCGCTGTGAAAGATTGGCCGACCCCTAAGGACAAGACGCAAGTGAGAGCATTTCTAGGATTGTGCTCTTACTATCGACGGTTTGTGAAAGGGTTTTCTGACATCGCCAAACCACTCCATAAGCTAACCGAGGAGAAGAGACCTTTCGTATGGGACCATAATTGCGAATTGGCCTTCCAAGAATTAAAGAAACATCTTTGCCAAACACCGATCCTCGGGTATCCAGACACAAAGGGAGAGTTTACTGTCGACACTGATGCCAGTAATATCGGTATTGGAGGTGTATTGTCCCAGCGGAAGGGTGATCAGGAGGTGGTAATCGCATATTTCAGTAAGTCACTCTCTAAACCGGAAAAGAATTATTGCGTTACTCGAAGAGAGCTACTTGCTGTAGTAAAAACCTTACAACATTTTAAGAAATACTTGCTAGGACGCAAATTTTTGGTAAGAACCGATCACGCTGCCCTGAAATGGTTATTAGAATTCAAGGATCCCGAAGGGCAGGTAGCACGATGGATTGAACAACTTCAAGAATTCCAGTTTGATATAGAACATCGAGGGGGTAAAAATCACAGCAACGCCGATGCTCTATCTAGAAGACCCTGTGAAGACGACTGCAAGCACTGTCAAAGACAAGAGGCAAAGGAATTGGAATCAATTAAAGTTATTAGAACAGACTCGTTAGATGAACGTTGGAGTGATGAAGCCATGAGGAGAGCTCAAGAAGAAGACCGAGATATACGACCTATCATGGAATGGCTAAGTAGTGGTAGGCCAAAACCTAAGTGGACTGACGTAGCACAGTACAGTACCGCTACGAAAAGTTTGTGGGCACAATGGGACAGTTTGTTGTTACACAATGGAGTATTGTGCCGGAAATGGGAGAAGACACGTGGAAATGATAGCCATCTCCAACTAGTGGTTCCTAAAATAAAAGTATCCGAGGTACTTCGAGTCTACCATGATGGTTCTTCTGGTGGACACTTAGGGGTAAGAAGAACGTTAATCAAGATCAAGGAGCGATTTTACTGGCTGCATTGTCGAGATGATGTTGAGGACTGGTGTCGGAAATGCGTGCAATGTGCCTCTGTCAAAGGCCCGCAAACCAGAAGCCGAGGAGTAATGAAATTATACAACGTTGGGGCACCTTGGGAGAGAATCGCATTAGACGTAGCAGGACCATTTCCGATTACTAACTCCGGGAACCGATATATTTTAGTTGTGATGGACTATTTTACAAAATGGCCTGAGGCATTCGCCATCCCAAATCAAGAAGCAGTAACTATCGCAAATACTTTGGTAAAAGATGTATTTTGCAGATTCGGCGTACCGTTAGAAATGCACAGTGATCAAGGAAGAAACTTTGAATCGCATATATTTCAGGAAGTATGTAAAATCATGGGGGTGCACAAGACTCGAACCACACCACATCATCCACAGTCAGATGGAATGGTTGAAAGGTTTAACCAGACTTTGGAACGCCATCTAGCTAAGGTTGTGGATAAACATCAAAAGGATTGGGACGAGTATTTATCATTGTTCCTGCTATCTTACCGGACTGCTGTACACGAAAGCATTACCATAACACCTGCTTTTGCAAATTTCGGAAGAGAATTGCGACTACCAGCGGATCTGTTAAGTGGTTGCCCGCCGGATACTCCCAGTTGCATAACAGAATATGCCAGTGAACTACGAGCGAAGATGATTGGTGTTCATGAGCAGATACGAGATGCAGGACTACAAGCAAGTGAACGCATGAAAACTCGTTATGACCGAAAGGCAACAGGAACGAACTTCGAGGAAGGCTCATTGGTATGGCTGCATAACCCGGTGAGACGAAAGGGTAAATCGCCAAAGCTACAACCCAGTTGGGAGGGGCCTTACAAGGTTATAACGAAAATTAACGACGTCACTTTCCGAATTCAACGTACATCTAGAAGCCCGGCTAAAATCGTGCATGTGGACCGATTAGCCAAGTATCACGGCAACAACGATGCTCGAGACGAGCATGTCTTAGGAGGGGGTAATGTCGCGGAATATAGTGCGAACTCGTCATAATAGCACGCTTGTACCATGCCTTACAACAGCGAATGTCAATTTCTAACTTTTGACAATTAGATAACAAGAACAGTTTATTACAAATTTTAATGTGACAGAAAGAGATAACGCATTTTCAGGAACAATTTGGAAGTTACTAGAAACATTTTGAATTTTCGATACTAGAATGTTCTAAATTTACGCATATAAAAAGGCCGGCAGTGTGTCGAGAGATCAGTTGACGTTCGGAGTTAAGTGAAGATTACGAAGAGATACGAAATAGTGGAAAAGTGAAGAAAAGTACAGTGAATTATTAAAAGTGGTGGATTATAGTGCTCAGAGACTAAATTAAACTAGTGCTGTGTACAGACTGCGCGTGTACGTAAAGTGTAAATAAAACATCTTGAGTGCGAGAACGCTTTTAATTTCCGATCCCGAACCCGTAGTACGTAACAATATCAAAAAATCACATTTAACGATTTGACGAAAGTAGGTTGGTATTTTAGCCACCATTGGTACCATCTACCTGCCAAAGCTACGTTGCCCAAACTTCATAATTGGACATCGTCCTTACCTGCGTTGGAAGCATGCGCTGAGAATCTTTCAACCTTAGTACAATAATGAAAGTCTGGCGTTCACGCCTCACGGGCTCTTAGGATATAATAACTATACAAAAAAATATAGTAATATAGTTGGAACTTACATTATTCAAAATATTAACGACTAAGTCAGTTAGTGGCATTTTATCCAGATTCCGGGTACTGGAAAACTCATTATTAATCATAATTAGATTAATTTTGCGGTTTTCCTCTTTTCTCCATTTCTTTACTGCTGTTTTTAATGAAGCTAATGGAGGATATGACGTTAGTATCACAAGCTTTTGATTCAATGGTGTTGATGTTATTCTTGAAATAAGTAGAGAAAAATCATATTCAGTGTTAACTGTAACAGTGCTAGTGCCAACATTGGATTCAGTGGGATGCCACAATAATAATTCTAGTACTGTTGACTCCTTTGTATGGGCACAAATGCTTTGGTACAGGGATGATGGACGATCCCTTGATATTTCTGCTTTACACGTCTCATAGTTAACCACAAAAGTATTGCATCTAAGAACTCGATGCAGGGTTTGACATAACTGTAGAATTGTACAAAATCAACAATTAATAAAATGAAGATATAAAGTATTATAAAAACAGATACAGACAATAAATTGATCGTTATTCTCAAAAGTGACCACGCCATCTATGGATATCTTACTCCATATATGGAGTACTTCGTATTCTAATATGAAGTAGTATAACTAATATTTAATTAATTATTCATTTTAGAAAAGAGTACCTTCTGCGTTTAATTTCATGCTACCCTGCAGTAAAAATTGTAATGTCAACTTACATCATTATTATTCGATAGATTTGACACCAACAGCAAATCGACTTTATCCAATGAAGCAGTATTACTTATTTTAAGGCTATCTCTTGTAATTACTGAGTAATTCGCCTGAACCCCAGGTATTTCAGCGAGTATTTGATTACTGTCCAAAAATCTAGAAACACTACTTTCCATAATTTCTACAATATTTAAATCTTGTTTATTTAAATTTTCTGCAGATATTTGTATATAAGTAGAAAGGGCTGTCGCTTTCTGAAATATAATATAATATTAAAAAATTACGAGATGCACCTGTGGTTATAAATAATTTTTATTATTATACATACATCGATGGTATTTATTGTAAAGTGAGGAACAAATTTTAAAGCTGTTAGTGCAAAATTATTACAGATAGTTGTTAAATCATGAAATCGTATATTTTGCATGACTATACCACCGCATCTGAAACAAATATTATATTGAATATAATTTATGTAGGTACTTATATAAAATATTGAAAAGTGGAATACAAAATACAACCATACCCTTTAGTATATCATACCTTGTATAATCATAAACATCTGATATCCTCGCAGGTATAACTTTTATTCCATCTATTTCATACACTTCATCGAAATGCTCATTTACGTCGATAATTATTTTTCTTATAAAATGTGGCTGAGAAACTGTTTCATGAATTCGTCGGAGAACATTTAATTGGATCATACTGTCAATCATAGCTACCCAATTGTCTTCCCATTTTATGTTAGCTTCAGACAAAGACAAGCTGGCATTATAAATACTACGAAAAACTCCTCTGTAAATTTAAAATAAAATAATTTTGTATGTTGCACAATAAGAGTAGTATTTTAAAATATTGAATGTTAATGTTAGTATGTTACTTACGGATAATTATAATCCCTTATAGAAAAGAGTTGATAAATGTCATCTGATATAAGTTGCATTTCTTTCTCACTTACTAAGTTAAATTTATCTTTGCTGTCTTTTTTTATTTCTCCAGTTATATAACCTGTGATGATTTTGCTACATTCATCTAATACCTAAATATTAAGAATGGGTATTATAGATATGTAACTATTATGTAATGAACTATGTAGAAGGTTTATGACGCAAGTTAATTAAATAATATTTATTTTTTTAAGCTTACTTCAAAGCGGCCATTTCCTTTATGTAAAGCAATATTTAAACGCAAATTTCGCTGTTTATGTAGAATTGGTTGTGTAAACAAATGTACATCAGTAAATTGGACTGACAACTGTTTCTTCTCTACTCCTAAAACCATTGCTAATGTGTCCCAAACTCCTACGAGTGCTCCGGAAAATGGATACAAGTTCTTTTCTAAAATTTAATTAAAATTGTTTACGCAAATATTTTCAATAATTATAATATACATAGAAATTTCATATGAAGCTATTGAAAAACGAATATAAATTTTAAATGTTCACCTCTTATGACATGGCCTTTTAAATATGCGTGATCGTCATCGTACGTGGATATGACAAATTTTGTAGCGGCAGCTATTCTTCTATGCGCTGGTGCAAATAAAGGTATATACCTGCAATATTTTTTTTTATTTATCGTTTAATCTTAAAGAAATATTAGAAAAGACGTATATATATATATATTATAAGCTTGTACATAAATCGATGGCTCCTACGCATATAGTCCTAAATTAAAAAAAAAATAACTTCACAGTAGAAGTGTTTAAATTTGATTTTTATGTAAATTCGCAGTAAGTGTTAACGTGTATGGTGTTGTTTAAATTTATGTTAATAATTTCATTGTATTTGTTATAAATTTCAAGAATTTTCATAGCATCAAGCATATTCGTCCTTTTATTTCGGTGGTTTCTTACGATTTCGATTTTATTGTTCGACGTAAAAAGTCTTTAATGACCTATCTACACTGTCTTAAAGATTTATAATAATATTAAGTCATGTTATACAAACTGTGATTCCCTTACGCCATCCTGCCATCATGCCTGCCTGCACTTACGCCATCGTAGATTATTGAGTAAATAGTAATAATTAACCAATAAAGGAACTGTCATTGCATAAAAAATATAGTTTTACTCGTTCTGATATAAAAAAATCTTAATTATTTATGAAAAATCAGGTACGAAAAATAACAAGTTAAAAAATTATGCGAACACGATTTACGCAAAACCGAATTACTTAAAAAGGCAGATGTGACATTTTACCTTTATATTACAAGGTTTTGGGTAAACTAACATTGATATGAAAAAGATTAAGAATATATAATAACTAAATAATTATTACTTCACTTCAAAATTAGTTGATTATAATGTAGTATATAATATATTAAAAGAGATAATAAACACCGAGTAAAAGGACTGAAGTAGTACCTACCTCGCCTCGTCTCTGACGCCATCACTCGACACAGTAATAAATCTTTGTTTTTTGATGTCATAGAATAGGATACAAGGAACACATTCCACTAATAATTGGAAAAAGCCTTAGGCGGCAGTTACGCCCATGTACCCTACGTACATCCATCCATTGAAATATCGTTAATAAATATCAAAAAAATATCAGTTCATTATACACAGACACACAGAATAATATTGTATCTATTAGGTAGATACATTATAATTATATTTTACTTATACATGTAAAAATAACTATAAAATAAATAGTCATGTTGTCATAATCCTAAAACTAAGTTAAACGTACTTCGATTTTTACATTCCAATTAAAACTATTATTGGTCTACACTTTTCAATAATCATTCGGTTGGTTTACAATCGTTAATTATAAGTCGAAAGGTAGATAAAAAATATATAATTTGATATAACGATTCACATTTACCATTTTTCATGATGAGACCACTCCACTAAATGTGATAGCATTGGCGTTCCACTCGAAACAGGGTATTCGATTTTAGGATACAGCGCTTCCACTTTAGGATTAAATCCCTCCATATAAAGTCTACAAAAGATATTAAAATTAATTAATAGTACTGACACATTAATGACATTAAATATATACATTTTTAGGTATTTCAATAATTTTAACTAACTTTCCTATAGCTTCTAGCAAGAATAGTGAATTATCCGCGTGCCCACGTCTAGTGAGTGGTATATGCCGACATGAATCAGGAAGCGACCGCTTGACGATGGCTTGCAACAAACCATGTGGTGCGATCTCGATCACCACTGCATTAGCTGGGATTAACCGCGACGTCTCCTCAAACAGCACCGAATTCTGCCATGAATATTTTTTCGTAAGTTAATAGTATAAAACTTGTAATTATGTCAACTATTCTTTTTATTTTATATTAATTGAAAGTAAATATTTCCTAATATAGAATAGTACTGACCAATAAATTATTTGTATGATACTCAGCTGAAGAATACTTAGCGACTTCTTCTCCCCACCTTTCTCTTGGTACAGAAGTTGATACCCATTTTTCACTACGGGGCTTTGGAGATTTGATGACTTCAGTTAAATATTTGAGTAAGCCGGGACCTGCGAAATGCAAATGATATAATGTTGATTCATATTTATTTGAGTAATTATTTTAAATAAACAGGTTTTTCGGACTTTTTGTCCGCGAAAAAAATCTATATGATAATTATATTTCAAATGTCAAATATACCTAAATATTTTCAAAAATATACTTATATTTTTGTGATTATGCAAAAACAAATATTTTATAATAATTAGAATACAATACCTGCTTCTGCAATATAGCGTGAGTGATATGCAATATTGGAGCAAGGTACCTCCTTAGCGAAAATACCTTTCGAAGTTAATTGGGCTACAAACTCTTTCATTACAACCGCTGGTCCTGAGATAGTACTCGAGTCCGGACCGTTATGACATGCTACTTCTATTTCCGGAGGGCACATTTTAACTATCTATGAGACACAAAATACATTAGTATGAGTTAAATCCTTTAAAAAGTAATGTAGCATTAAGTTTAAAATAATGTTATTTAATATGTTTATTTAATATGTTTACCTGTTGGTATCCAATACCGACAGCAGCCATTGACCCTCTTATAAATGGTGTTTGCAATGATACTAAACCACGACTATAAGCGGATAAAATCATCTCTTCAGCTGTAAAACAACCATCAGCGTATGCACATCCTAATTCACCCACACTGTGACCTGTAATTCAAATAAAACAAATTTGAACTTTACTCAAGAACACGTAAAATTATAGTCATCTTAAGAAGTAGAAAGTTTACGCGTAAGTATATCTATATAATAATCAGAATATTAAATACCTATAATCATATCAGGGAAAATCTCCAATTCTCTTAAAACATCGGTAAGCCCTATTTGAATTGCTGCGATTCCAACAAAGGAGTGTAGGATATTATCAAATATTGTTTTTTCCGTGGATGTAATGATATGTACAATATCTATTCCTGTAGGTTCAAGAGCACGGCGACAACTGTATAAAAATGAATTCAATTATAATGTTTCTGTGAATTGTGATTATAGTTCCATGTAGTAAAATTAATCAATATTTTTATTTTTAATGTAATGTTTTATTTACCGTTCGATAGCTGCAGCAAAAACGGGTATGCGCATAAGTTGTGTTCCCATCCCTACCCATTGTGATCCCATCCCACTGTACATGAACCAAAGTGGCCGCTTTACATCATCGAAGTAGTCAGATTTTTCACATAAGCTTACCGTTTTACCTTCCTCGTTTGTATCTTAAATATAAAGACGTGTAATAGTTAATATAATGTGTCTATTGTATTCATCCCTCTTTAAATTCCCGTTGCTGGGCACTGGCCTACTTCCAATATAAGAGGAAGTTCAGTTCATACTTCACAACGATAGCCAAGTGCGGGTTCGCAAACTGCACGACTTTGGAATACTTTTGAAAATTAGGTTCTCAAAGAAATGCAAGTTTTCTCATGAGATTTACCTACACCGCAAAACAATTAGTAATTACTAATCGTATTAGTAATGATTCGCGAATGAGAACATCAGAGCAAGCGCAGAATCACTGGGCTATTACTGCCTGTGTAATGTATGTATTAAGATGGCGGCGAAATTTGATGCCGGTCATTCAATAGTTTGATATCTTACCAAGAATCGTGTATCCTCTACCTAAGTGACCGAAAATACTAGTTTTGTGAATGTTTCGTAATAACGCTAATTCCTCGGGATCCACAGGACGTGTTATTAAATCGTTTATTATTTTCACTACTGATGATTCTTGTCTTCCTGAGAGCAGCACTAATTGTGGAATAGTAGCCTTGTAACGAGATAGATCCTTAAACCAAATATTAATTAATATACATTAAGTAATATTATAATAATACACTTGACGCGTAATATCTTAACATTTGATTGAGTATAAATACATGCAATGGATTCATCAAGGAGTCTTGCATTTAGGATTGTAGTAAGTACATATGAAATTTTTAAATAACATAAATAAATAAATATGTTGGGACATCCTTACAACAGCGCCATCCAGTACGTCTGTTAAGCTAGAAAGGTCAAGTCTAGAAAGGTCAGCAGAATCACTCGTGTTATATCTCAAAATTTAGTGCTAATTTAGTGCTGATAACAGATTTTTAGTGCTGTGATAGGTGGACTAAAAATGAGAACACTGCTAACTTTTAATTAAGCTAGCAGTACGTCTGTAAAGCTAGAAAGGTTAAGTCGGCGGATTCACTCGTTTTATATCTCAAAATTTAGTGCTCATTTAGTGCTAATTTAGTGCTGATAACAGATATTTAGTGCTGTGATAGGTGGACTAAAAATGAGAACACTGCTAACTATTAATTAAGCTAGCAGTGTACTATTCGTCACCGCGCTATGATACAGTTGGAGCGAGAGGCACATCAGCTAATAATTTAGTGCTCAATTAGTGCTGCCTATACAAGCAATTAGATTTTTCGAAAAAAAAAATTTCAGTTTATATGCATAGATTCATCATCATCATCATCATCAGCCCTTTTTAACGTCCCAGTGCTGGGCACGGGCCTCCCTCAGTACGAGGGGGATCAGGCCATAGTCCACCGCGCTGGCGTAGTGCGAGTTGGCGGACTTCACATGCCTTTCGAAAACTTAGGTTTTCTCAGACATGCAGGTTTCCTCACGATGTTTTCCTTCACCGTAAGACAAGTGGTAATCATGATATAAATGATTCGTACATGAAAATATCAGAGGTGCGAGTCCCGTGTATAGATTACTGCTGACATAACGACACGAGCGATCATAGAGCTGAAAGATGACTTTAAAATCGGTATTGGTGAAATTGAAAAGCGTTTCTAATTAGTGCTCAATTAATGCTGCCAGTACAGCAAAAGACTTTTTTAAATTTTTTTTTTCAAATCCACTACTGCTAGTATAACGACGCCAGCAGTCTCAAGAGCGAGAAGAAGACTCTGAAACGGAAACTATTGGATTAAAAATACGTCATATTTTAGTGCTCAATTAGTGCTGTCGTTGTAGCAAAGGATTTAAAAAAAAATTAACTTCTCGCTAAGAAAATCGGAAAGTTTGATTTTACTCCGTTTTGCAAAAATCGAGTTTTCATCAGATCTTGAAATTTTGGGGTCAAATCGAATCAAATCAAATCAAAATATTTTATTCAGCATAAAAATTGTTACAATTTCTTAATGAACGTCATGAGTCTACCACCAGTTCGGAAAGAAGAAACCTCTGACCTGAGAAGAACTGGCGAAAGAAACTCAGCGGGACTAATATTTTTTTTTATCTTATTCTCACTCTTTTTTAAATTAAATTATAACCTAACAATAATTCTATATGTTGAAATAGCCTGGCGGCGAGCACATCATGCCTAAGGCGTACTGTCTTCTAAAAAATCGTTAATCGAATAATAGCCTTTAGTACACAAATGTTCCTTCTCAATTTTTTTAAATTTGGCAATAGAAGCTTTTTGAACGTTTTCTGGGATCCTGTTGTATAGACGTATACATTGTCCATAAAAAGAGTAACTGACTCGGCGTAAGCGAGTCACAGGCATTACAAGTTTGTGTTTGCTCCTAGTATTAATGCTATGCATGTCGCAATTCTTGGGAAATTCGTGTATATTTTTATGAACATACATAACATTTTCGTACACGTATTGGGAAGCAACAGTCAATATTTTTATTTCTTTAAACTTTTCTCTTAATGATACTCTAGGTCCTAAACTATATATGGCACGAATAGCTCTTTTCTGCAGGACAAAAATGTTATTTAAGGTAGCTGCATTACCCTATAATAAGATTCCATACGACATAATACTATGAAAATAACTTTCATTCCACTGCAATTTCTAATCTATGATGATACCTAGGAATTTAGTTGATTCTATCGGCCTTAACATCTCCCCACCTAATACTACACCATTATCAGCAATTTTAACATTAGGTGTTGTTAATTATTAATTTTATTTTTTTGTTATTCCCTGACCACCCCCGCGACGTTGTCACTTTGTCTGTATGTATGTGTGTGTGTATATTATGTGTTTGTTTGTGTGTGCTTATTACTTTTGAACGGCTTAATCAATTTTATCGCGTTTGGTGGCATTCGAAAGGGCTCGGCCAAACTTAGATTTTATGTGAATTTGAACCGATTCGGACCGATAGATTTTGAGAAATTTTGAGAAATCTCAAAAAACTTCCTCGTACGCCGCCAACCGCGTGAAAATCGGTTTATTCATTCATAAGTTATTGCGGTTTGAAAATTCAAAAAATAGTGTTCTCTGAAACCCGTATCAGGCTTTTGAGCTGGAAGAGCCCAAAAACATCATAAGTGCAATTTTAAGTGCCTAGGCCGCCGAGGTATGGAATCAGCAGGAAGTTGCAGAGATGGCCTGTATGGCCAACCGTTTTTCTAATTTTTCGTTTTTCAAAGTTTAGTCAATTTTTTTATCGAATTACATTTTCGATAAAATATTCGAAAATCTAAAAATTTTAATTAAAAAAAAATCTTTATAATGGTTTGTTTCACACGTAGAAAATTAAACAAATTATTAGGAATCACGAGACCAGTCCTTATCAATAGTCACATGTAATAAATTTAATGTAATATCGAACACATGTAATAAATTTCACTAAAATCTTGTCAACCAATTTTGAGAACACCGTTACAAAAAAAACGTGTTTACTGTTTTTAGATTACGTTCAATTCAGCTTGAGAGCAAAATTCAGCTTGAGAGCATAATTTTTAAATTTCTCCTATACTTTTACGTCGATCGACATAAAAATTTGAAAGAATATTTTAAACATATTGTAAAATTTCATAACCTCAATTAAAAAGATTTGATTATTCTGAAGCTCCCAAACCTATATAACCCCTTAAATCACGTAATTCATGAATCGTGGACTTCATTATTGTAAAGGTTGATAGTTCAGAACGTGTATTTAACTTTGATTGTTGTTAGTTGAATTGTTGATGAAATGGTTTATGCAAAAGATAAATTTCATAGAAAGAGAACTATATTGTTTATCTAGAAGTATACAGAGTGACATTATACATACTTCAAGAGTTAATACAATTTTTTCCTTATATAAAAATATAAACTTAAAATTATTAGTCTTAAATTCGTAAATCTCAAAAATTGGCAGGTTATCCGTAACATTTCTATTATATTATTTAAGGGGATCCGGTGGTCTAGCGGCTTAAAATTTCAGCTAATCTAAAAAAAATATTTCTATATGAAGGTATGACTAATGCTTTCAAATTTTTTTACACTTACTTTATTACTTGTTATCTACACAAAAATGAAAATTAAGACATTTTTAAAAAATCTTTTGCTGTACTTGCAGCATTAATTGAGCACTACTTAAACTAACTCTTTTCAATTTCACCAATACCGATTTTAAAGTCATCTTTCAGCTCTATGATTCCTCGTGTCGTTATGTCAGCAGTAATCTATACTTAAAAACTGAAAATTTTTTTTTCGAAAAATCTGTTTGCTTGTACAGGCAGCACTAATTGAGCACTAAATTATTAGCTATAAATGTAATCTCGCTCCAACTGTAACATAGCGCGGTCACGAATAGTACACTGCTAGCTTTATTAAAAGTTAGCAGTGTTCTCATTTTTAGTCCACCTATCACAGCACCAAATATCTGTTATCAGCACTAAATTAGCACTAAATGAGTACTAAATTTTGAGATATAAAACGAGTGTATCCGCCAACTTAAACTTTCTAGCTTTACAGACGTACTGCTAGCTTAATTAAAAGTTAGCAGTGTTCTCATTTTTAGTCCACCTATCACAGCACCAAATATCTGTTATTAGCACTAAATGAGCACTAAATTTTGAGATATAACACGAGTGATTCTGCTGACCTTTCTAGACTTGATCTTTCTAGCTTAACAGACGTCCATCCAGTTCCGTGGTAAAATACGATGCTTGTGTTACGGATACCAGATAGTTGATATACTACATATATAACTTTATAAATACATACATACATATAATAAATATAAACACCCATGACTGGAGAGCAAACATTCGTGCTTAACAAATAAATGCCCCCAGCGGGACTCGAACCCGCGACCGCTGACGCATAAAGCAGGGTCACTACAAACTGAGCCAAACGAATCGTTAAATGAATTAAAATTAAACTTAACGTCCATCATAAATAATCAGAAAATTCCTGCAATATTATTTTCACTGTATATTTGACACATCTTAATTATACCATATCAAACATATTTGCAAAGTAATTACAACATAAGTTTACGATTACTTAATTTTTTATGTTATTTACATGATTTCCTAAGATTATCGTAAAATAAAGGTCGCATATTAAAAAAATCCAACCGCCACTTTCGTAGGTTGTTGCTTTGGAAGTGTAATAAAAAAAAGCATACTCAATGCGTAATCAAATAAGATATAGTTAATATGAGGTACTGTGAAAACTCTCATGTAAATGAATAAATAAGTGACATAATAAACCTTTGGTACATAATGGCCCTTTAGCAAGATGTGTGAATTGACGCCTGTCACTGACAAACCGTTTACAGCCGTGTACGAGTGGTTGAAATCCATATGATCTGTGACAATGCACATTCGACCATCACGGAGTGCCGCAACATCTTGCCGAGGTGAATCACAATGTAAGTTCGCTGCTATCTTTCCCGTGTGATAAGCCAGGAGAACCTATATTTTTAAAAAAAGGTTTTTTTAAATAACTTAAAAGTGTAACACTTCACTTAAATTTTCATTGGTATACTTACTTTAGTAATAGCACATATCCCTGAAGCAGCTTCTGTATAACCTATATTAGATATGACACTTCCCACTTTTAGAGGGTCACTTCTATTTTTGCAAAAAACTTCATCAAAAGCTTGTAATTCTGCTCTATCAGCTTCAGCGACAGCTGTTATATTATGTAAAATTAAATATAAGCTACAATTATCCTCCTAGCTAAAAAGATTGGGTTTATATTACCAAATATCGTGCAACTTCTGCTTGTATATTTTACCTGAGCCAACAGCTTCAACGTATTCGACAACATCAGGTGAAACATCAGCTTCTTGGTAGAATTTTTTTATAAAATCAGCCGAAAGTGTAGGATTTCTGTAGAAACCGTATTTTGGTCCATTTTCATCTTTTTCTAGATTAGTATACTCACATTTAATATAAGCAACTTCTGCATAAACTCTGCAATAAGTGATAACGTGTAGTAACATTCTTTGTAAAGAACAATTTTTATTGTTTTTTTTTCAAACCTGTACAATTATGAAAACATGAAAATATACCTTAGTGCATCTTTAGCTTTTTGCAAAAAAAGAACATTGATTGATTCCGATTTAGAACATCCAGCGGGATTACTATCAAATGATTTTGTTTTACCATCCATACTAAGTTTCATGATTCTGAAAAAACAATGTAAAAATGAGTATACCGCAATCATCATCATCATCAGCTCTTTTTAACGTCCCACTGCTGGGCACGGGCGGGCTGGGCACTTTAGAAAAGACAGGTCTGGCAACAAGCTCAATTTCAGTAGTGAGAAATTATTACGATTTATAATATGACTTCAAAGCTTTGCATCAACGCCGCCGTACGTCGTTGTCATCGTTCGGTGCTGCAAAGTGCGTTCTGCGCATGCTGGTTGAGTGACATTTCAAATATATTTCGTCACTGTTATATTATTCTGTTGCGTTTTCCGGTCTTGTTGTTATTTTTGTTTTATTATTCTTGTTGTTATTTTTGTCTTATTATTAGTTTCGTCGTGTTTGAAAAAATGTTCAGGTTGAATATTACGTGAACGTTCACAATTTGTCAAAATTGCACTCAGCACTCATCAATCGTCATGCCTCTGGCGGCCGTAAATTAAAACTAGTGTTATCATTAATCCGACGTACCCCCTCTACTGTTGTTGCTAGACTTTCTTTTTAGATCGTGGTAACAAGTATATAAACCTCTGAGACGTCAATTACTTTTAGTCTCTCCCGTGACCATGATTGCTGTTTAATTTTAGAATGGAATTGTTAAAATGGAAGCTCAATATTAAGGACTGTGGAATTTTATTATACATGCGTACACCTTGCGCCATAAACTATCTATTTACTTTTTGAAGGCAAAAGCTGGTGCTACCGGTTTATTCTTATTTCTTGTATTTATTCTGTATTTACGGCTGTGTCTTAAGTAGCAATTTATGTATTGTCGAAAATATACAATGTTACAATATAATGTATATTACTTCTATAACTATTACTTTAAAAATACGCGGAGATTATCCCGAGAGCTTATGGTAAAATTGCCCTACTGGCCTTTGTTTTTTGAATATTATTAATTTTTAATGTCCGCTTCATTACCTCGCAATAAAATATTTATAGGTAATGATATAAATGTGAAAGTTTGTTTGTTTATTATTAAGGACGAATTGATTTTTTCAGTCGAAAACTTGAAAGCTAGCGAATGACAGAGGATACATTTTATTTCGGGAGGTTATCTTATTACCACGGGGAATCGCAATAATACCATTCAAAAATAGTTACGATTTGAATAATTAAAAGTTGATGGTAAAGTGGGTAAACATTTTTTTGGAAAATACAGTATTTCAGAAAAAAATATGCAGTACGTGTTATAAGTAGGATATTTCAAATCACAACTATTCTAATCCCCAATATTTTTGTTTAATTATTACCTTCCATGGTGGATAGTCGAGTGTGGATGCAAGCACAGATTGGCTCCTCCAACAATTGCAGCATCACATTCTCCACGAGTAATGGCGAGGTAAGCTTGCTCGAGTGCCTGAGTAGAACTACAGCATGCCTCATCTATAGCCAAGGATGGACCTTTGGCATTCAGCCAGTACGAGATTCGATTGGCAAACATTGATTTATTGCATCTTTAAAAAATCAATTATAACATTTATAAATTTAAAAATAAGTAGCAATAGAATATAGGTTCTTGGTTTTCATTTAAAAGAATAGAAGAGGAAAACCCGTAAAGAGTCGCAAAGTATCAAGTATTCAGCCCTTAGTTTTAGGAAACCTAAAACTTTTTTATAGTGGTAGTGCCCTGCTTGTTAACAACAACCGAATGGGCCGACACGCCCCGTATAGTTCATTAGTACCACTCTCTCACAGAAGACCGGCGTGAAGTGGCAGCTATGCTGTCGCGTTTCGTCCGGTGAGTGAGAGTCCGGGAGGCCCACTCTCCTTCCCCCCTCCCTCTTCCCTTCATCCTCCGCCTTCGTTCCCCCCCTCCCTCCCACTTCCCTCCCTCCTCCATCCCTCCCTTTCCTGAAAGGCCGGCAACACATCTGCAAGCCTGACTTGACAACCTTGCAGATGTCCATGGGCGGAGGTGATCACTTCCCATCAGGTGAGCCTCCTGCCCGTTTGCCCCCTTTTTACCATAAAAAAAAATAGTAACGTACCAATGCTGCGGATAGGCCTCCCTTCAATACAAGAGGGATCATGCCTGTAGGGTCATAGTCTACCCCGCTGGCCGAGTGCGGGTTGGTGGATTTCACTTGATTTTAAAAATTGAAAAGTTTTACACAGGCATGAGGGTTTCCACACAATCATTTTCTTCACCCTAAGACGAGTGGAAATCATGATGGAAATCGGGATTTTGAATCCGTTTCAGAAGTTACCCAAGCGAGTGTAATATATCACTGGGCTGCCACTGCCTTATAATACAAGATAATACAAGGCACGGCTTCATCATCATCATTATGCAAACTATTCAGAAGTTAACGTCCCTTAAAACTAATGCATATCTCGTACTAAAGATATAATATGTTATTACAGTAATAGGATAGATAATTAATTTAAGTAAGAAGATTAAAGATTTTTAGTAAAAATATGATTTTTAAATTTATTCATTGATAAGGAGATATGATATGCACATGATGATTTAAAATAGCATGTAGTTAAAATTAAGAACGATTTATCGGGGAAACGTAATAACGTATAGAAATATAATAAGAAAGTTTCGTTGTTATCAAAACAACACAATTTATATAAGTGCCATTCAAAGGTTATACACTATAAAAATCGTAATTTAAATTTGCAATATAATTATTAAACTACTAATATAAAAGGAATATAAGGTTGAATAAGTGTTTGTTTGTGTGTTTGTTACTCCTAGACGATGAAAGGCTTTGGAATGTATAAAAGAAAAATGTATGTTATGTAAAATAGATACTTATTATGACAGCATTTTTAAATCAGTAAATTCTTAAATTATAAATATAAATGGCCACCTTCCATGATAGCCGTCACCTACCCTGCAATACCAAAACCTGTTCTAGAACATGCGGTATAAAAAGAAGCTTTTTCGGTTTCAGAAAAGCAACTGCCAACATATACGCCAACTTTTTTCCCGGATAAATCCACTGGGCTGATTCCTATAAAAATGAGAAAAAAATGAGCAATAAAAGTTAAGGTCAAGTAAAAACGATAGCCTTATATTATCTATATATATGCAATAAAATTTTATCTTATACGAATCTGTATATTTAATTAAAACAAAAGTATAGAGAAATTGACTTACCTACATCTATTCAATGTTTATAAGTACTTACCGGCATCATAAATGGCTTGGTACGCTTGTTCTAAAATTTTACGACCCATTGCGTCCATATTGTTTCCTAAGCGATAATGGACTTTGAAAAACTGTGCATCAAAGAGCGACAAATTAGGCACTTTTCCAGTGTACTGGGCGACTTCAGGATGATCATATTTCCAACGACAATTTTCCGCATTAACAGGGTTGATCTATCGGTTAAGAAAATACAATCAGTAGTTTATTCTCAGTCGAACCTAAACCTAAATAAACCTAAATTAAATATAATAAACGATAAATCAGTACATACAAATAAAATTGAAGTGTTCTAATTTAAAATATACAGCTTTTCACCAAATGCATATGAAAGTATAGACCATAAGAAAACCAAGAAAACCATATTTATTTTAAACCAAATTTTTGTCTGTCCATCAGTCTGCTATGTTCCGGCTAATCTCTGAAACAACTGGACCGATTTTGATGAGACTTTCACTCGCAGATAGTTAATGTTATAAGGAGTAACTATAAAATGTTTAATTGATTTTAACTTGCGCACAGCGATGCGGGCCGCGTTTGCTAGTATGAAATAAAATAAAAAATGCGTCGCTTACACCTAGAGGAGGCGCGCTATGAGCAATTTGCCGCTCTCTCCAGAAAACCTTTATAATTCGTTTAATTATTGCTCATTAAGTTTGTACTTTTTAGTACTTGCCCGTACATTAGTTCGCTACTGTTACCGTAAGACTGAAAGCTATGAGTGCGCGGAGGGTCGCTAGAAAAGGAGTTTCTTACCATCGCCAGTCGCCAGGCGCGAATTTGCTCACCACGCGCCTTCTCACGTAGGTAAAAATTGTTTCAATTATATTTGTAAAGTTGAGCTATATACTATATTTCATTGTGCATTTGTTATAAAAACAAAGAAAAAGTTTTTAGTGTTAAGGATTTAAAGGTATAAAGATAAAAATCGACGAAACCACCAGGCCTGCTGCAAATCCTGTATTTTATAATGAAACCAAAGGTTTGGATTTGATGGTTGAACTAAAGGTTTAAATTGGTTTGGATGATGTAAAATACCGTGCAAAGTGGAGAACGCTGACTCGGAAGCACAGACAATTTAACCTCAAGACGACGCTTTACTGGGCATATGCTTTAGTTAACATTTGGTACTGACAGTTCCTAACAGCCGTCCCCGCCCCTTTACGTTCCCTCAGTCCGCCGCCGAGAGTCATAGCAATAACATTGTCCGAATTACAATTATAATGCCGTATTGTTCAGTGAAATGGTGTGGAAAGCGTAGTAATATATCTAATCTCGCAAAAGATGGTATTACATTTCACAGGTAAGTCTAATAAAAAATAATTACCCAAAAATAAAATATTAAAAGAGCTCGCGTTGATAGTTTATTGACAGCTTACGCCCATGAAGTTTCGTATTTAATGGTTAACCGTTAAGATATGATGTCATACAAATAATCTTGTACTTCATGGACGGGTACCGCCCCCTAAATTGATGTGCCACGGCAAAACATAACGATTACTACGATTGTGCCACAGATTACAAATAATCGATAGAAATAAATGCTAATATGTAATTAATAAGGTGTAATATTATGTTATTTAATCAGGAAGACTACAAAATATAAAAATTGAAACCAATAAATTAATATATTAACATTATATAAAGTTTTACTTTCTTCTTAGTAGTTAGTATAAGGCATACAAATAATACATACTATAAAAATAGTTAAATTCCTTTTATTAACATGATTCGTTAGAATCATCATTTATATTAGATGCGTCCGATGGAGTCTTCGGTTATATTAATTATTAACTCTTGTGTGCATAAATTATCAAATGCAATGTCACGGTACAGCAATCTAATGTTGCCCGACTACTGAAGGAAGGGTAATGTCTGTGGTTATATGTAAATATTATGAATGAGGGTATATAGGTATGTTGCCTCCTAATTCTTTTGACTGACTTTAGCAAATGATGTTGCGGACGAAATGTTGAAATTGAAAAAATATATTTTTGCTTCCCTACGATAATATTTCTAAATCAAATGAAAGGACTCATCACGAGGATTTCGATCGTATGTTACCCCCTTTATTTAATTTGTTTTCTTACTTTGTTTTTAAGGTTTCCCAAGTGCCCTCAAATAAAACAAAAATGGATTAACGCTACAAAACGAGATGGCAATTGGTTTCCTGGAAAAAACCACGTAATTTATTCTCGTCATTTCACAGAGGATTGTTAGATAGATGTCAAAACCAGATAAATATAAACAGTTTTAATTTACAAATTTAAATTTAAGATCTTACAATTCATTTGATTATCCAACTATAATAAATAACAACTGATTGTGTACATTATTAAGTTTTCACTTCTGTTAGTAGTCCTCATGACTGCTTATTGATTTTTTTTTTACTTTATTGAGATGTTTACTATTCTTACTATATTAAATAATTTGTGTAACAATTAACATGTCTTTTTATTATACCGTTATACAATAATCGATTCGACTCAGTTATCGATATTAATAAATCAGTGTCATCCATCACTACTGAATTGTCCCTGACATTTTTAAGTTTGACATGTGTTTTAACGAGCCAATGAAAAATAGACAACCTCCCCTGCACCCCGCCATGTTTTGACGATTTAGTTTTCGTACTAAAATTAATGAAAGCAAAGTCTATAGGTTTAATTGTCTGTGCTCGGAAGGCAGACCCTATCAACAGCCGGGATTCATGCCAGGATAAAGAAGAACATAATGAAACTAAATGCGGAGCTAATGCTGTGGGCCAAATGAATGAAAAAAATTCAGTTGGAGGAGTGTCTCGCAGATGACCAATAAGGTTATTTTTGTCAGAGATTAATATTGCCGGTATTAAATAGTCAAATTATTTTCATAGCCAATACAGAATATTTGATGCTACGCAGATAATATAAGTAGGATGTGGGTAGTCCTGGTTAAGCTACACTCGTATATGGCGAAAAAGTATTTTATTAAGAAGTTAAATGTTTCTTGGAGGAACTAAATTGCTTTTTTTGTACTTATAAAACAAGAATCATCTTTAAAGAAGGAGGGCAAATGCACTGTATTATGTCTAAAACATAAAAATAGGTGCACGATAAAAGGGTGTTGCAGGAATTCAAAATTATTGTTGTGCTGTGAACATTGCACATACTTAGATGCTGACTAGTTTATAAAAACATATCCTGGTGATGTAGAAAATATATAATTTTATAATTTTTTCCATTTTTTATAACTTTCATATAATAGGATAATGTAGGACAAGTTAAAAAGTCAAAAAAAATATTTTCTTTTCCCAAAATATTTTATAAATCAAAGTTCCTAAATCTAAATTCAATAAATTAATTCAATTGCTGTAACCCTTTTAAAATAGTCAATAAAAAGGAGCGGCAAAATCCTCCCCACGCGCCCACTGACGTCTTGCGGAAAGACGCACCCATTCTAGGGTTACATACACTTACTATTTTACTTATATACGAGTATACTCGTAGTTGAGTTAAATAGGTAAGTGATTGACTTTATGCTAATTATGCTAAGAAATAAAAACACTAGTGTTTGCTTGTGGTCGCTTTTGGCACATAATCTTTATTCGGAATTTAGAAGAAAAAAGTACGTTTATATACCATTTTAACGTCCTGAACACGAGCCTCCCTTCAATACGAGGGTAATCACGCTATAGTCCACCACGCTAGCCCACTGCGGGTTGGCGGACTTTACATGTCTTTCGAAAACTTACTAGATTCCCTCAGATATGCAGGTTTCCTTACGATGTTTCCCTTCATAATCACCGAATAAAAATGGCTATTGTATTGAATAAAAATGGCAAATGATTTAAAAAAAAATTGAGAACCGAGAAACTTAACTGTTTATGTCAATCATTGGTTTATACATACCTTATTATATAAAATATTTGATAATTCCTTCACGTTATGGGATTCAGGATATAACCCTGACATTCCCGATATGAAGACTCTAACTCCGGATCTTCCAGTCTCCACCTCACGCTCCACAACAGTTTTGTTTGAATCATTGGGTGCCATTACCTGAAATACGAAAGAAATATTTTTATCTATAAAGAACTAATCACATTGCTATTTTACTAGAAAGATGAGTGAAACTCATCACTCAAACTTTTGTTATTATTCTTATAGTTTTTAACATAGCAATACACTTCATTTTTCATTATAACTACTAAGTTTCATACTAAATTTGTGTATGAAACTAGGTAAGGAATATGCACCTCTAGAACATATAACACCTATAGGTTAAAAAAAATCTTTGCAACTACTACTACTACTAACAGCAACAGAAATTCTTTTAACAATTTTTCATAGTACTTAAGCTTTATATATAGCGGGGTGCATTCATTTAAATAATATTATTATGAATATTAATTTTCATTTAACCTTTACATGATAACTATTATTAGTCTTTTATTATATACTAGTTGGGCCCGCGGCTTCGCACGCGCTAAAAGTACAAAAAATATTTTTAGATTAATAGTATTACCTACTTATAATAATATAGCAATAATTGATTCCCCTAATTAACATTAAATTTAAATGATTCATCTTCTTTTAAAACTCTTAGAATATATTGGGATTTTAATTCAGTCCAATTATTCTTTACAGTTAATTTAAAATGTTCTACAACATTAAAAGTCACAAAACGCTACATTCTAATAAGTCAAAATTTTTACCCCTTTGGCCTTGTCGGAATGTGTGTCCAGGCTACATTTTTTTACAACAATTATTATAGACACTTAAAAGTAACTGGGATAAAAAGGTACCTATAAATATCAAATCTTAATTTATAGAATTCGTTTAGTCATTTTCGGCTCTTAACTCTCTTTGCATTCCTCGTTGGATATCTTGTTGCAGACCCTTCAGATGCTTCAGAACAATGTTATGCTGCTTGTTGCTATGTCAGAACGGTAACAGTCGATGGGTCAGTTTGCGGTCGCCTCGAAGAAGAAACCTTTGGAAAAGAAGGCTGACATAAATTCCCTAAAACAGCCTTGGTGACAGACCAGAACGCACGTGTCTCTAAAGGGAGACGCCCTAAATCTCGCCAATTCAATAACACTTTTGAAGGACCTGAATAGTCCTTTTTAAGAACGCTGGTATTTACATCACTAGACGCCAACATTGGTAGCATTCCAACTTTCGACGAGATGCTGTCTTGCAGGAACGACAAAACCAAGGTTGGGATTTTGTTCCATACCCTGAAGTACGACATCGGTGACAGAGTCAGTAACGACTTCTAGATCATCGGGCGAGAAGCAAATCTGCTTACTTAAAAACGCAAAGAATTACCGCATACAGTCCCAATCTGCTGACCTGTAGTGTCATACGCGGCGGCAGCCCACAAAGCGAGCGCAAAGCGTAACTGGTTCTGTACTCCAGATGAGACAGTGGTCCGAAAAACCAAGAAGAGGATCGACGTAGACCGACCGACCGACCGACCGTAGAGGTAGCCGTCCGTTTGAGAAGTCAACAGAAGGTTCACACTGAAAGTGCATGCTCTCCCACATCAGGGATTAGCGTTGGCGAGATGACCAGTTTTCTTAGATCATATGCTAACGTGAAATCGGATCGGAACAGATCTCTCCACGTGATCGGTGATCTAAGCCATTCGGCGTGATGGGCGTTAAAGTCGCCGTGAATCACGATGGATCCGGAGGGGATCTGTTGTAGCACGAAATCTATAGTCATTTGCATGTGCTCAACGATTCGGTCAATTTTGGAATTACCGCTATGAGACCTATACATTCACGCGTAGATTCGCGGATGGCAGTCGCAGTTTACACATAGCCAGAAGATGGATAGGTCCTATCCTTCAAGGCTGCCGAGTCGACGAAAGCAGATATCTTCTCTGACGTACACGCACACCCCAGACCGTGGTACATCGTGATTCGGCGACAGACAGACAGAAACAAACATTCTAAAAACTGTATCTATTCACCTTCTGCATCGATAATAATGACAACCGTAATAAAATTTTCCAAAGAATACTTACATAAATATTAATGTATAGATTCGAATTAATTAATTAGAAATGTTGTCCATATCTACATATCTTCTATATACGAGTAATATAATAAAATTTTAACTCAGTCAAATCTGTACATTAAATATTTTTTGGAAAATCTAATTGAAATAGACATTATTATCGATTCAGAGGCCGAATTTATTGTTTTTAGAATTTTTATCTCTCTGTCCTCCATTATAATTGCTTGCAATACCCGCAATGAAAAAGCTTGCAATACCCATCTTTTTCCAAATAACGAAAAAACTTATTTAAAATTGACTTAAAAATTAGCCACATTACTTCATAGAAATAATACAGTAAAAAAAATCTAACCTGTTCTAATGTAAACATCACATATTTTTGAAAATGTTTATTTAAATAGTCAATATTATCGATACGGAGGCGAAACCAGTGTTAACTATTTTTATTTGTTTGTGACTGCAATTAGGTTCCGTTTCGCCAAAGTTTTGTATTTACTTACTTACGCATTAACAAAAAATAAGTACGATTTTTTACGATAAGAAAAAACAAATTAGTGTTTCATATTTTCTATTTTTGGGTTACTATGAAACAAATTTTGCGGTAACTAAACTAAGAAATTGAGTGCTTTATAATATTCCATTGTATCTTATAAACTGCGTTATATAGGTGCTGAAACCAATTCTGAAAAGCAATTTTCATTAAATTACTTTAGAAGGTATTTTACGTAGGTACCTCAATTATAAAATAAACCCTAATTTTAACAACATTTCTTGATAAAAAAACGGATTTAAATGTAAACAATACAATATTTTTGACATTAGAGTTACATACCTCGGCTAATATAGCTCTTTCTAACGTTTCACCGCTGGGTGCGAGTTTCTTTTCAATACAAGGGGGATCAGGCTAAAGTCCACCATGATAGCTAAGTGCAGGTTAGCGGATTTTACATGCGTTTCAAAAACATGCTAGTTTCTTTCCGACATGTAGATTTCTTTACAATGTCTCCTTTTCCACAAGGTCATGTTTAAAAATCATTCGCACATGATAACCTGAGATAAAAAAGATAAAAAAGAGTAGCGAGACCCAGTATTTGAAGACGCTTCACCGGTTTCTCAAGTGACTGCGTTACCACTGGACTTTTACCACATACGCTACTACTCCCACTACTACTCCCTTAATATAGCTCTATGAAATAAAAAAATATATGGAAACATTATGACTTGCATTAATTAGAAGACGGGCGTAGCCGCGTGTATTCCTATTTTCATATAAATTTCTATTACAATTTGCCTTGCACATGACATCATTTACTTATACACAGACGTGTATAAGTAAATGATGTCATAGGTGGTCATAGGTCATGTGTTCAGTGTATCAATTAAATTTATGCTTAATGCAATAATAAAGAAATAATATAGTACAGACTGATTATAAATACAGACATGACGAGGTTGCTAACATTATACACCAACAAATAGTCCAATTGCTTAAAATTACAACGATGAAAAGTTTAGACAATAAAGACATATTTTAAATATAGATATATTGATACAATTAAAGAAAACTTAAATGATATGTCTTTGTTTTGACCGCGCCATATTGATACGATGATCGAAAAGTTAATAAATATAATCCACTACAATATTAGACCTGGATATAACTCTCTCGCAGTCAATAGGCTTTTATCATTGGCATAGCTATACCAAATACCCACAATCTACAGAATGCGATAGATGCAAAATGAACCTAATACACTAAGTTAAAGAATGAAACCACTCCTCCGCCTCTTACTTGGCTAATAAGCCATCCAGAGTAGAGCACCATGTGCTCGAAAAGTTGAAAGTGCTCAATCTGCGCAATAACGGAGAAACACAGGAGGAAGAGAGGATACACGAGCATTCACGATGGTGAAACTGGTGCACACCACCCTTACCCGACAACGCTGATGTTGCGCCTAAGGCTCTATGCCGCTTTTGGGGGCTCATCCAGTGGGAGGTGAGTCACTGTCTGTCAAATTATTGATCTAAGTAGGCGGACGTCCGCTAGTCTACCCTAATAGCCCAGTTTTAGTTCAACCACACTCCATTCTATAAACCTATTTAGTTTTCCATATTTTCCACAGTCAATCGCATTATCCAGGGACTATCTTTGGGCAACCCTATGGGTTACTCAGCAATGGATGCTGCGTTACAATTAGCAAAATTGAATCTTTTAACCTCTACGTGTTGGACTTGTGTTCCCACGCTATCCTTCCAAAGTAGCGGGTTCCATTGAGCCCGTACAGAGAAGAAAGAAGAATTTAAAAGATACAAAATTAAAGGTATTCATTTAAATTCTTAATGACATAGATACAAGGTACTCGTTAATAACACTAACTAAACAAAATAATTAACAATATTTATCAAATCTAAACAGAGTTCATTAGAATAGACTATTAGACAATTCAAACGATAAAATATTTAATATGTAAGATACAGTAGCTTATAGGTTCACAATAACCATACAATGTGTTTTTTGCATTTAATAAATTCGAGTTTTTTTATCTGTGGATTACAAAAACTAAAACGCGGGCAGCCATGTTTGAGCAGCGTGTTACGTCACATCTCACACAACAAAACATCGTATGTTTTATCGTTTGCAGTTTGCTGAGAAGATCACTCTAAAATATTTTAATTTGTGCTTGTGAGAAGTTTAACAAAATTGAGCCAGACTATGCAAAAGCTGATAGTGCTACCAAAAATGGATTAATTTATGGTTGCAAATTTTTTTGAATGTTATGCTATTATTATACACTTTTGCTCAGCCGTGTTTCGACGATGCGTTGCGACGATGATTGAGTGACCGTCGTATAGGTACGCGTGTGACATTGACTAGCTACTCCTAGCTCCTAGCTATTGATTAACAACTCCGAGTTGTCGGGCGCTGTAGTTAATAGTTATTTATCGCGGTAGGTATAGGCGAGTGACGGCGAGGCACAGCTTACGTCGTTTGGGACATTTAGAAACGTGTATAACCAATTTGTCAGGATATGTTATTGATTTATAATAGTAATAATAATACACTTTATTGTACATAACATAAAAATTAAAATAAACATAAAAAAGATGCACAGCAGGCGGCCTTATCGCTTACAGCGATCTTTTCCAGGCAACCAACTAAAAAGAAAGTGTGATAGATCATAGAAGTGGTGGTGTTGTGTGCAATTTAAGAAATTAAAAAAAAAACTAAACATCTAGATTATCTGTGTTAAGTTGTCTCTTCCGGCTTCTTTTTATTTTATATAGTCTATATAACATGTAACATAAATTGTGACTCGTAACTCGTAATGACTTCCCTCGTCCTTTATAAATTTTGTAAGAGAGTGTGCTGTAAGTTTTTGTTTTAATAAAAACACTCAAAAACACTGTCTGCCACGACTTTTTATTTTAAAATTCCAAAAGGTTATGGGCCCAGACCCGTTCTTTTTGTGAAGATTGCGTGGATGCAGACAGGTTGATAATAAAACTCAGGTCAAGATCAAGCCATCATGGATGCTAGTTCTGCTTCTGGGGTAAATGCCGCTGGAATTACGGTTGTGAAACTAACCGGCAGCGAAAATTGGTCAATATGGAAATTTCAGACAAAAATTCTATTAAACGGACAAGGCCTTTTTGGAATCGTGTCCGGCATAGTAAAAAAGGACGATCCAAACATTAAGTCAGAATGGGAAGTACTAGATGCAAAAGCACAAACTCACATTGTGTCACGAGTTTCCGAAAATGTTATGCAACATTTATTTACATGCAGCAGTGCAGCTGAAATGTGGACAAAATTGTCAACAATTTATGAACTCACAAGCTCAACGAGTGTCCATCTCCTACATGAAAGGTTCATGAAGTATAAATATGAAGAAGGAGGCATGGCAAACCTGCTTAGTAAAGTTGAGCACATGGCGAATCAGTTAAAACAGGCAAATGAAACAGTTTCTGACCAAATGATTATTACAAAAATTCTCATGACATTACCACCACAGTATCGACACTTCATATCTGCGTGGGAAAGTGTTCCTCAGAAATCACAGACCCTAAATGACCTACAAGCAAGGTTGCTCATAGAGGAGGAGCGCATGAAAGAAAATGAGGAACCTGTTGCCTTAGCTGTGCAACGCACAAAATGTTTCAAGTGTGGGAAGATTGGCCATAAAAAGAATGTATGCAGATCAAACATAACTTGCTCATATTGCAAAAAGGTAGGACACACAATAGAGCAGTGCTATTTTAAGAAAAATAAAGAAAAAGGAAACAAAAACTCAAAGGAAAATAAAGATGGGTCAAAAGGAAATAAAGGACAAGTATCACAAGGAAATAAAGGGCATTCTTCAAAAGAAAAAGGAAAAAATAGTTCACAAGAAGATGACTCAAAAGGAAATGCCTTTATATCAAGCGCATTTATTGGTAACCATGATACAGAAGAATGGATAGTGGACAGTGGTGCAAGTGACCACATGACCTATAATAAAAATTATTTTTTCAGCTTTTCAGTTATTTCAGGGGATAGATATGTCATAGTTGGAGATGGGAGAAAACTAAAAGTACAAGGAACAGGACAAATAATACTCAAGGCCTATGACGGCAACAAGTATGTGAAGACTACACTAAACCATGGGTTATATGTTCCTGAACTGAAGGTAAACTTATTTTCTGTCACTAAAGCTGTAAATAATGGTTATCTGTTTCAAATTAAAGGTAAAAAGTGTGAGTTAATTAAAAATAATGTAATATGCGCTGTTGGTAAATGTGCTGATAAGTTCTTTGTAATGCAGTTTGCTTTTGATCCTTCACATAATGTAAATTTAACTACACAGGTTAAAAATTGTTCTCTTAAAGATTGGCATGAAAAATTAGCACACCAAAACTATGATTACTGTCGGTCAGTATTGAAAAATAATAACATAAATTTCATTGATTCTGATGATATGTGTGTCGCATGTATTGAAGGAAAATGTCACCGTTTACCTTTTCCTCAGAGTTTAAATAAAACAAGTATGTGTTGTGAAATATTACATGCTGATGTTTGCGGACCGATGGAAGTTTCGTCTATTGGTGGTTCTAGGTATATTTTAGTAATTAAAGATGATTTTTCAAAGTATAGGAAAGTTTACTTTTTGGAACATAAGTCTGAAGTGCCGAGTAAATTAAAACAGTTTATTAATTATGCTGAAGTTGAAACAAATAATAAAGTTAAGGTTTTGAGAACTGATAATGGGACAGAATTTTTAAATAAAACATTAGATTCTTTCTTAAGCGATAAAGGTATACAGCATCAAACTACAGTTGTCTATACACCAGAACAAAATGGCAAAGTAGAAAGAGAAATGAGAACAATAATTGAAGCTGCTAGGACTATGTTAATTCAATCTAATTTAGATAAAACGCTGTGGGCTGAAGCGGTTAATACGGCAGTTTATACATTAAATAGAACTTATGTTAAAAATAAAAATACTGATAAAAAACCATATGAATGTTGGTCAGGTAAGAATTTTGATATTTATAGTTTACATAAATTTGGTAATCCAGTGTATAGTCATATACCTAAAGAGAAAAGAAGAAAATTAGATTCAAAAGGAAAGAAAGGATACTTTGTTGGTTATGGGGAATTAACTAAAGGATATAGAGTTTACTATAAGGAAGAGAATAAAGTAGAATTTCAAAGGGATGTAGTTTTTATAAATAATACAGATTTTGAGGCTAAAAATATATTACCTAATAGAAAAATTACAGAAAATTTGGGGATCATAGTAGAAGAAAATAATGTAAATACTGAAAACTCATTGGAGGAAAATAATAATGTTGATTGTATTATACAGGATGAAAGTAGTAGGGATAGTACTTTAAATAGTCAGATAGAAGTTAATAATGAAACACTGGTTCAAAATTTAAATGATTCTTTAAGTACTGTAGAATCTAGTAATGAATCTGAAGGAGAGTTCTATGATACAAATACTGAAATTCAAAGTCAGGATATTCAGGTAGAAAGAGAAAGTAGATTAAGACCAAGAAACCAGCTTCGTAAGCCAAATAGGTATAATGACTATAGTACAGATTATTCATGTTTGTTAAGCTTTATAGAAGATAATCCTAAAACATATAAAGAAGCCATGAAAAGTACTGAAAAAGCAAATTGGCAGAGAGCAATGGAAGAAGAAATAAATAGTCTAAATGAAAATAATACATGTGAGTTAGTTCCAAAACCAGTAAATTGTAAAGTTATTGAAAGCAAATGGGTATATAAAAAAAAGGCGGATGCTCAAGGCAATATTACTAGTTACAAGGCTAGGCTCGTAGCTAGGGGCTTTCAACAAGTAGATTTTACTAATGATGATTTATTTGCACCAGTTGCTAAGCTTCCAACGGTTCGCACTCTATTGGCAATTTGTAATCAAAAGGGTATGTTAGTACATCAAATGGATGTTAAAGTGCTTTTCTTCACGGTGATATTAAAGATGAGATTTATTTGTCATTACCAGAGGGTTATTCAGATAATGGTATGGTATGTAAACTTAAAAAGTCATTGTATGGTCTAAAAAGTTCACCAAAGAACTGGAATGATAAATTTAATTCAACTATGCTGTCTGAAGGTTTTAAACAATGTAAAACTGATTATGGTTTATATGTAAAACAGTATAATGAACAATTTGTTTATTTATTACTATATGTCGACGATTTATTACTTGCAGTTATTATGTTGGTTATGTGGATTCTGATTGGGGAGGTGATTTGGTTGACAGAAGATCAACATCTGGATTTGTTTTTAAAATTTTTGGTTCTCCTGTATCATGGTGCACTAAAAAGCAGCCATCTGTAGCTTTGTCCTCGACTGAGGCAGAGTACATGGCACTTAGTATGGCTACAGCGGAAGCTTGTTGGCTTAAGCAACTTATAAGTGATTTTTCTATTAATGTTGAATATGTGTTAATGTATGAGGATAACCAAAGTTCAATTAAAGTTGCTAAAAATCCAGTTTTGCATAAAAGAATGAAACACATTGATATCAAACACCATTTTATTCGTGAGAAAATTGTAGAAGGTATAATAAAGCTAAGTTATATTGAAACATCAGAACAAGTAGCTGATTTGTTAACCAAACCATTGTCAGGCACTACATTTGTGAAGTTAAGGGGATATTTAAAATTGATATAATTTTAAGATTTTGATTATTGTTTTATGTTAAATAATAAACAACTATAAGGATAAGGTGAATAGGTATAGTAAATAAATGTGTAAAAGTGTATGTATAAGTTCAATTCATTTTCTTTGTAAAGGTCAAATATAAAACTGTAGGTTACTCAACATTTCATAATTATGTACATGCATGATGTAAAAGTGTATAAGTAAAAATTGATAATTTGTATGTAGTTAGTTATATGATGGTTGTGTTTTGAGTAACTACTTATTTTAATTTCTTAATTTGAGGGACGGTGTTGTGTGCAATTTAAGAAATTAAAAAAAAAACTAAACATCTAGATTATCTGTGTTAAGTTGTCTCTTCCGGCTTCTTTTTATTTTATATAGTCTATATAACATGTAACATAAATTGTGACTCGTAACTCGTAATGACTTCCCTCGTCCTTTATAAATTTTGTAAGAGAGTGTGCTGTAAGTTTTTGTTTTAATAAAAACACTCAAAAATACTGTCTGCCACGACTTTTTATTTTAAAATTCCAAAAGGTGGGCGGTGTACTTGCTATATTTGAGTATGATGTATTTACTTTTACAGTCCTAATATATAAATGAAATATACATATACATACTAAATACGTACAATTATATACATAAATATATTCATACATATACATAGATACATATACATATATACATAAATATATACATACATATACATAGATACATATACATACATACATAAATACATACATACATACATACAAACAAACATACGTAGCTAAAGATACAAATAAAGTTTTACAGTGACAGGTAGTATTCTTTCAATAGCAACTTAAATTTCTCAAGACTTTCGGCACTCTTAACTTTCACAGGAAGTGTGTTCCAGAGCCGGGCGGCTTTAACGCTAAAAGAATTTGAATAAAAACATGAGGAATGTGAGGGAATTTTGATAACAAGATTCTGTGCAGAACGCAGAGAGTGACTATGAGAATCATTTAAAAATTTAAAGCGCTATTTTAAATAAAAAGGGGTTGAAGGATGAAACAGTACACAGTAAAGAAGATGGAGAATGTGAGTATTCCTGCGGAAACGGATAGGAAGCCACTTGAGTGTTTTGCGATAATCTGAAACGTGGTCATATTTTCGAAGACCGAAAATGAACCGTATACAGAGATTTTGAGATTTTGAAGTCGCTCAAGTTTATTTAAGTATTCTTCTTTTATATAAAGATAACAAACGTCAGCATAATCTAGAATCGGTAGCAGGAGAGTATTTGCCAACACAATTTTCGTAGGTATCGGAAGAAAATTTTTTAGTCTACGAAGAGAGCCAACCGCTCCAAATATCTTTCTGCTCAGCTCACTTATTTGTGGTCCCCAAGATAAATATTGGTCAATTAAAATACCCAGAAAATCTCAAAAACTGCTAGACGTATAAGGATGAAAATTGGCAGGAAGGTACTTTATAAATAGTATAGGTGCGCTAAGAACGGATTTTGCGATTGGGCCGGATTAAGGTGGTCTAAGGGCTCTCGCAAGTTTGTATGAAAGTCCTTCATCTTTTGTGCTACAGACTTTAAATTTGGCAGGGAAGTGGTTAATATTTAGTATGGGTTCGCTAAGAACGAATTTTGCGACAGGGCCGCATTAAGGAGGTCTAAAGGCTCTCACAAGATTTTTTTAAATTTCTTCATTTTTTGTCCTAGAAACTTAAAATTTGGCAGGGAGGTAGTTTAAAGTTATTAGATGTTCGTTTAAAAAAGGATTTTGCGATTGGGCCGGATTGAGGTGGTCTAAGGGCTATCGCAAGTTTGTATGAAATTCCTTCATTTTTTGTGCTACAAACTTTAAATTTGACAGGAAGGTGATTTTAAGTTAGTAGATGTCCCTTAAGAACGCATTTTGTGATTAGGCCGAATTGAGGTGGCCTAAGGGCTATGGCAAGTTAGTATGAAATTTCTTAATTTTTGGTGCTACAAACTTAAAACTTGGCAGGGAGTTAGTTAATAGTTAGTAGATGCTAACGACGACGACGACGTAGATGATGACGAATTTTGTGACAGGGCCGAATTAAGGAGGTCTAAGGGCTCTCGCCAGTTTGTATGAAATTCCTTCATTTTTTGTGCTACATACTTTAAATTTGACAGGGGGGAAGTTAATAGTTAGTAATAATTTAATTTTGGAACAGGGCCGGATTTATGTGGTCTAAGGGCTCTCATTTGTTTGTTTGAAAGTCTTTAATTTTTTTATGCCACTAACTTAAAATTTAGCTGGAAGGTAGATAATAATCAGTAGACATCCGCAAAGAACGATTTTGCGACGGGTCGAATCGAGGAGGTCTTAGGCCATAGCAAGTTTTTATGAAAGTCTTCATCTTTTGTGCTACGAACTTTAAATTTGATACGAAGGTGATTAATTGTTGGTAAAAGTACGCTAAAAACGTTTTTTTTTCTATAGGGCCGGATTAAGGTGGTGTAAGGGTCTAATAAGTTTTTCGAGATACAATAATTTTTTGTGCTAAAAGTTTCAAATTTCGCACTGAGTTAGTAGATAACTTTTACGATACTACAAATCGGACACTCCATTCAAAGGATATTACGAATTTAAAAATAATAATAATAATAAAATAACGCGCAGCACAGCGGGCACTGGGGAGAGGGAGGGGGAGCCGATAGCGGTCAGCAGTATATTAACGATGGGTTCTGAAATAGCTGGAGTAATTTTTGAGAATTTTCAGGCAATCAAATCGGTCGAATAAAGATTATTAGCGATTAAAAATATTTACGCGGGCGAAGCCGCTGGTATTATGTATAAACAAACCACCTGTCAGACGTACGCAATATCGTCTTAGTGGTGTAATGGAGGACATCCTTATGTTATAAACATATCACTCTTTATTAGAACTAATTTGAAACAAATTGCCATCTTTAAGCTTGGCATATTATTATGAGATTGATAAAATTAAGTTACAACCTACAACGAGTAAATTATTGCTTAGCAAGATTTTACCTACGACTTTCAAATCACATGTGAAGGATATATTTATATTTAACATTTTTTTCCTTTTTTATTTTGGTATGAATATTAAATAATAAGGTTACCTAAATAACTTTTTTGTGGTCGACTAAGGTTTGATCGCTCAAGGCTGATTTGATTTGGTCACACAAAGAATATACAATGGAGCGGTATATGTAAGTATAATACGAACTTGAAAGCTATATTTAATGAATTTAATCCTCTGTCTCTATCTGAATTATAACCTCGTGTTCATAAAGACGTAAAAGCTACTTTAAACGAATTAGGGAAACGAGAGCAAACTTCTCTTGTTAAAAAATTTTCATCGCACGCATATGTCCTGACAAAAATCGTATAATTATAGAAAAAAACATTAAATATTATTATTGATACTAATGATTACTTCGTTTATGCAAAAGTATAATATGTAAATATTGATTGCTTAATAATTATTAGACCAACGATATTATAAATTATTGTACGTTACTAAGGAACCATGAGAAAAATATAGTTAGTTTAGACTCAGAACGGATCTCATCGAAGGCAATTTGTCATCAGGCATAGACATGACAACCCAGAAACGATAATCATAATATTAAAAATAATAGCATTTTATTATATCTATATCTAATTCTATACACTAATAAGAGATAAAGTTTGTAAGTTTTCTAGTTTATGTAATGATCTTATTCCAAAAATTCTTTAACTAACAAGATATTTGCAATATATTTTTAATTCGAATCCATGTAAGTGTATTGAATCTGGAAAAACAAAAAAAATATTAAAAACACATTTAATATTTTGTTTAAGCTAAAATGTATACTGTTGGAGATCCGTATTAATAAATAAATAAATAAATAAAATATAACTAATAATTTATAAAATTAATGAAATAAAAGATACTGATGTAGATTGTGAAATATGAACCCAATTTTAAGTATATACCAATTTTTTTTATTGTTGTGTTGATATAAGATATATCTTATAATAAAATATCTTTTATTAGATAATAATTGATGGTTTTATAAAGGTGCTTCAGTTGGCATTGTATATATTACATAATAACGTGTAACATCGGTAAGTAAGTGTTAATATAATTATTGTTCTCCCAATTTTCATCGCTATAATGAATATGATGATACAGCCAATGTCATCAGTGAAAGTCTCGCTAATATTGATTAAGAAATCCCACCTTGACCGGCGGAAGCCCTTCTGTTCTTTAGGAAAATCCATTCCCGCGACTGATAACATGCAGACTGCAGTTAAACATATATAAATCTACATATATAAAAGCGATAGGTCACTCACTCACTCATAATGAAATATCGAAAACTGCTCGTGTAAAAATGAAATTTGGATTTTGCGACAGGGCCGCATTAAAGAGGTCTAAGGGGCTTTCGCAAGTTTGTATGAAAGTCTTCATTATTTGTGCTACAAACGTTAAATTTGGCAAGGAACGCCTACCTCGCTAGTAAATATGATAAAATTCTAAACGAGTCAAATCCATACATTAGATATTATTTGTAAATTCTCATTGCCATAGCTTGTAGAATTTTTGTCTGTCCGTGGCTCGAACCGCATCTGTACAAATACTTTATTTTGTACCATTTATGTCGCAATGCAAGATATCTCTATTATAATATATTCTGAGTAAATCGAATTCATGCATCATTAATATGACTTAGTCTCAGGAGCGACGATTTACAGTAATTGAGTAAACTGATTGATGTCGCAGATGTGCCCTGCGGACTTGACGTCGATCCATCTTGAAACACACACTAAGTATTAACCTATCGAATGCGTTTCATTTATTTGTTGTTTAGCCTAGTTCATATAGCTGTTAAGTTCCATGTCAGCTTGTAGTCTTAAATTCCAGTTCCAGAAAGTTACGATTGGTTTAAGTACCCGGATTTAGTCTAGAAGAATACATAAGAAATTAATATTTAACGTAAAAGTCATTTAACACGTTCACTGCGGCTGTGATTTTTCTATACTTTCCATTCCTGCGGTACAAGGTCTATGCACCTGTTAATAAAACTTCCATTGTTGCGGTACAAGGCTTAAAGACCCTGTAACATTTAAGAAACTTAAATCCTTTTTTTAGCTTTATGAAAAAATATATTTGATTTTTTTCTTTGAATATTAATAATAATGAACTAATTGACATACATCTGAAGCCGTTTGTAAATAACTTGTTTAGTTTAAAAATTATAGCTATTTTTAAAATACCGGGTTTATGCACCCTGTACCGCACTGAATATGGGAAGTCTGGTGCGTATTTTAGGGATGTGAAATAAAAATATCGAGTCTTAATTAAGTTTTAATATAATGACAAAAAGAAAAAAAACAAGCATGATTTAATGTTTTTCAATAAAGCATGGATAACAAAAGTTTCTTTTAGATTGAACACATTCCGGTAATTTTTTTTTAACTTTTTGTTAGCTTGGCAGCTTGTTCGGTTAAAGGTTCGGAGTTTTTCGTAGCATCCAATTCCTCTTCTTAACACCTTTTATTAAATTGGGTTTCTCAATTTTTCGTGCGGGTTCTGAAAAGATAAATTTATCAATTTATTTTTTATTTATACGTGTATATGTGTGCGTGGATTGGATGTGGATGTGTATGTGTGTGCATACGTTTTCGTCTGCGTTGAAATTACCTGTATCATTGTCAAAGTCCTTTTTTGTAAAAGAATAAAATAAATAGTAATGAAGACTCACCTGTCTTTGATCTATCAATCTATGATTAGATTTAATATTAACCGCATTACTGTCCTCACAAAAGCCGTGGATTATTTTTCTTCGGCACCTTTTTGTTGTCCTATGTCGATGCCTGCGTTTCTCGCGAATGCAAGCCAACACTAGCCGCGCGAAGCTAACGTGGGGTGCGGTACCAGGTGCGCAAGGTACAAGGTGTTTCGAACTGGTTTCGCACTGTGATGATATTTTATTTCTTCCGTGCGGTACCAGGTTTATAAGCCCGGTATTAAGGTAGGTACATCATTGGATTCTATTTACCAAATACATCTTAGATATATATTCATCTCTTTCCTACACCGAACCAAATTGAAGTTATGCCTTCCGCACGACAGGGAAGTCTACACTTTTCTTAGCCGCACTGTACGCGAGACGTAATACAAGGTGTTTAGACCTGGTAACGCAGTGAACGTGTTAAGACTTGTTAATATTAATTATTCTAGCCTCTATTTGATGAAATTGTAAATTAATTGTAAGTATTAAAAAAACATTATTTATATTAGATATTTCGAGCATTTACCAGTACTTATTTCTTCAAATTACTATAAGCAATTCACAAGTCTTCAAATTTTACAAATATAGCGTTACCGAAACCACATTCACCACAGACATTGTTATGACTTTTTTTTACTGCTTAACTCCTATGTCATTGTTTACAAGTACATTATTTTGTACAAAATCGAAGTGCGGTGCCATCTTTTAAATTGAGAAAATACCTACCTTATTTTTGGAGGTACCACTTAATTTTTGGATCTCAAAATTATTTCATTAAAATGTTATTTTCTTAAAACATTGAATGTTTTTGTAAATCTAAAACTATTATAGCAATTATTCTGTTCATAGCTTATTTTTTATTTTCTTAAAGGAGTCAGTTTTGTAATCTACTTATATCTCCATAAATAGGCAAAGACTAAACAGTTTACTTCCTCATTCTTCTGTTCCTGAACTAATTTCCTTATTTTTTATTTAGTAGTTATTGACGAGATTTATATGTAATTTAAATTGGAAACAGATTTTACATAAGTTTATAAATTCTATTCATATATTTTTCTCAACTTGTCACTTAATATCATTGTTGAATTTTGGCCTCTTTGCAAACACTACTTAAGAAAGATGATTTTAGATTTATAATGGCTTGATGACGCCTAACATATTAAAATTAGCATAGCTAAGGTAAGGGTACACACGCTTTATTCATATTGAGCAAAGTATCGCGTTCAAGTACATACGGATTTTCTCAAGATACTAAGTCTCACTTCATTGGCAACTACTATTTTATTTTAAAATTTTAAGACGTAGTAAGGTATAAGATATACGAACACAGGACCCTAAGAAGCAAATAATCTATTTTATGTACATGGCGGACACGATATATTATTACAGCTTGGTATAAGTTTTATGGCAAATTAATTAAAAAATAACCATTAGTATCTGCCAAAATAAATCCTGCCATAATTATTTTTACGTCAGGAACCTGACCTGTACCTTATGTAATCATATGACTTACTAATTACATAAATAATACATAAAATAATGACTCCAATATGACGTCATAGCATGATGAAAATATGATATAATATGTACGTAACAGTTAAGTCATACAAATAACATCATATCAAAGTCAATTTTGATGTCAATATGAGGTCATAGTGATGTAATACAACATGACCTCAAATGAAAGTCATCAAACATAGTCACTATTATGTCATACTTACGTGAAATTTGTTTGAATCAATTAATTAAAAAAAAATTAATCACAATGCTATTGGTTTTTTTCTCTACAAGCACCTTCCTCAGGTCTTAACGAAAATATATTTAAAAATATAAGAATAAGTCGAGACATTCTCCAGTTTTGCGTATAGCAACAGATTTGGCGATTCATCTCCTAATCACTACATATTTTAAAACAAAGTCCTCCACCACGTCTATCTGTATGTGTGATAAAAACAAAAATAACTGCCCCGTTTTTCATGCTATTTTCTCCAATGGATAGAGAGGTTCTCGTGGAAGGGTTTATATATATTCTTTATTGCACTTAAAAATGTTACAAATAAATTATAATATGAAAAGGTACAGGCAAAAAACAAAAAACAAACATAAAAGACATTGTGCTTTAATTAAGTAAGAAACAGAGCTTATTTAATCAACAGTCATCAAACGATCAATTTATATTTCTCTTCGGCGATGTTTAATCCAATTCAACTGACATTATTGTGTCAGCGTTCGTAGTGTACGATTCGCACAAATTTCTTTTATCAAAAGCTTCCCGAATATCTTCATCAAGATGACGATTAACTATCGCACTACAACGCAAGTCATAGGCAGCATAAGCAAATGGAGTTTTCAACTGATATTCGACTACTTTGCGGAGTGAATGGTTTTGCAAAGAGGGTAGATTATTATTTAAATGCTGGTCACGAGTCGATAAAGGTTGGATTGATATTAAAAGAGACTGGAGTTGACGTGGTTCAGAATTATAACGACGAGCTTGTTCAATTCTTGCATATGCGCCATTTATGAGTTCTTTAATATATTCATTTGAATGCATAGCTTGGCCATATAGAATGCGTCCAGCTAGCTTTACTTTTTCTGCCCACGTTGAGCTTTTTTGTAGAGCCCGATCTAAGTCCTCTGTATTTCCTTTAGCAACTAAACTAAACATATGTCGTATAACAGCATTTTGTAATTCTTCCTCAGTTTTATAGTCTTCAAGGTTTTCTTCTATTACCGCTTGTACTTCAGTAGGAGCACCGCCAATGCAGAACACAATGCCAGTTATACCTGTAAGGTTAAATTAATTATATTATATAACTATAGAAGATTTAACGCAAGTTAACGTAAATCGTTAATCCGTAAACAAGTGATTAAAGTTGCTTATTTTATGTCGTTGCGCTAGTGATCTACATATAAAAACTTTTTGTTGGGTTCTTAAAATTAACAAGTTAAGAAAAACAGAAGTGTATAGTTTTGGAGTATGTAATTTATCTGGCATATTGTCAACAATGAAAATTAATATATTGAAGTTTTGGTCTGAAAGCGAGGCTCGCTTTGGTGTAAATCATCAATTCCCATCCCGTAAACTCATAATACCCATAATATAAAATAATATGTTATATTATTTTCCTTTTTCCCTTACGCGCTAAAAGAATATAACTTCACAGTAATTCTGCTAAAAACAATGAAAAACCAAAGCGATCCTACCGTATGGACTTACATATTTAATTTACGGTCGGTACGTTTTGAAGAAACTAAAACTAAGTAATTAACGACTTTTTAAACTGAATCATTTGAAACCAAATCTTAAAACACATTATAGGTACATTACTTTGCAAACTAGAAAATCAAAAGATTTTTATACCTTGATCTTCGAAAATTGCTGCCATTTCCAATGCCACCATAGCACCACTTTCATAACCTAGTAAGTAAAATCTATCCTTCAACTGCGCTTTTTCGAGAAGGGTCTGAAAATAACGGTTAAGAATCTGGTGAATACAAGGATTTTTTTTTACTGTGTAATAATATAATATGTATTTGTATATCGAATACTATTTTATATTAGTATTTTGATAGACGTCAATATTGTAATATTATTATAAAGGATTTGAAAGCGGATGGGTTTTTATTAAAGATTATCCAAACATTAAATACTGATATATATAGTAGTAGCCCATTCTCTTGCATGGATAACCGAGTGAGGCGGGTTCAAATCCCCGAATTCATATGCGAATCATTTCTATCATGTTTACCACTTGTATGTTTGAGAAAACCTAACAAGTTTTCGAAAGACATAATATGAAGTCCGCCAACACATAATAGGCAAGCGCGATGAACTATGGCCTGATCCCCTTCGTACTGAGCGAGGCCCGTGCCCAGCAGTGGTACGTTAAAAGGGGCTGATGATGATACACGTACGTATATTCTTATGACACTTGAGAAAAATATGCTAACATGGGTTATCGCGTCTATTATCTATACTACTACTAATTAGAGTTTGATTGTTTGGTTGAACGCTAGTTCAAATAGTTTTTTTTTGTTTTGGATAGTCAGCTTATTTAGGAGGGCTATAGGCTATAGCTATACATTATTTTCATAGTTTGTTACATCACGCAACGACTAATAGGAGCGGAGCATCAATGAAAAATGATGCAAAAACGGGAAAAAATGTTCCTTTTGAGAGCTTCCGTTGCGATCGCTGCGTAAACGGTTAAAGTTATGCAAAAATCATTGTATGACGGAATTGTTTCCCTTTAACAGTTCTAAAAAGGTAGCATATGTCTATCTTTTATGGTAATCAAATTTGTTTTAAGGTAATGCATCATTTGCGAAGTTCTTATTATAAGCATGACATTAATCCTTACCCAAATAAATAAGTTATTCATCACAATTATTTCATTTTGACTAACATTTCTCTTGGCATTATTTAATTTCAATAAATATCTTACAAGATATCATAGTTTTGAAATAACTTCGCTTCTACCCATTTAACGATATATTTAATGCGATAATTAACATTAAATAATATATCGTTAAATGGGTTTCGTTTTTTCTTGTTTTCGTTGTACAGTTTGATTAAGATTTCTTACTACGATTTTGTTTATTTCATAGAAGACATATTACTGATCAGCCCATATTATGATGGTTTTTTTGAAAAAGAAAAACTATCTATACTGCAATTAAATTATAAGTATTGATGCTTACATTGTAATTCATTATGCTACATTACATATTATTTGAATAATTCAGTCTACATATAAAAAAATTGATTATAATATACTCGTATAAAATACGTATTAAGCTCTTTTGAACATCCCAAATACGTCTTTTCTGGTCATGGGTCTCCCAATGCTTGCAATGTAAGCAGGATCAAGTTCAGGTTAGTTACAGATCAGGATAGTTCACCACGCTAGTCAAGTGCGGATTGGTAGAATTTACATGTCTTACAAAAACTTACTAAGTTCTCTCAATGCTGTAGGTTTTCTCAATTAATTCACACCTGAAAATATCAAATATGCGACACTCGACACACACATACAGACAGTGGTAGCCCAGTAGTAACGCGGTCGCTTGGATATCCGAGTGATGCGGGTTCAAATCCGGGTCTCGCACCTCTGATATTTTCATGTGCGAATCATTTATATCATGATTACCACTTGTCTTACGGTGAAGAAAAACATCGTGAGGAAACCTGCATTTCTGAGAAAACCTAACAAGTTTTCGAAAGGCATGTGAAGTCCGCCAACTCGCACTGGGCCAGCGCGGTGGACTATGGCCTGATCCCCTCGTACTGAGGGAGGCCCGTGCCCAGCAGTGGAAGGTTAATAAGGGCTGATGGTGATGGGACACTCGGGATTAATAACTCACTAGGCGCTTCAAACGATCGCGTTACCTGTGGACTGATGCCTAAATAACTATAAAATAAATAATCTAAAAATTTTGTCTGAAACTTCGGAGTCTATTGAATCACTTACCTTTGCAAATCTGACAGCCATTTCTTGAATTGTTTCGTTAGGTCTAACAAGACCGGGCTGTAATACGAGGGCACCCAACTTGAGGCGCTCGCACAGAATTTTGAAACGTGAATGTAGACCCTCTATTCCTGGTACCACACACAAGTAAGTTTGATTTACATCAAATTCATCTTCGCGCTGAAATGATATACATACTATGAATTATGATTATCGAAAAGTGTTCAAATATTATGATGTATAAGGCGAATTGGGTGCATCTGCAATTTTAGGATGATTTTTTTAAATTACTGTTAATAAAAATCTGTTACTTTATAGGAATTAATGAGACTAAACAAAAAAAATCCAACTTATACCAACCAGCAGCAGTTTAATTTAGTATATTAGTAAATACTTAAGTAATTAACTAAATTTATTTTTAGTGCCCGTGATTTCATTATATGTAAATACTAACACTAATCGGCACCAGATATTACTTTTTGCTCTTCAGATATTGCCATTCATTTAGATTGGTTAACTCTTAATGAAAACTTAGGCAGCGATCATTTAATAGTAAAGTACACTCTTCGTTATAAAGATAATCTATCGTTTATTAAAAAAAGGAACTTTAAAAATGCTAATTGGATGGAATATAAAGATATATTAGAAAAACAATTTAATGAGTTGGATTTCGAATCTAATGATATTCAAACGATGTATGATAATTTCATAAAGCAAATAAATTTTGCTGCGGATAAAAGTATACCATATGTAAAGTACTGTAATAGTTTGGTCCGAAAATTTGTCCCTAAACCATTTTGGAATCAAAAATTGTCAAAAATGGTTGCCGAACGTAGGTTAGCATTAAAGAATCTGAGACGAAATCCAACCCCCCGTAATCTTGATATATTAGAGCAAAAAGTAACTGAGGCGCGAAAGTTAATAATTAAAGCGCAGTCTGAGAGTTGGCATTCCTTCTGTAATGATATTGATGAAAAAATAACTGCAACGGATATGTGGCGTAAAATGCAATGGATGAAGGGTTTAAAAAGGTCCACAATCACTACATCAAATGAGAAAAAACTGGAATTACTAGATTCTTTAGCTCCCGACTTTGTATCACCTAACATACCATTATTTAGATCCAAAAATGAAGCCTTAGAATCTCCTTTTACGTACGCTGAATTAGATAATAGTTTAAAACAAAAAAATAGTTCCCCTGGAGATGACAATATTACTTATTCTATGCTAATTAATTTACCCAGTATTGCTAAGCGTTACTTATTGAAATTATTTAATCTTATATTTAGCTCTAGTTATGTTCCAAAACAATGGAAAATTATAGAAATTGTAGCTATTCCTAAGCCCGGTGATGATAATGGTAAATTAAGACCTATTTCACTTATATCGTGCGTCGCTAAAACTTTTCACAACATGATTAATAAACGTTTGGATTGGTTTCTCGAAAGGAACCACTTTTTTTCTGCAAGAACAACGGGTTTTAGAAAAGGAAAATCATGTCTTGATAATTTAACTCGTCTCATTACTCATATTCAATTAGGTTTTACAAATAAATTACAAACTGTAGGTTGTTTCTTAGATATAGAAGGCGCTTATAACAATGTTCTTATTGAAAACATCGTGACTACATTGGATAATTACGAAGTCGGGTCTTTGATTTGCAAGTATTTGTGGTATTTTTTAAATGAAAGATACTTAAGAATAAAACGTGATAATGATAACTCTTACTATGAGAGATGTACAAGCAAAGGTCTGGCTCAGGGTGACCCTCTATCTCCGTTGTTGTTTAATGTGGTTACGACAGAAATATCGCAATCAGTTCAAAATGTATTTTTAAGCCAATATGCAGATGATTTTGTTTTATATTCTAGTCTCCCAAAGCTTCAAGATTCTATTTTAAATTTACAAAATGCTTTATGTATTTTAACTAACCTTTTGGATAAATTAGGCTTACAGTTATCGGACACTAAATCGAAATTATGTGTTTTTAGTCGAGGACATTCTAAACATAATGTAAATATTACTATTAATGGATTAGGCTTAGAGAATGTCGATTGTATTAGATATTTAGGTTTTCATTTGGATAGGTCTCTTCGGTGGGGAGCTCACATTAATGAAATTTGTTCCAAAACCAAAAGGTTTTTACAATTACTTAAGGTACTAGCTGGTCCTGGATGGGGGATGCATCCGCAACATTTGCGTAGAGTATATATGTCTATGGTAAGGAGTAGAATGGACTATGGCTCTTTTTTGTATGACAATAGCGCTATCGTCCACTTCTCTAAACTAGATAAAATTCAGAATCAAGCCATGCGTATTATTGGAGGATATATTAGATCTACTCCTATACATGTGATGGAGAGCGATCTCTGTCTGCCACCTCTGTATATAAGAAGGTTATACCTATCTATGAAATTTTGCTTAAAATGTCAATCTTTGTCTGAGAATGAAACCTTAAAAAGTATATCTGAATTGAGTGTATTATTGCACAAAAGTTACTGGAATAATAAAAAAAGCCTTTATTATCTGTTACTTATTTGAGAACAAAAAATGAAAATGTCAGCTCATCTAGGACTGCAGAGATGTTTGGTCTTGATAAATGGGTGTCAAATATTAATATTAAAAATGTATGTAATCCCAGACTAACGTGTATTATAAGATCTAAAAATTGTTATGATATTAATATCTTAAGACAAGAAATTATACAAGAAATATGTAATAATTATAATGATTGGTACTGTTTGTATACTGATGGATCTAGGGACCAAATAAGCGTTGGCTGTTCTTTGTACGACCCAAATTGTAAAGTGACGAAAATGTTTAAAATAAATGCTAATACGTCAATAATGACTGCGGAGCTTGTTGCTATTTTGGAGGCTTTACGTTATTCTGGTACGGTTTGTAGAGATAAAATTGTAATTTTTACGGATAGTAAAAGTTCCTTACTTCATCTCATAGCTTGCGTAAGAGGAATAAAAGGAGTATCTGTAGCTTACAAAATTTTAAATGAGCTAATTAAATTACAATCAAGTGGAAAGTCTCTAAGGTTGCAATGGGTTCCCTCTCACATTGGGCTAACGGGAAACGAGATGGCTGATATTCGAGCTAAACTAGCACTTCGCATTGGAATAGAAATTAATTTTAGTCCAAATTATTACGATATTTTAATCAAATATAAAAATGAATGTTTAAGTTGCTTTAAAGAATATTTTGATGACAGATCTAAACTTAAGGGCATATGGTATAAGACCATACAAAGTGAGCCTCCTCGTGTCCCATGGTTCTGCGATTCAGGCTTGACCCGACAACAAATTGTTATGGCTCTCAGGTTGCGTTCGGGACATATTCCACTTAGAAGATTTCTGTTCTTAATTAAGAAATCAAACTCTTCAAATTGTGATTTATGCGGGGTAGAGGATGATGTACATCACTTCTTAGTTGAATGTGTCCGGAACGCTGACAGGAGGCAGGAGTTGATGCGCCGTTTCAACATTTGCCGTAATGATGTAGGAGTATTTCAAAGCGCACTATCTATACCTGACTCAGAGGTTGCCAAAATGTTATACAAATTTAAATTGAAGTAGGCAATAATTATAAGTTACTAATAGTGCTATAAGTGTTGATATAAGTGTATTTAGGGAACGATGGGACTGACATTTAGTTATGTAACTAAAAAGTCCCTTATAAAAATCAGATTAAAAAAAAAAAAAAAAAAAAAATACTAACACTACAAATTTAACCGTTATGATTTGATTAGATATAAATAAATAAGACATTCAAAATTTGTAAAAATTTAAATAACAGGATTCCTAAGGTTTTCCTAAGGTACAATCACAAAATCTATTCTTATCTATTTAAAACGTAGTACTTAGGGCAACAGTACAATATACTGCGAACATTGGCACAAATTATATATTTTTGTTTAGTGGATGTAAATTTATGGGTTATTTTTTGAATATATGTATAATTATGAAAACATTTACTTACCATTGATGAACTATTTACAAGTGTTGGTAAGAACACCATTTCGGTTGTAGCAAGTAGCTCATCATTATCTATATCTGACCAGAACGTTTCGATTCCCTTAGTTTCTTTATACTCTATTTCTGTAATCTTATTTTCCAATTCACGAAGTCTAATGAAACATATAAATCAAAAAATAGTGGAAACAGATTAAATTGTAACAAATGTGCAAAATAACTCCTAAAAATCCTTAAATCTTAAATCTTTCAAACTACTTTTCATTCTTCAAATTATTTTCTTGGTTAGTATATTACAGTTATTCCTACTTTCCGTCTATTTCTACTTGTATGCACCTAATTAATCCCAGTTGCAAAATCCGTTCTTAGAAGATGTCTACAAACTAAAAACTACCTGTCTGCCAAATTTCATATTTAGACATTAAACGGATTTCGATATTTTGTAGTTTGGACAATATTGAGGTATAATAGGATTATTTTTACTTTGACACTCGGGATGTCTCGGTTTAAATCGTAAAGGTTCGTGTTTTCACGTAGAGTATATAAAAATATAATAGAATTCACTCACATAAAATATTTAAATCTATGTAATATAATACTTCATATTTTGTAGTTTGCGTTTCTGTATTTTCTAATAAAATACTTTACATTCATTTAAAATAGGTAATTAGTAATAAAATCTCTATCTTACCATAGAAAATGCTTGAATATTCTAAAAATTAGAATATTCAAATAGACTTTAACTAACTTTTTGTTGTAGATGCTTTTAGACTATAATATCCTAGTATAATGTATCTCGTGTCATTTGTACTTCCGATATCTTCCGATAACTGGATAATTAACGAATATTTAGGTAAATGAATAATCGTACTATATTTGACTTCTAAATACCCCTGTTTACGTTTTTAGTGACTTAATAGACTATATAACACCATCTATATTATAGTATCTTTAATTTTAATCTATTTCATTTTGATACAAAATACTTACGATGCAATAGTCAAGGTTGATAGACTATATTCGTCTAAAAATATGTGATACGTTCTATGCAAATAGGACCTAAACATTTCTAATTTAGCAGGCTCAATATCCAAATCCGCTATAGTAGTGCTTTCTGGTATATCATCTGGTATAATAATGCCTGAAAAGATTAGTAATTAAAATCATAAAAATAAACAAATTAACATATCGTCTAAAATTAACTGTTTTGGTATGAAAAGCTTAGAAGAATCAAACCTGCATTTGAATTTAATTCTTGTACCAAGGACACAGAAGAAGATTGTTTTATGGAGTGTATTAGTATAGAACGTTGCTTTAGGCAAATTGCTTTTTCAATGGCATCAATGGCATTTACTGCTGAAATAGCTTCATCATATTCATTTTCATTCATCTGTAATATTTAGAGAATTTAAAACAGCACCCTACACTATTCACTCTGATATAAATTAAAATATATCTTCTTAGAAATATCAGCGCGTTTATTATAAGACATTTTAAATATAACTATTTTATTTATTTTATCGAATGCTTTACAGTAATCAGGATCACGAGATAAACATATAACTGATATAAAAAGATAAACAGAGTTTTACATTAAATGTAGCTATAAGGCATATAAGACAAAGTTAAGGTGCACTAACCTTATGTTCCAGTTTCAAAGCAGGCAGCTTAATCCAGGTTAATGATTGATTATCAACTTTTGATAATATAGATGTTTCAAAATCATCTTTTCCGTCGTTAATAATAGCAAAATATCTATAATAGAATAATTTTAAGGAATATAATTCTTTAAATTGTATCTCTAATATCTATATATAATATATAGGAACACACATGTATATTAAAATACTGTAAAAGTCTGTAAGTCAAGCTCAAAAACCACCAAACAAATTTTCGTATGGTTTTCACCTCAATAGTTTTTCGTTAAGCTATTTTCGTTTAATTGCCTCGATGGTGTAGTGGCTAGCGTATACGGCTGCCCATCTGGAGGTCCTAAGTTTGAGTCTCGGGTTAGATCCATTTTACTTATTCAGTCTCCCTATTAACTGTTACTGAGATTTATCCTGAGTAACAGCCTAGAGTTGGGAAGTTGACGGTTTCAGACCCATATATCGGATCGCACATAAAACCGTCGGTCTTGTGCTTTAACTCTCACAGGTTTTGTCGAAAAGCCGTCCACCAGATTACGAAAGTGACAGATGTGCCTGCGTACACACTTGTGCACTTTAACATCACGGTGTTGACCGGAATCGGTTGGTAGGACATAACGTTTTTCAGTAATAGGTGGAACGAGATGGCTCTAACATCATTTAATTTAGATAATATTACAGACTAACATATATCATGTATCATGATAATAATATCTTAACAACCATTACGACAGCGGATTGGCGGAAAAGAGCAAGGACAAATAATACTAACTTTAATTTGGAGCATAATCTTTGTGATATTAGTTTGATCTGCTTCAACATTTCAAAATTATGCTCATTTATGGCATTCGCAGAAACTATATAATATATTCCTTCAATGTCTGCTAATGACTTATCTCCAGCTATTAAATTTATAAGGTTATTTGGGCTACAAATATTTCCAGGTATCACTTGTAGTTGGACTTCTTGTTCCGCCCAAGATCTGAAAAAAATCGTTATTAATTTCAATATTGAATATAAATAAATACCATATGTATAATTATTAATGTAAATAATTATAAGGTATACCGTAATTTTTGGGGCAGACAATTTGATGATCCAGCCGAAGAAACCAATATTATCTTTTTCGCCCCACGGTTCACAAGTTTGTCAACTAATTTTAATGCCAGCAATTCGTTCTCTGATATTACCAAATGTCGTAATTGTGTAGAACAAGTTATTCTAAAATAGTAATAAATAATAAAGGTTTTATCGCTTTTACAATTTATGTAATATGATTGAAACCTAAAAATAAGATTACTTTGTCTGAACATGAGATAGATCCTTTTGTAAGTCGAGAAGTACACGTCCGCGATGACGGCTTCCAGCTAGGAGACTGTATGCACGCGATATGTCTTGCGGGGAATAGGTCACACGAGACAGTGGCCGGACGTATCCACGGGCTATACCCTCGGTAAGCATTAATTGCAACTTCTAAAAAATTGATAAAAAATTGATGAGTGAATTTATTAATTTAAAAGGTAATTAACAGAAGGCATAAATCTATGTGAAGTATATTATTTCTGATTTAGTTATATTCTTTGGCCTTTTAGTTCTTTGTGGGGATTTAAGCGCGTAATTATGCTTGTCTCTGGGAAATAGATATACTGTCACATTGCAAATATGTAAATGTTTTATGTGCGTGTCGTGCCATTCGTAAACACCGAATGTCGTGTCGGTAACATAACTACCTATTTTATAATATCATTACCTATTTTATAATATCATTACCATTTACAGTATGAGTTCAATCTAGTGTGTATGGTTATAGGATTTGATGAAACACTAAAATCATTTTAAATTTATTAAACATGTATTTTTTATAGTTATTTATTTAAACTATAAATTAATGTTTTACTGAATAAATGTCTTATTACAAGAAAAGTACTGTTACTTCCCACATAATATACTTACCTGTAAATCCTCTTTGTCTTCATCTAGCAACATTGACAATAAGTTCGTGGTAGAATAAGCTATTCCTTTAAGCAAAAGTTTCATACCAAAGTCATATTTCTCCCTCGTTAACAATAAGGTTGTGTCAATTATATCCGAAAAGGAGTTGCAACAATTTATCGTAGTCTGAAATAATTTTGATAAATAAATATAATTTCTTGCATTAAAATTTAATTTAATAATGATTACACCACTTTATATAAATTATATGCTTTGAATTTATACATGTCTAGATTGAGCAATGCAAGCAAACGACGCGCAAAAACTACTTTACGTGATATGTGAGTATCGAGTATGTGAGTGAGTACAGCTCGCGTACTTATTGTAGTCTAACTGTCAAGGTGTGCGTGTTTAGGGATATCTGTTCTAAGCTTTTTCCCCGTTATTTAATAAGACGAAGGTTAAATACAATATGTTAAATTAAGTGAAATAAATATTGTCAGTTTTAAATTAATGTTCACCTGGTTCCAATTACACAGAATATTTACTATTGTGCACAAAATGTATAACTAAGACGTGAAATAAAAAAACGCTTAAAAACCGTCTTGAAAAAAGAAACACTAAAAGTAAAAACAAAAAAGTTAGTTAAGTTATTTGAAGTTTAATTTACAATAGGTGCCTACTCAAAAATTTTCGAAGCCGATACAAATCAAAGCATATCAACTATATTACACCAATCAAAAAATTTTATTTCATGTGTTTTTTAAAGTCGGTTTTTGAAATAAACATAACCTAATAAATACTTTGGCATTATTTCATGATTTACAGAGATATAATGATATTTATAATTTGTTTTCCTAATTGTTTCACAAAGTTTCCCAAATAATAAACTGGCAACACAGACTTGTCATAGTTGCCTAAAAATTAATGAAATAAAAAACTGTGTTTACTTAAATAAATAGCAGTTAAATAACATAAATTGCCGATGAAAAGTAATCTTGGTGTTATTACACGGTTTTTCCACTTAGTTGCGACGCAATTTTACAGCACAAACCGGATTAATCGATTGACGTAAATGAGAAGCGAGTCTACCAATTTGAGTAGACTTCTTTTGAAACTTTTGATCAATGTGGCATCTAGACATGTATAATATCCTTTTCAGTCCACTGCTGGACATAGGACTCTCCCATGGTGTGCCATTGAGCGTGGTCTTGAGCCCTGCGCATCCAGTCCGTCCCAGCCGTACGGCGCAGATTGTCGCACCATCTAGCAGGAGGACGTCCCACACTGCGTTTCCCTAGCCGTGGTCTCCACTCGAGAACGTGCTTGCTCCAACAATCATCAGTTCTCCTGCATATATGACCGGCCCACTGCCACTTTAGCCTGCTGATTCTTTGAGCAACATCAATCACACCGGTTTGTTGTCTGATAAATTCATTTCTGAATTTGTCTTTCAGAGATATCCCGAGCATGGCTCTTTCCATAGCACGCTGCGTGACCCTTAACTTGTGAACCAGCTTTGACGTGAATGTTCATGTTTCGGTGCCATATATTTAATATAATCAAAGATTATAATATGTATGTGTATACTTCTACACATTATGAATACTTTTTTCTTTATGAATCTTAGTCAGAATACACAAGGAGAGCATCATTAGAAGACGACCTGTTTAGTGAAGTCTTACTAAATTTCCTTATCATTTTTAGAGATAATATATGGTAAAGTTTTGTAAACTCTCAAGTATAATTCGCGTCATGTAAAAAGAACGCTGGCTGTTGAGGCACGCTCCGCATGGTTTCCGGGTCGCTATTGGTTCGTCAGTTCAAAATACTATCGCGTACACAAAAGTTATTAATTACAAAATGGTTTTATATACAAATAGAGAAAAAATATTTTTGACGTAAATTGTTTTATAAAAAGAGAGTCTGATAATAGTGCAGTTAATAATTTTAAAAAATATATTAAATGAATTATTTCTACTTTTTGTAAGTAGATTAAACATTTTACACTTAATAAAATATTATGTTATTAATTAATAGAATTCTATTTAATTTACCTGCCGATAACCAATACACATCGTGAGCGAAAGGCAAGTTCAAAAATAAAAGAATAGGCTTAGTAATTTCGTATGCGAATGTACCCATGCGCAAACACCCCCCCCCCCCACCACTTTCTTCCAGCGTTCTTTTTAGATGACGCGAACTGTAGTCAAGTATTATATAAATATATTTTATGTATAAATAGTCAAAGAAAATAAGTAAAAGAAAAGTTGTAAATATTATTATTACTATATTGCAAGTATCACCCAAAAATAAAGTAGTAAAGAAAGAAAAACCAAAGTTCTTAATATCGAAACTTTCTTGATAACACCAGTAGTGCTTTTATATATTAAAGATATACATACATTTTTAAGGGCACCTTTAACACAGCTTATGATTAAATTGCAACCAATACCCTTCGTAGCGTTTAACACCATATCTCCAAAGCTAATATCGCGTGAATATCCAATGTGACTTTCTGAAAAAAGAACATAAATGATTGTATTTCGAGATACAACAAATAATTTTAATTCTATTTTCATAGAATTATGTTAAGGAGCATCAATGTCCAGTCATACCTTTTAGTTCCGAAAATAGTCTTTGCAGAAATCTCTTTTTCTTGATATCGCTAACGGTAGTGAAAACTTCGCAACCATATGCCAAAGCAAGCGATATAACTGCCTGGCCAAGAGCACCAGCACCTCCGTGTACTAAAAGTGTTGTTCCAGGCCTGAGGCTTGCCTTAAAACACTGCAGGCACATAATATGTATAGATAATATTAAAATATAAATTTCACAGATACGAGTAATTAATATTGTACTATGTAAAATGTATGAGATTTTAATTTATTTAATGTTTGTTACCAAGCAATATAGAGCGAGACAGTAGGCCAATGGAACTGTAGCTGCATCTTCCAGAGTCCAGTGTGCTGGTACGGGCCACAAATATTCCGGTTTCACGCTTACGTGTGTTCTTATACTTTCACAAGCAATTCCCATCACACGAGCTCCGCTTAAAAACATACGACTGAATAATAGCGTCTGCGAGTTAAAGTGAAGCAGGTTTTACACATAAAAATACTTACGTTTCAGTAGTTCCACTAAAATCAAAAAGTTGCATATCTTCTTTATTTGATGAAATAACCCCCATTTTTTTCTGTACTTCAACAGTATTTACTCCGGCATAATGAACCTGTGTCAGGATTAGATCAATGTTAACATTTTTAAAAAGACAAAATTTATTGTGTTACAAAGTGTCTTTGATTTAACCTTTATATTTATGCCCGCGTTGTTTAGCTCTGACACTTCTGTCCAATGCAGGGAGTCGAAGTCACCTAACTGCCTTACATTAAGCTCTAATCCAACACCTTTTGTGCTTAAAGTTTTTATTGCAGGTAAGTAGTATTCTCCGCCCCATGCACCCTGAAATAATTTATTCGACAATAACAAATATAATATTACATTTTTATCGAGACAATAAAATACAAAAAGAAATATTTTATCCTACTATCGTAAAATAATGTATATAAGTTTACTAATTTCTCTTAAAAAAGGGCAAACCATAAGGAAACTTTTTTAGGGTGTCTGGCAAGGGGATGGAACTTTCAAAAGTGTTTGGTTGATGAGGAAATCTTCTAATCATTACGCAAGGCAAGGTCTGGCAAGGGTTTACCTCGATGCTAAGTGTCCGGCAATGAATGACGTGATTTCTAATAATGTTCTGAAGAAAATATCAAAAAATCACATATTGATGAATGGGGTATTACACTAATTTTTGAAAAGTATCTCAATTACATTCTGTAGTGCTAATAAACCACTAAAAATTACCAGATTTTTATTCGTTTGATAAGTATCATAAAAATGCATTAAAATTTTTACATTTTCAAATCTCGCGCCTAATTGGACAGAAACGCCGAAAACAGTGAACGCCATTATTACTCTGTGGTCATGACATCGTGATGTCTAAATGTAAACAAATGCGCTGATAATTTGAAATTGATATAATTGTTTATTATTTAAAAATAATTTATTATTATTCTACTTATCGTTGGTGTGCTGTTCCTGAATGCAAGAATACTAGTGTAAAAACACCGAACAAATTATGGATTCATGTGCCAACTGATATAAATATGACTTAGTTCAAACTTGCGAAAAGGGATCCCGATGTATTATGTAATTTGCCGACCATCATGAGCTTATTCTTGGCAAATTTGTATTGTCTCCCTTTACGAAACCGTCTTCTATGGTATTAATAATAAAAATTACGTTGTTTACGAAAATAATAAAACTAGGTACCTACTAAAGTAAATACACTGATCAGTAATTAACACAAGACACTTTTTTGTGTACAGGACAGTATGACGTCATATCGCGGCGGCTACTTTTTCGTGGTGTTCAAAAACAGATTAAAAATACTGAAAATTTTGAATTTAATTTTACAATTTATTTTGTTATTTTATGAAATAAAACTAACATTTCCCGACTGCTTTTTGCCTAAGCTATCTCAATAATAGGTTTTTAGATTGTTTTTCATATGGAGTACAATACCTTATTAACGATAGTAGGTTTTGCCAAATCTACATTGCCCAAACTTCATAATTGGCCATCGTCCTTACCTGCGTTGGGAGCATGCACTAAAAAACTTTCAACCTTAGTCAAATAAAGAAAGTCTGTTCACGCCTAATGGGCTCTTAAAAAATATAAAAAATAGTTGGAACTTACATTATTCAAAATTTTAACGGCTATGTTAGTAAGTGGTATTTTATCCAGATTCCGGGTACTGGAAAACTCATTATTGATCATGATTAGATTAATTTTGCGGTTACCCTCTTTTCTCCATTTCTTTACTGCTATTTTTAATGAAGCTAATGGAGGGTATGATGTTAATACCACAAGCTTTTGATTTAATGGTGTTTCTGTTATTCTTGAAGTCAGTAGAGCAAAATCAGATTCTGTTAAAACTGGAACAGATATAGTGCCAATATGGGATTCCGTGGGACGCCACAACACTAATTCTAGAACTGTTGACTCCTTTGTATGGGCACAAATGCTTTGGTACAAGGATGATGGACGATCCCTTGATATTTCTGCTTTACACGTCTCATAGTTAACGACAAACGTATTGCATCTAAGAACTCGATACAGCATTTGACATAACTGTAGAATTGTACAAAATCAACAATTAGTAAAATTAATATATTAAGTATTATAAAAATAGACATAGACAATAAATTGATGGTGGTTTAAAAAAAGTGTCCACTCAATCTACGGAGTACCTTACTCCATATATGTAATACTTTGTATTCTAATATGAAGTAGTATAACTAAAATTTATTTAAATTATACATTTTAGAGAGTCAGGATGCAGGATGCATTCAATTTCGTTCAACCCTGCAGTAAAAAATACGCAAGGTCTCAAGAGAGAGAAAGACGAGGTTTATTTTAAGTTTTGTTTGTCTTAGTATAATAAAGGTACAACCAAGGTCAAATGTGGTTGACAAAAAAAATGTAATGTCAACTTACATCATTATTATTCGATAGATTTGATACCAACAGCAAATCAATTTCATCCAATGAAACGACGTCACTTGTGTTAAGGCTATCTCTTGTAATTACTGAGTAATTAGCCTGAATCCCAGGAATTTCAGAGAGTACTTGATTAGTGTCCAAAAATTCAGAAACACTACTTTCCATAACTTCTACAATATTTAAATCTTGTTTATTTAAATTTTCTGCAGATATTTGTATATAAGTAGAAAGGGCTGTTGCTTTCTGAAACGTAATATAATATTAAAAATTTACGAGATGCACGTGTGGTTATAAGTAATTTTCATAATTATACATACATCGATGGTATTTGTAGTAAAGTGAGGAACAAATTTTAAAGCTGTTAGTCCAACATTATTACAGATAGTTGGTAAATCGTGAAATCTTATATTTTGCATGACTATACCACCGCATCTGAAACACATATTATAATGAATATATAGTATATATAAAATATAGAAAAGTGAAATTCAAATAACAAACATACTCTTTAATATAATATCATACCTTGTACAATCATAAACATCTGATATCCTCGCAGGTATAACTTTTATTCCATCTATTTCATACATTTCATCGAAATGCTCATTTACGTTGATTATTATTTTTCTTATAAAATATGGCTGAGAAACTGTTTCATGTATTCGTCGGAGAGCATTTAATTGGATTATACTGTCAATCATACCTACCCAATTGTCTTGCCATTTGATGTTAGCTTCAGACAAAGACAAGCTGGCATTGTAAATACTACGAAAAATTCCCCTGTAATTTTTATAACATTTAAAATAACATTACAATTTTGTATGTTGCACAATAAGAGTAGTATTTTAAAATATTGAATGTTAATGTTAGTATGTTACTTACGAATAATTATAATCCCTTATAGAAAAGAGTTGATAAATGTCATCTGATATAAGTTGCATTTCTCCCTCACTAACTAAGTTAAATTTATCTTTGCTGTCTTTTTTTATTTCTCCAGTTATATAACCTGTGATGATTTTGCTACTTTCATCTAGTACCTAAATATTAAGAATATTATTGATATTTAACTATTATGTATTTATGAACAATTTAGAAATATTAAAACGCAAGTTTATTAAACAATTTTTAATTTTTTAAGCTTACTTCGAAACGGCCATTTCCTCTATGTAAAGCAATATTTAAACGCAAGTTTCGCTGTTTATGTAGAATTGGTTGTGTAAACAAATGTACATCAGTAAATTGGACTGACAACTGTTTCTTCTCTACTCCTAAAACCATTGCTAATGTGTCCCAAACTCCTACGAGTGCTCCGGAAAATGGATACAAGTTCTTTTCTAAAATTAAAGACGTTTATTGTTTACGCAAATATTTTTAATAATTATAATATATAGAAATTTCATATGAAGCTATTGAAAAACGAATATAAATTTTAAATGTTTACCTCTTATGACATGGCCTTTTAAATATGCGTGATCGTCATCGTACGTGGATATGACAAATTTTGTAGCGGCAGCTATTCTTCTATGTGCTGGTGCAAATAAAGGTAAATTCCTGGAATATTTTTTTACTTTGTTGTTTATTTAGTTTATTATACACAGACACACAGTTCAATATTGTATGTGCTAGGTACATACGTACTATAAATTATACATGTAAAAATAACTGTAATATAAATGGTCATGTTTTCATAAATCCAAAACTAAATTAAACGTTCTTTGATTTTTACATTCCAATTAAAACTATTATTGATCTGTACTTTTCAATAATCATTCGTTTGGTTTACATTCCTTAATTATAAGTCATAAGGTAGATAAAAAATTATATTTTGTGTTACAACGATTCACATTTACCATTTTTCATGATGAGCCCACTCCACTAAATGTGATAACATTGGCGTTCCACTCGAAACAGGGTATTCAATTTTAGGATACAGAGCTTCCACTTTAGGATTAAATCCCTCCATATAAAGTCTACAAAAGATATTAAAATTAATTAATAGTACTGACATATTAATGACATTAAATATATACATTTTTAGGTATTTCAATAATTTTAACTAACTTTCCTATAGCTTCTAGCAAGAATAGTGAATTATCCGCGTGCCCACGTCTAGTGAGTGGTATATGCCGACATGAATCAGGAAGCGACCGCTTGACGATGGCTTGCAACAAACCATGTGGTGCGATCTCGATCACCACTGCATTAGCTGGGATTAACCGCGACGTCTCCTCAAACAGCACCGAATTCTGCCATGAATATTTTTTCGTAAGTTAATAGTATAAAACTTGTAATTATGTCAACTATTCTTTTTATTTTATATTAATTGAAAGTAAATATTTCCTAATATAGAATAGTACTGACCAATAAATTATTTGTATGATACTCAGCTGAAGAATACTTAGCGACTTCTTCTCCCCACCTTTCTCTTGGTACAGAAGTTGATACCCATTTTTCACTACGGGGCTTTGGAGATTTGATGACTTCAGTTAAATATTTGAGTAAGCCGGGACCTGCGAAATGCAAATGATATAATGTTGATTCATATTTATTTGAGTAATTATTTTAAATAAACAGGTTTTTCGGACTTTTTGTCCGCGAAAAAAATCTATATGATAATTATATTTCAAATGTCAAATATACGTAAATATTTTCAAAAATATACTTATATTTTTGTGATTATGCAAAAACAAATATTTTATTATAATTAGAATACAATACCTGCTTCTGCAATATAGCGTGAGTGATATGCAATATTGGAGCAAGGTACCTCCTTAGCGAAAATACCTTTCGAAGTTAATTGGGCTACAAACTCTTTCATTACAACCGCTGGTCCTGAGATAGTACTCGAGTCCGGACCGTTATGACATGCTACTTCTATTTCCGGAGGGCACATTTTAACTATCTATGAGACACAAAATACATTAGTATGAGTTAAATCCTTTAAAAAGTAATGTAGCATAAGTTTAAAATAATGTTATTTAATATTGTCGCGGAATAGAGTGCGAACCCGCCATAATAGCACGCTTGTACCATGCCTTACAACAGCTAATGTCAATTTATAACTTTTGACAATTAGATAACAAGAACAGTTTATTGCAAATTTTAATGTGTCAGAGAGAGAAAGCATTTTCAAGAAAGATTTGGAAGTTACTAGAAACATTTTGAACTTTCGATACTAGAATGTTCTATATTTACGCATATAAAAAGGCCGGCAGTGTGTCGAGAGATCAGTTGATGTTCGGAGCTAAGTGAAGATTGCAAAGAGATACGAAATAGTGAAAAAGTGAAGAAGAGTATAGTGAATTGTTAAAAGTGGTGATATATAGAGCTCAGAGACTCAATTAAACTAGTGCTGTGTACAAACTGCGCGTGTGTATAAAGTGTAAATAAAACATCTTTAGTGCGAGAACGCTTTTAATTTCCGATCCCGAACCCGTAGTACGTAACAATATGTTTATTTAATATGTTTACCTGTTGGTATCCAATACCGACAGCAGCCATTGACCCTCTTATAAATGGTGTTTGCAACGATACCAAACCACGACTATAAGCGGATAAAATCATTTCTTCAGCTGTAAAGCAACCATCAGCGTATGCGCATCCTAATTCACCCACACTGTGACCTGTAATTCAAATACAACAAATTTGAACTTTACACGTAAAATTATAGTCATCTTAAGAAGTAGAAAGTTTACGCGTAAGTATAATATCAGAATATTAAATACCTATAATCATATCAGGGAAAATCTCCAATTCTCTTAAAACATCGGTAAGCCCTATTTGAATTGCTGCGATTCCAACAAAGGAGTGTAGGATATTATCAAATATTGTTTTTTCCGTGGATGTAATGATATGTACAATATCTATTCCTTTAGGTTCAAGAGCACGGCGACAACTGTATAAAAATAAATTCAATTATATTATGTTTCTGTGAATTGTGATTATAGTTCCTTGTAGTAAAATTCATCATTATTTTTATTTTTAATGTAATGTTTTATTTACCGTTCGATAGCTGCAGCAAAAACGGGTATGCGCATAAGTTGTGTTCCCATCCCTACCCATTGTGATCCCATCCCACTGTACATGAACCAAAGCGGCTGCTTTACATCATCGAAGTAGTCAGATTTTTCACATAAGCTTAATGTTTTACCTTCCTCGTTTGTATCTTAAATATAAATACATATAATAGTTAATATAACGTGCCTATTGTATTCATCCTTCTAATAAATATAAAAAAAATAAAAAATCCCGTTGCTGGGCACTGGCCTACCTCCAATATAAGAGGAAGTTCAATTCATACTTCACAACGATAACCAAGTTCGGGTTGGCAAACTGCACGACTTAAGAAAACTTTTGAAAATTACGTTCTCAAAGAAATGCAAATTTCCTCATGAGGTTTACCTACACCGCAAAACAATTAGTAATCACTAATCGTATTAGAAATGATTCGCACATGAGAACATCAGAGGTGTGAGACCGGATTTCACTAGGTTTCTCGCGAGCGAGCACATTACCTCTGGACTACTACTGACTTTGTGTGTGTATTAAGCAACATTTATAGTGCGGCGAAATTTGATGTGATCGTTTAATATTTTGATATCTTACCAAGAATCGTGTATCCTCTACCCAAGTGACCGACAATACTAGTTTTGTGAATATTTCGTAATAACGCTAATTCTTCGGGATCGACAGAACGTGTTTTTAAATCGTTTATTATTTTCACTACTGATGATTCTTGTCTTCCTGAGAGTAGCACTAATTGTGGAATTGTAGCCTTGTAACGAGATAGATCCTTAAACCAAATATTAATTCGCTTAATTTCTTTAATTGCTGATACGTAATATCATAATAATACGCTTGACGCGTAATATTGCAACATTTGATTGAGTACATAAACATTCAATGTATTCATCAATGAGTTTTGCTTTTAGAATTGTAGTAAGTACATAATAAATCTTTAAATAAAATGAATATTAAACTTAACGTTCACCATCAATAATGATAAAATTCCTGCAATATCACTTTCATTGGATATTTGTCGCATCTTAATTATGCCATATCAAACGTATTTGCAAAGTAATTACAATATAAGTTTATAATTACTTAACTTTTTATGTTATTTACATGATTTTTTAGATTATTTTAAAATAAAGGTTGCATATTGGGAATATGCTAACGCCAGTTTCGTAGGTTGGAAGTGTAAAACGTAAATAAAGCATAATGTGTAAACAAAAAAGATATAGTTAATATGAGGTACTATGGAAACTTTCATTAAAATAAAAAAAATAAGTAACATAATATACCTTTGGTTTATAATGGCCCTTTAACAAGATGTGTGAATTGACGCCTGTGACTGACAGACCGTTTACAGCCGTGTACGAGTGGTTGAAATCCATGTGATCTGTGACAATGCACATTCGACCATCACGGAGTGCTGCAACATCTTGCCGAGGTGAATCACAATGTAAGTTCGCTGCTATCTTTCCCGTGTGATAAGCCAAGAGAACCTATATTTTAAAAAAGGTTTTTTTTATAACTAAAATGTATAACACTTCACTTTCATTTTTATTGGTATACTTACTTTAGTAATGGCACATATCCCTGAAGCAGCTTCCGTATAACCAATATTAGACATGACACTTCCCACTTTTAGAGGGTCACCTCTATTTTTGCAAAAAACGTCATCAATCGCTTGTAATTCTGATCCATCAGCTTCAGCGCTAGCTGTTAAATATAAAATTAAATATAAGCTAAAATTATTCTCCTAGCTAAAAATATTGGGTTCATATTATCGAATATCGTGCAATTTCTGCTTGTATATTTTACCTGAGCCAACAGCTTCAACGTATTCGACAACATCAGGTGAAACATCAGCTTCTTGGTAAAATTTTTTTATAAAATCAGCCGAAAGGGTAGAATTTCTGTAGAAACCGTATTTTGGTCCATTTTCATCTTCTTCTAGATTAGTATATTCACATTTAATATGAGCAATTTCTGCATAAACTCTGCAATATGTGATAACGTGTAATAACTTTCTTTGTGAAGAACGATTTTTATTTGTTTTCTTTTCTAAACCTGTACAATTATGAAATTATAAAAACATACCTCAGTGCGTCTTTAGCTTTTTGCAAAAAAAGGACATTGATTGATTCCGATTTAGAACATCCAGCGGGATTACTATCAAATGATTTTGTTTTACCATCCATACTTAGTTTCATGATTCTGAAAAAACAATGTAAAAGTGAGTATACCGCAATCATCATCATCAATGAAATCAAAATATTCTTTATTCAAATAGACTTTTACAAGCTCTTTTGAATCGTCATTTTTACATTATTAAAATTAAATGTCAGTCTGTAAGTCTGTCAGTAAACTACCACCAGCTCGGAAAGTGACTGTTCTGCTGAGAAGAACAAAAAAATATTTGGTAAATATATTTATCTATTTTTCCGAATTCCCACGTAAAACACAACCAGGCATTAATACCACGCATATACATATACTAACTATTCCGTGATATTGTAGTAAGCTTTATTCAATAATGTATTTTAAGTAATTTCTATTTAATTTTAAATACTTTTTAATTCAATTATGGTCACGGGACAGTTTACAAAAAAATTCAAAACGGCACCAAAGTGCCTTATTAAATTACTAGCGCCTCGTTTTCGCTTCACTCGGGCTCTTCCCTAGATTTAGCACAGGCGAAGCCGCGGGATCCACTAGTTATGCATATAAACCATCCTCTTGAATCACTCTATCTATTAAAAAAACCGCATCAAAAAAAGAGTTTTGTAGTTTTGTTGTTATTTTTGTTTTGTTATTTAACTGTTTCGTCGTGTTTGAAAAAATTTTCAAAATCAAAAAAATCTAAATCAAAATGTTTTATTCAGCAAGCAGCATAAAAATTGTTACAATTTCTTACTGAACGTCATGAGTCTACCACCAGTTCGGAAAGAATAAACCTCTGACCTGAGAAAAAACTGGCGAAAGAAACTTAGCGGGACTAATATTTTTTTTATCCTAATCTCACTCTTTTTTCTTTTAATTAAATTGTAAATTAACAATAATTCTATATGTTGAAATAGCCTGGTGGCGATCACATCATTCCCAAGGCGTACTGTCTTCTAAAAAATCGTTTATCGAATAATAGCCTTTAGTACACAAACGTTCTTTCACAATTTTTTTAAATTTGGCAATATAATCTTTTTGAACGTTTTCTGGGATTCTGTTGTATAGACGTATACATTGTCCATAAAAAGAGTTACTGACTCGGCGTAAGCACTCGCTTACGCTTACACAGGCATTACAAGTTTATGTTTGCTCCTAGTATTAATGCTATGTATGTCGCAATTCTTGGGAAATTCGTGTATATTTTTATGAACATACATAACATTTTCGTACACGTATTGGGAAGCAACAGTCAATATTTTTATTTTTTTTAACTTTTCTCTTAATGATACTCTAGGTCCTTAACTATATATGGCACGAATAGCTCTTTTCTGCAGGACAAAAATAGTATTAACGGTAGCTGCATTGCCCCATAATAAGATTTCATATGACATAATAGTATGAAAATAACTAAAATATAATATTACGCGGGCTGTATCTACATCTGTAATAAGTCTAATTTTATTTACCGCAAACGCTGCAGAGCTGAGCCTTTTCGCTAGCCCCTCAATATGGGGATTCCACTGCAATTTCGAATCTATTATAATACCTAGGAATTTAGTTGATTCTATCGGCCTTTACATCTCCCCACCCAATACTACACCATTATCAGCAATTTTAACATAAGTGTTGTACATTTTATTAATTTTGTTTTTTTGTTATTTAATAATAAATTATTCGAATCGAACCAATAGACAACCTTTGAGAGAGAATCGTTTACATCGTCGTACATAAGTAAATTACGTTTTACCTTAAAATAAGTGAAGTATCATCTGCGAACAATACTATCTTATGTTTGTCCTGTACAAAGAATGGCAAATCATTTATGTAAATTAGGAAGAGAAATGGACCAAGAATAGAGCCTTGTGGAACCCCCATAGCAAACGGAGCCCCAGGAGATCTCTAACCATTTACATCAACCCTTTAATTCTATTACTCAGATAGGAAATCAGGAGGTTGAGTGCCTTATATCTAATCCCATAATGATGCAGTTTCCTGATCAACGTCTCGTAATGACCACAATCAAAGGCCTTGGATAAGTCACAGAATATCCCAAGAGCATCTTGTGACCTCTCCCAAGCCTCAAAAATATTTTTTACTAGCTCAACACTAGCATCTGCTGTGGAGCGACCTTTTGTAAAACCGAATTGTTTCTTATGAAGTATATTGTGTGCATTGAAATGCAATAACATTTGCCCGAGTATGATTTATTTAAAAAATTTACTAAATGTTTGGAGTACTGAAATTGGTCTAAAATTATTGGGGTCTAAGGTACTACCTGATTTAAAAATAGGAATGACTATACTGTGTTTCATTAAATCAGGAAAAACACCATGTTCTATACAGCCATTAAATATAGTAGCAAGATAAGGCGCAACAACATCAATTACCGAATTAACAACTTATACAGATATACCCCATAGATCAGCTGTTTTCTTGATGTCCAGGCTTCTGAAGGCTACCATTATTTCTTTGGGGTTTACTTGTTTAAATTTAAATATAACATTACATTCTTTGACGTTTTTTTTAGCAAGAGTTCGGCAATGTCGGGAGTCGAATTAAATGATTGCGTTATTAAAAGTGGAATGTCAGTGAAAAATTTTTCAAACTCAGATTTTTGGAGGAGGACGTTGCTCACGTCCGTAGGATTTACCACCTATTCCTAGGCTCACCCTATACGTCTACTCCGGGTGGTGCAAATCGAGCAACAACGCCGAGTCACGGGCGGCGGAAAATAACCCGACCAGACGGCCAACAGGGGCCCTGAGGGACTAAATACCCTCAAAAATACTGTGTGCAGTGGTGTAGGTTACCACTGTATCTAAATTTCTCAAAACCTTAAACATGATGAGTACGATTAACGAATATGATATGCCATGCTCTCCGGCTAGCCCCTGGCGCTCACGGGTATCCGGGCCTGTGATTGAGAAATTATTACTGGTATAATATATTACTGGTCAGAATAATAAAGCCCAACAAATTGTTGAAGACTGCATAGAAGTGGGAAACCAGGCTCCTGTGACAGTACATGCTACTGGCAACATCAACAACTATTCTCAATCCAATTTACAAAAACGAGACACAGCTGATATAAATAAGCAAAAGACTATGACACAGCAAATTTTCCATAAAGCTCTGTTTACAAGTAGACCGCGATCTCAATCTCTAAATAGTTCAACTCAACTGAAATTTAATGAAGTACAAGATGTAAGAAATGACGACATATTGCAAGATTCTTCAACACCCTGGGTAGCAGTGCAAAACCGGAAACGTGTAAGAACCAGTCCTGAAAATGAAAATAATAAGCAACAAAAACAGTCTAAATTAAGTAATTGGCTCAGTCAACCAACACCTATAACAAATTCTTTTCAATTACTGGACAAGTTAGATGGTAGTGAAGAAAATAAAACAACGACAGAAGTTAAAACACCAAAGCCACCTCCAATATTTGTAGATGGTGTTGAAAATATCAAGCCTCTGAAACAGTTGCTTGAAGAATATGCGTTAGGCGGCTATGAACTCAAAATTATGAATAACAACAGAGTTAAAATCTTACTCAAAACACTCGATATACATAAAGAAATAGAAAAACAATTAGAAATAAGAGGGACAGAATTTCATTCATACAAACCTAAACAAGAACGACCTTTTAAAATAGTCATAAAAAATATCCACCCATCGACTGACGTCGATGAAATAAAAAACAGCTTTGAAGGAACTGGGACATGACACAGCAAATATCTGGAATATAAAACAGAGAGTTAAAAAAAGGCATTACACATGTTCATTGTTGAACTTCTACCACAAGATAACAATAAGGAAATTTATAACATAAAGAGTTTGCTAAGCTGCCGCATTGTCGTCGAACCCCCAAGACCTGTTCGAAATATACCCCAATGTGCAAACTGCCAGAAATATGGCCACACAAAAACATATTGCCATCGCAAACCAAAATGCATTAAATGTGCTGGCAGCCACACTTCTAAAAACTGCTCTCGTACAGAAAGATCCAATTCTGTTAAATGTGTTCTATACGATGGCAACCATCCAGCAAATTACAAAGGATGTAGTGTTTATAAAGACCTACAAAAGCAAAAATACCCTCCTATACGTAAAAAACTTTTGGATCATAAAACTAACGTGGCAATCACGAATGAAACGGACACTCCCAGAAACGTTAAATCAGATCAAAAACACAACGGAACAACCTACGCTGAAGTGCTTAAAAACGTGAGACAAACCACATCCAACAATAACCCTACAGAATCTGTTGAACCATCTAACGATATGAAGCAACTAATGGAAATGTTTAAACAAATTATGAATCAGATGAGCACTATTACAAACCTTTTAACAAACCTAGTGACTATTCAATTGAAAAATTCCAGCACCTTAAATTAGTATACTGGAATGCGAATGGTCTGTCAATAATATTCCAAAGTATAAACTGTATCATACTATGCATCCTGATAATAAAGCCCATGGTGGTTCAGGTATTTCTTATTAAGGAAAAAATCAAACATTACGTCTCTGACTCTTACTGCACGGAAAAGATACAAGCAACCAGTATAATTATCGAGGATTCTTTTGGCAAATTAAAAATAACAGCTCTCTACATCCCTCCAAAACACAACATGAAATGTGAAGACTACTCGACATTCTTCTCAACACTTGGTCCACGCTTTCTGGCTGGTGGCGATTACAATACGAAACATACAAAATGGGGTTCCAGACTTACTACACCTAAAGGTCGTGAACTCCTAAAAACTATTATATATCCTTCAACTCGGTGTCGAATCTACTGGAGAGCCGACGTATTGGCCATCTGATGCCAAAAAATGGCCAGATCTGATAGATTTTATAATAACCAAGGGCCTACCCAGTTCCCTCATAAAATGCAGTTCTTGCTTTGAATTGACATCGGACCATTCGCCTGTTATAGTAAATTTGTACTTAAAAGCCGGAATGTTCACTAAAAAATGTGTGCTACATACTAAAAGGACCCACTGGCCACTATTTAGGGAACTGGTTGAAGGTTCGTTGGATTGTAAAGTATCTCTAAAGTCAAATGAGGAAATCACGCAAGCAGTTGAAATCTTTAATTTAATCATACAACAAGCAGCTTGGGCAGCAACTCCGATGCAGCCCGAATACAGAAGAGAAACTTGTTTGTATCCTAAAAATATATATGAGTTGATAAAAGAAAAGCGAAAAAAAACCAAGCCAGAAAACTATGGCAGTCCACAAAGTATCCCGAACATAAAACAAAATATAATAAATTAGCCGTAGAGCTCAAAGAAGCCCTCTCTCAAAATAGAAATAGCGAAATTGAAGATTACCTCAAAAACCTTGACGCCACGAAAGCCACTGATTACTCGCTATGGAAAGCTACAAAGAAATTCAAAAGACCAATTATACACAATTCCCCCATAAAGCAGGATGATGGTAACTGGGCAAGAGGAGACTCGGAAAAGGCTGAAGTCTTTGCTAAATACATATCAAATGTATTCAAGACCAACGTCGATCTCGGATTTTCGAAAGTGAAAGATATTATAAATCAGTTAAACCAACCTTACCAATTAGAACCACCTATCAAAAAGTTTACAAAGTCTGAGGTTTTAAAGGAAATCAATAAACTAAGGCTACGCAAAGCACCCGGATACGATCTTATTACTGCTAAAGTCTTAAGAGAACTACCTAATGTCGCTGTTACGTTCTTAACACAAATATATAACGCAGTATTGTGGAAAAATTTTGTGCCTCCTCAATGGAAAGTAGCGGAAGTTATTCTAATACCTAAACCAGATAAAGATCCCTCTGACGTAAAATCTTACCGCCCTCTTAGTTTATTACCGATACCATAGTATAAAGAGAGAAAGTAAGGCAACTTCATACAAACGCACCGTGCGCGGCTTGTATGTGTGCGTCATAGTATCTTTACGTTGCCGCACGCACACTCAAACAATATCTCGAACCGTTTATCAGTGCGCCAGTCAAGGCTGACGAAGCACAAGTTTCGCGCGTCACGGTTTTTCACTATATGAAAAATATGTGATATTCGTAGAAGAACTTATTGCTGTGTGTTTGGGTGTCTAAATTCTTCATCGATTCCAGAGTTGTCTTTGTTCAGATTACCTACTGAACAAAAAAGGTAAACAAATCACTTATTCTATAGTTTGTCCATTTCGTTAATGGTTTTTTGACAGCTCGACGACTGACAAGCTATAGTGATGTCAAAAGGACGTAATAATCGATATCTCTTATTTTTTTTAACCTCCTATTGCCAACCTCACCTGCTCGCGGTACATCCTGCTAAACAACGGACGAGGCTCTGGCGACCGAATTCGTGGCGGTATAACCACATAAAAAGCTGGAATGAGTAAATGCTAGTCCTGATGGCGGGCAGCAGCGCCTTCAGTGAAAGATTTCAGCTACTGCGGTCACCAACCCGCCTGCTAAGCGTGGTGACAAAGGCAAATACCCCCTAATGAGAGTGAACTCAGATTTAAGGCCCCCAGTTCCCGGTAGTCGCACTATTCCTGGCCACGGTACCAGCCATGGTAACGGTGCGACGGGGGGTGCTAAGAATCCCCGGGCTACGGCAGGGTACCACAAAAGGCAACTATTTTTGGCGACTTATAATGGACGCTCTCTGCGACTGAACGAACACCTTGCCGAACTGGAAGAAGAGTTAATTCGCATTAAGTGGCAGATATTGGGTCTATCAGAAATCCGAAGTCAGGGCGAGGAGACGATAGAACTTGATACTGGCCACTTACTCTACTTCCGAGAAGGACACCAACTATCCCAAGGTGGCGTCGGATTTTTAATACATAAGTCACTCAAGAGTAACGTCATAGAGGTTGGCAGTGTGTCGGCGAGGGTAGCGTACCTTGTAATTCAGCTGACTGAAAAATATACTATGAAAGTTATACAAGTGTATGCGCCTACGCTTACGCACCTTGACGAAGAGGTCGAAGCCATGTACGAAGACATAGTTAAAGCTATGTCTCGTACCAAAACCTACTACACTATTGTTATGGGTGACTTTAATGCCAAAGTGGGAGTACAAGAAGATGGCGAATCGAGGGTAGGAACATTTAGCTATGGGCGTAGAAACCATCGAGGGCAAATGCTGGTAAACTTTCTCGAGGCCCAGGGGCTGTATCTGATGAATACATTTTTCAGAAGAAGCCCCAAAGGAAGTGGACCTGGCAAAGCCCTGATAGTGTTACAAAGAATGAGATAGATTTCATCTTATGCAACAAGCGCCACATTTTCAGGGATGTCTCAGTGATCAACAGGGTAAAAACCGGCAGTGATCACCGACTTCTAAGAGGCACCCTGAGTATCAATATTAAAAATGAACGATCTCGGCTTATGAAATCGACTCTAAGACCAACAACGCCCCAGATGCAAGCTGGATGTGAAAGCTTCCAGCTAGAGCTACAAAACCGATTTGCTGTATTGGAAACCACACAGGACATTAACGACGCCACTTATAGTCTTATTCGTGTGATTCGTGAGATGGACCAAAAATATTTTCGACCAAAGAGCAATAGACAAAAGTCGAAGCTTACAAGCGAGACTCTGGATGAGATGACGAAGAGACGCGAGCTGGTGGAAGCATCACCGTCTAAGCGTCAGGTACTTGACAGGAAGATAAAGAATCTCATAAGGCGTGACATACGACAAGCGAATACCCGAAAAATTGAAGATGCAATAGCACTCAATAGGGGCTTGAAAGTCTTCGCCAAATCTCACTCTTCTTGTTGTCACCTGAATAAAATAAGAACTGCTCAAGGCACCACCGTCACCTCGAGACCAGAGATCCTCGCTGAAGTCGAAAAATTCTATGGAGATCTTTACTCCTCACGAATACCTCCACCTGAGGCTCATCGCGTGGATGATGCACGAGCCAGACTAGTACGTCACCAAACAGACGAGCTTCCTGACATCGACGTGGGCGAGATTAGAATAGCTCTTGGACAGCTAGAAAACAACAAAGCTCCTGGGGAGGATGGAATTACTTCAGAGCTTCTGAGAGCGGGCGAAGCACCTATTTTAACAGAACTCGCTAAGCTTTTTAATTCTATCCTTCATACGGGCATTACACCGGAGGCATGGAGCCGGGGTGTCGTGTTGTTATTCTTCAAGAAAGGGGATAATGCCCTTTTACAGAACTACCGACCTATATCCCTCCTAAGCCATGTATACAAGTTGTTTTCGAGGGTTATTTCGAACCGTCTCGCCCAAAAGTTCGATGACTTCCAACCCATAGAGCAGGCCGGGTTTCGAAAAGGCTTTAGTACCATAGACCACATTCACACACTAAGGCAAATAATCCAAAAGACCGAAGAATACAATCAGCCTCTTTGCCTGGAATTTGTGGACTATGAGAAAGCCTTCGGACACCATCGAGACCTGGGCGGTTCTAGAATCTATGCAGAGATGCCTCATTGACTATCGCTATATCCAAGTTTTAAGGTGTCTGTACAAAGCCGCAACAATGACCGTCCAAGTACAAGGTCAGAGCACAAGGCCAATCCAATTGCACCGCGGGGTAAGGCAGGGGGACGTTATCTCCCCGAAACTGTTTACCTGTGCATTGGAGGACGTCTTCAAAACACTCAATTGGAACGGACGCGGCATTAACATCAACGGGCGATTTTTAACACACCTGCGGTTTGCCGATGACATAGTCATCATGGCAGAGACTCTGCATGATCTGGAAGAAATGCTAAACAGCCTAGATGATTCTTCAAGACGGGTGGGCCTCGGAATGAATTTTCGTAAAACGAAAATCATGCTAAACGCCCATGTATCTCCGAGACCAGTGGTCGTGAATGGCGATACTCTTGAAGTTGTGCACGAATACGTATATCTTGGCCAAACCATACAACTTGGCCGGCACAACTTTGAGAAGGAGGCTAATCGAAGAATACGTTTGGGCTGGGCGGCTTTCGGGAAGCTACGACATATCCTTGAGTCATCGATCCCACAATCTCTTAAGACCAAAGTATTTAACCAGTGCATCCTACCCGTAATGACGTACGGAGCCGAAACGTGGACACTTACCGTGGGACTGGTTCACAAATTCAAGGTAGCTCAGCGAGCAATGGAACGCGCGATGCTTGGGGTTTCTCTGGCACATAGAATTCGCAATGAAGTCATTCGCCAGAGAACTAAAGTAACCGACATCGCGCGTAGAATTAGCTCGCTGAAGTGGAAGTGGGCCGGTCATGTCTCCAGACGTACTGATGGTCGATGGAGCCGACACGTGTTAGAGTGGAGACCGCGTTTAGGCAAGCGTAGTGTAGGACGCCCTGCAGCACGATGGACCGATGATTTAAGGAAGGTGGCGGGCAGTGGATGGATGCGAACTGCCCAGGACCGGGATAGTTGGCGCTCATTAGGGGAGGCCTTCGTTCAGCAGTGGACGGCAATAGGCTGATTGATTGATTGATTGATTGATTTAATAATATGAAAATAAATATTACTATCGTAAAAATCAAGTGTGGTGGAGAGAACTAAGAGAATCATAATGTCTGATTTGGACCGTGACATTGCATTTGATAATTTATGCACAACAAGAGTTAATAATTAATATAACTGAAGACTCCTCATCGGACAAATCTAATATAAATGATGATTATGACGAATCATATTAATAAAAGGAACTAAACTATTTTAGTTGTTTTATTTGTATGATTATAATAAGAAAAAAGTAAAACTTTACTTAATGTTAATGTTTTCATTTATTGGTTTCTACCTTAAAATTTTGTTGTCTTCCTGATTAAATAACATATTACACCTTATTTAAGTATTAACATTGATTTTTTCCGATTATTTGTAATCTGTGGCACAATCGTAGTAATCGTTGTGTGGCACGCAGTAAGGGGGCGGTGCCCGTCCATGAAGTACAATATTATTTTTATGACATTTTAACTTTAATGGCTAACCATTAAATACGAAACTTGGTGGGCGTGAGCTGTCAAAAAACCATTAATAAAATGGACAAACTATAGCAGGGATTTTCGCTCGCTTGTTGTGGTTGACACACGTGTAGTGAGATCTTTCGGCCTTTCTTATAAGATTTATTGTTTTGTAAAGTATTAAAATAGTTGGTTTTCTGTGTATTTGTGTGTTTTAGGTGCTGGTAAGTAGTTTAATTGTGTATAGTGTGTATAATTAGTTTTTTAAGGCGTTGCAATGGATGGTGATCCTCCTCCGGATCCACCGGATACTGGAGGTGGAATATATTTAAGTGAAATTCCTATTTTCCGTAAGAGACCTGGCGATAACGATATAGATGCAGTCACTAATAAAAAAACCATAACAGACCCTAATTTAGCCACTCCTTCCATTCAAAATGTATATATTCACCCAAGTATGATAGATGGTCCCAAATCATACTGTAATGATGACAAAGGTCCTTTCATTGTACATGTCTCACGGGAAGTTGCAGACCCAGCAGCAGGAACTACTATACGGGCTATTAAATTCGGCCAATTTTTACACCATAATAAAATACAGTCTATAGTTCATGATGGGGTAAAGAATGTTGGTCGAAACAAAATCTCTGTCCAATTCACTTCAGCTCAGGCTGCTAATGAATTTCTAAATAACCCCTTTTTAAAATTGGCAAAATATGTGGCAATCATCCCAACATATAATATTACAAGAATGGGTCTGATTAAAGGTGTCCCGGTAGACTGGTCAATGCAGGAGCTTGCTGAGTCTTTAGAACTTCCTACTGGTTGTGGAACAGTAATGAAAGCGCGAAGACTGAACAGAAAGAATGTTAGTGAGGGTGTTGTAACATGGGTTCCGACCCAATCTGTTGTCATCACATTCCGTGGACAAATGTTACCAGAAAAAGTGTACTGTTACCATACATCCCTACCTGTAGAAAATTATAAACTTCCTACTATACAATGCCTTAGCTGTTGTCGCTTTGGGCATATTAAAGCCCAGTGTAGATCGAAGCCTAGATGTTACAGGTGTGCCCAACCACATACTGGGGATGCGTGTGATATCCCTAAGGAAACTTCAACATGTTTATATTGCTCAGGTAAACATTTTGCCATTGATAAGGATTGTCCTGAGTTTTCTAGACAGCAAGCTATCAAAATGGTAATGTCTCAAGATAATGTGTCCTACATGGAAGCCTCGGCTCGCTTTCCCCCCGTCCAAAGATCCTACTCAGATGTAGCTAAGGAAATGTTTACCCCTCCTGCATATTCCAATACTCAATCTCACTCAACTGTTCCCTCTTCTTCACAAACAAGATCCTATCGCCAAACTGTTGTCCGACAATCTCGTCCCAGGGCCCCAATGGGTAAGGGATATGATAAAGAAGCCCATCAAGCCATTACTGGCAATTGTCCATCCTCCTTGTCCAATGGTTGTGCTCTTAACAATAATGTTAATACCCCTTCAGAACAAAAATCCCTCTTACTTATTCTTTCAGAAGCTTTAATTAGCATTATCTCAATGTGTGATGAACTCCCCTTACCGCCCAACGTTGCCCAAAATCTTTCCTAACTTTTTAAGATCATTAACAATGGCCCCTCTCCACTTTCTCCAATGGAACAGTAAAAGTATAAAAAACAAAAAACACGAATTACTTTCCATTAATAACCTGTATAAGCCTGTCATTATTGCCATCTCAGAAACATGGTTGTTGCCTAGTTCTCGTTTTCGAGTTACAGGTTTCACCTGTTTGAGGGATGACAGAAGTGATGGGTTTGCAGGTAGTGCCATCCTTATTCGGCACTCTATTCCCTTCTTCTCTATTTCTCTTCCTCCTCATAGCCAGCACATTAATGCTGTTGCTGTGAGAGCCTTTGATATTTCATTCCTATCTCTTTATATTCCCCACCCTTCCTCTGCCCTTATTCCTGAGCTACACTCTATCCTAGCTGCCCTCCCCAGTCCATGTCTGGTAATGGGGGACTTTAACATTCATCATATCATGTGGGGGTGTTATTATTGCGATGGGGTTTCTCCTTTGTTTGTTGATATGTTGGATAACCTAAACATGTGCATATTAAACGATGGTTCTCCAACCAGAAGAGTGCTTCCAAGTCAGAACCCCAAGACAGCTGTGGACTTATCCATATCTTCTCCCTCTCTTGCTTCTCAACTATCATGGTCCACTCTTCCATCCACCCATGGTAGTGATCACTTTCCCATCCTCATTTCTATTTATAGCAAAATTTTACCCCTTCTGAATTCCCAACCCCTATTATCACATAACCTAAAGAAAGCAAACTGGGCAGACTATGGTTATTCGGTCGATTGCATGATTGAAACACTTCCGGAGACTGTTAATAGTGAGAATATCGTGTTTTGTTACAACCAGTTTGTTACAGCCATTTTACTTTCCGCGGACCTGACCATCCCCAGAAAATCCTCCACACAGAATCAGTTGCCTTCCAATCCATGGTGGGATCAGGAATGCACTGATGCTGTTAACAGCAGATATTCAGCTGAAGTGTCATATAAGGCCTCTATGACAGAGGAGAATTTTATTACTTTCCAGCGCAGTGCGGCTAAGCTTAGGAGAATAATTTCAAAAAAGAAAAAGTCTGGTTGGATTAATTTCTGCGAATCTTTAAATCCTCGCTGCCACTCCTCTACAGTTTGGAGAAATGTTAAAAGATTTCGCAGATCTCTTAATAATTTCCAGCTCAATTCCAATAATCCTTCCGAATGGCTGAATGATTTTGCAGACAAATTAGCTCCTCCTTTTGTCCCTAATTGTGATTCTTTTCTTAATTTCCTGCCAACGCCTGCTTCCTGTGAATTTGATGCCTCTTTCTCCTTCGATGAACTCAATAACGTCTTAACGGGTTTAAAAGATTCATGCCCAGGAGAGGATGGCATTCCCTATTCATTTTTATCCAAACTTAATGACAGGGCAAAAAAATATTTTTTAAATTTAATTAATTCATCATTTGATTCAGGTATAATTCCGGATGCATGGAAATCCCAACTTATCATGCCTGTGCTTAAACCAGGTAAAAGTCCTTCCGACCCCAACTCCTACAGACCAATTGCATTAGCTTCTACTCAGGTTAAAATTTTTGAACATCTCCTTAAAAATCGCTTGGAATGGTTAGTGGAAAGCAAGAAAATCTTAGCGCCCTCTCAATTTGGCTTCAGAAAGGGCCTGAGCACTATAGATAGCCTCAGCATTTTTACGACAGACATTCGACTAGCCTTCGCCAAGGGGGAGTTCTTGGTTGGTGTCTTCCTGGATGTTGCTTCTGCATATGATAATGTTCTTCTTCCGGTACTCACGCAAAAAATGCTCCAGCTGAGTATCCCTGCGAGGTTGACTCATTTTATATGTAATCTGCTGACCGGTAGAACCATATCTGTTAGACACCCGTTGCTAGGTATTCCTCCTAGGCGGGTTTGGAAAGGTCTTCCACAAGGCTCGGTCCTCAGCCCTCTGCTCTATAGCATTTATACCCATGACCTCGAATTGTCTGTCAACAGTTTTTAATATATTACAGTATGCAGATGACATCGTCCTTTATTTTAGCTCAAAGTCAATAAAGGACATTCAGTTTCGTTTAAACACTGCTTTGCACTACCTTGACCAGTGGCTCTCTAATCACGGCTTGTCCCTGTCCGTGGATAAATGCCGGACAGTGGTTTTTTCAAGAAAGAGAAACATTCCTAACTTTAGTTTTTGTGTGGAAAATCATCCCATTAGGGTGGTAGATAAAGTTAAGTTTTTAGGTATTATTCTCGATAACAAACTGAACGGAGTTTCTCATTCGGATTATATTAGCGATAAATGCGAGAAAGGTGTTAACGTTTTAAGAGCACTATCTGGTGTGTGGTGGGGTGCACACCCGTATACTCAAAAACTGCTGTATAACGCTTTAATTCGGAGCCATATTGATTATGGACACTTTATCTTAGACCCCTTTAATAAGGCAGCCTCAGAAAAATTGAATAGATTGCAATATAAATGTCTCAGAATCATAATTGGTGCAATGAAATCTACTCCAACCAATGCTCTCCAGGTAGAGTGTGTGGATGCTCCATTTCCTTTTCGCCGCCAGTTCCTTTCTGATCGTTTTGTCTGCAAATCTTTACAGCTTTCATCCCACCCTTTGTGGCCTCGTTTAATTGAATTGTCTGAAATTTCCGCTTCACGTGGACCTGCTTCCTACCTTTTGAATAGTTTCCGTAGATTTACTAACCTTCCTCATCCCATCAATTCTTTTAACTCCAATCCACTCTTCTCTACCCCCTATCCTGCCTTGACTTATTCCCCTCCTATAACAGTAGATATTGGTCTAGTTAAGGGTGCTGCTGATACCAACACGAAGTTCCAAGCTCTTTTACATCAAAATTGGCTGAACCACGTCCACATATATACAGATGCCTCTAAGCTGTCTAAAGATGGCTGTGTTGGTTCAGCGTGTTGGATTCCTAAATTTAATATTATTCTGCAATTTAAATGTCCTCCCCTATCTTCAGTGTTTACAGGCGAGGCTGTTGCTATATTAGAAGCAATCTTGTTCGTCCACTCTCATGACATAAATCAGGCGGTTATTTTTAGTGACTCCTTAAGTTGTTTACTGGCCATTAAAGAAAGCCCTTTTCGTAGCAAAACAAGGTATTCCATTATATTGAAGATCCGTGAAGCTTTACTCTCATGCCTCAATAAGCAGCTTAGTATTCAATTAGTTTGGATCCCAGGCCATTCTGGTATTATTGGTAATGAGTCCGCTGACTCTTGTGCTAAAGTTGCGACTCAGTGTGGCTCTCTTGAACACTTTAGTAATTCTGCTCAAGATGTATTATCCCTCGCTAAAACTCATCTAGACAACTCCTGGATCAGCTACTGGAATTCATCAAAATCTTTTAAGGGAAAGCATTATGCTTCTATCCAGGCAGATATTCCAAAGCGTCCATGGTTTTTTCATCAGAAACATACTGAACGGAGGGTTATTACTACCATTAGTCGCCTACGCTTTGGACACGCAAGTACTCCTGTTCATCTGGCTAAGATCAGGGTAAGGGATCACTCATTATGCGAGTGTGGCTTAGATGAAGGCTCAGCTTCCCACATCCTCTTTAATTGTCCCAAACTCCGTCGCCCCCTCTATGATATTCTTCCGTCCAAGGTCCCCCGTCCCCTCAATGTTCAATCTTTGTTGATGTTCGTTTTTGGTCCCCTATGTACTTTTTTATGTAAATATGTTAAATATAATAAAATTAAGATTTAATAGTAGTATTAGTTCATTAACATGTTTTTGTTTGTTTTGTTTTTGTTTGTTTTTTTTGTGTATAAATTAACTAACCCTTGTGCCGTTTATATGTTTTTAGGTGGAGGTATAATTGTGGGAATAAAATCCTACTATTTAATACTGTGAATCCAGTCTTTTTGTGGAATTAATTAAAATATAACCGGCCAATCTCGAACGTGACTCTTCCAATCGACTTGACATTGGCGAAATAATTTGTGCTCAACTAGCACGCATTGAAGCCAAAAAACTAAAGAATTGAATTCAAACTATAGCATATAATTTATACTTGATGATGAAATACTTATGTTGGTACTTTTATTTTTGTTGTATTAGTTTATTATTTTAATAGGATGTGATATGATTTTATTAATATATTATACTTTTAATTTTTTTTAATTGTTACTAATAGCATATTTATGTTTTTGTAAAAGCAAGAAATTAAAGGATTTATTTTATTTATTTATACAAATAAATTTCGAGATAAATCTAACAAACAAACATTTTTAATACTATTTTCTACTGATATATCAGTTAAGCAAGTAACTAAAGGCCTAATAAAAATAATCATAAACATGTAGAAACAAAATGTTTTACATTCTTAAATGAATATAAATAATAAATATTTTTTAATAACACACTTCCCGGCCCAATGCCAATTTCTGAGCACTGAATTAAAATTTAGCTACAGCGACAACCCTGTGACAGGCAACTATGGTAACTATGACAGGTAATTATATCGCGGATTGGGCCGAAGTTGCCCTACTTTGTTCTCTCTCTTTATACTATGCCGATACCCTCTAAAGTTCTTGAAATACTTTTTCTATACCGCCTGTCTCCAGTTATTGAGAATTGTAACAGGCACAATAATTTATGTCCTATAAAGATTATAAAAATACAAAATATAGTCTGCAAGGTGGATGTATATTCAAACGTCAACCATAGAGATCGTTATGTCATTTTGAATTTGACGTTTGAATCTACATCCACTCAGAACGTATAAAAAAGGATCGTTGGACAAGTAGGGGGTATTCGTGTTTGAGTTGTCGTAGTGTCAATATCGAAATAATCAGTGTATTAAAGTCAATTGAAGTGATTGTGTTCAAGTGCGAATTAAAGTGAAGCATTGTGATTATTGTATAAATAAGTAATAATAAAAGTGACACGATTAGAGAACCGTTGTCTTCATTTGATTCCCTCTGATCTTGTTATAGATCAGAAGTGGGATAAGCAAAAATATATTTATATTTTTGTGCTCCGCCCGCAAGGAATAATCTAAGGTAATGGTTGTTTTGTTGTTTATATAATTATGCTAGATTTTTGAAATTACAGTATGAAATAAAATGTATATATCGTCTTTTATAATATGAAGGTATTTGAAGTAATTTTAGCATGATGGGACATGTTGGGTAGTTATTATATATTGCTTATAATGCAAATTCTTAGAATATATGATGTAAGATGAATATTTTTTGTTCCATCCTACAAATTATGCTAGGTTACAGTATGAAATGAAAATATATATATATTTTTTTTGTATAAAGGCAATGAAGGTAATCATAATTATTATAGTGTTTTTTAGGATTTATGGTATTATAAATGAATTTATTGTTTTTATAATGAAATCTCTTATTCTACGTTGAGAAACTTTATAAATGTATGGTTAAAACGAAGATATTAATATTTTATGCTATTTTTTTTGATTGACCACTAAGACCCTCTATCGTCGAGTTTCAGATAATGGAAGTTGAGTCGCATGATATGGAACGACGGAGCCTGGTGACTCCAGAGTGACCGCGACGTAAAGAGAATTCAAACCAAAGCCGTGCACGCAGCCGGCGACGTAGTCGTAGCCGCAGCCGCAGCCGCTGCCGTAGCCGCTGCCGCTGCCGCCGCAGCCGTAGACGCAACCTAGAACGCAGTTGCCATGGCAGCCGCCGCCGTAGCCGCAACCACGGCCATAGCCCAAGTGGTAACTCCAGGGACTCCATCCACAGTGCACGAAGTCAAAGCAGGTACTGTGATTTATATATTAAAGAATCTCGTCTAGACAAGGAGAGCAAAAGAATACGTGAACTAGAAGATCAATTACTTAAGAAAATACGATATATTGACAGTGAGAAAGTTCAATTTTATCAAAATGAAGCGAACAATCAATCTTGCGAAGATCCTGCACCACGAACATCATTAGAAGTTTCCCCAAAGCGTACAAAAGAATAAAGTGATATGTCGTATAGTTTTCTGAATAATTTTTTGAAAGTAATCGAGTCCAAAACTAGTGATATAGATTCATTTTCTAGTTTAAATAATGTTATACCTGAATTTGACCCACTAATTAAAACTCAAACAGTTCAACAATGTGCCGAAATTTATAGTTGGAGTGACAAACAAACTAGTCATTATGCTTTACAAAAATTAAGTGGTCATGCTAAATCTTGGTATCAAGGCCTACCTTCTCTTAAACATAGTTGGTCAGAGTGGAAACAAATGTTACGAGATTCTTTTCCTATAAATGAAAATTATGCAGAATTACTCACTGAAATGCTTAACAGAGAGAACGCGCTCAGGAGAGTCTCTAAAATGTACTATTTCTCTAAAATTAATTTATTAAACCGTTGCAAAATTTTTGGTAAGCAAGCCGTAGACTGTATAGTTTATGGCATAGAGGATAGAGGTATACGTGTCAGCGCTCAAGTAGCCAAGTTTAATAGACCTGAAGATGTTCTAGAATTCTTTAAAATAATAAAATCGCAGACAAAAGAAAATTTAGAGGCGAAGAAATTTTTACGATTCCCAAATAATAACAGTGGTAACTCTTCTCGTGGTAGTGAATTAATAAATAAAAATCGACATAAACCAGAAACTTTAACCTACTTTAACTGTAAGGAGGTAGGTCACCCTAGTTTCAAATGCCCAAAACCTATAATAAAATGTAGATACAAATTGTAATCTTCTCGAACATACTGCATCAAATTGTCAAAAAGAATTACCACTGAACAAAAAAATGTTTTAGATGTATCTGTTAACGCGACTCCAAATGATAAGTACAAAATTATGATAAAAATTAATGACAAATCTATATATTGTCAGGTAGATCTAGGAAGTGAAGTTACATTAATACGAGAAAGTGACGCTAAAGCTATAAAATTAAAATGGACTCCTGTAAATTGCAAGATGTAGTGGAAAAACAAGTGGAAATATATATCGTAACAGATAGTATGATCAATCTGCCGGTGTTATTGGGTCACAGTTTCACTGAACGGCCAAATTTAAGAATAATTAAGACTGACTCATACTTACAATTTGATAGAATTAGTGACACGTTGAGTTCTAAAATACCATTGATTTCTGGCATCGATTTGAAAATCGATGTAGGCGAAATGAAGGTATTATTAGTGAAATCAGATAAGCTTTGTAACGGTTATGTGTATATCAGGGGTAATATTAGGGGTGGTCCTGGAAATGAACACTATTTATTGCCCGGTGAATATGAAGTAGTTACGGGTGAATGTAAAATACTAATACAAAATGTCGGAGACTTACCAGTCTATTATAAAATAGGGAGTTTGGTAACGCGAGCTTATTTTTCGAATGTTGGTAAAAACATCTGTTCAGTTAACACGGTTACTTGTGATCTTACTGTTCACGCATCCAATACTACAATTAAATATGGTGAACAGCTAACCGATGTTGAAGTAAGGAGTTTAAAAGAGCTTTTGCATAAATATAAAACATGTTTCTCCAGTGGCATGCACGATCTCGGGTATACTACTGTGACTGCAATGGAAATTCACCTTAAAGATACAAACCCAGTCGTTTATAGGCCTTATCGCTTGTCGTACTCAGAGCGTCAATACGTACAAAATACCATACGCGAAATGATCGAGCATGGAATAATCCGCGAATCGAGCTCTCCTTACGCAAGCCCCATTGTTTTAGTTCAGAAGAAGTCCGGTGAAAAACGTCTTTGCGTAGATTATCGCTCACTAAATAGTCGTACTAAAAGAGATCATTACCCGTTGCCTAGAATAGATGATCTGTTAGATCAGTTGAGTGGTCAGTCATTATTCTCGTCCCTTGACCTCGCTTCTGGCTATCATCAAATCCCAATAGCAGAAGAATCTCGAGAGAAAACGGCGTTTGTCACGCCAGACGGACAATACGAGTATAACCGTATGCCATTTGGTTTAGCGAATGCCCCAGCAGTTTTTCAGCGCACTATGCACATAATTTTAAATAAATCTAAGGTCAATTACGTAATTATATACATGGACGATATACTGATTCCTGCGAAAACTTTTGACGAAGGGTTAAAACGTTTAGAAGAGATTTTTTGTTTGTTAAAAGCGGCTGGTCTAACGCTTAAAGTAGAAAAATGTAATTTCTTTCAAAGGAATATAGAGTTTTTAGGATTCGAGATTGATAAAAATGGCATTCGTCCTGGTAGTCAAAAAACAGATGCAGTTTCTAAATTCCCTGTGCCACGTAACCAACATGATGTTCGTCGGTTCCTAGGATTAGCCAGCTTCTTTAGACGTTTCATGTCACTTTATTAGCATGGGTCCCATTATATTACCCTGAGGTACACCTGCATTTATCTGATGTAGTTTTGTAACTGAATCGTTGATCTTAATACGAAAGTGTCGTCCGCTAAGGTAAGCCTTTATAAATTGAAAGTAGTTATTTGGTAAATTCTTTGATACCTTATAAAGCAGACCTTCATGCCATACTCGGTCGAACGCCTGGGAAATATCCAGAAAAGCCGCTGAGACATACTGTTTGTGTTCAAATGCATAGTTGATGCGTTCCACCAATCTGTGTACCTGTTCAATAGTGCCGTGTGCTTTTCTGAATCCAAATTGATGTTCAGGGATTAGTTTAATATTCTATAACAAGATCAGAGGGAATCAAATGAAGACAACGGTTCTCTAATCGTGTCACTTTTATTATTACTTATTTATACAATAATCACAATGCTTCACTTTAATTCGCACTTGAACACAATCACTTCAATTGACTTTAATACACTGATTATTTCGATATTGACACTACGACAACTCAAACACGAATACCCCCTACTTGTCCAACAATCCTTTTTTATACGTTCTGAGTGGATGTAGATTCAAACGTCAAATTCAAAATGACGTAACGATCTCTATGGTTGACGTTTGAATATACATCCACCTTGCAGACTATATTTTGTATTTTTATAATCATTATAGGATATAAATTATTGTGCCTGTTACAGTCGGCCATCCTGTATAGAACGTGTCCTCACGTTCATAGTTTTATATAATCATTATACTTATCACTAATAATTTTATAGTGGTAGTGCCATGCTTGTTACCTTCGGGTAGCAACCGAATGCGCCGGCACGCCCCGTATAGTTCATTAGTACCACTCTCTCATAGAAGACCGGCGTGAAGTGGCAGCTATGCTGTCGCGTTTCGTCCGGTGAGTGAGAGTCCGGGAGACCCACTCTCCTTCCCCCCTCCCTCTTCCCTTCATCCTCCGCCTTCGTTCCCCCCTCCCTACCACTTCCCTCCCTCCTCCACCCCTCCCTTTCCTGAAAGGCCGGCAACGCATCTGCAAGCCTGGCTTGTAGATGTCCATGGGCGGAGGTGATCACTTCCCATCAGGTGAGCCTCCTGCCCGTTTGCCCCCTTTTTACCATAAAAAAAAATTTACTAGATCAAGAGAATAACTTCCTTCACCACTATTCTCCAATCTTTGGGCGGCGATATCCTACGCCAACTCCTGCCCATAAATCACTAATCACTAAGACGTGCTTCTCCTTGGGCGGCTAGTTCATAAGCCAACTCATGCCCACACGTCTATATATCACTGTTTTCACTATTATACATAACAAATATTTTACACACATAGCATAATAAATACATAAATATCCTAATCACATTTAAATCACTTATACATTAATTACTATCATTGTCGCTACTATGACTAAAACTTAACCAAGGCGAAATCTTGTCAATAGAAACTACATTTTCGTATCTCTTGCCTTTTCTAGTTAGAGGAGTATCTTCCACAAGGAATCGGTCATTAGGTAGTACCTTTTTTATTCTGTAAGGACCTTGACATTTCGGTTCTAGTTTCCTTGACTGACCTGAATTTGACACTATTGTTCTAATTATTTTTACTAAATCGCCCTCTTTATAATCTGTAACTGGTTTTCTTTTCGAATCGAATCTTTCTTTATTTTTGTTTTGATTACATTTAATCAATTCTTTTGTTTTTGCCCTAATTTCATCTATAGAGTCATTTACAACCCCGTTACCTATATCATTACTTATATTGTTCAGAATACCCTGAGATGGATTATTAACTTTTCTACCAAACAGCATTTCAGAGTTCTCTTAGTAACGTCATGGATACTAGAATTAATACCCAATTGTACTTCCGGTAATCTTAAATCCCATAAAGCGACGTTTTTTCACCGTCTTTAAAAAATAGAACCAAGATTTATTAAAAGATGCAAGAAAGAAGAACATTGGAAGAATAAGCCTGAGATAATATGTAACGTAAACACTTGCAAAACTTAGCCTTGCAATACTGAAGTCGGGACGGTAGACTACGTCATCCAAAATCACTTGGCGCAGTCACACAATTTTGGGCTATTGGTGACCATTTAAAACAGTGGGGTGTTTTAACGTGATATATTCAGAAAACTAACAAACGTAAAAAGGCTAAACGTCCCAGCCTATTTACGTTGAACAATAAAAGCGATATCGTAAGAAACCAACAAAGTTAAAAGACGAATATGCAAATACTTGAAATATATAAAAAATACACTAAAATTAATTATATACATATAACCATAACACCATACGTTAACACTTACTGCGAAATTACATAAAAATCGGTTTAGTAGTTAAAAAGACATGACCCAAAATATAGTTCTGGCAGCTTTGTCCGTTTGCTAATGTCCCAACATATTTATTTATTTATTTAGCTTTAAACTCTCTTTCTGTAAAATTTGTTTTTTTTCACTTAGGCCTATATACGTAGGAACCATCGATTATTGATTTTGAATGTCCGCTGCATTATCGCACAGTAAAATATTCAAAGATAATGGTATAAATTTGAAAGTGTGTCTGTTTATTATTAAGGACGGATTGATTTTTTCAGTCGAAAAGTTTTGTTGTTTTTTAAATTTATCCCCAACAGGGAAAGGCAAAGGACTATAGTCCATACAGCCTAGTCTAAATCGAAAAGTTTGAGAGTTTCGCTTGTCATTCGCTAGAATGACAGAGGATACACTTTATTTCGGGAGGTTATCTTATTACCACGGGAAATCGCTATAATATTATTCAAAAAATAGTTACGATCAGAATAATTAAAAGTAGATTGTAAAGTGGGTAAACATATTTTTTGGAAAATACAGTATTTAAGATTAAAAAAATGCAGTAAGTGTTATAAGTAGGTTATTTCAAATTAGAACTATTCTAATCCAATATATTTTTTGTTTAATTATTACCTTCCATAGTGGACAGACGAGTGTGGATGCAAGCACAGATTGGCTCCTCCAACAATTGCAGCATCACATTCTCCACGAGTAATGGCGAGGTAAGCTTGCTCGAGTGCCTGAGTAGAACTACAACAAACCTCATCTATAGCCATGGATGGCCCTTTGGCATTCAGCCAGTACGAAATTCGATTGGCAAACATTGTTTTACTGCATCTGTAAAAAATAAATAACATCAAAAAAATAAATTATAAATTAAAGAGTCGCACAGTATCAAGTATTCAGCCCGTACCAAGCTGCGATTGGCCTCCCTTCAATACAAGAGGGATCATGCCATAGTCTACCCCACTTGCCGAGTGCGGGTTGGTGCATGTCACTTGTTTTTAAAAATTGAAACGATTAACACAGTTTTCTTCAACGAAAGACGAGTGGAAATCATGATGGAAATTGGGATTTGAATCCGTTTCTGTCGGTTACCCAAGCCAGTGTAATATATCACCGGGCTGCCACTGCCTTACAATACAAGATAATACAAGACACGGCTTCACTATTATGCAAACTATTTGGAAGTTAATGTCCCTAAAAACTAATGCATATCTCGTACTAAAGATATATGTTATTACATTAATAGGATAAATGATTAAAATTAGAACAAGATTAAAGATTTTTAGTAAAAATATTATTTTTAAATTTATTCATTGATAAGGAGATATGATATGCACATGATGATTTAAAATAGCTTTTAATAAAAATTGAGAAGGAATTAAAGGGAAACGATATTTAAAGTTTCATTGTTATCAAAACAACACAATTTAAATACGTGCCATTCAAAGCCACACTATAAAAAAATCATAATTTAAATTTGCTATAAATTCATTCATTAAGTATGAATAAGTGGTTGTTTGTAGGTTTGTTACTCCTAGACGATGAAAGGACTAGGCTCTGGAATGTATAAGACTCATAGACGCACTTGACACAAAAAAAATGTGTATTATATAAAATAAATATTATTACAGCATTTTTAAATCAGTAAATTTCCACAATTATAAATATAAATGGTCGCCTTCCATAGCCGTCACCTACCCTGCAATTCCAAAACCTGTTTTAGAACTTCCGGCATAAAAACAAGATTTTTCGGTTTCAGAAAAGCAACTGCCAACGTATACGCCTACTTTTTTCCCGGATAGTTCCACTGGACTGATTCCTATAAAAATGGGAAAAAAATGAGTAATAAAAGTAAAGGCCAAGTAAAAACGATAGCCTTATATTATATATATATATATATATATATATATATATATATGTAATAAAATTTTATCTTATACGAATCTATATAATCAATATTTTAGAAAATTTTATAGCCATCATTGATACAGACGCCGAATATGTTATAGTTTTTGTATGTCTGTCTGTTTGTGACTGCATCACGAGAAAACCTGTAAACATATTTTAATAAAATTTGGTATTATGGTAGTAGGTTATCCGGGTCATCATATAGGATACTTTTATTCTGAGAAAATATCTTATTTTTTGAGAAATCTACACTTCTCGATAATACGTAACTAGGGACGAACTCGAGAGGAGCGAGGGTCAGTCACTAATCTAATACATAATTAAATCGAAAGTATAGAGAAAAATTGACTTATACTACATCCATTCAATGTTTACCAGTACTTACCGGCATCATAAATGGCTTGGTACACTTGTTCTAACATTTTACGACTCATTGGGTCCATATTGTTTCCTAAGCGATAATGGACTTTGAAAAACTGTGCATCAAAGAACGACAGTTCAGGCACTTTTCCAGTGTACTGGGCGACTTCAGGATGATCATATTTCCAACGACAATTTTCCGCATTAACAGGGTTGATCTATCGGATAGAAAATACAATCAGTAGTTTATTCTCAGTCAACTTTGTTATATGATTTAGTTACACGTAGTTGCAAAAAAAGCAATTAATATATTTTTCAATATTTTTAAGTAAAATCAGCTTCATAAATCGATTAGGCACCTATTGTGAACAAAACGCCTCGTTTAGTGATTGCCTACTTTTAAGTACCTAGTATATAACACTTACAATACCTACCTTTTTTAGCTACACAAACCGCATTGCTGTACCTTGAAAGTGTTTTGAGACCAGTTCTAGATATTTTTTTTAAAATTATGAACCGTTGTGAGGTTCAAAATCTAAAAAAATATTTAATATATCACTAATTTTACGTATACGTATAATCTATGCGCTTTTCCCCCTGCAGCCGCGTCACCTTCGAAGTTTACATTCATTACGAACCGTTTACCTTGTTTTATTTTATCACGTTCCCTGTGTATGCCCCACATATGGGGCACCACGAGGATCAGTTCATACGTGCGTGGCACATATGTGGGGCACAAGCTAAAATAAATTCTATGGCATATAATTCCGCGCACGTATGAAAGTATTTTTTTTTTACTTGCATACACGTGTGAACAATGAATATAATAATTATTTACCATGATGTCCCAGTGAAATTTTATATTGGTTTTGCTGGTATACGTTATGCAAAATTAAACACAGAAAGTGACAATTATTTATTTATTAATAAAAACTCTTTAACTCATTAGCACAAAATATTAATGATATTTATTATAACAAGCCAGAGAAAAAGCTTTTTTACATTTCGTATCCATTTTTTTGCTTTTTTTCGGGCTTGAGCGGCAGTATTACCTTCTTCCACTAAACTTCTGTTATAGCACAAAACTCAGATAAAACTGTCCAATGCTCTGTTTACTCGACAAATTATCGCGGCAAACTGATTTTGACAGATGACTTGTCACATAAATAAAATATTTGTGCATGCATTTCATTAAATTTAAGTATATTTACTCTTTGATTTAAGTTCAGACGTGTGTGACCCCCATATGGGACATGGAGAAAATTCCTCACATCTTATTAAAAAATAATAATAATAAAATCATTACTACTTTTTTGTTTATTTTTATGACAATAAGTTAATTTAAAAACAAAACCACTATACACGTATGGGGTCAAATTATTATTTCGGCTTGCACAGTGAACGTGTTATTAATAGGTTTTTACAATGCTCTGGTGTAAATATTCTTCTCTACATAGTATAAAACAAAGTCGCTTTCTCTGTCCCTATATCCCTATGTATGCTTAAATTTTAAAACTACGCGACGGATTTTGATGCGGTTTTTTTAATAGATAGAGTGATTCAAGAGGAAGGTTTATATGCATAACTAGCGGATCCCGCGGCTTTGCCTGTGCTAAAAATTTGTGCTATTTATAAAAAAGGCTGAATACAATGCTTATGCTCGTGTGTGAATATTCGTTTGTAAACCTAAATTAAATATAATTAACAATAAGTCACTACATACAAATAAAATTGAAGTGTTTTTTTTTATTTTTTTTTTAATTTACAGCTTTTGACTAAATGCATAATATGAAAGTATAGACGGTACTTACATCAGAAAACCATATTTTTTAAAACAAATTTTTGTTTATCTGTCAGTCCGTCTACTTTTTTCCGGCTAATCTCTGAAACGGCTGGACCGATTTTGATGAGACCCTCACTCGCAAATATTTAATGTTATAAGGAGTAACTATAAAATGTTTAATTGATTTTAACCTGCGCAGCGATGCGGACCGGGTTTGCTAGTATGAAATAAAATAAAAAATACTTTGCTTACACCTAGAGTGGGCGCGCTATGAGCAATTTGCCGCTCTCACCAAAAAATCCTTTAGGAAAAAGGTACCAATTATGGAACATGTTCCTAATATGGAATACTATATTTGGACATATTAGGACCTTAATGTAAGCAAGTTTTTTAATGTGTTGACTGATTACTATTTCCCTTGTTTAGCAGATATATTTTTGATCAACATGGCCCCGCCAGTAAAAGAAACAAAAATCATAATGCAAAATACTATTGAAGCGGTCAAACCCCAAAAAATGGGCTATATAATTTACTGCAAAAAAAATTGAGCTATTTAAATTGCCACCAAAGTTGACTAGACTACGCTTAGTATAGTTGAATCAAAAACACCTAGGGTTTTTACTTTGAAGGGTAAAAGATGAATCAGAGCCCTTACATCCGTGGCGAGAGGGTCCTACGAGACAGTTTTTTTGCAATGAGTGCAGCTCCTGATATGTACCCCACTGATCATTTGTTGAATGTTTTGCTCCTGAAAGGAGTACCTAATGGTAATATCACCATGGCACGATGCCGTCCATCAGATTGGATACAGTTGAACATCTTTCTTGATTAGTTTAAGCATATTATCCAGAACGCAAAACCAGTGAAGACAAAAAGGGAGAAGAGTGGATTCAATGCATTGCTTGTAGACAATGGTGTCACGTTGAGTGTTCTGGAGTAAAGAATGTAAATTTTATTTGAGATTTTTGCTTGCAGGGTAAATTTTATTATTCTCTTTTCATTAACGAGACATGATACTAATATGAAATACCGTTTCCATAATAGGGTCACATTTTTGAGAAGCATATTTTTGTTTCATTTGTTTTAATTAATAATATTACGAAAGGAATTTTTGATTTTTTGATTTAATTTTTATTTTTCAAGAAACATCATGACTGCATTTAATTATAACCTATGAGACTGATTAAAAAAGTTTTACTTTTTAAGAATTTGTTTTAGTATTCCATATTCGGTATCTTTCCTCTATAATTCCTTAAACTATTGCTCGTTAAGTTTGTGCTTTTTAGTAGCTGTCCGTACATTAGTTCGCTACTGTTACCGTAAGACTGGAAGCCATCAGTGCGCGGAGGGTCGCTAGAGGAGGAGTTTCTTAGCATCAGGAGTCGCCAAGCGCCAATTTGATCACCACGCGCCTTCTCAGGTAAAATTGTGTCAATTATTTTTATATATATACTATATTTTATGGTTTTTTTTATGGTAAAAAAGGGGGCAAACGGGCAGGAGGCTCACCTGATGGGAAGTGATCACCTCCGCCCATGGACATCTGCAAGCCAGGCTTGCAGATGCGTTGCCGGCCTCTCTGGAAAGGGAGGGAGGTAGGAGGGAGTAAAGAGGAGTGGGCCTCCCGGACTCTCACTCATCGGACGAAACGTGATAGCATAGCTTCCACTTCACGCCGGTCTTCTGTGAGAGAGTGGCACTATACGGGGCGTGCCGGCCCATTCGGCTGCTACCCGAAAGTAACAAGCATGGCACTACCACTTAATAATTGGTGCATTTGTTATAAAAACAAAGAAAAAGTTTTTAGTGTTCAGGGTTCAAAGGTATAAGGAGATTAGCACGAGCATGATAAAGATCGACGAAACCACCAGGCGTGCTACAAATCCTATAATTATTACATTGTATAATGAAACCAAAGATTTGATTTGATGGTTGAACTAAAGGTTTAGATTGGTTTGGATGTTGTAAAATACCGTGCAAAATAGAGAAGGCTGACTCGGAAGGCAGACCCTACCAATAGCCGGCATTCATGTCTGGATGAAGAAGAAGAAGATAATAATGAATCTAAAGGCGGTGTTAATGCCATGGGCCTAATATTAGAAGGTCCTGGTTAAGCTTTATATGGCGAAAAATTCTTTTATTAAGAAGTTAAATGTTCCTTGGAGGAACCAAATTGTTTTCTTTGTACCTATAAAAAAAGATTTATCTTCAAAGAAGGAGGGCAAATGCACTATAATATGTCCAACACAGAAAAATAGGTGCACGAAAAAAGGGTGTTGCAGAGGTCCAAAATTACTGTGCAATGAACATTGCACATACTTAAGTGCAGGCTGTTTTATAAAAAAATATCCTGGAGATGTAGAAAATATGTAATTTTATTGCTAGCTCATGCTAGCTCAGTGGGGTGGCGGACTTTACATGTCTTTCGAAAACTTCCTAGCTTGCCCTTAGACATGCAGGTTTCCTTTCGATGTTCCCCTTCATAATCACCGAATAAAAATGGCTACTGATTTAAAAAAAATTGAGACCCGAGAAACTTAACCGTTTGTCAGTCATTGATTCATACATACCTTGTTATATAAAATATTTGATAATTCCTTCACGTTATGGGATTCAGGATATAACCCTGACATTCCCGATATGAAGACTCTATCTCCGGATCTGCCAGTCTCCATCTCTGGCTCCACAAAAGTTTTATTTGAATCATTGGGTGCCATTGCCTGAAATACAAATAAAATATTTTTATCTATAAAGAACTAATCGCATTTTCATTTCACTAGAAAGATGAGTGAAACTCATCATTCAAACTTATTGTTACAGTTTTTAACATTTTCACATTTCACACTTCATTTTTCATTATAACTACTAAGTTTCATACTAAATTTGTGTATGAAACTAGGTAAGGAATATGTACCTCTAGAACATATATAACCTATAGGTTAAAAAAATCTTTGCAACTACTACTACTCCTAACAGCAACAGAAATTCTTCTAACAATTTTTCATAGTGCTTGAACTTTATATAAAGCGGGGTGCATTCGTTTAAATATTATGAATATTAACTTTCATTTAACCTTTACATGGTAACTATTATGAGACTTTTACTATGTACCAGTTGAGCCCGCGACTTTGCCCCTGCTAAAAGTTCAAAAAATATGCAGTTATTTTTAAAATATTCTAGAACATTAAAAGTTACAAAACGCTACATTCTATTAATAAGTCAAATTTTTTACCCCTTTGGCCTTGTCGGATACAATCTTTTAAGGGGCGTCTACGTGTTGGACTTATGTCCCCACGCTAGCCTTCAAGCTGCAAACTTTTTACTCAAAATATGTTGCATTATATGCATCGTAGTTAACTTTACTTAGTTCATTGAGTTATGACGTCAGAGCCAGATATGTCACGTGATGTGCTATTTTCGAATTCGATTATTTAATAAAATTGTTAAATTAGGTACAATCAAATAAATTTCTATTTGAATTAGATAGCATTTAGTTTCTTGTTTCTAACTGTGTTAATCTAGCAATTAGAAACTATAATTATTACTTATTTCATCTTGATTTTATAGTTTTTAAATACATATAATATTATTTAATTTTTGAAAGATCTGTCGAATAAAAAATATTTCATAAATAAATAAATAATTCAAACTTTGGTTTTTTTTTTGTAATTCAGGGGAAATTATGTTGATCAATGGCAGCACCTAACCCTTTCGACAAATGTCGTCAATGACAATGTCTTGTCTCTTTTCAAAGTAATTATTTTGCGATAGAAAAAATGAGACAAACATTAATTATTTGGACGGATTGATATATTTATGTATCAATTTTGAAAATTTTTGACCCCTCCTCCACCCTATGTAACGCGCCGTAACGATTTCCTGTCCCCCCCCCCCTCCATAAACGTTACGTAACACCCAACTGAAAATTTTTACCCAAATTTCATGCTGCACAAACTACCGGAAAGTCGCTAATTTACTTATGTTATTGTTTTAATCGCGTTTGCGGTAGTAATTAATAAATAAAACAATAGATTTCTAATTCGAAATACATGCGTATTTTATTTATTCATATATTTATTTAATAAATAATCACTCATCATTTAATAAGCATTTGCTTAAGATTCAAATATGTATATTAAATGGGCTCAAAGTCCTAATAAACATTTTCTTAAGATAAGTATTTTTTTTAAATAAAAAAACAATGCTACGTAACGCGTTGTTCAAAGCCCCCTCCCGCCTCCCGCGTATCGTAACGTTATACAAGACCACCCCCCTCCCCCCCAAACTGCGTTACGTAATACTTGAACGCCCCCTAAGTGGGTACGTTTTTTTGCAATGTTTTTATTGGTAGTTGCTCCTCTAGCCTTTTATAACCTCATTGAGTATAACTGTAACATTATCTATGTAAACATATAACCTGATATCTTATATATATAAATGCGAAAAACACTCACTCATCACGAAATCTCAGAAACCGCTGGAATTGGCAGGGAGGTAGTTTATAATTAGTAGGTGAACGCTAAGAACGGATTTTGCGATAGGGCCGGATTAAGGCGGTCTAAGGGCTCTCGCAAGTTTGTATAAAAGTCCTTCATCTTTTGGGCTACAAACTTTATATTTGGCAAGAAGGTAGTTAATTGTTAGCAAACGTCCATTATGAACGAATTTTGCGACAGGGCCGTATTAAGAAGGTCTATGGGCTCGCGCAAGATATTTTTCAATTTCTTCATTTTTTGTGCTAGGAACTTTAAATTTGGCAGGGAGGTAGTTTAAAGTAAGTAAATGTCCATTTAAAACGGATTTTGCGATTGGGCCGGATTGAGGTGGTCTAAGGGCTCTCGCAAGTTTGTATAAAAGTCATTCATTTTTTGTGCTACAACCTTTAAACTTGGCAGGGAATTAGTTAATAGTTAGTAGATGTCCACGAAAGAGGAGTTTTATGACAGGGCCGAATTAAGGAGATCTGAAGGGCTCTCGCAAGTTTGTATGAAAGTTCTTCAGTTTTTGTGACACATACTTTAAATTTGGCAGAGAGGGAGTTAATAGTTAGTAGACGTCCGCTAAGAACGTCTTTTGCGATAGGGCCGGATTTAGGTGGTCTCGATAAATTAATAATAGGAAATTTAAGTTCAGACCACTTGGGTCAAAAAATTTCAATAACTAGTAATATTGTTAACACTAAGCAAAATATAAAATGTAGACCGGTCACTCATTATAAAATTAACATTTTTAAAGAGAAAGTTATGCAACAATTACTTCAAGTGGACATGGCAGTAGATAGTCCCAACTCTTATTATAATAAAGTATTTAATATACTCTTAGACTCGTTCAATGACGTATTCAAAGAGCGCACTGTAATTAAGAACCCTAAAATGAAATTTAGCGACTGGGCGACAGTCGGCATATACCGTAGTAGAGACAATTTGTATAAACTATATAGTATGAAGCAGTGGAATCATGACCCAACGTTCTATACTCGGGTAAGAGCTTATTCAAAAATTTTTAAAAAAGTTTGTCAGCAGGCTAAGTCTATATTTATATTAGAAATAAAATTTTAAATTCTGACAATAAAATTAAAGCCACTTGGGACGTGATTACTCGTACGACTGGCAGATCTAAGCCCGCTAGTGAACCTATCCAATTGTTAATTAATAATGCTACAGTGAGTTCCAATGAAGATGTTGCAAATTCATTTGTAAGTTATTTTTCGAAAATCCCTGAAAAGGTCACATCTTCTTTAAAATCCTCTACTTCAGATGCAATAATTTCTTTGAAAAGTCATACTCCTCACTTCTTCTTCTTCTTCTTCTTCTGCCTGGCATTAATCCCGGCCATTGTTGCCAGGGTCTGCCTTCCGACTAAGTCTACTCCACTTTGCGCGATCTTTAGTGTCCTCCAGGATAAGTCCGTTGGCTCTCATGTCCTGCTTCACGACATCCAGCCATCGCTTCTTTGGGCGTCCGGGAGGTCGAGCTCCGGGAACAGACATATCAAGGCACTTTCTTCCGACATAGTCCTCAGATCGACGCGCGACATGGCCATACCACCTCAGACGACGTTCTTGGAGCTTATCCGCTACGTCACGGACCCCGAGACTACCTCGGATGAACGTATTGCGTATGCGGTCAGCCCGCGTTACGCCACACATCCACCTCAGCATCTTCATCTCCGTGACGTGAAGCTCCTTAGTGTGTCGAGATAGTGCTGGCCAGCACTCGCTCCCGTATAAAAGGACCGGTCGGATGATGCTCTTGTATATCTGTCCCTTGAGCTTGGGCGGTATTTTTCGGTCGCAGACCACACCTGTGACCTCTCGCCATTTGGCCCAAGCAGCGCTTATACGGGCTTGGATGTCGTGATCGATGCTTCCGGACTCGTGCAGGACGGATCCAAGGTACTTGAACTTCTCCGACTTAACGGCTGGTTCAAGCCCTATTTGAATGGTGCTAGAGTCCGGATTCCCGCAAGTCATGTACTCGGTCTTCGCCACATTTAGCTTAAAACCACCGTTCTCAAGCGTACCCTTCCAGAGGTTCACCTTACGCTCCAGCTCCAGCCGGTTCTCATCAACGAGCGCGATGTCATCAGCATACATCATTAGCCACGGAGGCTGGTCCTGGATGCATGCCGAGACTACATCTAGTACTACGTTGAATAAGAACGGGCTAAGAGTCGAGCCCTGGTGGACCCCAACAGTAATCGGGAAGGGCTTGGTATCGCCAACAGAGGTTCTAACCACGGAAGCGGAATTGCGGTACATGTCTCTGATAATGTCAATATATACTTCAGGCACACCTTTAGATCGCAATGCCCACCAGATGCATTGACGCGGCACACAGTCAAAGGCCTTCTGCAGGTCCAAGAATACCATGTGCAGAGCTCTCCTTTTCTCTCTGTAAGCCTCGATTAAAGTTCTGAGGGCAAAAATGGCGTCCATGGTGCCCGATCCCGGCTGAAACCCATATTGACACTCAGAGACAGTACACTCTTGACGGAGCCTGAGGTCGATCACGCGTTCGAAGAGCTTCATGGTGTGACACATGATTTTGATCCCTCTATAACTACCGCATTCCTGAACACTGCCCCTGCCTTTGTATACAGGGGTGATGCAGCTAAAACGCCACTGATTAGGCATCCTTCCAGTGTTCAATATGCAGTTAAAAAGATCAGTAAGCATGAGCACACCAACAGAGCCCAACGATTTCCACGCCTCGATTGGTATGTCGTCAGGACCCACCGCTTTTCGGTTCTTCATGCGGCGAAGACAATCTCGAGTTTCGTCAGGTGTTATTGGGGCAACAAGTCCAAGGTTAGGAGGTGGTTCGGGTGGAAGACTATATGGGTGCTGATGGTTCAGCAGCTCCTGGAAGTAGCCTCTCCATCTCTCCTTCACAGAGGCATGGTCACAAAGCAGCGTGCCGTGGGAGTCCCTGACGCAAAGACATTTTGTGATATCTTGCGTCGCTTTATCTCGGGCACGTGCCAGCTTGTATATGAACTTTTGCCCCTCCGCAGTATCTAGCTTATCGTATAAAACATACTCCTCACTGTGATCACCAATTTAAATTTTCATATGTAGATGCGAATGAAATAATTAAAATATTTAAAACTATTAATCTTAAAAAAACTGGTGATTTATGGGGCATGTCTGTTAAATTACTTAATACAATAATAACAAACATTGCACCACAATTATCTCTTATATTCAATAAATACTAATACTGGAATATTCCCTGATCTTATGAAAATTAGTAAAATAATACCTCTTTTTAAAGATGGTGATAAAAATGACCATGGCAATTATAGACCTATTTCTATATTGCCATGTATGAGTAAAATCTTTGAGAAACTTATTTTAAGTCAACTTCTGACTCATTTTAACGCAAATAATATTTTCCATAGTGAACAGTATGGTTTTACTAAAGGCAGATCTACAGCCGATGCGGGAATTGCGCTTCTTAGACATATTTATGACGCTTGGGAGAAATCACAGAATGCAATTGGAGTTTTCTGTGATTTGTCTAAAGCTTTTGATTGTGTGAAACATGAAACTCTTTTGCTTAAATTTGCACATTACGGTGTTCGTGGTATTGCTCTCGATCTACTTGCTTCTTATCTTACTGATAGAGTTCAGAAGGTCGCAGTAAATAACGTCAACTCTTCTGGTTCTCCTCTTAGAATGGGTGTTCCGCAAGGATCTATCCTAGGTCCATTTTTGTTTTTAGTTTATATTAATGATCTCCCGTTTTATGCCGATAAGTTGTGTGATATTGTACTCTTTGCGGATGATACCTCCTTAATTTTTAAAGTTGATAGAAAGTCAAATAATTACGACGAAGTAAACAGTGCATTATCGCATATACTTCACTGGTTTAACATTAATAATCTGGCTTTAAATGCCAAGAAGACAAAATATATGCAGTTTTTATTACCTAATGTAAAAAGACAGAATTTGAATTTGTATCTCAATAACGACACATTAAATACGGTAGATTCCACGGTCTTCTTGGGATTGACATTAGATTCGGGTCTGCAATGGGGTCCTCATCTCTCGTCTCTTGCGAGTAGACTGAGCTCAGCTGTTTTCGCTGTTAGAAAAGTCAAGCAGCTAACGGACATTGATACTGCCAGACTTGTTTACTTCAGTTATTTCCATAGCATTTTATCTTATGGTATTTTGTTGTGGGGTAATGCAGCGGACATTAAATCGATATTTATTCTACAAAAAAGGGCCATTCGGGCTATTTATAACATAAGCGCTCGTGATACTCTCCGCGGACTTTTTAAAGAAATAGGAATTCTTACGGTTGCTTCGCAATATATATATTGTAACATTATGTTTGTTCGGCAAAATATTAATTGCTATTCAAAGCACAGCGACAAACACAGTATAAATACTAGAAATAAGGATAAACTTGTAACACCCAGTTTTCGCCTACAAAAGGTAAACAGATCGTTTATGGGGCAAGGTGTACGCATGTATAATAAAATTCCACAGTCCATATTGAACTTGCCTTTGAGGCAATTTAAATCAAAAATTAAAAATATGTTATTGAATAAAGCTTATTACACTATAGTGGAATACCTGGTAAATGTGTGGGATTAGTGACTTGTTGTGTCTCACGTAGGATAAATAGATAAATTGTAATACAATATTGTTACCAAATATTTTTTTGAAAAGAGCAACTGTTGAGTTTCTCGCCGGTTCTTCTCAGCAGAACAGCTTTCCGAGCCGGTGGTAGTTTACTCACAGACTTACAGACTGACTTTTAATTTTGATAATGTAAAAATGACGATTCAAAAGAGCTTGTAAAAGTCTATTTGAATAAAGAATATTTTGATTTGATTTGATTTGATTTAAGGGCTCTCATTAGTTTGAATGAAATTCTAAATTTTTTTATGCCACTAACATTTAAATTTAGCAGGGACGTAGTCAATAGTTAGTGGATCTCCGCAAAGAATAAATTTTGTGACAGGGCCGGATTAAAGACTCTAAGAGCTCTCATTAATTGGTATGAAAATCTTTTATTTTTTGTACAAGAAACTTTAAATTTAGCAGGGAGTTAGTTAATAGTTAGTTTACATCCGCAAATAACGAATTTTGTGACAGGCCCGGACTGAAGAGTCTAAAGGCTGTCGCAAGTTTTTATGGGAGTCCTTCATCTTTTGTGCTAAACACTTTAAATTTAGTAGAGGTGGTTATTGTTAGTAGAAGACCGCTAAGAATAGGTTTTGAACAGGGCTCTGCGAGATTCCTTTAATTTTTGTGCTACAATTTTTAAATTTGGCAGGGAGGTAGTTAATTGTTAGTAGACATCCGCAACTAATGAATTTTGCAACAGGGCTGAATCGAGGAAGTCTTAGGGCTATAGCAAGTTTGTATGAAATTCCTTCATCTTTTGTACTACGAACTTTTAATTTGGTAGTAAGTAATTGTCAATAAAAGTCCACTAAAATGTTTTTTCGACAGGGCCGGATTAAATTGGTGTAAGGGCTCTCATAAGTTTTTAAGAAATTCCTTCATTTTTGTGCTAAAAGTTTTAAATTTGGCAGGCAGTTAGTTTATAGTTAACAGATAACTTTTAGGACAATACTAATCGGACACTCCATTCAAAAGATAATTTAAAAATGTCAATCAAAACAAAATACTAATAGAAAAGTAAAACGCAGCACAGCGGGCAGCGGGGCGAGGGAGGGGGAGCCGAGTGCGGGAGAGGGGTGTGCACATATATGTAATTATTTATTTGTATATTTACGATGGGTTTTGAAAAAACTGGAGTGATTTTAAAAAAATAATTCAGGTAATCATAAATAGATAGATAAACCCAGCGAGTGATCGAGTGAAGTTTAGTAGCAATTAAAAAATAAACGCGGCCGAAGCCGCGGGGCAGGGCCGGATTTAAGGGAGGACAATCGGGGCAACTGCCCGGGGCCTCCACAAGAGAGGGGCCCCCACATAAATTGAATTTATTAAAAAAAAACTTACACAACTATAGGGTATATACTATATAGCTCGAATGTCAAGCAAAATGCAAAAAAAATCTAGTTAACGAGTTTTCGACTTATGAAGAACTTTGATGTACATATGTTTTAACTGCTGAAATTTCGAGCGACTAAGGCACGATTTCTCATTATATTTTTCGATTTGTAGAGTCAAATTTGAATAACATTTCAACTTTAGCATTATTTATTATATTTTAATTTTACTTGCGGCAGCGTATTGTTTTACTGTGTTTCTCGTTAGAGCTATCGCTCTGGGGACACAATGCGGGGTGTGGTGCGCGGGTTTCACGCCGCCCACCTGCTTTTCTCCCCTCCGATTGGTTGCCGATTCATTTCACACCTTCGTTGCTCGTCGCGTGTGTACGTCGCTTTTGCTCGATACTTCATTACCATTTTTGTTTCTGCTTTACTCTGGCTTCACAATTTAAGTTCTGTTCGTTGTTCTGCTTCATCGATAGTGATCGTGTAAGTATTTTTTTTTCTTTTCCATGTGCACCTCATTTAAATAAAGTTCAAGAACGTTGTAGAGAGATACCTATTCGCGTTATGCTACCCGGGAATCGTTGGGGATCGATTATGAACAGTTCTTTGATTGCAAGTTACTGCATTTAATGCGCATACTCGTGCAAATAATAATAGTTTATGTTTAATCGAAAGTTGGTGCACGCAAGCGCCGACGCGCAGCTCACGGTGTGACGATTTCGTTTTTCTCTAGTTGCCTATTTTTGCGACATGCTGATAACAAAAAATATTTGTGCGACTAATTCTAAGAGATAACAAAAGTTGTATGTAATATGTTTCCTTTCTTTTATAGTTGAACTATGTGTGATAGTGATCGCCACAAAACTCCTCGAGTATTCGCTAGTGGTTCCCAGAAGAGAAAAATACAAGCGGAACATGAAAAGAAAACCGAGGAAGTTATAACTAAAACACCCAAATTGACCAATTATTTTAGTACATCAACCAAAAATCAAGTTCCGCAAGATGCTGAAAATATAGTAGGAGATGCCAAAGTAGATAGAGATTTGGTGGATAGTATTCAAGATAATCCAGACATCCAGATAATTGCATCAGACGACACCACAGCTTCGAAAACTTGTGAACAGAGTCATGAGGAAACAGAATTTTGTGGTTTCAAGAATGACATTGGTCTTTGGCCCGAAAATATAACAGAAAAAATGATTACATATTGGGCAGAAAAAGGTTCTACAGACCTTCAAAATTGTGATGAAGTAACTTTACAGAATTCAGTCCGACAAGACCAGTCGCGAGATCATTCGAACATTCTTCGGAAATGTTCAAAGAATATGTTTACACGCCGGAATAAAAATCGAGAGACCGTCAACCGATTTTGGCTTTGTTTTTCTCCAACTACGAGTAGATTATATTGTTATGCGTGTAAATTAATGTCCACAAAAAAGACGAAGTTAAGTGGAGAAGGCTTTTGTGACTGGAAGCATGCATTTGATCGTCTAAACGAGCACGAGACGTCAAAGACTCACTTGGAATCAGTAATGAGTTTAATGCAGCGGCGAAAAGTCACAGGACGCATTAACCAAGGCCTAGCCATACAAGAGGCACAAGAAATCCAGTATTGGCGGAAAATCCTCAGAATTATCGTCAGTACTATTACATTCATTGCTGAGCGCGGATTAGCCTTCCGAGGTGATGATGAAATTATTGGTTCACCGAGAAATGGAAATTACCTCGGAATTCTGGAATGGCTAGGCGAATATCAACCACTTCTCGCAAACCATTTGAAAGAAAATGCAAATAAAGGGAGTGGTCATGTTAATTACCTTTCGTCTACGATTTGTGAAGAACTGATCAGTTCCATGGGTGATAAAGTTCTCAATGAAATAATATCAAGAATTAAAAAATCTAAGTATTACTCGGTGTCAGTAGACTCCACACCCGATGAATCTCATATCGATCAATTGACTATAGTTGTTCGATATATTGAAGGATCGATGCCAAAAGAAAGATTTCTGACCTTCCTACCAAATAGTGGCCATACTGGTGAAGCCACAGCAAATACTTTACTAAAATTTTTAGACGATCATCAAATTCATATTCTCGATTGTCGCGGCCAATCTTACGATAATGCTGCAAATACAAAGGTATGCAAGCTCTGATTTTGGAGAAAAATCCTTTAGCAGTGTTTGTACCATGTTGTGGTCATTCTCTTAATTTAGTTGGTAAGGCTGCTGCTAATGCTTGTACATCGGCTGTTAAATTCTTTAGTTTCGTTCAGAATTTATATACATTTTTCACAGTAAGTGCAGAAAGATACCGCATTCTAACTGAAAAGTTATCGGATAAAACAAACAAACAGTTCTACGTGTTGAAAAGGCTTAGCGATACACGCTGGTCTTGTCGAGCTAAAGCTACGAAAACTATTGTTAACGGTTATTCTGAAATCAAAGAAGCTCTAACCAGCATATCTTGTAATAAGGAGCAAAAAGATATCGTGAGAATTGAAGCAACACATCTTCTGGAGCAGATGAGTTATCTCGAAACCGCTCTATTTGCCATCTTTTGGAACGACATTTTGGAGCGATTTAACGCTACAAACAAGATGCAGGACCCGCAGATGACTCTTGAGTCTGCAATGCATGCAATGAATTCACTGAAATTATTTGTTGAATTCAAAAGAGATGAATTTGACAAATACGAAGAAGCCGCTAAAGGAATATCAAGTACTGATCAGTACGTACAATCTCGCACTAGAATTAGAAATGTGAGGTTGGATCCGCTCGATTATATGAAAGCACAAGATGCTAACTTGTCACCAAAAGATAAATTTAAAGTGTCAGGCTTTATCCCCGTGATCGATCAGCTGTGTGTTTCTCTTATCGAAAGATTGCATGCATACGATACTGTACGAGAAAAATTTGGATTTCTTAATAACTTAGAGGAGATGGATGCTGCAAGTTTGTATGCTGCAGCAGATAAACTAGTAAACGTTTACAAAGACGATTTAGAACCTAGTCTTGGTAATGAGATGGTTCAATTTGTATATTTAATTAAGTTATACAAATCAGACTTTAATAAAGACATATCTAAGGAGCTGTTCTATTTTGAAATTCTTTAAAATCAAAGTTTTAGAGCTACATTCCCAAACATCGATATTACACTGCGAATGTACTTGGTTTTGATGGTGTCAAGGTGGTTAATAGAATTCTAAGAAATAAATAAAATATGTTTGATTATGTGTAGAATGTTTAATCTACTTACAAAAAATAAATTCATTCGTTTAATATATTTTTTTAAATTATTAACTGCATTATTATCATACAGCCTTTATAAAACAACTAGCTGACCCGTGCCCACTTCGTTGGGCATAATGTTAATAATCCTTTTTTAGTACAGAGTGTTTAAATAATTTAAATTATTTTATTAATATTAAAAATTAAATTATCTATACTAATATTAAAAAACTACTTTTTGTCACTTAAATATAAAAGTTAGACATATGCTGTTGTTGACTTTTTTGTAGGCATTTTTAAGCTCCACATCTTTTCTCTAGAACTCAAAAATATATCTTTCATAGTTAAGGCAGCGTTCGTAAGAAACGCTTTCATTCGACCGTTTTTTCTCCGATTCACTTTGCAAAACGGACTACCACGTAAAAGCCTTTTTATTTTTCGGTTTTTTATATAACCTATGACACTCAGCAATAATTTGGCTTTCTATTGGTGAAAGAATTATTAAAATCGGTTCAGTAGGTCCCGAGATTACCCCTTACAATTTAACAAATAAACAAACTTTACTTCTTTATAATATTAGTATAGATGTACGTCAAAAATATTTTTTTTCTATTTTTTATATAAAACCATTTTGTAATTACAAACTTTTGTGTGCGCGATGGTATTTTGATCTGACGAACCAATAGCGAGCCAAGCAATGCTATGTGCCTGTACACAAAAGTCTAACTTAACAAGAAATGCGTCATGAAGACTAGGTTAGAGGCTTTTGTTGAAATGAGACTCAGTATTTAAAAAAGCTTATAATTCGCGTCTTTACAAGGTCCAATCCAATTTTTATTTTCTTAAAATAAAGAAGCAATAATCCGTGAATATTGTATAAACATTCTAAGCGACAGTTGACAAAGTCGTTGGCCTTATAGCTATTTTCGAATAATCATCCCATTTGTATATGTACTAATTCCCAATTGATCTATATTTGCTCACCAATTTTTCACTTTCATTTCTCACCAGAAATAAGTAATCTCAAAAGCATCTTCACCTCTATTACTCATAATTTTGTATCACATATGCGTGTACATGTAACCTAATATTAAGGGTGCTTCCAATTTTTTTTATGGGCTGAATGTTGGCCTGAATCTCCCTACACCCAAAGAGCCATGACCGATCGTTTTATGACCGTGTAGTTCTTTAGGTATGTCTGCTAGCTCATACGCTTCTTAAAAATCAGTCCAAATGTTTATGCCAAGGGCTGAGTGACTGTCATCACCCGACTGCGTGATAGCGCTAACTCAGCAGAAATCTGTACATGAAAAGGATACCCTGCTTGTTGTTAATTTTTTAATCAGCCTATACGTCAAGATACGTTAAAGTCAAGACACCTAGAAACCAGCACTTGAATAAAATATTAACTTTGAATATTATATTAATCTTAAAGGCAATAAGCAATTAGAGCGTATTCCAGTGACCACACTATGGATTCATAAGAATTCAATAGTACTCCAAAACAATGAATAATAAAGGAAACATTAACAATTAGCACATTCACGTAAAATCGCGAGTCGTGACACCCGCAGGAGCAGTATACAAACCACGAGCTGGCTAGCGCCATTATTCACATCGTATCAGTCCTTAGTTATATAGTTAGATAGACTAAGAAATATTGTAAAAGTATTTAATTAAATATATTTTTTTTAAATGTTTATCTTCAGTAATATTTTGACTTGTGTGTGGCGCCAATTTATTTTCCTTGAATGCAAGAATTAATATAAGTTTTGTTATTATATTTTTGTTTATCTGTTCAATAGAATGTCCTCATTATGGTTGAAATTGGTCATGAGATATAAATATTATTACTTATCCTAAATTCTACAGTTACTACTCTTTTACAGCTACGTTTAAAGCAAATATTTAAAATCATTTTCAGGTCAAACATGAACAATAAACTATTTTGTTTGCGTCATAATATGTATGTTTATGTATAGGCATATTTGTAAGTATAATGTATATATTCAGTCATGTACTTTGTCATGTTAGAATACAGTAATAGTCTATATATTATAATCTATACTTAATATTATAAAGCTGAAGAGTTTGTTTATTTGTTTGGTTGAACGCGCTAATATCAGGAACTACTGGTCCGAATTGAAAAATTCTTTTTGTGTTGGATAGTCCGTTTATCGAGGAAGGCTATAGGCTACATTACATCATGCTACGACAAATAGGAGCGGAGCATCAATGAAAAATGTTTCAAAAACGGAAGAAAAATATTTCTTTTGATTTTCAGCCTTTAGAACGCGAGGGGAGCCGCGGGAAAGGCTAATCTATAATATAAATGCGAAAAATACTCACTGACTCATCACGAAATGTATAAACAAGTCATACTCGTATATAGGACATGAAATTCAAATGTAAATTGAAATAAATTTTAAATAGAGTAGTAGCAAGAATTTACATTAAAACAGAGTGTTGTACTGATAAAAAATATTTAATTTTAATCTAATCATACAATATTTTCATATATATTTAGATTCATATTCTTGAACGATAAGTTGTTTAAGCTCCGTTATTCGTTGAGAAATTCTACCGTTGTAACGGAATCAGCTTCAAGAAACACTGATGTTTGTTTGTTGCCGTTGCTCAATAAAACGGTCCTTTCGTGGCCACTGAAAAATAAATTAATCAATCTATCTATTTATATAAATAAAAATGTATGTTGCTTAGCGCAAAACTCGAGAATGGCTCGATCAATTCGGCTATTTTTTATGTTTTTTAAGGCACACGAAAGGTTTTAATAATAAAAATAAATTATAATTCAAAGTTTGTAAAAAACTTATACTAAGCGAGCGAAGCGAGGGTGAGTCGTTAGTAGTACAATATTTATTGAACTTAAAGTGATTTGCTATCCCAATTCCCTTATCCCCTTACGCTACTGAGTGCGGACCTCTTCGAATTTAGTAAGATTTTTATAAGGTAGAAGGTGAATATTAGTACGAATTAGTCAATTATAGATACGCGATGAAATCTTGTGCTCAGTTTGTAGTGACCTTACTTGCTGTGCCGGCGGTCGCAGGTTCGAGTTCCGCTGAGGCATTCATTTCTTGAACACGAATCTTGTACTCCAGTAATTAGTGTTTATATTTATAATATGTGTTTCTATAGTAATATGTGTATAGTGTACCAACTATCTAATGTGTTGTGAATTCTCTCCGTTCATGTCCTAACCTATTTATTTATCATCATAATTGTAGTACAATTGTAAGTAAACATACCTACAACGCAAAATATAAGCGAGCAATCATTTCTGAATTAGTTTTAACCATTTTCATTATCCACTAATTACTTAATTATTAGTACTTACTTGTTATAAATAATCATGACAATAGTATTTCTTGGCGTAATAAAAGCTACTTGATGTAAATACGAACTGAACAACGACTTCTTTTCAGTCACTTTTATCCTTACTGAATCTCGCGGAATAAATTTAGAAAAATGACCCATAGCATAAAACATTGGCTGTTTGAAGAACTCCTTCCTTTTCTCATCGACGATTATTGCTGAATCAACATAATTTTCATCCCAATTTGGACCCCCTTTGGTATTTAGACATAAGTTCCAGTCGATCCACCCAACTAAATTGTAGTTAAGATCCTGTGAAGAGATTATATTATTACAATATTATTCATTACTTTAAAACAATTTGTACAAATAAAAACTATATTAACAAAGTAAATATTTCAATTTAATCAATTTTAGTTAATTTGATTGATAAATTTTGAGTGTTAAAAACGTTTTAAAACATATTCATTAGAAAGTGTAACTATCACTTTGAACTTTATAATCGTCATTATAATAATAGAATATTAAATAAAAATAAGAATAATAAATAATTACTTCCAAAATATCCAGAATATAGGATTTTGCTCTATCCCATGATCCTGGTACAACTTTCTCAGATTGCCACGGGAAACTACCTGTAACAAATGTGTACATAATATAAATATGTAACAATACTTGACTGTGTCTGTTAAATAAAGAAAACCATTATTTTTACTGTCATGCTTCTTTATTACATCTTCTTTTTGCTTTTCTATTTGGTCATTTTTTTACCATGCTGAGTACAACAATCATCTTAATGAGGATATGAAGTTGCTGCTGACAAATTGGTGCGGTAAGTAGCTCTGTATCTTTCAGAATTAACTCCCACCACCTTGTCTTTTTTCTCTTTATTCTATTAATTTTTACAAACCATACATGTTGATTTTACAAATCAACGTATATCTTTTACCTTCGGGTAGCAGCCGAATGGGCCAGTATGCCCCGTATAGTAGGTACCACTCTTTAACAGAAGACCTGCGTGAAGTGGCAACTATGTTCTCGCGTTTCGTCCGATAAGTGAGAGTCCGGGAGGCCCACTCCCCATCCCTCCTCCCTCCCTCCTACCTCCCTCTTCCTTCCCTCTCTCCTACCTACCGCCCTCCCCCCCTCCTCCCTACTTACCTCCCTCCCTCCCTTCTACCTCCCTCCCTCCCTTTCCTGAAAGGCTGGCAACGCATCTGCAAGCCCTGCAGTCTTGCAGATTTCCATGGGCGGAGGTGATCACTTCCCATCAGTTGAGCCTCCTGCCCGTTGGCACCCTTTGTACCATAAAAAAAATATCAAATATTACCTTCGCATGCTTCCGTAGCCAAAATAAACTTGTCAGGATGAGTTAGAGTTACTATTTCAAAAACAGCAGGTGGTACAAATTTATCCGTATAATAGTGTACACCAATACCATCTATGTACTTAAGTGCATTTGGGTGACGACTCAGCATCTAAAAAAGTTTTAGTTACAGCTATTTTTAGTTAGTATATAACAAGAGTCCAATATTGTTATAATAATTTTAAAAAAGTAAATTTATTAGGCACAATATAAAATTAAGTATTACAAAAGATTAGAGAAAAGTCTTGCTCAAAATTTTGAGGGATAACCTACTTAGTTGAGCTCTTACTAAATTTCGGTAAAATCAGACCTTTTAACAAGTTACTACATATTAAAATCAACATTATAAAATCCTTTATTTAAATTTCCCTTTTAAAGTATCGCCGTCTTTATGCTCAGATACTTAGTAGGTAGGTGCTTAAAAGTATAACTAGTACTACAAAGAAACTGCTTTATATGTCTTACTTCTTATTATCTTACCACATTAAACCAATATGGAATTGTGATTCTCTGATCATCGCCGGTAATAATTTTGACATCTCTAAAGTATGAATTGCGAATAGTGGGCCCCAAATTATTCACAATCCATTTTCCCTGAAAAAGACTAGATATTAGCGCTATTTATTCATTCTCTAAAATGTTTGTGATAAAATCTATAACATTGTTGTATTTACTTAAGATTTAACATAGCATATTTAATAAATAAAATACTTAATTTACGTTAATAACATTAATATGGTCAATATTGCACTTACCATTTCCATCATGTCCCATCCAAGGGAGTTAAATGTAGATAGCGCAAATGCTCCATTAATAGGCTCGTTAGTGGTTGTTATTCCCCATATAGGAATACCCGACTCATTATATTTTTGTATAAATCTAAGAATTATAAAACTATTTCATTAAGAAATATTGGGTAATATTGTTTGTACTATATTATACTAGCGACTCGCCCTCGCTTCGCTCGGGCTCTTCCCTAGATTTAGCACAGGTAAAGCCGCGGGATCTGCTAGTTATGCATATAAACCTTCCTCTTGAATCACTCTATCTATTAAAAAAAACCGCATCAAAATCCGTTGCGTAGTTTTAAAGATTTAAGCGCACATAGGGATATAGGGATATAGGGACAGAAAAGGCGACTTTGTTTTATACTATGTAGTGATGATTAAGCAAATATCAATGGTGTCAAATTGCTATGTTACGATTTTCAGGCTAATAAAGAATAATTAAAACTCCGGTCAATGGTTCATGCCATGTTGAATTAAACACAAATAGGTACACTGTTTTTCTTTTTTAAACTTAAGCCCTTATTGAGATTATAAGACACGACCGTGGTCGCAAGAACGTCAGGTATATTTTATAGTCTGAGGATTTCTTGAAAAGCAAATAGCATAGAGTAACTCTGGACTCAAACTCTTGTTCGTGAAAGTAAAATAACCGAGTATTATGTATGTCATTGGTTTTAACTTTACGCTATATCTCCTGTACATAAATACTATTTGATGAATTTTAAGATAACAACCCATATCTACTGTATATAGATATACTACGATGGTACGTTCAATAAGATCGTGAACATCAATATGGTCAGCTTGTTGAATTTTTTTTATATTTTATTCTGAATTAGTGCTTGACTACGTTACACCTGATGGTAAGTGGTAACGCAGTCGTAGATGGTAAGTCGCACTAATTCAGTAGCCTCCTACTCACTCTTGTCTTGAAGACACCCATATTGTAATCGGACGGAAACACTGACGCAGGCAGGTTGTTCCAATCCTTAGCCGCAGGTATAATAAATGACGAAGCGAAACGCTTCGTCCGGACGGGTGGAATGTCCACGATATAAGGATGGAGACCAGCCGTTCGTCGAGTCGTCCGATGATGGAAAGGGGGAATTAATTCGTGTAATTCCTGGCGCAAGAAAGTAGGGCCAAACGGGTCTCTACGGTCTCTCTCGGAAACTACTCATGCTAGATATTTAGATAATTTGGTTTTGCTTCCGAAAAACACCGAATAAGGCTCGATCGCCCAGGTCTTACTTTAAGTGATAGTCAGCATAGGTTTGAAAATATTCGGGCTTAAGTCTATTGAGTCCTCCGTAAGTAGTTTCAGTTTTCATCCAAACTGGAGGAGACCATGTAGTTGCTACAATGTGTATGGGAGCTTTTGCAACTTGCATCATTGATTTTATCATAGGTATCTGAAAAACAAAAACACAACTATTTATCTCCCACTCAGACTTATTAATATGAATATCTTGTTCAAGTACCTCGCCATACTTTTCTTTCACTAGATAGAGCTGTGAAAATCGTACGTAATCGTGATAGATGTTCCGAAATGGGTTGAGTTCGAGAATTTTAATTCAATAAATTTGCATATTTAAAATGATTACTTTAAGGTAACTTTACCACTTCAAAATTTAAAATCTTGTTTTCCTGAGATTAGACTTCAGAGTATGTTTAAATGCATAATTAGAGTAGTTAAAACGAGCTAAACTTACTTTATACTTCACATCTTCGAGTGCCAGTGTGTAATTGGTGAGGTAAGTATCGTTTACAGGAAGTTCATTGTACGCATAAGGACGAGTAGAAAAGTCACAGCCACCGATCGGGACTCGGAGCATATTATACTCAAGGCCTTTCTCGCTGAAATATGACCTGAAAAATACATTAATAATATATAAGAATAATTACGCACTGAGATTATGTAGTTATAAGTAATTATCTATATACTTATAATCAAATACTAATTGAGTCGAATCTGTCTATTAAACTAGCGACTCACCCTTGCTTCGCTCGGGTTCGTTCCTTGGTGCCTTTAGAATAAGTTTCTTTCAAACTTAGAATTTTTAAACTTTTTTATTATAAAAACACACATAACACACAAAAATAAAATTAGCCGATTTGGTCGAGCCATTCTCGAGTTTTGCGCTTAGCAACATTCATTTTTATTTATATAGATTACGAGATATGCTTAGAAAATCTTATTGAAATAGTATCGATACAGAATCTATAGTTTGTAGAATGTTCGTATGTCTGTCTGTGTCTATATTACGACAAAACTATCGGACAGATGAAATTTGCTATGATTATTGTTGATTATCCGGGATAGTTTTTAGTGCGGGAAACATCTCATTTGTGAGTCTATACTAACTGTTTAAACGTTTTAAGAGCGAACATTACTAACTTATGAATAACTAGCGACTCGCCCTCGCTTCGCTCAAGCTCTTCCCTAGATTTAGCACAGGCAAAGCCGCGAGATCCGCTAGTTATGCATATAAACCTTCCTCTTGAATCACTCTTTCTATTAAAAAAACCGCATCAAAATCCGTTGCGTAGTTTAAAAGCATACATAGGGATATAGGGACAGAGAAAGCGACTTTGTTTTACACTATGTAGTGAAGATAATTTATCATATAAAATAACAGACTTTATCAAACTATCTTGTAGTATTGGAGGCAAGCTCTTCCAATTTATTGCCGCAGCATCTGTAACAGCACCTCCAAAACCTTGTATTTTTTGATAACTCGTCTTTGTATCGAGTTCAAGGATTGTCGGACAACATGAACCTGTAAAATGATATTATTTACTTGAAATGTTACTTAAATATGGAAACTTGTTTTTTTTCTGCTAGAATCTTTAAAGCGATTAAGTCATTATGAACGTTTATCGCGATCTCTTTGCTAAAGGTATTTATTTTTTAATAATTTAGTACGAGCTGGTTATAAACTAATTTATAAACGCAGGTCCAATTGGTAATTAAATAAAATTAGGTTATGTCTTAAATTGGTACATAAGCTTTCCATTCAGGATTTCACTAACAATTGTTTGGTCCTTATAGCGTGAAGAGGCAACATACGTACTCACCCACAAGAATTTGCTTTAATACAACATGATCATAGTTCACAATTTTCAATACAACTTTTACAACTTACTGATATCTTTGTCAGTCCATTTTCCCTGGCTTTTATTAAAACGAAGTCCGGCCTATAAATAAGTAATACATATTTATATTTAATAAATCATAAAGCCATTAAAATAATTTATTTGAAGGAATTTTTCAACTGTTGATTGAAATTAATTAAAAATTAAATACATACAATCGTTCTTAAGTATTTTTGAAAATGGGTTGGGTTTACTATCGTTTGGCAGAAGTTGGTGAGTGAAACTAATATATACGGTAGGGGTTTATTCACTGATCATAATAATAGCACTCTAAACACAAGGTAATTCATATTTTTGAAGAAAACTAATAAAGCTTACCATAGATGACGTATAAGCTATATAGAAGCCTGTCTTAGGGACCTCTCTGGTGATATCATCGCAGTAGGAGGTGTTACATACACACACTGTTGACTGACCTGGTATTTGCCTGGTAGCACATGGCCTATCTGTTAGAAAGTTTAAATTGAAAAATATTTTAATTTCAACTTAGCAACTAACTTTGAAAGTTAAGATACATTTTGATATGTGCTTTTAATTAAAATAAAGGTATAGATGAAAGGCCTTGTAAGGATTACATAACTTTCATGGTGCTGCAATTTTCACAGATAATTTCAGTAAATTGACCTAAAATAAACAATTCTTTTTAATATTACGCTCATTGCCCAAAGGTAATACAAGAATAACTTATTTAACTAAGCTTTGCTAGGGTTCATTTTAAAACCTATAGATTTCTTCCGCGCCGAAATCAATAGATAAAACCAATAAATTAAAGTAACTTAGCGATATAGATGCTAATGCATGTCTCACTTTTAAACATTTAAACCGATTTTAAACTATATTTTGTGTAGTGATACTCTTACTGAACCTGAACTTAATACTCGCGTCAACATTTAGGGTAGCTTTTACTATAGGAAAATATTTCACGAAAAAATACATTGGTTCTATAGAGCTGTTGAACTGTGAACAAAAGGCAGTGGTAACCCAGCGATAAATAACCGAGTGATGCGGGTTCAAATCCGGGTGTCACATCGCAACATATTTTTATGTACGAATAATTTCTATCATGATTACCACTTGTCTTATGGTGAAAGAAAACATCGTGAGGAATGCTGCATTTCTGAGAAAACCCAGCAAGTTTTCGAAAGACATGTGAAGTCCGCCAACACGCACTAGGCCAGCGCATTGGACTATGGCCTGATCCCCCTCGTAGCCTCGTACTGAGGAAGGCCCGTGCCCAACAGAAAAAAGTAAAAACGACGTAAATAGGGCTCAAGACTTGTCTATAGAGCTGTATTTAGAAACGAAGGATGTTTAAATGGGAACGTTTTTATGTATAAAAGAAATAATATTCATGTAAGAGAACACAAAATAGCGAGAAGGTGTCAAAATCAAAAGTTTTGTTACTGAAATCAATAATTCCATGTTATTGTTAATGTAATGTCCTGTAACGTACTGATTCTCCATGCGTAAGCTAATATCATCAATTTTATTATCTAATAATAGTAAACACTTCTTGGAAGTTGTTTTTGTTATTTTTTAGATAAGATAATAAATTATTCAGAATTGAAAAAAAACAGATCAAATAAATATTGTTAAGGAAAAAAATGGTGATAATGTTATTATAACAAAAAAAGGGAATCAAATCTACTTAATTGACCACGCTTTAGTTGTCTGGGAGTAGGAGGTACGTGGGCGTAACACTTAATAAGAACTGACACAGGTATAAGACAGCTTAGACTAGAAATAGTAAAAATCTGAAATATATTGAAATGACAAATTCATTGTCATCATCTTTGAAGTAACGTGTATACATGTGTACTTGTACTTTAATACCTTTAGGCGGTGGAAGACGCAGGATTTGGTCCCGTTTCACTAGGATTACTAAGAGAGCGCTTTACCTTTTAATAACCAAAAATATATAATACATCGATACAATACATTGAAATTCATTTATTCGTTTAAGATTTTCGCAAGTTAAGATGGAAAAATAAATGCAGAATTTTAGTCGACATGAGAAAAAAAAAGCAACCAATCGAAGACACGTTACCTTTACTATAAACCGGTCTTTGGTGCAATCATACTAACTTAGTAATTGTTATAAATTATTTTATTTATTTTCTTACTCTTCCCTAGATTTAGCACAGGCAAAGCCGCGGAATCTGCTAGTTATGCATATAAACCTTCCTCTTGAATCACTCTACTTTTAAAATAAACCGAATCAAAATCTGTTGCGTAGTTTTAAAGATTTAAGCGTACAAAGAGATATAGGGACAGAGAAAGCGACTTTGTTTTATACTATGCAATGATTTAATTAAAACATTATTTTAGCATATTATGTAATATGATAAAAGGTTTAAGATGAAAACAATATTATTTACTGTTTCTTTGTAACTACATCATACCTATATACTATGGGCTTACTTAGCGCTTCTGATATTAATGTTGATGTGTGAGTTTTTGTTGATTCACTGCTCTTTCCAACCCAATAACCTGGTATAATTTCCAGGACGAAAAATCAATAACGAACCACGGAAATGCTCATCGAATTGAACGTGAAAAGTTGACTGTCCAAGTCAAGCAGAGTTAGTTTCGTATTTATATTATTTTTGTAATACTAAACTAAAGTATGTCAAATGGATCAGAGCTAAGTCTACTTGCTAGCCTCTGTAGTCCGTACTGCAGTTTATTTGCTGGGAAATATAAAATTTTATAATCTTTAGAAATACTACAAGTCTAGTGGAGTATAGAGATTTAAACTCCATTAGTACACAAAATATATGTAGGTATATATGTACATACTTGTCGATTCTTCGCAAGATGTATCTACACAATAATATTTATGTTGTAGAAAGCATTTATAAAAATATAAATCAATGATACATTGTTGTTTGGCACCAAATACTTATTTTCCTCTTATTTACGAACATTTTAAGGTACCTGCGGCAAACAAGGGCCGGCGGTTAATAAGGGCTACTACTAATAAAATATACTTCCAACATTTTTATTAGACTCTAGTCTCACGCACATGTAAATTGCCAATAGAAAGTAAACCATCCGCAATCGCATCCCGCTCCGATCCATCATCTCGTCAGCAGCTACGAGTTTTTAAGCATTACTCCACATTAAAACATCCTCCACGAAAACGGATAAATTATGTGTTAAATAGCCTGTTGCTTACATTATTTGCTATTGTAAAGTTAAAATAAGTTAATAGTGTTGACTAATCAAGGTAAGTTTAATCATTATCTTAATATTTTAATTATACATTGAATCTTCTAGAATTTGTATCATTTTCTAATAAGGGCCACTTACAAGCGTGTAAATAGGGCCAGCCCTTATTAGGCCCTCAGATTGTCTAGTTCTAGTGTAAAAATACATTTATTTTTAAGATTTTCCTGCTTAATCTTTTGTATATTATTACTATAATGCTCAAATGGTGTTCAGCTTTAATAATTTGTGTAATTTGATTCATTTTCTTCATTTACTCAATCTTACTTTTTAGGACTCACATTATGGAACACACATTATGGAACACACATTATTTGCCTGTTGGATCACTAGTAAAGATGGCACCAAAAGGAAACATGACTCTATCACTGTTCATGCCACCTAGACTATCATGTTGTAGAGGCATTGTAATAGAATCTCATATGAGTAACGTTAGATTTGATTAGTTTAATAAGGGCCACAAGTTTTATTAAAAAAAATCTTTTTTCTTGTTTATTTTCAAATATTTATGTAGTATTACCAGTTACTTTATAGGTATTTAGTCAATTAAAACTTTTTAATACAAGTTTTTGTTTCCTTAGTTTTATAAGGCGCATTATTATTTTTCTCCATATAATTATGATTCATCGAAAGGATAATTTTATAGAAAATTAAAATTAAAGTTGGAGGGAAATAGAAAACTTTATATTTATAAAGATAAAAGCAAAAAAAATGTTTTTAAATGGCCTTTATTAAAAAAACGTACTATTGATGAAAAATTATCATAAAAACCCAAAAATAAATACTTTTCCAGACTGTTAATAAAGTATTTAAACTAAATTGCCCTGTTTTTGTTTGTAATGATTATTATTTAAAATACTTCTTTTTCAGGTAAAATATTTTTTAACAATAGTTTCATCGTTCGTTCGTTGTATTAACCAACTCGACCCAGAAGGCTTGTAACAAAGAATTTGCAGGCTATTTTAATTAAAGAACCTATATTCTGGAGAGAAAGAAAACACAAACAACGTTAATTCCACGAAATTTAAGCCTAAATCGCAGGTGTTAATTTAGTTTTTGTCTATAATATAAAAACGACCTTCTCTTATACAGTTTTCTGATTACTGTTCTCGGTTATACAAGTTTTAGAGGGATAATATGACGTAAATGAGGAAGTTAAAATATCATAACCTATACATACAATGGTAATGAAAATAAAAATGAAAAGGTTATACATAGCCAGCATTTTTGAATTCGAAGAGAAAGAAGTTTTCAATTCGAACCAGTAGTTTCTGAGATAAGCACGTTGAACCAAAAAAATCTTCAGCTTTATAAGTAATATTAGTAGATTTAGAATCAACTAATATTAAAGCTAAAACCAAGTTAATTTCGCAAATATCTTATGGAAATATTCATTATTATAGAAACAGAGGATAAATCTACAATTTTTTTCTGCCCATCTTTCTTTCGATTGTGACCGCATCACAACAAAAATACTGGACAGATTTAATTCAAGATTAATTTCCGAGAAATGCTAACCGCTAAAACGTAATAATATCTAAAAAAGAACCCGAATGGTGTGAATTGTTGTAACGTTTTTTGAATGATGGTATAAAATAATTCAAATTAAATTTTAAGTAGGTACACTTAATATTTCTTTTTTTTCTATATTTTTAATAGACATTTTGTTATAAATGAAACTATCTTTTCGGATTATGTCGCGGATTTATTTGGATTTTTGGTTCCTGACATTTTGAATCAAAAATCCAATTAAATCCGCGAATAAAGCCTAAAAGATAGCTTCATTTATAATGTCAAATATTCGCGTAAACCTAAGAAAGTATTAGACATTTTATGTTTGTGAAGCTAAATATACAATTTGGTATTCATAAAATAACTTACCCCCCAATATTTCGAAGGTTTCTAACAGTATAAATATAGCAACAATAAATACTTGGGACAATTTCATGTTGCAAGCGCACGATCACAGAGTACGATGACAACGTACTGATACACTATTGGCAATTAAAAGTTCAACAAGAGGTCATTGTAAACATACTTGTAGTTTATTTTATTATTTTTATAAGTCATATTTTGTTTGTATTTTTTTTTCATTTTAAACATTTCTGATCTCAAGTTATATTTGAAAATAATAATTAATCTTCATATATACTGTGCGTGTATATATTATTGAACTCCTAATCGGCTCGACCGATTTTGATGAAATGATTTTGAGTGTGTTCGATCGGAGTTGAGAATGGTTTAGATTCACAATTCTGTCCATTACAAAATATACTTTTTAATTAACTAGCTGACCCGGCGAACTCTGTTCCGTTAGAATATAAATTACTGATTATTATTACTGATTATTATTTGCTTTCTGACAAAACTAATCCTTTAACCATGCTTAGTTATTTGTATTCTTTGACGTTTTATGTCACGTCACACAGGAACACGGTCGAACGGAATAAAAAGTATGTCCGTCTTCCAGTTCTAAGCTTCACAATCCACAAATTCAGTCAAATCGGTTCAGCCGTTCTTGAATTATAAATAGTGTAACTAACACGACTTTTTTTATATATATATACTTATATTAGTTATTCATACATTTAGACTATAAATGACATATTCAATTATATTAAATAATTAGTTGCTAGGCAACGTTGCTTTGTGCATGCGTACAGGACCTCTTTCGGGTATGTCAACTTAACTCAAGTTATGTATAATTCCGAAGAGCTGGCAGCTACCTCGGACAAAGAATTAGTCTAGCTATCCAAAGGGGGAACGCTGCCAGTATCTTCGGAACCTTGCCTAAAGGGACTCCTTTTAATAATATATTTTAATTATTATATTATATTTTTTAAGGTTTTTAGTTTTAGTAATAATAGTATTAGTTTTAATAGTGATAGTTATAATTTTATTATATTATGTATAGATCTATACATGTACCGGGTTCCTTATAAATAAAATTCGCGTAATGTAAAAAGAACGCTGGCTGTCAAGATGCGCAGAAGCGATTTATCGGCCAATTTGGTGGTAAGAGGGGGGCGCGGGGCGGCGGGGCACGCGTCGCATGCTTGCCGGCTCGCTATTGGTTCGTCAATTCAAAATACTATCGCGTACACAAAAGTTTTTAATTACGAAATGGTATTATATAAAAAATAGAGAAAAAATATTTTTGACGTATATTGTTTTATAAAGAGAGAGTCTGATAATAATGCAGTTAATAATTTTAAAAAATATAATGAACAAATTATTTTAATTTTTTGTAAGTAGATTAAACATTCTACACTGAATCAAACATATTTTATTAATTAATAGAATTCTGTTTAATGACATTCTATCTAATATATTTTCCCATGTACCTACCAATAACCAATATACGTCCCGAGCGTAAGGCTAGTTCAAAAATAAAAGAATAAGCTTAGTAATTTCGTGTGCGAATGTACCCATGCGCAAACACACCACTTTCTGCCAGCGTTCTTTTTACGTGACGCGAACTGTACGTGATCTCCAAATCAATAAAAAGTTTTAACTCCATTAACATGAGAATGTAAAAATGTAGAGTACAGAAAAGCTAAAGATATTTTACTAAGTCGTACGATTGTAATTTACTAGATTTTATGCAACCTGTTGGGGTATTTTTACTTTGTTTTTACGCAATCTATCAAATACAGAAGTATACTTAGAAAAAAACTTAGCCAGAGGTAAATATTGGACAAGGAAATCTTTAAAAAAACACAGATACTACACCTTTTCACATTTTACTATGCTCACTAAAGTATGTTAGATGCATTTTACAATATTTATCAATAACTACTTAATACTTAATTATATCTTAAGGAACTATTTACAACAATAGTTTTATTTACAATCTTAAATTAGCATAATATGTTATTATTAAGAATTACCACTGTCCTCAAAACACATCATTTTACATTTGTATGAAACGTTTTCTTTTAATGGCTTGTTTTCTAATACCATAGAATTTAAGTTGGAGGCGGACAACGATGCGTCTGATTCACCACTAGAGCTTAATATATTATTGTTTTCAATTATTTTATTTGATGCACCTTCAATGGCTCTGGCTTTAACGGCCTCACGTATTTTAGATAGCACTGAATTTCCACTTTTTCTTTCACTAGGAAGAGCTTCTTCAGAATCACTATTACTTCTGGCGGTAATGTCGTCTAAATCAGATGTTCTTTCATGTAAGGGCGATAATTTTCTTGCATTGACATAACGTCTTTCTAAAAATGGTGCTCGAGATACAACTTGTTCACTTGCTAACGCTTTTGACTCATCGGTCTGTAGCTTGGAATAATTTATCTCTGGTCGTTTTAGCGCAGAATTTTTTGTCAACAATGAAGTTTTCGATTTTGCAGAAGATGGTACAAAACTTGTTTTAGTTTTTGAGACCAATTTCGGCCGAGCTGTAGTAGTAAAGCTAATTGTAACTTTGCTTTCTTTTAATGGTTTCAATTTAATGTCTTTTCTAAGTGACGACCTAATATCGTCTAGCTTTGTGGGACGAGTAATAGTTGGTATTTTTGTTGACTCTAATGGTTGTTTTGAAGGAATATTAAGTTTTTGTAGTAATTTTGGCTTAGAATTACTTAGTGTTTCACTAGTGCTTAAGGCACTCTTAAGATTGTTGGATTTTAAAGCTGTTTTCTCAGTGCCTAATAATGATGTTCTACTTTTTGCGGTAGGTGATTTTGATTGTTTGATATTATTGTTTTTAGTTGTTCTAAACATATGATCATTATGTACTTGTAATGGTGAAATATTTGATATTTTTTGTGAAAATGATGATAGTCTGTCATTTAAGTCTGAATGGAAAGCTCTAAACTTTTCAGTAAATTCATCATTTGTTTTCGCCATACTTCCAAACAAATCTACTGGTCTTTCTTTGCTTAATATTTTATTACGATTTCTTGTAAAAGGATTTTTTAAAGTCTCATCAAATGCACCTTGAATACTCCTTAAGGTATTCTCTGTTAAAGAGTGAAAATGATCACTGCTAGGCATTAAATTTTGCAAACCATTAAATTTTCGTATTTGCAAGTCTGAACTATCTCTACGTTGATTGCTGTTATCAATTTTTGTTTTTATATTAATGGGACTTAATGAATGCATGTGTTTTCTTAAAGTATTAGAAGCTGTAATCATTTCAGGGGACTCCCTATATGATTTACTTAGTATGTTAGGTTCTCGGCTTATAGATGCAGGTAATGCTTTTATGTGTAAAGATTCTGGCACTGCGACTTTAGCTTTGTATAAATTAATATTAGATTTAGGATTTTTTACTCTTCCGAATTTATCACTTTTTGTTTGTGCTAAATGTACATCGTATGAAGGTTGCTCACTTTTAGTAAATATAGTATTAGTTATCGAATCATCATTTACGTTATCGTTAGTAAAAGAAAATATTTTAGGTTCTTTGTTGCCACTAAAAATATCTGATACAGAAGTCTTCAAATTTTTGAAGAACACATTTACATCTGAATTCGTGTTTGGTTGTACTTCATGTTGTATGCTACTTACAATAGGGCTACTAGCTTCTGAAAACATTTCGTTGTTTGGACCATCTAATAAATCAGCTTTAGTTTCAACAGGATCAGAACTTTTAGGAGATATATTGTCACAAGAATTTTGTAATAGATTGCGAGGACTTTCTTGTAATTCCTCTGTATTGCTTCTTTCCGTCAATTCGTAAGGGTTTTCTAAAGATGTTTTTGGTGTATTTATTGTAGATTTAAATGTTTCAGCGAACGGCTCTTTAGACGATGATATAATATTTAATTTTGAAGCCTCTTGATTATTGTCACCAGCTTGTTCTTCATCGTGATGTTTTATATCTTTTGTTAAATGTTCCCTGGATTGTGACGAAGCCCCTGCTTCATTGTATTTTAAAGAGCTTAAATTTAAAATTCGATTTGACATTTCTTGAAGGTCTTGTAAGTTTATATTTTTTTCACCTTTATTATTTTCAACTTTACTTAGATCATTGTCCGGTAATGAATCTGTCTTTGGTAAATTATTGTTTTTTACAGCGAATAATTGTAAAGCATCTTGAACATTTGACTTAATTTTTTCCTGAATTCGTTCATTACTTTTTTTTAAATTTTCTATTGTTTTAAAAAAATTGTCTTTTATAGTCGGTTTAGTATTTGCTTTGGGACTAGTATCCACCAATATCTTTTCAGTTGTTGTTATTATGGTACTGAAGTCGTTAGATTGTTGATCATCAATATTTTCATCATTTACATTTCTTGGCTCATTACTATCATTTGAATCAACATTTCTATTTTCTTCTTCTTGTATACTTATAATTTGAGGATTATTTACACTCGCTTCAATATCAGAGTCTTCAACATTACAAAAACTTTCTTCACTTTTATGAGTTATATCATCAAAATCGTTAAATTTAATTTGATCCATTTCTGTATTTTCATTGTCAAGACATTCATTAAAATTTGTAGGAATAATTTCTTCAATATCTGTTGTCAATGGCTGTTTGTTATCGTCCACTTTATTTTGATCAACAAATTCGTTTTCATTATCAACTGTATCCCATTCATCATTCATTCTGTTTTCCGGTACTTCACTCGACATAGATGATTTAGACTCAATTATTTCAGATGGGCTTGAAGCAATATCAGAAATTTCAGGGTCAATAGAATTTAAAATATTACTATTTGGGTCATCTTCATTTAAGTTTAATTTACATTCATTCATTTCAGATAAAACCGTATTATCAGTAAAACTTTTTAGACTTTCTCCACCAGTATTAAAATACGAGATAGGTTTTGCTTTTACTGAATTACTTGTATCCAGTCCTTTCATTGACATTTTGGAAGGTAAAATTGTTTGAGGATTATTATAAGATCTTGCATTATTATTCGTACTATATTTTTCAGAATTGCTCGGTGAATACATAACATCACTTTCTTTCTCTTTACCTATATTGTCAATAGAAGATAAAGGCAGATATTCTTTATCTTTTGGTTTCTTAAAATGTTGATCTAACAATGATGGCAATCTAAAATTAGACAGTCGTATATTATCACTTTCAGCCTTCAAATTATTTCCGATTCCTGGGAAAAGTTTTAGTTTTATCAAATCTGATTTTAATTTTAAATCATCCAATATGTTACTTTTCAAAGGCATCCGTATATTTTCTTGTAAATTACTAGCACTGTTATCCATATCAAAAAGTTTTCTATGTAAAAGGCCATTATTTTGTACGTCAGCTAAAGAAAGTTTTGAACTTCTAAACAAGGGTGCAGAATGAACTGCACTTTCATCAAAACTACTTTCGCCTAGCGGTGAATGAATGCAACGTGTTTCCTGAACATAAGAAGCTTCTGGCAAAGCGTCGTTTATTTGATCCTGTTTAGGTTTTAGAATAATGTTGACAATATTTCTTGGTTCACTATCTCCAGCTTCTTGCTCAAAAGAATTACCTTCTGAAGCAACAACTGCACTTCTTGCAGCGTCTCGAGCCAAAGCTTCTTGATATTCTTGATCGGTGACTTCTCGTAAAGTTTCTAAAACGGAAGATGCTAGACCAACTTCTGGTTTTAATAAAGGTTCAGGTTCCCCATTTGTTTCTCCTGGTCTATAATAGAAAAATAATAACATATTAACTATTTGCGACTATTGTAATTCTTTGATATAATGTATAAAGTAAAAGTATAAAGTTTTATGCATCAAGTATTTTATTATAAGTGGTCAAGAAATAAGAATACTTATACAGTAATTACTTACAGTATGTTTTTGTAGTTAAGCCTTAATTTAATTCCATACTATTTTTTTATTTTAAAAGTTAGCCATTACCTGGTAAAAGGTTCAACAGTTCTCATCGCTGGCCTGAATATTGATGAAGCAGCCTCTGAGTCAGATGCAGCCCTACACGGGCAGTCATCACGAGATGATAACTCCTGCATTTGTGATTCAAACACATCTTGATCCCTAACAGTATTTCGCTCAGAGCCATGACACGGGCAGCATTCACCAAAATTTAATTGCCTTGCTTCTCGTACATTTTCATCTATTACCGGTTGTGATTGGATCTAGAAACAAACATTACATATAATTATGAAACTACTAGAAAAATACATTTTGTATTTACAGCTGTAATTCCATTGTATGGAATTTATTAAAATTTAAGCGAATATCACTGTCGGTATCTAAACGGCGTTTTGTAAACGATACGGTAACGATAACGAGTTTATGAATAAATTAAGCTACTTATACGTGGCTTAACTTTAATAAGTTTACTGAAATGGAACGCGAACGTAAGCAAATTAACCCATAGGTATATCATAATTTCTTAAAGTTCCTTCCCACTCTCACTCTTCACTTACCTATTATCTTATTTTTCCAACAAGTAATAAATATTAATTACATGGGAAGAAATGAGATAGAAGTAACAAAAAAAATCTTACGTATCAAATTAGAAGTGTAAACAACTTATTTAAATATTTCACGCTACTTAAATCTTTTACTCCAATTTTTGCAGGCTTACAGCAAAAGCTAGATCTATAGTTTTTATAATTATTGTTTCTCTGTCTGTCAGTCTTTTACACACAGACACCTTTGATGAAATTTTGTATGATAATAGCGGGTTCTCCAGGATAACGTATAGGAACTTTTTAGTATGGGACAACGTCTCATTACTACGAAAATTCTAACTGTTGAAATGAACGTAGGGATGAAACCGAACGAGGGTGAATCTCTAGTCTATTATAATTAAAAACACTTACGGTCCTCCACTGCACCAGTACCAGCAAAACCAAATACTTCCACATTCTCACATCGGGAACGATCTCCAATAAAAAATTGTTTCTCACAGCTAATATAACATCTTAAGTAAAGATTATCTCTCGATAATGATAATCGAGTGCAGTTTTAAAGCACGCGCCAAGTAGTACGTGACGTGATGCGCTGAGATTGACAAAATTGTTATCAATAGACGAACGTGAACTTGATATAATAACCTGGTTTTATAAACAGCTGTTTTTTTCTGCTTTTGCTCTCATTTTTAATTAGCCTATTTAACCCAACTTTGTCCGCGACTCGCTTGCATTATAAATCTATACCTACATACGAGTAGGTAATATAAACATAATCTATGTATTATGTATAATAAACGAGGTCACAACTGTACATTAAATAATAAATATGGTTTGAAAATTCTTATTGAAATAGTCGTTATTATCTATGACACTAATATTATCAAATTATAGAACTTCTGTCTGTCTGTCTGCGACCGGAACACTAGACAACCAGTATACAGATTTTGATGAGGTATAATATTATGTACTTTTTAATACATGAAATATACTCATTTCTCAGAAATCTATATATCACTGTTAGAACGTATTTCGTTAAATTATATTGCCGACAATTATTTTAAAATATATAATCTAAAATAGTCGTTATATTATAAAGCTTTTTTACATATAAACTAACTACAATTTTTATTTTACAAAAACTTTTAGAATTGCTGGAATTCAAGCTACTGTGTATAAATAATATCTTATTATGAACTCGAACTGTACTACCTTATTTAATTTTTTCTTCTTTTCTTGTGAATTTCCAGCTAAGATTTTAATACTTAAGTTTAAATTTCAGTATGAAAAAAAAACATTTTTATTGTAAATATCATGTTCTATGTAACAGAATTGTAATTATATGTACCAGAAAACCTTTGTTGATACGAAATAAAATGTATCCGTCCAACTGTGGATAACTCATATCACATCGTTATGTTTTATCCACGTTATAGAAGGTGATTATAATATTTTTAGATTGGTTTCCTAATGTCTCAAAATATAGTGGCTTTATCATAAACAAAATTCATGACACATTCTATGGTAATGAAATTCATCATTAAAAACTATGCCGACAACGTGAAATACAAATCGCATGCAGTACGTATATTTCCTTCAAATTCTAACCATATTTAAATAATTAGTAAAAACATTTTTAAATACATTTTTAATATAAAGATTAAAGTAAACCTAGAAATAAATTAAAGTTATTATTATGTTACTTTTGTTGCTAAAGGCGCTACACACAGCAATTATACGCTCCTACGGATACGGTGTTGATAGGTTCCCACATTGTTGAAAAACACACATTGCATCTCACTGAAGAACGCGTAAATATTACTATACATGTATATTAAAAAGCCGTTAATTTTTATATCGAGATTTTATTTAATATTGCATTGCACATTTTGTACAACATTTAAACAATAAAGTAGGACTACTCAATAATATATAATAATTAAATTTAGCGCAACATTTTATTAAATTCAAGAATAAACTCATATCAAAAAAAGTTTGAACGAATGATTTGGTTACATAAAAAAATAGGGTAAAAGAAAAAGAAAATCATGGTGGAATATATTAGAATAAATTTATTTTCAACTTCTATATTAATATTTAGCTATATTATATGCAAATTTTAGGTAAAGACAATAATTAAATTGCATATGAGTATTTAAATATTGTTTCGTTTTAATTATTCTATTAAATACTTAAATCTGCTTTTGACTGAGGACAGCATAATAAGAATAGGCCGCTTTCATTATCTGAAAAAAAATTTGTTAAAACTTGTTTTTTTAATGCAAATAGAATACAGTGTATTAAATGTTGAAAAAAATAGGTAAAAAAACTAAACTTAAAAAAAACGTAGACTAAAATAAAACCGTGGGGCACGTCAATCGATTCTTCTATCGCACATTAAGTCGATAATTTGTAGACAATTGACGTGCCCCACGGTTTTATTTTAGTCTAGTCTATGCATATGTTTATAATTCCCACGACTGTATCTATTTTATTATTTTTTGGTTTTTAGTACATTTATCTTAAACATTGCAATGTATGTTTAACATAAAACCGTTTAACTTAAAAAGTTTTTTTACCTTTTTTTTATTTTCTAGTTTTTAGTTTTTATTTCGCATTCTGTTTAATTCATTTAGTGCTAAAAAACCTACGTTATCCGCCATTTTGTAGCGGCCGCCATCTTGGATTTCAATTTTTTATAGTATATTGTATTCTGCTTGTTGAGCCCTTTCATTTGATACCCATATTGATGGGATTAATAAAACATAAATTATCCGCCATTTTGTAGCGGCCGCCATCTTGAATTTATAATGATAATAAATAAACATAATTGTATTGTCACCAAAATCCAAAGTGTATACAAAATTTCAGATTAATCGGTTGACAGGAAGAGGGTGAAATTTGAATTACTAAATTTGACCCAAGAATAAATAATAAATAAATAAATAATAATAAAAAAACAAACGGGGTGAGCTAAATAAAACCGTTTAAAAAGTATAATGAATTTGTCTTAGTTAGGTACCATACATATAATAAATCAGTAACGTAAAAAAACAATGATTGTAACGTATTGTGTAGTACAAGTGGAACCCGCGACTTCGCTCGCGCTAAATCTAGTGACGAACCCGAGCAAAGTGAGGTTGAGTCGCTTGTTTAAGATAAACATTTCCATCATACATTACATGTGTGTAACTCTAGCGGTTTTGGCAGCGCATGCCAGAATAGCTCGCAGATGGTAGATTTTTTACTACTTACTTGACACTTATCGTCATATTTTGGACAATTCGCACAATATCTTTATAAATTGTAACCTATGTGATATTCAGATGTATAAGCTATATTATTGTAAAGTTTCATTAAAATTCATTAAGTAGTTTTTACGTGAAAGAGTAACAAACATCCATCCATACTTACAAACTTTCGGGTTTATAATATTTGTAGGTACAGATTGAATATAAACAACAAGACCAAACTAATAGTTATTAAAATTTTTGTGCGTTTCTCTGTTTGACTGTATGTCTGTATGTCTGTTTGTATGCTATCGTTTAACAAAAAGTACCTAATGAACCAATTTTGACTAAACTTCGTGGTTATTACAAGGGTCAATATTCAAAAGATTTATCTTTTTATTCTCACAGTTCTCATAAGAAAGATGGGGAACTATAAATGGGGTATTAATTATTGGTACATTATATCTAATAGCATAATGCCAAAGATATTTTTGGATTTTTAACGCAAGTTAATTCCGCTCATTTATATTAACAATTACGAGCAACGACATTCATGTGAAATTCTTACTGCGACAAAGCAATTGTTGTCCAAATAAGCGAAACCAGCTGCCGTCAAATGTAGTGGTTTCTGGGCTCTCCTCATAGTTAACAACAGCATTCGACGAAGGCGTGGAGGCATGCGCTCCCATTTACACTGCATTACTGCATCTGATACTAGACTTGCCTAGAAATAGTTTTTTAGATAAAATAAATAAATAAATTATATAAAATTATTACACACAGTGCCATCTAGTTCCGTAGTAAGCTACGAAGGAAGCTTGTGTTACGGATACTAGACTGTTGATATACTACATATTTAAGTTTAAATATAAACATATAAAACAAGAGCAATGTAACTACAAATCTTATCTAACTATTAAATCCAAACCTGGTGCGTCAATTCACTTCCAGTAAAACATTGAATAGCAAGTTGTATTACCATTGCAGCAAAAAAGGCAAGTGACGTTGCCAAACTAATTGATATCAAACTGGATGAGTCTTTCTGTAAATATTGTTATGATTATAAATAATATTAAATATTTTGGGACAATATTACAACACCGCCATCTCGGTTTATGGTAAGCTACGTGGCTTGTGTTACGGATTACAGATACCAGATAGTTGATACACTACATATATATATTTTAAAATACACCCATATAAACACCCATACCTATACTAGAGTACAAAAATTCGTGCTAAACATGAATGAATGAATGCCCCTTGCGGGATTCGAACCCGCGACCGCTAGCACAGCAAGTTAACAATAAATTGCGCCAAACGTGCCGTTAGTTTTTCCTAATCGCAGTTAGGTTAAGAAATACGCAAGCTACAAAACATGAATAGTTAAGATAACTATGTATATATCTTATATATAAAATTCTCGTGTCACGGGGTTCGAACTTGAACTCCTCCGAAACGGCTTGACCGATTCTCATGAAATTTTGTGAGCATATTGAGTAGGTCTGAGAATCGGCCAACATCTATTTTTCATCCCCCTAAATGTTAAGGGTAGTCCACCCCTACATTTTTTTTTTATTTTTTAGACAAAATTTTTAGTTTTTATTTTATAATTTCTACCCTTCTACGTTCAACCCCTATTTTTTATTTGTTAATATTAAACTTGCAAACGCGATTTTTTATATATGAAATAGGTAGGTAGCCGTGCAGCTCAGGAGTGTATTAACGATGGGTTCTGAACTAGCTAGAGTAATTTTGAAGAAATTTTCAGGCATCCTACAGATCAAACCAATGAGGTTGATTAGCAATTAAAAAAATGAATGCGGGCGAACCCGCGGGTACAGCTAATATGTATCTAATATTTAACAGAAATGTAAGAGAAATGTGTAACATATGCAATGAACGTGAAGAACTTATAAAGGGAAATTCATTTAAATTGTTTAACATTAAATAGGTAGGCCTTTGGCAGGCTTCCATAAACGAATAATTTGTTACATAAACAAAACTGTTAAGTTAAGGCCTATAGCCTTAACAGATTATATAAATGTTTAATAATTAAACCGAACTAGGTAGGTAAAATATAAGGAGATAAAATAATAGTTATACAACTCTTTAGGCCATTTAATGTACATTTAAATTGGCGTAATTTTGTTGAACAAGTTTGAGTCAGTAGTTATACCTACTTTAGTGCTGTGTAAATATTTTAAAAAAGTATTCCTATTTAAGATAACCATCTTACCGACACTTGCACCATTACCACGCAAATTACTGCCATACTTGAGAGGAGTTGGGTGAATATTTCATTTCATGCATATTTTACATTTTTTTTTGACGAATCAAATATTAAGCCTGATGGTGTTGTTTATTATTTTTTTGTACAATATATAATGAAAATAAACTAAATATGAAGGAGGTACAGTAATGTGACGTTTAGTATTGAAGATATAGGGCTTTGTTTTTTTTAATAAACGGTAATGAGATTAGCACGAACGGTAATTGATATTTAGCTAATGGTAATGAGATTTATTCAAATGGTGATTAGAAATATATTACAAAGTATAACATCAGAGTACTTTTATCAGCATTTTATTCGTTAACAATTAAATATGATTTGTAATAAGTAACAACAAACATAAACAACAAACATAATTAGTATAAATAATCAAACGCGTATAATATAAACAATCATAAAAAAGGAATTTCAACTCAAAGTAAATAATAGTAATTGTCAATTTTTATTTGTAACAATAAACACTAATCGATTTATAATTTTCATGTACCACTGCAACTTGGTGTGTTAGCACTTTTACTCACCGTTACGTCAAGACAGAGCAAAAGTTTTCTTTGGTAATATTCATTACTGTTCCTGTGACATGTTTAGAATACATTTCTCCCCTACCACTGTGAAAGCTGCTCTTAAAATGTGAGTAACTCACCAATGCCCTCTACCACTAAAACTTGCCAGTATTGCTCTCTACTGGCTCGCGACCAGTTTCATATCGAACTTGATCGCTATATGTCCCAGTCGCAGATATGTTCAAAGCCAGCCCCTTTCCTAAATTCCGATGATCTCGGCGACCTCGGGATCGGTATTTAAGTGAAGTCCATCGCTTCTGTTTAAGTGTGTCGTGTTGGCATGGAGTCCATGGAGACCTGATGAAACGCTCTACCGCTGGCCGCTCGTTTGTTTGTACCCAGATCTATCCCCCATGCCAGCAAAATACACAGTTTGAGTGGTGCAGATATACACATACTGAATATTTTTATTTAACCCGAGTCCGCCGAAATCTCAGAATTCCTTTTTTCCCCCTTTTTGACACACTATGGTTGCAACAAACGTAAGAAAAATTTGCACAGCGGCCACCCCTTCCGCGTTTAATGTGGACTTTTGCAACAAAAAGGCACTCCATTCCAACCTCAATGCTGTCCATCACTATCTTGAAACAGATAAGCCGGTCTTACTTTTTTTAATGGAGACAGATATTGTCCTGCCGATACATCTTGCTTAAAATATCCTAGTTACAGCTTGGAACATGTCTTTCTGCCAAAAGTTGGGATTTGTACGTTCTTCAGGGAAGATATCACTCTGTTATCGCCACCCCGTCCTGACCTGTCAATTTTATGGTCACGTATAAAATATGGGGGACATACTCCAATATAGACGTGTATCTCATAGTGGAAACGCCGAAATAGACCGACCCTTCGGACATCCAAGAAGGGTCAGATTTCCTATTCCAGCTATATCCCTGCGTGGAAGTTGTGATCCTCGGAGATTTAATGCGATGTCCAGTTTACACGTCATTTGGAACAGAAAGCCAAATTGGCTTCCAAAACAATATTAGTGCTTAACGGAGCGAAACAGTATTTCAGTTCCTGTTCTTTATAAATCACAGGTTCACCCTCTCATGGAATACTGTTATGATCTCTGGGCTGGCACTCCTCAATACCAACTTTTTCGACTATAAACGAATGGTAAATAATGGTAATTAGAAGTTTGGTAATTAGATTCATCAATATATGCGGTCAAAATATAGCTTTTTTAAAGAGTCATGGATTTATGCAGTCTATTGTTTAAAAGATATCCTATTGTTGGTTACATCTAGCTAAAATTAAATAAAAAATAACCAATATATTACCTTTTATAATCGAAACGGTATGTAGAAATATTCCAAACCACACCAAATTTTAACCGGAGAAACTTATTTCACTTTGCCGGTAACAGTCTTTCATGCGTGTATCCTGCTCTATTGCAGAGTGTCGACTGATGCCGAACGTTTTGTGAGAATGAAGGTACATAGTGATGCGAAAGTATTAAAATATCGACACAAACATGTCGCTGAATGGTAATTATGAAGAAGTGTAAGGACATTTTTTAAAATAGTAAAAAGTTGCTTAAAACTGTTCTTTCATTAATAATAAAAAAATAAAACATAGATTATTTAGTCTTTTATCATAAATATATATGATAACTTATTCTTTAAGGACAGTTTTTTAGTAAAATATTTTGATTAGGTCAAATCTGGAAAAAAGACACAAATGGTAATTAGATTTTACGACTTTGTTAATTTTTTTTACACATACCTAATAATAATATACATATTCAACGAGTTGCGTCCATTAGAACCCGTAGCTTATTAAAAATAAATATTATCATCTTCAAAATATTTTAACGTTTTATACATTCTTTATGGCCAGAACTGTAATATGCACCAAATGAAATATTCACCCAGTTGCGTCATAAAGCCATAAGAATAAATCAACGCGAATTTCTCCACGCAACTGTAAGAAAAAGCAGAACTGAATGCTCGAGATTTATCGAAAAATATGAACGAACTCTTATATTTATGAACTTATGAACGGATGTGAAGTATATTATGTTGATTAGGACATGGAAAAAGTCAGCGGATGACAATATTGGGGCTATAAACCTTTAATATTGAGCAAGTTCTATCTCTCCATAGTATGAAACCGGCCAAGTGCGAGTCGTAATCGCGCACGAAATATTTATTTTAATCTGTTTTTTAGTATTTATTGTTATAGCATCATCTGTGAAAATTTCAACTGCCTAACTATCACGGTTCATGAGATACAGCCTGGTGACAGGCGGATATACAGACAGACCGACGGATAGCAGAGTCTTAGTAATAGGGTCCCGTTTTACACATTGGGTACGGAACCCTTAAAAAGGGACCTACCTATATCATAAATGTTTTGGCATCAAGATATTTTTTCATCTAGGTACCTATTTGTTTTACTTATTACCAGGTAGTTTTTGCTTGCGGCTTCAACTGCTTAGGTTATTATTGTATATTTTCTAATCCCTAGCGTTATGATTTTATAAAATCGATTACTATTATTACCTTCTTTATTAAATACCTTGGTAATAAAATAATACAGTTCGCGTCATGTAAAAAGAACGCTGGAAGAAAGTAGTGGGGGGTGTGTTTGCGCATCGGTACATTCGCATACGAAATTCCTAAGCCAATTCTTTTATTTTTGAACTAGCCTTTCGCTCACGATGTATCTTGATTATTGGTACGTACATTGAAAAATATATTAGATAGAATGTCATTAAATAGAATTCTATTAATTAATAAAATATGTTTGATTCAGTGTAGAATGTTTAATCTACTTACAAAAAATTAAATTATTTCGTTAAATATTTTTTTATTATTATTAACTGCATTATTATCAGAATCTCTCTTTGTAAAACAATATACGTCAAAAATATTTTGTCACTATTTTTTATATAAAATCATTTCGTAATTAATAACTTTTGTGTGCGCGATGGTATTTTAAACTGACAAACCAATAGCGAGCCGGAAAGCATGCGGCGCGTGCCTCGACGTCCCGCGCCCCGCGTCTTACCACCAAATTGGCCGATAAATCGCCTCTGCGCAACTTGACAGCCAGCGTTCTTTTTACATGACGCGAATTATACATTTATTTCTCAAATAGAGGTCGTAAAACAAAGTTTTAGTTTCGTTTTTAGTATTCTGAATATAAACAATAAATAGTCAAAAAGAATGAATTAAATATTTTAAATTATTTTAATATTACCATAAATTATTAGAATTCATAATTAGGATATGTAATAAAAATAAGAAAATAAAATAATAATAATAATATATAACCTACCTATCCATAGAAAGTGCATATGACCAATACTTCTATTAATTTAAAAAGCGTAATTAAATCAATAAAATTTATGGAAAATAAATTCGGTATAAATTCATACCTAATTAGCATTTGATGTTGGCGAATGCAACTTCTAAACGTATTTTCCAAAGCGTTTTCTATATCTTTTTCTGTACGATATGCTCTTGCTAGTCTTTCTTGATAGCTAACTACATCCAAGTTCGGAGGATCGTCAATTGTAAGTCTTTCATCACTATAACGATTAATGTTTTCAGTTAATTCTGCAAAAGTGCGATCGTAAGCAGTCGTTAAGGCTTCCTGGAGTGTAGCAAATTGTGAACTCATATGCAGTATAATAGCACCTATAAACGTATCAATAGTTATCAGAATGTGGCCTGTCCACAGCAATCCAATAGTTTCCAGTATAAATGTGGAGATATAAGTTATATCATCCTGATAGTTCCATGGAATGTACATCGGCTGAGGAAGTGTTCTCAGTGGCTTAGTATCAGTGTCATTTAGTTGAGCGATTTCAGATTTGCACCGTAGATCCTGGATGATACCATAAGCATCGGTGTTTATTATTGTTAACCATCCAAAAACAAGAAATGTGCCTGTTATGATTTTCGTCACCCGAACTTTTTTCGGTTTTTATCATTATTTTGATAAAATTGTTGAAGTCGTATTTCTAAAGTACGCACTATATCTTGAATATCATTGTTTTAAACGATAAATATATACATTTTTATAAGGGTGAGGTCGTGCGTGATGACAAATGAGAGACCAAACATGAATCGGTCGAGATCTTTTTCACCTATAAAAGGATCAATTGACTCTAATCCTATAAAACCAGCTACCAAAAAATTTCAGTAATTACGGCGTAATATAAGTACCACCCAGGAAAGTTTCTGGTATCATTCTCATCTGGATGATGCCACCATCCCAATCCTAGAAAGCGAAATAAATTATATTGCATCGCAAAATATCTTGTTGGTGCACCGGTGCTTTGAGCATAGGACATTTTACTTAGCTTAACTTCTTACAGTCTGCGCCTAACGCCGTGTCCAACAGACTTATGATTGACCCATTACGTCATAGATATAGCTCCGTTAACGTACCTGAAGTATAAGCGGTAGCGTGTTTTATTTTTCATTTTATTTTTATTACTGATAAATAAAGAAATATAAAAAAATAACAAAATGCCACTCACATTGATATAAAATCGATTAGAGTAGCCTCAAGTTTACAATTAAAAGTAAACACAGTAACACCTAACTACACTTTGAATAATAACTGCAGCCATGAACATTAGTTTGCTCAAACGTTGGAAATACTAAGTTTTTAACGATCATAAATAGCACCATTGTAAAACTAATATTTATCATGGTATTGAAATATTCAAATGTTATTGCACTAATTATTATATATAGTCTCTATTAGTACCTACCTATAATGGAATTATACGGTTTTTTAAAAAGTAGCTTAAAGATCATAGCATGAAAATGTAATATATAGCTTACATTTATCTTTAGCTTAGCTATGATGAAAAAGATATGTATCATACCTAAATGCAAAACATTTAAAAAAAAAATTGGATCTGAAATTCAGTGCGAGGTTAAATACTTTATATATTGGCCTATTTTATTAAAATCACCTTTTTAAATTTTGATTATTATTAGTTATAACTAACATGATGTTACAAGAAAATTACCAAAAGCTATTTAAGCCAAAATTTTCAATTTTTAACACTTTATTTAATGCTTAATGTGTTAATTTATTCTCATATGCAGCTCAAAATTATATAGTTGCGCAACATAATAACAGGCTTTAACTATCAACTCGAAAGGTGTAATTTACATTGAATATTTAATTTAAAAATCAACAGAACTAATTGTAGTGTGTAGTTAATTTAGTTTGGTTTGTACCTAATTGTCTAACCTACTTACAAATTATTTACCACGATTTTGTGTGTGAGTTAGGACAGATCTGGTCGTCCAAACGTTCTTTCACCTTCTTGTGGTAAATAAATATATTGGGACATTATTACAACAGCGCCATCTAGTTCTGCGGTAAGCTGCGAGGCTTGTGTTACGGATACCAGATAGTTTATATACTACAAATTTATAAATATATAATATAATATATTATTAATATTAACACCCATGACTGGAGTACAAACATTCGTGCTCAACAAATGAATGCCCACAGTGGGACTCGAACCCGTGTCGTGTGACCTCGAGTCCGCTGGCGCAAGAAAGTAGAGTCACCACAAACTGCGCCAAACGTGTCGTCAGCTAGCTCACTTCAGTGGGCCGTGTACCATGCGGGGTGCTCTTGGTACTTCTCTGATAAGAGAGTGGACTAGAGCAACCCCTTGGCATTGTGGTCTGCTTCGGCAGACCTGCCGTCGCGTGGGGGGGGGGGTATGGTCGTCGTTGAATACGAAGCGATCCTGCGTCTAGTAGTATAATATAATAGTATTCTATGCCTGCGACGACCCATTAAGACGGAAGAGGATTTGTTGGGGTTTAGTCGGTAGTAGAGCGCTACATAACCTGTTATGGTGGTATGTGCACATAATGAGAAGATTATATAAATATAATACTTGAACTTGCTCTATCGCCATAGTATAGCTTATATAGCTATATACGTATAAAGACGTCTTTACATCATAATTATTAAATTACTACATAATAAAATATTAAATATTTTCTTTGGATACTTAATAATTGCAATAGTCATCTGATATTATCGATACAGAGGACGACTTTACCTATAAATAGTTATTAGAGTAAGTGTCACTTTTGTCTGTCTGTCTGTCTGTCTGTGTGATCGCATCACGAGAAAACCAATCGACAATTTTGAAATTTGTTATGATAATAGCTGGTTAGACGGGACTACTTTTTACAGCAGGAAAATATCTTGTCACTGAAAAATTGTTGTCTTAGCACATAAGGTATTAGATAGAGTACTATTATATTAGGTATAGTATATCAATATTCACTTTATCTCCCATCTAAAATTTACAGTTATGTAAATATTTTTTATGAAACTGAGTTGGTATTTCGTATCAGCAAAAAGCCGAGTTTACAAAAAAAGTAAAATAGAGCAAGGTTAAATTTCCAAATAGAACAATAGGTTTGAGTAAAGTATTTAGTAGTTATTATAGGTCTAATCCATGCCCTAAAACTGACTATACTACATCTTGCTTTAAATATGTCGTCCTCAACATTTCAATTATTTCAATTGATTTAATATTAATACGATTTTTCACTGTAAGCACTCCAGGTGAGACGCTTAATTGCAATTCATAATTAGGCACTTATTACGCAAGTACCTACGTTTATCGTTAGTGATCATAACGAAATGTAGCGCTTGTATCGTAAAGTGCAAGATCAGCAGTTATTCATTTATTATTAAGCAAGACCATAAATTATACGTAAAATTATTAGAGTTCAAATAAATACACCAAAAATGTATGGTTAGCACCTGTTTTATATTTCCTGTACCTATATTATTTTAAAAATTGACCCACCCTCGCTCCGGTTGGGTTGGTACCTACTCTAAGTATATTACCTACTTACGTTTTAATATTATTCCGCAGTAAAAAGAATCCTGTATGTTGACTCTGCTAACTCTGTGTAGTGGTTTTCTCGTAGGTATAAAAACAGACCAAAATACGGCCTTTCTATCGATAAAAATAACTATTTCCATAAAATTTTTCAAACCTAATGAATGTTGAAATTTCATTATTTATGTGCAGATAATATGATACCATAATATTATTATTTAATAAATTTTAATATATTAGGTTTTGTTAAACCTGCCGTATCGTACAAAGGCGTGTACGCAAGCAGGTATAAAAACGTACAAAAAATACAATTTGTATCCTTTTAGTTATTTGTATCTTTTTAAATTAAAGTATTGAAAAAAATATGTGTTAAATTTTTGATAACAATCAAACAAAATTATAAAATTTCAAGAAAGTATATTAATGTCCAATCCTCATTATTGGAAGTATAAAAACATTATTGATGCCAATTAATATATTGAAGTTATTATAAAATATTATTATATAATATATTATTATTATATTATAGTAGCTATTTATTCAACTAATTTTAGTTGTTGTGTTTTTATGTTATTTGCCAACCAACGCGCTTATACTATACAGTGAATTGAAACAGTGAACAGCCTTATAATATAGATTGTAGAGCGGTCTGTTAAATATAATTATTGTACACTAAAAGCAATAAAGCACTTTTATTTTTTACATTGTCAAAAAATCTTATATGGTTTTTATACAACATATTTGAAACACACTGAGTTCGGATATGATCAATTAAAAATCTAACATAATATATTTTAATTTATTTATATCTTAGTTCCCTTTATAGATCGTTTAGAGTGGTTTAAAGGTTTAATAATCAATAATCATCCGTGGTTTAAACCCTCTATCTAAACTTTAGAAACAATAGTATTTCTCATCTGTCATATTTTTTCATAATAAATGAAATTGCAAGGATTTAGTTACATTGTAGACCGAGTAGCGAACACCTGAGGAAGACAGTCGAGTAAAACAGGTCTAGCAACAAGCTCAATTTCGGTACCTAGTAAGAGATTTGTACGATTTGCGTGACAAGCTTCCAAGCTTGGCGTCAACACCGCTGAAAAGCGTCGCTATCGACTGGAGCTGCGCATTGCGCATTCCGCATGAAATAAAATAAATTAGAATAATTTGATGAGGGTTTAGTACGCTTGCGTTACGTGGGGGTGGGATAAAAAAAAGAGACCCAATACCCCCAGTCTATCGTCACGCCACGGCCATAAATGGAAACTATTGTCACGATAAGCCGACGTACCCCCTCTTCTCTTAATGCAAGACCGTGGCCATGACACTAAAGCATTGTAAAGGAACGAGATAGACATATGTAAGTGAACTAAGGAAGAAGTAAAACAACATTATTATGTGCTATCCTTTTCTGCGTACAAATATTTAGTATTACATATTTTTGTCATCGGGTTGATGACAAACAACTATAAGCCGGGTAAATTTAGAAGGCCGCTTATGATATTGGAATCGCATTCAAACAATGTGCATAATAATTGTCAGAGTTGTAATGAGTTACGTTGGTTTATCGTGACAATAGTTTCCATTTACGGCTGTGGCGTGACGATAGACTATAGTGCTGTGTTATTAAAGTCTCTTTTTATCCCACGTAATGCAAGCTTACTAGACCCTCATCACATTACTCGAATTTATTTCGTATTTCAAAAATACCATTAATTAATTGTCACTTAAACGGAGTGCGCACTGTGCATCTCTAGTCGATAGCAACGCCGCTCAGCGGTGTTGACGCGAAGCTTGGAAGCTTGTCACGCTCACGCAAAGCGTACAACTCTCTTACTACTGAAATTGAGCTTGTTGGCTGTTGTTAGATCTGCCCCTCTAGACAAGTGGCGTAAACGCTAGTAGAATAGAATAATCAATGTATGGGATTGACATAAGCTTACGACTAGTGATTAGATTCAACGTAGGTATCGAATTTGTAATTGGTAGCCAAATGTAACGAAACGTCAGATTAGTACATAATTCCCCATACAGAAGTGTCACTTTTGACAAACGAATTCTGCTGTTAGCGTAGCGTTAGCGTTTATCGAAATAGAATCGACACGGAGCGTTTGCCACTTGTCTAGAGGGGCTGTTTTACTCGACTGTGGTCGTGGCTTATCTGCTACAGCTACACAATATTTTCTATCTACGAGTTACATATTATAATTCAAAATTCAAATAATATATTATATAATTACACTATACTACAATATATAGAATCATTGTATTGTATACGCATCAATTTTATTAAAATTAATTATTAATATTAATTTACGTTTAAAAATACATTTAAAATTCTTTAAGCAAAAAATATGGCAATATTAACTCAAAATGTCGTTTGATGAAATTTAAAAAACTTCGTTTGAAAGTCGAAGTCGTTAAATGCTGTGAAAGTGAATTGTGATACGTTGTAATAGTTGATAAAAAATAAGCGTAATAATTTGTTTCCTCGTGACATAAAGTTACGAGTAATAATTTCAATAAATGTGTTTATAGATACAAAATAAATTCGCGCGGTTACTAACCCGCAACATATTATAATTATTGACATCGTGTTTGCAAAATCAACAAAATTCCTCCTAACAAGATGGATGATTTTCTAAAGATAGAAAAAATTGGCGAGGGCACTTATGGAGTAGTTTATAAAGGCAAAAATAAATTAACTGGACAGTTTGTCGCTATGAAAAAGATTAGGTTGGAATCCGAAGACGATGGTATTCCGTCAACAGCTATAAGGTATGTGTAGTGAGTTGTTTTTTTTGAATTTAAAAAGGACAATAAATCCTCTCTGTTATTCAATTTAAATTAAATATATAAATGAAAACTTTCTGTTCAGTTCACATTGATATAACCTCACCATTGTATTTACTTATTTTGACTGGACTTCATTATTACAGAGAAATATCATTGCTAAAAGAACTAAATCATCCTAATATAGTGAAGTTGGAAGATGTTCTGATGGAAGAATCCCGACTTTATTTAATATTTGAGTTCCTATCCATGGATTTGAAGAAATATATGGATTCTCTTGGATCTGGCAAAGTAAGCTTATTGTGATCCATTGCAATATAATAGTAATGAATGTTTATAATGTTGCAACATAATTTATCTAACTTATGCAATGTTATTGTATGTATAACAAAAGTTTTTAAATCTAAATGTTTTAAAGTTACCTACAAATAATTTTTATGTACAATTCTTAGTTTAGTTTTATTTAAATATCAACTCACATATAAAATTGTCAAGCCTGCATAGCAAGCAAGCAACCTGCATAATGAGAAACATTAAAATTTTCTTTTACTTTTCAGTTTATGGACCCAAATGTGGTGAAAAGTTACTTATATCAAATTAACAGTGCCATTCTGTACTGTCACCAACGTCGCATACTGCATAGAGATCTTAAACCACAGAATTTGCTTATTGACAAGACTGGTATTATTAAGGTATGTACAGTTGATTTGAGGAAATACAACTTCAAGCATACTTAAATTCAATGAGTTTTTTGTTTATCGGAAATACTGAATAACATTAAAAAATAATGTTTACTCTTAAAATTTATTTTTTTCTGTTTGTTTGTCTGAATAGTGAAAGTACCTAAATAAAAGTTATAAAAAGAATCTTTCACAATTTCTATAAAACTGCTTGCACTATTTGATAATAATAATTTTATTTCGTTCTGTTAGTTTGTATTGAATCTACAAGTTTTAAATATTGCTTTAAGAACCTCTACTTAAGAACTCTACCTAGGACTATACATATGGTAGATCTCAAAAATATCCCAGTCCGACTGTATTTAGTACTGGCACTAAATTTGTTTCAACAAACTATTTTTTTTTATTTTTTAGGTTGCCGACTTTGGCCTTGGGCGAGCATTTGGTGTGCCAGTGCGTGTCTACACACATGAAGTAGTGACACTATGGTACAGGGCTCCTGAAGTCTTGCTTGGAAGTCAACGGTAAGTTTTGCTTAGATTTTGTATAGTTTTCTAATATATTATATACATGTTTTAATAAAAGTAAAACTTTGTTGTCTTTTTTTCTTAAGTGTTTCTGTTAGACTTATTAATTATTATATGTAAACAATACTATAAGTTTTATTAGTAATTCTTAAAATAATTAATGTGACTATTTATTTTTAAACTTGAAAGCTATTTGATAATGTAACTACAAACTCGGTCATATATTGGTGTGGCTCAGCAAATATTTTTTTAACTAGAGAGTGGCGTTTGTAACTTAGGCTCTCACTTTGGAATCCCTCTCTGAATGTGAAAATCGTTAATTTTGCAGTAAAAAATATTGGGAATAAAAAAAAACAATATCTGTTAAGTAGTAGTCATAATAATGTGTAAATATTGTATAGGTTGTGTATGTCAAATCAAATCAAATCAAAATATTCTTTATTCAAATAGACTTTAACAAGCTCTTTTGAATCATCATTTTTACATTATCAAAATTAAAAGTCAGTCTGTAAGTCTGTGAGTAAACTATGTGTTGTGATCATCATGTAATGAGAATTTTATATATTAAGATGGTAAATTAATTATTTTCATGACAACTTAATTTTTGTAACTTTATGTAAGTATAACATATTGTAAAACATTTTCTCTGTCAATAAGTGAAATTTTGAACATTTTCTTTTCTAATATTATTCAGTAGTTCAATAATAAATTGTATATTTCAGATACTCTTGTCCAATCGACATGTGGTCAGTAGGGTGCATCTTCTCTGAAATGTCATCAAAGAAGCCCCTGTTCCAAGGCGACTCGGAGATTGATCAGCTTTTCCGTATATTTAGGTAAGCCATACTAATAAAATCTGAAGTGTCCATTGGTTTATCCTTTTTCAAAAAACACAAATTTGATTTTGTTGTATAGAAATTCCAATTGGGTTAATCTCATGATTGTGTAAGACACATTTCTCTCTTTTCAAAATCTGGAAAACTTTGCTGCTTTTGGGAATTTCCTAATAAATAAATCACACTTAGCTTGACCTGGGATTAACCCAGTACCTTAGTACCTGACCTTCAGCCATACATGCTTGCCACTAGACCAAACATGTGCAAGTCACACTTTAAATGTGCTACTGATGAATGCTAGGAGTATAACATGAACATATCAGTGGTACGAGACTCTGTAGTTGAATTTCACCCAGTTTTTCAAGAAAGTCCATTACTACAGCCTTAAATGTATAAGTTACATAAGTAAGAGCATATTCAAAATAGAATGTTCTTATGATTTAGAGTAATATTAATTTTGTTCCGAAATTATGCCGAGTTCTGTCATAATTCTAATTTATTATGATATAACTTTCAGAATGCTACAAACACCCACAGAAGAAATATGGCCGGGAGTGTCCTCTCTACCCGACTACAAACCTACATTCCCCAATTGGACTACATTTAATTTGCATAATCATGTAAGTAGTCATTATTTTGTATAATGTTTATTTGTGTTTTTTTTTTGTATTTTTTATTGTACAGCCTGATAAAATTTGATGGATTATTTTGTAAAATACCACTAATATAATATAACCTTAGGTATAGTTAGAATTTGAACTTCAATTATGTATGCTTGTAAACAAAACAATGGAAATCAAGTTTCCACTACACAGTGAAAATAATATAACCAAGTTTAATTTTAAGTTAAATTTCATATGAACCATTTATGCAGACCGCTGTCATTGGAATCGGCCTAGTACAATTCTTATCTACAATATTAAAAATGATTAAATAATAATAATTAAAATGAATATTGAATAAAATTAGTAAAAATGAAGTAAAACATTATTAAAATTATCATTCCAGGTACAAAACTTAGACGAGATGGGAATGGATCTACTCCAAAAGATGTTAATATATGACCCGGTACGTCGCATTAGTGCTAAAGATGCTCGAAGACACAGATATTTTAGAGATGTGAAACTTCCACCCGGCCTTACTTCTCATGCTCCGTATATTAGATATAACTCGGATGTATCAACGGACACAGACAGTTCCGTGCAGAATGTGTAAATACTAACTTCTAGTGATAATAATGTAGTACTGCCATATTGTTAATATAATGTGCCTAATGTACAATAGTTTGGATAACATTGAATACTGTTTTTTGGGATTTGTTATAAAAAATGGTTGTTCCTAATATAAAAAAAATAATTTTGTACGGTATATATATAATTTCTTTTTAAAAAACCGACTTTTGACTTAAAGTCGGTTTTTTAAAAGAAATTGTATTGCTCAAATTTTATATGGGTCAAAGTTACCCATTTTTATGATATGTATGTGAAAATAGTAAAGCGTGAAATTTTTTAATGTATGAAGCCGATTATTGGATATAAGACGCTAGAAATGCTTCATTAGTTTTAAAAGATTAGTGCCTAATAGATGGTGTTAGTCTATTTTTAATATTATGATATATAAAGCCATGTGCTGGTACATAATGCTATTAATAATTTCAAACATTATACATATATAAGAAATTAATATTTTGCAAAGATTTTAGAGATTTGACTTAACCAAGACTGTAGTAAAGTTTATGTCGATTCGTAATAATCGTTTTTAATGAAATTATTATGACTATATAATTAATATCAAAATTTAAACAGTAACATTTAAAAAGAGGAGATAGATGTTTTTTAATTTTTTCAAATTAAGAAGAAAATCATAAAATTATATAATGGCTACACTAAAGTTAATTAATTTTTGACGTATTTTAGAACCAATTACGAACATTTGTCAATAAATAGTCTGGTTATTCTAGTTTAAAAGCTACATTAAATTTTGTCATACATATGTAAGAGCATAGGTGGAAAATAATTTTAACTTTGACAAAAGTTTCGTCATGACAATGGTAATGGTGACTCGATGTGGAAATGTGATGGTTTTTATGAAACGTGTGGCCTTTTTAATGACGACAATTTTTTTAAGTGTAGGTACTATGTGGAAAATGATGGGACTTCATTATTGTGTGTGTATTATGCTGCGACCACACTAATGTTTATAGTTTTTACGTAGTTAGACTTATAATATGTATAAAATTGACAAGTGTTTATGATGTGTTACATCTTTCCTTTCGCTTTTCTGCAATTTGTCCTAATAATTTCGTGTAATGAAACGGAAAAGAAAAAAAAATGAAACGAAAAGACCGTTATTTGATTTGGCCAATGAGTGCGCGGTGGTAAAGCTGTCATGTTAATAAATGTTTTTAATAAAAAAGGACTATTAACATCAAATTCATCGGTACAAATGTATACAGACCTAGCTCCTAAACTAAAAATCTGTGTTTCAGGAGCTAGTACCTTCCAATATTAAAAGTATTAAAAAAAAGATGACAACATAATATATACAATAAAAATTCTATAAATCAAATGTGACTACTGCAAAGCTCGCTTGACTTTTATAATTAGCATTATTTTAATAATAAGAAAACGTATTTTTTTTATTCATCTAACAACATTGTTCCAAGACTAGATAGTTAGTCCAGTCAACATTTTTGTGCCTTACTGCTTTAGACATTACCTTAGTGTGGTCCCAGCTTAACTAGCGGCAGGCCCCCTATTTTGACTTTATATATTTGGTAGGATATTAACTTAAAATGTATTTTTATTTCTAATTAAATTAGTGATAAGCTGAATAATTAATTGAAATGATAACTCAAAGCATTATTGAAATAATCATTTTGTATTGTACCGACGACACATTTGCCTCAGTTAGTAACGACCCTACTTTCTGCGCTTGCGGTGCAGCCATTCATTTGTTAAGCACGAATGTTTGTATTTCAGTCATGGGTGTTTATATTTATAAAATATATGTATTTTAAATTTATATATGTGTAGTATATCAACTATCTTGTATCCGTAACACAAACTCGTAGCGTACGAACTAGATGGCGCTGTTGTAATAATGTCTCAACATATTTTATTTTTTTATTTTTAAGAGAGTTGGATGCCAAATTGAATATTCACAGCATTTTAGTTAGGTTTTCTCAGTATTTTTAATTACACAAACTTAATTTTCAACTTTGATCAATTTTTTAGACCTTGCAATAAACATTAATTGGTTTTTATTATCAATCTAGTGACTCACCTTGGCTTCGTCCCTAGGTACGTTTTAAGTTCTTTAAACGGCACTGTAATCTATATATATAAATGCGAAAAACACTCACTCATCACGAAATCTCAGAAACCGCTGAACGTATATACTTGAAAATTGGCAGGGAGATAGTGTATAATTAGTAGGTGAACGCTAAGAACGGATTTTGCGATAGGGCCAGATTAAGGTGGTCTAAGGGCTCTCGCAAGTTTGTATGAAAGTCCATCATCTTTTGTGCTACAAACTATATTTGGCAGGAAGGTAGTTAATTGTTAGCAAACGTCCACTATGAACGAATTTTGCGACAGGGCCGCATTAAGGAGGTCTAAGGGCTCACGCAAGATTTTTTTCAATTTCTTCATTTTTTGTGCTAGGAACTTTTAATTTAGCAGGGAGGTAGTTTAAAGTAAGTAAATGTCCATTTGAAACGGATTTTGCGATTGGGCCGGATTGAGGTGGTCTAAGGGCTCTGCGAGATTCTTTCAATTTTGGTGCTACAATTTTCAAATTTGGCAGGGAGGTATTTAATTGTTAGTAGACATCCGCAAAGAATGAATTTTGCAAAAGGGCCGAATCGAGTCTTAGGGCTATAGCAAGTTTGTATGAAAGTCCTTCATCTTTTGTGCTACGAACTTTTAATTTAGTAGGAAGTAATAGTCAATAAATGTTCACTAAAATGTTTTTTCGACAGGGCCGGATTAAGTTGGTGTAAGGGCTCTCATAAGTTTTTACGAAATTCTTTCATTTTTGTGCTAAAAGTTTTAAATTTGGCAGGCAGTTAGTTTATAGTTAACAGATAACTTTTAGGACAATACTAATCGGACACTCCATTCAAAAGATAATTTAAAATTGTCAATCAAAACAAAATACTAATAGAAAAGTAAAACGCAGCACAGCGGGCAGCGGGACGAGGGAGGGGGAGTCGAGTGCGGGAGAGGGGTGTGCACATATATGAAATTATTTATTTGTATATTTACGATGGGTTTTGAAAAAACTGAAGTGATTTTCAAAAAATAATTAGGTAATCATAAATCATCCCAGCGAGTGATCGAGTGAAGTTTAGTAGCATTTAAAAAAATGAACGCGGGCGAAGCCGCGGGGACTGCTAGTTCATTTTATAAATTTAAGGTAGCCTTATCATTTCCAACCACATTAACTACCTGCCAGTGAAATTCCCATCTAAATCTGTCCAGTCGTTTCAAAGATTATTGGGAACATACAGATAAACTAATTTTATTTTGCTATAATATAATTACATAAGCATTAATTAAAAAGCTGTATCTTTAATTTTATTTACGTGCATAGAGTAGGTACTAATGAATTCTGAGGAGTAATTTTTAGTGTTTTTAAACTTATATTCTTTTGGCTTATCACTTCTTTAAAATTAATAATACGATATTTTTTATTATTTTATATTACTTAAGGTTAGGCTTTAGTTTTATTTCCGAATCGCCATTTGGTTATTTATTTTAGACTCGTATCAAATAATTGTCAGCAGATACGTACTTTCTCTGCATTTAATTTTAATGTTTATTGTAAATTAAATAAATACTCTTAATACTTAGATGTTTTTTTCTAAGTCGTATTTGCTTTCTTCAGGCTAATCGTTATTGATCTCGCGTGGTCTACTCAGTGTACCAGGATAGATAGACGCACAAAACTTCACCCTATATCACCCCACTTCACCCTATGTAGGCAGCATGCAAAGGGGTTTATATAATTTTGTATACCCGAGAAAATGTAAAGACCAAAGGGCGAGCAAAGCGAGCCCTAACACTATTCCACAATCTGAGATTTTGTGGTACCCTTTACTGAAAAACTATCACGCCTATAGATGTGTGCTTTAACATAGTAATTTGACTTCATATCTAGATGCTAGCCATTTGTCAAAATACAATCTTATAAGTTATAACCCTTAAATAAAATAAACATTGACAACTGTCCTAAAATTTACTACCCGTTAGAAAAACTACGCGAGCCCTCACAGAGCTCAGCTTTCTATCAATCAAATTGAAACAAATTGCTCTTGGCATCGTTTGATTACAATGAATATCTTACGAGGTATATAGAGCAAGATCCCAGGGCCGCCAGACATCACGTATTTTCTGACGGATGAAATGTACTACGATCGTATGCCTAACTGCTAGCTTGGTCAAACGGCCAATTTCCAGGTATCCTAGTACATACTAACACTACTAAATCGTCCACATTTCATCTGTCAGAAAATACGTGACGTCTGGCGGCCCTGGGATCTTGGACGAATATTTTTAACATCGCAACAAAATAATCATAGCCGCGCGGTACAAGACTATAATGTGAGGGGAGGGATGTCGGTTATTATTGATTTGAGATTTCCAGACTAGAACGCGCGGTGTAGGCTACTAGGCTAGTAAGATTATAACATATCAGTTACAATATCTGCGGGGGACGGCGCGTACGCAGTCCCCACTACCAAAAATTACGCGTCCGAGTTATCCGCATTAGGGATAATCGCAGAGGTCAACCCAGCCGCAGTGCAATGGGAGGGCCTCGCTCTGGGGGAACCGCCTTCTTGATCACGGTGTCCCCTACGCCAGGTAAGTATGCTCTACTCGGCACGACCTGCCCTAGTCACTGTTCGAGAGAACATCTTGCCAGCGCGATGCAGGAATCGCTTGGATTTACACAGCACCATCTAGGGGTAGATGTGTAAAACTAATACTTTAGAATGAACGGCTACTTACTATAATAGTCCGGGAGGTAGTGTCAAATTTGACCGGAGCATTTTGGCATGGTTTTTGTTTTTTTGTATAGTCAGTTGTTCCAACGCTTATTAATAAACAAATTGTCAGTTGGCCCAAAACCGGGGCATAAGATGAGAAAATGCCAGGAAACTTGATAGTAAAAAAATGTTCTTGGACTATATAGTCCATGCCAAAATCACCGTAAAAATTTGACACTACCTCCCGGACTATAATTGGTTTGTATTTTAACTAGCAAAAAGCTGAGCTTTGAGGGCTTGCGTACTCTTTGTAACGGGGTGATAATGTTAGAACGATGTTCACTCTAGTGTTTTCTAACAGATGGCGTTAGTAGTCCAACGAACACAAAATTGTTAATATTTTTTTGTTTTTTACAAATAGCACATAGATATGAAGTTAATTATTATGCTAAAGCACAAATACTGATTTTGGGATAATCTTAGGGCTCACTTCGGTCACGCTTTTTATAATTTTCTAATAATATAAAAACAGCCTAAGTTACTCCTTATAAGATTAGCTATGTGGAATGCTAGCAGGAAAGCAGTTAGCACGTATCCCAGTAGCATTTAATAGTAATATACTCTATGCGCAGTGGTAAAACACTCGCTTGGATATCAGAGTGATGCACGTTCTAACCCGCTTCTGATATTTTCATATGCAAATCATTTCTAATGCGAGGAAAGCTGCATGTCTGAGAGAACCTAGCAAGTTTTCGAAAGTAAAGTGAAGTCCGTACTGAAGGGTGGCCTGGGCCCAGCAGTGGGACATTAAAATGGACTGAGTACATACTCAAATTAATAATAAAACCTAACCTTTATAAAACCTTTCAACCTCCAAATTATTAGGTTTTTTATAAAAAGACACCATACGATAAAAAATTATTTATTGCTCTCGAATTAACAAACAAAACACCTTATACAACTTAAATATCAATATAACTTATACATATTTCTAATATATACTCTGTAGTACCAATATAAGGGAAATAGCGCTGTAACTAAAACTAAAATTAAATCTATTTCAAAAATGACTATAATATTTTATAGCTTAGCTTATAAGTGGTGAGAAGATGTGCTTTAGACCTAATAATCAATAAAAAGTGTATGAAGTAGATGAGAAAATAATAAATATATAAACGTTTTTATATTAGTTCAGTACTAATTTTCATAAAAGTAAAAATAAAATTATCCACAAAAAATAAATATTGGTGAAGTATAAAACTTTTAAAACTGTTTCTATGTAAATATTAAATGAATCAAAGGAGAAGTCAAATCACCACTAATACACTTTACTATGACAATAAATAAGCACAAAACACATTATATTGTACTTTTAAAATAATGTAATAAAATAACATCAGTATAGTGCACCATAAAGTTTAAACCAAAATATTTATAAGCCAATTATTTTATTAAATATAGCATATTATGATATGATGCAGAAAATGACATATTAAAATACAAACAAAGTCAAGTGACGATTACTGTGGCACATACTTGTATGGGTGACCGTGACCGTTATAGAATGCGCAGAACTTATATGCACTTAATATATGTAATAATCTAGTAAATAGCCCTTCTAAAATCGCACACCAATCAAATTTAACATTTTTTTATTGTTTTTTGTGTTATTAATTAGTTATTCCACAGATTAAGTATTAGTTACTACGTTATTCGGCCTAAAAATAATATAGTGTGTACATGCATGACAATATCTAATGGAAAATCCATATCTATATAATATGATATATCTAATAATAATTGTGAAAAAAGTGGTAGCCCAGCGGTAACGCGTCGCTTGGATAACCGAGTGATGCGGGTTCAAATCCGGGTCTCGCACCTCTGATATTTTCATGTGCTAATTATTTATATCATGGTCACCACTTACGGTGAAGGAAAACATCGTGAGGAAACCTGCATGTTTGAAAAAACCTAACAAGTTTTCGAAAGGCATGTGAAGTCCGCCAACACGCACAACGCCAGCGCGGTGGACTATGGCCTAACCCTCTCGTATTGAGAGAGGCCCGTGCCCAGCAGTGGGACGTAAAAAAGGGCTGATGATGATGATGAATAATAATAATAAAGAAAAAAAGATACTATTATGCTATCTCTATAAGAGAATTAATGCTTAAAAATACAAATATATATTTTTTTAACTCATAATATGACTTTTTTCATTTATTGGCTTCATTGCGTTTCAATTGAGCACAAATTACCTATTTCACCAATATCACGTTGAATGCAGGAGTCACGTTCGAGGTTGGCCGGTGATATTTTGGTTTATTCCACTAAAACGCCTAAATTAACAGTATAGAATGATTTTATTTTGACATTTACATCACTTATTAATGTTTAAAAAAGTTAAAAGTAACTATCCATATGGCATAATCGAAAATAGTGATATACACTGTATACAACTAATTACGTTGTATTTTTGACTTTACTTTACTACTCTGAAGTTGTTTTCAATATATTTGTATATGCATGTGCATTTACGGCTAACTTCACGTGCGTAATAAGTTCTGCGCAAACTATAAATACCTACATTATAATAATATTATTTTCAGTACAAAAGTGGCATAACTTCAAAACAATATACAGTCCTATTACATAATATTATAAGTAAGAAAAATGTATTACAATACGTTACTAAATATTTAAATATCTTTTAATAATAAAGGCAATATAAACAAATCACTTCTTATATACCTAAATAATATTTAGCAAATTTAAGATTTTAAAATGAAACTATCTTTTCTATCTCTCGTGATTGCTGTAAAGCATTCGAAACGTCTAGAACAAGAAATCTTCTATATAAATAAAATAGCTCGACCAATTCGGCTAATTTTCTTTTGTATTTGTTCCTTAAAGCTCACAAAAGATTTTAATAATATTAATGTAAAAAAAAAACTTAAACTAAAGGATAGTTTTATTTTGAAATAAAACTAATATACTTAAATCCAAAAGATAGTTTTATTTTGTATTTATGTACTTATATTTCTAAATACATTATTTTGTTATTTATATAAGTAGTTACTAAGTGAAAGTGTATACTTTTGTGCGTGTCATAGGTTTGTGTTACATCACTATAATGTAACATCTACTATATACATATATAATATACATAGCTCTTGACGGCTATTAAATTTTATTTTTTTTATAATTAAGTTTTCTATAAAAGTGCCAAAAAATGCTATAAATAATACAATACTTGGTGATATTTTTCAATAATATTTAAAGGTGAATATGTGATTGGCTTTAAATTAATGTGAAATTTTTGTACAGAATAAAAATGTAAGTATGTATTTATACATGTACTGACTGTGAAGGTCTTGGGTTCGAGTTCCGGGTGGACCTAAGTTTAGTTTCTATTAAGTATTTTCAGCAACACTGGACTGTCACCGATAGTGTTGAAATACTATTTCTGCATCTATATTTCTGTTTCATATCTCCTGCACAGTTAGTCTATGTAAGTAAGTATGTATGTATGTATGTACTATGTATATATGTATGTATGTATGTATGTACATATGTATGTATGTATGTATGTATGTGTGTCCACTCTAATGGTGTATGGTATAGAGCGCGGGGTGCTGGTTTGGCTGCAGGATGATACGATGCACGCCCCCCAACTCCTGCCCCAACCCTTGCCCTAGTCCCTGCCCCAACCCTGACACCACTGCACCAGGCTGCAACTGAGTTTTTAGTTAGTTAGTGAGTATTTAGTTAATATTTTGATAAAATTATTAGAAGGGGGTTTTGTTACATCTAATACTGCTTACTTTACTGCTTTATTACATCTAATATTTCAAATAATCAGCTTTTCACTACACACATATGAAAGTATATCATCTATATACGATACTAGCAACAAAAAAACATTTGTTTAAATTTTTGTCTGTATATATATATGTGTGTAGGGTCCGGGGATGGAAATTAGTACACGTTTTGGTTGTAATAAGTTTAATTCTAATCTCACTGAATTTTAATTAAAAGCAACTATCTTTAAACCGTCCTTTCCGTCGTCGTTCTCGCATCGTAATGTATCATAATGCCACACTCTCTCGCTTACTCGCTCACGTTCATACACCCATCTCACTCACACAACCTCTATATCTTACTCATCCTACATATATATAGTCTAGAGCTTCATAACAACTTACTTGCAATATATTAGGCATCATGGTCTGGCAGGAGGAGGTGGCCACGTGTAGCTGTTCTTGCTGCACTTGCTGTACCTGTTGCACGCCCACCGCCTGCAAATATATTATATATTGTATATCTAATACATAAAAAATTCTCATGTCACAATGTTCGTTCCCATACACCTCCGAAACGGCTGAACCAATTTTGATAAAATTTTGTGTACTTATCGGGTAGGTCTGAGAATCGGCCAACATCTATTTTTTATTGCCTTAAATTTTAAGGGTGGTCCATTATTATTTTTTATTTTTTAGTCATTTTTTTATGTTTTTATAATACAGCATTCAAAAGTACATACAACCCTAAATTTTAACCCTTCTACGATCAGCCAAAATTTTTATTTGTTTATTATAAACTTGCCACTTTTGTCACCTCTCATCGAGCAAACATCACGGAGTGGGGATAAGAACAAGGCCGGTCTCCTGTCTCACTCACTATTCTGTTTCAGCCTTTTTTTGGTTTTGTTTGTGTATCGATCGTAGAAAATATTAATAGAAAAATAAAGCGCAATGGGGAGAAGGAGGGGGTGCCAAGAGCGGGAGTGGGGCGTGAACATATTATATGAAATATGTAGCCGCGCGGCTCAGGAGTGTTTTGACGATGGATTCTGAAATAGCTAGAGTAATTCAGAAGAAATTTTCAAAAAGTGAACGCGGGCAAAGCCGGGGGTACCGCTAGTTATACATATATAAAAATTATAACTGTATACAAAAATACCTTTGTAAACCATTGGCTGGGAAAATTCTTAGGCCGTGAAGCCACATTCCATATAGGTGGTACTTCATATATTTAAAGTCTTATTTATATACAGTTCGCGTCACGTAAAAAGACCGCTGGAAGAAAGTGGTGGGGGTGTGTTTGCGCATGGGTACATTCGCACACGTAATTACTAAGCCAATTCTTTTATTTTTAAACTAGCCTTTCGCTCGCGACATATATTGGTTATTGGCAGGTACAATGAAAAATATATTAGATAGAATGTATTAAATAGAATTCTACTAATTAATAAAATATGTTTGATTCAGTGTAGAATGTTTAATATACTTACAAAAAACTTAATTAATTCATTTAGTATATGTTTTAAAATTATTAACTGCATTATTATCGGACGCTCTCTTTATAAATGGTTCAAAAATATTTTTTCTCAATTTTTTTATATATTATGTATAAAATCATTTCGTAATTAATAACTTTTGTGTGCGCGATGGTATTTTGAACTGACGGACCAATACCAAGCCAGAAAGCATGCGGCGCGTGCCTCGCCGTCCCGCGCCCCGCGTCTTACCACCAAATTGTCCGATAAATCGCCTCTGCGCAACATGACAGCCCGCGTTCTTTTTACATGACGCGAATTATACAACTGTGTGTTACTAAATGATTTTTTATGCCAGATCATTAGTGTCGAGAGTTGTAAAGATTTAATTAACTTGTAGTGTCTGTTTCTAACATTAAAAATGTTGTATGTTACAACTTTTGCATAAACTAGAAAAACTAATATTATAATAATTTAATATTTCAGTACAAAAGTGGCACAACTTTAAAACTTGAGCAGTATCAAAATAACAGCTTGTTACATTGAAAGCGAATTCTTTGATATGGGAAGGTACTACTAAAACATAGGTTTCTAGTTCAGGAGCTATGGCTGTGTAAGATTGTACCAATTTATTTGTTTTTCAATAAAGACTTTTTGAAGTGAAACTTCTTTAGAATCGTTGTGATTTCAAACTCGATGAAACGAAAAAATAAGTCCATAGTACCAGGCTCTCAGAGACGAGGAAGAGTTAGCCTTAGTTAGATCTCACCCACCGCGAGTCAGTGACATTTCTAACTCTGTCTAACTCGTGGGTGTGACCTTCGCGCCGTCTCTCTCTCTCAACGAGCTTAAACGGGGTTATTTAGTATAAATGTAAACGAGATTTAAAAATTAGTTTGCCAAAGAAGTTTTACTTCTGACATGTGTACTTTGTACACGCGCACTTTTTTTTGGTTCTCTTTCTCTTTTTTGTAGTAACACGCGCACTTTTTTTTGTTTCTCTTTCTCTTTTTTGTTACATTGAAAGCGAATTCTTTGACATGGGAAGGTAACTACTACTGAAACATAGGTTTCTAGTTCAGGAGCTAGGGCTGTGTAAGATTGTACCAATTTATTTTTTTTTCAATAAAGACTTTTTTTTAGTTCGCTAAATTCTATCTAAATCAGTTTAGCTATTTCACCGTAAAGGTCTAAGAAAAATATTTGTACTTACATGTATTTGTATGGGCTGGTGTTGCGGGTGTATCTGTATCGTCTGCACTTGTAGTTGCGGTTGCTGAAATAATATACTTAATTTACTTTACTCAGTACCTTCAGTTAGTACTACTTCATCATCAGCCCTTTTTAACGTCCCACTGCTGGGCACGGGCCTTCCTCAGTACGAGGGGGATCAGGCCATAGTCCACCGCGCTGGCTCAGTGCGTGTTGGCGGAATTCACATGTCTTTCGAAAACTTGCTAGGTTTTCTCAGACATGCTGGTTTCCTCACGATGTTTTGACAAACTTGTAATTTTCTCCATTTTTATAAGGTCACTTTACCAATTTTTTGATATTTCGATGAGAAAATCAAAATAAAAGAAAACTTGAAATATTTTTCCTTTCTTTTGATGATCTCCATTTTTATAAAGTCACTTTACCAATTTTTTTAAGAACCTTTTTAATGTCATAAGAATATTTAAATAACATAAAAACAATTAGACATTTGCTCTATATTTAGATCAGGTCTACAATCAAAATTTAGACTGTACGCTAATAGTCCAAGCCTTTTCATGGACTATACCCCAGACTATACATTGTGAAAATGTTTAAACCACTTCTATATATAGTAAGAATTACCGTGTTAATTTGTTGGTGTGTTTGTTGTAATTGTAGCGACTGGACTGTGGATATAACTGGATATTGTTGACCCTGTAACAATATATTTTTAGTCCGCTGTAAAATATTTTTTCAATTTCTCAGATGTTTTGTATATTATAATATATTTCTTGTGTCTATGTGAATTTGTACTATTTTAATAACAACTGTTTATATGCAATAAAGAATAAAGGAAAGAAAAAAACATCATATTTAACGTTATTTAAGGATAATATCTTTTGGTGTCTTTTTTCTCTTTCATACAATCTGTTGAAGTAATTTTGTGAAGAGGGACGGGTGTGTAACAGGAAGCCGGAAACGCTAGCTATTTGATTTGGCCCATGAGCACTAGCATGAAAAATGCCCGTAATATTAATAAATGTGTTTACTGTTGCAATTGTAATACTAATATTATATTATACTAGCATTTCCCGCGGCTTCCCACGCTCTCTATACTTATATCTATTGGTCGTAGCGTGATGTAATATAGCCAATAGCCTTCCTCGATAAACGGACTATCCAACACAAAAAGAATTTTTCAATTCGAACCAGTAGTTCCTGCAATTATCGCGTTCAACCAAACAAACAAACAAACTCTTCAGCTTTATAATATTAGTATAGATTACCTGTACTCCAGATACAGTGATGCCTTGTTGTGTATGTATTGGTACTGCCAGTTGCTGTACACTGCCCACTTGAAGCACTTGCTGTTGTAGTTGCTGTACCTGTTGCTGCACTTGCTGTTGTTGTTGGAGTTGTTGTTGTTGTTGCTGCTGTTGTTGCTGTTGTTGTTGTTGCTGCTGTTGTTGTAGTTCTTGTTGTTGCTAGAATTTGATTGGGATAAATATACTAATTTAGTGCAATTTAGGTACTGGAACTTAAAAGAGCTTGAATTATTTTGTACGTAGAAACTATAATAATAATAGTCTCGGTACAATGGTTCAATGATATCAGAGATTAGCAAATACAACCAGACCGAGATTTTTTCTAATATTTTTTTTTGTATATCATGTATATAGATATGTTATTAAAATAGGGTATCCATTTTAATATCTTAGACAATAATTTCTAAAAAAACATTTACCAACAAGTTATTAAATATACATTTAATTTAAAAATAATAATTACACATAAATTAAAACTACCTTAAACGAATACAGCCTTTCCGTCCCATCGGGGCCCAGCATAACCATTTGCACATGGCTGTACATATGCTTTTTTAAACTGTGCAAATACATATAGCTCTTGACACACAGACCGCACTTAAACCTCTTTTGGTTGGCATTTTCTTGATTTTGCACAGTTTGTGTCTCTTGGGCACTTTCTTCTGCAACTTCTTCGGCTTTTTCAGTGCATTTTTCTTCAGATATTGTATCTTTTATTTGCACAGTTTCATATGTTTGAAGATTCTCTGTCCCTTCATTTTCTTTTTTATCTAGGGCGTGTGTTTTTATATGCTTTTTGTATGAACTGCATTCTATGAAACCTGGAAAAAGTACTATTTTATATTGAAAGTTATTTTAATTACTTTTTATATTATTAACTCGTACTTAAAAAACTTAATAAATTGATCTTTTGGATAAATCTTTCGATAAACTGATAGTTTGCGCCAACAACTAAGACAATAACAATCAGCTAATTACAATACATACTCTTCCCAAAAACATCGCACTGTCTGACTGACTTACTCGAGTGCACGAATAAATAAATAAATAAATAATAAAGTCCATCCAAAAAAAACAGTGTGGGGCCACGATCCACTTAGTTTAAGTGTAGTTAGTTAGCATATATCGCTGGTTTTAAAAACGCCAAAAAAAATCAAAAGGCACGGGCGCTTAACGCCTGTGGATGTATTCAGTAAAAAAAAAGTGCGTGTGTACAATGTACACATGTCAGAAGTAAAACTTGAATTTAAATTAAGGCTAACTCTTCCCCGTCTCTGAGTGCCTGGTACTATGGACTTATTTTTTCGTTTCATCGAGTTCGAAATCACTACGATTCTAAAGAAGTTTCACTTCAAAAAAAGTCCATCAGTCACCCTTCCCACAAACATCACACTGGTACCGCGTCTCCCCAGTGTGCGTACGGCGGTGCACAGCTAGGTACGAGGCCGAACTAAACCGCTGCGAGCACTGCGCGCACCCGAACAGCTTTTCCCCAGTGTGCTTGCTCGAGTGCACTAATAAATAAATAAATAAATAAATAAATAAATATAAAGTACATCACTCACCCTTCCCACAAACATCGCACTGGTACCGCTTCTCCCCAGTGTGCGTGCGGCGGTGCACTGCCAGGTAGGACGCCGAACTGAACCGCTGCGAGCACTGCGAACATCCGAACAGCTTTTCCCCAGTGTGCTTGCTCGAGTGCACGCGTAACTCCGTGCGGGATGTACAGCCTTTGAAGCATACTGGACACACGAACCTGATGGGTTTCCATTAAAACTTTTGTTTAGAGGCTTCTAGAAACGTCATTTGGGTAGTTTACTAACACCCCTGTGTTAATCTTTCTTAGGTTTACGCGAATACTTGACATTATAAATGAAAGTATCCTTTCGGATTTTGCCGCGGGTTTATTATGATTTTTGGTTCCCGACGTTTCGAATGCTTTACGGCAATCATGGTCACGGGAGGTCTCTCCATCTAAATCCGCGACAAAATCCGAAAAGATAGTTTCATTTATAACCCCCTGTGTTAGTTAACAGTTGGAGCATTGAACCAAGATGTTAGAATAGCATGTTAGATTAACATATCAAACATATGTAACTGTACATACTAACTAATCCGCCAAAGCAATTAACTACCAAAAGTATTAATATTTTGAATAAATAAAGTGATACAATACGAAATCCGGCCAGAAGGACCAAAACTCAAATACCAATTTAAATTAAAATACTTACTTTTTATTACCAGTATGTGTTAACAGATGGTTGTTACGTGCAGATGAAGTTGTGAACCGCGCAGAACAAAGTTTGCAGGCGAAAGGCCTTTCTCCTGTGTGGGTACGTCTGTGGTATATTAGCGCGGACTGCTGAGCGAACTTTCTCGAACAAAACTGACACTCGAACGGTCTTTCACCTGTGACAGATGGACATTAAAATACTGTTAAATATATACACAATCTAAATACTTTAGTAGCAGACTTAAAAGTAATATTAAACAACATAATTTACGCGAATATTTGATACTTTCACATTAAACTACGTTTTCGGAATTTTTGCGGATTTATTGGTTTAAAATTGCTGCTAAAAGCAATTATAATTATTCTAAGGTACTTAGTGCCGTTTTTATATTTTTGAAATTCATTTTATAATTTTGTGGGTATCTGCTAAAAATACGACTGACCCTTGTTTTATTATTTATTTATTTATAGATGTAACTAACCATTAGTTACAAACTGTTGAGGTCGGTGTACATTTTTGGCTAAAAAGTAAAAGGCTTACCAGTATGCACTCTCATATGCGCATTCAATTTTGAGACTTCATAGAAAGCCTTATTGCAAACGTTGCACACATGATTTCTTATTCCTTTATGTTTCTTCATATGTTGACATAAAGTAGAATGTCGTCTAAAGGTTTTGTTACACTCTGAGCATTTCAACGGTTTTTCCCCGGTGTGCAACCGGAAATGCACCTGTAAGAACGAAGAAAAAAGGCTGGCATTAAAAACCATGTAAAAAAAGGTAAATTAAAAAGGTTTTATATTAAAATTATAGTGACAAATTGAATTGACAGATATAAACCACAACTGTCATTAAAACTATTAATGAAAATGTCATATTTTGAAAAATAAAATAATCTATTATAAAATAATATCTATTTTCATTTAAAAAATGGGTTTTGATTATTACAACATTTTGGGAGTGAAGCGTTCCTGTGACCAAAGTGAAATTAAAAAAGCATACAGACGCCTAGCACTCAAATACAATCCCGAAAGATATGATAACGACGAAAATATGAGACGAATTTTCGCCCTAATTGGTGAGGCTTATGAGGTATTAGTAGACCATAGGAATAGGGCGGTATTCGATCAATATGGAGAAGAAGGACTTAAAAGAGGAGTTCCCGGACCTAAGGAGTACATCCAGCCATATATATACCACGGCGATCCTACGAGGACCTATCACGAATTCTTCGGAACGGAAAACCCATATGCGGATTTATTGGATTACTATGAAAACCCACGACCAATGTTCGAATCTCCATTGGGTAAAGGATATAAGGAAAAAGATCAAACGATTGTCCGTCCACTAGCTCTTACTTTAGAAGAAGTTTATAGGGGCTGTTTAAAAAAAATGAAAATACAACGACTCGTGTTCACCGAAGAAACCTGTTCAGAACTGAAGCTTCGCGAGAAAGTTTTATCTATTCCGATCAAGCCAGGCATTTATCCGAATACGGAGATTAAATTTAAGGAGGAGGGCGATCAAGGTCCTACTAGAATACCAGCTGATGTCATATTCCTAACTGAGGATCGTCCACATGAAAACTTTATAAGATCAGGGTTGAGTGATCTCTTGATGGTGAGAACTATATCATTACAAGAAGCTTTATGTGGTTTAACTTTAGTATTTACTTCTTTAGACGAAAGAACGTTAAGAATTAAAGTTACTGACGTTATAACCCCAACATATGAAAAAATAATCGAAGACGAAGGATTACCGATACCAGCTTGTCCTAATAGGGCTAAAGGGAATTTGAAAATTCGGTTCAATATAATTTTCCCGGTATATCTATCGAAACGGAGTAAAAAGGCTTTTGAAGAAGCGTTTAGGATCAAAGATAAGGAAGAAGAACATTTTGAGAAGTTGCCGTGTGGAACAATGTCTGTACATTCAACTTAGATTTATTAATTGATTTAAAAAAAACGTTTTAACTATAATACCAAAATATTTTTTTTTTCATTATCGTTTTTACATACCTTATGGAACTTACAGACGAGTCTTTTGGCACGTTAAAATAGATTAGGTTCTGTATGATTTTATTACATTTTTCAAACTATTAACTTTTTTTACATTCAATAAAAGCTTTAAATATAACATTTTTTTAACTTTTAATGCGAGTTACTAAAAAGAAATAAAAATATAACCAGCTTACCTTTAAATCAGTAGGATTATAAAAGCTCTTGGAACATATAGCACACATATACGGCCTTTCGCCTCTGTGCCTAGCCATATGTGATCTTAGGGCATATCCGCTGAAAAACCTTTTCTCACAGACAGTACATTGATGGGTTTTCTGTTCGAAATGTGTTTGTCTGTGACGGTACAATAACGTTTTTGAAGGAAATACTCGTTGGCATACTGAGCATGTTGGCTGCTTTGGCGGTCGTTGTTCATGTGTACGCATGTGCATCTTTAACATACCCGGACCCTAAAATAAGGATTTGATGATTTAAGCTAGAATAGAAAAAAGAGAAATAATCTAGAATATAAAAAAAACATTATATTTAACAGAATTAATATTACATTTTCCATTTATCAGAATCAAGCAGAGGCAGGTCTATATAAAGGCTTTTCAGCCCCTAAGATAAAAACCCCCTGTTGAAAGAAAAGATTATCCTGAATTTTAAATATAAACTACTGAGCCAAACTATGTTAAATTTTTATAGGACTAAATGGAAACTATTCCGCATTAAACAAAAGAAGAATCACGTAAATCGGATCATATATCATAGAGTAATCGGTGTACATACATAAAAAATACCAATCGAATTGATAACCTCCTCCTTTTGGAAGTCGGTCAATAAAAAAAAATTATCTATAATAAAATAAAGCTCATAAAACTCAAATCACATAATAATAATTAAAAATAAAACAATAGACAACATAAAATAGATTATAAAAATATAAAATAACAAATAATTGAGATAACTTTTTATTGTCCACCTGATAATCTTTAGAGTTAACCGAATTCCAAATAAAGGTATTCAATATTTAACTTTAAAATAACCTACCTTAAATGTCCTTTCGCATAGTGGACATTTTGGCGGCTTCTTACAATTTGCTTTTATCCAGTTGGTATGTGAACGCATGTGTAGTTTTAACCATCTGGCGTGTTTAAATTCTTTGTGGCAAAGATTACAGACGTGGCGTCCCGGAGCTACTGACGAAGTCGCTTGAAAAACTACCATTTGTAAGTAATTCTCCTCATCCGAGTTTAAGCCCTCGTCTGTTTTCGGCTGTACTGGGAGTGGGCCCAGCTAACGATGGCATTTCAAAATGATATAATTATTACGTTATATAATCGTCAATATGCAAAGTTTCACGTTAAATGGCGACAAAGAACCAAATATATAATTAATAATAAGTATTTTAAGTTGTTAAAGATAAGTTCGTAATTAAATATTAATAGAATAAAAATAAATTTTTCAAATTTGTTTTTATATCAATATTGTAAAATAAAAAATTATAGAGATAAGTATTTATTTATCTGGATTATCCTTAGGTATATATAAAAATCTTCTGTGTGTGTGTGTATGTAATTGAACTCCTCCTAAACAGCTGGACCGATTTTGATGAAATATTTTGTGTGTTCGAGTGGATTCGAAAATGGTTTAGATTCACAACTCGGTCCACTACAATATGTATTATTTGAATTAATTAATTATTTATACATTTAGACAATAAATGACATATTCAATTAAAATAAGTCGTTGCTAGTCAATGTTGTTTTGTGCATGCATACTGAAACATTTCACCGGGAGCTAAAGTTTATAAAAATTTTCTATGTGTACAGAAGAATGTCTGTCGGTCCGCTAGTATATTTATAATAAAATAGGGATGACACGCTCAATACATACCTTATCGATATCGAATTCGTCTTTTTGTAAAATTTCTTGTGTAATATTAGTATTTTCAGCTTCTGCAAAGAACCCGTCCAAAATTTGACTGCTACTCAAGCTCGGTACTTCTATGAACTGTATATTTCTGTACACTGAGTTTAGGTCTTTTTCTTTCTGGAAATAACATTGAAAGTAGAATGATTTTGATATCTAAGGTGTACTGTACCCTTTTTATCTTAAACTAGTGACTAACTAGCTTTCCTTGGGTTCGTCCCAACTCCCTGGGGAGTAGAGAACTACTTACTTTTTGATTTTTATTTAACTAAACCCTTTTGCCTATAATAAAAGTAAGCTTAACTTAAGTTATTCCTTATAACCTGCTATCTGGCAATGCAACTGTCATAAAAACTATCCAGCGCTATAAAGGTATACTTATCGTATAAATTACATAAATTATGCATTTAGTATACAAGCTATTATTTCGATGTTACAAACAGACAATACTATTTCTCTCCAGCTCTTTTTAGCAGAAGAGCTTTAATCAGGCTAAGTGCAATATCTATAAATTAAATTGACGTTTCAAGAGTACTTCCATAAGTCTAATTGAATATATTTTAATTAGAGTTCATTACCAAGTGAAAGCAGTCATTCTAACAACCGTATCGTGCTGCGAAAAAACAGACCTCTAAATTTTCCAATTTTATCGCTTCTTCAGCCATCAACTTCGCTTGTTCGCGGAGAACACCGTCGTTCCTCTCCACCAGGTCTTTGAACGCGTGACATCTTGATATCTGGTGAACACATTGTAGGCACAGCTGCGATGGTAGACCGTCACCTACTGCGACCTTAGATATAAAAAAATAATTATTGTTAAAACCTTTAATAACACGAATTTATTGAATATTTGTACACGTTTTAACAATTATATCTATATCATATACTGTTTATGCACAGTGGAAATGCGCTAACTTGGAAAACCGAGTGAAGCGGGTTCAAAAATCAAAGCCCGAGTCTCAAATTCAAGGTGCAATGATATTTTCATGTGCAACTCATTTAGGTACAACATGATTACTACTCGTCTTACGGTGAAGGAAAACATCATAAAGAAACCTGCATATCTGAGAGAACTTAGCAAGTTTTCGAGAACCTGTGTAGTCCGCCAACCCGCACTAGGCCAGCGTGGTGTACTGATCTCCCTCGTATTGAGAGGTCCGTACTCAGCAGTAGAATATTAATGAAGTCGGTTAAAAAGGGCTATAACTCCTACGTAATTGTAACCTTTCTTTCAATCATGCCTTAGCCGAAATATGGTAGACATAACTATCATCAGATCTACGACTTTTCACATAATATTGGATAAAAATAAATTACTAAGTAATAAGTTTTCGATTTCTAAGGATTGATATTATTTCGTGGTTTATTATGTTATCAAAATAAAGCGATTTTTAGTGTATACATACGAAAAATATATTTAAAATAAGTTACATAACTATAATTAATTCGAAGATAAATAGTGAAACATAGCTATTTTATTCTTCACTTTGAATAAAATTAAGAATTTCTTAAAAATAATAGTAACAAAAAAGGGCGGATACAAGAATAAAATCATAAATAATAAACTTTTGAAAAGAAAGTGCTTTCTATTAATTATTGTCGCTACATTTTGAAACATCTCATTCTCTCATATTCAAAACGCCGAAATTAGACAAGGACAGACAGATATTTCTCAACAAAATTCCTAGAGTACGCAAGCACTTAAGTCTTGAATGACTATTCCATGACTTCTAAACAAAGATGACTTACGCGGGACTGTTGTTGCATCTTTCATACGAACGAATCAATGTGTAAGAAAGAGACGACAACTATTTCCAAAAATAATTTTATCATTTTGTCATCTCACCTGCACTTTTGATATCCCCATTAACATAGTAGCTGTGAGCTGTTCGAATAAAGGTCGCATGTCCTTTTTTATCTGCAAACAAGCGCGACATATCTTTTCGAAATTGTATTTCTGCGTTTTATTAGTGGCAGCCATTTTGTAGGATACCGATCCAGCTGTTTTTGTCCTTGTTATGCAGCTCTCACAGGAATATTTGATATAACATTATGAGTAATAAAATACACTTTACTCGCGTAACCTTTAATATTTTAGCTTATAAAATAAACACACAACAACAAAATGCAATTTACATGTTAAATTTCAAGATAATTAAAACGTACGTGCACAAGAAAGACAGACATAGCTTTATAGTTATGAAGTCACTTTGCCACCGAGCATATTGGAGGGGGAAAGTGTCATTTCAGAATGAGAAAATTGTACGAGACAAAAAGAGATAGCTATAATTGCGCAATATCTATGTTTTAGCTATTGACTTACTTTACTAAACATAAATAAAACGGGTCAGTAAAATAACTTTGATTTCAATGATAAATACTACAATTTAAATATAATAAATATTCTTACATACATACAAAATATAAGACTAAAATTTAATATATCTTATCTATTCTAACTCAGCTTCATACACTTATGTATGAAAGAGATAAATATCTGTGACGTAAACAGTATATTTGTAGATTTTACATGAATTTTATGTATGTTTGTAATCATTTTATGATATTTTAAGTTTATCGTTATGTTTATATAAAAACTAAACACAATACACTGATTTAAATTTTAAACTATATTATCGAAAGTATGCATATACTACTTCATAGAAGAACAAGCTATCTCTTTCTTGCAATAGTAAACCACTGCAAGAAAGAAGAGATGATCCAATAATCAATATTTTTCTTTTGGAAAAAATATGTTTCAGTACGTGCCTACGTGGTTTCTTTGAATATAATTCTTTTCGTAATAATAGTCTAACGTGCTATACATACATTTTATAATATTTATTTTTGATTTGGTTTATTATAGTGTGGAATTATTATTTTAATAGTAAAATAAAATTGCTGTTTAAAATATTCTTTTTCTTCTGTATCGATAGCGATACTTGAAACTGTCAGGAAAATGTCAAGTACAGGAAAAATTAAATTTTCAATTCATTGTCAAACAAAATAAGTCATGGAGCTCGGGGATTACGGTTTTTTATGATTTAACTTAAATTAAACTATTTACATTAAAAGGAATGGTGAATAATACTAACAATGAAATCTTCTATGTAACTTGTAATACAACCAAACTTCTTCAGGAACATCTTACATCATTAATACCATTTTATTATTGTATGTATAATTTCTTTATCGTTGTCATAATATTAGGTAATGGAATAATTTTTCATATTTTCTTAATGGGTGTGGTTTCAGCTCGTAAAATATGCCTGAGCATTTAGAACTACAACACCTTGTGGATCTTTCAGTGGGCAGTGGAGACGAATCTATACCAAATTTGCTGGAAAACAAGAGACCGCTTATCAAACGATGTCCCTACCTTGGACTAATACTAGCGACGTTATCATCACTATTTTTTTCATTATGTTCAGTTATTGTCAAAAGTTTGGTAAACATAGACCCTATGCAGCTTGCGATGTTCAGGTTTATAGGAGTACTGCTCCCGACAATACCAATTGTGATTTATACAGAGCAGCCCATATTTCCGCAAGGTAAACGTGTTTTACTAGTTTTACGGTCCGTAGTAGGTACAGTAGGATTGATGTTAAGTTTTTATGCCTTCCGTAACATGCCTCTTGCAGATGCTTCAGTTATAGTTTTCTCAGTGCCTGTATTTGTAGCACTCTTTGCGAGAGTCTTTTTAAAAGAACCATGTGGTATTTGGAATACGATTTCGATTATTTTAACATTGATTGGTGTAATTTTAATCACACACCCACCATTCATTTTTGGTAGCACACCGTCTGAAACTAATCAAAACTATAACAGCTTGAGAGGTGCTATAGCTGCCTTTGTTTCAACAATATTTGGAGCAAATGCATATGTTTTATTACGAGTTCTAAAAGGATTACATTTTTCAGTAATCATGACCAATTTTGGAGCCATTGCAATTATGCAAACACTTTTTTATACATTCGTATTTGGTGTTTTGTGTATGCCGAATTGTGGAACGGAAAGATTTTTAGTAGTATGCCTCGCCTTATTTAGTTACTTAGGGCAGATTCTACTTACTATGTCTTTGCAAATGGAACAGGCTGGACCGGTTGCCATTGCTCGGTCAGCAGATATTGTTTTTGCTTTTCTATGGCAAGTTATGTTTTTTGATGAAATACCAAGCAAATTTTCCATATGCGGAGCTGTTCTAGTATTGTGTTCTGTACTACTTGTAGGTTTGCGTAAGTGGGCATTAGCCCTGCCACCAGATTCACAGTTGAGAAGTAAGTTAGGGATGTTGGCACAATAACTAATACAAATCTTTTAGATTTAGCATTCTGTCATAATTTTATTAAACAAAATGTTTTGTAATTTGGGTTTTCTCAAATGTTTTATAGTTTGTTTTTTTATTTATTCACCATTATCAATAATGAAGACATGAATGGATGAAGTTGATATATTGAAAAATTCTAATTTCAATAAAATTAAATTTAAAGTTTGTGTGATGTATTAAGTGTATATTATATAAAATGGCTATTAAGTGGCTTGAACTGAATTCTAAATTATAATAGTCATGAATCTGTATTATGATTTAAAACTGTTTATACACCCATGATAACGACATCTAAGCATAAAACAATAAAAATTCGAAAATGCAACATAATTTTTTTATTCATTCATGTCTTCAATTGTAATAACAATTCTACATAATATATCTTTTGACCATACAATTTTCAGATTATATACTAAGTTTTTGGTTATACAAAAAGTTTACAAGCTACAGTATAATATGCTGAATAAATACATATTCAATAAACCTGTAGCTGACTGTATATTGAAATTTAAATATTTCATATCTGTAAGACTGTCATAAAGTCCAGTAAAAATTGTGTTGTGCGGATTTGCATCTCTCTTGAGTTGTGTTCCCTAATAAATACATAATAATGTTACTATTATTATGATTCTTATATTAAGCTAAAGTTAAGCATTGTTATCTAATATCATAACTTTGTAAGCACCTATTTAAAATAGTCTAGTCAACAAAGTATTATGAGACCTTATATTAAAAAATGCAATTTATGTTTCTACATACCTAGTCAATACTTTATTAAACACCAAGTTTTATTTAATAAGTAAAAGTGTATATAGATTTATTTATTTCAGAAATACTGTTGTGAGTATTGATAGATGTAGATGTTACAGTTAGCCTCATATTCAGTATTATAGTAATATTCACTCATTTTGGTACACTTAAAAGTGTTTGTTTACACTTGAAGTGTTATCATCCTAATAAATTATTTGCATAAGTGTTATTTGACTTTCTTGTAATTATATATAGTGTTTGTTGTGTGTTGTTTTTGCCTACTATACCTGTGATAAAATTGAATAATTTAAAATTCTAACTGCAATTTCATATCATTTAAATTTAAAATTTACTTGGCTATTTATATTTATTTACAGTTTTTGATATGGAGGCTTTCATAAAATATGATTTAAAAGTGTGCTTATGCTCAGTGTGAATGTGACGGATCAGGAGATATTCCTAGTTTAGTTTTTTGTAACACTTCTTTGTGAGAAAAGGGTTGGAAAATAAGAAAAATTATACATTATGGATGTTATGAAGGCCTCTAAATACAAATAATTGATCAAGCAAATATTTTTGCCTTATTATGTACACTTAGCTACCTGCTGAAAATAAAAATTGATTCTAAATTTGTATGTTCTTTGTTATTTATAATACCTTTTCATATATTATATAATTCTTATTATATTATTATATAATTGGTGTTGAGTATGAGCATAGTATAAAGAGAAGAAGTAGGGCAACTTCGGCCCAATCCGCGATATAATTACCTACCGTAGTTGCCTGTCACAGGGTTGTCACTAGCTAAATTTTAATTCAGTGCTCAGAAATTGGCAAGGGCCGGGAAGTGTGTTATTAAAAAATATTATTTATATACATTTAAGAATGTAAAACATTTTGTTTCTACATGTTTATGATTATTTTTATTAGGCCTGTAGTTACTTGCTTAACTGATATATCAGTAGAAAATAGTATTAAAAATGTTTGTTTAGTACTTGAAAAGTTTTATTTTAATAAATACCTTTAAATAATATCATCATTTTTTTAAGTATGTTTGAGCTTTAACAAGTTCGGCTAAGTCCTTAGATAAAAAACGATCACATAATTTATGAAACATATCTAGTGTATAATTTTCTGATTCAATTGCTCGTAAGCGCTTCTTACAATCTAATAACTCCGATTTTAATTTCCTCTTGCGTGGGGTTAGTGCAGAAAGAGCAGTAGTAGTTTGAGTTTGGTTATTCGTGGTTTTAATGTCCGTTTGGCATGCTGAAGTGGCACTAGTTGTTTCCGTTTGACTAGAATTATTACATGAAGTTATTATTTCCACTTGTGTATGTTTATCAGTCATTTTTAGATTAGGCAAATTCAAACGCGGAAAACAATTTTTTTTTAGTAATTTTCTAACATTTTTTTTGATTATGTCTTCTGGATGGAAATGGGTTTCACAAACAACATGCGTCAGTTGAGATTTATTTATCAAATCCTCGCGGTCAATTAAGCGCAGCCACTGAAGGCGTCTGAAATGAAAAGCACATTTAATATATTATATTAATATTAGGTATCATAAAAAGTGGAATAAAGTGACTACAATATTATAATATAAAAAAACATTAAACAACCTAAAGAAACTAACTAATGAAAATCGGTGCAGTTTTTTATTGAGTTTATCTCGAATAGACAAAAAGACAGACGCAGTGGAGGACTTCTACGTACGTACGAGTGACTACAATTGACTCGAACTGACGCGAATAGATTTATCTCGAAATGTATTTGTGTAAATAAATAAAATAAATCCTTTAATTTCTTGCGTTTACAAAAACATAAATATGCTATTAGTAACAATTTAAAAAAATTAAGTGTAATATATTAATAAAATCATATTATCACATCCTATTAAAATAATAAACTAATACAACAAAAATAAAAGTACCTACATAAGTATTTCATCATCAAGTATAAATTATATGCTAGAACTATTTAATAAATTATATGCTGTTTACCTTTCCTGTTCAGTAGGTAATCTGAACAAAGACAACCCTGGGGTTGGGTTTACAATCGCTTGGCAGGAGTTATTGGGTGAAACTTATATATATGGTAGTCGTTTATTTACTGATTACAATAATAACACTCACGACACAAGGTAATTCATATTTTTAGAGAAAATTAATAAAAACTTAATGTGAGAGAGAAGGATAACAATAGGATTTTGTATATGTGAGACAAAGACGTAAGATCATTATGTCAAAAATATGTCGAATTACTTAAATGTCATTGTCAACTATCCTAACGCCGCCATATTTAGTATGTGTTTCTATGGACATGTGTGAAAGTGCTTTCATCGTAAATAACATTTTTTTTTTTCGACTTGGATAACATAGGTTCAGAAGGTTAATTTAAATTTTTTTTCGTTCTTTCTAGGTAGGTTAGGTTAGGTTAGATATATGAGCACAACACACGCGAGCGAAGCGAGCGTGCCGCGGCGGCGGCCGGCGAGTGCTACATACAAAATTTATTTTCTCATGAAGTATGAATTACCTTGTAATGGGAGTAGTATAGGGATAATAGGGAGCATCTCCCCTACCAATTCACTCCCTCCCATTGTCATCGTCCTGCCAAGCGATTGTAAACTGCTACCCAACCCTGGAATCGATGAAGAATTTAGACACCCAAACACACAGCAATAAGTTCTTCTACGAATATCACACATTTTTCATATAGTGAAAAGCCGTGACGCGCGAAACTTAAAGTTACATATAATATTACTTTTCTCTATGGTTACAGGAGAACAACAGGAGAACACAATTTATTTATTTATTATTGACAAGTGACCATTATCTGTGGAAGCAATCTTCCAATGCTCAACATTACTTTGAAATAGTTTATTTCGGTCAAATTTTGTCGCGTGGACTATAGATTTTATATAAGTACGCAGTAATGATTTGCAGTTTCTTTATTACTTTACTTATGAAATTCAAATTAAAAGAAATCTATATTGACCATTGGATTTGAATGGATCTGTTTTTAATTTCAAATTAACAGCTTTTCACTAAATACATATGAAAGTATATACGGTTAACCGTTAACGGTAGCCGATATTTACCAAATCAAAAAATCTATTTTAATTTTTTTTTATCTGGCACTCTCATACCTACCTAATGTTATTATAAGGACTAACATAGGAGTAACATACCAACCTTTAAATTTTTTTTAACTTACGCCTAGCAAAGCGAGCCGACTTTGCTAGGCGTCTTTGTCTTGTCTTATATATAGGTATGGGTTTTTATCTTGTTACATAATCTATTTATTCTTATTAATATTATTTTTATTTAACGATATTTTCGGAACTCTGTTTACGTGCTAGGTACTTGGTGTGTTCCGTAAATAGTTTTTATAACTTCTCATCTGAATAAACTGTTACAATTGTATAACGCGCAATGTACTATATTGTAATAATCAAATATCAATAATTTTAACAGTGATAGAAAGAATAATTTTAATTATTTATCTTTGTATAAAAGTAATGTATATATACCACGGTCTAGAAAGAAGGTCTAGGTCGTCGGCTTATCGTGACAATAGTTTCCATTTACGGCCGTGGCTGGACAATAGACTGGTGTGCTGTGCAGCTAAGATAGAATATTATTCTGTCTCTTTTTTATCCCACGTAATGCAAGCGTACTGATCCCTCATCACAATATTAGAATTTATTTCTTTTTCGTAAATACCATTTAATTGTCACTTAAAACGGCGTGCGCAGTGCGCACTGCGCAGCTCTAGTCGATAGCAACGCTGTACAGCGGCGTTGACGCGAAGCTTGGAAGCTTGTCACACCCACGCCACGGCCGTAAATGGAAACTATTGTCACGATAAGCCGATAATCCCCCACTACTCTTGATGCTAGACCTTCTTTTTTTTGTTATGGCTTAGAATTGCGTTAACAGACGCAATTCAGTCTGTCAGTGACTCATTTTGTGAGGAAAACACGAATTAAATTGAGCGGTAATTTAAAAATTTGGATTTTGGCTGTCTACGAATATCTAAGATAATATCTTAGACGAATATGATTGACATTTTTTTTTCTATTCATATAGGTATATATAATACGCTATAATATATTTATTTACAATCAAGGAAATTACAAGTAAACTTAACTATATGTACAAAGCAAATATACACTTAATTATTACTGTACATTTGAAATTTTGACAATCATAGATGAAGTTGACATTTGACATTTGACAATCGTGTTGTTACTTCATAGTTCATACTTGTTAGTGTCAGAGTCAGTCATTGACACGCATATTTTTCGTTTTATTTATTATTTATCAATAACTAATGATATTTGCCCTTTGCTATAAATAGAACATTTTAAAGGCATATTTATGTTTTGTGTATTTTGAAAAGAAACCTTTTTTAAACAAATTGTATTAAAATAAATAAATAATAGATTTTTATAAGCCATGGCCGATAGATTAACACAATTACAAGATACAATAAATCAAGTATGTATTTTATATGATTTGTGTATTTGCCTATATTATGTTGGTTTCAATTTAAATATACATATTTGTGTGTAACTTAACATTTTTGTGTAATATTTTAGCAAGCAGAGCATTTCTGTAACAGTATTGGGATACTACAGCAGTTTTCAACTCCAAGTAAATTCCATGGACTCGATCGCGGTGGTTCACAAACTCCGCAGCAACAACAAAACCAAGAGGACTATGCTATGCTATTTGCAACTTTAATATCTAGATGTGCCAAAGATATAGATACACTAATTGAATCTCTACCAAGTGAAGAGAGCTCCACAGAATTACAAGTGCAAAGTTTAAAGCGCTTGGAATCAGAAAATAAAGAAGCAGCTGAACAATTAGAAGAGGTATGTTCTAATCCATGAATACATAGTTTAATTCTAGAAAGACAAAATCATTATTTAAAACTATAATACTGTGTTTTTAAACTGTGTATAAATAACTGCCAAAATTGTTCTGAACAGCAACAAGCAAGTGTACAAGTTATAAATAATGATAATTGTTAAGAAAACTAAAGTTAAAAGTGTAAATAGCAATGATGTTTACAGGTAGTCCGCCAAGGTGAGAGTTTATTGGAAAAGGTGCAAGGAGCTTTAAGTGACATAGCACAAAGCCAACTTGATATGCAAAACCCATTGTTAATCCTCAACAAAGATGTTAAGCCGCAATTATAGGACTTAAGAAGGCCTGGTGCCTATCATAGGTGATAATATATGGATGAAATGAAAAATGTTTTATTAAGTTTATCCATGTTTAATTACTTGTGCACATTTAATAGTTGTAGTTTACATTTATTAGGGAAATGTATCATAGAAGCTAGTTTTATGCTGCTCCATAAAATGGCCAACCTTTCTGGATATTAATATTGTCTGTCTGGAGATGGCTAATGCAAAAGAAAATGTTCTGGAACTTTTGTGGGATGTTAATTAACTATAATCATGCAGGACCAATAGCTCTTCATAATATCTGAGGGATAAGATTAAGGGTTTCATAACTTCGCCAACTTCCCAACACTGGGCTAAATTATATTGATGAATCATAATGCTACAATTACATTGAGATTTGTAAAGGTCTAATTGAATTAGGTAATTCAAAATAAAGTGAATGTTATGTTAAAAAAAAGTTATGTTCCATTGCATTATAAGAATTGAATGTGCACAACCCTAAATCAAGAAATATTAAGATGGTATTATAGATTAATATTTAAAAAAACTTGGTTATTATATATATTTTTTTGAAAGATCTGTTTATAAATATAGATTATACATTTTTTTTTCACTTGCTATATCAAAAATTGAAGTGTTTCTTAATGATTGACAATTTGTTGTTTTTATTTACGTTAAAAGTTCTGCATTCTTATGCTTTATATTTTGGTAGTAGTGAAGTGTAAAAAGTGAAATGAACCAATTAAAGAGTAATGCCTTAAAAGATACTGTTTTTATTTCATAATATACCTACTTATTATATACTATATTATACTAGCTGTACCCACGGCGGAAGGACACCCTTATCACTTTTTTATTTATTTATTATTATTAAAGTTTACATATTTTTTTAATTAAATGTAACATTGTAAATCACTTAGATTTGTATAATTTTACTTACATAATTCATTATATATTATATTACATTATTAATATTAAATATTAAATACGTAATTTAATCTAATTAATAATAGAAAAGTAATAATGTTTTAGTTTTGCCTTAATATTTTTATTAAGGTAAAACTATCGTTAGGCTCTAGGCGCTAAGCAAGACGCCTGTCTGTGCGGAAAGATAGTAGCCGATTCTCAGACTTACTGAATATGCATAAAAAATTCATAAGAATCGGTCGAGCCTTTTCGGAGGAGTATGGGAACGAACATTGTGACACGAGAATTTTATATATTAGATATACTTTTTATGTAATAATAACAGCTCTCCTTCATCTTGCTTTCATTGCTCCCTATGTACATTAGCATAAATTTATCAGAAATTATACATTTTTCTAGTATCCTATATAGATAACTAGATATCTTCATACTAAATTCTATCATTTGTCCAGTTGTTTTCTCTTGATGCGATCACAGACATGTAAAAATTATGAACAGCTATAGATTTGACCTCTATATCGTTAATAATGACTATATCAATAAAAAATTATCAAAAGTACAGATACGAGTTAATTAAATAAATATATTGGGACATTTTTACAACAGCACTATCTCGTTCCATGGTAAGCTACGAGGCTTGTGTTACAGATGCCAGATAGTTCATATACTACACATAGAAATTTTAAATACATACATAATATAAATATAGACACCCATGACTGGAGTACAAACATTCATGCTCAACAAATGAATGCCCCCAGCGGGCCTCGAACCCACGACCGCTGGCGCAGAAAGTTACAACCAACTGATCCAAACGTGTCGTCAATTACGATTTTGGATTTTATTATATTAAAGAGACGTGTGTGTCCACTTTTTCGCCATTACCACAGATCACATAATACTATACATTACTATTATTATTATTGTGTTAGTTGGGAGTGAGCCGAGGTCCGCCCTAGCTACGTCGTCCAGTGTTGATCCATTGTAGCTCCCTTTAGAGTGTCTTTAGAGAACTCCGTCTAGTCATGTTAACTCCGGGAACTTATATATTTCTTCTGGTTACATGATATGCTGCCCTATATAGTTCTGCAGTGCATGTTCCTCATTACTAAGTTGCTAAGATGATTTGGATGAATATACATTACATTAGAGTTGTCTTGGTAACACGAGTTCCGTATAACATATCACATCAGTTATAATTTCACAAACAAAAATGAGTTTTTGCGGGAAAATAACCAAGTGCGTGTCAGGCTCCATTCAATGTTCAAAGTGTTCAGACAGACATAAATTCTAAAAACTGTAGACTCTGCTTCTGTATCGTTAATAATGTTAAATTAAAACTATTTAGCAGGCATTGTTGTAATATTTAACTCTTACTTGTTTTCATAAACCATTATTTTCGATAGACCCAGAGCCGTTAGAAAAAAATAAAAGTCCTAAAGTCCTAAAAAAAAGAATCAACAAAAAAGATCAACTTCCGCTGTTTCTGAGAACTCAACTGTTTCTGTAAACTCAACTGTTTGTTTTCATTACATTAAGGGAAATTTAGGCGGCGTCCCCCGCCCTTTCGTATCCGGCGCCCTGGGTCGTCCTACCGCGCCCCTCCCTAACGCCGGCCCTGGATAGACCTATCCATAATACAACTATATCCCACCATGACTAGACGACAAAAAACTTCACATACATCACATAATTCCATTTTACATTCATAGGAGGTACCCTAACATTTTTTTGTAATGTAATAATGCTAAGATGTAAAGTCAAGAGACTGTGATGACAGAAATTTGAAACCAAAGGACAGAACCGTTTATTCTTGACCTATTATTTCTATTACATGTTGAATATCATATTATGTCTTTAAAATGTCTACCATGAAATTTAAGTATTTCTACATTTAGGTTACTTATTAATTTACAATCTTGACTGTGTTGTGTACTCAAGTGTTTCAAATAAAAACTAATTAGTAATTCATCAGTAGAAAGGAAAGGGCCTCCCTTAAATATGATGGATCGGTCATAATCAAACAAACTAACCAAATTGCGTGTTTTTAAAAACTGTCTATGCTTAGTAGAGTTAAAATTAAAAAAAAAACTATTGAAGACATACCTACTAACATTAGATAGATATCTCCTTTAATACGCGCAATTACCTATCATTTTTATCATTTTTAAATATAAAAAAATAAAATAATTTTAAAAGCAATAAGTATTGTATTAAATAGATAATAATAAAAATTAAAAGTAATAATTTAAAAAGAATATTTTCCCAACATATTTATTTATATTTTTTATTTAATGACGAACGACCTTTTAGCCTTTGTGGTGGCATATTTTATTTTATTATACATGAGAATTGAGACAACACATTGTATTCAGCCCTTTTTTAACGTCCCACTGCTGGCAATGGGTCTCCATTAAACACAAGTTGGACTAGGTTCCATCACAAGTCATCCAATCCATGCCAAGTGCGAGTTGGCGGACTTCATATGTCTCTCAAGCAAATTTCCTCACGATGTTTTCCTTCGTGGTAACGTATATAATCTTTCAAAGTGGTAATCATGTCGAAAATATTAGTTGCAGGACCCGGGATTTGAACTCGCTTCACTCGGTTTCCAAGCGAGTGTGTTACCACTGGACTCCCACAGCCCACTACCTATTTATAATTTAAAGTAGGTCCATATTCTAAATTTTATTTTGAACTAGCGACTCACCGTCCCTAGGTTTAGCGTCAGCGAAGCCAAGGGTTCCGCTAGTTAAAATAAATTAAACTTCCTCCTCCTTTTTTGTAGTCGGTTAAAAAGTAGTCAAAGTTACGCCTTATAACATTAGCTATCTGCGAGTGAAAGTACCATCAAAATCGGTCCAGCCATTTTAGAGATTACCGGGAACAAACAGACACAGACAGACAAAAAATTTAAATTGTTTTTTGTTGCTAGTATCGTTTATACAACTTTCATAAAGCTGTTAATTTGAAATTAAAAACAGACACTCCAATTTAATTTATATGTATAGGTACATAATTTTAGGAATTCGCACATTGACTATTGTAAATAGTATTGTTTTTTATTTAAAACCGACTCACCTGCATCTCTTATTCCGGGTCATCCGGAAAACCGGCTACTTCGACACAAGCGGGTCCCCTTGTATTAAAACCTTAAGACAAATTATCGTAAGGTTGTAAAGAGAGATCTCACGTCACGCATCACAATGAGGCTGTAACACCGGTCTGCGCGAAATGTAGTCGACTGATTAAAAAATCATTTAATATTATATTTTGATAAACATTTGTATATCGAATTCTGAAAAAATATTTACTCAGTGAAATAACTATATTACTATTAACTGGTCTATTTATTGCTGCTTCTTTGTTCAAGAAAGGTATGGTGATGGTTTTAGACACGTTTTTATATGTCTGATGTTCTTGTCAGAGTGAAATTGATATATTTTTGATGATTATTTGTTATATTCACTGTAGGTGAAAATCCCGTCTCTGCATTATTAAGGTAAATGATAATCATACTGCTCAGTAACACAACGGCTGATATCATATTGCAATATTAGTTTGAGGATAAGAAAAATGTCGTTAAACTTATTTAGTAAGTTAGTGCTCTATATATACTTAAACAGTATTTTTATTCTTGTTGAATAATATACCTACTCCTGTTTCAAATAACTAAATATACTAACGTCCTGTCCTATTACATACTTAAGTAAACTTTTGTAATGTAATTTTGATCTAATTCAATGAACACCATACAGTTTCTTTTTATAAATGAAAAAAAATATTAAATAGGACCTATAGTTTTTGAGTGAGCCTTCAAAATAAAATTAATAAACTTAACAATAATATTTCCTACATATCGCGTAGACCATGTTATACATCGATGCAACACACCCAGCCTCTCGCCGGCTCGCCGCGCCTTCCACCTGTAGTTGATAACCAACTTCTATACCGTGAACACGTTACCGCGCGTTATACATTCTTCTTAAAAAAACAAACCGAGTCGATTTTTTTATTCGATAAGAAAAACAATTTGGAAAAATTAATTTATATAAAATTATCTAACATTTGGATTTTTTTATTTATATAAGTGTTTTTTTTAATCATAAGTGAGCTTTTTAATTGATTTTTAAAGTGTTGTGTTTGTTTATAAATGTGTTTTCCCCGCTGAAGACGGAGCGCATGTGAAAACTTGCATACGTCCGGAAGGACGGGTCGACTCTCCCTTCGCATTTCCGCAACAGGTAGGCTAGTGACCAGTTTAGAAATCGTCATAACTATGACATTATTATTATAAACTTTTTTATTATTTCTATGAAACTATATAATTTCATATTTTAATTACATGTCTTAATATATTAATTAAAATTTATGTAATAAAATTAATACGATTCTAAAATAAATTATTTAGTTAATTATTAAAATATGTAAATATATTCGTGTGCATGTCAGCAAGTAAAAGTAAGAAGACATTAATGAGAGTTTTTATATTCGCATACATTAAATACAAAAGGCAGTCACTCAGGCTAATCTTAAGCAAAACAATTACGTATGATTAGTACCTATAAGAAAATCTTTGTAGCGTTTCTCCATTTTTTGGTATATTTTCAAAGGGTGTGTAAAAGCTCGTGGCTACCATATTATAGGTACAATTCAGATTATTTTAATACTTAAAGTTGTACTTCTTGAAAAAGAATCAGAAAAGGCTTAAAAATTAAAATACATAATAACATAATGTTGGATATTATATTATTTTATTAATCACTAATCGCAAAATTTCTATATTTTCTAAATTGATTTCCTTTCCTTATTTTGTTATTGATCAAGCTAACATACGACACTATAACTGGTTTTCCATGTGTTTTTGCCAAATAAAATAAAAGAAAAATATATAGCTGTCAAATCACCAATGCAAAATGCTAATTTTGCGAATAAAATACAACACATGCCGCGTTATTATGCATGTAATCGACATCATTAAATTTAAAGGAATACAAATAGAATTTTTTTGTATGCTTAACTTTTTTTTTTAGTGTAGAAAGAATCTAATTTAAATATTCATCTTCCATACTACAACTACGACTTTTAAAAAAAAAGTTCAAATTTAAATTATACATTTTTCAACTGTAACTCTACATTGCATAAAAAGCTAAATAAAAATGTTACATTAATAATAAGTGTAATTGCTAATAATTACACTTATTATTAATGTAACATATTAAAAAGAATGCCAATTGATAAGTTATTGCATAAAAACCACTTTTCTAATGAGTTTAGAATGATTAAAAATTGGCAGAATACGGATGCCCTTCGCCACAAATAGCAAAATGCGGTCAACGATAATAATGCATTGATATTATTGACTATTGTATACTCGTTTTGCATCGTTTTTCTAGACAATAATTATATATTAATTGCTTCTAAAAATACCTTCGAATGATTACAGTTTTATTATTTTATAAGTACAAATTATTATTATTTGTTTAAATATACACTCTGCTCGTAAACATTATTTGGAAAATCTTATTGATATAGTCATTATTATCGATGCAGATGCTGCATCTATAGACTTTTGCCTGTCTGTCTATCTGGAAAAGCATCACGAAAAAGGGGTGGAAGGATTTTAATAAAAATTTTGCGTGATGATAGCCGGAATACACTTTTTAATGCGAGAAAATATCGTATAGAAATAATATAATTAAGGTAAATCTAAAATCTCCAAAGATTGACAATGGAGAAATATAAGTTTAATAAAAGCGTATTTTTTTACTTAAATTTAACAATCTAATTTAAGAAAGTTAACAATATTTTTATTACATTTTAAAGGTATCAATGACGATTTTAAAAAGTCGTTGCAAAGTTAATTAATTCTAAAATACTTGTTGGACCGTAGAGATTATTGCGGCCGCACCTTCCGTTCACTGTACGTGTATTAGGTACATGAATGATGTAAAATATGTACATATAGGAGTATATACATAAGTAACAAATAACGACATGTTTGGCGCAGTTTGTAGTAACCCTACTTTCTTGCACCAGCGGTCGCGGGTTCGAGTCCCGCTGGGGGCATTCATTTGTTAAACTCGAATGTTTGTACTCCAGTCATGGGTGTTTATATTTATAATATGTATATATTTAAATTTATATATGTAGTATATCAACTATCTGGTATCCGTAACACAAGCTTCCATCGTAGCTTACCACGGAATTAGATGACGCTGTGCTTGTCTAATAATGTCCCAACATATCTATGTCTAGGCAGAAAGACCAAAGATTTTTTTTTTGTTATAGTAGGTATTACGGTTTTGTAAATCCTTTAAAAGTAGTGTATTTATCTTGTCGAAATTAGACTATCAGAAATTATAAAATCAATTCTAACTAATACGTCCATACTATTTACAAAAGTATTTTTAATCAAGATGTACCTATCATTGTAAAATTGTAGAGAAACTTGCTCATTTTATTTCATCAGCTGTTCTCTGGACAGTGGAATATTTTGCGAATTTACGATAGTCTTACATATAGTGAAAGTGATGCTTCTTTAAAATTTTAAATTTTTTATTCACTATGATTAAAATGCTTAAATTTAAATGCATTTCTAGTGTATAATTTAGTTTGAGAAATATAAACGTGTCTAAAATCATCATATACGGTTACGTAGTAGTCTCTTCGTATAGTTGATTCGTTTATACTGTAAAAGTTCACTATAGTAAGTAAGTAAGTAACTCTTTATTGTACACCCGAAAACAGAATAAAATAAACAGAAACGAAAAATATAGGAAAAACTACAAGAGGCGGCCTTATCGCTAAAGAGCGATTTCTTCCAGGCAACCTTTAGGTGTAGGAAAATGATATAAGAAAGAGGGGGCGCGAAAAGTAAATAAAGAAAAAACTAGGATGTAAATTTATAAAATATGCTTATCATAAAAATAAATAAATAGAATACTACTTACATATATAATATACTTATACTTATATATTATATATGTAAGTAGTATTCTATTTATTTATTTTTATGATAAGCATATTTTATAAATTTATCTATAGCTTAGTTTTATTTAAATACACACATTTGTTCTTAGCGAGAATCGAACTAGTGATCACCAGTAAAGTAGATATAGTTATCTGATTTTTAATTTTATTCTTTTATCTAACTCGGAAAAGTTAGTAAAAGTAAAAGTAATAAATTATGCTACTAATTTAAAATACTTATCATTAGTATGCATTAGGTATCCTAATTATTTTTTTAATTAACCATTGAATTATAATAATTCGTGTATATATTAGACAGTTATTTGTGGTAAAATGGCAATATTTATATTATTTGGATAAAATATAATTTATTGAATAGACTGAATACGTCAGTCCAATCAATTTGAACTACATTTATCTCGTATAAAAGAGAGTTCGTTAATAGTGGTTATGTCTCATTTTGGTCGGCGTTCGCTTGATCTTCCCTTATGTGTGTTATTTTATGTAGACCTACTAAATCAGTACCTACATAGGTAGTGTAAAATAAAGTCGCTTTCCGCTGTCTGTATGTCCCTATATATGCTTAGATCTTTAAAACTACGCAACGGATTCTGATGCGGTTTTTTTTAATAGATAGAGTGATTCAAGAGGAAGGTTTTATCATATATTTTGTCAAGTCTATTTTACTAGTGGAACCCGCGGCTTCGCTCGCTTAATCTAATCTCTCTGAGTCGGTCCCTCATATCTGAGGATCGTGGTCAGCATCGAGGTTGCATCTGGAGCGGATGATCTGCCTCCATCGGTTTCTATCCAGCGCGTCACTTACAACCGCATAGAAATGTGTGGACGACGAGTCTTTCACCTGATCGGTCCATCTTGTTGGTGAGCGACCGCGATGAATCTAATCTAATCTAGTAATAATATATAAAACAAACACGAAACCTCAAGCATTTATATTTTGTTATACTGTAAGTTAGCGTTTTACCCAACAATCGGGTGCACCTGTATCTACTGTATAAATTATTATATTATGAACCTACTGGCAGCGCTTCGTTTAGCAAAGTTTATTATTAAAAGTGAGTTATTCCATGTCATAGACTATTTGTGTATCAAATTTCATCCAAATTCGTCTAGTTTTTTCAATGTGTTGTTGTACAAGAAGTTACAAACATGCACACAAACTCTCACATTCATAACAGGATGGGTCACAGATAACAAATTAAATGATTGGAATAAGCATATTTTTTAATTAAAAAAAAATATTATTGAAATTATTATTTTACATAATAAATAATACAATGGATATTTTGTAATTTAACGTAGCAACACCGCGCGTGAACAAATACTGATAGTTTACTCGTAACTTACTAACCTTTTCGAGAAAATATTTCAACATTCCAATTCCATAGGAATGATTACTTAGGCAATGTACTGTGGCTTTTAGGATCTAGTTTCCAAAATATATAAATGCTTGGTGTAACATTATATTATTAGTTAAACTTTGGAATGAATTTATTGAAAATAAAATTTTATAAAGCTTGCTGCCGTTTAGCATCTACTGTATCGATTTTGATAAAGAAATAGACCTATAAAACTTATAGTTCTGAATAATAAAGAATTTCTTTAATTAAATTGTGGACAAATTATAAGTGTTTTTCAAAAATGTATATTTTTTATTTCTATATTTGTATTAGTTATATTATTTTGTTTTCAACTGTAGATAAACTAAAAAATCGATATGAGATTCAAATCAATTTCTCAATTTTTACACTGTTATATGTTTAGTCATACAATATAGAAAAAAAGTTAGAAAAAACCGTTGACTACGTGAAAGTGACCGACCAAACCGGCTTCGGGAGCCTTTCCAGCTGATCTCGCTAAACAGTGTTTATACAATTCATAAAGTTGATTTAACATTTTGTTTTGGAAATATTACCTCTATCCTAGCGACATACCCTAGCTTTGCTTGGGTTCGTGCCTAGTGCCTATATTCTTTTAATAATATTATATAAACATATAAAAAAGAAATAAAATAGTATTATTAACAATAGTAAATCTTTTGGACTATGGACTTTGGCCGGTTTTTTGGACTAGCCTATCTCTATTAAAACGCCTTTCACTATTGAATCCTAGTACCTGTCTGTAGTAGTGTCTCATCACTGGAAAATCAATAGTAACTGTTATAACGTACCTAGGGGCGAACCAGAGGGTAACGAGAGTGACTCGTACCTACTAAATTTTGTCCTAATTTATCCTTTCGTTCAGATGCTTTTTTAACCAATTTCCAAAACGGAGGTGGTTCCATGTTCGTTTGTATGTATGTTTATAACTAGTGCTTTGTATTATTACCATTATCTGTGGTATATTCATAATCACAACATAGTATAAAACAAAGTCGCTTCCCGCTGTCTGTCCCTATGTATGCTTAGATCTTTAAAACTACGCGACGGTTTGGATCATTTTTTTTAATAGATAGAGTGATTCAAGAGCAAGGTTTACATGTATAATACACTAGCAAAGTCTAGTCTATCTAATATAGTCTATGATCTGAAAAACTCATAAAGTTATTTTAATTTGTAAAGCAACTGATTAGAGCAAAGTGACGGTAGTCGGTCTTCATAAATATTTTTACGTTACATCCAAAGGTAAATGGGTATCATTTTGAGCATATCACCTTCATTATCATATTCTAAAGGCCATTTTGTATATTAACCTGATCCGTTCTTGTTCGTTATTGACATTGTAGGATGTTTTGAATATTAAATATAAAGCTCTGAATTCTAGTTATCATTAATTTACTTACAAACATACATAGCTTTAGATATAATAATATACTAAGAGATATATTATTGACTATGTATTTTAAATGCCTTACATTGCTAGAGGCAAAATTGCTAGTTAATGTGTTAAAAATATTTTTGTAATTAAATTAGGTTAAGCCAAATAGAAAATGTCAAAAACAGCCTGAAGTTAGAAATAATAATAGGTTGTACACTAGCATGTGTCAGATACCTACAAGTTTTATATTATTTGGCAAATTATATTAGCTATCATATAACCGTATGTTACAGTAAATACCTAAAAGCGAAAGGTCACTCACTCACTCATCACTAAAACCGTTTATAGTTAGTAGACGTCCCTTAAGAACGGATTTTGGGACAGGGCCGGATTAAGGAAGTCGTGTCGCAATCGTTCTTTTTTGTGTGCTACAAACTTTAAATTTAGCAGGGAGTTGGCTAGGGACGAACCCAAGCGAAGTGGGGTGAGTCGCTAGAAGATATCTCACCAGTAGTTTGTTTTTTTTTGCAAAGTTTTTATAATTTATAGTCCATAAACTTTCTAGATGATCCCTCTTTTTTCTGAAAACCGTACACAAATTTGTGCAGCAGTTTTAGACGTTACAATCACTAACTTTTGCTTATAATTTGTACGTAGCTATAACAGGCATGTCAAAAGGCACGTTTTTTACATGATAGCTCTATGGGCATGTCAGTAGCTGGCATTTGACAATGAAATTATTTCTTAATATTTTATTTAGCAACATTCCAGTGATAATATAAGAATATTGAAAAAAAAACTATGTTTATTTTAAAAATATAATGTTTGTTGAAGTAGTAAATATCTTGTTATTTGTTATAGTTTGTTTGTTGAAAATGCCGTCTAAGGACCAGTCTGATACTACTTAGAAGTATAGCTGTTATAAATAAGGGTGCCAGTAAGAAAATTGCATGCCATTTTACTTCCAAAAATATCGTCAGTGTGTCAGTTATTAGCACATGCCATTTTATTGCATGCAAGGTACTTCCCCCATTTAATGATTCAAGTAGTTCCGCATTATGCAATACGGTATACAATATAGTAGAAGAGGTAGCGTAACAACACTACTACATAAGTTCTATTGAACTACTATTGTAGGGAGTGATAACCCAGTGGTAACGTGCTGGCTTGGGTAACCGAGTGAAGCGGGTTCAGAGGTGTCTCGCACTATTGACGTTTTCGTTTTCGAGTCTTAACGTGACTAACGAACATCAATCAATTTTTAATCATATTATGTAAAATAACATTAAGTTTATATAATTTTTTAAAAGTAGGTTTTGTAAAATTATGTAATTACATCATTTTATATGTAACACATGTAACCTGTAGGGTCAACAGCGTTTCAATATTACGGAACAAGTGTTCGAGAACAGTCATTGATGAAACACTTAATTATACTAAAAAATATAAATCAACAAAATAATTAACTAAATAAGAAGTTGTTTGTTCATTTTTTTTTTACCTTTTTAGTTTTTATATAACATTTACTGACGTAGTTTAATATAAGTGTTTCTATCATTAAAAATACAAAATCTAATATGAAAAGCAATCTTTGCCAATTGTAAATCGATATTGGGGCTTCATGTAAATAAAAAAAACATTAAATAATAGTTTTTATTTTTATATTTTATTTCGATCAGATTCATTCGTTTTAAATAATTTTGAAATCTACACACTTTTTAAAGTACCTAATTATCTTGTTTGTATATGTAAAAACTTTATTAACATTCATAACATATCCTCACATTGCAAAGTAATTTGCCATTTATAAAATTATTTGCCATGTGGTTATTAATAATATAACATAAAAAAAAATAATTAATTTCAAATTAAATAAGTATGTACAGGAAAATATAAAAAATATATGTAAAAAACACTTAAAATGTAATAACTACCAGAAGTAATCTAAATGCGGAAAACAGCATGTACGACTCTTCTAGAGTCGTACTAAGCTAATTTTTGTTTCGTAAATTAATGGTCGATTTTGTAATGCAAGATACTTATATTATATTTTTTACGTACTTGTATATTATTACACATTAACTTGCGGTTAAATTAAGAGATAAGAGAGAAGTTATATCATCACTACATAGTATAAAACAAAGTCGTTTTCTCTGTCCCTATACCCCTATGTATGCTTAAATCTTTTAAACTACGCAACGGATTTTGATGCGGTTTTTTTAATAGATAGAGTGATTCAAGAGAAGGTTTATATGTATAATACATGCATGATATAGTAGAGAAACATTGATAATTTTAGAGGTTTCTAATGTGATGTCGTAAATAACTAGATAGATCAAAATAATGTAGTACAGTATTGTACACCTTTAAAAGTTCTACAAAAAAGTCCACGACGGCATATGTCTATCTCTTACGGATAATTCACAATAACCATTTTCTCGCTTCGCTTAAGCTCTTCCCTAGATTTAGCGCGGGCGAAGCCGCGGGTTCCACTAGTAATATATATACCTATACAATAAATACATATTAACTTAAGTCATAAGCAACCCATGTACTGTACATTATTTTATGTACATGTGTTTTTATTTAATAATCAAAATTTAATATACATAGCAGAGTATGGGTAAAAGTAGAATATCATGTGTGGCATCTGGGGCGGTAATTCATAAATATTTAAATAAACTAGTATTTCCCGCGGCTTCGGACGCGTTCTAAAGACAGGAAACCGAATTTTTTTGCGGTGTGGTACCTCACAAAACTAACGCCCGTCCTTCCCGTTTTTGCAATATTTTTCATAGGTATTGCAAAAAACGGGAAGGACATTATATAGCCCTAACGGGAAGGATGTTATATAGCCTATAGCCTTCCGCAATAAACGGACTATCCAAAGCAAAAAGATTTTTTCGATTCGGACCAGTAGTTTCTGAGATTAGCGCATTTAACCAAACAAACAAACTCTTAAGCTTAAGAACATTAATATAGTATAGATTGATGAACCTTTAAATAAACATATCCCCTTTATCGATCCCTTAAATATTACATATTATATGCACTATGGACGAAAAACATAAAATAATTTGTGTAAATAATCGGATGCCATACACACAGCACTAATGCAATAACAAGTTTTCACAGCTGTTCTCAATTAGATGGAAAACGAAAAGTAAATAAGTCATTGGTTTTTTATTTTTATTTTGCATATCCCAAACTAACGCATGCGTATTTATATAATTTAAAGGGATCATTTAGATTTTACAAAATAGTGTACCTTTTTTAGTAAAACTGAGCAGGTCGGTACATATGTATTCATTAAATTCATGTGCCGATAGAAATATTGTTGTTTATTAAATAAATAAGAGCGTGCCTCTTCGTATTTATGAAAGTTGATAACGTAAAATGTTATGGCGAAAAAGTAATAAATTTTAACAATGTGACGTGAACTGACGCAAATGCGTGTTTTCACAGCTGTTATAATATTTATAAAGTTATCGATCATTAAAACAATATGAAATAGTAAAATTGTAAAAAGTTTTATACGTAAAGAGTATAGTAGTTACTTTGGTATACTGTGTACTTTTTTGTATTTTACCAAAAATACTTTTCAGCTTTTTTTATTTTACCTAAAACTTTATTTTTTTCTAATTTTCCAAAAATCTTTAGGAAACTGCTTTAGCCACAGGTAAATAATAATTAATCATTCAATATACGAGTACATATAAGCCGTAACGGCAATTCAACTGCCTCGGTTGTATAGGGGCTAATTTATACGGCCACAACTCAAGACATCCTGAGTTCGAGGTCTGGGTAGGGCCAAATTTAGTTTTTGAGTAACCCTGTTTAGTGAGTTTCAGTAACAGTCTGGAGTTGGCAAGTTGGCGGTGTTTCATTGGCCAGTCTCAATAAGAGTGGCCGCCGTGGCTGGAATCGGTCGGATTACATATAGCCCGGGATTAATTGCATCTGATGTCACATGGATCGTGGATTGCTTACTATATTAAATTAAACCTACTAAAAATAAACTTTAACTAAACATACAATGTTGTTACATACTACTTAGTTCGAGAATGAGTTCCAACAAATTCAAAATATTTTACTTAAAGAAAAACTTATATGCGAAGCAAAAATCCATTTAGATAAGTTTTAAAATTCTTTGATGACATTCATAATATGTTAATGCTATATTTCTTATTTGGCTTATTGAAGGTCTGCCACTGTTTTCTTATGTCATTCTCTCATCTAGGTGTAAACTGGTTTTTGACTGTAGCTTGACTTGTGATTTTTATGCATAACTTATATGGAGTAACCATAGGGGTTGAAATTTCTTTTAAGCTTTTTATTGTAACCCTTTTTAACGTCCCACTGTTGGGCACGGGCCTCCCTTCAATAGAAGGGGGATCAGGCCATAGTCCACCGCGCTGGCCAAGTGCGTGTTGGCGGAGTTCACATGTCTTTCGAAAACTGCTAGGTTCTCTCAGACATGCAGGTTTCCTCACGATGTTTTACTTCACCGAAAGACATATATATGAAAAGCAGTGTGGAATACAATAATAAAACGCAATTAGAGAGAATACAGACGAACCTCTTCTTTCTTTCGGTTAAACAGGTAGCGGTCGTAATATCGTATGAAGAAAGAACAAGTAGTTCAGTACCTTTTTCTACTATGCTTTCAACCAATTTTCGTATTTTGGTTTTGTAGCTTTAATGTCAATAAAATAATTATGGTGAAGTAGGTATAGTTTGCTGTCTTGAAATTTTTAATAATGATTATGGTTTTTTAATTGATTTGGACTTCATGGGTTGAGAATTAAATACATATATTAAAACAAGCTATATAAAGATACAGCTTCTTATTTGTGCAAAAATGTAAAATACTGTAGATTGATCCTAATTATTGTACGTAAAGACTAAAGGCATATTATTTACAGCCACAGCGAAGGACATCGCATATTTATTCAAATTCTTAAAAACTTGCTACACGTATCTTATTCAAACATCAGTTTGCGTCACGCATTTACGATTATATAAATTTATTGTTAGAAGTTCAATATTTTAACTGCTGCGAAGCATAGGCTGTGTTTCAGTTGTAGGTTTGATTGTATATTTCAATACAAGCGATTCACCCTTTTTCGTCGGTAGATTTAGTACGCCATAATAAGGCCTACAGAAAAATCTGCAATACCATAAGTCTTTATCCTAATATACACTCGCAATAACTATTCATATCTATTTAAAAGTGAACCTATTCAGAAATAAAACAACTTTTATTCTTTTTAAACAATGACTTATAATAATAAGATTTTTAGAAACATATAAATGAATACTTAAAGAAAAAGTATAGAACGGAATATACAACGGTCAGTTATTTTGAAAACGCCAGTTCGCCTTGACATTTAAAGATGGGCGTGAATCTGTTGAGTTTACCTTCGCAACTCGGTTTACAGTACTCGAATTATTTGCGGATATCCAAAGTCGTTTATGTTGTTTTATCATAATTTGTATTTGATGAGTAAATCAGATGTTTAAAAAAAACTTATACTGATATTACGTAAGTACCATCTAAGAACTAGTGTTTGTTTTTATTGCTCTAGAGCATATTTAGGTATACATAATTGTACGAATATTTCAGCTATATATATACGATTGTATTTTTATTTAGCCCTTTATAAGTCCAACTGTAGAACATGAACTTCCTTTAAATATAAGGGAAATCAGGCCACACTGGTCAATTGCCGATTGGTGGACCGTCAAATCAAATCAAATCAAAATATTACAAATGCGTACATTTGTGAGGATGTATGAATGTATGTTTCTCTTTCACGCAAAACTAATGAATAGATTATGGTAAAAGTTTACAGTTATATAGCTTAAACATTCAGTCATATATTATAAAATAATAAATATAGTAGTAATCAATAAATTAACTAAACGTGCTGTGCCGCGGAAAAGCTAAGGTTTTAATACTTATGATCTACACAAAAAAGCCTCAAGACAGAATCAAATCCGCGATCTCCCTACCTATATTTTATTACTACACCACATTAACATATAAGAAATTATTTAACAGAGAAAGTTGCATACACGTAAAATAATTTATAATGTGTTTAGAATTTTTAATTGTTTCAATTAAAATTATCTTTAAACCAGTATCATTTAACGCTTTCATTAAAATGTTACGTTTCATAATCATACTTTTTAGTAATATGTAATTACTTAAGTCTTTCTAATATATTTTTGAATATATTTACAAAACAGCAGTCTAGATGCTTTTATTTCTGTGGGGTTGTGTCTTTCACCGACTTTAACAAATTATCAATGTAGAGTAATAAGCATTTAATTTCGATTTTAAAGAAATTTTGTATATTCATTTTCATAATACTGTCCAGACTATATGAATAATATACATATACTACAACAACTTTTCATAACTATTATTATATGTATATTGCTATATAACAAAAAAAACCAACTCGTATGCTATATCGACTCTTACAAGGAGACAGGCAAAGAAAATACAAAATAATGGAGAATATTTTTATTGTATAATTTTCATATTTTCGTCTCAAGAATTGTGTAAAAATGACCTATTTATTTTTCTACTGGGTACTCTTACTAGGTACTCCCAAAAACCTCCGCGAGAGCTCGATTCTAGTATAGATTTTTGAGAAAAGAAATATTTCCCCATGAAAAAATATCCTATACCTATGTGGAACCGAAAATCCAATAATCATGCCCAGGGCCGGATTTAAACTCATTGCCGCCCCTGGGCACCGGAAAAGAATCCGCCCCAATATTGGAACTTTACTTAAACTTATAGTTTATATATTTTATTTCTCAAAATTAAAATCTCTAATTTATTGCAGAAACTTTAATATATGTTACATATTCCAAAAAAATAAATAAATACTTGTTGTTTTTTCTAACAATTATAAATTTTGCATCAATTTTAAAATCAATTTTTTCACAGGCAAACACGCCTAACTTTTTGTATTGCGAATTGGTCGATTAAATCTTCGCAATTTAAACGTTGAAGTACGTCGGATTCGATGCATAGAATAGCTAATGTTAGTATATTAGCAGGGGCGTAGCTTGCCCTGTATCAAAATTTTGTGGGGGGCCCTTCTTCCTAACTGATATAAAAACATTTAGTGTGTGGCCAGTATAGTCAACCAGTGCGTTTTTGGTCATTTTTTGTAGTCTCAGAAAAATATGGACATAGTATTTTTGAAGAAAAATTTGCAAAAGTAATAAATAATTAAGAAAAAAGAGGTTTAGTTTTTTGCAAATATCTCAAAAACTAATCGAGATTATTGAAATCTAAAAAAAGATTCAAAAAGAGGAGGAAATTTCCTAAAAAGGTGTCCTTACTCCCGGAACAATATTGAAAAAAAAACAAGTTTAACTTGCAAAACTTGAAAAAGTTATAAACAATTAACTAAAGAAAATAGGGGTTTAGTTTTTTGCTAATATCTAAAAAATCCAATTGAGATTTTTAAATCTAGAAAAAGATACAAAAAGAGGAGGAAATTTTCAAAAAACAGTTCTTACTTCCGGAACTGTATTTATATTTATAATTTTCTTACGGCCGAAAACGAATGCTCTGGCTTTCGCAAGCCACATCTACTTTATCATTAAAAATATTTAAACATATATCTTTACCAACATATTATGTTGGGACATTATTAACACAAAAAGTACTAGACCAATTTTAACCACTATAAAATTTAACTTTGCAATTTTTATAGCGGGACTTGATGTTTTTCAAAGATCTTCATACCATTCCGAATCAAATGACACCTCATTCTTATTTCTCCGAGACTGCTCAAAAAAGTTGACAAAACGCACTATAAATACCATACAAAAATTTTCAATTTCGTTCAATATTTTCATTTTTCCCGGGAAATTAAGCGTATGGCCTTAGAGTTCAAGTGAGATTTTGAATAGCACTTTATAAATTTTTGCTTACATGGGTTAGGGGCCCCTTTACCCCCGGGGCCCCGTATAATTGATACGGCTGATACAGCGGTAGCTACGCCCCTGTATATTAGCAGTCATTGTAGAACGTAAGAAGTTTTTAACTCTCTTTAAACAAAAACTATCTTTTCAGATTTTGTCGCGGATTAGAATTCGAAACGTCGCGACGTCCACTCAATTTTTTACGTCCGTCGGACATGTTTTTCAATTAATTGTATATTTATACTCAAAATTAAAAAAAATATTAAGCACTCGAGTTTACTAATTAGGGGTCATTCATTTATTACGTAGACAATTATTAACATAGATCACCCATGTCTTATGTTTTCTTACAAGGGGGTGGGAGGGAGTCTCGATAGTTCTTCCGTCAGATCAATAAAAAGCGCAAAGTTAAAATTATACTTTGAAAAACGCGGGCAACCGAGTCAAAAGTACTTAACCTTTAAAATTACAAATAAACATTTCAAAAAATTGTTATTTAAAAAACCAAACGTGTATTAATTTTTTACTCTTACGTAATAAATATTAAACAGGGGGGGATTTTGTCGGCCTATTCTTATTTTTTTCTCATAATAGGGGCAGAGAGGGTCAACAACTAGCGAAAATAGTCTTACGTAATAAAAATGAATGGCCTCTTACCATAAAGTAAAGTAATGTACCTTTAAGTCTATACCAATGGTCTATACAACAGCTTTGACATAAGAGACAGAATACAACAGCGCCACGCACGGCCGGAAATAATATATATACAAAATCTGTTTTCGAAGACACTTACATAGTATTTACGGAGACACCTTTAAATTTATGTATTTAACACTTGAATTATCAATTAAACAAAAAATTATTAATTAAAAGAATTAATTAATTATATTGAGCAATCTTGATAAGACTAAAAAAATTTTTTTGACTTTCAAAGTTTTGCCGCCCTAAAAATTTGCCGCCCTGGGCACTCGCCCCGACTGCCCCTAGTGTAAATCCAGGCCTGATCATGCCAAATACCATTAAAATCTGTCCAGCGGTTTTCTTGTGATGCGTTTCCAGACAGACAGATTAACGGATCGGCACAAAAATTGTAAAACCTAAAGAATACATCTATCTATCTAATACTCTACATCAATAATAACTATTTTAATAAAATTCTCTATATAATATTTAATGTATGTGATTTAACTCAGAATTTGATTAAAGTTATAGGTGAAACAATGGTGACTAAGCAATTTTAGTTTTAATCACAAGTATAATATTGCTTTAAATTCGAACGAGAAAGTTCAAGGTGCGTTAAATAAAGAATAATAACTCGCCAAATGTTTTCATCATGCCAAACATTATAGGGCTTCGTGTGAAATGAAAGCTATTCTGACATCATTCGTGATCGTAGTGCAGTACTGCCACTGTACATGTACCTACCTAGTTCATATTCATATTTCTAAGCTTAATTTCGACTGCCTCGGTAGTGTAGTGGCTAGCATGTACGGTCATCGAGAGGTCCTGGGTTCGAGTCCGGGTCGGGCTAAGATTAATTATTGAGTCTTTCTGTTTAGTAAGCCTCAGTAACAGCCTGGATTTTTGAAGTTGACGGTGAGTCACCCCCGTGCCTCGGAGAGCACGTATAGCCCTGCGCCTTAGCTCTCACTGGTTGTGTCGAGTAGAGTGTAAGAATGATAGGAAGAGAGAGTGCACTAGTGTCTGCGCGTACACTTGTGCACTAATATATCTCCTGCCTAGTTGGCCAGTCTCAATGAGATTGGTTGCCATGGCCGGAATCGGTCGGAGAACATTATCCATATTTCTCACTGCTATTTCTATTTCTACTCAGCCACCATTTCTACGATCCTCCAATATGAGAGAGAAAATAACATACATACTCTACTAAGCTGGTTAAGTGTGGGTTGGCGAACTTCACTTGCGTTTCGAAAACTTCTTAGCTTCTTTTAGAGAAACAGGTTTCCTCAAGCTTACTTCCTTCACTGTGAGACAATTGGAAATCATAAAAGAAAATGATTCGGTCACAAAAATATCAGAGGTGCGAGACGTGGATTTGAACCGGCTTTACTCGTTTCCCAAATCACTGCGTGACTGCCACTGCCCCATGCTTATTTATTTAACAAAAAATACCCATAAGTAAAGTAAAAAAAGAGTGAAGTAAGCTCATAGTATAAAATTAAACATTTATATTATTCAATAATAGAAAATATTTATTTTATATTATTATGAACACACATTATTTATACATATATTCAGACAGTTATAATAATACTAGCTTTCATTTCGATAAAATTTAAAATATACATCGTATTCTTTGTTTTAACAACAAATAATACCAACATGAATCACTCGTAAACTTTAAAATAACCCAAAGCAATATTTCCAAACGCTAGATTCCTATCACAGGAGTGACAAAACATCGCCTTATCGAAACATTACGAAATAGCTACCCTTTCGTGCCAAAACGTTTTCGTGCTCGAACAGTGAACGGCAGGTAGTTTACTAAAGTGTTATCCGTCTCAAACTTAGCTAATACCATCAAAGGCAGTGCCAAATAGGCAATGATCGTAAAAACAAATTGTTGTGGAAATCGCAATTTCTTTGTTATTATGCTGATGATACTTTCATACTGATTACTTATTTGTAATGATAGATGTAAGCGTAATACTTTATTGTTAACTAGCATTTCCCGCGGCTTCGCACGCGTTCTTAAGACCGGAAACCAATTTCTTTTTGAGTCGCGCGGAATGATACCTTGCAGAACTAACGCCCGCCCTTCCCGTTTTTGCAAAATTTTTCATTGATGCTCCGCTCCTATTGGTTGTAGCGTGATATAATATAGCCTTCCTCGATAAACGGACTATCCAACACAAAAATATTTTTTCAAATCGAACCAGTAGTTCCTGAGATTAGCGCGTTCAACCAAACAAACAAATAAACTCTTCTGTTTTATAATATTAGTATAGATGTATGTTATATGTATGTATATCAAGTTAATAGACTTGAAACTATGCTTTTATTAAATATGTTGAGAGATTAACATACAGCACTATCTAGTTCCACGGTAGGTACGAACTTGGTTTCATAGATATCACATAGTTGAGATACTATAGGTATAATTTTTTACACTTACATATAAAATTTATTTAAAATTTAGGTATTAAATTATAATATTACCTACAAAGGACCGAATAATCCATCTTGACCAAAAAATCCATAATAAGTAGAAGTAAATTTTTGATGCACTTTATTTTAAAGTTTAGCTTAGGCTTAGCTAAATTTAAATTTATTTTAGATGTATCGATACTAAAATGGTAGAAACTACATTTTTGTGCATATGACCGGCTATGAGCCGATGGAAAATAACTCACAATCTCATAACTAGTTACTAGTTAGGCTAGACTATTTCCGTTTCATATCTACATTATTAGTGCTGTCATATTTTAAACTAATTTTAAAAATATTAAATATAGTATTAGTATTAGAAAAATGTATTTTTGTACTTATTCAAGTTTTCAGATAAATAAATCGACTAAGAAAAAGTGTATCTCTTATTAGTATGTTTAATTTCAAAGAACCTGTTCAACTATAAGGTTATATACTTACCAAACTTAAAAGGAAAACCCAATAGAGAGGAAACTGAGCATAAAATAATATTTATTTAGCAATATTTTAAATATCATGCTTATAGAAATAAGTAGTTAAGTAAACAAATCTCGACATTTTTAGAGAGATTTACTCAATTTTTTTATGATTTTAATGTTATTATGTTCTATATTATTAAGTACCTACATCACTATTACGCATAGTATAAATAAAACTGGTTTTCCGATTTTTTGTGACTCCCCAGAATGCTGTGGCAACGTTTATAGTTAATTAAAAAAATAGAAAATATGAATTATTCGTGTCAATTTAAGAAATTATTAAATAATCCGTAGTTTTACACATAATATTATACATTTTAATCATTAATTTATCATTCTTATTTCTTATTAAATTCTAAGCACCGCTCTTGCATTACACAAATGCAGTGAATATTAAACGATTTGTCATTTAGATAATTTCAACAGAGTTAATTGGGCATGTAGATAAGTTATACGGAAAATTCTAAATTCTACGCGGTTACTACACGTTGTGTATTGGCAGTCGTTGCCCGAATAAGTAAGTAGTTTGAGCAACTAAGCGACATTTTAAAATTGTTGGGTTTATCGAACGGTTTCGAAATAAGGTCGTAGGTTACGTTTTTGACGTGGTCTAGGCTTTTTGACTAACACTTTTACTTCTTTAATGAAACTCTAACTTAGAATATTCTTTACATTGAATATTTTTTGGAAAATCGATAGGTACGTGAAAACATTGGTTGGATGATAGTTGGTTATTATGCGAGAAAATATTCCATTTCTGATGATGGAGATATAACTGCTAAAACGTATAAGTAGGTTAAGTAATATTTTTCTAACTTATAGTTTTTTTCTGAAATAATAAGCTTACCAGCATGGTTTTGAAATGAAAGATATGTTGGGACATTATTACATACAGCGCCATCTAGTTCCGTGGTAAGCTACGAAGGAAGCTTGTGTTACGGATACCAGATAGTTGATATACTACATATACTATTAGTTTAAATACATACATATTATCAATATTTAAAACACCCATGACTGGCGTACAAACATTCGCGTTAAACAAATGAATGCCTCCAGCGGGACTAGAACCCGCGACTGCTGGCGCAAGAAAGTATGGTCACTACAAACTGCGCCAAACGTGTCGTCAGATAAAAAAAAATTAAATACAAAAATAGTACTTACTTTCAACCATCACTTTTGATTATTTATCACTTTAATTTTGCAGTATCATGCAGTGAATAGAACCAAGATTTAGTTCTTAAACCGGACTGGACGAGCTAATAACAAGTGAAAGCAATGAGATGCCGATGTGTTATACGTAATTAAAATCTATCTTTATAACAATTTCTTAGAAATATTGTTGTATTAAAACGTTGCTAGCACGAAAATAATTTCATTTTAATCATTTATGTTTTAAAATATGGCGCATATTTACTGGTACTTACAATTAAATAAAAACTACTTATTAAATTACTCTAACTATATTATGTATGAATATACAACAACATGTACATTGTACATGTACACTACATGTCATACATATTGGGTAAAGTACACACATAAATACCGAGGGTTTGACAGAAAAAGACCTCCCCATCCAAGATATGTTTTAACGATATTATAGATTTTTCAGAAATGAAATATTTTCGTAGTTTTTTTCTACTACAATATGCATATATTATACACATAAACCTTTTTCTTGAACCATTCTATTTATTGATGAAAACCGCATTTAAATCCGTTGTATAGGTTAAAAGATCTAAGCGTACAGACGGTGGGAAACGACTTTGTAGAGATAATAAGTTATTTTATTAAGGTTTACAAATTATATTTAGCGTTAAAAATGTGAAATAAAAATCAACAAACATTAAAAAGCTACCACAGCTATATAATTATTTAATTTTTACTTCAAACAGAATCAGAGAATGCCTATATTTCATACTACGGCAATACAGCGGCCTTTATTAGTGTATAGCTTTATCTTATCATCTATGATTAGGTAGTACGCGGTTAAAAATTTATTGGTATCACGTTTAATCCGATGTACCGTCACGTAATAACCGGTCAAATTTCTTTCCGGTCGTAAACACTGAACGGATGAGATAACTTTGTAGACAAATCGGTTTTTACTTTTAATTTAGTAATTAATTTTTGAACTCGGATATATGTAGGTATGTACGTTTTTTCATTATTTTTATAGTTCATATACGTATGTAAAGCAGTTACACACTGTAGAGTTTATAAAAAAAACACCCTTACAGACTTGTCATAGAGTTAACATTATAAAAAAATGACGATTTATTTTAATTTCGTAAAGCTCAGACTTAGCTACTAAGTAAAAACTAAAAAGAACTCTGTTGACATACAGAGGAAAAAAAAATTCGAGTTTGGGAGAATTTTTTGTTATTTCCAATGAATTATTTAATGAAGATGAAGTGTAATATAATTTTATCTGATATTACTATTATATATTTTTATATATATCTCAATTTTATCTTTTTCAAAATGGGCATAACATTATTACTTACACCCTCCTTTTATGTTTTTCAGCAAAGGTACAGAACTGTTTGGTCTTTACCCATTTACTTATATAAATACAGATAGTGTGAATTTACCATAATCTATGTATAATATTGTGGATTATATTAGATTTAATACAACATACCTAAAGAGGTCGTTAATAAAGCATGCAAGTTTTTTTCCGCGGAAAAATACGCATACTGTATGTTATTCAAATTCTACATTGGCTTGTAGAACAATATGTAGAGGGATCACAATATTAAAACCTCATTATATCTTATTATAACAATATAAATGAACAATTTTACCCATATACAACTTTGTGTATATTGGAAACGGCTCTAACGATTTGGATCAAGTTTTGGATATAGCTAAGGTCCAGAAAAAAGGCCCATACAGTGTGAGACACATCAAAAATCTTGCCAATTTCCTGGTAAACAAAGGAGAAATTACACTTTTGATTTTACAAATTTTATATAATAACTAGTAAGGATTAAACCACAGCCTACTACTCGTCATATGCTACATGTCTCGCTCTAGTTCAGACGAAAGTAAAATATTGCATATGTGAGTAAGTTGAAAGAAAACATAATTGAAATATAAGTTGAAAATTTTTAACTTGTAATTTGTTACATATAACGCAACGCTTACAAATATGTAAGGACCTAATTATTTTAAGACGACTTGCCCTTAAGCATTACTTCGTTCGGTCAGAAGTTGTGGGCTTGATTACCAAAAATGAAGATAATAAATATTAAAGAAAAGTCAGTGAACTCGTGTCATGTTGATAAAAGAGTTGCATTCTTCGTTATATTTAGAAGAAGTTATACGAGTAGGTACTTCTTTTTCTAAACAACAATGGTATGGCAATACTTATTTAAAATTTTATGTTTAAGTAATTTGAATTGTTAGCCACTGAATATAAAAAAATAAGGTACACTTCGGGTAGAATAATAATGTTTTGTAAGTTATCTTAAAGTAGGTATATACATAACTTTTTTGAATTTCGATAAAACAAACTCTTAAACAAAACTCTTAAATACCTCGTAATCATCACATTCATTTAAAAATACTACTTATATTTACCTCTATATTTGTTTATGAAGGCCACATATGATCGCGGCCGTGAAATTTGGAACAAATGCACACTTTTTACTATATTTTTGTATACATACAGTTACTCTACAATGAGATTAGACACGCTTGTTAACATTTGAAACGGCTGTGAGGTAATGGATGGCTAATTTGTTAGTTATTGTTTCGAATTATTAGAACTGGTTTACTTCGATTGCACTACATTGTATCAATATTTAATATTTAATACATATCAGTGAACGAGTTTTTGTTTTTTTCAATATAATTTAGTGTTGTATATGTATATTGTAAGTGTGCTTATAAGAAATAAATAAATAAATAAATATGTGTATATCTTTGCTTGTGTGATAGTGAAAGAAATCTATCTACATATAACCGGACAGTGGTAGCTCAGTAGTAACCCACTCGCTTGGATATCCGAGTGATGCGGGTTTAAATCCGGGTCTTGCACCTGATATTTTGATGTGCTAATCATTTCTAACATGATTACCACTTGTCTTACGGTCAAGGAAAACATCGTGAGGAAACTTACGCAGTAGGACATTAAAAATGGTTGAATACTATACTTTATCACTACATAGTATAAAACAAAGTCGCCTTTTCTGTCCCTATATCCCTATATCCTTATGTGCGCTTAAATCTTTAAAACTACGCAACGGATTTTGATGCGGTTTTTTCCAATAGATAGAGTGATTCAAGAGGAAGGTTTATATGCATAGCTAGCGGATCCCGCGGCTTTGCCTGTGCTAAATCTAGGGAAGAGCCCGAGCGAAGCAAGGGGGAGTCGCTAGTATAAATATATAAAAATAAAACAGCGCAAAGCATTTTTCTCACCTGTTTCTCAACCGACTTTAATTTGTGTAAGCTTCTTTAGCTATACATAAAGGGGAGCTTTAGTGCTATTAAAATCAAATATCAAAAAATTAAAGAATTTCAACCACAGGGCAAGCACTAGTTCTTATGATGCTGAAAATGATATTTAACTTTTGATTTGTTATAATAAATGTCACAAAAAACAATGATAATTTAAAGAAAAAGCCAAATAGTACTTATTATAATTTAATTTCAAATATGGTGCCATAGTTTAACAAGTAGGCCAAGTAGGGTAGTAAAGCTAGTGAAAACCAAAGGTGTTTATCACGCGTGTGTATAACAGTTGAGTAAACGTAACGCAATAAAGATGACACCTGAGATGCTGCGCTATTATTCAACATAAGATTACGTATTTAGTTACGTTACTGTATAATTAACGAGCGGCTTACCTTCACTCCACTTGGGTTCGTCCCTGGGTCCCGGCCAAATTAAAAGTTTGTAGCACAAAAAAATGAAGAACGTATGAGAGATACAAACATGCGAGAGCTCTTATACCACCTTAATCCAGCCCTGTCGCAAATTCCGTGCTTAACGAACGTCGACTAATTATAAACTACCTGCCTGCCAAATATCTCTATATCGCTTTTCATATTTCGTGATGACTGAATTTTACTTATGTATAGATTAAGTGTATTATAAAGCCCTATTTATTAATCAACATCTTCAAATTATTAACTAAAAGGTACTGTTTTTTTTAATTTTAACTTTAAAATCGTTATAAATATAAATAAATAAATATGTTGGGGCATTGTTACACACAGCGCCATCTAGTTCCATGGTAAGCTACGAAGGAAGCTTGTGTTACGGATACCAGATAATGGACATACTACATGTATAAGTTTAAATACATACATATTATAAATATAACACCCTTGATTGGAGTACAAATATCCGAGTTTAACAAATGTATGCCCCCAGCGGGACTCGAACCCGCGACCGCTGGTGCAAGAAAGTAGGGTCACTACAAACTGCGCCAATCGTGTCGTCACTATCTAGTACCGGAACAGACACTAATGATCTAGACTTGGAATTGTGATATAAAATCAGGGTAATGATACTAATTTTCTCTTGAGTAAACTGACATAATGTAACTTATAAGTCATTTCAAATAAACTATAGAGATATCGTTTTACTTTTTATATGTAACTTTACAGCATATATATGTTGATTAACCTGCAAAGTAATATATGTAACTCATATATTTACGATACATATTTATTATATACGAATTATATATTATTTATATAATGAAATATATATGCTAACATTATTATCAACTTGTTCTCTTTCGTTCATCTATCTTTTTAGATCATTAGATAGATAGTTAGTTTTTTTATACAATTGACAATCATCTCAAATCTTTAATAACAAAATGAGTTAAAGTTAATATAGCTTATACAGACTGATAATTTTAATTTCCAAAGTCTAATTTATCCAAATTAAAGTCTAAATTTTAAAGGTAATAGATCCTTTTCTATGTGTATCGAAAGGAAATAGAAAAAACTCGACGATTTTTAGAATATCCGTTGTAACCATTAACCTTATTTACTTAGGCTAATCGCAGATTACTTGTTTTTTGAGTAATTTGATATATATTAGACTAAGTAATTATTTGTAGATAGCGTCGTCTATAAATGGTACGGTCAAGATGACTATTTAGCTAAAAAATCAAATAGCAAGTCGAAGAAATACGAAAGTTTGTGCGCGCATGTGTATGTGTGTATGTTTGCTTATCATACATTTTTGTGTTACGGATACCAGATACTTGTTGTCACTAGAAGGACTTCGATGAAATTTAGTATATAGATTCAATGTGTATAGCTCACTCATACCTATACTAGAGTTAGACACGATGGCCATACTGAAAATGTAACGTACACAATACATTATACAGGTAAAGCAAGAGCAACTCGCTAGTATAATTTAATATTCTAAATTACATCTATCTTAACTTGTAAAACTGCTACATAGAATTAGAACGTCTCGTTAAATAATTCATTCAATTCTATTTGACCTTAACGCTTTGCGACTGATTACGTTTGGAATGCGCTGACAAAAGATAAACCTGTCAAACCAAAACATTATTGAAATATGATTTACCGACAAAACAATTGAACGACGCTCTTTTAATTCTAAGTTATTTTAGTAACCATCTCTTAGAATTGCGGTCAGAACTCATGGCAAAGATTTTGATGGGTTTTAATATAGACCTAATCCTAAATGTTAGCCTATCAGCTAATAATTTAAGTAGATAGGTAATTGGTTGGCGTCCATTTTCATTTTACATTTTCCAAGAAAATATTTTACCCATCCGCTAAAATAAAAAATTACTTCGCTGGGCGAAAGTTAAAATTAAAACGGCTGTTATAATTTTCTAATAAAATAAAAGTAACCTAAGTTACTTCTTATAACATTAGCCATCTGCGAGTGAAAGTTCCATCAGATCGGTTTCAGAGATTAGCTGCAACAGACAGACAGACAAAACTAAATAAAAAAAACATTTTTTTGATGAAAGTACCCTATATACTTTCATATGAATTTAGTGAAAAGCTGTTAATTTGAAATTAAAAACAGACACTTCAATTTTATTTATATGTATTGATACAGCGGTAACGCGTCGCTTGGATAACCGAGTGATGCGGGTTTAAATCCGGGTCTCGTACCTCTGATATTTTCATGTGCGACTCATTTCTATCATGATTATAACTTGTCTTACGGTGAAGGAAAACATCGTGAGGAAACCTGCATGTCTGAGAAAACCTAACAAGTTTTTGAAAGGCATGTGAAGTCCGCCAACTCGCACTAAGCCAGCGCGGTGGACTATGGCCTGATCCCTCTCGTACTGAGGGCGTCCCGTTCCCAGCAGTGGGACGTTAAAAAGGGCTGATGATGATACAGATAAAGTCATACTCAAGCACTAAATCAGTTTTATTGTAATTACAGGTACAGGTTAAATAGGCTATTTGGTCGTTTATTACAGGTTAAGTGAACCGGAATGTATGGCGCAATTATTTATGAGAATCGGAAGACACGCCCTTGAATTTCGACATTGAATACGCTTCAATATATCGAATTTGGGATGCATACAGGTGGGACAGTATAATGGATACAGATATACAAATGCATACAAACACTAAAATGTATAGGTATTGTATTGTATAGAAGTCACTTGGGTAGATCAAGGTTTTTCAGTAATACTAGGTTTTTATTTGTCGGGTTTTAGAACATTGTAAGAATAGTCTTTACAAAGGCCTACGCCAAGGCATGACTCTCTCCTGAATGTTATGTTGGAGTTGAGTCAGGAGTAGTATAGGAAAAACTTTAAAAAAAATTGAACAGTTTATTTTATTTCAGGACCTCTTAATTATATTATTAATAAAATCCCCTGGCAAGTCACGTTGTGACTTGTGATAAACTCGAGTGAAGCAAGGATGTGTCGCTAGTAAATTATAAATTATAAGTCAATAAGACAAACGATTTCATTTTATTTTTTTTTAAATAAGTAATAAAAATTAAGATAAGTATAAATAAAGTTACATATACCTAATATTTAAATAAACCATTGATGTAGAGGTTTCGATAGAAAAGTGTGTGTCCGTTCTGAATCTTATTAGCTTAAAGCCTTTAAGACAAACTACTTCATGTACCCAAAAATCTAACATTCATTTCGTATAATACTTTTTTAAGTTTACGCCAAAATTTACATTATAAATGAAACTATCTTTTCGGATTTTGTCGCGGATTTATTTGGATGGATCCGCGACAAAATCCGAAAAGATAGTTTCATTTATAAATTTATTTCGTATTTAGAATCAAACGTGGTACCTTCTGCAGAGTTCCAAAAATTTTCTACAATAGGTATAGGACCCAGAAAAAATTACAACAGCTTGTCTATAGTGTACATAAAATTAAGTTAACAAATTTTCGAAAAAATGCTGTACAATTCTAAAAAAACTGCTAATAACCGTAAACAAAAACAATATTATCTAATAGTAACTTGCTAAACATGGTGTGCGTGAACGATTCGCGTGTATACAGACAAATGATGCGTTCCGTCAAAACTGTGGAATTTCTTAATAAGATAATAGGGAAGATATTAAAAATTAATCATGCAAAGATATTTTTAATTTACCTGCTTTTTATAATGCTATTGTGTTTATATTTTCATGGAGTCCAACCGGTCGGTTCCACGTCGCTTCACGCAACTACACATGCTTACGTAATATTACATCGCGTAACAGGGACGGCGAAAGTCTTATAAAAAGTCGAATAAGTACTTAATAATCACATACACATATCAGTTTATAAGTAACTAGCTGACCCATGCCCACTTCGTTGGGCATAATGTTAATAATCCTTTTTTAGTACGGAGTGTTTAAATAATTTAAATTATTTTATTAATATTAAAAATTAAAAATTAAATTATCTATACTAATATTAAAAAAACTACTTTTTGTAACTTAAATATAAAAGTTAGACATAGGTATGCTTTGGTTGACTTTTTTGTAGGCATTTTCAAGCTCCACATCTTTTAAGACAGCGTTTTTTCTCCGATTCACTTTGCAAAACGGACTACCACGTAAAAGCCTTTTTATTTTTCGGTTTTTTATATAACCTATGACACTCAGCAATAATGTGGCTTTCTATTGGTGAAGGAATTTTTAAAATCGGTTCAGTAGATCCCGAGATTACCCCTTACAATTTAACAAATAGACAAACTTTACTTCTTTATAATATTAGTATCGATATGCCACGAAACTAGAAGTAAAATAAACAGTAGGTGCATGAGAAATCTGAAAGCGTTTTGTCTTTCAGTTAATTATTACTCGAACCTATAAATATATCAGAGGGTTTTTCAATTCCCAGATATTTTTACATATCTACCATGTACAATTACATTCTCTATTCATGACACTCATTATTTTTAGATTAATCCTTAAGGATAACAATTTGAAACTACTTGTTTTACAAAGCAAGGGATTTAAACATCACTAGCTTCCAATTCAAGAATTCATTAATAGAAAAACCCGATATCTAGCCTAGCTAGCCGGCCTAGCTAGATAACCCAGGACCTCTGGGTCTGAGCCGTACATGTCCAACAAGATAGCAAGTCTATTAATACTAATATATATTTAGTTACTATATTTGACCAGGTAAGTTATATTTTAACTGTAAATATATGTTTTGTTTACATTTCACCCCATAATAATAAAATTAGTCAGACAAAGTTTAGAAGAAAGGTAATAAATAAAGAACTAAATATGAAGCTTATAAAAGCGTCACAAAAAGCTCTTGTTAAAGTTAAAGCAACAGTAGTCCTAAAGAATACATAATAAGCTTACACATTTAAACTTTTTGTAGCTTTTATTCATATTATTTACGTGGCGCCATCGCATTCACATAATTTCAATACATTGATCGTAAAAACATGAATTATTCCATGAGTATGCAAAGCAAATTATTGTTTTCTTGAACACGAAAGCGTTAATATAACAGTTAGTGCTTTTGTAAGATAATTTATACGTATTTCATACAAATTTTAACCCTCAAATAGAAGGTTTAGCTTCTAGATAGTTTGATATACAAAAAAACTACTACCATCCTGATACTATGTATATATAACTGACTAGCATTTTCCGCGGCTTCGCATGCTTTCTGAGTCGCGCGGTATGGTACCTCGCAGAACTATCGCCCGTCCTTCCCGATTTTGCAACATTTTTCATTGTTGCTCCGCTCCTTTTGGTTGTAGCGTGATGTAATATAGCCCATAGCTTTCCTCGATAAACGGACTATCCAACACAAAAATAATTTTTCAATTCGGACCAGTAGTTCCTGAGATTAGCGCGTTCAACCAAACAAACAAACAAATTCTTCAGCTTTATAATATTAGTATAGATATCTATTATATACTTATAGAGAAAAGAAAAACATACATAGAAATATACATAAATAGAAATTTTACAAAGAAGTTATTATTATAAAATTCAACCCCTGGAAAAGTAAAGAAGGGGTAGATTTTTTTATGATAACTACAACTATTCTATTCTAACAATATTTTAAAAATAAATGTACATACATATTAATATATTTTCGATTATACATCGGTATGTCGTTAAAATGGTACCAAGAATGTGCAGTGTGATAATTAGTTACCTAGTTAAGGATTTCTTTAGGATTTGTTAACATGTAAGTAGGCAGATTTAGATTGCGGCGGTCACCTGCATTATGCATTACAGGTACTACATAAATAAACAAGAGACGGCCGTGATTTGCATTGTAATAGCACTAAAGTAGACGTACAAAAATAAGTGGATGAGCAAATTCGGATGCTGCATCTATATAATACTAGCTTTACCCGCGGCTTCGCCCGCATTCATTTTTTTAATTGCTAATCAACCTCATTGAGTTGATCTGTAGGATGCCTGAAAGTTTCTTCAAAATTACTCTAGCTATTTCAGAACCTATTGTTAATATAAACAATTTTTTTAATTTTTCGTAAAAAATATTTTTTTTAATAAAAAGTATCCTATGTTACTTCTAATACCTCCAAAAATATGTGTACAAAGTTTCATGATGATTGGTTGAGTAGTTTTCGCGTGAAAGCGTAACAAACAAACTTACATTCACATATATATTGTTAGTAGGGATAGATAACTGATAAGTATATGACTTATAAAAAAAACTGCGTAGAAGATGAACCAAAAAAAGAACAAGTTGACCAATGAACATGATATTATGCGGTCGCAGCTATTCTTAAACTCCATAGAATCTATAGATTTGGCCTTTGTATCGATAAAAACGACTATTACAATAAGATTTACCAAAAAATATTTAATGTACAGATTTAACTGATAATTTTATTATAATATGCACCTTTAGGCTATAATTTAAAAACAATATAAGAATAACTTATAAAAAATTGTGCCACATCCAGAAACCGATCTCGTAATTCCTCTTGGAAACGTTACGTCACGCTAAAATGTTATTAATAACAATAATCTTTCATCGCTCATTCATTAAAAATATTACATGATTCAATTACAAAACAGCATATATCTGTTTTATACTAAATTTTTATTACAACAAATTAAAAGGTATCTTAATTTTCGACAACGTATTGAAAATGTAAATTTCGACACATTTTACTTACATATAAGAATTAAGAATATTTATAACGTTAGCGTTTCATAAGTAGGTAAACGATATTGCAACACAAGTGATTGAAATCTTATCGAATTCGCTAAAATAACGAACGCAAGGTTACATCACTAGTTTATTTATTTGTTCCTCAAAAACTAAAGTGGGTAATTCATTATATTATTTCTTTATTGGTTTATAAATATTATATTTAGTAATTAATTACTATAGCTAACAATAAGTGTGCGAAATCAAATTTATTTTTGACAGTAGCTGTGATAAAAGTAGTTTTTTTATGAATTTGTCAAAAAGTTATCAGATCTCATGTAGGGCCAAGCTCTAACTCTACACGCCCTAACTCTACAAGACCTAACTTTACAAACTCTACACCTTAGTCAAAATATGTGGCTTGGCGATTTCGCTACATTCACATAGGCCTTTAATTCACTGTAATACATACACAAGAATTATTGTATATTCTGTATATACAATAATTCTTGTAGCAGATAAACGTTTTAATCAACTTCGAAAACGGCATATTTATGTCATGTTATAGTGACTTTTATTTAAAACTGGAAAATTAACGCATACCACCTACATATTGTATACATACTCGTCCATTATATGTGACTTACCGACAAAGCTAGTACTACCCTCTAAAACCCAACGGAACCCCTACCATCTTAAGGGGCGTCGCAGAATTGCTTACGCAATGGTAACCAAATGCGTTAAATCTCTTAATCCCACTAAACAATAACTGGTCGGCTGAATGGTCCGTCATATAAAAAATCAATGATTTGTAGCATGTTTTTCATACCGTACCCAACAAAGGGATAAATAAATAAATAAATATTTTTTATGACACAATTATTTTAAAATAAATTTAAATTGTTTATTCGAAAAAATGTCTTCAATACTAGTGTTCCTGTATGTCATAGATTGTGATAACTGAAAACAGCTGTTTAAATTATCCACCACGTTTAAAATTGCATAATTCTTAGGCATATTTATTAATGTCTGCGAAATCAATACATTATGTACATACATAATATATTATACCTTTGCATATATAATTTATTTACTTCTATGGCATGTTACATTACTATTTAATGATATATTTTCGATTTTATAATAAATTAAGTTCTTGTAATTTATTCTCGTATTAAATAAATTTACATAATATCTTTTAAAAGGGTTGTGGTAATCTTGTATTTCTGACCGACTTTAAAACGCAACTTTCTGTATCTTTTGTAGGTAATATGTATCTTACGTATATATCTTTCCCAATTATGAATCGATCATCTTTTTATGTAAATTTAAAACCAATTTGTATGTATTACAGTGAAATAACGATTATTATGCGATCTTAAAGGTAAGTTATTATTTATAAGTAATTATATTGATGACCTGTTCTACTTCTATCAGTTTGTAAAAGCCCCATGTATTGTATACAAACTTTCACATACTTTAAATTTGCAAATATCTTAGAAAGTATGGATTTAGTTATTTTAGTATATCATAGTTATAGATGTGCATAGTTTATTTATGTATGAACCTTGATCGATAAATAGGCCAATAATGCCATAATTTGTATTAATATTTCCAACTGCTACCAGTTCATAGAAGTATTAATCCCACCTCTGTTAAAAAGCTGGTTTGTAGGTATAAGAAAAATACCATGACCTCATGAGACATCAGAACTTACAGAAAAACATTTTTTTTATTTTGTTACATAATTGATCTGTAAAATATATTATTGAAAGATGGGTACTAAGTATATTTTCATTAGGTGATAAGTCCCTGAAGGCGTTTGCTGCTCTATGTTTGCCATATATAAATCCAAAAAAAAAATACAGTGGTAAGGAGTAGCCCTGTAGTAATAACATTTTACCATAAAAGAAGCGTATTCGAATCCAAAGTCTCGGTAACTCTGACATCTTCATCTTAAATAGCATGTGGTAACACATGCTATTGATAGAAAGCTGACCTCACTGGTATCGAAGAAGGCCCTTTAAAAGCTTTCCCATTAAGCTTTAAATACAAAACAAATATTACTAGGGACGTACCAGAGATAAGCAAGGGTTAACTATTTGAGATATAAATCAATAAAAATAAGCTTAAGTAATATGGAGTGGAATATATCTATGCGCAGGCCAACCACCACTCTGTTTACACTCGGTGACCGCATTCTTAGCAAGTGTCCGCGGTTTCAACGCGCTCCCTTTTACCTTCAACTAGAAGGTCTTTTAGAATACGACTGATACGATTTTTTTTAATATACACGATATCGAATACACATTTTTTTTGATTATCCCTGTACTACCCTGTAATACTCATGCCCATAAACTACTTGATTATATTAATTTTCATTTGCTCTTCTCTGAGTGAACGAAGGAAACACATACATTTCATTTCATTTTTGCGCGCAACCCGTACTCTTATTCAAAAATAAAAGTATCTGAATTTACCTGCAAAAATCCAAAAAAGCAGAGAAATTCAAAAGCGATCCAGCCGTTTCGAAGATTCGAAGACATTCGAAGAAATAAAATGACAGACGGCCAAACATTTTAAAATAGGATTTTTCAATAGCTTTTTAATATTTAGTAAGAAGCTGTTATTTTGAAATTACAAATAGACACTTCAAAAAATTTTTCTTGAGTGATTCTAATGAGCTAATCTCTATCTGTCAGATTACATAATATGTTATAGAAGTGCCTACTTGTTTCTATTAATAATATCTTCTCAAACAAGATTATAAAATTATCATTTTCAAAGAAGAATTGTTATAAACTAAGAATAATATATTTATTATTAATCCACGATTTCGCAGAAATGGCAACGAACGAATTATATTTTATTCCATATCTTCTAATATATAAAAATCTCATGTTATAGTGTTAGTTTTTGAAATCCTCTTAAACGGCTTGACCGAGTTTATTCCAGATTTTCTAATTTTTATTTTTAGATTAGGTTATTGTTTTTTTTTTATTTTACATAACTAATTTTTCATCTTTCTACCACCAATCTCTATTTTTAATAGTGATCAGAACGCGGGCGGAGCCGCGGGAATTACTAGTAACTTATAATAATGTAAATAATAGGGTTTTATGATTGCCAGTATGATCTAATATCGATGTATTTCATATTAGAGTGAAATATATCGCATGTTCACATTTTAATGAATACCAGTTTTTACTACATTGTGTATTCTTCCAACAGAGAAAGCTTGCATTCGTAATGTAAACCTCCACTCACTTTGTTAGAAATCTTAAATATTAATAAGACCCAGCTAATTTTCTATATTTTATTGTGTTTTCCCTTGATAATATATAATAATAATTATACATAAATGATAAATGTATAAAATACATAATTAATGTAAAATCCATAACTGGGGCAGTGGTAGTGTAGTGGTAACGTGCTCGCTTGGAAGATCGAGTAAAGCGGGTTCGAATCCCGGGTCTCGCACCTCTGATATTTCACGTGCGAACCACTTTAACTGATCTTACGGTGAAGGAAAACATTCTAAGGGAATCTGCATATCCGAGAAACCTTAATAAATATTCCAAAGACATGTGAAGAAGAAGACTATAGCCTGACCACCTCCCTATTGAAGGAGGCCCGTGCCCAGCAGTGGGATGTTAAAAACTGTATTTATCTACACAAAGAGCAGTACAGAGAATATATAATATACCTACATAAAGTATAAATATTTTGTGTGAAACTGGTTATCTAGTATAATACTGGTTATGGTAGATCGCTAATATAATAATACTAATCAAGATGATGCAGAAAAATATTAATTTATTTTTTAATAAAAAAATAATTATTATAGGTATATTCTATGCTATGACGAATATAAAACCACCTCCTTTTTGGAAGTCCATTGAATAATTTATTGATGATGATTAATCATTAATTATCTTGCTTCTTTTTGACAATACATTTTTACAAGAACTTACTTTATTTTTTATTTTCAGGTAAACATGTTATTTGGGTCAAAACTTAGAACGCGAGACGTGAGTACTGTGTGCTCAAAAATATAGGTAAAGTTAATGTTAAATAAATATTACTAGGTTAAGCTCGCGTCTCTACTCGCTTTGTATGAACTGGAGACGAAAACTATAATATCACATATACAAGCCTGGACAGACAGATAGAGCCACTTAATGTTATATTATTCAGATGATTAAAAATATTAAGTTTGTGATATACTCGTATATATATAAAATATTATAAGAAAAATAAGACTTTTAATATTTTTGTCTCCCTGTTTGTTCCGGTTAATATCCGAAACGGCTAGATTGATTTTGACGGGACTTTTACAAGATAATAAAGATATTATTAATAAAGATATTATAAAGATAGCTGATGTTCTAAAGGGTAGCTTAGGCTACTTTTCAGAAAAAGAATTAGGTATCTGCTAAAAAACTAAAACTAAAAAGTTTTGTAGGTTTTAGATGACTAAAAATGCCGATGGCCGTCCCTAATTTGTGCCGCCTGATTCGGCCTCATCTTTAAATCATAGCATCGTACGGCCCTGTAGAATCTTATCCTTGGGGTTAGTTATGGCACTCAGTTGTAGACTATCGTTGTTTTATACATCACAACTATGTCATATTTCGTGTTTATTTGTGATTTCATTGCTTTTATAAGGCTAAACGATGTTAACAAGGCTACTTACATATGAAATGTGAATTAAAAAATCAAAATGAGGATATTTTCTTTTTTTTAATGAAATGATGTTCTAAGAACCAAACAGGATCAAAATGAGAAGCAATAGGAATTGAAGTAGTAATTTAATACTTAGACATTGCATGTACAGTTTCAAGTCGCGTTCAAAGACACGGTTGATATTTATTGAGACACTAGCGACTCGCCCTTGCTTCACTCGGGCCTGTCCCTATTTGATTCGATTTAGCGCGAGTGAAGCTGCTTGTTCCGCTAGTGTATTTATTATATACATATAAACCTTCCTCTTGAATCACTCTATCTATTAAAAAAACCGCATCAAAATCCGTTGCGTAGTTTTAAAGATCTAAGTATACATAGGAACAGACAGACATCAGGAGCGACCGCAATTTTCTTATTTTTTTCTTTCATAAGAACCTTCTCCTGACAATAACAAACACAATAAAAAAGAATTAGCGAAATCATTTATTATTTATTATAATATTAGTGACCAAGGGAAATAGGGATTCATTTTTATATATACCATTCTGTTGGTACGTATAGTATATGTATATATACTAAGTAATGTACTAAGTAATGAAATAGCTGGATTGAGAAAGAATAACTGTAGGAAATGCATATCATGCTACTGCCGAGTTCCATGAATTGGCGTTTTACTTTCATATACAAAAATTGAATGACATTGTTATTAGTAGATGATGCAGCATTAAAACTTCATTTATACCAACATTTACACGCCTTACAGATAATAAAAGCTAATTTGAGAGTGAATATTTGAAAATTCGTATGTTGTCAATTTTTGAAAGATAAGAGTGTGGACAAACAGACCAATCGTTATAACAGAAAAGATTTTTGGAGTTTAGAATATTGATGTGTTGGTAGATTTTGATATTTTTTTTCCTTTTATATTACGATGATTTTACGTTATTGTCTTTTGTTAAAACATTTTTGTGATTATATTATTAGAAAACCGTTTTGAATATTTATTATAGTTAAAATGCAAAAAATTTAATTCTTGAGAACCTTTTCAAATCCCCTATACCTAAATATCTTCCTAAAATAATCAATTAACAAGTGTCTTTTTATAATGGCACTAGCATTTCTCCTATGCTTCGTTCGGGTTTATCCTTAGGTCCGTTTTGTACCTGTAGAATAGATGGACTATTTATTAGGTTATTTACTAGAGAAATGATTGATTCACCATACAAATTCATCTTCTTTTTCACCCCTTAGGGGATGATTTTCAGATAAATAATATCTTACATCCATCCTAGCGATTCAAAGTATCTTCATACAAAATTTCATCTAAATCGTGTCAGCGAGTTCATAGTTTATCTGTTACAAACAAACATAATATAAATATATATTTTTTGTATATTAATATTTCCCAAGATTATTATTACATCTTATTATATATAAACACTAGCCGTTTCCCGCCCGCTTCGCTGGGCGAATTGAAAAAGGAAATAAATTACATTTTATGTTTCATTTTTATTTTTTTTTCCATATTTTTATTATTCTCCTTTTTTTTTTTGTATGAACATAAATAGGCCCCGCGGATAGAACTGTAAGCATCGATGTTTAGACTTACACAAATTCCAAATTCCATCGATTTAGCCTGTATCTTCCATCCAGGTGATTTTTCTCACTAATATTCATTGTAACTTTCAATGTGCAATCATTTAAGTTAAAGTTAAAGTCGTTAAAATCGTTTAAGTTAAAGTCATTGCAAGTCTCATATGTGAAGTTGAAATTTGTCTAGGTTCAAGTGCGACGAATTTTCTGTTAACTAAAATTTTCTCCGTGACATCAATTTTTTATAGAAAATTAATTGTTCATGTTTTTTATGAATTCTATTGGAATAAGTAACTAAATTTCTTTTCCACATCTCAAGTGCTTAGAAAATGCATTCATTATAATCTGGTACATTTCCGCGATCACGCAATAAAAGAATTCGTCGGATATGTATTCTGCAAAAGTAAAATGAATGTAAAATTCTTAGTCCGTTGATTGGCTACATGTAAAGTTAAGTTTTGGAAACCTCTCAATGACTTTTTCTCCGCTGCCAAAAAGACGATTGTTGTAAGGAAATACACAAATATCCCTACATACACGAAGATCCCCACCAAATTTGGAGTCTGTAGAAGTTACAGGTTGGAAATTAAATTTTTATATTTTAACACCCACCCCCGCAATTCCTGTCGGAAGTAGACTATATTGAAATCCATTTTGAGATGATCTTTATGTGAATAATAAAAGATTCCTACCATATTTAGAATTTTTAGAAGCTATATTTCGCTTTTAGAAAATTACTACAAAATTTGGAGCTTGTAGGAGCTTTAGCTGGAAAATTAAAAATATTAATTGTTAATACGCACCCCCGCAACCCCCTGCGGGGTGAGCTATCGTAAAATTCGTTCATAGCCTATTTCTACACCTCTTACAGAAGATTCCTACCAAATTTGAAGTCTATAGGAGCTACAGTTTAAAAACAGGAATTGTTCATTGTTAACGCCCCCGCAATCCCCTTTGGGGGATGGATTTCTTAAAATCTATTCATAGCTGACCTCTACATAGCAAAAGTAATATTCCTACCAAGTTTCACGTTTCTAAGTCTTATGGTTCCCGAGATTTCGTAGTGAGTGACTATATAGATGGGAATTCTTCGATTATCATCGCAATTTTTAACTTTTTATCTGACTTTTTTAAAATTTTCTTACATACAAAACTTTCTCCTGACAATTCTGACTATAAAAAAATAGCCTAATTGATCCAGCCGTTCTCCACTACCGTGAGTAGATTCTTAGCTGAATGTAAAAAACCATAATCCGTTTAATATACTCTGTTGAAATCCATGAAAACAAAAGAATCAAGAGAAAATGCTTATCTTTTGTTTTTATTAGCGGAATAAATGTTCATAAAAGTAAAACAGCAATAAAAAAATGAAGGAATGTTGGAATTCAAAAAATAGATAGCCATAAACCATCTAGGAAAAATTTCGCATCGAATGGTGGTAGTTTCATGTCGATACGATCAGTGGTTTAGGCGTGATTGTGCCTCAAACGAAGACCATTTTCATTATATATATATAGATTCGTGTCACGGGGTTCGAACTTGAACTCCTCCGAAACGGCTTGACCGATTCTCATGAAATTTTGTGAGCATATTGAGTAGGTCTGAGAATCGGCCAACATCTATTTTTCATCCCCCTAAATGTTAAGGGTAGTCCACCCCTAAATTTTTATTTTTTATTTTTTAGACATTTTTTTTTCCTACAGATCAACCCAATGAGGTTGATTAGCAATTAAAAAAATGAACGCGAGCGAAGCCGCGGGTACAGCTAGTTTAATTATAATATTTCATATTCTAATTCATATTAGCATTGAAATCCCCCATTGTAAATAGACCCTAAAGTTGCATTCGTCTCATCGTTTGTAGCTGTCTCGTTCGATGACACACAGACAATTTCACATGTCGCCCTACTCCAGTGACTCACATACTGGTTATATGATTTTACAATTAGATAATTATTGTGAACCTAACTTGAGCACATGGTTTCTCATGCGTGTCAATCAAATTTATAGAACAACTAGCAGACTTGGTGTCGCGTTCTTGTGACACACTTTAAATTTTAGTGTAGGGGTATAATTTGTTGCATGGAGTAGCTATTTCTCAGAGATTCCTCTCCAGGTGTAAAAAACAAAAATATACAGAGTGAAAAATATCCGATTTTTTAAGTTAGGAAAAATCACACATTAAAAAAATCGGATAAGAAGATTCGGAGGTTATCGTGAAACAACGTCGGGACATGGAAATTGTTTATAGCCTATAGGTATCACTACATACTCGTAGTACAAAACAAAATCGCTTCCCGCTGTCAGTCTGTCCCTACGTATACTTAGATCTTTAAAACTACGCAACACATTTTGATGCGGTTATTTTAATAGATAAATTGATCCAAGAGAAAGGTTTATATGTATAATACATCAGTGGAACCCGCGGCTTCGCCTGCGTTAAATCTAAGCTCTTGCTAGTTACGATAATATACTATGCTTTGGATTCTTTCAAAATGACTCGAGGAACTTTAGTTAATGTCATAAATTATTTTTTCTTATGTAATCTAAAGATTAAAGACCTATTAAAAACAGGTACAGTTCGCGTCACGTAAAAAGAACGCTGGAAGAAAGTGGTGGGGGGTGTGTTTGCGCATCGGTACATTCGCATACGAAATTCCTAAGCCTATTCCTTTATTTTTGAACTAGCCTTTTGCTCACGATGTATATTGAGTATTGGTAGGTACATTGAAAAATATATTAGATAGAATGTCATTAAATAGAATTCTATTAATTAATAAAATATGTTTGATTCATCGTAGAATATTTAATCTACTTAACAAAAAATAATTCGTTTAATATATTTTTTAAATTATTAACAGCATTATTATCAGTGTCTCTTTTTATAAAACAATATAAGTCAAAAATATTTTTTTACTATTTTTTATATAAAATTATTTCGTAATTAATAACTTTTGTGTGCGCGATGGTATTTTAAACTGACAAACCAATAGCGAGCCGAAAAGCATGTGACGCGTGCTTTGACGTCCCACGCCCCGCGTCTTACCACCAAATTGTCCGATAAATCGCCTCTGCGCAACTTGACAGCCAGCGTTCTTTTTACATGACGCGAATTATAGGTACGTATGTACTCTTATCAAAGCGTGCGGAAGATACGAGTAGCAGGTAGGTACTATAAATCTTTCCAAAATAATAAATTCATAATTTCTTTCTTTCTATTTTATTTACGGAAGTCCCAATTATTTTTGTGTTATAACAAAATTAATGCAATATAAAGCTTAATATTACGAATAAGTATTTATTTTTTATCCTACTGATCTATAAGTTATATCCTAAGTACGGATGTAAAAGTAACTTATATAATAATATCCGCGATCGAGGAGCCGATTTGTTTGCTTTTTACTTTCAAAATTAATTAGATTTGTAAGTAGTGATCAAATATACATTGAACTACATAGAAAATGGATGAGAGAGCTTGTGTTTCATAATAAGGAAGTATCGATTTAACGATCGAATAGTGCAGTAATAGAGTGTTACGAGTTGGATTTCCATTATTGAATTAAATATTTCTATTACTAGTGACGTACAATCACTTCGCTGCATCTAAAGCGTTAGTGAGCTAATATAAAAACATCTGTTTTTCTATTATTATTTAAATTAATATATATTTTTAGTCATTTTTTGATCAGCAATAAGTTATGTGGGATTTTAGTTAATCAGTTAATGATTAAGGCCATTATTCTAGAGCCCTACATTTTTATGTAGGGAAGTCCCTACATAAAAATGTGAAAATGATTTTATGTAGGAATATTATACTTACATGAATGCAATAAGTTGCTTAAATATTAACAAGGGTGCTTTTACGACTGGATCGCACAAAATAGGAGCTTTTGGGCTTTGGCCTCTGCTAGATACTAAGTACTAGGAGACTTATGAGTTATGACTAACATTTTAAATACGGCTGTAACTTAAAAGATTCAGAATAGAGATGCTTTCTAAGATAATGCGATGCTATTATTATTTATACATATTTTGGGTAAATATATGTATGTTAACGTATACTATGCTTACACGAAAGGCATAGCAACCAGTTTAAAGTGTTTTTCACGCGCTTACATAATCATCACCACATAATGCTTGCCTTGACTTCCGATTTGCACCTCAGAGTTATATTTTATATCTTTTTTGTCACGCCACTTGTATAATGTTTTGCCTCCAAAGGTTTTATATTTATTAGTCTACTAGCTTTACCCGCGGCTTCGCCCGCGTTCATTTTTTTAATTGCTAATCAACCTCATTGGGTTGATCTGTAGGATGCCTGAAAGTTTCTTTAAAATTACTCTAGCTATTTCAGAACCCATTGTTAATACAAACAATTTTTTAATTTTTCGTAAAAAATATTTTTTTTAATAAAAAGTATCCTATGTTACTTCTAATACCTCCAAGAATATGTGTACAAAGTTTCATGATGATCGGTTGAGTAGTTTTCGCGTGAAAGTGTAACAAATAAACTTACATTCACATTTATAATATTAATAGGGATACTTTCGTAGTACCAGTGCTAGCATGTAAAGCCATACGGCTTAAAGTTTAAACGATATTGTGTACCTGCTATCTGACAACACGGGATCGATTCCTGGACGGGGTAAGTATAAAGAGTATTCAAGGTATAGCGTATACGACTGCTGATGTCGAAGATTATTTCAAATAGTAAAAATAAATATATTAAATAAATTTCACTACTTACTTACTAGTTTATGTCCAAGACTTCGTATGAAGTGTAGCTTAAGTCCGATTCCTGAATACAATCTATATTCTTTTCAAAATTTGTCAAAATCTGTTCAGTGATTTATTTTTGACATTATAATATTATTAAGGGTTTTTATTTCACTTTGTTAAAAATAGAAAAGTATAGTAAATTTCACAAAAATATAATTGTTATAACTAGTCGTTTTATACCAAAATATTCATTTATCATTTTGCATTTTCTGTGAAAATAATAATTAAATTCACGTAACTCGATACTCGAAAGTGAATTTGACAGAAAAAATATGTAAGGTGATTCAAAATTTAGATTGTTTGAAGAAAGTCTTGAGTTCCGGCTAAAGTTTCGATATGAGTAACTTGAACGCTGCAATAGATGTGACTAATAGGATTGATGTTGTAGGTATAGCAAGAGAACCAGCTTAAATCTGACAACACATTTTTCAGTTATTTTTCAGTTCTAGTGGAGGTTATTATTATGGCAAATTATAATGGTAGCCACCGTAAAATACATTAAAAATTCACCTAATTTTCATACCCGTGCCCCATGAGGGACCCTAAACCAATCGCGGCCGGGCTTAGCCAAAGAGAATGTAACTACTAGATAATAGGCTTAGCTAGTACCCATTGATTGTTCAATGGGGATTGCAGCTTAGTTGGACAAAATTTCAGGTATCGTTAAATATATACATATTGTGTTTTTGATTTAAGCTCGCTTTCTAGATATACCTACATCAAAATGTAAGCCTATGAAAGCGTGTTGGAAAGTAGCCTATGCGAGTTGATTATTATTTAGATTTAGAATAGGGAACCGTTACCAGAGTTTGGGAGTTTAGGAATCTATCTCCATAAACAACGTTATATAAAACTATCAGCGACTGGTTCTCGCTTAAACTATAAGTATATTTCTGGATAAATTAGAAATTAGATATTTATTATTCTTTAGAAAAAACCTTCTTAATGGTTAACAGGAAAACCAGCTGTCATCATACCAAATTTCATCTAAATCTGTCCAATGGTTTTCTTGTGATACAGACAGACATACAAATACAAATTCTAAAAACTATACATTTGGCATCTGTATTGATAATAATAATGCCTATTTCAATAAGATTGAAGTAAATAGTAAGTAATAAGAATTTTATTAAAGGTATAGATATTTTAGAGTTAAAACTAAGGACTACAAAATATAGTTAAGTATCTAACTTAAAGTTGTTACTGTAAAAGTGAAGTAAAGATTTTTAGGGAGGAAATTTCAAAGTTGTTACTTTAAAAATAAAATAAAGACTTTTAGGAAGAAAATTAAACTTTGTTAAAGGCTAAACGAAAGAAATAATGAAAATGCATACAAAAGCAGCTCTTGGGTAAAGTTCAAATATGCTATCAAGTATTGACAGGTTTTGTATTGGGGTTTAAATAGAAATTCTTGCACGCGATTTCAGAAATAGGTTTTACTTTATGCACTGTTACAAGGCCGGTTAGAAAGGAAATTATTTTTAGAAATTGGTAGGTAGGTATACTACTAGTGCCAGGTCCTTGCTGCTAGTGACTTATTAGTTGTCAATATTCTAAAATCTCTATTACACCATCATATAACCATTGATATATATACACTAGATTAGCAATTACCGCGTTACGGCATTGACACTGGAATCTTGAAAATATTCAAGATCGTAGCGAATGTCAGTTCAGTCTTCTATGTGACGCCTACCGAAGTGAACCGAGTGACACGCGACAAAAAAAATGGGTAAATGCGCAGTAAAAGAGTGCGGTTCTAAATCACAAACACATAATAAATTAAACGGAATTATTTTCCACACTTTAGTTATTGTTTCTGTTTTTATATTGACGTAAAAACGCAATTTAATAAATAAAATGTTAAATTTTATAAAGTAGGTTCAGTGTTACCAGTAAAAACTTAGTTTTAGTTTCCACATTTGTGGGAGTTTTTAATTTACGGAATAAGTGGTTTTAAATATTATTTTTTTATAATAAAAACTAACTTTAGAAAAACACAAAGAAGACAAGATATTAAGAGAATTTGCGATACCCCCGGGAGATCATTTATCATCGATACAAGTTAATCATTCCCTTTTATTAATAAATGTCATATTTATAAATACTTAAAAATAAGATAGTAGGTATTAGTATAGCGAATTATCCACTCAAATTTACAAAAAAGAGTAAAAAACACAATTGTATACAAAACTAATATTACATAGCGGAGTATAATTAATAATAAATAAAAAATATTTAAAAGAAAATTGTCTTAATAATTTATTAGTAATAAACGTCTATTCAAAAATAAATATTTAAATATACTAAACTTAATTTATTTGTATTAAGTGTTTTAATGGCTTAAAAAGTAGGTTAATTTTCGTATGGGTAGGCAGCCCCCATTCAAGTTTATACTTTGGTCTCTCTCTAATCGAAGCGACTGTATTGTTCTTGTGACTTATGTAAGTGAGACAGATATATGTTTCATTACATATTGAGTGGTTTCAAAGCTGCGTCGCAGCGTGTAAAAAGTGGTTACACATTTTTGACAGATTTTATTGAGGTTTACTCCTCTATATATTATAACTCAATGCATATAACACAATCCTTAGCTTTGGAAAATGATTAGTTATTTAACGGGATCCTAATATTAATTTATTATATAGACGTTAACACAAATAGCAATTGCTGTTCTTTAGTCTCGTTAAAATTCAAAAAGGGTGTGTCAGAGGTGGTTTAAGTATAAAAAAATTTGGTAAACTGTTTATTTTGTATGGGAATTACTAAGCATTAGATGTAACGTTATATAATAATTAGTAAGGAGAGGCCGAGTGGGGTGAGGGTGAATTGCTAGTTTATATTATTATAAGCAGGTAGAGGAATCGTCACTTTTACATTATAATATAGGATTTTAAATAAATAATAAAATAAGTATGTGATAAAGCTACCACAGATATTACTGTGTATTAAGCACACAAATCCATTCAGTTGTTTCACTTTAAAGCAGTAAAAAACTTAAATGCAAATTTTCGTATTTATAATAGTTATGTGATATCTTTAAACTAATCATCATCATCATCACTACATAGTATAAAACAAAGTCGCCTTTTCTGTCCCTATATCCCTATATCCCTATGTGCGCTTAAATCTTTAAAACTACGCAACGGATTTTGATGCGGTTTTTTTTAATAGATAGAGTGATTCAAGAGGAAGGTTTATATGCATAACTAGCAGATCCCGCGGCTTTACCTGTGCTAAATCTAGGGAAGAGCCCGAGCGAAGCGAGGGCGAGTCGCTAATAAGAGCATATTATCTTTCATCTTCCATAGATAATTCATTTGTGTATACATATTATTTAACAAGTGCCGGATTTCATTTATTTGTGTAAGAAAAGAAGCGAAAGCGTAACTAAAAATTAATGTACATATACTTTCATATTCATTACATATATTAATTACGAGGAAGGAGTAATTATAGTTGTTTATCTATTTAGAAATAAAAAGTCGAAGTCAAAGATTGTTCAGTATCTTTTCTTCTCGATTTTCTTATTTTTAATTTTTAATTTTTGACGAGCTTTTGGTGTCCATGGTTGAATTTTGACCACATATAAGTTAATGACGACACGTTTGGCTGAGTTTGTAGTGACCTTCTGCACCAGCGGTCACGGATTCGAGTCTCGCTGGAGGCGTGTGTCAACTATCTAGTAATAATGTTTTAATAATGTCCCAATATTTATATTTATTTATTTTATTTTATAGATATATTTGCAATCCCCTCAACATGCGTTCTCCTTGTCGTGGTAGCTCTACCTACATACGTTCAACAGTTGATCCAAACCGATAGACATATTGTTCATGGGGACTATGGTATAGCGATAGGTTGTTAAAATTGGGTCCTCAATCAGAAAATACTAAAAACTGAGTGTTGATAAATAAGTCATATTATGCATATTATATACCTATAGTCTACAGATTACATAATATGTTAATACATTATTCATGATACCATTCTAGCTATAAACTACTTGCATTATTTGCAATAAAACTTGCTAGTTTCAAAGAAATAGACATTCAAAAGTTAAACAGTGCAGTAAAATAGTAATTTATTGATATTACGCTACCAAATGCGCGATACAGTGTTTAATAGAGACCGCAGTACTCGCGTGAGTGTATTTAAAGGCGTCACGAAATAAATAATGAATAGATTTACCAATTTTCTATTCCTTCAGCATTATTTTATTTATTTGTTACTTTGTTTGTAAATTTATCCTTAGGCTAGAATTTCCATCGTAATTCCGAAATGCCTTAACCGGTCATTAAACCCCAACCGTCAGCTACTAGCAAGACCTCATACTGTGCCACGAACACTATGGCTAAGTATGTAATTTCTTTCGATCAAGTATTTCGATATATACCGTCCATAATGGTTGTAAAAACTAAAAACCATTCCAAACAGAGTTTTCTCTAAGTAAATTCTTAGATTATTACAACAAAATACAAATATGTAACAAGCTTGATAAAGTAGTAGTAAGAATAATGTTCGAATGGAGATGCATGCGACGGACGGTGTAAGTCAAACGATCTATGGCGGCCCACCCTTTCACTTTCCACTGACTCGTTTCCATTATCATTTCAAAATATTTGATGAATTATGAAACGTATTTAATATGATATGATACGTATATAAATTATCTCCTTACCGAAAATTATTTAGCTGTTACATCAAGACACTGAGGATATTATGTTAACTCGCCCATGAAGTTTTCCTTTTTAAATATATTATGAGGTTTGTTTGTTTATTTGTTTGAAAGCGCTAATCTCAGGAACTACAAAATATCCAATTTAAAATATAGGAACATATTAGCAATATAACCTATGAACATACTATGTGCAATGTATACTATCCGAGGTTAAACATAACGTGACGGGTTATAATGGAAATATTTTCGACCAGTGACCCGTCAAGCACTTGTTCCGAGAGACCGCAATCGTCTGTGGCTTCAAAGTAATGAAAACTTGTGCACTATTTACATTAAGCTGTCCGTATGACATAATGACAGCTTTCGATTACTCACAGAAGGTAAGGTGGTGTGTACGAAATTTGTTCTCTTTAAGGATTAACGAATGTAGGTGTTTATTCTTTCGTTAAACATAAAGTTTACTTTCATTGTCATACTTGATACTAACAACGCGAGCAGAAATTTTTAAGTATTATTAACTATTGTATAAAGAATAAAAAAATATATATTATATATAAATATTTTTTAATATATTATTCATGGGTCAAAAGTACCCAAATTTGAGATCTTTCGAACTTTCAAAAATTCATATCTCTAAAAATATTAAGTTTATCGTGAAAAGACATAGGACCTTTTTTATTTGTATTTTAATAAATAATACAAAAAAAATTTGTTCGATTGAAAAATAACAATTCCTTGCAATTGTTTAAACAATTTCGGCTTTAATTATTGGGCATGGGGTTGCCCCATGGCAACATGCATTTATTTCATCAGTATGGCAATTTCAAGAGGATCGCATAAAAAATTGAGATGGAATATTTTTCGGTCCTCATGCGTCGATTGGACTATAATACTATAATTTATTTTAATAGAAAATTAATTGTACTTATTTCACTTTTATACAGCATCTGTTAATAACGACGTACATAACATAATAACGTTAACAATTTCCATGTAACTCTGACTAGAAACCGGAAATCATTATTCCCATTGATTGTATAAGCTTTAATAAAAACTTAATAGGTTATAAATTATTTTTTTTAATATATTTATACATATTTTAACTTGTTTCCCGCAAGAATGTAATATTAATTCGATGTAACAAGTATCCTCCGACTAGTTTCTTAATTGTTTATTTTCATAAAAGTACCGAATATCGAAAGAGCTTTTATCAAAATGTGAATATGTTGTATGAATTTAATAAATAGCTGTATTTAAACGTATAAATATGTAATTACAAAAAGATACGTCAATTTCATATATTTGTATAGTATATATTAATACAGGATGGTTATAAATTGTAGGTACACGTAACGATACATTTAGTGCACTCAAAGGGCTGGCTCATGACCCTAGCCGACCTAAGATGAGTGTTTCGGAATGAAAGCTTCTATTTTCACGAGCTTTCTTATTACATTTGGACTTCGGAGTATGGAATGATTTGTTGATATAAGCTTTTTATTACTTACTAGTTTTTCCTCAAAACTTTGTTTCTCACAAAGTCTATTTATATGATCCTACATAATTTATTATAGTTGACGTAATACCTTCATTTTAAATAAAACTATATTTAAGGTTTTTTTTTTCAGAATTATTTTGATTTTTGGTTCCTGGCGATTTGAATTACAGCAATCATTGTCGAAATCGATAGTCTCTTCACCATGATTGCTGTTACGCATTCGTTCAAAGTCAAAGTTCAAAGTCGTGAACCAAAAAACTGTCGAGAAAAAACAAATTCTTCAGTTTTATTATATTAGTATAGATAGGGCTTTAATTAATTACTATTTTTTTTATAATTGAAGCAAATATAATTAAATATATGTTTTTTTAAATATTTTTTTTAATCTTTATAATTATTGATATAAATGTTATCAATGCTATTAACTTCCGTTGATCTTGATATGTCACCACTTATGCAACCTTGTTTAAAATTTAATTGGTTATCGCCTGTGGCTCTATATACATAATATGTATATACCTATCTACATAAGTATACACATAGGTAAAAAAAACTTAAATATATTTTATCTAAATTTGTTGCGTTATTTACTTGATTAAAAATAACAAGTTATTCTGCGTATTTAAATCCTGTCCTTAATACTTCTTAAATACATCTAATAAAATTCTGATTGAGTCGAATCTGTACGAAGAATATTTTTTGGAAAATCTTATTGATATCATTATTACACAGTTACATACAGAAACCGATACATTTTTCATAATTTTTGTCTCTCCGTGACCGCATCACGAGAAAACCATCACCAATTTTGTAAAAATTTGGTATAATACGTAGGGTTACCAGATAGAAATTTTTCAAATTCGGGACAATTCTAGGACAACGTAGGGTTACCAGATAGAAACTTATCAAACCCGGGACAATTCTAGGACAACGGTGTTAGGTCGAGATCATAGTAAAAATATCTTGGCTTTTTTATTTTCAAAGGTTTTAGCCGTGTGACGTGTTATTCGTTGATAATTTATTTTGTTACAAAACTTATAGGTTTTCGGAATCCGGGACTATTTATAATATGGTCTAATTACTGGACACGGGACAAGACGCAAAATTCCGGGACAATCCCGGATTTACCGGCCATCTGGCAAGCCTAATAATACGTGCCACGAAAGATGAGATTTGACGAGTGTCAGTAGCGGGGGATTTTCGCGCTTAAGTCGTGTCAGTAAGAGTAATGTATAATTAATTTCAAGTCTCATCTTTCGTGGTACGGTCTGTACCTATGATGATAGCTGGTTATTAGGATACATACTAAATAATACTTTTAACTGCGGGAAAATGTTATGTCATTTTTGATAAATCTATAGATATCGTTAAAACGTACCTAGTCATGAACTACAGCAGAGCAAGGCTGTTTCACTAGTTAGCTTATAAAAGGCAAAAAAAAATATTAAAAAACAGGCTGTAGTTTTACGGATTCGCACATTCAAACAAATAGATTAATTATTGTATAGACAATATTAGTTTGAATAAAATACATTATTTCATCTTTAACCGACTTAAAAACAGGAAGCAATTACAACCTACAACACAAATATACGCTAGCGTGAGATCGAACCTGTTCGGACATAACTTTCATTGTGAAAGTAATCAGTTCATTAATTAATGTTACATAAATGTCTCGCATGAGTTGTAAGACCTCCCATGAGAGCGATGCATGAATCTATAAATATTTTAAATAGTATTATAATAATTTTATTTCTGATGAAAAAAATACGCCGACGACGATTTTTTTGTTTTCTATATAAATATTTTGATATAAACAATTAAATAAAAAAAATATGAATATAGTTTAATAGTCTGTTAAAGCTTCATTAAAAATACAAACTAAAAATAAATACTTCTTTATTTAAGTCGGTAAAAAATATCACCATCTGTTTGAAATACTATTCCTTAATGTCATCGTTCAAAGGAAGCAGAATCGTCATTCGTCATAATGGCGATGTATTTGGCTTAGTGGTGATGCTACTTGCTACCTTTCGGTGGCGGTTTCGAGTCCGACTTTATATTTATTATGTACATTGTACGTATTTGAAGTATAAATGTGTAGTGCACCAACTATGTGGTATCCATAACACAAGTCTCGTAGCTTGCTATGGAACTAGATAGTACTGTGTGTTAATGTCCAGACATATTTATATATAACTAGTGACGCACCCTTGCTTCCCCTAGGGTTCGTCCCTAGCCTCGCCCCTTTTGTATAAGTTTTTACAAACTTTGAATATTTTTATTTTTCTTTTATTATAAAAACATTCCAATATTAGCCAAATTGGTCAAGCTATTCTCGAGTTATGCGCATACCAACATTCATTTTTATTTATATAGATTATGGCAAGCAGCTTTTTTGGTGGAGGACAATTAAATAATGATTAGGGGCCTGATCCTCCTACCACTAGGCCACTTGGACGAAGACATAAAAAAAAAATTTTTTTGCATGTCGTCAACATTAATCTGTCAAAGAGGCTATTTGTCAATCATAATAATGTAGTATCATCAATCACTACTATCGATTGAAACTTGTCATAAGTAAAATTGGTAATTTTAATAACTCTTACTTAGGTACTTTTATTAGTGACTTATAATCTATTTCAATCTCTTATCTTTATTTGGTTTTGAAGGACTTTCAACTGTTCTATAAATATAGACACCCAAAGAGACATACATAAAGACATTTGCATTTTTAATTGTAGATAATGTGATTCTTAATGGATACTTAAAAGTTATATCTTAATATAATCATAACAATACGACTATTAATTCAAAACACAAAAAAGTAGTTATATAATACTACGATATATTAAAATTAGTTGGGCTTATTAAGTTATATAACAAATAATTAAAAGCCTTTTTTTCATCAAAATGTATGGGGAGGCAGGGGACTGTGAAATTTAAGGAATTCTAATGAGAGAGATCGCAATTCAGATTTGAAATGTAATAGTTAAAGTGGGTTAAACATTTGACGTGAATACTTCGTTTGTATGTTTTTTTAATACATTAAGGGAAGTACACTTCACTACATAGTATAAAACATAGTCGCTTTCTCTGTCCCTATGTCCCTATGTATGCTTAAATCTTTAAAACATGGACGTATTACCTAAGGACCAGTCAAAAAATACAAATGCATGAAAACACTTTCAACCATTTGAAGTATAACGCACACAAAGAATTGACACAATACATCAAAATTCACTCTAATGCTAGTGCTTGAACGTAGTCGATAAAATACATACATCAATGACATTTTAAATATTAATAATAAATATTGTTTGATTTTTCGCCGACAATCAAACCCAGAACGTTCGAATGGGAAAGAAAAGGCGTATCATAAATAAGCTGTAAGGCAAAGAAAATAAAGGGAGAATAAAGGTGGGGTAAGCTTCCGGTATTTATATTTTAATTATACTAAAATAAGCAGGACATTGTTATGAACTTTTTACTCAATTATAGTTATTATAGACTTCAAATTTTTTGTTAAGAATTTCTTTTCTCTTTCGAGAAGGATCCCTAGGAAATCTAAAATTTTGTGTAATTTATGTGTTAAAATAAAATAAAAATTAAGTACACATACTAATTATAATTTTTGCATTTATAATGTTTTTATTTAATTATAAAAATATTATTATAAATTTATTGTCATCAGATTGTAGGATACTGCGATAAAAGTATTTTATGTTATTGTACTGTACAAATAACATCCATTATTCGCTTAGTTATTTCGTCAAATATCGATATATTTTTCGACATTGTCAAGCACTAGTCGATGTCAAATGGACTTACTCGACGGTTCTGTCATTTGTTTTGAACGGTATAATCCAGCCATTTTATGATGGTTGTCAGATGTCAACAATACATAGATATATCGACTATATTTAACATAGTTGAATAATACGAAATTTTATTTTACATTTACTCAAATTTTGTGATAAATAACATTAAATGTAATAAAATATATTACTTACAAGTGAAAAGAAATAGTGCTGCTTCCGCTGCTATAGTTTTTACACCATCTAATAGAACATTTAGTCATTTTTGGGAGATGTTTTGTTGACAAGTAAGTGCTTGAGACTGACGTAAAATCAAACGGCCAGGCCTAAAATATCCTGATTACTGTCAAGGCCGGTAAAGGTACGTCAGCTTATGTGTCTCGTCCTTAGTTAATACGTCTATGCTTTAAAACTACGCAACGAATTTTGATGCGGTTTTTTTTAATAGATAGAGTGATTCAAGAGGGAGGTTTATATGCATAACTAGCAGATCCCGCGGCTTTGCCTGTGCTAAATCTCTATCCTGTGCTAAAGCTGAGTCGCTAGTTTTATATATAATTCGAAGTTCCATGTCAATATAACGAATATATTATTTCCCATCCAACATGGCTAACCATATTTTGTTTAACGACAAAGGAAAACATTGAGAAAACCGGCATGTCAGAGAGAACAGGTACATTTTTTTTGAAGGATATAATATGAAGTTTATTGTCTAATCACCCTCGTATTGAATGAAGGCTCATGCTCAGGGGAATTTTAAAAGTAATGGATAAAAATACGTACATAATATATGTATATATACGTAAGTATTCTTGGTCTATCTAATACAAGGTTTAAAGTAAATCTTTGTACATGACAAAGCTTTTCAAATCATAATAATAAAACTGTTTAGTAACAGGAAATACATATCACAATATTCTTAGAAATAGCCAACTTCCTTTGTGATATACTCATAATTTTTGCAATTTTCTTTCCGGTAACACTCGTCAATGTCATCGTGTAAGATTATTTATATAATTTCTGTAGTTATTTATAATATATTCTAATGTCGCGTTACAACGGTTTTGCTTCCGTCTAGCTGTTATACATACGTAATGTTATAATATTAAGATCTCGCATATTTTTACCGATAAAACATAAGACAAGTTACGCTCGGTTTGTAGTAACCTGAGTTACTATGGGACTTGAGTCCCGCTGGGGGCATTCATTTTTGTGATAAGCAAGAATATGCGATGTTAATGCTTCAACAAAAAATATTTACCTTCTATGAACTTTTTCCAAGAATAGAAGACTTACGGATTATCTCTTAATGTTATGGGGGACAAAAGTAAAATTAAAAATGGATTCATTCATAATTAGCACAGATATTTCATACATACAAAAAACATACAGTCAAATAAAGAACCTCTACCACTTTAACGTCAAAAAAAACACCGTCGTGGGCCTTTGCCGTTATAATTTACCACTAAATCTGATCATAACTAGTGAAATATTCAAATTTAAATAAAAAAAAACAATATACCTACCTAATTGATAATTATTTATAATGAAGGGTGTTTATTATACGACAATTTGCTAAACACTTTGTGCCTTCAAAGTAGCAATTACGGCGGTCCACTCTGACATTAAAAACCCATAAAACTGAACAAATAATAATACATACGAGTATGTATCTATAATTAGGTAAGATTCACATAAAAATGTCAAGAAAAATTACGTATTTCTTTTACTTTTATTACAAATTACGACTTATACTTGTTTCTCTCTCGTTGCCTAGCAACTAGATGTCTAGTTGTTTAACAGTAGCCTGTGTTATGTCAGGTCATAGTCTATATCAGTACATACATGTAAATAAAATTGAAGTGTCTGTTTTTAATTTCAATTTAACAGCTTTTCTATAAATGCATATCAAATGCAAAAATCAATTTTTAAAAGTTTTGTCTGTCTGTCTATCTGTTTGTTCCGGCTAATCTCTGAAACGGCTGAACTAACTTTTGTATATATAAATAGGTATCCATCGCTTTTATAATTATATTCCAATGACTAATACAGTATTTTATTCATGTCATCTTTACCCTAATCTATAAAACATCGTTAGTGTGATAATAGCCTTAGACTAAGTGCGTGATTTTTCTAACATCTATTATCGTCACGTTTTGATTATGACATTCAATACAATCTCTTTGATGCATTTGTTGATTACAAAACGCACGTTCTATTTCTTTTTTCAGTATTAACACTGTATAATTTGTTTATTTTCATATTAATATATTAAATAATATTATGTTTTAGTGCAGTGTCTCTAATACAGGATGTTTTTTAAAAGCCTGTGGACGTTTTTGTGAGTTTTTAAATTAATCTACTTTATCTTTGTAATTTTAAATATAATAATCAGCATTTTAAATTTACTGTCGATTGCATTTAGCACTTTAAAACTGAGGAATAAGGTAAATATTTTGGTGACAGCTTCTAAGAAGGAAGAATATAGGAATAATGATATAAAATTCAAGGATCAAAACTTATTAAACTACTACATTGTTACGGTTTAAAGAGAATTGCAGGTGTACAGTAAAAAAAGCAAAATTGAAACAATATCTACTTCTGTTTATAGAGTACAGGGTCAATTAGGTACTTATACGATAATTATTCACATATTTTACTTTTTGTATAAACGTGTTATATAATATAAGTGTTCTTTTAATATTACAAAATTATTGTTAAATTTCAATTAAATTAGATTAATCTATACATATAATAAAACTCTAGAGGAGTCAAATTGTACATTAAATATTTTTTAGAAAATCTTATTGAAATAGTCAGTTCGATAGTCCGAATCGGTCTCTTTATATTATTTTTTGTTTGCCTGTTTGTCCAAGGAAGTAAAGACGAACCGCAGCGGAGCTATGTTGATTTGGCTGGTAGTAGGTTTATGTATTCTAATTTATTACTATTGTAAATTGCTAATTTAAAGGAAAATTTATATGAACTTGAATAATTCAGTGATTTCACATTTTATTATAATATTTATATTACAAAAACAAAACCTAGATAATAATTACAAAACAATAGAGAAAGATATTTTTTCACTTATTTCCTTAGCGTGTAGCGGTCGCATACAAGATGAACAGATTCTATTACAATACCATTTCCCACGCTTTAAAGTGTTTAACATAAATATACCTAGCGATTAAATCTTTTTTTCAAACATATTAGCTTTCATTACAATTATGTTTTAAGTATGCGTATAAAAAAGATATGGTCTGTGAGTAATAGTCGAAAACTTATCTACGAATTAGAAGCCATTAAATTCCACGTTTGTTAGGCGTGCTAACAAGTTTGGCGTAAATTACTTCGCAAATATCACGTAGATTGGAAACTAAAAACCTGCTGCGTTAAAACGGGGGCTAACATTACAAAAAAAGGTACTTCTAAAGATTAGACAAGTTGTCACAAAACAGTATTATGCAGTACACCCACAAAAAACCTATGGGATAGATTTATTTTTGTTTTTGACAATGGATGAACTCGAGCTAAGCGAAGGTGAGAAGCTATAGTCTAGTCAACAAGTTCAAAAACGTGTTAAATAGACATAAAGCTCCTAAAAATATGTGCCATAGCTCATTCGATTCGGAATGACGTCTAGAAAAATGTTTTTTAAGGGTATATTAGCACATAAAAAATTGCGATTGTTATTAACAAAATAAGAAAAAAAAAAAAGGTATTTAGTTTTTCGTTAATAACTTTTAAAATAATGATATTTAAGGAATTTTGAAAAAAGAACCTGAAAGAGGAGATAATTTCCAATAAAAAAGTCCTAACTCCCGGAACTCTATCTATATTATTTATAATTTTTTTTTAACGCTGAAAATAGGGCTCCGCGAGGGCGTTACGGCATAGGCGCGCCGCCAAAAAAGCCGGTATATCACCTAAAATAATTTTTTTTTAATATTAAATAACAATTTAAAAATTTGAATAAATTATAGTGTAATCTAGACACTTGAACGAAAAAAACCTCGGTGAAAAAAAATTTTTTTGTCGATTTTTCAAAAAGTTACACCATTGTTAATTAACTAATTTTTTTCCAATCTCTGTTTTTATAAATTACGGTATAAAAGTTTAAATAATTGGTCTATAAATTTTTCGCTTCGTGGAGCTCTTTTTGTTTAGGTACTTAATAAAGTTATGCAAAAAAAAAATTATTAAAGTTATTTATTTTGTTAATTATAATTTTTTTAAACTAACTAAAAATGAAATTTCTAAAAAATGTTATCTAAAAAATTTTTTTTGGTAATATATTATTATTGCTGTTTTCGCACCTGATATAGGTATTAATTAACATTGGAAAAAAATTTTTTACGTCATTTGTTAAGAAATTGTTTATAAACAAATAGACTATTTTGGGATTTTTAAAAAAAATTTTTTTATTATCTTTTAGCATAGGTGAAATGATGATTTTTTTTAAAAAAAATTTTTTCTTAAATAAATTTTTTTATTGTTTATAATCGTTTTTTTTATATTTCAACTGTTTAAATAATTAGTTAAAAAATTATTTTATTCTTAAAAATCATCATTTACCCTTTTCAATGGAATAACAGAGAAATAAATTTTTTTTATAAATAATTTAATTGTTTATTAACTTAACAATTTGTTATAAACAAATAATATTAACCGTTATATTTTTTTTCGAAAACTTCAAAAAATTATAAAAACAATCATATATAACAAAGTTAAGAAAAAATTTTTTTCAAAAAATTTTTTGTAAGAAATACAAAAAAAATTTTTTCTTAACTTTGTTATATATGGTTGTTTTTATAATTTTTTGAAGTTTTCGAAAAAAAAATATAACGGTTAATATTATTTGTTTATAACAAATTGTTAAGTTAATAAACAATTAAATTATTTATAAAAAAAATTTATTTCTCTGTTATTCCATTGAAAAGGGTAAATGATGATTTTTAAGAATAAAATAATTTCTTAACTAATTATTTAAACAGTTGAAATATAAAAAAAACGATTATAAACAGTAAAAAAATTATTTAAGAAAAAATTTTTTTTAAAAAAATCATCATTTCACCTATGCTAAAAGATAATAAAAAAAATTTTTTTAAAAATCCCAAAATAGTCTATTTGTTTATAAACAATTTCTTAACAAATGACGTAAAAATTTTTTTTCCAATGTTAATTAATACCTATATCAGGTGCGAAAACAGCAATAATAATATATTACCAAAAAAAAATTTTTTAGATAACATTTTTTAGAAATTTCATTTTTAGTTAGTTTAAAAAAATTATAATTAACAAAATAAATAACTTTAATAAATTTTTTTTGCATAACTTTATTAAGTACCTAAACAAAAAGAGCTCCACGAAGCGAAAAATTTATAGACCAATTATTTAAACTTTTATACCGTAATTTATAAAAACAGAGATTGGAAAAAAAATAGTTAATTAACAATGGTGTAACTTTTTGAAAAATCGACAAAAAAAATTTTTTTCACCGAGGTTTTTTTCGTTCAAGTGTCTAGATTACACTATAATTTATTCAAATTTTTAAATTGTTATTTAATATTAAAAAAAAATTATTTTAGGTGATATACCGGCTTTTTTGGCGGCGCGCCTATGCCGTAACGCCCTCGCGGAGCCCTATTTTCAGCGTTAAAAAAAATTATAAATAATATAGATAGAGTTCCGGGAGTTAGGACTTTTTTATTGGAAATTATCTCCTCTTTCAGGTTCTTTTTTCAAAATTCCTTAAATATCATTATTTTAAAAGTTATTAACGAAAAACTAAATACCTTTTTTTTTTCTTATTTTGTTAATAACAATCGCAATTTTTTATGTGCTAATATACCCTTAAAAAACATTTTTCTAGACGTCATTCCGAATCGAATGAGCTATGGCACATATTTTTAGGAGCTTTATGTCTATTTAACACGTTTTTGAACTTGTTGACTAGACTACTAGTCTATAATAAATAAACAAAACACACAGCTTTGTACTTTTATCTCCTGTGTCCTCTGTTTGTCAATTGACCTTCTGTTTTCTAGCTATTGATGATTTTTGTCATAATAAAAAAATAATAGTGGATTTTGTTTGAGTTAAAGGTAAATATATTTTTTTTATTATTGTATTGTAAACTCATAAGTATTAATACACTAGAAGCAGAAGTTTTTACAAAATGCTCACTAGTTTATGATAATTCTAAGCATTGTCACTTACGTAATCGCTTTATTTATAAAAGAGACGAAGTTCGCATCAGTGTATGAATTTTGACATTACTTAATCAATAAAAACATAATGAAATTTTTAACGCTATATTTTAATTAGTAGGTATGTGTTACTTTTCGAATGTCTGCTTTTCGATCTCAATCCTATCACAAAAGAATATCATTAATTGTTTTGTAATACAACTATAATTATTAAGACTGGGTATACCTTCGCTTCGCTCGGGCTTGTCCCTAGGTTTAGCGTCAGCGAAGGACGTAAGGCGTAATTTAAGGCCACTTTTTAACCGACTTCAAAAAAGGAGCAGTTAGAAATTTTATTTATTTCAACTAGTGAAACCGATAGCCCTAGCTAGCGAAAAATTTCTACATCCTTCTTTTTTTGAAGTCGGTTAAAAAGTAGCCTTAAATTACGCCTTATAACATTAGATATCTGCGGGTGAAAGTCCCGTCAAAATCGGTCCAGCCGTTTCAGAGATTACCCGGAACAAACAGACAGACAAACATTTTAAAAATTGGTTTTTTGTTGCAAGTATATACTTTCATATGAATTTAGTGAAAAACTGATAATTTGAAATTAAAAACAGACACTCAAAATTTTATTTATATGTATAGATTATTTGAAAAAAAAATGTAGAAAATAATTAATTCATAGTAGGTACATACGCAAAACCTATTCTTCCAAGTTTTTATAGCTTAATTTCAACGACCAAGAGTTATACTTTAAATATATATCCACATCATAATCTACCCTTTTATCTTTATTTAACCGCTTAAATTGCAATTTATGGTTAAATTGCGATTATAAAGTTATTTGATATAAAAAAGTAAGTAAGAAGAGAAGAGTAGTAATGTATAAAATTTTTACACACTTAACTCATACTTATTTTTTTTTTATATGGCTAGCCTTCAATCAGTTATGATGTGCATGCTAAGGCACGGGTCGTAGCGACCTTGAGGTGCTCTTTGCATACAATCAGTTGATAACCCATACGTTGCTTATTGTTTTTATTAAGACCTGCTTTTTAGATGTTGGCGATGGATTGATATGAAAAATATTCGCATTAACAAGATTTATTATTTTATGGTAGAAGATAATCAAACTACTATTACAAATATGAAAATTTGTATATATTTTTTGATTTACATGGTTTCTAGTACACTCGTAGAATATGACCTGGATTAAAATATTTTGCCAGTAATGGTTATTTATACTGATTTACTTTATTTTAATTTACATTGAATTTTTACATACATTTTTATAAGTGAGGAACGGTTGGACCGATTTTTATGACCTAGATTAGATCAGTTTTCACTCTCCGCCCCTAATAGAAAGAAACAAAAGAAGAAAGAAAAAACAAGTTGAAATAATTTGACATGGCTAACTGACGCTTACTTATAACTTTTTTAGTAATTTATATCCATTTGAAAAATACACAGGGACGCACTCAAGTGAAGCGAGGGCAAAAAGTCTAAACATGCATAAAAGCGGTGGCCGTAGAAGTTTTTAAATGTCTACCCAAATATTATTTGTTTAGAGAAAAAACAAAATAAATGAAAAGAAAACGCACTATGTTTTGGGTTAAATGTCTACCCAAATATTTATTTAGAAAAAAAAAACAATATAAGAAACGAACACGCACTATGTTTTGGTTTGGTCCGATTTATCGTTTACAATTGAGAATTTAGATTGCAATGATGAAATATTATTTGTACTAAACACGCCTTTTTATGATCATTGAAAGTGAATCGCAAAAGTAATCGAACTTTCATTTTCATTCTATTGTTCATCTATACATGTCTTATACTAACTGACCTAATAAATAAGTTTCTGATCTTTGACTTTATATATTATAGATGCTATAGAAAAAAACATTTTTTTAAACTTCCTCAATTTTTCTGGAATTTTTTATACTTCTTCTTTTCTTCCTTATAAATATAATTATTAAAAGTTTAAAAAAAAAACAATTAGCCAAATCCGTCAAACGACTTGCGGATGCGCTTACCAACCAACAGCAATTAATCAATTTTATCATCACTACATAGTATAAAACAAAGTCGCTTTCTCTGTCCCTATATCCCTATGTATGCTTAAATCTTTTAAACTACGCAACGGATTTTGATGCGGTTTTTTTTTAATAGATAGAGAGATTCAAGAGGAAGGTTTATATGCATAGCTAGCGGATCCCGCGGCTTTGCCTGTGCTAAATGTAGGGAAGAGCCCGAGCGAAGCGAGGGCGAGTCGCTAGTTTATTTATATAATAAAAACAGATATAAGTGTTTGTTTGTAATATCAACTGTTTCCTGAGTGTATATGAAGTTATATATTAAACAACTTTGTCTGTCTGTTTGTTCCGGCTCATCGTTCACGTTGAAACGGCTGAACAGATTTTGATGGTACTTTCAGTGGCAGATAGCTGATAGTTTTATTTTAGAAAAAGAATTATGGTTCCGCTAAAACATGTGCTAGGGACGCATCTGAGTGTAGACAGGTTAAGTCGCTAGTCTGTTATAAAATGAGATCAACTCGCTACTAAAATGTTTATACGACGACAGAATGAGGTAAAAGCTTATTTTATTAGTACTCTTTTATTATCTTTACTTGTAAACAGCCAACATTGTAAACAAATATTGGAAGGCGACTTTAACCTACTTATATATATGCATGGGTCAATTTGAAATTTTATGTACGATACGAATGACAGTGCAATAACTTGACAGTGAAAGTCTTCAACGATAACTGCTAATTTTGGGTTAATTTCGTTAGTTTTGATGAATCTCATATAGATTTGACTAAAATTCTGTTTTTTAAATAATTTTAAACAATATCTACTTTAAATAACTGTCATTTTGTGAGCTTTTTGGGACAAAATGGAAATGAAGGCGGTCTACAAATGTACCAATACAACTTCTGTGGTTCAAATAAAAATCTGAGATAACTAATTAGTAAATAAAATTCTAAATGTATCTAGTATGTCTAATTATAAAAATTGCATACTTATATATCTTCGACTGTACAATACTATGTTCCTTCGCCAATTTGTTCTCAATTCTCATGTTCATAAATCTTACCTATCAATATAAAAAAGTTAAGTGTTTAGAAAATGTTTGTAAATAGCTACTAAACAAAAGAAAATCGTTTGACTAACAGACAAACAGAGTGACTTTGTTGGTGCCTATTTATATATAGATTATGTGTTTTATATGATATTCCGATACAACATTTGAAAATATCTTTTAAATTACCCATACTTTAACGCCTTCCGCAAAGCTTCCTTCTACATATGCGTGAAATATCGAATAATATTGTCCTTAGCAAGAACATTTGTATTGCCTTTACCGCTTGGACCACACAAGTGCGTCAATTTGCGTACATTTCCTGTTTTGTATCATCCCGTTACGTTCTGGGAACTTCAGGAACATGAGACAAAGGTTAGAATTAGATAAGAGATGCTTAGCTTCGTGCTTCATATGAAAGAAATTATAAATAAATTAGTTCTGTGGTTCATGTATAATATACTAAGGTTAATGTATAATATATTAAGGTTTTGAAAAAGGCTTTTGGCTTTAATTGTGTTGAATAAGGCTTATTACACTATAACGGAATACTTAGTAGATGTAAATGTGTGGGATTAGTGTCTGGTTGTGTCTCACGTAGGATAAATAGATAAATATTGTAATACAATATTGTTACCAAATATTTTTTTTGAAAAGATCAACTGTTGTTCTCGTCGGTTCTTCTCAGCAGAACAACTTTCCGAGCCGGTGGTAGTTTACTCACAGACTTACAGACTGACTTTTAATTTTGATAATGTAGAAATGACGATTCAAAAGAGCTTGTAAAAGTCTACTTGAGTAAAGAATATTTTGATTTGATTTGATTTACAATTTATATAGGTATGTTGGTACTACCGACTTTAACGGTTACTACATACAATTTTATAAAAATTAAAAAAATTCCCGCAATAAAAAGTATTCTATATATCGACCCGGTTATCATCTATCCAGCTTACATCATACCAAAATTCCTCAAAATCTTTCCAGTGGTTTTCTCGTGAAGCGGTCACAGACTCAAAAATCTAAAAGCTCTAGATTCAGACTCTGTATTGATAGTAATAATAATAATTTTTATCATCATCATCATCAGCCCTTTTTAATGTCCCACTGCTGGGCACGGACCTCCCTCAGTACGAGGGGGATCAGGCCATAGTCCAACGCGCTGGCGTTGTGCGTGTTGGCGGACTTCACATGCCTTTCGAAAACTTGTTCGGTTTTCTCAGACATGCAGGTTTCCTCACGATGTTTTCCTTCACCGTAAGACAAATGGTAATCATGATATAAATGATTCGCACATGAAAATATCAGAGGTGCGAGACCCGGATTTGAACCCGCATCACTCGGTTATCCAAGCGACGCGTTACCGCTGGGCTACCACTTATTTTTATATAATTTTCCAATAAATATTTAATATACCTAGATAATTTTATTATATACTATTTTATGTTAGTACACTTAAAAGTGTGAAAGTATTTGTCAGAATTCAGGATGAACATGATCATCGTGAGAATATCTGGTACTTACCAAGTTCCGTGGCAATGTTTGACGACGCAATCCGATACCTTGACTGTTTTACGAGCTGCTCTCCCGCAATTTTGCAAGTGCGATGCGATGCGATTTATACGGTTTATTTCGAATACTTCTAATTTTAAATAATTACATGTACTTAATTCTATTTTTTAGTTTTGTTCCATTTAACATAAAAGAACACTAATAAATTTCTGTAAAGACTAACGACGCGCCCTGTTTAGTCTAATAAAAAATAAAAAATTGTAGTACAAAAATCCGTCCCGTAATTAAAATTAATAAGATTTTTACAATTAAAGTAGCCTAAGTTACTCTTTATGACATTAGCTCTCTGCAAGTGAAAGTCCCGTCAAAATGGGTTTAGCGGTTTCAGAGATTAGCCGGAACAAACAGACAAACAGACAAAAATTTTAAAACTTGATTTTTCGATGTAAGTAGGTACCTACTTTAATATGTATTTATTAAAAAGATGTTCATTTGAAATTATAAACAGACACTTCAATATTTTATTAATATGTCTAGAATCTAGATGTAGTTAAGTTATTAATAATCATAGATTTAATATAATTTAAATCTATGTTATTAATACTTTAATGAGTATTATCTACAGGTAAGTCAATACCTGCAATTTGTCGTGGATCATTAACTTGCGGGTAACTTTAAAATTAATAAGCCTCTTTCAATTTTTTTTATTTCGATTTATTACCTCGCGCCGAGCTTAGGACGTACTTAGTCGAGAACTTTTATTTATAATTTATGAGTTTTATGATTAGTGATTACAATTTTTGATGAAAGTATTAATATCGAATAAAAATAATGCTTATTGAATTTATTTTCCAAAAAAAATTACAACCATGACATGTTTAGAAATTATAATATCTGACAACTGATTCTATCCAAAAAGTAAAAAGACATGCAAATGATAGATTTTTTGTAAATAAATATTATTAGTTAAAATTATGTATCTATATGAAAAGCATAGAGACAAGTGGTAGCCCAGCGGGAACGCGTCGCTTGGATAACCGAGTGATGCGGGTTCAAATCCTGGTCTCGCACCTCTGATATTTTCATGTGCGAATCATTTATATCATGATTACCACTTGTTTTACGGTGAAGGAAAACATCGTGAGGAAACCTGCATGTCTGAGAATACCTAACAAGTTTTCGTAAGGCATGTGAAGTCCGCCAACACGCACTAGGCCAGCGCGGTGGACAATGGCCTGATCCCCCTCGTACTGAGGGAGGCCCGTGCCCAGCAGTGGGACGTTGAAAAGGGCTGATGATGATGATGAAAAGCATAGGATAAATAAAGTAAAATTAAAAATGTCAAAAGACGTATCGATATGTTCTAGTTGGAACTGGTTTTATACTGAACCTGTTAAATAAGTCTTTTTGCAATTCTTTAAATACAAGCGGATTTAATCGTTGTCTTATCATACCTAATTACAATAAAGTTTAAAAATGTTGAGTTTTAAAAAAAATATTCCGCTCGTTTATCAATTTTTCCCTTTATAATACCGCATTTAAAATATAAACTCTTTTAAAATATTATTTATAAAGATATATTTGGAATAATGTAATTATTTTTAATGATGACGACAAGTTTTATTAGATTCTTGTTGTGCCAGTTCGTAGGTTCGAGTCCCGAGTTGAGTTCTTTCTTTCTTTTAGTTATTGAATTTTACTGGTAAGATACTTCTCGGAAATCTCGGAGAGCACGTTAAGCAGACTCCCATGAAGCCTATAGAGCTCTATGGATAAAAGCAATATGAACTGCGATTGTATTTGTGCATGTTTGTGCACTATAATATCTCCTGCATAGTGTCAGTCAGTCAGTCTCATTCTCAGTCGGATATCGATCTAAACTTCATGAAAAATATTTATAATATAAATAATTCTTCTTCATTTTCAAGAAGACTTTATGCATATAGCTGTTAGTTTTAAGTTAGAACATTCGTGAAAATTCATCTAATTGGGATATAATGAGAGAATATCGTTCTGTCGCGTCACACGCGGCTGCGTTTGAGACTGATTAACGCTTGTTGGGATGTCTGTTACACCGTCTTGATGATAATGGGAACATTTTTAATACAAGAGTTAATTTTTTATAGTTTTTTCTTAATTTTTTGTTAGAAATTTATATTAAAAATAATGCAAAATTTTAAAATTAGCAATTTCGAATTGGTATTTATATCCATATACACATAAAATTCCAAAATAAAAAAAAAATATGTAAATGAATATACTTGTATAAGTTAGTAAAATATATCTAGATCTACTAAGTATTTTTATCCAAAGGTTTTTAATATCGTTTAGTTTATATTGTAAATTCAGCCCATTTTCACTCGATGTTTATATACAAACTAATAATTTTCTATTGAATTTTGTTAGGAGTTTCCTATTTTTATATTTCTGTGTAAAATATTTAAAAAAAACTGTGTAAATGCGGCCAAAGATTTTGAGAAAGTAACAGTGGGTGATATATGTTGTGGCGTTCACATATTCGGTGGCACGATTTTTCTGAGATATTCTAGGATCCATCCACATTTGATTTCTAAATTTACACTTCGATTGTGGCTGAAATGCTAATTTTATGCGCTAACGATTCCTAAGTCTCTTTTATTAAAATGGGTAGAAAAATAAAATTTCTGGTGATGAAGATAATATTAGACGACACGTTTGGCTCAGTTGGTAGTGACCCTACTTTCTGCGCCAGCAGTCGCGGGTTCGAGTCCCGCTGGGGACATTCATTTGTTGAGCACGAATGTTTGTACTTCAGTCATGGGTGTTTAAATTTATAATATGTATGTATTTAAATCAACAACAATCAACTATCTGGTATCCGTAACACAAGCCTCGTTGCTTACCACGGAACTAGATGGTGCTGTTGTGATAATGTTCCGACATATTTATTTATTTATTTGTATAATAAGTTAAAATGTGAATGAAAGCGCTATTTATAGATATTTATTCGGGCAAACGAAATGAGTCCTAACACTATTCCACAATGAGCATTTTGTGGTACACTTTACTGAAAAACTATCACGCCTAAAGATTTGTGCTTTAACATAGTAATTTAACTTCATATGTATGTGTTACCTTTAAAAAATTTATAACCATTAAAAAAATTAACTTTAACAACTGTCTAAAAATTATTACCCGTTCGAAAAACTACGCAAGCCCTCACAAAGCTCAGCCGTTTGCTAGGTTAATAAATCAATGCAATAATTATTACTTCAATCTCGATATATTTTTTGTGAAAACTCGTCATTATTGGAAATTATCATAATGTAGGTGCACTATTGTCAACAAATCTGCTATAATACTTTTACAAGCTCCAACTTTCTTAGTGCAAGGTACATAGAGTTGAAAATTGTTTAAAACAGCAGCCCAACTTAATATTGCTTAGGACACAATGTGTATTGTAAGTATATTCACATGTTACATTAATCCCAGAGATAGTCGAGAAAGTTGATTCAACCATTATTTTGTAAAAGAAATTACTTAAATACGTTTAGATATTTTCCTTTGAATAGTTGGCTCTTTGATGCTATTTTTTAACCAACTCCAAAAAAGGAAGAGGTCTAACTATGTTATGTTGGTTGTATGTATGTTTGTTATGTATGATTGACTAAATGTTTCTGTTTCTTTATATTATGTTAGGAAATAAAATATCGAACTTTGATTTAAAATTACGTCAGATTTGTGTTAAAATATAAAGTATTTTAGAATGTATCTTTCTGCCTTTCCATTTCTTTAAACTCAAAAACCAGTGTTTGTAACATGAAACCTATTGTTATACAGAATACGTAAACTTAGCCGAGTAACTCAGCAGTTAGTGGGAAGGAAAAACTATCGTAGTGCGAAATTCACAAAGGAGGAGAGTTAGTTAGACCTGAACTATACAAAGCTAGACCTGGTTAAAAGGAAGAGAGTCAGTTAAGAACTGTACAAAGCTAGACCTGGTTACAGTCTAGATTATATTAGTCATATTTTTCTTGATTATTATTAGTAAATGATATGTCAGCAAGGTTGGCCTACATACGACGTTCCATACCGAGTGCAAAGGCGATTGATTTTTTAAATCGGAAGAGATAAGAAGGTTGAACTTCCAGTTTTGCTATTCACCGAGTGGTGAGTAGTGAATAATAAATATCTCCTTTTTTGGACATCATTTTTAAAGATCTTATATGAAAACGGTTATAGAATATACGCTGACGCTTAGTATTTACAAGCGACTCATCCTTAGATTTAGCGTGGGTGAAACAGCGGGTTCTGCTAGTTTATATACTAAAATTTTAGTCCTAGAGAAGCACTCTATTGATCAATACAACAAAAATCGGTGCAGTATAGTGTTTGAGTTCATTGCGAACAGAAAGACAGACCGAAGCGGTGGAGGACTTTGTTCTATATTATGTAGTGATTAAGGGCTTAGACTGAGTTTAGTATGAATTAGGGTGTCCCCGCGACTCCATTTAATCTGTTTATCTATAGTAAGTATGTTTTGTTTCTTAAGAGTGGTTACAAAACCAAGTTCTTATATTTTGTCTTTCAGCCATGTTTTTACGTCCCACTCCTGGGCACGGGCCTCCCTCAGTACAAGGGGGATTTGGCCATAATCCACCGCGCTGGCCTAGTGTGTGTTGGCGGACTTCACATATCTTTGGAAAACTTGCTAGGTTTTCTCAGACACGCAGGTTTCCTCACGATGTTTTCCTTTACCGTAAGACAAGTGGTAATCATGATAGAAATGATTGGCACATGAAAATATCAGAGGTGCTAGACCCGGATTTGAACCCGCATCGCATCGGTTATACAAGCAAGCGTGTTACCGCTGCACACACGGCATTTGGTACGAATTAGGTGGACAAAAATATTACTTTTGTTTTTTTGTGTCTTTTGTGTTTTTACTAATAGAATATGATATAATTACTATAGTATATATATATGAGCTTTCAAGATTAAACTAAATCTGCGATTTGAACTAAATTAATTATTTAAAAAATTAAACATTTTTAATTTTGTTTTAAAAATAATAACACGCTTTGTTTATAAAAATATATATTTCAAGAAATCATCATCGCAATTTATTCTTCATCACTACTGGATGGTTCGTCAATGCTGTTGTAAAACTGCTGCGGGCTTAGATTTTTTAATAATTCAATAACTTCTTTCTTAAATGGTTTTGTTGACTTACGAGGTGGTTTTCTACAAGAACTAACTACGGGATCAGATGATACCAGTAAATGATTAATAATATCCCTGTTTGTGTTAACTCTAGAAGTCTTTCTTGTGTGCTGAAGCCGTATATTCTTCCAGTCCTTTTGTCGTGACTCTTGAACATCTTCAGAGAGCTGACCAATTGGTAATTTCATTTTTTCAATTATGTTGGGACTGTGTATCAACACTTTGTGTACAGTGACGCTCATAGGGTACCAACTGTATAACTGAACATAAATTTTTGCTGTCTCAGAACAGTACTTTTTAAATTTAGACACATCTATTTCATAACCACTTGCAAGTGTGCTGAGTATAATTGAAAACCTTTGGATAAGATTGCTGTCTATACCCGTAATGTAGGCAACCTTCTCGGGATCAGCAAAAAATCTGCGTGCTGTGTTGCCGTTATTTGAATTCCCTGCGCCTTGTTTTGGCATATCAACGACTAGTCCCATCTCTTCATAAAACTTTTTGCAAATATTTTCTTTTGCCTCTTTTACGATTCTCTTTAGTTCGTGTCCTCTCGCCTGCCACTGCTTCAACTGCATTTTGTAAGAGATATGTAAAAGCAATTCAAATGTCCGGATGTACGAATGGAGGCAGGGTATTCCAAAATCATAGTAATCTTCATTACTCTCCATTTTTGAAACTTTTTCCAAATTGTTCATGTCCTTGGGTAAAGCTCCACATATGTAACATCTTTGACTAGCCGCAGTACCAGTTAGTATATTTAAAATTTTTCCATCAAACATTGTGCTTAATAGTATATGATGTACAAGTATTGTTCTTCCATTAATCGTTACTTCTGTTGGTGAAATACTATTGATCTGATCTTTGATTTCGTTGTAATGCTGTAAAACATTTTCTTTTGTTTCTTTCTCCAAAATGAATTTAATAGGTCTACAGTAACGAGTGGTAGATGTTTGATTTTTCCAGTAAATTTCTCTATTTTGTGAATTACTGGTACTTGTAGGGAATGATGACATCTCAAGTGGAACCAAGTTAGAAAAAACAATATTAGAGTCTGCATATAGAATTTGTGCATCCGAAAAAATTTGATTATAAATGCTGTGTCCTCCACTTCCATCTATACCCCACTTGTAAAGCAAATTTATTTCATTTGTTTCTGCAGAAATCCGTTCAATTACCTCCTTTTGAGTCAATATTAATCTTCTTGATGTATGATCCAAAAGACTTTGTAAGTTAATTTTACACTCGGTCTCGGTTACAGTAATAGAATCTTCATCAGGGTAGCATAGTTTTTTTTCTTGGGCTATTGACGAGTAAGACGCGTACAGATTTACACCTCTCTCTTTAGCACCCCTTTGCATAGTAATGTAATTCTCTTTACTTAAATTCATATCAAGCATTAGCGCTAAGGACTCGGTTGACGTATATTGCTTAATTCGTTCCGTTGATGGATATACAATTGCTGTTTTCATTCGTTTTAGGCTTTTAGGTGAGGCGCTTGCCGCAAGCGCGACCGCTTCTGCGGTCTTTCTTTTTCCTGATAATCGTATAGACTTCACAGCTGCATATGTCAGTTTCTCTGTGCTTGTTGATGCAATTGCGGAATGAACAGATGAATCTCTACTTTTAGTTTTTTCCGAACTCTCTGAGAACAATTTTTTCGGCCTTCCACGCTTATTTTCAATTTTAATTTCGTATTCGTATCGAAGCCAGTCTCCGTATTTTGTAACAAACCTATTTTTAACACGTTTGCTTGCATTCCACCTCACCTTTAAATTTTTAACAAAAACAGTCATTATATTTTGCAAATAATAATCATTGCTGGTATCCACTTCACTTACATTAAATTTATTTTTTATATAATTAATCAAGTGTTCTACACACTGTGATGGAGATCCAAGAGACATATTGTTTGTCCGTAACACAGAAAATAAAGTATTACGTGACACTTTCACTGTGCTGTTTATTTGCACTTCTTGACTACCTGCGAAAAACGAGTTGAAATGAGAAAAGAGCAAAAAAGTAGCAGTTAAAACCTGCATAATTTGAAAGAGTAAGAACATGAGTACATAATACAAAAACACCGTTAATGGGCTGCGATAGTCCTTTATACTTTTTTACTAATGTTATTTATTATATAAATAAAATAAATGTCATAATTTTATTTATTTATTTGTAAACAAAAAATAAGGTGTAAGCTAACTTTAATAACTTGTCTTGAATAAGCATACCTGAAGGTAAGTCGCACATAGTAGCTTTTTATGTAACACGCTAGCACTTAGAAAAAAAAACGCTGTTAACTGTGGACAACTGCACGAGACGCCTGCAAACGAACGACTGATAATACGTGTTTGAACATGTCTCTGCGGGTGAAATAAACGCGCGCGGGGATTGGTTGAGTATAACTAGATGCGTTGAAATCTTTACAACGACGATGTTTACTTAATAGTTCTAATTGAGTAGCTTTAAGAAAATCTTTTTGTCCATCTATTTTGTATGAAAATGCCGTGTGTGCGCTGGGCCATTTAGCCATAGTATTTTACATATACTAAAACCTTCAAAAAAATATGCTGTATCCTATGATTTGAATTCCATGTATATTCTTTTTGTAGTTTTACAGTTAGAGCCAACAAAAAAAGTATCGTCATTTATTATTATAGAGGTTGTATTATTCATCATCATCAAAGCGCTACAGCCCTGGGTGGGCCTTGGCTTGGTCAAGCAAATTTCTCCATCTGAGGCGATCTTTAGCGGCCTCTCTCCAACTCCGTACTCCCAAAACTCTCATGTCCTTTTCCACTCCATCAATCCACCGGCCCCTAGGTCTTCCTCTGCCTCTACGGCCCTCTGGTTTACTGTCAAGCAACTTTTTCGGGGCTCTTGAATCGTCCATGCGTTGCACATGTCCTGCCCATCGCATTCGTGACAATTTGATGATTTTGACTACATTCGGTTCTTTAAATAGTCCATAGAGTTCGTGATTGTAACGAATGCGCCAGATACCATTATCTTGAACAGCACCGAAAATCCTCCTCAGGACCTTTCGCTCAAAAATTCGCAGGCTGTTTTCATCCTTCTTACTTAGAACCCAGCATTCAGCCCCGTAAGTAAGAATCGGCCTAAGTAAAGTTTTGTATAGGAGTATTTTAAGATGTCTTGGCAGAATCTTAGATCGGAGGTAGCGTAACAGACCGAAATAACATTTGTTTGCCGAAGTAATTCTCCTTTGAATTTCTATTGAGATTTCGTTCTCTGATGTGACGAGGGAGCCGAGATATATGAAGTCTCTAACTGTAGCAAAGGTTTTCGTGCCAATTTTAATTTCTTCATTCAATGGGATGTGTTGGTCCCTCACTACCGGCATATATTTGGTCTTTTGTTGATTGATGCACAATCCAGCCGCTTGTGTTGCGTTCTCCAGTGCTACGTATGCGTTGTCTAGGATTTGTCGTGTTCGGCTTACTAGGTCCAGGTCATCTGCATATCCTAGTACTTGTACAGATTTGTAGAAAATAGTGCCCTCTTTTTCTATTTTTGAATCTCGCACACATTTGTCTAGCACAATATTAAAAAGCAGGCAGGAAAGCGCATCGCCTTGTCGCAGGCCGTCATTTACACGAAAAGGATTTGAGAGATCCGTTTGGATTCTTACTCTACACTCCGTCTTACCAAGGGTCATTTTTGTCAAAGATATCAACTTTATTGGTATATTGATGTCTTTCATCGCTTGAAAAAGGAAATTTCGATGTACGCTATCATAGGCAGCTTTAAAGTCTATGAACAAGTGATGGGTGTCAACATTAAATTCGCGCGTTTTTTCGAGGATCTGCCTTAAACAAAAGAGTTGGTCCGTTGTAGATCTATTGGGCCGGAAACCGCATTGGAATTCGCCTAGTGTAGGTTCGGTGTATTTAACTAATTTGTCATAAAGGACATTCGCAAAGATCTTGTAAGCCACGTTGAGAAGTGAGATACCTCTGTAATTAGCGCATTCTAGTATATCACCTTTTTTGTGTAAAGGAGATATGATCGCTGTATTCCATTCATCGGGCAAGCTTTCACTTGTCCATATTTGGTCTATTAGGCTATGGAATTCTTTGAAGAGTCTTGGTCCCCCATATTTAATAAGCTCTGCAGGAATATTATCAAATCCTGGTGATTTATTATTTCTTAGCCGCTGTATCGCTTGCTCAACGTCATCTAATGTTGGTTTAGGCACCTCATGGTCATTCATATTATCATTTATTACATTAGAGTGTTCGCGTTGACCGGTATTATTTAGAAGATTATCAAAATGTTCTACCCACCTCTCTAGGATTTTCACTTTATCATTTAATATGTCACCTTGTTCATTTCTACATGCTTTTGTTTTAGGTTTAAGGTTTTTACGTCCCATATTTACTCTCCCATAGAATTTTCTTGTTTCTTTTTGACAGTAATCTGTATTGAGCTCTTCTAATTCTTGAATTACAGACGCTTTTTTTTTATTTTTATGTACTGCTTTTTCCTGTCTTCTGAGTGCTTTATAAATGTCTGTCTTTCGTCGGGTACTATATGCCATCATATTACGCCACGCTATGTTTTTCTTGTCCGTGACTTCTTGACACTCTGCGTCAAACCAATCAGAACGCTGACTGTGGTTCCGCATACCAAGCGTTTCTTCTCCAGCATCATATATCGCTTCTTTCAATCGGTTCCAGTGTTCATCGACATTCACATTCTCAGCATCCTCCGGCACTTGACCATCACGGGTAAGTAGACGGCAGATGGCATCTATATATTTTAATTGTGTGTGTTTGTCCTTTTTAAGTAGATCTACATTAAATTTTTTAACTTTTTCCGTTTTACTATATTTGTACCGCGAGATGCGAGCTCTAATCTTGCAAACAACGAGGTGATGATCAGAGTCTATATTAGCACCTCGATGGGTCCTTACATCGAGAAGGTTAGAGAAGTGCCTAGAGTCTATTAAAACATGATCTATCTGGTTTTTAGTTTGTCCGTCAGGCGAAATCCAGGTAATTTTATGAATGTTTTTATGTGGGAAACAAGTGCTGCCTATGATCATATTAAGAGAGCTAGCTAGGTTTACCAAACGTATGCCGTTATCATTACACGTATCATGAAGACTATGGGAGCCAATTGTAGGCCGAAACACATTTTCCTTGCCAATTTTAGCGTTAAAATCGCCAAGTATTATTTTAACGTCACCTCTCGGGACCTTGACGTAAGTGTTTTCTAGGTCGAAATACCACTGCTCTTTTTCTTCTTCATCTGTTTCTTCAGTAGGTGCGTGGACGTTTATAAAAGTAAAGTTGTGGAATCTTCCTTTTATTCTCATAGTACACATTCGCTCGTTAATTGGTTGGAAATCAATAACTAAATGCTTTAGTCTCCTGCTAATAATGAATCCTGTACCGAAAATGTGTTGTCTTTTTTGACCGCTGTAATACACGGAAAAATCCGGCTTTTCAATAACTCCTTGACCTGTCCATCTCATCTCTTGCAAAGCTGTAATATCTGCTCTGTGTTGTTGTAGCTGCTGGCAGAGTAACCTAAGTCCCGCAGATCGGTGAAGTGATCGAAGATTCCAAGTACATAAGATAATATCGTTAGCCGTTTTGTCATAGCCGGGTCGTTTTGGTTTATATCGATCGGGTATTTTTGCTTTTCCTTTCATAATCATGTTTGGGTTTTCAGATGAGTGAGTGATTGGCTCCCTGCATCCTAGATCCGGCGGTGGGGCTGCCACCTTTGGCGCCGAGTCACGCCAGGTTTAATTTCAGGTTTATCCTTCCCTAAATTCGACGCAGTATTAGGGTGCCGACGTTTCACCCTCGCTCGTATACGAACTTGCTGTTTGTGCCTTAGCATTACATGATGCTGGTGTATGTGTGCAGCCTTTTCACTCCGATGATCTTAAGAGTGTGGACCAGGTGTTGACGGTCCTCCCTCCTCCTTTATCCAGGCTTGGGACTGGCACTGAGTGACCCCAGTGGCGGAGTTGTATTATTAACATGCAAATAAAATTTCAAAACCGATACTTCTCTATTTCAAGATGAGCGCGTCCAAACATTATAAATAGCTTCATACTATTTTGTATTTTTTTTAATTACAGATTTGTCACTTCCAGGAATCGAATCTACTATCTCTCATAAAGTAAACGATCAAAAGAAGTATAGAAATAACTTAGTATACCTCATTTCGGACCTACTTTCAATAGTAATGACACCTCAGTGATATAACCTTTGAGGTGGGTATTTAATTAGCCCAAAGATGGCGATCTAATAAAATACTAATGCAACAATCTTTTCTGTGTTAAAATGTTAAATATAAGCTACTAATATTTTCATTTAGCGACTAGTGACTTGGCCCTGGCTTCGCTCGGGTTTGTTTCTAGGTTTCAAACATACCTAGGCCTATGTACTAACCAGGCACTACTCAATCTGTGTACTGTCAACCAGACACGTCCAACTGACACTAAATTGAATTAAATTCGAATATAAAACACTAGACTTTCCCGCGACTTCGCGCGCGTTTAAAGGCTGGAAACCAAATAGCTCCAGTTTTTGGAGCTACTATTGGTCGTAGCGTGATGTAACATAGCCTATAGCCTTCCTCGATAAAAGGACTATCCATCACAAAAATATTTTTTCAATTTGGACCAGTAGTTCCTGAGACTAGCAAGTTCAACCAAACAAACAAACTCTGCAGCTTTATAATATTAGTATAGATTTATACTTTTATTCTACAATTTACGATTGTTATATTTTGCGAGCAATTATTTTGAAGCAGTTGTCACATGTGTAATTATCGTAGTTTGGCCCGGCTTTCTATTTAAAGTTTTAAGAGAGCACAAGCTGAGGTATAATCATGAGAAACCATTGTACAGATGGGACTGAGAATGTGATTGTGTGATAGCTAGAGAGAATTGTTTTCATTTGTCGTTAGAGATATCGCGAATCTTACAAGGCAATTAAGGTTTTTTGTTTATTTTTAAAATATATAAATGTCACAAGAAAGCGTGATATAAAGTTGTCGTAATATTTTTGTTACTGAGTGCTTTATTATGACAAATCAGTACATCAGTACATATAAATAAAATTGAATTGTCTGTTTTTAATTACAAATTAAAAGCTTTTTACTAAATGCACACGAAAGTAAATAATATACGGTATAAGTACCGTTGATGTAACCATAAAAAATATCTTTTTAAAATTTTTGTCGTCTGTCTGGCTATTTGTTCCGAGGAAAAAGATGTTTTATATATTTATAATTATGAAAATACTCATAATTATATATATAAATGTCGCAAAAAAGCGTGATATAAAGTTGTCGTAATGCAAATTTTCTAACTGAGAGCTTCTCTATTATAAGTTATTACTATGATCATTTGATTATTATAGTATTAAGTTTGTTGTGACCTTAACTTTTGATAATTTTGATTTACTGTTAAATAACGATATTGTATCTGTTATACCTATATAGTAGGTACTACTACTGTATATATTACGTAGTAAAACCTTTTTTGTTTAAATCAATAACTCATTTTTTTCGTGTCAGTACTTTTTAGGACTGAGGTTTTCCTTAAACATTATGTTAAGTAAAAATTTTAAATTAAGAAAGAGGATTGTATATTGTAAAGTATTGAAACGTTTATTAATGTATCATGAAACTCTAAACTAGCTTTCTATCAGTAAACGTAATAAGAAAAAGGTTTTAACTAAATAAGTTTTAATGATTTAATTTTCAATTACACATTCTGTACTTAGTGTAACATGTTCAGCAGTAAGTTTTATATAAGGTAGAGCTGCCTTTTTTGATATCGTTGGGGAAACCCATAATGGGGTCCTGCCGATAGGTAGAGCTGCCTGCATTTATATACATTAAAAATGTAGCATACTTCTAGTACCAATTATCCAGTTTGTTCGAGCAAAATTACAGTATATCATATAGATTTTTTTATTATTTATTTGTTTACACCAAAAGAAAAGTAGGTAATAAAAATAGAAAACTATTTAGAGAAAGTACAAAAGACGGATGTATATCTAGTAATTTATTATATGTATAAACCTATAATTATAATGTTAGTACATCTTTATACATTCAAGACCGAGTAATTCTTAGATGCCATAAAATTCGTTTTGAATTAGTACTGTAAGCAGCTCTTCTTAATTTAGCACTGCCTAAGATGGCCAAGTGCGGGTTGTCGGGCTTCAAGTGTCTCTCAGAAACTTCCTGGTTCTCTCAGACATCTATGTTTCATCGGAAAGTTTTTCTTTACTGTAAGACAAGTGATAATCATGTTGGATATGATTCGCACAAAAAATAGGCAAACCTGGGTAAAAAACCATAACTAGGCTTAAACCATTATTAAGCTTTACTAGGCTTTACTAGAGAGAGCTAGAGCTAAGAGCTACTACTACCTTTAGCCAAATTATTATTAAAATAATCATTTAAAATATGAAATTTTCCTAGTGAAATTTCATAAGCCTATCATTTAGAGAAAGCGTAATCATAACACTTGTTGAACAATAGTTTGTGACAGTCTGGGAAAGAATACACTTCCCACTAGAGGCAATTAATTGATATATGGATATTACGGCGTATATCAGAGACTGTGGCGGTTACAAAGAAAATCTTCAGATTAGAGAAAAATTAAATTATGTATTGATTTATATGTTTCGTCTTAAAGAAACAATCAAATTTTAGATTTTTTTGTAATTTATTTTGATTTTTAGTTCCAAACGTTTCGCACTCTACAGTAAACTTGGTCACGGGAAAAACCAAAGCTTAAATAAGACGTTTTAAAATTCATTATAGGTTGAGATGAACCGATACTACCTGCTTACCCACAATCCACGAACACAAACACCAAATGTTAATAATTTTAGTATATAAGAAATAATTTTATTAAGATCAGTTAACAAAATATTCATTATTTAATATACAATATACATATTTAATTAAAGTTCTCTAACTTCAATTATATATATGGAACACTACTATGATGTGGTACTTAAGATATTCATCATACACTTCGTCATATACGTCTGAGTACTAATCTTTTACAGTCTATTTTACCAATAATCTTTTAACAATCCGATTACGAAAGCTTAATATGCTTTAGAAAGCTATATATGTGCATTTGTTTCCGCATATCTCCCACATATCAAGTTTTGACAAATGAGTTTTTAGAGTGCGATATAATTTGTAGCCGAAGTTTGGTCTTTGAACTTACATCTTATTTTCTTTTTCTAATTAATATTAAATTGTACAATAGATGGCTATTTATGTAGAGATAGTTAATTTATACTTTTGCGTTGGTTTCCGCTTATCGCATATACCAGCTATACGGATATGATTGTAATATAAAATAGCATAATATGTAGTACGTTTCCGAGTTTGAAAATATTAGTTATAGAAACATAAATATTTATGTTGGTATTGTGTAATCATAATATAATGTACGTGATAAGTATTCTATGTAAGAAGGATTCTTAGCCTTTTTGTACTAAATAGTAAATACTTATATGAAAATTTTGGAAATACATATAAGATGTATGGATCTAGCTAATTAATAAAAAAAATCTATGGATCCAAAAAAAAATCATTTTTTTTTTATCAATAATCTTATGAACGATAAAAAAATATTTAAGCGGTTGACAGACAGAAAGGACTGCTTTTAATAATATTATTAATATATATATATATATATATATATTTTTTATAAATTCAATAATATTATTCAGAAATTGTACTGAGGACGACTAAAGTTTCTTTAAACTCATATCTGATCCGATAGATTCTATATCAAAATCAATAGTGAAAGTTCTGATGTACACAATCTATCTAGCAATAACCACAAAAAATTTATTTTATAGACCATTATTAAAATCCATTTCGTCCGATGCATAAGCCATAAAAAAGCCATGAAATCAATAAACAAATTACTTTTTTCATTAACTTTATTGCGTTTAATATTTTATTAGTTTAGTTCGTTCACGTTTTTTGTTTTAGCTTAGAAGGCATCCATGGAACCGTTAGCATTCAAAGCTTTAATTGCACGACTAAATCATATATTTTGATTTATTGATGGACATACCTATAAGTAATAATAGTTCTTCTTCTATTGTTAAAGATCCCATATAAAATCCCATATAACTGTACATAGAAATTTGGGTTTTGAAACCATTTTTGATTGAAGCAATAATTTTTTAGGTTATTTTGCATTGCAAATATGCTGTATGCATTTGATAGTAAGAGTATCGTTTCTTTAAATATTGTTAAGTCCCATTTCGTCCAATTAATTAACTAGTTATCGGCTGTTATTTTAAAAATACCACTCTCACTTTTGCCACTTTATATATTTAAGACCGGACCCCATAACTTTTTAATGAACAGCAATCTTTGCTTCTTATGATGATTTCGAATGTATATTGGGCATAAATTAAAATATTAGAGCTATCTATCTATAAATCAAATGTCACAGTGAACAAGATTTTAAATAATGACTGTTTCTAGAATGTTAAAGCAATCCTATAATTTTGCTATGAAAACGATGACTTTACAATATATCTTATAATGGTTCAAAATATACTAATTAAATGCATTGGCTTACAGTTTTATTTAAGAACTAGCGACTCATTCACGCCATCCTCAGGGTCGGCCCTAGATACCCTTAACTATTTTCAGCGGAACCCTAATTATTTTTTTCACATAATAGTAGTCTATGTAACTCCTTATAACATCTGCTATCTACCAGTGTAAGTCCCGTCAATCAAAACCTGTACGGTCATTTTACAGGCAGGCATAAAAATTAAAAAATGTATTTAATTTACTATACCTATATGATACATACATTTAGGAAAAAGCTGTAATGTTAATGTTACAAACAGATACATCAATTTTATTTATCTGCATACATAAAGCAAAATTTATAAGACGTTAAACATATTTTTATTCCCATTAATAATTTAAAATTATCACTTATAATTAAATACCGTTAAAGAAAGAACTGTACGATACTTAACATCAAAAATATCTGTCACAATTAACATAATTTTATTTTCTTACAGATCAATAATGACCGTGAAGAAAGGAAGTCGATGTGGCGGCTACGCGTCAATAGTGACCCGACAAAAGCTACATAACAATAGCCAATTAGACATTTCATCTCTAAGCAAGCTACCAGCGCCGCACTCTTACAATGTCATCGTCGGTTTTAACGAGAAAGACCAACTACAACTCTCAACAAAGGAAGAATCAACAGATGATGACAAACAAAAGCTGATAAAAGATTACGACAAAACCTTTAAGCACGAGAACATCGCTATAGACGATATCGCAAACTGTGTCAACATTGACAACTATTCAAATTGTGAAAAAACTCTAGTCTTTTATATTATAAAGAGCACAAACAAAGAAGCAATCGCATTGCGATTTGAAAACGAACAGGATTTCAAAAGAATATATTTCACGTATAAATATTTTAAAATGCGTAATAGGCTAACTAGAAACGCAACTACACACTCAAGTAGCGATAATCTATTTTCAAAAAAGAAAACTGTAGAATCTTATACAATTAAAACCATTGATGATTATAATATATATGATAAAACTCGTTTAGAATACGATTTGATGCACACAGTTGATAATGACGGCGTTACCCATATATCTGTGCAACAGAAAAATTTAAGTTCTAGATTCGATCAGCCATTAAGTCTTGTTGGATTTAGAAATGACAGAGATATCGGTGAAATCGACAGCATCATTTACACAGATATAGAAATAGCGAGTAAACCGGAAAAAAAGAGAATGTTCCAGAAAAAGACGAAAGCTCCTCCACCGCCCAACAAAGAAACTCCGAAAATATTAAAAGGTGAATTCGTGAGAGTAAATGTGGAAAGATCACCCGATGTGATACCAAAGGAAAATAAACACAACAGAATTCCTGATATACTGGTGTTCAAAGACGGCAAATCGAAAAAAACTAACAGTAATCTGTGGGCGGTGAGCAATAAAGGTGGGTACTATTTCTTTTATAGTTAACATTAACGTCCGTAAAACGTTACGTATTGTGAATGTAATAAGGAAATAAACTAGCGAAGCTTGTTAGGTATTAATCAAGAGGGCAATTTGTTAGCTCATCCGGCATCATCGACAAGTTGTTACTTAACTTGACCTTTTCTTTAATAATACTGATTAATTAACATCACACGTTACACCTCTTATTATAAATGTCAATTAGTTAGTATACCTAATTACCTACATATTATATAGGTCCTAGCACCCAGCGTCGCGTTACTGTCGCATATCTTTTTGTTTCTTTAGCATGGAGATACAATTAGAGCACGATAAAAAGTATTCTGTCTTTTAAATTGAGAGAGAGAATCTTTTGAATTAAAAAAATGGTTCAATATATTTTAACGATATCCTTGGCTCAGTTGTAGTGAGCCTACAGGCTGTGCCAGCGTTCCTGGGTTAAAATCCCGCGGGGCTATTCATATGTGTGGTAAGCTCGAATGTTTGTAATCCAGTCATGGGTATTTTAAAATATGTATGTATTTAAATTCTATCACGTATCCATAATATAAGCCTTGTAGCTTACCATGGAAATGTTTTATTTATTTTTGTCTAATATTTCATAAAATTTCATAAAAACATCAGTTGGTGCCATGTCTAGTCAGAAACCTGACCACGTATTCCTCGGAGAAGTTCAACAGTTGCTAAAAACAACACTCACATTTTAATTACTGTATTTAATTTTATTAAATACCAAGTTTAACAACTTAATAAATAATCAAAAGCCATAAAGATATGTATAGTGTATTCAAAATAATTGATATATTTATTAGGATGTTCTAATTAAAATAAGTTGTTTGTTTTAATTGAGAATGCAATTCTTACTTACAATACTAGTGTAGTATTATGTGATCTGTAGTAATAACGTCTGGTTACGAGTATTGGACCACCGCGAACAGGAAAGACAGTAAAACTTGTACAGTAGATGCATATAATTTACTTATTGGCAATAAAGTTTTAAGGTTCTAAAAAAAGTATAGCTCAATTTAATATTTTTAACTAGCAAACACAGCCCGCTTCTCTTAGTAAAAGTTAAAATAAATTAAACAGTTTTTATAATTTTCTAAAAGAAAAAAAGTAGCCTAAGTTACTCCTTATGACTACTATATTTACTAGCTATCTGCCAGTGAAAGTGCCGTCCAAATCGGTCTAGCCGTTTTCCAGATTAGCCGGAATAAGCAGACGGACAAAAAAAATTATAATTGATTTTTTTTATGTCAGTACCGTACCTATACGTATACTTTCATATGTGTTTAGTGAAAAGCTGTCAATTTGATATTAAAAACAGACACTTCAATTTTATTTACATGTACTGACTAGCGCCTAGTTCATATCTCGTGTACATCCAGCTTTTTCGTCGTACTTGAATGCGCAAGCGATCCTTCGATGCCCTTTTAAGATGGAAGATAGGTGCTTGGGTTTTAATGGGTAGTATTGACTGGAGTCTGGCCGGTGAGCCACCTGTTTTCTACAGGTGGTAAGCGTGTCCTATGTCTAATAACTTACCGGTGTCGTAGAATTTTCGTTCTATAGGATCGCTACATTTTAAATAAAAGGTCTGTCTGTCCTACCTATCGAAATCCTGAAAATCGAATCCCTAATCAAATTCAAGACTGTGGGGTGTACCAAGGAGTTAAACACATCAAGTAATATTTTTTTTGTTTTCAAAGCTATAATATGTCACATATAAAAATCTCTTGTACGTATCACTGTGTTTGTATTATCGAATCCCGCTGGGGGCATTCATTTGTTAAGCTCGGATGTTTGTACTTCTGCCATGGGTGTTTATATTTATAATATGTATGTTTTAAACATATATAATATGTAGTATATCAACTATTTGGTATCCGTAACACAAGCCTTCGTAGCTTACCACGGAAGTAGATGGCGTTGTGTGTAATAAAATAATGTAGAATATAAAAATTAATGCTTTTCAAGTTTAAAATACTATTTATACATAAGTACCTAATATAGTCTTTCATTAAAATGTCTAGTATTCAAGTCAAGGCCGAACATTTCGCAAAAGGTCGTTAACCCGCGCTAAGATAATGACATCTGTCGCTTCTTTGTTAAGCCTTTCATTACTTACTAGGCAGAGAAAACTCGTAAACAAAACCTGTAAGGCTCGGTTCACATTATAGGAGTATATTTGAGTTTTTTAAATAATTACTAGCCCTTCACTGGTGTTCGTTCCTAGATTCGCTTTGGTCAGTATGGAATAGGTATAATAAAGTCTATTTATTAATTATTACGTTAATATTATATAGTCGCTAGTCTTCAATAAATAACTATCTGATGCAAAAAATGTTTACATTTAGATTAGTAGTTCCTTCGATTAGCGCGTTGAAACAAACGAACAAGCTCAGCTTTTTACAATATTAGTGTTTTATAGATTTGATATTTGATTGATTTGTTACCTTTTCAAACTTAAACTGCTGAACAGATTGAAAAATAAACACGCATCGACATTATTTCGCAACTCTGCTAATTCCATGTAGTATTTTTTAAAGCTTCCAACATCATTTTTCATTTTAAGTTACGGAACCCATAAATATACATATTTTTAAAATAATAATGTCTTAAGTGTCCTCCTCAGAAGTGCAATTAAACGAAATTAGCCTTATACATTGCTCCATGTCTTCTGTCGTGCTTTTTATCACATAGACTATGACTGATTAAAACAAGAGCGGAGCCGTAGGCAAAAGCTAGCTTCATTGTGTTTTGCACATTTATGTTAACATAACATACGAGCCTCCCAGTCTAATAATCACGTATGTCCTAAATAACTCACCACATCGCATTGAGCAATATTGGTTGCACAAATATTATACGATTCGTTTGACAAATAGACGAAATCGCTTTATAAAGGCCGCGCGTGTTTAAGAAATTAAAAACCAATCGATTTCAAATAAATAGCCGAATTGCGCATCGATATCTCTTTAGGTGTACTTAATACGTTCTTCGTTACATAAAAGTTTTTGTCAATCTACATAATATATTTCGAATTTTTTAAATATTATCTGCAACGCTGAGTGTGGGATCAGAACTGCTACTATATAGAATTAGTGAATCGTCTGAAAAGTCGATTAGTACTTACAATGAAGAATTAGTAAATCGTCTGAAAAGTCGATTGTTACTAAAGATAATATTAAATTAGTTAATCTTCTGAAAATTCAATTGGTAAGCTGAGGTACCCAGTTGGTACCAAAACAAAAAAAAACCGAAAAATTAAATAAGATTGAAAATGGTCCTATTTGGTGATGTTAATGTCTCTAATACAAACACTTAAAAGTTTTTGACTTTGAAGGTATATTCGTATCGCCTCGGTAGTGTAGTTGCTACTATGTACGTCTCTACACCCGGAGGTCATGGCTTCAAGGTCAGCCCAAGTTGGTTGTTAAATTTTTCTATCAAATAAGCCTCTGACATCAGAGAGTTCGAAAGTGTCACCCTGTTCCAGTACTGGCCGTTGTGTACTGTCATCCCATCAAAGCGCCAGAGTGAGAGGATTGGAGAAAGATCTCGAGCAGCAGCTGCCATCTATTTTCCACGAGGTTTTCCTTCATCTTTTGTCATTCAGAAATGTTGTCTGTACATTACATTACAATATGCAAATTTAACAAGCTTCGCACGCAGACTGTAAACCAAATTCTTACTGAGTCGCGCGGTATTGTACTCGCAGAACTAACGCCCGCTCTTCCCGTTTTTGCAACACTTTTCATTGATGCTCCGCTCCTATTAATCGTATCGTGATGTAACATTCCTATAGCCTTCCTCGATAAACGGACTATCCAACACAAAAAGATTTTTTTTAATCGAACCAATAGATCCTGAGATTAGCGCGTTCTACCAAACAAACAAACAAACTCTTCAGCTTTATAATATTAGTATAGATTCGCATGTCATTTTCTGCAACACACAGCCGATGTTTAGTAAAACAAGCACAAGTTTCTAGAAACATAAGTATTTATTTACAAAACATATTGTGTATGTATTTGCAACACAAAAGCCTATTAACTAAACGGTTTGCCGCAACTAGGACTGACGGACGTAAAAGAGATTGCGTTTATATGTACATATGTACATAAGTGTTAACATGTTCTTTAAAGGACAGCATACACTCCTCTTAGACGTGTCGTAACAACAAATTTTCAATCGCACTATTAAAGTTATTTATTAAAAGTTAATTAAAAAATATGAAGTTAGAAATACTACTTATGCTTATTCATGCAGCTTTCCTTACGAATCAATTTAGCTTTTCCGATAATAATATTATGTACTTGAGTAGGTATAAACTTATATATGTATATATAAGTACTTGTATTTATATTCAATATAATTTATTGGCTTACTATGTTTTAGTAACTAATAGTGAATGTACAAGCAATCTTGCAACGTCCTACTAAGATGAGGGAGGTTTTGATGGGTTTTAGTGGGCAAAATAGGCTTTTTTAGCCGGCGAATTCTACACCTACACTTGGTAGCGGTAACGCGTCGCTTGGATAACCGAGTGATGCGGGTTCAAATCCGGGTCTCGCACCTCTGATATTTTCATGTGCGAATCATTTCTATCATGATTACCACTTGTCTTACGGTGAAGGAATACATCGTGAGGAAACCTGCATGTCTGAGAAAACCTAACAAGTTTTCGAAAGGCATGTGAAGTCCGCCAACTCGCACTAGGCCAGCGCGGTGGACTATGGCCTGATCCCCTCGTACTGAGGGAGGCCCGTGCCCAGCAGTGGGACGTTAAAAAGGGCTGATGATGATGATGATGATGACTTGGTATGGGTAAATGCATTTCCCAACATCAAAAAAGAGTGTGTAACAGTACTCTATATTCTCTGACTCATGTCTATCTACGAAATTAATTTCATCAAAAATTATACATTTATAATGGTAGACCGATAATTATGATTCAGCCATTCAAAGCAGGCAATCAGAGCTAGTATGTAATATGGGCAACATGCTATTAAGGTAATGAGAAGATCCGTACAAGTGTGTTTTCTCTTTAAGTTAGAAACGAGTTTAAAGCAAACGTGACCTACTGTCGCTAAAGCCCTTTACTGACTTTACCTACAATTTAATAATTGTAGAAGCTTATTCAACATTGTGACGTGTTTCATATAACACTTCCTCCAGTTTAGTGTTCATCAGTTCGATTCCCGTGCGGCTTAAAAAGTGTAGCTTAATTTAGCTTAAACTTTAAGTTAGGCATAATTGGAGGTAGGTTAAATCGATTTCCAAGATATGGTTAGATACATAGTTAGTTACAATAGCTAGTTAGTTACAAGTAAAGCCAATAAATTGGTGTTAATTTATGGATAGCTTAGTTTCATTTCACTCCGGTAAGTAGATCAGAAGATCCGACCTAAGTTCTTCATAGGACGCGTTTCCATATAAGGCAAGACTCATGTTTATTGCTTGTGATCTATATACTACCGGCGGTTTATTATCAATATATATAAAAACTATTAAACCCGGTCCGGCGGCGTAAGTTTAAATAAATTAAACAGTTTTTTTATGATTTTTTTCATAAAATAAGAGTAGCCTAAGATACTCCTTATAACATAAGCTATCTGCAAGTGAAAGTCCCGTCGAAATCGGTCCAGCTGTTTCATAGATTAGCCGGAACAAACAGACAGACCGACGGACAAAAATTGATTTTATACTGTATATACTTTCATATGCATTTATTGAATAGCTGTTAATTTGAAATTAAAACAGACACTTCAATAATATTTATATGTACTGAATTAAATTTAGGTAAATATACTTGCAGCGTGCTTTTTGATACCAAGCCAATATCGTTATTATCATTATGCATTATGCAATTCTGTGATTGTGGCGTCATAGAGGTCAAACTTAAAAGTTGTTTATAATCGTGGTATTACATTATTATATAAACGATAAAAGAAAGAAATTGAATTTTACGTTTATATGATCTTCATATATAATAACAAGTGACTCTACTTTCTGCGCCAGTGGTCGCGGGTTTGAGTTCCACTGGGGGCATTCTTTTGTTGAGTTTGAGAACGAATGATTGTACTCCAGCCAGGGGTGCTTATATTTATAATATGTATGTATCTAAAACTTATATATGTGTAGTATATCAACTATCTGGTATCTGTAACACAAGCCTCTTACAACGGAACTAGATGTTGCTGTTGTAATAATGTCCAAACATATTCATTTATTTCTTATCATTTATTATTTATTATATAACTTTAAATACATACATATTATAAATATTTATTATTAATTATTATTTGTTTAGATCTATAGATTAGTTTCATCCCGGAAATCATCAATTAAGGCGGCGATATATGTAAATTGGACTTTCTTTGTATTTGAATTCTCTGTAATCTTGATAGGAAAAAATTTTAAAAAAATGTATGTTATTCTACAGCATATACAGCATTATCTCTTCCGCTTAAAAAGTTAAAAAAAACAACATAAATATCATAAATAAATATGCTAAGTACCCTCTGTTACAATTTTTCATATCATTTCTCTCGTAAACTATCAAAAACAAGATTTTTTTATTGCGTTCAGCATATTAAATAATACAACACCTAATATGATCTCCGATTATTTTTTCAAATAACTGTTTTATTTATTTTTTATGATTTTTTTACGTAATTCATACACGTAAGCCGCGAGAGAACACCCTCTGTCGCCCAGTAAATCAGTGCGGGACGAGGCGTTGTGCTGAACGGACTTGTGACTGTTTGCTCCGCAACCGCAGAACCAATTTAGAAATTTATTTATTTAATTCGTGAACAGAATTGTCACGAGTCGTGTGCGCTAAATTATGCTCTAAAACATTTGTATTTAAAACTATATTGAAATGAAATAAATAAATGGCGTATTTTGGACCTTATTGACTTGTAAATTTTTTACTTAAAAATTTTAGTATACATATTTGACGACACGCGTGGCGCAGTTTGTAGTGCTTGCTGCGCCAGCGGTCGCGGGTTCGAGTCCCGCTGGGGGCAGACATTTGTTGTGCACGAATGTTTGTACTCCAGTCATGGATGTTTATATTTATAATATGTATGTATTTAAACTTATATATGTGTATATACCATCCACCATGTATATCAACCATCTAATATCCATAACACAAGGCTCGTACTACCTTACCGTGGAACTAGATAGTGCTGTGTGTAAATGTCCCAACATATTTATTATTTTATTATTAAATATATAGTATCGACTAAGAGAAGTTTCAATTTAGACTTTATTTGTATAGTTATAAGGACTAAGTCTGGAAATCGAACCTGTAACGAAGTTACGTCTACTGAGCCATAGGTAACATAAAATTTAATCTGTTTATCTTTCATGTTGAAGTTATACTTCTTTAGGCGCGTTATGAAAAATTTATGAGAGTGAAATTTTACGATACGCGAGACACAAAATTCTCACGGAAGAAGTTAGCTAACAGTCAAAAGAGGACTTGCAACTATATTCACGATATTTATTTTCAACAATGACATGGGTGTCATTTTCGAGGATTTTCGGGGTGCTAATTGCGAAAATGAGGTCCATTTTCAAATCCAAGATGGCGGAAATCCGGTTTTTTTTTCAACAATGACATGGGTGTCATTTTCGAGGTTTCTCGAGGTGCTGATTACGAAAATGAGGTCCATTTTCAAATCCAAGATGGCGGACATCCAGTTTTTTTCCAACAATGACATGGGTGTCATTTTCGAGGTTTCTCGAGGTGCTGATTACGAAAATGAGGTCCATTTTCAAATCCAAGATGGCGGACATCCGGTTTTTTTTCAACAATGACATGGGTGTCATTTTCGAGGTTTCTCGAGGTGCTGATTACGAAAATGAGGTCCATTTTCAAATCCAAGATGGCGGACATCCGGTTTTTTTCCAACAATGACATGGGTGTCATTTTCGAGGTTTCTCGAGGTGCTGATTACGAAAATGAGGTCCATTTTCAAATCCAAGATGGCGGACATCCGGTTTTTTTTCAACATTGACATGGGTGTCATTTTCGAGGTTTCTCGAGGTGCTGATTACGAAAATTAGGTCCATTTTCAAATCCAAGATGGCGGACATCCGGTTTTTTTTCAAAAATGACGGGTTTCATTTTCGAGGTTTCTCGGGGTGCTAATTACGAAAATGAGGTCCATTTTTAAATCCAAGATGGCGGACATCCGGTTTTTTTTTCAACAATTACACGGGTGTCATATTCGAGGTTTTTCGGGGTGCTAATTGCGAAAATGAGATCCATTTTCAAATCCAAGATGGCGGATATCCGGGTTTTTTTTCAACAATAACATATGTGTCATTTTCGAGGTTTCTCGGGGCGCTGATTACGAAAATGAGGTCCATTTTCAAATCCAAGATGGCGGACATCCGGTTTTTTTTTAAACAATTACATGGGTCAGGGTGTCATTTTCGAAGTTTATCGGGGTGCTAATTGCAAAAATGAGTATGTATTATTTAATGATGCCAAGCATCTATTATCAATGAAAACTACCAATAAAGTGTTTTTTACGTTTTAGTGTTATTTTATCAAGACGTTTTTTTAAGTTTTTATTTCACGTTTTAGTGTACATTTGTGCACTATAGTAAATATCCTGCGTAGTTGACTAATCTTCGTGACAATATTTATTTGATCACCCTCACCACTATCTATATTAAAAATAAATGAAATCCATATGACGAAATGAAATCCGCAAAATTGCAGTACTAGTAATTTTTTATATCCTCAGGAGTAATTATCATATTTTAATCGTTACAAATTATATATTTAAATTTTAAAAATAATTATTTTATTTAACCTTCATCATATTAAAAAATGGGATAAAGATTTGGAGCAGGTATCCCTAAACACACACACCATGACAGTTTGACTACAATAAGTACACGAGCTGTACTCACACATATTTTTGTAAAAAACATAGCACTGTTTATGGGTATTAATTGTATAAAGTACACGATAGTTAAATCTTTTCTTTTGTTCATGTTTTTTGTAAAACTGGAAATAAAAGGCTTTTTTATTTATTATTATTATTATTATTTTTTAATTTAATTTTAAAGCATTATTTTTACTTTAGTTTCTACTGATTTTTTGTAATAAGACAAACCCTCAATTACCCCCTAAATTTCAAATAGCCATAACTTTGTTAATAATTCAGATCAACCTCACAAACACAAACATCTACAGACTCACAAAAACCTACACCACCACAAAAGGCACCATCTTCCCGGAAGCCACAACATATTTTTATTTTTTCTTTATACCGCTAATAGAACTTAAAATTAATAACATTTTTATAATTAAGAACTTCGTTCCTATCTGGTGAAACTGAAAGTTGTGAACCTACAAACACTTTTTGTGTATCGATCATCAATTTTAGTATATGTACTGCCGAAGCGAGTACACTTGGACGTTCGACAACATTGTATATATATTCAACGAGTTAGAATATTTCGATAGCGCGATTCAGGACTTAACAGTGTTATATAATATTTTTAAGTTTAACATCATATATAAAAACAATAAGTATAAAACAACATATTTAATATGACAATATTGTTTGAGGACTGAAATAAAATGAATTTTTACAAAATTAAAAACAAAAAGCCAACGTTACGCGGTGTTCCCAGGCCCACCGGTCACCCATCCAAGTACTGACCGCGCCCGACGTTGCTTAACTTCGATGATCGGACGAGAATCGGTGTGTTCAATTATATATATTTACTGTGATTATGAGTGATAAAAATTGTATCTACATATTGTACACATAAATTAATAATAGATATAAATAATAATTATTTTAATTATGTAAAAAATATTTTTTATGATATTTAAATAAACTTTATTTAACTAGATAATGCTTTATAATAAAACTTTCAATGTATTAAATACTCTTTTTTCTATTATTATTAGTGTCGTTTTTATAATTGCATAAGTTGATAAAAAATGCTATCATTATAACGCCTTATCAATATATTGCCGTTGCGAACACCTCTAATAGAACCATGCCTAACAAAGCAACAGCTGTTAGTTGTTACACTGTGCCGTACTACGCGCGAATTCTAGCGCGCTGGTCGCGCGTAATTATTATCGGGAGGCGCGGGGTTGCGCGGGGAATTTTTACCGGCAACGCCCAATCGAGCAAGGTCAACGGCGTATATCCCCGTCTTAAAAGGGTTAAAAGGGGATGAAAGTTTATATGTGGAGTTTCTATAGTTACTATTCCATAATAATCGTTAAACATATCTAGATACGAAAACGAACGAAGCAAGGGTGAAGCGCTTGTATTTAATTTATATAAATAATATAAACATGATGTATACTTTGCTGCAAAGTAGGAAACATTGTAGCGGCAAAGTGCCAAGTGTTACGAGAGACTTGTTCACTCTTCTATCGAATTTTCAATGCCACTATTCCACTCATGTATTGTGGTTTGATGTTAAAACCTTATTTCAGAGAATATGTCTTGTATAATATAAAAAAACCTTGTAGACATAAGAAATATCAAGTATCGGTGTCGCACCTTACGTTGAAGGCAATTTTTCCTGCATGTCTGAGGAATATTTATAAGTTTTTGAAAGGCATGTTTACTTACCATTTCGCCTTATGACCTAAGTCATAATCCCCCGCGTTTTGCAAGAACCTTTTAGAATTAAAGTGTCTTGAATTTAGGAAATAAATAACCCTTACTTTACTAGCTATACCTACGTACATTTAATACTAGCATATCCCGCGGCTCGGCTCGCGTTCTAAAGGCTTAAAATTAAAAGAAATATTTTCCTGCCGTTTTTGCAACATTTTTCATCGATGCTCCGCTCCTATTGATCGTGGCGGGATGTAATATAGACTATAGCCTTCCTCGATAAACGGACTATCCAACACAAAAAGAATTTTTCAATTCGGACTAGTAGTTCCTGAGATTAACGCATTCAACCAAACAAACAAACTCTTCAGCTTTATAATATTAGTATAGATTTTGACTAATTTTGTTGCTAGCAGCAGCTATATAATAGTTGCCTATTACTTCAGAATAGACAAAATCAGTATTACTAAATATTATAATCGAAATCTAGCTGTTTCGATGTCAAGCAGTAACAAACTGACAAATTTCGCATTTATACTTATTAGTAGTCTGATGACACAGTTACGCATTATTGCTCAGTAATACATTACAGGAAGCGATACTTGCAAGTCGACCCGCGCGGGAATAGAACCCGCCCTTCACGGTCGGCTTGTGTCACAGATACAGCTACTATATTACCCAGCCACTGAGGTCATACTGTGGACTGGTTAGTACAGTGTTTGTAAGACTAGCTTTTGTTAGCAACTTTATATATTTTGGCACACCCATTCTGTTATTATGTTCTTTTTTGTGCCATTTTTATTTTAGCACAATTTACTTCGCCAATGCATCCATCAGTACTAATTTTATAAATAGTAGTTTTGTTTAATACATTTCACGTAAATCTTTCCTGGGATTCCCTTAAAATCCGCCCTACTTGTCACTCAAGCGAAGCCGCGGGCAAAAACTAGTTTAACAGTGTATAACAATATACAATTTGCTTTGCTGATTTAATCGTTTGGGCGTAATTCGAAAAGGACTCACTCTACTCGTACAAACGTCCGAACCTTTTCTAGATATAATAAGAGTACCTACTTATAAAAATATGATAAGGAATGTTGGTGCAAGTTTTTATTAACTTACGGCATAGTAATAAAGCATTATTAAAACTTGTTAATGATCATTTTTAAGTGTTTATCGATTAGATCTAGAGTTATTCAGCCTCGCCATTTGATGAAAGGTCTTAATATACTTAAATTAGGCAATATCTCCCATCATACAAAACATCTCCGCATGAGGTCCATGTAACTTTTTTAAAACTTGATTGAATAAAAGGTAATACTGATGTAATATTCGTATTAATACGCCAGAGGTCAAGGGTTCGATAATCGCCCGCGGCAAATATTTCTGTGAGTCGATATTGATTTAACGTTTTTTCAATGGTCAGTTGACAAAAATAAGATCATGGTTAAAAAATTAAAAATATGTAAGTAGTAAAATCTAAGTACCAATTACATACGCTTTACTCTACAGTCTTGGTGAGTTTTTATTAATTTTTAATATAACTGGCGGCTTCGCTCGATTTATCATTCACGTAACTACCAAACTCACGCAATAACAAAATTATTATAGTCCAATATATACATAAATAATGAAATAAATACATAAACAGCGCCATCTAGTTCCATGGTAAGGTACGAGCCTCATGTTATGGACACGAGATAACTAGTTGTTAAACTACACAATAAAATATACTTTAAAACTTTAAGTACATATTATAAAACACCCAAGACTGAAATAAACATTCGTGCTCATCACATAAATGAATATCTCCAACTAGACTCGAACCCGCGACTGCTTGGACAGCAAGTAGAGTGTACAAACTTAGCCAATCGTGTCGTCAAATATATAAATCTATTCGAACTTTTACATACATACATACATACATACATACTTTATAATTAATGTGAGAATGTATAATATAAATCAATGCAAAGTTTATTCTAAATAACGGCGTTTTTCAACAATTTACGTTAGGAGGTAAAATTCTTTAGTAATTTGCATTAAGTCATCGTTCGCGTGAGAATTATCTTTATACATAACTAAGGGTTTTACATTAATTTACTTAATGATTCAACTGTATTATATAACTTGATCGATAGAAATGTGTTATATAATATTGATTTCGACAAATATTACGATACGTGTATTCTTATATATAAATTTTCTCACATAAAATGTATAAAATTATTATTAAGATCAGGAATATGTATTATATTGTCAGTTTTCGCCTACAAAAGGTAAACAGATCGTTTATGGGGCAAGGTGTACGCATGTATAATAAAATTCCACAGTCCATATTGAACTTGCCTTTGAGGCAATTTAAATCAAAAATTAAAAATACGTTATTGAATAAAGCTTATTACACTATAGCGGAATACCAAGTAGATGTAAATGTGTGGGATTAGTCACTGGTTGTGTCTCACGTAGGATAAATAGATAAATTGTAATACAATATTGTTACCAAATATTTTTTTGAAAAGAGCAACTGTTGAGTTTCTCGCCGGTTCTTCTCAGCAGAACAGCTTTCCGAGCCGGTGGTAGTTTACTCACAGACTTACAGACTGACTTTTAATTTTGATAATGTAAAAATGACGATTCAAAAGAGCTTGTAAAAGTCTATTTGAATAAAGAATATTTTGATTTGATTTGATTTGATTTAATGGGTTTTATGTATATTTTCACAAGCAATTGTTAAGATTTCATGATTTGTAGTACGAAAGTTACTGTGCACAACGTCTCCTAAACATATAGCATATATTTGAATTGAATTGAAATGTTTCTTTTAATATCTCGAGAATGAAACCTTTAATTGCATTTTAATTAAAGAAGCTTATTTGTGTCGTCGTCTGACTTTTTGTGTTAACAATGACGTTTTCTTCACCAGCCATCTTTCTCATGTTCTCTCCACTCCTCCATTTTAAGTGACATTTGCGAAGTAATCCATGACTCTAATGACACCGTATACTTACCTCTAAGCGTAAATACTAATTTGACTAAAAAAATTGTATCTACTAACAGCTGGTATTATTTTATGCAAATAGGATATAGATCAGATTTTTCCGATTCTACGTGTTCTTTGTAGTTATGCTATTGTTATTGATAATACTTAATAATTATTTTTATTTATTCTATGGATATAGTAATATCATTTATATAATAATATATTTAAAAAATACAATAATCAATACTTTTATTAGTTTTTGTTACGATGTCTCTGCCTTTAAAGTATTGGAGAATCTCCATGGACTTACGATTCACATTTTTTTTGAATATGAGTTCTTATTCATTATGAGTTGTTGTACAGAACTTAAAGTTAAAATGTCACTTTTGATGATAAATGTTCAAAACAACAGTGACCTAAATCGAAGGTCCTGACATTTTCCTTTATACAACCTTGTTCAGTCGCTAGGTCAAAATATTCACTAATGTGGTCATTTATATGCAACTGGGCTCGGAAGCCGCCGTGCATCGAATATATGAGATCAAAGCATTTATCCGGCACGGCTACGACACGACTACGATTTATAAATAGTATTTTTTGTTCAGTTATATGACATAACTTAAACCTATTGTTATTTTATCCTTGTTATTACTTATTTTATTTTCCTGGCTAGATTTTTACTAGGTATTATTTTAGGTTCAATGGGATTGATATTCTCATATATGAGATACTGCTTTAAATAGGATATAATATATATTTAATGAATATTTATAAATCAATTTGTTGGCAATAAAATTTACTACAGAAAATCAAACTAATTATTTATCTAAACAGGAATTAGGAAGATGAGCTTTAAATGTAAAAGTCATGACTGTTATCTCATATACGTACCTACGTAACTAAAGACATGCGTTCGACATAATGATTTATAATACATATTGTAAAATATATGTTTTATTTCGTAATCAATTAAAAGTAACCGAAATTATAAGAAAAATGAAATAAGTAAATATAATAAACAAAGTTTTATTTTTATTAACATTACATTTTTATGCTAAGACACATTTTTTTTAAATTCCAGTTAACAATGGCTATGAATCGGACAGGGAAGAGTGGAGGAGCAGCCGATCGCAGTTTTCTACCACAGCCTTCGACAGTCTCGCTCGACCCACCAAAATGGCGATGGCACTGACCCTCAAAAAACCTCAAAGGCTCGAACCGGCACCCCAATATTTTCGCCTGACAAGCGATGTAAAACCAAAACTCACACCACTACCGTTCAGACCAAACAACTTCCTCCAAAGAACGCCAAGACTACCCCGTCCCAATACAGATATTAAACGAAATCTATCTACTGACCATAGAAAGTACGCCTCACTACAGTCCCTTGAAATACCCAAAAAGCTTAGTGAACCAAAAAAGAGCGACAAAAAAACCAACTATACAAACATTTCCCATAGAATCACGGGTCTAACAAATAAGTTAAGAGATTTAAGCAGTGGGAACACAATAGGCAGGTTTAAATCGCAGTCAGATGTCGCAAATTTGAAACCAGTATTGAAAATTCAAGATGGAAAACGGTCTGTAGTAAGAACTTGTAGTGCGGAACCACCAAAGAAAGTAACATTTAGTGCCTTCGCCACCGTTCAAGTGGTATAGATTGTAGATACAGCTTTGTTTTGAGATAGGTACAGCTGTGGACATTTTCTCATTTTCGAATACATATTTCTATGTTACATAGATAATTTAAAACGAAATATCTTTCATATTAAATATATAACAATGAAAATTAAAAGCCAAATTACTAATAGCACTATAGTACCTATAACAGTTGCATCTTATAATATTATTTAATTACTAACTTTTTTGGAATACTTGTTGGTCGTAAAAGAAAAGCGCCTATAATGATTATTTTGAAATGTTATATAAAAATCGTGGTAGGTCGGGATTTTTGTGTAAATAAATTAAATAAATAATCTCATAGAGATTTTCCTACTGCTTGTTTCTAGTATATGCACAATGTACATATATTTATAATACTAACTAATAAATCCAATCAATAGGAAGTATGAAAATACATAGTAAAATAAAATCATATATAGTATGCATAATATTAGTTTTAATAAATTAATTAGTAGGGAAGTATGTATGTTTTAATTACTCGGAAGCTTATACTTAGTTCTACTTTGTTTTTGTTACATGTACCTACATATTTTAAGACTAATCCTCTGAACTGACACAATATTTTAACATATCGTATGTAATAGCACTTGGGTTTCAATTTAGATTAGTTTTCAAGGCATTTTTAATTTAGTTATGTTATAAATAAAATATTGTTATGATTCTGACCTGACTGTTTCATGGTGATTCTCCCATTTTTTATGTTATCATGCAAATAAGTATTGGTATCATCATCGTCATCTCTTTTAAGAGTACCACTTGTCATCGGTTACAGTCTATCAAGTAGGCAAACTTCAGTCTAGTTAGACTCTCTTAGATTTTCAGATTTCCACTGGATGTGTTCCTTCATCATAAATTTTTTAAATTTTCATTAAAAAAATTATTAGTTTTTATTCAATAAATAATCAAGTTGAAAATGACTGGAACTACGTAAAACATCTAGATAATCTAGACCTCGGATTTGAACTTTACCTGATAATTCAAGCAACAATATTTATCATATAAATATAAGTTTCTCTTCAATTTTTAAGCATTTTTGTGAGAATCGTCATAATATGGATGCACAATAGTGAGTTTAGTTGCGTGTAAGAATTCGTAATTATCTTTTCAGATAAAAACTTGACATGTTTTTTTCGTAATTGTGTGATTTCTCTTATTATTTCTAATTTAAGTTGAGTCTGTTTTACATCATTAAAGGGCTAAAAGATGAATAAGCAAAAAATATAATTAAAAATTGCATTAAGGTAATGTCATATTATGCCAGTTAGACTAACATTTAGTTGGCAAATGACTTCTGATAAAAGAATAAGGAAGAAAAAAATTGGCTTTATTTACCTTTTTTGTAGAATATGGTAAAATTTAAATATATCGACACTTAAAAGTATCTATGCCTAAGTGAGTTCAATACTGAAAATTAAACAATACGATTTAATTATTTTATATATCATATAATATGTATAAAACCTAAATTCGAAAAGTGCTACAATACTGAGATACAACGTTATTCTTGATAAGTGTCTATTCTCTTTTGGTTAATTGAAGGCAATTTTGATTCCGAATATATATTTTTATTATATGAAAAGTTAGATCATTTAGTTCCCAAATATTTTATTATATATATATATATATATATATATATATATATATATACATATTCAAAAAATATTTTTATTCCAGTAATTTTTTAGGTTTTGAAGGAAAGATTTGTTGAAAGCTAGCTCAAGGTTTGTTCTCGAATGTTCCAAAGATTGAAATGCCACCAATCTTTCTGAGATTGCTGTCGGTCAGTTTCAGGTGTAAATACATATTTAAATATATTATTTTATTTAGAAAATAAGACTATTTACAATATTTTATAATATTATATCTATTGGCCGACAATATTTTGTTTTGTTTGATTTTGAGCGGTGTTTGTTTGTATTAAGATAAGATAGCCGTTGTTCTAATTTTTTTATTATAATAATATAATCAATTATATAATTACTTTATGTTACATAACTACTTATTTTGGACTTTGTTTTATTCGTTATCTTTCTTCCTTACCAATATAATAAATTTAGAACAATAATGACACCTTTGAATTTATATATTCAAAAATATTTATCATATTTCACTGATAAAGATAAATACTTTAAAACTTCATATTAATTATATCTATGTCTTCATACAGTAAAAGGTATTATTATCAGCCTATTTATTTGCAATCGTTTCGAACTTCACATCTTTAAAGTTATAAGGTTAACTCTCATATAAAATTAGATACTAAGATCAAGTTGAATTTAATATACCTACTGAGAAATTACTCTTTATACTCTGTTGGAAATGCAAGAAAATAATTTTCAAAACCGCCCAATCAAAATTAATTGGAACAGAAAGATCGAGATTTCTTTACTAATACACACATAAATTACACACAATCAAAATAAAGTATTATTCTAAGTAATTTTAGATTATTTTAAACTTCTTAAATAAATATTAGGCATTTGTTTTATTACGATATATTTTTACACACACAGCATACAGAGGTTCAGAGAGAGAGAGAGAGAGAGAGAGAGAGAGAGAGGAGAGTTCTATGTTGTTTACATAATAAGTAGTATTTCTGTAACTAATAACAATTGATAAATCCCATTTTTAAACTGTATGAGGTCTTCCGTCATAAGATCTAATCCGATATCCGATAAATATGGGTTAGTGGACCCTCATGGTCTGTTTACCCGTGTTTAATATGAGATAATTTACACTCATTACTGGCTTTGTTGTCTAATGCCTAACACACGGCTGTAGATGTTGAGATCCCAGGTTTGAGTCCCAACTGGGGACAAGCTTGATTTTGTTTTGGAAAGGTGTTGGTATTGCATCGTGTCTCGAATAACACGTAAAGCCGTTTCTCCTCTATAACTTTTACCGGTCGTGTCAACGTATCGTCCCATAGTAGTTACTCTGATTTAAAGAATAGATTGTCATGAGACTGCGGTCCACTTTATATATCTGGCAAGTGTAGACTTGTCATAGCCGAAATTGGTTGCGAGGACACTATTAATTTATATACCTACTTAGACTACTTAGATAAAAATCTAGAATTTATTATATGAAACTTAAAATTATTCAAGTCACTTTAAGAAATGTATTAATAAATTAAGTTGCGTTTTCTAATACTAATTAATGTTAACTCATAATTTACTTATTCAGTAATATTTACTAATAAGGATAGATTATAAGTGTATATTGTATGTTGTTACTTGTTTTCGATTTCATCATAATATATTTGTTTGACGTAAATAAATTGTTTTTCATGAAAATGCCTTTTATTGTACATTGTAATACTAGAGATTTATCGCGGTTTTGTCTGCGTTTTTGACTTTATAGAATTATTATTACATTAAATTAAGACAAAAAATAATATTAGTCACGCACTCTTTCTTTCAGAACAATAAAAAGTTCAGTAAAAATACTGTAATAGCTTTATGCTAAAATTCGTAAGTCGCAGTGTGACATAAGTTAATCTATCACCTTTCTCATTAAATAAGTTTTAATATGCGATAAGAATTTTCCATAGCTCATACAAACTCTACCGCTCTATTTACTATACTTTCAAGCTCGCTTCGCTCTGGCTCTCGCTCGCTATGTTTATTTATCTCTAGGTACATTTTGACGGTTAAGACGTTTTAGAATATATGCATATGTACAATGGTGTACATAGGTATAGAAATTATGTATTTAAAATTGATTTACCATACATCGTTCCACCTTCTTTTTTAAATCTTTAACGAAGGATTTCGGAGATAAAAACTTTCCTATGTCCTGCAAAGGCTAGGATGTAGTTTAGTAGACGTCCGCTAACAACGAATTTTGTGATATGGCCGGATAAAGGAGTGCGGTACTAAGGGCTCTCGCAAGTTCGTATGAAAGTCCTTTATTTTTTGTGCTACAAAGTTACTGTGCTACCACATTTGGCAGGGAGCAGATCTAGAGATTATGGTTTTATATAAATATTATAAGAATATATAATATTAACCAAACAAAAAATTCAATCACTCCACTCACTATCTGATTTTCTTTAAGAGTGTCCGATGTTTTAATAAAAATTTTAAGACTCAAAACTCATTAAGTTTATCATGCATTGTTTATCGTCACAATAGGTTATCACGTTATTTCTTATCAATAAAAAATATTTTCCATACGTTTAATTTCGCTATAGATTGAGGCGAGTTTTAAAGAAGAACTCATCCAGAGACATCGTTTATCATGTAAGTGCGATTTTTAAACATTTTCTTAGACGCTTTAACTAATACTTATTATAAAAAAGTAGCTGAAGTTAAGCTGAATGAACACTCATGTGGTCCGTTTATGTGAATCCATGAATAAAATTAAAATTAGGTATATGCTAAAAAACTTTTACTTTAGAGCTTAATTATACAGGATGTCCCAGAAGGTGACGATAACCTGGCACGGGAAGAATATAATGACTCATTAAAAAAAATATATCAGCGCTTTACACACAGTAGTCCTCGAGAACTAGCCATTTTAGTTAAAAACTAAAAATGTTCTACCCGGAGTTGAATTTTGGGCATTGTGACAAGAGTTTTCAATGACAATTGTTTGTAGGTTTTATTGCTGTTGTGGCCTCGCTAGAAGCCACTCTAGTTGTTGTCAAATCAAATAAATCGGAAGCAAATGTATTTTTAAAGAAAAATAAGTAAATACCATTAGTATAATTATTACTTTAAATATATCATCACTTAACTTTGACTACTACTACTGTAAAAATAATACACTAAGCCACCATCGTCACCATCTGGGACACTCTGTATATATATTTTCATACTTCATTGCATTTCAAGAAAAGGTAACAATTTTTTTTTGTATATGAAAATAAAATCAGCCCTTTTATAAGTCATTAATATGAACATAGTTTTTTTGCACCTTAGATACAGATTTTTTTAAAAACCTTACTTTGGGGTCGTCCATAAATCACGTGATGTTTTTAAGCAACTTTTTAGACCCCCCCTCCCCCATGGTGATACGTGGTGAGGTTTAAGATTACCCCCCCCCCCCCACTCAAAATCACGTGTATTTTTTCCAAAGTACCTTAAATATCTGAATATTATTTATTTATAAATCCTTTATTACACCAAAAAATAATATAAAGATACAGTACATATACTTATAAGGAGAGCAATAACTGGTATAATCTAATATAATTTTGGTAAATTAAGCACCGTGATAAAAATGTAAAAATTTTTACTATTGTACCTGAAGCAAATACTGGCTCACACATGGTCGCTATACTACTGCGGAGAAGGTAAGTCATAGAATAAAGCACTGTCATTCTACTCGACATACGACATACTCTACTAAGACTTCATGGCTGTCGGTAACCTTATTATTTCACACTTCTGTGTGGACTTCTGCAGCCTTTTTTAAAAGTAAATTTTTTCAAGATCTGTTGTCCTTCCTTGTCCATCAAGTTGGGTTCCATAAGAGTCATGCGGAAGTATGAGTCTAGCCTATGTGACTGGGAGTGACGCATAATATACTTACTGGCTACTGCTCCTTTTTCCGTAGTTTTTTTGTGCATTAGCACCTACAGAATCTTTACGACTCGACTAAAATCCTGCCAGAATTTTCTTTTTTCTCATTAACAAAATCAATGGGATTAGGTGGTTTATGTATGGTCTTTGACTGTATGCATACCCTCTAGTTTCGGCCGACGGTCAATTAACTTTGAGCACTGGGTACATCACCCGGTGCTAAAGTTAAGTCAAAATAGTATTCACTTTTCTTAAACTTTCAGTGCTGATATTCACATATTATGTAAATATAGTAAAAGTTTTTGAGAATATCATTAAAAATGTATAATTATACCGAAACATCGCACGTCATACGGCAAAACAACGATAACAGTCAACGGAGCGCGGCTGTATAACAGTATACCCTCACATATAAAAAATGTTACCTCATTTCATGCATTCAAAAAACAATTGTCCGATTATTTATTGAACAATAACTAACATTACTCATCACAAAAATTGATTTTGAATGTATGAGGTGGTACTAAATTGAACATAATTGTACTTATTTTTATTTTGTTTTTGCTTGTGAATTCTTTAAGTATATGTAACATTAAAATAATAGTACATAAAATGGCAACGACGATGAATTATACATAACTAATTTAGTTTATGTTATCTCATAAGTGACAATATTGTCTTTGTTGATAATAAAGTTCTTTAAACCTAAACCTATAATTCGTCCGTCTGTAACTTATAACTACTACTATAACAATGTAACGTTACTTATAGTTTATGTATGTCTTAATTTTTAAACATGATATTAATGGAAGTATTTCAATACTTTTTTTAAGCAATCCAAAGCAATTAAGACCAATCGGTTCATTATTACACTTCCATTCTTACTAATAGCGACGCTTCCTGTGTCTGGGGGAATGTTTGGCCCATCCTATTGGTCACATTATCTGTTATGAAGAATTTATAATACGCGATTTTTTAAAGCATAGCATAGCTTTTAATAGTGCCATTTCTTGCAATAGTAGTTCGCGTACAGGTCTTTTCAGAGAAGTTTTGGAGGTGACTAGGCTTATTATTATAAAAATTCGGCGAAAATAAAATCACGTGATAACTCGGTACACCCCCCCTCCCTCCTGGTGATATTTCGTGATTTTTTACGAACCCCCTCCCCCCCCATTCAAACATCACGTGATTTATGGACGACCCCTTTACTGAAAATACCGCGCCGTTGTTATATTTTAACGTCGTTCCCGATTCGAGTCACGTTTCTCACAACAATACACATATTATATTATTGTTTAAATTTTTACGGAATCCTAAAACAGACTAGCCAAGTGGGAGAACTATATAATTGCGTTGTTCTACACAATATTAGATTCACACATTGGTATAATAATCAAAACAAAATCTTTTTCGTAGACACCATGTCGGTCGCTAGTGCATTCGAGTCAAGCAAAATCGTCCCAGACGTTGTTTCTACTCCACCAAGCAAGATCATAGAGGTAAGGTTCTATTTTTTTATTTTATAGTTCTTTGATTAGAAAAAAATGATGAAATAGAGTGTGTAGGTACAAGCGTTAGAAGTAAATCTTCTTTAGCGCTTATGATATTTTTTATAAAAAATTATTAATAATAACTAAGTAATAAACAATAATAATTAAGTAATAAACAATAATAATAGACTATATGATCACAAATAAAAATTTGATATAATAAAAATAATAATATTTCTTTTAACCCTACTTTCTTGCGCCAGCGGTCGCGGGTTCGAGTCCCGCTGGGGACATTCATTTGTTAAACTCAGATGTTTGTACTCCAGTCATGGCGCTCGTCCACTAGATGTCATCCACTAGATGGCGCTGTGTGTAATAATGTCCCAACATATTTATTTATTTATTATTAGTAACTTGAGACTCACCCTCACTCCGCTCGAGTTCGTCCCTAGGTACGTTACATTATAAATTTTGTATAGATTTCTCATAGATGAGAATATATTTTCCATCACTATAAAGTAGCCGTAAGTAGTCGGCTACCATTACATCAAATTTCATCAAAAGTGGTGTAGTGGTTTTCTCGTAATACGGTCAAAGACAGACAGACAAAAATTAAAAACAATAGATTCAGCTTCGTATCGATAATGAAGACAGTGGTATCCCAGCGGTATCGCGGTCGCTTGGAGTGAAACTGAGTGATGCGGGTTCAAATCTGGGTCTCGCACCTCTGATATTTTCATGTGCGAATCATTTATATCATGATTACCACTTATTTTACGGTGAAGGAAAACATCGTGAGGAAACCTGCATGTCTAAGAAAAATAAACAAGTTTTCGAAAGGCATGTGAAGTCCGCCAACACGCACTGGGCTAGCGCGGTGGACTATGGCCTGATCCCCCTCGTACTGAGGGAGGCCCGTGCCCAGCAGTGGGACCTTCGGTTCTACTAGTCATACATACTAACCTAGTATGAGTACTATAAGAAATAAGAATATAATATACCTATCATACTATTGCTAAAACTTATGTAAATACTGTTGCTATGGGATATATTTATTTATCAAGTTAGTTAATTTTTTTATTTAATTCGCAACCATCTAATATACTTAACCTTGGTTTTTTAATACTTACGTGCTATTTTATTATCACATTACTAACTCTTTTCATTTATAACGTCAAATATTTGCGTAAACCTTATAAAGTATTACATGGTATTACATTACACAGTTCAAAAAAGACGAATTTCAAAAAAAAAATCTACGTAAATTTAATTGACTGTGCTGCATTTACTATAGGTAAGTGTATAATATATGGGTAATATACTACTATAATGGCAAAACAGTCAAATTGTAAAATAATATATATCATTTTTATGTTACCATAAAAATATAATGACAGTTTTCATTATTATATAGTTAGCTCCGCTAGTTAAAATAAATAACATTTCTAAAATATATCCTCCTCCTTTTTGAAGTCACATTAGTTATCTGCAAGGGAAAGTCCCGTCAAAATCGCTCCAACCGTTACAGAGATTTGCTGGAACAAACAGACAGACAGACAGAAAAACATTTTAAAAATAGTTTTTTTGATGTTGGTGTCGTATATACTACGAGTAAAAACAGACACTTCAATTTTATTTGTATGTATAGATAAGTATTGTAAAAACCAAGTTTTTATTATATAATGCATACCACAACGAGTAAACAGATAGGCAGCAAAGAGAAGATAATTTATGGATTCAAAATATTTTAATCATTTATTTATGATAAGCTTATTTTAATCAATCATATTTACAAACAATTTAGTGATGTCAATATACATGATGTCGCCAAAAGATAAATGTTATCATCATGAATGAAAAAACGCCACTTGATTAATTTTAATGTATATACAGTGAAACCTGGTTAAGTGGGACCTGTATAAGTGAGAAACCTCCATAACTGGAACTCATGTGAAGGTCCCAACACTTTGGCACTGAATTACCCCTGTTAGTGGGACGAGCTAAGCCTCTATATCTGGGATTTGTTCTTTCGATTTATCATCATAGTTACCTCTATAACTGAGACAGGGAGTAAATTTTTTATGCATAAACCTCTGTAACTGAGATAACATTGTTTTGTTTGATCGCACCTTTATAAGTGAAATAACCTGTCAATAACCTCTATCAATGGAACCCTCTGTAAATGAGACAGATATTTATTTCTACCTGCATATCTGAGACACTGGGTAAGTGGAATACCTCTATAAGTGAAACAACATTACAGGTCCCTTGATGTCTCACTTAACCAGGTTTCACTGTAGTTCGAAGCTTACATGCTACTTAGAGGTGCGACTGTCGCAATCCCCAAAAATCTTATACTCTGTTTATTGCCTAATTTTCCTTATATAAAAGGTCTTATTAAACTTATTAGTTCAGTTCAAAACTTATACCTACATATAAAATAAAGCAAACTTTATTTTATTAAAATTGATACAAGCAGTCCAGTGGTAACTCGCTCGCTGCCCTTAACAACTAAACAGATTAGGTACCACTAAGCTTTTTTATTTAATTACGCTTCGTAAGCTGCGGCAAGACCGAATACGCGGACTGAAAGGACAGTTAATTTAATATTGTACCTACTATTCAGCTATGTGCGTAAAATTGCGATTCCTCTATGTTTCATGTAGAAGAGATTGCTAAAACTTTGAATTAAAAATACACTCTAAAAATATTTAGAGTAAGGCGAAAATCAAGTGCGCGACCGTGACCGTTCCGGTGGCGGGTATCTACGGACATTTTTTGTTCCCGTTCGCGAACGGCTACGGGATTTAAAGGGTCCGAGTAATGCGGGTTTACATCCGATACCTTTGATATTTTCATGTGCGAGCAATTTCTATCTTGATTACTACTTGTCTTACGGTGAAGGAAAACATCGTGAGTAAAACTGCATGTCTGAGAGGACCTAGCACGTTTTCAAAGACATGTGAAGTCCGCCAATCCGCACTTGGCCAGCGTGGTGTACTGTGGCCTGATCCCCTTGTATTGAGGAAGTTAAAAAGGGCTAAATACACTACATACACAAGCACTTTTGGATCATCAATGTAATTTAAAAAGAGTAGGCAGTCCGTGAGGAAGCTACCAACAATTCTCGATAAACAGTTTTGCTGAAAAATACTTGTACGAGTAGGTATATAACAAATTCATGTAAAAACCATAACTTTATATCCTATTTAGAAATATTTTATTGTTTTAATTTTTTTTTATATGACTGTATGATAAGCTTTTGAGTAGATGCTTAATAAATAAATAAATAGGTTGGGACATTATTACACACATCGCCAACTTCCACGGTAACATACATATTATAAATATAAACACCCATGACTCTCCAGTCATACAAACATCCGAGTTTAACAAATGAATGCCTCCAGGCTCCAGCGGGACTCGAACCCACGACCGCTGGTGCAAGAAAGTAGGGTCACTACAAACTAAGCCAAATGTGTCGTCAAAATACTTTGATATTATTACGACATGAAATAGTACGAATATTCTATGCACGCCCCTGAAGACACGACAGTCGCAAGTCTAAAAAACAACAATTAAGTAAACATTTGATAATTCTGCGATACAGTTTAAGGTTATCGGTTATATAACGAATTAGTAATAATCGTGCCAAAATGATAAATGTTATCGTATGTACATATAGTATATACTCGTAGGTATGTATGTGTTATAAATTATCATTTTTATAAATTCCAATAGTAATCTCTCACTCTAATATATCTCTCACGTCGCGTCGTAAATTAGGTAACTTTTAGGTAGGTCTTAGTTTTAAAAGTATTATACATATATGTATGTATATATGTACTAGCTGACCCGTGCCCACTTCGTTGGGCATAATGTTAATAATCCTTTTTTAGTACAGAGTGTTTAAGTAACTTAAATTATTTTATTAATATTGAAAATTAAAAATTAAATTATCTATACCAATATTAAAAAAACTACTTTTTGTAACTTAAATATAAAAGTTAGACATATGCTGTCGTTGAACTTTTTGTAGGCATTTTCAAGCACCACATCTTTTCTCTAGAACTCAAAAATATATCTTTCATAGTTAAGGCAGCGTTCGTAAGAAACGCTTTCATTCGACCGTTTTTTCTCCGATTCACTATGCAAAACGGACTACCACGTAAAAGCCTTTTTATTTTTAGGTTTTTTATATAAGCTATGGCACTCAGCAATAATGTGGCTTTCTATTAGTGAAATAATTTTCAAAATCGGTTCAGTAGATCCCGAGATTACCCCTTACAATTTAACAAACACACAAACTTTACTTCTTTATAATATTAGTATAGATATAGATATGTGTATTGATATATTGTATGTATTAATTATATAAATATATTCTATATATAAGCATATGTATGTTTATTCATCTTTTTAGTATATGTATGGTATTAATAATAATTAATTGTATTCTATTACATTTGCACGTGTCTGTCCCGTTCTTTTAACCACTATCTCTTACTTCTATGCGTTGGCTGGAAGAGATCTCTTCTAGAGACAAGTCCACCTTTGCAAACTCAAATTGTTTTTAAATTACTGTATGTGTTTTTTATAGTGCAATAAAGAATATAATATTGTGATAATTTAATTTCATATACCTATATAGATAAAAATTGAAGTGTATTTCTAACATCAACGAGACAGTGTCTTACTAAATGCATATCAAATGAGAAATCAGTGGTGACGTTCGGACACGGAATTGACAAATATTCACCTGCTCTGTGCGTTCGGAGGTCTTGGGTTCGAGTCCCGGCCGGGTCGAGTTTAGTTATTGAGCTTTTCTCTTTAGCAAGCCTCGGTAACAGTCCGAAGTTAGGATATTGGCGTAACATAAAGCCGCCCATCCTGCCTATTACTTGCCGTGTCGAGTGCGTCCCACCAGAGTATGAGAGTCATAGGAATAGAGAGAGCAATTGTGTCTGCGCGCACACTTGTGCACTAGAATATCTCTTGCGCAGTTGGCTAGTCTCAATGAGATTAGCCGCCATGGTCGGAATCAGTAGGAAAACATTTATTAGGTATTATTATAAGAAAAATAACATTTTAAAATTATGGTCTGTTTGTCTGGTTATTCCCGCTTATCTCTAGAATGGCTGAAAAGATTTTGATAGAGCATTCACTGTCGGATAGATGTTAAGTTTTTCAAATATAAAGTTTTTTTTTTCTTATACAGCTCTCATATCCTAGTGGCGTCGTAGCTCAACTGGGCAACGAACTCGCTCCCACTAATGTGAAGGACCAACCCAAAGTTTCCTATGAAGCTGATCCCAACTCATATTACACTCTTATTTTTACCGGTAAGTGTGAAATATTATGTACTAAATGTGTGATTTATTAAAAAATCAAATATTTTAGGAATCAATATCTACAGATCGTTACGTATATTGCAAAAATTCAACGACTATCTAATAGGTATAATAAAAGGTAAAACACAGTAATTAATGCCCTGAAGATAAAGCTAGATCATGTTCGTAACATTTCAACAACGCGATATTGCTTCGTTGTGTTGTTTTCCGACTTCTATTATTTAAAACTATACATATTTAACCGTTTAAAAATTAATTAGTACACATTCAGGTGTATTTGTTGTGTACGAATTTATATATTTCTTCATTTACTGAATAGTAAATACATATAAGTTTCATTAAGATTTTTCTTTTGTATTAAATATTTAAGTCAAAGCATTAAATATTTAAATAGTTTCTTTGATAGAAACCATATTTATAAAACCTTAAAAATATTTTTTTAAGTTGTCTTTGAAGTAATTTTTGACGTATTTCTATGAAACCTTTACGTTCCTAGACCCTGATAACTACGACGGACCTGAGAAAGTATACAGAGAATGGCACCACTGGCTCGTCGTAAACATTCCCGGGTCGGATGTGTCCAAAGGCGAAGTAATTTCTCCTTACATCGGCTCCGGACCTCCGGAAGGCACTGGCATTCATCGCTACGTATACTTTTTATATAAACAGCCTGGCAAGCTCAGCTTCGATGAGAAGAAACTGACTAACAAGTAAGATATAACATTTTTAAAATGAATCTATCTTTATATATAAAATACTTCAGTACGTGTGTATGTAATTTAACTCCTCCTAAACGACTGGACCGATTTTGAAATGCTTTGTGTGTATTCGAGTGGATTCGAAAATAGTTTAGAATAACTATTCGGCTCACTAAATGTGTAGACAATAAATTTATTTATTTATTTATTTATTTATTTAAAGCGCCACCAACAGAATCATATATATTACAAACATGATATTATAGTAGCCTTAGGTGCTATATAAACATATAATTCAACTTAAAGGTAGCTACAGCATGCATAGTAATTATTCAAGTCGACGCTAAGTGAAATTAAAAACTACGTAATCTTAAAGTAACTAATAGTACATAAAACAAATAAAAACTAATTAAACATAGGTAACAATAAAAAACACTTACTATATTAATTTAAAAAGAATGATGGAAGAAGCAGTACATTAAATTATAAACAAAATCTGACTAGCCAAGAGTTTTTAGTATTTTATTTTTGAAATTTGGCAGTTTGTCTTTAAATATATCAATTGAGTTATCCTTATCAATAAAATATTTGTATAAATTACTTAATCTGGGTATCAAAGAGTGACGACCAAGATTGGTTCTACAGAATCGGTGGGTGAAGAGTGGAACGGGGTAGCGCGGTGTTCGGATGGGAACCTTTAAAGAGACTTGGCCCAACAACTCTGAGCTGTTCGATGTACCGTTTACGAGCTTGTGCAAAAAGACCATGTCGTGAATTTTACGTCTATCTGACAGTGAGAGCAATTTGAAGGTTTTGATACGAGTACAATAAGGTGATCTTTTATGTTTTCCGATGGAGTAGAATTGGGTAAATCGCCTCTGTATGCTTTCTATACGATCCTTATGTGCCTGATAGCTAGGGTTCCATATCACCGTGCCATACTCAAGTTTGCTTCTTACCAAAGTTGCGAATAGAGTTTTAATGGTGCTGAGTTTTTTGAAAGGCTTAGCATTTCTGAACACGAACCCCAGCATTTTACGTGCTGATCTACAGATGTTTTCGATATGCACATTAAAACGTAATTTTGCATCTATAGTTATCCCCAGATCCCGGACAAATTCAACCCGCTGCAGTGGGCAGTTGTTAATAGTGTATTTTCTTTCTATAACAGAGCGTTTGCGACTAAAACGGATATAAGAACACTTGGAGGGATTTAGATCCATACCATTTAGTTTGCACCAACTAGCAATTCTATCTAGGTCTTCCTGTAGGGAAAGAGCATCGTTAGCTTTTACAATCTGCTTTGCTAGTTTTAGATCATCCGCATAGATTAAACACTTAGAATTAAGTATACAATCTGTGACGTCGTTTATAAAAATGTTAAATAGAAGTGGCCCCAATATAGAACCCTGAGGGACACCTGACGATGCGTTATATAACTGGGAAGAATATCCTTTTATAGCCACATAAGATTTTCTATCGACGAGATACGATGATAGCCACGATAGGAGCGATCCACCGAGTCCAAATGACGATAGTTTTTTTGTTAACAGTTTATGATTAACTCTGTCGAAGGCCTTTGAGAGATCGGTGTAAATAGCATCTACTTCTAGTTTAGAATCCACGGCGGCTGTGACGAAATTTACGAAATTTGATAAATTTGTGACAGTTGATCTAGAACTGATAAAACCATGCTGCGACTCAGAAAGCATATGCAGTACATGGCGTGAGAGTATTGGTTGCACGAGAGACTCAAAAACCTTCGACAGAGCTGACAATATTGAAATTGGCCTGTAGTTGGTAATGTTATCGCGACCACCCTTTTTGTAGATTGGCACTATTCTTGCTAGTTTCCATAAGTCCGGAAATGACCCAGTGCGCAATGATTTGTTAAATATCATGCAGACTGGCTTTGATAATGAGATAGCACATTTGTTAATAAGTAATGGGTGGAGCTCGTCTGGGCCAGCCCCCTTGCTCGTATCAAGTCTTTTTAATTTTATAATAACTTCCTTCACGGTGATATTAACATGACAGAGGGAGTTTTCTGAATTGGAAGGTACATACGTGTTGGCATAGGGAGGATCATTAGTATCGTAGACTGAGGCGAAGTAGTCAGCGAACATGTTGCATAGTTTGGGGCCATCAGTAGCGACCTTATCATTATATACCATTCTGGCTGGATACGTGTTAGTTGATTGTTTTAAATTTTTTAAATGAGTCCAGAAATATTTAGGATTTTTTGTCAGATTATTTTCGATTGATTCAGTGTAACTATTGTAGCACTCCTTGATTAGGTTATTACATTCGGTTCTTAGGGATTGAAATTTCAATATGTCTAGTGGATTTTTATAAATCTTAACTTTTAATCTATATTTGTTTTTGAGTTTCAACAACGAAGTAAGTTTATTATTATACCATACGGGAAATTTGATGTTTCTGGCTTTTGTCTTCGGTACGTGTTTAGCAATAATTGAGTTTAGTTTATCATAAAATATTGTAAGCATGCCGTTAACACTGTCGCAATTTTGAAATAGATCTAACCATGGCGTGCTGTTCAAATCATTTGAGATTGCATCATAATCGGCTTTATAGAAATTATACTTTTCCACAACTTTTTCAGTAATGTTAGATATCGTACCCAGCTTTAGGCTTATAAGTAAAGGTGGATGGTGATTATCGACTGTGCTGATGGGGTTTGGAGTATTGTTGACTGTAATTTGGGCGTTGTTCGATAAGACCAGATCAAGTATTCTGTTATTAGTGTTAGGTATGGAATTAAATTGTTTCAGATCGTGTTCTTCAATAAAGTCCACGAAGGTTGAATCCATACAACAACTACACGATGGATTTAAGTAGTTTAATTCCGGTAATTTGGACCATGATAGACTACTCATATTGAGATCTCCTATAAGAAGCACGTGTTTGTTGGTGTTGATAATTTTGGAGGTATTTGTAAGGAAATCATTTAGTGTGTCCTTTTTGACGGGTGGTGGCAGATACACAGAGCAAATGGCTAAGTGGCTTGGCTTATTTTGTACGAATAATTCTACTGTCACCCACAGGTCTTCGCATTTACTCTCCCAATGTGATACCCGATTAGATTTAAGGTTGTTATTGACTGCAATCATGACGCCACCTCCATTCTTTAACCTATTAATATCTGTTTGTTCCCTATCTCTCCGATACACATTGTAGCGGCTATCGATAAACTCTCCATCGAAAACCCCATCGTTGAGCCATGTCTCAGTGAATATAAGGATATCATAGTCATTACATAAAATATTAAGTTTTACATCTTGTGTTTTACTCTTAATAATAAATGACATATTCAATTATAAAAAAGGCGTTGCTAGGCAACGTTATTTTGCGCATGCGTGCAGACTACAGGAAAACGTCAGTCGGGTCCGCTAGTATTCTACATACGAGTATCACTAATATTTTATTAATGCTGTATATTTCGTTTAGTTGTAAATAATAAATAAAACCATAGGCGACAGATTTTACTTTGAAAAATCTCCATCTACGTAGTATCTAAAATGACAAAAATATAATATCAAAACCTAGTTCGGAAACATGAAATACAGTTAATGTGTCATTTCTTTATAAAGTATTAATAAATATAATTTCAGAAAAAATTAATATTTAAATTTAAAATATATTTAAATCGATTCTATTAATTTGGAAAAATATTTTTTTCTAGATCAATCGACGGTCGCGCAGCTTTTTCTACAGAGAAATTCGCAGAGAAATACAACTTGGGAAATCCCGTTGCTGGCAATTTCTATCGTGCGCAATTCGACGACTACGTACCACTTCTATACAAGAGTTTAGGAGTTTAAATTATATTATTTAAATAAATACTTATTATTTCTTTCATTTCTATACTATATTTTTATTATAAGTATACATTTTTTTAAAATTCACAACATACATTGTATATTACATTTTAATTATGAAAATACTCGTTATATCAAAATTGTGATTGTAAAAAAAGTGCCTTTGAGTGATCTTACTATTTTAATATATAACATTAACATTTTAATTTGAAGAATAGAATAGAATAATTGTAATTATTGATTTTAAACCAACTACTTTAGTCATGGAAGTTACATCGTGTTTATTTTTTGTTCGCGATTATTCAGGGTCTGGAATGCTTTACCTAAATTTTGTATAGTGATACGATATCAAAGCAATATTTAAAATATGACTGTCTCCTTTTATTGAAATAAAATCTTAACTTCATAGGGTTCAAATTGGTTTTATGAAAAGATAAGGAGTTCCTCATAAGAGACTCTTACTAAAACTTAAGAGGTATATCAAAACTATGTTAGAAAATTATAGGTCTTAAAAGGACAACTAAAAAGCTTGCAATTGTATATCTGTCTAAAAAACCCTTCCCCCTTCTGTTAATTAATTCCGGCCGCTTTCTCTCAACTTCAGTTGTTCGCAATACTGGTGGTAACAGCTCATAATGAATAATGCCCTTCCAATCCCACCACACACACAGCATCACCTTGTTGCGAGTTAACCGGGTTTTGCCACAGTCTGTGAAGCCTTTGACCACGACCTTTTTCGCACGTTCTTGTCGTACGTGATGCACTTTTCATCACCAGTTATCAGCTTCTTCAAAAATGGTTCGGTTTCATTACGTCGCAATAAAGAATCACAAATGAGTACACGGTTCGTTAGGTTTCTTTCAGTGAGCTCGTGAGGTACCCAAATATCGAGTTGTATTGTGTACCCAGTTTTTTTCAAATGCGCCAAAACTGTTTTGTGGCCAATTTCCAGTTCCGATATGCCGATCTTGCTCTACTTTTTTAAAAATGGCATCTATTTTATCCGTAATAGGGCGACAAGAGCGAGCATCTTTGACATCAAAATTTTCGGATTGAGAACGCTTAAACCAAATGTGTGCTACTCTCACAGATACTGCACTAGGTCCATAAACATCGCTTTTATTATTTTTTCGCGGCTTGCGTTGCATTTATACCTTTTTTGTAGTTAAATTTTAAAATGTATCGAATTTCTTTATTACATTTACTCATCTTGACAGTACGAAAAACAAATAAAAATTACACATTTTCCTAATTTGAATTTGGAATTATCTTCTTTAAAATTTTAACTTTTAATGATACCAAAACCAGCCAGATATAAATATCATAGCCAAAGAGATTTTATTACAAGTTCAGACATACTTTAATGCGAAAATACTTTTTCCCCAATTATATCTTCTATATATTATATATATATATATATATATATATACATTTATATATATATATATATATATATATATATATATATATATATATATATATATATATATATATATATATATATATATATATATATATATATATATATATATATATATATATATATATAAATGCGAAAAACTCTCATCACGAAATCTCAGAAACCGCTGGACGTATAAACATGAAAATTAGCAGGGAGGTAGTTTATAATTAGTAGGTGAACGCTAAGAACGGATTTTACGATAGGGCCGGTTTAAGGTGGTCTAAGGGCTCTCGCAAGTTTTTTTTTTAATGGTAAAAAGGGGCAAACAGGCAGGAGGTTCACCTGATGGAAAGTGATCACCTCCGCCCATGGACATCTGCAAGCCAGGCTTAGTTTTGTTATTTTTTTTATTTTTTGTACAAGAAACTTTAACTTTAGCAGGGAGTTAGTTAATAGTTAGTTAACATCCGCAAATAACGAATTTTGCGACAGGGCCGGACTGAAGAGTCCAAAAGCTGTCGCAAGTTTTTATCGGAGTCCTTCATCTTTTGTTCTAAACACTTTAAATTTAGTAGAGAGGTGGTTATTGTTAGTAGAAGACCGCTGAGAATAGGTCTTGAACAGGGCCGGATTAAGGTGGTCTTAGGGCTCTGCAAGATTCCTTCAATTTTTGTGCTACAATTTTTAAATTTGGCAGGGAGGTAGTTAATTGTTAGTAGACATCCACAAAGAATGAATTTTGCAACAGGGCCGAATCGAGGAAGTCTTAGGGCTATATAGCAAGTTTGTATGAAAGTCCTTCATCTTTTGTGCTACGAACTTTTAATTTGGTAGGAAGTAATTGTCAATAAAAGTCCACTAAAATGTTTTTTCGACAAGGCCGGATTAAGTTGGTGTAAGGACTCTCATAAGTTTTTACGAAATTCCTTCATTTTTGTGCTAAAAGTTTTAAATTTGGCTGGCAGTTAGTTTATAGTTAACAGATAACTTTTAGGACAATACTAATCGGACACTCCATTCAAAAGATAATTTAAAAATGTCAATCAAAACAAAATACTAATAGAAAAGTAAAACGCAGCACAGCGGGCAGCGGGGCGAGGGAGGGGGAGCCGAGTGCGGGAGAGGGGTGTGCACATATATGAAGTTACTTATTTGTATATTTACGATGGGTTTTGAAAAAACTGGAGTGATTTTCAAAAAATAATTCAGGTAATCATAAATAGATCAACCCAGCGAGTGATCGAGTGAAGTTTAGTAGCAATTAAAAAAATGAACGCGGGCGAAGCCGCTGGGACTGCTAGTATTTATATAATTATAATCTCCTGTAGGATTCGGAACCAGTGCAGAATATGTAACGGCGGTGTCACCCCTTTCTACGTTTTTATCAGGAATATTGACTATTATCCAATGAAGGAATTGAGTTAATAGTCGGTACACGTATGGGGTTGTGGATGGTGTAACTGTGGATGGTGGGACTAAATCACAATAATTTATTTTAAATTATATCTTAGTGTAACTAATAGGTAAAGTGTGTATAATTTATCAAATCCTTTATATTTTGGTTATTAAAATAAAGAGAATCATATTCATCTAAAAAAGAAAGATAATTTATCAGAGTTTTTTGTTACTCAGCTCAATCAGCTTTCAGTATGATCTATGGTACTTATTATTGTATAATTTTATATATTAATTTTGATTCTCTTCTGTTCTTCGAGACTTCAACCCGCTTTTAGTTCAGCAGTTTGTAGTCTGATTCAAAGTCAGCTCCAGGAAGAGTACGAAGGGCTGAGCATTTCTGAAAGATGTTTTCCATCGCGACCTAACCAGGATATAATCTATTTGATTGCGATGTTTGCCGTTTGGCGATGTCCATGTATAGAGCCTGCGTAGGTGGTGTTGAAATAGATTATTTACTATCACCAGAACATTTTCAGTTGAAAACTGTATGAGACGCTGATTTCGAAGTTTTCAAATTTTAGCATTATAGTCACCCAGTATTACTAGAATATCTCTATCGTTTGAATTTGGCGTAACTTAAAAGATATTCCAGTAGCTGAATTTCCACAGTGAGCCTGGTCTCCTGCTGCCCTGTGGCCGATTCCACCGCTTGCCCCGAAAGCAAGGCGACGCCGGTTGCTGGACGGATTGCATGGCGTTTGAGATTTCTCTCACAGTACTTCCATGATGACTTTTTTCGAAAATTAGTTGCAGTGGTTTCCCATTGCCTTCTGCACCAGTCCCAGGTTGCTGAAGCTTGCACTGACAGGTAGCCTTGCTAGGTATAAGTGGTTATTCCGACACAAATCGGTTGTCAGAGCCTCATCCGTTAACAGGGGTACCGCGTGCAGGTGAGATTGACTTTGGCGGCTGACTAGATGTTATTCACATTCTCTCCCGTACCACAGCGAGTAGTAGTTATCATCAAATGTTTTTACCACTTACGAACACATAGCAGACCAAGGGCCCCTCGAAAGAATTTGCTACGGGCTCCACGCATGCTTAATCCGGTACTGTATATATATAGCGGTCATAACAAAAATCGGCATTCAAGAGCTGTCTGCTCTCGCGTTTAGGCTGTGTTTGTGTTGAAACTTCATCAAAATGGGTCGTTTATTGAGGGTTGCAATTGTTTTGTTACTAGCAGAGACCATGGTCAATTTTAGGGTGATTGCCAGAGCCATGTCTACAGTTGCGAAGGCGTTCGAGGCCAATGCCGTGGTACCAGATGTTGAGTATATCGGTGAGTTGAATTTTTTTACTTTTGCTTAAACTGGTATTTTTTTGCTGCATGAAATTTCGTATTGTGTTTTTAATAAAATTTTAGCTGATTTGATTACCGGTTTAAAAATCACTCTTATTCCAAGGTCTATAAATGAATTTAAATATATAAATATATATTTTAGTTGTTAACTTAATTTTAACTTGCAACTTCATCACTTAAAATTAAGTTATTTTAGTTAACAACCTACTTAACAACTTGATACGTGTAAATCGGCCGTTACTCCAGTTTGTAATTTATCAGTGTACTGAATTTCATTAAACCTGTCCATCCGTCGTCTTCCCACTGGAAGATGCTGTAAACATATACACAAACTTAACTTTCGCATTTAATAATAGTAATCCCATATATATTACTTGACGAAACGAGCGCGAAATTCGTGTTAAATTTTTATACAAATTATTAGAGAGTATTTTGTTAAGGAGGTTCGTAGTTCAAACAAATCAGTGGATATAGTTAGAGTTAAAGTTAAAATCGTAAATCATAACACTAGCGACTCGTCCTAGCTTTCCTCGGATTCGTCCCTAAGTATGTACATTTTACCTGAAATGAGGACACACAAAAATGCTTGGATTTTATCGGTATTTTTGGTTTTGGTTGATGTTTTTTTGAATGATTTACAGAAATCATGGCCGTATTCTTGTACCAAAAATCCGAAAAACTAGTTTTGTCTAAGAACTAAGTCATTTCTAGCGACATTTATCTAGTATGCTATAGAAAAACAAGTAAAGTGGTCGTCCTTAACTGGCCACTTGTATCTTGTATAATTATTTCGAATGACTTAGATTTTAGCTTTACTTTGTAGGTAAAATTGTTTTCATGAAAGGTTCAGTTATAGTAACGAAGAGAAAATATAAAATCAAATAAAAAAATGAGAAGTAAAATAATAATTTACCTCTATAAAAAAAACTAATTGTTTATTGTTATATTGACAATACTAGCGAAACCCGTGGCTTCGCTTGCGCTAACAGTACTAAAATATTTTTGCTTTATGCTGGCTTTGTGCTATTACTTAAATTGTACCAACGAATTATTCCCTATTTAAAGTTCCACCACTCTTATGAGGACCACTCTATAGAACCAGTTATTGTTTTTTCCTGAGAGTACTTTTTGTGTGAATTGATTTTTATAAGTTACTCTTTTATTATATTACGTAAGTATAAACTAGCAAACTCGGCGCACTTCACTGGGTGTTTGTTAAAATAAATTGAACGTTTTTTATAATGTATTAGCGGTAAGTCGTATTCTTTAAGGTGATATCAGATTATATATCAGACAGGTCATTTTTTGTTCATTTTGTCTTTCATTTTGTATAATTAACTCAAATATTATTCATCTGGACATAATGAAACATTAGTGCCGAATGAATTCCTTAGTGAGCCGATTCAACAGTGTTGGATATTGGCATTTGGTATCTTTCTGGAATGAACGAGAAATGAAAAGTCTGACAAAATAGAAATGAACAATGAATATCTTTTCTATATCATTCCGTCTAACATCTAAGCCGCGTGCATATAAAATGAAGCATAAACCTGAGTAAATAATTATTTGAGTGAACCGTCTGATATCACCTTAAGGTTCACTCGAACCTTTCACTTCCACATTGAATGAATGAGAAATGAACGCTCTGAACAATGAGATACTGTTCATTCGGATTCGGCCATTTTTGTTTAGAGTCCTGTAGCAGACGGATTAAATTATCACAAATTCGAGAACCTTAACAAGATGCATAAATTCATTCGATGACATATTAAAAGAAATGAACAATGAATGCAAAACCGTGTAAACATAGAATGAAAGAAAAATGAAACATTCACCTGAGTGAATGATTAATTAATCATTCGAGTGAACCGTCTGATATCTACTTATTGACAGAAATAACATTGACTTGACCTTGATTGATTGAATTAATTGGTTGTTCTATATAGATTACGTTTATATTTTATGGATATCAAAATAAAAACATACGATAAAAGAATTGTAATATTAAAACTGTAAAGTAAAGAGTAGGTATTCGCAACTTTTACATTTTCAGTGGTAGCTCAGGTAGGTTACGTGTATCGGTATAAAATAGAAACCTGCCCGTCCTGAAATGCGTTTAGGGACTTTTAGCATACTATTCATGTTAAGGTATTTTACTAAGCATCGAGTCCACTAGCTACCAAATATATTTGTGCACTCTGTCTTCCTAAAATATAACTTTAAAAATAATTATTTCGACAATCCTTACAATGTTTTCTTGAATATTATGTTTCATACTTATTTACTAACTAACCATTTACCCTCGCTTCGTTCGGATGCGTCTTCCGGTGCGTTTAATTGTTTTTGAGCTTTTAAGCTTGAAGTTTTTCTTTTTCGAAAATAAAAATATCCTAAGTTTCTCCTTGTAAGATCAGCTATCTAACAGTGAAAGTTCGTGAATCAATGCAACCGTTTTGGAAAGACGGAATTAACAGACAGACATTTTTTTATTATTATATTTTTCTTTCAGTACCTATATATATTAGATATGCATTAAGAAAAAGCTGTTATTATTGATGTGACTTACGTTTTTAATCAATCTTCCTATGTATTATGGATGAAAAAGCATTATATTGTACTATAAAAATCTCAATCAAGTCGTGGTTTTTTCCATGGGCGGACCATTTGACTAAGATTTTCAAAAAAAAATTAATTTACAACTCCGACTCAAGTCTTCATAAATAGTGTTATTAAATATCTATATTTAATATAAATTAAATATAGATATTTAAAAACGAGTAAAACGAGTATTATACAGGTTTAAAGGATTCATTTATGCAACAGGTTACTTGTTGATTTACATTCTTAATAGTAAAGTAGTTTTAAGTAAGTGTATAAAATATAATAATCATTAATCATTCATGAAACAATAGCAAATCGCTGTTTGTTTCCAGTCGGTAGCAACTAACAAATATACCTCCAATCCTACTTTACAATAATGTTGTCTCGTTATAATGATATTATGATAGTTTCCGCTAGATTATATTGACAACCCTCAATTATTATGAGAGATGTAATCTGTTATTAAATAACTACACTACATATCTATACATGTATTCAAATTTAATTTAGTCATATTATAAACTAGCCTTTCCCGCGGCTCCGCTCGCGTTCTAAAGGCTGAAAATCAAAAGAAATATGTTTCTCCCATTATTGCAACATTCTATTCCAGTCCCGAAAGTCCCGTCAAAATCGGTCCAGCCGTTTCAGAGATTAGCCGTAACAAACAGACAGGCAGACAAAAATTTTAAAAATTATTTTTTGATGTTGGTATCGTATATACTTTCATATGCATTTAGTGAAAAGCTGTTAATTATAAATTAAAAAGTAAAAACAGACACTTCAATTTTATTTACATATCAGTATTGTAAAAACCACGTTTTTATTATACAATGCATTGCACACGAGTAAATCCATAGGCAGTAAAGAGAAAATAATTTGTGGATTCCAAATATTTTAATCATTCACTTATGATAAGCTTATTTTAAACCAATCATATTTACAAACAATTTAGTGATGTCAATATACGTGATGTCGCCAAAAGATAAATGTTATCGTAATGAATGAAAAAACGCCGTTTGATTAATTTTAATGTACATACATAGCAATAAGCTCAAACATGCTACTTAGAGGTGCGACTATCGCAATCCACAAAAATCTTATGCTTATTGCCCAAGTTTCCTTAACTAAAAGGTGTTCATGCAAAACGCCTGATTGATTATTGAAGCAACCAACTTTAGCGTTCATCAGTTTTTTGTGTATACCCAACCACTTACATGTACTAATTTACCGCATCACGTAAATGTAATATAATTTTTACAATATAATTTTATAAGAGCATCAAGTACACGTATTTTACTTTTCTCCCTTTTAAATACTGCCAAAATCCTATACATGGTCCTTATTCAAGCCTGGATGCGAGGAATTCAGCATTGGTGATTAATAATTAAAGGATTTATAAAGAATAGTCGTTGCACATCAAGAATTATAGTCGAGATTTTATGTGCAATTTTGCCACATCATTCTGGATAAAACAGGAAGATTCTGTGGTCTGGATATCAGGATACGTACTATAATAATTATAATTTTGATGATTAGTTTCCCCAACACTCTAAAGGTAGTATTTGTGATTTAAATATTGTTTTTGAAGGTTAGTATCAAATATTTGTTAATTTTACATTACACTTAGCGTTCATACAATTATTTATTGTAATTTATGTAGTATGACTTTATCGCATTAATTTTAGTTTTTAGTAAATTTATTCGTTCAATCAGGCATCCGTCACTCGCCTATACCTACCGCGATAAATACCTACCGCGCTTGACAACTCGAGTTGTAAATCTGTCAGGGCTGTACTGTATCACGCGTATACGACGTTCAGATATTTTATTAATTTGAATATAAGTTTTAATAAAATTAAAATGTTATAAAAAAGTATTTTAGTTATTTTAAAAGTTAAATATTATGCAAACGAAAAATATAATATTAATTAAATCTAACTATGCTCTATTCCCATAAACCCGTACAAGTTCTTTTAATAATTTATTAAATAATAGCGGAATGGAGATATATAAAATCTGTCACACTTAGGGATGATTCAAATATAAAGTATTTTTTTTCTTATACAGCTCTCATATCCTAGCGGCGTCGTAGCTCAACTGGGCAACGAACTCGCTCCCACTAATGTGAAGGACCAACCCAATGTTTCCTATGAAGCTGATCCCAACTCATATTACACTCTTATTCTTACCGGTAAGTGTGAAGTATTATGTACTAAATGAGCGAATTATCAAAAAATCAAATATTTTTAGGAACAATGTCTACAGATATTTACGTGTAATGCAAAAATTCAACGAATAGGTATCTAATAGCTATAATAAAGAGTAAAACACAGTAATTCTCAGCATTAAATATTCAAATACTTCATTTTTTATAGAAACCATCTATATAAAATCTTTAAAATAAAACTTTTTAAGTAGTCTTTGAGGTAATTTTGGACATATTTCTAAAAAAAATGTGAAAAAACAATAAGAACTCAAAGAATTTTTTTATTATGTTTCATTCCAAGACCCTGATAACTACGACGGACCTGAGAAAGTATACAGAGAATGGCACCACTGGCTCGTCGTAAACATTCCCGGGTCGGATGTGTCCAAAGGCGAAGTAATTTCTCCTTACATCGGCTCCGGACCTCCGGAAGGCACTGGCATTCATCGCTACGTATACTTATTATATAAACAGCCTGGCAAGCTCAGCTTCGATGAGAAGAAGCTGACTAACAAGTAAGATAATGAACCTATATATCTTCTTTATATATAAAATTCGTCTGTGCGTGCGTATGTAATTGAACTCCTCCTAACTGTTTAGGAGGAGTTCAACCGAACCAACAAGTTGGACCGATTTTGATTAAATATTTTGTTTGTTCGAGTAGATTCGAGAATGGTTTAGAATCACAATTTGATCTACTACAAAATGTAATTTTTGAATTAATTAGTTATTTAGACAATAAATGACACTTTCAATTATAAAAAAGTCGTTGCAAGACAACGTTATCTTGCGCATGCGTGCAGACTATAGGACAATGTCAGTCGGGTCCGCTAGTATTACTATTTTATTTAGGTTGTATATTTCGTTTAGTGGTGAATGTATATTAATATTATATATTATAAAGCTGAAGAGTTTGTTTGTTTGTTTGTCTGTTTGTTTATTGAATACGCTAATCTCAGAAAATACCTTCCGAATTAAAAATTCTTCTTGTGTTGGATAGTCCGTTTATCGAGGAAGACTATAGGATATAATACATCACGCTACGACCAAAAGGAGCGGAGCATTAATGAAAAATGTTGTGATAAAGGGAAGGCCGGGCGTTAGTTCTTCGAGATACCATACCGCTTGACTCAAAAAGAATTTGGTTTCCGGTCTATACAACGCGCGCGAATCCGCGGGAAATGCTAGTAATAATAATAAATAAAACCAAAGGCGACAATTTATAGTTTAAAAATTCTCCATCTAAAATGACAAAAATATAATTCACTGTCATTAAATTTAAAATATATTTAAATCGATTCTTTTAACTTGAAAAATATTTCTTTCTAGATCAATCGACGGTCGTGCAGCTTTTTCTACAGAGAAATTCGCAGAGAAATACAACTTGGGAAATCCCGTTGCTGGCAATTTCTATCGTGCGCAATTCGACGACCACGTACCACTTCTATACAAGAGTTTGGGAGTTTAGATTATATTATCTAAATAAATAGTATAATTAATATTTCTTTTATTTCTATATTATATTTTTTGTTATAAATAGTTTTTAATAAATATTGATTTTAAACCAACTTCTTTAATCGTGGATGCTTCATCGTGTTTATTTTTTGTTCGCGATCACTTTGTTTATTGTGAAACACTCACTGAATGATGACAAAGTCTCGAAAACCGCTAAACTTATAAACATGAAAATTTGCAGGGAGTAGTGTATAAAAAGTAGACGTGCGCTAAGAACGGATTTTCCGTCAGGACTGGATTAAGGTGGTGTAAGGGCTCTCGCGAGTTTGTATGAGTTCCCTGCAATGTTTTTGCTGCAAACTGTAAACCTGGCAGGGCGATAGTTAGTAGAAGTTTGCTAAGAATGGTTTTTCGACAAGGCTTGATTGAGGAGGTCTAAGAGCTGTAGGTTTTTTTATGAAAGTCCTTAAATTTGTGCTCTACAATCTTTAAATTCGGCAGGGATGTAGTGCTTAGTCAGAAGAGATCCGCTAAGAACCGATTTTGCGACAGGGCCAGATTAAGGTGGTCGAAGAGCTCTCAATAGTTTGTATGAAAGTCCTTCATTTTTTGTGCTACATACTTTAAATTTTAGTTGGGAGGTAGTTAATAGTTAATAGACATCCGCAAAAAATTTTGCTCCAGAGCCTAATCGTGGAAGTTTTAAAGTTGTAGCAAGTTCGTATGAAAGTCCTTCATCTTTTGTGACACGAACTTCAAATTTGGTAGGACGGCGATTAATTGTTAGTAAAAGTCCGCTAGAAACAATTTTTCGACAGGGCCGGACTAAGGTGGTGTAAGGGCTCATAAATTCTTACGAAATTCCTTTATTTTTTGTGCTAAAAATTTTTAATTTGGCAGGGAGTTAGTTATTAGTTAGTACATTACTTTTACATCTATACAAATCGGACACTCCCTTTAAAATATATTACGAATTTAAAAATATCAATTTAAACATTACAAAAATTATTACAAAAACAGCACTACGGGAAATGGGGAGGGGGAGGGGGTGCCAATTGCGGGATAGCAGTGTGAACATAATAAGTATACGAAATAGGTAGCCGCGCGCCTCAGGAGTATACTAACGATGGCTTCTGATATAGCTGGAGTGATTTTGAAGAAATTTTCAGGCAATATACGGATCAATCCAGCGAGTGATCGAGTGAAGTTTAGGAGCGATTAAAGAAACGAAGCCGCGGGTACTGATATAAAAAAATATATATGGGTAAATAATAAATAAACAGGGCTTAAACACTCAAAAATTTTAATGTTTCTTGATGCTTTTTACACATAAATTTGTATCAGGCAGAGTACAATATGTAGATAATAATAAAACAAAGAAGGATCATTCATAACTAAAATATTATTTTACATTCCAATCGGATCAATGTTTTCTATGTACCTCTCCTTCATAAAGTTACCAGCGAGAGGCCCGGTCAGTTTATTTCTATTCTGGAAATTAGTTATATTAAACCTTGTACGGTTAAATCTAAAAAGAAAAATAAGTTGCATTAAAAATTTCTGTTCATAAGAAATATAAATTTTGTATAGTGATACGATATCAAAGCAATATTTAAAATACCTTTTATTGAAGTAAAATTTTTAGTTCATAGGGGAATATAAATTGGTTCTATGAAAAGATAAGGAGGTCTCATAAGGAGCACCTTACAAAATATGGCAAACTCTTTCTAAAACTTAACAGATAAGTATATCAAAACTATATGTCTGCCTCCTAAGATACTCTCGTAATAATTATTTTTATCTATCCATATTGAAAACAATATCTAAGCTAATCGATGTGCGCGTTACACAAAAAGTACTAAACCGAATTTAACTAATGTTTGTTTAGATTATTAGTTATTACTATAGTCAATATAAAGGTATACAACTGGAAAACACAGTAACTGGCTCTTGATTTGGGGATCATTATAAGTAAGTAATGCATAAAACCAAAGATATTTTTTGTACTTTTAGTGCGAGCGAAGCCGCGGATTCTCTAGTAAATTTATAAAAATGTAAGTAAATAGAAACTTACTGCCAGTTTCTATAACCTATCTACCGATAGACCGGTAGATACTTTCATACGATTTTGACAGGTTGTAACTTTTAATGTGTCAAAATAGTATGAAAGTATCTACCGGTCTATCGGTAGATAGGTTATAGAAACTGGCAGTTAGTCGTGTGGGGTGGTGGGTCTGTTTTTAATTTCAAATTAACAGCTTTTACTAAATGCATATGAAAGTATATTACGGTACGAGCATCAAAAAATCTATTTTTAAAATGTTTGTCTGTCTGTCTGTTTGTTACAGCTAATCTGTGAAACGGCTGGACCAATTTGGACGGGACTTTTACTTTTAGATAGCTAATGTTATAAAGCGTCACTAAGGCTACTTTTTAACCGACTTCAAAAAAGAAGTAGGTAATATTTTTAATTTTATATATTTTAACCAGTGGAACCCGTGGCTTCGCTTGCGCTCAATCTAGAGATGATCCCCAGCGAGGAAAGTCGCTAGTATATAATATATATTCAACACAGATTTTTTCTATTAAGGGTGTTTATATTTAAAAGGTACTTTATTATAAATGAAACTATCTTTACAGAAGAGTCTCTTCCGTGATCATGATGTAAAGCATTCGAATCGTCGGGAACCAAAAATCAAAATAAATCCGCGACAAAATCCGAAAAAATAGTTTCATTTATAATGTCAAATATTCGCGTAAACCTATGAAAGTATTAGACGAACTTTATTAATGAAACTTACGTCAAAGGTTTGAGCTCGTTACTATTAATAGTACCATTTTGCTTGTAAAGAAGGAAGATATAATTATAATCTCCTGTAGGGTTCGGAACCGGTGCAGAATATGTAACGGCGGTGTCACCCCCTTCTACGTTTTTATCAGGAATATTGACTATCATCCAATGAAGGAATTGAGTTAATAGTGGTTTAACTTTAGATGGTGGGACTGTGGATGGTCCGCATGTGGACGATACGTTTGTGGATTGCGGGATTGAGTCTGGGGGTATATCTGGACCTGGAAATTACAATAATTTATCTTATGTCTGAGTGTAACTCATCATATTAGGTAGAGTGTGCATAATTTATCAATTATTTTGTACCAACCATACACTTAAATTTTAAATTATATATTATATACACTGAAATTTTAAAACAATACATTCAATGCATTAATATGCTTTGTTGGTCTAACTCTAGTGACTTGTATCAAAAGACCAGTGCCAGAAGAAGTGTCACAAACTCTCAGTACCTAAGACTTTTAGGATGTAAGCGTTGTAACATTTCCAATACCACGAGAACACGTAAAAGATCCTGTGCCTGATCCTCACCATTGTTGTGATAATAAAGCGTGAATGTGTTAAAAAAAAGGACGCATACTTTTACTAGTACATTTCGAGATTGATAAATAATATCATTATATAAAATATGCGTGACAAGGATTTTAATAATTTAAAAAAAAAACAAATTATACTATAGGTACTATATAAAAAAATACCTTACAAAAGAATCGATTATACTACCTTCGTGTTAATTAAACTTACCGATAAACACTAATGTATAGAACCCGCTAGTTTCAGCATCGAAAGCTACTCTCGGTCTGAGTAAGGTTTGTGTTGGATTCAATTTTGTGCCCAAATTGACTACTTGTCTTGAATAATTTACCTGGTAATAGAAAATGGTAACATGTAACGATTTTTATTTTAAATTGTGGCTTCCATTCAGGTTCCCTCTTTTGAGAAAATCTTGTTGAATCTTGGTAACAAGTATACCTACATAATAAGTAACATATCAAAGGAAAAAAATAATTTATATCACACTAGCGGTACGTGTTATGAGTTCTGTATAATTACTTTGCACCGCCCATCTACTTGCCGGCTTAATTCATAACAATTGTCATGAACATAATCAAACGTCGTTAATTTTATTAAGTTTTCTTAAACTTTCTAATTTTCCGCGTAATTTTCTTAATTTTTTTCTTTCATTGGAATCTTCTTCTGACAATAACAAACACAACAAAATTTGAAAAAACACATTAAACTGTTGTTTTTAAATACTTAGGTCATACTTTGAAGGAATGCCTTTAGGATAATTATGTTTTTTTAAATTTTTTCTAGTTAATCGTTTACTCTTACCAAACCACAATGAAATTATTGAACTACTCTGTCAAGATATAGCAGAGCTGTTGAGAGTACCCTGTTTAACCCTGGCCTTTTCTGGTGAAGACATTTTAAGGAGGTACTTACCTTGAGTAAATTTTGGGGTGCTTCCAATACAATATATGGGACTATACCGCTATCCTTAAAGGCTTGCTCTACGTTTGAATCAGCTGACTCCACAAACCCACCCACAAAGAGCAAGGTAACCAAAATAAAAAGAATCATATTCATCTAAAAAAGAAAGATAACTTAGTAAAGCTTGCCGTTACGCAGCTCAATCAGCTTTTAGTATGATATTAGATACCTATTATTATATAACTTATTATATTAATTTTTATAATTTGGCTGCTTTGTAATTAAATTACTATTACAATACTAGTACCTACATAACTTTCAAAATTTCCTATTTATATTTTTAGATACGTAAGGAATACTTTACAATAAATGTCGCGTTGTAAATACTCATTATGTCAATCCATATATTTTAAGTATATAAATGTTTGTGTTAATAAAATTTCAAAATTTATTTATAACCAGGATTCAGGACTTTTCTGAAAGATTTATTTTCAGGAATCAGGATGAAATCCGTCTTGGATTAGGATGAAATTTAGTGCACGGATACAGCATCGGCTTCTTTTCTTAGAAGCTGGATTCTGGACCAATATGTTGGCAACTAGGGACGTGTCCGAGCAAAGGAAAGGTAAATTACTAGTATATTTTAAATGAGAACAATGCAAAATGATATATTTATATTACTCAATTTGACCAATAGGATAAATAGATAAATATTGTAATGCAAATTTGTTACCAAATATTTTTTTGAAAAGAGCAACTGTTGAGTTTCTCGCCGGTTCTTCTCAGCACTCACAGACTTACAGACTGACATTTAATTTTAATAATGTAAAAATTACTGTAGTAGCCCAGCGGTAACGCGCTCGCTTGGATAACCGAGTGATGCGGCCTCAAATCCGGGTCTTGCACCTCTGATATTTTCATGGGCGAATCATTTATATCATGATTACCACTTGTTTTGTGGTGAAGGAAAACATCGTTAGGAAAACCTGCATGTCTGAGAGAACCTAGCAAGTTTTCGAAAGATAGTGAAGTCCGCCAACAAGCACTAGGCCTAACTAAATATTTTGATATTGAACTCTGATACATGGAAGCTGAAGTGGGTGATGTCTCCTTACTTTAAATCAAGAAATTATAACATATACCAACCTAGCATTCTCTTGAGATAATAGCGATTCAAATATTTATGACGAATTAGTAAACTGTGCAATATCGTATACACTTTACTAGTTTAATTAATAATAGCATAGATTTTTTAGAAATAAAATATTTTCTTGAAGTAAAAAGTAGACGGACAGAAAAAAATTGTAAAACTATATTTTAGTATCGTTACTGACTATATCAATTAGATTTTCAAAAAAATAATCAATGTTCAGATTCGATTAAGTTAGAATATATATAAATATAATATATAATAAAATAGTGTCATACCAAGTTTTATTCCAATTTATAAGTTATGCTTCAGATCGCTTTTCTTACTACGAGCCGTCTACGCCGAGCTGCGACGGCGCACAATGTCGTATAACTGCAACGTAGGTACCGATTTTTAATTTTATATATAATGTCTTTATCTATTGTATATGATATGAGCTGAATCTTAATTTAAACTTGTTAGAAAGTGAGTGAAAATTAGGGTTAAGTAATTTAGGGTTTCCTCAGCCTCTTTTATACGTAATGTAATGAAGTTGTGACTTCAACTGTCGAACCGGTAGATTAGTTATTTTACGGAAAATCTAATTGTCATTCAATCTGTATTCAGATTTTGATGTTTAGTATGTTGACAGCTGGATATCTGGGTAAGCATAGAAGTTGCTTTTTAATGCAGGAAAAAAGCCATAATCGTGGCTGAATTTTGGGCTGACTCATTGTAACAATTGCCATTGACTCGTTAAGAAAAAGAAGAATGCAGGAAAATATTTTATTTCCGAGAAATCCATACTAAAAGTTAAAACGTATTCTCCAATAATTAAATCTCAGAATTTGGTTTCCGGCCTTTAAAACGCAAGCGGAGCCGCGGGAAATGCTAGTCTCCTGTAAGTTTATTGAGTATAATTTTATTTACGTAACCCAATATTACTAGTTACCGTCTACAATCGCCACAACCAATAGATTAGTGATAGATTAGATTGTGTCCGACTCGCACTTGATTAATCTTGCAGTGGGATCTTAGACTATTTTCATGTCTTTTGTAAATTTTTAAAGAATTCATCCCCTTTACATTTCTTGTCGCAATTGTTCTAGCTGCCTCTACGATACCTAAATACTCTACCTGAAACACTGTGTTAAAGATGCCTATGGGTAGTGATATATTAACGTTTTGTTTTTCAGAGAAAATTCCGCAACCTGTTCCTGTTTTTGTTTTTGAGCAGTCCGTACAGATTGTCAGGTGTTTATTATTGGAGCCTGCATGTAATTCCTCTTCCAGCTGTATTTTGTATAACTTATTTGATTTGATAAATATATTTGATCTCTATTACGTCATTGAATGCTCATATGAGTGGAATGTCTTTGGTTATGTCTACCAAAATTTTTGTGTGCCGTGTACCAGTTGTACACAATAGTTCATTTCCGTGGGAGTTATGTGTCCGATCTCTCCCTACTTAGATTTGGGATTTAGTGGGTAGTATTTTCTGGTTTCTGGCCGTTGAGCTCCACATAAAAACCTCTTTTCTACAGGTGATATACATAAATGTATTTCCCAAGAATAAAAAAAAGTGTACCGAAAAATATTGAGATGTATTCTGGCATACTTTTTGGTAGGCCTTGTAAAGACCGATAATTTTCTAGTACATAGTTTTGATATACCTCTTAAGATTTTACCAATTAATTATTGTTTTGTCGTAGAAATGAAAGATTTTCCTGCTATAAAAGGTATTCTTAATGTTGCCTTGCATACCTAATAATCAATTACTACTTTTTGCGTGAAATGCGAACAATGCTCATCGATTCGATAAGTTACTGATTTTGATATTTATTTAAAATAGGTATTTCGAGTGTAATTTAAGATATTGACATATAATATTGTAGACATTTTTGTAGGCCTTTTTAAGACCTACAATTCTTTTCTACATTGTTTTGATGTATCTCTTAAGGTTTAGCCACAGCTAGCTTTCTAAAGACACCACAATAAACCAATTTTTTTGGACTGTGGAAATGAAATATTTTCCTGCAATAAAAGGTATTCTTAATCTTGACCCTAAACAGAGAAAACCTACCTGCATAACAACCTGATAGTATAATGAAATTGCTAACGATAACAACCGGTTTAATTCTGTAAAAAATATATTTAAGTAATAACTATGTAACATATTATGTACATAATTATGTATATAGTACAATAAATATTTAAATATTGAGGCAAATGAAGTATTAAGTGATAAGACCATTTTAACAGTTGACTATTATCTATAAGTCAGAAACAGGGTTGTAATTTACAAGAATCCTTGAAATTCTTAAGTAATATTTAGTCATAAAGAAGCACCTAAACAATATAGAATTGCTTTTAACGATTAGTACAGATTTCTCAAATAAAATCAAATCAAATTATATTATTCAGCATAAAAATTGTTACAATTTCTTACTGAACGTCATGACTCATATGAGTTTACTACCAGTTCGGAAGGAAGAGAGAGAGAGAGAGTGAGAGAGAGAGAGAGAGAGTGAGAGTGAGAGTGAGAGAGAGAGAGAGTGAGAGAGTTCGATGTTAGAGATGCACATCCGGAGGTTGGGTTCGCTCGCGTGCCTCAGAGAGCACGTAAAGCCGTCGGTCCTGTGCCTTAGCTCTCACTGGTCGTGTCCAGTAGTCGTCCCACCGGAGTATGAGAGTGATAGGAATAGAGAGTGCACACTACTATCACTGCGCTGTGGCCTGGTCTCAGTGAGGTTGGCCACCGACGATGGAATCGGCCGGAGAACATTATTAATTTATTATTTAACGACAAATTTAGTAATTGTTTTCAAACCCGAAAATGTGAAACGTTCTTTTTCTTCTAATGAATTGATATCTGAAGGATATATAATATTATTTTATGCTACTTTTAAAATAGTAGAACAGACAAAAAATTCATAAACAGACCTATTTGACGTTAATTTCTTTAAAGACATATTTCATGAATATTTCTTAAAATATGGTCTTGAATTATTTGTAATAATGTACGTAAGTTAGTAAATATATGTTTGTTTCAACTGGACGAATTTGGAAGGAATATAGTTCGCATATGCCAATTAAATGCATATTAAATAAGTACTTAAAAATCAATTTTTTAAGTCAAGTAGTAAGAGAAACCTTGGGATTAAATTAAGTTTTAATATTCAAATGGATATAAGGTTAGAGCTATTTATTTGGCAACTGAATGTATCGATATAATTGAAAATATATCAACTTAATATATTTTCTTTTAAATCAACTGTGCAAACAAAGCAACATACTAAACAAAGATACATTTTTACATTATACATTACGAGTTACGAAGTATATAATATCTACGTAACTTATTAAAATGCCATTGTATTTGAGTACTAAGTAAATTTTACTCATATTAGTGTATTCAGCTATTTTAAAGGCCCACTGCTCAGCAAGGGCCTCCCTTCCATACGAAGGGGTCCATAGTCCACCACCCTGGACAAGTGCATGTTGGCACCTGACAGACTCGAAAACTTGCTATGTTCCCTACGAGGTTTCCTCACGTTGTTTATCGCGCCATAACTCACTACTCGTGTCGAGTGTCGACCCACCAAAAGTCAAATACGGGTCTGGCATCTCTAATATTTTAATGTGCGAATCATTTCTATCATGATTCCCACTTGTCTTACGGTGAAGGAAAACAGCGTAAGGAAACCTGCAAGTCTGAGAGAACGTAGCAAGTTTTCGAATTGGCCACATAGCCAGCGTGATGGACTATGGCCTGATACGGAATCCCCCTTGTATTAAATAGAGGCCCGTCTGAATACGCAATTTAGAAAAATGTAAAATTTAAACTCTAATAGAAGAAGCTAAGATAAGCATGTTTAAGTTTAGAGTTATTTATGTAAATCAAGTGAATATATTATATTTAGTGCAAATAAACTGTGCAAACAATACTAAACAAACATAAAATTTTATATAATACATTATTAATAGCATTTCTCACGGTTCCACCCGCGTTCTAAAGATCGGAAAACATGAGAATACGTTTTAACGTTTGTTGATATCAGAAATGAGATGTTTTCCCGAAGCAAAAAGTAGCCTATATGACCCGGATGACCAGCTAGCGTCATACTACATTTCATCGAAATTTGTTAAGTGGTTTTCTCGTGATGCGATCACAAACAGACAGACAAACGGAAATTCTAAAAACTATAGATTAATAAATAAATAATAATAAATATGTTCGGACATTTTTACAACAACGCCATCTAGTTCCGTGGTAACCTACGAGGCTTGTATTACGGATACCGGATAGTTGATATTGCTACTACACATATAAATTTTAAATACATACATAATATAAATATTAACATCCATAAATAGAGAACAAACATTCGTGCTCAACAATTGAATGCCCCCAGCGGGACTCGATTCCGCGACCGCTGGCGCAGAAAGCAGGGTCTACCAACCAACTGAGCCAAACGCTTGTGCATCGTTAATAACGACTATTTCAATTAGATTTGCTAAATAATATTCAATGTACAGATTCGACTAAGTTAGAATTTTATAATATTCTGTACTAGCAAAACACGCGGCTTCGCACGCGTTCATTTTTTTAATCGCTACTAAACTTCATTCGAGCACTCGCTGGGTTGAAAATTCTCTAAAATTACTCCAGTTTTAATATACTCCTGAGCCGCGCGGCTACCTATTTCATATATTATGTGCGGCGTGCACTCCTCCTCCTCTCCTGTTATTGTAGTTTTAGTAGGGATCCTTACTTTTTTCTTGCAATTAAAATAGCCTATATTAATCAGTGATAATGTTGCATTCAAATGGTAAAAAAATTTTTTAAATCGGTCCAGTGCTTTTTGAGCCAATTCTTTACAAACATACTTACAAACAAACCTTTCCTCTTTATAATATTATTATAGATATAAATAGATAAAGTCACATTTTTTTATATTCATCAAATTTCCATTTTGCATTAAAGTATTTTAATAAATGAAAATTAATTAATGAAATACAAAATACGAATGTCTCGATGACGTAGTGGCTAGCACGTACGGCTAAACATCAGAAGGTCCTGAATTCGAGTCCCAGGTTGCTTCAAGTTAAAGATTTTAAAAACACTTTCTGAATACTGTATGGGAACATGTAGATCATTATATAGGTCTATGATTATTAATTTTTATTGCATCATAATATATTTTTTATTATAATTATTACATTCGACAAAATAATAACTGTATTTTGAGCAAATTCAGTATGTAGATTATGTTTATTTTTTTTTATTTTGATTAATAGTTATAATTTTATTTTAGAGGTCTGCCAATACAGAATAAAAAAGTTTGTATGTTTTTTAGAATATTTTTATTTACTACTTTATAATTCGCGTCATGTAAAAAGAACGCTGGCTGTCAAGTTGCGCAGAAGCGATTTATCGGCCAGTTTGGTGGTAAGACGCGGGGCGCGGGACGGCGAGGCACGCGTCGCATGCTTTCCGGCTCGCTATTGGTTTGTCAGTTCAAAATACCATCAGCGTCATTCTTCAGCGTATCCACAGCAGTAAGCTTCTAGTATTATATTTCTTATATTGATAGGTACCTATTAATATATTACTTTTATATTATATTTTATATAACTCGGCTGCTTTGTGATTAAATCACTATTACAATACTACATAACTTCTAAAATTTCCTATTTATACTTGTAGTTACGTAAGGAATTCTTTACAATAAATTTTTCGTTAGCTGTGTAAATACTCGTTAGGTCAATCCATATATTTTAATTATATCGATGAGTCCGTAGCTCACCGAATAATCACCGGGTTACGGCAGGGTACCACAAAAGGCGACTGTATCTGAAGAAGAAGAGTTAGGCTACGTCCGCACAGACCAGCGGCTTGCTTAGCGCCTAGAGCCTAATAAGTCACATAGCTAGTAGCTTACTAAAACGAACGTTCTAAAATGTTCGCGACCGGCCGCACTGCGCGCTTAGCTCCTAGCTAGTTGCTAAGCGCGTATCTAAGTAAACAAACATGTTGGTTTTTTGACACTAGTCGCGAGGTATTTTATCCAAGAAATAATATATGAAATATTAATTGCATAAATTTTTAAGAGTGAACCTTTGTGGAAACCGGCAAATGAACTAAATAAAAATGAAATTATTTTAAAAAAACTATGGGAAGAGATATCAGTCGAAGCAAAAAAAGATAATAAGTACTAAAAAGTTGTTTATTTATGTCATGAACCCAACATGATGGATAGGACCTTGAAATGGTATATTTTAAATGTGAATTTTCTGTAAGTAGCAGTTTTACAGCTATTTTTCAAAGTGAAATCTCGTCAACGTGCCGACAAGTAACCACGTAAACCTCCTGCAGTGCGGCCACTGTGTATCCTACCATGTTGCCAGAGCGCAATCCACTAGGTTTTAGGCGCTAAGCAAGCCGCTTGTCTGTGCGGATGTAGCCTTAAGTCATTCACTAAGTAGAGATGCGCAAAATAGATCACTAAGCTGAAAAGATAGATACATATCTTTTGAATACAAAGATATATATCACTCTTTTAGCTCATTTAGCTCAGTCAGCTCAGTAAAAAACAGAGTATATTTATATTAATAATTTCGTCAAGGGGTACTGTAGACTCGATCGAAACCTTACCTGGATAATAAAACATAAAAAAATAAAGATTTCGAGTCGACAACATATATCCGCAAAATTCGGATTGTCGAGTATTTTGATTTTTGTTTAATTCTAATCTATAATCTCTCAAAGAGAATGTAACCACTAGCGAAACGCCAATGACAACAAAAGACACAGACAACAAAAAACACAACAAAAGTGTATAAAATAAAATATATAGTATAAATAAAATATATAAAATAAATTAAATAAAATATAATATATTTACTACATAAAAAAAGAATACTTAATTACTAAAATACTGTTAAAAAAGAGTAATATAATAATGTGTTCTAAACTCTTAAATCATAATTTTGTACTTTCAATTATCAAATGATGCGTAATGATTTCTCATAGATGGCGTTAATAATATTTTTATTATTTAATTTTAGTAAGTGTTAATTGTATTTTGCTATAATATTTTATATCTATAATATGCTAGCGGTTTAACGCGAGCGAAGCCGCGGGTTTTGCTAGTAATAATCATAATTCTGTACCTACACTTATCAAATGATGCGTAACGATTTCTCGTAGATGGCGTTATTAGTATTTATATTATTTAATTTTAGTAAGTGTTAAATTGTGTTTTACTGTAATATTTTATATCTATAATATACTAGCGATTTAGCGCGAGCGAATCCGCGGGTTCCACTAGTATATATAAAAATCTCGTATCACAGTGTTTGTTATCGAACTCCTCTGAAACGGCTGGACCGATTTTTATGATTTTTTGTGTACGTTTGGTAAGTCTGAGGCTGCTTTTTATTCCGCTAGGTGATAAGGGTGGCACTCTCCAGGTTTTTTATTTTTGGGCCAAATTTTTTTTTATGATTTGGCATCATAAATATTTTATAATAATATCAACCAAAATTGATTTTAAGTCTCAATGTGTCTTATTGACCAATGAAACTTTATAATTAAATACAAAGAGAGTTGATCGAACAAACATCGCAGTGACGCAGTGAGCTATAGATAAATACAAAGAGAATGTAAAGGAATTGATAAATATTTATGATATGTAGTGAGTTATAGATTAAAGTACTCTTTGGTGAGCTTAAGTTGTTGGTTATACTCATCAATCATCATCATGGATATAAACGGTATACTGAGCTAAATGAATGAGCTAGTGATATATTCAGTACTAGTATGAGTGAGTGATACATTATGTCAGTATTACTGATATAGTTCTTTTATATCATTCACTCAGGAGCTACACAACTCTATCACTAAGCCTACGTCCTCACAGACAGGCGGCTTGCTTAGTGCCTAGAGCCTAGCGAGTCACCTATGTTTAGAGGATTCGATCCCGGGATCCCGGATCTCGGGATCCCGGGATCCCGGTCATATTTTAGTCCCGAAATTTTCGGGATCAAATTCAATAAATCCCGGGATTTTCGGGATTGATACATTTTTTAAATAAGTCAATAAAAATGTGCGTGAAACGAAACGCACTAACTTGATGAGACGTTTTGACAGCCATTTTGTTTACACAGCTGATTTCATTTGTTTTTGGTACCGACCGGTACCGGATTATGCGTAAAAGTGTGTAATTGCTTTTAGAAAAAAATAATGTACAAATTTGAAATGGAATATTTTGAAGAATATTTCACTTTATATTTTTTAATTTTACTTGCGGTTCTACAAATGATAAATCTTAGGCTTTACACACTTCTCCACCCACCTTCTTTATACCCATTTTTCGTGATTGCAGGCCACACGGCGCGACACGTCGGCGTTTGGTAGACTTTGCCACTGTATTTTACTTAATAAAGCCTTTTTAATAATATAAAAAATATATAACTAATGAGTAAAGTTTATTATATAAAAGTATTTTTCAGATCAAAGTCAGATCCTCGTTATTTAAGTGTAATTAACACATATATAATTTACCTTATTTATCAAACCATTTAAAATTATAAGGATTAATATCATGATACAAATATCACCGCTATTCGATTCCACCCGTATTTAAACTAAACATTTCAAACTAAAACTGTTATTGTAGCATAACTATAATAGTTAAATCTATGCTATCGCGGACTTTTTTCTGAGCAATCATGAGTACTATTAATACTTATATATAGAACATTATTTTATATTATATCGTCAACAGTTTTCGCAGCGTACGCAGAATAATGACTTTTATAGACAAAATTGTGATACCTTGAGTTACATTATTCCATTTTATGTAGAGATTTATATTTTTTGGAAAATATATTATAGCATATGTTACTCAGTAAGGATGTAGCTTTCTAATGGTGAAAGAATTTTAAAATCAGTTCAGTAGTTTTTGAGTTAAATCGTAACATCTCTAATCTAATCTTTCCTCTTTATAATATTAAGTATAGATATAAATAGTATAGAAGAAGAAAGTATAATTTTGTTTAATCGCCTTTTTGAAGATTTAAAACTTAAATTATATTCTATGTCCTCACAAAACTAAAAGATGAATAAAAAAAAGATTTTGATATGTTTTACTGTCTTTTTGTTACCACTTTCCATTAACAGTATAATCCCGGGACTATCCCGGGATCCCGAGATTGACTGTAGATAATCCCGAAATCCCGGGATTAGAAATATCGACCGGGATCGAATCCTCTACCTATGTTACAGAATGTTCACGAACGGCCGCACTGCGCGCTTAGCGCCTGGCTAGTCGCTAAGCGTTTATCTAAGAAAACAAACATGTTGGTTTTTTGACACCTAGTGTCGCGAGGCATTTTATTCAAGAAATAATGGATGAAATATCAATTGCATTAATTTTTAAGGTAGAAGCTTTGTGGAATCCGGCCACTGAACTACTTAAAAATGCAATTATTTAAAAAAAAACTATGGGACTAACTCGCGGGGCGGGCAGCAGTGCACGAACCGCATGCTTTTCGGCTCGCTATTGTTTAGTCAGTTCAAAATACTATCACCATTTTTAATTAAGAAATGGTTTTGTGTATTTTTTTAATGTCAAATACCTATTCATTATAATGTTGTATTCATCTTCATTTAAAAAATAATTCATTGTAAATAATGTTGTATTGGAGTTTTTGTATTTCTCCCAAACTCTGAAGATGTCACCATGTTTGTTTAAAATACGTAATTTTAATATAAAAAAAATTCAAAGTTATGATAATATAGTTTTTTTCAAAACTGCTCACAGGACCTTTTTATGAGACCATTAGAATTTAAGACTGAGAATTTGAAAATGGTCAAAAAGTGGGTACCCCACCCAGCATGGTTCAAGGATAAAAACGGTATATCTTGGTTTCCGCATACAAGTCCTATGGAAAAAATTTACATTGCAAAGTTGTAGGTAATAAAGAGATCTACAACCTTTGTATTTACACTTTTGCACATAACCTTAACATTTATGTGAAAAATTCAAATAACCAAGTTTTTGGTTTTTTATTTTTTGTATTTTACGAAAACCCTTTTTCCACCAAATTTGGAGAAAACTTACCTTTTTATGTCCCAAATACACTGCACTTTTTAATTATTTAAGGTGTAAAAACACATTATTTTGACTTAATATCGAAAATGCACCTTTATTTTCAATTGAAAATTCTCATGTCAAAATATCAGGTTTTTTTAAAAACTCTGCAGGCTTTTAGTTCGTTGAAATCTCAACTTTTTGATGGTGTAATAAATATACGTTACTATAGTAAATTTTTTTTAAAAAACGAAATAACACATAGTAAGGTAAATTACTTTTCCTTTTTCCTCACTTTTGTTATATTGCCTTTCAACTCCAATGGGTTTCATCCTTCTTTTTTTAGTCTCAAAAATAATCGACACTGGTCTATTTAGCATTATCCAGCTTTCAAATGAACAAAGGAACATTTTTAACTAATAGTACTATATCAATAATATTTCGTTGGTCTGAATTTTAAATTAAAATATTTGTTTACTAGTAGAAATTTAGTAATTGATGCTAATGTTTGTTAATAATCTTTAAACTAGCAAATGAGCTTTGTGAGGGCTCGCGAAGTTTTTCTAACATGTACTTACTCGTACAAGTGCGACAAGCATGAAACGTGTATGTCTCCGACTGCATAATAGTATATTCCTTAGTCAACTTGTTTTCATATTTTAGTTAGCTTTTAGTGCAGTCGAGGTTTTTTTATTTTTATAATATATTTTATGGATCCCTGAATTGACGCAACTTTTATATATTTAAGAACATGCAAAAAAAATACAATAGAGTTATTTGACTTAAAAACAATATTTCATGAATAGGTATTATTAAAATATGGCCTTGACATATAAGTAAGAATGTATTATACGTACGTGTATAATGTATGTCTGTATATAATAGCATGGATGAAAAGTAGTAGGTACATAAGTATAGTGTAGTATATATATATACTACTTGGAGGAGTTGGCTTTGTTGGATTGACTACTGTTTGAATTGTCCAAAGAATATAATTATATACTCTTTTTATAAGGTTCACAAATTGAATGATACAATATAAAAAAGTGTATGTGTGTAAATTTAACAGGCGTACAATGTTCATTCTTAGTACAGTGAACACAGCATTCAGTTTTGACATGTTCAGCTTAAACTAATTACAGAAACTACAATTTATTCAACAAATCTATACTAATATTATAAAGCTAAAGAGTTTGTTTGTCTGTTTGTTTGGTTGAACGCGCTTATCTCAGGAAGGACCGGTCCGAATTGAAAAAATTCTTTTTGTGTTGGATAGTCCGTTTATCGAGGAAGGCTATACTATATTACATCACGCTACGACCAATCGGATCGGAGCATCAATAAAAAATGTTGCAAAAACGGGAGGTATTTGGTTTCCAGCCTTTAGAACGCGCGCGAAGCCGCGGGAAAGCCTAGTCTATGAATAATATTCTTGGCCATTGGCAAGGAGCCGTTGAAAATATCAAAGTTAGGACTTAGGACATAAAGCATTATAGGATGACAGTATTCTATACAGAACTATCCCTCAGTTCTTAGTATTTCAAAACAAATAGTACTTCAAAACAAATTTATGTTTTTATCAATTCGTAAGAGGAACCTGGGAATTAACTTAAGCGAGGCAGTTTTAAGTCGATAGATATTATCTTTGTAATCATTATATAATATCACCTGAATATATTTTTTATTTTAAATCAACTGTGCAAACAATACTGAACAATAATAATTTTTACATAATATACTATTTGTAGATACAGAGCTAACGAAGCCGCGAGTTCCGCTAGTAAATGTATACAAAAACTTGACAAATTATATACTAAAACATTCCTCGAGAACCACTCTATCCATTGGTGAAAACAGCATGAAAAACGGTGCAGTAGTATTTGAGTTTATCGCAAACAGGCAGACAGACGCGGTGAAGGACTTTGTTTTATATGTGTGATAGCATTTCCCGCGGCCCCATCCGCGTTCTAAAGACCGGAAACCAAATAGAATACGTTTTAGGAGAATTTAACTGTTAGTTAGTATTGATGCCAGTCATGTATTGTTTTCCTGAAATAAAAATAAGGAAAAAAACACAATAGATTCGGCTTCTGTCTCCTTAATAATTACTTTTTTAATTAGATTTGCCAAAAATATTCAATACTAATTCACAATTTTGTTATATTTATCAAATTTCTATTTTGCGTGTATATCTACAAGTATTTTAAATGAAAGTTCATTAATGAAATACAAATTTCATTAATTTATTTTCGAATGTCTTGATGATGTAGTGGCTAGCAATGTACGGGTCGGGCTAAGTTAAAGATTTTAAAAACACTTTCTGAATACTGTATGGGAACATGTAGATGTAGATCATTAAATTGGTCTATATTATATTAATAAATTTTTATTGCATCATAATATATTTTTTATTATAATTATTACGTTCGATAAATTACTGTATTTTGAGCAAGTTCAGTGGGTAATTTTGTGTATTTTTTTGTTTTGCTAGTAATAGTTATAACTTTATTTTAGAGGTCTGCCAAAACAGAAGAAAATAAGTTTGTATGTTTTTAAAATATTTTTATTTACTACTTTATAATATGTAAATTGAGTTTTACAAGTTAACTAACTTTATTGTTCTAAGTACATAATTAACTTGTCTTCGTTATCTTAAACACACACGCCTAAGAATAATTGTCGTCCTACTTGGAATAAGGCGGTAGGAACACTTCTCGCATGAAGTTACCTGCAATAGGTCCGGTAAGGTTGTATTTTTCCTGGAATCCTATTACGTCGAAATGTGGCCGATTGAAAATTAAACTGAAAAATAAATGCATATTTTTATATAAATAAATAAATATGTATGACATTATTACAACAGCGCCATCTAATTCCGTGGTAAGCTACGAGGCTTGTGTTACGGATACCAGTTTTATTACAGAGCTGTGCTAAGCGTGTCGTTATTGTGTTTAATAATATCTTCTGAATTAACGTATCATATGTCGATGATCGAGTTTTATAAGTTATTACTACAAACTGCCAAATCAAATATTTTGTAAATTATTGTCAAAATTATTTAATTTAATAGGATATCTTACCTTAAATATTCAAGCTTCTTGGCATCAATACTTTCAGTTTGCTTGAAAAGAAGAAAGATATAATAAAAGCCTCCTGGATACGGCGTCGGTGGGAAATATCTACAGACTGTGTTACCTTTTTTCAAAGATGTACCGGGAATGTTGACAATCATCCAATGTAGGAATTGAGTGTATGGTGGGGTGAAGTCTGGGGGTAGATCAGGTCCTGTAATTTTTTTTAATATGTTGGGACATTATTACACACAGCGCCATATAGTTCCGTGGTAAGCTACGAAGGAAGCTTGTGTTACGGATACCAGATAGTTGATATACTACTTATGTAAGTTAAAAAAACATACATATTATAAATATAAATATAAACACCCATGACTGGAGGACAAACATTTGAGTTTAACAAATAGGAATCTCCCCCAGCGGGACTCGAACCCGCAACCTCTGGCGCAAGAAAGAAGAGTCACTACCAACTGCGCCAAACGCGTCGTCATAAGTGATATGGAAAATGAATGTAATATAAAAAACATTTAGATCGGAAGTGATAGCTTAGTGGTGACGGGGTCGTTAAGTTAACCGAATGAAGCGGTTTTCAATCCGGATCTCGCACCTCTGATATTTCCATGTGAGATTCATTTTTCACATGATTACTACTTGTCTTTCGGTGTAGGAAAACATCGTGAGGAAACCTGCATTTCAATGAGAATCTAACAATATAACTTTTTAAACTTTCGCGTTTCATAATTACTTATATTAGGTAAATATCGTACAACGGGATTAGTCCCGTTGTACGATAATAAGTTAAAGATAATTTATATTCCCGACGTTTCGGCCGGTTACAGGGAGTCTCCCCGTGACCTTACCTAACCTACCTTTAACCAATACACGCGTTAAGTCCCGTTTTACGATCTAAGTATGATATAGATAACCTAACAAGTTTTCGAAGGACATGTGGAGTTCGTCAACCAGCGCTTGGCCAGTCAGCGTGGTCTATAGCCTGATCTCCCTTATCGCCTCATCTGATTGCCTCATCGTCGTGCCCAGGAGTGGGACATTAAAAAAGGATACGCAAAATCGATTACTATCTGCATTGAGAAATTGAGAATACTATATTTATATTTTTAAGGTTACCGAAAAATACTAATGTATGAAGGTCGTCATCTTGAGCTTCAAACGTCACGTTCGGCTTCAGCAGAGTTTGCAGCGGATTGACTCTGTTTCCTAGATCTATTTCTACGGTTAAGAATTTTACCTGGCAACAATAATAAATTTAATAATAATAAATATTATACATTGAGTAACAATATTATATAAAATAAAATTTTCTATAACACTTGTAATACTTTAATTCCATGCGTTATGAACTTACATGAATTAAGTCTTCCGGCGCAGTTTTTATAATATTAGGTACTATATTATTCTTAATAAATGCTTCTGAAACATTAGAAGCAGATATCCCACAGCAAGAGACAGTCAGTACGACCAGCCAGATAAAAAACATTCTAACTGAAAAAAGTAAGAAAATAAAAGCACTGATAGACACAGAGCTTGATATTTTGTACATTTATACATCTATACATATTATAAATAAAATTGAGGTGTTTGTTTTTAATTTCAAAGTAACGGATTTTTTCGGAAAGTATATGCGATACTAGCAACAAAAAACCAGTTTTTAAAATTTTTCTGTCGGTCTGTCTGTTTGTTCCGGGTAATATCTGGAACAGCTGGACCGATTTTGACGGGACTTTTACTCACAGATAGCTAATGTTACAAGGCGTAACATGTACATAATAAACTTAGGCTACCTTTTTTCTTTTGAGGTAGAAATTTTATTTATTTTAATTAGCGGGACCTGTGGCTTCATTGACGCTAAAACTAGGGACAAACCCGAGCGATGCGAGGGTGATTCGCTAGTAATAAATATTTTTGTTTGGTCTGTGTTTCTTAGCCTATTTTTGCCACGGTTGAAAGTTCGAGTAGGATACGGGGGGCTAGTTGTTTTTTTTTGTTTATGGCTATGGAATGGAATATGGTCTTATGGTCTTATGATAATGGACCCGATCAATGTTCTAGTTTTTCTAAATCAGATAAACAGTTTTCAGTTGTTCTGTTCAGTTTTTGGAGACTAAAAGGCACAGGGATCGGCTCAAAGGTAGTTCACCTCTAGGTGAAGCCTAGTGTAAGTGAGGTAAGTTTTTCGCTTTAATAACAGCATAATTGTAAGCCCACTTTTTGACTTCAAAAGGAAGCAATCCAAAGTAGGCGTTGGAGCTAGTAAAGAAATACTCAAATAGTTTTGCTTCATTTTCCTCTTTAAAATCCAACTTTTACATAGCTATCTCACGTCTGATAGAATTACTCCTTTGTTTTTTTTTTCATATATTTATGTTGCCAAACATGACAATTTGATGACGAATTAAACAAATGCTTAATGTATTGAAATAAATCAACAATTGCTCAACAATAATCAACTTTATATAAACAAAGAAGTACATTACTACCTGGCCTTATCAGGATACTGATCGCACTCATGTGATAGAATGAGTATTAAATAGTAGGTAAATAGAGAGAATAGAAAATAAATGAATGAATGAAAATCAAATAAATATTCTTCTAATATCTAGATAAATAACAAAAATGAAAACCGACTTCAAAACGCTACAAATCGAAACTAAAAAGAAAAAAAAATAATTTTAATTACTTAGTTATTGTTGGAGTCGGTGCCAGCCAAGAAGGACAATTTTATCCTGCCTTTGCAATAAACTTTCGAACGGATATTTTGATTATATTTACAAATTGATACATTAATTAAATTGTATTAAGATTATTTTGCTTTGGCTGGCACCGACTCCAACAATAACTAAGTAATTAAAATTATTTTTTTTTCTTTTTAGTTTCGATTTGTAGCGTTTTGAAGTCGGTTTTCATTTTTGTTAAAAAAATAGTTTATTTTAAATTTTTTTGTGGAAATTACTATGTTTAAATAAAATATTGGAACTAAACTACTGCTCCAATAAGTCAGCGAAGTTTTGAAATGAACGACAATAGTCAATCGAGATTTGTCCACGTCTATTTTTCCACGTAACTCGTAGACGTTAATAAGATTTACCTTCTATTATCAATCCACCTAATATCCTGAAGGAATACGACTATCATTTCATAAGTACGTATAATATTAAAAGAATTTTCTTTCAACTCCTAACCGTTGAGGATATATACCTTACATCATCACAAATTCTTGAACAGCTTTAGAAAATATATGAAAAAGGTAATCAGTGCGAATAAAATTTAAGGGTTGCCCTCGATTTCTCTAGGATCCCATCATCAGATGCTGACTTGGTGACAATGAGAACATCTTGAAAGTATACCCTACCGAACAAAAAAGAAATTTTTACAATCGGCCCACAATTCACGGAGAAATCGGTGAAAACACATAAAAAACAACTGTTGAGGAATTTTACCTTCCATCATCAGCTCATCCACATGAGATGATGATTTTCATACGTAAAAGCTTTATCGGGTTTAGAAAATATATCAAAAACATAATAGGTGCCTGTAAATTTTGAGAGTTGCCTTCGATTTCCCTGGGATCCCATCATCAGATCCTGACTTGGTGACAATGGGACCACCTCGGAACTATACCCTACCAATCAAAAGAAAAATTTTTGAAATCGGCCCACAGACGGCGGAGTAATCGGTGAACATACATAAAAAAAAAATACATACAACGGAACATATAACCTCCTCCTTTTTTGAAGTCGGTTAAAAATGAGTGACACTACTTGCCCTTGTTACAACTAGCCCCCCGCTCTCCTGCCTAGAGTTGTCCAACAAACCTTTAATTTCTACATTAGCCCAATAGTACAGTAGTTTTTGGTAGTAAGTACTAGTTTTACCTGGAAAGTTTTAGGTTACCAACTTTTGATTAGGTACTAAATGACTATACGTATGGTTTTAGATGAATTAATAATCTTAACCTACCTAAAAGTATTAAAAATTAAATAAAATCAATTTTGCATAGGTATAAATAATGCAATACATGCACTAATAAAAAAAATATAATATTAAAAAAAATACAAACAGAAGTACATTGGACCTCTTTCTTTTTGGAAGTCGGTTAATAAAGGACATTTATAACTAATAAAAATAATAAAAATATAATAAAGGCATACCAAGTTTTTTTCCAATTTATAAACGTAACGTTTCAGATATACGAGTACCGATGAAATTAGTACTGTCGGTTTGTTTACTACGAGTTGTTTACGAACCGCTGCGACGACGCACAATGTCGTATAATTACAACGGTGGTACATAAGGTAATTTCCATGATATATATAATGGCTTTATCAACTATACATAATTAAAATGAGCCTAATCTTAACTAACCTTATTATGAAAGTGAATTATAAGACAAAAACAAACATCTAGGCTTCTTCACAAGTTAAGGTGTAAATAATTTAACATTTTTAGAGTTCCTCAACCAAATTTGATTGAATGAAATACCCGAAGGTTGCCAGCGGGACCGTATTACTAGGCCCCTGCTGTCTGTCCGTCTTTCTTAAAGTGGGCTATTTCTCATGAACCGTAATAAGTAGAGTTGGTTACAGAGTATGTATTTCTATAACACATATGACATACTAATATTAATACTTATCAACTACAATCGCCGCCATCAATAGATTGGTAGGTTTTATACACAAAAAAAAGTGTGTGTGTACTTATGTACACGCGTTAGAAGTTATACTTCTTTGGCGACAAGATAAAAATCTTTTTTAAACTTTTATCTTTCGACTTATTCTAGAAAAAACAATAGAAAAAAAGGTACCTTTTTAATACATTGAACGTTTTATTACAAATAATATAAATAAAGTTTATTTAAATATCACAAAAACTAATATGTTGACTATAGCTAACTTCAGGGTGTCGGTTTTTCGCGCATCGTAAAAATTTACTCTCATCATTTTTCCCTAACGGGTTAAAAAAGTATAACTTCAAAAATTTAATTGTTTTATGTACGAACCCTTTGTGTGCGATTCCGACTCTCACTTGACCACATTTAAAGTTTTGCAATCTATTAGTCTATTTAGTTTATTTTTTACGTTATCACAAAATGTTTAATTATCTACTAACTAAGCTAATTAACTAAATAACTAAATTGTTGACGAATTTCATCACAAATAGTGGAAATTTTTATAATTCTATGTCAAGGACTCCAGTGACGATTGTGAACTAATGTCTCCTTTCTTCGTCAATTAATTTTCTTGTTTTTAACAGTCATCTTCATCATCTTTTAACACATAATGTATATTTTTGTTTTTGCCGCTTAAAAACCGGTATTGTTCGCTTCATAGGAACATGAGACATACCTACATACAGACTGATAAACACTTTACCCTTCATTGCCTCGCGCAGTTGGGTAAAAATGTTATGAAATGCTTAGAAAGCAGTATGTCGAGACGCTACACTACATTCCAACATACGTACCACTCTTTCTCAATATACTTACTTATGTCTTTATGAATTTTTTGTAGGACGCATAGTTTCCGAGATATCGTGAAAAAGGCGTTTGCACCCCTTTTTCCAAGATAGCGGCCGGGGGACAAAGGCGGCAACCCCACAAACTTGTCCCAAAAATAAAATTGCGTCCTCTAAAAAATGCAATATTAGGTCCTTAAATTGTAACATTTCAATGGACTAATAAGTATAATTCGCGTCATGTAAAAAGAACGCTGGCTGTCAAGTTGCGCAGAGGCGATTTATAGGCCAATTTGGTGGTAAGACGCGGGGCGCGGGACGTCGAGGCACACGCCGCATGCTTTCCGGCTCGCTATTGGCCCGTCAGTTCAAAATACCATCGCGCACACAAAAGTTTTTAATTACGAAATGGTTTTATATAAAATATTGAGAAAATATATTTATGACGTATATCGTTTTATAAAAAAAGAGTCTGATAATAATGCAGTTAAAATATATATTAACCGAATTAATTAATTTTTTTGTAATTAGATTAAACATTCTTCATTGAATCTAACATATTTTATGAATTAATAGAATTCTATTTAAGAACGTTCTATCTAATATATTTTTCAATGTGCCTAACAATGACCAATATACGTCGCAAGCGAAAGGCTAGTTCAAAAATAAAAGAATAGACTTAGTAATTTCGTGTGCGAATATACCCATGCGCAAACACATCCCCCACCACTTTCCTCCAGCGTTCTTTTTACGTGACGCGAACTGTAACTATGTATAATGTGTTAAGTACGTGTAAGATTGAAAGGAACTGGACTTAGAGCCACATCTGCCGAATGCCTATGCAAAGACTACTAAATCTGGATAACTTAGCACAATGGGATGATTTAGGCGTTACTTTTAATCCGTCTATTACATGACAAATCATTGAGACTGGCCAACTGCGCGGGAGATATTATAGTGCACGAGTGTATGCGAGTGCATTCTCTGTTCCTGCCACTCTCATACTCCGGTGGGACAACTGTTCGACACGACCGGTGAGAGTTAAGGCGCAGGACCGACCGACGATTCGAACCCAGGCCCTCTCGATGTATGACCGTACATGCTAGCTACTACACCACCGAGGCAGTTAAGAAGATTTTGCATAGTACCTACTTAGGTATATGAGTAAAAATGATTTTCAATTTTAAGGCAAGTATTAAATAATAAACAATTAATGTCGATATCGATGATATTAAGTGAAACGAAAATATTGAACATTTATGTACAATTTGCAACAAAATAAACACAAATTGTTTTTCCAATTAAAAGTGCGATAACAATAATGATTGAGAAATTTTAGGTGACATACAGTTCTTGAGGCATAAGCTCAGCTTTGCATTTGTGTGAGTGATAGCTAAAAGCCAATAGCCGCGCATCAAAAACCAGTTAAAACAGGTTTAAACTAATCTCGCAACGTCTATCCGTATCGTCGTGCCTATCCGTACACTGCACTCACACAAATGCAAACTGAGCTTATGCCTCGAGAACTGTACATGCATAATGATGGAAACTAAATACAAAAATAAAATACATGTAACGAAAATCTAGTCAATAAAAATATAAAATTTCATATGTAATAAAAATTTATATATGTGTAGTATGTCAACTGTTTAGTATCTGTAACACGAGCCTCGTAGCTTACCACGGAACTAGATGGCGCTATTGTTATAATATCCCAACATATTTATTTATGTTTAGACACCTAGGACACAACCGCGGGGGCTCCATAGTCCAATCTGCTCTCACTTCTCAGAAGTATCAGGAGCAACCCTCATAACACACCACCCACCGAAATAGGCCCTCCCTGGGGCCTGGGGGTAATAATCCCTTAAGTGCAGATGATTAGGCCCATAAGTATAAATGGTGTTTCTATTGCGAAAAGCATTTAACAAGTAAAATTACCTCTACAACACTAAAAACAGAACCTGAAGTTTGATGAACGTCGCGTATAAGCTAAAGACATTTGAAACGTCACTAATCAAAATTAAAATAAATCCGCGAAAAATTATTTAGTCTTTTTAGCGTAACAAACGCAATAACCCATATTTTGCGTGTAATAGTTTATATAATAGTTTGTATAATAATAAATAAATAAATTCGTTTATTTCAATTTTCAAGTATCAATTGACTCATTTTTTGTTAGTAATACAAAGAAAAATACTTTTATAATTAATAATAGTTAGAGAAAAATTAAGGATTTTTTATACAAGCATTAATTTCAAAAACAAAGAAAAAATAAGGACATATATTTGGGATACAATAAAACATCAACAATAAAGATAAACACTTTTATTTGTACAGTAAGTCTTCCAGCTTTTCGATCTACATACATTTTTACTTAATCCACTAAATTTCAATACAACACTACCAAATATTTCCACATAGAGCACCTTTCTTTTTTCTTTATAATTCTCTCATTTATCAATAAATGAAGGAAGACATACTACTTATTTTTGGGGAAATAATGAGGAAAAACCATTTTCTGAATACAGATATTACACGGTTCAGATAAATAAATAAAATGAATATTTTATGTTCATTAATTACAAAGTCAAGCAAACAAGTTAGTGGTAAGCGATTGGATGGGTGACCATTTTCACAAATCATTTTTTTATTCTTTAAGTCTTTCGATTGGAATGTATTATGAGAATTGCACTATAAATAATATTTCAAAGTTCATTTCTTACTACCTTTCTTTAGAAACAGAACCGTGTATTATCCATTAAATATATGATAATAAAAAAAAGTGACAAAAATGATCTTTTAAGGCGGCGATATATGTAAATTGGACTTTCTTTGTATTTGAATTCTCTGTAATCTTAATAAGAAAAATTTTTTAAAAAATGTATGTTATTCTACAGCATATACAGCATTATCTCTTCCGCTTAAAAAGTTAAAAAAAACAACATAAATATCATAAATAAATATGCTAAGTACCCTCTGTTACAATTTTTCATATCATTTCTCTCGTAAACTATCAAAAACAAGATTTTTTTATTGCGTTCAGCATATTAAATAATACAACACCTAATATGATCTCCGATTATTTTTTCAAATAACTGTTTTATTTATTTTTTATGATTTTTTTACGTAATTCATACACGTAAGCCGCGAGAGAACACCCTCTGTCGCCCAGTAAATCAGTGCGGGACGAGGCGTTGTGCTGAACGGACCTGTGACTGTTTGCTCCGCAACCGCAGAACCAATTTAGAAATTTATTTATTTAATTCGTGAACAGAATTGTCACGAGTCGTGTGCGCTAAATTATGCTCTAAAACATTTGTATTTAAAACTATATTGAAATGAAATAAATAAATGGCGTATTTTGAACCTTATTGATTTGTAAATTTTTTACTTAAAAATTTTAGTATACATATTTGACGACACGCGTGGCGCAGTTTGTAGTGACCCTACTTGCTGCGCCAGCGGTCGCGGGTTCGAGTCCCGCTGGGGGCAGACATTTGTTGTGCACGAATGTTTGTACTCCAGTCATGGATGTTTATATTTATAATATGTATGTATTTAAACTTATATATGTGTATATACCATCCACCATGTATATCAACCATCTAGTATCCATAACACAAGGCTCGTACCTTACCGTGGAACTAGATAGTGCTGTGTGTAAATGTCCCAACATATTTATTATTTTATTATTAAATATATAGTATCGACTAAGAGAAGTTTCAATTTAGACTTTATTTGTATAGTTATAAGGACTAAGTCTGGAAATCGAACCTGTAACGAAGTTACGTCTACTGAGCCATAGGTAACATAAAATTTAATCTGTTTATCTTTCATGTTGAAGTTATACTTCTTTAGGCGCGTTATGAAAAATTTATGAGAGTGAAATTTTACGATGCGCGAGACACAAAATTCTCACGGGAGAAGTTAGCTAACAGTCAACAGTTTAGAGGACTTGCAACTATATTCACGATATTTATTTTCAACAATGACATGGGTGTCATTTTCGAGGATTTTCGGGGTGCTAATTGCGAAAATGAGGTCCATTTTCAAATCCAAGATGGCGGACATCCGGTTTTTTTCCAACAATGACATGGGTGTCATTTTCGAGGTTTCTCGAGGTGCTGATTACGAAAATGAGGTCCATTTTCAAATCCAAGATGGCGGACATCCGGTTTTTTTTCAACAATGACATGGGTGTCATTTTCGAGGTTTCTCGAGGTGCTGATTACGAAAATTAGGTCCATTTTCAAATCCAAGATGGCGGACATCCGGTTTTTTTTCAAAAATGACATGGGTGTCATTTTCGAGGTTTCTCGGGGTGCTGATTACGAAAATGAGGTCCATTTTTAAATCCAAGATGGCGGACATCCGGTTTTTTTTTCAACAATTACACGGGTGTCATATTCGAGGTTTTTCGGGGTGCTAATTGCGAAAATGAGATCCATTTTCAAATCCAAGATGGCGGATATCCGGTTTTTTTTTCAACAATAACATGGGTGTCATTTTCGAGGTTTCTCGGGGCGCTGATTACGAAAATGAGGTCTATTTTCAAATCCAAGATGGCGGACATCCGGTTTTTTTTAAACAATTACATGGGTCAGGGTGTCATTTTCGAGGTTTATCGGGGTGCTAATTGCAAAAATGAGTATGTATTATTTAATGATGCCAAGCATCTATTATCAATGAAAACTACCAATAAAGTGTTTTTTACGTTTTAGTGTTATTTTATCAAGACGTTTTTTTAAGTTTTTATTTCACGTTTTAGTGTACATTTGTGCACTATAGTAAATATCCTGCGTAGTTGACTAATCTTCGTGACAATATTTATTTGATCACCCTCACCACTATCTATATTAAAAATAAATGAAATCCATATGACGAAATGAAATCCGCAAAATTGCAGTACTAGTAATTTTTTATATCCTCAGGAGTAATTATCATATTTTAATCGTTACAAATTATATATTTAAATTTTAAAAATAATTATTTTATTTAACCTTCATCATATTAAAAAATGGGATAAAGATTTGGAGCAGGTATCCCTAAACACACACACCATGACAGTTTGACTACAATAAGTACACGAGCTGTACTCACACATATTTTTGTAAAAAACATAGCACTGTTTATAGGTATTAATTGTATAAAGTACACGATGGTTAAATCTTTTCTTTTGTTCATGTTTTTTGTAAAACTGGAAATAAAAGGCTTTTTTATTTATTATTATTATTATTATTTTTTAATTTAATCTTAATTTTAAGCATTATTTTTACTTTAGTTCCTACTGATTTTTTGTAATAAGACAAACCCTCAATTACCCCCTAAAATTCAAATAGCCATAACTTTGTTAATAATTCAGATCAACCTCACAAACACAAACATCTACAGACTCACAAAAACCTACACCACCACAAAAGGCACCATCTTCCCGGAAGCCACAACATATTTTTATTTTTTCTTTATACCGCTAATAGAACTTAAAATTAATAACATTTTTATAATAAAGAACTTCGTTCCTATCTGGTGAAACTGAAAGTTGTGAACCTACAAACACTTTTTGTGTATCGATCATCAATTTTAGTATATGTACTGCCGAAGCGAGTACACTTGGACGTTCGACAACATTGTATATTGTATATATATTCAACGAGTTAGAATATTTCGATAGCGCGATTCAGGACTTAACAGCGTTATATAATATTTTTAAGTTTAACATCATATATAAAAACAATAAGTATAAAACAACATATTTAATATGACAATATTGTTTGAGGACTGAAATAAAATGAATTTTTACAAAATTAAAAACAAAAAGCCAACGTTACGCGGTGTTCCCAGGCCCACCGGTCACCCATCCAAGTACTGACGCGCCCGACGTTGCTTAACTTCGATGATCGGACGAGAATCGGTGTGTTCAATTATATATATTTACTGTGATTATAAGTGATAAAAATTGTATCTACATATTGTACACATAAATTAATAATAGATATAAATAATAATTATTTTAATTATGTAAAAAATATTTTTTTATGATATTTAAATAAACTTTATTTAACTAGATAATGCTTTATAATAAAACTTTCAATGTATTAAATACTCTTTTTTCTATTATTATTAGTGTCGTTTTTATAATTGCATAAGTTGATAAAAAATGCTATCATTATAACGCCTTATCAATATATTGCCGTTGCGAACACCTCTAATAGAACCATGCCTAACAAAGCAACAGCTGTTAGTTGTTACACTGTGCCGTACTACGCGCGAATCCTAGCGCGCTGGTCGCGCGTAATTATTATCGGGAGACGCGGGGTTGCGCGGGGAATTTTTACCGGCAACGCCCAATCGAGCAAGGTCAACGGCGTATATCCCCGTCTTAACATGTAAATAAAATAATTTAAAAGTAGTTTAAGTCCTTTCAGTGACAAACTTTATTTTTCATATCAATGTTGGGCTTTAAGGACTTAAGGACTTTGACAAAAAAGTTAAGCCATATTTACGGTGAAAACTTTATACATATATAGAAAACAGTATATACGCTCTAAAATATGAAGAAAAATGATAACTTATTCATTTGTAGAAGATTTTCATTCGTCAACAAGTTATGCGCCCAGCTGTTTGTATAGAATGGGTACGTAATCGTCGTACTGTGCTTGGTAGAAGTTACCAGCAATGGGGTCACCTAAATTGTACTTTTTAGCGAACTTCGCAATAGAAAACCCTCCACGGTTGTCGCCGGAACTGAAAAAACAATATATTATTATTAACTAGCAGTTGATATTTGCCGGCAGTAAAAATTATTATAACATACCCGGCCCGCTTCGATGGGCGTAAGTTAAAATAAATTAAAATAAAAAAAATTAAAAATAAAAAAAATAAAAATATTACTCTTTACAACATTTTAGCTAACGCGCCATCTTTAATCTAGAAATAGAAATATCTGTGCAACTTAGATGCCAAACCGTCATCTATTAGGATTTTATAGAACTAACCGATAAATACACACTAAAGCCGTTTAATAAACATTTAACTTGCAATAACAAATATTGAGATCAATAATTGAGAAAACTACTCTATCTCCCAAGTTGGACCGAATTACAGATGCTTACAAAATTTGATAAAAATTGGTTAAGTAGTTTCGGAGTTTATCGCAAACATACATCGTGACACGAAATTTTTATATATTGTATATAGATATTGACCCAGATAACCAGCTATCATGATATAAAACTTCATCAAAATCTGTACAGTGTTTTTCTTGTGATGTGGTCAAACTTTACTTTCGGGTTTTGTATGAAATAAAACGTGTATAATATTAGGTATGTCATAGGCCAAATTTCTACAACATCAATGTATATTTTAAAAGATTTTGACTGAATATAATAAATTTAAGAGCTAATCATTTTACAAATTTAATTAAATCGAGACAAAATGATAAAGACATTGACGACGCGTTTGGCGCAGTTTGTAGTGACCCTACTTTCTTGCGCCAGCGGTCGCGGGTTCGAGTCCCGCTGCGGGCATTCATTTGTTAAACTCGATTGTTTGTACTCCAGTCATGGGTGTTTATATTTATAATATGTATGTATTTAAAAACTTATATATGTAGTATATCAACTATCAACAAGCTTCTTACGTAGCTTACCACGGAACTAGATGGCGCTGTGTGTAATAATGTCCCAACATAAAACATAATAATATTTATAAACTGACATTTTATTTATTGGTCTGACACGGGAATCGAACCCAGGATCTACCGGACCTCACATTTGTTTTCTCTTCTTCTAAAGAGTAACAATAATTTTATCAGTCCATTCTTTACATCTATAACTAATGTTCAAAAATGAAAGCAGTATAAACTCACGTGTTAGTCAGACGTGGTTCATCGAAGGACAATTTCCCTGGCTGTTTGTACACCAAGTACACGTATCTGTGGAGACCAGTGCCAGGGGGTGGCCCGGACCCGATGTAGGCCGACAGGGTCTCCCCTGTCGCGACGTTGTTACCCTGGATATTGCCAACCAACCAGTGATGCCATTCGCGGAATTTAGGCTCTTGACGAGATGGCGCATCTGGATCTGGAATAAAAAAATGCGTGTGTACAAAGTACACATGTCAGAAGTAAAACTTCTTTAGCAAACTAATTTTTAAATCTCGTTTATATTTATACTAAATAACCCCGTCTAAGATCGTTGAGAGGGAGATGGCGCGAAGGTCACCATCCACGAGTTAGACAGAGTTATAAATGTCACTGACTCGCGGTGGGCGAGATCTAACTAAGGCTAACTCTTCCCCGTCTCTGAGTGCCTGGTACTATTGGACTTATTTTTTCGTTTCATCGAGTTTGAAATCACAAGGATTCTAAAGAAGGTTCACTTCAAAAATGTGTATAACTACTAGGTACATTTTCAACAGTTTGGACTTTGGGATTTTCTTTTTTTGTTTAATCGACAGATTAGTTGTTATAAGCGTTCGCTTGAGAAATAGAGTAATGTGGATTCATGGATTGAAGTGGAAACCTGCATGTCAAAGAAAACCTAGCAAGTGTTCGAAATCGTTCATGTGAAGCCCACATACTTTATACTAATATTATAAAGCAGAAGAGTTTGTTTGTTTGTTTGGTTGAACGCGCTAATCTCAGGAACTACGGGTTCGATTTGAAAAATTATTTGTGTTGGATAGTCCGTTTATCGAGGAAGGCTATAGGTACTACATCACGCTACAACCAATAGGAGCTGAGTATCAATGAAAAATGTTGCAAAAACGGGAAGAGTTAGTTCTGCGAGGAATTTGGTTTCCGGTCTTTATGCCCGTCGCGATAAATGCTAGTTACATATAAATTATAATAAAACGGACTCTAGGTGTATTAAGGGAGGGCCTCTTACAAGTGAGACGTGAAAAAGAACTGAATACTACATTGGGGTTCTGTAAAGTATTAAGAGGTATTACAACAATATTTAAAAGTTTTATAGAAAATCATGTTCATTTAATAAAAAAAAATATAAATTATTATTTTAATAAAATATTCAATGAAACCTTTCCTAAAAAAAACAATATAACTTTAAAACTTTAGCTTATGGATAGACATCTAAATATGTAAAAATGTAAATAAAAAAAAAAAAGAATCACCTACCAGTCATAGCGAGCACGTAGTAGGCATCAGGTTGCGCTTCCCATTGGACCAACGGCACATCCTTCACTTGAGTGGGAGTCAGCTCATTCCCTTCATTGACTTCCACACCACTCGGGTATACCACCTGTAATTATGGAAGCATAAAAATTAAAATTAAGAAAAAAACATTTTTTATTTAGCTTCACCTTTTTTATTTAACTAGCGAATCCCCCTAACTCCGCTCGGTTTCAACACTAACTACATTTTAACGGTTAGTGTACATATCTTAAGAGATATGCTATTTTATAACAGTAAAAAAATACAGACGAATTGAGAACCATTGTTTTTAAAGTCGGAAAATGATGATGAATGATGAAAAATATTATTAAAATATTCATTGTTATATTTGTTCTGCCTAGTTTATTTATTTTTCTTTCGTTTATTAGTTTAATTTTGTTAATTTTGTTTTCATTTTAATTTTTGTTTACTTAGTCACAATAGGTAAATAAGCAAGTTGTAGTCTCCTATAATTGAAGGAGCACACATGTTGTGTTTTATAACTTTTTGTATTTTTTTAAAGTAACGTGTGTATTCTTTGTTGAAGACTCTTATGAAAAAAGTGCCACAATATGTAAGAAGTATAAAACTTGAATTTAAAATAATATTTTTTCGTTTCATCGAGTTTGAAATCACATCGATTCTAAAGAAGTTTCACTTCAAAAAAGTGCGTGTGTACAAAGTACACAAGTAAAACTTCTTTGGCAAACTAATTTTTAAATCTCGTTTATATTTATACTAAATAACCCTGTCTGAGCTCGTTGAGAGAGGGAGATGGCGCGAAGGTCACACCCACGAGTCAGACAGAGATGTCACTGACTCGCGGTTGGCGAGATCCAACTAAGGCTAACTAAGGCTCTTCTCCGTCTCTGAGTGCTGACACGCACTGTCAAAAAGTTATCAGACCTCATGTAGAGCCAAACTTCTAACTCGACACGCTTAAATCTACACCTTAGTCTAAATAAAACTTACTAGGTAATTGAAAAATTACAACGAGACACGTATAAAATACAGTTCCTTATTAATTATTATCATTCAAATACCGAGTACAGACGTTGCAAATGCGTAGTATGCGTAATTCGCACTAGTTGCTTCCCATTCGAGACGGTTTAGATATGGTTTCACGTTCATTAGTATGTTTGTCTTTTACATTTAATATTTTTAATGGATTTTTCAAGCTTTTGCTGACTTTTGATAGCGCTGTAATTTAAGTTGTAGGCTATTCAACAATATAGCACTAAGACACTGGGCCTCAAGTCTGCTATTGCAATGGTGTTACAATTGTCTATCAATGACATCGTAATTGCTACTTTTTGCAATTTTGGTAGTCTACTAATTCAATGGTCTTCCGATGATATCGGAAGATGTGTATCACTGACACTTCAATGACACTTTGCAAATAATTGGTAGTCCGTAGTCCCGTACGTAATGACAAATCAATGATCAAACGTATTGCGTAGTCTGTTAATCTATCTTTTTGGCTTTGTATGATCATTTTACATAATGCTTAGTCTTTAAAACATAAATTGATAACATATATAATCGAACTTAGCCTAAATAAACGTTTTACGAACGCTTTTACAATTGACAAATAATTGAATTAAAATTGCATTGTTCTATAATGACAATTCATGTAAAATAGCAGACTTGAGGCCCTTTTGATGATGTAGTCAGATAATGGAAAATCATTGAAATCACGTTTGCGCATCTTTAAGCTCCTTCATCTGAGTTATTCGTTAGTGGTTGGAATCTCACAGGTTACATAACTATTTCTTAAGAGCATTATGCCATTTCTAGGCTGACCTTTCGTCCGCCTCTAGACACGGTTACGTTATAAAGGCCAGTAAGGCCAACAGCGATTGTGAATTCGAAAAGATTAAAAGCAATCCAACCCAATCCTTAGAACCTAAAGGTTGCATGCATGAAAAAAATGCCTCTCTGCACATTAATGTACTATTCTGTTTCTATTTTATTATTATTATTATTAAATCGTTCTATTAATTATTATACCTTATTACTTATAGTTTTGAACAATAGGCTGAAAAATAGTAAAATTTGTGCTCATTTGTAAAATGTTGACTTTACAAATGTGCTAATATTTTTTGTACGTATACGTACATAAATCTACGTAATTAAACACGTATATTGAAACGTACCTAGCTTATAATTTCTAGCTAGATATATTCTTTTATCAACTCAACCTGGCTTCATTCGAGTTCGTCTCTAGGCGCTTCCTCCTAAAGATGTTTGTAGTACAAAAAATGAAGAAATATTATACAACAGCTTAGACCTCCTTAATGTGGCCATGTCGCAAAATTCGTTCTAAGCGGACGTCTATAATGACTACAAACTACCTCCCTGCCAAATTTCATCTTTAGCGATTCCATTCTTAATTTCTAATGATATTATAAATGTTACACATAATACCATCCAAATATGCCTAATTTAACTGCGATAGTCACTATCATTTTTCCATTACATACCGGAAATTGTAAAGCCAATTTGAATAACAATAGTTTCGCAAATTGAATGAATTTAAAAGCTGCAAAAATGGAAGTAACTATTACATAGTAAAATAAATTGCCAAATTGATAAATTAAGTATTTTCGTATATCATGTGAACTACTGCCTCGCCCTCGGTGGTATAGTGACTAGCATGTATGGTTACACTTCTGAAGATCCTAAGTTCGAGTACCGATTCGAAAAAAGTTTAGTTACTCAGTCTATCCAGTAAGAAAGTCTCAGTAATACTTTTATTTAAACTGTTGAGTTTTTTGCTGGCTTTACTAATTAGGTACTCAGTAGAACTGCTTTCGAAGCCGGTGGCAGATTCCCCACGAGTTGTGGATGACTGACATTTTATTTAGTAAATGACATATCTACACTAATATTTTAAAACTGAAGAGTTTGCTTGTTTGGCTGAACGCGTTAATTTCAGGAACTACTGGTCCAAATTAAAAAAATGTTTTTGTGTTGAATAGTCCGTTTATCGAGGAAGGCTATATTAAATCACGCTACGACCAAGAATGTTGTAATAACGGGAGAAAAATATTTCTTTTGATATTCAGCCTTTAGAACGCGAGCGTAATAACAATTTGCATCTCTCATAATAATTGAGTGTTGTCAATATAATCTAGCGGAAACTATCATAATATCATTATAACGAGACAACATTATTGTATAGTAGGATGGTAGGATATTAAATTTGTTAGTTGCTACCGACTGGATACAATGTGTGTGTGTGTGTGTGTGTGTGTGTGTGTGTGTGTGTGTGTGAGAGAGAGAGAGAGAGAGAGATAGTGAGAGAATGAAATAGATAAGAAATAGTGTATCCGTGTTTCGCGTGTTGAGTCAAGTAAGAATTAAAAGAAACTAAAAAATACGCTTTTTATAGAAAACCGAACTAAAAAATAGGAAATAAAATTTTATTTTAAAAAAAGCGTGGGGTGCATGGTGTCATTATCATTTCGATAATATCTTAAAAAGCACCCCACGCTTTTTTTTAAATAAAATTTTGTTTTCTATTTTTTAGTTCGGTTTTCTATAAAAAGCGTGTTTTTTAGTTTTTTTAAACTATTATTTATTTTCTACTTTTTCTAGCAAAAATCATATTTTGCAAATTGAAAAATGGAATAATTTTATCAAATTAGTGTATTGTCATCGGTCCTCAATAAATCTACAAAGTTTGAACGAAATCTGGCTGTTTAAAGTGGGTCAAAATCGCGCCCAAAGAATAAAAGTGATTCGACGCAAAATAAGCAAATAAGTAATAATCAAAATTTTAATTTGTAAGAAACTACTAAGCTTACTAAAAAACTGCTTTACTATTAAGAATGTAAATCAATAAGTAACCGGTTGTATAAAAGAATACTCTTTGCTTTACAGTTTTAATATTATAATATTCTTTTATCATATGCGCATATTTTGATATAGATATAATATAAACGTAATCTATATAAAACAACCAATTTATTCAATCAATCAAGGCCAAGTCAATGTTATTTTTGTCAGTAAAGAAGATATCAGACGGTTCACTCGAATGATTAACGAATTATTCACTTAGGTGATTGCTTCATTTTTCTTTCATTCTATGTTCACACGGTTTAGACGAAATTATAAAGAAAAGAACATTAATTGTTCATTTATTTTAATATTTCATCAAATGAAGTTGTGCATCTTGTTGAGTTACTTGAATTTGTGATCATTTAATCCGTCGGTTACAGGACTCTAAACAAAATGGCCGAATCCGAATGAGCGGTATCTCATTGTTCAGAGCGTTCATTTCTCATTCATTCGATGTGGAAGTGAAAGATTCGAGTGCACCTTAAGGTGATATCAGAAGGTACACTCAAATGATTATTCACTCAGGTGTATGCTTCATTTATGTGCACGCGGCTTAGACGGAATGACATAGAAAAGAATATTCATTATTAATTTCTTTTAATTTGTTAGACTTTTCATTTCTCGTTCATTCGAAGCGGAGAGAAAGATACCAGATGCCCATATCCAACACTGTTGAATCGGCTCACTAAGGAGTTCATTCGACACTAATGTTTCATTTATGTCCAGATGAATTATAATTGAGTGAATTATACAAAATGAACAAAAAATGACCTATCTGATATCACCTTAAAATACGACTTTCCGTTAATACATTATAAAAAACGTTCAATTTATTATAACTAACGCCCAGTGAAGCGCGCCGAGTTTGCTAGTTTATAGTACTTACATAATATAATAAAACAATAACTTATAAAAATCAATTAACACAAAAAGTAATCACAGGAAAAAACAATAACTAGTTCTATAGTGGTCCTCATAAGAGTGGTGGAACTTTAAATGGGGAATTATTCGTTGGTACAATGTAAGCAATAGCATAAAGCCAGCATAAAGCAAAAATATTTTAGAACCTTTATCGCAAGGGAAGCCACGGGTTCCGTTAGTATTGTAATTACAACAATAAACAATTAGTTTTTTTTATTAGAGGTAAATTATTATTTGAGTCCTTAATTTTTTTGTTTGATTTTATGTGTATTTTCTCTTCGTTACTATAACTGAACCTTTCATGAAAACAATTTTACCTACAAAGTAAAGCTAAAATCTAAGTCATTCGAAATAATTATCAAGTGGCCAGTTAAGGACGACCACTTTACTTGTTTTTCTATAACATATTACATGTGTATCTAGAAGTGTCTTAGTTCTTAGACAAAACTATTTTTTCGTATTTTTGGACAATCGATAGAAGAATTCTGTAAATCATTCAAAAGAACATCAACCAAAGCCAAAAATACCGATAAAATCCAAGCGCTTTTGTTTGTCCTTATTTCGGATAAAATGTTAGGTAAATTTGACCTTACTAAGGACAACCTTAACCTTAGGGACGAACCCGAGGAAAGCTAGGATGAATCGCTAGCGTCAAATATTTCCGTACATCTAAGAAGTTATTATGATAATAAAATTCCACAGTCCATATTGAACTTGCCTTTGAGGCAATTTAAATCAAAAATTAAAAATACGTTAATGAATAAAGCTTATTACACTATAGCGGAATACCTGGTAAATGTAAATGTGTGGGTTTAGTCACTGGTTGTGTCTCACGTAGGAAAAATAGATAAATTGTAATACAATATTGTTACCAAATATTTTTTTGAAAAGAGCAACTGTTGAGTTTCTCGCCGGTTCTTCTCAGCAGAACAGCTTTCCGAGCCGGTGGTAGCTTACTCACAGACTTACAGACTGACATTTAATTTTAATTATGTAAAAATGACGATTCAAAAGAGCTTGTAAAAGTCTATTTGAATAAAGAATATTATGATTTGATTTGATTTATGATTTTAAAAGTCATTTAGTTATTATGTAATTATGTAATATAAAATAATATACCTATGTAAGTAAAATTTTTTTTTGTACTATAAAATCTAACTACAACACCGATATCTACTGATTTGTTTGAACTACGAACCTCCTTAACAAAATACACTCTAATAATGTGTATAAGAAAACACGAATATCGCCCTTGTTTCGTCAAGTAATATTTATCGGATTACTATTAATAAATGCGAACGTTAAGTTTGTGTATATTACACGTACCAAGTTGTTAAGTCGGTAACTAAATTACTTAATTTTAAGTGATGAAGTTGCAAGTTAAAATTAAGTTAACAACTAAAAATTCTGTATTTCATCATCAGCCCTTTTTAACGTCCCACTGCTGGGCACGGGCCTCCCTCAGTACGAGGGGGATCAGGCCATAGTCCACCGCGCTGGCCTAGTGCGAGTTGGCGGACTTCACATGCCTTTCGAAAACTTGTTAGGTTTTCTCAGACATGCAGGTTTCCTCACGATGTTTTCCTTCACCGTAAGACAAGTGGTAATCATGATATAAATGATTCGCACATGTAAATATCAGAGGTGCGAGACCCGGATTTGAACCCGCATCACTCGGTTATCCGAGCGACGCGTTACCGCTGGGCTACCACTGTCTTTTTTCACAATTATTTCAATTAATCACTTAAAATTAAGTTAAAATTTAGTTACCTATTTAGTAACTTAATACGGCCCTAATACATAGACTACTGTGATATCTACTTCACAACTAAATACGTGTGAATCGGCCCTAATAAATAGGCTACTATGATGTACTAATGTTTTTCAAAAGTGACACAGCAGATATATTTGAAATACTAAACATTGAACAGGCATATAAATGAACGCATCCAAGTAAAGTGTTGGTACATCACTATAGTAGAACTATATTTGTTTAGTTTAATGCTAAGTGCAATCGCTTTTTTCTTTCACGATAAGATAGTGCAATAACGGGATATAAAAACATTAAAACAATAAAAAGATAAAAAAGCGAAGCATTCCTTGTCAACAATATTTCAGGCCTCAATCATTTTATTAATATGAATTTTTAAAACGCTTACAAAACTAAAATATAAAACGAACTGCTTTATATAGACCTTGGAATAAGAGTGATTTTTAAGCCGGTAATCAAATCAATATTTTAGTAAAAAAAATAAAAAAGTTTATTAAAAAAATAATACGAAATTTCATGCAGCAAAAAAATACCAGTTTAAGCAAAAGTAAAAAGATTCAACTCACCGACACCCTGCAGCTTGGAGCTTTAGGCACGACATCTGGTACCACGGCATTAGACTCGAACACCTTCGCAACTGTAGACATGGCTCTGGCGATCACCCTAAAATTGACCATGGTCTCTGCTAGTAACAAAACAATCGCAAGCCTCAATAAACGACCCATTTTGATGAAGTTTCAACACAAACACAGCCTAAACGCGAGAGCAGACAGCTCTCGAATGACGATTTTTTGTAACGACCGCTATATAAATAAGAACCGGTTTGAGACGTATAGTACAGTCGGACACAGAAAGCGCAATAAAATGAAATGATCAAGAGATCATAACTAAAATTGCACTTAGTAGATATTATTTAAATTTTTTAACTTCTAAACTGATAAAAATGACTTGGGTTTGTTTTGTTCAAGCATTAATAGATACAACATTTTTCTGGAAACATATTTATTATTAGAGTTAGTACTAGGTAGTATTAGGTTGTGATTATTTTTAAATTAGATATAATATAAGTTTAGTTGTATATATTATACATATCATATTTTTAATAAATAATATATATTGTTAGACTTCATTTAATCCAAGCTAAACTTAGCAGGAAAAAGTCCTTCTTGACAGAATTTTCTCTCTTCAAAAGAGTATGAAAATGAAAGAGACAGATGGATCTTAAGTAGGATAGGCGCTTTTAACATTTTATATTATAAATTAAGAATTTAGATTTTATAGTGTCAAATGTCAATATGATAAAAAATCACATAGTATACAAAAAATGCACAGAAAAGTCACAAAAAACTGATTTGTTCTTAGTAGGAACATATTGCATACAAAATTGGTATATACAAAATTTAAAAATTAATAAGTAAGAAAAACACAAAAATACCACTTTTGATTGCCAATGTACTTATTACCATTTGCTCAAGTTCATTAAGTGCTGAGATGCTCAACTGAGTGGAAAGCAATTTTAAATATGATGTTAGTATTCTTATACATTAATGTTAAAGAAAAATACAAAATAAAAAATATAAATAAGACAGTGGTAGCCCAGCGGTAACGCGTTCGCTTGGATAACCGAGTGATGCGGGTTCGAATCCGGGACTTATTTTCATGTGTTAATCATTTCTATCATGATTACCACTTGTCTTACGGTGAAGGAAAACATCGTGAGGAAACCTGCATATCTGAGAAAACCTAGCAAATTTTCGAAAGACATGTGAAGTCCGACTCCGGTCCGACCGGACTAAGGCCTGATTCCCCTCGTACTGAGGGAGGCCCATGCCCAGCAGTGGGACGTTAAACAGGGTTGATGATGATGATGAACGAAAAATAAATGATGCAAGATTTGGGCACAGGTGAACAGCATTATTATGTCATAAGAAGAAAATTATAAAGGCTACATTAAATTTTTGAAATTATAATTCTTTATACACCATAACAAGACCAAAGGAGAGTTGAGGAAATCAATAGTACAAGTCTATTGATTTAACTTCTATACGATTCAATGATTCTTAATGGTTTTAAAGTTATTTTGATTCAAAAATAATAGTGAATACCTTATTTTAGACTAATTTTTTCAAGTACAATCATAGTTAAAACTATTTTATGATAGTGATATATTTTCTAAGGTAGTCTAGTAAAAAGACTTTCTTAATAATTTTTGTTCATATTGTGAGCAACTTAAAATAAAAAAAATATACTAAATTACCAGAATTTAGCTGTCATTTTTAAATACAAAGTATTTTTTTACTTATGATTTACTTCAACAACTTTTTCTATAGGCTTAAATCAATTGACATTGAGGTACTTTATCCTTCCTATTAATTCTTATAATTATACTACTAATTTTAAAACAGACTAATTAAGTTATAACCTTACAATAATTTCTTTCATTTTTCTTTCCTCATTAATATTGTGGTATTAGTATTAAATATGATGTCATAAGTTGAAATAAATATTGGTTCAGCAGAATTTACATTAAAAAATCCATATACTATTTTTCCTAAAAATATTACACATAAATTAAGCCTTGGGTAACTATATTGTCTATAAATAATTAATCAATTACACTATGAGAATTACTATAAAAATGATTACATGTTTGGTGCCATTCGTTTCTACTACACCCTACTTTCATGGTCATCAGTTGTGGGTTCAAGTCCCGCTGCGGGCATTCATTTGTTAAACTTGGATGTCTGTACTCCAGTCATAGGTGTTTATATTTATAATATGTATGTATTTAAACTCATATATTTAGTATATCAACTATCTGGTATCCGTAACACAAGCTTCCTACATAGTTTACCATGGAACTAGATGGCGCTGTGTAATAATGTCCCAACAAAAAAAAAACAGTTTTCTCTAATTTTTCACTACTTACATTTATCAGTAAAATTTTATATTTTTAACTTTTTAATCTAATCAAGTAATTGGTAATTTGTTCACTTTATACTAAAAAATATAAAACAAAATAAAAGTATCTAGCTCACCAACAGATTTTCTTCACATTATTGTAAAACAACTGACAATATTTATTTTGACTATACATACACAAAATAAATAGTCATAAATTCAATCAAGTACAGCCGCAACTATATAGATCTATTTTATTTTAGTAGGTAGGTAAACTTTTTTAAATATAAACCTTTTGACTACAAGATTGTCTATGGTATGGTATGGTATGGTAAACGGGGGCTATTATCCGCAACTCGACGACTTTGCGCCTATTTTGCGTGAGTGGGAATATTCCTTATCTATTCCTGCCACCCCAGCTCTTCGAGGAACTTCAGAAGCCTCTTTGGCTTCTTGAATACCTCTGGAAGTGCCCTTGGCGTGCCAAGATGTTTTACCCGGTATGCCGCTACACCTGGACAGTTCAAAAGTACGTGTGCAGCCGTTTCCTCTGTTCCCATGCAGGCTCTGCACAGGGGACTGTCAGTAATACCTAAATTAAATAGATGTTTATTATATGGCCCATGACCGGTCAAGGCCGCCGTTATTAGTCTGAGTTGCCGTCTGTCCAGGTTTATTAGACTGTTAGCCATTTTGGCGTCGATATTCGGTAGCGCTTCTTTGGCTTGTCTACAGTCTTCAAGTTCGGACCATAGATTGTTATGTTGTATTTTTGTGCGATTACGAATTTCGCGTTTGAGCCAGCAAGAAGGTAGTGGTAGTATTGGCTCGGCACAACACAAGATTGTCTATTTCAAATTATTCATATTGTTACTAGCGAAACAAAAAAAAATTAAATACTGTCAACAATAAAAATAGCAAATGGAAAAACAAATAAGAAAATTTGAAATCAAGAAGTTTAAAAAACATGTTGTTGTTGGCAAAAATATAATAAAGCAAAAACAGGCAGACATCAATTGTTATAGCATGAAAAAACATGATCAATAGTAAGCATTAATTTTATGGCAGACTATAATTACTATTATATCACAACAGTTCTTTTAAGTAAATAATAAATAGGTATATCCTCATAATATATTTTACTCTATAAATAACGTTGATAATAGTGCTATACGAGTAAACACTATTGAACCTAATCTAGTTTTTTCCATAAGAAACATCTAGAAAGAGTGTTATCTCGACAGGTTATAATTTTGAATATATCGGTAGTGCTAGATTTAAATCTTGGATCATATAGAAGTCTAGACTCTAAAACTAAATTGTACATGATTACATAATAGATAAATATAAATACGTTGGAAATTATATGATAGGGTACTAGTTTTAGATAGCATAAATACATATATACATTAGGTAATTGTAGTTTCTACATACATTACGAATAAACATACATATTCATTTATTAAAAATACTCACTATTATCTCTTTTTTCGCAAATGATGTACTTGTAACCTCTTTAAAATTAAACAAATACAGAAAAAGTAACAAAACCTGCAATCTATAATCTAACAATATGTCGGTTCGTTGCCGGTATTTTGACAGTTGCTTATTAATGCACAGACTAAGTAGAGGACAATAGAGGACAAAAATTATTTCACAGATTCTATATTTTTATACAGTCTTTTTTTAGTTCTTTTATATATAAAGTCTTAAACTCTTAAATAATTATAGATGTAATTCAAATAAAAACTTATCAATGCATTTTATACCTATAAAAGTTCAAAATAATTTAAACTTGGATTTAAAATTCTGTTTTATAATATATAATACTCAATATAGCTATCTAATTTTCTATTCAATTCAATTCTCTTGTTAATGGCTTCAAAGCGTGCCAGTTGAGCACAGATTATTTCGCCAATGTCACGTAGAATGGAGAAGACACAAAGGAGATTGCTCTAACTTTTATTAGTCATCTATGGCTCTAATTTTCTAAACGTAGACTTGAGTGTTGACTCATGACTGTTGAAGGCTGTATGGACTATAGTCCTTTGCCTTTCCCTATTGTGGATAAATTTAAAAAACAACAATTATGACTGTTGAGTGTTGACATTGGCATTTGGCAATGACATTTCAATGATTTCATCTTGCTTCATTGCGTCAAGCGTAGCAATATATTCTATGCGTCAAGCGTTGTTGTATAAATAATTTCGAATTAAATTGTGAATAAATCACTTGATTGTTTAATATTTATTTTGTCTTCAATGTGGACACCATCTTATACTTTACAATACTCGCTATTGTATCGAAGTAAATTAGAGCATGTTAGGTGATGTTCAATTAACGAAGCGTTTACTTGTTATAGCTCTAGTTCTTGGTATTATTTATATATTAAAAGAGTACGTTTTTGTTTTTCCGCTATGAGTCAACATAGAGTTGCTTATTTTTATAACCCAGATGTAGGCAACTTTCATTATGGGCCTGGACACCCTATGAAACCTCATAGGTTATCAGTAACCCATAGTTTAGTGCTTAACTACGGTTTACATAAGAAGATGCAGATTTACAGACCATATCGGGCAAATGCACATGACATGTGTCGATTTCATAGTGAGGATTATATTGAATTTCTCCAAAATGTGACTCCTCAAAATATTCAAAGTAAGCTAGTTTTTTAAACCTTTTCGTAGTATTATATAAATTTTATTTTATTTTTAATACTAGAATTGTATATTAAAATACTTAAATAGTCCTCTACTATTGTTTCTTTTTATCTTTATAGCTTATTCAAAAGATCTGCTACACTACAATGTGGGTGATGACTGCCCAGTATTTGAAGGGCTTTTCGACTTCTGTTCTATGTATACTGGAGCATCTTTAGAAGGTGCTATGAAATTGAATAACAATTCTTGTGATATAGCTATTAATTGGTCGGGTGGTCTACATCATGCTAAGAAATTTGAACCTTCAGGTTTGTTATGAATATTTTATATTTAGCTCAAATTGTTATCTTGCAAAAGTTTCATTTTTAATGATATTAATATCAAAATAACACTACTGCTAATGTTATTTTGAGGGTACTGTTAACGTCAAAATAACAAATTACATTGATTAAATTCATAATCAATGAATTTAATTCATATTCTTTTCAAAACCTGTCTATTCATTTTATACTCTTTGGGCACTTCATTAAAAGCAGTAGTTTTAATTTTTAATAAAAGTGTTTAACATATTGAAGAATATATTACATAATCTATACATATTAATAAAATTGATAAAACTGTGTGAAATTAAAAATGTCAAATTAACAGCTTTTCACTTTTTCAACATATGAAAGTATATACGATACTAGCAACAAAAATTTTTTAAATTTTTTAAATTTTTGTCTGTCTGTCTCTCTGTTTGTTTGTTCTGGGTAATCTCTGAAACGGCTGGACCGATTTTGACGGGACTTTCACTCACAGATAGCTAATATTATAATGCCTGACTTAGGCTACTTTAGAACCAACTTCAAAAAAAGATGAGTTAGAAATTTTATTTATTTTAACTAGCGAAACCCGTGTCTTTGCTGATGCTAAACCTAGGGATGAACCCGAGCGAAGCGAGGTTGAGTCGCTAGTATGAAATAATATTTAAAAAATTTATCCTCAACCAATTTGTGTAATGTATACAACATTGTTACAGGTTTTTGCTATGTAAATGACATTGTGATAGCAATATTGGAACTTTTGAAGTATCACCCAAGAGTTTTATATATAGATATTGATGTACACCATGGAGATGGTGTCCAAGAAGCTTTTTATCTAACTGACAGAGTAATGACTGTCAGTTTTCATAAATATGGAAATTATTTCTTTCCCGGAACAGGAGATATGTATGAAATTGGAGCGGAGAGTGGGAGATATTTCTCTGTAAATGTACCTTTGAAAGAGGGTATTGATGACCAAAGCTATGTTCAGGTATTGTGAATTTATGGTTTTGTTGAAAATTGACACTAATAGCGCTAAAAATATTTTTTATTATTTTCATCAATGATATGTCTTGTCTGTTTTTCCACCGAATTTCATGCAATTGTGTTTAGCTTTTTCAATGCCAAGAAGCGACACAAACAAACACACATAGCCATGTGTTAACATAGACATAAAATAAAAGCGTTAACCACTTAAGAACCCAGTGATAGTGGGTATAATTTTCAATGTGATTATAGAGATACATCATGAAATGAATAATTTTTAACGTGATTTAAGAGATACATGTGCATTTTACCAGTGTAGTGGAGTATAGCCTGATCCCCTCATATTAAATTGATGTCCCCACCCAGCAGTGGGATATGGGATATAACAGTTGAATTTATCTACAGGTATTCAAACCGGTTATATCAAATGTAATGGAGTTCTACCGTCCAACGGCCATAGTGCTTCAATGTGGTGCAGACTCGTTGGCCGGAGACCGTCTCGGTTGCTTCTCACTATCTACCCGAGGACATGGAGAATGTGTGCAGTTTGTGAAGAATCTCAATGTACCAACATTGGTTGTTGGTGGTGGCGGGTAATTTTTTTTTATGGTACAAAGAGGGCAAACGGGGAGGAGGCTCACCTGATGGGAAGTGATCACCTCCGCCCATGGACATCTGCAACATTGCAGGGCTTGCAGATGCGTTGCCGGCCTTTCGGAAAAGGGAGGGTCCCTCCGGAGAGGAGGGATGGAGAGTGGGCCTCCCTTACCTCCGTTTTCCTCCACATTCAACCAAACAAACAAACTTTTTCTGCTGTATAATATTACTAGCGACTCGCCCTCGCTTCGCTCGGGCTCTTCCCTAGATTTAGCACAGGTAAAGCCGCGGGATCTGCTAGTTATGCATATAAACCTTCCTCTTGAATCACTCTATCTATTAAAAAAAACCGCATCAAAATCCGTTGCGTAGTTTTAAAGATTTAAGCGCACATAGGGATATAGGGACAGAAAAGGCGACTTTGTTTTATACTATGTAGTGATAGTGATAGTGAAGCGTAAATTAATTATAGTATAGATTAAGTTTAAAAAATTGTTCTATACTATAGGTGATTTTTTTAAATTAAAAGTATAAGAATATAGCATATTATGTAAATACAGTTGTTAACTTTAGTTAACAGAATTTTTATTTTAATTGGTATTTGCTTAATATGTATATTTTGCAAAATTTACATAAGAATGAGTTTTTTTGGGTGTTTGTATTGTTTTATGTACAATTTACGTTGTACATACAGTATGTGCTATCTTAAGAAATGAAAACTGATTTTATTTAATTTTTTAAACAAACTGTTTAGAATTTTAAAATAATTGACCCCTAGGTGGAATAATTTAAAATGTAATTTAAATTTAGTAAATATGAAATATACCTACCTTAATATACTTCCTTATTAATCAACTAGCGATTCTCACACTTTGCTCGCGTTCGTTCCTAGCTAAAGCGACAGCGACGCCACTGGTCTCGCCAGTTAAAATGAATAAAAATTTTAACTCGTCCTTTTTTGAAGTTAGTTAAAAAGTAGCCTAAGTTGCGCCTTATAACATTAGCTATCTGCGAGTGAATGTCCCGTCAAAATCGGTCCAGCCGTTTCAAAGACTAGCATTTTCCGCGGCTTCGCCCGTGTTCTATAGACTGGAAAACGAATTGATAGATTTCACATACAGTATGAACTTTTATAGCCGGTTTGTAATGAATATTTCTCAGAAATGACATTTTCCTGTAGTAAAAGTTTATTATTATGTATAAATAATAATGACCATTTAAATAAGATTTTCTAAAATAATCAACTAGCTTTTACCGCGGCTTCGTGCGCGTTCGGCTGGCAACTAAATAACAAATCCCGGTTTTGACAACATTTTTCATTGATGCTCCGATCCTATTGGTCGTAGCGTGATGTAATATAGCCTATATAGGCTATATTAGCCTAGCCTTCCTCGAGAAACGGACTATCCATCACAAAAATATTTTTTTAATTCGGATCAGTAGTTCTTGAGATTAGCGCGTTCAATCAAGCAAACAAACAAACAAACTCTTCAGCTTTATAATATTAGTATGTATAATAGATGTAAAAATTCAACTAAGTTAAAATTTTATTATATGTATTATTTCAATTACAGATATACCCTAAGGAATGTTGCCCGTTGTTGGACATATGAAACATCCCTATTAGTAGATGAGAACATATCGAATGAGCTCCCTTACACAGAGTATCTAGAGTTCTTTGCACCGGATTTCCAGTTACATCCGGAAATAAGCAGGTAGTTAATTCATCATTGAGATAAAGATAAAAAATGTGTGTGTGTAGTTATGTACACGCGTTAGAAGTTATACTTCTTTGGCGTCATTAAATAATACATATTCATTTTCGCAATTAGCACCCCGAGAAACCTCGAAAATGACACCCATGCAATTGTTTAAAAAAACCATATGTCCGCCATCTTGGATTTGAAAATGGACCTCATTTTCGTAATCAGTACCCCGAGAAACCTCGAAAATGACACCCATGTCATTGTTGAAAAAAAACCGGATATCCGCCATCTTGGATTTGAAAAATGACCTCATTTTTGCAATTAGCACCCCGAGAAACCTCGAAAATGACACCCATGTCATTGTTGAAAATAAATATCGTGAATATAGTTGCAAGTCCTCTTTTGACTGTTAGCTAACTTCTCCCGTGAGAATTTTGTGTCTCGCGCATCGTAAAATTTCACTCTCATAAATTTTTCATAACGCGCCTAAAGAAGTATAACTTCAAAAAAAAATATTAGTCCCGCTGAGTTTCTTTCGCCAGTTCTTCTCAGGTCAGAGGTTTCTTCTTTCCGAACTGGTGGTAGACTCATGACGTTCTCGTTCAGTAAGAAATTGTAACAATTTTTATGCTGAATAAAATATTTTGATTTGATATCTTTACAGGTCGGCCAAATTCTTATTATTTCGTGTTTATTGTCTGTCTGTACACTGTCTGTTACAGCCTTTTTAGGGTTCCTTGAGGTTTTTCAAAAGGAAAAAGGGAACCCTGTTGCTGTATGCATGTCAAGATTTTATACATTAGTATTAAATTCTCAGCTCTGTGATCTAGGATATATGAAATAAATTAACTTCTAAGTAAACCCAAAATAATTGACGACACGCGTGGCGCAATTTGTAGTGACCCTACTTGCTGCGCAAGCGTTCGCGGGTTCGAGTCCCGCTGGGGGCATACATTTGTTGAGCACGAATGTTTGTACTCCAGTCATGGGTGTTTATATTTATAATATGTATGTATTTAAACTTATATATGTGTAGTATATCAACCATCTAGTATCCATAACACAAGGCTCGTACCTTACCGTGGAACTAGATAGTGCTGTGTGTAAATGTACATATTATATTATAATGCGGGTCATTACGTCGCATATTTTAATGCCCGCTAAAGAGAAGGCAAAAGGGGATTTTAAAATAGATAAAAATATATGTCATGTAAAGAGCAACAAAAAACAATAGGCTCTATAAACATGATATTTGGTGAATAATATGCTTCTAAAGCAGAACACATAGATATAATGGACTATACTGCTAAAACTTTCATAAAATATCACATTTCGCAAGAAGTAATAGTCAAATTAATTGTTATTCAACTATTTTTTTAATTATTTCAGTACTTCGAATGCAAATAGCAAACAGTACTTGGAAGCTATAACAAAACACGTGTATGACAATCTAAAGATGTGTCAACACTCACCCGCTGTCCAAATGACTCATATACCTGGTATGTAATATTTTTTGAAGTGAAACTTCTTTAGAATCGTTGTGATTTCAAACTCGATGAAACGAAAAAATAAGTACATAGAGACACAAACACATAATTGTATAGGATTCAGCCGGCGAGAGAATGAGATAGAACACATTAGACGTTCTCGTTTTATGTACTTATAAATATACAGCTTACATGAAGCGACTGTTCATTTTTTCAATACTTTTCAATAATTTATCTATCTTCCTTTTTCCCACTCTAAGATTAGTATAAATATAAACGAGTACCGGTACAAGTACCAGGCACTTAGAGACCGGGGAAGGGTTAGCCTTAGTTAGATCTCGCCCACCGCGAGTCAGTGACATTTCTAACTCTGTCTAACTCGTGGGTGTGACCTTCGCGCCATCTCCTTCTCAACGAGCTCAGACGGGGTTATTTAGTATAAATATAAACGAGATTTAAAAATTAGTCTGCCAAAGAAGTTTTACTTCTGACATGTGTACTTTGTGCACACGCACTTTTGAAGTGAAACTTCTTTAGAATCGATGTGATTTCAAACTCGATGAAACGAAAAAATAAGTCCATAGTACCAGGCGCTCAGAGACGGAGAAGAGTTAGCCTTATTTTTAATTCAAGTTTTACTTCTGACATGTGTACTTTGTAAACACGCACTTTTTTTCATAAAATTTCCTCTTTAAAACATAATTAGAGCTCTTTTCTACAATTTTATTTATTACTTTTTCTATCATGATTACCACTTGTCTCACGGTGAAGGAAAACATCGTGAAGAAACCTGCATGTCTGAGAAAACTTAGCAAGTTTTCGAAAGACGTGTAAGGCCCGCCAACAACTAGGACAGTGTGATGGACTATGGCCTGATCCCCCTCATACTGAGGGAGGCCTGTGCCCAGCGGTATGACGTTAAAAAGGACCGAATACATGCCTAAAGTTGATTCATGAAATATTAGTTTTTTAGGATTGTTATAGATGCACAAAAGGTATTTTTATTAGTTTTTTTATGTCAGTTTTTCCATTGATAGTCATAACAGAATTTCATTTTGTTATTGGTTTGGAAATTCTAAAGAATGAGAGCTTAAAAAACTAAATATAGACTGACATTTCCATGAAGAGCTCTCACAATTTACATTAATGATAACCATATTTGACGACACGTTTGGCTCAGTGGGTAGTGACCCTGCTTTCTGCGCCAGCGGTCGCGGGTTCGAGTCCCGCTGGGGGCATACATTTGTTGAGCACGAATGTTTGTACTCCAGTCATGGATGTTTATATTTATAATATGTATGTATTTAAATTTATATATGTGTAGTATATCAACCATCTAGTATCCATAACACAAGGCTCGTACCTTATCGTGGAACTAGATAGTGCTGTGTGTAAATGTCCCAACATATTTATCATATTTATTTATATTTCTGATTCTTCTTTCCAGGTGACTTCTTGCCAGAAGAATACAAAATAAAAGATGATCCTGATCCAGACATTCGAATCAGTCAAGAAGAGTCTGACAAAATGGTCGAGCCCAAAAATGAATTTTTCGAAGATGAAAAGGACAACGATAAGGAATCGGTACCAGAAGTACCAAAGGAAAAGGAAGCATAGCATACGGAGGAAACCACCCCACCGGTGGTCACTTGACAGGAGAAGCCCTTCAAGAAGTACAAAAAGAAGTTCATGTGACACATGCATGACAGTGACTTTTAAATGACAGTGACATTATGGTGACAGTGACATTATAGTGTGATTCGATAGTGTTAAAAAGATGATTTATAGTTGGGTAAGTGGATTATTTTATAATGTAAATATTTTATAGATAAATTATAAATAAGAAAAAGAACAATTTAAAAAAAAGGAACATCTAACTTTGAAACTTTAAATGTAATTTTTAAATAAAACTACTTTTTTGGATTTTGTCATGTATTTATGTTTTAATAATAAAAAAACCGCGAAAAAACTCGAAAATAGTTCTTTTTTAAATGTCAAGTATTCGTAAATATAAGTAGGAAGGTTTTAAATGGACTTTTTTTCCGAGTTAGTTGAAGTGTTAGTATTGTATAAGTTCAAAAACGTAATTTATTATTTGAACAATTCACTAATTTAGGCAAATATGTGTAAATGTATTTGGATAGTTTCATGGGTTCAATCTCAGGTCAAGCTAATTTAAATTAAAAAAAAATCCATAGTAGTGTAATATTTTATGCAACTTGAAATGTTAGTAGCATTTAATTGCCTTTTTGTAGTAGATTAATATTCCTTAAATTTACTAGACATATTAGAATGGTAATTTTGTAATATAACTACTAATAATTTCTTAGTTATATGCAAATATTTAATTTAATATTTTAAATAAAACTATTTTTTAGATTTATTTTGATTTATGTTTAAGCAAACACTAATCTTTGAATGTTGTTTGAGGAAAATGTTTTAGACTAATATAAAAGTTCAGAGATGTCAAAATTGCTGTAAAGCTATTGAAATGATGGGATCCCAATTTCAGTATAGTCCCAAAAGATTGTTATATTAAAAATATGACTAGTAAAATCTATTGATCACTGACAGACAGTAGTTTATATCACTCTCCGAATGATATATTATTATATGTAATAATGCTTTGTTAGATGTTAAATACTGGCTGTTGTACATATAGTTACTATTGGCTGTTATTATTAGGGTATTTGTGAATAATTTTCAGGTAGGAAGTTGAATAATAATTATAAGAAATGTACTTATCCATTACAAAATATTTGAACTTCTTTGATACTCATATGTAAAAATGTTTTTTTCCTTTAAAAAAAGTAAGGGGGCCTACATATTGTTATATCGATGTTACGATAGCTACAACTTATGTAAATAAAGTTGTATGGAAGTGAAGTAAGATAACACAATAGAGTAAATATTAAATTAATGTCCTCAACGAATATGTTATGTTTTTATATAACGTATATGTCACCGTAAAATTTGTAAATGCCGTTAGATTGTAATATATCAAAGTGAAACCGTCAAATTGTGAAATGGCACAAGACTGAACGCCCCTCGCTCGCTGATTGCTTGTCTAAGAATTTTCGTTTGCGTGTGTGGTAACGTTTTAACCTAACTAAAATAATTAGTAAGGGAGAAAGATAGGCATGGGTGTTTGTTTATACTTATAATATGTATATTGTATTTCTAGTAAGTAAGATATGTGTAGTGTATCCTATAATACATAAATTTTATCTTCCCATTGCCGGGTACCAACAGGGTTAAAGTAGGAATTCAGTCGAGTTTTCTCAGATATGCATGTTTGCCTTCACCATATTATAAAAAGATTCTATGTAAAATATACTATGAACAATGTTTTTCTTAACAATGTTCACTGTAAGACTACTGGAAATCATATTGAAAATAATATGCACATGGAAATATTAGAAGTGACAGAGCCGGGAATCGAATCACCTTCACTTGGTTCTTAAGTGAGTTGCTTTAGTTTAGTTAATTCAAGGATGGGAACAGGCAGTGTATTATTATATAATCTGTTGAAAATATTGTAAATGAATATTTTTAATGGTTTTTAGCAATAATTAATTGTACATAGATTTATAAGATTATTTTTATATGTATATAATGTGTGATATTTTTTTTATAATGATTAAAACTTAAAAGTCATGTGCCTCCATAGTACAAGATCCCAGGACTGACAGACCTTACATATTTTATCATTAACTAAATGTATGGGATTAATTAGTTTAAGTATGTACGGTACCCGCTAGTTTGGGCAGGGCAAATTAAAAGTACTTGGTGCTAAAGTTGAGTAAAAATAGTATTTAGTTTTCTAAAAGCTTCAGTGCTAGTACAAATTCAAGCAGTCCATTTTCAAGCAGTCTGACGGTCCTGGTATCTTAATCTACCATGTTTAGATGATCCATAGACATTTTGTCAGATAGACAGATATAGAGCTTACTTTAATGATTAGAATTTATAAATGTAATACATATTTATCTTAAACTCTTATACGACTTCGCAAGCGTTCTAAAGACCGGGAACCAAATTCTTTTTCAGTCATCAGCGTTATGATACCTCGCAGAACTAACGCCCGCCCTTCCCGTTCTTGCAACATTTTTCATTGATTTTCCGCTCCTATTAGTCGTAGCGTAATGTAATATGGCCTATAACCTTCCTCAATAAATGGACTATCCAACACAAAAATAATTTTTCAATTCAGCCCAGTAGCTCCGGAGATTAGCGCTTTTAACCAAACAAACAAATTCTTCAGCCTTATAATATTAGTATAGATTACTAGCGATAGCGCGAGCGCAACCGCGGGTTCCGCTAGTTATACATATAAATCTTCCTCTAGAATAACTATATATTAAGAATAACGCAAAAAACCGCATCAAAATCATTTGCGTAGTTTTAAAGATCTAAGCATACATAGGGACAGACAGCAGGACGACTTTGTTTTAAACTATGTAATTTAATATATGTATTTTGTTTAAAAATGTAGGTTAAAATGGCTCTTATTTTTATCTGCTCTCTTTTTTATTATAAAAGAAAAATAACGTATATTTGTTATTATGTTCTTGTAATTTTGTTTGATTGAATTATGTTATGCGACAGATTAAATTTTATAAGTAATAGTCAAAATGTTTTTTGTACGTAATGTGATATTTTATATAGTTTGTAGAAGACTAGAGAGTAGAGAACACACTTCTTCTTCTAGCTTCTTTAATGGTCTAATTTAATTTGTAATCTGATTTTAGAAATATTTAATATATATTTTTATTATTAATAATAATAGTGGTGTAAAATTAAATTACGTGAATTATATAAATGAAGTTTTATTGAAAGTATTCATAAAATTAAAACAATTTAAATATATTTAATAGACATTTAAAAAAGCAGATATACAGAATGAAACAGCATTAAAGAGAAAAATAATTTATTTTGTGTTTGAATATAAGTTATTAATATAATAAAATATTTACAAAATATATGACTTAACTAGTAACCTCCTAGCTTCAAATCAAGATTATTTTCATTTATATACTCGATAACATCTGCCGCGTTTTCCGCAATATCAACAGTCAGATTCGTCAATTTATCGCACATTTGTATAATCTGTTTCAAAATATCTTTAGAAACTTCTAAAGTACAATCTAACCATAAATTAGTTATATTTTTTAAATAACCCTTTTGTACAATACACAACAAAATATCCCCAAACACTAATTTAGCTTGATATTTCAATGTCAACTTCTGCAACTTTTCTGTGTAGTCCAAGAAGAATAGTAACGTTTCTTCTAGATTAAAACCTTCATTACCTAACGTCAAACTGCGTAATTCAGAAAATATATTTTTGGGTCGTCTGAAAAATCTTGGTATAAACAAGTTATTAGATTGAGTCATTATACATAGCGAAGTTAAATTTGGGCAACTATTGCCTATAACGACGATAGAATCAATACTAACAGTCTGATCGATTTCCCACAGCGTGAAATGTGTTAAGTACCTCCCGTGTACTTCTAGAAGACGCTGTAAAGATTGTGTGTAAGAGAAGAAAGACATGTTCAGTTTTGTTAACCTTAAATCACTGGCTGTGATTTGTTCTAAAATACTTTCTTTATTGTTTGTAGATAAATGAGTTATTGAAAAATCTTTTAAATGGGGGCATATTTTAATTAATTTACGAATACCCTCAGCTGATGCAAAGTGACAATTCACTTTTCGAAGACTTAAGGGACCAATGTTTGTGTCGGCGCTTATAATAGTTGAACCAATGTCACATGACTCGATGTTTAACTCTTCTAGGTAGGGAAGTTCTCGTAGTAACATAATGATGCCAGATTGTGTCACACACCGACTTACTCTACTAGCCTTTTCGTGTCTTGGTGGGTCCATTGACAGGATACGTAGATGTTTTAGATTGCTTATACAGCACAAACCTACATCAGATACGTTTCTAATCAACATAGACGCATTTATTGGGGACTTGCACAAATCTACCCTAGAAACTATATTTAATTCTTCAAGAAGAAGACATTTAGTGGCAATAATTTCTAGAATTTCATCAGTACAAATGAATCTAAGATCAAGAACGACTAAGCGTGTGAACAAAGGGACAGTTTTAATCCAAAATTGTTGAGATATGCCATTGTCAATGTTGCATTTGCGAAATATAGACATCTTTGGATGGATGAGGACATGAAGCTGGATACTAGGGTCGCCACGGTACCGACAAGATTCCCTTTCGAAACAGAGAGCTTCAAATAACCTGAAACATGAAATTCTTGTTAGAATAATTGAAATTGGTTAAGTTCATTTATAACTATAAGTATAAAAATTGGGTTTTTATTTCTCTAAAAACTAAACCTTAATGCATATGCTTTATTGCTTATTACTTTTCATATAGAGGAAATGCTCTTGATTAAACTCGAATAAAATTATAGAGTATAATATAAATTTTTTTATCTTCACACTAGTGAGTAGTGACTCGCCCTTGGATTTAGCACGAGCGCAGCTGCGGGTATCACTAGTAAATGTTTAAAAAACTTTACCAATTCTATACTTAAACCTTCCACAAGAACCACTCTACCCATTAGTGAAAACAGCATGGAAATCAGTGGAGTAGTTTATTAGTGTATTGTGAACAGACAGACATGGCAAAGAACTTTGTTTCATAATATGTAGAGAGGTGTATCTACACTCAATATTGTAGATTAAGAAATTTGAGCTTTCAAGAATAATTTAATGTGACTACTAAATAGTTATTCATTAGACTTGGGTCAACTATGAATTTTGCTAAATAGCCACCTAGATGACTGCTCGATAGGAAAAATTCTGAGCAAATAGCTTAGTATATTATTACTGTGATTCAAACAAATAAAAATAAGCAGGAGCTCACATAATTGTAGACTTTGTTTAGAGTTTTTTAGACTTCGTAGAAACTTGCATAAAAATAACATTTTTTAGTTAATCTTAGTCATACAAGTCTTCTGTTCTTTCCTTCATTTGTATTTCCAGATAATATTGACTATTGTAAAAATTACAACTACAATAGTAATGCTGATAAATATGTAATTTTACATTACAGAAATTCATTTCAATCACCCTCTTTAAGAATATTATCAATAAAGTAATGGCCCAACTAGTCAGTTCTTTTTACTGACTTCCATTAGTATAAGTTTTTTACAAATTTAGTTTTTTTATTATTATTAAAACCTTCCGTGGGCCTTAAGGAATATACAAAAAAAAATCCTTAAAAAATTGCACTTAGCAACATTCATTTTATTTATATACATAGATAATACACTATGTATTTTCCAACAAACACATCAATGCTATTTTAAGCATGTAAATAAGAGACAGAGAGATCTTAAGAGACCAGACTGATTCATCAATATTATGAATAGATTGAAAAGAGTCACTATTAGTTTTATAGAAAAATAAAATAATAGACTAGAAAATAGCAAAACTAACAAAACCACTGTCTGTTAAGTAGTAAAAGTACTATAAATTAATTTATGTTTGTTACACATACCTTGCAGGGAGTGTAGCCATCAGAAACTCTTTTAACACATAAATCCTTTTTTTACATTCGTTTAACTCTATTTCTGGATAACATTTTTCTATACGATAGCAACTATCATTAATTAAACTAAGAGAATTTTTTAAACATAATATATATAAGCTAGTTGGTTGTTTACGGGGCGACATTACTTTCTTTTTAAAACGATTTGACAAAACGCCAGTTTAATATGTAGGAAATTTAGTTTGTCACGCAAATAACGTTTATCGGTTTATATAAATTAGTCTCATTACACATGAATGCAGTGAATAATCATCTACTTTATTATATAGTAATTAAAAGATTATATTTATGTTAAGAACAACTTTCTAAGTATAAAATATTTACTTTTATTAATGACCGACAAGTGACAACTGACAATTTGTTATTTGAGAAACGGAAACGCTAAGTTTTTTGACAAATGACATTTACGACCATAGATGACTAATAAAATTTATGACAATTGTAATTTTTTTATTATCCAAAGATACTCACTCTAGATTAGAGCTTAGACTATTGTTTTTATTTTTGACCAAGATGCGAAGGCCTTTACTTATTTTATTATTTACCAAATGTATGGGATTAATTTAAATATGTACTTAGAGTGTATGCGTACTCGCTAATTTGGGCCGACAACCAATTAAAATAGTATTCACCTTTCTGCTTCAGTACTGATTTTTACGTATATTTTGCAGAAAATTGGAGATTGGATTTTAATTTATATAGTATTACTATGTTATGTTCGTATTATTTAAAATAAAAATATGTTTTTAAGAATTATATTGTTGGAATACATAGTAAGAATCAAAATAACTGGATGTTCTAATAACCATAATAATATATTTATCCAATGCCTAAGAAGTCCCCTATCAATACTTAATCTATTTTTAAATTAAAATAAAACGACTTTTTAATCATTTAATTTTCTTTATTAACCCCTCGAACAGCGCAAGCCCGCAGGCGGGTTGGTCACGTGACGTCTAAAAAATTCCGCTCACAGTATCAAGCCCCCTGGCGGCTTCGCCCGAGCATCCCACTTTGAATCCAATTTTCACTAATACAGAGTCTACTTTTATATGGAAAACTTGTGTTCATAAGGTTGACTATTAAATTTTACGTAATGGTAATACTGCGATATACGCGGCAACACAAAAATGACGCAATCCAACCAGTACATTGTGACAGTGCAGTTAGTGCTACAACTCGTTCGTGCGCTCCTGCTAATTATCAAATATAATAAGGTAAGTGCTTTATTAATTAATAACTATTGTGATAATTGTATTCCTTGATAAATACTAAAGCTATTTATAAATTCAAACTTATCGTTTTAGTTGTATTTTTTAATATTTTCGTATTATATAGACGGTCAAATTTCTCGCCTTGTTCAAGTGATTTCCGTGTGAATGTAACTAAATATACGTATTTACAATTAAAACAAACCCATTTGTTATAAAATAATAAAGAATTCAAAGCTAAAACGGACAAAAATGTTAAATAAAGAAACTTTATATCCACGGCCGCCATCTTGTAGCGGACATTGAAAATTCAATTAGCAAAAGTAGTCTTTATATGTAATGCCTAAGGCCTATAATAGCATCGCAGTCCATATTAGTGGTCAAAGTCGTAGGAATGTGGCATCTATTACATCGTTTTTTATGCTCGATACTTTTATAGTGCAATCTATTTTTAGATTTTATGTTTATATAAAATATTGAATATACGAACTTTTTTTTAAATATATTTTTAAATCTTCTTTTTCTTTTTATATTAGTTAGTTATATTTATAATTTGTATAATAATATTTATATATAATATTTTTATGTATGTATGTAAATGAAATATTTTTATTTAGATTTTATTTTTGTATAATAATATTGAATACAAGAAGTAACCATACAATATTTAGCGAAAACAGTCATTTGTTCAATTTTAAATTCCGTTCCGCCGTATACTACGTGTTTCGCGCGGCTATGCTTATGGATTAAATTTATATCAATAAATATTATAGTGCAATCTATTTTTAGATTTTATGTTTATATTAGTATTTATAATTTGTATAATAATATTTATATATAATATTTTTATGTATGTATGTAAATGAAATATTTTTATTTAGATTTTATTTTTGTATAATAATATTGAATACAAGAAGTAACCATACAATATTTAGCGAAAACAGTCCTTTGTTATAACAAACAAAAGCGCGCGCCGTATACTACGTGTTTCGCGCGGCTATGCTTATGAATTAAATTTATATCAATAAATATTATGAACTTATAAATATAAGTAATTATATATTCGTGTGTGTAATTTGTTGTGTTATTTTTTCAGCTTCAAAATGTGGAATCCGGGAGTGGATTCCCCGCCAAGAACTTTCTTGGACATCCTAGAAGAGGAGGATGAGGAGGAGGAAGTTCCATTATCAGACGTCGATGAGGAGATGGAGGAGCTTTTTGAAGAGATCGAGGTATTTACCATATATTTAATTTGATGTACGATAGGTACATTTTGAACTCTCACTTAATGTCTTGCTTTCTTTTTTTAAAGGACCTATCAGTACAGCCCCTCGAAAGAGGTGATGAGGCGGCCCTGGTGAACTGTGATGAAGAGGTATGGACCATATTTTTGTAATTTGATGTACGATAAGTACATTACAATTTCAACTTTCTAGCTATCACGGTTCATGTGATCCACCCTGGTGACAGACAGACGGACAGCAGAGTCTTAGTAATAGGGTCCCGTTTTACCCTTTGATTGATTCATCTGTATCGTCAATGATAACTATTTCAATTTTCAAAATCTTTTCAATATACAGAAATATTCGACTGTTTGAATTTTATTATATGTACAGATTTTACTAATAATAATAATAATATTGTAAATAATTATTTTTTTTTCTTTTTATCTTTATTGTTAGATCTAATTGTAAATTAAACATTTTATGAACATAAACATTTTTTATTTATAAAACCTCAATACATGTATCATAAGAAATAAATATCGACACTTATCGACTTTGTTCAAATATATGGATGTCACGTCACTACGGCCAATCGTCTTTTTTAGGTAAAAACGCTTGTTTTAGAATTAGTTTGTTTTCCTTTTTTTTGTATTGAGCTGGAACAAAACTTTATATTATTATCATAAATAAACCTTTATAATCCTTATCTAGTAAAATTCAATATAAAATAAAGTAGATTTTATGGAAAAAAATGTCCCTAAAAAAGTGTCTAACTTTTTTTGCGCTTTTCGCTTTTATTATTCTTACATTAGATATAGCTTTAAGTATTTTACATCTATAAATAGATAAACTATTAACCTAGAAATATCCGTTTACAGAACTAAGATAGGTAGTCTAGTTCTGTTTATATTAATCATTTCCCGCCGCGCGGCATAAAGTCGCGTAAAACAGTAGCGCGGCGGGTGAGTTTATGAACTCTAATGTTATTAGTATAATTTTTTTCCGTTTCTTGAGGGGTTAATTTCTTTATCATGAACATACAGTTACATCTACATGATTATTACATTTAATCATATACTAAGTTACTCTATACATGCATTTTACAAAGCTCTAAAATCTAGGTAAATAAACACTTATATTCTAATAAATATGATTTACAATTTCTTAAATGGATCTTAGTTATATCTTGTGCTATCTTGGTCGCGCAGATTATATTTTTATACATTATATAATTCATCTGTACGTGTGTCTTTCACTGAACTCCTCCTAAACGGCTGGACCGATTTTGATATTCTTTATGCTTTTGAGAGGTTTCCTGTTTATTTTAATCTAATGGACCCAATAAGTGGCGCTACAGTGGGGTTCTGAGACTTATTATTTTTTTTACTAGCCGACCCAAATGGTAGCTTCTGCCATCTGGGATTTAATAATTTAAAATAATGTTTGTAAAGTAATAAATAAATATCACGTCTTTCTTCTCGTCAATGTTTTTCACTAATTAATTTTATACATATTATCTACGTCCCTCTTTACTTTTATTAGATATAGAAAAACAGGCAGGAAAGGACTTGTCTTTTGCGGCGGCAACAGAACCTATAATCCGGGTTTACCAAATATGCTGCTACAGCCGCTAATTAAATATATAGATATTATAACACATTTTAAAATATGTATGCTTTAATAATTATACATTAATGTCAATAATAATTTGCGCGAATATTAACATTTATAATAAGCTAATATATTATTTTTTTTTATTCTGTTTCTTTTATTCTGTTTTTCAAGGATGTATACAAAAATTCGGTTTTATATAGGAACAATATGTAAATATAGGGTTTCTAAGCATTTTCATAAATAAGAAATACATTGAATATTATGGAAAGTAACAAATTGGCACCTTAAACAAGTCAAATAACGATAAACTTTCATAATAATATAATTTATTTTATACATAAATATAATATGATGAGGAAATATTTTCAATAGTTATCATCATTTTTTTAATATTAGTATCACATCATTTTCACTTTGACTTTTAATATAACACATTTAACATTTTTTTCTACCAAACCTCCTATGAACTTTTCAGCATATTAAAAAACCGTTATCTACCAAGGCCGGCATTGTCGAAACACTCATCGATATTGTATTGATTTGAGTCGTTACGTTGTAAATGAATGATTTAATATTGTTTTCATTGCCAATTATTAATGACGAAGTAATGACATGAATGGATACAATATTGGTGACTAACTATGCCAAGACCGCCGCGGCGGTCTTCGGCTCAGGAAAAGCTTTTGATTAAATTTTGTCATATGAAATTTGAGTTGTCTACTATTTTTTATTCACAAAAACTAATGAATTTATAGTATGTAAATTATCAAGTATTTATTTTTCTTGCTTGAATAATCTACAGAAATCGCGTTAAAATCAATTCGCTCGGCAAATAATTACATAGAGCAGTTTTTAGGCACTAATATACAAATAATAATCATAGGTGTATAGTACAATTTTATTTTTAAGTAAAAAAAAAAATAAATGTATTTCACTACCGATTTTCTATAATAATCTACCATAATATCTTTGGTACAAGAATAAAAATTATTCCGCTAGTATGTTATTTTATAACAATATGATTTGGCGATGTTATTATTCTAGAAGCACGAAATAAACTATAGGTACTGTACAAAAAATGTACATTTCTTTAGTTATTTTAAGGGATTAAAAACTTTTTGATTTAAAAGAAGGATATTGGTACCAGAATTTATAAAATACTTTCCATAATATCATAGCAAATAATTTTTGTACACTGATAATAAAAAAAATTATAAATATATAATATTATGTTTAATATTGATATACATATAAATTGAACCTACTATTCATAAGGAGATGGTAGGTACTAATAATACATTTTTTAATATTTTTAATGGCTAGACAGATTAAAATATCTCCCTGTGTAAAGAAACAGAGAGGTATTTTAATCACACAATTATTCCAATTTTAAAATCTATTTTTATCTATTTTTTTACTATCTATGTTTACATATTCATTATAAATCTAAATAGTAAAAATTTTTGGCACTAGGCTTTATATATTAATAATTATTTTTTTTCTAAACAATATATTTTATGTAATCCTAGCTAACGAGAATTAAAGGGACAATGTTTATAAAGTAATATATATATATATATACCAAACAAGAAAATAATTGTTACACTCTCACGCAGTTTGACTTTAACGCTAGATGGCGCAACTTACCCTTAAATCGTTAAGGTTTTCGGCCAAGCCGTTTAGTATTAAACTAGTGGAACCCGCGGCTTCGCTCGCGCTAAATCTAGGGACGATCCCGAGCGAAGTGAGGGTGAGTCGCTTGTTAAGATAAACATTTCCATCATACATTACATATGTATAACTCTAGCGGTTTTGGCAGCGCACGCCAGAATAGCTCGCAGATGGTAGATTTTTTACTACTTACTTGATACTTATCGTCATATTTTGGACAATTCACACAATATCTTTATAAATTGTAGCCTATGTGATATTCTGATGTGTAAGCTATATTATTGTAAAGTTTCATTAAAATCCATTCAGTAGTTATTACGTGAAAGAGTAACAAACATCCATACATCCATACATCCATACTTACAAACTTTCGCGTTTATAATATTAGTATAGATAATTTGAAATTTTAATCAGATTAAAATAATTATTCTTTATGCTTTTGCCTGATTCATTTTTTATCCAAGCTTAACATTTAGTCCCACTTAATTTGAAATAGAAATTTTTTAAAATCTAAGATTTGGCATACACTATCTAACTCTAATCTAAAAACCTAATCGCATCGAACAATTAAATGTTCAGTGTATTAATAATCAAAATGAATAATCAAAAAGTGTATATTTTTTATAATTAAAATGTTTATTAATAATTGACCGCCAACAATACGTTGGTCGTCGTGTCGATTCTCTCGTTCGTTTCTTAACCCACTAGCTACATTATACCCATCCATTTGATTATCTTTAAACTTATGATTCGATATAAACGAATCATCATCTTGTCCACTTTCATCACCTGAATTATTCCGCCTTATATTCTCAAATATTCCTACTTTCCTAATATTTACTTTTTTATTATTTAAATACTTTGAATTATATTCGACCATATTTCGGCCATTTCGAAAAGCGGATCAGAGTCGCTTATGAGAATCCGTGCTTGAACTCTTAAGGGATCCGAATCTTTTAGTTTGGCAAGAACTGCTTGTTCTTTCTCTGTCTAGACTTGCTGCTCGTAGAATGAGTCCCCGGGATTGGATTAAGGGAGATTCTGATCGTGCCTGTAATATATTAAAAAGTAATGGTTAGTATAATAAATTTTATTATATCCTCCTGATCGATTTCGATCACCACAGGTTATCTCACTGAGACTTGCCAATAATAAGGGATAAAATAATATTTGTATGTATTTTTATCTAAAATAAAATAAAATAAAGATATATGTATTTTTATCTGAAAATTTTGTTTAAAAATATTTTTTATTTCGTATATTTTATAAGAGATTCCAACTATTACGTACCTGTTCACCAACAGATCCAACTCGATGATGTCTTCCCGTAATGCTTTCAGTAAAAGAAGTCTCAAGTGACCTGTGTGATGCCTCGCTATTGGATTGTGATAGTAATTGTGTAGTAGAATTCGAATCATCCATATTAGAAAGATCATCTGGACTATCTTCTCGTTGTGGTGTATCGGATTCCTAAAACAAAATTTTTGTGTAATCAGTTATTTAAATATCAATTATTATTGTATATGTTTATATTTTATTTAGAAAGCTCAGGCTTAAATCTTTTGTCACATTAATAATGTACTTTCTATTATAATTTTCTCAACAAAAATGAAAACTTACCTCTTCTAAATCTCTTAATGCGCACGGATAGTGTAATCTTCTATTTTCACTTTCTCTTCCCATTTCTCGTTCTCTTTTCTGAAGTTCATCAGCAAGCATCATCACCTCCCAGTCGCCTCCACCGCCTGTAAAAATTGGATTCTCCTTATAATAAAAACTATAACAATCAGTAAATGCTTATGAAAGGTTTTTAAATTCCATTTCAAAACCTTTCATTAGTTTTAATTAAAATTAACTAGCGACTCGCCCTCGCTTCGCTCGGGCTCTTCCCGAGATTTAGCACAGGCAAAGCCGGGATCTGCTAGTTATGCATATAAACCTTCCTCTTGAATTACTCTATCTATTAAACAAAACCACATCAAAATCCGTTGCGTAGTTTTAAAGATTTAAGCATACATAGGGATATAGGGACAGAGAAAGCGACTTTGTTTTATACTATGTAGTGATAAACATCCTTAATGATAAAAAATCGTTGATACCTGTAATCGGTGAAACATTCCCCTGAATTGATAAGCCACGGTTTCGTCTTGAGTTGCTCTCAACAAATTCCTCAAAAACTGGTGTTCGAGGAACTGATTCGGAGTCACTGTTCGACGATGTCGAAGTACTGAAATATAATTTGTTTAGCAATTCTCATTTGCCAACGTATTGAATACTTAATGGAGTCAATTATTTTAATTATGAAGTACACACCTTTCACTCCAACTATAGTCGCTTCCTATATCCAACACCACTTCATTGCAGTTAGTTTTCGGCGTCGCACCACGATTGTAACCAAAAAAGGAGCCAAGACTGAATTTTCGAAGTTGCTGTTCGGAGCTTTGTTCTAAAAAATACGCAAAAGCTGTTTAAAAAATAACGCTATTAAGTTATACTCGTATCTGTTGTGAGGAACTCTTTAGTCAATAGAAAAATGTACTTTATATGAAAATAAAACCTGCATAATTGGACATAGCAAGTAGGTTTAGTTAATTAAATATGTATATTAAACAAGTATATTATTCGTGTTGCGCTGTTCTACTAAAATATACATGGTTTAAAAAGCTTTTTATATACTCACTTCTTTCTTTTTGTTCTGAGTGATGCATTCCAGTGTCAACAGATAAAGTTTTCTTTATTTTACTCTTGGTGTTGTCGAGGTGAGTGCCGAAGAAATGGAAAGGTTGTATTGCTCGTCTATTTGTTCGGAGACTAGATTGTTCGGGACTGAGCAGTGAACGGTTTTCGGAAGTCATGTGTGGTGATATTGGCCTGAAAGAAAAAATAAGATCGATCGATAAAATTAATCAGATATAGAACTAGGTCATAAGAAGTAGGACAAGAAGCTTCAGAATCAATATTACCTCGTTAAATCTTGTAATTCCATAGACTCTTGATAATTTTGATCTTCCCAAGATTTTCTTTGCCTAAGCTTTTCTGCACGTTTTCTTAAATACGTTCCTGCTTTACCGTCTAAATTTAAATCTAATCTCTTCGATTTGCTTACAGACCAATCTTCTTTACTTGATGATGTTTGAGCTGCTCTATGTGATAGTGAATCTGCTAAGCTCTGTAGTTCTGAATACGATAGTTTAGTCAAATCTATTCCTTCTGTCAATTCTGTGAGTTTTTCTTCAGACAAATCTGTAGTCGCTACTGGTTTTGCTGTTTGTCTTGCCTGTAGATCATTATCGGATGCTTTTTGTTCTTCAGCACTTACTTCTGGTGGCGATGATGTAAAGACTGTATCTAGGGAATCTCCTCTCTGAAATAAGTTTATGGAGAAGGATTATTATATATTAATTTACGTATAAAATTGCTTGAAAAGAGATATTTATATATATATATTTTAGTTTATAAATGTAAAGAATATTATAGTACCATAAATCCTTCTTCAATTCCCGACATGTCTTCGCTCCCTGAACTATTCTTTGATTGTGGCTGACTCTGTACTATTCTTTCATTTTCATCTTTGTAATATAATTCTGACTGTATTGTTATTGGAAGTGATCCTAAACCTAGCCTTTCAAGTTCTTGAATACGATTTTGTAGTTGACTTATTATTTCATCTCGCTTTCGAACTTCATTTTCTAAACTGTTAAATCTGTAAAGATATGCGTAGTATACATAGATTTTTAATACTATTACAACAAAATCATGGTGACAAACTATAACATACCTTTCCTGAAACTTTCCTTGCACTTCATGTAAATGACCTTGTATGACTTGTTTTATCCCAAATAAAACTTCTCCGAAATATTCTTGCTCTTCGATGGAGCCTAGAAGAAGGATTGAGTTAACGAAATATTGTCTTCTATAGTTATAATCATAGAAATCAGACTAAGAAATTTACCTCTTAATAGTTTACGTTGATTTGCTACAGCGGATATTAAGGTCAGCTTGGGCTTCTCTGGTACCCTTATGTCTTCTGGCCTTAGAGATTTATAATCATAAACCGGATCTATATTTGATTGTAATTCATATTGAGGCTTAACGTTTCTCTCTATGTCATTTCTAATTGATTTTGGGTCTATTCTAACGTTAACATTACTTTGGGCTAATGCTGGCGTATCAGGTAATTTAATGTCTGATGTTTGGGTGGTTGGTTGCGCAATCTCAATGGGAGTTGGCATTTCAAAGACTTCATCTACCATGTCTATTGGGATACTTCCAGGAGGTGAAGGTAAAGTATGTCGATGAAATGTTACACTTTTAGAAAATTTTGAATGTCTTGCAGCATATCCCTCTATCGTAGGTGCTCTTATGAGTTTGCGCATTTCATTACTTTTTTCAGGACTGTCAGTCGGAGTAACATCTTCCGATAGTTTTTTTAATATTGATTTGAGAGTACGTCTTTCTAAAGTTTCATTGGATCCATGACTATCGACAGAATCTATAGATTTTCGCTTGAATTTTCTTTTATCCATTGTACTACCTTCAGAATGGCTTCTTGTAAGAGTGTCACAAAGTAGATCCTCTGACGAGCTTGCACAATCTAGGCTAGAGCTTCTAATTTTTATAACTTTTTCAAGTTCTGCCAGTTTCTGTCTTTCATTTAATATTTTGAGTTTTTTCACAAATGGCAAACCACCATATTCTGGAGACAAGTCATCGATTGACCTATACTTTTTATCTTTGGATAACGACGCTCCTTTTGATGTAGATATTCTATCCTGGGATCTGGTCACAATATTCTTTTTGGGTGACAAAGTTAACAAATCTATAGGTTTTTCTTGGACGGGTTCTAGAGGACAACTTTTTGGTTTATCTTGTTGGGCTTGTTGCCTTTCACTATCAATATTATTATTATCTATTTTAACGAGTTCCGCTGTATTTATCAAAGGCACACTTATATTTACACTTTCTGAGACATTAGATCCTACTGTGTCTTTTAAAACATTTTCGGTTTCTTGTTTTTCATCAATACTAGATTTACTATAAGTTTTAGATTCTCCTAATATAGCAGCTTTTTTAAGTTTAGACCATGGCTTTTTATTTTTTAATTCTTCTTGCTTTTCTTTGGATTGCACTGGATTAATTTCAGCAGCAGCTTTATCAGTAACAGTTACAGTTGGTGTTTTGATTTTTTCGATAGATGAATTATCATTCTCTTTTGAGGAGTTACCACTTTGTAATATTTTGAGTTTATCACGGAAAGTCGAACCCATAGATTTGGCTGGCGATTTTATTTTACTGACAACTGAATGAGGTATAGATATTAAAGCCCCATCGGATTTTTGGGTAGGTTCGACTACTGCTGCAGGTTTTTCACTGAGATCTTTACTTAGCGGTTGGCAAACAGCGGTCCCATCACTTTGTACTTGCAATATTTTATCTTTAAAACTAACCTTCGGTCTGGTAGTTCCATCACTTGATCCAGATGAATTTTTTCTTGATGTTTTCGTTGTCGGACTTTGTAATTTACCCGGTGAACTAGATTCTGAACCTTTTCGAATTGGGCTGAGGTTTTTTACGGTAGGACTCAAAGGACTTTTTATTGAACTAGGACTAATCGTTTCAGAACTGGATGGTTGGTTACTGCAAGTAGGGGTTAACTGATTCTTTTCTCTTTCTTCTTTTGCTTTTAATAGCAGAAGTCTTTGTAACAAGGGAAGTCCTGCACCAATAACTTCAGGCTCGCATTCAGCCGTAGAGCTAGTCGATGGGGTTGGTTGAGTAGGAGGAGGAGATAATATTGAAGACGTTGAAAGTCTTTGCTTTGCAACTTTCTCTTCACGGTCCTAATAAATTAAAACTTATAATGAGCTCAAAATAATCATGGATTCTATCATAATAAAATATACATACATTTGCTTACTTATATATAAAAATCTAGTCTAACAGAAATGTTACAAATATAATATTGTTACAGTATTTGTATCATCTTCAATTTTCAATTCTAGAGCTCAATTTCATATAAAAATATATTTAACATACTTAAAGATAATAATATGTGTATTTTATTGTACCTGTTTTTCTTTCAGTAGTTTTAAACGCGATAGAAGGGGTAAGCCTGCTCCAATCGGTGAAGCACTTTTCTCACCATCTTTGCTTCCAGAAGTTGTCTCTCCATTATCCTAAAAAATATAATTTATCGATTTTTAGTAGATCAAGATTTACAAATTAGAAATTATTTTAAAGGTTACTTTATTTTTGTAGTAATCTCTCTCACCGTCCCTAAGTACGTTTTAACGATATTTAAAGATTTTGCAGAAAAACCGGTATTATTTGAAGTTAAAAGTATCCTCTGTGTTGAATCCTATTACGCACTATCATTTTACGAAACACCGTCAAAATCTCTACAATGATTTTCTAGTGATGCGTTCCCAGATAAATAGACAGACAGACAAAAATAAAAAAAACTATTGATTCGGCTTCTGTATAACAATAATAAATATTTCAATAAGGTTTTCCAAAAAATATTATCGGTACATTCAGTTTTTGGGTCAGATTTGAATTTTCAAACTGTAAGCTAATAATACTAGCACTTACATCTAAGTTATGGGCTTGAGAGTCATCACTTTCAACGCGTGGCATACGACGAAGTTTTGGCTCACTGCTGGATAAAGCTTGTAGTTCTAGGGATTCTCCTGAACGTCTTCCTGTTCGTGATCTACTTCTGATTGCGTTTCTTATACCCTATATATAGATAATTAAAATATTAATATATTTTTCATTTCATATGTATAAGCACTATTGCCTCGAGACATTAAATTAGTCTTAAGATTTTTATATACAAAAGACAACTAACCTTAACATCCGTTCGTAATTTGTGTACTATTCTCTTAGATGCACTGTCATCTCCAGCTTTATCTGGGCTTATTTCATCTGAGGAATTAGAATTATATTTAATATGTATAAAATATAATAATAATTTAAATTAATAACATCATACCATTTTTTTAAATCTTTGCAATCTTTGAAAATCACTAATCATTTCCTTAATGTTGAAAATTAAATTTTCAAATTTATACTCGGCTAAACCGAAAATATTCTGGCAATAGTCACATCATCTACTTACTTTTGGCGTATTTTCTCGACATATTTTTCGCTTCCTGCAAACGTTTTCTGCCGAGAGTTTGTAATATATCTTGAGCTTCAGGGTAATCTTTCATGGCTGCTAAAACATCTTCGCGTGAGAGAGAGAAAAGCTCTGAGTAACCTACAGATCTTACGTCTGCTGTACGTCTGCAAATAAATTTGTTTTATTATATTTTGTGATATTATATTTTGTTTAAAGGTAACCACTAGAGTGACTAAACAATTATTATTCATGATTAAATTATTCAATATTTTATATTCAGCCTTCTTTCGCCAAGAGTGGGATTAGGCTATAGTTAACTACGCTGTTTGACCAAGTTTGTGTTGACGGACTGCACATGTCACTTAATATCTACTATCTTTATATTCCATTAATAAGATTTTGTTTTACAAAATGCATATGTACATAATATTGCCTATAGAAGTAAAATAAATTCACGCAATTGCACTTATAGAGCCAGTCTGGACATTTTTAATTAAAGAGAAGATAGCACTTAGTACCAAATAAAGCTATTGCAAACAAAGATAATTGAAAACACTTAGCGACACTGATATAAAGTATTAAGTTTCTTCATTTAAGAGGGTATTGAAAAGAAAATGTATGTCGTTGAAAAATTTTATCGTAAGAGTTTTGATGAAAAACTTTATCACCATCATATATTTGAACATCTAATCTAAAGCTATACGAAATTTTACACCGATCTAAATCTCACATAAAAGTAACATACGCTGAGGATCACAATAACCATTAAGTATTTTATGCTTAAAGACTTCTATGTACATATTTATATCAGCTTTCAGTGAAATCATGTTTATAAGCAAAGTGACAAAATCCATAAAAAACGAAGACTAAGATTTCTTAATTAATCAAACCTTATCTTTCTTATCGTACTTTTCGTTTACTTTACATCTTTTGAGAATTAAAGTAACTTACTTGTTCAGACCATCAAGATTTAAAATCCCAATTTCACCGAAAAAATCTCCAGCTTTCATAGTTGTCAAAACTCGCCCTGTTTCTGATATTACTTCTAAAATACCATCAGCTATAATAAACATTTCTCGTGCCACTTCACCTTAAATATAAGTAAATATTCGTAAATCATAAATATATAGAACTTTTTATGATTATAATTATTGGTATAAATGTAAATATTAATACCTTTTCTGCATATAGAATCTCCGGGAGTAAAAATATAAGCTTTCATTTTTAAAACCAAATCATGAAGAAATTCTGGTTGGCACTCTTGGAAGATGGTAACCTAAAATTAATGAACAAATAAATAAATATGTTAGGACTTTATTATACACAGGGCAGTTCCATGGTAAGCTATGAGGGTTATGTTACGCATACCAGATAGTACTATATAAATTTAAATACATTCGGATTATAAATATAAACAGCTGTAACTGGGGTATTAAATACTCATGTTCAACAAATAAATTGCCCAGCGGGTGTGCTGTACCCCACGACCGCTGGGACAGCAAGTAGAGTCACTACAAACTGAACCAAACGTGTCGTCAAATTATCAATAAAACTTATGGTATACTTATAATTAAATAAATTTATGGCGTCCAATGTGGGATAAGTTAAAAAATAAAAGATTATATTTTCCAGTAATATTTACCTTTTTCAAAACACTTAAATTTACATGCAAAGCTAGTTCAGTCTTAAGCTTATCCGGTAGTAGTCCTAACGCTGTGTTAATATCTCCACCTCCTTGGATTCTTCCTCTCGACCACGAATAATCGTACCAACGTAATACGCGACGCTTCATACCTCCTGGGACCTGTCAGGTAAGAATATGAGAAAAAAGTTATCTTTTTATCTAATAGACGTCCATATCTCACACGGCGATATCGGAGATTGGAGATCGTGTGATCAAAATTCAAACCATGATCAATACTGTTTTTTTACGAATTTATACGAAAGCTAAAAAAATGACATTACCTATAATTGGTTGCTTATTTATTTATTTATTATTTATTGCGCCTCAGTCAATGTGCATAATATCAAATCAGAACCTTATAAGACTACATACTCTTAGATGTACTTGATAAAGAAAAATACTTATTATAGTATCAGACTACTTCATTGAAATAATAAATACGTCAATCTAAAACAATGAATATAACATTGTTTCTAAATGCGTCATCCACTATAATATTAACTGCAACAAATTCGATAAACTTTTAAAAAGTTAAAATGAAGCATCCTTACGAATCTTTTATGTGTATTTTGTTTATCATTTTATGGTCAAAATATGAAGGATATTGCTACATATTTTAAAATAGGTAAGTACTTGAAAAGCTAATTTTTTAAGCGAATTCCAAAGCAAAAGCTTTTATAATATATTTTATGGGTATCGGAAAATTGAACTATACGAGTACGTGAATTATCTGAGGATATTATTAATGTATTTAAATATTAAACAATATAAAAATAATAACTTCAAGCTTCTTAATCATAGCGTATAATAATTTCCATGATTCATAATCATATTAATATGATTTGTGATTTCTATTACAATATTATTAATTATAAAAGTATATATTTGTATTTTTCAAGACGAAACAAACATTACATATTTTTTCATTGATTTAGTTTATGGCATTGAAAGTCACATATACAGAAGACACTTGATTTACGATTTATTCTTCCGCAAGGTAATATTGTATTCCAAATCATCAAAATAATATCTTTTACAAATATGAACATAACTTTTATATTTTTACCCATTGTAGGCCCAAAAGTTACAGAGTAATTTACGAGCAAATTAGGTCAAGTGCACACGTTTCTACTTTAAGGGCCGGGAAGAATACAAAACGTGCCTACTTTTCGTTTCAACAAAGTCTACTTTCAACTTTCAAGATTTTTGCCTAAAGCTAAATGTTAAAATAGTGTGCTTACAACTACTCGTATTTGTATTCAATTTAATTTTTCGTAATACATAATATGATATTTATTTATAGTAATATTATATCATTTGATCAGCAAAGTTTGAATATATTTAAAGCAGTATTTGATAGGAAATGGAGCCGGACAAAACCAGAGGTTTTGTGTTCGTATCACGAATCGGGGCAATTTATTGGTTCTTTTTGGTAAAAAATAATATAGTTCTGTTAAATCGTGGTCCCACTGGAGTGTGCCAATATAATATCTCTATCACGTAATTTGCTGTTGTCAGTGCAATTGGCCAATGTGGCCGAAATGGTTATATATGGACATTAAGTTACACGTATTATTTTTACTAGATCTTTACTTACTTTGTGATGCCTCATATAAGTCTTCGCCCCGTCTAACAGGCGTTCAAACTCTAGCCTATTGGCATTTCTATTAGTGATGACATTGCCCACTTGTCCTACTATTGTAGCAAAGATGAACACGCCGATCAAATAGCTGACAATCGTGAAGACATATCTGTATAAAAGGAAATTTATTAATAACTACTTTGAATAGATTAAAGACTGATGACATAATACGAGTGACTGAATAATTATCAAATTTTTGAATCATAATAACGATACTGATACAAATATAATAAGTCGCATAACATAAGCGAACTACACACAAAAGCCAAATTCAAAAATAAAACCTTAAAAAAAATATGTTTACATAACAATATCAAAAATAAAATAACTGTGCAAAGTTTTCGAACAGTTGCAATAAAACACGTCAAAAGTAAAGAAAAAATAAGCGTCAATATTTACCAAAATGGCGGTTTCAAACAATGAAGGCTGTTCGAAAACTTTCAAATACTTCCCGAAACTATCAATCGATGAGGAAAATAAAAAGGAAGAAATAAAAAAAACAATTTCATAACAAAATAAACCATTTCATTCACATCAAATGTTACCCAAAGTTTCGCTGCAAAGCGAACAGCCTCCAAATTTCTGCCGCCACCATTTTAAGTTTATCATGCATCAAAATGGCTGTTTTCCCTCGATACGTATTCACAAAGAATAACAGTAGTGCCTCTGTTGCTTGTAATTAGGTCTGAATAATTAGCTCTTCATTCAAAACATTATTTATGTTCGTTTAAAATTTAAACTGAATAGTGCAAAGGAATAATAAGTTAATAAAAACTTACCTTCTTCGTATTCTCATACGTGTTGTTTATTTATTTATAACAACAAAAGCACTGACAAATTTTTAAGAATTTACGTGTGAGACAAAACAGTCATTATGAAAACTGTAGCTTTTTAAAGAAACACCTTAACATTGGTCAGATCATGGTAAATGTAGATATTTTAACATCTCGTTTAGCTAAAAGTGTTGTTTTTATGAATCTTTCTACAGATTCTTCGTCGTAATTTATAATGTTAACGATAAGAGATAAAGAATAGGTATATAAATAAAAGTACATATATATTTAAAATAATCGAATTAGAGGCAGATAAACAAAAGCTGATTTAATTGTAAGCCAATATTTGAATAAAGTAATTGAAAATTCTAATCGATAGTAATCACTTCTACTCTTTTATATAACCTAACCTTATACGAGTTCGTAAACAGATTCTCAATCCTGAAATGAATTCTGTAGGCACTGAAAGTCAACAAGTCGATGGGAAGATTCAAGAGGGCTTTAAAAATGTATTTAAACTCACACCTGATGACACCACGAGATTTTATCAAGCCTTATCTGATGTTTTTGATGAATTTTGCCAGACAGAATTATTATCATGATGATGTCCGCATATTAATCGTGTATAATGCAGAGCTCAAGTAGTAATACCTACATGTAATTAATTAAATGAAGTTTGCCAGAATAAATAAAAAAAAATTATTCGCAATTTTTGACTTCATTAATCTAGTTAGTAAGTAATAAGATGATGTCATTTTGGTTGTTGTTATTTGGGAAAATAATTTTTTTAAGGAATATCAGGAGGAAAAATAATCATTAATACCTACAATATGATCGCTAGCAATCAGAGCTCAAGTTACAATAAAATTACCTATATACTTAATATGTTAATTATAATTATTGTGGAGCTTATTATTTCCATCTATATTTTACTGACAAAGTGCATTTTTTGTCTATTTTCTTATTTAAAACGTAAGTAAAATTTATAGTTGTTTTCCAAAAAACCTAAAACATACACGTTTGCTACATTTAAATTGGTAGTGTAAGTGACTGACACTGCCTCAGTGGTCTATTTTGTAGCATGCAGACCAAAACAAAGGTTAGATTGGGTCAGGCCATGTTATTGAGATTTTCTGTAAAGAAATTCGTAGGCAGGAGTTAAAAAATACACCCATCCCCGTGCCTCAGAAGGACGTATTATGGCACTCGATTCCTACCCTTGTTTTTTATCATCGGCTTGAGTCGAATTGTGAAAGTGAATATAGCATACTCGTACAGTACTATATTATTTTATATCACTGAAAATGAAGTATTTCCTGTGGGGTACTCGCCTATTGTTTGAATAAGGTACCGGAAGAATGCCAAGACGAGAAGACTAAATAAAAAAATGTTATTCATTTTATTAAATTTGAAAAAGTAAATTGTGCTTAATTGGAACGCCTAAGCGTCAAAATAATTGAATTGAAATGAATTCTTATATAAAAAAACTACTGTTTTACATAGATAGTCCATTTAAGATGTCAGTAAACTTTTTAAGTGAATGGCGGTATTGTCAGTCTGTTGGCGGCTGGCGAGACGCTAAAGCTTTTGAAAGCACTTTATTGTTACTATACATGTGTATGTGTTGGTGTAATTTTTTTTTCCAAAAAAAAGGTTGTAATTCTTGTATTATACGTGATATCTTTGACAATTTTTATTATTATAAAATAGAAATATATGTTTTAAGACTATTCTAAGAATAACTATTCTAAAATATTTGCTTACATTGGCTATAAGAGATTTCTTATTTTTTATCATTATTTGTGTCTAAGGTTTCCGGGGGAGAAGGGATAGAGCAAGGCTAGTTTTAATTGATTTTATCTGACTAGAGGTCGATCGAACGTGAGATTATTTTTGATCGACTACCAAAAGGTTTTCAGGACTTTCATAACTGAGGACTTTCTTCATACTTTTATTATTGCATATGTTTATAGCTCTACCTAGAGTATTCCAATATAATTCTATAATTCTTCAATAACGGGTGGTATAATTTTTTTGTGATTTTTAAGTCTTGAGAAAACCTTATGTATTGTAAAAAGAAATCAACTTTTTTACTAATATCGAAAAAACAATACTTTTAAAATCTTTTGTGTGTGTGTGTGTGTAACAATTTAATAAAATTAAATATATCATATATTGTATAAATGTGTATAAAGTATAAATATTAGTTCGTTAGCGATCTTATGTTTCGAATAAAATACAACTAGCCGACGATTCAGAGTATCTTAGATGGTCTTGTGGTCTTGTTTATCCAATCAATGTCTTATTGATGAGAGAATATAATTTTGCAAAGTAAATATTTCACAGGGACTGAGGGTAGTCAACTTGATTATTTTTGAGATAAAGTGGTAAATTAGGATAATGTTACAAAGTATTAAGTTTAGTTTAATGAAAAGGTAAATTTTTTTGTATACGTTGGGACATTATTACATATTATTATAGTTTATCTTCCATCGAATAATATTATTAATATGTGGGCACCGAAGGGAGAAGACGAGATGAGCTCCCGAAATTTACTGTACCGTTAAATTTGTTCACTTTGACTTAGTTATCTTATTAAAGCACTTCCGATACTAATTTTCTCGTACTCCAATATCATATAGAATTGCCAATAACATATAATATTTTATTTATTTTTATATTTTTATTATTTATTTATTTATTTATTTAATGACATATATATTATACTAGCGACTCGCCCTCGCTTCGCTCGGGCTCTTCCCTAGATTTAGCACAGGCAAAGCCGCGGGATCCGCTAGTTATGCATATAAACCTTCCTCTTGAATCACTCTATCTTATAAAAAAACCGCATCAAAATCCGTTGCGTAGTTTTAAAGATTTAAGCGTACATAGGGATATAGGGACAGAGAAAGCGACTTTGTTTTATACTATGTAGTGATGATGATTAATTTTGTATTCACAGCAGTATGGTGTTTAGTATGGTTTTTCTTATAGATCTCGAAGTAAAAAATAGGTTATAGTATTTATGAAGTAAAAACATTAATATACATTACAGGAAAGGCAAATAATAATGGGAAGAAACCTTTATGTTTCAGCTTTAATTGCCCTCGTTTCGAAGGGAGGCCTATTCCCAGCAGTGGTGTAATAGGATTGAATAATACTCGACAAGTCCCCCATTTTCTGCGATTTTACTACTAGATATGGAAGCCAAATTCAAAAACAATAGCAAATATTTATGCAGGTTCGAATTCTCAAACACAACTGCCACTACAAGAATATTAATCTTACAGTCGTCTGTGAATTTTATAAAGCGCTATCCATCATTGAATTAATTTTGTTACAAGCCACTTTGTGTAATTGAAGGATTTACTTGTCATTTTTCAAGATTTCATCCAATTTTAACAAAGTAATACAAGGTTTAACTGTTAAGCCAATACCATTATTCTTCTCACAGTGTTTCTTGTACTGTACTTACCCGTTACTTGGGTGCTAAAGCTAAATAATGCAGATATTATACTAATTTGGCTCAGTTTATTGTTCCTACATCCCTACTTGCTGCGCCAAGTGTGCCGGTAGCGGGTTCGAGTGCCTGAAGGCGTTTTTGCAATACGGGCAGTGCTTATGTTTATAACCTCAACTTTATAAAATTAAATATACTATATATTTAATTTTATACAGTTGAAGAGTTTGTTTGTTAGTTTGGTTGAACGCGCTAATCTCAGGAACTGCTGGTCCAAATTGAAAAAAAAAAAACTTTTTGTATTGGAGAGTCCGTGTATCGGCTACATTACATCACGCTACGACCAATAAGAGCGAAGCATTAATAAAAGATGTTGCCAAAACGGGGGAAAATATTTCTTTTGATTTTCAGCCTTTTGAACGCGAGCGGAGCCGCGGGAATGAACATATTTAAAAAAAAATATAATATGAATATTGTGTAGTAGGTACATCAACTATCTGGTATCCATAACACAAGGCTTAACAAACCTTATGGCCATGGAACTAGATGGCGTTGAAGTCTTGACCTATTTATTTATTTGATTTACATCAGCTTTATATACGAGTAGCATAGGTACCTACTAGAATTTTCAAAGAAACGCTAGAATATAAAGGGTTAAACGTTTTAATTATTTTTATTTATTTGATTAATTTAATTCGGAATGAGGTAAATTACATCACACTGTGAGTTTCTTAATTCAATTAATATGGCCTAGAGGCAATTCGCTCGCTTGGAAAACTACATGAAGCGGATTCGGGACTCGAACCTTTCATATTTTCATGTGTGAAATATTTTCATCACGGCACAACCATCACCGTTGTAAATGGGACCTTCTTGAGAAAATTTGGTCGTTCAAAGCAAACAAAACACCGCACTATTTAAATAAAGACATGGCAATTCGTACTTGACCGCTGTAGCCCTAGTGAACAATGGTAAACCGATCCCATTTGCATTGAAGAGGTACCTTTCTTTATATGTATATATACAGTATATTTATCTATAGTCTATTTACTAGTATATATAGAAAAAATATTTCCTATTATGCTAGTGGTAGTAAATCTATACATACATATAATAAAATTATAACTTGGTAGAGTCTATACATTGAATATTTTTTGGAAATTTAAAAAGAAAGGCTAATTCTAGTATTTAGATTTTTGTCTGTCTGTTTGTCGGTCTGTCTGTGACCACATCACGTGAAAATTACTGGATGGATTTTTATAAAATTTGGTGTGGTTACAGCTGCTTAGACACTTTTTACCGCAGGAAATATTTCATTCCTGAGAAATCCAGACTAACCGCCAAAACGTACCCAGGTACGAGCGAGCGAAGCGAGGACGAATCGTTTATAGATACTATTGTTTGGAATAGGAATTGTTACTTCTTTTTAATTAAGACAGTTCGAAGTTGCGCATTCAACAAAACTTCTAACGTATTTCTTGTCTATTTCTATACCCTTTAGTTACGTAATTTAACACCTGAGTCAGTAATTAGATTGGAAATTTCAAAATGACCTAGTTAATAATACAGGTATTATTTAATAGAAAAAAAAACTAAAATGAGACTAAAAACTAATTAATTAACAGAGCTACTGAACAAGAATTACTGAACAGGTCTGGATGAAATTTGGCACTTTTATTTACTTTGGTATAGAAAAGAAGGTTAGGTGACTTCGTAAAACACGTCGGTGAAAACAATAAAGTTTTTAAAAAAATACTTTCTTTGTTTATAAATGTGTGATTTTAAGTCAAAATTACATAGCAAGCATTAGCAAAAAACAATATTAATAAGAATTACTGAAACACAAAATACTAACTTATACAGTCTTTCGAAATATAGTTCTGATTAAAAAATAACGGTAAACATTTAAGAAAATATACGAACAAAATTTTATGACTAGTGGCTTAATCATTATGAAATTTATGGACCAGCCTATAAAGAAGAAGTGGACTTGCGGCCTTCATCGTATATTTTATGGGTGTCAGAGCATCCCATAACTCTCATATATAAGCCCAGCAATATCAAGCCAGAAGCTATGTATTATATTAACAAGAAAAACTTTCGTCTGACAAGACTTAAAATGTTTAGTAGAAAAAATAGCTCTAATTGCACCTACTTAACCTGACGATACGTTTGGTTCAGTATGTGTACTTGCTGTGCCTATGGTCGCGGGTTCCAGTCCCGTTGAGATCATTCATTTGTTGATCACGAATGTTATGTTATGTACCAAAATATTATTATTTATTTATTATTAATAAGTCTCTTGCCTTACTTAATAATTTATTATTAGAATAGATCATAGTATATCTTCTTCATGCTTTCGTAAATGTGTTGTGATGAGAACGTTAATTAAAAAGTAATTAATTATAGTGTCGTATCTATACTAATATTGTGCCTGGGTTTGTTCGTTTGTTTTCTGATTATTAGACGCGGTCGGAGCCGCGGCCGACACTAGTTTATAATAATTAGCTAAAGCAAAATCTGTGTTCCTATTATTAGAATCTTTAAGGCTACTAAGCTCTTTCTTTGAACATCCCAATTTAGTAAGAAAATAAAAATTTAATGTATATTTGCTTTATGATCCGCAAATAAAATATGAAGGCGTCTAACAGTATTTGTGATTTATGATCTTTTGAGAGCTTTGTGAAATAAAAGCTTTAATTCGTAAGCTTTCATATTTAATAAAGAAATTTCTTACTTCTTAAAAAATCGCAAACGTTATTTATTAAACATCGTTGCATTCAAGAGAATGTACAAAAAAGGGGTCGTGTCTATTGGTCTGTATTAAATTGACTAGACAGATAGACAGTGCCACAGAAATTTTCTAGTATAATCTATACTAATATTATAAAGCTGAAAAATTTGTTTGTCTGTTTGGTTGAACGCGATAATCTCAGGAACTACTGGTCCGATTTGGAAAAATCTTGTGTTAGATAGTCCGCTTATCGAGGAAGGCATCACGCTACGAGCAATAGGAGCGGAGTATTAATGAAAAATGTTTCAAAAACGGGAAGGACCGGTGTTAGTTCTGCGAGGTACCATACCGCGCGACTCAGAGCGAATATGGTTTCCGGTCTTAAGAGCGCGTGCGAAGCCGCGGGAAATGCTAGTATATAGTACAAACTTTAAAATTTCTACGCTTAATATGCTTTTGTATATTAAAGTGTAGAGATTTTAAAATGTATTTTACCACAGTAAAGTACATCTTCTCAATTATCAAATGATAAAAATAAGCTATTCAACGAAGCATTCAGATATTCGATCATTAAATTGATTCGGAAGTACGACCTACTTACTACGATATGATCGCATCAATTTCCCTACATTCTAAATTTGGATTGAAATAAATGTAGCAAGGAGATGAAAATGTAGCGTCTGGTATGATAATGTTGAGAAGATATTCCGAAACGTTTCAACTACCAAATCCAAAATACTTTACTTACAGTTTTTCGCCTTATTTCCTACACTAGTGATGTAACCTCGTTTTGCTTAAATGAAAAAAGTTACGTAATAGAAAAAAGTTACGTAATAAATCTACGTAACTTTAATACCTTTACTTTATATATAATACTATAATTTTTTTTAGATACTGTAGATTGTAGAGTACTTCCCTGCCCCAAAGTTCGTTCTATTTGACGTAGTGGGGGGCTCGGTAGCATTCGGTAATCCGGCCGGGCGTGAGGTCAAGAAACGCGTAGAGAAGGCCTACTTCGATGGGTAGTGTGTCATGTGGGTTGCTTCTAAGTCACTTTTTGTAATACTATCTTTTTTAGAGATACTGTTAGTTTGTAGAGTAGACTCAAACCCCCTAAACGTTGGTTCAACACGTCGCGGTAGCAAGCTCGGTAGCGACTAGTTATCCGGCCGGGCGTGAGACCAAGAAACGCGAGGGCCCACTTCGTTGGTCGGTGTGTCATGTGGGTTGCTCCTAGTACTTCTCTTATAGCAGAGTAGACTGTAGAGCAACCTCTTGGCGCCGGCCATCGGGGCGTGATGGTTGAATGCGTAAGCCATTCTGGGATGCCCCATTAAGACAGGTTTTGTTGGGGTTTTGTGGGTATTACTGACTATATAAGCTGGTCAGTAAGTCCCCCGTAACCACATAGTGTAGTAGTATAGTAGTATGCGAAAAGGCATTTTTCAAAATCAAAATAAAAAGAAAAAAACGATGGTAAGTAGAACGATAAATAGATAAATTCAAAAACTTTAGAACCTCAAACGTTCGGTTGTTTTTACAAGTCAACTTCCACTCTTGAAAAATGTTTACTGTAAAATTTCAATTTTAAATGAAGTAGGTAGCTCTACAAAAATGTTTTATTATGAATTCAGATTTAGTAGCCGTTGTAAAAATCTTGTGAGTAAAATGAATGCACTTTTATTACCATTCCAGGTCAATCTGAAGTGCTACTGGTATTTATATATGTAAAGTTATATAATATGTGTAGCGTGAGACAAAGGTAGCCCAGTATTAAAGCACTCGTCTGGATGGATAATGGAGTTGCGGGCTCGAATCCAGGTCTCGCTTGTCTAATATTTATATGTGCGAATCATTTCTAACATCATCACCAGTTGTGTTACGGTGAAGGAAAACATCACTGTTTTCGTGAGAAAACGTGCACTTCTGTATATTACCTTATATATATTATTATATCACAATGGTATATATTATTATATCACAATGGTAATATTATTATATCACAATGGTATATATTATTATATCACAATGGTAATATTATTATATCACAATGGTATATATTATTATATCTCAATGGTAATATTATTATATCACAATGGTATATATTATTATATCACATTGGTATGGTAAATGTTACGATCCAGAAACACATTTCTTTCTTTTTTTATGTTGAAAAGGGGGCAAACGGGCAGGAGGCTCACCTGATGGGAAGGGATCTCTCTCTGGACATTTGCAAGCCTGGCTTGCAGATGCGTTGCCGGCCTTTCAGGAAAGGGAGGAGGAGGGAGGGAAGGGGGAGTAAAGAGGGAGGGGGAAAGAAAACGGAGGATGAAGGGAAAAGGAAGGGAGAGAGAGGGTGTAAGGACGGAGAGTGGGCCCCCCGGACTCTCACTCACCAGACGAAACACGACAGCATAGCTGCCACTTCACGCCGGTCTTCTGTGAGAGAGTGCGGGCGTGCCGGCCCATTCGGCTGCTACCCGAAGGTAACAAGCATGGCACTACCACTGGTAAACAGTCTTTCCGTGCACATTATTGTCTTCATATACAATTTTCAGAGGCCTTCAGATCTCTGACCGTGCTTAAGTATATCAAATATTAAACTTTCAAAGGTCCTTCAAGTTCTTGACTTCACATTCCACTTACCTTTCAATTGTGTATTACGTAGAAAGAAAGTAGCTTTCTACTGGCACTCTCTTTTAAATCGCTCAAAAATATAATAAGTGTCCCTTAGTGGTTTAATAATCGTTCTTGAAATTTTGAGAACATTTTAAATATAATTTATATATTTATATAAACTATACATAGTTGTTTCAAGAAAATAATGTCTTCACTAAATCTCGTCTGATATTAACAAAAAAATTTATCAGTTAAATGCAGAGGGAAAAAAGTTCTTATATACTTACTTTGCATTTGCATATTTACGAGTATAAGAATATAATATAACTATACTACGTATACTACGTATATTATATAGATAAGCACGTATTCATTTATTACAAGTAACACCCTTACTTGGTTCGGGTGCGTCGATAGGTGATTTTAATTAGGCTATCAAAAAATCAAAAAAAAATCAAATATAAAATCTAAATTTTATATTTATAGACCGGTGATATAACGGTAGAAAAAAATTAAGACTGTTAGAATCATCCTAATAATGAGTAATTCGCTGAATTCAAAAGATAATTAAAAATTACTTTATAAAAAGATGGTTTTGAAATCTTTAAAGACTAAAAAAATTTAATCAATCTAGATTGTAACATCTTTTCAGATCTTCTGACTTCTTTTTTTAGAACAATCCCTTACTGACATTTAAAATTAAACTGTGCCGGTTTTGGGCTCTGAGCATTTTGCCACAGATGTTGCAAACGAGTGACTCTATTTGCATTTACGTTTGTGCTTCGTGATATTAGCTATCTACGTTTCTACCTTTACTTTATATATTCGTTTCGTTTCTGGTTATTTTAAGTACGATTTATTTTATTTAACTGTCAGGTACTAATATTCTTATGAAAATAACTTTTATAATCAATTATATCATAGGATGGAAGAAAGAAAGGCAGTTGTGCGAATCATTTTCTATCATGATTACGACTTGTCTGACGGTAAAGGAAAACATCGTGAGGAAACCTGAGTGTCTTAGAAAAAACCTAGCAAGTTTTTAGAAAGATATGTGAAGTCCGCCAACTCGCACTTGGCCAGCGCGGTGGACTACGGCCTGATCCCCTCGTACTGAGGCAGGCCCGTGCCTAGCAGTGGGACATTAAAAAGGGCTGATGATATAATAGGTATAAGACGACATCATTTGCATAACTAAAACTTTGTAGTTTACTTATTTTGAATACAAAATAATATATATTATTTGTTAGGCAAAGTCACAGTCGGATAGTAGTATGTTATTGTAACAAAATGGTACACAAGCAAGAGCTTAGAAACTTCAGAGAGCTGTATTTGAGTATTCTACTGTCGGAGATACACAGTAAAGTGAAAATACACACAGAGGAAAATTGATAGATACGAGTAAGTTAGGCATGCGACTCGAAGCTTGGGAAAATATAGAAAATTACAAAATTTACTATAACCCATTTTCGGAACTAAGTTATATTCTCATACTTTTAATTTCGCCCGTTAATAAGATTTGTGAAATTTATACTTAACATATTTGTCCTCTAGAGGATATAAATTAAAATTTTAGATTAGTTTGGTATGTTTTTCCCCAAAAGTAAAATGTTTGGTAGTCCCTTTTTTCACCCAGTTTGATCATCTGGACCGAACAAGTAACTGTATAATTAAAGATCCAAATCTAATTCAACGAATGCGGCGTGAAGGAGTACACAAATACAATTTCGCATTTATTATAATACTACAATTATTTAAATTTATCTTTTCCTTTTTATAATTATTTATACGTAACTATGAAGAATATAGAATGCATGTGAAAAATCCAAGTTTTTGATGAAAACAGCTGTACAAAGTAATGCCGTAGGCGAAATTTTCAAGTAGAGGCCAACTTTGACGTGAATGCGAGTGCTTACATTCAGTAGGTATACCTTCCAGTAATAAAAAAAATTCAGAATGGGTGTATAAAGTAGTTGTAAGTCCTCCAGTTTATAATCATAATACCTTTCATTAAATATTTTATACTAGCGACTCACCCTCGCTTCGCTCGGGTTGTCCCTAGGTTTAGTGCGAGTTCTGCTAGTTAAAATAAATAAAATTTCTAAAATACAAACTCCGCCTTTTTTGAAGTCGGTTAAAAAGTAGCCTAACTTACTCCTTATAAAATTAGCTGCGAGTGAATGTCCCGTCAAAATCAGTCCAGCCGTTTCAAAGATTACCCGGAACAAATAGACAGACTGACGGACAGACAAAAAATTTTAAAAGTGATTTTTGTTGTTAGTATCGAATATTGCTTCATATGCATTTAGTTAAAAAATATGTTGGACATTATTACACACAGCGCAATCTAGTTCCGTGGTAAGCTACGAAGGAAGCCTGTGATATGGATACCAGACAGTTGATATACTACATATATAAGTTTGAGTACATACATATTATAAATATAAACAGTAAACACCTATGACTGACAGACACTCCAATTTTATTTAAATGTATAGATTTAATCTTTAAGATCAAAGCTTTCTCAAGTAGTTTCATTCATTTTCATTCTTCATTCGTCGAAGAACAGACAAATGACAAATACAATTGTTCAGTGCATGAAGAATATAGACAAGGAGTTCAATATCTGTAAAAGTTGTTCACAAAATTGTATCGAGGTCAAAATTATATATTAAAAATTAAATAGAGATTGTGTAAGGGAATAATATTATAATTGTTATTAATATAGGTTTTTTTTTCCTTTATTCGCTGTTTAAACATTTCTGATCTTTCAGAAAACATTGTTACTATCTGTTTTTTACTTTTTCTCTTTGCGTTTCTAAGAAATGCTGATCTATAACTTTCTTCCGTTGTTAAACATTTATTGCGATCTATAAATGTTCTAAAGGTGCACTTATAACACCGTTTACTAACTTATCGAACTAAGTCCTATGAGTTAGTTGAAAATTAAACTTGAGCTCTGATCATTACGTATCATAATAGGTGATTCTCGATTGTATAAGACGGAACTTGGATTACATTATAACAATTTCTCAAAGAAAGTTTGTGTTGATTTAGTTAAGTTACATGAAGGCTCTCGTATATCAACAATATTACTTATAGAAACATAACAAAATATCTGAAGTTGTTTCAGACAATTTGTAGTAACAGTGATTTAAATTTAATTTATACTCGTTTTAAGGAATTATACTATCCTTATCAATGCTCGGTAAATAAAGTTATGTTCTCCATGTATATAATATCCAAATCAATACAGCCAATTTTATAAAAGAGTATGTCAAAAAAAACAAAAAAGAAATTAAACGAAGGTATATGTGAAATGGTTTAATCTGTCATAAATTGAAGAATCGTGCTTATTAAGAAAATAAACCCATATTTTAAAAGATATTACTATTTTTTCTACTACTAGTGATTTTTTCTAAATACATAAATATATACAAAAGTTTATATGTTAAGATTTATCATGTACTAAATTTTTGTCCCATGATCTGACCAATTTCATTGTTATAACATACCCCCGGTTAGATCTGAATTGCAGAAGTCGGGATTTGAGTCCCCGTCGCGGCAAAAATTTGGGGCCTCCATGCGTGCTATGCATATAACGAATTGTTAATAATTATTTAAAGCAGTACATCCTTATCAATAAAGTTTTAGTGGATTAATAATTTAATTTGTAAGCGGTTTCTTATCTATAGGTGTAGTACACGTATGTTATCAGTGCAGCTCTGAGGCTTATCCAATATACGTGAACATAGTAATGTATAATTTGCGCATTTAAACTTTGTTTTATTGTAATAATGTTTATTGCGCAACTACTTGTAGCATACTTCAGAGCGGTACAGAAAAAGTGTACAAACACTATAGCATAGTACAAGCGTTTATTGACGTAATGTCACATTTTCCTTAATAATATTTTACAGAGTTGTTTTTTAATAAAATTAAATTTTAAAACATTAATCGAATATAATAATTTTAATTTTGAAACAATAATCAAAATTTTAATCTTATTTCTTATCAAAGAAAAAATATTTGTGAGATGTAACACGATATATTCGCTGATTTATTATTTAATAAGTATAGTCTCAAGGGGCCCATATAAAATACTTTTAATTCCTTTTAATTGGTTTACTTTTTATCCACAAAGTAATTATAAAGTAGGGACGTTATTATAATTACCAGCACAATTCAATACAATTCGAGCATATTTTGCTCATATTTTTTTATTAATAACACTAAGAGCTACTATAGTTTGTCCATTTTGTTAATGGTTTTTTGACAGCTCGCCGACTGACACGCTATAGTGATGACAAAAGGACGTAATAATCGATTTTTCTTATTTTTTTTAATATAAAATAATATTTATTTTTATATTTATTAATTTGAAAATAAATATTATTATCGTAAAAATGAAGTGTGATGGAGAGAACTAAGAGAATCATAATGTGATTCGGGCCGTGACATTGCATATTTTGATAATTTATGCACACAAGAGTTAATAATTAATATAACTGAAGACTCCTCATCGGACAAATCTAATATAAATGATGATTCTGACGAATCATGTTAATAAAAGGAATTAAACTGTTTTAGTTTTGTTATTTGTATGCCTTATACTAAGAAGAAAGTAAAACTTTACTATTAACTTTAATATTTTAATTTATTGGTTTAAATCTTAAATTTTTTTTATCTTCCTTATTAAATAACATATTACACCTTATTTACATATTAGCATTGATTTCTATCGATTATTTGTAATCTGTGGCACAATCGTAGTAATCGTTATGTGTGGCACAGCAATAAGGGGGAGATGCCCGTCCATGAAGTACAATATTAATGAGTATGACATTTTAACTTTAATGGCTAACCATTAAATACGAAACTTCGTGGGCGTGAGCTGTCAAAAAACCATTAACAAAATGGACAAAGTATAAACACACAAAAAACATTGGTAGATAGTAGTAGTAAAGGCAATTAATGAGAACATTTGCATACTGACTGCGGTCAATCGTTATACATTTTAAATTAACGATAAGTGCTAATTAATTTTAGGTTAATTGAATTGTTTCCACGAAATTAAAATTGTATATTTTCTACCTAAATACATTAAAAGGGAGTCTGTGAAATTGAAACACAATATTAATTATGAAAGTAAATATTTTTTCTTTTACGTAACCGATATAACGTACCTAACGTTTTTTGCCTTTGAAAATTTGAAATGTCTAAAATAAAAATTTTGTGATAAAATTAAGTAAAATAATTAAATCTTCGTTAAAAGGAACATAATATCTATGTTTTCTTATATGTACCATCTGAGCTGTTAATTTTTTCTTTACTATAAGATTCGATATTCATCTATACTAATATTATAAAGCTGAAGAGTTTGTTTGTTTGTTTGTTTGGTTGAACGCGCTAATCTCAGGAACTACTGGTTCGAGGCTATATTACATCACGCTACGACCAATAGGAGCGGAGCATCAATGAAAAATGTGGTAAAAACGGGAAGGGCGTTACTTCTGCGAGGTACCATACCGCGCTACTCAGACAGAATTTGGTTTCCCGTCTTTAGGACGCGTGCGAAGCCGCGGGAAAACCTTGTTTGTTATAATTAAAAAAAAATATGACCTCTCTTTGGGTAGTCTTTATATTCTACTATAATATGCATATATTATATACATACAAATTTTTCTCTTGAATCACTCTGTCTATTGATGAAAACCGTATTAAAATCCGTTGTGTAGCTTAAGAGATCTAAGCATAAGACGCCAGGAAGCGATTGTATTATATTATATAGAGATTCACATTTCATCGCCATTTTATTGGCACCGGAAATAATATTCCATGTTATCTAAAATCCATCAAAACTTTCTTTGATATCGAGTTTCACAAAATAATTATATCTTTTTTATCGAGAGGAAATCGAAATATGTAATTTAAATTACTTGTATCGGTAAATAACTCGGCTTAAGCTTTGTAAAGCCACAATTTTCGATTAAGCTCTTTCTATCCCAAGGGCTTATAAGATAGCATTCTAACATTATCTGGCACTGGCATTTCGAATTTTATTTTATTTTCTTGTTGTTTTTAGTTTTTATATCGTTAATAGAAAGCTAAAAATCCGGATAAGTGTAAGCCATTTCTGCACAGAAGGTTCCGTACAAATATAATTATTAAACGGTAAATTGGGTTGAAGTAGGTAACTAACTAAATTTTGCAGTGGAAAATGTGTCTTGACCGACCTATAGTAGAGTGATTTTGTTATATAAAAATATTTGGTACTAAAATAAGATAAGAATCGATTTTTTTTAACTGTAAGTTTTTGTTACATAAATAATAAAATCTCATTCATAAATTATTACATGAGCTTGTTATATTTTTTGGTAGTTATATTTTCAGCATTTTACACTTTTTTTTCTATAAAATTGATAATTTTAAATACAATGTATTTAAAAAAATATTAAGTATAATATATGGCTTTCAATACAGTTTAATTTCTATTAGCAATATGAAATAGGAAGTCAATTATTTTTTGGAATTAATTCCTTTGGCATTTTACGAGATGCCATTTATGACAACGATATAATTAATTATTATAAGTATGTATAATTCGCGTCATGTAAAAAGAACGCTGGCTGTCAAGTTGCGCAGAGGCGATTTATCGGCCAATTTGGTGGTAAGACGCGGGACGCGGGACTTTCCGGCTCGCTATTGGTTTGTCAGTTTAAAATACCATCGCGCACACAAAAGTTATTAATTACGAAATGATTTTATTAAAAAATATTTAAAAAATATTTTTGACGTATATTGTTTTATAAAAAGAGAGACTGATAATAATGCTGTTAATAATTTAAAAAATTATTAAACGAATTAATTTAATTTTTTGTAAGTAGATTAAATATTCTACGATGAATGAAACATATTTTATAAATTAATATAATTCTATTTAATGACATTCTATCTAATATATTTTTCAATGTACCTACCAATACTCAATATACATCGTGAGCAAAAGGCTAGTTCAAAAATAAAAGAATAGGCTTAGGAATTTCGTATGCGAATGTACCGATGCGCAAACACACCCCCCACCACTTTCTTCCAGCGTTCTTTTTACGTGACGCGAACTGTAATGTAGTATTTATCGTACATTATCTTATTATGATCCAATAAAGATTTTATTAATCGTTTACTTATTTATGGAAAACCAGCTGTCTTTTTTGACATCTGTTTCATGTTTAATTAAAAGCTGTTATTTTTACTTTAACTTAATGTTATTCGCGTGTAAATTTTTTATATTATAAAATTTGTAATAACATAAGGGTCCATAAAACTTATTAAACAAATCACTAACATAACAACGCGATAAACACTTATGGAAAGCATAATAGTCAATTTCTCCCGAGCGGGAATCGAATCAGCGACCTTTACGCGACTGAAGGTTGTATAAAATACATAAAATACCAAATACATATGAACATTATCTCTTGCTGGGATCGAAAATATTACCAATGGCGAGTGGCCATATGGCGTCATTTACCATGACAACCATTAACATAATTCTTTTAAATGGTATCTAATTATAATTCTTCTATAAACAAAGTTATCAAGGTGTTATTAAAACGTATTAAAATTCCAAACTACACGCCCTGGAACAAAGCTGAACTATTCTCATCAATACTGTGGTATTGCGGCGTTCATATTAATCACTCCAAGTTTATACCTATGTCATATGCGGTTTGTGATGTTGTAAAGTATAGGTTACAAGGCAAAATTAAAATTCCATATAGAAATCTTATTTAAAAATAAATTAAAACCATTTTAATATTATTTGTTCTTTTCAAAATAGATTAAAATTTTTTAATGTACATAATATACATAATTGTAATGTAACAATTGATGTCACGTTTTTTAAGATACATAGCCTTCCCAGCTTAATTTTTAACAATAATAATAACTTAGATTATTTTTTTTATTCTATTTAACTTAATAATAACTTTATTGATCCAAGTAAAGAGTACTATAACAATCAAAATACAATTTAAGTTGTGCTGTTTGTATAAAAAAATCGATAGCTTCTGTTGCCTGCTATGTATTACAACACACAACGTTTCTCCCCCACGTATACTAATAATAATAATAAATGTAAACTAACATTAATATAATGTTAAACGAGATATTTCATTTTTTATTTTTGATAAATCTTTAATATAATATAATAATAATAATCATAAGTAAATACCTCATTTCACATCTAATAACATAGAAATACTAAGCTAAAATGAAGAAGTTCAAAAATCATATCCATGCGTATACTCACTCAGCATTAGTTTCAGGAGTTGGAAGATCGCCGATAGTAGTCAGTGTTAGAGTAGACCAGTAAAGCGAACCTAAGTACTTGCGAGTCAAAGTCGCGTAGTCTCCTGGACGGTGTGGATACGCCCAGTCGCCCTGCAATGAAATATTCTTTGTAAATTTTCATACTTTTGTTAGATTTTGTCTAGATTTTTTTAATTAGACAATTATTTATTTAATTCTTATACTTTTATCCAAGTAATTATTAGATTTACGGGAATATTTGACATTTAAAATAAATCTATCGATTCGAGTATCGAGCCCCATGCCCATAACTGTAGCTGTAATATAATGATGATGATTTATATCTATACCAAACTTCTTTTTATTTTTTATAATCAGTAAAATACCTAATGGGTATCTCAAGATTAAGAGATGAAATCATACATTTAACCACTAAAATTAAAAGATGGAGAGACAGATTTACTTCTGAATAGATGATAACACAATGCCTGATATTTCTCTAAACGGGGCCAATAGGACGGCAATATTTACTACGTTTTCGCCATGTTGGCTAAAATAACAAAATGCTTTATATTATTTGTATAATTTATACTTAATTAACGTTTGTTACTGTATTTAATGAATCGGCAAATCGGCAAATAATGGCAACGTGTTTAATTTTTGTATTTGAATATTTTCAATCAACATGAAATTCATAGCTATTTAAAAAAAAAGTGGCACAAAATTTAATTTATAGAAAAATAAATAGGCATTTCAGTACCTTTGCATCCTCTATTTTTTTTCCTTTACGTGTGTGTTATTTTTTTTTTTGATAATTTTTTTTTGTTATCTATAGCTAATATTCTATTTTTAAATGATCTCAATATTAAGGGTATGTTAAAATATTTTTTGTTTGGGTTTTGAAATAACATTTATCTTTTCGTTAATTAACTTCAATTTAATAATTTTAAGACGTAATTTGTTTTTCAAATTGCTTTCATTGTTCAAAAGTAAACGAACGGTGGTAACATGTTTACTGTTCTATTAAAAGTTTACCGATAAAACTTGTACGAGTAAAATATGTTAAGGAAATTTCTTAATGTTTGTATACTTGTGAAAACAAAAATTTATGAGTTAGATTATTTACAATCATGTTTATTACGTCGAATACCGAAGCGTCATTTAATTTTAAGATATAAATATTACCGGTAAAATCTTAACAATTGCCGTTTTAAAAACCGATAAACATTTTTTAATACAATATTTATCTGTAATTTTTTTTTCTAAGATAAATTTTCTGGGAACATTGAATGTCACATGGAATTGCGAAGACACGAGGGAGATTTGACCTTTCTAAGATAAACGTTTATTTTGATATTTGCTTTTGCAAGCAATCTAGATCAAGGAGTCTATTATTAAACCTTTACTGTCCGTTGGTGTTTATTTATTGAAAAATGTTCCTCTTAATCGAAGCTATGATGCTAATTGTCAATTATATTAAAAATATATCCATGCCTGCATTTTTATTAAAAAAATGTTTTTATTCAAGTAGCAAGATCTGCTTATGAATAAGGCTTATATTATCTTGAGTGAAAGAGATTAAAATAAAATTATTTATATATTTACCTGGAAACCTTCAGCCTCAGAGAGTAAGAAGTAGAAGCATCCGAACCAATGAGCAAGAATGAGTAAGATATGAATCAAGTTGATCACTCTCCAAAAATTTGGATATACCGTTCTTGACTCCACCATGTAGTAACAGCTTACTGCTCTGTACACCTGTAAATAAATATTATAAATGGTTCTTCAAAAAATATTAGTCCAAGGGACTTTTTCCCCCTTTACTTAATTATTTATGTTCCTCAAACTTTGGTGAATCGTCACCATGGTACAGTAGAAGAATGAAGCTAGTCCGCTACTATACAGCTACATATATACGTATACAGACTACAGAGCTAAAAAAAGTAGAGATTTTCCTTTCAATAACACTAGAAAAACAAACAAAAACTCCTTACGGAAAATAATTTCACGCGACAGGTGATATAACTAATTTCCTAACTCCGAGCGCGTACTGAGATTTATTTGGTAGAAAAATTACACCGTCCCGGATTCGAACCCTTAGAATAACCAGCATTCATATACTAGCCACTATATCAAAGTACAAAATAAAATAAAAAATAAAATAAGAAATAATGCGAGGAAGAAATATAATAAGGCTCAAAATTAACATTAAGTCAATAAAATATAGCACAATTTTATGATAATGAGGAGATGCGAGGGACTGGAATGGATGGATAAAACAAGTCTAAATTGAACTAGGCGTGGATAATGATGACATAGTGGAAATATGTCATCACAAGTGGTTAGATGTAAGTTATACTAATGGTATGTAGGAGGGCTTTTGTACTGATTACAGCTGAACTTATTTTCTTGTCAAAAAAGAATAGCTCTTACATATTAGTACGTATCACATCTTTTATGTGTTGCCAACCGATTTCTCGGAAGAGGTTTAACTAAGTTGGCAATCTGGAATTGTGTTTATTCGAAATAGATCTTGAGATTATTGGGATTTTAGTGAAAATATTCCGATTCAATAACCGATTCCATTTACTGTATATTAGATACTTTTAACTGCCTCTGTGATCTAGCGGCTAGCATGTACGGCTATAGATATCGAGTGCCGGGTCGAGTCAATTTCAACTACTGAGGTTTTCTTTTAAGATCTTCCCAGAAGCAATCCGAGCAAGTTCTCAGAAAGCAGGTAAAGCTGTCGGTCCTGTGCCTTAATTGAAATGAAAAGTAATGGAGAAAGCACGCAAAATACTATAACTTCCTTTTCTAATTCGGTCAGAAGGACCATTTTAAGTAATTTTGGTGTCAGTAACCTGTTTCGGCGAAAAGACTGACAAACACAAACGCATTAAAAACTTTCACATTTATTATAGTATACACATAATAATTCTTTTTCTTATACATTACAGACCTCAATATGATATTCAATCCACACATTACAGATTTTTTAAATTAAGTACTAGCTTGCTATATGACCTTTAATTGGCCCGCTTACACAAGTAACGTAAAATTGCCCTTCGCCCTTGCCTTGCTATGTATTATATATTTATGATAATTGCTACAGCCAAATGCAAAGCATGTAAAACTTAAATGTGTTAAAATAAAAAAAGCGAAGAAGTTCCATAGATGAGCAATTTTAGACAAACAAACATTTACATATTTATAATGTCTATAGATAGCATTAATTATGATATATTAAACAAGATCTTAGTATTTAAAATGGATACATTTTGTAATGTTCACTAGTATAATAACAAGCGCTGTATCTGACAGGCGCTTGTCGGTGTTCCTGGATTTCAAGTATATAATAAATAACAGTAACTAGTCGAAACATCAGATGCAAGTTTATAGCAAAAATCAAAAATGTTATTGTTTCAAACTTAATGACTACTCTTTGTAAATGTGCGACTATTAACTAGATATAGTATAGGTTTGACCACGAATTTGTTTTAAGACCATTCCTTTTCATTAAATTTTGAAATCACCGTTATTAAAAAATATACAATAACTTCAAAATAATTTCAAAAGTTATTATCTTTAAAGACAGTTTTTTTAAATATTTGATAGTGCCCTTAATAAATAATAACTTATGACTTATTCTCTAAAGAAAACCCAAAATTTTCTACAAAAAGTGTTATTAAATCGATATTATAATATGTACGAGTATGTTACAAAAAACAAGTTCTATAATTTTAAACTGTTTTCATGGGTAACACTTATCGCTTTATTAGATTTTTTTAATATCATTAGAGCTTTTTATGAAGGCTCATACTATTCTCGTAATAAGGCTTAGCTTGATTATATTAAATTTTATAAAAAACCAACTGCTGTTAACTGCCTTGGTGGCGCAGTGGAACAATCAAGAACGACTGCACAATGCACATCCGGGTACTGGGTTCGAGTTCCGAGTACAACAAAATTTAATTATTGAGTCTTTCTGTTTAGTATGTGTCAGTAACAGCCCGGAGTTGGAACATTAAGTAACGCCGTCGGTCCTGCTCCTTATCTCGCATGTCTCTGGACTGGTCGTGTCGAGTGTCGTTCTATAGGAGTATGAGAGTGACAGGAACAGAGAGTGCATATCTCCTGCGCTGTTGGCTAGATTGAGTTTGGCCTTCCTAGCATCGGTTTAGAGGACATTATTATTAACTGGCACTGCTATCAATGTATATGCGATTAATGCGAGATAGGGCCATTTTAATATGGATGGTATTTAAATGAACTAATTAAAAAAGGGCAATTCTAACGATTAAAAATGTTTAATTGTATTAATAGTTTTAAAAACTTACCTTAAAAAATCTCGGGAAGCGTATAATAGGGTTAGTGCCGATGTAAAGCTGTAGAAGATCTAATGGGGTCAACGCCGTGATATCCAGTAAGAAAGACCTAGATTTAAGGTAGTGCTTCGCTAATTTCTTTGAATCGTATACCTATGGAAAAAATCAATATAGTTATGTATGTACATTGTACGTATTGTGTAATAAAATGATTGTAAATATATGGTTTAGAAAACTAAGCGTTAATATATCATTGTAAAAGTTAATAGCCTACTAATATTCAGACGAATAAATATAAAAGTGGCATAATTGGACATAAATAATAATTCTGAGTCGAATCTGAAATTTCATTAAATAGTTTATGGAAAATCTTATTGAAATAGTCACTATTATCGTCAATCTGGGAACGCAATACGAGAAAACCACTGAACAGGTTTGATTTAATTTGGTGATACTCTTTACTGCGGGAAAATATCTTGTCTCTGAGAGATCTATACTAACGATGACGACATATTAGGCTCAGTTGATAGTGACCCTGCTTTCTGCGTTAGTAATCATGGGTTCGAGTCCCGCTGGGGTTCATTTGTTGAGCACGAATGTTTGTATTCCAGTCATGGGTGTTTATATTTATAATATGAATGTATTTAAAATTTATATATGTGTTACTTATCAAATATCTGGTATCCGTAACACAAGCCTCGTAGCTTACCACGGAGCTAGATTGTAATAATGTCTCAACATATTTATTTGTATTTATTTAACCATTAAAATACATAGAGCAAAACCGAGTAAAACGACGCAATGTTTAGTCAATTGATTGTATAGAGATAGAAACTTCAAAGAAAAATTTAATTTACTAAACAAATAGACAGTGATAGAGAAACAGTGGTAGTCCAGTGGTAATGCGCTCGCTTGGATAACCGAGTGATGCGGGTTCGAAACCGGGTCTCGCACTTCTGATATTTTCAGGTGCGAATCTTTTCTATCATGATTACCACTTGTCTTATGTTAAAGGAAAACATCGTGAAAAAACCTGCATGTCTGAGAGAACTTAGCAAGTTTTCGAAAGATATGTGAAGTCCGCCAACCCGCACTAGGCCAGCGCGGTGGACTATGGCTCATATTTAATGAAGGCCCGTGCCCAGCAGTGGGCACGCACACGCATACAGGGGTGCACGAAATTAGCCTCCCCGAGTGACGTATACGTTCCCATACGTCCGGCGCACCCTGCGCAATCAGTAATATCTAACATTGATTGGCCAATCCTTTCACCACGATGGCATTAATTGCCATCGACACGATAAGAAGAAGAAGAATACAATGAACTAGCAAATTCACTTGTGTTTAAACATTAAAAGCTTGAATAAATTTTAGTGTGATGAGAGAATTGGCTCTAAGTGCAAACACTTGTACAATTTAAGAAGATTTTTATTCAAATGCTCTATTCATGCTTTCACTAAATCCCTAGTGTTAGAGGGAGATAGGAAATGTCTTATAAATAAATTTGAAGAGTCTGCATGATTTCCAAATGAGCTCGTATGGTCTCAAGAGCAAATAAATTTAAAGCAAATAAAATTTCTATATTTATCTTTTCATATTAAACTTTTCAGTATACTTTAAAATCTCTATATTGAAAGATAAACGTATATTTGTGTGGAAACTGCTTTACGATGTTATCTTTCACTTTATTAAGAACAAATAACCATGAAATGAGATTTAGGTATGAAAATTCTAGATATAGCTGCAAAAGGAGGAACTAACAATCTCTCACTTTTTATAATATCTGGTAAATATTCATTGAAACACGCTCTAATCGAGCAAACATAAAAAACAAATAATTTTATTTAACTATTGATTTATTTATTGTAATGTAAGTTCAGTAATCTTTTTTGTCAAATAATAAATAAATATATGATTGAAACGTTATTACAGCGCCATCTAGTTACGTGGTTAACTACGAAGCCTGTGTTACGGAACTATCTAGATAGTTGACACTACATATATAGAACCTTAAATACATACATATTATAAAGTACTAGCATTTCCCGCGGCTTCGCACGCGTTTTGAAGTCCGGAAACCAAATTCTTTCTGAGTCGCGTGGTATGGTACCTCACAGAACTAACAACCGCTCCTCTCGTTTTTGCAACATTTTTCATTGTTGCTCCGCTCCTATTGGTCGTAACGTGATGTAATATAGCCTATAGCCTTCCTCAATAAATGGACTATTGAACACAAAAATAATTTTTAATTCGGACCAGTAGTTATTGAGATTAGTGCGTTCAACCAACCAAACAAATAAACAAACAAACTCTTCAATTTTATAATATTAGTATAGATATAAACACCGAGGAATGGTACAAACATTTCTGTTCAACAAATAAATGCACGCGGGACTTGAACCCGCGACCGCTGGTACAGCAAGTAGGGTAACTACAAACTGAGTCTCACAATTTAAAGATTACTCGAATTGAAATAAAATCGATAACATGATGATCGATGAAGTAAGAACAACACTCAAATAGTAATTGAGAGCGAAGAGATCGTACGTCTCAATAACGATCTCACGTGGAACGTGCCGCGTGTTCTTAATTGCCGACTTTATGGTGTTGAATTACAGGTAATATTTTATACGCTTAATGCACTTGTTTATTTCATTTTAAGTATGTTTTATTTATCTAGAATCATAATAATAGATACCAAGTACTAAATTATTATAATAAAAGATACTAAATTAAAAGCTTCTTAATTTTATAAGTTTAGCTTAGCTAAATAGAATTACTTTTTTTAAATTGTATTGTATTTCTATGCATTTTTTTATTATTAAGTAATTTTGTAGGTCATCCGATATAAATTATAATGAAAAAATACTACTACAAATATAACGACGACTCCGTTACCATTAAAATAAAAATAAAGCGCGAAAAATCCATAAAAATGTAATATTATTTAAGATTTTTCATTAATATATTATGTTGTTAGGCTGATAGAAGAATAGTCACGCCCAGTCCCAGATTATAAGAGACAATTAAGTGACTACTGATCTATATATACCTGAATTTTACAACAATTTCATGTCGTTACTTATAAAATTATACATATAAATAAATAAATATGTTGGGACATTATAACAACAGCGCCATCTAGTTCCGTGGTAAGCTACGAAGCTTGTTTTACGGATATATATACATTTTTAAATATATACATATTGGTTCAATAACACCCACGACTGAAGTACAAACATTCGTGCGCAACAAATGAATGCGGGACCCCCAGCGGGATTCGAACCCGCGACCGCTGGCACAGAAAGTGCAGGGTCACTACCAAATGAGCCATAATAGGTAAAATGTACGGCAAAAATCTCATTTCAAATCACAAAATAATATATTTTATACAAATATTCGATATGAAATCATAATCTATTAATAATTAAATTAGTTTAGATAGTTGAACGTGCCAGTTGAGAATTAACTTAGCGTTGTTTACGTTGTCAATGAATGTCACGTCGAATAGGGAATAGACACTTTGAAGATTGAATCTGAACTCAGTCGGGAATTATCTATAAGTAACAGTGAACAGTTTTGATTGCAGGCTTAAAGTAGTTTCGATAGAATCCTAAGCTTCTTATATTAAAGTCATATTTAGATATTAAGGACACACTTTGAAAATTACTGATTTCTCAAAAAAATCATATTTTTCTGCATTAATAAGTATACTATAATGAAAAGCAAGGGTTTTCTCGTATTACTAGTACTACTATATCCATAATGCCTATTTCAATAAGATTTTTCTAATATTCAATAAACAGATTTACTAGTTATAATTTTTTTATATGTGTAAATCTACGAATAAATATATAATATAAATTCTGTGTTAGAAACTAAAAATATTGAGTAGTATGAAACCTTTTCTCTCTATATAAATAATGTGACGTAGCTATACTAGTGTACATACCATAAGTCCTTGTTCGAGATACCCAGTTCTGAACTGAACAACGACGTCTAGTGCGAACACGACGTCTCCAACACCATCGCAAACTACCCAGAAGTAATGGCACATTATCTGTAACAAATAAAATATTTTTATCAAAAATCATAGTGTAAACCTAAAAATGAGATTGATTCTGTAGTATAATTGTTATAAATGTTAATTGAATTCAGTCGTTTAATATTTTAATTAACGTCCCACTGCTGGGCACAGACCTCTATTCAATGTGAGGGGAATCAGGTCTTAGTTCACAACGCTGGCCAAGAGGAGGTTGGCGGACTTCACACATCTCTTAAAACTTTCTAGGTTCTCTCAGACATGCAGGTTTCCTCACGATGTTTTCTTTCACCGTAAGAAAAGTGGTAATCGTGTTAGGATTTATTCGTCCATGAAAATAATATCGCAAGACTCGACCACTCTATCCATTGGTGAAAACAATATGAAAATTAGTGCAGTAGTTTTTAAGTTTATCGCTATAAAACAGTGAATAGACGCGGCGGAGGACTTTGTTTTACTATATTTAGTTATTATAAAATCCTTTTAATTTTACTTTAACATACGCCCGGCAAAGCGGGTCGGGCCTGCTAATGATAGGAATACAAATATTCATACATCACACAAATGAACGCCCCCAGCGGTCCTACATCCATCTTTGTTAAACGTGTCAAGTTTCAATTTAATTTGAACTTTTGAAGTCAGTGAAAATACCGTTAAGTTATCCAGTAACATAAATACTCGTAGATATAGTTAAAGCAAGTTAAGACATACAAATATTTTAATATCAGAAGTCATCTTGAAGGATAGGTACATACTTCAAATTAGGTAGGTAACGTACAAAATGTGCCAATATAAAAATACTATCAATTTTCAGACTTTATATTGTTTTAAATAATAACAGTATATTCTCAAATTGGGGCAGTGGTAGCCCAGCGGTAACGCGCTTTCGCTAACCAAGTGATGCGGGTTCAAATCCGGGTCTCGCACCTCTGATATTTTTATGTATGAATCATTTCTATCATGATTACCACTTGTCTTACGGTGAAGGAAAACATCGTGAGGAAACCTGCATGTCTGAGTAAACCTAACAAGTTTTCGAAAGACATGTGAAGTCCGCCAACACACACTAGGCCAGCGCGGTGGACTATGGCCTGATCCCCCTCGTACTGAAGGAGGCCCGTGCCCAGCAGTATGACGTTAAAAAGGGCCGAAGACAAGTCCACATTATGTAAAAGTATACACTTTGCAGAGCAATAGACCAAGTTTGCTAAATAAATATATCACTGCTCTATTTCATTATAAGATCAAATTTTATAACTAATTTTCTTTTACCTGAAAACTAAACTGACTATAGTGAATTGTTTTCAAAACCGTAAATCCTTATGTTTTCTTTGACTAGAGTTGTAAAATTGAAGTAAAAATAATAATAATAATGTTCTCCGACCGATTCCGGCCATGGCGGCCAATCTCATTGAGACTGGCCAAATGCGCAGGAGATATTATAGTGCACAAGTGTACGCGCAGACACAAGTGCACTCTCTATTCCTATCACTCTCATACTCCGGTGGGACGACGACTCGACACGACCAGTGAGAGCTAAGGCGCAGGACCGACGGCTTTACGTGCTCTCCGAGGCACGGGGGTGACTCACCGCCAACTTCCCAACTCCGGGCTATTACTGAGGCTTATAAACAGAAAGACTCAATAATTAAACTTGGCCCGACCTGGGACTCGAACCCAGGACCTCTCGATGTATGACCGTACATGCTAGCCACTACACCACCGAGGCAGTTAGTAAAAATAGAGTTATTTTAATACTAAGCACATAAGTAGCGGTGCATGATTTATATAATAGATGTCGGCTTCAAGTCGAATTACAAATAGTACGAATGGGATCGAGTCATAAAATCATGAAATTAATGACTATGGCTTGTGATTCAAATGTATACAGTTTTGTCTGACTGTCCAAATAAAATACATAATAATAAATTATAATACAGGTCATCTGTTATAAAAAATGATTACTTCAGTAATTAGAAGGGGCTTGTCGTTTATTGCGAACATCCCCTATTAGGACTTAACGATGTTAGCTTCTATAGGTTGTAAAAATTAATATGCGGTTTTATTATTTTATTATCGACTTACCCTCGTTTTGCTTGTTGCTCGGGTGTGGCCCTAGTTGCGGTAATTTTTTACCATTGTCAAAAGTGAAAGTCCCTTCAAAATGAGTTCAGCTGTTTCATAAGATTTATAGGTACATTAATTAATTTACAGAATGTATAAAAATCCATCAAAAGTATAAAAATGTCACCATAATTTTATCATAAAATATTATGTAAATGATTAAAAGCTATAGTTCATATTTTTTTGTTCTAAATAATCAAAAATAAATGGGAACTATCATAACATGGACAGAGTTCATTTTGTTCTAAAGAAAATAGTTACAATAAAACACAATAGAGGCTTAGCATTATTCAGAAATCGTTTAAACTGAGGATGTATGTTACAAATGAGAGAACCAACAATTGAACTCACTTCTCCTGGATAAAAAGATTATAATCACCTTTTAGCAAAAGAAATATTCGTATCATTCTCAAAGTAGCTACTTTATTATAACAGGTCTAATTCTGATGTATATTTCTTTGAACGTTCTTACGCGATTTCTTCACCTTTCATGAATTTTAATGATCGTCTTTTCCAACTCTACCTTTCAAAGCGAACATCACGTTTATCTTCACACTTAAAAAGTAACAATCTTTAAATAAATATCTAATAAACATTTTTTTGGATATATTCCATATTTAATATTTCCTGAGGTTTACGCGAATATTTGACATTATTATTGAAACTATCTTTTCGGGAGAGACTACAGGAGTCTTTCCCGTGACCATGATTGCTGTAAAGCATTCGAAACGTCGGGAACCAAAAATCAAAATAAATCCGCGACAAAATCCGCAAAGATAGTTTCATTTATAATATATTGTATTAATATAGAAAAAAATTTAAACTCGAAATTTTCACTATATGGATCAAGTTGAATACTACTCAATAAATGCAAATTGACTATACCCTAGACCCATGTTAAGAATTTGACATCAAGATCCGTTCTGACCCATTTATTACATGCATAAGCCTTCATTGATCTTTCCACTACTGTAGCTTTATAATTGGTACCAAAATATCGCTTAAAATTTAGTTTATGGTAAAAGATCATATTTTCCAAATATGTTATTTTGTACCGTACCAATTAAAATGCATTATGAAAAACTTACATTCTTAGTTTTTTACTATTTTTATATTAACATATGTTTTAAATTTACCGAATCGGTTAAAATCTATAAAATATAATATTCACCATTGGCAAAAACATAATCGTCAAACACAGACACTAGATTACTTATCTAATATCTATAAGTAAGTATTTTTACTTTTACGAGACCCAGACTTGAATCCGCATCAATCGGTTATTCAAGCGAGCGCGTCACCACTTTGCTACCACTGCCTTATACAGACTTGACTTTACTAAATGTAAAATTATTTAGACTTCATTTGTAATATTCTAAATGAACTAATTACACAAATGTTATTTCCACAGCTACAATGTCATTATCGTTTCTACATTCTTAACCTCCGGGGAATTATTCGATCTCACTGTCATCTCTATTTCTTCAACTCTATTGGGAAATATACATTGAGCGAAAGCAAAAGAAAGCAAAACAGCTTTTTTGGTATGATTGTTTGGGGTTTGCCTTTTATTGTATTACTAATTACCTACATTTGGCAAAAATTCGAGCTTTGCTCAGTTTTTGCCAAATAACAGATGAACTTAGAAATCAAAACCAGATATAAATGCAAAATTTTATCGAAATCGTCATTGCGGTTTCAGGCACAATGGATTTTTCACCAATTTATTTTGATTTTTGGTTTCTGACGATTTGATTGCTTTAAAGCAATAATGCAACAGCATTCCTCACGTGACCATGACAAAACAGTATTTTCCTTACAGATAGAGTGTCAGAGAAAGAGAATACTTTTTGTATATGACAAATGTCTGCTTATTATATTATGTTACTAGCGACTCGGCTTCGCTTCGCTCGGGCTCAGCCCTATATTTAGCGCGAGCTATAAACTTGACAAATTTTGTAATAAAAACCTTCCTCTTGAATCACTCTATCTAATAAAAAAATCCGCTTCAAAATCCGTTGCGTAGTTTTAAAGATCTAAGCGTACATATGGACAGACAGCGGGACGACTTTGTTTTATACTATGGAGTGCTTATTGTTGATTTTGAACAAATTTCTACAGATTTGACTTAATATAATACAAGAATACTGGGGAATACGGGGGCAAATCCGACATAAGTTTCTATGAGATGACTAGAGGGCTACAATTATGTTAATTATACAAAGCAGTTTTATATTTAAGGCCCTTAATGTTTAACCTCTGTTTACTTAATGTAAAGAATTATTTACATCTATACCATTCTCCTATCCAACCATATGATGGAATAACATTTTTACGTCGGTGTAGATTTTTGTTAAAACCTAATACTGTTGACGTTTGCCTCGTCGTTATAAAAAGGTTCCGCTTTTATAAAAGGTGAAATAAAATAATGTTATCATTTTTCCTTTAGGGCAACATTTATTGCTTTATTGTGGGTACAAAAAGAATTATTGAGGGATAACAAATAAGTTTTAACATTAACTGTTACTAGTTTATCAGTCTTCTTAGTCTATACTAATATTATAAAGAGGAAAGGTTTGTATGTAAGTATGTTTGTAACGAATTTGCTCAATAAGTACTATACCGATTTTAAAAATTCTTTTACCATTTGAATGCTACATTATCACTGATTAATATTGGCTTTTTAATTGCAAGAAAAAAATAAGGATTCCTACTAAAACTACTATAACAGGAGGAGGTGTCCACGCTGCACATAATAAATGAAATAAGCCATTGGTGAGCCGCGCGGCTCGGGAGTATATTAAAGCTGGAGTAATTTTGGAGAATTTTCAACCTAGCGAGTAATCGAATGAAGTTTAGTAGCGATTAAAAAAATGAACGCGGGCGAAACCGCGCGTGTTGCTAGTATTTAATATTTTAGACAATATTTTTAACAGTTCAAAGTTGTAAAAGGTATTAATTTCAGTTATATCTCAAAATTTAGATACAGTAAATAGCATTAAACTGACGCCAGAATTTTCAAACTGTCGGAATCAGCACTAAACTCAAAATGTGCTCTATTCAATTAGGCGAAAAGCTTTCGAATTCGGTAATTTGCAATTTTAAACTGATAAAGCAATCTTGCTTTTTGGCCAATACCCGTTAATTACAACTTGTAGTTTGGTTCAGAAAATACAAAAAATAAGTAAGTAAAACGTTATTAACTAATTATTATTAGTATAAGTATCTATGATCTATATAAAGTAACAGTTCCAGTTTACGTACTTACTTGGAAATTTTACTACAAAGGTTACACGATATGTCGGTTTAACTCTCGTAGGTGTAGTATCTACATTTGTATTGAAATTGCAAATCAATCATGTTTATCGAACGACCGTTCGTTTTTAACAAGCTTTTAAAAGCACCAAGGGTCTTGGGATGAACCAAAATAAAGTGGTGCAAACTTAAAAAAAACGAATTTTGTTAAAAAAAACTTAAATAATTACTACATTTTATAAAACAAAGTCCTCCGCCACGTTTGTCTGTCTGTCTGTTCACGATAAACTCTAAAAGGTGTAGTAGACACCAATTTCCATGCTATTTTCACCAATGGATAGAGTGGTTTTTGAGGAAGGTTTTAGTATATAATTTCTCAAGTTTTTGTATAAATTTACTAGCGGAACTCGCGACTTCGCTAGTTATCAGTCGTTAGTTATTGATATAAACAAGAAAAAGACTGATCAACTTTTATTTATCAATAGAAGTTATTCAATTGAAGTAACTCGTTAAAGTATATAATATTGAATGTCGAATTTAGCAGAAAAAAATCTAAGTAATTATTGTGTCCAATATACCGTATTCGTTACTAATATGTGTTTGAAGTTTTGTTTGTCAGACAAATTACTTTTTGTTTAGTAACTATTGACGTACTTTAGTGCTCTTAATAAAAGAATTGAGACAATTTTTGCTGATTAGGTACTGGCAATCTGTTAACAGTCAAACATGACGCTAATATATACTCATACGAGCACTAATATAACTAAATTACTTATAAATAATAATAAATATAAACACCCGGGACTGGATTACAAAGATTCGTGCTCAACAAATGAATGCCCCCAGCGGGACTCGAACCCGCGACCGTTGGCACAGGAAAAGATATATCGCTTTGATCATAATTTGTTCTAAAGTAGTCAAAAGATACTTGTGATAAATATATTTTTTAAATATATTATGGTGTTCCCAACTCTAATTCAAAGTTTTTCTGTAATTCTTACTGTTTTTTAGATAAATTGGAAAACTTTACTTTCACAGACGCTTCGAATCAAAGTTGATAAAAATGTTGTTTTCTAGATTCTTTAGATGTTTTTACATCAAATCTTATTTATTTGGTTTTGAAATTAAAATTGCTTCCAATAAAGTTAAAATTGCAAAAATTGTAATATAAAACTTTTGTGTTTTTTGGCTTATTTTAATAATCTTAAAACGTTGGTTTAACAAAAAAGGTAGCTTTATTTTAACTATATGTGTAATAACATTTAACATTTAACAGTATAAGTTTGAGGAATGTTGGAATCAAAGCCGTTACCAAGTCTTCAATTTTTAAGATGGTAATAAATGATTTACCCATAGAACAATTTTTTGTGAAATTTTATATGCCTAAATTAACTATATGTAGAAGTTATTCGAAAAGGGTTTTTAGAAATTTTAATGAAAAACGCAAAAAGAGATTGGTATTTTCCATAAAAGTCCGTTATTTTTAATAACCACGGACAGACTCCCGGGTGAATGCTAGTTAACTATACAATCTATACTAATATTATAAAGAGGAAAGATTTGTATGTAAGTTTGTTTATAACGAATTGGCTCAAAAATTACTGGTTTTAAAAATTCTTTCACCATTTGAATGCTACATTATCACTGATTAATATAGGCTGTTTTAATTGCAAGAAAAAATAAGGATCCCTACCAAAACTACAATAACAGGAGAGAAGGAGGAGTGCACGTCGCACATAATATATGGAATAGATAGCCACGCGACTCAGGAGTATATTAACGCTGGAGTAATTTTGGAGAATTTTCAACCCAGCGAGTGATCGAATGAAGTTTACTAACGATTAAAAAATGAACGCGGGCGAAGCCGCGCGTATCGCTAGTTAGTAATATATAACATAGCCGGTATAGTTTTATTCAATTAAAACTGTAACTTACAATTTAATTATGTAATAAATAGATCCGATTTCTAATTAAATTCTGATGCTGTAATTAATTACGCCATTCGTTATACGTTATTATAAAACAACCCTCGTGTTCCAACTTTCAATCAATTTTGCACCACTTATATTGATGTGGACGAGGTCAGTGCTTAGGCAAATGTTGAGTGTGATTGGAACTTTGATCGAACATTTATTTATGAGCGTTATATTGTAATTATTAACGTGCAAAGTGAACTTTTAACCTTCCTAAGGTTTTTCAATTCAAAATTTTTGGTTATCTAAAAATCGCAAGGCAAGTCCAGTTTTTGAAGAAATGATCCTTCCTTCTCATTCTTCTCATCATTAACCCGCATTTGGCCAGCATGCTGGACAATTACCTGATATATTTCTCTTACTATGTATTTTGCATAATGTAAAAACGTGATTAATAGAAATTTGACACGGCGAAATTCTATCCTATTGCTATCGCTAATTGAAAGCTTTTAGGGAAATTACATACCTAATCGTTTCGACGGACTGGTAATTTGAATAGAATAAAATTTTAGATGTCTTATTAAACTTAAACTATCGCGAAAGTCCATTATTAATATTTATGTCGCTCGGTTGATTAGTGGAATACTTAATAAGCTGAAGCGCTATCTAGTGATTATTTTAATGTTATTTACCATCGTGAGTTGCATCAAAATCGAGAACATAAAATGTTTTTCCAGGCAAACTTCTATATGTTAAGAAAGCAATCGAACACTTTTAGAAATTGGTGATTTTTCACCAAAGAACATGCGCACTTTTGATACCTTTTATCATATTTTTAATTGATGTAAACATCTTAAAATACAACATTTACATAAAATAAAACATTTACTTTGTTATTTACGAATGGGGACATTTTTATAGAGGTTTAGTTGATTCTGTCAGAACATTATCAATTAACTCCAGAGATCGTGTAAATAACGGCTGCTTAAATGTAAGCTACGCGCTCACAATAGCTTAACTATTACTACAAACCCAGAATATATAAAGTGTTAGTTCCATTAAAAGTGCTGTTAAATCACAATTACGGACTGAAATATGAACTATGGTAGCTATATGGTATGGTATCCCATATTAAAATATATGTTGGGACATTTTCACACACAGCGCTATCTAGTATACTATACCAGATAGTTGATATACTACATATATAAGTTTAAATACATAAATATTATAAATATAAACATCCATGACTGGAGTACAAACATCCGAGTTTAGCAAATGAATGCGCCCAGCGGGAATCGAACCCGCGACCGCAGGCGCAAGAAGTACACTACAAACTGCGTTAAACACTTTGACTAATACAGATATAACTTAGTTAAACTTAACCGAGATACTCAAAATGTAATTGTTCTAAATAAAAATAAACTGCGTAGAAACAAACTAGAACTGAAAACAAATTTATTTAGGAGCATGAATTTATCAGCTGGAAACATACGTAATGCGAACAGCAAGCTTAACACATTTAAACTTTGCAGAATTTTCGGACTAAGATTTTGAACTTATAGGATACTATAAGTTGTATTCCGTAAACTAAAGTTTTTATAACTAAAACTTGGATAGTCAACATATATTTAGTATCCAATTATAAACTAAATATAAGTTTATATATTTAAAATGATAAACTTAAATTTAGATTCAGTTGCCTTGAGTATGTCCGTAATATGTAAAGAGAATAAATTCAAAATATTGCTGGATTATTTTCTACTTGTAGATTTTTGAACTTTGGAAACCCCTAAAACAATTAAGTGTTTGTAAATATTCGGGCTGTTAGTATAAGTTATTGTACTGTCCGCATAGTTATGAAGAGAACGGAGCCACCGGTAAAAAATAGTCTTAAAAAGCAGACGAGCTCAATTGTCTTGTTATTGAAGTATGTATTGGAAGACAATGATCACACACTCTAATAACGTAATAAAGTCGAATGTGCAATCCAGCTTTTGTATATAAGGCCATTATTACAATGATTACTTTAGAGATCCTATTATCTGGCTGCAATTGATGCAGACACGGCCTTATCGATCGATTTGAGAACTTTGCAACAGCTTAGTAATAGCTAGGGCAAAGTGGGATTCAGGTCATATATTCTTCAATTATCGACCTTATATCAATGATATTAATTATTATTAAATCAAATGTAATTTTGGTAGCAGTAAACTCATATCTTTCGAAAGAATTAGGGTCTCTGGACTATAGAATAAGGCTGTCCCTTTCTCAGATAGTAAGTAAAGGAAGAACAATGTAAAGACCATTTTATACAATCGTTCTTGTACGCATTTTGAACCTTATGAAAGCTGCCAGGGTTATCACTCATTACGGTAAATTTCAGATGATTTTTATGAAGGCTTTACAAAGCCAGTGTGAAATAAAATATAACCGCGGGCTTAATGGATTTAATCCGCAGTACATTGTTTTTGGTTTAAATTTTTAACTGTTTGGTTAATGGCCTCCTAGGTATATAAGTGTTATATATAGGCCCGCGAAGATCGTAGACAGAAAGATAAAAATGTATTATAATTACTAACAGATGACCTGAGTTCATAATGGTGACTTGTATCCAAATATTGTAAATCTTTAATTTTTATTACATACTGACTTTAACTACACAGTTTCCTTTTATTCACTATCTTTATCAATTCGATTGGTAATCGATCAAATGGTGCATTATCGTTTAAACGATGCTAAAGTTTTGTAAGTTAGTCGAAATTTCTCTACGAAAGGTCAATTGCGAAGGACGACATAATTATTATTACATAATTATCCTGTCAATCTAAATATAAAAAAATGTAAATAAAATTTCTTCCGAAACAAATAAGAGTAGGTTCCTTATCTATAGAACGATAAAAATTAGTAACTAATGGTATTTCTGCTTAGTGTAGTCTATGACTAAACTACGCGCTCGAACGCTTCAGACGTGGCAATCCAAGCGTAGCGTTTGACTGACAGTTGGTATTCTGTAAAAAGCTATACGCATTCTGTAAGGCCAATGTTCCAATATCTTTTCATAGTTGAAAAACGTTTACATCATCACGCCTGGATCTTGATATGTAATGTTTACTTAAAGGGTTATTATAAGCTCCTTTTCCATGATATACTACCCGTAGCCTTTTTGAGGGTGGGATGGATTGTTTTTGCTTTAATAAAATTCTTAGTAACAGATGAAGCTATTCAGATTTAGATCGTGTCTTTTTCGAGGCTTTACTTCTAATAAAAGTAAAGTAATAAAGTGTAGCCGCTTTCGCTTCGTTCGTGTACAAATTTTCGTTATTAAATTATCAAATTTATTAATAAAAATATTACCTACGAGTACGTTCTACATCTCATTATCTCTTGTAAGTATCCCATACTTAAGAAATTATTGATCCCCCATACAAATTTCAAAACTTTTTTCACTATTTTAAGGGATGAGTTCGGTATTAAAACTATCTTATTTCTATTCCAGGATTTCAATCTATTTCCATACCAAATTTCGTCAAAATCGGTTCAGTGAATTTTAGCTTATTCATTACAAAAAACATACAAAAATTTTTTTTTTCATAATAATGAAATAGCAGTATAGACAGTGGATCTGACAACACACTTTTTAACTTGGCATGTAAACAGACGACGATATATGACTGTTCAACCAACCATAGTTTTCGGGACTCTTGGTTGTACGGTCGAGTGCATCGTTATTGCATTGCACGCCTGCATCGCTTCGAAGGACGATGTCTAAATGGGAAATTTACTTTGTTTTCTTTAAAAATAAAACTGTAATTTAATATTTAAAAATTTTTGTGAAGAAAAAAAACAACTTGAAGGAAGCTTTTTTTTTTTAATATATATTTTAATCGTTTAGTAAGACCCAACACGTTGGCTTGATGTAGAAATAAACACATACATATTATAAATATAAACACCCATAACTGGAGTACAAACATTCGTGCTCAACAAATGAATGTCCCCAGCGGGACTCGAACCCGCGACCGCTGGCGCAGCATGTAGGGTCACTACAAACTGCGCCACGCGTGTCGTCATCTTTTCGGATTTTGTTGCGGGTTTACTTGAATTTTTGGTTCCCGAAGTTTTGAATGCTTTACAGAAATCATAGTTACCATGATATCTGAATTGAAAAGATAATTTCATTTATAATGTCAAATATTCGCGTAAACCTAAGAAAGTATTAACGCTCAATATTGAACTTATAGGTATTGCATTTATTATTGTGTCTTGAGAGATTTTATTTGCATTTCTGGTACAGAAATCGGTACCAGAAAAAGTATTTCATTCCATCAGAATCTTGCGACTCAATAGTTGTGATATTTTACGTCGTAGACTTTTTTTTTTGTGATCACTTTTCTTTGTTGCTTTACTTGTCTTGTTTTTAAACACGAATAATTTCAGTATACTAATTAGTATTTAATTAACGTTTAATTATTTTACAAATCCATTTATACAATTAAATATAAAAATTTACTTTTACTTCACTAATTTTAGTTGGAATTTATGTAATTAATAAATATATATTACGTTTTAAATTAAACTGTGTTCTAGAACCTAATTAATAAAAAAAAATGATTAGCTTTAATAACAAAATATCTAAAATTACCTGTAGCTCAGGGAAGCTTTGTCTGACAATGAGGGTCCATAGATTATACAAGACACAGAGGGTGATCAGCCAGAGCCAGTAGAAATAAAAGTTTTCATCGGGATTGACAACCGTTCGAGGCACTCGAACTTTCCGCCGCCTCTGTCTGTTGGTTACTCTGTGTTCTCCAGTCGCGCCCTCTGACCCCGTGTCTTCTACCTGAATAAAAAATATAATTTAGTATTCCTTGATTTTGTCTTTTAATAATCTCTGCATTATCATTTAAAGTGATTTTATTTTAGAATTCTAACATGGCGCGAGAAAATTCTACTTTATGTATTATAGTTTAAGAGATAAGGTAAAGATTATGTCGGTAGTGATAAGTTTTTGTGTAATAAAATAATACGTGAAGTTGTCAACTTTCTACTATGATGAGCATTATCAGAAATACTGAAATGAACATGAAAATGGGATAACCAGGCACAGAACTCGCAATATTACTGGCATAAAATATTAGAGTGATTCTATTTTAAGTTAAGTTTATTGTTTAATGACTAAAACAACTAAAACGAACATGCTAATACTTCAAAACCATCGATAATGAAAACAAACTTAGTTATATGCGTAAATGAGAAAAATGTGCTCAATATTTTTGTAAATCCTCACTGTTTCTTGAGTTTCTGGTATCTGTCGCGTTGAGAATCTTTTCAAAAATGAATCTTCTCTCTTCAAAGGCGGCTTTTTTTGGATGGCCGAACTCAGCTGCACAGTTGTCCGCAACTTCATCCATCTCTGATTTGACTTTGTTCTGCGTTATTCAAGATGAAACATTAAAATGAAAGAACTTTTATAAATTATCAAATAAAGAACTCAGTAAATTAGATTTATGGCCATTTTGAGAAGGGTAAGGATGTACTTTACAAATAGCTCCTAATAGATATTAAATTATAAAGTTCAAAAGTTAAATTCATTTTAAAGATTTATTTAATTGAAGGCATAAAGACTGTAATTTAGAAAAGATCAGTGAGAAAAGTTTATCTTAATGATAACGTCCTACATCCACTAAATATTTTTCTTGATTTAAGTTAAAGATCTTACAATAGCTTATTTTATTCAACCCTGTTATATAGAAGTTTAGTGATACACAAAAAATATTTGGTGAATGTCGTACAATATACAGATAGATTCCCAGAATAATGGCAAGATATTTTCTCAACAGAATACCACGATGTGAAGCTGTCGGCATAAATACATAAAAGTGTTGTTGTTTTTCTTACAGATAGATAATTCACTTTACGTGCAAACAATAAACAAATACTACCTTTATTGACATGCGGCCTTGCAATAAAAACAAAATTTAGTCTTGAGTAAAGTATAAGTCTGTACAGTAATATTAGTAATCCTATTTGAACTAAAGCTAAATAACTAACTGAATCTAGTTAATTTCTAAGACTTATAAATCTATTAAAATTGTAAACGGTCAGGATGCATGAAACAATAACATATATTAAACATGATAGATTCCATTTCCACAGAAATAGTACAAGAAAAGTAGAATTGTTCAAAGTGAAACTAGAAAAGGCACATAGTCACGATAAGAATACATCGACCAGAAAGTACCATTCTCGAAATCCTAGACACGAACAGACGAACAGCACATTAGTTGGAAACAAATAAAAAGTTAATATAAATAACGTTAAAAATTGACAACGATGCGGCGTTACCGTCGTCCTCGCCTTCACACCTTTTAATTTTCCTTAGTGCCTGGTAGTAGGCCATGACAGCTTGGATGTGTCTCCATTTATGGCCTCGTTTGTCAGAATCAGTTGCCGGTATCTCAGTGTCCTGCATGGATTTGTGAGAGCTTGACGAGCTCGATGCAATGATCGGTCGCCTATAAAGGGATGCTTGTGTTACACGTAATATGTGTAGTATTGAGTTGTTGTATATACCTAATGACAGACAGTGGTAGCCCAGCGGTAACGCGTCGCTTGGATAACCGAGTGATGCGGGTTCAAATCCGGGTCTCGCACCTCTGATATTTTCATGTGCGAATAATTTCTATCATGATTACCACTTGTCTTACGGTGAAGGAAAACATCGTGAGGAAACCTGCATGTCTGAGAAAACCTAGCAAGTTTTCGAAAGGCATGTGAAGTCCGCCAACTCGCACTAGGCCAGCGCGGTGGACTATGGCCTGATCCCTTTCGTACTGAGGGAGGCCCGTGCCCAGCAGTGGGACGTTAAAAAAGGGCTGATGATGACGATGATGATGATATACCTAATTTTCACATTTCGTTTTCTTGAGTATTTTTGATATTAGATTCATAAGATTATTCGGAAATATCAATCGAAAATCTTATGTTCTTTACCAATTTTTTAGATTTGATACACTGACTTTCTATTAGTGCGTGCATCGTACATCAAAGATAAGAAAATAATAAATTATTAATACATACGTATTTGAAACAACAGCACGTTTAAAATTTCTCTATCTTGTAATATGTTACTTCGAATAAAATTTCTACTAACAAGAACATTTATGATGTAATGCGTGAATTTTATGCTATCGACTTAGAACCCTCAACCCAATAGCGAGAAGAAACGTGACATGAAAATTTACTCGAAAAAACGAATGTGAAACCCAACCTTTATATAATGAGACTTTACAGAACAAAAAAAAACATGCAGGGTTCGTTTGCTTGGAACTGTACAGTATCGGAGTGATAGCAGTGTCGTCTATCCAACAGTGCAATAGTGCCAATTAACAATTTCTATGCATTATGCTCATTGACCCGTGTGAGTTATAACGTATTTTTTATTCACATTGGTATGCCTTTCAAATTCTAAACAGAGAAGAGGAAGATAAAGTCTATTTTTGATGTAACATATTTGTGACGTTCTCCCACTTTCTCTTTTCGCTCTCTCCTTAATTCTATCTACCAAATAATATATAGATAATAATAAATTGGGCAATCCTAAGTAGCTTTTGTTAAGATTAAATAGACTTTGATTTGAGAGCCATACCAATGATACCAATCGAGTATGTAATCGATGTTAACGTGCTCTCTATGTAAGCGTTTCCAAAGCCATTGATGCCATTTCCTTGGGCACTTACATCTCCTCAGGGGTCCCATTACTCGTGAATGGTGACAACTTGTTCAACAACCTATATTGAGAAAACGATCTGCTTTATTTGTACTTTATTATTACGTATTTAATTAAACCCTGTACTATATTTGTTTATGTATTTGGAACAAATGAACATATTAAGATATAAAATTCTGTTAAATATTCTATTTCTAATAAACTTAATTAAATATTATAAATTGGTATAGATAAATGGACATCTATTTAACACTATACATAATATACTCGTATATATCGCGGTAAAGTTGTTTGCCAATTAGTATTATAACCATGTTTATAATATCAATATTCCTTTTATGGTAAATTTATACGTCTTTTTATACTGTAGGTATCTACGAAAGAAGTTGTTTTTCAAGGACACCTGATTATTTTACAATTCTGTAACTTCTCCTACTTGTATCTACGCCCTTGTGAATTCTAGTAAGATAATTTGAGTTCCGCTTCCTTCTCTTGGACGAATTTTACAAATATTTTTTGTTGTACTTTTTCTATAGAACACAAATTAATAAATCGCCCGTTTGTCCGTTCCACCTATTGTATATGGAGCATGTACAGTCGTAAGCAATGACATGTATACATTGACAACTTTTCAAATATATGTAAACATCAATCGTTTCAAAAGAAAGTATACAAGCTTTGTGTCAAAATAAAGTATACGTATGTTGCTTCATATTTAAGTATACATTTTTATCAATTCATAGTAAATAACATAAAACGAATATTATTATATACAAGTTTCGTGTTATATTAGTCTAAGAACTAAGAATAAAGCATTAAATATTATTTTCGTATTTAACAAGTTTTCTAATACAAATACTGTGTCTCTTTCATTAAATACGTGAATTCTTTAAACTGGTCGTTAGAAGTTTAATTTATTTTTATATGTTAAGTGATTGAATCAATTCGACTGATTGCGACCTGATTCTCTAGGAAGCGCCTTGGATTCACTTTAGGCAGAGCTCTCCTAAACAGCTTTACCCAGGGTATATGAGATATCTTCTGCAGCCAACAGCACAGACAGGATTTAAAATATTGTAACACCATGATTCGTAAACTTATTAATTTGATAATTAACAGTAAAATATGTTTTAAGATCTTAGGCTTCTTGCATCGGAAAATGAAGCCTAATACTTTGCTTTTAAAAATGTATTCTTATGTATTTAAATTTAAATATTATAATACATTTTTAAATCATACGTATAATACAAATATCATCGCGTAATAGACTGTGCATATGTGTATGTGTAAGAGCGTTTGTAATACATTCACAACATTGGATGACAGTTTTAAACTTTTGACAATTCGAGGACAAGATCAGTTTATTTAAAATTTTAATGTGTAACAAAGCATTGAAAAGAATTCGAAATTATTAGAATTACAACTGACAATTCTCTATTTGTTTAGTTTGCGTTGTTATGAGAAACTTACTTTTTCATGAATTCGCCCAATGATATTAAGTTGTCATAGCTCAATTGGCGTAGTTGTAGTATGCGTATAATATCCTTGCGACGCGGGTTCAAATCCCGCGCGTGGATAACTTTTTTAATTTTTGTTTCGTGCGTATCTTTTAATTTATGCATTATATACTGGATGGCGATTTAGGGACAAGGAGTGAGCCGTGATGAACGTGGCTCGTCATCATCATTGAGTATATGTTTTCCACATTTGTGAATTTATAAGAATATACAATAATACGTATAATTATAATAGAACAGTGAGTTAAAAACTCTATACATGAAATATTTTTTTTTGTTTTTATAAAAAAATACTGTAACGTATAGTGCATTGAATATAAATCCCAAAAAATATGTTTTAATTTTTTTGTCTGTTTGTATGTTTTCGTTTAACACAAAAAGTACTTGGCCGATTTTAACCAAATTGTGTAGTTACCTACAACATATTTCTCGGACCATGACTTAGGATACTTTTCATTACATAAAAGCATTTTAATTTACAGGAAAAAATAATAATTGGTTGTATTGAGTTTTCCTTGGATAGCTAGTGATTAAACGGTAAGTTCATCTGTGTCTATTTTACGAGCCGAGTTTGTGCTTCTCGCCGGTTCTTCTCAGCAGAACAGCTTTCCGAGCCGGTGGTAGTTTACTCACAGACTTACAGACTGACTTTTAATTTTTATAATGTAAAAATGACGATTCAAAAGAGCTTGTTAAAGTCTATTTGAATAAAAAATATTTTGATTTGATTGATTTACGCAAATTTTTGAACGTAAACCTAATTTTTTTATAATTAATATTTACCACTAGCGAGCCCGGACCGCTGCGCTCGGCGTAAGATAAAATAAATAAAACAGTTTTCATAATTAAAAGTAGCATAAGTTACTCCTTAAAACATTAGCTACGATATCTGAGGTCAAAAGTCCCGTCAAAATCAGTGTAGCCGTTTCGAGGATTAGCCGAAACTAACAGACAGACAGACAATTGATGTATGGATGTCAGTACCGTATATACTTTCTATGCATTGAGTCTTCTTCTTCTTGCCGAGTCGATGGCAATAGTTAAAGTAAGAAATCCCAAAACCCCTTAAAAATAAAGATTAAAAAAAAAGAAGCCCATAACTCGGCCACCATAATAATTGCATAAGCTCCTGTAAGATGCAGGTAACAGGATCAGAAGGTCATATAAGTAAGTGTAAGAGAGGTAAGAGAGGAAGAGTATAAGTCTGCACTCCAGGTCAATTCGCAAATCCCCACCTGGTTGAGTATACTTATCTATGATTTTTATCACACTATGATTAATTCATATTTTATTTAGAAGAATATTTAAAAAAATGTATCTTTTTAAAAATGTAAGAAACTAGCATTTCCCGCGGCACCGCCCGCGTTCTAAAGACTGGAAACAAAATACTTAGATTTCACACACCGTGTGACGTTTTATAGTCGGTTTGTAACGGTTAGTCGATATTTCTTACAAAATCATCATCAAAACCTGTCCTGAGGTTTTCTCGTGATGCAGTCACAGAAAGACAGACAGACAAAAATTTTAAAAACGATAGATTTGATTGTATGGATAATAATGTCTTTCTATTTTAATTACATTTTTATCTATTTTAATTAGATTTTAAAAAAATTATGTACAGATTTGACTCAGTTACAATTATTTTATTATATATGTTTATGATAGATAGTGAATTATTTGACTTTTCAAAATAGATTTTAAGTTGACGTCTTTGTATCGATGCGCAAAACGGCAACGTCGCGTCGCTTACGACGGTTGCCGTTCCGACAAATAACATGTGGCCTAATATAAATTTATCTTGACACATTGTAATTTGTAGTAGCGCTGTGGTAACGCGCTTGCTTCGATATCCATGTGATGGGGGTTCAAGTCTGAGTTTGAGTTAAACGGGCTAAATACATATAAATTTATCTGCCAGTTACTTTATTGGGAAGTTTTATTATGAAACAGATAAAATATATCAGCAACCATTATCGCTAATCGACTACTAAACGCTAATTACCTACTAAGGTCATTATTTAGGATACCGTTTACTATAGGATAATCGTTTATTCTTACTGGATAATACAATAACTGGTTCTATGGACCACCCACATAAAAGCGTGGCGGAAATTTAAATGGGAATTGAATTATTATAAGTAATAGCATAATATTGTCATAAAATATGAACTAAAAAATGTTAATGGAAGAGACACACTATATATGCATTAGAAAACTTTGTTTCAAATACATTATTTTATGCTTTTCGAGCGCAAACCTGTGCACTTTTTTGTCCACAGACTAATGGCTAACTTCTTATATTACGAAAAGTATACAATAATATTCGTTTTATGTTATTTACTATGAATTGATAAAAATGTATACATAATTATGAAACATCTTACGTATACTTTATTTTGACACAAAGCTTGTATACTTTCTTTTGAAACGATTGATGTTTACATATATTTGAAAAGTTGTTAACGTATACATGTCATTGCTTACGACTGTACCACGGGTCGATGCCCAGACAAAAATGAAGCTTTTATGAAAGAATGTTGCAAATTGGAATTTAAAGATTAGGCAAGTGTCTTAATAAAACATGTTGTTCTAAATATTCTGTTCAGTTTATAAAGATGATATGAAATTCAAAAGTTCAAAAGAAAAATATTCTAGTATACTGAATATAATATTTTCTTAGATTTACACGAATATTTGAAATTATAAATGAAACTACCATTTCCCAACGTGTCGAATGCTTTACAGGAAGAGAGGAAGTCTTTCCCGTGATTTGATTGCTGTAAAGCATTCGAAACGTCTTGAACCAAAAACCAAAATTAAATTCGTGACAAAATCCGAAAATACTCGTATAATATCATTTATAGTATTGATATTTTGTACTTATTACATTTTATTATCATCTAATATTTTTTGATGAAATCACGGGCAGTTTCAATAGGCTTAGTGTACCAATAATATTCTCTCCAATATCGAGGGTTATGAAAAAGTCATATTGTGTCCATTATCATGATATAATGCTCGAGAAGATTAAATTATTAGAAGCCATTTATAACTGAAAGTTTTGAAATATTAATGACTAATTTTATGTCATAGTTTGAAAAGTGACCTAAGTTTACTTCGCTCGGTTTTAGTCATTAGCAGGATAATTTTGTTATTTTTTATATAAACGCTATTTATACTCATAATTTATAAATATAATTTAAATATTATGAAGGACTCTAAATATTTTATACACACACAGGTCACATACTAGACATTATGTTACATTTACCTTTGATTATTATGGTAACCTATACCTATAGAATCAAAGGGTATTTAGTAACAGGTTTGGGTAATATTGAATATGTAAGATTTCTTTAATTAATGATATATAGATAAGATTGATTAAAAAGTCAAAATTATATACGTACTATTTTTTAAGTAATTTATATGAAATTAAAACTAAGGCTAACCCTGTCTGTAATTTAATGCTTGTTGTATTAGGTATCTTCATATTTTTTGAGTATGTCTAGATGGCATTTCTTTGGAGGTCGGCCATATATTTTGGATCAACGAAAAAGAGATTTACGCTGCTGACATCAGGAAATGGTTGAAATCTGGCGAATTTTCGTAAAATATAACATGAACTAGCAGTTCCTGCGGCTACGCCTGCGTTCTAAAGACGGAAATCTAACTGTCTTGCATAATAATAAAATAGTCGTATATTGAAAAAAATGGCAGTACCTAAATTGCCTATGATTTATTTTCAGACCGAACAAAAGATCATATAAGTTGGTCAAGCCGTTTAGGAGGAGTTCGATAACAAACACTGTGACATGAGACTTTCATATATTCTTATAAGATTTAATAACGTTATTGACACGTTACTGATAATGACATCCCTTCATGACTGATGTAATAATTACCTATATTTACATATTATTTACCTTATTTTTTATTATATACTTATTCTTACTTCGCTTGTATTTCTTTAGGTGTCCAACTGTAGTCTTTGCTAACTCCACGTCTTCACGATCCGGAATTATCAACTTTCGCATTTATAATGAAGTTCGATTATACAGTTACTACAAAGTTTTGTAAATATATTTTATTTATTAAAATGAAGCATTTTAGTAATATTTGAATTTAAATCGGAATACTAGAATAGTGATGAATATATTATATACTGGTATAATTTCCCATTGATCAATTTTGGGCACGGTCGCCAGTTTTACTGAGGCTAGCGCAGGTTTTAGAGTGCACAAGAGACACAATTGCATTCTCTATTCCTTTTAATCTTAAAGGTCAATGGGATGATACTTCGACACAACCGATGAGAGAGAGAATAAGGCGCGGGACTGACATCTTTACGATCTCTTTGAGACATGGTGCTAAACATCGCTAACTATCCACCTTCGGACTATCTTATATCTTAACGGACGGAATATCTTAAACTTTACCCAACCTGGATTCGACCTCATGACATCCTACATAGACATATGTATAATGTATATAGTAATAGGTTTCGTCGTAAAACATTCAAAAATACAGCTATATGGAAGGGCTTTCTAAAGCTTTTAATTACGAAAGTGAGGGTTTCAGTGATCATTAGACTCTCATTTAAACTTTTTCCCGTCATTAGTCTTAATTACATCGTTGGTTCGAATTTGCTTAGGAAATAAAATTCCGGAGTCTAACCTTTTTTTGATTAATGAAAAGCTCATATTAATTATTGACTGATTCCAAAAAGCTGGTAGTTCGAGGTATCTCTTTAAACGAGTTTTTGTATCTATCTTCTTTAATATTATAGTAATTAATTATTTTTGGGGTGCGTTTTTTCAACAGGGTGGTTCATTTAGAGGGTGGAAAAATTGGAAAAATCATTTTAAACTATATGGTGTAGATCATCACATGAATTTCCATTTTCGTTTTAACGTCACTGCTGGGCATGGGCCTCCTTAATGTAGTAATAACTTGAATTAGAATAAAATAAGTTATATTCGCCCTATGTATAATATTAAGGCAAATGTCCTAATGAATGTCATTTAATATGTAAACTAAATTCTTTTTAGTAAGAGAAAATCAGGTTACCTAACCAATCGTACACAAGTCGACTCTTATACCCAATTGATTCTCTTTTCAATGGCCTCTTCTAAAAACTACTGTACAACTGTGTTAAGTGCCGGAGAAATTTTTATAGTTCTGCATTCAAATACGTTGTTCGTTTTTAAGGAACATTAAGGCTTTATTATACGCTCTTTTTGCCTCCGAAATTGACCAATAAAAAAGTGCAATTTGAAATGCACTTGTAATTTGCCTATAATAGTCGTGTAACTGCGTTTAAACCACTTACTTTAACTACTTCAGTGTAAAAGCTATCTCGTACGTCCGCAGATGTGAAGGACTTGGATTCGAATCCTGCGTGGGGTCAAGTTCAGCTTTAAGATTTTCTGTCAAGAAATTCTGGAGTGGAAATTTGTTGTGTCACACACCTGAGTCTCGTAGAGCAAGTCTGCGCCTGATCTCTTGTCAGTCATGTAATATGTTGTCTTATCAGAGTATGAAAGGAATAGTGCGCTTTAATATTCGAACACAGCTAGTCTTAGGGAGACTAATTGCTATGTCCAAAATCTTCAAGAAGAGCTTTATTAGCTTTAATATTTATTTGTTTAAATAAACACCACACGAATATATCTAAAGTATCTATGCGATACTTTTATGTAATCAAGAGAAATGATGTTATTTTCTATTGTTTTAATTAGAAACATTTATAGGTCTTCCAAATGTAAATAATACATAAGCCGTAAATTACATAATTGTGTGTTGTACTGGAACAGTGTGATATTTGTTCAATTCATTCAATCAATATTTAAAAATTATTATTAATTACAATTAATAATAATAACTTAATGAATAAATATGTCCCGACCTGCGAATCGAACCTGGATCAGCAGCTGTATATTCCAGCCACAACACCAACCTAGTAGTACTAACTAATCTAGTGGTAGTTGACCACTCATATAATATGTACATAACGAAAAAAATACATATAAAGCATTGCTTTATATAATAAATATATACTGCATAGGAAAACTATATTGTTACCGACTTTAGATATTACTAATTATTATTAAAATTAATTGAAGCGGGAATATGCAATTATGTTAATGGGTCATGAAATTCTATCGTATATATAATAATTTCAGTATGTCAATTGATTCTTCTCGTTATAAATGAAATAATTATTTTCTTAAAAAATACGGACATTTTTTTGAGTACAAAATGAATATTATGATATAAAATGGCGGGACTCGGAGTGAAAAAGGAATTCGTGACTTAGATATTTAGTAGGGAAGGTTTATTAATACATAAATTAATAATAAATAATTATAAATAAATGGCAAGTTCTACCACAAATATTATTAAAGTAAAGTGAAGAACTACAAAATATGTTAGATAGTTAGTCATTTAATTGTTACGGAGAAGGCGTTAACAATATTATGCGAATTATAGTTCACAAAACGCTAATTGTCATTACAATATAATCAGTATGTACATAATGTAGTAAATTACAAACATATATCCATAATTTCAAGATTTTATTGGAGTTTAATGTATCGATTTCATCCCGATGAATAAGCATTCGAGTTATTGGCTATGAGATATCCAATTTGTTACAAATTCAATTAATTTTTATTGTTTGTTCAAAAATATGATTAGACAATAAATAAATAATAATAAATAAATAAATATGTTGGGACATTCTTACAACAGCGTCATCCAGTTCCGTGGTAAGCTACGAGGCTTTTGTTACGGATACCAGATAGTTGATGTACTACATATACTTATAACTTTTTTAAATACATACATAATGTAATATTATAAATATAAACACCCATAACTGGAGTACAAACATTCGTGCTCATCAAATGAAGCCCCCAGCGGGACTGGAACCCGCGACCACTGGCGCAGAAAGTAGGGTGGCTACCGACTGAGCCAACGAGTCGTCAAATACAATATGTTTTATATGTATTTGTACTAGAAATAAAACAGTAGAAGATTATATTTTATCCTGCATAAAATAAATCAGTTTAACCTATATTAAAGAGCGTTAAGGATTTGCGAAGATCATTTCACCAAATAATATGAATGATGGCAACAATATCCAGGGTCATTTAACTCGTATTTAAGTCATTTACTGTATAATACCGCTTCTACTTAATATTTATTAGTATTTTTAAAGGACGATTTAGTATTTTTTAGGTTTAAACGAATATTAAACATTCTAAATGAAACTAACTTTATGGATTTTGTCGCGGATTTACTTTGATTTTTGGTTCCCTAAACTACTGTAATTATTCACTAATTCGGAAACCAGACATCGAAATAAATCCGCTACAAATCCAAAAAGATAGTATCATTTATAAGTAAAATTTACATTGTTCCACACTAATACCAACTTTCAGGTATCTTATAACATTAAAAAAGAGATATTCACACGAATAAATTAAAAAACCTCCTTATTTGAAATCGGTTAAATAATTCTGACTTACTTTACAATTAATCAAATTTAATTTTCCATGTAAATAAATCAAGGTGTGATATAAATACGTGTTATGTGGAGGCGGCCTTATTCCAATAATAAACTAAATCGATAACCTTTAAAGAATGAATGGCTAGACGTCTTTTAATTTAATATAGTCATTGAAAATTTAAAACTATTTCTATATTTATAATTATAGAATGCCATTGATTTACTCTTATTTACGTCTCGTTTGGGTGCGTCACTGCTATGGGGTGCGACTCGATAGAAAAAAATCTATTATTCTTCTATATTCTACGCTATTATCACCCTCAGCTTTTCGTTAGTGTGTTTTATTAGGTGCTAGATAAAAGCCTATTTTTTACAGATTTTTTCTATTCGGACTAGTAGTTAGTGAGATTAGTGCGTTCAACCAATAAAACAAACAAACTCTTCAGCTTTATAATATTAAGTATAGATTTGCAAATGTTAATTTTTTGCATTATCTTTCTTTAATATGCAAGGTGTGCTTGAATGATTATGGGTTGAATAACGTCATAATTTAAATATCCAAGACATGAGTTGATTCTCATGCTATATTATTAAGCTATATTATTATGAACTCGAATGCTTAAAAACTATAATCAAAAAAATATTTAAAAAAAAAAACAGAGATTTATTCGTTATTTATAGAAAGTTAAGACCTATAATATATAAGGAGCTCGTTAGTAAATTTCATGCTATTTTATTCATATTTATAGATACTTTGGCGTAGGCTGAGCTTACTCTGTCAGTCAATCATTATAAAAGCTTTCTGAAGTCCTGATGTCTTACCACCCACGTGCAACTTTTAAAACTTTATCTTATTAAAAAAAGAAATATTTTTTATTCATAGAAATTCAAACAATAATAATAATAATATGTTGGGACATTAATACACACAGCGCCACCTAGTTCCGTAGAAAGCTACGAAGCTTATGTGTTACGAATACCAGATAGTTGATATATTAAATATATAAGTTTAAATACATACATATTTTAAATATAGACACCCATTACTGGAGTACAAACATCCGAGTTTAACAAATAAATGCCCCCAGCGGGACTCGAACCCGCGACCTTTGGCGCAGAAATCAGGGTCACTACCCACTGAACCAAACGTGTCTTCGTGCCAAATTAAAAAAGTCCTGCATGATATATCAAGATCAAATAATTCTTAGTGGGTATAAGAAGTTATTTATATTCATGTTAAAATATGAAATATGAAAACCTAGCGGCTTACCTTTGCATCATATGAGTTCGTCCCTAGTGAAAAATAAAAACAAACGTATCTAACGGGAACCGTACATTTTATTAGGATAAAAAGTAGCATAATTATGTGTTATCCCAGACTTTACTACGTCTGCCGTTCGTGGCAAACATTCTGAAGTGATTGAGTTACAAATATTTATATATTGGTAGTAATCACAAGATTCTATTTATAATTTTTTTGTATTAGCTATCTAATTTTTGAATAATTATTTTTTTGCAATACCACGTTCATTGGGAAAGGCTATATAATATGTGTATCATTATCTATACATATAAATAAAATTGAAGTGTCTGTATAAAATAACAGCTTTTCACTAAATGCATACACGATACTAACAACAAAAAAACAATTTTTAAAATATTATAAATTTTTAAAACGGCTGAACCGACTTTGACGGGACTGTCACTTGCAGATAGGTATAATGTTATAAGGCGTAACTTAGGCTACTTTTAACTGACTTCAAAAAACCTAGGGATGAACCCGAGCGAGTAAGCTAGTAAAATAATATAATTTAAAGAATAACTTCCAAGCTAACCGTTAAAACGTTCCGAAGAACCCAAACGAAGCAAGGGTGAGTAGCTAGTATATTTTAAAGACTTGTGTTTCTAATCCATTGTAACATTCTCCATTAAAGCCTTTGTAACACCGCATAATTCAGGTATAAGTCAGGTATCGGTAATCCTAATTCCATACTGTAGAGCATCTCATTCCGTCCGGTCAGGATTAGCATTTGAAATTACTCTATTTCATCATTTCTAGAAGCCTTCGTGCCAGTTTCATTGAAGCTTGTAATTGCGTTTAAATAAGTCCTTTCATAATTATATTGAATTGATTTTATTAGTTTTCACTGAATACTTAATAAATTATTTATTATAATTCTTAGGTTTACGCGAATATTTGACATTATAAATGAAACTATCTTTTCGGATTTTGTCGCGGATTTATTTACACTGACTTAATATAGGAGGTACACTAGAAGATACTGTTACTTGCTATTGGTAAAGTAAATTTTTGATATATATATATATATATTGAATTATTGTTTGAACAAGTTTTAAAAATACTAAATTATTTTAGAAATAATGCTAAACTGAGTAGTATAAAGGTTAATACTATCAGTAATGTATAAGTGAAACCCGAAGTTAAACATGGAAATTATATTCTTCAGAACGAATCTAAAAATAATGCAACTTTAAAATTAATTTAACTATACTTCTGTCATTGTTTCATTGCTTCTGACAAACGTACAGACCATGGACGAGTAGGTTATTCGTCCATGGTACAGACATATTGGGCTTGTTAATAAGGCCTTTTCAACTGAACATTGATACAAGTCCAACATGATCTTTTTACCAATAAATATGAAGTACTTAAGCGACCGTGCCTCACTCCTCCGAGTGAAAAAATCTTTAAAAAAATCCTCATTTTTTATATTTTTTTTTCAGAAAAGACATCTTACAAATAAACTTATGAAGAAAAACCTTATCTAAAGTGAATACACAGCTTGGTCCAAATCGATAGAGCCGTTTCCGAAAATCACGATATAAAATAAAAAAATTACTTGTTTAATATTATAAGATACTATATATTTACATCATTATTACTAGTAGTAAGCTTACAGTTTTATTCTGTAAGAAATCATTCAATTAGATTAGCAAAATTCAGAGTAGATGGAAATATTTATTGCGTCGCTATCCATTATGGAGTTAAGCCGATCAGAGCCGAGGCGTTCGTATGGAAGTTTCCTGAGGGTTCACGGTTTTGCTACACCTAAGATATCTATATGTAAAAATAGAGCAAGTAATATACAATGTAAGATTTTATTGTATTTTCTCAAATATTCTATTCATCAAATGACTGCATACTTGTATGTATGAAACGTATGAAATTTGTTACTACAAATCCGACGTTTAAAAGTAAGAGGATAGTGTGGATAGGAGAAAAAAGGAAAGCTGATTTCACCATCATGTAGTATACATATATAGCCAGGTCGAGAAAGAAACGAAGTGTGAGGAGAGAGAAGTGAAAAAGGAAGAGAGAGACGGACGGGGAGGAGAGAGAGGGAGAGATGTTGAATTACAATCTACTCGTAGTATTATTATTTTTGTACATCGTTACATTCGTTATTTCGATTTTTATATTTATTTCAGAAAATTTTACAGATGCAAAACCTCTAGATAATGTCCAGTTCACTGATTTATGTCATGACAGCCTTCATCTTTTCTGCTCTTTGACGTCCTCGGTAAGTATATAGATGTAAGGCTGCATAGCACATCAAGACGATACTACATCTGATTTCTGAGCGGTTGGAGCGGATTGTCATATTACAACGTCAGGACGTCGGAGCGACATTTTCTCTGCACTAAATATACGAAGAGTCTTGCCTAACATTGTTATCAGGTCACTCATTACAGAACAGCGATTCTAGTATTGCGCTTTATCTGTTCAAATTATTGAATACTTCTACAAATTTTATTCGAATCAATAAAATTATATAATATTATATAACAATATGTGCCAATACTTCAAAAATGTAAAATTACTGTTTTATACTGTTATGTAGTGAAGCGGATAAAAACGCATCAATAGCTAGTCTGGTACGAGTATAAGTCGAGAAACCCAACAAATGTATTTTTCTACTCTACTAAAGTATGTAGGTCATGGAGCAAAGATAATGTGCGTGGCCTAATCATTTGTTACTTTTATTTCGTTCGACAGACAAATATTTATACTACGTTTTGGTCATTTCAACTAATTTACTCTATAAGAGAAACATTAATTCATAATATTAATATGAATATGTTTTGATATGTATGACATACACTTTCGTATGTATGTGTGTTTGCTTGATTTTTGTTATCTAGGCAATAGATTTCGATACTCTTTTCACTGCCATTAAGTCTATCTCTTCAGATAGATTAAAAAAAGTTTTTTTTTTCTATAAATTTTGTAAATCTTGAGCTAAGCATTGCTAAATTGTTAGTTTTTACTATCTTGACATGAGAAAACTAAAAAAAAATAGATACGGTACCTAGTATATATAGTATATAGTACAGTATAGCACGGTATATAGTATAGCAGTGGTAGCCCAGAAGTAACGCGCTTGCTTAATTTTCATATGTGAATTATTTCTATCTTGATTACCACTTATCTTACGAAAGAAAACATCGTGAGGAAACCTGCATGTCTGAGAAAACCAAGTAAGTTTTCTAAGGCCTCGCACTAGGCCAGCGCGGTGGACTATGGCCTGATCCCCTTCGTACTGAGGCACGTGCCCAGCAGTGGGACGTTAAAAAAAAGGCTGTAGACACCTAGTATGGTGGTTGAGTTACTACCATTTTCATTATATTTAAAAAGAGAACAACGTTTGCAGAGCTAGTACCTAGTAAACTGGTAATAAATTTTATTACTTGAATATTGATTGACCAAAATGGAAGTGATTTGGTTTTAGTATTTATCATAAAAGCAGATAAACTCTAAAAGGTACGACTATCCAATAAATATGTATGTACGAAATTGAAATCATATTACGTTTATTACCTATAAAGTGTATATAAAAATAAAGTAAGCATGATAATATGGTTTCTTTGAAACCCTTTTACTACTGGCGGTTTATCGGACTCATTTAGGCGGAAATCCGGTTACAATCAAAAATATTAAAGTTTGTGGTTGTTTTTGTTAAGCCTGAAATTGCTCAACAGATTTGGATAATATTTTATACACATGTTACTGACTTTAATTATTATTAATTATTAATTTTATATAAATATGAGCAATGAAAATGTATCGTATGTCAGTTGATATTAATATGAGCAATGAAAATGTATCGTATAAATAATATAGTATGTCAGTTGATTCTTCTCGTAAAAAGTAAAATAAATGAACGGCAAGTTCTACCTAAAACGTTATGAAAGTAAAGTGAAGTGTCAAGTGCTTGAAAATATGTTGGATAGTTAGTAATTGAATTGTGAAGGAGTAGGCGTTAACACACAGATAGATTATGACTACGAATTTTACAAGATCACTGTCAGACACCTAAGTACGCACTTGAGCGCTGCCAGAAAAATTAGTACTAGTATTAGTACGAATCTTAATTAAATTAAATTAAATATAATCGATTTATATGTTACCAATAAACTAATTCTAAAACAAAACTCGATAATAAGACATTTCCCAACTTTACGTTCAAAACTTTATTTCAAAAAGGGTTAGAAGGAACTATCCATCCAATTCTTGGAATTGAATAGCCTCAGGGTTTCTTTATAGTTTGTTTTCGGCATTAAATATACATGTGAGAGTACATTTCTCTACCACAAGTACTTTTTGTAGGCATTTTTTTTCTTTAAGTAGCATTTGTTTGCGGCTCTGCCTAAGATTAATACTTTAATATACTCAATGCCTACTATATCTACTTATTTTAAGTTATAAGTATTTATGCCTATAGAAAATCAGTACTCGCTATTACGCAAATATTTAAAATTTTAAATAAAACAATCTTTTCGGGTTTTGCAGCGAATTTCATTTTGGTACCCAACTATTCAAATATCACTGAACAGATTCCAAAGTGCTAGAAAATGCAAAAAGATATATCGAAAAATAAAAGAAAGTTTGTAGATTCAGAAGTTGTTTATTTATTTTATATGGGATTTACCTTTCTGTGTTAATATAAAATCCTCTACAAATTTGATTTTGAAAGATAATAATTAGTAATAAAGTTATTATCATGTTTAAAATTTATAATATTTAGAATGTATTCCAAGGAAAAGGAAATTCTCAATTTGAGCTGAACATTCATTTTTCTGAGCTGAAAAATTTTCAGGTTGAAAATACCTAATTATTATACAGTATCAATTAAATATTCTTCAACAGAATTTCAATATAATATATTATTTTACATCCTCGCTTAACACATTAAATTTTAGGTCTTAATTGTTGAAGTATATTTGCTTCTTAAAGACATAATATGGACAGTACAAGCTTATCGTATACTTTCAGGATGTGTGTCACTGTTTCTCATATCTCTTGCTCAAGTCGTAAAGGCTGAGGGCGGGCGGATTGCAAAGTTTACTACATAACATCAATATTATTACTAGGGTAGTGCCACAGGGTTTTAGTATTGAAACGTGGACTATATTCCACGTATTTTCACTATGGTCTACAGGTGTCTACAGGTCTATTAGATAACATATTTAAAATTTCGGTGCACAGACAACGACTTTACTTAACTTTATTTTATTTCAAATAGCATTCCCGCGGCTTCGTACGCGTTCTAAAGACCGGAAACCAAATTGTTTCTGAATCACGCGGTATGGTATCTCGCAGAACTAACGCCATTCCCGTCTTTGCAACATTTTTCATTGATGCTCCTCTGCTATTAGTCGTAGCGTAATGTAATATAGCCTATAGTTTTCCTCGATAAACGGGTAGTTCCTGAGATTAACGCGTTCAACCAAACAAACAAACAAATAAACTCTTCAGCTTTATAATATTATAGTATAGGCAGGTTTTATAAGTAATATGACTTTTAAATATCTGAAATAAAATCCTTTCGTTTCCATATCATTACATAGAGACAGCAAAGTAAATTTAAATTGTCTACCAACTGATGAAAAAGAATACTATCACTGTGTAATAACAATGGTTGGAGTAAATAGTATCAAGAGTGAATACAACTCATTTAGACTTAATTATTATGCCAAAGCATTACTGTAAAGGATTCCAAGATAAATCTCAGCTGTAAACTAGACCGTCGTCGTCAATAATTAAAGAAACCTTAGAGAAGTTCAATTAGGCCTCTGAAGTATCCATAAGATTATTCATACACTAGCGATTTACCCTCCCTTCGCTTGGGTTCGTCCCTAGGTGCTCCTTTAAAAGTATATAGCCAAAAAATGAAGGACTTTAAAACAAATTTGCTAGAGCTCTTAGACCTCCTCAATCCGGCCCTGTCGCAAAATCTGTTCTTATCGGACGTCTACTAACTATTAACTACTCCCTGCCAAAATTCATTTTTTTAATTCAAGCGGATATTTTGTAGTGAGTGAGTGAGTGAGTGAGACCTTTTGCGTTCTACATACGAGTAAGTATTTAAAAACAGCGAACTAGTACTGAAAGTTTTAAATTTTCTTTAAAATTTTAATAGTGATTGTTATTTACCTTATTACATCAAATAATGCATGTTTTTAAGGTTCCTTATATCGTAGCTATCAAACGTACATATTTTCGAATAATTTATACTGTTATTTATATTAATAATTAATAATATTGTATATATTATAATGATTTTATTTATAGCAAAAGTAGATTTCAGATGCATTGTAAATACATGTATTCTATACGAATCGCTTGTTCAGTGTAATTATGGGAGCGGTAGCCTGAAAGCTAAAAATGTTAAAAGTCGTTTATACAGAAGTCTACGTTTGTGCGGTTTCATAAGATTTTAAGACCGGAAGTTCGAGGGCGTATAAGTTCAAAATTGTGTAAAAGCTCATCGTACGTGCGTACTTCCCTTTTATATAGCATTGGTCCTATATTATACTTTGAATTTTTTGTTAAATTCAGGCAAAAATTTTATTATTTTAAAATTGAATCTTATTCAGCAAAAATCTATTTGACGACACGTTTGGCTCAGTTAATACTAACTCTACTGACTGTGTTAGGGGTCGGGAGTTCGAGTCCCTCTGGGGGAATTTATTTGTATGATAAACATGAATGTTAGTACTTCAGTTATCGGTATTTATATATTAAATAATTGATGGTCCTGTGTGTGAATGTCAAAACATATTTATTTATCTATGTAAAGTTTAAATAAATCAAAATTAATAATTCTATGGAGGCTAGCTTAGAGGATCAACAAAGACAGCATTTTGTCATGAGGCACTTGAGCTAGACAAATCCAAGCGCTTGGAGCTCACGAGTTTTTAAGTAGTACCCATTTATAACGCGGCTTGGAGATTTTCTTTGAGGAACGTTATGTAAGGATGACTGACTAGAGGAGGTGATGTGACTTCAGATCTTCTGGAACATTCTTTACTTTATACGATAAACAATATTTTAAATTTAAACATATGTAAAGACTATTGTCAAGTACATTACGCGAAACTTGATTTACTTCTATTCTACTGTAGTCCTCACATGTATCTTTCGGTTTTATCATATTACAATATTATTTTCTTATATTTATATAGCTAATAATGTAGCAGACATAGCTGGGCATTAACTCGTTAATCCGTTAATCGTTAATTAACGAAGTTAACATTTCGATTAACGATTAACTTTTAAGTTAACCTAAAAAAAACTTAACGGACTCGTTAACTTCCGTTACATTTTCTCAAGTCCGTTAATCGTTAATCCAGTACCTACTTACTACTACTACTTTACCAAGCACCACGTCGCGTCGAGTAGAACGAAACCAGGTACCTAACTAAAGTTTGGTAGGTAAGGTTGCCGGTGCGTGTTCACGTGCCGAGCGCCCGGTAAGCATCTGCATCAGTCTGAAAGGCATGACACCGTGTGGGCCTCCTGACCCAGTGAAACAGGACCAACTGCGTCCACTTTCGCCATGCCAGCCTCTGGGTACCAGTTGCTCCCTCCATCGCCGGATTATGGCCTCGTCAGCTATCCGGGAGGGATCCCACATTGGAAGTTTCTCAAGCGCACGCTCACTCACCCGAAACTTGCGAGTAACTCCTGCCTGCGCCTGGAGTACCCAGGGTGAAACGCCCGCCAGAAGGACACCGTGCGTCATCCCTTTATTGCTTTCACCGCCAGGACTTGCTGCGTACTGCACAATTGGACCCCGTTCGGGACGGAGAGGGCGTCGATCCAAACGGGGGCACCATACAGTGTCATGGACCTCACAATGTCAAAACCGGCAAAGAGATTCAATGCCCCGGACATTCGGTAAAAGCCTGCCAAAATTCGAGACGGCTTCCATCAGTATCGGGGTGAACTGGGAGAAATGAAAAAGGAACGTCCAGCGTCCGTCTAGGGCCAGAGAGAGGTGCCTCATATTGATAGCGAAGTGGCTCCTGTAGAGTCCCAAACGGCTGGGTATAGAAGACGTTGAACTGAGCCTCTGAAAAGCCCGGTCCCGCCTTCTCGAAATGCTGAGAGGCTTTTAAGTTCCAGAACCCAAATCAACAGATTTTAATAGTACATCATTGTTGTTGCAATGATATAAAAATACAATTTTAATCACGTGTTAACGGATTAACGATTAACTTTAACTTGCGTTAAATCTTTCGAAATGTAACGCTTTAACGTTTAACGAAGTTAACTTTTTTAAGTAACGGATTAACGATTAACGAGTTTGTCGAATTGGTTCAGAGATCACAGAGAAATTGTATTACCATAGTCGTGAACTCTCTACCATACACCAAATATAGGCGACCAGTTGTATAAAAAGTGAAGTAAATTAAGTTTTCCAAGTAACAAAAACGATTTATTCCTTATTTATTTTCACTAACTTATGATAATCATGATAAAATCGTTGTGTACGGAAAATATGTAATTTTTAAAAGTTCTAATGATGTATTAGCAGATGAGGGTCGGTTAATATGCGATCCTAAAAGTGTGTGTGATTCAATGATATAACTGATCCATTTCTAAGATTTTTAACCATTACTTAACTACAAATATACTGCTGTACAGTGTAGGACGTAGGTGATTCTATTCATTTGCAACTTATACATATGATGTATACGTCTTAGTTACTTAGTCCTAATATAAATATATAATTTATTATAATACTTAAAACTAAAACATAATAAATGTGGATCTTATAAAAATAAGGTGCCATATTTAACATAAATATAAAAAAAATGAAAATTACCTTTGACCCGGGCTTTTGCTTTCGTTACTGGCATTGTTGCTCGAGTCGTCATCGTCTTCTCTAGACGTTGCTGCTGAAAGAGCTCTTGAAGACCCCGCATTAACTTCGCTACCATCATTATCCTCGCCATCTGGTGTCCGAGTTGTGCCTTCTTCGGCCTGAAACAATATATTTGGTACTTAATTGGTTAATCATTATTTGGAAGGGAAACATCTTGGAATTCTTATAATATTTGGAAAATTTTGGATATAATTTATAAAAACAGGTTGTTCCTTTTATTTCAATTTAAAAATATCTCCTATTCAGGTTTGTATCAGCAGGTATGCTGTAACTAAAAACTGGACAGGTTTGAATGAAATTTTATAAAGAAAATAAAAGCTAAGATTCATTTCTAAAGATGTCTTATAATACCAAACACATTTTTACAAAATAGAATACATAAACTATTGTGAAAGTTACACGTAGAGAAAGCCATTTCATCAATCAAGGGTTAAATAAAAAAAAAGTGGTATTAGGTTAAAATCATAATGCCTAAAACATACCTGTATTCTTATTAGCGGAATTCGTTCTTCCATAGTACAAGAAAACATTGCTTAACAAAATTGAAGTTAACTGTCGAAGAATTTTTGATTTACACTTGCTTTTTTGATTTACAAGTCTTTACAATATTTGAGATGAAGACTATCTAAATGATATTTGTATATGAGTATTGGTTCGAAAGATATATGTTGCAGCGTGACATTGTTTGACTGGCAGTTTCATGAGTTCAATTCACACAAAGTATCAGGTAGCATTTCAATGTAGTTGCTTAATTACCTAATGGTTATATGGAAGGTAACGAAACTTGGAAATGTTCTGATGACTTTTACAGCAGTGGTAGCCCAGTGGCAACGCTCTTGCTTTGGTAATCGAACGAAGCGAGTTCAAATCCAGTTCTCGCACTTGATATTTTCATCTGCAAATCCATTTCCGATATGATTACCACTTGTCTTACTATGAAGGAAAACATCGTGAGCAGATCTGCATGTCTGAGAGAAAGTACGAATAAATGTTTATATTTACGTTGTTAAATGTTTATTTTACGTTTGGATAAATCGCTCGTAAAATTCTATATTGACTAAGGTGGGTGGACCATGGAAGGCCATGTTTCTTCGAAGGCCAACTATTTAAAAGCAATAATTATTTCCATGTGATGACAAATTACTTACACTAATACCTATCTAATTAAGAACATAGATGCGGCGGCAAGTCCCTCACGCCGATATTATGTCAATGCATACATGTCTCTTGTCGACGTCAAAATTCGCACTCACAGAGAAACGTAAGTTTTAAAGTAGATATCCTATTACTTTCTTCAATATTTGTTACTCTGAATTAATAATAAGGGTTGGAGTAGGGAGGAATTCAGTGGTTCCTTGTAAGGCCAATCAAGCTAGGTCAGTTTATTTTTTTATAATTTTACTATTAAGGTCATTGACAACGACAGTAGAAATATTAAAATTTAAGAGCTAGCTATCTAGTTATTATTCTGTACCAATATTTACAGCAAATCGAAACTCCTGTCGGTTAACTTTTCGTTTTCCGTTAGTAGGTAGGATTGCATACTTCAACTGAGATTTCCAATTGGATTTCGTGTTAAACCAACGCTGGTCGGGACAATATCCAAAATCAAAATGTCAGTTACTTTGTTTTCACGACAGCACTTAAAACTTCGCTATTTTAACCTTAATCTGTTTAATTTATTTTTGCGTTTGTTAGGCAATATTAAAACCGATTTGAACTTATTAACAATGACTCGTTTGTATTGAAGGTACGGACCGTCTTCGGTTTCTACAAATATAATAAAACAAAACTTAGCCGATTCTGTACATTAAATATTATTTGGAAATTTCTATTAAAATAGTCATTTTTATCAATAAAGAGGCCGAATCTATATATAATTATTGAAAAATTATATTATAATTTAGTATAGGAAAATATCTCAGCTCTGAGAAATCTAAACTGACGTACATATGAACGATATCGAGCGGAGCAAGGGCGAGTCACTAGTTAAAAATAAAATGTCTCTTATACAGTAAATCTTTTTACACTTTTAGTTTAAGAAATTAACAATTTAGTTAGCTTACTTACTGAGTACTACAATTACTCAGTATAAGACGTTATACTTTTATATTGACAATAATATATTTTATTATGCAATTTAATTCTGACCCACATTTAGTATCTATAAATGCGAGATGAATCAATAAAACTGTCGCGAAGAATATTTCGTAATTGTTTTGTTTGTATACGTTTTAAGAAATCTATTTTCAAAATATGTTGTTTATGAAGAAAATACAGTGGTAGCCCAGTGGTAACGCGCTCGATTGGATATCCGAGTGATGCGGGTTCAAATCCGGGTCTCGCACCTCTGATATATTCAAGTGCGAATCTTTTCTAACATGATTACCACTTATCTTACGGTGAAGGAAAACATCGTGAGGTAACCTGCATGTCGACAATTATCTTGGTTAAATTTTGACCACAGAGTGAACATTTGGTATAAACGAAATATATAAAGTTTATTTTAAAATTTCAACACAACATCTAACACAAATATAACCTATATATAATTGAACTCCTACTCGTTGAAGTCGGTTTATAGGTAGTCAGAAAAGAAGATACCATGGCAAAAATAAAATTCCGTTGAAAATCCTCAAAAAATTCAGATACGTACAATTTTATCTGGTCGTTTGATCGCAGGTTGCGGTTCGCAGTTACACCGGATATGACCACATGCTGACGCGTTGAGTTTATGTGTGAATTAACAAAACCGTACTTTTTGAAATATTTGCAGAGCAAAAGTAACTTTCGTATGAAGAATGGCATTAAAATATTCAGAAAAGAATTTGTATTTGTTAAAGACATTAAATATACATTGCATGATAATAATCTATACATGTAATAAAATACTAAGTCGAATCATTAAATATTTGTCGGAAAATTTTATTGAAATAATGATTATAATCGATACAGAGATCGATACAAAACTATAGTTTTTAGATTTTTTTTTGTATGTCTTTCAGTCTTTCCGTCTAACTGTCTGAGAAATCCATACTAACAATTAAAACGTATCTAGGAACCAATCAGAATTTAGCAACTGACAATTCTGATTGGTGTACATTTAAAAATAGTATAAACTTATTTATTGGTAATGGAACTTCTTTTTAGTGATCTTTTTGATCTAAATTGAGTTTCAGGTTTTGCACCCTACATACAAACTTTAACTCTTTATTATACATATTATAATAAAAATAAAATTATTTATTTATACTTCTATACATGTGTATAGCGTTCTATACACAAATTGTAAAGAATTATAAATAAATAACTTTTATTTCATTATTTTGAATAGTATTTTCAAGACATTAAATCTCGGTATCGGCATCAAGAGCTATTACGTAGTATCGGGTTACAGTCGGATTTACTCGTACCTTTGAAGCGTTTTCAATCTTCACTTCGGCTTTGTATTCTGTAATATCGCTGTCTGATGTTTGAGAGCTTTTTCTGTGCTTTAATAATAAATATTCTTATACTGAGACTGTTGAGAGCTTAGTTGGGCTTGTCATGCAATAAATATTATGCTGAGAATGTGGGTTTGAACCCTTTTGTTAAATATATTTTATTAAAATGCTCAAGTTAAAAAATAACTTTTTATTATAATGCTAAAAAAATTAAATATTAATTTCTAATGAAAATAATAAATGCTCTGAAAAGTAAACAAAATTGTGCCAATAAAGCTAACTTTCGAAAACGTTTTCTGACCATAACTGTTAAGTGTAGTAAAAAATCCAATTTTAAATCTTATTAATAATTTATTTGGACTTAAATTACGAATTTCAGATTCAAGTTCAGACAAATAGAGTGTAGTAACTTTATTTAGTAAAAGACTTAAAAAAAAACAAAAACAAAAATTGATGTAATAAAAAAAATAAAAAAAAATAACAGCTTGCTTCAAGCCTATAGTGCCTACTGTTTTATGTGCCAATAGGTCGATTAACATAAACATTAAAAAAAATGTTAAAAGTCATTTACTTAGATCTAACAAAACAAATTTTAGAAAAAACATTGTGGGCTTCAAAATAGTCGGATAAAACAGAATGACTCTCGCTTTACTCTTCGACTCCCATACAAAATAGGGGTCATATTTCCTTTTAGGTTCTTAATACAGTTAAACTTGCAACAAAACCTTCGTTAATAGCATTTATTACATAAATAAGTTTAAAATAGGCTTAGGTCAGACTAAGTGACCTAAATTCTAGCTACAGTTCTATGGTGGCACTACAGCGAGGGCTTAACGTGCTCTTCCCTACATAGAGAGGATCATAAATATGCATATAATGCTATCAGTGTATAAGAGGTGAGGGGTTACACTTAACTGGTATATAATTGAATGTTTGTATGAATGTTTGCTGAAAAGGCTGGACCTTTTGAGATGAAATTTAGTTCGCAGATAATTCTATTAATAATAATGGTCAAAGGCGTATTTTTTTTAAATAATGCGTAATTTTTATATATATTAAAATTACTAATGCTTATGTAATTCCCTTTAAGTTTTACATGAATATATAATTTTCCTTACAAACCTTTTTTCCTCCATTTAATGCTTTGACATTTGATTTTAAGCATACGTTGGCATTTATAAAATTAAATAGGTCACAAATCTAAAACTGCCATATATTTATTTATACTACTGTGTGATATTAAAACTTAAAATCTTCTAAAATATATACGAGTATAACTTTCCAGTGAACTTAGAGCTTTAGTCTATTTGTGTCACATATTGCTTTAAGTTTTGATTCACTATATTAAAGTAATAGTAGGTACAAAGAAGTTTGTCAGCTCCGAGTTATTTTAAAGAAATATAAGAAATATTTAAACAGTGGTAGCCTAGTGGTAAAGCGCTCGCTTGAATAACCGAGTGATGCGGGTTCAAATCCGGGTTTCGCACCTCTGATATTTTCATGTGCAAATCATTCACATCATGATTACCATTTGTCTTACGGTGAAGGAAAACATCGTTAGGAAACATGCATGTCTGAGAAAACTTAGCAAGTTTTCGAAAGATATGTGAAGTCCGCCAACTCGCACTAGGCCTGCGCGGTAGACTATGGCCTGATCCCCTTCGTTTTGAGGGAGGCCCGTGCCCAGCAGTGGGACGTTAAAAAGGTCTGATGATGATTATGATTAAATATTTTTAAGCATTAGGTTTCAAAACGTGGCAATTTGTGCGACACTTTAAAAAACATCGAAAATTATATTATATTTGTATAGTTTGTTTAATTTTTAAATCTTCTAAAGTATAACATAAGTATTAATAGTTTTGCGAGTATAACATGAACGGCATCAAAGATCCAGGTCATCCTTCCACCTGCCTCTAGGTATATTTCAATGTCGTTTGATGTTAGAAAAAATAGAGTAAAAGTATGGAATTAATGTATTGAATTAATAACATCCTAATGTTGAAAGGACCCTAAGAAGAGATTGTTCGTAATGGTAAGGCCGCCTCCTGTACATACATCATATAATTCTTTTTTGCTCTTGTGTTTTTTTCATAGTATAAAATAAAGTTTCTATCTATTTTATAAGAATCACTAACGACTCACCCTAACTTTGTTCGGGTACGTCCCTCAATTTTGCGCCAACTAAGTCCCGGATTCTACAATATTATATACAAAAACTTGACAAATTATATACTAATGTACCTTCCGCTAGAAACACTCTATCCATTTATGAAAACAACATAAAAATCGGTGCAGTAATTTTTGAGTTTATCGCGAACAGACAGACAAACTCAGCGGAGAAATTTGTTTTATAATATGTAGTGATATACATTGAATATTATTATTATAGTTTAGGCGTAACTCTTAAACTATCGAAGTAAACGATAAACATAACCATTTTTCAAGGAAATGGTAGATCAGAAGTTAATTTATTAAACAGCGAGACTCCCAATACATTTCAAGTTCGATCTAGATTTTAAGACCAAGGCTGCGACTGTCACCTAATAAAAATTGTGCCAATTTATCTTTGCTCTGTTACAGACGCCTCTTTTATTTCGTTGTTTGTTCCTACTGATAGCTTCAGTGAACTATTATAATGATGATTTTGATCTTAAAAAGCTAGTATTTTTGGTAATAATTTGAATTCGAGATTTTAGAGAAATTATTATTCGTAACGAACTCAAATTAACTTTCATTTCATAAAACTCAGAAGAAATAAATATGGAATATTTTGTTAATGTGCGGATATTAGACGTTATTTTAAGCTGACGTTTATTCTATGATTACGAGTATGTTATATAGAAATTAATTTGATCAGAAAATGGATGACAATATTATGTAAGTTCAACAGGATTTCTTAATAATTAGTTAAAAGCTGACAGACAAAGTTACTTTTATATTTATAGTAGTAGTAATTGAAATATATACTTAGAATGTTGATAACAAAAAAGTCAATGCGAATTAAATACGCCCAAATTTAATTGTAACGAGGGCTTTATATCTAAGTTACCAAAAGGCTTTATTTTTGGAGATTGCTCAAGAAATTATCTGGATTCATGCAATCAAAGGCAAACATTTTAATTGTAAGTAATATTAAGTATATAGTACTGGTGTTATTTAAACAAGGAATGTTTAAAAATATATACATTCTGAAGTATTTAGACAGTATGTTAAAACATTTCCAAGGATTCACACACGTGTGTACACAAGATTTCATGGATGATAAATAACAAAGGCTGTCCGCACCACTCGGTTTGATACGAGATTAACAATTAATTTTGTACAGACGATATAAATATGTATGAAAATCTATTGCCTTTGGTAGCTTGGTGCAAAACTAGGTGGGTTTTGATGAAATTTTGTGAGATAGTAAGTCATAAAGTAGGTCAAACAGTGACGTTGCTACTAAATAATTAGAAGATAATATTATCCCACAACCTGAGCATTTTGTGGTACACTTTACTGAAAACGGCTGTAAGTTTGTGTTTTAACTAGTATTTTTTTATAAAACTGTAAATAGTAATTTACCTTCGTATCTAGATACCAAAATAATATAATTTTACAACCATTAAAAAAATTAACAACACACAACAACAACAACTGTCTTAAAAATTATTTTTCTTCTCTGCTTGCGTGCTTTACCAACCAAAAGATTTGGAATCAGGTTTTTTTTGATATACGTGAATTATATTCATATGAATTATGTTCATGTATATATTCAGCTGCTGCTGGGCACGGGCCAGCCTTTAATTTGAGGGATATCAGGTCATAGTCCACCGCGCTGATGAAGTGCGGGTTGACGGACTTCACATTCGAAAACTTTCTAGGTTTTCTCTGATACGCAGGTTTCATCACTATGTTTTCCTAGTGAGTGATTATAAAAAAAAATAACAAAATGTCAGAAGTGCGAGACGTGGATTTGAAATCGCATCACTTAATAATCGAATCTAACGCGTTACCACTAGACTAACACTGCCTATTCATGTACATTTGATCAAATTTTAAAAGACTAATTTCGACCACCGCGAGAATAGTAGTTATAATAAAACAGAAAAAAAAACAGGTATACATTATACATGTGTACATAAATTAAAAAAATATTTCAAAGGTAACCATTGCTATATTCGTATCATTTGTACTCTATTTTCGTCATTTTAAAGGTCTCTCTGATCATTGAATTTAACTCTACTTAATGAATATTATAGTGAATTTTCTTTGTGGGTACGATTCTATAAATACGTATAAAGGTTTAGTATCAATTATAAGCTTTTTGATTGTTTCGTAACGTTTTAAATCCTATAAAAGTATTTACTAAAGGACGTACTATAATTAAAATTGAATTATATGATGAGATTTTATTTTAATAAAGTATTTTGATATAATTTTAAATCAACTAAAATATACACATGAAAGCATATACGGTACATATCTCTTTTTTTAATTTTGTATGTCTGTCGGTTTGTCTGCTATAAAGAGTTACTTAAAGTACTTTCATTTTAGAAAAAGAATTAGGATTTCGCTCCAATACATTAAAACTGGTGACGAACCCGAGCGAAGCGAAGGTAGTTCGCTCTTATAAAAGTTTGTTATTTTGTTAAACATATTTTTATTCTATAATGTTTCCATTTAATAACAAAAGGAACGCGTGGTGCAATGTGAAAAAAATGGGTTAAACAAAAGTGAGAGATGACCGTAATAATGAGCGATGTCTTCTTCGGGTCAAAAATAGTCATTTTTTGTGTCATTAAGAAACCTTTCACAATACTTGATACACATAGATATAAAATCTAAATAATGCCTCACTAAGTCCCTGTGTGAGTACAAAAATCTCATCAAAGTATTCCCAGTATATTCTACAGACGATTTTTGGAAGGGATCTCCGATTTTGTACGACTTCTTTAATTATTACACTCTACATCAGAGAGGTAACAATTCAAATGAAATAATCTAACTGTATATCTTTATATCTTTGATATAATAATAGTCAATAGTCTTCTATTGTTATGTTTACACTTTATATTATTATTATATAGTTTCGATAGTTATACATATAAATCGTCCTTTTGAATCACTCTATATTTAAAAAAACGCATCAAAATCCCTTGCGTTGTTTTAAAGATCTAAGCATACATAAGGACAGACAGATAGCGGGAAGCGACTTTGTTTTATACTATGTAGTGAGTAGCGACTCTCCCAGCGAGAGTTTTTCGATTTCAGATGTGATGTTTTCTTTCAGTTCGAAAAAGTGTTCTATATACCCGTATAACCAGCCATCATTATAACTAATTACATCAAAATCTATGCAGCGGTTTTCTCATGATGCCGTCAACACAGACAAAAACTCTAAAAGGTATAGATTTTGCCACTGTATCGATAATAATGACTATATCTATAAGATTTTCTCAAGTTCCTAAGTAAGAAATTTATTATTCTAAATCACACAAATGGCATCAGTATACACAAAAATGTTGAATATTTATTTATAATTTCGCAACTTTGAGTGAAATTCATAATTCATAATTTGATCCGCAAGCATTGTATTCACCCTTAACTTGATATAGCAGAAAAGGGAGAGCTTCACTGTTGCAGCAACTCAATTAAGTGAAATTAAGCTCAACTACTTAAAGCTTCACAAAAGCTTCAGTGACCTTTGGAGCTGTTGATAAACTCGGCCAGATTATTTTTGTTTGTCGTACTGTCAATAAATAGTAGGTATCTACGTAGAATAAAGGCGGGAAAATTTTTCTAACTATATTTAAAGAAAAAACAAAATCTTATAATTTGTACTGTTCTTTGTAACGTAAAACTGTTTATTATTCTAAAAAGTATAGATTTGGCTTCTGCATTAATAGTAATGATAAATAATAAATAAATATGTTTTCCTTAGTACATTTTTTCATTATTACAACAGCACCATCTAGTTCCGTGGTAAGCAACGAGGCTTGTTTTACGGATACCAGATAGTTGATATACTACACATTTAATATAAATTTTAAATACATACATATTATAAATATAAACACCCATGACTGGAATACAAACATTCGTGGTCAACAAATGAATGCCCCCAGCGGGATTAGAACCCGTGACCGCTGCTTACCGCGGTATTACGTTTTCTCTATCTAATTTACCAAATAAATAGCATGAACTGGAATGGATACCTCATCCATAGTAATTATACATAATAATTGATGGTATTTTTGTGATAGGACATAAGAATTTAGGACGTTTTAATTTGCAATATTTCTGTAAAAAAACTTCTCTGTAGAGACATTTTTTAACTATATTTAATTTCAACTTTAACCTCGATAATTTGAATTAAAGATTATAAGCAGGCATAGTTTTGCCCGATTCGCTCGTACTGCATTGAAGACTTTGCCCAGCAGTAAGACGTTAAAAAGGGATTGAGAGGGGATTCGAGGGAAATTGTAGATCATAAAATTATCTATAAGAAATGTATCAATACTTTTTTTCCTACGAGCCACAGTTTCTGAGATATGTATAACGATTCAAAAAGTTAGGTTTTTTGTTACTGATCTTCAGCTTGTTGAGACTTTATGTACCTACCTTCACTCTCATTTTTTCTCATTGTCTAGATTGACTGAGCTATGATGTATGAACTCAAACTATCAATCTTGAAATCTTGAATACAGGCTGCTCTCGACAAATAATATTTAAGACATTATCATAAATGATTTAGTGTATGCCTACTTATAATAATTCTGTAAACGTATATCTAACTACTTTAAAATCGTTTTCTATATACATAGGTACGTAAATTATATTATATAAGGTAACGTAATACTAATATATAAGGTAACGTAAGGTACGTTCGAATTTCCCTGCCTGAGTTTCTGATTAAAGATACGAGTGAGGATTTCTAGATCTCTCTTTTTATATTTTCTTACTGTGTAATCTTTTAATTTGACTACACAATTAAAACACAATCTAGTGGTATACATTATGTACATACCAACACATTTTTATGTATAGTAATATGTATATAAATGCTACAACGTACGGACTTATTACGAAATACGAAGCGACATACAAAAAGTAAGCAAAGGAAAGGAACAAGATTCAAAATTCTTGCTACAAAAAATATTTTCATAATTTGTTATTCTGAAAGATTTTATCAGGTATTTTAATACATTCCTAAACTTTCTTAAAAATATTTTTTATAGATCATATAAACCTTACCCTTTCATTGTAATTCTATTTTATCATAACATAAAAGTTATACGTTTAAGTTTTTGGCTAAATTTAGGTATATTATAAATTCCATGAAAATGCAAATAATCAGTCGTATAAGGAAATAGCGAGTCCCTGATTGGGTTAAGTAGGCATTGAGCTCTCCTCTCAAAAAAAACTCAGTAGTTGGGTGGAGTTAGAAAGCTGATAAAAAATTTACGCTGTATAGTATACCTATACTTAATGTCTTGATTATTAGAAATCATGACTTAATACGGTGAATTTTGCACAAGTATCTCACAAATTATTTATCTATATCTTCAAAATTTTGGGGATATTCGGTACATAAAAATAATATTCACCTATAAATTAGATCAAACCAAGAGAGATGCCGACAAAAATAACAAAAAAATTTAAACAAGGCTTTACTTAATAATATCTCAAATGTTTAGAAAACTTTATTTATAGAAAACCTTATAAGTTATATTATTTATAACTAATTATTTAAGTATGCACAGTGCATGTCTTTGCCCAATTTCCTCACAGTCATTTGAATAACTTGTACCTTTTTTTATGGCGGATTTTTTATAAAAGAAATGCTTGTAATTTTATAAAAATACTTATTGATTTGCGACCCTTCTCTCTCCTAGGCCTTCAACTGCTCCCCAAAGACCTATAAAACAGCCTCGTGCCGCAATATTTTTCTAACATCAAGTAAAACTAGTACTAACGGTTCGTTACGTATCATAACCACATATACGATCATAAATCTCACCTGTTTCTAAACTAATGTTATATAAAAAAAGAAATCCAATGTATATAAACCGTTCATATATCTATATCATATATTATATAATATTTGAAATAATATATTTATTTAAGGCTAGCGAATCACCCTCGCTTCGCTTGGGTTCGTACATTTTAATTTGTTTGAACGTAACCCTAATTCTACGATAAATAATTTACTGCTCATACATTAGTTATCTGCTAGTAAAAATTCCGTCTAAATCGTTCCAGCCGTTTCGGAGGAATCATCCCGAATACCAAACAGACTGATACACTAACATGTGTTTTTAAATAATGTTAAGTACAAGTCCCGTATAATTTAATTCCATATGCATTAAAGTATACGGTACATATACTTAACAATATTTTAAATTTTTTAACTTTTAAACTTAAACTAAATAGTTTTTTTTTATTTTGACAATACCAACAGTCACTTTTATTCAGCTTAATATAGAGATGTAATGTAATATTTCTTTCATCAACGAAGCGATAGAAAAACATTGTGTTTTATATAATTTAACTAGAAAACTATCTCCAGTCATGTTATATGATATTCTCTTTAGTGGAAAAATTTAATGAGCACTCTTTTTCATCGTGAAAGGCTTTTGGGAAATTCGCCTCACATGATAACACAATGTACAAAAAGCCTGATGATACGCTGCAAATAGCTACTGACACATTATTATTGACACACGAATTTTTGTTCCGCCAATTTTTTCCTATTACCTTATTGAATATAATGAAATATGATTTGAATGATGTATAAGATTACCGTAATTTTTCAATTTTGAGGTTTTGTTCACAATATTAATCTTAAAGTATTACACTAGCAGAACCCCGCGACTTCGTCCGCGTTGAAAGTACAGATAAAATTTCTTTACATCTATAATAGATGCTATCTCTCAAAATAAATCCGCGACAAAGTCCCAAAAGATAGTATAATTTATATTATAAATGAAACTATCTTTTCGGATTTTGTCGCGGATTTATTATGATTTTTGGTTCCCGACGTTTCGAATGCTTTACAGCAATCATGGTCACGGGAGAGACCATTATAATTTAAAATATTCGCGTAATCCTAAGAAAGTATTATTTAAAAGATTTTCTTATTATTCATTGCATTTTTTTCAACCGACAAAAAACTCTAAAAAGAAAAAAAAATATTGATAGTTTTCATTTACTTATTAAAGGTACCTAATCAGATATTTTCAAAGTCTACTAGTAACTACTACGTAAAAATTAGTGTAAAATTAAATGCAAGGGACGTATTACATAGATTATTCACAGAACAGAAATCGCGAAGATATTCTATTTCCGTCAGGCGTCATTCCATTAAACCTGCTAAAACTTCCTTCACAAATTTTGCATTTAAATTCATAAAATTAAAATCATTGTTTGAACTTTATTCATAGTACTTTTGTGTATTCGCTTATTAAATTAGCATATAGTACTGTCATGATTTCTAATATGATATCATCACTACATAGTATAAAACAAAGTCACTTCACGCTGTCTGTCTGTCTCTATGTACGCTTAGATCATTAAAACTACGCAACGGATTTTGATGCGGTTTTTTTAATAGATTAGTATAAAATTTGTTAAGTTTATGTATACATTTAATAGCGGCATCCGCGGCATCGCTAGCGCTAAGCATAAATAAATTTAAACTGAGACAGGTATAATAATGTTAAACAAAACTTGTGTTTGGGGATATTTCAATTATGCGTGACATCAATACTTTAGAATATTTTGTTAGTTGACAGTCCGCTGACTGTCTTTTTGCACGTTTTCTCATACATATAGAGTATCCTAAAAATTCTATAACTATTATGTCACGTCCCATGGGAACCATTTATGAAAGAAAAATTAGCCGGAACTTTGGATCAAACAAACCTACTCATACTGTTTTACAAGCTCATATGATTGTATGTATTTTTTACTTATTTTACTGATCTGTAACTGAATTTTTAGTAGTTATATATATATATATATATATATATATATATATATATATATATATATATATATATATATATATATATATATATATATATATATATATATATATTCTTTATTGCAATATAAATTACACATAGAGTAATTTAAAAATAATTTATGTTAGCAAGGGCCGAAACTTCTACACAGGTATAGTTTAGATGGCAATGCATTGTTATTTAAGATAGACGTCATTTTAAACCCAACATGACTCCAAAAATGATGGATTACGTTTCTTTTTAATAAATAAAAATTTTGTGGAAAATATTATTGGCATAGATTGTCATTATCATCGATACAAAGGTCGAATCCATTTGATTATATCCGCATCACAAGAAAATCTGTGGACACATTTTGATAAAGTTAAGTTATAATATAGCTAGTTTTCTAAGACAACGTATACGATACTTTTTTACGTGAAAATATTTCATCTCTTACAAATATATTTTAAGTGTTAAAATTTTACCGTTAAAATAATAAATAGTTAAAGAACTGTTTAAATGATGTAAACATGGTAAATTAGCTTTTCAATATTCTGCACCGCAGAGGCTTCGTTGACATTCAATTAGATTTACTAAGTCGTATTGATGAAATGATTGCTTTAGAAAAATTATTAAAACATCACTAATAATAGAAACTAGACTACAGGTAAGGTTTTAAATGAATTTTGCGGTAAATATTTTCGAAACTAGACTACAGGTATAAATAATTTTACGGTTAATTTTCTAATCAAATATTTTCAGAGTCGGTGTCAGCTATAAAATCATTATAGTTTAAAATGTTATATACAAGTAGTTATTAATTTGTCATGTAATAGTCCAAGAACGGATTTTTCTTATTAACTTGAACGCGTCAGATTACGCTATGGTGGACTAATTATGTGCCGACAAGAGGGCTTATAGTTATCGTGCAAGGTGTCCCCTCTTATGTTAATCTGCCGCGCTTGAGTAAATAAAAAAAGGTCCTCTTGGCCTCCCCTTAATTATAGGCTTTGCTTTGATTTGTATAGAATGGCACTGAAGTCAAAATTATCTGATTAGGTACCAATTAGTTATTTTTTACTTTTTAATGAAACAAATGTAAAACCTTTTGTGTTCTAAAGGTTATTATACAATTATTGATTTTATAGAAGATGGAGCGCATCGTTTAATTCGATGGAATTGAGGATACTTCAATTATGTGGAATTAATGGATTTTATAAGTTGACTACAAAAAGATATAACTACACCGTGGTCCAAAATAACGTTGACAAAATTACAAAAGTAATATTTCAAAATTGGAATGCTTTGCGTCCTATTTTGTTTTTCTTTATTCTTTCTTCATTCTTTGGCACCATTTTAATATAGTTTGTTGGCTAAAAAGTATTAAAATATTTTTATTACGTTATGTCAGAGCAGCATGGAGCCATAATTTCTTTGTATGAGAGTAGAAAACGGCAGTTTGAGATAGTAAACATTCTTGGTGTTACTCGTCAGCTACTTTCTTCAGTAATTAAACGCTATGTTGAGCTCGGCAACATCGGAGACCGTCCTGGGAGAGGACCTAAAGGACTGTTCGAACTGCTAGGAACCAACACATTGTGAAACAAAGATTAGTACGAAATCCACATACCGAAGTGAGAAAAATGTCGTGGGACTTGGGGATAAGTCGTTCCACCATGCAGCATATAGTGAAATATGATCTCCTATTGATACCATACAAACTCAGAAAAGCGCAATTGCTTACGGAGAAAGACAAAAAAGTTCGCCTCGAGAGATGTCGTTTGCTTAAACAACGCTCCGCTGCTTCGAATTGGAAAAATATCTCATTTTCCGCCGAAAAATTGTTTTCGATAGAACAAGCCCATAATCACCAAAATTACAGGATCTGGTCTTTCACTCGTCCTGGAGCTGCTGCAGTCATTCCACGTCGCCAAAATGCAAAATCAATTATGGTTTGGGGTGCAATTTGCGCCACTGGCAAAACTCCCCTCGTTTTTGTAAAAAATGGTATACAAATTAACAAAGTAAATTACCGACAAGACATCCTTGAAACTGTGGTTCTTCCTTGGTGTCAACAGCACTTTGGTAACCATCCATGGATATTTCAAACAGACTCTGCTCCTGCTTACTGGGCTTTAAGCGATCAACAGTAGTGCAAAAGCAATTTCCCTGATTTCATAAGCTCAAAAGAATGGCCACCCTACTCGCTTAGCTGAATCCAATGGATTACAGTTTATGGTCAATCTTAGAAACAAGGACCTGTTCTAAGCCTTATAGAATTGTTGATGACCTGAAGGCTACTCTTACACGGGAGTGGGACAAAATATCTATTAAGGAAGTGCGGAAAATTGAGGAAAATTTTACCATGCGTTTGACTCTATGTATTCGCGCTAAAGGAGGTTATTTTGAAGTCAAATAGGGATTCTTGTAAAAAATAAGTTGTATTTTTATAATTTATAGCATAATTTCATTTAAGTTTAAAATTAATAAAATTATTTGAAAAATCACTTGTCAACGTTATTTTGGGCCACCTGTATAACAACAACTCTGATTAATAGACTAAGTATACTAGTAGGTACTAGTGGTATAATAATGACGTTTTGTAATTTGTTCTAAAATAGTTAATTGTAAAAATATAAAAGTATTGAAAAATCATTATCATTGAATATTTTTATCGTCTAAGTTTTTACATTAGTAATTCAATTTGAAAGTTTATTTCATCTCACAATTTCTCCACTAACCTAGCAGACGTTCTGACCTTTACTATTAGGTATATACGATCTAAGTCTTCAATATTTATCGAGACGATTCTAACGAGGTCGAACACGACAGGGTTATGTTGTGACGAGAAGTTTCTATGACCACTTTGCGGCGCCATCATTAGACTGCTCCATTGTAATGTATTTGAAGGGTATTGCGAATATCTTTGTTCAATTGGATGCTAACTATTTAACATGAAAAATCTGACTACTAAGAGAGAGAGAGTTTCCTCTAGCGACAAAAATAAATAAATAAGAGGATAAGATGCCAGACATGAGGCAATGAGCTAAATACGAAAAGTATTACGAAGAGTGCGTCGGTCTGTCAGCAAACGATACGGGATCTTTTGAGTTTTCTGATGGCTGTTACTGAAAGGAATTCGTTATTTTTTAAGACTACATGTATGATTAATACATTCCTATGATTATTTATCTTAATTAGCAAATATAAGAACCTAAATCTTGATTATTTACGTATGTTAAAGTGTTAGGCCTTATTACCCGACCATAGTATAATAAGGTCTATGGACAGGGTTTTAAGAAATGTTAAATATCATTTTTTTTACGGCTAAAGTTTTCATTTTTTGTTCATATTTAATATAAATGATTCTATATGTTTACTTAACATTAAAATTGGTTGATTTCAATGTATAGTTCTTATTTTATTTCAAATCTCTCTTATTACCCGCCTTATATAAATACGAAAGTGTGTATGGATGTTATATGGATCTTTACTTAGTCACGTCGGAAAAGCTGAAGAGTTTTAGATAAAATTTAGCACAGTGATAGATTACAGTCTGGAATGGCACACCAGCTACATTTTATTCCGGCAAATGTGTGGAAATGTAGGACTACTTGGGAGTAGTTCACTCACGATAAGTGTTTAATACTGAAAACATTATACATTCTTTTATTCTTGACATAGCGCATTGTCTTTTGACGACGCTGAAAGTGCTCTTATATTGACCTTATATCGATCTTTTGCAATTTCAATTATTTACACTTATTTGTCATGTGGCTTTATTCGTATCGAGTTCAAACTTTAAATAGATTCTTCGTCTAACTTAATTCAATTTTAATGCTAAAACCATAACTCTGTCAGTTCTGAAGCTCCACATTGACTAAACTGAACGAGTTTTTTCCATGTGAGATAGAGAGATCATGAGAGATTTTTAAATATCATACTCATCTATCTAGAACCCAAATCAAATCAAATCAAAATTCTTTATTCAAATAGACTTTTACAAGCTCTTTTGAATCGTCATTTTTACATTATTTAAATTAAATGTCAGTCTGTAAGTCTGTGAGTAAACTACCACCGGCTCGAAAAGCTGTTAAACCAAAAACTAGATCCATCCGGCTAAGCTGCTACTACTCACTACAACCCCAAAAAAACCTCCCATTAATAGGGCGTCGCAGGGTCATATAATCACGACAACTAGATGGCAGTGCCATCGGGGTTTCGTAACCCAACAGCCATTGTATAATAAGGTCTATGGACAGGGTTTTAAGAAATGTTAAATATCATTTTTTTTACGGCTAAAGTTTTCATTTTTTGTTCATATTTAATATAAATGATTCTATATGTTTACTTAACATTAAAATTGGTTGATTTCAATGTATAGTTCTTATTTTATTTCAAATCTCTCTTATTACCCGCCTTATATAAATACGAAAGTGTGTATGGATGTTATATGGATCTTTACTTAGTCACGTCGGAAAAGCTGAAGAGTTTTAGATAAAATTTAGCACAGTGATAGATTACAGTCTGGAATGGCACACCAGCTACATTTTATTCCGGCAAATGTGTGGAAATGTAGGACTACTTGGGAGTAGTTCACTCACGATAAGTGTTTAATACTGAAAACATTATACATTCTTTTATTCTTGACATAGCGCATTGTCTTTTGACGACGCTGAAAGTGCTCTTATATTGACCTTATATCGATCTTTTGCAATTTCAATTATTTACACTTATTTGTCATGTGGCTTTATTCGTATCGAGTTCAAACTTTAAATAGATTCTTCGTCTAACTTAATTCAATTTTAATGCTAAAACCATAACTCTGTCAGTTCTGAAGCTCCACATTGACTAAACTGAACGAGTTTTTTCCATGTGAGATAGAGAGATCATGAGAGATTTTTAAATATCATACTCATCTATCTAGAACCCAAATCAAATCAAATCAAAATTCTTTATTCAAATAGACTTTTACAAGCTCTTTTGAATCGTCATTTTTACATTATTTAAATTAAATGTCAGTCTGTAAGTCTGTGAGTAAACTACCACCGGCTCGAAAAGCTGTTAAACCAAAAACTAGATCCATCCGGCTAAGCTGCTACTACTCACTACAACCCCAAAAAAACCTCCCATTAATAGGGCGTCGCAGGGTCATATAATCACGACAACTAGATGGCAGTGCCATCGGGGTTTCGTAACCCAACAGCCATTGGGTTGTTCCAACCGTCCACTCTGCTCATCATCATCAGTACCAGAGTACTAGGAGCAATTCGCATTGCTGAACGCACGTTGGGGTGGATCGTGATGCTACCTTTTGACCTTAATTAGTTGTAGTAGTAGTAGTAGTAGCAGTCGGATTAGTTTTAGTTTAGTTAGTAGATACCTACATATTATAATATCTAATCATACGTAATAATGTTTTGTAGTGTAATCGTTTAAAAGTAATTAATATATCTAACTTTTCTTTCTTAATATATTTAAGATTTAGCGCGAGCGAAGGCGCGGCTTCCGCTAGTTATACATATAAACTTTCCTCTTGAATCACTCTATTAAAAACCGCATCAAAATCCGTTGCGTAGTTTTAAAGATCTAAGCATACATAGGGACAGACAGACCGCGAGGCGACTTTATTTTATACAATGTAGTGATTAATATTTATTACTTATTAGGATATTTCAAAACTAACAATACGCCCTTGCTTTGCTCGAGTTCGTCTACTTAATAGGTAGGTACGTTTTAACGGTTAATGTGGATATGCTACGAAAACAGTATACTTTTGTACCGTACATTTTCTTTATCTAGGCCGAGCAATACGCGCGGCTTCGCCCGCGTTCATTTTTTAAATCGCTACTAAACTTCATTCGATCACTCGGTAGGTTGAAAATTCTTAAAAATTACTCCAGTTTTAATATACTCCTGAGCCGCGCGGCTACCTATTTCATATATTATGTGCGGCGTGCACTCCTCCTCCTCTCCTGTTATTGTAGTTTTGGTAGAGATCCTTATTTTTTCTTGCAATTAAAATAGCCTATATTAATCAGTGATAATGTAGCATTCGAATGGTGAAAGAATATTTAAAATCGGTCCGGTACTTTTTGAGCCAATTCGTTACAAACATACTTACAGACAAACCTTTCCTCTTTATAATATTAAGATATTGATGTATTTGAGTGTTTTTGTTGCTACTTAGTTCAGAAACTATCGTTTTAGTTTGATTCGCTACATGAATTTTTTGAGCGAGAAAGTTAGTAGACGGCCAACTGCGGCTTTAATAATTAATTACGGCACAAGGGTTCACCAATCAGTGCCAAAGTTTGCCGAAGTTTTATTCTAATTGTATTTAACTAAGATTTTCCTCCTTGTTATTCAATTAGAATGAAGAAATTGTGTTTTTAAAAGAAATTTAGTTACTTCACAGAATTAGATTCTAATACAGAGATAATCTAATATATACATATAAATAAAATTGAAGTGTCTATTTTTAATTTTTAATTTACAGCTTTTCACTAAATGCATAATATACAGTACTAACATCAAAAAATCATTTTTTAAAATTTTTGTCTGTCTATCCGTCTGTCTCTTTGTTCCGGCTAATCTCTGGAATGGCTGGACCGATTTTGACGGGACTTTAATGTTATAAGGCGTAACCTAGGCTACTTTTTAACCGATTTCACGAAAGGATAAGGTTAAATTTTAGAAATTTCATTTATTTTAACTAGTGGAGGTGACTCGCTAGTACTATAAACCTTTGAAGAGTTCTACTTTCCAGATTGTTAAATTATTAGTTCAATTATTGAACTATCAATGTAGATTTTAATTTAGTATCAAACCTAAATTATCAACGCAAATTGAACTCAAAAGATTTAAATCGATATGACAGTTCGTAAGTAGGTTAAAACCAATATCCAGTATTAGGTCGCATAGTTAAAAGAGAAGCTAAAACGTATTAAAAATATACATAATATAATAATATTATGTAATTCACTGTTTTCTACAACTTGAAACCTTAAGAACGGTAAAATTGGATTAGACGTGTTACTATTGGTGTGACAGAATATTAGATTTGACGTCTACAATCGCATTACATTGGTAATATACATTTTACTCTTTATAAAGAAATTATAAGAGCAGTCATTTTCTTTAAAATCATATGATTGCATGCATGCATTCTAATATTTATATTTCTGTATAATTAACATATCTTATATTATATAAAATTCTCGTGTCACAATTTTCGTTCCCATACTCCTCCGAAACGGCTAAATTTATTTTTTTTATTTTTTAGACACTTTTTTTTCCTACAGATCAACCCAATGAGGTTGATTAGCAATTATTAAAAAAATGAACGCGGGCGAAGCCGCGGGTACAGCTAGTTATGTCTATAAAGAATAACATTGTAAGGAAACCTGAATGTCTAAGATAACCTATCAAGTTTTCAAAAGACAGGAGACGTTAGGCAGCCACAGAGCAGATAAATATAGATAATATTTTTTATATATTTCGTGGCCAGCCCGCACTTGGTCAGCTTGGTGGACTATAGAATATATAATTTCAAAAAAGGGTCGAATAAAACAACTACTACTACTACTAATGATTTTAGAAAACAGGATTCATGGTTAGTGGTTGTGTATAAAATAAAATACGTAGAAGACAAGCCAATTAAATGAGAAATTCAAATCAGATAAAAATATATACTAAGTACATTTATGAATTATTCAAATATAAAAAAGTCGCACACGAAAATTTCCTTCTTATAGAGGAATTGAAACTATTTTACTGTTATTGCTGTGCCTTTTTTCTTTTGTTTACTCTAACTTTGTTTATTTTTATTGCTTATTTATGGTTATTAATTTTTATAAGATTTTTTCTATGTCAAGAGTACTGATTATGACAATAAAAGTGTCTATAGTTAATTGTGTATTAGTTTGTATATAATATAATAAATATGCTTTGTTTAGCAATATTATTGAGATTAGTCATTATGTGAACAATTATTTATAGCTTAGATCAGCTTAATTAAAAATAACTTTTTATATAAGTAATAAGCAAATATAAATAAACAAATATGTTGGGACATTAACATATATATACGTATTTAAAATACATACGACAGGATTACCTACAAACAAACTAGTTCCCCACACGGAACTTGAACCCTCGAATTAAAAAAACAAAGGTTTCTTCTATTTAATATAACAATTACATTAGGTAATTTAAGATAGTTACAGATTATAATAAAATAAGCCTAACTAAGAATAAAATATTTGGTTTAAAAGAATTTATAAGCATTTCTTTTGTGCAACAGTACTGCTTGAAATATTAGCCTAATAGTCTACAGTAAGTGGAGGCCCTTTTCCGCCTGTCCATCTTGTCCTTAGGTGGAAATTATGTGTGTTATGGGACCTTCTACGCACACTTTCTTGCGATTATCCCGGTCAGTGAATGTTTTCTCAAAGCATCAAACCCAGAAACAACAATAGGTATTCCTTAAAGGTTATAACGTTATACGAACCACTGACACACTAGGCTCTGCTACCGAGTTCTACCTGGCGTTTACTTTATAATATTGATTAATAGTATAAAAAAAATAATCTAAATATATGAAACTCACTCACTCACTCATCACGAAATATCGAAAACCACTTGTCGGATAACGCTGAAATTTGGCAGGGAGTTAGTTTACAGTTAGTAAGTACGGTAAGGATTTTGCGACAGTTCCGGACTAAGAAGGTATAAGGGCTCTTGCAAGTTTGTATGAAAGTCCTTCATTTTTGTGCTACAAACTTTAAAAAATCTATTAAATGTAATAATGTAATAAATATTACATTTAATAGATTTTGAATTAATTTATACGGACTGTACTCCTACTTTACGACATAGAAACATATTTATTTGATGTAATTAATATATCGATTCATACGATTAATTAATCTTTAGTAATATACGTCTGTCTGTATGTATTCAATAATACCAGAAATATAAAGATTTTGATTGTTATAGTGACATTTAATAAGCGACTTGTTGTCTTGGAAAAATAAAAGTGATAGAGTTTAGAAAAAGAAAATTTAAGTCGTTTTAACGAAGTATTCAGAAACAGGTACAGGGGTCGATTAAGAGTTGATAAAAATAGCCTACATTTTTGTGAAGTTTGTTTTGATAAATTTAAATAACAACTTTTAAGTGTAATTTGTACAACAAATTTTCCTCGCTTTTACGAGAAGATAGCGTAGGGTCCTTTAACTAAGTACACTCGTATTTGAATATTCGTCGTGAACTGAAAATCACTACATAGTATAAAACAAAGTCGCCTTTTCTGTCCCTATATCCCTATATCCCTATGTGCGCTTAAATCTTTAAAACTACGCAACGGATTTTGATGCAGTTTTTTTTAATACATAGAGTGATTCAAGAGGAAGGTTTATATGCATAACTAGCAGATCCCGCGTCTTTACCTGTGCTAAATCTAGGGAAGAGCCCGAGCGAAGCGAGGGCGAGTCGCTAGTGTTTTATAAATTACGGGAATGTAATTTAAAACACCTCGGGTCTTCACTTGGCTCGCGACTATAAAACCATTACAATATCAAGTACATACACGTTTGGCTCAGTTGGTAGTGACCTTGTTGTACTTGTTGCGCCGGCGGTCGCGGGTTCGAGTCCCGCTTGGGGCATTCATTTGTTGAGCAAGAAAGTTTGTACTCCAGTCATGGGTGTTTATATTTATAATATGTATTTAACGTTATATATATTGTAGTGTATCAACTATTTGGCATTCGTAACACAAGCCTTGCTGACCACGGAACTAGATGGCGCTGTGTATAATAATATCCCAAAATATAAAAAATATAGGCAAGTACAGAGATAGACCCTCGCTGGGCTCGGGTTCGTTCTAAGGTATCTACATTTTGAATTTGAGGGATTATTACAAATAATATATTTTCCCACATTAAAAAGGTATTCTATATGTCGAATAAGTTAACCAGCTACTACCATTATATATATAAATATGTCCAGTGGTTTTCGTGATGCGGTCAGTCACAGACAGACAGACAGAAAGACAAAAAATCTAAAAAACTAGAGATTCGACCTCTACATCGTAAATAATTGCTATTTCATTAACATTTGAAAAAATGTGTCATGTACAGGTGGAGTAGCCGGAGAAAGCTACTTTTATAATAAACATAGGTGGTACAATATGTACATGTCTTCAGCCCTTTTTAACGTCCCACTGCTGGGAACGGGCCTCCCTCAATACAAAGGGGATCACACCATAGTCCACCGCGTTGGCCTAGTGCGTGTTGGTGGACTTCACATGTCTTTCATAAACTTGCTAGGTTTGCTTACACTTGCATGTTTCCTCACGATGTTTCCTTCACCGTAAGACAAGTGGTAATTATGATAAAAATGATTTGCACATGAAAATATCAAAGGTGCGAGACCCGGATTTTAACCCAAGCGGACATCCAAGCGAGCGCGTTACCTCTGAGCTACACAATCACAATATGTCCATAAGTAATATGTATTATGTACTATATCATTATGTACTGGAACCGTCTTAGGACGGGACTAACGTCTTTTATAGCTGCGTAGTGAAGCGCGACCCAATTTCAGACAATTACGAAGATATAAGGGCAACGTTAAGTACTCGTTCCTACGCTATTATGGATGTTTAAGTTTATTAAAATACTAAAGATCCACCCTTACTACGATCGGATTAGTCCCTAGATACACTTCAAAAATTAATATAGGTATATTAGAAACTAGCGACTCGCCCCCGCTTACCCCCATTAGTAAACGTTTTTACAAACTTTGAACTTTTTTTATTATTAAAACCTTCCATGTGCCTTGAAGAACACACAGTAAAAGCCCAAATTGGTCGAGCAATTCTCATTAAATTCATTAAATATTTTCCCACAGTAAAAAGTATTCTATTTGTTAATTAGCTATCGTCATATTTAATTGTATCAAAATTTGTTCAGTGATTTGTTCGTGATACATTCATAGACAGACATACCGTTTCTGCCTTAGTATCGATAATGTCGGTGGGTCTCTAATGAGGAATAAAAATATTGTATTTTCAACAATATTTTCAATCCAATTTCTTATTTACTGTCAAATCGAGCAAATTAGGTAAAAAGAAAGTATTATGTAATAATCTCCTCTGGTGGTAAAAAGTATAACGCATAAAATTACATAACTTCGTTTGCTGTGTTCATATTTTCTTCCATTAGATATATTTTTTCCCACAGTGTTATTTTTTTCAAGCCATTTGAACATGAAAGGTTCAAAATATTATTTTTTATAAATAAACACATGTTTTTTTTCAATTATTATCATTTTAGGGTTCCTTAGCCTAAGCAAAATGCTTCCGCGCCAGTTTTTCGATGCTGAAATTCAATGAACTCGCAGAAATTGAAGCAAAATGATAGTACTTCTTTCAAAATATAAAAGGTATCTAATGTGAGCTGTATCAGAAGTCTGAATAACTAAGTAACGTAGGCTAAATTTATTACTAGCGGAACCCGAGCGAAGCGAAGGTGATAGGTTAGGTATACTTCTATTATTATATTGTAAGGAGTTGCAGTCTTTTTCAAGGTACGAAACTCGTTTTATGTATACCACATTTGATACTCTACATAATATATTATATAACTTTAAATAGGTATATATACATATCATAAATATAAATATCCATAACTACGAGTATGTACAAGCATTTGTAATCACTCAAATGAATGCCCTCAGCAGGGCTCGAACTGGCACCTTCTTTAAAAGTCAAAAACTGACCAAAACGTACCGCCAAAATATAAGAAATTGCCTCATATTTAGTGGGAGTGAGATTAAGGGAATGGAACATTTTAAGTCATGTTCAAATTGGCTTAGTTTTATATTAAAAGTTATCATTGAAGCAATAATTATTCCATGAAGCTAGTCTCCCCTTCGAAGGTCACCTGTCGAATCTAAATTATGGTTAAAGTTTATTCATAATTCAATGATTTTGACTCAAGTTGGAGGTAGGATATGCGTAAGTTTAAGAGGTATTATACAAGGACATACATAATAATATGTATGGGCATGTTTTCTAATAGCTGCGTGTCAACTTGTCCGTTGTTAAGTCTGCTTTTTATGCCGACAGGTTTTTTTCTAAATTATTCTCTTATTATAAGTCATAGTATATAATATTTATTTACATATATATGAAATAATCTTTAACTATTATCAACCGTTGAAGAAAATAATATATAGTAACTAAATTGACGAATTGCGATTGTATTGAAATGACAAATGCAATAGTTTTCGATAAAGCTATCTTTTGGAAATGCACGTTTTAATCTATACTAATATTATAAAGAAGTAAAGTTTGTTTATTTGTTAAATTGTAAGGGGTAATCTCGGGATCTACTGAACCGATTTTAAAAATTCTTTTACCAATAGAAAGCCTCATTATTGCTGAGTGTCATAGGTTATATAAAAAACCGAAATATAAAAAGGCTTTTACGTGGTAGTCCGTTTTGCAAAGTGAATCGGAGAAAAAACGGTCGAATGAAAGCGTTTCTTACGAACGCTGCCTTAACTATGTAAGATATATTTTTGAGTTCTAGAGAAAAGATGTGGAGCTTGAAAATGCCTACAAAAAAGTCAACGACAGCATATGTCTAACTTTTATATTTAAGTTACAAAAAGTAGTTTTTTTAATATTAGTATAGATAATTTAATTTTTAATATTAATATAATAATTTAAATTATTTAAACACTGTACTAAAAAAGGATTATTAACATTATGCCCAACGAAGTGGGCACGGGTCAGGTAGTTTTAAATAAAACAGTTTTATATAAAATTCCAAATATTTGCGCCAATATATAAAAAGTACGAGTATTAAGTATGGTCACATGTATAGTTATGTTAGTCCCATAAAAAATACTTTTTTAAATATGATTTTTTCTTCATATATACGAAAATCTTTTTTATCCACTTCCCGTGCCAATCTAATGCATATTTTATCGAAAAAAATAAAGCAAGATATAATTCTATTAGCGATTCATAAGATATTCAAAAAACACAAATGTACATATAACTCCATTGTAACATTTTTCAATACTCCCACAAGGGAGCCCGCGAAATTGTGTAAGCATCTTTGCATAAATAATCTATACATATAATAAAACTGTAGAAAAGTCGTTTTTGTACATCAAAAAAAATTACAAAAAAAATAGCCAGGGTGTTAAAGGATAACCAATAGAACCCATTTCCAGCATTTTTAGAATTTTTGTCTGTTTGTCTGTTTGTCGGTTTGTCTGTTTATTTATCCGGGCATCACGTAAAATGTACGAAAGCAATGTAGATAACTTTTATACACAACGATTGAACGTAACTTGAAGTAACATTTAGTTTTTGTTTCATTGCAATCGGTTCAGTCTATCAAAAGATATTTGAGTTTAAAGTGAAGAAGTAGAGAAATTCCAGAAGTAAAATTAGGGTTATGTGCATTTGGTCTCACAACTTCTGCGCAATATGTGCGTAAATTGAAGTAACATTAAGGTTTTTGTTTCATCGTAATCAGTTCACCACTTATAAAAAATGTAAATTAATAAAAAAAAATAGTGTTTCCGAAGTAAAATATTAAAACAGTGCCATCTACGAGTATTCGAACTTAGACGGGACTATAACTAGAGATCAACTGCGTGCAGTATTGTTCGATAGATAAGAAGATAAGCGCTTCGCACTAAAAAATACTAATTAAGTTCCGACATCCACGCGAACGAAGTTGCGGGCACAGCTAGTATAATAATATTAGTATTAGTATTACCCGTGGCTTCGCTTGCATGGTACGCTAGATAATGGTATCAAAGACCCTCGGTGGTATAGTGTTAGCATGTACGGTTGCACATCCGAAGGCTTTGGGTTCGAGTCACGGAACGAGCCAAGTTTAGTTATTGAGTGTAGTAACTAAAGCCGTTGGTCCTGCGCCGTAATTCTCACTGGTCATGTCGAGTAGTCATCGCATAAAGGCTCGCGTACACCGAATCCGTCATCGGCCGAAGTTGCGACGACGGCCGAACTCAGACGATTGAATCAAACACTTGTAAAAGAAAGAGAGCGCGTACACGTAAACACGACCGTCATCGTCCGATGACGCCCAAAATCGGCAAATTAACCGTCGAGTCTGAACTTGTCGGGATTTTGGTAATTGTTGCAGTAAAAGCACATACACGTCCGAATTACTCGTCCGGGTGGTTCTGTCCGCAATCGGCCGATAAAATCGGTTTTGGTGTACTCGAGTCACAAGAGTATGAGAGTGCTCTCCAGTCTCTCTTACACTCTCACATTATAATATCTTCAGTGTACTCTACACACTACACTCTACAGCTACTCTCAAGGAGATTAGTCGCCGTGTCCGGAATCGGTCGCTAGGACATTATACAAAGTTATTTTAATTTTTTTAATATTAAGTATTGGTTACAACCAATACTTAATATTAAAAAGCAATATAATAATTTTTTAAAATGTTTTGCAGAAATCGGACATTTGCTATACAAATGTATTTCTTTTTCATATATAGGTATTTAGGTAATGTTATATCGCCTATAATTAACAAATTATATTTATATTTACTAGCAATTTTACACCTCGCATTATTTTACAGTATTTAAAAATTTTACTTCAACAAACTGTATTAAGTTCTTATAATTTTCGTTTTAAAATATTCTCATTTCTAGGCTATCTAGGTGATGTAGGTTATATGTGAGACCAATTTACTAAGTGTCACTTCGCAATCAAGAGATTGCAGTCGGACAGGCGTCAGATATCCGTTATCATGGAGAAAGAAAATTTTATAGTTACGAGTAGGTCAAAGCTATAAGATGTAGTTTTTTTCTATATCACTCATCTGTAATAGTATTTTTATAAATATGTATATTTGAGAACAAGTTTGTAAGTTTTTTACTTTTTATGTCTTATAACTTTAATAACATACCCAACCAAAATATGAGTTGGACTTTTACTATAATAAAATTTTACTGTTACTGATAGTGAAATCAAATTTCTAGGTTTTACAATTTTTGTCCGTCTATCTAAGATACTTTTTACTGCGGGAAAATATATCATCTCTAAGAAATTTATACTAACTGTTAAAAGTCGAATTCAAGCGGAATGGGGGTGATTCGCTAGTATAGAGAAAATAACTGTAATAAATAAACTACAAACCCGCTAAACCGATTCAGAAAAAATTTGGTATGAAAATAGTGAGACCCTTGGAAGGATATAGATTTTATCCCGGTAGTAGTAATTATACTCAAGAGAGTAAAAAAGTGTATAAAAAGTTTGTGTGGAGAATCAATCATAATTCAACTAAGGGATACCTGCCACTAATATAAATATTATTTAGTCTATAATTTCTTTTCTACACTAACAGTTACAATGTACCTATTAATCTATAATAATAATACTCTAAGGCAAAATCTGAATTCTAAATTACACAGCTATCTTTATATGCTCTCTGAGGTAACACCACCTCCCCAAATCTGGGAGAAAAACTAAATAGTTACTTGTAAAAGAAAAAACCCACCGACTACTTCGGCCGGAATTCAGATTCGTCCCGTCAAAACGGCTGGATAGAGTTTGTCAGGAAACTTTACTGTCAGAAAGCTGTTGTTATAAAAATCCATTCTCAACTGGCACGCTTTGAAGCCATTAACAAGAGAATTGAATTGAATTGAAAAAGTAACATTGGGTATTTTTATCTTAGGATAAAAATTAGGGTTCCACTCATAAAACCAATATGCAACTAGGGATGAACCCCAGAGTAGCGAGGGTGAGTCGCTAATCTTAGTCTAAAAAATTGTAGGGTTATTAAAAAGAATTATAAATTATACTACTATTATAAAGCTGAAGAGTTTGTTTGTTTGGTTAAACACGCTAATCTCAGGAGCGACCGGTCCGAATTTAAAAAAAAATGTATTGGATAGTCCGTTTATCGAGGAAGTCTATAGGCTACATTATATCACGCTACGACTAATAGGAGCGGAGCATCAATGAAAAATGTTGCAAAAACGGGAGTTATTTGGTTTCCAGCTTTTAGAACGCGCGCGAAGCCGCGGGAAAAGCTAGTATGTAATAATAACAAATTAAAAGTGAACGGGACAAAATAAGCAGGCACTTGCACAATAAAATACAATTAAGATATATTATGCGCAACAGTTATTAATTATCAATTTTATAAAATTGTCGAGCCCAAGTAAGGACTTAATTGATTGTAAGTAACTTTTAAGCTTATTTGGCAATGTTAGTCAACTTTAAAGCTTTATATCCATAGCTTTTATAGCGCTATGGGAATTAGAATTATTTTAAATAAGCATAATAAATAATTACCCAAAAATACATATCGTCACTGGAAAGCCAATAATACTGAAGCGCCAAAACATGATTTTACAGTAGAGCGTTTTAAAGTTTTTTTTTAGTTAAAACATTGTGTAACTTTTTTGCTTATTTATTAAATGAAGTTCCGTAAAGGCAAAAGTATATCGTGACAGTATTATCTATGTACTGAAAACATGACACACTACATATATTCAGGAATTCAGGAGATAGCTGTCGTTTAAGTAGATTTACTCTGGATAATTCGCAGAGAAGAAGAACTTAAGTTCATAATCATTTTTAAGTTTAGTGATCAAAAAATACTAACAACCTACGTCATTTTAAATGTAGGAGACAAATATGACTAATATGCCTTATGGGTTGATAAAGTCTCAGGATATGTATACTTATACGTTTTTATATACTTTAAAAACGTAGGGGAAAACGACGTAATACATAATTAGATTGTCCTAATATTAGGTCAAAGAGACTTAGCTAAAAATATATCACTTTAAATTAAATCTTTTTTACTGATTGGATAAAATTAACTGTATGGGTGTGCCAATAATTTACTATCTGCGAACAAAGTGATTGTGGAAATAATTAATTCCTATTTTGATTTTAATATTGAGTAATTTTACGCCCGCAGCTTCACCCGCGTGTGTATAAGGATTGTATCTTTTTATTTAATTAGTGTATTGGTTGATAAAGGAATAAATAAGAATAATAATAGCTTGCTAAGTAGTCAGGTAGGTTTATAAAAAACGTTTTAAATATTCAACATTTTCATTATATTTTTATGTATTGTGTATATATGTAATCAGGCAACAGAATCATTTTAACAATATTTTTATCATTACTTTGTAAGGATGTAAATAATTAATTGGTATAATATTTTATAATTAATTATTATCTTCGATCTTGAAGGGTATCCTGAATATTGACGACATTAGGAAAATTTTCGTATTCATGGTGATACATTTCAGGAATGATCTTCGATGTACAAAGTTACCACTGAGGAACTCCAGAGTTGGTCTTTAAGAATTGTGATGAACAACCCTCAGCCACAACTCTGAGTGATCAGTCGCTCAGGAAGTCTTAAATCCAGCCGATCAGGCCAGGAGATATGCCATAGGCTGAAAGCTTGCTTATGAGGATAGCGTGCCAAACCCTGTCAAAGGCCTTTGAGACATCGTGGGAGACGGCAATGAGCGAAGTGGGGAGGGGCCACTTCGCTCAAGGGCTTCGCCAATGGTGTGGTTGGCACACACCAGAAGGTTCCCAGTCGACCAATTCCGGTGAAACCCATATTGTCGATCACTGATGAGATCGTTCTATTCTAGATATGCCATAGAGTGACATTGTTACGTACTACGAGTTCGGGATCGGAAATTAAAAGCGTTCTCGCACTTAAGATGTTTTATTTACACTTTATAAACACGCGCAGTTTGTACACATCACTAGTTAAATTGAGACTCTGAGGACTATAATTCACCAATTTTAATGATTCACTATAATCTTCTTCACTTTTCCACTATTTCATATCTCTTCGTAATCTTCACTCGACTTCGAACATCAACTGATCTCTCGACACACTGTCGGCCTTTTTATACGCGTAGAACATTCTAGTATCGAAAATTCGAAAGATTTCTAGTAACTTCTAAATCTTTCCTGAAAATGCTTCGTCTCTCTCTGACACATTAAAATACTACACATTACACGCTCCATAATCTTGCAGAGTATGGAGGTGATTGAAATCGGACGATAATTGGTAGGGTCTGCACGGCTATCTTTCTTGGGCACAGGTTGCACATTGGCAAGCTTCCAGGATTTAGGCACTATTCCAGTCTTAAGAGAAAGGCGGTACAGACATGTCAGTATCGGAGACAACTCTGGAGCACATGTTTTAAGCATTATCGCTGGTATACCATCAGGACTACAAGCTTTATTTACATCTAGACGACATGATACTCTCTTTACCTCCTTATTAGTGATGGGAATTTCAGGCATTGAAATCCCGCGGTAAGTTAAATGTGGTGGAGTAGCATTACCAGAGTCTAGACAGAATTTTTGGCACAAAGAGATGCAAGCAAATTCGCCTTCTCCATTGCCGTATGAGCCAGGGATCCGTCAGGTTTTACCAGCGGTGGGAGTGAGGGCCGACAGAAGTTCGTCTCGACCATTTTGCCAAGGGACCAAAAAGCTCTGCTGCCAGATGGTTGAGCAAAGAGCTTTGCGCCAATGTGTGTAATTCGGTCAAGACGAGCCTTCTTTAATGTCTTTTTGTAGGCCTTGGTGGCTAATTTAAAGGCTCTCTTCTTGGATTTTACATCCGGACCTTTGCGGTCTCGAGCATCAACGCAAGCAAGGTAAGCCGAATGCTTACGCTTTTCAACAATGGTGCATTCGGCTTTAAACCATGGGCGAGCTACCCAGTGTGGATGTTGTATCTGTCCGGATCAGTTGTCAGCAGAAGGTTCAGATAATTTTCTATGTGGCTGTCCACGTCGGGTACCCTCGTCGCTTGGTCAACCAACTGGGAGAGTCCAAGTGACACCGTAAACTTCCACGCTTCTCTCCCAGCATGGTCCGTCTTATATTATGGGAACAACCAATCTTCATGATGGGCGTTAAGTCCCCCAGAAAGACAAACTGCGCGGTGCGCGCGGAAATCAATTCAATTCGATTCGACAAATTCGATTCAAACAATCGAGTTGTCTTCTGGTCACTTGTGTGCGATCGGTAGACACAGGAATACAGGATCTTTTCGATTCCGGTATCCACGATAACCCAGATAGTAGAGAATGTGGGGTCTTCAAGGTGGCGGAAACGCTGGAAACAGAGGTCATTTCGCACGTAAAAACAGACTCCGGCCCGCGAGCTGAAATTATGCTCCAACGTGTAGCCGGGATAGTCCAGGTACGCAGCGCTTAATGGACATTGAATTTGCGTCTTCATCAAAAAGAGCATGTGTGGCTGCGCAGTCTCGAGGTGGAAGTGGACTGATGAAAGATTTGTGTGCAAATCTCGGATATTTGTGAGATGCACTTCTAATAAGGGGGAGTGCAGCCGCTTAAAAACATTACTCTTTATGTGTAAAGCCATGATTGTTTTTTAAGATAAGAGTGAATAAGATGGAAAATGGCAGTTGAATGAGATGTTGCACGAGCCTGGCGGTGATATTGATGTTGATTATGTCTTAAAGGGCTTAGTCTGGAGACTGCGGGGACGCCCGAACACTCTCAAGAATCGCCATCGGGCCCCGTCCTCTGGTCGCCAACCAGCACGATGAAGCCACCCTTGGATTTTTCACAGATGGCGGGGCAGCCTTTCATGGGTGGCTAGCCCACTAGTTGAGCCCCCAAATGTTTGCAGTCGGCCAGCGGCAAGCCGTGCTTCGGATCCCGCTACCCTCCGCGACTAAGCTCTCGACACAACAAACAACGATCCACCACCAACACGGCTACTGTACAACATAACTATTCAGACCCATTCCCCATACGGCTTCATCAGCTCCCACATGCCGGAACGCGCTGTTAGGCGCTTGGCGGCACGACTTCTGCTGATGGGTGGTAACTCTGGCGTTGGCTAATGTTGAAGCCTACCACCGTGATTACCATGGTGTTCGGTAGTTTTTCCGTTAATCGCCTTTTACGACACCCACGGGAAGATATGGGGTAGTCATATTCTACTTGCCGCAGCCACACATCATCACGAAATCATTATCGCTTTGATCTTCCATAAGTATTCTCTGAACTACATTTGGTTTAGATGATAATCCTATAGTGTTTTCAAAACCCACGTTTGTAAATTTTCTATAAAACGATGATCTACGGGTATGCATAATGGGGTTGAATAGGTTCTCTAAATTTATATTTATTATAATTTATACGTATGATCGAAAAGATTTAATACTCTTAACAACATATTAATAAATAATCTTTAATCATATAGATAAGTTTAAAAATCGGGAATTAATATTTATTAAAACGTGCTAATTGCTACTATGTAATAATATTTAAGTAATTTGAAGTAATTTTCTAGATAACATTGTTTTTCAAAGCGCTCGGTGTACTATTTACTCTACTGCGGGAACACGTCATTAAACGCGAAGCCAACTGCAAAGTCAACTTAAACGCCGAAATCGTCAATTAATCGGGCGTAAAACATAAGCCGTTTAAACTTAACAAATCATAATCTAAACAAAACTAAATTTCATAAGACTAAACTAAATATTATTGGTAATTTTTTTCCTAATAAAATACTAAGCAAACCGTTATTATTTTATTAATTAAAATGTTTATGCTTAATAACATTAATATATGGTTTCATTGAATGTTAAGCATTCTAAACAGACTATGTAATTATTCAGACATGTAAAGCAACATTACTAAAATCTTACCTTTGTAGAAAAGTACGTAAACAAAATATACTAACACGCTATGCTCATTATATTTTACGTAAAGCAAATTTACTAAACTATCTATTAACCTGTATTTACGGTTGGCAAAAAGTACTGAAGAGACATGAATGACTTAAACTAAAGTACTTTATGGTTCTTATCATGGTGAAAATGGGTATTGTCAGTGATGAAAAATACTGAACTGACAACGACTCTCAATTAATCAAAACTTTCATTATGTTAGTAATTGTCAAAAAAACAAAATTATAAAATATATCCTACTTTTGCACGACTTAAGCGCCAAAAAATTGCTTATATCGTAACAAATCTTAGACTAATCGATGCAGAAAAAAAAATCCTATCCAACGATATATAAAACTCATTTTAGCCAAAATGGCGCTTAAGTATTATTGGCTTTCCAGTGACGATATTATACTAATAACATTGGCAACTTGTTTATAGTAGGTACACAAACAAGACACCTACTGTGCCATCAGTCCCGCTTTTGATTCCCAGTTCAGTAAAAGTTACATATATATGCGTGTGCGAGAATATTATTTGAACTGTCTAATCATAAATCTTTACAATAAAATACTATTTTGCGATAAAAGTAAATATAATCATTTATCATTCCAATATTATTCATTAATAAAGCTGTATCTGAATATCTATCGATAGGTTAAACTAATGTATGATAATGTATCACTGATTTGTGTTCGATATTATGAACGTGATCGTGTATCCATGATGTGGCCATCCGCCGCAGTGACAATTTAAATTTGTATGAAATATTTTAAAAAATAGATCTGTCAAAAATGTCAATAAATCCAGTTAATTGTTTTATAGTTAGGAAACTCGAGGAGTCTTTCTAAAATATTTCGATTATATAAAGAAAACATGAATTTATCTTTAACTTTATTAAAAGTTTAGAATTGTTGCTCACTAAAGAACACTGCGCATAAAAAAATATAAAAGGCGAAAAGGTTATTTATTTTATGAGACGATATAGCGCTATATTTTTACTAGGTAGAAAACTTTCTTGGAGAACAAGGTCAATACTAGAGTACGTTTGACCGCTTTTTAGTTGCATTTTAAATAGCAATTTTTATGTCATGTGGTGCACTCATTTTCTGATGAATCATCAATATATATTCTATAAAATGTAAAGAAATTCTATTTTAGTTTAAGAGTTGTAAATCCGAATAATGGTTTCCATTATTATACAACTTTAATAAAAAGCAGATGTGAATGAAAAACATTTATTTTTTCATATTATAAATTAACATGCATAATACTAAAAACATTACAGGTACATCAAGATTAAGAAATACAATGTTTATTATTTTGACACATTAATTTTATATCTAACATATTTTTTATAATTCAACTAATTGGCACATTTAAAGATTTGTATTACAACATTCAATCATTATGCTAATAGCGAATTAAAAGCTTAATTTTATTTTAACTTTAACAGAGAAATTTACTGACTAAATGATTGTACAGAAGAAGTAGTATTTAAGTAATTATATTAGAAATTAGAGAAAGGAATGACATTCGTTTCTGCTGGTTGGACTGAGATAGTGAAGGAGTCAATTAATGAAGAATTATTAAATGAATTAATATCTATATCTGGAATAACAATAGTTTCAAATATCGGTTCCGATAGTCCTGAAGGATCAATGGTAATCAATTCAGGATTTGGATTCATGTCCGCAACAGATTCAATAGAAATATTATTATTGGCCATTACTTCATGTTCATCATAATAGATAGTAACCAATTCTGAAGAAGGAACACTATCAATCATTGAGAATGCCTCCAAATTTGTGATTTCATTAAACAATGATTCCAATGGAATATCATCGATGTTTGACTCGGTAGACTCTGAAATAATAACATTTGATTCCAAAACAGGCGCAGGAGTAATTGTTTCTACAGTAGACAATTCGTTATTATTTTCGACATTTTCTTCATCCCTTTTTTTTACTCCTAAAAATTTTTCCAAATCTTCTTCAGTGACTAGAGAACCCGAATTTGGCATTTCCAACCCCAATTTAATATCTTTTCCAAAAAGCGCTTTATATGAAGGCTGCAAGACATCATAATTGTATGTTTTGTTCTTCATTAACTGTACGAAAGATGCACCGATACTCCACCGGGCACCGTTTTGTCCCATCCATTCCAATATTTTTACTTTTATGTCTTCGATAATATTTTCCATATAAAAATCTTTATCGTACTTATAATCTCCATAAACAATTTTAAATGTTGGCCATTTTTTCAAACATTCAAAAATTTGTTCCATATAATCTATGTCGTTATAGTAGCATACAATAGCAGGCGCTCCGAAAATTGAAAATATATCTAATAAATTATATGCCACCTCACTAGGTTCGTTTGTTTTCAGTGGTTTTAGCATAATAAATTTTGTTAGCGTATCTTGATAAAAGAGAAGAAAGTTGTATTCGCCGTCGGGTATTATCTTGAAATCGATTAAAGTAATTTGAGCCCGAGAGAGAGGTTTCATAGTTTTCTGTTGACACTGGTCACAAAGGTTTAAATAAAGGTCGATCGTACTACGATTAACATTTTTGTATAGTTTGCGCAGAACTGTTCCCATGCGTTCCCGCTTAATGTGACCCCTACTAACGTGTACCTCGTGTATTGCGTCGAACAACTCCCCATCCGGCAGATAAACTAGCGCAGGTTTACTCTTTGGATGAATCAATTTATCTACGCCCTTAACATTCAATATATCGTACGTTTTCAACAACCAGATTTCATGTGCCGATTTATTTTTACTCGCTTTCGCTTTTGGGATGTCCTCTAATGTTTCCTGATAACGCCTATCGCTTATGCTCGTAGCATCTTTGGGCGGATTCGTGCGTCGGTAGCTTTCGAGTTGTTCGTAAAATCGATTTTTCATGAGCGCAGCGTTGAATTGGTCCGCCATGACGGAACGTGTATCCGTAGCGCTTGATCACGGCAGACTAAAGACCCTTCAACCCCCTGCCCCATCCCGCTCGGCGGTATCCTTTCATAGCTATAAGTACTCTTTTATATATTAATATTACTTCAGGGCTGATTTTATAATGAATGAATGGGTGTCAAAGCATTTGCTTATTTTGTTTTTCAGATTATTTTTTCAAATAATTTAGTTTACTTTATTATAATTTTTTTTATAATTTAACTTTATTATCAACAATTCATATTTTAGTTTAATCTATAAATTAAAAGAATGAAATAATTTGACAACTGTTATACTTGAAAGATTTAAATTTACCACGAATTACCAAAATTGGGTGAAAATAAAAATATATATTATACATTTTAGTACAACAATATTTAAAACAAACAAAAATAAACAAGCAAATTAAATGATAATATGTTGTCAGAAAATATTTTAATGAAATCGAATATTTTGTAAAACTAAACTTCTTACTTACTTCGTAAAATAACAACTTGATGTTGTAATCATTCTAAAAAACTTCATTTATTATTTATAATATTATTAATTCAAAAGTATACACTTTTGAAAAAAAAATACTTTAGAAGTATTTATTCGAAACTTTTTATTTAGTTATTATTCGAATTAAACTTTATAATAATTTAGGATAGTTTGGTCTTTTTTAGCGCAGCAACAGATCAACGTGTCAATGATCAACAGATCTATACAAATATGTTCTGTATATGCCATAAAGTAAAATGGTTAATGGTTATGGGATTTACTACATAAGTGTTAAGTACATAAAGTAACTCCTCTGGGATATTACTTCATTGGAAGATTGATGTCTCCAATCCATCTTTTAACATCAAGTCTTACTGAATGTCAAAAACAAATCATCACTATCGACTTGAATGAAATATATAAATAAGCATTGAATTAAACAATCTTCTTCTTTCTTACATACTAGAGAAATAGCCTCGCTTCGCTCGAGTCCCAAATGTCCCAAAATTTAGCTACCTTAGGTTACAATATTGCAGTTTTAGTAAAGATCCTTAATTTTTTTATGTAATGTCACTCGGAGATAGTGTAGTTCCCAACAGTGAAAGAATTTTTCAAATTATATCGGTTCAGTAATTTCGGAGCCTATTTAATGTAAACAAACAAAACTTTCCTCTTTATAATATTTTATTTGTAAAGATAAATAAGATCTCGTGTCACAGTGTTTGTTATCGCACTCCTACGAAACGGCTTGACCGATAAATATGATTTTATTTTGTATTTGGTAAGTATGAGAATAAGTCGTAAAGTACCCTCCTTTCCTTGGTTGTCAGTTGGCAGTACAAGGTTTGCCGAAGTCAGGAGAATAAGTCGTAAAGTACCCTCCTTTCCTTGGTTGTCAGTTGGCAGTACAAGGTTTGCCGAAGTCAGCTAGTAATAATATAGAAAGCAAAAAGATAATTGGATTTATAAACGTAGGGACTAATTTGAAAAGCATAGTGTAAATAGCTGTAGTTTTTTTTATCGTACAAAGGGGGCAAACGGAGGCTCACCTGATGGGAAGTGATCACTTCCGCCCATGGACATCTGCAACACTACACTGCTTGCATATGCGTTGCAGGCCTTTTAGGAAAGGAAGGGAGGGAGGAGGGGAGAGGGAGGGAGGGAGGTAAGAGAAAGGAAGGGGGAAGGAGGAGGAATGGGGAGTGGGCCTCCCGGAATCTTCTCTTCACAATATATAAAATACAAACGGTGAAAATTAAATACATAGTCTTAAATAAGTTAATCTATGATATAAAATAATCCGTATTGTTTTCATAGTCACAAGTCTAAATGTCCAAAGCCGAAGCGGGTTCATACGCGGGTTTCGCGTACCTTTAACATTTTTATGTGAGTACCATATTCAATATTTTACCACATACGATTAAACCTACATGTCTATGAAAATCTTATTATCAAAGACGTGAGAAATTTGCTAACCCGTAGTGTTGAGAAACTTTAGCTCTTTTCCCTCCCATTGAGGTCCTCGCCGAGCAGTGGGATGTTAAAAAGGATGACTTATGATATGTGAGATTACTTAGTTAAATGTAAAAAAATCATAGCAGTAACGTTTACGCAAAATATCTCGCAAATATATGAAACTATGTATTATTTTCTTAATCTTATTTAGTTTCATAATATTTACATAGGACACAAGTATCTATACCTACTATTATAATGTAAGCTATATAATTTTTGCCTTTAGTTAAGATGTAAAAATAAATATAACTGAGTTTAACAAATCAAAATGAAATTAATCAAATCTCGATGGTCGATAACAGGCAGTAACGTTTTAAGCTTCGGGAAAAGTTCGTTTCATAATACGCTATCGATATGGTCGACATTCTGCAACAGAATATATAATTTGAGGAGAATGGAAACAGTAATTCACAATGCCGTGGCATGTTTCTAACCAGAATGTGGGGCAGACGAACTGGGAATTAAAGTCGCTACCTCCACAATACACTATCAGTCAGTCATATGACAATTTTCTCGACCTAAAAAACTAATTCAACTTTGTTTTTCTTTCTATATGGTAGGTTCTAGATATCATCACCAATTGCAAATGGGTATTTCTGAGAGATGGATACTATTTCTTTATAAAATAAAAAAACTCACCAAAAATAGAATTATTTTTTTATCTATATATTAACACGTGAAGCAAAAACTTTCTACCCCTTTTTACGAAAATTGCGCGGATGGAGGAGTATGAAACGCACACTTATAGTTTATATAGAGAAAGAGTGCAGATTTCTAATATTTTTAAAAAATTTCGTACAAAAATACATTAAATCAATAAACAACATTATACACACTTCCATGTATTTGACACACTGAATGTCACACATATCCATTAATTAATTATGGTCGAATTTCGGCCACAGGGCGACCACTAGTTACAATAAATAGGCACAGGTTGAATAAATAAATTTAAAGTTATCCTAAAATCGGTGATCTCAAGTACAATGTAAGTAGTAGAAGCTTGAAATTGGAAAGTGCTAGGCTTTTAATAAGACTATTACATAAAGCGTTCCATAAAAATTGCGCTTTCAAATACTGACCCTTTTTTATCGACCATCGATATTGTTAAACTTAGTTTTATTAATTTTTATGTCTTAATTAAAGGCAAATATTATATAGCTTACATTATAATAGTACATACGTACGTCCTATGTAAATATCATGAAACTAAATAAGATTAAGAAAATAATAAATAGTTTCATATTTGCGAGAAACTTGTAGTATTACAAATTATTTAAACTAAAAAATAAAAACTCACGCGAAAGCACAACTTTTGAAGTCGATCAAAGTTGTATATTTTTTCGGATCGAATTTTGACGGATACTTGAAGGTAACATTATACATTACCTACAGGAATATTATTAAAGTTCACGAAAATATCAAAATTCGACAAAATAATATTCGTAGACATACTATAATATACAAATTGAATTTACCTAACTAGAAAAAACATTTGTCAAGCTCCTCATCAGTAAATAAAATAGGCTGATAAACAGAGGACTGTACTCCGTCTTTATCCAACATGTCTAGATGCTATGAAGAAAATGAAACAACGTTAAACCCTTATAAAACCCTAAAGAAATCCCTATTATTATATTATGTAAATAAACAAATGTCCGTATATTAAACTCGAACCCGTGACCGTAGTCAGTGCCAGTCAAACATGTCAAATATGAGGATGTTCATATATTTTGAGTCCTTACTATACACATTTTCAGTCTTATATCTATTAAATTTGGTAATTTCAACACACTAAAAATATTTTAAATTGCCATTTCTATTTCAATTTAAATATAAAAAATGAATTAATCTTTATTGATAAGAGAATATTCTAGGGGAATAAAACAATGTAGTAAAAGTTTTGTGAACTGTTTTTTTATCTAAATCATTTAGGTAATTGAAATAACATTTTAATGCCATTTTAGTGCGTTTTTTCCTTCCGTTGAATGTTTATAACATTTATTTATTTTTTTTAATTTGAATTATTTCTATAACGAAGACGACGAAAACTCTTTAAAAGAAACAAAATGAAATTATTGAAATAAAATATGTTTTATAAAATTTGATAATAAATAAAAAATATTAAAATTGTTAACATTTTTAATTTACAGTGCTCAAGAAACAGGTGTCTTGAAACCTTAACATATTAAATAATTTGTGCAAAAGATTGCAATTACCAATTTTGAACTACATACGTATTATTTTTTTAAATAAAATAAAATTAAATAAAATGAAACATATATGCCATGCTCAGGTGCTATAATGTAAAAACCTGTAAACATGCTCATATCCCAATTGTGCAAAACACTTATTTCTTACCACGGACGGCAATCGAATAACTTTTTTTTTGCTTGCCATTAATTAGGCTTTATGCACTCATTCCTTTGCACTATCACGGCACGCACTTGACACTTAAAGAAAAGGGCGCGTATTTTATCTGTGGTAAGAGTGCGCGGGAAAATACTACCTCGCGTCGACGCTGGCGGTGAACTGAAGGGACGCCGTCTAACACAACCGTTTGCCTCTTAATTGTATTTCGAAGTTGAGGTTAACATTATAAGTTAGAAAATCTATTCTTTGTTAAAATCTTAGTCAATTCGAAATGAAAATGGTATGTCATTTTAATTATTATTACTTATAATTATTATGCAATTAATGACTTTAAGATATTAATACAAATATTATAAGTTATTTAATTTTGTTAACATAATTCTATTTTAAGATTAAGCTAGGTATAATTTCTTTTTTATATATTTTGATACAATGTTTCATACTCAAAAGTAAATATAATAAAATTAATAAAATAGACATTTTTTGAGATTGAAGATGGATAAAATTAAACAACAACAGACTGACACTTCCTATTTCTATATCGAAAAATAAAATTTTAGCTCTACGTCTAAGAAAATTTCTACGTAACCTCGAGCTTAATCTATATCGGCATTTCGTTGACACATTTGTTGCCTTTATGGAAAAATATAGGAAAGAAATTGCGGAAACCTTTTGAAGATCAACCTAGATTTTACAAATAATGCTCAATTTGTATCGTACAATTTAAGAGGACTCAACGTATATTTTTCATTTTGTTAAAATATGTATAAATACCAACAGCAAAATCGTTAAAAGTAGCACTTCTACGTACAGCACTACCGCACTTAGAATTAATTAATAAGCTCCATACAATATATATGTACCTACTTACTAATACACTAACAATCCATCAATTATTAATCTATCTTTCAAATGTTTATCTTACTAGAGACTAGGGAGTTTCAAAGTAGCTGAAATACGAGTACCTATCAATTATCTTTTGTAGGCCAAACAATAGAAATTATTAATTTTTGGCGCAAACAATGAAAGAATGAGACCTTCCCAAATAATTTTGCTTCGAAAGCCGAAAACCATAATTATAAAATACTAGCTTATGTTCCCGATTGTACTCGCGTTATAGAAACTTCAATAAAATATGTTATAAGCTGTGTTAACCGAAGATAAATGCTATGTTTTTTCCAAGTTTTCAAAATAGATTTATTCATTTTACTAAAGTTATGGCTAGCTGAATAATATGACTAACTATCGCATGTGACTCTACTGACTATTCACATTTTATTTATATTTAATTCACTCCTAATCACAAACACATCATTAAGTGTAGAACCTTTCAAGGTTCATCTACTCCACAGATTAAAATAAAATTGAGCGATGCTTTTAATTTAGATAATGGTTTAATTAAGGTAATAGGTATACACGCCAAATAACTTTTTATGCACAAATAAGCAAACTTAAACAACATCAAAACAACTAGGTATATTATTGTACGCGTACCTTATAAATGAAACAATCTTTTTAGATTTTGTCGCGGATTTATTTCGATTTTTGGTTCCCGATGTTTAGGTACAACAATTAAGTATGATAATAGTCATGGGACATCTGAAACCTTAGTCTCTCCCGTAACCATGATTGCTGTAAAGCATTCGAAACGTCGGAAACAAAAAGTAAAAATGAATCTACGGCAATATCCGAAAAGAGAGTTTCATTTATAATGTCAAATATTGTAAATCTAAGAAAGTACAATTAATGTACACGTATACGTTATATCTACTTAGGTATATTACAGTGAATGTAGTATAAAGGAAAGACATTTTTTCATTAAAGGGATGTCGCAAACTTAGCAGACCTATAAAAAAACTTCGCTAATAACTTATTTATTTTAATTAAATTCGCATCGGTATTAGATACATATTAATTAATTATACTTATCTTATAGAATTATTGATTTGAATACCTTTGATTATGATAAATGAATGTTATGTACACTTTTAAAGACTTACATATCTGTCTGTTTCTTATTTTTAATAATAATTAATCTTCATAAATGTTATAATATGTATGTTGTTAGTGCACTTTTATAAATAAATAAAAAAAATATATTTAAGTATTATTTTTTATTTATAAATAAGTTTTGAGTAAATCCATAACAAAAATTCAATCTAAATAAATAATATCCTTAATAAAAAGTGATTTGACACAAGCTAGTGTCAAATAAAATCAGTTTTTCTTGTTAAGGCCTATACAAGCGAGGGATCCGTTAACAATACCTATCTTAATACGGTAGTCAAGTGGGCTTACTCCACAGACTTGTACCTTTCGAAAACCATTTAACTTCTGTTAGACACTTAGGTTTGCTCACGATTTTTTCTTTCGCTGTTATAATATTACATAATTGGTAATTTTAATTCGTACATGGAAACACCAGAGGTGCACGAACCGGGATTCGAACCCGCTTTACCTAGTTTTCCGAGCAACGCGTTACACACAGTGGTGTACTTCAAATAAAAAAAGCTCGACCATTTAAAATTTCATTGAAAATCGACTAAATTTTTCATTAAATTAACTATGTACAAATAAAGTTTATGTAGATTTTGATTTTGATTTCGAGAGTTTGATCTAGTTTGACCGCAAAGTTTTATCAAAATCAATTCAGTTGTTTTAATTTAAAGAATTATTCTTCGTACAGTACGTATACCACTAACATACAAACATCCTCACAAACTTCCTTCACGTTAATATGTTACGAGCAAAGTTGTCTATTTCTCTAGATTTCTAGGAAAGATCTAATGAGTTTGAAGTCGAACTAAAACTCTACTTCTAAAATAAGGGTTTCTTCGTTTTCTATTATATTTCTATTTATTTTCTATTATAATCGAGAGCCATGGACGAATAAACTAATCGTTCATGTCGAGAGCTATTGGTTATAAGAGAATAGAATTAGAAGTTTTGCATATGAAAAAGTTTTAATGAATCTTTAAAAATAGTAGGTACGCCGTAATATATCTATAGATAGATATAGATTAATGTTAGAACATTAATTACACACAACATCATCTGGTTCGATGGTAAACAACGAGGCTTGTGTTCTAGTTACCAGATATTCGATACACATTTATAAATTTAAATACTTACGTACATATTATAAATATATTTTTCACCTATGACTGGAATACAAACATTTGTGGTCATCAGACAAGTGAATGGCACCAGCGGGACTCGAACCCACGACAGCTGGCACAGCAAGTACGTAAAGAAACTATAAATTGACCTAACGTATGTTAGAGTTGAAATTTAGTGCATAGACCTAGACCTCTCGACATACCTAGTTAACGATCACTATTTTATTGATTCTTGTCGCTAAGTCGTAATCATTGATCGCTAACTATATCGAGACTGGTGGCCCTGGAGTAACATTAGCACCAAAGCGAATGTTGTTTGCCAGTAATTAATATAATAACTAATAAATAATTTAAGTCTAATTTAGGTAAAAAAAATATTAGTCCCGCTGAGTTTCTTTCGCAAGTTCTTCTCACGTCAGAGATTTTTTTTTCCGAACTGGTGGTACACTCATGACATTCAGTATGAAATTGTAACAATTTTTATGCTGAATAAAATATTTTGATTTGATTTATAATATTTATTTAGTGTTATATTAATTACTAGTACTGTACCTACTCTCCGTTATTATAATAGACTAGAAGTCGTCAAAAGAAGAGAAAATGCACCTTTTCTTCGAAGTATACCTACTTCTTCCAAATGTAGGTCGTAAAATTTTCTATCTCAGTTTCTACCTAGTTTTATTTATACACAAAGTTATATATACTAAGCCTTAAAGTTCTAGAAGACTTCATCGGGATAAAATACTTGTATCTGTATTATATTCTTAGATAATTATAATTTACCTAAGTATATATTAATACTTAAGACATTATTTGCCTTTATAGTACTCATTTAAACGTTTTAATATTTGGAACGAAAACAATTTAAACAAAGAAAAGCAGTAATAATTTTGTCTGAATGATATTATGGTAATAACTACTATTAAAACATAAATAAGTAAACTATTTGCTTTAGCATTAAACAACGTTCTTCAAAAAACAATGTATAAAAAAGATAAAAATGTCATGTCTTTAAAAATATTTATCGTACGGTAGGTTACTACCTCCAGGTGAAGCCAGGGGCATCACTAGTTTAGTCTATATTTAATATTGGGGCATTTCACGTGAAGCGGACAGCGAAAAAAGGATCAAGTTTCCGATTTCAGTTATATTTTAGTATGTTATACCTGTACACATCCTCGTCACAGATACGAAATATTTTTGCATTTCCAAGCCTAGTTTTAAAAATATGGGTCTTTAAAGATCTCAGTAAACGTGAGACATGCACTACTTCGAATGTCATTATCAGTTCAAGAACAGTGATTTAAAAAAAAATTGATCGATGAATTATATACTACATTTATTACTCTATTCATCCTCATATTTTGAATTTATTTATTTTTTTTAAATTGCTAAAAAAAAGTTCGCATTTTTTTAAAAATTCTTTAGATCGCGAAAAAAATAGCTTATATTATGTTAAAACTTCATGCCAAGTTTCATAGTGGGCTGCGCAGTCGTTTAGGAGCTACATGTATTTTAATGCCGGTGCGAAGCATCAAGCAATGGCCAACTTCTAGCATCTAGTCAGTTAGCGCGACTTACTGCAATATTGATTAAAATAGTAGGTAGTTAAATAACACTGTCGCTGGTATATTTTTTCTTTTATAATGGTAGATAACAAACAAGAAATTATGAATAAATGTTTTATTTACAAATATTTACAATTTTATGTGCTGTACAGTTACTTGTTCGTTTTATTAACATACCATCAGTGGTTGGAATGAAAGCATGGTATTTTTTGGTGCCAGGTATGGTTATTGCGCATTCAAAGCGACTTTTGAGATGTATCCTATTTTGCTCGATTTCATCTTTATTAGAATAGTAAATTGCAGTATGTGACAATGACAATTTAGCCCATTCATACAGACGCTTGGGTGTAGTGATCGCTTTGCTTGGAGCTGACTGTAAGCTAGCCCGTGTTGCTAAGCGTTTTATATTACCACCAAGGCCATCACACGGTCCTTTCCCATGGGCAGTAGCATGGAAATGATGTTCTGCTTCTGTGCCAAAATCTTGATAGAAATGAAAAAGGTTTATGAAATTAAATCTGTTTTTAAAATGTTGAGGTGCCCCGTCAGTAATAAAAATATATTTTTTTGAAAGTATGTTATTTTCTTGGAGATGCCGATGTAATATATTTTGAAACGTGAAAAAAGTCGCAGTGTCATGTTGTAAGTCATCAGAAATCATTACTATACTTCCGTGTTTCAGTTCTTGTCCATCACGATAGTAAAAAAACCGATGTCAGAAGAGTGGCCTGGTTGTTATTCCAGTGAAAAGACTGCGCAGCATCTTGTATTACAAAACTGTAGTTCTCTGCAAAATCGCATTGAACAATCACGTCACCTTCGAGTATATTTTCTTTTAGTGATTTTAAATATTGAGCTTGCTGGTCTGCGATGTAGGCGTGAGGTTTCAAAATATCTAGAGATGTGCATAGGCTATCTACAAAATCATCTGAAGGAAGAACTTGAGTGGTGACTGAGAATCTATCTGTACCAATCCATGAATTAAATTGCACACTTGTTATTTGATTTTCATCAAATATTGTTTTTAAGTGCTCGCGATTTCGGTAAGGCCAGGACAATTGCTACAACGTTCGTTTGATGGTGATTTTTGAGTCATCAGATGGCAAATTGGTGTAGGATTTGAACACATCATCTTTTTTAAACAATCTTTATAAGATGTTAATTTGATTGCTGACTCGGATGTAAGTGCTGGAATATCTCCCTCACTTAACATCAATTTAATGTTCTGGTGATAAATACACACGCAGACTACATGCGTTCCAGAATCTCCTGCAAAAATGCACTGCTTAGGCCGCAATGTAAAGAATTTTGTGAGGCCTACCTTTATTTCAGGATATTCACATTTAAACTGTTGGTATAATTCATTGATATTGCACAATAATAGCTGCTTCTGTAGATGAACTCTTTTTCCGTCATCTAACTTGACAGACACAAAGTCTTTTTTTCCGGGCATTATCCGGGAAATATCTTCTCGTAGATAAAACTTTGCTACTAGGTTTTCCGTTTCAGGTGACAACTTTCGACCTCCACGTGGATTTGGTGAAGATAAAATACCATTTTTCATGACCAGTTCCTTTGCCTTTTTAGCTTGTCGTCTAGATGTCAGAAATTCCTCGGCTAGTCTGTTTTCAGTCCACGATTTAGGTGCCAAAGTCAGGATCATTGTTTTGACAGAGGCAGATGTAGAAGGATCATTAAATTTTTCTTTTAACTGCTGAAGAATTTCATGCTCGTTCGTGTCGTTTGTCTGAGTTGAAGCATCTGTAAACTTACTATCTTCAGGAATAAAAGATATACCTTGAGATTGCTGTGAAAATTCAATCGATGATTGACTACACGGGACGACATCTTGACTGTCGTTTGGCGGCAATTCACTACTAAGACGTTGTCTACATTGTTTACAAACATATAAATTGCTTGCAAATGACCATTTTACTGCTAATGTCTTAGATAATTTTCTTAGATTTTTATATTTTTGATGACACGGCAACCGAAATGGATTAAAACACCGGTCACCATAAGGAGCCATAGTAAATAATTAATTATTTCACTAAAAAACAGCACGCACACACTCAGTAAGTATCTAGTTGCTACGTCAACTAAAAAAAATGGCGCCAAAGAATACTATTTGAAATGGCGCGTAAACTTAAGGCACAAGATAAAGATGTTTTCGAAAAAGTTCTTGTTTCATTTCAGAGATGGCGTTAGTGGACTTAAATTGGCAAATTATACGCATACGATACGGGGTATACCAGTGCCATTATATACTTTTTCAATAAAAAAATATACGATTAATAAGAAGACAATAAAATTGGAACAGTATATTGCTGATTCAGTGAATGCTTATAATTTAATGTCCATAAGTCGCGCTAACTGACTAGACACTAGAATTGCCCCGTATTGGCATTAAAATACATGTAGCTCCTAAACGACTGCGCAGCCCACTATGAAACTTGGCATGAAGTTTTAACATAATATAAGCTATTTTTTTCGCGATCTAAAGAATTTTTAAAAAAATGCGAACTTTGTGAAAAAGTAAAAAAAAAATTTTATTCTTCATTTTTTTAGCAATTTAAAAAAAATAAATAAATTCAAAATATGAGGATGAATAGAGTAATAAATGTAGTATATAATTCATCGATCAATTTTTTTTTAAATCACTGTTCTTGAACTGATAATGACATTCGAAGTAGTGCATGTCTCACGTTTACTGAAATCTTTAAAGACCCATATTTTTAAAACTAGGCTTGGAAATGCAAAAATATTTCGTATCTGTGACGAGGATGTGTACAGGTATAACATACTAAAATATAACTGAAATCGGAAACTTGATCCTTTTTTCGCTGTCCGCTTCACGTGAAATGCCCCTATTATAAGTCAATGTCATACACGCACTGGGATAAAATTAATATAATACGGGAGGCGAAGCGCTAAATCACGTTGACCCTTTTAAAATTATTATTACAAATGAGTTCAACCCAAAGGACTTAGAGAGCGAATTATGTTGTTTACTTTATACGTTATGGAAGTTTCGGAGATGGACATAAAAAAATGGTTTTAATTATTAAAAAGGATGTGTTTGCATTCTTTTTTTATAAGTAACTAGCTTTCCCGCGGCTCCGCTCGCGTTCTAAAGGCTGAAAATCAAAAGAATTATTTTATTTTTCTTCCGTTTTTGCAACATTTTCATTGACGCTCTGCTCCTAGTGATCGTTGAGTAATGTAATATAGCCTATAGTCTTCCTCGATAAACGGAGTATCCAACACAAAAAGGATTTTTCAATTTGGACCAGTATTTCCTTAGATTAGCGCGTACAACCAAACATACAAACTCTTCAGCTTATATATTTTTTGCTATCTTTAATCATGGCACCGATATTTTTCATGTAAATCAAAGTTACTGTGAATATTGGCCACCTGAAAAATGGCCACGACAATTTTATCGATAGTATTTTAGCTTAGCCAACTACTGCTATGCAAATAATAATATTGGTTCGTGGGTCTGTTGCTGTATCAGACAAAGAAAAAGTAACTGAGTGAATCCAAATTGACAAGAGAGCTATAAACAGAATAAATCTTCATGTGATAAGATTCTCAAGAACCAGAGTAATTAAGACCGCGGAGTTTTTTTATTTTTTTTTTAACTTTACACGAACGGTGAGATGCACGAGCTCTGTATTCGTAATTACGAATAAATAAGCTTAACATATATTATCTGGACAATGTAGGTTTTTTAATGAATTACTTAAAAATAATAACAATATTTAAAATGTTATTTGGATCAATAAAGTTATTTAAATTTGACATTTATGTTAAAAATAAAGTTTATTTAGATTTAAATTTCGAGAATCTGGTCTAGCATTCCAAATTCCAATCATGGAGCATAGTTATATAAATAATAGTCTCAATCATATAAATACTGATATTTAGGTATAAACTACAAACTGTACCGTAAAGTGTCATCAAAATCAATTTAGTTGTTTTAACTCAAAAAAATATTTAGTACTTTCTTAGGTTTACGCGAATACTTGACATTATAAATGAAACTATCTTTTCGGATTTTGTCGCGGATTTATTATGATTTTTGGTTCCCGACGTTTCGAATGCTTTACAGCAATCATGGTCACGTGAGAGACTAAGGTATTAGACGTCTCAGGGGGGTAATATACTTGTTACAGGCAGTGCCTACCCACAATTTACAATATTCAAAATTATATCAAAGTAGATTATAAAATTATACATTCTAATTCTAAACATTTAAGATTTTAAATTTTTAAATTATATTATAAATATGGCAATATTATTAACTTATTTTTAGCTACTATAATTATATTGTAATTTTATAATATTTGTTAAATTAATATTATGAAGTGTATAATATAAAGTTCTAGGGGACTTCATCGGGATAAAAAACTTTTATCTGTATTGTATTCTTATATAATTATAATTTACCTAAGTATATATTAATACTTAAGACATTATTTGCCTTTATACTCATTTAAACGTTTTAATATTTGGAACGAAAACAATTTAAACAAAGAAAAGCAGTAATAATTTTTTCTGAATGATATGGTATAAAACACATAGCAAAGTCGCTTTCTCTGTCCCTATATCCCTATGTATGTTAAAATCTTTAAAACTACGCAACGGATTTTGATGTGTTTTTTTTTAATAGATAGAGTGATTCAAGAGGAAGGCTAATATGCATAACTAGCAGATACCGCGGCTTTGCCTGTGCTAAGTCTATTGAAGAGCCCGAGCGAAGCGAGGGCGAGGCGCTGGTAACTACTATAAAAACATAAATAAGTAAACTATTCGCTTTAGCATTAAATAACGTTCTTCAAAAAACAATGTATAGAAAAGATAAAAATGTCATGTCTTTGAAAATATTTATCGTACGGTAGGTTACTACCTCCAGGTGAAGCCAGGGGCGTCACTAGTTTAATCTATATTTAATATTATAAGTCAATGTCATACACGTACTGGGGTAAAATTAATATAACACGGGAGGCGAAGCGCTAAATCACGTTGACCCTTTTAAAATTATTATTACAAATGAGTTCCACCCAAAGGACTTAGAGAGCGAATTATGTTGTTTACTTTATACGTTATGGAAGTTTCGGAGATGGACATAAAAAAATGGTTTTAATTATAAAAAAGGATGTGTTTGCATTTTTTTTATAAGTTACTACCTAAAAATCAAAAGAAATATTTTATTTTTCTCCCGTTTTTGCAACATTTTCATTGATGCTATGCTCCTTGTGGTCGTAGCGTGATGTAATATAGCCTATAACCTTCCTCGATTAACGGAGTATCCAACACAAAAAAGATTTTTCAATTCGGACCAGTAGTTCCTGAGATTAGCGCGTTCAACCAAACAAACAAACATTTGTTTCTTTGTTAAGCTAAAAATAAAAATTATTAAAATGTGACATTTATATTATATATATATATCCTAGCCTTAATCCTCTATTCGCCTTTGATTGTTCTAGTGAACTCAATTTAGATACAACATAGCAAACAGACAGCCAATTTTCATTAATGATTTATAGATATTTATAGGTATTGCTAATTCGACGAAATACGTACATAATATAATTACATTTTTCTATAATGATTACACACTTACGTATAAATAAGCATTGTATTGGAAAGCTATAGGTATATTGATTACATTATCGTATTTCAATACAGGTAATTAACTTATCCATATCCAAATTAATCTGAAAATTTTAATTAAGAGGCTCACCCTGGATTCACTATTGTTCGTTTACGTCCAGGTTTTTCAAACGTTTTAAAATTTAGATTTTTATTTAAGTGGTAGGTACATTAACTTTTTTTATAAAAATAATCTTTGTAACTCTTTATAACATCAACTACCTGTCGGTTTAGCCGTTTCGGAGATGAGCCGAAACATACAGACAGATAGGCGTTCAGATTGCTAGAAGACTGACAAATATTTAAGGATTCAGTTCAATTTGCTTTTTTAGTGTCTTGTAGGAGTATCGTATGTTATTATTCCATATGTATTAAGTAAAGAGCTGTTATTTTGATATTACAAACAAACACTTCAATTTTATTTATAAAATTGATATATAAAGATAAAGGTTAGTAATCGTTATATATATCTAATTACTATTATTGTAACGATAGCAGTTTTTATAAGAAGAAAATTTTAAAAATATTTATTTTGTTTCAGTTTACTTTAAATATACGTAAGTTTAGAACCCCACAACATCTAGGTATGTTAAAATCGCGATTTTAGTATATAGAATCTAAAAAGATTAATCAACTTGATTTAATTTTAATGCAAAAACTAACATTTTGTACAAAGATAAGAACCGTATTAAGAAGTCTCAAGCTTCTCTAAGAAGTCCTCGTGATTGTCAAGAGATGGCGTCAGTAGAATAACTCAGCTGATTGTAATTTCCGACACCGTTAGTGCGCATGGGAAAGAAATTTTCCATTTCCGTAAATACGATCCAATAAATAAATGTCAAACGTGTTATTTAAGTGTATGCCTCTGAGGATTCATTCGTTATTAAAGTAGTATGCGTTTGGCTTATTCGTAAAGAAATTGATGTTTATTCTGTTTACTGATCAAATATTATACTATACTTATTAAGACAAGGTTTTAGAAATGGTAAATTAAATCTATTTGTCTATCTTTTTGTCTGTTTTATTATAGCTAACTCACACATAGATTTTGGTTAGCATTTAGCACGAGAACCTTGAATGTAGGAAGGATAAGTGCTGATTTTTTAATTTTACTTTAGGAGGAAAATAAAAGACCGGAACCCTTATAAATTTTCTCGTGTGTTGCGGTTTTCTCTTATCACTGCCTATTTTTACCGAATCACTGAGCCGAAGTAGTTAAAGGTTGTGTTAGGTTAGATCGCCATATAGTGTAAGTTTATCTTATGACTGCCATATAGGATAAACAAAATTATTTTAATAATGGGAATTAATGTCGTAAATAAATTTTAAAAAGACAGACAGACAGTACACAGACTCTTCCCTTATTATTTAATGTTTTTGTTTCATTTTATAATATACTAGCCGTTTCCCGCCTGCTTCGCTGGGCGAATTGAAAATGGAAATAAATTACATTTTATGTTTCATTTTTATTTCTTTTTCCATATTTTTATTATTCTCCTTTTTTTATTTTTGTATGAACATAAATAGGCCCCGCGGATAGGACTGTAAGCATCGATATTGTTTAGACTTTCACAAATTCCAAATTCCATCGATTTAGCCTGTATCTTCCATCCAGGTGATTTTTCTCACTAATATTCATTGTAACTTTCAATGTGCAATCATTTAAGTTAAAGTTAAAGTCGTTAAAATCGTTTAAGTTAAAGTCATTGCAAGTCTCATATGTGAAGTTGAAATTTGTCTAGGTTCAAGTGCGACGAATTTTCTGTTAACTAAAATTTTCTCCGTGACATCAATTTTATATAGAAAATTAATTGTTCATGTTTTTTATGAATTCTATTGGAATAAGTAACTAAATTTCTTTTCCACATCTCAAGTGCTTAGAAAATGCATTCATTATAATCTGGTACATTTCCGCGATCACGCAATAAAAGAATTCGTCGGATATGTAGTCTGCAAAAGTAAAATGAATGTAAAATTCTTAGTCCGTTGATTGGCTCCATGTAAAGTTAAGTTTTGGAAACCTCTCAACGAATTTTTCTCCGCTGCCAAAAAGACGATTGTTTTAAGGAAATACACAAATATCCCTACATACACGAAGACCCCCACCAAATTTGGAAGTCTGTAGAAGTTACAGGTTGGAAATTAAAATTTTAGATTTTAACACCCACCCCCGCAATTCCTGTCGGAAGTAGACTATATTGAAATCCATTTTGAGATGATCTTTATGTGAATAATAAAAGATTCCTACCATATTTAGAATTTTTAGAAGCTATATTTCGCTTATAGAAAATTCCTACAAAATTTGGAGCTTGTAGGAGCTTTAGCTGGAAAAATTGAAAATATTAATTGTTAATACCCACCCCCGCAACCCCCTGCGGGGTGAGCTATCGTAAAATTCGTTCATAGCCTATTTCTACACCTCTTACAGAAGATTCCTACAAAATTTGAAGTCTATAGGAGCTATAGTTTAAAAACAGGAATTGTTCATTGTTAACGCCCCCGCAATCCCCTTTGGGGGATGGATTTCTTAAAATCTATTCATAGCTGACCTATACATAGCAAAAGTAATATTCCTACCAAGTTTCACGTTTCTAAGTCTTATGGTTCCCGAGATTTCGTAGTGAGTGACTATATAGATGGGAATTCTTCGATTATCATCGAAATTTTTAACTTTTTATCTGACTTTTTTAAAATTTTCTTACATACAAAACTTTCTCCTGACAATTCTGACTATAAAAAAATAGCCTAATTGGTCCAGCCGTTCTCCACTACCGTGAGTAGATTCTTAGCTGAATGTAAAAAACCATAATCCGTTTAATATACTCAGTTGAAATCCATGAAAACAAAAGAATCAAGAGAAAATGCTTATCTTTTGTTTTTATTAGCGGGATAAATATTCATAAAAGTAAAACAGCAATAAAAAAATGAAGGAATGTTGGAATTCAAAAAATAGATAGCCATAAACCATCTAGGAAAAATTTCGCATCGAATGGTGGTAGTTTCATGTCGATACGATCAGTGGTTTAGGCGTGATTGTGCCTCAAACGAAGACCATTTTCATCATTATATATATATATAGATTATGTATGATAAAAAAATGGCATAAAAGCAATTACGATTAAATAAAAAAAAACTTTATTATTTAAAAATAAATTGTTGATAGAGAGTGATTTAAGAGGAAGGTTTACATATGTAATAATAAATACATATTTAGTGGAAAAAAGCAGAGAAAATATCTAATTTCTTAGAAATTTACACTCATCGTTAAATTGTATAAAAAAATATTTCTAGAAACGAACCCGAATGAAGTGAGGCTCGCTTCTTCGATTAAATAGATCGAAAAACATAATGTGACCTCTACTACGCAAACTCTACAACGCAAACTATAATGCCAACATGTTGGCTGTGGTCTAAGAAGTGTCATAAAATGATGGCCTCAACAAGCGAGTAATTCCATAAGCCTAAACAAGGTTCGAATATGATTCGTTAACTTTTATATTATTAATATGTTCTTTACAATATTTTCATACTCCGTTTTATCAATAGCAGCTAAAAAACTTTAAAGTGTACTGGTAGTAAAGTACCTAATAGATATTATTATATTGATCATCGTGGTTTTAATAGTTTTGTGCTTAGTTATTGTACCAACCTCCCATTATAGGTCTTCTACATTGTAAGCAATTTTTGCATATAAATAATAAAAGACGTTTTATCTATAAACATTAAAGTCAAAATGAAGCGTTTCTTTAATGGAAAGCATTTGCGCAATCTCATTAAGAGTCCATGCAGTAATATTTTACTGACCCACGTCGGACGCCAAATTATATTAAATTTTATTCATGGCTATGCAAATTTTTATCGCTATTATTGCCATTCAAATTCACAATTGATGATCTTAGTTTTTGGTTTTCTAAAGCTTAATTCAGTTTTATGTATGTAAACGCAATTTCATATTCAAGACTTTTTTTAAATTTTTTTTTCAAGTTTCTCGTTTTTTTTAAATAGGTATTTGTGGTCCTGTGTCATGGTCCTGTACCAGGAGACTCGGGAAGAGTCCTACCTTTTACTTATTTTTGTTAACATTGTGATATAGGTTTACGCATACAACCAGTAGTTCACCTGCTAGAAAAGTCAGTACTACCTAGTAATGGAGGAGTGCACGAGATATTATTATAAGACATGAATAAATATATTTCTTCCATAATTTCTAACGTTTTCTCAGTCATTTTTATCATACGAATGTACAAAAAGAATTTAGTCACAAAATGAATGAATTGTACTTACAATGTCATTACAATATGTAAGTTTAACAATGGCCCATTTTGCGGTATATAGCAGAAGTAACGTAGTGGAAAGCCGCAAAAGTTTTATAGCGACAAATAAATGAACATATTCTCGTACATCATCATTTTATTTATGAATAAATTGTACAAACCATTTTGCCCGATTTTGGATTTACACGCAGATATTCTGTGCTCGGCGCTTTGAATCGTCTACTGGGTACACAACTCCCTTTAATACGATTAAGACATATTCCACTAGGTTGGCCATTTATATATTACAACAGTGCCTATATTATACATGACTTATTTATTCATTAGTCGTATTTTCATGGCACTTTTTCCAAAAAAAATTCTTGAATATGTCTGTCATCCAAAAGTAGATAATTTATTTTTATTAAATAAATAAATAAACAAATATGTCGGGACATTTACACACAGCACTATCTAGTTCCACGGTAAGGTACGAGCCTTGTGTTATGGATACTAGATGGTTGATATACTACACATATATAAGTTTAAATACATAATTATTATAAATATAACCCATGACTGGAGTACAAACATTCGTGCTCAACAAATGTATGCCCCCAGCGGGACTCGAACCCGCGACCGCTTACGCAGCAAGTAGGGTCACTACAAACTACTTTCGAATTTTTTCGCGGATTTATTTAGATTTTTGGTTCGCGACGTTTTAAATGCTTTACAGCAATCACAGGAGAAATGTCAATTGTTAGCCAAAATCTAAGAAAGGAAATGGTGTAATTAGTAGATATACTCAAAATATTTATTCTTATACAACACTAACATTAAATAATCCATATACTTTGGGGTTATAACAGCTATTCTTAGGCATTAGATACTTACTACAATATAAAACTAATATCGTGTATTTATGTTAACAGCCGGCGCGTTATTGCGATAGCTTTCCTTCCTGCTCTGATTGTCAATTGATACAATATTCGAATGATTAATTTGCTCATTTGACATTTAAAATTTAACCACTAATAAAGTTATCAGATATAATATTGGAAATCTTAAATACTTATTAAGAACTTCCGCTTCAATGTCGCTTCGCGCGTGCATTCTAAGCCTAACTACAGCCTGTGTTATTTTAGGACTATCTGTAAACTAAATTTCATCTAAATCTATTCAGCAATTTCTGCATGAAGGAGTTACAAATACACAAATTTATTAATAACAAGCAAACCCGGCCCGCTTCGCTGGGCGTAAGTTTTAATAAATTATTTTTTCGATGTTAGTACCGTATGTACTTACTACATAAATCATAATATGCATTTAGTGAAAAGCTGTTAATTTGAAATTAAAAAGAGACACTTAAATTTTATTTACGTGTAAAGGACAATGACAAAAACAAAAACAAAAGGACATTTATTGACACATAGGAGTATACGAGGGATTTTTATTGAATTGATTTTACAAACCACCTATCATATACCATCTATCGTGAAATATAGAATTATATTTGAAAGCATTGCACTTAATAAACCAAAATTTCACCGCAAATGGATAATGGCTCCTAATCCATAGTTATAAATTTTAAATCATCCCATATTAGTTACATAGACGGAACTATGTCTAAAACCTCCTTGGGTACGCATACAATATATATATATATTATACTATATCTTCATACATATATTGCACACACGCCCAAAAAGTTCCATTGTAAGCGATTGAATCGCTTAGAAAGGCACAAAAGACGAACAAAGTACATAAATAATATTATATTCTTAAGCGATTCGTTTCCCTTACTTCTACCTTTTCCATGACTAACAGTAACAATGTAGTGTTGTTGTAAGACTTCAATACAGTGCTAGCTTTGTCCAGTGACATCGCTTGTATGTACTTTTTTATTCGTATCTATATACGAGTACTAAATATGAGAACCGCATGAGAAAAAGCTGTGGTCTAATGCTTACATGTACAGCTGTAGCTCTGAATATTTTGGCTTCGATCTCGGATTGGCCCAAGTACAGTTACTCAGTTTTTGTGTTACGAAATTCATAATAATAGCCCAAATTTAAGACGGGACCACTACCTCCGAAAGCACGTAAAGCTATCGGTCCTGTGCCTGATTTCTCACCGGTCAGTTTTTCTTATTTTATTTTAGGATCACCAACATGATAAACAGTAAGTTAACAAACACAAAAAAACTATTATATATATTTTATAGGTTACACTAAATTTTTAAATTCATTAATTTTTTGTGTTATTTAAATTAAAATAGCAACATTGTAAATCTATACTAATATTATAAAGAAGTAAAGTTTGTTTATTTGTTAAATTGTAAGGGGTAATCTCGGGATCTACTGAACCGATTTTAAAAATTCTTTCACCAATAGAAAGCCACATTATTGCTGAGTGTCATAGGCTATATAAAACACAAAATAAAAAGGCTTTTACGTCCGTTTTGCAAAGTGAATCGGAGAAAAAACGGTCGAATGAAAGCGTTTCTACGAACGCTGCCTTAACTATGAAATATATATTTTTGAGTTCTAGAGAAAAGATGTGGAGCTTGAAAATGCCTACAAAAAAGTCAACGACAGCATATGTCTAACTTAAAAACACTATGTACTAAAAAGGATTATTAAAATTATGCCCAACGAAGTGGGCACGGATCAGCTAGTATATTATAAAATAAAACGTGAAACAAAAATTTAAAAAAAATTATTAGCGTTCGTAAAACCCCTTTTTGCATTTTTGCAAAATGATGCATAATAAATACATTAAATCATTAAAATTATATTAAACACACTTCCATGTATTTAACACATATGCGTATGTACTACTTTGTTTATTGTTAAAGTTTAGCCTTTAATTATATGTCTATAGTCTTACTGAATTTATGGTCAAATTTCGACTACAAGGCGACTAGTAGTCAAATCAAATCAAATCAAAATATTTTATTCAGCATAAAAATTGTTACAATTTCTTACTGAACGTCATGAGTCTACCAGTTCGGAAAGAAGAAACCTCTGACCTGAAAAGAACTGGCGAAAGAAACTCAGCTCAACTCAGTAGAAGTAGTAGTAGGTAGTTTTAATAAAAAAATCATAGATATGTACAATTATTTAAAACATTATAAAAAGTACTTATCATGAGAAAAACCCAATAAATGACAAAACAAAGATAATTACTTTATTTACAAGATAAGCAATTTAATACCCGGGACTTAATTTTATCTGAATATATTATCGATATCCAAACTTCTATGCCTGTTAAAACAATTTAGCCTCTTATGTTGTATTGTTTTTATATATGGCACAATTTTGGTTTGAATTTTCCCAAAATTGATTTGGAGTTTCAATTGTCATTCCACCGAAATATGAAAGAGGATTATAATATCTCCTGCGTAGAAGATTTAAACTCAATAAGTTTATCCCCATGGTTGCAATCGGTTATTAGAAAAGGAAATCTTCTTCTTCTATCTATCTATATAAATAAAAATAAATGTTGGTAAGTGCATAACTCGAGAATGGCTCGACCAAATCGGCAAATATTTTTTTGTATGTTCCTTAAGGCCCACGGATAGTTTTTATAATAAAAAAAAAACTGTTTGTAAAAACCTATGCAAAAGGGTAGGTATCTAGTTATATAAAATATTTACTCAATCATAGTTTGTTTGATGTAAATATGACATCTGAATAGGTAGTGTCATGTTTGTTTGATTCCTATATTTATGGATTTTTATAATAAGAGATCTTTTATTTATTTGTTTTATTTAAGTCGTGATAATCTTCTGAAGAAACCGCAATAAACATGCTGTTTCACTCACTGTCCACTCTGTTATCATAAATTATATACAGGAATGTTCACAGTGGTAGCCCAGCGGTAACACGTCGCTTGGATAACCGAGTGATGCGGGTTCGAATCCGGGTCTCGCACCTCTGATATTTTCATGTGCGAATCATTTATATCATGATTACCACTTGTCTTACGGTGAAGGAAAACATCGTGAGGAAACCTGCATGTCTGAGAAAACCTAACAAGTTTTCGAAAGGCATGTGAAGTCCACCAACTCGCACTAGGCCAGCGCGGTGGACTATGGCCTGATCCCCCTCGTACTGCGGAAGGCCCGTGCCCAGCAGTGGGACGTTAAAAAGGGCTGATGATGATGATGATGATATACAGGAATAAAAAGTATTAGGTCTGGTAGACGTACGATTTTTGTTGCAAACCTGTTATTATATACAGAAAACGGACCAAATATTTTTTTAGGATATTCACTAAGCAATAAAGAAAGAAAGAAAAATATGCTTTGTATCTAAATAGGAATTATTAAACACTAGTGACATTAAAATGGTTAAGTAATAAAAGGTGTCTCTTATCTATGCCATTACAAATACGGCTAACAATAAATATTTGAATGAATTGTATAAAAACATAGTTAATTATGGTAATGAAATTCAAAGTAGAGTTGATAAACATAACGATAATGCCAATATACTTAAATTAATTGAAAGCTACACAAATTGTATAAAAGCTCGTTAAACACATCATATACATAATGCGAGGGAATATGAATTGTTGTAATAAATAATTCATGATTGGAGCTTTTTGTAAACAAACTTTATTATAAGCGTTGCAAAATTTGGCTTGTGCAATTTTACTAATAAATTGTGTTCGCGTAAAGTTCGAAATTCGACTGTAATAGTTATTGAAAACGGGAAATCACACATTTCAAACGTTCAATATAACCTTTTGAACGTTGCTTTTGTACAATTTTTGATTTGTTTCTTTTATATCTAAGAATACATGTTCATATAATATTTATTATATGTATGTATTTAAAAATTATATATGTGCAGTCTATCAACTATATGATATCCGTAACACAAGCCTCGTAGCTTACCACGGAACTAGATGGGGCTGTGTGTAATAATGTCTGAACATATTTATTTATGTAAAATACACAAAAATACGGAACTTAAAATTATTAATTATACGGGACCCTCAATACGAATGACATGTATGTAATAAGCCGATTTTAATTTAAAACCAATTAAATCTGGACTACGGCATATTAAATGACCTAGTAGCACAAAATATTATGTATGAACTTGAGTCACAACTCACAATGCTCTAAAATAATAATTCTAGAGATTATTTTACAGGCAATAATACATACATATATAAATGTAAATAATGTGTTTAAAATGAGTGCTTTTTAACAACTACTACAATGGGGATAAAACTTTAATAAATTGATTTCAAATCAAATCAAAATATTTTATTCAGCATAAAAATTGCTACAATTTCTTACTGAACGTTATGAGTCTACCACCAGTTCGGAAAGTATTTTGTGTAATAAACTATTTATACAGATACACGGAATTCCATGTATTTTACACATAATATGCATAATACTACTTTGTTTATTGTTAAAGTTTAGGCTTTAATTATATGTCTATAGTCTTACTGAATTTATGGTCAAATTTCGACTACAAGGCGACTAGTAGTAGGTAGTTTTAATAAAAAAATCATAGATAGTTACAATTACTTAAAACATTATAAAAAGTACTTATCATGAGAAAAATCCAATAAACGACAAAACAAAGATAATTACTTTATTTACAAGATAAGCAATTTAATACCCGGGACTTAATTTTATCTGAAAATATTATCGATATCCAAATTTCTATGCCTGTTAAAACCATTTAGCCTCTTATGTTGTATTGTTTTTATATATGGCACAATTTTGGTTTGAATTTTCCTAAGATTTGGAGTTTCAATTGTCATTCCACCGAAATATGAAAGAGGATTATAATATCTCCTGCGTAGAAGATTTAAACTCAATAAGTTTATCCCCATGGTTGCAATCGGTATTAGAAAAGGAAATCTTCTTCTTCTATCTTTCTATATAAATAAAAATGAATGTTGGTAAGCGCATAACTCGAGAATGACTTGACTAATTCGGCTAATATTGTTTTGTATGTCCCTTAGGCCCACGGATGGTTTTTATAATAAAATAAAATGAACAGTTTGTAAAAACCTATACAAAAGGAGGTACCTAGTTTTATAAAAATATTTACTCAATCATAGGTTGTATGATGTAAATATGACATCTGAATCCGAATCATAATGTCATGTTTGTTTGATTCCTATATTTATGGATTTTTTCTTCACTGTGTCTTTTCCATTCTACTCGACATTGGCGAAGTAATTTGTGCCCAAATGGCACGCCTAAAAGCCACAGAATAAAGAATAAATACATGAACATGAACATGGATTTTTATAATAAGAGATCTTTTATTTATTTGTTTTATTTAAGTCGTGATAATCTTCTGAAGAAACCGCAATAAACATTCTGTTTCACTCACTGTCCACTCTGTTATCATAAATTATATACAGGAATAAAAAGTATTAGGTCTGGTAGACGTACGATTTGTTGTTGGAATCCTATTATATAAAGAAAAAGGACCAAAGATTTTTTTTGGATATTCACTAAGCAATAAAATGTATGTACCTACTTATGTTAGTTGATTTGAAAGAAAAATATGCTTCATATCTAAATAAGAATTATTAAACACTAGTGACATTTAAATGGTTAAGTAATAAAACGTGTCTCTTATCTATGCCATTACAAATACGGCTAACAATAAATATTTGAATGAATTGTATAAAAACATAGTTAATTATGGTAATGAAATTCAAAGTAGAGTTGATAAACATAACGATAATGCCAATATACTTAAATTAATTGAAAGCTACACAAATTGTATAAAAGCTCGTTAAACACATCATATACATAATGCGAGGGAATATGAATTGTAATAAATAATTCATGATTGGAGCTTTTTGTAAACAAACTTTATTATAAGCGTTGCAAAATTTGGCTTGTTCAATTTTACTAATAAATTGTGTTCGCGTAAAGTTCGAAATTCGACTGTAATAGTTATTGAAAACGGGAAATCACACATTTAAAACGTTCAATATAACCTTTTGAACGTTTCTTTTGTACAATTTTTGATTTGTTTCTTTTATATCTAAGAATACATATTCATATAATATTTATTATACGTATGTATTTAAAAATTATATATGTGCAGTCTATCAACTATCTGATATCCGTAACACAAGCCTCGTAGCTTACCACGGAACTAGATGGGGCTGTGTGTAATAATGTCTGAACATATTTATTTATGTAAAATACACAAAAATACGGAACGGAAAATTATTAATTATACGGGACCCTCAATACGAATGACATGTATGTAATAAGCCGATTTTAATTTAAAACCAATTAAATCTGGACTACGGCATATTAAATGACCTAGTAGCACAAAATATTCTGTATGATCTTGAGTCACAACTCACAATGCTCTAGAATAATAATTCTAGAGATTATTTTACAGGCAATAATACATACATATAAAAATGTAAATAATGTGTTTAAAATGAGTGCTTTTTAACAACTACAATTGGGATAAAACTTTAATAAATTGATTTTAAATCAAATCAAAATATTTTATTCAGCATAAAAATTGCTACAATTTCTTACTGAACTTTATGAGTCTACCACCAGTTCGGAAAGTATTTTGGGTAATAAACTATTTATACAGATAAATAATATGAGTGTCTGTTTGAAACATAATTATTGCACAAAATGCACAATGATTTTAAAATAACACAATTTTATTTTTTGTCCGTCTGTTTATTTCCGCTTATTTCTAAATGGGTGAAACACCGTGGTTGTTGCGGTTTACCTCTCCAGACTATTACGATTTAAATAACTCAGGGTTTGATTTAGACAAAAGATAATGTTCCGTCCAAAAACATCAGACGTATCTAGGAATGAACCGAAGCAAAGCAAGGGACAATAGCTAGTAAAAAATAATATCGATGTAATGTTTGAGGAATATCAATTAGCAATATCTTAATTTTTCATCTTTGAATTGTTTAATTTCTAAAGCTTTAGAGTGGACAAAAGGACAAGTATCATAATAATTTATGGTAATTGATGTAAGCCCATATCTGAAGCAGGCATTTGATCTAAACTTCTAAGAAGCTGACAAGGGACTGATTTATGCTGGCAAATTTTAATAACATTCATCCCTTTTATCCATTATACTACCATAAACTTCGTGAAAGTTTACCAAGTACTAATTTATAACTAGCTCCAGCGCTATAAGCTACCAATTAGCAGGACGATAGGTTCCGGGTTCGAGTCCCGGGTCGGGTAAAGTTTAGTTATTAAGTCTTTCTGTTTAATAAGCCTCAGTAACCGCCCAGAGTTGGAAAGTTGGCAGTGTGTGTCACCCTCGTGCCTTGGAGAGCCGTCGGTCCTGCCTGTGTCCACCGGAGCATGAGAGTGATAGGAATAGAGAGTGCACTTGTGTCTGCGCGTACACGCGCTGCACTATAATAATATCTCCTGCGTAATGGCTAGTCTCAATGAGATTAGCCGCCATGGCCGGAATCGGTCGGAGAACACAGACCCGAGACTCGAACCCAGGACGATGTCTATGTGTCGAGGCAGTAAATATTTGGTTAAGTACGACTTACTATAAATAAATAAACATAATGAAAAATAAATAGATTTTTTTTTATTGACTACATATTTAGAAAAAATACATCTCTAAAGTCTAGATTTAATGTAAATACAATATTATAGTATATTAAATATTCAATTTTGAACTTTAATTACTGCTTAACCGTCAACTTGTCATAAGCAAGCTATAAAATCATTTTAAGCTTAACACTTTGGTTTATAAAGTTCCATTTTCTCTGTAATTACTAAATAGTGTTGGGATCAAAGTGACGTATTGTTTAATTAATGACTTCATTTTACTTCAAGTTTAAGTTGAAATTAACTAACTAAATTATGTCATTCTGCATAAGTAAAGTATAAAGAGTATTTTAAATAATAGTTTTCGAATTATTTCGATTTTTAGTTTGAATACTTTACAGCAATCACGGTTGCGCGAAAAATCCGTTGAAAATTCAGGAACTACTTATGAAATATTCGCCTAAATCAAATAACTTATTATGTAAATATAACTTTAACTGTATATAATGTGCACAAGAGTAAAGTTCTCGCTGTAATACAACTTTAAAAAGGTTTTTGATGGATGAAACATGTTGATTTCTGGCATGGAAACGCTCAAGAATATGACACAAAGTCTCAAAAATAATATCTTCTACGAGTATGCTATTTGTATATGTATATGTTTTATATGTTTCATAAAATGTGCTATAATATGAATGTGTAACGATATATATAATTTATTATGAAAATTATTATGAAATATATATATGAAATTCAATATTATGAAAACAAATTATGCAGTTAATCTAAAGGTAGCTACTATTATATACCTAAAACAATTAGGGCTTGTTCTCTTGGAGGGTTTTAACAGATAGATAGATTTCTCAGATATATGATATTTTCCCGCAGTAAAAAGTGTCCTATAGCTTAGCTTGTATAACAAGCTACAACAATACCAAATTGTATCAAAATCTATCCAGTGGTTTTCTCGCACAAAAATTGAAATAATAATATGGACATTGGATAGTCATAAAAATGGGATTACGTGAGTAAAGCCACGGGAAAATGCTAGTTTTTAAAATAAAAGAACTTTTTAAAATGAAAACCTTTAATGAAATTATTTTTTTTGAATTTTGTCGCGGATTTATTTTGATTGTTGATTCACGACGTTTCGAATGCTTTACAGCAATCATGGTCACGGGAGAGACTGTAAAGCAATTGAAACGTCGGGAACTAAAAATTAAAATAAATCCGCGACAAAATCCGACAAGATAGTGTCATTTATAATGTCAATATTTGCGTAAGCCTAAGAAAGTACTATAAAAGAATTTACTTAAAATCTATTTGGCCTAGCTAAGCAGCGCCCATGGTCGCCTAACTCAGTTAATATTAACTCTACCAACTTCGTAATTTAATTTTAACTTGATGCAGAGTGTAACTTTTAGGAGGCAAAACCTCATTGCATTGGTCAATAAACATTTATTTTATCGTTTTAGGTTCATTCGTACTGTTAAAAATTAGTACCAATTTGTTTGGAACTTGATAAATGTTGAATGAAATGGGATCAGCTGGTGCTTTCAGAAATATATGGTTTCAATTTGACCACATTTACAGTTTTATGTATAATCTATATAGATAAATAAAATTGTAATGTCTGTTTGTAATGTCAAAATATCAACTTGTTATTAAATGCGTATGAAAGTATATTTGCGTATAAGAAAAATACAATTTATTGAATTTTCGTCTGCAGATCTGTTTGTTTGTTCAGGCTGATCTTCGATACTATTATATTACGATCTATCCTAGAAAAAAAAAAACATTAATGACATTAAAGTATTCTAGACTCTCTATTTTAGTTTTAGAGAGATCTTTTCAGCAAACTGCAAATAATAAAACATACGATGTTTTGTTAATGTGTGAGAAGTGATGTCACACGCTGCTTAAATATGGCCACGTTTCAGTTTTTGTAATCCAAAGATAAAAAGAACTCAAATTTATTTTAAAAAAATTATATATTTACAATTTATTTTAAACCAAAAAAAAGCATATTGTATGATTATTGTGAACTTTAAGCTACTGTATCTAACATATTGAATTATTTATCTTTAGATTTGTCAAATAGCCTTTTCAAAACTCAAGATCGCCTTCATAATAACTTGTACGCTTGACACGTCAAGCGATATCCTGTGTTAATTCACGTAACAAATTGCTTGTATCATAAAAATCTACCGCTATGGTATGAACCAAAATATGTCTTTCGATTGAATCGTCCCTTTTAAAATGTTTAAAATTAAGTCCTAAAAGTCCAAAAGTAACTAACTAATTAAGGTTTTCTCTAAATAAAAGAAGAAGTCTCGAATTTCAACGTGAAAATACCAGAACAAGCTATAATTAAATTTAAAAAGTCTCGGGCTTACAACGAGCTTAAATCTCTATCTACGAGTGACCTTATGGAGAGTTAGGAAAAAATTGGCAAGGACTACCTTTGCTACTTTTTAACGGATTATATTTTATTTTTTATAAGGATTATACAAGGAATATAAAGAATTTTTAGAAACAAGATCTTTATTTTTACCGAACTTCCTAATTTTCCAGGAAAATTTTGTATAAATTAAGAATGAAATTATTATGAATGAGTTATAGATTACTTAGTGATGTATAAATAAATGTTTTTGTAGTCTTTTTAGGTTATTTTGTAATGTCTATATTATAATCGATACATTTATATTGATCACAGATGCTTAAAAGCTATTTTGAGTTATGTACCGTTATAAAGTAGTTAAGAATGTAATTAATAATTTATTACATATGTATAACAAAATTCTTTGAAGTTTTTATAAAATCTATAAGAAGGTGCAATATTTCAATTATATTTATATTAATCTCTTTTTGGGTTCGTATCGAAAGGGATCTATTCAACTCTACATTACTAAGCTTAACACTTTCTGTCCTTACGATAGTCCTTTTAAAGGTTTTCCTTTCAATCGTAATAATTTAAAGAAATCGGTTACGAAATTGTATAATGAAGCAGATAAATTGCTAGGATTTATCTGGTAGTAGATATACATAGTAGATGTTTAATAGTAAATATACGTAACGTTAGGTCCAGTAAAATAAAATTTTTATCGAATCAGCTCGATTTCGGTCACGGCCAAGTCAATCCGCAGACAAAACTGCTCTCTCAAAATCCGATGGCATATTTTAATAAGACTGGTCGAAAGTTAATATTTAAGGTATCGGTTAGGCTGTACGTACTCTTCGAAGCATGGGATGGCAATTATAAAGGAATATCCTAACAGTAAAACTCTGTGGTTTAGTTTGATTTAAACCGGATCATGAAGCCAGGACCCAGTACATGCTAGCTACTAGACGATACAGAAACATCAATGTGCGATTTTAGATTATACTAATTTTCGTCTTTTATTTATATATTGTGGGTGAATCCTAACATTTTTAGGCATCTAGATTCTAGAGCAAACAATATTTTGATATATTCACTTTTTCCGATTTCCTTCTTGATTCACGAGGATTTACACCAATATTGCTTTTCAAATATTGTAACATATCGCAGAATATCCCGCTCTTCGTCTTGTAAATTCGTATTTCTAATACCGGATTCGGGATATAATTTTTTATTGCAAAATATTACATTATGATAAATCTTTACATGTTAGAGAGACTTTACTTATACGTATGTAATGTAGTCTCCTAAAACATATCTGAAGATTAATAGAGAATAGAGAATTCTCTCGGATTCGTAAAAATAAAAGTTTTATTTCTGATACTAGCCACTTCATCTTGCTTTGTTTGGGAGCTTCAAGTGTCATTTCTTCACAGTAGCTTTATAGTCATTATATCATAATTTTTACTATGTGTACCTACTAAATTTCATTTAATGCCTGTTGCAATGATAAAAAGTGTCATACATACAAAGTTTCAAACATATAAGACATAGACATACAGACTAGTTTTTGCTAACAACACCACTAGTAATATACATGGTTGAGGATAAAATGAAGATAGTATTTTTCATAAGCTAAGTTTCATCAAATAAGTTTTATTAGTTTACACGATATAAAGTAACAAACAGACAAAGATACAATGAATTTCATAATATTATTATATGCATATATATGTGTAAAACGTTTATAAATTATATTTCTAAAGAGATGAAGTAAGAGAATTAGTTCTGTGCTATTTGAACGGGCCCTCTCCAATAACTTAAGATCGGCTGCAAGTGACTTACGACGTCGATGATTTATGGAAAGCTTACTGTAGATCTTTAATCGTAAGACAGATTATTCGTATTCAATTAATTTTATTAATACTTCACAGTATTGTGTAGCAGACGTTTAACACAAAGAAGCCTTTTATTTCTTATTCATCAAAATAAAGCAATTCTCATTTCAGCTTCCTAATACATGCCTAGGTCATTTTAGGTTTGGTACACATGGGCTCTTTTTTCACAGAAAATGCTGAAGCTTAACAGCTAATCTTAACCAGTTAAATTTAATATAATACTTTAATTTTTTATATTTATATAAACAGATGGCTTTCATGACCAAAGTTAAAAATAACTAGTCCGCCGTATTGGATGGTCCACCATGTTGGATTTAGAATGACGTCACATGCATTGTCATCCAAACTAAGCGTGTATACAAAATTTCAGCTCAATCTTTTGAAAATATCTGCTTCAAAATTGAGTTACAAAAAGGTTTGAACGATCTTAAAGAAATCATACAATTTGTTTCATTTTTAATATCAAAAGCTAACGCAATAGTACTTCATAGAATATATCCTGTAACATTTTAAGTCTTTAATAATACAGTAAATAAGGAAATATTTTTCACTAAGCGTATTAATAAAGCATTGCGAAGTAATTATCTTTAATTATTATATACATATTAAATATGTATATACTAGCTGACCCGATGAACATTGTGTATACTGAACATTTTTATTAACTTTCACTTCCGGTGTTTGTTTATTTTAGTACGCATGCGTAAAACAAGGAATTATTCATAATTGAATAAGTCATTTACTGTCTAAATGTATAAATAAATAGCATGTAAAAAATACATTTTGTAGTGGATGGAACTGTAAATCTAAACCATTCTCGAATGCACTCGAATACACACAAAACTCTTCTTCAAAATCGGTTCAGCTAATACTTTCTAAGGTTTACGCGAATGTTTGACATTATAAATGAAACTATCTTTTCGGATTTTGTCGCGGATTTATTATGATTTTTGGTTCCCGACGTTTCGAATGCTTTACAGCAATCATGGTCACGGGAGAGACTAAGGTATTAGACGTCTCAGGGGGTTATATACTTGTTACAGACAGTGCCTACCCACAATTTTTTTTTTACAATTATTCAGCTGTTGAGGAGGAGTTCAATTACATAATCACGCACAGAAGATTTTTAAATATAATATATAATTTTATATATAATATGTATATATTTTTTTAAAATAAATAGTACTTTAGTATAAGGCTATAAGCACCAGAAATTAGTCTTAATTACTAAACAGAAAAGCATGAAACGCTTTAAATACCATTTAATTAAAATCAAAAAGCTCATAAAGTACAATACAAATATATAACAAAGTAAGGTCACATATAAAAAGATACCAAACGGCAATTCGGCGCGAGAAAGCAATTTGTATTTGCGAACAGTTCACAATTTCATTACAGATCTTCTTCACATTATTACGATATATATTTTGATTATGTGGAAGAGTTTTCTAGAGACTTTAATATCGTAGGTTGTATCATACTACATAGTATTGCTTTTTATATTTATTTATTCCTAAGTTACATAGTGAATTCAACCCTTTTTTATTGTCCCACTGCTGGGCATAGACTTTTGTTCATTATGAAGGGAACATGCAATAGTCCACCAAGCCTAGGCAAGTGTAGGTTGGCTGACTTCACAGTCTTTCCAAAACTTGCTTGATTCTCTCAGATAGACTGGTTTATTTTTGATATTTTCCCTCACCATATACCTTATGTATACAATCCGTACCGCAAAAGTGCGATATGAATACTAACTATATAGGATTTAAAGTTTTAAATTTTAATAGTTTTTCCTTATACTACTATTAGTAAATAATATCTAAAGTTCACAGATTTTAAATATGCTAGATTAAATAAGGTTTTTACGCGAATATTTGACAATAAATATCTTCTCGGATTTTTTGGCGGATTTATTTTGAGTTTTGTTTCTCGGCGTTTCGAATGATTTACGGCAGTCATTGTTAGGGTGATTTTAGATGACGAAACGAAATCACCATCAAAATAAATCGCGGCAAAACTGAAATAATTTAGATTGTCAAATCAACAACTTAAATGCTCTGCAAAAAAATAAAATAGAATAAAGCAGTTTCCAAACAGTTACTAAACAATATTATCGGCAATATAGGAGAAAGGGACAAAAATCAATTAGTTAATGATCTTTCAATGTTCTCGTCCATCTAATATATCTTCAGTGAGTTACAGTAGCGTGTGACGTTCGCGTGCTCAGTCACATAATGTCTATCGCATTTTATGAAACTAGGCCTTCTAGGTTTTGGAATTATTTATTGATTACTAGCGACTCGCCCTTGCTTCGCTTAGGTTCATGCCTAGGTTCTCATACAAAATTCACAGTTGTGAAATTTTAGTTTTTTTTTTTAAATATATTAAACTTGCATATATGTATTTATACCTTCGCTTCATACTTTAACCACTCCTGATACACCCCTAACAAAACAAAAGATGAATTATTTAGTTCAGCCGTTTTGAGTTTTAGTGAGACCATTGTCTTATATTATACGATCAACTCGCCCTCGTTCCGCTCGAACTCGTCCCTAGATTTAGTTCAAATAAAGCCGTGGGTTCCGCTAGTAAATGAATACAAAAACTTGACGAATTATATACTAAAGCCTTCTTCGAGAACCACACTATTTAATGGTGAAAACAGCATGAAAATCGGTGCGGTAGTTTTTGAGTTTATCGCGAACAGACAGACAGACAGAAGCGGTGGAGGATTTTGTCTTATAATATGGAGTGATGATATTTTTACGAACTCCTGGTCAAATAGTCTTACATTATAATAAATTTACATTTATGTATTTTTTGTAGTGAATTTACGAGACAATATCTGGTAACTGCTGAACGTTCTGAAACTTTTTTTACTACTACAAAGCTACTTAATACCATATTTTATTTCTAAGGCCAATATTAGTAAAACTATGGGCAAATATACGTTTAAAATATTAATTATAACTATCGATTTTACTCACTTTTCCCTGTAGAAGTATCTTTAAACGCTTCAGGGTCCAACGTACGGTACGGTTAGATAGTTAATTGATTTAGCTTGGAAGTACCGACGTGAAAACAAGATTAAGAACAGCTGAGGGTTAACCAGTGTTACTTTTATTAGTATAATTACTAAATACTAGCCTTTACATGCGTCTTCGCTCGCATACTGTATTTATTTATGTGATCCCCAATAAATAGGGTTTGAATATTTTCTCAAATTTTACTATTATTGACTTAACTTTGAAGTCTGAGTTTAATCTAGTGAAAAAAATATAATAAAGGGCTCTGATTTAAAAAAAAATATTTGATTATAATGTCACACTATAAAGTTAACTAACCAGTAATCACATAAGTAATTTTGTACGTGATATGTAAAAATATGATGTCGATGTAAATTTTAATTAAATTTCTTACAGAAAGTTTAAATTAAATACTACGGATAAATTGTAATTAAAAACAAAATAAACTAATTCAAAGACATTACAAGGAGTCGTACAAATTTCCTTTCCTAATTTTACAGTTAAATTTAACTCTATATAGAAATGAAGACTGGCTGGATCATTAAATAAGATTAACGTCAATTACGTAGCGGTATTACATGACGGCTTAACTAAGCGGAAACACAAAAGATGTACTTTTGTGTTTCTGCAATGACGTACTTTATATATTTTCTTATATAAAAACTAGCTAGCTAGCTAGGTTTAGAGTCAGCAAAGCACTAGTTAAATTAAATAAAGTTTCTAAAATATAACCTTCTCCTTTTTTAAAGTCATTTAAAAAGTAGCATAAGTTACTCCTCATAACATTAGCTATCTATAAGTGAAAGTCCCGTCAAATTTGGTCCAGCCGTTTCAGAGATTAGCCGGAACAAACAGATAGACAGACAAAAATTTAAAAAAATGTTTTTTGTTGTTAGTACCGTATATTACTTTCAATGTAATTTTATTTGAAGTTATTTTAAATAAGAAGGATGTATTAAAAAGTTAGTTCGAGGCGCTGAAAAATCTGAAAAGAATGCACTTTGGATAGCCGACAAAGAGTTTTACTAACGCCATGAAAAATCTTATTAGGTACATATAAACCTTGATTATAAATAAAAAGTGCGTAAAAATTAGAAAAAGTGGTCGATCAAAATTATTTAAAAACATTAGTACTACTACACTATTAGTATATAATAGTAGTATTAGTTTCTTTATTATTGTGTTTTATTCGTTATATTTTTATTTATTTCTTTAAGCGAAGACACCAAATTATAATCTCAGTCTAACTTAACAACTATTTACTTACTATTTCTCTTATACCTATAAGTGTATAGTTATATTTTATAAAAAACAGCACGAAATAGCGAATAGGCATAAAGTGTACCAGGTACCTACATATAGACTATTTAAACTTATTATAAAATTTCTAGCGACTCTCACTCGCTTCGCTTGGGCTCATATCTAGATTTAGCTCGATTGAAACCGCAGGTTCCGCTAGTAAAAAATTACATAAACTTGACAAATTATATACTAAAACCTTCCTCTTGAATCACTCTATCTATTAAAAAATCCGCATCAAATTCCGTGGCGTAGTTTTAAAGATCTAAGCATACATATGGACAGACAGATAGCAGTAAGCGACTTTGTTTTATACTATGTAGTGATACTAAACTTCTTTTTAATTTTAATTAACATCATTTAAAAATGGATCATTTAAAGTTTATCTGAGAAAAAAATGAGCGCTTCCCTTGACTTCAATGCGATTTTCAATTCATTTCAGATAAGGTGTTGAAAGGACCACTAAATTAAATTTATTAAAATTGGACGTCGAAAAGAGTGGAGTTACCGTCGTATTGCTTTTTAAATTCAAATTGTGGGATAAGAGCCGATTTAAAGTGAAAATATTGGACAATAGTAGAGAATTAGCAAGTGGGAATGGGATTTTGTTGACAGATTTATATCTAGAAAGTTTTTACAGCGGTTCTTCGGTTTTTCGAAATATAGTTCAAGAGAGTAGATTATGTCACATAAGGATGGGGGCATTAACTAATAAGCATAATTTTATATTTTTACTAACAATATTATATTATATACTAGAGATCATTGTCATTACTTCGCTCAGGTGCAATATAGGTGCACTAGGTATTTTTTGTATGCGGAACTCTTAATACTTATGTGCTACATTACTTCTTATAACATCAACTAGCTACTAGTAAAACCCCCGTCAATATCGGTCCAGCCGTTTCGGAGATAAGCCGGAATAAGCACACATACCGACAATAAACAATAAATAGTAAATATTGTATTATTTATGTAGAAACCATTCATATTAACATATTTTTTTAGTTGTTTTTGACATTATAAATGTACAATACAATTTTACTTCATCATTATCACAATTTTAGTTATTTGTATAGAATTACTTATTTATGTATGGATTCTTACGGGACTGTGTACACACACAATCGCACGTACGTATAGCCTAACTACCTATTTGAAACCAACAAGGACTAGCAGCTATCCTATTTTATTCTTTTTAATTTTTCAAGTCAAGCTTATGTTACCCTGAGTAACCCAAGGATTCTAACGATATCACATACATTAAAATCAGTTTAGGCGTTTTGAAGTTATGGTAGAATAATTCGCACGGCCAATGTCTAGAATGCTTTACCAAGAACTGTGTTTCCTAACATCTACAATCTGGGTATCTTTAAAAAAAGAGTGAATAGGCATTTTCTAGGCATGCGCGTTCCACCTTAGGCCACATCATCACCCCCATCAGGTGTGATAGTGGTCAAGCGTGAGCCTATAATGTATAAAAACATACATACGTACATACATACTCGTACATATATGAACCCTGAAAACATAACACTCCTTTTTTTGGCAGTCGTGTAAAACTCGATACTGTTATAATTATATTTTAAAAGATTCTTGTTAAATAATATACCAAAATTTACAAATTGTATTTAATGCTATTACAAAGTTAAACGTGCTTGTAAACCGTTTTTGAAGCTTACTCAGTTTTGTCTTGTAAATAAATATTTAAGTATTGTCTTCATTTCTCGCTCTACTTTGTTTATTGGAAAAGCTTAATTGCTCTAAAATATATTACTATAGAGATACATAGATACGTCTTATCGGATAGTATATAGATTTCTAATAGATAAGGGATATTCCCGCTTTAAAAAGTATTCTATACTAGTGGAACCCTAGGGTAATTGAGGGTGAGTCGCTTGTTTAAGATAAACATTTCCATCATACATTACATATGTGTAACTCTAGCGGTTTTGGCAGTGCATGCAAGAATAGCTCGCAGATGGTAGATTTTTATAAATTGTAGCCTGTGTGTTATTATGATGTATAAGCTATATTATTGTTAAGTTTCATTAAAATCCATTCAGTAGTTTTTACAAGTTTTTTTGAAAGAGTAACAAACATCCATCCATCCACACTTACAAACTTTCACGTTTATAATATTAGTAGGATATTGACCCGGATAACCAGCTATCGTCATATAAAATTTCATCAAAATCAGTGTTTTCATGATTGCGCTTCTAGACAGACAGACTGATTCTAAAAACTATAGATACTACCTCGGTATCGACCTCTTACTATTTTGCAAGATGTAGTAGCTAGCCTATAAAGCTCCTCTTTGAGAAATCCTTTCTTCGAGTTGTTTCAAGAAATTTCCCGTACTACGGGGGGTAAGCACCGTCAACATAAACTTTGGGCTGTAACTCTTAACAGAAAACTAAAATTTGCCTAGCCTAGAATCCTACCTACACGAACCTAGAATGTCTAGATCTATACTGTACTTTAAATGCTAGCCACAAGACCATATTAGAGGAAACTCAATGCAATGTGTTAGGAGTAAAAACGAAAACAGTAGTGTACTTATAAATGTAAGCAAGGAACTATTCCATTACGTCTATAATATTATAGTATTTCTTTATTATATTATTAAAATATAAGCATCGTTGGCCATTTTCGATACAGACTTCTGTTAATAACTAGGGATTTACGATGGAAGCACGCACAAACTATTTTACGAGTCATTACGCAGGGTATGAAAAGTTTTATTAATTTGGACTGTTATCATAACTTCATTTGTCTGAATTAAAAATGTAATATTATTAATCCCTAAAATTTTAACTACATATAATTGGAGAATAAACGTTTAATTTTATTGCGATAAATTAATGATAATATAATATAAATATCTAATATATAAAAGTCTAGTGTCACAGTGTTTCTTATCGAACTCCTCCAAAATGGAACTTGAACCTTGAACGATTTTTATGAAATTTTTGTATGCATTTGGTAACTCTGCGAATAGTTAGGCTATTTTTATTCCTCTAGGTAATAAGGTTTTAGAATGCGTGCGGAGCCGCGGGAATTTCTAGTTGTATGTATATATATGATGTACTATGTATAATATTATGTTCAATTGTTAAATATTGAAAAACTTCAAAGTTTATTATCAATCTAATATATAAAATTCTCGTGTCACGGGGTTCGAACTTGAACTCCTCCGAAACGGCTTGAAATCTCATGAAATTTTGTGAGCATATTGAGTAGGTCTGAGAATCGGCCAAAATTTATTTTTCATCCCCCTAAATGTTAAGGGTAGTCCACCCCTAAATTTTATTTTTTATTTTTTAGACAATTCTTTTTCCTACAGATCAACCCAATGAGGTTGATAAGCAATTAAAAAAATGAACGCAAGCGAAGCCGCGGGTACAGCTAGTCTCTTTATAATATATAGGGTAGACTGGGTACGGTTGAAACGGTGGACGGTTGAAACAAAGCGAATATCTTCGAAGTTATGCGTGATGAGGTGAGGGTTACAAAGAGAGAACGAAGCGGGTGACAAGTCACAACACGAATGCTTGTGTTGCGTTGCACTTCGCGCGCTGTGCTTGTGTATAGAAGGCCCCATTGTGTTTTATGACGGAAAAGTAAGTATTTTTTGTTCTTGCAGTTTTATAATTATTGTGGTTTTGTTAAAGTTAGAGTATTGAGAGTTTTGTATCGTTTTAATTGAAGATTGTAGAATATGGCTGTACATTTACTTTTTATTCAAAGTTACTATCATGCTTACTGTGAACCGTTTTATACCTAGAAGGGGGGGTGGGGACAGTTGAAACATTTTTTGTGGGTACGGTTGAAACAGTTTACTTATTTAGCTTTCTTGTTTCTTCGATGCCAAGGGTACGCCAAAGGAAGACTACGAGAGGTCATGCTGACTTATCAACGTACAAACAAGCCTATGAAGATGTAAAAGCCGGATCGTCGTTAAGTAGAGACTGAACCACTGTTCCCTGTTGAGGTACGTAAACGGCATGCGACTGGTGGCGATGAAAATCAAGAAATATATAAGGCTCACAATCGAGTGTTTAACCAGGATCAAGAGCGTGAGCTATAAAAATTTTTGATTAAGACAAATGGTATGGTGATGCTGTCGTTTCATCCCCACTGCTCACATAAACTCCAACCGCTTGATCGATCTGTATTCGGTCCGCTGAAGAAAGCTGTAAATTCTGCCTGTGATGGATGGATGCGAAGCCATCCCGGCAATACCATGTCAATATACGACATCCTAGGGATTTTAGCTATTGCTATGCCGCTTGATCTTACACAGTCCAATATTCAAGCTGGATTTCGCACAACTGGGATTGTTCCATTTAATCGGATTTACTGAAGTTCATTTTACACCTGCGTTTGTGACAGAGAGGCCAAATCCTGTAAATACAATCGAGGCAACTATTCCTTATTCAGAATATCAGTATTCAGTACTGCTGTGGATAAAACGGTACCATCATCTTCTATTTTAACTCTCGTACCACCAGAAGAGTTGGAGGAGCTTTCTGTTTTGACAAATCGAACGGAAAATATCTTTACTTCGAGTACATTACTTATATTTTCACCGGAAGCAGTACGATCACTACCGAAAGCTCCAAGAAAATTTACAAACAGGACACAAAAAACCAGAAAATCTACAATCTACGCACATAAGCCTGAAAACGAAATATAAGAAAAGAACATGAAAAATAATTTTACATTATAAGTATCGTGAAAGACTTCAATACTGATAGAACAATATATGTGATGTTCAACTGTACCATTACGAGTCGCAAAATGTTATTAGACGTTGAATAAAACATGTTTTTAATTATATTTTGTATTATTTGCATTCGTTTCAATTGACCCCAGGCACTGTTTCAACCGACCCTGGCATGGGGACGGTTGAAACAAATTACATTTTTTTTTTACTTTGATTTTAAAAATAAAATACATTACTGTGATCTCAAATAACATTGCCCTTTAGTAGAAGGATATATGGCCTCTTATTTAATATATTTCCGTCATCGCTCGCTAAACTTATCCCGATGCAATGGGCGATAAACGCTAAAATGTTTCAACCGTACCCAGTCTACCCTACTGATAAATAAAATTAAACTGTTTTATATCAAAATAACATCTTTATACTTAATGCAGATGGAATTATATACGGTACTTATACTCAATATTTGTCTGCCTGTTTGTTCCGACTAATCCCCGATACGGCTGGAACGGTTCTGATAGGATTTTTATAGAGAGATAGATGATGTTATTTTAGAAAAAGAAACGTGGGTTTCATTGTAAAATATTTAAACGTACCTAGAAACGCACTCGAATCGCTCGCTCGAATAACCGAGTGATGCGGGTTCAAATCCAGATCTCGCACCTCTGATACTTTCATGTGCGAATCGTTTCTATCATGATTACCACTTGTCTTACGGTGAAGAAAAAATCGCGAGGAAACCTGCATGTCTGATAAAACCTAGCAAGTTTTCGAAAGACCTGTGAAGTCCGCCAACACGCACTAGGTCAGCGCGGCCCATGCCCAGCAGTGGTACGATAAAAAAACGGCTGAAGACAAGGTAAATCTTATAGTTATTCATTAACATTTTTAGGTTTAGTTATTAAGCAAGTAAAACTTATCTAGGTATGTCTAAACAATGGACTCTATCTATCTTCTTTTTTCTTCTTGAGAGCTGCTCTTTCTTCAGTTGCTTTTGCCTAGTTCTTCAGGTCATGGAGGCGAGAGAGTACAAGATATGCTGCACATATTCCTTCGCCTACATGACCTGAAGAGCTAAGCACTGATCTTCTTTCCAATATCTTCTTGTTCTCTGTTATCTTAAACTGTAAGGGGTGAACTAAAATAATTATAATCAAATTAATACGCAAGCAATAATTTAATTTTGTGATGTGACATATATTCTAATATAATAAGTTAATATCTTTATCATAAAAACCCGTGAACAATTGCAGTTATTTAAAAAAAGTAAAAAAAATACAATAGTTTTAAGGCTTATCGTGATCAACCCTTATATATTTTTGAAATAAAACATACTCTATAAACTATTGAGCCTTACACACCCCTTAATCTTTCAGCAAACAGTAAAGCCATTCTGAAAGTTCATCATTCATTGCATAGTTCATATATCATTCAAATACAGACACTTCGATTTCATTTATATATACAGATTTTTTATAAATCTACGAAAAAATATTTTTCTTTTTAACCAATAACTGTAAAAAGCCACCAAAGTTATATAATTAAATGTATGGAATGAAAATGTTTGAGTAATATTGAGTAATTTCTCACTCTTGTTGGCGAAGTGCCATGCAATTTCCTATCGAATAGCGATAGCGATGGATGGGACTCATAAAATACTTTAGAAGTTTTAATGAACGACTGAACTATTTTTAGATAACTAATTCAAGGTAAATAACTGTTGACTGAAAAACAGTTCTGTAAAGTTATTTTACCTATTACAAATAAACTTATTTATTTAACACGCCATTTTTTATTTATTTATTTATGTAATCAGGTTTGCTAGTGATAGTATTAGATATAATACATCATTTAAATTAGAGACTGCAAAAAATACAATAATGTATAACCGTTTGAAAGCAAACACAACATACACAATATTTTGTCCGTTTAAATTTTTTTAACTAAACAAATAAAAACAAACTTAGTAGAATTTAAAATTACAATTTACGATTATGTTGAATGAATAAAATGGAGTACAATAAATTATAAAAGACAATTAATTAACTAAATGTATTAATTACTATAATTTACATTGTATAACTATTTAATTATAAATTACTAGAAAACAATTTAATTAAAAAGTAACTAAGTATTGTAATCTCGTAATAAGGAGGAGATTTTAAAGTATGATACGTAGGAAATAACTTTTCTTGAGCACATAGAGTTTGTGACACTAGTACCTATACAACTTTTTTTCTTTGTCTGTTTATATTTAGCTGGAGTTTTCTGTGTATATCTGCGCGAGTGTAATGATCTTGACAAAAAAAATAGAGGGGTTTGTTGGGCCATAAATAGTGTGGAAAATTGAAATACCTTAAAAATTATATAAAATTCGAATTTACGATTTACACAAAAATGCACCTGAACGAAGCAAGGGCAAGTCGCTAGTCGTTTTTAATAATATTTTACTCAAAAATAAGCTAATTTTAATAATTTCTTTTGTAATCATCATCATCATCATCATCATCAGCCCTTTTTAACGTCCCACCGCTGGGCACGGGCCTCCCTCTGTACGAAGGGGATCAGGCCATAGTCCCCCGCGCTGGCCTAGTGCGAGTTGGCGGACTTCACAGCCTTTCGAAAATTTGTGGGTTTTCTCAGACATGCAGGTTTCCTCACGATGTTTTCCTTCACCGTAAGACAAGTGGTAATCATGATATAAATGATTCGCACATGAAAATATCAGAGGTGCGAGACCGGGATTTGAACCCGCATCACTCGGTTATCCAAGCGACGCGTTACCGCTGGGCTACCACTGTCTACAATTCTTTTGTAATACAATTCAAATATCCATGTATATTTAAAGTTATAAATAATTTAACAATTGTCTGTCCCTATATATGCTTAGATCTTTAAAACTACGCAACGGATTTTGATGCCGTTTTTTAATAAATAGAGTGATTTAAGAGGAAGGTTTATATGAATTATATGAATACTAGCAGAACCCGCGGCTTCGCTCGCACTTAATATAGTTTTTTATTAAGTTAATCAAAAAATTTAAAAGCCCAGATGGTATTTCTAAATGTGAGCTTTCAAATTACTCAAACTTAAGTTTGTAATGATAAATATGATCCTCCTCCTGGTCAAGACTTGAATCCAGGACCTCTAAATGTGCAGCCGTACATGATAGCCACGTTTCTACCGAGGCAGCTGCAGGCTGTAATACAACTATGATGCCTTCTATTTTACCGACTTCAAAAAAGGAGGAGGTTATATTAAACTACTATTGACGCATAAACCTATGCACTTTTTTTACAAAAATACAGCTTTATTGACAAAATTGCCCCTAATATAATTACATCCTATTAATTTAATAATCTATAGATTGCTTAAAATAAAAATAAAATACACTATAAGAAAAAATGCATTAGGTGTAATTTTAATATTTCTATGTACCCAACATGATATTAGCCAATGTTTGTAGTTTTATAAGTATTGTCATTTTGCCAAGAAGATGTTGCAATCTTAAGAATTTCCAAACCGCTTTCGCTTTCCATAAATTCTAAGTAGCTTAATGAAAATAACTCTATTCATCAATGTCCAGCTTAGAATTAAGCACACTAATTTGTTGCTTGTCTCACATATTACAAGATTTTTAGAGTCCCGTAGCCAGGAAAGCTCAGAGATTTGTGATTCTAAAAATTATTATTAGGCATGGAATTAAATGAATACATAATATAATCTATACCAATATTATAAAGCTGAAGAGTTTGTTTGTTTGTTTGGTTGAATGCGCTAATCTCAGGAACTACTGGTTCGATTTGAAATTTTTTTGTGTTGAATAGTCTGTTTATCGAGGAAGGCTATAGGCTATATTACATAACGCTGAGACCAATAGGAGCGGAGCATCAATGAAAACTATTACAAAAACGGGAAGTGCGGGCGTTAGTTTTGCAAGGAACCATACCGCGCGACTTAGAAAGAATTTGGTTTCCGAACCTTAGAACGCGTGCGAAGCCGCGGGAAATGCTAGTATTATATAAGTTACGCCGACAAAGCCGTAAAATAAAATATTAAAAAATGTAGATTACCTTTTATCTACACAAAAAGTGGGGTGTTTTTTCATCCACCCTATTTTGTAGATATAGGTCTTCAAAGGTATTGCAGGTTTAAGCAAATGATTATTCAATTTAATGAGGATGAGAAAACGAGAATCCGTTAGTGAAATATTGGGCACTTTAAAAGTGCTCTTTTTTGTTTAAGTTAAGTGTCCCTCTCCCTGAAAGCTAAATACTACTTACGAGCGTATTAATTAATTAATTTAATCATAACGTTCAATACATGTTAGACAATTAGACAACACGTTTGGCGCAGTTTATAGTGACCCTACTTTCTTGCGCCAGCGGTCGCGGGTTCGAGTCCACTAGGGGCATTCATTTGTTAAACTCGAATGTTTGCACTCCAGTCATGGGTGTTTAGATTTATAATATGTGTGTATTTAAACTTATATATGTAGTATATCAACTATTTAGTATCCGTAACACAAGCTTCCTTCGTAGCTTACCACGGAACTAGATGGCGCTGTGTGTAATTATGTCCCAACATATTTTATATTTATTTATTTTATGTATATCAGTAGCAATTTAACGATAATAAAATTAAGAGTCACGGGCAGAGTCACGTGAACACAATAGTAATAACTTATTTAGGGCCTCATGCCTACTCGCACTAGTAACAGATATAAAACTTATAATACTTTTCAAGAAAAATACAAAACCCAATTTGTTTTCGTTGCGAAAACATTTCTCATCTACCATTTATATAACTTGTAAGATAATTTGTAAGTGAGAGTGCTCTTTTATAAATAAACATTCTTGTAATGCTGAGTAAAGTCGCAGTATTGTTTTTGACAGCAAATATAGAAGTAATAATAACAGTGTTCTATTAAGCCCTATTCTGAATGTTACTTATAAATAAAAAAGAAGTGTTTGTTCTTCAATTCAAATTATAAATTTGAATTTAAGAATAAACACTTTTGGTTTCGGTTTTCACTAAAGTTTTTAACATACGGTACTTGTAAGTACCAAAAAAATCAATTAAAAAAATTGTCTGTATGTCTGTTTGTTCCTGGTAATGTCTGACACGGCTGGACAGATTTCGACGGGACTTTCACTCGCAAACAGTTAATGTTATAAGGAGTAACTTTACTTTTATTTTATTAAAAAATTATACAAACAGTTCGGAATAAACAAATATTCTAATAGGTATTCTAATTAATGGATACGAAGTAGTTCCTTTTGAGACATTTTATTACAAAAGCTTTTTACTATCATTAAACAAATTATACGTAGGTATTTGCTGCTTCCCTACATAGTAAAAAGAAAGTCACTTCCCGCTGTCTGTCTGTCCCTATGTATGTTTAGATCTTTTAAACTAGCTTTGCAAGAAATTTTGAAATCGTTTCAGGAGTTTTTGTGTTTATTCGTTACATACAAAAATACATATATTGCCTCATTATAATATTAGTATACCTAGATTTTCCCAAACATAGCTGTAAACTGTAGTGATAGAAGTGCACCTAACTAACTCCAGGCACGTCTCAAATGTTCACTGCTAAATCAATTTGCTACTCTTGAATAGGGTCTCTCATTATTCAAATTGGTTCCACAAGCCAATGTAGGATTTGCTTGGTAAGTCCGGCAATTTTCATCAAAAATCTCATTATTAGACACAATGGTAGCGTTTCTTGCAATTTGTTACATCTGACTTACTTAGTTCTTAGCAAGCTTGAAGGCCTTTTATAATAACACTAGCCTGTGACGCGGTTTCGCTCGCGTTCATAAGGCTGAAAATCAAAAGAAAGTTTCTCCCGTTTTTGAAACATTTTTCATTGATGCTCGCTCCTATTGGTAGTAGCGTGATGTAATATAGCCTATAGCCTTCCTCGATAAACGGACTATACAACACAAAAAGAATTTTTCAATTTGGACCAGTAGTTTCTAAGATTAGCGCGTTCAACCAACCAAACAAACAAACAAACTCTTCAGCTTTATAATATTAAGTATATATAGATTATTTTTTAAAGCTTAGATGTTACTTAGTAATCTGAATTGGCACAACACCGATCGCGTGACATAAAGAATCTAATCAAACAACCGAAACCCAATATGTTGTATGGCAGTCAATATTTAATAGTACTTTTCTCCGGATATTATGGAAGACTTATTTTTGAAATTGATCAATTAATTACCCCGTAAATGTATTTTTGTTTACCCATAAATAATTATTGTGCAATTACTCATTTTAAACAAGTAGTTCCAACGTAAATCAGCACAATCGAATCGAAATTGAATGTGATTCGAAAACTATAACATATATAACAGAAAGAGCTTTAAAAAAGCTACTAGTACTTTATAAAACAAATAGTAAATTACTTTATGAAAAAATATGTGCTAACTTTTTCCGCAATTAAGACTGTATAATGAGTATCTTAAATACTCTTCCGAGTTAGAGATAAGCATGTGCATAAAAATGCATAGTATTAAAACCTTTTCGACTTCTATTTTGAAACACAAAAGGATTCGCAATTTTACGCTAAAGTAATATAATATTATGAATAAAATCACTAATTAATTTTTTTATTTCGAAGTTTAACGTTAAAACGTTGTTCACATGTTATTTCGTGATGACAACCAGACGAAAAAGTTATGATAACTAATAATGATGTTCTCCGACCGATTCTGGCCATGGCAGCCAATCTCATTGAGACTGGCCAACTTCATAGGAGATATTATAGTGCACAAGTGTACGCGCAGACACAAGTGCACTCTCCGTTCCTATCACTCTCATACTCCGGTGGGACGATTGTTCGACATGACCGGTAAGAGCTAAAGCGCAGAACCGACTGCTTTGCTCTCCAAGGCACAGGGGTGACTCACCGCCATCTCCCAACTCCGTGCTGTTACTGAGGTTTACAAAACAGAAATACTGAATAATTTAAACCCGACCCGGGACTCGAACCCATGGCCTCTCGATGTATGACCGTATATGCTAGCCCCTACACCACCGAGGAGTTAAATGAAATGAAAACTATAGGTTTGGTCTTTTTGTCGATAATAATTACAAAAAATCAAAAAGATTTAATGAAAAGATTTGAGTTAGAATTTTATCATAATATAGGTAATAGATGCTAGGTAGGTACTAAGACTACAAATATTTTAAGTATTAGAATATTTTTTGTAAAACAATAATAATAAAGAATACGCAAAGGCTAAGGACGTTTCTTCAGAATTGTGTAATAAAATACCAAATCTTGCTGTGGCTTTTAGATTTTGGTACATAAACAGCCCTTCTTACACAACCACATAGTACGGTACAGTCCCTAAAGTACCGTATCGTCGCCTACAGTGATTGCTTGCGGTTTCTGACAAGATATTTGCAAATAGTATTCTATTATATGAAACCAGAAATGTCACATAAGAAAGATAACAAAACATTTCATTTGATTTAAATATATAATATAAAATTTGACTGTTTATTATTAAAATATGTTAAGTTTTAAATCTGCCCATCTCTAAAAATTCATGTCATCTCGGTATAACTGATTTTTATCTACAGGACTTCATATTTTGATACTTTTAACAAAGTTATTATAGAAAATTTTATGGGATTATTATGTAAATAAACAATAAATATGTTTGGACGTTATATTTTACATATGTAAAAGAAAGTCTTGCTGGTTAATTTTTTTGGCTTAGAACCAGGAGACGGACATAGGATACTTTTTATCCCGTTCAACTGCGTTCCCGTGTGACGTCATATAAAACGTCAAAGAGAATACAAGTCACTAGAAAACGTGGTATAATAAAAACACATCTGACATGGAATAACAAAACGCAAATGACAGCTAAACGTAATTTTGTCTATGGTTAAGTGTATAAATTTTGTCAGAAATCAATAATCAGTAATAATCAGTATTTTTTATTCTGGCGGAACAGAGTTCGCTGGGTTAGCTAGTATGTTATATATGTAGGTATTGATATCTCAGACACAAAACAACTTTAAATACTATAGATTCAGCATCTGTATCAACTGTCATCAATACATAGTATAAAACAAAGCCGCTTCCTGCTGTCTGTCCCTATGTATGCTTAGATCTTTAAAACTACGCAACGGATTTTGATGCGGCTTTTTTAATAGATAGAGTGGTTCAAGAGGAAGGTTTTAATATCTAATTTGTCAAGTTTATGTATACATTTACAAGCGGAACCCACGGCTTTGCTCGCGATAAAATTTGCCAAAAAATATTTAAGGTACAGATATTTTCATTTACATACAAACAAATTTACTACCAATTCGCAATATACAGGTGAGTATGAATTGCATGAATATGGCTGGAACATAATATCAGGTTTGCGACCGATATTCGGCAAATATTTCTAACTTCTGTTTACGACCGCTTCGTATTATTGGAAAGTTCTTTATTTTTCTTTTATTTTTCTTTTTATCTTATCCCTTACTTGTTGATAAAGAATACAACTTTTTTGTAAACTTTTAATGTTTTATGAGAAAAAGCTAAAGTCGTATTAAGTTCGCTATAATAAGCACGAAAGTTTGTACTGTGTTTATATTTCATATTGCTTCACGCTGAGGCAGTTCGATGGATTCAAATGAGTATGCAGATAAACTTGGAGTAACAGAGGCCAAAAAATAAACAATTATAAAAATGTGGGTACGCCATTAACTAGTATTAACATAAATAATTTACATAAGGCGTTTCGCAAGCAATTACAGCGCTGATTAACTAAAAATTACGTTTCTGCGAAATATTTTATCAAACATTTACTACAGGCAAAATTTTCTTTAATCTAAAGAAAACGAAAGGTCTACACAATTTTTGGCATATTGCCCTGATAATTGTACACAATATAGCCCCTTATGTACAGGAATTACGTTTCCCAGTTGATATCACTAAATCGTGTCTAATAATCCTTACGGTCCGGGCCTGGCCGATTATGTCTAGGATAGCATAGCAGATCTCTTCGAGACTGTCATGTGTGTCATGTGCACACTTAAGAACCGGTGACAGTTATGGCCCACAATCAACCGCTTCAAGCATCCTTCGAGGGTATAAAACCATCAGTATTTATCCGAGTCGTAGGGTCAGGCCGTCAGGGCTTAAGGGTTGTTGTTCCGGTGATACTGATCTGAAGAACTATTATAGTTCCATGGATTCAAAAACGTCCTGGGTTGTCTCAATCTGTATCCTCATGCGAACCACTAGATCGCATATAAAAAACGTTCCGTGTCGTCCTTCAATCGTTAATGTTTTTAAATTATAAAAGTAAAATTACAGAGAGGAAGGAAATTAGTAATAAAGAAAAAACCAAAACATTATTTTGTGATGCGAAATCACCACAAAGTGTTGAAACAAAACCAATTGCTTGGCAAGTTGCCAGAGCCTGGATGGAGCATCGCCACTCCAAGAAAATACTGGTACATGCAGGCATGAAATTTTACAGACTATATATCGTATTTCTAGTAATTTATTTTAATAACTAGCGACTCGCCCTCGCTTCGCTTGGGCTTTTTCCTAGATTTAGCACAGGCAAAGCCGCAGGATCCGCTAGTAAACCGCATCAAAATCCGTTGCGTAGTTTTAAAGATTTAAGCGTACAAAGGGATATAGGGACAGAGAAAGCGACTTTGTTTTATACTATGTAGTGAAATAGCCTATATCTATAAGAATAAAATTAGACAATAGAGGCTTTTATTTAATTTTTAATTTGTTATGGAGCATAAATGCTAATGTTAGAACCATAGTCATAACGAGTGAACTGAGCGTTTCTTCGCCAGTCGTCAGCTTAAATGGCCAGAAGTCGAGTCGAATCGATATATCTATGATTATTAAGATAAAACCATTATATATTTTTTATATTACATTATAACATTATTATTTTTTTAACTTATTGTTTTTTAATTTACTGTTTCTTTCTTTCTAGAAAGTAGTCTATTTTATGAGAGAATTAATAAGTCCATTCAATTTTATCAAGACTTTTTGAATATTTTTCAATTTTTGCATTAATTTGCAGGATTTTAAAAAGCTTACGATGATATTGCGATTTTATTTTAAAACTGCTGAGCCAATTTCGATAAACTATACAGATATGTATATATTTATATATAGTAAAACAAAAATTATAGAAACGTTCCGCGAAACAATAACCAAAACCCACCATTAAGAAAAAATCACTAAAACAGTTCTAAATAAAGTTTTCAAACAATGACCCATAAAATGCTATTTCAAATACACTGCCTTTATCTCTTCTCAGTTAACTTATATTTCTGATCGAATGTCCGACTTAGTTTCGTCGCAGAATTACCGGAAAATTCAATAAAGCGAGCGGACACGTTTTGAAAATAATCCAAGAGCTAAAGTCTCGTGTATCATAAGATCTATTGAAAAGGTAAAAGTTTGAAAGTGAGGAAATATCATACACTTCTGAACTTGAACGGAGAACGTCTCAGTTACGTAGAAACGGTCTTAGGTATAAACTTGACCGACTTTAAAAATGGTGTGTCTGTGAGTTTTGATATCCATACCAATATTATAAATGTGAAAGTAACTTTATCTGATATATTTTCACGTTTAGCCATACATTACATCCTGAAATTACGTTTAATCACCGAATAATTATTACGGGAATGAAACCGCTGACAAAAACTAGTTTTCAAGAATAAGGGTTGTACAAGTATTTTTAGAGCCAATTTACTTTTAGTTGCTTATATACATCATCAGCCCTTTTTAACGTCGCACTGCTGGGCACGGGCCTCCCTCAGTACGAGGGGGATCAGGCCTTAGTCCATCGCGCTGGCCTAGTGCATGTTGGCGGACTTCACATGTCTTTCAAAAGCTTGTTAGGTTTTCTCAGACATGCAGGTTTCCTCGCGATGTTTTCCTTCACCGTAAGACAAGTGGTAATCATTATAGAAATGATTCGCACATGAAAATATCAGAGGTGCGAGAGCCGGATTTGAAACCGCATCACTCGGTTATCCAAGCGACTGCGTTACCGTTGGGCTACCATCTCTACTTTTGTTACTTACATGATACATCCTAATAGTATCCTATATGTTATTCTAGGTTGTAGTCAATCTATGTACTAAATTTCATATAGAGACGTCCTCAAACAGCTGTTTTAGCATTAAGTCGTAACAATCAGACATACAGACATAAAACTAATATTATATAATATATTAACATCAATAATATAAGTAAAGTAAGTAAGTTGTAGTGAGATTCAGTCCATATGATTTAAATTTTGACATACCAATAATGTTAATCAATGTCGAACACGTGAGCAAATAAATTTGGGTTCACCGTTTGTTTATCTTCTTATGAAAATCAAAACACCTAAAGTACCCTTAACACATTCAGACATGTTTGTCACATATATTTTTCTCGTGTTTAACAAATACCTTGTTTGTGATTTTTCGGCAAACATAATATTATATTTGAACGTGTCTGGGGCATTTTATAGGCATTGTTACAATAAATATTTTTTGGTAAAACCGCTTAGAAACATACTCTAAGATTATAAAAAAGATACGGTAAATAATTTCTTTGAATTGACAAATCTATACTAATATTATAAAGCTGAAAAGTTTGTTTCTTTATTTGTTTATTTGAACGTGTTAATCTCATGAACTACTGGTCCGAATTGAAAAATTATTTTTGTGTTGGATAGCCCGTTTATCGAGAAAGGCTATAGGTTATATTACATCATGACTTATAGGAGTGGAGCATCAATTAACCCTTAACTAACATAGTGGGGTAAATTATTACCCCAGTCGTATATTTTTGTTTATATTTCCTTAACCTTACGTATTAGCGACCGGCATGCCCAGGTATTCTCAATCGAGGTCATGCACTAGGAGCAGGTGAACGCGCAGCACGTAGCGATGGACGGTTTTCGTGCTATCAGCCTTTGGGGTGAGTTTTTACCCCACTATGTTATTAGTGTAACTTTTTTTTTACAAACAAGTTCTTGTTTTTTAATATTGTTTACAGATTTTTGTATCCAAATGTCAAAAAATTTCAATGTCGAACAAATTATGACCATGCTCAATGATTCAGAGGAAGATAAGCTAACAGAACCGGCACTAAATCAATTTGAGAGTGATTATGAAGTTTGCGTAATTGATGAAAGTGATCATGGCACAGAAAGTGAGATGGAAATTGAAAGCAATGCAGAATAATCATCAGATGAATTTGTTCCATTGGCTCAATTAAGGTTCTACGAAGGAAAAATATATTCAAATAGTTCAAACTGCAATAAAACGGCGAATCTTCATCAAAGATCTGGGTCTTTCTTTGATCAAACCGCATGTTGAAGAAAGGAAACATGATGCTTTCAGATACCCGAAAGATCTAAGAGATCAAACTTATAATTTTCTTGGATGTTCAGATGAAGCTTTAACGCAACATGGCGAACTACCAGCAAAGAGACCGAAATCTGGACGCTGTTACCTGTGTTCGCGTAAAGATGTTCGTAAGTGCACAAAATCTTGTGTCAAATGTATGAATTTTGTTTGCAAATCACATTCAATAGATACTTGGACATTTGACGTGTATTTCTAGCGAATAAGTAACATTTATATATGTGAAAATAACTAAAACCAAAGTCAAAGTGAAATTTTCCTAAGAAGAATGTCTATTTTTTCTTACAATTTCTAAAAAGTTGTTGAGAGTCAGCTACATCTTCAAGGTATTGTTTTTTTTATTTTTCTCATAAGTTTAGCTTCTACTAAGCATATTTTGTTTCATTTTATAGTTATGTATTTAGATTCTAACAATTTAATTAAAGACTGAATTTATGTTAATTAAAAAATTTGAAAAAAAACATAGTTTGTTAAATTTTGTTATAAATAAAAAGTTTTTAATAAAAATAACATGTTTTTTTGTATTTATTTAAAGAAAAAGGATGAAATTAACTGCAAAAAGTAATCAAGCAATGATATGAATATTATTTTGTAAGATATATAGGTCTGAAATTGGGGTGAATATTTACCCCACAATGTTGGTTATGTAACAAAAAGTCACCATGTTAGTTAGGGGTTAAAAATGTTGCAAAAATGGAAGAAAAATTCATTTGATTTTCAGTCTTTAGATCGCGAGCGGAGCCGCGGGGAAGGCTAGTGGCTAATAAAATGTAAATATATATTTTTTATTTCACCAATGTAAGCTCGACCGATCTACTTCGTGACTTCTCCATTGTACATGAATCGAAATAATCTGTGCACAACTGATACGTTTGAGGGCGATTTAAAAAATGTGCAGTCAAATAAGCGTAAGGTAAAAACAAACGCTTAGTTAACTGGCGGCTTGCCCTCACTCCGCTCGAACTCGTCCCGTAGATACGTTTCGATGGTTAGTGTGGAAAATATCTTTTAAAAAAATGATGAAATATTAAAAAATATCTTGAAAAAATATTTTCCTGCAGTATAAAATATAATCAAAATCAGTCCAGTTTTCTCGTGATGACGTCACAGACAGACAGACAGACAAAAACAGTGCGTGTGTACAAAGTACACATGTCAGAAGTAAAACTTCTTTTTTAACTAAGGCTAACTCTTCCCCGTCTCTGAGCGCCTGGTACTATGGACTTTTTTTTTCGTTTCATCGAGTTTGAAATCACAACGATTCTAAAGAAGTTTCACTTCAAAATTCTAAAAAAGATAGATTCCGCCTCTGTATAGTTAATTATGACTATTTCAGTTGGAATTTCCAAAAGCTATTCAATGCAGATTCAACTACGTTACAATTTTATTATATGTATAGAAAATGCGAAGACTAACGAATGAATATAATCTTATGTAATAATTTTTCGAAATATTTGCAAATTATTTATGTATTTATATTATAATATTTATTGGTATAATTTACTATTATAAATAAACCATTTTTTATATATGTATATGAAAATATATCGAGTATCTCATAACAATTTGGATTTAACTTAATTTTGTATATAGAAAAGATTTACCTTTTAAGCTTGTTTATATAGGTATTTTTTTGGATAAACTCAAATTTTCTTTTCTTTTTAGGGTTCCGTACCTCAAAAGGTAAAAACGGAACCCTTATAGGATCACTTTGTTGTCCGTCTGTCTGTCTGTCTGTCTGTCTGTCTGTCTGTCTGTCTGTCTGTCTGTCTGTCTGTCTGTCTGTCTGTCTGTCTGTCTGTCAAGACCTTTTTTCTCAGGAACGCGTGGAGGTATCAAGCTGAAATTCATATCAAATACTCAAGTCTATGGTCTCTTGGAGCTGTGAAAAAATCAAACTTCTAAGTCAACGCGATCAAAAGATACTCCCGTTTATGCCGCAAATTTTCGACACTCGCAAGGGAATCAAAACCTACAGGGTACTTCCCGTGAACTCAGAATCTTGAAATTTGGTACGAAGCAACGTCTTATAACACAGATAAAGGAAAAATTGCGAAAAGCATAAATTTTTAGTTACATCATATAATAAAAATATTTTTAATAATTTTAAACTTATTACCCCTTTACTCATACACCGTTCCGTACAGGTTTGTACGGAACCATCGGTGCGCGAGTCTGACTCGCACTTGTCCGAATTTTTTAATATCTACCTGAAAAACATCGAGTTATCTACAAATTATTAAATCATTATATTACATTATACATAATATTTGATGACACGTTTGGTTCAGTAGTGACCCTACTTTATGTGCCAGCGGTTGCAGGTTCGGTCCCGCTGGGGGCATTTATTTGTTGAGCACGAATGTACTCCAGGCATTTATATTTATATTATGTATGTATTTAAAATTTATATATGTGTTGTATATCCGTAACACAAGCCTCATAGCTTACCACGGAACTAGATTGTGCTGTTGTAATAATGTCCCAACATATTTATTTATTTATTTTATATGTAATAATATCCCTTTGCAATACTTATTTTTTTTTATAAAAATACTCTACACACCTACCTGTGGTATAAAGTTCGATGGTTGTAGCGGATTGCAAATAGGCGGGGCTGCGGTACTTCCATAGTGTTGCTGATACGAAGACGTCAAAATTTTCTTATGAGCCGCTGCGTGTGCTCGATATGCACTTACACTTAGTTTCATTGTTGCACTAAAGTTTTACACTTACACTCTACATCACTTAATTTGATAATTAAATTTTAAGAACACTTACTGTATAAACACTAAACACTCACAGTTTGCACTATTTTGTTTCTACTGTCTAGCTTTCTCCGTTAACGAAGGCGCAGTTCTGAAACAAAAGAGGATTTTCAATAAGAATCTAATGAGGTTAACATTAAAATAAAGTAACCTTATTATTGTTAAATAGCAAACAGCTCTCAATTTAGTTTAGTTTTTTTTAATTAAGCACCGAAAAGGTAATAGGAGTCTATTTTAACGTAACTTGCTTAATATGTGTCTACTTATGTGTACCGGAATAATATTTTTTAAATTAAACGAGCCGTAATTTTTTTATAAGCAGAACTATAAATATTTTTCAATAATAATAAAATAAATTTAAAAACAATTGAAGGCTCTGATTTTAATTTCAATTAACAGCTTTTCACAACTTTTAACATAGAAAAATCTATTTTTTAATTTTTTTTCTGTCGTTCAGTTAGTTCCGGCGGCTGATCTTTGAAACGGCTGGACCGATTTTGACGGGGCTTTCACTCGCAGCTAGCTAATGTTACAAGAAGTAACTTAAGTTACTTGTATTTTAGAAATTTTATTTATTTTAGTTTGCGGAACCCGCAGCTTCGCTCGCTCTAAAATTAAAGCGGGACGACCCCGAGCGAAGCGAGAGTGAGTCACTAGTGTTTTATATAAACGCCTACATATTACGACTATGTACAATGTACCATGTAGGTATAAGCTAGAAAGTTATGAAGTCTTTATAACAATATCCTTTATTGTTTGCCCAGTAAGAAGAGAGAAAAATAAAATACAAAATGATTGGAAAATGTACAAGAGGCGGCCTTATCGCTAAAAGACCGATCTCTTCCAGGCAACCTCAAGGCGTAGGAAAGAAGGGGCGAGATTTAAATAAAGATATAAAATAGAATATAGCTTTATATAAATATTTTTAGGTATTTAAAAAGACTAGCCAAGAAAATAATAGTTAGTCTGTACTTAGTCTATCTTTCTAATATCTTAAACTAAGTCTAAGCTAAAATTACTGCATTTCAATTTCCAGAAAGAATATAATGAAAAAAATGATGATTTCATTCATTATACATATTAATTCTACTGACAAATGAAACCCTCTGCTATGCAAATGAAAATCACACTTGACCATTTTTTTGACAATTCAAATCACAGAATTCCTTGAAAAACACGAATTTGCTTTCAATCGACTATTGAACTTTGAATATAAGACTGTGGAATAATTGATGGATGGCCGAATAATATTACGTATAATAATTTTCGTTCGAATATTACATAATAGTGATGGCGAAAAACAAGTAGACCTCATTGTTATGGTTTTCGAACCTCATGTAGAAAATATATTTGGCGACGATGATACGTTTGGCTCAATTTGAAGTACCCTACTTACTGTGCTATTGGTCACAGGTTCTAGTCCCGTTGGGGGCATTCATTTGTGTTGATATTTCCATTTATAATATATACGTGCTTATTGAATGTAATATGTGTGTAATAGTATGTGTATAACTATCTTTTATCCATAACACAAGTCTCGTGGCTTACCATGGGACTAGGTGTGTTAAAGTCTATTTTTAAACCTCTCATGGGGTATCGAAATAAAAAGTTTCATAGTTAGAACATTACTTTAAATTGTCTTTTATTTAGTCGGGTTTTCGGTCTTTTTAATAATATCGTCAAATCATCGATATATTTATCGATAAAGCAAAGGTAAATCACTAGTGTCACGCGTGGCGCCTTTGTGTCGAGTGTAAGCTCTGACGATTCAAGAGCCGAGTCAACAGAGCGTCACATTTTTATTGATCTTAATGTCTCTCGCCTCTCCGATTCTGTACACATTGTTTATTTCGCACTAATTAATATATTTATTATGTCTTAGACACGTGTGCTACCTTTTGATTACTTCGTTGGGAATTTACCGTGTATCAGATTGAAATAAACTTAGCTAAATATCATGTCGTATATATGATATTCAATTAACGTCTATAGGTTATAACTTTATATACAAATAAATAATATTTTGGCGCTTGCTTGTAGATTAAAAATGGTACTACGTAAGACATCATTTTCACGTTTTTGTCTATTTGTGTGTTTGTTTATCTAATGGTGCCCGTATCTTAATTTCTAGAGGGGCTGGACAGATTTTCATGGGGTTTTCACAATCTAATAGCTGTTGTTATTAGTAACTTAGGTTGTTTTTATTTTAAAAAAATATATAATTATGGTTACGCTCATAAAAATTTAAAGGTTCATAGAAACGAACCTGAGCAAATGTGATTTAGAATGTATAATACTAAAAACACATTGTGTCGGTTTGTTTGTCGTATTTTAATTCGCATCATAAATATGAATTACTAAAAAATATTGTTTGGGCGAGTAAAAATAATCTAAGTACAATAATTAAATCAAATTATTTGAAATGATTATCTCGCGTGCGAATTAGCTGCAGAAACGCGTATACTTCGATTTAGATTAGCGTGATTCGTTGCTACATTAAAGGACATAAGTAGGTATAGCTAATGGTTATCTTAAGAGGATTAGAAAAATGCAAAATATTTTTAAAGCTACATAGTAGAAGTGCTAATCTAAGTTAATTAATCATCTTTAGACATGTTGTATAATATATATATTTATTTGAAAAAAAAAACTTTTTGGGCTGTGTTTTTAAACTAAAAAACATAGTATAGTAAAAAATATGTTTAATAGTATAATTTTTAATAATGAGACGAAGTAAACTATGCGTGGAATTTCACTATTAATATTTTCATTAACAATTTTATAGCAATTTCGTGTGTTTGAGTGTAGTTGAGTACTAATTCTCATTCAACATTGGTACATAACTTTTCTAATATCACGTCTAGGTGAGATCAGGGTTCGCAATAACTGCCTAGAATAAGAAATAGTTGAAATTATTTTAATACACTCAAATAACTATCATATCTATACAATAAATATATTATTATATTTTACTCTACGTTATAATTAAACGCTCTCTTACACTATTACTCGATTGCTCGCTGACATGTTCTTAATTATTAATAATATTATATTAGATACGTCTTATTTTAAATAAATTATAATTCGCGTCATGTGAAAAGAACGCTGGCTGTCAAATTGCGCAGATACGATTTATAGGCCAATTTGGTGGTAAGACGCGGGGTGCGGGACGTCAAGGCACGCGCCGCATGCTTACCGGCTCGCTATTGGTTTGTCAGTTCAAAATACCATCGCGCACACAAAAGTTATTAATTACGAAATGATTTTATATAAAAAATAGTGAAAAGATATTTTTGACGTACGACGTACGACGACGCATACGTACGATAATAATGCAGTTAAATAATAAAAAAATATATTAAATGAATTAATTTTTTTTTGTAAGTAGATTAAACATTCTACACTGAATAAATTAATGAAATTCTATCTAATATATTTTGCAATGTACCTACCAATAATCAATATACATCGTGAGCGAGACTAGTTCAAAAATAAAAGAATAGGCTTAGGAATTTCGTATGTGAATGTACCGATGCGCAAACACACCCCCCACCACTTTCTTCCAGCGTTCTTTTTACGTGACGCGAACTGTATTTGATTTAAATAAAATCAATTCTTATCTTTTATTATAATATTATACTTTTCCTAACAATCAATTGTTTTTTTTTTAATTATAAAATCAATTAGAAAAATAAACTAAATATTGGTTCTTTGCTACTGGTATCGTATATACTTTCATATACATTTAGTATAACTGTTAATTTGAAAACAGATACTCCGATTTTATTTATATGTATAGATGTATAAATAAATACAAAACAAACTGCATTACAAAATATTATAGATTAAATAACTGATTTTCATAATATTGCCATCTTATTTCTCTAGAAAGATGGTATCATGCGAACAGCAATCTCTTTAAGCACTCCCACGTACAATGGTCTTATGAAGAATTCGTTGAAACGTCAATGTAAAATAGAAGCGGCGCCTTAACATTTTCTAAGGCGTTTTGTAATTACGGGTCTCTACAGAGTGTAGATCTGGCGTTTAAAGTTCATAATAATATGCCTGTACGCGTAGATTTTTGACGAAAATAAATAAAAAATAAATATGTAGGGACATTATTACACACAGCACCATCTCGTTCCATGCTAAGCTACGAGGCTTGTGTTACGGATGCCAGGTAGTTGATATACTACACATATATAAATTTTAAATATATACATATTATAAATATATACATATTATAAATATATACATATTATAAATATAAACACCCATGACTGAAGTACAAACATTCGTGCTCAACAAATGAATGCCCCCAGCGGGACTCGAACCCGCGACCGCTGGCGTAAAAAGTAGGGTCACTACCATCTGAGCCAAACGTGTATGTATAACTGCAGGAAAAAATTTTACATTCCAATCGGGCTACTATTAAAATATATGCGAAAGATTGTATATGCGTGTATTTTTTGTCTCTCTCTCTCGCTGAAAAGTCTGGATTCTGGACGGATTTAGACGAAATTACCTACACTAAATTAAGACTATGGGTAATACCTAGAGTACATAAAACGTTACTGTGAGTAGTAAGAATTTCCAAAGGAAGATAGTTATTATTTAATTTTATATGAACATATTTAAGTTTAATTTTTTCTTGGAGGCGAATCTGTAAAGAGAAACTAGCTTTCATTACTGCTAGATACTAATGCAAATAAAAATTATTCTATTGACTATTTTAAATTCCTTAGGTTTGCTTATTTATTTATAATGATACGAGTACCTACTTAGGTTTACGCGAATATTTAACATTATAAATGAAGCTACCTTTTTAAATTTTGTCGCGGAATCAAAATAAATCCACAAAATCCTAAAAGATAGTAGTAGATAGTTTCTTTATAATTGTTTAAAATGTATGAATAATACATAAAACAAACGAGATCTACAATTTTAAATTTAATTTGACTATTTGAAAACAGAAGTCTCATTTTATATACAGAAGAAAAGTATACACTTAAAATAACACAAAACATAGATATATTATAAACATAATAAAACATATAAATATATATGCATTTTCGCTACCCTTTTGATGCTGATTGTGCAAGTAATTAAATACTCCATTCTCCAAGCGAGTTCATTTCGTCGGCTTCCCAAAGAGTGAAACAGCCCAAAACGTTTCACATGATTAAATTGTACTTCGTACACTCAAACGCCTACATTTTATAAGATAACACAAAAACGAAAGCCTATTTTATTTTTCATCATCATCATCCCTTTTTAACGCCCCACTGCTGGGCACGGGCCTCCCTCAGTACGAGAGGGATCAGACCCACCACCGAGGGTCCACCGCGTTGGGCTAATGCGTGTTGGCGGACTTCACATGTTTTTCGAAAACTTGCTAGGTTTTCACAGACATGCAGGTTTCCTCACGATGTTTTCCTTCACCGTAAGACAAGTGGTAATCATGATAGAAATGATTCGCACATGAAAATATCAGAGGTGCGAGACCCGAATTTGAACTTGCATCACTCGGTTATCTAAGCGAGCGCGTTACCGCTGGGCTACCACTGTTTTTATATTTATTTTACATTTTATTTGCTTCTGGCTCCTAACGTCTAATACATTGGAATATTGGACCAAGATGCCAGTCCCGCCAGATTTTACTTACTCTTATGTATGGTCTTTAACTGTATACGTAATGGCTACTTTCGGCCGACGGCCAATTATGCCTCTACCTACCTCTTAATTAATCCCATTAATTTAGTTCATGAGAAAATAAGTAAAATCTGACGCGGCTGGGATCTTCGTCGATATTAGTCATTGACAAAATACCTCACACTGAAAATCTGATGTTCTCCCGGTTTTAAAATTATAAACTAATAAAGTATTTTATTAATAAGTTCTAATTAAAAATTGATAATTTTATTTTTTATTTTATTTATTTAATAAATTGTACAATGTAGTTACAATTGAGTGGGTGAAGTTCTGTACTCCTTGCTAGGTTATAAAATAATCTGTATTAAGGAGTAACAGTTCCGTTCCCCTTTGGATATTTAACAAAATTTAGGTACAATATATTCTTATATAAAAATTTCCACTGCTTACAATACTACAATATAATATTAACTTCTATCTTAATTAATTATAAAGTTTGTTGAGGTGCGTGTGTGTGTGTGTGTGTGTGTGTGTGTGTGTGTGTGTGTGTGTGTGTGTGTGTGTGTGTGTGTGTGTGTGTGTGTGGGTTGTGTCGTTGTATGTTTTGTTTTGTAAGAAAGAACGTACACTTTTCTTGCAATTATAATAAGATAAACCAAATACAGAACATTTTTGGTTTATCTTATTATACAAAAACGGCCCTAGGTACCTAATGGAAAAACCTCTTAGAGAAAGCTGAATGTGTTCTTGGAAGTATACAAATTTTATCTTTTCGACGTTTGTTAGTTTTTTTGTAGGGAGTCTTACGGTGCTGCAGAAGAATCGTTTGTAAAATAAAATGCTGACGTACGTTAAGAACGTTGCACTCCTCATACAACTGTTTAGTTGGATAAAATATTGTGCGGAAGGTACTTACTTTCAATACGGCTTTATGTGCGACTTCTAGTGGTTTTAAATTGGTTTTGGGTACTCCACCCCAACTAGCAATAGCAATATAATCGTATTATAATTTAGTTTTGTCTGTTGATTCTAATTCATTCGCAAGTAAATAGCCACATCTAACTATAGCTTCTAATCACACGAGTAATATGGGGAAATAGCTAGCCTGTAAATAGCTTTCATTAAATTACTGACTCGTGCCAATCCATCTTCAATCGATGGGATTTGTGGTCATTGAGGTCTTTAATGGAACATTAAGTCCAGGACACAGTATTGCGTAATTTTCATTATAACTCAATAGAGCCATTCGATTACAGGATTAGCAATATTTTATTACCCGACTGCTCCAGAAGGAGGGTTATGTTTTTCGAGAGTATGTGCATAAAAATATGGCACGCTCTGCGAATGGATTTTAGCTTGAGGGGTGTCGTTAGATTCGTTGTTACTAGAGAGAGACACTGAGTATATTAAAATAAAAAAAATCAAATTGGCGGATTTTTGACGCCAAATTCGTATGTTTGATACGCTCTGCAGCCTTCATGGATTTTAGATTCGAAGGTGTCATTATATCGTTCGCATTTGTATTTATTTTGAAAGACGCACCGGGTATAAATTTTGAATCAGAACACATTTTATTAAATTATGAAATTTTATTCAAATAATTGTAATTTAAGTAAAATGAAGTAAGACGGAAGGACATTAGTAATAAAAAATACTAACATTTTATTTTGTGGTGCCAAATAACAACAAAGTGTTGAAACTAAAATGTATTCTCGCTTGGCAAGTGGCCAGCCGAAGCCTGGATATCTTCACTCCGAGAATGCACTCTTGCATGCGGGGAATATATTTATATTTTCTTTAAATAATAATATAAATAATAAATAAATATGTTGGGACAATTTTTACAACAGCGCCATCTAGTTCCGTGGTAAGCTACGAGGCTTGTATTACAGATATCAGATAGTTGATATACTACATATATAAGTTTAAATACATACATAATATAAATATTAACACCCATGACTGGAGAACAAACATTCGTGCTCAACAAATGAATGCCCCCAGCGGGACTCGAACCCGCGACCGCTGGCGCAGAAGGCAGAGTCACTACCAACTAAGGGGTCGTCCATAAATCACGTGATGTTTGAATGGGGGGGGAGGGGGTTCGGAAAAAATCACGAAATATCACCAGGAGGGAGGGGGGGTGTAGTGAGTTATCACGTGATTTTTTTTTACTCACCGTTGGGATATCCCGCGCGCCGCTACAATCGCCGAACTTTTATAATAATAAGCCTAGTCACCTCCAAAACTTCTCTGAAAAGACCTGTACGGGAACTACTATTGCAAGAAATGGCACTATTAAAAGCTAAGCTTCATAACAGATGATGAGACCAATAGGATGGGCCAACCATGACGTCTTAGTAGAGTATGTCGTATGTCGAGTAGAATGACAGTGCTTTATTCTATGACTTACCTTCTCCGCAGTAGTATAACGAGCATACGTGAGAGATTTGCTTCAGGTACAATAGTAAAATTTCACGATTATTATTTTGTCATTTATTCTTCTTAATTAGAATTTTTACATTTTTATCACGGTGCTTAATTTACCAAAATTATATTAGATTATACCTGTTAACCTTTATTTAAAAATAATATTCAGATTTTTTAAGGTACTTTGAAAAAAATACACGTGATTTTGAGTGGGGGGGGGGGGGGTAATCTTAAACCTCACCACGTATCACCATGGGGGAGGGGGGGTCTAAAAAGTTGCTTAAAAACATCACGTGATTTATGGACGACCCCTAAGCCAAACGAGTCGTCGAGTATATTGTTATTTTTTAATATTATAAATTCTAATCCTATATAACACCTCGCGTGGTTGGTTTGCGTTTGGTGCATATGTAAGTTGAATAACTCATCTGTATGTCATTAAAACCAAGCCCTTATTCAACCCCGTCGCAAAACCTGCTCTTTACTTAAGAAAATTTCAAAATTTCATATTTTATTTTTAAGTAACTTAGAGACAAGACATTGTTTAATCACTACATAGTATAAAACAAAGCCGCTTTCTCTGTCCCTAGCCCTATTGTATGCTTAAATCTTTAAAACTACGCAACGGAATTTGATGCGGTTTTTTTAATAGATAGAGTGATTGAAGAGGAAGCTGTATATGTATAATAACAGTAGGCTATATATTTAATACCCGTGCAAAGCCGGAGCGGGCCGCTAGTACCTATTTTATAAACAAAAAAACAGTATTTGTTTATTCATTCGAAGCCGAAACCAGTACATTAAATATTTCTTTGGAAAATCTTCAGAAATACTTAGTCGATATTTGCGATCCCTAGTTTTTATGATTTTCGTATATGTCTGACCAGTAACGTATCACTAGAACAACAAAGCCACTATACAGAAATAAATTAAACTTAATGAATTTTGGTATGATGATAATTATACCTTAAATTATCTTAAAGAATACTTTTTACACTGAGAAAATATCTTACCTCTGAGAAATCTATACTTCTTAAATGATAAACCCGAGCGAAGCGAACATAAGTCATATTATAAAACTATTTCTTTAAACATAACAAATAAGTAATATCTTCTTAATATTTTTATTATATTTACATAGTCCCAGTTTCAAAACTTAACATTCGGATTTCTGAAATTGACGAGTTGTATTTTCAATGTATTATTCATACCTCTCATACCATTCTGAAGAAATAAGCAACTCAAAAGAATGTAAAGTAGTCATGGCATAATTAGGTTTCGCTGTTATTATAAATGGTTGACCTGACATCAGTTCTTTTCACTACATAGTAGAAAACAAAGTCGCTTCCCGCTGTCTGTCTCTATGTATGCTTAGATCTTTAAAACTGCAATGGATTTTGATGCGGTTTTTTTAATAGATAAATGATGAGTGATTCAAGAGAAAGGTTTTAGAATATAATTTGACAAGTTCAGCGGATTCCGTGGCTTCGCACGCGCTAAATCTGTTACATTGTACAGAGGTACATTATGACCACCAGCTGTTAACATACATACATACATACATACATACATACATACATACATACATACATACATACATACATACATACATACATACATACATACATACATATATACATAAGTATTCAAATAATAATACTTCGATTGTAATTGCTGACTCAAGCCTTCAGTGTTTGCAAAAACAAATTGCTTATACATAAGCATTCTTACAAAAATAATCTGAGTAAGACGAATCGACGCCACGCGCGATGAAAGAAATAAAAAATTAAGTCTACTATTTTTTGTTTTTCAGGCGCTTGTCTGCAAAATCATTAACGCGAAATAAATAGACTGTGATGAGAGTTGACCTACATTTTAGAATTTCGATCAGACTTTTCGCCAAAATTGTAAATGTGGGGATCAGGTGTTGTGCGGTAGAAATTCGCCAGAATGCGGTAGAAATTTAACTACCAAATCAATCAATATATTATCGCAAAAGGGAGTTTCGGGTGTATTTATCTTATAAACCGTTAAAATTTCCTTAAAAAAAAGATGTAAGTATCATTTATTATATTTTAATTCACATAATTATATTTGTTTAGGAATTCGCTGTGTACACTTTTTCATCCTAACTACAATATCTTCAATATTAAAATTTTCATCAGCATCAATGAAATAACATTTACTTACTTAACTTTTAGAAAACAAGATTTTCACTGACAGATATGTGATGATGAGGAGAAACTTAGGCTTTTATTTAAGAAAAAAAAATAGGGTTTCGCTACAAAAAAACCTTCTGCTAGTTTCCTACCTATATGCTTTTTCAAGGGTAAAAAACACACACAATTTAGGTTAAAACCTTATAAAGACATATTTTGACATTGAAACTTGGTTTAAGTATTCAAATAATTTTGTTGAAAAGAAATATAAATTTCGGGAGAGTTTTGTACTTATAATATTTTTGGATAAACACAAATATCGAAAACTAAATTTATACAAATCAGCATGTCGTCACGTCGGGTCAGAACTAACACCGGCCGTTCCCGTTTTTGCAAAATTTTTATTGGTGCTCCGCTACTATTGGTCGTAGCGTGATGTAATATAGCCTATAGCCTACCTCGATAAACGGACTAACCAACACAACATTTTTTTTCAATTCGGATCAGTAGTTTCTGAGATTAGCGCGTTCAACCTATCGACCAAACAAACAAACAACAAATCTTTATAATAAGAGTATAGATTAATAATAATATACTAACATCACTATACTTGTTGTCTCTTTCTTCTATCATTTTGCCAATTATTAATAACAAGGGAAACTTTTGATGTACGAGTAGATATTGACATAGCAAAAAAACAACTTTTATCATTTTCCAGCTCATAAACTATCTCAGTAAGAATAACGAATGTTATTGCGTTAAAGTAAAGCAATAAATATAATTTTCTAAATTAAATAAAGAATAACATTATAATTTATAAGTAAATAAACTTTATTATTTGCGATAGTAATTTTCATTTTGAAAATTAACACACATCACCCTCTGGCTCCATGATAAGCTTCTGTTATGAACACCAGCTATTTGATACACTACATATATAACTATAACTTTAAATTCATATAATCATATTAATTATCACCCACGACTAAAGTACAAACATCCGCTCATTACACAACTGAATAATCTCACAGGGACTTGAACCCGTGACCATTGGTACATCAAAGAGAGGTCACTATAAACTGAGACAAACATAAACAAACAATTTCAATGCACTAATTTATTCAGTTTAAAATTAAATCTTCAGTGATTTATTTTTCTTCTTCACATGTAACCTCAAATCTAATATTTCAATTTGAATCTTGAAAGCAAGTAATGACTTCGAAAGTATTTCTATCTGGAGTGCACTTACAACTATTCCTAGAAAACTAGATCCAATAAACGTATAGGGCGTCTACATACGAGGTAGATTTCCCTCGACCATATTTGTTTTAGTGTGATGAAACTTTTATGCGCTATCTCGTGATCCTTTTTTACCGGATTTACAATAAGGTGTGGATGAAGGGGTAAATCCTTCTTTACATATAATATGAGGTGTTTATGTTTATTTATAACAAAAATGAAATCCAAGCCAAGAAGGACAGTGTTATTCTGCCTTTGCAATGAACTTTCGAACGGATATTTTGATTTTATTTACAAATTGATACATTAATTAAATTGTATTAAGATTATTTTGCTTTGGCTGGCACCGACTCCAACAATAACTAAGTAATTAAAATTATTTTTTCTTTTTAGTTTCGATTTGTAACGTTTTGAAGTCGGTTTTCATTTTTGTTAAAAAATAATTTATTTTTAATTTTTATGTGGAAATTAGATATTATGTTTAAATATAATACTGGTAGGCTAACTAAACTACTGCTCCAATAAGTCAGTGTAGTTTTGAAGTGAACGACAATAGTCAATCGAGATTTGTCCACGTCTATTTTTCCACGTAACTCGTAGACGTTAATAATATTTACCGGTCAACCTAATATCGTGAAGGAATACGACTATCGGTTCATAAGTACGTATAATATTAAAATAATTTTCTTTCAACTCCTAACCGTTGAGGAGATATACGTTACATCATCACAAATTCTTGAACAACTTTAGAAAGTATATTAGGAAATATATGGAAAACATAGTAAGTGCCTATAAAATTTGAGAGTTGCCTTCGATTTCCTTGGGATCCCATCATCAGATCGTGATTTGGTGACTATGGGACCAACTGGAAACTATACTCTTTTAAACAAAAAAAGAATTTTCCAAATCGGTCCAGCATCGTCGAGTAATCGGGGTAATACATTAAAAAAAGACAAAGTCCACGATGAATTGAGAACCTCCTCCTTTTTTGAAGTCGGTTAACAATAAAGAGAAATTACAAGTAAACATAACTATATGTACAAAGCAAATATACACTTAATAGTGGCAAGAATGCTGACCGTTATATGTTTATAGATAAAAAAATAAATGTAGATTTGTGTGTCTGTGATCGCTGCACGAGAATACAATTGGACAGATTTCGATGGAATTTGATATGATGAAAGCTGTAATCTGGATTAAAGTATAGGATCATTTTTCTTAGAGAAAAATATTCTCATTTTTGAGTAAACTATACTAACCGCCAAAATGTCCGAACCTAGTGAGTCTCTATAATGTTCTTCGTCCGATTCTTGTCATGGCGTCCAATCTCATTGAGGCTAGACAATTGCGCAGGAGATATTATATTGCACAAGTGTACGCGAAGACCCAAGTGCGCTCTCTATTCCTATCACTCTCATACTCCGGTGGGACGACTACTGGACACGACCAGTGAGAGCTAAGGCACAGGACCGGTGACTTTAAGTGCTCTCCGAGGCACGGGGGTGACACACCGCCAACTTCCCTACTCCGGGCTACTACTGAGGTTTATTAAACAGAAAGACTCAATAATTAAACTAGGCCTGACCTGGGACTCGAACCCAGGATCTATCGATGTACGACCGTACATGCTAGCCACTACACCACTGAGGCAGTGAGTAAGTATCTGGTGATATAACAAAATTACTGATTTTGAGGTAAACAAAGATATTCTAAGGTTTGATTTCTCCATGCGAGATGAAAATTATTATGTCGAATATAAATTATAGTCTAATTTAGCGCTGTATTTTGATAGTTACCTGTGGTGGATTTCCTTTTAGTAGCAAATTGGATTTTGTTTGCATATCTGTTTGCGATATCCATTTTATTTGGAGACTATTAACTATTACTGTGGGTTACTAAATTTCACTGCAGTAGTTAAATTAAGAAAAATAAAATTTATATAAGTCTTTAAAGCGGGAATATTTATGTTCGCTTTGCTCAACTTATTTAGGGTACAAACGAAGCTGCAGGCAAAACCTTGTGGAATTTGAAAGTTGAAACTGTTGTCATCTGTCGTTCAGTTAATTTATTGATCACTATATACCAACCGACAGTGGTAACCCAGCGGTAATGCGCTCGCTTGGATATCCGAGTGGGTTCAAATCCGGGTTTTGCACCTCTGATATTTTCATGTGCGAATCATTTATATCATGATTATCACTTGTCTTAAGGTGAAGGAAAACATCGTGAGGAAACCTGCACGTCTGAAAAAACCTAGTAAGTAAGGCTATAGGCTATATTATACCACGCTACGACTAATAGAAGCGGAGCATCAAAGAAAAAGTTGCAAAAACGGAAAGGGCGGGCGTTAGTTCTGCGAGATATCATACCGCGTGACTCAGAAAGAACTTGGTTTCCGGTCTTTAGAGAGCGTGCGAAGCCGCGGGAAATGCTATTATCAATATAACAACTGAATCCAGTCGGTATGTCTGTGACCGCATCACGAGAAAACTATGGATAGATTTTGATGAAATATCGTTTGATGATAGCTGATAATCCGGGTAATATATAGGGGTAATTTCACTGCTGTCTCATTTCTGTGAAATCTATACTTAACATTATAATGTATTTAGGGGCAAACCCGAGTGGAGCAAGGGTGAATCACTAGTGATTAATAAAATTTAACATTACACTTTAAAAACAAAATCTCATCAAAAGCATTTTATTAAGTCTTGCGAAGCTCAAATAAATCAGTATTTACATATAGGATTTGTTACAAGCTCAAAGCTTTTCAATTTGATAGATAATCTTTACGACTTACGAAAGTTGTGGGATTTACATACACGGGATTAACAATTTAATCTACCATTTGCTATCGTGTTATAAAACGGTGTTTGAACTGTTGGGTTGTAACTTTTGACTCAAGTGAAATGAATTTCGTTTATCTTTTTAATTAAAAGGATTACTTATAAAAATAAAGAGTTTCACTAAAATTTGTATAGTATTTATCAATCGGAAAGTATTGACAATGGTTTTTATAGTAGGAACTAATCTATCTATCCATAAATTATTAATAAACTTACATAAAAATTTATGTATCAGTTTGAAATGACAAAATAATAGCTTTTTACTAAATGCATAATATGGAATCATATACGGTAATTATAACAAAAACTCAATTTATAACACTTTTGTCTGTCTATTACGGCTACATTCCGAAATGGTTTGACCTATTTTGACGGGACTTTCACTAGCAGATATTAGAAAAATAATTCGGGATTCACTCAATAAAATTAAAACGCACTTATAGAAGTCTCTAGTTAAAATAAATAGTAAAAGACTTGCTTTTATTCGACTGGTTGATAGTTATAATCATTTTATCAATTTAAAGGTAACTCGTAATCCCAAAGGAGTAAGCCCCGCTGAGTTATCACGGCAAACATTAGATATTAATCTATTATAGACAGGGTTGATGCGAGTTAATTAATTTGGCTTAATGGGTTGTCCTGTTTAACAAAGAGCCTTTGACGGACTTATTTCCTCCCAAAGACGTGTCTGTTACATTTTGTGTACCATATTATGTATATAAGGAACGCCATTGTAATATTATGTACATATCTTTATATAAATAGGCAAAAACAAAATATGAAACATTTTCTTGTATTAAATCATGCGATTTTCTGTTTTGTTTCTATTGAAGAACTTTGTTGCTTTAAGAACTCACATTTTAAATTTATTTCTATACTAGCAACTCGTTTTCGCTTCGCTTGGGCTCGTCACTAGATTTAGTGCGAGCTAGTTATATATATAATCCTTCCTTTTCAATCACTTTATCTATTAAAAAACCGCATTAAAATCCATCGCGTAGTTTTAAAGATCTAAGCTGCATATATAGGGACAGATAGACAGCGAGAAGAGACTTTGTTTTATACTGTGTAGTGATGATTCATCGTTACTTACGATTTTTAAATAATCAATTTATATTGAATTAGCGACTAACCCTCGCTTCTACTCTAGCGAGAAACAAAACCAAATCTATCCCACTCGCTCCGTAAAATTTTCCGCGCTAAAAGTAAATTATATGCTATCCCACATTATAATCTATCTCTTTGCTAAAGTTCATCTAGATCCAATCAGGCGTTCTAGCGTGAGTGAGTAACATACATCCATCCTAACTTTTGCATTTATAATATTACGTATAAGTACAATTAATGGTATTCCTTTGAAATTTTTATACTTATATCCATGATAAAAGAAATATGTTCTGTGTTCTGTAGTTCTTTAAGCTCATGGTTTCGAGCCTCCTTAGAATAAATCTTGAACAAAAATTATCTTTCTCATTCATATTTCACATATCCCTTTATCAACATTTCAAAGGCCATCGTGCGAATATGAAGAAAGTAATTTTTAAATGAAAATTGTCTAGTACATGAAAAACTCCACTAAAACAATGGGGAGATAAACTATTATTACGCAGACAGTACTGGCTCGTGGCCAAATTTTAATTCCAGTCATTCTATGCGACGGCCAACAATAATAGTGGAGTGAGCTCTTGTTGCAGTGTACACCTCAGACAATTACATCATAATTAGGAAAGTGATTTTTAAGGTATGATTTTTAATAGAAAGTAGATTTTATATTTACGTAATATTAGTGATGTACATACAATTTTTTTGTGTATTAGCCATATAACAGTAAGAAAGCTTAGTATTGATGGTAGTTCAACGCTTGCGCTAGATTCGTCGATAGAAAGTTGAAACGCAGATATTTGGATCAGAGATATATTATTTCAGTCCAGTGTTCTGGGAAGAGTATGAAAGCGATTACAGCAGCATCAGACGTGCCTTCAAAACGTTTGAACTCCTTGAAATGTATGATATTCTTAATAATTAATAAGTATAATTAATGTATTATGTACGTAACATTACATAAATCTAAGAGGTTAAAAACAATGTTACATTTAATTTTCATGTCTTCAAGGCAAGAGTGAATAGGTGACTACTGAATTATTGCGACTTATTATCTCCGACTGCGTTACCACTTACCATCAGGTGGAACGTAGTCAAGCACTAATTCAGAATAAAATTTAAAAAAATCAAAAAAGAGTGTGTAATCTTTAATAATAATAAATAAATAAAAAATAAAAATATATTAGTAAGCCAGTAGTCAAAATATCAAATTTTTGTAATTTTTTTATATCATAGATATATTCAAACATATTTTAAATAATCGCAAGTCTGCAATTGACTGTAAGTAGTATTTAAAAAGTTACTTGAAATATATTTCGGTAGTCCCTCGCAGTATGACAACCCAGTTAAGTTGTCCCCAAATTTACATTTTTACTGTCACAATTGTTTTTCACAAATTCAGGCAAATGTGTTGAAAAATCAAAATTGTTTTATGCAAATTTTATATTGTAATATACACACATGTTATTTATGTAATGTAATATATATCATTTCTTTTGCATTGCTTTTATTTGTTGGTTCATTTTGAATAAGTTTATGTATTTAATGGTTTTTGTCCTCAAAAGAATTTTTTCAGAGAAATTTTTGGTCTTAGAATATATTTGTAAATAACTTAGTACTCTTCTATCGTATATTTCGTCAATTTGCTGGCATATTATTTAATAAGACATCTTACTTGCATCAAAACATTGCATCACTGGATTTGCAACTCATACCTTTACTACATATATTCTCAACTAGCATTTCCCGCGGCTCATTTTTTGCAACATTTTTCATTGATGCACCGCTCCTAATGGTCGTAGCGTGATGTAATATATAGCCTACCTCGATAAACAGGCTATCCAACACAAAAAGAATTTTTCAATTCGGACCAGTAGTTCCTGAGATTAGCGCGTTCAACCAAGCAAGCAAACAAACAAACAAACAAACTCTTCAGCTTAATAATATTAGTATAGATAATAACGAGCAACCCTAAGTTACGTAATAGACTACGTTGTAGCTTTATGCCTTCGAGAACAAGATAGGCTGTTGGTTGAGCTCCTGGTCTTCCTTCGATCAAATATTTGCGTGTACACAGTTGTTCTGAAAAATCTGATGCGTACTTAATAGCTTTTGTGAGTTAAGCCTATATCATTGAAATTTACTATTTCTGTGGGTTGAGAATCGAACTTGTAATCGCTGGTACAAAAGCCATACATGCGTCAATAGAAAGTATTGATATTTGTTACTAATACCTTTTATCCCTCAAAACTTCCGGTTTAACCCTATTTTATGTAGGAGAGCAAACAGAGAGCTTAAAATTCAAAATTAGAATGGCAAATCAATTAAATCGAAATGAGGGACTATATAACCCCATCGTTGACCCCTGGCGAGTAATTAAGGGTTGAGTAGGCCCACGCTTCACGTGGCACTGTGCTGATGGAAAATGTATAGGTATATCTGGGAGAATAATAGAATTAGTCAATATTTCTAAATAGAGTTTTTCTTTATAAAATCAACATTATTCAATAGGAATAATCTTAGTATTTATAAATAAAAATATTGATGTTTTAAGGAAGCGTATAAAATATATTTACAAAGATCTAAAATATTTTACTGGTACGCAACAAAGCAATTATAATAATAATGTAGCAAAAAATTCTAAAACGCTTGTGTATGTGTTTGTGTGAAATTTAGTCACTAATGTTTTATTTGAAAAGATTAATCTTTAAAATAATAAGCCGAATTCAAAAATTATGTTAATGATACAAATAAATAAAAATGCAATTTCACGACTTTTAAACAGTCTTAACTAATGATTTACCTACCAGTAGTATATTATTACAAATGGAAATAAAATTAACCAATAAATTCGTATCAAAAGTTACTAAATTGTAATACGAGTATTTGCAATGTAAAATGTAAATATTCTAATTCTAAAGTTGAAGAGAAACTAACGAATGTTTGCAAATTTTTATTGTTTTAACCCGCGGCGTAACAAAGTTGTCTGTGAAAATAACAAACAAATACCAACAGATACATAGGTTTTGTTAAATCTTTTGTTTGTTTCGCAATTGAATTGTACAGTGTTTTATTAAAACGCTTTGTGTTGGTAATAATAAGATTTATCTGATGATGATTTTTGGAACTAATGATAGCTTTTTGGAGTAGTTACCTAGTAACTTGTCTGTAAAAATACTTATGAAATAAGTAAGTCCTTTGGGGTTACTATCTAAAAGTTGACAGTATGAGCAATGAATCGAGAAGCTAGCGGTGTTTCGTCTGCTTGCCTTGGAGAACGTGGAAAGATGACGGTTATCTTTCACCGCCGTTCTCTAAGTAAAAAGATATTCATGCAGCCCTTTTAAATGTCCCACTGCTGGGCACGAATCTCTCAATGCGAAGGATTAGGTTATAATCCACTACGCTAACCTAGTGCGGGTAGGCGGACTATTTCTTTCGAAAACTTGTTAAGTTCTTTCAGACATGCATGCTTTTCTTCACTGTACGACAAGTTGTAATCGTCTTGGAAATTTTTTGCGTATATGAGAATATCAGAGATACGAGACCAGCTTTATTTAGTTTTCCAAGCGAGCACGTTGCTTACTTTTTCGGAAAAAAAGTTGGTAGTATGAACTCAAGTGCTATATATAAACTAATAGTAATTCTTTTAATTAAAATCATTTTCATGTTCACGAAAACAGAGCGAAAACGAAAACAAAATGTCGTTTCTCTTAAAGAGTCCCTCTTAAACGCTATAAGTACATTTATATGTAAAGCAAATAACCGTGAAGCGACTGTCGATGTTTGATCCCCGATATTTCGGTTTTCATGTCGGCGTGAAAAAATATGACCAACTTCTTCTTTCTTACTAAGATATTATTTTATCAAAAGAAAGTTTGTTATTTGTAGGTAATAAAATATGTAATAAATCAATGTCTGACATAGTAGCTAGTGTGTTTGAAAAAAAGTATCAAGATTAAAATTGTGAATCCACATCACACTCAAAGTCTACTCAAAATGTTATACTCGTATATATAAAAAAAATGAAATTATATATATTTTTATTGCCCTTTTATGACAAACAGTTCAGTATTTAAAAATACAATTAAATTTATTTGTAATCAGTGTATCTTATATCATAGGTAATAGGTATATCTTTTGTACTAAATACATAATAAATTTATTCTAAACACATAATAATGTATTCGAAAGGGCTTAGTGTAATAACTGAGCTTGGTTTACATAAAAAAAGTAATACACCCTCGAGTGTAAAATGTTTCTGAACCATCTAAGCTCAACGGTCGGTGTCAAATTATTGTCGGCCCAAAGGAGTTTGTGAGTGAAAAGTTCTTACATATAATGTGTTACATTCGCGTAAATATTCTGAAAAACATGGCCGCACCAAAAACCGGAAATGAAGAAAAACTAATTTTCATGAGACTGTATACTGAATATAGATACCTTAGTTTTAAACCTAGAGTACCTAATAGCGTCTTTATATAAAAAAGCAAGGACGTAACATTATTTTTGTGTTATATATACTTTTATTATTATTATTAATAATGTATATATTTATTTATATATGTTATGTTCATTTATATATTATTATATTATTTTTATTTATATTAGATACGTGAATTTTATTCATAAGTTAGGTAAATGTTTTCTTCAAATTTTCAAATCAGTAGTATTTTAGACAAATTTAAGCCGAAAATTTACTTACAAGTAACACAATTTAGCTAAAACTATAACAGTATCGTATTTCGAGACATAAAGGCCAAGTATTAAACCTTATTGATGACAGTTTGCGATAAGTCTTGACGGCGTCGTTCATCATCTCAGAATGTAATCCCTCAATGTACCGCCTGAGCTACATTCGGTTGGATAATCTACGAGGAGTTTTTCTCGAGCAACTTCAAATTAAATCTTTTCCTTCGAAAGTTTTCAATTACGACCATTTTATTAATACGTAAATAATATTAAACTCGAAATAATTTTGTTTATTAATTAATATTATGATTTATGATTTAATTATGTAATTTTTTTTACCGAAATCGTATCGTAAATTAATTATTTATATTTATTATTTATAATGTATACTAACCTTTCCCGCGGCTCCGCTCGCGTTCTAAAGGCTGAAAATCAAAAGAAATATTTTTCTCCCGTTTTTACAACATTTTTCATTGATGCTCCGCTCCCATTGTTCGTAGCATGATGTATAGGATAGCCTTCCTCGATAAACGGACTATCCGATACAAAAATATTTTTTTCAATTCGGACCAGTACTTCCTGAGATTAACGCGTTCAACCAAACAAACAAACAAACAAACTCTTCAGCTTTATAATATTAGTATTGTATAATGTATATATATGTAGTATGTACTCGTAAATTGTATAAAATAAAAGAAACTAGAAATTATCGGCAACCCGCTGAGTCCGCGCCCAGCTAATTGTACAATGTAGTGTTCAACTTAACGACTGTTTAATAACGTTTTACCTCGAAGCTCGTAATTTGTAACGTCTTAATGAAATAGCCTACCACACCCTATTGCTCGCAGAGAGCAATGTTAACAAAAAGATATTAAAAAAGACACTTCTGTTTTTCCTTCATCGTCCTTTCTTATATATATTTTGTTTTCAAAATAATCAAAGGGACCAAATTAATCATTGCCTAATTAGCCATTAAAGAGTTTCGTATTTATTTCCCTAGTTCCAATTTGTACTCCAGTCATGGTTTATATCTATAATACTAAAGACTGACAGTGTAGCCCAGTGGTAATGCGCTTGGATAACCGAGTGATGCGAGTTCAAATTCGGGTTTCGCACCTCTGATATTTTCATTTGCGAATCTTTTCTATCAGGATTACCACTTGTCTTACGGTGAAGGAAAACATCGTGAGAAAACCTGCATGTCTGAGGAAACGTAACGAGTTTTCGAAAGACATGTGAAGTCCGTCAACACGCACTAGGGCAGCGCGGTGGACTAAGGCCTAATACCCCTCGTACTGAGGGAGGCCCGTGCCCAGCAGTGGGACCTTAAAAAGGGCTGATGATGATGAATAATTTTAGTGAAAAAGGACCTTTATTTAAATGCGACTTTATATTGTTAAAAAAAGGTATTATAGACTAGTTTTTAATATCTACCACTCAAGCCCAGACAGACACTAGTACACACAAATACAATATACACTCATTCATCTCGAAATATAAATTATAAAACTGCTTGACGTGTTAAGATGATATTTGGCAGGGAGGTAGTTTTTATTTAAATAGAAGTCTGCAAAAAGCGATTTTGCCACAGGGCCGGATTGAGGAGCTCTAAGGGCTCTCGCAAGGGAGAGTCGCTAGCACATTAATTATACAGTTAATTCAAATTATCACAATACACTGTGAAAATAAACACAGAAAATTCTTCAACATTTCTTTTATTCCAAGCAAATCATCATTAAACAAGATAACGACGTAATTAAGGATAATGAATTTTAAAGTTCATTATGAAAAATAAACTTTTCTCGACTAAGTATAAATTGCAAAAATCCCTTTTGTTCACGATTCGAATCTCAAAAGAATACACAACGATGCTTTATTTTAGAAGCAATTTCTGTCAACGAAAAAACAACTTGTATCATTTGAAACTTATTCTTTTTATCTAAAGTTATGGAGTTATTTAGTTAGTTTTTATTATTTTGTTAGTATATGTATATTGTTGTTATTATATTATTACATGAGTAAATATTATATTATGAGGCTAATGGCTTATATTGATATTCAATTATTGATACATCGAATTTGTCATAGAATTGAACCAGGAACCTTCAAAAACAGAGTAAGTTTCTGCTGCACTCCCGAGTGTCATACGTAATACCTTATGACAATCGGGTGATGTCTTTAAGATTCACTGCTATTAAATAGCGCTACTGTTTTTAACTTTGAAGCTTCTTCAAAGTTAAAAACAGTATTTTAATACAAGGCGGCTTGATGACAATTCGAGATCAAATTTTAAAATCATGACTTCTGCAGAAAGCCTTAGGCCAGTATTCTTCCCATCAAATTTGATGGTCTTGGATGGACTTGGTTCGTATGGTATTCGTATTTATAAATAAAAATAGTCTGACACCTTTGGGAGTACATCAGTTAGATTTAAACAAACATATAAACAAATATTGCAAGTTAATAAAAGTTTTTCAAAATCTGGCTTAGACAAGATTTCATTTTACAATTTTAGGAGAGAAATTTAAACTTGTTCAAAAGTCGTTATGCTACAGAATAATAATAATATGTTATTTCAATATATTATAAGTTTTAAATTTCTATTTCGTTATAATTATTGTAGAATGACATCGTGTCGAAGCATCTCGGATAGAGAATGTAAGGTTTTTACATAATGCACGTGATTTACCAAGCTGATAGCAATCAGTCTGCAGACAGTCATCCAAACATCCGATTCGCATTCGACTCTGAAATATTCCCTCAGTTCCATTGACAATGATGGATTAGTGCCTATGAAACAATTTTAAGTTGGAAACTAGAGATAGTGGATTGATAGCAAACATTTAATCTTAAAATGTTAAAGTAAATATTCCTTATTCATACCAAAGCAAAGTTTTTTCTAAAAACGATGTTTAAACGGCTTCACCGATTTTTATGATTTTTTTTCGTACATTTGGTAGGTCTGAGAATAAGTCGAAGGACCTTATTCCCCTAAGTGATGAGGCTCCTACACATATTTTTTTTTTCATATTTTTAGACCAAGTTTTTATTTTTTATGATTTTTACAACCAATCCTTATTTTTAATAGTCCTCAAACGTGGGCGGAGCCGCGAGGATTTCTAGTGATATATGATTATTAATAAATAATATTAAATATAATTATACCTTAAATTTATTAACGTGTAGACCTTAAAAGAGAAATATTTTCTTTATTTAATTGTTGAAAACTCGTAAGTTCTAATAAAAATAGTTTTTAATCAAATTAAAATAACAATATTATATTTTGTTCTTAAGAATGTGCAACTGGAGTGGAATTATTGTAAGCTTAGACTAGCGCTTAGGTATCGATATTACTAATGTTTTTGTTCATTTATCTTTCCTTGAAGCAGGAACGGACCAATCAATGTGACATTTGACATGGGCTTTTCTCTTTATCCTTGTACAAGGAAATTATTCCCTCGGGATTTTAGTAACTCTTATTGGTAGCTTAAACATAGGCGGTGTTGTAATGGCTGCACATTCTAGGTTTGAGTCTCGGGTCGGGTCAAGTTTAGTTGTAAAGTATTTTTGTCCTAGAACTAGAACAGAAATTCCAGTAAGAGACCAGAGTACCTACCAAGTTGGCGGTATTTCACTCCTGTGTCTCAAAGAAAAGTCGTCGGTCGATCCTATTTTATCTCTCTTCGTGATAAATCGTCCAAGGTGAGCTGCTTCAATGAACGTTTGTTAGCTACGCCTCTACCTCTACAACAAGGCGAACGCACATTGGGGATTTAAAAGAAACTTAAGCAAAACAAGAGCTAATCAATAGTATCTTTTAATTTACTAGCAATTCTCGCAGCTCTGTCCGCGTTTTAATCATTATTAAAAATAGGGCTTATTTAAGTATTTTCGATGCCAAATCATATAAAGGAAAAAAATAAAATTTTCATTATAAATGAAACTATCTTTTCGGATTTTGTCGCGGATTTATTATGATTTTTGGTTCCCGACGTTTCGAATGCTTTACAGCAATCATGGTCACGGGAGAGACTAAGGTATTAGACGTCTCAGGGGGTTATATACTTGTTACAGACAGTGCCTACCCACAATTTTTTATGATAGACTATAAAATTATACATTTCAATTCTATACTTTTAAGATTTTAAAATTTTAAATTATATTATACATATGGCAATATTATCAACTTATTTTTAGCTACTATAATTATAATTATTATAATTTTCTAACATTTGTTAAAATAATATTAAGTAGTGTTGCTATTATTAAAATATGTATAATGTGTTATATTAAAATATAAATTATTAAAGCAATATTAAACTTTTATATATTATAAATTAAAGATTAATAGTTTAAAACAACTTGAGTTTTGATAATTTTAAGTTAAATATTAAGCAACACCACTGCAAACTAAATCATTTTTAAATTTGATAATATAATATTAAACAAATCTAACTATGCTCAATCCACATAGACCTCTTTAAGTTCTTTTGAATTATAACTTTTAAACTATAAAATGAGTTAATGTCATTTAGTATGTCAGTTGGTATGTCTGTCTGAAGTTATTATAGGGATTTGAGACTATAGAGTTAAATTGTTGTCTGTCTGAAGCTACTACCGGTTCGGAATGCAACTGATACTGAGAAGAACCGGCAAGAAACTCAGCTCTTGCTTTTTTCAAAATAATGTGTTTACAATTTTAATATTATCAATATCAAAAATATATAAGTTTACCTAAGTTTACAATATTGCAATACAATAATTAATATATCTAATTAATCCTCACTACTATCATTATGATCTACACAGTATGAGCTAACTACATCTGGCTGTCTATTGTGACTAATTTTATTAGATGATTTTATTATATTAATGACAGGATCCCAAGATGATGGTAGTACCCAGCCGTCCTCTCTATTAAAGTTAGGATGTTTTTTAATTTCAATTGCTTCGCGAATCATTCTTGGTCTATAACGAGTTTCTTTCGCGAGTATTTGAGGATTATCAAAGCGAATATAGTGGTTGGGGCGATCCTGACTATGTTTACAGACAGCAGATGTTGCATTGCGACGGTGTTTCACATCAGCTATGTGTTCTTTGATCCTGGTTCTAATGGATCTCTTTGTTTGGCCGATATAAGAGAGCCCACAGTCACAATCAAGCTTGTATACTCCTGCATCTTGGAGGGGTATATGGCACTTGACTGATGGTAAGAATTGACTAATTTTCTTGGGCGGCTTGAAGTATGTTTTGATAGAAGCACGCTTTAGGATGTAGCCAATCTTGTCAGTGACACCTCTCATGTAAGGCAGAACTGCAGGTACGCGCTCGACTGTGGCTGGTTTCACTCGTTCACTGTGACGCGGGCGTGGCACTTGCAGCTTGTTGTCTCGCAGAACCTGCTTGACATGTTGCAGTTCTCCCGCTAGGTGTTGCTCGTCACAGATCCCTTGTGCCCTCTGAAACAAAGATTTTCCCACGGTAGCTAACTGTGAAGGGTGGTGGTGAGATTCACCATTCAGGTACCTATCAGTATGGGTCTTCTTTCTATACACAGTATGACTCAAGGTGTTATCTGGTTTACGTTTAATTAAAACATCTAAGAAAGCTAATGTATTGTTCGATTCTAATTCCATTGTAAATTGTATTTTAGGATTTATAGAATTAAGGTGTTCTAAGAATACAGTTATTTTGTCAGTTGGTAATATTGTGAAAGTGTCATCTACATACCGCTTGTAGAACCGAGGGGTCACAGGTGATGTGCTCCAGACAGTCTCCTCGAAGTCCTCCATGAAGATGTCGGCTACAACGGGGGAGACTGGCGAACCCATGGCCACTCCATCCACTTGCTTGTAGAATTCATCATTCCACAGTAGATAGCCAGTTGTTAGGCAGTGTTTTAAAAGTTCAGTGTATTCAATAGGCATGTTGTTATCCATAAGTTTCTTAGATATTATTTCAATACAGTCCTCTACTGGTAGGCTGGTAAATAGAGATTGTACATCAAAGCTAACCATTGTTTCATTGTCCATGAGTTTAAGATGTTTCACTTCATTGACAAAATGGTAAGAGTCCCTTGTGAACGCTCTTGTTTGTCCTCTGAGTGGTGAGAGTACTTTTCCTACTAGTTTGGCCAATTTGTAAGTTGGTGAGTCAATTTGACTCACAATTGGGCGTAGGGGGGCGTTCGGCTTGTGTATTTTTGGAAGTCCATACAATTTAGGTGGTTTTGCACATGATGGAATGAGATCTTTAACATCAAGACTTAATGTGTCGGAGTATTTCATAATTAACTTCTTAGTGTTATTTAAAACAGTGGTTGTTGGGTCCGTTTTAACCTTTTTATATGTACTTTCGTCCGACAAAAGTTGTATTATTTTATTATTATAGTCCGATGTATCCATCACTACGGTTGCATTTCCCTTGTCTGCGCGAAGTACAGTGATATCAGACCTGTTGCGTAGGTTCTTCAACGCTAAATACTCTTGTTTATTGAGATTAGGTTTGGGCCTTGTACTACGACGTAACAAAGATGAAACATCTTGACGTATGGCCTCCATATCCTCAGTTTTCATAGTATTTTTGGCCAGGGCATCTTCAACAGCGCAAATTATATGTTCATAGGGAATGCGCGTTGGTGTAACAGCAAAATTCAAACCTTTGTTTAGTACCTGAACGGTGGGATCATCCAACGGTTGTTTTGACAGATTGACAACTGCGTGAAATCCGCACGAGTGTGTGTCTGTGGTAGACGGGCGCGTTCCGTTACACTCTTTGAATTTCTTTGTCTGTTTGATGTTCAATTTTTCACATTATACATATTTTAATAATAGCAACACTACTTAATATTATTTTAACAAATGTTAGAAAATTATAATAATTATAATTATAGTAGCTAAAAATAAGTTGATAATATTGCCATATGTATAATATAATTTAAAATTTTAAAATCTTAAAAGTATAGAATTGAAATGTATAATTTTATAGTCTATCATAAAAAATTGTGGGTAGGCACTGTCTGTAACAAGTATATAACCCCCTGAGACGTCTAATACCTTAGTCTCTCCCGTGACCATGATTGCTGTAAAGCATTCGAAACGTCGGGAACCAAAAATCATAATAAATCCGCGACAAAATCCGAAAAGATAGTTTCATTTATAATGTCAAACATTCGCGAAAACCTAAGAAAGTATTAATAAAATTTTCGTTTAAAAATAGTTTCTAGAGAAAGCTATCCTTATCACTTGGGGGAATAAAAAAAACCTACGACCTATTCTCAGACATACCAAACACAAAAGAACAACAAAAATTGTATAAAAAATAGTTTGATAACAATGTGAAACGAGATTTTTTTTATATATCAGAAGAAGATTAGATATATCATACATAATATAAGAAAATATCGCTTACTGATTGTTTGTTGTTACGAATTCTCTTTTAAAAGCTTCTTGAAATACAACCTCAGTTCAAAGACAGTTTGTTTGAAAACAATCGAAAGTGAATCGAAAAGCGGTGATGGCAAGGAACTTTATACCTTCGGGGTGTTTACGCAAATACGTCCGAAGTTCAGCTTACAACATAAACTTTCTATACGATTATTGAATTTTCATACATACATAAGTCTTGGTTTGTATATATACATATAAGCTCGCAGCTTTGCGCTCGTGTTTTGGCTTACCCCTTCGACGCGACCCACTCTTTATGTATTATGTATACATAACTAGCTTACCCACGCTTCACTAGGTGCGTCTTAAATAGATAAATAGTTATCGTGAGTGACTTTTCTGTTTGTTTGCTTTTTAAGTCATAAAATTTTCTAGTACATTCATCTACGACAATTCTGTACATCTTAATCTTCAAAATTAACGAGGCAATTAAAATTCCATACTACACTGAACAAAATCGATAGTTAATTTTGAACTGGTAATGAATTAATTTTTAGCTGATCTTTATGTTTATGTAAACACAATTAAGGTGCCATTTGAATTCACCATTTAATTATTTTGTCTGTTTGTACCCGCTTATCTCCGCAACGGCAAAACCAATTTTAATAGGATTTACGCTGGCAAATAGGAAATTCGTCTAGTTTTGGATTCATCCGATTTTCCCATATGTAAATAATGGAAGGTAAGTAAATATTTCCATTTAACCTAGGATGATTTGACTGATATTGATAAAAGTTTAGTTTTCACCCGACTGCGCCAGAAGGGGTTATGTTTTTCGAGAGTGTGTATGTATTTATAATCGTTTCGCACGCTCTGCGGCCTAAAAATCTTGATGGATTTTAGCTTGAGAGGTGTTGTTAGATTCGAATTTACTGTAAGAGTGAAACTGGGTATATCAAAATAAAAGAAAACAGCCAGAACGGTTCGATATATTTTAGCGATAGATGTGAAAATAGTATAAATTTTGATTTAGAACCTATTTTAGGGTTTTTTTTATTTTCAAATTACACAGAGTTTTTTAAATACACTGACTTGTATACGGAGGGAATCGAAGTAGTTAGCACGGAAAGCAAATCTGTATCATAAAATTTTATATAGAAGTCAGACGCTAGTTTCAATAATATTTTGTATACAAAGTAAAGATGAAACAACACTGGGTAGTTTCATATTGTTTAGACTACGATGTTGCAGATTTACATATTTTCTCTCAGTCTTCGGACCAGAGTAGCTTCTTATTTTAAAGCTTATGCTTTGTATATTACTTGTTCTCAACATTTATATATTCAGTAAAAAAATTGAAATTTATTATTTCTATAAAACATACTTCATATTTACCTGTATATTAAGTATATGAGTAATAATATTAATGCCTATTATTAAATATAACGTTCATACCGACTCACACACTATAACATTTCTCATGACTTGCGTGGTATATTGATGAAAAGCTTAAGATGTTGATGATGTCCGCCAGACTGATTTTGATCACAGTGGCCAAAATTAAGAAAACTAACCAACTGCGCAGGGTACACGAGTGTGCTGAAATACCTTCTACGCACTCTTTATAATCCGGTGGGACTATTATTCAATACGACCGTTGAAAGACGACTTTACAACCTCTCTAAGGCACAAGTGAAACACCGCCAAATCAGATTTACTTAAAATCACTGAACTGACCCAAGTCTCGAACCCAGTACCTCCAGATATCTGTAGCCACCAGAATTCAGATCATTGAAGCGGTAAAAGATTAAATATACTATTTGCGACGATCAAGTAAAAAGTTGGAACTTTCACGAATCTCACAATATTTTATTTTCCGAAAAAATAAATAATTTACATGAAACTTTTCAAATACTACGAATTGTTTTGTGAAATATAGGTACTCCCTCCAGTTTTCGGAGTAACTACAAATATTGTGTTGTAAAGCACCAATTTTTTTGATAATTACACTAGCAATGTGTTTTTCTTTGCTTTTGTGTAATATTGGTTAGTTCACTTAATTACATGCACTTTGTCATTTCAATAATGAAAAAGAAATTTTTAAGAAATTATTTATTTAATACTTTCTTCGGTTTATGTGAATATTTGACATTATTAATGAAACTATCTTTTTACCACCAGAACCAAAAATCATATTATTAAATCCGCCACAAAATCCGAAAAGACAGTGTCATTTATAATAATTTATTTATCCTAGGAATCTTAACAATTTCTTTCTCAGAAATAACCTTTTTTCCGCAGTACAAAGTATCATATATGCGTACTTGGGTATCTAGATAGTTATACCAAATTTCATCAAAATCAGTCTTGCTTTTGTCTCTGGCACACAAAATTCAAACAATTATTTTATATTCGCTCTCTACATACTGAATAGGCTGAATGTATCATTTTAAAAACTACTATTTCAATAACAATGTTCAAAAAATATTTAATTTTGAATTCTATTGTATTATATAGGTATAGATATACGATAAATGAAATTAAAGTGTATATTAATATTTTCAACATTACTCTCGATACTTTCAATATTACATCAGTCACGAATATAACGACACGTTTGGCTCAGTGGGTAGTGACCCTGCTTTCTGCGCCAGCGGTCGCGGGTTCGAGTCCCGCTGGGGGCATACATTTGTTGCGCAAGAATGTTTGTACTCCAGTCATGGATATTTATATTTATAATATGTATGTATTTAAACTTATATGTGTAGTATATCAACCTTCTAGTATCCATAACACAAGGCTCGTACCTTACCGTGGAACTAGATAGTGCTGTGTGTAAATGTCCCAACATATTTATAATTTATAATTTATAATAAAATGTACATACAAATAAAACATATTTTGTACAAAACTGTTCCTTTATTTTTTAAAGGAATTCTTTTTCCATTACGAATTCTAATTTCCACGATTACAAATGAAAGGGAATAAGAAATGTGAATAAAAAAGAAATCATCCCTCTTTGTTTAATGTACTGCATATCTCTAGTTGCTTGATTTTTTGGCTTCCGTTCAATTGCGGTTACTGCGAACTCTATATAGCGATTTGGCATAAACGCCCCAATTATATATTGGCACTGGCTTTAAACTCTTACAATTGTTATGTTTAATGTTAGGATATTCACATATGTTTAGACCCGCGTATTATAATATATTACTTTGTAAGTATCTATTCTATATTCTATATATATATATAAAAATGAAACCCGTTTTCCGTTGTCACGACATAACATGAAAACGGCTTGACCGATTTGGCTGTTTTTTTTTGTAGTTTTCTAATACTCTGTACAAGGTTCTTACGGAAAAAAATATTAAGAAAATCTCTCAGAAAGATTGAAAAATATACATTTAATTTTGCATATTTTAAAAAAAGCGCGTTACGAATGTTAACGTCATTCAATTTAAAACAAAAAACACTGTGGTGATCTATGACACCACAGACATAACCGCGCTAACAAATGTCAACGTCATTCAATTCAAAACAAAAAAAATGTAATATAAAGTAGTGCATCAAATTTACGCTAAGGCGGTTCGAAGTTCGCCGGGTCAGCTAGTATAATAATAATAAAGCCTTTATTTTCTACTACCTTTTAGTATTTACAAACATAAAAAAGATATTATTAAAACAAAGTTAAAGCAGCTGTTTTTGCATGTATGATATAATAATAACATTTTCTTTATTGTTCATATAATAATGATCTTAATTTCGTTTATTTACTTTTTATTAATGTTAAAATATACCTATTTAATGTTGTTATTATATTCTTCAATTATAACTACTCTTTACTTATAACAAATAGAACAGTAACATTAAGCATTTACAACCAAATAATATTTTCATGTATTCCCTTTAATTACTAATTTTTACACTAATTTGTATTTTAATTAAGTAGGCCTCCCCCAGTTCTGTATATATATGTTCTTGTGACCTTATTTTATTGGTAATGGGTCTGGCCCAGTTTTTTTTTTCATCTTTTTCTTTTTTTTTGATAACTACATTCGAGTAGGTACGTTTTCTCGTATCTTGAATTACTTTGTAGGTATATACTAATCTATAAATCCGAAAATGTTTTCTTTTAACGCGTTAATCTCTAAATTCACTAGTTCGATATGAAACTAGAGACTCGCTATTGCTTTGCTCGGATTTGTCCTTAGGTGCTACCAGCCCAATTAAATGTTTGTACCGCAAGAAATTAATGATATTCATTGGAAAATCATCTTCTAATACTAGATTTTAGCTTATATAAGAAAGCCGAAACGTTCATAAATAAATTGTAAATAAAATGCGTAAAGATTTTTTAGTTTTAAACATATAAACTTTTTTAAAAAAGGATCTTATATAGAAACTGTAATTCTTAAGTACATCTATACTAAAATTATAAAGCTGAAGAGTTTGTTTGTTTGGTTGAACGCGCTAATCCAAGGAATTACTGGTCCAAATTAAAAAAATCTTTGTGTTGGATAGTCCGTTTATCGAGAAAGGCTACAATTTATCACGCTGTGACTAAAAGAAGCGGAGCATCAATCAAAAATGTTACTAAAACAGGAAGGGCGGGCGTTAGTTTTGCGAGGTACCATACCGTGTGACTCAGAAAGATTTGGTTTCCAGTCCTAAGAACGCGCGCGAAGCCGCGAGAAATGCTAGTACCTAATGTATAAGCTGAATCTATGTGTTACCCTGACGAATAAACTATATTACTATTAATTTTCATTAAAATCTATTCAGTAGTAAAATCGTATTATTCGTAAATGATAAATACAAATCAAATGAATTCAAACTTCGCGTTTATTGTATTATAGTTATTTTTATCCTGAAAAGGAAACCATTAACAAACAACAACGAACATTAATAAAATCGCAGTATTTTGATAGAATTTTATATTTGAACCATATATTTTCTGTAAATATTTCGTATCGTAGATACGTTGGCACATATTTACTCGATCTGATGCATGTACGCCATAGCGTGGATTGTCATCGTAAGCCAAATACTCAACATACGAGTATGTCATGAGAATTCCCTGTGGCTGCTTTAGGGATGATCCTAACACTAATGCCGATGCCGGTTACTTCGTTCTCGGTTCGATCTCAGTCTGGTAAAGTCATATCATTATACGATAACAATCTGACTTAGTTCAGGATTTATTATTGAGTAGCAAGCTTAAGCAAACGTAAGTTGAAATAAACAGTTTAAATAATTTTCTAATGATATAAAGGTAACCTAAGTTATTCCTCATAACATTAGCTATCTGTGAGTGAAAGTCCCGTCAAAATCGGTCCAACCGTTTTAGAGATTAACCGGAACAAACGGACAGACAGAAAAATATTTTAAAAATTGTTAGTTTTTTGCTAGTACATATATACTTACTATCGTATATACTTATATATGCATTTATTAAAAAGCTGTTAATTTGAAATTAAAAACACACTCTAAATTCATTTATATGTATAGATATATAGATTATTATAAAAAGAGCCAACACGATAGACACCAATATATCTAATTACTCTTATATCATACAATATCAAAATTATTTTAAACAAGTGACTGACCTTCCTACTGAAATAGATAGACTGTAATTACATAGGCTGTTGTGAGTTATATATAAAGTTTTTCCGTAGGAAAATAAAAGGCTCCCGCGGTAAAAAGTAGCCTATGTCATTCTTCAGCTCTTCAATACATAAAATCATGCTAATTTGTTATTCTGTTTCGACATGAAAGAAGGACAAACAAACACACTATACATTTATAATATTACCATAGTAGTATTCGTTATGTGATTCATTTGACAGATATAGATTTTCCCATTAAAAAAAATAGATTTTTTAAGTAGATTGAAAAAAAAAACTTGTTATATGAAGTCAACAAATTTGCTAAAATATAAGGAGGTGATTATAATATGGTATATCGGTCACATTGTTATATGACTGTCAGAGGTATAGATTTCCAAAATTGTACTTCTACTAATCGCCAAAATGGCTAAATTATTTTAACACGAATTGTACAAGGATTTTTCCGATATCAGAAGTAACGTCCCTTATTTTCTATTCCGAAAATAAAAGCTTTCTACGGAATAAGGTTGAGACGTTTCATGGCAAGTCGAAGACAAGTAATGGCTGGGTCGGTAGGGAAATAAGAAAGACAAGATTTAAGTGAGTCGATAGCAATACACATGTTTAGTGTTTACACTATACGTTTTAGTGATTTATTTTTATTTTTCTTACGGTGAAAGAAAACATTGTGAGAAAACCTGCATGTCTGAGAGAATTTAGCAAGTTTTCGATAAATATGTGAAGTCCTCCGCGTGAGGAGTAATTACGTGGAACCATGTCGAAACACTGGCCAAAGATATAAGGGCATGGAAAACAACTGCTGCAGCCCTAAGTTCCGTAACGGAATAATAGGACAACTTCATGTGAAGTCCTTCAACCATTAAAACGAAGCTAGTGAATGCCGCGGCAAAAGAATTTTAATATTATGTAAAACCGTTAGTGAAAAAATTGCTTTTCAACTCAGGCTGAGTCATGGCTCTATTACATAGTAAATGTAGAAAGGCGGTGAAAAATCTGTTATTTTAGGTAAAAGAATTAAATTATTATGCCAAGTACGTTATCTATAAATAGTATATTTTATCTGTTTGTGTCTAGACTTACTTAGTTAAATTAAATTTACAGCACTTTTTTCTAGTTTGATGGTTGATTTTAATAGTAGTTTAACATAATCTTAATTATTAAAGAAGCTAGAAAGAAAGTTGGAAGAGTGAGAACGATTTTTATATACCTATAGATTTAATATTTTTTTTTACAAAGTATTTTTAACAATTTAAATTGTTTATCTTATCACTTACTAACTACTCACCTTTGCTTAGCTTTGGTTTGTCACTAGTGAAAAAAAAATCTATCCAAAAAACCATATATTTTTACACGATAAAGTCTGTATGCTATTCCAAACTATAATCTATCTCTCTATTATCTAATGATTGAATAACAAATATACCTATTTCTAATTTCTAAGCTTTCCTACTTAGGTATACTATTAGTAAAGATGAGATGAAGAACTTTAAGATTAAATCTTAATTAATTTGACACCCCAAAATGGACAATAAAAGTAACATTCATATTTTCAGTTAACAATTTCTTTTTTACTTTACAATCTTTTACAAACAAAAGTTGATTGTACCGAAAACTGGGACAAGCTGCGGAATAACAGAAGTTTAAATAAAAACGTTGTTTTATGCAACATCTTCCAAATTTTTCTCATATAACACTTAAAACTTTGGTCAAATAACTAAAACAATAGTGTCAGTATATACGAGTACAAACGTACTTTAAAAACAGATTTCTTTTATGAATTACTAGCTGCGCCCCGCGGTTTCACCCACGTAGTTACCGTTCCCGTGGGATTACAGGATTAAAAAGTAGCCTATGTCTGAAGGTCTTCTCTATCTGTGTACCAAATTTCATCGAATTCGGTTCAGCGGTTTAGGCGTGAAAGCGTAACAGACAGACAGACAGACAGACAGTTACTTTCGCATTTATACACATAGACTTTTATTTATATTTTATTTATAGACTTTTTCATAGAACGCTATTCAGGGTGAATTATGGTGGTGTAAATATATGGCTAGACTAGGTTTTATCCTTTAGGATAAAAATTTTACAAACTTAAAATGTCTTATTTATTTACATCTAAGTAATACGTATCAAGCTTTAAACTATCTGTGCAACAAATTTCATTTAAATCGGTTCAGTAGTTTGTGCATGAATGCGCGACAGACAGAAAGAGTTACTTTCGCATTTATAATATTAGTAAAGATATAGCTTAAAAACGGATAAGAAATCAACGATTTCCAAAAGTAGGTTCTATGTTTGTCTGCTCATACTTTTTTTCATACGTGCACTATTTATTGTCTCAGACTTTCTTGAACGATTTCGTTTATTTAAAGTTTATTTAAATTGCATGATAATATTAAACTATACTTAGTATATAATAAAACCCTGAAGTGGTCCCCAAGATTTTGCATGAGAACACAGCTTTCCTTAATGTGAATAATGTCCTCATGGACGATTTTGGCTACATCCGCCAATGTCAATAAGACTAGCCAACTGCGTAGAAATTATAGTGCCATTAATAAAGTCGATGAGACGGCAATTTGACAAGACAAGACCTGTGAGAGATTAGATACAGGATAGAGCTACTGAGAATATATTTAGAAAATTTGTAATAACTAACATAGTCTCAAACCCAGGATCAAATGTGCATCATTATGATGATCTATCAGTGATTATCAGATATAATCTTGCAGTATTGAATTTTACCACAGCTTTATAAATTATTTAGCATAGTCTTAATTTATAGTAGCATTTCTCGCTCCTTTCTTCGCCCGCGTTCTAAATACCGAAAACCTAATTCTTTCTGAGTCGCGCGGTACGGTACCTCGCAGAACTAACAGTAGTTCTTGAAATTAGCGCGTTAAACCAAACAAACAAACTCTTCAGCTTTATAATATTAGTATAGATTACATTATGATTATAATATTTTCTTCCTTAGAAAACTTAGCAGAAGATAACGTAGGTACTGTTGTAATAACAACGATTTATATAATAATAGTGTATATTTAAAGTAATTATATTAGTATTAACAGTGGTAACATTGAGAGGATTTTATTTTATGTATGGCAACTTAGTTTTTGCTCTTCCGTTTCACACTTCACTTGTTATAATAAGAGGTTAGCGTCATGTGCCATGTTTGTTTTATGTAAAGAGAAGAATAAAGATTTTGTTTTCATCGGGTGTTATCATTATAATCCTTAACAGGGTTATGGGCCCAGGACCAAGAAAAGACAAAGGAATAATATATAATATAAGAAGATTAATATTTTGGTAAAATGTCAAACGACAAATACCCAATTGTCCCTTTTGCCGGGGATAATTTTAGCTCCTGGGAATTCCGGCTTAAAAGTATCCTACGCAACAATGGTGTTCTAGAAGTAATAGAAAGTGACGCATTATGCAAGTCTCCAGAGAAGAAACAAATGGAAGCTAAGGCTCAGGCCATTATTATAGCAGCGACAGCCGACAGCCATCTTGAATATTTAAAAGACAAAACATCTGCATATGAAATGATTAAAAATCTAGAAGATAATTTCAAGAAAAAAGGTACAAGGTCAAAATTATTTTTGCGAAAAGAATTGAGTGAAATCAAATACACAGAACATACTTCGTTATTAAATCATTTTGTCAATATGGAAAAATTATTTTCACAATTAAAAGATGCCGGTAGTGAATTATCAATGGAAGAAAAAATTAATTATATATTGTTATCAATGCCTCAATCTTTCGAAAATATAATAACGGCACTGGAGACAGTGGAAGACTTAAAGCTTGATTTTGTTAAGAACCGACTTCTTGGTGAAGAAGAGAAACGTAAAAAAGCAATAGTGAAACCTGTTGACACCTCGACATTTCTGTGTTTCGGATGTGGACGGCCAGGACATAAGAAATTCCAATGTAGAAGCAGTCAACAGATGGGGACTTGGCACAACAATAGCGAATGGAGACGTGGACCAGCCCATGGAGGACGTGGACCAGCTCATGGGGGACGAGGATCAGCCCATGGAGGACAAGGACCAGCCCATGGAGGACGAGGTGCTACCAGAGGAAGTCAACTGCATTACAGGTATAGAGGAAGAGGGAAGTCTTACCTTACTGGAACATCGGAAGATACAGGTTGTAATAAACATGTTAGTTTTATGTCATATAATGAAAACTTAAAAGAGCAGGATATTATTAGATGGTGTATAGATTCTGGAAGTTCTTCTCATTTAGTAAATGATGTAAATTTATTTTATAATTATTCAAAATTAAACAATACAGTCAAAATATCAGCTGCCAAGAATGGTATTGAGTTAGAGGCCGAGGGTAAAGGAACAATTAAGGGATATATTAGTGAATATAAAATTGAAGTTACATTAAATGATGTATATTATGTACCTCAATTAAGAAAGAATTTATTGTCAGTTTCACTGATGGTTAAAAATGGTTTAAGGGTTCTTTTCTGTAATGGGGAAGTTAAAGTTTTCTCACATATTGATGAATTGTTAATGGTAGGCTATAGATTGGGATCTCTTTATTTTATAGACTTTAAAATTATTTTTAATAGTTGCAATTACAATGATCAATCAGATAAAAATGAAAATTCTGTTGAAGTATGGCATAAACGTTTTTCTCATTTAAGTTATAGTGGTATGAAAACATTAATAATAAGAAATATGGTAGATGGTTTAGATAATTTAAAAGTTAAAGATTTGGAAAATAGACATTGCGAACCATGTGTTCTTGGTAAGATAACACGCCTTCCTTTTAATGGTAAAATGTATAAAGCTAGAAAACCCTTAGAACTTATACATACAGATGTTTGTTCTGTCAGCCCTTCTACCTGGGATGGTTATAAATATTTTGTAACTTTTATAGATGATTTTTCACACTTTACTGCGGTATATTTATTAAGAGAAAAGTCAGAAGTTTATGATTATTTCAAATCTTATTATAATTATGCTTGTAATCATTTTGGGCATAGGATATTAAAGATAAAGTTAGATAATGGAGGTGAATATATATCTAGGAATTTCAGATCTTTTTGTGATGATAAGGGAATTGTATAGCAGTATACAGCTGCATATAATCCTGAGATGAATGGAGTAGCAGAGAGGATGAACCGTACTCTCACAGAGAAAGTCCGAACTTTATTGTTAGATTCACAACTTCCAAAAGAGCTTTGGGGTGAAGCACTTCGTTATGCTGTTTATGTAACAAACAGAAGTCCCACAACATCACTTGATGTCACGCCATTTGAACTGTGGGAGGGAAGACGCCCAAACGTATCCAATTTTAGAATATTTGGTTCATCTGCATATGCTCATATTCCCCATAAACTCCGAATGAAATTAGACCCTCGTGGAATAAAGTTAAAAATGGTTGGATATGCACCAGGTGGATATAGGTTATGGGATAGTGATGGAAGGAGAATAGTTATAGAAAGAAATGTAATTTTTAGAGAGGAAGTATCTCACAATTTAGAGTTTCCTAATGTAGTTGATATTGATAATAAACATTTCTCAGAACAGAAAGAAACAACGGACAATAGTGGTGATTCTGAGAATGAACCTTTAATTTATGATAATAATTTGCAATCAATTCCAGAACAAATTGAAATGGATAGTAAAGTGGAAACCAATGTAAAAGAAGGGAGAAAGAGAACTAAACCTATATATTTACAAGATTACATTACTGAAGACCCGGATTTAGATGAAATATTGATGGAATCTTTCGTATCTTGTTCAAATAATAATATACCAGAAAATTATAGTGATATAGAATCTTATGATGATAAAAACATGTGGTATGAAGCTATTAGTGAGGAAATTAAATCTTTAGAGGATTTTATGTATGGCAGTGTTTAAAAAGAATCTTAAGATATGTCAAAGGTACTATTGATTATAATTTAATATATAAAAAAGATTGTGATTCTCAACCTTTAATTGGATATGCTGATGCTAGTTTTGCTGTAAGTAAAGATAGTAAGTCTATCACTGGTTATATATTTAAGGTTTTTGGTAATTCAGTTATTTGGAGATGTAAAAAACAGAGTTCTATAGCGTTGAGTACAACGGAGGCCGAATTGTATTCTCTTAATGAATGTGTTATAGATGCATGTTGGATTAGAAAGTTATTGAATGAATTAGATATTGATTGTAATACTACTGTTATTTATGAAGACAACAAAAGTACAATATTTTCTGTATGTAATCCTGATCAGAAAAGAATGAAACATATTAATGTAAAGTATAATTTTATTAAGCACAAAATTGAATCAAAAGAAATTAGCATTAAATATATACCAACTAGTGAACAATTAGCAGATATATTTACGAAACCTTTAAACAAGAATTCTTACAAATATTTTGTACAACAGTTAGGGTTAGAATAATGTTTTTTGTTTTCTGTTGATTGATTGTAGATTAGTTATATTAGTACAAAGATGAAGCTTAGAATATTTATTTTTGTTATTGTTTGATTATATTGATATAAATCATTGGGGGGAGGTGTTGTAATAACAACGATTTATATAATAATAGTGTATATTTAAAGTAATTATATTAGTATTAACAGTGGTAACATTGAGAGGATTTTATTTTATGTATGGCAACTTAGTTTTTGCTCTTCCGTTTCACACTTCACTTGTTATAATAAGAGGTTAGCGTCATGTGCCATGTTTGTTTTATGTAAAGAAAAGAATAAAGATTTAGTTTTCATCGGGTGTTATCATTATAATCCTTAACAGGTACACGTATTCAGAGCAAGTTGGTATGCTCTATATTGATAAATGATAAGTATAAAACAAAACAAACACAATTTACCCTAAGTTGAATATTGTTATCGTGTACGCCAAGAAAATTGAAAAGAATAATGCTATCATTTCAGATTTTTTTTATGGATTTATATTGAATTTAGGTTCCCAAAATTTGCGGTGCAATGATAATTTTATTTAAAATGTTGAATATCTGCGTATATCTAAAAAAATTGCGTGTATCTAAAAAACGTTTGAATTTTCGACAGACTAGGTATCTACTGGTATTACTCACGAATGATATATCCCAACTTATTCCAAGTAGCCGTATATTTTAGCAACAAAACTAAAACCAAAGATGAAGATCAAAAAGCCCGCATCGATTGTGTTTACGTAACCTCCCAAATACGTAAACCTTTCTATACCATATCGACTATAGATTTAATAGCGAAGGGTTTGGTACATGTATCATTGTTTGTGAATAGGTTATAGCTTTTGTCTATAGTCTTATTCTTTATCTTTCGGAAAACGCTTTTTCGCTGAGTGGAGATAGAAATTAAAGGTAATATGTGTTATTTTTTGGAAATATATCTTTATTTCTATTTTTTATCTATTTTTCTTTCGATACTATACGTTATTAGTTTTTGCTTTCGCTTCAATCATTTATTATTATAAAAAAATATCTATGTATTTTTGGCGGCTAGAACTTCTCCATAAAAACTCAGTAGGTGGTTAATTATGTCTAATTGAAACGATTTCTGAATACTGACTGCTCTATTACTCATAAGGAACCTTCATTATATACTTGTAGTCATGTCAGTTGTCCGTCTCCTTTCGCTTCAAATTAGAGTAATTTTACGTTATATTTTAAGCAGCTAAAGCTTATAGAAAATATTATACATATGATTAACATTATTAAACAAAAATATATTCACTCCTTTCTTTAACCCTATATGGGTTATTTACAGTTTGTATTGGTTTTATGTCAAGACCGATACGCCCTGTCTGCTAGTCACTAGTATCGAAGGGTAGTGAAGTACTGATAACAGGTAAGTACTTATTTACTTATATCTATATCAAAGTTTGTTGTCTCGTAATACTTAGGGTGGAATGACATGTTTACGTCTTAATATATCAGGCATTTCCATCGGACTAATAAAACTTCGTCTGATTTATTAAATAGTGGTGATATTTTCATATGGATTCTTTATAATCGTATTGAATTTAATCAAGTTGGAGGTTTTAACGTGAAATCTGAATCTTAGTTATTGAAAATTATCTATTTAAAGATATTTTAAGTTGCCGCGCGAACTAGCACTTGCCTAAAATGGACTATGCTTCAACCCCTAACATTAGAGCATGCCCTATACAGCAATATGACGTTAAAAGAGACTTTACTTTTTTCTATATTGAGTGGATTATAGCGTTTGGCTATAAAGTGGATATATTAAAAAAAATGCTTTTTGGTTTTCTAAATGTGGTCTGGTGAATGTGTCGAAGTAAAATATACGTAATGATGTGTGAAATAAACAAGCTTTATGAGAGAATTCCCTTTACCAAACCTGAACTTTGCTAATTAACTTCTTAATCTTGTTAGAAGTTAAACGACGAATAGCCTTCCTTGTAAACGCTATATATAGACAAATATATTTTTAAATTATTAAGAATGCTTCATACAAATAAATTCATATTTCTTCAATATTATACGACTTATCCTTTCATTTAGGCTTATCATTTAGGTCTTTTCGTCTTCACTTAAATTTATTAAATGAACTATAAGGTTCCACATCATATTTATTGTCTCTTCTATAAATACATGAAAGCACTTTTTTTTGGAATACTACTATGTTATTCTTATTCATCAATATTTTCCTTTACTCTCATATTACAATGATAATCTGACCCAACTCGAGTCAGATTAAGGGGATGAATGACCGTCTGGCGTGATTTGCCTTTAGATATAGCTGTTTGTTACAACATAAACATCTTGAAAATACACTTAAGTATCAGCCTAGTCCGTGATTTCAACCCATAAAATCTAAATCTTCTAACAAATATAGTAAAAATATTACCTAAATATGTATCTACTTATGAATGAAACTATCTTTAGTATTTTAACACGCATTTATTTAGATTTTTAGTTCCTCATAAATAAAAAAATAAATAATTAAATTCCGCTACAAAATCCCTAAAAAATAGTTTCATTTATAATGTCAAATATTCATGTAAACCTAAGACAGTATTATTTATCTACTCGTAACAAATCGAATGGAAGCAATTTAAGAAAAAAAAACGCTCTTTTCCATCACGTTCCTCTAGAATATCAACAATAAATACTATCATATAGCTTGATTTTGCGATTGTCAGGCAATTTTGTTGTGTTAACATTTTGTAATAGTACTTTGTATGCGGAATACGTCGCCGCTTTAAAAGGAGCCAAGTGATCGAATTGCTCACGTAGTTTCTGGAACATCTTCTTAAAGAACTGGTAACAAGTAATGAGAATGTATTGGACATAGATAATTTATACATTAGAGTATTTAAAAGTTAAATTACGAATGTATTCTACAAGAATAGTGGAAGAAACTATTTCAGACTTTTATTAAAGTTATACATATAATAATGTTCTTCGACCGGTTTCGCCCATGGCGGCCAATCTCGTTGAGACTGGCCAACTGCGCAGGAGATATAGTGCACAAGTGTACGCGCAGATACAAGTGTACTCTCTGTTCCTGTCACTCTCATACTCCGGTGGGACGACTACTCGACACGCCGTTGAGCATGCTAGCCACTACACCATACTATATTCATACCCAAAATGAGTAAAAATACGATTTCCCTCTTTCCTAAGTTACTTAATGAACAGTGCCCATAGCCCAATATAGACACATAAAGGAGAAAAATAATGAAGCAGATCTCTAATCGAATCGAAGATACTATAGAAAATTTGTACTGACAAGCTCTCAACTCTGGAATCGAATTTACATTCAGATAAAGATATAGGTAATATTTAAAACATATTGTAAATACTTATAATCTTAAATGTGAACCAAAACTGAAGCTATAAACATAACATAACATAAGAAACAAAAATTTTTTATCCTTATTCTGGAGACTATCATTTTTTATTCCTTATCAAAAAGCAAATTCAAATCATAACAAGTTGAATTAATCTTAAAGTAAGTTTAAACGCTGATTAATCGTCGAGTTCCTTAGGGCTAAGCATTATGAGAGACTCCTTTGTGGTTTAAAGGCACCCACTTCATAAATTAAGAAATTTACGACTTGTATGTCCCGGTTTTAGCCGTATTCAGATGATTAGATTAGATAAAGCAATATAGCGTCAATTTTTTAGCAATTGCCAGTGTGTATTTTTTTTTCCGATGTGTCACATAGTATAAGATTTTTTAAATCACCAAATAATAGCTTTTCAGTTATAGTATCTCGCTCGAAACGTCAGCTTGGAAATGTCTCTTTGCATCCATCACTGTCCATCGTTGCATATTAATTTTCATTTAAATCTATGAATGCAATATTAAAAATATTTCATTGAAATCCAATTTTAACTTATTTATTTAGTCCTTTTAATGTTCCACTGCTGGGTACGGCCTTCCTTCAACACAAGAGGGATCAGACTGGCTCCAGATTCACCACGCTGGCTTAGTGCGGGTTCGTGGACTTCACATGTCGTCCGAAAACTTGCTAGGTTCTTTAAGACATGCAGGTTTCCTCACGATGTTTTCCTTCACCGTACGACAAGTGGTAATCATGTTTGAAATTATTCATACACGAAAATTTCAGAGGTGAGACATCCGGATTTGAACTCACATCATTCAGTTATCCAAGTGAGCGTGGTACTACTGAGCCACTACCGGTTTTATTTGTCTACTGACATTAAAATAAGTCCTTAAATCACTTTTCAAAGCTAGATAAGATTTCTCATCATGATCTCTTTGAGTCACCCAACCAAAGTTCCAATATCTCAAGCAATCTGTACCGTCTTTAGTATTTCTCTACAAACCATGAAAATAATATAAAGTTAATTCGCTTGGCAAGGTTGTATTGAAAAATCAGTTGTGTGTTGACCTCATCAGTGCTATTCGCAACATAAAAACAAAATGATATTTTATACTTTGCAGGTGCTCTATAAAAACCATACTACAAAACCAAATATCAAATAACACAACAAGATACTCCTATAATTCAATATCTATTTCCAGAGAAGCTTGTAATTATTATTAATTAATTGAAGGAGTTTTACTCGTGACGTTGTGTAACAAGAGTTTGTGAGTTTTTGTACTGTGTTGTTACCCATTCGTACATTTTCAAACAGCTCCAGTGCTTTTCTTTTGTTTTCTTGTCGAAAGTGTATCGCTAGTATATTATATTGTCCTAATAGATATGAAATATAAATGTTAGGATTAAAACCTGCTCTTGGCACTGAAAATCTTTCTATAACCTATATTCTTCGATATGTTAATCTATAATATCATGACGACCCGTTTGGGTGACCCTACTTTCTTGCGCTAGCGGTCGTGAGTTCGAGTCCGCTGGGAGCATTCATTTGCCAAGCTCGGATGTTTGTACTCCAGTCATGGGTGTTTATATATATAATATATATTTATTTAGTTATATAATATGTAGTATATCAACTATCTGGTATCCATAACACAAGCTTCCTTCGTAGTTTATCACGTAACTAGATGGCGCTGTGTGTAATAATATCCCAACATATTTTTTTTTATTTATTTATCGTTTTCGGTGTTGTTCAAATCAATATATCTTGTTATTCAAAAATATAAAGACAACATATTTGTTAAAGGGTTCATACACACTGTATTTTTTGAAACTAGCCTGCTGCTATGATTTTTAATTATTATAGTTGTTCTATAATAATTAAAAATTTCGTTTAATATAATTTTTATTTTTCTTTTTTAGTTATCTTTATCCTTACACTTATTAATGTTTACTTAATATTATGAAAAATGATGTTTAAGAAATAAATCTATTAAAACGTTATATTTACGAGTGCTTTCCCCAAAATGATTAATGATCTCACTTATAGTTTTATATATAATATACATATATGGTAAAGCAAAGCATGAGGAGTGACGATCCATTTATCAATGGAGGAGAAGACATGTCGATTATAATGTAAATTTGTTTTCAATTTCCTTGCAAGATACTCGTATTTTTTTATATATTATCATTATAAAGTAATAGTATACAGTTATAATAAAATTTATATATGTATGATCAATCTTAAGAACCACCAAACTCCACCAAATAAAAAGCTACTGCTTCATTTTTTAAAATTAAATCAAGTGTCTTTCAAAATATAAAATATTGTTATTGAGTAATTTTTGCCCCAGCCTTCTCCTGTGGTCAATACTTTCTCTTTTATACCAATTATTATCCAGAAACAATACACCGGAAGCACATTATAAGTAGGTACAGATATTATAAGATTGTTAATTAAATGTTGCCATTCATAAATAATAATGTATTTTAAACAATAATTATTAGATTATTACGCCATCTGTTTAGTCTAGATTATCTTATTTTCGTTATTTGTGGTGACCCATTATAATATAATGTAAATAGATTTCAGTTTAGGCGACATCTGTCAGATCCTGAATCCCATGTTACATCCCATCGTCTCGACGAAATAGGTCACGGCCAACTGCCAAACGTTGGCATACATTTACATATACTACTGTATAGTTGCGAGGTAGAACTGGATTCTTTGTAAGTAAACAGATTTTATTTTCAGAAAAATACTCATTAATAGAACCACATTACAAATAACTAGTGATTTTTTATTTTACGTTGATACATTAACACACAGCACCATTTTGTTCCATGGAAAGCTACGAGGCTTGTAGATAGTTGATATACTACACATAAACTAAAGACTAACACTAACTAAAGTAACACTCTTGAAATTACTACAATACAAACATTAGTGCTCATCATAGAAATGAATGCCACGAACTGGACGTGAACCCACGACCTGGCACGTAGAGTCACTACAAATTGACTCCAAAGTATCGTAAAATTCTTGTAACCTATCGATACAATGTATGTAATACTTTTTTAGATTTACTTAAATATTTCACATTTTTAAAATATTACGATTTTAAATTTGATTTCTAAGTGTCAATTGTCTCATGGTAGTGAAATAGAATTATGATTGATGTAAAACATATGGAACGTTGGGAATCAATACGCATAATAAATCCATAAAAACACGCTTTCTAGATTACATATTACATTATATACGAGAACATATTACATTATAAGGTTCTTAGGATTTGGGAAGAAGGTATCGGGGGATCCTATTATGGATTATCCGGTTTTATATTATAAGATCACATCATAAGGCCAATTATTATTCATCTATACATATTATAATAAAAATTGAATATTTTTTGGAAAAACTAATTTAAATAGACATTATTAACGATACAGAGGCCGAATCTGTAGTTTTTTAATTTTTTGTCTATCTATCTGTCTGTGACCGTATCACGATAATTTTGATGTTTTGTTTGATTATAGCTGTTATCCGGGTCTACATAAAAATACTTTTTACTGCACGAAAATATCTCAATTCTGAGGAACTAGCACTTTAAATGTATTCTCCGTTAATATAATACATCTATACTAATACTATAAAGCTGATGAGTTTGTTTGTTTGTTTGGTTGAACGCGCTAATCTCAGGAACCACTGGTCTTAACCCTTGATTTACCCGGTGACTTCATACATACACAATTGACCCGGTGGAGTCCCCAGGACTCCCGGAAATATAATCGTAAATTTAAAATGAAATAAAACTTTTTTTGAATAAAACGCTAGTAATATATATTTATTATTTATTTGGTCTTACAATTGCATAGATTTTTACTTAAAATTATAGAATCGCAGCCTTTTATTAAGGAACTTCTAGAATACGGCACTTTTTGTAACAAAATTACGAGACCTAACTTCTAGTCTCAACATTTCAAAAACAAAACATTTTTCAATGTAATTTTTAACGAAACATAACAAAAACATAATCAATTCTTATAAAAAGCAAAAAAAAGAACATAGTTAGAACAAAAAACAAAAACGTGCAAGACTTTTTAGTTTCTGTTGGTGACACAGTCATTGGATATTTTTTTATATAGCTAAGACACACAGGTTAGTACAACTATGGCAAATATACGCATTTTTCCATTTTATCCGCGGTGGACACAGGTAACAATACTTTCTCTCATTCCGGGGAAGTTTCTGCTCATTATTGATCTCGACAGGTAAATGTAGTGAAGTTGGAGTGTCTTATATCTTGTCAATTGTGTCAGTTTTCTTGTTTGTCTAATCATTTGAAGCTTTGGTCCAATAAACATAAGAAGAAATGCTTCTACAGGCGATTGAGCACCATTTTCAAAAACGGAGTGTGGTACTCTTAGAATTCTTAGAATGTCCTGAGATTATGTTCGAAAATTTCTCGAAGGTGGTTTCCTTGCCCATTGCATCTGGTTTTTGCCGTAATAATAAAGTTTATTCTTATTCATATTGATATTTTCATCATTATCTGAATAAACTAAACAGAGCTGTGGTCTGATAGCTCGCAGTCATCCTCGGATTCTGACACCATGTCATAAGGATCTAGTCTCCTAGGCTGATTCAACGGTATATTTAGTTGATTCCCATCATCTGTGTGACTGTCCCTTAGTTTTTTGAGTCATTTGATCACTACAGTCTCAGCACCTTCATTAAGGACGTTTATAGTAATACGAGACGCGATTATATCAACCAAAAACAAAAAAAAAACACACCCTAAAAATACCGTATATAGGCTAAAACTATAACACTCATACCCCGGTGGAGTCCCACGGACTCCACTAGCGTGTTTATTTACCGATCGGAGCCGCGTGCATCGACATATGCTCACCTCCGCGTTTGGCACGTCACTTTATGAAGGTACTGGAACGCACAATTTGTAATTCCAAAAACTAAAGATTTTATGAGCATTGAAAGTTTTCATTGGAGTCCCAGGGACCTACCGGGTCAATTAAGGGTTAATTGAAAAATTATTAGGCCATATTACATCACGCTAAGACCAATAGGAGCGGAGAATTAATGAAAAATGGTGCAAAAACGGCAGAAAAATATTTCTTTTAATTTTTAGCCTTTACAACGCGAGCGCAGCCGCGGGAAAGGCTAGTATAATATAAAATCTACACATTAGGTTTCCGGTCTTTAGAACGCGGGCGGAGCCGCAGGAAATGCTAGAACTTTACTAAATACGATGTACTGGATTTATAAATAGAAAACAAATAACCTTCTTTTAATGAAATTCCGCTGTAAATTGCCAAGTTTCCCCAAGTGTTGAATAAATTTTGTGGATCGGTTCTTGACGAACCTTAATTATTGGGTTAGTGACAATAATGGTTGTTTGCGTTCCTATCTTAATTACGCAGTTACTTCAGCGTTTAGACGATTCGATAGTTAGATTTTAATTTATGATATAAAAGTTTGGAATGATTTTGAAAACAGAATTTCTAAGCTCCACTTCAGAAAGTTCAACCAATTATAGTCTAATAGTTGAAAGCTGTTTAAAAGTTTAGTTCAAACCAGAGAAATAAGTAAAATAGGAGTAGTATCAATAGCTATATAATCAAAAATAATTTTGAATTCAATGTATCACGATCCATACTTTGAATTCAAAAACAGGCTTTTAAAACAACAGTATACAATTTTGCCTTAACTGCTTCGGTGGTGTAGCGGCTGTTCACGGTCGATGTATCGAGGGTCCTGGGTTCGAGTCCCAGATCGGGTCAAGTTTAGTTATTGAGTCGTTTTGTTTAGTAAGCCTCAGTAACCGCCCGGAATTGGAAAATGGGCGGTGTGTCACCCCCGTGCCTCGGAGAGCTGCTCGTGTCGAACAGTTGTCCCCCCAGAGTATGAGAGTGATAGGAATAGAGAGTGCACTTGTGTCTACGCGTACGTGTGTACTTGTGCACTATAATATGTCCTGCGCAGTTGGCCAGTCTCAATGAGATTGGCCGCCGTGGCCGTAATCGGTCGGAGAACATTATTATACAATTTTGACAAATTAAATTAAAATAAAAACTAACATAATATAATCTAAATACCAATTAAAAGGCGGCCATGTAAATATCATACCATACAAGAGCAAAACTTTATTACACTTTTCATTCAAAATGCTCAGTCACGTTACCCAGCGATGGTATCCCCATAATCCTTTAATCGCTTGATTCGATAAAGGGTTTTCTAAATTCCACCCCATTAGCCACGTATGACAAGATACTGTTACATAAAAGGTTGGTAAACTACGACACATCAAGTTAGTGTTATTGAACAATTCTGAGTCCCTAACGGAAAATATGGTCCATAATATAATAATATCTTATTTCGAGTCTTCCCTTCCTACTAACTGATACAAGAGTGAATTTAACTCTGAATAATATACGATCCACATTTACTCATATTTGCATGATATTAATCATAAGTGAAGGCAGTGGTAACCCAGTGGTTACGCGTTGGCTTAGATAACCGAGTGAAGCGGGTTCAAATCCGGATCTCGCACCTCTGATTTTTTCATGAGCGAATTATTCCTAACATGGTTACTACTTGTCTTACGGTGAAAAAACTTCGCAAAGAAACCTGCCTGTCAGAGAGAACCTAGCAATTTTACGAAAGACGAGTGAAATCCGCCAATCCGCACTTGTGCAGCGTGGTGGGCTATAGCCTGATCCCCACCGTTTTGAAGGGACGTGAAAAAAGGGCTGAATATAATCATAAGTGGTCGTTTTATTCTGTTTATCTATTTTCCAGAATTGCGTTAAAAAGTTACAAGTGAAAAGTTATATATTTTCTATGTTGTATCCGCCAATGCAAGGAGGTACGAGTATATCGAAAAGAAAACACTCAGTGGCCTTTAATAATATATAATAATATAAGCAAAAACTTTATTAAATGAGTATAGATATAACAAAATTGGCCCATTTATATTTTAAAATAAAAACGACATTGATTCAAATATTAACAGATACTTGATATTTCCAGAAACTTTCATAAGACTTCTATGTATACAATTGAACAATCCGAGACACTCCAGGAAGTCTTCTTTATGATACTTTGTATAATACACTTCATTTTTTGTGGCTTCATACAGGTGTATTTTATTATTTACTAGCGATTATCCATTACTTATTATACAATGTGGCAATAAACAACACTAACTGGCAAATGTAATATAATGAATGTAATAAATGTAAGTAATATTAGCCTAGCCATTTCGGGTTCATTCAAATCAACCCAGACGTTTTTTAATGAGTAAAGGAGTAACAAAAATCCACACATACGGAAATAGACGTACAACCTTATACATTTTTTTCATAGTTGTGTGTACGTTTAGTTTATAGTAGTATAAACGGTAACATGAATTCTATATTATGGAATGAAAAACTTTTTTATTAGCTTTCCTTCGACCTTTAAAATTCGACTTCTACAAAACCTTTTGCGAAAACATAAGTTCTTCAGATCAATTAAATGTACCTACCGCTAGGGATAAAGGTCGCACAACTATATAACAACTTTAAAAAAGGTTGAATACATTTTCTATTTAATTAAAAATAAATATCTAATTTTAAAAAATAATAAAGATTAGGGTCGACATTCCTAAGTTAAATATTGCATTTACATGTTACCGAAAGGGTGAAAAAATTCTTGTTAAAATGTGTATATATTTTTAGATAGGAATAAAAATATCTGTTTGATATATTGGTGTTTTGAATAAGCTCTTCAAAGTGGATCAATATTAATTAATAATTAAATAACATTAATTAATTCGTTTATAAAATATGTAGTAAGTACCGACTAATTAGTACTTATAGCTTATTATATAGGTTGGAACTTCCAATAAGAATGATGACATTTCTAAAATCCCATAAACCTATTATATCTGATAGTAAAAATATTAGAAAATCGAAAGCTAGGATAGATGTTTGTTACCCAATCAGGCCAGAACATGTGAATGAATCTGAATAAGCAGAGAGATAAATTATAGTCTACTAAAACTCAAACCCAAGACTTAAATGGCATACATACTTGTAGAAAAATGTGAAAGAAAACGGCACATTGATGTAATAAAAGCGACAACTCCATCTACAAAATAAAATAAAAAATTCTGCCTTTAGCCTCGTCGACACTTTTTAATATTCAACGCCACACAACTAAGGCAGATGGCTGAAACAACTACGTGTTGTCTGAAGAAATAAATCACGAGTTTATAAAACTTGAGAAAAACGTAGCAGTTTGATGTAGAATATATTTACGAGCACACGTCCGTGTACTTGACAGTTTAAAACAGCGTTTCTCGCAATTGCTGAAATATAATATTATAACTAGACTTACGCAGGTGCTTCCTTCATCTTGAATGGTTCAAAGAAAAGATTTATTTTGGGAGGAACTTTCGCAGACATGTACAGAATAATCCGAGTTTTATCATAATCGGATGAATAATTCAAAAACGCATAGATGAAAAACAAATGAACATTTACTTTTATTTACATTTATCGAAAACATGGAAGTTACCCTCGGATCTCTCTCTTTCTCTCTCTCTCTCTCTCTCTCTCGGTTATTACTCATAATATTAGTAATATCCTAGGCTTTTTTCGCCAGTTAGGTACATACATTGAAGGGAGATTTCTGGTGAAGTTAAATCACTTGCACCTACTGATTTATCTTATAGTTTAACATAATTAATACAATAAAAAAAACAAGAAAAGATCATTATAGGTACAACAAAATAGCAATTGAGTGTTTAATAGATTCGTCCTCTGAATAGTAAGAGCAACGCTATATTGTAAAAGTTTGTCGATCATATTTTATATAACATGGAATTTAGCTGTAACCTCCTTGAAATCACGATTGTATGACAAATGGAGACCAAGCATGTTGTCTCGAAATTGACGGTTACATAATACTTTGTTCTATATCAAAGACAAGTTGAGAAGTTTTATTTCTCATAATATCTTAGCTTTTTATAATATGTTTTTAATTTATATACATCTAAATATATAAAAGCCAAAGGTCACTAACTCACTCATTGACTCATTACGAAATATCGAAACCGTTTGATGTATAAAGATGAAATTTGAGAGGGAGGTAATTTATAGTTAGTAGACATTCGCTAAGAACTTATTTTGCGACAGTGTCAAATTAAGGGAGCTTAGGGCGCTTGCAAGTTTTTTTGCTACAAATTTTAAATTTGTAGGGAACACCTAAAGACGAACCCGAAAAAAGCGTGGGTAAGTCGCTTGTAATTATATAACGTTCATACAGAAAAAAACATTTTAAGCTGATTATTTTAATATTACTTTTACTGAAACTATCTTTTTGGATTTTGTCGCGGATTTTATTTGGGTTTTTGGTTCCCGACGCTTTGAATGCTTTACATCAATCATGGTCAATGGTCACACACAATCTTTACACAATCTAAATAAATCCAAAATCCAAATAAATCCGCAACAAAATCCAAAAAGATAGTTTTATTATAATATCAAATATTCGCGTAAACTTAAGAAAGTATTACTTTTCTCTCACCTTCCTGGAGAGACCAGGCGTAGGATCGTCGAATTCGAGTGCTCTCCAAAGCACGGGGTGTAACACTGGCAACTTATAAATGTTATATGTTATATATAATATATTTCTCAGCTCGAACCTTTGATCTGTCTTGGATTATTGCTGTACAATGCACTTGCTAACCATCTTTATCACAAGATAGTAAGTTTCCTCTTTTATATTAAGTTATTTGTCTTATATATTCAGTTATTTTCTCATATATTTTTAGTTATTTCTGTAATTGTTAAACAAATCAATAGAAAGATTCGATTTCTTACATCAAACAGTTCAGGGAATTACTAAGGATTACTTTTACATCAAAATTCACACTATATTCTAAGGGTATCAGTCAATCTGCCAACAGTTGAACCTACCATTAGTTAGAAAGCTCATAAATATTCAATATTTTCCTTTGTTATTTTCAAAAAGACGCCCTATACTTTGGCTGACAATAGAATCTATGGTTTTGAAAATAATGTTTCATCAGTACAAAAATTACGTTATTATTCATTATTTCATAAAAATAACTTCTCGGTAACTGTTACGATTGTATTTGATCGTCTAATTATCTTATAAGCTTTCAAAAAAAGCTTTAAAGATCATGAGATATACAAATTGGGTTTTTAACTTGTGTATGATACGCAATAGCGCTTCGCTAAATGAGAATCAATTTCTGAATTTAATAAGTAGTAGTCTCTTGAAAAAACGGCCAGTTTATTTTTTATTTGATTTATTTGTAAAAGCACACTTACAAAAAACATATACAGCATTTTCTAATTAATTATAACAATATTAATATGCCTTATATGCATGTCAATAAAAAGTGTACATAGCATTTTAACATTCAACAATTAAAAATACAAAAAATCTAAAAAAATGAATGAAAGAAAAATTACAATAATTTAACCCGTTTAGCTCAGTTGGTAGTGACCCTACTTGTTGTGCCAACGGTCGCGGATTCGAGTCAAGATGAGGGCATTCATTTGTCGAGCACAAATGTTAAATAATAATATTTATTGATAAAATAATATTTGTAGTGTATCAACTATCTGATATCCGTAACAGAAGCCTCGTTGCTTACCACGGAAGTAGATGACGACATATTTATTTATTATTATTAAATAAAATTTAAGTATATATATATAGCTGTTTGTAAAACCAACCCTTCAATTTTATTAATATGTATAGAATAAATTAAAATCCGTTACGTTTTTTTATAAATTCTATTTTAAAAAATATTCTATGGCTTTATGTGTATTTCTGCGACACCCTGTTTTATATTCTTCCAGATTTAGACTCATATTTTATTCAATATCAGAGCAATACAGTATGAAAATACATTCCAAATTTTAAACGTGCGTCATATTTGTATCACAGACGACTTAGTAATTGTTTAACAATTTGCATAATTAATGCATACTATGTATATAGCTTCAGAGACGGTCTGTCTTTTATGTCTTAATACCATTTTCTTTCCTATATAAAGAGTTTAGTGATTTTTTGTAATATTACTAGCGTGTTTTCCCGGCTCCGCTCGAGTGTTTTAACTCTGAAAATTTTCCACTCCTAAAATTCATAGTCTATTTTTTCAGTCCGTTTTAACATTCCACTGCTAGGCACGGAGCTTCAAATTTCAATACGCAGGAATCAGGTCTTAGTCTACCATGCTGGCCAAGTGCGGGTTGGCGGACTTCACATGTTTTTCGAAAACTTGCTAGGTTCTCTCAGACATGCAGGTTTCCTCACGATGTTTTCCTTCACAGCAAGACAAGTGGTAATCATGATAGAAATGATTAGCACATGAAAATATCAGAGGTGCGAGAGCGAGACTACTATTTCATAGTCTAGTATAGTCTAGTAGAATTTGAAGTATAAATAGCTTATAATATATTATTTTCTTCAAAAAATGAAGACCAAAAAACATAAAAAGAATTTCAAGTCGGCTTATTATAAAACACAAAAAAGTTTATTATAAAACACTCAAGGAAGTTCGCAACAATTTCAAAAACCATAGTATTTTATATGTATGTGACGGGTATGTAAATAAGCGTATGGAAAATTTGGTGCCTATACTGTTTGCCAATCCTGCATCAGATGATGGAGAATCAGGTCTTGATAATTATAAATGTTTAATAATTGTCATGGATAAGGGGAACCAGTATCGTGTCATTTCTTTAAATTCAAAATTATATTAAATTATAGAACCGAATAAAAGAAAATTTTTAACACCTTTGATAAGAGGAAGTGGTACTTGTTCGGTTTGCAAGATTTGACCGAAAACTTATACCAACTCACAAAAATTCCAAGTTAATAATTATAAAAATTGGCTTTACGTCAAAAAAAGTAAATTACGCACATTTACAAAGAACTTTGTGAACGTGGCAACATGAAATTAATTTCACCAAAACATTTATAATTCAATATTTTTTACAAATGTTGTATTTTATTTATGAATTATTTAACGGTTGAACGGATATTATAGAAGTACTTTAAATTTCTATAATTGCACGAGAGAGTTACAAACATACAGATTACAGACACAAGCTACAGAATATATAATATACCGTCGTATAAGTACGTGTGTGATAGCCCTGACAGATTAGCAACTCCGAGTAGTCGGGCGCTGTAGGTATTTATCGCGGTAGGTATAGGCGAGTGACGGATGCCTGCACACTCACACGCACGGTGCATACGCACACATATAATAATGCAAAAATAAAGAAAGTAAAAATGTTTTGATCCTTGAGGGACGCAAAAAAATATTTACTAATAAAATTAGAGTTCATAAACTACTAGCTCATAGCTACTGTTTTACGCGACTTTATGCCGCGCGGCGGGAAAAAAATTAATATAAAAGAACTAGACTACCTATCTTAGTTCTGTAAACGGATATTTCTAGGTTAACACGTTCACTGCGGCTGTTATTTTTCTATACTTTCCATTCATGCGGTACAAGGTCTATACACCTGGTAATAAAACTTCATTTAAGAAACTTAAATCCTTTTTTTGGCTTTATGTCAAAATATATTTGATTTTTTTGCTTTGAATATTAATAATAATGAAGTAATTGACATACACCTGAAGCCGTTTGTAAATAACTTGTTTAGTTTAAAAATTATAGCTATTTTTAAAATACAGGGTCTATGCACCCTGTACCGCACTGAATATGGGAAGTCTGGTGCGTATTTTAGGGATGTGAAATAAAAATATCGAGTCTTAATTAAGTTTTAATATAATGACAAAAAGAAAAAAACAAGCATGATTTAATGTTTTTCAATAAAGCATGGATAACAAAAGTTTCTTTTAGATTGAACACATTCCGGTAATTTTTTTTAACTTTTTGTTAGCTTAGCAGATTTTTCGGTAAAAGGTTCGGAGTTTTTCGTAGCATCCAATTCCTCTTCTTAACACCTTTTATTAAATTGTGTTTCTTAATTTTTCGCGCGGGTTTTCAGAAAGATAAATTTATCAATTTATTTTTATTTATAGGTGTATATGTGTGCGTGGATTGGATGTGGATGTGTATGTGTGCATACGTTTTCGTCTGCGTTGAAATTACCTGTATCATTGTCAAAGTCCTTTTTTGTAAAAGAATAAAATATATAGTAATGAAGACTCACCTGTCTTTGATCAATCAATCTATGATTAGATTTAATATTAACCGCGTTACTGTCCTCACAAAAGTGTGGATTATTTTTCTTCGGCACCTTTTTGTTAGTCCTATGTCGATGCCTGCGTTTCTCGCGAATGCAAGCCAACACTAGCCGCGCGAAGCTAGCGTGGGGTGCGGTACCAGGTGCGCGAGGTACAAGGTGCTTCGACCTGGTTTCGCACTGTGATGATATTTTATTTCTTCTGTGCGGTACCAGGTTTATAAGCCGGTATTAAGGTAGGTATACCATTGGGTTCTATTTAACAAATACATCTTAGATATATATTCATCTCTTTCCTACACCGAACCAAATTGAAGTTATGCCTTCCGCGCGACAGGGAAGTCTACACTTTTCTTAGCCGCACTGTACGCGAGACGTAATACAAGGTGTTTAGACCTGGTAACGCAGTGAACGTGTTAAATGGATAATGTATACAGAACGACGACCTTTCCTTTTTAGAATACCTAAAAAAATAGTTTTCATGAAAATATAAAATATCTTATTGTTTAACAGTAAAACTAGTTTAAAGAGTATATAATACAATAGTAAAATGCAACAAATTTTGTAAAATGTAAAATATAACTATAAAGTACGTATTAAAACAACGTTCAAATACTTTCAACTGTTTGAACCATTTTATGCAAGTCATAAAATGTAAACAGCCCCATATATGTACAATGTAAATTTTCGTATATGTATAATATATATGCATACAAAGTACTCAATTCCTCATAAAACTTTATATTTGAGTATCTAAAAACATTAACTTTATATTGATAGCATGAATCGTTGAAAAGTTCTATCGAAAACTTAACTAATTATTGAGATTTCGCGTGAGTTTGATACGGTTTTAAAGAGAAAAATACGTGGTCGTAGTAAATTATAACTTTGGAAAAGTTTTGCGATTTCATTCATGCATAGGATGTTATACTCATACAGATTTATTTCACACTAGAAAACCCGGCCCACTTCGCTGGACGTATGTTAAAATAAATTAAAATGTTTTTATAATTGTCTAATAAAATTAGCCTTAGTTACTTCTTATACCATTAGCTGCGAGTGAAAGTCCCGTCAAAAATCACGGCTCTAGATGATTACATATTTTTTTAAAACAAGCTAGCTTCTCTAAAATCCCTCATGAAGCCTATAATTTTCCTAGTATGAAAAAGTGCTCGTTTGTCTGTTTGTTTGTTGTTTTGTTTGTTTGTATGGTTGAACGCGTTAATCTCAGAAACTATTGGTCCAAATTGAAAAATTCTTTTTGTGTTGGATAGTCCATTGATCAAGGAAGGCTATAGGCTACGCTACGAACAACAGGAGCGGAGCATCAATGAAAAATGTTGCAAAAACGGGAAGGACGGGTTTTAGTTCTGCCAGTACCATACCGCGCGACTCAGAAAAAATTTGTTTTCGGTATTTAGAACGCGAGCAAAGCCACGGGAAATGCTAGTATAGGTATATAATACAGAGCAAACCAAGAAGCTGACTTTCGTATTTACAACATTAGCAAGGATTTAATCAACTCAAACAACACTTAAGTCAATGACTATCAAAATTCAATGAGGAAAGGATTTCTACTTAAATTATTTCTCCGCCATTAGTTTCAATTTACTTGCGAAGTAGCAATCAAGATAGTTTATTTAATTGTCCCTATCTTTGCTTTAAAATTGCCGATTCCAATTACAAGAGATTTGAAAATAGCTTATATTTTCTTTATTTTTTTCAATAACGGTGAATTTATTTTACTGTTGAATCTATAGTATAGATCCATTTTCATGACTCCTTTTAAGAGTTTGCTAAGATCATATTGAAGCTCCATCCTTTACCTATGCTTCATCGTAAAATGCTACGAATTATCAGTTCATCTATTACATACATTATTATACACTAGCATGCAGCTTAAAGTTGGTTTCGGCGGTAAAAGTAATCTAAAACAACCCATAAATTTCATCAATGTGTTGATAAGTTGTGCGTTTAGTAGATTAAATGATTATTTCAATTCTTACAAAATGTTTTATACCCCATAAATTTCTTAACTATAACTTTCGTTCAGGTTTATTATTGTTAAGAATTTGACAAAAACAGTAAAAATATTTATCTATATAAATATATAGTAATAATAGTTTCCATTTTTTATGAAACACTAAACTGCTTACATGATTCGAAATTGGTTGGAAGACAGGAGAAAAAGATAAGATAAAGCGTGCGTGGGATCCTAATAGCCCCAAAATACCGAATTGGATCATTGTACTATTTGAAATAGTAGAGTGGACAAATCAACCATAGAGTCTTGATTGAACATGTCTTAGTATTTAGTAATTTATACTATAATATTATAAATCTGAACTGTTTGTTTGTTTGTTTATTTGTTTGTATGTTTGTTTTTTTTTGTTTGGTTGGTTGGTTGTTCGTTTGATTATTTGGTTGAAACCGCTTATCTCAGGAACTATTGGTCTAAAAATTATTTTTGTGTTGGATAGTCCGTTTACTGAGGAAGGCTATAGGCTATATTATATCACGCTGAGACCAATAAGAGTGGAGCATCAATAAAAATGTCACAATAACGGGACGGGCGGGCGTTAGTTCTGCGAGCTACCATACCGTGCTCAGAAAGAACTTGGTTGCCGGTAATTAGAACGCGTGCGACGCCGCGGGAAATGCTAGTTCAGTATAAAACATAAGGCAGTAAAACAAGTAGGCGAACCACTAGATGCCCCACAAGAATCTTATTCCAATGGTTCAAAGACATTACACTGAGTTTTATTATGGATGCACCAATAAAATTACACTTTTAAATCCTCTTGAATAAATCTGAAATTACCTGAGTGGGACGTTCTTTGATGCAAGTAGTACGTAGCAAACCTGCATTCGTTCTACTACTTGTAGTCTAGCAAGGTAAAAAGATTAAAGGAATGAATGGAAGCTTATGAATAAGGTAATTAAGTCAAAATGATTATATTATATTATATTTTTAACAGGAAATAAATACAAACTTCCATTACAAGTTTTTTTAGTTCAAATTAGTCCCTAGGTACGATTTAACGGTTTTCACACAACACAATCAGTTCTGAAATTTTAAATATTTTCAGGTGTTATTTCTTCTTTTGCTTGTATTTTCGGTTATACTAATTAAAACACTCCTTACATGCCTTTAACAAATCAAAAAAGGATTACTCAAATTGGTCCAGCCGATTTACCGGTTAGCGAAACTAACGGACAACAATCGATTTTCTATATAGATATTATAAGAAATATGAGTCTTATTGCAAGAACTTCATGTAGCTGCAACGTAGAGATTTATAGCTAGAGCAAGTCCTTATTTTGTTGGGCCAAGGTCCATCATATTCAGTACAAGGCCTAAGTAGATACGATAGCCTACTTTTAAAACTAGTACTAACTTACTAAGCAAATATTGCAGTCTGTAGATACCTGTAACAAAAAATATATATTAATTTTCAATGCAAAGTTAGTGCTTAGTCAACAAAGTCTCGTCATAATTACTTGTTTAAGAATTAAAGGTTGATTAAACAAATTTCCAAATTTCCAAAGAAAAATTCTTGAAGCGGAAAAGAACAAGGGGAAGTTAAATTTTTTGAATGTTGGTAATTAATGAACCGCTTAATGGATGTCGTCAAGCTAACGAGGGCGTTAACCGCATATTTTTGACTACAGAGATATGAAAAAACGTTAAACGATTACTAAACGGTTCTTATATTTTTTAACTAGTGACCTATCCGTGCTCTACTTAGGTGCATTATTTTAATGTGTGTAATTCAAATCATTTATAAAATCGCATACTTTTAAATTTCAGTACTTTTAAGTTCTTACTGTCAGGCAAAAGGTTCTCCAAAATGTTAAAAAGACTCGTTTGGCTCAGTTTGTTGTGACCCTATTATATATGTAGTATATTAACTATCTTGTATCCGTAACACAAGCTTCCTTCGTAGCTTATCACGGAACTAGATGGCGCTGTATGTAATAATATCCTAACATATTTTTATTAATTAATTTTAAAAGTTCAGAAAAAACTAGTCTACTTTGCTTACGCAATACATGTTAGCATATTTTTTATTGAATATCCCCTTTTTTTAAATTACAAAATAAAAGTCTTAGAGGTGTGAGACCTGGATTTGAATCAGCTTCAATATTTTTTAAAGCTGGCGCTTTTCAAATAAGGTATTAGTGTCTTATCACATTTATTTACTTATTATATTAATTAATATTAAAGATTACGCATAATGTTTCTAAAAGAGACCAACAAAAAGGCGTAATTTATCTTAAAGACTGCCGATAGCGGTTCCGAAACGTGTTACGAATTAACTCTAACAAGAATAAGAAATCATTGATTTAATAGTAATTTTCTTGAACAGAGTCTCAGTGATCCAATTTATAATTCACCAGCGACCCGACCTTGTTACATCAAGCCCTAACTCTACTACCCAGTTTGCTGCTCACCAACTTTTACTTTCCTTCAACTTATTAAATATTCATTCAAATATAACTGAAAGTCTATCTACTTATAGATCAATTATATAATATGAAGCAAAACCTTAGTCCATATGTTTTATTTTTTTAAGTAACAAAATGGAATTTATTCCATAATTCAATTTTAGTCGTAGTTCACTCGAGTTCCTATAGGTGCTCCCTGCCCAATTTGAAGTTTTTAACACAAAAACCCATCCCGTAATAAAAGTGAATAAAATTACTAAAATAAAAATAGCCTAAGTTACGCATTATAACATTAGCTATCCGCGAGTTAAAGTACCGGCAAAATCGGTCCAGCCTTTTCAATTTTGGCGGGAAAAACAGACAGACAGACAGGCATTATAACATTAGCTATCCGCAAGTTAAAGTACCGTCAAAATCGGTCCAGCCTTTTCAATTTTGGCGGGAAAAAACAGACAGACAAGCAGGCAGACAAAAAACTTAAAATCGATTTTTTATGTAAGTATCAGTATATCAGTGTACTAACATATTTATTTAACTCTGTCTAATAAACTAAGTCGGCGATGTTAATGTACCAGACAATATTAATAACAAAAGTTCTCGATAAGATCACGGGCTTCTTTCGATTTTCTTTTCTTAGTGTTATATTACATTCCAAATAAAAACATGCCTAAGACATGAAATTTCAGTTTCAGTATGACTGTTACAGTTGAAATTCAATAATCAACTAAATAACATATATTTTACTCCTTGTTTCATTCCTATACTGATATTATAAAGAGGAAAGATTTGTATGTAACGAATAAACTATAAACCAATGGACCGATTTCAAAAATTCCTTTGCCATTAGAAACCTACATTATCACTGAGTAACATTGGCTATATTTATTACTAGCAGAACCCGCAGCTACGTTCGCGCGATCTAGGGATGAACCCGAGCGAAGCGAAGGTGAGTCGTCAGTTTAATGTATATTATGCAATAGTCTATATTCTTATCTACACAAAGACAAATTCTTTTCTAAAAGGCCTTTACATTTTTCTGAGCTTTAACGATTTAATAAAATTCTGTAAAAAGAACAAAAAAAAGGCACCGAGACTATTGCATTTGTATTACTTGTATAGATTTTGTATATTGAATGCCTTGGATGAACAGTAGCTAGCATGTACAGCTGCACATCGAGAGGTCCCGGGTTCGAGTCCCGGGTCGAGCCAAGTTTAGTTATTGAGTCTTTTTGTTTAGTAAGCCTCAATAAGCCGGGAGTTGGGAAGATGGCGGTGTGTCCCCGTCCCCGTGGACATTTTTTAATATTTCTCTTTTAATCAAAGACTCGAGAACCCTTCGAAAACAACAACAACAAAGACTTATGTAACTCTTATAGTCTAAACTATTCCTGAAAACTTCCCGTCTCTCACCAGAAGATCTCTAGACCAATGAGATACTAAAATATAACAATGTCCAATATTGAGAAAGTGAACTTTAAAAGCAGCGGCACATTTCTCATATATGACGCGGAACTGAACGACTTATTAACTTCCAAAGTAGCTTACAAAAGATTTAATGAAAGACCGTCGGTTTTACTTATACTTAGACTACATTTTTATTTTATTTTACGAATTGTTTATTTTATAACTTGTTTATTTATAATAGTAAATATACTTTTAATCGTACATATTCTATGCTACTTGAAAATTTTTAGGTTTGGTTTCAGACATTATTTAGGAATATAAAAAGGTAACTTTAACAAAATATTCAACAGTATTTTCATAATTTTGCTTCTAACATAAATCAAAACTGTTAAAGCAGGTATAGGCAGAAATAGATAAGTATTCACCCAACTTAATTCAGCACACGAATGAGTTGATATAAAAAAAAATGACTGACAGGGACAAGGGGACATGTTTATGAGCAAATATAACACAATCTTAAATAAATATTAATATGTTGGGACATTATTACACACAGCGCCAGTTAGCGTGGTAAGCTACGAGGCTTGTGTTACGGATACCAGATAGTTGATACACTACACATATATAACTTTAAATTCATAAATATTGTAAATATAAACACCCTAACTGGAGTACCTACTAACATTCGTGCTCAACAAATGAATGCCCCAGCGGAACTCGAATTCGTGACTCCTGGCGCAGAAAGTAGGGTCACTAGTCACTACAAATTAAGCCAAACGTATCGCAAAATATTTTAAGTTGAAATACACTGAACAATCATCAAACATTTTTTACTTCCGATATAAACGTTACGGTGACTACGACGGCCACAAAAAGAATAAAATATAGATAAATATTATATCTTTCTATAATGCCGGTGAACTCACGTGGCGAGTCTATCTATCTATTCTTAATATCATAAACGCGAAAGTTTGTAAGTATGGATGTTTGTTACTCTTTCACGTAAAAACTACTAAATGGATTTTAATGAAACTTTACAATAACAAAATAACTCAATCAAAATAACACATAGGCTACAATTTTTAAAGATATTGTGCGAATTGTCCCAAATATAACGATAAGTGTTAAGTGAGTATTAAAAAATCTACCATCTGCGAGCTATTCTGGCGTGCGCTGCCAAAAACGCTAGAGTTACACATATTTAATGTAGTACCGGCGATTCGCTTGGCGAGTCCAACGTGACATGTATGCGACATACGAACGAACTTACAATTTATATTTAATATTTATGTATTTAATTTTTAAGTGAAAAAAGAATATATATGTAATATAAACACAGCACATAGTGATCTATAAAACTTATACGACGTAACATCACGACATCTCCATAGGGAACGTTTTCTCAGACCTCCCTCACGTAGAGGGAAGTGAAAATTGCAATAAAGATACGAGTCTCTATCGCTTATTTTAATACAAAATTTTATTGTATATTCTTATATATACGAATGTTAAAATATAATTTATATTTATAAGGTCTGTAAAAATGATATGAAAAGGTGGCAGTGGTAGCCCAGCGGTAACGCGCTTGGAAAGTGGTGCGGGTTCAAATCCGGGTCTCGCATCTCTGATATTGAATCATTTCTATCATGATTACCACTTGTCATACGGTGAAGGAACACATGCAAACTAACTGCATGTCTGAGAAAACCTAGCAAGTTTTCGGAAGACATGTGAAGTCTGCCAGCACGCACTATGCCAGCGCGGTGGACTATGGCCTGATCCCCCTCGTACTGAGGTAGGCCCGTGCCCAACAGTGGGACGTTAAAAAGGGCTGAAAACGTATACGTAACGTATTCATCATTTAAAATTAATAGCCTAGTCTCACACCTTTGAGGTTTTCATATATCAATCATTTAAACACGGTAACCACTGAATAATACGGTAAATGAAAATAATGTGAGGAAAGCTTCATGTCAAAAGGAAACTTTCTAGTTCAAGTCAAAATATTAATAGTGATGTTAAAAATATTCAAACGGTACATATCTCCCTTTATCATATCTAAACATAATGTTCAGAAAGAGCGGGCACGAATAATTAAAATAGAATTTTACTTGTTCACTTAAACTAAGTAGGTATACTGAAATAAATAACACTAGAAATATAAAAATGAATCTTAACAATAACTGAATTATTTAACAATAACATTCAACACAAAATGAAATCACTCCAATTTTCATAGATATAAACTGTGGCAAAAAGTATGCATATTTTTTAATAAATATTGGCAAAGTGAATTGGGTTTATTCCAATAAAATAAAATATCTGGCTTTTTCATATATATATACAAAAACAACGAGGTATTTTTTAAATACTTGGCAAATGTTTGAAATGTTACAGAAGCCAAATTAATGTAAATTATAGGAATTCGTAGTCAGAAGGCAAAAACTGTAAGTCCATAGCCCGTATGTCGAGTAACGAAATACGAGTAATGTCAACAAAAATAGTTTTTTAAACATCAGCTATTGTTTAAAATCTTTTAGTTTTCTGGTCCGAAAATTCGTCTTAGCGTCTCAAAATATTATAAAAACTACTGTTCTACAACGAAGCGATTTTAAAGTGGACAAAATCATCTATTATTATTAACTTCCTAAATAGAAACGAATAAATGTTATAAATGTGAAATTTCGGATGGATGTTTGTTACTAAGTCACGCCAGACCTGCTGAACGGATCTGGATGAAATTTGGCACAGAGTTAGGTTATAATATGGAATAGTATATCGGTTACTTTTTATATATAGAAAATCATACACTTTCCGGATATCCATACTGTTAAAACTATTGAGGAACGAAAAACAGCGAAACGAACTCAATAAAAAAATTAATGAATTGTTGCTGATTAATTTTAATTATATTTTATGGAACATTACTAACAACTAGTGTTGTTAGTAATTGAACCTTTATTGTACGTACCTTTAATATATACGCCTATACAACAGGATCCCAGAAAACGTTCAAAAAGCTTCTATTGCTAAATTGAATGAGGTGATCGCCGCCAGGCTATTTCAACATATAGTATTATTGTTAATATGCAATTTAATTTAAACAAAAGTGAGATTAAGATAAAAAATAATATTAGTTCTGCTGAGTTTCTTTCGCCAGTTCTTCTCAGGTCAGAGGTTTATTCTTTCCGAACTGGTGATAGACTCATGAGACTCATAAGAAATTGTAACAATATTTTGATTTGATTAGTAAATTCTCTCATCTGACTAGAACATCTTTAGAGATATATCCTTGAGTTATATAAACTATTTATATATATTTAAAAAGTAACGTATGTTCTTTATCCCGTTGTAGTGTTCAAGGAGGACAAAAAAACTTACAAACTTACTGCTTAGCATATTTTTTTATTATTAAGATTTTAGGGTATCACTGACAGTTGTATTTATTTATTTTCCAATACTATAACACTCAGTTCTCAGGATGTGACCTCGTTAGCAGTCGGCGGAGGCAGCCAATATTCCGTCCAATCAATCGCCTTGAACTAGGTCGACTGTCTTACGTTAGATTAAAGAGAATATTATGAATTATATTAGAGAAACCCTTTCTATTCCACATCTTTTTGTATGAACAAAAAATTTGTGATGGATACTACTTTTATATGTAACTCAGTCTTCTGAAATTCAAAATGAAGATGTTGTCTACAAATTTACCTACTAATATTTCATTAAAAGCAATTGAATACAATTAAGAAGAAAAATTATATTTTTTAATACTATTTGAATTCAAAAACACCCTATTACTATACTCTATATATCCATTACTTTTTTGATATGAAAGAATGAAACAAATCAACAAACACACAAACACAAACATTTCTACAGATAATTATAATAGTCAATGTTTGTAATGTGAAAATAACAACTTACAACTGAATGCAAGTGAAAGTATACATGGTAGAAATAAATCTATTTTACCCGACTACGGCAAAGGTAAAAGGAAGAGTAATAAATTGACTTACAGTATACAGCTGTACTATGCTTATGTGGTACAGAACACAGTGGTGAGACCACGGCTCTACCTTGACCATTTTTGTACCTATGCATGTCTATTTGAATTTTTCTTCTCCGATTTTTATGTGAATTTTTTTCTTGTTTTGTTTTTGTCTGTTTGTTTGTTTGTCTAATATACAAAAAGTATATGTTACTGCTACTTTTACTAGAAAAATAATTCGGTTTTAATAAAATATTAGTTCAAAAACTTTGGACAACTTTTTTGAATTTAAATAGGTACAAAATATTTTATAATTTTATTCAAAATTCACTATATCAATGGTAATCAGGGATCTAATTCATTTTCTACAACAATGCCATTTTGCCTTGACACGTTCCACACAATGCAAAAATTATTTCCACTAAAGCCCAGTGTGCCACAACTCGACTGCAACCTCTCTACGTTCATTAATTATGCAGATATCGAAGTATGCCCTTCTGTAGAGGGAGAGACAAAGAAACTTTCAATTATAAGAATGTATGAAGACAAGGTCTCTATAAAGCAAAATCCTCAGTTCTTTACTCTCCCGGAGGACAGATTTTAATATTTAACTAATTTTAAATTAAGCCAATCAAAAAGCCGGTGCCACGCAATGTCGAGAGAAAATTAATGCATGCCACGTTCCCGAAACGTTACAAATTGGATTTGTACAAGGAATCTGTTCCAAACGTAATAAAGGTAAGGTTTAGAGTTTTTTGCGCAGAACCCAAATTCTTTTGCTGAAATAAAGTAAATTTAAGGTAGCTTATGTTATTGTTATCACTTGTTATCTATTCACTATCACTAGTTGTCTTTATTTTGCTTAAGGGACGTGGGATGGCGCTGGGAGGGGTGGGTATGGTTCTGAGGAAGGGGGGATTATGGGTTTTACTAATAATACTTACTTATGAAACTATCTATTCGGATTTTGTCGCTAATTTAACGTGACCATGATTGCTGTAAAGCATTCGAAACGTCGGGAACCAAAAATCCGAATAAATCCGCGACAAAATCCGAAAAGATAGTTTCATTTAGAATACAGAGTTTTTATTGAAATTTGGCAATGAACAAAATCATTTTGGCCACAGTTAGGGAAAATGTATACGATATCCAAAATTGGAGAAAAAAAACAATTTTAAGAATCGCGTGTCTATAACGACAAAAGTAAAAAAAACTAAATATTATTTTTCTATTCACGATTCAATGAAATGTATACTATATAATACTAAATACTAAAAATAAATACTTTATAGAAAAAAAATCAAACGTATACCACTTAATTGATAGAAGATCAAATAAGAAATATCACATATAACAGCCACTTGTAGAAATGTAGCAGATCTTTGAGGATTCGAAATAATTGCCTCTTATCAACCTTTGTAGCAAAATACTCCTTTCATAAATTCTGTGAATATTTTTTTCTCTCGTACAAAGTAATACTGCTACAAAATATTACCAATGTTAAAAGTCCTAGATGTTATTAGCTTTTATTAACCGACTTCAAAAAATGGAGGAGGTTCTCACTTTGACTGTATTTTTTGTGTGTGTTACATTATATATTATCTGGTGCTCCTCAGAACTTGGTTCTAGGGTAATCGATTTTGATATTTTTTTTTAAATATTACTATAGATGATCTATACTATTAATTTATATTAATAATATTATAAATGCTAATGTTACTCTGTCTGTGTTACTTTTTCACACTTTCACACAAACGCTGGACCGAATGAAATCTTTAGTATCGAGATAGTTTTAGACCCTGGGAAAAACATAGATCAGCAGTATACATAGTACGTACATAGTACTTTGTACTAAAAAAGGAGGTAGAAATTTGAATGGGGAATTATTGATATCCTTTTAAAGCCCAATAATTGGTAGTGATTTTCCATCAAAAGTCAAATAGAAACAATTCAATCTTACATAGAGTATTAAAGCCACGATAAAATGAATGCCATATATGTATGTATAATTTCAATGTATTCGGAAATACCGCTTGAACAAAAGACTCCATTTGCATTTTAACGCTTCTGAAGCAAAAAAATTGGCAAGCCTCCTTTAACCAATTTCGTACAGTATAAGTCGTATAAGACTGTCTTACAGTTATGGTAATAAAGTCATCATTTCGCAACATTTCACATAGTAATAATACTACCAATATTTCTTTTGCCACATTCATTCATAAATATGCATCTAAATTAGTATATCTTAACATTATAATAAAGTTGAATCGGCAAAATACTGATTCACTCCATTTAGACCAACACTTTCCATATTATTTCCATTTATATATCTTCTTATAAAGAAAATTGCGATCGTTTGTCGGAATGGCTACGACAATTTAATAGATGTTTTCATTGGGCGGAGAACTTGGATAGTGACATTTTCTTAGACTAAGGTAATATTTGACGTTTATTTATATGAATCGATATGTTTCATGAATAATGACAATGACCAAATATTTTGTTGGAACAATTTTGATGAGATTTTGAGAAAATCGACTGATTAGCATAGTGTTTGTTTCTTGGTAGCGTTCGAGATTTTGAAAGAGGGCGAAGCCTACTGCATTAAAATAAAATTCACATAAATCTACGAAAAAATGGTTTTTTTCTTTGTTAAAGGTGTTACAGATATGAGTCTTATGACTAAATTACAAAAAGATACTTAATTAGAATGTATATTTGATTTATTGCTTATATTTTGAGATCAGTGTTAAGGTTCATTTAATGGTTTCATTTCATTTCATTGGTAGTTCCAAATAAATTAAACTTGTTTTTGACTTTCAACTAACTTTTTAGTCAGTAATTACTGGATTGAAACGGCTGGACGGATGAACGCACCGCAGACGTAACTCGCTACTTTTAAATAAAATGTGAATTTAGCTAGAGATTAGATAAAAGCTGCTTAAATTGTAAAATTTATTAATATTTCATAATTAAAACAAATATATAATATCAAACATATATATTAGAAAGACTTTATGTGTGTTAGATACTTCTTCACTCAATTTAGAAGATACTCTTTGTATTATACAGATTGACCTAGTATAATTTGGCATATAGATTTTAATACATATGTATAAATATACTTTTGCTATTGCATTAACGATAAGGCTTAGCGGTAAACCAATAAAAGATCACTGCGTGAATCTTTGTGTGTTTTAGTGTTTAATATTAGTGTGCAGAGTATATTGTTAGCTTGTATTTATTTAATGCATAGTTAATAAGAACTTGTATTGACGACTTATATTCTATTTTTAATTTAATTTATTGTGAGTTGTATTGACTGTCTAATGGCAGCACTGTCAACTTTCAAAATGTAATAGATAAATTTATGAGGGCGCTGATTAAGTTTTTTATAAGTTCTACTTAAGTGACACATTTCAATTCATTATCTCGGATAGTGTAGATATTATAATATAATTGCTGTATCATAACTGCTGAAACTTTTGCTGTGAAATAATTAAAATAAGAATAAACTAATACTATCTAACGTGTAACTGAAAGACCATCCTGTCGCAGCGTTTATAATATTTAATTTGCTCATAATTAATTATACAAAAACAATGTCCCTAAATTAGATAAGTTGCAGGTACGGTCAGTTCATCAGTGACCGCAAATTTGGTGACTGGTCTGTGGTCATCCATATTGAACGCAGGACGCCAGTTCTAATTAAAATTAATTTTATTACAAATATTTTAAGTGTAGAACGATTGATCGAGCGATGACTATATTATATTATAAAACTAAGTTTTAATTGCGGCTCTGCACGCGAAGACTATTCAAATCAAATTAAATCAAAACAAATCAAATCAAATCAAATCAATAATGTACTGAGACTTGATATAAAATATAACAAAACGGTCTTAAGATTACAATGTAAGTCATACAAACCTATAAAATTCGGTAATAAAAACAGTTACATTCACATCTGCTCTATTCTATACATTAAAAAAGCAGTTAAATTTAACTCTAAGAATATAAACTTTAAACTACCAAAAATCACAACTGCTAACTCTAAACTAGCTGTAACCATTAGTTGGGAGGTTTAAAAGTGGTTATAATCAGTGGTTCTGACTTACAGTAATTTATTATACAAACAAACAAATTATTGGCTTAACTTTACAGCGTATTACCTAGCCTTTAAAACAAATAGTACCTATGTATATATACTACATCACGTAACCGCTACTTCCACTGCTAGTTGCCCATGTAACCTAAAACTTGATTAAACCTAGGCCTTAATTGCAAAGTACAAAAACAGTTTTTAGATATTAGCTTAAAAATAAAATGAGATGGTTACAATTGAGATTAATCCGCGGTAGAAAGTATATGTTGACCCTAATAACTAACTATCGCTATACGGAATTTCATCAAAATCTGTCTTACTATACAGATATACCGACAGATAGACCGAAAGATAGACAAAGATTTTAAAAAATATAAATTATACACTAATATTTAACTAATTTAACTTTTTTCTTTTTTATTATTAATATAATTAAACTAAACATTAAACTATAGATAACTATTTGAATAAGAATTTTCAAATAATGTACAGATTCGACGGAAGAAGAATTTTTTACATGTTTAGATATAGATAAAGAAGTCAAGAACTCTTAGCGTTTTGACGAAATTGAATAAACGTCAAAATATTATGTACTTGATATCGATATTATATATTATATTATGCGAATTTCAAAATGTAGAGGAAATATGAATATATAAAAGATCGTACGAGATGTAAAGTTACCATCTAAATTATTAAGCTATTTCCTTATTGAGTTATTCGTTTTCGACAGATTCAAAAAACAAGGTACCTTACACTTTATATATAAGTTTTTTGGAAAGATTTACACGTGAAAATCTTGCCTTAACAAGAACATATAAACATATTTTCTATATATATATACGCATTTAACTGCCTCGGTAGTGTAGAGACTAGCATGTACGATCATACAGCGAGAGGACATGGGTTCGAGCCCCGGGTCGGGCCAAGTTTAATTATGGAGTCTTTTTGTTTAATAAGCCTCAGTAACAACCCGGAGTTAGGAAGTTGGCGGGGTGTCACTCCCGTGCCGGTCCTGCCCCTTAGCTTTCACTAGTAGTGTCGAGTAGTAGTCCTACCGGAGTATGAGAGTAATAGGAACAGAGTATGCACTTGTGTCTGGCCGCCATGGCCGGAATCGATCGGAGAACATTATTTATATACGTATGAGAAATTGTTTATTGAACTCTGCTAAGATTTAAAGTTTATATATACAAGCAAAATCGAGTGATACTAGTTATCTTAGTGATAAAGTTAAAATTTAATGTAAGCATATCATTAGTTTGAACAAATGTTAGTAGCAAAACAGGTAGTTAATAGTTAACCTCTAAGTGAGTGTTCGAAGCGCCCAAAACAACACCGAGCTTGTCTAACTTTGCTAAGTTTAATTGAAGAACACGGTAACGGTTAACTTACATGTCCTCATATAAATATTGTTTTATTACTTAACTATCGACTTACCCTGGCTTCGCTCGTACGTTTTATTTATTTTCTAAAAAATGTAGCCAAAATTTCTCCTAATAACATCAGCTTTCCACCGAACAAACAGACCGACGAAGATTTTAAACATGTTTCTATTATAAGTAAAGTATATAATTAATTAGTTCATAATTTATTATGTATTTAGTTAAAAGCTGATATTTAGATATTACCTACGTCGGTGGGCGTTGTGTCACGCGTGATGCTCCTAGTACTTCTCCGAGAGCGAAGTGGAACAACCCTCTTGGCTCTATGGTCTGCTTCAGTAGAGCTGCTATTCATTACTAGCATTTCCCGCGGCTTCGCACGCGCTCTAAAGACCGGAAACCAAATTCTTTCTGAATCGCGCGGTATGGTACCTCGCAGAACTAACGCCCTTCCCATTTTTGCAACATTTTTCATTGATGCTCCGCTCTTATTGGTCGTTGCGTTGATGTAATATAGCCTATAGCCTTCCTTGGTAAACGGACTATCTAATATAAAAAGAATTTTTCAAATCGTAGTAGTTCCTGAGATTAGCGCGTTTAACCAAACAAACAAACAAACTCTTTAGCTTTATAATATTAGTATAGACAATATGTATGGAAATACAAAGCAAAAGCTCTGAAAATACAATGTTACCATATAATATCTAGTATCTTAAATCCTTACAAAATTGAAGTGAACATTAAATTCCAATATCTTATCTGTCTCATAGGTATCAATAGAGATGATTGATTACGTTATGTAAACGCCTTTCATATTATTATACAAAAAGCCAGCCATTTTGTTGCTATTGATACGGCTCATTAGATGTGTAGAAATATACGAGTATCTTCTTACATACCTAATTATAAGAATACTCATTTATAGCAAATTGGTAATATTTTAATGGTCGTCAGATGTTTTTATTCAATAAATTGATACATAAGCTAGATTTTATGATGACTAATCTCTATTTCACTAATACTGCACTCAGTTTTCACACTCAAAAGTAGAATTCGATTAACATGATCGACAGATTATCGTGCCTTCCAAAGAAGGAGAAAGTATACAATACACCGATTTCCCGATTCCAGTCTTTTATAGAAATTACACACATATATAAACAAAAAAACAAAATCTACCCAGGAAGCGATCCTAGAAAAATTTGATCTGCAGTCATATATGCTAACTACTGCACCCTTGCAACTTGATCAAAGAATGAACAAATGACAAGCCATAATCATAATCCATCACAAACGTGTGTCCTACCACTTGAAGCAACATACCAATAACAAGAAAGAAATTAAAATTTTTTTTTAATTTTTTATGTTCTTTTTAAATGAAAAGAAAAAAATGTAAACTTTTTAAATGTTTTGAAATAAAATGTATAAATTTAAGGTACTTTAATGCCATCTTGAAATTTTTGTAAATTGTTGGTAGGCACAGTCTGTAACAAGTATATAACCCCCTGAGACGTTTAATACCTTAGTCTCTCCCGTGACCATGATTGCTGTAAATCATTCGAAACGTCAGGAACCCAAAATCATAATAAATCCGCGACAAAATCCGAAAAGATAGTTTCATTTATAAGAAATAAATATTAATAGATCTAGACATATAAATAAAATTAAAGTGTCTGTTTGTAATTTCAAATAAAACAGGTATTTACTAAATGCATATGAGAGTTAATACAGTACTTACATCAAAAGTTCAATTTTCAAAATTTTAATCTGCCTATCCTATGTCAGTCTGTCTGTTTGTTCTGATTAATCTCTGAATTATCTTGACCAATTTCGACGGGACTTTTACTTGCTGATAGCTAAGGTTTTAAGGAGTAACTTACGCTATTTTTATTTTAAAAGTTTTGTATTTATTTATTACAGGATGGATTTTTGTGCTACAAACTTTAAATTTGGCAGAGACGATCCCAAGCAAAGCGAGGGTGAGTCACTTGTTTTTATAATAACATTATTACCAATTGCAAGTAAATGATGATATATTCCTGAAATCATGAATAGCGCAGTTACATCTAATTCCAGCTTCCTACTGAAAGGGGTGGATAAAAGGCTTAGTCATAGAGCTTTTATCTCGTCTGCACTGCTCATGTAAAAGCTTACCTGACGATTTGAGCTCGTAATATTTAAAGGAAAATTTTGCTACTCAATTTGGTTAAAAGAATTTGTTATTCCAAAATTATTAAGCAGTTTTCAAGACAACTAGCGACTGAAGTGCATTTGTATATTGTGTTAGGTAATCCAAAATGTGACGACACGTTTGGCGCAGTTTGTAGTGACCCTACTTTCTTGGGCCAGCGGTCGCGGGTTCGAGTCCCGCTGAGGAGATTCATTTGTTAAACTCATATGTTTGTACTCCAGTTATGGGTGTTTCTATTTATAATATGTATATATTTAAAGTTATATATGTAGTATATCATCTATCTGGTATCCGTAACACAAGCTTCCTTCGTAGCTTACCACGTAACTAGATGGCGCTGTGTGTAATAATGTCCTAACATAAAAAAAATCAATTTTATGCTAAAAGTAATAAAACTTAAAAGTTTGTTTATTTGTTTGTTAGTTTATTTGGTTGAACGTGCTAATCTCAGGAACTACTGGTTCGATTTGAAAAATATTTTTGTGTTGGATTCTGAGTCCGTTTATCGAGGAAGGCTATAGGCTATAGGCTATATACCAATAGGAGCGGGGCATCAATTAAAAATGTTGCAAAAACGGGAAGGGCGTTAGTTCTGCGAGGTACCATACCGCGCAACTCAGAAAGAATTTGGTTTCCGGTTCTATAGAACGCGTGCGAAGCCGCAGGAAATGCTAGTTTATAATACATATCTGTATGTAAATATGTAGAATTGAGCAATAAAATTGTTAAATTATTAAAATTGTAACATAAAAATTGAACGGTTTCTGTAGTAAGTTTATAATTTATATGGTGTTTGTGTGGTCTGTGGAACCAAAATGTTATATCTGTATCTCTGGCAACACCACCTTGTCTGTTGCTACCTTTTTTTTCTTCTTCCTAGACGTCGAACCTAATGTGCGCGCTCTTATAACGATTTAAAAAAGTGTTTTTTTATGGTTTTCTATACCAAAAATAATAGAGCTAATGTAATATAATTTACCTACCTACTATTATTTTAAACAGGCAAGTAATATCTTTGATTCATTTTTTAATAATCTTCGACTCGAAGAGGTAGTTATATAGTTATATAGTTATATAGTTATATATAGAAATTAATTATTAAAGGTTTTATAACGATTAGTTATTAAAAATGTTTTTTTTTAATTGCGCCTCATAATAGTATAAAAGGCACTGTTAGAGATGGTGACGATAATTTTCGTTTGATAAAAAAAACATAATAAAGGTTAGATCACTTTTACACTAGGTAGATTACAATTATTATTGTTAACATAAAAAATAATTAAGCCCCTGAAGCCATTGTCAATATAATAAAAATAATAGTAATCAGTCTAGTACCTACTACGAGTATATTCAGAAATATCCTGTTACATGAATGATACCCACAATAGATAGGATATTAAGTTACCTCTCAATACAAGTTGTTTAAATATAATACATAACTTGTAATAGGTACATAACAGTTTTTGTGTTTGCTACTACTAATAATACCACGTTTGCACTTTGTTCCTAGGTTCGTTTCGATCAGTATGGAATAGAAATACATTAGGTATATGGTATGTGGGCTATATATAGCAGTTTTTGAATTTATTTAACTTACATTTTATTGATTATTCCAATATATTGAGAGTCGTTGGCCGAGACAGAAAAACCGGTTCATTAAATATACCATAAATCGTAAACGGTTATTTTTACAAAAAACTTTTCAGGAAATAAAAGATGTGATATTTTATGCTCTTTTGCGCTAAAGTACGTAGTTTCCGAGATATCAACTAAAAAACTTTTTTCAAGATGCTGCTTGAAGCTACACCTGGATCTGTCAGCATTTTGTGATTTTATACTCAGCAAGTGACTAAACCTTATTAATAAAAAAATGGACCGGAAATTTAGTGCAAGTTTAAAGTTTAATTGACTGGCCTAATATATAAAACATTAGCATTGCAATAGCGACAATATCCAAAGAAGAAAATCCTAAGAATATTTTTAAATACTACATAATACTTGGTAAGTAGAGGCAGTGGTAGCCCAGTGGTAACGGGTTCGCTTGGATAACCAAGTGACGCGGGTTCTGATATTTTCATGTTCTAATCATTACTAACATGATTACCACTTGTCTTACGGTGAAGAAAAACATAGTGAGGAAACCTGCATGTCTGAGAGAACCTAGCAAGTTTTCGAAGGACATGTAAAGTCCGCCATCCCGCACTAGGCCAGTACGGTGGACTATGGCCTAATCCCTTGGTATTGAAAGGAGACCCGTGCCCAGCAGTGGGACGTTACAGAAGGCTGAAAACACTTGCTAGTACCGTACTGAGATGGTCCGCATATGGCCTATAATTCATTTTTTTTTTCTTTTCGTCTTCGATGAACACTTAAATAAATTCCAAGCATAATGTAACTTTTAAAACTAAAGAAATTCGTAAAATAAACATTGGAACGCATAAATTTGCCCAACTAGACAAGAAAACGGATCCACTGCAGATGTGGAACCATTAAGTCGAAGTAAAACAAAGAACACAAAAAAACCCGGCAATACTTTAAAAGTAATGAACTATAGAATTCATGCTAAATACAAGTGGACAAGGTCCGATAAGAGGTTAGCTTAGGAAACACGTCATAAATTGAGTTTTTGTGGCATTCGCGAACGTGGGAAGCGAACGGACCCGATGCCAGATGTTTGACAAGATGAAACAAAAGGAGAAATTTAGCCAATGTGAATGATTGTACAGTTGATTTTGGGTTAAACTATTTTACAGATTGGAAGGGGAAGACTATGGAAGGGGTAGCGTGTAGATCCCGGCGATGGGACAGCGAGGCGGGGATCAAGAGAGAGAGCAGTTCGGGAGTCCGAGGTGGTTGTGCGGAGAGCTAACGAGTGTAGTCTTAGAATTATAAAGTTTAATTAAAATAAATCGAGAGTAGAAATAAATAAATTAATTAAGAAAAGTAAGCGTAATAAAGTGCGACGGACGAGGTGACGCAGTATTTCGGTAATGTACTCCAATCCATTTGTAATTTAATAGATTGTTATAGATTCACAGATATATTGCAACTTATATAATTAAATTGAGAGGCTTAACCTTTAGAGACAACCAAACATGCATCCAGAGACCGGACTGGAGATATTGAGCGAGCTTAAAAGAGTATTGTCTATCTTAGATTGGGAATTATGTCCTTATTTGTGGTTTATATCGCGTATTTACTTTTAATATCATGTAGACTAGCTTGGCGGGGCTAAAATGAAGTAAGGGCTAAAGTAAAGCACCAATAGTCGAGTCCAACGGCAGATTGCCCCGATCAAGGTCTGAAGTTAATCACTTTAAAGAATGAAATAGATAAATTAACCATCTGTGAATCTAGCACAACACTATGTAAATATATGTAATCAAATTTATCGTAACATTAAGATGTGTGTGTCTTCTCCTTCGACAGCAATGTTAACTTGTATATAATTACCTATACATTAATATTTAGTGAAGCGTGTGTGTATTCTAAATGTTAAGATGTACTTAGATTTAAATAGCCCAAGGGTTTTTTCGTTTGAATATGCCGTTTTTCCCTTGCTTAGTATGGCTTTAGGAACGTGAAATATTCGTTCGTGCTTTGAGATAAAACCTAATATTTTAAAGTACGATCTAAATAATCCAACAGTTTCTTTTGATATCACTCAAGTTGTTTTGAGTAAAGAACATATAGTAATTTCGAGAATAAACAGATTTTTGAACCATAATCTTTATTTTATTAATATAATTTTAGTACTCCTCAGGGTGTTTAATAATGGAGGATTCACTCGAAATTTGAACCTTTTCTATTTTTATTAATCAATCCAAACGGGTCATTATTAATACAGCACATGTGTTGAACTAAATCGAGCCATCTCCAATAATAAATTCCCTCATATTACCTAGATGGAATCACGATTCGCATTCCAGAGAGTTAGGTTTAGTTAGCTGTAGATATACATATATATGTGGGTTCGAATCCTACTGGCCACGAGATGTTGATTTGTGTTTAATAAGTTTATACCGAAACCACGACAATTACTCTTCAATCATCTCATCACCTTTTATAATAAATTAAATTAGTTACGTTCGATAGAACTATGAGACTACGTTATATTTTGTTATGTGGGTTCGAATCCCGCTGGCTACGAGATGTTGATTGTGTTTAATAAGTTTATTCCGAAACTTTGGCAGTTACCTTTTATTACATTGATCTAAGCCGATCAATCACTTATCATAATATAAATTAAATTAGCTAAGTTCAATAGAACTATGAGACTACTTCAGAGCTGAATTTAAGAGCATAAAAAGGCCTAATACTGTGCAATCTATGATGATTTGATTTTATTTGGCTTTGCAAAATAGACCGATTGCATTTAGTTACTAAGTGAAGTACTAAGGTCTGAGAACATTAGCTACGCTAATGTAAATATCTAGTAAATTAGCAGAGACTCCGAGAGCCTACGAGTGCAACGAGAGAGACGACAGACAGGTAGGAACCCGAGCCTTTTGTTTTGTTTGTTTGTTAGGAATTTATATAATGCTAGGGTGACCATGATAATTGTGTGGAAAAGGAGACTAGGCAGAGCAAAAGTAGGGTGACAATGATATTGCGGAATGAAGGACACTAAGGTTGATTGGGCTCTCAAAATATATTGACATATTGACTGAAATAGTCAAGAACAGTACACGGTTCCAGCGTGGCGTTCCGGCGGCGATATCCCGGCACACCAATACACGCCATGTCTTACAGATCAACTCCCGACCTCGGTTTGGCCAAATCATATAACTAATAATAAATATACATAATCATAAACCATGGTTATGGGGCGAGCCACGGCTCATAAATAGCCTGTCTTTCGAGACAAGGCAATAATGCGCTTCTCAGCGATAAAAGGGAGTTGACTGTGCCCCAATAACAATGATTAAAGGCCCCTGTGCTGGGCGTAGGGTTCCCCGTGCTAGAGGGAAATCGGTCGGTTACGATGGCCCAAAGAAGGCAAATACATACACCAGCTAATCATGTATTCTAACCTGTCCGTTAGCTTACAATTCTAATTAGTCTTATTCGGACTTCCGAGTGTTGAAGTAACGCTATTTCACAGTTTTATTGAGGTAGGGCTCATACAATACAATGAGCCTCGCGTAGGCAGGTAGAATGGGATGATAGCCTGTATAGTCCACCCAACGTATTGTACTGCCCAGGTGAGCGATGCGTCTCCGTTTACCTTGGGAATCCGCGTAATTATAGATAACATGCCAGATACCCAAGTGTCTTTTATCCTGAAGTATTATTTTCAAGAATTTTTCCTCAAATATATTTAATCACAAATTAACAAGCTTAGACGATCACACCGTACCATCACAGTACCATCATAAAACGTGACCCTTCACGCTGCGCTTTCGTCACAGGTGTGCTCAATCATGCCAAAATTATGGCTGCCAACATTGTGTCAATATAATCTTATATGATCATAAAGCGAGAGCAATAAACCCTTACGTCCGTTTTATTGGATCTAAGGCAATATATGAATATTGACTTTAAATCTTATATGTAGGTACATTGTTCATACATTATGTATAAGGTTCTATGCTTGCTTGTTTGTTTATTAATATAGTATAAGTAATTACGTTGAAAATAATATGTTGGGACAATATTATAACAGCACCATCTAGTACCGTGCTAAGCTACGAGGCTTGTGTTACGGATACCAGATCGTTGATACACCAAACATATAAGTTTAAATACATACATTTAAATACAAAACACCCATGACTGCAGTACAAACATTCGAGCTTAACAAATGGATGTCTCCAGCGGGACTTGAACCCGCGACCGCCGGCACAGGAAGTAGTCATTACAAACTAAGGCTTACGAAAATAAGTGTATAGATTTTCTTATATTAATACTTGCGACTCACCCTTGCTTCGCTTGGTTTCGGCCCTAGGTGTTCTCTGTCAAATTTAAAGTTTGTACCGAAAAAAAAGAACCCTTAGACCTCTTTAATCCGGGCCTGTCGCAAACTCCATTCTCAACGAGCGTATTCTAACTGTAAACTACCTCCCTGCCACACCTTTATATGTCAAGTGATTCTATACTAATGTTATAAACGCGAACGTTTGTAAGAATGGCTGGATGTTTGTTAGTCTTACACATAAAAACTACTGAATGGATTTTAATGAATCAGAATAACACAGAGTACAATTTATAAAGATATTGTGTGAATTGTCCAAAGTATGAGGATAAGTGTCAAGTAAGTATTAAAAAATCTACCATCTGCAAGCTATTCTGGTGTCCACTGCCAAAACCGCTAGAGTTACACATATGTAATGTATGATGGAAATGTTTATCTTAAACAAGCGACTCACCCTCACTTCGCTCGGGTTCGTTCCTAGATTTAGCGCGAGCGAAGCCGCGGGTTTCACTAGTATTTTATTTTTCGTAATGAGTGAATGAGTAACTTATTGCGTTTAAATATTTACAAGTAAATGTTTATAAATTTAAATTTAATTATAAAGTCTTAAGCAGATAAAAACATTTATTTATATTTCAAAGATAAATTTCCTCTGTACTTTTTCTAAATAAATTATGTTAAGTGCATCCTTCGCTGCATTTGACGTTGCCTGCAGCTTTCGAACAGGCTTTATTGTGAAAAGCTTTTGATATTCAGAAATTATTATTCATAAAAATATTCTAAATATATCACGATCTAGTATATTAGTATTTTTTATAACGGTTAAAAGCAAGTTTTTACACTTTATAATATTCTCCAGACCAATTTCGCATGACAGTCAGTTTTACTAAGACTAGCAAACTTGGCAAGAAACCTATCTCTATATACTATATGAGTGCACGAGAAGATAAAATACACACTCTATTCCTGTACTATTATGAGTAATGAGACAGAGGTGATTCGGTACTGTAAAGGTTAGGGGTGAAAAACCACCAACTTCCCAATTTCGTGCTGTTACTAAGAATTTCTTGACAAACAAAGACTAAACTATAGTTAGTAAATAATATTGAACCAATTAAATTTGTACTGAACTCGAACCCAGGACCTCCAGATCTGTAGGCATGCATGCCAGCCACTACACAAATTTGAACTAAATAACAAATATGTTATTGCTATAAAACTAGTTTATTTGAAAATATAAAGGAAAAACTCGTGCCAGGAGTATTTTAGTAAACACACAACACAAATATACAAGTAATATCATGGAACGTAAAGCAAAACATCGTCCATCAGTACATCGGTACATATAAAAATAATAATTGAAGTGTCTGTTTTTAATTTCGAATTAACATCATTTCACTAAATGCATATGAAAGTATATACGTTACTTACATAAAAAGATCATTATTTGTAATTTTTGACTGTTTGTCTGTTTGTTCCGACTAATCTTTAACACGGCTAGACCGATCTTGACGGGACTTTCACTGGCAGATAGCTAATGTTATAAGGATTGACTTAGGCTACTTTTGTTTTATTAGAAAATTTTAAAAAGCGTGTTTCCTTTATTGTAAATAAAAAAAAAGCGTTTAATTTATTTTAACTTACTAATTCAAATTAAAAATACATGAGGAAAATAGCTACGCTACTTGACTAGTAGCGTATAGTACAGTCTCGGAATCCTGTTTGCGAACCGTTGACAGCGCATCTAACGAGTTTGTAAATTCAAATTAGGCTTTTTACCTTTATGTTGGTAACTTGCAGATTTTATTACTTTCGCTTTGCCGCTGTTTTCTGTAACGTTTATAGTGTCTTGAAATATGAAATTGCACGTTCATATTAAATAGTCAAAGGAGATTATGGAAGACTTTATACAATATGAATACTTGCAAGGAAAGAGATCTAGGTACTAACTTTATAATAAATAATTAATAAATATGTTGGGTCATTATTACGCACAGCACTATCTAGTTCCGTGATAAGCTAAGAGGCTTGTGTTACGGATACCAGGTAGTTGATATACTACAAATATATAATTTTAAATACATACATTATAATATAAATAAAAACAGCCCCAGCGGGACTCGAATCCGCGACCGCTGGAGCAGTAAGTAGGGTCACTACAATCTGAGCCAAACTTGTCGTCATTTATTTTTGGGTCGTCGTATATTTTGAAATCGAAGAGTTTGTTTTTGAATCTTTCGAAGTATTGGAATAAAAACATATTTTGGTGTTGAACAGCCCATACATCAAGGAAGACTATAGATTATATTATTATCACATAGTAAAATAACATATAAAATCTAAAAATTTGGTGTTCGGTTTTTAGAACGCGGACGGAGCCGCGGGAATTCTAAGTTAAATGTAAAAATAGTTGCAAGAAATAGCAGAGAAATTCATAAAATTTTAAGCAACTGTAAATATTGAAAGGATTTACTCAGCAGGTCAGAAAAGAGGTTTGTAAGACGAAATATAAATGTAAGACTAAGAATGTTTTAAGGACATTTTACAGGTGCTTGAAACATTAGTCTTTGAATGAATTCATTTAAAAAGTTGCTCAAATATACTATAGTGTATGTACGTGTACTAAATATAATATTACTTAGTAAGTTTCATACAAAAATAAGGAAATTTCATTAAAATATTCGCGTAAATCCAAGAAAGTCTTAGAAAAACACCTTGTTTTTATTTTACTTTATGTTAATAACCATAGATAGTATGTAACAAACAAACATACCTACAGAATATAACAAAATAACAAGCTATTGCTCAATAAATCTTAAAAATAGAACAAATATATAAAAATGCATATTTTACAGGAAGCGTTAAAATATCTTATAAGATATAAATATGACAAAAAGTACTAAAATAAGATAAAACAAATGCTTTTTTAAAGTTTCATTTTAAGGTGAAAATACACATATCTATACCACATAGGGTTGAACGTGTCTAGTCTGTACTGAAAATGTTGTCTAAGCGTTGGTAAACTTATCCGATAAGCCGATAGTAACCTGACAACTACTGTGTATCATAGTCGACGTTAAGTCGTCAGGGCCCGTTCTCAGTGGAGAGTGATCTGACAAACTCTGGCACCATTTATCTTCTAACTTACTTTTTATGTTTACCCTATCTTACACTATGGCATTGGGCTGCCAGTGGTAAAGCAATCGTTTGAAAAACTAAGAGTGTGGGTTCCAACCCGCCTCTGGTATTTTCATATGCGAATAATTTCTAACAAGATTACCACTTCTGACAGTCAAATAAAACATCGTGAGGAAACCTGCATATTTGAGAAAACCTAGCAAATTTTGAAAAGACATGTGAAGTCCGTTAATCCGCACTAGGTCAGCCTTGGCCAGCGTAGTGGAGTATGACCTGATCCCTCTATTGAAGGAAGGCCAGTGCTTAGCAGTGGGACATTTAAAAAAGGATAATACTGACATACACACAAGCAAAAAGTAAATTTTCAACTTACACGTCTTAATCTAATAGGTCTTTAGTAGGTTGAGTAATTTGTACGAGCAGCTGTAAAATTATTTTGTTACGTAACAAAGACATGAAGACTATGAAAATGAATTTTATTCCTGCGTTTAATAATTATATAATATTGTAGATAGCAAGCACAGAAAAATAACATAAATTTAATAATACGTTGCTGTATACCAAGTGGGTATCACGAGAGCGCTACGAAACAGGAATAAATTAAAAAAAAGTAAATATAGATGTAACAGTACAATTTAGCAATATTGTGAAGATATTACTTAATAACGGCACGAATAAAACACTGCTGTGTGAGTTCGTTTCGGTTCGGTTTCGGCAAAATGGCTTGAAAGATTTGTAAATTTGAATTATTTTGGATGAATGTATAAGCTTACACACAAGAATGTATGTCTCTGTGTCTACAGTGCACATGTCTGGTCTGTGCATATATGCGTAACTCTTTTACGCTGATACATCTAAATGGATTTGATCATAATTAATTATACAGATAACATGACTCACAATCAATAGAATCTCATAAAATAAAATACAAAATCCAAAGTATATAATATTAATAAAAACAAAAAGGAGCTTAAAATATATTCATAATATATTTCCAAAGTTACAACAAAACGGTCCAGTGAAGTCGTAATCCGATCAACCCTAAATCACTTTCACCTTATTCGCTTCTCATCCTGTATTAGATGAAACATACTACCCCACAAAAGGTTTAGTTCAATGGAAACGCAAAGTCGTACGATTTCACGAAGGAAGACATTTCTCACCTGATTTGCGTTAAATTACTGTATGCGTAAAATTTTATAATCATAATATAATATAGGTACTTATATATTATATTTATAATATATATGTATTTAAACTTATATATGTAGTATATCAAGTATCCGTAACACAAGCTTCGTAGCTTACCACGGAACTGAATGGCGATGTGTGTAATAATGTCCCAACATATTTATTTATTTATTAATACAAAATTGGTAAATATTATATTCGCTCTAACTTGCGATTTACACTTCGCTCGGATTCCTTTTTATAGATCTAAAATGTTACGATTAGTGTAAAATGATTATGAAATATTTGAGTTTCATCAAAATCTACCCAGTTCAGTTCATAAGAATGATGCGGTGACAGAATGACAGAAAGACAGACAAATCAAAATCTTTAGATTCGACCTCTGTATATATTATCACCACAAGAAATCGCAACGTAAAATACACTGACTATTATCAGATTGCCAAAGAACTACATGGCAATATAATAATAGCCAGACATTATGAAAAATACCCCAATTTATCATTTCGTCTAAAGCATATATATGTGTTGTGTATCAACTATATAGTACCCATAGACACGTTAAAAAATGATTGCCCAGTTCAACTGAAATCTGTCCAGTTCTCGCATGAACGGTAACAAAACACAGTTACCAGAAAAATTGCTTCATTCGCTAATATTAGTGCGACAAATAACAAATTTGAACCCTATGTAAACAATGTCACTCAAGTCTCAGAAGATACAAGTTGATGAACGCTAAACCGCAAGCAACATAGACGCATAGTTAGGATATGCTTACAACAACTCTGGTACAAACTTCTATTAGGTACTAATAGAAAGCTACTTGAATATGGTATTTTTATCGATACAAGAGGAACCGGAGACCAATATATATTTCATACTAATAGATCCTATTTATACAAATGTAACGTAATATAATAAAATTTAACTAAGTTGAATCTTTGGAAGTAAAAATTATTAAAGTCAGTTATAATATTCTCGACTATGACGACGAATATTTTATTTTTCTATAAAAACGAGTTTGAAGCTTGGTAGATCAAGGGTATTTTTTATTATTTTAGGGATATTAAATCAGAGTGAAAGAGATTATGGAAAAAGATTGTACTCTTTTTATTTAAGAAAAATCTACGGTTCCCGTTGGAAAGATATGTTTTTGTTTTCAATAGGGACTTTTCTTTACGTACAAAAAACAGATTGATTGAAATAAAACTATACATTCAGATTTTGTCGAGGATTTATTTTGATTTATGTTACCAAAATCTTGTTGAGAATCAAAAATTGAAACCGAAAAAAATACCGTACATCTAAGGATGTATTATACAGATTGTAGATTAAAACTACTTCAACAACAGCTCATTACGGATAGGATAGGTAACCAAACAGTGTGGGCTTAGTAGTTAATATAGTCCGACCCGATTAAATCGATCGTTCAAATTTGCGAAAGATGAAATAGCACAACGCTAAACAAGATAGTGAATATTGATATGTCGTCAAATTAAAATTCGTATTTAAATTGTTGTATAGAAATAGAATATGTCGAATTATATGACTAAGTCCTTGATATTGTAGCAATGTTTATTTATGCATATAATAAAATTCTAACTGAATCGAATCAGTACATTAAGTGTTTTTTTTTGAAAAGCTCTTTCAAATAGTTATTATTCTCGATGGTATAGTCGCTATCATGTACGGCCACGCATCGAGAGATCCTGGGTTCGAGTCCCGGGTTGGGCCAAGTTTAGTTATTGAGTCTTTCTGTTTAGTAAGCCTCAGTAACTGCCCGGAGTTGGGAAGTTGGCGGTGTTTCACCCCCGTGCCTCGGAGAGCACGTAAAGCCGTTGGAGGACCAACGGCTTGCAGGAGCACTTTAGCTCTCACTGGTCGTGTCCAGTAGTCGTCCCACCAGAGTGTGAGAGTGATAGGGAAACAGAGTGCACTTGTGTCTGCGCGTACACTTGTGCACTATAATATCTCCTGCGTAGTCGGCTAGTCTCAATGAAATTGGCCGCCATGGCCGGAATCGGTCGGAGAACACTATCATAATTAATACAGAGACCGAGTCTGTACTATTTGTCTGTCTGTCTGGAAGCGCATCACGAGAACCACCGACTAAGACAGCTTTTGGTGAAATTTGATAAGATAGCTGATTGATTAATTATCCAAATTAATATATAGGATACATTTGAATGCAAGAATTTTCTAGCACCTATTCATGTTCCCGAATCCGAGTGGAGCAAGGGTGAGTTGCAAGTCGTATAAAAGCGTTTAAAATAAGCAATGTCAACGTTCAAAACAATTCTTTACATTAAAACTTATGCTGTTCAGCAAGAACGAGATAAGTTAAAAATATCTACTTGTAGTCTTAATTTATATTACAACTGAACTCTTATTTGAAATTTCCTTCCATTTTCTCAGTATTATCAAGTTACATAATTCAACAAACTTACCATAATTACATACAATCAAAATTAATTTGCATGTAATATTATGATTTAGTTAAAACTTGGCTAATATTCGTGCGATTACGGTTTCGTATTAGCGAATCAAATAAGACTGTGGGCGTAATTTCATGCTTGGAAGAAATACGTGTAACTTATAACAAGATAACCTCGTGATTTCGGTCGTCTCGAATTAGACATGGACCAAAAGGAGGCTGACATTACCTCCTTTGTATTATGAACATACATATTATATTAAAGATTACTATCTAAACTTATAAAATGCTGAATAGTGTCTTATATTATGTATGTATGTATGTATATGTGTATGTATATATGTATATGTGTATGTATATATAAGTAATATATATTATATGTATAATATACTTTTTTTTATTTTTTGTTGGTCTATTTATATATTCACTTGTAAATATTCTTAAGTTTGTTTGCACCCCTTCCTTCTCTCTTTGTTTATCTCTATCTAAAGGTTGCCTAGAATAGATCGCTTTCTAGCGATAAGGCCGCCTATTGTACTTCTTCTCTATGTATCTACTATGTAATGTTATGTAATGGTGTGCAATAAAGAATATTTGATTTGATATATTAAGCTCTATATAATATGTATAATGTATATGTATTACTAAGTAAAGCAAAGGTGGAATAATATGTTACTGATTTTCTTTTTGATCAACGTATATTATGATATTAAGATTAACTGTCTCATACGATGGCTTCAATCTACCTTTAATCTATATGTACATAATATAACGAAATTCTAAGTAAGTCGAATCTGTCTGTTTTGGAAAAGCTAAATGAAATAGTCATTATTATACAGTAACCGAATCTATCGTTTTTAAAATGTTTGTCGGTCTGTCTTTCTATCTGTGACGGCTTTACGAGGAAAGTACTGAACAGATTTTGATGGTGATAGCTGATTATCCATTTACCTTTTACTGCAGAAAAAAAATCTAGTTTATGAGATCTTAAAAGTTAAAAATATGTATCTACATCACTAATGATGTGTTAAGTATTTTTTTTGGTAAGTTTTCTTAGCATTGGTTGGCAATGGTTCTTCATAAATTGTCTACCCTGATCTCATTTAATATAACTTTTTTGAAATTTAACCACTTTAAAAAGTTTAAGAAAATTAATCATTACCCAGAAAATTTTATTTTTTATACATTTGCCTATATTGAAATAACAATACGATGTTTAATTGATACATCTGTAATTGATCTTTAAAAACTTAAATGTTCATACTGCTATTCTCAACGAAAACGTAGCTGTTAATTTTCTTTTTCTTAAAAAATAGTACCAGGATTAAACATAATCTGGCTAATAAGCTAACATAAGCTGGATTAAGCAATATTTACAATTATTAACGTGTAAGATTGTATAGTTATACCTAAAAATAAAAATATCATTTTTGTGTAGTCTATCCCTCAAGGTTACATTTTAGACAGTGAATGTCTTCCAAACGATTGTCTTAGAAAATATAACTTACTTTTTCGTTGTTCAGGTATCGCGACGAAAGCTCAAGCTATTTTCACGTCCGTCCCGTTTATCTCACAATAGCTGACGGCACTGCGGGTGTGAGGAGGATTGAACATTTATACCCTTTTAGATACCTGATATATTTGTTAAGCTATTTTTTTACTGGCATCTAATCTAATATTTATAATGTGTAATAATTGTTCACGCATTTAAAATATATATGTTAACTAAGGACAGTGGTAGCCCAGCGGCAACGCGCTCGCTTGGATAACCGAGTGAAGCGGATTCGAATCCAGGTCTCGCACCTCTGATATTTTCATGTGCTAATCAATTCTATTATGATTACCACTTGTCTTACGGTGAAGGAAAACATCGTGAGGAAACCTGCATGTCTGAGAAAACCTAGCAAGTTTTCGAAAGACATGTGAAGTTCGCTAACACTCACTAGACCAGCGCGGTGGACTATGGCCTGATCCCCCTCGTACTGAGGGAGGTTCGTGCACAGCAGTGGGACGTTAAAAAGGGCTAATGATGATGAAATGTTAACTATCTGGTGTCCGTAATACATTATACAAGCCTCGTAGCTTACCACCGAATTAGATGGCACTGTAGTAATAATGTCCCAACATACTTATATTTATTTATATCTAAGCAGTCTACATAATATAAAGTGCTTTTAAACATTTGTAAGAAAACACGGGGAATAGCTTCATTTTATTTAAATGTTGGATAATTATTATTATCTGTAATATTAATAAGAGCAAATTAGACGACATTTTTTATAATGATTTTTATGACACTTGTGCCTCACTTAGGGGTCGTCCATAAATCACGTGATCTTTTTTAAGCAACTTTTTAGACCCCCCCTCCCCCATGGTGATACGTGGTGAGGTTTAAGATTACAACCACTCAAAATCACGTGTATTTTTTTACAAAGTACCTTAAAAAATCTGAATATTATTTTTGAATAAAGGTTGGTATAATCTAATATAATTTTGGTAAATTAAGCACCGTGATAAAAATGTAAAAATTTTATTAAGAAGAAAATCGTGAAATTTTACTATTGTACCTGAAGCAAATACTGGCTCTTTCACACATGCTCGCTATACTACTGCGGAGAAGGAAGTCATACAATAAAGCACTGTCATTCTACTCGACATACGACATACTCTACTATGACGTCATGGCTGTCGATAACATTATTATTTCACACTTCTGTGTGGACTTCTGCAGCCTTTTTTAAAAGTAAATTTTTTCAAGATTTGTTGTCCTTCCTTGTCCATCAAGTTGGGTTCCATAAGAGTCATGCGGAAGTATGAGTCCAGCCTATGTGACTGGGAGTGACGCATAATATACTTACTGGCTACTGCTCCTTTTTCCGTAGTTTTTTTGTGCACTAGCACCTACAGAATCCTTACGACTCGACTAAAATCCTGCCAGAATTTTCTTTTTTCTCATTAACAAAATCAATGGGATTAGGTGGTTTACGTTTATGTATGGTCTTTGACTGTATGCATACCCTCTAGTTTCGGCCGACGGTCAATTAACTTTGAGCACTGGGTAGGTACATCACCCGGTGCTAAAGTTAAGTCATAATAGTATTCACTTTTCTTAAACTTTCAGTGCTGATATTCACATATGTAAATATAGTAAAAGTTTTTGAGAATATCATTAAAAATGTATAATTCGTCCGTCTGTAACTTATAACTACTACTATAACAATGTAACGTTACTTATAATTTATGTATGTCTTAATTTTTATACATGATATTAATGGAAGTATGTCAATATTTTTTATAAGCAATCCAAAGCAATTAAGACCAATCGGTTCATTATTACAAGTTTCCATTCTTACTAATAGCGACGCTTCGTGTGTCTGGGGGAATGTTTGGCCCATCCTATTGGTCTCATCATCTGTTATGAAGAATTTATAATACACGATTTTTTAAAGCATAGCATAGCTTTTAATAGTGCCAATTCTTGCAATAGTAGTTCCCGTACAGGTCTTTTCAGAGTAGTTTTGGAGGTGACTAGGCTTATTATTATAAAAGTTCGGTCCCAACGGTGAGTAAAAAAAAAATCACGTGATAACTCACTACACCCCCCCTCCCTCCTGGTGATATTTCGTGATTTTTTCCGAACCCCCCCCCCCCCCCCCCATTCAAACATCACGTGATTTATGGACGACCCCTTAGTCCCTTCTTGCTGCGCCAGCGGTCACAGGTTGTGGTCCCGCTGAGGGCAATCATTTGTGTGATGAGCACGAACGTTTGCAGTCCAGTCATGGGTGTTTTATTTATAATATGAATGTATTTAAAATTTATATATGTGTAATATACCAACTTTCTGTTATCCGTAACACAAGCCTCGTAGCACACTATAGAGCTAAATAATGCTGTGTGCTTATTTCTCAACATATTTAGGGGAAGAAGGGGGAATGGCGTTCACTTAAGGAAAACATGCTGTATTTTCTAAATTATTTATTATATATCAAAATTAAGGTAAATAACAAAGTCTTTAACTATCGAGTAATTAAGATTTTAACAACAAAAGCATTTATCTTTGATCTACTAGTAGTAATAAAAAAATATTAAAAAAACATGTTTGAGCGGCATTGCCCCTGACTATGGGTAATGCCGCTCAGTGTATGGGGTAATGATGCTCAAACATGTTTTTTGGAATATAACAAGTAAAATACATTTTAATTAAAGAAATATTAATGAGATTAACCTACTACAATGAAAGTAAAGTCTACAATAACAAATTAGCATCAATTATCACCATTTGTACGTAAGATAAGCGTTTTTCAATTTAACAAATATAGTGAAGTCTTCGATGTCAAATCAACTTCAATTATTATAATATAATATAAAATTATTATTATAATAAGGAGGTAAGACAACTTAGAAATAGTAATATTTTATTTTTGGTCACATAAATGACAGATGTATTCATCTGGCAAATCCCATCCTGAACATATAGCATGAGCCCATACTCCGCAGATGGTGCACCGATACCATAACTCGTTATGTTTTCCAAATTCTTTGCAAATAGTACATTTGTTATAACTTTCGTCACCCACATTTATATCGTCATCACTGTCATCGTGGCAAAGATGCTCTTCATCATCACTCTCTGAAGAACTTTCTTTTGTAAGATATTTGTTTCATATGTTTGTTCTTGTTGAACTTTTTTTGGTCTTAATTTATCATCTTTTCCGGTCTTATTGAGTTTCGCGACTTATTCTTTTTATTATCCTCTAAAATAATTTTCATAGGAGTCGCAGTTAATATTAGCTTTCTTTGACGTGGTTTATAAAATGGTTCAATTGTTGGTGCCGTCGCTATAGCAGCAAAGGATACCGGAATTTTTCATTATTGAACTAGCTTATGGTTGCGTGCTTGTGCACGTGCCAAAACAGATGCAGAGGATTGATCCTCATTTGATGGACTTGCCAAAGGAGATGTTAATGTCCTGAAATTATTGCCGTACCATCAGACTGCGCATATTCGAAATTCTGGAAATTTGGGCCTTGATTTTGAGGAGTTTTAGCAGATTGAAGGTTAGAAGGAAGGAATTTCTTCGGTCCAAGCCGCTTTAGCGGTGGTCCTTTGACGATTTCTTGGCATATCTACAACAAAAAAAAATAAGTCACTAAGGGGTCATTGCGCTTAGATGAGCGGTATTACCCCAAACGCTCGTTTTGTAATTGAATTGAAATTAAAAAAAAATCATACACAATTGTTGAAAATTGATTGCATTATTACAAAATAGAATAGTTTTATTGTCAGAAGAAAAAATAATAGTTAAATAAGCATTAAAATTTTGGACTTACCGTCAAGAAACTCCTAACCAAAAGTTAGATCGTTTCGGGCGGAAACAAAGAAAAGCACTTCACGGTCACATGACGCGAGCTGACTGTATGTTTGTATCGCTGTCTGTAAGAGACCCCCTCCCCTCACAATTCACGCGATGTGGTGTGTTGCTACGTATCATGTTTACAGAGTTACAGAGGTGAGCGCCATTACCCAGTGAGCGTTATTCCCCCTTCTTCCCCTACATAATATAAATTAAATTAAATTTAAGATAAAACATAGTGAAAAGAATTAGGAGCAAGGGTTTCGGAGTTTACCTCTAACAACAAACTCAAAGTTTATCCCTTTATAATATTCATGTACGCTAAAGTTACGGCTTATGTCAGCTTGCTTGATTTAGTACCCTCACATTTTATGTTTGGAAGTAATATCAGTAGGTACCTAAGTTATAACAAGAAAATTCATGACTTCATGTCGAATATGAAAAAGAGGTTCGTAGCCTTATTTCATATGTATACAGTTGAAACATGATTCGCATCCACTAACAATTGTAATAACTCATACACAAAATATTGTTGAGAGATCAGTTCAATTCCAGAATTAAATAAATATAAATAAATAAATATGTTGGGACTTGGGACATTATAACACACAGCGCCATCTAGTTCCGTGGTAAGCTACGAAGGAAGCTTGTGTTACGGATACCAGATAGTTGATATACTACATATATAAGTCAAAATACATACATATAGTAAATATAAACACCCATGACTGACCTATAAACACACGCGACCGCTGGCGCAAGAAAGTAGGGTCACTACAAATTGCGCCAAACGTGTCGTCAAGTTAAGTAAATACTGCGAATAAATACGAAAAAGTGGAAAAGTGATGGGTAAAATTATAGTGTAAGAGTATCAAGAGGCGGAATATAGTGCTCAGAGACTAAAATAAGCTGTAATTTAAGAGACTATTACACTACTCAGTATTAATACAGTCTTGCTAAGATTTAGCGAAGTGTAATAAGAGTAAACTAGTTAATCTATCTGTGTGATTTTCCGGTTCTTCACATGACACCGCCACAGCCGACAACGTCACTGCCTACATGCGCCTTTTTTTAAATCTGCGTTTAAAGAGCTTAGTCGCTACATATGCAACTATGACGCTCTTTTACAATAATAATACGTTAAGTGGATTTTATAAACAATGAGTACTAGTATTACAAATAACTAGTATTAAAAATAACTATTATTACAAATAACTAAAGTAATTATCTTTTGCGTGAGTTTGATACAATTTTTTCTAACTTTTAAAAGTAATCTTTCTATGTTAGAAGATGGATTTGATAGTAGGATATTTATGCCTTCGGTAGATAAAAATATTGGATTGTTTACAAAGTAGCTTTGACGCTGAGGCTCATTCCGCACACACTCCATTAAAATATGATGCGCCTTGTAAATGAGTTTGCATTCGGTATTTCAGTTGGTGTAATAGCGAGCTTGTCTAATTACACTTTAAGACAGTTCTAATAAGACTGTCTTAATACTATAAGTAATAAGCTCTTTATACAGAAGCAATAAAACATCTGTAGTACATTAGAGGCTAATATTTTCAATCACTAACCCATACAATTTAACAATATATTAGGGAATTTGTTGTCCTATGAATGAATGTTGTCCATCATCAAAAACATACATGAGTCTTAGATTTTGAAAGTATATAAAAAGATCAGACATACTTGGACACGTTCCACCAATATCTACCCTTTTTTCCGTGCCAGTTCCATTTATCTCCGCTTGATATATTACTCGGGAAAGATATCCGTTCCACAGACATGTGAGCATTCAGAACCTTTTAAGGTTTTAACCAGAATCACATTTTCATCATGAACAAAGCCATGTAGGTATGTACATATATAATAGAAAGTTTTATTCATAGCTCCTAAAAATATAATAATTTTATCGAACACCAGCTAATAATACTAATTTTTATTCGAATGCAGGACGCTGGGGACCCTAGGCACTTTTATTTTTTATATTTTTTATAAAGGTGGCGCCACCTTTTAATAAATCAGATAAGTAAATAAGTTCACCTATCAACAACAACAAGCAACAAACTTTCCTGGTAAAAGTCAATAATAGCTGAAATAATAGATCTTTTAATATATATTTTGAGTATTAAGAGCTTGTCTAATTAGACATGAGTAATTATCAATAGAGCAATTTTATTTGATTTAATTAAGTATTCTCACTTATTACTTAATAATAAATGGACATTTCGGGACATTAACACACAGCTCCGTCTAGTTTTATGGTAAGCTAAGAGCCTTGTGTTAGAGATAACACATATTATAAACATAAACACCCATAACTGGAGCACAAACATTTGCAACAAACATTACAGCGGGATTTGAACCCGCGACCGCTAGCTCAGCACGTGTAATCACGACAATAAAGTCCAAATGTCTCTCTGCTATGTCTTAAAGCCCATTTCAAACATTAAAATAAACTAAGAATTAGTTTCCTATCTTAAAACGGAGAATGAGTGACATTTTGCATTGATAATGACAGTAAAACTACTAAAAAAATCAAAAATACTTTTATTTCTGTTCTTTTTTAAAGAAACATAGTATTTACGAAGACAGGTTATGTATGGGATGTAGATGGAGTATAAAATCGATAAATCTTTGCCTTCTTAGCTACTTTCATCCATTTACGTAAGTTAGATGGTTCAACACATAATATATTTGAGGTCTTGTTACTAGCCTATTTTGTAAGTAAACAAGGCTTAAGACGAGATTTTAATGAGGTGAAGCCACGTGTGACCTACGAATAAATTTCTAGATAAATCCTTTGTAGCTTTAATACTAATATACATATAGGCAAAATCATAATAATATGATAATTTAATTAGTTTTATATATTTTGTTATATATTTCATTGTGCATGATAATGTCTGTTGCGTAGTTGGTAAGGCACAGTGGCATTGGCCACCCTAGACCAATTCGGTCAAGAGGACATTGCCTTCATCTATGACCGCTAAGATTTACTCAAAAATTACAATTACTTCAAAATCTGGCTTTTAGGAAGTGTTAATGGAAGAAATTCGCTAGGATACTCGTAGCTGGTTGAAATGTAAGATATTTTTTACAATGGAGAAATATCTAATATCTGAGAAATACTAATCGTAAAAACGTTTCTAGGGACGAACCGGGTGAGTCCCTACTCCCTAGTCTATACATCACTACATAGTATAAAACAAAGTCGCTTTCTCTGTCCCTATATCCCTATGTATGCTTTAATCTTTAAAACTACGCAACGGATTTTGATGCGGTTTTTTTAATAGATAGAGTGATTCAAGAGGAAGGTTTATATACATAACTAAATCTAGGGAAGAGCCCGAGCGAAGCGAGGGCGAGTCGCTAGTAGTACATATAATAAAATTATAACTTGTCGAATCTTTACAATGAATATTTTCTGGAAAAGCTTATTAAAGTATTTATAATTATCGATTTAGATCTGAATCTATAGTCTTTAGTATTTTCGTCTGTCTGTCTATCTGTAACTACATCACAAGAAAACCACTGGATAGATTTTGATGAAATTTGGTATACTGGTAGGCGTTTATCTGGGTCAGGATATAGAATACTTTGTACTGCTAGAAAACATCTCATATCTGACAAAATATACGGCTAGAAAACATCCCACAGTTTGCGAAATCTAAGATTTTGATTACCGGTTCTTAGAACGTGGGCTGAGCCGCAGGAAATGCTAGTTACTTAACATATTTACTTTATATATTGCAGATAATATTATGAGAAAGTGAGTGCAAATGAGAAATAAGAATTCCGTAATAAAAAACAAACTCGATGAATAAAAACGAGTGCACGTACGTGTTAAGTGTTCTTTCACACCTTCGCCTTTCTTCTTCTTCTTTCGCCTTTTGTTAGCGGCGATAAAAGTTTTCATTGTAATCTAATGTTAAAATTGTAGTTTATTATCCAATTTAAAATTAAATGCTTAATCATTTGAATTTTCTTGACGTATTTTTTATCTTTTCTTATGATTTTAGGTCAAACTATAAATTAATGAAGTATAAAAAATTTAATAAATACATAAAATAATTAATAGTGCCGCAATTATAAATTTTATTAAACATTCTATCATTTTATTTCATCTCAACAAGTTTATTTTTTTATTTCTTTAATTAAATCGTATTTCTATAGTTCATTAAATCCTTTAAATTGATTTATATCGTTAATGATGAAATAATTGCTTAGCGACAAAAATAGATAATACTCAACTTGAAGATGACTTTTAACAAGCTGCAACATTTTTATTACAGCCCATGTAATGTACTAAACTTTGTCTTACTATATCTATATCTGACCTTTGAAACTGTCAATCTAATTGAAATATTAAAAAAAATGATCGTTTTGTGCTTATGCTTTTGACGACACGTTTGGCGCAGTTTGTAATGACCCTACTTTCTTGCGCTAGCGGTCGCGGTTCGAGTCCCGCTGGGGGCATTCATTTGTTAAACTCAGATGTTTGTACTCCAGTCATGGGTGTTTATATTTATAATATGTATATGTATGTATTTAAACTTATATACGTAGTATATCAACTATCTGGTATCCGTAACACAAGCCTCGTAGCTTACCACGGAACTAGCTGGCGCTGTGTGTAATGATGTCCCAACATATTTTAAAAAATGCTTTACAGCAATCACGGAAGATATCACAGCCTCGGTAATGTACTAGGTATTAATTTGAATCGCGTAAATCTTAGAAAGTATTAAATATAAGTAAATTGTTATATTTTAGAACCTATCTAAGTGAAATAAATGTTCATCACTAGAATAATAAATATTTGAAAACTTATACACCAATTTAGACTTGAAACTACTAAATTATTATAAAAAACTATAAAAAATGATGATATAAAAATATTTTACCTTAAATAATTAGCTCGAACGTACTTTTCAATTCCACAAAACGCATAGTATTTGTTTTCTTTGTATGAAAGCTAGCATTTCCGGCAACTGAAGATCTGTAACAATGGAAATGTCCCATAGAGAATGGTTATGGACAATATGATTTTTTAAGCACTTAACTCATTGGTAGAACGCTTACTCATAAAACTAAGTGTTACGACTTAAAATTCAGATCACATTCTAATATTGTTATATGGTTATCGCTTTCCAATACTTTGAAGTTAAATATCACTTAATACTTTCTTAGGTTCACGCGAATATTTCGCATTATAAATGAAACTATCTTTTCGGATTCGTCGAAACGTTTTTGGTTCCGAAACCAAAAATCTAAATAAATCCACAACAAAATCCGAAAAGATAGTTTTATTTGTAAAATATCACGATGAAATTTAACCCTTTTTTAAATTTAAGTTTTTGAAGGACATGTTAAGTACATTCACCAGCATTTGGAATCCTCGTATTAAAAGAATACCCATAACCCAGCCCTGACGTTAAAAATGGCAAAAATATTATTATATAATTGAGTTTTCATAAGGTGTATGGATAGTTAATTGCTTAAATGTTTACCTACTTTTAAATTCAAACTATCAGTTCTGGACCACTTAAAATAATTGTACCTAGATAGTCTAGATAGTAACACTTTCGTAAAGGCTACCAATTCCGTCTGCAGTATTATTTGCAGTATTGGTTGTTTCAAGCTTTGAAATGTAATAGTCTTAATGATGCCTTTGTATTACCAGTTTGAAAAATTCATAATATAAAAATCTTAATAAATTTGTTAGTATCTGCTCAATAAATATTGAAAAATATACCTTAAATAGGTGTATATATTTTTGATATTATTTGCCTCTACCTTATTTCGTCTCTTATGTCTTACTCACTATCATATAAGGACATACATAGCAGACGGTACAAATTAAATAAATAACATTATAAATGAAACTATCTTTTCGGATTTAGGCGCGGATTTATTTTAATTTGAGAGACACCCGTCTCTCCCGTGACCATGATTGCTGTAAAGCATTCGAAACGTCGGGAACTAAAAATCAAAATAAATCCGCGACAAAATCCAAAAAGATAGTTTCATTTATAATGTTAAATATTCGCGTAAACCAAAGAAAGCATTATTAAAATATATGTAATAAGTTATTACCTAGTTCAGTTTAACTTATCTTTTTAACTTTTATTTTTCTTTCTTTTTAACTTCTTACAACCTCTTTATTTATTTTTATTTTATTTTACAATTATTTACATAATACTAACATAAAATGATTACATAAAATACATAGTATAATTAAGAAGTCATCATAAGGGTAGCTATCTAACATTATCATTGCAAAAACAGGGTCTGCGTCCGTGACCTCGAATCCTAATGTTCGAGAGATTTTGCTGATATAAACTTGATTTATGTACCACGATGAGTCTTAAACCGAGATTTTCTTATAAAAATTGTAAAAAGATTTATTATCTCTAAAACATACTAGACTAGTATAAAATGTATGCGTCCATTACGTCTACGTATATCACTACACATTATAAATCAAAATCCCCGCCGCGTCTTTCTGTCTGTCTGTTAATGATAAACTCAAAAACTACTGCACCAATTTTCATGCTGTTTTCACCAATGAATAGAATGGTTCTCGATGTTAAGTATATAACTAGCGGACGCTAAATCTAGTTTTTAAATTCATCTTTTCGGATTGTTTTTAAATTTTGGTCCTCGCCATTTCGAATGCTTTACAGCAATTTTGGGCATGGAAGATGCAGTCGCTCTTTAGTCTATCCCAAAAGACAGTTTTAATTAAAATATCAAATATTTGCGTAAATCTAATAAATTATTAAATAGAAATGGTTATGTTTTGGGACGAGTCTGACTCTAATTTAATAAGTATTTAAAAATTAACAAGATCTTATTAAGATTAAATCAAATCCTAATAAATAATCAGATTTTTCTAGAACTCACCCACTAAATTGCAACACTATTGTGAAAGAAAGTCTCTTGAGAAGTACATAGAAATATCATATAATATTGTACCTACTTGTACATGAAAGTGATCTTTGTGATCAATACCAACATAATATCTCTTAAGGGATTCGTAGCTGGGATTGGCAATCAAATATAAACCCTATTAATATTTCTTAACTAGCCTCTGGCTGCTTATTCGCATTTTTGGGCAGCTTCAAAGGAAAGGTACTAACTAGTACGTCAGTATTTTAATTCTTTTGCTTATAACGAAGATTCTAATCGAATATATAAAGTCAATTTTAAGTACTTGTCGTTAAAATAAAACTTAGTGTACATTTATATATAAATAAAATTAAAACTGGAAATATCTTAGCTGATTAAAAGAGTGAACTAGTAAGTGTAAAGTGGCATTTTTTCATATAGTATTGGTCCTTGCTGTTTTCAATCTTTCCGATACATTGAATTTTTATAATCATTCCGATACATTGAAGTTCATCAAAACCGTGTTTACTTACGTATTATAATAATACTTTCTTAGGTTTACGCGAATATTTGACATTATAAATGAAATTATCTTTTCGGATTTTGTCGCGGATTTATTTGGATTTTTTGTTCCCGACGTTTCGAGTGCTTTACAGCAATCATGGTCACGGGAGAGACTCTCTAGTTTCATTTATAATTACGTATTATACTTTAAAAAGATAATTTATTTTGTTTACCAAATACATTTTTTTATTACAATACCTTGATTCGCGCTATTATCTAACATCATCAGTGGATTACAAGATTTATTTGAAGATGTCAATCTGAAAGTGAGTGATGAGGCCTAAAGAAACGGCTGGGTGCCACACGTCATTGTAAGAAATGTTGGTCGCACGATCGATGTTCTAACAAATATTAAGCTTTTAGGTTTATATGTTTGCTTTTTTATCAAATTTACTTACTATAATATATACTACTATATTTTATTATTTATACTTTACTATATTTTTTACGCTGTGATATAACTATATACTTTTTGAAGTGAAACTTCTTTAGAATCGTTGTGATTTCAAACTCGATGAACCGAAAAAATAAGTCCATAGTACCAGGCACTCAGGGACGGGGAAGAGCCTTAGCCTTATTTTAAATTCAAGTTTTACTTCTGACATGTGTACTTTGTACACACGCACTTTTTTATATATTTTTTAGGCTTTTGTTTTGATTTTTGGTTTCCGACGTTTCGAATGCTTTACAGCAATCATGGTCACTGCAATACCACTATAACGACAAATGGGTAATAAAAAACCTCAAATGAAGAAGGAGAATTTTTACTTTTGCCTGGCGGTCAACCACTTCATAATTTCTTATTCCGCTTTAGAAGTATTTTTTGAACGTAAGTTAACATTTTGTAAATGATTTGAGAGAACCTACATTGCTACTATTCTTAAAATATATAAGTTATTGTAATTGTCGTTATTCAAAAGTATAATATTGTCAAATAAAAACAGTGAATGCGAAACGCTTTTCCTTGTTTATTTGAAGCATTATTATTTTATTGGTCTTTGTAAGAAAACGAAAATATGAGAATTCGACGTATTAGCATAGCTTTAAATAGAAAACAAAGTATATTATATTTTTTTGTTGAAAATAAAAGCGTACAGTCCCTCATAAATGCTTATAGAAAAAACCGTGTAAAAAGGTATTTCCGCAATTTATACAAGCATAATTTTCAATTTTTGACGACAAGTTTGGCTCGGTTGGTAGTGACCCTACTTTCTGCGCCAGCGGTCGCGGGTTCGAGTCCCGCTACGGGAATTCATTTGTTGAACACGTAAGTTTGTAGTGCAGTCATCGGTGCTTATATTTATAAATGTATGTGTAATATATGCGTGTATCCGAACGTAACACAAGTACAGACGTTTGTAAATGACAGTTCAACTACTAACTAATTTGGTACAGACTGTATAGTTTTTAGAATAATGATCTGAGTAACATGGTGGCGTCACTTGCCAACCGACATCATCTGGGTACTACCGTCAATTAGTGAGCTCTGTAATAAACTTAATAATTAATATTAATATATGGTGTGTTCCTGAATAATTGTTGTTTTGTTCATAAGAATACTACGGTATGTATTTAAAATTTATATATTATGTGTATTGTGTAGTATATCAACTAGCTATCTGGTATCCGTAACACAAGCCTCGTAGCTTACCACGGAAGGAGATGGTGCTGTAATAATGTCCCAACATTATTATACATATTATTATTTGTTATAATTTTGAATAAACCATATCTGGAAGAGGCTTTCAATTTTATGTCTTATAGTGTACCAAGGAAAAAATATAGTAACGTGATCATTAAAATCTATACTAATATTATAAAGCTGAAGAGAGTGTTTGTTTGTTTGGTTGGTTGGTTGAACGCGCTAATCTCAGGAACTACTGGTCTGAATTACATCACGCTACAACCAATAGGAGCGGAGCATCAATGAAAGATGTTGCTAAAATGAAAGATGTTGCTAACGCGAGCGGAGCCGCCTGAAAGGCTAGTATTTTAATAATGTTAAAGATTACGATTTAAAAGTATTTTTTAATAAAATATATTTTGATTTGATTATACGACCTGAATATTTCTTGTAACACTAGAGTCAGATGGCAAAAGCGGAAACAGTAATTCTGTCATGTCCTTCCATCCGGTCTCGCAACGCCTTTATAACTGCAATTTGCATTTCATACGGCGTAGAAATTTGTATGCAACGATATTTCTTCTTTACAAACATTTTGATTTAAAAATCTTATTTTTATCATCATGAATTTATTTCATAATTTTGTAACTAAAACTCGCGATTCAGAGTATGTAGCAGTCATCTAAATCGGTTTAACGGATTTTTCGTTTATCCATTACTAATATACTCACAAACTTTATTACTTTACTAGCAAACCTAATTTAAAACTTTCTAATGAAATAAAAGTGTCCTCAATTACTCATTATAATTTTAGCTATATACGAGTGAAAATCCCGTCAAAATCGGTCCAGCCGTTTCAGAGATTAGCCGGAGCAAACAGACAAACAGACAAAAATTTAAAAAATTGATTTATTAGCATTTACATACCGCCTATAATACTTTCATATTATGCATTTAGTAAAATTACTAATTTGAAATTAAAAAAAGACACTTCATTTTTATGTATATACTAGCTGACCCGTGCCCACTTCGTTGGGCATAATCTTAATAATCCTTTTTAGTACAGAGTGTTTAAATAATTTAAATTATTTTATTGTTATTAAAAATTAAATTATCTATACTAATATTAAAAAAACTACTTTTTGTAACTTAAATATAAAAGTTAGACATATGCTGTCGTTGACTTTTTTGTAGGCATTTTCAAACTCCACATCTTTTCTCTAAAACTCAAAAATATATTATCTTTCATAGTTAAGGCAGCGTTCGTAAGAAATGCTTTCATTCGACCGTTTTTTCTCCGATTCACTTTGCAAAACGGACTACCACGTAAAAGCCTTTTTATTTTTCGGTTTTTTATATAACCTATGACACTCAGCAACAATGTGGCTTTCTATTGGTGAAAGAATTTTTAAAATCGGTTCAGTAGATCCCGAGATTACCCCTTACAATTTAACAAATAAACAAACTTTACTTCTTTATAATATTAGTATAGATGTACCTACTTATAATAATAGAATACACACTACTGAAACACAAGATTGTTAGAACGTTTTAATCTTAGCTACATAATTGCTAACTCCTTACATGATTTACGAGGCAAGAAAAATGACACTGGGGGAAATCTTGATTAAAATCTTTAATCTAGTTCTCTGTAAGGGAGACAGATAATTGTTGTGACAAAATTATAATTAATATGTTTAATTAAGATTGAAATATTGTGTACATATAAGGTACAAGACACAATTGCCGTCTCAAAAAGAAAGTGTTCTCAAAAAATAGTGCACAAACCGGAACAGTATGCTATTTCAAATCTTCAGCAAATCTAAATTCATTAATTTTCTGAAGACAAAATTAAAATGTACGTTATTTCGTTCAAAACCAACGCCACATTTTAAAGTATATTTTATTGTATACTAAAGAGTCACTCTCGCTTGCTTAGGTCTAGGCATCTGAGCTAAGCAACACAATACTACTTTCATTGCAATCCCAACTAATATTATAAATGCTAAAGTAACCCTGTACAGACAGACAGTCTATCGCGCTTTCATGCCAAAACTACTGAACCGATTTAAATGTGTCTGGCACACAGATCGTACATAGAGAAAGGACATAGGCTAGTTTTCAAGGTGAAAAAAGAACTGTCAAGGGGTTGAAATAGGGGATGAATATTTGTATGGAAATTACGTCATTTTTAAAGCTAGAAGCTTGGAACTTATTCTTTACTCTTTAGATTAGTTGTAAATAAAAAAGACATCCAAAGTTTGTATATATATTTCATCCTAAAGAGGATATATAACCTTCTTTGAACTTCTACAAATATTTCAAAATTAAAATGAGGAAAATCGGTTCACCCGTTTCAAGTTTTTGTGTAACTAACAAACGTCAATTTAATTTATATATAAATATTTTGCTATATCGATGAATAAAACTGTATTTTTTTGTACTTATTAATATTTAGTTAATTAGACTTTATTAATTGGGCTTATTACTTATCTGTAATACACAAAGTATAAATCTATACTAATATTATAAAGAAGTAAAGTTTGTTTATTTGTTAAATTGTAAGGGGTAATCTCGGGATCTACTGAACCGATTTTAAAAATTCTTTCACCAATAGAAAGCCACATTATTACTGAGTGTCATAGGCTATATAAAAAACCGAAAAATAAAAAGGCTTTTACGTGGTAGTCCGTTTTGCAAAGTGAATCGGAGAAAAAACGGTCGAATGAAAGCGTTTCGTTTGCGAACGCTGCCTTAACTATGAAAGATATATTTTTGAGTTCTAGAGAAAAGATGTGGAGCTTGAAAATGCCTACAAAAAAGTCAACGACAGCATATGTCTAACTTTTATGTTCATGTTCATGTTCACTTTTATATTTAAGTTACAAAAAGTAGTTTTTTTAATATTAGTATAGATAATTTAATTTTTAATTTTTAATATTAATAAAATAATTTTAATTATTTAACACTGTACTAAAAAAGGATTATTAACATTATGCCCAACGAAGTGGGCACGGGTCAGCTAGTTATATTATAATATTGATTTAATATTGATTAAATTATAATATTGAATTTATATATATTATAATATTGATTTTATTATTTAGTTTAATCTCTATCTAGTAACTTCTAAAGTATAAAACGCTTTTAACATACAACATTTGAGTTCGTAGAAATACTCAAAGTCATAAAATTTCGTCTAATTTTAAAAGTACATAGCAGATTTAACTTTATGATTAACAATTTTTATTAGTTTCTTATTTAAACTTTGGTAAAAGTATTGAAAGTTCAAAACTTAATAGTTAAGTTTTATAGTAAAAAGAAGCTTTAGCTTGATTAAAGTTCACTCATGAAAAAGCTTTCATAGACAAAAGTGAAGTTAATACGTGACTGGACTTTTAGCTTACTATAGAACAAAGATATTAAATTAAAAATTAACTTTTTTTTCAATTATTGTTCGAGTTATCTTTTGAAATAAATATACTTTCAAATCTAAGGTCGAAGACCGTAACAATTTTCGACCGTCTTAATAACACTTGGCTTTGAACTAAATAGTTTAACATTTTCAATATTACTTTTAGAAATGTAACGAATTCTAAATAAATAAATATGTTGAGACATTACTACAATAGCGCCATCTTGTTCCGTGGTAAGCAACGAGGCTTGTGTTACGGATACTAGATAGTTGATATACTACACATATATAAATTTTAAATACAAAAATATTATTATAAATATAAACACCCATGATTGGAGTACAAACATTCGTGCTCAACAAATGAACAGCGGGACTCTAACCCGCGACCGCTGGCGCAGAAAGCAGGGTCACTACCAACTGAGCCAAACGTGTCGTCGACATATTATAATTTTAGATTTTCTTATGTAATTTATATAAAATTTAAATTCACATTTTTTAAAAGCCATGAAAATATTGGTATAATAAATTGTTAAAAATCATGTGTTTTTACTCTTTTTTTGAGGATACTCCTAATAAAATATTATATCAATATGGAAAAGAATAATTGATTATATTTGGTCGGCAATTTCAGTTGATTTATAATAATTGTCGGAGATATCATACTGAATGAATAGTTCATTGTATCAATAATAATAATAGTTTTACTATTAAGATTATATCTTTAATATTTAACGTTAAGCTATCTAAACTAATTTTAGGATTTATCACGTACCGGAATCGAACTCCCTACCTATATAAATCCTCTCATAACTTGAATACGCATACAATTTTCCTTGTAGCTTGCAATTTATAACTTATATAAAACATTCGTATCGCAATCGCGACACAAATAAAAATAAAACTTTCAAATACAACTATCTGGGGAAATAACGTATAACACAGATACATCAAAACGGTGACTGCGTTGAAAATGTTTTTTGTTCGACTTCGCATTCCGAGCGATCGTTGAAATAAGTTCCTTTCGCCACATCGCTGACATTCGTTCGTATGACAAATAGGGGACGGATATGTGAAATATTTTCAGCTAACTTTCAGGTGTAAAATGTAACATCACTATTCTAAATACCATTACTTCATATGAAAACGGCTGGTCTGATTTGGGTGAAATAATAAAGCTATCAGTAATAAATATTACTGATAGCTTTGAATAAATTTTGCTATGTAGGTACACAAAATAAAGACATTATTAAATTTTTACAAATAAGCCCATTTTATATAAACCGACTAACTTTCATTTTCATTTTATAGAATAGTTATTGTAGTATTAAAGACGTTTTTTTAATATTTATATATGACATCACCTTTGGCTCATATGGTAGTAACCCTAGTTTCTGCGTCAACGGTCGCGGGTTTGAGTCCCGCTGGGGGCATTCATTTGTTGAGCACGAATGTTTATACTTCAGTCTTGGATTTATATTTATAATATGTATGTATTTAAAATTTATATACGTGTAGTGTATAAACTCTATTGTATCCGTAACACAAGCCTCGTAGCTTACCACGGAACTAGATGGCACTGTTGTAATAATGTTCCAACATATACATATATTTAACTAAAACGTGAAGTACAACTTATTTTTTTTTTTATAAAATAAAAGTGCAAACGAGCAGTCATATTCTGCTTTATAACGAAATGAATAGCAAATGTTTTAGCGCCTTTTAAGACGCCTGAAGCTACGACTCTTAAAGTCATATCATGGAGCTTAGCGAAATCTCCGGAAAATCGTTCCACACCTCGTGTCAGGAAGAAACAGACGTGAGTCACGTACATTATAAGAATGCCGAGTATCTGGGATATTGATGACTTTCAATTCGAAGGTAAGGAAAATATTATATAACGTAATCTATATATCAAATTATTTGGCCTTTTAGAAAATATAATAGAAATTTAATTGTATTTTGCTTTTTGCTTTATGACATTATTCGGAAAACTAAAGAAAAAATATTATAATAATATTCGAACTAGCAACTCACCCTTGTCCCGCTCGAGTTTGTTCTTAGATACATTTTAACGATTAGTAAAGATGCCTCAGAAATTAGTATTCTCTCGGCGATTTCTACTAAAAAATTAATGTAATAAATAAATAAACCTTTCTTTTGTATAACTCTCTCTATTGATAAAAGCTTCATTAAAATCTGTTACGTTATTTAAAAGATCCAATCGTGCAGACAGTGGGAAGCTACTTTATTATAATAAATATACTATATAGTACGTACGTATTAAAGAAAAAATCAGTACGTAAATTAACAAATGGATACAACGATATTACAAAGGTTTTTGCTTGAATACGAATAGATTACTACATAGTAGGTACTCGCTAGAAGTGATAGGTCAAAGGCTTGGTCAAAGTGAATTGCCCTAACTCCCGTTACAAGCAAACTAAGTTAAATTCACTCCCATAAAGTTAAAGCTGCGACATAAAGTGATAAAAATATTTGCATAAAATATTTTTTATCTACTAAACGGTCTGTTTACATCTAGATGAATATTACTATACAATTTTAAAGCAAAATGGTTTTTATTTTTTGCAGCATAATATAAATATTATATTTGTACCAATTGACTACACATTTCGCTGATTGTAGTTGCGTACCAGCGGTCGCGGGTTCGAATCCCGCCTGGTGTATTAATTTATAGCATGAATTTTTTTGTAATGTACTCCATGTACTCTTGTTTATATAATATATTGTATTTTATACTAAGTACTCGTTATCTATCTGGTATTTATTAGAAGCTTACCATTAAACTGGACGGTGATGTAGAATTTTGAAAATGTATAAATCTATTTGTATAAATTATAATTTGATTGATTGAAAAATCGACTTCAAAGTGGTAGGGACCTCTGAAGTAAAATAAAAAATAAATTAGTCAAATATTCGGCAAATTGAATATAATAAGTGGCTTATTAACGATGAAATTGATTTCATTTTGATGTTATTATTTTTTCATAAAATTACGATAACTTCAAGGGTGGTTCCATAAAGTACTTATTTCATCCTCACTAACAAGCTTCTAATACACTACCTGTGCGTCCTAGTTTCTTAATTTTAATATATATTTTTATACATATCATAACCTAGGATCTATCTACATACATGTGAGACTCACGGCAAAGCCAGTACTACCTACACTTAAACCCAACACCTCTTAATGGGGCGTCATAGGTCTAAATAATGAACATATCGGTTATTCAATGCAGACTGACTTTTATTGTTTTATACCTACATTACAAACATTATTTTACATAGCAGTTAGTTACCATAGCAGTACACTAGATGTCACTAGTAGTCTTATTTTGATACTTAATTTACTATATCAACAAGAGGATCGCTCTTGCACTCATCCACGAAGCCCGATGGCAAATCACAACAACCATGGGGACCAATAGTCCACTCTGCTCTCAGAGAAGTCTCAAGAGTAACCAGCAGTAAGGAGTGCCTCCTTCCATTAACGTGCACTACCTCCCAGTGTATTTCTTGGCTGTGCGCCTGGCTGTATTGCCAGACGCTAATGAACTCCCCACCACGACAAGGTATAAGCACCTACAAGTCAGTGTCAATATAACTTAGGTTATAGATAGATCATAAATGAGTTAAAGGATAGCTTTCAATGCTAAACTAAACATAATCTTATTTTGAAGGAATGGTTACTTAGCTCTGTCGCGACCGACGTAGAGACTATCTTAATGATACAAATCAGTATACATTTTAAGTCTATAAAAGATTTACTTGTAATTCTTAAACAAAATTATCTTATCTTATTACTCTGTAAAAGCATCGTGTATTATAATTCAATAACTAGTGCGCTTCGCTCGGGTCCGTCCCTAGGTACCCCCTTAATGATAAAATTTATACAAACTTTAAATGTCTTATTTATTTATATATCTAATCAAAAGCCTAAAAAATAAGTTTCAAGCTTCTAGATTTAAAAATGACGTAATTTCCATACAAACTTTCATCCCCTATTTCAACCTCTTACAGTTTTTTTAGCCTATGTCCTTTCTCAGGCTCTAGCTTAGCTCTATATTTCAACCAAATTTTATTTAAATCTGTTCAGTAGTTTTGCGTGAAAGCGCAACAGACAGACAGACAGAGTTACTTTCGCATTTATAATTTTAGTAAGGATATAGCTAAATTGAAATCTAGTTAGAGTACCTATGCCCTAGAAATTGCAGACAACTTTTTCCACAAGAGACGTTAATCCTGCATCATAATTGTTTATTAATTAATAGATCAACTATTAAAAATTATTTTTTAGAACTTATTAGTCATGAATTTAGAACTAAAAAAATTTAGAAAATTCTTAGTATTATATTAGGTTTTGAAATAAGAAATGAAGCAATATAACATTATAACAAAAAACATTTCACTTTCTTTTCATTCGACCCTCAGATTGACTAATAAACGTCATGCATACAAATGAAATGGACTCTATTGACTTCGTTTTATAGGAATTTATAAGGTTTTTATCATCAATAAAATTACTCATTTATGGCGACATAAATTGTGCTTATTTGTAAATAATTCTGCTAAAGAATGAACAGTTTTATCTTTAAACTATAAATAATAAAAATAAATATTTTGGACAATAATACACATTATCTAGTCCCATGATATATGTGCTAATCACACAAATTAATGCCAAAAGCGGGACTCGAACCCACGAACGCCGGCACAGCAAGTAGGGTCATTACAAACTGAACCAAAAGAGTTGTCGAACTATGAACACTTATGAAGGCCGGCTTTCTGTTCTATAATGATTATGGTGAAATTGGAGCCCAATCCCAGTAGACGAAAACAAGTTCATATAAAAATAACTAAGCACGCAAACAATTTAAACAGACAAATAACAATGTCTCCTCAATCTACTAAAAGATAACTCATTTTAAACTTTTAACTTGGGACAGATGTAAACTTATTTGCAAAACATCACAAATTCTTGATAACGACGTTCTTAAAGTCGTCTATAAAGACTTACTTCGGACGATCGATCACATCGTGTTGAAGACACTAGTTCAGTAAGTGGTAAAAATAGTGAGATAAAATGGATAGAACACCTCAGTTTTCTTTCCGTTGTGAAATAAAAATGTGCTTCAAAAGTTTTAACGTATCAGTCTAAAAATTGCTAAAATTTCTTTTTTCAAACATTTTAAATTAAATATATTCGTTTATTATAATGGCTAATATGTACGTCAGTTTAGTAGTTATGAGGTAGCCCAGAAGCAATGCGCTCGTTTGGAAAACCTGGTGGAGCAGGTTCAAATTCGGGTTACACAATCTAATATTTCACGATCATTTCCAAAATAATTACCACTTTAAAAAGCTAATAAGTAAAATGGAAGATTACAGAATGCAAAATTATAAGTAACAAAAACATACTTTAGTTATAGTAAAGTTCGCGCCTTCGCTCGCATGGTAGGTAAGTGTAATGGGTATATAATGTAGTCTATCTTCGATGATGCATTCCATTACTTTTCAAACTTTATGAAAATCGGATAAGCCATTATAAATAACAAACATTTTAGTATAAAATAAACCCTGTGTGTTCGTTACTATATGATGTGACTAAAATAGTAATTAACTTGAATTTGCAAGCAAAGGAGACACAACGTCTGCATTTTCAGAACTTTCATCTAATGAGATCTAGTCCGAGTGATAGATGGTCCTTGTCGCTACTAACTATTCCAAACACTGTTCTTAAGTCCATATCGATAAATCATATCGATAAATCAAATCGACACAATTGAATATTAGAATATATATTAAGCAATGCTAAATAAGTAAGCATTTATGTATGTCTTTACACTTTACACAAACATAAAAAAATACAGACGAATTGAGAACCTCCTTCTTTTTAAAGTTGGTTGAAAATCAAAGTATATTTTGACGACACGTTTGGTTCAGTTTGTTGTGTCCGTACTTGCTGCGTCAGCGGTAACGGATTCGAGTCCCAGGGCATTCATTTGTTGATTACGAATGTTTGTACTCCAGTCATGGGTGTTTATATTTATAATATGTGTAAATAGTGTACAAGTGTTGTTGTGTTCCAAGGCATGGAGATGACATCGCAAACTTCTTAAAAAAACTTTCGAAAAGTTAGTAGTTTAACTTGACGCGACTCGAGAATCGAACCCTTGACTACAGGATTTACAGCCCTATAGACAATCGAGGCAACATATACATTATACAAACAGACTGTATCAAAATGTATTTGGAAAGAAAAATCTAAAAACAACATTATACTCTATACGAAGATAATTTTATAACTTAATTTGAGGGTGATAAAATTCTTGCACGCAGAGTATTCGAGGCTACTCCAAATGCCAGTTGGGGGTAATGGAATCTTAGTATTATTAAGCGATGCCGAGCAAGCAATGAATGTAATTACGTCGTTATTACTATTTTTATGTTATCTTCCGGACTGTTTATATTTACGAACATACATATGATTACTTTAAACGCTATAAATATGAAATATGATAGTATAGTATTGTTTTGAACAGCAAAAATCGTTATTAAACGCTTAAAGATACTTTATGTATCTCAAATGCTGAAATTATCTATCCTAACTTAAAAAAGTATCTTATATATCTTCACCGTATCCACTGTCCGTCTAGTCATTATCAGAAAAATAGCATGAATTTTTCACATATATACTCGATATGCTAATCTCTCATATTAATATTAGTTTATAGGTAAAAGAACAAAAAAAATACGAAAGAATTCATGTAACCCAAAACGATACGTTTTGCTACATAATAAGTTATTCTGTATTCACTAAATTTAAAGCTACTAACTCCTTTTTATACATACATACATATTGTAATCTGAGTATTCGTAAAATCTTCTATTTTCCTATAACGAGGGTCGCCATTTAAGTGCCACTTACGAGTACATCTGCCTGAATCGTAACTCGTGTCTGAGAAAGGCCCAACTGAAAATATACTATCTGAATGTGTTAATTTAATATATGAAACAGTAATATTGTTTACAAATAATCTTTGCTTTTTTTTGTTTTTTTTTTTAAGTTGTTATGTATAGGAAATTTTTAAGGGCTGTTAATGAAGCTCGTAGATTAGAAATGATTAGAAAAAAATAGGTTGGGAAAGCTTTTTGGATTTTAGTACGCTAATAGTTCAAATAATAATATACCGTTTCAAAAAAAATATAAGTCTATATACTAGCCCCCTAAAAATAAGCTATGTTATGTTATACAGTTGATGTTAAAAAGCAAATTAATCAAAAATTTCACGCTTATAGGTCACCTGTCTGAATCAGCCTTACATGGATGTATAAGACATTCTTACGACATGAGGAAAAATTTTTAACATTTTTTTTTGAAAACCCAAAAACTTATCATTAGCGACTGTACAAAGAAAAGGCGGAGAAAAAAATAGATTTCTCTCGGCCTATATTTGACATGTCAATCATATGACTTATGAGTATGTACGAACTCCTGAGTTCTAAATCCCAAGAGGACGAATGTGTGCGCTTGTCGTCTCGTATGTGACATGAGACAATTCTCACTCTGGATAACATTGATTACTATAATGCGTTCCCATTATACTGGCTTAGCTAACATAGGGCAAGAGATTCTTGATTCTCGACGTTTTGAAATTACAGCAAATATATTATAGTGGTAGCCCAGCGGTAATGCGCTCGCTTGGATAACCGAATGATGCGGGTTCAAATCCGGGTCTCGCACCTCTGATATTTTCATGTGTGAATCATTTCTATCATGATTACCACTTGTCTTACGGTGAAGGAAAACATCGTGAGGAAACCTGCATGTCTGAGAAAACCTAGCAAGTTTTCGAAAGACATGTGGATTCCGCCAACACGCACTAGGCCAGCGCGGTGGACTATGGCCTGATCCCCTTGCCCTTCGTACTGAGGGAGGCTCGTGCCCAACAGTGACACGTTAAAAAGGGCTGATGATGATGATGTTATTTTAGTCATAGAAAAGACCAAGGTGATAGACACATTAAAAATATTATTATTAGAAACTGTATCAATCTAACTTTTATATAAAAACTTTAGTTTTTCTTTAATTTTAGTTGTCATTATTACGCTTAATTATTGTCTTTTTTATACTTTAGGATTTGTACGAATTCAATTCATTATTACAATTATTTATCGAGTTATTGTTGATTACTTATGAAATCGTTTCTCACATACTTATTCGTATCAGTTATAGGGTCGTTCATGGACCAATCCGACGAATTCGTTTATTTGAATGACAGCTCTAAAAGCGCTCTGACAAGTTCATACTAGTGATGATTAATTGTGGGAGAAAATTCAATATGCTTTTTCAGAAAAATTTAGACCGTCATATTGAAATCCTGTAAATATCATTTTTGGTCGATAATAATTAAAGTACTTTTTTTGCACTACAAATGTAAAAATTTATATATTTTGGTTCATAAACACATTTATGGCGCTTCAGATAGTTCAATGCAGTTTTACCTTAACTCTTTAGACTTTCCCGCATTTCCTGTATATCTTCTAAAGCTTGTCTTAGTGAACTTTCACCGGAACTTCTACCGTTTTTATTTGCATAGTAAAGAACATTCTAGTAATTAAACAAAATATATTCTGCAGTTTAATTCCTCACTGGAAAAGTTTTGGTCCTGGCCCATAATTGTGCAATGTCTCGTTATACATTACTAGCCAACACCGACTAGCTGCTGCAGGAGAATAAAAATAGAAGAGTAGCAAAATGAGAGCAGAGATTTTGTAGCATAAAGAATCAAGGAACACACAAGTCGTAACACAAGTCTCGTAGCTTACCACGGAACTAGATGGCACTATGTGTAATATTCTCCAAATAATATTATATTAAGTATAAGTGTAATTTATTAAGAAATAAAAGAAATCGGTAGCATTTATCTGCGAACCTTAAGCCTGAATAAAGTACAGGCATTCGTCATTCAAACTACAAACCTAAACAAAATTGTTCCCTATTTAGATAGAACTTGTAAAACAACTTAATATTTCAGGAAAAAAATTATTATAAACTCCTGATTGTTTATTAAAAAATATTGTTTTTTGACTGCGAGGATAGACTAATAAACTTAATTTACATTTTTTAGTGTTGTAAGTTCGTTAAACCATTTCTACATAGTACATATATATATTAAAACATTTCTACATAGTATAATACAAATCGCTTTCTACCGTCTTCGTCTGTACGCTTAGATCTTTTTAACCGACTTCAAAAAAGGAGGAAGTTATAACAACACAATGAATTTTAATGCGGTTTTCATCAATAGATAGAGTGATTCAAGAGTAAGGTTTGTATGCATACTACATGCATATTATAGCAAAATGCTAGAAAATATCTAATTTCTAAGAAGTTTATTAAAAAATATCTAGGACCGAATAAGAGCGGAGCGAGGGAGAGTTGCTAGTATTAAAGTATATGTCAAAACTGACAAAAGTAATATTATAAATGATGTCAAAACTGACAAAACTAATCAAATCATTTTTTATATATTATGGTAAAATTTTTAGAAAAGGAAACACAAATAAAACATCAATATCTTAAGATATTTTCTTTAATAAGAAATATTCTTCTGATCTAGTTAGTGACGAATCTGAAAATGATTGGAAAACTTTATAACAAGTTCTTCTGGGAGCGGACGATAGAACTTGTTTTATGTAGTATATTTGTAGCATCATTTGAATGACAATTACGTGAAATCGTATTTACATATTAAAGAAATTAACTAGCAAAAGAACTAGCATTTCCCATGGCTTCGCACGCGTTCTAAAGACCGGAAACCAAATTCCTTCTGAGTCGCAGTCGCATGGTACCTTGCAGAACTAACGCCCGCCCTTCCCATTTTTTGAAACATTTTTCATTGATACTCCGCTCCTATTGGTCACAGCGTGATGCTATATAATATATAGTCATAGCCTTCCTCGATAAATGGACTATCCAACATGAAAAGAATTTTTCAATTCGGACCAGTAGCTCCTGAGATTAGTGCGTTCAACCAACCAAACAAACAAACTCTTCAGCTTTATAATATTAAGTATAGATTATTGTTTTTTCTACGATATATTCTGAACGTGCTTCATAAATATATTGTAGAACTTACAGATATTAAGCTTACAATTAAATCTATTTAAAAAAATAATATACCATGTTTTAAACCAGTGCATAAATATTAATAGAATACTCATTACTGTGACGAGTAAACAAATTTTGAATAACATTTTAATACTATAAAAAAAACTATGAACACTTAACTTAATTAATATAATATACTAGTTACAGGTTAAAATAAGTAAATATTTGTACATTTTATAGTAGCAAAAACAGTCCGGCCCTGTCGCAAAACTACTATTTGACTTGGACATTTTTGAGCGGACTCCGTATATAATACTTTAGTTCGAAATCATTTTATCATCATGGTTATAGATTGTTCAATAAAGAGAAGAATCGATCCTGCTTTTTCTGAGTAACTGGGTAATTGAGCGTTGTTGATAGATTATTTAAATAGATATGCTGAACTTGATGATGTATGTTAGTTGTAACATTACGTTTCAGTCGAAATTTAGTATGCGTAGACTTTATTATTGTGCGACGACTCGTTTGGCTCAGTTGGTAGTGACCCTGCTTTCTGCGCTAGCGGTCGCGGGTTCGAGTCCCGCGGGGGGCATTCATTTGTTGAGCACGAATGTTTGCTCTCCACTCGTGGGTGTTAATATTTATAATATGTATGTATTTAAAAGTTATATATGTAGTATATCAACTATCTGGTATCCGTAACACAAGCATCGTAGCTTACCATGGAACTGGATGGCGCTGCTGTAGAATGCCCTAATATATTCATTATTATTTATTTATTATTATATTTTATAATACTGTCTATTTTATAACTATAAATTCTTACTTTTAAAAAGGCTTTCTACTCGCGGTAAAAGCCGCCAGTTTCCTTAGAAACAAAGCGGTTAATTAATGTTGTTACAAATTTGTCGATTAAGCTGGCGTCTCTAAGAAAAATATTTCATTTTTAAAGCATTTTAAGATTTTCTGTCATAAAATTAACTACACCTAATTTAGTTTTTTGCTGGTTTACCTTCTAAAGTAATAATTTATTAGATTATGTTTATTTTTGATTAAGCTGGGCTTATTTGCCGTCAATTTTAGTTACAAAAATTTAATATTACTGTGAGAAGTATATCTTAAAAAAACACGATAGCTTTCTCCTTTTCCTGCGTTTAAAATAGATTTTCACTCTCGCAGCTACGCAAATAAACGATAAGTTCACGAAGCACGCTTCTGCTGGATTTCCTATGCCAATATTGAGAGACATAAATTTAATATTGAACAAAAAGTTTATGAAAATGACATCAGCAAAAAGTATTGTAATTAAAAATTGATGTCTTCAGAGCAATTACGTTAACGGAATTCTAACATGAGATATTTTAGCTCAGCAAAAATTATTTTATAAGTTGACCCGAATTATGATAGGCATTATCATCATACCCATCAAAAAGAAAGAAAAATAAAATGTTATTGTTCTAAGTAAGAAATTTGAACAATTGTTTTCTTTATTAAAATTAATTTGTTACCCAAAAACTGACAAGTGACATCACATTAAGATTGTTAAAGCCGCAATGGCTTTCATTTCATTTCAACAAACAAAGTAATTCATCAAAATCAGTACTTTTCGTGTGATGCGATCACAGACAGGAAGACAGACACAGACATGCAGTTAGTCATAGATTCCTAAAAATTGTATATTTAGCTACTTTACCTATCGAAAATAAAGACTACTTCAAAGGATTTTTCAATAAATATTGTACAGATTCAACTGACCTATAATTTCATTATATGAATAGATTATTATCACTATAAAAAACGTTGTATTAAAGTTCCTTTATGCCACTTCTATCATTTCATGCTATCTCAATACATATCGATTCCACTCACATGCAACGAAGTTTTCCATACGTGAAGTGTACTTTCACACTTACACGTAATATTTGATTCGAAATGTTAAGATTGCTTTAGACAACTTTTTATATTTTGGAAATCTATATAAATAAAATGATAGAGGTCTGCAGTTGTGCGCGCATCACGGAAAAACTACTGGATAGATTTCAATGAAACTTTCTAAGTTTTATTTCTTAGACACTTGGCCCTTATCAAAAAAAATGATTGCGATATCTTCATTTAATAAAAAGTTATTAAAGTTTCAAGAAACAACGATTTGTATACGCACTGCGTGTTCAGTGATGTATGTTTCCTTCTCGCGGAGTAGTGGGGCAAGCGGCGTAGCGCGCATGCGGAAAACTTTGTTAATATTTCAAGCAACGCGGACGAAGTCGTGGGTATCAGCTAGTCACTTATAAAATTAAAATTATAGTTTTAGTTCAATGCGCATTCGATTTGACAGCTTAAAATATTATTTTCTGTTTCTACAGAAATTAACGTGAATAGAAAAACAACGTGAAAATCAATAGGATTTCTTTCATACTGTTAATTATTTTAATTAATTGACAAACAAAAAGTATAAAGTTTTTATCGCTTTTCTATAATCACAGTATCACAAGTTTTTAATAATTTAATTAGGTATCTGTTGCTTAGAAGATTTTATTAATATATTAAAAGAATATTGCTTTTCTCAAGATAATACGTACTAAATTACGAACTAAAAATAAAGTGAAAATAAATAAGTAAATTACATTTTCCACGCTGTTTTATTTTTCAAAATTCGTTTAATTAAAAAGCAAAATGTAAACTTTTCTATCATTTTTCTTACTTTTATTAAGTTAACCATTCCATTATATCAAACATTTTTTAAAAATATATTTAAAAATTCTCTTTTCTCAAGAAAAGAGTAACGAGAAAATTTATTTTTAATGCTAGTTTCAAGATACATACTACATTGGATAAAAATCCAGCCATGTATAACAAATTTCCATTTTAAAATGAGCTTTTACATTTTTATATGCAGGATGTTAGAACATGTCATAGTTTAAAAATAAATGTTAACGTAAAATAAATTAAAAATACATTTTTATTTAAATTTATGTACTAGTGTTGGCAAGTAAGAACGCAACCATATTTATTGAGAACTAGCTGATACCCGCGACTTCGTCCACGTTGCTTGAAATATTAACAAAGTTTTCCGCATGCGCGCTACGCCGCTTGCCCCACTACTCCGCGAGAAGGAAACATACATCACTGAACACGCAGTGCATATACAAATCGTTGTTTCTTGAAACTTCAATAACTTTTTATTAAATGAAGATATCGCAATATTTTTTTTTGATAAGGGCCAAGTATCTAAGAAATAAAACTTAGAAAGTTTCATTGAAATCTATCCAGTAGTTTTTCCGTGATGCGCGCACAACTGCAGACCTCTATCATTTTATTTATATCGATAGATCTTAGGCTATTTTTATTCCCCTAGGTAATACGGGTGGCCTTCTCCAGATGTTTTATTGATAGACCCAATTTTAATTTTTATTGTCTTATGATTGGGCAAAAAAAAACATTAATTTTCATCCCTCTACCGCCAATCCCTATTATTTAAGTGATTACAAAGCGGGCGGAGCCGCTGAAAATGCTAATATACCTATAAAAATATGGTATTATTATTATTATTACTTAGTACTTTTGTATTTATATTTTACTCTAAAGGTCCTATGGGACAACACTGCGACAATATCAGTGTGCTCTTCGAGGGACGAGGGCGAAATACCGCTAATTTCTAAACTACCGGACTGTTACTGAAAAAATACCACCCCATCCGGGACTTGAATCATGAACCTCCGGATTTGTAACCGTACCTGCAAAACACTAGACCACCAAGTTGGTTTACTATGTATAATATATTATGTATATACTAGCTATATCTGCCCATATATCCCTCTAAAACTCTCTGAACTAGTCAAGTGGCAAGTCAAATTAAAATGGATAATATAAAGATATTCTTCTTCTTTTTAATAGATATTAACATTCTTTAAAAGGTCCTCAGATAATAATACTCGTACCTTTAAATAAGTTTTACGGTTTCATTTCTTCGCTCGAAGGTTCTTTCTAAATGTATTTATTCAATACGAAGAGCTTTCATTGAGCGTATAATGGGGCTAATATATTTTGGCAATGAAGGAAACTAACAGCCTCTTTTCACTTGAGAAAATCTAAAAGGTATAATTTATGCATTACTTAACCCATTTACATATTTTAATGCCTCAATGAACTAATGGCAAGCATATACATGATCTATTAGCTACATGATTCGGAGGTCCTGGGTTGGAGTCTCGGGTCGAGCCAAGTTCAGATACGAAGATTTTTGTTAAGAATTTCTGAGTGATAGTTCGGAGTTGCGAAGTTATCAGTATTTAACTCCCTGTCTCGTAGACGCATAAAGCTGTGGGTCTTATACTTGATCAATCACCGGTCGTGTCGTCGTGTCCAACTAAATTGAGGGAGTAAGTTTAAGTCCATATTTGGGAACTATAATAACTCCTGTAACTCCTTAGTAATCATTCAAAAAGGATATTACCATAATGGTACATTATATACTTATAGTAATTCCCTTTTACCTTCTTAGTAGAGGAGACCGTGGAAGATCGACCTTCACCGATCTGATAACCAGATGAGACATATTTTTTATCAAATATAATTTATAAACAAATATGCCTATAATTACTTGCCTATCTGAAAGTGCTCATGGCTATTTCAAGTATGATTATTTGCAGGCAAGTCTATATAACTGATTTTGTAATAAAATTATCTAAAATTTGATATAACTTTCGATAAGTTAGCAGAACGATGGAGTCATCTATATTGACTTACCTGTTCACATCGGCTTGCCAGGTAGATACACAAAAATGAGTAGGCAAACCTACTGAGGCATATTCTGTGTGTTAAAAACTAACAGTGAAAAAAAATTCATTTCATCTGGTTATCAGATCGGTGAAGTCGATCTTCCACCGGCTCTTAGACCATCTACTAAAGGTCTACAATTAATTTTTTGCCTAATTTTTACATATAGTTTACGATAAACATAAGTTGAAAATCAATAATGTTTACAATTTTATTGACTTGTTTAATCTCGAATTATTTACTTTGGAGCATTTCGTTAAAAAATAAGCAAATTAAGGAAAAAAGAAATAATCTAACTATTGAACCGAACTGACAGACAATAGCTAGTCAATAAAATGGTAATTCCATATATCAATACGAAGCTCATTTAAATATTTGTATAAGGAAAGTTAAATTAAAATCATAACACAATCGCAGCGATGAAAGCATCAGATGTTATTATCTTATGCAAATTACTCTGACGTTTGTTTCACCGAGTGTGTAATGCATACAATGTGTTTGAATAAAATGCTTAGCGTGAACACATACATTAATCTGGCAAGAAAAAATACCTGTCACATGTTTCACCTTGTCAACCTTAAGACTACGTACGAGTTCGAGGAGCGTATGTGAGATTGTTTGTTACGAATACGTCTTACGTAAATATCGTAATTGTATTTCAAAAAAATTACAAGTATAACGTTTGTTATAATATAATTTCATTTAAATTAAATGTCATCTTGTCAATGTATTTAAAATAACACAATGTTTTAAAGACTTATTCGGATTCTCTCGGGATTGCTGCTGCTTTTACCAAAAAATGAAATAAATCTGAAAAAAAACACCAATAAGACGGATTCTGGATGGATGGAAGATCTCAGATTTTCGTGTATATTGAACATTCAAAAGAATGTTCAATATACACGAAAATCTGAGAAAGCTTTAATAAATCAGTTATTCCGTTCTTAACAGTTGTTCGGGTAGAAGAAGCGGTTCACCTGAAAAGAATAGCTGATCATCCATTTTTCTAAATTTGAACCCACACGTTTGTATTTTTAGTAGTTATGCTAAATTATTATATCTCAACATAGTATTGTATACATAAACTTATACTTAAACTTTCCTCTTGAATCACTCTATCTATTAAAAAAACCACATCAAAATCCATTCAGTGGTTTTGAAGAAAAAAGGCATACATAGGGACAGACAGAGGGAAGCGACTTAGTTATACTATAAAGTGATTGAATGTTATAAATGCGAAAGCGTTAATGGTAAAATAAAAAGATTCTTAATTACTAGATCATTTACTTGTACAAATCAGACACAGACTGTGCAGTACTTAATATGTAGTAGATAATAAAACTCTACTTTTTATCTCATTACGTTAAGTAACTCCCACGAGATATTAGTATAAGTGTGGTAGAGCAGGTCAAAAGTAACATAAACCTCGACTTATCTGAGGATCTCTAGCTTACTGTTTCTAGTCAAACGGAATCAAAATATTTTTGAAGTGAAATTTCTTTAGAATCGATGTGATTTCAAAACTCGATGAAACGAAAAAGTAAGTCCATAGTACCAGGCGCTCAGAGACGGGGAAGAGTTAGCCTTATTTTAAATTCAAGTTTTACTTCTGACATGTGTACCTGTACTTTGTACACACGCACTTTTTTATTCAAATAAAATTTTATCTATTTTGCACCTTGTTATATTTCTACACTTTTTAGGTTAACAAAATGTCAAGAACAAATATAACGGCAAAAATATTTTGGTTAAAGTTAAGTTAAAGGCGACATACTCGTGCTATCGATTTCCTCGGATGCATTTGTATTTATTTTACAATTAGCTAAGCCACGGAATAGGTAAAACAGCATCTTTTTTATCTAAGCGGCCAAACGTAGTATGACTTTTCTTTTGGAATAAACTAAACTTCAATAAGTGAAGCCTAAAATTGTATAAACAACTACTCATGTTTAGTGTACAATTAACTATACTATAATAATTAAGGTAATTATAGTATTGATGAAGACTCATCCACTAGTAGGACGATTCAAGACTAATACCTGCTAAATTGATATGCCCGTCTTTTTGTGTACATGCTACGCGATCTACGGTAACCTAGCTTAGGTATACCTGAGGCCAACGAACGGTATATCGAGGATAAATTTCAATGCCACGCTTTGTTAAACAATGTGAGACAAACATCTGCATTTACAAATCGTTCATCTCGTGTATTTTCAAGCTAAAATTTTGTAACAATTCTAATATCAGGTGGAGTTGGGTTCAGTTCCGGCTAGGCACATGACTATGTTTTTAAAAAAGCAAAAATAAAACAACTTGGTATCTTATTCTCCTGTTTATCAAACGAATTGTTTTTTCGATCTGTGCACTAATTTCAATCAATTCAATTTCAATTTGTCCAAATACGTCCAACCATTTCACTGATGACGCAAAATGCGGTGATTATATTATTAAACCTCTAAATTCTAACTAACAAGTATCCAATTTATTCCATTATAATTTCTGTTTTAGAAAATAAGCTAAGAGGTATCAAATTATGATTCTCAGTCCACCTTCTCCGTTATATGAATATCCTTTTGTCCCTCTTCAATAATCTAAATGACCTCAATTCTCCTTCAAAGTGTAGCTACGTCACGATAGGCTGCTCGCATCTCTGCGATACGCTACAAACCAAGCAACGCATTAAGTTTCTTTTAAAATATTTTCTAATTTACTAGTATAGTGCATTCCATTGAAACAAACTTCCTAACTACATCCAATATTGCTGTAAAAAAATAAATAAGAACCTTCTCACCTAAATCAACCCACTATTATATTAACAATCTTTACAATGTATTATATTATTTACTAATTATATAAATTAAGCCATAAAGCATAGTGAATCGCTGAATTATTATCATTCGATTTTCCGTTTCAAGTCGATTCATAAGGAAAAATATGTAGGTTAATACCAGAGTTCGAATTTGATAAGTGACACGTGAAGCTAATAAAAAAGTATAAGTATTATTAGCAGACTCAGATGTAGACACGTGAAAAGATATTGATGATACGATTCTATTCGAATATGAAAAGAACCTTTAGATTCTTTGTTCGAGTACTATAGGTTTATATATTTAGTATATGTTGTATGTAGGTTTCAGTAACATTGTTTAACTTTGCTTTAGTACGAATAAGATCTAAAAATGGGATAAGTGCGTGTCTTTTGCTTAAACTTATTTCGTAATATTAACGATAAATGTTGACTTACGTTATTAGTTTTTAATTAAACACAATATTTTCCTATCTACGATATTATTTGAATAAATAGCATAAATTATTAAGTATGGGATACTTACAACGAAAAATAACTGATAAATACCGACACATACTTAAAAAAAAATATTAGACTTATTACAATTTAACTACTACTCATCTAGATTCCAAAAAATGGTAGATGCATTATTATCAAATGGGCGGATAATCAATAAGAACCATTAATTTCATTTTATTTCAGCGCTTTCTTTATGTCTCACTGCTCTACACGAGTTTCCTTTTACTACTAAATCTGAAAACAGTCCATCACACCTGCCGATTGAGGATTGACGGACTTCAAGTATCTTTCTAAAACTTGCTGGGTTCTCTTACACTATAATGTGATATAATTAAATTAACCAGTTAGATAAATAAATCTATACTAATATTATAAAGCTGAAGAGTTTGTTTGGTTGGTTGAACGCGCTAATCTCAGAAACGACCGGTCCGAATTAAAAAAATATTCCTATCTTGGATAGTCCCTTTATCGAGGAAGGCTATAGGCTATATTACATCACGCTACGGCCAATAGGAGCGGAGCATCAATGAAAAATGTTGTAAAAACAGAAGGTATTTAGTTTCCAGCCTTTAGAACGCTCACGAAGCCGCGGGAAAAGCTAGTTATCTATAAAGGTAAGACTAAACAAACTGCATATATTATCGACTCTACAACATTAAAACCGTGTTTATATTATTCTATTCTACAATATTCAAAATATAAGTTGTTTTGTTTCAATTATTAAGTACACTGCATTATTTTCATATCAAAGTTAGTTTTACATTTGCTTTGTTAGACATTATGTTAAACATGTAACTTAATATTATACTCTAGCGAAAACAAATGGTCTACACAATAATATTTTTGTTGCAAAGCAATGAGTCGCCGTTCCACTAAATATTTATACTATTTACAAATTGGTTTCTTCTCACCACTCATACATACTCGTACTTTCAACGCCTTACTTTCTGCTATGAACTCAAAAAGTGAAGAAATTTTATTAATTAATTACTCCTCTTACAAATACAATAGTTTGTGTGTGTTAGTTGCTTCATCGCCATCAGCTGTACAGATGAAAATTACACAGAAGGACTGTCCTGGAAAATGCTTAGGCTATATTTTTCTCTATAATAATTTTGTTTCTCTCTCTCTCTCTCTTTCTCTTTCTCTCTCTCTTTCTCTCTCTCTATACATATCTATCTCTATCTCTCTCCCTTCTCTCTGCAAAAAATGCTTCACTCAAACATTTGTCATTTAATTAGTATTAGAAATACTTAAACAGATGCTTGTGTAATCATTCAATCAGTGAGACTTTCTATCGCGTTATATAAAAAATAAAATTATCCATTTTCAATTTTTTTATTTAAATGACATACGATGTACATTGTTAGCAGCTTATGAAATCCGTGCTCCTTTGCGTCAATGTAGTCCTCGAATATGAAGATGACAGCGATATTTAATCGAACCTGTCATTCCCTTCTCAAATGTTACCCTTGAATATAGTAATAAGGGTTATTCTGTAAAAGTTTTATACTATCAGGAAATTAAGAGTTACAATGTACCTAATTTTGACGACATGGCTCAGTTTGTTGTGACCCTACTTGCTAAGTCATCCGTTATAGTTTCGAACCCCGATGGGGTAATTGATAATTGATTTTGGGTGATGAGTACAATATTTGTACTTCAGTCATGTTTATTTTTATAATATGACTTAAATATCAATAAAAATAATGCACTGACTAAACCACTACGTCTACGTGTGATTTTTTCACAAAAAAATCCTTACACAAGTAAGCACAATTGGATGTAAGGATTTTAAGGCATAAAAAAACAACGACTATATACCTAACACTTTCAAGTTTCTAAGTCGTATTTAATGTACAAATTAATACCTTCGCAAGTCGACTAACATCGTCTCAGTATTTTAAGGGTACCAAAATCATAAGCAATTAAATATGATTTATTAAAAAATATTTCATACACGATTTAAAACTATATAAATTTAATTCATCTAATATTTCATGTTTTCTGAAATAAAATAATAACGTTTTTAGTATTAATTAAGATAAAGAAATAGTAAAAAAAGTTCTAAGAAAAATATTTTAGATAAATTCTATCAAAATAGGTCACTCTATTCCGTAACATATTATTACAACAACTCATACGAGTTTATACGTCAGTATTGTCACGTTCTAGTACTTTACTTTCGTGTTCAAGTATGTAAATTCACACATCTTTGCAACTATACTTAGAAAGTAATACTAATTAGTAGTTATGTGGTTATGATAATATGTATTCTAATATTAAAATAATGTATATATTTATGTAATTATATACTAATGATTCGCCCTTACTCTGCTTGGGTTTATTATCTACGGATATACGGATTATCAGTAGAAAGTATGTTTGAAATTTGACCCGGAAACCAGCTATCATCAGTATGATGAGAATTTCAGAATTTCATGAGAATCTGCACAGTAGTTTGCTCGTGATGCGTTCCCGGACCAACAGACAGACGGAAATATTAAAACTATAGATACGGCCATTGTAACGATTATTGTGACAACTTCAATAAGATTTTTCTAAAAATATTGGTTTAGAAGTCTGGTTCAGAATTGTATCTTATAGATAGATGTACGTATATCCCAAAATCTTAAAAAATATTTTATATATGTTAGGAATAAATTTTCTGCTACTAAAGTTACGTTTAGCTAAAAAATCTTTAATTAAAATATCGATAAAAGTTATATTCTCTAGACCGATTTCGGTCACCGGTGGCCGGCTACATTCACTGAGACTAGCCATCTGCAAATGAGATATTCTACACAAGTGTACTTGCAAGCACAACTTCCTTTAAGCCTCTAGGAAAGCGTAAGCCATAGATTATACACTTATATACGTAAGCAGCAGCGAGGCTTTACCTACTCTTCGATACAGCAATGAAACACCGGAAATTTCTCTAATCTAGACTGTCAATGAAGCTTACTAAACAGAAAGTGTCAACAACTAAACTTGGTCCGACCCGGGACTAGAACCCAAGTCCTCAGCTGTATATGCTAGCCAATAGACTACCGAGGTAGTTATACCAAACAACTATACAGATTATCGAATTATCTATTGTAATACATTAAGTAATATCTGTAGATAATATCCAAAACTTCACTCTAACAAGGTCATGAAAAAATCTCAAATCAAGCAAGAGAGTGTACCTCGTTATCAAAGGGTGCCTATTGTCAAGATATAAAGCCAGCGTTTTAATGAAATAGTTCCGTGCCTTATCGACCCTTTGTCGATGACACTCATCTGTGATATAAACCCTATCGAGTCTGTTTTGTGGGCATTAGTTCCATACAAACATACTGTGACCGGTGACCTTTAAGAAATTTAAATATCTTTAACATTGAAATATACAATAATGAATATACGTTTATTATATTGGTTTAATCGGTTGAAACTTTGCAAATTTTAAATACTTCATTGGATGGTAATGAAATTTTGTGGAATTTTTGTTCCACAGAGATACGTTTTTGATACGACATAATATGAAAAACGTTCAAATTTATTAATAGTTGCCGACCAACAGCCTAAATACAACCATAATGAAGACCAATTGATTACCTCTAGCAATATAGCTGCTAATATGCTGCTATAAATATTCTGAAAAAATAGAAACATCAGGTTTTATCTCATCAAGAATAAAAGTTAAATGAGAAACTTGTAATTATAAAAAGATACAAGATCTAGATAGACATTATTTAACTTATAATATCCTTTGCAGGGTAGGCAGGGGGACCGAGAGTTATAAGAACAAGCTCAATATACTTTTTTTTTATTCTTGCATTGTTTTTCTTTCAAATTATATTACATAATAGAGTAAATCAAGGTGGTTGGGGTTATCAGACTCCTGACTTGGCCTTCTATAAGTATTAGAAAGTCCTCCTCTCTCTTTCTCTCTACGGCTTTCAACTATACTAATAAAATACTAGTTTTTAACCATTCTTCCATCATTCATCCTTTCTTTGTACTTAAAATATAAATTATATCATTATATATAGAGATGTAATCCTTGCTTCGCTAGACTGTTCTTACAGATGCCTATTTATTAGTAGGTCTTAGAAAGACCACTTTCTATCGCCTGGATGTCTATCGCTGTAATAAATTTCATCCAAATATCTATCTGAAAATCGTGTAAGAATGACAGACATTGATTACAAACGTTCACATTGCAAAACGAACTACAGATCAACACACTCTGGCAGTCTTATGACTGAAGCTAAAAGTACCGGTACGTCATCGAGATTTTTAAATAAAATTTTTACTTTTCAAGAGGTACTCAGAATTTTTCAACGATGCCTCATCATATCGGGATTTTATCAATAAGGTTCATATGACTATATAATCAGTGAAACTGTATTGGGGTGGAATATTCAATCAATATATTTTGAAATTATATTATACACTAGAGAGAGAGACTCACCCTCGCTTCGCTCGGATTCCTCCCTAGACTTAGCGTGAGCGAAGCCACGAGGTCCGCAAGTTAAATTAAATAAAATTTCTAAAGTAAAAGTAGCCTAAGTTACTTCATATACCTTATTAGCTATCTGCGAGTGAAAGTCCCGTCAAAATCGATCCAGCCTTTTCAGAGATTAGCCGAAACAAGCAGACAGACAGACAAACATTTTAAAAAATTAATATTTTGATGTGAGTACCGTATATACATTCATATGCAATTAGTGAGAAGTTGTTATTTAAAAACAAACACTTCAATTTAACTTAGATGTATAGATGAGATAATACAGGTCGAATTTAAGACTGAAGTGATTCTAATAAAACTTTTTTATTATATAACCGTTTTATCCCCGTTATGGTTCGGTGATAAAACATTTATAAACCATCAAATCTCAAGCAATTTAATATTCTAATATTATGAAAGTGAATATTATAGACGTTATTTATACATATAAGAAAATCCTGTCTTAGACGAATCTCCACATTAAATATTTTTTTGAATAATCTTATTGAAATAGTTTTTAGATTTTTGTCCGTCTGTCCTTTTCTTTGTCTGAGACCGCGACTTTTTCGTTGTCGAGACCGATATTTTAATAGCTGGTTAACATATATGATACTTTTTAATGGAGGATTGGAGACTAACATAAGCTATGATCACTTCGCAAAAATAACTAATTTCCTTATTCCGAATATTATTATTTTTATTATTTTGAATTATTCAATGTATGAAAAAAAACACATGCCAAGTAATAAAAATACAGCATAAAATAATAAATGCTGTTCAAATAGCAAAGAAAATTTATATTAGTTCTATAAGATATGTATTTCAGGTATTTCATAGAATACGATGTATGACGATTTTACTTAGAATTTATATTGCAGAATATATTAGGAATGAGATTTAGTTGCAAGTTTATTCGTAGTTAGATGCCTGGAAATCCTATCATTCAATATTTCTTCGTAAGTAAAATATTATATCCAGATATAAATGAAATTCAAAATCTTTTCCGTAATATAATTTAAGGTTCCGTAGTCGAATGCCAAAATCGAAATTGATAATTTAATCATATCCGTGTATCACTGTCCACTGATATTGAAAAATTTTACTTATTACGTGTATTTTTTAAACAAAAATACAAATTTGGATTACAAGTACAATAAAAATTAATAATGCAAAATTTTGTATGTAAGTGCGTTTGTTACCTTTACGTGCTATAGCGGCTGGTCGAACTTGGATCAATGTAGTACACAGATTTGGTTTTCTGTTGGAATATATCTAAATATGGAGAATTTATGCCTAAATATGGAGAATCATTGACGTCTTCATTCTTTACTATGGGATTTATCTTCAACAAACATGACCTCAAAAGGCTCGTCTGCCGTCTGCTACATAAACTGGTGAATGGTTTTTATGATGCTTAAATGGCAATCTGCGAAGTACCAAGAGTCAAGACCAAAACGCGTGAGTCCGCCGCCGCGATGGACATACTTCTCCCACCAAGATAGTTGGACCACACTTCGTAACCTACGAACCTAGCGGCGAATCTAAGTGTAGCTAGAGTAAGCACAAGGCAAGAAGAGAAGACCTACTTAATATTATAAAAGAAATAAAGTATTGTACATGTACTTGTTTTAACAAATAAGTCTCTAGAAGTCAAAGAAGTCTCTTTTTTGTGAAAGTTTAGGCCGAGGTTAAGTTATGTTACATCGAATATAACCTTTAAGCAGCGAAATGATTATTCATGAAAGACACAACCACCTACACGACTAGTCGTGAATGAAAGCTCTTGAAAAATATGCCCGTATCAAGTACCAATGTAGTTCAATTTTAAAATAGGCTAATAAAAGTCAAATCGAAGCGTTACAATGTCGCTTACTAAGAAGTAATTTTTGCATAATACAAGAAGAAAGTAATAAAATTCTATCTAACTAACTTTACCAGGCAAGTTAGACCCATTCTTTAAAATCTGCCAACCTAATGAAATTAGTAACTCGAACGCTCGTAAATTAAGGGTGCTCGGAATTTCGGTGATAACGTAGAGATTAAGTTATTACCTAATTTCCTGTACACTGCTATAACAGTAAGATAACATTCCAGTCTAGATTTTTTCGTTGGAAAACGAATATTCAGCTCGCTTATGATAAACAAGTCATCGAAAGTCTGAAAACAAAATTCAGAAACCTACTAGAAACCACTAATTATTATTTACGGAGAAGTTTAATAGTATTTAGAATGTTTTTATCCTCACATGGACTATGGCCTGATCCTCCTCGTATTGAAGGAGGCCTGTGCCCAGCAGTGAGACGTTAACAAGACTCAAAGACTGAAACTAAAGACACTGGCCTACTGCGCAGGAGATATTATTATGCACAAGTGCACAGTCTATTCCTATCACTTTCATACTCCAGTGGGACGTCTACTCCACAGGACCAGTGAGAGCTAAGGCGCAAGACCTATGGCTTAAGTGTTCTCCGAGGCTCGGGGGTGATACATCGCCAACTTTCAAACTCCGGGCTGTTATTAAAGCTTATTAAACAAAAAGTATCAATAATTAAATCTGGCCCGAACCAAAACTCGAACCCAAGACCCCTCGATGAATGACCGTACATGCTAGCCACTACACCACTTAGGCAGTTTGTTTTGCAAGTATAATATATGGGTAAAGTATTCGATAACAAGTAGTAAGCAAATAATTTACGTGAATTAAGCTTTTGGCTTCTGGCGTAGGAGACAATAGCACTTGAACAAATATTGTATTGTAACTGCGAATAACAACTGAAAAGTAATTTCTATCTCATCTATACCTGCATGTTTTTGTATGTATATGTAATTGTATTTATATATTATAACAAATAATAATATAACTTTTCAACATGATTTTATCTTATGGTGAAGGAAAATATCGTGGGGAAAACTGCATACCTGAGAGAATTTTTCAAGTTTCGTAAGGCTAATCCTTCTTGCACTTTGCCAGCGTAATAGGCCCAGCAATGGACAACTATGAACCATGATATGTAGTATATACCATTGAATATGAATTAGTTTTATGGTAACAATAAAACAAACAGTAATTTTGAATTGTAATTCATTATTTTGAAATGAAAACACTGTAAACATTAGCCAAACATTAGCCATTAAAAACAGTATTTCGAAAGAATCAAACGTTCATCCACTTATAAGCTTGAACAATCGCATACTTGTGAAAACAAGGAGAATAGTACCTACTCGTATATAAGTAGGTACTTTTTAATGGAGGGCTTAGAAAAGTTGTAAAAGTAGCGTTTTAATTAATAAAGTGAAAATATAAGTAAGTACAGTTCGCGTCACGTAAAAAGAACGCTGGAAGAAAGTGGTGGGGGACGTGTTTGCGCATCGGTACATTCGCACACGAAATTACTAAGCCTATTCATTTATTTTTGAACTAACCTTTCGCTCGTGACGTATAGTGGTTATTCGTAGATACGTTGAAAAATATATTAGATAGAATGTCATTAAACAGAATTTTATAAATTAATAAAATATGTTTGATTCATTACAGAATTTGCAATCAAATTACAAAAAAATAAATTAATTCGTTTTTATACATATATTTTTTATTGTTAACTGCATTGTTATCAGACTCTATCTTTATAAAACAATATTATTCAAAAATATTATTTTTCTATTTTTGATATAAAATCATTTCGTAACTAATAACTTTTGTGTACGCGATGGTATTTTGAACTGACAAACCAATAGCGAGCCGGAAAGCATGCGGCGCGAGCCTCGCCGTCCCGCGCCCCGCGTCTTACCACCAAATTCGCCTATAAATCGCCTCTGCGCAACTTGACAGCCAGCGTTCTTTTTACATGACGCGAATTATAAGTAATGGTCTAAGAGCCGGTGGAAGATCGACCTTCACCGATCTGATAACCAGATGAGACATATTTTTTATCAAATATAATTTATAAACAAATATGCCTATATTTACTTGCCTATCTGAAAGTGCTCATGGCTATTTTTAATTAAATTAACTTTAATCGATTTTTTTTTCATCACTTTCATTCTTTTGATAACCAAATGAATTTTATTTCACTGTTAGTTTTTAACACACAGAATATGCCTCAGTAGGCTTCCTACTCATTTTTGTGTATAGCTACCTGGCAAGCCGATGTGAACAGGTAAGTCAATATAGGTGACTCCATCGTTCTGCTAACTTATCGAAAGTTATATCAAATTTTAGATCATTTTATTACAAAATCAGTCATATAGAATTGCCTGCAAAAAATCATACTTAAAGCACTGTTGCCTAGCTAAAAATAGCCATGAGCACTTTCAGATAGGCAAGTAATTATAGGCATATTTGTTTATAAATTATATTCGATAAAAAATATGTCTCATCTGGTTATCAGATCGGTGAAGGTCGGTCTTCCACGTCTCCTCTACTATAAGTAAGTCTTTATTGTACACCCGAAAACAGAATAAAATAAACAGAAACCCAGAAAAATATAGGGAAAAGTACAAGAGGCGGCCTTATCGCTAAAAGAGCGATTTCTTCCAGGCAACCTTTAGGTGTAGGAAAATGATATAAGAAAGAGGGGGCGAGAAAAGTAAATAAAGAGAAAAATAGGATGTAAATTTATAAAATATACTTATCATAAAAATAAATAAATAGAATACTACTTACATATATAAAATATACTTACATATATAAAATATACTAATATTTTTAATGCAACGGACTCTGTCTGTATTACATATACTACATATTTTTCTGCCTCACTGGTGTAGTGGCTAGCATGTACGGCGGGAGGTCCTGCGTTCGAGTCCTCGTCCTCTGTTTCGTAAGCCTCAGTAACATCATCAATCATCAGTTTTCAAAAAGTTTACTACTCATAATGAATGTAAATATTACTTTATATAGGTAGGTGTGATATCTACACTTAACAAATTTTATTGGGATCAATATACAACACGTGAAAATTGACTTAGTTCCTTCCACCGCGTTTGTTTGCTTAATACATTTGGGAATGGTTGTATTTAGTGCTAAATACTAAGTTAATTTAATTAAGTTAATTTTCTTAGTCTGAATTCAAAACAACCATCAAATTTTGAATTTCATTCAAGTATAGGTATGAGGTGAGAAAAAAAAATCTAAGGCAGTGAATAATAACAAGGGCTCTTACGAGTACTTACTCAATGTCCATTCATGCCCTACATTCACAATACATCATCAAAAATATAAAGAAAGTTAAGTTACTTGGATGATTTGATGGTCGTTAGCATAAATATGTTAGTTACTAGGTATTCTCTTTCAATATTATTAAAAAACTTATTGATATAAAGTAAATTTAAATTTTTAATATTTTAATAATCTCTGGCCTATTTCCCTGCATCAAGAGTCAAGACTCAACTTTGCAGGTAAGGTGACCTGTTTAATAGGCGATCGAACTTGTTTAAGCTTGTTAGATTGTAGCTTACTAACTATTAATACTATAGCATGTAGTACATATTACTATTGACTTTCACGTGCTTCGCTTGAAAGCGTGTATGAGTGCATTTTTGGTTTATTCTATTCATAGTTTAAATGAAGTCGCTTACTGCGTCTACTTCTTGGCTTATTTCTTTTAAACCATGTATCAGATTCTGATACAATTTTCATCCTTTATTTAATAGAAAGAGCGATTAACAAGTAGGTTTTGTCAAAACCTGTCTGTCTGTCTGTTTTTTTACAATTATATAAGTAACGCTCGCTTAACCTTTAGAGACATGTCAAACAGGGTAAAAAAATGAAAATCTTAAAAAAGGTTTATAAACTATAGAAAAGTCTACGACAGAATGTACCTATCTCCTAAAGTACGCTCCCAATCATTTTTTTTAATGTTTATATTTATAATGTCACAATTTGTATTTTGCAAAGTTATTTATTTTTAGCATCTTCTACAAATCATCACTTCTACCTCTAGGGAAAAATAGAAAATAATAGAAAACTACCTAGTTAATTCATTGCAAACTATTTGTTTGCAAAATGGAGCTGATGAAGCTTTTGTCTCGTCACAATTAAGATAGTTGTTATTCTTAGATGAAAGAAACGTCAACTCAAAGGATGTCCCTAGCGGTACCTGCAATCGTAGTAAGTCAACAGACAACCTAATAGAGAAGTCGCAAGCAAATAATCAATTTCCGATGCAGTGGCTCTCACGGGATAAAACTGGATTTTACGGCTATCTAGCAAACGGTTTACGTTGAAGTTATATTCGATAAAATTGCTCATATTTTGCACATTTTAGGAGCGAATTCTTAAAATATAGAAGAGAATTTAATGCAAGAGTAATGTATTGTCTTAGAGTATTGTCCATAACAAGGCAGTTGTAGCTCAGTAACACAGTCACCAATCGAGTGGGTTCAAATCCCGTGTCATGCACCTTTGATATTTCATGTACGAATCATTTCCAACATAATTACCACTTGTCATACGATGTAGGAAAATATCATGAGGAAACATGCATGTCTTCGAATAACTAAAAAAACGTAGTACATGTGAAGTCCACCAATTCGCAAATGGCCAGCATGGTGAACTATAACCTGATCCTCCTCGTATTAAAGAGAAGCCTGTGTCCAATAATGGGGCTTTATAGTAAATTAACGTACTATTATGGTATTGACTATAAAATATTTCAGTTTCTGCAGACTGAAAATAAATGAAAAGGTTATAAATTTTCTCATTAGCAACTGCAACCTACGCATCGTCCTAGATACGACCGAGAGAGTTATGGGCCATGGCGTTTTTTCTTCATTCAACATAATTGCTATATTGCTGGCAGTAAGTTAAATTTATCAAGGATGTAAATAAAAATGAAATCTAATACTTTCTTAGGTTTACGCGAATGTTTGACATTATAAATGAAACTATCTTTTCGGATTTTGTCGCGGATTTATTATGATTTTTGGTTCCCGACGTTTCGAATGCTTTACAGCAATCATGGTCACGGGAGAGACTAAGGTATTAGACGTCTCAGGGGGTTATATACTTGTTACAGACAGTGCCTACCCACAATTTTTTACAAATATTCAAAATGATAGACTATAAAATTATACATTTCAATTCTATACTTTTAAGATTTTTAAAATTTTAATTATATTATAAATATGGCAATATTATTAACTTATTTTTAGCTACTATAATTATAATTATTACAATTTTCTAACATTTGGTAAAATAATATTAAGTAGTGTTGCTATTATTAAAATATGTATAATTTGTTATATTAAAATATAAATTATTAAAGCAATATTAAACTTTCATATATTATAAATTAAAGATTAATAGTTTAAAACAACTTGAGTTTTGATAATTTTAAGTTAAATATTAAGCAACACCACTGCAAAACTAAATCATTTTTAAATTTGATAATATAATATTAAACAAATCTAACTATGCTCAATCCACATAGACTTCTTTAAGTTCTTTTGAATTATAACTTTTAAACTATAAAAAAGAGTTAATGTCATTTAGTATGTCAGTTGGTATGTCTGTCTGAAGTTATTATAGGGATTTGAGACTATAGAGTTAAATTGTTGTCAGTCTGAAGCTACTACCGGTTCGGAATGCAACTGATACTGAGAAGAACCGGCAAGAAACTCAGCTCTTGCTTTTTTCAAAATAATGTGTTTACAATTTCAGTATTATCAATATCTAAAATATATAAGTTTACTTAAGTTTACAATATTGCAATACAATAATTAATATATATAATTAATCATCACTACTATCATTGAGATCTACACAGTATGAGCTAACTACATCTGGCTGTCTGTTATGATTAATTTTATTAGATGATTTTATTATATTAATGACAGGATCCCAAGATGATGGTAGTACCCAGCCGTCCTCTCTATTAAAGTTAGGATGTTTTTTAATTTTTAAAAATCTTAAAAGTATAGAATTGAAATGTATAATTTTATAGTCTATCATTTTGAATATTTGTAAAAAATTGTGGGTAGGCACTGTCTGTAACAAGTATATAACCCCCTGAGACGTCTAATACCTTAGTCTCTCCCGTGACCATGATTGCTGTAAAGCATTCGAAACGTCGGGAACCAAAAATCATAATAAATCCGCGACAAAATCCGAAAAGATAGTTTCATTTATAAAAATGAAATCTGTTAAGAGTAAACGGACTATACTGTAACTTTTTATTTCTACGTAATCCCAAATTTTTTTTCAGAGCATATTGCGATTTTAATTCACGACAAAAATGGTGGATCTTAAGTTATAACTGCCTAATATGTTTGTTTATGTGTTAATGTGTATATTGTAGATAAGGGCTCTAAACTTATAGACTTGTCTTTTTATTAAAAGTGGCAAAATGAAACTAGCTAAAATAAAACTTAATTTTATACTTCTCAATATATCTAATTCAGTTTTAGATAAGTGAAAAGATCTTGAAGAACCTTAAATACAAGAATCAACGTAGTGGATAACGATCGCATGTTCTAAAGCTCACAAGCTGCGAATGCATTACACGATATGTTTGACAGTGACAAACTGAAATGATAACTTGTCGCCACATGGTCGAATACTTCCTCCACCCACATGCCACAGCCGATATAAATCAAGGCATAGCTTATAACTCAAATGGTTGCATAATATCTATACACTAGCCTTTCCCGCGGCTACTCTCATGTTCTAAAGGCTGAAAATCAAAAAAAATATTTTTCTCTCGTTTTTGCAACATTTTTCGTTGATGCTCCGCTCCTATTTGTCGTAGCGTGATGTAATGCCTTCCTCGATAAAAGGACTATCCAACACAAAATGAATTTTTCAATTCGGACCAGTAGTTCCTGAGATTAACGCGTTCAACGAACCAACCAATCAACAAACCAACCAACCAACCAATCAACCAAACAAACAAACAAACAAACTCTTCAGATTTATAATATTAGTATAGATATAATAACATTCTAAGTCGAATCTGTATATTTAGCTTTTGAGAAATCTTATTGAAATTGTAATTATTACCGATACGGAGGCCGAATTTCTAGTTTTTTTTTTGTCTGCCTGTCTGTGACCGCAATCAAAAGATGACGATAATTTGCGTTGACGGTGACGATAATTTGTGATTTTGATAACATTTAGTATGATGATAGCTGGTTATCTGGGATAAAAGTAATAAATATCCTATAACATAATATAGGATATTTTACTGCGGTAAATCATTACATCTCTTTCAGCTAGTTTTATATATACATTTATGTAGTGTGATTCAGAAACGGCTGTAACGATTTGGATCAAATTTGGTATTTAGATAAGGTTATGGTTCTAAAGTTTATCTATATAGGTATATTTTGGTGAAAAAATACAACATTTTACATATTCGGAAAGACAAAAAAAGTACTAGCCATTATTTACGCTAGAAAACTGTACCGTTTTAATAGTTAAAGCAATTTGTACAAATGGAATGTAAATTTAAACGGAATTGAAATTCATTTATCCGACAACAAAATCATATTTATAGTACACGGTTCAAAACCATTCAGAACAGAACTGTAGGTGGTTTTCATCAATTATAAATAAAATTTACATTAATGAATCTTTATAACAAAAGTGTAAGAAATAAATACGAGATATTATTATATTATCTATTTAAATAACTATATTTTCTTTGGCTTGATAGTGGTGGCCCAGTGGTAATGCGCTCGCTTTTCTAACTGAGTGGTGCGGCTTCAAATTCGAGTCTCGCATCTCTGATATTTTTATGTGCGAATAATTTCTAACATGATTAATACTTGTCTTACGGTGAAGGTAAACATGTGAAGTCCACTAACACGCACTAGCCCGTGTGGTGGACTATGGTCTGATCCCTTGTATTGAAGAATTTAAAATATTAGTCCCGCTGGGTTTCTTTCGCCAGTTCTTCTCAGGTCAGAGGTTTCTTCTTTCCGAACTGGTGGTAGACTCATGACGTTCAATAAGAAATTGTAACAATTTTTATTCTGGATAAAATATTTTGATTTGATAGGAGGCCCGTGCCTAGCACTGAGACGTATAAAAATGGCTTCACAAGCCACCTTCAGGCAAAGTGTGCATAGAGTCGCTAGTATAATAAAATTTATTTTTTATTTTAAATTGCTGTAATTTATCTTATGGTTTTAATTAATATGTTTCATGTGATACGATATGCAGAATTAATATAATAAATCACCTCAGCCACACGGCATTGTAATTAATATAGTTTTTTAACACGCTTTTATCTTTACTCGTAAGCTGCCATTGTACTACGAGTATACATATATCTTGAATTATTATTTTTGAATCAAATTGAAATCGTATGAGTTGGGGCTTGTTTGATTCATTTTTACGATTAAATAGTTATTTATTACCGATTTTTTTATATATTTTTATTTTTACGGTCAGCCTGTAAGAGGCTTGATTATTTTTCTCATATTATTTCCTTCAAAATTCCTTCAGAGCCTTGCAGCATTGCAGAAAACTAACTATATGGTTAGACAACATACTTTTACCTTTATAATATTAGTAAGACTTAAGTGAATTTATTAAAAGAATTATAATTTTTTCTACGTTATATTTTTTCTCCTGAAACTCTGAGATACTAATGCAATAAATATATAAGCAAATGCAATAAATATATACTAATGCAAGAATAATAATGTTACAAAGAAATGTACAACTCAAACTAGTAACTTCATATCTTTTAAAGTTGTTAACTTATAATATATAATATGCATAATTTATTCAAAACTTAAAGCTTTTAAGTAGAAAAAGTTAACTATTCTTGAAAAAGTTTAATACTAACTCTATTTTAGGAGAACTCCTTTTAAGTCTTTCCGCTGAAAGTACGTGTTCAAAGTATTTTAAGTTATATATTTTTTGAATACCAATAATTTCTTGAAAATACTTAAAATTTTAATAGAAAAATAGTATTACTATCTATATATAAAATTAATTGCGTAATTTTTAACGTCCTCGTCAGCTGAGCACGGTCCTCTCTTCAATACAAGGGGTATCCGACCCCTTCGGGTTATTGTCTAACAGGAACACCAAGTGTTCGTTAGCGGTTCCCACATATATTTCGAAAACTTAGTTTTCTCAGATATAGTTTCCTCACGGTTCTCCTCAGTCATAGGGCAAAATAAAAGTTGCGAGCCCACTTCACTCGGTTTCCCAAGTGAGGGCATCACTACTAGTCCACGGACCCATATACAAATGTGGTCTGTGGACTATACTATCATCACTACATAGTATAAAACAAAGTCGCTCTCTCTGTCCCTATATCCCTATGTATGCTTAAATCTTTAAAACTACTCAACGGTTTTTCATGCGGTTTTTTTTAATAAATAGAGTGATTTCAAGAGGAAGGTTTATATGCATAACTAGCGGAACCCGCGGCTTTGCCTGTGCTAAATCTAGGGAAGAGCCCGAGCGAAGCGAGGGCGAGTCGCTAGTTTATATATGAAAGACTAAATTGAATAGCCACCAACATGTTTTAAATTAAACATTTTCTCATTTTTTAAATACACACAAGCTACAAGAGTTTGAACGACAATTTTGTTCACATAAAGGAGACTTGTTGCTAAGATACCAGTATAATGGCAGACTATAAAAAACTAAATCAATAAATAAACCAGGAAGCTGAAGTATTATTTTCAGATGCCTATTATTCTATTCAGTGGGCAAAACTACGATAAACTTTTCAACTATTAGATCGCAGATGGCTGACTTTATTCTATATGATTGAAATGGTGGGATTGGTCCTTGAATTTTTCTTTATTTCATACATTCGTATATTGTATCAGTGGTAGCCCAGCGGTAACGCGCTCGCTTGAATAACCGAGTGTTGCGGGTTCAAATCCGGGTCTCGCATCTCTGATATTTTCATGTGCGAATCATTTATATCATGATTGCCACTTGTCTTACGGTGGACGAAAACATCGTGAGGAAACCTGCATGTCTGAGAGAACTCAGCAAGTTTTCGAAAGACATATGAAGTCCGCCAACACGCACTAGACCAGCTGTGGATGGCCTGATCCCCTTCGTACTGAGGGGGGCCTGTGCCCAGCAGTGAGACGTTAAAAAGGGCTGATGACATATTGGATCGGTTTATAATTTTTCAAAATTTAATTGACAAGTTATATTGATACAATATTTAATATATTTTCCGTTTAACGTTTAAAAACCTGTTTTTACATACATACAAAGTTACATACTTACTTACAGGTACTACATACAAACACACTCTTTTGCTACGCCGCTGCCGAGTATGAATATAATTCAAAGACTATTGATAGCCGCGAAATCTAAAAAAAGGTAACTATGCCCTATATTTCCACAGATTTTTTAAAGATTTTCCTACGAAAATATTATTGTATGTAATAAGCTTTATTAATATATTTACTTTTCTAACCACTTAATGTAACCTTATATCATCACTCATTTCATAGTTGAACTAAAACCCTCAGTGGGCAGCTCGTTTGTCATCTGCCACCTCCACTCAACAAGAAATACCGGTCTTAAGTAAGTGCGATGTACCTAGTATCAGTTACACACAATGGCCCTTTAAGTACGCGGTTAAGACGAACATTTAACTAAAGTTTTTGAAAAACTTTTTGAACACCTTTTCCTTAACTGCCGAAATAAAATAATATTTGAAGGATATTTGAGTATATAATATTATGTTCATAAACATTTCATAGATTTAGAACAACATTCGAGGTTGCGATACTAAAAAATATATAAATAAATATAATTGGGGTTGCTATAGTTTAAAATATTTGCCTAGTATTGCTATTATTTTATCCATTTAAAAAAACTTTAAAAAAAGATCCTCTATTTCCACTTCATTTTTCCATATTATTAAGTTATTTTGTTGGTAGGTCATCGTGGTTAATAACTAGTCGCGATTAGTAGCGATAAAATAAGAAGCTTTAAATGAAATTTGGTACACAGATAGTCTAGAGCCTGAGAAAGGACAGAGGCTTCTTTCCAAGGCGAAAAAATGGCTGTAAGTAAATAGGGGATGAAACATTGTATGGAAATTATTATTTTTTTATGTTAGAAGCTTGATACTTATTCAAAGTACGTAAAAATTTTATCCTAAAGAGGTACCGCTAGTTATTAGTGAAATTATAAAATATACTTTATTTCTAAAATATATTTATAAAATATATTTTTTTTCGTAGCTCTTTATTTAAAATTGGTATAATTAATATATCTGTAATCTAATTGTTATATAAATGTGTATGTAATATTAAATACCTGCCAGAAGTTATTATCCTTTAGAATTTTCTACAATTTGCACATATAACACTTAACTTAAAAGAAACCAATAACAATGGAAGCTATCAAGGACTCTATTACTGCCATGGCTGATATGTTTAACACTAGAATGGACGAATTCCAAAGGAACCTCAGTGCTACATCCTCACCGGTAACAGTAACTTCTTTAGCTGCAGAATTCAACTCATTTAAGAGTTTTATTCACACAGCGTTAACTTCCCTACAAAAGCAAGTAGAACTATTAACCCGGGAAGTTGATAGGCTGGAAATGAGCCGGAGACGCAAAATGCTTCTTTTCCATGGTGTAGAAGAAAAGAAGAATGAAGACACCACAACAGTTATCACTAGTGTAGTGGGGGACCATCTGGATCTCCCTAATTTTTCTAGTGCCTATATTGCATCTTCTTATCGTCTGGGACGCTTGTTAGGTGATAAGCCAAGACCTATAGTGGTAAAGTTTACCAACATTCAGGTTCGTGATAGTGTGTGGTTTGCGAAAACAAAGCTTAAAGGCACTGGAATCACTGAATCTGAATTCCTCACAAAATATCGCCACGATGTGTTCCTAGAAGCTAGGCGTCGGTTTGGAGTCGGTAAGTGCTGGACGCGCGACGGCATTGTTCATGTTATTGCTCCTGACGGGTCGCGCCATCGAGTTGAGTGCATGGGGGGTCTCCCTAGTATTCCTGAGGCATCAGCAAAATCACCTGGCACAAAATCCATCCAGGACACCAAGGTAGTTTCTAAGAGCGCCGAAAGTAAAGTGGTCGTCCAGCGCGGAAAACGTATAGCTAAGAAAGTGTGATTTTCTTACATTTACAGTTTATTTTTAACAATGTCCACTTATAGTAATTATTATTTTAGTTTATAGTGTAATATTTATGCTGTACTATATTTATTTGTATAATTTTGTTTTATGTTTTATTTTCGTTTTTTTTGTACGACGGTTATTACTTATTATTATTATTATGTACTTATAACTTAGTAGTTTCAAGTTTGTAGTTAGTTTTATAAATTATAATAGAAGTTTAGCTTGTTGATGTCATGGCTATGGCATTGACAGTTGACACTGTCATTACTATAAGCCATCTTGCTTTAATTTTTGCTTGCTTTTTTTCTGCATTAACTTCTTGTATTTTGACTGTATATTTATTTTAGTTTACATAATATTTTATTTTGTTAACATTAGTATTTATTTATCATTATTACTATATTTTAATTTATTTTGTTTTGCTTTTTTTTTTAGTTAAGTATTTTTAGTGTCGTACTACGTTTGTTTGTTTTATTTAATCTGTAATATTTCTTTTTATTTTCTTTTTTCTTTTCATCATACTTTCTATTTTTGTTGGATTTCTTTTGTGCAATAGTGAACATTTTAAATGTTTTTGTGTTATGTAAAGGTTCCTTCCTTGTAACTGGCGGGTGTTTAGGTATTATTATTATTTTTTATATACTATTTAACCTAAATTTATTATATTCTATAATTTTATTTATTTTTATAACATAGTTTATTTAATTTATTTTAAATGGCAAGTAATAGTAGTGATTGCAATGACTCCTTTTTGTCCTGTTCTTCCTCATCCTTTGGATCGAGCAGTAACGACAGTTTTTCCAGTATTCCTTCACTGGGCGATACTTTGAATTCTACCTTCTTAGATGTTCTAAAAAATTTCAACATTGTCCATATAAATGCACAGAGTATTCCTGCACATTATCCCGATTTTTTAGCTTCTTTTGACATTAAAAATATTCATGCGGTATTAATATCAGAGTCGTGGTTAAAGCCTTGTTTACCTTCGACTTCCTACTCTCTCCCAGGGTTTCATCTGATACGTAATGATCGTATTGGTCGTGTAGGAGGCGGGGTTGCTATTTACCTGCGCTCCCATATTCCGTTCTCCATTGTTGATATCTCACAACTTCAATCAAATGTCGGACCAGAGCATCTGTTCGTTGAGGTAGTATTTGGGCACACTAAGATCCTGCTAGGAGTATACTATAATCCATGCCTTACGATCGATTACTTTTCGTCATTTGAAACCCTGTTGGAGCGTTTTAAACCGCTTTACAACCATACCATAATTATGGGTGACTTTAATACCTGTTTGCTCAAGGACGACTATCGCTCTTGTCGTTTGAAATCTGTGGCGAGCGGTGCAAATTTAAATATTCTCCCCCTTTCGGCAACCCATAATTTTCCAAATTGCTTACCATCCTTACTTGATTTAATATTTGTTTCTTCTATTGACCATGTTGAAAAACATGGCCAATATCCTGCTTCGGCGTTTTCCTATCATGATCTTCTTTACTTGTCTTATAAAATAAAGCCCCCTAAAGCTAAGTCAAGAATTCTTCTCCTACGAAATTTTGGTGGAATAGACTTTGACCGTCTCCGTGATGACGCAGCTCAGGTTGATTGGTTGGGAGCGATGAATGATGTAACTATTGACGAGCAAATGATGGTTTTTAATTCCCTTCTTACTCAGCTTTATGACCGTCATGCTCCATTGCGTCCGGTTCGGATAAAGCATCTTCCTGCTCCCTGGTTAACCGATGAAATTAGAAGTCTACAACACAAGAAGAATCAAGCTAAGATGAAATTTAGTGCGAATCCTAACGATAAAAATCGTCTCAAGTACAAAAAAGCTCGCAATCTATGCAATAGGGTGTGTAGAGATAATCAACGACGCCATATCCATAAGTCCGTGGTTGAGGAGAATGACTCATCCAAAGTTTGGAATTTTCTTAAGTCCATAGGAGTAGGAAAAGCTCGCCACATCGTAAATCCTCTAAATACTAATTTAAACGAGCTTAATAAGCACTTCTCCTCTTCTAATGCCATTGATGAGGCTACTAAGTTAACTACTATTAGTCAACTTTCAGCTACATCCTCTCCTAATAATAATCAGCAATTTTTCTTTAGTCAATTTACAGAAAGTGATGTTAAGAGGGCTATTCTCGCCATAAAGTCTGATGCAGTCGGTGCTGATTGTATTAGTCGTAAAATGATTATTCCAATCCTTGATATCCTATCCCCTGTTATAACTCACATCCTTAATTATTCTATCGATTTTAAAGAATTTCCTTCTGCGTGGAAAGACGCTCAAATTATACCGCTGCCTAAGAAGTCCAATCCTGCTGATCACAGTGATTATCGTCCTATCTCAATCCTTCCTTTTTTATCCAAAGTCCTCGAGCGCCTTGTAAAGACTCAATTAACTCAATTTCTTTGTTATCACAATCTTCACAATCCTCTGCAATCTGGCTTCCGTCCTGGTCATAGTACGACTACTGCATTAGCTAAGATTACTGAAGATATTCGCGAGGGTATGGATGCGCAGAAAGTCACCATATTAGCATTGTTAGACTTTAGCAATGCGTTTGGTACGGTAGATTTCGATATTCTGCTTGCTTCCTTAAGTTCTTTTAACATATCTCCTGATGTAGTTGACTGGTTTCGTAGTTACTTGTGTGAACGCCGTCAGCGTATACGTGTCGAAGATACGTATTCGGACTGGTTACCAGTCAAGGCTGGTGTTCCGCAGGGTGGCGTGTTGTCTCCTCTTTTATTTTCAATCTTTATTAGCAAGATCTGTCAACATATCTCTTCTCTCTACCACCTCTACGCAGATGATTTGCAAATATATCGTCAGTCCAAAATTACAGAATTGCATACGGCTATTGATGATATCAATGAAAATTTGTCAAAAATTACCATCTGGAGTGAGTCGTTTGGACTGCAATTAAATCCGTCTAAAACCCAAGTAATAATTATCGGCAGTACTAAACTTATTTCCAAAATTAACTTTATCGCTCTGCCTCCGATAGTTTTGAACGGCGTTATTATTCCTTTCAGCAAAACAGTTAAAAATCTAGGCATTATTATGGATGAAAATATGTCATGGGTTCCGCAGGTGAGTGAGGTGAGTAGGAAGATGTTTTCATCGGTTGCATCCCTTCGGCGTTTACGTAACTTTTTACCTATATCCACCAAAATTTTGCTGGCACAATCACTCCTTTTACCAATTCTTGACTATGCTGATATCTGCTACCTTGATATTACTGAGGAGCAATTAAATAAACTTGAGCGGCTTCAAAACCTTTGTATTCGGTTTATATTTGGGTTACGCAAATATGACCATGTTTCTGATTTTCGAAAAAAGCTCAAGTGGCTCCCTATCCGCCTTCGCAGAAATACTCATATTCTTCACCTTCTTTACTGTATTCTGTTCGATCCATGTACCCCACCTTACCTCAAAGAGCGCTTTTCATTCCTCGGTCACTCACATTCTCGCTTACTTCGCTCCAATCATAACTTTATCCTAGAAATTCCTTCTCACTCTTCTTCCTTCTATAGTAACTCCTTTTCTGTCACAGCTCCTCGTCTTTGGAACTCTCTTCCCCAAAATATTAGGAATGCGAAATCGCTATTGATTTTTAAAAAACTTTTAAAGGACTACTTTTTTACTCTATAATTAATTATTTTCTTGGCTAGTTCTTCCTTTTATCTTTTTAACTTTTGATTCTGATAAGTATTCGTAATTCTTGCCTTTTATGTCGTTATATATAGTTATTTGTGTTGATCTAGTTTATAAACTTATTATTAGTATATATTTTGTATATGTTCATTATTTAGATATATATTAATACAGTATATAAGTACATACAATTTATGTATTATATGTATAATTATGTATGTATATGTATATATGAATATTATATTATATATGTATGTGTGTGTATATATATATATATATATATATATATATATATATATATTATCTCTTTATTAAAATTGCGCCCCTTCTATCTTAGTGCTATTTCCTACACCTTAAGGTTGCCTGGAAGAGATCGCTCTTTCAGCGATAAGGCCGCCTCTTGTGCATTCCAATCTTGTTGTTGTATATTGTTTGTCTTTTTATTGGGTGTACAATAAAGGATATTATTATTATTATTATTATTCATTAAGTAAGTATGAAATATACAAGTAAACAATAGTTTTTGTTATAGAACTGCAAAAATTAGTTTCCTTTTGAAGAAAAAATCATTACAATTATCATTACACTGTGACTCGAGGTCTCAAAACAAAAGATTTCACTTGTAAAAAGTAATCGGACCTAAACCTTCAGGCCTTAACGAAATAGAATTAAAGGACACCATCTGCCCTTTCGAACTAAGCTTATAAGCTTCGTCCAAGGTTTTCCACGCCTGACTGTACACATATTATGTGAGTATTCAAATGGTGAGCAAGATAAAAGATTTAAATCTAAATTTTTAATATTTTTAAATACACCTTAATCAGTCAACTTCTTTTCTTGGACTATTTAGTATGTATTTATACTTGTTTCTCCCTCCTTCCTAAAATCTTTACTGTAGTGTGATTCAGTCGACGTTTCAGACTCTTGTTTCTATATAACTTTGTTTTACGATTTAGCGCGAGCGAAGCTACGGGTTCCGCTAGTATTAGCTAAACAGTCGGCAAGACATTTCGCTAGACTTTTATTCTCGTGTCCATCTAGTAACATATTCGTTTAATATATTCGTAGGTGTAAAAGAGTAAAATAATGTGCATGAACTAAAAATACCGTCCTTTTTTGTTTATTTTGGTTTAACTTTTAAGTATATTTAGGAAGAAACTTTTTGTGGATATTCCAAAGATTACTGCTAATCTGGACAAGTTAAACCCCTTTTCTCTTTACACTGAGTCTTAATCCAGTTCGAACAGACCAGACGCGATTACTCAGCCAAAATAAATTTCAAATATAGTAGCTTCCAGCATCTTGACTTCGAGTGTTGAAATCTTAGTACGTGATTGTTTAAATTAATCTCAGAAACTACTGTATGAATTTTTCTACTATCTTGACCATGAAAAGAAGTATTAATGGGGCATTACAGCTTATGATATATACATAATCATCATCGATCATCATCATGTATAATGCTACACTGTTATATTATAATTTATGGAGACGTTGAGTGTGAGAAGATGATTTGTAAGTATGTATATGTTAAATAAAAATCAAACATAAATAACTGAGGAAAATATTATCAATGTAAGAGCAATTTCAACAAAACTTCAACTTTAAAATTTTGCCTAGATTAACTGAGAAAATCTCGAAAAAACTTCTTCCATATAAAATCGAAATCCAAAGTGCTTTGCATCAAAATATACGTTTTATTCAGATCCTATAACATTCCGACAGTCCATAAACATTTGCTATTTCAACTTGCGACCTTATTAGTCATTTCCTCAAAATTTATCCTTACCCATAATCTATAAAATTATAATACATAAAAATGAATGTTTCGCTATATTTTTGTCTATTATGGATTCCCAAACCATTAATCCGATTATGATGAGACTTTGCTAAGTTGTTTTTTATTTAGGATAAAAACTTTCTATGCCAAAAGTAAGAATTGTCACTGTATCTATACTAATATTATAAACGCGAAAGTTTGTAAGTATGGATGGATGTTTGTTACTCTTTCACGTAAAAACTACTGAATGGATTTTAATGAAACTTTACACTCATATAACTCACCCTCACTTCGCTCGGGTTCGTCTCTAGATTTAGCGCAAGCGAAGCCGCGGGTTCCACTAGTATGTTATAAAATTATGTGTTGCCATGTTTGATATTTCATTCATGACTTATTACAGACGTTGATACAGCTCGCGTAGTATATTTTAGTTATTTTCATAGTATTATGTCCTATGGAATCTTATTATGGGGAAATGCAGCTACCGTTAATACTATTTTTGTCCTGCAGAAAAGAGCTATTCGTGCCATTTATAGTTTAGGACCTAGAGTATCATTAAGAGAAAAGTTTAAAGAAATAAAAATATTGACTGTTGCTTCCCAATACGTGTACGAAAATGTTATGTATGTTCATAAAAATATACACGAATTTCCCAAGAATTGCGACATGCATAGCATTAATACTAGGGGCAAACATAAACTTGTAATGCCTGTGACTCGCTTACGCCGAGTCAGTAACTCTTTTCATGGACAATGTATACGCCTATATAACAGGATCCCAGAAAACGTTCAAAAAGCTTCTATTGCCAAATTTAAAAAAATTGTGAAGGAACGTTTGTGTACTAAAGGCTATTATTCGATTAACGATTGTTTAGAAGACAGTACGCCTTGGGTATGATGTGATCGCCGCCAGGCTATTTTAACATATAGAATTATTGTTAATTTACAATTTAATTTAAAAAAAAGAATGAGATTAAGAAAAAAAAATATTAGTCCCGCTGAGTTTCTTTCGCCAGTTCTTCTCAGGTCAGAGGTTTCTTCTTTCCGAACTGGTGGTAGACTCATGACGTTCAGTAAGAAATTGTAACAATTTTTATGCTGAATAAAATATTTTGATTTAATTTGATTTGACATGATTGAGGGTAGTAAATGATACTTGCGGGTAGTAAATGATAGGTACTTGTCAATAGGGTTTGACATATTTGGTAGGAAATTAAATATAATACGAGCAAATAGTGTAAGTGGGTCTACTTTACTGTAAACACTCGACTGAGCCGCACGGACACATTGGCGGACGAACGTCATCATCAGCCCTTATTAACGTCCCACTGCTGGGCACCGGCCTCCCTTAGTACGAGGGGGATCAGGCCATAGTCCACCGCGCTGGCCTAGTGCGAGTTGGCGGCCTTCACATGTCTTTCGAAAACTTGTTAGGTTTTCTCAGACATGCAGGTTTCCTCACGATGTTTTCCTTCACCGTAAGACAAGTGGTAATCATGATATGAATGATTCGCACATGAAAATATTAAAGGTGCGAGACCCGGATTCGAACCCGCATCACTCGGATATCCAAGTGACCGCGTTACTGATGGGCTACCACTGTCTCTATGAACGACGATGAACATAATGACAGTAAAATATTAAATCCATCGGCATCCCATACGAACATATACATAATATTTATAATTTTCATTAAATATATACAAAGTTATGTATGCGATCCTAAACCATTAATCTAATATAGAGGCATCTAAGCGTAAATAGGATTAGTCACTTGTTCACAATGTACCTAATAATTCGATAATGTATTTTTGTGTTATCTTTCTTTAACATGATACTATGTGTAAGAACGACAATCATTAATCAAGGATACGATCAATGTTATTTTTGTAAAAATACAGTTTATGGGGTGATAAGCTTTTTCCCCTAAAATCCTCCGTTTATTATAAAAGCGAAAGTTTGTAAAAATGGATGTATGTTTGTTACTCTTTTACACAAAAACTACTGAATGGATTTTGATGGAACTTAACAATAATATAGGTTGCACATCAGAATATCACATAGGCTATAATTTTTAAAGATACCAGCGGAACCCGCGGCTTCACTCGCGCTAAATCTAGGGACGAACCCAAGCGAAGCGAGGATTAGTCGCTAGTAGCAAATAAAGTCGAGATATGTATGATTCTAAGAAACATTTATAAATAAATAAATAAATATGGTGGTATATTATTACAACAGCGCCATCTAGTTCCGTGGTAAGCTACGAGGCTTGTGTTACGGATACCAGATAGTTGATATGCTACACATATATAAATTTTAAATACATACATATTATTATAAATATAAACACCCATGACTGGAGTACAAACATTCATGCTCAACAAATGAATACCCCCAGCGGGACACGAACCCGCGATCGCTAGCGCAGGGTCACTACCAATTGAGTCAAATTTATAAGCTACACTTATTGTGTTAAATTATATTAATTATTTTATATCGCTAAAATATTTTAATTAAACTGATAACAGACAATATTGTTTATGATATTATAATTATTAGCTCAGCAGAGCATACTTCACTATAATGTGAGTTTGAATCGAATGGAAAATCTATGATATGATACCTACTAACGACTCACCCTCGCTTCGCTCGTGTTCTCCCTTAGGTAAAATGAATTATTCAAATCCATTTTATTTCAAACGCACTGCACTACCCTTTGTAGGTGGAATTCTTGTGGGTGAAAATCTTTTCTTAGTAATTCTTAACATGCCAGGTTTTTTTATTCAACGCCCCCGCAACCCCCTGTGCGGGGGTGAATGTCGTAAAATCTGTTGTTAGATGACCTCTATTCGGCCAATGGAATATTCTTACTAATTTTCAAGTCTCTAGGCCTTATGGTTTCATAGATATCGTGATAAGTCAGTACATAGATGGAAATTTCTTATATTTAGGTATATAGATTTAGTTATGGTATCACCAGATTACGTGAAATTTATTTATTTATTTGGATTACCAACAGAAATTATAATAATTTTCATGACAATAATTTACATAATAAATTATAAGTATAATTGTATTTCTTTTTATAGGTAATTGTGATTACCTATAAAAAGAAATGCTGTGGCATGCATTATTATTTTAATAATTGAGGGATAAAAATATTTTAAAATTGAATTTAATTATAAAATTGAATTTAATTATATATTAAATTTAAATACTGTGTTTATCTCTTGTTTATTACTTTAAAAAGAATTTCATCAAAATTAATAATTGATTTCTTATAGGGTAAGTCTACTTTTGCCTATACCTTTTAATATTTAATTTATTTGTAACATTTTTAAGTGCAATAAAGAATATATAAGTTGTATACTTATCAATTTAAAAATGGTACGATACTTTTTGTTTTCCGTAGAAGGCTTTTTTCTATAAGGATATAATCTAAAATCGCTTGCTGAAACGTACGATACGAATACATTGATGTATTGTCTTGAAGACTTAGCTCTGTAGCATTTATCATGTAAATTAAAACTTTTAAGTGAAAAAGAAACAAATCGTTTAGCTTATTTCCATATATCGTACTATTATTGGGTGTTAAACCACATTAATGCCTTTATGACAGATTAACTTATCTTTTATTCAGTAAACTACTATCAAGTAAAAAAAATATATGTTTTTAGCATATACGTTTTATTATTTCCTGGTTGCCTTTTAACATACTCTACGAGTACTATATCCTTAGTAAGATTAAACAAAAGCATCTTATAATAACCCCCCCCCCCCCCTTTCAACACGTTCGATAAATTCAAAAAACTTGTTGTTATTCAAAAATTAATATGATCTACCGTACGAATTTTTCAATATTGAAAACAAAACAATCAATAGAAGAAAATTTTTATGAAATAGACTAACCGACATATTGATACATTTCTTAATATACAAATTCCTTAATATAAATGTGATTATTTTTGTAAATTTATCCCCTAAAATCTAGAGTTTATATAGCGATGACAGATGGTGTTGAATTTCATCTTTGTTTTCAAGTTAAAAAGAGAAAGTTGACTTTCAAGAAGTAGCCGATGGGAAATACCCTCCGGCACACAGCTAATTGGATTGTAATATTCTACGCGCTTCCTTGCAAAGCGGAAAACTTGACATGGATCCGCAATTATTATTTACGTGACAAACATTATTCGTTAAACTTTAGAAGTTACAGCTTTTATATTTTTATTAAAACTTTTAAACTTTTTCATGTGCAAATCATTTTTTACATTATTACCACTTGTCTTACGGCGAAGGAAAACCTCGTGAGGAAAGAGATGTATGCAATATGCATATCTGAGAAAACCTAGCAAGTTTTCGAAAGACATGTGAAGTCCGCTAACTCGCACTAGGTCTGCGTGATGGACTATGACCTAATCCCCTCGTACTGAGGGCCCGTGTTCAGCAGTCAAACGTTAAAAGGGCTGAATACATTAAACTAAGGTATATTGGAAAAAAATTATTTGGACTAAAATATAAGCATTTTCCCTTCAGCAGAGTGTTTTATTTGAAATTCATATAAGATACGATCGAATAACGATGATATTATACTATTTAAAAACATTTACATACCCAAAGTAAAAACTAAAGTCAGAAAATGTTAGATAAACAATATAAGTATTATGTTATCGGTACAGTATATCTCGTCTATGACGCATTACGAGAATCCACCGGACAGATTTTGATGAAGTTTGCTAAGATAATAGCTGGTTGTCGAAGCTAAATTTTGAGATACTTTTAGCGACGAGAAAATATCTCTTTGAGAAATGTATCCTATTCGTCAAAAAGTATGTAGTATATAATAATTTATGTACAAGAAATAAAGTTAAGAAAAGTAGAATTCTTTACTTACACGAAAAAATATTTTAAGCTGACTGTGAAAGAAGAATATTAAGCAATAAATAATATATTACATTTAAAACTTATATTTTTAAGAATAATAAGTATACCTTTAAACAAAATATTCATAAAGAACAAAACGAAGGTTAAAATCAGATTGAGAGGATTGGAGACCGATGAAAAAGATTTTATAAAGCGATTGATGTTGCAAAAATGATAATATTCTGAATTGTAAGACATTACGAAAATAAGATATTGCAAAAATATGAAAGACGAATCGGAAGCAATACGTTCACTTTCTTTAAGTTCAAGCAAGATCTTACAAAGTGGAAGTGGAAAAAAATCTAATCTTTTTACCCGATTGTGCCAGAAGGAGTGTTATGGTTTTCGAGTGTTTTTAGCTTGAAAGGATTCGTCGTTGTTAGATTCGTCTCAACTGCGACTTGAACTGGGAACCTATAATAATAAATCTTAATTTTTTTTAAAACCTATCGAGTGTTTGAAAATTGTAACTTCACAATTTCGTAGTTTACGCCGTTTGGTTTTTTTTCAAAAAAAAATATTTTTTAGCTTTTTGTATATTTTATTTATAATTCAATAACTTTCTTCTAACGTGTTAAATTATGATACTTGTGTTTAACACTGATGAATTTAGCATAAAAATCTCAATACCCTTTATGAATATCGATCCCACTAATAATAATTGCTAGAGAGCTGCCGGAATTCTCGCCAACTTTTTCAAATTAAACATTCTTCTGTGTATTAAAGTACACTTATGTGAACTTTAGAAGGAATTTTCAACTTTATTCCTTTCGATTATACATTTTTTTAAAATAAAATTAAGGTTATTCTACATTTTTATTCTTTATTATTATTCTACTCTTGCGATTAACCTTTGCTTCGCTCGAATTGGTCCCTAGGCTTCCTAGAAACCGCGGGTTTCGCTAGTTTGGAAGCAGTGCAGTCGTTTTTGAGTTTATCGCGAACAGACAGACAGACTGACGTGGCGAAGGACTTTGTTTTATAATATGTAGTGATTAATTTTCTCTAATATTATCCACTCGAAATAAGCAAACGAGTCTTCGGTAGGTACATGTTTTATTTCTTTCACTTTAAAATCAAAATTAAAGTTAAAATCCAAATAAAATAAAATATTTTTCATATCATTACGATAATATATTTTCGTCAAAACGCAATTAGAAATGTTTCTTAAACCTTAAGCAAAGCTCTTAATTAGAAGAAAATTAACTTAGAAAAATCATTCAATATAAATCAAGAAATCTCATTTAATTTCGTACATTTAATTTTATCTTGAACTAAACTAAAGGTTTAATTTGGTTCACAGTTACATAACTCAATTTAAAGTAATATTATTACTGGAGGATAGCTCGGAACAATAACAATAATTCTAACTTCCTTACAACTTGGCCGGGAAATAATTTGAGCTGATTTGTTTGAATCTTCGAATTTTATTGGTGAATTATATTATTTATTGATGTCTTTGATTCTTTATAATATTTAAAGTGTTTATTTTATTAATACATAATAAAGTAGTTAATTAAAAAGCTTTTGCCGACACGTTTGGCGCAGTTTGTAGTGACCCTACAAACTTGCGCCAGCGGTCGCGGGTTCGAGTCCCGCTGTGGGCAATCATTTGTTAAGCTCGGATGTTTGTACTGCAGTCATGGGTGTTTATATTTATAATATGTATGTATTTAAACTTATATATGTAGTATAGAAACTATCTGGTATCCGTAAAACAAGCTTCCTTCGTAGCTTACCACGGAACTAAATGGCGCTGTATGTAATAATGTCCCAACATATTCTTTTATTTATTTATTTAAAAACATATTTAAAAAGCGAATCTAACACACGGACTGAATCATTGAATAATTTTAGAATAATTTTAATCAGGTTTTTGGAATAATCTATAAACTAAATAAATATCGCACATCATCAGATGATGAATCCATCATCATCTAATAGTGTTGATTTTCTTTGTGACCGTCATTATACGCTCTATTATCATAAAGTATATAGGCTTTTATCTTTTAAAATTCATATATTTAACGAGAATCCTTGGTTTTAGACCCATAAACCATAAAACTGAGAGAAAAACTTTTAGTGCCACATTTACATACGTATGGCTAACGGTAAATCCAATTACATATGATAAGTCGAAGAGCCAAGAGATAAATTCGTTATAATAGAGCTGTAATGAAACACCGATTCGATCTCAGCCCTAATCCTCGAGACAATCTCATAAACATTGAGTTGTTCTTCTTTATTGCTGAGCTATAAAGCGTGCGATTAATTGTATTCTAACCAATTAGATGTAGGACAATGCCCTGTCGTTAAGGTACAGATGGGTGTAGCTGTATTTGCTGAATTAGGATTTCGGATAGAAATATTGAGTATTTTTGTTTGATAGTATTATATTTTATTATTTTTCCTTTCTTTTTGATAAATAATAGAGGCCATAGTCTAACACGCTGAATAAGTATAAGTTGGTGTAGTGCAAATGCCTTTTAAAAACTTGGTATGTTCTCTCAGACAAACAGTTTCCTTACAATGTTTCCTTTTACCATAAGATAAGTGGTAATCATGTCAGAAATTATTTGCACATTAAAATTACAGATATCAAAGACCACATTAGGCTTCAAGTTGATGATCATGAAATAAAAATATAACTTCCTCCTTTTTTGAAGTCGGTTAATTAAAATACAACTTAATCAATTGTAACGCCAAAATTACATATAAGTAAATTTCATATTCTTACCATTTTATATTCAAAGTAGGTCTAACCATTTCTGGTAAGCATGATTCATCATGAAAAAGAAACATTTTTTATATATTAAAATTCATACATTTGGTAAGAATTCTTGGCTCTAGACTCAGTTACCATAAACGAGAGCGATCAATCACAGCAGCTCAAAATTTATTCTCGTCATGTCTCATGAGACTATCGAGATACCAGTTATTTACGACGTCTTCAATTACGTCTTTTCATTAAACGGTGTCTTACTTTGCTATAGAATTGTATGTGACAAATCTTAAAGCTGGTGAGTAAGGACGGTGGTTCTTTCTAGAGACGCATTAAATATATTACTTTTGTTTTTATTACAAAAATTACTTTGTACTAGTGTCGAGTTTTGGTAATATTTTCATGATATTAAGTTTATTTTATGAGACAGTGGTAGCCCAGCGGTAACGCGTCGCTTGGATAACCGAGTGATGCGGGTTCAAATCCGGGTCTCGCACCTCTGATATTTTCATGTGCGAATCATTTATATCATGATTACCACTTGTCTTACGGTGAAGGAAAACATCGTGAGGAAACCTGCATGTCTGAGAAAACCGAACAAGTTTTGGAAAGGCATGTGAAGTCCACCAACACGCACTAGGCCAGCGCGGTGGACTATGGCCTGATCCCCCTCGTACTGAGGGAGGCCCGTGCCCAGCAGTGGGACATTGAAAAGGGCTGATGATGATGATTTAGTTTATACAAAAAGATAATTAAGATATACGTAAATGAAAAATATATGATTAATATTATTTTATTTATATTTTGGTTAAAATAAAAATAATAAACATTACTAGGTAAACAGACTGAAACAACTATATCACCTTTGAGGTGCCTGAACCCTAAATCAACCGTGAATCAACTCTTAAAATGTCGGAAAATAAAAATTAAAAAAAATCAAGGAAAAATCCGAAAAGATTACGTAAATATTCGTATAAAAACCAAGTATTATTAGAATATGATAACTCTTTTTGATAACCCAAAAATCTGCGAACAGAACCACGGGCAAGAACAAGTATACATAACTTAATATTCATTACACGGATATATACAAGTATACGACAGTATTAAGTAAAGTCCCAAAGATGTAATCAAAGCGAAAGATAAACCACAAATTGCCTTATTAAATGAAAAGCTTCACCCTGCATAAGTAGATGGCTACTTTATTTCTATTTAAGCATATTTGCGTTAAGCGCGCTGAGGTTAAAATACTGTCTGTACTTATAAAAAAATCTATATAGTAGATTTTGCTAACGACTTATTCCTGCTTCGCTTACATGTCTTGTGTTTTTAAGTCTCTCTCTCTCTCTCTCTCTCTCTCTCTGTCTCTCTCTCTCTCTCTCTCTCTCTCTCTGCCTATCCTTATCCCATTTTATTTAGGGACTGCTTTCTTTATCACTATTCATCTGATGTTACGGATCTGGGTCGTCGTCGTGTCGGCGTGGCATGTACCTTTATGTCTCTATACATATTAATCTATATATATATATATAATGAAAATGGTCTTCGTTTGAGGCTCAATCACGCCTAAACCACTGATCGTATCGACATGAAACTACCACCATTTGATGCGAAATTTTTCCTAGATGGTTTATGGCTATCTATTTTTTGAATTCCAACATTCCTTCATTTTTTTATTGCTGTTTTACTTTTATGAACATTTAACCCGCTAATAAAAACAAAAGATAAGCATTTTCTCTTGATTCTTTTGTTTTCATGGATTTCAACAGAGTATTTACATTCAGCTAAGAATCTACTCACGGTAGTGGAGAACGGCTGGACCAATTAGGCTTTTTTTTATAGTCAGAATTGTCAGGAGAAAGTTTTGTATGTAAGAAAATTTTAAAAAAGTCCGATAAAAAGTTAAAAATTTCAATGATAATCGAAGAATTCCCATCTATATAGTCACTCACCACGAAATCTCGGGAACCATAAGACTTAGAAACGTGAAACTTGGTAGGAATATTACTTTTGCTATGTAGAGGTCATCTATGAATAGATTTTAAGAAATCCATCCCCCAAAGGGGATTGCGGGGGCGTTAACAATGAACAATTCCTGTTTTTAAACTATAGCTCCTATAGACTTCAAATCTGGTAGGAATCTTCTGTAAGAGGTGTAGAAATAGGCTATGAACGAATTTTACGATAGCTCACCCCGCAGGGGGTTGCGGGGGTGGGTATTAACAATTAATATTTTTAATTTTCCAGCTAAAGCTCCTACAAGCTCCAAATTTTGTAGGAATTTTCTATAAGCGAAATATAGCTTCTAAAAATTCTATATATGGTAGGAATCTTTTATTATTCACATAAAGATCATCTCAAAATGGATTTCAATATAGTCTACTTCCGACAGGAATTGCGGGGGTGGGTGTTAAAATCTAAAATTTTAATTTCCAACCTGTAACTTCTACAGACTCCAAATTTGGTGGGGATCTTCGTGTATGTAGGGATATTTGTGTATTTCCTTACAACAATCGTCTTTTTGGCAGCGGAGAAAAAGTCATTGAGAGGTTTCCAAAACTTAACTTTACATGTAGCTATCCAATCAACGAACTAAGAATTTTACATTAATTTTACTTTTGCAGACTACATATCCGACGAATTCTTTTATTGCGGGATCGCGGAAATGTAACAGATTATAATGAATGCATTTTCTAAGCACTTGAGATGTGGAAAAGAAATTTAGTTACTTATTCCAATAGAATTCATAAAAAACATGAACAATTAATTTTCTATAAAAAATTGATGTCACGGAGAAAATTTTAGTTAACAGAAAATTCGTCGCACTTGAACCTAGACAGATTTCAACTTCACATATGAGACTTGCAATGACTTTAACTTAAACGATTTTAACGACTTTAACTTTAACTTAAATGATTGCACATTGAAAGTTACAATGAATATTAGTGAGAAAAATCACCTGGATGGAAGATACAGGCTAAATCGATGGAATTTGGAATTTGTGTAAGTCTAAACAATATCGATGCTTACAGTTCTATCCGCGGGGCCTATTTATGTTCATACAAAAATAAAAAAAGGAGAATAATAAAAATATGGAAAAAAAATAAAAATGAAACATAAAATGTAATTTATTTCCTTTTTCAATTCGCCCAGCGAAGCGGGCGGGAAACGGCTAGTTTAAAATAAAAACGATTTCTTTTTAAAAATTCCCTAAAGAAAAGAAAAGCCACATAGTTAATTTAATACTAAAGAGATTTTGTAATACTAGGTATAGTTGCTTGAGATCATTGGAAATAGAAAAAGATGTCTTAATTTTCCGGATAAATTACAATTTTCTTTTAATACTTTCGCTTTACGAATCTAGACTTATATTATAAAGCTGAAGAACTTGTTTGTTTGGACGAAAGCGCTAATCTTAAGAGCTTCTGGTTCGATTTGGTAAATCGAACTTCAAAACGCGGGAGGAGTCGCGGGAAATGCTTGTGCATTAACAAAGAAATTATAATATAAATAATTAGTAAGTCTCAATGAAATTGGTCGGCCAGCCATGGGCCGGAATCAGTCGGAGAACATTTCATTATATAGCGTTGTTAAAATAGATTTAGACATTAGGCAAATTAATATTGCAACGCAAAGGACTTTATAGACTTTCAATTTATTTTTGTATTATATTATTCGTTTGGGCGAACTAAGGACATTGACTTCATCTTTGCATATAGAATCTCTATGGGATCTTAGAAGTATTTGAAGAATTGCCTTGAAATAAAAAAAAAAGTTTTGATAATTTGTTTCTTGTTCGTGAAACCGGTGGAAACTGATCTCTCCTAACCAATATTTTATCTTACTTATCTTGGAAATTTAAAATTTGCTTAATTTGGAACACGAAAATGAGGAGACTTTGGCAAATATGCAACAAAAGTGTAAGGAAATACCATTCTCAACGTACTTATATAATTAAAGTTCAAGATTAACCACAAAATCGTAAAAAACACATTTTAAAACACTAATTACTGTGAGTCGCATTTCTGCGATAAACGCGTTAACTTCACACAATAAAGATATTTTTAACCGACTTCAAAAAAGGAGGAGGTTATATGTTCCGTTGTATGTATTATTATTTTTTTTATGTATGTTCACCGATTACTCCGCCGTCTGTGGGCCGATTTCAAAAATTTTTCTTTTGATTGGTAGGGTATAGTTCTGAGGTGGTCCCATTGTCACCAAGTCAGGATCTGATGATGGGATCCCAGGGAAATCGAAGGCAACTCTCAAAATTTACAGGCACCTATTATGTTTTTGATATATTTTCTAAACCCGATAAAGCTTTTACGTATGAAAATCATCATCTCATGTGGATGAGCTGATGATGGAAGGTAAAACTCCTCAACAGTTGTTTTTTATGTGTTTTCACCGATTTCTCCGTGAATTGTGGGCCGATTTTAAGAATTTATTTTTTGTTCGGTAGGGTATACATTCAAGATGTTCTCATTGTCACCAAGTCAGCATCTGATGATGGGATCCTAGAGAAATCTAGGGCAACCCTTAAATTTTATCGGCACTGATTACCTTTTTCATATATTTTCTAAAGCTGTTCAAGAATTTGTGATGATGTAAGGTATATATCCTCAACGGTTAGGAGTTGAAAGAAAATTCTTTTAATATTATACGTACTTATGAACTGATAGTCGTATTCCTTCAGGATATTAGGTGGATTGATAATAGAAGGTAAATCTTATTAACGTCTACGAGTTACGTGGAAAAATAGACGTGGACAAATCTCGATTGACTGTTGTCGTTCATTTCAAAACTTCGCTGACTTATTGGAGCAGTAGTTTAGTTAGCCTTCCAATATTTTATTTAAACATAATAATTTCCACAAAAAAATTTTAAATAAATTATTTTTTAACAAAAATGAAAACCGACTTCAAAACGCTACAAATCGAAACTAAAAAGAAAAAAAAATAATTTTAATTACTTAGTTATTGTTGGAGTCGGTGCCAGCCAAAGCAAAATAATCTTAATACAATTTCATTAATGTATCAATTTGTAAATATAATCAAAATATCCGTTCGAAAGTTCATTGCAAAGGCAGGATAAAACTGTCCTTCTTGGCTGGCACCGACTCCAACAATAACTAAGTAATTAAAATTATTTTTTTTTCTTTTTAGTTTCGATTTGTAGCGTTTTGAAGTCGGTTTTCATTACATTTAGAGTGTTTCAATTTGCGTTATATTTTTTAGTAACTCGAGGCAAAAACTTATGATAAAACATTGTGAGTTTAAATTTATATACGTAATAATATCAGTACCTTATAGTGGGTCTGTTTCATAAAAGAGTAGAAAGAACAAGCATATGGTAGTTAAAAACTCTAAAAATTCCACTGTAATTCAAAAATGAGGTGTTAGAGTAAGTTACAATGCGGTTTGCCTGCGTAGGCTAGCCGTCGGGGCGTAGTTAAGTGCGTAAGCGACTCTACGGCGCCCCAATACTAGAATGTTCCGTTGCGTTTATCCTGGTAATACGCCTAACCATTTGTATATAACCGGACGCGAATAAACCCTTCTCCCGCCACGATTAGATGAACATATATCGTGGGGGATGATCAGGTGGTAGCCCAGCGGTAACGCGGTTGCTTGGATAACCGAGTGATGCGCGGCTCAAATCCGGGTCTCGCACCTCTGATATTTTCATGTGCGAATCATTTATATCATGATCACCACTTTTCTTACGGTGAAGGAAAACATCGTGAGGAAATCTGCATGTCTGAGAGAATATTGACAAGTTTTCGAAAGGCATGTGAAGTCCGCCACTAGGCCAGCGCGGGGGACTATGGCCTGATCCCCTTCGTACTGAGGGAGGCCCGTGCCCAGCAGTGGGACGTTAAAAAGGGCTGATGATGATGATGATGATGATCAGGTGTTTCTACAAAATATTTGTTATTAACTCCTAAAACTCAAAAATCACCCTCCTACTTACGTAGTAAATTTTAAAGTAAAATACAGTATTTTTCCAACATATGTACGACATAATATGTATATTACGAGTATCAAAATTTTATTAGGTACAGGTAATTTTATAATTAGGTAGTAGTAAAGGAACGAAAGGGTAAATACAAGTATACGTTTCTTAATTGTTTTATAAATTAAGTTATACGTATAAACGAAGCTTTTAGGTTACGTACGAGAATATATGCCGCATTCACTTCCTTGCCTTAAAATACAAGCTTTTGTTTGCAAGTCCGCTCCCGCTGTAAAGTTCAATAGCAATTTACTACTTATTACTAGATGTACAAATATTTATTTATTAAAAACTAGGTTTTTTTAAGCTACCCTTATTCAATTATTCTACACTATAGTACCTGTCGTTAAATACAAGAAACAATAAGGGCATTCACACTATCAATAAGTTCAGATCCAATCACACTCAAGCAACACGTTTTGAATAAAATACTTAACCAGAACGATATTGGACCGAGCAAGGATTGCAGTATGGACTTTAGAATGAGGGTTATATTAGATAGTCTATAACCTATTCGTTTTGTATTTAATAAAACCCTAACTTGGTCCAATCTATGCATTAAATATTTTTTGAAAAAGCTTATTGAAAAGGTCATTTATAGTAAATATATAGTTTTATAATTTCTGCCCGTCTTTCTGTACCTAGTTATTCGGGTCAAAATTTAGGATACTGTTTACCGCAGGAAAACATCTCATCTCTGAGAAGTCCATACGAACGTACCTATGACAAACCAAAGTGAAGCCAAGGTGAGTGTTTAGTAATTAGAATATATTTACAAAAGATAAATATTTATTATTCATATTAAATATCGTGAATGAAGCATAATAGATAGGCCAGATACATCCTTCGTAGACTGGTTACGTGCGAGCTTAATTTAATTTATTTTACACATGTACGTGTAAACTGAGTACTGACACTTAAGTTTCGTACGAAAACAAGTATAAACAAATAACATAATTTGCGTTTATAATATAAATAATAAAGTACTTAATTTTTATAAAATACACGTTTTCACGTGTCCTTGAATATTGTTCAATGCGAAATACTTCAATAAGATTTTCCCAAATCAAATCAAATTATTCTTTATTCAAATAGACTTTTACAAGCTCTTTTGAATAGTCATTTTTACATTATAAAAATTAAATGTAGTCTGTAAGTCTGTGAGTAAACTACCATCGGCTCGGAAAACTGTTCTGCTGAGAAGAACCGGCGAGAAACTCAACAGTTGCTCTTTTCAAAAAAAAAAATTAATAACAATATTGCATTACAATATTTATCTATTTATTTTATTTTATAGATTATAAAATGCCTGCTTGTCTAAATAACTAGTTTTCAAAAGCCATTTTATATTTGCTAAAGCATTTACTTAGCGTGGAGGACTATGGCCTAATCGCTCTTACATTGAATACAACCAGAACTGTATATATGCTACCACTGCTGGGCACGGGCCTCTCTCAGTACAAGGGGGATAACGCCAACGCGATGGCCTAGTGCGTGTTGCCGGACATCACATGTCTAACGAAGACTTGCTAGGTTTTTTCAGTCATGCTCGTTTCCTCACGATGATTTTCTTCACCGTAAGACAAGTGGTAATCATGATATAAATGATTCGAACATGAAAATATCAGAGGTGCGAGACCCGGATTTGAACCCGCATCACTCGGTTATCGATTACCGCTACATATATACTATACGTATACATATTATTTATAATAAAGGAAATTACAAGAAAATTTAACTAATATACAAAGCCAATGTATACTTAATTATTAGTGTACAAGTCGTGTCCCCATGGAGTAGTGGCAAGAACGCTAGCCGCATTTACCCGGTGAATGGCAATAACGTATAGCATAGATATCGAAGGTGCTAATTATTTTCAATATTTGATTAAATTAACTTACATTATAAAACAGAAAGTTGGACTAATTTCTAATTTCCAGAAAATGTTAATTACTAGTCTGTTTCATTGAAACAAAATATTATTTCCTAATATATCCGTCAATGAATTTTTTACTAAAGTTAATTAAAAAACTTTTAGGTGTTCGGAATTAATAAATTGAATAATTACGTCCTTAGACAAAAGTTAGTCAACGAAGCGTTTCTAAAACGGAGAAAATTAATATCTTCACAGAATTTAAAAATTTTGACTTAAAATTCTATTGACCAAAGTTCACATCTTTTCTAACAGACACCCTGTTAGAAAAACCTATTGAGAAGGTGAATACGAGATATTTTCATGAAGGGTAATGGGTTCGATGCTACGCTTGGTAAATATAGCAAACTATTGGTAAACGGTGGCGTGTATGATCTCTAGGGGATAACATCTCATCTGTTAGCTTTCTTTGATTTGCCGGTGAGAATTAGTGCTTGTAATTATAAATACAAGAACTAATTCCCAAACCAAACCAATAATAATAGTCTAATTAACGCATTCTTAATTATGGTTTAAATTACTACTTCATTACCCACTTTTGTAAAACCTGCATGTCTGAAGAACCTAGCAAGTTTTTGAAAGACATGTGAAGTCCGCCAACCTGCACTATACCAGCTTCGTGGATTATGGCCTAATCCCCATCCTATTTAAGGGATCCCATGCCCAGCAGTGGGACGATAAAAACAACTGACAATAATAGCGTATTTCATCCTCTGAAAAGTGCACTTAGTCGGAGTTAGCCAACTTGAAAATTCAACGATTTTACATTTAGATAGACAATAACATTCATAACATTTTGTTCAGAAATCTGAATTTTAAAATGGCAGGAAAATGGTTTCGCATATTGAAACACGCTTCCTATATGTCGAATAATTTGGTTACAATTTCCGTGGTAGCTGAGATCGGGAGCGTCAGAGGCTAACTCGATTTCGTTAATACAATTGTTTACATTAACTTTCCTTAATATTACAAAATTTTATATTCTTTTTACCAATACAATGTTTATAGATATTTTATATTTTTATTAACTACAAAGCATGCGTGAGTGTGGAAAAAAATTGATCTTATTTGATCTTGTTTAATAGCTAACTTGACTTTAAAGAGGATGACTTTCTATAATTATTATATACATACTTTTTCTAACCCGATATATGTATATGTTATATGGCGAAGAAAAGTTCGAGAACAAAAAATAAAATGAAGATAATTGCACACTATTTCTCTTGTGCATCTAACTAGTCTGAGTAGGGTTGGTCCCCTCTGCCGAATATTTTAAGGTTTAGAATAAAAAGCACAGACTGGTAAACTATATATAATTACATTTACAAATTATAATAACAAAGTTAACATTTTTTCTCTCATGCTGTTCTTCGCAACATGCAAAGATACATTATGCTATCCTTACTCTTACTTCTAATATCAAAATATGGCAAGCACCAATGCCAACAAAACAAACATCTATCACTGACGAGATCAAACTCGTGACCTTTAAGTTAATACCTAGCTAGTATCAGACGAAACAGCCACCCACAACAAATCCCTATTTCAATGAATATTTTCGTCGTACAAATAATTACGGTTTGCGTTGAATAATTAGTGGAAAACAATATAATTGAGTTTCAATGGCACGCCTAAAGTTCATAGCATTGAAGGGTAAAATCATTTAGATATAGAAAATTTTAGGCAAATTTATAAATTAAACATATAATCATCAGCCCCTTTTAACGTCCCACTGCTGGGCACGGGCCTCCCTCAGTACGAGGGGGATCAGGCCATAGTCCACCGCGCTGGCCTAGTGCGAGTTGGCGGACTTCACATGCCTTTAGAAAACTAATATACATAATTTTACGTATAAATAAAACCTTTTTTTTTAAAAAAATGTATGCAGAAAATTTTTATACGTTAATGTTGTATCTACTCATCCACATCGGAGTTATTAGTAATTTGGAAAAGTTGTACCATAATTTTTACTTAACAATAAAAAAAAATTGAGTGAAATATTTACATAACAATGTAAATCTAACAAAATATTATTTCTAAATGTATTTAGGTTGATTTTACACTATTAGTAAGCTTCTTCTTCACCTTATATATTGTATCTGAGTTTGGTAATTTTCGGAGTAAATTTTTAGATTGAGAAAATTTTAGAAAACTACGTTACATTAAGTGTAATATCCCTTAACTTTTATTCTGCGATAAATTGTAAAAGCAAGAGCTGTTTTGTTATGGACTATTAACTCTTAATATTTTACAACTTTAACTTTCACTTTCTTTTACGAACATTTTTGTAGTAGCTAACTTTTACACTTACGCGGATTCGTTGATTAAAGTATACCTAATCTATACATATAATAAAATCCTAACTTGTCGAATCTCTTCATAAATTATTTTTCTTTAAATCTCAATGAAATATCCATTATTATCAATACAGAGGCCAAATCTATATTTTTTACATTTTTTTCTTTTTCACTGAATACAATATACGGTAAGAAAAGACACAACTTTTATTTTTCTTATATATCTGTTTACTAATCTCCGAAACAGCTTGTTAAAAGGACTTATTATTGATTAATTTAAAAGGACTTTCACCAAATAGTTGTAGTTATAAGTAGTAATAGTCTACTATTATTTTAGAGAAAGAATTGTTTCCAGTTAAAAAAATATAAAGTACACAGAGACGTACCCGAGGGAAATAAGGCTAAACCACTAGATTATATAATGTTATTGCTCACTACCTAACCGATGTAATAAATAGATGTTAGTCATAAATTGCCAAAAAAATCAAATCTTTGTGGTATTTTGTGAGATGAACGAATTAAAAAAAACATGTCTAAGCATATCTTTCAATAAATCTTTTGACGACTATTATAACTTCATGAAATATTCATATAATGTTATTAAAATAAATTCGTGTGACTCACAAACAGTCAATAATAATTATTATTTATTACCTTTTTCAGGTAATTCTAGTATCAGCAGAACTTTTTTAAAACAAAATACTTTCTTAGGTTTACGCGAATATTTGACATTTTTTTAAAACAGTTTATGCGATAGATAATGAGCGTTAACCTGAACATTGACTTAATTTAACGATTATGCAATAAATAAAGTAAAATGGTTAAGAAGTATAATTTGTTTAGTTAATTAGCTATAGACATAAATTACTGTAAAATCCTATTTTAAGAAAGAGGATCATAAGCCGCAGCATCGTTTTGTCTCACTTACACTCCATACCAACAATTAATAAAAAAAAATTGCGAAACGTGCCTACGAACATATTTTAATTTATGCTTTACATTACTTCTGTTGACAACTTTTATGATCATTCAAACAGAATGTAATCTAAAAACAAAACTTTTTACCAAAAAACCTTCATTAAAAATTCCTTTGCCACAGTAACTCAATTTCGTATTTCTGGCCGACTTCAAAAAAGTAAAAGGTAACTAACTAGGATGGGTGTTATTTTTTGTGTGTCCGACTTGCGTATGTAACTCAATATTTTCTCAAAATATATACGCCGACTTTTAAATTATTTTTTATTTATTTGCTGTTGTATGTAAATGTGTGGGATTAATGTCTGGTTGTGTCTCACATAGGATAAACAGATAAATATTGTAATACAATATTGTTACCAAATACTTTTTTTAAAAGAACAACTGTTGAGTTTCTCGCCGGTTCTTCTCAGCAGAACAGCTTTCCGAGCCGGTGGTAGCTTACTCACAGACTTACAGACTGACATTTAATTTTAATAATTTAAAAATGACGATTCAAAAGAGTCTATTTAATAAAGAATATAATATACAACAACGTTTTTAGGCACAGTTCTCCCTTCAGGACTGGACAGGAAGAAAATAGCCATTCTCCCAGGCTAGCCAAATGCTAGGTTATGGACTTCACGTATCTTTTGACTTGCTAAGTTCTCGCAGATATGTAGATTTTAAAACGACTAATTTTTAAAAACCATTCGATAATGAGGAAAAGATATCTACTCCGTCATTCAAATACCTAAATGGATACAATTTTAATTATTTGTTTACATTTGAAATCTAATATGGAGGATTAAGGGTAATCATCCTTTCCTAAAGCAATTTCCATGTAATTATTTTTTCGATCCAATTTAACTTAATACGGTGCGGAAAATAATTATTTTATCGTAGATAAACGTTGAATTTACAAAAATATTGTTTGTCTGGGATGTATATGAGTAGGTATGTTTTTAATATTTTTATTTGTGTAAATGGGGTAAAGGTTTAACATTACGTTTATAAAGCTTATATAAGATCAAATACATTTAAAAATTTATATTCGGCTTTAAATTATTACAGTTAAAACAAATTTTCTGTCTACCGCCATTTTGAAAAGACAGCCTCTCACGTAGAAAATTGAGGTTTCTTTTATATAAACTATCACATGGACAATTTAAGATTTTTAATAAATCTATCTATCTAGATAGAATACATTTTATCATATTCTGCACACATCCATTCTTAAAGTTACTCAAACCTTTAACTCGATCTTTTTAAATATATATACCACATATCCATATATGATAAAAAGATAAACAAGTAAAAAAATAATATTAGTCCCGCTGAGTTTCTTTCGCCAGTTCTTCTCAAGTCAGAGGTTTCTTTTTCCGAACTGGTGGTAGACTCATGACGTTCAGTAAGAAATTGTAACAATTTTTATATTGAATTAAATATTTTGATTTGATTTGATCACAATATATGGTCTTCAAAGCTCTTCCGAGGTCCATGGCCCTATTTAGTTCAATAGAAATTGTACAGATAAAAAAACACAAATATTTCAGTCTTATTTGAACAGTTGGAACACATCCCAAAGGCATCGTTAGAATCAGATGAAAAGCGATTACGTGATGAGATGCTATATTCTCGCATCGCTTACACACGTATATTTTTTTGTATTCTTTATTAAAATGAATGTTTTTGACTAACTTAAAAAGAGGAGAGTCAGTTAGGTATCTTTAATTTTTTCAAGTGAAGGCTCAAGAAAAATTTTGGCCCATAGAATTGTAATAATACCTTTTTAAAGTATTTTTGATGATTTCCTTGATTTTTTTTAATCATAGGTCTTGTGGAATTAGCATATGTAGAAAACTGCACCAGCGTGCATTGAAGAGTTGACCGAGAAGAGCAAAGGTAAATCGCTAGTTTTATAACATAATATTATCATTTACTAGTGAAAGAATTAGCTAGAAGTAATATGAAAATAAAATACATGCCTGTTAGAAATTATAATTATATTTCTTATAACATGATTAAATATTATGAGAACAGGTGGAAAGTAAGCCAATTTATTTATACAGGCTATGTAATTTGGATACGAGATAACGCCTAAGCCATGGAGATTGCGCCAAGATAAATTAAAACAAGGGTGGCAACACAGAAAGACCTTGCAATGAAGTAGATGAGTCAAATTAGATAGTAAAAACCACATTTTTACGTCAAATAAAATAGGCTTACTATTATAATTTGTGTTTTTAATGTGTAATTTGTAATTTTTGACCAATCCGTTCCAACGGTATTTGGGAATAATACAAAAAGACGCTCTCTGATCTTTTACTGCCAGTTTCTATAACCTATTTACCGATAGACCGGTAGATACTTTCATACGATTTTGACAGGTTGTAACTTTTAATGTGTCAAAATAGTATGAAAGTAACTACCGGTCTATCGGTAGATAGGTTATAGAAACTGGCAGTTAGTTGGCTAATCTCATTCGGACAAGTGATATGCTGAAATTGGTCAGAACGGCGAACTAACTATAAGGTTCAAAACTCTCACTGTTTTCAGCTTCATCAGACTCAATCTAGCCAGGTTTCTAATTAGTAGGATTTTACATACTATCATACTTATTTCAAACTGGAATTAAAATATGTCGACTAGTATAAAGTGTGACAACTGGTAAAACCGATAACTACAAAATAATCGTATCCAATTCATATTCAAAAAACAATAAAATTGAACTTCCGATATTAACTCTTGTATTTGTATACTTCCAGTTCGTTTTGAACTTTCTTGGGCGAAAGTTTTAAGCAATTTGGGAAAATGAGTTTCTTGTAAAGATTTTTGTTAAAGATGTCTGAAATATTTCAGATTTTCTTATTGGATTTATATTTGATAGTTTTTGTCAGACCATTTTGAAATTCTAATTAAGAAAAGCGGAATTTTAATCCCAACCAAAATAAGTAATTCTAATTCTATTGTCTTAAACATTTTACTGACTCGGTCTTGTAGCCAAAATACACGAATATAGAAGTCCTAGGTTTGAGCCCTGAGTTTGGCCTAGTTTAGTATAGCGATTTTCTGTTAAGAAATTCTCAATAAACTAAGTATCAGCCTGCAGTTAGATGTTGGCCATTTGGATGAAAAGAGTGAATGGGTGGATACTAAATTAGTGCGAATTAAATTAGTTGCCATCTGCGACTGCGTTAGCACTTACCATCAGGTGGAACGCACTAATTCAGAACGAAATAAAAAAAGTCCAAATATTTCCATACAACATATCAATATAAATCAATCAAATATATCAATATAAATCATGGTCTAGGGAGAGATTGATCAAAACTATTTGAAATGTCGAAAGCCAGAATTAAAAGAAGCGAAAAAAATCCAAAAAATAGTTTTTTTTAAATAAATAAAAAATATTTAAATTTCATATAACAAGTTACAGTTTGTGTGTATGTATGTAGAAAATAATCTCTGGACGTACTGAACTGATCCCAAAAATGTTTACATATTAATAACGAATATTTTTTCGACTTAATAAACACTGAAAATTTGAATTTTTTGCTTAAATATTCTAATCACTCGGTGGGTATGTAAATTAGAATGATAAAAGACTTTACTGTGCTACCTTTACATAATGAAATGGAGTCTACATATTATATAGTCATAACCTACTATGTTTTTATCCCATACTTACTACACTTACCCTTCTTTTGCACGAATGTAATCATGTCACTAATAACCGATAAAGTCAGTCAAGAATATTTTTTTCAGTGATTTGGCAGCTATATACCTCACTATAACTAAAAGAATGTTCTGAATCAGACCAGTAGGGATACATCATGTTTTAACACAATTCAAACTTAGATTTTCATCTTAGCTTCATCTAAATGGGTGCACAGCGTAGACCAGCTTGACAACTGGCTTCCTTCAGCTTTTATCAGACCAGAAGTTAACGAAAAAGTTTACAAAAAATTACCTCTTTATGTTATTAGTGTAACTTTGTTAAAAATAATCAATTTTCACTTAAGACAAATAAATTATAATCAACCGAGTCAACATCTATATATTTGAAATAGAATATAGCATATTAAGCAAAAATCACAAAATCAAAAGTTGCGTCTAATGATACGAAGAATACATCATTTTAGATTTAGATATTTTAAGATTAGCAAGATTTTTTATAATAATGTATTTTATAATACCTAAGTACTAATTATTATGTTTCACGAAATATAAAACTTCGAAGTTATGCAATTATTATATTTATTATATAATAATTATTCTATTATATAATATATGAATTAAAAGAAATTGTAGATTTCATCAGAATGTAGAAATGTTATTTTACATAAGCGCGCTTAACAGCTAGACGGCTGTGCAAAGTTTTTTTAACTTAAGTTAAATACATTCAACTTTAAATTAAAACCAAACATTAGTGTTATTATGATTAGTTAACTCTATAGTGGATCAAAGAGACAGTTTATTTGCACTTGTAAATGTAAATACACCCACATCCAGTCATCACCCCTTAAATTACAACGAGTGATATATACGCAAACGAAGACGTAGGTAGTAAGCTATTAAGACATACATAAGTCATGTTGGTGTAAGCGATGTACTTGACATTTGAATCGATTGCAGAATTATTTAGTGCTTCTAAAAGAACTGAAAGAAGAAAATATTTTCGCATACATATAAAAATCAAAGTAGCTGACTCATTATCGTCCCGACTGGTCCATTAGACCTTAAGGTCTTTGACAGGGTTTTGATAATGATGAGCAATGAGTATGACCTCTACGTAAAGGTTTATATTTATTAATTAGGGATAAGGGTTACCACTTTTAAAGCCACATCTAATTAAACACACATAAATCTTTTTCTATCTCTTACTTCCAAATTCTAATGCACACCGATATATTTTCATATAAAATATGCATTTTAAAATGTGACCCCTAAGTCGAAAAATATTACACGCAAAATAATTTTGGACAATTTTATAATTGCAAAAGTAAACGAGGCGAATGTAGAGTGACATAATTTTATAAGAGCTTTTAATAAAAGAAGGAAACCCGTAATATAGATAAATTTTTTTTCGAGAACAAAATCGCAATTGCTCTTCCTACTTATTAATTATGAGTAAAACGTAATTCTTTAAGAAATAATATACCATATATAATGTATACAGTATAAATAATGTTAGTAAAGTATAAATATGTTATTTAGAACAAATCAAACTCATTGATCATATCTGGCTAACCTTTAGGACTAAGCCAATTACTATAATCTGTATTTGCTGACAACCAAACATTGGTTACATAATCTTTACTATATCTATTTGTTAGAAAAAAAATTTAAAAACAATGATGTATATCCTTCAATATACTTTATATGTTAGAAATGCGCATTTATATTCTTAACTTAATTGGTTAATTATTAAAGTTTAAGTAATGTATGTACATTGTACTGACACAACTTATATGTATTTTTAAATTATCTTAATTTACTTTTAATATTGTGTACTTACCTATAACTTAGTATCTTCAGAATATCTTCAAAAACCACATTTTTATTGTATTTTAAGTTTAACACAACACAATTCACAAGATAAATAAAATTACATTTTCACAATTAAATTAAAAAAAAACATTAAATAAGTTTTCACGAATTTTCAAATTTTTAAGTCGAATTCAAAGTTAAAATTTTCCGTTGGCGCGAGAACACGGTTGGAGAGCTTCCCTCCGCTCCTTCCAAACATTTTATCGCACTGAGCATTTCGCGAAATCTACGAGTATCACTAGCGTTGTGATAAATATCGATAAAACAATAACAATGTTTTAATTTTATTTTATTCCATTATTTTAGCAATAGATTGATGTTGCCATTATTAAGCGACTTTGCGGTATAATAATATGATTCAAAGTAAAAGCTCTAATCACTATTGTAGAACTTTTTATATTATTTATTAACTTCTCGTGATTTAATGCTGAATTTCCACACACAAAAAATATTTTTAATATACATCACATTATGTATAATAGATTATACATAGCTCGTATTTATTGAAATTAATATTTTAGTTATTAAAATGCAATATGTAAGTGATTTGCAGTTTTTTAATTAGATAGTACGTGGATGCTATTTTTAATTTATATATAATTAATAAAGTATTCAAAAATATTAAAAATACGTAGAATTTTTTATCTTAATAGCTCTACAAAAATTCTTATATACATAAATGTATATGTTTACCGAATTGTTTAAACGTAACTTATTTTTGGGCAATAAACCATCGACATTTTGTCGTCCCAACACTATTCCGATGCATACAGCATTGGCGGATCCCGCACATGCGCACTCAGTGTTTTTCTCATTTCGAAACTTGAACGCCATTTCTTCTTAACGGTCGAGCTTAAGTCGAGCCTAATAAATCTTTCTCGACGGCTATTTCGTCTTTAACAGTTTTCTTAAGGAAAACATCGATCGGAACTAGCAGTTTGGAAATTTTAGACAGTTGTAATAAAATGTTTGATTATACAGTCTAAATGACAAGACAGACGGTATCCGGCTACAATTTTGTTTGTGACTATTGAGTTCCTATAGGATTCTACTCTAGAAAAAAGGTTTCTAGAGTAGAATCTTATAGGAACTACTTATTTTTTTTGCTATTCATCGTTCTTAGACTAATTCATAAAAAAAATACATCGGTCCATCTTTGACTTATACAAACGAACAAACAAAATTTAATGTTTCTATATAAGTCCAATACTTCTAATGCTACTTATAATATACTTATGAAAGCTTCTTATAATATTGTTATAAGTAGGTATTATTATGTAGAAACTAGAACTGGAGGCGTGTAGTACACTTAAGAATTCTAAGAAGTAAGAAGCAAAGGTAAATCGTTGCGCCCTATTTTTTTATATTTATTATTACTAAATACAAAACAGTGATGGCCGAATGGGAACGCGTTCGCTTGGAATATTGTGCTAGATGGGTTCAAATCCAGGGGCTCTCACCTCTGATAGTTGAATTTGCAAATTATTTACTCTTCTCTTTCTCTTCTCTTCCAAATCTTATGGAAAAGGAAGACATCGAGAGGAAACCTGTATAAAAGAACTTACAAAGTTCGAAATATATGCATTGCTCTTGTACTTGTAACTTGTATGTTGTGATGTTCTTTGTGATAAAGTGAAACCAAAGCTCAACGGTACGATGTTAAAAAAGTACTGAACACTTGGATACACGTGCTATAAATGTGTATGACGTACGTGGGTACTCAGCTATTTTTTCACAATTTCAACTCAAAAACTATAAAATCCATGATTCTTTTTTTATTATTCCACGTTATATGCCTAATTTTTAATGTAACCTACGTTAATAATGTAACCTACGCTAGCTTTTTAGGGCCATTTTTGATTATTTAATGTGAAGGTAAAATATGAGAAAGTCTAGATCGCAAATGAACAAAGCTAAAGATGCGTATACTAGTAACAGCACCAATTGGATAAGACTGAGAGGAACGTGCTTCCAAGAGCTTTTTCAGACTTAATGCAATGAAATGTATATTTTGGTATCGGAAAACACTTTAATTAAAAACCATTTGCTATACAATTTCTTTATTTATTATTTCGAGATAGCCATTTTCATAGACATATCTTACAATATTGATCGGAAATAAAAAAGTACTTCTGTAAAATTTAAAGAAGAAATAAAAGAATATCTAGGTATTATTTAATAACGTTGTAAACTTCATAAAGATTGTTAATTGATTTTTATGATTTTGTTATGGAAATCTTATAGTTAAATCTCCACTCCATTTATCAAAGTAACTTACATTATTTGGTATTTTAAGGGGATAGTACATTTTAAACACATATTATTATCAATTGAAAATAGCTGATAATACTTATCTGCTTTATGTCTGTATGTAACAAACATTATTGAATCACTACATAGTATAAAACAAAGTCGCTTTCTCTGTCTCTATATCCCTATGTATACTTAAATCTTTAAAACTACGCAACGGATTTTGATGCGGTTTCTTAATAGATAGAGTGATTCAAGAGGAAGGTTTATATGCATAACTAGCGAATCCCGCGGCTTTGTCTGTGCTAAATGTAGGGAAGAGCCCGAGCGAAGCGAGGGCAAGTCGCTAGTAAATAATAAATAAATATATTAGGACAAAAACACACAGCGCCATCTAGCTTCGTGGTAAGCTATGAGACTAGTGTTACAGATACCAGATAGTTCATATATAACTTTACAACGTGTTTACGCGTATATAACTTTAAATATATACATATTATAAATATAAATGACTGGAGCTACAATATACCTATGACTGGAGTACAAATATTCGTGCTCTACAAATGAATGCCCCCAGTGGGTGTCGAACCCGCGCTCGCCGGCTTAGAAAGTTTGGTCTAAAAAGTAAGCGAAACGAGTCTTCAAATATTTCAGTAAGTTCATTAAAGTGCATAAGTAGTGACTGTGGGACTTTTAAAACCGCAAGCGTTAGACGTGCACTGTATAAAAATTTAGTTCTACGCTCGTAGCGCTTGGTTCTACGACGAGCATGACGATGTATGTAATTATATAACACTAGTAAACCCGGCCCGCTGGGCGTAAGTTAAAATAAATTAAACGGTTTTTATTCCAATAACATTAGCTATCAGTGAGTGAAAGTCCCGTAAAAATCGGTCCAGCCGTTTTAAAGAATAGCCGGAACAAAGAGACTGACAAAAATTTTAAGAATTGATTGTCTTATGTAAGTACTGTATATACTTTCATATGCATTTAGTGTAAAGCTATTAATTTTAAATTAAAAACATACACTTTAATTTTATTTACATGTACCTACTGATAAGATGTAAATTACAACATTTTGATTTTCCTTGTAAAAGCAAAGTACCTACCCAGTAACTCGTAACGTAAGCTTTCTTTATTTCTAAGTTAGCATAGAATTAATAGATAATGATTTTATTTTAGACTAGCATATCCCGCGGCTTCGCACGCGTTCAAAGGACCGGAAACCAAATTCTTTCTGAATCGCACCGTTTTCGCAACATTTTTTTATTGATGCTCCGCTTCTAATAGTCGTAGCGCAATGTAATATAGCCTTTAGCCTTCCTTGATAAACGCACTATCGAACACAAAAAGAATTTTTCAATTCGGACCAGTAGTTCCTGAGATAAGCGCGTTCAACTAAGCAAACAAACAAACAAACAAACAAACTCTTCAGCTTTATAATATTAATATAGATATAAAACCATGCACTTTCTTGTATTTATATAACGGTTCTTTTTGCCAAATTTAAACTTTGTAGCACAAAAAATGAAGGACTTTCATACAAACTTACGAGAGCCCTTAGACCTCCTTAATCCGGCCCTGTCGCAAAATGTACTCTAGGTACTTCCCTACTTAATTTCATCTTTATACGTCAAGCGATATTCGATATTTCGTGATGAGTCAATGACCTTTCGCATTTACTCATAAGTATATTTAGATATCAGAAACGTTACCTACATTATGTGAGACCTTTTTGTTATCGACAAAAATCGGTCTCACGTAATGCAGTTATGTTTTTGTTTTTTTTTTTGCTGGTATTTGTTACATACCTAATAAAGCAAAAATGAAGTTATAATATCATTTATCATGTATAATAGTATATACCTGACTTAATACGGAATGGATTTTGAAGAAATACTATAATATTGTTTAATGTTTATACATCGATATCATAGTAATATTATGAATGCGAAAGTAACTCTGTCTGTCGCGCTTTCGCACCAAAACTACCCAACCGATTTTAATGAAAAAGAGATGAGCCTGAAAAAGAACATATAATTCAGTCATCTTAGGCCAAATTAGGTGAATATCTCGGAAAATCGACATACCCAGTATATTATCACGTAAAAACTTATATTTTGGCATCTTAAAACTATTCTCAAATTTCACATTTAATTGGATGGTCGCAAGTTTTAAAGTCAAGGGTCAAAGGTCACAAAAACGATATTTTTTTTGCAAATATCTCGTTTTCTATGGATTTTACGCTATATGTATTTATTATCAATATATGTTAAGAATACTGCAAGGAGAAAATAAAACAATAATATTCATACATATATTTATTTGAAAGCTACATGTTTGATCTTAACCTACAAATTAAAAAAATCTGATATCAATAATACAAAGTTTGTCAAGCAGTTTTCTTCTGATACAGATTTCCCCAGTCCCAGATTAGATTCTTACTAGCAATAAATAAAAAACTAACCATTTGATTGTTGATAGCAACGCCAAATATTTTAAAATGATAAACCTAAAATATCTTTACATCGCTACCTTCACGTGGGACTCGAACCCACTACCCCTAACGTAGGGTATACCAACAATCAATTTTTCGTCGTCATAAATGTATATTTCAAATAACTTAAATTATCATTCAGATCATATTTCATACAAAAATATCAAAATTTGATACGATTTTAAACCGGCTTACAAAAAGGAGTAGTTTCCACTGTATATATATTTTTTAAGAGACTTTATATATAAAATATTATAACAGAAAATTAGTAAGATATTAAGTGAACTACTTATTTGACAGTAATAGAGTAGTTTCTGCCTAAAACCCCTAGAGTGAAGTAAATAAGTGTCTAATGCAAAAAAGGCCTAACCTTATATAAAAATACTTTTAAAACAATACAGCTATTGAAAATTACTTATCAATTATAGTTATTTATTAGGCAGCGGTAACCTCGCTTGCATGGGATATCAACTGAAGCGGGTTCAATTCCTGGATCTTGCACTTATGATATTTTAATATGCGAATTATTTTCAAAATATTTACTGCTTGTATAACGATGATGGAAAACGTCTTGAGGAAACCTGCTTATTATCTCCTATAACTTAGCAGCATAATACATACTTACTTACACATGTTGTTTATAATTATAGTACAGTATTAGTTTGTTGTATTTTTATTGACTTTCTAATTATTTTTTAACTTTTAATTTTTAGGCCACTCCGTTCAAGCTATCGGTGTCAACCATATTATACAATATATTAAATGAGAAATAACCTATCAAAGTTTACATTTTAATGAAAAAAAAAGGTTATAGGTTCGAAAATTAAAAAAAAAACTATCACAGACTAAAAATATAGGTATGATAGATGACATATATGACAGATTGGTTGCACTGTTTTATAATTATTTTATTGCAATATTTTCAATCTAATTTGTAATTTAAACCTACTCTTTTTCATACAAAAATGAGTTAACAACACAAGAAATTACTGCAGTTAAATAATTCTTTTTCCCCAATATCTCAACTTCAAATAAAAGAATGAAAATATGATATTAATATTATATTTGTAGAAAAGTTAAAGTAAAAAAAGGTTGTAGTTGATTTATTTTCAAAAATTAAAGTATTTAAATCTTTTTCCTTCTCTTTTCCGGCGTGCTTTGGAAGAGTGCTTCGTCTGCGCGAATGAGACGGTTGACGGCGCGGCTCAACGATACATCTGCCACCAAACAAATTCATATGAAATTCATTTATACTTGTACTAGCGACTCGCCCTCGCTTCGCTCGGGCTCTTCCCTAGATTTAGCACAGGCAAAGCCGCGGGATCAGCTAGTTATGCATAAAAACCTTCCTCTTGAATCACTCTATCTATTAATAAAAACCGCATCAAAATCCGTTGCGTAGTTTTAAAGATTTAAGCATACATATGGATATAGGGACAGAGAAAGCGACTTTGTTTTATACTATGTAGTGATATAGCAACACTGGTTAATCTATACATTATACAAAAATATAAAATTACATTTTTAAATAGTAACAATTTCAAGTAAATTATAATAGTCTTATTTAAAACTTATGTTTAGATCGTTGACATTGATAATTCTTAAAGAATATATCTAATATTTTGGGAAACACGTTTAACATGCAGTACATATTATTATGTATAATAATATAAATAAAATACTAATATTAACATGCTCTAGTGTTGCCATATTCAAGAATGAGATGGTAAGCAGATTGTATCAACTTAATCACCCAATGAAAATGATTGTTAATTCGAAAAAATGAAACAAATAATTTTGAAAAATCCATTTAATGTGAAAAAATTTCAACAGTCCACTTACTTTAATACATTTTGATGTGATTCTGCATGAAAAGATGCCTAAATACCGTATTTTTATAAAAATAAATAAAGGCAATTACTAAAATAGAATGTTAAAATATAGTAAGTATGATTAAATATTGTTTTTATATTTTTTGAGATGGCACATTTTTTTAAAACTTCATGGTTTTCACTAAATTTTTTGATTTTAAGCTGGTTCCCAATAACCTGTACTAAATAAATACTTAAAATTTTCATTACAAGAGATAGAAATTTGACATAAGCTCCATACAAGTAATGTCAAACTTCTGTTGCTAGTAAGCCACAGATAAATAAGGTATTGGAAACCGTAGTTTATACGATAGAAAAAGCAAGGTGATGATATCCTACTTTTAATGCAGAATCGTATTAATTAATGTTCCAACATATTTATTTATTACATTAATCATTATAATCTATATTGTACTTACGAAAGGCATTATTTCGTCACCTCGATGTAAAGGTGTAGTATACATTATACATAAACATGCAGTTAGTAATATGAAGCTGAATAATATTTCAATTAGTAATATAATGTAGTAAACATGCACAAGATTAAATATTTTCAATATAAACAATGAACAATAGTTCAGTAAAATAATAATTTAACTAATATTGTATCGTTTTATTTTGACTATTATAATATAACGACCCATACGTAAAACTAAATCTTTAACCTTTTATTTAAAATTAAAAAAAATATCCAGCATATATCAACCCTTAAAATTACTATAAACACTAATTTTGTAAACCCCTACAATACCTTAAATTATCAAAAAAAATTGACTAAACTTCCAATAAATTAATCAATAAATTAATTACCTATACTTAAAAAAATCCTTAAATCCTTGCCTAATATCTCATGGCTATTGCAAGAAGACCTCTACACATTGAAACTCATCTTCTCTCTTTTCTTATATACTCTTATTAGTTAGATATGGAGTATAAAAAACACAACTTTCCCCCTAAGAAAAGTTAAAAAAAACTATTATTAAGTACCAATTAAGTTTGGATGTATGAATTAGTAACAAATATTTTATTCAATTACGTCAAAAATTGTTGAACGGATGTGAATGAAAGGCACAGAAATACACTAGTTTTAAATAACACATTCTTTCTATCCCGAAATAATACTCAGAATTTTGTTTTTAGGGAATAACATTCAGATCCCGTGTGATATTTTTTTTTAATTTGGAAAAAGCTAGATGCAATTTTATTATCCCGGAAAAATATTCGGTTCACATGAAATACATTTATCATTCACTTAAAACAAACCCAAAGCAAAGCGAGGGTAAGCCAATAATTTGTTGATAAAATATGATATATGCTGAGGTCATTCTTACAATAACCACATACTTGAAGTTGAAAGGATATTTGGTAAAAAAGTTGCCAAAAATAGCACTAGAACATCGGTGGAAGAAAACAATTATTTTAAATAATAAAAAAATAAAATCCATTTAAACAATTTAACAGTTAATTAAAGTTAAATAATAATAAAAATCTTAAATTAAATAATAATAAATAATATCAAAAAATCTTAAATTGATTCAATATCGATGCTATCTTCTCTACTCATTCACACTTATCGTATACGAGCGACAGAGATAGATATATTTATCTCTTTAAATAATCTATCTACAGACTAAATATTCTCTAAAATTAAATTAATTTATATATTAAATTATTCTCTTAAAATTAAAAAATAAATAGAAGTGCTTTAAATGTGTTTCCACACATTTTTCAGTCAGTCACGTTTCTAATGTATACATTAGTTTGAGCTTCATCAAAATAGGTAAAGTTATTTAATATACCTAGCCGTTTTTTAAACAAAATAATTAAGTACATTAGCCTCTGTACCTATTTTTCTAATACTATGAATAAATAATACAAACATTATTATTAAAAATTATCTAAATATGTAACATATAATATACATATAATATTAATAACGACAGCAAAATTGCTAAAAACTGATTTAAATTATGTTTAAATTATATCATAAAAAACATTAAATAAATAAATTAATAGTATAATAATTTTTTTAATATTTTGCTATCAATATTAATAACACTTATTAAAACATTGTTGAAAATATTAGTTTTTAATACATTTAGAATGAATTGATTCATTCAAATTTATAAATAAATTATTTTATCGATAAATAAATACTAATATTTATAAGACGAATAAGTACGCATATTTGAAATTATCATAATATTATTTACAGATAATACTTTAATTATAAGACGACAGATATCGTTAAAATTGTAAAATAAATATTATGTAATAAAAAGTCAAAAAAAATAATTCTATATACCTATTTTTATGATTCATGACAATATTTGTACACATTTATTATTGACAAAGCAAAAATTAAATGAAAACCTTAAAAACCATTGTTAAAAAAAGTTTAGAATTAAAATTACTAAATTAAAGTTCTAAGAAACTTCAGTCAATAAGAAAAATACTTTTTTTTAGTAATACAGTTTATAACACAAGTTACATATTAATAAATTTTTCTAAATAACTGATAATAATTAAACCTCAAAGACATTAAAAATTCATATTTTTATAGTAAATGTAACATAGTATAATAAATTATGTATAATAAAAAATAATACATATAATACGATGTATACAAAAGAAAAAGAACACTAAGTCCCAGCACCCATAAGACTGGCAAATGATAAATATGTACATTGCTAATCTAAATATGTATTAGATTCTATTTATTTATAGATTTTTCTTTTACATTGAAGTCTTATATTGTTTTTTTTCTATTTTTTTTTTTAATTAAGGCGCAATATTGTCCGCCATAGAAAAATGGGATTGTTTTAAAAATTTTCCTTTTTATAATAATAATAAATAAATTCTGACTTTAAAATAATTTAATCACCACCGATACATATATCGTTGACTTAGCTGCTTAGTGCTTATTGTTAGTTAAAACTAGTTGTACTTCAGAAATATTTTTTCTCTATATCAAAACCAAAGAATTATTTCTAAGATTTGTATCAATATAAAATACAATTTTAGTTTTTTTTAAGTAAAATGTGTATTTTTTAATAGAAATGACATTTAAGTCAATAACAAGGTATAAAAAAACTCTTTTGGAAAATTTTTCGTTTTAAAAGAACAACGTCTTATAGTCTATGGCATTGTTTTCCAAACATTGTACTGCCGGTAATTTTTACACTGTCCCTTCGTGACCCACTTAATATTTTAAACCCAAGCTAATACACATTTATTAATACTAAAAATGATTCATTAATACTCTGCGATGCGTCCATCGATAGTAGGTATTGTTTTTTTAAAACAAGGCGGGATGGTTGCGACCCGGTATTTTATTTTGATGGTAACGGGTTGCAACCCGGCAAATGGGAAACACTGGTCTATGGTATACCAAGTTTATAAAATGAAATAATCTATATATATAAAAGAAAGTCGTGTTAGTTACACTATTTATAACTCAAGAACGGCTGAACTGATTTGGCTGAAAATTAGTGTTGAGGTAGCTTAGAACCAGGAAACGGACATAGGATATATTTTATCCCGTTCGACCGCGTTCCCGTGTCACGTGACATAAAACGTCAAAGATAATTCAAGTCACCATAAAACATATACCACTCATCTCACATGGAATCACATAACGCAAATGACAGCTAAACGTAATTTTGTCTATGGTTAAGTATGGTTGAAAATTTGATAATTATAAATTTTCTCTGAAATCAATAATCAGTAATTTGTATTTTGGCGAAACTTAGTTCGCCGGGACAGCTAGTAGAATATATAAACAAATATAACAATCTACCAACCCGGTGTGGTGTTTGCCAGACGTCTCATACGACGGGTATTCCTGTCTTGATCTCTTATCTTCTTCTCCATCTCCGCATTGGTTAGGGTTTCTAGATACGGTGCCCATTGCTCAGCTTCTGATGGCTGACGGTATGGCGTCTGTATGGGGAAAATAAATGGGTATAAGAGGATATTTTAACGACACGTTTGGCGCAGTTTGTAGGGACCCTACATTCTTGCGCCAGCGGTCGCGGATTCGAGTCCCGCTGGGGGCATTCATTATTTAAACTCAGATGTTTCTACTCCAGTAATGGGTGTTTATATTTATAATATGTATGTATTTAAACTTATATATGTAGTATATCAACTATCTGGTATCCGTAACACAAGCTTCCTACGTAGCTTACCACGGAACTAGATAGCGCTGTGTAATAATGTCCCAATATTTATTATGTCACCATTGATAGGTGAGACTTGAATAAGAATTTGCACTCATTTAGCTGTGGTAGCATCGTAGTAACGTACTTAGGAAAGCAAGTGAAGCAAGTTCAAATCTGGGTGTCTGATATTTTCATGTGCGAATCATTTCTATCATGATTACCACTTGTCTTACGGTGAGATAAACATCGTCAGGTAACCTACATATCTTATGGAACCTAACCAATTTTCGAAAGACAAGTGAAGTAAGCTTGCACTTGGTGAAGGTATATACAATGGTCTGACTCCCTCGTATTAAAGAGGATTCATGTTAGAAATAATTTGCACATGACAATTTGAGTCTACTTCACTCAGTTACCCAAGAGTGATACCACTGGGCTTGAGTCATTATAATATTTTTGAAGTGAAACTCCTTTAGAATCGTTGTGATTTCAAACTCGATGAAACGAAAAAATAAGTCCATAGTACCAGGCGCTCAGAGACGGGGAAGAGTTAGTCTTAGTTAGATCTCGCCCACCGCGAGTCAGTGACATTTCTAACTCTGTCTAACTCGTGGGTGTGACCTTCGCGCCATCTCCCTCTCAACGAGCTTCGACGGAGTTATTTTGTATAAATATAAACGAGATTTAAAAATTAGTTTGCCAAAGAAGTTTTACTTCTGACATGTGTACTTTGTACACACGCACTTTTAATTTTTTTTTAAACAATAATCCTTACCTCAACAACTGGCAAAGGAGCTTCACTAAATGCATAAGTGCGTTGATGCCAACTAAGTTGACCCCTAACACTGTATGCTATTCCTGTAACGAACTCCCCTCCAAGACCTAACTCTGCACAAAGTTTCATCGCAAACTGCTCAGGATTGTTCTCCTTTTCTGACATATCCCATTCTACCTAAAAACAAACATAATTATTTCATCATCATCATCATCAGCCTTTTTTAATGTCCCACTGCTGGGCACGGGCCTTCCTCAGTACGAAGGGGGCTATAGTCCACCGCGCTGGCCTAGTGCGAGTTGGCGGACTTCACATGCCTTTCGAAAACTTGTTAGATTTTCTCAGACATGCAGGTTTCCTCACGATGTTTTCCTTCACCGTAAGACAAGTGGTAATCATGATATAAATGATTCGCACATGAAAATATCAGAGGTGCGAGACCCGGATTTGAACCCGCATCACTTGGTTATCCAAGCGACGCGTTACCGCTGGGCTACCACTGTCACTAATTACTTATTTTACTTGTATTCAACCCTTTTAATTTGACAACACGTTTGGCTCAGTTGGTAGTGACCCTACTTTCTGCGCCAACGGTCGCCGGCTCGAGTCCCGCTGGGGGCATTCGTTTGTTGAGCACGAATATTTGATCTCCAGTCATGGGTGTTGATATTTATATTATGTATGTATTTAAAAAGGATACGTGTAGTATATCAACTATATGGTATCCGTAATACAAGTCTAGTATCTTACCACGGAACTAGATGGCGCTGTTGTAAAAATGTCCCAACATATTTATTTATTTATTATATAATTATGTAGCTACTAAATTATTTAGTTTACTAGTATTCAGCCCTTTTAATATCCCACTGCTGGGCTTTAGGGAATCAGGCTATGGCCACGCTGGCCAAGTGTGGATTGGCGGACTCGATGTCTTTCGAAAACTTGCTAGGTTCATTCAGACATGCAGGTATCCTAGCAATGTTTTCCTTCACCGTAAAACAAGCGGTAATCATGTTAGAAATGATTCGCACATGAAAATTTCAGAGGTGCGAGACCCGGATTTGAACCCGCTCCACTCAGTCATCAGTCAGTCATCCGAGCGAGCTTGTCACTACGTAGTTCGCGACGTTTCGAATGCTTTACAAATCATGGTCACGGGAGAGACTAAGATTTTATTTGAAAACATAGTTTCGTTAATACTTAGTACTTGGTAATTGATATACTTAACAGTCCAAAGTATTTTTTACCATAGACAAAAAATATTAGAATATTTTTTTTTTAATTCTTTCGCGCAACCGTACAAGGAGCTAATCTGGGAAGAGGGTTGGACAAAGAAGAAGAGATTTTTAGATAGAGAGCTTAATTCAGTCCCATATTCTTTTCCTAAGTACACTTATTCAGCCAATAACACTAATAAATACTTATAACTATTACACACGCAAAATAGGCGCTAGTCGTCGAGTTGCGGCCAACAGCCCGTCTTAACCATAACCATAACCATACTTATAACTATTGCTTATTTCGACTAAAATTGGTATAAACTCTTTTATTACATTTGTATATCAGTTTTGTGAACTTATAAATAATAAAAAAAAATATTTTGGCTACCTCTGAGTAAGCTAATAATATAATATTTAAAACCTACTTGATCAACTAGCGACGTGTTCCCCACATGTATATTCAATTTGATTATAACCCGCTGGTCGGATTGCTCTTCTAATATTGCCGGAGGCTCACTCGGATATGCATCTATTTGTTGACGGATGGACGATGCAATGGCCGGTATAAATGTGCTTGTGTTTAGTTCCAAATCGTCACATAGCACTTCCGCAAACTGCTCTGGTGTTATTATTGATTCTGTAATAAGAAATTAAATGTAAAAAAAATTGTTTTGGTCATAAATATTTGTATTTAAGTTTATTGTCTACTGACTGTAAAATGTTGTCTGTATGTAAAAATAAATAAATAAATAAATCATTTATTCACTACTTCATAATATATCATCATTAGCCTTCACATGTCCTTCGAAAACTTGTTAGGTTTTCTCAGACATGCAGGTTTCCTCACAATATTTTTCTTCACCGTAAGACAAGTAGTAATCATGATATAAATGATTTGTACATGAGATCAAAGGCGCGAGACCCGGATTTGAACCCGCATCACTCGGTTATCCAAGCTACCGCGTTACTAATATATACAATTTTTAAATGCTAATAATAAAACTTCTCTAGGCAAATTAAAAAAATCTGCTGTTGTATAGGATATACAATATTATATAGCACTATTTCCCAAATCTAGCGGTAGAAAAAAATCCCGAGAGTTAGTTATTTTTACCTAATCTCATATTATGTAATATTTACTTTAAAGTGCAATCAAAATCACTCACTAAATAAGAAATATCGAAAACAGCTTGACGTGTGAAGATTATACTTAGTAGACATCCCCTAAGAACGGATTTTGTGACAGGGCCGGATTAAGTCTAAGGACCCTCGCAATATTGAATGAGTCCTTCAGTTTTGTAGTATCAAACTTTAAATTTGGCAGGAAGCACCTAGGTACGAACCTGAGCAAATCAAAGATGAGTCACTAGGATAACAATATATAAGACATATTATATGAAATATTTTACCATTCTTATTCCAAGTGAATGTATCTCTGAGTTTTTGTCCTTCAATCTCCATATCTAATCTTATTGGTACAAGAATTTGTTTTTGTGAAGCATTTTCAAGCATCGCTGTCATGTCTGTATCATCAAAGCAGAGAGGAAATGTACGCACCTGTGAAGTTAAATTGACTATTTATTTATAATCTATCTAGGTTAAAATTTACATATTAATCATTATTTGACTTAATAATTGGATTTTGTTCTACAAAGTATATTATTTTTACTACATTTGCCTTTACCTCTGCCTATTTGAATTATAAAGTGTTTAGCGTGATGTGGGATTAAACTTTTTTACTATTCTAAATATTGAGAGCTATATCCATCATCTTCCATTTAAATCTATCTGATTGGTAGTTTGAAAGATTAATTCATCTAAACAAAAAACTTCAGCTTTTAGTAAAAGTATACTTAAGTTTTGACATTTTTTTGATGTAAACTCTTTAAAGTTATCAAATAGTTGAAGACTTAATGGAACAAAGAAAACAGAAAAGACCTAATAAAGATTAGGAAAAATTATACTTTTAAAAAACACCTGCTTATTATTATTGATCATAATCTAAACACAGCCATAATCATAATCTAAACACAACATTGTGTTGTGCGCTACTGTAACAAAGATATTCAAGTTACCTTTTTGTTGTGTACTCTAGTTCTACTTATTGGAGTTGCTTGTGGCACTGCATCTAAATGAGAAGAATTGGGCATGACCGGCAACCATGATGGATTGTGTGGTTTTTTGCTTTTACCCTCTCGAGGCGTTGCTAGTTCTTGACTTACTGATACTGCTTTATATCTGCAAATTGTTTTCAGTGAAAAATTAAACACTTCTACACAATATGTGTTTCTACATAATATTTAATTAAATAGTGGTTGTTATTCTCAGTAAAAAATAGGAAAATGTTTGCATTTGCATTAAAAAATATAATTTATACAATATGATTGATATGATGGTACAGTAAGTAAAGTTGAATTCTCTGTTATAAATTAAGTATTAGTCTCTATGTAGCATCAATAAATATTAGATAAACATTAGTCTACAATAGGTGTAATTTACTGTTGCAATAAGTTTTAAGTCATAAATATGTATTTTTAACTCACTTTTCATCATTTCCTTCAATTATATCTTCTACTTCTGTAGCTTTGAGTAAAGATACAGAGCTAGATAAAACGTGTGGACCTAATCCATTATCTACCAAACGTTTTCTCTCTTCATTGGTCAGAGTTCTCCTGGCCATGCCAGGGTACTTTTTATAAAGAGAACCCCGGAATAACCGAAGGTAATTTCCAACCTAAAATGAAAATTAAACTTGTGATACAACAATGTTAAGAGTTATAGAATATAATAAGCTGTTAATTTTCTAGATGAACTATACATTTAATATATAAATTGAACAAAATATGTATTAAAATCTAAAAAGCATAATAAATACCTCAGATCCAACACAATAAAATTCACCGCCTTCTTCTATTTGAAAACTTATCGGCTTATCGCCGTATGTTCTCAAAGCCATTTTGGAAGTTTTTGTTTTGCTACAAATAAAAAATTTACGCTTTATACAATAAAATCTTCAAAATCGTATTAAAATTTACTCTTCGCACTCAGCGCTATCATTGTTTGACAACGTCTTATGTCAATTGTCAAACATCAAGCGTCTTATACGTCACAAAATGGCTGCCCATTTTCGCCACACATTCGCGTTATTTTGGGCCGTAATATATTTATTATCTATAACTCACTAGCTTATGCATAATCATTCATTCAATTTATTGTACGATTCAGGCTGCTTCGATCTAAGCGGCTATGGTTAACTATTCATTCAATCTCATTCAGTTTGTAATTAATTATCGTAAGAGGAGGTGCTGCTGCGTGTCGTCGCCGTTAAATAAACGACAAGTGCGTAAAATTTACTATGTCTACTAGGACAGGAAATTTTAAAAATCCATTTTCCCGACCATGGATGACGGAGACTGGTGCGGCGGCCGCAGCAGGTCCAGGGTCAGTCGGACTTAAAGGAGTAGTCGCCGGCGGAATAACTGGTGGCATTGAAATTTGTATAACATTCCCTACCGAATATGTGAAAACACAACTCCAGTTAGACGAAAAAGGTCAGTGCAAAGTCAAAATCATTTTTCAATAGGACTTTCATTCATAACATTTTTGTATCTTATCAAATATATTATATCTTTTAAAAACATGAGGAAAACATCGTTTTTAATTAATAAAATTTCCAATTAGAATCAGGTTACGAGGCAAATATTGCTTGCGAGGTTGTTTTTCAAATATAAGAGTATTTGTGCTTAGTTCTTTTCCGTATTAAATGAATGGTAGATTCTTATGGACTTTGTACGGCTATAATAATATTTAATTAGCATATATCAGTTAAATTTGTCGCACTGCTTGAAAAACCTATTTGCTTTTTCAATTTTCAATTTGTCTTCAAAAATTTTAGGTGTAACATATTTTGTTGCATCTATTATCATCATCAAAAAATAATTACAATCAGTCGTTTATAATCACAATAGTTTTTTTTATGTAGGTATGTGTTATACAATATGTTTTTGTACTATGTTATTATATTAAATATTATATAAATCTCATTACATCAACATATTAAAGTTTTTGAAATGATAGTAGTTACTTATGCTATTACTTTGTTTATTAATTAGTAGTATTCAAACAAATCATACATTGTAATTAACTAATTTTAACACCACAGATATACAATAAATAATCTATATATTTTTAGTAAAGGTGTTCATAAAATTATCATTATTTAAACCTCTTATGTTACAATTATGAAAGACCCAATTAAAGTCATCCTAATTACATGTCATTATTCTACTATTTATTTTCATTTTTTTTAATTTGAACTTAAAGGTTAGGTATTATAAGATGTAAATTAGCTTACCACTTTGTACAAAAAGATATACCAAATAGAGTAATGCAATAGGCTTATTAGGTAATCACACATTGTTTAGATATTGCTTATCCATGAACAGTGAATGATAATGGTTGAAGCTAACTGACTCTATTTAGCACAAATTTTTCTTATACATGATTATTTTACTATTGAAATTTTATCAGTCAGTTAATTTTTTTACATATATTTTAAATTAACTTGAAAAAATTGAAAATTAGATTTTTAAATGAAAATGTTTATTTATACATTATTTTGAGAATTATTAGGTATAATTCTAATTACATCCAAACACAGACCAGGCCTTGTGTGCTAGGTATACCATAGATACTCGTATGCAATGGTGTGTCATTAGTATTAAAGTAAAAATAACTTTCAATCTTTCTATTACAAAAATAGTACAAATTGATTCAACCTTGAATACTTCTCTCGTATGTTAACAGCACATTGGATCAGATAGCCCCCTATCAATGATTGCCTTATCAAAAACACATAAATAATGTTTGAAGTTTGAACTTATTTAAATAGATAGATTAATATGTTGGGACATTAGTTACTAACATTATCTAGTTCCATAGTACTCTACAAATATATAATTTAAATTCATTATAAACACTCATTACTGGAGTTCAAATATTTGTGTCATAAAAAAAACCTCTAGCGAGACTAGAACCTGTGACTGCTGGCACAGCACACTGAGCCAAGCATGCTATGAACTATTGAACTTGTTGTTTTAATGTCAATTTACTTCTAGACTATGCTTGTACCTACTTCCTTACTCATACGTTATCATGGAGTAAATGGAGTGCGCATGCGGGGACAACCGCGCTTACTAATAGCACACTAAAATATAGTTTACTCGACTTGTTGACAGTCGTTGCTATTTTATGTCAGTCTATGTCATAGTCACGCGCTCCCGTTTTAAAAGTGTGAAAAACTAAGAACAATGCCTAGTTTTTCAATTAAATGATGTGGAAAGTGTACTGCTACTTCAAGTTACAAAAAAGACGGGATCACATTTCATAGGTAAGTGGTTTTCTACTCCATTTTATTCAATTCATAAAAAATTAAAATTAATTTTTAATGTCAGAATAGTATATGGCGTCAACGTTGATGTCTTGTCTATTTTTCTCGTTAGTGCTGTCGCAGCATCGCAACGATTTATACCTATCGATATAATTCAAGATTAGATGAATTTTTATTTTATTGTAGGTATTATTATTATTTTTATTTTAAAACAAGTGGGGCCTAGGATAATTAAAAAATTGTATTTTGTATGATTTAAAATTTGCAGATTTCCCAACAATGATAGCGAGAAGAAAGAAAAGAAATAGCGTCGTATGCTCCAGACATTTCACACCGGATTGCTTTCAATCTTTAAAAAATAATACACGTCGATTATATAGGTCATCAGTACCTATATTATATTTACCTTCTCTGGTACCTATCTTTTAGTGTATTGAAGTTTTACATAGGCTGGTCATGCACATATTATTAAAATATTTTTTACAGACCCTTCCAGATGTTTCAAAAACACTCAAGATCAATCGCCCCCATTAAGAGATATTAAGAAAGAATCTTCTAAAACCACGGTAATATTAATAAATAAAAATGATGATGCTTGTTATACCTATAAATAATAACTACCTTAATTTTTACACAATCACCGTATTTATTGTCTAAATTACATTTTAAATGTCCACGAAATAGTAATCCCAGACAAAAATCTACTTTTTATGTCCCTGTCACCAGAACTAAATTTGCAAAAACTTCATTCATCAACAGAAGTTGAGATCAATATAATAAACTTTTTATTAGTAATGACATATTTCATCTCTGTCTTAATAAATTTAAAATTAATGTTATGCACAATTTGATTAATGTAAGCTGTTATTGATTTTATTATTTTACATTATTAATCTAAAATATTTTATTTAATGAATTATATTTTAACGATTTTATTTATTTGAAATTATTGATTGTTATTGCACTTCTCTCTCTCTCTCTTGAATTTGTTAGTATATTTTTTTAATTGTCATTTGTAATATTTTGCATCTATATCCATTTCTTTGTAATAAGTGTTATGTTAACAATGGAAACTTTTATTGGTTATGTTTCTATTAATTGTTTGTTATTTATAAATTTTATTGTAACACCGTTTGTTTCCTAAATAAATAAATAAATAATTCCGTGTGCATTTATTGTACCTACTTGTGGCTTTTCTTAAATATTTAAATAATATAATGCATATAATTTTATAGGAGCCATAATAGAAATAATATTATAATAATAATAGTAATAATTAAAAATAATAGAAACCCTAAAGATTATATAAGAAAAATATATTCAAAACTTATCCATTTTAAGAATCAGTAAATATCTAATATATATAAATCACGTGTCACGTTGTTTGTTCACGATGGACTCCTAAACTACTTAATCGATTTTAACCAAATTTGCACACCGTATATAGTTTGATCCGACTTGAAAGATAGGATAGCTTACATCTTAATTTATAGTCGCAATATTATTTTATTTTAAATTAAATGTTTATTATACGACTTTAGTGTACTTATCGGCTAGTTCTATAAAATAGATATATAGATAGTGGTTTGGCATCTATGTTGCACAGATATCCCGTAGATGGCACCGTATTTCTATTTCTAGATTATAGATAGCGCGTGGCCAAAATGTAGTAAGGAGTAGTATTTTTATTTTATTAAAATATATATAAACACCGTTTAATTTATTTTAACTTACGCTGTTTGCTAGTAAATAATATATATATTCATAAAGGTCTTTAAAATAAATCACTTGTTTTATTAAAAAATCTAAATCTCTGTATCGCAAACCAATCCTTACACTAGTAATAAGTTACACAATTATCGATATCGATATTTTTAAGTAATTCTTTTGGAATCCCTAGAGAATCAGTCATCACTAGGCATGTGTAACTCAATGACTTTTTATGAGCTGCGGTTCAGCTCATGAGTCATATGCTTGAGCCGGAGCTGCGAACCGGCTCACAGTTCAGCTCAATTGTTATTGGGTACTTTTGACTACTTATAGATCTACAGCTCAGTTATGACGCGGTTCAAACAAATGACATGTATGATGTAACTCAATTATAAAATATGTAATAAAGCAGCGTTTCGAAGTTATTATAGTGAATAGTGATATATTTTCGTTTTTACACAATTATAGGGGAATGTTAATTTCATGCATATTTATATTTATTATTATAATTTATATATAATTATTAAATGCTAAAGTGAGTTTGTTTTACTTTTTTAACGTTACTTTAATTAACGTAGGTACCATAGTTTTATATTATAATATTTATATATATATTACCATATATATATAAATATTATAATATAAAACTATGGTACCTATATGTATATATATTACCATAGGAGCCTGTACCACGCAAGCGAAGACGCGGGCGAAAGCTAGTTATTTATATTAAATCTTTAAAGCTAGAATTTAATATTATTTTATAAGTATATTATTACAATACAAACTGACTACACTGACATTTAATTAAATTTAAAAGTAAAATTATTAACGATTCAAAAGTGCTTGTAAAAGTCTATTTGAATAAATTATTTTCAGTTTTAATAAATCGTATGCATAATCGTATGTCGTATGTATTAATATTACAAATATACGTAATTTATTATGGTAAGTAGCTAATATTTTGGATATTAATTGACTATTGCTAGCGCGGTTCGATATATGTAGCAATATACTCTATGCTAATAGCACAGATCACATAATACTATACTAGGTAATAGTGACTCAAGTGAGCTGTTTGGTGAGCTGTGAACCGTTTATCTGGCAACTGAGTCGCAGCTCACGGCTCAAGTTGCTGTGAGCTGAATATTTGAACCGGCTCTGAGCTGAGTTACACATCTTTAGACTCATCACTTGGTTGTCACTTCGTTACCCAATCACAGCTAGCGAAGCTTACCTCTCCCCCCGCCGTAAATTAGTCAATTTGAGCTAATACAAAAATATGCCGATTCACACTCCATTGGTTTTATCCTCCTAGTACGTTATTTACGTTACGTAATAAAAAGCGGTAATGTTTCTGTTTATTTATATAGTAGATATTTTCGTAGATTAACGATTCATTTAGTATACCTTACCTATATAAAATAAAATTCTATAATGATTCTGTACATTAAATACTTGCTGGAAAATATTATTGAAATATCTATATAATAATATGTACTAGATATAGTATCGATATAGAGAGAGAATCTAGTTTTTAGATTTTTTGTCTGTGATTCCATCACGAGAAAATTACTGTACAGATTTTAATGAAATTCGGTATGACGATAGCTGATTATTCGGTGAACATGCAAGATGCTTTTCACTACATAGTATAAAACAAAGTCGCTTTCTCTGTCCCTATATCCCTTTGTACGCTTAAATCTTTAAAACTACGCAACGGATTTTGATGCTGTTTTTTTTAATAGATAGAGTGATTCAAGAGGAAGGTTTATATGTATAACTAGCGGATCCCGCGGCTTTGCCTGTGCTAAATCTAGGAAAAAGCCCAAGCGAAGCGAGGGCGAGTCGCTAGTATTATAATATGCGAATAAACTGATACTGCTTCTGTATAGGTATATTTATTGTATTTTAGTTCAGAGTTTGCCCACCGCGATTTCTTTCCCAAAACATTTTATTTTAAACTATGCTACTAAAATAACATTTAACCTACATTACTCACTAAATAACTGTAAAAATAACTCGAAATTACTACATAACAATAATTGTTAGTGGTGGAGTAAACGTATTTTGAGGTCGCAGGTTCGATTATTATCTACTAACGTTTGTATTGACTATGCATAATTAGGTTTGGGTCTAGTTAAATACAACATAAAATACTTAAAATTTAATATTCTTTAACGAAGTACAAACCAAATTGAACATTCATTTTGATTTTAAATGTATTGATTAAACTAATTCTACTGTAGCCTTGTGGGCTTGTCAAAGTGTAACAAATGAGCAATCAAAATTCCTTTCACAACTACCTAATAAGTATGTTTAAGAATTTGTACAATTCACTCAATGCTATCGATCACATACTATTTTTATATTAGTACTTAAAACGTTGTAAATCGTTAGAACTATTAGAAATCAATTAAAGTATTTACAAAAAGTTAACACAGTTACGCCTAAAATAACGCCTTTTTATGAATTGACTATGGCGTATTCTTGCTGTACCTACTAACATTCGTCCTAGAAAATTTTCGATACTCAGAGATTCCGACCAACGAAAACCGATATCTTTTTCAGCGTATGAGCTTTTTTTCAGTGTATATAAGACTAGCTGACCTGCCCACTTCGTTGGGCATAATGTTAATAATTCTTTTTTAGTACAGAGTGTTTAAATAATTTAAATTATTTTATTAATATTAAAAATTAAAAATTAAATTATCTATAGTAATATTAAAAAAACTACTTTTTGTAACTTAAATATAAAAGTTAGACATATGCTGTCGTTGACTTTTTTGTAGGCATTTTCTAGCTCCACATCTTTTCTCTAGAACTCAAAAATATATCTTTCATAGATAAGGCAGCGTTCATAAGAAACGCTTTCATTCGACCGTTTCTTCTCCGATTCACTTTGCAAAACGGACTACCACGTAAAAGCCTTTTTTTCGGTTTTTTATATAGCCCATGACACTCAGCAATAATATGGCTTTCTATTGGTGAAAGAATTTTAAAAATCGGTTCAGTAGATCCCGAGATTACCCCTTACAATTTAACAAACAGAAAAACTTTACTTCTTTATAATATTAGTATAGAAGTATAGATTTTCCATCCAAAAAAGCTCACCCATCCGTTCTGTTTCAAATAAACACACATTTATAATGATAGTTTGGATGTATACCGAGCAAATCTATATATATATATATATATATATATTCCGTACGCATAAAATACATTATCTTATTACTAAGTGATGATAATTAAATTGTAAGCAACCTTGATCAATTTATTATTGTTTAGAGCATACAAAATACGTAAATAATAAAAGTAAATAATGAAAATATACTCTTCAATATTAAATTTTTATATAAGCGTTATATAAGCAATGAAATTCGTTCAAGAATCTCAAAGTTCCAAATATATTAATACAACAACTCGTGACTGTCTGTTTATTTTAGAATTATAAAGTGTTTGCGATATGAAATATAAATTGTAGCAGATGGACGTATCTTAACTCTTTTTAAATATGTAAATATATTTTAGGTCTGTGGAAATTCAGAAGTAAATAAGGAGACGAGTGTTAGATAAAGAAAAAACTATAGGTACTACTATTTAAAAGGCAAAGGATTTAATTAAAAGCACCGAAAATCTAATATATTATTGGTCACTGTATACTGGCATTCTCATTTTTTTTCCTTAACAGTTAACTGCTCGGCCTAGAAGCCTTCGCCTCACTAGAACTAACCTATATGAAAGAAATATAAAAAAAAAAAAAGCACTCTACGGACTTTGATCTAACTACTTGACCTAGAACATATCCAGTGATGCCCGAAATAAATACTATATTGTAGAGGCGATTACGTAAAAGGTGTATCTTTATAATAAAAATAGCGCAAGATGTGTTTTTGTCAGTAGAGAAAAACTTTTTAATAAAATATGCCATGGTCATCTTATCATCATTACATATATAAGAAAAATTGAAGTGTCTGTTTTTACTACTACTTATTATTAATTTATTAAAAAACTAGCACGGGTTCCGCTAGTTAATATAAATAAATTTTCTAAAAGATAACCTCCTTTTTCTTATACACCCCAATATTCTTGTTCTACATTACCTATTATTATAATATATTCACTAGCAATTTCCGTGGATCCGACCCATTCTAATTACAATTAAAAATAGGGATCGGTTGTAGAAGGTTGAAAATTTAGGAATATACCTAAGTACTTTTGATACCAAATCATAAAAAAATAAAAATTTGGTCTAAAAGTAAAAAATAGCCGCAACCTATTCTCAGACCTACCAAATAAACATAAAAAGTTTCATAAAAATCGATAACAAACACTGTGACATGAGATTTTTATATATAAAACTAGTAACTTTAACGTAAGTACTTAACTAGAAACAACTAATATCCTACTTGATATAAAGATAAAAAAGACGATAAACTGTAATTAGCAAGCAGCCAATGAAGTCTATAGTTGCTTGGTTATTGCGTGAACGAAGGACAAATTACTTTCGCATTTAAAGTATTAATAACATTGACACCTAGATGGGTTTTACTTTGTGTTAGAAATATCAATTTGCATATATATTTTAGTTAAAAGAATCACTTTAAAAGAAATTATTCGGATCTTCTCGTGAAGAATGAAGATATCGGTATAAGTGACATAAAGTTAATACTCGTACCTCCTCTTTTTTTAACTAACTGCGGAGCCCAAAGGAGAGTTACGTGCTTAACCTGTATGTATGTTCCCTCTTAATCAATAAACGGTTTAATAGATTTGTTGATTGCATATCCTTCGATTCGTCTTGACAACGCGTGTCATTAATATATATACTAATATTATAAAGCTGAAGAGTTTGTTTGTTTGGTTGAACGCGCTAATCTCAAGAACTACTGGTCTAAATTGAAAATTCTTTGTGTGTTGGATAGTCCGTTTATCGAGGAAGGCCAATAGGAGCGGAGCATCAATGAAAAATGTTGCAAAAACGGGAGAAAAATATTTCTTTTGATTTTCAGCCTTTAGAACGCGAGCGGAGCCTCTGGAAAGGCTAGGTCTAGAGATATAAGAAAATTCTTTCGACGTATTTTAATATCACAGCATAAGAAAACCACTGGACTGGACAGATTTAGATGGAATTTTGTTTTAATGCTGATAGCTAACCAACTAACCATAAACTAGTTAATCGATCAACATATAGAATACATTTTACAATGGGAGAATACTCGTTTCTGAGAAATCTATACTTATCTAGGGAGAAGGGATGAACCCGAAGAGAGATATACATGTAATATGTAAATCATTATAATCAAAATGGCGGATTAAAGGCGCCAGTTTGTGTAAAAAAAATAAAAAAATATGTTTAATTTTTTGTTTTATAAAAAATTGTTTCAGGTGGCACAAGAAAATACACAGGAATAATTGATTGTGTAAAGAAAACTGTTAAAGGCCATGGCGTTCTTGGACTGTATAGAGGACTTAGCGTCCTGCTCTATGGCTCTATACCCAAATCTGCTGTACGGTAAGTGATAAGATTTAAATTATTTAGTAGCTGTTCAATATCTAATAATAATAATAATGTTCTCCGACCGATTCCGGCCACGGCGGTCAATCTCATTGAGACTGGCCAACTGCGCAGGAGATATTATAGTGCACAAGCGCAGACACAAGTAAACTCTATTCTTATCACTCTCATACTCCGGTGGGACGGCTGTTCGACACGACCAGTGAGAGCTAAGGGGAAAAACTACGGCTTTACGTGCTCTCCGAGGCACGAGGGTGACACACCACCAACTTCCCAACGCCGGGCGGTTACTGAGGCTTACTAAACAGAAAGACTCAATAACTAAACTTTGCCCGTCTCGAGACTCGAACCCAGAACCTCTAGATGTATGACCGTATATACTAGCCACTACACCATCGAGGCAGTTTTATGTCTATACATATAATAAAATTCTAACTGAGTTTTGGGTATCTGTCTGTGCATAAAATATTTTTTTGGAAAGTCTTATTGAAATAGTCTTTTCGATACTACAGAGGCCAAATCTAGATTTTTTAGATTTTTCTGTATGTCTGTGACCGCATTACAAGAAAACAACTAAACAGTTTTTGATGAAATTGGGTATAATGGTAGCTGGTTATGCCGGTCAACATATACGATAATAATAATAAATAATAATACTATTAGAAAGAGAGTACTATTAGATATATCTATTAGAAAGAATCACCAAAGTTTTTAGGTTAAAGGTACAAAATAGATTTCCAATACATGACAGCCACGAAGTAAGTCATTTAGATAACTCAGTTCATGTCATGTACTGATAACACTCAATGACATGTCGGTCACTATCACGCTTATGCAACGGCGTATATTAAGTCAAGAATGACGACTTAACCGATTTTGATGACAGTTCATGTATTTTACACTTATACGACTACTAGTCTTAGCGTCAGCGAAGCCACGGTTTCCCTTAAAAAATCTACCTCTTCCTTTTTTGAAGTCGGTTAAAAAGTAGCCTAATAACGCCTTATAACATTAGCTATCTGCAAGTGAAAGTTCTGTCAAAATCGGTCCAGCCGTTTCGAAGATTAGCCGTAACAAACAGAAAGACGGACAAAAATTTTAAAAATTGGTTTACGAGTATGTTGCTAATATCGTTTATATGTACTTTCATAGGCATTTAGTGAAAAGCTGTTAATATGAAATTAAAAACAGACACTACCAATTTTATTTATATGTATAGATGTATAGATATAATATTATTTTTCTGGGGGTTATTCTGTATATATCTCTGAATGATAATAACCCTATCAATATCAATAAGCCTTCAACTTAATACTTTCGTATCCAACTAGTAATCTTTTAAAATGTCGTTTTTGTGATTATTTTTATTTAAATATCTTGACAGTAGTCTATCTTATTTGACAACACATCTGGTTCAGTCTGTAGTGATTATAGCTGCGCCAGTAGTTGCGGGTTCTAGTCCCGGTAGGGGAATTTATTTGTGTGAATAGCACGAATGTTTGTAGTCCAGTTATGGTTGTTTATATTTATAATACACATGTTTTTAAGTTTATAACTATTACGAAAAACCACGCTTATTAACGAAGAAAGTGTAGTGTAGTTAGAGGATTCGATCCCGGTCGATATTTCTAATCCCGGGATTTCGGGATTATCTACAGTCAATCTCGGGATCCCGGGATAGTCCCGGGATTATACTGTTAATGGAAAGTGGTAACAAAAAGACAGTAAAACATATCAAAATCTTTTTTTTATTCATCTTTTAGTTTTGTAAGGACATATTTAGAATATAATTTAAGTTTTAAATCTTCAAAAAGGCGGTTAAACAAAATTATACTTTCTTCTTCTATACTATCTATATCTATACTTAATATTATAAAGAGGAAAGATTAGATTAGAGATGTTACGATTTAACTCAAAAACTACTGAACTGATTTTAAAATTCTTTCACCATTAGAAAGCTACATCCTTACTGAGTAACATAGGCTATAATATATTTTCCAAAAAATAAAAATCTCTACATAAAATGGAATAATGTAACTCAAGGTATCACAATTTTGTCTATAAAAGTCATTATTATGCGTACGCTGCGAAAACTGTTGACGATATAGTATAAAATAATGTTCTATATAAGTATTAATAGTACTCATGATTGCTCAGAAAAAAGTCCGCGATAGCATAGATTTAACTATTATAGTTATGCTACAATAACAGTTTTAGTTTGAAATGTTTAGTTTAAATACGGGTGGAATCGAATAGCGGTGATATTTGTATCATGATATTAATGCTTATAATTTTAAATGGTTTGATAAATAAGGTAAATTATATATGTGTTAATTACACTTGAAATAACGAGGATCTGACTTTTCGTTTAGAAGTTATGACGGATATAAAAAATCTCTAGGTAAGAAAAAAGTCGCGGTTTGAACAAACTGTCCTCACGTTCAATCTATTAACAAATAGCTACTAATTTTCGTATTTACGTTTAAAAAAAACCTTTTATATATTAAACTTTACTCATTAATTATATATTTTTTATATTATTAAAAAGGCTTTATTAAGTAAAATACAGTGGCAAAGTCTACCAAACGCCACCGTGTCGCGCCGTGTGGCCTGCAATCACGAAAAATGGGTATAAAGAAGGTGGGTGGAGAAGTGTGTAAAGCCGAAGATTTATCATTTGTAGAACCGCAAGTAAAATTAAAAAATATAAAGTGAAATATTCTTCAAAATATTCCATTTCAAATTTGTACATTATTTTTTTCTAAAAGCAATTACCTACTACACACTTTTACGCATAATCCGGTACCGGTCGGTACCAAAAACAAATGAAATCAGCTGTGTAAACAAAATGGCTGTCAAAACGTCTCATCAAGTTAGTGCGTTTCGTTTCACGCACATTTTTATTGACTTATTTAAAAAATGTATCAATCCCGAAAATCCCGGGATTTATTAAATTTGATCCCGAAAATTTCGGGACTAAAATATGACCGGGATCCCGGGATCCCGAGATCCGGGATCCCGGGATCCCGATCCCGGATCCCGGGAAAATTACGAGAATGTCGAAATTTATATTTCATAGAAGTGGATAAAAATAAATAAGTACCACTTAATAAAAGAGACTTGCGCAACCGAAAATGGGTAAACACAACACAAATCATTTTCCATCAAAATAAATGAAAATCAAGTAGCAACCTAAATAACATGGCTTCTTAAATCAAAAGCCATCGAAAATACGTATTTTGCCTCGACAAATATTCACTGACGATGTTTGTTAGAACGCTCTCTATCAATAAACTGTGACTTGTGGTTAAACCAGTAGGAAGGAAAAGCATATATTTACCTTATTTGGCTGAGTGCGTCTATAATAAATATTATGTCCTTAAACATAATATACTAACGACTCACTTAGCTTCAGTTCGTCCCTACTTAATATGTCAAAATGCATTTTCAGATATGAAATATTTTCCCGTAGTAAAAAAGTATTCTACTTATGTTGACTTGAGTCGATATTGAACCAGCTATCATCATACCAAGTTTCATCCAAATCTATCCAGTAGCTTTCTCGTGATGCGATCACAAAGATAAAAGTTCAAAGAACTATTAATTTGACCTCGCTCTCTACAATAATTACTATTTCAATAAAATTTTCCAAAAAAAATATTTTAACCCCTAACAACCACGAATTGAATCTTTGTATTTCGATAAGGTATTACTTTAAGCGTTCTGTTCTATACAAGAACTTCAAAAAACAACGCTCTCTAATGTAACTACTACCTAACTTGACGACACGTTTAGCTCAGTTGGTAGTGACCCTACCTTCTGCGCCAGCGGTCGGGGGTACGAATCCCGCTGGGGGCATTCATTTGTTGAGCACGAATGTTTGTTCTCCAGTCGTGGGTATATTTATATTATGTATGTATTTAAAAAAATTATATGTGTATATATCAACTATCTGGTATCCGTAACACAAGCTTCGTAGCTTACCACGGAACTAGATAGCGCTGTGTGTAATAATGTCCCAACACATTATATTATTATTAACTAAAATATGTGATTTTATTCTAGATTTGGAGTATTTGAACAAGCAAAACTGTACATGGTGACAGATAATGGTACTCTCACAACCACCGGTAAATTGGCCTGTGGATTGGCAGCGGGTGTTGCAGAGGCAATATTCGCCGTCACTCCCATGGAGACCGTCAAAGTTAAATTTATTAATGACATGAGGTTAGAGAAACCAAGATTTAAGGGATTTTTCCATGGTGTAAGGACCATTGTTAGGGAAGAAGGTTGGTAACCGCTTTGACATTTTGATCTATATGCGTATTGCACGAGTATATTATACTATCATTTCCCGCGGCTTCATACGCGTTTTAAAGACCTGAAACCAAATTCTGAGTCGCGCGGTATTATACATTGCAGAACTAGCCCGCCCTTCCCGTTTTTGCAACATTTTTCATTGATACTCCGCTCCTATTGGTCGTAAGTAGCGTGATGTATTATACATTATAGCCTTCCTCGATAAATGGACTATCCAAAACAAATAGAATTTTTCAATATGGACCAGTAGTTTCTGAGATTAGCTCGTTCAACCAAATAAAAAAACAAACTCTTCAGCTTTATAATATTAGTATAATGTTATTATTTCAGAAACCTTAAATTTCATACATTTCAGGTATCGGCGGTGTATACAAGGGTGTATCAGCCACGATTATGAAACAAGGCAGTAACCAAGCGATACGTTTCTTCGTCATGGAATCTCTTAGAGACTGGTACAAAGGTGGCGATAGGGACAAACACGTGCCCAAATACATAGTGGGACTGTTTGGAGGTGTAGCTGGTAAGACATTAAAAAAATATATATACAATGGAACATAAAACCTCCTCCTTTTTTGAAGTCGGTTAATAAAAAGTGCGTGTGTACAAAGTACACATGTCAGAAGTAAAACTTCTTTGGCAAACTAATTTTTAAATCTCGTTTATATTTATACTAAATAACCCCGTCTAAGCTTGTTGAGGGAGTTGGCGCGAAGGTCACCACCCACGAGTTAGACAGAGTTAGAAATGTCACTGACTCGCGGTGGGCGAGATCTAACTAGGCTCTAACTCTTCCCCGTCTCTGAGCGCCTGGTACTATGGACTTATTTTTTCGTTTCATCGAGTTTGAAATCATAACAATTCTAAAGAAGTTTCACTTCAAAAAGCCTGTATGCAATCACATCATTCTCAATGCGTACTTTCTTCTAGATATCTTCTATACTTTAATTGAATAATATCCTTTAGACTGTTTATGTATCTGGATTCACTCGCGTGTTAGGGGATCAGACAATAGTCCACCACGCTAACGAAGTGTGGATTGGCGGACTTGATATGTCTTTTGAAAACTTGCTAGGTTTTCTCACAATGTTTTGGAACGAATGATGTTTGAGTGGAAGTCCCTTGTTACTTCAACTTGTCTGTAACCAAATTCCATTCAAATCTGTAAAGTTTCAGCTCGAAGGGGTACCAAACACACACACTTACACACACACACACACACACACACACACACACGCACTCACACACACACTCACACACACACACACACTCACACACACTCACACACACACACACACACACACACACACACACACACACACACACACACACTTTAATCTAATTTGTATGAATCTTACTAGATTGTAGTACTTAAAACGTCATTTTCCTTTAAAGGAGCGGCCTCAGTATTCGGAAACACACCAATAGACGTCGTCAAAACTAGAATGCAAGGTTTAGAAGCATCGAAATACAGAAATACATGGGATTGCTTTATCAAGACGTGGAAAGCTGAAGGTCCACTCGCCTTCTACAAAGGTACTGTGCCAAGATTAAGTCGAGTCGTCTTCGATGTAGCGATCACATTCACTATCTATGACAGCATCATGGATGTTTTCAACTACGTTTGGAAATAGATTACGTTGTTTCGAATAGGATTTTGGATTTTGATTTTCTATTAACGATATCGCTACGGAAAAATTTGGTCACGTGATCAGTTGTTCTTATAGTACTGACTACTGTCTTAGGTTTACGCGAATATTTGAACTGTTTTTTCGGATTTTTTTGCGGATTTATTAGAGATGACGGTTTCTCCAATTATTGTTGTAAAGCATTCGAAACGGGAAGCGAAAATCAAAATAAATTCGAAACAAAATCCGAAAATATAATTTCATTTATAATATACCTAGTTTTCAATTGTATTATATAACTAAATGTAGCTAACTCTTAGCGATGTAGCTTATGTATCGATAGCGATTGTAGAAAGTCAACTAAGGAAGCTTAAAAGGTAGAACCAAAATGGCCACTTCAAAATCCTATATTGTCTTTTTAAATATAAATTGTATTTGGATATAGGTATAATTATTATATTTATAATTAATATAATGAGCGCCATGATAGTTCAAGTTGTGTGGTGCGTGGATGAAATGTTAACGCCATCTTAGTTTTAATTATTTCAATGTCAGCCATGTTGCTGTTCTTATTATTTATGAAAATGGCGTCTTTTTCCGTCGCTTGTTGAAAAAATAATCTAAGGATTTATTGTTTTTAAATTTTGACTTTATAAGAATTACTATTGATTTTTTAATATTGTTTAAACATATTTGTTTATTTTTAATTTATTGACATAAATTAACTATTATAACTAGTAAACGAATAAATATAGGACAGATTAAAAATGTTTTTGTAAAGTTTTTATTGAAATGAATTTCTTGCAAATATTTCTATATTCTCAGAAAGTCATTTGTGATAAATTCATACGATGAAGAGTAGTTACGTAACATTATAACGAGTTCATATCGATATTTTTGTGCCTTAGGCAGCCATGATTCAACGACAAATTTTAATATGTATTTAAAATATTTCTTTTTTTTTTTTAATTTTTGAAGATTTTTACTATAATATGCCATATTTTGAGAAAAAGTATTGGTGTGAAAGCTTAAAATTAATGTCTATGGTAGTAGTAGCTAAACATAACTATGAGTGATAATATATACATGTATCGACATTCACAAAGATATATTTTTGTAGCTTTATAAGGTTAATTTTTTTATTAATATTTATTTTATTGCTTCTTCTCGCAGGGTTATATGTGATTTTTTTTCTATTAATACAGTCTTTTCCAATAAGTTGCGGTTGAGAGGATCTTTTTGAGTGTATTTTCCTTATTATTTCTTTTTTAAATGGATGTACGAATAATATAATATTTTTTATTTGACATCATATGTTAGGGTTGCCAGGTGTCATTGACTAAAATTTAATGGTTCAATTTGGGAATGATGGTTTTTGGGTAATAAATATAATGTACTAAATGTAAAAATATATTTTATAGATGAACAGTTCCTATATTTTTTTTATTTTAAATACTTTTTTGACACCGACGATATAGACGCCAAGTCAGAATATGCCAAGGTACTTGGCAACACTAAAATAAAACCATTTTAAGTCACACTTTACTAATATTAATAAATTATGTTATGTTTTTGTTTTTAAAATAAAGTCTAGCAGGTAACTGGCATTTAATGTACAGAACTATTGTTTTATATTTATATATGGTTTTCAATGAATTTATGGAAATAATATAAGAATTAATATTATAAATTATAATACCATTTGATAAAATAACAAGAAACTTTATAAAATGACTAAAAAAATAAAGGACGTTTTTTATTACATTTAAAACAGTTATGCCATTTCTACACTGAAAATCCGATATATCTTTTTTAATTATTACAATTATTTTGAAAAATTCAAAAAATCATTGTTTTTTTTTTAATCTTTTTAAAATAAGTTGTTAAAGCTAAATGTTTTATATGATTTTAAATCAGGGTTTCCCAACCTGAAAGATTATGAAAAACATTTTCGTGGCCCACTTTGTTTTTTATTATAGTAAAAAACATAATTTCAAATATTTTTATTTTATATTACTTAATAAAAAATAAATTAAACCGAGGGGATGAACCCCATTGGTTGGGAACTCCTGTTTCAAATGCTTTTATTTAGTCATAAGTGCGTATTATAGTGAGTTATATTCGATTTTATAATCTTTTTTGACAATATATTATGTGAATAACCGAATTACTATAAACTATAACATTCATGACAAACAATGTTTGAAGCATCTTACAAATATTTTGATTTTCTAAGATAAAAAAATTGTAGGATCAATGTTTTTTTTTATATAAAGAATGGTTATTTTTTTCCATAGAGTAGGTATGTTTTTTTAATTGTACCTATTTCTCCATTTTGGTGCGGGTTTAAAATACAAGTAAATGCTAGTACAATTTCACTTTTGAATTAATATATTTATAAGACGCTTTAAACAATAATATTGCATTTTGTTTCTTACATTCTTTACTGAAATATTTGTTTGAGATCTCTCACTTTTAATATGTATATTTGAAATATGCAATTTTGAACCAACTTTGAAATAGAATAAGTTTTCAGTTTTTTTTTAATTTTATAAGGTTTTGTTACAATAGTTTTTTTTAAAAGTCTTTATCAATAGCATTCTCCATTTTTTTATATTTACATTTTATATACTGAGATATCTTACTGGACATTCCTAATTTAATTTTGTATCCATTTTTTACTCTGTTGATGTTTCGATTATTTATTTGATGTTTTCAGTTAAATAAATTATGGCGATTAAATGTGTTTGTTATTTTACATTTTAATCCTATTAATGTTAGTAAGTATGCATAAATATAAACGAGATTTAAAAATTAGTTTGCCAAAGAAGTTTTACTTCTCACATGTGTACTTTGTACACACGCACTTTTTTTTTTATCTGTGACATATTTCACATTCTAAATGTTTAATACTGAAGGAAAAGATATAAAAAGAAACAAACGTGTAAGAAAAACACCTTTATTATCACAGACATGCTACATACTTATTTACACACCATACTTTATTACAATACAAAAATAAAAAAAATTGCCCCACTAATGCCCTAACTATACATATATTTATAATATAATCTAAATAACAAGAGTATATTCTCATAAAAGATAAATATATATAACTTACCCTGGCTTTACTTGGCTTATCTATCTAATATTATAAAGCTGAAGAGTTTGTTTGTTTGGTTGAACGCGCTAATCTCAGGAAGTACTGGTCCGAATAAAAAAAATCTTTTTGTGTTGAATAGTCCGTTTATCGAGGAAGGCTATATTACGTCACGCTACGACTAATAGGAGCGGAGCATCAATGAAAAATGTTACAAAACGGGAGAAAAATATTTCTTTTGATTTTCAGCCTTTAGAACGCGAGCGAAGCCGCGGGAAAGGCTAGTCATACATATGTGTGTTTGTTACAACTTCAGGCGGACAAATTTCGATAAAATTTAGTGCAAAAATCTTTACATTATAATAAAATTATAACTTATTTAAACATGTATAGATTTTTTTTGAAAAGACTTATTATCTAATCAATAGTTTTGAGAATTTTTGTCTGTCTGTCTCTAACTGCAAGAAAGGCAGTGAACAGATGTTGATGTAATTTGGTATGATGATAGCTATAGTTATTCAGGTCAATATATCGACTGCGAACTGGCAACCGGTACTATCTCAATTTTGACAACTTTACAGGATGAAGAAAACACTGGTTTGAGTCAATAATATAGCATCTAGTAAATTAAATAAAAATACGTGGTTTTTAAATATTTTTATTGCACAAGCTATTAAAAAGAAAAGTAGCATTATATGCTTCCTTCTAATATAAAAACGAAATAGGACAATATAAATCAACTCGGAACAAAAAATTGAGATAGGACCGGTTGCCAGTTCACAGTAGATATAAGATACTTTTTACTGCAAGAAAACACCTTATTACTAAAAAATCAAGTAACCATTACAAGCCCGCTATAAAGCAACACACCATATAAAAATATTATGTGTATAAAATGAATTTCCTGGGAAAATACTAGTAGCATATAATGTAGAATATACTGTTAAGCATTGAGAGTTAAGCCAAGGTAAGTTGGTAGAAAACTAATATGGATAATTTGTTAGTTTCTCCAAACCCCGTCCCGGAACACAACGGTGGTTTAAATTATAACTATCTACTATCTCCATTTCTTCTTTATTTAGTCCAAAATCAAATATATTCAAATTTTCTTCTATACGAGATTTTGTGAAGGATTTTGGCAGCACTGGTATTCCTCGTTGAATCTGAAAATGGTTTTAAATTATTATTTACTGAATTTATATATTTAATTTAGTATATAAATTTTAGGGTTCTATAGTTCAGTACAGTTTTTTAACTAGGAGAACCCCGAAGGAGGGTTATGAGTTTGACCTCTATGTATATACATTATACATAAATAAAAAAATAGTATTTAATATAAACATTCGCTTGGGCATACAAAAATACATAATTATATTATATTACGTATGTTTGTATACCCAAGCTAATGTTCTCTTATAATTACTAACCGGTTTATCCTATTTAATCCGAATTTAAATGTCGTTAGCTTCTTGATAACGAGAATATCATAGCATTTAATTATTAAAATAAAAAATGTAATTGGCGGATATTGTCAAATTTTTGACACAGTTATATTAATTACGTAATAAAATCTTCAAAGTTGTGAAAAGGCTTCTGGCTATAGAAGTGATGGATGGGGACGATGCAACAATTTTAAAACTCTTTCTAAGTTACTGGTATTTTTCTTTTAATTTAAACTAAATTATTTTTGGGAATACCCTTTTTGTCATTTTTTTACTAAAAGTAAACAAAATATAAGAATAAAAGTACTTACCAAATACCTCAAAACTATTTGAGCTTTACTTTTGCCATGTTTTTCAGCTATTTCACTCAATTTAGGGTCTGTTTTGATTACATCTTTACCGACAAACTCCGGCCTGGCTTCTGATAAGAGACCTAGCGGTGTATACGCTACTGGTATTATTGATCTTTCCTTGCAAAAGTTAACTAACTTGTGTTGAGTGAGAGTTGGGTTTATCTGAAAATAAATACTATAGCCATGTATAATATAAATAAATATATAAGTAAATATGTTAGGAGTTAGGACATTCTTACAACAGCGCCATCCAGTTCCGTGGTAAGCTATGATGCTTGTGTTACGGATACCGGACAGTTGATATACTATATATATACCTTTTTTGAAGTAAAACTTCTTTAGAATCGATGTGACTTCAAACTCGATGAAACGAAAAAATAAGTCCATTGTACCAGGCGATCCGAGACGGGGAAGAGTTAGCCTTATTTTAAATTCAAGTTTTACTTCTGGCATGTGTACTTTGTACACACGCACTTTTTTTAAATACATACACATTATAAATATAAACACCCATGACTGGAGAACAAACATTCGTGCTTAATAATTGAATGCCCCCAGCGGGATTCAAACCCGCGACCGCTGGCGCAGAAAGCAGGGTCACTACCAACTGAGCCAAACGACTCGTCGAAATATTCTAGTATATTGTATTTAGCTATTCAACGTCCCATTGATGGGCATGGGTATCTTTTCTATATGAGAGAGATCGGGCCATAGTCCACCACGCGAGACAAGTAAAAGTTGGTGGACTTCACATGTCTTTCGAAAACTTGCTAGGTTCCTTCAGACATGCAGGTTTTCCGTTCCGTTAGACAAGTGGTAATCACGTTACACAATATAAATGATTCGTACATGAAAAAATAAGAGGTGCGAGACCCCGATTTTTTTTTAAATCTATGCAATAAATTAATAACTCACCTCAATTTGATTAACAACAGGTTTAATTTTGGCATATTTTAATAATCTTTCTAACTGTTCTTCATTAAAATTGGACACTCCAATGGACTTTGCAAGACCAAGCTTCACTGTCTCTTCCATACCTCTCCATGTTTCAACATAATCTATTTTCATATCTTCACCATTTGACTGAAAATTATAATAATAGGCCTCCTTAATTCGGTCCTGTCGCAAAATATGTTTTAAGTGTCTACTAATTTTAACTATTGTCTCGACCACCGACGTAGGGTTGCCAGCCTTTGTGTATTCTATAGGTTGTATTTCGGAGAGTGTGCGCAGGAATTACACGACTTAATTCCCCCATCCCCTTTCCATCATCAGACGAACTCGACGAACGGCTGGTCTCCATCCTTCGTGTCGTGGACATTCCACCCGTCCGATTATTTATTATACGTGCGGCTAAGGATTGGAACAACCTGCCTGCGTCAGTGTTTCCGTCCGATTACAATATGGGCCTTCAAGGCAAGAGTGAATAGGTGGCTACTGAATTAGTGCGACTTACCATCTCCGACTGCGTTACCACTTACCATCAGGTGGAATGCAGTCAAGCACTAATTCAGAATAAAATTTAAATATAAAACTACCTCCCTGCCAAAAATCATCTTTATATGTCAAGCTGTATTTGATATTTCGTGTGTGATCTTTCTCTTTTATATATTGTTTAGATTATATTTACATAATATTATATATTAATAATAATTATCGATACATAGGTTGAATCTATTGTTTTTAGAAATGTTGTCTATAAACACATGGGAAAACCAATAAACAGATTTTAATGAAACTTGGTATGATTATAGTTGGGTATAGTTATCTGGTTCAATAAATAATAGTTTATGGATTAAAATACTACACAATACTGTTATCCTCAGTTATTAAAATGGTTTTTGAGGGAAATTAGTTTAATAAAATTGCAATAGTTTAAAAAGTAAAAAACTGTCATAAAGAATATACATACATTAACAGAAACAGGCCAATGAACCAAATATAAATCAATATAGTCCAATTTCATATCTTCTAGTGATTGTTTCAACGCTGGTACCACATCTTTTTCAGCATGTTTATCATTAAAAATCTACAAATATAAAAAAAGATCCTGCTATTTATTATTCAGTACATATAATTTAAATTGGAGTGTCTGTCTTAATTTCAAATTAACAGCTTTTCGCTAAATGCATATGAAAGTATATACAGTAACTGTACTTACATCAAAAAGACTATTTTTAAAATTTTTGTCTGTCTGTTTGTTTGTTCCAACTAATCTCTGACATGGCTGGACCGATTTTGATGGCAGTTTTCGCAGATAGCTATAAGGAGTAACTTATGCCGATTTTGATGGGACTTTCACTCACAGATTGATTATGTTATGAGAAATAACTTAGGTTACTTTTATTTTATTAGAAAATTATAAAAACATTTCATTTATTTTACTTAAACCCAGCAAAGTGGGCTGGGTTTACTAGTAAATAATAAGATTAAAAGCTATTTATTTATATGTAATTTTACAACATGTTGTTAACTAATGAACAATGATTTCTTTCAATGAGAATTGGCAAATTCCATGGTCATAATTTAATAATTGACTAATGTTGCAAGATTTTTTTAACTTTTGTAAAATCACTAAGGCCAAGTATGGCTTAAATACTAATATATTTATTTTTAATTATTGATATTTTAACATTTAATGGCTTGTATTAAATCACGTAATATTATTTTGTGTAAAATACATAATACTTATTTTGTATAAAATATACCTTAGTAGTAATAAACAAGTCCTCTCTTTTAACTAATCCCTCTTTAATTTTATTTGAAATTGCTGTTCCAACTTCTTTTTCATTTTTATACATAGTTGCAGTGTCTATGTGTCTGTAGCCAATGTCTATACCCAATTCTACTGCCCTTTGAAATTCAGATGGTTCAGCTTTTCTCTAAGGAATTTTATGTGTACATTAGTAATAGTATATTTAAAATTAGGTTTAAAGATAATATAATTTGTTACAAAGACCTTTTTTTAAATATGGGTTTAAATAGAAATTTCATAAAATATTTCAAGTTACAATTTAACAGTCATGGTAAATTCTTAAACTTACCGCGTAAGTGCCTAAACCGACAAAAGGCATTTGAAGTCCATTATTCAAAGTAACTTTAGGCACTTTAGCAAACATTTTTAATTCGAAGTTGAAAGTTATATGTAAAATTTAGTAAATGTAAAGTAAAGTAGGGGTCCTCATAAAATATTGGTTTTACTTCTTCATGAAATTAATAGCATTCATTTGTGGCAATCCTTCAATGATCTATAAAATTTTTATCATTTATCGACTATCGTAAAAAAGTGTGACCTCCAACTTTGAACTTTCGTAATATCAATTTTTATTAGTCATCTATGATGTCAATAATCATAGATGTCAATAATTCAATTTCATAATTGTCATTTGTCAAATTCTTATCGGTGAAGCTTGTTACCAGCAAACAAAAATATTAAATAACTTAGTAACTTACGGTAATACTATATGATTAGAAAAACAAAAGTAAATTAAAATACGAAAATGTATGCTAGTATTTAGCAAAAGATAGTCAGTAAATAGTTCTTGAGTAAAAAATAATAAGTAAATAATACTTTCAGAGTCTAGATAAGAAAGAAGTATAATGTATAGTTTATGGACGAGGGTGACCTGAATTGACATTTGACATCTGCTGTCTGCATTCAGCAACTCCAACCTGACATTGATTTGTTTTGACTTTTGGATTTTGGATTTTGAAACAATTTAACATGAATCGGTTCATGCCTCATGAATTTGGATTTCCAAAATATTACTTCATTCTGCGCGTCATTGGCCAAGTCAATTGTGCCAACTCCTAGAAGCTACTAAACAAATAAATGCAGTTGTTTTTAATAAGTTATAATAAATAAGTTGTAATAAATAAGTTAAGTTTATAGGTTAGTCTGCAAGCCATTAAAATATTTAAACTGTTACTCAAACGTATGATTCATATTCGTACGAACAACTCATAACGTATGATTTTTACAAAATAAAGCAATGACATCGTTAGAAAATCGGGATGAAGCTTCACAGTCCATTGTGAACTTCTTGAAAGCTAATGTCCCTAAGTCTGATATTGCCAATATAGAAACTGAATTAAAAAAGGATTTTTTACTCGCTAAGAAGAGAAGCAAAGAACAACAAGCAAAGAAACATATTAAAAAGAAATCTAAAGTATTGACCAGGAAAGAAAAGAAAGCTCTGGGTTTTTTCAGTATACCCCGAAAAAGTGTACAATATAATGACATGTTAGAGTTAAATAAAATTTGGACTGAATATATCACACATATTCTGGAATTAGATAAACCCATACCAGAATATTCAAGTAAAAATTGGGAGCAGTTTTCACAATCATTATATAAATCTGATTTTCATGGAAGTCTTTTACAAGTAGTGAGATCAAAATGCCCTAGTTATGTTGGGAAAAAAGGAATTTGTATTATGGATACAAAAAACACATTTAAAATTGTTTCAATGGATAACATTGTCACTACTTTACCAAAAAAAGACTGTGTGTTTGAATTGTATATAAAGGAAACAAGTATATGTATTTTTGGTAAGCATCTGTGCGTAAGACCAGCAGAACGCGCAACAAAAAAACTAAAAAGTTATCTACAACTCGACTTATAATTGAAATTATATATAGAAGTAATAATATAAAGAGTAAAAAATTGAAAGTTTGCTTATAATGGTTTCAATAAAACAGGCCTACTCTCTGCCTTAATATTCTGAAATAAAGCAATAAAATGCATAGTAAAAGGCATTGTAAATATAGAAACTTGTATGTCAAATAAAATATTTATTTTAAAATACTTGACTTTTTATTTGTAACATTGATATTATCCATGATTATAGTGAACACATGAATCAAGGTGTTTTGTTTTTTTTTATGTAAGAAATATAAGAAATCAAGACATTCTTATAAAATCTGTGAATAAAATAATTTTAAAAACAATGACTATCATTTGTGATGTGCAATAAAGTATATCTGAAATACTAACTATATGTCTGTCTGTCTGTTTGTTCCCGCTAATCTCTGAAACGGCTGGACCGATTTTGACGGAACTTTCACTCTTATATAATACTTCATATAGCTAATGTTATGGATAACTTAGGCACATGTATTTTATTGAAAAAAAATTTATTTTAACTATCGCCCAGAGAAGCGGGTTGGGATTACTCATATTACATAATAATATATTAGTGTACAAATTGTATAAGGTATGTATGTGAAACATGTTATTAGGTTATCTTTGTTTATATTTGAGCTTATTATAAAATTACTAATTCCAAACCTACATTGTTTAAAAATTAAATGAAAGCCCTTCTGAACTACTGTTTACTTACAGTGAAATTATCTCTCATAATTATATAGTTTTAAATTTTTAACGTCGACGTCGGCGCGGTGTCTCTGGCCGTTTTCACGGTAGGAGGCACTGCGCGGGGGCCGCCCGTCGGGACTAGCTCGACGGGGGGCGGCCGGGAGTGGGACTGCTGCTCAGGCGGGCGGTGGTTCCGCGACTGGTGAGGGGTGGCCGGCAGCACTTTCAGTCAGGATCGTGGCCGGCCGGTAGGGCGGGCCGCGGGGGGAGAGGAGTGCCGGTATTGCGGTGCGCCGCTCGTCCCTACCCTCCGCGGCCCAACGGGGCCGCCACCGTGGGATGGCGGACGTGGTGGGCTCGCTTCGGCGGGCGTTTGTGGTGGGTCCGCTTTTGCGGACGTGTGCAGTGGGTGCCGCCGACGTCGTCTTTGATGGCGGAGGCGGCAGGGCTGCAGGGGGCGGGGAGTGTCGGTGATAAGCCGCACTCCCTGGCCTCTGGAGCCGGTGGGGCAACAGGGGGTGGGGAGTGTTGGTGATGAGTCGCACTCCCCGCCCTCTGTAGTCGTTGGGGCTAAAGAGGAGAGGGAGTGTCGGCGTTGTCGCATCCCTGTCCTCTGCAGCCGTTGAGGTTTGGTCCCTTCGGGGAATTTGTGATGTGCCCCTTTGCGGGCGTTTGTGGTGGGTCCGCTTCGGCGGACGTGTGCAGTGGTGCCGCCGACGTCGTCTTTGATGGCGGAGGCGGCAGGGCTGCAGGGGGCGGGGAGTGTCGGTGATAAGCCGCACTCCCTGGCCTCTGGAGCCGGTGGGGCCGCAGGGGGTAGGGAGTGTTGGTGATGAGTCGCACTCCCCGCCCTCTGTAGTCGTTGGGGCTGCAGGGGTGGGGGGATCGGTCTCATTAGCCGCACTCCCCGCCTTCTGCAGTCGGTGATTGGTGGTCCACTTCGGTGGGCTGTGTTTGGTTGGGGCTGCTCTGGGCACTGCTCTGATTAGCAGAGTGGTCTTGGGAGCGGCCCCGTCTTTGGTTGGATGTCTTCCCATAATGGGGCTGTCCCTCTCGGGGCGGCCTCATGTTGGTGGCTTCGGCCAACCGTCGGGGCGTCACGGTTGTATGCGAAAGCGATCCCGTGGCGTCCCACATGGCGGCAGGGGTTGGGCAGTTGGGTTTTAGTGGGTATGCCGGTCTCATTAGCCGGAGAGTCCCACATAACCACCCCAGGGGAAGTCGGGTGGTATCCGTAACAGGATTTCCCAACGTTAAAAAAAAAAAAAAAAATGTCTTAACAAAACATTGTTATCAACTAGAAGTAGAACTACCTACCTCGCGGGAATCAAACCCTTGAATCTAGAAAATGGCAGTGTATTTGTTGACCATCAAATAATAGAAGTTTAATTAGTAAAAACTTGTCAAGATCAAGTCGGACATGGTGATATAGTTATTTTCATTAGGTAACATCTATTATAAACTAGTGACTCACCTTCACTTCGTTCGAGTTCGTCTCTAGGTACCTCTGTTAGTTTAACAAATTTTGTTTTTTTTATTATTAAAACCTTCCGTGGACTAATAAACTAGAGCTTAATACTACTTATTGAAAGCCTAACGCCGCCTTTGCATTTTATGATGATATATTTATTGTCAACATACATATTTCATCTCTGCCATTAAGTAAAAGGCAATAAATCACAGTCATCGTATAATCAATTATACGCGATATTCCATCAATTGAATAACGATAACTTATTCATGTATAACCAGGTTAATATTTTAGTAAAATAGTATCTAACAGAGGAGTTTAGTCTGCAGTGCAATAAAAACCATTGCCCAGTAAGATCTTTTGAATATACTACTTGCTTTAATTAATACTGGACCAAATGAATACCAATGAATGTATAGTGAGGGGCACTCTGGCAAAAATGTTAATAGTTAGCCGCGTTTTTGGGATAGCGCCGCTTCGCTTCGAGAAATTTCGAGACGGATACAAGGCTACTGTATCGTTTAGATACGCTCTTTACGGTTATTTTGTTGTAATATTATTAAGTAAGTTAATAAATAATTATTTTATTTTTATTATCGTCACTCATCTAAAGCCTTGTTAAAAAGCGATATGTTGATTCAGCCCTTTTTAACATCCCACTGCTGGGTACGGGCTTCACTTCAATATGAGGGGCATTAGGCCATAATCCACTACACTGGCAAAGTGCGCGTTGACGGATTTCACATGATGTCTGTCGAAAATTTGCTAGGTTTGCTGCATGTCTGAAAGAAACCTAGCAAGTTTTTGTAAGACATGTGAAGTCCGCCAACACGCACTAGGCCAGCGCGGTGGACTATGGCCTGATCCCCCTCGTACTGAGGGAGGCCCGTGCCCAGCAGTGGGACGTTAAAAAGGGCTTAAGTATTCTGTAATTTATTTTCTTTTTATTTGGTTTAACTGCAGGTCTCAATATTAAAAAAAAATATAGCTATTGTATGCCACTTACTCTTTTACAGATGCAACCGCCGTCATTGCTATTGCCTTAGACCTACAACAACGTTCAGTTAAGACAAAGTCGATATTTGACCTTTTATTTGTATTGCCAGATTTGGCAACAGCTTGCATTTCTTCAGGATTTGGAGGATTATATGGGGTCCATAGAATGAGAAATTTAATAATGTATATAAATGGACTTGATAAGGTTTTACTGTTATATTAATTGTTTATTTTTTGTATTTGGTATGGGATTCAGCCTTCTTTGAATCCTGGATTTGGGTTAATATATGAAATTGTAGTATTAGTTAAAAACTGAGATGATGTAACAATATACCTAGCACCCACGTCTTTGAATTACGTGCTAAAAACAATCAGATACATTTTCTGAATTATATACACGTAGCTGTATACAGGTATTAAATATTATTATGAATACTGCTTCAGTGGTGTAGCGACACGGTTGCACATCCTGGGTTCGAGTCCCGGGTTGGACCAAACTTAGTTATTAATGTTTTGTTAGCTTAGTTACAGCCCGGAGTTGGGAAGTTGACGGTGTTTCACCCAGGCCGCGGTCAGTACGTCTAGCCGTTTTTTGCCAATCCTGCGCCTTAGCTCTCACTGGTCGTATCGAGTAGTCGTCCTACCGGAGTACATGAGTGAATGTACTCCGGTAGTGGAATAAAGAGTGCACTTATGTCATCGTATACGCGCTGCACTACACTATCTCCTACGCAGATGGCTAGTCTCTAGCTGACATTCATTATTATGAATTATTAATAATGAATTATAATACAATATTTTTATTTGCTTTGTTATATGAAAATATTTTGTATTTTTAGGCTAAAATGTATAATATAAACGATAAATCTGCTGTGAAAAAAATGAATAACCGAGACAACATGAGTTTAGCCGTAGTTATTTCCTATATAGTTCCTGTCAGCACATTATATATAATGCAAATTTGTAATTTAGTTACAAATTATGGAACAGAAAGTACGTATTGTGTGGTCGCCTTAATTTTTTAAAAATAATAATGACTAATAAGTAAGTAACATGTCATTCTAACATTGTAGAGGAAAAGAAATATTGAACATTTAGAAAGAAATATACCTTAACTAGTAACCGAATCTATTATGTAAAAAAATTTTTTTTCTAAATATTATTGGAATAGTCATTATTATCCATATATAGGCCACATCTATAGTTTTTAGATTTTTCACCTGTCTGTGACCGAATCACGAAAAAACCACTGGACATATTTTGATGCAATTTGGAATTATGACAGATAACCCGCCGTCATGAACCGACTCAATATACTTTTGTTATAACTTATAGAATCTTCTCTACATCTACATTCGTTGCCTTCTGATTTTAGATAAGTAATGAGAATAATTATTTTCGATGCAAAAAATCTTCGGGCTATATTCAGATTCAAATAATGATTTTAATATTTTTTACCGATAATACTTTCTTAGGTTTACGCGAATATTTGACATTATAAATGAAACTATCTTTTTAACGGGAGAGACTGCTCTCCCGTGACCATGATTGCTGTAACGCATTCATGGTCATTTCATTCATGAAACGTCGGAAACCAAAAATCAAAATAAATCCGCGACAAAATCCTAAAAGATAGATTCATTTATTATTTACCGAAGTAAATACAAAATGCTGAAATGTCAATTTTTTTTATTATATAGAGATTGTATGTGTTATTAAACCTCACCCATTTTTTTTAGCGTTGTTGGTCATATGTTATTCAATTAATACCATGATATACATTATTATGAATCTATTGGAAATTCAAATTTTATTGTTACTCATAGAAGCACAGAGAACACTCAAATCTATTAATAACGCATTGGCTAAGATGATTTTGGCGGATGTTGGTAATTTATCTTAAATTTTGTAATATAATTCCATTTTTGTTATACATACCTATTAAGCTGAAGAGTTTGTTTCTTTGTTTGTTAGTTTATTTGTTTGGTTGGTTGAACGCGCTAATCTCAGGAACTACCTACTGGTTCGATTTGAAAAATTATTTTTGTGTTGGATAGTTCAGTTTATCGAGGAAGGCTATAGGCTATATTGGGTATATCACGCTACAACCAAAAGGAGCGGAGCATCAATGAAAAATGTTGCAAAAACGGGAAGGGCTGGCGTTAGACTCAGAAAGAATTTTGTTTCCGGTCTTTAGAACGCGTGCGAAGTCGCGGGAAATGCTAGTTATATATAAAATTTAGAGAGTGGTTTGCATTTGAACCTTTTTAGGCTTTCGTACCTTAAAGGAAAAAATGAATTCCGTATATGATCACTTTGTTGTCCGTCTGTCTGTCAAGACCCTTTCCCCTCGATTTCGTATCGATTTCAAATTAAAACGATATACTCAGGTGTATAGTCCCTGAAGCTGTGAAAAAATCAAACTTCTAGGTTAACGTAAAAATAAATAAGGCCGTTTATGCAGCAAAAAACTTATATTTCGACACTCTCAAGGCAATCAAAATTTATAGGCACTTTCAGTTGACCTATTTATAAATCTTTTTATAAATGATTTTAAACTTTTACTAATAATAAAATAATTCTGAAAGCCGTATATTTTTAAAGCACGGAACCCTCGGTGGGCGGCTCTAACTTGTACTTGTCCGTTTTTTTAATGTACTCGTTGTATTAACGTACAAATAATCATTTTTGATAGTAGATTTATCCACCACATCCCTTATTATAACATAAACTTTAATAAATTGTATTTACGTTTCAGGAAACAGGTTTATAAGATTTTTGAAATGCAAGGATAGTATACGTCATATGTCACGCGCTTACGTTGCAGTGTGCGATATTATATCAACAATGAAAAGGACAGATGGATCTGTAGTTTTTATAATATTTACTAACTTCGTCGTAACAATAATCACCTCTGTATATTACGGATTGGTTATAAATTTAAATTTACCACGTAAATATCTCTTGTAAGTGGGCTTACAATTTTTTTCGTATAATTCACTTCTTAACTATTACTTACATTTTATTTTACAGTCCAGAATATCTTAATACAACATATTTGGTGTCTTCTCTACACATTGATGATCGTAACGTTTGTAGAAGTATGTAACAATATTTCTTCTGAGGTAAATGTTTTTGTTCATCTTGGTTATTTTATTAGGTTTAAAATTCTTTTTGAATTTGGTTAATTTTTAATGCTAAGCCGTATTCTTTGTTAAACTAACAATTTAAGGGATCATTCTCAATTCTTATCATAGACGTAAAAAGTGACAAAATTGATAATATAGTCCTAGCATGGGTATCACCCATTATATATTTAGTTAAAAACACATAACATGCCAACTGTTATTATTAGTGAACGAAGGATCAGAAAAGTCCCATCTAGCTAACTAAAATTTATCTTTCAAATAATAATTTATATCGTGATTCCTAAGCGCTTGCCTTCATTATATGTTTAAGAAAATACGATAATATATATACATAATAAACGACACAAATTACCACTGTAATTTTATCATAACCATTATGTATTATTTTGTTTTCTTAAAGGTTACAGATATACAAGCAAATATTTTTTTGCTGATAGAAAAAGTGACTAATGTTGGGGAACGAATACCGTTGGAATTGGAGCTGATATTTAAGCAACTAATTCTTAATAAACCAGAATATTCACCGATGGATATTTTCACACCGCAACGATCTATGATTATGACAGTAAAATATATTAAAATATATTAATATATCGATGCAGTTGTAGGCTGTAGCCCAGTTGTAACACGCTCGCTTGGATAACCGAGCGAGCGTGAAGCGGGTTTGAATCTGGGTCTCGCACATCTGATAATTTTATGTCCGGATCATTTCTAACATCTTGAAGAAACCTGCATGTCTGAGAAAACCTAGCAAGTTTTCGAAAGATATGTGAAGTCCGCCAACACGCACTTGGCTAGCGAGGTTAACTATTTCCCCTTCGTAGTAAAGGGAGGTCCGTGCCCAGCAGTGGGACTTTAAATAAGGACTGAGTATACAATATCTATTAATATCATTTATAAAATTTAAATTTATTTTTTATCTTTATTTGTTGCAGATATCTAATGCGATACTTACGTATGTACTTTTTATGGTACAATTGAAATTGTAAATAATCAGATTTAAAAAATCAGAAAAATTAAGACAAGAGACTACATTAAAGCACTTTTCAAATTCACGAATAAATATTGAAAGGAACAAACAGAAGTATAGAAAAATTAAAACAAAGATGGATTCAAAATAATGTGAATGTATTGCACTAAAGTGCATGCCTATAAAGTTAGCGAGCGCTTTATTGACGTAGTGTTAGTTAGTGTTATTACATATGAATATAAGATACAATACACCTAATTATTTAATATTTATTTTGTTTAGGTAAATACTTAATTATTACAAACTTATTTCTTAAAAATATAATGTGTTTTTAATTACAAATCGCTAACCCAGAGAGTTCAGTGCTAACAAAAGTAGTGTTTGTGTATTACGAAATTTTATATCCATGACATCTTCTATTGTAAACACAAACTACGTGTAGGACTCGTTTAACTATAAACAGCACTACTCTGATCTCTGTAATGCTCTTTTTTTCGTACTGGCTTGGAATTGCACAGACGCAATTCATTCTGCCAGTGTCGCGTTTAGTGAGGAAGACACGAATGATATTGAGCGGTAATTTTGAAATTTTGAAATGAAGAGTGAAAATAAATGTAAATGAATGATCGGTTTAAGATAAAATGGCACAATGAAAGATGATGGCAATAGTAACGACTAATTTATAGCATAATTTTATTATAAAATATAAATTCAATTTTTTTTTTTAAATGGACTAAATACAAGTGCTAGTGAAATTTTAGCGTTAACTAGGCGGTGAATTTGAGAAGGGGTTATACAATGTATGGAATATTTTAATGTCCAATGCTCTTGATCAAGCGTTGTCTGGCCTGTCATGGAAATAATAAGAGCAATTGTAATATGACATTGTATCTTTCCCGTCAACGAAAATTAGATAAATGCTAGATGTAAACAACACCTCTCGCCTTATGAGGTACTCGTAGCATCCCTCCAAATGCGTCTCTTTGCTTCGTAACTTTTTAAAACACACCTATAAGTTGGAACCCTTCTTAATAACTGTATTTGGATACATCTAATCTAATCTAATCATAGAAATTAATTCGGATGTTTTTTACTTTTCATTTACTTACTAGTCCAGCGGTAACGCCGTCGCTTGGATATCCGAGTGATGCGGGTTCAAATCCGGGTCTCGCACCTCTGATATTTTCATGTGCAAATCATTTAAATATCATGATTACCACTTGTCTTACGGTGAAGGAAAACATCGTGAGGAAACCTGCATATCTGAGAAAACCTAGCAAGTTTTCGAAAGGCATGTGAAATCCGCCAACTCGCACTAGGCCAGCGCGGTGGACTATGGCCTAATCCCCTCGTACTGTGGGAGGCCCGTGCCCAGCAGTGGGACGTTAATAAGGGCTGATGATACGATACTTTTTATATACGTAGTTACATAGAAACTTATTTAAATATACAAACTGTTCGTTGTCAGTCGACATACATAATAGTCCGATGATTAATTAGTCTATAAACAAATATTGATATAGAGTCAAAGCTTCTAACAACTTTTTAAAAGATTATTATCTCCCTCTATAATTTATCATTTTGTTAATTATGTCTTTACTTAAAACAACTAAAAGTGTAGTAATTAGTCATCGAAAAATCTTTTGATCGAATGTTAGTTATACACCTGATTTTTCAGCAATATAACCTATATTGACTCAGAAATTCACTGATTCTGTGTTAAAAGAATTGTTAAATAATCAAATTTTTGGTAGTTATTTTATCATTTTCAGAATTAATATTATAATAATATGTTAAAGATGAATAACGTTTGTTTCTTTTATTTAAGTTAAAGTAAACTGATGTATAGTTATAGTGAAGGATGTATTATGCGGGGCAGTTTAGCACTGGTGCTAAAAATTTGCCGTATTTTTGGGTTAGCGCCGCTTCATTTCGAGAAGTTACGAAACGGATACAGAGCTACAGTATCGTATAATTACGCATATTACAGTTATATTCTAGTAACGCTCCTAAGTAAGTTTTAGCTCAATTAAATAAACTATAAAATCGACATTTTTCTATCGCAAAGCCTGAACTATTACCTATTTCAAAATTATTTTAAAAACTAATTTTGGATGCCAATTCAATCGAGCTCTTGCTAGGGGGCACAATAAATTTCTGATAAATCACTACATACTCGTAGTATAAAAGGAAGTCGTTCCGCTGTCTGTCTGTCCCTATGTACGCTTAGATCTTTAAAACTACGTAACGAATTTTAATTGTTTTTTTTAATAGATAGAGTAATTCAAGAGGATAATTATAAACCTAGATGTAAAATAATTCTTTCATCGCAAGGCAAGTGCTAATTATGTTATTGATTAGCAAATGATCAATTAATAAAGAAATGGTACGAAGTGAGAATGTTAGAGTTGTGAGACCCTGGGTTTGACTCCCTTTACTCAGTTGCCCAAGTAAGCAATAGACTACCACTGGCTTACTATATTTTTAAAACATTTTCAGTTATATGCCCGATCGTCGGTCTATCTGTAGACGTACAAAAACGAGCAATTAAGGCAATAAACCTATCAAGTCTCGTATTTGAAGTTCCCGACTGTATAACTGCTGCTATTTCTTCAGGATTTGGAGGATATTTTGGAATCCAAAGAATGAACAAAATGATAAGTTATTTAAATCGACTCGAAAAGGTTATACTTGTTTAGTAGTGATTGTAGCTATTGATTACAGTACCTATATAATTAAATAATGTCATATTTTCAAACCAAAAAAAATATATATTCCAGTTGACTAATTATTATCTATACTAATATTATAAAGAAGAAAGGTTCGTATGTAAGTATGTTTGTAATGAATTGGCTCAAAAAGTACTGGACTGATTGTAAAAATTCTTTCACCATTTGAATGCTACATAATCACTGATTAATATAGGCTATTTTAATTGCAAGAAAAAAATAAGGCTCCCTACTAAAACTACAATAAGAGGAGTGCACGCCGCATATAATATATGAAATAGGTAGCCGCGCGGCTCAGGAGTATATTAAAGCTGGAGTAATTTTGGAGAATTTTCAACCCAGCGAGTGATCGAATGAAGTTTAGTAGCGATAAAAAAAATGAACGCGGGCGAAGCCGCGCGTATTGCTAGTACTCTATATAGTGAGACCTTCACCGAAATACGCTGCATGATGCACAGGGCCGTCTTTACCCGGGGGCGCCTTCTGAAGGTGAACGATCCTTTTCAAAATTAAAATTAATAAAAAAATTATCTTCGGTGACCCATGACCCAAGACAGACTGACAAACTTAGCTATTATAAGTATAGAATCCAAAATAGATATAAAAATAAATGATTTAATTAAAATCGAGGGCGCAGTCTGAGCCCCGCACCCCGGCGCCGAATAGACTTAAGACTGCACTGATGATGCATCCTATGAAATGTCTATCCGTTTTGAATATCTTGCAGTTAGAGCGAACCAAAAAAACATACCATTTATTAGTTTAAGTACTGAGCAAGACATGCTCAGTGGTCATTTAAATAAAACTTGTGGGTGTTTCGCATGTTTCGGCACCACGCTAAATCAATTTGGATGAAATTACGAATGGCATTGTCTGTATTCTGCATAAGTCGCTATTACATATATTTAACCTACCTTAGTTATAAGTAATATAATTGAAATTTTATTTATAATAATAATTTTATATTTTTAGGTTAAGATGGGCATTAACAATAAACCTAACAATAAAAAGATGAAAAAAATCAAAGAAAACTCTATTATAGTTTTAGTATTTTTCTATACTTTTATCTTTTTTGGTTATAGTTTGGCAGAAGCTTATTTTTTCGTAACAAACTATCCAGCAGAACGTATGTATATATTTTATGCCTAACTATTGAGTATTAGTTGCACCCAGTTTACACATAAGAAAATCAATTTAATAAAAAAGTTTAGGGTTTTTAATAACGGGTCCATTCATTTGATTGTAGATCATTCCTTAGAAACGTCCTACTGATTCGCACAGGCCTTCCTTTAATACGAGGAGGATTTCTTAAATATTAGTAGGAGGCCAAGTACGGGTTGCCAGACTTTATATATCTTTTGACAACTTGCTGTTGTTTCAGATGTATGCAGGTTTTCCTCACGATGTTTTCCTTCACTTTCATAGCTTTTGCATCCCGCTTTTGTTCACTCATTGACTTTTTGCGCACTTAGGCACCCCCTCGCCACGTTTGCTATTAGTAATTTGTATAGGTTACAATTTTTAAACCATAAAGGACTTTCAAACAAACTTGCGAGACGAGAAAACCTCCTAATTCAGCCGTTTCGTAAACTTCGTTCTTAGAGAACGTCTACTACCTATTAACTACATCCCTGTCAAACTTCATCTTTATAGGTACGGCATTCTACTTCGATATTATGTGATGAGTCACTTTTCTTTTTTAACCAACTCAAAAAAAGGAGGAGGTTATATTTATATAAGCACTAGTATTCAGACACAACACAGTACACACTTTGATTTATTCGACATATTTATTATTTATTTATTTGGATTACCAACAGAAATTACATGATAATAATGTACATAATAAATTATAAGTGTAATTGTATTTCTTTTTATAGGTAATCACAGCATGCATTATTATTTTATAAATTGAGAGATAAAAAGATTTAAAAATTGAATTTAATTACATAATATTAGAAAATTTATATTAATAATTTAAAAGAAATAGAATTATTTAACATTAATAGTAATGTATAATCAATACAGCTCCATAACTCAATCTAGGCGTGGGAAAGGGGATGTACCGGGAATAAAAATATACATCAACAAAATTTAATTGTAAAATCGCTGTTTAAATTTTTTTCTTTCAATACAACTAAAGATAAAATATTTCTCACAAACACTAAAAAGATATTTATTTGTTTATTTAACTTTTTTAAAGTAATTATTGAATATTTACTTTTAGCTTTTTTAATAACAACATACAGTTTTAGTTCTTTAGTATTTTACAATATCATCTTAATGGAATTACAAATTGTAATGGTTCTCCTAGAATCTAAAAATGTTCTTGAATCGATTAATAATAAATTGGACGAGATGCTTTCCATGAATGCCGAAGGTAATGTATAACACAGTCATTTTAAACACGTTTTTAATATTACTTCTTAGTCGTTTCACCTTTGACAGACTCATCGTGGTCACGATTATGGTGTTGTAACCCTATTGAAAATGCGCCTTGATTTCTCTCTAGTAGCTGCCCTCTACAACTCTGATTAAATGAGTGTATCTCATGGACGATCTACCATTCTCTACTCTTTCGTGTACCACTTAACGCGAGATGTTATACATCGTTACTCCTAGAGACGTGTCCTTAAGTATAGAGGGTATAGTAGGATTCGACTTTCGAGCACCATGAAGTCCCTATAAACCCAGAGAGAATACTCAATGCTCGATTGCTCGATGCCTAGTTCTTGTATCATGAACGACATGTACGTTCATAATTTCGAGGGTATTAGCAGCATTTTTTTCGAGCACACTCCTTTTCTGGTCTCTACGTTCCGCTTAGATACTATTTCTTTAAGCTGTTAGTCGCATATTTAATTAGGAATTAAACCTGTAGCCTTCCTCTTTTGTGCAGCTCTGACTTCATCTTTGAAGTTTTGTGTTTTTTCTTCGCGGATTCTGTTTCCTGATGTTCTAGTAATAGGCATTAGGTACCTCGAATGAAAGCTACGTACGCCAGGAGCATATTCTTCCCATCATTTACGGAGTATTTGCAAATAGCTTATTGATGTCTACACTCTTGACGAGCATAAGCAGAGGACATGGCAAGCCATTGCATGGCCAATAAATGAGCAATGTAATTTATTACGGTCTTAAAAATAGTTTTTTTCTCGGCGTTAGACTTCATATTACTTACAAAACTTGCTATGTTCTTTCAGACATACAGATTGCTTTATAATATTTTCCTTCTGTAGGCGCGTACTCATTTTGTGCTAACCCCGAGATAAATAAGGAAAATTGATTTTTTTTTATGTTTCAGAAAACGAATATATAAGCTTTATAAAAAGTAAAAATATATGTTCTCTCTCAAACGCCTACGTCACAGTGTGTGATATTATACTGGCTATGAATGGAATGGAGAGCGGTATTGTTTTTATAATATTCACCAACTTTGTGATAACGTTGATCAATACCCTTTATTTTGGATTAGTTCTACTCGCAGACTTTCCATGTAAATATTTTAGCAAGTTAAGTCTACAATCATTAAGTATATTAATTTAAGTTTTTAATTTTTGCATGTTATATTGCAGCTTTTTATATTTACTCTCGAGACTTATGGTGTTTTTTTTATATGATCCGAGTAATGGTCTTTATAGAAAGATGCCACAAAATCTCTTCTCAGGTAAGAACTTATCCAATGTCATTACACATTTATACTATACTCGTAGTAGTAGTAGTTTACTATAAAAATGATAACTTAAAAAAGTTAATAGTACTTGTTCATTTCTTTCAAAGGTAAAAAAAATGAGCATGAGCCTGAATTTGTTGATGGAAAAAACTACGAATGTTGGAAATCGAATACCCTGTGAAATAGAGCTGATGCACAAGCAACTTCTTCTTATTAAACCAAAATATTCACCGTTGGGAGTGTTTACACCGGGACGATCCACAATTCTTTCAGTAAAAAAATATTTAAATTTCAATCTTTAATACTGACAGACAATATAAAAATGCCCTGATAGTCTGCAACTATGACATTTTGCTTACGAGTTTAAGACCTCTCTATTCACGTTAAAGAACGCTCTAAAAACGGTGTTCAAAAGAGGATACTGAAAAGAATGTTTAAGCTTATATCTTAATAGAGAAATATACTTACGATGAAAAATCCTACCGCTCACGCTTGATCAATGTTTTTAAAAAAAAAGTAATCTCTCTAAATTTTTTATCTATATAAAATAAAATAATATCACTGCTGATCATTTAAATAATGACGACGCGTTTGGCTCAGTTTGTAGTGGCCCTACTTGCTGCGCGTCCCGGGTTCGAGTCCCGCTCATTGGATTCATTTGTTGAGCAAGAATGTTTGTACTCTAGTCATGAGGTTTTAATCTCGTATTTATAATATGTATGTAGGCATTTAAAGTTATATATATGTGGTGTATCGACTATCTGTTATCCGTAACACAAGCCTCGTAGCTTACCACGGAGCTAGATGGCGCTGTGTTTAATAAGTCCCAACATATTTATATTTATTTTTTACAGATAGTCAGTGCAGTCATTACGTATATATTATTTATGATACAATTGAAAAATTGAAACAATTAATGAGTGAAAATATTATATTGAGGCACAATATCTTCAAATTAATGCCATGCACAAGTTAACGGTAGGTATATGTATAGAAAATAAAAAATAAAAAAGTTAATCATCTTATATTGTATTGTATTTTTACTTTTCTTATATTATATACCCATTAAAACAATAATTTAATAAAAATTGTACACAAAAAAAATATTTAAAAAAAAACATTGTTTTAAATTATCCGCTTCTTCTTGAAATTGTTTTAAATGTCTGATTACATAGGCTTAAGCTTATAGGCATATAAAAATAAATTAAAATCAGCAAAATTATAATTTTGGTATAATTCTTATATTTAATATTGAAAAGAAATCAAAGTAAAGGTCTTTCTTTTAAAGAGAATATTATTGGTTACAAAATGGTCTAAATGTTACAGTATATTTTATGAAAGACAAATTTGCTTTACGTAAACAAGCTAGAATCGATGTAACGTTTGATTGTTACCCAACAAATCATTAGGCTTTGGGGATGACGAATTATGATTTTAGTTATTTAGTTCGTAAATAAATTATAAAAACATAAAGCCACATTTTTATAATTCCTTCATCAGATTGATATCTTTTCATAATTACAGTTTCCTGCAGCTTTGATTTTATTTTGTTATGTTTATGAATTCATGAAAAAATTATTCAAACATCATGATTATAATCTATTTGTAATGATAATCTTTATAAACATATTATTCTACTGTAAGTTTGTATGTAAGTCACTGAACTCCTCCTAAATGGCTGGACCGATTTTGATGAAATGTTTTATGTGTTTTCGAGTGTATTTGAGAATGGCTTAGATTCACAATTCGGTCCACTACAAAATGTATTTTTTAAATTAATTAGTTATTTATACATTTGCACAGTAAATGACATATTTAATTATAAATACTCGTAAGTCGTTGCTAGACAACGTTGTTTTGAGCATGCATACTAAAACATTTCACCGGGAGCAAAAGTTATTAAAAAAATTCTATGTGGGTCGCTAGTAAGTAATATTTTAATTTCTGATTGAATTTAAAAAATCGAAATCTTGAACGGACAAACAATTGTACGACTATCTAATACAGCGGTTTGGTAGCATTCGATTATTGCAAATATTATTGATTTTCAAAAACAACTGACTCGGTGATCTAGTGGCTAGCATGTTCTGTCAGACATCCATCCTGTCACAGTCCCAAGTCGTGCTAATTTTAGTTTATGAGTAACAGCCTGGAGTTGGGGAGATAACTGTGTCAGTTGTCACCCCTTTGCCTTGGAGAGTAAATAATTATCATAACATTAATTTTATAATATCATCTCGGCATATAACTAGACATTATTGTTATCCAAGAACCAAGAGTTACAATCTTTGCATAAGTTTGCTATATGTAAATTAAGAAAGAGAAATTTAAAAAAAGTGCATTTTTTTAAGTCTTAATTTAATCTTAAGTTTATAATAGTTAAATATATTTAAATAAAACATATCATATTATAAATAATGTTATCCAATGAATAGTAAAGAATGTATAGTAATTAGTAAGAAGCTCTTGTACACTGGTACTAAATCTTTAATGGTTTGCTGTGTTTTCGGAGTTGCGCCGCGCCGCTTCGCTTCGAGAAAATAGGACGGATACAGAGCTACTGCATCGTATTATTAGCCCATATTTTAGTGACATTTATGTAACGTAAGTTGCTTGTTTAAGTAAGTTGCTTTCAAATTAATAATTTTCTTCTAATACATTAGAAACTTTAATTATCATATTATTTCAAAGTTTACAAAAATAAACGTGAATCCCGTTTTTTTTAATACGCTTTTACAGAAAATAACGAATGTTGGGGAACGGATATCTTGTGAACTAGTGTTGATGTTAATTGTTATAGTACAAGCAAACCAAATTACCACTAGCGGCGCCCAGTAATCTTTGTCAATGGAAATAAAGAGATTGTTAAAAACATCGATAGAAAGAACCGATAGAAAGGTTAAAAATGTAAAAAATATATATTAGTTTTGTTTATATTACCGAACGTCATGACTCTACTACCAGTTTAGAAAGAAGCCTCTGACTTGAGTAGAACTGGCGAAAGAAACTCTGCGGGACTAATATTATATTTTTTGTAATAATTTGTTTTTTTTTTTCAAATTAAATTGAAATTAACAATAATTCTATAGTGAAATAACTTTGATCAAATAATTCACAAGTCGTACTGTCTTCTAAAAAATCGTTAATCGAATAATATCCTTTAGTACACAAACGTTCGTTCACAATTTTTTAAAATTTGCCATTAGAAGCTTTTTGAACGTTTTCTGGGATTCTAAACGAATATTTCTTTTAATTAATGGTTATTTGCTTAGGTACTTTAAATATCTGTTGCCTTTTTTCGGATGGGTTTGATTTAGGAGGCGCCGATCTCGCCCAGGGCTCTGGTAGAGTTACAACCGGCACTTCATACAACATATGCTAATACAATTTCATATAATCATAATCAGCCCTTATTTACATCCCACTGCTGGGCACCGGACTCCCTCAGTACGAGGGGATCCGGCAATAGTCCACCGCGCTGGCCTAGTGCGAGTTTTCGGACTTCACATATCTTTCGAAAACTTGCTAGGTTTTCTCAGACATGCAGGTTTCCTCACGATGTTTTCCTTCACCGTAAGACAAGTGGTAATCATGATAGAAATGATTCGCACTTGAAAATATCAGAGGTGCGAGACCGGGATTTGAACCCGCATCACTCGGTTATCCAAGCGAGCGCGTTACCGCTGGGCTACCGCCTACCACTGTCTTCTATAAAAGTATAATATCATATAAAAGTATATTAATTAATTAACTGTTAATTAACTTATGTTTCTTTTTTCTTAATGGCTTAACTAATATTACGAGTATAATTACTTATTATTTATTACTTGTACCTAGTATTATGTGATCTCTGCTTGTACTGTAATTACTTATTATCAAAAATATGATTATATAAAAATATCCAAGGAAAGTTTAAGGGCAGAACTAGGATTAAAAGAGTAAAATCTCCATTCCTTTTTATGATTTAACCAATTATTTACTTATATATAAAACAATAAAAACGGCGATTAGTCACCGGCAAAGTACAATCATCAATACAATCTGACACTCTATCGATTCAGTGATGGGTAGTTCTATATGGTTTCAAAGTATACAAACATTATAACTTAAAATAAAATCAAAGTTACTCAAAGAATATGACAGCTGTGGATTTGAAAATAATAAATAAATATGTTGGGACATTATTACACACACCTCCATCTAGTTCCGTGGTAAGCTACGATTTACGAAGCTTGTGTTACGGATACCAGATAGTAGATATACTACATATATAAGGTTAAATACATACATATTATGAATATTTGAAAAAAATGAATACCAGTGAAGGATGTGTTGTTCGTGGTACTTTAGCCCTGGTGTTAAAAATTTGTCGCATTTTTGGGATGGCGCCGCTTCGCTTCGAGAAATGTAAAGACGGATACAAAGCTACTGTGTCCTATTATTACGCAATTTATAGTTACATTCTAGTAACATGTTTAAGTGAGTTTGAAAAATATTTTTTGTTGTTTTTTGTTATCAAAAACATTTAGAAAGCATAAAAAGTAGCTAATTTGTTTACAAGGGTGATCTGTCCAAGGAATCGAATGATAAAATTTTTCAAAAGCTTAGACGCAAAAGAGACAATACATAATATGATAACTTAATCCCTCAATCCGTTAATTTTTACCTAAACTCAGATAAGTTTTAACAATATTTATTTGTTTGCTTAAAAATTTATTTAACAACTAAAAATTTGTTAAATAAAGAATAGTCTAAAGAATTATTTTATTATGATCTAAATAATTTTCAATTTTGTTTTTGCACTAACAGCGGAGCAGTGATTGCCCAGTGGCAATGCGCTCGCTTGGGTAACAGAAGCGGGTTCAAATCCCGAGTCATGAACTATTGACATTTTCATGTTTCAGAGAACCTAGCAAGTTTTCGAAAGACATGTGAAGTCGACTAAACCGCACTTAGCCAGCGTGGTGAGTGAGACCTGATCCCCCTCACATTGAAGGGAGGCGGCCCGTGCTCAGCAGTGGGACGTTAAAAGGGCTGAATACAGTAAAGGCTTCTTTATCATCGTTGTGATTTGAAATTCGATGAAACGAAAACGCGACAGTAAAAAGAGACAGACACATAAATTCATAAGATTTAACGTGGGAGAAAATCAGATAGGAAGATCATTACTAAAACCTACAATTATCCTCTTCCCAAAGTTTGCCATTCGTCTCATTATCTTGAAGCCGAAATTTTTGAAGGTTTCACTTCTACAACAGTGAATTGTGAATTGCACACATGCTTTTTTTTATGTGAGTGAAAAACCAACAAATATTTTACAGATATATTCCCGATTATGAGTTTGTCTATGGACTTGCAAAAGCGAGCGGTAAAAGCAAGGACGCTGTCGAATCTTGCATTCGTTTTACCAGATTTGATAACCGCGTACGTTTCTTCAGGATTTGGAGGATATTGTGGATTTCATAGAATGAAAAAAATGATCATGTTTTTAAATCGTCTCGATGAGGTTGTATTTGTTTAGATTGAATGTTAAGACCATTAATAATTATTATTGTCTTATTAAACTTCTGATAAGATTATACAGCTGTCAATAGGTCAAACGGGTTATGCCGAAAAGTAATATGTTGTTCTGATCAAGATTCCTTAAATATTTTACTTTTGTTGGAAACTTGAATATGGGCTAGAGATTGGTTATGTTGCTTTTCTGTAATTCACAGAGCATTAAAGCCGTCGGTGCTGCGCCATTTTATCCTAAGATGTCAATTTGACGACGCGCGTGGCGCAGTTTGTAGTGACCCTACTTGCTGCGCAAGCGGTCGCGGGTTCGAGTCCCGCTGGGGGCATACATTTGTTGAGCACGAATGTTTGTACTCCAGTCATGGATGTTTATATTTATAATATGTATGTATTTAAACTTATATATGTGTAGTATATCAACCATCTAGTATCCATAACACAAGGCCCAACGTACCTTACCGTGGAACTAGACAGTGCTAAATGTCCCAACATATTATTATTTATTTATTTAATTATGAAAGAAAAGAGTGCAAAAATGCGTGTGCGCATATTTTTTCATGATATTATATAATATATTCAAATTATAATCATAATATTAATATTCAATGTTGTGCTTTTTCAAATTATACATTTTGTTTTATAATATACCTACTTATTTCATTTTTTAGGCTAAGGTGAACATAAATGACACTTCAAATAATAGAAAGAGAGTTAATTTGAAATCTGTTGTATTTATATTTTATGCTGCTATCATTTTATCTTTTTATATCATGGAATTCCGTAATTTATTAATGAATTATGGTTCAGAAAGTGCGTATCTTCATACATTGATTTTGTACTTTACGTACTTTTGCTTATAGAAGTTGGTACATTTTAGTTGCTATTTGTGACTAAAATGTGGCAAATATTTAATATTCTTAGATAACCTAAAATTTAAAAGTAGGTAATTGTTAGATATATAATAATTATATTGTATTTATGTTTTAGTTTTTATAGTTACAAGTTATGGTTTATGTACGATAGCATACATAAATATGAATTTATTGGAAGTACAAATGATATTATTGCTACTAGAAGCTCGTACTACTCTTAAATCAATCAGTAATAAAATGGATGAGATGATATCATTAATTTCCACTGGTAATTTAAAATGTTATTTTGTTATTACTTTTTCAAATCTTTTCATGTTTTTACGTACTACATTCTCTCAAATAATAGTCGTACATCTGCACATCCTGTAATACGGGCTCAAGTCCCGGATTGAGCTAAATAATAATAGTAAATTTTGTATAACAGGAAAAAATTTAAAAGTGGATGGAAAGCCTATAAAAATTGCCATGTGTGCAAGAGTACCTGCGTCTGCTCATAGTACAATTTTTCTCACAAGCACTTCAACTGCACTTTCATCTTCGAAAAAACTACCATTGTGTCGAACAGACGGTTAGGTTAGGTTAGGTTAGTCTCAGTGATCGGCCGTTGAGACTTAAATTTAGTTATAGTCCATTGAAATGTTACATGAACTTTGCATTTTTTAGAGGACGCAAATTTATTTTTGGGGCATGTGGTCAATAGAAGCTTAACCCCAATTTGTGGGAAACCGTCTTGGAAAAAGGCGTGCAAACACCTTTTTCGCGATATATCGGAAACTAAGCGTCCTACGAAAAATTTGTTAAGACATAATTAGTAGCTCTCTCTCACTCCCAACGCCTATGGCGAAAAAAAAACAATCTATTTTATTGTATCACATGCAAATAGATCTATACCTATTACCTTTTCTTGTTTCAGAAAATCAATATCTAAGAAGTGTAAAGTGCCCGAATATACAACCCCTTGTCTACGGTTACGTTATAGTATGTGATATTGTTTCGGAAATGACTGCGACAGACGGCTGCATAGTTTTTTTAATATTTGCTAACTTCGTCATAACATTAATAACTTCATTATATTATGGAATGGTTTTAATGTCCGAATTACCAAGTAAATGATACGTTAGTTGGTAAATTCTGCATTTATTTTATCTAATTTTTTTACGCTTTCATTTTGTATTACAGTACTGTATATCTTACTGCAAAATGTATGGTGCGTCCTGTGCTTGGTTGTAGTATTAGCGTTTGTGGAAGCGTGCAACAGTATTACTTCACAGGTAATTTCCTCTTTCTAATTAGTCTTTAGTATTTTTATATTTTTACTAATCTTTAATATTTTATTATATTGAGTTTATTCAGCCCTTTTTAACTGCAGTTGGGTCTCCCTGCTATACTCTGCTATACTGCACGGGTCTCCTTTCAATACTAGGGGATCAGGCCATAGTCCATCCACGCTTGGCAATTTTTTTTTTTCACCTTTCTCTCTCTGAAACATAATTTACCCTACCTACTTTTAGTACATATATATGATGAGCATACCTTATAAATCTTTTTTTAAAAGGTAACAAAAATAAAAATGAACCTGCCTTTGCTGATGGAAAAAATGTCGAATATTGGGGATCGACTACCGTGGGAATTAGAGCTGATGTTTAAGCAACTAAATCTTAATAAACCATCATATACGCCATTGGAAATTTTCACGCCACAACGATCCACAATCACTACAGTAAAAAAAATATTTTTACATGTTTTTTTAAATAAAATGTCGCCGCATCTGTTTTTAATCTGTCTATTTCTTGCAGATAATCAGCGCAGTCATTACATATATACTATTTATGATGCAACTGAAATTGTAAATTATTTGGCACAAAATATTAGCACTTAAGAAAACCAAAAAGACAATCGAAATTTTAATAAACTTCTCTTTTTAAATAATAAATTTAACAAGATTTCCATCAATATTCTTATTCCTATACATTTTCCTCGGGATATTTTATAATAAAAAGCTTTAGCAAATACTGTTAGTATAGTAAATATTAAATAGCTTTAATGTAGCTTACACATAAAATTTTATTGCTTTATTTGTACTTTTGTATGTATAATGTAGGTACTATAATCATTAAATAGTTACATATTATATTATAATAAAATTGTAAGTGACTCGACTCTATACATTATTTTTTGGAAAACCTTTATTGAAGTTTATCATTTTTATCGATACTGAGGTCAAATATACAGATTTTAAAATCTGTGTCTGTCTAAGAACTAAGAAGTATTTGAACGCATTCGCACAAGAAACCCATCGGATAGATATTGGAAAAATTTGGTATGATGTTAGCTAGTTATACGGTTATGGTATACTTTTTACTGCGGGAAAATATTTCGTTTAATAAATTATTGTTATTATATAAATTGATTTAAGTATATTACATTCATAAAATCGAGTTACAATTACCTAGTAATTTGGCAGTAATAATTAATCATCAAGATAATAACAAAAACCATGCAAACAAAACTCAGGTAAAAAGTTAACAATCTCTGAGGATGGCGCCAATGCATCTGTGCGAGCGAGACGAATTATATTTACGCGACGCGGGAGTGACAGATACCTACTATAAACAGGTTAATGTACGAATTATTTTCTGCTCCGCGTTCCAATCATAGTCTAATCAAACTAAAATTCAAAAAAATGTACTTCAATAACTCAGGTATATAACAATAAAAGAGATTAGGCATTTTAGGCGTTTGTAAAAGGAAATTATTATTCAAATAATAATAATTAATAGACATTAATAGAAACTGCAAAACCAAAGTGTAAAGCAATGTTTGTGAAAGATTTGTTTATACTATAATAAGCTGGAACAATTGTTTTGACATCAGTATCATATTGTAGTATTATATTATAATAATACTAGTGGAACCCGCGGCTTCGCTCGCGCTAAATCTAGGGACTAACCCGAGCGAAGTGGGGGTGAGTCGCTTGTTTAAGATAAACATTTCCATCATACATTACATATGTGTAACTCTAGCGGTTTTGGCAGCGCACGCCGGAATAGCTCGCAGGTGGTAGATTTTTTACTACTTACTTGACACTTATCGTCACATTTGTGACAATTCACACAATATCTTTATAAATTGTAGCCTATGTGTTATTCTGATGTATAAGCTATATTATTGTAAAGTTTCATTAAAATCCATTCAGTAGTTTTTACGTGAAAGAGTAACAAACATCCATACATCCATACTTACAAACTTTCGCGTTTATAATATTAGTATGGATATTATTTGCTTTACTTTACATATTTTCAAATAGGTACATGTGTTTAAAATTTTGTAATCTGGCAACAAATTTGAGTGCCACTGTCAATTGTCATCAGTCTTCACTCGTCAATTGGTCATTGACATTGTATTTGTCAAATGTCAATGTCAGTGGTCAGTTGTCAAAAGTTGGCGTTAACATTGGCCAGCGTGTCGCTCAAGCTGGATAAATAAAATAATCTTGTAGTTACTTTAATTGCTAAGTATAATAAAATTGTATATTTTAACTTACTAACTATTACCATGGCGGAAATTGACAAATTAACGATAGGTATGTATAGGTGTTATTTTGAAATAATAACCTTATATATAGATTTCGCATAAAATATGTTTCTGATGAAAAAACATAAATATTTAGTGTATTCGTATATTGTATTGTATTATAGGAGAAATATATACGTCTGAGAAAAAGGGCAGTGATGAAAATGGCGACGGATCCGCAGAAAAACCTTTTAAGACAATATTACAGGCCATGCGTCATGCCGGCAAAGAACCTTTCCCAACAATATATGTGGATTCTAAAGAAGAAGGAAAAGACTATGATGTAGTCGCAAAGTCTCAATTAAAAAAAGTTCAAAAGATCTGGGTACGTGAGGTCCATAAAGTTGCAGAAAAGGCTAAAGTTGAAGAAGGAAACTTAGAAAAGAGGCAACAGAATATTGAAGAAGCAAAAAAAATAATTATTGAAGAAGACCCTTCACTTCCAAAAGCCAAAGTCGTGAAAATAATTAAAGGTAACTTATTTTAACCATTTTTTAAATCCTTTTAAAAAAATTGATATAAAAATGTGACGAAAAATATGTATTGTATTAAATACATTATTAGAAACGAATACAAATAACTTACTTAATAAAACAGTATAATATTTAATGTTAACAAACTGGTTCAATAAGATCATCAATAGTGATGCTGCAATGCAGTATATATATTGCATCATAATATTAGCACTTTCACAAATACAATCTATCACAATATATGAATTCAAACATTATATTTTTAAATAGTTTATTATTTTATACTGTCTTTGCTTCTATATAATTTTTTTTTCTTTTTTTTAATTTCACTTTTTGGCTATTGCTTTTTAATTTACTATTTGTGTGTTGTGTTCAATGTATCATGTTATTTCTATATGTGGGCTCAAAATGTATGCTTTGCTTGTATCATTGCCAACAAATAATTCAGAACTAAGTTTAGTTAAAATTTTATATGCAGTTTTAGTTGTTGAAACACCCAGTTACGTAAGAGTATAACACTAGTTTCACATCAATCAGTCCAGCTTTCCTATATATGTAACAAACATACTCACATATATACAAACTTTCTCTTATAAAAGTAGTTGGATATTCATATATTTCTTTCTATTTCATAAGCTGGAGAACATCGTGGTGAGAGAATCTGTGTAAGAGGTTGGGTGCACCGCCTGCGTCGTCAGGGCAAGGTTCTAGCTTTCCTCACACTGCGTGATGGCACAGGCTACTTGCAATGTGTACTGCATGGGAAGCTCTGCCAGACTTATTCTGCCCTGGTACTCTCCACCGAGTGCTCTGTCGCGGTATATGGGCAGCTCGAAGTTGTGCCTGAAGGCAAGACTGTAAGTAAAGATTTGGATCCGTGATGGGGTCTTTATTCCGATAGTATTTCTTTACGGTGTTTAACTTAAATCTTGGTTACACTTTCTTTTAACATTGAAAAATTAAGTTATAATACTGAATCAGGAATAGCTTAGGCCACTTTAATTTAAGAAAAAAATTAAGGTTCAACTAAAAAAAATGCAGTGTTGCTAGTAAAATAAATAAAAATAATAATAGCTAATACTGATTCTCTATTATTTGTATTCACAGGCACCTGGTGGTCATGAGCTTACAGCTGACTACTGGGAGGTAATAGGTTTGGCTCCCCCGGGTGGTGCTGATGCATTACTTAATGAGGATGCCTTGCCTGATGTTCAGTTGGATAACAGGTATTTAGATTAATATTTATTTGTTTGCTAGTTTTTGCAGGCAGTTGTAAGTTTTTCCTGCCAATCTCTGAAATGGCTGGATCGATTTTGATAGAACTTGCACTCGCAGATAGCTAATGTTATGAGGAGTAACTTTGGCTACTTTTATTTTATTAAAAAACTTAAGCCCAATGAAGCGGGCTGGGTTTGCTTACTTAAAATATGTTCAGTCTTCACTGGTTTCTACCACCAGACATATAATGCTCCGAGGTGAAAACACTACCAAGGTGCTACGAGCTCGTGCAGCTGTCACACGTGCTTTCCGAGAGCATTTCGCAGACCGTCTCTACACTGAGGTCACCCCTCCAACGCTCGTTCAAACCCAGTGTGAGGGAGGCTCTACTCTGTTCAAATTTGATTATTTTGGGTAAGTTCTCTTTAAAATACCTAAGGTTTCTGATATAGATAGGACTTGGCAATCTTATTCTTTAAAGATTCTGTTAAAACCCCAATTTATCTAAAGAGTTTTTAATACAAAATGAGAGACTTTCAAATGATTAAGAAAGCTAAACTAATATATTTTGTCTATGGATACTTACATCTTAGAAATAAAGCTTCTTAAAAAATGCCATAAAGTCGAAAATTGTTTAAAAAATAAGGATTATAATAAAAAAAATATAATTAAAAAAAACAAGGTATTTTTACTATGATCTCGACCCGACATCGTCATAGAATTGTCCCGGATTTGATAAGTTTCTATCTGGCAACCCTAGTCAGGAGGCGTATCTGACGCAAAGCTCGCAGCTGTACCTAGAGACTTGTCTGGCAGCGCTAGGCGATGTGTACTGCATCGCGCAATCCTACCGCGCAGAGCAGTCACGCACTCGAAGACATCTTGCTGAGTGAGTATTAAATTTTCCACTATTTCCGGTTTTTTTTTGACACGTTTGGTTTACTATCTGATGTGCTAGAGGTTGTGGGTAGAAGTGGAACGCAACGGCTATATTATATGGCTATAAATTAGGGAGGGGTGTTCGTTATACTAGATAGCTGAAAAAATAACCAGCTATTTATAACGCCTGTTATTTATTTCCAGAGGCAAGCGCTATTTTTTTTAATTTATTTTTATTACATATAATATGAAAATATATAAGGTATAAATATATTATAGCGTAAAAATTAATAGGCGTTTTAAAAATAGCGTATTCTTATAACTCGTTATCAATATAATATAGCCGTTGCGCCCACCTCTAGTTGTGGGTTTGAATCCCCCTGTGGAATTTTTGGTGAGCACGATTGTATGTACTCTAGTAAAAAGGTGTTTGTATTTATAATGTTTTTTTTTTGTTATAATAATACTTAGATTTTTGTTATGTTTCCTTACTTTAGTTTAATATGTGTAAGAAATTTTGTTGTCATACATGACGCTTGCGAGGTGGGCGTTAATAACTGCGACACAGTTTTATACTAATGCAGTTATTATCGTTATTTTGTTTCTGTCATACATGTATTAAATATTAAATAAATAAATAAATAAATAAATAAATAAAATTTAAAGTCAATAAATATCAATTTTCTGGAATCTGTAACACAAGCCTTGTAACTTATATTGGAACAAGATGGTGTCTGTAGTGTGTTACTGTCCCAACATATTTTCTATATGTAATAGAATAGAACTGATTAAAACGTGGTAGCTTCAAAGTCAGTATAAGATTCAAATCTGAAAATAATTTTATTTTTTATCAAAAATTTAAAATAGGAAGTTTTTTGGAATATAATTTGTATTTCCCGAATTTAATACTGACGTCATTGTATTTCTCTGTATACAGATATAGTCATGTAGAAGCTGAATGTCCCTTCATCAACTTCGAGGAGTTGCTGGACAGGATCGAGGATCTAGTAGTAGATGTAGTGGACCGAGTACTAGCTTCTCCAGATGGGCACCTCATATATGAACTGAACCCCAACTTTAAGGTATTCAAACCATTTATATTACATACAAAATACGAGTATATACATAATGTTTTATAAATCAACATTTTTTTTGGCCATTTTGTGAATTTTATCTGTCAAAATAGAGGGTATTATTTGAAATCATGATTTATTTTGATCTGACGTAGATGTAACTAGCTACCATTCTTCGAAATTTAATCAAAATTTGTCCAGTGATGTGAGTGATTTGTCTCGTGATGCGGTCAGAAACAGACAGAAATAAAAATTCTAAAAACTATAGATTCGGCCTCAATATCGATAATTATTAGATTTGTTAATGTGTAAGTTAGAATTTTATCAATTTTTTACCAAAATTATTTTTCAGAAACCAGAAAAACCATTTAAACGTATGCCATACACCGAAGCCATCGAGTACTTAAAGGCCAACAACATCACAAAGGAAGATGGCAGTTTCTATGAGTTTGGAGAGGTAAGGACTATGATGAAGATTGAAAAATATTAAATTGCAATTTGTTAGTTTCTTGTAAAGAATGTTTACTACTTAAACCTTAATTGTTTTTGTACGGGCCAACCAAAACGAAATAAATTTTGTTCAAATAGACAATTACAAGTGCTTTGAAATCGTTTTTACGTTTCATTATTTTAATTAAAAGTTAAGTATGTAAGTCGATACTGATACGTCCATGTCCATAGATGCCAAGGGCAATTATTTCGCGAAACCGCTATTTTGTATATTTTAATTTGTAAAACATCATCCGGCTCGAAGGACCATGTCCCAACTAGGCGTGTGAAACTCTTTACGGAACCGACTCACTGTTCCGAATCACTAAAGTGATTCAAAAGATTGGTTCACTCGCAACATTTCAATTGCTTCATTTGAATCTGGAACATTAGCGCGACACGTCGCTCGCGTTCCGTATGAGCGGTGAGCGAGAGATACAACTAAACTATTGAATCGCGACTCTCGACTTGCGAGTGAGCGGGCGAAATAATTAAAATCTGTACAAGTCAGAAAGAGATAACAAATGAGAAGTGTATCACTTAATTTGTACGGATTTTCGGTGTCGGTATTCATGTACGTAAAAATGACCACTAAGGGGCTTACGTATCAAATACTATACAGTCGTTTTTTGCATGTAATGTTTGTATTAACAAGTTGCCATTTTACGTTGATGCGGCATTTGTCATATAGTTTATGTTCGTTCGCGCCTGTTTACGAAAACTTAATTGAGTTCTGTTTAAGGTTTCTTTTTAAATTACAATTTTAAGTCAAACCATAAAAAAATAAAAATAAATAAATATAATATAAAAATTCACTGACACAGTAATAAACACTCGCGACGTAACTCAATGTATTCGAAACATTCTGTATATTTTATATCTTTTGAGTCGATGATTCAAATGAGCCAAATGAGACATATCAGTGTTCCGGAACATTTCAGTGATCCAGATGCAAATGTTCCAATCGCAAAAATGATATACTTTGCCCACCGCTTGTCCCAACTAACTAGAACTTATATAAAATAAATAGGGAGAGAGTGGGGAATATTCGAAGTTCGGATGAATGTAACTTCAAGACAAAGCAAAGTATGCAATAAATACATATACACACGTCACATTGACCATTGTGTTATTCAGTTCATTCAACTATACTATACTCTATCTGGGCCTCAAGTCTGCTATTGCAATGGTGTTATAATTCTTTCTTAGGTTTACGCGAATGTTTGACATTATAAATGAAACTATATTTTCGGATTTTGTCGCGGATTTATTATGATTATATATCGGCCAAACAAAGAGATCCATTAGAACCAGGATCAAAGAACACATAGCTGATGTGAAACACCGTCGCAATGCAACATCTGCTGTCTGTAAACATAGTCAGGATCGCCCCAACCACTATATTCGCTTTGATAATCCTCAAATACTCGCGAAAGAAACTCGTTATAGACCAAGAATGATTCGCGAAGCAATTGAAATTAAAAAACATCCTAACTTTAATAGAGAGGACGGCTGGGTACTACCATCATCTTGGGATCCTGTCATTAATATAATAAAATCATCTAATAAAATTAGTCATAATAGACAGCCAGATGTAGTTAGCTCATACTGTGTAGATCTTAATGATAGTAGTGAGGATTAATTATATATATTAATTATTGTATTGCAATATTGTAAACTTAAGTAAACTTATATATTTTTGATATTGATAATATTGAAATTGTAAACATATTATTTTGAAAAAAGCAAGAGCTGAGTTTCTTGCCGGTTCTTCTCAGTATCAGTTGCATTCCGAACCGGTAGTAGCTTCAGACTGACAACAATTTAACTCTTTAATATAGTCTCAAATCCCTATAATAACTTCAGACGGACATACCAACTGACATACTAAATGACATTAACTCATTTTATAGTTTAAAAGTTATAATTCAAAAGAACTTAAAGAGGTCTATGTGGATTGAGCATAGTTAGATTTGTTTAATATTATATTATCAAATTTAAAAATGATTTAGTTTGCAGTGGTGTTGCTTAATATTTAACTTAAAATAATTATCAAAACTCAAGTTGTTTTTAACTATTAATCTTTAATTTATAATATATGAAAGTTTAATATTGCTTTAATAATTTATATTTTAATATAACACATTATACATATTTTAATAATAGCAACACTACTTAATATTATTTTAACAAATATTAGAAAATTATAATAATTATAATTATAGTAGCTAAAAATAAGTTAATAATATTGCCATATTTATAATATAATTTAAAATTTTAAAATCTTAAAAGTATAGAATTGAAATGTATAATTTTATAGTCTATCATTTTGAATATTTGTAAAAAATTGTGGGTAGGCACTGTCTGTAACAAGTATATAACCCCCTGAGACGTCTAATACCTTAGTCTCTCCCGTGACCATGATTGCTGTAAAGCATTCGAAACGTCGGGAACCAAAAATCATAATAAATCCGCGACAAAATCCGAAAATATAGTTTCATTTATGGTGTTATAATTGTTTATCAATGACATCGTAATTGCTACTTTTTGCAATTTTGGTAGTCTACTAATTCAATGGTCTTCCGATGGTGTATCACTGACACTTCAATGACACTTTGCAAATAATTGGTAGTCCCGTACGTAATGACAAGTCAATGATCAAACGTATTGCGTAGTCTGTTAATCTATCTTTTTGGCTTTGTATGATCATTTAACATAATGCTTAGTCTTTAAAACAAAAATTGATAACATATATAATCGAACTTAGCCTAAATAAACGTTTTACGAACGCTTTTACAATTGGCAAAATTGACAAAATGACAAAACCATTGATCGACCATTGTAAATATAGTAGACTACGAAATTTTTGACTAATGGTAATTGAATTAAAATTGCATTGTTCTATAATGACTATTCATGTAAAATAGCAGACTTGAGGCCCTGGTCTCGCACAAACAAATAAGTTCAAATTTTCACATCACTACATATAGTCCGGGAGGTAGTGTCAAATTTTTACGGTGATTTTGGCATGGACTCTATGAACTTATTTTGATAGTTAGTACTTGTATGAGAACTAAAATAATTGTCAGCTGGCGCGACTCCGGGGCTTTTCAGCTAGAGAAAATATTAACGTAGATGAAAAAAAAAATATTCTTGGACTATTTTGGCAAAGATGAAAAAGTATAAATAATTTAGTTTATGAATTGTAGATCTTAAAAAAAAGTGTCAGCTGTATCATGTACGTGACAAAATATGTTAGCTGATCATGTGAACATGTCAAAAAATCAGAAAAACTTGTAGCATTTTGGCAAAGCTGAAAATTGTATATATTAAAGATTACAATTCAATAATCATAATAATTTATGTCAGCTGGAATTTTAACGAGGCACAACCTGTTAGCTTGACTTTCAAAGTTTGGTTATGTAGTATAATATCAGATCAGCTAACATATTTTGTCACATACACGATACAGCTGACACTTTTTTTTAAGATCTACAATTCATTAACTAATTATTTATACTTTTTCATCTTTGCCAAAATAGTCCAAAAAAATTTTTTTTACTATTAAGTTTCCTGGCATTTTCTCATCTTATGCCCCGCTTTTGGGCCAACTGACACCTCATTTATTAATAAGCGTTGGAACAACTGACTATACAAAAAAACAAAAGTCATGCCAAAATGATCTGATATTATACTTCATAACCAAACTTTGAAAGTCAAGCTAACAGGTTGTGCCTCGTTAAAATTCCAGCTGACATAAATTATTATGATTATTGAATTATAATCTTTAATATATACAATTTTCAGCTTTGCCAAAATGCTACAAGTTTTTCTGATTTTTTAACATGTTTACATGATCAGCTAACATATTTTGTCACGTACATGATACAGCTGACACTTTTTTTTAAGATCTACAATTCATTAACTAATTATTTATACTTTTTCATCTTTGCCAAAATAGTCCAAAAAAAAATTTTTTTTATTGAAGTTTCCTGGCATTTTCTCATCTTATGCCCCGGTTTTGGGCCAACTGATACCTCATTTATTAATAAGCGATGGAACAACTGACTATACAAAAAACCAAAAACCATGCCATAATGATCTGATATACCTAATAACCAAACTTTGAAAGTCAAGCTAACAGGTTGTGCCTTGTTAAAATTCCAGCTGACATAAATTATTATGATTATTGAATTATAATCTTCAATATATACAATTTTCAGCTTTGCCAAAATGCTACAAGGTTTTCTGATTTTTTGACATGTTCACATGATCAGCTAACATATTTTGTCACGTACATGATACAGCTGACACTTTTTTTTAAGATCTACAATTCATAAACTAATTATTTATACTTTTTTATCTTTGCCAAAATAGTCCAAGAACATTTTTTTACTATCAAGTTTCCTGGCTTTTTCTCATTTTATGCCCCGGTTTTGGGCCAACTGACAATTTATTTATTAATAAGCGTTGGAACAACTGACTATACAAAAAAACAAAAGCCATGCCAAAATGCTCCGGTCAAATTTGACACTACCTCCCGGACTAATAGTATAAAACAAAGTCGCTTTCTCTGTCCCTATATCCTTATGTATGCTTAAATCTTTAAAACTACGCAACGGATTTTGATGCGGTTTTTTTAATAGATAGAGTGTTTCAAGAGGAAGGTTTATATGCATAACTAGCGGATTCCGCGGCTTTGCTTGTGCTAAATCTAGGGAAGAACCCGAGCGAAGCGAGGGCGAGTCGCTAGTTTATTATAATTTATTTATTTATCTATTATAAATTGTAAAATTATTTGAAGGTAAACACAACATGCATCAGATACAACAGTAGCATGGAAGTATGACAAAAAAGTACATAGATATAATCTATATTTGCTTATTTGCTATAAGTAAAAGTTTATGTAAAATATATCTTTTATAAGCGGAAATAGAGGAGTTGAACATGTCGATTGAGCCAATGATGGATAATTGATTATTTCCAGGATATACCAGAAGGTCCAGAACGTAAGATGACTGATGCCATCGGTGTGCCAATACTTCTATGCAAGTTCCCAACGGAAATCAAGTCATTCTATATGTTCCGTTGCCCCGAAGACAAGAGGTTGACCGAGTCCGTTGATCTGTTGATGCCAGGTGTTGGGGAGATCGTTGGTGGATCTATGAGGATGTGGGATCATGAAGAGCTGATGGAAGGTCAGTGGGTTCATTAATGTTGTAGGGCTCAAGTTTTATCTATAATATTTCTAATATTATTGTTATTGTGTTACGGTGAAGGAAAACATCATGAGGAAATATGCTCCTCTGAGTGAATTTTTAATTTTTCGAAAGAGGTTCGCTATTGCCAGCATGGTGAACATAGTTGTTTGGTCCCCCTTGTATTGAAGGGAGACATTAAAAAGGGCTTTATACATACATACATATTCAATCAAATGCTTAGCTATTGTAACTTGTTGATAATTTAATAAAAAATAATAATTTTTCAGGCTATAAACGGGAGAACATCGATCCTACACCCTATTACTGGTACACCGACCAGCGTCGCTTCGGATCTGTACCACATGGTGGCTATGGGCTCGGGTTAGAACGTTTCCTATGCTGGCTGTTAGACCGCTACCACATCCGTGAAGTGTGTCTCTATCCACGTTTCCTTGATCGTTGCACCCCTTAAATATCACCCAAATAACACCCAATCAACACCCCAATCAACACCCAATCAACACCCAATCTCCCTTTAGCATGCTTCCACAGTATAAAAATCCATACAGTAGTCTTATAATCGTAAAGTAGTCTAGTATAAACAATGCGCAAAACCTACTGTTTATAGATAGACGCATGTATGTAGTGACATAACTAGTTTTTTGGGCCCCAATGCAAAAATAAATGGTTGGCCCAATTTGGCTATTATGAAATGATATACGGAAAATTGGCGTTTTTTTAAACTTGTATGAGGGCCTTTCTAAATTTTTTTTCTAAAATAAAATAATAACTTGGTGCTTGCTGGGGCTCCCTTTAAATTAGGAGCCCATGCGACTGTCTGTATGGATTATTACACTAAAATATTACATAGTTCTCGAGGCATAAGCTCAGCTTTGTATTTGTGTGAGTGATAGCTAAAAGCCAATAGCCGCGCATCAAAAACCAGTTAAAACAGGTTTAAACCACTCGCAACGCGCTACGCCTTCGGTCGTGCCTATCCGTACACTGCACTCACACAAATACAAAGCTGAGCTTATGCCTCGAGAACTGTAGTAGTATTTATCGACATCTTGATATGTATCTACGATGCATTTAAATATAAAGATCCATAGCTGGGCATTAACTCGTTAATCCGTTAATCGTTAATTAACGAAGTTAACATTTTGATTAACGATTAACTTTTAAGTTAACCTAGAAAAAATTTAACGGACTCGTTAACTTCCGTTACATTTTCTCAAGTCCGTTAATCGTTAATCCAGTACCTATTCTTTACCAAGCACCGCGTCGCGTCGAGTAAAACGAAACCAGGTACCTAAGTAAAGTTTGGTAGGTAAGGTTGTCGGTGCGTGTTCACGTGCCGGGCGCCCGGGAAACATCTGCGTCAGTCTGAAAGTCATGACACCGTGTGGGCCTCCTAACCCTGTGAAAAAGGATGAACTGCATCCACTTTCGCCAGGCCAGCCTCAGGGTCTCCCAGTTGCTCCCTCCATTGCCGGATCATGGCCTCGTCAGCTAGACGGGAGGGACTTACACATTGAAAGTTTCCCGAGCGCCCACTCAGCGCTCACTCGCCCGGAACTGGTACACTTGCGCGAGTACCTCTGCCTGCGCCTGGAGTACCCAGGGTGAAACGCCCGCCAGAAGGACACCGTGCGTCATCTCCTTATTGCCTTCACCGCCAGGACTTGCTGCGTACTGTACAATTGGACCTCGATTGGAACGGAAAGGGCGTCGATCCAAACAGGGGCACCATACAGTGCCATGGACCTCACAATCTCAATACCGGCAAAGAGATTCAATGCCCCGGACATTCGGTAAAAATAACCGAAGTCGAGACGGCTTCCATCAGTATCGGGATGAGGTGGAAGAAATGAAAAAAGGACGTCCAGCGTCCGTTCAGGGCCAGCGAGAGGTGCCTCATGATAGCGAAGTGGCTCTTGTAGAGTCCCAAACGGCTGGATATTGAAGGCGTTGAAATGAGCCTCTGATAAGCCCGGTCCCACCTCCTCGATATACTGAGAAGCTTTTAAGTTCCAGGACCCAAATCAACAGATTTTATAAGTAGATCATTATTGTTGCAATGATATAAAAATACAATTTTAATCACGTGTTAACGGATTAACGATTAACGTTAACTTGCGTTAAATCTTTCGAAATGTAACGCTTTAACGTTTAACGAAGTTAACTTTTTTAAGTAACGGATTAACGATTAACGAGTTAATTATTTGTTTAACGGTGCCCAGCTATGTAAAGATCTGTAGTGAAGTTTGTTATTATCAAAAAGCTAGCAACTGTTGTTGTATATATTTTATTTCGCTCCCATTTTTTGTACATTGTACTCTTCATTAAATAAAATATTGATCAGTAATATTTGTTTTACTTATACTTTAGGAAGTAAGTCAAATCCTTTTTAGGTAAAAAGAATTTTTAGAGATGCGATTTTTTGTGCTTAATTTTGAGAGGAAAAATAACGTTGATTGTGATTTATTTTGAAATATTTGTGACGCGCTCACCTATACCGAGTGAAGTGGGTTCAAATCCGAGTCTCACACCTCTGATTATTTCATGAAATATTTGCTACTTTTTTTACGGCAAAGGAAAATCTCTTGTTGCACGTCATACGTTTTCGAAAGAACCTAGCAAGTTTTCGAAAGATATGTGAAGTCCGCCAATCCGAACTTGGCCAGCGCGGTGGACCATAATCCAGTCATGCCATAGCATGATTGCCCTCGTATTGACGGGTATGCCCAGCATGGGGATATTAAATTATCGTCTAAGATCCGAAAAGTCGACCTTCACCCATCTGGGCCTCAAGTCTGCTATAGAAATGGTGTCACATTTGTCTATCAATGACATCGAAATAACTAGTTTTTGCAATTTTGGTAGTCTACTAATTCAAGTATATCAAATAGTGTGTCACTGACACTCCAATGACACATTTGCAAATAATTGGTAGTCCCGTACATAATGATCGAGTGTAATGCGTAGTCTGTTAATATTTTGACAGTTCTAAACCTATCAATGATGTCATTGATGTGCCATTTTGCAGACGTTGCTTAAAAGCCGTGTTTGTTTGGTGTGATTTGTGAAAATTGTGAAGTTTCAAAATGTTTGGATTGAAATCGAACACATAGAGAAAAGCAATATTATAGATCGAACATTTTGAAGTTGGCAGACGCGGTTGACGCCAAGAACGCCAGCGTTCGGAGCGAACAAACCGCCGTCGAGCCCGCCGCTTGATGAGGAGTACCATTGACCCCTTTCAGGATATTTCCGAGGTAGAATTTGTGAAAACATTTCGCCTCGGGAAGGAGACTGTTAGAGGGCTAGTGGAGGAGCTAACTCTTTATTCCAAAACCACATCGGAATGATGGAATATCGGTGGAGACGAAGGTTAGAAAACAACTTCAATTTCATTGCTTATCACTAAAGGCATAGCTATAATCTAAGAATACATAATAAATAAATAAATATGTTGGGACATTTTACAGAAGAATACATAATACATCATTGATATTAATGTAATATATACCTACATATTTCTGTGGCAAATTCTGGTGGCCTTAATTATGTATTAGTATTAATAATTATTATTATTCATTAACAACAATATATACTACTTTGTTACAGATATTAAAATTAAAATCAACAAGTTCTACAACAACCCTGATGTCAAGAATTTGATTTTGAGAAAGAGCGGGCTATCATGATATAAAACTATCAACAACTAGTGTAACACTTTGAGGTGTTCCAGGAGGTCCTAAGGGTACAAATTTCTTGATTAATTATCATGAATTATCATGAAAATCATGACCCTTAGCTTGTTGGTATTTCTCTCAATCGTTATTCATACTAATACTTCAGTTAAATTAATCAAAATGGTGTCTCAATAGAAAGGTATGTCACTGTAATATAAAATATATTCATCTTATCCGGTAAGATTTACATTTGGTTGTTCAGTATAAATTGTTCGAATAAATAAAAAATAAATAAAATAAAAATACTTTTATTGACTCAAAGATTACAACACAAACTTGTCAAAAGGGCCCCTGTACTAGGTGGTAACCTGTATTACTGGGTGTGCTGCTCATCCACCAAGGCTATAAAGTCAACAAAGGTTCAAATGGTTGTTTCATGCCTTAATATTAGTTATTTACGGTATTTTGAACCTTTTATTTTATAAATAATCATCTTAAGACTGTATTATCTCTCATTGAAGTAATTGCAAGTATTGATTTAACATATATATTCTTTATATTGTAAGATTCCTACTCTAAACTATGTACATCTAAGACTATATTATCTTCTAGCAATTTAACTAGAATTTTATAAATCATTTTTAAATATATCAATTATAGTGACTTTATTTTGGAATTTCTAATATCAATAAATGTATATTAGGTTAAATTTTAAGTAATAATGTATTCTACTCTATAATTGTTTTTATTAATTAATTATGTTCAAAATAGTATATTATTTTTATGTCATTGTCATGGTTAATTTTTTTAACATGTAAAAATCTGTTAAATGTATAAATGTTAAAATATATAAATTTTGTTATTATTTGTTCTCAATAATTGTTAATTTAATTTTAGATTTACGAACTTAACATTACACTGCTTGCTTGCATGTATGTAAAATTTAATTTGTGGAAACTTGATTGGTCGATGTATAATTATTATTTTGCTCTGTGTTTGTATGTATTATATTGAACTGTTTGTTTCCCTAATAAATAAAATAAATAAATAAAAAAATAAAACTGCACAATAAGAATTTAGGACCACCAGACATGGTTATATTTATAAACTAGCTTGTATCAACATAATGTTATACATTTTCATTTTGTAAATCTATAATAAACTCATACAACTTGTCATTTATAATAAAATATATGGTTATTGAAATTGTTTATTTGTGTTTTATTCTAAATAGGTACATCAGATTGTTTTAACTTTAGTTCAGTTCAAAAGTCAAGTTAGGACCACCAGACATGGTTATATTTATAAACTATGTACATCTAAGACTTCATTAACTTCTAGCAATTTAACTGCACAATAAGAATTTAAGACCACCAGACATGGTTATATTTATAAACTAGCTTGTATCAACATAATGTTATACATTTTCATTTTGTAAATCTATAATAAACTCATACAACTTGTCATTTATAATAAAATATATGGTTATTGAAATTGTTTATTTGTGTTTTATTCTAAATACATCAGATTGTTTCAACTTTAGTTCAGTTCAAAAGTCTTCGGTTTCTTCCGATTCGGACGACATATGCCGCCTGCGACGTTTCTTAAAATATTTATTCAATATATAGGATAAGATTAAATAGCATTCAGTTGGTGATTTATTGGGGCAGTCTACCGCAACAGAATTTAAAATTTGGGCGCACTCCACCCAACGCCGCTTTGCTAGACTGCGCCCTTCAATACTTCTGCTACAGTGGCCGAGCGCTAGCTCGGGCTGGCTCTCCAAAAAGTCCAGCATATAGAGAAAAGTAATATTATACGTCCAGCAATGCCGAAATTGCTTCAATATAACCATATTTAAATATTTAAAAGAACACCGATATTTTAACGACCACAAACAAATAGACCTATCAAAGAGTAATATAAGACATTGACAAAATATGTCAATTCGGCAGTTACAGATAAAACTTCGATAGTTACAGATAAAACTTATTTATTTTTGACGTTTTATTTTTTAGATTGCACTTAAAATTTATCTTTTTGGCTTTTTATGATCATTTTAAATAATGCTTAGTCTTTAAAACATAAATTAATAAAATATATAATTAAACTTAAAAACCGTAAACCTCAATAAACGATTTTATGAACTTTTTTTGAGCTAATGGCAATACCGATGCCCTATCTACTACAATTTCAATACGATTCTTATGAACTACCATTTTAAATATAGTAGACTACGAAATTTTGGACAAATGGTAATAGAATTAAAATGCGCTCTTTCCATATTGACAAATCGTGTAAAATAGCAGACTTGAGGCCCTGTTTAATGGATGAAAATAATTTTATAAGTAATTTAGTATGTTAAAAATTATTAAAAAAATGGGTTGACTGAAAAAACCTGGCCAGGCTATAATTAATTAATAATTAAAAAATCACTTTTTTTTAATTTGTACCGATATGTTTAATGAAAAAATTGTACACCAACCGTAAGTACAAAGTCTATAGAGTATGCAAACGTAGGGTTGACTATATTTTTCTTGACCTAACTATTGGGTTGACAGGTATAAACAGGTATTTTGGTCTTAGTTATTTTCACCTACTTGTTTAATCTATAAATTAAACCTAAAAATAAGCGCTGCCGTGCCTCGGAGAGCACGGTAAAGCCGTCTGGTTTGCGCCTTAGCTCTCACTGGTCGTGTCGAACAGTCGTCCCACAGGACTGTAAGAGTTATAGGAATAGAGAGTGCACTTGTGTCTGCGCGTACACTTGTGTACTGTGATATCTCTTGCGCATTTGGCTAGTTTCGGTCGGAGAATTACTATTACTTTTCTCTACCTTGTTGATTTGAATTTTTTGCGGAAATAAAAACTAATGTATTCTTACCACCGGTCTAAAGGCCCTGGAGAGGTTGTACAAACCAAGTGGAGAAATCGAAAGCTCATAGAGCTTGAAGTTCAAGATGAAGCAATCCAATGGTTCAGTTAAAGTAGCCCTTAATGTCATCAAGTAACTCACGAGATGAAGAATTTCCTATAATCATATTATAGTAACTACTAATATCGATTTTGTAATAATTAAGTTAACGATCTTATGGTGTATATTTGTGGCAAGCTTAAAATAATAACGCATGTTCTAAGATAGCAGGCTTGTTGAGAGAGACATACTTAAATAATGTAAATATTATTATTTTGACAATATTCTACCGTGATATAAAAGCGCAAGCAAAGTTAAACAATTTTTGCGAAAAAGTTGGAATTTCTAACGCTCTTTCTTGGATTAAACCGTCTAAATAAATAAATAAATCTCGTCGTTCATCTTCTCAGATTGTTGTAGAAATATAAACCTAAATATTAAAATTATAATAATATTATAAAAAAATATTACTGAAATAAAAATCATTTTAAAGTAAAGAAAAGATATTAGTACTATCAATAGCGGGTTTTTCCCGCGACTCCACTCGAGTAGTGTATTTAGGTAGGTATGTATTCCATTGTTTTACTAAAATGTTCAAATTTATATTATACAAATTACCTCATCATCAATATAATGAAATGACTCTATGAACACTAATTTCAATGAAATTTTAAATCAAACTCAGAAGGAAGAATTATTCGAAGTTCGCTCCAGATAAGGTGTCATCATCATCATCATCAGCCCTTTTTAACGTCCCACTGCTGGGCCTCCCTCAGTACGAGGGGGATCAGGCCATAGTCCACCGCGCTGGCATAGTGCGTGTTGGCGGACTTCACATGCCTTTCGGAAACTTGTAGGTTTTCTCAGACATGCAGGTTTCCTCACGATGTTTTCCTTCACCGTAAGACAAGTGGTAATCATGATATAAATGATTCGCACATGAAAATATCAGAGGTGCGAGACCCGGATTTGAACCCGCATCACTTGGTTATCCAAGCGACGCGTTACCGCTGGGCTACCACTGTCTCAGATAAGGTGTATTTGAATTAAATTAAAATAATTGCATAAAATGATATGTTCAGTTGTTTTCTTAATTTGAAAATATTTCTTTTTAAATTAAATGACGTATAAACCAGCCAGCAACCTTATATGATACTGATATCAAGCCTTTATTTTATATTCCGCTAAATATACCGGTGTGTATATAATGCCAAGGTATTAATAATTAACCAACGCGACAACCGAACGAATCTCGTAGATTTCTTTTCGAAACAGATAGGAGCAATTCCAAACACCTAGACACCCGCAATACTAATGCTAAAGCTTAGTCTATTGCCCATCGTGCATCTACTTCATTCATATCTAATAATTTAACAGCGTCTACACTTTATCTAATAAAATAAAAAAAGTATGAAAAATTAACCCTACTATAACAATTTACAAATAAATAAAAATGTATTTATTTCGTAATGGATAAGCTAAAATTCCGCTTAACCGGTTTAGATGAAATTCGGTATGAAGATAGTTTGGGGCCTTCGAGACGTCTAAAAGAGATAGGATAGTTTTTATCCTTGAAATAATTTGTTAAGGGATGCAAATATTATGGGGAATTATTTAGCAATACAGGGATACAATATATACCTAATAAATAGGCATATAGTCTATGAAATATATACTTTATATCTAGTACATATTAAACATGGACTATATAAACAGGAAGGTAATATATATATGTATCGCCCATGAACGAATTAGGTATCGCCCTATCTAAATTGTGCCGGATATGAATTTATTTATATTATAGCGCAAAATTAATTGCAAATTACATTAAGTTTTAGCTACTAATTAATATTATTATATAATATATATAAAAAACATATTTACCGAGTGCTCATAAGGTAGTGGATACCAATAACAATACAATATGCTCTACTCAATACAATTTATCATATCATCATTATTTGCCTTCCATTCTATTGACTTTGTCTAATCATAGGTAAATCTATATTACAACTTTCGCTCTGATATTAAATATTACTGGTAGTTTTTATTGTATATAGACTAAAATGGCGTGCAGTGGGTATGTGGCTGGTAATAATGACGAATTATAATTATACTTTATAATTATAATTCGTCATTATTACACGGCGTTGTCTGCTTTGTAATGGCAAAAGTGAAGTAACTGGTTCACGTAAATTTTGTACGTCATACAAAATTTACGTTCAAATTTACGTACTTTTACGTTTATCGTTTTATTAGTAAAGACCGTATTCAAATCTGTTACGTGGTTAAGAAAAAAACAATGAAACAGTTTATATACAAAGTACCTAATTATAATAAACTTTGTAGCGACAACTTTACAGCAAACGTGTTGGTATTTTGCTAGCACTTAAAAACGGAGAGCAAGACAATTATTATTATATATTTATAGAAGGCGTCATGTACCTATATTCTATAGTCTAAACAGACATAAACAAAAACTCTACGCATAAATAAAAAATGTTAACCCTATTTAGAATTTATTTAAGTTAATCTATTTTATAATACTGAATATTTACATACTACTTTACAATACATTAATATAATAAAGTTTTATTTTGATTAAAAAAATACTAGTTTACATCAGAACTAATCAGCGAACGTCTTTGCAAGTTTATCGACAACAATTCGAGTCCTTTCGGAAATATATTGATCTAGTTTTCCCAGAACTTTCACGAAATTAAGCATATGCTGTACGCCCTTTTTAAATTTCTCCATTCTCTCAGCACTAGATACTTCTTCATATCTCAGTCTTGGAAAAGACATTGGTGATCCAATTTTTGGTGCCTTGAATGAACTGTGAGTGTTTGGTTTCAACTTTGGTACGTTTATTCCGGGTACACTTAGTCTAGGGGGTTTTATCTTTGGTAAAAATTTTGGAATGAAACTGCTAGGTGGAGCAACAGCCACTGGTGCTATCGCATCGCCGTGGCCTTCCTGGTCTAGATCTGGCTCGATGATGAACTGCCCATCTTTCACAGCCTGAGGAATAGCTCGATGGATCAGGTTGCAAAATGAATTAACGTCAAAGCGTGAATTACTTTTCAATAATTCAGCTGACCTGCTTCTGGATATCTGCGCTGGGTCCTGGAAATTCAATATATGAAAATTAAGATAAAATATATAAACTTAATATTTATTTTTCATGTTTTGTAGAGTAGGAACTTATAAAATAAAATAGGCCATAGCTAAGAATTAGATTTTTTATCATCAGAAAATAAGAAACGTACATATTACCAACCACACCAAACCAACCAAACCAAGCTCATAATGTGGGTGCACATTAATAAAGGTATCGCACTAAACTCTTAAAATTGGCTATATCAGTAAGACCGGTCAAATACATAAACATTGAGAAACCGAAGCATTTCGGTAATCTAGCCAGTATGATTGGTTAGTGACCTGTTGGTACTAGATTCGAGTCCTGAATGCGGCTACTACTTTTATTGACTATTATTAGTATCAGAGTTGCGAGACCTAAACATTTATAGGAGATCTGATATTTTCATGTGCGAATCATTTTTAATTTAATTACCCTTTGTCTTACGGTAAAAGTAAACATGGCGGGGAATCTGCACGTCTGAAAGTTTGAACTAACTGAAAATCGTCTGAACCTAGCAAGTTTTTGAAAGACGACTGTGAAGTCCGCCAACCCGAACTTGGCTAGTCTGGTGGACTATAGCCTAATGCCCTCGTATTGAATGGAGATTCTTGCCCAGTAGTGGAACATTTAAAAGGACTAAATATAATATTAGAAAATACCTACTAAGAAATAAATTAAACTGTTTTTGTCCTATTAGGTGCATTCTTGATAATGCTCGCAATGTCAATCCAAACCACTTTGGAAATGATTATTATTTATTATAAATAACTAAACAAATAAAAAAATTTCATTGATTTCATTGGTCTATTCTCGCATCGTTTAAGCCCTAATCCAAACTTTACCTGCACTTTGCCTATTTTTTTTCGCAATATATGAAATCTTTTTACCATTCATTTTTATCATATCTGTTCTAAAGTAAAATATAATAAGTACATTGTATAAAAATTCGATACAAAATTATTGTCATATTCACATGTGGCAAAAATTAACAGATATTGAGTTCTAGTTATGAAATTAAACCACTTCATGCAACTTCGGCGTTAAATACTAAATAATGAAAATATGCACACCTCATCAGATCCACAGTCAATGGTCACTCGTAATGGAGGAGGAGCACTCCTCACTTGCTCTACCTGCAAATCAATCCATTCACTTATTTCATAAATTCACAATAAAAATATCCATTTTACTAACGAAAATATAACACCAGAAAACAAACTATTTCCAAAGGATAAAAACACAAAACACTGCACTATTGATAGAACATAAGTTAAATTTAACTCTTATAGTTTAAACATTCTCAAATATTTTTTACGGTAACGAATTCTTATTTACAGGTGCTGGTGTGATGAAGAAATACCAACCAGAAGTAGAGCGGCTAACGCCACGTACCGAGACATGCTAGTCGTGTCAAGTTTCCATTTTAACTCGCTTGCCTCAAAAGAGTCACGTACAGTGTTAAAATTGTAGATTCAGCGTTCTTGGAGACGGTCGTGCTGGGTGAATCCAATAAATTATTAATGTTTATGTCCTAATATTTAACTTAATATTCGTAAGAAGATTTGCTCTTATTCCCGTAACTGTTTTTCTCTGCATTTAAAAAGCGAATATTCCCGAAGATATGCGCATTACGCATGTATTTTATTGGGCGCATGCATCTTATATGGAAGCATAATCATAATTAGCCAACATGTATATAAAAAATTGCATAAACATCACCAACCGAAATTTTTAATATTATAAAAAAATATTTTGAAAACTACAAAATGTTAAATTTACCCTTAACCTTGACCTCATTTAAAACAGATTCATATAAATAATAAAATTCTTGGAACAATTGACGAATTTGTACAATTAAAAGAATAGATTTGCCCAGGTTGATATACGAAAGCTGAGGTCAGCAAGGCTGTATACATTCAGTAGTGACTTATCTATCTTACGTGATACCAAAATATGTGAATGGTGAGTAAACGATGCAGTGGGTCACTAGCGGCTGGTACGCGGGCACTCTAGTTTTGTATCTCGTTGCGAAGTATTACTTTGAGGATGAATGTAAGAAGAGGCTTAGTATGGACCTGCCTGGTGCTGCTTGCTGTGAGCGTTGTAGAGGTATGTTCTATTAAATTTTGAGTTATCCAAAATCTGTATAGCCTATTTTAATTACCCTTTTACAAGTTTTTGAATACTTTCAGTCAACTTTATATTCAAAGTTAAAAAGAGCCTCGATATCAAATGTTAAGTTTGTTTATGTTTGAAATCGAGGAATTTTAGAAACATTGCTTGCTTTGTTTACGATAAAAATACGTTTTTTAAGCGCCTTTAAAAATGAGGAGGGTCAAAATTCAATTGTATTATTTTAAAGTTTATAATTCTAGTTTGGTCCCATTTGAAAAATAAAAATCTTGAAAAAAGGAGATAGTTGATTTTGCACTTACTCTTTTTTTATGTTTTACTCTTTTTTTTTATGGTTGAATTATTATCCAAAAAATATTTACTTTAATCTTTTACAATTATTTCGCATGCCATCCCGCAAAGGTTACTATGTTTGCTTTGGCGATATAGAATTATTATTAATCTGAAGTCTATTGTATCAAGTAGGTACTCTCCCTATCACATCGCGAATATAGCAAGATCTTTTGATTGAATCCTTGGTCGGAGAGACGTCTTGATCTTTCAGTCTTAAATAAGTAATAATTTTTTCGGGTAACTTACAAATATTATACAAATGTCCTTAATTATATATACACAATTTTCTTTCAGGCCAGTATATTAACAAAGAAATCACTGCTAAGTCCAATGAGACAATCATGTTTCACATGCAAGGCAGAAGACAGGCCGATGGCGTGGCCGCTCATATCTCAGCTTGTGACGCTGAAGGATACATTGATGAAAGCTGTAAATGTACTTACAGAAAAATTTAAGAACCAAAATCTACTATAAACAGTTTTTTTGTGTAATTTTAAATTATTTATAATGAACTACGACTACTACAGTTGGTATGTGAAAATGACAAAGGTTTTAAGTGAAACACAAATGAATTTAAGGTGTTATTTATATTGGTACCAACGTTATAAAATTATATAATTATGATATAGCTTTAAGCTTTATTTTTTTATTTTAATAAAATACTTTTAAATTTATTAATTATTTATATTTAATATGTGTAACTTCCGGTTACAATCAAGAACTTAAAAAACTAACAAACTTTCTTAATTATTGATTCTTACATCACAATGCAATTGTTCAACGGATATGAAATTTAGAATATATATGCCTAGATGCTATTGATGTCTTCCCGAGCTAACATGCCGACAGCAAAGAGTCACGCCATCAAGAATATATTCATAAGCATATATTAAATAGAAAAACAGATTCTAAGTTGATAAAATATGTCGGACGTAACTTATGCGCAATTTTATTAATATTGAAAGTTGTAAGATGATGCTCTTTATCTATTGCGTACGTTATAATATTAAAATTAATAATTAATGACATACCATAAATTCAACTATCGGGTATATGTAACCTTGGTCTGTTGTGCTTATCAGAATAATCTAAGCTTATTAAAAAAAGCAATTTTGTGTACTGATTTATTATTAAATAATTGTAAAAAATATTATAGAAGCGAAGTTATTGGATGGGTTATTGGCAAATTAAGCGTAAACACATTAAAAATTAATATAATATTTAATATAAAAATCCTACAGTAATATTTTCTTAAATCGCAAAAATTGTGGGGTTGTCAAAGATCCAGATTTTTTTAATTTCAATAATTTTTCCAAGATACGCTTCTTCGTTTTTGACTTCGGCGCACGAACTTTCACTGGTTTTAATTCTGAGCCTAAAGCTTTTTGTAACTTTAGTTTACTTAATATTGGAATACGAAGGGGCCTCGTTAATTTAGATAGACTAGGTAATTTCGGCAATTTAGGCAAAATTGGTAACAAGGGTAACTTAGGTAATCGAGGTATCGGTATTAAAGGTAAGAGAGGTAATTTAGGTAACCTGGGTAATTTTCGTAATTTTTTAGATCGTAATGCTGATTTTATGCGCGATTTAAGTTTTGCTTTCATTATCGGCGATTTGGAAGAAAGTTTGAGTGGGAGTAACGAAGAGGGCAATTTTAGTGGTCTTGAAACTCCAGGCTTTATATTGATAGTGACCGGGGCATGGTGGGAATTTTTTTTTATTACCAAAGGGTTCGAATTTCGTCTGAAATCACCAGATAAAAGGCCGAGGTTTAAGCTGACGGAATATTGTACCTGCAAGAAATTTTAATGGTTAATAAATAGTGCAGATAATATTATATGCAATTAAATACTTTATATCTGCACCTAAATCGTAGATAAAAGAATAAATCTAATATTGAAAAATAATCTCAGTTAAATAAAAATATATAACGTATTTCTATTTGTTTCTGAGTCATCTATATAATTATCTCAATAATAAATTTTAAAAATAAGCAATAACTGTAAACTCTTACATTTGCTGTAACATGAAAATAAAAAATATTACAGAAGAACTAAATACTTGAATATCGTGTTTCTTCAAAGTATTATAAATACTTCACTCAATTTTTTCGCAGCTTTCGACAAGAAAGACACAACACAATTACCTACTGTTTTAAAAATAATTAAAAGCTATTAAATTTCTATTTCCTTATTCAAATATGAAAGTATAAAGAAATAATTTAAGTCGGAAAAAACGAAACAAATATTGTCAAAAAAAAAAAAAGTATACTTACAAAAGTTAAAATCCAAAGTAGTTGAAAATAAATTAGTAATTTAACGGTCATTTTACATAAAACCGTTAGACTTAACCGCGGTTAAAAATATACTGGTCTCACAACGATGTAAATGACATTATCTTTGATACATATATGATTAATCACGTGATGCAACTGTTAAATACAAATCTCAGCCTTTACTGTACACACTTAATGAATTTCGTCTTTACCGACGATACTTTATAATATTAAGTGTTTAAAATACTATTAAAAATTAATAATGAATAAATACTTTGACAACATTTTTCATTTTGAATGTAAAAATGTTAGTACTCTTGACGAATAATGATGCAAAATAACTAAAAATAAATTAATTTTCTTTTCTGATTGTTAATTATGAATGCATATTTGAAACTACACGTCTCAATAGATAGAATATTGTTAGAAGCAATAGAAAAACAGTTTTTGCGTTATTTATAAGTTTTCTAACGTATATTTCATAAAATGCATGATAATTTGCCTGATAAAATATAAATTTCAATGACGAAATAAAAAATCAATTATCAACACGTTTGATCTTATCATATGAAAATTTAGTCATCTTAAGATATCTCTGACAGCAATCACGTTTGAGAAATTTCTATATCAACTCCTTAAATAGCTAACACTTTAAGTTTTTCCAACATATCCAAGTAAGATTTAATTTTGTCTAGAGCAAAGATGGGGAGGCAAAAAATTTTTTGGGCCTCCTTTTGCATAATGATGTTCACTTCAAACTTTGTTATAGCATGCGACGAAAAGGGATTATGTTTGGTACGTTAGATTTTAAAATTAAATTAATATTTTTCATCACATTTGTTATAAAAATAAATAAATAAAATAAATAAATAAATAAATTATTTTACCATAATTACAGCTGGAAGCTTTAAAGGAGATGAAGGAATGCAAGAAAACTGTAATGGCTTCGTAAGTAAAATTATATTTTTTAATTTACTTAAATTTGATAAGTTAATAATGTTTGTTTCTGTTTTACAGACTTCTGAAACCATTACTAGCGACAAAACTAGGTATGTTTTTAACATGATTATTGAGTACTATAAGTCAAAGTAGACCAAGTTGGAGCAACTTTAATGACTAAAACAATTTTTTTCAGAAAAGAAGGATAAATTGCTGTGTAGTAAATGTGGAGAAAAAGAGCTTCCACCTCCACCAGCTACAATTGTGCTGATGCCAGCCGCACCTCCGGCGCCATCTTGTTTGTCTCCATGCGCCTTACCAGCATTACCGCCAGCGTTACCTCCTATAATTTTATCTGCGCCACCCCCACCTCCTTGTTTACCACAACTAGCTTTACCACCTCCACCTCTTATTTTGCCGGCTCCTGCGCCACCTCCACCATTATGTCTTCCTGCTCCACCACCTCTAATATTCCAAGCCCCACCTGCACCACTATGTCTTCCAGCACCTCCACCAGCACCAATTTTCCTGCCTGCGCCTCCACCAGCCCCTCTATGTCTTCCAGCCCCACCAGCACCCTTATACTTACCTGCCCCACCTCCACCCCCCATGATGCTACCCCCAGCGCCGCTCTACAACTCTGCTCCAGCACCTCCTCCAATAGTAATATCTCTAGTACCACCAGCACCACCCCCGTGTCCTTGTGGCATGCCCTTGCCACCACCTGGGTTACCAATGAATGCTTACATGGTGCCGCCTCCTGTCCCTATTACCTTGGAGCCAAAACCTTTAGAACATAAGTGTGGGTGCTATCATTATTAATTATTTTAGCATAGTATTTATAAAGTATAAAATTTTTTTTTTGTAATTTATAACTAATTTATGTAAAATAAATAAAGTTCTTTCTAATAAATTTTGTGTTTCAATATTTAATAGTTAAAAAGATACGAGTAGTATAACGAGTATGTACAGTTTAAACTGTATGTTATTATGGAACATGGAGACTATAATTTGGCTAGTTTCCGTGCAAATGCAATATGCTAAAAGATTAATTCAAAAATGGGTATTCTACAACATGCACAGTATTATGGTACATTTTAAATTATATAACATACACAACAAACCAGCCACAGCAACTATATCTATGCTCTCAGGTTTATTTGTTAGTTCTTATATTTTTTTTAATATAACTAGGGTTCTGTGCCTTAATCTATTAAAAAAAATGTTTTCCTTTTATGACGTTTATAATTAAACTAGCAACTCAGCCTCGTTCCGCTCAAGCCTAAATACATTTTAATGGCGTGTCCCCAACAACTTTAATAGTTAGTATAGATTTTCTTAGAGATAAAATATTTACTCGCAGTGAAAATATTTTATTTGTTGTCCCAATAACCATCTATCATGATACCAAATTTCATTAAAATCTATTTAGTGCTTTTCAAAAAAGGTGGAGGTTATATATTCCATTGTATATATATTTTTTATGTATGTTCACCGATTTCTCCGCCGTCCGTGGGCCGATTTTAAATTTTTTTCTTTTGTTCGGTAGGGTATTTTTTTTTAGTTTCGATTTGTAACGTTTTGAAGTCTGTTTCCATTTGTGTTAAAAAATAATTTATAATGCAGTTCCAAACAGACAAAAATTCTAAATAGATTAGTCTTTTGTATCTAAAATTATAACTATTTCAACATTATAAGATTTTCCAGAAAATATTCAATGAACCGATTCGACTCAGTCACAATTTTATTTATATTGATTAACTCTTTCATGCATGTTGAACACTAACAAGAAAATTCAGGTCACTAATAAAAGCTTTGAAGTAATAAAATATGTATCAACTACTTACGACGTACTTTATAAGGCGATATAAATAAGGAACCTATTCTACTAAAATATCGAGTCTTAGTAAATACCCAGCAATGGCACTCTTAGCAGCCATCGCAGAATTATTTCGATACCAAATCGTTGGAAGCATCATTGTCTTGACATGTCTGCCTGATCATGGTAACATAAGAATCTATACTAATATTATAAAACTGAAGAGCCTGTTTGCTTGTTTGTTGGGTCTGAATTAAAAAAAATCTTTTTGTGTTTGATAGTCCGTTTATCAAGGAAGGCTACAGGCTATATTACATCACGCTACGACCAATAGGAGCGGAGCATCAATGAAAAATGTTGCAAAAATGGCAGTTATTTGTTTTCCAGCATTTAGCACGCGCGTGAAGCCGTGGGAAAGGCTAGTTTATTATATTTGTCAATTGATATTATATACATATAAGAAAACGTTCCTTATCAGTTAGTTTGTCTTTCATATAAAACTGACAAATTGAAAATTGGTTTCGGAAGGCGTCGTTACTCGTTTGAGACACAAAAAAGTCTCAGTCGCAATATCAATTACTTACACACAATCATTGACGTAATAATACTATGCACACAATACAAAAAATATCAAACACTAAACAATAGTCGGACGAATAATATTATTTCTTTGTTCATTGGATTATATATCGGATGAATAGATATATATTAAAGGTAAATATAAATAAATAAAACAACGAATTGGTGATTTATTAATTAATTAATATCTTCAACAGATCGTATCAAAATTGTACGTGAACTCTACAAACATGATATTCCGGTATCTTTTTCTTGCGACCCAACCTCGCTAGGAGAAGTAAAAGATTACAAACTGCAAGGAGTGTTGTACATTCCCTCACCAAACATTTTACTGGAAAACGTATGAATTTTAAAATATTTTTGTTATATATGTGTACCACTAAGTGTTACGTATATAATTTCTATTTATCTTTATTTATTTAATCTAGTTATCTTTATAGTTAAAATTTTAAACGGTTTGACGGAGGCAGCGCTGTTATTTTTTTAATTTTCGCCACATATTTTACTATTATTTTAACATAATTCGAAATTTTCAGCTATATTATATTACCATAACATTTAACTGCAACCATTTTAATAGCAGTTTTTTATAATTTTTTTATTGCATACTGCTTATGTAAGATAGTATAGAATGGTGAGTATGTGGGCAAAGGACATTAAAAGTTAGAACCTGTCAAAATCGTATGAAAGTATCTACCGGTCTATCGGTAGATAGGTTATAGAAACTGGCAGTTAAGCAAGTGCGGGAGAAAAAACGCGTGAGAAGCTATAGTACTATAGTAGTATGTAGACCTTATATTTTTTCTATTTATAGATGGACCGTAAATATTTTTCAAACTTATACAAGTGGATAATATTACATGAATCCTTACCAGATATAGCGCAAAGGGCTCGTTACGATGCAGATATTCTGTTTGTCAAAGTACCTTCAAAGACTAATGGTAAATAATATATTATATTTAAGTTAGACATAGGTAAGATTTCACATTAATGAAATTTTCGTGGATATGTTACAGTATAACGTTTTTTTTAATAATTAGTTTTAAGTACTTTTAGTATATCTTAATGATGATTATGGAAGCAATAATTATTATGTTAATTAAGATAAGTCTTTAATTAATATGGTTAAATAAATAATTGGCCAGTTTCAGCGTAGTAGTAAATTGATTTTGGACCGAACCATTTATGTTGTGTCTGACGGAACCTTCCCATTTACCGAAGAAACCGTAAAGGCTCATGAGACTTCTTTGGGAAACTTTGCTGTTATTTTAAGCTCTATAATACATAATATGTATCTTTTTCATAGAAGGGTTTTTATTTAGGTACTTTTACATCAGCAGTAGACAATATTCATATTTACGATATATACCCACATCCACGAGACGGCGCTACTGTGTCGCTTTGGGGAAGGAGGACAGCACAAGCCGGACTTCAAGTTATGTACAACGGGGAGAGGCTTTTTCGACGAAGAAACTTACGCAAATATCCTTTAAAGATAGCCACTCCGGTAAGCCTGAAAAAGTAGCAGAAATAAAAAAATACCATATTTGTTAATTTATAAACACAAACTCGAGCACAAACACCAAAAAGGCAATAAAATTTTTAAATAAAAAGAATGCTTATCGCCAGACGCCAAGATTTTAACGGTCTAATTATTTTGATGATGTGCGCACTTAATTTAAAAAATAAACTCAATAGCCTATAATTAGTAGTGAAAATATGATTTTAATGTAAATATAATTAACAATATAATAAAAATAATTGTACAAAACACGAGACACTTGAATTGTTTTGTCAGGTGTGGGGTTCGAACCCACGCTCCCTCTCGGGAACCAGAGCTTAAATCTGGCGCCTTAGACCACTCGGCCAACCTGACTCACATTAAATGAACGTAATAACGATATCACGTCAAAAATTTTTGTATCATAATTATTTTTTTTTGAATTGATAAGATAATGGCTTAAAACTTCTTAAAGAAAAGAAAACTTAATTGCTTATTTTTCTTCCTTAATACAATTAAATAACATAAATTTTGAAATGCTTAGACTATTGGTAAAAAGTGGTAAAATTGACAAAGCCACATAACTCTACCAAACATCACAGTATTACTCTGGGCTAATCTCAAGATTGGCTGAAAATTTCATCATAATCGCTCCTGCCAATCTTGGAATCCATTGGGAACGTTGATTTTCATAATATGCGATACAAGTATATAGTAGTACTAGCATTTCCCGCCGCTTCGCACGCGTTCTAAAGACCGGAAACCAAACTTCTTTCTGAGTCGTGCGTACCTCATAAAACTAACGCTCGCCCTTCCCGTGTTTGCGACATTTTTCATTGATGCTCCACTACTATTAGTTGTAGCGTGCTGTAATATAGCCTATAGCCTTCGTGGCTACGGGGTATCCAACACAAAAAGGATTTTTCAATTCGGACCAGTAGTTCCTGAGATTCGCGCGTTCAACCAAACAAACAAACAAACTCTTCAGCTTTACAATATTAGGATAGATATAGAAAACAATACCTTACAGGTTGGATCGTACACAAAGGAATCCTACAATGGCACGTTATTAGATTATTTAATGGATCAGTCAATCACAGAGAGGGACTCTGGGGTACGCATAGCATATTACGTCGCGAATATTATAGTCGAAGCATTGAACGCCACGTAAGTGATAAATTGCTCGCAACATCTATTGTTAATAGTTAGAACTTATGTGTAAAGTCAAATCGTCGATATATTGTCGGTATTATATAATAAAGTTTCATCGAAATCGGATGAATGTTAAAAAAATACGAACAAACATAGAAACATATTGAAATTTATATTTTAAAATAAAATAAAATTAATATTATTGCCTCTCACTTACATACGCGTATATTCATTTTGCTCTACTTATTTTTTTAAGAAAATAAATATCTAAAATTTTATTTAATAGAGACTAAAGTTACCTACTCAAAGACAATATTATCTTTATAGTAAAAATTATTTTCAGCGAAGTAATGATACCTACCAAGCTTTGGGGTTCAGATATACACAACGACAGTATGATATCGGAGCTTAAATATGGCAGGTCGGACCTGTCCGGCGCTATTCTACGGATTATGGAGACGAGATTTGACAAATTGGACTACTTTATGCCTATATGGCCGTTTCAGTAAATTTCTTTAATAATTATATTATATTAAAAATGTTAGCTTCAATTTTGACCAATTTTTCAAAATGGAGTAACTTAATTTGGTTTTCAGTGGAAGGTTCAATTTAAATATTATTGATCAGAATCAGAAAAGCCTTTTTTTAAAGTTTATTGCCTTATGGGTTACTTTTAAATTCAAAGTAATTTCTAGAACAACAAAATTTAAACACAGTAGTGGAAACCATACTACGTAATTCTCACATGTTGCATACAAATAACATTTAAGCAATATATACTTTAGGAATCAATAAAAATTACAAAATATTTATCATAAGTTACTTTTAACTACATAGTAGAGATCGTTGCAAAATTGGACCAATGAAAATAATACTGCTCTTTGACAAACTTGGTAAATAGTACTAGCTCGTCTAGTGTTTATTATTTCGTAATTAATAGGGTAATATCGTCATGATAGTCTGAATCCATAATAACCAAAAACAAAAATTATATTAAGCAATTTATTTATTGCTAAAATTAGCAATTTACTTATTCTAAAACTCTTAGAAATAGATGACTTTTTAGGGTCGGTTTCACTTATTTGGGAGAACGTGAGAGTAACAGCAATATGTTCTTGGAACCCTTCACAGTAAACGTCTGGTGGTGTTGTTTGAGTATTTTCCTAATCCTGGCCATAGCACAGCGGGTTACGGCGAAAAGTTCCATGGAGAAGGAAGGCGCGTATATCGCCGCTCTTGCCACTTACTTACAACAAGGTTGTACTACATATATATAAATATGTATCGTAATATGTAAATATTGTATTATGTGATCAGTAGAGATGTAATGGAATCCAAAATTAATAATATTATTAAAGCTTTTCTTACTTATCTTGTTTATTTCTTTTCATCTAGTTTCTTTTCTCGGTTTCTGATACAAATCTTAAAATTTAACTCAAATCAAATTATGTATTTACAAAAAAAGTTATTTAATGAATATTATACATTCTAAAAATATTTTTGTTTTCATAGATGCGAGTGCTGTTCCTCAAGGAATATCTGGGCGATGGACTTTTGTAGTTTTGTCTATTTCCGCCATGCTTATCCATGCTTATTATACTTCAGCGATAGTTTCTGCTCTGATGAGCGCTGGCAGGAATGGGCCGGACTCTCTCACGTCGTTGGGAGACTCTAGATACGCTATAGCCTCCGAGGACTACGAATATATGCGGTTTTTAATGTTTGATGTAGGTTTTTAGAATATAAATAGTATTTTTTTAAACTCACATAGGATATACTAACAAATTATTAACCAATCTTTCCAAAATACTCTATTTTTTCTTAGTAGACTTCAACGGTTGTTAGAGATTCTATCACTTCAAATCTCCCAAATATTCAAACTGCTAAACTAAACTAAACTATAATTGTACTAAACAGGTAAAAACAAACCAAGAAGATTTAGAATATTTAAAAAAGAAGAAAATGACGTCAGAATTCTATCAAGATATACAGAAAGCGGTACCACTCATAGGAGCAGGGAACACGGCGTTTCACACCGAGTACAATCAGCTTTATCCACTTTTGAAGACGTTCACCGATGACCAACTGTGCAAGTTACAGTATGTTGATACTGTTCCAGAGGTAACGAGATAAAAAATGATGGATGAAATTTATAGAGATTATTATAGAAATAAATTATTTAATATTAAAAAAAAAACAAATTAGTTATTTTTATGGGCTTACCTTTACTTTTTTTATTTTTATTTATCTTAGTACTTTTTAGTTTTTAATTCTTGTTTCTTAGATTTACGCGAATATTCGAAATTTTAAATTTTAAATTAAACCGTTTTATCGGGTTTTGTCGCGCATTTATTTAGATTGATTCTCGACGTTTCTAATGCTTTGCCTTTGAATGATATAAAAATCTAAAAAAAATAGTTTTATTAAAAAGTTCTTTTAGTTTAATATTTGAAGTAGAATTATTCTAAAATATGTAAATATGATAATTTATGTATATAAAATTATTGTTCATTCTAGTCCTACAATATAAATTCAGTTATTTTTATTTCAGATTTTGACCTGGTTGTCGACAACCAAACGAGGCCAATGGACCAATATCTTCAAAATCATAAGCAATTGGCTCCTCGAGACTGGTATAGGCAAGCGGTTCGTCACCCGCCTGCGTTCCAAGCCGCCTCCCTGCCGCGCTGCATTATTAGCTGAAAGGGTCAATATTACCGATATCGCCCCAGTGTTAATATTTACTTTTGCTGGTGTTTTGGCGTCTCTTATACTGCTAGGTGTAGAAATATTAGTCTTTAAATTTAAAGGGAAAAGATCTGATATATTGACGTCCGATTTGGTGGAAAATACGGAGGAGTATAATGATTAAGTACAAGTAGTAGTAATTTTGCATTATTTTAAGTTTACTTTTAGATGTGATATATATGTGATGAATATTATTACTAGTAAATCACCCTTGCTACACTGTGTCTCAAAAGTGTCCACAATACAAGTGCACAATTCGAAATAAAATTGCACTTTTTTTCAAATCTCTTTCGTTTATTGCTTATCGGATGACAAAATTAATTATACGCATTTTAATTTCGTTTAAAATAGTACTGTATGTGGTGTTCATAATATTAGCTATCTGCGAGTGAAAGTCCCTTCAAAACTGATTCAGCCATTTCAGAGATTAGCCGGAACAGCCGATAGACAAAAATTAAAATTAAATTATTTTTTTGATATTAGTACCGTATACACTTTCAAATGTTTTAGTAAAAAGCTGTTAGTTTTAAATTAAAACAGATACTTCAAATTTTTTATACTTATGTATAGATGGTTTCACACCATGTTTCACATTCAAATCAGGAACTTGGCGTGAAACTGGAATTTCAAGAGTAACAAACATACACACACATAAACTTTGGCATTTATAATAAATAATACTTGTCCTATATCTTAATAATTGAAATTGTTTATATACTCATTAGTTGGTACCATAACCTATGTGAAAAATTGTAGCTGTTTAATGAATTCTATTGTATTATGTATCTTTTGTAAATCTTAATTACATCTAGTTTTCAATAACAAAATGTAATCCCCACACAAATACAATAAATATAGTAAAATTCACTTTCAAACGCCATAAGTTTTATTTCATTAAAATCATTTAATAATTCAAAATCCTCACGCGCCATCTATTTATCAAAGATCTTATCTACAAGACTCAGCATCTTCAAACAATCACGTTTAGATTTCCATTATCGATTATATTCTATTTAAATATCAGTGTGAAGTAATAAAGAAGGTGCAATGTTGTGTAAAGTACTGTAGGAGTTGGTAATAGCGAACATGCTGAAACTATCAATATTCTGTGCTCTATCGATCGCCCTGTGTTGTGCAACACCCAGCTGCCATGAATTGCACCAATCACAGGTAAGTTATTGCTACTTTTTTTTATTAATTAATTTATTTATTCATAATTTTAAACACAAATCTAAACACGAACAGTCACACAGTGCAATAAAAATCATATTTGGTTTTACCGTACACTGTGGAGTGGAATACACTTAATCACTACATAGTATAAAACAAAGTCGCTTTCTCTGTTCCTAGATCCCTTTGTATGCTTAAATCTTTAAAACTACGCAACGGATTTTGATGCGGTTTTTTTAATAGATAGAGTGATTCAAGAGGAAGGTTTATATGCATAATTAGCGGATCCCGCGGCTTTGCCTGTCCCAAATCTAGGGAAGAGCTCGAGCGAACCTAGGGCGAGTCGCTAGTATGTTATATTTCGTATTCAGCCCTTTTTAACGTCCCACAGCTGGGCACGGGACTCTCTTCAATATGAGGGATCATAGTCCACCATGCTAGTCAAGTGCGGGTTAGCGGACTTTACATGTCTTTCGAAATTGCTAGGTTCTCTCAGACATGCAGATTTTTCTTTAGTTACAGCTTCGATACAGTTTCTCAGTGGACTTCTAGAAAAAGCACCGTAGTGTCAATTATAAATAAAAAAAGATAAGAAAAGTAGTAGAAGTTAAAAGAGAAAGAGAGAATAATAAAATATTGAAATCTAGGATTGTGTAACTGTACAGACCCAAACTATATACATTAATAACTAAAATAATATAAAAAGAGGTTCTTTTGTTTACAATTTTAAGGCTAATATTCCTTAAAGAATGCGAATATATTTTACGAAACGTATTTTTTTTCAGTTGGCATCGCTCAATGATCGGATGACTCAAATGATCAATTCGTTGTACACCTCACGTAAGTTCAAAATCGATTATGAAGCTAAATGTAAATAAACAATACACCTTTGTCGATCTTGCAATTTTAAATACAGAATATTTTGAATGAAAAAATGTTGCAAAGCAATTAATTAATTGCACTTTGTGAATTTCGCAGTAATTTAAGGCGACATGATTAGCTCAGTTTATAGTGGCCCAATTTAATGTTCGAACAGTCGCGGGTTCGATTTCCGCTGGAAGCATGCATTTGTGTGATGAGCACGAATGTTCAGACCGCGTTTCACTACGCCTCTTTCGGGAAATATATAATAATTTCGATATTTTTAGAAAAGACATATCGTTAGAGCCATTTCATACGAATACACGAAAATACATACATGAAGTAAATTCATAATATAAGTAAGTAAGTAAGTAACTCTTTATTGTACACCCGAAAACAGAATAAAATAAACAGAAACACAGAAAAATATAGGAAAAAGTACAAGAGGCGGCCTTATCGCTAAAGAGCGATTTCTTCCAGGCAACCTTTAGGTGTAGGAAAATGATATAAGAAAGAGGGGGCGCGAAAAGTAAATAAAGAAAAAACTAGGATGTAAATTTATAAAATATGCTTATCATAAAAATAAATAAATAGAATACTACTTACATATATAATATACTTATAATGTACATACTATATCAATAAATATATATATATATATATAGACATATATAAATATAAATAAACATACACATACACAAGAATTGCACATTTAATATTATTATACAATATACCATATGTATGTAAGTATTTATTTATGTTTATTTTTATAATTACAGCTATAACTGCCAAAACTCAGCCGCCATCGACGCCTCAATCGAGTTCCAATGCCACTCCCAGCGACTACACTTATGATACCTCATACTATCACTACCCATACGCTGCGCCTCAAGTTATATATGTATCTCCACCATCCTATCCACCACCTACACCAAATACTCCTCTAGCACCAACTAAAGCACCAACTTACTATCCTTACATTCCAGACTATCCTGAAGTGCCTAAACCAACATGGTTACGCTATTATGATCAATATCCTCCTCCTCCCACATATCCGTCACTACCTGTTCCTTATCCATCACCTCCCCCATTAGCGCCAACTGCTGCACCTTATCCGCCACCCCCTACTTACTTACCTCCTCCAATGCCCCCTCTCGCTCCAACTCCTTATCCCCATTATTCATATTCTTGGGATAACTATCCTGAATATCCTAAGCCAGTGTATCCGCCGCCTCCCCCTGTATACCCTCCTGTACCAACATATCCGCCGTTTTATCCCAGACAACCTGAAGTGCCGCCTATGCCTTATTATGCTTAATATTTAAGTTCTTAAATAATGTATAGATTTTGGAATTATCTGTCAGATTAAATAAATTATTATAAACTATGAAAATGTTTGATTTTCATTGTTAAACTTGCGATAAATTAAAAAACCATATTATAATTAAATGTTATTTACATAAAAAGTTAATTTTTATTGTTAACCGTAAAGATCTTATTACATATTTTACATACATTTTTCCAGAATTGGTTATGTTTACGCCATAAAAATACCTTCAGTGATGATAAAATTATTAAAATAAGAGGTAACTTTATTTATCTAAGATTACACTTCATACAAATATTATGATGATTTGATTTTTTGATTTGATGACATCATTGTAATATAGCTATTCATCATCAGCCCTTTTTAACGTCCCACTGCTGGGCACGAGCCTCCCACAGTACGAGGGGGATCAGGCCATAGTCCACCGCGCTGTCCTAGTGCGTATTGGCGGACTTCACATGTCTTTCGAAAACTTGCTAGGTTTTCTCAGACATACAGGTTTCCTCACGATGTTTTCCTTTACCGTAAGACAAGTGGTAATCATGATAGAAATGATTCGCACTTGAAAATGTCAGAGGTGCGAGACCCGGATTTGAACCCGCATCACTCGGTTATCCAAGCGAGCGCGTTAACGCTGGGCTACCACTGTCTATTCGCTATTACCTTATATTAATTAGGAAAACTTCAAGATTTCAACAACTAATAACTTCATGGTTAGTCTAGTTCACTCATCTCATCATATATATATCACTCATCACTACATAGATCCTTAAACTACACAAAGGATTTTGACGCGGTTTTTTTTTTATGGTAAAAAGGGGGCAAACGGGCAGGAGGCTCACCTGATGGGAAGTGATCACCTCCGCCCATGGACATCTGCAAGTCAGGCTTGCAGATGCGTTGCCGGCCTTTCAGGAAAGGGATGGAGGAGGGAGGGAAGTGGGAGGAAGGGGGGAACGAAGGCGGAGGATGAAAGGAAGAGGGAGGGGGGAAGGAGAGTGGGCCTCCCGGACTCTCACTCACCGGACGAAACGCGACAGCATAGCTGCCACGCCGGTCTTCTGTGAGAGAGTGGTACTAATGAACTATACGGGGCGTGCCGGCCCATTTGGTTGCTACCCGAAGGTAACAAGCATGGCACTACCACTTTAATAATAGATAGAGTGATTCAAGAGGAAGGTTTATATGTATTACTAGCGAAACTCACTCGCGCTTAATCTAGGGACAAGCCCAAGCGTAGCGAGGGCGACTCACTAGTTTACCATAGTCCAATAATCAAACCTGTAGCAACCAAACTGCACTAACAACTGAATACGATCAAAAACTAATCTCATACAAATAATATTTACACAATATTTACATAAATGTGACATGTTTTATCAGAATGTGTAACTCTTGCGCTGTAATTGTAACATTTCTACAGAACGAATTTCCTAATTTGATAATGTCTAGTATATAATACTACCCGGTTTGTTAAACAAACCATAATTTATTCATCATGGGAGCTTTCTACTTAGTTTTAGCTTTACTTATTCAGGTAAATAAAATATTTTGTTGATAAATGTGTTAAAATAATTTCTTATATTTAGTTAATTATGACCAATACTATATTAAATTTTAAAACCGTATGTTGTTTTCAGAATTCGTTTGCAGAAATTAATATAGATGTTGAAAGTAATGATCTAGAATCACGTGATATTTTAAAGACGAAACCCGATGACGATATTGATGTGAAAGAATACCAAAATGCGCCTAAAGACTGGATGGATTTATTTATTGGTACGAATAGCAACATTTACCCAACATCTTCATCAGCTTTAATGGCACAGGCTACGTTTTCTGACAAATCACCAGAGGAACAACTTGAAGAAATAAAAAGCATGGCAAGTGAAATCACTAAAGCCATACAAAACGAAATGGCTAACCTTCTCTCCTATGCGATATCCATAACAGGCAATGAAGAACCTGATAATAAAGGAAGAAAAAAGAGATCTATCGAATCACCTATGGATAGCACAAAGCTTGTAATGAGGCTGTTGAAACATATTAAATGTAACAATGAATATCAAAATATTGCTATAGAAAAAATGATGACTGCTCAGGAAATTGCAGATAAATATGGAATTGAATTCAATCCTGATCCAGAAATGCTCTCAGATCTCGCTGTAGTAGCTAACGAGCAAGCTAAAGAAATGTCTCAAATTCTAAAAGATGCGTGCGATCTTAAAAATTCAACACATAACGAAACTCCCTTAGCTAACATAACAAACAAGTTAATGGATTGTGCTGAGAAAGCATCTGTTCAAAACAACACAACCCATAATGTTCCAAGTGGCGTTCACGACCATATCCTCTACGCAGAACCTGGATTCACTGACCCTGATTCTTTTTCAAAGTACAACTATTATTACAATTATCCATATGAATCCCAAATAATGTCCCCACCCGTACACCATGAACATTATCCCGTAACTCCTCGACCAAGTTTCTATGATTACATTTCAGTAAGCCCAACACAGGATTACTATCCGTATTGTTCTGTCGAACCTGCTACCACTCATACCATCATTCTGCCAATAGATGAACCAGTGATTCATGAACCAGAGTTGGCAGGAGAGGAGTATGAAGAAACGATTTCGTCTAAAGTTTTCGTTGATCACGAAGAACCAGGTGTGTCTACAGTGAATCATGTAATGACGTATACGCTTTCAGAAAAAGCTCACTTCAGATCTCCTCAAGTAGAGAGCTTACCGCAGCAAATGCAATATTACTTCTTTTTAATGTAACTTATTCTATTGTAGCTTTGTTTTTTGTTAGTTTTTTGTATTATTAACTAATAAATATTAACAGAAATGTTGACATATTTTTATATATTATAAAATTCTTGACGGATTTTGGCTTTTTTGAGTACTTATGAAATACCATAAATCAAATCAAATCAAATCAAAATATTTTATTCAGCATAAAAATTGTTACAATTTCTTACTGAACGTCATGAGTCTACCACCAGTTCGGAAAGAAGAAACCTCTGACCTGAGAAGAACTGGCGAAAGAAACTCAGCGGGACTAATTTTTTTTTTATCGTATTCTCACTCTTTTTTTAAATTAAATTGTAGATTAACAATAATTCTATATGTTGAAATAGCCTGGCGGCGATCACATCATTCCCAAGGCGTACTGTCTTCTAAAAAGTCGTTAATCGAATAATAGCCTTTAGTACACAAACGTTCCTTCACAATTTTTTTAAATTTGGCAATAGAAGCTTTTTGAACGTTTTCTGGGATCCTGTTGTATAGACGTATACATTGTCCATAAAAAGAGTTACTGACTCGGCGTAAGCGAGTCACAGGCATTACAAGTTTATGTTTGCTCCTAGTATTAATGCTATGCATGTCGCAATTCTTGGGAAATTCGTGTATATTTTTATGAACATACATAACATTTTCGTACACGTATTGGGAAGCAACAGTCAATATTTTTATTTCTTTAAACTTTTCTCTTAATGATACTCTAGGTCCTAAACTATATATGGCACGAATAGCTCTTTTCTGCAGGACAAAAATGGTATTAACGGTAGCTGCATTACCCCATAATAGGATTCCATACGACATAATACTATGAAAATAACTAAAATATACTACGCGAGCTGTATCTACGTCTGTAATAAGTCTAATTTTTTTTACCGCAAACGCTGCAGAGCTGAGTCTTTTCGCTAGCCCCTCAATATGGAGATTCCACTGTAATTTCGAATCTATGATGATACCTAGGAATTTAGTTGATTCTATCGGCCTTAACATCTCTCCACCCAATACTACACCATTATCAGCAATTTTAACATTAGGTGTTGTAAATTTTATTAATTTTGTTTTTTTGTTAATAACATTTGCCCGAGTATGATTTTTTCAAAAATTTTACTAAATGTTGGGAGTACTGAAATTGGTCTAAAATTATTGGGGTCTAAGGTACTACCTGATTTAAAAATAGGAATGACTTTACTGTGTTTCATTAGATCAGGAAAAACACCATGTTCTATACAGCCATTAAATATAGTAGCAAGATGAGGCGCAACAACATCAATTATCGAATTAACAACTTTTACAGATATACCCCATAGATCAGCTGTTTTCTTGAGGTCCAGACTTCTGAAGGCTACCATTATGTCTTTGGGGTTTACTTGTTTAAATTTAAATATAACATTACATTCTTTGACGTTTTTCTTTAGCAAAAGTTCGGCAATGTCGGGAGACGAATTAAGTGATTGCGTTGTTGAAAGTGGAATGTCAGTGAAAAATTTTTCAAACTCAGATGCAACTTCTCGGTCTGAAGTAATAAAATTTTCATTAATATTTAACTTAAAATCGAAGCTGCGATCTGCGACTCTTCCACTTTCACAAGCAATTATGTTCCATGTCATTTTGATTTTATCATGCGCATTTCTTATTTTATCTTTAATATACAAGGATTTTGCCATGGAACATACTCTTCTAAACAATTTGGAGTAGGCAGTTACAAAAGAAGCGAAAGCTATACTATGATTATAGGTTTTTTCATTGTACAATTCATATAGCCTTCGCCTGCTCTTGTATATGCCAGGAGTTGCCCATTCACCGAATGTCAAGAGACCCCCTGAATTGACTGTTTTAGAAGTAAATATTGTAGAAAATTCTGTTTTTACTAATTTAAATAAAGAGTTATATAAGTAGTTGGGGTCATTAATGTAGAATAAATAGGGAAGTTTTGCCACAATATTACCTCTGAACTTCTCCATACGTGTAGTATTTATAGGTACAAAAGTCTTTTTTAAGTTATTTTTGTTGGTATTTAAAGAATAAGAAAAGGAAGCAAACTGGCCACAATGGTCGGAGCTTAACTTATTAATAATTGCTTTAGAATATGGTTTACAGTTTGTAAATATGTTATCTATACATGTAGCACTGGTAGCAGTGATCCTAGTTGGCTCAGTAAATAAGTTATGTAGGTTATATGATAGAAGCATAGATTTAAATCTAAGACTTGTATTAGAATTATCTAATAAATTAATATTAAAGTCCCCACATAGAATAATAACCTTATTAGTAATATTTAATTTTAACAAAACTTCTTCCAGTACTTTCTCAAAGTACTCATATAACCCACTAGGAGGTCTGTATACGCATACAACAATGAAGTGCTCAAGCTCTACGCAGGCTAGTTCAATAGTTTGCTCAACAGAGAGGCTCACAATATCTTTACGTTCTTTATGTTTAAAAAGTTTACTTATAATTATTAAAGAGCCGCCGCGTATAGCTTTCTCTCTGTTAAACATACTAGCTACCTGGTGACCGCTGAAGTTAAATATGGACTGGGAACTACAAAGCCAGTGTTCAGTTAAACATAAAATATGAATATTTTCGCCATTCATAAATAACTCCAGTTCAAGATCCTTGCCTAACATGCCCTGTATATTTTGGTGCACCAGGTTTACAGTTTTTAAATTTTTACAAGTGGGGGCATTTCTTACTAAGTTATTATGACATTTATTTGATTTAGTGTCATAACTTTTTAATATGCTAGAGGTATCCTCTGTTGTCTTAATAATTAATTTAAATGCTTATTTGGAATAGATTCCACATCATAAAATGTCATATTACATTTTTGCTCAATAGGAGCAAATGTCAACGTAACCAGATTATTGGCTATGTCAATTTGTATATAATAAGATAGCACAGATGCTATCTGTCGTTTAAAATAATATGGTAGGCTCAGCCTACTATATGTCAACATATAATTATTATTTTTCCATAAATTATTTATGTCAATAACATCAATTTGTGGAACGCTTCACGATTTTGCATAGATACTCGTAGTTATCCCAAAGACTTTAAATTTTTCGGACATTAAAAAATATATAGCACTAGAGTTTTAGCGTTCAAGAACCACTCAATCAAGATGGCTAACTTTATTATATTGAAATACATTACTCATTAGTGTTGCACCTTCACCAATCGGACTATGAGAGGCTGTGGCCTAGTTCCCTATAGGATATCACTCATGACTCTATTCAAGGAGAGATGATGATGATGTTACTGATATATACATATTTTAGTGAGTCTGATCGAATCTAAATAAAATAATTTTATTAATTTAAGTAAAGTTTATTTATAAAATAATATTATACAAACATATCTACATTGCATTCTCTTTGGTTACATTTGGCACTTAATTATTGACTGGCGAATCACTCGGTATAATTATTAGTACTATATGTTTTATGTACGAATACAAAAATATGATTTTAAAATATGCGATTTATTTCTAAAATAATTTGAAACTTTACTTAATCGATACATAATATAATAATTTATCTATATCTAAGCATAAGATACAATTGTACTAATATAATTATATTGTAATGTGTATGTAACGCACATTACGTAGCCTGATAGCTTATTTTTAATTAAGATTAATTTTTAATACAACGCTTGTTTTTAAAAACTGGTACTTATAATATAAAGATCTAATATCTATTTAGTCAAACTAAATAAGCTCTGAGATAGACTTCGTAAAAAAATATTTGGTCTGTAGTGAAAATACCCGAAGATGTAAAATTATTGTCTACCCACATTATTAGTGATTACCCAAAATATAATATTAGATTTTTTGTAAATATCGATCGATCGATAAAAAGACTAGTAAAAAATTAAAATAAAATTGTAGAGCACAAAATGCTCAATATCTCAATATATACATTTCTAGACTTAGAACCGCGGCTTCGCGCGCGTTCTTAAGGCAGGAAACCAAACAGTTTTTGCAACATTTTTCATTGTTGCTCCGCTCCTATTGGTCGTAGCGTGATGTAATATAGCTTATAGCCTTCCTCGATAAACGGACTATCCAACGTAAAAAGAATTTTTCAATTCGGACCAGTAGTTTCTGAGATTAGCGCGTTCAACCAAACAAACAAACAAACTCTACAGCTTTATAATATTAGTATAAATAAGTATAGATAATATATGCTCAAAAATATAGCTCAAAATAGTTATAAGAATTCTTATTTATTCACATTAATATCAATAATTTTAATATCAGATTTTTTTTCTTTCTCATATGACTGTAAAATTTATCTCGTTAGAACTTATTTAATTTGACTTTATTCGTAAATAAATTTAATACTACATGTGACATCACTTTAAAAGGCTCATAGGTAATTAATAATTATAATTATACATAATATAATAAATATATAGTATTTTTTTAAGCTATATACTAAAAATTAATTTTATAATTTGATTTATCTTTGGTTGATAACTAACAAAACTTTGTGTATGTTTTGCTTTTAAAAAAGTAGTTAAAAAGATAAATTAGAAAGTTTTCATCAAATTTCCGCCATTTTACCATTTACAACCATGTTTTACTGTATAATAGATGGCGTTGTTGTTTTTCTCTTCCTTAGTCTAATTTCTATTTTTTGTTATGAGTAGATTTTATATTCATTTATTTTTTTTCTTTCATAAAACGTTTAAAAATTGTAAAAATAAAAAAAAAATTGAGAGGCTAACTTCAGTGAACCCGAATAATATTATAAATTGCAGATTGCGAATCGATGCCATCTTACGTCTGTTTCTAACAAACAAAAATATTACGAGAAACTGCTCATATTAGTTACAATACTAACAGTATTGTATAAAAAATATTCGATAACTTTTTAATAATTATATTATCTGGTAACATTATAAATATCATACAATATTTTATTTTTATTATAAAATAATCTTGTTCGCCAAAATATTTGTGTTAATTTTTATCAAATATAAAAATAAATATGATAAAATTATAAATTCACTAAAACTAAAGATATAATATTAAATGCTTCAAACTTATCTGACCCGGTGGCCAAGAACTAACTAGGTGTCGCCATATTAAAATGTCATTTTCAACCGACTTCCAAGTAGAGGAAGTTGTGTTTTTTATTAGATTTTATTAATTCAGATTTTCATTTAGTGTAGATTGTAGGGATTGATTTATTATTCCTTATTATGTCATGAATAATAATGACTAAAATAGCAAACTAATATTTCGATTAGTCCAGTCTTTATGCATTTGGACTATCACAAAAATTAAAAAACGCTATACTAAAAACAACAGTTGACGGATCAGATAAGTTTGTAACATTTTATTGCGAGATGTCGATATCTTAATAATGAATATCACAATTATTAAATAATATAAGTTATCTGTGCGCGTAGTACGCTGTGTACGCGCTGTTGTGGCCCGAGTGCGGCTGGTAGCTGGGAATGTAAATAGATGCAATAAATATTTTAAAAATTACATATAAATACTTACTTGTACATATTACAACACTAGCGAGTCAGCTTTCAAAGATATTGATAATAATTCGTAATTAAAATTGAAAAAAGTAAATAAATATATTATTAAAAATTTTCTAGTAGGTACATGTTCCGATGTATATCTCTCAATAGAAAATAAAAACTTTAAATCTTAATAATACAACGACAATAGCAAATTTTCATTATAATGAATAATTTTTCTCCGAATTTGTAAAGTTCGATAAAATCTATGTTCTTAAGTTAGTTGATTTGCGAAAAAAATTATCGTATACCATGTTCCATGTGCGCAACACTAGCAGCAGGTTCAATGCATGTTTGTATATTTCAAATAAGTATATCTAATATGTATGTAACACATTAATGTTTTTAATATTTGAATACCTCATTGTAACTACTATTTTTGGAAATAAAGATATTATACGTATAATGGTTAAAGCCGTTTTGACGAAACGTTTGGCTCAGTAATTGGCCACTACCTTCTGCGCCAACGGTCGCGGTTCGAGTCCCGCTGGGGGCATTCATTTGTTGAGCACGAATGTGTGTTCTCTAGTCATGGGTGTTAATATTTATGTTATGTATGTATTTAAAAATTTATATGTATAAATTTTATCTGGTATCCGTAACACAAGCTTCGTAGCTTACAACGGAACTAGATGGCGCTGTTGTAAAGAAGTCCTAACATATTTATAAAAAAAAGCCTCACCGCACGGGATGCGCGTGCGCGTACAGCGGGCCGCTGGCGCTGGGCTCGGCGGCGTAGGGCGCGGCCAGCGGGCACGCGTCCTCGCGCCGCCGCGCGCGCGCCGCGCTCTGCTCCGGCGGGCTGCGGTATTGTGTGGTTTATATTTATATTTATAATTAAACTTATAACTACTACTAATGTACCCGCGGCTTCGCCCGCGTTCATTTTTTTTATTGCCAATCAACCTCATTGGGTTGATCTGTAGAAAAAAAAATTGTCTAAAAAATAAAATAAAAAAATTTAGGGGTGGACTACCCTTAACATTTAGGGGGATGAAAAATAGATGTTGGCCGATTCTCAGACCTGCTCAATATGCTCACAAAATTTTATGAGAATCGGTCAAGCCGTTTCGGAGGAGTATGGGAACGAAAATTGTGACACGAGAATTTTATATATAAGATTAATTTTAATTAATTTTTAAATTAATAATAAAATTACCTTAAACAATGTATTAAATAAAAAAAAAGGGTCAGCTAAATATTTGTTTGCCTTTCACTGAGATTGAATGGCCACGTACTTAGCAGCTTTAACCCCCCTGCTGACAACCTTACCCCCGTTGAATAGCTTGCCGACATTTTTTTTATAAATTAATTATTGATGAATAGATTGTTGTGTATTAGTTTCATTCGATCTGAAATGAATCTAAATTATTTGTTTTATCAGGTTTATGTGACTGCTGACGTGTAATCCACCGTTATCTATGCTGCTGACTATTTTTGTATTGTTTTCTATTATGCAAACAATCACTCAACAAATTATTAAACGACCTGAAAACGTTTTTTTACATAATCGAAATTTTTTATCTAGCCCGTCCACCCATTTTGAGCCTGCTGACTTTCATATCACTAAATTACTGCTACTCGTAATAAACATTTGATTTCACCATGAATTAATCGACTGAAAATGATTATGTGATTTGCAACGCTACCTCCCGGACTATAGCCCTCTACTGTGACCACGTTTGTTATATAAAATTTTCAAAACCATTTTAAAAAACCGCAAATAAAAACAAAATAATGTTTTCTAAAATATTTTGTTATTAAGAGATACTCTTTTAAAGTCCGAGTCCCACAGAAGTCTCTCTCCGCCTGTATAGAAATTATATTAAGCATTGACGTTTATTTATTTATTTAGAAATCCTTTATTACACCAAAAATTAAATAAAAATACAGTACAAATACGTCTTACAAAGAAAACATTCTGGTATAAGGGCGGCCTTATCACTTAAAGTGATTTCTTTCAGGCAACCTAGAAAACCGTTGAGCCGAAAATTTATATTTACTGCAACAAATTATATTTTAATCATCAACTCGTGATGAATTAGAAAAAAGTGGAAAAAAAACTATGCCTATTAAAATCTAAAAAACTAACCGACCTATTTATAAACAACGCCCTCTAGGCGGAGTCGTATTACTTGCTAATACTTTATTTTGACAAGCAACGACAAATGACGTCTATATATTAGTCAGATTAATCGATACCGGGAAGTGGTGAAAAAATGTTTTTTATCCATCCCAAGTTTACACATATGGCGAATATGACTTGATTGATGATACATTTGTTTTTAGAGTCGGACACACACGCTGAAGATTTCGATATGATGAAACTTGTGAATAAAAAACGTCATATAAAAACTTTTTGTTTGTTATTTCGTAGTATTTTTTTTAAATAAAAAAATTTGCAAAGTCTTGTTCAAATTTAAAGTAATTTCATATTCGATTAGAAAAAAAATCATTCCGATATGATATACATATATGAGAGATCTTTAAACGTACCTAATTGGTACTTCTAGTACGAATAAGCAGACGTTACTTATTTATATTAATAAATATTTATACAATCAAAACAGTTGTCAGGCTGTCAGTGCAAGAACAGCCTAACAAACATTTTTTGCACCCATATTTTACATCCATTAACATAAAAATTTAATCACCCTTATTGTGTTGTAACGCTTAGGATAGATTTTTCACTTTTACTTTCAAACAAAAAAGTAATTCAAATCGGTTAACAAATAACGGAGTTCTGTGAAAATAAACATAAAAATACAACTAAATTGCTTCCCTCTTCCTTTTTGAAGTCGGTTGAAAAAAAAGTAACAATCATATTATTCATAATGTCTACTCAAAATAACGAATAACATGAAAATAAATATTTAAAAACACATGACAAAAAACCACGCTACTATTTGTGACTTAGACATTTATTTCAACAAACTCCGTTTACATAACTCTTTTGGTTCAACACATAACTCACTAAATACCTACTATTCTAAATCGTTATAGGAAGAGCTTTCTTAAAATATACGATAAACTTTGTGTACATTAGCGTGTTTAATTTTATTAGTAAGTTTGGAGCTTTACGAATCTCTCATTGGTGGAAAGTAAACAGGTAAATTGTTGAATATAAACATTAAACCTCACCGTCAAATTATAGCGCGGTAGAGATTTATGCTGAATTAATCGGCCAATGCAATATCTGGTATAGAGGTGTTTACGTAAACACTGGTTTTACAAAGTAGTGTTTGTACTTATGATTCGTGTTTAAAAAAAACTAGGTACATATTGATCTTTACTATCGACACACCCACGCTCTGCTCGGGTTCGTCACTTCGCCAATATCTTTCTCATCATCATCATCATCAGCCCTTTTTAACGTCCCACTGCTGGGTACGGGCCTCCCTCAGTACGAGGAGGATCAGGCCATAGTCCACCGCGCTGGCATAGTGAGAGTTGGCGAACTTCACGTCATGTCTTTCGAAAACTTGCAAGGTTTGCTCAGATATGCAGGTTTTATTACGATGTTTTCCTTCACCGTAAGACAAACGGTAGTCATGATACGTGAAAATATCAGAGGTACGAGACCCGGATTTGAACCCGCATCACTCGGTTATCCAAGCGAGCTACCACTGTCACTGTCAAAAAATATCTTTCTCAGATATGACTCTATGAGATATTTTCTCTTCTATAGCATTTATTTTACTGCGAGAGATTATACCAAAATTTATCAAAATCTGTCCAGTGGTTTTCTAGTAATGCTGTTACAGACAGACAGATATCTATTCTAAAAACTATACATTCGGCCTCTGTATCGATAATAATGACTATTTTAATAAAAAAATCTAAAAATAATAAATATATACATATTCGACTCAGAATTTAATATACCTATAACCTAATCTATGTATAGGTTTCTTGTATATCTACGAAAAATGCGCCACGTAGGTCGATGGAATTCATTAATTAACTTTTTTATTGGCACTAATATTATAAAAAAGTAAAGTTTTTAAGTCTGTAAAAATATAATATGGTTAATCTCAAAATACTTTCCGAAAAACTGCTCTGATTTTTTAAACCTAGTGCTAGAGACAGATAATAAATTATTAATGTTTCGATAAATATGCCTTCTGTTAAAACTCTATCAAACTTAACTTTTTTTTGTTGTATATTTATGTTCGCGTACTTTTTTATGTTCGCGTCATGTAAAAAGAACGCTGGCTGTCAAGTTGCGCAGAGGCGATTTATCAGACAATTTGGTGGTAAGACGCGGGGCGCGGGACGGCGAGGCACGCTATTGGCCCGTCAGTTCAAAATACCATCGCGCACACAAAAGTTATTAATTACGAAATGATTTTATATAAAAAATAGTGAAAAAATATTTTTGACGTATATTGTTTTATAAAGAGAGATTCTGATAATAATGCAGTTAAAGATTTAAAAAAATATATTAAACGAAATAATTTAATTTTTTGTAAGTAGATTAAACATTCTACAATGAATAAAACATATTTTGTTACTTAATAGAATTCTATTTAATGACATTCTATCTAATATATTTTTCAATGTACGGACCAATAATCAATATACATCGAGAGTGAAAGGCTAGTTCAAAGATAAAAGAATAGGTTTAGGAATTTCGTATGCGAATGTACCGATGCGCAAACACACCCCCCTCTACTTTCTTCCAGCATTCTTTTTACATGACGCGAACTGTAATATGCTTTGATTTTTTATACAAAATTAAAATATTTCAATAAGACTTACCTAAATTATTTTAAAGTGAATAATGTGCGTTTTAATACAACTCCATCACCATTGCGATAAAACTGTTCTATAGACACTATCTACTAAAGAAGTATTAATAACAAACAAAAAAATTTACGACATATAAAATCTCTTTGGTAAACTAATAAAACGACACTAAAAACCAGCATGAAGAGACCTTTCATGTTGTCATAAACGTTTCCATTAATTATGAAAAGAATTAACCAAATATATGACCGCATGAACGTTGAATTGAAAAAACTTGCTACTTCTCCTGGGTTCGCTAGGGCGTCTTTTAGACATACCTTTTTATGATTTATTTCAAATATATAGCTAGCTTAATGTAGGTATTAGGTATGAAAATATAGTTCATTGTGGTTTGAAAGATGCCCTGATACCTTTAATCTTTCAATAATATTACTGCTCTTATAAATGCGAAAACTTGGATGGATGTTTTATGCCCGAATGGCTAAACAGAAGTGAATGAAATTTTCCACAGAGATAGATTATAGTTCGAAGTAGCACATAGGTTACTTTTTAACTGAAAAATTTAATGTAATATTATGGGATATGTACCTTTGTTTTTATTTTACACATAACAAGATCGACATCTTTACCATACTAACCATTTAAATAAAACATACGTAGGAATAAACCCAAGCAAAGCGAGGATGATTAACTAGTACTTAGTAGTGTATAAAAAATCCAAGTGACATGCACATGTCATTGACAATTATATTGGCGGGAAACGCGAGACGTCCGCCATAACTGTCAAACTCTTTAGTCTATGGCCGAGTCGTAAAAGTAAATCGTCCCCGGCTGCCGACGCCGACTCGAACGGAACGAGTGCACATAAAATATAATCATTTACGTACGCGACTGATTCATGGTGTTGTGACGTGATCTGAGAAATGTGGTGTTCGTTTATTTTATTGTTTATGGTTTTTTTTGTAATAAATTAGTTTATAATCTAATTAGTGAATTTTTAATTTTAAATGATTTTTATTTGATTTTTGTCAAATTTTTTATAATAACAATAATATGTGGTAGATATCCCATATAATATTTTATTTAACACAAGAGTGAGGCTCTTGCTTCACTCGGGTTTGTCCCCTAGGTCCGTTATAACTTTTTTTTTATTTAATCTAATTCTTTTGATAAAATATAATTACTAATTAGCATAAGTTACTCCTTATAACATCGGCTATATGCCAATGAAAATTCTGTCAAGATCGGTCAAGCCATTTCTGAAGTTAACGGAACAAACCAACAGACAGACAGAGTTATTAAAAATGTTGTTTTTCTATAAAGTTATAAATAAAAATATATAATTATACATTTAGTAAAGAGCTGTTATTTTAATATTACAAACAAATAGGCACTTCAAATTTTATTTATAGATATACAGACAAGCATATTTAACTTCATAATATACTCACCAGTCATCAGGATCGCAATCTCTGAAGCCCTTCGCGAAGGGATTGCTCGCTATTTTCAGTTGTGTTATCTGTAAAATATATTTATTTGAATATTATTAGTAGATTTTATGTTAGTAGTTAAGTATTTTTATTGGTTAAACAAAAAATTAAATTAATAATAGAGTGAATAAGGTTTTAATAAATGATTATTAGTCCCAATAATTAAGTACTTTTTAACTTTACTTTGCGCAAGTCTAATTTTTATACTCTTACTCTTATTAGTATATTTACAATCTGTAACAGGTGGTTAATTAAAAAGTAATCGTAATTCTATAATAGTGTTTTATTAAAAAAAAAAGTGCGTGTATACAATGTACACATGTCAGAAGTAAAACTTCTTTGGCAAACTAATTTTTAAATCTCTTTTATATTTATACTAAATAAGATCTAAGACGGGGTTCCGTCTTAAAGCTCGTTGGGAGAGGGAGATGGTGCGAAGGTGACACCCACGAGTTAGACATAGTAAGAAATGTCACTGACTCGCGGTGGGCGAGATCTAACTAAGACTAACTCTTCCCCGTCTCTGAGCGCCTGGTACTATAGACTTATTTTTTCGTTTCATTGACTTTGAAATCACAACGATTCTCAAGAAGTTTCACTTCAAAAGTCAAAGAACCGATTATTAATCTATTCTACTCACTCTATGGTTCTGGTAAGCGGTGACAGCGGTGAAGCCGGTCTCGGGGAAGACGAAGGTGCGGTAGGGCACCGCGCCCGGCGCCGCCGCGTGCGCCGCGCCCGGTAGGAATACTACGTGCAGTCGCGGCTGGTAGCGGTGCATTGAGTTCAGGATGATCTGAGACACCCATTGTTTTTAAATATGGCTGCCAAATACTATGAGCTAAAATTTATTAATATTATATATTATACTAGCTGATACCCGCGACTTCGTCCGTGTTACTTTTTTTTTCAAATCAAATCAAATCAAAATATTTTATTCAGCATAAAAATTGTTACAATTTCTTACTGAACGTCATGAGTCTACCACCAGTTCGGAAAGAATAAACCTCTGACCAGAGAAGAACTGGCGAAAGAAACTCAGCGGGACTAATTTTTTCTTCTCTCTCTTTTTCCAATTAAATTGCGAAATAACAATAATTGTAATAAGTGTGTTGAAATAGCCTGGCGGCGATCACATCGTTCCTAAAGCGTACTGTCTTCGAAAAAATCGTTAATGGAAACGAAGCCTTTAGAACACAAACGTTCCTTCACAATTTTTTAAAATCCCTACTAATATTATAAATGTGAATGTAAGTTTGTTTGTTACGCTTTCACGCGAAAACTACTCAACCGATTATCATGAAACTTTGTACACATATTCTTGGAGGTATTAGAAGTAACATAGGATGCTTTTTATTAAAAAAAACATATTTTTTACAAAAAATTAAAAAATTGTTCGTCATAAATAGGTAGCCGTGCGGTTCAGGAGTGTATTAACGATGGGTTCTGAAATAGCTAGAGTAATTTTGAAGAAATTTTCAGGCATCCTACAGATCAACCCAATAAGGTTGATTAGGAATTAAAAATATGAACGCGGGCGAAGCCGCGGGTACAGCTAGTAAATAAATAAACTCACATGTCCATTATCGTCGAGCTGGTTGTTAGTCAGCTTGAGCTTGTCGAAGGAGACGAGCTGGCGCGTCCAGTGCGCGCCGGCGGCGGGCGAGTCCGGGTGCACGTGTATGCGCGGCGGCGACACCGGGTCCGCCTTGCCCGCCACCACCCAGCTCGAGCTGGTTTAAACAGTATAGGGGCCATTCATTACGTAAGATTAGCTATTTTCGCTAGTTTTGACCCCCTATTATAAAAAAAATAAGAATTGGCCTCCCCTCTCTTTAATATGTATTACGTAAGAGTCTAAAAGATAAAATGAATACACATTTCAATCACAATCAAACTATTAACACAATAAATCAAACTATTGTAATTTAAAGTTTATTTTTCAAAGTAACAATTTTTTGAAATGTTTATTTGTAATTTTAAAGGTACAGTACTTTTCGCTCGGTTGCCCGCGCTTTTTCAAAGTATGATTTTAACTTTGCGCATTTTTTTGATCTTACGTAAGAACTATCGAGACCCTCTTGTAAGAAAACATAAGACATGGTTGACCCCCCTAAATTGTCTTACGTAATAAATGAATGGCCCCATATCTGTGAACACTTATTTGTTTCTCTTTCTAAAGATTAATGACATCCACGACTTTCTTCGAGTTTTTTACAAAATATTCGTCTTATTTTATACTTCTTTATTACATGTAAAACATAACTTTTTCAAAAAGGCAAAATATAATGGTAAAGGATTTAAAAACCTTTTCTAAACAATTCTATTATAAGCAGCATAACATACATTAAAATAAAACATACAAACAATAATGTCTGCCATCGATCGAATGCTTGTACTTTCCGCTACTTTTCTATAAAAAACACAGCTATATTAAAAACTTACCTATGAAAAGCATATCGATATCTCTTATCGTCCAACGGCACAAAGTCCACTAGCAGGAGATAGTCCGCATTGGGCAAAAGTCCTGAAAGCCTCGCTTGCAAAGCCGGGAACATCCTTCGTCCGGCCTTCGTCACGATCATCTCAGTGCCGAGCTCGTGGAAGCTTCGCCAGAGGGCGGAAAGCTCTAGCGTGGCGCTACAACGCGCTACCGCCGGGTGTAGAGTCACGTTTTGGTTTGGAACCTATATTTTTTATAATTATTTTGTAAATTGGAATCCAGACAGCATATATAAGCATAAAATGCAAAATACATAAAAATAATACACTTAGCCAAAAATTTTTACACTTATACATAATTATAGCAGAGTAAACTTACTAACAGTAAAATAAAAACAGATATGAATAAAATGTGTAGCTACAAAATAAAAAGATTAATCAGACTCTAGTGTTTTTTTGTTTTTTTTTTCTTTAAATTATATCCAAATTTAAAAATTATGTCAAGATGCTTGTAATTTTTATAAATGTTACACACTCTAGTCAGGAAACAATTCTTGGCACATTTGGTTCTATGAAAGGGAACAGAAAAGGTATCTCTGGATCGGCTGTTAGCTCGAGGGCATTTAAAGAAAATATTAGATAAAAGATAATTACAATCGATATGGTTATGATTTTGTAAAGAAGAAGAGAATTTTTTGTAATACCTCAAAATTGGTTACTAATATTATAAATGTTTGTCACACCTACGCGATGACATGATTTGATGGATTTGGATGAAAAATAGGTAGACTGTGACCTGGAGTAAAAGTGGTAGGTTATTATACATCTAGGGATGTACTGAAAGACTGTTGAAACTGGAAACAGACGGATTCAAGCCTAGGTCTTCCCCGTAAATATTCACATATTATACGAAATAATTAACACTTGCTTTACAGTGAAGTAAAATATCATAAGGAGACCTGCATGTCTGAAAAAATCTAGGAAAATTTTTGAAAGACGTGTGTGTGCACCTTGCACTTATCCAGCGTGGTGGGCTATAGCCTTGCAATATACCAGTGATACATTATAAAGAGCTTTGAAAAATAATACAAGTCACTAGAAATCATAGTGAAGATAGATACTCTACCTGCATTCGCGGCGGCGGCGGCTGCGGCGGGGGCGCGGTCGCGCCGTGGTCCCTACACGTACTCTCACTGAGCGCCTGTAGCGGAGAGTACGTGCTACGCGAACACACTGCATTCTAGTAATAGTTATTTAGGTATATTACTTCAAAGACACTATTATTAATTTCGATTTTAATTATTATTTATTATTAGATAATATTATAGTTATCGGTCATTGGAGTGAAAGTACTATGTATAGTGTTTGTTTAATAGCTAAGATTTATTTATAATTTTAGAATTTAAAATTTACTTTTCATGAAAATTTGAAGATATTAATAAAAATGGCAAAAATCTTGATTGTTATACTAAATTACACTGAGTCAATTAATCGCTATTTTAATCAAGTAGTTTTATAGATATATCCAAAAAGTCTACTTACATCTCGCATTTCATTGTGCAAAGGTGGCAGTACCGGAAGCAGAGCCTGATCTCTACTTACGCGCTCCGCTATCGAGTGTAAATGGAAACCTCCGCGGGAAAATTGACTTGACACTACACCTAGGACAAAAAGAAATTTGTTTTAAAAAATATATACGGCATGCTTTTCGAAGCAAAAGGACGTATTAAAAATTTACCAACTTCATGTGTTACTGAAAATTTCATGATGCTTTCGTTTTAACATGACCCAGAAGGCTGTTGTTCTGCACTCACATAAAGTCTCAGCAAGATAAAAAAATAACTAGAGTCCATATTAGGAATATCTACTTGAAAAAACACCAGCATAGACTTGTGTACTAAAGCCAAGGTTACAAATTCGATACCTGACCAACGCAAATGCGTCGCGTCACTAGTTGACAACCGTAATCAAAAAAGTAACTTGGTCAAGACCTAATCCATAATAAATTATTGTACTTTAAAATGAAATAAATTACAAATGACATAATTTATTAACCTTAACCACTCCACTGTACACAATTGAAGTTCTTACAAAATGTCGTCCACACAAAAAAATGGTAAATCTCATAAAAATCCAAGGCGTCTACTCAACTGCGGACATCTCACTCAACTAATTGGTGTAATGGCGGGAAACTCAAAACGCATCCAAAATGGCGGCTATAATTTCATCGAGACGTCAACTGAGGATTATAAATAAGGCAGGTGATGAAAACTATACTTACTAAGAAACGACAATGATCTTCGTTTTATTTTAAACTCACTAATCTATTTTACTTTATGTTGGAACTGACGCCTCGTCAAAAATAAATTTTAATTATTGCTTCCCACATATCATATTTTCGTGTAAAATTATTATAATATAAAATTAAAATATAAACTATCTGTGTATTAAAAAAATTTATAAAGAACCATTTTAAATTCAAAACAGAAAGAAAAACATAAAATATAGTTGGTAGCTTTGATTATATACATGTATATAATCAAAGGTTGGTAGATACAATCGCTTATTTCATGAAGAAAACCAGATTCACGTATGAATGGCTTCTTGCCACATATTTTTCGAAGCAAAAAAAATTAAATTAAAACGTTTTCAGTAAGTCATCTAAATTATGAATCGTGAGAATGTTACTTACTCATAACATTCTTTCCCGCACTTGGCAGTCGGAAACAATAAATTTTTACAAGCTATAAGTATGGACAATAATTGTCACTTTAAGAGTTATTTTACTTAAAATTATAATGTATAACTTTAATATGATGGTTTAGGCGATATGGTACAAACAAACTTAAAGGAAATTCTCCAATTATTGGCAATTTAGGTAAATTGAACTCTAGTGGTCTTACTTAACTGAAATTGGTCAGTCCATTGGTCAATTTGGATTGATAATACATACAATAGAATTCTAGCTGATTCGAATCTCTACATTACTTTTTTTATCTTAGGAGGCGTTCAAGTATTACGTAACGTAAATTTTGAAGATTTTTGCCTCTCCTCCCCCCTATATTAGGACTTTGAGCCCATTCCATATATTTGAAACTTAAGCAAATGCTTATTAATAATAATAATAATAATATATTATGTGACATCTATACTAATATTATGAAGTTAAGGTAGAGTTTGTTTGTTTATACGACGACGCGCGCATCTCAGGAGCGAATATTCGGATTTGAAAAATTATTTTTCATTAGATAGGTAACCCGTTTGTTGAAGAAGACTAAAGGAAATACATCATCGTGATATAGACTATTTATTTATACCATACTAGCTTGATTAGGACGCAACCCTAGTGTCGAATTCGAGCAAAGACAGGGCAAGTCACTAGTTAATTTATTTGCAACTTTCAAATACAACATCCAAGTCAACATAAATATGAATCACTTTAATGACCGAGTAAAGGCAAAACAAGTTATAACGTATTAGTCTTTTAATAAGTGTATGAAGACACTTATGTCGCTAATAACGATGTAACTGCTCAGGTGGTAACCAATTATAAGGGTTCTATTATTATCTGTAACAAAAGGGAACGCTTCCTTAACAATAAATCCACATTGATTGACCGCAATAAATCTAGATGCGCGGGCGCAGCTCTGGTTGCAGACGTTAGGGGTGTCCAAGATGTGTTTACTGAAACGGCGTAAAGTAGTAATTACATAAGTTGTAACTATGAATGAACAGTGCATGCTTTATTCAAGCTCAAACGTTATATTATATATTCAGCCCCTTTTAACGTTCTACTTCTTAGCACAGGGTTCCATTCATTACAAGAAAGATCAGGCCATACTCCACCACGCAGGCCAAGTGCGTGTTGCCGGATTACGAATATCTTTCAAAACCTTTCTAGGCTCTCTCAGATATGCAATTTTCCGCACGATATTTTCTTTCTTTGTTGATTTGTTGGCAATATTTCGCACATGAAATTATAAGTGGTGTGATGCCCGGGATCTGAATTTGGACCTGTACCACTCTGCTGCCACTATCTTGTTTACTTCTATTTTTAATATTTCTCCTTTATTTTAAAGTCACAAAATATTCAGTTTTTTGATCAATTAGGTTATTCTAACTTCTAATTACTTAAGAAAATAAGATAAAGTAATCAATAAAATAAAAAGTAATAAGTGAAAACCCTGCTTTTGGTGAAACACGTGTAGTGCAAGCGAGTTTCTCGACGTTTGATTTACGCACCCTCATACGATACATATTATTCGAACTAATATAAACAAATTCCTTATTAAATTGCGATGTCCAAACAAACCATCAATTTCACTTTTTATTCATGAAGAGTTTTCATAATTATGTTATGAGACATTCATATTTTAGTGCCTTATTCGTATTAGAAAACGCATCAATGTATTTTTCAATAAAAGATTAGCAACTAAAGTCAAGTTTAACACTTTATTATTTAAAAGAAACTCTTATGTCTATTTTCCACTTTTCGCCAGTAAAGGCCATAATATGATCTAATATGGCATAACTTGGCGTAATATTATAATTATTATATTTAATTAGTATTTATAAATGTCACCTTTTGCCGTAACCTTGATAACGAAACAAATGTTTATTTATATATCTACAGAGTAGGTATTTTGCTTAACACGAGTTACGCAGATCTTCGACTTTATTTTTTTGTTTTTTTCAGAAAAGATATTGCTTTTTTTCAGGATATAAGTACCTACTCCTATATAAACGAGAAAACATTTTTTTCCCTGGTAATCTCCCTAACTAGAGCGATTACACCTCTGTACACCCCTACAGTATAAGTTTTATCGAAATTATTGTAGCCGTTTCCGGAACCGTGTAATTAAAAATACTTATTATGTACCTACTACCAACCTTTATACTAAACTTGCACGTTTAATAGGCTTAGTCAAAACTGTTTACTTTCTTTTCACTTTTTTGTTGATTAGCTACTTATTCGTTAACTAGTATTATCAATAAAAAAATAGATGAGGTCAAATTTAGCCACTGGTTGAAAACAAATTGAGAAAATAAAACATGAGAATAATATGGCATTGACAATGTAACAAACAAATCTGTTCCCAGTACTTCCTACCCACTTAAGAAGTTTACAAATAGAATGAAGGAGTTAGACCTAACAAATTAACACAGAAGTGAATTCCACTTTGATCACTTGGTGTCGAGATAGCCAACATTGCTCATTAACAATCCGATCGACACGTCACAAAGGATGCCAGTGAATAAGCGACTATTTTAAACTATGTTTATAGCACAAATGTTGCACAAATGTATACATCACTACATAGTAGTATATTATTTTTTAACAAAAATGAAAACCGACTTCAAAACGCTACAAATCGAAACTAAAAAGAAAAAAAAATAATTTTAATTACTTAGTTATTGTTGGAGTCGGTGCCAGCCAAGGAGATTGTATTAGGATTATTTTGCTTTGGCTGGCACCGACTCCAACAATAACTAAGTAATTAAAATTATTTTTTTTTCTTTTTAGTTTCGATTTGTAGCGTTTTGAAGTCGGTTTTCATTTTTGTTAAAAAATAATTTATTTTAAATTTTTTTGTGGAAATTATTATGTTTAAATAAAATATTGGAAGGCTAACTAAACTACTGCTCCAATAAGTCAGCGAAGTTTTGAAATGAACGACAATAGTCAATCGAGATTTGTCCACGTCTATTTTTCCACGTAACTCGTAGACGTTAATAAGATTTACCTTCTATTATCAATCCACCTAATATCCTGAAGGAGTACGACTATCAGTTCATAAGTACGTATAATATTAAAAGAATTTTCTTTCAACTCCTAACCGTTGAGGATATATACCTTACATCATCACAAATTCTTGAACAGCTTTAGAAAATATATGAAAAAGGTAATCAGTGCCGATAAAATTTAAGGGTTGCCCTCGATTTCTCTAGGATCCCATCATCAGATGCTGACTTGGTGACAATGAGAACATCTTGAATGTATACCCTACCGAACAAAAAAGAAATTTTTAAAATCGGCCCACAATTCACGGAGAAATCGGTGAAAACACATAAAAAACAACTGTTGAGGAATTTTACCTTCCATCATCAGCTCATCCACATGAGATGATGATTTTCATACGTAAAAGCTTTATCGGGTTTAGAAAATATATCAAAAACATAATAGGTGCCTGTAAATTTTGAGAGTTGCCTTCGATTTCCCTGGGATCCCATCATCAGATCCTGACTTGGTGACAATGGGACCACCTCGGAACTATACCCTACCAATCAAAAGAAAAATTTTTGAAATCGGCCCACAGACGGCGGAGCAATCGGTGAACATACATAAAAAAAAAAAAAAATACATACAACGGAACATATAACCTCCTCCTTTTTTGAATTTTTTTTGAAGTCGGTTAAAAACAAAGTCACTTTCTCTGTCTCTATATCCATATGTATGCTTAAATCTTTAAAACTACGCAACGGATTTTGATGCGGTTTTTTTTAATAGATAGAGTGATTCAATAGAAAGGTTTATATGCATAACTAGCGGATCCCGCGGCTTTGCCTGTGCTCAATCTAGGGAAGAGCCCAAGCGAAGCGAGGGCGAGTCGCTAGTATAATATATTTCTAAGTTCTAACTGAGTCGAATCAGTAATTTAAATATTTTCAGAAAATCTTATTGAAAAAGTCATTATTATCGATACAGAAGCAGAAACTATAGTTTTTAGAATTTTTGTCGGTCTGTCTGTGACCGAATCATGAAAAGAAAAGTACTGGACAGATTTTGATGTAATTTGGCATGAAGATAGCTAGATATCCAGATGAATTTATAAGATATTTACTACTGCGGGAAAATATCACATTTATGAGAAATCTATACTAACGGTTAAAACTTCTAGACTACTATTAAACTGTCTGATATTTCAATATGTATATAAAAAGGGTATGCGTTGGATTTGAGTAATATAAATATTGAGTCTATTTAGGGATAGGACTCGTAACTACTTAATGTCAATCAAATCTTTAAATGTTGACTAATATCTTGTAGAAGTAGGAAAATACACAGACTTTGTATACTAGAGACAAAAGAGTTGTTCCAGTTCACCAGTATTTATCTGCCATAGAATAATGGAAATACTAAAAAAGTGTGTGTGTACTAAGTACACATGTCAGAAGTAAAACTTGAATTTAAAATAAGGCTTACTCTTCCCTGTCTCTGAGCGCCTGGTACTATGGACTTATTTTTTCATTTCATCGAGTTTGAAATCACATCGATTCTAAAGAAGTTTCACTTCAAAAATGTAAAATAATGCAAAATCTGTATTTAAGGTTAGTCAATTATAACAAGTAAACTGTTGGTCGATCATCATCCATACATTTCCCATCCTTCAAACCAATTCAAGGAACCACGATGCAAATAGTCGTATAATCAATGCAAAACAATGGCTAATGTGAGCTTTAGACATAATCGTAAATTTCCTGTTACCTCTGATCAGTAGTGTCGTTCTAGGAACATTGGACTGTGGATGTCTCTGTCACTTTCATGCAATGTTTTGACTGCTGATTGACTGATGCTGCCAACTATGGGCTATTTTCAACGACATTTGCGATTTGCATCGCTTGATTACGATACCTTTGTTACCAGATGTATCTAACTCTAGATATTAGTTACAAATTCATTTTAAGTGTACATTTTGCTTTGGATATATAGTTAAGTTTACTTGTAATTTCCTTTACTGCAAATGAAGTCTTTAAATAATAAATAATGTTCAAACAGAAAAAAAAGTTACAAATAATTTATGGTTATAGATTTGTACTACTTCATATTTCAAAAAAGACCTAGTGTTATGACCTATAAGAATAATAATTACAAATCTATACAATTATTTATTTTTATTACACACATCGCTATCTAGTTCCGTGGCTAACTACGAGGCTTGTGCTAAAGATACCAGACAGAAGAAACACATCTATCTTACTACAAATATATAATATAAATATAAACACCCATGATTAGAGTACAAATATTTTGTGCTCAACAAATGGATGCCCTCAGTAGGACTCGAACACGCGACCGCTGTCACAGCAAGTAGGGTCACTACAAACTGAGTCAACGTGTCGTCATATAAGATAGATTATCAGATTTTGCTTAGGCAAATGGCTTAAAGTATGCATTGCTATATTAATAAATATAAATATAAATATTACGGGACATTATTACACACAGCTCCATCTAGTTCCGTGGTAAGCTACGAAGGAAGCTTGTGTTACGGATACCAGATAGTTGATATAATACATATATAAGTTTAAATACATACATATTTTTACAAACAAAACATTAAGTACAATGGACGCATTACAAATTGATACTCGCAATTATCATACAACACGACTGTCACGACAGGCATACGAAAAGACTGTCACATTAATTTTAAAACTAATTACTGTTCATTCATCAAATTGGTAACTCCTGGCAGAGTGTTAACGTGTACAAATAGCTCGAAGATAAAATGGCAAGGGAAGGCTTGATTTTTGATTGAGTCTTGCCAAAACAAAATTATTTGGGCCTAGTTTAAATTCTATTTTATTTATAAACTTTTATTTATCTTAGTTCGTTCGTACGTTTATAAATGCTAATGTACACCGAACCTGTGTAGTGATATTTATACACATACTTATGTAAGTATTTATATAGTATATACCTATATACTCCAAAAAGTGGATTTCCAATAACGAATGATGGAAAATATATTAAAAGTAATTTATGAACTTATGAAACCTTTTTGAAGAAATCTTTTTTACGCTTTTACATATTCATGCAACTGAAAGTCGACCATCGGTATACGAGGGTTGTAATAAAAAAATAATCCTGATAAGTACCACAGACCTCATCACCACATTAGTACCACTTTAAACGTGGTACTATACAAGTAGTAGTGTAGTTTTATATACATTTCATGAAAAAAAGACCTGAGTGTGAAAAAATAATTTTAAATTCTTTCCAAAACCGTTATACCTTTTAATTTAAATTTATAGAAACCAAGCTTATTTGCATCTACGAATGTTACACATTAAAACTATAATAGTACCTCTTATTATTACAATATCACAGTGCCATTTATATAATTTAGTTATGTGTTTATTTTGACAAAGCTCCTACGATTTCGCTCACGGACCGTCGCCAGCGCTAATGGTGATTTGTGTGGCGAGCCTCGTTAGCTACCACTGATCCTCTACAAGATATTTTAGGAATAATATTTATAAGTACGAGTTTTTGTATGTACTAGATTGCATAATATAAGTAAGTTTTATTATCTAGTTGAATTTTAATGGCTTATTATATTTCTCAAACTAAAATCCGGCATCGAATATGATAATATACTATTTATTCCGGGTAAGATGGCTGTACAAAGCCCTTTTCGTTGGAACATAATCACTACATAATATAAAACAAAGTCGCGTCTCGCAGTCTGTCTGTCCCTATGTAAGCTTAGATCTTTAAAACTACGCAACAGATTTTGAGATAGAGTGATTCAACAGAAAGGTTTATATGTATAACTAGCTGAAGCCGCGGCTTTGCTCGCCCTAGACCACGACTCGCTGGCTCATATAAATTTCAGGAAAATTATCTAAGGAGTTACTAAGCAGTTGTGTTGCGATATCAATACGTTATACCTAAATATCATTGATTAAGTTATAAGTAGAAGGCTTTGGTAGCCCAGTGGTGATGCTCGCTTGAGAAACCGAGTGAAACGGGTCCAAATCTGGGTCTGGTATTTTATTTATTACTTGCATTTGTGAATGACTGAGAGAAAGAACTTAGCACGTTTTCTTCGAAAGACGTTTTTGTCGCAGTAATGGGACATTAAAAATATCTTAATACATGGGTAGAAAGTTTAAATAAGTAATACTAAACGAGTATGTCCTTTAAATAAGAGCAACCAGTATGTATTCAAAAAGCTGAAATTTTATAATTCAAGCACAAGGCAATTAATATTAATATTTTATTTGTAACTTGAAGTAAATTCCACTAAATGTCAAACGAATAAATTGTCTCAACAGAAACGCTTCTTTTGGAACACGTAATTAAAAAGATCGGTTAATGTGGCAATGGCTTTCTTCTACTAAAACTTTTTTATAAAAAATTAAGCAATTATGCTTACTAATTTACCATTAGGAAATATATATTTTTAAATTATATGAAACAAATATTCTTAATCTGAGCTTTTATTGCAAAATTAACTTTTAAACATAACAAAGAAACAAACTAATTAAAATTGAGCACTAGCGCATTTCACAGCGCTACTAGTACCTACTAAAAATTCATCCAAATATTTTTTGCCATCGCCATGTGAAGACAAACAAACTTTTACTTTTATTTTATAAGTTTTAATTTTTTTAAATAATATTATTCAAAGACGAAAGAAGTAAAGAAATAAAAAGCGCTCTCTACAAAACGTTTGTATGGTAAAGTTATGACGCGGGGCGGGAAGTGTCGACCCGCGCATAAATCAAACCCGGTGCCGCCGGGACGTCTTACAAATTGTTCTTTACATTGTTCCACTGATACATGCCACTTCACTTTGCTTTCTAGATAGTCGATAGAAAATATTTTAAACACTAGTGCCTCTCCCTCGCTTTGTTTCAAGTCCCCTAAAAAAATCACGGGAAGTTGCAGTCTATAATCTATTTCTATGCGAAGTATCATCAAGATTAGTTCAACTTTTCTGACGTGAAATAGTAACATTCATACTCACAAACTTTGACATTTATAATTTTAGTAGGTAAAATAATAATCTTCACATTTACTTAACATCTAAAAGAAATAGGAAGCTGAAGAACACGTCTGTTTTTTGTCTCTAGGTCTACTCTGCGGATTATAAAAATTATCCTTACGTTTCATAGGCTTTTTATTGAGGAAAAATTCTGAACTGAAAACTGGATAGACTAGAATGCAATTAATAATACAGTTTAAAATCTTAATCGATGACCACTGTAAATAGTCCATTGTTGGTAAAAATTACTTCTATCTCTATATCTAATACACATCCAAGTAAAGTGGCAATATTTCCATATTCATGGCCACAGTGTTGGAGTTCAGAACTAATTGGCCTAATTTATTCAGTTGTAAGGTATGCATAGCTCGCGTTACAATCCCTGATCGGTGATTTGTTACAGCAGAAGCCATTTGGTAACGCAGTTTAAAATAAATTAAAATATTCTTAAATTTGGTTTGGTCGAATTCTGTTTTTGGATGAATTCTGATAGATCAACAAAAATTTACATAAAAAGCAAAAAATCACGCTAACCGCGCATCCGCAAATATGGTCCACCATATGTTTAATAAACTTCATTAACGGTTGTCCATGAGAACTGCGCATATTTAGATTACACTTTGTTTGTAGCTTGACACACTTATTTCATATTTCTTAAAATTAAATTAAAATGCATTTTTTTCTTTTCTGTGACCGCAAATCAGAGGTACTATACAGGTTAACTTGAAACTTTGACACCAAAATATGTAGATATGTGGAAATGTAATAAGCAATAATGTGATGAAAAATGCACGTCTAAGAGAATCTCACCTGTTTTCTGAAAAAGATAAAGCTCACAAAAGCTTTTTCTTAAGCAACGTGGATTCTATTGGTTTATTTTTTTGTTTATGTATAAAGAAGGGCGAAAGAACTTATTATTTTGTACTACTTTATATTAATTTATTTTGAAGAAACTTCTATAAGAACGTAGCAAATTAATTATAACCAGCTTTACAGTTAGTCGATAGCTTCATAGTTTTGACGGAAAACATTTCAAAGTTCGACGTACAGTGAAAAATAAATATTATCGTCCAAAAAAGGATATTTCGTAAGAATAATCAATATAAAAGTTTCAACTCTAAACTCCTTCAAAGATTACAGCCGCCACTCTGCAGACGTTCAGAATTAAATATTATAATAATAAACACACGACCGTGTGTCCGTTTATTTTGTTTAGCGATATCGCCCCGTATCGAAGACGCGTTGTGCCTCATGGCGGGTTGCCCCAACGTTTATGGGAAAATAGGACATATTATATTAAATTTGCTAAAAATTGAATATACGATTGAATTGATATAAGCATTTTTTAAAAGACATAACACCTCGTCTTATCACCTCTACTGGTGACAGGAGAGCTGGCTCATTTTTCGCCCAAAGAATCGGCATTGCCATTCAGCGGGGGAATGCGGCCAGCATTCTTGCCACTATTCCACGCGGACACGACTTGTACAGTAATAATTAAGTGTATATTAGCTTTGTACTTATAGTTAAGTTTACTTGTAATTTCCTTTATTGCAAATAAACTTGTATATTATATACGATTACATTGCATTATAAAATATATAAAATACTTCATTTTTCAGTAAACATTTGTCGAACCTACTTTTTGTTGTGAATTTTTTTGACATCACTATTTTATATTTAACATTGTCTAAATATGCTTCTATTTATTTTACTAGTATTTTTATATGTTGGGAAATGCATCTACGCATACCACCAGCAAGTAAAGCCAGTACTACCCACTAAAACCCAACAAAACCTCGTTTCTCACAACCTCCTTAATACACTTTGAACTACGACACCCAGACGGCGCGGCGTGTATAAAAAATCTGTTTAAAATATAGAGTAAAAAGATAATAATGATAACCTTACACGTGACTTGAGTTTACTCATTTTTGAAGTCGGTAAAAATATACTTATACTTAGTGCATAACATTATGTGACCTGTGCTTGTACCATCATTTGTATCACAAAAAACGTGTCGTACGTTTGGCTCAAATGATAGTGACCCTACATTCTGCGCTAGCGGTTGCAGGTTCGAGTCGCGCAAGGAATATTCATTTGTTAACCACGAATGTTTGTACTCTAGTCATGGGTGTTTATATTTATAATATGTATGTATTTAAAAAAATAATATATCAACTATCTAGTATCCGTAACACAAGCCTCGTAGTTTACCACGGAACTAGATGGTGCTGTTGTAATAATGTCCCAACATAATATTATACCCCTAATATGTAAAACGCATGGTATCCTAAGAAATGCTACATTGCATATTGAAATCGTTATAGACAAGTTTATCCCACCTCCATTACCATTTTAATTCAGAGAACGATTCCTATAAAATTATTGTTTCAAAACAAACAATATGTGGTTTATGGCGTATTTGTATTCATTTGTACTTTGTAATGGAAGAACAAAGTGATAGTTGCGGTAAAATGGATCTGTTAAAATTGGTTAGGTACTTGTAAATATTTAAAACTTAAACCATTAATAAATAGTTACATATAAAGTATCTTTCAATAGTTAGTATGTATATATTTTTGACTAGCGACTCACCCTCACTTCGCTCGAGTTGGTCCCTAGGGCCTAGATCCAGCGCGAGCGAAGCCGCGGGTTCCGCTAGTAATAAATATAACCTATGTTACTCAGTGATAATGTAGGTTTCTAATGGCAAAAGATTTTTGAAATCGGTCCAGTAGTTGTTCGTTACATACAAATATACAAATCTTTCCTCTTTGTAATATTAGTATAGATTACAGTTAGCTGTTAAAAGTTATAAACTGTGATCTAACAATAAATCGTTTTTGATAAATCTTATTTTAAAAAAAGTGAGGATGAGTCGCTAGTTTATTATAAATAAATAGATCAAACTAAGGTTAACTCACTAGTTATTTAAAAGGCAAATTCATATTAAAGATCGCCGTTCACTAATGGAAAATCATATAAATATAATTAATTGGTTACTCTACTTATATTATATATTTATGACTTAATGGTTTGTTTTCATTTCCAAAGCGCTAGTAATGTGCCACATTTTTTCTATTTCAAATAGATTGTTTAGTAAAGCGTGAGAATACGGGGCGTGTCACAGTACGATGCTGACTGAAATGTCTTAAGTGGTTGGTGTTGAGGATGACTAATTACACAAATCATATAAATTATATATTTTTAGATATAACTAAATGTACCTATACTGTGTCAAATTTTCCGTTACATAAAATATTTTCAATAAAGCTTAGAAAAGCTTGATGATGATGATGATGTATCTTATAGTTTTTATTACTAACTAAGTAGGTACTTATTCATTTTCAAAAAAGGTGCATATGATAATTACAATTTTAGTAGTAGGTATCACTATCACTACATAGTATAAAACAAAGTCGCTTTCTCTGTCCCTATATCCCTATGTATGCTTAAATCTTTAAAACTACGCAACGGATTTTGATGTGGTTTTTTTAATAGATAGAGTGATTCAAGAGGAAGGTTTATATGCATAACTAGCAAATCCCGCGGCTTTGCCTGTGCTAAATCTAGGGAAGAGCCCGAGCGAAGCGAGGGCGAGTCGCTAGTAACTTATAAAAAGTATTATAAAATATGTTATGCATACTAAAATCTAATTTATACTAAAAACATTTTCAAAATGTGAATTTAGCAAATGACGATATTCATTTTATCTTTTTGAAAACAAAAAAGTTGTAAACGATTTTACGAACTAGGTAACTGATAAGATAAAATCATGTGTAGAGCGAGTCTGCAATATGTCATTTTTTTATAATAACCTTAGAGCAGCTGCACCTATTCGTCATAAGTTAACTTTCGCTGAATCTATTATTATAATAAAATTCTAACTAAGTCGAATCTATTCATTAAATAGTTTTTGTAAAATGTTATTGAAAGAGTCATTACTATTGAAACACAGGAAATTGTGCTCGGTTTTTCTGGGAAGGCATCGTAAGAAAACTACTGTATGGATTTTAATGAAACTACAACTGGTTAAGTTATAGGATGCTTGTTACCGCGCGAAGATATTTTTTCGCTGAAAAATCTTTAATAACCGTTAAAACGTATATAGATTAACCCAACTGAAGTCTAAAAGCCACCTGCCTGATATTTTCTTATATTAAAAAATACCAATCGAATTGAGAACCTCCTCCTTTTAAATACCTTAATAAGTATAATATTTCTTTGAAAATATATAATATTTCTTTGAAAATAAATGATTATCTTATCAAATACGACTAAACACATCAAAATTTATGAAACCACAATATTTTACAAAGTAAAAATGCATAAAAATAGCATTTTACTATCTACCCACATTTGCAGGGCATTATTAGTTACACGTGTACTCGACACCGTATGTGAAGCAAACCCTTCTAATAGTGTAACAGCGAGATTTATGGCCACTTATAGTCATGGGACAGGCTTGAGTTAGACATGTTCTATCATACCCAAGATAAGACGTAGAAATTAGCAAAAACACAAGTAAAGTTATGGTGTATAAATTATACTTATTTTGCAAGTATTAAAAAAAATGATTCTTTGTTTATAATATGAATAAACTTTAGTCATTCATTTTTGTTTGTAAAACAAAATTATATTAAGTATTTCTTAGTCTATTTTTCTTTATTTGTAGTCAATACCGTTTTAACGTGAACCAGAGTTTAGAGTTCATATCATAACGCGCGATGGCTAAAAGTTTTAACTTAACTACTTAATGGTTAAAATCGATATAAAAATACGTTACAAAAAGATCTAATATTTATAAGTTTAATTCAATATCAATCAAACAATTCAAATAGAGTTTTGAATCGTCTTTTATTATAATATGGAAATTAAATTAAATGTCGATCTGTAAGTAAGCTACCATCGTCTCGGAAAGCTGTTCTGCTGAGAAGAACCGGCGAGAAACTCAACAGTTACTCTTTTCAAAATAAAATATTTTATAACAACATTGCATTACAATATTTGTCTATTTATCCTACGTGAGACACAACCAGACATTAATCCCACATATTTACATTAATAAATAATTGACTAAAAGACATTTAGTGAAATAAAATATTAAAAAAAAAGTGTTTGAGACACACAAGTAATTAGTAAATTGACACTTAGAGAATGTAAAAATGCGCTTGGTCATTGTAGAGCCGTGGGTGGCTTTGTGCTAGCGTAAACATTTCCGTTTTATAAATGCTATGGATATATATTTCTATTAATGTTTAAATACAATTTTAAAGTGGGAACTACTTTTTTCTTTATTTAAAATAACTTTATTTTCATCTTAATATTTTATGTATTACTGAATATATAATATTTGTATATTAATAATTATAAAATAGTTAAAACTAGTAATTAATAGCAATATTTTCAAGCACATAGATGTTAAGTAAATACCTAAACATTTTAAATATACCTACTATCTTAACCTATACATACGTTGTAACTGAAAAAGAAAAGTAAAATATGTACCTAATTCAATACCAAAAACGAGAATTTCAAATAACTAAAATAGTTCTAAGGTTTTAAAATTTAAGGGAGTTTAACTCTCCTTTTTTACAGTATTTTTTCTAACTACTAGCTAAAACACAAAATTATGCTATGTACAAAAATTATACGCTTTCCGCATAACAAATGGTAGGTACCTATAAATATTTAAATATATTATTAAAAATAAACCGGAAAACAGCTTATTTTTTTTAAAAAGATAATAAAATATGAAATATTCATGGCAACAATTAGTTCAGTCTCACGTCCCGTCCGTCCGTCGCCTAATTACCAGAAAAAATGCCGCCCACCCCGCCACCCATTAATCTGCATTGACATGTTATGTATAGCAAGATTTATCGTCCCCAATCTGAGGACGGGCTATTTGCGTGCCATATTTTGTTTCAATCATTTAATGATGGTATGTCAGCTCTTTAGCCTTTCATTTGTTAGTAGTTACTTATTAGTAATTAGTATTAAAAGGTTTGTTAAGAGCCATTTTTAGGAAATTTCCAAAAAAAATTTGTTCAACACTTGTATTAAATTGAGAATTTCATTGAAATATACTATATTAAGTATTTTCTACAATGAATTTTTGAATTTTGTTTCAACATATTTGAATTTTGTTTCAGCAACACAATAATTATAGACAACACCTGTGGGTGTTCCACAAGTTGCTTTTTTAAACAATTTATATTAAAATATAATATATTTTTTAACATAAATTGATGACTTTTATAATGAAATATACGTAATTACTTTTAATAACTCAATTTTACACTGCACTTAATGAGAGATAGAAAATAACAACTACTTACTGCATTCCGTTCTATATAAAGACTTTATAATAGTAGTCAATTAAAATAATCAATAATAAGATATTATTTTTATAGTATAAAAAGCATTTAATAATATTATTATTAGAATTTATTTTCTCTAAAGAAATACGGCTTAAGATTTGCCCAACGTGCGTCAATCGTCGCGCGGTTGCGCTCGCGCACGCCCGTTGATGGATAGATGAATGAACCCGCCTCGCGATCCGTTAAACTACCGATAGAAACACAACAACAGTGAATACGAGCTGTATCACTACATAATTTACAGCTTTATTATAAAAAATAGCTCAAGACGTACCCACTTTCTTCATAAGAAAAATATAAAATACACATTAATCATTTTTCAAATATTTTTTATCTATTATTATTAAAATATATTAAAATACTAGTGACTCATTCCAGCTCCCGGCGAGTTCGTTCTTACGTACAAGTAAGTTTTAACGGTTGAAATAGATTCATTTTTCCTTAGTAAAAAGTATCCTATATGCCGACCCAGATAATTAGCTATAGATAATGATACTAAAATTCATCAAAATCTATTCACTGGTTTTCTCAGGACGCGGTCGCAGACAGACAAACATTCTAGAAAATAATAACGACTATTTCAATATGAGTTTCCAAGAAATATTTATGTACAGATTCTACTCAGACGTTTAATATATGCATATATACTTATGTTTATTTATTTATTTATTCAGGTACAGAAGCAGACAACAAATTATAAAAAAAAAATAAAACATATTAAAAGCTAAAAATAGCAAATGTTATAAAATGTAACATGCTAAAATGTATCTACATAGTATTTTTTGCGATATTTTTACACAAAAAGTATGGAATTCATGTCAATCGGCGCACGGCTGCGCTCGCGCTCCCGCGCTGAAAGATAGATGGATGCACTATGTACGCGATGCGAAACCGTTAAGATACCCCGCGGAAAATCATTGGAATTGTTTGAAGTTCCGCATTGTGAGATTTACTTGCCGTTTGATACACATCAGTACATCAGTACATATAAATAAAATGTCTTTTCAATACATACATATGAAAGTATATACGGTACTTATGTACATCAAAAAATCAATTTTGAAAATTTTTTGTCTGTCTGTCTGTTTTTCCGGTTAATCACTGAAAGGGCTGGACATATTTAACGCGACTTTCACGCGCATATAGTTAATGTTATAAATAGTAACTAAGTCAATTTTTTTAATAGAATATTATAGGAACTGTTTATATTATTTTTTAACTTAACGAAGGGGGCCGGGTTTGCTACTAGAAATTATATTCTGGATATCATGGCAAGTTAATTATATAATCGATGTTAATATTTTTGTATTTATAACTGCAATAAATGTAACTACCATTGATCTTTGAGACGTCTAAAAGCTCAGTGGTCATGATTGGTGTAAAGCTTTCGAGTAGTCGAGAGTTAATTTTTTAGTTTTATATTTTTCTTTTTGTATGGGGATGTGTCATATAAACTATAGAACAAATTTTAAGATTTTTTTTAAATTGACGTGCTTTTATGCGTGTTATTGAAAATAACGCTTAACACTTTTATTTATAAAATATTCGTGACTGATTAGGTACTATTTACTGGTTAGTTAATACCTAAATAGGTAAGTATTATATTATTTCACGCTAAAATTTGGGATTATATGTAGAATATATTATAATTAAACTCATTGTTTGACAATTATAAACGGTTTTGTTTTGTTTCTTTGGATTTTTTCGCGGTTTTTTTTTCTTTAGGGAAACTTTAATATGCAGTTTTATTTAAAATATAATTATTTAATAACTCTATGTATACAGAGAAAAGTATACCTAACTCTAATTGTTATTTATTAAGTTGCTTTAAATTGCATAAGGCAAATACATTAAAAAATAGAATATACAATTTACGTGTTGATATTTTTATAAGCATTAACTCATGAAGCGATAAAGAAATAAAGCGAACCATTTTAATAATATTAAAGGTAATTTTTATTGGCCGTTATATTAATTAAAATATTATTATAAATTAAATATAAATTCCTTAATCAACTTATTGTATTTAAACAGTATATGTTTTGATATTTAATCTTATAAGACAAAAAGCACTATTCTTATTATTTACTTGCGTTCTTACCCATGCAAGTAACAAATTTGGATTATTCGTATGAGAAAACTCGAATTGGGATTTCACTTATCAATAAAATTAAAATTATTTCTAGTGTCATGACGATACCTTTTTAATTTTATTTTAACCAAAACGAGATTGATTAAGATATAGTCAAAAGATATATTCTCAGACTAACGAAATCAAAGTTACAACTTAAAGTTTAGTTTGGACATAAAAATAAAAAAAAAATGTACCTACATAAAAAAATCTTTGAGCGATAACTCTTATATTGATATTGAAATGAAATTGTACTTTTTATATTTAACTTCTTATAAAGCTCTACAATCCTGGGCGTCGATATAAACCACCTAATTTTATCCGCTATCCAACTTTATTTTCAAATTTCATATTTAACTCTAATATTCATGATATTATAATAATAAACAATTCAGTGACTAATCGAAACGACTAGTCTAGACTTGAAATACGTTACCGTTAACTAAATTACGACTCTATAAATCCATTGTCGAACGAATAATTCTAATTGGAGCCAAATTACAAGTTTAATCACTCAAAATAGCACTTTTCGCACTTAACACCTTAATAACGTGGTGACACTGACCGTCCATGTGGCGGGGCTGATGCCAGTCGTCACGCCACTCCTGGCCTTCCATAGCATATCCGTGGGCAGACGATTATTTTTTCAATGGGTCGCGATAAATCAGTTTTCTGTTAAGTTGCGCGAGCGCACACAACTGCGAGGCGATCACTTCTGTCGTCAGCGGGCTCAGGCGTCCTCACCGCCCAGCACCGCCCACCGCCCAACCGAATAACGTTTATTTTCATCCGTGTATATTGACTGGCTTTAGTGACTCGCTCGTTTTATATCGCTGTTTTATGTTAGGGGTAGCGATTTATATGTACTTTGTTCTTTGTTACTTTTAAATTTGTTTGAAGTGAAATTTTAAATATATAATGTACATAAAAATATAAGTTTTAATAAAAATGTTGCGGACTACTTAATATTTTTTTTTGGATATACTAGAAAGTTATCCTAGCTTCGGTCGGGTGCGTCACTGGGTGTGTTTTAATTTTTTTAACCCAATCCTAATTCTTTTAATAAAATAAATAATCTAATAAGTAGCCTTACCTTAGTTACACCTTATAACTTCAGCTGTGAAAATCCCATCAAAATTGGTCAACTGTTTCTGAGATTAATCGCAACAAACAGACAGACAAAATGGTAAAAATGTGTTTTTCTTACAAGTAGAAATACTTCGAACCTACCTAGATATAGATAAGTATAAAATACAAATATAAAATTCATTGAAGAGTCGCAAAAAATTAATAGGTACTTAGAGTTCAAAAGGAATCGATTTGTAGGTATTATAAATATTTGAAATGTTTATTTTGAACCACCTAAAAAAAACATTTTCAAGAAATGCGCAGTAGATATATGTATATACTTTTGACGTTAGCGCAATCCATAAACTCAACCACATTGCTCTTTAAAAACATACAAAATTGTTTATTTACGAAACGCTTACCTGTACTTAGGTAGGTACATAATATAGTAACCATTATTTTGTTCATAATTGAGACGTACGTACAACTCTTTTACATAAAGAGCTGAATTTCTAAATTCTATTTTTAATGTATCCTACCAGACCTATCCTATACCTACCAAGTGTACCAATTATATTATACTAGCGATCGTCCTTGCTTCGCTCGGGCTCTCGTTATGACTTTAGCTCAAGCTAAGTCGCGGGTTCCGCTAGTTATACAGATAAACCGTCCTCTTGAATTACTCTATCTATTAAAAGCCGCATCAAAATCCGTTGCGTAGTTTTAAAGATCTAAGCATACATAGGGACAGACTGACAGCGGGAAGCGACTTTGTTTTATACTATGTAGTGATACATACGCTTTCTCTAAAATAATGTGCACCTACACATATATCTGTCTGTTTATCTGTCTATGGCTTTATCACGAGAAAATTATATCGCGTGGGGACATGTTTGGATGACATTTGGTATGATGAGCTGGTTATCCCGTTTATTATACAGGATTCCTTTTACTCCGGTAAAATATCACATCTCTGAAAAATCTATACCTACTAACTGTTAATTGAAAGTTATTATACACAAAACTCTTAAGGTTTTAACATAGCCCTTAATAATATTCTATTCGCTTTCACTAATAATTAGAAGTCCTATGGTTATTTGACGGGTATCACTACATAGTATAAAGCAAAGTCGCTTTCTCTGTCCCTATCTCCCTATGTATGCTTAAATCTTCAAAACTACGCAACGGATTTTGATGCGGTTTTTTTTAATAGATAGAGTGATTCAAGAGGAAGGTTTATATGTATAACTAACGGAACCCGCGGCTTTGCCTGTGCTAAAACTAGGGAAGAGCCCGAGCGAAGCGAGGGCCAGTCGCTAGTACTATATAAGTAAGTAAAAACAAACTAACTTATACGTATTAAAAATCCGCAGGAATCAGAACACATAGTCATACACGTGGGATTAACCAGAAAAGCTACTTTACTGCAGACACGTCCATCAACGTTGGGTAAACAAAACTCAAATAGGCCGATGCAGCTACTTGTTATAAAATTTACAGACCCCGCACACTGAAGACTTTTATTAAGTAACGGTTGATCCGTCAGGTTCTATAATAATCAATACCTTTGTATTTTTAAACGTCAGCCCTTTTATCGTCCTACTTCTGGGTGGATCAGGCTGCAGAATAAAGTTTACCATCTTGGCTAAGTGCGAGCGGGCTTTACAGTTTTTCGAAATCTAACTACTAAATTCTCTCGGATATTCAGATTTTATCACGATTTTTTTCTTTACCGTAAGACAAATGCTAATTATGTTGAAAATAATAGAATAGTTTATAGTTCCCTAATTACCAATTGGTTGGTTTTATTTGATATTTGACAATAAACTGGCGACTGACCCTCACTCCAGTTCGTCGCTAGGTTCATTTTTACTTCTTTTTAACCAACTTCAAAAAAGGAGGAGGTTATATGTTCCGTTGTATGTATTTTTTTTATGCATGTTCACCGATTTCTCCGCCGTTTGTGGGCCGATTTCAAAAAATTTTCTTTTTTTTTGGTAGGGTATAGTTTCGAGGGTGTCCCATTGTCACCAAGTCAGGATCTGATGATGGGATCCCAGGGAAATCGAAGGCAACTCTCAAAATTTACAGGCACCTATTATGTTTTTGATATATTTTCTAAAACCGATAAAGTTTTTACGTATGAAAATCATCATCTCATGTGGATGAGCTGATGATGGAAGGTAAAATTCCTCAACAGTTATTTTTTATGTGTTTTCACCGATTTCTCCGTGAATTGTAGGCCGATTTTAAAAATATCTTTTTTGTTCGGTAGGGTATACATTCAAAATGTTCTCATTGTCACCAAGTCAACATCTGATGATGGGATCCTAGAGAAATCGAGGGCAACCCTTAAATTTTATCGGCACTGATTACCGTTTTCATATATTTTCTAAAGCTGTTCAAGAATTTGTGATGATGTAAGGTATATCTCCTCAACGGTTAGGAGTTGAAAGAAAATTCTTTTAATATTATACGTACTTATGAACTGATAGTCGTATTCCTTCAGGATATTAGGTGGATTGATAATAGAAGGTAAATCTTATAAACATCTACGAGTTACGTGGAAATATAGACGTGGACAAATCTCGATTGACTATTGTCGTTCATTTCAAAACTTCGCTGACTTATTGGAGCAGCAGTTTAGTTAGCCTTCCAATATTATATTTAAACATAATATCTAATTTCCACAAAAAAAATCAGAAATAAATTATTTTTTAACAAAAATGAAAACCGACTTCAAAACGTTACAAATCGAAACTAAAAAGAAAAAAAATAATTTCAATTACTGAGTTATTGTTGGAGTCGGTGCCAGCCAAGAAGGACAGTTTTATCATAGTATAAAGAGAGAGTTTTATCCTGCCTTTGCAATGAACTTTCCAACAATAACTAAGTACTAATTGAAATTATTTTTTTTTCTTTTTAGTTTCGATTTGTAACGTTTTGAAGTCGGTTTTCATTTTTGTTATTATTGTGATTTGCTTCAGTTATTCATACAATTTAAAAAAAATATCTAGTGAAAAGTTTTCCTAAATTAATAGGCTTTCCACTTTTTTTCCATTTGTGCTAAAAAGGCTAGTTACGCCACTATTAGTAGGTATCTACTAAGCTTAAAAACGCTTAATGGTAGGCTTAATATATTTGTTTATTTTATTATTATTATTTTTTAGTTTTTTATAATTTTAACAAGCGTTTTTCTGTGCTGTTTTTTGAATTCTATAAGATGTTTTCCACGTTTTCTTATACATATTTTGTTTAGAAATACACACTATATTTTACAATTAACAAGAAATATGTACCTATTAGATACAAAAAATGTATTTTCGTTTTAAAAGTAATGATGTTCGGATCTAAATATGGGTGGAGCATTGCGCCATGTTGTCTCTTTCCAACCAATGCAAGCTTTGACCTAAATGAAAAAGACAGATACATATTGGGCGGGGCTTAAAGATATTCGCTCGAGATCAGCCCATGCGGTAAAGATCAGAATGTTTTCCTCAGTAAAAATAAAAGTCACCGTTTAAATGATTCAGAGAATACCGGCTAATAGATTTTAGCTATTTCTGAATGTATCTAATGTTCTTATTTACACTAATATTATAGAGATGGTTTGTATTAGGTTTGTATGTTTGTATGTATTAGGTGGAAATCTCTGAAACTTCCTACTAATCCGATTTTGAAAATTATTTCAGTGATAAGAAGCTACCTTACCACTGAAAAGATTATTATTTACTGTCGTTAATCAACATTATAAAGTGACAAAAAAATGTTTGTTGAAAAAGACCCTACATTTAAAACTCCTTTATATATAAATAGGTAAGTATGTAGTTACTTTACAAATACATTTTTAACAAGTAAAATATTATCTCGATTGTAGGTTTTTAGATTTGCAGCTAATATTTTTGTTTACACATTCAAGTTTGTATATAATGCTTCATACTTAAAGAAAAATGAGTTTTTGTCAATAACATTATTTTTATACATTAAGATAGGTACATTATACCTACATATTGAAAACATCTTGCAATTGCGAGTAAATAAAATATTAAGTAGAATGTAGGTTGGTACCAACTACCACCTACCTACTAATTAAATAGATTACCTAAATCCGTACTTACTGGTACCTATACTATACTAATTATACTAATTAAGCGAAATAAGCAGGTATCTAGGAACCTAGGAAATTGAAGCTACTAGGTACGTCAATTAATGATAGTAGGTATGCGATTTTCCAACTTAAATTATTGGCATTTTAGTTCGTTCTTTTTTAAGGTGATCAAAACATAAGAAACGAGTAGAATAGCTACATTTGTCATAACATAAAATAAACGACAGTAAAAATCGAACATCCGATTTTAAAACATGACGAAAGCATGTCATAAACAAGGCAACAATGCATACAAAAAGTAATGTTTGACCTAACTTTCAAACGAAAATAGACTTTATAGCACTGAGTGCATTTCCGTAAAGAAAAATCGTGTATATTTACGTTTATTGTGGAGGCGATGACAGTCCTAACGACGCTATCTTCCGCCGCATTTATCTGTCATCGGCCACTCGCGCCGGATGCTGAGACTCCTTATGACGATCCTTCGCACATCTTTCTGGACTGGATTTGTCTATTTCTATAGAATATTTTATATATTTTTTTAAATATTATATTTAGTTATATAAAACAAATCTTTCGCTGTGCGATATAAGATACCCTTTGTAAGTTAATTGTTGAGTTACGTAAATCTCATAGCGAATACGAATTCCGCTCGCAGTAATATGATGATCTGTGTAAATGCCTAGGTTTTATTATAGTCACTAGTCAGCTTAAAGTGTCCCTGATTTTATGTATCTAATTATTCCACATTTAAAATATATACCCTATATGAGAAACCTTGAGAAACGTAACCTAGTTACATCTTATATCGAATACCATCCCAGTTGTTGCTTTAGGCTCCACCCGCCTTCAAAGTCTTTTTCTTTTTTTTTCTACACGTTTTACTTCTACTGTAGAGTCACCTCCATAAAGCACTAACTTACACATCTAAGTATTTCTACTTACTATTGCTATTTTCAAATGACAAAGGTTTGGATGAAGAAAGGATTCGCTTCGCAAGTTTTAAATGACATGGTGAAATCTGCCAACCCGCACTTTGCCAGTATTTTAGACTGTGGAGTTTGGCCTGATCCCCCAAGTAAATGGAGGTATGAGCCCTATATCCAGAACTAATTGGAATTTTATCTTTTATGTTCGTTTTATGCATGACCTGTCTTTGTAGTCTTGCATTGATATAATAATGTTTTGGGGCATCTCTCTTGGCTATTTCTATATAGAGCAACATTGATCTTTTTGAAATCGAAAAAGTTAAATGTACTGCTAGTAGGTCTATCTATGCCTTTAGCACTTTATCGTAATAATTGGCCACCCTGACTACTTTCCAAACAAAACTATAAAGCAGTTAAAGCAGATTACTGGAACTTTAGATCGTGAACCGACGATCGAGATCGGTAGCACCATTTATCTATGGTATTTTAAAGTTTAAACATTCTTATACAGTGTACATAACGAATATACTTTATAAAATGCCTAAAATATTCACTGCTATATTTAAACTTTCAATCTACATTTATAGGCAAAAAAGTACGAGAAAAACTTCATAAAGAAATTGCGTACGGATGTCCGTATTGTACAAATATTACATTCTTCCGTAGAAAAATAAAGGTATATATATCTGAAAGAAAAAAATGCTATTTGGTAGGATTATGTAATATTTATTAACATAGGTAATTAAAGTAAAAAAAATATATTAGAATTAGCTACATATCTGCATTATTTTGCGAAATTCATCATATAAATAGGGGTTTATAGGTACAATTTTAATCATCTAATTCCATTTTTTCTCTGTAGAACCACCAAACATGTCGATTTTTACTGTTAAAATTTATCTTTAAATAATCCTTACACCAACAACCAAACAAAAATTGCACTGAATAATCAGCATTACAATGATATTGGTCAAGGTGCTTATTATTTTTATCTTTGCAAATATAGAGTGTCATAAAGCAGTCGTCGCGGTTCAGGTGAACGGCCGGCGCGCGCGTTCGCAACATGTCTCCCATATTTCCGTCATCGACGCGTCTGATGCGCACCAAAATAAGATTATTGGAAATTTGACACACGACATTTAGGGTTACCAGTATGGTAGAGTTTGACAGTTACTCTACTAGATAGTTATTCAGCCTACGATTAAACTTTTTTTTTTTAGTTTTACAACGTAATGATCGAAATAATATCATATGAGTTATGACTTTGCATGGAAGCGGTGACGCCGTGTGTAAAGTCGTTGGTCCAGGCTCCAGCGACTATACCTGTCGCGGGTATTGAATTCGTAGGTAGCGCTTTATAGCTGTAATACTAAATATTGTTGATTACTTGTTTTTACGCTCAAATCACTTTTGTCTACTACGGTATAAGGCAGTTTTATATTATTTATATCAGAATTCGGATTAAAGCTTATTTAGTTCAAATCACTTTTCGTTTTGCGACTAAAAAAGAATGCCAAATTTAATTAATATCTGTCTATAAAATTACGCTAATCAATATACTCTCTGTCGGTTGAGCTTAAACTCTTATGCAGAGTCTGTAGTTGGCATAGTAAGTAGTTCTCGCCAAACTATTACTTTACCTCAGTCTTTAGTAATCAACATTATAAATTATTTAAAACTTAATAACAGAAATGATTGTACCTAATTACCTTTTTATTAAATTAAAAAATTACAATACTATGTTAGTACACTAACGTAAAAACACACACGAAAGTAAGTATATCTGCGCGAGGCCTTCCTAACGCCAACTACGGAGCGTTCAAAAAGTTTAGCGAGAAGTATACATGTATAACCTCTTATAGAAAAATATCAAAAATATCAATGAAAACATAAAAAAATATTTTATAAATGCATGGGCAGCCTAAGCGATAACCCTAATATTTAACGATCCGTTCTCTACATACACTGCCCAATACTGATGACGCATTTGAGTGGCCCTCAATATTTTCGGTTCAATAGAACTATTTTTATTAGCCCTAGTCTACTGTGAAAGCGTACCGCTCCTTTTCATTCAGTGTAAGGGTTATTGCTTGTGTTCGATAGTTTATTTATATTTTACTATAAAATATATATATTACTGGAAACAAATTACTTAGGTACCTGTACTAGTAGTACATTATCTAGGGATAGAAAGTACAGTACTACATAACTATGAATTAGCAATTAGCTTTGGTCGTTTTTATTCAGATTTCAAACAAATTATCTATTTTTTAATCACTTTAAAAATAACGGACTTTCCTCATTTTGGGCTTTCAACATTTAGTTTTAGAATATATTTTTACATCGAAACTAAATTGAAAATATAAGATTAATATTAATTTTAATGTTATAGAAGAACATTGTGTATACAAATACAGGAATCAGGAATGTTATATTTATTTAATAATTATAATAATAATTGAACGGTTATTTATAATACACGCCATCTCTTGACATATTATTTAGTCTTTTAAAGTTAATAGTTAACACTAGATGACTCTAGCACTTTTACAATGCAATTAGATGTAAAAATATATTACAAAATGTAATTTATATTGAAATAATCATGATAAAAATAAAACATCCTTGATTTTATTTGTAAAAATAAATATTCTTACAAATTATAATAAATCTTGAAACACAAACGTATATTATTTACTTTTTAGTTTTTACTTTTTAGTATGGCAACAAAAGTTGTTTTCGCGAAAACCTTGTGAGCATCATGAATTTTATTTTGATTGCAAAATTGTCATAGAAATAGATGAGAAAAGTTTAAAAGTGTTTTCTTGTGTTAGTGTTATGTTTGCTGTGTATAGTTTGCTATACAAGTGGAGCTCTTAAAGAAATTGCTAGCCATGGCCGGCCCGTCCGACGGCGACCCCGACGGATGGGTCGAGTTCTGCGAGCGTCAGGCTAAAACCGCCGCTCAGGACTTTGCCAAGGCTTGCTTACAATATTTACAGACCAGTGCCAGTGAAGCCGCCGCCCGACCTATTTCACAAAAGGAATTCTTAAAGAAATTCGTGGAATGTTTCTCGGAACAGTTCGATTTTGAATTCGGCAAACTCAAAGCACAACATAAGTTACCCAACGGCACACACACTGGTCACGATGAAAGCGACTATTCAGAAGACACCGATTCCCCAAAAACGCAACATAAACCTTTCTTTCGGAGATTATCTTTTAAAGGTTTGCGTCGTGGAAAGGGCTTGTTTCACAAACAACATTCTGATGAAGTAGAACTGTCATCTAATTTGAATAAACACAAAACAAAATTGGCTAAGATTGTTGTTGAATGTCGCAAAGATGGACTTGTAAATTATTTGACTCCAGAAAGTCTGGAACAACCTAGTGGTCCACAGAAATGGGAAAAATGTAGATTAGCATTAGTTAAAACTGTTGGTGGTTATATGTTAGAATTTTATTCTCCACCTAAGGCTCAAAAACCTAGAAGTGGAGTATTTTGTTTCCTTATATCAGAAGCAAGAGAAACTACTGCTTTGGAAATGCCCGATCATGAGAACACATTTGTTTTAAAAGTAAGATATTATCCATTGAATAAATTTTAATTTACCTTCCTTGTATTCTTGTAGTTTTTATTACTCATAATATTTATAGCCTAGATTTGCCTTTATGATGAATAATTAATAAGAAAAAATTATATAATTAAATTTAAACAAATTTAAATATTTTGTTATAATAATTTATTAATTGTGGTTTGCAGTTTAAATAATAATAATATCAAATTATTTTTGAAATTAATAAGTAAACAAAATTAGAATAAAGTAAATTCTATTTATAACCAAAATAATAAACACCTAACAAAAACATTTCAGGCGGATAATAATATGGAATATGTAATAGAGGCAGCTGATGTTGATGACATGAAATCATGGCTGGCCACTATCAAGTATTGTATGAGATCAGCTCCCACCACACAGCCCCCACCCGAGGCATTAGCAGGACTGCCAGAACCAGCGCCTCCTGATCTGCCTCCAAGAAGAGATTTGCCGTCTAGTGCAAGTAATACCGATCTAGCAACTGATACACCAGAGGAGGCGGAATTAGGTGATTTGCTTTTTCTATCATGTATTTACAATTAAATATTATTTAATTTCCTATAAGTCATAATAAAGCTTGTAGAAAATGAGTAGAACCTCTAAAACAAGAAATTGTATATTTGTAATTATAATTTATTTTAACTAAACAACCTAAGCAAATTCTACTATTTAGATTGATTCTGTATGTTTTAATATATTATAATGTTACTTCAGTATTATATCAGCTTTTTTTAGGCTTTATAAATGTAAAGCAGCTATGACTTTTGAATTAAGTTGAATCTGTATAATGAGTTTTGAAAATCTTATTGAAATAGTCATTATTATCAATACAAAGGCTAAATCTATTATTTTTAGAATTTTTGTCTGACTGTGGACTACTGGACAGAATTTGTTGAAATTTGGTATGGATGGATTTTTTATCTTACGCTGGTATTCCACTATACATGATATTATATTAGAAATTTTAATATCCAAAGATTCAAATTTCAAAATTCACAAAAAATTTCATTCCAAATTGTATAGTCCACACTCTTGGCTGGTGTGGTTGTCTTTGGCCTGAACCCCACATTGAACAGAGGTCTGTGCCTATCAGTGAGACGTTTTAGAGGATGAATATGGATATATCATATATTTAAATTAGCAAATCGGGCCCTGCTTCGCTGGGTGTAAGTTAAAAATTATTTAACCGTTTTTTTTAAATCTATGGACAGCTGGAGAGTATGTTTGTTTGTTTGGTTGAACGAGTTAATCTCAGAAACTACTGGTCCTAAAATAAAAGTAGCCTAAGTTACTCTTAATAATATTAGGTATTTTCTAGTAAAAGTCCCTTAAAATCCATCCAGCCATTTAAGAAAATAGTCAGAACAAACAAGCAGACAGACAAAAATTTTAAAAATTGACTTTTTGATGTAATTAAATACCATAATAATATACTTTTATATGCATTTAGTGAAAAGCTGTTAATTTGAAATTAAAAACAGACTTGGATTTTATTTATTTATTGATAACAGGTTCAATAGCGGAAGAGGTGTGCGAGCCGCGGTTGTCGTTGACCGAGTGGCCGTGGTTCCACGGCACGCTGGCGCGTGCGGCGGCCGCGGCCTGCGTGTTAGACGGCGGCGCGGCGGCCCATGGCTGCTACCTCGTGCGCCAGAGTGAGACGAGGCGCGGCGAGTACGTGTTGACGTTTAACTTTCAGGTATGTCACATGTGACAGTTTGTTTTTTTTTTGGTACAGTAGTCAGTGTTACTAGAATATTTTTTTCTCGAATCGCCCTACCGGAGCGCGCGAGTAACCCCGAGATAGCCCCATCATGGCCCACAGGTAGTTAAGGCGGGAAAGTTGAAATAAGTAACATACCATCGAACCAACATATTTGTAGTGACGCCACTAGTACTCGTATTTGACATTAAATGATACATAAAAATTATTGAAACTGATTTTTGCTGTAAAAGTTTTTTTTTTTGCATAAAAATGATTTGTTAATTAAATATTTCTGAAAAAAAATTATAGCCGAATCGGCTACCAATAGTCAGCGTATAAAATAATGTCGCCTCATCTGGCAACACTGACAGTGGTTTGGGAGAATTTTTTGATGCATATTCTTTATAAGAACGTTTTCTGATGAAAATTAAAAGGTGACTGTTTGTGATGTGATAATTTTTATTTAAATTTAATCAGATATAAATACTACTTAATCATTGAACTTAGTAGAAGCTACTTATTTATTATTGGCTTATAAAATGAAATATGTAAAGGATTACTTTTAAATTTTCATAGGCAGATAAACAAAATTATTCATAAATTTAAAAAAATATATACTAAAATATGTTACAGGGTAGAGCAAAGCACCTCCGCATGACACTAAGCGACACAGGACAGTGTCGCGTCCAACACCTATGGTTCCCGAACGTTCACGACATGTTGGAACATTTTCGCGCCAACCCCATACCGCTGGAGTCGGGCGGCGCGGCTGACGTCACGCTCACGGAGTACGTCGTCTGCCAGGACAGCCATAGACAACAAGTGAGCGCTATGGTTGATTAGTAGTGAATGGGCAGTTTTATTTTTTTTCTCTTGTCATGCGGTGACATTTGTAGCCTGAATGTGATGTTACTTGTGCGTATTTTTATGGTTGACATTAAAAGTTGCTTATGTCAGTTACAAATTCCAGTTCAAACCGTTATAAACGATGTTTTTGTAAATACTAACTGTGCTGTCTTTTGTTGTAGGTTTAATAAGGATTTACTTCCTTTATACTATCATAATTTAAATAAACTTATTCACTCTATGTTACCGACCAATCTCCTTTGTGTCTTCTCCATTCTACGTGACATTGGCGAAATAATCTGTGCTCAACTGGCACGCTTTGAAGCCATCAACAACAGAATTGAATTGAATTAAAAACGATTGTAATTTATCCATCTAAAAATTACCTATGATTTCAGTCACCTTTTGTAAAATAAATGAAATTAGTTATTTATTAATTATAAATATTTTACTGGAATATTCTGCTCACATAAAACTGCTTATTCACATTTTGCTAATCATTATTTTAACGTTAAGAATTAAAATTTAGCTAGTAATATTTATTTTATTAACTTTCGGCTCTGGTTTTAATTCAATTTTGTTTATTTCACTTTTTTAAGAGCTGAGACAAAAATTTTATTACTTATGAAAAAATTAGTTTAAAAAGATTTCTGTCTATTTTTTGCATTTGTAGTTTTAAAAGTTATGAATTTGTTGTAAGACTGTGTGGTTATACATTTAATATTTCTAAAGAGGCTATATATCTATATCCCACCGAGTCTTACGTAGTGTTATAAGACTTCTTGTTATATTAATTTTATAACATGAGATTCAGAACTATTTGCAATTAGGTTTTATTATATCTGTCATTTTTTGTTATTTTTTCATCATAACATATTTTTTATTTTTTTTAATAAATCCAATTTAAGATGTTTTCAGACCTTTCTTAAACTGCTATTGAATAACAAAGTTATTTCATTTTAACTTTGTATAAAATAGTGATAGTTTTTTTGATTGGCAACAAATGCAATTCTTGCTTATACCAAATAATATGAAGTACCTTTAATGAGTGAGGGGATTATATTATATTAAAACTTGTGTCAATTTAAAAAGGTTTTATATAAAGTAATTTAGACTATGGCTAAATCTGACATGGTAATTATAAAACAAGTGCTATCATTATTTTTAAGCATGAATGTGGTGTTCTGGTCTTCAATGACATTTTTACAGACAGCACAAGCGTAATGTTAAATCCCTATTTTATTTATATAATTTATGTATATTTCAATTTATATATTAATAATATATTAAATACAGTTTTTTTATTATAATTAATCATTGATTTTAATGGGCGCTTTCTGTAATTAAAGTTTGGTACTCCCTTTAAAATTTCATTGTTACTTTGCCAGTAGTGTTATCGATTTATTTGAAAAATTTCTAGATCTTTACAATTTTTGTCTCACTCATTCACTGTTGTAATTAACTTGGCCTAAATGACATTTTTGTGTATATAAATATTAGCTTATTAGTATTTTATTTGTTTGTATATAGTTTCTTTTGCTCATTTTTTGTGTTTAATTGAATAAGTTTAATTTTTTATACTAATATTGTTTTGTTGTTGTTAGAATAACGACAGTGTTAAGAAACGCTCACTTAGTACTCAGTGAGCGTTTTAAATAATGTGCTTCAAAATAATTATATGCTATTTATTGTGGACTAAGACAGTTTTTATGTCAATATATACAATATGTATATAAAGAAAGTGACAGTGTGCTTATAAAATTTATTTATTGTAATTATTTTTGAATATAAAGTCTGAGGATTTATATTTTATCATTCCACAGATTAAAAAGTTTGCTAACTCTAAATGACTTTTTGAAAGCGAAATTATAAATTTCCATTGCATTCTATTTATAAAATTTTGAAAAAAAAATTTGGTGAAGTGACATTTAGATATTAACAATATAATTAACTATTACAGACCCTTTTATAATATACATTAGCTTAGTTTTAGGCTATAAAATATGACAAACTGTCAATAAAATGTATAGTCTTTTTAGAGGCTAACCTTAATATAATATTTTTTAAAACAGTGTGTGCTCAATTTTTATACTAAATGATGAACAATAATTAAAATATTAGGTTTTCTATTCAAACTGCTGATTCCTATATGCATTTTATTTATTTATAGTTTTTAATAAATTGTGGTCCAAGAGACCACTGTTGAAAAATAATTCATAATTACTTATGTAGGAATGACATACAATTTAACTGTAGAAAACTATACGACATTATAATACATTTAAAAAGCCACTTTCTTTCTATTTATATAATCTGATATACAGATATCACATTTGTCTCTAGGACTATAATTCAATAGTTGTAAAATATATACATTACGTTCTAATTTTTAAATTTTACAAAATAATATTAAGTATAGATTTTGTATTGTTTTTAAATCCCAGTTCGGAATTGCCAGTTTTAAGCTTTACATGAAGTGATTCACAAAATATAATTTTAATATTATTTTAATTTAATTTGAACTGTTATTATGATTTAACTAACTCGTAGCATATAATTATGTCGGCACCTGCAAAGAACAATATTGTAACTCTAAAATAATTTAAAAATAAAATAATATGTTTCGTTATAATATTGTTAAATGTCAAATTTTTAAATTTATCCAATATTGAGTTATAATATTATTCCTCTCAGGTTAATATACATTATACTATGTAATGTTAACATTATTGTAAATATTTTGTACAAAACGAACTAATGTTCTTTTAAAGCTTTAATCATATTTTCTTGGTTGTACATTTATTATTAAATCTTATTTTGCTGAATGGCTTCGTTTTTTATTTTGCTTTTTCTCTTTAGTTGGCTGTTTGATGTTTGTTGTGTGCGTGCATAGTTTACTGGTAAGTTCACATTAACTTGCTTTTTTCTTTCTTTTCTTTTTAATCTATGGTCTGTTTTTTCTTCTATATTTTATGTCAAAGGCACTGTGTTGTAGTTTTATTCTACTAATAATATATAACTAAATAACTTATGGTGATATATTTGTTAAAGAGATATAACTATTCATTTTAATTACATATTATTAATGGTTTTTACCACAGTATACAGAAAAAGTGGGTTCAAGGCCCATTAAGAACTGATTATTTGTGACTATACAAACATTATTGGCTTATTGGATATTACAAAATAGTAGTAAATTTTATTACTTTATAAATATTTTTTCAATACTAAAATAAATATTTACAAATAGAATATTATAAATAAAGAATTTTACTATTGAAATAAAAATATTGTCTATGATCATTTTCATCCAACAGCACGAATATTTTCCAGTTGGGTGTATCTCTCGGGAGTGATGTGAGGATGCGTCGTGCAGAATTAGAGGCTTTACTGTTAGCGAGCGGCGCCCATCACGACATTCGCGCCGTCGACAACCAATACGTACTGTGTAATATGCGACCCTCAACTATAGAACGGGCTTAAAAAAAGCGTGAAATAATATAAAAGTTACCTATTCAGGTACTAATCAATCAGTAAAGAAATATGTTAGGACATTTTTACAACAGCGCCATCTAGTTCCGTGGTAAGCTACGAGGCTTATGTTTCGGATACCAGATAGATGATATACTACACATATTAATTTTAAATACATGCAAAATATAAATATTGACACCCATGACTGGATAACAAACATTCGTGTTCAACAAATGAATCCCCCCAGCTGAACTCGAACCCGCGACCGCTGGCACAGAAAGTAGGTTCACTGCTGAGTCATTTTTTAGGTCAAATAACACGAGAACGATTTAGGAACTACGTTCTTAGATTTACGCGAGTTAGATTGTAATTACATTTTAAATAAAACATTTTTTTTAATTGATTGTTGCTGTCATGATGACCTGTGACCGTAATTACTCGTTGCTCAAATATGCTAATATATAAATCGTTGCGAAACAAAAATCAAAAGAAAATCGTGAAAAATAAAAAATAGTTGTATTTAAAATGTATTATCTGTTTTTTATACTATTGACATAAGTGTGACAGTTGTTTAAGATGTCATTGGGAATGCAATAAATTGCGATATTTTTATCCGACTACAGCTGAAGAAGTGTTATGTGTTTATTACGAGAACATTATATATTTTTCTTTTATCATTATTTTATTATGTTGTATGTATAATATAATTTGTAATGTGGCTATATTATTACAAAATAATTAGTATAAGTATACATTTGTACCATTTCTACTAAAACATTGAACGTCAACACAACGACTTCCGCTGTCCAAAACTTTGCAAAATGGTTAAATAAATGTGAAATTTAGTTAGTAATAAGAATGTTTGTGTTGTATTATTAAATATTTCACTAAAATTAGCATAATTTGTAAAAAATATAGTAAATTTAGACAATTGGAATGATTTGTTGTGCAATATGACAACTGTAAAAGAATTCAGTTTGATAAACGATACTATTGAAATATATAAACATTAGTTTTTTTGATGTTAACATAACATAATTAATTTTAATCACCAATAAGTTTCACTTTTAATTAAGATTTTACGAATCCTAACAGTAATACCCAAGTAACTTATTACACATAGCATTTCCTTCCAATAGTAAAATTTTTAGAAATCATTAAAATCAAATTAAAAGTTTAGAAAGATATATTTGATCAAGTAGACCTTTTTCTACTTGATCTCCAACATTAATAATTAATTAAATACCTAAAATTCATTAAATGCAAAAACAAAAAATATTACTCAATATCACGAAAGGCTATGAAAACTTAATATAGAATCGAAAGAAGGAATAATAAGTATCAATGTAAGTTTTTTTTTTAATTTCCCAATTAACTTGTATTACCGGAAGTACAGTTCTCGAGGCATAAGCTCAGCTTTGCATTTGTGTGAGTGCAGTGTACGGATAGGCACGACCGAAGGCGTAGCGCGTTGCGAGTTGGTTTAAACCCGTTTTAACTGGTTTTAGATGCGCGGCTATTGGCTTTTAGCTATCACTCACAAATGCAAAGCTGAGCGTATGCCTCGAGAACTGTAAGTATCGTTGGTTGAACAGTGTGTGATTACTGATTATTAAATTGCTTGCAATGTAAGTTGTTGTTAAGTGCAGGCTTGGCCGCTTTTATATTGTCTAGTTTTAGGCATTAGCTTTTTTATTGTTAGCGTAAAAATATCAGTTAAGTTAAGAAAGTGAAGGACTTAGTAAATATGTTAATGGGTTTAGAGTGAAGTTATAGAGTACTAGTAATTAATTTATTTTAGTTCTACGTATATGTTGAAACTGAGAGGAAGGTAATAGGTTTAAATAATAGCCGAAACCAGCTTTTTTTCTATTTGGGTCGGGTATTTGGTCTATATATAATTATTGGCTTGGTTAAATATGGAAATTGTAATTAATATACCTACAAAATTGTGTAGATTAAAATTGTAATGTGATTGTTATTTATCAAAAAGTTTAAAATTTTGAGTGTTGTGTCTCGCTAAAGAGCATATTACGCGAAAAATCTAAGTCAATCTAGTCATAGTATAGATAATTAATATTTATTTTAATTTATCGTGTATTTAGTGTTGTAATATAATAGTTATTATTAGCATAATATATTATTTTATTTGATTACTTGTCACTTTGAGGTTTTCATTTGTATGCACTGAAATATTATTTCTTTTAAAAATGTTAGTAATTTAGAATATCATTCATTAAAGCTATAAACGGACGCTAGGTCTTTGTGTATTCGACGTGGGTTATAGTAAAGAGTGTTTTTCCAAGAAATATTATACTTATAGAAACTTTCTTGTTAAAAGTTTTGCTACAAAAATCATTTAACTTCGTACTAAATAGTCAATACTAAATGACAACTACTGAACTGATTTTAAAGACTAATAATAGTGAGTTAGTTCTATAAGCAAATAGATATCTAAACGAAACCTTTAAAAAAAGGTAATTGTAAAAAATAGAATAAAATGTTGTTGGAATTGAATATTGATACATTAGAAATAAAGTATTGATAGCAAGTAACTATAAATAAATTGTTTGATGAGAGTTTTAGAATAACTTTAAACTGTATAAATTGAGTCAATATGGTAACACTGAAAATTTCTAGATCAAAACTAGTGAAAATATAGTTTTAAAAATGAATATAAAAATGAACATATCTCAATTAAAATTATATTTAATAAATAGTAGCTAAAAACTTATTGAAAATCTGAAAAATGTATTAAAAGTATCAACAAAGTGATTATTGACTCGAGGTATACAGCGCTGAACTAAACGCGTCTTTGGGTATTTTTATAAATAATTCAGGTACTGTTTTGCTAATATATAAATAAATAAATAAATTATTATTAATAATAATAATTATTTATAAATAATTATTATTATTAATAATAATAATTATTTATTTATTTTCTCCCACATGTACAATTGATACTGAAGTATACATTAAACTATGTAGTTAGTCTATATAAGTGGGAAACAGGAGCTCGAACTAGGTAAGGCCTGTAATATAATCTTCTGGCTCCTCTCACTAAAATATTTATCAATTGATAAAAAGAGAAAGAAGGCTATTTTTTTTAAATAGCTTATTATTATTATATTTCATGTCATGTGTAAATCATTTCCAATATGATTACCACTTGTCTTACGGTGAAGGAACACACCATGAAGAAATATGTATGTCGTGTTGTCAGTGTTTCAATACAAATTAAAAAAAAATGTACAAATTCAACTCAGAATTTTATAATATGTATAGATAATAATATGTTGTTGGGACATTATTACACACAGCGCCATCTAGTTCCGTAGTAAGTTACGATGCTTGTGTTACGGAGACCAGCTAGTTGATAAACTACATATATAAGTTTAAATACATACATATTATAAATATCAACACCCATAACTGGAGTACAAACATCCCTGTTTAACAAATGAATGCCCCCAGCGGGAGTCGAACCCGCGACCGCTGGCGCAAGAAAGTAGGGTCACAACAAACTGCGCCAAACGTGTCGTCAAATAGATTTCTTCATAATAATAAATCAATACAAATAACGCCATCTATTGACGTCTATTTGAACTAACTTTTATTTCTCCCACGCGATATATACAAAGTATTTTTGTAAAGTGTGCCCAAAGTACTGCGTTTAGTCATATTATAACATGCCAAATATAATAAATGCATTTGAAATCGATGTTGCCTTCACAAATATCGCTGATGTATTGTTTTAGTAATAAAAAGCAGTTTTTCTTTAAAATTAAATCAATTTAATTATTGTGCTTTTTATATAAATAATAACTAGATTATATTTTGCATGTGTTCAATAGAAATAGTTTCACAACTCACATAAAATATGTTAACGATGAACAAAGTTGTATACATATAATAATAAACATCTGTCATGTCTCTACCTGTAAAACCTAGTTACTCCAGTCCAATAATTAACAGTTATAAAAAAATAATGAACATTTAGAGAGAGTTTAGTTTTTAAACTAAATTAATTGTGTTATAAGAAACCTGATCCTTAAATATATTGGTGTGACAAAGACAATGCTAAAATGTGCGCAGCAGCTGTCTCTTTCCACTTTTATTTTGATCGGAATTACAATTTAATAAAAATGAAAAAGTTAATAATTATTATACGTATATAATTTTGTTCCTCCACATAATGGTAAGACTTGTTAAATACAATAGCATAGAAAATTTCGAATTCTGTTATTATATACTTAATAAGAGTTTGTTTTCTTGATGTATAATAAAATAGATATTTAACGTTTGAGGCAAAAAATCCACCTTTTGTTTTCGTCAAATAACAACTGTACATTATGAACTTTAAAGACCATAGAGATTTTGTAAATAGCATATTAATTTTAAAATACAGCTTCTAAAAAACTAAATTATAGATTATCAAGTTATAATAATCTATACCCTTGTGAAAGCACTATTAAAATCTGTTTAGCCATTTTTATTTTCGGAATTATAATTAATTTAACAACAATAGAACATTATCGCTCTTTTGAGTCAACATGTCGTATATCACTATCCTTTGCCTTACCTTATAAGCTTGCCTTTATTTTTATCATAACATTGTTAAGTTTATACTCACTCAAAGAAAAAAATTAAAGTTTATATTCATTGGTACATTATAAATATTATTTTGAAATCAGTGTTGCCTGCATTATAATATCTATGAACATAATATCTATGGAAAAGCTCAACTGAGTGTAAAAAATGTAACTGCGTAACATTTACATTCCATGTAATTGTGTCATTTGGTAAATAAAAACATATATTTTGCACAACACTTTGTTTAATTTTAGACAAACAAACCCCAAAACGATTTTTATAACTTTCTAATAAAATCAAAGTAACCTAGTTAACTCCTTATAACATTAGCTATCTATATATCTATAGCTAGCGAGTGAAATGTTATTTTTTACTATCGCCATCTGTTATAAAATCAAAGAGTTAATATCACTGTAATATTATTACCCGTTAGAAACAAGATTCAAGATTTTTTAGAAATATATAAAGAATTTCAACAAACATGACATTTTTGATGCATTTATTCACATATACAATATCTTTATCTATATAAAATTTGGTAAACTAACTAGTATTCTTCTAATAAAGGCACAATATAAAACTCTGAGAACATCTGCCTCTGGTCCTCTTTTTCTAACTTTAACTGTAGCAGCAACAAACCATTCGAACTACATCTTAAAACTACCTGCAAACAAGAAAAATGGTTATGATAGTTTGGTATGGATTTAACCCTTTATATTTATGTGACAAAACATACTCTATATATTCTTCTATCATTTTGTTAAGTCTTATTGTAATTGGTTTAGCCGATTTAAAGATTACCACTGACAAAGAAAAGGACAAATATTTTTTTTATAAAGGGGTTGCTTATTATTAGTACGGTGTAAAGTACGGTTATTATTAATTATTAGCCAGTCATAACTTCTAAAATTTAATTTTTAGGTTTATATAGATTTTAATTTTTTAACTGTCAATAATTTTAAAGTTGCGTTTTTACACAGTTGTAACCCAATAGCAGCGAGCTTGTTCGGAAAACGGCGTGATGCGGATTCAAATCCCGGGTACGGCATTTATAATATCATGTGCGAATCATTTCCAACACGATTACCACTTGTCTTACGGTGAAGGAAAACATCGTGAGGAAATCTGTGTTGAATGGTAATCTCAGATTATACATACAAACTATTTTGATATCAACTGTGACCTGTTTGGTTTATTATGTTTGAATTATTTTAAGTTTGAAATGTTAGTTTTATTAGTAAAAATTGTATTATGTCATATTTTAAATAATTCCGTAAGAAGCTCTCAAAGCAGTAACATGTTTTAGTAATCTAACATAATTTTGTATTTCTATATTAATTTTGTAATGACTCCATTCTATCAGAAATAGATTCAAAATGTTAAAGTATTAATAAATATTCCTATTCAGTCTTTAAGTGTCTTTTTTAGTATCAAAGTTTTCATATTAGCCACATCTACCGTTCAAGAACCTGCATGTCTGAGAAAACCTAACAAGTTTCCGAAAGACATGTGAAGTCCGCCAACACGCACTTAACCAGCACGTTGGTCTATAATCTGATCCCCTTTGTATTGAGGGAGGCCTGTGCCCAGCAGTGGGACATTAAAAAGGGCTGATGATGATAATGACGATAGTGTTTGCAGTTGACCTGCATACATACAGGCTTGATCCTGTCATATTGAAATGATGAGAAGATGGGATGTTAAAAATGAATACAATTAAAAAGTAGCTAAGATATAGTTTTACCTTTGAAGACACAGCAAGTGCTTTCATAATAAGCCTGATATGTGACAATTGGTACTTCAAAGTGACTGCTTTCTCACAACTAAAGCTTTGTACCATTTCAGATGATTTTGGCACATCTATACAAGATCTGTCCTGAAAAATTATCATTTAAATAATAATTATTATTTTTTCTTAAATTTCAAATCAATTAAATTTTTATTGTTAATGGCTTTAATTAACTATACTTGCTAGCTATATATAACTTATAGAACTGTTTATTATACTGCTGTCTAAGTTGTTGTTATTAATAAATATTTGACTTGAGGTGGTACATAAAGTCAACCACTTTATTTATGTTAAGACATTGTTATATGAAATTATATGTAAAAAACTCTATACATTAGTGAAAACAGCATGAAAATCTGTGCAGTAGTTTTAGAGTTTATCGCTAACAGACAGACAGACGCGGCGGAGGACTTTGTTTTATAATATGTAGTAATATTAAATATTTGTTTAATAAAAAGAAGTATTACCTGCATTCCATAAGTAACAATGCTGACATGAGGATGGTCCGGGGATAGATTCAATTCAATTATATCACAGGATCTTTCCAAATCTGCCAACAGTCCCAGAAAAGCTGTAGCTTTAAGCACCAACTTGGCCACTTCTGATGCATCTTCATCCCTCAACTCAAGTACAGAGTCAGCAGTCTGCGTTGATATCTCACAGTCGGTCATTACATTGTTCACCGACTGCGGCTGTAAACTGAAAATAATATTGCTTTTGTACAAAGATTAATTATTAAAACATAGATATGTTTTTTTTATGGTAAAAAGGGGGCAAACGGGCAGGAGGCAAACCTGATGGGAAGTGATCACCTCCGCCCATGGACATTTGCAAGTTAGGCTTGCAGATGCGTTGCCGGCCTTTCAGGAAAGGGAGGGATGGAGGAGGGAGGGAAGTGGGAGGGAGAGGGGGAACGAAAGCGGAGGATGAAGGGAAGAGGGAGGGGGGAAGGAGAGTGCGCCTCCCGGACTCTCACTCACCGGACGAAACGCGACAGCATAGCTGCCACTTCACGCCGGTCTTCTGTGAGAGAGTAGTACTAATGAACTATACGGGGCGTGCCGGCCCATTTGGTTGCTACCCGAAGGCAACAAGCATGGCACTACCACTTTAAAAAACTGTGACTGTGACATGTAAAATTGTATAAACTTATAAAAAATTATAAATTGTTGAAAGATTGTGAACATACTGCTTACAATTTAACGTTTTATTTTTAGGTAGGATATAATTTATCAATTTTATATATTGTAAAATGGAAGGCGACAGAAAGCACCTCGCGCGCTGATTGGTTGAATCATGAATGTCAGGGACCTTGTATTTTCAGATATTTAGGTATATAATTAAATAAAATACTGCAAAAATTTTGTTGAGAATTTTAATCTTACATCATTTAAATGTATATGATAAAGCTATTTTTGTTTGAAAAGAGAGATAAGTAAAAAATATATATATTTACACTAATAGTAACGGTGAACCCTCACTCCTGTAGTACATTTTTAGACTGGATTCTTCGTTGGCTCCAAATATGTTGAGGCATTCTGTCAGTACTGCTATACTTATCTGCCAAAAAAAAACTTTATTTTAGAAAAGAAAAACAAAACCATATTATACTTTCTTAGGTTTACGCGAATATTTGACATTATAAATGAAACTATCTTTTCGGATTATGTCGCGGACACAGGAGAGTCCGTCTGACCATGACCATGAATGCTGTAAAGCATTCGAAACGTCGGGAACCAAAATTCCAAATAAATCTGTGACAAAATCTGAAAAGATAGTTACATTAATAAAAAAATATTATTTTAGATTGGCCCAATGATTGTTGTGGTCTGCTATATCAGACCTGCTATCAGGGGCTGTGGTAGTGTGTTAGATCTTGCAACACCCAATTAGGAAGGGAGAGCTTCTATTGGGTTTAAGTGCGTAGTACATACGTAGTACTGCTTAATCTAGATGATGTCTATCGGCATACATGTGGTATGTGTATATGCATTACCTAATTAAAATTAACAGGTATGACCTTATAAGTCCAATTTGAATATATTTTTTAATATAATATAATTTCCTACCTAAGACATAAGGCAAAGAATCCTTTTTCAGATTTAAAATGTTAAGTACACAAATAAATTATTATTATTTTTCAAATAAATCTTACTTTAAATAAGACATCAACGTCATCTCTCACATGGTACTCTGTGAAATTGTCGGCTGGAACGTAAGCTGATGCTTGCACACATTTACCTTCTTCAACAGTCAACTTCAGGCCTTCAGGCATTGCACAGAATATAGCACACTGTAAGTGAAATATTAATGATTTACTATGGGGCTTAAATCTTTTGTATGAAAGAATTTATTTTTCCCCATATACAAACTTTGAGGTTGAAATTTGAGTTTTCTCTTACCAGGGAAGGTGTCCGAGGTAAGTATTAAGTATCTAAGAGGTGAGAATAAGCTGTATATGTAGACCATGGTAATGTATAGTACATACCAATATTTAATAAATAACAATAACAATGTAATACATTAAATTAAATATTATAATTTAGTTTTTAGTTATATTAAAATAAAGCAGTCTACCAATATAGTAAAATAATATTCTATGTTTTAATTTTTAAATTAAACTCACCTCTTGGAATTGTATTGCTTTTAATAAACTGTATAAAGTTTTTCCAGAATCCATAGAAGCTGTAAAATAATATTGCGAGGTTCCCTCATCCATTTTGATCTTCTAAATCAAACATTGACATTATCAGCATTGAATATTGGTCTGGAGTGACTTCTCTATCCACAGTCTTACCTAACATACAAGCAATTCTGGCAACTAGTACATGCTTACAAGTTATTTGAATTTTCTTTTCAATAACTTGATGTTTAAATGCTTGACATGGGCAATAATTTATTTTTGGGAATATTCTATAACATCTGTTATTTTCACCCTTCACTTCTATTAATATTCGGGCTTTATTGGCAGTGTAATATGTCTCCAGAAAATGGTACTTTTCTAAAATATCGAGTGCACGTTGCAGTACAATACCGTAAACAGAATTTAGATTAAGTAGGTCCTCATCTGAAACTAATTAATTTGTAAGTTTAAGTTTTACTTGGTAGGTACATTAAATATATATTATTACGAAAATTAAATACTACAGTCATACGTTGTTTGTTGCCTGTACTGTGTATCTTTTCTTCAATACCATTTAAAACTTCGTCTGCAATTAATGGTATTTCAGACACACTGTTTTTACTCATTTAGCACATTAAACTATATTTCTATTTTAGTTAATGTCTACTACAAAACAGATTTAAAAAATAGTATAATCTTAGAAGTTTCCTTTATATTCCTTTAAAAAATAAAAACTATAGCAAACACTGTATTTTCATGTCATTTATATTTTGGGTTGGGTTTACAATCGCTTGGCAGGAGTTATTGGGTGAAACTTATATATATGGTAGTCGTTTATTCACTGATCACAATAATAACACTCACGACACAAGGTAATTCATATTTTTAGAGAAAATTAATAAAAACTTAATGTGAGAGAGAAGGATAACAATAGGATTTTGTATATGTGAGACAAAGACGTAAGATCATTATGTCAAAAATATGTCGAATTACTTAAATGTCATTGTCAACTATCCTAACGCCGCCATATTTAGTTATGTTTCTATGGACATGTGTGAAAGTGCTTTCATCGTAAATAACATTTTTTTTTCGACTTGGATAACATAGGTTCAGAAGGTTAATTTAAATTTTTTTTCGTTCTTTCTAGGTAGGTTAGGTTAGGTTAGATATATGAGTCGACTAGTATCAAAGGCGGCAATCTGAGCATTTTGTCAAAAAGTAGTTAATGATATGGCGACTCAGATTGATTTGATTAAAAACGTTTCCCTTGGAGTATACGGTTAGAACTGGCAATAAACCATAGTAAAAACAGGTCAAAAACTGACATCAGCATCAAAGCCGGCAATCTGTAAAATTTTGAAATCAAACCCGGCAATCTTACGCTGTCAACCAATCAGAAGCGAGAGTTCATTTGCGTTTCGTAACGGCCGCAGGAACATTTCGTTCTGTGAATTTTAATGTTTTCTACGTGTTTTTGTGATTTAAACTAATATAAAGCAGTGGAAGTAGTATTAATAAATAGTTTTACACGGAAACGCAAGAGGAATCCAGAAAATTGGACAAGAAACCGGGATAAGGAATTGAAGTAAGTTTATCCGTAGGGTTGTCAATTCTCGTAATGTAAAGGGTATAATACTGTAGTATTATTATTTTTTTTTGTTTTAGAAACTGCGAAATCATTACTCGATATAGTGTGCAGTCATAATTCGAAAGCACTAAAATGTGCTACTTTAACAATGGCTCATGATATGACATGCGCATATAATTTTAAATTTAGTTTAAAAAAACTCAAAAAACTTTTTAGAGTTACTTAATTTTTTAGTTCATAAGTTAATTATAAAGATTTTTTGTAACTGCCAAATGCATTATTTTTTAATTACAATATACTATGCCAAAAAATAAAGAGTCGTTCCATGCTTGTATGACAACCCTAATTCTGGAATAACATCTATAGTATCAAAAACGGTTATCTGTGCCTTACTCAATTTCAAATACGGCATTCTTAAAAAAATAGCATCAAAGCCGGAAATCTTCAAAATTGAAATAGTATTTAAAACTGATATAGAATGATTATTAGGGTAATATAGCATTAATTCATCCTGCTATTTACCTAAGATCTTATTTAAATGAGTTTTGTAACTACAAACGAGATACAAAACAAACAATCCGTTTTTTTGAATTTACCAACATTTGTCTTAAAGTCACATTGCCACCTTTGATACTAGTCGACTCATATGACCACAACACACGCGAGCGAAGCGAGCATGCCGCGGCGGCGGCCGGTGAGTGCTACATACAAAATTTATTTTCTCATGAAGTATGAATTACCTTGTAATGGGAGTAGTATAGGGATAATAGGGAGCATCTCCCCTACCAATTCACTCCCTCCCATTGTCATCGTCCTGCCAAGCGATTGTAAACTGCTACCTATATTTTTTCCAAGTTCCAACAAAAAAGCCTTCAAAATACTCTTTATTGAGAATTCACAAATCGCAATAAATAAAAATATATCATATCAATCAAATATCAATGATTACCGCCTAAAATCCAAAGAGAATGTAAAACCTACGGATAACGGAACCTAAAATCTAAATACCTAACCAAAGACTACAGCATTGAGCTGTTTGAGCATGTATCAATATACATTATACTCTATGGACTACACTGTAGTGAGTAGTCACTATTGTGATATACTATAATGATTGATTACATCATGATAAGAAAAGTATTGCCATATCAAAACTTTTACCCGATCGTTACGTTACGCAAATTTACGTAATTTAGACAAGATTAATAGATTATTGTAGCTATCCTATGTGTATTTCATTTAGAACTTAATACCTAATTTGTAACTATATGTCTAAAAGCATTAAATGCTTTTTTATTATTAATTATTAATGTAAATTGATTGTTTTAATTCAAATATTTAATTTATATTAATTTAATTAAATTAAAATAACTTATATTTCATAAATGAATGAAATTTATTATTATTTATTATTGTCCTTCCTCTTATTTCCTTATTTCGGAGGAGTCTTAGTAATAGGGTCCCGTTTTACCCTTTGATTGATTCATCTGTATCGTCAATGATAACTATTTCAATTTTCAAAAACATTTCAATATACAGAAATATTCGACTGTTTGAATTTTATTATATGTACAGATTTTACTAATAATAATAATAATATTGTAAATAATTATTTTTTTTCTTTTTATCTTTATTGTTAGATCTAATTGTAAATTAAACATTTTATGAACATAAACATTTTTTATTTATAAAACCTCAATACATGTATCATAAGAAATAAATATCGACACTTATCGACTTTGTTCAAATATATGGATGTCACGTCACTACGGCCAATCGTCTTTTTTAGGTAAAAACGCTTGTTTTAGAATTAGTTTGTTTTCCTTTTTTTTGTATTGAGCTGGAACAAAACTTTATATTATTATCATAAATAAACCTTTATAATCCTTATCTAGTAAAATTCAATATAAAATAAAGTAGATTTTATGGAAAAAAATGTCCCTAAAAAAGTGTCTAACTTTTTTTTGCGCTTTTCGCTTTTATTATTCTTACATTAGATATAGCTTTAAGTATTTTACATCTATAAATAGATAAACTATTAACCTAGAAATATCCGTTTACAGAACTAAGATAGGTAGTCTAGTTCTGTTTATATTAATCTTTTCCCGCCGCGCGGCATAAAGTCGCGTAAAACAGAAGCGCGGCGGGTGAGTTTATGAACTCTAATGTTATTAGTATAATTTTTTTGCGTTTCTTGAGGGGTTAATAACACACTTCCCGGCCCAATGCCAATTTCTGAGCACTGATTAAAATTTAGCTACAGTGACAACCCTGTGACAGGCAACTATGGTAACTATGACAGGTAATTATATCGCAGATTGGGCCGAAGTTGCCCTACTTTGTTCTCTCTCTTTATACTATGGTAAGTAGTAGTAGGTCAGTAGTCATTTATTATACTGATTCTTTTATTGTAATTTATACAATAATACAGCAGATAGTTTTTATGTTGCAAGTAAAACCAAAATTTGGTCCAAAAATACGCAACTGTCAGCTTCTGTGACTATCAGCAGTGTTGCCAGATGGCTATTTAGCGTCAATGGGGCTATCTCTCTTACCAAGCGGCGATATTATTTTAGCCGCTGGCTACAGGTAGCCGATTTGGCTATATATTTTTTTCAGAAATATTTAATTTACGAATCATTTTTATGCAAAGAAAAAAGAACTTTTACAGCAACAATCAGTTTCAATAGTTTTTAAGTATGTTTTTATGTCAAATCCGTGTACTAGTAGCGTCACTACAAATGTGTTGGTTCGATGGTATGTTACTTATTTCAACTTTCCCGCCTTAACTACCTGTGCGCCATGATGGGGCTATCTCGAGGCTACACGCGCGCTCCGGTAAGGCTATTCGAGGAAAAAAAATCTGGCAACACTGACTGTCAAGTGTCAGTACTCAGTCGCAGTGTCACTAATCACTAATTAGTGTCACTGTCAACTGTCAAGTGTCAACCGAATAAATTGAACCTTTCGAGAACATGTTTTTAATTTCACTTTAGAATTGAATGTAAATAGATTTAATTTTAATAATTTAATAATCTTTCTGTGTGTTAGTACAAATAGTAAATGTTTATTTTGTGTTAAAAAAGAAAATCTCAAATTAATTAAGGAAAGAAAGCAAAAATATATGTTTTAGTATCTCAATATAAAGTAATGACAAAAACAGGAAATATTAAGTGAATATCTAAACCTGTTTCGCACGAAACACGTCAGAGAATAAATAAAGTATGGAGCGACCAAACAAAAATATTATGTTTTATGAAATATGTAGACTATGTTTGGATGAACGAGGCTGTTGTGATATATTTGATCAAAACAATTTACAAGATAATATTTATAAATGCATAGGCTTAAAGGTAATGTTTAAATTAATACTCTCTTACATATAGTTAAGCTAAATACATATATTATGACATATTTATTTTTTGTAGATCACATTATCGGATACCTTGCCTCAAAAAGTATGTGAAAAATGCTTAGACATTGTGAATAAAGCTACAGAACTTCGCAAAATTGCTTATAAGAATGATGTAAATTTAAAAGCCTTGTTTTATGTTGAAGATGAGATATCAGAGGTATGTATAATTATATACTATATATTATGTATTTCAATTTTGAATAAAACTTGGACAATATAAAAAAATAAACATTTTTATTGTATATGTACAATTGTATTATATTTATGTTAATTAATAACCTTGTCATCTATCCTATTTATTAATAGGATCATTTTGTTTAATTTCATCAATAAACTCAAGCTTATACTACTGTGAGAATTTTAAATATTTTATATCTTAATTAAACATAAATGTTTACAGTTTTAATTTTTTTGTCAATTTTATCCTTCACTTATATAGATAAACTATTTTCTTATTGACATAGTTTTCTATATGTACAGAAATCAGAAAAAATAGTACAAAATCAAAATATTGATGAAAAAATAGATTCTAGTGAAAAACATCCAGCTATTGAAACATTTATTAAAGTGAGGAAAGACCTGTTTGAATCATCATTACCACAGGTACCTATTTACTTTTTGTTTCTTAATTTTATTTATACTTAATCTGTATTAATATCTACATATTATGTAGTTTAACAATTCATGTACCTCCACCTACCTGATTTGCACCTCGGCCCACGTCTATAGACGGGGTATGGTATACGATGGGTTAAAATAAAGTAGTTTTCTCAGCTTGTACACTTGGATCTTTTAAATTATAAATAAAAAAATAAATTTTGGCTGTGTTTCTGTCAGTCTGTTTGTTCCAGCTAATTTCTGAAATGGCCATATCGATTTTGACAGGATTTTTACTTTCAGATACCTAATGTTATAATGAGTAATTTGGCTATTTTTATTTTATTAGAAAATTATAAAAACCGTATAATTTATTTTAACTTATCAGGTTATCTAGTCTGAATAAAACAGCAAAAATTCGCAAATGCTACATATCATTTGCTTCATTATAGAATAATGCATGTATACATACCTTATGAATAGGATTGATGTTCCAGGACGTATCGGAGGAAGAAATTTCACAAAAAGAGAGCCCCGAAGTAGGCAGTTCACAAGATGTAGAAGTGAAATTCATTGGAGATAATAAACAGTATAAATGTGAAGTATGAAATATTATCTTTCTATACTTATAAACTTAGTTGATATTTTATTTTTGATTATAGTTAACTTTAGACGTAACACACTCGCTTGGATAACCAAGTGATGTGGGTTCAATTCCGGGATTCGCGCCTCTGATTTTTTTCATGGCGAATCATTTATATCATGATTACCACTTGTCTTATGGTGAAGGAAAACCTCGTGAGGAAACCTGCATGTCTGAGAAAACCTAGCAAGTTTTCGAAAGACATGTGAATAAAGTAATGATTAAATAAATAACATAAATTGAAATTGATAGTACTAAAGATCCTTTATCTATACTAAATAGCCAGATAGTTTGTCTGTTGATACAATGCATTAATCTCAAGAACTACTAATCCACCTTAATAAAAATATTTCTCACTATCCAATCAATAATTATTACAAAGAAATTATAAATAATATTTCTTATACAAATATGTACACTACATAATATATCAATTAATTCATTAATTCCCATTTCAGAAATGTCAAAAAGTGTTTGACAAAAGAAAAAAGCTATATCTACACTCTCGGCTACACAACAAAAACTTTGATTGCCCTATCCAAGCGTGCAAGAAAAAGTTTGCAACTAAAGGAGATCTAGAAAAACATATACGTACTCACACCGGGGAGAAACCGTACAAATGTAATATATGTGACAGAGGTTTTTCTCAACGAGTCAGTTTAAAAGCTCATAAGGAAAGTGTACACGCAAATGAAAGTGACAGTTCTGTGTAAATACCTAAGTGTATTGTTATAATAATGATCAAAGGTAGTGGTAGCCCAGTGGTAACGCGCTTGGATAACTGAGTGATGCAGGTTCAAATCCGGGTCTGTGATATTTTCATGTGCGAATGATTTGTAACATGATTACCGTTAGTCTTGCGGTAAAGGAAAACATTGTGAGGAAACCTGCATGTCTGAGAAAACCTACTACCTAGCAAGTGTTCAAAGACATGTAAAGTCCACCCATCCAGTGTGATGGACCATCTCCCTCTTATTGAAAGGAGGCCCGTGCACAGCAGTGGGATGTTAAAAATGACTGAATACTACTACTATACTACATATATATGAGAATGTTTCAGGAATAACTTCCAACAGTAAAATGTTTACTTAATGTAAAGTTTTCATTGTAACAAAGTATTATATTGTGTTGACTAAAGATAGAACCCAAACCCAGGTAACCAATCCACCCTGGATTTTAGTACCTGGTTCGCCTTGTCTTTGTCTGTGTCTTTGTCTTTCATGGGTTCTTACTTCTTAAGTCACGTTTGTACACCAAACTTTTTCACACAACACAGAGTTCACCGTACGCAGCCATAGCTTTTTGTACTACCGCCCACGTAATTGGATATTTTAGGAAGTTTAAGAAATTACGGTAGGAAGATTTATATCGAATGCGAACTGCAACCGGTACTATCTCAATTTTGACAACTTTACAGGATGAAGAAAAAACTTGTTTGAGTCAATAATATAGCATCTAGTAAATTAAATAAAAATATGTGGTTTTTAAATATTTTTATTGCACAAGCTATTAAAAAGAAAAGTAGCATTACATGCTTCCTTCTAATATAAAAACGAGATAGAGAGAGATAAGAGATAAATCAACTTGGAACAAAAAATTGAGATAGGACCGGTTGCCAGTTCACAGTCGATATATATTAAGTTCTATGGGTTTGGAACCGGAATATAATAGTGTCTTTTGCACAGATGTTATAATTCTTCTATATAAATTACAAGCTATCCACTAACACTTATCATTATTATTATAACACATTATAATGTGTGTTATAACTTATATGTTTATTACTTGTCACATTAAAGGGAGGGTAACTCACTAGTTTAACTTTAAACTATGAACTAACTAAATAAGTCCTAATTAAAAAAAAATAGTTTATGTACACATTCGACTCAAAATCTGTACATATAAATAAATAAATATTACATTATTACACACAGCGCTATCTAGTTCCGTGGTAAGCTACGAAGGAAGCTTATGTTTCGGATACCAGATACTTGATATACTACATATATAAGTTTAAATACATACATACTATAAATATAAACTCCCATTACTGGAGTACAAACATCCGAGTTTAACAAATGAATGCCCCCAGCGGGACTCGAACCCGCGACCGCTACGGGAGGCTCTCCTTCGCTACCGCGAAGGTCACTACAAACTGCGCCAAACGTGTCGTCGTAAACGTACTTTAATTTTGGATCAAACTTAAAAGTCAAAAACATCCTAAACGCCTAAAGAGGCATGATGTTTTACAACTGCACGAGAGGGTGTAGCACCCTCAAACAAGAGAAGTGCCCTCGTTGGAGGTCACACTCATCACGCCAACTATCGCACCACCTATCCACTTATAGTCCAGGGACTGATTGCAGATGTAAACACAGAGAAAAAAAAATTTGGATCAAATTACGTATTTTTTTTAAATCTTGTTGAAATAGGGCATGTTCGCGGCCCTCTTCTAAGTGAAGATTTTCTTCACTTTGATAGAAGAGCATGCGCACGACGTCCGTTTAATATGCGCGGAAATGAGACATGCGCATTAGTTTTTTATGTGACCAGCGGTATAAAAATAAATAAATAATAATAATTAATAAATGTAATAAAAAAAAATTGTTTATTACCTCTCATATAAATATAATAAAAAATAATTTAATAAAAACTAATTGAAGTCAACAATAAAATTCACTTTTTAGTTTAAAGAAGAGTCTTCAAATTATAGCAACAATAGGTATGTATGCAGAAAATAATTGTCAACATTTTGTTAAATTTTATGGTTAATAAAAGACATTAAATTTTCGAATCTTATTAACAAAATTTTTTCTCTGCTTGCTTGAATGCTTCCACATTCTCAATTTCTTGTGGCTCACAGTTACTCATTTTTAATAATATTATTAATTAATAATATTTAAAATATTTTTACAACAGTTGAAATACTTTTTATACTAGTAAATATTATTATCACTTTTTAGTTAGAAAAATCACATTCAAAAAACTAATTGTGTATGTACAAGAAACTAATGCGCATGTCTCATTTCCGCGCATATTAAACGGACGTCGTGCGCATGCTCTTCTATCAAAGTGAAGAAAATCTTCACTTAGAAGAGGGCCGCGAACATGCCCTTAGACATTGTTATTGATACAGAGACAAATCAATAGTTTTTTTATCTATGACATCATCTTATTATATTATAGGATACTTTTTAATTATTCGACGACGAACAAGACTCGATCTCTTTTAAATATAATGTTTTACATCTTTTTTAAGATGACTTATCATTTTTTAACTAACGTGTTCTTTTTTTTAGATTTCTTTTTAAAAAAATTAAGTAGTCAATAAAATAAGTACTAATTTATTAAAGATCTAATTAGTTTTGTAACATTATGTTTAATTATTACTATTAGTAATAAAACGTTACCAGCGTTGTTAGTTTTAACTGAATAATTTCTCCAGTCTTTAAGTAATTTTCTTACTTTGTCATTTTAAGAGAGAGGTTATTATTTTTAAGTAAGCCATGTATTTATGTATTTAATAATAAGAAAAATAAAATTATTTTACTACTTATAAATTTTCATTTGCATTCTCGGTTCTGATACTAAGTGATTTTGAAGCAGACTCGAATCCGCCTCGCACCTCTCTTATACTCTTATGGTCGAATCATTTCAACATGATTACCACTTGTATTACGGCGAAGGAAATCATTTGGTTACCAAATCAAATCAAAATATTTTATTCAGCATAAAATTATTACGATTTCTTACTGAACGCCATGACTCTACTACCAGTTCGGAAAAAAGAAGCCTCTGACCTGAGAAGAACTGGCAAAAGAAACTCAGCGGGACTAGTATTATTTTAATCTTGATCTGTTTCTTTTTTCTAAACTGTAGGGTAGACCGGGGACAATTAAAACAGTTCATGATTGCAACAACCTCAATTTCTCGAAAACCATGAGACGTAGGTATGTGATGCGTTGTTCGTTGCTTCTTCGACCATATTCGGTTTTGTAGTTAAGTGCGGCTCGAGCCAGCGAGAGACACAGTCGTGCACAGGTCTCCTCGAAGAATTTTACACCAAAAAGTAGGAATTCACTATGTTTTAAATTATGATATTTCCTTATTTAAATCTGGTTGTTTAATACTTTTTCTTATTTTGGTGTCTTTCTCAGCTATTTAAGAGTGTTTTTATTACTTTAGATAAATATTTAAGTTAGTAGAAAATTAAATATTGAGTATTGAAGTAGAAAATATGAGATGGGTACATTTGAAACAACTTGTATGTGGACGTTTGAAACGTTTCAATCGTCCGTCATCATTTTTCGCATTTTTACCCGACAGCACAGAAAAGAGTTGTGTTGTCTAGAGTGTAAATAATGTATGTTTGTAAGTTATGTTGTGTTAAGCTATGTATGACATTTCAGGCATAGTCACCACTGCGCTTTCCTGAGCTATGACTTTAAGTAACATTCAAACTTGGTTTCGAGTTCTGGAATTTGTCCATATAAACCTCAAATATTCAGTGATTTGAATTTTGCACCCTCTTATGCCACGGAAAGACCAAATCCTAATATTCAGGGTTTTAGAGATTTCAAAGCCACTTCTTCTTCTTCTTCTTCTGCTAGAACTGAAATTCCAGTGCGATTAACTTAGACAAGCTTGAGGGCTCCACGACCAAATTTATAATATTTAATGGGGAACACCTATCTATTGTATACTAGTTTTAGGGTATTAATTCCCAAAAAAATATTTTACTTTTAGATACCAAATAATAACTAAGTTGATTGATCTTCTCTGAAAATGAATGAACAAGCACAAGAAGAGTCATATACCTATATTAAAAAAATAATTGTTATGTTTGAAAAATTGTCATGATTAAAACATTGTTATGATTGGAACGAGCTGTTTTGTATGAAACTGGATTACCTTTTTTTCTCCTTCATGTAGTTCTATTAGAGCATAGTAAGATTTTAATTTTGTTAATTATTTGAAATAGTATTCACTAGCACAAATAAGGTCACTAAAATGATATAAATAAAATATATACTGAGTTATTTATATTAAAGATGTTTTAGTCTTTATAATTTTTGAAATAATAAAGTAACGTTGACGGATTTGGCAAGATCTTAATAAATAAAGTAATGGTAAGGTACATTGTTAAGATTGATTAAAAACCTTTAGTATTTCCTAAAATATTTTCAGTGTTTCAATTATCTCTACATAGTGTTTCAACCGTCCTTGGGGTGGGGTCAATAGAGACAGTGTCCCCGGTCTTCTTTAATAGGGGATTGTACGTTAACTATTCCAAATAGAGTTATAAATTATGTTTAATTTAGAAGCCAGATAACGACTCTTTCTGTTATAAAAATATAAGACATGTGGATACTATAGATACTTCACTGCACACGGTTGAAGCAAAATTGTTTCATTTGTCCCCGGTCTACCCTACTGTCTTCTAAACAGAGAATTTTACAAGTTTTCGATAGACAAGCACAGTCCACTGCTCTTAGCCCTCGTGGTACAGTTCTCGAGGCATAAGCTCAGCTTTGCATTTGTGTGAGTGCAGTGTACGGATAGGCACGACCGAAGGCGTAGCGCGTTGCGAGTGGTTTAAACCTGTTTCAACTGGTTTTTGATGCGCTGCTATTGGCTTTTAGCTATCACTCACACAAATGCAAAGCTGAGCTAACGTCTCGAGAACTGTACCCAATTAACTAAAACTTGGGCCTCCTCAAATTATAAAATGAAGCAAAAGTGAGAAAATTAAGAAAAAAAGTATTTGTGATAAAATAATTTATTTCTGGATTAAATACATTAAATATTTACAATATCACTTACAATACCCAATTATACAGTTTTCTAATTTCACTATAAACAATATTGCTTTAAATGCAACTGCAAATATGTTCCATTCTAATATAATGGAAGGATGAGGACCATGCGGTTGATTTTATTTAAAAAAAATATGAAGCAAGGTAATTTTTATTAGGGTTCCGTAAACAAAACTCAAAGCCGAAACCGCTTGTCCGTTTGTCACAGTAATTTAAAAGACTAAATGAAGCTATATTTTTCAATGTATGAAGTATATTATGTACAATTTTACTTTTTTTTTTTTGGTACTATATACATAGTGGCTACAAAAGTCGCATCGCACGGCCCTCTGGGTAATATTATTATTATGATATCCTTTGTTAAGTTAGTATTATACTTAGTTTTTGTTTGAGAATGTTCAAAATATTTATTATCTTATTCTCTGTTTAATATAAACTTTTGAAAATAATTGTTTCTAACGTGTCCATTCATAAACTATTATTTCGACTGGGGTGAAATTTTAGTGACACAAAAAACGTGGGTTTTTTATAGTATAATATTTGTATCCGTGCCAGTGCTAAGACACGAAGAAGAATGATCAGAAAAATATAACAATTTAAAAACAATAATAAAATCAATGCTATTCTCTTGTTAACGACTTCAACTATTCAATTCTGTTGTTGATGGCTTCAAAGCGTGCCAGTTGAGCACAGATTATTTCGCCAATGTCACGTAGAATGGAATAATAAACTTTTTTTTTTGACAAATGTCATTTCAGTGTTGTCATATACAAAAAGCAAAATATTAAAATTTAGGAGTCCCTTATATTTTACAGTCTTACTACAAGTTAAAGTGAGCCAAACAGCCAATAGGTAAAAAAATGAAAAATAGGTAAATAAAATTCAGAAATATTAAAGCCTTCGAGTATTTCCATACAAAAAAAACCATTTCAATGGAAATGACGTTTGTATCGATTATTATAACGTGTTTTTTTATTTAAATGAGCATTGATCTAAGAAAAAAAATAGCTTTTGTCACTCTTCACTCTTCAGCTATAAAAAATTACAGTATAAATACTTGGTTTTTTCAAAAAATTCATAAGCGTCTCTTACTCCAATATTAGATAATGTATATAACTATAAGTATATGGTAATAGTAGTAAGAGTGAAATTTGGACATTAAAACGAGAGCACATCTTTTAAAATTCATACATTTTGCTGCATAGTGACCCATTTTGTGGGTAACCGCTCACTATATAATATCGTACATCACTAGGACACTGTAACATTGAATATATGACTTTAAAATATTGATATAAGACAATAAATAAAAAACTACACACACTGTCGATTTATCGGCCGATAGTGATAACAATATAGCATAATTTATTGCTTGTTTAATAATAGTCTTAAATACCAGCCATTTTCTTTATATATTTTAATTTATATTTTAATTTACACCTAAGTTAAGGAAATATTTAAAACAATGAACAAACAAAGTTGATAACTCACCAATGTGCAGACACACTAACTTAACGGAATGCATACATAAGGAGTAGGAAAGTGCAGATAGCTACCACTAAGCCAATAATGAGTGAATCGCGTCGTTTGCGAGCGTTTATTCTGTAGAAGAGGCTGTTCAGCATTGGGAATCTGGAAAAGTAATTCATATATAATATAATATAAATAATATAACGACATATTTGGCTTAGTTTGTAGTGACCTACTTGCTGTGTCAGAGGTCACTGTTTCGAGTCCCACTGGAGGAATCACACAATAATTTGTTGAGTATGAATGTTTGTACTCTAGTCATGTGTGTTTATATCTATATTAATAATTTCGTCAAGGGTTACGGTAGACTCGATCGAAACCTTAACTGAATAATAAAACATACAAAAATAAAGATTTCGAGTCGACAGCATATATTCGCAAAATTCGGATTGTCGACTATTTTGTGTAATTCTAATGATGCTGACAGACAAATCGTAGTCGCCAATAAAGCCATATTGGCCACTCTAGCGAAACGTCACAGACAACAAAATACAAATGAAACAACAAAAGTCTATAAAATAAAATATATATTATAATTAAATAAAATATAATACATTTACTACATAAAAAAATATTAAATTCCTAAAATACTATTAAAAAGGAATAATATAACAATGAAAACGCGCGCAAAAGTATCCAACCGATCTGTCAAAATCACTAGTGCGGTGACGAGCCGTCAGAATCGACGCTAGGGTTGTACCATCTCGATTATCGGTTAACAATACAAAGTATTATACATACCTATTTGTAATGTCATTGAATCTGGTCTGCATCCGTTTAAACACCTGTCGTTGAGATGTTAGATGTTCTCGTGCTTCCATTGCTATGTTTATTTGCTCATCTACCATTATATGAGAGCTGAAAAACAAACCAATAGTATGATAAATTAAATAAATAAAAATATAACGTTTTAGGCCTATTCAATATCCCAGTGATTTGTATTGGCTTCACTTCCATGCAAAGGGATCATAGACGCTAGATTAAGAGTGCAGTAAATTAGTAATTAACCTTTTAACAGTTTTAGTGCGTACTGAAGAAATTATTACTTTTATTTTTTGTATTTTTATCTTGTATTTAAACATTGTAAAAACACAATATTTGAAAAATCTAATCTGGCAACACTAGGAACCATAATGTAAGTGAAAAAAAATTGGGTAAATTTTTGATATTTACCTATGCAAATGATTAGCTTCTTTCGTATACTGATCACGTCGACTCAATCCAGCTGAGGCAGAGGGCGGGGGACTGCCCCCTCCTAATAACTCTTCACGCTCACGTCTGGCGAGCACTCGGGCAGATGTCTTTTGGAATTCTTGTTGATAGTCCTTAAATTGAGAGACAATAGTTTAAAACAGGGCAAGTGTCAGTTAGATTTGCACATAGACATTGCATTTTTGTATGATATTATATTTGTATTACATAGTTATGAATAAAATTAAACCTAAATCAGGCTTTGCAACTACAATTCCTGACAGATTAGGTCATCATTTTATTTCATGAAAATCTATAAACAAATTAATTATGTATTTATTAAAATTAGCCAAGGTTATACTTACTACTTAGATGCTAAAACTTTATATTTATTATGAAGATAAGTTGGATACACAAAACTGCACAAAAATCATAATATAAGGAATATAATTTACCATAAGTATTTCTCTATGTCTCTTAATAGTATGCAATGTAGCTGTTCCACTTGGAGCGAGGTCTGCCATTTTATCATTAATAGAGGATAGCTACAATGACAATAACAATAATCATTAACAAATTTTCAAAGTAAATATACAAAATGAACACAATAGATTAAAATATATATTAAAATAAGTATATAAGGTACTTTTATTCCACAATTCACTTTAATCCATTGAGCCTTTTCAGTCTTCAGAAGAAACTTTCTCAAACATTTATAATAATAGTATCTGTATTCAAATTACAGTCAATCTTTAAAATATTAAAAATTTACTGCAGAGTTTAAAGACACTATAGACAAAACAATAAATTTCTTATAAATTATTTATTAATATAAGTAGACATATAAATGTAATATTCCATTGTAATAAAAGTAATGCATAAAATTAAATTAATATAAAAGTATGTTTTTCATTTTACACCACGAACCATAGCTAACTAATAAAAAACATTGATATTATAAAATTCTAATTAAAAAATGTTCCCCAACTAGTGGCCAAAATTTAATGTTATCATTATTTTATATTTATATCATTAAAGGTTATCATTTATTAAATTTACTATAAATTATATACCTACATTATTTAAAAAAAGAAAATAGTATATAAAATACCTTATTCAGAAGCTGTTGTAGTTCCATAGACATTGTATCAAACATATCCTCACTGTTTATCAATGGTGCACTCTCAGAACTGAGTCCAGAAGTTCCTGTACTAATTCCCAGCTTACTAAAAGCTACTAATTTCACATCTATATCATTTTCTAGCACTCGAGCTTGCTTTCGAACTTCTGAAATAAGTATAATTCTCACTTGTCATAGATATTTAATATTTTGAGTGTGATATTTAAATAATAATATTAACTTATGTAAATATAAATAAATTGGAATAACACACATAATAAAATAAAAATAAATGAAATACATAATATAATAAACATAATGGAATCTCATCGTGAATGTGATCAGAATAACTTTTAGCGTAAATATTTTTTTCTGTATTTTTTTCATGTATTGCTAGTTCTATTATTTTTAATTAATTATGAGGGATAACGTCACAAATTATGTTTACTAATCTACAAGGGGTAGCCGGTGCAAAAGTACAATCTAGATTACCTTCCCACGTTGAACCTGCCATTTTTGCTACAATAGTGCCACTTTAATTTTAGTTTCTTTGCCAAGTAAATTAGCCGTATATGAGTCTGGTTTACTTATTGTAAATTATATATTAATGGTGAAAGAAATTAGAAATGCGAAATCACAGTTTATCATGTTGTCATTAATTTATTGACATTGACAATTGTGAATTGACATTTATGATTTGACAACGTTATTCTCGAGGTTATTCTTTAATATTTTTTGTTTATGGAAATCTAGCACACTCTTAAAAGTAATCTGTACTTTAACCGATGAAAAAATAGAAGGTCAAATTTTAGTTCTGATATTTCAGTTTTCAAAAAACCCACATTTAATGATATATGATAAGTCTTGATTATATGGAAAGCTTTTTTTGAAATAAAAATTCTATGCGACATTGGCGAAGTAAACTGTGCTCAACCGGAACTCCTGGAAGCCATTAAACGAAATAAATTAATTCAAGCTCTTTATATTATCCTTTTCAGAATAATTCCTATCTCAATATTCTATATGTCTAGCTCTGACCACATGTGAGATTAAACGACCTCACAGATTTTGATGAAAATTAATGTTGGTATTTGGCTTAACATAAAATAAAGTACTTGTAGGGGACGCGACCTACATATACATATCCATAGGTAGCTGGTTCAAATCCGGCTCGAAGGACCAACAAATGTAGGGGATGCGACCTACAACTATATGCTTGACAAATTAAATACAGTCTTTGACAGTTGCTAAGTTTATTGATTAAAATATAATATGATATATGTGCTGATAATTGACGTTAAAATGATGCTAATGAATGATAATAATAAATGCAGCCTGTTTGATTTCTGTCCGAACGTGCACTGTCTGTTTTAGGCGTGTTTCCGTGTATTTATAACACACCTACTAAGCATTATTGCTTAGGTGTTTGGTAACAACCTTTGGCCCGAACAGTACTATTTACTGCGGAAAAATATATAATTTATGAGAAATTTGCACTAATCTTTGAAACGGACGGACCAATTAGAGCGGAGCGAGGGTGAGTGACTAGTTTAAAATTTAAACTGGTGCTTGTATTGCGTCAAGTCAGTATCAGTATTGTAAGCTATCAGAGTGTTTTGCGAAATCTCAACGTTTGCATAGCCCGCATAATTTTACTTCATCTTGCAACATATTAGTTCAGTACCTATAGTTAATTTAGTTGAATCAAAATATAAAAGTATATAGTATATAATACGGTATTATACGGTACTAACATCAAAAAACAATTTTTAAAACTTTTGTTTGTCTGTCTCTCCATCTGTCTGTTTGTTCTGACTTGAGTAAAATAGAGTAGTATTTTACTAGAAAATTTATTTTAACTTACGACCAACGATGCGGGCCGGGTTTTGCTAGTCACTCATAAGAACGTATATCAGCAAGCACCATAATATTATAGCGTTCGTAATACCTATTTTTTATATTATTTTTGCAAATAAAACCTCTTTACAGAGGTTTTTTTTTTGTTTTAACATAGCTAATAATATTATACTTATCAACTGTAATTGTCAAATTGTATATAATTTAATAATAATATATTAAAAGCAATTAAGTAAAATAAAATATATTTAATTACATAATTCGGTCATCTAAAGTTTATATAATATTTGAGACAAAAACTAAAGTTGTTAAGTAGGTAGCGTTTCAGTTTAACCTACATTATTAATTTGATAACAATGTTGTTTCGAGATCGTGAAATTTTATAAGGTAAGAGAATATCGTAAGTTATAAGCTTTCATAACGCAAAATTTATCTATGCATATACATACTTATATATAACCTTTAAATACAATTGTTCAAACAGATATCGAATATTGTTCTACAATGTTTGGCTCAGTTGGTAGTACCCTACTTTCTGCGCCAGCGGTCGCGGGTTCGAATCCCCCTGGGGACATTCATTTGTTGAGCACGAATATTTGTACGCCAGTCATGGGTGTTTATATTTATATTTATAATATGTATTTATTAAAAATTTATATACACATGTAGTATATCAACTATCTAGTATTCGTAACACAAGCCCCGTAGCTTACCACGCATTTAGATGTCGCTGTTGTAATAATGTCCAAACATATATATTTTATTATTATTATTACTTTATAAGAATATCTACTGAAGTAGTTCACTACATAGTAATGTAGTGAAATACTTCAGTAGGTATTCTTGCCTTTAGCAGTAAAATGTAAAAAAAAATCACTAAAATATATTAAGTATAAACACCCAACTTCAAAATTCCAAGTAGGTAGGTACGTTTTGATATAACACCTTCGTAAGAAAGTGCTTATAGATTTCGATTCGCCATATATTCAACGAGTGTTTGGAGTTAGTAGTCAAGGCGACATGCGACCAATCGATAGGTGTAAGTAGTGACACTATGCAAATATTAATTACTATACTTGAAGTTATCAGATAACAGTATACACCTACTGTTAAAGTTACATTTTAAGAACCGTTACTATAAAAATATTTAATTTGCTTGCGTTAAACTTCTTTTTATAAATTTTTATATTATTAAAACATTAGTGAATCACCCTTACTCCGTTTGGTTTTTTTCCTAGGTCTTAATCACTACATAGTATAAAACAAAATCGTATTTAAGTACGCTTAAATCTTTAAACTACGCAACGGATTTTGAAGCGGTTTTTTTATAAGATAGAGTGATTCAAGAGGAAGGTTTATATGCATAACTAGCGGATCCCGCGGCTTTGCCTGTGCTAAATCTAGGGAAGAGACCGAACGAAGCGAGGGCGAGTCGCTAGTCTAAAATAAAGTGAAAATCGAACCCGTCAAAACCTCTGTGACGGTAAAATGTTTGTTGCATTAAAATACGTTACCTATAGTTTTAAAAGACCTCTACATGGAAAAAGTTGTAGGAGGTAGAGCACAATTATTTTTAAAGGACGTGGAAAGCTTTTGTGTTTTACGTTAACTTAGCACTTACTAAGCATAAATAATTTCTTTACTTGAATATTCATTTCAAGGTTAATTGTTACTTTTGGTCATAATAAGGATAAACTAAGGTTACACATAAATGAACTGATTTGTTAATGTTTCCATCGTTTATATTTGATATTTTTGTAAATCTACTTATATATAAATAAAATTTTTACTAACCCGAATCTCTACATTGAAGATTGTTTGGAAAACCTAATTGAAATAGTAGTAACTGTTATATCGATGCAGCGGGCGAATCTAGTTTTTAGATATTTTGTTTGTCTGTGATCTGTGACTGCTTCACCAGAAAACCATTGGATAGATTTTGATGAAAGTTGATATGATGATTTAAGTTACCCAGGTCATATGTAGGATAATTTTATTGCGACAATTTCATACCTCTGAGAAATTTACCTATATTCGTAAAAGGCACAAATGTAAAGGGCACGAAATTGTGCTGAGCGAGAGTGAGTCGTAGTGAGAGTGATTTCATATACAAGAGCATAACTAAGGATATCTACAATTATTTGATGAGATTATAATAATGAAAAAAAAAAAATAGTTTTCTTGTAAATTCAATTGGTATTTTAAGAATTATTTAGCCCTTTATGAAGGCTGAATTCAAGGACCTAATAATAATCTTTGACATGATAGATATACGAAGCCCTAATATACTATATTATATAAAAAACAAAATTTGATTACTATGTCAACCCATCAATTAGCTATAAGCTTACAAACATTAATCACAGCCGCCCCATACATATTATAAAGGTTGAAAACATGAAGCAGTAATATTCCAAGCGTGGTATAGAGCGCCCGCCCTAGGTTCGCTCTACGGGCGGATTTTCACGGTACGTTATTAACAAATTTTTATATATTTTAATTACGTATTTTTATTTAATATAAAAATTGAACTATTATATAATTATAAGATACTTAAGCGACTCAGCCTCGCTTTCCTCGGGATTCCCCCCGTCCCTAGATTAAGCGCGAGCGTAGCCGCGGTTTTCTTTAGTTATACATATCAACCTTGCTCTTGAATCACTCTATCTATTAAAAAAAACCGCATCCAAATCCGTTGCGTAGCTTAAAAGATCTAAGCATACATAGGGACAGACAGACAGCGGGAATCGACTTTATTTTATACTATGCAGTGATGATGTGTTTTTAATGCCTAAGGTAGGTTTTCAAATTTATGTTCTTTAAACTTTTTCTGAAAATACTTCGTATTTTCAAATATATAAAATATATTTTTATGATTTGATGAATGTTTGATCTCGAGTTAAATAAGTTAAAGTCTCGGGAGTCGAACCTAGAATATCAGAATCTGCAGCCGTACTTGCTAACCACTAGACTGCTGAGGCAATGTGATATAAAATAGCAATAAATATAGTTTATAGCGTTTTATGGTTTTTAAACAGAAAAATGCTTGTTAAATTTTGTGTCTTCATAAATTTTGATTTATATTTTTTGTTTTCATGGTTTTTGATTAGTTCATTCATTATTTATCAAGGAAACAGAATTCATAACAATGACATTTGATGATATACCTACTTTGTTAATAAAACTATCTTTCAGATTTTTTGATTAGACTTAGGTGGTTAGACTTGATTAGATGTAGGTTTTTGATTCCCGACGTTAATAATGCACAGTACATGAAGGAATATCTCCCGAAAAGATGTGAAAGTAAAGTTTTATTTAAAACTATTCGCTCGGATTTGTCTCTAGATCCTTTTTAACGATTATTATAATTTTCTCAGAAATGAAATATTTTCTTGATTTCTACAGTATGATTGTACTAGTTCCCGCGGCTCCGCTCGCGTTCTAAAGCCTCTATTATTATCATTAGAAATATTTTTCTCCTGTTTTTGCAACATCTTACATTAATTCTCCTATTGGTCGTAGCGTAATTAATATAGCCTTCCTCGATATACGGACTGTCCAACACAAAAGGAATTTTTCGCGTTGAACCAAACAAACAAACTCTTCAGCTTCATAATACATATTAATATAGATTATACATATAAATCTTCCTCATGAATCACTCTGTCTATTGATGAAAACTTAATTAAAATCCTTTGCGTAATTTAAGACGAGGTCTAAGCGTACAGACGATGTAGAGATGTCAAATATTCACGTAAATTTAAGAAAGATTTATATTTTGTTCCTACAATTTCTTTTAAAAGTTTATCTAATTTAGTCCATCGTCTAAACAATGTAGAATACTAGAATAATAAATTATAGAGGCCCAAGCGAATTGAAGCCATTTTAATTTAATAAAGTCTGTTTACAATAATTATTATTAGCTCCCCGCAATTTAATTCAAAAATGATTGGCTTGGTAACGCGTCTCATAATAAAAATAAGAAAAAGAAAATCACATTTCAGAGATAAGTACCTACTATTTGGCACCTTATAGTGTGCGTGCCTTTGGTTGTAAATACGTGATATTTACGCACACATTCATTCTAACGTTGCTTTTGAAATATATAAATCTATCGTTCTATGCGTTATTAATCTAAGCTAGGATAGATACAAATTTGCCAAAAGTAGGTCAATAGTGAATCGTCCTATAAAGTAGGACATACTGTCATTATGTCACGTGTATACATTTCAAATAGCCTTATAAAATATTCATTGTCGATATGAATTATATGTACCTACCCACCTACATATTGAAGATGTAGGTTATCGGTGTTAGATTGAACTTTAATTATTATTTTTAATTTTTAAACTTCTCTTCTCATTCTCTCTATCTTCTCATATTTTTTTTATTAAATGACTTAGGAAGGAACTTTCTATTTTAGGAGACCGAGTTAAACCATTTTCTTCTATTGCATTCTAATAACTTCGATGGAAATGTTATTAGCAACGCACGCTCCCAACAAAATAATAAAAAAATATAATACTTATATTCAATTCGGTCCAGACGTTTTTGTTTTTTAGCGAAACTAACGAACAGCAATTCAGTTTTATATGTATAGTACAAATTTAGTGTTAATAAAATAGGGGATTGTGATGGATGAATGGAGCTATGTAAGTAATATAGGTAAGTGATAGATACGAGTCCGTGACTAAATTACTATAAATATTATATTATACCTTTCTATATGAAAACATTGCTTTTATGATTCATCGAGCCTCAAGGACGAGTGTTTCATAATTTTGTTCACTTTTACGAAGTTTGGAAATGCGATGACACTTTAAAAGAATTTGTTTTAAAATATTGTATAGTAACTAAATAATCGTTTACTACACTTTTTCCGGTGTGGAGGATCATAAGGGTGATAGACTATCGTCTTACCGTCGCTTCGCTCGATTACGTCCCCTATCCCTGTGTATAATAATTTTACACGCAGAGCAATTTTGATGATACGTTTAGCTCAGTTTACAGTGACTACTTTCCACGCCAGCTGCAGCGGTCGCGGGTTCGAGTCCCGCAAGAGGCATTCACTTATTAAGCACGAATGTTTCTACTCTAGACATGGCTGTTTATATTTATAATATGTATATATTTAAAAGTCATTATATATGTTTAGTATATTAACTAAGTATTTGGTACCCGTAGTTTAAGCCTCGTAAGTCATAGCTTACCACGAAACTAGATGACGCTGTGTGTAATAATTCCCCAACATATTTTTATTTTGGCAACTCTTGGCAATACTAACATTTAGAATTAAATTTCATCCAAATCGGTTTAGCCTTTTCAACATGAAGGAGGATCTAACGAAAATAGTGTTTTTACAGGAAAAGCAATGGGCGAGAGGGGGCGCAACGTCGTCGGCGCACCATTCTATGCGCCTCGTAGGAAGACATCAGCGGAGATTATCAGTGAAGCTCGCGCTGCTATCAGTACTGGTATGATAGAGTTATAGAAACACCTATATAGGTGACTTATACAAATAAATTAAATATTAAATAAATTATAAATATTATGTAATGTAAAGTTTAATATATACATTACATATTATATTATTTGTATAAGTCACCTACAACTACATATGTAGATGTACCTACAAACGTACTTCATTCGTTTAGGACTCTAGTTGATGGTACACATTGCATAGTGCGAATAGAAAAGTTTGTTTCGAGTTCATCCCTTAACAATACAATAGAATGCTATTGAGTATGAAAATCACCGCAAATTAGGTATATTTTCGCGGTAAATAGTAAAAGTCACGCGATCTACTAGAATTTCTTTGTCCTTTACGACAATGACGTGACACAAATGTGAAATGATTTTTCGAATGTCTTATACTTGTATGTTTTAACTTATAAGCTTTATTGTCTGCTAATTATTCCGTATATCCCAACGACTACTCAGTTTGGGCTGAGCCAGATCTGGCATGGTTTGTAGACTGGAAATCGCAGATTCGATGGCCGTTTATAACAAATATCTATAATGAAAAATGTACTTAAGTTAGGTCTTTCTCATAGTTTTAAATAAAGTGTTATAATATTATATGAACCTATCCTACCAGCTATCATCGCACCAAGTTTCGTAAGAATCTTTCAAGCGGTTTTCCTGTGATATGACCACAGACAGACAGAAAAAATACTAAAAACTATTACTACGAATTAGAATTTAATTATGATTAATAATTAATATAGCTTAAATTCAATTACATTCTATACTAAAAAAGCCTTTGGAAAAGAGTTTTCAGGGAAAGGTCGTTATACTGAAAACGACTTTCAAGAAATTGAACATAATGATTACTATTTCCTTCTAATAGCGCCAATGTAGGGTGCGATTTGTTTGAAATTTTCACCAGTTATTATAATAATGCATTTTGAACCTTAAAACGTAGATATAAAGCTTATTATGCCTTGTATAGACTTATATAAAGGTAGTTGAACCTTTAAATCAGTTGTTAGCCGTAACTACGGCGTTACCAAGTAGCTTTATGTTATTTAACTGTGGTATTGGGAACGTATTTTATAGTTCGTGCTTTAATGGTTTAAAATAGACAATTATACGTATAAAAATAAATAATAATAAATATGTTAAACATTTTTAACAACAGTGCCATCTATTTCCGTGGTAGGCAACGAGGCTTGTGTTACGGATACCAGATAGTTGATATACTACACATATAAATTTTCAATACATACATATTATAAATATTAACACCTATGACTGAAGAACAAACATTCGTGCTCAACAAATGAATGCCCCCAGCGGGACTCAAACCCGCGACCGCTGGCGCAAGAAAATACTAAACAAATAAGACTACACTACAAACTAGACAAATATGTATAAAAATATGGTAAGTATTGGATTTAATGCTCCTTCTTTTAACTTTAAAATAAGTAAAAAAAAATTAAACAAAATTCAAAAACTTCATTTGAGCATATTTCTTCGCCTATGGAGTTGAATAGAAAATGGAAAATATACTTAATTTGTACTTATATTAGTTTGTTATAAGGGTGTAAGTGTGGTGATTAAATACATAATTAAGGTTACCTATATAATGTTATTCATTATTATTCCATAAATATTTGAAATAACTCGATTTTTTTACGAAAATAAGATAGAGATTAAATGTTTTTTTTTATATTGAAATATTTCATTTGCTAATTAGATCAGCATATATATTTTATAATAACATAAATGTATGAGACAATGGTATGTAATAATGCAGAAATGAATAACGTCGCCGGAACTGGTGGAGGGGCGCTACGTCCGCTGCGTACGCGCCGCCCTTTCACACCGCGCGAGCCCCAGCGCACGCTGTTCACAGATCGCACTCGCAAGAAGGACCAACGACCGCCTAGCTCGTTTGAGTAACTGATTGTTTTCATTTATTTAGTACTAATAGCTTTATTTGGCAGTGGTAGCCCAGTCACTGCTCAGGTAATTCGAGTCTGAAAACCGAGTGAAGCGGGTTCAAATCCCAGGTCTCGATCTCTCATATTTTCACTTGTCTTTGGTAGAAGAAGATATGAGGAAACCTGCACGTCTGGGAGAACTTAGCAAGTTTTCGAAATAAATCAGTAGACTGCCTACTCGCATTAGGCCAGCGTGGTTGACTATAGCCTAATCCCGCTCGTATTCAGGCCCGCCGCTAGCTGTTTGAGCGCCCTTGTGCAACGCCGATTATGCCGCCCAAGTCATCATCGCAGTAATTAAATAAGTTATGGTTTAAAAAGCCGAATATGTCAGTAAACATTTTTAACTCAATTTTTAGGTATTTAAAAATATATTAAACATGCAAATTATGAAAATGTTTCGTTTTCGTTTCGATATCTGTTTTGCCGCCCCCTCGAAAGTGCGGTGCACACCTTGCAACTTAGCATGCGGCGGGCCTGTTCGTATTGAAGAGAGGCTCATACCTAGCAGTGGGTCTTACAAAGAAGCTGAAAATATTGTACATACGTACGCACAAAAAAAATTTTTTCGCATATGTTTTAGTCGACTTATAGTTTCTGAATATTTTTTTACAGTCTTAAACATCTCACCTTGTCGGAGACGGCGGAAGATGCTTTGGTTGCGTCCGGTTCACATTTTGGTTGTCTGAACGAAGATAGCATAATTGAAGAAACATTGACTGAATTTCATAGTACGAAAAAGAAACATTCAGTAAGTACTCCAGGATAATATACCAATTTCCAAGATCGTACGCTGGATTTTAGAGTTCCCTATACATCTTTAGAGTTACATAGCTAAAAGGCACTAAGTACAAGGTAAGCACCATGTAGTAGTAATTAGATGGCCCCAAATGCTGCGCCTACTTTGTGTCGCCTGATACTCCCGAATATTGACATCATAGCACTACACGGTCCTGAGAAATTGTATTTTTAAAGATATACCTACCTGTAATATTTATTATTTTAAAAGTAGTTTTAAACTTAATTGAATCTACATGGGTAATAGATGAACTTTTCTTTATATAGTATTCCTTATACTTATTTACTACTATGGTATTTGGACTGATCTGTTCCCTGGCTTCTACAGGTAAAACCCCAAAAGGATCGTTTAGGGGATGGATGGGGTGGCTTCACTAAACTGCCAAACCTCAGTGGTAGAAGTAAGCCTCTACATAGAAGAAATAATACGGCACAGTCTATTGATGGTGGGTACTTCACATTATTATATAAATGTCTTTTAATTCGGTCACTTTTATTTGCGCCTGCGGGAAAAAGTCTATTTATCTCGTAAGGTCTTCATACGTTTACAGTTTACATAAATACATATGTATGTACTATGTGTATTTTGTATGTGCAAAATTCAATGTAGTAATATAACATTTTTTAAATGCATAGGAATTCTTATAATAAGAGTCAAAGCAATCGGTTAAAAACTTTAGGAGATTTACGGTTTTACTCAAGCGAATAGTAAATGTTAAATAAATTAATATCATCATGTTATCATCATGTTAAAATAATAAAAGATGCTATAGTTCAAGATCCATTGGTCATTTTTAAAAGAGCTAGTTGGGCACAATTGGTTTTTTTTCTCCGAAAATTATCGACAGTGGTAGATGTCAAGCTGCTGTATTGCTGCTTGCTACTGTTGTCACTACTGCTGTTTCAACTGTTTTGAAAGACTGTCAACACATTGAGAGACAGTTTGATATTATTGAATTATTTTAATTGAATCTATTTTACCGACCAATCTCCTTCCTGTCTTCGCCATTCTACGTGACACTGGCGAAGTAATCTCTGCTCAACTGGAACGCTTCCAAGCCATTAACAATAGAATAGAATTGAATTAATCATTTTGAAAATGGCTTATATTTCTTCGACTATAATTAAGTACTTTAACTAATATATAATAAGGAGAAAAAATCTATAATTTGTTTTTTCAGAGTTTGAAGATTTGGATTTATCTCAATCAATTTCTATATCACAACCGCTAGTTGCGTCGAATTGTTCTTCGAACTTGATCGATAAAAAATATAATGATAAAAGTAAATGTAAGAAAAAACTTTTTTGAGTGTTCTAATGACGGACGTAAAATTGTAAAGCGATTAGTTTAGTAGCATTCTTAGGTTAGCAGGTAAATATATACTACGTAGTTTTGGATTAGTTGTGCTTATTAAATGTCCATTAGGTATAAATTATATTTATAGGTATATACTTTTAAGTTTAGGTATATACTTAAAATAATAACTAATGGCTTCTATCTTCTACGTCGTACGTCTTCGACGATCATTATAACATTTCAACTTTTTAACATAACAATCGACATAAATAAATCACGGATTTTTACCTAAAAAGTAAACTGAATTTCAAACTGGCGGCTAATCAGGCTCAATGAGACAAATGAGCGCAGGAGATATCCTAATGCACAATTCTATACGCGAATCTCTGTCTATACCATTTTTGTTCTGTGGTCTATGCCTTACTCTGAAAGTTCGTTGGGATGAACAAACTTTTGTTTGCGCTAAATAATAACAATTAGAATGAGTAAAAGGTATTATAATATTTCTCTTAGTCGATTTGACAAAGGCCGGCAATGTCTCAGAGACTAGCTATCTGCATAGAAGATATTATAGTGTAATCGAGTGTATACCCAGACACAAGTGCACTTATTTTTGTCACATACTACGATGGGACGACTATTCGATATGACCAGTAAAAGCTATGGACGCAGGACCGACAGCTTTACGTACTCTCGGAGGCACGGGAGTGACACACCGCGAACTTCCCAATTGCTTACTAAAGAGTAATTCTCAATAACTAAACTTTACCCGATTCGTAACTCGAACCCAGTAATTCAGCCGTACATGTTAGCCACTGTTAAAGGTTATTTAAAGGTAGTTAAAGCAAAAGGAATGGACAATGCAAGTAGTGACTACATACATCCACTGTACCTATTATAAAATCTTTTGCACAGATAGTTAGTCTCAGTGAGAAGCTAACGATGAAGCGATATTACATCTTTTTTTAATTAGCGCTATTTTTTCTTATTGCTTTCTGATTTCAGTTCAAAGTCCTGACTCTACAACAAAGAAAAAACAATTTACTGCTGGAAGGTCCTTGTCATGTGATACATCAGTCGGTCTCGCAGACGTGTCGGTCAGACAACTGGCCGTACAACTGCCCAGCACAATCACCAATGATTATGAGAAGTAGGGATTAGTATTATTTAAGTGAATAAGCTGTTGTATTCCAGTGGAAACGTGCTCGGTTAGGAAACCGAGTAAAGCGGGTTCAAATCCCGAGGCATATTTCAAATTTTCGTGTGCATTTTTAACATGATTACCACTTGTCTTACGGTGAAGGACCACGAAATCAAAAATGTATCCATTTTTTGATTTCATTAAGTATATTGCGACTCGCTCTGTGTTGCCTGGTTGAATATAGAAGTATTTATTTGAAAATAACGCCTGATAAAAAGTAATCGCGACCACAATACCTCAGTTCATTAAGACATTAACAAATAGCACCATCTAGTTCCACGGTAAACTACGAGGTTTGTGTTATAGACTTTAAATAGGACATACATTATTATAAATATAAACACGGAACACCCATGACTGGAGTACAAACATTATTGCTCATCACACAAATGCGGGAATGTCGTAAGCGGCACTCGAACCCGTGACCACACTACACACTATACAGCACTACATATAAATTTAAATACATACTTCTATGCCAATTCTTTGGAAACTTCACGATAACTAAACCTGAAATAAACTTTCTTCCTCAGCATGACAGTATTGGAACTGGCCGAATCACTGTCACAACGGAATCGAGATTTTGAACAAATTTTGCAATTGTTGCAATACTTACAAAATCATATAATGAAGGCGTCGCCAACAAAGAGTCTAAGAGAGTTGGTGCTTCGTTCACTATACACGCATATAGATTGCGACGATGAGAGAATATTGGTGGCTATCGCGAGAGCGATGCTGACGGTGAGTTTCTATAATACAAAAATGACAATGAACTAAGCATTTTGAATGACAGTATTATATCAATTATCAACTATGCCTATGGTAAGAAGAAGCCATAGTCTTTAAGTTATGCTCAAAATTTAAAACAGCTATCTTATGGTTTACAAGCAGCGAACTTTTTCTTATTTTCTTGATATAATTATTAATTATGTTTTAGTTATTAAGGCTTGAAAACAAAAATATTCTTCTTATTCACTTCTTATTCTTACTATATCAGTGCATAGGTAAATATAAATAAAATTGAAGATTGTTATATTATAATACATTTTATTTATATGTACTGTTTTACTTAAATTTGTTGCAGATGCGAGTGACGGGATCTCATTTAGCGGCAGCTTGTAAACTTATTTTTAAAATTGCAAGGAACGATAAGAATGATCATTTCTTCAGGAATAGCAATCTTTTAGGTAAATTAAAAGTTTATACTATAAGTAACTTCTGTAGGGAAAAAATAAAAAATTTTCATTTTACTTTAATACGGTATAGTAGTAACGCGTTCGCCAATGAATTCCAATGAAACGGGTTCAAATCCCGAGTCTTGCACCTCTGATATTATCAAGTACGCATCGCTTCCAACATGATTACCACTTGTTTAACAGTGAAGGATATCTGGAGGAAACATGTCTGAAAGAATCTTGCGAATTTTCAAAAGTTATGTGTAATCCGCCTACTCACAATTGGCCGGCGCGCGTGGTGAACTATGGCGTGATCCCATCATATTGACAGAATGCCCACTTTGTTACGACCGCCTGACGGCGGGTACAAATAAATACACAACTACCAAGTTACAATCGTTTATTGTAAAAAAAAGAATAAAAAAAATTCAATCATAAATTAAATTGAATTAAATAATTTTATCATTATCTCTAAAGTCTCTAACTATTCATACAACTACACTCGGGTTGTTGATTCTCGGCACAGGGAAACTTTCGGTCTTTATAAAAACCTATGTGCGCTGGGATTTATCTTTGGCTGTTCGAACCGGTAACGCGTGAGGGGGCTTCGGTGATAAGCTTCCGTTGAGTTAGTGGGGAACCCGGAGGTGCCCTGTGACTTCCGGTGAGATTATTGAAAGCCCTTAGCCGCAGGGTCAGCTGGAGTCGTCAGTACTTGAACGTGCATCCCGTAGTTCATAAGCGGTTCGGTGAACGTGTATCCTGTCGCTGTCAAGCCGTACGGTGAACTTGCGTCCTGTAGTTCCCAGGCCGTAAGGTGGACGTGTACTCTGTAGCTTTGACGTTAAAAACATGGCTGACATTAAAAACGCGTGAAATAAATTCCAGAGCTACTAATAGAGGGCAGTGGCAGGATAGAGCCGATAGCGGAGAGCAAGTGCTGTGTGTACGCGGCGGGCGCGCTGCGCTTCCTCGCGCTGGACCCGCGGCTGCGAGCGCTCGCGCATCGCGCCGGGGCCCTACACCTTACCGCTTTGCACTTGAAGATATTCAATAATGCTGTAAGTATATTATAATGGAATAATCTTTATAATGGAATAATATCGATTTGTTGTTAAAGTAGTGTTAAAATGACAGAAGATGATACTTTCTTAAGTTTACGCAAATATTTGACATTATAAATGAATCCATCTTTTCGGATTTTGTCGCGGATCTTCCCCGTCCAAACAATTTCCCGTCGGGAACCAAAAATCAGAAGAAAAAAAAACGCCACGGTAGAGACTAAGGTATTTGACGTCTCAGGGAAACATATTATACAATTGTTACAGACAGTGCCTACCCACAATTTACAAACAATCCAAAATGGCACCAAAATACCTCATAAAATTATTTATTTTAATTCTGAACTTTTTAAATTTTAAAATTTAAAATGTTCAGAATAGTTATAATATAAGTAATCAATATAATTTAAAAAAATATATTTTTTTGTAATTAATTTTTAGTTTTTCTTTAATTAATAACAGAAAGCAGAAACTCCACGACAAATGACCGAGCAGGCAACGCACGCGTTATACCAAGTGACAGGCGCGCTACGTAACCTCGCGGCGAGAGAAACCGAAGGAGAGTTAGAGAGAAAGGGAAATAGGGAGGGAAAAGGAGAGTTAGATGGAGAAGAGTGGGATAGAGAAGGACAGACGTTCGTTTCCAGTGGTGCTCTTAGTGAATTAGTCGCGGCTCTAACGTTGCATACTGATCGTGATGTTCTCACAAATGTTGCCAGATGTCTTAGGTAAGCGTGTTTTTTTAACATTTAAGAAAGATATAACGTATTATAGATGGTTCATGTTTTATTTAGAGCATAGAAACATAACATTTAAATTAATTTATTAAGGTTTGTGTTGTGTTTTTATTAGTCATAACAGCTTTTGTGGTTTTGAAGTGCTGCTTTTTTACATTTAAGATTTTTTTTGATTACCTTGAGAATTTAATATATAATAGGTGAAATATAAGTCAATGGCAAAGGGTAATTATAACTCAGCTGATGCTGCTGAGGCCAGGAACTCAGACAGCGCTGATTTTCAGTAATACCCAGCTCACTAGGGTGTTGAGCGGGAGTATGGCAGTAAAAAAAGGACTATTCCTCAAGTTAACCATTCCAGGGTCAGCAAAATAAAGTAAGTAGCTAAAAAAATAAGTCCTCATAATCTCCCCCAGTGTGCTGTCATCCCGGCCGCCATGTTGCGCGTACCTGTGCGCTTCCGGCGGCGCATCGCGCGCGCTACTGTGCGCGCTGGCGGCGTGCGCGCCGCGCGCCGCGCTCGCCGTCCGCCTCGCATACACGCTGGGGAACATGGCCGCGGCGGACGAGCAGGCCAGGATTAATGTATGTTTTTTTTTCTTTATTTTAGAGCTTTGTCGCTCTGTTAGGAAAACGTATAAATTTTAAAATTAATTGAATAACATTAACATTACCAATGTATGTTATTTATATAATTTTCTTGGTATCACTTTCTTAGATATAAGCGAATATTTGATGATGATTTGGTGGTAAGTTTGTATGAGTGCAGATTGGGAGGTCCTGGGTTCTAGTCTTGGGCCGCGTTTTAAATTAATAAATAAATATGTTGGGACATTATTACACACAGCGCCATCTAGTTCCGTGGTAAGCGACAGGCTTGTGTTACAGACACCAGATATTGATATCACTACATAGTATAAAACAAAGTCGCTTTCCCTGTCCCTATATCCCTATGTATGCTTAAAAGTTAAGTCTTTAAAACTGCGCAACGGATTTTGATGCGTTTTTTTAATAGATAGAGTGATTAAAGAGGAAGGTTTATATGTATAATAACAGTAGGCTATATATTTTATACCCGTGCGAAGCCGGAGCGGGCCGCTAATACTACATATATAAGTTTAAATACATACATATTATAAATATAAACACTCATGACTGGAGTACAAACATTCGTGTTTAACAAATAAATGATATATATTATGTACCTACTTAGTTTTCTTCGTGTCACTTTCTTAGATTTAAACGAATATTTGATGATGATTTGGTGGTAAGCTTGTATGAGTGCAGATCGGGAGGTCCTGGGTTCTAGTCTCGAGCCACGTTAAGTAAGCCTTCGTAATTTTGAAAAGTCTCAGAACTGTTTCTCAGAGACCTAAACTGTGCAACAGTGTAAAATATGCCTTAGCGAACACGTAAATCTTTCAGCCCTGCTGCCTGCACCTAATCTCTGAATATTTGTCCTACCAGTGTGAGAGTTAAATGAATAGGTATAGAGTTTAATGTACTCCGGTAACATGTATACATAATATTATGTTAATAATATATGGAGGCTTGGTTTTAATTTTAAATGAACTACGTTATAAACGCCCCAAATTGCAAGGATTTTGTTACTTACATACTGTTCTTATTTTCAAAGCTATTAAAAAGTCATCGAAAGATATTCTCTTAATTATTAAATTGTATTTATATTTTTCAGATATACAAAGAAGAAGGTAGTGTGGACGTTCTTTTGACGATACTAGAGTCGTACACGCAAAGAAACGAGAGTGAATGTAGAGATGTGGAATCTGATCCGGATCTACAATTAGTGGGTAATGAACTTTATTAGTAATAATTTTTGTCTTTTCCTATTTAAAAGTTTTAGTTTAAATATCATCTTTATAGAAACGAACTTTTGCCTTATTTCTAGATAGAAAACCTATCGGGAATAAGTAACATAGTTTTTTTAATAAATTACGAAGGTGTATACGTTATCCGTTCGTGGTATAAAATATTTTAATTCAAAATTTGCTTTAGGCTCAGACCTTGGTGGATCAGACGGTTCGAATGAAGACGTCCTAATTAAGGTATACTTACTATATTGTAATTGGAGTCCTTGTTTTTTATCATTATTATTATATTATATATTGTGCCGTCTCACTCTCAAGGCATAACGAGACCCCTGGCTTGACAAGAAGTAAAGGCCTTTTTATAGTAAAAGAAAATATACAGTCCAATGTATCATAGACTAAAACATGTAGCTTCTCTGTTTAGCATGTAAACATTCTCGTTAGTACTTTTCGGGGCTCTCGTGAGGCCGGGGCCCAGGAGGCCTTACCTTTATGATAAAAACAAAATTGATTATTATACAGGCAGTGCGAGTGGTGGCAATTGTGATAAATCGATGGGGACCTTTGTAATAAATCGATTATGATACAGACAGTGCGAGTGGTAGCGAACCTGTGCCTGGCGGAGCTGGCGGGGCGCGCGCTGGCAGCGCAGTGTGCGGCGCGTATGTCTGCCTGTCTCCTGGCCTGCCTCACCTTGGCGGAAAAGGCTCCTGATGATAAGGTATGGAATATAACAATACAAAATGGTGTTCCAATCCTGGGAATGGGACCTCTGCTCTGATATTTATATGTGTGAATCAAGGTATATATATATATAGGTGAATATATATATATCCTATCTTATTATACCTATCTTTCGGTGAAGGAAAACATCGTGAGGGAACTTGCATTTAAAAAATATCTAGTTTTTAAAGACATGTGTTGCTATTTCAATTATCGTTTCAAATTTAAATTAAGGATTTGGAAAATATGTCATTATAGATCATTTAAAAATATGATAGTTAATAAAAATAATATAATAATTTTTCCACCATAAGTATCTTTTATTGAAATATTTAGATTATTGGTGGTATTTTAAAAATTGACTGAGATGGAGTTAGCAACATGTATAATTAAGGTAGCGAAATTACGTTGCAGTTAAAGACTTTAACGGAAAAAGAAAGAATCATTTGGTTAGAGCGTCGTGAGGAGTTGGCAACGGCAGTGTTGGCGACGTTGAACAACTTCACTTTTTATCTGGAACCTTCTGACGCGTATCCCGAGGACGACACGCTTGAATTGTTATGTAAGGGTGAGTATGGTTATATTTTTATAAAGCTTTCGTTTAAAACTTACTCTGTATTTTAAGTTACCTACGAGTATCTCGGATGTGCAAGATATGGATCAACGAACCTGACTTCTTCATATTGTGACTAACAATGGAACTTAAAAAAGGGTTGAAATTATTAAGGTTATGAAATTATTTATAGTTTTCAGTTTAGTGTTTGCTGTTTGGATAAAAAGCCAGGAACAAAAACCTGAAAAAGTGCTCGAAAAAATTAAACTAGTTTTTTAGAAACCAACATTATTTAAGGTGAGGTATAATTATATAGGTAGTTATGTGTTTATACCACTGAACTCTTCTCATTTGGCTACACCAAATATGAAGTTTATCTTGTTTACTTAAGAGATTCCTTAGATGACTTAAATTCATACCTGGATCTGGTAGGTAGCAATCTAAAATCCTAGGATTTGTTTTATTAAAGCGAACTATTCGGGCAGAAAATACTTTGCCGGGTCAATCATTAAATATGTTTCATATAGCAAAATGTAAAGCGAAGGATTCGAGCAGAACAAGGTATGACAATGACTAGTTGGGGTCAATGACTATAATATTAAAATTATAGTATATATATTATAAGGATATATAATAATAGGGTGTAATGTTAATAAAATAATATAATGTTCTCCGACCGATTCCGGCCATGGCGGTCAATCTCATTGAGAATGGCCAACTGCGCAGAAGATCAAGCGAACTCTCTATTCCTATCACTCATACTCCGGTGGAACGACTACTCGACACGACCAGTGAGAGCGGCGGCGCAGGACCGACGGCTTTACGTGCTCTCCGAGGCACGGGGGTGACTCACCGCCAACTTCCCAACTCCGGGCTATTACTGAGGCTTACTAAACAGAAAGACTCAATAATTAAACTTGGCCAGACCTGGGACTCGAATAGTTTTGAAATATGTTTCATATAGCAACATGTAAATGGATCCGCACGGGAAGCAGCGCGGCGTGCGAGGCGGTGCGCGCGCTCGGCAACCTGTCGCGGTCGCGGCGCGCGGCGCAGCTCATCGTGCTGGAGGGCGCCTTGGACGCTTTACCGGCTTTTCAACAGCATGGTTGGTGTTTCACTTGGTTATGTGACTGTTTTGTTGTTTTTACCCAACTTCGAAGTGGATAAGGAGAAAATTAAATTGTTGTTTGTGTTAAGCGACATTTACGTTAGTTTTATATCTGAAAAGTCTTCCAAGGACTTAAAGAGACCGTTCTGTCAATTAGATTAATTCTTTAAAATCCGATGATGTGGACACTAAATCTCTTACTAAAAACTGTACTGGCATCTTAGCAGGCGCAGGCGGAAATTCCCTGTGGTACATAATATAAACTTCATTGAAAAAATTGTTAAAATGTCTATTTCTAGTAGTTCCTAACTTTTATCGTTATTTCTTTTTTTGTTATTCAGAAGACCCGAGCGTACGCTGCGCAGCCGCAGGGGTGTTAGTTAATATTTGCGCCACGGGAGGTGTTGGGGGTGCTGGGGGTGTTGGAGGTGGCGGTCTGGGAGGTGCGGGGGAAGCCGCGGCTCGAGCGCTGGTGGCGGCGGCTCGAGCACGGGACGCTGTAACAGCAGCGTTGCTGGCTCGAGCGCTGTGGAATGCGCAGGCGCATGGACCGATAGAAACGAGCCACGCGAGGAATGCGGCGGCGGCGCTCGATATGTTTATAGGTGAGCTTGTGTGTTGCAGCCTTCACTTTTAATTAAAGAGTATTTAGAATTTATTCTATCTTAACGGTTTCAAAGCATAGACGGAACTAACAGACAGACATGTACTATGTTAAAAATTACAAGGTATTTAGTAAAAATGTTACAAACAACTCATTTAATTAATTTTATTTATAATATGTAAATGTACATAAAACTCTTACTTACTCTTACTAATAATCACGTTTAAATTATTGTTTTTCATAGTTAATTAATTTTAATTATTTAGTATTGTCTTTATTATGATGCTTCCACACGTCTCGGAAAGACACAGAGCAGGTTATTTGTCAATTCAGTGTTTATAGCCACCACTACGGATTAGTTTGCTTCGCTTCCAATTGATTTATTAGAAAACGTTAATATCATTATTTAAAAATAAAATATAATAATAATAACTCTTGACTGTATAACCAAAAACAGAAGAAAATAGAGAAAAGAGCTAAATGAGCTTATTATCTTTTGTTATAAAATGTTTGATTTTTGCGATAAAAAGTTCATAAAAACAAGTAACATAATCTTATGATTAATATCATATACTTATAAATAATTTTTTTTTTTCAAGTCCACTTTATTTAAATACTAGCGACTCGCCCTCGCTTCGCTTGGGCTCTTCCCTAGGTTTAGCACAGGCAAAGCCGCGGGATCCGCTAGTTATGCATATAAACCTTCCTCTTGAATCACTTTATTTATTAAAAAAACCGCATCAAAATCCATTGCGTAGTTTTAAAGATTTAAGCATACAAAAGGATATAGGGACAGAAAAAGCGACTTTGTTTTATACTATGTAGTGATTATACTTTACTCGTACTCATAAAATAAAGCTAAACTAAATACTTTCTATTGCAATATTTCGCCAATGTTTCTATCGGACTCCGTGGCGCAACGGTAGCGCGTCTGACTCCAGATCAGAAGGTTGCGTGTTCAAATCACGTCGGGGTCAAATTATATTTTGTTTTATTACACACTATTTTTATGGTTTTTTTTCCAATTTCAAAAGACTTATTTAATTAATAAGAAGATGTTGTCTCATTCTCAGTTTATTTTTTTTAGTTTATTATATAATAGTTGATTATTTTATAAATATACTATATTTAGCACGAGCGAAGCCGCGGGTTCCGCTAGTTACAATTATATAAACCTTCCTCTTGAATCACTCTATCTACTAAAAAACCGCATCAAAATCCATTGCGTAGTTTACAGATTTAAGCATACATAGGGACAGACAGACATCGAGGAAACTTTGTTTTATACTATGTAGTGATTATAAATAACTATAAAAATATTAATAATTATTATAAAGATGTTTCGTCATCTTAATAAAATACTTCATTGTAATCACAAAAATACAAAGTAGAGGCTATATGTAGAGTTTTATGTGTACTTAAAACTGCCGTTAATTTACCACGCATATACAACATTAAATAAAAAAACAAGGCAACATCGTATGGCTATGGCAGTGATAGCCCAGTGGTGATGCTCTCGCTTAGGTGAAGTGGATTCAAAACCTGGGTCTCGCACCTTGTCAATTCAAATCAAATCAAAATATTTTATTCAGCATAAAAATTGTTACAATTTCTTACTAAACGTCATGAGTCTACCACTCTATTACGAGTAGTTGCCTTACGGTGAAAGAAAGCTTCGTGTAGAGACCTGCATGTCTGAGAGAACCTAGCAAGTTTTGGAAAGATATGTAAAGTCCGTCTACTACACTTGTCCAGCGGCGTGGTGGACTATGGACTAATCTATCTCGTATTAAAAGAAGGCCCTCCCCTTGTCGGACTATTACTAAGTCAATGTATTGCAAACATATTTCACCTTTGTTTCAGATGATGACTCGGTGTTCACTGCTTGTGAAGCATCGAAATTCGGTGACAGGAGAGCAAGCGATCCACAGATATCTAAAAATCATGTAAATTTGTTTTTTATTATATAAAAATTTAATGTTTTAAATCAATTTTGTAAATGATACTATCTTGTCGGTTTTATCGATGATTCGTTTTTGGTTCTTTTATTTCGTTCTAATTAGATTTTCGGTCGTCGAGTTTCTTTTCCGGTTTCCGGTTCTTATTATCATTTATTTATTTCTGTTTGTATTTTGTATACTTTCTATTTTAAAACATGTTTTGACTTCATGTTTAGTAATAAGTATAACAAGTTTAGCGTTATTCATATTTACCTAATATTTCTACCTAGAATTTTTAAGAAATAGGTAAAATATCCATTAAAGATATGAGATACATAATATGATATATTTTTTAACAGGTGAAGTTTAATATGGAAAATAACAACTATTATTCAGAATCGAGCAAGCATTTTATGGTCGAAGAGCCGAAGTTACCAGTGAAAGCGTATAGTATGGAAGGCGACTTGCATTTAGAACAAGAATATGATGAAGATGGTGAAAGGTTAGTGTTCATAAATCTTATTTACGATGCAATAATAATAATTATATCTTATATTCTAAATTATTAAGTTTAAGGTGGCCATTTTTGTTAATATTATTAATAGAGCAGGAGTTTTCAATCAGGAGGGGCAGAGAGCTTAATTTGGGCAACTTAAAATAAATATATGTATATGAAAATTGGTAAAATAAAGTGTGTTTTATTGTAATAAGACAAAAAATGGCATGTTAATATTTTTTATAATACGGGAAGGCATTTTTAAAGAATGGATGGGAAATTCTGAACGAGAAGGGTACTGTTCTACTGTGCAGCAGAGTGCAACTTACTTATATGGAGAGCAGTGATTTAATGAATTATGTTAGCTTAGATTTGTATTTAAGTATTTATTACTATAAATTAAAGTATTTATTTTATCAAACGACCAATTCACTGAACGAGCTTTAAATGTAGTTTTATTGACTTTTAAATGTTTAGCACTATTATTATCATCACGTAAATGAATGCCTCCAAAGTCCAACGGCTCTCGAATCCACGACCGCTGGCAATATAAATTAAGCCAAACTTGTCTTCTATAAATATATAACTTTTTAAATTCGAATAATACTACTACCACTAAGGCAATTTGTATATTATTATCACTATTTATTAAACGAAGTCCTCCGCCGCAACTGTCTGTTTGTCTATCTTTTCGCGGTAAACTGCTTTTACTGCATCGATTTTCATGCTGTTTTCGCCAATAGATAGTGGTTCTCGAGGAAAGTTTTAGTATATAACTAACGGAACCCACAGCTTCGCTCGCGCTAACTCTAGGGACGTATTCGAGCGAAGCGAGGGTGAGTTGCTATTTTAGTATACGTTGTTTCAATGTTAGTTTAATATACGTTGTTTGTAACTTATTACTACGGGAGGTAGCGCTATAGTTGAGCAAGTCATTTCATACCGGCTGATAATCACAACACTAATAGTTTTCCCCTTACCCATAACAACTCCGAACGTCAGCTGCTCAGGTAGTGGTGGAGGTAAGAGAGGCAGCATGAGAAAGTCATTGGAAAAAAATCTGCTCCGATGAATTTTATACCGCGTAAAAATGAATTATATGATTGTTTCCATCACATTTTTCAAGAAAATCATCGTCAGCTGTATTGACGGTGGGGGGTTATATGTCAGTCGCGTGCATGAACCTCATAGAAATTTTCACAAAAAAAGTAATTTTATACCTTATGAAATTTATACATCTTAATTTTTATACTTTTAAAATAACAAAGACAATCGTCAGCTGCATTTATGATGGGGGAAAGACCGTCAGTCAGCGTGATAAACATTTCGCGAGGTCAATGCATTTGAGAGTTGCATAGTCTCTTTGAACAATAAACTGACGATCTTTACATCCACAAACAATTAGCTGACGACGACTTATGTTTCTTGAACATTCTAGTTATCTTAGGCTTGGAATTACGCACAAACGCTGTAGTTACATGCACACTCGATTGACTCAGCGACTGCTTGCGCGTTGCCATTTTTAGATTGATAGTTTTTAAGATTACAAGAATTATATAATAATAACTTTATTTATAATTTCTTGTGCATAATACTCTCTCTTACTCTAGCTTCGCTCGGGTCCGTCTCTATGTACTATGTATTGTTCTGATAACTATATAGGTATAGGAATTTTAACTATTCTGCAGATGATCGGACATTGAAAATTCCGTAAAAATTGGTCCAGCTGTTTTGGGGATTAGCCAAAAAAACAGAGTGGCAGACAGAAATAAGATTGTACACATTAATTTCATCTATACTAATATTATAAAGAAGTAAAGTTTGTGTGTTTGTGTATTTGTTAAATTGTAAGGGGTAATCTCGGGATCTACTGAACCGATTTTAAAAATTCTTTCACCAATAGAAAGCCACATTATTACTAAGAGTCATAGGTTATATAAAAAACCGAAAAATAAAAAGGCTTTTACGTGGTGTCCGTTTTGCAAAGTGAATCGGAGAAAAAACGGTCGAATGAAAGCGTTTCTTACGAACGCTACCTTAACTATGAAAGATATATTTTCTACTACTTTTATTTTCTACTTTACTTCGCTCACTTTACTGATCTCTGACCTCTAAACAACTGTTTGAAATAAAATTCATTCGGGATAAAATTCCTAGAAAAAATACAGCGCTACCTCCCGTAGTATATGTGTTAATAGTACAGTAAATAAAGCCGTTTGTTTTGGTCAACCTCGCAATAAATTTCCGATCCAATTTTAACTTTTTTTTTAGGTTAAGGGTCTCTTACTGACCATAAAAACACAAAATGCTGACAGATCCAGGTGGAGCTTCGATTGCAATCTCGAAGAAAAGTTTTTGGCCTATATCTCAGAAACTATGCACTTTAGAGCAAAAGTTATTGAAACCGTTATTGTAGAAATTAAAATTTCACATCTTTTATTTCCTGTAAACTTTTATGTAAAACTTACCGTTTACAATTTATTGAACATGCATTTTATGGATTAATACAATATTTTGAGAGTTGTCTACCGAGACAGAAAAACCGGTTCTTTAAATGGGCCATAAATCGTAAAGGGTAATATTTACGAAAGTTTACAAAAAATAAAAGGTGCGAAATTTTACTCTCTACAATAATGGTTCGAATAACTTTTGCCTTGAAGTGCATAGTTTCCGAGATATCGGCCGAAAACTTTTCTTCAAGATTGCGATCGAAGCTCCACCTGGATCTGTCAGCATTTTGTTCTTTTGTGATCAGTAAGTGACCCTTAATCTAAAATAAAACTAAAATTGGATCGGAAATTTAGTGTGAAGTTAAATGCTTTATTTACTGGCGTAAAATAAAGATTTGTGAAATCAATCAAATCAATCGATATACGTTGTGACAGGTATTCGGGTGAAGACCTAGGGTTCGAAGAAGGAGAAGTAGACGAGTGTGAGTGCTCGTCGTGCGCGCGGCTCGCGGCGTGGGAGCAGCTGGTGGGGGTGGCGCTCCCACTGCTGGAGAAGCTCCGCCCGCACAGAGCCGACGCGTCCGTGGGCACTGATTGATTAAACTACTCCATCTGATATGTTTCTTTTATTTATTTATTATCTGTATTTGTAAGCTTTAACGAGCAAAAAGCTGAGCTTTGTGAGGGATCGCGTAGTTTTTCTATTATGGGTAATATTTTTAAGACAGTTGTTAATGTTCATTTTTTTAATGGTTATAAAATTATATTTTTTTCACAGATAACACATCTAGATATGAAGTTAAATTACTATGTTAAAGCACAAATCTGTAGGATAATAGTTTTTCAGTAAAGTGTACCACAAAATGCTCAGGTTATGGGATAGTGGTAGGTCTCGCTTTACTCGCCCTAATAACCATTAGAGTAATGTTGATGTTATTGCGAAATAAATACATAATAATAATTTGAAGAAAAACCGGAAAAGTACGAATCCAGTGAAGTGGAACGCCTAGGGTTCTGTAGTATGAAATATTAAGTTTGCTTTCCGGTAGTTCCCCTTACTTGTGCTATATATAAAACAATGTTTAACCTAACTTCTGATTTCATAAATCCATGGAATGGTATACTCATATTATCCTAAATTTTCGTATTTTTTGAAATTTATGAATTTTATAAATTTAATGTTAGTTTATCTATTACAAATATAAATTAAATTATACACACACTATAACATAGGTACACTAGCGAAAAAATAATTCGAGTCTGGACTGAATATTTTGGGAAAATCGAATTTAAATTAGTATTATTATTAGATATATATATACAGAGGCCGAATCTAGGGTTCTTAGAATTATAGTCTGTCTGCATATCGAATAGATGTTGCTGAAATTTGCAACTTTGAAAGGATAGCAGCAGGTTATCTAGATCAACATAAAGGATTCTTAAGTATAAGGGACGAACGCGAGCGAATCAAGGGTGAGGCGCTAGGTGTAAAATATTTATTTTAATTAAAATACACCTACTATATTGATTTATGTACATTTGAAATATTTTAAAAGTGACTTTGCCCGCGGCTCTGTCTGCATCATTAATTTATACGTAATTGCTCCTCTCCTAAAGTGAAGGTCATATTTTCATAACTCATAGTTATTAGTATACTCATAGTTACCTACATAGCACCAAACGTGACCTCAAGAAAAGTATATCATATTTAAAAAATATTAAGGTAGGTATTATTATTATTTATTTAGGTTATCACGCCGCTATACCAAGGATCTGTAGACAGTACAATACACTTTCTAAAGAACACGAAGAACTGGATATATTTTCTACTAACTTTTTTCTATTTAAAAGAAGTATTACCAAATTTATAAATTATCAACTTTAGTATAATTATTCATTTAAGTTCTGCCTATTTTTTTTTTCTTTCGTTTAATTTAGTTACTTTTGTTTTCATTTTAATTTTTGTTTCCTTAGTCACAATATAAAAATAAGCAAGCTGTAGTCTCCTATAATTGAAGGAGCACACATAATTATTGTGTTTTATAATAACTTTGTATTTTTTTAAAGTAACGTGTGTATTCTTTGTTGGAGACTCTTATTAAAAAATAAAATAAAAAATAAAATAAAATAAAATATTACATATTATAGTATTACATATTGAGCTAACGAATTTTATGATAAAAAGATAAAATAAATAAATGCGATAATATGCAATCTCTCTTTCAAGGTTAAAATAACTAAAATTATACAGAAGAATTCCAGTTTTATATACTTTTTATTATTTACATTCTTATTAATTTATCTTATACTTATTTATCGATTCCTCATGTATGAAACAAAGAAAACGATCAGTAATTAGGCAAAATGGAGAATATTTATTAGTCTAAGAAGATAACATTAAACATTTCTTTACTCACTAAATCTATACCAATATTATAAATATGAACGCTGTTTTGATTCTGTCTTGTACGCATATTTATATATACTTAACTAAAAATTCACTGAAACAATTAAAATAAATATTAGAAATGAATATTTTATTCTGGAAATCATCCTAACAGGGGGTGAATAAGGGATAACAGTTTGTATGGGGGATATATCAGTTTTTTAAGGGACGAACCCTAGCGTAGCAAGGGTGAGTCACTAATAAGCTATATAATTCTAAAAGAATTTTTAAATCGGTCTGGGCTTTACGTAGTTTCAGAGATTGACGATTAAACAAACCAACAAATGTTAAAAAATAAGTATTTAATATTAAGATACGATACGCGCCTTATTTCCAAATATGAGCGTTTAAACAAACAAAAAAACTACAAAAAACACAAAAAGCACAAATATTAAAAAATATTTAATCTTAATACTCAACAATTAAAAAAATGGAGGTAATTTGTAAACCACCTTGAGCTTTAAATAGCTGGAGTAAAGGCTCTACTTACTTTCAATATTTCGAGTAACTCATTTAGTTCAATGTGGCGTTATATAATGTGCACTGTGCACAGTATAAGGAAATTAAAATATTAATATCATGTAAGTAATATATTAACGATTAAAGATAGGCTTAGTTTTTTAAATTTTAATTAGTGATGGGTTGTGGTATTTTAGTCTGTGGTGTGAAAATAAATAGTTTTGTTATATTTTTGTTATTAGGAATTTTAGTTATAAGGTAGGGCAGTAATACATGATTATTTACTCTTTAAAACATTATTTTACCTTTTGAAAGTTTAGATAAATTATGATTAACCTAATTACATTGATAAAACTAATTGTCTAAAGAAATATGCTCCCAAATTTTTTAAGAACAGAAATAATAATTAAGTATTATTATGATCTAAGGAAGGTCAAGTCTATCTTTTATAAGGTTCTACCAATATTAGAATTATGTTACTAATCATCAGGGACTAGATAGTCGCTAACATTGACTTGTAGTGTACTTTAATTATCTCATAAAACTGAAATTATGTAGCTATGTATGACATAAGGTCGAATATTTATATAGCCGATACAAAACTTATATCTAATAGCGATACTATATCAGTAATATGTACCTATTTGTATACTATTATAATTATAGTTGTTTAAAAATACATTCAAAACATCCTGTATTTCACGCATGAAATATTATTGCGTAGGTTCTGTTAGACAATGACTTTAAAATCTTATATCAGGTTTATTTAATATTACATATTCTTATATATTTCAAGATGCCTACAGCAAACTTAGGAAGGAAATCGTCTAATAGGGATGTTCTGGTCAACAATTTAAACAAGCGACAAGTGTCTGTTTGGCAACTGGTGGCGCAAGACTTAGCCTCCGTATGTCGATATTCCGGGACCTTCGTACTACACGCCTACGTTATACAGCGTGTTTTGATATAATTTTAATATTAATGTATATAGAGTTTTTTAATATGCAACTTGCTATTATGACAACCCCTTAAATTCTTTAAATTTTAATATTATGTTTTTTTTTAAATAGCACTAAATTGTAGCACGTAAAATTTTGTTCATATGAGAGAATGTTCTAAGAAACGAAAGAAATATATCTATTAAAGTTTTGAAATTTATGCTTTCCTTATCAGTACTTGTCTACTGTGAAATACCATTAATAAAGCTTTAAATTAATATGAACTTACATTACCAAGTACTTACGAAAACTTGTTATATAATTAGCTATTCTCAAAATTACCTGTAAGTATTCACATAAATGGCCTGCTAATTACACAATTAAAACACGCTGTATTTACGACAGGAACCAAGTGTTGTTATAAGATAGTCCTTGCGGCTACATCGAACCAATCACTGTTTAATATCTGATTCAGTAACACTCCAAAAAGGTTTAAGCACTTCAACTTTTACATTCTTGCAAAAAAACCTTATAAATTCTCGGATTTTACAAAAATAATGATTATTACTTCTAAATTAAACATTAAATGCATTCCATAAGTAAATTAGTCATTAAGCAGGTTATAAAATATTGACTAGAATTGTTATTAGTTACATTTGAATAATTTATTTGTTAGTTATTATAGTGACAGCTATGAGTAGGAACGTCAGTGTGCTGTTGGCTTTATCGCTGTTAGCGAATGGGTTCTGTATCCCGGCGAGTGTGGTGCGACCGAAGAGGCAGGATCCTGTAAGTATTATATTTATATACAGTATGTTATAATATGTGATATGTTTTTCTCTTATTGTGTAGACAGAGGGATAGTTATGTAGTTGACTTTACTATTTGGTTTTTTTATTATTTACATTTATGCTATCTTATGAATTATGATATTTTATTAGCAATTCTTGTCTTGTCTCTAAAATATATGTATATTTTATTTAATGAATATCGGATACGGTTCTCACTTTTTGCTATCGGTAGTCTAGTTAAAACTTTTTTGATTATATAGGTCAAGTGTAAAGGTAAAGACTTGATTTTACACATTCTAATTATTATGGTTCGATGGTATTTTCGATGATATATGGCTACTTTACATAAGGTACTTCCATAGTCTTAAATCGATGCGCTAATTAGTAGGTACGTTTTAAAATTATATCCAATTTCAATACACGAATTTGATATTTTCATTAGTGTCAAAAATCATTTACAATATGATTACCACTTATGGTAAAGATAAACATCTTGACAAAACTTGTATGTATAAGAAAACTTAAAATGTTTTCAAAAGACGTGTGATGTTCTCCATTCTGCACTAGGCCAGTAGGTACCTATAGATTATGGTGATTATGGTCTGGACGTTAAAAAGGGCTGAATACGTCTATACTAATATTATAAAGCAGAAGAGTTTGTTTGTTTTTTGGTTGAACGTGCAAATCTCAGTAACTACTGGTTCGATTTGAAAAATTCTTTTTGTGTTGGATAGTCTGTTTATCGAGAATGGCTATATTACAGAACGCTACGGCCAATAGGAGCGGAGCATCAATGAAAAATGTTGCAAAAACGGGAAGGGCGAGCGTTAGTTATGCGAAGTATCATAATTGATACCACGCGACTCAGGAAGAAATTTGTTTCCGGTCTTTAGAAATCTGTCTTTAGTGGGAAATGCTAGTATATAAACAAAGCTGAGGTTAAATACATTGTTGTCCAACTGCCAACTGAAGCAACAAAATATATAAATAGTACATACGTATATTATGAATTTAATTACGGATGGATTGCACTACTTGAATGCATACATGTGCTAATTCCGACTTTGTTAATAACCGGTTATATTGGCGGTTATTTTGTTCATCCTTTTATTTTGATTTTTGATATATTTTCATTTACCGAGTCTTATAAATTATGATAGGTACTATAATTTAATTGGGAACGTTGGTACTAACGACGAAAGCAAGCGAAGTTAGAGTTTGTCGCTTATATTAACGGCTGATTAAATAAACCAGTATATGATTCAAATATTTATTAGTGGTGATTTATTTGTAACCGACTTCTATTCTATAATTCTATTTCTAAATCTTACAGATTAATATGTTTTTATTCAAGAATATCCAAAAAAAAATATTAAAGTGACACCTCGATACAAAGGACTATTTAATGTTTTAAGTTTAACTTCGTGACCAATTTATTTGACGACACGCGTGGCGCAGTTTGTAGTGACCCTACTTGCTGCGCCAGCGGTCGCGGGTTCGAGTCCCGCTGGGGGCATTCATTTGTTGAGCACGAATGTTTGTACTCCAGTAATGGATGTTTATATTTATAATATGTATGTATTTAAACTAATATATGTGTAGTATATCAACTATCTAGTATCCATAACACAAGGCTCGTCCCTTATCGTGGAACTAGATAGTGCTGTGTGTAAATGTGTCAACATATTTATATTATTTATATTTATACCACAGATCACATAAAAAAAGAACCAATACCGAACTCATAGGTAACTAAAAAGACTTCCGCATAAAGTATATAAGTAGTAATTTATTGTATAGTAGGTATGTTAATATAAATATTCGCAAAGTTAAAGTACTAGCAATCATAAAGGTCGTCAAATAAAAACACCTAGTCTACACGCTTCCTGAGTGGGTAACTATTATGGGTAAAATCAATACACAAAAAAGTCAATAAATAAGACTAGTGGCTTACCCTCGTTTCGCTCGAGAACGTCACTAGAGAAAACTAAAACAAATCTATTCCACAAAAACCGTACATTATCCCGGATTAAAAATCTATGTAATTCCAAACTATATCTATTTATGTGCCTAGTTTCATTTAAATCAGTTCAGCCGTTCTGACGTAATTGGGTAACAAACATGCATTCATCCAAACATGCGTATTTATACCAACCAAAGAGTTATACTGATTAAGGACCTATGAGACCACCTAGACCTAGACTTACACCCATATTCTTAGTCGTCTCCTCGAACATTCCTCCACTCAAACTCAATCGAGGAGGCCTCGAAAGTCCCTCAGCGGCAACCTCGAAATCGGTATTCTTAGACGTTCCTTGAACTTGTTTTACCTATCCCTCGACTGAGGTAATCTCGGTTGAGTGGAGGTGTAAAGTAAGATGTGACGTCATCGTTTCGAGGAGATTTTATTGCTATTATGTTGGGGACAACAAATTATTGTCAAATTAACTGTCAAAATTGGTGACATTGACAACTATTAAGATTACTATGGTCAAACTCTTGTCATTTCTACGTGACATTGGCGAAATAATCTGTGCTCAACTGGCACGCTTTGAAGCCATCAACAACAGAATTGAATTGAAACTCTTGTCAAAATGCTGCAGTTGCATAATAATGCATTTGAATTCTGAATTCTGATCATCAGCGTGTTGTTTTTGTTTGCTTACATCGCTTCGCGTCGCGTCTTTTTTGGTTTTCGGCATGATGAAACAAAGATGTTTGCAGGAGTTAGTAGTAAAATATAAATTAAATACAAGTGCTACCATTGGTGCAGGGAATCCTGCCACCAAAAAACTGCGTGGGCACAGCTCACGAACGAATTTAATTCAATTAAAAAAAAATCTCTTCAAAATCCATAATTGCACTCATTTTTAACAAAATCAACAAAATAAACACGCACTTTTGGCTTGAGGAAGATTTCAAGGTAGGTTGCGAGGTACCTTGAGTTTGACAGTTCTTTACTCAACTCAAACTCTCCTCGAGTGAGGAAATTCTCGAGTGGAGGACGGTTTTATCGACTATGAATACGGTTTGGTTGAGTGGAGGTTGAGTCGAGTCGAGTAAATCTCGAGGAGACGACTAAGAATATGGGTGTTAGTCCTATCTTTTTCTAAATCCATAAAAAATATCAAGATGTAAATCAAGATCTAAATATTTATCTGTTAATTTTATTACGTTTTGAGATTTGACATTTAATTTGAAATTTTTCTTCTAATTGTAGTATAATAACTTTTATTTACATATACTAATGCCTTAGTGGGTAACTATAATGGGCAAAATTAATACACAAGAAAGCTTTAATTATGTAGGTACCTACCACCTACTCACAGTAGATGGTAACCAGTGGTAACCTACTGTGAGTACTATTTTGTCTTATTCCAGGTAATTTTTGTAATGTATCTGTGTTGTTTTTATATACACACATTTAAAGCATTCGCATTTATAACAGAATTGCTATAGGTATAGGTATTATGTAGTTATTTTGTTATAATATATGCAATAGGTACTACACCTATTACATAGAGTATAATATAATATTAGTAGTATTGTATACTACTATAGTAGCTTATTAAGTGGTCGTACGATACCCTTGATATAAGTCTCACAAGTTACCGTGCAGTAGTGGCTTAATGCAAAATTATATTCAAATAAATTGATTACATGGACGACCTTTCTTCATAATTTGCCCTTGAGTTCTACATATTATACAGTAGGTACGTATGTACTATATACTTCCTCGTTAGTTATTAAAATTAAAAGTTCTAGAAGCTTTTAGTTCATAGTAATAAATACTTTTATAAATATACGAAAATTGACTGAGTCAAAGCCGTACATTAAATTTTTTTTGGAAATCGTATCGAAATTATTTTTATTTTCGATGTGATCTGTGTAGTTGTGTACACCTTACGTTAAAACTAACGAACAGATTTAGCTGAGGTATAATGAAAGCCAGCTATCCCTGTCAACTTTGATTATATACATGATTATATACAAGTATATAATCAAAGCCTGTCAACATATACTTTACTGCGGGAAAATCACATCTCAATTCATCGGGAAATCTCATCTCAGAGGAACGTAGCGAGGGTGTGTTACTTATCTTCGATATACTTATGTGTTCCAAAACATTTGCATCCCCTTACAATTCTTACCGATACTTAGGAGTATCCTAACCTCACCTAAAATATATATATAGCGTTTCCCGTGGCTCCGCCCGCGTTCTAAAGGCTGAAAATCAAACGAAATATTTTTCTCCCGTTTTTTCAACGTTTTTCATTGATGTTCCGCTCCTATTGGTCGTTGCGTGATGTTATATAGCCTATATCATTCCTCGATAAACGGACTATCCAACACAAAAAGAATTTTTCAATCTTAGGAAGATTATCGCGTTCAACCAAAACAAACAAACAAACACTTCAGCTTTATAATATTAGTATGGATGATTTTCGGTATTCTACCTTCGGTATTCGATCCCACGTAAGTAGATGATATTGCTCTTGAACTATCAAATAATACTGACTGATATTAAATTGCATTTATGCAATATGCACTTCGTGGTTCATAGATATGTCAAGGTACGTTTATTGTCAAGGCAGTATAGTGGTTTTTGATGTTAAACTGTTCTCTACATCGTCAATTAACCTCGTTACTTATATGTCACCCAGAGATAGGTAAAATATATGTATAGCTACTAACGATTAACCGCCAGCGAAGCTGTGGGTTCCACAAGTGTATTATGTAAACAAAAACTTGGCAAATGTTTACTAAAACCATCCTCGAGAACTACTCTATCGTGTCCATTTGTGAAAACAGCATGAAAATCGGTGCAGTACCTAATTTTTGAGTTTATCGCGAACAGACAGACCGAAGTTGCGGAGGACTTTGTCTATATGTAATATGAAATGATGTTCAATGTGATTGATCGATTTGATTAATCGAAAAGAACTCCTGTTTTTTAATTCCTACTTAAATATTTCCATTGCTACGGGTGTAATTATTACATTTATAGAAATGTTGGAGTTTTGTAGTTTAATTTAGTTACTACTACATCCTTTCCTTTCGTATGAGAACGACCTATTTCATCCATAAATACTATTTTATCATCTGCATACATTTTAAATATAGGTTCAATGAAGTAATAAAACATTAAAAAATATTAGTAATATGTTTAGTCATTTTCGCTAATTGATGATTATTACCTACTTACATTAAAATGACTCAAATACGAATATTTTAATGAACATTCCATGAACAACTGAGAATTCGTTTTAATTATATTATAGTGATAATATTTTTAATGTACTTATTTAGTAACTTATTAGCTTTTAATAGTGATAAGTTCTATTGAAATCCACAATCTATCATCAAAAGAGATGAAAAGTGGCATTATATTGTCTCTCTTAAAGAAAATGTAATTACTAAGTCTCTCTATCTACGCAGCTCTTATCTTTTATTTTTTTCTTTAATTACTGTTATTTGTTAAATATTGTTATTTTACTACATTTTTTACTAGTGTTTATTTTAATATTTATTTTGGTTTACTTAATTTGTTTTTAATTAGTTAACTAAAACTTCACTTCTAAAGCTCTATATAACAATCGCCTAATATTTTTGTGTTTTTTGTTTGCGCAATTCAGTTACAAACATACAGTCTTTTTCACAAAATAATAACATAAATAATAATGAAATCTGTTAAAAATATGATAATTATAACAATTTCAGAGTGAAAACACGATAGCACAATCAAGTGACACTGTTTCGAGTGTTAGTTCAAGCTCGAGTACAGTCAATTACGATTTGCCACCTCCAATACCTTATAATCATGATGATGATGATGATGATGATGATCTAGACATACCAACGCAGTACCCGTCTGATGGTGGTGGTAGCAACGTGTTCAGCCTTCTCAAACTTGTGACTAGTTTCCTACCATCATCGAGTGGATCTTCCAGTGTGAGTGTTCATACAATATCTTTATTTATTAAACTTAAGTAATGATCTACTAGAAGTTATTTGGCATGTAATGTTATGAATATGAGATTTTTGGGATTTTTTCGTGGATTCATTTTGGTTTGAAAAAATCCAAAGAAAGAACTGTTTTAATATATATCTAATGTTAATTTAAAATGAAAAAAGAACATATTAGTGTTTTATAAAGATACATTTTAAATACACATGCTTAATTACACTTCAATTATTTACACTGCACTATTATAACGATTTAGGTATTAACAGGTAGGTAGTGTGTAATACTATACTTATTACTAATTGTCACGAAAGGTTGCGTTTTCGACACGTTTGATAATAACAAATCCTTGTTAGTGTTTTTTTGCTCTCCTTGCACTTTGGATAATCCTGCACTCACTCGGTAAGTCACTTTTTCTACTAAATTTATGTTATGGTTTCTATGAACCTTAATATCTTCTTAAAAATGTAATTGTAAATTTTTAACATACATAGATTTTTTGCAGAAAATCTATCAAAGTATTATAAAGGAGATCATGAAGCGTACCAAATCTAGAATAATATTTCGTAGAAGCGATATTGATAACAAAATAGATGTTGACTACATTTCTGATTTAAAACCACCGCCATTACAAAAACAAATGGAGAAAACCGAAGACAGTGATAGTGCTTCCGATAGTAGTTCTGATGAATCTGATGATAAAACAGAAGAAAGTTTGGAAGAAAAAGATGAGAGGAATGAGTCAGAACAGGCATCAGATTCTAATATTGACGATGATGATGATTACGATGAGCCGCCGGGAGGTGGAGATGGTGAAGGTGGTGGACTTTTAGGTCTTCTCGCTGGATTGAGCGGAGGCGTAAGTTGTTTTAACAAATATTCTTTACAATTTAGTTTTAAATATATAGTTATAAGAATGGCAGTGGCAGCTATGAAGGCACTTCTAAGTTAAGCGCGAAGCGCACTCTTGAGAGATCCAATGAAACGGATTAAAATCACAATTCTCGTATTTCTGATATGTTAATATGCGAATCGTTTTCCAAAATATTTATCACTTGCTTAACGGAGAATGAAAATATCGTGTAAAAAGGTGCAATGTCTAACCTAGCAAGTTCTCGAAAGAAAGAATTGAAGTCTATCAACCTGAACTCGGTCAGCGTGTTGTAGGGTCTGAGATTCCTTTACTATATTTGGTTTAGAAATTTATGTTGACCTGATATAGATCGATTCCATAGCTATTCCATAGCCGGATATAGGCTACATCAAAAATCGTTGTTTAAGTGCGTTTGTATTTTATAGTTAAATGCTTCTATTACTTAAATGACTGTTTATTTATTTAGGAAGATGGACAATCGGACTTAGGATCTCTCCTCGCTACTGTTGGAGGTATAGTAGCAAATCTAAGTGTAAGTTAATTCTTTAATAGAATATATTGATTTATCATTGAAAACTCAATATTAAAACGTACATATTTTCCAGGGCGATGGAATAGATCTAAATGCCCTTATTGCGTCAGGAATAGGGCTTTTTGTGGGATTATTGGTATGTACCTAACACATATTTGATGTAGCTTTTGAATTCCGATTTTCTATTTAAATAATATTTACAGTCTGAAGGAAATGAAAATCCTGGTGCTGTAATAGCAAGTTATATTCTCACGTCGTTAGACACAGTAACTGGAGGCGGAGCGGTATGTATTGGGCCTTGTATCTTATTTGATTATGATATTTTAGATAAAAGAAATTATACTGTACATCCATTTGCAGGAAAATAATGGAGCATTCTTTGGGAAATTTTTGTCTAAGCTAATTAAAGGTACCAGCGCGGTAAGTGTCTCCGATTAGTATTATTTTTGAGTAAAGAATAATTTTGCCATATGTATTATTGCATTTTAAAACATATATTCATATATTCATATAATGACCTAAAATTTCAAAAAAATCTGTCTAGTGAGTCATCTCGTGATGCGACAATTCTAAAACCCATAGATTCATTCATAGATTAATAATGATTATTTCAATAAGATGATCCAAAAAATATTCGATCTCCAGGCTAGACTCAGTATTTTATTATACGTATATTTTATCATTTATAACAAAATATATTTTAGGGTGGTGACCCTGACGCGAGTTCCGAAGAAGGAAACGGAGAGAAACCGAAAGATTCCGCAGGATTTTTTCTAAGTTTCATCATGGCTTTGTTGGGAGATATGTCTAAAGGAAGCTCAGGCCCTCACCCCTGGAGACGATACGTTCAAGAAAATACATATTTATTAACTAAATAAATGCATTAAATTATTGTATTATTAATTAAGTACATAATTAAATACTTATGTATATATTTTTTAATGTTTTATATGCACGTAAGCTCCGTCCAAACAATAAAATTTGAAAAGAAAAGTTTTTTCATAACAGTGTATTTGTTTAACCCGTTTCCGAAGAAGTGGTTACAGGTAATTAAGAAATATTGAAAGTAGGTATTGGTTTGTCTGGCTTTTTTGTTGTCTGCCGTTCGTCTTCTTCCTCTTTAATACAAGAAATATGTTCCTGCTGTTGGCATTGCTCTCGATTTCTATTTAGTTCCACTCATTCGGTCGAGCCGATACTTTGTGAAGATGTATAATTAACAAATTCACTCGCAAACTTTCCAATTTTCCATGTTAGTGTTACAAGTAGGTATCAATTTAAGCCGCTATATTCCTCATAAGATTCTTCGATTAGACAAAATTATAGATCTCTAATTCACATCCTTAATAATAAACACGTAAAAATATCGCTTTGTCTATAAAGTAACTAATTTTACTTTTGAATTTCGCAGGGAGCGCAACAAAAATCCTCGGATGACCACACACCTGCACAGTCACCGTTATGGACACTCAAACTAGACATTCTTCGAGCGCTGGTACAATTTGGGACGTCAATCATTGGAATAGCTTCTTCAGCGGTCTTCTCTTCTTCTTCCGGTTGATAAGGGTTATAATAAAATCTTAAAAAGTATTATGTGCTTATCATTATACCTTTTTGTATAAGTTCGTATACAGGGCATAGAAATTGTATACGATTGATATAAGTACTCTAAAACAGCAAATTAGTTCCAAAGTTTCTGAGGTTAGCAGTTAAATGAAGACAAACATTTAAACGTTTCTTATAGTGTTTTTATTTTGGTTCTTAAAGTAATGTTCTTACAGATATTGTAGGCAATATAGGTTCTGCATTTTTTTTGTAAATATTTCTTGTTTTTTTTTATTTTTACCTCAAGCTATAAAGAAATTGAAACTACTAAAGAATAAAAGTACTTATATTAATTTATTTAAACAAAAAGCACTATATAATTTTTTGATTCACCTTTTGAAACTTTTGCATCCATTTTATAGTTTCATCTCAGATGTTGGTTGAATGGTCAATTCGCTAATCTGTAATCAAAACAGCATTTTTATAGTTGCATAATATTATGTATCTTTTCTATGTATGTTCAACAATTTATTAGAGACAATTTCTTACAAAGCTTTTGTTACGAAGACCAGATAGTTGATATATATTACATATACCTATATAAATTTTAGTACATTAATATTATAAATATAAACACCTGTGACTGGAGTGCAAATATGTTCAATAAATGAATGCCCCTAGTAGGACTCGAACCCGCGAGCAATGCATGTCATATCTGTATTGCATTAAGATAGGTCTTCAGGGCATTCTCATAATATTTCTAAACACAGTAAATCATTTCCGAGAACATCTAGATTCTAGAGAGAGAAGATATTTGAAGTATGATTGAAGTGCTTTTCATTGCCATTGTATTTATAATATAACATTCAAGCAGAACCTTTTGAATACTTTATTACTAACCGTAGTTATGTGTCAGACCTAGTATATGTACACAATTTCATCAAAATCAGACCAGCTGTTGAAACAGAAACAATCTGAGCTGAAGCTCAGAAAAATAAAAAGTAGGTAATAAGTATAGATTTCTCAGTAATGAAAAGTTGCGTAGTTAAAAGATCCATCTAGTTAAGACGTTCAGAGTGGGGAAGCGACTTTCTTTTATACCTACTACGCGACATAGAGGTATGTATATAATTTGCTTTCAATATGCATAACAAAATACTTACATTTACATGAGGGGGAGTGGACAGTAGGAAAACGATAGCGTCAACGACATCGTCGGGTTGCAAGATCGGTACCTTACTGACATCACCCGTCACCAATTGCGTGTTCACTAATCCAGGGGACACACTCTGAAAAATAATAGCCTTTCTTTTGAGACGGTATTTCTATGTGTATTACACATATAATAAAATTAAAACTGAGTTAATTATTAGTTTTAGATTTAGAATTTTTCAGAAGTCTACCGGCTACAGCCTAACCAAACCGCAAAATCCAAAAAGACTGCCTCATTTAAACACCTTTAATATGATAAATAATTCAAAATACTAGTAACTTACTGTGATTTTAATTTTACTCTTGATAGTGGCCAGCTCGTTTAACAATGTAGCAGTAAGGGCTGTGACTGCGTGCTTGGTCGCCGGGTACACATTGAAAAATAGATCGAAGGGAATATAATGTCCTGCGATGCTGAAAAAGTGATAATACTGTCTTAGGTTTATACGAACAGTTGACATTGAAAAATAATGAGATCATCTTTACAGTAAAGCATCTAAAACGGATGAAAAATCTGAATAAATTAAAATAACGCTAATGAAGTAGGTAGATAGAGATACATTTTGAATATAACATGAAGTTAATAACAACTGATCGAGAGCTTGTTTTTAAGAGTTTTAGTCGTAGATTAGTTAAAATGTAAGCGGAAAAGTACACTTACATAATTATTTTCTTAGAAAATGGAAATTGTATGCACCTATTTGTATATTGTTATTTTACCTGTTAATATTAACAATATGTCCATCAAAATTCCTTTTAGTCATAGATGCGATAGCTTTCCGTGAGCACATCACTAGCCCGCAAAAGTTAACATTGATCGTTGATAGAATTGCTTCGTCACTAAGATTGTTTACGTCTGAAAAGAAAAAATAAATTAGATACTATAGAATTAAAACCTTCTAAGGTTTAAATTTTCCTAAAAATTATAAAACAATATTATTAATTTCTCCTACATCATTTTTTCACGGTGACTAACCTCAGAGACTTGCTACGAGTGTCTGCGCAGGAGAGTACAAAAATATATGTATGAGTACTAAGTGAGCAAACAAAAAAACTAAATTTACATTCAATTTAAAAATATTTAAGCAACTTTTAGACGGAAAACCACCCGATCAATATATGGCCCGATCTGGGACTCGATCCCAGAACTTCCGTACCTGTAGTCGCTAGCCCTAGAGTCCCTAGAAGTTCAATGAGGTCAGAGGGAAATAATTTAATAACTTTTATAGCTATTTATTTTTATTAAGTGAAACTTCTTTAGAATCGATGTGATTTCAAGCTCGATAAAACGAAAAAATAAGTCCATAGTACCAGGCGCTCAGAGACGGGGAATAATTAGCCTTATTTTTCAAGTTTTACTTCTGACATGTGTACTTTGTACACACGCACTTTTTTTTATTATAAATAGTATTAAATAGTATAATAAAGTAAACTACCAAAAATGCTCCCTTTGTTGAGAGTTCCCGCATTGTTTATAAGTATATCGATGCCTCCAAATTCGGCTTCTATGGATTGAAAAGTGGTTGCAATATCTTCGGTACTGGAAATATCACACTTTTTTGCGTAAATTGACCCTTTGCCGGTTACTTGCGATGCTAATTTCTGCAATAAATAATAAAACAAATTAATCATCTTTAAAAATGGAGATTGGAGGGTGCTGATGAAGAAACGAACGATGTGTTCTGAGCCTTGTCTAGGATGATATCTATCATTGCAGCTAGATTAAATCAGTATAAACTAGGGACTTACCCACGCTTCACTTCGGTGCGTCCCTAGGTACCGTTCGGTAGTTTTTGAGTTTATCGTTCAGAAAAACATCAGTCTGTCAGACAGACGTATCGAAGAACTTTATAATAAATAGTGATAGTAATATTTTGGAATAATTTTGAGAGAATAATACAGGTAGCAAAAGGATATCATAATTAACAAAATAACAATAATCCTCTAATGAAAGCTTACTACAATTTTGTATTTTATACTTAATATTACTAAACGTAGAGAGAAATTGAGGAGTGATGAATTATCTCGCAGAGAGGATATCTGATGAAATCAGGTATGAATAGATATTATCAGAAGTTAAGTATAACTTAATGGCCTCCATCAAGGACCGTGTAAATGCTAAGATGACAATCGGTAGTGAAAAAAAAGGTGATGAAGTAAATATTTTGTACAGAATGTTAAAGAATAAATATTAGAGGAATATTATTATATATTTGATTGATTAATTGATTACGTACTTCAACCATCTCTACTCGTCTGGCTAAACCGATAACTACGAGGCCCAGGTTAGCGAGACGCAAGGATAGAGCTTCGCCGATGCCGGAACTAGCACCCGTTACCACCGCCACTCTGCCACTCCAACGCTCCATCTGTTCAATAACTTTGTTAACTCTTAATATATCATCAATGGGTACTACGTAAGAGAGAGAGAGAGAGAGAGAGAGAGAAAGAGTAGTAAGCATCTATAAAATGATTCACATATAAAAATATTAGAAATACGAAAACCCCGTGGTTCAAACTCGCTTCACTCGGCTTCATAAGCAAGCGCGTTACCACTGGGCGGTCTGAGAAAAAGAAAAAGAGGATGACCTGACCCGTTTCAAAATAAAAATAACATATAACGAAATAGTTTATGACGGTGGTTAATTTGATTCCATTAATTTAATTGTTTATTAATTGTAATACCTATACATAATTGATTCGCTTCTAACGACCGTTTTAGTCGCGATATTAACGAGATGACCTAGAAAAAGCAATGATAGGTACGATTTCTTTAAATCTGACTGTTGCTTTCGTAGACGAGGTCTTTTAGGCATAGAAAATCGCAACTGTAATCCTGGGGGATTTTTGGGGGGTTTCTGAAAAGTTACTTGGACCTTTTGACGCTTTATAGTACAAAATACACAAACCCACGTCTAATATTATTCTCTTAATAATTTATGGTCATTTTGCAAGTGTAGGGCAATACCTATTCTCTTTAGTATTTATGGTCACTTTGCAAGTGGTCAATTCTAACAATCCCTCATGGCTTTATTGTCAGTTGAATGAAGGTCTTGACAAGATACAATTCAACAATTGTTATTTTATGCTAATAAAAATTCATAATATCTGAGAATCATATATTATTACTAAAATAAGATTTATAAGGAATAAATATCTCAAAGTAATTCGCCGAGATTTGAATCTACTACACTACACGTGATTTTTAAAGTACGCGTGCTATTAGTGCTTTTTTGCTAACAAAGTAATTATGAGATAATTAGAAACACTACTTTAGACACGCAATACGTGATATTTTGTAATAGCATTTACCTACATTTATTGTCTTGATCGACGAAAGATTGTAATAATAACTACAAATCAATTATCTTAGTTTAATCTGAAGAAATATAGGACAAAATATTACAATGTCAAGTACATTTTTTACATAAAATATAATAACTTTAAACTCAACAGCACCATCTTCCGATTTATTATTAAAAGTTGAAAATTGTTGCTAAACTTGCCCAATATAAAATGTTTGATAGTTAATTTAAAAGATATTTTTTTTAATTTAAAACTAGCGACTCACCCTCGTTTAGCGTCAGCGAAGCCACGGGTTCCGCTATTTAAAATAAATAAAAACTCTACTAAATAACCTCCTCCTTTTTTGAAGTCGGTTAAAAATTAGATTAAATTACGCCTTATAACATTAGCTATCCTCCACTGAAAGTCCCATCAAAATCGGTCCAGCCGTTTCAGAGATTAATCCGAACAAACAGACAGACATTTGTTTTTTTGATGCTAGTGCCGTATATACTTTCATATGCATTTAGTGAAAAGCTGTTAATTTGAAATGAAATTTTAGTTATATGTATATAGACCAAATTTAAACGCACAATACAATAAGCAGCCTTTACCAGATTGTTGCAAGATAAAATTTCAATACTCACTATTACAGCAAGAAAAACGTTCAAGTTAGAACTATCCAATGAACCGTCACTCGCGAGTCTCGAACTGAAAATGAAAACTTATACCGAAAAAATAAACTGTTTTTAATGTTTAACAATACTATTCACAACAGTAACTAGTGAACGAATTAATATCTTGCTGACGTTTTACTTATTGAAAGGGACTGAGAAAATAAGGACGGTGAGAGGTTTAGCCCTCTAGTGCTTACCAACAATCTAGTAACCAATACAGCAATACTCTTACTACCGCTTTACGTCATTGTAGTATACGGTAGTGGTAAGACAATAACTTATATAAGTCGTAGTTACATCGTAAGTAGTAAGTACTTCGAGTCGGCTTATTTATAACTAGCGATAGGATAATATAATAATTACAGGTGCTCCTTGCCGAATTAAAAGTTAGCACAAAATCCGTCCCGTAATTAAAATAAATAACATTTCTAAAATAAAAATAGCTAAATTACTCCTTATAAAATTAGCTCTCAGGGAGTTAAGGTCCTGTCAAAATCGGCCCAGCCGTTTCAGAGATTAGCCGGAACAAACAGACAGACAAAAATTTTAAAAATTGTTTTTTTGATGTAAGTACCCTGTACCGTATAATACATTCATATGCATTAAGAGAAAAACTTTGATATTACAAACAGACACTTCAATTTTATTTATTTTAAGATAAGTATTTACTTATCTAAATATTTGATCGGGTCATAGCGGGTTTTGTTGGTGAATCACCTTTTTTCGCTTTTCACTAACACTATGTAATTTGTTATAGATTTCAACTGTACTCAAATTTCAAGCAAATTGGGACAAATACTTGGATGATTAAAAAATAAAAATACATGGATTCGAACCCAACAGCCCATCCCGCGCTTTATAATTATAACTGGCAGTGCCTATAAAGATTTTAGGACTCTAGCATGTTTAAAAAAAATTTAAAAGTCCATTTCATTCATTTAAATCTACATATAGGAATAGCTTGAAATTGGTCTTCCATAATTCTTCAACATATTTCTCACTGTAAATCGTTATATTTCTTGGTATAAAAAAAGCCTGCTGGAGCTGTAGATCGTAAGGTTCTAGCTTCAAGTCTCGGATGAGGTTGTCTGTCCAGAAATAATCTTTAACAACTAGGTTTGCGCAATCGGCGGTGTGTATGTACAGAACAGTATACTGTACATATTAAGTATATGGCTTAGTAATAATTGCAAGTACTGTACATGAGAGTTGAGACTATTGTTATAGGCCTTCAGCCTCCAGGATTACATCTAGAAGGCTCATATTAATGAGAAAAATTAAAAAGCTACAAAGTTACGTCCATAGGTACATGCTTTGATTATAGTGCAACCTTAATATAACGTACCTCAATATAACGAATTTCTCGATTTAACAAATTCTTCATAATCCCCTTGAATTGTCCATAAGAGTCAATATAAAATATACCTTTACATTGCGAATTTTTTTGCGAACAACCTCTTTATAACGAATTTTTAACTATCAGAAAAAGTGTAAATACCTCTAATTAACGAATTTTGTCAACTCATAACCTTTATATAACGTTCCAACCAATGTTTCGACACGTTTTTTTCGTAAAACAATCACTAATGTTTGATGGAAACTCGTCACTATTATGAAAGATTCTAGTTACAATGGCTCAGAAACGTAAAAAAGTATTATTTATTTATTATTATCAAAAGTTGTTCGCTGTAAAAGGATGAGTACGTTGTGTTTAGGTGAATAAAACTATTTTTTACCTCTTTATAACAAATTTTAGACCAACTTATCTCAATATAACAAGCCTCAGTTTAACAAATTACTTGATATAACGAATATTTACTTAGTCCCTTCCGATTTGTTATATTGAGGTTGCACTGTATATCAAAGGGTACGTCATGTTCCTATTTCACTTTCATCTTTTATTGATTTCTTATATAATCAAAATTGTATCATTGTACAAAATATATCAAAAAGTGACATACTCTATTTAACTATTTACTATTTAATATACGGTTGTATAATTTTATTGACAAATTAATAGTTTTACATACTTTTTATTATATAACGCCATCTATGTATCTGTTCTGAATTCTTCAACGAAGTTAAGAAAAAGCCGTTTGTCGCACTTATTTCTTAGCTATAAATAGATGGCGCTGATCATTTAACAATTAACCAATAATAATGGTTGTAATACTAGACTGCTTAATTTTTTTAGACTGATTTTATAAAGAGATTGTTTGGTTATTAATTAAAACTAAAAAAATAAAACTGTAAAATAAGTTTTTGATGATATTGAGAAAATGTTTTTGATATTTTATCAAGCAATACAATTTTCTCTCAGAACCAGTTCTGCTATATTCCATCTTCGTGATATAATATTGTTACGAATACACGAGTAAAGGAGCTTGCGCCATCTAGTGTGGAGCGAGGGAACCACTTTGTGTGCTGTACAGAACGTGAAACCTCCACTCAATACTAGATGGCGCTAGAGGAGCTATATAGAGGAATAAACTCGAAAATCGAGTACACGCGCGAACATTCCAGAAAGGTCTGGGACTAGACTCGGCCGGTATAAATAGGCCGCGGGTGGCCGAGCGAGAGGAGTTCAGTTTGAGCGATCGACGAAGCGACTTCGCAGTGAAGACTAGTGATCAAGAGTGATACCAGCGGAAATCTACGACATTGGCTACGACCTCGGACATCGATAGTGCTTAGTGAGTGTACCTAGTGCTTAGTGTTTGTACCTAGTGCTTTGTGTCGGACCTAGTGCTAGTAAATAAAGTCTCTGAAAGAGTCAGCAGGTCTTTCTCTCCAAATCGTTCGAACCCTAACACGCAACAACTGGTGTCAGAAGTGGGATCTGAACCCACGCCCACAAGTGGCACTTCAATTAGGAAGTTTATTTGAATTAATGAAGGCAATGAAAGAATCACAAGAGGCAATGCAAGAATCACAAAAGGCTTTGCAAGAATCACAAGAACAACAAAAAGACCTCCAAGAAAAAGCGCTTTTGGCTATAAAAGATGTTAGTGACACGGTGGGTAAGCTTCGAAAAGATGTCGACGAAGTGGAAGAACGAGTTACCGGGTTAGGATTGGATGTCGAAAATGTGAAAACCGGTCTCGCTGAACTACAGAAGAAAGTAGTGCGCCTTGAAACCACGGGAGTTGCGATGTCTAGTGGAACTACCGGAGGGGCGCAAGGACCAAGAGTGAAAGTGCCGCCATACGACGGCACTACTTCGTGGAACGCTTATCGTCGGCAATTCCAGACTGTTGCCACTGCCAATGGATGGACGGAAGAACAATGTCTGACCGCTCTCACTGTTGCGCTCAGAGGGCAAGCCTTGTCTATCTTGGAAGCACTGCCACATACAGGAAATGGGTTCCAAGACCTGATGGAGGCACTTGAATTCAGATACGGGGAGCGACACCTGGAACACGTGTTCCGTGCCCAACTGCGTGACAGAGTCCAACGCTCAGGAGAAGGACTTCAACAATGGGCGCTGGAAATTGAAAAACTCGTCAGGAAGGCACACCCAGGAGCCGACACCAAGATGGTAGACACGAACATTGTTCAAGCATTTGTCGACGGAATCAAAGACCTGGAGGTCAGAGCTGCAGTGAGGCTTCGTCACCATACGTCGCTAAAGGAAGCATTGGCGCATGCTTTGGAGGTCGAGGCTGTTCGCCATGACGTACGGCAGAGCCATAAGGTCCGTGAGGTCTCTGAGGAAGCCAAGCAGGTTAAGGCTCCTACGAAGAGAAGGTATGGAGTCATGTGCTACAAGTGCGGCGAGAGGGGGCATCTTCAGCTCAACTGCCCGCAGAAGGAGACCCATCTGGCAAGGATGAAAAGGATCGAGGATCAAATAGAGGAGCTGAAGAAGCAAGGGGATTTGTCCCCTGCCCGGGATCAGGGAAAAGCCAGGACTATGGGGCGAGTACTGGCTGATGCGGAGGAAGCCCCGATAACCGTTATCTCCCAGGCACGTTGCGGAAAGATGCATGGGAACGCTGACACACTCTCACGAAGGCCGTGTTCGGAAGACTGCAAACATTGTGTTAAGCAGGAATCTAATGAAGTAACATTGAAGCTAACGAGAACAAGTCCTTTGGGTCTCTGGGAGAATGATGCTATGAGGGAGGCTCAAGAAACAGATGACGACCTTCGGCACATCATCACATGGAAGAAACGGGGTGAAGTAAAACCAATCTGGAGTGAGGTTGCACCCACTGGCGCTGTCACTAAGTCGTACTGGGCGCAATGGGACAGTCTGATACTTCAAAACGGAATACTCTACCGGAAATGGGAGAAGACTAACGGCAGAGAGTACCATCTTCAGATAATTGTCCCAAGATCGAGAGTACCAGATGTTCTCTGTGAAGTACATGATGGCGTATCAGGAGGTCATCTAGGTGTCAAGAGGACGTTAACAAAAGTGCGAGAACGATTCTACTGGTTGCATTGTCGAGATGATGTACAGGATTGGTGTCGCAAATGTACTATTTGCGCTGCTGTAAAAGGACCACAGACCAGGAGCCGTGGGAAGCTGCGGATGTATAACGTCGGTGCACCGTGGGAACGAATTGCAGTTGACGTAGCCGGGCCATTTCCTGTAACGGAATCGGGAAACAAGTATTTTATGGTCGTCATTGACTACTTCACTTTCACGGGAGTAGTGTTACGAATACACGAGTAAAGGAGCTTGCGCCATCTAGTGTGGAGCGAGGGAACCACTTTGTGTGCTGTACAGAACGTGAAACCTCCACTCAATACTAGATGGCGCTAGAGGAGCTATATAGAGGAATAAACTCGAAAATCGAGTACACGCGCGAACATTCCAGAAAGGTCTGGGACTAGACTCGGCCGGTATAAATAGGCCGCGGGTGGCCGAGCGAGAGGAGTTCAGTTTGAGCGATCGACGAAGCGACTTCGCAGTGAAGACTAGTGATCAAGAGTGATACCAGCGGAAATCTACGACATTGGCTACGACCTCGGACATCGATAGTGCTTAGTGAGTGTACCTAGTGCTTAGTGTTTGTACCTAGTGCTTTGTGTCGGACCTAGTGCTAGTAAATAAAGTCTCTGAAAGAGTCAGCAGGTCTTTCTCTCCAAATCGTTCGAACCCTAACACGCAACAATATTATACGTAGGGGCAGCATTGCTGCCACTACTCCGGCTCATACCGGAAGTCTTGGGTTCGAGTCCCGGATCGGGCCAAGTTTTAGGGCTAGGGCTTTCTGTTCAGTCCGGGAAGTAGGTTGATTTTCATCCCCATGCGTCGGAGCGCAGGTAAGCCTTCGGTCATTAACTTTCACTAGTCGTGCCGAGTAGCCATTGTTACTCGAGTTGGACTTTATTAATGTATTCTCCCTATTTTAGTTTATTAGCTATTGATGAATTTTAATAAAATAATAATATTTACTAAAAACTCACTACTTTTTTATATACGTACAAATATTAAATGGGTAAATCCTATTCAAATTAATGTTTTCCTTATATATATCCTTAGGTATATTCTCGTACTTTCAATGATTATCGTCTTTAAAAAATACACTAAACCTGTTAAACAAGTAAGTAAGCCAAAATGTAATTTGATATAACTTGCTTTTAGCTTATACTAGCGATTCATCCTCGCTTTGGTCGGGTAACCCTAGTAGTACGTTTATATTTTCTGAGCTGAATCTCTTTTTCTTACACATCACAAAACATCAGCTATCTGCCAGTGGAAGTTCAGTCAAAATCGGTGCAGACGTTGTACAAACCATTGTGTTATATACCTACTTATATCTATGTTACAAACAGACAATGCTATTTTGTTTATCCGTATATACCCTACGTATACACATGTACAAACCTACTACCTAAGTATTATGTTTCTGTCATATCGTTAAAGGTAATAAAAAATGATACTGTGGTTGTTTATTTTCATTCTTAGAATTTTGTTATCTAAGAATGTTTTTGCCAATGTTGCCAGATGCCGTCCAACAAATTAAAAAATCATAACAAACATACAATTATACAACAATACATATATATGATATACCTAATATTTTTTAGAAATAGTAATATAATTAATTTAATTATCATTCCATATATAATATTTCGGATAAGCTTCCGAAAAGCGCATACCTCTGATCGATCTGAAATTTGGTATTATAACGTATTTTGACCCCCGAATCACGAATATCATAATGAAAATGCATCAGGTCGTACAGTTCGCGCGGTGCAGTCGTTCACATTATTTAGTCGTTTAAGTTACCCTGCCCTAAGGGCATATGCCCTTTCTGGGGACAGCTAAAATAGTTTAAATCGGTTAGGAATGCACGATACTGCACACTGAAAAAAAGATTTTCTCCTCCGATTTTCATTTTCAAAATGGCGTTTGCGCCAATTTTCATTATGATATTCGTGATTCGGGGGTCAAAATACGTTATAATACCAAATTTCAGATCGATCAGAGGTATGCGCTTTTCGGAAGCTTATCCAGACTATTTTTATTGATTACTGTTACTTAGGCAAAGCCGTTTACATAAATTTGTCAACAGACAACAGCATATATTATGTATTTGTAATACAAAGTCCACAGTATACAGTTATTGAATCATTGGTTACGAGTATTTTGCTCGAAAATGAGGTTACGACTGGCATGAGTCATATCATTACTAAACATAAAACAAAGTACTTAGGTAAATAAAAATATTTTTTGTTTCTAATTATTTATTATTATAATATTGTTGTGGTAAATGTACACTACCTAACCTAATAGATAAGTAAGTGTAATTTGCTCTATTTTCAAAATGTATGTTGGAGTTTATTCATGATTTTATTTATTTTATGATATTTTTTAATTTATTAGGTAGACTAGTGACTACAGATCTGGAGGACCTAGGTTTTAGGTTAGATATAGCCAAATCAGTTATTATTTTTTTCTGTTAAGAAAGTTTTAGTAACAAGTAAGAGCCCAAAGTTGGGGAGTTGGCATTGTAAAATTCCCGTGCCTGAAAGAGATCGTAAAGAAGTAGAGCATATGTGCGTCACCACCTACAGCCGGTGGGCTGCAAGCATATTGTGTCTGCGGGCTTAAGGCTTAAGGTTACATAATAATTCAGCAACAAAGTTTCAAAGCAATAAAAATGATTTTTAGTTGAAAACATTAGTTCGTTTCTAAGAGGTCCATAAATTACATTATCTACCTAAAACAAAAATTACTATGTATGACAAATAACTATAAAATACAGATTAAAAAAATCAAACCGAATGTTTCGACCGCTTATTATTGTTGTGATAAGTACTGATGATTAAGACTGTTTTGAATGAAGACAGGAAAAGAACGTCAGTAGCAATTGTTTAATGAGTAAATTTAAATTGAACAACTTTGATTCATCGTTCTTTGTATAGAACAAACATTTGGTAATTTCTCTTATCTACTTCAGTTTAAATCTCTATCATGTCAACATTGTAAAGAAACTAACTTACTTTGTCCTTTCGTGTTTTACCTGTTAATGTGTTCGTTGTCTTTGTATTAGAAATATTTTCAGTCTTCATAGTTCATTTTAACTTCATATAAGTCAGTAAATAAATCTTCCCAATGTGGGTTCACCTAATTATGGTGGGAGATTCATTAGAATTCGGCAATCCAGCCGGCCCCGAAGCCATGGGAGGCAGTGTGCCATTTCTTATAGGAGAGTGGACTATTGGAGCAACCACATATTCTTGTGATCTGCTTCGGCAGACCTTAGTAAATTAAGACGCAACAGATGCCGTTGGGTACCACTGGAGAAGACTTCTTTCTAATGATAATAGTAAATAATAAAATATAACCATACCTTTTAAAACAATGTTTTTAAGTATGTCAAAGATGTGTTGAAGTTGTTAAGCAGGTACGTGATTTTAATTAAAAATAAAATATCGCAAATTAAAAAGAATTTAAGCTTATCGGTACACAGTGCGGCAAAAACAGTTAAGTTTTAATTTAATCTGTAAAGTATGTTCTTTACAGTTTGACCTCGTTGTACAATTTGGAAGTAGGTATATCATACTTAATGCTTCTATCTTTACATAAAAAAAGAAAAAAATAAACACAAATAATTGGTGCAAATCTAAATGCTTATTACAATTCTCTAACTTTATCTACATACTTAAAAAAAACAAAATAATTCTCCGTATACATTATTTTGCAAAAGCGGTCAATTTCTTTTTCCGAACATCTTAGAGGTTTCATTCATAATAAACATTACTAGGAAACGGATTACTCACTCAAATAGCGTTGAACTTAAAAGGCCATTCTCCACTAAACATATAGCATCTTATAGCGCGATATTTTTTATATTCTACTAGCTGACCCGTGCCCACTTCGTTGGGCATAATGTTAATAATCCTTTTTTAGTACAGAGTGTTTAAATAATTTAAATTATTTTATTAATATTAAAAATTAAATTATCTATACTAATATTAAAAAAACTACTTTTTGTCACTTAAATATAAAAGTTAGACATACGCTGTCGTTGACTTTTTTGTAGGCATTTTTAAGCTCCACATCTTTTCTCTAGAACTCAAAAATTTATCTTTCATAGTTAAGGCAGCATTCGTAAGAAACGCTTTCATTCGACCGTTTTTTCTCCGATTCACTTTGCAAAACGGACTACCACGTTTTTTTTTTTCGGTTTTTTATATAACCTATGACACTCAGCAATAATGTGGCTTTCTATTGGTGAAAGAATTTTTAAAATCGGTTCAGTATATCCCGAGATTACCCCTTACAATTTAACAAAGAAACAAACTTTACTTCTTTATAATATTAGTATAGATTTATATACATAAATACATGCAAAAAATCTTACAGATTTTTTCGATGGAATGTTTTCTGAACTGACAAATGGGTTTGATTACTAATCCAGGTGTGATAAAAAACTTTTATGTAATTGTAATTATTTTTTTTTCTCTTTGGCTGTATGTCTGTTTATATTTCACAAAAAAGCACTGGGCTGATTTTGGATAGTAATAACTTATTAACTGGGACAACATTTTGAACACCTTTAACGACAGGATAATCTTCAATTTCTCTTGAAGTAGGTACATTCACAACAATAAATAATTAATCAATCCGAGCAAAGCGAGGGTGAGTGAGCGAGTCCAAACTTGTATCAAACAGGTTAAAAAATACTAAGATTTCGAATTTATTTTATTTCAAAACATGTTTACTTATTTAATTTTCTTCCGATTTATTTCTACGCAATATAAATTCTACTATAATATGACGTTATAGACTCACAGCTTAAGATAAAAGCGTCTGACGGTCGTCTTACGTCTAACTGGTCAGTTAAGTTTGAGCTGTGGGACGTCGAGCGTTTCTGATAGAAATTAAATTAAGTTGTTAAGGAAAATGCTGCGTCTAAGCATTTTAGCTGTTCTGGCTGTATGTGGGCATGTCATGTCACATACTTACCAGTTGGGAAAATGTTCTATTGTCGAACCGATGCCAGGCTTTGATATGAGTCAGGTAAGCTTAAACCGTATTTTTAAAGGAATTATCTATACAATTCTTTGTATGCATCCACTTAAATGTTATATATTATAAGCATGATAATTATATTAAACTCATGCTTCGAGGATTTTTATAGTAATCTAGAACTAGTGACATGCCCTGCCTGAGCTTTGGTGTGTTTGTACATTATAAATATACAAAATTATATAATTTTTGAGAGTGTACCTTAGGAACATTCATAGATAAAAGATATAACGGACTTTAAGATCTATAGTTTTCTTTTATATTGTTTTCATGTATATCTTAAGGCTTAGTCATTGATAGCACATATCTAAGCAGGACTCCACAGTACCTGTTACTGTGTTATCCCATGGGAACAATAGATTTTTATGTTGCATATTAAAAAAAATAGAATATTTTTATAACAGCAAGTAGTAACAATGAGTGTCATGTGTAGATGAAACGTGAATCATTCTATTAGTGTTAAGAGATAACGGTCGACCGTCAATACGCAGTAAACAATGACCAACTTGACCCCAGGTCTATACAAGATAATATTCTAAGTACCTATTTAAGTACGCGTCAATTGAAAGCTTTATCACATTAAAACAATTTTGTATATATGTGTAAGCTTGTTGCTTATAATTTATTTATTAAGTAGCAAATCCGACCCGCTTCGCTGGGCGTAAGTCAAAATAAATTAATCGTAATAATTTTCTGATTAAATAAATGTGTCCAAACTTGTATCAAACAGGATCAAAATAATAAGATTTAGAATCTATTTTATTTCACAACGTTTTTCCTTATTTAATTTCTTTCCGATTTATTTCTACGTAATATAAATTCTACTATATCACGTTAAGCGTTATGGAGTCACAGCTTAAGTACGTACATAAAAGTGTCTGCAGTCCGCAGTCGTCTAACTGGTCAGTTGAGTTTGAGCTGTGGGACGTCGAGCGTTTGTGGTAGAAATTAAATTAAGTTGTTAAGGAAAATGCTGCGTCTAAGCATTTTAGCTATTCTGGCAGTATGTGGGCATGTGATGTCACATACATACCACTTGGGAGCATGTCCTGTCGTCGAACCTATGCCAGGTTTTGATATGAGTCAGGTGAGCTTACCTATTCCGTGGCTTATACCGTATTTTTAAAGGAATTATATAGTTCTTTGTATGCATCCATTTACATGTTTTATAAACATGGTAATTATATTAAACTCATGCTTCTGTAATAACCTAGACCTAGTGCCATACCCTCGTTTGGCATTGGCGTGTTTGTACAATTTAAATAGATAAAATAATGATTGCGAGTTTAAAGTCCTTAGGAACCATAGATTTATATATTAAATCTATGTTAGGAACATACTTAGATAAAAGATATAACGGACTTTAAGATCTACAATTTTATTTATATTGTTTTCATGTATCTCTTAAGGCTTAGCCATTGATAGCAAATGACTGAGCAGGACTCCAAAGTTATACCTGTTATTGTGTTTTCCCATGGAAATAATAGATATTTATGTAGTATATTAAATGTTGAACCGAGTAAAAGTTATCTCTACACAAAAAGCTCATATTTGGGTGAAACCATACAGAAAAACAAAGATAAAAATTTATATATACAAAATTATTATTTAAATAGTTATATGGTATACTCAAGCTCTATCTGGCTCTTTTTTTAATTAAACTCTTCCCGAAAATGCTAACACATTAATTTACAGCCTGTGTAATGTGAACTATAGATAATTTTAAAAGAAGTAAAGGTGTATAGTTTTGGTAGCAAAGAAATACGAATACACATCATTACTTTACATGTTTCAAGTGAATCAGTCTCTGTCGTAACCAAAGCATTCTAAACGTCGGGTTCCAAAAATCTAAATAAACCCAAAATCCTAAAAGATAGTTTCATTAGTCATTACCTACTAAGTTTCAAGTAAAAATCCCAAACAATATTTTTCATAATGCCTGCTTTGCTAGCTTTTTCTGTTTTTTTTTTTAATTTTGAGAGAATTGCGTTAACGTCTCTATTAATAAAGAGAACATATAGATTTAGAAACAATATTTAGAAAAAAAAAAGAATATTCTTATAACAGCAAGTAGTAACAATGAGTGTCATATGTAGATGAAACATGAATCATTCTATAGAGTTAAGAGATAACGGTCGACCGTCAATACGCAGTAAACAATGACCAAGGAACTTGACGGTTGACCCCATGTCCTATTGGACATGAAACCACAACATTTTGATGAAAATTTAAAGGGTACTTTTTACTGCGGGGAAATATCACATAATATATGAAAAATCTCTACCCTACTAACCGGTAAAACGTTAATTGCATCGAACCCGAGCTGAACGTAGCTGTAGGTTAATCGTTAGTTATTTTTAGAAGTTGTATATAAGCTAAAGCTTGATTTTTATTACCGTAATAAAAAATATTTTAATTTTTTTCTGGATATTTCAGATGCTGGGTATTTGGTATGTAATTCAGAAGACGTCAACTGCTTCACATTGTATAACATACAACTTTACCAGGACCGACGAGCCCGGTACATATAACCTGGAACAAGTGTCGCAGCATTTTATTCTGGGTTTGACACCATTGGAACATGACTATAGGTAAATATTTCAAATAAGTAATCAAAATATATAAAAATACCAGCGACTCACTCTCGCTTCGTTCGGGTTCGTCTCTAGGTACCCCTTTGGCATACATTTTTTACAAACTTTGAATGTCTTACTTTTTTATACATAACAACATTCTTGTACTGTCAACACTGAAAAAAGTTTCAATTTGACAGCAAAATCCACATTAACGAAATGATCCGCAATTTAATGAATTCATTTGTTACAAAAAATGAGATAAATAAAGAACCGCTCGACCGATTTTGTGCAAACTTCACATAAACCATCTACTAAATAGTCCGAACAAAGCCTAATTATTTGGTTTGGATAGGTGAGCCCGTTCTGGAGTCATAAAATTACAACGAAAAGTGACATTGATTTTTTATATATATAGATACAACTAAGCCCAGCTCATTAAATTACGTGTCATACATACATACATACAATATATTGATTTAGGTACAAAATAATTTAATTAATATAATTTATTTATCAAATGTAATCAATACCAATCTTCCAAATCATTTAAGAGTAATTATTACTATTTTAAGAGGTGTATTATTATTTGGATTTTTTTTCCATTTTCTTCAGGGTTTTTATTTTAATTGTAATTTATACTATCAACTTATTTCCACTACAACTACTACGAGTCTACAATATTATGTTAAATCTTAATTACTGTTTTCATCAGGTACACTGGAATCCTAACGGTTCCTGACCCCTCTGTGCCAGCAAGAATGAAAGTGCGATTTCCGTTAAGTGAGTAAAGGATTTTTGTTAATCATCATCATCATCATCAGCCCTTTTTTAACGTCCCACTGCTGGGCACTTGCCTCCCTCACAACGAGTGGGATCAGACTATAGTCCACCGCGCTGACCTAGTGCGTGTTGGCAGACTTCACATGTCTTTCGAAAACTTGCTAGGATTTTCTAAGACATGCAGGTTTCCTCACGATGTTTTCTTTCACCGTAAGACAAGTGGTAATGATGATAGAAATTTATTCGCACATGAAAATATCAGAGATGCGAGACCCGGATTTGAACCCGCATCACTCGGTTGTAAAAGCGAGCGCGTTACGCGTTTTATTTCATATATCTAGGTACCGTGCTAAATATTCATATATCAAGGCGATCTTGATAGATACATAAGGCTGCTGACCTTGCAAGAATTTATTTAAAAAACCATGACTATGTCTTGTTTGTAAATCTCGTTCTTTTCGAATTTTCACATTTACCCATGAATAGAATACCTAGGTTCATTAGGGTATACAACATATAGCGTTTCTATATCATTACTACACACTACATTACAAGACTTAGCGTGAGCGAAACCGCGGTTTCCGCTAGTAGTAAATGTATACAAGTACGTGACAAATTATACACTTAAACCTTCCCAAGAACCACTCTATTCATTGGTGAAAACAGTATGAAAATCGGTACAGTAATTTTTTAATTTATAGCGAACAAACAGACAGATACTGAGGAGGACTTTGTTTTATAATATGTAGTGATTTAGGTAATATGTGTATATAGTAATATAATTTATTCATATTTATTTTAGGCGTCGCAGGCTCCGCTAGCTATACAGTGATGGCAACAGATTACTCCAATTACGCTGCTATATTCACTTGCCAGAAACTAGCCTTCGCAAACCGCCGTTCCGCAACTATTCTCTCAAGACACAAGGAATTGGATAAGATGTATGTCGACAAGGTTAGTGCGTTCTTTATTTATTATTGAATCTACTTTATTATTTGATCATAAATGACAAACGACATTGACGCCACGTTTGGCTCAGTCAGTAGTGACTCTACCTGCTGGGCGCCTTCTTTTGTTGAGCATGAATGATTGTATTCCAGTTATGGGTGTTTATATTTACATTTGTGTATTTTAAGTTATTATATATGTGTAGAGTATCAATTATCTGGTATCCGTAATACAAGTCTCGTAGCTTACCACGGAACTAGATGGCACTGGTATAATAAAGTCCCAACATACCTGTGTTTGCCTCCAAAATACCTAATGTTTATATTATGGAGGTCATCTGCCTACTTATAATTGCTCTTGCTTATAATTTTACCAAGTTATTCATTCAAATTATATCGTGCCGTTAATTTAACTACATTAGATTGGTTTGGGTTAGTCATTTGTTTCAAATTAAAGTCACAACTACCACAAGTAACAAATTACTCTTGCCTGGTACTCAATTTTTTATTAGATAAGTGATATTTTCCTGCTGCCATAACGGTATAGTTGTTTAAAAATAATAATGGTTATTCATCACAGCGTAATTGACAATGATTGTAGGGTGTACCTTATCTATAAATATATATACCTAATATAATTCTAACTCAGTCTAGTGACTAGTCTATCTGTTCATTTTTATGTATTTCAATAAAATTTTAGTTATGATGTTAGGATAATTTAACAATGTATTATAACTATTAAATCATTAAGTATAATGGTCTAAGATACCAACTAAATATAAGAAAATAAATAAGTTCCTTTATTTTTTTTCAGATGCGCGCCAAATTGTCATCATACGGCGTTGACCCCTACGATTTGTCTATTATTTCACAAAGCGATTGTCCGAAACATCCAAATGGGACTGCGAATGGCGTTAACATTAACATTGACCCCGACACTTTCTCGTCACATAACATTGGTGAAGCTGTGAGAAAAACTGGAGGCGCTATTGGTAAGAATTTTAATAGATAATGCTAAAAATGATTCAAAATTGACACTACTAATAAGATGAACGAAAACATCAATAAGAAATCTGCAAGTCTCTGAGTGTGACTAATAAGTTCTTGAAATACTATGTGTGAAGTCAGCTAACTGGCATTTGGCCAGCTGATGCAGCTTCACTAGACCTGTTGCATAAGAAGCTGTCTAAGACTGCCCAACCCAGCAGTGGGACGTTAGAAAGATTAAATTATGTTTACAACTTATTGATGACATAGTTTAGGTACTATATGATGGATTCTTTACGATCGAGTGCGCAAGCGATCCCGTAACGTCCCATTGCACTGCGGCGAAAGATTCCGCTGGAGCTTTTAGTGAGTAAGTCCCCACCGGTTGACGGACCGATGGTACCTCATAAGAGTTTCTTCCAGTGGTAAAAAAAAGGATTGAAAGGAGGATTGGATGATGGATTGTATGGACAATCTATCTATAAATAAAATATCTATAAATATTAATAAAAATTGAAAAAAATATTCATATAAAGTTAAAAATTAATCTTTGATATTTTTAACTAAAAAATGTTTCATAATTTCCAGCTGGTGGTGTCGAATACGTCGTAGAAGCTGGTAAAAAGGTATATCACAAAGTCACAGATAGTAAAGAAGACCTGACTGAACCCCCAACACAGCCAATTCGCAATGTTGAAGCTGATGCTGAATGGTTACCATAAAATAAAGACTATTAAATTTAATTCTACTTTAATACCTAAATATAAGTGGTTATAAATTTATTGTAATAATACTCAGCATTTATTAAAATATGTGCCAAATATGTATAGCATTTCGCTGTTTTATCGCCTGGTTGAGCGTTCGACAGCTAGCCTTATTCCACAGTGTAATTCTCAAATAGGTGTTCAGTCAGAACATTTTTTTTTATTTAAGAATAATATTTTATTATATGTATAGATTAAAAGAATTTGTTCTCCGTACAGTTTCTACATACACAAATAAATGGAATAAATAAGTATTTTTTGGTTTCATTTACACTTCACACGAAGTAATTAAACGAAAATTAACTATGTTTATTAAAATTTTAAATAAGCAGTCTAAAGGTCGCTTTATTTTGTGTTGTCTAGTTTAAGCAATTACGCCTAGCTTAAGCCGTTGTGTCTTTGGGTGTCTGTATGACCAGAGGTAAGATTTTATATCTACGATCTTCATGTCTGCGCTCTACGTAATGCCACGCGCGGCGAGCTGTGTTATACAATAACTGTATTACACTAAAAATATACAAAATAAAGTTTAAAAATAAATCCGTTCATAGCTTTGAAATGTAATCCTTAAAAATACTTGTAGTTTTTCTAATCTATCTTTCGGACTGAATCAATATGGAAGAAAATTAATATGCCATCGAATTGCGCTTTTCATTATTAAGGGTTGAAAAATACCCCTAACGACAGAAAATGTTCCATTTCGATTCAAATCACGTTTAAATGGATAGAACAAATATTAATTTTTATTGGTTTTTGCAGTGCAAAGAGTTTGTGAATTTCTATAATAATAATAATAATAAGCCCCCTAAAATCCAACCACACGCCCTGATCGACCACCTGATCATCGTAGGGGGCGGGCAACATAACCATATATCTACTGGATGGCTAACGTGGCAATGGTAACCCATCAAAAATGGAGACAAGAAGTAAAAGTAAACGTTTAGGGCCGCTTCCCGGGGGTGATCGCCGGGGCGCACCTGGAGCTGGCGCTGGGTGCTACAGCCTGCGATCCGTCAGCGGTAGTGAGTCGAGCAGGCGGGCTCCTACCGATAAAAATGTGACAGCCGACCCATCACCATCACCCTCATCACCAAACTCATTGCCGCCTCCACCACCCTCATCATCCTCGCCCAAATCTCTCTTTTCATCCCTACCTTCTTCACCACCATCATACTTAGATGCACTAACGGAGTCATCACAATCAGTACAGTCAGGGAATGTTGCACAGGAGATTGAATCTATCTCTGACGCTGTGCCCACCTCTAGACGTACACGTACGAAATGGACACCAGAAATGAATCAATTCATATTACGTACGTACTTATATTTAACCGCAATGGGAACAGATACTAAAGCTTACCTTGAACCCCTTCACACAAAATTCACTGAAAAATTTCCCCATATTCAAGTTACTAGAAATATAATAGGAGGCCAACGTCGAGCAATAGTAGATAAAAAATATATCCCCAAAGACATAGTAGATAAGATATACGCAGAAGTAAAAGCTGAACTTGATAACATACAATCCGCAACACATACTCAACAACATCTCACAACACAGACAATAGCACATGCACCCGGAAAACGCATGAAATGGAGCACCGACCTCTACGAATCCCTCGTCAGAGGCTACTACACAGTAACAAAGCTAGAAACAAATAAAACAGCTTATAGACAACAGTTGCACCAATATTTTATAAATGCTCATCCACATTTATCACATGTAACAGAACAACAAATAGCCGATCAACGCGGACAAGTATTTAAGAACAGACGACTTATAAGTGCAGATAGACTTAATGCTATAAAACAACAGGTAGCCAACGAACTACGCTTAGATAACCCAAGAACAGATAACCCACTTACACAAGACATAACAACAGGCACGCCAAATACACAGCAAATTATTGACATTTTTAGCAGCATAGATACGGAAATTTCTCAAGTAACTGAACCGAATGCTACCGCAGAAAAAGAAGAAGCACGAAATCTAGAAATAGATACAACCTTTCAAACCACTTTATCATACTTCGCCCACACTTCACCAACAGAAAGACCGTATATTCCTAAACAAAGGACATCTAAAAAACTTGCTCAAACTGTTAAATACATAAATAGCACTATTTTACCAACTAAAATTGATAATCACACACCTTTTGAAACTTTACAAACATTAATATATTGTGCAGCGTGGACAGCATCCAAAATAAATGGTACCAAACTTATCATACCCTCAACAGCAACCGAAACCATTACAACCTACCGCAAAAGGAAACCCAATTGGCAAAGACGTATTGAGAATAAAATCAATGACTTAAGAGCTAAGATCGCCAGACTCACGCAATACATCAGAGGGATCAGAACCGAGAGCCTAACAAATCACGTAAATAAAATATTAAAGCAATATAAAGTTCACTCTACTTATGAAAACCCTAACACAGAATTACCCCAGTTCCTTGATACCTTAAAACAAAAATTAACAGTTGCAAGTAGCCGCTTGAACCGATATAAAAAATGTAAGTTCTATCAGAACATCAGAAATAGCACATTGAACCAAACTCATCACAACGTAGGTCCAGATACACAACAAATTAAAGACTTTTGGGGTAAAATATGGGATAATCCTGTATCACATAATGCAGACGCAGAATGGATACAAACAGAAAAAAACAAATTCATAAACACTGAACCGATGCGCTATGAGCATATTCCTATGTCTGTGTTTGCCAATGTTATCAATAAACTACATAATTGGAAAGCACCCGGTTCTGATCACATCCATAATTATTGGTATAAAAAGTTCACATTTGTTCACCCATATATTTATAATAGCTTAAACCACTTTATTCAGAATCCACAAGATTTACCTGATTATTTCACCGCTGGTACTACATACATGCTCCCTAAAGATGTGAATGACCATCTTAACCCCGCAAAATACAGGCCCATAACATGCTTACAATCAATTTACAAAATATTAACTGCCTGCTTAGCAGACTATATAGCCACGTCGAAAATAATAATATCTTAGCATAACAGCAAAAAGGATGTCGAAAGTTCAGTAGAGGATGTAAAGAGCAGATTACCATAGACGCAGTTATTTTAAACCAGATACAACGTAAGATTATAAAAAAGCTTTCGACTCCGTACCCCATACATGGCTTCTTGAAATATTACATATATATAAAACTCATCCAAAACTTATCACATTCTTAGAAACAGCAGTCACAAATTGGAACACAAAACTTAAATTGAAAACAAATAATGGATCACTAACTACTGAATCGATAAAAATAAGACGTGGTATTTTCCAAGGTGATACACTAAGTCCATTATGGTTTTGCCTTGCTTTGAATCCCCTTTCTAACCTATTAAATAATACAGACGCTGGCTATGAAATTAAATTCAAAAAGACCGATGTTGAAACCCGGATAGAGCAAACTAAAACGCTTAAATTAAATCATTTATTATATATGGATGACATAAAACTGTATGCTAAAACCCAAACTCAATTAAATGACCTCACAGAAATAACAGAGACTTTCTCAACAGATATTAATATGGAATTCGGGATAGATAAATGTAAAATAAATTCAGTCAAAGCAGGAAAGACCATACAACATAATTACTACTTACAAACAGGAGCCACTATCGAGTCAATGTCAGAAAATGAAACATATAAATACCTAGGCCTAAATCAATCGCGACAAATTCATCATAAAGAAACCAGGCATAAACTTACACAAGAATTTAAACACCGGTTAAATACAATACTTAAATCACAATTAAATTCTATAAACTTTCGCAATACCCATACTTACATACACATTTGGCATATTAAATTGGCCGAAGAGCGGAATTAAGAAACTCCAAAGAATTATTAACGTGTCTATGACAAAACATAGGAAACACCACCCACGAGCATGTATACAACGACAAATATTGCCGCGTAAAGAAGGAGGAAGAGGTATAATTGACCTAGAAAACCTACACAATAGCCAAATTCATAATCTGAGAAAATATTTCCATAACAAAGCATTAAACTCTGATTTGCATCTAGCCATCACCCAAAATGATACCAAACTTACAACACTAAATCTTAATGACACATCCACCTTGACCAGTGAAACTACAATAGACGCAAAAACAAAAATATACGAGTGGATCCGGAAGTCTCTGCATGGAAGACACCGTCAAGACCTATGCCAACCCAACGTCGACAAGGATGCGTCGAACGAATGGCTGGTCCGAGGTGAATTATTCCCAGAGACTGAAGGGTTCATGATTGCCATTCAAGATCAGGTTATTGAAACACGGAATTATCAAAAACACATCATACGAACATCCAACTTACGTACCGATATATGCCGTCGCTGCAATAGTGCATCCGAAACCATACAACATATAACAGGAGCCTGTAAAGCAATAGTTCAAACCGATTACAAGCACAGACACGATCAAGTTGCCAACGTTCTTCATCAAAAACTAGCCCTAAAATATAATTTAATATCTTCCTGGACCCCATACTACAAATATACACCCGATACAGTACTTGAAAACACAACCCACAAACTCTACTTTGACAGAGCCATCCTCACAGATCGAACCGTTCACCATAATAGACCAGACATAACCCTTGTAGACAAGACTCACAAAACAGCCCAATTAATAGACATCGCCATTCCCAACACTCACAATATACAAAACACTATTGCAGAAAAATTGTCAAAATACATAGACCTTAAAGACGAAATAGTCCGAATGTGGAAGTTAAACAAAGTAACAATAGTCCCGATAGTCCTCTCCACCACAGGTGTTATACCCAACCAACTCCACCAGTCCTTAGAAACCCTACAGTTACCAAAATATACGTACGTCACCCTCCAAAAAGCTACAATTTTAAACACCTGTAGAATAGTTCGAAAATTTCTACAATCAGACCAATCCCAAACGTCCGCTGAACAACATCATTCCCTGAATCTTACATGATCCACACTTGGCTTTGGCCCGTGTGGATTATTTAATCACCGGTTTTTCTTAAACCGAGACTCAATAAGAAGAAAATAATAATAAAAGTACGCACTACTACTTATTCAATAATTAACGTAAAATATATTGAAAGAATCTGGAACCGAGAAAATATCGAAAAAGCTACAACTGTCACAACACGCCAGTAGGCTGTGTAGCTAGAGACAAAAGCTAGCATACATTTAATAGAAAGAATATGAAAATTTGTCAAATAAAAATAGATATTAAATGATGATCACTAATAATAAACATTTGCATTAGATAGTGCATTAGATCTGGACTTGCGCCAAGTAGTCCATTGGCCATGGCACATTCAGATCACCTGCTCGCTCTAATAGACTCGTGACGACTAGTTGACTCTGGGATATATGGCTGATAGAAAAGTATAATACAGACGAACTGAATTATATTTTTTATAATATAACTAGGGACTCACCCTCGCTTTGCTTGAGTTCGCCTTCGTAGGGATGAACGACGACTTTAGCGTTAGTGTAGATTTCTCAGAATAAATATATTTCCTCGCAGTAAAAAATTCATCAAAATGTGTCCAGTTATCTCGCTATGCGGTCACAGACAGACAGACGGACACATGTAAAAAAACTATTGATTCCGCCTCTGTCAATATAATGATAATTACTATTTAAATAAGTTTTTTTTAAATATTAATTTACCGATTCGATTCATGATTTTATCATATTTGTATGTATAGATGTATGTATAGATTATAAAAGCTACGTACGTGCATGTCTCCGACGACTCCGTCTGCACAATAGTTGCTATGTTCCTTCGTCATTATCTTTTTTTTTAGTTCGCTTTTTCACAGTCATGCTTATTTTTGTTAATAAATTTTATTGCTATTGAAGTATTCCATGATCTCAAAGTAATTTTAAACATGGACCAGCCAATTAGTAGCTAATTAAGTTTCAGTGTATTTCAGTAAAAAATATTTATTACTAAGATAAAATCTTAATTCGTTAATTTTGAAATAATTAAAAAAACTAAGATTCTTGCTTATACATACATATTATAAATTCTGACTAGGTACAAAGTTTTTTTTTTATTTTTTTATTTTTTAGAAAATCTTATTGAAATAATTTTTATTATCGACACTGAGGTTAAATCTAAAGTTTTTAGAATTTATATCTCTGCCTAGTGATTGAAGAAAAAATTGACAAATTTTGATGAAACTTGGTATAATGATAACAGATTGTCCGGGTCAACCTTCCAAATTTTAACTTCATATATATTATACTTCATAGATACTTTATAGTACTTTTTGAGGTTTAGTGTTTAGTCAATGAGTGAAAATCTGAATTACGAGTACACTATGCAAACAAATACTGCTGTGTTAGGCTCCTAAAAGTATTAGATTAGTAATACTCGTAGGAACAATTTGTTGTTAGATCGTGTAAATTGTTTCAAAATTCGAACACAGAAAAGACTACTTTTTAACAGTTCTTTACAACCAAAATCTGGTCATTGTCTTTTTATTCATTATTTATAGTATAATATTAATAGGTGATAAACACAGTTGGCTAACACGGTAATGTTTCTGTCAAACTCATCAGACAGTTTGGCCACGAGCGTTGGCTGGGCATCGGTTCTCAGCTCACGAACTGCTAATTTATAGATCAAAATGCAAAAAACTTAAAGAAAAATAGCGTTTAAATAAATAAAATATATAAAAGTCGTTTAGGTATCTCTAAATTGGTATTTCGTAACAAGTTTTGTTAAAAGTGTCGTGGTTCTGGGCTTATCAAAGCTACAATGCGTGGTAAGTATATTTTTTTAATTCCATCCGATTCAAAAGGCTTTCGCTTCGCTTACTGGCTGGTTAAATGAAGGTTTCATTAGGTTAGAGAAAAAAATTAATTAAGTACATACCTATATTACTTTTTAAATATTAATAAATAAATCGAGGAAAAGAAGTAAAGAATTACTATTATTTTACTTTTTAATTAATAAGCTTAATTAAATAAAAAAGCAATATGTAAATAATTAAATAAATTAACTTATTAAATAAATTATTTTTAATTTGTATAATTTAATAATTTTAGGCTTTTGGTTAGCGCTTGTGTTCCTGTATTTAGGTAGAGAAGCAAAATGTGCTTTTCGAAATTATGAAGCTTTAAAAACAACTGTAAATATAGGTAAGTAATTTTTTTTATATATAGCGTATTAAATAATTAGATGTATTTATTTATTACTCAAAAATAAATAAAAATAACGATACAATATACAAACATAACCTTCTTATTGGAAGTCGGTGAAAGAAAAAAAAACCATAACAGGTGTCCTCAACTGCTATCTTTTGATCGACTTCAAATTATATCCTTATTAATTATACTTCATTTGTATGGGATGAAGAATCTGTACTAGTAAAGTATCCTCTGTGTTAACTTCCAGGTGTAATTTTACCACCAAATACCGTGACCGAAGTGGCTTTTGCATCAGCTCTTGCTCGAACGTCGATGGAAAGTGAAAAGTACAATTTTGCAATGAAAATAATGTATGCTCCGTATGGAGACAGTTTTGCAGCTTCTAAGGCGGGTAAGGCAGCTTCAATTATCAATCTTTACATATAATAAAGTTTAATTCTGTTCATTAAAATTTTGCGAATTACGAGAAAACCGATTATGATGTTGTGATGATACTTACGTGATTATCCGAGGCAACGTAACTTAGGCAACTTTTTACCGCTGACAAATATCTCGTTTCTGGGAAATCTATCAGTTATTTATAACAGTTAATACGTATCGGCCTGAGGGAGATAGTGTGTGTAATAAGAGATGAGATGAGATGAGATAATCCTAAATATTTTTAATATCATGTGTGTTGTTAATCAACTCTACCATGCACGTCTTGTTTTGCCGGAGTCACTCAAAATGAATACTTCAATTCTATAGAATTCTGCGAAAAAAAAAGCATTTAACAAATTATTTATAAATTTCCTTTAACTGTAATTCAGTTCAATTCAGATCTTTACTGCCAAATTGACTCACAGTTAGTTTGTCCAGCTATTGAAATCCAAAGTAACATCGAACCTGAACTTGTCATGAACGTACCAAAAGAATTTAGAAAATATTCGTACAGTAAATTTATCCACCATAATTTAAGTACAGGGAGTGTATGATTATTATTATTTTTCAGCTTGTGAGTTGTTAGGTAGTGGTGTGATAGCTATTTTTGGACCAACTGATGCTACTTCCGCTTCCGCAGTAGAAGCCCGATGTCGAGCTGCAAGAGTACCTCATATACAAGTATATATGCTATATGTGTATTATTTCTTATCTAAACATATAGGATATAGGAATTTTTAAGAATATTTAATTTTCTTAACAATTTTTTGAGCTAATTTCTGTAATAATGTTAAAAAAGTCCTTTATCATCTGTCAGTATTCTAGCAAACATATTATAAAATATTGGTTGTTTGTTTATTGTTTACTAAAACTCGTAAAATCTTACTGAGATTGATAACATGTTGAACAATGTTCCTGACTGCTTTACACATAGTTCATTTTTTTTATGATGTATCCTAAAAATCATCAAAATTAGCTGTATGATAAATCTACATGAATATTTCTGATAGGCTATATGGCGACCGCCACCAGTTAGAGGAACGGAGCCTCAGAGTCCACCGGGCATTAATTTATACCCAGAAGCCGTAGCATTATCGAAAGCTGTCGCCTTATACATTAAAGATAGTGATTGGAATACGTATACACTACTCTACGATGATGAACAGGGCAAGTATTTGTTCATATGGAAAAATAATTGAACTAGTTCTTCAATTGGCTAATTATATTTAACAACCATTTTGTCATATTGAATTCATTTGACGATCTACGTTGGGCACTGTTTGTGAATGTGCTGCGCAAGCGGTCGCGGGTTCATGTCTCGCTGAGGGCATTCATTTGTGTCATAGCACGAATGTTTATTCTCCAGTCAGGAGTGTTAATATTTGTAATTTGTTTGTATCTAAATAAAATAATAATGTAAGCTTGCAATCGAGTGAAAGTCTCTGAGCTCCGGTTCTACTCATAATCATCTATTAGAAAATAGTTAACATTATAATATATAATGCATCTACATGAATCTGGGCAGCATACACTTACCTTATTACAGAATAAATGAAAATAAATTTAATTTATGAATAAATTAAAATTTAATTTAATATGCCACATATCTATCATTTTAGGCCTTATAAGACTGCAGGAAATTTTAAAGTACGCAGATAAAGGGCATAAGTGGCTCATACGTAGATTGAAACCTGGGGAAGATAATCGCCAACTGTTAAAGTCATTGAAAGCTTATGGAGAAACTAGAGTGATTATCGACTGCCCTTCTGACAGAGTACTCGATTATTTGCGTCAAGCATTTGAAGTCAAATTCTTTGAAGATTACATGGTAAGTAAATTAAAAAGGAAAAAATGAAAATAATGTAATTAATGCAAACTTCTTAAGAAATTACACAAACATTGGTAGTATGGAAATCAAACCTTGAGTGCGCACGTCGCGAGATCAGATTCAATACAAAGTGAAAAAAAAAATACATTAAGAATATGGAAAACTGAAGGGCTTCTCATGTTGTTTCATGCTTAAGCGCGGAAGAAACTGAGTTATTTAACACACTATTTCAGAGCTACGTGCTGATGTCACTGGACGCGCATACGCTAGACCTTCAAGAATTAAGACAAGGACTATCAAATGTGACGTGCCTCAGGATATTCGACCACTCAGACTCAATAACGAAATCCTTCCATGCCGATTGGAAGGCGAGAGCGTCGTCAGATATTAAAGTTCCTAGACAAACACATGAAATAACTGTAAGTTATCGAACTACGGGTACCTACTACAATTAATAATGCGAAAAATTGTATGTTTGTAAATGCTTGTTACTATTTCACGCTGAACCTTTAACGAAACTAATTTGGATAAAGTGTAGTACATAAATGAACTTTAACCTGGAGTACCAAAAAGCTACTGAAGGCTACGGATAGGTACCGATGGACATGTGAGTCGAGGGAACTCGCGATATAAATAATGTATAAGTTTATATACATAACATAATACGTTATTAAAAGATAATATTTGTTTATTCTTAACCTTGCAAATCAATTCGCAGATTTCGGAATATATTCCAGATCATAACTAAGTGTTATATGGGATTTCTACTAGAATAGACAATAGATATTATTTTTAGGTAGAAGCAGCCCTAGCCAGTGATGCTGCACGTTTGATAACTGATGCTATGATAAATGCTCCAGAAGAATTCAAAATAGAAGCACAAGCAATCCAGTGTGATTCAGATGATAAGTGGGAAATAGGAGAAGAGTTTAACCATCATTTACTAACGGTAAAAATTTTGATGTAAAAAGTAACTTTTAACTTAATTTTATTTTATACTTTTAAATGGATATGGTTTTTCAGAATCCAATTACTGGTATAACAGGTCGTATTGCTGTAGACAATACAACTGGCGAACGTACAAATTTTGACGTAGAAATCATGGAATTATCCAACAGTGGTTTCAACAGCATTGCAAAGTGGAGTGCTGAATCCGGCTTCCAATATTCACGATCAGCAAACGAAGTGTCTGATCTTCTAGCAGAGAAATGGCAAAATAAGACCTTTAGAGTTGTATCTCGTATTGGTGCTCCATACTTAATTGAAAGGATCCCAAAAGATGGCGAAGTTTTAACCGGAAACGATCGATATGAAGGATATTCTAAGGATCTAATTCATGAAATATTGAAGGAGACTCTACATTTGAACTACGAATTTGAAATCGTCCCGGGCAACGGGTATGGGTCTTACAACAAAGATACAAAAAAATGGGACGGTCTAATCGGACACCTGCTTGAGAGGGTACGTGATATATAATATAGGTATAAATATTTCCAAAATTTACACAATGTCGATATCATAGAAAAGTAATTTTATATTAATTTTATTTTTATTTTCTTACATTATTGTAAATTCGTTTTAGATATTTAGGTGTTGGTTGTCCTGTGGCATTGAAAATATATTATATTATTTACTGTATATTATTATATATATTGGATTTTATCGTATAAGTACATATAAGTACATATATCGTATAAGTACATATTAGCAAACACAATATGTACTAAAAAAATAAAGTGTTATCAACAAGTACTCAGAATAATATACTTAAAAAAAGTAAGAAAATCGACATGGAAAGTAACACTTAATATTTCTAAATAACTTCCTTTTAAAATTAAATTACACTGAATAAACCGAACGATACGTATGTGTATCAATTAATAGTTTTACTAAAACACCTAGGTACATATTTAAAATTAAGTTTATTTTAAATAAATTATTTTTTACTTAACAGAAAGCAGAATTAGCAATTTGCGATCTAACCATAACATATGAGAGGAGAACTGCCGTGGATTTTACTACACCTTTCATGACATTAGGGATCAGCATATTATATTCAAAACCAACACCACCAGAACCCGAGCTTTTCTCGTTTTTGAAACCGTTTTCTGTAGATGTCTGGATTTACATGGCTGCTGCTTATTTGATGGTATCACTGTTACTACACATATTGGCCAGGTATGTTGGATAAAGTTATATTTAAGAACTTAATACATAATATTTAATTTACTAAGTAAACAATAAAATGAAAAATCTTATACATTTTCCCTCTTGGTACTGTAGATTGGCTCCAAATGATTGGGAAAATCCTCATCCTTGCGACAAATCTCCAGAAGAATTAGAAAATATTTGGCACATCAAGAACTCTTGCTGGCTTACTGTTGGCTCCATAATGACACAAGGATCCGATATTTTGCCCAAGTAAGACGTATATTCTAGATATTATGCCATTTAACTTCCTATCTTCATGATTTTATTTATTAAAAAAATGTATTCAGACCTTTTCTACGTTCAAATACAAACATGTGTCAAACGTTTTTGATCATCTCAAGGATGAATGGAAAAATTCCTTTGGAAATGCAAGAAATTGTACAAATGACTTCGCATTTTCCTCCAATGTGACACTAAGTTATACTAATTAGGGTTAGGATTAGAGTGTTAAGTTAATTATATATGTAGATATTTTTTACTACTTGTACTGTTGTGTTAATATATTAACTTATGTCATAAATACCCAAATCATGTCCAATCGCTTTATAGGTAAAAAAGTAGTAAATAAACTCATTATGTTTTATATTTTAACAGGGGTTATTCCACACGCTGGGTATGTGGTATGTGGTGGTTCTTCGCCTTGATCATGTGTTCGTCATACACCGCGAACCTTGCAGCGTTTCTTACTAATGCGGCGATGGACGATTCCATTAAAAGTGCTGAGGACTTGGCGATGCAGACTAAAATCAAATATGGGACGTTAAATGGAGGATCAACATCTTCCTTTTTTAAAGTATAAAACATATTTTTATACCATCTAATAAAGATTTATACACATGAGTAATATAGGGAATACGTGAGTCGTGAACTCCCAACAGCCAAAGATTGATGAATGATTTCAAAATTTTTCTCTTACTCGCATATTATAAGATGTAATTAATAACGAAAAAATATACGCAACTTGTTTTATTTCTTACAATTTTGGTGCTGATTGATTTTTACATTTTATATCGTTGATAAATATTTTAGCGTTCCAATCACTCAATTTATCAAAGAATGTGGGCAGCTATGGAGTCTGCTCGGCCGTCAGTATTTGTCAAAAATAATGACGAAGGCGTGGAAAGAGTACAAAAAAGCAAAAGAGGATATGCTTACTTGATGGAATCCACAGCTATAGAATATCAGTTGGAAAGACATTGCGAATTAATGCAAGTTGGTGGTCTACTCGATTCTAAGGGGTATGGCATAGCTATGCCCTTCTGTAAGTATTTGTGGCTTCTCGTATTGACTTGATTGTCTGAATAAAAAGTATTTTACGGCTTTAAGTCTCGAAATCTTAATCTAAAAGTGATTTTTTCTCTGTTCCATCGTCTTAGATAAATTAACACATAATGTCATTAGTAATTATAAAATCAGTATAGTGTTATAACGATATTCTATATTCTAGACGTATATTTAGTACGTACCGTATCTTAAAGCCCATATACGAAGTTTTTTTACAATTAAATAATCAAATATTCTAAGACGCCTATTGATTTGTAGGCAAAAATTATTAAAATTGATCCTCACATCTGATGAGGCAGCATAAAATTCAGTCTATGACTGATTTAGTAAAGTAAATAATTAAATGTTCTATTTTTAGTATCTTCATACCGAACGGCAGTTGATAATGCGGTTTTAAAATTAGCTGAGAGTGGAAAATTAGTGGAACTCAAAAATCGATGGTGGAAGCTTTCTGAAGAGGAAGCGTGTGTTGTAAGTGTATTAAATATACTAATATTACTAAAAAGTCATATAAAAGAGAAAGACACTTTTAAATGAAAACAAAAATTTCTAGAACTCTTTCTGCCATTAAGCATGGAAAATACTAAGTAGACTTAAATTCGACTATTTTAAGGTAAAAAAAGTGTTTTCTATGAATTCATGAAGACTTGTTTATAGAAATGAATATTTTCAGGCAGAAGAAGTCGCAGAAGATGCAGCGGCGGAAGAATTAGGTGTAGATAACGTCGGTGGTGTATTTGTTGTACTGGGTATAGGCTGTGGTATGGCTGCTGCGATGGGCGGTTTCGAATTTTTGTGGCATGTTAGAGATGTTGCTGTAGAACAAAAGGTTAGTAACTTCGAAATAATGTATACTTAAATATTCTCGAATAAAAATACAAATTACTAAGTAACTAATGGTTTTAGTAATTAGATGATACAATTATATTTATAACATAATATTTTTTTAAGTACAATTAATATTTAATGTGATAAATAATAAGATACTGTAATAAAGTTTTGGTAAAAGACTTTCCCAAAAATTACGACTTTGTGAAAGCTCTTTGAATTTTGATAGTTATATGGATAGTTTATATCAGCTACTTCATATAATTGAAATATAACAAGTAATATTTATTTATATTTCTAGATGACTCCAACAGATGCATTTTGGGCGGAATTGGCATTTGCATTAAGTTTCTGGGAAACAGAGAAACCCGTGCAGCATTCCCGGTCTTCATCCACAGCATCTGGTTCAAATATGGCATCGAGAGCGTCATCTGTTCTACGATCTGCAGTGGACTTGTTACACCTTGATGTATTTAATAAACCAAACTAACCAAGATATCTTATGCATATTTAATTTTGGATTGATTTGAATTTGTAAGCTAGGTTAAATCCGCCATATGTAACTAATTTTTTCAGAAACCTAAGGATATTTTTGTTATTTTTAACAGCTTTTTAATATAACTTATAGATTTTTTTATATTATTCAACCACGACTGTTATTAGAACGACATATTGTGTAAGCCCCGTGGGTAATCAGAACTTAATGTGTTACTATGTTTAATTCAGCGAGCTTTTTCACAAATGTTTTTATCACAGACTAAATAAATAATTCAGCTAAACTTAAGTTTTGTTTCATTTTAAATATAACTTTATAAAATAAATAGAGGAGAGTAAAAAGGCCAAATAAACAGACAATCAAGCACTTTATTAAGTAGCATTTTAATTCAATAAATATTTATTTAATATTAATTTAATATTATTTAATATTAATTGGAAAATTCAACTCCACAGTTACGATGGACTCCGCTTCTATTTTGGTCGACATCTGTTGGTCGCCCAATTGTACTGCAATCTTTTTTGAAGGACCCCTGTTATAAAGATAATCCTAACTAATATTATAAATGCGAAAGTAACTCTGTCTGTCTGTCTGTCTGTTACGCTTTCACGCCTAGACCGCTGAACCGAATTCGATGAAATTTAGTACACAGATAGAGAAGGCTACTTTTTATCCCTGGAATCCCACGGGAACGGCAACTACGTGGGTGAAACCGCGGGGCGCAGCTAGTAAATAAATAAATATAAATGCATTGATACACACAAGTGACACAGCGCTATCTCAGCTAAGCTTCCCTGCTAAGCTACGAGGCTTATGTTATGAATACCAGATAGTCGACACACAATATATAACTTTAAATAATTACATAATATTATAAATCTTTACATTTACCCATGACTGACATATAAACATTCGTCCTCAACAAATGAATGCCCCCATGGGAATCAAACCCACGACCGTTGTCAAAGCAATTGGCACTACGCAAGTACCTAATACCAATACTGTGTCGTCAATTCAGATGTTTATAATTGATTGAGAGTCAATTTTATTTTATATGTTTTCTGCCGATTTTTACCAACCCTGACTTTTAAGAGTATTTTCTGTCGATTCAAAATGCATTGACCCATACCATTAGCTCTATCCCAATGAAGCCTAGTTATATTTGAGAAAGTAGAAACTTATAAGCTACTAGCGGAACCCGCGGCTTCGTCCGCGCTAAATCTATGGAAGACCCGAAGGAAAGCAAGGGGGAATCGCTAATTAAGTAATAATTGTTATTTTCCTCGCTAGATAGCTCCAATAAGCGCGTGCGATCGCTGCTAATCATAAAGTGCTATAAGGCGGCCGGTATCGCCGCAACCGCTATATCCCTGCATTTTAAATCTGTAATATCTTCGAAAATATTCATTTCGTTATTGTGGGTCATCCCTAAGAGATAGACATATGCCATCGCGGACTTTTTTGTAGAGCTTTTAAGGTGTACATTATTTTGATCTATTTCATAGAGTTTAGCCAGCGTTTGCAATGTAAGCGCAAAAAACGACACGTTTGGCAGTTGGTAGTGACCCTACCTTCTGCGCCAGCGGTCGCGGGTTCGAGTCCCGCTGGGGGCATTGATTTGTTGAACACGAATGTTTGTTCTCCAGTCATGAGTGTAAATATTTATATTATGTAGGTATGTATTTAAATTTATATGTGTAGTATATCAACTATCTGGTATCCGTAACACAAGCCACGGAACCACGGATCTAGATAGCGCTTTGTGTAATAATGTCCAAAAAAAAGTGTTTATTTGCGACATCACATTAAAAACCTCTAAAATTATCAGTGTTTCTCTACTATGTTTTATACATATAAATCTTCCTCTTGAATCACTCTATCTATTTAAAAAATAGCATCAAAATCTAAGCATACATAGGGACAGACAGACAGACAGCGAGGCGACTTCATTTTATGTAGTGATGATGATTACGGTGAAATACCGACTGTAGTCTATCTATTAATAGTACCTCCATCATCTCGACGTTTGTCTGTTCACTGTTGCTTAGGTTAGCTTATTAAATTATTTTCTAGTCTTCTAAATATATGAAAGCCAAAAGTCACTCACTGTAACGAAATATTGAAAACCGCTAGACGTATAAAGATGAAATTTAGCAGGGAGCTTATTAGTTAACTGACGTGCGCTAAGAACGGACTTTGCAAGTTTGTGTGAAAGTACTTCATTTTTTGTGCTATAAACTTTAAATTTGAAAGGTAGCGTCTAGATGAACCCGAGCGACGCGAGAGTGAAGATTCACTTTTATTATATTTATATACTTTTATTATATTAGCTATCTGATAATAACCAGATGGTTATTATCAGATAGCTAAAAAATACTATCTAGTATTAGGTTCTATTAGAATTTCTATTAACAATATAACAAATAAACACGAGTCTTACAAAATTGATTAATTCCCATAGAAATTTTCATCCCAATATTTAACCTCTTTTCTTCAGTAATGATCTTTTCTATGTGCTAACTTTTTATTAATAGATTAAAGACTTACTCGTTATGAATAATAACGACGACTGTGTCTTCAGGAGTCATGAAAGCTACATTATCATAGTAGTCTTGTGGCTCTGCTTCAAGATCTTCACTATAAAAATAAGTTTTTTTTGTTTTACAAATAATAATAATAATATTAATTCAATCATTCAACGTCCTGTTGCTGGCTATGGGGATTCATTACATGAAATAAATTTTGTTGGGAATTAACCTACAAGTTCCATGGTTAATACGAGGCTTCTGTAACTATAGTTCATACACTACGCATATACATAATTTAAAATACATAACAACATATTACACATATTTAACTTTAAAGTAAAGTACTTAATTTGATCTAAACTACCTTTCTTTGCCTATAAATAAACTTAAGTTTACTTAAACAGAACAAATGACAAATGAACAAATGGCCAAAAAACAGGTCTGAAGTGGCTGAAGTGATTTTGATGAAATTTTCAGGCAATCTATAGATTAGCCCAGCGAGTGATCGTGTGAAGTTTAGTAATGTTTGAAGACCTGAACGCGGGCGAACCCGCGGGTACTGCTAGTTTAAATATAATAAATACTTACAAATCCATTACACCATTGTTGCCTGGAGTTACTTTTACTGCTTTAACTCTCTTAGAGCCTCTAGGGAGAAACTTTGAAAAATGTCCTAAAATATAAAACATAGGCTGCTTATAAAACTCCTCCTTTGTCGCATCTACTATAACTGCAGAATCGACAAAATTATTCGTCCACGTTGGTCCTCCAAGTTTGTTCAAACACATATTCCAATCTACCCACCCAACTACATTGTAATTGAGATCCTGTAATTTTTATTGAATATATTTAATACTTATCTTAAGTAATGGGATAAGTTTAACATTTTTAAAAGTAAAACTTCCAACTGCAAAAGAAAACTAAGTTATATATTTCTTTTTTGTTATCACTATAAAGTATATAAAAATAGGTAAAAAAACTTTTTAAGTTAAACGGTTTTATGTTAAACATACATTGCAGTGTTTAAGATAAATGTACTAAAAACCAAAAAATAATAAAATAGATACAGTCGTGGGAATTATAAACATATGCATAGACTAGACTAAAATAAAACCGTGGGGCACGTCAATCGATTCTTCTATCGCACATTAAGTCGATAATTTGTAGACAATTGACGTGCCCCACGGTTTTATTTTAGTCTAGTCTATGCATATGTTTATAATTCCCACGACTGTATCTATTTTATTATTTTTTGGTTTTTAGTACATTTATCTTAAACACTGCAATGTATGTTTAACATAAAACCGTTTAACTTAAAAAGTTTTTTTACCTATTTTTATTTTCTAGTTTTTAGTTTTTATTTCGCATTCTGTTTAATTCATTTAGTGCTAAAAAACCTACGTTATCCGCCATTTTGTAGCGGCCGCCATCTTGGATTTCAATTTTTTATAGTATATTGTATTCTGCTTGTTGAACCCTTTCATTTGATACCCATATTGATGGGATTAATAAAACATAAATTATCCGCCATTTTGTAGCGGCCGCCATCTTGAATTTATAATGATAATGAATAAACATAATTGTATTGTCACCAAAATCCAAAGTGTATACAAAATTTCAGATTAATCGGTTGACAGGAAGAGGGTGAAATTTGAATAACTAAATTTGACCCAAGAATAAATAATAAATAATAAATAAAACAAACGGGGTGAGCTAATTAAAACCGTTTAAATAAAAACAAAGTCGCCTTCCGCTGTCTGTCCCTATGTACGAGTATGCTTAGATCTTTAAAACTACGCAACGGATTTAGTGCGTTTTTTTAAATAGATAGAGTGATGATAGAGTGATTCAAGAAGAAGGTTTATATGTATAATACACTAGCGGAACCCGCGGCTATGCTCGCGTTAGTATTATAATAATTACGTCGCTTTGTTCACGACCGTACGTTTTAATTTCTGTGAACCTTCATTCGTTAAACTTAAAGTTGCATTTCAAGTTTAAAATCGGTCCTGCTCTTTTGGAGATTAGCCGAAATAAAGAGACAAGGTAACGTATACTGACAATATACTAGTAAATTATTTTACTTACCTCAAGGATGTCTCGAGCGTAGTTTTGGGCCCTTAACCATGAACCCAGTGATACACCCAACACTGGAATATTAGTATAAAAAGTAGATTAATACTGATCTTACGAAGGTTAAGCAAGAGTAGGAAAAGCGAATAAATTCAAATCCGGGTCTCACACCTCTGATATTTTCATGTGCGAATCATTTCAATCATGATTACCACCTGTCTTACGGTGAAGGAAAACATCGTGAGGAAACTTGCATGTCTGAGAAAACACTAGCAAGTTTTCGAAAGACATGTGAAGTCCACCAACACGCACTAGGCTAGCGCGGCGGACTATGGCTTGATCCCCCTCGTACTGAGGGAGGCCCGTGCCCAGCAGTGGGACGTTGAATAGGGCTGAGTCTACCGCAGTAAAAAGTAGCCTATGTCGCTCTCCAGTTTTCTAATAGAATCACGCCAATTGATTGACCTGTTCTGATATAAAAGAAAAACGAACAAACAAACACACTTGCTCTTTTATAATATTAATATGAATATAATAATATATAGTCTTACATGCGCTTGCTTCTGTACTTATAATAAACTTGTCAGGATAATCTCTTAGAGAGCGAGTAATGACAGCCGGTGATGTGAAGCTGTCGGCATAGTAATGTACAGCAATACCATCGATATAGTCGATAAGCTTTGGGTTGAATACTGCCATCTAAAATTATTATTTTTACTATTTTTCTATAGAATCGTACGAGTACGTAAGTAATATTAAGACAAAATTAATAAATAATATCTCGTATTTAATAGACAAGCAAATCACATTTCGCTTATCCCTAGATAAGTTTTAACGGTTAGATTAGTAGATTTCACACCGTACAAAGTATTCTTTATGTTTAAATAGATAATCAGCTATCATCATACCAAATTCCATAAAAATATGTACTATGATTTTCTCGTGATATGGTCACAGGAAGACAAAGAGAAAGACAGACAAAACTTCAAATAATTTTAAATTTGACCGCTGTTTCGATAATAATGACCAATATTCCAAAAAATATCAAATATACAAATTCAACTCAATTAGAATTTTATATCTATAGTGAAACTTGGTTAAGTGGGACCTGGATAAGTGAGAAACCTCCATAACTAGAACTCATACTAAGGTCCCAATACTTTGGCACTGAATTAACTCTGTTAGTGGGACGAGCTAAGCCTCTATATCTGGGATTTGTTCTTTCGATTTATCTTCATAGTTACCTCTATAACTGAGACAATGACAAACAAATTTTGACACTGAGCAAATTTTATATACATAAACCTCTGTAACTGAGATAACATTGTTTTCAAAACTCATTTATAATATTACATAACACGTTATTTTATTTAATGATCGCACCTTTATAACTGAAATAATCTGTATTCTCGCTTCTATCAACGGAGCCCTTTGTAAATGAGACAGATATTTATACAGACAGAACCTGAGACAGATATACCTGGATATCTGAGACACTGGGTAAGTGGAATACCTCTATAAGTGAAACGACATTGCAGGTCCCTTGATGTCTCACTTAACCAGGTTTCACTGATTTATGCATTAACAAAAATTTCTTATAATAATCACCCTTACCTGATTAAACCAGAGAGGTATAGTAAATCTTAGATCGTCAACCCCTAGTAACTTAACTTTTGCTGAACATTTCCTCATTGTTGGTCCGAAGTTTTCAACCCAGAATTTTGCCTGATAAATTCAAATATAAAGATAACATTTTAATTCAAGAAACATTAAAATAATAGAGTATAACTATAGAATATAATATTATACTTTTAACGATATAAATAAATAACGTTATAAATTAAACTACCTATATATATCTTTTCGGATTTTGTCGCGGATTTATTTTGATTTTTGGTTCTCGACGTTTCGAATGCTTTACAGCAATTATCGGTCACGGCCACGGGAGAGACTTTCCCGTGATAGAAAAGATAGATTCATTCATAATGTCAAAATATTCGCGTAAACCTAAGAAAGGATTAAATAATTAAAGATTAAATTTAAGCAATATTATTTAAGTATTTCGAACAATATAGGAATGGAAGAGCACAAACTGTGATCCAAATTTGGTTGAAATAAGATATTTAACATGGTATTAGCTCGGTATAATAGAATTAGTGAAATATAATATGATGAGAAGCGTGAAACAGAGAAAAATCTGCTCTTTTGTCATACTTTAACATGGGAACCAGATTAATATAGCGTCGAAATGATTAAATTAACGTAAATAATGAAAATGGAAGGGAAATTATTAAAAAAAAAGAAATCAGTCATCTATGACACCGAAGATATATTTATCACGATGATAAGTACAATAATTATAACGAGCCAATGCTAAATATATTTTCAGTAAAAGAAAAAAATTGTCAACTTACCAACTCAGGACAGATCCATCCCACTGATTCATTTCGTACGCCTTCAATTATAGGAATTAGAGGTTCATTAGCTGGTGACATTCCCCAAATATTTATTCCATTGTCTCTAAAGAGTTCTGCAAATCTAAAAAGAAAAAAATGTTCGCCGAATGATCCGACCATTGATATTTTGCGTTTCCATATGATTGGTTGCAGTTAAGGCAAGGCTGGTAAGTCTGCAGGCTGGAAATTTAATTCATTCTGCGTGCGCGAGCTACCGACGTCCCTATCCCTTCGCCTCCGCGGTCATCATTATTTTGTTGCGAAGTTATTAAAACTATGATATCTTGTAAGATATTTATTGAAATCAAACGATTCCTAGAGTAATTCTGTTTCAAAATAAAATACTTGTGTGAATTACTTATTTATTTAGGTAAGTATCATGTTCATAAAACGAAAAGTGTTAATCATGTTAGAAATGATTCGCACATGAAAAGTTCGGATGTGACCCGGATTTGAACCCGTATCACTCGGTTATCCAATACTACTACTACACACTGCACAATAAAAATTTATAGGTATATCTAGAAATTTATACTTACTTGCAATGATAATCAGCATAAGCTTGATAGAAGTTCTTATTCACACTTTTAATTTCGGAAGGTCCATTCAGTTCTAACATCCAGCTTGGCGGTATCCACGTTGACGTTATTATCTTCACTTCATCCGTAGCTACTTCGAAAGTTTTCTTTATGAAGGGCACCTAAAATATAGCAAAGATTCTATTTTAAGTAATTTCGTTGTAGTTTTAGAAGACTAATTAAATTAATTTTATTACTGACTCAAATTATTTTTTTATTTTTGTTCTTTCCCTTAGATATCTATATTTATAAAAATCAATTATAGTTTGTTAGTCTCGTTAAAACTAAAAAGCGGCGACACCGATTTCAAATACACCGTTTTTTTCGTTGGGGGTATGTCAGGGGTTGTTTGAGTGTCAAAAAAAATTAGGGAAAACAAAAAAACCGAAAGATTCAGTTTATTTTGTATAGGAATCACGAACCGTTAAATCGGAATAGGAATGAACCTGAGGAAAGCGGGAGTGTTTAATATAAAGAAGGTAGTACTAGCGATTCACCATCGGTTTGCTCGGGTTCGGTATCGCTTCAGTAGTATTTGAGTTTATTCGTTACATACAAAAATACAAATCTTTTCTCTTTATAATATTAGTATAGAATAAATAAATAATATAAATTTATTAAATAAAAACTAATCTAAATCACTTAATATATTATGTTTAAATATCATAACTACCTTGTATTTAATATCTGTTTCTGATAAAGTGAAGTTAGTAAGCATTGTATCATTGATGGGGTATTGGTTATAGCTCCAAGTATATAGGGAAAAATCACTCGAACCGACAGGAACACGCATCATGTTATATTGTATCCCGTCCTTCCCATAGTATGACCTTGAAAAAGTAACTAATAAAAAAAAATATGTGTGTGTACCAGAATACACTGGTAAGAAGTTAAACTTCTTTACGACATAAGTATCATTTTTCTACTATTTGCAACTTCACGAAAATGGGGTAGATAAGGCTTAAGCCTTAAGAAAAACATTTTTTTCCGTATTAAATTAAAGCTATTTTATTATTATAGACAAGCATACAATTAATGTGTAATTTATTTTATCATTGTTCTTATTATAATATCATTGCTCTTGTTGTATTTTTACATTGCTACAAAACTTCTCCCATACGTCGATAAAGAAGTTTCATCAAAAAGCAACATGGCGCGTAACCGAAAAACGTGACGATTTTTCTACAAAATTTCTCCCATACGTCGATAAAGAAGTTTCACTTCAAATATAAGTTTTGGATTACTTTATACAATAGTTTTCTGCCTGTCTGTTTATATCCATTATATAATTCTCGAATTCAGTTCAATTCACAATTAAAGTGTTATATTAAAAACATGTATTACGAGTAACCTTTCTTTTGACTGATTTTGAGCGTGATGAGAAATAGTATATGGATTTAAGTGCTAGTCTGTAGTCACTTTTAATAATATTCTGCTCGGACGGCTATTTAATAGCACAGTTGGCTTTAAGATATAAAGCGCAAAAGAGCTTGACGTGCTCTCCAAAATACGAGAATCGAACCCAAAATCTCTCGATTTGCAGCCGCATGACCACTAAACCAATAAGGAAGACTTCTTATAATATTATATTAGAAATTGTTATATTCTCCGTCCCGCAAATATCTAATGTATATTTACTCTATAATGTGCTGGCGCACTGCTGGAGCGAGACTCATCCAGTTGAATCCTACAGAGTCAGTCAATGCCCCTCCAAAACCTTCAATGGACTGATAAACCTTATCAGTCTTGAGCAACAACTGCAGGTCATATAAAGAATCTAGGAAAAAACGTTAAATGTTAAATGGTTTATTGTTAGTAACACAACATCGTATTCTTCTAGTCGTTTACGAATGTTCTCATGTAAAATATAGTATAAAAATCTCGTGATGAGATGATTTTTTATAATATTGCTAGGTACGATAATAGGTCGTTAAATATGGCAATAATTCAAAACATTACCACTTTCACTTGTAGGGACAACAGTTTTAATCATTCCACGTTTTTTGTTAAATCGCGATCCAGCCTGCGAATAAAAAAAATATTCAAGAATATATAAGTAGGAGTATGAATGAATATCTTGGGAAATTATTACACACAGCGCCATCTAGTTAGGTGGTAAGATACGAGGCTTGAATTACGGATACTAGATAGTCGATATACTACACATATATACCTAACTTTAAATACATACATATTATGATTATAAACACCCATGAGTAGAGTACATTTATTCGTGCTTAACAAATGAATTCCCCAGCGGGACTCGAACCCGTGACCGCTGGCGCAAAAAATAGGGTCACTACAAACTGAACCAAATGTGTCGTCAAATAGTATGCTTAGACGAAGAATATTGTAAATATTAAAATTAATTTATTAATAAATAATATAAATGATATAATATGTGTTTATAGGAAAAATATTATAATTAATTGGAAGTAGGTACTTACGTTAGATGTTGTATACATCGTGTATTGTCCTGGCTCCGGCGGTACTCTTGTGATAGTATCGCAATATGTGGCGTTACAAACGCATATTACTGATTGCTCCCCATAGAGCTTTGCACAGGGAAGATCTAGTTTCATAAAAAATAATTTTAATAATTAATTTAATTTTTCAAACATTATATTTTTTCACTTACATCGAAAAGACGATGTTATCGACTTAAAATTTTAAAATATAAACTATTTTCCCATAGATTTATAATATGCAATATCAACATTTTTGTAATACTACTCGTAACTTCTATAATGTTTCATACAGGTCGATCTGCCTTACTTACCAGCCAAAACTCTTATTCCGATCCACAACAGAATAAACAAAAGCCTACTGGTACGCATCATATCAAAATTATTCGTTCAAATCGGGAACACCTGTATATAATCACTAAGTCACTTTTGCTTCTTGACCGAGTTTAGAAAATGTAAATAAGATATATCGTTAGCTATTGCAATGGTAAAATTAAATATAAAATACTAGTATTTCTTTTATATATAGCTTATCGCTATTATAGTTTAACTACAAGGTGTTTTGTTCCATTTATATTATTTTATTATTTCTAGTAAAAATAAGAAAATAATAAAGGCCATTTCTAGCCAAGGCAGACCTGTCGTCTGGGCCAAAGAGAATGTAACTATAACTGGGTGTCGTGGATGAATGCGTAAGTGATTAAGACTGGGGAGGCTTTGTTGGGTTTTAGAGGGTAATACTCACAAAATCTTACTAATTTTTCCACTGCATGCTACAAAATAATACGAGTAAGTTAAAATAGAAAACTATTTCCTTATATGTATATTAAAACCTCCTTTGCCAATAAATGTCAATTCACAAATATCTATAATTCGTTTTTAGGGTTCCGTACCCAAATGATATCCGTCTGTCTGTCTGTTACTAGGCTGTATCTCATGAACCGTGAATAGTTAGACAGTTGAAATTTTCGCAGTTGATTTATTTAGCCGCTACAACAACAAATACTAAAAAATAGAATAAAATAAATATTTAATACAACATAAGCCCGCATACAACAGATGATTTTTTGCCGTTTTTATATGATAGTATTATGGTATGGTACGGAACCCCTCGAGCGCGAGTTCGACTCACATTTGGTCGGTTTTTTTCTATCAGTAAGTAGTACAAAAATAAGTAAAATTTTTTTTGGTCGTTTTATCGATTTTTTGTACCTTTTCACGTATTATTAACAGATAATGATATTAATTGCTTTTCGACTGTTGCTTGAATATTAAACGTCTTATCTATTACTCACACATTTTCTATACTCAATACCGACTTTATGAGGCTATGAGTTGACCCTGTAATAGCAACGAACTACTCCAATATAATAGGTTATGATTTTAGGGAGGTGAATGTATACTTTTCATCGTACAGGAATGATTTGCGTCTTTATTTTTAAGAAATACTATACATGCATACGTGGGTTGTGTAACGCGCTCCCTTGAGTAATAAAGTGAAGCGGATTCAAATCTGGGTCTCGTACCTGTAATATTTTCATATGCAAATCATATCCAATATGATTACCACTTATCTTAGGGTGAAAAAAATATCGTGAGGAAGCCTGCATGTTTGAGAGAACTTATTACGTTTTCGATTGACATGTGTGGTCCGCCAACCCGCACTCGGCCAGCGTGGTAGACTATGGCCGGGAACCCCATAGAGAATTAAGTAATATTATATGGGGAACCCCTTGTATTGTTTTATTTCTGTACATAAGTTTTTTAAATTGTAGTATAGTTATTATTATCGATGGAGAGGCTGAATCTATAGCTTTTAGAATTCCTATCTGTCAGTCTGCAAATGCATCACATGGAAACACCTGGATAGATAATTAAAGTAATAAACATTATATTATATTTTATTTATTCCATATTTATTCTTTCTCAATTAATACGAATCAAATGACTCCTTTGAAGGTAAATTCCATCGAGCAGTTCAGGCTGCAGAGCGTGCCAAACATTTAAATTTGGCGGATATGTACATATATAATCAAAGTATATTATATCGTAGCAATATACTCTATGGTTAGTTCCGCAATATACTCAATAGTTCGTTTCAACGAATAGTGCCATGCACCTCTAGACAAATGGCAAACGCTCCGTGTCGATTCTATTTCGATAAACGCTAACGCCTTGCCGTACGCTAACAGCAGAATTGGTTTGTCAAAAGTGACACTTCTGTATGGGGAATTACATAATTCAGTTAGTACATACTAATCTGACGTTTCGTTACATTTGGCTACCAATTACAAATTCGATACGTTGAATCTAATCACTAGTCGTAAGCTTATGTCAATCCCATACATTGATTATTCTATTCTACTAGCGTTTATGCCACTTGTCTAGAGGGTCGAGTAAAACAGGTCTAACAACAAGCTCATTCTTAGTAGGACGATTTGTGTGACAACTTCCAAACTTCGTGTCAACGCCGCTGTACAGCGTTGATATCGACTGGAGCTGCGCAGTGGGGTTATTGAAGTTAGCCCCCCCCCCCCAGGTTTTTTAAATTTTTTTTATTACGTTCGTTCGTCGTTTGTTCTTTTTTGCTCACTTTAAACATTTGTGTGTTCTACATTTATTTATAAAAAAAGAATTATTAAAAATGTGCCCTTAAGTTAGCCCCCTATCACATTTTTTAATATTTTGTTATTAAATACGGGTCAATAAACCACTGCATATGATTGTTCATGATACTAAAGTATTGTAAAGGCAGTAGGAAGAAAATAGGCGTAATATGTGAGTGGACTAAGGAAGAAGTAGGACAACATTATTATTGCCATTCCTTTCTGCTTACACAAAATTAGTATATGATAGATGGTTATAGGTATATGGATAATTCTTGTTAATATTTACATTTTTACGAACAAAGGATGTAAAAAAAAGTTCAAAAATAAAAAAAAAACCTGGGGGCTAACTTCAGTGTCATAGGGTCACAGGGGGTTTACGTGCCCGACACCCCGAACGTGATAATTAAATGGTATTTATGTAATACGAAATAAATTCGAGTAATTTGATGAGGGTTTAATACTCTTGCATTACGTGAGATATAAAAGAGACAGAATAATATTCTATCTTAGTTGCACAGCGCCCCAGTCTATCGTCACGTCGCGGCCGTAAATCGAAACTATTGTCACGATAAGCCGACGCACCCCTATTATTCTTGATGCTAGACCTTCTTTCCACGTGACCGTGCTATCTAATATCTATGGCGGTATGTTGGCTGTGGTATTAACCCATCTCTATTCTCTACTCTATCTCCATAGATGACTAATAAAATCTATCTCTATCATAGAAAAATCTACTCCTTGATCTCTATTCTCTATGGTTAGTTAATTCAAATTTCAAAATGTCAGAAGACCGTGCGTCATGTAAAGATGTTGATAAAAAAACTAAATTGAAACAACCAATAAGAATATCTTGTAGAAGCAAGGTTTTAAAGTCGGAGCATACGGAAAACAAAGAAGTTAGTGAAAAAAAGGGGCCAGGTGAGGTATGTCTATGTGTGACATAAATTTGACACCATTTTATTAAGAAACAAACGTAGTTTTTACTTGATATATTACTTTAATTAATATAATTTTACCAGTTATTGTACATATTATTAAACGGTGGTTTGTGCAAATTATACATTTAATAATTTACTTTGTTGTAGGTTTCTTGCAAATGTCAGTATTCATGCAACTGTTTGACATTGGAATGCCGGAAAAAAATATATCTAGATTTCTGTAATTTGGAAGATTATAAAGAACAGCAGAATTACCTAAAAAAACTTATACGAATTTCTGCGGTCAACAGAAGGAGATATGGCAATTATGAAGATCCAAAAGAAAGCAGGCGAAAACGTACATTCAAATATTATCTTTTAATTAAAAGCCAGTCCGAAGTTCAGGTAAGTGTTACTTTTAAATATTTGTATTGTATACTTGGGAATGCTTTAGTTAACGGGCACGCGATTTTGGTGTTTTGCGGTAGTGGGGGGGAAGGGGGGAGGGATACCCTACCCGATGGTATCACTCCCAGGGTGAGGAAACCAGTAGTTTTTTTTTAATGAATTTTTTAATTTCATGTTTTTGTATGCACATAACGGAACGTTTCTCCAAGTAAAAATGGTTTGGTAAGTAAAATGGAACGTAACTAAGAGTGAAAAACCATTATAAGTTTGAAAATAAATAACACAAAATAAATTTCAAATCAATACAAATAAAATTGAAATCACTTATTAAAAATATTAAAGTCGCCTATGTTTGTGGTCATGTTCTAACCTAAGCTAACCAATCTGGCCTAGTAATGCTTAAATGGTACTCGACTAGCCAACCTAGTGTTTAGCTTAAAGTCGCTTATGTTTGTAATCATGTTCTAACCTAACCTAACCAATCTGGCCTAGTAATGCTTATGGTACTCGACTAGCTAACCTAGTGTTTAGCTTAAAGTCGCTTATGTTTGTAATCATGTTCTAACCTAACCAATCTGGCCTAGTAATGCTTACGGTACTCGACTAACTAACCTAGTGTTTAAAAGTAAGTTTGGGAATTAAATTAAAACAAAGTGGTATGTAAAAATTATTTTTTTTTTATATGGGTCATACACATATTTTATTACTTTTAATTATTCTATAAATGGGTCTCTTTTATTTTTTTCTATAGATTTTATCCACATAAATACTATTATTACATCTGCAATATTTTCCGGGTGGTTATAATTACCAAGTTTACATAAGAGACTTTAATATTTTTAATTGTAATTTCAATTTTTTGGCTTTTGGCTTGATAGTGTGAAATTGGTTACCGAAGACTCCGCAGAAGTGTGCAGTCAGGCTTCTGCGATAGTAAATGCTTCTGGCGAAAGAAACCATTCACCACGGCCTCCTACTTCAGCAGAAGAAACAACGAGTTTAGGCCTTGCTTCTGGCAAAAAATACGTACAGCAGGCTTTCCATCCAAGCCTATTTATAAGAACCAGAACATCTTCCTTGGGAAACAGCTCGACACTTGATCGTACAAACTCTCCCCAAGATAAACCAACGAACATGGGCATGGATTCTACCATTTATAGCCTTGAGGAAAAGACTAACAGAACAACATGCGATATTTCTAAATGCCCCCCTTCCTGGCAAAAGATACCCACAAAACGGAATCCGAAAAGAAAGAAATTATCAAATAGTCCACCTAACATGGCAAATCAAAGTAATACTACAGATACCCTTGTTAATACCACCAATAGTTTTAGCGGTCTACCATTGGATGTAACTGAGGAATTAACTGAAAGTAACAACGTGAAACCTTCAAAACCACCACCAATTATACTCTATGGTGTAAAGGACCTATCAAAATTGACAGAATTGCTTAATAATAGTATACCTGAAGACAGCTTTACATACAAAATCATCAATAATAATCAGTTGAGACTAATATCACACTCGACAAACGTATACAAAAATTTGATTGACATCGTTAGAAGTAATGGTCTTATTGGCCACACATTTACACAGAAAGAAAATAAAAGCTACAGAATAGTGATAAAAGCCTTACATCACACTACACCTAAAGAAGCAATCGTAGAAGCTATAGAAAAAACAGGTAACAAAGTGAGAGGCGAAATCATTTGCCCACTATCGCGTAGAAATAAAATGCCTTTGAACATGTTTTTCTTAAACCTAGAACCAAGTCCAAATAACGCCACAGTAAAGTCAATTCAATACATATACCATACTAAAGTCACGATAGAAGATCCTAAAAAAAGCAACGAAATACCTCAGTGTACTAGATGCCAACAATACGGGCACACAAAAAATAACTGTATGCGTCCCTTTAGGTGCGTCAAATGCGCAGGAGGACATAAAACAACAGAATGTACAAAGAAAGATAGAAACACCCCTGCAACTTGTGCGCTATGTTTTGGAGAACACCCTGCCAACTATAAAGGATGTCAAGTATATAAGGAAATACATGCAAGAAAAACCACAAAGTATAAAAAACCAACACTAAGTGCAACAGATGCATGCAACAATGTATTGCATAATGAACCCCCTTGTATAAATGATTTTCCACCGTTAAAACCTAGTAAACACACGAGGCAGGATCAAAAAGACAACTCAGAAAGTATAGAACCAAGATCTAAATCTCCTAACTATTGGTACTCACGACAACGAACCAAGAAAACAGAGAATGTAAATTCTCAGCCATCACATTTGCTTGAGCAAATAATTATCAAACAATCTGAGAAAATAGATATCCTAATTCAGCAAATAGGTACCCTCATGGGACTCCTAACAACACTAATAGCCCAATATAAAAAATGAAGTTCCTGCGAATTGCTGCATGGAATGTAAACGGCCTATCACCTAATAAGCAAGAAATAGAAATGTTCTTAAATATTAATAGAATTGATATACTTCTTATATCCGAATCCCATATGATTGATGATAGAATCGTTAAAATCAAGGGATTTAATATATATTACGCGAATCACCCAGATGGTACATCTCACGCTGGCGCCGCCATTATCATTAAAGAAAACATAAAGCAACATGCCCTACCTAACTTTAGAGAAAACTATTTGCAAGCTAGTGTGCTCTCCATAGATGACTGGGAAGGATCACTGAATATAGCTGCTGTATATTGTCCTCCACGACATCGGGTGGATGAAACACTATTTACCTCGTTTTTCCAAACTCTAGGTGGGAAATTCATCAGTGGTGGAGATTGGAATTCAAAAAATACCAATTGGGGATCAAGACTCACAACGACGAGAGGAAGAGAATTAAAAAAAGCTATTGATAAGAACTCACTAAATGTGTTAACAACAGGTGAACCAACTTATTGGCCAACTGACCAAAACAAAATACCAGACCTTATTGACTTCTTCATTACTAAGGGAATGGCAGAAGTTTATACAAAGGTGGAGTCATGTTTAGATGGATCCTCGGACCACACACCAATCATATGCACTCTAAGTACTAATGTGATATGGAGAGAGCCTCAAGAGACATTATATAACAAGAGAACTGATTGGAAAGCTTTCCGAGATTACATAGACGATAATGCTAACCTTCGAATTAGTCTTAAAACGGAAGAGGAAGTCGATGAAGCCACTTATATTATCACCAACCTGATACAAAAAGCTGCGTGGCTATCTACACCTTACTTAAAATATACTCCAGAAAATCGAGATTACACATTAAATATTAAGGCAAAAATCGCAGAAAAGAGAAGGTTAAGACGGCAATGGCATATTAGTAGACATCGGGATGACAAAACAGCACTCAATAAAGCACAAAAGGAGCTGCATATTATGATAGTAGAAAACGAAAACACTACCCTTAATGACAAATTAAAAACTCTCTCACCATACAAAATGGAAGACTATTCTTTGTGGAAGATATTAAAACTCGATAAAAAGAGGCCTAAAGAACACTTACCCGCACTAAGACACGCAACAGGAAATTGGGCTAGAAAACCAATAGATAAAGCAGAGCTTTTTGCAGAATACTTACGAGAGGTATTCAAGCCTAATGCTGATGACCCTGAAGCTGAAATTGATAGCGTGGTAAACAGTGACCAGCAAATGTCTCTACCCTTAAAACACATAACACCTGCAGAAGTTCAATATACAATAAAAACCCTGAAACCAAAAAAGGCTCCAGGATATGACCTAATAACTGCAGAGATACTAAAACAATTGCCCAAAAAAGGAATTCTCTTACTGACAATGTTGTTTAATGCAGCACTCCGCTTACAATATTTCCCACTCCTGTGGAAAGTGTCTGTAATTAACATGATTGTGAAACCAGGTAAGCCTCAGACAGATGTAACTTCATACAGACCAATCAGCCTACTACCTATATTATCAAAAACTTTTGAGAAACTTATACTAAAAAGAATTCTACCAACGCTCGAAGAACGGAATGTAATACCAAATCATCAATTTGGTTTCCGCTCTCATCATGGGACAACAGAACAACTTCATCGTGTGGCCCATACAATAAGACAAGCGATGGAGAGAAAGGAATATTGCTCAGCAGTATTCCTTGACATTCAGCAAGCTTTTGATAGGGTTTGGCATACTGGTCTCTTATACAAACTCAAATTATGTTTGCCCAACTCAGCCTTCATGATTTTAAAATCGTATATTCAACATAGAATATTCCTAGTAAAGACAGGAGATTGTCTATCTTCATTTAGAGAGATCCAAGCAGGAGTTCCCCAAGGTTCTGTGTTGGGTCCTATTTTGTACACAGTCTATACTGCTGATCTACCAACCACCGAAGAAGTTACCACGGCAACCTATGCAGATGACACTGCTATTCTTTCTTGTGACAAAGATCCTATTATGGCGTCCCAAAAACTACAAGATCATCTAAGCCTAATTGAAGCGTGGCTGAAAAAATGGCGAATTAAAGTCAGTGTTAACAAATCGATCCATATTACCTTCACATTGAGACGTGAAGACTGTCCCTCAGTGTCACTTAACGGATCCACTTTGCCAACACAGACAAATGTAAAATACTTGGGTATGCAATTAGACAGAAAACTAACATGGAGAAATCACATAAAAGCTAAAAGAGAACAAATAAATCGAAAACTAAAAGATCTATACTGGTTAATAGGAAGGCAATCATCACTCAGCCTGGAAAACAAACTCCTAATTTATAAATCTGTTATAAAACCGATTTGGACCTACGGAATAGAACTCTGGGGCTCAGCAAGCCATTCAAATATAGAAATACTGCAACGATCTCAAAATAACATTCTAAAAGTCATATGTAATGCACCATGGTTTATAAAAAACTCTGAGGTACATGAGTATCTAGGGATTCCAAAAGTTAAAGAGGAGATCATAAAATCATGTAATAGTTATAAACAGAGACTGGACAAACATAAAAATACATTAGCCACAGCACTTCTTGATACCACCAATAGTGTAGTTCGCCTGAAAAGAACACAGCTAGCCACAATATAAACTGCCCAAGATCTTTATCTTAAATTATTAGAGATGTCATGTTATTGGATGTGCAAAATCTCAAACAAGCTACACAGTCATCAAAATATCTGATTATAGCCAAAAGGCTGATTGCAGATGGAAAAAAGGAAGGAAAAAAAAAAAAAAAATTTCAATTTTATTTGTATTGATTTGAAATTTATTTTGTGTGTTATTTATTTTCAAACTTATAATGGTTTTTCACTCTTAGTTACGTTCCATTTTACTTACCAAACCATTTTTACTTGGAGAAACGTTCCGTTATGCGCAATAAAAAACATGAAATTAAAAAATTCATAAAAAAAAAACTACTGGTTTCCTCACCCTGGGAGTGATACCATCGGGTAGGGTATCCCTCCCCCCTACTACCGCAAAACACCAAAATCGCGTGCCCGTTAACTAAAGCCAACCCGTATACTTAGTTACTGTAATAATTATTGTGTTCAATACTTTGAAGTTCCTTTTTATTTTAGGTGTGTCAAAAGACGTTTTGCCAAACTTTTGGTGTAAGTCCTAGTCGTGTACAAGTATTGTCCAAAAAAATATTTTGTAATGAATCTGTAAAAGAGGTACCTCGTAAAAGATGGGTGTGGTAAAAGACAAGAACATAAGCCTCAATAGAAAGGAAAGATTAATGTTCTCTGACTGATTTCGGCCATGGTGGCCAATCTCATTGAGACTGGCCAAGGCAGGACTGGCAGGAGATATAGTGCACAAGTGTATGCGTAGACTCAAGTGCACTCTGTTCCTATTACTCTCATACTCCAATGGGACTTTTCGAAATGACCAGTGAGAGTTAAGGCGCAGGACTGATGGCTTTAATTTAAACCCAGGACCTCACGATGTATGACCCTACATGCTAGCCACTACACCACTGAGGGAAGAAAGATTATCCAATACATAAAGTCAATACTAGCTCAAGAAAGCTAAATATCTCCCAACATAACTTAGTATGGGCAAACTATGTAAAGGAATTTTAGTAACACACTGTGATGGAATAAGTCACAAGTATGTAGCAGTGGTAAAAATGTTGACAGAGTTAAATCATTCATTCAAGTCTCTGCAAGTGAGACATGCTATGCACTAAAACTCAATAAGTAAATTAGACTGCCATCACAATCAAGCTGAGATGGCCAGAAAACAGATGGAGCAGACTCAAGATGCCTTAATTCAAATGTTTGAGTGGTTCAGTTTGGCCTCCAGCAACAGTCCCAATATTATCTCATAATGTTTTATTTTCAAATACTTTACAGTAATCATGGTCATGAGTGAGAAGGCTTTGACATCTCAAAAGTTTATTTACTTGTTATAGACATTGCCTCCCACAATTAACAAAAAAAAATCCTAAATGACACCAAATTACTTTATAAAGTTATTTAATTCTAATCAGTACTGTGATATCATTAACTTAATTGATTAATTTTCTTTTTAAGTTTTTAACTGTTAGTAAATTTGGATTCACTACACATACAAGAAATTAATTTTGTGTGGTTCCAATCGGGGATTTATTTTCATATTATGCAAATCATTTTAAACATGATTTCCTCTTGTCTGACCATGAAGGGAAAACATTGTGTGGAAACATGCCTCAGTTTTCTCAGACATGCATAAACTTGGTAAGTTTCCGAAGACATGTCTGCACTCCGCCAGTGTGGTGAACTATGGCTTGATCCTACTTTTGGGAGGCCCATGCCAATGTTAAAAGAGAGCTACTAAAAATAATAAGTCAAAATGTTAATTTTATAAGGTTTTTGTTGATCCATTAAAAATGTTTATCATGTCTCCTGAAAATTTCATTTCTCTTCCACTTATATGTTATGGTTAGGTACTCCTCATTTATTCCTTAAATCATTAAAATATATCAGCAAGCACTTGAGGATATGGTAACAATCATTCTACTTTTACTGTTATTTTATTAGAATTGCCACAAATTCAAAATCACAATTTTCTTATATATTTTAAGTCTTATATTATTCTTAAATAGATTGTTTATTCGACTGCCACTAGAACTTTACTTTTGCCACTTGATTTGTATTTAAATATCTTTTCTTTTCTACGAGACTTCCAGTGTTTTGTATCTTCTTTTGACAGAACATGTTCCCCACTAACAGCCACTGCATTTATTTTATCTATTTGAAAACAAAGTTTCTTGTATAACAAATCACAAAGCAAAAAATAATAAATTCATATTTGTACTAAACAGTTGAATAGCTGAACATGTAATATATTTTGTAAAAATACTTCATAAGCTACACTGTCATCACATGCTAATACCACGAAAGCAGATCAGTGGTCAAAGCTAGCATTTAAACCTATTTAATTTAAATTTAACTATTTATTTAAATATTCAACAAAGATTTTGTTATTAGTGTTAATATGAGTTATTAAAAAATATTTAACACATTGAGCACCACAGACTTGCTATGTGAGCAGGTCGAGGGGAGCAGGGGAGGTCAGTAACACAATGTGTTAAAACCATTATATATTATACTTTTCTATGGCTTAACTTTGGTTGCAACTATATGTCCTATAAAATATAGAAAAAATACAAAAAAATTGTCACCTAAAATAGTGATGCATTGACATTACTATATTATATTACAAAAAAGGCTTACCAGTTTCACTTAATTCTTCAATATTATTATCTATTTGATGTTTTCTTTGTTTAGCCATTTTCTTTGATTTCATATTATGTAACTCAGTATCTGTATCCTTTACTTCTTCACACGATAAGAAACATTCAGAATCCTTAAAAAGTTTAACTCCACCTTTAATTTTCCTTTTTCTAAAATCATAAATAAAATTAATAATAAATTGTTATCAAGTAAACACAAATACTGGTTAATAATTTACTTACTTTATCCTACTTTCTTCAATATTTACAAATTCTATATTCTTAGCAATGAGAGCTGAAACTTTGGCTCCAATCCGTTTCTGCAACTCGTCTGATACTTTTATATCATTGTAATGAGTAGATTCTTCTAAGTACCTCTCAGAACGAGGTTTATCTTTAAAATAAAAGGAGTAAAACAAATAACGTAATATGAGGATAACTTTTCTAATCTTTATAATATAAAAACATTACCAATTTTTTCTCCATGCACCGGCGTTTTGCCCTTAGACTCGTTTATAAATTTAACAAATGTAGTATCAACAGCTTCTCTGAAACGAGAAAGATCTTCTTCTTCTGATGAATCAGACATGTTTCTTTAAAAATCTACGAAAAAGTTAATTAATTTTTATACTTTATATTGTAAACACTTTAATATAATAATTATTTACATTTAACATTATAGTATACAATATGTCAAATCAAAGTACACGTGCTTTTGACATATTGCATATGTTCTGAAAATTGAAAAAGCCGACGACATAGGTATTCTAATCTTTCAATGTTTGAAGTCTAGAAATAAATAAAAATAATATTATGTTTAGAAATCAAAGTTTCCACATTCATTACTAACTATTCCAGTATTTTACTATACTTTTACTGACTTCTTATTATAATCAGGAAACTTCAACAAATAATAAAAGATTCAGAACATCTACATGTTTTGTCAAAATATATCAAATGTCAACATCAGCTGTAATGAAAATAGAATTTGTGGGTTAGGATTTTAAAATATTGATAAATAAATAAACTAAGTACCTAATTGTGATTTATAAGTTTATAAAAAATCATTACAGAATTATGACGGAATACACTAAACCCCCCGTTGATCCAGATTTAATTAAATTCACGGAAAAAAATGACTATGATTCTCTCGCAAAGTATTTAGTTGGGAACATGTATAGATACAGAGAAAATATTATCATACCTAGAATATTAGGACCTATAATTATAAAAACAAATGAAGAGAAAATGATTGAAGCCACAGTAGAAAGCTGTCCATTTAAATCTCTTACCAGTTGTATTATAGGTAAGTGTCTGTAATTTATATAATAAATTTACAATTTGTTCATTGTTTTTAGTTTTTATTATATATTTAACAATAAATAACTTTTATAAATTTAAGGATATGGCCTTGGAGCAGCTGTAGGACTATTCACTTCATCATTAATGCCTAATATGACAGACCCAATGGCACAGCAGAATCAGACGGCTAGAGAAATATTGCGAGAAATGAAAAATTCTATGTTGAGTTATGCAAAGAATTTTGCCATGCTTGGTGCTGTGTTTTCTGGGGTAGAATGCTGCATCGAAAGTGCAAGAGGAAAATCTGATTGGAAAAATGGAACATATGCAGGAGGTGTCACTGGTGGACTCATTGGTTTGAGAGGTATATTCTGAAAGTACTTTATTTTGCACACATCATTAATGTTATTAGTTCTTCTTAATTGTAACATATCAAGATTTTAACTCATAGAAGAAAACAAATTGGATATCAACAACTTGCAAATCATATTAATTATAAAAAATAAGTTCCCATAAAAATTATTACATATACCTAAAAAATAACATTTTTATACTAAAGAAACATTTAATAATTAACTTATTTTCAGGTGGTTTAAAGGCTGGTGTGTTTGGGGCTGCGGGATTTGCTGCCTTTTCTACAGTAATCGACTACTATATGCACCAGCGTGGATAATATATGAGAATAATTAGTTTATTTTTTGTGATATGTGTAATTAGTTAATAAATTAATTAAATAATTGTTATAGCTCTGATTTATCCTATTGTGGTTTATAAATGTATCTTTAAGTTTAATAAGTATAAAAATCAAGGTTTTAATTCTCATGATAATTATTAAATGTGTGTCATAATGCAAAACAAAAGAAGTACATACTTAAAAATATATTGTAAATAGCAAATTTTTATTTCTTTGTTTAAAAATATTTGAATATAATTGTATTTAATTATTATTCAATCATGATCAGCCCTTATTAATGTTCCACTGCTGGGCACGGGCCTCCCTCAGTATGAGGGGGATCAGGCCATAGTCCGCCGCGCTGGCCTAGTGCGTGTTGGCGGACTTCACATGTCTTTCGAAAACTTGCTAGGTTTTCTCAGACATGCAGGTTTCCTCACGATGTTTTCCATCACCGTGAGACAAGTGGTAATCATGATATAAATGATTCTCACATGAAAATATCAGAGGTGCGAGACCCGGATTTGAACCCGTATCACTCGGATACGGAAAAATTCTTTTTGTGTTGGATAGTCCGTTTATCGAGGAAGGCTATAGGCTACATCACATCACGCTACGACTAATAGGAGCGGAGCATTAATGAAAAATGTTGCAAAAATGGGAAGGACGGACGTTACAATAGTAATCTATGCGCGCGACTCAGAAAAAATTTGGTTTCTGGTCTTTAGAAAGCGTGCGAAGCCACGGGAAATGCTAGTAATATATAATAATATAAAGTTTCGGTGTCGCGATGTTGGACCGCAATGAACTCCAAAAGTACATTATTCGATTTTAATATAATATATATTTTTTATGTGTTTTTTGTTCGGAAAGCTAGAAACGGCTAGCCTAAGCCAATGAGCTATATAACATCATTGCTTAAGCTATGAATTCTATACCCACGCAATATAAAAAAATATATGAGTGTGAATTGTGAAATAAAAGTTATAAGCGCTTGGTGGGTCCACTATTATTAGTGTTAAGTATACTTTATAGTAATGGCAAGCTTAAGTAACTAATAATAATTATACTAAATAAAAAAAAACATGCAATCAGTAAATTCTATCTAATAAAAATGATATCATTCAAAGAATATAATTATTTAGTTAAAAAACCTAAACATTTATAAAGTAGCAACACCAACTTATACAACAAAAAAAAATAACGACCGAAAACGGAAAAACGAAAACGTTACGCGTGTGCTGTGTGCGTGATTGATTTTTACTTATATTTCTTAAATTATGTATTGAAATGTGTGATTTCTTTTATTAAACTAGTTAAATATTATACAAAGTAGAAGTAGAAGTAAATAATTTTATAGTGCGTTATATTATATTGTTAAAATGAAAGATCCTTTTGTGAACGACTCGGGTATCGATTCTCCCTCAAGAGATAGTTTAAGAAATATCGAGGGATGTTACAATAAGAATATTTTTAAAGGCAAATCTTTTGCCAATTCACGCCGTGCCTTGCAATCGGGGGCTGAAAAGATCTCACGGACATTTAAGAGCGTTAGGAATACTTTCGGCAATTTATCACAGGTACTTTTTTTATTTATTCATACGAAATGAAATAATGTGATCCCAGCCAATAGTTGTATTAAAAAGTTTTAAACCATAGGATAATAAATCTAATTGATAAATATGTCACAAAATATATCATAGAAGTTATTAAATTTTAGACCTCTATAATATTTTTTAACAGTTTTACTTATTTATACTTTTTAATCTTTATCCATAGCATTTTAGACTTAGTGGTAGACGCAGACATAGGCTGACAGAGGTGGGCTCTCCGTGCCGCGTCCCAACAACTCCTGTGACTAAGAAAAAACAGGTAGTATTGTTATTTTGGTCTATATTAATTAAGTTCTTTAATATTCAAAATTAAAAACTTTACAGAAATTATCTAACGTTAGAATGTAATGGAAGTTTTGAAGATAACAACAATTCAAACAGCTATGTATTAACATTTAATAAAAATAAATACATGAATTATTATGTTACATACAAAATTGATATATACAATACTCATACTATTCAATTCAGAATAATTACAATACTCTTCACTTTATCCTAGTTTATGTAGTACTTATTTAATTTATCTCTGTAGGATTTGCTTGCTAAAACTTTATAGTCCAGAAAATTACTCATGACAATGTATTGTAATTTAGTTTTTTCATAATTTCATCTGATTGTTATAATAAATGTGATACTTTGGATAAATGGATGTCTTATACTTAATTACACAAGAATAGCTAAATGGATCTGAATGAAATTTAGTTGTACAGTTCCCATGTTGAAATAGATTTGTTTTTATTTTTATAGTCGCTAGTAATTATATTTTAATATTACTCATATTTATGTTTTTTTATTTGTAGATGTTGGGTAGAAGTCCTACAAAACTCTACAGTCCCTTTGGTATAGAAACACCTCATAACCGTGACTTCAGGATGTCTCCTTACATGCCCGACACTCCGGAGCATGGGTAAGTTTATTTTTTTGTTATTTGCTTTGTAATAATTATTTAGTATAGGTACATAACGGGAAGAGGAAAATATTGGCAATGACAAGGTGGGCATTAAATGAATAGTCCCCTAGTATTCTGACTTCATGTTGAGATATCACAATCTCTTGAAAATTTAGTGGAGCTGGTTCAAATCCAGGTCTCTGACCTCTAATATTTTCATGTGTGTGTCAATTTTATGTAGGCTTGTCTTGAGAAAACTTAAATGTTTGAGAGAACCTAACAAGCAACCCGCACTTGGCAAGCTTGATAGACAATGGTTTGATCACCGTGATATTGAAGGAAGGCCCATGGGGAAGAAGCCCAGAGTCGGAACGTTGGTGGTGTCGCCTCACTGCTCGCTCCTTCACCTTAACTTCTCACCACTCGTGTCGAAGTATCGCCACATCGCAGTTTGAGAGTGACAGGAATAGAGGGCATAGGTATTGTGTGTGTGTTTCACTATAATATATCCTTGCCCGAAATGGATTAGGAGGCCATAATTTATACTTGTGATATTTACTAGCATATCCGCTCACGTTTTTAAGACCGGAAACTCGGATTTCTTAAAGATGAAATGCTTTCCGCTAGTAAAAAGTATATGATATATAACCTGGATAACCATCTATTATATTACTAAATTTCAGCAAAATAATCATTGTGTTTTTCGAGATGCAGCCACGGACTGACAGTCAAATATTCTAAAAACTATTGATTTCCACCATGAACGAATAAACTATTCGTTCATAATTTCCACTATATATTGATAAGACTAGAAATAATGGCTATTTCATAATATTTTCTAAAAAAAATTCTTCATACAGATTCGACCAAGGTAGAATTTTATTATAATATGTATAGGCTAATAATTGAATTTCTTTTTTCTTCAGATTATCTCCAAAACGACGCAAAGGCGTAACCCACTCCTGGCATATTTTGGCGAAAAAGCGACCGCGGGCGCTTTTCCCGTAACATAAAAACATACATACATTCATTACGGAATATCCCACCGCTTAATATAAGTAAATTTGCTTTTTTTATTACACTGACATTGATTTCGCGCCTAAAATTAAATATGGCGGCATTTTGAAAATGACAAATAAAATTTTAGTTAAAGAAAAATTTGAATTTAGTTAACGGTGATTGTGCTTTAAAGAATTTTAGCCTATTTCTAGTTTTAGGCGTGAATAAAGTCAGTGAATATTAATACTTAATAGTATTATTTTGTATGGTGCTATGGAGTTACGTGAGCGCTTCTCTAATATATAGGGCTATGGACAGACTGATTGTCAGATTTACAAGTATACATAAAATTTAGCGGTTTTTTAAATATTTCGTTTTTTATTACAGTGGTAGAGTACATATTGAGGGACCATCTATAAAGTGTAAACTTTTACTCAATGTGAAGTAATATAGGTACAGAATTTGCCTACTATGCTAGCATCACAAGTTCTGCAGCGAAAATGTATCTTGGAGGTCATTTTCAAATCAAAATGTGTATATTTTAGCAGTTTATTTTTCAATAAATACCACTAAGGCTCAGGTAGAGAGCTAGTGAATAATGCGATCGGTTCACAATCTCTACTGTTATTAAAAAAATAAAATGTCATTTTTCAGGATTCAGTAATTTTACGGATTTTTGTAGGAAATCTTCGAGCAGTACTTTTATACACAATATACTGTAGTATTGCAATGAGGTAGTATTGGGACTGACTAGTCAGAAATATCTGTCGAATACCAAAATATGTACCACTTTTTGTATATCTCAATACAATAATCTCCATTTTGAATCTCTGAATTTGGGTATAATTAACGTTTATATTAATCGTACTTAAAATTATATGCTATTGTTTGTTTAGGATTAAAGAAATACTTGGTACATTTTTGTTTACCAAAAAAATATTTTTTCACAACAAGCCAGCTACTAGGTGTAAAGTATAAAGACCGTTTTTAATTTTAATTGATGATTGTATTTTATAATTTAGTCAACATTTTTTAAAATCTCCAAATAATATACCTAAAACGCCTTAATAAACATGAAAAAGTGAGAGGGAGATAACAACAGATTATATCTCTTTTTTCTCATATGTCTCACATCGCGATTCGTGATTTTGGTTGGAAAGTTTTATGGCAAAATAAAAAACCAAAAAATAGTTTTTTATGAAAAATTCTGTCTTGCCAATAAGGAATCTGCTCACAGTTAATAGTTAACGACTTATACACGCACAGTATTTGTAATAAGTGCATATCCAGTATTAAATACGCCAAAATGTATCGCTCATATTATGTCTATACAGTATATTTACGCTTCATGTGACAATATTTTGTAGGCTACGCTAATTTAACTTAGATTTAAGATGTAATTCTTAATTTTAATGAAATGATTGAAATGACATTACCTTCATTAATTTAACTTTTGTAATATTCTACATACAAGTACATTATAACTTCTTTATAATTTTTATGTTTGCATTTCATTGGCAGACTTAAGTGTGTAAACAAAACCGGGAAATTAATATTAGTTTTTTTTAACTTATGTTTAGATTTTAAATTTTACCAATGACAAGATAATTGAAATAGAAAATTAATAATACTGTTTTACAAGATTTTATTTAATATAATTTATTTTTAGTATTGCTCAGTTTGCTATAATATGTATTTTGTACGGCATTTAGACAAGTATCGTTTTTTAAAGGCAGAAAAATCGAAGAAGATTAGTTGTCTCAGCTCTTTTTATAACTTATCGATTTCGATATTAATATTTTTGAGGCAAGAAATTCTATGTATCAATCAAATCTACGATGACATGTTTGGCTCAGTATGTAATTGCTGTGCTAAAGGTCGCAGGTTTGAGTCCCACTGGGGTCATTTGTGTGTAGACAAATGAGAGTAGAAGTACTCCAGTTATCAGTGTTTATTTGATAATATTATGTTTTATTTGCTCCATTCATAAAAATAAAACGTATATTTAAACTATTTGAATACTATTCTCAAATAAGAAAAAGGGTGGTGATATTTTACTTACAATTTTTGTCGTTTCAATCATAGTTTTTTATGCATTCATTCAATGAGTGAATGTAAACTTCTATAATGTAAAATCTTATAATCTATTTGATAAAATAATTTTATATTTCTTAAATTCTGCCGGCTCAATAACATTAGCAAATAAAATGTCCACGTTATATTTTAAAAATGTTCCTGTATTTATAATCATATAACTTTTTGCTCTCTTCAGATTATAAAACTTTTAAGTAGTTACTTTTAAATATATTTTTAATATCATTCATAAGACTGAATGTCTACTTACCTTTAGGTATTTTTATTATGTATTATTTTTAATCTGTAGCACTTTTATAGTTTTAATTTGATGGTAGAAAATAAGTCACAGAAACCTATAATTCATATTTTAGAATAATACCTATACATTTTATTATAAAGGATAATAAAAGATAAAATATTACCAAGATTTTAGGATGCATGTCACTTTTGCAGCTTTTATAATAGTAAGATAACTTTTCTTTTACGATCTAAAATTCCTTTAAAATTTAAGGTTCATTATTAACTGCATATGACTATAATTACTAAGCAAATAATGTATAGTTTAAAAAAAAGTATTGTAACTGAAATCACTGCTATTAAAAAAATTGGTTACTAGGTTTTGAAACTCAGCTAAACTAATTAATTTTGTCGGTTTTATTTTACCACTTCCGTCCTTATTGTACAAATTAAAAAATAAAAATTGTTACTTAACTTTCTACCATTAAATTAAAACTATGAGTATATAGATAAATACAGTTCGCGTCACGTAAAAAGAACGCTGGAAGAAAGTGGTGGGCGGTGTGTTTGCGCATCGGTACATTCGCATACGAAATTACTAAGCCTATTCTTTTATTGTTGAACTAGCCTTTCGCTCACGATGTATATTGATTATTGGTAGGTACATTGAAAAATACATTAGATAGTTTGTCAATAAATAGAATTCTATTAATTAATAAAATATGTTTGATTCAGTGTAGAATGTTTAATTTACTAACAAAAAAATTAATTAATTCGTTTAATATATATTTTTTAATTATTAACTGCAATATTATCAGATTCTCTCTTTATAAAACAATATAGGTCAAAAATATTTTTGCATAATTTTTTATATAAAATCATTCGGTTATTAATAACTTTTGTGTGCGCGATGGTATTTTGAACTGACAAACCAATAGCGAGCCGGAAAACATGCGGCGCGTGCCTTGACGTCCCGCGCCCCGCGTCTTACCACCAAATTGGTCGATAAATCGCCTCTGCGCAACTTGACAGCCAGCGTTCTTTTTACATGACGCGAATTATAATTACTTTATTTTATCTGTATTTTCAGGCTATGCTTAGGTAACGTGTATAATGGCTATTTATATTTAATAAACTTTTTTACAAGCAAAATTTGTTTTAATTTTAATTCTAAGTGCACAATAGTTCATTTTACGTCTGCTTTATTACTATGTATTATATTTTAATAATATAACAATATGTAAAAAATTAAAATAAATCAAGTACGAGTAGGTCAGTAGGCTCCAATACATTTTTTTACATTAGAAGTGTTTGAAATTTTAAAATAAGAGCATCTGTATTTTTTAATCTATGTATTTAAAAAAAGATACTACTACCAACTGAATAAATCGACACAACTCCCAATGTACCTTAGATTTAAAAAAAAAATAAAACAAAATCTTATAGTTAAACTTCTTTATAAAAACTTAACATTAACCTTACATTTATGAGTGCTATTTGCACTACAGATGAGGTACCAACAGTTGACTAAAGTCATATTAAAAGATAGATTTAAAACTAGCATGTTCCACAGCTTCACTCGCTTTATTTTTATATATTTAACTTATAGTAAAATATGACAAAAATACATTTTTGGTGTTTATTTTAAACTACATTTGGAATACAAGTTGCCTTGAATACTATTAATATTAGAACATCACTTATTTATGATGAATACCGGAATTTACGAATAGATGGCGCTATCCAAAGGCAGTTTTTTATTTAATTTTTAATAATATAGATGCTAGTGAAGCTGTGGTGACTAATTTTAAAACTAATCTCTACCTTTCAATTACGACTATTTTTATACATTGTTCACTTTTACATGTTCTGCTTAAAATATCGTAAATATATTTATTTTATATAAAACACTATTTGTAAAGCAGTTTTTTAATATGATTGTAATAAAGGTTAAGTTACTATGCCTTCGTCAATTTATATTCTGTAATAAAAAAATAATTCTTGAATGGCCTTAGAAAAAATCGTACATAGTAACTAAGAAGCTGTTGACTACTGTATTTTTGAACATTAATTTATTAAAATCATATTCTCAACTAAATCAGATTTGCAAGGACCTGTTATAGTGGATGAAAATTGTAAGAACGAGTTAGAATAATGTCATGATAATCTAAATAATAAAAAATGTTGATCTAATCTGTGTTTTTTTCACAGACTAAAATTATCTCACATATAATTAGGCAATGTCATGTGTACATATTTAACTTAAAAAAAATATTTCTGCCTTTAATACACGAGGCAACGTTATTTAAAGTTTGAAATCTAAACAAAAAATAATATAAGCTTGATTTAAGCTTAATACTTTTGGCGAGAATCGAACCCGCGAATTACGCCTTGATATAGTAGGATCATTACGATATGTCGTTAAAAATGAAAATACATATATTTTTGCTTCCGTATGTCTAAAGAAGGTAGTATGCATATTATGTAGTCATTTATATAGTAAAAACTAGACACAATAAGCGTCTTAGTGCCCTCATAAAGAGAACACATTTTCAGATCGCGTTTTGTAGTGATTTTCAGATGACAATATTAAAAGGCAAGTAGTTTCGTTTAAAAACTACTGTGTTGTGCGTAAGTTCAAAGTTTTTAGGAAAATCATAGTTTTAATTTTATCCTGTGGATTGTTTGATTTATACAGAAATGTGTATCTAAGTATGTACTAAATCTTTAGTTTTTTTATCTATAATAAGAGATGGAATACCTGTTTGCATGAGAAAGAAAGAGATATCAAATTTACTTAAATTGGTACTTATTTACTGCTATTGGACAGGTCATGACTTAGTAATAATTTATTTTATACGAAAAAAAAAACAGTTTAAAACAAAAGCCTCAGAAAAATTCAATGATTTATTTACAAAAGAAATCTATAAGCTATTATAGACTACAGGCCCGTGTTGAAAAAATTATGGGTCATTTGAACCACCAGGTGACCTATCTAGAACGATATAAGAGCATAAAATAATAAGATTCAGCACTATGCCGTCACTTGTAAGCTGTCCAACTGAGTGCAGGTGAGAATTCAAAAGTACAGGTAGAGTGAGTACATTTTGGTCATATATTTTTGTACGGCATTCTTACCATCGATATATCCATGAAAAATAATAAGAAAGCGCGCAGTGCCGTAAAAAAATGGTGCGCCACAAAGTCGGTAATTTTTTTTGATTTTCAGACAAATTCCAGGGTAAATTTGGTCATTTCATTCTGTACGGCATCAGTTTTATACTGTTTCAATACAGCTTCTAATCCATTATTCCGCAACGCCGTACAAAAATCATGCGACAAGGGGAAAAAATCGAGGGTTGCAACAGCCCCTCTTTCGGTGGTTCGGGGGGTGATTTGAAACAACATAAAATTAATTTATTTTGAAAGTATTTTATGCATAGATAATATTTTTTTACATGCCGTACATTTTCGTTGGTCCAAAGATTGGTTCAATTTTTGTGTTATATATACACACCCTTTCACTTCAGTTAGACGTCATAATGATTTTATCATATTATCAATTGTTCTCTTCAAAAATATGTTAATACCGTACAGTATCAGATGGCCATAAAGTTTACACCCTTAAAATGGTAGCGTCATTTTCATCAGCCTAAAAGATATGGTCTGCATTAAAATGTACGGCATAATGTTTTCCTAATTTATTTATGTTAATACTATTTAAAACAAGGGATAAAATGTAGAAAACTGCTATATTTCATTAATCTATGATATTTAAACTTTTGCAATAATTTGCAAAATTTCAGTTTTTGTATTTCTCTATAATTTTTATTAGAACAGTTTCTTTTGAACGGCAATACTATATAACAATTGTATTTTACAATATCATGTTAAAAAAAAAGTTCCCGTACAAATCATAAGGATCAAATGACTTTAGCCTTTAAAAATCAAGGATACGATGAAATTAAGATAATTATTGGTATGCATTCAAATGAACAATCATTTTTTGACGGCATTATTTTTAATAGTACTTTTGAGTGCTAGATAATGTTTTGGAACCCAAGCCGTACTTTTTCAAATCACCCCCTGGACCACGGAAAGAGAGGGGGTTGCAACCCTCGATTATTTCCCCTTGTCGCATGATTTTTGTACGGCGTTGCTGAATAATGGATTAGAAGCAGTATTGAAATAGTATGAAACTGATGCCGTACAAAATCAAATGACCAAATTTACCCTGGAAATTGTCGGAAAATAAAAAAAAATTCCGACTTTGTGGCGCACCATTTTTTTACGGCACTACGCGTTTTCTTATTATTTTTCATGGATCTATCGATGGTAAGAATGCCGTACAAAAATATATAACCAAAATGTACTCACTCTACCTGTACTTTTAAATTCTCACCTGCACTCAGTTGGACAGCTTACAAGTGACGGCATAGTGCTGAATCTTATTATTTTATGCTCTTATATCGTTCTAGATAGGTCACCTGGTGGTTCAAATGACCCATAATTTTTTCAACACGGGCCTGTAGTCTATTACTATAAAAATGCAAGTTTGTATGTGTTATTGAAAATTGTATGAAAGTCTTTATATTCTCTTTTATGTAGAAGCAATTAAGAATGTAAAAACAAAATAATAATAAAGTCAATAGGTTCGTAGAAATCTAGTCCACATATAATCTAAGACCTAACATAGGTTACTCTTAGGTACCTAGTGACTCATCCGAGGGTATATACTAAATACCTAGCTTAATAGGTATTAAATACCTTCATCAATATAACACATACAATAATCTTCTTTAACAAAATGTCATAACAAACAACAAAATATCGTCTCGGTACTTATTTGTCCAACTGAGCAAATTAATATTTTTTTTAAACAAAATTAATTAGGTTAGATCTATAATACATAATATTATCTATACTTAAAAAAAATATCGATGCTGTAATTTGAAATTCGACTAACTCTATTTCTTCGTTTTTGGGGGGCAATAAAAAAGTTACTATTTCAATAAGAATTTAGAAAACATGAAATTTTAGATTATCTATATATATAATAATGAAGGTTGCTAAGCGCAAAGCTCGAGGATGGCTCAACCAATTCAGCCATTTTTTTTTGTATGGCCTTTAAGGGCTTTAAATTAAGGCACATGGAAGGCACATTAATAATAAAAAAAATTTAAAGTTTGTAAAAAACTTATAGGTACTAAACGGAGTACCTTACGTACCCGAGCGAAGCGAGGGTGAATCGCTAGTTTAAAAATGAAATTCTTAAAGAACTAAGTTTATTTTTCCTACAATAAGTATCTATTAATGAAATCTTATTTTTAGTGACCTTGAAAACTCGACTAGGAGTTATCCGTCTAGAGAATTAAAATATCGATATGTTTATAAGTATAAAAAATAATGTTTTCTTTAAGTAAATCTTTGTACTGTCTGTAACAAGTATTAGTTTGGACAAACAAGCACAAAGGAGACGACATGTTAATATACCCTCATTTAGTCGGCGTACATAGATAATTAAATAACTCAAATTTTCTACTTTCGAGTAAATCGCGGTTTACTAAATTTCCCATTTTATTAAGTTACATTGACTCAAAAAAAATCTTTAAATCTTTAGTACTCAGCCCTTTTCAACCGTCAACGTCCCACTCTTCAATACGAGGGGATCAGGCCATAGTCTGACACCCTGTCATAGTGCGGGTTGACAACTTTACTGATCAAAAATCATAGTTATTGATGTATTTATTGAGTTAATTATTTTTTCTACTGTTAAATGTTAGTTTTGACATATTCTTTTTACTAATTGGGATACAAAAATGATTATTTTTTTGAAGCGGGACAATATATGAAAACGGTTGTTAGACCATATTAAACGAATAACGAATTAGACGGGATTTTTGAATGCGGTTGTTTTGAAAATTATTTAATATCAATCAAAAAAAACATCAGTTATTTAAATACGCCGATTATTTTAAGGTGCTTAGAACACTTGAATTTATTTTATATCAAAGAATATGGCAGAAAACAGATGGCCAAGACGAATGTAAAGAAGTAAGTAAAAAATGTTTCTTCTCACGTTTTAGACAGTTCGAGTAGCCACTTTGGTTTAAACTTATTTTCACTTCACTTTACTTCACTTATACACTATATTTCACGTTGTCCTTACCTAATAGAATGGTCCGTTTCTCCGTAGAAATTTCTGGAACAATTTTTATTGTTTTTTAAATCTGGAGTGATATTTAAATTAAAGAAATATATTATGTACATTCCATTGCAAGTCAATAAAATATACTAATGTACAAGAGGCGGCTGATAACTTATTATAACTGAGTCTAGTATAGATAAAAAACTTAAAATAATATAAGGTTTTTGCAGTATAGTCTCATACACTATTTTTATTTTGATAGTAACCAGCTTCATTGGTTCTAAAATGATCATTTATTACAGCTCACTTCTTTCTTTCAAATCTTAAAAAAAAATATAATGCCTATATTAGACTATTGAGATAATTTACACAACTGTTTAAAGACATCAATTAAAAAAAACATAACGAGTTTAGTAAACACTACTTTATGACTTTGACATTTATTTTGGCGGGCTCCATCTATATAATTTTTTAGTCTGTTCGTACTTGATATTAAAAACTTTTTGATTTGCTTTTCCATATACAGTAAAACATTCTTACGTTATTTAATATTAATAAAAAACTTACTCTAGGAGGTCCTCCAAATTTTTGATCAGATCTTCTTTTATACGCCGGCCGTAATGGCGGCCCCATTTGCGTATTTTTTAATAACGGTTTTTTGTTCCACCTTTTGAAATTGCTCCCCGAATATTGGTCTTCATTCTCTGAAGAACTTGAATTTAGTACTTCATTGAAAAGTCTTAGTTTATTAAGATCTATTGTTCTTGTGAATTTTGCGTCAGCATGAACTTTATTCTGTAAAAAATTCATGATAACAATCTTTTCTATATTAACTCATGCATTTTATTGCTACTTTGAGACAGTGGTCCAGTAAGAATGTCCACGCTTGGTAAGCTTAGTGTAGGTTCTAATCCGGGTCTCGCACCTCTACTATTTTCTTACTCGAATAATGAATCGAGTCTTTTTCGAGTTAGAAATGTAAATTCATTTGTTTTTGAATGAAAACTTCATGAGGAAACCTACATGTCCTAGAGAATGTAACCAGTTTTCGTAACATGTGTGGAGTCCACCAATCCACACTTGATCGGTGAGGTGGCCCATGCCCAGCTACAGGACGTTAGAATACGTATAAAAAATATTTATGTTTGATGTTTATTTTTTATACTGTTTGTATCATGTCTACTCTTAACTCTGATATCTCTGGACATTCCTTTAAATAGGCTGACATAAAAATATTTTTGCGAAAGAAAACATTTATTACTAATCATTTCGGAAAACAGAGCAAAATATTCTATAGAAATATTAAAACTTCTTTTAAAACAACAATATATTTTAAAATAATAATATAAAATTAAAATTAAATATTCTTTCACATGCCATTATGACTTAATACTTATGACTTTTAAAATGCACGTTACAAAGTTACGACACGTTTGGCTCAGTTGTTGCGGTCGCGGGTTCAAGTCCCTCTGGGTATTCATTTGTTAAGCACGAATGTTTGTACTCCTGTCATGGGTGTTTAATGTTTATTTTTATATTATGTATTTATTTAAAGTTATATTTAGATGTAGTATATCAGCTATCTGGTATCCGTAACACAAGCCTCGTAGCTTACCACGGAACTAGATAGTCCATTATATATATGATGAGATACTAGTTCCGTGTATAATATTAAAAAAAATAGATTTAGGACAATTTGGATAATTAAAAAGAAGACCTAAATATACTCACCGCACTATCTAATCTGTTGGTGGTATCTGGTGAATATCTGATATCTTTGTCAGAATATCCTGAATTACTGGATATCCTCTCGGATTCGTTCAGCGGTGATTCGTAGCAATTCACTCTAAGATTCTTGGAACATTCTTCTTTGAATATACAAAATTCTGCATGCAATTCTTTATTCGAAAACAACAACTGCTGTTCAAACGAGGACATCATTGGATAGGAAATAACGCTTATATCTGTCTTTTTTATAAGTTTAAGCAACGCCCGCGCCAATAAGTCGTCGTAAGGCAAAATACACACTCGTTCTAGCACATTGTTTGCCACATCACTATTAAAAGTCCTGCCAAAGTCGTACATAAAATTCGTTAAATTAATAAAAACTGTTTTAAAGCGGGCAAAGTTTTGAGATTTTGCCATCGTATTCATGAATACATCGCATAAGAGTACGTTGGCTTTGACTCTGTACTTGAGTAGATCTATGAAACTGCTCAAATCTATATTGTTCAGATACAGCAAAGTTATTTCTATTGCGTCTATGGCTAATAAATTATCCTGTTTCGAATTGCTACTTGCTCTCGTGACGAAGTCCAATGTCATTTCGATCACACATCTTGTTAGTTTTCGACGAACACAATCTTCGATAAAGCATATTCCATATAGCCATCTTAATGTCGGCGAGTTCCTGAGTAACATGAATTCTTCTTGAAACTCTTGGTCATTTATTTTCTTCAGTCTTTGTTTAATATATTCTTGATCGTAAAACTTATGGGGAAATTTGCAAATTATATTTTTGCAAGAAGACACTAGATTAAAAAAGCAAACGCCTCTGAAAACGATGCTGTTCACTCCATTTCTTGGTTTCAATGACGATCTTAAGATAGAATCATTTTGGACCAAATTAGGTGTACTTTTTTCTAAAACATTTGGATCATCACAAGTAGACATGAAAATAGCCTCTTTACTTGTTGAAGACTTTGATTTTTCTACTTCGCTTCTATTCTCATAGCAAGTCCCTAAAGGAGAATCGGTGTAAATTTGTGTGTCTAAATTTGCCTTATTTAAATTTTTGTTCTCTGTGGTAATATCGTTATTTTCGCGATACATGGATGTTGAATCTGCGTTTGATTTCTCGCAGACCGTTTCATTCACATTTTCGGAATTATTTATTTGAAGATTTTTAATTTTTGTCGGTTTATACGTTATTTTTTCGGGTTTCTTAAATACATCTTTGATTGGTAAAGGAACATATTCATCTACGTTATGTTCTCGAGGTTTTTGAGTGCAATTTCGTGGGGTATCCATGTCGGTTATGCTTTCGGCATATAGAGATAGAGCGTCGTCCTCGTCGTTATATGTGTTGTTATGAACAGGTTTATCTTCCGAATAATTTGATTCTCTTTCGTGATCTTTTAAATTTTCTTCTTCATTATTATTGACAGATTTATCTAAATTAACATTACTTTCTTGTTGAATTTCACCATTTTCATTTTCACTTTCATCTATATTGGATGTATGGTCTGATAAAAGCTTAGTTATATTCTGACAGTGCAAAATTACATCTCTTTCTTCATACAAAAAGTTTTCACTGAATAACTTATCCTGAAACGATTTTATATCACTGTTTGCATTTCTGTCGGTGTTACCTATCCAGTTAATAATTTCCAAGTCAAAATTCTTTAATTTTGACCCCAATTTTTCTAAAGCGGTCATTCCTTTGCTTGTATTCTGAACGTTTTGGGGTTCTTCCTCTTCATCGGAGCTAGTCTCTGATGATGAAGAGGACAAATTAGGTACGACAAAATTAGTTTCATTTGCTACATCAGTAACATTTACTGGTAGATCATTAATAATATTTTTTTTAATGTTTTCACCTAAAACACTATTACCTACATTATTATCATCACTTTTCTTACCCTGATCAATATCAGTGAGTTTGATCACAGGAATTTTGTTGTCTATTCGAAAGAAATCTTTGGATGAGACAGTAACACAAGTTGATGTGCTAGAACTAGATATGTCTTTAGTCCACGAAAGTTCTGAGCTTGCAATAGAACATCTTCTTGTATTAAGCGAGTTCTTTTTCTTACAAATATTCGAATAGACAGTATCAACTTTAGGTTCTTCTGGAACTATTTCTTTTTCAATAGTTTCAACAGTTGCTTTTTTCCGAGGTTTGGGCCCAGGCTTTTTTCCAGTTTTTCGATTTGGAGGCAGTTCACTTTTAGAAATATTATTTGAAGTTACTTGGCTATTTTTTTCACTTGATTTCTTAGCACCTGTAACTATAAAGCGACACTCATACGATTAAATATAGCTCTAAGCCTTGTAAATATTTAATTCTTTAAAATCTATTTTATGAATTATTAATTACGGTAGGATTAATATTAGACACTAATAAAAGTTTTTACTTATTGTGTCAAATCAAATATGTAGTTTCCAAGTTATACAAAAACTAGTGTTCACATAGACAGATATTTTTATATATATATAATATATATAAGCTACATTATTGTAAGTGTTCATCGAAATGTTGTTGTGTGAAGACTACCAGACATATATAAATACATTCTCACAAACAGACGCATTTATCATATTCGGGAGAATATCTAATAATATAGATTAACAAATTTGATCTAAATTAGCAAAATCATTTATATAATATTGGAAAATTGAGTAAACTATACTTATCTAGACATATTCATAAAATTTTTGTGTCTGTTTGTACATTCAAATTAACAGCTTTTCACAAAACGCATATGAAAGTATACACAGTATTGACATCAAAAAATGTATTTTTTTGTCTGTCTGTCTGTTTGTTCTGGCTAATCTTAGAAACGGCTGGACTATTTTGACGAGACTTTCACTCAGATGGCTAATTTTAAAAGGAATAACTTGAGCAACTCTTATTTTATTAAAAAATTATAAAAACCGTTAAATTAATTCAAACTTACGCCCAGAAAAACGAAATATTGCCTATATTTGCTAGTTCATTATAAATGTAACAGGACAAAAATAAGTCATAGATACAATATTTTTTAAAATCATTCATTAAAATGTCACATATTTTACCTGATAAAGGTTTCTTAAAGGTTCTTTTTCTTTTGATAGGGGTTGGTATTTTAGATTCTTCCTTGTCACTTTCTTGTGTTATTTCTGAAAGTTACCAGATTTATTTATTTTTTAATCTCCATTTAAAGAGCTTAGTCGCTACATATGCAACTATGATGCTCGCAGAGATTTTAACTTACAATTATAATAAATATTCTAATAAATTTTAAATACTTTAGTTATTAAGATCAAAGCAGACAAACATAAAAAATAGAATATTTTATTATTCATTTAAAAAAGAACTAATTCAATAATATTGTTGTGTAGAAACAACATTTTGCTATGCATAGTTCTTAATATTGAAATCTTTTATTGAAAGACATTCGCAAATTGCTGCTGGCATCACATTTCAATCTTTAAACTTTTATTAAAATATGTTGTTAATGTTGACAAAAACTATATTATTCTTCTTCTTCTTCTTCACAGCCCATACACATCCACTAGTGGGTGCCCATGCCCATGCTTCACTTTTTCTGCTTTATAAAATATTATTATAACTATCTAAATAAAAGTTAATATTTAATAAGAAATATAAATTAATATTTATAATGCACTAATGATTATGAATAAAGAAATAAATACTTGTTAGTTAGCTACAAATAAATAAATTTATAGATAAATATTTTGGGACACTGGTGTGTTATAAGTAAATTCTAAGGAATTAAGCCCACAACCACTGGCATAGCTGTAGAGTAACTACAAATTGAGCCAAACATCATCAGAATTTATAAAGCAAACCTTTAGAATTTTCCAGTACGGCATCATTACACTGTACACTTTCAATGATAATTGTATTTTTCTTAGCAACAGCTCTTCTCTTATTTTTTACTTGTAAAGGTTCATCTGAAATTTCTTTTGCCACCTTATCCTTTTTTAGTATTTCTTTCTTTTTCTTTAATACAGGTTTTTTCTTCACAACAGTTTTTTTAATTTTAATCTTATTTATATTTGCTGTTTCAGTTAACTCCTCAATAAGCATTTTTTTCTTAGGAAATTGTCTTCTAACAACTGTTGATTTTACATTTAAAATAAAAACAATTTAAAAAAAAAACAGAAATTTTTTAATTATATTATGACAATAGCTTGTTATTTATCAGCACTGTCTCTAACCTCTAATAAATAGGGGTTGGGTTTACAATCGCTTGGCAGGAGTTATTGGGTGAAACTTATATATATGGTAGTCGTTTATTCACTGATCACAATAATAACACTCACGACACAAGGTAATTTTAGAGAAAATTAATAAAAACTTAATGTGAGAGAGAAGGATAACAATAGGATTCTGTATATGTGAGACAAAGACGTAAGATCATTATGTCAAAAATATGTCGAATTACTTAAATGTCATTGTCAACTATCCTAACGCGGCCATATTTAGTTCTGTGTTTCTATGGACATGTGTGAAAGTGCTTTCATCGTAAATAACATTTTTTTTTCGACTTGGATAACATAGGTTCAAAGGTTAATTTAAATTTTTTTCGTTCTTTCTAGGTAGGTTAGGTTAGGTTAGATATATGACCACAACACCGCCGCGGCGGCGGCCGGCGAGTGCTACATACAAAATTTATTTTCTCATGAAGTATGAATTACCTTGTAATGGGAGTAGTATAGGGATAATAGGGAGCATCTACCCTACCAATTCACTCCCTCCCATTGTCATCGTCCTGCCAAGCGATTGTAAACTGCTACCATAAATAGTTATTATAAATAAGCTTATTTACTATACCTTCATTGGCCAGCATAATTTTCATATCTTTCTTCCCCAGCATTGGAATTACATCTCTAGCCGTGTCTTTGACATTATCTATTAATGAAAGATTAAAGGGATTAATAATTACAAACAATAATTTGCACGCTTTGAAGCCATTAACAAGAGAATTGAATTAAATTACATACAATAACGTATAAACATTAATTTTACATATAAACATTGTTCTTACTTGGCACATATTGCAGAGGAATTGTTACTTTCATTTCTGGGTTATTTTTATCAGCGAGACTTTTCTTGGTACGGGTTCGCGAAGGTTTTGATTGATCAGATACTCTTGGCACTTTTTTAGGTGGCATTTTTGTAAATTATTGTTTTCTTAGCGTACTAAAGTTCCAACTACAGCATCTCAAGTCATGTTAAATAAACAGTTACATAATATAAAGTAGTATAATGAATTCAACTTTGCTTCATCAGCAAGTTAAAGTAACATGAGAAAATAAAAATTAAGTAAACCTCGTAGTTCAACGAAATTTATTTGTGACATTTATATAGTGTTGCCAACTTCAAAATAACTTTCACAAAAAACGTTTAATAAGCAGTTTGAAAATATTTTCTTATTTATCGATAATCGATATCCACGTGGGTTAGTAGTTTTATAAGCGTTATTATATTAATAAGTTAAAAATATTTTATGAAATATGCAAAAAAACCTTCTACAAACTTAACCTACTTTCGTCATTACAATGCAAAATTAAATACAGAACTATGTTACGTCTGCTGCTCCTAAAAATAACGAAACAATTAACAAAGTCAAACTAACAAAACGTTAAGCAATCATGCTAGCAACACATTTTTAGTCACCTGCGACCACAGAATACAAATACTCCTAACGGAGCCTGCGACTTTTAATAGACCAAAAGACCCCATTTAAGGTGAATTTTATAAAGATGAAAAAAAAAGTATATAGCTTAAAAGTACTCAAAAATATTTTGGTATTCATATATTCAATAATTTAGTTTCTAATTTCTATGGCAGATTTATACATAATACATATGGCAATTTTATATTTGCATTTGTAAATTGAGAAGGTCACTGAGGTTACTAATGTCAAAGCAAGGGTAAAATCTCGATAGGTAACTTGTAATTTTACCGGCAAATTAATATAAAAATACGCTTTCAAAATGCCTGCAAAGTACAAAATTGTTATGATCCGCCATGGTGAGAGTGAATGGAACCAAAAAAATCTTTTTTGTGGCTGGTACGATGCTGACCTCAGTGACAAGGGTAATGGATAAAGTTAAAATTATTATGCTGTTATACACTGTTAGGATTTATGCTAAGAATTTGTCTTTTAGTTATTTTTTGGCTATGTATATCGGTAATAAAATGAAATTCTATTAATATTTTAGTATAAAGTATTTTTAACTAAATATAACTTATTTTCTCTGAACTTGTCTTGGTTGTTAATTATTTTAATTAAATTCATTCTATTTCAATTCATGTGTTTAGGTCGCGAAGAAGCCGTCTCCGCTGGTAAAGCTTTAAAAGCTGAAGGTTATCAATTCGATGTAGCTCATACATCAGTTCTAAAACGTGCACAGATAACTTTGAATAGTATTCTTCAGGAATTGGGTCAGACTGACATCCCAATTAATAAAACATGGCGCTTGAATGAAAGGCACTATGGTGGACTTACTGGCCTAAATAAAGCTGAAACAGCAGCTAAATATGGTGAAGCACAGGTATTTATTTATTACCTACCTACTATTATTACAAGTAGTAATTTATAACAATTAACATCATATTATTACTAATTTTAAAGTAATAAAAATTTTAATAGATTAAGTATTATATATTTTAGTAACCATTAAGTACCTAATATTTTAGTTTATAAAACTGATAGGTACTATTTGATCTAGTTATTTTTAAAATTTTGTTAAATTATATGTGATATACATATTATAAAAAAAAACTTTGTTTTCAGGCACTATTTATATTTCATAAAAAAACCATTACTTATTTCAAAATTTTTATGTCATAGTGTATTAACCCCTAGAGCGTCGGCCTCCGTTTTACGAAAAGGCTTGAAGCGTCGGCGTAATTTCAAGGACGTTTGATAGATAGGGTAGACCTTCGGAAAAACGATGAATTCGTTGATATGTATATATTAAAATGGTATAAATTATACCTTCCCGGCTTCGTTATGAGTTTATCTAACTATTTATATAATTTAATAAGCAAATAAAACTGACCTTATCTCGCAGTGATGTAATATATATTTTTTTAATTTTAAATTATTTTTAAATTAGGATGCATATGCTGAGCCGTCGACGCCTCGAGCCTTTTGTCTTATGATCTTACGGTGTATCGTGAAACGCTCGAGGGGTTAAGAGTAAAATGTTAATATTACTTGTGGTTTAATATTAAGATTTTGTAAACTTAAACCAGGTGCAAATATGGCGTCGTAGTTTCGATATTCCCCCTCCAGCTATGGAGAAAGATCATCAATATTATGACAACATTGTCAATGACCCACGCTACGCTGGTGACCCAAAGCCTGAGGAATTCCCCATGTTTGAGAGCTTAAAACTAACTATTGAGAGGACTCTGCCTTATTGGAATAATGTTATTGTTCCTCAGGTATGTTTATTCAGTAATTATATTTAAAAAAATGATTTATATTTTTTTCCATATGCTACCCTAAAGACTTTGCCACCCTCATTCTACATTTGGTCACCCCATTTTATAATTAGGTTAGAAATATATTACATAAATATACTTTTAAATGTTCAATTATTTTTGAAATGGAAGTAGGTATGATATAAAAAACTAAATGCTTATTATGGCTTGTACTTTAACTTTTTTATAAACAAATATATTACATGTAACTATATTTTTATTTATTTAATTATATACTTTAATGCATTACATATTTTCAGATAAAAGAAGGAAAGAAAATCATCATTGCTGCTCACGGCAACAGTCTTAGAGGCATTGTTAAGCATTTAGATGGTATATATATATAAATAAATTATGTAAAATTTAATATTATTACTAATTAAATACAACAAAATGTTACTTCTGCCATATTGGACAGTTGACCTCGTTCGTACGTTGTTTAAGTATGTCCTGTCCATTCCTGAGTAAGCTTGAATGTCTTAAAAGCAATTCAAAATTGTTAGGTTTTTTGTGGCAGGTAATAGGTTTGTTACTCTGTAAGAACATAGTCCTTAACTATGTAATCACTACATAGTATAAAACAAAGTCGCTTTCTCTGTCCCTATATCCCTATGTACGCTTAAATCTTTAAAACTACGCAACGGATTATGATGCGGTTTTTTTTAATAGATAGAGTGATTCAAGAGGAAGGTTTATAAGCATAACTAGCGCATTCCGCGGCTTTGCCTGTGCTAAATCTAGGGAAGAACCCAAGCAGGCGACGGTGAGTCGCTAGTAATATGTATAAGTCTAGTTAAAATTGATTTAACAATTACATTATTTATTGAATACTAGCTGACCCGTGCCCACTTCGTTGGGCATAATATTAATAATCCTTTTTTAGTTCACTCTGTACTAAATTAAAGTTCAAATAATTTAAATTATTTTATTAATATTAAAAATTAAACTAATAGATAGTTTATTATTACTAATATTAAAAAACTACTTTTTATCACTTAAATATAAAAGTTAGACATATGCTGTCGTTGACTTTTTTGTAGGCATTTTTAAGCTCCACATCTTTTCTCTAGAACTCAAAAATATATCTTTCATAGTTAAGGCAGCGTTCGTAAGAAACGCTTTCATTCGACCGTTTTTCTCCGATTCACTTTGCAAAACGGACTACCACGTAAAAGCCTTTTTATTTTTCGGTTTTTTATATAACCTATGACACTCAGCAATAATGTGGCTTTCTATTGGTGAAAGAATTTTTAAAATCGGTTCAGTAGATCCCGAGATTACCCCTTACAATTTAACAAATAAACAAACTTTACTTCTTTATAATATTAGTATAGAAGTATAGATTAATAATTAGAAAGACAAGAAATTGTATTGATCTCAGTTATAATAAAATTGAACAAATTGTTAAAATATATATTTTTTTATTTTGTCATATTTTTTAATAATATCTACTTACCCTATAAAAGCAATTGTGAATGAGTGGGGTGTGAGGGTATAGGCAGCTCCTTACTGACATATGTATTTCTTTTATAGATTGTCAGGAAACAGTTTTAAGGCTGACAAGTATACCTAACTTGCCAAAAGGTCGAACATTTAAACAACAAAACTAAATTTTAAATTGATATTTTTGAAAATCCATCCTATAGATGTTTTATACATGGTATTATTACATAGTATATTTCCATTTTTCAGAACTTTCCGATGCTGCCATTATGGAATTGAACCTGCCCACTGGCATTCCATTTGTCTATGAATTGGATGAAAATATGAAACCAGTAGACTCAATGGTCTTCCTTGGTGATGAGGAAACAGTCAAAAAAGCCATGGCTGCAGTTGCAGCTCAAGGAAAAGCAAAGTGAAGTACATATTAAATGAGAAAAAACTAGAAATATGGCACTGCAGCTATAACTTTAATGATTTTTTCTTAAATAAACATCTAGTTCATATTTTGTTGATTCAAAATATAAGTAAAAATGTATAAATTGTGTCTATAGTGCTTTAATAATAATTACTATGATGGAATTTAACAAAAATTATTTATTTAGTCAAAATAAATATCGAATCTGTGGACATGTCTGAAGTGAAAAGAGCTTTTGTTTACTTTTTTTGGCCATGTCATGTACGTTTAATTTTAGAATATTAATTTATTCAAATAGAATGCATATAAATATATTACTCTATGGTTATTTGTTTTGTTTTTTTTTCATCCCTACATTTATCTATATACAATGGAATTAAATTAATTTTAACTTTTTTAATTTTACTTTCTTTATTGAAATGTCTGTGGTTTCAAAATAAATACTTTCTCTTTCCATCTATTTATGGGTGAGGCCAAACGAGCGTAATTTTGTGAGTCGCAGAATTTCGGTCGCGTAATTTCTGCTGCATTCGGTTTCATACAAAAGTCCAGTTCATGCCATACAGCGACGCAAAATGAGTTGTGTGCCGACTCGACTTTTGTATGAAAGCGAATATATTGGTCTGTGTGCATATTTACAACTGTTTATCAGAATGTAATAGGAATTTGGCTGAAAGATAGGTCTATATAGGACATACTTAAAATCTGGAACCCTAAATATTTATTTAAATATTTAGATTAATTAATGATTTCAGGAAAAGTATTTACTAAAGTATGCCTACAATTGCTAATTTCGTTTGTTGAAATTCAATGAACTATTTGACAGTAGGTACTTGATAAATGTATACTAATATTATAAAGCTGAAGAGTTTGTTTGTTTGATTGGTTGAACGCGCTAATCTCAGGAACTACTGGTTAGATTTAAAAAAATCTTTTTGTGTTGGATAGTCCGTTTATCGAGGAAGGCTGGCTATATTACATCACGCTACGATTAATAGGAACGGAGTATTAATGAAAAATGTTGCAAAAACGGGAAGGGTGGGCATTAGTTTGCGAGATTCCATACCGCGCGACTCAGTAAGAATTTGGTTCTTAAAAACGCGTGTGAACCTGCGAGAAATGCTAGTAAAAATATAAAAACGAAATCAATTGTACTCCATGATTACAACACAAGCTGTGTTGTTGTGTAAAACTTATTCGTCACCCATGCTTGTTATTAAAACTGACTTCATCATAATATTTTTGGATGTTTTATATTGTACTTTGTTAACTCGAATGTTTTTAACTCTTGCCTGTTTGAAACTGGACAAAAACAAACAGATTTTAATAAAACTTGATTGAAATAAATATATGAGTTAGGTAGGTATTTAATTATTCAGTTTTATTGCTTACATTTCAATGGCTATATATATGTCGGAGAATATCTCGCAACCCTTTGATCATGTACAAAATCAAAGTCGCAACCATAAAAATTACGACTTACAAAACCCTCTTCCATAGGCTCTATGTTAATTTAATAACAATAATATTTAAAGTAACCGCTAACACAAACACTTAAAATATTGTGAATTGATACGAATACTTACAAATACACTTTAGGAATCTATTTTTATGCATGTAAGTAGTTTGAATATATAATCGGACATGCACTCGCAACGTAACGTCATCGCAGTTGCAAATTTAAAAAATGCGGACGATTTTTACAACGTTGTAACTTTGGAAATCCTAGCCCATTTCTATGAAACAAATAATATTTCTGTTGGCATTTTATAGTAATACTAGCAATTCCTGCGGCTGCGCTCGTGTTGGTAGTATGGTAAAAATTTAGGGTTATAGGTTTTTTATGCCAAATCATAAAAAAAAACAATATCTGGAGAGAACCTTATCACCTAAGGGAATAAAAGTAGGCTAGGACCTATTCTCAGACCTACTAAATAGTATATGTATCTACACAAAAAAAATTAAGTATAATAATCGGTCGAGCCTTTTCGAAGGAGTTCGATAACAAACACCATAGAGTATATTGATACATATATAATACAAACACTGACACGAGATTTTTTTTTATATTAGAAGACGATTTTGTTGTCTTGGTGTGCCTTGACTTGATTTATTATGTATCTGATACGGTGAAACCCATATCTATGGCGAAACCGATCAGTGCCGGATTCAGGGTCTACAAAAAAGATTTTTAAGGTTTTTAGTTTTATTAGTTAATTTAATATAAAACAAATCTTCATTTTCTTTATTCTATAGTGTCATCAGTTTTAGACATATCAGTTTTTAGGACGCTATCGTTTTTTTTTTTGCAAATTGGTTATATCATAATATGCCACTTAGATTAGATTGAGGTCAGTCAAAATAGTTGATGTAATAATACAATATTATTCTAAATAAATTTTATTATTTTAACAAAATTGAATGATTGTATGAGAAATTCAAAAATATCTCGTTTTGTTTTCAGTTAATTGTCAATAACTGAAAATCAAGTTGTATACTTATAATCAATTTCTTTCCATAAGTTACGTTGTAGTAAACACGTCCTTCATCGATAAAGAACTCCTTTGGTACATAATTCGGATTAACTAGGAGATTTTCAAATTTATAAAACCCCTGAAACATCAATAATACAGTAACTTTAGTTATCTTCATCGAATTCGATAAAATTGATATTAGAATTTATTTCATATAAATCGCATACATGTACAAACGTTAGTGCACTCTATTCCTTTCACTTTTAACTTTTATCTTTCACTAGCAGTACCCGCAGGGGCGGCTCTAGCTCGTGTAGCGCCCGTGTGCAATGAAACCCTGGCGCGCCCCCTAGGCCTGACCCTTCCGTCTTGTGTTTTAAGATTTATGGACAGCGAAATAGAAGCGATATGTATCGAATTTCGAAAAAGGAGCCGCCCATAGGGCGCTCGCGTATGATAATTGCCGCCACCGCGCTGCTTCTCTTATATCATTGTTGTACCATGATGGTGCAAGACGATGCTCTTAGCCGTGCAATGACGCCTAAGCAGCAGAGACAGCGGCGCCCGTGTGCATTGCACACCCTGCACTATAATATTACTTTTCTCTATGACTATATTCTAATTTTTAATTAGACGAAGTCAACTGACGTTTACTGTGTTGTCAGGTTTTGACAAAATAAAAATAGTGTTGTAAAAAAATGAATGATTGAAAAAACTCCTGAATGAATGAAATTGCCTCGATTGTCTAGTGAATAGTTAGTGTGCCGAACTGCCGATATCGGGTACGGGGTTCGAATTTTAGTCGTGCTTTATACATACCAACGAGTTTTCGACGACTATGTGCCTATAGAATCCAATTTTATCTTATATCACTATCGCTTTCGGTGACATTAATTATCAATATGTCTGAAACATTGTCCATCATGTGGTCGAGACCATATATTTTGTCTTCTTCTTTAATTATATGAGTCATAAAAAAATTATGTACTTTTCACCTTATAGCGGTAAAAGTAAAATCGTCTAATTTATCTTTGAAACGAAAAACTTAACAAAAAGTTCACTTAACAAAAACTTAACAAAAACGTGCTATCAGACCAGAGGTTAGAAGCCGAATAACAAACAAAATGGCGACCGCAAGCGCGTCGTTGATCGGTGTTGGCACTAGTCGCCGCGCCGCGCTTTGTAATAAGCCGTCAAAAAACTGATTGTAGTTACATACTACTACTATTACTAGTGTAAAATAGAAATAATATTCTTTTATATTTTGAAATGATTAACTATTCACACTCATTGTTCATTCATCTGATTGAACGAGAACTGAACGCATCACTAATACTTTAAATATGGCAACATTATTTTACAAAGTGACATTAGCTACTGTCAGTTGGCTTCGTCTAATTAAAAATACGACTACATAGGTTAAGCCGCCCCTGAGTACCCGCGGCTTCGCCCGCGTTCATGTTTTCTATCGCTACCCAACTTCACAAGATCACTCACCGGTCCTATTTCATCTTAATCCAGTCGTTTCAGAAATCAGAACCCATCGTAAATATACTCGTGAACCGCGCGGCTTATACTTATTAATTTCATGGATGTGCTTGTTAACATAATGCAAGTTATTAAAACAATAGCAAACCAACAGCAGAACTGTCATTGATGCGAAAGAAAATTTATGCTAGATCAATCTTAAGATTTCATCGACATCGGTGCAGCCGTTTCGTAGTCTATAAGGAATATAGTACATACATACACAGAATTGTAATCGTATATATATATATATATATATATATATATATATATATATATATATATATATATATATATATATATATATATATATATATATATATATATATATATATATATATATATATATATAATATATATATAATATATATATATACGATTACAATTCACACCTCAATTACGGCTCGAACCCAGGACCTCCAAATCTGAAGTCATACATTCTAGCCTCTTGAATCTTAGACATTCTTAACTAGGTACATAGGTAAGAGTCTTAGCGTAAGACATTACCTTATAATTATATTTCCCAGTTTTTTGTCTTGCAAGTGGTACTAACTATAATATATTAAAAAAAATGTTTAGTTTACTTACAGGTCCCATTGGGCATAATAACTTCGGATAAGGTCGTTCTGATTCTGGCACTCGATAATACGCTGGCGTCAAAATGTTTCCAAACAGATTATTTTCATTAAACATTTCACAACCGCCATAATGTAATTCCAAAAACGTGCGTTTGTACATGTTGAGTAGGAGTTGGTAAAAATAGAAACTGTTCTTAAAAAATAAAAAAATAACATTTAATATTATGACACTTTAATAACGATCAAATTACTTATCGACGGCGAAGTGCCAATAACTCCTAATACTACGGGAGGTAGCGCTATAGTTGAGCAAGTCATTTCATACCGGCTGAAAATCACAACACTAATAGTTTTCGCCTTACCCATAACAATTCCGAACGTCAGCTGCTCAGGTAGTGGTGGAGGTAAGAGAGGCAGCATGAGAAAGTCATTGGAAAAAAATCTGCTCCGATGAATTTTATACCGCGTAAAAATGAATTATATGATTGTTTCCATCACATTTTTAAATAAAATCATCGTCAGCTGTATTGACGGTGGGGGGTTATATGTCAGTCGCGTGCATGAACCTCATAGAAATTTTCACAAAAAAAGTAATTTTATACCTTATGAAATTTATACAAATAAAAATTCTTAGAAAAAATACAGCGCTACCTCCCGTAGTATAAGTTACGTAGTCAAGATTTTACACAAACTGAAAAAAACGTGTAACGCCATGAAATAATATATGTCGTTTAGTAAGGAGGCATTTCTATATTTTAGTTTAATGCTGTTGCAACTAAAACACGCTTAGGAGATTTTACTAAAACATATGAATAGCACCTTTAAATTCAAAACATTCATAAAAAAGTGAATTTCTCGAAAAATGTTAGTTAGGAGGTATTGGCACTTCGCCGTCGTTATGATATATGCAAAATAATGAAAGAAAGAGTGCTCGCTTTTTGCCTTGTAGTTGCAATTTGCTTCGGTTAGATAACTGGATGGCTTGGATAACTGAGTTACGTGTGTTCAAATCTAGGTCTCGTACCTCTGATATTTTCAAGTGCGAATCATTTCTAAAAAAATTACCACTTGTCTCACAGTGAAGCAAAATATCGTGAGGAAGCTTGCGTGTTTGAGAAAACTGAGAACCTAACAAGCTTGAAGGATGTGTGAAGTCCGCTAATTCGCATTAGGCTAGCGTGATAGACTACGGCTTGATCAGTTCAACAGATGGGTGAAAAGCTTAACTTCGAATCTTAGACTATAGATACTGACTGTGATGCTGTCATTTATTGGCTTGTGTAAGAAGAAACTGGTGTTTACGTAATGTAAATAGTCTGAACGGCGAATTCGGCGCGTTATAAAAGTTACGTTCGTTGCATATTCCTGATCGACATAGTTAATCTTTGATCGTTCAAGATTAAAATATTGACTCTGAAAAGAATATATTGGAAATTAACATAAACACCTTTAATCACGAACGTACACATATTTTATATATCTATACATAGTTTATAACTTAAAAGTTATTTTAAACTTAATCATATCAAAAAATGCTGCTTAAGCGGCCGAATGAAGATGACAAACAAACAAAAAGTATAGAAATTTAGATTTATTTAAGTTGTTAAATGAGTAAAGAGCAATACATACTTAATTTTCAAATTAGAAAATACATTGCTATTTCAAGTATTGATATTTAATTGTTTATGAAAATAAATGTCCACTTATTACACAAATACACTCAAGAAATGTAAGCTAAGTGGTAATGCTAACTCTAAGGGCTTGTTTCTTCTGTCTTTTAAGATGTTTTAGCATTTCGTCAGTAGGGATTGCAATCCGGCGTCATTTTCAATCCGACCGGATCCGGCAGAATTTCCAACAATCCGGCCGGATCCGGTCGGATCCGGCCGGATTGACCAGATCGATATAATTTTCGCCTTTTTGGTTCAAAATGAACTGTTATTAAGTTATTCAAGTATCATTGTACTTAATATAGGTAAGTAGTTTATAAAAAACTAGCGGAACTCGCGGCGTCGCTAACTAAAAGTACAAAAAATATGTTTGTCTATACGCTTTCACTTATAATATACCAAAAATTGATTCTCCATTTACCATTTCATCCCTTTTGTTATGAGGACTACTCTTTAAATCAGTTATTCGGTTTTCTTGGCGTAGTTGTAGTAGTAGATAGACCTATGCCTACTATTAAAAACTTTTTGTTGACTTTGTTGAGAAAAGTATTACGTTTTTCAAACATGTGCAAAAATAAACTGTTATTTAAATCAAAAGCACTAAGAAGTATTGATGTCATCTTTGATGTAAGTTACCCCCAAATTACTGTTTACCCCTTTTTAACCCCGTAAGGCAATGGGTTTCAATAAAATACGAAACACGTTTTCCATCAATTCTGTTAAAGTATCTTTATGCAAAATTTGAAGTAGATTGGAATCACACCATACAGACATTTCTCCCATCTTTTCTTCCTTAGGCATAAAATTTCGGAAAATCCTTTCTAATCCGATAACTACGTCATAAACTACAAGGTCAAACCCTAAACGATTCAGGTCTCTACGATTAGCAGTTTAGGCTGTATATTAGTACCGGATCCGGTGACCGTGAAATGTTGCCGGATCCGCCGGATTACCGGATCCGGTTTTCCGGATTGCAATCCCTATTCGTCAGTTTATGTCAAGGGTTGGGGGTTGAAATTACATCGATTACGGAGATGACTGGTCTAAAACCCGTTGATCTGAGACGATCTATTAGAACTTAAAAGTATTAGGAGGATCTAAAAGCTTACTACTACATCTAATTAGAAATACTAAGTATATTACCTTACATCTGCAAAAGTCACAAGTAAAGAATAAAACAATAATGAAGTAAAATAGTACAATTTTAAAAATTAGTAACATTTTTAATAAAATTTATTTTATTCAAGCTACTTCCGATATAAAAATGAACTTATACACGAGTAGGTTTATTTTTATTAGCTTTATAAGTCATCAATATTAGGATAATTTTGTGTATAAATGATCCATGTAAGTAATTGCAACATTATACAATTGTATATCTGATATGATGAAACCAATCAGTGCCGGATTCAGGGTCTACAAAAAAGGAATTTTAAAAGGAACTGTTGATTCAAATATACTAAGGGATATGTAGGAATATTTAAAAAAATAGATTTTAAATATACTTAAATAGACCTAACCTAGTCATTTCATTATTCAGATTATGAAAAATTTGATTTGACTAAAAAGAAGTTTTTACTCTGCTCGCTCTGACAACGCGCGGTCGTGTGTTCGAGTCGTATTCGGGTATTTATTTGCACGATGAGCACTAATGTTTGTAGTCGGATCATGGTGTTTATTGCTATATGTTTGTGGTATGATAAATATTTTTTGTGTCTATTAGAGCAGCCTTGTAGCATACCATGAAACTTGATAGTGTTGTATGTACCAACATATTTATTTAAAATTTAGAGAATATCCTAAAGCGGTCCTGTTATATTTACATGATATATTAGATAAAATTTTATAAAAACACAATGTGATTTGAATAATGGATAATTTTATATAATTGTTATTGTCATAATTGATAAATTATATTAAATTGCTTGGTCTGGCGTATTAATGATGGGCGCTAAAGAATTGAAGTAACAGTATTTAAAATATTATTTGTATAAATCATGAATAACACCAATTTATTTTTATCTTTTCATAATTTTTGTTTCGACGTAGATTATTTCAGAGGCATTGGTAGTCCAGTGGTAACGCGCTCACTTAGGAAAGCGGGTTCAACTTCAGGTTTCGCACTTCTGATATTTTTACGAAATCATTACCAATATCCCATTTATCTTTCATTGACAAAAATATCATAAAACTTGCTAGGAACCTATAAATTTTCGAAAGATGTGTGAAGTCCGCCCTGGTAAGTAAAAGGACTAAAACTTGACAAATGTCGACTATGCTTGTTGTATTTTATTCTAGTCTCGACCTCGGGTCGATGTTATATGGGTGGAAATTATTCGTTAAAAAACCCTCTATAAGATTGTTCAAATGTCATTTTATTGTAAAATGACCAGAAAAAAAAGTTCTAACGCCCGAAAGAAAATTTGTTCAAAAATTTTCTGCTATTTTTGTTTATAGCTTTTATATTTCCCATTTTACGATAAAAAGTAATAGCATCAAAGTTGTAGACAGTTTAATCTGCTACAAATAATGTTTTTTTTGTATGGTTGCTAGTTTACTAGATATAGCGCGTAAAACGCTTTGTAACCGTTTTTTTCTAAAATAGCGTCCAGGGGACAAAGGCGACGAGCCCACAAACTTAAACTTAAGCTTATACTGACCCCCTATACACATCAAAAAATAAAATGGCGCCCTCTGACATACGCACACTAAGGCCTAAAAATGTAACATTTTAATGGACTGTAAATCGATACGCGAAACGAAATTACAAGGCCTATATGCTTCTGCTTCTGTGTTCGCACACGGCACAGTCGAAACGCCTATCTCGAATTGGTCAGCGAGGACTCCACCAATGTTATCATTGAAGCATTATGCATCAATTATGCATTTCTAGAGACGTCTGATCTATCAATTTATGATGTAAACACACCGGCATATTTAGCGGAACATAAAATAAAGGTTTGATATCAGTATCATATAAGGTTGCTGGCTGGTTTATACGACATTTAATTTAAAAAGAAATATTTTCAAATTAAGAAAACAACTGAACATATCATTTTATGCAATTATTTCTGAGTTTGATTTAAAATTTCATTGAAATACTGTTTTTTGTTAGTTTTTTTTAATCGCGTATCTTTTTGGAGTTGAGGACTGAATTATGCCTGACTTAGCCCCAACGGAGATTGCCAGGGCACTCGAAATGCGAAGAAATGGTCAAACCTACAGAGTGATATCCAGAGATCTTCGTCGACCGTCGACGTCAACGATCCATCGCAGTATCCATCGGTTCAGGGAGACCGGTACTTATGCTCACATAGAGCAGGACAAGGCAGAAAAAGACGCACTTCGAGTAGGGATGATCGTTTCATTCGGCTTTGTGTACGCTATTAAAAAAAACGGGGAATCCGTTTTTTTAATAGGTGAATTGGATGTGCTAATATCTCGCGGCGCTAATGGTTTACACCACGAGACACAACATGTTTACGGTTGCGGCTGCATTACTACGTTCGTTCCATTGAACTCTTTCAGACTTTTTACAATGTCCGTCACGAGCCCAACGAACGCTGAATTTGTGGACTTATTGATTATTATTTGGGAGAGATCAAAATGATGTATGTCAAAATAATTACATGAGAGTTCATATTTCAATCGTATGGAAGCAAATCGAGGGCATTCCTCCAGAAGATGCTTCCAGGTTTGTGGCGAGAATCCATCGCAAGGACAGGAGTCCTCGCCGACAATGTTGAACCTATGGAGGTACTCCATGTGGAAGCCATGATTTGTAAGAAATTGGGTGATAGGGAAGATTGGTTTGATAGAGTTAAGAAATTCTAAAAGGGAAGAGTACGTAGGAAGAAGAGTTTTGGTTATTGAGAGTTGGTAGATACAATGAGCGGTATTTTCATAAAATTCATGACATGCAGAAGAGCATTTTAGTTTATTAAGGTGTTTAATATGGCTAATAGGTACAGCATAATAGTCTGGAGAGCGATGGAGGTTGGCTGCCGCTTTAGCTGCAGTATCCGCCTGTTCATTTCCATCGAATCCAACATGAGATTTAACCCAAGCAAACTCGACGGTAAGTCCAGATGATCGGACTGAATGTAAGCTTTTGTGGATGCTGACAGCGAAAGAGTAATGACTGTTGCGGTAAGATAGCTCTTTAAGTCCGGACATACTGTCTGAGAGAATTAAAGTTTTAGGAAGCTTTTTGTCTGAAATGAATATGCAGGCTTCCCGAATGGCAAGCAGCTCCGCCTGGAAGACAGAACAACAGTCATGAAGCTTGAGCTTTTTGACTGAAATCCGTCTCCCTGACGGGTCGAAAACGACAAAAGCTGCTCCCACTCTGTCGGCATGCTTACTACCGTCTGTGTAGATTTTCCAGTGATCGCTATTGCGTTCTAGATTTGAGAGATCGGATGCAGATGAAATTTCTAGATACTTAAGATTCCAATTCTCTCAGAAGGGTGTAGAAGAGTTGAAGGAGGGCAAAGTTTCTTAACTGGGACGTCATCGGGCAAGTGAGAGGTAACTCCCAGGAGTTTAGAGTTTTCAGTGTCGGATATGGATTCTACTTTAGATGGAAGGGGTGTAAGTTAGGTTATGGATATTGAGGCAACAGTATTTAAGTTTCTGAAGCCTTGTATAATTTTAATGGCAAATTGACGTTGTAAATTAAGCAATCGCTGGACAAAATATTTGTACTTTAGAGCGCGCAACCAGATAGCCGCCCCATAGCAGACAATTGGCTCTATTACCATAGTGTATATAATGTGTACGTTTTCAGGGTGAATGCCCCAATTATCTAGGTAACAAATAAGCATAGTTTATGATAGAGCTTTTGAACTTTATTGATGATATAGTCCACATGCCTAGTGAATAAGCCCGACATGAGTTAGAATCAGTGCGGAGTGTAACCGTAAGTGAGCGTACGGGACGAAGAAGGTTCGAAGAAGCTAGTTTGGGTTCATTTGTGCCCGCCAAGGCTCCAAGGCTCGAGGTTAATCATCGTAGGAACAGGTGATTTGATTTGATTTGAAATCAAATTGACGGCAGGCAAAGAATATACAGACGCAAAATAGAACGATACATTCAGAAAAACTTTGAAACTACAGTTGCATACGGTGGTGGATCAATGGTTTGGGCGGGCATTTGTTTGGGAGCTCGCACAGACTTGGTTGTGATTGACAGAGGGAGTCTGACTGCAGACCGCTTTATCAGAGAAGTTTTAGTAGAACATGTTGTACCGTTTGCCCCATATATCGGTGACGATTTTGTTTTTATGCAGGCCGCATACAGCTCGGGTAGCTCAAGCTTATCATAATGATATGAATATCACTCTTATGGAGTGGCCGGCGAGATCACCAGATATGAACCCAATAGAGCAAGTTTGGGCCTTGCTGAAAAGAAAAGTTAAGTCCAGAATTCCAGCTCCTGCCAACGTTCGTGAACTGCGAAACGCCGTAGTTGAGGAATGGCGGAGACTATCCCAGGAAACCCATCCCATCGATAACATCATTCTCAGTATGCCTAGACGGGTAGAAACTTTAATAAGAGCACGTGGAGGAAATACGCGATATTAATACCAATTTTTCTAATTTAATTAATTGTTATTTTAATATTAATTTTCACTTTCCCGGTTACATGAAAAGTTCAAAAATGTACCATTTTTTACAATATGCCTTTACTCGCAAAATCTGTTCTTAATGTGATCTCATTTTAAGTAAAACAAATGAAACTTTAAATAACAAAAGAAGTGTAGTAAGTAGATTTTAAAATAAAACCATTTTTTTTTAATTATGGACCTTTTTTTGTTTTCCACTAAATATGCCGGCCGCCGTATATAAAAGTACTAGTGTAGCTACTGCAAAGGTCATCATTAAGTATTTTTCTTGGAAGTGTAAAAAATAACTGCCACCCAATTTATCGGTTATCGCCCGCAAAACAAACTATATGAAAATTCCAAATTAAATCTTGATCACAAAAACGTTTAATACCCATTAAGTATTTCATTAAGCGTGCAGAATAACCAAGAACAAGGCAAGGACCTCAATGTGAACCAGGCCATTGTCATATCGGCCCGAACCATAATTTCGGAAAAAGGGGAATTGTAATTCCCCTCTCTCATTAATATATAATTTATCATAATATACATATTATAAACCTCTAACTTAGACGAATTTTTAAATTAAATATTTTGTGGAGAGGCCGATTTATATTTTTCAGATTATTTTCTGCCTGTATGTGGCCGTATCACTTCGGATTTCGATGTTTGGAATGATTGAAATAATTTTGAATTGTCAATAAATATTTCTCAAGAACAAAACTATCTTTTCGGATTTTGTCGCGGATTTATTATGATCTTTGGTTTCCGACGTTTCGAATGCTTTACAGCAAACATGGTCACGGGAAAGGGAGAGGGTCATGGCGACAAAATCCGAAAATATAGTTTTATCTGTAGTGTCAAATATTCGCGAAAACCTAAGAAAGTATTATTTCTCAACAATATAGATACATATTATCCCGCAATAAAAACTATCCTATATGTTAACCCGGATAATATAATATCAGGTAACAATTTCATCAAAATCTGTCCGGTGATTTTCTCGTGATGCAGTCACAGAAAGACAGGCAGAGAAAAATTTCAAAAATAGTAGATTCGGCTTCTGTATCGATAGACTTACAGTAAGATTGGAGTTTTATTCAAAAATCGAAGAATACGTATAGTCTATTTTTTCTTACTTGTCTTAAATAGTAAACAAATATGGCGGACAGGTAACCAGAGATAATTTCATAGAGATTGCAATGACGAATGAATGACAACGACTGAACTTATTGGTTTTTATGCAGTGAACGTAAAGTATTGGGTAGAAATAATACGACAAGTTAATTTGATAATTTTATTACTCGGATATGACTTCCTTACTAATAATAATTTTAATAATTTTATTTTCCTTTTTGTCTTAATATAAAGTCATTTTTAAAACTTTAAACTAAAAAAGCAAATAAGCGATCGAAAGATCTCCGAGAGCGAAGTCCCTCACTCCATTTTATTACACAGTGCAATAAGATAAGAAATAATAATAATTACAATAACAAATAAATAATCAGTATACGTTGGTTAACAGCAATTAAAAATCTTCTATATTCTACAAATGACACTCCTGTTTTAAAACCTAATAAACTTTGAAGAAAAATGTCGTACTTTGTAATTTACAAATATTGTTATTTTTTTAAAAGTTCAGTTTCCATTCTCGCCAAATAATTTTACATGTTACATCTCTATGATTCAGAGACAAAGTAGCGTATCGAAACGTCAAAATGTTTTGTTCATATTTTATCTATAGAATTTAGTTCTGTTAAAATTTCAATTTTAGCAAAAATAATGTGTTCAAATCATAAATAAACAGCTTTTATAAGTGTAATTCATAGTGTATGTGTTTCTAAAATAGTTATAAACGATGAAACCAAGTCTAAAATGCGGGATTGTACGAAAATAAGTGATTTTCGTTCAAGGCAGTGTTTGTTTACCATTTAGGACAAGTAAGAAAAAATAGACTATATAGTGTCAGATCCTGCTCTACCGGTGCCCCGCTATTCGTATATGGTAAAGTATCTACGAGTAGGTACCGTAGAGACGGCTAAAAAGCAGTCTCTCTTGTACGATGACCGCAGCATTCAGAAGTCATCGGGATTCAAAAATAAAAATGAATGCGCTAATTAAATAAACAATACATAAATAAACGTTTATTTCGGACGGATTTCGATAATTTATGTAAAATTTAATATTATTACTAAATACTCGTAATATCAATCTGTCTGGATCTCTTTACAGACGATTTTATAATTCTACCGGACAATATTATTAATCGTTTTGTAAACATTATACATACTTGTCTGTATATACATTGTATATGTATAACAGCTCTAGAGATGTATATACGTGGCGTACTCATGCATATTATGATGATAACAACTTTTATAACTTTTTAAATCGTTATATCTCAGAAGCGGTGGCAAAAAAAGTATTAGTAGAAAAAAAGTATTGATACATTTTTTATAGATAACTTTATGATCTCCAATTTTGTTTAAGTACAATCTTAAGCGGTTACGTAACAGACTTTGCAATAGAAGTTCACAAATATATACCAATACACAAAAATGTAGGTATATTATCCTTTAAAATTATGAAAACTTCAACTAAAATTAATGCGATAAAGTCATACTACATGAATTACAATAAATAATAATTGTATGAACGCTAAGTGTAATGTAAAATTAACAAATATTTGATACTAACTTCAAAAACAATATTTAAACCACAAATACTACCTTTAGAGTGTTGGGGAAACTAATCATCAAAATTATAATTATTATAGTACGTATCCTGATATCCAGATCACAGAATCTTCCTGTTTTATCCAGAATGATGTGGCATAATTGCACATCGAATCTCGACTATAATTCTTGATGTCCAATGACTATTCTTTATAAATCCTTTAATTATTAATCACCAATGCTGAATTCCTCGCATCCAGGCTCGAATAAGGACCATGTGTAGGATTTTGGCAGTATTTAAAGGGAGAAAAATAAAATACGTGTTCTCGATGCTCTTATAAAATTATATTGTAAAAATTATATTAAATTTACGTGGTGCGGTAAATTAGTACATTTAAGTGGTTGGGTATACACAAAAAACTGATGAACGCTAAAGTTGGTTGCTTCAATAATTAATCAGGCGCTTTGCATGAACAGTAGGGTCAGCGGTCCCAGAAAGATATTTTGAAAAAAACTTTTGTGGTAACATTGGCGAGGTACAAACTTGAAATTGACAAAATTTCAGCTTCTCATGTCGCTGGGTTTAGAAGATATATGACCAAATAGACGCTAGAACGGGTATTTTTAAAACTGTTTTTTTTCAACAACTATTACAGCTACACAAATGAAATAAAAACTATTCATTAGAAGAAATACAAGCGTACATTATATTTTTTCATAGATTTTTCTATTTTCCAACGTTACCACACACACATTATCCTGCTGGACCTTTCAAAAAAAGCGGAGGAGCTGTAACTTTGGAAATCCTAGCCCCGTTTCGATGTTATTCGTTTAATGTTGAATTACTCACAGACTTACAGACTGACTTTTAATTTTGATAATGTAAAAATGACGATTCAAAAGAGCTACATATGGACAATAAAAGTAGCCTACGTCTTATAATTCTCAGACGTACCAAATATAATATAGTACATAAAAAAATCAATACCTAATAATCGGTCAAGCCGTTTCGGAGGGATTCGCTAACACTGTGACATGTAGCAATATACTCTATGCACTGTGACAAGAGATTTTTATATATTACATTTTTGTTTTGGTGTGACTCATTATATAACTATACGAAAATGCCATGAAACCAAATGCCGACGACTGAGTCTAGTAACTAGTTAATTTAGTAACGTTTTAATTAATTAAGTATATAAGTTTAACTTATTAACAATTCTTCATACTTACTTTTATCTATATCTATAGTGTCACTTTTGTTTTAGTTTTTTTGTTTTGTAAATTGGTTTTATCATAATATGTCTCTTAGATTAGGAAGACGTCATTCAAAACAGTTGATGTAATAATACAAACATATAAAGCTAAATATATTTTATTGTTTTACAAAGTTGTATGATTGTATAAGAAATTCAAAAATATCTCGATTTGTTTTAATTTATTGTCAATAACTGAAAATCAAGTTGTATACTGCAAAGCAATCTCTTTCCATAAGTTACGTTGTAGTAAACACGTCCTTCATCGATAAAGAACTCCTTTGGCACATAATTCGGATTAATTAGGAGATTTTCAAATTTATAAAACCCCTGAAACATCAATAATACAGTAACATAAGTTATCTTCATCGAATTCGATAAAATTGATAATACAATTTATTTCATATAATTCGCATGCGTGTACAAACTTTAGTGCATTCTATTTCTTTCACTTTAACTTTTACTCTTCACTAGCAGTACCCACGGCTTCGCCCACGTTCATATTTTCAATCGCTGCCCAACTTCACAAGATCACTCACCGTGCTAAACTATACATTGCCTGCAAATTTCATCAAAATCGTTCCAGTCGTTTTAGAAATCAGAACCCATCGAAAATATTATACTCGTGAGCCGCGCGGCTTATTCTTATTAATTTCGTAGATGTGCTTGTCAACATAATGCTGTTTATTAAAAAAATTGCAGATAGACAGCAGAACTGTCATTGATGCAAAAGAAAATTTCTGTTAATCCGATCGCTACTAAACTTTACAGGATCACCCGCTAGATCAATCTGAAGATTTCATCGAAATCGGTGCAGCCGTTTCGCAGTCTATAGGGAGCATAGAATATACATACACACATCGGCTTTTATATAAACACCTTACTTGTGGCTCGAACCCAGGACCTCCAAATATGAAGTCATACATTCTAGCCTCTTGAATCTTAGACATTCTTAACTAGGTAACCTATGTGGTAAGAGTATAATTATATTTCCCAGTTTTTTGTCTTGCAAGTGGTACTAACTATAATATATTTAAAAAAAAATGTTTAGTTTACTTACAGGTCCCATTGGGCATAATAACTTCGGATAAGGTCGTTCTGATTCTGGCACTCGATAATACGCTGGCGTCAAAATGTTTCCAAACAGATTATTTTCATTAAACATTTCACAACTGCCATAATGTAATTCCAAAAACGTGCGTTTGTACATGTTGAGTAGGAGTTGGTAAAAATAGAAACTGTTCTTAAAAAATAGAAAATAACATTTAATATTATGACACTTTAATAACGATCAAATTACTTATGATATTATGCAAAATAATAGAATAAAGAGTGCTTTTTTGCCTTTTAGCTAGCTTTTGCATCGGTTAGATAACTGGATCGCTTGGATAACTGAGTTACGTGGGTTCAAATTCAAGACCAGGTCTCGTACCTCTGATATTTTCAAGTGCGAATCATTTCTAACATGATTACCACTTGTCTCACAGTGTAGAAAAACATCGTGAGGAAGCCTGCGTGTTTGATAAAACTGAGAACCTCGCAAGTTTGAAGGATGTGTGAAGTCCGCTAACAGAGATCCGTGCCCAGTAGTGGGACTTTTAAAGGGCTGAATACATTTTTTCAGATATATTGGTTATTATAAAATAGTTTTAATCCAGTTCAACAGATAGGTGAAAAGCTTTACTTCGAATCTTAGACTATAGATACTGACTGTGACGCTGTCATTTATTGGCTTGTGTAAGAAGAAACTGATGTTTGAGTAATGTAAATGGTCTGAACGGCGAATTCGGCGCATTATAAAAGTTACGTTCGTTAGATATTCCTGATCGACAAAATTAGTCTTTGATCGTTCAAAATTAAAATATTGACTCTGAAAAGAATATATTGGAAATTAACATAAACACCTTTAATCACGAACGTACACATATTTTATATATCTATACATAGTTTATAACTTAAAAGTTATTTTAAACTTAATCATATCAAAAAATGCTGCTTAAGCGGCCGAATGAAGATGACAAACAAACAAAAAGTATAGAAATTTAGATTTATTTAAGTTGTTAAATGAGTAAAGAGCAATAATAGTACATACTTAATTTTCAAATTAGAAAATACATTTCTATTTCAAGTATTGGTATTTAATTGTATATGCAAAATTAATGTCCACTTAATACACAAATACTCTCTTGGAATAGTGGCAATGCTGACTCGTAAGAGCTTGTTTCTTCTGTCTTTTAAGCATTTCGTCAGTTTATGTTAAGGGTTTCTATAGATCATAATGCGAGGTGGCCTGTTTCGGTGGGCGGTGTGCCATGTTGGAGTAGTTGCAATTACTTCGATGACGCAGATAACTTAAAAAGATTAGGAGGATCTAAAAGCTTACTATTACGTCTAATTAGAAATACTTAGTATATTACCTTACATCTGCAAAAGTCACAAGTAAAGAATAAAACAATAATGAAGTAAAATAGTACTATTTTAAAAATTAGTAACATTTTTAATAAAATCTATTTTACCTCTGCCACTTCCGATATAACAATGATCTTATACACGAGTAGGTTTATTTTTATTAGCTTTATAAGTCATCAATATTAGGATTATTTTGTGTATAAATGGTCCATATAAGTAATTGCATCATTATACAATTGTATATCTGATATGATGAAACCAATCAGTGCCGGATTCAGGGTCTACAAAAAAGGAATTTTAAAAGGAACTGTTGATTCAAATATACTAAGGTATATGTAGGAATATTTAAAAAAATAGATTTTAAATATACTTAAATAGACCTAACCTAGTCATTTCATTATTCAGATTATGAAAATTTTGATTTGACTAAGAAAAAGATTTTACTCTGCTCGCTCTGCCAGCGCGCGGTTGCGTGTTCGAGTCCTATTGGGGTATTTATTTGCACGATGAGCACTAATGTTTGTAGTTAGATCTTGGTGTTTATTGTATTATGTTTGTGGTATAATAAATATTTTTTGTGTCTATAAGAGAAGCCTTGTAGCATACCATGAAACTTGATAGCGTTGTGTGTACCAACATATTTATTTAAAATTTAGACAAAATCCTAAAGCGGTCCTGATATGATATTAACATGATATATTACATAAAATTTTATAAAAATACAATGTGATTTGAATAATGGATAATTTTATATAATTGTTATTGTCATAATTGATAAATTACATTAAATTGCTTGGTCTGGCGTTTTAATGATGGCCGCTGAAGAATTGAAGTACTTAGCAGTATTTATAATATTATTTGTATAAATGATGAATAAAACCGATTTATTTTTATCTTTTCATACTTTTTATTTCGAAATAGATTATCTCAGAGGTAGTGTTAGTCCAGTGGTTCACTTGGGAAAGCGGGTTCAAATTCAGGTTTCACACTCCTGATATTTTTACCGAATCATATACCAACATCCCATTTATCTTACAGTGACAAAAATATCATTAAACTTGCTAGGAACCTATAAATTTTCGAAAGACGTGTGAAGTCCGCCAATCCTTGCCTGGGAAGGATGGACTAAAACTTGACAAAACGTCGACTATGCTTGTTGTATTTTATTCTAGTCTGGACCTGGGGTCGATAGTTAATGAATAATAACAGAGGAATGTTAAGAAAATTATATGATATTAAAAATATATAATAGAAAACTAAGCCTAATTATAATGGTTCATTATTATCGTATTCTTACGAGTACTGAAGAACCCGGTCAACGTCGGAGCGCTGTAAAACCCATAGAGGAATGAAATCTAAAAAAAATATAGTGGATATTATTCGTCAAAAACCCTCTATAAAAATGCTCTAATATCATTTTATGGTAAAATGTCCAGAAGAAGAAGAAGTTATAACGTCCGAAAAAAAATTTGTTCAAAAATTTTCTGTTATTTTTATTTATAACTTTTACATTTCTCATTTTACGATAAAAAGTAATAGGATTAAAGTTGTAGACAGTTTAATTTGCTACAAATAATGTTTTTTTATTTTTTTTGTATGGTTGCTAGTTTACTAGATATAGCGCGTAAAACGCTTTGTAACAGTTTTTTTCTAAAATAGCGTCCAGGGGACAAAGGCGACGAGCCCACAAACTTCAACTTAAGCTTATACTGACCCCCTATACACATCAAAAAATAAAATGGCGCCCTCTGACAAACGCACACTAAGGCCTAAAAAATGTAACATTTTAATGTACTGTAAATCAATACGCGAAACGAAATTACAAGGCCTATATGCTTCTGCTTCTGTGTTCGCACACGGCACATTCGAAACGCCTATCTCGAATTGGTCAGCGAGGACTCTACCAATGTTTTTATTGAAGCATTATGCATCAATGTATTATGCATTTCTAGAGACGTCTGATCTATCAATAGATGATGTATATAAAAGTACTAGTGTAGCTACTGCAAAGGTGATATCATCATTACGTATTTTTCTTGGAAGTGTAAAAAATAACTGCCATCCAATTTATCGGTTATCGCCCGCAAAACAAACTATATGAAAATTCCAAATTAAATCTTGATCACAAAAACGTTTAATACCCATTAAGTATTTCAAGTCATTAAGCGTGCAGAAAAACCAAGAACAAGGCAAGGACCTCAATGTGAACCAGGCCATTGTCATATCGGCCCGAACCATAATTTCGGAAAAAGGGAAAGAATTGTAATTCCCCTCTCTCGTTAATATATAATTTATCATATACATATTATAAACCTCTAACTTAGACAAATTTTTACATTAAATATTTTGTGGAGAGGCCGAATTTATAGTTTTCAGATTTTTTTCATTTGTTTGGAATGATTGAAATAGTTTTGAATTGTCAATAAAGATTTCTCAATAATACAGATACATTTATACCGCAATAAAAAGTATCCTATAAAAGTAACAATTTCATCAGAATCTCTCCAGTGGTTTTCCTGTGACGCAGTCACAGAAAGACAGGCAGATAAAAATTAAAAAAAAATAGTAGATTCAGCTTCTGTATCGATAGATTTACAGTAAGATTTTTCAAAAAAATATTTATTGTGCAGATTCGAATAAGTTAGAATTTTATTAATATAGAGTTGTCATTGACATTCACAGATGTGTTGTAAAACTTCTGTTCAACAAGAGAATTTAAAGGTGTCTTATTAAAAAATCAAAGAATATTTAAAGTGGTGATCCTGCATCTACCGGTGTCCCACTATTCGCATTTGGTAAAGTACCTATGAGTACCTACCATAGAGACGACAAAAAAGCGGTCATTCTTGTATGATGACGTAGCATTCAGAACACATTTGGATCAAAAAATCAAATTAAATCCGCTAAATAAATAAATAAATAAATAAATAAATAAATAAACGTTTATTTCGGACAAGAAGTCCATAAATAGAAACAGTATTTTACAGTAAGCATTTCTATGCTATGTGTTCTCACAGAAAACAGAAATAAAATACTACAAAATTATAACAGAAACAAAAAAATATACTATATACCTAATAATAAACAAAGAAAAATAAAATATTAAACATTGAATTAAATAATATATCAAGTATGCTCAATTTAAAAATCCGAAAACATAGTTTGATTTAATTAATATTTGCATACAAAATTTTATCTCGTTCATTTTGATTGTAAACGGATCGCTGTTCGTTACGTAATAACATCTGATTCCACGTTAGAAAATTTCATTGATGAATATGTATTTGATATAATAAGATAGCTGCTATCAGTCAGTAACCTCGCAATGACATTTATGTCGAAGGCGTGGTTTCGACACTTGTACTCAATCAACATCTAAGATAAATAAAAAAAGATTTATTACTTTATATAAACTTATAATACCTTTGGCTCAGTTGCTAGTTACCAACAAGCGCCAGCGGTCGCGGGTTCGAGTCCCGCTGGGGGCATTCATTTGTTGAGCACGAATGTGTGTACTCCAGCCATGGGTATTTATATTTATAACTAGCAACTCACCCTCGCTTCGCTCGGGTTCATCCCTAGGTTAAGCGTCAGCGAAGCCACGAGTTTCCAAGTTAAAAAAAATAAAATTCCAAAGCCTCTTTTTGAAGGCGGTTAAAAAGTAGCTTAAGTTACGTCTTATAACATTAGCTGCCTACGAGTGAAAGTGCCGTCAAAATCAGTTCAACCGTTTCAGAGATTACCCGGAACAAACAGACAGACAGACAGATAGACGGACAACAATTTTAAAAATTGTTTTTTTTGTTGCTAGTATCGTATATATTTTCATATTATGCATTTAGTGAAAAGTTGTTATAGATATGTATGTATTTAAATTTGTAAATGTGTACTTATATCAACTATCCGTGGTATCCGTAACACAAGCGTCGTAGATTGCCACGAAACTAGATAGTGCTGATGTAATAATCTTCCAACATATTTATTTATTTATTTTTGCCGTAGTGATATTCAAAAGTTAGATTTTATCCCTCATGCACATTGGCAAACTTAGCATTTGTTTTAAGCTTGTACTTAGTTAAATTTACCATGTCTCACCTCACTTAAATATTTAAATAACTATGTTGGAACATTATTACACACAACACCATATATTTTTGTAGTACGCAACGAGGCTTGTATTACGGAATTCAGATAGTTGATACACTACACAAATATAACTTTAAATACATACTTATAAATATATTTCGTTTGACTTCTTTGTATTAGTGGCAATAATTTAAAATTGAAATCTACACTTGCACCTGAAGTGACTGTACTCCAAATGGGCTACCACTTACATATGCTTACATTAAAATATTGATAATGATGTATACTTTAAAAACACGTTTCTAATTTATTGATATGCATTCTTATCAGCAAGGTAGGTGAGTCGTCGATACTGCGTTTGATTAGGATCATATATATAAAGATTTTCATTTCCTCCTTTAGTTTATTAATGATATGATAAATAAAAACAATAGGTTAACTTTAAAAGATGGCAATAAAAATAATATTAGTTTTATGTTCAGTGAATGTGTTAAGTGTACAATCGGCAAAAATTTTAGGAGTGTTTCCTATGCCATCTCTCAGTCACCAAGTGGTTTTTCGTAAACTTACTCAAGAACTTGCGAAGAGAGGTCATGAGCTGACAGTAATGACAACCGATCCAGTGTACTCTAAAGGGGAGGCCCCCGCAAATTACCAAGAAATTGATGTCCGAAACGTATCTTATAGCAAACTACAGAAAACATTTCAAGCTAATTATAAAGTTGACCAAAATCTCCCAAGTTTTTCAGAGCTGCGAGAAGGGTCTTTACTATTGCCATCTATTTTCGAAGCTCAGTTAGAAACTACAGAAATTAAAGAATTATTGACGAAGGATAAAAATAGTTTTGATTTAATCTTAATTGAAGCTGTTATGCATCCTGCTGTTGCATTTTCTCATAAGTTTAACGCTCCAGTGATACTAATTAGCTCAATGGGAGCATTTTTCAATAATCACGATATTCTGGGATCTTTAACACATCCATTTCTTTACCCATCTTTTATTCATAGAAGAATTTACAATTTAAGCGTGCGGGAAAAATTTATAAATTTATATTATGATTTCATTTATAAATATGCTGTATATTCGAATGAAGAGTATGAAAATAAAATGTTACAAAAACATTTTGGACCAGATATACCTCCATTGAGTGAATTGTACGACAATATCCATATGTTGTTTATAAATCTTAATCCTATTTGGGCTGATAACCAGCCAGTGCCCCCAAGTGTAGTTTACATGGGTGGTATTCACCAGCTCCCAGAAAAGGAATTACCAAAGGTACGATGTATACTAACTTGTCCACAATATACTGTTTCTATTAAATTTATCAATAAGCGAATAACTTACTTTTGTAACAAAACTGCTTTTCGGATTGCTCCGTGTATTATGAGAGCCGTGAACGTCGAGAACAAAAACCAAAATAAATCCGCGAAAATATCCGAAAAGATAGTTTTGTTTAAAAGCTTAATGTGCTTAAGTTTATATTAAAATACATTAATGTTATTTTATTAGGGAAATATATTTTGTTATGTATGTATTAGCTTAACTTGTAATGCCAAAATAATTAGGAAATCAATCTTACAAATAGCTTAAAAAGATCTTATAAAATATAGCAGTATACGTAGCCACTCACTGTATTGAGACGATTTACACACTATAATTTATTTCACAGGATCTTCAAACGTATTTGGATGCGTCAGAGAGAGGTGTTATATATTTAAGTTTTGGAACTAATATATTTCCACAAATGATGCCTTCTGATAAAGTAGACATAATGGTAAAAGTTCTTTCAAGTCTTCCATATGATGTCTTATGGAAATGGAATGACGACAAACTGCCAGGAAAGGCAGATAATATTAAGATTTCTAAATGGTACCCACAGTCGGATTTACTAAGTAATTGTATTTACAATAACAAATAATGATTAAAAACGTTATATATTAAGTATTTTATTTTATTTATTCATTCCAGGACATCCAAAGGTTAAGTTATTTATCACACAAGCTGGTCTTCAATCGACTGATGAAGCGATATCTGCTGGTGTCCCACTTGTAGCAGTTCCAATGTTAGGCGATCAGTGGTACAACGCAGAAAAATACGTAAAACACAAAATAGGAACTAAAGTGGACATAAAATATTTAACGGAAGATGAATTTAGAAGTGCCATCGAGACTGTTATTAATGATAAAAGGTACAATAACTCCTAGTACAATGACATAGTACTCCATACATGTTTTCTACATATCATCATCATTCATAGATGTTAAAGCTAAACCACTTAAATAATAATAACCTTTTTATACTTTGAGATACGTCAAAATACAAATAGCTGCTGTTCGTTTTTTTGAAGTGAAACTTCTTTAGAATCGTAGTGATTTCAAACTCGATGAAACGAAAAAATAAGTCCATAGTACCAGGCGCTCAGAGACGGGGAAGAGTTTAGCCTTAATTTAAATTCAAGTTTTACTTCTGACATGTGTACTTTGTACACACGCACTTTTTTTTTATTAATGGTATGGAAATGCGTGAGTAGCCTAATTGCTTTGACAGCGATCGCGGATTCATGTCCTTTGTGTGTGATAAGCACAATTGCTTGTACTCCAGTCATGGATTACATTTATTTGTTATTATGTGTATGTATTTAAAGTTATATATTATGAGTAGCACGTTAACTATTATTTGTATCCCCAACACAAACTTACCGTGATTTTTCATAGTTTTACGTCTAGTAAATGTCCCAACATATTTAATTTAATTTAAAATAGTTTTTTTATTATCTCATTGTTTTTATTTATTTATAAAAAAGACGTAAATTGGAAATGTGACCATTTATGATCGTGATTAGACTTAATTATCCTTGAACTAAATAACAGGCTTAAGATAGTCTTCACAAGGTAATCGAAGTATATATACACATTATACATATACATGTACAAAAAATAATTAATTAATCAATCTTTACTAACAATATAATAATATATATTAATATCATAAATAGGAAAGGTTTGTATTTTTGTATACGAATAAACTCAAAAACTATTGAACCGATTTCGAAAATTCTTTTGCCATTAGAAACCTATACACGCTATTTTTTCTATAATCATATCGTATAAGTTGATTTTTCGACCTAGTTATTAATACTACGTCACAAAATGCTCCGATATACGTAATCTCGTAAAAATATCTAATGCAAAATTTAAATTATAAATAATGATAAACCCGTCCTGGGTTGATGTATGACCGTACATGCTAGCCACTACACCACCAAAATATCTCTAAAAATTTATACTAACAGTTAAAACGTAGTTATCTGGTATAGTGTACAGTTCTCGAGGCATAAGCTCAGGTTTGCATTTGTGTGAGTGCAGTGTACGGATAGGCACGACGATACGGATAAACGTTGCGAGATTGGTTTAAACCTGTTTTAACTGGTTTTTGATGCGCGGCTATTGGCTTTTAGCTATCACTCATACAAATGCAAAGCTGAGCTTATGCCTCAAGAACTGTACGTATGTATATGTAAATCCTATTAATATTTTGTTTTCATTTTCAGATATCGTGAAAATATAATGAACCTACGGAAATTAATACGTGACCAACCAAAGTCGTCCCTAGACCGAGCACTGTGGTGGTCTGAGTATGTCATAAGGAACAAAGGTGCCAAACAACTGAGGGCGCGTGGTGCTAACATATCGCATTATGAATTCTTCGAAATCGAATTAGTACTAATTATAATATCAATAATATTATTAGTTATCGCTACATTTATAATAAGTATAATATATTTATATAGGGCTATACTAAGTTTGTTTTTAGCTAAGAAGATTAAATTAAATTAAATATTTAAGTGACAGTTTTTTCATTTTTAGGGTTCTGTGGCCAAGATAATACGTAACCCTTATAATTTCGGCATGCCCATTTGTGTGTCTGTGCGTCCCTGTCATTTTACTTGTAACCTATTAGTGCTACAAGGCTGAAACTTAGTAGGTGCCTCATGTGTATTGGTAGATAATTCTGTACTCAAATTAAGAAAAATAAAAAATAGGAATCATTTCATCAATATTACTATTATTAAAGGATGGAAAGGATGTTTAAAATATAAATATGTAAATATTACCTACCATTAACTCTACTCAAACATACTATTTAATTAATTTTACTGCAATAGACAACCTTCTGTTGTGTAATATACGTCTAGATTAATGCACAGACAGAGAAAAAGCTTAATGAAGCTTTCATTAAGCTTTTTCTATTTCGATTCGATGTACCTATATAAAGATAAATTTAATACGACTTTCAAAATAATAGTAACACACTAATTATTTCTAACTAGAATTTCCCGTGGCTCTATCTGCGTTCAAACAAAACCAAATTCTTATATTTTAATGCAAAGTAATGCAAATAATGCATTACTATACTCGCAGAACGAATTTGATTATCAAAAAAATAGAAAGGTTATAAACTTTAAAAGATAGATATATGCTATCGCGTACTTTTTTTTAGAATTTTTAAGAAAACCATTCCGTCATATATACATCTCTTGCGACTTATACACAACCGCTTACGCAGCGCACGCTTTGGAAGCCCTCAAAAGGTTTTTTTTCTGTTTTTGCAATATTTTTTCATTGATGCTCCGCTCCTTTTGGTCATAGCGTGATGTTATACATTCCTTCCTCGATAAATGGGCTATCTAACACTAAGATAACTCTTCAATTTGAACCAGTAGATCTTCAGCTGCAAGTGATATATTAGTATAGATTTGACGTATTACTTAAAATGTATATTTAAAAATGTTTTTAAGAGAAGATTTATAATCAGTAGGTAGAAAAAATAGGATGTTCGAGAAACGTAAAATGGGTTTAAAATACTATAAAAGCTTTAAGTAAAATTAATTTTAATACATACACCAAAATTTAAAGTTAATGAAGATTTAGATTATCAAAATAGATATAAAAGCTCTCAAAACTCACTTACTCACTCATCACAAAATATTGAAAGCTCAATAATTGAAATTGGTATGATTAATTACTTTGATTTTGTTTTATTGATAGTTAATTACCACTTGTCTTACGGTGAAGGAAAACATCGTGAGGAAACCTGCATGTCTGAGAAAACCTAACAAGTTTTCGAAAGGCATGTGAAGTCTGCCAACTTGCACTAGACCAGCGCGGTGGACTATGGCCTGATCCCCCTCGTACTGAGGGAGGCCCGTGCCCAGCAGTGGGACATTAAAAAAAAGGGATGATGATGATGAATAGTTAATTTTAATTTTAAAAGACAATTGTTCAACCTATTATTTTTCTGTTATAAGTATGTATTACGTCTTAATCATTGCCATATGTGGAACACCTGTTATTAAGATTATATTTATGCATTTTGTAGACATGATACCTATATTTCTGCCTATTTAATATTATGCTTATATCTTGTTGGTGTTCATAATAAAATAAATAAATAAAAACCGCTTGACAATTCGTATAAAGACGAAAAGCTGAGATGTAGTTTAAACTTAGTTTATTGATTCCATGTTAATTGCACTATTTAAGAATAAAAATAATTATATACTTAAAAATATTGTTTAACTAACTTAATTCAACGTGTTTAACCAATGTTTAACATTGACATGATAATGCTATTGAAGCGTGATCGATACAGGATTATGATTATTGTCAATCTGTGTTAAAATATTACCTTGAAATTATCTATAATAAAGAAATATTAAAAACCATAAAACGATAACAATAAGATTGTGTTATCTTTCTACTACTATAATTGTATAAAATATTGGTATAAAATACTAATGTTTTGAAATGCATTTATGTAAATTGTAGAATATTGAATGATAATAATATAAGGGTTCAGCGGCCAGAAAATGCAGTAGGTACCAAGAGACGAACGGCATCTTCCCCGTTTCAAGCAAATTCAATTTGATTGTTCCTATTGTACATTTTGGCAGAACAGCACCAAGAGCAACTGCACACATGTATTAAAGTGGACCACCTTCTAATCTGTTACTTTGGCTTAGCCTTATATCGGGCTGGATTGTTGAAGTTTTTGCTATTATGAGGTTGCACATGCTTTGTATATTAAATAAATTTAAAATAATGTAAAGACAATGTTTTACGCTGAGACTTTCTCATAAGTAATAAAAGGCACCTGTTATGGGAATCACTGTCACCTTTTTAATTGGCTGCTATAATTTCTTGTAGGTAAAGGTATTTAAAATATAAAATATATTATTTTATTTATTATCAATATATATTATTTAGATACATTTAGTTTAATTTAAGCTTTTGTTTGCTTATAAATAAACTTAATATAAATCTACATATATATCTAATGATTGCTATAGCTAAGAGTACGACTACAAACAATGATATAATAATGATAAGCACAAGTTCAACTTCCAAGTATTCATAATACGATATGTTAGCACCACGCGCCCTCAGTTGTTTTGCGCCTTTATTCCTTAGGACATACTCGGACCACCATATTGCACGTTCTAAAGGAGACTCTGGTTGATCACGCATTAACTTTTGAAGCTTCACTATATTTTCACGATACCTTAAAATCAAAATATTACGGTAAAGAAAAAGGAGATAGAAATTAATTTCTTTAAGAAATCGAATCACTTTAATTGATAGAATATTAATTCTGCTGTATTCAAATTACCTTAATTATTTAGCTCTTTTAGTTTTAGTCTAAAGCTTATTTTACACGTACAATAGAAGTTTTAGAAACGGAGATCTTAAGAACGTAAAATTAAAAATAGTACCTTTTGTCTTTAATAACAGTCTCGATGGCACTTTTAAATACATCTTCAGTTAAACTTCTTATGTCCACTTTAGCTCCTATTCCATGTCTTACATATTTTTCTGCGTTGTACCACTGATCGCCTAACATTGGAACAGCTACAAGTGGGACACCAGCAGATATCGCTTCATCAGTCGATTGAAGACCAGCTTGTGTGATGAATAACTTAACCTTCGGATGTTCTGGAATGAAAATTCAACATAAAATAAACATTGTACCTTTGCACACACATATTTTACATCATATGAAATGAAATTTAGAAAAGTTAATGTCAGGGAAGTTTTAATGCAAATTGCAAGGAAACAATTGTAATGAAATTAAATATAATTCTTACTTAATAAATCCGACTGTGGGAACCATTTAGAAATCTTTATATTATCTGCCTTTCCTGGAAGTTCGTCGTTATTCCATTTCCATAAAACATCATAGGGAAGGCTAGAAAGAACTTTTACCATAATGTCTAATTTATCAGAAGGCAACATTTCTGGCATAATATTAGTTCCAAAGCTTAAATATATGACGCCTTTTTCCGTAGAATCTAAATATGTCTTAAGATCCTAAAATTAGATATTGATTTATTACTCAAAAGTGACATAGGTACCTAAATGCTGTAAATTAGTAAAAATATATTTTGATCCATGAAATTTTACCCTTGGATCCATATAAATTTACTAATATTATAACACAACAAGAGAGTGAGGTAATTTCTTTTTTACCGTGTCGCAAAAGTTTCTTTTTTAACATTAAAGTTCATCATCAAGATGCACTGTACCTTTGGTAAATCTTTTTCTGGAAGCTGGTGAATACCACCCATGTAAATGACATTTGGCGGCACTGGCTGGTTATCAGCCCAAATAGTATTAAGATTTATAAACATCATCTGTATATTGTCATACAATTCACTCAATGAAGGTATATCTGGTCCAAAATATTTTTGGAGCATTTTATTTTCATTATTTTCACTTGAATACGCAACATATTTGTAGCAAAACTCATAATACAAATTAACAATTTTTTCCAAAATGCTTAAGTTGTAAATTCTTCTATGTATAAAGGACGGGTAAAGAAATGGGTGTGATAATGATCCTACTATATCATGATTGTAAAAATAAGCTCCCATAGAACTGACCAATATCACTGGTGCATTGAACTTATGTGAAAAAGCTACAGCTGGAAGCATAATAGCTTCTACAAATATTAAATCGAAATAGTCTTTATCCTTGGATAATATTTCTTGAACTGCTGTAGTTTGTAATTGAGCTTCTAATATAGATAAAACTGCTGAAGAAAGTATTTGCAACTCCGAAATACTTGGTACGTCCTGGTCAACTTTATAATTGGCTTGAAAAGCTTCCGCTAATATTTGATAAGATATATTTCGTACATCAATTTCTTTATAATTTGGTGGTGCCGCCCCTTTAGGATAAGCTGGGTCAGTCGTTATCACAGTAAGATCATGACCTCTTTTCGCGAGTTCTTGAGTAAGTTTACGAAAAACCACTTGATGGCTAATAGATGGCATTGGAAACACTCCTAATATTTTTGCAGATTGAACACACAACATGTTTAGAAAACATAAAATTAAAATTGTTTTAACTGTCATTATTAATGTCTACTCAGAAAATTATTTTGTTTTAAATAATCATGCAGCACTTGAATATCTTTATATATGTACATATGTTATCCTAATCAAATGATATAATATAGCTATGAGCTACTTATCGTTATTTAACTTGCGTTATTGATAAGAGTATTACGTTTGAAAAAATCGCTTAAAATTAAAAATATACTGCAAGCACTATACTTCTTAAAAACTTTATTTTTTCAGGTTATTAGAAGTAATGGTTATTATAGTATTTCATACTGTCCATACGTACGACGTAATGTCCATTCTCTTTGCAATAAAAAACATATTTTATTTATCTATTTTTCAATCTACAGTGATAGCAATAATTTTTTATGTATATGAAAAAATTTCTACATGCTTCTACAAGTTACTTGTAGGTCAGTATAAGCAGTAACTTTTTGTAATTCAGAACAGTGTCTTTATCATAAAATTTACGTTTTGTGAAAGCAATTCTTTGACTATCCAATAACATCATTGATGAGAGGGTTCATATTTGTATCTTAAAAATTACTGTAGTTACAGCTTCATAATGTCAAACAACGAGTGCACTGTTATGGCCCCATTGGCATTAATTTTTCGTGTTTCAAGAATTTACGGAATAGCACCAATCAATTTATTTTCTTCGAACGAAGCAAATTTTCGCCATGCGTCGCCAAATGCTTATCGTGTTTCGGTCTCTAGAAAGATTCATATTTATAGCTGTATTGTTGTCGTACTATATAGTGAGTAAAATTTAATTGAATTTTAATTAGAATATTAATGTTTAATTTTGATAGATGTTTTCTTTTATTTTTATATACGACGACGCTTGGCTCAGTTTGTAGTGAACCTACTTGCTGTGCCAGCGGTCACGGGTTAGAATCACGTCGGGGTATCCATTTGTTGAATGTTTCACGAGTCATGCATATTTATATTTATAAATAGATAGATACTTCTATTTAAATTTATTATATATGTGTAGAGTATCAATTATCTGGTATTCGTAACACAAGCCTCGTAGCTTACCACGGGACTAAATGTGCCGTGTGTAATAATATACAAACATATTTATTTAAATTATAGTATTTTTGTGTGATTCAGAGTATGACGCTAATAAGAGATTGGATGGAAAAAGTATGTTGCAGAGATGTAGAAGTTGAGATGTATGGCGTGATGCGAATAAATAAATTGGTTTATTTTATCCATGGCTATGTTTGTCGTAGTGTGATAAAAAAGGGTACTCTCGGATATGACGAATGACAGAGTCAAATTGAGAAAAAGTGCAAACTTATTCAAATCTGTATGTACGAGTCCTAAGTGTAGTCTATTCTACTATAATGATAGAATTGTGATCATGCAATACGTGATATTAAGAATAAAACTCGACTGTGACAAAAATAAAAAGGATTAAAAAAATTATATAATGAAATTAAATGTCAGTATGTGTAAGTCTAAGAGGAAGCTACCACCGGCTCGGAAGGCTGTTCTGCTGAGAAGAGCCGACGAGAAACTAAACAGTTTCTCTTTTCAAACAATTGATAACAATATTGCATTATAATATTTTTCAGACATTAATTCTACACATTTACATCTACTAAGTATTCCTTGGTGGTGTAAAAAGCTTTATAAGTCGATAATCTATTTTTAATTTTGGATTCGGATAATATGGATTGTGGAATTTAATTGTAAATGAGTACACTTTGCTCCATAAACGATCTATTTACTTTTTGTAGGCGAAAACTGGGAGTTACCATTTAATCCTGATTTCTTGTATTTATGTTATTAATTAAATAATTAAACTTATTTAAACGTATTATTTTTAGTCATGAGCATCATCGCGAGAATTGTGTATTTTAAAACTTATGAAACGTTATTACAACGACAAATGATGAAGACTTTATTTTGGGCTATAGTAAATTTTGGTCAAATTTCTTGTAACTGTACAATAATATTAATGACCACTTTTGGAGGTTATTCTAGAATGAAGCGGTTTTCGGAATACTTATACACTTTAGAAAAGGTTTGTAGATTTTCAAATAATAATATACAATTATACTGACATAGATTAAGCAACACTAATATTGAGGACAATTTTCTTATTCTTTGTCAAACTAACTTTATCCATCCTCTGTTGTTTTTATTCTCGGTAATCTAAATTTCATACTTTGTTTGCGATTAAAAGACCTCAAATAATGAAAATTCATTTTCTTTGAATACAAGCAAAAAAATTTGCAAAGTTTTTCATTTCCAGATGGTAAGCCTACTCAGAAAATCAAAAATCTTTTTCCTAATTTCAGCTAAACTGGAAAATGGGTAACAACTACGTGAATATTACAATAAAACATTACAAAGTTATTTTTTGGGCCTTCATAGTGGTCATCTATTTTATTGGTGCCGTCCACGTTTTTATGTCTTTAGTGGACGATTCTAAGCAAAGTAAGTAGTATTTAGGTTTTTGATTCTATCAATCACAGCAAAATATGCATAATATTTAGTTGTTTTTCAGTATGTCGTCTGTTAGAGTATATATTTGACTATAATTCGAGGGTCTTCATAATGCTATTGCAGTTCCAATTTGTGTTTCTTGTATACTTGGTGAATGAAACGGTGCAAGTTCTCCATCAGGGATTACAATCACTGATTTCGAAACCGGAAATACATAGTAAGTTTTAGATATTTTTATATATTCCTAAAAAAATAATTTAACTCTGTGAGTTTCGGCGTAAGAAATTAAAAATTGTTGCAACAGTGATCACTTTTTGCGATTTACAAACATAAGTCCACAGTTTTGACTTAGTTCAGACTCTGAATTCTGTTTTTCACAAGTTAGTTGTACTATCACCATTGATTTACTCCATTTTTCTTCAGTTTTCCACTATTAAGTATTTTATTCAAAATTTTTTTTTGATTTAAAAAATTTAAATGTCTAAATTTTAAAAAAGGTCTAACAAAAAACATGTTCTTCTCTGCTTTTTTATATTTTGTTTACAATTCGTAATATTTTATTTCAGCATCACTTGATGATAAAAATGTAAACTTTGTATACACGACAATACAGAATTTTCATTACGTATATAAATCGTTAATCGACCTAGTTAAGAAATTAGACGAAGAAGAGGGAACTATAAATTTTCTGATATTTATTTTTAAAATTATTGATGTCATGGACGCTATTTATGTTTTAGCAAAAGAACCAGGTTAGAATCAAAATGTACTATAAGTATTATATAAAGTATTAAAAATTTTTTAAATAAATGTTGAAAACCATACTCTTGCTAAAAAACTTATTTTTTGGTAGCTCTTGGGTAAGTTAAAATCAATTATCTATAAACCTAAAACTATAATGTAAAAGTATTTCTAACATCAGTTATTTGTTGTTCTTTCTGTCTTAAAACAGTCCATCAATATACCAATGTTATTCTTATTTGGAAAACTTACAACAAAACTCGCACATTCAATTTATTCATCATCATCTCTTTTTTTTTAACGTCCCACTGCTGGGTACGCGCCTCCCTCAGTACAAGGAGGATCAGGCCTTAGCCCACCGCGCTGGCCCAGTGCGTGTTGGCGGACTTCACATGTCTTTCGAAAAACTTACTTGCTTGCTAGGTTTGACGTTTTCCTTCACCGTAAGACAAGTGGTAATCATAATAGAAAATGATTCGCACATGAAAATATCAGAGGTGTGAGACCCAGATTTGAACCCGCATCACTCGGTTATCCAAGCGACCGCGTTACCACTGTGCTACCACTGCCTTTCAATTTATTGAATCTCACAAATTGAAGCCTAGCCAGAAAACCATGCCACGTTTCATAATAATAAATAATTTGCTTTACACAGGGTTTAGGTTTTTACAAATAATATGGATTTTTTATATAGGAACTACGTTGGCCTTAACGATAGAGCCGTGCCATCAGACTGCTAACAAGGTAATAAATAAGATCATGCTTTTTTTAATATGACGAGCTGTTAATTCAAATAATAATAATAAAATATTAATATTTTTCTTAAAATAAGAACAGCTAATTTAGTTGTCATCAATATATATAATATATTTGCTTGCTGTGTTTTATTACCTTAAGAAAGCACCACTAAATCTGTCGGCTATATCAGTTTATAAAAAAAAACAAAAATTATACACTCACATTCAGTTTCAGATGATTCGAGTTTCAATCAGTCACCTTATATGTCTATCAACTAAAGGAGATGTTAGAGAAGAATTATATTCTTTTTCTAATCGGCTAATGCGAAATGTGCCTAAATTTTCTCCTTTAGGCATGTTCACGTTCACCAGACAACTTTTATTAGGGGTAAGCTGACGCGATGGCTTGATGTCTTGCAAAATTAAAATAATTAAAATGGCAATAATTATTTCAATTTTTAGACGGTTGGCGCATTAGTTTCTTATCTAGTGATAATACTTTAAAAGGTATTAGCTTTCAATTGCAATGAATAACGAAGTAAACTGCAAAGTTTTACGCACATTCACTCCACGAGTTAAATATTTTATGCTGTTCTTAATGCGTTTGGTTTCTTTGTGTAATAAATTATCTTAAATATGTTAATTGTTTCATTTTTGCCTTGATAAAAAGTAGTTAGGTAGTAGGTAGTTAGGGTTCGTAATGAAACACATTATAAACCTATATAAACCTAAGAGTACTATAAATAATAATCTAAGTCATTAACGTTGATACAAAAATGTAAAAAAGATCGATTACATTATAATTATTAACGTATTGCTCCCCAAAGAGACCCCAAAACTTTTATTATTCATTCATGCCCAAAACAATAGTTAAAAATCTCTTCTGTTTCTGTAAATGAAAGATACTTGCAACTTGCAAAAGTGTAAAGTGTAACAGTCCGCAATATTAAGAATAAGTCTAAGGGTACAACTAACTATTCATATTAAAAAAACATACTAATACCCGGAGACGTTGTTAGTATTAAATAAATTGATTAATGTTTACAACATTCATCATTATGGCTTATTAAATAATGCTGCTATTGACTTAGATGGTATCTAAAGAAAACTCGATTGTCACGTTGTTGAAGAACACGCATTTGAAAATAATAATAGATAAAAAATTACAACGTAAATATTTGTTAATCATTTACTGTGGCTTTAAAAGCGTTTTATAAGTAGTCGCATCTGTATGAATCGTAGTAAGGCTATAAGATTTAGAATATATATTATTAACTCAGTGTACATTTTCCTTAAGTTGTAAACTTTAAAGTGAATTACAAATAAATTAAAATCATTGAATCAGGTGAATAGACGGCGTCGGAATCAGGAGTTGAAGACACTCGGGTGGAAATAAAGAAATCAGGAGAAATACGAGTATACGACTATTACGAGTATTACGAGTAAGAAGCCATCGATCACCCCGGACTGTAGAGCCGATGTTAAAGATAGGAAGAAGATATACCTTCATTAATTGAAAAGATATAGCTTCAGGCTTTTAATATGAAATGCATTTTACTTATACTTAATTTTGACTAATATTTCTCAGGAGAACTTAGCCAATTAGATTTTCGTCCAAACTGTGTTTGAGTATTATTATAACGCGTTAAGCGACTTGACCGTACCAGCTAACATGCTAGACATACACCTATGCAGGCTCAAGTTCCGCATAATATCATATCTTAGCCTATGGTACTCTTTAGGAACATCTTGTGCATATGCAAGTCGCGACAAAATCGGTCCAGCAGATCCGGAAAAAACCGATAGAAACAAAACGACAGAAGGAGACTTTTTATAAATTTTCTTCCATAATTTTGCATGTACATTTAATATAAAGTTGTTATGTTATCGTATCATATCGGTGGAAATAGCAATTTATGTATTAGAGACAATTATTAGAGTACTCGTAGTTTTTTTGAATAAGGAACATTTTTGACGATGACGACTGCTTAAATTATTGAAGCAATCAAAATCATTACGCATCAATTATATTATGAAGCGTGTTTTGAAATTACTAACCTAAAAATTACTGTAGTTACAGCTCAATAATGTCAAATAGCAAGTGCATCGTTATGGGGCCGTTGGTGTATATTTTTCGTGTTTCAAGGATTTACGGCATAGCACCAGTTAATTTAATTCCTTTGAATGAAGCACGTTCTCGCCAGGCATCACCAAATGCTTATCATGCCTCTGCCTCTCGAAAGATTTGCATTTGTAGCTGTATCGTTGTCGTGATATATAGTGAGTAAAATATTAATAAAATTTGATATTTATTAGAACTGGGTTACTTGAATATGACTGTTGTTGTTCGTTTTTGCTGTCGTTAAATTATCGACCACGTCCTATTTGGAGGATTTGACCACAAAGAGATTTAATGAAAAAAGATTCTATGCCACAGAGATTTCTAATCCGCATGGCCAGGGTCTGGAATGCTTTACTGAGATCTGTGTTTCCTAACATCTACAATCTGGGAATCTTTAAAAAAAAGAAAGAAGAGGCATATTCTAGGCATGCGCGTCCAGGCAACGCTAGGCAACATCATCATCACCCTTCATCAGGTGTGATAGTGGTCAAGCGTGCGCCTATAATGTATATAAAAAAAGATATATAGATTTTGACATGGACGTATGACTAATAAGATAGTGGTAGCCCAGCGGTAACGCGTTCGCTTGGATAACCGAGTGATGCGGGTTCGAATCCGGGTCTCGCACCTCTGAGGTTTTCATGTGCGAATCTTTTCTATCATGATTACCACTTGTCTTACGGTGAAGGAAAACATCGTGAGGAAACCTACATGTCTGAGAGAACCTAGCAAGTTTTCGAAAGACATGTGAAGTCCACCAACACGTACTAGGCCAGCGCGGTGGACTATGGCCTGATCCCCCTCATAGTGAGGGAGGCCCGTGCCCAGCAGTGGGACGTTAAAAAAAGGGCTGATGATGATGATGATATATGACTAATATAAAATAAGAATATAGGACTAGGTGGAGTCTAACTCGACGCCCCTTTCCACTAAGACACGGTTGTCGAGATGACAGTGGAATATAATGTAGAGAGAAGATGGCAAAAACCACATGTAGAATAAATGAGTAAATAGAAAGAGTGAGTGAGTAATGGGCAAAGAACTCTAATAATTAAGTAATCATGCTATTCTCTATCGAGTCCACATAGGTAGGATTTGGTCAAAGAGAAGGAAAGTGGCGTGATAAGAAAGTGATGTGTATGGTGGAATAGTAGACCAAAGTATATAAAAAAATCAAGTATTGCATTCAAACATTTATATTTTGTAGCATATTATGCGACAGTATATTGAAAATGAATAGGTAATGAGATACCTTATATACGTAACAATTACTTTATACTTTTAGTAATAATCAACATTGCAAGAATGATGTATTTCGAAGCTTATGCCAGGCTTGAACAACATCAAATGGTGAAGTCATTGTTATGGTCGATATCATTTTTTGTCCAAATTATTAGTAACTGTATAATAATATTATTGGCTGCATTCGGAGGTCATACCAGAATGAAACGGATAGTGGAATACTTAAACACTATAGAAAGGGTTCGTAAGTTGTTAAAAAATATAAACTTCCTAAATTTTATAAAGTATATTTATGTAAATACCAATGCACTGACAAGGGACAACTTTATATTACTATAATTAAGTATATAAACGATGAAGATTTCGAAAATTTTGTTTATAAGATGCCAGAGAGCATAAAATATGAGAAATAATAGTATCAATCATAAGTAGTATCAATCTAATTTTAAGTGTTATAACAATTTCCATTCTCATATATAAATCAAAATTATGTACTTAATATTATTGATTATGAGGATGATCTATAGTAATAGCATACTATATATTAATTATTTCTTTTTAAATTTCAAAATTAAAAATAGTTTAATGCACTTATTGGTATATTTTTATTTTCGTCATATCATTTTTGGCTAAAACTGATAGAACTGTTCAAGTATTACATAATTAACCGAAAACTTTCCAAAAGCCCTAAAATTATCCTAATAATTAAAATAATCGTATAGGTTAATTTATTATATATTGTTATGGGGCGTCTAATATTTCAATAGTGCTGTACATTCTAGGAAATAGTATAGCTTATATTATGTTCAGTCTTAGATGTTTAAAAATTTGCTTTAAGTAAGACATTCAGAATATTCAGGAACATCTTTTTTGAATTTTCAGCTACACTGGAAAATGGGTAACAACTACGCAAATATAGAAATAAAATATTCCAAAGCAATTTTTTGGGGGTTTTTATTGATCCTCTATTTGATGGCTGCCATTTATATTTCTAGGCCTTTATTGGAATATCCTCCACAATGTAAGTATGGTTTAGGATTTTAATCCATATGAACCCTCCTTCTAAAATCCTATATTTGTGTTTTTACAATGTACGCCTAAATATATTTTTGAATTTACTTTTTTTTCAGTGTCTCTTTTGTTAGGGTATGTATATCACTTCAATTCGCTGGTCTTCATATTGTTATTGCAGTTACAATTTACGTTCCTTGTGTACTTGGTGAATGAAACGGTGCATGTTCTACAGGAGCGATTACAGTCACTCATTTTGAAACCGGAAATATATAGTACGTTACATGTCTACAATAATATACATTCTTACATTCAATCTAAACTATAGACGTTATAACACTTTTGCATAGAAACTTTCACTAATGGTACTTCACAAACTCATGCAGTATAGTTCGTTTCATCTCATAGTACCTAGGTGTTATGTTGGCTACCCTATCTATCAAAGTCATTGTAAAAGTTGTTTCATTAAAATGAGTGAAATTCGCGTAAACATTAGAAAAAATAATCGAATAACTTGTAAATATATAAGAATCTAACTAAAAACATACACACAAACATACTCAAATACTATAATATATAATAGGTAATGTGGCAAAAGTGGAAAACATCGCTGCCAGCATAACGCCATAGGTACTATTCGTTGAAACGAACTATACACATTTCATCTGAACTCTGCCTCTAAATACTATTTTTCACCTTGAGTTATACTTTCACTATGACTTAACACTTTTCATTCTTTTTTATGAGTATTTTTATCCTTTTCTGCTCTAGCTCCTTTCCACTTTATTTACTGTCGAGATAACATGCGCACTGACTATACTTATGTGTTACTTCGGAACCAAAAATTTACTAACATAGGCTTTAAGTCTAGCAAAACGTGCAATATACTTTTATTTGGAATCCTTTTAGGAAAAAATTTTTACAAACTTTGAATGTCTTATTTATTTATATCTAATCAAAAGCCCAAAAAATTTGTTTCGAGCTTCTAGCTTTAAAAATGACGTAATTTCTATACAAACTTACAACCCTTTTTTCGCCTTGAAAAGAATCTTATATTCTTTTCAGGCTCTAAACTATCTGTGCACCAAATTTTATTTAAATCGGTTCAAAAGTTTTGGTGTGAAAGCGCGACAGACAGACAGAGTTACTTTCGTATTTATAATATGCGTAAGGATTTTATATTCGTATCAAAATACAAATATTATTAAAATACATTTCTGTATTTCAGCATCAATTGATAATACAAATGGAAGCCCTGTACATACAACAATACGGAATCTTCACTACGTCTACAACTCATTATATAAACTAGTTAGAAAATTAGACGAAGAAGAGGGGACTATTAATTTCGTTATATTTACTTTTAATATATTTGATTTCATAATCTCTATTTATGTTTACGTAGTAGAAGAAGTTTATTGTAAGTTTCGCATGTATGTATATCAAGCATTCGATAAAAAATTTTTTGAAAACCAAACTTTTGCTGAGTTGAAACATTTTCTAAAAAGTAAAACTATCATTAATTACCAAAATAAAATAAACTATATCAAGTTTTTGCTTTCTAAAAAAAACTAAGGTCAATTGAATACGATAATGCTAGGTTTTAATAATTCTAATTAATAACTTTTTAACACAGGGTTTAGGATTTTGCAGATAGTATGGATGTTTTATTCAGGAGCGATGCTGATCTTAATGATAGAGCCGTGCCATCAGACCGTTGAAAAGGTAATATGTAATTGAATGTTGTGTATTTCTTAATTAATTAATAAATTAGCATTTCCCGCGATATAAAGACCGGAAACAATAGATTTTACATATAATATCATGATGTTTTTAGTCGGTTTGTAACGAATAGTTGAGATTTCTCAGAAATGAGATATTTTTCCGCAGTAAAAGGTGTCGTATGTATTGACCTGGGTTATCAGATATCATCACACCAAATTTCATACAAATCCGCTTTGCGCACCCTCTGCTTGTGCCACTTATGCATCACGCAAGTATTTAGTGGTTTTCTCGTGATAACAGACAGACAGTCAAAAATTCCAAAAATAAAAGATTTGGCCTCTGTATCGATGCGGAAGGATGCGAATAATGTCTATTTCAATTAAATTTTCCAAAAAATATTTTATGTACAAATTTGACTTGATTAGAATTTAATTATATGTACATAGATAATATTTATCATGCATTTTATTGGCTAGGGTGGGCATACTTGCAAACTTTTGATTTTATAATCGTGTAACGATGTATGTTCGCGATAAACTTCGAAACTACTGAACTAATTTTTATCAAATTTTGTAAGCATCTGTAATTAGGTCCAACTTGGGAAATAGGGTAGTTTTATCTCAATAATTGATCTCAATATTTGTTATTGCAAATTAAATGTTTATTATACGACTTTAGTGTGTATTTATCGGATAGCTCTATAAAATCCTATTAGATGGCGGTTTGGCATCTAAGTTGCACAGATATCCGGTATTTGGCGCCGTATTTCTATTTCTAGATTATAGATGGCGCGTTAGCTAAAATGTTGTAAGGAGTAGTATTTTTATTTTATTGAAATATATACAAAAGCAGTTTAATTTATTTTAACTTACACCCAGCGAAGCGGGACGGATGGGTTAGTAGTAGTGTAATTTAATAGATGAAGTTTCAGATGATTCGGGTTTTAGTCAGTCACCTAATATGTCTATCAACTAAAGGAGACATGAGAGAAGAATTATATTCTTTTTCGTTTCAACTAATGCAAAATACGCCTAAATTTTGTCCTTTGGGCATATTCACGTTGAATAGACAACTTTTACTGGGGGTAAGTTGATTTTTGAAAATTTCTTTTTCAATTTTTAATATAGTATATTATATTATATAGTATACTAGGTATTTCTAATTTTTAGACGGCTGGCGCATTACTTTCATATCTGGTGATAATATATTAAAAGCAGTTTGTAAGCTGAAACGTTATTCGCACATCCACTCTTCGAGTTAAATATAAGCTATTCTCAATGTATTTGGATTATTTCAATAATAAAGTTACTTAAATAATGTACGTTGTTTCATTTTTATCATGATAAAAAGAGAGGATTCGTTATAATTGGTAAAGTCAAAGTTCATAATCATTGATATAAAAAAATCGATAAAGTGCTAAAATAACGTATTGGGTACGGAAAACCTAAACCGATAATCGAGAAGTTTGCCTGTTTGTATGTATGTCTGTTATATTGTGTGCGCGTTTCAAGCAAACAGTACTGGACCGATTTTAACTAAATTTTGTGTAGGGGCTTATTATTCGAGTCAACTTTTAGAAATTGATATGGCTTACGCTGTCTAAGCATATAAAGTTTATAGGGCCCATTTGCAAAGGTTCACTTATAAATATTATTATAGATGTGCTACATCAACCAATTGTGTGCTATTGTAATTCGTAGCTCCCTAATAATTGAATGAAGTTCTCTGCTTAGTCCAGTTCATCCTTGAAACTGACAGATTTTCTGAGCGAAGAGCTACTATATCCCTTCCTGTTGCGCAAGTATTTATCTCAGTATATTGCATATGCATACAGTGGTAGCCCAGCGATGACGCGTACGCTTGGATAACCGAGTGATGCGAGTTCAAATCCGGGTCTCGCACCTCTGATATTTTCATGTGCGAATCATTTCTATCATGATTACCGCTTGTCTTACGGTAAAGGAAAAACATCGTGAAAAAACCTGCATGTTTGAGATAACCTAGCAAGTTTTCGTGCGACATGTGAAGTCCGCCAACACACACTAGGCCAGCGTGGTAGACTATGGCCTGATCCCCTCTTACTGAGGGAGGCCCGTGCCCAGCAGTGGGACGTTGAAGGGCTGATGATGATGATTGCATATGCTGAGATAAATACTTGCGCGGTGCATGAGTGGCACAAGCAGAGGGTGCGCAAAGCGGATTCCTACAACTCATGACACAGTCTGCACATTGTGGACTTTATTAAGTTTGCAGTGACCAGTGAGTATTTTGGTTATCGCACAGACTTTTTACTTGTTGAGTTATAGCAAATATTTTGTAAAGTTTTTAGCGCTTTGGCATAATTTTGTGTAGAGTGGACTGCCTTTAGCGCTTAGAGATTGCAGTAGTACTTGAGAATCGATAAGGCATGTTGTTTGGATTGCCATTGGTTGGTTTTTATGCCCTTGGGTATCCAAGTGTTCCGGAAACTATCAGAGCATCAATCTGTTAAATGCACCATAGACCATTCAGATTTCATGCAGTTCTTTACAAACTTAGGGTTGGTTTTAAAAGAATCTGTAGCCAACAGCTTTAGTACCTCAGTTAATGTAGATACTTTGGTATCTATCAGAGAAACTTGCCTAACTATATTTATATTTAAAATGTACTCGTACCAAGAAAAGTCGTTAGTATTCAATAAATAAATTAATGTTTACAACATTTACCATTACGACTTAGTAAATAATGCTACTATTGACTTAGTATGTAAGAAAAAATTCGATTATCACTTTGTACATGTCGTAGAACACGCGAGATTTAGTACTCGTATAGTGTGTGTAGTTGATTATTCAAAAATTACAGTCAATCAGACCCTATTTATTAAATCTACACTGGTAAATTTCGCGAAGCTTTCATATCATGTAGGTAAATTGATTGTGTGATGAGTAATGACGTTATAAGTTCATAGTAAAAGTATTAGAGGAAAAGTTTATTTTAATCTTTTTAGCTCATTCATAAAGCTGGTTTTTAAAAAGATTTTTTTGTTTTTTAGTTATTCTTTTTTGTATTTGCATTGATATTCTCAGAAAGACTTTTAATGTAAAACCCATATTGTAGGAAAGAATAAAAACATAGCCTGCAATTTTTCGATGTCCGCTATATTGGATTTAGAGTGACATAAATTTATTTTTCAAGTTTGTTAGTTTCTCAGAAAGCCGTTTCATTAGATACTACCCATATTGTATGAGTGTGTAAAAATAATTAGTCTATAGAACCATTTCTGTTAATATTCAGGCCAAAATATATGAATTGCATTTCACTCATAATTTAAATTAACCTTCGATTGAGATTTCTTGAAATAACCAATGAGATTTTTGTCAATTCTATTCAATTTTCATGTAATAACTTCATAGTGTGCTAGTTAAGCTCAGAAGTCATACCTGAATTTTTTTAAAAGGTAATTAAAAAAAATGCCTGTTATTCTTCATAATATCAAGACTTTTCAAAATTGGTTCAGCCGTTTTAAAGATTTTCCGACGTACGGACGACAAACATAAAGATGTTTTTTTTTCTATGTGCATTATAAAACCATATTATGCATTTAGTAATAACCTGGTATTTTAATATTAAAATCAAATTTAATTTATCTGTACAGTAGATAAAAAAAGCATTTACCTTATCTATATACATTTATCTACACACACCGTAATAATTATTTATACATATTAAAAATAATTACTCGTAGCATTCTAGCAAAATATTTTATATAAGAACATTTCTTTGAGCTGGTTAAATGTTTTGGTAATTGATTAAGGTATTGAAACAATCAAAATTTTGCATCAATATTATATTAATAATATTATTGATGTATTAACATATAATTTGCAAATTGCAACAAATTCTTAACTTAAAAATTACTTTAGTTACAGCTTTAAGATGTCAAATAGCAAGTGCATCGTTATGGGACCTTTGGCGTCAATTTTTCGTGTTTCAAGGATTTACGGAATAGCACCAGTTCATATGATTCCTTCAAAAGAAAGACGGCCTCGCCAGGCATCACCAAATACTTATCGTGCCTCTGCCTCTCGAAATATTTGCATTTGTAGCTGTATCATTGTCGTTATATATTGTTAGTAAAATCTTATTAAATTGGATTGCTATAAGAATAATATAAATAAAGTGAAATTAGTCACAATTACTTTATTGGGATTAATGTTGCTTAATTTAATCGTCGTATTTCTTGGAGTATTGGGTCATGAACGGTTTGCATCGTAGAATATTGTTTGTCGCAGAGATGCAGGTGTTGAGATGGATGTATAGCGAGTCGTGAATGGTTAAAATAAGACATTAATATACTGCTTGTAGACGTATGGTACATCATGTAGAGAGCTAAAAGTGCGAATAATTGATAGAGATGAATCGAGTAGACATGCATACTGTACTGATTTGGTTAATAATATGAAGAACGAAGGGAACGCGACGAGGTGATGTGCTAGTTGCAATAGACAATGGATTCAGCCTTTTTTAACGTCCCATTGCTGGGCCTCCCTTCAATAATAGGGAGAACAGGCAATAGCCTACCATGCTGAGTGTCATTATTAACTGCATGCAAGTTAATAATGATTCGCTTCGATTTGAAGTTGAAAATATCATCAATCTGGATTTCGCTTCACTCGGTTACCTAATCGAACCCGGTACCATTGGAATTCAAAATCACACTTAATTGTAGTGTACTTTGTGATAGAGATTTTGAGGGTTTATATTTGACAATTACTTTATATTTTTAGTAATGAGCAACTTTGCGAGGATTTTATATTTTAAAACTTATGAAGCAGAATTACAACGTAAAATGGTGAAGAATTTATTATGGTCTATAGTATATGTTGGCCAAACTATTTGTAACCATATAGTAATATTAATGACTACCTTCGGAGGTCATACTAGAATGAAGCGGTTAGTGGAGCACTTATACACTTTAGAAGAGGTAAGTATGAATTTAAACTAAAAGATGCAAATCCATTATTAAATACAAATCCATTTATAAAATACCAATTCACAGATTAGGGACCAATTTCATAATACACTGTAAATAAATAAGTTATCGAAGTAAACATTTATTAATATAAAAGAGCATGTCCGTAATAATTTATTATATAAATAGAAATAATAAGTTCAATCTTGTGACGTCTAATTTTTGAGCAATGCCATTGATTATTAGCTCTAATTAAGACTTAGAAGTTTCAGGATTTTTTTATCCAATTTCAGCTAAACTGGAAAATGGGTAACAACTACGCAAATATTAAAATAAAATATTCCAAAGCAACATTTTGGTGTTTTTTATTGATTATCTATATTATAGCTGCCATCTACGTTTCTATGCCTATATTGGTCATGGATAAATCTAGTAAGTGGTTTAGGTTTTTAATTTCATCCATAGCAGATTCCTCTTCCTGTGTGTAATATAAATTTATTTCTTATTTTTCAGTGTCTGCTGTGTTAGTGTACTTATTTTACTTCAATTCCCGAGTCTTCATATTGTTATTGCAGTTACAATTTACGTTCCTAGTGTACTTGGTGAATGAAACGGTGCATGTTCTACAGGAGAGATTACAAACACTCATTATGAAACCGGAAATACGTAGTAGTACGTAGGGGCGTTAGTTCTAACAATTTTTCGTTTCTTGGCTATAGAAGCCTAGTTTTTTTTGTTATTTACTAAATGCAGTAGTATTGTTAGTAAATTTTAATCGACGAACCTCTGACGAATTCTTGTAGAAAAGGCTTAGAAAAGAAAGTGACGAGTATTACAACATACCACGTTATTGGGGCAAGTTCATAGTTGTAACAGGCTTAGGGCAGATTGTAACAGTAGGTAGGTATGTAGGTAGTAGTTTTATGTATAGACCATATTTAGCATAAGAAACTATAGACACGGTAAAACAGATAGGTTTTCTTTTCTTTATTTGAGTTTCCTTCATATTTTTTTGTTATTCGTTCTTCTCTGGTCAGAAAAAAGTGCAGTTAGTCACTTTATGTTAGTTACTTTCGGGTAAGGTCTTATGATAATGACCTGTTGAAATTAATAATTATCATGATAATTGATATTAAGATCGATGTTTTGGTTTTATTAGTTCTGATAGAGTTTTGTTTTTAAAGACGACTCAAGGCCAGGTTGGTCTCCATATGAGGCTGGTGTAAATGATGTATCCCAAAAAAGTCTTGAATGTTTGTTTAAAAAATATCGCACAGCTCAGACATATAGACGACCGTTTTAGACGACCGTTTGGCCCTGCTTTCTGCGCCAGCGGTCGCGGGTTCGAGTCCCGCTGGGGGCATACATTTGTTGAGCACGAATGTTTGTACTCCAGTCATGGATGCTTATATTTATAATATGTATGTATTTAAACTTATATATGTGTAGTATATCAACCATCTAGTATCCATAACACAAGGCTCGTACCTTATCGTGGAACTAGATAGTGCTGTGTGTAAATGTCCCAACATATTTATTTATTTATTTATAGCTTCAGGCGAACTCAGAAACAGCCTTAGGCTTCTTGCTTCAAAGTTTTTGAACCAATCAAGTCTAGCTTATGATAAGCCAACTTTCTGACTCTTCTTTTTTTTCTTTCTTGACTTCCAAATGAAGCAATCCAAAGTAGGTGACTTTGGATTGCTTCATTTGGAAGTCAAGTTTGAGCAAAAAAGAAAGTAATCATACCTTTTTCTTTCTCTTTAAAAACCAATCTGAATTTTATAAAGCCGACTGATGATTTGTAAGTTTTCGTAAATTGGTTTTATTGTCCATTAATTTAACAAAAGCCAATTCGTACACATCCTGGTTCGGAAGCACGACCATTTGTTTTAAATAGTGTGTCATTCTAAAATATATAATTCGTAACAAAAATACTTACATAATAAATTACTGTATTTCAGCATTACTTAGTAATGAAAATGAAAACTCTGTACATACAGAAATACGGAATCTTCACCACATCTATAATTCATTATGTCAATTAGTTAAAAAATTAGACAAAGAAGAGGGAAAAATTATTTTTCTCATATTTGTTTTTGTAATAGTTGATATTATGGTCGGTATTTATGTTTTAACAAAAGAAACAGGTTAGAATCATATTTTATCGTAAGTTTTGTATATTTTGTATGATCCAAATAAATAAATAAACTTTATAATGAAAATCATAATTAATTTTTGGTATCTCTTTACTGAGTTAAAATTATTATCTACAAATGTATCACTATCAAGAACTACCACAAAAAGACGCCATATTTACAAGATCAGTTGATCCTGACTTTAGTTATTGTTATCTATATGCCATTACATTTAATTTATTGAGTTTCACTTAAATTGGTGCCAAGTCAGCAAATTAATGTATAATGCTTGCTATAATTCTCACACAGGGTTTAGGATTTTGCAGATAATATGGATTATTTATTCAGGAGCTACGTTGATCTTAATGATAGAGCCGTGCCATCAGACTGTTAATAAGGTAATTAAGTAAATTAGTTAATATAGTGTTCGCCGGGTGGTACGTTTGACTCAGTCTGTAGTGTAGTAGTGACCCTGCTTTCTGCGCCAGCGGTAGCGGGTTCAAGTCCCGCTGGGGCATTCATTTGTTGAGCACGATTGTTAGTACTCCAGTCATGGGTGTTTACATTTATAATGCTAACATGTACGGTCATACATTGAGAGGTCCTGGGTTCGAGTCTCAGGTCGGGTCAAGTTTAATTATTGAGTCTTTCTGTTAAGTAAGCCTCAGTAATAGCCCGGAGTTGGGAAGTAGGCGGTGAGTCACCCCCGTGCCTCGGGGAGCACGTAAAGCCGTCGGTCCCGCGCCTTAGCTCTCACTGGTCGTGTCGAGTAGTCGTCCCACCGGAGTATGAGAGTGATAGGAATAGAGAGTGCACTTGTGTCTGCGCGTACACGCGCTGCACTATAATAACTCCTGCGTAGTTAGCCAGTCTCAATGAGATTGACCGCCATGGCCGGAATCGGTCGGAGAAAAAGAACATTATGTATGTATTTAAAATTTATATATATGTAGTACATCAACTACCTGGTATCCGTAACACAAGCCTCGTAGCTTACCACGGAACTAGATGGCGCTGTTAGAATAATATCTCAACATATATATTTAATTAAAGCTTAAAAAAATATCATTTTCTTATTTACTTAGATGAAATTTTAGTTTATCTATCATTTCTGCATGATTGTAAAAAATATTTGTATATACACACATGCAAACTTTTGATTTTATAAAAATAACTAGCGACTTATCTTCGCTTCGCTTGAGTAGTACCTCCCGAGATTTAGCGCAGGCGAAACCGCGGGTTCCGCTAGTTTATATACTAAACCTTTCTTAACAAAACCAATCTATCCATTTTACATATATAGATTAACGCGAACAGACAGACAGACTCAGCGGAGGACTTTGTTTTGTAATATGTAGTGATGTAATGGGATACATGCAGTTTCAGATGGTTCGAGTTTATGTCAGTCACCTAATATGTCTAACAACTAAAGGAGATGTGAGAGAAGAATTATATTCTTTTTCTTATCAGCTAATGCAAAATGTGCCTATATTTACTCCTTTAGGCATTTTCACGTTCACTAGACAACTTTTACTGGGGGTAAGTTGATTAATTGATATTTTGTAAAATAAAATAAAAAAATAGATTATAAAAATGATAATAATTATTTTATTTTTAGACGGCTGGCGCATTAGTTTCATATTTAGTTATAATATATTAAAAATAAATAGTTCTTAATTAAAAAAAATGCATAACGAAGTACAAGATACAACATTTTACGCACATCCACTTCAGTATAATATTGAAAACAGTATACAGTATTTTGTACGATGTATGTATATAGTTAATTTAGTAATAAAATAACTTCAGTAAAATAATAAGTTGTTTTATTTCAGTTCAGATAAAAGCTGAAGAAGAGTAATAAATTATAATACTTACTGCTATTAAAGTATAAAGGTGGATTAATTTAATGTTAAATTGCATCAAAAGCAGTTAAAATACTTATATATTTTTACAAAGATTGATAATATTATAAGATGAATTTTATGGACGTAACCATATCACGATGTTGAGCCATATTAAATAGTACAAAAAATGAATGACCCCAGACTCGAACCCGCGACCGTATAACGGTAGTATACACAACATTAAGTTGAGCAGACAAACTAAACTAACATGTCGTCCAAATCTACTATACCTCTTTTGCACTAAAGATTGTGTCTTCTTCAGTCTCGATTTGAGTTTCATATAAATATTAAATAGCTTCTTCCAAGGTTGAGAAGTTACCGATATTGCCTCGTAGAGCACGAAAATCTCTCGACCCGGCGCTTTACCTCTCAAAATCGTCATCGCCCCACTGGAGTTTAAGAGTGAAAGGAAATAAAAGTGCACGTGTGTTTGTGTGCATATCTGCTTGTGTTTATATAGCCATCAACCTACACAGAAAAATTACACTAGTCTCAGTGAAATTATCTGCTAATAACGATATCAGTCAGAAAGACATTATTTTTCGGGTATCTTTATAGGAGAAGAAACTTTAACTGCCTCGGTGGTGTAGTTGCTAGCTTGTATTTCCAAACATCGAGAGGTTCTGGGTTCGAGTCCCGGGTCGGGCCATGTTTAGTTATTGAGTATTTCTATTTAATAAGTCTCAGTAAACGCCCGGAATTGGGAAGTTGGCGGTGTTTCACCCCCGTTCCTCGGAGAGCACGCAAAGCTGTCGGTCTTGCGCCTTAGCTCTCACTGGCCGTGTCGAGTAGTCTTCCCACCGGAGTATGTGATGATCGGTCGAAGATTTTGTTGGTCCGTCCCATGAAATATGCAACTTAATGTTCACAACATTCATAATTACGCTTAATGACTTTCTCATAGTTAATAGTGCTGTTATTGACTTAGTGTGTCAATAAACTTGATTGTCACGTTGTGTACATATCGTAAAACACGCACTAAGCAAATAATAATATAAAGAAAATATAATATACTACTATATTACAGTATTTTAATTTATTTTTATATAACGAAGACTAAGATTAGAATACTAGTGTGTCTTCTCTAAATGGTAAGTATCCTTCTTCACTAGAGTTTAGTATTTTTTTTTATTTAAACGTCCAACCTGTATTGCCGAAGTAAGTATCTAATAAGCTTTTTTATTTTGCACCTATGATACTTATTAAAATAGTCATAACTATCGATACAGGTACCGAGAAAACGACTGAACAGATTTTGCTTAAAGGCTGACTGTTTATGGCTGGTTATCCAGGTCAAAACATTTTTACTGTGGAAAAATATCTTATCTCTGAGATATCTATTTTAATAGTTAACCATTTTTATAAGAACGAACTGAGCAGAACAAGGTTAAGTTGCTAGTATACCCATAGAAAACATATTTAGCTTATCTATTCATTAATCTACAATAATTACTTGTGTATTAGAGAAAATGACTACAATAGTTAATAATGTTATGATAATTCTATGGGTTAGGTCAATTCGATCAGTGTTTTTTCTTATTAAAAAAATTTAAAGGATTTGCGAGTAATTTCAATATTTATTAAATTATGAGAACCAATGAAGTTCTAGAGAGGCTAAAAGGGGGATTTTCGGATTTGACCAAGAGCGGCAGATTAACATAAGGGCTATGAAGTAGAAGTACTTGAAACCATCACACCTCCATAGCCTATGGGGATAATTTTTTTTCTTCGACTTGTGGAATTTGGCAGACAATTTAGCACTCATTTTAACTTGTAATTAGTTCACCAGTCTGACGCGCTCGAATATTTTTACTTACTTAAGTTTTTTTTAATATTTTGATCGGTTGCCCTATACAGAGGACTAAATAATATACTCGTATGGTAAAAGTACTCAACAGAGTACAATATGCCTCTAATGTTTTTCTGCCACGCTTGACTAAATCCAAAAAATCGCCTCTAAGCCTTCCCTACTATAATTATGCATTTTATAATATTATTGATGTGTGTATTCAAATTTGCAATTAAAAAGTTTTTGTAGTTACTACGGCTCAATAATGTCAAATGACGTGTGCACCGTTATGGGGCCTTTGGTGCACATTATTCGTGTTTCAAGGATATACGGAATAGCACCACTTACTTTGGTTCCTTTGAATGAAGCAAATGCTAATCATGCACGGCAAATTGCTTATCGTGCATCAATCTCTCTAAAGATCTGTATTTATAGCTGTATCGTTGTTCTTATATATTGTAAGTAAATTTTAATATTTTGCATATTTGTCTGTTAGCCATATGCCAATATTTTAATTACATAGATGCATACCAATAATGTTACATGGGTATTTATGTGTCAAACTGATAACCTCCAATTTTTGAATTGCTTAAAAATATTCATTGCAGGATAAAATTTACATTTTTATCTATATAAAAAATAAACGTCTTTGTCTTTATTGTTGACCACATCTTATTGCTTAGATGTGCACGTCGATTTCATTGAATTCACAGAAAATTTATGAAAAAATTACTGGAATTTACATTAATTTAATATTAAACAATTAAATTCAATTGTAATATCTGAAATCGGCCTTGGAACGCTTCACAAATGTAACACTAACTAGCTAACCTATACAAATTTATAGGTGCTCGATTTTTTTTGTGTAAAAGAGTAAACTTACCAATTTTTTAATCTACTGAAGTGGTTGTCGAGATACTCGTATGTCATGACAAGAGGAGAAATCAAAAATGACTATACACAGTATAAAAATGCAAAAGGAGAATTAGGGAACTACAGTACTAACCACATAAGTGGTATTACTTAAAAATAGGGGGAGGGTGGTGTGATAGCAAATTATTGTAGAAGTGTGATTGATTGATGAAGTATTGTGAAATTGTCAGAAAAATAAAAAGTCGAAATGTCAGAAATCTTATCTAAATAATATATAAATAAAATTGAAGTGTCGTTTTGTAATTTTAAATTACCAGCTTTTCACTAAATGCATTTGAAAGTATATACGATAGTTACATAAAAATACAATGTTTTCAATTTTTGTCTGTCTGTCTGTTTGTTCCGGCTAATCTATTTCTGAAACGGCTGGACCAATTTTGATGAAACTCACTTGCAGATAGCTCATGTTATAAGGAGTAACTTAGGCTACTTAGAAATTTCATTGATTTTAATTACGGGACGGATTTTCGTGTTACAAACTTTAAATTTGGCAGGGACCTAGGAATAAACAAATATCGATAACAATTATTTGATTTTTTTAGTAGCGTCGGATGTCGGGAGAATTGTATATTCTAAGAGCTATGAAATGTTGTTTCAACAACAAATGGTGAAGACCTTATTTTGGTCGATAGTATACTTTGGTCAAATCTTTTGTAACGGTACTATAATATCAATGACTGCATTTGGAGGTTACAAGAGAATGAAGAGGGTAGTGGATTACCTCTACACTTTAGAAAAGGTTCGTAAGTATACCTAATACCTACATATAGAAAATATATTTATGTAAATAACAATTCATAGGTTAGGGGTATTTCAATTACATTTTTTCTTTGCTGTTTTTAATAAATTAAATACTTATTTCTCATGAGACTTGTAATATTTGAACATTTGCTACTATAGTTTTTAAACAAAATTTTGCGAGTGCTCAGAAAATTTGTTGTAAAGAGCTTATTACACTACTCGTTATCAAGACACTAGACAGTCTTACTAAAATTTAGCGTAGTGCAATAAGAGTAAATAAGTTAGTCAGTTCGTGTGTCTTCCTATGACACCGCGACGACTAACAACCGTCACCGGCTATTGCACGCCAAAGAATTGTCTGTGACGCCAAACGAGTTTGCATGTGGTATTTCGGTCGGTGTAACTCTTGTCGGTGGTCGGCTTGTCTAATTAGACTTTAAGGTAGTTCTAATAAGACTGTTCCAATAAGTTTTTCGAAAGACATGTGAAGTCCGCCAACACGCACTGGGCCAGCGCGGTGGACTATGGTCTTATCTCCCTCGTATTTAAGGAAGGCCTACCCGCAGTGGGACGTAAAAAGGGTTGAATACATACATACATACAGATACATTATATGTTTATATAATCATAGGTTATTTAAAAAGTGCTGTATATTTTAGGCAAGATGTAGCTTAAAAACTTAGTTTAGGATATTAGTAATAATTGAGACAAGTAGAAGAATCAGAAACATCTCTATTTAATTTTAGCTAAACTGGAAAATGGATAACAAATACGCAAATATTGAAATAAAATATTTCAAAGTAATTTTTTGGGGGTTTTTATTATTCATGTATTTTATGACTACCGCCTACATTTCTAAGCCTTTATGGGACTATGAAAGTAAGTAGGTGATTTTGGTTTTTTAATTTTTCTTTCGAAGATTTTCATTGTATAATAATTTTACTTATTTTTCCAGTGTCGGTTTTCTTAATGTATTTATTCTTCTACAATTCGCGGGTCTTCGTAGTGTTATTGCAGTTGCAATTTGCGTTCCTCGTGTACTTGGTGAATGAAACGGTACAAGTTCTCCACGAGCGATTACAGTCACTCATTTTAACACCGGAAGTACATAGTGAGTTTAAGATATGTTATATTTTATGACCACACTGAATAGATTTATGTAATCGTTCAGTAAGAATAAAATGGCTAATGGATTCACAGTCATGCTTTGCAAGCAGAGAAAATTGTAGTAGTTTTATAATTTTTTATTTCGAACTCATCAAAGACAACAAGTGCCTTTTTGGTCAACTTTATTCAGCAGTCGCGGAAAAATATGAACTTGATTTTTTTTTCGATACTAAAAATAATTTTGTTTAATTTTCTTTTGTTTGCAAAGAACTAAATCCCCTTTTTTGCTTTAATTAATATCTTACAAAATTTTCATAAATCATCTACATGCCATTCCAAATCGAATGACACCTAGTTTGACTAAAACAGCACTTGTTGACTAAAAAACTATAGGTTTTACGAATATTAATATTAAGATACTATATTTCAGCGTCACTTGGTAATAATAATGGAGTATCTGTCCATACAACAGTACGGACTTTTCATTACATCTATAGATCATTATGTAAACTAGTCAAGAAAATAGACGAGGAAGAGGGAAATCTTAATTTTCTCATATATATTTTTAAAATAGTTGATATTATGCACGCTATATACATATTATTAAAAGAACCAGGTGAGAATTAAATTTTTGTAAATATTTTGTAGAATGCAATAAAATCAATTTTAAAAACAAAACTTTAACTGCAAAGTTTTTTTACAATCTTTGCACTGATAAAAGATAAAATTAGTATGATGAACTGCGAAAAGATAATATCACAAATATTACAGATCAGTTGTAGGTAATTGCAAATTGCGGTCGCGGGTTCGAGCCCGCTGGAGACATGCATATGTTAAGCTCGGATGTCTGTACTCCAGTCATGGGTGTTTATATTTATAATATGTATATATTTAAACTTATATATATCAACTACCTGGTATCCGTAACACATGCTTCGTAGCTTATCACGGAACTAGATGGCGCATGTATAATAATGTCCCAACATATTTATTATATTTTATTGTAATCTATAGAAACAGCCAAATACACATAATATTGTTATTATTTTAAAATTCCACAAGAAAAGTCATAAGCAATTTTCAATTTATTGAATTTCACTCAAATTGGTATCATGTCAAAAAAAATTAATAATTTCGTAATGATTTTTATTGTTGATAAATTTTATCGCAGGATTTAGGATTTTGCAGGTGGTATCGATTATTTATACAGGAGCTACGTTGGTTCTAATGATAGAACCTTGCCATCAGACTGTTAAGAAGGTAATAAATTGATTTTAAGATTATAACAATCTGATTTTAATTTGTGTATTTACACACATAAAACAATACGAATTTTAATAAATACTAGTGTATTTAAAATTACGAACGACGAATTCAGTTTTTACGATCACTAGCGAATCGCAGAGGATTCATTACTATATTTTGGAGTGGAACCCTAATTATTTTTCTAAAATAAAGTAGCCTAAGTTACTCCTTATAACATCACTTAGGTGGTTAGGTGGTTATACGAAGTATCGTCAAAATCAGTCCAGCCGTTTCGGAGATTAGCCGAAACAGACAGACTGGCAAAAATTTACAAAAAAATATTTATTTATCTGCTTACACTCTCTTCTGTTCGTTATATACGTAGTACGTACGTATATTTTGTTATTTTGTCAACCACAAGACATAGGCGCAAATAGCTAGTTGGCAAATACGAAAAATAAGAATCATCAGGTCGTAGTTTATCTGTATTCTAATTTTAATCAAAACACACGTAACTTTTCGATTTTATGTTGTATAATTGATGGATTCAGTTTCAGATGATTCGAGTTTCAGTCAGTCGACTAATATGTCTATCAACTAAAGGAGAAGTGAAAGAAGAATTATACACTCTTTCTCATCAGGTGATGCAAAGTGTGCCTAAATTTACTCCTTTAGGCATGTTCACGTTCAATAGACAACTTTTATTGGGGGTAAGCTGTTAATGGCATGATATTTCGAAAAAAATATATTAATTAATTATTATTTAAATTATTGTTTATATAAATATATAAAAAAATTGTAAATATTATATTTCATTTTAGACAGTTGGCGCATTGGTTTCATATCTAGTAATAATACTTTAAAAGTAATCAAAATGGATAATGAAGTATGCAACGTTTTTCGCACATCCACTCCACAAGTAAAATATAATCTGTTCTCAATGTATTTGGATTATTTTAATAATAAAATTAATAAAATTTTGTAAGTAGTTTCATTTTTGTCCAGATGAAAGTAAATATTCCAAAGAGAAGAAATATTATTTAATTGGTTATTTTAAAAGTGGAAATATGCATCATATACATTGATGGCTAATGATGATTAAATTAAATTAGACAGTGGTAGCCCAGCGGTAACGCGTCGCTTGGATAACCGAGTGATGCGGGTTCGAATCCGGGTCTCGCACCTCTGATATTTTCATGTGCGAATCATTTATATTATGATTACCACTTGTCTAACGGTGAAGGAAAACATCGTGAGGAAACCTGCATGTCTGAGAAAACCTAACAAGTTTTCGAAAGGCATGTGAAGTCCGCCAACTCACACTAGGCCAGCGCGGTGGACTATGGCCTGATCCCCTCGTACTGAGGGAGGCCCATGCCCAGCAGTGGGACGTTAAAAAGGGCTGATGATGATGATGATGATGATGATGATTAAATTTAAAAAAAACGTATGGAACGAAAAAGTTTAAAATTTGTCCGCGCATTATAATCCACACGTAAATTATAAGCTGTTTTTAGTTTATTTGGTTAAATTTGATAATAAAGACTTAAATTATTTACTTTGTTCCATATTGAAAAGATTTGTAAGAGAAGACTTTCTATGAACTTGGTTAATTTAAATTAAAAATGTATTAAAAGTTTGATACAAAAATATCAAAAAGATCTACAGCATGGTAATAATTAGTAATTAGTAAGTAGTAGTTCGTAATACGTAGCTGGTAATTCGTAACCTTTTGTTAATATTGTAGTTACTTTATTTAAAAAATATTTTATACTTACATTGTATAACATGATTGATGGAGTAGATACATACCTATCGATTGAAGCTCCATGTGTCATGTGTGTTCAGCGATTACAGTAGTTCCAAAGTTATTAGTAGTTTAAAGTTATCAGTACATCAGTACCTACATATAAATAAAATTGAAATGTCTGTTTTTAATCTAAAATTAAGAGCTTTTCACAAAATGCATATGAAAGCATTTTGTGAAAAGCTCTTAATTGTTTTTTTTTGTTGTTTAGCTCTTTTTTGTCTCTGTCTGTTTGTTCCGATTAATCTCTGAAACGGTTGGAACGATTTTGACGGGACTTTCACTAGCAGGTAGCTAATATTATAAGGAGTAACTCAGGCTTTTATTTTATTAGAAAATTATAAAAACCGTTTAATTTATTTTAATTACGCTCAGAGAAGCGAGCCGGGCTAGTATATCATATTTAAGTGTAGCTGAAGAATCAACAAAATGATAGTACTTTTATTCTAAAGTAGTCTAATAGGTCTTCTTACTTACTTATACTATACTATACTTGGTATTACTTTTTGTCAAGATCTTTTGAAATTCCAAATAAGAATGGGTCATCATAATATAATGAATAACTTCGGCAATTAATTTATCTTAAACACTCTACTATAATTATAAGATTTATATACAGTATGTAATCAATCATCATCAGCCTATTGCCGTCCACTGCTGAACGAAGGCCTCCCCTAATGAGCGCCAACTATCCCGGTCCCGGGCAGTCCGCATTCATCCCCTGCCCGCCATCTTCTTTATAAGTCTAGAGATAGAGATCGAGATAGAGGGAAGACGATTTACGACTCTTTTACGACTTTCTTCGGTCTTCCAATCGCTTCCTGCCCTCTCATTTTTTGTAAAAATTATGCTTTTATTAAAAAAAAGGAGCTTATTATATTAGCTCTGAGCTTGTCCTATGATAACACACCCTACACACCTAGCCCACCAGTTTCTTCCGTGATTTTTTTGCTGCAGTTATAGAAATGTTGGGAGCAAAAATATAACAAATTCCCGAAAAAATTGACGTTTGCGTAAAAATATCAAGTAATGTATAGAAAAATAGCACATTATGTACAAACAAAGTAATAAAAGCTGCCCAATTTTTGATATATTGTTATACAATGTTGAACTTAAAAGAAAATAAATGTCATTCAATTGTAAATATAATTATGTACACATAACTTTGTCACTCGTTCAGTGATGTTACACATTGACATAGGCGTATACTCACATTGAAGGTACGCTCATTTATTACATTTATTATTAGTTAACTAAATCTTTAACTGTCTCCAGGCAGGCAGGTCTTTTAAGTTATAAAGTTTTAATATAAATAAATTCTTAGTCAAGTGGTCATTCCTATGCATTATTTCTCACTGGTCTTATAAGATTATCATACCACCGGAGTATGAGAGTGACAGAAATTCTGTGTAAACTTGTGTTTCTCTACGTAATATGCACTGCACTATATATTTCTTGCACACTTCGCTAGTCTAAGCTATAAGCTATCGTGTATTTGTGTATTAAATGATTTTATACTTAACTAATCCAGTGAAGTCATATTTGTTGGCTTAACATTGTTCAGATTTATTAATAGGATCATATTTATCCACTTTTACTTATAGTATTCTAACTAATAAAATTAAAATTATGGAAAATGTTAATAAAACAAACTATATTTTCAAACAAAAAATTACGCTTTCATAATATTATTTTAAGTTATTTTATTCTCAATCGCTAACGCTTCCACAACGGTAAAGCCTTAGAAAGGATAAATAAAACAAACACATAACTTACCAAAAATATTTATATTGATTAAGTAAATCGCAAGAATCATTAAGACCAGTAATGGTGCTAACAACCTACTTAGTTAGTACAAGTAATGAAAATTTTATAAAGCAAACTAATACTATAAATCATTTCAGCAGCAGACATACGCCTAATTTTTACAGACACTTAGGTACCTGTAAAGGATTTACAGATTTTAATAAAAGATAAGGTACATTATTCGAGTGTATGTTTATTACTCACTGTCAATCTAAGGTACTAATATTATAAAGAGGAAACATTTGTATTTTTATTTGTAACGAATAAACTCAAAAACTACTGGACCGATTTAAAAAAGGCTATATTTATTACTAGCGGAACACGCGGCTTCGCTTGCGCTAGATCTAGGGACTGACCAGAGCGAAGCGAGGGTAAGTCGCTAGTAATACATAACCCTGGGACCACCCTTAATTTACATGAAATGCATTAAAAAAAGCAACAAATATTCATTAACAATAATAGACGAAGATTTTTATGATGTTTTTGAAGTGGAATTGAAATATGTTTAATCTAATTAAAAATTAATTTAGCTTTTTTCTTTTTTTTTTCTTTTTTTACGAAGAATTTATCATGGCAAGCGAGTGTTTAGTTATGGAGCCTATGGCATCAGTTTTACGTGTGTCAAGAGTTTTCGGAATGGCGCCAATTACTATGGTACCTTTGCCACGAGCTCATTCTCGTCTCACACCGTTAAACGGATATCATGTGTCTGTTTCTCGAAGATTAAGAATTTACAGTTACATCTTCCTCACAATTTATAGTAAGTAACTTTATAAATGAAACTAGCTTTTTGCTGTAAAGCATTCGAAACGTCGGTAACCAAAAATCATAATTAATCCGCGACAAAATAGTTATAATGTCAAATATTCGCGTAAACCTAAGGAAGTAAGTAACTTTTCAGTATTACAATATGTATGTTATCATGTATACAATAAGCTTTAATATTTTAAGCTATTTTCTTAAATATTAGATGCAATCTGCAATTTTGGAAATATTTAATTTAATAGAGAGAGTTTTTTTTACCCTTGGGAAATGCATTGAGACGTACCACCTGTAGAAAATATGTTCTTATCACCTAAAACCCAAGCACCCATCTTCCGTCTTAATTGGGCGTCACAGGATTGCTTGCGCAATTAACTACGATGTCCCGACGCGGGCAGGTCTGCTGAAAAAGACCACACATCCAAAAGGTTGCTCCACAGTCTACACTGCTATTAGAGAAGTAACAGGAGTAACCCGCCTGACAGCCACCGAAGTGAAAATGCTGCCCTCCCAGGCGTTTCTCAGCTTCACGCTCACGGCCGGATTGCCGTACGCTTCTGTGCCCCCCTGCCACGATCAGGTGAACGCACTTTTGGGGGGTAGACTTAGATAATCTTATTTACTTATTTTATGTTAACAGAAGATCGCAACAAACTGTTAGGGTCCCCGATATCGTCCCTAGATGCGTTTCAGACTGACAGAATCTAAATACTATAGATAGGTCGTACCTATCATAGTATTTTCCAGCTAAGCACTACCTTAAAGACATAATATATTGTCTTATTGTATCTAGAAGAGCTAGCTCATTTTTCATCTAAAAGACTCTATCAGCATTGTCATTCAGTGGGAAATGCGGCTAGCATTTTTGCCACTATTCAACCGACGACTTGTACAGAGTAATTAAGTGTTCATTTGCTTTGTAGTTACTTTCCTTGTATTTATAATTTTTTTATATTTCTAATATTTTTGATATACTTGTATTGTAAATAAATTAAAACAAGAAATCATAAGAAAAAAATCATGTTAAATAAATTAATAAAACTAAGTGTGTTTAATAATTTATTTCAGTGATAGCAAACTTTGTGAGGATATTTAATTTAGAAACATTCGGATATTTAACACAAAAGGAAGGGATACAGGCTTTAGTTTGGGTAATGATATATTTTTTTCAAGGGCTTTTTTATACTATAATCATATTTTTGGGCTCTCTCAAGGGATACAGTAGGATGAACAACTTAGTGAATTACTTAAACACGTTAGAAAAAGTGAGTTTTGTCTCAGAATTTTATCATTTATATGTAGAGATATATAATCTAATGAAACTTTCATATGATTTTCAGTTGAACTGGCAAATGAATAACAGCTACGCAAATATTAAAACAAAATATTCTAAAGCCATTTTTTGGGGTTTCTTATTGGGTCTCTACTTTATTGGTGCTATATATATTTATACGTCGATTCCATCTTTGTCAGAAATCGTTAATGGTAATATTTTATAACATTTTTTTTTTCATACTTTAACATTTAAATATAATGATACACCCAAGGGTTACCAGAAAACATTACTCGATAATTTACAATTTAATATATTGCTCTCTTAATGCTTGTACAATATTATATATCTTAGTACTCAAATCGCTGGCTTTCTGGCACATTAAAAATCTGAAATCAAAAAATCTGAAAATGGCTTGGCTATTTGACACATTAAAAATCTGAAATCAATTCTCATGACACATTGAAAAACTGCCTGTTACAATAATAAACAATTTTTCCTTTTATTTCAGCACGTTCTCTACTATACTTTATTTACTATAACACGGAAGTGTTCATACTGCTATTACAGTTACAGTTTGTTTTCCTCGTATTCTCGGTGAATGGAACTCTTCGCGTCCTCCATGAACGCTTAACATCAATCATTGATAAACCAGATATAAAAAGTACGTTTATAGATCTAATAATTTTCTTAGTCTCTTTCTTCTCTTTTCTCAAATAATATCCTGCTTATGATTTTTTTAGATTCTAAACGTCTTATCTGTGTCTTAAGAATCTCTATACATTTAATGCAATTCTAACTTATTCGAATATGTACATTAAATAATTTTTGGAAATTTTTGATTGAAATTAAGTCATTATTTTTCATTGAAATTAAGTCATTATTGAAATTAAGTCATTATTAAGTCAATATACAGAGGCCGAATCTATAGTTTTTAGAATTTTTGTCTGTCTGTGATTGAAACACGAGAAAAGCACTGTACAGATTTTAATGTAATTTTGGGTGGTGATAGCTGATTATTGGGTCAACAAGGATACTTTTTACTAAAGGTAAAATCTCATTTTTATAAATCTATAAAAATATGTTGTAGTAGCGACTCATCCTTACTACGTTAGTACTGGCATTTACTAACGTCCTGGGTTCGAGTCCCAGGTTGGGCCAAGTTTAGTTATTGAGTATTTCTGTTTAGTAAGCCTCAGTAACCGCCCGGACTTGGGAAGTTGGCGGTGAGTCACCACCGTGCCTCAGAGAGCACGTAAAACCGTCGGCCTTGCTCCTTAGCTCTCACTGGTTGTGTCGAACAGTCGTCCTACCGGAGTATGAGTGTGATAGGAATAGAGAGTGACCTAGTGTATGCGCGTACACTTGTGTACTATAATATCTCCTGTGCAGTTGGCCAGTCTCAACGTGGTCGGAATCGGTCGGAGAACATTATTATTATATATTTTTTGAAATTAGATATTTAAGAATATCCTATAACAAGATAACCAGCTAATGTCATATCAAATTATGTCGAAATCTGTTCAGTGCTTTTCTGGTGATGCGGTCACAGACAATCAGAAAAAAATATAAAATCCATTGGTTTTGTGAGAGATACTTGCGGTGTCCCTAAGATTTCAATCATATTTTTTAAAAAAAGGAGGAAATTATTCAAAAAATATTTAATGTGTGTAGTGCGGTTTTTTTTAATAGATAGAGTGATTAAAGAGGAAGGTTGATATGTATAACTAGGGGAACCCGCGGCTTCGCTCGCGTTTAATCAAACAAATAAATTCTAATTTAAGCTATCGTATTTCAGGTGTATTTGATGATAAAATTGGAAACTCTGTGCATATACAAATAAGAACTTTTTGTCAAATTTTTAAATCTCTTTGTAACCTTGTTATACAAATAGATGCGGACGAAGGCACTCTTAACTTTTTTATATTTATGTTCAAAATCTTAGATCTTATACACGGTGTTTTAATTTTACAAAATTTATCAGGTCAGTATGCAAAGCTTATTTATTAATCCATTTTCACCTATTATTTCTTGTGTTTATTTTTTATTACTTGACGCTGATGTGTTACATAAGGCATATAAGAAGATCTACAGTTAAAATTTTGCCTCAATACAATAACTTTCTACTAACTCTTCACTTCATTTTTCTTTTTGTGATTACCAATAAAATAAATAAAAATATTTTTTCTGTCAGTTTGACTCGCTAGTCCATTTCGCTTAAATCCAGTTTTAAATTCAATCGAATCTTTTGTTTAATTTTAACCAAGATTGTAAAGATTTAGTTTATATAAACGACGAAGAGTGATGAATATTAATAATTTTAATACTATTTTAGATAGTATTCTCTCGGGTCTTACAATATTGAAGACCTCATGGATTATTTTTAGATGTGCGATGTTGATTTTGCTGATAGAGCCATGTCATCGGACTTACCAGCAGGTAAAATCTCATTCTGTTTTTTATTTTCGTTAGCTGTTTTAAACAGAAGCAATGCAAAATGAAAAATACAAACATAAACGCCTGCACATCTGGAGGTCCTGGGTTCGAGTCCCAGTTCAGCTAAGTTTAGTTTGGTATTTAGTTATAACAATCCGTAGATTTACAAAAAAAAATTAATGAAATAAATAAAGATGCAAAATTTTATTTTCTACAATAATGGTTTCAATAACTTTTGCTCTAAAGTGCATAGTTTCCGAGATATAGGCCAAAAACTTCGTATCAAGAATGCACTTGGACCTGTCAGCTCCACTTAGATCTATCAGCATTCCATGATTGTGATAAGTGACCCTAAACCTTATAAAAAAATATTGGATAGGAAATTTAGTGTGAGGTTGACCAAATAAAACGACTATTTTAACTGTAGTATTATTATTATTAATACAAGGCACTTCATCAACATATCATCAATATTTTATGGATCTAGTTTCAGATGATTCGGGTTTTAGTGAGTCACCTGATATGTAAGTCAACTGAGGAAGAGACGAAGGAAGAATTATATTCTTTCTCTTATCAATTATCATTAGATCTGCCTCAATTTTGCCCTCTCGGCATGTTCACTTTCTCGAGACAACTTTTGTTAACAGTAAGTTATTTAAGTATGTTGTACATATCTTAGAGTGGCGGTAGATATTAAAAGGATTCTATAAAATTTTTCACCTTTACTTCTAAAGTTACTCTTCAAGTCTAAACTTACCCTGGCTGCTAGTGAAAGTCCCGTTAAAAGTGTCAATCAATTTCAAAAAAAGACAGACTGACAGACAGAAAATGTTAAAAAATTGTTATTCTTATAAGTCTCTACAAAAATAAAAGCGAAAGTTACACTTTCTGTCTGTTACGTTTTCCGCCTTAACCACTGAACCAATTTTAATGAAATTTGGTATAGATATAGACTATGCATTTAGTAAAAAGATGCTATTGACTTTACGAACATGTGGCGAGACTCTCCCGTCCAGTGTTGCTTATGTTAACTCTCAAAGTATTTTTTTTCCAGACGGCTGGCGTATTTGTCTCGTATTTGGTAATATTATTTTAAAATATAAACATGAAAAATCTACTTTAAATAGATTAAAAAAAACAAAACATTCTTAATTAATACAAATCATTATAAATGAAACTATCTTTTCGGATTTTGTCGCGGATTTATTATGATTTTTGGTTCCCGACGTTTCGAATGCTTTACAGCAATCATGGTCACGGGAGAGACTAAGGTATTAGACGTCTCAGGGGTTATATAATAAATCCGCGACAAAATCCGAAAAGATAGTTTCATTTATAATGTCAAACATTCGCGTAAACCTAAGAAAGTATTATAATACAAATCAAGCTGTAGATTGCACAAGAAAAGATGTTAATTATTATTATTATTTAAATATATATTTTGTTAAGTTTAGTAATAAAGTAAATAAGATAATGCATGTTGTTTTATTATATTATTCTACTAAAAAGAGAAGGCGTATTACTTTCCTATTAAAAAAAAGAAAAATATGCATTATGTATGTTGTTTACACGAGAACATAATATGTACTTTATTATACATAACCACATCATCATCACACTACCTCGGTGGTGTAGTTTAGTTATTGAGTCTTTCTGTTTAGTAAGCCTTAATAACAGCCCGGAGTTGGGAAGTTGGCAGTGTGCCTTAGAGAGCACGTAAATCCGTCAGTCTCTCACTGGTCGCGTCGAGCAGCCGTCCCACCGGAATATTAGAGTAATAGGAATAGAGTGCACTTGTGTCTGCGAGTACACATGCTGCACTATGATATCTCCTGCCAGTTGGCTAGTCTCAATAAGATTGGCCCCCGTGGCTATAATCGATCGGGAGGACATTATAGTGTCACAGTAGTTACAACAATTGATAAATATGTCAATATTCGGAATTAAATATGTATTTGTGTTAAATAAATCAAAATAATAATTATAACATAGTTAAAGTCATAGTTAATGATGTAGCTAATGACCTATTTACCGACTAAGGAGGCAACATTAATCATCAGTACATATTTTGGAACTCGCTCAAAATAATGACAACAAATCTCAATTTTTTTAAAGAAATCAGTCCTAATTGTCAAGAACCCTTGTCCTAACGGTTACAATTTTGACTGACTTTGAAAAAACAAGGTGGATGTTTGAAAAAAATCTTTAATTATAGCCAAAAATTCTTTAAGTATGCCGAGTAACAAGTGTATCGTTGTGGGGACATTGGCAACAGTTTTACGTGTTTCGAGAATTCTCGGAATGGCACCAATTAAGCTAATTCCCTTGCATTTAACTCGTTCTGGCCTTGCTCCGTTAGATGGGTATCACGTCTCAGCTTTTCCAAACTTAAGGATTTACAGTTATTCCTTCATCACTTTGTATAGTAAGTCACTTCTCAGTATATAATGTATATAAATATATATTTTTAATATTTTTACTGTGTCAATTGAAGCATGGTATGGCGTGTATGGTTAGTTATGGAGAATAATTGATCTTTTAATTTTAACGCAATTCGCTTTAAAGTGTAAGAAAAGTGGCAAAGTCGCAAAGAAGACGTGCGTGGTTGTCTCAGTAGCGTCCGGCAATCCGGTCGAGCGTGAAGCCAAGAAATACAAGTAGGCAAGCCCACTTGTGTCATATTGTTTGCTCCAGTTAATTCTCTGGAAGTAAAGCAGACTGCGGACAGTATGGTCTGCTTTGGCAGACCTCCCGAGATGTCGGGGTTTAATGCGTTTGCGATCTTGCGACTCCCCATTAAGACGAAAGATAGGTTTTTAAGTTTTAGTGGGTAGTACTGACTTGCCGGTGAGCCCCACATAAACACTTGTTTTCTACAGCTGGTATTTATACATATATTTCCTAAGGTTTTAATAAAAGTCAATACAGCTTGAAAATTAAATTTTAGTGATGGCTACCTGTGTGAGAGTAGCGTATATTGAAAGGGATATAAATAGAATCCCAAAGCAAGCGATACAGTGGCTTTATTGGATGCTAATGTATTACCTGCAAACGATTTGTTACTGTACAATAATAATTTTGAGTGTCTTCAGAAGTCACACTAGGATGAAGCATTTAGTGGATTACTTTAGCACTTTAGAAATGGTGAGTTCATTTAGGGTAAATTTATACGGTTTTTTAAAGTTTAATTTAATAAAATATGATATTTAATATTTTGATGTCTATATTTTTAGAATCTGTATATAACAACAATTAAGATACAAAAACAAAATAAAGGAGTTTATTTAATTTACATATTTATTGAAATGCAGTAAAATCAATTTTCAGCTGAACTGGAAAATGAGTAACAATTACTCGAATATTAAGATGGAATATTCTAAAGCAGTTTTTTGGGGTTTATTGTTGGTGCTCTACTTTATTGGTGCTATCTACACCATTACGTCTTTTAGACCTTTATTAACACTGTATGATGGTATTAAGCTCTACATATTTATTATTAATATTATAATACAAAATATAATTTTAATAAAACATTTTATTTTTTACAGCAATACCTCTGATATATTTTATGTACTTTAAAACATATGTTCTCATACTGCTGTTGCAGCTACAATTTGTGTTTGTTGTTCATTTGGTGAATGGAACTTTAGATGTTCTCCATAAACGCTTACAGTCATTAATTGAGAAGTCAGAAATGAACAGTACGTAATAAATATATTCTTACACATGTTTTTACTCAGTTTTCAATATTTCTTTTTTCTATATATGGCTAGTATTATTAGTATTTATTGTAGATTTTCTGTTGTCTGTCGTGTAATCTATAGAGTGTAGAGGTGTATTATAATATAATTTTAAAGAAAGTGCCAAAAGAATAAGATAGAGAAATAAACCAGGACCGATCAATTTCCGCGCGAGCACTTTTCAAACAAAATATATGTATAGTAGGCACTCTCATTATTCTCTCCTAACACTATTCCACAACCTGAGCATTTTGTGGTACACTTTACTGAAAAACTATTACGCCTATAGATTTAAGTTTTAACATAGAAATTTATCTTATATCTAGATGTCTTATATCATATATGTCAAAAACATATAATTTTATAATTATAAAAAAAATGAACATTAGCAATTTTGTGTTAATGGAATAGAATGTTATTGTACTACTAACGCCATCTGTTAGAAAAGCAAAGTAATAATTAAGAAAAAAATGTCTTAAAAATTATCCATTAGAAAAACTACGCCCTCACAAAGCTCAGCTTTTTGCTAGTTAAATATTTGAACTGGGCGCTCTTCACTACGTTTACAACAGCTACGTTCAAGCTGTATCGTAGCTTTACTCGTACGCCAGTGCCATTTGACTTTTGAACTGTTATTTTCTGCTTACATATGAACACTTGTCTCCCATATAAGATTGTACTCTTTTTACTTCTACCCTCCATAGTGTAATCACTGCACAACTTAATGGTAAAATCTATTAATTTATTTACTTTTTATGTAGAAAGATAAAAATAAACACTAAAATATTCTTTTCAGATAGAAGTGGACATTCTGCACACATAACGATACTGAATCTCCAGCAAATTCATAAATCGATTTGTAATTTAATTACACGCATAGATAAGAAAGAGGGAATTCTCAATTTTTTCATATTTATTTACGAAGTAATAGATCTTTGGCATGGCATTTATGCTTTAAAATTGTCTTCAGGTGAGTCTGTCCAAAATTATTTGTGACTCTCCTAACATCTTAAGATGTACCTTATCATAATATTATTATAATTAAATCAATTTAAATAGTACTAGCAGCTCGATTCTTTGTCATCGGCAATGGCTGAGCAGGTACAAATTGAAATACGTCCCGACTTCTTCTTAATTAAAATGTAAGATCAAACTTAAAAAAATACAATCATTGCCGTCTATTTATAAGTAGCTAGTTAAAAGTACCCAGCATCCATTCAAAATGCGCAAAAAACGCAAAATGCTTTATGGGAATTTAAAATGGTTATCATTTTCAAATCAAAATAATCATATACAAACATAGAATATAAAAGTCATGATATTTTAGGCGCAAAAAGTGACTTGGGACCTACGATGTTGGAGATTTTTTGGATTGTTTACAGATGTTCTATGTTGATTATGCTGATAGAACCGTGTCATCAGACTTGGAAGAAGGTAAAAAATTAGCTTATTTTACTTGCTGACTTTAAAGTCACGACATAGTATAAAACAAAGTCGCTTTCTCTGTCCCTATATCCCTTTGTACGCTTAAATCTTTAAAACTACGCAACGGATTTTGTTGCGGTTTTTTTTAATTGATGGAGTGATTCAAGAGGAAGGTTTATATGCATAACTAGCGGATCCCGCGGGTTTGCCTGTGCTAAATCTAGGAAAAAGCCCAAACGAAGCGAGGGCGAGTCGCTAGTATACAATATAATAATATACAAAAGGTTTTGCAACCCAAGATAACTGTATAAGAGATAATGGCTTTATAGTTTCAGATGATTCGAGTTTTAATCAGTCGTCTGATATGTCTTGCGACTGAGGAAGACATGAAAGACGTATTATACTCTTTTTCTTATCAGTTAACAATAAGTGTGCCAACATTTTCACCTCTTGGCATATGCACGTTCTCAAGACAACTTTTACTGACAGTAAGTTATTTAATGGCTATGTAACTTCAGGTACGAGTAAATAGCTGATATTTGAATATACGAGTACAATGTATATATTTTTTCTTGAACTTATCTATACATATAAATAAAATTGGAGTGTATGTTTTTAATTTTAAATTAACCGATGTTATAAGGCAGTTAGCTAATGTAACTTAGGCTACTTTTTAACCGTCTTCAAAAAAGAAGGAGGTAGAAATTTTATTTATTAAAAAATTAGTGGCAAGGTAGACTTAAGAGATCTCTTAACCTAATAGTAGTAGCAAATGTTATTAACAGGGTTATTAAACTATAACTACGCCGCTCGGTGTCTAGTTAGTTTGCTTTGTCCCTAGGTACGTCTTGACAATAATTTTCAAATCGATTAAGTAGGCCCTGATGTCAGCGCGTTTAATTAAACAAACGACCAAACGAATGAGCAAGCTCTGTATCTTTATTAGTAGATTCACACAAGTTAAGAAGTTACATTTTTGTTATAATATTTTTTGGATAGCTTTGTTTATTTTCATTTCCCAAATACTTCATAGATTACTCATTTCTGCTCTTTTAATGTGAATAAAAATAATTATGTACATTATAATTATATTTTTTTGCCAACTACAGCGTTTTAACTTGCTACTAGGCCTGCCCTCTTTAATTTCAAATAGAGAACACTGTATTCGTAATTATTCATTGTCAGTAATTCAATACTCACAACTTTTTAGTCTTTCAAGTGAAACTTTCACTTTCTCAAAGCGTACATCAATAAAAAATTTGTAATTTTCAGACGGCTGGCGCATTTGCCTCATATTTGGTAATACTATACTGATTGATGGCGTGAATATAAGAAGCTTTGTTATAATATTTAAATTAATTGTTTGCTCAGTTGAGTGGAATTCTCAAACTCAGATACGTACCTACATGTGCAAGTGGAAAGTATGCAATGTTATCGTTCGGTTCGGTTTTATTAATAAATTAACTAAAAGTACTGCTATTTTATTATTATCCTCATAAAACTAGAGATTTGTAAGGTAAAGAATTTACTATTTTGACTGTAATAAGAAAATCTGTAAAACATTGATGGCCCAAGAGCAAGATTTAGCATCAAAAATAGTTAATTGCAAAATACAGAGTATGTTTTTAAATATCCATCAACTTTTATTTTATAAATATTTACTATCCTATTACACTGTGGTATTACAATGTGGTATTACAATGTGGTATTACAATGTCGTATTACGGTGTGACACATAGGTTCTTGCGCCATCGATCGTGGGTTCGAGTCCCGTTGGGGGCATTCATTTGTTAAAATCGGATGTTTGTACTCCAGTCATGGGTGTTTATATTTATAATATGTATGTATTTACCCTTATACATATATGTAGTATTATATCAACTATCTGGTATCCATAACACAAGCTTCCTTCGTAGTTTACCACGGAACTAGATGGCGCTGTGTGTAATAATGTCCTAACATATTTATTTTTTTATTTTTTTAGTTCAAAAGTCTTTCAAAGCTTGTAGAATAAGCTTATAATTGTAATATACTCCGTAAAACTTTTTTCATTTATAAATATTTCAATTGAAAAATGTAGACTTAGTATACAACGTTGGCTTCCTATTGAAATAAATAAATATAATAAGCTTAAAGGAAGTTTTACGCATCTGTCAAACACCGCTAGGTTCTTACATATCGCACGAAAGCTCTTGTTAACGTTAGTTCATTTCGCACCCGTCTGAGATCGCTACGTAATTTCTGTTGCCTTGGTACCCGAAATCGTTGTATAAGATTATTTTTTTTGCTTAAAATGGGTGTTTTATGAGTTACACGAAACGTTTAGTTTAAAGAAGTAGTGAAGTAATTATTAATGGGTATGTAATAAGTTATATATTTGTGTAGTATTATAAAAAACCTTTTTACCGACTTTGAAATAATGGAGAAATAATTTTATTCGATCGAATCGTAAATCGAAATTAATTATTGTATCTTCACTACAGAGTATAAAACAAAGTCGCTTAACGCTGTCTGTATGTCCCTATGTATGCTTAGATCTTAAAAACTACGCAACGAATTGTAATGCGTTTTTTTAATAGATAGAGTGATTCAAGAGGAAGGTTTATAATGTATTACTAGCGAAACCCGCGGCTTTGCTCACGTTAAATCATACTTAATGTATAGGATATGTTCAATAATAAAGTTCTTCTTCAGTAAGTGTTAAAAATACCTTCCAAATTGTTTCGAGGTTGTTTATCAAGATTTTTCTAGGCTTAGACTATCTTAGTGGCATTTACGTGTGTTTGTAATATTTTTACTAAATAGTAAATTTATTATTAATTAAATATAATTAGTTATTTCAATTAAACTGAATTTTTAGTTACATAAACATTAAATTATTCGATAATCGCAAGAATTAAAAAAAAATAGATTTTTAAAAATTGTATTACAAAGACTTAATTCGTTATATTATAGACTGAAAATACATGATATTTTTCCTTTTAAATTCTGAAAGTTTCTACTGGATCAAGCTTCCTATACAAAAACTAGAACTCCAGTCCCATTCATCCTCATTCCTTAAGTAGGTATGTTATTGCAGTAAGCATTAATTTATAGAGATTTTTTGCCGCAGCTAAAAGAAATCAGACCTGGATTTATGCGTGTGATGCGTTTCCAGACAGACAGACAGACAGACAGCAAAAAATAATACTAGTAACACAGTAGTTCAACCGTGCTTAAGATATTGAATGAAGAAATACCAAATATTCTTAACGAGCTAAGGTTAAAATGGGCTTTAGAAGCCCTATATGCTTTCCAAGCTTTTTCAAGTGAATTTTCTTTCTGATTATATGCTATAACAATGGAGCTTAATTATTAGTACTCATAGAAAGCTTTTTACGACTTGAAAATGAACGTTTAGCGTAATATGTATACATATCATACATTCCTTCAAATATTCTCTTTATATCTCACGTGTTTAAGAAAATCTAAGCATTGAGCAATGAATTATCATAGTATTATTGTGTAAATACGCAAATATAACATTTAAATAAAATAATATTTACATCTGGAAAATCGTTGATTCAATTTCAATTTATGTATTCTGTTGAAATGTTTATTTCTAATTTACAGAAGTTATATTTATTTAAAAGGAATTTGTGTGTTTGTTTGTAATGCATAAACTAAAAATCCGCTTAGCTGATTAAGATTAAATTTGGTATGAAGATAGTTTGTAACCCATAGGGTTTTTATCCCGGAAATCATCTCGTAAGAAGGTACACAGAGGGATTAAACTTGTATTGAGCGAAGCAAGGGTGAGAGGCTAGTCACTACATAGTATAAAATAAAGTCGTCCCACTGTCTGTCTATCCCTATATATGCTTAGATCCTTAAAAGTACGCAACGGATTTTGATGCGGTTTTATTTAATAGATAGATATATTCAAGAGGAAGGTTGATATGTAAAATTATTTTTTAACAAAAATGAAAACCGACTTCAAAACGCTACAAATCGAAAGTAAAAAGGAAAAAAAATAATTTTAATTACTTAGTTATTGTTGGAGTCGGTGCCAGCCAAGGAGATTGTATTAGGATTATTTTGCTTTGGCTGGCACCGACTCCAACAATAACTAAGTAATTAAAATTATTTTTTTTCTTTTTAGTTTCGATTTGTAGCGTTTTGAAGTCGGTTTTCATTTTTGTTAAAAAATAATTTATTTTAAATTTTTTTGTGGAAATTATTATGTTTAAATAAAATATTGGAAGGCTAACTAAACTACTGCTCCAATAAGTCAGCGAAGTTTTGAAATGAACGACAATAGTCAATCGAGATTTGTCCACGTCTATTTTTCCACGTAACTCGTAGACGTTAATAAGATTTACCTTCTATTATCAATCCACCTAATATCCTGAAGGAGTACGACTATCAGTTCATAAGTACGTATAATATTAAAAGAATTTTCTTTCAACTCCTAACCGTTGAGGATATATACCTTACATCATCACAAATTCTTGAACAGCTTTAGAAAATATATGAAAAAGGTAATCAGTGCCGATAAAATTTAAGGGTTGCCCTCGATTTCTCTAGGATCCCATCATCAGATGCTGACTTGGTGACAATGAGAACATCTTGAATGTATACCCTACCGAACAAAAAAGAAATTTTTAAAATCGGCCCACAATTCACGGAGAAATCGGTGAAAACACATAAAAAACAACTGTTGAGGAATTTTACCTTCCATCATCAGCTCATCCACATGAGATCATGATTTTCATACGTAAAAGCTTTATCGGCTTTAGAAAATATATCAAAAACATAATAGGTGCCTGTAAATTTTGAGAGTTGCCTTCGATTTCCCTGGGATCCCATCATCAGATCCTGACTTGGTGACAATGGGACCACCTCGGAACTATACCCTACCAATCAAAAGAAAAATTTTTGAAATCGGCCCACAGACGGCGGAGCAATCGGTGAACATACATAAAAAAAAAATACATACAACGGAACATATAACCTCCTCCTTTTTTGAATTTTTATTTTTGAAGTCGGTTAATAACTAGCGGAGCGCGCTAAATCGATCAATATAAATAGGCAAATACAAAACAATTTAGTACTTTTTTCTATCGATCGCTACCCATAGGATCTAGGACTAGGCTGGACTAATACTGTGGATCGCATCAATTATTTTTCAAATTCGCTCCAATCGTTCTGTAGTCCATAGTACTAAACAAACAAACAGACAAAAAATCTATTTTTTGGGGTGTTTATTTTGTACGAATTGTGTATAACAATTCGTTACAGTCATTATTTTTTTTAAATATTTCATATAAGATTTTACTAAGTTATTGTTTTATTATACGTATAGATGTGAGTGTTTGTGTTTGTTTCCCAATAACTTAACTATTCTTAGTTCCTCCTAGAGAGGTAAAATTGACATATTCTTATCGCTGGAGCCATAGATCAAGGGTATGCTTTGAGAATGATGTTTTAATGTGTGTCTCCAGCCCTTTTTAACGCCCCACTGCTGGGCACGGGTCACTGTTGAGTACGAGGGGGATGAGGCCATAGTCCACCACGCTGACTTCACATGTCTTTCGATAACTTGAGTTTTTCGGGTCTTCGAACACAGGTTTCCTCACGATATTTTCCTTCACAGTAAGACAAGTGGTAATCATAATAGAAATGATTCGCACATGAAAATATCAGAGGTGCGAGACCCAGATTCGAACCCGCATCACTCGGTTATCCAAGCGAGCGCGTTCCCGCTGGGCTACCACTGCCATATAATAATTATAATGAAATAGTCATCGATACGAAAGTCGACTCTTTATTTTCCATAGTTTTTGTCTTTCTAACTGTCCGACTGTTTTAACCGCAAAACGGGAAAACCATTACACAGATTTTGATGAAATTTGGTACAATGATAGCTGGTTATCCAAGTCAACATAACAAATACTTTGTCTGAGGAAAAACATCTCCAAGAAACCTATACTAACTATTAAGACGTACAAAGGGAACGAGTCTGTAGTATTTATATGTTAATATTAGTAGCTAAATTTACATAAATTCATACATTGTTGTAGTTACAAATAGCATAGAAATATATTGTATTATTTTGCGATAGCTGTAATAATAGAACATTTAAAGTAAACAAAGTCAATTAATGTCTAGCTCAAATATTTCGTTGTGAATTATTATTGTAACAAACTTACTGACTATCATTTGTCTACGGTTTCACACCTGTATAGGGTAACAGAGTTCATCGTACTAAAATACCCATTTTTGTACGATAAGTATAGAAGTTGATTCGCTATGGACTAATATTATCTAGTCCCGCTGGGGACATTAATTTGCACGAACGTTTGAAATTGAGCTATGGGTGTGTATATGTACATAATATAATATGTATTTTAAGTTATATATGTATAGTGTATAAAAATTAACTGGTATCCATAACATAAGCCTTGTAGCTTACCTCGTAATTAGATGGTGATCTATATTAATGTCACAAAATATTTATTTTTATTTCATTTTATAGATAACTAGATACCCCCTTTGTATAAGTTTTTACAAACTTTGATTTTTTTATTATAAAAACATTCCGTGGGCCTTAAGGAACATACGAAAAAAATATTAACCGATTTGGTCGAGTCATTCTCGAGTTATGCGCTTACCAACATTCATTTTTATTTATATAGACTAGCGACTAGGTTTAACGCGAACGAAGCCGCGGGTTCCGCTAGTAAATTCATACAAAAAGTTAACAAATGATATCCTAAAACCTTCCTCGAGAACCACTCTATCCATTAGCGAAAATAACATGAAAATCGGTGCAGAAGTTTTTGAGTATATCAGACAGACAGACAGAAAGACAGACAGCGTGTTTGTACACTTTGTTTGAAGACTTTGTTTTATAATACTATGTAGTGATATTCTACACAGGTACATTGAAGTAAACCAAAATTGAGTAAGTTTTTTTATATCAGGTAAATCATCCGCATACGTAACCAGAGGGTAACACTAGTATATTCATGTAAAATATATATCGATTCTTGTTGTATGATGCACAGTATTTAGTTTATGATTTAATTATAGAATGTAATAAAGTTTGTATCATGCAAAGCTTTAGCAGTTTACAAAATTGTATCATTGTATTTTAACTTGAAAGACCTGGATATTACAGTTTATTAGTTAGATAATATTCGCAATAATTAAGTAGAATATAAAAATTAAAAAGAGTATTTAATATTAATTATTGATTTACAAATGGAGTGGCAATTGATGGTTCCCGACATATATTCATTAAATGGTAACACACGCGTCTTCCGTCTAAACAGATCTTACAACTACCCAATACGCTTAGAAGGTAGGTATTAAGCACTTATAACCAATAAGCGAAGGTCTTGTAAAACATCGTATCGTATATTTTTTTAATAAGTATTACTAGGGAATTACCCTTCTTTCTTTTTCCGATGTTAAACAGTAGCCTATATTCTTCTTCAGTATACTATCGTTCGGCGATTTAGGCAAATTATAAAATGCTAAAACAAAGGTACACAAATAATAAATAATAATAAATAAATAAATATGCTGGGACAATATTACAATAGCACCATCTAGTACCGTGCTAAGCTACGAGGCTTGTGTTACGGATACCAGATAGTTGATATACTATATATATAAATTTTAAATACATACATATTATAAATATAAAAATTCATGACTGGAGTACAAACATTCCTGCTCAACAAATGAATGCTCACAGCGGGACTCGAACCCGCGACCGCTGGCGCAAAAAGTAGGATCAAATATAAGTGTATTAGCTTAAGGGTATAGAGTCCTTTTATTCAGAGTTTCTGGGACTTTCTTAAAAGAACCCAGGACCATCAAATGTGCAGACGTATAAACTAGCGAGTATACCACCTTGGCGTTTTTGTCAATTATCGGGTCATCAAATCAATCAATAGCAGTATAAGCGAGAGCGTGAGCCAGTAATCACTGTTAAAATGACATTAGTTGTCTATACGCATAAAATACTAGCATTTCCCGTGGCTCCGTCCGCTTTCTTAATACCAAAATTCTTAGATTTCACATATTATTACTGTGTGATGTTTTATATACAGTTTGTAACGGTTAGTTGAGATATGGTAGAAATGAGATATTTCCCAGCAATAAAAGTTATCTAGGTATATGTTGATCGGATAGATTCGGTTTGTGAATCGATAATAATAACTAGTTCTATACTAATATTATAAAGAGGAAATAATTGTATTTTTGTATGTGACGAATAAACTCAAACACTACTGGACCGATCTCAAACATATTTTTGCCATTATCACCGAGTAACATAGGCTATATTTATTACTAGCGGAACCCGCGGTTTCGCTCGCGCTAGATCTAGGGACGAACCCGAGCAAAGCGAGCGTAAGTCGCTAGTCGATAATATTTTCCAAAAATCATAATGTACAAATTCGACTAAGTTAGAATTTAGATATGTATAGACAATAAAGTGAGGTGCCTAATGGACTTATAATTTTACGAAAATAAAGTTATTTTACTATGAATAATATCAGAAAACATAAATCAAATTTATTGTTCGAATGTTATTCTTGTGTCGTCAATACTAAGAAGATGGAGATAAGAGACTTTAAAATTTATTATAATAGAAATTTAGTGAATAGAATAAAAGCAGGTATGTTTATTTCCTTGTAATTTATCTAAGATTCCCAAACACAGACTGTAGACCAAAACTTAGAACCTAATAGTATACCTAGTTCCTAAATAAATTATAAAGCGAGCTTTCAAACCATTTATTTTGCTTATACTAAAATTATAAAGCTGAATAGTTTGTTTGTTTGCTTGTTTGTTTTTTTGTATGTTTGTTCGGTTGAACGCGCTAATCTCAGTCTCACTACTGGTCCGAATTGAAAAATCCTTTTTGTGTTGGATAGTCCATATTTTGATTATCGAGGAAGGCTATAGGCTATAGCCTATAGACTATAGCCTTACATCACGCTACGACCAATAGGAGCGTAGTAGCAATGAAAAAAATTGCTAAAACGGAAGAAAAATATTTCTATTGATTTTCAGTCTTTAGAACGCAAGGGAGCCGCGGGAAAGGCTAGTTAGTTATAATTAATATTTAAGCTTAGACATGATCATCCCTATTTCAGAAATAAATAAAATAACGCTCCTAAAAGCAGTTATAAGAAAATTCTGACATTACATAAATTAGACACAATAGGCGTGTCCATTATCAAAAAATAGCCATTGTTAACGGCTACACCATCGATATTAAAGTTAGCGTATCCTCATTCCATTAACGTTACCATACTTTGTCACTGTCACCATAACCTGTGACAAGCGTCCAAAAATAGTTAGGATACGTAAATAATAATTATCTAGCAGGCATTTATTAAATGGTTTATTATTAGTAAATTTATATTGTGATGATAAATAATTTTATGTACAAACTAAAAGACCCGACCAAATCGTTAATTTTGCATAACTAAAGAAAATAATAGGGCCAAAATCTATCCTACTTTGAAAAAATATATATTTTCGGAGTTAATCGCAGACTAACACACTGATACGAAAACTTTATATATTAAGATAAAAATAAGGTCGCTCAATTTTATACATTTTGGACAACATTTGTCAATAGCTAATTAAACAAAAAAACATAGGAGAAAAAGATTCTGAACTGTTTGTATTTGCCTATTTATTTATATTTAAAATAATGACCCGAGGAATTAATAAGTCTTAATTTTTCAAGATATTTTGTAAAAAAACTCCGAAGTAAGGAATTATTAATGTGTTAGGGTATAGTATAAGGTGAAGATTGCAATTTTTTTTTGATATAAATGTGAAGTAAGTTTATTCATATCCTCTATTTTAGAGGACTGAGCAAATCAATCAAGAGTGAATCATTTAACAACTTTGTTTACTACATGTGCCTGTCGACACATGGAGCGAAGTTCTCGACGATGCAATTAAAAGTTTCGATTAGTTATAAACATTTTAAGATAAGTTTATAACATATTGCGATGTTTCCACGAGTTTCATACTATACTTCCAATAAATTCCAAACGATATTGAACCGATAAGCATTCTATTCCATAGGTCCTAGACTCTAGAGTCCATCAATTTTCTGAACTGATATGAAAATTTGATATGATTGTGAATACCATAGTAAGAAAGTATTTTTGGAATTTTGAAGATATATAAAATGGTATCTTAGAAATGTAAAATTTTGATATACTTGTATAACAATGTAACATCACCATCCATTGTAATTGCCTCAGTATTTTGTTTGTTATTTTACTAGTATCGTTGAAATTAGACAAGCTATACCGCTAATTCAATGACTAGTAGTATGAAGCCGAAGCTAAAAATGTATATTCGTACAGGTTCGGAATCGGCAAAAGTTGACGGCGATGCGGCTCCAGTATCATCAGATTCTGAACCCAGGGTAGAAGAACGAGTCATGCATTGCGTTGTTGGAGGAGCTCACGCCTTTATTCTTAGGGTACGCTTAATTACACTCTTATAGCAATACTAATGTTTGTGTGTCTGTGTGTATGTGTGTCTGTATGTATGTGTGTTCGTCACTTTTTCATGTTAAAATGGCTGAACAAATTTCGAAAAATTTAGTACCTACAAAAATAGACTATGGTCTAGAGTAATACAAACTACTATTAATACAATATTTTTTCTATAAAGGCAATGTCTGTGTATGTATCATAGAAACAAAAGCCAACTCACTGATTCAACTCTGTTACAATTTCGTTATATGAACTAGCGACTTACCTTCACTTTCCTCACATTCGTCCCAAGGTGCGTGCCACATTTAAAGTTCGCTATAGCGAATAGCGACAAACTTTAAAAATCAATAATTAAAAAAAAAAATTGGAGTTTTATACGAACGTGCAAGAGCCCTTAGACCTCCTTAATCCGGCCCTGTTGCAAAATCTGCTATAATCTAGGCTGGACGTATCTTGCTTGCTTGTTTGTCCGATGATAGCTAGTTATAACAAGTCAGACATTTTTTACAGCGATATATTTATTATCTTTAAGAAATCTATACTAAAACGTATAAAGGTTCAAACTTGAGCCAAGCGAGGGTAAGTCGCTTGTATTTAAATAAATGATTGTGATTAATGTTTTCTTCACATATCGGAAAAAGTCATTGTACAATTATAGAAATAACTAGAGTCTTCTTATAAGAATGACAGTTCAAATCAGTAAAGTTTTGCATAATAATATTTTTATACCTAGTAAGAATAACAAGGTAGTCAACGTGACAGGCAGGCCTCAAAGATAATATTTTTATGCCTATAATAAATAATAAATGTTTGTCGTATTTAATGTACCATAGGTCTTTTTAATAATTATATCAAAATTTAATCTATAGATACATAAATATAAATAAAATTGAACTGTTTTTAATTTCAAATTAACAGCTTTTCACTAAATGCATATAAATGTATACACGGCATTACATCAAAAACTCTATTTTTTTAATGTATGTCTTTCTGTCTGTCTGTCTGTTGGTTCCAGCTAATCTCTGAAACTCGCAGATTAGCTAATGTTATATGGAGTAAGTAAGGCTTCTTTTCTTTTAGAAACTTTATTTACTAGCAAAACTCGCGTCTTCGTTCGCACTAATTCTAGGGACGAACCCGAGTAATGCGTGAGTTACTAGTATTAAAATAAAACAGTACACAACAGTACTAGATCGATTTTAATGAAATTTTATTAGTGAAAACTAATTATTGAGGTCAACATTAAGGATGTTTTGTATTACTGGAAAATCTTTCAAAGGAAAACACAATAAATCATGCATGCATCATACATGAAATATTGTTTTAATCTAGAAAATTCGATCCATTTCGTCATACTATAGTTATTTTTGCGAATATTTTCTTTTCAGATCTCAAGTTTCTTCGGTCTCGCACCACTTCGATTTGAATCGCGAGGCAATGGATTCTCTGTTGGCATATCCAATGCAATGTGCATTTACAGCTATATACTTGTTACCGTTCTAGGTAACGTATAATAGTTATCGCCCTTTATATTGTAATTACACGTATTACTATACCATAAAGTTGATAGATTTTTATAGCGATAATGATAATAATAAGCTTCATGTCATAATATGCACTATGATTACACAGTTCTAATGTATAGTGAGTAATAGATTGTAATCGATAAACTATATTAATATGGAAGTGGGATGAAATTTATTTATCATTATCAGCCCTTTTTAACGTTCCACTGCTGGGCACGGACTCCCTCAGTACGATGGGGATCAGGCCATAATCCACCGCGCTGGCCTAGTGCGTGTTGGCGGACTTCACATGTCTTTCGAAAACTTGCTAGGTTTTTTCAGACATGCAGGTTTCATCACGATGTTTTCCTTCACCGTAAGACAAGTGGTAATCATGATAGAAATGATTCGCACATGAAAATATCAGAGGTACGAGACCCGGATTTGAACCCGCATCACTCGGTTATTCAAGCGAGCACGTTAACACTGGGCTACAACTGTCTAGGCTGGCTAGGCTAGGCTAGGTTTGGCTGTCTGTAAAAAAATTATTTATACTTTAAAGAAAAATATGTTTTTTATATAGGTATAAAAAAACAATTATTGTTCGATAGTCTTCGATATACTCAATAACGGCTGAACCGATTGAAATAATTCTTTTTTGTTTTGCTTTGTATACTATATACTTATATAGTCTGGGATCACGAACCATTAAAACGCACCTACTTAAGGACAAAGTGAGGGTGAGTCGCTAAATGACATATTTTGACGACACGTTTGGCGCAGTTTGTAGTGACACTACTTTCTTGCGCCAGCGGTCGCGGGTTCGAGTCTCGCTGGGGGCATTCATTTGTTAAATTCGGATGTTTGTACCCAGTTATGGGTGTTTATATTTATAATATGTATGTATTTAAACTTATATATTTAGTATATCAACTATAGTTATTATAATTTATTATATTTTGAGTTCCTGGCAACATTTACTTTTAGAACTTGTTGTTGTGTAATTATCGTTTCCATATAAAAAATACTTGTAGTTTTCTTTTAAATTTTTTTGTCTATCTGTGTCTACAGAATGGTTGATCAATTTAGGATGTAACTTTCCTCAAAGAACAATCGACAATTCTGTTTCAGTGATATGCACAGTTTTTGGCCTAGTTGCCGAAATTAATGCAGGCGTAGATCTGTCAGTACGTATGTCTTCAACAATGTCGCAATTCGTATCTACTTGCGACGTTCTTGTAGTGGTCATTACTGCGGGCGCGGGCGTGTACGGGGCTCCAAAGAGAATGAGAAATATGTTGAAATTCATGGAAAGTGTTGCATCGGTAAGGATTGATATATTGATAATACTTGGTTTCTATTAGTACTAATGTATGTTTAACTCTATATACTGCTAACTGTGTATGTCTTTAACATTGAAACGGCTGGACAGATTTAGATAAGAATTAGAAATTAGAAACCTACATTCATAGACATGTCCTACACTTTGGAGTTGGGAAGTTGGTGGTCACCTCCGTGCCATCCTGCGTCTTAGCAAGTATTCGTTCCACCGGAGTAGGGGAGTGATAGGAATTGAGTGAGCATGTCTGCGCGCATACTCTTGCATTATAATACCTCCAGCGTAGATGGCTAGTCTCAATGAGATTGGTCGCCGAAATCGGTCGGAGAACATTAGTATCGCGCATAGTAGAAAATATAGTGGATATAAAAATATGAATATTTTTATGTAGATTAAAAATATATATTTTCAGGTGGACAGTAGTATCGGAGCTCATTACTCTCTTGTGACTGAGAGAAAACTGTGTGCCATTCTGTTGGCTATACTGATCTTCTTTTCCGCGCTAATAGCTGATGACTTTTGCTTCTACGCTTTGCAGGCAAAGAGAGTTGATAGACAATGTAAGTATGTTCATATATTGCTTATGTATTGAGCAAAACTACCGTTTATTTACCTATTTCCACATACATACTGTATGTTATATGTATACTTAGAATACCTATTCTAACTGTATACTACCTTTTTTTAAAGTTGGGAAATGCAATTAATGCCTAATTGCATCACGCAACCTCAAGCTGAGTTTATATATATATATATATATATATATATATATATATATATATATATATATATATATATATATATATATATATATGTGTGTGTGTGTATATTTATACCTGTTCTTAAGGCGTCTGTCACCGAACAGCATTTTATTATATAGAAGACTAGCCTTTCCCGCGGCTTCGCTCGCTTTCTAAAAGCTGAAAATCAAAAGAAATATTTTACTCCCGTTTCTGCAACATTTTTCATTGATGCTCCGCTCCTTTTGGTCGATTAAGATATGCTAGTGGGAAAATAAATAATTACAATGTTTTACTTAATAATATATTTCAGGGGACATCGTAACAAATTACATAGGTTTTTACCTGCTTTGGTATGTGGTGATGATATTGGAGCTACAGTTCGCTTTCACCGCATTGTCAGTTCGCGCTCGTTTCCAAGCAGTCAACGACGCGCTTACACTGACAGCCAGACATGTGTCTGTACCAGGTATTCCATATTTAAATAAATAAATAAAATAATTTTGTTGGGACATTATTACACATCGCCACCTAGTTCCGTGGTAAGCTACGAAGGAAGCTTGTGTGACGGATACCAGATAGTTGATATACTACATATATAAGTTTAAATACATACATATTATAAATATAAACACTGAATACCCCCAGCGGGACTCGAACCCGCGACCGCTGGCGTAAGAAAGTAGGGTCACTACTCACTACAAACTGGGCTAAACGTGTCGTCAATTATATTACTAAATATATTTTGCGCGTATATATAGAATATTGTGTATATTAGAGTACTTGCCACCTACACCACCTAGTTCCATGGTAAAGTAATGGAATTAGATGGTGATGTGTGTTGATGTTCCAACATATTTATTTTCCTTTTAAAAATTTATAACCTTTTTAAGGTAGTACTGGGCACTTATACTTAGGTACTACTTACCTTATATATTTATTCAACATCATCTAATTATCTGTGACAAAATGAAAGTAATATAAAGCAAATATTACATCGTGTAAAACTTCCAGCTTGAAATGTACGTCGTATTGTTGATTTGAGTTAAATATTTTCGATGTTAAAATTGCATATTATACATGTATTTATTATTATTACTAGCAATACATTTGCATAACTTCATTTCACATATTCTTCAGGTATTCTAGAAATTAAGATTTTCTTATAACTTTATTCTTGAAGTAAAAAAATACTTTATAATTGTAGTTGAGAAAATAAAAGAACCAGCATCATTAAATATATTCGCCATACGCGTTGCTACGGAGTCAAGGCGATGTGCTGCGAACGTCAGCCTTCTAGTCGATACCATGCCCGGGAAAGAACATGCTGTCATCATACGGAATGCGGGTAAGATTAGTCTTGTAAAAATAAGCAATTTCCCTAAAATTTAAATTATTTTAATTCAGTAAAAAGGCGGAATTTTCAGTTCGAATTTGTACCGACACGATCGGTTTTCTTCTTCAATCTCTTTTACTTTATTGCGGTTGTGTTACAAACATTATTTATATATACTTATTTTTTTATTTTTCCCTTGTTTTTATTAAATTTAATTACGTTTTTGCATCTTTATAATATTTTTTGTCTTTTAACATTAACATCTTAATGATATGTTACTATATAATATCTTAAATTAACGAACATTACAATATTCATATAATACAATACATTAAATAAAAAAACAAGGTGTTTAAGTATTTTAGTTAAAATTCTTATGATTTTTAGTTAATGGAGAACCAAAACTAGTAGTGCCTCCATGCGAAGCAATCAGACGTCTTGCATGTCTTCACGGCGCTCTATGCAACGTCGTGCACCGTATCGACAAAAGCTACGGACTCCCTCTCATAGTGATTCTCATATCGACTCTACTGCACTTGATTGTTACACCGTACTTCCTTATTATGGAGATCAGTAAGTAAATTTACTTTAGGGTCTATATTCAATACACAATACATTACAGACATTTTTTTAATATTTCATGTACAGATCTTTTCTAAGTTACTATTTTATTATGTACTAGCGTTTCTCGCATCTTCGCACGCGTTCTAAAGACCGGAAACCAAATTTTTTATGAGTTACTAACGCCCGTCCCTCCTGTTTTTGCAACATTTTTCGTTGATGCTCCGCTCCTAATGGTCGTAGCGTGATGTAATATAGCCTATGGCCTTCCTCGATAAACGGACTATTCAACACAAAAAGAATTTTTCAATTCAGCCCAGTAGTTTTTGAGATTAGCGCGTTCAACCAAACAAACAAACAAACTCTTCAGCTTTATAATATTAGTATAGATATAGATTTGGGATTTTTTTATTTAATTTACTCAAGACTTAAAAATTTTAAAACAGTTTTCACTAGCAGACTTATTAGTTTGTATTTAAAGCGCGTTCTAACGGTATTATGTCGAATTACATTGAAGTTGTAGAAGGTTTGAGTCAGTGCTTATGATATTTTTGAAGACTACGCTCTCACATACTAACGCCCTCTAACGGAATATTCTCCACATCTTATATAGTGCTACATAGTACATCTGTTAGAGGTCGCTAGCTTTATTGATGTAGGATATTCTCTTATGCCTAATACTTTCCTTCCTGTAAATTATTCCTTCTTATATATTAAGACAAATAATGAGTCCCGCTGAGTTACTTTCGCCAGTTCTTCTCAGGTCAGGCTTCTTCTTTCCGAACTGGTAGTAGACTTATGACATTCAGTAAAAAAATTTAATTTTATGCTGAATAAGATATTTTGAATTTGATTTATACTCGTTCATCTTTTTTATCTCTTTTTATTTTATTTAATTAATAAGGAAATACAATAATATTTCTCTTTAGCTCCTTCCGAGATACGTTTTAACTTCTTTGAGCGAAACCCTTAATCTCTTGTTAAGACAAAAATACTCTTCATAATATCAATTACCAGTGAACATCAAAATCGGTTAAGCCGTTTCTGAGATTAACCGGATCGAGCAGACAGACAGACAGGCAAAACTTATATAAAGTGTGTATTTTTAACATTGTTACAGTTGTGTCAACACATCGCGTTCATTTCTTAGTGCTACAATTTTTGTGGTGCGCTACGCACATTATACGAATGTTTGTCGTGGTGGAACCGTGCCATTATACTATTACTGAGGTGAGCTTTAGACTATTTCTTCTGACTTCTCCTTCCTTCTTCTCCTTTTTACTCCTACTCTTCTTCTTGTACAATAATTTTTAGATAAATATATTAAATACACCGATAATCGATGTAAATAACGTACCCTTGGAAATTGCATACGGTTTGACCAATACTTTAATTAAATAAAGATAAAATTGATTACTAAAAAGCATATAACTTTAAGAGTTTCTAGTTGATAAAATGTGTGTAATTCAAATAGTCGTATCTTGACTCATACAGGCTATCTAAAATGTTATTTTACTTGCACAGATAAGCAATAAATCGAAAATATGTTCCTATTTTAAGGGTAAACGCACAGAGGAACTGGTCTGTCGACTGATGACCTCCACACCCTCAACTGGCATGCTTCCTTCCCGCCTGGAACTGTTCTCTCGACAACTGATGCTGCAATCAATCAGCTATTCACCCATGGGGATGTGCACTTTGGACCGACCTCTGATAGTTTCGGTAATTATAGTTTTTATTACTTTAGTTGTATCTATTTAGTATATTTTTTTATTTTATACAAATTTGAGGTTCTATATTTTAATGCATCAATATTTTAAAGTTATCAATAATTTTACACTTTGAATATAAATCAAACTTATACTGCCATTTCTTAATACAAATTTAATCAAATTTTTGTGGGTGTAATATTATGCATTTTTTTATTTTTCAGGTGTTAGGAGCAGTTACTACATATTTAGTAATACTAATACAATTTCAAAGATATGATGCGTAGATATAATAGATATAAGTTAACAGATTTTACTTCTAAGAAATTTCTAAGTCATTATAATAAATATATTATGTATTTTCAATATTTATTATTAGGGATCCACTTATCAAAATGAAGATGATTAGAAGACAGAGTTGTTTTTTATTAATATACTACATTACACGTAACGTAGATCGAATAAGAATATGTTTTTTATTTTTACAAAAATTACATAAAAACTATTTTTTTTAGTTTTATTTTTAATGTTTAAAAAAATATTTACATATTTTGCTTTTTCAGAACTTTTATTTATTTTATTAGATTTATTTACTTTATAAGTTTTATTTATTTTATAATTTAAACAAAACTAATGTATTTTATAAAGCGAAATTTGATATATTTGAACTAATTCTATTTATTTTTGGTTTGTCACCGATATGGTCTAATTTAGTAGCATAAGCTCTTTAAGTAAATAAATGTTATTACCTAGAAATTAAATTATATAAAAATACAGTACAATTTTATATAAATTGTTTTACTTATTACAACTCCCATAATGTAATAAATTATCTTTTTGAGGACGAAAACTTATTTTTCATAGAAGACCGGCGTGAAGTGGCAGCTATGCTGTCGCGTTTCGTCCGGTGAGTGAGAGTCCGAGAGGCCCACTCTCCTTCCTCACCCCTCCCTCTTCCCTTCATCCTCCGCCTTCGTTCCCCCCTCTCTCCCACTCCCCTCCCTCCTCCCTCCCTCCCTTTCCTGAAAGGCCGGCAACGCATCTGCAAGCCAGGCTTGCAGATGTCCATGGGCGGAGGTGATCACTTCCCATCAGGTGAGCCTCCTGCCCGTTTGCCCCCTTTTTACCATAAAAAAAAAAAGTTTTTGGACGTGAAGTGAAATAGTCACTACATAGTAATAAACAAAGTCGCTTTCCGCTGTCTGTAGTGTTGCCCAAAATCGGTCTTGGTCTTGCAGTCTTGGTCTTGGTCTTGCATTTTTGCGAGACCAAGACCAAGAACAAGACCGCCTAATTTCAGCAAGACCAAGACCAAGACTGACCATGCAAGATTTGAGCAAGAACAAGACTAAGTCTGCGAGACTCTTGCGTCTTGCAATTAGGACTGAGTGTCGTTTCAGGAAGCGGACAGGCTTAATTTATAATACAAAAAATTGACACTTAGAAAACAAACGATACAAAACAAAAGAAAGTACCAGTACATAGAATTTTGAAGAAGAAAATAGGGAGAAAATAGGAAGACGTAAAGTACAGATATATTTTTATACCTAATTTAGTTTAAATCGGTAGGTACAAGTATTTTTTACTCGAAACGTGCACATCGATCCGCTAAGGAGAAAGATATTTGATGTAATAGACTTTTCTGTAATTGGCTTTTTATTACCTACATTTTCCTACTACATAGTTTTGATATATGATGTACCTATCTCTTAAGATTTAGCCACCGCTAGCTTTCTAAAGACGACTCAATAAAACCAATTAGGTACCTATTTTGTTTTCCTGTGGAAATGAATTATTTTTCTGCAATAAAAAGTATCCTAAGTCACGACCTGAGTTTTGTTTGGCTCAGTTTGTAGTGACCCTACTTTCTGCGCCAGCGGTCGCGGTTTCAAGTCCCGCTGAGGGCATTCATTCGTTGAACACGAATGTTTGTTTTGAACTCCAATCATTCCAATCAAAAAAAAATCCAATGTTTATATTTATAATATGTATGTATTTAAAGTTATAGTACTTGGGCGACCGATTTTTGTAGGTAAAAAATAATAAAAAAATATGGGTGCGTGTACTTCATGTATGCGCGTGAGTAGTTAGACTTCTTTTCTAGTTGTAAATCAATCTCTGCAGTAAGAAAGATGAAGTCGTTCAAACAGATACAGAATATTTAATTCCTAAAAAAATATACCTACTTCGTTTGTAAAATATACTTTTAAAAAAGAATAATATAATAATGTGGTCTTAACTCATAATTCCGTACTTTCACTTATCAAATGACGTATAATTATTTCTCATAGATGGCGTTTTTAATATTTTTATTAGGTATTTAATTTTAGTAAATGTCAATTGTATTTTGCTATCATATTTTTAGATACTATATAGGTATAGGATGGTGACGCTTAATCAACATTCCTTTAAACTGCATGTAGGGTGAGATGATATAAGTCGATAAAAATTGACAATTTGAAAAAATACCTTCAAATAAAAAAGTGAATTTTTCACACAAAATAAATTATAAATACAATAAAAATGGTCATAAAAATAAACACTACTAGATCAGAGTTTGTTGACCCCAGCTAAAGGCGGCAACATCACACTGTCCCCGAGCAGCCGTAGGTACTACTAGCCCTAGCGACGTTTGCATAGAATAATTAATAAGAATTCGCAGGAGTGGCATAGCATATTATGTCTTAGAATTGAGTAAAATATCTTGTAAAGTAGGTAAATAAAATAAATGAAAATAATCACATTATTATGAGCATAATACGGTTCATTGAACACGCATTTTATTGATTAATCACTGTCGGTGAGATTTGTCGACCGAGACAGAAAATCCGGTTCATTAAAAGCCTTAAATCGTAAACGATAAGTTTTATAAAAAAGTTTACAAGAAATAAAAAATGCGAAATTTTATTCTCTACAATAATGGTTTCAATAACTTTTGCTCTGAAGTGCATAGTTTCTGAGATATCGCCCAAAACATTTTTTCTTGAAGTTCCACCTAGATTGGTCAGCATTTTGTGTTTTTTATGCCCATCAAGTGACCCTAAATCTTATAAAAAACAAAAATTGAAGATGGTTATAAAAATTCATTGATGTCAATTTATCACCAGGTATTTAAAAAATAATCTAATAGGTATGTAATAAAAACAGGAAAAGCTTTTACTATTTTCATACTATAAATTATCATTTTGCAATATTATTAAATACTAATTAAAAGTATGTTTTACCGTGTATTTTTTAGTCTATGACGCAAAAATCCTTGAGAGTCGCGCCATTTTGTCAAATCGGTAAAATTCAAAGAAATTTAAAGACACGTGTAAGCATTGCCGCCCTTTGAATGTGTACCGACAGAATTGTGAGGTGTGGTGAGGTGTCATAGGCGATAGCGGGGATAATAGCGAATTCGGAATAAGTAATTGAATTAATTTATTTTTCTTAAAACATTTCCTATAGGAAAACATTTATAAAATAATTATTTGAATTATTTTTACTAGAATATTTTTTTAATAATAATAGGCCTAAAAATACCAATAATAATATTAATCCTTTAACCGCCGTCGCCGTGATATTACGGGTCCGATAAATCATACACCACGCGCCACGCACGTAATATTACGAAATGCAGCTCTACTTAAAAAACTTTAAAATATAACTGACTTTGCTTATTAATTATGAATATGTAGCTGTTACTACTTTACTTTTGATAGTACTTAATACGAATTTTTAACTCATTATAGGAAATAATTGAAAATTTTCAGTGAACGATACATACAACATCCTACCTGTAACGCCAAAGCCGTGATTTTACGTAGAGTAGTGTTGTACCGCTTAGGAAGTTTATGTTGATGCTAAGTTAATAGAAATCCTAAATTTACAAAGTTGAATGATTAACTAAGCGTTTAATGCATTTTTTATATTTTTTTACAGTTAATTTATTCAAAACCAATAAGCTTAATTAAAATATTTTGTTATAATCAACAAAGAAATATAAATAAATTATTTATCTAGTAACGTCACTAGTGTAGATGATCCACGAACGCCATCACCGTGATTTTACGTGCGGCACAATGTCAACCAAATGACAATTAATTCAATGACGTTCCGGTAGCGCCGTCCCCGTGATATTACGTACGCAGGGGAAGGGGGGGCAAGACGGGGTACTTAACGTTTGAAGGTCAATAAAAGTTAGAAAAGTCGTGTTTATATTATATTTTTTATTTTAATAATCATCTTTGGTTATCTGTCTTTCATAATTCAGTCTAATGAGAAACATATGTTACATAATTAAATAAAAATAAAACTTAAAGTAGAAAAAGTCAGATCTCCCCATCTTGCCCCTCCCTCGGGTAAGATGGGGTACCCTAAAGGGCAAGATGAGGTTAGCCAAAATCATTGAATTAATAATTTCTGCTGACAAAATTCGCATCTTCATCTTTGTCATCTACCCCAGCACAGCTACAGTCAGCCTATTTTCCGCACGCAGAACATGCAGCTCAGCCTACATTTGACTCCAAATAACAACCTTCACAATACAAACATGGTGTATTTTCTACTTCACTATTGCTACTGTTTATTGATGAGCTAATCCTCGATACTTTTTTTTCCACTTCACTTTTTACTCTTTTTTTTGTTAACCGCCGACCAAATCTCAGTCGCAATAGTAAAGTTATAGATAAATCCGGTGTGTTACCCAGATCTATTCTTTACTGAGTGGGTGAGGACAATGCAGGATGGGTCTCAGATATTGTTATGTCATATCTCATCTATAAGATTGAGATTGGTCAATTGGTTTCTTATTTAAGACGGGTACCCCGTCTTGCCCGCAACTCCGTCTTGCCCCTCCTTCCCCCACTTGTCATAAGTTGAGTGATAGTGTTGGGAAGCTATCGATAATGTTAAGAGATGAAGTACTAATTATTAAACATTTTGCAATATTCGGAGTATTAATATTTTTGTTATATGAATAATAAAGATCCGATTAATGGTTATAGTACATATATTCTCATAATTGTTTTTTTTGGTAATTAATTGTTTTTTACTAATTAAGAAATAAAACTTTGTAATTTTTTCTAATTATTTTTATTTTATTATTGGTACACCCTTTCTGAGATCGGATTCCCAATACACATGTTAGTATACATTTTAGCCTGGATGATGATTGATTTTATCATCATTCTAAATTTCATCAATCAATCTCAATCTGTTCTTGTTTTCTTGTGACGCGGTCAGACAAAAATACTAATATTTTTAGATTCGGCTTCTGTATAAATAATAACGTCTACTTTAATAACTTTTTAATATGTATAGATTCGACTCAGAGCTTTATTATATGTATAGAATATTATGATCGACTAAGTATCTTTCGAAACATTATTCGTTTATAACATTTAGTCAGCCTCCATAATCAATCTCATCTGCACGCGGTATCCCTGTTAACGGACGAGGCTCTGACAACCGATTTGTGTCGGAATAACCACTTATACCTAGCAGGGCTACCTGTTAGTAAAAGCTTCAGCCCTGGGAGGTGTTCCTTGAAACTATCGCCCATTATTATTCCTACCTTAACTCGTATAATCTTTTATGTCCTTATCAGTCCGGTTTTCGCCCCTTTCACAGCTCTGTTCGTGCGCTGCTGAACGTCACAGAGGACATTCGGTACGCTATGGATAATACCAGGCTTACTGCAATAGTGATTCTTGACTTTAGTAGCGCATTGAACTCTGTTGACTTTGACATTCTTCTAGGCACTCTTCGCGCAGTTAGCATTTCTCCTGCGGCCATAGACTGGTTTCGCTTATATCTCTTCGGTTGCCGCCAGGGTGTAAGAACTAATGACACTTCATCGGTGTGATTGGACTTTACGGCTGGCGTTCCTGAAAGGCGGCGTTCTTTCACCACTTTTTTTCTCTGGTTTTTATCAATAACATTTCTCGCGCCATTTCTTCTCGTTACCATCTGTGTGCAGATGGTTTACAACTATATCGAAATTGTGAATTGAACGATTTACCTAATGCTATTCATACCTTAAATAGTTACTACCCATTTTCGACTACGCGGATGTATGCTTTCTGGATATGACTGAGGAGCTACTGAATAAACTTGAGCGTCTCAAAAATCTCGCCATACGCTTTATTTATGGTCTGCTGCGTAAGTATGATCATGTCTCCGATTTTCAAGCTTAACTAAAATGGCTCCCATTTCGCCTTCGCCGTGATATGCACACCTTTACTTTTCTATTTAATATCCTTCATAATCACAACTTTTCTTCTTACCTTTGTTCTCGGTTTAATCTACTTCCGACTCCGACACGTTCCAGAAAGCCCTGCTTCATAGCGATGCTTGAGATGATGAGAAGTAACACTAAATTTTTACAAAACTCTTTCTCGGTACGTGCTGCAGTGTCATGAAACAAACTCCGTAAATTCCAACAGGCGAGCCCTTCTGCTGCATATAAAAATAACATTAAAAATTATTTTCTAACTCAAACTTAGGCAATACACTTTCCTATTTGCATCATAATAATACGTATGTTTATGTACTTATAATAATATATGTATTTATATACTTATATATGTATGTATGTTATTTAAATATGTAGATATATATATATATATATATATATATATATATATATATATATATATAAATCCGGTTACAACATATGAACATCATAAATTTAAAACATAATGCTCGTGCAGAAGATTAAAAAGAAAATCAAGAGAGTATTGATCAGCCCGTGTAATTTTAAAGAATACTTAGCACCTAATAAACAAATAAACTTTTGATTCAAATTTTGTAATTTGTATTTATTTTATTAGTATGTTTATCGATGCCTAAATTTTACAAATAATTAACAGATTTAGATTCGGCTTCTGTATTAATAAAAAAATCCAAAAAATATTAAATTACAGATTCGATTTAGACTTTAATTATTAGTATGTTACGAATATGGAAATATATCGATAAAATATTGTTCGCAACACTAAGCGAAGTTATACCTAAAGGTTGCTGGCGCTAGGTGCACGCCACGCGAACATAAGCTTGGCGGTTAAAGGGTTAAATAAAGCAATGGAATTACCGCCTCAACTACGCTTACACTAGCACCCCAATGTCGGCATTTCTTTGACAAGGCGGCTTATGCTTTTAACTACCTATTTAGTATTTTTCTATTTCTTTACTCTTTAGTTGACTTTAAAGTGTTGAAGTGGGAGCACGCAGTACGCACATAAGCAAAGGACTGATTTTGATGAATCGATGTACCTAATAGTGAAAGTGTCATACTGAAGCCCCGTCATGGCGATGGTATTTGGTACCATTGCCAAGTGGTGCAGTGGTTGCCATTGATAAGGTTCGAAGGCACGAAAACATATTTTAACGGTGTCAACTGTTTCATTAACGGGAGATGATATAAAACGGCAACAACAGGAGCTCTGCAAGAAATTCGGCAGATTCACCTGAGACGCCAGAGTAGCCGCCGATCGGTCGCTGATCGCCTGGCTGGGCCTCCCTGAATAGAGTCTCACACGGATGGGTTGTTCGCCCGGGCGGCTACCTACTCGATCGAAGCCTCAAGGGTCCCAGATAGTACCCTCCTAGTGACGCGCTCATAGTCGTGGGCGGCGGAAGAAGGAATGTGAGATGACCACAGAGCTCTGCGTACGTACAAGGCGGTATCAACGGCTATCTACCGCTGCGCGTACCTGGTACTTGGTTTTGAGGAACTGTTTGGTTGGTAGAGGAAGGCCAATGCCCAGTCCCTTCGCCTACTCTTACCCCGAGCAAGATTTGCTTCGATTGTTTAGTGTGTGTAGTTATGTGATACAGATAAAATTAATTGAAATCAAGAGTCAAAACTCGAGTGCCAATGTACCTATTTAATTTTTTTCTGTGGACTGTGTCATACCTACAATATTTGAAATATGCTCGTAGGTATCGTAAATGTTCTTGTAATTTTATCAGAATAATTATTTATGTTGTTTAAGTATTAAATGGATCGCCGACATTCGTTTCGAATTAAAAACTTGTGAATACATTCTAGATACATAACAGTTTGAATGTATTTTATTATAATTATTATGGTTGATAGGTATTACGAATATTTTAGCGAGTGCCTTTGCCTAATAATTTTGCAATTATTGTTATTTTTAAATTTTAAGTACACTTAAGAATTTTTACGAAAGTAAATTAAACAGTGTTTTGTTTAAAGTATGTAACGAGATATTGTAATAGATTGTAATTTCTAGTGAACGTTTTTCAATATTGTATTATTCATTATTGCATCTTTCAATTTAACAATTTTATATTATAACTTTGTGTATTATTTTAATCAATATTTGTGTGAATTGATGGAGGTTTAAAATCATTTTAATGCTACACGAATGTCTTATAATTTGTAATAAAGTAGTAACTAATAATATTATTTTGTTTAATTTATCCTGTCGCATAAAGTTACACTAAATAGAAAAGTTAGTACCTACCTACCTATTTTATTAAATAAATTTCATATTATTCCATCGTGAATTTGCCGCCCTTATAGGCTAATTGACCTCCCAGGGTCACAAGTTCGAATCCCGGTTAGATTACATTTTACTTTTTTAATTTTGCTGTTATTTTATTTAAGTTAATGTTAAGTATTGATACCACTAACAGAACCTTTAACTTCTTTCTTGCACGCATATTTTCTTGTCTCTCGTAAAATGATAAATCGAATAGATAAATTCATAGGCATTTTGATAAATAAATCGCAGGTTATTGGTACCTAAATAGATTTTTTGAAAATTGAAAGAGTAGCTTGTGTAAAACCGTGTTTGTGAAGCACGACGCAGAAAAAATTGCCGCCCTTGTGGGCTTATTGGCCCACAGATAGAGGTTGTGGGTTCGAATCCCGGTTCGATTACATGTTTCTAATTTATTGTTGCTCTTAATTTAGTTAAAAATTGATGTTAAGTATTAACTATAAATAAAAATCGATTTACTAAGAGTTTAATGTTCATCTAATATTTAGGTAGTTTTAATAATAATAAAACGAATTCTTCAATACTTTTTCGAAATCGCTACGGCCGCACTCTAAACGTCGGAATTTGATTGAAAAGGTGGTTTGTGTTTGTTTTGCTTTTAAGTTATTTTGATTTTAGTTTAGTCAAGTTTAATGTCGTAAAGAAAAGTTGCTTTTATTAATGACTAGGACTACCTTAAAGACTTCGTAATAAATTATCTGAAAGAAGTACAAAAGTTAGTGACTACCTACTGACTACATCTGTGCTATGAAAATATTATACCTACTAGGTGCATAATTGCCAAGATGGATGGAACAAAAAAACATTTAGGGGTTCGGTGTCAACGCTTGTTACGACTTACGAGGCAGTGTTCTAGTACAAGTAGCTCTGCCTCTGCATATCTGGGAGTAGGTATACATCTAGTATCTACGAATTACCTACTTACCTATCGCATCGCTAATGCTTTGTTTTCAGTTAAGTACTGATTGGTTGTAGAAGACTAGTTCTGCAACTGTTAACAACCCGGACCTGATACAAATCTATTGTTTTAGTCTACTTACGTCGCAAAAAACTGGTGTTCTTAAATTAGTAGGTACAGGACTCAAGCGTAGATGTATTTTGAAATTCACATACATAATAATATGCCTTTTCATCTTTAAAAAAAATAATTAAGTAGAGGTAATTAGATAGGTACTGACTACTGACTAATATCATCGTCGTGGTGCATATTATGGTAGGTACCTATCTGAAGTAAAGACATTTACTAAGTTTTAACGAACTTATGTTGTGTGAATTAATAACATGTAGGTACCTAATTGGCCTATTAAAAAGTGGTTAAGTAGTAGATTTTGAAATTGCTTTATTAAAAATTTAAAAAATACAATAAAGTCATTGATTATCTAGGCATGCAGGTCCTATACATCCATACCTACCTCTTAATGCGTAGCGAGTACTAAGCTTTAATTTTGATATTGATGATGTTATGATAATAATTTATGTACCTACCTACTTCTAGTCCATATTATTGTAATTATGACAGTCAATAATTTTGTGTGCCTATCAATGCGGTTCACTAACCTAAGTTAGTAGGTAATGTTGTCACACAAAAGTGGCTGTAAAATGAGGTGGTAGTTTGAGGTAAAAATGTTATTTAAAAAATTTGTAATTATTCGTATGTCGAAAATGATGAGGTTTTTAAAATAATTTAATGATGTGATGTTTATAATAATTAGTAATAAAGTAGTCGCTAAAAAAATCTTTTTATTTCTCTCTGAAAGACAAATTGAAAATAATTTATTAGTTTTTTTTTGGAAATAAATTACTATACAGATACTTTTTTGATAAACGTAAGCATTTTAACTAACTATAGTAATTGATAATGTTATTACTATGATCAAAATCACATGACTATTGAGTTTCGCGGCGAACTACGCTTGCGCGTACATACGATGATGGTTTTAAATTTTAAAACGAAAAAAACTTCCTGTGGCTTCATTTTTGAATATTTTCAATTAGTTTTTTTTGTATTCAACTCGTAATTTTTTATACTATATGTGGTTTGAAGGAACGTTGATCAAGCGTCACCACCCTGTATAATATTAAAATAATTATAAATAATATGAAAACAGTGATCAGAGGCAACTTAAACTTGCTATGAGCGGTTTAGAAGGCAATTTCAACTTGTTACTTTTGTGGTACAGTGATTCTTAAAATTTCACTCTCATCATTTTTTCATAACGCGCCTAAAGAAGTACCAATAAATTCAATTTCAAATTTCGAATTTCTCATTAAATGTTTAGACATTTATTAATTTGTTTGCACTTTACTATGGCTATATTACATAATTCAATCTCAAAATGTACTTACTCCATTACGTTGTTCTAAGACTTAAAGTAACGTTTAATAAATAGCAATAGGCTAATAGGTAATTGCGAGACTTGCAAGACTCTTGCGCAAGACCAAGACCAAGACCAAGACTGGGAGGCGCAATACCAAGACCAAGACCAAGACCAGATGTGTTGGCGCAAGACCAAGACCAAGACTGGCTAAGTCTCGTCTTGTTCTTGCATTTGGGCAACACTAGCTGTCTGTCTGTCCCGATGTATGCTTAAATGTTTAAAACTACGCAACGGATTTTGTTGCGGTTTTTTTTAATTAATAAAGTGATTCAAGAAGAAGCTTTATATGTTTAATACACTAGCGGAATCCGCGGCTTCGCTCGCGCTAAATCTTAGATTTTCGAGATCTTAGACGTGGCCGAGCGAAGCGAGGGCGAGTCGCTAGTTTCCAATAACAGTCAGATGGTCTCAGATAACCTAGTTGCGTGTTTAAATCCGGGTCTCGCACCTCTTATATTTTCATGTATGAGTCATTTCTAACATGATTAACACTTGTGTTACGGTGAAGGAATACAAAGTGAGGATACTTGCATGTCTAAGATAAAAAAGCATAAGTTATATATAGCATAAGTTTTCTAAATACATGGCAGTCCGCCAACCCACACTAGGCCAGCACGGTGGACTATGGCCTGATTCCCACGTATTAAAGGGAGACCCTCGCCCAGCAGTGGGACATTAAAAAAGGCTGAATACATTCAATATTAATAATATAATCCACATTAATAATCATTATATTTTCTCACGAAATATTTATCACACTTGTAATGTTCTTTTTATATTTACTTATTCTTTCTTCTATTTTGAAAAAGATTTTATATGTTTTAAATCTATAGTATCTATATAAACATCAACATCACTTAGTTATCGCCATGTCCACTTGGCATAAATGAAAATCTAATAACAAAGTTTCTACCTAAGTTATAATATATGACCGCAGGCGTGAATTCTCATTATGCGAAAATTTTATTTATTCATGCGAAACTTCGATATCTCTGAATATGCATTTGGCACCTCACTGCTAGTTTGGCGCTGAAAATTTAACTAATATAATTTTATATCAAAATGCAAGTTATGCTACAAATTTTCCTATAAAAATAAATAGTTCACTTTAATTTTCGATTCTCAAGACCCAATCTACAAACAAATACATGACAGCTACTTTTTATTATTATACTAACGACTCACCTTCGCTTCGCTCGGGTTCGTCCCTAGGTTTATCGTCAGCGGAGCTACGGGTTTCGCTTTTTATTTATATGTATAGATGTATAGATTATACAACTACCAAAGCCCGACATGAAATTCAAAAAGTAACTTCGAAAGATAATTTTGAATTCTATTCATTTCCTACAGAAAAATCAGGCTTAGATGTAGCGCGAGAGTAGCCGCGAGTTCCGCTAGTTAAAATAAATAAAAAAATCTAAAATAAAAATTGCCTTAAAACTTCTTATAATATTAGCTATCTACGAGAGAAAGCCCTGCCAAAATCAGTCCAACCGTTTCAGAGATAAGCCGGAACAAACAGACAACAAGCACTTCAACCTTATTTATATGTATAGATAATTATTTTAAATATAACACAATTAAAAGAACAGAAGAAACTCCGATTACATATTTAAATTGAAGTTAACATGGATTTCTTTTGTACTATCCCTAACTTTATTCAGGGACTATTGGAACAAATGTAAATGCAGTTCAGACTATCAGGACGAAGTGGTGTATAAATTAGCGGGATACTAACTGCGGGTCTTCGCAAGTTGAACAGCTTTGCTTCGATGTAAGTTTAATTTGCATCACACACGGCTATTCGAAACTATTTAAAAGTCATATAAATACCTATTAAAAGCTTTCTTTGTTTTTGTACTAGATTTTGTTTGTATTAAGAATGTTTTTCTCTATTTATAGGTACAGATGATACTAATTAATATCGAAATAAGGTCATTTTTTGTTAATTATCATCTAACGTATCTAACTAGCTCTAATATCTACGGTGTATACCTTAAGTAACGTAAAAGGAAAATAAATAAAATTAGGGTTTTTACGTATAATTTTATAATCTTTTTGTAATTATGTGTATAAATATTTTATGAATAATCAGGAATACTACTGCATTGTTTGTAGAGACGTTTTGCTGTTCCTTAAGAGAAATTCATTCAAATTCAGAAAACAAGTAGCCTTTACTGTTAATCGGATATGCTGTAGTATTTTCCGAGACAGATAGATGTAAGTTATGTTACTTTTTTTTATTTGTATTAGCATTATGACCGAATCGGACTCGAACCCATGATCTGCATTCCTACAACAAATATACATAACAAGATAATTTGTATTTAAAATATTCTTTTGAGCAGTGAGTAGTACAGCTATTTGTGGTAGTATTTCAAGATGCAATAGACTAAGGTAGTTCGACTTGCAAGTTAAAATGTCTCTATACCAAAGATTGCGGGTATGGAAACTACTCGTAGATTCATGGCTTAGTCGTCTTTGTATGTCTTGTCTGAAGAATATTTTCTTACATACGAGTACGTTAAAATTTTAAAATGAATTTTTCTTAGTAAAATTCACTTTACTTTATCTAAACAAATAATTCTTATGTCAAAGTCAAAAGCTCGCTACTCACATTATATCAATCAACGTCATTGAATCACGAAGATTGACTTACTTATGTTTATTACGCGTGTTTTATTTAGATTTTCATCGTAATCATCCAAATATTACTCAAACAGAAACTTCTTACTTTGTCTGCTACTTCTCTGCTTGATTTTCAGTCGATTTTGTTGTAGTTTTTAAGGGTAAGCCTCTATGCTTTTTGAAATCATGAGACTTATTCTCAGAGGCATTTTTTTTAATATGTTGGGACATTTTCACACGACACTATCTAGATTCAGGTAGGTAAGGTACGAGAATTGTGTTATGGATTATCTGGTATTTATTATTTACAACACATATATTACTTTAAATACATACATATTATTCTAAATATAAACGTCCATGACTGGAGTACAAGCATTCGTGCTCAACAAATGAATGGACCCAGCGGGACACGAACCCGCGATTGCTGCTGCTGTGTGCTGTGAAGCTGCGCCACACAATTATGAGTTCATAGCAGAGTAATAAAAATCTACTTAGGGAAAAGACGCCAAATTCTGGACATCGTCAGCGTCTCCCAAAAATATTACCGACTATCAGTCTTCTGCCATCCACATCTTGTCTTTAGCCACTTTAAACCAATCCATCCATGAAGGCCCATCTTATGGCCTTAGACAATGATTGTAGGTACTGATGAGTACAAGGAGAACTATACAATTTAGAAAGTACATAATATATTTGTGCTTGCAACTTTTTCATGGGAAATAGGCTGGACAAAGGATAAAATTTTGTACAATAATAGTCTCCGACTTAAATTAACAATTAATAGTGAGCGAAATAAGTAAAACTCGTTACTATATATTTAGCGGAAATCTTTCCAATAAATCATCTACATATACATATATTAAACTTTGAAAATCAAACTACAATTAGAGCAAATTTATCATTTCGGCGATATAAAGTCAAAACTATAAGAGTTAAGAAACTAACTTTGTCAACGGCTGAGATATAAATGTTTCCATAATTGAGAAGTCACTCAGAATTCTGATATGCTTAGTTAAAACGAGGTTTCAAGTTACGAGCAGTAAGTTAGCTTGTTAAAATGATTCAGCAAATTGGCCAGCACTTTACGTTTAATTTTGCTAAAAACTATCCTAATTAAAAACTTGTCTATAAAATTACAGAGAGACTTTCTTAAGCACTGTTTATTGCACAATCAACAATGTTCATGGTTTTATATATGTATGAGACTATAATCACACATTACGCTGTTCTATTGTTGCCATAGAGAATAATGTGCCGAGTTCTATGAACTCTACGTAGCTAATGCGACTCTTCCGATTTAATCATGATTCTAGATTCGTTTGACATACAATATATTATGTATTATTTATTTTCTTTCGTTAATGGACTGATATTAAAAACATTTTCTTATAAAACTTCCAAGACTTTTAAAGTGCAATTATATGTAGGTAAATATTTAATATCTCTCGCTAGTATAATGAAAGCGAGGTAACCAGCATTTATGAGAAAACCTTAGTAATTCCTAAAAGACGTATGACGTCCACAAACTCCTATTGCTGTCTTTCTGTCTGTTTGTCCGTCTGTCACCAGACTGCATACCATGATCTGTGATACTTAGGCAGTTGAAATTTGACAGAGAAGACGATGACATTTGAACTGATTTTTTTGCCGTTTTTATAGATAATGGTACGGAACCTTGCGTGCGCGAGTAATTTTTCTCTAATAAAATGTATGAACCTTGCCTAAGGATATTTAAGAAGTGAAGCTCCCCTATGATAGATATATCTATAGCTGTTCGCATACATTGACGTTCGTATTATAAATCGCGTGAGAATGCCACATCGTAAAACCTTCATGCGAAACCAATACTCTAGGAAGCACCTACAACTTATATCGGTAGAAGTTCAGATTATTTTATTTATATTAGGATTTTTTGAGATTATAAAGAAGTAGAGTATCCCTATTCCCTACGTATTATAAAACAAAGTCCTACGCCGCGTTTGTTCGCGATAAACTCAAAAACTACTGCACCAATTTTCATGCTGTTTTCACCTTTTCGAAGAAGGTATATAATTTGTCAAGTTTTTGTATACATTTACTAGAGAAACCCGCGGGTTCGCTCGCGCTAATTCTAGGGACGAGCCCCAGCGAAACCAAGGTGAGTCCCTAGTTATGTGATAAACTTAAGTATTCAAAATCGATTTTACCACAAAGTTGTAGTTTTAAGGGAGGAATACAGGACTACTTTACTTTTCAGTGAAGAGGCATTTTCTTAATACAAAATTAATTTTATTTCATCAAAACGTATCGAAGTGGGTACTTTAATTGTCATTACCGATCAATTATTTATAATATTTAATAATAATAAAATCGTTTATTGCCATGAAGAAGAACCAAGAACATTAAAAAGAATTTAACATACTACTAGATTGCTTAAATAACAAAGGGTAATAACTAAATTAGGGATTGCAATCCGGAAAACCGGATCCGGTAATCCGGCGGATCCGGCATCATTTCACGGTCACCGGATCCGGTACTAATATACCGGATCCGGCGACCGGATCCGGTGTTACTAATTTTTGGCAAAATAATAGAGCTTTTGCATGAGTTGGTACTTTAAATGCGTAGTACGTGGTGTTCATGCGTGCGAGTTGGTGTCTGACATAAATGTAAGACTTGTTTGTTAGCATTATCGAATACTATAATAATTATAATGGTCTCATATCAGTAAAGTAAGGTAATTATATTAGATTTTATAAAGTTACTTCATAAATAAAAAATAATTGATCTATCTGTGAAAGTGATATCTAGGAACACTGAGCTACTCGTTCCAACGTTAAAATTTTACCTAGTTGCCTACACTAGCCACCGCTATATTTTAATTGTTTGCTCCTTGCCTAATCTTAACAAAGGGTTTGAAAATGCTCCATCGTGAATGACTGATGGATCAACGCTCAGCCTAAACTGCTAATCGTAGAGACCTGAAACTTTTAGGGTGTGACCTTGTAGTTTATGACGTAATTATCGGATCGGATTAGAAAGGATTTTCCGAAATTTTATGCTTAAGGGAGTGAAAAACGGGAGCAATATCTGTATGGTGTGATTCCAATCTACTTCAAATATTGCATATAGATACTTTAACAGAATTGATGGAAAACGTGTTTCGTATTTTATTGAAACCCATTGCAATACGGGGTTAAAAAGGGGTAAACATTAATTTGGAGCTAACTTACATCAAAGATGAAATCAATACTTCTTAGTGCTTTTGAGTTAAATAACAGTTTATTTTTGCACATGTTTGAAAACGTAATACTTTTCTCATCAAAGTCAACAAAAAGTTTGTAATATGTCTATCTACTACTACAACTACGCCAAGAAAACCGAATAACTGGTTTAAAGAGTAGTCCTTATAACAAAAGGGATGAAATGGTAAATGGGGAATCAATTTTTGGTATATTATAAGTAAAAGCGTATAGCCAAACATATTTTTTGTACTTTTAGTTAGCGAAGCCGCGAGTTCCGCTAGTTTTTTATAAACTACTAACACTAAATAACTTACTAACAGTTCATTTTGAACCAAAAAAGGCGAAAATTATATCGATCTGGTCAATCCGGCCGGATTGATGGAAATTCAGCCGGATCCGGCCGGATTGAAAATGACGCCGGATTGCAATCCCTAAACTAAATCAGCTGATGCTGCTGAGGCCAGAGTCTCAGACAGCGCTGTTTTTCAGTAATACCCAGCTCCCTATGGTGTTAAGCGGGAGCATGGCAGTAAAAAAAAATCAGACACAAAATTCGATTCTGTTTTAAAAGAAATGGAGAAATTGAATATTGCTGTTTAAAGTATTTTTGCATTATTATAAATAACAATACAAAATATGTATTGGTCAGTTATCCTGTCGTATGGTAGTTTCGTAGACTAAACTCTTCTTTAAACTAGTTTTAATAATGTAAAATTGACGATTTAAAGTGAGTAAGATTCTGTGGTAAGAATAAAACAATTTGTATGAATCTATTTACGTATATTTGATTAATTTGATTTATTACAACCATGATTTATTAAAATAATGATCATCTACGTCGTAAATCTTAAATCAACAAACAAACTTATATTGTTCTCCGTCTAATTCCAGCCATGGTGGCCATTGGCCAAGGCACTGAGACTAGCCAACTGCGCAGGAGATTAAAATTTTCCAAAAAATATTTTGTGTGTGGATTTGACTAAGTTACAATTTTATTATATGTTTAACGTCAGCGAAGCCACGGGTTCTACTAGGTAAAATAAATAAAATTTCTACCTCCTTCTTTTTTGAACTCGGTTAAAGTAGTCTAAATTACTACTTATAACATTAGCTATCTACGAGTGAAAATCCCGTCAAAATCGATCCAGCTGTTTCAGAGATTACCTGAAACAAACAAATAGACAAACAGACAAAAATTTTAAAAATTGTTTTTATGGTTGCTAGTATCGTATATACTTTCATATACATATAGTGAAAAGCTGCTCATTTGAAATTAAAAACAGACACTCCAATTTTATCTATGTGTATTGTGTATAGATTATGAACGAATAAACCACTGGACCTGTCATAAAATACAAATGCATGAAACATCGTTCAACCAATTGAAGCATACGCACACAAAGATTTTAATTCATTATTATACACACAGATATAAAATATATAAAAATTCATTCTACTTCTAGTGCTGAAACATAGTCGATAAAATACTTATATCGATTTATAATATACTAGCAGTACCCGCGGCTTCGCCCGCGTTTTTTTTAATCGCTACTAATCTTTATTTGATTACTCGCAATCGGATGATCTGTAGATTGCCTGAAAATTCTCGAAAATTACTCCAGCTATTTCAGAACCCATCGTTAATATACTCCTGAGCGGCGCGGCTACCTCTCCCGCTCTTGGCTCCCCGTCCCTCTCCACATTTCCCGCTGTGCTGCGCATTATTTTATTATTATTATTATTAAATTCGCAATATTCTCTCAATGGAGTGTCCGATTTGTAGTATCGTAAAAGTTATCTACTAATTCAGTGCAAAATTTGAAACTTGTAGCACAAAAAATGAAGGTATCTCGAAAAACTTATGAAGCCTTTACACCATCTTAATCCGGCCCTATAGAAAAAAAAAGTTTTTACCGTACTTGTACCAACAATTAACCATCTTCGTACCAAATATAAAGATCGTAACACAAAAGATGAAGACTTTCATACAAACTTGCTATGGCCCTAAGACCTCCTCGATGCGACCCGTCGCAAAATTTGTTCTTTGCCGGCTTTGACGTCAACTAATTATTATTAACTACCTCCATGCTAAATTAAAAGTTTGTAACACAAAAAATAGCCCTTAGGCCTCCTCAATGCGACCCTGTCGCAAAATCCGTTCTTAGCGGACCCCATATTAAATATTAACTACCTCCGTGCCAAATTTAAAGTCAGTAGCACAAAATGAAGGACTTTCATACAAACTTGCAAGAGCCCTTAGACAACCGTAATCCGGCCCAATCTCAAAATCCATTCTTAGCGCACCTATTGTATTTATAAAGTACCTCCCTGCCAATTTTCATCCTTATACGTCTAGCAGTTTTTGAGATTTTGTGATGAGTGAGTGAGTAAGTGTTTTTCACATTTATATAAATGTCAAATATTCTCCTTTTTCTACGAAAGTATTAGTAAAGTTTATGTATTACTTTTTTACATTTACGTTGATTAAAATTTAATTTGATTTAATTTGAACTCAAATATCCGAATAGATCAATAATTTTATTTTTTTTATTTAACTATGATCTAGCGCGAGCGAAGCCGTGGGTTCCGCTAGTGTATTATACATATAAATCTTTCTGTCAATTCTATGTCAAACGTACATAAAAAAATTTTAGTCTAAAGCGCTAAGGTTAGATTAGAAATAATTTTATATGTTGGTTAAATAATTATTTAATTGCGAGCATTTTCATATTTATTCACCTTTTAAACCTTCTCTGGACTTCCACAAATAATTCAAGACCAAAATTAGCCAAATCGGTCCAGCCGTTCTCGAGTTTTAGCGAGACTAACGAACAGCAATTCATTTTTATATATATAGATTTATGTAGAATCTTAACGATGGTAAATAAAAGCACTTCTTCAGAACTCAAGACTATTTATATTTTGAAATACTAATAAGATATAACTTTTAAGCGGTACGTCGTGTCGCCATAATGACATGACGTCCTCATTTCTTCCTTTTATACTATTCACGCATTCTAGTCTTAAAATCCTTCCATTCATTGCCTTTTTTTCCTACATGCAAACTCCTTTTACAAATTCCAAATTTATTTATAAAATATTTTATGTTATTGTACTGTACAAATAACATCATCATTCGTTCAGTTATTTCGTCAAATATCGATATATTTTTCGACATTGTCAAGCACTAGTCGATGCCAAATGGGCTCACTCGTCAGTTTTGTCATTCGTTCTGAATGGTATAATCCAGCCATTTTACGATTGTTGTCAGATGTCAACAATACATAGAAATATCGACTATATTTAACATAGTTGGATAATACGAAATTTTATTTGACATTTGATGAAATTTTGTGATAAATAACATTAAATGTAATAAAATATTGTACTTACAAGTGAAAAGAAATAGTGCTGCTTCCGCCGCTATAGTTTTTACACCATTTAATAGAACATTTAGTTATTTTGGGAGATGTTTTGTTAACAAGTAAGTGCTTGATACTGACGCAAAAACAAACGGCCAGGGCTAAAATATCCTGATTACTGACAAGACCGGTAAAGGTACGTCCGCTTATATGTCTCGTCCAGGGGTTTATTCGTTCATGGTATAGATGTATAAATAACGTAATTGACGTTTACGTAACATGATATTAATTAGATACTCATATAATGTTCCCTTTGAAGAAAATTAATTTGAATTACACTTGATATAAACATTATCCTTTCGTGAAAGAAGAAAAAAGGCTGCTATTTTATAATATGACGTTGATTGACATTATAAAGAAGTAGAGTATGTCCATGGGCGGAGGTGATCACTTTCCATCAGGTGAGCCTCCCGCCCGTTTGCCCCCTTTATCCTATAAAAAAAAGACTCTTTTTTTTGCATGTACTGATAGATATCTCTTTATTCCTCTCAAGCACTTATTAAACATAAATCACGCAAAACAAATTGAGAAAAAAATCTTAATTAGAAATAATATTACGATATGTCGTATCGATGAAACCCATCCCTATAGTTAAACTCTTTAGTAGTATTTGCGAAATGACTATGTTACAACCCCATATATCATACATGGAATACATTAGCAGGGCAAAGTAATAAATATACCTTATATAAATTAGAAAATACACGCGGTGCATTATCATTATGTCATTAATATTCTATACTTCTATATCTATATAAATAAAAATGTGAATGTCCTTTTGTGCGAAATCGAAAATATAATAAATAACCCTTTTTTCAATTCATTGCCCAAATGCTTACAATTAATATAGTTATAAGATCAGAAAAGGTTTAATTATATGTATGTACGTATGTATGTATGTATGTATGTATGTATGTGTGTATGTATGTGTGTATGTATGTATGTATGTATGTATGTACGTATGTATGTATGTATGTAAGTATGTATGTATGTATGTATGTATGTATGTATGTATGTATGTATGTATGTATGTATGTATGTATGTATGTATGTATGTATGTATGTATGTATGTATGTATGTATGTATGTATGTATGTAAGTATGTATGTATGTATGTATGTATGTATGTATGTATGTATGTATGTATGTATGTATGGGTGTATGTATGTATGTATGTATGTATTATTTACATATGTATGTATTCAGTCCATTTTGATAATGTACATAATATAATGAAATTGTAGCGAGACAGAATACGTATTTTTTAAAATATTTGTTACCAAGTAGTCTTAAAAAAAATATTTTTTAATCCGTCTAATACGCTGCGGTGCGACCCTTAGAACTCCGTAGTAGTATGCACATTGATTGTCTTATACGTTTACATTATACGTTATACGTCGAAAAATACTAGAAATTTAGTATCTTCGTCTATACTAAAATACTAGATATTTGAATTGAAGACGAACTTCGGATATTCTTTAACAAATAATGCCGTAAGTACAACTTAAAAATTGATGAAGTCAAGTCAAACTTGCACTGAGAGTTTTATATTACTAAAAACGAAGTTTACGAGTATTGGTCCCCTGGCATCGTGGGATTTTGTTGAATATCTGCAATCTGCATGGTCTTAGTATATGGCCAGGTATATATTATTATTATTTATTTGTAGAGATTTAAACATATAATTTAGTAGCCTTTCCCGCGGCTCCACTCGCGTTCTAAAGGCTGAAAATCAAAAGAAATATTTTTCTCCCGTTTTTGCAACATTTTCCATTGATGCTCCGCTCTTATTAGTCGTAGCATGATGTAATATAACCTATAGCCTTCCTCGATAAACGGACTATCCAACACATAAGAGTTTTTCAATTCGGACCAGTAGTTCCTGAGATTAGCGCGTTCAACCAAACAAACAAACAAACTCTCCAGCTTTATAATATTAGTATAGATGAGACCGACTGTCAAAATAATAGATAGAACATCCTCATACCATGGTTGCTGTTGTTTTTTATATAAAACGGTACCATGTACATTGTACAACGAGTAAAAACTAAAATGTAACGGACAAAATAAATATAAAGACAAAAAATATATACACGCTATTATGATGGTTTAAAAACTATTAACGAATAAATAAAAGGCCTTCATTATACGTATTTGGTGTACTTATAGAACGCATTTATATTGTAAGAGCTCTTCTTAGAGCGGAAAACCTTATGTTTTACCTCTTAGACAGACGTCTGAGAGGATTTTCTTCGTCAAGTTAAACTTTGTACACGCACAAAGAAAAAAAGTTAGGTACAAGAAGTATCATTTTTTTCTAAGTATTTAAAAAAAGTAAAAAAAAACGCTTTATGCATAGTACCAAGCAACAAACATCAAGAATTAAACAGTAATCCTATTATTTCAAGAAAATTTTATGCTAATGCTTTTCCATAAATCATTGTTTGGTCGCATCTAAATATTTATAGTAATTGCGTTTAGTTTTTACCCCTTTTGTCGTTTTGCTTCTTTGCTCATTTCCAAAAATAACAAGACAAAAATAATGTCATGTACTAAAGAAGTGTTCGAGTGATATTGTCTTAATAAAATTTTACTATTCAACCTAAATTGAAATTATTTATATACATATCTATACTAATATTATAAATGCGAAAGTTTGTAAGTATGGATGTATGGATGTTTGTTACTCTTTCACGTAAAAACTACAGAATGGATTTTAATGAAACTTTACAATAATATAGCTTATACATCAGAATAACACATAGGCTACCATTTATAAAGATATTGTGTGATTTTTTTTAAATATGACGATAAGTGTCAAGTAAGTAGTAAAAATCTGGCATCTGCAAGCTATTCTGGCGTGCGCTACTACCTAGAGTTACTCTACCGCTAGAGTTACACATATGTAATGTATGATGGAAATATTTATCTTAAACAAGCGACTCACCCTCACTTCGCTCGGGTTCGTCCCTAGATTTAGTGCGAGCGAAGCCGCGGGTTCCACTAGTGTACATATAATACAGTGATATGAATATAATATTTAGAGTTTTTATCTATTACAACCACTAGATTCTATGAGGCAGAGTCATGTTTAGTGAGAGCTGTGAGACAAACTATTATGTACAGTTTTTTTAACGGATTCCATTTTTTGCTACTTTACAAATTTTATTCTTAAAAAAATAAAAGGAATACCTGATTAAATTATAACAGCTAACTAAAAGTCGAGAGCTAAACCTAACCATTATAAAACACCTACAAACAATCCCAAGACGTCACGATTTGTCATCAAAAGAAACTACTCTCTATGTGATATGAAATAAAGTTCCAATTAAACAGTCTAATATTTAATAGTTTAACTGTTAAAGGACGAAAAGGTCAAAACGTTGAGATTATAAGAATATATGAATAAGCGATGAATGCAGTCGGCGTCGGTTTCAGAATTGCAGCGGGGTAGTAACAACCCTCTGAAAATTTATATCCCCTCAGTCACCGCGCGGATGCCGCACTGGACGGTCGTCCCGGCTAAGTGTGATCTGTACTAAATTTGGTAAGTTATTCAATAAAATATTTAGTTTGTAACATAATATCGTCTTAATGCAAGTTTTTTACGAATTTTCAAGTAATTTAAGATATTGTTTAACATTTTTAATAGAGCTTTCATTCATCTGCTTTCCTTTAAATGCTTTAACAAGTTTGTGGTGGGGATTTACCACTGTATAATCTAAGTATTATTTGTTTTATACGTGGGAAAATTAAAACGTCTGGAACGTTTTCATTTCAAAGAGGTTTTACTAAAGAGTCTGTATTTTTTTAATATTTTTTACTTAAAATATGGTGTTAGGTATTAAAATTATTTATTCAAATGTCGGTTCTATTATTGTTTTATGAGAAAAGTTTACCGTAGTTAGTCTGTTGGATGCCTTATTAGAAAAGTTTAAATTTGGACATAAAAAGTATTGAGTTATTCCTACAGTTTTAAATACTTTGGACTTTAATTAGCTGAATTCGTTTTAATATAGGTCGTTTAATGTTTATTTAAATTTTCGCAGAAAATATATGCTATAATTTATTGTTCATCGACATCTTTAGTACGTAGGTGTGTGTATTGGAGTTTTAAGTTTTTTTGTTAGCTAGAGTCAGGTAGGCGGAAAGTAATGTCTGAACTCTCCATTTGCTCATCTTTTTATATAAAAAGAGATATGAGAAAGAAAGAAAGAAATAGAAAGTCGTCTTGAGATCAAAATAACGTGTCAAACTGTCTTACTAGAATTTCGTTAAGTAGAAAGTAGGCTATAATATTGCATCATATATGAAAATCTTATTTGTTTGTATCTAGAATTACAAAGACAAGCTACTAAATAGGGTAATAATTACCACTTTTAAAAAACATTCTGTGCTGATTTTTCTTTTAAATTTCCCCTTAATTTTTAAAGTCTTAATTTTATAAAGTCTTGAATTTTAATGCAAAAGAAAGTTTAAGACACAGCTGAATCAGAACTTTTAGTCTAGATCGTGAACAGTTTCTTTGATGTCTTATTTAATTTTGACATAATTAAAACTTCAATTTTTATTTGCCAAAGAACTTTCTTGCTAAAACTTAAAAACTTTTTGGGTTAAACATAAAGTTTTTTATTTAAACTCGATACACATAAAAACATTCTAAGTAAAATATTTTTATATGTACATATAAATGGGAAATAAAATGTTGTCTGTAGGCTTTTACGCCGAATCCGCTGAACTGGTTTAGATGAAATTTTGTATGACGATAGTTTGAGACAGCGGAAAGGACATGCAAAATATTATTCTGTGAATCATTTCTTTAAGGGTGTGAGCAGAGGGGTGGAAGTTTGTTTCGAAAATCAATCATTTCTCAAGTAAGGGATGTTTAAAAAGTCATCGTACCTATGTATATATGTATCTAGGGACAAATTGGACAAAACAAACTTACCCAAGTTGCGAGTAAATATTATAAATTGGAAAACTTGTATATATACATATGTGTGTTGAATCTTGTACTATCATAAAGCAGAACTTTATGTTAGGTTCGAATCCCGTGGCGAATCAAAATATATTTGATCTCTTTGTAAAATAAATCTAATACCGACTGAGTCGGTAAGAAGTCAACAGTATAAATCTTTAGACAGCATATCGAACCATACAACCTCTTTGATATCTCTCCATTCATGACTTGTTGAAGTTGCACTTGGTCTATGAAGATGAATAGCAATTTTTTTTCTCCAAGTAATACAATCAATCAAAATGGGATGGAATTTAGTAAAAAACAAACTTGACATTGCAAGTATCCTTTGAGGAGTTACTACATTCACATAATATACGCATTTTTTCTTCATCAAATTTAAATTTCAAATCGATTTAAATTTTAAATCGACCGACAACAATTCGTTTTAATTTATAAATTAAACATTTTGTCGCGGATATATTTAGATTTTTGCTTTACAGCAAGAGACTGAGAGACCATGATTGCTGTAAAGCAAGCAAGCACGTCGGGAACCAAAAATCAAAATAAATCCATGATAAAATCCGAAAAGATACTTTCATTTATAATCTCAAATATTCGCGTAAACCTAAGAAAGTATTAATTCGCTTTAAATCGATTAGCAAGATTCGGTTAAAAGAAAACTTAAGACGCAAGATATAAAACACATCGAATAATGTACAGTATAATGACAGTTTAGAGTGTAAATTATGGAAGACAATTCATCGCATCCTCCCCACGTCATTATCTTATTGCTGTACCCATTTACAGCGACGTCTCGAATATTGCACTTAAAGTACTTAGGTATATTTTTTTATAGAATACTAGCAAACTCGGCCTAGACAACAGGCAAAAATTTTAAAAATAGATTTTTTGATGTAAATACCGTATATACCGTTAGACGACACGTTTGGCTCAGTTGGTGGTGACCCTGCTTTCTGCGCTGGCGGTCGCGGGTTCGAGTCCCGCTGGTGGCATTCATTTGTTGAGCATTTATAATATGTATGTATTTAAAATTTATATATGTATAGTATATCAACTATCTGGTATCCGTAACACAAGCCTCGTAGCTTACAACGGAACTATATGGCGCTGTTGTAATAATGTCCCAACATATGTTATATTATACTTTCATATGCATTTACTAAAAAGCTGTTATTTTAACTTAAAAACAGACACTTCAATTTTATTTACAGGTATTGATCTAAATACTAAAAGGAGATTTTTTTTTACTATTTACGACTATTTGTATTTTACGACAGGTCACTAACAAAATTTAGGTATGAAAAGACTGCTGAGTGACTTAAACGGTAAACTGTGTTCGCTGAATTAAAATAAAAAAACTTTTTAAAGCGAGCTTTTATTTAAATGTGCGAAAAAATGAAATAAACTTTTCCTTTTAAGCTTTTGCTATTTGGTAAAGTTATTTAATTTAGTTGTTCATCTACACAGGTAAATCTCGTGACATGTTTTTTTATAATTGGCTCAAACAGATAGACAGACAAAAAAATCTAAAAACTATAGATTTGGCTTATCGATTATAATGCTAAATAATTGTATAGAAAATAGCATATATATTAATCCCAGATACAAGTTACTTCATTCTGAATTACTCTTAAAATTGTTTAAATTTTACACCACGAAGAAGTAGAAAGCAAACATTCACTTTTAAAAACATTTGCCTTATTATTTCAGCACTACATTTTGAAACCCCAATATGGACCTAATATAATGCAAACTCCAGATATTTCCTTCATTTTTATTTTGCATTACATATTTTTCTACTTCTTATAATCAATTTCTTCTTTAAAATCTTCTCTTTTAAACATACTATCAGTAAAAGTTTTTTTCTAAAGGTTTCTCCTTAGTAATGTACATTTTTATTGAAAGTAAGGAAAAGTCGAAGGTTTGTAATCAAGTCGTTAAGCGAAGCGAGTGTGCTGTGTGAGTCGTTAAATTATAAATGCAAAAGGTATTTAGGGACGCACCCGAGCGAAGGGAGGGTAATAAACTAGTAAACTAGTAGGTATTATATATTACCGTTCTGCCCCTACTTTACTTAGGTAAAACGAACCTATTTATGTTTATGACGAAACGTTTGGCTCAGTTTATAGTGACTCTACTTGCTGTGCTAGCGGTCGCAGGTTCGAACCTCGCTAGGGCTATTTATTTATGTGAAAAGTGCGAAGATTTGTGGTCATGAATTTGACTATTTATAATATTGTGTACCTGTACTTATGATATATTATATGTATTTAAAGTTGTCTAGTATCAAAAATACAAACGGTACGAGACCTTACCATGGAACTATTCGTAGGTGATGATGTATATTAAACTCCCACCATATTTATTAAATTACATTAAATAATATACTTGCTAGTTTAATTTAAATTAAAGGTATAAAACAATTACCTTGCTCGACACAGAACCTGCGACCTGCGATTAAATAGAAACTAAAACACCATGCTTAAAACCATGAATAATTCAAGTCTACCGTAAGTGTAACATTCTGACAACTCAATTTAACTTTCCCCACATTCCGAGGAAACATTCTTAACCCTATGTAAATATTCTCCTGAGAAAATATCATTGAATAGACTTCTAATAGAGAAGCTCCCTTCTATTCAAAATAAGCTTTATATCCGACTTCAGAAAAGAGGTATGATGCTAGATAATATGAATGTATGTCCAGAGGCGGCCTTACCAATTGCGAGGCCCCGGGCCGCAGGTCTTTGCGAGGCCCTTTGTCCTTCGTGAAAAGTATGTGATGCGAAAGTAGGTCTGGTTGTTTGGTTTAGGTATTTGTCATGTTTGAGGAGAAATGTTTAAGTTTTAAAAATAAATAAAATTTGAGTTTTAAAATATTTTACATTGAAAGATTCACAAAACTAACAAATACAAAAATGATAAATTTCAAAATTGATGTTTGCGGCTTTTTCCTAAGACTAAATTCTTTAATTAAAGCACAATAATCCAACCCTAAGAAACCAATAAAATGTTTTTCAATTTCAGCTGTATTTGTATTAAAAAATCTTATAATAATTGAAAGTTGCTCAACACGAGAAACGTCGCGAGTACAATCAAGACTAAATATAGAGTAATAATAAAATATTTAATATTTATTATTTTTTCAACAATTTGAGTCTTCACGTGACTTGCCATTTATTGTATGAGCTCATTAACCGACTTCAAAAAAGGAGGAGGTTATATGTTCCGTTGTATGTATTTTTTTTTTATGTATGTTCACCGATTTTTTTGAATATTTTTTTCCGATATAGTCGTCTTATCCTTTTCTTGGAACAGCTTTTCAAACCATTCCCTAAACTATTCCATTTTAACATGCAATCTTTGGGCTGTTGACTAATTCATGAGACTTTAGATAATCACCTAAGTGTTACCAATCACACACTCCTTGATTGGATCCAATCTTTGTATCTTGGTATCTAGCCCGAATATTCGACATGGAAGGCAGTAAACGGCATCCTTTGCTTGTGAAAAATCATCAAGCTTTTCACCGCTAACTATAATGAATTTTTCAATTATGTTTTGAATGAATGAATTTTATATTTTACTTAACTAACTTTATTTTAAATTAACGTTGTGTTATAACCTTATTAAGCAATTAAGGATCAAAATCAAAAGTTTAAAATAAAAAAAATATAGTTAAAAAAATCTATATTTTTAAAAATTTGCTTGGGTTGTTGCGCGAGGCCCTTGCAAGAGCGAGGCCCTGGGCGATTGCCCCGTTCGCCACCCCCTAAGGCCGCCCCTGTGTATGTCCTTGGCTAAACGGAATGGCCTAAATAAACATACGCGGCTTCTAGCAATTTAAATTTTGTTTGAAATAAGCGAAAATTCAAAGATCTATAAATAATTATTTAGAAAGTATATAAGTGAATAAAACCTAAAGTTATGTAAAGTATTGCTATATATATTTACCTAAGCTTTTATAATATGCCAACTTATTTTCAGAAAGATACTCGTATAATGAAAAATGAAACTTTTCCTATGCTATTTATACCCCATTTTCCTTTACAACGTATTTTCTTTATAATTTCGTTAGACGATTAGCATTTACTGAATATTTAAGTGTCGGGGGAATATGAAGACACTCTGATAATATTGAACGGTCTTTTATTAGCTTATCCCTTGTGTGGTATTGTTTCTTAGAAAGATACATAATAGATATAGCTTTATCATTTTATATTACTATTTTCAACTTTAGAAGGACTAAAATGAGATATTCAATCTATATACCTTATAAAAATGTATAAAACTAAGCGAAGCGTTATGTCAGTGTTTAATATGTCCATAGTGAAATATTATTAAAACCTATTTAATTTGTATGTTTCTAATATTTAACTCAGCTTCGCTCCGCTCGAGTTTGTTCTCTAGGTACTTTTTAACGGTTGGTGTGGATTTTTCAGATATGTGATATTTTGCCGCAGTAAAAATTATCCTATAATGTGTTTTGACCTGGATGGACATTAGAAATTTAGTATAATCAACGGATCATACCAAATTTTATGAAATTCAGCTCAGTGGGTTTCTTGTGATTCGATCACAGCGAGACAGACATAAGGTTATAGGATATATAATATTATATATATCCTATAACCTTCCTCGATAATCGGACTATCCAACACAAAAATATTTTTTCTATTCGGACCGGTCGTTCCTGAGATTAGCGCGTTGAACCAAACAAAGAAACAAGCAAACAAACAAGCAAGCAAACTCTTCAGCTTTATAATTATTAGTATAGATTATAGAAGGTAGCCTCTATCGGTTATACAAAGTTATTATGAAGTGCTTACCATGATGATTAAAACTTTACGCTCTCCTAGTTTTCATAGTAATTAACACGATCCCAGTACAGGAAAATGGGTCAAGCAGTGAGAGGTCAGTACTGCCACTTAATAATATTTATATTGCGTATTTACCTATTGAATTGATCTTTAATTTCTCCTTAATAGCAGGTGAATTTCTTGATCAAGTTTGGCTCACGCTTGACTGGTTTTACAAGCTTCTTTACAATTTATTGTATTACTTTAGGCTTCATACTCTAAACATACTGAAGATATAAGTTTTATATTTTTTTAATAGAAAAAAAAAAACAAAAAATGGCCCTGAAAACAGATGTTATGTTCTCTCTGTAATTTTTATTACTTATTAGAAATTTTATCTTCTTTTTTCTTTAAAAAAGGTATTCCGTTGATTGGCTCATTATATTGGATTGATCGAGACGCACGAAATCAAAGCTGAGTTTTGTGATTTAAATAAAGCAACTACGAGTATCTATTAAAATTCAATTATACAGACGATTGCCCAAAAATGGTTTTGTTTTTACAAAATACTTAATACAGGTGCTGTTAATAAAAAATATTTTAAAAGTATTTTGTAGGTTATAGGTTTAGCTCGAGCAAAGCCGCGGGTTCCGCTAGTGTATTAAATTACAGCCTATATGATGTTCTGATGTGTAAGCTATATTATTGTAAATTTTCATCAAAATCCATTCAGTAGTTTTTACGTGAAAGAGGAACAAACAAACATCCATCCATCCATCCATACTTCCAAACTTTCGCGTTTGTAAATTATAATATTAGTAGGGCGAACGATCGTAAATTAGAAGAATAAATTGGTACCCACTCTATACAAAACTACCTAAGATAGCTAACCTATCTATATGATAATTTTTATATAAAGTAGTATGAACTATCTTTAAGGTATTATGAATCGTAAAATTAACATCATCCTTTGATGAAACAAAAACAATTTCTTAATAATAATTAATAAGGACGTCGCGTTGTAACATTAACATACAGCACTATCTAGTTCCATGGTAAGCTACGACGCTTCACTACATAGTATAAAACAAAGTCGCTTTCTTTGTCCCTATATCCCTTTGTACGCTTAAATCTTTAAAACTACGCAACGGATTTTGATGCTGTTTTTTTAATAGATAGAGTGATTCAAGAAGAAGGTTTATATGCATTACTAGCGGATCCCGCGGCTTTGCCTGTGCTAAATCGAGAAAAAAGCCCAAGCGAAGCGAGGGCGAGTCGCTAGTGTCTTTATACGCAGATAGACTATACGTATACGTATAACTTTAAATACTTACTAACTACCTGCCATGGGTGGACTAAAAACATGCGTGCCCATGTTACAAAGAAATGCCCCAGCGGAACTCGAACCCGAAAAAAATATTTCATCAAATAACATATCCCAGAATAATTTCTTACATTTACGCGAATATTCGACATTTCAAATGAGACTAATATTTTAATATTTGGTTTCTGACGCTTCTAATGCTTTGCAGCAAACAAGGTAACGGAATAGATGTCTTACAAGACCATGATTAAAAAAATTAAAATATATCACAATCCGTAATTGACCCTGTGAATACCTCAATTATAAGCTGACGCCAGATGATCAATAAATAATGCAACGTCAAGAAAATGTGTGGTATACATGAAAATAAAAATTTGATACTGTATAGATAATATTAGCATATAGAATACTTTTTCACCGGGATTTTATATTATATCTCGAGGTAAGTCTATTTAGAGGATTTCTAGTCGCCAATTTTATGCTTTTTGGCTTTCGAGATAAAGAGTAAACTGATAAAGATAAATATGAATTACACATATTTTTCTCTTAACACTCCCTATACTTTATAAAGTATTATAAGATTTTTATTCTTAGACTTACGCGAATATTTGATATCTATTTATAATAAAATTCTAAAGTAGTCAAATCTATCATCACTACATAGTATGAAATAAAGTCGCTTCCCGCTGTCTGTCTGTCTCTAAGTATGCTTAGATCTTTATAACTACGCAATGGATTATGATGCTGTTTTTTTAATAGATAGATTGATTCAAAAGGACGGTTTATATTATGTATAACTAGCGAAACCTGCGGCTACGGTTGCGCTAAATCTAAAGTAAAGTAAAATATATTCTGGAGAATTTAATTAAAATATTCGTTATTCTAGTTTTTAGTATTTATGTATATTTGTCTGTCTGTCACCGCATCACGAAGAAACCACTTGACAGATTTTATTGAAATTTGCTATGATCATAGCTAGTTATTCGGGTCAACATATAGACTACTTTTTACAGCGGAAAAGTTTCTTATTTCTGTGAAGCCTATACAAACCGTTAAAACGTATTTAGAAACAAACCGGAGCGGAGTGGAGATGAGTCGATAGTACAAAATAAATTTATTCTATACGTTGCTTTACTTCTTATTTATGTTTTACATTTATTTACTTGCCGTTGCCTACTTATCTCCTTTGAACAATAATTAAGTTTAAATTAAAATAATTAGCTACATTAAAATTAAGAAGGTTTTTGTAATTTGAACAAACTTTCAAATAAACACAAATAATCTTTGAAATTAGAATCTCGTAGTAATTGCTACGAATTCGTAGCACGCTCTACGAGAAGCAGACATGAAAGAAAAAGAAATGTAAGTTAATTAAATTCTTTTAGAACAAAATAACTTATTTTTATTCTTAACAAGAACTTTATAAATTGCTGTTGCGTCACAATGATAAAGTTAGTTCTTAAAGTTACTTATTAAATTGTCACCATTTAGTTAGGGAAAAAATCAATCATGAAGCCGAGAGTGATTTTAAAGTTTCGCAAATAATAATAGTAGAGGAGACCGTGGAAGATCGACCTTCACCGATCTGATAACCAGATGACACATATTTTTTATCGAATATAATTTATAAACAAATATGCCTATAATTACTTGCCTATCTGAAAGTGCTCATGGCTATTTTTAGCTGGGCAACAGTGCTTTAAGTATGATTTTTTGCAGGCAAGTCTATATGACTGATTTTGTAATAAAATAATCTAAAATTTGATATAACTTTCGATAAGTTAGCAGAACGATGGAGTCACCTATATTGACTTACCTGTTTACATCGGCTTTGGTTGCTATACACAAAAATGAGTAGGCAAGCCTACTGAGGCATATTCTGCGTGTTAAAAACTAACAGTGAAATAAAATTCATTTGGTTATCAAAAGAATGAAAGTGATGAAAAAAAACCGATTAAAGTTAATTTAATTAAAAATAGCCATGAGCACTTTCAGATAGGCAAGTAATTATAGGCATATTTGTTTATAAATTATATTTAATAAAAAATATGTCTCATCTGGTTATCAGGTTGGTGAAGGTCGATCTTCCACCGGCTCTTAGACCATAATATGTATTCATCTTTCTTATACCAATACTGGGCATGGGTCATCCATAGTATTTATTTGATTTGTTTGATTTTGATGTTTTCTTTCATTATAATGATATTATTAGACTGTGCGAGTGCAAGATCCAAGACTTGAACCCCCTGGGCCCCTTCACTTCGTTTTCAAGCGTTTCCCCTTCCATTTCACTGTCTTCTCCTACAAATAGCGCTAAGTCTTTATTAAAATACATTTTATATTATAAATAAACATTAAATAACTGTAATATTGTTTTTAACAATACAATTTATATTATATTACATTACTGATTAACTAATCAACGTTAAACGAAAACGTTAATTATCAAATAAATGATTTCTTTAATTCAAGTTAAATACCAAAAAAATCGTTAATGGCCCCAATCTAACTTCCTGGATTGATTAAATCCAATTATGAGAAACACTTCGTTTTCAAGCGTTTCCCCTTCCATTTCACTGTCTTCTCCTACAAATAGCGCTAAGTCTTTATTAAAATACATTTTATATTATAAATAAACAATAAATAACTGTAATTACATTCGGTGAATGGGCAACTCCTGGCATATACAAGAGCAGGCAAAGGCTATACGAATTGTACAGTGAAAGAGCTTATAATCATAATGTATCGTTTGCTTCTCTTGTAAGTGCCTACTCAAAATTGTTTAGAAGAGTATGTTCCATGGCAAAATCATTATATATTAAAGATAAAATAAAAAATGCTAATGATAAAATCAAAATGACATGGAACATAATTGCCTGTGAAAGTGGAAAAGTCGCAGATCGCAGCTTCGATTTTAAGTTAAATATTAATGATAATTTTATTACCTCAGACCGAGAAGTTGCATCTGAGTTTGAAAAATTTTTCACTAACATTCCACTTTCAACAACGCAATCACTAAATTCGTCTCCCGACATTGCCGAACTTTTGTTAAAGAAAAACGTCAAAGAATGTAATGTTATATTTAAATTTAAACAAGTAAACCCCAAAGATATAATGGTAGCTTTCAGAAGCCTGGACGTCAAGAAAACAGCTGATCTATGGGGTATATCTGTAAAAGTTATTAGCTCGGTAATAGATGTTGTTGCACCTTACCTAGCTACTATATTTAATGGCTGTATAAAACATGGTGTGTTCCCTGATCTAATGAAACACAGTAAAGTCATCCCTATTTTTAAATCAGGTAGTACCCTAGACCCTAATAATTTTAGACCTATTTCGGTACTCCCAACATTTAGTAAAATTTTTGAAAAAATTATACTCGGGCAAATGTTATTGCATTTTAATGCACACAATCTACTTCATAAGAAACAGTTTGGTTTTACGAAAGGTCGCTCCACAGCAGATGCTAGTGTTGAGTTAGTTAAAAATATTTTTGAGGCTTGGGAGAGGTCACAGGATGCTCTTGGGATATTCTGTGACTTATCCAAGGCCTTCGATTGTGTGCATCATGAGACATTGATCAGGAAACTACATCACTATGGAATTAGAAATAAGGCACTCAGCCTCCTGAATTCCTATTTGAGTAATAGAATTCAGAGGGTTGATGTAAATGGTAAGAGATCTCCTGGGGCTCCGTTAGATATGGGTGTTCCACAAGGCTCTATTCTTGGTCCATTTCTCTTCCTAATTTACATAAATGATTTGCCATTCTTTGTACAGGACAAACATGAGATAGTATTGTTTGCAGATGACACTTCACTTATTTTTAAGGTGAAACGTAATTTACTAATGTACGACGATGTAAACGATGCTCTCTCAAAGGTTGTCTATTGGTTTGATTCGAATAATTTATTATTAAATAACCAAAAAACTAAATTAATTAAATTTACAACACCTAATGTTAAACTTGTTGATAATGGTGTAGTATTGGGAGGGGAAATGTTAAAACCAATAACATCAACTAAATTCCTAGGCATTATCATAGATTCGAAATTGCAGTGGAATCTCCATATTGAGGGGCTAGCAAAAAGGCTCAGCTCTGCAGCGTTCGCGGTAAAAAAAATTAGACTTATTACAGACGTAGATACAGCTCGTATAGTATATTTTAGTTATTTTCATAGTGTTATGTCCTATGGAATCTTATTATGGGGAAATGCTTCTACTGTTAATACTATTTTTGTCCTGCAGAAAAGAGCTATTCGTGCTATTTATAGTTTAGGCCCTAGAATATCATTAAGAGAAAAGTTTAAAGAAATTAAAATATTGACTGTTGCTTCTCAATACGTGTACGAAAATGTTATGTATGTTCATAAAAATATACACGAATTTCCCAAGAATTGCGACATGCATAGCATTAATACTAGGAGCAAACATAAACTTGTAATGCCTGTAACTCGCTTACGCCGAGTTAGTAATTCTTTTTATGGACTATGTATACGCCTATACAACAGGATCCCAGAAAACGTTCAAAAAGCTTCTATTGCCAAATTTAAAAAAATTGTGAAGGAACGTTTGTGTACTAAGGGTTATTATACGATTAACGATTTTTTAGAAGACAGTACGCCTTGGGAATGATGTGATCGCCGCCAGGCTATTTCAACATATAGAATTATTGTAAATATGCAATTTAATTTAAAAAAAAAAAAAGAATGAGATTAAGATTAAAAAAAAACATTAGTCCCGCTGAGTTTCTTTCGCCAGTTCTTCTCAGGTCAGAGGTTTCTTCTTTCCGAACTGGTGGTAGACTCATGACGTTCAGTAAGAAATTGTAACAATTTTTATGCTGAATAAAATATTTTGATTTGATTTGATTTGATTTAATATTGTTTTTAACAATACAATTTATATTATATTACATTACTGATTAACTAATCAACGTTAAACGAAAACGTTAATTATCAAATAAATAATTTCTTTAATTCAAGTTAAATACCAAAAAAATCGTTAATGGCCCCAATCTAACTTCCTGGATTGATTAAATCCAATTATGAGAAACACTTTAATTAATATTTTTAGCAGAAATAATTTATTAAGTTTAAACAAAAGGCCCCTCTGATACTTAATAAGAAGGGATAATTTGATAGTTCAAATATAAATAATAAATATGTTGGGACATTATTGCACACAGCGCCATCTAGTTCCGTGGTAAGCTACGAAGGAAGCTTGTGTTACAGATACCAGATAGTTGATATACTACATAATAAAAATAAAATACATACATACACAGCGGGACTCGAACCCGCGACCGCTGGCGCAAGAAAGTACTATCACTACAAACTGCGCCAAACGAGTCGTCAAGATTTGAAATTAATAAAAGCTTTTACTATATTTCATTTTTTTTAAGAATTTATTCAAATTTTCCCTTCTATACGAGGGAAATCAGGCCGTAATCCGCCATGCTATCTAAGTGCGGGTTGGCGGACTGTACAGTGTACGGGTCTTTCAAGAGTTTGTTGGATTATCTCAAACAAGCAGGTTACCTCACAATGTTTTCCTTCGCCATAAGACAAGTGGTACTAACTTTGGTAATTCGCACGTGAAAATGTCAAAGGGACCCGGATTAGAATCCGTTTCCATCTCTTTAGGAAGCGACCGCGTTACTAGGCCACTGCCTTAATAATATTAAGAATTTGCGATCATATATTTAAATATGATTTAAAATTTGTATATTTACATTAAATGTAGTCGCTAACATAAATCCTTCTTTAGGTTAATTTAAGGGGCTAAAGCGATGACCGTAACGGAACTAGGACATTGCCATTTACACCTTTTTACACTGTCATTTAATACGAATATACGACGCAATGTTACAGCTTTTTTATCTAAACGAGGAGCGAGTTGATTCATTTTAACAGGCGTATGTTTTTGCAATTCACCCAATATGCTGTAAATATGTTGGACGGAATTTAGTTCATAATGCAATAGCTTTAAAGGCTATAATTGAAAAAAGTAGTATGACGTAGCATATATCTCATGGTGACAATTATGGGCACCCTAGTAACTGACTCTGGTATATAAAACAACTGGGACGTTTTCTTTATTAATATTTATCGCATATGATGTATATGAAATATAAATATAATGCATGAAAAAATAAACCAACGTACCTAAGGAAGGAACTTGTTGTTCTTAAATATTTTCAAGATGCAATTTCTTGATATTCTTTTTTGCTTAACCAGTATTTATATGATGATGTCCTCCCGACCGATTACGGCCACGGCGGCTAATCTTATTGAGACTAGCTGCGCGGGAGATATTATAGTGCACAAGTGTATGCACAGACACAAGTGCACTCTCTGTTCCTTATCATTCTCATACTCCGGTGGGACGACTACTCGTCACGACCAATGAGAGCTAAGGCGCAGGACCGAGGGCTTTACGTGCTCTCCGAGGCACGGGGGTGAATCACCGCAAACTTCCCAACTCCGGGCTGTTACTGAGGCTTAATAAACAGAAAGACGCAATAACTAAACTTGGCCCAACTCGGGACTCGAACCCAGGACCTCTTGATGTGTGGCCGTACATGCTAGCTACTACATCACCGAGGCAGATAAGTTTATTAATACCGAATCACACAAAACCTAACTTTAAAAATACAAAAGCTAACTCAATTGATATCTGGGAAACGTTGTCAGAATACGCGCCTAGTTTCTCATAATTCATTTACGCCTTAGTCGTAATAAGAATGCTTCAAGAAAATGAAATCTCGATCCCTTAGATTACTTTGGCTTATTTTTATATGAAATAATTTCAAACTTAAACAATTTCTTGTCTGATAAGTCAAAGCAATTTATAATTTAATCTTTTGTGTTTCTTATTTTGTTATCTAATTTATGGTAAAGGTAGCTTTAATGATTTGTGGAATACTAAGTAATGTTGGCGGTTTTGTCTATTGTTTTTAATTAATTAATAATATTAAGCTTAGTACTGTGAGGCTTAATTTGAATTTTTTTTAATTACTAACTTGTCCATGCCTTCTCTTCTTCGCTCAGTTCCGCTGAAATAGTTTTTATTTGACGACACGCGTGGCGCAGTTTGTAGTGACCCTACTTGCTGCGCAAGCGGTCGCGGGTTCGAGTCCCGCTGGGGGCAGACATTTGTTGAGCACAAATGTTTGTACTCCAGTCATGGGTGTTTATATTTATAATATGTATGTATTTAAACTTATATATGTGTAGTATATCAACCATCTAGTATCCATAACACAAGGCTCGTACCTTATCGTGGAACTAGATAGTGCTGTGTGTAAATGTCCCAACATATTTATTTTATTTTATTTATTTATACCAGGCTTTCTGTAGCAGTAACTGAATTACTGGAACAATATAATAATGATATAGCTAGGAATAATAGTATAGCTTTTTATTTATATCTATGAAAAATTAAGTTGGCTTATACTGAGTTTTTGTTATCACTAAATAGTTTTATATAAAAAAACATCATCTGTTCCTTACAAGTAATTTTCAAATAGATTTTCAAAGAACAAAATTTATTCAAAATGGTTACATTAGTATTTGGTATTTGTTGATAAAAAGCTTTATTCCACACTTATAGTTGGCCTGAAAAATATAGTCCTAAATCATCTTTGAGTTATCATAAACAAAAACCATTTTTTTTCTTTTTTTTATAAATATTTTGTGCAATTACAACAGTGCCATCTAGTTCCGTGGTAACCTACGAGGCTTGTGTTACGGATACCAGATAGTTTATATTCTACACATACATACATTTTAAATACATACATAAGTATATTATAAATAAAAACACCCATGACTGGAGTATAAACATTCGTGCTCAACAAATGAATAGATCCCCCAGCGGGACTCGATTCCGTGACCGCTGGCGTAAAAAGTAAGGTCACTGCCAACTGAGTCAAACGTGTCGTCAAAATATATATAGCTACAAGTAAAATCACTAAACTTAATTTAATGTATTGAGTAAATTTATATTAAGCTGTCCCGAAACGGGAACTTTTAAATTGATTTAAAAGAAAAACAATTTGGCGTCATTAGCGATTCAAGTCAACCCTGCAGTGTTCGATGGTCAACATTGCACTGGCGAAAGGCCAAATGCGAAAAGTTCTATACTTTAATGTGTTTTATAGACGACATTGCCATATTCATTGAATGAAGCATGTCTTTATAGTATCATCAAATATATTAACTAACATATTATATTACCTGGTACCTGGTCTTATTTTAATATTTTACCAGTTATCAGTTATATGTAAGTATATTTTTTCAAGCTTTTCTTTAAGAAATTATGGTGCCATATTGTTTTTTAAAATTATGGGTACTGGGTAGGCAGTGATTGTAACAAGTATATAAACTTCTCATACATCAAAAACTTAAGTATGCCCCGTGACCATGATTGCTGTAAAACATTCGATACGTCGGGAAAATAAAATCAAAATAAATCTAGATCAAAAGAAACAGATTTAAATATTACAAATTTTGATTATTAGATTATAAAACAATGTGTAAATAAGCAAAAAAATCTGTCAATTTTGTAGCTCTATTTGTCAACATATTATTTTTATTTTGTAGCTATTAACGGGTTAAATTATTTCAATAACGACTATGATAAATGTACTATATTTCAATCATGTGCGTTTACCTTGTCATGCGGATTGCTTCTAATACTTCTTTGATAGCAAAGTGGACTGTGGAGCAACCTCTTGGCGGTGTGGTCTGCTTCGGGATTGAATGGACAAGCGATCCTGCAACGCCTTCATTTATTAAGACTTTATTAAGTCGGAAAATGGGTGCTTGGGTTTTAGTGGGTAGTACTGGCTTACCGGTGAATCCCACATAACCACCTATATTTTACAAGTGGTATGCATTAATGCTTTTTCCAAGGATAAAAAGGTTATATTTCAAATTATGGACATTAAATCCTTTTAGATGAAAACTCTTTGTTAAAATTATATGAAATAATACACTATATATTCTTCACTTTATGCGTCGGTTGACTGCTCAAGTATGTTTAATGTACAGCGAGTATTCACACAAAGTCTAGGCTAAGAGCTTTTTAACATAAACAAATGTGCATAAATGACGAGAAAGCTTCATTGTACGTGGTTAGACCAGAATTTCGGCCATTATATACTAATAGCTTGGAACTTGGCTTTTTCTTTTTGTTTTGACTTGTGTTCATACAGTAGTCCAAATGCGAAATTAAACGTAAATAAATAGATTTTATCTATGTTCTCGTACTGAGGGAGGCCCGTGCCCAGCAGTGGGACGTTAAAAGGGCTGATGATGATGTATTGACGACAGATTTGGCTCATTTTGTATTGACCACTTGCTGTGTCAGAGGTCACGGGTTCGGCTTTCGGTAGAGGTATAAAATTTTCTAACTTTTTATCGGTAACATAAAACCAAAAACAGAAAAAAATGTTAAACACAAGAGTAAAAGATGCTTGTTGTGTGGTTCGGCAGTTGTAGGTTTTTATTTTCATTGACAATGGTAAGAGCCAAAAATTATTTCTCTAAAACAGAAAAGTAGAGAGCAATAATAAGGAAGCTGACTCCATCACCATGTGAATAAATTTAGCCAGGAAGAAAGAGAGAGTCTATAGAGGTAAATGCTCTTGTTTGTCCTCTGAGTGGTGAGAGAACTTTTGAAACTAGTTGGACCAATTTGTAAGTCCGAGTGTGGATTTGACTCTCTATCAGTCGTAGCGATCGTTAGATTTGTGTATTTTTGAAAGTCCTTACTTACGAGTACTCGTAGGTGGCTTGGCACAAAATAGAATTTTAGACACCTATAAATTTAAATCTACTAGTGTCTAAAATATCGTATTTATTTTGCGTGAAATTTCAATTTACTATTTTTGTTTCTTCGTGCAGTTCCTTATAGATACTACTAGTAATACTTTTTTAAAGCTTTCATCTATGTAATATAAAAGAATGAATGCCTGTTTCCCGTGGCCATCAGGCCATAACTTGAGAACGACTTTGACGATTACATTCACACTTTTTTTGAAGTTGTCCAATACTTTTAAGAATTTATGGGAATCGCAGAATACCGATGAAAATTCCAGAAATAGTTTTCATTTACTCATTCGATAATTAAAAATAATAATTCATGGACAATTCAAATATGCTTGTGATAGATTAATTAAATAAAGGTGATGTTAATTTAATATATACTTGTAAATCACTTTTGCTCCAATCGGGTTCGTCTCTACATACTTTCAGTGGTTGCTACATATTACTCAAGATGGGATATTTTTTTAAAGATTTTCCCAAAAATATTTTATATACAGATTAGAGTTAGTCATAATATTATTTTATTTATAGTTTATTATACCTTAAACATGCTAAACAATTTCTTAATACAATAGTTATGTTTAAAACAATGTGATAACTTAGATAGACTTTACTTCGCGTGTCTAGAAAACAAAAAAGGCATTTAAATCAAGGCACAAACTTTGTAACTATTTATATGTGTTCACCTAAATAATTTCTTCACATGAATATCAAATGAGCAAACAAAAATCCTTTTTGTGATGTAAGTCCAGTCACATTTCTAACATTAGTTGGGATAGAGAAAGAAAATATTAATATTATTTAACTAGGTTTAAAACTGCTTTCTGTATTCGGAAAGAAATATGTATTCAACAGCTGGTGTTTATTCCGTTGTTTAGACAGTCAGTGCTACTGTGGCCGATGAAATTCGAGTTTGTTTAAGTAATTTTGATGAAATACGACAAAGTGGTGGCTTTAATTTTGGAATATAAAACACTTGCTGTTCTAAGTTTCTTTCTTAATGAAAGCTAAAGTTCAAATTTATTTTCCACAAAAAAAAGAATTTCCCCTTAGATATGGGAAATTTATATAATACACTAATTAAAATAAAATTCTCCAATTTAAGGAGAATTTTGTACGGAATCTAATAATATTTTTTCCTTTATACCGTTGAAATTCTACACATTTCATTCCACATACTGCCGCGTTAATTGATTCCGCTGTTATCCTTAACTTTTCTGACATTTAGAGCTAAAATAGCGTACATTCACTATCGATTTTCATTGTTTGTGTTGGGCATGCGATTATGGTCTTTACACATATAGTAATAAAAGTTACGAGATACAGTACTCTCCCCTATTGTACGTGGATCTAGCTTACCTAGCACTCTGTATGTGACCTGTTTCCTTGTCATAAAGAACTATTTCATAGTCAAGTTAGCTATTTCTTAGCTCAAGTAAGATACTTTCTATACAGTTACAAAAAATAAAAGATCAAGATAAAAAAACTTTTATCTTCTTTACGAATCTTATATCTTAAATTAAAAAAAGGACGAAAAGCGTTTTGTTTGCTAAAAGTTTATACAATAAATGATTTTAGAAATGGCGTGATCGCTATAATCGCCAGTTCTTTGACGTTGACGTTGAATGACGTTTGATATAAAAATAGATAAATTTTATTCATTTTAATTTTGGAACTTGAACTTACAAAGAAAAAATCACTCAAACACATTACAATTACTACTATAGCTACAACATAATATCTTGTAAGCGCAATTATTGTAACTTTTTAAAGAAAAGTCGTCGAACAGAATGTGTACATAGACATGGCTGCTCTCGGCCTTCGCAAATAAACTATTAGTACTAACGATCACCCATAGAGCAATATTAGTGAAGTTTTCTTCTAGATCGAATCAGAATTGAGGAGATAAACAAAAGTTCAAAGGTCCAATAAATTGAGTCTTGAAGCTAAAGTGACAGGGCATTACTCGTACGACAGATGGGTGGTTAAAAGGTTCCCGAACGGTGACCAAATATCAGACCGCGAAGGCATTGTAGAAATTGGCATCTTGTTATTTGGACCGATGCCCAAGCAAACAACACCAGATTTTTCTAAATACTGTTGGTTAATATGTCCAGTAATTTACCAGGAATGGACTTCGATTGAAGTAGAGAATCATAGATTTGTAATAACATACTAATTATCAACTAAATAATTTTGGAACTTGAGGCTATACTGTATAATAATACTAAATAAATAAATAAATATGTTGGGACATTTACACACAGCACTATCTAGTTCCACGGTAAGGTACAAGCCTTGTGTTATGGATACTAGATGGTTGATATACTACACATATATAAGTTTAAATACATACATATTATAAATATAAACACCCATGACTGGAGTACAAACATTCGTGCTCAACAAATGTATGCCCCTAGCGGGACTCGAACCCGCGACCGCTTGCGCAGCAAGTAGGGTCACTACAAACTGCCTACCTTTGTATTATACGTTTAAACATAATATAGCGCTGATCTGACTATACAATTCCAATATTAATGAAGCAACTAGTAAAAGTTTTAAAAATAATCAAGAAACACAAATAATAACACTAAAAATTAACAAGCAATGTAACATAATATATATTTAATAATATTAGTACTGGTCCATCCAGTAATTTAGTACTGGATAATCCACATTAAAAGATACACGGGTAAATAGGCACTATAATTGTACCTTGGGCGAACTTCTATCTCCAGAGTATAATTTAATATTCGGTACTTCCTGGGAATTTCTGTCGCTTGCAGGAAATATGCAATACAGTCGATTCAAAACTGCTGAATGAAACTCAACTACCAGTAAGGGAATTATTAAAATTGCTTTATTTTGCCGATGAATGGCGGACTTGAGACTATTACGTTTTATTCTAAAAGTAGGAAAATATAAATGTATACAACCTTTTTAAATGCTGGAAATACGTATATGTAGTATATAGACAAAGGTTGAACGTGTTATACGGTTATTACATCACTAAGCAATCCTGTCTTCGTATAATATAGCCTTGGTGAACACAGTAATAAACAGGGATGTGAAACTAATATTCAGTCTGATACCTAATCATTATAACACCATTCTATTGTTTGTCTCGGGTTATAATATACAGCGAATTTAATCTATATACCTATACATCTTACACATATATTATAATTGTAAAAAATAATCTACATTAAATATTTTTGAATCGCTCTCGTCGATATCAAGTTTTTTTTTGATTTCTAACTTGAAAAACGTACAATCAATAAATCAGTAAATCAATAAATCCTGCAGAAATCTATTTTTTATGTGCTGCTAGATAAATATCATGTTTTGATGTCTAGATCTAGTCTTACTTTCTTAGATTTACGCGAATACATGACATTATAAATGAAAAAAAGTTTTTCGGATTTTGTAGTGTATTTATTTTGATTTTTGGTTCCCGACGTTTGATGCTTTATAGCAATGATGGTTACAGGAGAGACTTAGGTCTTAATTGTCTTAGAATACTTGTTACAGACAGTGCTTTCTTACAATTTAAAAAAGAAAAAAAGATTCATTTTTAATAAAAAAAATGTTTCACTAATAAGGTCTTGTTTCATAATATAGTCAGCTTTTATTAAAACACTAAGCACTATTGTAAAGTTCGCGGATCAAAATGAAAAAAAAATAATCGAAGACATTAAATTCGCTTAAGAGCTACAACGCCAATTTTATAGACCAGACGGCTTCATTTACATATTTTATTAAACCATTCAATCCGTAACATAAAGTGGTTTCCAAAAAGGACCGATCTTTTGTAAAACTTTTTGTTATTTTCTAGTACAATATGCAAAGTTTTGAAATCTTTAAGATACATATTTTCAAGTGTTATATTCTTTCGATAATATTCGTATTAAAAGAGCTTCCAAGTTTGCAGCTAACTCTGTTGCTGCAAGATTATGAGCTTAATGAAAGCTCAGCTCCTCAGCATTTGACTACAATGAGAATTACTCTATTAGATTGTACTTTACTTTGTGATAGTTTGTGGTTGAAAGCTCGGTTTACTTTACTAATCCATAGTTTTGAAAGTAACTTCTCCAGGAGTTAACAAACATTTTTGTAAGACTTCTTATGGTTTGCCAACGGCAAGGAGAATGAGAACTTAAAAACGCGAGTTTGAATATTTTGTTGGTTAAAAAAGCTTTAGATATTTCCTAAATATTATTTTGCTATATAAATATAATATTATGTTAATTTAATGTTTACTTGACGAAATAATTCGCATTATTCGAGTCTAGTCAATGGTTTTATATGACGATCGATTTATTTGTGCGGATATAGTTAAGCAACTCGAGGATTACACAAGATTATTTTTGCCGCCTGAAACGATCTTATTTCATAAAAAATCATTAATTATGTAAGACCTACATAGTTTGTCAAGTAACCATATTAATATTGTTACTCTATAATTTAACTCTATAGATACTATTGTTAATTTTTGTATAATAAAATTCCACAGTCCATATTGAACTTGCCTTTGAGGCAATTTAAATCAAAAATTAAAAATACGTTATTGAATAAAGCTTATTACACTATAGTGGAATACCTGGTAGATGTAAATGTGTGGGATTAGTGACTTGTTGTGTCTCACGTAGGATAAATAGATAAATTGTAATACAATATTGTTACCAAATATTTTTTTGAAAAGAGCAACTGTTGAGTTTCTCGCCGGTTCTTCTCAGCAGAACAGCTTTCCGAGCCGGTGGTAGTTTACTCACAGACTTACAGACTGACTTTTAATTTTGATAATGTAAAAATGACGATTCAAAAGAGCTTGTAAAAGTCTATTTGAATAAAGAATATTTTGATTTGATTTGATTTAATGCTGCGACAGGATGGTCTTGCATTTACTTTTACACGTTATTACACATTAAATAATATGTATTCGTCTATTCTTATAATAATTATTTCCGGCAATACTTTCAGCAGTTATGATGCAAAAATTATATTATAAAATCTACATTGTCCGATTAAACAGAACTTATAAAATCTTATCCCAACATTTTACAGCGCCATCAGGTAGTCAATACAACTCCCAATAAAGTAAATTAATAAAAGAACAAAATTAATCAATACCAGTCCATATTCATTATCCATGGAATAAATAGAAGTTAACACTATTAAGAACACAGTATAGTAAGGGCCGTGAGAAGAATACTCGACACTGTCACTAGTCAATATATATTTTGTGAAAGGTAAATCTTAAAGCTGTATTCAGGTACTGAAATATCCCTCTAAAGCGACAAAGATGGCGGACAATGCAGCGCGAGCTCAGTTCCGTTTTACGGAATTAACAGTTTATCTACATCGTTGACCGTGTTTTCTAGCGTATAAGTCATAGGTGGAAGCGATTGGTTTTAAAATACATTTTCAGTTACAGTTATGCAGGATACAAAAAACTAAAGAATACTGAATTTTAATTATACTTATTAGTTCTCAATATATATTTCAAGCCGAGTACATATGCTGCGACTCATACTTGATTCGCTTGGATTCGTAACTAATAAGAAAGTATTGTAGAAGATATTATTGAATCTCCATACAAACTTTCAACCCCCTTTCACTCCCTTAAAAATTTTTGAGATAAGCCTATCCTGTGTCCTTCCTAAGGTTAACCTATCCTCAAACAAAATTTCAACTAAATTCGGTTGAGCAGCTTGTTAGCAGTAGTTGAGTTTACCAGTTACAATCATTTTTTTTTGTATTTATAACAGTAGTATACATATTTAGATTAAAACCTGCAATCCAATCCCATCCATGAAAGGCACAGAAACTGATTACTGCCTTAAAGAGCAATATCATTTAAACTTTATATATCGGCCTCAACTTTTAAATAAATATCCTACGACTGTCCTAAACCCTACAGTAAAATAAAAAGAAACTGGCAAGGTGAGCTATCAACACGTAACGTGAATATTATACACATATTAATATCACGTAATATGAATAGCTTCCTGTGGAACTTTTGGCGAGCAACTAGAATTTACACTTGAAGGGAATAATAGTCCTTCAGACTGATTTTGACCGCAACAGCCAACTTCATTGAATCTAACCAACTGTGCAAGATATATAATATGGTACAAGTGTAAAAGGAGACCCAAGTGTATTCTGTTTCTTACAATTTCAAACTGCGGTAAGAAGAAAATCCACACGACCGGTGAGAGATAACGTTTCGTAGCTTTACATTTTCTCCAAAGCACAGAGGTTTACAATCGCTCCTCCTATCTTAAGACTAAGATCCATTACACAATATAGGAAAAAAAAATTTTTCTAATCAGGTATTTTTCATCAAAGATTATAGGGAATGATAGTTAGTTATCCGGGTAAATATTAAGGGTACAATTTACTGTCGGAAAACTGTTTCCGGTAAAACGTATCTAGTAGGGACTAAACCGAGCAAAACGATGGTATGGCGCTAGTTTAGAATCTTGTGCTTTCGAATAAAAATAATTTACCAGAAAGAATACTTCAAATGTACTTAAAAACAAACGCTGCAAAGCTTTTAAGAACTTGAAATTAAACTTCAGTTGCAATAATAATAACAATTTTCTCGTAATTGCTGTTAATTAGTTCAAAAAGTCTACGATAGCGTTTTTTACTCCTGCCATTTTAGGTCTGCAATCCTCTTCGATAACAAAAATACGAAATTCGAGTAGCAAGAATATTGTTTGGTGAATGTTTTGCCCAATTTTCTGTATAATGAATACAGCTAACTTTCAGTAATTTTTATATAGAAAATAATAATATATCCTACATTTTTTATCACATAAATATTAATAATATTAAAATTAAATGTTGTGAACGTTTGCTGTTTTTTTGTCGGATATATATTGGTTAGAAGCGATCATGTCTATGTACACGACCAAAATTGTCCAAATGTTCCACCTTAAAGGAGTAACAAACATCTATACATAAACCTATTTTTAAATTTTTACCTGCATTTTAATTAAAAAAATATGAAAAAAAACAGATTATTTTAATAGCTCATACAACCCGTTCAAATTTATCAATGCATCGTGTATGATTTATAAAAAATCCTAAGCATGATTGATCAAAAAAGCCTTTTTAAAGTGAATTCATAGATTTTTTAAAACCTAAAGCTGTCTAAAACATAAATGGTGATATTTGAGCTTTGGAAACTTCATCATCAGGTAGATCAAAGCCATTTTCACGTATTCAGTTTCAGGAAAAATGTGCACGAAAAAAACCTAGAAAACTTTGGTAATATGAGAATAGGAGCAGTGAATATATTGATATCGTTTGCAAGCTTTATGGTTGAACTGAAGGCATTTATTTTCTTTGGTTTATATTTTAAACTAAATGGTAAATTTATATATCGTACTTTAGAAGAACAAATTGTGATTGTGTTTTTTAACCTTGGGAAAAGGTTTTACGCATATCAACTATAGAAAACATGTAGTTATGTTGGGCTTATGTGGGACCAGCAAGTCAGTACTCATCACTAAACCTTTCTCCCTTCTTAATGGATCGGGCGTTGCAGGATCGCTAGCGCATAACCACGACGTCCCCAAGGCAGGTTTGTCGAAGCAGATCACACAGTCAAATGTGTTCCACAGTTCACTCTGCTATTAGAGAGCAACCCGCATTATACACCCCCTCCCGCATTGTTTAGATATCCTATATCTTACCTAGATAGAATAAAAAAATGTACTGTAGTATTTTTAGTATACGTTTATGTACTAAATTATTTAAATGAATCCCCGTGAATCAATTCAGAATGTATTTCAAATTAGATACAACAAAAAGCATTTTCCAAAGCCATTTGTAAGCTAGTTTAATACTTTGTGATATTTTATGTTTGCTATTCACGAGGGAGAACTGTAGCATAAAAAACCTATCTATTTTTTCCCGCGGCTCTGCTCTGACATATCACTACATATTATAAAAGAAAGTCCTCCACCGCGCCTGTCTGTCTGTTTGCGATAAACTCAAAAACTGCTGCACCGATTTTCTTGATGTTTTCATCAATGGATAGAGTGGTTCTCAAGGAAGGTTTTAGTATACAATTTGTATACATTTAACTAATACAAGCGCAACACGTGGCTTCGCTCGCGCTAAATCTAGGGACGAGCCGGAGGGACGAGACGAGCGGAGCAAGGGGGAGTCGCTAGTTGATGTATAATGTAGAATATAGTCTGTTGTATTCCAGGGTACCCGTTTTCTGCATTGAACTTTATTTCGTGTGTATAAAATAATAATAATATATTAAGACATTAACAGAAATCGCCATCTAATTCCATGGTAATCTATGAGGCTTTTGTTATGAATACGAGTTAGTTGATACACTACACTTTCTTCAAGAACCCGCGATCGCCGGCAAAACGAGTAGATTCACTACAAACTGACTAACTTCATTTTTTAAATCTCCACGCAAAGACAGGAGCTATTAGGACCTGTACATCTGTGGGTCTATCTGTGCCATCGCAGCTCTCTATTTTTTCACAAAGGTAACTTTATCGAGTTTATTCTTAGCTGTTTAATATAAATGAAGAAAATCGGATCAACCGTTTGCAGGACATAAGCATTTTAAGAAAAATAATCGTGAAACTTAGCATCCCGTTATTTCAATGAAATTGCTATTTAATACAAAAAGCCGAACTAGTTATTGTATTTTTCTGTGGGAATGAGACATTTTCTTGCGGTAAAAGTGTTGGATGTCGAGGTCCGTAGAATTGACGATGGATCGATGAAATAAAAGAGAGCCTTTGAAGAAGTGTTGTATTTCTTACTACTTTTATAATTAAACATATAATAATTACTAAATAAGCCGGAGATGCAAACCGATTGATTGACTGACCGAGTCCGAGAGGGAAGTGACAGAGAGAAGCGAGAACTATGATAGCATTACCAAAAACTAAAGATGTGTAACTCAGCTCAGAGCCGGTTCAAATATTCAGCTCACAGCAACTTGAGCCGTGAGCTGCAACTCAGTTGCCAGATAAACGGTTCACAGCTCACCAAACAGCTCACTTGAGTCACTATTACCTAGTATAGTATTATGTGATCTGTGCTATTAGCATAGAGTATATTGCTACATATATCGAACCGCGCTAGCAATAGTCAATTAATATCCAAAATATTAGCTACCATAATAAATTACGTATATTTGTAATATTAATACATACGACATACGATTATACATACGATTTATTAAAACTGAAAATAATTTATTCAAATAGACTTTTACAAGCACTTTTGAATCGTTAATAATTTTACATTTTAAATTTAATTAAATGTCAGTGTAGTCAGTTTGTATTGTAATAATATACTTATAAAATAATATTAAATTCTAGCTTTAAAGATTTAATATAAATAACTAGCTTTCGCCCGCGTCTTCGCTTGCGTGGTACAGGCTCCTATGGTAATATATATAAATATTATAATATAAAACTATGGTACCTACGTTAATTAAAGTAACGTTAAAAAAGTAAAACAAACTCACTTTAGCATTTAATAATTATATATAAATTATAATAATAAATATAAATATGCATGAAATTAACATTCCCCTATAATTGTGTAAAAACGAAAATATATCACTATTCACTATAATAACTTCGAAACGCTGCTTTATTACATATTTTATAATTGAGTTACATCATACATGTCATTTGTTTGAACCGCGTCATAACTGAGCTGTAGATCTATAAGTAGTCAAAAGTACCCAATAACAATTGAGCTGAACTGTGAGCCGGTTCGCAGCTCCAGCTCAAGCATATGACTCATGAGCTGAACCGCAGCTCATAAAAAGTCATTGAGTTACACATGCCTACCAAAAACAATTATTGTCATAGATTACAAAATAAGGCATAGCACACAATATTGTGACATTACATTCTACACCCCCCCTTAATGGAACAATTTATATAATCAAAACATATTCAAAATAAACTCTTATTCGGACTTACTCGGTTCTATGACTACAAAAACTTAAAAATAATTAAATTAAGCCAAGCATATTTTTAAATTTATCTAATTTAGACTTAGGTAAAGGCTTTGTCAACAAATCTGCAATTTGTTCATCACTTTTTATATAATTTAATAATATTAAGTTTTGTGATAATTTATCTTGAACAAAATGGTATTTTATATCTATATGCTTTAAACGTTTTGAAATGCCACTGTTATTAGCAGCACAGATTGCAGACCTATTGTCTTCCAAAATTAAAACACAAAGTTCATTATTTGATAACAAAGATAATTCTGAAAACATATGTCTTAACCAACATGCTTCAGCTACACACTGACTCAGTGCTATATATTCAGCCTCAGTGGAAGAGAGAGAGACACATGTTTGTTTTCTACTACACCACAGTACTAAGTTATTAAAAACCATTAAACAATAACCCGAGGTTGATTTTCTACTAACTGTGTCGCCTCCCCAATCAGCATCCACATAGGCTTTTAAAGGATTTTTACAAACAATATTATTTATATTTTTCTTATATACTAATTTTATATCTAAGGTAGCTTTTATATACCTAAGCATATGTTTTAAATGTTTCCATAGGTCAGTACTAGCACAGTTTTGAAATCTACTTAATATACTTATTGATATTGATAAGTCAGGCCTAGTACCTAACATAGCATACATAATGCAACCTATTAATTTTCTACATCTATTTTCTACTTCTTGAGATTCAGAGCTTTTTCTTATTAAGAATAAACTGTTGAAATTAGGTTCTAATGGTACAGTCACACCTTTGCAATCTGACATATTAAATAAATGCAAAATATTTTTTAAGTATTCACACTGATCTAAAGAAATAAATACATTATTTTGTATAATTCGAATACCTAAGTAATATGAAGCAAGACCTAAGTCTTTAATTTTAAAAGCTTTACTCATTTGTTGTTTCAAACATTCAACAATAGACTCATGAGAACTTATCACCAAAATATCATCTACATACTGTATAACAAATAATTTTATATTTTCATTTATTTTGAAGTATAAACACATATCAGTTTTAGACCTTATAAAATTTTGACTAATCATGAAATTACAGAAAGTATCATACCAGTACCTAGGTGCTTTCTTTAACCCATAAATAGCTTTCCTAAGTTTTCCTACTTTACCTGACTGATTATGACCCTCTGGTAAATATATATAGATATCTTCATTAATACAACTATGTAGAAAAGCACTACATATATCAAATTGATAGATATTCCAACCATAATAGGCAGCTATAGAAATTAAAATTCTTACTGTAGTTAAGTTGGTAACAGGGGAGTAAACTTCATCATAATATAATATACCTATCTGTTGAAAACCACGAGCAACTAAACGAGCTTTATAAACTTGTACTTTACCTTCACTGTTTTTCTTCCTTTTAAATACCCATTTTGTGTCTATAACATTTTCTTCTGGTGTTACTGATACTAAATCCCAAGTATGGTTTTCTTCCAAAGCTTTAAGCTCAGTTTGAACTGCTTCTTTCCATTTAGTAGACTCACTGGACTCCATAGCCTCTTGGTAGGACTGAGGTTCATTTTCTAAGTCTATCATATAAGCATAACTAAGGAAATCATTATCATACCTTTTTGGGTTGTTGAGTTTATTACGATCACGTAATATGATATCACCTGCTTGTCTTGAATTTGATGATGCACCAGTAATATTAGTTTTAACCTCACCAGTATTCTCCGTAAAGATTTTACCTTCCTGAGAGTACTTTACTTCCGGAGAGTGTTTATTTACCTCTTTTGAGTCTTTTAATACCACCTGAGTGTGTTTACTGCTCTGACTTTGTTTTTCCTCTTCAGCCTCTTCACTACTGGAAGATATGTCAGAGTCATTATTGCTATAACTTACCTGATTTTCCAGTGGACATTTCTCACCTTCTGGTAGAAAGATGACATCTCTCACCGTCTCAATTTTATCAGTATTAGAGAAATATACTCTATAGCCTTTAACATTGCTATCATAACCTACAAATATCCCAAATTTGGTTTTACCATCCAGTTTTCTTCGCTTTTCTTTAGGAATGTGTACAGAACACTGCATACCAAATTTCCTAAGAAAATTAATATTAAAAGATTTATTAAACCATACCTCATAAGGAGTTTTGTTCTTAACTGGACTGGATCCACATCTATTCAAAGTAAAAACAACTGTGTTGACAGCTTCAGCCCAAAAACGTTTAGACATTCCTACAATTAAAGTTCTAGCTGCTTCCATGATAGTTCTATTCTCGCTTTCTGCACGGCCATTTTGTTGAGGGGTATAAGCTACTGTTTTCTGATGGCAAATTCCTAAATTATCTAACATGATTTTAATATCATTATTACAAAATTCTAAGCCGTTATCAGTTCTAAAATATTTTATAGAATTACCTGTCTGATTTTGAATTAGCTGTATACAATTTTGTAAATGTAGTTTAACTTCATTTTTATGTTTGAGAAAATAAACAAATCTATAACCTGACATGTCATCCTTAAGCAACAAGAAATATTTGGAACCACCAATAGAATTGGATTCTATAGGGCCACATAAGTCAGCATGAATTAATTCACCTGGCACTGAAGACCTTGACTCACTGCTACTGTAAGTTACTCTGTGCTGTTTGCCTTCTAGACAAGACCTGCATGGAAACACTTTAGAATTCTTATAACTAATATTATGAAGATCAAGATAATTTTTAACATAATTATAATTTTGATGACAAAACTTTTCATGCCATTCAGTTAAACTAGATACATAGTTAGCACTAAGTGATTCTATTTTAAAAATTAATTTATATAATTTAGTATTTAACCTCTTAGCAATTGCTCTTACACTATTATGAGAATTTAAGATTTTACAAAAATTTTGATCACTTTTCATGAAATAACCTTTATCTAAACATTTACCAACAGAGAAAAGATTAGCTTTTAATGAGGGAACATACAACACATCTGACAACTTTGTTTCAATCCATTTTTTACCATTCCAGGATTCACACTGTATGTTACCGATACCTAATACATCTAAAGAGGTGCCGTCACCTATTTTCACTTTACGCTGAGAACTTTCACTTAACTTTGAGAACATAGACCGATCACAACACATATGTTCACTAGCACCGGAGTCTAGGATCCACTCGCTATATCCCGATGATGATGATGCAGCTGCAACTGCAGTCTCCTCGTCAGAAGCCAACATAAATGCATTGGTATACTCTTTATACAACTTTTGTTTGTCTTTCTTTTGTTTAAACCAGCAGTTATTGATGGTATGATTATATTTTTTACAAAACTTACATTGTAATCTTGACTTGTGATTGTATGTTGAGTGAGGTTGCTTTTTCTTAGCCAACAATGCCTCGCTGGTCTCGCTTTCCTTGGATCTTGTTTCCTCTAAGTGTAGCCGGGCACTTAATTCATTTAGAGTCTGTCTATCCTCAGGTAGCGATTCCCAAGCTGAAATGAAGTGCCTGTATTCTATTGGCAAGCTCATTAATACTTTTGTGATAATCATTTTATCTGAGAGCATCTCTCCTCTTGCAATAATTTTGGATTTAATATTTTCAATTTTTGTAAGTAAATCTGTTATGCTTGTTTCATATGCAATGGCATAAAACTGCTGATATAGTAAGTGTATACTTACATTTGAGTCTTGTTCATATATAGACAATAATTTGCTCCACATCTGGCTGGCACTGTCACACGATAATACGTGTGGAATAACATGCTCGGTCATGCGATTTACCAATAACGCCATAGCTTTAGCATCTTTTTCAGTATTTTTCTCCTCCTTCATAAGGGTGCAATATAACCCCTTTGACTTTAATTGAAGCATAACTTGGAACTTCCATACGCTCCAGTTTTCTTCTCCCCGTAGTTTGATTTTGGAATCATCTTTGTCATTGTCCGCCATTATAACGTATAAAGATGCAATCGTACTTACTCTGAGCAAGTTCCGTGATATAAATTCACGTGTAAACGGGTGTTGTTCAAAGGTTTGAAAACCCACGCCGCCGCACAGGCACAACGTAGTATTATATCGACCTTTTCACGTCCACGTGCTCTGGGCCCATAACCTGTTGGATGTCGAGGTCCGTAGAATTGACGATGGATCGATGAAATAAAAGAGAGCCTTTGAAGAAGTGTTGTATTTCTTACTACTTTTATAATTAAACATATAATAATTACTAAATAAGCCGGAGATGCAAACCGATTGATTGACTGACCGAGTCCGAGAGGGAAGTGACAGAGAGAAGCGAGAACTATGATAGCATTACCAAAAACAATTATTGTCATAGATTACAAAATAAGGCATAGCACACAATATTGTGACATTACATTCTACAAAAAGCTTACCTGACCTGAATAATAAGTTATCACTACATAATATTATAAAGTTTATCAGTTTAGTACTTATTGTGTAACAATCAAAAAGTAAAGTAAACAGACAAAAATTTTAACCATTTTATATTTCTAATCTTTATTTTGTACTAGTGACTCGCCCTCGCTTCGCTTGGGCTTTTTCCTAGATTTAGCACAGGCACAGCCGCGGTATCTGCTAGTTATGCATATAAACCTTCCTCTTGAATCACTCTATCTATTAAAAATCCGTTGCGTAGTTTTAAAGATTTAAGCGTACAAAGGGATATAGGGACAGAGAAAGCGACTTTGTTTTATACTATGTAGTGATACAATACATGTATAGTTAATATAATTAAAATACAAATACTCGTACAACTCCTCATCCCTTACTTATTGACTTATGTGAGGAAAGTTTGTTACGAAACTTTATTAGAACTTTCAAAGTTTAGGCGTAACGGAAATTACTGTTACTGGATTTCTCATAGTATTATCATCCAAGTATATTAATCTATGTGCATACGTAGATGTAAATCTACTTATACTGACTGACTCTTAACTTGAAGTTAAGTTAAATCTGAGGACCTGAAAAGTGCTATGCTTCTAGAATTTCAATGGCTTATTTTTCACACTGGTAACTTACTTATAGTAAGTCTATTGCTACAGTTTGATAGGATTAAATATTAAAAAAAGAATTAAAACAAGTTTTAAAATGAATAATTTGAAATACATTAGTTTCATATTACTATATTTATGTACGCACCGCACGCCCATATTTCAGCCAATTTACGTAAAACCTTCATTTATTATACACTTGAATTTAAATCACTTCATTTATTAGAGGAAACTTTATGAAAATCCGTATCCGTTTGGTATTTTCCGAGCTTACCGCGTTCAAACGGACAGACACACGCATTTTCTTCTTCTATAGTCCTTTTAACGTCACACTGCTGGGAGGTGCGAGCGATTTGAACCCGCATCACTTGGTTATCCAAGCGAGCGCGTTATGGTCTAAGAGCCGGTGGTAGATCGACCTTCACCGACCTGATAACCAGATGAGACATATTCACACATTTCAGATCGGTGAAGGTCGATCTACCACGGTCTCCTCTACCATTACCGCTGGACTACCACTACCTTTAAATAAATTTTATTACACAGGACTTTATTTTATCAGTATTAGACTAAGGGTTTTTTTGAGTTCTTATTTCTTCTTCTTCACGACACTCTTTGCAGAGCGTTCTTAGTCATCATGTAGCGACTTCCGTAGAGGCAGTTGTGATCCACTTCACGATTGTACGTCACGTCTCTCTATTGGTCGCAATCCTGGTGCACTCATGAAAGGGACCACAAACTGCTGACTTTGGTCGGTCCATGGCATGGAATATTAAAAATTTGAAAGTTAGTTCAGTTTGTTACATTTTTGCCTAGTATTTGATAAATTTGGTTTTAATTCAGAATGGAGATAGCGTACTGTAATCTTATTATTCGTCACATAAGGAAATTAAAAAAAATCCTTCCATGGTCCACTCATCTATCAGAGAAATAGCCAGAGCAGTCTATGGCTGAAATGCTGGACGCTAATGAGACTTCACTAACATAGAAAGATAGATAGCCACTAACCACTATAGGCTATTTTTTTCAACAAAAATGTGCTTACGCCTTCGTTATAAAATTAATGAACGTCCAAAAAAATCTGGCTGCTAATTTGCTTTATTGGTGTGAGCTGCCTAAATGGTTTTTAAATAAAATAAATCTAAACATATACGAGTATATTATTGGGACAAATCATTGGATTTGAAGAAACTTATTAATGTATAGCAAAAATACACCTAGAGTCGCACATAAGCGACACGCCAAATTACACAAAAACTGAAAAGATTTCTCATGTTTGTTGCTGCGCTAGTTTCTGGTGCTGTTCCAGAATATCCTCCTGTAGTCCAGTATGAACTAAAAAAGAAAATGGATTATAAAGTTTTGGTTGTAGTATGTTTAACTAATATTCGACCACGACGACATGTTTGGCGCAGTTTGTCGTGACCCTACTTTCTTGCGCCAGCGGTCGCGGGTTCAAGAGCCACTGGGGGCATTCATTTGTTAAAGTCGGATGTTTGTACTTCAGTTATGGCTGTTTATATTCATAAATTGTATTTATTTAAACTTATATATTATGTAGTATAACAACTATCTGGTATCCGTAACCCAAGCTTTCTTCGTAGCTTACCACGGAACTAGATGGTGCTGTGTGTAATAATGTCCCAACAATATTAGGCTATGACTCTGCGAAGTCAGAGAGCTACCGGTACTGTTTTTCATATAAAAACAATACTAAAATCTGCTAAATGTAAATAAATATAGAATTTGTTAAATCTCATACTTGCTTTGAAAATGAGCAATAAAATGAGTTTCGTTTCAGAACTTCGCTTCACTGTGGAGTACTCGCAATTTGCCTATTGTTTAAACACTTGAGACTCACACATACAACTGCAACATGACAAGTGGATAAGTAGCGTCAGCAAAAATTGTTACATTGTAAAAAATCTAAAACTGTAAACACCTCTCTGAGAGTAGCCAAATGTGTAGGAGATCGTACAAAAATATTAGTTTGACACACAAGTCCGTTTTCACACCCTACGTTCATTTTAATTGTAAAATGACTGACTATGGGCCAGTAAAAATAGAATTTAACCTCGCACTAAATTTGCGATCCTTTTTTTTTACTTATTAGGTTTAGTGTTACTTACTGAGCATAAAATCACAAAATGCTGACAGATCCAAGTGGAGCTTCAAGTGCAATCTTGAAGCAAAATTATTGGCTTATATCTCGGAAACTATGCACTTTAGAGCAAAAATTATTGAAACCATTATTGTACAAAATAAAATTTTGCATCATTTATTTTCTGTAAACTTTCCTGTAAAACTTACCGTTTATGATTTATGGGTCAAATAAATGAACCGAATTATCTGTTGCGGCCTACAACTCTCAAAATATTGGACTAATCAATAAAATGCATGTTCAATAAATCGTAAACCCTAAACCTTATAAAAAAATATTGGATCGGAAATTTAGTGCGAGGTTATTAAAAAAAGGCTATTTTTACTGGCCTACTATGACAATTCATAATTTACGTTGAGATATGGCCGGCGGCGAATGACCTATGCTTTCATGTGCGTTGCGTGACAAATAATATACGCATATAGTACTGAGTTTAACCGCCGCGCTAGGAAATGTACATCAGCCATATATCATTAACTTAGTCTGGTTCAATGACCCAGATTAGTTGTTATTATCACATTTCACTACATTCTTACTTTCAATGCATTTTTCCTCCGTTACAAGAAAAAAAATATTATAAATATTTCCAATAAACTCGAATTTAGATTGTAATTTTATTTACATAATATTATGCATTTCATAAATGCTTATGACTTCGCTAAGCCATGTTTAATAAAACCATAATTATTATTGGCACTATATCAAATAATCTAAATATATTTCATACTAGCCTTTCCCGCGGCCCCACTCGCGTTCTAAAGGCTGAAAATAAAAAAAAAACTTTACTCCCGTTTTTGTAATATTATTCATTGATGCTCCACTCCTATTGGTCGTAGCGTGATGTTATATAGCCTATAACACTACTATCCAACACAAAAAAAATTCAATTCGGACCAGTAATCCCTAAGATTTGCGCGTTCAACCAAACGAACAAACAAACTCTTCAGTTTTATAATATTAGTATAGATTACTTTAGCAATAAAGGTATGAAGGAGATTTTTATAAAAATTTTCTACGTTATTTTCCATCGGTACTTCCCACCCCTTGCATGCCTGAGTCGGTGGCATTGTGCCAACGTATTGCAGATTCGCTAATAGATAGATCGCGGTGCATTCAACCCGAGGGTACGCCGTATTACGTTTCTATTTAAACCTTACTCAATAGTCACTGACCGGTTACTTTATACTGTATTTATCAATTTTCTTTATAAACACTGTTTTAATAAAACTAAAGGACTTTTATAAAGGTTTTTTATATTTTTAGTTACTTATTCGTTTTCACTGCACAAAGCTTTTCATTTGATATCTTTAAGGGCTTTGAATACATATTCCGCCATCTTTAGGACTACGCCATATTGGATTTACAGTGACGTCACTTGTTATCCAAACTAAACGTGATATCAATATTTCATAAGCAATGTATATGTACATTATATGGATAAATAATGCTAAAAAATTAAAAACTTAGATAAGAAAAAAAACGGAGATAAGTTGTAATTGATATTAATATGATCATCAAATCATCAATATCGATACAATCAATTAGAAACAAAACAAGTTTATTTTGATGTTGAGATTGATAGTGGTTTGATTTATGGTTACATTTTATTAGTAGTTCTTTATAAAATAACGGTTTTAGTTTTATTGTTAAAACTCTCTTACAAAGTTTTATCTGAAACGTACTTATTTTTTCAGATACCTCGCGAGACTATAAAGGGCTGGGAAAGTACAGGTAAGTCTTATCTCGCTGTGAGTTAAAGATACTAATTTTGTACGTGACTACGCTTGTATTCATATTTTTTTTAATTATTACAATAGTTTTTCTCGTCTAATTTCCAGTTTTATGAAATTACTTCAATTCCGAAATGTTATTCGGTGAAAAGCTTTTTTCATTAATTATTAATAATGAAAAAATACATAAAAGTCGTACAATAAGTATAACAAGAAATGATTGTCAAAACACTGGTGAAATATACTATAATACTAGACTCGACGTAGGCGCTCGTTCAATTCGAATACCACAAGCATTTAGGAGATGGCATTATATTACATTATCAATATGAGAGATAGGAGAGTACCTAAAAAGTAGTCACTAATAACAGTTTTTTTAATTATTTAGTAGATAAACTTAAAAAGAAAAGCCTATCGAAATACAAAATTTGATCCAAATCAAAAGAGCAGTTTTCAATATTTTATTCCACACAAAAAAAAATACATGTTTATTAGAAAAATTGAGGGCATTTAATCTATACTAATATCATAAAGCTGAAGAGTTTGTTTATTTGTTTGATTGAACGCGCTAATCTCAGGAACTACTGGTTCGATTTGAAAAATTCTATTTGTGTTGGATAGTCCGTTTATCGAGGAAGGCTATAGATTATATTTTATCACGCTAAGACCAATAGAAGCGGAGCATCAATGAGAAATGTTGCAAAAGCGGGAAGGGCGGGCGTTAGTTCTGTGAGGTACCGTGCTGCGTGACTCAGAAAGAATTTGGTTTCCAGTCTTAAGAACGCGTGTGAAGCCGCGGGAAGTGCTAGTAAATTTATATACAAAAAATTACTCGTTTATGTAAAATTATGAGGTATTAGTCAGTCTAATATGTAGGTCTTTATACTTCGCGCATTTTACCGCAAAGTTTGCAACAAAGGCACGAAAATTCTTTCGAAATTAATTTTATGAATGTAATTTACGGTAAAAATATTAAAGATACCTGCATTAAAGCAGAGATGAGATGAAAATCATACGGTGTAATATCTTCACTTTATATTATTACTCGGCGTGAGGCTTCTTATTAAATTCCTATGGAAAAAAGCTTTCCCATTGCGTAATAGCTTTAACACTAGTAATAGCAGGTCGCAGGTTCGATTTCCGGTCGGACTGGTTGATTTTGATTACATAGTTTTTAAAAAGGTTTAGTTAAATGATTAAATTATAAACGTCTAGAGTCAAACAAACTACAAATATAGTTTTAGTTAAGGTAAAATAATGGTTCATTATAGAGACAAACACAATAAATAAAAATCTACAAATAATATTAAAAATGTATGTTATGTGTACGTATGTATGCGTATGTATGTATGTATGTATATATGTATGTATGTACGTTTGTAGTTTGTACCGACACTGCACCTTTATCTTGATGACTATGTCCTTCTCACGCTCAAGGGTTTCTGGAAGAAATCTCTTAAAGAGATAAGTCATCCGTTGCACACAATATCGCCGCTTCCTTTTTATATTTATGTATTTTTCTTTTTCTTTTGTGTGGTACATAAATAAATAAATAAATAAATAAAAATAAAAAAAGCTAGTCCTAGAAACTTAGTTTCATTTATATCAACATTATTCTTAAACCCGGTAAACGTGCACCACGACTCAAAAGCACTTCACTAATTTTCAGAGAATGTCTTATATGAGTTACTATACTATTCTCTTTGTCTACAAATGTTACCTGTAAAATCGGTATTAGAACGAAAATGCATTTCAAGATGGCGTATTATTTATGTTCTACACGAGAATGCTAAGTTCCATTTTGCTTGTTAAATGGTTCTGTCGACAGACGACATTGTGAATTGCAAGGTTTGACACTGTATTTGTGTAATTTTTACTGTTTTAATTACTTTTTAATATTTTTATGTTATTACTTTCGCTGTAAAATACCATAAACTATGGATATGCTATACAAGTAAGGTGTCGGCTTTACATGATATTATTTTAAATACATGTACCTATTTTTTCATTCTAAAATCATTCGCATTTTTTGAAGAAAAAGGTAGTGCGTAATTTTATACGTACCCTTAAACCATTGCCATCAGGTACAAAATCAATAATTTTGTTCCTTTCACGATAACATTTCGGTAGAATGATTATTCAACACGATCGGTGAGGGATCAGGCGTAGGCACGGAGGCATGACAACCCAAGCGCCAACGTCCCACCTACAGGTTGTTACTAAAAGTTTCTTATCTGAAAGGCTATAACTAAATTTGGTCCGACTCAGAACTAGAACCCAGAACCTCTGGATTTGCATCCACTTATGCCAGTCACAAGACCAATGAGCCAACATAAACATTATATCCACAGTTTATTGATGAAACAGATTTCTTTTTATACGTTAGTACGCTACGCAAATCCAGCAGTAGGAAATCGCTTCACAGTCTATCTCATTTACTAAAGTCCGGGATGTTCTCTACAAGGAAATTGACTTACATCAGCTGTTAGCGGGAAAATCTCTTAGACAGACTTTTTTCTATGAACTAGAGATCCGTATTGGGTTTGTTCTTTTAATTTACTTTGACATTTATCAAATAACTAGTGATTCACCCTCGCTTTGCTCGAGTTCGTCCCTAGATTTAGCGCGAGCGAAGCCACGGATTCCGCTTATACATATAAAGCTTCCTCTTGAATCACTCTATCTATTAAAAAAATTACATCAAAATCCGTTACGTAGTTTTAAAGATCTAAGCATACATAGTGACAGACAGACAGCGGAAAACGACTTTGTTTAATACTATGTAGTGATAATTTTCGAATTTCAATTTTTGCACATTCATACCTATTTTTGACGACACATTTGGATTAGTTTGTAGTGCCGTGGTCGCGATTTCGAGTCCCGCTGGGGGTATTGGAATTCATTTATTGAGTATGAATGTTCTCACTCAAGTTATGGCTGTTTGTATTTATAATATGTATGTATTTAAAGTTATATATGTATGTGTAGTGTATTAACTATCTGGTATCCGTAACACAAGCCTCGGAAGCTTACCACTGGATAGCGCTGTGTGTAATAAATAATAATGTTCCAATATATTCCCATCCATTTCATATTATCTTGCTTTAATAACAGGAGAAACACGATTAAATTCTAAATGAACTAATAAAACTAAGTCGAATATATTCATTATTTTTTTAACTTTAATAGAAAAATCCTATTGAAATTGTCATTATTTACTATCAATACGGACGCCGAATAAATAGTTTTAAATAGTTTTGTCTGTCTGTGATCGCATTACGAGGAAACCACTGGACAGATTTTGATGAAATTTGGTATGATGATGGCTGATACTCTAGGTCAATATATAGTTTATTTTTTACCAACCAACCATCATATCTATGAGAGATCTACGCTAACCGTTAAAACGTACCTAGGGAATTAACCTGAGAACAAAAGCGAGTCACTAGGGGTTAGGTATATGAACAATAACAAAATGACCCAAAACACCATTACGAAAGTAGCTATATGCTACTATTACACCAATTATGTTACCAACTAATTATAATTCCCGTCAGCAAACATTTCAGTTGATTTGATGGACGTCATATTTTAATTTGGGCCTTTATTTGACTAGGCTTGTTTGCTTTCCACTTGTATGATTGACACAGTTTAATAACAAAAAAATAGCAGTGGCATTTGTCCAAATCATAAACATTCATTAAAATCACAAACATTTTAGAATGAAAAATAAACAAAAGAATATAAACAAAAAATAGTAAATAATATGTTAAAGTTAATTGTGTTAAAAATCAGTCATGCACGAATTGAATTGTAACACCAATGGTTTTGTATCACCACAGGTTTAAAACATGTTAGATTAATTGGTTGAAACATGATAAAGTAAAATTAAAAATATAAAATGCTGTCATATTTTACTCAGACTAAATTTTCCTTATTGTTAAAAAACAATTAAATAGACTTTTTGTTTCAAAGGTCACTTACTAGTAAAATTATGCCTTTATTAAATATCCTCACTTAGTCCCTAGGTACGTTTTTTTACCTAATTCTTTTTCGTAAATAATATTATCCTAAGTTACTACTTATAACAATCTGCTAGTGAAATTCACGTTAAACCTATTTTAAAGCTTAGCGAAAACAATTAGACAACAAAGTATAGAAAACTTTGTTTTTCTTATAAATACCTACCGTATAATAGCATTTGTTAAATTGCTGTTATGTTGATGTGACAAACAGACACTTCAATTTTATTTATATGTACGTATAAAGTATAGATATATAGATTTGGGTTTAATTTATCTCTGAATCAATTGATTTCAAAAATAATTGCTATAGGTTTCGTTCAAAAGGGAATCAAAAGGGAAAAAATCTCTATTAATATTAAAGTGACGCTGCGCGTAAATAACGCAGCATCTGGTTATGACATTTTACGACAGGCGAATTTCTTAGCATGATCATGCCTTTATTGGGTGGGATTCAATTTTGATTATGCGAAGACACTCGTAACAATATGGGTTGGTACCTTTTCACAAAAACGACGACAAAAAGATATTTTTTTCGTAGTTTATGTATCCTCTTCATCTACTCATCAAGAGGAGTAGGAGGAAGATCTCTTCTTTCTACTCCTTCTGATCTCTTTTCTGGCCCTCTCCATATTTAATAAATGTAATACTGAACTCACATTAAGTATAAATAGAACGGCTCTTGAAGCCATTTACCTTTTTAATTGAAAAATAATATTTCATTTTTGTGTGACATAAAATGAAATGAACGAAATTTTACGCCGCAATTCTAGAATCATTAAATTAAAAGCAAATCGCGTAAATTACAGTCCGGTTTAACTTCAGCGAAATCTACAACGTAATTGCTGTAGTAATAGTCTTATTGAGATAAGAAAATTAGAAACTCGTTAAGTAATAAAGCATTTATCCCAGCTTAACAAAGATTTTTCGTATACTTGAGATATAATAGCTTGTCACTTTGCTTTACCTATGCTCTAGGTTTAAAGTAACACATATGTTGTATATACAAATACATTGTCCTCTTTATCGATTCGGCCATGAAAGCCGATGTCGCTAAATCTATACGTCTATGCAGGAAAAGTAAAGAAACGCAAAAAAGAAATCAGTTACACGATTTGGCCTGAACCGGGAGTAGAACCCATGAACTCCAGTCTACAGTCGGGCACATGCTAGTCACTAGACCACTGAGGCAGTAGAAAAATATACATAGTATACTTGTATATTAAAAAACGCTAAAGGCTATTTCATTCTTATTTTTATTCTAGTCGTTACTGAGAATACAGATATTTAATAAAGCCGATGGGAGCTAGGGTAAGCGGTGACCTGATTACATTCCATTGATGAGTTACCTCCGAGCCTATGTGCTAAAAATGAGATTTGAAATCTGAATCTAACGCTATCATCATCTATATGTAAAAGTAATTTAGTCCGTATGACGAATAGTTCATACAAAATATGTTAAACCAGGCTTAAAGCTACGGTCTAATGAAACCTTGCCGTTGTTGGGGGGATTAGTAGCGTCCGGCAACGCTACTGGACGCGAAGCTAAGGTAAATCCAAAGCTGATCATTACTGGAATAAAACATATGTAACAAGAATAAACTGGATAAATTAATATTAACACTCTAAAAACAAAACTGTTTCCATTTTTTAATGATAAGAGAGATATGAAAGGTCGTCATAACTTAGCAAAAGCCTTTTTCGTGATTTAGTCACAGACAGACGGATATAGACACTTAATAGTACTAGCTTTCCCGCGTTTTTTTCCTGTACTAAATTAGGAACCAAACAAAAGTTCATTCTACGAAAACTTACACAAAGCTTAGAATCAGAAACTTAAAAATATTGTTTTATGGCGTGTTTCCAAAACACAACTCTATTTTGACTTTGCCAAACTTAAGGCTATGAGATTTCAATGTTTAAGACGACTCCCATTTAGTTTCATACAACTTTAATTTTTGTAATATTACAAAAATGTAAAAAGAATATTAATTTTTCTTTTTTTTCCCGAGACTTTATATTACAATGGATTGGCATGATTTTTGTAAACGAATGGCTTATGAGTCGAAGAGTGACAAAGGCTACTTTTATCCCAATATCAGGTAAGTCCTGTGGGAAATCAGTAAATTGGAAAGGTATTGAGATTGAAGCTAGGGTTTGCGCAAAATGAGGGTGTTCATTAGTTCAATAAACAATCGTTTCTCCTATATTTTAGAAAATGATAAATATAAGGGATGATTTAAAAAGCTTTGAAAATACCATTACTATTGTAAAAATAACTATTTATCTTATCATCTTTGTATCAAATTTCGTCTAAACCGATTCAGTAAATTTTTAGTTATAATTTTTTTTCTCTTTATAATAACTATAAAAATTACACTACACGGATTATTTAAGGTTCCTTATTCTTTTTAACTTGAAAGTTTTAAGATCTGGAACAATGCTTAATGACTTCGATATTTTATATAGGTCAAGGCACAAAAGGAAAATTTAGACGCAGATTCTTTTATACATCTCAAGATTGAGAATATAATAAACGTAGAATTGTAATAATTCAGGTCATTTTCAATAACATTCATCTGTTAGGTACAATTATCCCCTACAATATTTGAGAGCGATTTTATGGTACCATGCTGTTGCAGGTCTAATTTTGGTGAACTTATAACAATTGAAAAATAATTGTCTATCTAATTTACTATATATATTATGGCTGAATACATGTAAATACAGTATTGTAATCAGTCTTTTTAAACGTCACACTGCTGGGCACGGGCCTCCCTTCAATATCAGACCATAGTCCACCACGCTGGCCTAGTGCGGGTTGGCGAACTTCACACGTCTTTCGAAAACTTGCTAGGATCTCACAGACATGCAGGTTTCTTCACGATGTTTTCTTTCACCGTAAGACAAGTCGTAATCTAGTTAAAAATAATTCGCACATGAAATATAAAAGGCGCGAGACCGGTATAATTTATCACTAATGATTAAAATAATTTATTTAGGCTTCATCGCAGTCGAGTAAAACATAAAATAATATATGCATGAAATTGTTAAAAATATATGATTAAATGCCGAATACAATAGATCATATGGCCAATGAAATAACGCAACGGTCGAAACGTTTGTTCTCACCGTACGTCACAGGCAGATGACATTTTGACCGCTGAATAAATGGAAACATCGTGTTGATGCAGAATGAATAAATGAAGATAAATGTGCTGTTTTTGTAAATCGTACTATCTGATTGAACCAGACGATAGCCATGTAAATATATTTCGTACCAAATATTGTATCAGCTGCCGAAGTTTTAATAAGTTAGGTTTTTTAACAAAGTTAGTATTTCATCCCTATCATGGATCATTAGAATAAAAATCAAAAAAATAATAATTTTGGCCAATATAAAATAAAAAGCGATTGACCTACGTTTTCATTTCTTTTTCTTTTTTTGAGCACTATACAGTTATTAATGTGTCTTTTCATTACTAACATAGATAATAAGTACTTACTACTTAGTAAATGTTCTTAAATACTGCTAATTGTAAAGGACCTTTTCTATATAAGAAGTATATATTGAAAAATAGTGAAGAATATGAATGTGAAGCATAAGTATATATTAGCAGCTATGAAAATAAATCGAAAAATGAAAAGACATCTTAAGAATTAATATATGAAATAGTAATTAAACTATGCACTATGCAGTTAATATATCTACCATCAGTGCACTTTTACGAGTTTTTTAAACTGACCTAAAAACTTTGCCTTATTATCATAAGCAAACGTACTGGGACTGACCAAGAGTTATTTTCATTTTGTAGCTGCGGTACACCGTACATTGGATAAAACAGTTTTAAAGTAAATTTTTGTTAAAAAATTTTCTCTGTCAAAACGGAATTTTATCACTACATATTATAAATGATTTTTATGCTGTTTTCACCAATAATAGAGTGGTCCTCGAGAAAGGTTTAAGTATATAACTAGCGGAACCCGCGACTTCTCTCGCTCTTAATCTCTTAATCTAACTATCTCTTAATCTAAACCCGAGAGAAGCGGGGGTGAATCGCTATGTATGTATAAAAACATAATAGCCTATAGTTACACTTTAGCTAATAGCGTAACCTATTAACATCGTTAATTCTCAAACCAAAGTCGTTATTATCGACACAAAGATCGAATTTATACTATTTAGAATTTTTAACTGTATGTCCGTCTGTAACCATATTACAAGACAACCTACATTATCATTATCAATATGAAAAATACATTTTACTCGAGGAAAATATTAAATCTCTGAGAAATTTGTCCTTAATAACTGATAAAAGGTCCCTCGGAAAAGAACCTAAGCGGAGCAAGAGTAAGTTAGTGAGCAATATAATAGTGGGTTACAATATTCCCCTAAACGTAATGTATACTTACTGAGATGAGTTAACGAGTTTTGACTTCGTAGCCTTATAAGTTTAGTTAGAATATTCAACTTCGATTTAGTTCAACAACTGCTATCACACCACAAATTAATCTTGTATAGAATTTAGATAACAGAATATATACACGTGTAACTTCGTAAATAGAAATTGGTCAATTATTTCGTGCTCGGGACCCCAAATAAAGCGGGTTTATATCACGGGTCTTGCACCTCTAATATTTTTATGTGCGAATCATTTCCTACACGATTACCGTGCGATAACTTGCATGTCTGAGACGACTATTTATGTTTGAATTTTGAAAGGAACCTAACCAGCAGCTAGATGTTAAAAAGGGCTTAATATATACATGCTTACATACATACATATATACATACATACATACATTTTATAAGTGGTAGTGCCATGCTTGTTACCTTCGGGTAGCAACCGAATGGGCCGGCACGCCCCGTATAGTTCATTAGTACCACTCTCTCACAGAAGACCGGCGTGAAGTGGCAGATATGCTGTCGCTTTTCGTCCGGTGAGTGAGAGTCCGGGAGGCCCACTCTCCTTCCCCCCCTCCCTCTTCCCTTCATCTTCCGCCTTCGTTCCACCCTCCCTCCCACTTCCCTCCCTTCTCCATCCCTCCCTTTCCTGAAAGGCCGGCATCGCATCTGCAAGCCTGGCTTGCAGATGTCCATGGGCGGAGGTGATCACTTTCCATCAGGTGAGCCTCCTGCTCGTTTGCCCCCTTTTTACCATAAAAAAAAATACATACATACATACATACATACATCAATTAATAATAAAAAACAAGTAAAAAACACACTCTAAAGGTAACATATTAAGAAGACTAAGTGAAGATCATCAACTGACATCTCACTTTTGCAGTATAAAATCTAACTAAATAAGTTCATATCAATCGAATGAGTTTTGAATGAGTTGAATCCATTAAGTATCTCGGTAATAGAGATAGCGCAAGTTTAAACAGTACGTATCCACTTTATCATATCGAATCCCCGAATAAATCAAAGGTTTCAGACACCTTCGATATATCATTGAATTCCCGATATATTCCCGATTCCATATTGCATATCTACGAGTACATAGGGCGGTGCATCGAAAACCATAGTAAAATTTATTGAGATTGTTAAATTAAATTAAAATCCTAAAATCCTATCTCGAACTCACAAACTTTATTAATAAAGTATCCTAAATTAAAAATAATAATTTTGCACGAGCGAAGCCGCGGCTTCCGCTAGCTATTAATATAAACCTTCCTCTTATATCACTCTATCTAATAGAAAAAACCGCATCAAAATCCGTTGCGTAGTTTTAAAGATCTAAGCATACAAAGGGACAGACAGACAGCGGGAAATGACTTTGTTTTATACTACGACGAGTATGTGATATGAGTGATATATCAACTTAAAATATGACCCTAATTAATATGAATAAGTGAGAAGAGCTAACTGCTAAAGAACTTGTCTTCGTGTTAGTTTGTTGAAGTGGAAAATATTTTTTATTTACGATTATTTTTTAATTACTTCATCAAAAATACTATAAAACGTTTTTTTAGAAAACTATTCAGAACTTATAAAAAATTCATAAAAATATAACATAAAATTATAACTTCTTTTACCAAAATTTGCCAAATCTTTTGCCAAAATTACGTTCAAAACATCGGAGAAAGCCTAATAAAACATTTTTAATTCTGAGACTTCATACTACAGAGTGCTATTCAACTCCCAACTTTTTAACTTCAACTTTCCAACTAAAAATGTTAGTTATTAAATAACTTCGACTAAAGCAGCCTTTTAAGTCTTTAGTCTGAAAAAATGTAATCCAAGTCATATTTGGCGTCGGCCCGACGGAATATTTGCTCTAGCCATTCTTCCCTTGAGTTTCATTTTTGTATAATATTTTACTTGGTCTTTGTTATAGTTGTATAACCGGTTTTGGGGCATTGTTAGAGTTTTAGAAGACGTATTAATGAAAGTATAATTATAATTTCTGGTTTAATGATGTCGTCATTACCATCTTATGTTGACATGAAGAGGATTAAAAAAGTGATTTGTTGATCATCGTGTCGGCAATACTCGCCTAGCATACTTACTATAATATAAATACCCATATTTATCTATCTTAATTTATTTTATGTGTATATAAACCAATTGTAACTAAAACGGCTGAACCGATTTTGATGATCCTTGGTTTGATAGATTTGTCTCCGTACCGGAAAATAGAATGACTTTTAAAGCTTTGAAAAAACTAAGATGGCTAATGCTGGCTAATATTTATTAAAGACTATCTAATATACCCTATATGGATACCCATCCTTTAGTTTAAGTTTTTTACAATTTTTCTTTTTTAGTATTAAAACCTTACGTGGACTTTAAGGAACATACAAAAAAATAAATTAGCCGAATTCATCCAGCCATTCTTGAGTTATGCGCTTACCAACACTCATTTTTTATACTCATTTATATAGATTATCTACTTAAAACGTACCTATGTAGTATTTTACACACCGCTGATATTAATTAAAATAAATAGAAAATCATATTATAAAGATAGTTTAATTTTTCATGTAGATTTAGTTGAAAACGCTCAAAATTCATTATCTACAGTACAATTGTTTCCCTTGCTCCCTTTGACGCGTAGGTATAAAAATAGCTGGAGGGTATCACAATTTACACACATGGTTGCTGATCAAACATTTACTTAGTGAGGCATGCGTGCTCATGCGAGCGAGCTGCGTCACGTTTTGATCCACCTTCACCGCTTATTTTTATAAATTATCGCTTATCCTACACCACAGAGTTAAAAAGAAGTGGTATAAGCTTGTATATTTTTATTTTTATTTCACTATAGATATTAAAATATTCAGATTTTTTTAAGGTCGTGAGAATATTGCAATTAAAATTATGATTTGTAGTAGGTTATTGATAAAAATAACGTGATTTTACTGAGGAATTTTATTTTATTTATTTTTATTCATAGATGAATAAAATTTTCAGTTCAGAGTAATAACTGATAGGTTTAACATGAAATGACTAATGAGTAAGATTTTCAATAGCCCAATACTAATTCAGTGCTTCATTATTATTCTCTTTATTTTCACACATTGAAAGAATATTAACTTGAACCCACTATATCCCTCTTTATATGTCTTGCTATTATGTTTTGTTACGTAAAATCTTTATTTTCAGTAACACGGCATTAATATGCTCTTTTACTAGGCTCTGAATTTAAAGCAGGAGGAATTTTGAATTTTTTTTGCTGAATTTTGAGGTATCCGGTCAAGCGACATAAAAAAAGATAAAACGAACTTTTCAGTAGAACAAACCCTTCCGGCGATTTGAAAGCTTACTTAGCTTAAAAGCTTTTCCGCCACATAATGAGCTAACAGCAGCTTTGGTACTAGAAACGTATTAGTATATCAGGTATTTTTAATTCCAATCATTTTGGTATGTAAAATTTAAAAGAGAGTCAATATCTAAAACATAATTTGTCGCTATATAAGATTTATTTATCCCAATGAAAAGGCAATAAACGCGCTATCAAAACAAAATGAAAAAGCGTCTATTTTTGTATACATATCCTACTATAGATACATAAAATAATAAAACATGTTTGGCGCAACTTGTAGTGACCCTACTTTCTTGCGCCAGCGTTCGCGGGTTGGAGTCCCGCTGGGGGCATTCATGTGTTAAACTCAGATGTTTGTACTCCAGTCATGGGTGTATTTATAATATGTATGTATTTAAACCTTATGTAGTATATCAACTATCTGATATCCGTAACACAAGCTTCCTTCGCATGTTACCAAGGAACCAGATGGGGCTGTGTGTATATTTTTAAATCCTTGGAAAATGATCCCCCAGATGGGTGTGTGCGGCCACTACTAACTACGAGCCTGTCCTGTGTGTAATAATGTCCCAACATGTCCTAACATAATTTTTGTTTGCTTACTGAAAAATAGGCTTTGTCTGCTATATTTTGTTTAAATTTTGTAGTAGCTGAAATTTTATCATTAACTGAAAGAACACGTAAAGTGTAATTAAATATGTGTAAAATAAACATTTATAAACAGAAAACCATTTAATTTATGGTCTTTAAAAATATCAAGGTACGAGTGTATTCAATTTACTGAAGTTTCCGAACCAATAGGTGTGAGAATCGATGATTCACTGATACAGATGAATGTAATACACAGTATCGTCTCGTCGTCGTACATATTAAATAGATTGCATGTGCTTGCGATATTTACAAAATATGAGACATTTTTATACTTACTTTTCACCTGTCTCTACTCGAGTATTACTATCAATTTTAGCATTTAAATTTAAAATAGAACAAACTTACGTCTATTATTAATTATTTCATCCTAATATTTTTCTTCTGAATTCACATAAAACTTGGACTATAGTTTATTCATTCAAGCATAGACCTTATAAGAGTGAAAAAAACAAGATCGAATAAGATAAGTTCATCCGTTTATTTGTTTAAAAGCTATCTTCAGATTTATCATATTATTTCCAATTGGCCTCATATATGGTATGATCTAGATTTTGCTCTTAGTGTCAAACATTTATAGATAAAGCTGTGACTTTAATGTTTATTTCTGACAAAAAATGTACTGTCGAAATAAGTAGCCGTCGAAAATGATCACATCCGCTATAGTTCTAGAAGTATCTCAACTACCAGAAGAACGTTAGGTTCCGGAAGAAGCGGAAAGCTCCAAAATATTACTGTTTCGCTTCAGACAAAACCTAATACAAGATGGAAATAAATTCTTTTGATTTTTTTTGTTATTAGTTTGGGATGAGATTCACCTAAAATATGAGGGGCGAGTCTTGGCACGTCTTCACCTTCCGGTATTCTTCGGTAGTTCCGCCTTGAGGATTTTTTCATTGATTGGCCATTCTACAAGCTTACTATAAAAATATTAATTATTATTACATTATAAACATAATTTGTAGAATAGAACAGAAATAAATAATTTCAGCGGTTTTCATCGCATATTGATATAACGTAAAACATTTTCCGTCCTGGTAACATTTAGAAACGCGTAATTATTTGTACATAAAATAGAATTTTAACTGGGTCGAATCTATACATTAAGTAATAATTAAAAAGCTACTAATTAAAAAAAACTAACATTAGTCATAATTTTCGATACAGAAGCCGAACCTATTTAGTCCAGTCATTATAGGGGGTTGACCTCAGAAATCGACATACCCAGTATATTATTACGTAAAAACTTGTATTTTGGCATCCTTAAACTGTTCTTAAAATTCACATATAATTGGATGGTCGCAAGTTTTAAAGTCAGGGGTCAAAGATCACAAACATTTTTTTTTATATTTTTTGCAAATATCTCGTTTTCTATGGGTTTTACGCTATTTGTATATATTATCAATATTGTAGAGAATTCAATTTTCTACAACTTTTGTTTTTGACATTTTTTTATACCTTGAACTGTTTTGGAGATAGAGGGCGTAGAGCGCGCAGTCAGAAAATTATCTGAGGTCAACTGGTAGTCTCGATCAAAAACTCTATATTAAGGTTAAAATTTATTACTAAATATATGATTATCATTTTTATTAACTTTTAGATTAAATTCAATCTGTCTAATAATTCTAAAATTTATCAATTCATCACTGAGAAATCTATTCAACGTAAGGACGGGCCCAAGCGAAACGAGGTTGACTCGCTAGTGTAGCTATACGTTTATATTCCCGATAATACAAAATGGCGTTGTTCGTTGAAAGGATAAAATGGTACAATACAACCGCAAAGTCAATTTTACAAATCACTTATGTACAAATTGTAATTTAATTTGAATTATCTGTGGAAAATATATACATGAATGATTTTGATATATTCAATATGAATTTGGCTTTACGTAAATACCTATTATAATTAAACACTGCTACTGTGTTACAATAATTAATGAGGAGTGGTAGTTATGTATTTCCATGTTATATTTTAAATTTGGTTTAACTACATAAAAAAGAGTAAACGATTAGTTTAAATATCTTACATATAAGATACTAGCATTTTCCGCGGCTTCGCACGCGTTCTAAAGGCCGGAAACCAATTTGTTTCTGAGTCGCACGGTATAAAAACTAACTCCCACCCTTGATGATTGATGCTCCGCTCTTATTGGTCGTAGCATGAAGAAATACAGCCTATAGCCTTCCTCGACAAACGGACTATACACTACAACTCAAAAATAATTTTTCAAATCGGACCAGTAGTTCCTGAGATTAGTGCGTTCAACCAAACAAACAAACAAACAAACAAACAAACAAACAAACAAACAAACAAACAAACAAACAACCAAACAAACAAACAAACAAAGTCTTCTGCTTTATAATATTAGTATAGATTTCCCCCGGAAAAAAACTCTTCTTTATGTTGATCCAAATAACCAGCTATCGTCATATCAAATTCCATCTAAATCTATAAAGCAGTTTTCTCTTGATGCGGTCACAGACATGATAACAAACTGACAAAAAATCTATAAACTGTAAATTCAGCCTCTGACTTGACTGATTAGGACTGAAAGGAATTTTGAAAGGACTTATAGTCCGGGAGGTAGTGTCAAATTTTTACGGTGATTTTGGCATGGACTCTATGAACTTATTTTGATAGTTAGTGTTGTGCCTTGTTAAAATTCCAGCTGACATAAATTATTATGATTATTGAATTATAATCTTTAATATATACAATTTTCAGCGTTGCCAAAATGCTACAAGGTTTTCTGATTTTTTGACATGTTCACATGATCAGCTAACATATTTTGACACTTTTTTTTGAGATCAACAATTTTATAAATTGTTTATAATTTTTCATCTTTGCCAAAATAGTCCAAGAACATTTTTTTACTATCAAGTTTCCGGGCATTTTCTCATCTTATGCCCCGGTTTTGGGCCAACTGACAATTTATTTATTAATAAGCGTTGGAACAACTGACTATACAAAAAAACAAAAGCCATGCCAAAATGCTCCGGTCAAATTTGACACTACCTCCCGGACTATTAGATATTGCTTAGTAAAAATTGAGAACCTTTTTTTTTGTGATCCCTAAATAGAGCATTCCGCTTAAGCAATTAATACTATGTTTGTGTGTTTTCACATTAAACATTATTTGTCATATTGCTGGACAGGCTGAACTAATTTGAATCAAATTTAGTACACAGAAAGTCATGACATAGGCTAAGTTATAAAACAAAAATTTAAAACTGATCACAAGCATTTAGATAATCAAGCGAAGCAAGAGTAAATCACTAGTAGTTCCATGAAACAAACGTTTTTCCACGTAAATACATTAAAACCTACAAACCATTATCTCTGACAAGTTAATTTAGCATAGCAAAGGAATACGTCACAGCCACATACATAAATATTATTCAGTATGAAAATAGGTTAGACATGAGTAATAACTATTTACTCCACGATGCCATATCATTAATAATAAGGGATTGGTTACACAAATATTTGTACTTTGCTGCTACTTTACCGAGTTAATTATTTTAGTATGTTTTTGTTCTTGACTAGAAATGGGCTTGTCTCTAGATTTAGAGCGAGTGAAGCCGCGGGATCCGCTAGTAATTATATATTAAAAAAACCGCATCAAAATCCGTTGCGTAGTTTTAAAGATCTAAGCATACATAGGGACAGACAGACGGTGGGAAGCGACTTTGTTTTATACTATGTAGTGATATCGAAAACCGCTTGACATATGTAGATGAGGCAAGGAGGTAGTTGTTAGTAAGTAGACGTCCGACGACGCTAAGAACGGATTTTGCAACATGGATTAAGGAGGTCTAAGGGCTTCCACAAATTTGTATGAATGTTCTTAATTTTTTGTGTATAAACTTTAAGTTTGTCAGGGTGCGAACCGAGCGAAGCGAGCGAGAGTCGCATTTACATATATTTTACAAATCCTGAAACACATGTTTCATTTGCAGCAATATATAAAACATTAATTTTTGATAGAAATTGTAACATTACAAATATTTACTGCTATTTTTCATCCCTTTTGGTTTGAAACGTAAACATTATCCCTCTTAAACTGTCTCCCATTAAAGTAATAGATGGTAAAATTTCAGATCCAGCGATGGTCTGGTTGTTAACAAATTTAATTTTATCGGTAAAATGATGTCATAAGTTATAGCGTGTGTAACTATTCTGTTGAAGGCTACATGATAGTATATTGATTTTTTTATGGAAAAACAAGCAATAGAAAGACTTGTCTATATAATATATACTAGCATTTCTCGCGGCTTCGCACGCGTTCTAAAGACCGGAAACCAAATTTTCTTTCTAAGTCACGCGGTATGAACTAAAGCCCACCCTTCCCGTTTTTGAAACATTTTTCATTGATACTCCGCTCCTAATAGTTGTAGCGTAATGTAATATAGCCTATAGCAATAGCCTTCCTCGATAAATAGACTATCCAAGACTACAAGAATTTTTCAAATCGAGCCAGTAGTTCCTGAGATTAGCGCGTTCAACCAAACAAACAAAAAAAAATCTTTAGTTTTATAATATTAGTATAGACAATAAAATTATTAACCGAATCTGTACAATAATTATTTTTAATTTTTAGAAAACCTTATTGAAATATCAAAATTATTTACAAAGACATATGATGAAAAAGAATCTATAGTTGTTATATGTTATAATATGTTTGTTTGTCTGTCTGAGACGGATTTTGATAACGATGATAGATGAATCAAATCCAGCATCAATATATTTTTTATAGCGGAAAATACGTTTTTTTAATAATAACTAGATATATTTTGAAAAAAACTTTCAAGCTGGTTTTTCGAATTGAAAATTATACATTGTCTTTGGATAAAAAAAAACTAATAATACAAAGAGCGAAAGAAAATAAAAACATAATACATTATTAACTCTTACTAATATACTATTAAAGTGTATAGCAATTATCAAACTAACAATTTTAGTTCACAAAAGTTCGCCAGCTGTTCTCTCAATAAATAAAAGCTTTTAAAGCTCATACAAGTGTTAACTATTAACAAACCGTGCAAGTTGCAAAATTGCTGAAAAGCGAAAGTTAGATGCAACAAAGTTTTTGACGTACCTATTAATTTTATCTCTTCAACCTTCAACTCCTCTCTTCGTATAAGTCGTATTAAGATATAATATAATGTATTATATTCAAAAAAATCTTACTTCGTAGTGACTCTGCTTTCTGCTTTCTTAAATACGAATATTTGTACCCAGTCAGGGGTTTACATTTATACTGTATTTTTTAAAAATTCATATATGCGTAGTATAGCAACTATCTGGTATTCGTAATACAAGCCTCGTTGCTTGCCTCTGAACTAGATAACGCTGTTGTAATACAGTCCCAACATATTTACTTAGTTCTTCTACTTCTTAATACTTCACTTTCATCAACTTTATGAAACCTCCTTTTAAAAATAAACATTCCTACGAAACCTTATAATTTTTATCAAAAAGTTAAATCAAACTTGAGTCAAAATTTTTGCTTTAAAAATTCTATTTTAGCTATTTTGAATGTTATTTTAATGAGGACAGTTTCAACTATAACTTAACAGTTAAATCTTCAACTCCGATAAGGTGAAGAACAAGTTCTTTATCATTATCAGCAGTGAGAATATATATGCCCTTGCGATTCTTAACAATGGAGAAAAATAATTAGAATCGCAAACGATGGCGAATATTTCCTTATTAGTTTTATTTTTAATATTTTCAATACAAAAATCGCCAAAGAAATAAAACATTGTATCAAATACAATGAAGGTATAAATAAATTGACAGATGTCAGTATATTTCTGTAGGGTCTTTCGTAAAAATCATCTCTTTTAAACTTAATACATCCACCTGCTAAGAATAACTTTTATATTTAGAACCAATCCTAAATTAAAACCTTTTAAAATCATTCAATTATAACAATATGGACTATATTGTCTGTCTTACTTAATCTGCGCGATTTATGACAATATCTATACTTGACCTCGAACCTTGGACCTCCGGATTCGAAGCCGTTTGTTTTACCAATATAAGTACGCATAGAGTGAAACAAAAAATCAATAGCTGTCAAAACACTCCGCAATCGAGAAAAGTTACTTACGCTTTTAAAATTATGTTTAATATCATTGATGCTGCGCAACCATTTTCCGCTTATTTCAGGCTGAGACAGTAATATTATGTGTGAACAAAATAATACCTTGTAGAAATTAATAAATAAATGACTTAAATATTGAGTTGAATCAAAAATATTCGTGAATCTACAAAAAATTTAAAAAATTTAAATTATAGGTAGAGTTTAATCTACGTTAAAAGGACTTTGAAGCCATGATAACAAAAAAATGAAAAGAATTTTTCCATGGACATTTACGGTTCTAAGTGTGACGAAACACAACCGAAATCACAGACTAAAACTAGTATATACGATGAAAAGTATACGACTTACAGGTACATTCGTTCTAAAACCGATTTCAGTTTAAAGCGTATGACAATCTGAAACATAACGTTGTACTAAAACACAGTGCAACGAGCGCGAGCCAAGCAATAAATCCATGTGAAGCGTCAATATGGAATACTATACGCGATTTCTATGTACGATTTATATTTTCGCATCTTCTTACACATATAGATATTTCTCACATTATAATCACTACATATTATAAAACGAAGTCCTCCGCCGCGTCTATTTGTCTGTCGGTTCGCGATAAACTCAAAAACTACTGCACCGATTTTGATGTTGTTGTGTTCAATGGATAGAGTGGTTTTCGAGGAAGATTGTGAAACATAATTTGTCAAGTTTTTGTATACTTTTACTAACAGAACGCGCGGCTTCGCTCGCGCTAATAATATATCGCTCTACATAAACATAAATATATGGATTTGTGAAGTTTGTATGTGTGTATGTTTATCATTTGTTATAAAATTGTCGGAAAGCTTTGGATGGATACATATATTTAAATAAATAATAATAATTAATAATCTGGATCGACTTGCGCGGCAATCGGTACACGCATAAAGCGCTGCTCGCTTTTCTGTGTACTTAGATTATAAGTTAAAAATAAGGATTTTTATGTATTGTTTTTCTAAATAATAATAATAATAATAGAACGAGCTATTATGTTGATGTTGATGATGATGATGTGGGGACATTAACAAAGCACTATCAAGTTCCATGGTAAGCTACGAGGCTTGTGTTATGGATATGGATACCTTACACATATATAACTTTAAATACATACATGTTATAAATATAAACCCATGACTAGAGTTCCAACATTCGTGCTCATCACACAAAAGAATGCTCTAAGCGGGACTTGTCCGTTGGCACAGCATGTAAGGTCATTACACACTATCGAATAGACAGTATTTAATATAATTATTTTGCATAAGAAAAAACCTTAAAATTATATAATTACAGAAAAGTTGAGGACAACGGTGGACTTATCTCTAATTGGGATTTCTTCAGTCAACCTATGTTGTCAGAAAGATTGTCACTAAGCAAGTTAAAAAAGTGCAAGTTCATTAAAAAATAGTACATAAAAGGCAGAAACCACAAACAATCATATAAACATAGATTAATGTTAAAATGAAATATTATGTACCTTTTTTTCGTACTGGTTTCAAATATCAGATTGATGTCTTCCCGACTGATTACGGCCAAGACTAGCCATCAGCGCGGGAGATGTGTATGCGCAGACACAAGTGCACTCTCTATTCCTTTTCACTCTCATATTTCGTTGGGTCGACTACTCGACATGACCGTGAGAGTCAAGGCGCAGGATCGATGGCTTTACGTGTTCTTCGTGGCCTGGGGGTAAACCACGGCCAACTTCCCAACTCCGGTCTGTCACTGAGAAACAGAAAGACTTAATAACTAAACCTGGCCCAACCCGGGACTTGAACCCAGGACATTCACAGGTCAGACAGTCAAAAAATTTGACTATTTGAAGAATTTGACTAAAAATATCATCTCAGCCAAGCAGTCCCCAAACTATTACAAATGCCAATAGAAAAATGGATCTCTCGGTGTTATTAAAACTTGGTATCAATGTAAATCAGTTGGCATATCAACAAACTAAGCTGCCTGAACCACTGTATTCCTGTTCAAACTTGAATATATCGCCTACAAATTCTAAGTAAACAGCCTATGTTATGACCTCAAACATAGAATTAATGAAGCCAAACAGTAAGCAAAATATAAATAGAATATTATACGTAAATAAAATTATAACCAAAAAATTCCTTAACAAAAGCTACAATAAAATGTCCTAGCTTTCATCTAAAACGTATACATTTTCATGAAGCAAATATATTTTTCCTTTTTCTTTTCTTTCGAATTGAAATCAGTTATTGTACGTGCGTGCCGATTTCTTAACTATGCCCATTTAAACCCGTATATTATCGTTTGCTGGTTAGGTGTGATTTCTTGGGAAAAAGAAATTTCTAAAAAATAATAAGTACAGTACATAGGTATATAGCATACACTCTAGTTATACGTATATTAAAATACTAGCAATTACCGCGGCTCCGTACGCTTTCTTATCACTATTTAAAAATAGAGATTTGTACTAGAACGATGAGGGTAATAATTATTTTTTATTAAAATACATGAAAAATTAAAAATAAGCGGAATAAAAATAGATTACAACCTATTATCATTTCTTCTTCATTCTAACCTAACCTACAAAATGTATACAAAAAAACAAAATCATAAAAATCGATCAAGCCATTTCGGACAAACACAGTGACGCGAGATTTTTATGTATTAGAAAAATGAACGTCCAATAAAACTTAGAAAAAATCAACTTTCTCTGGACTTTTATTGGATTTTTGAAAATTTTAATACAAAAAAATATTGAATTTAAATGTAACCAAATGTTCGAAGACAACTTATATAATTACGCCCTTGATTTTTGATTCCCGATGCTTCAAATGCTTTTTGTTCCTTAAACAGCAATCATGGTCATGGGAGACACTAACTTTCCTCTCCAAAAATCAAAATATAACCGCAAAAAATCTGAAAACAAAGTTTTATAGTTTCCCTTACACTAAAGAGCTCTCAACTCTTAAAAAGTAAGTGTCATTTTACATCACCCTTGTGAAGACAGTAGCGAGACGGAGCGTTAGTGTAAGATTATAATATGCAGACCTTTCACGAAGCAAATAAACACACGTGTAAAAATAAAATATCAGTACATACCTATATAAAATTGAACTTTCTGTTTTTAATTTCAAATTTATAGCTTTTAAAAATATATTTTTAATTTTTTTCTGTCTGTCTGTCAGGTTGTTCCGGCTAATCTCTGAAACAGCTGAACTGATTTTGACGGGACTTTCACTCGCAGGTAGCTAATGTTATGAGGAGTAACATAGGCTATTTATTTATTACAAAATAATAGTAATCGTTTAATTTATTTTATCTTACGCCAAGCGAAGCGGATCGGGTTTGCTTTGTATGAATTATATAGTTCGTATGTACTTTACAAAGTTAATATGACATGGAAAACAGCAGGGTGCACAATTCGTACTAGCATTGTAACTTACTTGCGGCCTCATCAAGCGTTTCACTATAACGACCTTTATACCACTACTATTTGAAATTTCGATTAAAATGTGGATAGAAATCTTCTCTAGAAGAATACATTTTTTATCTTATTCGTTTATTATCATAGGATAACCTATATTTTATTACTAAGCGGATATCAATTCTAATCCATACTTATTTTAATATTATAAATGTCAAAGTGTGTTTATTGTTTGTTTGTTTATTTGTTTGTCGTTGTCACGTCGGAAGATAATGAGAAATTTGCGCGATTTTTGGTGTGGACATAGTTGGAGGGCTTAAAAATGATATAGGTCACTTATACCGCGGGAAATTATATCATTCCCGAGGGAAAATACTTTATAACGCACATACATACTCACATCAACTAATCATACCTATTTATTATTAGTCTATTGCATGCTGACCGTTTAAACATGCTTAAGGGAAAACCTAAGCAAAGCGAGGGTGATTATCTAATTAATTTATATTTCGATATATTTGTGAATTCCCACTATCTATAATTATAAGATATTTTCGGTTCGAGTGTAAAGTGAGTAACATTAGTAGCACACAGAATCTATGTCGAGTGGGCATCCACTCTGGTTTACGTTCTCAACCCGCGATACTACACGAATGGCCGGGCAAAGAGCGGCAGCTTTGTTCCGCGTATTCCTTGCTATTATTGTATGTACCTTCACGCTTTCTGCCTCGTTGAACTAGTGGTTAGTTTATATCACTCCAATTTACAAGAACTTGGATGCCAGTCTTATATCGTGCTTAAATTATTATGGAGACTACAAAAAGATTCAAAAGCTACTCAGAAAGATTTGATTTTGTATCTATTGTTTACAACTGTTCAGAATCCCATCAGTCCAGAGTTTGAGTCTCGGATCTCAAGCACGGTTACTAGATTTTTCTGCAAATTTAATGTAATAGTAAATTCAGTTCTGTGGCTGATCTCTAACTGGTAGAGTCGAAAAGAAATCTCATTAGAGTATGAAAGCTAAACTTCTGAATCATAATTTATTATCTTCTGCATAGATGGCTAGTCTAATTGAGATTGGCTTCTGTAGAACCAATCGGTAAACAGTATATTGTATGAATAATAAGTGTTTATTCTCTATTATAAGTACATACTTTTTTGAAAGAAAACAGATGAGCCCTACAACCCTTCAGAGCAGGACTGTGTTGATGTTCGAGCTTTTAAAGTTCGTTTAACTTCATTGATATGAATTGTAAAATAAAATTATGTGAGGGAACTGTAACTAGATCTAAGCATACATAGGGATAGACAGACAGCGGGAAGCGACTTTGCTTTATACTAAGTATGTAGTGATAGCTTAAGGTTCTAATTATGTAAACTTAACTAGATCTAGAAACCTAAACACCCTTTTAATATAATTTTAAGCGAAAGATATATCATTTTAAGTATCTCTTCAACAGATTTAACGTAACTTTTAACAAAATATTTAAATGTAATTGCTTTAAAAGGAACATAAATATCAAAAGACTTTTTAAATGAGAAAGCTTTTTGCGTACCATTTTAGGCATAATCGTTAGGCTGTAACATCTGAGCCCACTAAGTTAACTTCGCTTGAAAATAATGAATGCATTATTATGTAGGAAGTTACCTAAGCATTTTAATGTATTGTATATACATTTTCTTTGTTCAAAACGTGCCAGTTGGTTTTTATACGAATAATAATGATGTAAATGATATAATAGGGTAAGCTACACTGGCTTTTCCATCGTTCTTTAAGACTTGACACCCCCAAAATATTGTTTTCATACTTTACCACCCATTTTCACCCCATTAGAGATATAAAGAATTTCTTACCTATGTAATTATTTTAAAGTCCTAGTAGGTCTAATGGCTACAAATTCAGTTATTTAGGTTCGAGGCCTGGGTCGAGCCAAATATAGTCTGAGTAGTAGAGAGCCCAGAACTAGAAAGATTTTAGTATATCACCCAAGTACCCCACTCTGACCTCTTAACTCTCAACGACCGTGCCAAATTATCGAATTGAGAGTGGAAGGAATAGAGAGCGCATTTGTGTCTACGCTAACAGTAGCGAGCTATAATATTTCCTGCGAAAATTGCTAGTCTCATTGAGATTATTCGCCGTGACCAGAATCGATCAGGAAACATTAAAGAAATATGCTTTTTAGCAAGCAGTTTAGCCTTGAAGGAATAAGCCATATTAAGGAATATATTATTCCTTCCATAGGTATAAAATATGCTTTAAATAATAATTGGGAAAGTAACGAGACGAGTAAAAATTAATGAATAAGCTTATTTATTTACAGTACATCACAAAATATCGATTCTGCGATTCGAACCAAGAAAACGTGAAACAAAGGTGGTTTCCACTTGCTAGTGATTTTCGTAAAACAGGACTTGAGAATAATGAGGAGTAAAAGATAAGGTTCTCTTGTCAGGTGTTTTCAGATTATTTTTCTTACGGTAAGTTTGTAAGTTTTTAAGTCCGAAAAAGCTTATAAAATTTTGTTAACTAAGTGCTATGTTTTCTACTAACGATGAAATCTTAGTATGCAAATTAATGGGTAATAATTACGCTCTAACAACTTAAATAAACCCCATATACCCTTAAATAGCGAATTATTTCTATAACTCCCTTTGAAAAGGTCCTGAAAAGGCTACTGGTATGTAATACTCGTAAATATTATTTTGCAAAGATAAAGCATGAAAGCTCACTAAATATTGTAAAGAATATCAGATAATATAACATATTTTGTGTGCTTAGGCGTAAACTTTGATAAGGGTGAAACGGTTGTAACCTACGTCCAACAATGCTGATAACGTAGGTTTTCCTTATCAATTTATGTAATATGAAATAAATTTATGTATGTATTTATGTATACATTAGTAGGTAGTATTTGTTTAACAAATATTGATTTTTAATAATAAAGCGGAACTAATATAAATTATAATTAGTTATTACCTAAAAATAACACCGACTGCGAAATAATTTTAAATATAGGTACCTCTAGATAATCAAAAACTTAAATGAAATCGATACAAATTATTAAAAAAGGTGAAGATAAATTAATAATTATAATGTGTGTAATAAATATCTAATTATGTTTACCTATAGACGAATTTCCACAACTTTACGAACACAAAATTAGTTTGTTTCAAAAGTTGTACATTACATACACTCTTTGTCTCTCCAATAATATTCAGTAAACCCTTTAGACTATAAAATGTTTAAACACATACATCCATTTTATAATCCAAAAACATTACCCTCCAGTCCTTAGTTGGTTAACTGGACAAAATTTCCCCTTACAAATTTCTCTACAGAATGAATGAAGCAAATTATGACCTATTTATCGACGCGTGACTCCAAAACGAACGTGCTTTTCAGGTACAGACGGTTAAGTATGAATAAGAAGGAAGAGGAAAGCTTTTTAAAATATACAAACTAATGGTATTAAAATTAGCTTAGAAATATGCCTCTATACATATCATGACTTAAAATGTTTTCTTTAATGTAATATGTAGATAATTTTGTTGCTTTTTTCTGACTTTTAGAACGTTAATTGAGTAGAACTTACCTCATAAATATAATGATTCCTGGAAATACTTTTTTTGTTTGATATTATTTGATTTGTCTAATGCCTGTCTTACCTTAAAAGCAATAAAATACATGTTGCGGTAAACTAATGACGTATAAACTTAAAAAAGTTATCACAAAAAAAACTATTTTTTCGAGTATTTTACCACTTACAACTTTCTTTTTACTACATTATATATCGTAAACTTAGAAGATCTTTATGTATTATATATACAAATTTACTAAACTAGAACCTACAGAGTAAAGCTGCTCTTTCTATAGCTACATATTGAACTATACTTCGCTCATCTACACATAAGAAAATCTTTTACAGTATTCAAAGCAACATGTTGACCCCAAAATTTAATTAAACCCTCTTAAAGCCGCATACTTGCACAGATGAGGGGAAACCCCGCTAATGATTATAACATAGCTAGGAAACCACAGAATTCGTCACATAATATATCCATAAATATAAATATGTTGGGACATTATTACACAAAGCGCCAGGTACGATGGAGGCTTGTGTTACGGATACCAGATAGTTGATATACTGCATATATAAGTTTAAATACATATTATAAATATAAACACCCATGACTGGAGTACAAACATCCGTGATTAACAAATGAATGCCCCCAGCGGGACTCGAATCCACGACCGCAGGCGCAAGAAAGGAGGGTCACTACAAACTTCGGCAAACGTGTCGTCAAACCCATGTTTATCTCAAAGGCATTTGAAGGCAATATGTATATAGACAATATTTACTAAGCGGAAAGTTACTCAGGACATATCTGACAGATACTGTGAAAATGTGTGTCAAGAAGCGATGAATCGATAACAATAATTTGCATAGATATATGTATGTAGTTTATTGACTGAAACAGGAATAGGGTATTATATAAAATCACATTTTAAAATTCGCTTATTTCGTTCGTCGCGACAGAAGTCATGATACGTCCTATGACAAATATGTCGTGATAGAAAAATGCATAATGTAAGATCAGAAAAATGGGTGCGCTTTCTGTTTGTCTCCCATATTCCAGTGGAAACATTACAAGTGTAAACTCTGCGACAGGATGGTCTTCCAATTACACGTTATTACACATTAAATAATATGTATTCGTCTATTCTTATTATAATTATTATAGCATATATTACCAGCAATACTTTCAACAGCAATTACATTATTCAATCTATACTGTCCGAAGTAATGAATCGAAATGTGTCACTCACCGATTAAACAGAACTTATAAAACCTTATCCCACCCATTTTACAGCGCCATCAGGTAGTCAATACAACTCCCAATAAAGTAAATTGATAATAGAATAAAAATAGTCAATACCAGTCCATATTCATTATCCATTAAATACATAGAAGTTAACACTAGTAATCAAATATTATCATGATAATCATAATAGTATGGTACATAAGAAAAACACACTTTATAAAGTTATTGGCTGTTTGTCGTCTGTGTACATATATTTGTCTCTTTCTTTGTACCGGCTAATCTCCAAAAATCCGGCTGGCGATCCAGCCGTTTATAATTCTATCCGATGATAGGACTATCGCTGATGTTATAAGGAGTAACTTCGACTAATTTTACTTTAGAACAAGATTTAGGGTTCCGCTCAAAATAATAAAAACGTATTTAGAGAAAAACCCGAGTGATGCGTCGCTAATATAAAATAAAATAGCAATTTAAATTAATATTAAATAATAATTCTAATCTAACTATACTACTCGTATAAATAGATATAGTTTTCCGAAAAAAAAACAATACGTTATTTACATTTAATATACACCGATTATTCGTTATCGATTTCTTATTAAATATAGATTCGTCGGGTCACGACCTAATACTCGTATTAATAGGTCACTTAGAAATATAATCGTGAATAGCAAAAACTTGATGGATTTTTTTACTATCATTTTATGATCAATTATGAAAATTTTATTTTAGATATTTACATATCAGGAACAATCCTTAAGGTGTTGAGAATACATAATATTTTTGTAAAATTTTATACTAAAATTTGCTGTAGAAAAGAAAAACTGAATTCCTTCTGTTGAAGTCAGTCAAATACTGTAACGTACATAAATAAATAAATAAATATGTTGTTTTAAACTATTAATATCTATTGAAAAATTCCATGTACCAAATTCTCTACATTCATTTGTTTACTTTGAAATCCATACGAAATAGAAGTTAAACGAATTATCCTGGCTTTACTCTCATGAAAAACGGAAAACAGATAGAGATCTGGAGAAAGTTCAAATCCATTCTCATGCTACAATCAAATTTTTGTTAAATTACTTCAAAATATGTTCAGCATTTTAATAAAAAAAGTAATAAACTGAGAGTTAGTTTTCTACTCGTATTTACAATATTAGTTATTAAATTTGCAAGCCCGTAATAAATTGTGAATAACATTTTCATTTCTTTGGACGACATTGATTGATGGGATGTGGCAATGAATTGATTTTGCTATCGGTCATCCAGATTGCGAAACCTTCAGAGGTTGTATCCGCCTATTTGACGTTTTTGTAATAACCAATCTATTTATTTAACTGACATAGAATAAAAAGGTTCTCTTTTACTATCATAATAATGTTATTTTACAATTTATTGTCATTGACATTTTTATATTTATTTTAAGAATAATAGTTAGAATGAAATTAGTGTGTAGGAAGACTTTTGGGCACCTTTTTTTAAGTTGGGTAATGCCTTTTTACACCATACACATACCTATATCATACAGTATAAATATAGCTATAAAAACGAGTACTGCCCACGAAGTCATATTAGAATTAAGAACCAAATTAATAAATTGACCATTAAAAATACATTTCATTGATGACATTACATTTCTTACATGTTGGTACTATATCAGAAAGGACTTGCAGCAAAAGTAGTAGCATATATGCACATATAAAATATTTGCATGTATAATAGTATGTATGTCGTAGAGTAATGAAGATATTAGGAATTTCACAAAATCACGGAAGATGACGAATATTATTGTTAGCTACGAGTTCTTATTGTTTTATCCAGCAACATTTCTAATTTTACTAGATTTAGTCTAGAAACGACATATCACGGGAGTTTTATTAGTATTTTTTAATATCCCTAACATTTCTAGTAAGACGTAACTAACAATATTTATCATCTTCCGTGAATTTATGGTATCCCTAGGGATTTCGCGAAATTCCTACTATAATCATTTCCCTACGACATTAATTATATTTTTACCAATATTCAAAAATTTTATTTAACATAAATTATATTAAATCTAGACTATATGAAGCCATGTTCAAAATAACGCGTATCTTATATTGCTGTGACCTAAACGAGAATTTTTATCTAAATATTTTCTTCTTTTTTCTTTTACACTTTCCTTAAAGATAAGCGCGAAGCTTTGTTTCACCGAATAACGGAATAGACCATCTTGTATAATAGGATGGTATTTTTACGCTTTTTGACCGACTTCAAAATGAGAGATACTCAATCCGAATATATTTTTTTTGCACACGATGTTGTAAAGTGATTATATATAACTCTTAATTAAAATATTACGTTATTACAAATATTTGACGACACGTTTGGCTTTGTTCGTAGTGGCCATACTTGCTGTGTTAGCCGTCGTGGGTTCGAGTCCCACTAGGTTTCGTGAGCACAAATTTATACCTACTCCAGTCATGGGTGTTTATTATTATATGTATGTATTAAAAGTAATACATGTGTAGTGTATCAACTATCGGGTATCCGTAACACAAGCCTCGGAAATCGATGGCGCTGTATCAATAATGACCCAACATATAACATTTCTTACTGAACACCATCCATGAGTTTACCATTAGTTCGGAAACAAGAAAACTCAGAAATTAGAAGAACTGGAGAATAGACTCGACGAGACTAACATTATTTCTTTTCTTTTTCATAGTAAAGTAAATTACAAATTATAAAAAGTCAAAAAAATTGAAGTAGTCTGAACACTGAACTAAGATGAAAAGTCATACATAAATGCCGATATATAAATGGGTTATAGTAGACTGTGTACATACATTCTCCATTTTAAAACCTATTTTAAATATCAAATTTTAAAGCAAATGTGCATATTTTTCCACATTTCTAATTCCACTGCATCAAAATATCATTATTGGATTTTTTTATATATGTGTTGGGACATTATTACATACAGCGCTATCTAGTTCCATGTTAAGCTACGAGACTTGTGTTATGGATACCAGATAGTTGATGGAATACACAAAATATATAACATCAAAAAAAACATATTATAACAATAAACACCCGGGATATATTATAATAATAACAACTGGAGTACAAACATTCGTGTTCAACAAATGGATGCCTCCAGCAGGACTCGGACCCGCGAGCACTGGCGCAGCAAGTAGGGTCACTACAAACTGAGCCAAACGTGCCGTCGAATTATCTAAATCAAATATTAAAAACGTGCAAAATCGCAGACATACGCTAGTATTTTTCTATACTTATATAAAAGAGATTTTACATTCCTTATTTACTTTATTTGTTTAAGTGCTATACATTCTTAATTTTCATTTCCCAAACCGACAAGGCAGTCAATAAAATATTTTATTTCCAACGCTGCACTCCGCTGAAGCTCATAAATTTCTCTATCCTTAATGGAAACTGTAAAGTTTACACAAGAGAGCGCATTGCTTTTGCTTCTGAAAAGTAATTGCCATGTGTGTCACACTAGGTTGTATAACGAATTGATTAAAACTGTAGAAACTTTAATAGAACCCCTAAATCTATTTTCAAAACAAGTTAACCCCTTAATTAGTATATGCAACTACCATCAGCATACATGCAGGTATTTATGTAGTACTCGCCAAATAATGAATCCTGTACTACCTACAAACCACACAGAACCTCTCAGTCTTAATCAGGTCGCATGATCTCTTTAGCACATCACCACTACGCCCCGATGGTAGATCTCTTTAATCAGCCCAGACATCCAAGGGTTTGCTTTCACAGTATATTCCGCTACCAGAAAAGTAGTAGCAACCCTCATGGCGCACCTAACGAAGTTGGCCACCTCCCAGTGCCAGACCCAGACCTTATCTTTATGTACCCTCTAGATATGGAACCCTAAAAACAAGTGTATTTGTGCTTACTTTAAATTATAAAATAAATAAAATAAATCTGATTTGGTAGAAAAAATATTCTAACTTTAAATTATAATGTAATTCATATAATGAATCTTGGCGAGCTATATAATTAAAATAATGAAAGGCTGTTTGTTAGTATGTGTACCATTTTAAAACGTCTGGTTTGACTGTTTTTCACCTAAAAATTAAGGAAGATCTATGTTTTCGTCTCTATGTATTATGTTTACAACTGTCTATAAAAATACTGTAAAAATACTTAACTTTAAATGCTACGGTATCACTACATAGTATAAAATAATGTCACCTTCCGTCTGCCTGTCCCTATGTACGCTTAGATCTTTAAGACTGCGCAACGGATTTTGATGCGGTTTTTTTTATAAATAGAGTGATTCAAGAGGAATGTTTTAGTATTAAATATGTAGTATGTACCTATGTAGTTTTATATGTAATTTGTCAAGTTTATGTATACATTTATTAGCGGAACCCGCGGCTTCGCTCGCGCTAAAGGGACACGCTAGGGACGAGCCCGAGCGAAGCGAAATAAAAGGTTAAATCTCTTTATTTATAATTTTTGTACAGTCTCAAACATTTGAAATAGTAACTATTGAAATTTGGATGAGGCAATGTTTGCCGAATCAGCCAGCAATGAATAAAAGATGAGGTACTCTCAAACTTTAGTTAAGTTTCTTAAAAGATTACTCAAATAACAAAAATAACAAAAAAGATAAAGTTTTAAATATTTTATTATACTTAATTATTACATTAAATAGTTGGAATGTAATGTATAATTGTATGAATGTACGTCATTACATACAAGATTTACTGCTGGATAAAAAACAATCTGTTGACAAAAAGTGAAAAGGTATTGTTTTGTATAAGATAGTGGCAGCCCAGTGGTAACGCGTTCATATGGATAACCGAGTGATGCGGGTTTAAATCCGGGTCTCGCACCTCTGATATTTTCATATGCGAATCATTTCTATTTCCTGTCTTAGGACGGAGATAAACATCGTAAGGAAACCTGAGAAAACCTAGAAAGTTTTCGAAAGACATGTGAAGTCCGCCACCTTGCACTTGCCCGGCGTGGTGGGCTATGGCCTGATCGTCTCGTATTAAGGAGTTCTTATCACTGGGACGTTAAAAAAAGGCTAAATACATACACACATTTTTCAATAATTATTTATGAAATTTAAGCATTCACAAATTTTACCGAATTATCCTAAACGAACCCACGTAATTGTTATTTTGTCCCGCAACTCGGCAATAAAGCTGTCGCGGCCCACTATTTGCATACTAACGTAATTAATCTGACCACTTTATGCGCGCAAAGTATGAATATATCTCTCATGAATTTCATTAACAAAAATTATATTTATTCTAAAACTATTAAATTAACAAAGAACAAGGCAACCGTTATACATTCTCTCTAAATCTATACTAATATTATAAAGAAGTAAAGTTTGTATATTTGTTAAATTGTAAGGGGTAATCTCGGGATCTACTGAACCGATTTTAAAAATTCTTTCACCAATAGAAAGCCACATTATTGCTGAGTGTCATAGGTTATATAAAAAACCGAAAAATAAAAAGGCTTTTACGTGGTAGTCCGTTTTGCAAAGTGAATCGGAGAAAAAACGGTCGAATGAAAGCGTTTCTTACGAACGCTGCCTTAACTATGAAATATATATTTTTGAGTTCTAGAAAAAAGATGTGGAGCTTGAAAATGCCTACAAAAAAGTCAACGACAGCATATGTCTAGCTTTTATATTTAAGTTACAAAAAGTAGTTTTTTTAATATTAGTATAGATAATTTAATTTTTAATATTAATAAAATAATTTAAATTATTTAAACACTCTGTATTAAAAAAGGATTATTAACATTATGCCCAACGAAGTGGGCACGGGTCAGCTAGTGTTATTAATAAATTAGAGTGTCTGAGTTGAATCTACATTATATATTTATTGGAAATTCTTATTGACATAGTCATCATTAGGCTAAATCCATAGATTTTTAGAATTTTTGTCAGTCTATCTGTCTATGTGCCTGAGTACGCGTCACGAGAAAACCACTCGACAGATTTCGATGAAATGAAATTATTGTACGAAAATAACTAGTTCCAGATCAACATATAGTACTTACTACTATACTACTTACCTTGGGAATGATGTGATCGCCGCCAGGCTATTTCAACATATAGAATTATTGTTAATATGCAATTTAATTTAAAAAAAAAAGAATGAGATTAAGATAAAAAAAAATATTAGTCCCGCTGAGTTTCTTTCGCCAGTTCTTCTCAGGTCAGAGGTTTCTTCTTTCCGAACTGGTGGTAGACTCATGACGTTCAGTAAGAAATTGTAACAATTTTTATGCTGAATAAAATATTTTGATTTGATTTGATTTGACTAAACCTAGGAAAAACCTCGTGCCAAGGATGTGGCGTTTATTGTTATTTAAAAAAGAAAATACCTGTTGTAAGATAAATAAATAAATTCTCCGTTTTTTTATCCATTTTATAAAATGAGTTATTTGAATCCTAAAAGTGTAGAATAACTTTTAACAAAAACTGCGGTCGGAGAACGTTTATTGACTTGGCGTTCCACCAAATCTAGTTAAGTTTGTCATTTACCTTCATTTTTATTGCTCCAATGCAAGAATAATTGTCTGATAAGGGATTTTTGTTCGCCAACCCGACTTACGTTTTGAAGGGTACTTGCCCAGCTGTGGACTGTTAAAAAGGGCTGAATACATCACTTAAATACTCTATGGACCATTAATATAATTATACAAATAAACAGAACAAAGCGAAATGTTTGTATTACATACTACGTAGCTAATTTCCAGTGCCATAGTCAGTAGTAATTGGCACGCGTCGAGGGACACCGTTTGCCTAATGTTAACAGATGCATGCACAAACTGAATGTTACTGAGACGCTTCTCAGAATCCATTATGTACTCTTGCATAGCTATGATATAATATCCTGTTTAAAAGAGATGATCGAGATCTGTATATCCTATTACTACAACTCCATTTTAGAGGTGGTAATAATGTAAAATCTTTACAAATTTAGATTGCTATATCGGTATAGCAGGTAGTGGTAGCCCAGTGGTCATACGTTTGCTTGGATAATCAAGTGAAGCGGGCTCAAATCTCGGATCTTGTATTTTTGGTGATTTCACACTTTACCAGCTTCAATGACAAGGATCGTAATCTCCCCAGTATTGGCTAGGTCGTGTCGTGTGACTCTAAAAATTACTTAATTATAGTAATTTTAAATTCCCGCTCATTTTGTCTAACTTAAAATAATTATATAAAGTCAAAATTTGAAAGTACGTTCTAAGAAAATTATATGATAATAATCAACGTTGTTTTCAGATAAAATATATTTATCCTACTAATTAAAGCTTATTAAATCTTCGTATTAGGATCGGGCACTTTCTAATTATGTATAAAATCAAGAAAGAAAGGAAAATACAGATTCTCCCTCAGACTCAGAATGTTAGTGTTAGGTACAGTTCTCGAGGCATAAGCTCAGCTTTGCATTTGTGTGAGTGCAGTGTACGGATAGGCACGACGATACGGATAGACGTTGCGAGGTTGGTTTAAACCTGTTTTAACTGATTTTTTATGCGCGGCTATTGGCTTTTAGCTATCACTCACACAAATGCAAAGCTGAGCTTATGCCTCAAGAACTGTATCTGATATTAACGTCATATAAATATTCACACCATGGAAAACTAATAGTTGCTAGCTAAGAAACTATAACAAAATTTTGAATTTTTGTCTGTCTGTCTGTGACCACGTCACGAGAGAGACACTAGAGAGATTTTGATGTAATTTGGAACGACGATGATCAACATATAGGATAAAGGTACTTTTTACTACGAGACAATATCTAATTTCTAAGAAAACTATACGTACAACATCTTAATATAAATAATAATATTAAATTAGTAATGTTGTATACGATCGACTAACGATTTGGACTAACTTTGTAATTTTGACAAGGTTATTACTATTTAAATTTACAAGTAAACAAATCTTTTCTAAAAAAACATCTTTCCTAGCGAAGCCGGCCTACCAGGTGCTCTACTAAAGTAGTGAACTATATGACGACAATAAAGCCTCACAATTTATTAAAAGAGATTTCAACAGCCTATTTATATGCGTAAAATCACATGGGGTTCGTGGAATACATTTTCTGGGAAAATATGCTTCACTATCATAATTACACGATGAAATATTGCCGGTATAAAAGATTTATATCATTAAAAATTCATGTTCATTAATTTTATAATGTAGATTTTTCATCTCTTATGTTAATAGTGTGCCAAGCCGCAGTTTCGAATAATAAATTTATTACTTTGGTTTGCTTGTTAACTTAGCCTCAGTAAATCCTTTACTTTTGTTAAATAATAAAAATATCTAATTATAGATATTTAAAAACAATAAATTATACATTTTATATGAAAAATACGGATTTATATGTATTGTTCTCCTTGTAATAATCTCCGATATTAATGTATGGATTTTTCGCTAATCGACTGAAAAATTGAGGAAGGTTATGGGTAATAAAAACGGAATGATATAATATGAAGACTAAGCTAGAAAAAAAATATTTCCAGGGCACTCAAGCAGAGTAAGGGTACGCTACAAGTTTAAATAATAATAAAGTCCAATTTTAACCGCAAATCGCAATAAATATATTTCGAGTTTTGAGACTCATAAGCTTACACCAGCGAAATTGCTGGGTCGATCCTAAAAGTCATTCTTCTATGGTTAAAGTAAAATGTTAGGATCAAATATTAATAGCATTACCTAAATTTCCCTTAACGAAGCTGCCCCGGACTTTGCTTAATTGCTTATCTCGCTGTGACATGGCAGTAATGAATAAAATAGAGACGAGTTAAAACGATGTATCCAACACGTTTCCTAACTCCGACGAACGACGAATATATGTTTGGACATTATTATACACAGCGCCATCTAGTTCCGTGGTAAGCTACGAAGCTTGTGTTACGGATACCAGATAGTTGGTATACTACATATCGATGGCTCCTACGTACATAGGCCTAAGTGAAAAAACTAAACTTTACAGGAAGAGAGTTTAAAGCTGCCAGAACTACATTTTGGGTCATATCTTTTTAACTACTAAACCGATTTTTATGTAATTTCGCAGCAAGTGTTAACGAATGGTGTAGTTTATATGTATATAATTAATTTTTGTGTATTTCTTATATATTTTAAGAATTTGCATATTCGACTCTTTACTTCGTTGGTTTCTTACGTTTTCGATTTTATTGTTCAACGTAAACAGGCTCAAGTGACTTTCAGCCTTTTTACAAGTATCAACTCTAACTAATGTTTCAATACAATATTGCTTTTATTTTAAATATATATCAAATTATAAAAATATTTCAAGCTATAAACATTAACCGTCAGTATGAAAATTAAATCTATCTTGGCGTGATTTCATTTTAAAGCTTGTACGTCTATATACAGCGTGCAAGTAACTGTTAGGTCTTTTTACCTTCTATCAATGTCAAAAATAAAATATTTAAGAAAAACCAATAGTTTTATGTGAATTTGGTAAATTTAGTATCACAATCATCAATGTTTTCAAAAAATATACAGTGCGTATATATAACATTTATTTTTAATTTTAAAATAAATAATTATTGTGATTATTATTTGAAACATGGTATAATTTAAACACATTATGTTTCAGTATTAACAAAATAGGGAATAGACTTAAATTTGAAATAAAAATATTTTATGAAGTATGAACAGCTATTTTGATCATATCACAATGAACAATCCAATGGAGTAACGGTAATGTCTCGTCTTTTAATCCTTGTAACTTCATCAAAGTCAAAAGCTGCAAAATTGTACAATTTAAATAATTTCATTAAGTAATTAAATAAAGTTCAAGCTCTTTGGAGACAATATTATAAGATTTAGGGCCGGTTATGATTTTGCATATCGTAACAAGCTCAAAAAATCTTGGTACGGCTAAGTGCAGCTCGTTTTTTATCTTCAGTCTTCAATGAACGAGCTTAATTTTGATTGCTTATATGTATGTCGTATATGCCAATTTCATATCTTAAATCAGTTCAGGTCATTTTTTTTAAAACATGGCATGTGTCACATAAATCTTTTTTCTTTGTTTATAGCGATCTAAGTTCAATCTCATTGACAATGTCTCGATATTGTCGCAACGATCCACGCCTTGTTTGTTGGATACTTATTTGGATCAAAATATTCTTTATAAATATCGTATAGAAGCATCTAAATGTGAACGATCCATCCAAATACCTTTCGACAGTAGCGACATTCTACTGGGACATTACTTCACATCCAGCACGCTCCCGCTTATACCGTCAATAGTAACTAGTACGGGGTGATTTTTGTGATGACCTCTATGATTAGTGGATGCCAGAAAAATATTGTTTTACAAACTCGAGTTTTCTTCTCGTTATGTTTTTCATATGCGGTGTTATTGTAGCTATCTAGTACGGGTAAATAATAAATGTAATAAAAAATGAACATGCGATGAGAGTGGGAGTAACTGTTGTACGTTTGTTAGTTTTCTGAATTTATCTCGTTAAAATACCCTGGGGTATTGTGTGTAGTGCTTTAAATGGTCACCAGTAGGCCAAATTGTGTGATTGCGCCAAGTGATTTTGCATTAGTTTTTCAAGCGTTTACGTTTTATATTATCTCAGTCTTATTCTTCCAATGTCCTTTCTTTTAATAAGTCTTGGTTCGGTTTTTTAAAGAAGGTGATAAAACGTCGCTTGATGAATACATGGCTGGTTCGATAACTGATGGAATGGATCCAGATTTTTATATAGATTACCATCAATAGGTTCGGTTAGCTCTGGTGACGGAATTGGTGTCACTTTTAATGGTCCTTCTTTGCTGTAAATGTTTAATTGCCAAAATATCAAAAAAATAAATTTTCGTGTGCATATTCCGCACCAGATGGAAGAAGAGACACTTCAAAATATATAAAGATATGGGTCCATTCATACCAGTCCTCTCGTCACGGTTACCGCTGTCTGAAAATGCCACTATGAACAGAAAAAAGTGCACATTATCTGATCTGAAAAACCCTCACAAAATAACATAATTAAGTTATGAAAGAAGTGTTTACAATGCAAGTCATTAAAAAACTGTTCCCTTACAAAACGCCTGTCTGCACTTACGCCATAGTAGGTTATTAAGTCAATAGTAACAATGAACTAATAAAAGAACTGTCATAATATACAAATCTATAGTTCTAGCCGTTATGATTAAAAAAATCTTAATTAGTTCTCATCAGGTACAAAAAATAACATGTCTTAAAATTAGGCGAACACGATTTACGAAAAACCGAATCACGTAAAAAGCCAGATGTGATATTTCGCCTTTATACAAGGTTTTGGGTAAACTAACATTGATAAGAAAATAATTTTACAATAACTAAATAATTACTTCAGTAGTGTAATATATATAGAGATAATAAATACTCGACAAATACCGAGTATAAGGACTGAAGTGGTACCTCCGCCCCATCACCGTGCGCCAGACGCCATCACTCGACGCAGTAAATGAACCAAACGTCCGATCGGGCTTTGTACACGGTCGATTAGTGTACATACGCCTATTTGGATTTTTTTTTATTTTTGATCTATTACAAAAAAAAAATTTTCTTTTTTGATGTCATAGAATAGGACACAAGGAACTCATTGCACTAATAATTGGAAAAAGGCTTAAGCGGCAGTTTCGCCCATGTACGTAGGAGCCATCGATATATAAGTTTAAGTACATATTATAAATATCAACACGAAAACACGTATGACTGGAATACAAACATCCGAGTTCAACAAATGAATGCCCCCAGCGGGACGCGAACCCGCGACCGCTGGCGCTAGAAAGTAGGGTCACTTAAAGGGACAGTTAGGGACAGCTTAAAAATGAATTCCTATAAATCCGCACATGTGACTCGTCCAATGCTGAAAATTATTTAAAGTCTAAAATACACATATTTAGTATTGTAACCGCCTGCCATTTACGACCTCGTAATTGGGACCTTTATAGGTAATTTACGTGATGTCCCACACAAAAAGGTTTTTTTAGGAAATCGTTATTGAAAATAAATTAATCCCACCCTTAGTTAATATGACGGCGGTATCTTTTTTTTATGAAATAATGGTCATTTGCGTTGATTTGTATTTTATTTTTTCAATTTTAACCATATGGTGTAACAGCAATCCCTAAAATGTGGGTATTTTCGAAAAGAACATCATATCAAATAATAAAAAGGGTATATTTTACTAAAAAAAATAAAAAATTAGTTAACCGATTATTTTAATTTAAACGGTTCATTGAAATCGCAAATCTGTATTAAGTTTCTTCCTTTTTCAACATTTATTAAGTACGACTAAGTGCAAGTAAAATGTATGCCAGCATATAATATAAATAATAAATAAATATGTTGGGACATTATTACAACAGCGCCATCTATCATTATATCATTGCGTGGTAAGCTACGAGGCTTGTGTTACGGATACCAGACAGTTGATATACTATACATATATAAATTTTAAATACATACATATCATAAATATAAACACCCATGACTGGAGTACAATTATTCGCGTTCAACAAATGAATACCCCAGCGGAACTCGAACCCGCGACCACTGGCGCAAAATGTTGGGTCACTACCAACTGAGCCAAACGTGTCGTCAAATGAAGATCAGTATGTATAAATTATGACTCAGTTTTCTAGACTATAGCTCAAGGACTAGATATAATTCAACGTAACCTCTGACACATGTCGTGTTAACTTCATTCGAATCTCTCGAGAACTACCCACAGACACACGAATTATTAGTAGCGTATATTATTAATGTCGTTCGTAGAAGTCAGGAATATGCTCTTATTTTAGACTTGTTGCTTATTTAGTTTTAATTTATGTTTATGTTTGCTCAGATCATTGTTTATTTGCTGTGGCTGTGAGGTTCGACTCCCGCTTTGGAGCATTTATTTGTGATAAGCACGATTTATAATATGTATGTATGTATTTAAATTTATATTCACAAAAGCTTTGGTGTTTTAAAGTCTGTTTATTTCGGCTAATCTAACAATCGGCTGGATACATTTTGATAGGACTTTTACTGGCAGATTGCTGTTGTTATAAAGAATAATTTAGACCTACTTACCTTTATTTGAAAGAAGAGGTTCCGTGCAATAAAAATAAAACCCATGAAAATTTGAACAAACTTGTACGTACTTGGCGAGACGAATTCAGCACGGTCCTTCCTACAATTCCACTTCGCTGACCAAGAGAGCGGTCTTCAAATAATATCTTACTTAAAAACTAGTTCTCCTAACATGCTGATTTTCTAGTAATGTTTTTCCCGCCATAAGGTTGAAAATAATATACAATATTATTACATGAGAGTATCAAATGTGTAGGAATGGAAATAGACAAGGGCAAGAGAGGTAGAGGTCGCCTGCCAACAACCTGGACTAGAACCATTTTCAAAGATATGACTCAAGATTGTAAAATGTGGCAATCATGTATCAATGATGAGTAGGTATCAAATGAGCATGACCCGGGATTCAAACCTCTTCACTTGGAATTCCAATCTAGCCCTTACCCGCTGATCTTCCACTGCCTGATACAGGAATATAAGTGGAAATATTCAGCCCTCAACGCATCCATAATTTCAAACTGTACAGTTAGTTTAGTTTCAGTTTCAGTTCCGCACAAATTAAAATTTTCAAGCAGACACTTGAAGCGTGCATCTCATTATAAATATATTTTCTCCTACATTTTAAAACTACTTTCATACTAAAGTTGAAATATTTATGATTTCTCAGATCTACAGATACAGTATATAAATAAGCAAATACCAAACAATTCAGTTCCTTTTACTCCTCTGTCTGTCAACTGATTTTCATCTTTTGTTTAGTGGCTATTGATGAGCTTTATCAATAAAAACATGTTTGTAACGGTTAGTTAATAATTATACATATGTAGCCATAATTTAAAAATTATATAATTATAGTGATATATAACCATAATGATATATAACCGTAATGGTTAGAGTACAAAAATCCGTGTTTAACAAATGAATGCCCCCGCGGGCTCGAACCCGCGACCGCTGGCGCAGCAAGTAGGGTCACTACAAACTGCCAAACGTGTCGTCATCTTGCCATTTCACTGCCAAATTGATTGCTGCTTTAGAAGACAAATTTTGCTCGAAATTTAATTGAGACCATCTGTAGACTTGAAATTCACAAAAGATGAAGGGATGTGCCACATTTTACAACCCTTCTCTTTTAAGGTAAAAAAATCGACTTAGATCTCATACAGATATTAAAATATTCTGACCGTGCCTGAAAAACCGATATAACAGCTAAATTGCGCGGAAAGGTCATCGATATCCAACCGTATACATTTCCCTCGGGAAAGACATATTTCTACTATACGTGTATCAAAGCGTCTGTCTCGACTACTATTGTAAAACTCATATTAAACTCACTTTCATCAAAAGCATATAAGGATCGAGGAAGATTTAACCTAAATTATTTTTTATTCTTCTTGTACTTTTTTAATTCCTTAAATTTTTATTCCAAAAACCAGAACATTCAGCGACTACTAATATAGAGCTGCAGAGTTTATTCGTTTGTACGCGCTAATCTCAGGAATTACTGGTTCGAAATGAAAAACTCTCTTAGTGTTGAATAGCCCATTTATTAAGTACGGTATAGGCTATATAACATCACACAGTGTACTATATATGTAAAATAATAGTGCTACAGGTCGACTTCAGGAAACTTGCTAGATTCTGTCAGACATGCAGGTTTTCTCACGATGTTTTCCTTCACCATGAGACTAGTAGTAATCATGATAGAAATGATTCGCACATGAAAATATGAAAAGTGCGATAGCCGGATTTGAACCCATGGTACACATTTCATGCAAAATTCCCTTGAATTTCCTTTATTTTCATATTCACCTGAAGTAAATCTTAATTATAAAACGTTATTCTGAAACCATACGCTACGTTCATATTCTACGTGAGATGATTCAATCCAGTGGTAAGGGATACGCGATAAAAATGTAAATTGTCCCTGCATTTCAAAGCCGAAAGATGATGATATAATGCATATTTTACATAATAATACGTGTCGATAAACAAATTTGCATACGTTACTACACTGGAGTGCTCCAAGTAATGGTTCTCGTTTTAAACCAATTGCCAGATAAATTGGAGGTGAAATAGAACATGTGGAAATGGGAGAAGATTGCTCTACAGCTTACGGCGTTTCGTTGTATTCTAATATTTTTCTAATTATTAAGGAATACTTTAAAAACTCTGTGGAACTACTATACTAATACTTTTTTCTCACTTTCGAGTTGAGATTATATTAATCAAATCAAATCAAATCAAAATATTTTATTTAGTATAAAAATTGTTACAATTTCTTACTGAACGTCATGAGTCTACCACCAGTTCGGAAAGAAGAAACCTCTGTCCTGAGAAGAACTGGCGAAAGAAACTCAGCGGGACTAATATTTTTTTTTATCTTAATCTCATTCTTTTTTTTTTAAATTAAATTACGCTTAGAGTGCCTAATTTTTTTCTATATTTCTAATCTTGAAGGAGATTTCCCGCATCTCTTATCAACTATCTTACAATGATAGTTATCAATATGACGTATAGTACAAAAACTGAACAGTGCGATTCCCAGACCAATGAAGCACAAAAATAAATTTGTACCTAAAAGAAATCTTATTCAACAATATCAGAAAAATTACAAACTAAACTTAAAACACTCTGATTTTGTCTTTGAGGTTGTGTAAATCTTGAAACATTGATCGGTACATCACTTTGACATTATTCATAACCCACTCGATTTCATATTTATATTCTAAAATGCAAGGGGTCGCTGCAAATGGCAGGATGTCTCTAGGGACTACATTGTGTCTGAGTGTTGTGTGGGTAGTTTTGAAGAATCCTGTACTATACATATACTATACATATACATGAAAAGGTCGTATTTGACTTGCATATTGAAAAAACGTTATTAGCTTTAATAATGTTCATTAAATAGTAAAAAATGTTACATATTCTTTTTTTGAGGTTTTATTTAATACTTACCCCGATAATATAGTTTACTTATATTTAGATTAGTTTCATCGTAGTTCGTCCAGAAATTTCATCGAGACATACAAACTTTCGCATGTGTAATAATATAATTTGAAACGTAGCTTGTAAGTTTCGTCTTAATCGATCTAATGGCAAGAAAGTGATAAATAAAAAGTAAGAGCCCCTTAAAAACATGTTTACTGAATTTTAAGCATTTTCACGGTTGATGTTCTTTTCAATTAGTGCAACCGACAGAAAATTAAGGGCTAAAGTGACGGGAGCCGAATTTATTACGCTTCGTTTGACTAATAATATTTATCTTGATACAAAATTTAAATTAGAGGACGAAGATGACTCTAATATTTTAAAATCTAATATAAAATCGAAAGGTAACTATAAAAAACCGCCCTACGTACCTATAAGATGAAATATGGCAGGGAGGTAGTTTATAGTTAGTAGACTTTTGCTAAGAACGGATTTCACGACAGGGTCGGATTAAGGGCTCTAGCGTGTTTGTATGAAAGTTCAGATTTTTTTCTCCTAACGACCGTAAATCAAATCAAAACGCAGGTCTAGTCTAAGTATAAAGACTTATTGCTATTCGTTAATCTCGCTAAAACTAAAAAGGACTGGACCGATTTGAAAATTTATATTTTTTTGTTTTAATTAAGGGTGCGTGAGGTGATTTAAATATTTAAAAATTGTGAGAACAAAAAAAACTTCGTAAACAAAACTGTTTATTTTATAAAGTAAAAATGTAACCCGAAACGAGGCATATAATGCCGTTTTATATGTTACATAATAAAACATTATTTTGTATTTCAATATTCAACAACTTTTAACTGAATACTTATGAAAGTATATTCATACAGTACTTATAAGCAAAAAAAATAGGAAAATAAATAAAAATAACTTTTAAAACTTAGGTCTCTCTGTCTGTTGATTGGATTGATCACTGATTTTTGACTTTCCCTCTAGAGTTAACTAATGTGTTAAGAAGTAACTTAGGTACTTAGGTAGAACAACGTTTATCGCAACGAAATTAAAATTCATATAGAATCGTAAAGTATAGAAAAACGTAATTATATTTTGTTTTAAATAACATATTACTCGTGTAAACTCAAAGAATTTTACTTCAGGAAAATATCACATTTCTACGGGAAATAATTCCCTTATATACTTTGAATAATAACCGTAATTTCGAGCTTATATCGTATTCTAAGGCAAGGAAAATTAAATTGAATTTAAAGTTACATAGCGTGTCGTCCTTGTTATACAAAGTTTATCGAATTACTACCATGTACGGAGCGATGTTATAACAGTTGAATAATTAACCTTTTTATTAATACTTATTTATGGCTATCAATTTGTTTTTAAATTGGATAGTGATATAAAAAATAAGTAATAAAAAAATCAGTAACTTAAAGAAATTGAGTGCTTCACGAAAAACTGCTAAGCTGATTTTAACGAAACTTTATGTACTAAAAATCTTTCTTTCTCACAAGAAAACACAATAACTCACTAAATCGATTCATTCCAAGAAAAGAGGGGTAGGTGTTTAAACAGACAATCGATCATTTCTGAAATAAGGGATATATTTTTATTTGTGTAAATATTTACTATATTAATATTTATTTTCAATATAGGAAATTACAAATACACTTACTATATATACAAAGCAAATATGTACGTACGTAAAATGTAAGTTCGGGACTCAAATTTCAAATTTCTATACTAACCGTCAAAATGAGTAGAGACAAATTTGAGCGAAACGGCTGGCGACTAGACTAGACTATTCACCCTCGCTTCGCTCGAATTTGCGATTCACTAGTCTAGCACAAAAGCCATTAAAATTTTCCAATTTATACGTGCTTAGCTCTTTAAACAAAAATAAAATAATTTTACAAATTAAATGTTGAATAAATTATAGTCATTTAAGAATATATTTTATAGTGATTACTTAGAAATATAGGACTTGAACCCGCTTCAAGCGGTTTCCCTAGCGGGTGCGTTACCACTTTGCTACTACTACCAACTCACACCGATAAAGTTATAACAACGGTTTAATTATGTTGCTTTCATATATAATTATGTAAGTTTCGAGCAACATTCCCTGAAACACGAAATAGTACAAACAAAAGTATTATCGTATACAAAATGAACGTTTTCTAAGTTATCTATTACCTTAGTAGTTCAAAGTTGGTACGCTGCTCGTGCATTGAAACAACTATGTAGTTCATTCGAAATACTAAGCAAAGTGCGGAAGTACCTCTAAACTTAGAAACTTAGGCTTTAAATTTGACCAATATCGATATTGTTATCGTTGAAACCATTTTAGCATTTGCATAGGAATTAGAAATCTAAACATTCTCGTAAAATAAAATTCTAACTAACACGAGTCTGTACATTTAATGTTTTTTGGCAAATTTTATTAGAATAGTCATTTTTATTGATACGAAGATAGATACGAATTTATATCTTATGTCTGTCAGTCTGTGACCCCATCAAGAGGTTTTGATGGAATATGGTACGAAGATAGCTGGTTATCCAAATCAACATAATAATGTTACGAATACACGAGTATAGGAGCTTGCGCCATCTAGTGTGGAGCGAGGGAACCACTTTGTGTGCTGTATAAAACGTGAAACCTCCACTCAATACTAGATGGCGCTAGAGGAGCTATATAGAGGAATAAACTCGAAAATCGAGTACACGCGCGAATGTTCCAGAATGGTCTGGGACTAGACTCGGCCGGTATAAATAGGCCGCGGGTGGCCGAGCGAGGGCAGTTCAGTTTGAGCGATCGACGAAGCGACTTCGCAGTGAAGACTAGTGATCAAAAGTGATACCAGTGGAAACCTACGACATTGGCTACGACCTCGGACATCGTTAGTGCTTAGTGAGTGTACCTAGTTGTTTAGTGTTTGTACCTAGTACCTAGTGTTTGTACCTAGTACCTAGTGTTTGTACCCAGTGTTTGAACCTAGTGCTTTGTGTCGGACCTAGTGCTAGTGAATAAAGTCTCTGAAAGAGTCAGCAGGTCTTTCTCTCCAAATCGTTCGAACCCTAACACGCAACAACTGGTGTCGGAAGTGAGATTTGGAGATGCCATTGACTCCGAGAGAGAACCCCAAGGAGGGGGTCAGGACGAGGACACAACGAGCTGCGGCTGCCACTGGGGGCCAAGCACCGCCCACTGGCCACGCCTACCAGGCCCCGCCCACTGGACACGCCCCTCAGGCCCCGCCCACTGGCCCCGCCTACCAGGCCCCGCCCACTGACCACGCCCCTCAGGCCCCTCCCACTTTGGCTCAGGCTCCGCCCACTTTGGCTCAGGCTCCGCCCACTTTGGCTCAGGCTCCGCCCACTTTGGCTCAGGCTCCGCCCACTTTGGCTCAGGCTCCGCCCACTTGCTCCACCCACCTTGCCACGCCCACCGGACAGGCCACGCCCATCAGCGGCACCGTAGCTTCTACAGACCCTCAAGTGGCACTTCAATTAGGAAGTTTATTTGAATTAATGAAGGCAATGAAAGAATCACAAGAGGTAATGAAAGAATCACAAAAGGCTTTGCAAGAATCACAAGAGCAACAAAAAGACCTCCAACAAAAAGCGCTTTTGGCTATACAAGAGGTTAGTGACACGGTGGGTAAGCTTCGAAAAGATGTCGACGAAGTGGAAGAACGAGTTACCGGGTTAGGATTGGATGTCGAAAATGTGAAAACCGGTCTCGCTGAACTACAGAAGAAAGTAGTGCGCCTTGAAACCACGGGAGTTGCAATGTCTAGTGGAACTACCGGAGGGGCGCAAGGACCAAGAGTGAAAGTGCCGCCATACGACGGCACTACTTCGTGGAACGCTTATCGTCAGCAATTCCAGACTGTTGCCACTGCCAATGGATGGACGGAAGGACAATGTCTGACCGCTCTCACTGTTGCGCTCAGAGGACAAGCCTTGTCTGTCTTGGAAGCACTGCCACATACAGGAAATGGGTTCCAAGACCTGATGGAGGCACTTGAATCCAGATACGGGGAGCGACACCTGGAACACGTGTTCCGTGCCCAACTGCGTGACAGAGTCCAACGCTCAGGAGAAGGACTTCAACAATGGGCGCTGGAAATTGAAAAACTCGTCAGGAAGGCACACCCAGGAGCCGACACCAAGATGGTAGACACGAACATTGTTCAAGCATTTGTCGACGGAATCAAAGACCTGGAGGTCAGAGCTGCAGTGAGGCTTCGTCACCATACCTCGCTAAAGGAAGCATTGGCGCATGCTTTAGAGGTCGAGGCTGTTCGCCATGACGTACGGCAGACTCATAAGATCCGCGAGGTCTCTGAGGAAGCCAAGCAGGTTAAGGCTCCTACGAAGAGAAGTTATGGAGTCATGTGCTACAAGTGCGGCGAGAGGGGGCATCTTCAGCTCAACTGCCCGCAGAAGGAGACCCATCTGGCAAGGATGAAAAGGATCGAGGATCAAATAGAGGAGCTGAAGAAGCAAGGAGCTTCGTCCTCTGCCCGGGATCAGGGAAACGAATAAAAGCCAGGACTATGGGGCGAGTACTGGCTGACGCGGAGGAAGCCCCGATAACTGTTATCTCCCAGGCATGCAGCGGGAATAGTCTTGCGATTCAGGGGACTATTAACGGGACGGATTGCAAAATGACTCTAGACACAGGAGCCTCTAGAACAATAGTGAACCCAAATCTGGTAAAAGCAGCAAGGCGACACAAGAGGAGGATTAACTGTCGGCTTCTTACGGCCTCCGGTCAGCCAATACCCGTCCTGGGAGAAATGTCAGTTACGATGGATGTAGGGGGATCCTCATACTCCCATGACGTTATTGTAGCTGAGATTATGGATGATTGCATCTTGGGTTTGGATTTTATGAAGAAACACAACTGCAGAATTAACGTCGCTGACGGAGTTTTCAGGTGTGGTGAAGAAGAAATCTTCATTCTCGGAGGTGCCTGCGGGAAAGTCGCATGTATAAAGAAAGTCATTATACCTGGACGAGCGGAAGCTCAGGTGCTGGTGAAACTGCCGCCAGCTGGAAAGCAAAAGTCAAACAGATGCATGTTGATAGAAGACACACCTACCAAGACATCGGCACAAAAACTGATGACGGCGAGAACCCTTGTTAGTGGAAGCAGTAACGCTGTGGTTAAGGTTGTTAATCTTAGTGATCGGGAGATCTGCTTGAACAAAGGTGACGTCATTGGAAAGTGCGAGGAAGTTGTCTGGATGAAAAAGTGTAGTTCGAAAACAGGCACAGACTCAGTAAACAGCAACAACTACGGAATAGTGACTGAGCTGCTCGATGACTGCAAGAGGAACCTAACGTATTCGCAGGGCATGAAAGCTAAGAAGTTTTTACAGCGCTACGCGAATATCTTCTCCAGTCACGATGGGGACCTTGGAAGAACGTCGGTGGTTCAGCACAGGATAGATACCGGAAGCGAGAGACCAATTCGTCAACGAGCAAGACGGATACCAATTGCTAAGGAAAAAGAAGTTGAAGGCCTTTTGGAGGACATGAGAAGGAATAAGATTATTGAACCGTCTGCAAGTCCGTGGTGCTCACCTGTTGTATTAGTGAAGAAGAAAGATGGTAGCACGAGATTTTGTGTGGACTATAGGCGTCTCAATGATGTCTCTAAGAAGGACAGTTATCCGTTACCTCGAATCGACGACACTTTGGATACCTTGAGTGGCATGAAATGGTTTTCGACCCTAGACCTGAAATCTCGATACTGGCAGGTGGAAATTCATCCAGAAGACAAGGAGAAGACAGCTTTCTCGACCGGTAAAGGTTTATGGCAATTTAACGTCATGCCCTTCGGATTGTGCAACGCACCTGCCACATTCGAGCGTCTCATGGAGTGTGTACTAGCAGGCTTAGTTGGAGAGGCTTGCTTAGTCTACTTAGATGACGTCATCATTATCGGCCGTGACTTTGAGGACCATTTGCAAAACTTGGAGCGAGTTTTCGCAAAAATAGAGGGAGCTAAATTAAAGTTGAACCCGAAAAAGTGTCATTTATTCAGGAACAAGGTCAATTATCTCGGCCATGTTATCTCCAGTGATGGAATCCAGACAGACCCGGAGAAACTGGAAGCAGTTCAAAAATGGCCTACCCCTAAGGACAAAACCGAAGTGCGGGCATTCCTCGGCCTATGCTCATACTACAGGCGTTTTGTTAAGGGATTCTCAGAGATAGCCAAGCCGTTACATCGGCTGACCGAAGATAAACGACAATTTAGTTGGGATGGGACTTGTGAAGATTCTTTTCAGAAACTGAAGAAACATCTGTGTGAAACACCAATCCTGGGCTATCCACAAACTGAAGGTCAGTTTATAGTCGACACGGATGCAAGCAACACGGCCATTGGAGGGGTGTTATCTCAAAAACAGGGTGAAAGAGAAGTTGTTATTGCATATTTCAGCAAATCTTTATCCAAGCCAGAGAGAAACTACTGTGTAACAAGGAGAGAACTCTTGGCTGTTGTAAAGACGCTACAACATTTCAACAAATATCTCATTGGCAGACAGTTTTTACTGCGAACTGATCACGCAGCCTTGAAGTGGTTACTGCAATTCAAGAACCCAGAAGGTCAAGTAGCTCGCTGGATTGAACAGCTTCAGGAGTATGACTTCAAGACGGAACACCGCAGCGGAAAGATGCATGGGAACGCTGACGCACTCTCACGAAGGCCGTGTTCGGAAGACTGCAAACATTGTGTTAAGCAGGAATCTAATGAAGTAACATTAAAGCTAACGAGAACAAGTCCTTTGGGTCTCTGGGAGAACGATGCTATGAGGGAGGCTCAAGAAACAGATGACGACCTTCGGCACATCATCACATGGAAGAAACGGGGTGAAGTAAAACCAATCTGGAGTGAGGTTGCACCCACTGGCGCTGTCACTAAGTCGTACTGGGCGCAATGGGACAGTCTGATACTTCAAAACGGAATACTCTACCGGAAATGGGAGAAGACTAATGGCAGAGAGTACCATCTTCAGATAATTGTCCCAAGATCGAGAGTACCAGATGTTCTCCGTGAAGTACATGACGGCGTATCAGGAGGTCATCTAGGTGTCAAGAGGACGTTAACAAAAGTGCGAGAACGATTCTACTGGTTGCATTGTCGAGATGATGTACAGGATTGGTGTCGCAAATGTACTACTTGCGCTGCTGTAAAAGGACCACAGACCAGGAGCCGTGGGAAGCTGCAGCTGTATAACGTCGGTGCACCGTGGGAACGAATTGCAGTTGACGTAGCCGGGCCATTTCCTGTAACGGAATCGGGAAACAAGTATTTTATGGTCGTCATTGACTACTTCACTAAATGGCCCGAAGTGTTCGCCATACCAAACCAAGAAGCTACAACAGTCGCTTCTAAGCTAGTCGAAGAAGTGATATGTCGCTTTGGTGTGCCTCTAGAAATCCATTCTGATCAGGGCAGGAACTTCGAATCGCAAGTGTTCCAGGAAGTGTGCAGAATTTTGGGCATGCATAAGACGAGGACCACCGCGTACCACCCACAGTCCGATGGAATGGTTGAGAGATTTAACCAGACTCTTGAGAGGCATTTGGCGAAATTGGTAGATGACAAACAAAAGGATTGGGACAAGTATATACCACTCTTCCTTCTGTCGTACCGAACCGCCGAGCATGAGAGCATAAAAACTACCCCAGCGTATGTCAATTACGGTAGAGAACTACGAATACCAGTAGACCTATTGACAGGAGGGTCACCGGGGGAACAAGAGACCCTACAAGACTATGTCAGCAATTTAAGGGAAAAAATGCGCTACATACACGCGTTGGTTCGGGAAAATGGGTTACAGTCAAGTGAGAACATGAAAACCAGATACGACCGGAAATCGAACACGAGAGGATTCGAGGAAGGGTCACTGGTGTGGCTGCATAACCCAACCCGCCGGAAAGGGAAATCTCCAAAGTTGCAGACCAAGTGGGACGGTCCATACAAAGTGGTTACCCGAATGAATGATGTGACTTATAGGATTCAAAAGCAACCAAGAGGGACATTCAAAGTGGTACACATAGACCGTCTGGCGCGTTACCATGGCAGTAACAACGATGCTCGGGACGAGCATCTCTAAGAGGGGAGTAGTGTTACGAATACACGAGTATAGGAGCTTGCGCCATCTAGTGTGGAGCGAGGGAACCACTTTGTGTGCTGTATAAAACGTGAAACCTCCACTCAATACTAGATGGCGCTAGAGGAGCTATATAGAGGAATAAACTCGAAAATCGAGTACACGCGCGAATGTTCCAGAATGGTCTGGGACTAGACTCGGCCGGTATAAATAGGCCGCGGGTGGCCGAGCGAGGGCAGTTCAGTTTGAGCGATCGACGAAGCGACTTCGCAGTGAAGACTAGTGATCAAAAGTGATACCAGTGGAAACCTACGACATTGGCTACGACCTCGGACATCGTTAGTGCTTAGTGAGTGTACCTAGTTGTTTAGTGTTTGTACCTAGTACCTAGTGTTTGTACCTAGTACCTAGTGTTTGTACCCAGTGTTTGAACCTAGTGCTTTGTGTCGGACCTAGTGCTAGTGAATAAAGTCTCTGAAAGAGTCAGCAGGTCTTTCTCTCCAAATCGTTCGAACCCTAACACGCAACAATAATATAAGATTTTTTACTGCAGGAAAATATCTGAAAGAAAATTATAGTAACGCACGTAGGGACAATAGGGTGAAGTTTAGTAGTTCTGTGACATTGTGTCTATATCACTGCTTAGTCTGAGAATAAACTTATTTCCGTTTACAGAACTAAAGTACTGATGGTATTTATTGATTACATACCGTAAACCTGATACGCATCAAATTCACTACCCACAGACATTCTAAACCTGTTCAATAAAGACACATTCTGAAGAATGGAGGCATCTTTGGATCCTCATAATAATTTCACGCCTATACTAAAACATATATATTTTATGCTTAGAGGTAAATATTATTAAAGTTTATATATATGATCACTTTTTTCCCATATGACCCTGTTCCTTAAAAATTTAAGAATTGTTACTGTTTACATTTTCTGATATCAAATAACACATTTGTGTAAAAACATTCTTTTTTTGCGTTTTTGTAACCTACATAAAATATAGCGAAACGCAATGAACTTTTGAAACGATCAACAACAAGTACCTATGTGGTTATAACATCCTCCTAAGCGATTACGGCTACGGCGGCCATTCTTACTGAGACTAGCCAGATGTGCAGAAGTAGGTACGCGCGTAGACACAAATGGCTCGACTCAGGACTTAAGCCCAGGCCCTCCTGATGTAGCCATACATGCGAGCCACTACTTTACCGAGGCAGTTAAACATTTAAGGCATTGGTATACCGTAATTAATCTGTCCAAAATATAAGGTTTGGCAAGACAACCTATACGCCGTTCCCCATATTTTACACTTACGTACATTTTTGTAAAACGCATAGCTAAAATATTATGTAATATTAGCAATTTCTGCGACTTCGCCCGCGTTCTAATCACTGAGTAATAAAAAATAGGGTGATAAGTATTTTATGATGCCAAATCATGAAAAAAAAATTTGGTCAAAAATGTAAAATACGGAGAGGGCCACCCTTACCACCTAGCGGAATAAAATAAATAGCCTACTACCTTTTCTTAGCCAGACCAAATGTACACAAACCAAAAACATAAAAATCGGTAAAGCAATTTCAGAGGAGTTCGAAAACAAACGAACTGTGACACGAGATTTTTTTATATAAGATAAAGGTGCCAATAAAAACATCACAGCTAATTCAAAGCTACCGTTATATATTGTGTATATAACGTTATATACACAAGTGATAAGTCACATATTTGGCTTAAGGATAACAAATTTGGTAAACAGTAATATCGACTGCTCTCAGCCCAACTCACGCTTTACATAACGATGTTTGCAGCAGTAATGAAGTAAGCGACCCGCTCGCTGGTCCCGCCAATTAGCGCACTAGACGGAAAATTACCTTCACCTGGGGTAACCTAAATTGTCGTCTGACGCTTTAAATTGTTCAATTTTTACCAATTTGATTGTATGGGGTTTGGGAAATTGAATGATAATGAATTGAACGAATAGAGATAACTAAAATTTAAAACGGTGTGTCTATTCGTATGTTAATAGTCAGACGGCTATTTTTTTTTCAACCGGCTTCAAAATGGAGAAGGTTCTCAATTCGGTTGTATTTTTTTCGAAAACTCCGTCATTTCTATTTTCATCAGTGTCACTGACTCCGAAAACTACTCTCCGAAAAACAGTATTAGAAATACAAACTGCTATTTTAACTTTATAGTGTTTTTAAAGTCTGTTTTAAGTTTTTATTATTCATACGATTTTTGGACGAATAGCAACAGCCAATTTGAAATCCACATTATGTGATTTTTGTAACGTACTGCTCATGGGAATAAGATATTTTCTGATAGGAATATGAGTACTTGACGTCACTCTCCTGTCCTTCGGCGTGAAAAAAGGACAACCAAGCGAATATAATATTATATAACATGAACTAAAAATACTCTCGCCGTCTCGCCGGTATATATAGCTAGCCGAAGCCGAAGTATGTAGCTACATAATCTATGTTCCTAACTTATAATATTTATCAACTACTCAAAAGAATACTTTGTGAAGAACAAAAGAGTACTAGTCTAAAATTATATTAAAAATGTCTTATTAGACATTTTTCTAAGGCAAGAATCACAACTCAATATACTCCATAATTCATCGCCATTTTAAAAAGAAAGTACCGAAGTCAGTGGAAGAGGGTCATCAATCACACGTCAGATCACACACGGATCGTTGCGCGAACAAATAAATTGTCTTCGCATCGCGACTTAACATCGAGAAATAAATCGAGCCACGAAACAATTTATATTAAGGTAAATCTATACTTATAAATAAACTTCCTTTCTGTTATTTGAAAATAATTGTTCCATAGCTTTTATTAAAAGCATTGGTATTGATGCTTACGACCCTTTTTCTTGTATACTTTTGTCTTTTTTTTTTTGTTTCTACTTATTTCAGGAAAAGATAAACTAATTTTGATAAGAATTTCAATAGCAGAAAGATGATTTGGGAGAATAAGCTACATTTGGGTTCCGAAGACTAAAAAAGGCTATAGAACGCTCAATGAATTCAAATGAAATTAAAACTAGTAAAAGCAACATAATATAAGTAATTAACCGTTACTAAAGTAGAGCTATGGCTGAAAACTAGTAAACTCTACAACATGACTAAAAACAAACTGACAAAATTGTTTATAAAACAGGATATTCTGTTATGTCCTGTCCTAAGTACTTTCATTTATCTACGCTATTTGGTATTACAATTTTAGAGATCAATCATACTTGTTCATTCGCTTCATTATATTTTGTAACAATATGTGCCATTATTCCAATAATAATATATTTGTCCAAACTAGAAAAAGAAAATTTCTTTGATATGTAATTATCTTGTTTCGATAGCTACTCTTTGACGAAGTTCGAGAAGTTTTTTCCAAATAAAGCTTTCTATAATAAAAAATACTATAATAGTGTGTTGCTAGAATGTTTGAATTCCAATTGTATTGTTCAGAGTCAGGTAGTTTGGGGTTGCTAAAATACATGGAGCAAGCAGTATGAAATACCAACACCTTTGGTGCGTCGGGCCGGTCGTTAACTGGACAAACATCGTACGTGATAAGGCGTTTTACAATAATTATTTTTCGTAGAAAAGGATCTCCTTTTAGGTATTTTGTAGGTTCTTGATATAAATAATAATCAATTTGTCTTGGGAGATATAGTACGTGTAATACCAGTACAATTTAATAATAACATTTTAAATCTCTAATAAAAAGTATCCAATATGTTAACCCGGTCTACCAACTATCATCATCTAAATTCATAAAAATCAATCTTGTCGTTTTCTTATGATCCGTTCCCAAGAGTTCCCAGAGATGACAAAAATTCCAAAAACCATACTATTTATTTACAGATTCAACTCTAACTAATTTTTTTTAACAATATTATGGATAATAATCTACTCCTACTTAATAAAAACCTTTAATAAGACATAATTTAAATGGCATGTAACCATAGACATATAAAAATAGAGTTGATTTTGTTATTTAGTTTAGGCACGACCCCTTTACGTAATCTCCAAGGTAAAGGAGTGAAACACTATCTTCCCAACTTGAACTCGAACCCAGGACCTCCATAACTCGTTACATACTCCCCAATAAATATATATACAACCCATCGGTTTACCATAAACAAATAGATCTCACTCTCATTGGAAAACCAAATTTGTATTGTAGCTCGACTAATACCCTATGGGTCAGTGATTGATTGGCAGTCATATGAATAACCTAATCTGTATTTATAAAGTCAAAGACAATAATTGGATGGTCCGATATTTGCTTTGGTCAGTTCAGAGGCTTTATTGCATCTCGAATGTAGAACTGGGAACTCTTGATTTGAAGCTTTCATCGTAACTGACATTCGTTTAGGGATGACAAATAAGGTATTTACCACACTTTTTTGGATTATCTCTGACGATTTGTTTATCACTGACTAGCTGACCCGTGCCCACTTCGTTGCGCATAATGTTAATAATCCTTTTTTAGTAAAGTAGAGTGTTTAAATAATTTTAATTATTTTATTAATATTAAAAATTAAAAATTAAATTATCTATACTAATATTAATAAAACTACTTTTTGTCACTTAAATATAAAAGTTAGACATATGCTGTCGTTGACTTTTTTGTAGGCATTTTTAAGCTCCACATCTTTTCTCTAGAACTCAAAAATATATCTTTCATAGTTAAGGCAGCGTTCGTAAGAAACGCTTTCATTCGACTGTTTTTTCTCCAATTCACTTTGCAAAACGGACTACCACGTAAAAAAAAATTTTATTTTTCGGTTTTTTATATAACCTATGACACTCAGCAATAATGGCTTTCTATTGGTGAAAGAATTTTTAAAATCGGTTCAGTAGACCCCGAGATTACCCCTTACAATTTAACAAACAAACAAACTACTTCTTTATAATATTAGTATAGATAGATGACAAATCGTAGTTAATATATGGTTTTTCCATATAAAATTATATTTTTTTGCCAGTTTATTAGCAAAGATTTCTGAGATGCCTTTTAAGACCTGCGACAATAACGACGATATTTCTTTATTATAGTGTGGATATTACTTTTGATATGGATATATTTCTTACGATCAATGAGCGAAACATTTTTTGCATATTTTATTACTATCAGTAGTCTTTGTCTTTGTTTTTTATAATGACTCAGAATTGTCGTATTTTACATTTCAAGCAAATCAGTTTCAGCGTGAAGTTACAAACTTACGCACTCAAACACTTTAATATAATATAAATATGTTACTATTGTAATGAAAAGTGATAAGCACTATATAACGTTTCTGGCTTCAACCCCTCAACAATTTAGTAACTAATAAACGTCATGCTTTATTTGGAAACGTGTCGAGCGAAACAGAGTATGTCTACGGAACTCCAACAGCAAATAATATGAAAGGCAAGTTTTAAGGTGTAACATACATAATATGACTCGTTTTTAAAACTTTTTAGCGATTTTTAAGTTCAAAGAGAAATTTAATACTCATTTACTTTTTAACTAAAAATGTACACTTAAGTCACTTTGAAAGTATGTAATGTGCCCTAAGGGATGAATATAAGTCGTATCCCTTAATAAAGCCTTTATAGCGTCGTTATTCCTATTTAGGGCTTTCTTTGTTAAAATATTGCGAATTGTACAAACTTAGATAAAAAAATAGTAAAAAACTAAAAGCTGTAATTTACATGTCAAACAAAATAATAATTAAGTTCGAATAAAATGTTTATTTATTAATAAAATGCAATTAAAAATTTACAATAATTAAGCAATAACTTGTTTGGTTCGTACTTGCCTGTTAAACTAATGACGTCACTATTTCCCCCAAGGGTAGTAACATATAAGAGAAACGTATTTCCTCTAATGAGGGGTTAAAATAATGATATGTTATCAATATTATTACAAGCGACTTACCCTCGCTTCGTTCGAGTTCAAGCTTCCCCCAATACGCTTTATATAAAGATGGATATGAAATTTTCTACATAAATATGTACTTAAATGTTAACTTAATCAAATGTGTACATTAAATATCCATAGAGAAGAAATAATAAATCAAAATAATCTATGAAATGGTTTTCTCGTGATACGGTCACGAACAGACAAACATAAATTCTTAGAACTAAAGATTCGACCCATTATGATAATGATTATTTTAATAAGCTCTCTCAGCAATTCTCCAAAAAAATTCTTTACCCTTAAAAACGAACCTTAAAATAATACTCTTTTTAATTTAAAAATTAATTATTAAACCAAATTAACCTGTAAACTAAAAGTTTATTTTTGCCCATTATAAATAGAAACAGCCTCATTTAAAATTCGGGCCAGTGGAGCATTTTCTACAAGGGCAAATATAATGCTCGGAGCGACCTGTCCCTAGAGGTCTAATCTTGGAAAATATACTGTCATATAAAACATTTTTACGTTAAAAATACTTTAATTTAATGTTTATTTGAAATATCTAAGAGATTTTGAACTAAAAGAGAAAATATTTCATACACCTTGTATTCTTTGCTTCAATAGTTATTCTATTAAATATAATAATAATATAAATATTTTTGTTAAATCTTATTGAAATAGGCATTATTATCGATACTTAGGCCAAATCTTTAGTTACAAGAATTTTGGCCGCCTGTCTACTAATGCGTATAAATAAAAGTATAGATTATTTTGCGATAAAGGTCCCCGCAGACTACAGTCTTCCTATCAGCCAATAGTCGATCTAGTTCCAATAGGTATTCAGTTGCATACGACAATGTATTTAATATTATCGGTTGATAGAAAAGTCGAGGCAGTAACCTTAATCAAACTAAGATCGTCACATTTTCAGGTCAATTTATTTCATATTTGTTTCCTTTTCAACTAAGAATAAAAGGAAGTAAAAAAACCTTTTTCTTTCCGGGCAAAGGTTAAAATTTTCGATTTATATAGCCTACATTCTTCTCGCTTGAATTATTCTCGCCATTCAAATCTATCCAACTGTTCTGGAGATTGGACTAACATTGAATTGGTATTTAAGGTTGATTAGTATTGGTATCATGTTAATAACGATAGGAATTTTATAAGTTATATTTAACTATTTCATACATACATACATCAACTTACTTGGAGTCACCAAGAGCCAAATATTTTACATGCTAGACGATTAAGTTGCTTAGTATGTGCATCACATAGAATATGTCCACATTTTGAAATCGGGCAGATAAAACTTGAGTATGAGAGACTATTGAAGAAGTCCTCATACTTCTGCCTCTACAGAAAGTTTATCTCCAAATCATAATGTGCGAGTAGCTACACCTGATTCTTCTACTATATCTAATTCACCAACTCCTCCGGGCACTCCTGAAAACTTTTTCAGAGAAAGATTTTTTCAAGTGGCTCCCAACCGCTCTAAGAAAAGGCAAGAGGTTATTTGTTATGATTCCGATAGTTCCGATTCTATTTTCGTTGCACCTCCACCTAGACGACGCTTAGATATTACAATTATAGACACCGAAGAAGAAGAGTCTATATTCTAAGATAATTATAAAATAATAATTTTTTTTTTTATGATGCCCATTTTGTTTAATGTTGTCAACAGAAAGGAAGTCACTTCTGTGGACTTACCTAAATTATTTTTTAATTTCTAAAGTATGCCATTTTTTGTTTTATTATTGTTACCAATTAGTGTAAACCAGAGGGCCGTAGAGGCAGAGGAAGACCTAGGGGCCGGTGGACTGACGGAAAAGGACATGAGAGTTTTGGGAGTACGGAGTTGGAGAGAGGCCGCTAAAGATCGCCTCAGATGGAGAAATTTGCTTGACCAAGCCAAGGCCCACCCAGGGCTGTAGCGCTCTGATGATGATGAATTAGTGTAATACACTTTTATTTTTACCACTGATTATAGTTTTTTATCCCTTAAATCGTTTACTAGTTTCACTTTTCTGTGGTCATATAAAATAGAAAATTTTGTATTTTATGAAGAAAACCTTCGTATTGATCTCTGAATATAATGTTACAAAGTTCCTATTACTATTTTTGAAATAAATACTGATTTTTTACTTAAACCGAGACTTTTATTTATTTTTCGTTTTTTAAACTCTCATTTGATTATTACCCTATTAGTCTCTACATATATACTACATACTTACCTCTAACATTTTCATGAAGTACAGAAAAAATTTAAAAGAAACTCAAAATTAAATAAAATTAAGAAAATAATTGATCGATTATTATTAAAACCAAAAGCGTACCGCTTATTTCGTAGCCTCGGGAGAATAAGAACAAACGACGTGCTCATACATATTCAGGGTGATATTAATATTCAGTAGACACTTCCTCACCTGCACAAATTATACGGTTTCATATAAATCGTTTCTTTTAAATTTTCCCGTGGAAAAGATTTATCTCGAGATATTTAAATTACTATAATAAGACTTATCACCTATATTGATAGTTTAGCAAACGTTTGTACTTTGTAAAATTATTAAGAAGATAAACATGGGCGGAGGAATGTGCTCGCAGAACGTAAAACGATGCATTTGACCCTATTTGCTATATCGTGGTTTCAATTCTGGCTGGGAGCAATCATTTTTGTGATGAGCACAAATATCTGGTTCATCCAAGAACTACCTAGTTCAACACCTGGTGGAACAAACCTCGTAACTTATCATGGAACTCGATCGTGTTCTTTGTTAATTTCCCAACATTTTATTTATATATGTTTAAAGTGGTAGTGCCACGCTTGTTACCTTCGGGTAGCAGCCGAATGGGCCGGCACGCCCCGTATAGTACATTAGTACCACTCTCTTACACCGGCGAGAAGTGGCAGCTGTGCTGTCGCGTTTCGTCCGGTGAGTGAGAGTCCGGGAGGCCCACTCTCCTTCCCCCCTCCCTCTTCCCTTCATCCTCCGCCTTCGTTCCCCCTCCCTCCCACTCCCCTCCATCCCACTCCCCTCCCTCCTCCCTCCCTCCTCCATCCCTCCCTTTCCTGAAAGGCCGGCAACGCATCTGCAAGCCTGGCTTGCAGATGTCCATGGGCGGAGGTGATCACTTCCCATCAGGTGAGCCTCCTGCCCGTTTGCCCCCTATTTACCATAAAAAAAAAAATTACATGTTTTCTAATAACTTCGTTTATGTGGCATCGACAACATAACAATTAATAGGGACCTAATGTTACTTTGTCAACTCCTGGTCCATTTAGTTTACAACATTATTATTTATTATTAAAAGGAAGCTTGAGAATATGATATTTGTACTAAGAGTTATAAAGGCATTGGGAACAATTCGGCATTAAATATTAAAATTGAACTTCACTAGTTGTTGAAAGTTTGCGCTCAAGATAATCTACTTAGTTGGGTACACTTTGTCGAGATTAATAGTGATGGCTGACGCAAATATTTTAGTTAGAATTTATAACTATATTTTGCATCTGACATCACTAAGATATTTCTTATCCAGACAAAGAAAATATTGATCTAGATACTTTCAATGAAAGTAAAAGTACGAGAACCCCAAAAAAACACTAAACACTACGGAAAATTCAATTCTCTTGTTAATAATTGCTTCAAAGCGTGCCAGTTGAGCATAGATTCCTTCGCCAATGTCATGTAGAATGGAGAAGACGTACGGAAAATTAATACAGACTTGCTGTGACATTTGTCAGTTATATTAGTATGGATAACAGTCTTCCTAAAGACGATGGTTTTCTACAGATATTAATCTTCAAGGCTTTAAATAGATCGCTGTTTTAGCGATAATACCAGCATACTCTAAGTTATTATTGCTTTACTTATGTACTAACCCTATTTATGACTGTATAATTAAGAGTATAAATTCTTAAATATTTTTATACTTATTGATCAACCTCGATTTAAAACCGTCATATGTAGTTGTACGAGTACGTTATTATAAAAAAATGTATATCAGAGAGGAACATCTGAGAGTTTCTCAATGGACGATACAAAATAACTATTAATAATTCTAGTAGTATCAATATTGTTTCAGTCGCCATGTCAAGAATTTGTCTAACATCGTGCATGCTATGGGCGCTGCTGGTGGTTGTGGCTGCGGTGAACGGCCAGACTGGTAAGAAATATATTAGTTTTTAATCGTAGGTTCGCTCGCGTGATATGTGATGCAGGGTTCAAGGGTAGCCGATACACATCCTAGGGCGCAATCAATTAAATGAAATTATAAATTAAATGATATGCTTTATTACATTTCACTGTTATATGAAGCGATAATCTTAGTATCATTCAAATCTGAGACTTTCAACATTTCTTGTTATGTTACTTCGAACAATCGATCAAAGTTTATTGCCTCTTAATTTACATATTTTGAATATTGAGTCCGAACTTGTGGGGTACAAAATAAAAAGTTTTTAAGCTATTGAGAGTTAACAATAAACATAAGAATACAAGACTACCAGATGAATAGCAATCTCCTTTATTTTGTAATGTCTGAATAAAGATAATCTTACCCGTACATGTTATGAACTTTCTAAGTATTTTGAACAAATTATTATTGTACTTCATATCTACTACCGATTTAAAAGAATCTATGATTTCGCAGAAACAGAAACGCCTATAACATCAAGCACGAAGCCGCCGTCTACCACAGTGGCACCCACCACCGTGGCCTGGGAAACGGAAACTTTAAACGAGGGTCAGGCGATACAGAAGGCTTTGCAGTACCTATTGCAACATCGCCAGTCTGATTGGGGATGGGGCAACGATACTCATCATGTGATGTTAACTTTGCAAGTAAGAATTGGTTAAGCATAATAATTATTATTACACCAAGAATATTAGACATTTCCAATTTTAACGTTAAAATTTTCAAGTTATTATCATCATCATAATCAGGTTATTTTCATCCACTGCTGGACTTAACTTCTCCTTTGATAGGTTGCTGAGCTCGATTTTTAGCTGTTCACTTGTAACCAGAAGGTTACAAGCTAACAATAAGTTGGATAAACCGTGGTCTTCACTCTAATCCGAATCGTTGTTTGACAGATAAATGAGATAAACGTGAAAATTCCACAGCCACTTTAGCTTTCTAATACTTTAAAATTTAATTGTACGATGATTTAAAATTGTATAAAATAATAAAACATTAACCTTATTACTTATTCGTGTAAATAATAATGTTTTATAAACAAGGGATATTCCACAAAGTTCTTTAGTTATCAAAGAAGAGGAGAAGGGATTCTCTTCTTAAAAATTAACTCTTTGTTTCAGTTAGCGAATAATACAGGCAAAGAAATTGAGCAACAAGGCTTAGAGATGCAACTGTCAGCGAAACAAATGGAAATAGAAATACTGCTTATGATGTCCAAGTAAGTTTTAGTATATCCAATATTTTTCTACAAAATGACGCTATCCCCTTAAAAATGCAATATAATATCTTAGAAAAAATCTGTAGAAAAAGCACTTGTAGTTTTTCTAGATATCATATTTCTATAGAATGTAAATTTAATGAGCACAACTAATTTCTTGTATATTTATACCATTAGGCACCATGAGTCCCCACCACCATTGGGCCGCCTTGCCGCTTACACTCTCGCATTAGGAGCTCTTTGCAAGGATCCCAGATCCTTCCACGGCCGGGACCTGGTAACTGCTCTCCTTCACCGCGAACCTCCTCATGACCTGGAATTTGCATATGCAACTCTGGCTGCCTGTTCTTCTGCCGCTCATGTACGACGTCGGCATATCAGGCGTCTATTGGATATTGCAAATGCCGCTGCCGATCATAGTCTTGGTATGTTTCTATAGGTATAGCTATAGACAATAACCGTTAATGTTAGGTATATCAAGAATACTGTGATTCGAAAAAAGGGTCTCATGGGAGTTAAGACTGCATTTATTTTTATATGCAATATACATGAATAAAAATACAATATGGCTGAAAAAAAAGTATTCGTAAGGAAAGTTGATAATTGAAAATATTTTTATAAAGTTACTTTAAATACTAACAAAAGGTTTTATAGTAGTAAGTAGAATTGATCTTGTCACAGTAAAGTTGTAAACTAATGACGAAAGTTCCGATAAAAGCGAAGAAAATCTTATCACTGTTAATAAATATCAAATTATGTAGTTCCTAAGAGCTGTTCACGTACATAGCAGTTGTATCTTTTTTATTATGATACCAGTGTTTTCTCTCTCGTTAATCGAGGTATAACTCTCCTTAATAAATTTATCAAATAGAATTTCAGGTCCCACCAGTAGGTATATCCAGAGATTAGTGTTGTCGAACAAACTCTTCAGCTTTGGTGTGAATTTATTATTAGTACATACGTATTGTTTATAATAACTACACATATAGGTATATTATACGAGTACATACGTGATGTCTAACTGCCAGTTTCTATAACCTATCTACCGATAGACCGGTAGATACTTTCATACGATTTTGAGAGGTTGTAACTTTTAATGTGTCAAAATAGTATGAAAGTAACTACCGGTCCATCGGTAGATAGGTTATAGAAACAAGGCAGTAAGTCTTTGTCTTAGTCTCCATCATAACTATGATTAGTGCAGACTACGAGTATAAGTCATTTGATACGTCGCGTCGGGAACCAAATTAAAATTAGTCAGCGAAAAAATCTGAAAAGATTTTTTTTTTATATTAGTATAAGTTTTCATGTTTAATTAAACTTTTTTATAACAGATACTATATCAATGGTGATCTTGGCTCTGCGATGTGTGGTACAAGATCATCGTCATCGAAGCCTCATTCACTTCGTGCGACGGCCGATGGCTGGTCTGGCACGTCAACAACACCCTGATGGTAGCTTTGGGTCTTTGACAACAACTGCTTTAGCTATACAAGTAAGAATTAACACAATTTATATATTATTTAAATGTGTAGGTATGATTAAAAACTTGGGATGGTCATTAGTCAGTCTTCTCAATAAAAAGTCGTTAGAGATAATAGCGTGAAAAACACAAGTGTCAAGCTTTGAATTGGTCCATTTTGAATATGAATAAGATTATCACTCTCCGTATTCTCCAAAGTTTCTTATAACGACACGTTTTGCTCAGTTTGTAGTAATCCTACTTGCTGAGCCACCAGTCGCGGGTTCGAGTCCCGCTGGGGGCTTTTGTTGAGCACGAATGTTTATATTTCAGTCATGGGTATTTATAATATATATGTACTTCAAATTATATATAATAGTATAACAACTAATAACTATCTGGTATCCGTAGCACAAGCCTCGTAGCTTACCACTACAAAATGTTTATCTATTCCTTTAATTTTAAGGCCCTCGAAGACTCAGACAATGGTCCGGGAGCTCACCAGCACTGGAGCCTGCCTTCGGCCAGGAAGTGGCTCCTCGAGCGCCAAGAGCCTGACGGTGGTTGGGGAGACGTTGCGAAGACCGCTGCAGCGGTTGCAGCGCTAACTCCAGCGTCCCTTGCCGCTGTACGTCCGCCGCATTGCAGCGATAAACTGCTTGATAGTCGACATGAGCCTCTAGGTAAAACGTATAGCAATACCAAAAAACTTTAATGGAAAATTTTGCGAATTTCCTATTCGGCCAAAAAACCGTTAACTTAGTCAGAAATAACTTCTCAGTATGTAGGTCATTAAGCAGATATATATACATAGATTTTTAGACTTTTTTCCTTTAAGTCAAAATTCAAGTGTTTTATATTTAATATCTTTACTGGTTTATAGATAGCAACGGTGGCGATGGTAGTTTAAAGCTGGCATACCAATCCGGCCACTCCAACAACGACTCGGAAGCTCGCAACGTCTCCTTCACTTACACGCTGTGGCTCGGCACAAATGTCACTGAGAACTATACACTCTATATGGTTGCTCCTAGGTATGATTTTTATATTTATTATAGTTAACTTGAAACTGAAGAAATTATGAGCTTTAAAATTATCCCCGATCTCAAAAACTTAAAGCAAATCATTCAAAATATTATTAGAAACAAGTGTTCAATGCACAAACTACAAAAAATCGACGGCATAATCAGTTGCCTTGCGAAACGAGAAAATAGTTTTGCATATTTAAAAACATTTTTAACCCCATACTACTACTATAATGTTACGTACTACGGGTTCGGGATCTGAAATTAAAATCGTTCTCGCACTAAAGAAGTTTTATTTACACCTTATATACACGCGCAGTTTGTACACAGCACTAGTTAAATTAAGTCTCTGAGCACTATAATACACCACTTTTAATAATTCAAATACTCTTCTTCACTTTTCCACTATTTCGTATCTCTTCGCAATCTTCACTCGTCTCCGAACGTCAACTGATCTCTCGACACACTGCCGGCCTTTTTATATGCGTAAATTTAGAACATTCTAGTATAGAAAATTCAAAATGTTTCTAGTAACTTCCAAATCTTTCCTGAAAATGCGTTGTCTCTCTCTGATACATTAAAATTTGCAATAAACTGTTCTTGTTATCTAATTGTCAAAAGTTAGAAATTGACATTCGCTGTTATAAGGCATGGTACAAGCGTGCTATTATGACGAGTTCGCACTATATTCCGCGACACTACCCCCTTCTAAGACATGCTCGTCTCGAGCATCGTTGTTGCCATGATACTTGGCTAATCGGTCCACATGCACGATTTTAGCCGGACTTCTAGATGTACGTTGAATTCGGAAAGTGACGTCATTAATTTTCGTTATAACCTTGTAAGGCCCCTCCCAACTGGGTTGTAGCTTTGGCGATTTACCCTTTCGTCTCACCGGGTTATGCAGCCATACCAATGAGCCTTCCTCGAAGTTCGTTCCTGTCGCCTTCCGGTCATAACGAGTTTTCATGCGTTCACTTGCTTGTAGTCCTGCATCTCGTATAAGCTCATGAACACCAATCATCTTCGCTCTTAGTTCACTGGCATATTCGGTTATGCTACTGGGAGTATTCGGCGGGCAACCACTTAACAGATCCGCTGGTAGTCGTAATTCTCTTCCGAAATTTGCAAAAGCAGGTGTTATGGTAATGCTTTCGTGTACAGCGGTCCGGTAAGATAGCAGGAACAATGATAAATACTCGTCCCAATCCTTTTGATGTTTATCCACAACCTTAGCTAGATGGCGTTCTAAAGTCTGGTTAAACCTTTCAACCATTCCATCTGACTGCGGATGATGTGGTGTGGTTCGAGTCTTGTGCACCCCCATGATTTTACACAGTTCTTGAAACACCTGTGATTCGAAGTTTCTCCCTTGATCACTGTGCATTTCTATTGGGATACCAAATCTGCAAAATACATCTTTAACCAAAGTATTTGCGATAGTTACTGCTTCCTGATTCGGAATGGCGAATGCCTCAGGCCATTTCGTAAAATAATCCATCACAACTAGAATATATCGGTTCCCAGAGTTAGTAATCGGAAATGGTCCTGCTACGTCTAATGCGATTCTCTCCCAAGGTGCCCCAACGTTGTATAATTTCATTGCTCCTCGGCTTCTGGTCTGCGGGCCTTTGACAGAGGCACATTGCACGCATTTCCGACACCAGTCCTCAACATCATCTCGACAATGCAGCCAGTAAAATCGCTCCTTGATCTTGATTAACGTTCTTCTTACCCCTAAGTGACCACCAGAAGAACCATCATGATAGGCTCGAAGTACCTCGGATACTTTTATTTTAGGTACCACTAGTTGGAGATGGCTATCATTTCCACGTGTCTTCTCCCATTTGCGGCACAATACTCCATTGTGTAGCAACAGACTGTCCCATTGTGCCCACAAACTTTTCGTAGCGGTACTGTACTGTGCTATGTCAGTCCACTTAGGTTTTGGCCTACCAGTACTTAACCATTCCATGATAGGTCGTATATCTCGGTCTTCTTCTTGAGCTTTCTTCATGGCTTCATCACTCCAGCGTTCATCTACCGAGTCCGTTCTAATAATTTTAATTGATTCTAATTCCTTCGCCTCTTGTCTGTGACAGTGCTTACAGTCTTCCTCACATGGTCTTCTAGATAGGGCATCAGCGTTACTGTGTGTTTTACCCCCACGATGTTCTATTTCAAACTGAAACTCTTGAAGTTGTTCAATCCATCGCGCTACCTGTCCTTCGGGGTCCTTGAATTCCAATAACCATTTCAGGGCAGCGTGATCAGTTCTTATCAAAAACTTACGACCTAACAAGTACTTCTTGAAATGCTGTAAAGTTTTCACTACAGCAAGTAGTTCTCTTCGAGTAACACAGTAGTTCTTCTCCGGTTTAGATAGTGACTTACTAAAGTATGCGATAACCACTTCTTGACCACCCATCCGCTGGGACAATACACCTCCAATACCGATATTGCTGGCATCAGTGTCGACAATAAACTCTCCCTTTGTGTCTGGATACCCGAGGATCGGTGTTTGGCAAAGGTGTTTCTTTAGTTCCTGGAAGGCCAATTCGCAATTATTGTCCCATACGAAAGGTCTCCTCTCCTCGGTTAGTTTATGAAGTGGTTTAGCGATGTCAGAAAACCCTTTCACAAACCGTCGATAGTAAGAGCACAATCCTAGAAATGCTCTCACTTGCGTCTTGTCCTTAGGGGTCGGCCAATCTTTCACAGCTGCGATTTTCCCAGGATCCGTTTCTACTCCGTTTTCCGAAACTACGTGTCCAAGGTAATTCACTTGTTTTCTGAAGAATAAGCACTTCTTCGGACTTAACTTTAAATTAGCTTCTCTTAGTTTATCGAATACTGCTTCGAGTTTCTTAAGATGGTCTTTGAAATCACGCCCCACAATAATTATGTCATCTAGGTAAACAAGGCAGGCTTCTCCTAGTAGTCCGGCGAGGATGCGTTCCATCAACCTCTCGAATGTAGCCGGTGCATTACATAACCCGAACGGCATAACCTTAAACTGCCACAACCCTTTTCCAGTTGAAAACGCAGTTTTCTCCTTATCCGCGGGGTCCATGTCCACTTGCCAGTAGCCACTCTTTAAATCGAGAGTTGAAAACCATTTCATACCACTAAGACTATCTAAGGTGTCGTCGATTCGAGGCAGGGGATAACTATCCTTCTTAGTCACATCGTTGAGTCTGCGGTAATCGATGCAAAACCTTGTAGATCCATCCTTCTTCCTTACAAGTACTACTGGAGAACACCAAGGACTAGTAGATTGCTCGATGATGTTGTTCTTTCTCATGTCTTGGATCATGTCGTCAACTTCTTTCTCCTTAGCCCATGGAATTCGTCTTGGTCGTTGTCGAATAGGCGCTACGTCACCAGTATTAATTTTGTGCTTCACTAAACCGGTTCTTCCAATATCGCCATCATGTTTCGAGAACAAATCTGAATATTGGTAAAGTAAATTTTCAGCTTTTGTCTTCTGTGAACTTGTGAGATGATCTTTGCAGTCTTCTAAAAGTTTCATTGCTTGCTCCTTATCTTTGTTAAGCACCTTCTCATTCTGTTGACATCTGCTTAACCAGGCTATCTCTTCGCAAGTCCCCACAACTTCGCCTCTCTGAATAGTTTGCGTAGCGTCACTGGTGTTCAGCACTGGAACCATGGATGTCGAAGTTTTACCTACTGAAACTCTTGCTGGGATCCACGAGCTCTCATCTTCACACTTCTCTATGATAGCGCAGCACCATTGACTACCTGACTTGTTCTGTGGTATAGTGACAGGTACTAGAGTCTGTGATCTTGGTGGAAGAGCGGTGTCTCTTAAGCAACAAACTTTCCCCTTAACTCCACCACTTAACGGTACTTCTCTATTTCTGCACTTTAAAACTCCATATTTCATGTCAATCGTACACTGGTAATTTTGAAGGAAGTCCAATCCAATGATGCAATCATCCACAATATCTGCAACTATTGCGTTATGCCAATAGATGTTGTCCCCAATTTTTATAGCTATTTTTCTTTCCCCCCAAACAGGTATGCGCTGACCGGTGGCTGTCATAAGGGTGATGTGCCTTCTATCTTGCAAATTATTGTCCGCAATGTGTTTCAGCTTCCGGTTATTTATGACAGTTCGCGAAGCTCCGGTATCCAGTGTCAGTTTACATGTCACTCCATTAATAGCGCCATGTATAACCAAAGTGTTCCCATCTACTGCCTGATTTACTTCTATCGGTGGAGTTGTAGATCCCCCGGCCAGCGTCCTAACTCTAGCCGAGATCAATTCTCCTCTGACTTGATCGCAGGTTGTTACACCAACATCTGACTGTAGTCGACCATTTTTCCTTGTAGGGCAGTCACTTCGAAGATGGCCCCGCTCACCGCACTCGTAGCATCTTGGGTTAAAAATACGTCTCCGGGTGGATGATCCTTCCGCAGTGACCACCTCCCTCACCTTCCAAGCTCTTGTGTCATGGCGCACAGCTTCAACCTCCAAAGCATGAGCGACAGCTTCCTTGAGACTCGTATGGTGTCTTAGGCGTACAGCGGCGCGTACCTCTGAGTCGCGAATCCCGTCCACAAAAGCCTGCAGAAGAATAGTTTCTATGGTGGATGGCGAAGATTGATATGCCTTACGTACGAGCCTTTCAATCTCTATGGACCACTGCTGCAGGGTTTCATTGGCTCGTTGTGTACGGTCTTTGATTTGAGCCCTGTAGACGTGCTCTAGATGACTATCACCATACCGCGACTCTAAAGCATTAAGTAGCTCACTATATGTGGTCTTTCTGCCAGGATCACTAGCACAAAGCGCCTCTAACACATTCAGAGCCTCCTCTCTAAGTGCGACGGTAAGGGCAGATCGGGCTTCATCATCTGTCCATCCACTTGTCTCCTTGATCGTCTCGAACTGGATCTTGAATGCGGCCCAAGAAGATTTGCCGTCGAAGTAAGGGACTTTAAAGATTTTTGCTGTTGATGTACTGAGGTCAACACTACGCGGTAATCTATGAGCTTCCATATAATCAACCCTTTTCTCTATTTTAGATAGTTTGGAGTCATACTCCCCTATGGCCTCACCGAGTGTCGTCTTAATTCCCTCGACTTCCCTTTCTACGGCTTCAACCCGCTCCTTATTTTGTTGGAGAGCGACTATAACATCCTTGTGAATGCCATCTTGAAGTGCGCGCAACTGTTCCTCCTGGCGGCGCGCACGTTCTTCCTCACGGCGAGCCTGTTCTTCTTCGCGGCGAGTCTGTTCATCTTGTAGTGCGCGCAGCTGTTCCTCCTGGCGGCGAGCATGCTCCTCCTGGCGGCGAGCATGCTCCTCTTGGAGTGCGCGCAGCTGTTCTTCCTGGCGGCGTGCACGTTCTTCCTCGCGGCGAGCCTGCTCCTCCTCGCGGCGAACCTGTTCCTCTTGGCGGCGAGCCTTCTCTTCTTGGAGTGCGCGCAGCTGTTCCTCCTGGCGGCGAGCCTGCTCATCTTGTAGTGCGCGCAGCTGTTCCTCCTGGCGGCGAGTCTGCGTCTCTTGGAGTGCGCGCAGCTGTTCCTCCTGGCGGCGAGCATGCTCTTGCATCATGAACGCCATTTGTTGCAGAAGGGCGTTCATGTATGGCGTGGTGCTTTGTTGAGCCGCGGACTCATAACTCGACGTACTAGGTCCAGAATCTCCCCTCTGCTGTTCTGCCATTACACGTGTAGTGACTCCTTCCTTCTCGTGCCTCGGTACTAACGGCATTTCCGATCCCACTTCTGACACCAATTGTTACGTACTACGGGTTCGGGATCTGAAATTAAAATCGTTCTCGCACTAAAGAAGTTTTATTTACACCTTATATACACGCGCAGTTTGTACACAGCACTAGTTAAATTAAGTCTCTGAGCACTATAATACACCACTTTTAATAATTCAAATACTCTTCTTCACTTTTCCACTATTTCGTATCTCTTCGCAATCTTCACTCGTCTCCGAACGTCAACTGATCTCTCGACACACTGCCGGCCTTTTTATATGCGTAAATTTAGAACATTCTAGTATAGAAAATTCAAAATGTTTCTAGTAACTTCCAAATCTTTCCTGAAAATGCGTTGTCTCTCTCTGATACATTAAAATTTGCAATAAACTGTTCTTGTTATCTAATTGTCAAAAGTTAGAAATTGACATTCGCTGTTATAAGGCATGGTACAAGCGTGCTATTATGACGAGTTCGCACTATATTCCGCGACAATAATTTGGACAAGTCTAACAACACAAATCTTCTTCCGTGGCAGTAGAGTAGAGCCATAGAGTCGATATGCCTTGAAGATGTTCGATACTAATCGCTGTGATCGAAACCAACCGAGTTATATATAAGTTCTTATTAATTAAAAATATATACACGAAACACATTTTACTTTATTTTCCAGAAACATTTCCTTCTACCATGTGATGCAAACGGCGGCAGAACAAGATCCTAAATTCAAGTTTGAAGCCAGCGAATGGCCAAACGGTCACTACGTGCATACTTTAGCTGGTCACAAGGAGGAGCCCATGGGCTACCACTACTGGCTACTGTACCGTCTTCCAGAAATCCCTGACCCTGTCAGTCCCCCTGGAAACCAGCTTGTTGCTCCTGTCGGTATGTAATCTTATTCGACTTTTACGTTTATATATAGTTTCTACAACAATTTACATCACATTATAAATATCGCTTAATTCGGGTGCGTTTTGAGGTTCCAAGCAATATGTGTTACTCCAAGTCCTCATTTATATGTAAGTTGGTATGTGTTATGATAACTTGACTGAACTTCTGCTAGACTGGAAAAATTTGTACCTACAGCACTTATATCATTTTATATTTTTATCACTTACATATTTTAGTCACGTCTATTATTCTGCACTCTGCATAAATGAGATGAAGAATATGCGAAATAATATATTAAACACATTATAAATAGCGAAAATCATTGTTTTAATTGCTCCGATCTAAAGATTCGTTTTTTCAATAAAAAGAAAACTTTTCTCAATAAAAAGGCTATAAGATAGAATAATTTTCCAAATGAGGCTGGTAATATCAAAACTTATAGCATTCAAATAAACAAATTGTACACTTTTCAGCTATGCATACATAATATATTACTATTGAAAGAAAGATACTTTTATTTATTTTGTCTTTAAAATATTATGTAGTGATATGAAACCTACTTGTTAGTTATCAAAAATATTATTTCAGGTGTCGACGACTTGCTGGTGGAGGATGGCGAACATTATCTCTTCTGGTATAAGAAGCTGTAATCTCCTTACTTAAAATATTTCGGTGGTTAAGGATTTAAATGATAAAAACTCAATTTAATCATGTCAGTTTTATTAAAATTTCAATTGACTAAACGTAGATAGGTTCCGCGCCGTTATTAAATTAGAATGGAAACTCTCCAGTATCTTCTTTTTAATAGTGCCAAGTATGAAATATAAGATTTAATAATGTAGGAAAATAACATTACATGTTTACTGGCATCATTAGATTGGATCTCGCTGTGATCTGTCATATTTCTTTTTTATTTGGCGAGTTTTTGTGATTATGTCACAAATATTGCTTGTTTTTACTAAAATTACAAAGTTCTTTGCATCAAAATTCTTATAAATTTTTTAAAGGATTTACTACTACATAATACTAAAATATTGCAAGAAGTTTTAACAAACTGAACTTGAATTTGATCTACTTATTTAATCAAATTTCAATTAATTCATTTGAATTAGTAAGAAAATATGCATGGATTATTATTTCCCTTCTTATATTTGACTTTATTTTATATAACATTTAGTGTTAGAGAATACTTAAATACCCTAAAATAGAAAAAATACGTTATTATATAGATTTTTTTAATTTTTAATCTGTATTACGATATAACGTACATACGATAAAACACCTTGCGCTTTTACTGGACACATTTTGATCCAGTGTGTTGTTTACTACAAATAATTCTTTACCAATGTCATGTTAACGTAGTATTTTTAATCTAATAAACAATAGTTAGTTTAGTTTCCAGTTATTAGTAAATTGTTCGAAATCAAGTAGCCACAATATAAAGTAGCATAGATTTAAAATATCTCATAAGTATAGAGCTGTTTTCAGACATCCAGTGTTGACATACGTAAAATGTCATAATTAAAAAAAAATTGACTCTCATTATGCTAACCTAGCCCTTATCACCATTTAAATATATATTTTTATTCTTATTATAAAGAATTATTTTAAATATATTTATGTACTTTAATTTTTTATTGTAATAGGATCTCTCGTACTGCTTTGTATACGCACTTTTTATATTAAAAATATCCAAACCCAACTTATTAGCTTTTTATTATCATTAGATAGGTACCAAGCGTGTAGTTAACCTGTCGAGTCGTATTTTAACTATTTATACTTACATTAAATATTAAAAATACAATCGTCTTTGGCGTTTTTATTACGAAGTTAAGCCTTTTAATTGTTTCTAAATGTTGCCATACAATGAAATATAGATACAGAGTGTTTCAATGTTGCAATTATCGAACCTAAGTCCTAGATTCTAGAAAAATATTTGGGTGTAATTCACGTAAACATATCCAACTTTCAAATAGCCATTATAAAAATATATAATGGTGTGAACCATTATAAATTTTTATAACGGTTCACACCATGATAATCCTTTTTTAACGGTAATTTAAATAATGTTAATTCAATACATGCCAGGCAACATTCAGAAACTTACTTAAATGTTGTAAAAATAGTGTTATCTATCTGTATTAGTTAGACATGTGCGTACGTAGAATTCTTAAATGGGATGATCGGGGAGAAATTCCTTAGAAGTAGGGAAATATTCAAACATATTTCTTTATTTTCGAACTATACTTACTTCACGTTACGAGTTATTACTCATTCATTATCAAATAATAAAATAAACATTGTTTCATTTAAAAAAGAACTTTATGTTATGTGCGTTAGTTCGAATTTGTGTTAACTCATTACGCGTCGACGCCATTTTTTTAAATATTTTTTTTACATATATATAATTATTTTCAATTCAATTCAATTAAAGGAAATAATTGAAGAAAATGATGTATATATGTTTTAAAACTCGCCTGGAACATTAATAATAATAGACGTTGTATTTTCTCTGCGTATGCGCATGGATTAGATTTACTGTTTGATTGTAACCATGTTAGGAGACTGAGCGACTCAAATCGTAAGAAGCGTTAGTGTAACATTTTTATTGTAACTACTGTACTATGGTTCTTAATAAATAATAAAATTTCTTATTGTGTTTTCTTTAATATCCTATCTCAATGTGATACTGTAAGGAAGATGAAGGTTTTGTTGGGTAGAAGTGGGTAGTACTAGATTTTTAGCCGTGTATGTATGGAAAATGCATTTACTAACATAAATTCTTATGATATAGACGACAAGTATGGCGTACTTTTTAGTGAAACTACTTTCTTGCGGCAGCGGTCGCGGGTTCAAGTCCCGCTGGGGGCATTCATTTGCTAAAACCGAATGTTTGTACTCCAGTCATGGGTGTTTATGTTTATAATATGTATGTATTTAAACTTATATATTAAGTATAATAGTATTTATATATATAGTATAGTAGTATATCGGAAAGTAGGGCCACTACCAGCTGAGCCTAACGTGTCGCCGTTCGTTCGTCGTTATCTTGTAATTTTTTAATATTTGGACATTAAAAAAACAACAGCTTAAAATCCAACATTTATTAAATTTTGTACAATTTACATTAACACCAATACACTAGATACTTTACACAAAACGGTGCACTGAAGCCTTGCAAAAGTTTAAACATTTCCAAAATCGAAAGGTAAAGTTAGGGACGTTCGCACATTCGACACTTTAATTCTTTCTTCTGGTAATATCACTCTTGTAATCACTTACTTAAATATTTTAATAGTTAAAACAAACCAATTTGTAAACGTAGTTAATTTAAAATATTTATCTTACCCGACTTAAAAAAGGCAAAAGGCAAGGTCAATTTTTTTTTTTGCTGTTTAACTTGATCTGTTTTTTTGATAGCATAAGTTTATCCATACAAGGTATTATAAAAGAAAAAAATAACAAAACTTTTTTAAAAATCAAGCTATAGTCCAGTCAATTTAGACATCCGAGGGTAATCAATTGACAACAAGCTGAAATTGAGTAAAATTGTTCTAAACATATAAATAAATTATAATTGACATTTCAAAACTCCTCATCTTTCCGATACATGGAAAAAAAAATTACTCGAGGCCACAAAAACAGATTTTTGAGCTTTTACCACCTTCTACCTTCACTCTTATTTTTTGGTCTAATTTGAATGAACTATACATATAAAAATATCAATACAGAAAAAAGCATCGAATGTAGATTGACCCCAATATAAAAGAATGTAAATATTAATAACGATACGTATATTTATAAATGTGCTACTTATCTGTATGCAGTGAATACAACCTGTCGTCTTAGAAGTAGGGATAATATAATGATTTTTAGATATACATACATAAATAATTAATACATACTATTTAAATAACATATACTGTCATAGTAAATAAGTGAAAAGTTCGCAATATATAAAAAATAAAAATAATTTAGTTCATATAAGTTAACACAAGATGGCGTTGACCTTTATTTATTTATTTATTGAAATTTGAATTCAATGAAATGAAATTTGCAATTTACAATCTTATATTCCTTTGTAACAACCGTTGAAATTAAATATAATCGATAATCACACCATGGGTAAAATAACAGACTAAATGATTTTTCTAATTATTGCTTCAAATTATAAATAATATCACTGTGAAAGTCATCGTTTATCACTTGTTTAATATGTATTAAGTTTGATTAAAATTATTATATTACATAAATATAAAATATATATAAATATATAAAAACTGTATGTTTAGTACAAAAACAGAGGAGTTTATGAATATAATATCATCCTCAAGGAGATATTTGAGTCAAAATAAAATTTATTTTTCATTTATTCATATTTAATAATATCATTGTGATATATATGTCACTTCACTTGAAAAGATATAAAAATATGAATAAAATTTGTTGAGGCAATGGTAGCCCAGTGGTGAAGCTGGGAAATCGAAAGAAGCAGGTTCAAATCCGAATCTCATAGATTTGATATTTTCATGTGCAAATACTTAAAGACATTATTACGACTTGTCTTACGGTGAAGGAAAACATCGTGAGGAAACCTGCATGCCTGACAGAAACTAACAAGTTTTCGAAAGGCATGTGAAGTCCGCCAACTCGCACTAGGCCAGCGCGGTGGACTATGGCCTGATCCCCTCGTACTATGGGAGGCGCGTGCCCAGCAGTGGGACGTTAAAAAAACAATCATTAATTATCATTAACTATAACAATTAGGTGATAAAAATATTTTCAAGGACTTTAACCCAATTAATAACTAATAAGAAATAAAAAGTCTAATGTTGTTGAATATTTTCGTAAAACAAATTCTGAAAGCCATATTAAATTTTTGAAATTGTATTTTGGTTTGAAATTAAAAATTTTATGTTATTTGATTAAAAACTATTTTATTATTTACATTTGTAAATATTACAATAAATTTGTATATAAAATGACTAAAAAAAGATGTCCGCTAATATTCATACAACATGCGTGATCTTAACATAAATTCTTGAGCTAATCCATAAGGCTGTAGAAATTTTAATTTTATTGCCATATAAAAAAAGAAAAACAAACTGTCAAAAGAAATCATGACTTAAAAAAAATTTAGACTAGGCTGTATGGACTATAGTCCTTTGCCTTTCCCTATTGGGGATAAATTTAAAAAACAACAACAACATGACTTAAAAACAACATTCTGTTTTGAAATACTATTAGAAATTATGCTTCCTTAAATTGAATATTAGAGTATTTTTCTATGTGCATATAATATGCCTTATCTATATGATATTTAGGCACACAGTTGGTATATGAAACGCATAATATATTTCTTGCATATTATACATATAGTAAAAATATATACATGGATGTAAGGCTGTACCTAAAACCGTTTTTACTATCACATTTGATTTAAACTTAATAAAAAATGTTTAAATAACGAAGAAGCTTTATATTAATAAATTTAAAGAAGTAAAGGATTTCAAAACATAGCGTAAACACAAAATATAAAATTTTATTATATAGCTACGATTCAAATTGATTATTATTTTATTGCAGATATGTCAATTTATCCTTGAGTCAAATTAAAAAATATGGCGAAAAAAGTTTTATTTAAACTGGTTTTCATTTTTTTATTCCTTTATGAAAATCATTACAGATAAAAAAACTGCAATAGAAATGTCACCATAAGACATAAAATTGTAGAAAAAAGGTCAGCTGTGCCAAAGTTACATATAAAATTCAATATTCTTAATAAATTGAATATCTCTAAAATATATGTATTACAAATATCAAAGGCATTTATAAAAATACAGATAATTAAACCAATTACTCAATAATAATACGTATTGAATGTATTTAAAAAAAACATAAAACAAAATAAGAATTTATTGCATAAATTAACACGTAAATATTAAAAAAAAGAAATAAAATAAAGTCACATTAATAAAAATCATAAAAATTACCAATATGTCAAAAAAAATAAAAAGAAAAAAAAATTCACAAAGATATCACTTTTGCAAATTTTTTTGTCACAGAATAAAAATAACGGAACTGCCATAAAATAGTTAAATATAAAATCACATTTTCACTGAAAATTGTCATAGATCTAGTTATCAATATAGACGTGTCACATTATACATTGAACTAATATATAAAATTATGAATTATACTAAAATTATATAGAAAAATAAAGTTATCTTACAATGCTAGGCTTTTGCTGTGATTCTGTTCATCACGTTGGTATAGGCGAGTCCTAGAGCCCACGATACTTCGTGTCCATTCACTTTTTTAAATAGCTGAAAATGAATAAAAAAATCATCTTTATAATAGTTATTAGATATACCAATATTAAAAAAATTGTATAATGGCCAGGTGGCCAATCTAACAGAGATAGCCAAATTCCTTTCACTCCCATAGTCCGATAGAACTTATAGGATACTTCGCGGTGAGTGTTTAAATATTAAAGTGTGATATAATTAAAATATTAGAAAACATACTAGTAAATTTTGAATAAAACAGTGTTCCTAGCATAGACTTCAATTATCTAATCAATGGGAGAAAACACGAAGTAGATTGGTCGGCAGAATAAGATGATAGTATATAGTATATATGATGATGGTAGTAGATATGACAGTTATAAATTAATGTATTTTATTAATTTATAACTGTCGCGCTGAGTCCTGCTCCCGTTTCATTTATTGAGCACGAATGTTTGAATGAATAAATAAAATAAAAAAATAGGGAACCAGAAATCAAAAAATATAAATAAATTTAAGTAGTTTCATTTATAATGTCAAATATTTGTAAATCTAAGAAAGTTTTCATATTTATTTATTTATCAAGCCTCCAGCGGGTATCAACCGCCACCGATGGCACCACTAATCGCAGCACCAATTCACCAACACGAGCTCGTTGTCTTGTATCTTGTAGAAGCGCGTTTATGGCTTCTCCACGCTCCACGGAGCACACAAAACTTCATAATATATTTAGAAAAATCGAAAACTATCCTACCTTTGCCACTCACGCCACAAAACCAAAAGGACCAAAAATAAAAAAAAAAGAATCCCTCACTAAGACAAGCATCAAGACTAAATGCCGTGAATTAGTCAGTCTGTATTTTGTAATACTTTTGCCACACAAAACGACACACATTAAAAAAACAATTCCTAACCAATACCAGCATTAGCATCTATGTCATAAGTTAGGCTGTATATTGTAATACTGCTGCCACATAAAAAGAATTCTTTTACAAACGTGACATATTAAAGGCTGTATGGACTATAGTCCTTTGCCTTTCCCTATTGGGGATAAATTTAAAAAACAAAAAAAAAAAACAACGTGACATATTAAAAAAAAACAAACGTTATCACTCACCGAGACGGGCAGCATGAGCAGCCACAAGGCTGTATGTTGTAATACTTTTGCCACTAAACACGAATCCTGTACCACACAAAATGTCAAAAATAAAAAAAAAACAACTGTCACAACCGACCGACACGGGCTCGTTGTCCTGTATCTTGTACGCGTCCTGCAGCAGCGTGACGATGTACACGAGGTCGATGCACGCCCACGGCTGCTCCACGTTGGAGGCGGAGCACGCCTTGAGCGCGGCCGCGCGGTACTGCGCCACTGACACCGTGCCGCCCTTCATCACGTCTGTTGGTTTGGAGGATAGGTTATGTTATGTGTAAATCGAATTCAATGTTTAGTTTAATGATTGAGTTGTTTCTGTATATAAATATAAAGTATAGTGAATTTTAAGAAAAATATTGTAGTACCTCAAAAAATCAAAGAATAAAAAATATTTATAAATAATAATCCCGGTAATCACATCGTATATCGTGTATTAAAAATCTCTAGATTATTAGTTACATATTGTAGCACCTTTGCCACATTTTGTTCACATTTTTTTTTCAAAAAGTCATAAAAAACAAATCCTAACTAACATCAACCACCATATCAGACCGCATACTTTACTACCTTAGCGCACATTCAAAAAGAACCAAAATAAAAAAAAACAAAAAGTATTAATATTATCACAGATTACATAATACTATACGTACAGATAGTCCGTGTCATACACAAAAGCAGAACATCCTAATCCGGGATTATTATAAGCGCTATATTTTTTACCTCAAATGCATAATAGATGTCGCAAGTGAGATGTGAAAAAAAGCACATCTAACACCTTTTGTTAATAGATGGCGCTAAAAGTAATGGTATATCACCGAGCCGAGCTGAAACTTAATAATTAAATGTTTACAAAAAAATTTATAAAATAAAATTATTAATATTACATTTTATTTTGAATTTCCACAAAACATCAAAATCCAGAAAAAAAAGATTATAGTTATTGTTAGGAGCGCCATCTATTAACACACGATATTAAGTAATTAAGGAAGATCGTTCCATTACAACGTAGTACAAATTAATTTCGGTAAAATAATAAAGGGATATTATTGAATTTTATAAAACATTGAATAATACACATTCATCAGCTTTTTCTTTTCCTTTTACTTTAAGTAATTTTCTGAAGTTAGAAAATATGCTTAAGTCATAAATTTTTCTTCGTATTTTGAATTTTACATACAAAATAAATCGATACATGTAACGCCATCTTTTATCATTTTAGATAATGTTCGAGTTGGGACCCCATGATATTATGTAAGAATATCAAAATATTGTAATTTGTTCATGTATACTGAAAGTAGCATCATCTGTATCTATGTAACGTAACCATGTATGGAATTTTATTAATATATTTTTTATGGTACAAAGGGGGCAAACGGGTAGGAGGCTCACCTGATGGGAAGTGATCACCTCCGCCCATGGACATCTGCAACACTGCAGGGCTTGCAGATGCGTTGCCGGCCTTTTAGGAAATGGAGGGAGGGAGGAGGGTAGGAAGAGAGGAGGTAGGAGGGAGGGAGGAGGGATGGGGAGTGGGCATCTCGAATCTCACTTACCGGACGAAACGCGACAGCATAGCACTTCACGCCGGTCTTCTGTGAGAGAGTGGTACTAATGAACTATACGGGGCGTGCCGACCCATTCGGCTGCTACCCGAAGGTAACAATCATGGCACTACTACTACAGAAATAACAACCGCATACTTTGCTGCCTTTGCCACACACAACAAAAGAACCGAAATTAAAAAAAAATAAGCAATTCCTCACCAATAATCCCCGCATCAGCGGCCACGTCGTAGAAGTAGCTCATGGCGGCGACGGCACCACGCGGCGGCTCGCTCGGCTCCCAGTCCAGCGTGGCGCGCACGTAGCGCCGCACCGCCTCGTGGCACCGCGCGTACACCGCGTCGCGCTTCATACTGTTTGGTCGGCGAGCTCCACTGGGGGATTAGATTTACTATCACTACATAGTATAAAACAAAGTCGCTTTCTCTGTCCCTATATCCCTATGTACGCTTAAATCTTTAAAACTACGCAACGGATTTTGATGCGGTTTTTTTGAAGTGAAACTTCTTTAGAATCGTTGTGATTTCAAACTCGATGAAACGAAAAAATAAGTCCATAGTACCAGGCGCTCAGAGACGTGGAAGAGTTAGCCTTAGTTAGATCTCGCCCACCGCGAGTCAGTGACATTTCTAACTCTGTCTAACTCGTGGGTGTGACCTTCGCGCCATCTCCCTCTCTCAACGAGCTTAGACGGGCTTATTTAGTATAAATATAAACGAGATTTAAAAATTAGTTTGCCAAAGAAGTTTTACTTCTGACATGTGTACTTTGTACACACGCACTTTTAATTTTTTAATAGATAGAGTGATTCAAGAGGAAGGTTTATATGCATAACTAGCGGAACCCGCGGCTTTGCCTGTGCTAAATCTAGGGAAGAGCTCGAGCGAAGCGAGGGCGAGTCGCTAGTTAAATATATATGTTGGGACATTATTACACAACGCCACCTAGTTCCGTGGTAAGCTACGATGCTTGTGTTACGGATACCAGATAGTTGATATACTACATATTTTAAATAGCTATATACATAGTTATTATAAATATAAATATAAACCAAATGTGTCGTCATAAAGCTTCATTAAGCTTGGCACGAATGGCTCAGTTGGTAGTGACCCTACCATCTGCGCCAGCATTCACGGGTTCGAGTCCCACTGAGGGCACTCATTTGTTGAGCACGAATATTTGTACTCCAGTCATGGGTGTTTATATTTAATTACCACTTGTCTTACGGTGAAGGAAAACATCGTGAGGAAACCTGCATGTCTGAGAAAATCTAACAAGTTTTCGAAAGACATGTGAAGTCCGCCAACTCGCACTAGGCCAGCGCAGTGGACTATGGCCTGATCTCCCTTGAAAGCAGGCCATTGCCCAGCAGTGGGAGCTCTACCTGACATCGACATATTCCACAACTCCCATTCACTTTTTAAAAAGAAACCTCACTGATTGTTTTTCGGTGAGACCCTATTTATGTTAAAAATATATATATTCTTTTTTCCTCCTAAATGTTTTACATGTATTTGTTTGTAGATGTAGTGTGCACTTGTTATAGATATACATATCAGTGAAGGAGCTATTGTTTTATATAATTTAGTGTATTAATGTTGTATATGTATAGAAGTGTATGTATATTGTAAGTGTGCTTATCTATATAAATAAAATGATAGAGGCCTGAAGTTGTGCGCGCATCACGGAAAAACTACTGGGTAGATTTCAATGAAACTTTCTAAGTTTTATTTCTTAGACACTTGGCCCTTATCAACAAAAAATGATTGCGATATCTTCATTTAATAAAAAGTTATTAAAGTTCAAGAAACAACGATTTGTATATGCACTGCGTGTTCAGTGATGCATGTTTCCTTCTCGCGGAGTAGTGGGGCGAGCGGCGTAGCGCGCATGCGGAAAACTTTGTTAATATTTCAAGCAACGCGGACGAAGTCGCGGATATCAGCTAGTAAGAATAAATAAATAGAAATTCCAACTTACCTAATAACATATTGTTTGTTGGCATACGTCCATTTCTCCTTCTGCACGATGGGGTCGACGCACACTGAGTGGAACTCGCTAGTGCTGTTATCGCCCGCCTCCATCCGGAACACGCCGTACCTCGCCGCTAGTATACCCAGGTTTAAATAGCTGTGAAATTATAAAATTTATATATGTTACAGTCAAAACTTGTTTTCCCTAGTAAGAACTAGTTCTTATAAAATAACTGTGTTAAAACTAGAATTAACTAATGCTCAAAATGGAATAATACGCTGCGTATGCAAGAAGGTGTCTCTGCAAGAAAGATGGTTGCCTTTGTTACTTAAAATACCACGATGATTTGTCTTGCAATAACTAGTAGATCCTTATCCTTTTTAATTTTAAATTTCAAAAGGGAAAGAAATAAATTACAGATATAAAACTATTTTTTGTAAATTTGAAAGATTCCCTGATGGGTTACGGTTCACAACCCGGTGGTGACACTGCAGACTCGGATTTTTGAAGTGAAACTTCTTTAGAATCGTTGTGATTTCAAACTCGATGAAACGAAAAAATAAGTCCATAGTACCAGGCGCTCAGAGACGGGGAAGAGTTAGCCTTAGTTAGATCTCGCCCACCGCGAGTCAGTGACATTTCTAACTCTTTCTAACTCGTGGGTGTGACCTTCGCGCCATCTCCCTCTCTCGACGAGCTTAGACGGAGTTATTTAGTATAAATATAAACGAGATTTAAAAATTAGTTTGCCAAAGAAGTTTCACTTCTGACATGTGTACTTTGTACACACGCACTTTTTTTTTATTAAAGCCAATGATCAACTTACCTATGTGTATATAAAGTAATATTATCACTGCCAACGGGCACTATATAGCGATCCAAACTTGGAAATAGCTTGGTTTCTTTCTCGCTCAACTGGTATGTTATTTGGGTGGAACCACCCCCTAAATCTAAGGCAGCCATGGTCTCACCATCGATTAGATCTAAAAATTACAAGTAATGTTATCGAAATATAAAAATAACTGATATATATTTACAAAAAACAATTTGTGTGCCAAAGTAGTTTTAGTATAATATATCCTCTATGTGTTAATGTCTCTGTTGCTTTATATATGAAGGAAATAAACGCACCTTATACATATTATATTTAAATAAAAAAACAAAATTCCCAAGCGTATTCCAAAAACTGTATTCTAATTTTTTAACTAAGATATACCTACTTAGACAGTGGTAGCCCAGCGGTAACGCAGTCGCTTGGATATCCAAGTGATGCGGGTTCAAATCCGGGTCTCGCACCTCTGATATTTTCATGTGCGAATCATTTATATCTTGATTACCACTTGTCTTACGGTGAAGGAAAACATCGTGAGGAAACCTGCATGTCTGAGAAAACCTAACAAGTTTTCGAAAGACATGTGAAGTCCGCCAACTCGCACTAGGCCAGCGCGGTGGAATATGACCTGATCCCCCTCGTACTGAGGTAGGCCCGTGCCCAGCAGTGGGACATTAATAAGGGCTGATGATGATGATACCTACTTGTTTTATTTTATAAAAATAATCAATCACTTACTATGTAATAAATTAACTGTGTACCAAATAAAGATCCCTTCGTCCGAGCCGTCCATTATTTCCACACTATTTGATCCTACATCGTACCCCAATCTAAAATAAAACGAAAATAATAACAATATTATTTAAATTTAAAAAATCAAAATTGTTTTTAATTTCCAAAATAAATCGTCTTTTTTCATAAATTAGTAGGTACCTTAATTTGAAAGTCGTCTAACTCCGTTGTAAGTCTTAAATGTCTAAGTTGTAGACAACTCAAGGGAAGCAACAAAGTTATTATTTCAATCTATACTTACTAATATTATAAAGAAGTAAAGTTTGTTTATTTGTTAAATTGTAAGGGGTAATCTCGGGATCTACTGAACCGATTTTAAAAATCCGTTCACCAATAGAAAGCCACATTATTGCTGAGTGTCATAGGTTATATAAAAAACCGAAAAATACATTTTTTTTACGTGGTAGTCCGTTTTGCAAAGTGAATCGGAGAAAAAACGGTCGAATGAAAGCGTTTCTTACGAACGTTGCCTTAACTATGAAAGATATATTTTTGAGTTCTTGAGAAAAGATGTGGAGCTTAAAAATGCCTACAAAAAAGTCAACGACAGCATATGTCTAACTTTTATATTTGAGTGACAAAAGTAGTTTTTTTTTTAATATTAGTATAGATAATTTAATTTTTAATTTTTAATATTAATAAAATAATTTAAATTATTTAAACACTCTGTACTAAAAAGGGATTATTAACATTATGCCCAACGAAGTGGGCACGGGTCAGCTAGTATATATAATTAAATAAAATATCATATATTACGTGACAATTAAAAATTATAAAAATATCTAATAATAAATTTTAGTTTTTACTATGTTACTTGTTATTTTGGTAGCACTTAAAAAATTAATTGAGACAGAGTTAACCTTACGAATTAAGGCAATACATATAATGTACGGAAATTATAAAAATACGGTACTAATAAGAAAAAAAACTTTTTTTTTTAATTCTTATGTATTACAGCTACGGGTATATGAAAACAGGGTCGGTAGTATCGACATAGTGATCGATATTGTATCGATTCGAGTCGTTAAGTAGCGGTAAATGTTAATAATTTTAACATTAATGACAAAAATCGATACAATATCGATTGACACCTAGCTATCGCCTGCAAAAAGTAAACAGATCGTTTATGGGACAAGGTGTTTGTATGTATAATAAAATACTTCGAACAATTTAATTCTAAAATTAAAAATATATTATTGATTAAAGCTTATTACACGATAGCAGAACTTTCAGATAGGCAAGTCATTATAGGCATATTTGTTTATAAATTATATTTGATAAAAAATATGTCTCATCTGGTTATCAGATCGGTGAAGGTCGATATTTCACCGGCTCTTAGACCATCCGTGTCGATTCTATTTCGATAAACGCTAACGCCTTGCCGTACGCTAACAGCAGAATTCGTTTGTCAAAAGTGACACTTCTGTATGGGGAATTATGTACTATAGTTTGTCCATTTTGTTAATGGTTTTTTGACAGCTCGCCGACTGACAAGCTATAGTGATGACAAAAGGACGTAATAATCGATTTCTCTTATTTTTTGAAGTATAAAATAATATTTATTTTTATATTTATTAATATGAAAATAAATATTATTATCGTAAAAATCAAGTGTGGTGGAGAGAACTAAGAGAATCATAATGTGATTCGGGCGGTGACATTGCATATTTTGATAATTTATGCACACAAGAGTTAATAATTAATATAACTGAAGACTCATCGGACAAATCTAATATAAATGATGATTCTGACGAATCATGTTAATAGAAGGAATTAAACTATTTTAGTTGTTTTATTTGTATGCCTTATACTAAGAAGAAAGTAAAACTTTACTATTAACTTTAATATTTTAATTTATTGGTTAAAAATTTTTTTGTCTTCCTTATTAAATAACATATTATTACACCTTATTTACATATTAGCATTGATTTCTATCGATTATTTGTAATCTGTGGCACAATCGTAGTAATCGTTTTGTGTGGCACAGCAATAAGGGGAAGGTGCCTGTCCATGAAGTACAATATTAATGGGTATGACATTTTAACTTTAATGGCTAACCATTAAATACGAAACTTCGTGGGCGTGAGCTGTCAAAAAACCATTAACAAAATGGACAAAGTATAATCTGACGTTTCGTTACATTTGGCTACTACCAATTACAAATTCGATACGTTGAATATAATCACTAGTCGTAAGCTTATGTCAATCCCATACATTGATTATTCTATTCTACTAGCGTTTATGCCACTTGTCTAGAGGGGCAGGACGGATCGCTAGTTTTACTTACTTAGATACTGCCTTATCTACTTCTTCCACTAATTGCATCGCTTTGTCCTTAGGGAGCAGCCGTAGTCCCGCGGTCGCTCTCACTAGAAGGGGGGTTTCATGTTTGTTTTGTATGGGCAATTTTTGTTCGGCACTTTTCACTAATTGTACTATTGTATCTGATCCCTGAAATAAATTGAAATTATTGAAAAAATCCATGACAATATTATAATTATTAATGTTATGAATGTATTAAGTATTACCGACGCTTAGGTTTACGCGAATATTTGACATTATAAATGAAACTATGATTGCTGTAAAGCATTCGAAACTTCGGGAACCAAAACTCAAAATAAATACGCGACAAAATCCAAAAAGATAGTTTCATTTATTAACTGAATTCAAAAAAGGAGGAGGTTATAATATTAGCGACTCGTTTTCGTTTCGATACGTTGAACGGTATGTATAGGTTTCCCAGATAATCAGCTATCATAAAACCGAATTTTATCAAAATCTGCACAGTGTTATTCACATGATACGTTCATAGACAGACAGACAGACAGACATACAGAATGACTGCGGAGTCTTAGTAATAGGATCCCGTTTTACCCTTACAAAATCCTTAAAAGCACAGATTAAAGGAAATTCAAAATAAGATTATTTTATTCATGAAGTTTATTCTACTTACTTTCACAGGATCATCCACGTATGAAGATAACCCAGGCTTCGATTGTTGAAAATATTCATTCTCTAAATCCAAACTTACTTGACTGAATACTGAAAACGAAAACCATTAATTAATTTTAGGCCCATTCAGATGATAACAGATGAATTTAAAAATCATAACATTTACATATGTTAATACTAAAATATGTTCGCTTATTTGTATTTTCTATTCAGATAAATAAAATTGTAGTGTCTGTTTGTCATCACCACATATTATATTATTACAAAACAAACTCAAAAACTACTGCACCGATTTTTTTTCAACGTTTTCAGCAATGGATAAAGTGGTTCTTGAGGAAGGTTTTAGTATATATAACTAGCGGAACCCGCGGCTTCTCTCGCGCTAAAACTCGCTAGTGTCATATTAAAATAACAATTTTACTAAATATATATGAAAATATTAGCTGTAAATTCATAATATAAAAAACTAAAATTAGAAAAAGAATTAGGATTTCGCTTAAAATCGTACTTCGGACACACCCGAGCCGATGTCTCAGGGTAGTACAAATAAATGTATAAAACGCAAGTCTATTGAAATTTTCTTAGTTAGAAACAATATTTAAAGACATTTAACAAGTTTTGAATACAATTTTCTCGAAATATCGAATTTTGTGACAAATCCTTCAACCACTTATGTCTTAAACTAATTTTACACAAACGGATAATTATTTAAATGACATAAAAAATGACTGTAAGATCGTATTTTTAAACAATGAAGTATGTTCTATATTTATTGAGAAGAATACAATGTAAGTGGTACAAAAATAAATATGTCAGTCACTTGTGACATAGATATTCTATACACAAAGACGATAAGATAGTATAATTTATCAACTAAACATATCGTGAACTTCAATTATCTATACATCTATACATATAAATAAAATTAAAGTGTCTGTTTTTAATTTAAAATTAATAGCTTTTCACTAATGTATTTATTAGTCTATACGGCACTAAAATAAAAAAAAAACATTGTTCCGGCTATTATTGTTTCCGGTGTATTATATGATTTGTAAGCCTCAAATCTGTACATTATTTTAGTCTTCCTGTAATAAACTTTGCAAATATAAGTGCACTAGCTGATACCCGCGACTTCGTCCGCGTTGCTTGAAATATTAACAAAGTTTTCCGCAGGCGCTACGCCGCTTGCCCCACTACTCCGCGAGAAGGAAACATACATACTGCATCACTGAACACGCAGTACATATACAAATCGTTTTTTCTTGAAACTTTAATAAATTTTTATTAAATGAAGATATCGCAATCTTTTTTTATATAAGGGCCAAGTGTCTAAGAAATAAAACTTAGAAAGTTTCATTTAAATCTATCCAGTACTTTTTCCGTGATGCGCGCACAACTGCAGACCTCTATCATTTTATTTATATAGATTATTAGGTTATATAAAAACAAATGAAATTAATTAAATAAAAAAAACAATTGACTTTAACCTTTTCTATTAAAACAGTAAAAAAAATAATCATTTGGAGTCTGTAGAAGTTACAGTTTGGAAACATAAATTTAACATTCTCACACCCACCCCCGCAATCCCTATTGGAAATAGAATTTCGTAAAATCCTATTTGAGATGATTTCTGCATGACAAATAAAAGATTACTACCAAATTTAAAGTCTATAGAGGTTACAGTTTGGAAATAGAAATTTCACATTTTAACACCCACTACCGCAATCTTTTTCGGCGGTGGGTTGTTCTTAAATCCGCTCTTAAATCATTTCTGCATCACATATAGACGACTCTAGCTAAATTTGGAGTTACGGCTTAAAAAATAAAAATTTTCATTCTTAAACCACCCCTGCAACCCCCAGTGGGGTAAGCTACCGTAAAATTCGTTCATAGACTATTTCTACATCTCTTACAGAAGATTCCTACCAAATTTGGAATTTATAGGAGCTATAGTTTAAAAACGGGAATTGTTCATTGTTAACGGACCCGCAATCCCCTTTGGGGGATGAATTTCTTAAAATCCGTTTTTAGTTGACCTCTACATAACGAAAGTAATATTCCTACCAAGTTTCACATTTCTAAGTCCTATAGTTCCCGAGATTTCGTGATGAGTAACTATAGAAATTGGAATACTTCGATTATCATCGAAATTTTTAACGTTTTAGCAGACTTTTTTAAAATTTTCTTACATATAAACATTCTCCTGACAATTCTGAAGACAACAAAAAAAAAATTAACCCAATCGGTCCAGCCGTTCTCAAGTGATACTCGATCATAGATACGGCATTTTATTTTTATCAAAAAATGAGAGTGGGTGTGCAGGGGTGCGTGGGAGTTGGTGGGTGGATGCGTGGAAGTTTGTAAGTAGATTCTTAGCTGAATGTAAAAGAACATTATCCGTTTAGTAAACTCCGTTGAAATCCATGAAAACAAAAGAATCAAGAGAAAACGCTTGTCTTTTGTTTTTATTAGCGGGATAAATGTTCATAAAAGTAAAACAGCAATAAAAAAATGAAGGAATGTTGGAATTCAAAAAATAGATAGCCATAAACCATCTAGGAAAAATTTCGCATCGAATGGTGGTAGTTTCATGTCGATACGATCAGTGGTTTAGGCGTGATTGAGCCTCAAACGAAGACCATTTTCATTATATATATATATAGATTTTACATCACTCTACGATATCAACGACTTTACAGAAAACGATTCATATTCGTACTACATATAATTACATTAAAAAAAAAAGTTCATCGACTTTAAAACTATTCTGTTTTTTTTTAATTCATACAAACGATACAATGTCACAACATAGATTATACCTAGGGTTAGACCTAATTTAACACTAAATATAAAAAAAAAAACAGATACAAAAATGAAATAATAAATAAAACAAACGGGGTGAGCTAAATAAAACCGTTTAAAAAAGTAAAACTATATTTTCGCATTTATATTGATTTTAGGGGGGGGGGGCGAGATCTCATTCAAAGATGTTCTATCTTTCCATATAAAAAATAAATACCTGTAAACGGCACTCTAAACTTATACGCCAGGACCCTAGTCCCGGAGGAGCCAGCGTCAATGATCACTGCATGGTGGTACACACTCTCGTACCCCAAACTCTTGGCCAATCCATCGAACCACTGTGTCTGCCCCGCGAACAGCCCTATAAACATCATAAATAATTTTAATAATACCATGGTGTATAGAATACTAGCCGTTCCCGCAGCTTCGCTCGCGTTCTAAAGGCTGAGAATCAAAAGAAATATTTTTCTCCCGTTTTTGCAACATTTTTATTGATTCACCGCTCCTATTGGTCGTAGCGTGATGTAATATAGCCTATAGCCCTCCTCGATAAACGGACTATCCAAAACAAAAATAATTTTTCAATTCGGGCCAGTAGTTTCTGAGATTAGCGCGTTTAACCACACAAACAAACAAACAAATAAACTCTTCAGCTTTATAATATTAGTATAGATGACACATGGAAAGGTTGCTTATCCTATAATTTCAATTTAAATATCTATAGCCCGTTGATGCACTTCGAACAGTTAGTCTAAGATACAGAAGATTGACGAGATATGTCATTACTTTTATGGCATTGTATTATGAATTTATGCCCTTATAAAAAGATAATAATAATAACAGCATATTATGAAAGCTCTGCATATCACGTTTTTTGTCGAAAAACCAGTCAGAGAAAACGCTTTGTTTTTATAATAATCATGGTCATGTTAATGATTAAAATATTGATATTCCTATAGGTAACAATAAATATATCATCCTGGTATTTCGGCCTGGTCGGCCAGGATATGGATATCAGATAGTTTAAGCACTACACATATATAACTTTGGATGTATGATGATGTCCGACCGATTACGGCCGCGGCGGCCAATCTCATTGACACTAGCCATCGGGAGATATTATAGTGCACAAGTGTTTGCGCAAACACAAGTGCACTCTCTGTTCCTTATCACTTTCATATGCGCAGACACAAGTGCACTCTCTCTCATATTCCGGTGGGACGACTGCTCGACACGACTAGTGAGAGTTTTGGCGCAGGACCAACGACCAATAACTCGTAAAGACGAGCTCTCCAAGGCACGGGTCGAAAACCGCACATGCTAGCCACTACACCTCCGAGGCAGTCAAATAATAAATATATAAAATTATATAATAGTTAATATAAGCCCCCAGGGCCCCATGACAAGTTCAAACATTCAAGGTAATCACACACATTTTTTTCTGATATTTGACTTCCCGCAAAATTGAGTAGGTACGGACAATAATTTTAATATAATCACTAAAATGAAATTAAGCGGAAAATTTAATACCGAATAAAAGTTTTATACTTTTTAAGTAATATCCAGGGGCGTAGCTACTGTCGTATCTCCGGCCCCGGAGGTAAAGGGGTTCCCAACCCATGTAAGCAAAAATTCATAAAGTGCTATCCAAAATCTCACTGAAGGCTATAATTTCCCGTGAAAAAATTAAAATATTATACACATTTGAATTTTTTTTATATTTTAGTGTGCTTTTATCAACTTTTTTCAGCAGTCTCGGAGAAATAAGAACGTGGTGCCATTTTATTCGGAATGGTATAAGATCTTTAAAAAAATCAAGTCTTACTGTAAAAATTGCAAAGTTATAAACAACTTATTCGTTTATAAAAAATATCGTACAGTAATAAGTATTACAGTCATCGTTTTTAAAAAATTATTTCAGTTTTACTGTTTTAATTATTATTACTGTTTTAATTACTGTTATAATTATTTATTTTTTTATTAACTTATTGTTATATTATGATATGTAAAGATATCTTTGAATATTTTTAATGATATAAAAGTATATGTGGCTTGCGAAAGCCAGAGTAGCCAGAGGAAAATTATAAATATGTATTAGTTTTACAGTTCCGAAAGTAAGGACCTTTTTTGGAAATTTCCTCCTCTTTTTGAATCTTTTTTTAGATTTCAAAAATCTCAATTAGTTTTTGAGATATTTGCAAAAAACTGAAGCCTTATTTTTTTTAGGTTATTGTTTATAACTTCTGCAAGTTTTGCAAGCAGAACTTGTTGTTTTTTTCAAAAAAGTTCCGGGAGTACCTATGGACTTTTTTTAGGAAATTTCCTCCTCTTTTTTAATCTTTTTTTTGGATTTTAAAAATCTCAATTAGTTTTTAAGATATTAGCAAAAGACAAAACCCCGATTTGTTGATTTAGTTAATTGTTTATAATTTTGCAACTTTTTTTTCTTTAAAAATTATCTACATGCCATAATAATGTCACCTCAAAAAGTTGACCAAAAAGCACTAAATGTTTTTATTTGAGTTAGGAAGTAAATTTAATACAGAGCAAGCTACGCCCCTGGTAATATCTAAAGGCCTTTTTCCAAACAAGTTACGAAATTGCGTAACCTAAACAGGTAGTATTTAAATAAAATTGAATAAAAAAGTGATTATTCTGCCAAATCGTTATGATAATAAATAACTAATATCCGGCCTCACTTGGAAGGAATGTACGTCATAATTACGTTATTTTTCTACTAACGACTCGCCCACGCTTCGTTCGGGCTGTTCCTAATTTTAGTGCGAGTGAAGCCGCGGGTTCCTTCGTTATTAAATGTATACAAATCACTAATATACTAAAACCTTCCTCGAGAACCACTCTAACCATTGGTGAAAACAGCATGAAAATATGACACCGAAAAATTTAAATACCGTTAGATTATAATTTCGCATTTTACAAAATCACGAGTTTGTAAGCTATCGAAATATTGTGAGCCTCGCGAAAGAACCTCGCGTGCTTATTGAAAGTTGAAAGGCAGATTTTTTTAGGCAGATTGTGTTATTGCTTATTGATTTATATGAATGTACATCCGACCCTCAACTCCCTCGTGATATCGTTATATCGATTAACAAACAAAAGCTAAATAAAAATTAGAGTCTTTACTTATTTTTATACGTCAGTCAGTCTGACGTCAGTCAGTACAGTTTAGCGTCAGCGAAGCCACGGGTTCCGCTAGTTAAAATAAATAAAATTTACCTCTTCCTTTTTTAAAGTCGGTTAAAAAGTAGCCTAAGTTACGCCTACAACATTAGCTATCTGCGAGTGTCCTGTCTAAATCGCTTCAGCCGTTTCATAAATCAGCCGGAACAAACAGACAGACAGACAAACATTTTAAAAGTAGCTTTTTTGTTGCTAGTATCGTATATATTTTCATATTATTAGCATTTAGTGAAAATTAAATGTGGAATTAAAACCAGACACTCCAAGTTTATTTACATATATGTATAGATAGATATCGGGATGGTTGGAAAACAAAGAATATATCAGTTAACTTGTCCCAAAATCCTTTTAAATTGAGAAACGAGAGGAAATTCCTGAAAATCAATACCTAGTGAGAACTGAACCCGCACCTTCACTTTCATTAACGATTAGGTTATTTCAATGCTATATAATATATGTTAAAATATACTATATGTTAAAATATAATATATGTTAAATATATAAATTATTTAGACAAAAATATACTAAAATATTGTATTAAAATATTATCGCATCGGGGCCTATAGAGATTTGACTCTGGGCCTGATTTCGCATAAGACCACTAAACTACACGCGAACGGATTTTTTTCATACTTTTTCTAATACAAAGTAGGTTAAAACTGGCATAATAAATACCTGTTATCAATAATGGTAATGTGCGCACGATTGTACCGTTTCTCATATTCACACAATTCGTCACACTATTTGAGAGAACAACACTAGCACTAACGTCTGACACAATTTTTGTCTACAATGTTTTTATAAAGGTAGGTGTAGAATGTGCTGTGCGTCATTTAAATAATTTCGTATAAAGTATTAGAAAGAGATAGAGCAATAAATAGGTGAGTGAACTCCACAAATCACTTTTGTTTCAGAGAAAAGGCGGGAATCTATATACTAGCAATACAACAATCTGTATAAATTGGTAGTATATTGAAACCTCTATTAGCGTGCGTCCACTATTTATATGACCCCCACTTTATTTCGAAACGCTCGGAATTAGCGATTCAAGTCGAACATTTGTTCTCGCTTAGTCGATTATGAAGAAGTTTTGAACGATTATACCTACATTATACTTAGCTGAAATTAACTAAACTTTTTAAACATAACTTTCTGTTTCTTCCACATCTTTTCATGGTGGACAACGTAAAAGCAAAGTTCACACTAACTTATTCAAATTATAATACTGATTACTGGGCGCAATTATCAGTACTGTATCTAATTATAAGAAAAACTAATTTGTTCTATTATATCTAAGAATATTTAATCTACTGGAACGTACATAATTTGTTTATTATATTGTCAATAATTATATACCTACTACTACTATTTACACAGTACGTGCTTGCCGCTAGTTTTTATTTGCCCCTGTTAACAATCGGTCAGCTTAATTAGATTTTTTTCAATTTACACTAAATTCTCGTGAAAATAAAATCAGACTCTTGTCAAATATAAGATTTTTATATTTTAATTTGGTTATCATTCAAACTTACTGATGAACACTACAAAAAACAAAGTCGCTTACGCTGTCTGTCTGTCCCTATGTGTGCTTCCATCTTTAAAACTACGCAACGGATTTTGATTCAAGAGGAAGGTTTATATACATACTAGCGACTTGCCCTCGCTTCGCTCAGATTTAGCACAGGCAAAGCCGCGGGATCTGCTAGTTATGCATATAAATCTTCCTCTTGAATCACTCTATCTATATAAAAAAACCGCATCAAAATCCGTTGCGTAGTTTTAAAGATTTAAGGATACATAGGGATATAGGGACAGAGAAAGCGACTTTGTTTTATACTATGTAGTGATATAAATAATACACTTGCGCAACCCGCGGTTTTAGAACGCGGATCTAGGGACGAACCCGAGAGAAGCGAGGGTGAGTCGCTTGTCTAATACATATAAATAAAATTTGAGTGTCTGTTTTTAATTTCAAATTACCAGCTTTTCACTAAATACATATGAAAGTATATACGATACTAGCAACAAAAAACAATTTTAATTTTTTTTTTCTGTCTGTATGTTTGTTCCGGCTAATCTCTGAAACGGCTGGACCGATTTTGACGTGACCTTCACTCACAGATAGCTATTGTTATTAGATGTAACTTAGGCTTCAAAAAAGGAGTAGAAATTTTATTTATTTTATCTAGCTGAGCCCGTGGCTTCGCTGGCGTTAAACCTAGGCGCTACTAGTCGCTAGTTATTAGGTAATAAAATGAATTGAACTATTTTTGGTTCACCTAAATGTTAATAAAAATATCTCATTTAAAAATGAAAATATCTCATTTCTTAGAAATCTAGTCTAAACTAACAGTTAACGCGTTCAAGGGACGAACCCACGCTATTTCATAATATAATTAATTACATAATATAGTTTGTTTGTTTGTTCGGTTGAACGCGCTAATCTCAGGAACTACTGGTTCGATATGAAAAATTCTTTTTGGATTGTTGGATACTCCGTTTATCCAGGAAGGCTATAGATTATACTTAATCACGCTACGATAAATAAGAGCGGAGCAACAATGAAAAATGTAGCAAAAACGTGAAGGGCGCGTTTTGTATGATATCTCTAAACTAGCGTTAGTGCCGTGCGAAGGCGCGGGAAATGCTAGTAAATACATTAACACAAGAAAATAAAATTAACACTTACTAAAACGGTCTTCTAAGGCAAAATAGCCAGATTTATAACTTTTAACCTATATTTCAATATTATAACAAGAAATAAGTATATATTTTATATGTATACATTTGCGTAACCTCCGCCTAACGTTACGAAATATATAAAACGCAACAGTTACCAAACAATCATAATATAAATAGCTTATATAGTACAAGAACATATTATTGATTTTTGACATTGTCTCAATTGTTTGTATGGATTGGAATGTTAGACAAATCACAACTCACAAGGTACCGGACGAAAGAAAATTGCGTGCGTGCGACGTTTATTGACAACACGTTTGGGTCAGCTAACAGTTGCGAGTTCGAGTCTCGGTTGCAGCAACCATTTATACAATGAGCACGGATGTTAGTACTCCAGTCAAAAGGGTAGGTTCACTGTTTAAATATTTTATAATAAATAAATAAATAAATATGTTGGGACATTTACACACAGCACTATCTAGTTCCACGGTAAGGTACGAGCCTTGTGTTATGGATACTAGATGGTTGATATACTACACATAACATATAAGTTTAAATACATACATATTATAAATATAAACATCCATGACTGGAGAACAAACATTCGTGCTCCACAAATGAATGCCCCCAGCGGGACTCGAAGCCGCGACCGCTGGCGCAGCAAGTAGGGTCACTACAAACTGCATGCATATGTAATGTATCAACTATCTGGTATCCATAACACAAGGATCACACCTAAGCACCTAAGGCACCTTGGAATTGCACATCATTAATCTATATCCTACACTAAGTGTTAATGTTCATATTTATTTGTATTTATGAGATGGAGTGAGAGTCGAATCAACGATGTTAAGAATTGAGTACATTAGATTTTAGAATAAACCTAAAAGAAGTACCAATAATATGAAAATCAGGGAGCGACGGGTTAAACTTGCCACTCCCTAAATCATTTGGCATTTCAAGAAAATTAAGAAAATTTTAACTTATTAACATTATTCTAGAATTATAAGGACTTATTTAACAAATTCAGTAGATAAGTTTATAATTCTATGATATACTTTAACAAGTCACATGCTGAAGGTCAAAGGCAAGATAAAAATAATCTATGGTATGGCAAATTCAGACTGATTTCCACAACTCAATGATTCGCGTAGGTGGTAGAGCAGTTAAAATTATTCAATCAAAAAATTATTTTCATTAAATATAACAAAAAATAATTTTAACTATACTAGTAATAAATGACAGCATTTTAAGACCACCATATAAATATACATATTCTATAGCGAGTAATCAATACTAATATTATAAAGCTAAGGAGTTTGTTTGTTTGTTGGGTTGAATGCGCTAATCTCACGAACTACTGGTCCGAATTGAAAAATTCTTTTTGTGTTGATTTCTTATGATTTTCAGCCTTAAGAACACGAGCGGAGCCACTGGAAAGGCTAGTATGTAATATATATATATTTGTATTGTATGTAATGTATTCAGCCCTTTATAACATCCTACATGCTACTCCTTCAATACGAGGGGATCCGATCGTAGTCCACCACACTATCCAAGTGAGGGTTGACCAACTTCACATGTTATTAGGAAACTCGCTAGGTACCCTCAGACATGCAGATTTGTCTCACTATGTTTTCCTTCACCATAAGATAAGTGGTTATCAATGCTTTTAGAGTAAAGGCTTGATGAAAAATAAAATTTGATACTAAAGGGTTGTTTTTAAATATTTGTTAGGTAAAAAATTTAATTCATTCTTACCCAAGAAATATGTGACGCATAATGCTAATATGAGAAGTAAAATAAATATCTTCTTCAATCTTCTGGGTTGCTTCAAGGATCTACTCCTTATGTTGATATGTGACGTTGAGGTATCATCTTTCAACTGTAAAAAATATAACCATTAAAATAATTACATGAGAGAATATTTCTTTTTTAAGTAATCAAGCTATTCAGCTTAATTTGACATTCAAATTTAACATCAGAAAAAACTTTATAAGAACTGCTTAGTACTGATTATATTTAATAAGAATTTAGAAAAAGATTGCAAATATACTTAAAGGTAAAATGAATTGTAAATATTATAACTCTTTGTCACATAAACACTAATAATTGTATTGAATATTTAAAAAAATAACCATTTCCTTTACTTCTTATTCTGGTATTTTATATATTACTTATAGGACCAATTAAATTATCTACTTATTATGTTTTACTTAATTATTTCTTTTCAATTTTAGTAACATAATATAAACTGAAACAATTTACAACACGAAAGTTTGCTTATAAACATATATTTTTTACACACCTCTAAATACCTGTAAGTACCGAATTTTCCCATATCGGGTTAAAATGAACATCACAACCTTAACGAATATTATGAATAAAAATTGTGCATTGTAATAGTTAATATTTTTAATTCAGAATACTTAATTTGTAAAACAAATGTAACAATCGTGACAGGATAACCACTAAAAAACTATTGATGACATAGTGATGTTACTTTACAATAGATTCGTTAATCGTAACTCGATTATAACTAGGAAACTGTTCACGACATGATCATTGATCAGTGTCTACTGTTCATGTCTATGTACAATAAAAAAATACATATAAAATGTAATTTTTATCAAGCGTGTAATGTAATAATATTATGTTGTATACTATTATTAATGATAGCAGGAGAAGATTATAGAAGCTTCATGTGCAAATTTAATATATTGTACTTTAAAAGAACTTCGAGCGCAAAATTAAAAAAGTTACACTAAGCTACAATAATAAATTTTACAGAATAAGGATTTTATATGTACCTATTACAATAAGATATCATAATTTTTACCAAGTCACCTTTTTTTATAATATTACTAGCGATTCGTCCTCGATTCAGTCGGGCTCGTCCTTAGATTTAGCGCGAGCAAAGAAGCGGGTTCCGCTAGTAACTGTATTCAAAAACTTGACTAATTATATACTAAAACCGTCCTCGAGAACCACTCTATCCATTGGTGAAAACAGCATGAAAATCAGTGCTATAATTTTTGTCTTTATCGCGAACAGACAGCCAGACGCGGCGGAGAACTATGTTTTATAATATGTATTATGTAATGATATGTAGTTTATACGTTATAGTTTTATTTAATACAACATTAATTAACATTACACTTATGCTACGTTCCACTAAGCGTTCACAACGATCACGCTCACGACCGTAGTTTTCCCGTTCCACTTGCTTGTGAGCGTTACTGTCGTAAACGCAAGTGGAATGGATTATAGAGCGTTTTGAGCTCGGAGGTAAATAATACAAACGGCGAGTTAAAAAAAGAATGCAAAAGATTTAAGAGGTTAGGTTATAATCTAAGCCTTGAAAATAAACTTAATTAATTATTGTTTAAATCGATTTATGTCATAAGTGACGTTTTCGCCGCGACCACAACGACCGCGGTCGTTATGTGGAACGACTAAAGGAGCATTTTGGTCGTCGTGGGCGCTTAGTGAACGCAGCCTTATACTCAAATCGAAATGCTCGTGTTTAATCGAGTAGGTACACCACTATTTGACATTCAACGTCAGATTTCCACTTGGCACTTTCTAATCAATGGCGGATTGTCAATGGCCAATGCCCTATAGTCTATATAATATATAATATTTTTTTATAAAGAGTAAAGGCCAAGCAATGGTGATTGGTGAATGTTGACAAATGGCAATGCATTTACAGCTTAGTAGTTAGTACATACTACATTCATATTTCATAATTCATAATTGAAACAATAGAAGCCTAAAACCACAATAAAAAATAATTAAACTGAAGTCAAATTTTTCAATGTTTTGTAAATAGTGTGATTATTAATGTTATATCAAAGTCAAATTAAACAAATTGATTAAAAAGTTGAATTTTAAAGGTAAGTAATTAATATACGATATAAGTTACGATAACTTAGTAATCAAAAATAAAAGCCTTAGCACGTGAAAATATGATTTGCGCTAATAACTCTATCAATTTGTTCGTAATGTATGAACTACTAATATAAATATAATAAGTCACTTTAAGTGGAGGTTAGGTGAGAAACAAACACGTGAGTAAATCTATTAATAGTATTATTATATCGACAAATTAATATGCTAACCTTCCTTTGTCGTACTTGGTTCATATTTTAATTTTTAAGTAATCCTCAATATTCCCAACAAACTGACACTTCACTGTAATAAAAGTTTATAAGTTGTCTCTCGAACTTATATTTCTGGAAACTTTATACGAACACCAGTCGAATTAATATTTATTTTATTATTTTCAACTAACTTTTATCTTCACTTTTATGACTTATATGGAATTTTACAAAAAATATACATAAGATGTTACTGACAACATCACCACTCCACCAATGGCGTGTAAGTATAAGATAACGTCAATATGAAATAATATTTAGTTGTATTGTAACGAACGATACTTGATTAAGTTTTCTAACCATGGATACTCGAAGTGCAGACGTACGGTCCGTGTTATGATTACATAATGTAAAGCTAATAGTACTTAGTTCGATACTTATTACTATGTACAATATTATAATACAAAGTCCTCCGCCGCGTCAGTGTCTGTCTGTTCGCGATATACTAAAAAATGCACCGATTTTCATGCTGTTTTCCAATGGATAGAGTGGTTCTCGAGGAAAGTTTTATTATATAATTTGTTTGGTTTTTGTATTCATTTACTAGCGGAACCCGCAGCTTCGCTCGCGCTAACTCGAGGTGACTTACTAGTTACTATAGTTGTTTATATATTAAACTAGCAAACACGGCCCGCTTCGCTAGGCGTAAGTTAATAGGTCATTTTAAGTTTAATATTAGAATATTATAAAACCTATTAATTTATTAATTATAATATATATCCTAAATTACTCCTTATAACATAAGCTATCTGCGAGTAAAAGTCCTGTTAAAATCGGTCCAATCCTATTAGAGATTAGCCGGAACAAACAGACAGACAGAAAAAGTATAAAAATTTTTTTTTTGAGGTTAATACCGTACATACTTTCATGTCCATTTACTAAAAAGCTGTTAATTTGAAATTTTTTAATTAATTTTATTTATTGATACAAAAAAAATCCTTCACATTTCGCTGATTCGTGTTTAAACATAATCGTTACCACTTTAAAAATTAAAACTAAATCTTATTTAGCGGTTAATGTTGTATGAAATATATTTACATTAGTCTTCCCTTAGGTGGCCCGCGGCTTTAAAAGAAAATTATACCCGAATTCCTATCCTATTATTTTTAAAATTATTAGAATAAATAAAATTTTTTGAAGTCGGTTAAAAAGTAGCCTCAGTTACGCCTTATAATATTAGCTATCTGCAAAGGAAAGTCCCGTTTAAGTCGGTCCAGCCGTTTCAGAGATTAGCCGTAACAAACAGACAAACGTTTTAAAAATTGTTTTTTTTTTCTAGTATCGTACTATATACTTTTATATACATTTAGTGAAAATCTGTTCATTTGAAATCAACAGCAGATACTCCATTTTTATTTATATGTAGGTGTAGATAAAAATATTCTAATGATATATTGTAGATTTAGCATTAATATAACAAACTGCAAACACTTCTGTATAACCAATAAAAAAGCTATGTATCTACCTACTTCAACTATGACCCATTAAAAACCTATTAGATGATGATGAAATAAACTGGTAAAAAAGTTTATAGTGATGTTTATCAATTATCTATGCGTATTCTATTATCTATCTATCTATCTATCTATTATACAATTATGTATTATACATGATAAATTAAATATATATTTTTACATAATATAATTATAATATCATATAATAAAACAGTAACTTCGCAAAATCGTGTGCGTGTGTACAAGTGGACAATGGACATCCACTAATGATGTGAAACCATTTTGGCGATTTTTCGACCAAACGTTATTAATGGAAGCCCTCTATTCTCTAATGTACTGAACCGATTTAAACCGAAATGTTGTGTAATAATAACTTATTACTCGCGATATTTAGGAAAGTTTTTACTACAGGGTAACTTTCATTCCCACGGAACAATACAATTACTGATTCTAACGAATCGTTCTTAGAACACATAGCTAAAGCTAGCTTAACCTTAAGATATGCATCAAAACAATGTTTTAGAAAATTGTAGACCTTATAAAGCCACGAAAAATTAGCTTACATAGTTTATTTCCTAAGGTACTTGCAATAGTTTATGTTTAAAACACACGCCACTAGTAGAACGTATTAAAATAAAAAATAACATCGTTTTTTATATTTTTTGTTCTTTGGAAAATGCTTTTAGTAGGTATACTTACTTTTTTATTCATTTAGTTTATTAAACTCAAAGAGTAAAAATGCTCTCCATATAGAATATAGACTATTAAGTGAAGTATAGTACCAATCCAGCAAAATAACTTAAAGCAAGACTCGCTGCAAGTATAGAAACTTTAGTCATCGTTATTTTTTCTTCAATGTTGACATTAGTGTATTTACGCATACCATCAGCAGGTGATTATGTGGGATTCAAAAAACTAGAAGTCGTAGAACTCCCCCTACTTAATAGAATATCGCAGGATCTCATGGTTTTCTTTTTAATTGAACTAGCAAATCGTCCTCGCTTTGCTCGTGCTCTTCCCTAGATTTAGCACAAGCAAAAAGCCGCGGGATCCGCTAGTTATGCATATAAACCTTCCTCTTAAATCACTCTATCTATTAAAAAAAACCGCATCAAAATCCGTTGCGTAGTTTTAAAGATTTAAGCATACATAGGGATATAGGGACAGAAAAAGCGACTTTGTTTTATACTATGTAGTGATATTTTATTAATATTACAAGTGCACTGATTAAATACAAGAACACTTTCGCATTTGAATTGCTTAAAGTTATCTTGAATATTCATAAAATAAATCTTCGTAGACTCAATAAAGATAACTAATTGCCCATCACTACTGTATATCGCACGGCCTTGGCGTGAATAAGATAATGAGTTTCAAGGCAACGAGTATTTCTTACATTAGGTCCAACTTCAGGCTATCGATACTTAAAAACTTTGTATAAAATATTAAAATATGATTTATTTTTGAATGGGATATGTGTATCTTCCCAATCTATCTATACTAATATTATATAGCAGAAGAGTTTGTCTCTTTGTTTGTTTATTTGGTTGAATGCGCTAATCTCAGGAACTATTGGTTCGATTTCAAAAAATATTTTTGCGTTGGATAGTCCGTTTATCGAGGAAAGCTATAGGCTATATTACATCACGCTACGACCAATAGGAGCGGGGCATCAATGAAAAATATTGAAAAAACGGGAAGGTCGGGCGTTAGTTCTTACCGCGCGACTCAGAAAGAATTTGGTCTTTGAACGCGTGCGAAGCCCCGGGAAATGCTAGTAAGTATTACAAAGCTGAGGTGTTTGTTTGATTAGTTGAAGTTATGTGTCTGTGGTTGTATTAATCTCAGGAACTACAACTACAAGTTCGTATTAAAAAAAATTATATATACCTAATCCATTTATCGAGAAGGACTATTGATATAATATGTGTAATATAGAACAGCGGCGGAGTCACGTGATTCACTAGATTAATATTTAAATATAAACTTATAACTTGCATGTTGCATTAGAAAAAACTGTTTTTACCAGATAAAAAAATATTAATGAATCGAGTAATGTATTTTATTACGTCTATATTTTATATAAAAATTTAAAACTTATCAAACAATCGTATACCTAGTAATCAAAATGATATTGAAGTGATAAATGACGTAAGGTAGAGTGCAAGGTTATTCTTTATTGGAAATGAAATATAAAAAGTACAGTGTAGATGATACGCAATTTTTTTGTTAAAACATAACTATGATTTTGACTCATAATATATGTCTTTACAATTCAACACAGTACATGTCATACAGACGCTAAAATAAAGGTCTAAGTAAAAATAGCTTAATTTGTTATTATCGATATCCTAGTGACTTACCCTTTTAAGTTTTAGCAGCGATTTTTCGGAAAAGATATATTTTCCTATATCGTAAAAAGTATCCTACTAAGACTCGGATAAACGTTTATCATCATACCAAATTGCACCAAAATCTGTCCAGTCGTCTTCTCGTGATGCTGTCACTGTCAAAAACTACGTTCGGTCTCTAACTATTTCGATTAGATTTTCCAAAAATATTTAATTTATATATTCGACTAAGTTACAATATTATTATACTAGTGGAACCCGCGGCTTCGCTTTCGCTAAATCTAGGGAGGAACCCGAGCGAAGTGAGGGTGAGTCGCTTGTTTAAGATAAACATTTCCATCATATATTACATATGTGTAACTATCGGTTTTGGCAGCGCACGCCAGAATAGCTCGCAGATGGTAGATTTTTTACTACGTACAGTTCGCGTCACGTAAAAAGAACGCTGGAAGAAGGTGGTGGGGGGTGTGTTTGCGCATGGGTACAGTCGCATACGAAATTACTGAGCCTATTCTTTTTTTTTTTGCCGTAGTCTTTCGCTCGCGACGTATATTGGGTATTGGCAGGTACATTTAAAAATTTATTAGATAGAATGTTATTAAATAGAATTCTATTAATTAATAAAATTTATGTTTGATTCAGCGTAGAATGTTTAATCTACTTACAAAAAATTTATTAATTAGTTTAATATATATTTTTTACTTATTAACTGCATTATTATCAGACTCTCTCTTTATAAAACAATATACGTCATAATTTTTTTCTCAGTTTTTTATATAAAACCATTTCGTGATTAATAACTTTTGTGTGCGCGATGGTATTTTGAACTGACGCGCAAAAGCGAGACGGAAAGCATCCGGCGCGTGCCTCGCCGTCCCGCGCCCCGCGTCTTACCACCAAATTGCCCGATAAATCGCCTCTGCGCAACTTACAGCCAGCGTTCTATTTACATGACGCGAATTATACTTACTTGACACTTTTCGTCATAAAAATTTGGACAATTTACACAATATCTTTATAAATTGCAGCGTATGTGTTATTCTGATGTAGAAGCTATATTATTGTTAAGTTTTATTAAAATCCATTCAGTAATTTCTACGTGAAGGAGTAACAAACATCCATCCATCCATACTTACAAACTTTCGTGTTTATAATATTAGTATAGATGTACCTACCTACTGATGTTTTACTTACATTAATATATAATAATATACAATCACTACATAGTATAAAACAAAGTCGCCTTTTCTGTCCCTATATCCCTATATCCCTATGTGCGCTTAAATCTTTAAAACTACGCAACGGATTTTGATGCGGTTTTTTCCAATAGATAGAGTGATTCAAGAGGAAGGTTTATATGCATAACTAGGCGATCCTGCGGCTTTGCCTGTGCTAAATCTAGGGAAGAGCCCGAGCGAAGCGAGGGCGAGTCGCTAGTTCTATATATACCTATGTAGACAATAGACGTAGATAGTAAATACTCTTATGTCCAAGCATCTTCATGATTTAATTATTAAACATTATATTACACCTTTTCATCGACAACTACTCAGTGATTTAGGCGTGGAGATTCAAAAATGGTATTAGCAATATTCTGTAGTTATCCTATTTGGTGCGCTAAAAGGTTCTATTCCCGCTCAACAAAGTGGCAAAATCTAACAATATGTGTCAAAATCTGTCCAGTGGTTTTCTCGAGATACGTTCACAGACAGACAGAAAAAAAACTATACATTCGGCCTCTTTATCGCTCGATTGATCGATCTCTATCTATCGATAATAACAAACATAAAAAAAACAGATGAATTGAGAACCTCCTTCTTTTTGAAGTCGGTTGATTACTATTTCAATAACATTTTCCAGAAAATAATCAACGTACAAATTCGATTAAGTTAGAAATTTATTATATGTATAGATATTTACTTAGTATATAGTAAGTATATACTAAGTATATAATCTTATAATATATAGGTAGTATATAAACCATAAAAACAATTTTTCAAATCGGATTAGTATAATTCTTGAGATAAGCGCGTTCAAATAAACAAACTCTTTTTACAATTTTTATACAAATAGTAAAGATGTCCCCCTCTAAACGATTATGGTGAGAACATATCGGTTAAGACATTATCAAGGCATTCTTACTAAGATTTAGTGTAGTGTAATAAGAGTAAGCAAGTTAGTCTGTCCGTGTGACTTCCTATGACACCGCGACGGCCTACAACGCCACCGGCTTGTAAATGAGTTTGCAAGCGGTATTTCGAGCGGTGTGCGATAGTACGCTTGTCTTAGACAGTTCTAATTCGACTGTAAATACTAAATGTTAATACTAAATAGTCAAAATGTACCTATACCTTTGTCGTGCTAGCTCGATTATTCGCAATACTTCAAAATGAAAATGGAAACAAAGCGTTCTCATCGTACTTTCTTCTAATAACATGATATTTTAAGCCATTTTAATTTCAGGATGGAAGTAAACAATGATTTGTTAAACAAACTTAAAATATACGGCGTTGGACGTCGGAAACTCGATGATGATTTTTTCAAGGAAAATATACCGCCAAGGTTAGGCATATATGATGTTGATGAACAACAGCTCTGTCATTCTGTGTAAGTACAGATCAATATCATGTTTTTGGGGTTCCGCGCTTCTAGAAGAAAAAACGGAACCATTATAAGTAGGATTTGTTGCCCGTCTGTCTGTCAGCCTTTTTTTTATGGTAAAAAGAGGGCAAACGGGCAGGAGGCTCACCTGGCTCACCACTCCTGATGGGAAGTGGTCACCTCCGCCCATAGACATCTGCAAAGCCAGGCTTGCAGATGCGTTGCCGGCCTTTCAGGAAAGGGAGGGAGGGAGGAGGGAGGGGAGTGGGAGGGAGGTGGAACGAAGGTGGAGGATGAAGGGAAGAGGGAGGGGGGAAGGAGAGTGGGCCTCCCGGACTCTCACTCACCGGACGAAACGCGACAGCATAGCTGCCACTTCACGCCGGTCTTCTGTGAGAGAGTGGTACAAATGTAATGGCCTATAATATATCTGTCTGTTAATAATGCTTTACAATCAATAGCATTGACATATTGTGTTGGTAGTCCGGCACACACGTAGATATACTTAAGTAACATAAGACTCGTAGCTTACCACTGAACTAGATGGCGCTGTGTGTAATAATGTCCCAACATATTTATTTGTTTCAAAATCTTAACGGTAATCCCAAAATGATATTAAAAAAATATGGTTCATCCTATCCTTTAATGCATCCAGTGGCGTAGCTACCTAGGGGCTAGGCGGGGCAGTGCCCCGAGGCCCTCAAGGTCAAGGGGCCCTCGACTCCGCACCAGAAAATGTCGATCGAACTGAACGTTCGAAAATTACTCCCATTTTCAAAATAAATTACATGCGTACATTAAAACATAAAATCTCAGATCACAAACTTACGCACTTTGTCACTTTAACATTGATTTAAAAAATGTGTTCGGCAAGGTTATGATGGAGCCATTGTGATGAGTGGTGTGTATAATTAAGATTTCTAGCCTAACACGGAGTACGTACATTGTGCCGCTCATCATATGAATTTGGTGATAAATGATGCCGTTAGCAGTTGAGTGGAAATACAAATATTTTAGCAAGTTGCAAGATTTGTATAACTTTTTCTTTTTGACAATAGATCCCAACGTTTGATGTTGATCAAAATTCACTGGCAATCGGACACCACTCTAAAAAAACTAAATCCACTTAGATGGACTAGTGGGTCAATACGATATTTGCAATAAAACTTCGTTTTCTGATATTTTAAAATCATTATCAGAAATAATTCTAAAGAGTTCATATTTCTTTTGAATTCATGTTCATTTGTATTTCATTCATCATTCACTTACCCATTTTCAAGAAAAAAGGCAAAGAAAAGAAAAAGAAACATTTTGATAAATTAGCTTTTTCACTTATGTACTGGACAAACCTACGAGACGTTTTATTTCCAAATACCTACATCAATTAATTGTAATTTATGCTGTTACTGTTTAATATTTTTATTACCTGTCCTGCGGTGCACAAAATGCAGCTGATGATAAAGTAGCTTAGCATTTTTAAAGTATTTGTACCTATACTACTCGTAATATTATAAAGAGGAAAGGTTTGTAAGTAAGTATGTTTGTAACGAATTGGCTCAAAAAGTACTGGCTCAATTTTAAAAATTCTTTCACCATTTGAATGCACCATTATCACTGATTAATACAAGAACCCAGAAGGTCAAGTAGCTCGCTGGATTGAACAGCTTCAGGAGTATGACTTCAAGACGGAACACCGCAGCGGAAAGATGCATGGGAACGCTGACGCACTCTCACGAAGGCCGTGTTCGGAAGACTGCAAACATTGTGTTAAGCAGGAATCTAATGAAGTGACATTAAAGCTAACGAGAACATGTCCTTTGGGTCTCTGGGAGAATGATGCTATGAGGGAGGCTCAAGAAACAGATGACGACCTTCGGCACATCATCACATGGAAGAAACGGGGTGAAGTAAAACCAATCTGGAGTGAGGTTGCACCCACTGGCGCTGTCACTAAGTCGTACTGGGCGCAATGGGACAGTCTGATACTTCAAAACGGAATACTCTACCGGAAATGGGAGAAGACTAACGGCAGAGAGTTCCATCTTCAGATAATTGTCCCAAGAGCGAGAATTCAAGCGAGCTTGAATTAACTCCAATAACAGGAGAGGAGGAGGAGTGCTCGCCGCACATAATATATGAAATAGGTAGCCGCGCGGCTCAGGAGTCAGGAGTATATTAAAACTGGAGTAATTTTGAAGAATTTTCAACCCAGCGAGTGATCGAATGAAGTTTAGTAGCGATTAAAAAAATTAACGAATTAAAAAGGAATGCGTATTGCCAGTATTTAATATTTTTACTTAATAAACCCTAACCAGTTTAGATATCAGTGGGGCCCCATTTTTTGATTTGCCCCAGGGCCCTTGGTTAGCTAGCTACGCCACTGAATGCATCCACCTATCTTCTAGCTAAAATTGCAATGGATCAGAACTGCCAAGGGTTGGCACCACACACCATCTAAATACAATACAAATCCTTTAGTGCATCTTTTTCTATGCAAATTGATAATCCCTTTATATTTTGACTGGAAAAAAATAATAATCTCGTAAGAAATCGAACTATGACTATATTAAAATATTTTTTTTATTTATTTTTTGTTAAACCTATTTAAGAAATTCATTTTTGCGATAATATTTTATTGGTGTTTTGACCTTTCGAAACGATTTAATTTTGTAATAAAATTTATTGTTACCCGAGCTCGTCCGATCTATAAAACATAAAAACATGAATATAATTAATTTAAAAAGCTTAAAATAAATACATGTGTCTTTCTAAAAAATAAAGTCTTGAAGTAGATTTTATTTTTTTTATTTTTTTATTTGGTTAAAATTTCTCAATATCTTAATAAAATTAAATTTATTTTATCGGACGATGGAGCTACGAAGTGGATTAAATTTAATTAGGTATTTAACATGTTAACTTTAGTTCTACAGATTCGAAGTGATGTACACCTACTGAAAACGTCGAAATTATAATCTTACACAAAAAATTTTAAAACACACATGACAAAAAGAATTATTTTGCATTAGCTTGTCTAATCTCTAACGTAGCTAAATCCCGTGTTAAGGTTTAATAAATTCACAGTGCGTAGAAACTATGAGCATCTTCTTCCATATTTATAAATACATTACATTATTCTATTAATTTTAAGTGCGCCATAGTCCCGTCTAAAACTTATTCCTACACTAGCAAACCCGGAAAATTAAACGATTTTTTATAATAATAAATTAAAAGTTGTAATAAGATTACAATTTTTATATAACATTTAGCTACCTACGAGTGAAAGTCTCGTCAAAATCGGTCCAGCCGTTTCAGAGAGCCGGAACAAACAGACAGACAAAGATTTTAAAAATTGATTATGTATTCATATGCATTTAGTCGAAAGCTATTAATTTAAAATTAAAAACAGAACCTAATTTTATTTATATGTACTGGTTCTCTTACAGTATCCCAACAGCATGCACAGTTCCTGGTTGCAATTTCACAGCAGACTGTCTCCTGGACTTCGAAAATCATTACAATGCCTCTCACAGATTTTCCTGCAGTCAGTGCAAGAAGACTCTCCCATCACCACATCTCTTAGACTTGCATCTTCAGGAGCAACACGATTCATTTTTTTCAGTAGTAGCGGCAAAACGACCTTCAGTAAGTTTTAACTACTTTGTTTATTGCGTTTCTTAACGTTAATTAATTTTATAAGAAATCTTGGATAAGTGTATCGACTTTCATACTTTTATAATGTTTTAAACATTTGGTGGGTAAAAATGTATAACGTAAATTCTATGTGGTACTTGTATAGTAGTAGCAAAATTTTAATTTTAACTCAAGTTTTGCAATCTCACTATATAGATGTGTTTATAAATAATTCGATATACCGTTACAGTACTCCTGTTACATAGAAGAATGCAAAGAAAAGTTCATGACCGCCGATGAAAGATTAGATCATTGTGTGAAAATACACAAATTGCCCAAAGATTTTAGATTTGATACAAAACCTAAACAGAAAAATAAAAAAAAGAAATCACAGTCTATGGAAGTAGATGGCGCAGGTGAGAGGGAAGAAAAAAAGTTTGTGTTTAATAATAGCAAGCAAAAAGGATTTAAGAGATTTACCAACGATCAGCAAACGTCGACCTCTTCAGTTGATGTGGATGAAATAATGTCTGATATAAAAGAAAGTTTACCGTAAACAAAGTTTGGTTAAGGAAATGTAAAAATTAAAAATATATAATACATTTTTGTTTTAAATTGATCTGTTTGTGCCTTAATTGGCTAAAAGTTTTGGAAACATTGGGGTATAGAAATTTCAATAAGCAATAAGTAGTAAAACTTAAAGATTGTAGTAAGTCTTTATTGGTATTTAAACCAATTTCCTTATTAAGCTATGTTGTGATTTTTTAACTTTTAATAAAATAAAAAAATATAAAAAATCTACTATGCTTTTTCTAGACCTTTTACCTTAATTCACACTTTGTTAAGATAATATTTTTGAAGATTATTAAACAAATTATAAATTTGGTTATATATATGTTGGAAAATAATATAAAGACGTTATGAGCGGCCCATGTTGTTTATTTATGCACTATCTGCTATCCAACAGAAACCGGTAATTTTTCCGGGAAAGAAGCTTATTTTTAAATCCAGGCTGTGGTACCTGTCAATGCATAGAGGGTATTATTTAATATTATTGTAGCGAAGGCGTTTTATTGCAATTTTGTTTTTCAATCGAATATCTATTTTGATCTGACATGCGTAACCAACTATCATCGTACTAATTTCATCATATTTTGTCCTATAGATTTGCCCGCTGTATCGATAGTCGATATTATGAATATTCTATAAGGTTTTCCAAAATTATTTAATGTATAGATTCAACTCAGTCGGAATATTATGTGATCTGTGGATTAAACAGAAACTCATATAACAATTATTATTCATGTTTTATACATGAATAATTGTTATATGAGTTTCTATTTTATAGTATTACATATTATTATTTTCAGAGATGAGATACATTTCCGCAGTAAGAACAAGAAGTACCCTATATATTGACCTAGATAACCACCTATCGTCATACCAAATTTCATCATAATCTTTAATAACCATAAATTCGGCCTTTATCGATAATTTTAATAAGATGATATATAAAAATAAAAAATATTTAATGTACACACTATACTTGGTTAGAATTTTATTATATTCATTTTATTAGATGTATAGAAGGTAAGTAAATTATTATTTTTTTATTGACTTTATTAATTATTATGTTAAGTTTTGTGTTTAGAGAATTTCTGGAAAATCTTGCAATTGTCATTGTCATGTGTCACTATTGCTGTCATATCATATGACAATTGACATATAACATATCATTGTTTATTTGCAGAATATTTCGCACAGTATTACTTAAATATCTCATAAAATATTAATCATGGCAAATTCTAAAAATGAACCAGCTGTTCTTGCCCACCAATGCTACTTGAAAAAAGACTATACCGGCGCTTTACAACATTTAAATGAATTGGAAGGTTTGGTATCTAACAATAGTACCTTATTGAAACGAGTGCAACACAACAAAGCAGTAGTAGAATTTGAGGCAAGTTCGATGAAAAACATCGATAATTTTAAAAAATCAATATTGCAATACGTAGGTCTTACATTTCCAGATGAGGAAGTCAAAGATTTGAGTATGCCATGCTTACTTTATAACTATGCTGTTATACTTTATCATTCAAAGTATTACTATCAATGTACTGTTGTATTAGAAAAGCTTTTAACCAGTAAAAATATTAAAGATATGAAACTACTTCATAGAATTGTACTACTTCTATTGGAAGCAACTTTATGTACGAGAACATATGAAAAAACCTTGGAAATTGCAAAAACTCATGGAGAAGCTCTTAAAACAAATAATGATTTCAGTGATGTATATGAAAGACTAGTAGCAAGGGCACAATTATATCTTGGACAAAATATTAACCTTAAACCAGACTCAATTGAAAATGCTTTTATTGTAGCCCACCACAAATATGTTAATGGTGATGTTTTTGGTGCTTCTAACACTTTAGGACTATATAAAACTTTAAAATTCAATTATGACCTGAAGACTCAAGGAGAAGAGATTTGGGCAGCAATTAACAATAACCTTGGTGCCATATATTTCTCTATTAAAAAACCTTACTTGGCATCAAAATATTTCCAAGTTGCTGTCAAAGAGCACTTAAGATCAATGGAAATGGAAGACAGTGAAATGCTCATAGCATGTAAGGATCGAACACTTTATGTTTACAATTTAGGTTTGTCATTATTGGCTGGTAAGAACCCTGAAGGAGCATTTGAATGCTTAGTGGAAGCTGCTCGCCACTATCCAAACAACCCATGCATTTGGTTAAGGTTAGCAGAATGTTGTGTTAAAAAATGCTGCAGTGGTGAAGCACAACAGTTTACAGCAAAAAAACTTGGGACTGGACCTCACACAAGGATATTAGTATCTAAAGACGGTAAAGAAAAATATTCAACATCTGGTGAATCATTTGCAATACCCTCTCTATGTTTAGAATTTGCAGCACTTTGTTTAAGAAATGCAATAACTTTAATTCCTGACCAAGAAATTGCAACAGAGACATCCACAATTTTAATTCAAGCTCCACCAGGGCCTCCCATAAACTGGAAACAAAGATGTGACATAAAGAACTCTATCTTGGTTTTACAGAGTTATATATTCCTTCAGTTGCAAGATCCTTTATCTGCACTCATGTCGGCAAATGATTTACTCAGTCAACCTGATGCTACTAATGACCAGAAGGCATGGGCCCATATCTATGCAGCCGAAGCATTGATAAATCTAGATAAAATTGTTGATGCAGTGGAACACTTGCATCCTCCAATGATTCATGATTTAGTCTCTGGCCTTCCAAATCAAATGCGAGACATGATTGCTGTCTGTGTGTGGGCTAAAGCAGCTGTATGTCATATATTGAGAGGGGATCTACTCACAGCTAGAAAAATTATGCTTCAAATAAATTCACCAAGAGTTTTGCCATTGCAAATGTACTTGGAAATTTGTACAGGCAATGTTGAAAATTGCCATACAATTTTGCGAAAAATGCGCATACCTGGAATATACTAATTTAGAAATTTTTGAAATAGGAACGAAAATTTTATATAAATTTTTTCAAATTTAATAAATTTATAAAATTTTTCATTTGTTTCACTACAACTTCGTAGAACCTTAAAGAATATTCACAACTTATGGTCGTTTATATATATTCTAACTGCTGGTTTTACTTAGAAACGCGTATATTTTGAAAATTATCACTTAACTGATATGCATGTGTAATGTAATTTCCCTATTGGGGATAAATTTTAAAAACAACAACAAAATCTTTTTAGTTTATAGCAACATTCAAAATAAAACTTTTCTCTTATATGTCAACACTGCAAAACTATGACATTTCACATTTATATTGATTATTAATTATTATGAATGTCAACTCAACTGTCAATTGTCAATATTCAATAATTTAATTTTGAGGACATGAACAAATTACAAAACTTTTCTTAAAAATTATAATAATAAGTGTAACAATAAATCGCTAACGTACAGAAATATTTAAAAAGATTAGTCTATTATTATGCACCTATAACAATTTAAAAATTACAGTTTTAAATATAATATATTAACCTGTTAATTATCACAAATTGATATTGAAATTATGATACTATAATTGCCTAAAAATGTCGCGTAGAAAGACCTTCTTAATTTTCTCGCTTATAACGGTGATGTACTTTTCGCTAATAATATTCATGTTGCATCCAATGCTCGGTATTAAACCTTTTAACAGTAATAGTATGATGAATCATCTTGGCTTTCGTGAAGTACCTAGAGTGGATTGGTGTAAGAATCTGCGATGGCGCGTTCCTCCATCCCCTGATGTAGTGGCACTTGTATCTTTCCCAGGCAGCGGGAATACTTGGCTTAGATATCTATTGCAACAGGTGACAGGTAACTAAAATATAAAAAAAAACTCTTCTATAAGGAAATGTTTAAAAAATCAATTAAACTTCTAATTGATGCCCTCTGCACTGAAGAACTACTAGGTTCAGCACATATTTATTTAATAAATCTATTGAAAAATAGATTTTCTATTGAATTAAATTGGACTCTAAAGCAAAATGATAATATGAGACATGTCACTGTTAAATTTCAAAGTTATTATATTCCCTGTTTTTGTTCTTATAGGGATAGTAACTGGTTCTATTTATATGGATTATGGTCTTCGCATGCATGGTTTTCCAGCAGAGAATGTAACGGATGGTTCAGTATTAGTAGTTAAAACTCACGAGGCTCCACCACTTGAGGCCAATAAGTTTAAATCTGCTATTCTACTAATAAGAAATCCGAGAGATGCTATATTGGTAAGCTAAATATCTTTTGCTATGAAGGAAAAGGAAGAGCTACAATAATTATTGTAGGTCTTGAAAGTATAGCATTACTATTTGCATTTTATTGAATTTTTCATTCAAAATTTGCACTATTGTAATATATTATTATTCATTTAATATTAGCAACTCATTCTTGCATTGCTCAGGTTCGTCCCTAGGTACCTTAAGTATAAGTTTTTTTTTACTAACTTTCTTTTTTATTATTAAAACCTTCCGTGTGTTTTAAATTTAAAGCACACACAAAAAATAGCCAAATTGGTCAAGCCATTCACGAGTTTTGCCCTTAGCAACATTCATTTTTATTTATATAGATAGATATTTCATATTGCTATTATTATATTACACTTCTAATAATTATTGTAGTTAAAGTAAATGTAACTAGCTTTTATAGATTTTTATTATTAGGTTACTGTTTAGAATTTGTGCAACAGATTTATATAGACATATTATATGTTTTTTTTAATTAGGGCATGTTCAGAACCACATCATATTATTATGCACCTATAACAACTTATTAAATTTTGGCTGCTATTTTTAATTATTTATGCTTTAAAGCATAACCTACACTAGAATTAATATTTTATTATGCTTGTGAAGATTTAATAAGTTTTATGTACATAATATGTTCTGTTAAAAATAGCTCTCAAAATATAGTTTGTTTCAATGAATAGTACCTATGGTGTTATGTTGGCTCCCCTGTCTGTCAACGTTATTTCCAGAAGTTGTTTTATTATAATGAGTGAAATTCGCGTAAACATTAGAAAACTATAAGAGAGTAATTTTGTAAATATATAAGAATCTATCTAAAAAAACATACATAAAATTATCCTTAGTTTGAGGGAGGTTATTATAGGTAATGTAGCAGCTGGAACTGGAAAACATCGCTGCCAACAGAACGCCATAGGTACTATTATTTGAAACCACGGTCTAGAAAGAACGTCTAGAGTAGTAGGGACGTTGGTTTATCGTGACAATAGTTTCCATGTACGGCCGCGTCGTGACGGTAGACCGGGGTGCTGTGCAACTAAGATAGACTATTATTCTGTCTCTTTTTTATCCCACGTAATGCAAGAGTACTTAACCCTTATCACATTACTTGAATTTATTTCGTATTTCATAAATACCATTCAATTGTCACTTAAACGGCTGCATAGTGCACACTGCGCAGCTCCAGTCGATAGCAACGCTGCACAGCGGCGTTGACGTGAAAAAAGCGTGTCACACAAATCATACAAATTTCTTACTACTGAAATTTAAGATTTCTTTCTTTTAAAATTTCTTTATCTTAGACTGAAATTGAGCTTGTTGCTAGACCTGTTTTACTGGACCGTGGTTGGAATGAACTATAATATTATTTTAATCTATTTCATGTTATGTTAAATTTCAGTGTTCTGTGTTGCTGCTTTTATAACTATGCTTCTGCGCTTTGCTGAATTTTAATGGTAATTTTATTGTTTTGTTTTTTCTTCAGAATTTATTGTTAAAATATAATTATACTATTAAAGTTTTAAAAATTTTAATGAATGAAAATGTCTTAGTGATTGATTTGAATTTCAGGCAGACTTTAATAGAATTCACAAAGGTCATATTGGAACCGCCCCGAAATCTGCATTTATAAAATCTCACAAATTTAAAAATTTTGGTATGTTTGTTTTATTAATATTATCTTTTTGTTTTTATTCTATATACTTATCCCCTTCGTTTTGTATGTTTTATTAAAAGTTGAAAAATTCAATTTTTTTATTTAATAAATAACTACAACTAATAGATACAGCACCTACTAACTAAGATAAAAAATTGTTACATACAATTTAGTGTAATCTAGTGTATATATCTAGCACGAGCAAAGCCGCGGGTTCTAAAATTTTCAAATAAAAAACTTTTAGCTTTAACATTCATAGTACTCAAATTTATTTAAATTAACAGATTGGCCAACATACGTAACCAATCAGCTCTCAATATGGGAGACGCTGCATCAGCTCTGGTTAACAAAGTTCATAGGCCCCATTTATATAGTCCCCTATGAACTGTTAGTGTGGGACACGAAGGAGACCTTACAAGGGATATTGAATTTTCTCAATTACACTGCGACTGAGGTAAGGATATTTTGTAGTATTCTTTAAATAATGTCTTTACTGTAAGCCTAGACTAAGCTTTTAGCTCAACTTCATATTCCTCGGGCTTGTCCCTTCATCATCATCAGCCCTTTTTAACGTCCCACTGCTGGGCACGGGCCTCCCTCAGTATCTTCAGTATGTAATTGATATAAAAATATAAAATATTATGTTTGTGTGATCTTTGTTTTGAAACATTTTAATTTTATTCTACCTGAGGTTAAGCGTCTCATAAAAGGCGAGGAGTCTATGCCAGTTTGGTGGTTAGGGGCAATGCTCTCTACCAACTCATATCGTACTTGATCGCCAAATGCCCTCAGACGTGTTCCGGTCTTAGACATGTAAGCCAGCTCCTTCCAAATTCCGATGATCTCGGCGACCTTAACCGACTGGGACTGGTATTTCGGTGAAGTCTGCCCCTTCTGGTGTCTTCTTTTTAAGTGTCGTGTTGGTATGGGGTCCAGGGAGTCTTAAGGCGAAGGCAAACATCGTGAGGAAACCTGCAAAGTTTTCGAAAGACATATGAACCCTCACTTGGCTAGCATGGTGAACTATAACCTGATCCCCTCGTATTGAGGGAGGCAGCACAGCAGTGGGACGTTGAAAATACATAAATATATATAGTATGTTGATCTAAATAGTTTGTTGTTCACCGACAATTTGGCAATCTTTACCGAACATTTAGTGGAAGTGATTGTAACGGATGTTTATGTTTTAGTTCATCTCTTTTATATAATACTAGCAACTCGCCCTCGTTTCACTCGGGTTCTTCACTAGATTTAGCGCGAGCGAAGCCGCGGGTTCCACTTGTAAATGTATAAAAAAAATTGACAAATTATATACTTAAACCTTCCTCGAGGACCATGATTATCCCATTGATGGAAATGGCACAAATATCGTCGCAGTATTTTCTGAGTTTGTCGCGAATTTAATTATTTTTTTAACAGAGCGGCGACTTTATTTTGTAATATGTGGTGAAGTAACATATGTAAGAAATTTGCTAAAATTACAGGAAGATATGAACTGCGCGATGGAGCACCGCGAAGGGATTTACAGAAGACCTAAAAAGGATCCCGACTTCGATCCGTTTACGCCAGAAATGTACGACGCTATTAAAAATATTCGTAATAGAGTAATTTTGTTGATGTCACAGTTCAGAAAACGCAACCTAACTTCGCACAACCGATAATAACACGGAGATTATCTTATTTATTGCAATGGTATTTAAAAAATATTAGGCCTAACGAAAAAAAGATGGCGCCACTCGCACGTTGAGGGCTATAATTATATGTAAGTACAGTAGATTTAAGCGTTCTTCTAGTTTAAAACCTTGTATTGATATAATTTTTAATCCGTTTTTTTGGAAATATTAAATGTGACAATATCTTTTAGAAGAATGGAATGAAAGGAAATAACATCACATACGTTATTTGTGGTGACGCTACAAATGTTATTAGACTAGACTAGATTTTTTTTATAGTTTAAATACAGGAATAGACTAAGTTTTGGACTATAGTCTTTCTAAATGAATATTAAATACTCACTATTAGTAAATATTTATTTTTAGACTTACGTATGTAAATCCTTTATTAAGTTGGTTATATGTGATAAATCTTTATCTATATTTTTTTTATATTTGACGTTTTTAGTAAAGCTATTTTTTCTGTTTTTATAAATCTGTATAATAAATATAAAACAAAAGATACGAAAAAATAGTTTATAGTTATATTTTTTTAGATGCTTATTGTTTTAAATCCTTTTTGTTTTTATTTAGAAGTGAACCTATTTAGGTAATTATACACAAAATAATGTTTTATGAATGAGTGGATGAATGAATGCTTTTCACTTTGTGATTTCACTTTCAACAGGTTAGCATGATATTCAAAATGTTTTTATTTAATAATGTCCAAAAGGGGCGGAACCTTAATTTGGGGGGCCTTTTGTTAACCCTTGTTGGGGGCCTCAACTCTCACTTTATTTTTATTTAATCTATTATAATATACAATTTATTAGGAAATTATATAATTATGTCCATTATTTTCAACAAGGCCTCGACAAATTAGTATTATAGAAAGAGATAACAGCCTTAACATCGCTGTGTCTCGCTCACACAACAATCATTCTTTATGTACATGACACATACCAAATAATGCGCCAAAGATTATTTACAATTACAGAATGTAGGTAACTTTTAAGACTGTATTACTTAATAATTTATTTTTATAGTCCCGCAGAGCTGCTAGTTAATTTTTTTATGAACTTAAGTTTAAAAAAAGACTTAAAAGGTATAACTTATATGAGTACTTAATATATTGTAATTTTTAAACTTTGATAGAAAGAAAAATCATGTAAAAATCTTTTGAAATCAAATCAAAATATACTTTATTTAACCTCCACCTTAATATCAATACCACCAATTTAATACTAATGTAAAAAATATTATTTCTTGTTTATTTTTTACTATTATTTTATGTTGACTGTAAAATGTATTTTTATTGTAGAAAATTCATTTTTTTATATATTATGTGCTAATTTTTTGTAAAAAAAGAGAAAAGTAAAAGGTAAAAGAGAGGTCACCCATCCAAGTTTGTGACGCAAGTAATGTTGCTTAACTTGATCAATAGCCTATATAAATTATTTCAACGAAATCATTGGCCTAATGACTAATCTATAACTTATGTCTATATGACACCGTAAAATTGTAAATACCGTTAAATTATAATATATCAAAGTGAAACCGTCAAATTGTGAAATAGCATGCGACGGATCGCACCTACGGACCTATATAGATATATTATATATTTATTTATGTATGTTGTTATGTATTTAATTGTTGTGTATAATAAATTGTTTTTGTTAATGTTTTTCTTATTTATATATAAAGCTTATTTTGAGTAATGAGTAATGACTGTTAATTCTATGAAAATCATTAATGATATGGTTATATTTTTAAATAAAAATTTTGTTTGTATTTTTAGCTTGTGAACAATTAGTAATGTTTTTGTCTAATATGTTTAGATCAGCTAGATTATTTTATCTGTATGACAAATGTCAATGCATTTATTATAAATAATTAAATAAATAAATAAATAATCGCGATTATTTATGTATTTTCCATGTTTCTAAGAAAATTCTTTAAAAATATATCTAATGTTGAATTTAGTTTGAAATTAAGTACAAAGGTGGTATACGAAGTTATAGGATTTTGTTTTAAAATATTGATTTATTTATGAAATTATATTTAGAGTATTACATATCTACGTTTGTTGATAGGTTTCTTTAGATTCTTCTCTCATTTAACTCAGATCAAAGCATGTTAGATTTGTAGCCAAGACGATAGTTTTGGTCCGCCCTAATTGATTAATGTGCCAGCGGTCTCGGGTTCGAGTCCCGCTGGGACATTATTTCGGGTATTTATAATATGTACCTAAAGTTATAGATGTGTAGTGTTAGTGCATCAAGTTTCTAGTAATATCAAAATACGTTCCTTTTTGTATGTAAATCACATATTTATTTTATTAAAAAACGAAAACCTGGTATAAGAATTTAAATGGTGTTATTTACGATATTTATTATTTTGTGAATGGTTATTTTATACAAAATTTTTAATGGCAGGCTATACTTAAAACTGAGTTTTATATACTTTTTAATTTTTAGAAACGGGAATTTAAATAATGTGTCTCTTATAAGCTATAGTGATTGTTGTCCTAATGTGAAAATTTACACTAGGTAATAGGTTGCAAATGTACCAAAATATTATTTAAAATATGTTCACTATTGACTATTATCATAGTTAAAATTGTTAACATTCTGTTTAGTCATTACTGTAGATGTTTTTTTCTTTAATAAATAATTTGAAAAAAAAAATGAAAATTGGTTTTATTTTAGAATTAAATCATATTAGTGTTAGCAAAAATAAATGTTTACTAACGTCATGAGTACTATCAGTTCGTAAAGAAGGAACCTTAGACTTCAGAAGAACTGGCGACAAAAACTCAGCAGTTTACGGAATTTATATTTTAGGCCAATAAATAAAGCATTTATAATATAAAATGCATGTTCAATAAATTGTAAACGGTAAGTTTTACATAAAAGTTTATAGGAAATAAAAGATGCGACATTTTAATTTCTACAATAATGGTTTCATTAACTTTTTTGCTCTAAAGTTCATAGTTTCTGAGATATAGGCCAAAAACTTTTCTTCAAGATTGCGATCGAAGCTCCACCTGGATCTGTGAACATTTTGTGTTTTTATGGTCAGTAAGTGACCCTTAACCTAAAAAAAATAAAATTGTATCGAAAATTTAGTGCTAGGTTGACCAAAAAAAACGGCTTTATTTACTGTACTATTAATTATATAAATAGGACCAAAATTTTAATCACATTTAAAAAATAGGTATAAATAAAAGACATTGTAAAACTAAATATGCTTTATTTCACATCGCGTCATTCATTGGTCACAAACAAGTTCCCTTCGACAATAAAACTTAAGATACTCAGCTTCATTACAGTATAAAATATATGCCAGTAACAACAACTGTCTGTTCGGAAACAAACACACAGCGGGTAGTCTTGACATAATTCTTAGAAACAAAACTCCAAAAAAAAATTAAATAAGACGTTAAAATAGAAACGTTTGTGCCAAACGCAATAAATAATGATTTATGTCAGGACTAGCCCCATAAAGACCGCCATTCACGACTCGATGAAAAAATATTCAAAAATCGTTTACAGCAGCATTAGATTAGTACATAGATATAGTTAATCTGTATCCGTTATTTGAACAATATTATTGCATTTCGTTAGCAACAGTTTCTCCTGACACAGGGCTGACAGTCTCGACGTGGTAAGTAATCGATATTGAAATCATTCATAATTACGATGTAACGACTCAAATCGATACAATATCGATGACTAACATGTCAAGACTGACCAGAGTCAAGAGTCAACGATTTGGCGACGTTTAAATATTCACCATAAATTTAACTTGTTTCAACATGTTTAAAACTCTTATTTATATTATTATACAAAATTATCATCAATATCACAAATTAAATACAAAACTCGGTGTTACGCTAACGTTCGTGGCGAGTCATTGTGTGATGACAGAAAGCAAATGGAGGCAATATTTACAATCGGTTTCATATCGAACTTTTCGATTAATCGTATCAGTAAAGATATTAAAAATAATGAAAAATAGACAAGATGAGAAAAAAAATCTGGAAACAATTTGATTAGTATTTTTTCGTTATGAATGTTCCGTCATCAACATCAGCCTTGCACTTACCAGCGTTTATACAAAGCGTTAAAATTAACCAAATATACATATGCTAAGAGACACCTTCTAGCCGCCTGGCAGCGTGACGGGACGTTGCATGAAATAAATACAAAATGAGGATCAAGGTTCGATTCTTGGACGACTCAAACTCGATACCATATTACAAAAGATTCTCAATTTCCATTTTAGCGTTCTGTGTTAATGAACAGATAATTTCATTTAAATTCTTTCCAATAATACATGGCTGTTATTTATTGACGATCCAATATAAAAATACAATATCAAATCGACAAGTTAAATGAAAATGAAATAAAGATTCGTAAACTTTAGTACACTGTACGTACATACGCTAACGAACTGGCCACAATTTGTCTAACAAGTCAGTCTAGTGGCATTCGTTGGTACGACAGTAACCAGAAATAGTTAAAAAAAATCAGCCTTCACAAGTTTTTTCCTAAATTTCCCTCCACACCTGCTCACACCCGCTCGGTTCTAACAAACGTCGACTCACATCTCCGGTCACGTGACTTCATGACGTCATGAAACAATTTATCGATTAATATAGTACATTTTGTTAGTAAACCCCAAAATCACAAAAAGTAGCCGGAAACACGAGTCGACACACAATCTCCCGACACTCCCCTACATTCCATACAATTTGATATGAATTGAACGTCACGAATGATACTAACGATCATTCGATTACGAGAATATTTCGAATCGAATCGATCGTTATTAATTTAAAAGCCACATTTTAGTATTACAATAATCAACCATTTTAATATTTGACTAAATCATTCGTGACTATTCGTCTTTGCCTAATCGATTTTACCCTTTCCGATTGCTTTCCTAAATATTTTATTACAAACACGCGTATAAACACGCAAAATCGCTTATATCATCGAGGAATTACATCGTCATTTTATATTATTTCATTATATTATATAATTTATTTAGTTTAAATTGGGAGTAACCTGTCATGGTATTATAGACTATCGCCTCGCGATTACGATTGACACTATATCTATACCGAGTGGTAACGATTATTACTATCGATTTTGAGTGATGAATTGCAATCGCGATGCAAAATTCTTATAAATATAACATAACAAATGTTAAATGGCTGACTAGGATAAACGATCTATTGTATGGGTGTTTCAGCGTTAATACAATGTATATGGAAACCCGCCTCTAGTATTTAAGTATGAAATAATCTTTTAACAGGTAACATTTTAATGAATAAGTATATAGAAAAGGCACAGTCTTCTAAACCATACAATTATCTATCGACGGCGTTTAGAGAAGGCAATCGTGCACGTGAAGTGCTCCCGACTCACATACATATTTTTGTGTGATAGTCGGGAGGATATTATGCCCTACAACGCCTTTTCTTTGTAATTATTTGCCATTAAAATTAGAATTTTCCGACATTTTTGCAATATTGTATGGCTCTTTATACTGTGGCAAAATTTAGTTAAAAAAAATAAGTAGATAGTTCGATCAGTGTCCAATTCGAATGTAGTTCCTCAAACAACAATATTTCCTAACCAATGATACATTAGCGCGTGTAAATTAACAAAATTCTAAACAATATTTTAACAGATCTTTATACCAAAAAAATAAAAAAAAAACAAAACCCAGTTTTCTTCGAGGAACCAATTGAACGAATCATTCACAATGGACAGTTTCACACACTTCGCCGATCACAGAATGAACGAACGAATGAACGATACCATTGACAGATTCAATTCCATTCAATTAATCTCAATAGTTCCATCAAATCATCAAATCGGTTCAATTAACGTTCACCAATGTCATACAAATCAATCAATTGGAACCAACATCAAACGTCACTGACCGGGCGCGGGGCGGGGCGTGGGCGGGGCGTGTGGGCGGGGCGAGGGGCGTGGGCGGGGCGAGTGGGGCGGGCGGGGCGCGGGGGCGGGGCGGTCACCGCAGGCGGCAGCGCCGGCACACGCGCACTGCTCCCAGGTCTCCCCACGGACTCATCTCCGAGCACGAGCCGCAGAATATGCCGCCGCACCGCCTGGAAGTTACAGAGAAAATTATAAATAAAACTAATAACTGTTTTACTGAATACTAAAAACACTTCAAAAACTAGCGAAAATAGAAGTTTGCCAAATAACAAAAATAGCTTGATATAATTTCATATAGTTTGTCCATTTTATTAATGGTTTTTTGATAGTTCGACGACTGACAAGCTATAGTGATGTCAAAAGAACATAAAAATCGATATCCCTTATTTTTTTTAATATAAAATAATATTTATTTTTATATTTATTATTATGAAAATAAACACTATCGTAAAAATCAAGTGTGGCGGAGAGAACTACGAGAATCATAATGCCTGATTTAATATTTATTGTTAATAATTAATATAACTGAAGGCTCCTCATCTGACAAATGTAATAAAAATGATGATTCTGACGAATCATGAATTAAACTATTTTAGTTGTTTTATTTGTATGATTATAATAAGAAGAAAGTAAAACTTTACATAATGTAAATATTTTAATTTATTGGTTTCAACCTTAAAATTTTGTTGTCTTCCTGATTAAATAAAATATTACACCTTATTTACATATAAGCATTTATTTCTTCGGGCGGTGCCCGTCCATGAAGTATTTGTATGACATTCTAACTTTACCGGCTAACCATTAAATAGGAAACTTCATGGGCGTGAGGTGTCAAAAAACCATTAATAAAATGGACAAACTAGATGACATCAATTTTTAGGTATTCCAATTATAAAAAAAAGCAACATAGATAAAGTGAGTGGTTATGGTGACCTGCAGTGGTGTCGGCGGCGGGCCAGCCAGAACTGGTTGCGGCAGTGCTGGCAGCGCGGCGCGGCGGCGTCCGGCAGCCACGCCACGCCGCGCGCCTCCTCGCCCACCTCCACCTCGGACGCGCTGCTGCTGCCGCTGCTGCTGGCGCCCGCGCTGCTGCTGCGCGCCGGCTGCTGCTGCAACCAACACCAGACACTTTATATAATATAATATAATATAGTCTACTCATTCATATATTTTTATTCAAATAGATTTCCGACTTTTCGTATAACGACTTCGCCTTCGAGATCCGTTTTACTATACTTACTATATAGATACTAGCGATAAGTATATATTTTTCAGAAATTAGATATTTTCCTGAAGTAAAAAGTATCCCATATTTTGACCCAGCTATAACCATACTAAATTATTAAATCTTAATCTGTCCAGTGGTTATCGTTCAGGCAATACGGCTCTGTATCGATAATTTTAAATTAGTTTGTCTGTTACGCTTTCACGCGAAAGCTACTCAACAGATCATCATGAAACTTTGTACACATATTATTAGAAGTAACATAGGATACTGTTTATTAAAAAAAAATACGAAAAATTAAAAAATTGTTTGCCAAAAAATCTTATAATAATCAGTCGTATTTTTAATTAGACGAAGCTAACTGACAGTAGCTAATGTCACTTTGTAAAATAATGTTGCCATATTTAAAGTATTAGTGATGCGTTCAGTTCTCGTTCAATCAGATGAATGAACAATGAGTGTGAATAGTTAATCATTTCAAACTATAAAAGAATATTATTTCTATTTTACACTAGTAATAGTAGTAGTATGTAACTACAATCAGTTTTTTGACGGGTTATTACAAAGCGCGGCGCGGCGACTAGTGCCAACACCGATCAACGCCGCGCTTGCGGTCGCCATTTTGTTTGTTATTCGGCTTCTAACCTCTGGTCTGATAGCACGAATGTTTTTTCTGCGCCCACGCTGTTAAGTTATTGTTTTTGTTAAGTTTTTCGTTTCAAAGATAAATTAGACGATTTTACTTTTACCGCTATAAGGTGAAAAGTACATAATTTTTTTACGACTCATATAATTAAAGAAGAAGACAAAATGTATGGTCTCGACCACATGATGGACAATGTTTCAGACATATTGATAATTAATGTCACCGAAAGCGATAGTGATGATTTTTTATCTGATGATGAATAAAAACAAATGATGTAATAAGCGATGTTTTTTATTTTCATTACCTACCTATAATTGGATTCTATAGGCACATAGTCGTCGAAAACTCGTTGGTATGTACAAAGCACGACTAAAAATCGTACCCCGTACCCGATATCGGCAGTTCGGCACACTAACTATTCACTAGATAATCGAGGCAATTTCATTCATTCAGGAGTTTTTTCAATCATTCATTTTTTTACAACACTATTTTTATTTTGTCAAAACCTGACAACACAGTAAATGTCAGTTGACTTCGTCTAATTAAAAATTAGAGTATATATTTATTGTTATTTTCTTCTGTCATTATATATGCAGTATACAACTATTTGAATTTTTGAGGTTAGATGTCATTTTTGAGGTTAGATGTCATTTTTGTGGTTAGATGCTATTCTTTAGTTTTGATATTACTCTTATTCATACTCTGTTCTTCTTTAAAAATGACTCGGAAGCGGAAATCTGATCTGCCCCTCTCTAGATAAGTCGCATAAACGCTAGTAGAATAATCAATGTATGGGATTGACATAAGCTTACGACTTTCATTCATTCAGAAGATTCAACGTATCGAATTTGTAATTGGTAGCCAAATGTAACGAAACGTCAGATTAGTACATAATTCCCCATACAGAAGTGTCACTTTTGACAAACGAATTCTGCTGTTAGCGTACGGCAAGGCGTTAGCGTTTATCGAAATAGAATCGACACGGAGCGTTTGCCATTTGTCTAGAGGGGCTGTTTCTGATCCTTAGAACGCGGGCGAAGCCGCGGGAAAAGCTAGTAAGTTATAATTTACCTGCACTTGCGGCGCGGGCGGCGGCGGCGCGGGCGACGCGCGGCGCAGTGCCTCGCGCGCCTCACGCAGCTGCCCGCTTAGCTCCTCTACCACTTTCTAAAAGTTACACCAAATGTTGATTAATAATTTTTCTATTGAATGTTATATATAGAATTTTTTTTTATTTAACATATGTTTTCCCTGTGAATAAAAAAATTGCTCTCTAACTTTTTTCCTAATTCGTCAACCTTTTTTCATTAATATTTAAAAAAAAATAAAAAAATGTTTTAAAAACAAGGTTAACCCTTAACCACCTGACGCCGGTCTCAGATACTCTGGAGATATTGTTTTTAAGCTGTGTACCTAGTACACAGCTTCGTTGACTGCAAGACCATAAAAAGTAAGGGCCGTGCCCAGCTGTGCATAGTGAAGGCAGGACCGTGCCCACCTGTGCATACTGAAGGTAGAACCGTGCCCACCTGTGCATATTGAAAGAAGGACCGTGCCCACCTGTGCATATTGAAAGAAGGACCGTGCCCACTAGTGCATATTGAAGGAAGGACGTGGTCACCTGTGCATACTGAATGAAGGACCGTGCCCCCTAGTGGGACGTAAATAAAAATGCGTCAAAGACATTCTTAACAGGGCAATGTACCAGGAGAGCATAACTATCAAGGATATAGTCACCAACTAACCTTCTGATACAGTATAATCTGGTGCAGCCTGGCCTGCAGCGGGTCGGCGGCGGGCGGCAGGCCGTCCAGCGGCGGAGCGTGCGCGCGGGCGCCGGCGCCGCACACGCAGCGAGCCGCGCCCTCGCCCTCTCCCGCTCCCGCGCCCGCTCCCGCGCACGCTCCCGCTCCCGCCCCCGCGCACGCCCCGCACGCGCCGCAGTAGCACGTATCCAGACTGGACGTGGACGAGCCCGCGCCTGGATATTAGAAATAGGGTTATTTATTTATTTAAATAGGATTACCAACAGTGTTATAAAAGTAACATTGTTTAAAAAAATAGTAATTATAATAAAATAAGGGGTCATCTTTTATACACCCATTAAAGGTAAACACAACATTGGTCATAACATAAAACAAAAAAAAAACAAAATATAAGGTTGTTATAGTCACAACAAAATTATATTATATAGATTAAATAATGTATTTGTACATAAAATTAATTGAATATGAATAAAAAAAATGAAAAAAAAAATTAAATATTGAAGTACTATAAATTAAAAGAATATTTAAAAAATGACAAATTTTAAGACAAAAAAATGTAATGAGATTGCATTATTTTTTAACAAAAATGAAAACCGACTTCAAAACGCTACAAATCGAAACTAAAAAGAAAAAAAAATAATTTTAATTACTTAGTTATTGTTGGAGTCGGTGCCAGCCAAGGAGATTGTATTAGGATTATTTTGCTTTGGCTGGCACCGACTCCAACAATAACTAAGTAATTAAAATTATTTTTTTTTCTTTTTAGTTTCGATTTGTAGCGTTTTGAAGTCGGTTTTCATTTTTGTTAAAAAATAATTTATTTTAATTTTTTTTGTGGAAATTATTATGTTTAAATAAAACATTGGAAGGCTAACTAAACTACTGCTCCAATAAGTCAGCGAAGTTTTGAAATGAACGACAATAGTCAATCGAGATTTGTCCACGTCTATTTTTCCACGTAACTCGTAGACGTTAATAAGATTTACCTTCTATTATCAATCCACCTAATATCCTGAAGGAATACGACTATCAGTTCATAAGTACGTATAATATTAAAAGAATTTTCTTTCAACTCCTAACCGTTGAGGAGATATTCCTTACATCATCACAAATTCTTGAACAGCTTTAGAAAATATATGAAAAAGGTAATCAGTGCCGATAAAATTTAAGGGTTGCCCTCGATTTCTCTAGGATCCCATCATCAGATGCTGACTTGGTGACAATGAGAACATCTTGAATTTATACCCTACCGAACATCAAAGAAATTTTTAAAATCGGCCCACAATTCACGGAGAAATCGGTGAAAACACATAAAAAACAACTGTTGAGGAATTTTACCTTCCATCATCAGCTCATCCACATGAGATGATGATTTTCATACGTAAAAGCTTTATCGGGTTTAGAAAATATATCAAAAACATAATAGGTTCCTGTAAATTTTGAGAGTTGCCTTCGATTTCCCTGGGATCCCATCATCAGATCCTGACTTGGTGACAATGGGACCACCTCGGAACTATACCCTACCAATCAAAAGAAAAATTTTTGAAATCGGCCTACAGACGACGGAGTAATCGGTGAACATACATAAAAAAAAAAAAAAAATACATACAACGGAACATATAACCTCCTCCTTTTTTGAAGTCGGTTAAAAAGCGCCTTTTATATGATTCAACTTATAACCTTGTATTGGTTAACCTATTATTATTACATAATATATTTGACGACACGCTTGACACAATTTGTAGTGACACTACTTGCTGCGCCAGCAGTCGTGGGTTCGAGTCCCGCTGGAGGCATTCATTTGTTAATCATGGATGTTTATACTCCAGGCATGGGTGCTTATAAGTTATATTTATAATATGTATGTATTTAAAGTTATATATGTAGTATATCAACTACTGGTATCCGTAACACAAGCCACGGAACAAGATGGCGCTGAGTGTAATAATGTCCCAAAGATATTTATTAATTTATTGACAAAAGAGTAATAGTTCGAGTACCATTGTCGCGGGGCGGCGCACGGCGCGGGGAGGCGGGGCACAGCGTGAGCTGCGACGCGCGCGCCGCGCCCTCGCCCTCACTCTCCGAGCTCAGCGCGCTTGACGACCCGCCGCCTGCACACACAATACAGTGGTTAGTTATATATTTATATCTATCTAATATATATAAATCACGTGTCACTTTGTTTGTGCCCGATGGACTCCTAAACTACTTAACCGATTTTAATCAAATTTGCACACCGTGTGCAGTTTGATCCAACTTGAAAGATAGGATAGTTTACGTCTTAATTTATAGTCGCAATATTATTTTATTTCAAATTAAATGTTTATTATACGACTTTAGTGTTTATTTATTGGTTAGTTCTATAAAATCCTAATAGATGGCGGTTTGGCATCTAAGTTGCACAGATATCTGGTGTGTGTGTGTGTGTGTGTGTGTGTCCAAAATGTAGTAAGGAGTCGTATTTTTATTTTATTAAAATATATATAAAAACCGTTTAATTTATTTTAACTTACGCCCAGCGAAGCGGGCCGGATTTGCTAGTATACTATATTACTATATACAAATGTGAAGGAAAAGCCGCGTTTTCACAAGGGGACATTTGTACCGCGTCTCTGTCGCTCAACACGAAACTCTCGCGATGTCGCCCGACTTCGCGCTGAACATTTACGGGTCACGCAACTTGTCGCTAGTCGATACTCTGCGAGCGACCTTCGTGTCCCGCGACAGTCGCCGGGACAACAGAGAACAACACTACTACATACTGATCACGACTGGCCAATGTGAACAAGTAGTATGTCGCGGGACATTGTCCCAAAACTTTTGCAGAGACAACTATGTGAAACAACTAGTGAAAACGCGACTTAACTTTGTCTGCCCTATTCACATTTGACTCGTTTAACTACGTTACGTTCAATCGTTTTTAAATATTTTCTTAACCATAACACGCTTCACGCGTAATCACTAGACTACAATATCTTGGCTTTTTTAAACATTTTCTATTACTACATCCCATCAAAAAAAAAATACACTCACCATTCAAATCAACTTCTAGAAACTTCGACCCAATATCCGTTAAGCCGTTCAAATTCAATTCCTTATTATGGTTTTTCAGTTTATAGACAACGTTATGGTTGACGACGTCCCCTTCCGTCGAATTATGGTTATCCACGACTTCCTGCAACCGCAGGGTACAGGGTTCGGTGCGTGGTTGAGGCGAGTTCTCGGGGACGTCGAAACCGGTTGAGGACTGGTTGCTGGACTCCGATATCGACCGCCATGTTATGCTGATGTTTCTTGTTCTCGCTAATTCCCTTGCAGCCTGAATGGTAAATAGGACACTTTTTATTAACACATATGTTTGTTACACCTTAACTTGTTTCATGCGCCTTTTCAATAAGTACATAATATAAATAATATAAATATTAATGAATAAAAATAGGCTACCGGGTTTTATTGTAGTAAATAAAAAAACTTGATGAAAGAGAATAAATCTAAACTTATAATGAAATTCTAAATGTGGTGAATTTATACAAGAAATCTTTTGAAAAACTTATTGAAATAGTATTTACTATAGGTACAGATGCCAAAACTATACTTTAAGGTTTTTTTAATAATTATTATTTTTATAACATTTTTCAAAAAATCCATACCAATATTAAAAAGAGTTTGTTTTTTAGTTTGTTTGTTGGTTGAATTCGCTAATCTCAGGAACAGGACAGTCTGTTTATCGAGGAAGGCTATAGGTTATATAACATAACGCTACGACCAATAAGAGCGGAGCATCAATGAAAAATGTTGTAAAAACAGGAGAAAAATATTTCTTTTGATTTTCAGTCTTTAGAACACGAGCGGAGCCGCGGGACACCGTTAGATTATAATCTACCTCGCGAGACTGTAAACAGCAAAATTACAATTTAACGGGAATTTACAATTTTACGAAGACATACATACATAAATAACTAACTAACCGACAGAACCCATTATGGAAAAACATTAAAAACTATAATTTTCAAACAAACCTCGGCCATGCCAACAACATCAGTGTACGTATCGCACACGAAGACGGGCGGCTCGTCGGGAGTGGGCGCCGATACTATCTCGCGCTCCAGCGACGACGAGTTACTAGTTATGTCACGCGCTCGTCCCGCGAAGTGGTCTGGGTGGAGACCGTCCACCTGGAATGAAGGTTTCTTATTTAAGAGTAACTCCTTATAATATCAGCTATCTGGTAGTCAAAGTCCCATTGAAATCGGTCCAGCAGTTTTGGAGCAGTTTGTCTGTGTTTAAGTTTTCCACTTTGTTTTTTTTTCTTATAAATATCGATTTAGTATGAATTTAGTAAAAATCTGTAATATCAGCACTACCATGCCCCCATCAAGTCTAGTTGACTTTATGACGGACACTAATTTTCGATGTTATTCTACGCGAACTAAAAAATGCTCAAGCTCAACTAACGCGCTTGAAATAGTTCAATATGGACTATGTGATCAATACTAATAGGTATATACAAAAAAGATTTTTTTTTCAATGTTTTAGTTATTAAGTTTGTGTATATTTCTCTAGTTGGTAAGCCTTATTTAATAAATAAAAATAAAAAAAATAAAATAAATAGCTGCGTGTATTTTCCACCACCGCATTAACAAATGTATAAAGCAAGTTCACCTGGTCAGTATCGGTGTCAGTCTGATCAGTCTGGTCTGCGTGGTCAACAATATGGTCAACAATGTGGTCAACAACGTGGTCTCCTTGGTCCTGGTTAACATGGTCGTGGTCAACATGGTCGTGGTCTGCGGGAAGGCGCTCCACGCTGCTGTCCGTGAGAGCCGGCTCGTCGCCCTCCACGCGCTCTGGGTTCGCGTTGCCGTTCACTACTATGGATAATTTCCTGAAAAAATTATTAAAGATATTTTATTCATTTATAAATGTTGTCATATTTAATTTATTATTCGTTGCTTGAAAAAATAATTTTATTACTATACTGAGTGAGAAATAACAACTTTCAACAAGTTTAAATTAACTTGTTGAAAATTAGATACTTAATGTTCATTTGTTACGTTTGATAGACATAGAATATAGAACACAGAACGTAGGGTGTATGGAGTGCAGGTAGGGTATAGGGTGTAGGGTGCAATAGGGTGAAGGGTGTAGGGTGCAATACTCACATGACGTCGGGTGCGAGGCTGGGGTCGCTGCAGCGGCGCTGCGCTGTGCGCTTCTCGCCCTCGCACACGAGGTTATCACAGGATCTCGTTTTGGTCATCAGACCTAAACAAATACATTAATGCTTGTGTAAGTCTACTTGAAGAGTTTCATTTGATAGGTACTTTCTTAGATTTGCAAGAATGTTTGAAATTTTATATTTTGGATAATAATGTTCGTATTTTAAATCATTGTGTAATGTTGTGAGTTGTTGTATGCAAGTTGCAACTTTTGAGAACTCTAAAACCTTAGCCTTTGATGATGATTGTTGTAAAGTCAGTAACTAAGATCTTAGTAAATCTTATATATAAAAAGTTGATGGTTTTTGTGACAACATGCTAGAATTTAAAATGTATTGAAAGCTTCAAAAAAAAATTTAGAATCTAAAAATTGAAGGCATTTAGTTACGATTAGGTTTGAATTTTCATGTTTTGTTTTTGTTGTATCCTTATTTTTTGTTTTTAAATTGACTTTGAATTTTTTCAATATTCCGCATTTTATGGCTTTTTCTATTGCTATAATTTTTGTTTTTATTTTAAAGACATTAACAATTATTATTTGTTCTGTAAATAAAGAAATAAATAAAATAAAAGTAAATTTAGTTTCCCTCACCATTATGCAGCGGGGGCGCGGGCGCGGGGGGCGGCGGCGGGGGCGCGGGGCGCGGCGCGTCTCGCTCGCCGCGGAACAGCCCCCACCACACCTGCATGGCGCGCACGCTGCACTCCGGCCACAGCACCTGCACGCACACACACGCACACTTGTTAACAGAAAAATACATATATTAATAAAAATATACTAATTCTTAAGTAATAATAATAACTAAATGTAAATAGCAGACTTGAGGCCCTGGTAGCGGCGGCGACGTGGTCACCTGGCCGCGATGGTCGCGGCGGTGGCACGGTTACCATGTCGTGGTGGTAGCTCTGTCACCTGGTGGTGGTGGTTACCAGGTTTTTTTTTTAAATTATAGATGGGATCACTCTTGACCTTTACCAAGGCATAGATAAGGTCTACGATGTATCAAGTTTGCCCAGGAGAAGCCTGTTAACATACGCACTCGGAAAAACAGACACAAGCAGGTTATTCCACTTCTTCGCTGTGCGCATTATAAAAGACGATGAGAAGCGCTTAGTGCGAATTGTCGGAATGTCAACCAAGAAAGGATGGTATCCTGCAGTACGTCTGCTGTTCCGATGGCAGAATGGCGATGGCGGTATGAGACCATAGAGCTCGTAGGCACACTCCCCGAAGTACAGTCTGTAGAAAACCGACAGACAAGCAACTTAGTCGTTGTGGTCACCTGGTGGTGGTGGTGACTAGTGAGTGGTGGTCACCTGATGGTAGTGGTGACGAGTGAGTGGTGGTTACCTAGTCGTGGTGACGAGTGAGTAGTGGTTATAATAATAATAATAATAATAAATACTCTTTATTGTACACACAAAGAAAAATAAGTATAAGAAAAATTTATACAAGGGATGTGTACATGAGGCGGAGTTATCGCTAAACAGCGATCTCTTCCAGGCAACCTTAAGGTGTTGGAACTTGCAAACTACCTGATGGTAGTGGTGGACACCTGGTGGTGGTGGTGGTTACCTGGTCATGGTGGTGGTGGGAGTGCGGCGGCGGCGCGTACAGGTGGTTGCGGTAGGCGGGCGCGTGCAGCAGCCCCCACACGTGCGCGGCGGCGTCCCCCGCGCGGCACTCGGCCCGCTCGCGCGCGCTGTTGCACAGGAACGTGCCGAACATGCACGAGTGCACGTGTGTTGCCAGCTTTATCTGGGGGACCGTGATGATGGAGGATATAATATCTCATGTCGTTTAGCCAACGGGTTAGGAGTTAAGAGTAGAATTCAACTAGTGGATTGCTTGGAATAAGTTATATGTCATTTAGCCAACGGGTTTGAAGTCAAGAGTAGAATTCAATCAATCAATTGCTTAAAAAAGTTATAAAATATTTAAAATGCATACTTAATAACAAAATTCTAATATAAAATAAACTAACTTTCCATATTAACTAAATAATATATTTATTGGAAAAATCAAATAAATTAATATTTACACTAACTATAATTAGATTAGATTCCAAAACATTAACTGGACACTTTTTTTAATCACACTAATATTAATAATATACCATTATAAAAGTATTATCATGGGTTTATATAATCATCATCATAGCCCTTTTTGACGTCCCACTGCTGGGCACAGGCCTCACTCACTACGAGGAGGATCAGGCCATAATCCACCGCACTGGCCTAGTGCGTGTTGGCGGACTTCACATGTCTTTCGAAAACTTGCTAGATTTTCTCAGACATGCAGGTTTCCTCACGATGCTTTCCTTGATATATATTTCATGATAGAAATGATTCGCACATAAAAATATCAGAGGTGCGAGACCCGGATTTGAACCCGCATCATTCGGTTATCCAAGCGAGCGCGTTACCGCTGGGCAAATAAAAACAAAATTAAAAAAAAGTAAGTAACCATGACGACCCACCAGATAAGCCTCGTTGAACTCGAAGCTGCAGGGGTACTGCAGCATCATCTGGTAGATGACGTGCAGCCACTGCAGGAAGATGGGCGAGCGCTCGTTGGGGTCCTCGGGGCCGAACTGGTGGCCGCAGCGGTCCGCGAACTTGTGCCCGAAGTCCAGCCACTCGCGCTCGATCAGCACGCGGAACCCCTGCGCCATCAAAATGTACATTACACAATCCATCTAAAAGACTAATATTATAAAGATGAAGAGTTTGTTTGTTTGTTTGTTTGTTTTTTTGTTTGTTTGGTTGAACGCACTAATCTCAGGAACTACTGGTCCGAATTGAAAAATTATTTTTGTGTTGGATAGTATAGTTAATTAGTAGTAGTAGCATTAGTGAGTATATATAATTTATCGAGGTAGGCTATAGGCCATATTACATCACGCTGCGACATATAGGAGCGAAGAATCAATAAAAAATGTTGCAAAAACAGGACAAATATATTTCTTTTGAGTTTTGATTTTCAGCCTTTAGAACGAAATTGTGGGTAGGCACTGTCTGTAACAACTAACAAGTTTATAACCCCCTGAGACGTCTAATACCTTAGTCTCTCCTGTGACCATGTGCGCTGTAAAGCATTCGAAATGTTGGGAATCAAAAATCATAATAAATCAGCGACAAACTCCGAAAAGATAGTTTCTAGTAAACCTAAGAAAGTATTATACGACAAACGTGTTGTCAAAGATAGTATGGAGGAGGAATGATGAGATGATGATGGGAAAATGTCATGAATAAAAAAAACTCCGTGTCTACAAAGTACACATGTCAGAAGTAAAACTTCTTTGGCAAATTAATTTTTAAATCTCGTTTATATTTATGCTAAATAACCCCGTCTGAGCTCGTTGAGAGAGGGAGATGGCGCGAAGGTCACACCCACGAGTTAGACAGAGTTAGAAATGTGACTGACTCGCGGTGGGCGAGATCTAATTAAGGCTAACTCTTCCCCGTCTCTGAGCGCCAGGTACTATGGACTTATTTCTTCGTTTCATCGAGTTTGGAATCACAACGATTCTAAAGAAGTTTCACTTCGAAAAGGTGGTAGGTGTTGTCGGTAGGTGGTAGCGGTAGGTTGTAGCGGTAGATGTCGGCGGTAGGTGGTGGCGGTAAGTGTGAGCGGTAGGTAGGTGGTGTCGGTAGTACCTGCAGCGTGCGGTAGTAGGGGTCGAGCATGACCTGCGCGGCGGCCACCAGCTGCGGCGTGCGGTCCCAGCCGTCGCTGCAGTGCACCAGCACGGGGCGGCCGGCCGCCGCCGCGCGCGCCACCACCGCCGCCGCGCGCGCCACGCCGCACACGTACGCCGGCCACAGCGTGCGCTCCAGGTTGCTGTGCCAGCTGGGACAAGAATGGTCAACTTATTTTAACGTTTATATTTTTAAACATCACAAGTGTTTATGAAATAAAGTTTTATTACAATTATTATTATAGACATAAATGAAACACTGACATGCAAATGTTTCAGTTATGATAAAAGTTCCTTATAACTCCAGCTAACTAGTGAAAGAATGAAATAATTGTTCTCCAATTCAATTCGATTCAGCCATGTTGGACATTTACAAATAACTAGCTGACCCAGCGAACTCTGTTCCGCCAGAATACAAATTACTGATTATTTATTTCTGACAAAATTTATAATTATCAAATTTTCAACCATATTTAACCATAGACAAAATTACGTTTAACTGTCATTTGCTTTTTGTTATTCTATGTTAAATGCGTTTTTATTATACCACATTTTATAGTGACTTTTATTTTCTTTGACGTTTTATGTCACGTCACACGGGAACGCGCCCGAAGGGGATAAAAAGTATGTCCTATGTCCGACTCCTGATTCTAAGCTACCTCCCCACCAATTTTCAGCCAAATCTGTTCAGCCGTTCTTGAGTTATAAATAAAGTAAATAACACGACTTTCTTTTATATATAAAGTTTAGCTGTACCCGCGGCTTCGCTCACGTTCATTTTTTTAATTGCTAATCAACCTCATTGGGTTGATCTGTAGGAAAACGAATTGTCTAAAAATAAAAAATAAAGTTTAGGGGTGGACTATCCTTAACATTTAGGGGGATGAAAAATAGATGTTGGCCGATTCTCCACCCTGGCCGACAATCACGCTAAGGGTCACAAAAATCGGTCGAGTCGTTTCGGAGGAGTTCAAGTTCGAACCCCGTGACATTTTAATTAACAAATAAAATATAAGGGTTGATCGTAGAGGGGTGAAAATTTAGGCTTGTATGTATTTTTGTATGCTGTCATAAAAAAATAAAAACAAAAAAATTTGCCTAAAAAATAAAAATAAAAATTAGGGGTGGACTACCCTTAACATTTAGGGGGATGAAAAATAGATGTTGGCCGATTCTCAGACCTACTCAATATGCTCACAAAATTTCATGAGAATCGGTCAAGCCGTTTCGGAGGAGTTCAAGTTCGAACACCGTGACACGAGAATTTTATATATTAGATTTTAAGAAGATTTTATATACACAAATATTATAAAAAGGAAAGGTTTGTATTAAGTATGTTTGTAACGAATTGGCTCAAAAATTACTGGATCGATTTTCACTGATTAATATAGGCTATTTTAATTGCAAGAAAAAACTGTAGTAATTTTGAAAAGAGTGATCAAATGAAGTTTAGTAGCGATTAAAAAATTAACGCTGACGAAGCCGCTAGTATTGCTAGTCTAGAATAAATTTACACTTATCAATTTATTTCTTAATTTAAATGGCAGTCATTTTTTAATATATCCTATTGATTTCTTTATACTTTATTATTATAGCAAAAAAAAACACCAAAAAGCCACTCACTTGGCCTGCTCGCCAGGCTCAGCCGCCAGCAGCCGCATCTGCTGGAAGCTGCGGCGCACGTTGTGTATGTTGGGGAGGCTCATGAACTGTATGTCGGCGAGCGGGTAGTACTGCGCGCACTCGCAGCCGCCCCCGCGCGCGCGGTTCGTCACCGCCGACGCGTACGACCGCGCGTCCACTATCAGCAGCTTCAGTTGCTGTTGTAAACATTCATTTTATAAGTAACTAAACTACATATAAACTAACCAAATTGTATGTAACATAAGAAGAAAAATAAGTTTATTACTATTTAACAATAAACAATGTTGGATTTTTTAAAGTTGTAATATTAGATAAATTAGATCAAAAGTTGTTAATCAATATTAAGAATGCATATACAAATTTATATTTGTAAAAGTAAAATGTCAATATGAATTAGTATAAAAATGCATATATTAATGAAAGTGAGAATGAAGAATGTCAATTTATTTCAGTAATAAAAGCTATTTTATTTTATTTATTTTAAACTACATATATTAATATTATAAAGAAAAAAAATTAAGTATTTTTTGTATGTAAAGAAGTAATATAAAGAAAATCATGATCATCAGCCCTTTTTAACGTCCCACTTCTGGGCACAAGCCTCCCTCAATACGAGGAGTATCAGGCCATAGTCCACCGCGCTAGCCTAGTGCGTGTTGGTGGACTTCACAAGTCTTTTGAAAACTTACTAGCTTTCTTCAGACATCTTCACGATGTTTATCTTCACCATAAGACAAGTGGTAATCATGATATAAATGATCCACACATGAAAATATCAGAGGTGCGAGACCCGGATTTGAACCCGCATCACTCAGTTAACCAAGCGAGCACGTGGTATCGCTGGGCTACCACTGTCGCTATAACTACTAAATACTTTATTTATTAGTCATTAAACTTTACTAATATGATAAAGAGAAAAATTGAGTATTTTTTGTATGTAAAGAAATGATATAAAGAAAATATTTTATAATGGATACAAACTAAGAATGCAGAATAAGCATTTTAAATTATTCAGTTCGGTTGAGATGAAAAATCTATGGCAACCATGATAAACCGTGGACCGTGGCCCTTTACTAGTTATATATGTATCCCTCTCAGGTGAGTAGTAGTATAAGTGAGGTAGGTACCTTATTGTTGGCGGCGCGGTCCTGGCTGCAGGCGGCCACGAAGGCGGCCAGCAGGCGCTCGTCCTCGCCGGAGCGCCAGCCCAGCCACCCCACCTCGGGCTGCGACGCGCGCGCGATCACCGCGCCCGTGCCGCGGTGCCGCCACACCACCGCCGGGATGCGGCGCATGGCGCGGAACCTGGCCGACAACATATGAATAAGCTCAGTTGACCTGACCCTACTTATATTTATAACTAGCATTTCCTGCGGCTTCGCACGCGTTCTAAAGACCGGAAACCAATTTCCTTCTGAATTGCGCCACGCGCGGTATATGATACCTCGCAGAACTAACGCCCGCCCTTCCCGTTTTTGCAATATTTTTCATTAATGCTCTGCTCCTATTAGTTGTAGCGTGTTATAATATAGCCTATAGCCTTCCTGGATAAACGGACTATCCAACACAAAAAGATCGATCAAATCGAACCAGTAGTTTCTAAGATTAGCGCGTTCTACCAACCAAACAAACTCTTCTGCTTTATAATATAAGTATAGATATGTATGTATTTAAACTTGTATGTATTAGTATAGAAGAATAGACAAGTGTCATTAATTGTATTACCTTGCAACGAACTCCAGGTCCTCATCGCAAATACTTGCGGGGACGATGAGGAGGGGCGGGTAGGAGGGGCACAGCTTGTAGTCCGCGTTCGCGGCCGTCACCCGCCACGCACCCTTCGTTGTAAAGCCGAGTCGTTCCAACTGTTGAAAATGGGTGTACTTAATTATCATTTTCATTTGCTTTTTGAAGTGAAACTTCTTTAGAATCGATGTGATTTCAAACTCGATGAAACGGAAAAATAAGTCCATAGTACCAGGCGCTCAGAAACGGGGAAGAGTTAGTCTTAATTTAAATTCAAGTTTTACTTCTGACATGTGTACTTTGTACACACGCACTTTTATTTAATTTTGGTATATATTTGTTTTAAGTACTAAATTTTATCTTAAATCAAATGATATCGATATTTTAAATATTGGTTGCCAATAACGTTTTATATTTAACTAGCGACTTACCCTTGCAAAGTACGATTTGACAGTCAGTATGTTATGTTTAGTATAGATTTCTCAGCAATTGCATATTTTCTAACAGCAAAAACTATGATCTGGATAACCAGCTATCTGACAGACCAACAGACAAAAAAATCCAAAAAAAACTCTAGATTTGGCTTTTGTATCGATAATAATGACTATTTCAATAAGATTTTCTAAATAATATAGTTTTTGGCCGATTTGGCTCAAAATTTTATTTTCATATAGAAAACTTACAACTCATTGATAGTACATATTAGTCTTATTAGTTATTAGACATTAAAAAAGTATGGTAATATTGTAATTAAATTTATATCATATTAAAATTACTGGCTACTTAAATTTTATTACTGATATATTTAATCTGCACCATCCATTAGGTACAATAGGAAGAAATATAAAGTAATAATAATAAAAATAAATTTTAAAGCCCACCTCAACCCAGATCTTATGCAATAAAATTTTTATTACTAGCTGGCTCTATATAGACTTACTTTTAACCTCAAGATAGCGATATTTTTTTATTTTTTATGTCACTCGTTAACTTTGCGATTAAATATCGATATTTTATACTTTATATCTTAAAATACGTATGTTGTAAATATAAACAATTAATAGTTATTTATATTTTATAGAAAAAATAATAATATTCTCTTACTAATATTAATGGCAGTGATAACATGTTCGCTTTAGAAACCAAGTGAAGCCAGTTCAAATCCGGGGTCTTACACCTTTGATATTGCGGATTATTTCAAACATAATAGTTGAAGGAAATCATCGTGTATCAATATTTTTTGGAAAATTTGAAATTTACAGTTTTGTCTGTCTCTGACCGCATTTTGAGAAAACTTGGTATTATGATAGCTTATTATCAGGGTCAATACATATATGCAGAAAAATAACTAAATTTCCGAGAATTGCTAGAAAAATTCTATAAAAAAGAAATTACCTCAGGTCCGAACCAATGCCGGTGTGGAACATGTGAGGCGCGCAAGAGCGCTCTATGGACGGAGGTGGGAGGTAGTTCCTTGGCCCAGGCGGCGTACGCGGCCGCGAAGGTCTCTTGCAACGAGCTGAAGGGCACTAGGGCAGTGTTCAGTCTTCTCCACCACTCCAGGCACTGTTCGCTTGTGTTGAATGTACATCTGGAAAATTTATAAACAAATTAAAAAACTAGTTTTGAACCGCGGCGTTGCTCGCTAGCTAAGAATAAGCGTATGTCTATTTCAAAAGAATGCTTTATCTTTAGCTAGTTGAAGACCTCTTAAGAAATCGACAAAGTAATAAGTACTAATACATTATAGTGAGACCTATTCTTTGAAGATTTATGAAAATGGAATCCGAATATGGCTTAAATTCAAAGTAACTCCGAAAACCGAAGAAGAAAAGAAGAACTACCAAAGAAAATATTAATGGTACTACGCGTACATACGCACTTGACAAGCATTATTATCAACATTATTTTAGCAATAACTAACGATGGTACAGCCCAATGTACTGCATTTGGTAATAACTAATAAGCATTACTAAGACTTTCCTAACATCAATAAATTTTTATTAGCCGAGTTCTTACGAAATGTGATGAATTGGCAACAAAAAGATTTCGTTTACGTTTATTTCTACTTAAAATAACTGTCTTAAAAAGACTCTACCATATAGACTCTCATCTATAGTATATACAGATACATGGTATAAAACAAAGTCGCTGTCCGCGTCTGTCTATATGTCCGTTTGCTTCTTCTAAACCAGGTAAGGGATTTTGATACAATTTTCATTAATAAAAAGAACAATAAATGAGGAAACCTATAGAATTTCTTGAAAATAACTGGGCCTACTAGAAAATCTAAGCTTTTAATAAGTTATATTTAAAAGTTTGGGACAGCATGTACCTACGTCTTAAATACCTTCACAATTACTATTTTTATTTATAAAAAACGCAGAGTTCGGCCCTGCGCGCTTACCCAAGTGAAGTGAGGGTAAGTGGATAGTTATATAATTTTGTTATTCAAGATAACCTGAAGTATCTACATCAAGAATGTTGAAAGTTAAACAAGTGCCGGTGCAAAATTAGCTTATTCAAATATGACAATGCAACAACATAGAGCATAACTTTTTCTGGGACTGTAATATTTTCGTAATAGCATAAGCATTGTTAACGAATGAACAAAATGAATGGCATAAACTTCGAGTATTTGTTTATTTTTGCGTTGGAAACGTCTACTTATTATCACAAGTGTTTTTGTTGTATCTACTATAATTGATGTCCTCGGATTTGCTTATAAAATCACTAATATTATAAATACTATAGTTAGTATGTTTTAAATGTGTAGTACTTGATGTTTCTCTACGCTGAAGGAATTGAATGCATAAAACTGCAGCCATATTCTAAACTCTAAGACACAGGCTACTATTAGGCATCAAACAAATCAGCAAATTATTATTGATAATAATGTAAATTGTAAATGTAAATGGGTGTAAAAAGGTACACTTGTATCACGTTAAAACCTTGACATGTTCTCTGGTGATTTTAGCCTGGGTACCTAAACATGTCATATCTCGCGGTAAGCGAGACAATATAAAGCTCTCCATATTTCTTCACGTCTAAATCAATCAATTTTTCCAAATTTCATTATAAACTGTTCAGGAAAAAGTGAAAAAGTAACAAACAGACTGACAACTTTTAAAATATTAGTACAGATGACTTATGTCGATATTTAATGTTTACACATACTTATTTATAATTTACATAACATATATCTTCATATCTATATTATGTTATAGATAAATATGTACATTACGATATACTTAGGTAAAACAAAATAGAGATAAGTGTTATAATAATTTATTTATTTTTATTAATCGCAAATCGCAATAAACATGTGAGTACATCAGGGATAAGAAATTTGCAAGTAATTGCGTTAAATGTAGTAATAATTCTTGAGATTGTTTTAATCGATTACTCAACAGACGGCGTTAATAGTATTCGGGTTTCGTTCTGATAGGGACATACATACATACAAGTTCCAATAGTAACATTAATAGGTCAAGTCAGGATTATCAGTTTTCAAGATCTTTGAAGTTTTATTTGATTTATTTGGGTGCTTTGCTGGTTTATTACTAAGCAATGACCAAATATTTTTAAGAGTGCATATTTCTACTGTCGCTATAACAGCCAATAATAAAAAACTAAGATGATGAATTTACATTTATATAATTCTTCACGTGTGGTTCAAATATATAAAAGTACTTCAAGAAAATTCTTCCACAAAAGTCCCATTAATCAACATGTGTAGGTACGGAAAACCAAAAATGTTAAAAAAAGACAGATTCATCTTGCTGAGGGAAAAAATATCAAAAACAGCTAATTAGGTACCTACACACAAAAGGCATAAGTCGACGAAGGTCAACGGTCTAAAAAGCGTTAAATACCTTTGTCTTCTTCTTTAAATTCGTAAATAATTCTTATCTACGAGTAATAATTAAATGTACCTACTATAAAAACATCATAATTAAAAATTAAATTATTACAAATTACCATAACTAAAAAACCCATACCATAATAAATGCCATGATGATCGCAATTACAATCAAACATTCATGACATTTTTAATGACACCATTCAATCGAATTCTCTAGCAGAATTACACTGTACAATTTATTATCAATTAGCCTCTATTCACAGCTTTTTACTAGGATAAACATTATTTCAAAACCCTATTATATTAAGACAAAAAAATGACTCAATTGAAGCCCATTTATCATATTATTGAAGGAAAATTTACTTAAGAAATATTTTCTGTATTATGAGTTATCAGGCATTAGCCCCAATTCGCTGCGAGGGTCTTGTTATCAGTCGAACTGTATTTCTTTGAATACTTTTTTTCTAGGTAGAATCTTTACGTACTACCTATACAAAGAAGCCCAAGAGGCCACTTTACCTACATACATACATACATACATACATACATACATAGTACATATACATACATAAAAGCGACTACCGAAATGCGACCGATAAAGTAAGAAATCTCAAAACTTATAAAAGCTAACTGAACTTAACAGATTGACTCTTCATAGGATAGATATGTTAGGAATTTCATCCCCGAAAGGGGTAAAAAGGGGGTTTATTTTATAAAGAGAAGATTAAAAGAAAGTTTCAAACATATTCCAATAAAATATTTTATGTTTAAACTTTAACATGCTGCAAACAATTAATACAAAACAGTTGTGGTTATTTACACAAGTTACACTTTTAAAGAATTAGGTTAATATCCAATTTAACAATATATTTATGTACACGTTATTTAGTTACAATATATACATTAAAAATACATAGAAGTATTTACGCAATGTATATAAAAATACTCACTAAAAGACAGTTTATAGATAAAACTTCTATTAGATATCACCAAATCATTGTATCAATATCGGCTTATTTAATAAAATATAAGTAATAATTGCAACTATTATACATGCAAAACTTTCGGATCTTTTCGTGATTTTCCATTTTTTGTTTCACGTTTCAAATGCTCTACAGAATACATGGTTTTATTTTCCCATACTTTCCCGTTTTCCCAATTCCTCCGTCCCCGATGAGTCTTATTTTACAAAAAAAAAGTCCGCAGAAAAACCCCAAATATCTTTCTTTTTTTTGTATTTAAAATCTCTAATATTCGTGTAAATCTAGGTATTTAGTATCTTTAATATTATAATAAAATAAAATTATAACAACAAAGCCTTGTTTTTATTTACTTAGTTTATATTTAGTAAGCAACATGTTTTGTAAAATTAAATGAACCCACTCAAATCCACTTACTTCAACTGCCTCCCCTGTTTGCAGAGTATGATCAAGCAGAGCAGGTCGCGTATCTCGAGCGCGTCGATCACTCGGAGGGGCACTGAGGAGCCGGGGGTACGCCGGCGCGGCTGCAAGTGCAGCCTGTAGTTGGACATGGCAATAGTACCACCGTCGGATGTACGGCCTACCCACTAGAAAATAATTATAAATAGATAATATAAATAAATATGTTGGGACATTATTACACACAGCGCTATCTAGTTCCGTGGTAAGCTACGAGGCTTGTGTTACGGATACCAGAAAGTTGATATACTACACATAATATATAAATTTTAAATAAATACATATTATAAATATAAACACCCATGACTGGAGTACAAACATTCGTGCTCAACAAATGAATGCCCCCAGCGGGACTCAAACCCGCGGCCGCTAGCGCAGAAAGCAGGGTCACTAGGTACCAACTGAGCCAAGCGTGTCGAACTATAAAAATACATAAGTTTTAATGTAATAATGAGTCGAAAGTCCTCAGTTCAATTAAATTTATTTTCCATAGATGGAGGGTAAAAAAACGTAACGTACGATTGCACACCATACGTTTAATATAATACTCTTATGTTATGAATGCGAAAGTTTGTATATGTATAGTGGGATCAGGCTGGCCTAGTATAAAGGGACTTCCTAAGCTGAAACTATAACAGATCGACTCCTTAATCACATTTTATATATACTTATTTAAATAGTTTTAAGAATCCATAGTCATTGTAGTGGCAAAACCATGTAAAACACACAAAACAATATAATTGGTTAGGTATAATAAAAACCACAAAGTAAAATAAATACAGATTAGAATATGACTAAGTTCAAAATAAAAATTAAAAAATATCACTACATATTATAAAACAAAGTCCTCCGTCTGTTTGTTCGCGATAAACTCAAAAACTACTGCACCGATTTCCATGCTGTTTTCACCAATGGATAGAATGTTTCTCGAGGAAGGTATTGGTATATAATTTGTCAAGTTTTCTGTATTCAATGGAACCCGCGACTTCGCTCGTGTTAAATGTATATTTAAAACTCATATTTTCCTTCCGTATTTTTCTTATATCAACAAAGTACCTACTCGTATGTTACCGTATCTTGTAATTAACTAATCATATAGGCTATCTATAGTTATTAAAAGGAAAAATACTGGACAAAAAAATAATTATATTATGTAACATAATTTTATGAAGTGTTTTAAAAAATATAAACTAAAGTAGTTCACCAGTTAAATATTATAAGAGTGAAATTCCACTCATAATATGTAATAGGAGGCCTCAGATAACCTATAAACTAATAATATAAACAGATAACATTAGTTTACTTGTAGAAGATCAAATACAAAACGGTTGTCACTTCGCGCGGTAAACATGAGACGAATGACGTCATTAAAATAATACATTAAAATCCATTTAAAATGGATTAGATACTAAATCCTATCAAGCTTATAGAAAAGAAAATACGTTTGGGAGAAATTATGTACGTAGTTACGTATATTTATTAACCATATAATACATATTTTAAATAGACCTTCTGGCCACTATTTATCCAACTTAAACATACTAATCCTCACTCAAAAACCACTGTAAATTAATCTATACAAATATTATAAAGCTGAAGAGTTTGTTTGTTTGTTTGTGTTTCGCGAATCTAAGGAACTACTGGATCGATTTGAAAAATTCTTTTTATGTTGGATAGTCCGTTTATCGAGGAAGGCTATAGGCTAATATAGCCTATTACATCATGCTACGACCAATAGGAGCGGAGCAGCAATGAAAATGTTGCAAAAACGGGACGGTCATTAGTTCTGCGAGGTACCATACCGCGCGAATCAGACATAATTTGTTTTCCAGAACGCGTGCGAAGCCGCAGGAAATGCTAGTATTGTATAAATTTAAAATTTGGAATAACGTACTATGTATGTCTTTAGGCCCTTTTTTTAGGCCCACTATTGGACTCGAGCCTCCCTTCAATACGAAGGCAATTAAGCCATAATTCACCACACTGACCAAGGGCGGGTTGGCGGACATCACATGTCTTTCAAAAACTTGCTAGGTTCTCTCAGACATGAATTTTTCCTTTCCTCGCAATTTTTTCCTTTACCGTAGAACAAGAATTAATCATATTAGAAGATATCAGAGATACAAGACCCAGACTTGAAATCGGTTCACTCGGTTACCCAAGCTTTTCTCATTACCACTGCCGATGAAAATTATTTTCTCCTAATTGAATCTATTGCCCATATAGGTAAATAAACACGTATCTATTTATATTAAACGCACATGTAGAATTTTCAATGAACTTGTAATTTGAATGCATTTGCATTAGAGCAGGATAGATACAGATACACCACATTTAGTTCGTTCAACTCGGGCATATCCGATGACCTTTAACCGTAGTTAGCCATTATACTATAAATATAACTATTAACTTATTATGTAAGATTTTAATAGCAATGGCACTAATAAGGTTTTAATTAATTAGTTTGTACAAATATTATTGACCGACTTAAAAAGTACTTGTTTTTATGAATTATCTCCGTTGACAACACCAATCAATTGACATACTTTTTATTAGTTGTCAAAACATAATTTCCGCATACATTTATTATAGCAACTAGCAAAAACGGCCCGCTTTTGCCGCGCTGGGCGTATGCTAAAATAAATTAAACGCTTTTTATAATTTTCTAATAAAATAAAATAGGCTATGTTATTTCTTATATCATTAGTATCTGCGAGTGAAAATCTTGTCAAAATTGGTACAACAATTTCAGAGATTAGCAGATACAAACAGACAGTCAAAAACTTTAAAAATAGATTTTTGATCTTATTTTGTTTCTTTTAGTTCTTTTATACTAGTATGGTGGAAATACAACAAAAATGATAGGTGAGAAATTAGGTACAGGAGTCAGGACTATTGCCTTTATGTGATTTTTAAGGCAAGGGTATGAAACACCGCCAACTTCCGAGCCCCGGGTTAAAATTAAACAAAATTAAACTTTGTCCAACCCAGGAGTCGAACTAAGGTCCTCCTGGGTTCGATTTCGAGCTGCATTTACATTAATATAAACAGCGTTGTTACAATTTTCCACAGAAACTTAATCCTATTGACAGCCAGTAAATAATACCTATAATATTATTGACATAAAAGGTAATGCAATAAGATCGCTAACCGAGCTAACGCATCGGTAGGTAATAGCTACGATTATGTTCGCAGTTAGTACTAACCTACCACAAAGAAGCGTTATTATTGTACTGTAGCTACATAGAATAGGTAATACATTATAGCGAGTAATGATAATCCTTGTCGTGAGTCGTAAATAAAGTATGTAAGCTATCGAATCCACTTAAGTTATATATATAACTACTTAACATTATAATGACAAAGTTTTATACAATTGAAAGGTATTAATCGTTTGGCTCAGTTGGTAGTGACACTGATTTCTGCGCCAGCGGTCGCGGGTTCGAGTTAAGCACGAAAGTTTGTTTTCACGTCATGGGTGTTTATATATTTTATAATTTGTATGTATTTAAAAGTTATATATGTAGTATATCATCTACCTGGTATCCGTAACACAAGCATCGTAGCTTACCACGGAACTGGATGGCGCTGTTGTAAGAATAAACTTTTTGTAAGGAGATTTTAATTATTTTATTGACGAGTTTCTTTATTGAAAAAACATTTTATAATAAGGAGAGATTCGTATCTTTCGAGCTCTCTGTGGCATGGGGGTAATACTCCTCCAAAATTCCAACACCGAGCTGTTACTACGACAAAAAAAGTCCATAACTAAACCTAGCCGAACCCATAAATTAGCCAATTTAATTCCGTACAATGTACATGCTAACCATTATCAAGGCAATTATCATAAAAGTCAATAGAAGAAAAAAAGAATTTTCTATATTAATAGTTCCGTCTGTACGTATACTACCTTATACCTTATATGAATAAACGCATAAACACACATAGCGACGTACAAATTGATCGTTCACCGGATGATTTAAAGTCGATAAAACTTAATAAGGACCGAGATTATGAACAAACAATTTTCTGTTTGCGATGTACCATAGTCTTTAACAAGGTTATTTAATCAAGCATTCTCGTCGTAATTAGTAGTTAGTTGCATCTTAAAATCGTAAGCATCACGGAGGCCGCATCTATAGTTATTATTATAGAATTTCTGCCTGTCTGCCTGAGAAAAACGCTGCACAAATTTTTAATGAAATTTGGTGTAATTATAGCTGGTTATCGTCAACAATAATAAATAAATAAACAAACAAATATGCTGGGACATTATTACAAACAGCGCCATCTTGTTCCGTGGTAAGCTACGAAGGAAGCTTGTGTTACGCATACCAGATAGTTGATACTCTACATATAAGATATAAGTTGAAATACATAAATATTATAAATATAAACACCCATAACTGGAGTAGGTACATACATCCGAGTTTAACAAATGAATGCCCCCAGCGGAACTCGAACCCGCGGCCGCAAGAAAGTAGGGTCACTACAAACTGCGTCAAACGTGTGGTCCTACTATCACTGCGGATACTTTTTACTGCGGGAATAAATCACATATCTGAGAAATCTATCATCATCAGCTATTTTTAATGTCCCACTGCTGGGGACGGGCCTCCCTCAGTACAAGGGGATCAGGCCATAGTCCACCGCACTGGCCTAGTGCGAGTTGGCGGACTTCACATGCCTTTCGAAAACTTGTTAGGTTTTCTCAGACATGCAGGTTTTCTTACGATGTTTTCCTTGACCGTAAGACAAGTGGTTATCATGATATAAATGATTCGCACATGAAAATATCCGAAGTGCGAGACCCGGATTTGAATCCGCATCACTGTCTTTAGACAAACCGTTAAAACTACTTACTAGTAAAATATATATTTTAAAATCTATATAATCTACAAAAAAAGGTTTCCCCCAGAAAAGAGGTTAACAATTTTATGGGTTATTTGACGGGGGTGAAATGAGGGTTGTAACGGTGCGAGGGCGGGCCGCTAATCGTATATTATACCACCACATGATAACTACCATTTAGTATGCTCTACTAATAGTCGCATGTATATATAAGCTGTACACAAACATTATTGAGTTAGGTATTTGGTATACTATCAAGTGAATAATTACTTATTGACTCGTTGCACACGTGTAAGGTACAATGGCAAAAGCTTTTACTACCTCTCATTGATTATTTTACTGCAAACTAAGTCCCTATGTAAATACGTTTTAATACGGTGTCTTATTCGCGTCCGGCAATTCAACCAGGGAATCCAGGGAACAAAGACAAGGAACACACTGTAAGGCAGCTCACTGTTGGTTCGATGGGCTGTGGGTGTCCATATTGTTCCTGGTACTTCTCTATTAGCAGAGTAGACCTTTAGAGTACTCCCATGCTTATTGTGGTCTGCTTCGGCAGACCTTCCGTGGGGTTATCTAAGTTGGGTTTATAAAACCATGTCTACACCCCATTAATAAATGTTTCGTTAAGTTTTCATGGGTATGTAATAAAAAGGCTACAATCTATCTAAACTCCATCTAGTCCGTCAATCGTTATCGTTACAGTGAAAGAGTAAAATTACAATCGTAGACATACGAACTTTCGCATTTACAACAGTAGTTAATTATTCAATACTCCCATTACATAGCAAAAGATATGAACAACATCAACAAAACAATATCAATCCAATCCAACTGACCTGCACGAACTCGCCGCATATCGGCGCGAAGCCCGCGTCGAGGCCGGGCTCGTCGTAGTGCGTGCGCGTGCGCGGGTACAGGTCGGCGGCGCGCACGCGGTGCGGCGGCGGCTCGGGCGGCGGCGCGCGGTAGCGCTCGCGCTCGCTCATGTCGCTCGACGTCGCTGCCACCTGGGGGTAGGGGATGATTTCATTAATTGAAGTGAAACTTCTTTAGAATCGTAGTGATTTCAAACTCGATGAAACGAAAAAATAACTCCATAGTACCAGGCGCTCAGAGACGGGGAAGAGTTAGCCTTAATTTAAATTCAAGTTCTACTTCTGACATGTGTACTTTGTACACACGCACTTTTTTTTTCATAAAAATATACACGGCATGCGCCGTACATAGCATTAATACTAGGAGCAAACATAAACTTGTAATGCCTGTGACTCGCTTACGCCGAGTCAGTAACTCTTTTTATAGACAATGTATACGCCTCTACAACAGGATCCCAGAGCTTCTATTGTCAAAAAAATTGTGAAGGAACGTTTGTGTACTAAAGGCTATTATTCGATTAACGATTTTTTAGAAGACAGTACGCCTTGGGAATGATGTGATCGCCGCCAGTCAACATATAGAATTATTGTTAATTTACAATTTAATTTAAAAAAAGAGTTAGATTAAAATTTAAAAAAATATTTGTCCCGCTGAGTTTCTTTCGCCAGTTCTTCTCAGGTCAGAGGTTTCTTCTTTCCGAACTGGTGGTAGACTCATGACGTTTAGTAAGAAATTGTAACAATTTTTATGCTGAATAAAATATTTTGATTTGATTTGATAAGATGCTTAATAAATTAAATAAACTTCAATTCAATACTTTGGTTTTATGGCTTCAATGCTAGTTGAGCACAAATTATTTCGCCAATGTCAAGTCGTTTAGAAGAGTCACGTACGAGATTGGCCGGTGTTATTTTAATTTATTCTACAAAAAGTCTGTATTCACAGTATTAAATAGTAGGATTTTATATTTATAGTAATACCTCCCTAAAACATAAACGGTACAAGGGTTAATTAATTTATAAAAAAAAACAAACAAAAAACATGATAATGAATAAATAAACGTCATTCAATGACATTTAAAAGGAATATAACACTGACAGCTGTTCTGCAGTGTAGAAAAAACCGGGGGGAAAGTCAACTGTTGCTCATTTAATGCAGAATGTTGGTACTTATGTAGTAATTTGGTTGGTTGGTTGGTTTGGTTTAACTTCTACATAATATTACTAAGTAGAAGAGACAATTTACAATTTCGACTTATTTAAACAAATATCAAATATATTATCTATCGATAGATTATTTTTTGTTATATTACGTTGTATTTGTTGAGGTTTTATAATTTTATTGTCAGATTGTTGGTGTAATAAAGGATGAAACTTATTATAAATACGTATAGTGAAAGAAATATTAATTTTACGTTTAATTAGTAGGTATTACACTTTGAATGTGACCCCTAAACGTTTTATGAAGACTTATTTATTTTAGATAGAAGTTAAGCATTTTTATTTATTATATTCATCTATCACTCTCCAGAATACACAAAAAGTAATGGTTACTTTGAAGTAAACAACGCAATAAACACTTTGTCAGTGATGTATGTATTAGACTAAATAAGTAACGTAGTTGAACACGAATGAACGTTATAGTTTATTGTATACGCGATCAATATCACGTTTACAGAAACAACTTAGAATAAAAGCTTGAGTAGGTTTTTCAAAAAGTCACGTGACTTAAAGGAAAAATTTCGATGACACCGAAAATGGAATAAAATTTGATAGGAATTAAGTAGTCCACTACACTGCCAAAATACACGTTGTTAAGCTCTACATCTTATATGCGTTACGAAATGTAGCCAGGTTCTCTTCATTATAAATGATCTATTCGGATTTTGTCGCGGATTTATAATGATTTTTGGTTCCCGACATTTCGAATGCTTTACAGCAATCATGGTCACGGGATAGAACCAAAAACCATAATAATACCGCGACAAAATGTGAAAAGATAGTTTCATTTATAATCTCAAATATTCGCGTAAATCTAAGAGAGTGTCAGGTTCTCTTCATTACTTGTATAGTAACTTCACTGTATCAGCAAATAATAAACACGTTAAAAACGAGTTCTACACATAAAATCACTACGCACGAGAGCAAGAGTTAAAATAGAAATTCGGTTCACTTTGTTTCACTTTGGCAAACGAGTGCATTACTTATGAACTAGGTACTGTTCATATAAAACTAATAACACCAATCAATTCTGCAGATTTCATTCAAAATTTTACAATACTTATAAACCAATATATTTACACTCCATCCGCAGAAGACGTCGAGGAGAGCGAAAATCCTCAAAATAATTCTTTCACGAGACACGTTCGAGCGTATAACTAAAGCAACTTAAACTGTCGCTTGAACGATGAGTTATCAAGGGTCTACTTCAAATAGAAATTGGAATGATAATTGCGTCTAAACGCAACGAACCTGCTTTCTCTTTCGTTGCTAGGCAGAAGTGAGTGAGAAGTACACAGCATTCACAAATAAGGACTAAAATAATTTATTATCACAATATGTAAATCGCCTACATTACTGTTCGGTACGGCTAGGGCTGGTCTGTACAGATAAAAGTAGGATATATGTAAATATTAATTTAAGTTGTGTGTACTTTAATTATGCACGCTCTTTAAATTAAAGCTGATACAACAAACAAATCTACCCAGTTTTAAAAAAATAGATAAAATATAATAAGATATTTCTTGATATTATTTAACTATGCGCCTTCTTCAGGGTAAACTCAATGTCAACAAAATCGACTCAGCTGCCAATAGAAAATAATTTACATTTGTAAGTAGTGAATTGGTCAGTGGGATTCCAAATTGTAATGCTATTAATAATTAAACAATGACAGTGCAGAGTGTATTTTAGCTTTGTTAAAGGACTTTTACAATAAAAAAATATACCTATTCCTTTACGAATACATTTGCATATTAATACTAACGTTATATAAAATAATAATAAACTTCACATTGTTATTTAAAACAAAAAAAAATATAGAAATCTGTCCGTTTTTGAGCTTTAACAATTAACGAATACCAATTGATTTTTATGTATACTGTATACGTAGATTAAAAAAACGAATACTTAAGAGTACTTCTGCCGAATCAAGTTAATTAGAAATACAAATAAGATTCTATTTGACAACCAAAAAAAGCAAGGCTTTATGTTTTGTGTATTCATAAGAATTTATAAGTTATCAGCAAACGATTAAGGTCGTCGCAAGGTTGCTGTGTTGTAAACATGTTTTAACATAGTAAATATCTTAATATACTTTAACATAAGTGTAGAGCAAATATAGAACTGTTATAACTTAATTGTGATAACGAAGGTTATCGGGTTCGATTCCTTTCGTCATGTGATAAGCTGGAGACTACGCTTGCTTCACTCGGGTGCGTCCCTAGGTTGCTATTATTTCTGACAAAGTTCGTTTATCATCTATCATATAGTATATCATTTTACTAGTTTGTATGGAAATACATACACAAAAACTGGTATCGCAAGTTCGGACGAAAAATGACAACGGTCTAGCCATGAAGCCTGAAGGTTGTTAAGCGCATATATTTTTTTTATTCATAGATGACGATTTTTAACTTGACATGACCAGGAAGTCGCACCCAGGATCCCCGATCTGCAGCCGTACATGCTATCCACTAGACCAACGAGAGAGTCAAAATTAAACAATTTTAAAACGTCCCAACCTTCAAAATATTTTCAGTACCGCTTCATACTCTAGATAATATATATGTAAGTAGTACAAGAAGTCATTCTTACAAAATTACAGTGATCGTGTGCCAATTCCTGGCGCCGCCGAGTGCTATCTTTACATTTGTGACGAATGCGTAGGTCACGCGCGCTTATTTTAAGTTTTGCAAATATTTGTACTTGCAAATCTCGTGCCTTGAAGAGCTTGTAATAAAATACCGTTGGTACTGATATCTCTAATGTCTCACGACGTACCATTGGATTGGAGGTAAGCCGTAATGTATGTATATAGAATATAGATACATACTCTACTGCGCACAGGACAAATCTCATTGAGACTGGCCGCCGTGATCGTAATACCGATTACGGGAGAAGTTACTGAGGACCCCTCAGGACCCCCTTATAAATATTTTTGACTTTTTCTGAATTTAAAGATGGGCAACTTTACTAGTGTTAAGGTGGTGTTAGATGTATAGGTAAATAAGGGATGTTCCGCAGAAGAATGTACCTGTACCTTAAATTAGATATTTACTTACCCTTTTGAGGTGTAACTACTTTTTAGTTATTTTTAAAAACTTATTAAAGATTGCCCAAAAAAAGCAATAAGATAGAGATAATAAAAATAGACAAAATTGCTTTTAGCAAATTTAGTTATCATAAGTAAGTTTATGTAAAAACTTTGTAAAGGAGCTACACATGTCAACAATCAACATACGTCAATATGTATGTTCTATTGAATGTAAGACACTATAATATAATTAACTAGCGACTCACCCTCGCTTTTCTCGAGTTCGTCCCTAGACTTAGCGCAAGCTAGGTCATGAGTTTCGCTAGTAAAAATAAATAAAATTTATAAAATTAAAGTAGCCAAGTTACTCATTATAACATTAGCTATCTCATATCTGCGAGTGAAAATCCCGTCAAAATTAATCCAGCCATTTCAGAGAAAAGCCGGAACAAAGAGACAGACCGACAGACAGACAAAAAATTTAAAAATTGATTTTTTGTTGTTGGTATCGTATATACTTTCATATGCATTTAGTGAAAAGCTGTTAATTTGAAATTAAAACCTGGCACTTCAATTTTATTTATATGTATAGATTAGCAGCATTTAGTCACGGCGTACTGCATGCAAGCTATATAATAATTAATTAATAATACATACACCCAGCTAGTGTGGGAACCGACTGACATGTCATACGTGTGTTGACGCCTAGCATATATGGCATATTGTCATTCTGAACATTCATTTTCCTCTTTATAGCTAGTAGCTTTAGCACGCGGCTCTACTTGAATTTAGGCACTAAAACTATAACGTGAATGAACTAACAATCATTCATTCATTTGGAACTCTATTAAAAACCAATAGGTATATACAAAGGAATATAGAACTTTCTTTTCACCTTAGCCTTTCGAAAGGCTGCTAAGAACGAATGAAAAGAGCCCAAACTCGTAATGTTTTATTTACTAGAGTTCTACTACCTCTGGGCTGGGCTGTATCATACAGCAGCGGTGTCAAATTGTGTTTTGTCTTCTTTTTTAATACATACGAAATTTGAAACTGGTATGTTGTAATAAGAAATAAGTTAAAGTTAAGATTCAAGATCTGACTTCACTGATATAGCGTAACGAGAGAAGCCAATAAAAGCGCGTAACAAAATTGATTTGTGTTATCGCGTACAAAATACCTATTAGAAAATATGTTTATGGTATTGAACTTGATCAAGGACATTTCATTATTTCAATACAAATCAGTAAGCAGAAATACATTGACAAGAAATGAGCTAATGAATGAAAATATATATAAGCTCTATCCACTATTAACACTAATATTTATGAAGTTATAAGGAGTAACTTAGGCTACTTTTATTATATTAGAAAATTATAAAAACCGTTTAATTTATTTTGACTTACGCCCAGCGAAGTGGGCCGGGTTTGTGGGTATATATATTATATAATAATTAATTGATATGTGTGCTAGTTTTAAAAAGTAATCGAAAACATTAAATTAATATGATATTTTAAAATTTTATGTAGATAGGTTGTAAGTGTAATGACAAGGCCACAACGTCGTAAAATCGAAAAGCATGCATTTCCTGGTGACAACCTCTAATGGAATGCATATTTATACCAATCAAGTTCGCATTAGAAGGTTATTAATCTTACAATGTATGTATGTACATTTTATATGAAGCATAAAGTAACTCGATTAGCGCCACATCCTACATTCTAAGAGATAAATGTCAAGTTAAGCTTGACATTAAGAAATGTGAAAATATTTATTCAGATAAGATACTTTTCCTATAAAAACTTATTTTGTAGTACTAGCAAAAAGCTGAGCTTTGTGATGGCTCGCGTAGTTTTTCTAACAGGTAACAATAATTTTTAAGACAGTTGTTAGTTTAATTTTTTAATGGTTACAAAATTATTATTTTTTTGACACACAACACATTTAGGTATGAAGTTAAATTACTATGCTAAAGCACAAATCTAGGCGTGATAGTTTTACAGTAAAAGTATACCACAAAATGCTCAGATTGTGGGATAGTGTTAGGTCTCGTTTCGCTCAGCCTAATAATTTAGCTTATTTCAATTATCGCCTCAAAATCTAAAAAATCAAAAAGAATTTGCGTTTTTGTCTTCTATGCATCCCTAATTGATCTGATTCTCTCTAGGTAGGTAATTCTGTGTACGTCTACGAAAGTTTTTGGCGTAAAAAACTATTTATTTGGACGTGTGTTCAATTGGGTGTAAGTTGAGAGTAACTAGTGAAATAAATCTATCCATTATTTCAAAGCTTACATAAAAGACAAAGCGTTTAGAATATAATCACTCAGAATTTATTTATTTATTTATTTATTAGGTTTATCAAGTTGTTACAAATACAGTACATGTTACACATTATAGACCATGATATATTAAGTTAACAACTTATAAAGATAAATAATATAAAACCACAAGCATAATTACAGATAGGAAACGTTACTATGACAAAAAAAAAATTAAACAAAATAATAAGAACAAAAACACATGTAAGTAATAGAAAATAAACATATGAAAAAAAGCAACAATAAAAAAAAACATACAAACATGACATGTTTTTTTAATTTTGCTCGGGGGATCAGTAAATATGTCAAATTCTCTAGCACAGTTGTTCACACATCACACACAGAATCACTATGTCTGCTGTCGGTTTGATCGGTATAGTTTAGCTCCTAAGGGTTGTAATGCCTATAGCATCTATAGCTTTTATTTAAATGAAATTTTCAAACAAAACTTCTAGACAAGTGATTTAAAAACAAACAAACTCTTCTTCTTTCTTCTTTATATTTTTCTACATTCTTTAAAAGAACAACCTTCTACACACATGTAACTAACAAAGACCGATCTCTACCGTATTTGCAGATGACATTGCTCTAAATTTAGTCGCCTTGTTTACTCATCCCAGCATCAATCTTGCGTGGTCATCGTCGCTATAAGACACAAAGGATAAAGGATGTTATATTAAATAAGATACGAAACAAAGCGCAGTACTCAGCACAAACTGTTAGGGTTACGTGAATAAAGACTTCTTTTTACAACAGCATCCTGTCTCTGTGAAATAGGTCACGCTTTCAATAAAGCTTTGAGTTTATTTAGTTCGTAATTCATATCATTTCTCAGTAGACTGGGCAAACGTACCTTTCAATAGTTAGTCATCATTGAGTTCATAGAAAATTCTATCCTACAGAAAAGAAAAAACTGTTTTCCTGAAATTAATTAATTTTACGATGAAACTTGTAATTTTTCTCCTAAAATCATTATTATTTCGACTGTCACAAAACAAAATTATTCCAGTCCAGTCGTTCTAATCAAATCAATCAATACTGAGTCATAGTACTTAGCTATATTATAATCCTAGCGTATAGCGTCAACGAAACCACGGGTACCGCTAGTTAACATAAATAAAAACTCTACCTCCTCCTTTTTTGAAGACGGTTAAAAACATTCAACATTAGCTATCTGGGAGTGAAAGCCCCATCAAAATCGGTCCATGCGTTTCAGAGATTACCCGAAACAAACAGACAGACAGACAAACATTTTAAAAAATGGTTTTTTGTTGCTAGTTTCGTATATACTTTCATATTATGCATTTAGTGAAAAGTTGTTAATTTTAAATTAAAAACAGACACTACAATTTCATTCATATGTAAAGATATAAAAACCGTTAATTTTGCAATGAAAGAAAGAAAATAAGAAAAGATACAACTATCTTTTAAGTACGAGTAGAAACAAATCACGTCAAAAATCAAACATACAAAAATACAATCAAAAATACGTTAAGACCGGATAACTAACTAGTTTATCGCGGACCTAAATCGTGTCACTGGAATTTTATATAACACAAAAATATTTATTTACAAACTGTTACAGTATTTATTCAGTGTTTATATTTCATAATCTTTAAACATAATATAACAAAGATAAATAACGATAAAATAGATTAAAAGAGCTTTAAGATATCATTTGTATTTAAATACATAAAATGTATCCATCAAAATTAGCCGCACCCATCTTGATAACAATTTAATCAAGGTTTTGATAAGAATTACAATAATAAATAATAAGTCAGAAATATCTAATATTAAGCAAACCAATTAAAGAGGCTAATATATTAGTAAGGAGCAAGTATTGTTACTGAAGTTTCAGAATACTAATTTCTTTACATAATGACTGTCTCTTACTCTATTCGGATTCGCCCCTACTTTCAGTACGTTTTCACGGTTAGTATAACTATTTCTTAGAGATGTTTCTATATATAAAAAATAAAAATATATAAAAATTTAATGTACAAACTCCTATTTAAAAATTATTCTAATCAAAATATTAATCACTTGTGATTTACTCTCGCCTGCTTAAGTTTCCTTTTATATTTATCATACACAAGTAGGTATAAATGTAAAATTACGATAAATTTTATAGGTAATTGCAGCCTACGACTTGGTAACATCAAGTCAAAGCCTATCCTTATATCAAATACCATCATAATATGTCCAGCCGTTCCACCATAAAGAATAACAAACATACAAACATTAAGCTTTATATAATACTAGTTTGATTACAAACTGAACCGACGACATCAACACAAAAAGTATAAGAATCACTCAACACAAAAAATACGTAACATAATATCATTAACTTAGTAAAATAGTAAGATCTATTTATAAACAGCGCTTACTTAAGCCCTGCTTTCTCAGTTAATTGGCATAACATTCCGACGCGGTGATGTAACGCTCACATGATACAACCTATACATTACATTCGTGCGTGAATCACGGCCGAGATTAAAAATTATTTTTATAAGTTAGCCTTTACACAATCGTTAGGTATTATATTGAATGAAAATAACCCTTAAGATAGTTAGTGGAACAACAAAATAGAAGTACCTACATAGTTTATTATTTCAAAGAATATAGGTATTCATCAATATATTTACTTAATGAATATTAAAACAAAATACTGCATTACAAACATAATCAAACGTAGTATAGTAATTATACATTACGTTATACGATAATAAATAAATAATTCTAAACTACTATGTATAATAGGGATAACACAACTCAAACGTAACAACTTTGTTACGACGTGTTTTTCTTATTAATATATTAACAACACTAACATTGTTCATCATAGCACTATTATTATATTTGTATGACTGTACCGAGTTCAACCAACTTTAATTATCAATTAAATGAAAATGTTTTATATTCATGTCATAACACGGATATATTAGTATGTAGTTAATTATATCAAATACTATGGAGAGCATATAAGAACTTAACTTATATATTATGGTTTTTTAGTACTACTGTTTGCCGAGTGGTCGAAATTTGATCATTTTTTTTTATTGACTAACCACTAGCCCTCGCTTCGCTCGGGTTCGTCCCTAGAAAATCAACTTTGATTTTTTTAATTTTTTTTATTATTAAAACCTTTGTGTTCCTTAAGGAACACACAAAAAATTTAGCCGAATTGGTCGAGCCATTCTCGAGTTTTGCGCTTGGCAACATTCATTTTTACGAGTATTTATATAACTAACTAGCATTTCCCGCGGCTTCGCACGCGTTCTAAAGACCGGAAACTAAATTCTTTCTGAGTTGCGCTGTATGATACCTACCTCGCAGAACTAACGCCCGCCCTTCTCGTTTTTTTCAACATTTTTCATTGAAGCTCCGTTCCTATTAGTCGTAGCGTGATGTAATATAGCCTTCATCGATAAACGGACAATTCAACACAAAAAGAGTTTTTCAAATCGAACCAGTAGTTCCTGAGATTAGCGCGTTCAACCAAACAAACAAACTCTTCAGCTTTATAATATTAGTAAAGATAACACTCGTCGTTAGTAGCTCCTCCTCCTCCTAACGAAAAATAAAACAGTAGACAAATAGGCAAGAAAAAGTAGTAATATGTTTTGCCTTTGCCTATTTATATATAGATTCTAAATAATGTTGTTTTTTTATTTAAATAACTTCGTAGTAAATCGATCTATTAATAGTAGTCAGGAGATGAACTTGAACTACGAGGTTGAGCTAGAGATAATTTGAATCGTTTGAAGAACCGCCGACGTTCAAAAGAGTATCATATTATGTCTTCTTTTATTGAAATATATGTACCTCCAACGTACATAGATGAGTGATTAACATATATTTTTTACTAATCGTTAAACGTTATACAGTAACAATAACTAAACAATATATTTTAAAACTTGGTAAATGATGTACTTTTAATAGCCATGGATTTACAACAAATTATTTTGCCATTACATAAATCCACTAAATTTAGAAATAGAACCCACACCCATGAGTACGTTAGCTCATAACTTATATAGTAAATTTAAAATTTCACTACCTAATTTGTATGTAGAATACTTCCGTCAACCATTTAAACGTCCGGTTTTCGTCGAGGCGAGATAGACAGCACGTACACAAATAGAAACATTTGCTCGAAGCCCAAAGTCCAAACAACTATTTAGTAGTCTGTTTGTTTAAACACTCTAAGATGAAAAGCACTTAAATTCATTTTACTTTCGAAAAAGACTCAAGAGTAGTAATAGAGTCAAGAGAGAGCAATAATGGCTATCTTTTAAACGACAAAACGACCGCTCGCGTTACCAGTTACTACTACTATTTTTAGTCTTCAAATTACACTGCTATTACAAATACTAAAATTTGTTATTTGTATTTATATTTCACTTCTTTACTCTAAAAATACTGGATCAATTTAGGTTACATTTAGTACATTATTATCTGGAGTAATCGATAGGTTTCCACATAATCACTACATCACTACATAGTATAAAACAAAGTCGCCTTTTCTGTCCCTATATCCCTATGTGCGCTTAAATCTTTAAAACTACGCAACGGATTTTGATGCGGTTTTTTTTAATAGATAGAGTGATTCAAGAGGAAGGTTTATATGCATTACTAGCAGATCCCGCGGCTTTACCTGTGCTAAATCTAGTGCTAGTAGTATAAATAAACAAAGTTGCTTTCTCTGTCCCTATATCCCTATGTATGCTTAAATCTTTAAAATTCTGCAACGGATTTTGATGCGGTTTTTTTTAATAGATAGAGTGATTCAAGAGGAAGGTTTATATGTATAACTAGCAGATCCCGCGGCTTTGCCTGTGCTAAATCTAGGGAAGAGCCTGAGCGAAGCGAGGGCGAGTCGCTAGTATTGTTAATAAAATTGTTATAAAAACAAAAGACACCTACGCATTCGAGCGAAGCGTGGGTAAATCGGTAGTATTTTTAATAATTTTAAGTGGCTTTATTTTGGGCTGCAATGAGTCCGATTATGTTCGCGACAACAATTCGTAGGCGAGGCGTAACTAAATGTCGAAATTATCAGTAATCCCAAGGTGTTTGTGTGGTCAGTAGCTATTTAGTTTGCGCAATGGGAATTTACGGCATTTAAGATTTGTCTGTATTATTTAATATGGGACTTATGTTTTATATTATGATTATATAAGATCAAATTTGAAGTGTACTTTTCACTAATCCGATCGTATAGATTACAGATTTTATACATAGATTCGTTTAGACTACATTAGAGAAAAGAAATAGAAATTGTAAATAAAATTAAAGAACAACATTAACCATTAGTTTAATTACTACAAAAATATAAACCAGAAGTCTTATTTATTTTTTGTAGTTACGATTAATCTCTCAACACACCTCCCATTCAAACGAATTAAACTGCTTTTAACTAATTTTACTAAAGCGATTCATCTCAGTTTAGACACGACTTAATAATTTACAAAAATGTTTAGAGTACTTTTGAAAAAACGCTTTCTTTCTACATAAAATTGTTAATAAGTTTAATATATTCTATTAAATATATTAAAAGATAACTACTAAACTTATTTTTATATAATACTTTCTTAGGTTTACGCGTATATTTGACATTATCAATGAAACTATCTTTTCGGATTTTGTCGCGGATTTATTATGATTTTTGGTTCCCGTTGTTGAATATGATCGTGATTGCTATACAGCATTCTAAACGTCGCGTCGGGAACCAAAAACCAAAAATCTGCACGACGAAATCCAAAAAATTTGTTTCATTTACAATTATTTTTATATACTTAATAACTGTACTTATTTTAATAACTAACTAAGTCAATACCAATTGGTATTATAATATAAATAACAGTAAATAGAGCTTTGATGTGGGTGTGACACCCACGACGCACGTTTTCCAAAGCACGACCGAAGCAAACCTTAAAAGGATAGTAACAAAAGGTGAGCAATGCTTTCTTAAGTCTTGTGTAAAGAGCAATTTTCTTTCAAAGCAAACAAAAGGTCAGTCTGTTTGGAAGAAATAATTAAATATTTATGAATTGTGTTTCGCCTTTGCTACTTTGTTTACGCTAACGTTCGTAATTAACTTACACCAGTATCTAATATCACTTGAAAACCCTTTTAAGAGACGCTTTAGTACTTAATACATATTTGCTGCTGCAAAATCAATTTTAATGTTATTTTTGTACATTGTACATACATAGGTACATAATGTAAAAAGTGACAATTCAAAAGTGCTTTTAAAGGTCTATAAGAATTTTGAATACAGTACATTCTAATTTATATTTAAGTTTCTAGTGTGCGATACACATCAGGTAAATAACCTATTCGATCCTATAAGTAACTACATACAATCAATTAATTGTAAAGAAAACTATCAACTTCCATAATTGAGAAATATAGATATAAGGAGGTAGAATAAATTATCACACGGATTTTAGAATAAAAATAAAGATAAGCCTTTTATATCAACACATTGTCGATTTTAAAGGATTTTTTGATACGATATGCTGTATGAGAAACATCAAGACAATCATAGATATTTTATCACGAGATGATAACAGTACGTAGTAATTTAGTAAACTAGCGTCTGCCCGTGGCTTTACTTTCATAGTTAATGTGTACTCTAATCTTAAGGCTTAAAGAATATCATTCGGCTCTGTAGAACGAGAGATTCACAATAACATTGTTAGTCACTGTACACGGCATTTTTATTGTTCTTTGTTGGACGAATATGAGTTCAAACTTCAAAGTACGTATAAATTTCAAACTTATTAATATCATAAAACATCAATTTTTATTTTTTTTTATTTTAAACGAAGTAAATCATAGGTAAAAAAGGTTTTAATAATAGCAACCGCTCCGTTTTTAACCTATGGCAATATTATACACTAATTACATATTCTTGCGATTAGGCAGGTTGGCTGAACCTAATTCATCTCTGAGATTAAAATGTTACATCTATAAAAAAAACAAAACAAAGAGACTATTCAACCGGCACGTACGAAACAGCAGTTAAAAACATTAAAATTAACCGCCTGGCGGGTGGGCGCTATAAGTCGACTAAATAAAAACCCCGGCCTTGTACTTAATGTTGTAATCAGACGGGCAGTATTTAAATTGGTCGGTTAATAGTTTTTATGTAGTTCAGTCACCTCGCTCTCTAACAGCGTTGAATCTATAGTCAAATAAGTTGGTAGTTACTAGAATGTTTAATCAATTACTTACTACATGTGGCTTCTTTAAATTAACAGGTTACGTGAGTAAATAAAGTTATCAAAGTTATCTTTTTAAACTTAACGCGTAGTTAAATTCGAACTCTTACGTAATACTTTAATATTCATAAGTTTTAAGTTAATAGGTACTACCTTAGATTTACGCGAGTATTTGACATTTTAGATAAAGTCTGTTGGATTTTCTCACGGATTTTGGAGTGAATATGTTATTTTATCTTTATATACTAATTTGTATAACTTATGTTTATGTATTCAGTCCTTTTTAACGTCCCACCACTGGGAACGGGCCTCCCTTCAATAGGTGGGGGATCAGGCTATAGTCCACCTCGCTGATCTAGTGCGGGTTGCTAGGTTCTCTCAAACATGCAGGTCTACTCACGATGTTTTCCTTTACCGTAACACAAGTGGTAATTATGTTAGAAATGATTCGCACACGAAAAAATCTGAGGTGCGAGACCCTGATTAGAACCCGAATTACTCGATTATCCAAGCAAGTGCGTTACCACTGGGCTACCACTGCATTTTTGTATAAGTTATAACGAGTTAAATTAAAAACTTCACTGGTAAGCAATCCACATGGATTGCTTACCAGTGAATAGTTAATAGTTTTTGTTTAAATCTCTTAGATATCTTTTCAACGTTTCTAAGTTTGACAGATGTCTGAAAGGGGTTTTATGTAGAAGATAAGCTTTGACAAGCCATCAACACGGTGCGGTAAAACTTGGTCTATTTAAAGTGGTATTAATAGATAAAAATACATCTATAGCTACATATAAAAAAAATTGTGAATCAAATCTGTACATTCAATATTTTTTGGAAAACCTTAAATAAGTATGAATAGTCATTATCTGTCAGTTAGTTATCGCATCACGAGAAAACTACTGGACCGATTTTGATAAAATTTAGTACGATGAGCAACTGGCTATCCAGGTCAACATTAAATAAATATATCATATCCTCTGAGATATGTACACTAACCGTTAAACTGTACGAATAAAACGAACCTATATAAGGCTCAAATAAATAAATTAGATTTTTGTTGTATTTATACTGCAAAAATGAATCAACACAATTATTTTATTTGTTCGCAACTTCTATTGATAACATTTAGGTTATTTTGAGCGATAAAAATACTGAATTAGGTCAATGTCAAAATGTCGGTAAAACCGCTATGACCTTTAAAACTTATACGCAGAAAATATTGCGACATTGGAAAGTGCGTAAAATAAGTCCTCTACATAAATCTAACCGACACTTGTTGATACATTACATACACAAGATGTAGTTAGATATATGTATAAAATTAATATTTTTAGATTTAACACCCGATTTATTTAATAAAACTCGTATAAACATAAAAAAGAAGAATTTCGAAGTACAAAAGTAAGAGATCATACTACAAGAATTGTTTCAATGCGAACATACTGTACACAACGCCACCTTGCCACCTTGCCACCTCCGGGCCAAGCCGGATTTAGAGAGTAACCGAGGTTGCAGCTGTTAGTCCTACTTAGTGTATTTATTGTGTAATCAATGAGCTCATTTTTGTTTTTCCGTAAATTTTCCACAAAAATCAACCAAAACAGCCACTTCTTCTTCTTCAGCCCTTTTTTTTGAAAGTCCCACTGCTGGGCACGGGCCTCCCTCAGTACGAAGGGGTCCAGACCATAGTCCACCGCGCTGGCCTAGTGCGTGTTAGCGGACTTTACATGTCTTTCGAAAACGTGCTAGGTTGTGTCAGACATGCAGGTTTCCTCACGATGTTTTCCTTCACCGTAAGACAAGTGGTAATCAATAAAAAAATATCAGAGATACGAGACCCGGATTTGAACCCGCATCATTCGGTTATCTAAGCGGGCGCCTTACCGCTGGGCTACCACTGTCTTACACAACAGCCACTACTATACTATAATATAATATCCCTGGGCTATGTAAATATATATTTAAATCTGAACCTGACCTTGTCTCACATACACAAAAAACAAATATTAAGCTATCTCCGCTGTCAAACTTATCACAAATAGATCGTGAAGCAGTCGTACTTGCAAGGACGTTGAACGCGTCGGGCCGCGGTTGGCTAATCGCGGAAACGGCGGAGGCGAGCCCTCCCGCTTGCGTCACACATTTGTAAAGAGTGAATGCATATGGAGGAATTTTACTGAATACTCAATGGGAACGTTTTTTTAGATAAGCCAGAAGCATTTGAAGGGCTGTATTAACATTAATATCGTTATTGATAGTTTTTTTCTTACGACTCCTACCACTTTATTTAATAACGTATAATGCTGATAACTCGCAGAGTAGGTACCTAAATAGCTTATAACAGCCACAAAGCTTTCTCGATAGATAGCCTACAAAAATTCTTTGACACTTTTATGTAACAAACGATTGATCATCATCAACAAATAACTCTACTATTAAGTAACTATTTAGGATGTGAGTTAGTAAATAAGAAATAAGACATAAGACCTAATCTGATCGATAAGACTACATAACAATCACCAATTATAATAAATACTATACATATACATTAACACAACGAATGATAGTAACAAAAATAATAATCAGTTACTACAAATACTACATACCAGTATAGTTAAGTCTATAGTTATTTTAACCGCGAGTCATAACAATGTTTTGTTTAACCGTTCGAGAGCCACAATCCTTTATGCAAGGATGGCTCACCAAGCACACTCCAGACAGCCGATGTGAATTTTGCCCAGTTAACTAACCCCTGCTAAGTGGCAATTGGTGACATTTGCGTCAATAATAATTCCAATTCAATGGAAATGATTATTGATATGTTTTTGTGGTAACGAATGCATTGTCGTCAGAATGGAATCAAATTACACAGCTTCAATGTTTTGCGTCCAATAGATTGTCGTTTGCTAGTTCTATTTGCTTCATAGCTTTTATATTACTATTTAAATTGTACACAATAATTCCTTGGACGTTTTTTGACATTAATTAAATATAATTAAGTAAATAATTTGCAAGAAACCAATTATGTTTTATTAGTATCTAAATTGTGTGTTTAATTATCTAACTCTTTATTTCGATGGATTTTTATTATGGTGCGATTTCAAATATATCGATTTTGAATTTTGTACGCGCGAACGGGCCACTCTTTGACGTCCTTAAAATAAACTAGGCCCTACACAATTTAATTTTCTTAACACATCATTTTTTATGTAATATATGTAGTTCTTGGGTCGAAAAGTATAAATATAATTTACACCTTAAACAGATAAAAATACTATATTTCTGTAAATGATACAAAAATTAGTTTATATATCTACAAGTAGTGCCATAGAAAGGGAGAGCTTGCAGCTGTAAATTAATAAAGCTTGTGAGCCTGACCGTGGAAGGGAGCGTCGCATTAATGAATGGGTTCAGACGAGGGCGAAGGACCGAGCCAAGGCAAATGGCAATATTACGAGAGTTAGCTTTTGTATTTGTCTACTCTGCGTGCGTAGGAACAAACGAAACTTTCTCTATAAGTTAGGCAACACAAATCTAAGTAAAGTACCGGCTGACTTATGTAACTGAGTAGTTGATTTTTATTACAACACAATACTGCAACTTCCAATATAGGAAGGTGTTTTTGTACTCTACTCCACAGGCGGAACATAGCCTATTTGATAAATCAGTATAAAGAATTCCAACAGAATTTTTATACCTACATACTGTTAATATATATATCATTTATTTCAACCATTACAGCCATATTTATGTTAGTAACACTAAAAATACACATAATAATTAAATGTTAGTATTCATCTTATATCTAAGACATGTTCGATTAGTCAGCACGTGAACCATTTGACAATGGTTCAGGTATTCACAATCGAACCTGTCAGCAAATGCCCACAGGATGCTATTGGGACTGGCTCGAATTCTACGCACCAGGGATGTACACAATAATTGCACAAAAACACAAAATATTAAATTTTACCTGTTTATACTCAGGGGTGGGAGGCCTCGGGTACTTGGAGGCGAGGCGAGCTCCAGCGCCACATCCCTGCGCGGTCGGAGGCTCATCTTCCGGATAGTACAAGTGTACAAAATCCTCAGTGTCCAGAAATGTATTGATCAGCATAATCCGTAACAAAACGAACGTCTAACCAAATCCAACTTAACACTACACTATAACTCGTTAAGTAAGGAAGCACAATATCTCAATTCGTTGGTTTGTAACGTTCCATCTTTCAACGGATAACTATATATATACTAATGTATAATAAATAAGTTAAGTTTCCTACAATTGTATAAAATCACATTTGCACCGTGGTTCGATCACACTTTGTTCTACTGAAACAAATGAACGTTAGTTGTGAAGACGCTCCGACATGTTCAGATTGTATTACATCATGCATCAAAATCGAACAAAGATTGTTTCTTGCTAGCGAATTCTGATAACTATTAATAAGTCTTTACATTCTTTTAAATATCTTTTAAGTTTTGGATATATTAAGTAATTTGTGGAAATTAAATAATAATTATTATATCCAGCATATAAATTCAATAAAAACCTTAATTGATATCAAGTCGAGATAAATATATATAGAGTTAGGAGAAACCAAAATTATTTCCACCAATTTTGGCCTTGATATAGAAATTATATGTGCATCGTTTAGATTAAATATCCATAACCGATGCGATAGAACAAACAAGCAACAAGCTTTATTTAATGATGATGCCATTTGTTGTACACACGCGTCAAAGACGAGGGCAGCAGAAATTCACAAGGTTGTCTAAAGTTTTGAAAAATGGTGGATTTGCTTAACGAAATATAATTATAGTAAGAAATATTTTTATTTTAAGTTATGGTAAAATTTATACATAAGTAAATTAAATTCGATTACTAGTGTTTAAATTTGTCCAAGAACTCTAGATATCTCTTACAATATTTTTTGCATCAAAGATGAATTAAATCAGTTACTTTTGTTATTGAGGTCATTTAATATTTTGTAAATCATGTAAAAATCTCGTAGATCAGCCAATTAGAATGTTCTAGATGTAAATTCTAGAGCATAATATCAAATATCCCATCTGAAGCAGTCAAATGTGTGCGTTTCTAGCTATCTATCGATATTTGATAGCTTTCACGTACCAATAACAGATAAAATTAATTAAACAGTACTTCTAATAACTATGAGTCCGATACTTCTAACTTTATATTACCAACTTCTTTCTTAACATTTATATTATAATTAGTCATACATACTTATATTTAACTTCTTTTTGAGAGAATGCAGCCGTAAACGCTTGCCATTTATATATAGTATAGAAAATTTCTGTGCAAAATGTTAAGCATGAAATGATTTCCTAATGCGTATTCCAAATTTTGGCACCTGCATGCACTTCAATACAAAGTGTTGTATATGCGCATAATTTCTCATTCTGGCGCATAATTTTTTCATTCAATGAAAATTTTGGGACGGAAATATTGCAGCACTACCAATTTTAAATATATAAAAATAACACAAAATTTAATTAAAATATAACATTATAATATATAAAATCTCAGGTTGAGGTTATACAACACTGTCTCACTTGAGTTAATGAAGCTGCAGTGTTTCAAAAATGGCAAGTACCTACGTAATTAAAACATCATGTACATGCTCTGTGGACACATTACGTAACTATATAACGTAATATTCGACTCAGGTCGATGACTCGGATCAAGTACCAACATCAAGACGAGCCAGACGATTGAGAACAGATAATAAAATTAATAATACGCTTCAAATGACGCAAAACAAATTAAACAATAAACCAAAAGTGGTATTTCCAGGCGTAGCGAAGAATTAAATATAAATTCAATGCACAAACTAAATCGCTGGACTAAGCCTAGACCAAGGACGAGTAGAACGAAGTTTTGGCAGCGTTTTCCTATAATGACATTAGTGGCAACTTAGTTATAATTTTTGAAGCCATATAAAGAACAAAGATAGGTGACAAAATTTGTATAAGAAATCATTGATAAGTATAGCATAAAAATGCTCGAAAAGGTACCTACTACAGTTATTTACAATTTCCGTCATATTATCGAATCACTATCACCACTAAGTACAACTACTTACAATATTCAATGATGTAAATCAATCGAAAATCACAATACATATGACATAATGAACTTTGTTACCAATATGATAATTATGTTTACAATCATAATATTTAGCAATACTGGCATTACATTTGCATCTGGGACACCAGGCACTTGTCGTACACTTTAACACTTGCTTGAATCACAGTTGGTACTTAAATTCTTTAGATGTAAAAACGCTTTTGGTTTTATTTTTAAATTTCTATTTGCTTATGCATCTCATTGAAGAGGTCAAAGAGTTACAATGAGACTGTGACGTACATCATAAATTTGAATAGGAAACCAGAATTTCTGCGAATTAGTTCTGCAATAACGTCATACTTAAAAAAGTATTTTGTGTTTTAATTTATGCTAAACGTATGTCACATTGACTATATATGTTTATGTCACTTTAAAATAATGCGAATTTGTTAATTTTGTAAAGTTTAATTTTATCATCATCATAATACCATGCCATATTGTATTTTTTTGAATTGTTTACCAATCACAAAATTTCGTAAAGAATCGTCTATAATTATGAAAATAGAGAACAAATATTATTTTTAATTTCAAGTATCGCAATCGAACTACGTTTCCTTTCCTGGGCGACAGCAGCAAGGTATATTATTATCGATTATGCGATATTTTCCTCTTTGTTAATGCCAGAAGATAATTGTTAAAAATAACTGAATCATATCGTGTAACTACAGTGCAAATAGGATGCCAGGAAACTAGGAGATATATAATATCGTGAAATATGTAGATGAACGGACGTTCGCTCCAGATTCTGCGCATGTCGACGACTAAGAATGCGGTCATCGAAGCGATATGCTTCATAGAACAATAATTCAAACTTCAGATCGATTAAAAGAACAATCGAAGAAAACCTCATTACGATTATAACGTAACGTTTTTCCAGCAAACACATTTTATGGTACATTTCTAAATCGTAGCATCGTTAAACAGAACGTTACCAGTATTGGAAGTGGCAGATTCTTTAAACATTGCAACACTAATTAAGTACTTGAACCAAGTAAAGTTTCAGTGAAACATGCAAACCGCTACAATACTTAGCAGTTAGCAGTAATTACGCAAACTATAAGGATAACATTTATCAGTACTTGTTTACACAAGACTCATTTTATTTTAATTTCATTATCCACATAATGTATGCTATGTAACTAAAGAGCAATATAACTAATTTAATTATTAGATATAGGAAACAGAAATAAGCTTATAATCAATACGATAATGTTAGTTTAAAGAACTCATTTAAATTTATTATGCATACCTCAAAGATAAATGATCATCATAAACATTAATAGCATAATACATTATAATATGTAGGTACCAATGGATTTCTTGTTGAATAAGTATAAAAACAAACGGTCGAGTTTCACGACGGACCGCAGTCCGCAAGCGACGTCGTACTTCCATTCACCATTCTCATGTTACCGTGTAACATTCCTCCACACTGAGCCGAGTAAAGGCGTGAAACTCTAGTATGGACAATAACACAAACGTTTTTAGAAACCGATGTTTCAAGTTTCAGCTGCAATTTTGCGGTGTTGTTAGAGTCTGTAATATCAATTAGAATAGAATATCTTCTTCCGTGTTGTAATCTGATCCTAATTATTGTATGAAGGTGCAAAATTGCAAATAGTTTATGCTAAAATAGGTTATGTATACGTACTAGCCGTTTTGAAGGTGGTAATGTAATATTGATGAATATCCATTAAATGGTCGTTAACATGAGGTTTTCATTGAAGGGAACGGATTAAAGCTATTATGAAATTTTGAAGTTCGAGGTATAAGCGAGGTATATTAAGTGATAATAAGACACGGGCAAACGAAATTTGTTGGGAACCAAACTACCGTCAATGCAAGGAGGATAAGGTCCTACTCTACAACACTTACAAAGTAAGTGCAATACACACAGGTATCGAAAACCAGTAAAGTCTTGCCAAGTATTTAGATGTTCTCAACGTTTTTATTCATTGTAAGCGTACTTGTGTTAATCATTAATAAAATGATATCGTGTACTGTAACACCACAAGTTTAAAACGATATATGGTCCTAATAAGCTGCCATTGCATCCTATTTTCTACGAAGGTATTTGTAATGTAACAACTAGATACGTTATAACCAGTTTCTATGAAATGTAATGCTTAAGGAAATGTTAAAAGAACTCTATGTAATGTACAACCTTTTATCCTGTCACTAAAACTAAAAAGATGACAGTGGGCCAAGGTTTGTTTTCGGTGATATCATGAATCGTGTCGAAAATCAAGGCAATACGTAATCGACTGGCAATTATATATAAGTACGTATTTAATAGGCTTTTAAGCAAATTGCACAGCACATTGTTATGAACGTGTTTGGTGACGAAACTACAATAATTGCAACACTAGTTTCTAAATAAATTGATGGACCTTTGCCTGGTCATTTACGATTATAGTGAACACGACAAAGCGCGTGTGAAAAGCACGTCTTTACATACAATATAATTATTTGAAGGGCATTGACTAAATTGCCAAATCATTTACATGTAGCTTTAAATAAAGTTGAAAAACAGAAATTCTATTGTACTGAAAACTAATAAAAAAACGCTTAAAAACATTATACAATATGTCTACATTATGACAATTATGTAAATTTATTTATAATTTACTTTTCAATATAATAACAGTAGTAGGTAGAAAGGTTACCAGGAACTAAAAAATAATGTTATAACTATATGCATCATAAGATAAATCTATACAAACATTGGAATGTTATTGCATTATGAACGGATTTTTGCGTGAAAGCCACGTGACCTTCGACGCGGTAAGTGTTTGCTAAGTGCATATTTGGTCCTTTATAGCATTTTACTTTTCTTTATACTTGAGAGGAAAAAATGAAACACGATACTTCTAAAATTAATAAAACTAATCAGAATTGACATAATCAGTTGCTAAAACGTTAAAAGCCTAATATGTATAGCTTCAAAAACATATATGCCCACGCAAGTATTTAATTAAAAAACATTAGAAAACACAGCTTGCCAAAACTTGTAAACTGTAATAAAGTTTCTTGTAAATAGTAAAATATAAACTGTAATCATATAACGATGAATCAGAAACAAACAGCGGCAGGAGACGTACTCTAAGCTTCGTAATGTTGTTGAACAAGTCATGTGATCGATATACCTAGCCATAGACGGCCTTCAACCTGAATGCCGTGTAGTAAATAAGCTTCAGCGTAAAACTATACAAGTAATAGTAAAAGCAACACAAAGACCTATAAATAATAATGCGCGCAACGGACGAGTGTCTTGTGAGGGAAAACCCGAGGCTTTATTGTAAGTCTGAACGGTTGAATAGTGAATAAGAATGAGTTTCCGTATCGTTATATCGAAGACACGGTTTTTGCTATTAGATAAATACTTGCTTTTTATTAAGATATTATAATACTATATAATAATATAGTCATTAAAAGCTAAAACAATTATGAAACCAATTATGTATTTACAAAATGTAATAAGTCCACAAATAGGTATAATGAGCATAACAAACGATAAATTAAATCAAATATTTTGGCAGTGAAAGTTGTCTTTGTATAACTCCGCAAATGACTGTAAAAGTCTGAAAGTCTCAATATAAAACCTAAAAATATAATAAAATGAATGTAGGGTAAACCCGAGAAAACAAAATTTGTAAATAGGTTAAATGGAAACATACAGAAAATGGGACATACGCAATCTGCAGCGACCTAAAAGTGAAGATGATAAATTTAAACTAGCTGTTATCAAAAGCAAGTATGTATCATGAAATAATTAACTTCGCTCGTGTGAAACTTTGCTTAGAGACTGAATTAGAACAATTAAATTCCTTATCTTATCGAATGAGAGCGGTCTGATAGGAATTTGTAATAAAAAAATACTTTACCCTAAACAAAGAATTGAATACAACATTGAACAAAATTATTGTTATACACTAGCGACTTACCATCGCTCCGCTCGTATTGAAATCTAAGTACGTTTCAATTGTTAGTACAGAATTCTTTATGTTAATCCTGATTAACAGCTATTATCATACAAATATTTATTAAATCTGTCCAGTAGATTTCTCAATATGGTCACAGACAAAAATTATAAAAAAGCTATAGATTCGGCCTCCGTATTGATAATAATGATAAATTCAATTAGATTTAATGTACAAATTCGACACAGTTAGAATTTAAATATATTCATTCTTTTAGATATACATGCACGATTTAATCAATAACGTATTGTAATGATCAAAAATGCACATCAGTTTTATGGCAGACAAAAAATTAAAGGTGAAATTTCAAGTGAGCCCACGTGATGCAAGGTGGTAACGATTTTTTGACTCCACAGCTGTGACACGTAGACTTGCGCAGTGTGTGTGAACACCACGTGGCTGTCTATATTACTATGACCGAAAACTTCTAGACAGTTTATTAGAAGTATAAGATGACATAGAAGGTAGAAAACCCCACCATTCAATTTATTATTTTCATCGATTGTAGCTCTAGCTAGAGCTTTATTCATTTCTTTAGTCGTACCTTGTGAAAGGTTAAATAATTTGGACGGTTTAAATCCATATAATAATGGATTCATTCAGTGCACATGCGCACAATCCTCGATTGGACCACGTGGCGTTTTCCCGTTGCATAACCTTTCCCCAATGCGACATCCCCTACGAGCAACTACTAAGGTGACTAAGCTGGTCTGGAATGTATCAATTCGTCCTTGACATCAAAAAGCTAATGTAAAATTTTTCAATTTTCCCACAGCTCGAATTGATAACACGCAATTTTCCGCGATAAATAACCGTGTTTACATAAACTTTTAATACAAAACTGCATATAATTTAAGTAACACTATTGAACTTGATAAGATTAAAGCAATAAAAGGAATTTTTTACTAGACTGGTCACGTTTAATGAAGATCCTCATCCTTTAAATCATTCTGAATCCTGATAAAATTATTTATATTTATCAGTCTCCATCTAAATCAGCCGACCCTGGATGATTTGACGGACTAATTTATTAATAGTATAATACAAAAAAGCTACTATAAACTTTATTATTCCGCATGAAATTTTGAACTAATGAAGTAAATACAAGTATTTTAAACGTGCCTTATAGTTTTTTAACAAAATCAGTGAATCAGAAACGCAGGAAACTTTTTTAATTAATACATTATATTTAATTTCCATGAGACATTGCGATAAAGTTATTCATATTTTTTTTACAAAAATGACCATGAACTTTAACAATGGGTTATAAATATGTCTAGACTCTACCTTTTGACTGTGCCCTGTACAAATAACATGACGCATTAAAACCTACCCTACTACCTACCGTAGGTATATTGAAAACATGAATTTTGTTTTTTTTCACTTTTACATCGCATATGTCATAAGTATAAAGTTTATAGTACCTAAGCCTTGAATTTATTTTCCTGATTGACTCTACATAGTATAATGATTTACGACAGTAAAGTAATAAATAAACAAAAAATATATGTTTTTGCAACAGTGTGCAAATACCAAGGCAGCAATGCAATTTGTTTCCTGATAATCTTACAAACTCGATTTCTCTCTGATTAGGTTCCAGGAAGTTAGAGCTGAGAGAATGTGTCTGGCCACGCCTACGGGCCCTTAATAGTTACTACTACCTTAACATACCACGGTCACTATAAATATATTTAATTTAAATACTTATATTATTTACCTTATTTTCTTTTTTTCTATTATTTACACTAAATTGTAAATTGATAGAGATCTTACGGGAATGTTTGCTAGTATAAGGTATGTGCTTATTACGGCTGTTAAGAAAAAAATATTCATTGAGTGGTTCCGAGTGATTAGCCAACGTTTAGTAAAGGCAGTGACCTCGGGCTAAATTGTACTTTGAACAAAGCAATGTTTTTGCATGAAGAATTACAATTGGTAAGATATTGCATAAATCCTCCGGACACTATCGCTTTTATTTTTTAATACGAACAGCGCCTATTTAAAATATTTTGCAATCATTAAAATTGACGCCATGTTTATAAACATTCGTTTTTGTTAATAGTTTATAACGTTTTTTAAAACAAACATTCAAGTATTTGTTGTAATATTACGACGTAAATCCAATTCACGGCAGACTTTGGAACGAAAGCCCGCCATAATGTAACGTGGACGCCACGAGTGCAACATGCCGCTCACGTATATCTTATGAAGTATCGAGAAACCGAAAAACACACATAAAATCCACCATTTTTCCCATTATTATACAACAACACACTACGATAAATTGTATTTTATGACGTTATTTCCGCCACCATCGTCCTACGAAGCCATGTGCCGAACACGTCGGAGCGCTCGATTGGCCATACTAGAAATTCCATTGCGGACCTTACAAATCTAATCGTTTCCGGCGGCACTTTACAATATAATCCATTTATACTTGTCGGAGACTTCGCAAAACCACTGATATGAGAAATGAATGTTGACGAGAGCGCGAATATGATATATATCCATATTATGTCGGATGTAGAGCGGTGTCGCATAGAGTATGCGACGAACGCGCGCGGCAGCTGCGGAGCAACTGTGGACGCGGCGGGGCCGGGCGGGGGCGCCCCCGCGGCCGGCGTCTACACCGCGCGTCTTGCCACCGCTACCAGACAGACTCTACAATAGGTAGACACGTAGTATAGTAAACTGAGCATCGTAAGCTCGTGCGTACTCTCCGGTCGCCGCTCGAAGACGACTCACTCCTAATAAAATCCTAAAAAACCCCGGCCATTCATCAAGGTTTCGATTTAATTTGTCTCGATATCAGCGCGAGCGCGCTTTATTCTTAGTTCTTACTATATAGTACGGACTACGGAGCGCTACATTAGTGTATAATTGACCATATTATTACTTTAATAAATCCCATTTGTTTTTTCTTTTTGTTGCCGTCTGCATTTTTTTGTTTCTGTTTCGATGACTTGCAGGTTCTTTGTACAGAGTATTGATCGAAGTTAAATTGTAAATTCAAGTTTATATAGTAGACGTTGGTAACGTACATAATTATTTGCACGTAAACGGTTGTCACGGAAAATTGAAAAATATTTTACTTCACTAATGGCTTATTTAATAACCTAATAAAAAGAAATAATTATTATAAAAACCCACATTAATATTTATTTGATTCGTGCAAGTTGTTGCTAAATGTAGAGTTTTTGATACAAAGCAAAATAATGGAAACGGAAACCGTAATATTGTTTGTACTATGTTTTTATTAACTGTGATTTCCTGACAATTCGTTTCAAATTTTTTCATATTATTTCAAGTACATACGCGAAAATTAGTACATACTTACTAAATTATAATATTTTGTAGAACTTATCAACAACTGAATAAATACTCAAATTATTTTAAAAAATTATATGTACTAATAGTACCTACAAATTACATACAAACATAATTTATTATTTGAACGTTTCTTTTTTGAAAGCTGAGTCATCTGCTTAGTAGCTAATTTTATGTAACTCTGCATTTGTTCGGTTCAATTTCGATTCCAAATATAAGTAAGTATTATTGGCTGTAATAATATTTTACTGTGCCTGCACAATAAATTACGGTATTCAGGTCGTAATAGGTGTTCTGGACCTAATTAATGAATTCTATCGGCCGATAAAGTATGATTAAAGAAAGCATTATTTATTTTTTCGCGGTTTCTTGCAAGGTAGAGTCATTTCGGTGATCAAGTCGAGAACATAATATCTAGTGTTACTTAAGAGTGTAAATTTTTATCAATGTCGGTTTGGCTCCCTTGAGACCTTTCATTTTAAACCTAAAATCTCTATTATTGCCTAATCAATGAACGTGCTCCCTAAGCATGTACCCATATTTCATTAAAAAGAAACTAACAACACTGACCATACAAAGCGCAATCATTCAGCATATTTCACTCCAATCAGGGTGGGCGGTGGTACATTGCCACCCACGTGTCTGTCGGGCGCGCCTGAAATAATGCGACGTCGTTTGTCGTGCTGCGCTACACAGTACATCGCCGGCGCCACAAAACCGAGTTCAATGCATATTTCCCTATGATTAGATTTGGCTGAATAGATATTGTTGCAAAATTTTATATTAGCTTGTTTTTTCTTTAGGTTATGACTCTCTGATCAACTAAATCTAAGTTAAAAGGTAGAGTGACATTAAAAATCACTTCTACTTTTAAGAAATTTTGCGTATGTAAAACCGTATTAAGAAGTTCTTTAACATTTTACAAAAAATGTATATAGTGGAAGGCTATCCAGATATATATATATATATATATATATATATATATATATATATATATATATATATATATATATATATATATATATATATATATATATATATATATATATATATATATATATATAAAGAATATAAATAATATCAGACAGTTAGATTGACTTTCGTATTTATAATATTATGGATAAACCAATTGATAAACTATCGGTACAGCGTTTTCTCTAAAACTGTATTTATTATATTAATATGCACTTTCCAAGAGAATAATATGATGCTCGATGCAGGACTGGATTCGAACGGGATTCTAGCATGATACTCGTAAATCTATCGCACGAGACCTAACTAGATATTGGGAATTTAAACCGGGTGTATTTATAGCATGTTTGATGTTCGGAAGGTAGTTAAGAAGTAACTTTAACTTTCAAAATATTTAACTGGGTCGTCATGTGAAATATCATAGAAATGTTCTACCTGTATTAACACCTAAGTTTGAGAAATTCGTCACCTTTTACGCCAAACGGATACTGCTAATGAACAGATCATGATGAAACTTGTATACTTACACATATACTAACGACTCGGCCTAGCTTCGTTCAGGCTTATGTCTAGATTTGGCGCGAGCGAACCCGCGGGTTCAGTTAGTAAATGTATACAAAAACTTGACAAGTTATATACTAAAACTACCTATTACAGCATGAAGATCGGTGCAGTAGTTTTTGAGTTTATCGCAAACAGACAGACAGGCAGAAAGACGCGGCAAAGGACTTTGTTTTATAATAATGTGTAGTGATAGAGACATTATTATATGTATAAAGTAAGACAGACTTTATATAAAAGCTATATATAAGATAAGTACTTATAACGTGGAGGAAAATGATAGTTGCTTATTAAATTATACACTTCTAAAACTTTTTGAGGCATTAATTAATCTTCACGAAGTAAGAGTACCTAATAGTAGAAATAAACTAATAATATAAAACTGAAGAGTCTGTTTTTTTGTTAGTTTGTTTGGTTGAACGCGCTAATCTCATGAACTACTGGTTCGATTTTAAAAATTCTTTTTGTGTTGGATAGTCCGTTTATCGAGGAAAACTATAGGTTATATTATATCACGCTACGACTAATAGGAGCGGAGCATCAATGAAAAATGTTGCAAAAACGGGAAAGGCGAGCGTTAATTCATACCGGGCGTCTTTAGATCGCGTGCGAAGCCGCGGGAAATGCTAGTAAGATACATAAAGAAAAGTCGATGTTTAAGTATTAATTCTCAAATGACGCGAAAGGACGCATCTGAATCCGAACGATGGTAAATCATTATTAACATAAAGCATCTTTTTAATTGCATAAATTATTTTAATTTTACTCATTTCAGGTATGACGATGTATTTTTTAAAATGAGAGCGGAGCTTGTTATACGTATTTCCTTTTAAAAAAATTTAAAGAAATACATAACGCAATTACGAAACTTAATATGTCCCAAGGTTTTTACTGTTTATCGCATGGAATTTTAACATTATTTAGGTATCGACGGTATCAATAACCGAGAGTTTATGTTAATCTACAAAATTTGCAGATTCAGATTAAAGAGTAGCAACTGCTCATTTAATCAAATACATAAACACAACAACCTTTATTGTAATTTACAATCCCTACTTAATATTATAATAATGTGAATGTAAGTTTGTTTGTTACGCTTTCACGCGAAAACTACTCAACCGATCATCATGAAACTTTGTACACATATTTTTGTAGGTATTAGAAGTAACATAGGATACTTTTTATTAAAAAAAAATTTACGAAAAATTTCAAAAATGTTTGTATTAACAATGGATTCTGAAATAGCTTGAGTAATTTTGAAGAAAATTTCATGCATCCTACAGATCAACCAAATGAGGTTGATTAGCAATTAAAAAAATGAACTCGGGCGAAGCCGCAGGCAAAGCTAGTAAATAAATAAAATAAAAAGAATAGTCCGTTCATGTATCAGTAGCAAACGTTTCAAGGATGTTTCACATCCGTACCGTTCCGCAATTGTAAAACTTAATATGTAAATAGATTTTTCTTGTAAGCATTCGCTAAGTTCCTATTTGTTTTTCACTTATTCACGGTCAAGCGATAAAACAATGGGGTAAGAAGTATATTAAACACCAGGTACTTAGGTTTGTGGTTGTTCATTTTAGTTTTGACGTAACGCCTAATATATTTATATGGCTGTATTTATAAAGATAATAATATGTAAAAACACAACTTACTATCCAATTGCTTATACAATTTTACACGTCAAAGTTATTTTTTTCCAGCCTTTTTATGTAAATAACAAAAACATATAAAAACACAGACATATTTTTATCTATAGATAACTAATATTATGAAATTTAAAGCTACATAGAAACTATTTCGATAATTTACACGCTATGCATCGACGCTATGGCTAAAACCATAACCAGCAAAAAGCTGATAACCTTCCCACAGCGTGAGGAACCAGTACAACTGGTTCGATTAATTGCATCAAGCAATGCAAGACAAGTTTCTGGTAAACATCGTCCTGCAAGAGTTCTTAGGACGTATATAAATACACATAAAGAAGCTCGTTTGCCAAAAATACATTCAAGTATATTATGCATTCTATGTTGTGATTTATCTATACTAATATTATAAAGCTGAAGAGTTTGTTTGTTTGGTTGGTTGAACCCTCTTACCTCAGGAACTACTGGTTCGATTTGAAAAATCCTTTTTGTGTTGGATAGTCCGTTTATCGAGGAATGGCTATATTACATCACGCTACGGCCAATAGAAACTTAGAATCAATGAAAAATGTGGCAAAAACAGGAAGGGCGTTAGTTCTGCGAGGTACCATATCGCGCGACTCAGAAAGATTTTGGTTTCCGGTCTTTAGAACGCGTGCAAAGCCGCGGTAAATGCTAGTGTATGACATGACAACCATTAACCAATAAAACAAAGTTTTATAAGTTAAAATAAAAACACGCGAACAGTGAGAATATCAACATACATTGTATAATGTAATATCACATTTTCGTACCTGTCACTACTAACGGAGGAAAAGATTTTATGCAACAAAATGTCTACTTAGGTTCTCAGTCCCACGCTAACGTTAAATCTTATTTATAATTATATCCGTATATTTCGAAATCGGCCATTATTACATTTTTTTTCTAGTAACTTTTTATTTATTACTCGGATATCACCTCCTTACTAATAATAATTTTAATAATTTTATTTTCCTTTTTGTCTTAATATAAAGTCATTTTTAAAACTTTAAACTAAAAAAGCAAATAAGCGATCGAAAGATCTCCGAGAGCGAAGTCCCTCACTCATTTTATTACACAGTGCAATAAGATAAGAAATAATAATAATTACAATAACAAATAAATAATCAGTATAAGTTGGTTAAAAGCAATTAAAAATCTTCTATATTCTACAGATGACACTCCTATTTTAAAACCTAATAAAATTTGAAGAAAAATGTCGTACTTTGTAATTTACAAATATTGTTATTTTTTTAAAAGTTCAGTTTCCATTCTCGCCAAATAATTTTACATGTTACATCTCTATGATTCAAAGACAAAGTAGCGTATCGAAACGTCAAAATGTTTTGTTCATATTTTATCTATAGAATTTAGTTCTGTTAAAATTTCAATTTTAGCAAAAATAATGTGTTCAAATCATAAATAAACAGCTTTTATAAGTGTAATTCATAGTGTGTGTGTTTCTAAAATAGTTATAAACGATGAAACCAAGTCTAAAATGCGGGATTTTCCGAAAATAAGTGATTTTCGTTCAAGGCAGTGTTTGTTTACCATTTAGGACAAGTAAGAAAAAATAGACTATACCTATAAAATTAGTGTTGGTATCATCTTTGTGTATTCAATTTATAATAATAATTATTATTATTAATCATTGCCATAATAATAAAATAATTACTACACTAATCAAAATTAGTCAAAATAATAATACTTTAATTAAAAAGTACGGTAGCAGCACGTACAAATATAATCATTTGGACTTGTGTATATTTTAGTGTGGAACAACAACGATAAGAATAGAAAAGTCCAGAAGAGTTAACCGCCAAACTGTTAACAGTACGCAGAGACTGTCACGTAGGCGCGAGGGCTCAGTAGGTTAAAGTCGCACTATGTTGTTTTTTTGGTAGTGACGTTCTTATACATTCGATTATGTATTCGACTAGCCGTTTCCCGCCCGCTTCGCTGGGCGAATTGAAAAAGGAAATAAATTACATTTTATGTTTCATTTTTTTTTCCATATTTTTATTATTCTCCTTTTTTTTATTTTTGTATGAACATAAATAGGCCCCGCGGATAGAACTGTAAGCATCGATATTGTTTAGACTTACACAAATTCCAAATTCCATCGATTTAGCCTGTATCTTCCATCCAGGTGATTTTTCTCACTAATATTCATTGTAACTTTCAATGTGCAATCATTTAAGTTAAAGTTAAAGTCGTTAAAATCGTTTAAGTTAAAGTCATTGCAAGTCTCATATGTGAAGTTGAAATTTGTCTAGGTTCAAGTGCGACGAATTTTCTGTTAACTAAAATTTTCTCCGTGACATCAATTTTTTATAGAAAATTAATTGTTCATGTTTTTTATGAATTCTATTGGAATAAGTAACTAAATTTCTTTTCCACATCTCAAGTGCTTAGAAAATGCATTCATTATAATCTGGTACATTTCCGCGATCAAGCAATGAAAGAATTCGTCGGATATGTAGTCTGCAAAAGTAAAATGAATGTAAAATTCTTAGTCCGTTGATTGGATAGCTACATGTAAAGTTAAGTTTTGGAAACCTCTCAATGACTTTTTCTCCGCTGCCAAAAAGACGATTGTTGTAAGGAAATACACAAATATCCCTACATACACGAAGATCCCCACCAAATTTGGAGTCTGTAGAAGTTACAGGTTGGAAATTAAAATTTTAGATTTTAACACCCACCCCCGCAATTCCTGTCGGAAGTAGACTATATTGAAATCCATTTTGAGATGATCTTTATGTGAATAATAAAAGATTCCAACCATATTTAGAATTTTTGGAAGCTATATTTCGCTTATAGAAAATTCCTACAAAATTTGGAGCTTGTAGGAGCTTTAGCTGGAAAATTAAAAATATTAATTGTTAATACCCACCCCCGCAACCCCCTGCGGGGTGAGCTATCGTAAAATTCGTTCATAGCCTATTTCTACACCTCTTACAGAAGATTCCTACCAAATTTGAAGTCTATAGGAGCTATAGTTTAAAAACAGGAATTGTTCATTGTTAACGCCCCCGCAATCCCCTTTGGGGGATGGATTTCTTAAAATCTATTCATAGCTGACCTCTACATAGCAAAAGTAATATTCCTACCAAGTTTCACGTTTCTAAGTCTTATGGTTCCCGAGATTTCGTAGTGAGTGACTATATAGATGGGAATTCTTCGATTATCATCGAAACTTTTGACTTTTTTAAAATTTTCTTACATACAAAACTTTCTCCTGACAATTCTGACTATAAAAAAAAATCCTAATTGGTCCAGCCGTTCTCCACTACCGTGAGTAGATTCTTAGCTGAATGTAAAAAACCATAATCCGTTTAATATACTCTGTTGAAATCCATGAAAACAAAAGAATCAAGAGAAAATGCTTATCTTTTGTTTTTATTAGCGGGATAAATGTTCATAAAAGTAAAACAGCAATAAAAAAATGAAGGAATGTTGGAATTCAAAAAATAGATAGCCATAAACCATCTAGGAAAAATTTCGCATCGAATGGTGGTAGTTTCATGTCGATACGATCAGTGGTTTAGGCGTGATTGAGCCTCAAACGAAGACCATTTTCATTATATATATATAGATTATACCTAAACTAACCTAACTAAATGCTGGATAAAAATATTATATTTATATATAATAATCGGGACTAAGGACGGGAATATCAATCATTTCTCCAATTTTTACGGGTAACACCCGATGAATTTATTTGTTTGTTCTCAAGACTTACAGTTGTAATTGTCAAAGTAGATAAGTCAAAAAAAGGTTTCCAGTAACCAATTGCAGCGAACAAAATAAAAAAAAAACGATCTTTGCATATATTATAAGAAAAGGTATGGTTGGTGTAAGAAGAGTCGTTAGTTTTTAAAGTTCTCCAAGTACTTATAAACTGAAAGTTATTAAATTGAAACTGTACACACATTCTACTTATATGACTCTTTCATAATATTTAAAATATAAAGTTGTTTGTAGGTTAATTTTTATTTTACAGATAAAATTGTAAATTGACTCATATTAAATGATGAGAATCGATATGACCTACAAAAGGTATAAAGTACCTAGTAGTAATTTAAAGTCCAATATAGCTTTTAAGTTAAAAACTCAGACTGAAGAATTATAAGGACAGAGCTTGTAAAAAATGTGAAGTGAAAATATTTTCGATTTTGCCGTCTTTTCTAGTGAGTAGTGACGTGGTGTTATACAAATTGACAAAAACTGACTGACTGACTGAATAGTTATTTTTTTTGTTTTATGACAAGATTTTATGACTCTCATCGCATCAAAACGCTTATAACGAACAATAAATTATTGAGTTATGATAGGTAGCTTAGAAGATCTGCGAGCATGCGTCTGGCATACGCACAGATTGCTGGAAAAATCATTTGTAGGCGAGAGCAAAAAAAGGGCCTATTTTTTATTTTAAATCGCGAAAAGAAATTTAACTAAAATAACAGAAAGACAACAAATTATTAATTCAATACAATTTTTAAAATACCTATTTACGTATTTAAATTTTACATAATCGATTAAGCCAATAAATTTATGGGTTGTTTACTAAAAAGAAATGTTTCATTAATATATGCATATACCTACTAAAAACGTTGAAAACTGTTACACCATACATAATATCTAATTTTGTATGGAAAAACCTATCCTCATTAATTTAAACTAAGTAAAAACTGTATTACCTTAAGTACTACCTACTAATTTAAGCATTTTAGCAATTCTTTGAACCTAGGCTATCTTCAGATAAAGTAAGCATCAAAATATAGACAATAGTTTATTACTTGAGAATATATAAGGTTTCGTCGCGGAATTCGCGCCGAGATATTAACAGGGTTTCTTAAACTAATACAGCCTACAGCTAATACTACTACGAACTAAGTTGATGTAATGGTGAAAAGAATTTGCCCACTTTCGTAGCTTAGCCAAAGTATTACTATTAAGTAACTTATTATAAAGTATGTATATTATGTATTAATTTCCAATGTAGAAGACAAATTTTATTGAATTTCTATAGATTATTGCAATAGTAATAGTCAAAAAATAATAAATGAAGTATATTATAAGCTAGCCCTTCTTTTTACATGTCCTACAAATCCAAAATTATGCAGATCTCTAGTAGTTCTAGTAGTAGCCTTATCGCTGAAAGTAGCAGGTTCACTCCGAGTGCAATAAATAAAACAAGCATTATATTAAGTAAGAAATAACAGTTTTAAAAAGAAAAGACGCTACAAGATAACGTATGTACTTATAAAATGCATAAGAACTACTTCGTATAAGCCGCTAAAACATAAATATAAAGAACTGGAAAATCAAGATGTAACTTAGAAAACTATTGAGCCCATAGACTGTATGAAAAAAAAATTACATTAAAAGTGTAAAATATACATAATAACAAATAATAAACATAATAACAAATAATAAACATAAATATATATTCTGGGCTGCTTTTGGAAACATAAAGATAATACATAAAAGTAACATTTTTAAAAATGTATATACAATCTCGGGATCCAAAAACCAAAATAAATGAGCGACAAAATCCGAAAAAAATTAATTTCATTTAACTTTGGATTTGGCCAACTTTACATATAATTACGGTACTCGCATACTCTATAAATATTTATTATTCCTAGTTAGCCCAACCTACCTACCGACCTACGTACCTACCTACCTACCTACCTACCTATCTACCTACCTACCTACCTACCTACCTACCTATCTACCTACCTACCTACCTATCTACCTACCTACCTACCTACTACTAGGTACCTAGTTGTCAGAAAGATATCAGGACCGCCGCGATAGGTCCCTACAGCTTGCACTATAATGCGCGGCATTCATGATCCCGGATCTCACATTCCGACGCGATTTAACCAAATCCATGTTACCAATACATTAGACAGAGCATATAATTAATACCCTTGATCCCCACTCAGACTTTAAGGTCTTATCGCTACAACACACGTACGAATTAGTCATAGCGCGGAATTTACGACCGTTATAATACGAGTAGTATCGTAGTGAATGGTAGTTTTATAAATATTGCAGTATGGCGGCGGCCTTGAACTTATGGGGTATGTACCGGTCAACTTACCTTGTTTACTGCTGGCTGTGGAATATCAGGCATTTTTTCTTTTATACCTATTGTATACATTATAAAGTATAGATTAGCCGTCAGGCGATCTAGTTTATATCGTGTGAATGCCGGAAATAGTTATTATCTTTTTTGCATAACAACTTTTTTGCTCCACCAACAATTGGTGATGCAACCCCACATAGTTTTTATGGCTCATCATTTATAGTCTAGATGGCCTGGAGATCACTGTAGTGATAATGTATTATTTGTGTACATACAGTAGTACCTTGTTCATTTTGGTGTAAAAAAATATTAAACAAATAAATAAAACATTGTTATTTGTTATGAATTTGCAAGCGTCATGCAAGCGTTAACTTTTTGCCTTCATTAAAAAACAGCAGAACAACTAGGTAGATAATTACTACATTATTTTGCTAGGAAAAACTATATTTAGGGTTAAAAAAAGCATTCATATATACCTACATAAAAATATATGAAAGTCTGTTGTTCTAATCATCGGTGTAATTAATTTGATTACGATCAAATACTTTAAGCACATCTGATGGATTGTTACATAGTGATATGTAAGCAGATAATAATAATAATTAATAGATGTCACATGCTTTGTATTAGCTAACTTGAGATTTATCACCTTAAATAGATACAGTTCGCGTCATGTAAAAAGAACGCTGGAAGAAAGTGGTGGGGGGTGTGTTTGCGCATCGGTACATTCGCATACGAAATTCCTAAGCCTATTCTTTTATTTTTGAACTAGCCTTTCGCCCACGATGTATATTGATTATTGGTACGTACTTTGAAAAATATATTAGATAGAATGTCATTAAATAGAATTCTATTGATTAATAAAATATGTTTGATTCAGTGTAGAATGTTTAATCTACTAACAAAAAATTAAATTATTTCGTTTAATATATTTTTTTTAATTATTAACTGCATTATTATCAGAATCTCTCTTTATAAAACAATATACGTCAAAAATATTTTTTCACTATTTTTTATATAAAATAATTTCGTAATTAATAACTTTTGTGTGCGCGATGGTATTTTAAACTAACAAACCAATAGCGAGCCGGAAAGCATGCGACGCGTGCCTCGCCGTCCCGCGCCCCGCGTCTTACCACCAAATTGGACGATAAATCGTCTCTGCGCAACTTGACAGCCAGCGTTCTTTTTACGTGACGCGAATTATACTAATGTACAAAATATATTATGTAGATTGTAGACACTACAGACAGTAAATAATAATTTAAGTCTACACTTATAAAATTTAAAATATGTCCGTAATTTAAACATTCTAACGATACCAATACGACACAAACATTAAAATCATCGGTTTTTAAATTATCGATAATAATACGAGTTTTCTAGTGATGCTCTACTTAGGTTTACGCGAGATAGAGTTTCTAGTGAGTAGGAGATTGAGTCAAAAAATATATTGTACTATTCAGGTGAAGAGCTTGTATATAATAATGTGTAAAATACATTTTAATAAACTACAACAATTTACATTTACAAGGTCCTTTTAAAAATACAAATTACAATGTTTCAAATATTTTATCCTCACGTACAAACGAAACTGTACTCCATGTTTATAGTTATAGTAAAAAAACGACTCTTTAGAAATCAGCACAAAGAAGGCAAAACTAAATGTACCACTAAGAATATATAGAATATCTTACCAATTTTCAATGTCTTTATTAGGTACCTGTAATAAAAATAATTATTTTTAGATAAGAAACATCAAATATCATAGTATCTCACTCTGTGGTAAATGATAAACAGATATGATTATTTTAAAGCCACATTGAGACAATATTGTGGCGCCACAATCTGTTATCAGCACTGATATTTGATAACGTGTTATCAGAATAACAGCACCGCCTACACGCAACAGGTTCATTCTTAATCTAGTTGAAAGGACGAACTGATGAAGGACATCGGTGATAAGATTGTACAAATAAATATATGCTATAATTATTAATTATATTTTTATTGTATAAGCAATATTTTAGAAGTAGCTGTGGCTTTCGCTCGTATTGTTACTTACGACAACAAAAAATAAATCAAAATATCAAAACATAACCTATTCAGGTCTCTTCAAAATCAATCCCTTCTCCAATTAAGCACTTAAACAAAGGTTAAAAGCATTTGATATGGCTTTCAACAAGCAGCAGCTTGCGTCTTCATAAAATTTCGTAACGTATGTATAAAATACATATTATTTCTATATTTTAAGTTTATTTATTTTTTCATAAACTCACTAAATTCTAGTAAGTATATAGTAATAAAATCTTGTAACAGATAAATAAAAAATCGATATATAAAACATTTGATAATAACAACAACAGTCAAATCATGTAATTCTTTAGTAATTCCCTTGTAATATAGAGTACTAGCGACTCACCCTCGCTTCGCTTGGGTTCGTCCGGATCCGGATCGGAAGGATCCGCTAGTTATGCATATAAACCTTCCTCTTGAATCACTCTATCTATTAAAAAAGAACCGCATCAAAATCCGTTGCGTTGTTTTAAAGATCTAAGCATTCATAGGGACACACAGACAGCGGGAAGCGACTCTGTTTATACTATTAGTGATACAAAAGACTCGATTTAATTTATTATAATAAATTTAATTTAGTTATACTGTATAGTGTATACATAATAAGTATGTGCATACTTTACAAGGTAATAAAAAAAGTCATCGACCGAGCCATGTGATAAGCGAATGTGCGCACGTCGAGGCCACTTTGATTACAATTATTTCTAATAGGTATGTTAATATTAATTAAATGAAATAAAAAAAACTCTTAATTATTTTACTTAAGATAACTTAATAACTTGTTTGCATCAACGCATTGCAATTATAATTTATGTAATATAATTTATGTAATAATGGCGCAGTTTAAAAAAAGAGAAAAGCATGATCGCTAAAGCATTGCATTGGAAACGTCGAGAATCGAGAAGCAATCTATTCAAAATCGCAAGAATATCAGAAAATATATTTTTATTTAACTAGTGAATCACGTGAGTTATCATACAGCTTCGCTCGGATATATATTCTCATACAAAATAAACAGTTCAAACTTTTTTATTTCAGCCGTATTTTTATGCTAAAAAGACCTTTAAAACACCTAAATTAATCCAAGACAAGAGTTTTAGTGAGACTTTGATTTATATATAAAAATTATAAATGCCAAATATTCGCTTAATCTTAAAACGTATTATATGAATAAAAATTAAGGTATAACTAACTAATCTACATAATCTAGTAGTGATTAAAATAGCAATGCTCAAAGATAATTGATATAGTCAACTGGTCTCATAAATCATACTTGTTTTTCGAGGTGAAGGTTTACATGTGTGGTTAGAGAAATTAGGGCATGAACATTATATGAAATAAAATATCATATAATTAATCATCGAGTCATAAATAAATGGTACTTGCATGCATAATTGAAAGATACATTTTGTTCGCTTGTTTGGCTAATATCTCTTACATATTATCATGCCTTCAGCCCTTTTTTTTAACGTCCCACTGCTGGGCACGGGTCTACCTTAGTACGAAGGGGATCAGGCCATGATAGTCCATCGCGCTGGCCTAGTGCGTATTGGCGGCCTTCACATTTCTTTCGAAATCTTAGGTTCTCTCAGACATGCAGGTTTCCTCACGATGTTTTCCTTCACCGTAAGACAAGTGGTAATCATGATAGAAATGATTCGCACAAAAATATCAGAGGTGCGAGACCCGGATTCGAACCCGCATCACTCGGGTATCCAAGCGTTATGCCAATTTTATTTATATGTTACGAAATACATGAACCACAATGCGCAAAGTCAAATGTACAAAGAGGATACCAACAGAAATATTTTTTCCAGATGTAGTCGTTTGTCGTATTAAATAAGAATAAATATACATATATGTTAATGCGTTGCCATTCTTTTTTTTAACTAACTATAGTTACATAACACTTCAATTATCTAGACACTAGCGACTCGCCCTCGCTTCGCTCGGGCTCTTCTCTAGATTTAGCACAGGCAAAGCCGCGGGATTGCCTAGTTATGCATATAAACCTTCCTCTTGAATCACTCTATCTATTAAAAAAAACCGCATCAAAATCAGTTGCGTAGTTTTAAAGATTTAAGCGCACATAGGGATATAGGGATATAGGGACAGAAAAGGCGACTTTGTTTTATACTATGTAGTGATGATAACAATGACGTATGAAAAAGTAGCAGATAACAGTATAAGTAATTCAGGGGACTGTGTTCGTTTGTCATTGTCCTAAATACATGTTAATTAAGTAATTATATATTGAGGATAATAATAATGTCGAAATTTACATGACAAAGAGAAATTTGTAAATGCGCTTATAAATATACATTGAAATATTTTCGTCCGCTATTTATTGACCGATTAAAGGAAAAATCTACGAAACAATAGCTTTATCTCCCTAGTACCGTTATATGAGATGTTCTTTCAGATAAACAAAAAAAAACTGACTTATGCATGAAGTATTCAAACATTTTGTATGCGAATCAGAATTAATGGAGTTCTGTTGTTTGCTGAAATTATTCATAACGGAAAAATCCAGAAACTATTTTAGCCAAAACCTGCATCTATTCACGGCTCTAAACTACATTTAAACTCGGCAACAAATTATAGTAGGTACTTCATACAATAATAGCTTCACTTGCACTTCAAATGCACTTATCATCACTGTATTACACACAAGTAAGTTACATTGTACATAAGAGCGCCTTTATTTAAATAATATATTAGTATGCACAAATACCATCGATTGGCGACGCATTGGGCGCAACAAAAATAGCTGCGCGTGCGTCGTGTCAGATACAACTTCACTGTACTGTGTACAACATAAGCAAATGGCATATTTATTTTTACTTTTTTACTTAATTTCCTGCTGACCTTTTATAATATATTCATTAATTCATTAATAATGTATGCAAATCACTGACGTACAGAAAACATGTTAGTAAATAGTACCTACCTTATGGAAACTCTGAAACACATTATCGTATGAAAATTGCATCAAAATTGAACTAGTAGTTTTGGAGTAAAATGGCAACAATGATTTGCACAAACAAACAAACAAACATCCTCTCACCCCAAACGCATATCTCCGTACTTTCGTCGTGGGTAATTTAATTAAAGCTTTACTAAAATAGGGAAATTCTTTTGACTTTTATTTTATGAGACCACTTCAAAGTGGTATGCTTTGTCATATTTCTTCAATAGTTAGTTACACATTTATAAATATATACAGCTTTAACATTTTTATGCTTATACATACCTACATAATACATATCTCTATACTATGCAGAAAAAAGATTTTTGTTTTCGCAATTACTAAATGAAAGAAATACAATTACTGCGTTTAAAAAAAATTTGTATTTACCATAAATTTTGTAAAGAATCATAAAGAACACTTGTTTATGCATTTAAATGCATAATTTATGTTACATTTCATAAAAGAGAAAGTTAGCATTAAAAGCGGAACGTTTATCACTTGCGCCTACGCATACGAGGGCAGTCAAGGGCATTTGCATCTGCGTGCACGCACCAAGGCGGTCGTGGCTATGTATTTTTATCACATGCAACGTTTTAAGCTTTTGAAAAAATAACTTTATGATGAGTACAAAGGTCACGTAAGACTTAGTAGTGATGCAAATGAATCTAATGAAAAAACCATTAGTGATTCATATAATTTACTGATGCTATATTAAATCAATTTCTTCAATGTCACTGTATATCTCATTCTTGCCCCTTTAGTGGTGAAAGCTTTTCTGTCTAAAAGTTGCTTTGTTATCACATCGCTCTGCCTTGAAGAACGGTATGACCCGAGACCCACTTGTGGTGACGAACTGTGGAACCACCCATGGAACAACCATAACAAACTATAATTAATATCGCCGCATCCTTTTGCTTTAAAATAAATAGAGTCGTCAGATACTTGTAGAAATTAGCCACTGCAAATTGGTCATCTTTTTTATCAATTAATTTTAATAGATGACCAATAAAGACGATGTAGATCAAACGGCATTGAATCTGCGATCTCTGATGTAATAGGCAAATATATTTAGATGTTACTTTACATGAAACTCAAAGGTCGAAAATATGGAATTTACTCACTATTACTATCATCATCATCATCATTAGTCCTTTTTAACGTCCCACTGCTGGGCACGGGCCTCCCTCAGTACGAGGGGGATTAGGCCATAGTCCACCGCGCTGGCCTAGTGCGTGTTGGCGGACTTCACATGTCTGTCGAAAACTTGCTAGATTTTCTCAGACATGCAGGTTTCCTCACGATGTTTTTCTTCACCGTAAGACAAGTGGTAATCATGATATAAATGATTCGCACATGAAAATATCAGAGGTGCGAGACCCGGATTTGAACCCGCATCACTCGGTTAACCAAGCGACGCGTTACCTCTGGGCTACATGAAACTCAAAGGTCGAAAATATGAAATTTACTCACTATTACTATACACAGAGTAAATTCATCGTGCAAAATGCACATTTTAAAGCACTGACTACATAAAGGGGAATTTCATATACCAAATGAAAATTTTTTAAAGGGAAATTCATTTTGATTTCTACATACATGTGAATAACATAAGGCGACAACATCTTCCTGCCATGAATGTTAACAAAAAAAACAATGAAAAAAACAATAAATATTTATGTATAGATACGTGATGTGATTGTACTATTGCGAAGTACCTAAACGACGTTGCAGAAACTGTCAATTAATCACAAGAATCTGAAATTTTCGCTTAGTTTGAAAGTTAGTTTTGGTTGGAAACTACTCTCGCCATCTTTTTATAGAAATACTAGCGACTCACTCTCGCTTTGCCTGGGTTCCTCCCTAGGTGCTCCCTGCTAAAAAAGTTTGTAGCACAAAAATCTTAAATTTACGCGAATAAGTATATATGATATTTAGGAGGCTCTTCTACGAGCATGATGGTAAAATAAACCGAAAATATAGTTTTATTTAAAAGCTCTTTTGAAACTTAAATCGAGTACGAGTATAGGTTAATATTCTATAAAAAAAAATAATTTAACCAAAACACATATGCAGAATTTCTGCTCAAAAATGTTTATATTGGACAACAGTTGAGCCCAGTTTGTAGTGGCCCTACTTTCTTGCGCCAGAGGTCGCGGATTCGAGTACCGCTGGGGGCATTCATTTGTTAAACTCATATGTTTGTACTCCAGTCATGGGTGTTTATATTTACAATATGTATGTATTTAAAATTATATAATATGTAGTATATCAACTATCTGGTATACGTAACACAAGCTTCCTTCGTAGTTTACCACAGAACTGAATGGAGCTGTGCGTAATAATGTACCAACATATTTATTTATTTATTTATTTTATATTAAGTTAGCTACAGACGATGCCACTGAGAAGCATTAAAAAGCTTTTAAGGCGCGCCGTCTGCACTATACAAGCATATTTGTTACTTTACTATTTAAACAAAATTTCTAAGTTATGAACCAGACTTATAAGTAAAGTAGATTTTGAACCTTAGACTACTATAATGAAGTAAAATTCATCAGGGTGTCCACAGCTAATGTCCAAAAAAGTTCCCTGACTTTTCCCTGACTTTCCCAGACTATTCTTCAAATTTCCCTGACCAATCATTGATTTAAAACAAATATAAAGTGTCATAAATATTTTTAAATATGCTTTAATATTTAATAGGTACATCTTTTCTTTGTAATTTTTAAGCGAAATGAAAAATAAAAAAACGAGTTTTAACGAAAAAATGAGATCGGTTACATTATTTGGCACTTCGAATATTCAATATGACTATTATGAAACAAAATCTAGGCGCACGGCAGTGCGCCCGGCCAAGTTCCGGCCTCACGCTCGGAGTGTGTATATTTACACGAAACATTTCGAACTGTTTTACTCCCTCGTAACTTTGCTTGTAATAATTACAACTTGATGAAACTTAGATCATTTATTACTATCACCTAGTTGAAGAGTACTGGAAAGTTTCCAAACATTAGGTTAAACCGTTGTGGAGATACAGGGAACCAAAATCTAATAAAGATTTCACTACACATCTCTGATTTATCAAAATTATGGGGCACTTCCAGTCATGCAATAAACTTATTTGAAGTTCCACATACACACTGCGTGCTTAGGCCAGAACATTATTGGCCTGGCGCACTGCCGTGCGCCTAGATTTGGTGTGAAGATAGGTCTTAGACTACAATTAAAGGAGAATATCAGAAAAGGGCATTTTTTAAAGTTAAAAGGTCGAAATCAGAATCGGTCCTCGTAAGCTAATTTATTTATTTTATTTGTTTCCCACGACAGTAAAATCTTCAAATTTGGTAATAATAATAATAATCGCAATTAATGTCATTCCTATTATTTACTTGCAAAAAAGACATGATATTCTGCAAAAAACAAAAATGTGAAAAAAGGCCAAGTTCCTATCACAAAAAAATCGACCTATAAAAGTAGTGAGATCAAAAATGCTTCAATGGTCTGGATTAAGAGTCAGACTAGAGCATAAAATTATATCCCTCATTTTACAATCATTCGGAAATTTTCACTGGGATTTCAGTTTTAAAAAAATTACAGTTTTAAAAAAAAATTATAAAATCGCTGGCAAAATTTTTCACAAAAAATCTCAATTTTCCCTGACTTTCCAGGTAGCACCTCGATTTCACTGACTTTCCCTGACCACTTTGAGCTTCCCTGACTTTTCCCTGACTTTCCCTGACTTTCCAGAATGTGGACATTTGTTTGTATATAGTTTATAAGCGAAGTACTTACTATTAAAAAAAATCTCCAACTAATATAAATAAATCCATAATATTATGTAACCTTTATGATATTCATATCAACAAATCGCGTGAGTGCAGTCGCATTTTTAGGCTAGTTAAGACTTTAGTGAAGACGTACAAAGAACTTATATCATCTATGTATATATACGTAATAAAATTTTAATCCATCTAATTTGTATACAGTGTATATCATTATTTTGGAAAAGCTTATTGAAATAATCATTATTATCGTTACAGAGATCAAATCCATAGTTTTCAGAATTTTTGTCTGTCTGTCTGTGACTGCATCAAGAGAAAATCACTGGACAGGTTTTGATAAAAAATTGTATAGTGATAGCTGGTTATCCGGGTCAAGATGGGGTAAATGACTTTTTACTGTGGGAAAATATGTAATTTCCATACTAATTTTTAAAGTTCAGACATTTTTTACAACAACGCCATATAGTTCCGTGGTAAGCTACGAGGCTTGTGTTACGGATACCAGATAGTTGATACTACACATATAAATTTTTAAATACATACATAATATAAATATTAACACCCATGACTCAGGGGCGGATCTACTTAAAGGCTGTTTGGGCTGCAGCCCAGGGCCCCGTGGATACAGAGGGCCCCCAGCCGAACTGAAAACAATAGACCATATTGTCAATAATAAAAATTATCTAAAATTAAAACAAAACCGATCATAAGGTTGGCAACACTGCGATCAATCAACCCGTGTGCACATCTATATAACGGAACGGGGAATTCCCCGTCGGTCGGTGTATTCCGTGTATTGTCTATTACTGGGGACTTCCCTCCGCTTATCGCCCGACGCAATTTTGTTATTTTTCCGCACTTATATTAACGAATTGACTTTGTTATTGTTAGAAATGTGTTTAGTTTACTAAGTGATAGATAACTTAAAAGTTATAAGGACCGGAGCTTTCTTTTAATTTACTAAAATTGAAAGTATTCTGCATAAGTAAACTTCCTGCTTTTAGTAGGCAGTAAGTAAAAAGAATTATAAAACATGACTTTATAAATGAAATTACCTTTTCGGATTTTGTCGCGGATTTATTTGGATTTTTGGATCCCGACGTTTCGAATGCTTTACAGCAATCATGGTCACGCGAGAGACTAAGGTATTTTACCGTAAATTTTTTACGTCTCAGCGGGTTATAATACTTGTTACAGACAGTGCCTACCCACAATTTACAAAAAATGGCATCAAAGTACTTTAGAAAATTATACATTTTAATTCTAAACATTTAAAAATTTAAATTTTTTAATTATATTATAAATATGGCAATATTATTAACTTATTTTTAGCTACTATAATTACAATTATTATATTATTTTATAATATTTGTTAAAATAATATGAAGTAGTTACAAACAAAATTAAAATTTACGGTAAAACGTTTAAGCCAGACCAGATGGTCTTGTCAATATGATGCTGTCAGAGCTTTAAAAAGTAATTATGATGGCATTATGAAAATTTTAATAACTTTTTATTAAATGAAGATATTGCAATCATTTTTTTTTGATTAGACCCAAGTGTCTAAGAAATAAAACTTAGAAAGTTTCATTGAAATCTATCCAGTAGTTTTACCGTGATGCGCGCACAACTGCAGACCTCTATCATTTTATTTATATAGATTATCCAAATGACGTAGACGAACATTTAGTGAATGAGTGCATTCAGTTAAAATCTTCCTTACTGCAGTCTAAGACAGAGCCTTACACTCTTGCAGTGAAATTTTTTGGCTAATTTATGAAAAGAAACTTGTTGAGGTTTTCCTAAACTGCTATACCATCTTAAAAAAAAATTTAACGATGCCGATCACTAGCTGTGAAGCGGACTGCTCTTTCTCCAGGATGTCGTATATAGAAAACAAATACAGTACAACTATATCATTTATCAGTTCTTTCCATAAATTGCGATTTAACAAAGGACTTACATTGCGATGACCAAATAAAAGAATTTGCAGCACAAAAAGGCAGAAAGGTTGCTTTATAATTAATATAACATAACCATTCATAACCTGTCAATTTATTTTGCAATAGGTAAATAATGTTTTAATAAATAAAATATTTTGTCCTCTAGGTACATAACATATATTATATATACATAGCTGGGCATTAACTCGTTAATCCGTTAATCGTTAATTAACGAAGTTAACATTTTGATTAACGATTAACTTTTAAGTTTACCTAGAAAAAATTAACGGACTCGTTAACTTCCGTTACATTTTCTCAAGTCCGTTAATCGTTAATCAAGTACCTACTCTTTACCAAGCACCGCGTCGCGTCGAGTAAAACGAAACCAGGTACCTAAGTAAGTTTAGTAGGTAAGGTTGTCGGTGCATGATCACGTGCCGGGCGCCCGGTAAGCATCTGTGTCCATGTCTGAAAGTAATGACACCATGTGGGCCTCCTGGCCCAGTGAAACAGGACGAACGGCATTCACTTTCGCCAGGCCAGCCTCTGGGTTTCTTAGTTGCTCTCTCCATCGTCGGATCATGGCCTCGTCAGCTAGACGGGAGGGAAGCCTCATCCCACATTGGAAGTTTTCTGCGCGCACGCTCGCCCGAAACTGGTACACTTCGGCGAGTACCTCTGCCTGCGCCTGGAGTACCCAGGGTGAACTCCCGCCAGAAGGACACCGTGCGTCATCCCTTTATCGCCTTCACCGCCAGGACCCGCTGCGTACTGCACAATTGGACCCCGTTCGGGACGGAGAGGGCGTCGATCCAAAAGGGGGCACCATACAGTGCCATTGACCTTACAATCAAAACCGACAAAGAGATTTAATGCCCCGGACATTTGGCAAAAGCCTGCCGAAAGTCGGGACGGCTTCCATCAGTATCGGGGTGAACTGGAAAAAATGAAAAAGGAACGTCCAGCGTCTGTCCAAAGCCAGAGAGAGATGCCTCATGATAGCGAAGTGGCTCTTGTAGAGTCCCAAACGGCTGGGTATTGAAGGCGTTGAACTGAGCCTGTGAAAAGCCCGGTCCCGCCTCCTCGAAATGCTGAGAAGCTTTTAAGTTCCAGAACCCAAATCAACAGATTTTATAAGTAAATCATTATTGTTGCAATGATATAAAAATACAATACTAATCACGTGTTAACGGATTAACGATTAACGTTAACTTGCGTTAAATCTTTCGAAATGTAACGCTTTAACGTTTAACGAAGTTAACTTTTTTAAGTAACGGATTAACGATTAACGAGTTAATTATTTGTTTAACGGTGCCCAGCTATGTATATATACCTACATCACTACAGAAAACAGTTTTTTTGACAAAATGGCAATTGGTTGAGTAATTAGGTAGGGCCCCTAAGCAGTATTAGCCCAGGGCCCCACAAATTCAAGATCCGCCCCTGCCATGACTGGAGAACAAACATTCGTGCTCAACAAATGTAAGCCAGCGGGACTCGAACCCGCGACCGCTGGCGCAGCAAGTAGAGTCACTACAAACTGCGCCACGCGTGTTTTAAAGTGTGCCTAAGGACGAATCCGAGCGCATCAAGAGTAAATCTCTAGTTAAGAATGTAAACCGTATTAAAACAGTGAATTTAGAAAAAAACATATAAAGCGATAGGATTAAAATAAAAGCGGATGCGTGGATGCACAATGCAGGTAGGGCTTATATAATATTCTATGCGTGTTTAAGCTATATGAAATAGAGATCGTGACTTGGTAGCGTGACGAGTTATTTCATTTACGATTAATAAACCAATGTTTTAATATGCTAATAAGTCTTAGATCTGTTCACATATGAACTAATCTATTGAGCTATCTATAATTGCCCACCCTCTATGACTGTGGAAACAGTTCATATGGACCATAAATAAACGCCTCCACCATATCCCAGTCTCTGAGGGTCTGTGTTATCCGTGTGGAGCCTATAGTGTATAAGTAACGCAGAATTAGGCTTGAACAAGGTCTCATCTTGGAGTCAGGAGTTTAGGACCAAATAAGTTTAGAATCTATATTAGATAAAAGCGAGTTATTTAATTTAATACCCACCTGTCCATTATTTGTAAGACAATAAAATCAAATGTTAACTTATTCTTACATAATTTTGACAAATTTTGCGGAAAACTTTTATTGATAGAAAGCTAATATTATATTGCAGAAAAATATTGCCCGTTTAGGCGCACCATAATAACAAACTAAGGCTACATTCATTTTAAAAACATAATTAGATATCCGCTCAAAAAAATTCATCTAAGAGCAAACCAAAGCGAAGCGATAGTGAATCGCTAGTTTCAAACAAATAACAATATTGTTCATAAAGTATTAAAAACAATAAAACAATATGTAGGTACATATAAAATGTTGTGTGAGAACTTCCTTACGTCATATTCGAATCTTAGGCGTGGAAGCTTTGCAAATAAAGAATAATAAATAATAGGCATCTTGTTAAAATGGAAGAAGAAATAAACAAATATTTCACATCATCCCTATTTATATCACTAGAGGCTACGAACTCGCTGAAACCAGTTTATCCAGATATGTAGATATTGTAAGAAATATGATAATTGGATGATGCAAATGGAGTGATTATTCTATTGACAATGAATCACTATTGAAAGATGTTCTAGTCATTTTTTAATTTTCCTACTTTTATTTACGACTAGCAAAATGTTCTGCTTCGTTGGGCGTAAGTTAAAATAAATTAAATGATTTTCATAATTATCTAATAGAATAAAAGTAGCTTATTTACTCCTTATAACATTAGCTATCTGCCAGTGAAAGTCCCATGAAAATCAGTCCAGCCGTTTCAGATTAACCGGAACAAAGAGGCAGACAGACAGACAAAAATGTTTCCAATTGATTTGTTGATGTAAGTACAATATTTATTTTCATAAACATTTAGTGAAGAGTTGTTAATTTGAAATTAAAAACAGACGCTTCAATTCCATTTATATGTAGCTACTGGGCCTCAAGTCTGCTATTGCAATGGTGTTACAATTGTCTATCAATGACATCGTAATTGCTTCTTTTTGCAATTTTGGTAGTCTTCTAATTCAATGGTCTTCCGATGGTGTATCACTGACACTTCAATGACACTTTGCAAATAATTGGTAGTACCTACCGTACGTAATGACAAGTCAATGATCAAACGTATTGCGTAGTCTGTTAATCTATCTTTTTGGCTTTGTACTTATGATCATTTTACATAATGCTTAGTCTTTAAAACATATATTGATAATATATATAATCGAACTTAGCCTAAATAAACGTTTTACGAACGCTTTTACAATTGACAAAATTGTCAAAATGACAAGATATTGATCGACCATTGTAAATTTAGTAGACTACGAAATTTTTGACTAATGGTAATTGAATTAAAATTGCATTGTTCTAATTTTTCCTTTTCATACATAGTTTAAGAATGCATAGAGCATAAAATTTACAAAAAAAACAATTAGCATTTATATAGAAAATAGGTAGGTACTCCACAAGAAAATTATAATATAAAAACTGGGTACTACATAAAAATTAAAAATGTAATTTACAATGTTTTAATCAAAAACTTTAATTGAAAACTTTCTCGTTTTGAATAAGAACAACTTGATAACAAAATTTAACATTCAGAACTTTGTATGTTGATAGCTATTTTCGAATATTCTAACATTTTCTACATACTAATACATATTTAAATAGGTTTGTTTTTGGAATATTTTTTAAAATCAAGTTTGATGTAATATGTACATATTTAATCTGATGATTATAATGGCGTAGTTTGTTGAACCCACCTAACAACATCTAACAATTAAACGTAACGTCTCTCCTTTTTTCTACTCTCAACTTTTAACGAAAACTATAATTAGTCGCCTAGAAATTAGAATTACAAGAGGTCTAAAAACTTGATGGATAAGGTATTTATAAGTTTGAGATATACTAATTAACATATAAGTTTGAGATTGGTAGTTAATGAAGAAATCAGAGCAAGGGTCTTGGAATATTAGCATACTCTTTTTGGCTAAACAAATAACCCTCGTTTTTCACCGCAGTCGGTTAAAAACTATAAACCAGTCAGTTCTATAGATAGTTTGTTTTTAACTATAGACTAAAGACTTGTTATGTATGACACACGGTAATTGTGAAATATTTTTCAACGCTTGGGAGTAAAGTGACGCTTAGGGGAATTAGAACTGGCGCCTTTAGATGTTAATGCATATTAATTATAAAAATAACCGCGCAAACAGCCTACAATAACAAATTCAGATGCAAGACATTTTAAACTTAATTTCAACTGCTTCAAGGTGGAAAATCTTAGTTCAGTTAAAAACTTAACTATTATGTCACAAGGAATACAAATTACTAAGAAGTCGAGGTAGTCTGGATTTAATTTGTAGAACATTTAATTTTCTAACGAGTTGCAGATTTTTTATTCTTTGAAAGAAAATATATGTAGCGTAATTGCAGTGTACATGCTACTCTACTTGCTGCCTACATAACTGGAGATAAGTTAACGCTAACATTATTTCTCCCTCAATCTCAAAAAGAATGGGGGCGCTCTATTCGCCTGTATTTTTATGGGTACGCGTTACGCGATATATTCGCTCGTAGTGAATCGATTTTCATATTTCTATTTTAATGACATCGATTCTCATATTTTTTAATGACATGACCTGGCAGACGATTGATATAATTATGATTTTTATAGATAAATAAAAAATATATTCTTGACTAAGCATCGTCATAAATACTTCTGGCGGAGACCACTTAGAGAAAATAAAAAAAATATATTACAGACATGGTACCATCATAGCACTTTTGACATCACAATCGAGCTCTATCAACATCCATTGAGAAAGAAGCGATATTTTTTCCGTAAGAATTTTAGATTTGCGATAGTCAATTTTTTTAAAAAGGGGCTTTACGACCTATTGTCATACTCACCAAATTTCATTAAAATTGGTCGAGCCATTGTTTCGAAGCTATGTATGTATGTGTGGGCACACACACCGTGACACGAGATTTTTATTTATATAATATGAATGTTAAAAGATGGTCCACTAATCCCATGACATTCAATGAGTAATCTTGACGAAACTCGTAATCCTCTAGTAGGTATTAGTAATAAAGACACTATCACACTACATGTTTTAGTACTTACGCGTAATGATAAACGCCCTGAATGCCCTCTGAAGAATGTTGAAAATAAATATATTTAACAAGAATAAAAAAATCGCAAAAGCTTCTAGGTTTTATTATTTTAATATAAATAAACTTGGATCTAATTAACAACTCGTGACCATGTTCAGAACCGCCCATGTATATAATATATGTAAGTGTATATATAAGTAATATGAGAGATGAAAATATTTTGCTTACGAAAATGGAACTACTTCAAAAGTTTAAGCATTAATTGTGATATTATATTATGTAGAGCAGGTTATACTGCCTCGGTGGTGTAGTGGCTAGCATGTACGGTCCTGGGTTCGAGTCTCGGAGAACACTTAAAGCCGTCGGTCCTGCGCCTTAGCTCTCAGTGGTCGTGTCGAGTATTCGTCCCACCGGAGCATGAAAGTGATAGGAATAGAGAGTGCATTTGTGTCTGCGCGTAAACTTGTGCACTATAATATCTCCTGCGCAGTTGGCTAGTTTCAATGATCTTTGCCGCCATGGCCGGAATCGGTCAAAAACATTATTATTTTGTCTATCTATACCATCCATCTCTTTTCTGTTTGCTTTAATGGATTAGATATTTAGAACTACAATAGACTGGCATTTGATGTATTGATAAGTATATTTTAAAAATGTGGTATCAAAATAACTTCATACGCGACATGTGATTATTGTGTTTAGCACTCTATCATTAAATACGAGTGACTCTATCATAAAAAAATATTCGGTAAATAATTAAAATTTATAACGTGGTAATACAGGAAGTCGTAATGAAGACTATGAGGTGAAGAAAATAACACAAGAAGTTTTATAATTATTATAATATTGTTTTTAAAACAATACAGATAATAATTCAATACGTATGATAATAAAACTAGTTTTTTCCTGATACTTTCGTATAAAAAAGTTATATATGTTGTTAAACAATTAAGCCCATTTCCATTATGAATTTCACGCGAATAAACACTGACAAACTACTTACTGTATTTATATTTTATATGATATTGTTGTATTTTTTTATTATTCACTTATTTTTAAGAAAAGGTTATATTTATATATAAGTTATTATTTATTATAAGATAAATTATTGCACTAGTACAGATAACCTATTTTGATAAACTTGTATTTTATTATGAAACACACCGAATACCTACTTACTTTTCGTGCCAGAAAATTTTAGGTCACAATTAAAAACGTGCTATGAGCATGAGCAAACCTGCCATTCTGTGAGAACCTAGCAAGTTTTCTAAAGACGTGTAGGTAGTTCGCCAACTCGCACTTGGCTAGCTTAGTGGACTATGACCTAATCCCTTCGTAATGAAGGGAGGCATCAACCCAGCAGTGGGACAGTAAAAAGGCTTGAGGGTGTATGTAACACACTGTCGGCCAAAGTCCGTACGTCCAAAAAGAATATAGTACACTAGCATTTCCCGCGAACTTGCACGCGTTCTAAAGACCGGAAACCAAATTTTTCTGAGTCGTGCGTTTTTGCAACATTTTTCAATGATGCTCCGCTCCTATTGGTCGTAGCGTGATGTAATATAGCCTATAGCCTTCCTCGATAAACGGACTATCCAACACAAAAAGAATTTTTCAATTCGAACCAGTAGTTACTGAGATTAGCGCGTTCAACCAAACAAACAAACTCTTTTGCTTTATAATATTAGTATAGATTATTTGTAATTCAGTAGTAAACGGACACTTTCAATATTGAAATGTTAATATCGTATGCACACTCGCCATTCACTTGTCAAGCCCGACGCCGGACGCGAGAAGCGTGAAAGAAATGTAATACGTTTATTTTTTTAACGTCCTTGTGAATGGAAATCTCGACTGTTTAACCGACTTTATAATAGAGTGTACTCAATTCGGTGTAAGTTAACTATTTAAATTGCTAAATCCTGCAAAGTGTACTAGTGCTAAAATGATTTTTAAAACAATATTACTTAAAAATATCTATATTTATCTACATAGGTCATATAAATTTAAAAAATAAAATTATAACATAATAAATTATAAGGAAATACATGTGTGTTAGTTAATGTTTTTGTTTATAATAATATAATCAGGCAATCAGGCATAGTGCTGCCATCTGTTATCATGTTAGAGTAGAATCGTTTTGTCGATTTGTTTAATATTTTAATTCTTTATTAAATATTTAAATACACTCAATAAATATGTAATATAATAATAATAATAATGTTCTCCGACCGATTCCGGCCATGGCGGTCAATCTCATTGAGACTAGCCAACTGCACAGGAGATATTATAGTGCACAAGTGTACGCGCAGACACAAGTGCACTCTCTATCTCATCTCTTCCTATCACTCTCATACTCCGGTGGGACGACTACTCGACACGACCAGTGAGAGGTAAGGCGCAGGACCGACGGCTTTACGTGCTCTCCGAGGCACGGGGGTGACTCACCGCCAACTTCCCAACTCCGGGCTATTACTGAGGCTTCCTAAACAGAAAGACTCAATAATTAAACTTGACCCGACCTGGGACTCGAACCCAGGACCTTTCGATATATGACCGTACATGCTAGCCACTACACCACCGAGGTAATATAATAGTGCTTAATTAGCATCTAAAGCATTTGGAAAATTACACTGAAATCTCAGTTTTATTGTATTTAAGTCAAATTAGCGGAGGAAATAATACGAGGACGTTTAAGTCATCGTTTATACTTTATAGTTAACCACACTGCACTGTGAAGTAAGAGTTGTTGAACTTTACACGTCTTTTAAAAACTCTAGTTTCTCTCAGACGTAGAGGTGTCAAGGTTGCTAGTGGTAATTATTCGCACATGATACAGAGGTGCGACACTCAGAACTAGAACCCGCTTCACTTGGTTTCTCAAGCGAGCGTATTAGCACTGTATTTATTTAAATACATATAAGTAACTGTATATTTCACAGCTTCCATTCAACATGAGACCGACAATAGAGTACTCATTTTTTTTACCCCGTCAACTCGGCGCTATGACGAACTATGTGGCTCTTTCATAAATAATTTTTAACAAAGTATTTTATGTCTAACAAAAAGTGCAAGACCGTAACAAAAAGTTTGGAATGCATTGATTACTTTGTAACACAATATTAAGTATAAGGGACAAAAAACGTGGTCGGGTAAATCCCAGGGAACAATTTGTCGTACAGACGTCATTAAATTACCTATTATGTCAATTATTTTAAAAATAAGTTTCATTTACTTTGATCCATTATTTAATTTTTAAAAGTAACCAATAAAATACAACGACAATAGATTAACTACTAAAATGTTATATGATAAATTAAATTTATAGACTATAAAAGCCAGAAAGCGAAAGCCTGTATACGAAAATATTATTTATAACTGGATTGTCCCAACATTATCTAATAGCGTCCCGTTCGCTCCATTTCCCAGACCCGACCTTAATGTGTAAACTTCAGACGCCCTTCAAGGCAACGTCGTCCTTCACAAGGACGCGTAGATTCGTACGTCAGATCAAAGTAAAGGTGCGTTCACACTAATGATACCTAAAAGACTTTTGACTCTATATATTTTATGTATTTAATTTATGTACATGTTAAGCAATATTTTTTCCACTAATAAACAAAAATAAAGAAACAACCATATGTATAAAAATTAGATGTCATTAAAAATAATACAGATTTGAAATTATGAAAACATGTTATGTAAATGCCCTTATACAACAACATGATTGCGGATGAAATCTGATACAAAAAAGCCCTAGTGAAGCAGCAGTATTCACTATTGAATTACTTTTTTATAAAAAAAACTGGAGAAGTATAGCTAATACATATTTCATACCCTAATTATATTATAAAAATGTTACATAAAAATATTTTATAAAAATATGATACAAAAATATACTTTTAATTCAATTAATTAATTAATAAGACATAATAACTTTTTTTTATTCTTAAAACGATTGAGAAGTATTTGAAATGGTCAAGCTGAAAGGAAAATAAAAATTTGTTAATTTAAATTTTGACTATCACTTTGTATGTACTTTCTATCAGTGTACTAATAATATAAGCTTTTGGAACTCATCACTTATGTAATATTTGTAATGCAGTATGTTATGTTAAAGATAATACTAAACTATTACGAGTATAATTTTAAAGGAATATTTGCTTCTGACTTAGAAATCTTAAAAATTTTACATAGTGATTATAAATAAAAATACAAACTAGTAACATTTCAATTGTTGAAAGTGATTAAAATGAAATATTGAATTAGAAAGAACATGTGTAAGATCTCAACGTAAACACATTACAAAGTATAAAATTAGTACAATTTGTTATCTTGAATTAAAAAAATACAACATTTAAACTCATAGTTTCTGACTTATTGAGACAATTTATTGTAGATTATAATATTAATACCTGTTTTGTATCTATTATCTAACCCATTAGTACTCTGTAGTAATATTGTGTCAAAGGGAATTAATTGTTAATCTAACATTCCTTGAATCAATGAATCAAGAATGCTAAAATCTACTGATTGATTTTATTTACTGATAATGGAGCTATGTCAATTTTAGTCTGGACAAAAAATATTTCATATCAGTAGGTACACGTAGGAATTATAAATAATGTAAACTATAGATATACAGAATACAAAATATAACTGAAGAAGTTGGTTAAAAAGAAATTATTTTTATAAATAAATAAATTCATTTTTAAAACCATTAGAAATATACCAGCAGAATAAACACAAATATTGCTTAAAACAAAGATTTCTTATATAAATAACACTAACCATTCATATATTATAATTTAAGTGGGTATTCATAATATAATGTTTTAAGATTAAAAATAATTCAACAGATCATATGCAGGAAATGCTCTTGTTTTTATTAAATAAACAGGTGTTTCATTTGTTCTATTTATATAGGAAGGCTTTGTACTTGAACTATGGTCCTAAGAATCCATTTGTTCATAAATACACAAAGTTTCGTAAGATCTTTTGTATAAGAACCTGATACTAAATGTTATTTGACCTTCGTTCAATACGAACACTATTCAAGATGGCTTGGAAGAAGAAAGAAAGGTACCATGCTTATGTTGTTTTTCCTAGCTCAAGGTTGATAAGATGTTTCAATTAGTAACAAGTACGGTCAATGTGTAAAATTTTGAATGCGCAATAAGTCCTCACCTGATATTTATCCCTCAGATCACGCACTCAGCACTGATATCCAAGTATCAAAGTTAAAAAAGTGCAAAATAATCACTTGAAAACACTACATGTAATTTTCTTATCACCAAAAAAAGCAACACCATCGGACGGAACAACAAGAGAAAACATACCACAAAATGTAAGTGAAACGGATAATAACAAAACAGTATGAGAAAAAGAGATAAAATATGTTTGACATTTAAAGCATAGACAAAATCAGCTGTTGACATGGACTAGATAGAGTTTATCACAGATTTACGAAATTTATAGCTTTATTTTTTTAAGTGGTAGTGCCATGCTTGTCACCTTCGGGTAGCAGCCGAATGGGCCGGCCGCGGCACGCCCCGTATACTACCACTCTCTCACAGAAGACCGACGTGAAGTTGCAACTATGCTGGCTGTCGCGTTTCGTCCGGTTCCTCCCTCTTCCCACCCTCCCTCTTACCTCCCTCCTCCCTCTTACCTCCCTCCTCCCTCTTCCCTCCCTCCCTCACCCGTCCTCTCTCCCTCCTCCCTTTCCTGAAAGTTCGGCAACGCATCTGCAAGTTGTCAATGGGCGGAGTTGATCACTTCCCATCAGGTGAGCCTCCTGCCCGTTTGCCCCCTTTTTACCATTAAAAAAAATGTGTAAAATTGTAAAATACAAATAATATAAGTATTACAATAGCTCTTTACCTCATAAAAGATAGCTTGTTCTCTACGACAGCTGTCAGTAAAATCACGCCTATGAAGTCTTGAATTTCGTATTAGTACAGGCAGTACCTGTCAATGTTATACTTTATGGGATTGCCAACCTAATTAGTGATGGGCCATGATTCATCGCAACCACAGACTATAAACTGTCGATATTTCAAATAAAACTTAATTTTAAATTAGATAATCTTTCTTTTTAATTTTATTGTATATTTTAATATCATAACATTATTTATATTTGTACATACTTGGTCTAAAACAATAGTGAGTAAATAAAATCCCATTTCTCACCTACTCATGCCACATTCCATCCGTCAACGTCCCATACTTGGGTTTCGGAAGTAGCTGGAGTCCCATTTAATAACATTTGCGAACAAGAGTTTATAATAAATTTACAAGATTGTTCTAGCGATTCAGATACTGATTCGGATATGGTTTAGGAGAATAAATACATTTTTATTAATATATTCGTTTAATTTAGTATTTAAATTAAACCCAATTATGTTACATTAGCATCGATAAAAGTAAGAAACGTCGATAACTTCTATCGACTTTTTTTTTTATCCTGACAACCCTAGGAATGTCAGTTTGACATATGTCGCAGAGATCATGAGGTATAAGACTCTAAGAATCTATGTTACCGACCAATCTCCTTTGTGTCTTCTCCATTCTACGTGACATTGGCGAAATAATCTGTGCTCAACTGGCACGCTTTGAAGCCATTAACAAGAGAATTGAATTGAATTGAAGACTCTAAGAAGTATTATCCCACGATTAGCAGTGGCAAGTGCAGCTATGTCAATCGGTCTGTTTATATTATGATCCTAATGTTTTTGAAGAGTCTTTCGCTGACAAATAGCTAAACTAAGAAGTATTTCAAACTACTCTTATTTATAGAAATGAATTGGCATTCCACTAACAAACTTAACTAAATCAAAGTTGAGTCGCTACTTTTAACGAACTAAAAAATTGTAAGGATTTGATACGGACTTCTTCATAGTCTCTCGTCTACGGAACTCTAAAATACCTTAAATGAACATGAATGCTGACTTACTAATTACAATACAATTACTACTGAGTTATCAAAGCAATTTTCAAGTCGATACGTTCCTGATAATAATAATCAAAAACCCAACGACCGCGCATTTCCGACTTCAATTAAAGTTAGTACCGGTACTGATAGTCAGCTCATTTTGTTCTTAATAAAAATAGCTGATAGCATTCAACGGAAATTATATAGTTTCGTTTCAGTAATGAAAGAGTTTTTAATTTAAATCAATTGTTTTAAATATTATTAATTAATTTTATATTATAATAAAATAAAATTATACCAAGAGTAATATTAGAGCCAAGTTTATTATTCGTCTATGGTACTAGTTCACACACAAATCATGTGTTATCTGTGTTTGAACCAAAGACAATGTAAAATGTAGGTAATAAAAAAAAATAATTTTGGATGTCAAATTTAATTCAACAACTTTCTGTTTCTACTTTCTAGTTACCTACGAAATTTCCAAACAGTGGTCAATAATAATAGTACGTAGATTTAATTACTTATGATTTACTTCTGGTTATTTTAAAATAAATAATTAATTTAGAAATATTAGTGTCCGTGTGTCAGTGTTTATGATGTACATATAATTTTTCCTAACTTCTATAACCTTTCGTCATTGTGAAAAATTAGTAGCTAATGTTAGTAGTTAGTGATTAAAAAATAATAAACCCCGACAAAATAAGCATGGCAAAGGAAGAAGACGACGACAATTTGCCCGATAAGGACGCAGCTAAGGAGTTCTATGCAAAATATGAGCCAAAAGAAATTATTGGGAGGTATGTGGATATAAGATGTTGATATTTTTATATATAGTGCTTATTACGAAGTACCTAACTACTGAATTTGTGTTGTTGCCAAATTTGTTATTCAGGTACCAAAATTATCGTGACGTTTTTAGGTTTTCAAAACAGGTTATACCTAAATTTTGTAAGTCTTCAGTGACCTTGGCAAATCTAAATAGACAGTGACTTACGCGATCAATAGATATGCAAACATTTGTAAAAACTATGAATGTGATAATATAAAATATAGTTTTATCCTTTATAATATAGTGCTAACATCCTGAATTTTAATGACACAGTATTATATTGGATGTTTTATACACATTTATCTAATGTTTATATAAATAAGTCAGTTATAAAAATTGTTTGTAACTTTAGAGGTATAAGTTCCACTGTTAGAAGATGTATAGAAAAGGAAACAGGCAAAGAGTATGCAGCAAAAATTATAGATCTCAGCCAAGAGTCTCAAGATGGAGTAGACACTCATATAATGCGGGATGCCACTCGACAGGAGATCAGCATACTGCGGATGGTTGCTGGACATCCATATATTAGTGAGTGAGTTACTATAATATCAAAAACTGAGAAAATAAATTTTTAAATTACAAAATTAGGGCTTTGTTTTTGATGACATTTTAATGTTGTAATTTAAAAAGTTTAAAAAACTAAATAATACCCTGATACAGCTGAAGGTAAATAGTATCCTTTACTAACTTAAACTTGATAATTATTTTCAGTTGAACTTCAAGATGTATTTGAATCAGAAACATTCATATTCTTGGTTTTTGAGTTGTGCAAGAATGGAGAACTTTTTGACTACCTTACATCAGTTGTGACGCTATCTGAGAAAAAAACTAGATATATTATGAGGTAAGGAAATAAGAATAAATTATTATATAGTTAACAATTTAAGAATTGTATGTATTTAAAACACATAAAGATTAGAGTATCTAGTAGAAAACTAAAAATAAACTCTGAAATATAATGTCAAAAGCAGGGACCATCCAATTCATAATGATTACAATTGTATATCTATTTTATAGTCTTACTTATAGATTATAATATTAATAGTTATATGATAATATATAGTGGTATATTAAAATAATGAATTTAATAAATGTGCCTAATTAAAGCATTTATTTTGAAAGAAATATTAGGCATTTAATGAAGCAATATAATGATAATCCAATAAAAAAGTATTATTATATGCTGATATAGCCTCAATAATGTCGTAGATTGACACATATGTGTATATAAATACTTTTATTTTCATGCCTTATTTTATATAGAAACATGTATGAATATTTTGCAATTCTAATATTATAACATGCATATTAGGTTGACTAGCGACTCACCCTCCTCTGTTCAGGATGGACCTAGATACATTTTAATAGTTACTACAGATATATCTCAGATATGATATATTTTACCACACTAATAAGAGTCCTCCTATATGACCTGGACTAACAGCAATCATCATAACCCATAAAATTATGTCCGAATAGTTTTCTTGTGATGGAGTCACAGACTGACAGACAGACGGAAATTCTAAAAAGTATAGATTTGGTCTCTGTAACAATAATAGTGACTATTTCATTTAGATCTTTGAACAAATATTTAATGTACAGATTTGACTCTTTTAGATTTTTATTATATTATGTATAGATTTGATAACCTATGATCCAAATCCTGAATCTGGTCAGGCAAGTTATTATGTTTTAATCTAGGGTTTCTTACATAATTATTATTTGTCATATTGGGAGAATTTATGATTTTTTATTCTTGCTTATTTATAATTTATTGCATAAACCTGCAGTGTAATATGTAAACTATCAATTGAGTACCTGTAATGATAAAAAAGACAACAACATTTAAACTATATATACGACTAGCATTTTTCACGGCTTCGCACGCGTTCTAAAGACCGGAAACCAAATTCTTATTGATTCACCCGGTATAGTATCACGCAGAATTAACGCCCACCCTTCCTGTTTTATTTATTATCATTTTTCATTGATGCTCCGCTCCTATTAGTCGTAGCGTGAAATAATGTAGCCTATAGCCCTCCTTGATAAACGGACTATCCAACACAAAAAGAATTTTTCAAATCGATTATTGAACCAGTACTTTTTGAGATTAGCGCGTTCAACCAAACAAAAAAACAAACAAACTCTTCAGCTTTATAATATTAGTATAGATATAAACCTCTTAAAGTTGCGTATATTAACGATGTTAATTTTCGAATGAACTTTTTGAGTACTGAACCCTAAAAATTAGCAAAAATAAAAAAATAACACGTCCAACTCAACATACTAAACAGTACTTCGGATGATAAACGTATTTTGAATCAAAAGTCAACCAATACATCGTAAAATTCGTCGGAATTGACGTCATTATATTATTTTAACATTGACACCCTCTAATCATATTAGCACGAGTAATTATTTCTTGATAAAATAATTCTCAAGGCGACAATACCGACTGAATTTGAACGTGTATTAATATTACCTACCTAGATACAACTGACTAGCAGTTCTAAAGACCGGAAATCATTTTTTTCTGAGTCGCGCGGTATGGTACGCCCGTCCTTCCCGTTTTTGCAAAATTTTTCATCAATGCTCCGCTCCTATTGGTCAGAGCGCGATATAATATAGCCTATAGCCTTCCTCAATAAACGGACTATCCAACACAAAAAATATTTTTTCAATTCGGACCAGTAGTTTCTGAGATTAGCGCGTTCAACCAAACAAAGAAACAAACAGTCATTAGCTTTATAATATTAGTATAGATTAAACTTCCAGTTAAATAATATCGATTAGTTAACGATTATATAAACGTTATAAGTATGTATTGTCATTAGAAATTGAAATATTACCGCCAACCAGCGCTATATTTATCAAATGGTCTCAAAGAGACGCGAACTTGTGACCGCTCGCACAGCAATTAGGGTCTTATTCATTACAAATTGAGCTTAACGGAAACTCACCTGCCTTATGTGGTAGAATCATTTACGCACTAACGACCTAAGTACAACATGGTTACGGGAGAGACAGTCAGAGACCGTTATTGCTGTAAAGCATTGGAAACGTCGGGAACCAAATATTAAAATATATCCACGATAAAATCAGAAAAGGTAGTTTCAATATAATGTCGAATATTCGCGTAAATCTAAGAAAGTATTGATAATAGTGTAATATTATAAGTATCTCTAGTTTTCACGTCCCGTGTGTTACATTTAGGGGATTTTATTTATTTATATATTTAATTCGTATTTAGAAAAAGATACAAAAATACTCCTTAAACTAATAATAATTATAATGTAACAAAACATAGGCAAATGGACTGTTGAGACGCACGCACTAGGTTACCCTGTGTCGCGTACGTCTAACCTTCCATAGGAACCTCTTATCTAATTTAAGACAAAGCTTAAGGTGATAACTGATAAGTATTATAATGGAAATACATATAATAATAACATTGATATTAATAAATTTTAAATTACAAAGAATTTTAATTATATACATAAGACTTTTATATCTATGTAGCAAGTAGTAGTTATCCAATACGTCTTGAAACAAAACAATAAGTTACAGACTCTGAATATGAACTATGCATAAACGAAGACACGCGCAGATTCTCAACAAGTGTAGACCAGTTGTAGGCTTACACGGTGGTGTGCACTTGTAGCAAAATTTGTGCTTATTTAAAATTGTTTTTTTTTTAATCAAAATGGCTGACAGTTTCGTCTTTTTAAGAAATAATACGCGAATAAGTGATGAAGCTCTTAACAATTTTTTCGCATTTATTAAGTGAAGTATTTTATTTTTCATGTAATTATAATTATATTCTGAGTCCAATATGATTTTTTTGGAAAATCTAATTGTCTATTACAATTTTCATTATTAGGAATACAGGCCGAAGTTTTTAGAATGTTTGTCTGTCAGTGACAGATTTTTGATAAAATTTAGTATGATAATAGCTGGTTATCCGGGTAGGGTACTTTTTACTATGGTGAAACTTCTCACCTCTTAAGTTATCTATAGTAACAGTTAAAAGTAATAAGCTATTTATATTAATAAGTAAGATATAATAAATGTTATAAATGTAAGTGAAGCAAAATTGTGAGAATATATCATTCACTGTTTTTTTTTGTATAATTACGATGGCAAGTATTTGTTTTGCTATAAATATTTAATTAAGAACTAGTTATTATATTTAAACTACTACTTGTGTTTGTGATGTGTTTATTTCCGTATAATATACTATCAAATTTTTATAACAATATTCTTTTGATTTGTTTTTTTTATAGATTCTTTAGATACCTAGTATTCTTTTGTATAAATGGAAGTATAAAAAAAACCTTTTTTAAACGCAAAATTTCTCAATAATGAGATATTTTCCCGCAGTAAAAAGTTATTGTATGTCCTATACGTTGACCCAGATAATCAACTATCATCATACCAAATGTCACCAAAATCTGTCCATCAGTTTTCTCATGATGTCCAAACTTGAATGATCAAATTAAAAAAAAAATACCAATTTAGGTTCGACTCGAAATTGCATAGATGACGGGTGTTATAATTTTTTTTTTTTTTTACAGACAAGTGTTAGAAGGCGTAAGATTTATCCATAGCAAAAGCATCGTACATCGCGACCTCAAACCCGAGAATATTTTACTGGACGACCAACTTAATGTTAAGATCACGGACTTCGGCTTTGCCAAGGTGCTGAAAGATGGAGAAAAATTGTTCGGTGAGAAAATACCTTTTTATATATTTTCGTTTTTTTGGAAAAAAATATTTTAAATACGCACTAAAATTGTAAAATCACTATTGTATTGATGTTTATTTTTATATTTAATGAAAATGAAGTGTCTGTTTTTTATTTCTAAGTAACAGCTTTTCACTAAACGCATATGAAATTATATTCGTTACTTACAACAAAAAACCAAACTTAAAAAATTTTGTCTTTCTGTCTGCCTGTCAGTCTGTTTGTCTATTTTTTCCGGCTAATCTGTGGAACGGCTGGACCGATTTTTATTCTTTAAATAAAAGAAAATGATTTTGGAAACTCGATATTTCTTTGTCCTGATATTTACTACTAATTAAGAGATTTGCATCAAAATTGATTCTATAACCTTATGTATTAAAAAATATTTAATGTACTAACATTATATGCAATTAAAAACGTTCGGATAACGTATTGTAGTCATACTACAGTAAAGTTCATGCTTAGTTGCCTCCACACAACGTTGTTACTTATGTTACCTTCATATTGAATTTCAAACAAGCTTTTGTATCTAACTTCGCATGTTGAAGTATAATTAAAAATGGTGGTAATTCGTAAATTATTAAGTTAATTACACAAAAGTAATTAAATAACTCGATTATCAATTCACAGCATCAAATTATAGTTAAATGTCTTCATTTTGAAGGACGTAAGTACAACAGATAAAAAATGCCTGTAGTTTTGTAAGTAAGTAAGTTGGTAATAAAATTAATGTAGATTAGAAAAAAATAGGTTTATGGCTTCACTCTCTATTAATCCAGCCAAATCTGGTTACTATTTTTCTAGAAGAGTCGGTAAATAGTTATCTCAATTATTAATACGACATATAAATAAATTTATTCTCGCACCTCTAATATTTTCATCTGCGAATACTTTCTAACATGATTAGCACTTGCATATGAAGGAAAACATCGTCTAAGACTCGCACTTTGCTAGGGTATTGGACTATTGTCTGTTGACTGTTCCCCATATTAAAGGGAGGTCCGTGCCCACCAGTAGAAAGTAAAAAAGGGCTGTTTCTATTGCATACTGTTTACTGACCGTTAAAATGTACGTAAACCTGTAATTTAAATCCATGCGAAGCGAGGGTGAGTTCAGAGGGTGTCAGATAAAGATAATATATAAGAGTAATATTTTTGTCAATTTCAGAACTATGCGGGACACCAGGTTACTTGGCGCCCGAAACCCTGAAGGCGAATATGTTCGACGACGCGCCCGGATACGGCAAGGAGGTTGACATGTGAGTTAAAAATGTTTGATGAAACGCGTGTCGCAGTTTGTAGTGACCCTACTTGCTGCGCCAGTGGTCGCGGGTTCGAGTCCCGCTGGGGGCATACATTTGTTGAGCACGAATGTTTGTACTCCAGTCATGGATGTTTATATTTATAATATGTATGTATTTAAACTTATATAATATGTGTAGTATATCAACCATCTAGTATCCATAACACAAGGCTCGTACCTTACCGTGGAACTAGATAGTGCTGTGTGTAAATGTCCCAACATATTTATTGATAATTTATTTAGTTACTTTGAAAAAGGTTAAAGGATATATATACTCAATTCGATTCTGGTTTTCAAAATCCACCTCATGTATAGGGGATATTTTTTACTTGTGTATGTTTTGTAGTAAAAAAATATCTAAGTAGGTAATAGTTTATCATCTTTACTTTCTAAATCAGTTCCATTAAAATCGGGCCAGCCATTTTATTTGAGTCTATTTTTTCGTATGAATATCATCCAATATTACAAATTGTGCATTTTTATGTAATTTTCTTTGTTTTATTTTTTAAATTCTATTTTTTATTTTTTTGTATATCTACCTCATAAGTAAAATTATATAAATTATATGAATTATAACTTTAAGTATGAAGAAGTTATTTAATAACATTCCAATCTACAAATTTGACCTAATTTTATTTACGAAACCTACCTGTTGATAAAATCTTCACGATTATAATAAATACCAAAACTATATTTCTAGGTTAAAATACGCATAATTTGTATTACAGTTGGGCGTGCGGAGTTATCATGTTCACATTGTAAGTAAATTTTATGTATATATTCTAGATATATTATAAATTTAGTCAGTCTGTTACGATTTTGATGAAACTTTAAGTATATAGTGTATTCATCAGAATTAAACATACGCTAAGAACTAGTGACTTACTCTCGCATTGCACGAATACGTCCCTAGGACGATTTTATCATAATTTCATATTTTTTTTTGCGCGTAATTCTATACCTCTTTTGTTTTTTTTTTTTGTTTTTTTGTTTATAATAACCTAAGGTACTCCTTATAATATTAGCTATCTGTAAGGGAAATTCCCGTCAATCGATCCCGCCGTTTCAATGATTTAAGCTGGATCAAATACCGGAAAAGCAGATAGACAAAAAATTAAAAAAAATATGTAAAAAGCTGTTATTTTGAATTAAATTGAAGAAACAAACAGTCACTTTTTTATTATATGAATATTTTTTTATTAATAATTTAAGTCTGCGAGTGAAGCCGCGGGAATTCGCTTGTTGTCCATACCATCTCTTATTCGCACTAAATATTGTTAATTTTATTTACTTATCATATTACTGTATGTTTTTGTAACGAGTTACTATTGCAGAATTAACGTGAAACGATTTTACCAATCGTGTTAGTTAAATGTGTTTTAATAGACGTTCGGTTAAATTAATTATTTAGTGGATTCGTATTATGCTATTAATAAAAATAGTTTTTTTTATACAATTGAGGTTTTAGTTTATATAATCACAATTTTATCACATACATAATATGTATACATACATATTATGTATATGAATTGTATATATTATATATTTTTATGTGTAATAGTGTATGTATATGTGTGTGGTGTTTGATCATTTGATTATAATTATTATTTAATCAATGTCGAAAAGCAGTGTTGCCATTTTTGTAATCGACGATATACCCTGACAGAAGGTAATAGTTGCCAGTCTATACATACAATATATTGGTCAATTTATCAATTACTAGCAATACGTGCGCCTTCGCCCGGGTTCATTTTTTAATCGCTACTAAACTTTATTCGATCACTTGCTGGGTTGAAAATTCTCCAAAGTTACTCCAGCTTTAATATACTCTTGAGCCATGCGGCTACCTATTTCATATATTGGTATTATTTATGTGCGGCGTGCACTCCTCCTCTCCAGTTATTGTAGTTTTAGTAGGGATCCTTATTTTTTCTTGCAATTAAAATAGCCTATATTAATCAGTGATAATGTAGCATTCAAATGGTGAAAGAATTTTTAAAATTGGTCCAGTACTTTTTGAACCAATTCGTTACAAACATATTTACATACAAACCTTTCCTCTTTATAATATTAGTATAGATATTGTATCCATCCAAGCATCGTAACTTACGATGAAACTAGATGGTGCGGTGTGTTAATGCCCCAATATATTTGTTATATATATTATTTTTTTATTTATTCTAATTTTAGATTAGTAGGATGTCCGCCATTTTGGCATCGCAAGCAAATGGTGATGTTGCGTAATATAATGGAAGGGAAATACTCCTTCGCCAGTCCTGAATGGTCTGATATATCAGGTTTGTATACTTCACTTGTCTATGTTACTTTTATTTTCTATTTTATATATATAAGTTTGTACACATTCTGTAGCACGGTCTATTATGTACAGTTCTCGAGGCATAAGCTCAGGTTTGCATTTGTGTGAGTGCAGTGTACGGATAGGCACGACGATACGGATAAACGTTGCGAGATTGGTTTACCAGTTTTTTAACCTGTTTCACCTGGTTTTTTTATTTTATTATACTTACTAGCTTATGCGAATAAAATAGAGATATAAAATCCCAGACTAAAGAATTATATAGATTATAGATGATAAATATTGAAGATAAATGTCAAAGCCAAATGTCAAAGTCACTTGTAGTTTGTTTATTTTTTTTCTATTTTTATTTATCAGTGAATATTCTTTTTATATTTGCATTTTGTTTTATAACATTATAAGTACATATTTTAATTGAAATAACTTTTATTTAATTTCATATTAATTTCTATGAGACTGCTTATATAATTCGTTAGTTTGAGTTTACCAATAATTTCAGCTACTTTAATTATATAATTTTTAAACGTAAATAATAAAAATGTCAATTACGTTTGTAGAAGATCCAAAGGATCTGATAAGACGACTGCTAGTCGTTGAACCGAACGAAAGAATCCATCTAGAGCACGCTTTGCTACATCCATTCTTCCATACAGTGGTGAGTGATCTCTTTGTGTTCTATGACGCCCTGGTACTTTTGTGCGAATTATCTCACAACTTAGCTTTTACCATAAACTTTAGAATGGACTGAGCGTTTCATTGACAGCTGTCAGTTAAGAAGTGGTGGAAAGGTGCGATAGAGACAAAATGAATTTGCAGCCAGAATCTTCTATATTAATTGAAGAATTATAACTTTTTAATATTGTATTATAATAATTTTCAATATTATTATAATTTTTTTTACTAATCCAACTTGGGATAAAAGATTTAAGAGGCATGGCAACACGTTTTCTCTCTTTCTACAGAGTGGTATTTTTCATGAAATTACTCAGTCCATTCTCTACGTCTATGGTGTTTACAAAACAAGTTAAAAAAATCATTTTTTAAATTTTTTTTGCCACTAGAATGTATTAGAAATATTTTTTTTAATGAATGACGTCGCAATTTTACGTAACGTCATTTCTTTTCTGCATTTTTTCGGTTTCTATTATTTTTTCTAGCAATTCTTATTAACGCTTACGAACCTTCCTATAATCTTTGAATTTCAATATGCTTTTGTCAATAATAGGTACATACACAATATCGGTGTATGAAAGTAGAGCTTATGCCTTCACTGAAATACACTTTTAAATTTATTTTTCTTTTCAAAGCATGTCACGTTGAAGCGAAAATAAATTATTACAAGTATTTTTTATTAAAATAAACATAATTATTTCTTAATGGAATAATCTGTTATTATAGTATAATTTATTTTTTTAATTACAATCAATAAAAAATATTTTTACTATCACTTTTTTTCAAATATTTGACTATAATATGTACAATGACGTATAACTTGGTTTATTTTCGCTCTAATGGCACGTTTATGTTTATGATGATTTTGTTAGCTGTGGGACCAAGACATGACGCCAATCAAGAAGTCCTTCTCCGGTACCAGCCGCAAAATGTCGAGGATCGATCAACTGGCGATGGTAATGTTATGCAAGTGATTCCTTGCAATTAACACATACAAATAACACACTCACACATACATACATACATACATCGAAAATCTATGATAAATATATCAATACAATACACCTTTACTACTATGTTTGTATGTAGGTAGTAAAAGTCCGGGCGGCCCACTCCTCATCCCTCCGTCCCCCTCCCTCCCTCCTCCCTCCTACCTCCCTTTTCCCTCCCTCCTCCCTTTCCTGAAAGGCCGGCAACGCAAGCCCTGGCTTGCAGATGTCCATGGGCGGAGGTGATCACTTCCCAGCAAGTGAGCCTCCTGCCCGTTTGCCCCCTTTGTAAAAAAAAAATTGTGTAACATTAACTAATAGAATATTAACATATTATACCTGACGGATACAGGCTACATTTTATATTAATACTGAAAAAATCAATTTTAAATAATAATGTTTGCAAATCAAGTCAGACTATAATGAATTGAATAGCCGCTCTTTTTGCACTAGCCAAATTGTTACCTGTATTAAAAAAAGGTATATAATTAGTTACTAATAAAATATTTAAGAATATTGTACACTATAATTTAATTTATCTGTATATTAACACTAGCAACTACAGAAAATTTTCAATTTATATACATAATTAGATACATATAAAAAACATAATTAATACGCTTATTTACATAGTACATATACAAAAATAACGCATTTTACACATTACAACTTTAAAATGCTTTATGTAGTGCATAGAATGAGTGTTGCATGTGCATGAAATAGCAATAAATATTACATTATTAATCATTTACTTTTGTACTATAACTATCTACCATTGTTAAATGAAGCATCTCAGACTAAAGACTTACATAGATGGAGTCCCCCAAAAATATAATATTAGAAGTAAAAAAAATAGTAGCATGACTATTTCGATTTAATATTGTTACCGAATATTTTTTTGAAAAGAGCAACTGTTGAGTTTCTCGCCGGTCCTTCTCAGCAGAACAGCTTTCCGAGCCGGTGGAAGATAACTCACAGACTTACAGACCTGACATTTAATTTTAATAATATAAAAATGACGATTTAAAAGAACTTGTAAAAGTATATTTGAATAAAGAATAATTTGATTTGATTTCTGTTTATGCTACTGTTCTCGATTTTCTCACAAAGATAAAAAAATGACAGTCAGTGATTTTAATTTTTGGGAAGAAAAAAATCTCAATTTTCTTTCATTTTTTTTAAGTATTACTTCACCCTGAAAGAGAATAAGTATAGTATTAGCTTATTCGTTTTTTTTTTCTTTATTATGTATTTATTAATATTATATTATTTTAAAACATATTTGGCCTCATGTTTAGTTCTATGACACTCTTGTCTATATGATTCTGTAGTCTGAGTGAAACATAATCTATAATATATGTATATAAGTATATGAAAGTTTAAAAAATATATCTTTTTGTCTTTGGTGATAGGCTACTCTAGATCTTACATTGTATTTATCATATAATATATTAGGTATATAATAATAAATTACATAGTTATTAGTACTAGTTCACTGAATATTATTAATTTTGTATAGTAAAACTACTTGATTTACTGTAGAACTATATCTAATTTATATAGAATATTAGGTTGCCACGTGGAGTTTTACGTAAAACAGTGATAACAATAGTTCCATCTTGATATGCTTCTGTGATTCAGATTCTTTACAAATTAGTATTTATTGACCAAGCAAAGCTTTTCTGCTTAAAGTCTGGAAAAAATTGCTTTGGTCGTCAATTTGTGGAGGTTAGCCCCCCCCTCCCTTTGATAAACAGGATTTATCACTAGTTTTTTATCGTTGGGGAATTTTTATGGGTGTCTGTAAAAAGAGGACAAAAAGGCTTCTGGTTATCACCGCCGTATGATTATGTTATTTGTTTATTTGAAATTCAGTACTTTAAATACTTTAAGATTTTCTCTTAAAAAGACATTGTTCTCGTTTGGTCTACTGATAGTATACTACTATTGTAGCTATTGGGTGTGGTGTCGAGGTCGGCTAGCTACATCGACCAGTTTTGATCCATTGCTCTAGTACTACTTCTAACTACTGGTATATAATTGAGAATTAGGGTGGCGCAAAAAGCAGACAACTTTTTTTTTGAGTCTCGGGTGCAAAAACGTTAAGTAGTTTATTTATTTTTCTATAAAATTAAAAAAAAATAAAATTCGATTTTAGATGATTTTTGAAATTTCAAAAATTTTGAGCGACCTCTTAAATTTTTTTTTATAACATCAAATCCTAAAATTTTTTCACACGAGACTTAAAAAAAAGTACCTAGTCGGTTTTTTTGCGGCACCCCACTGAGAATATTGGTGCTTAGGCAATTAAGTCTGGCGGGTTCAACGCGCGCGCGAAGCTGCGGCTCGCGCTAGTAGCGGTACGCGCGGCTGTGCGTCTGCGTCACTTACCGCACACCGCCACGCGTGCCATAGCGCTAGCCGACGCCGCGCTCGACCCCTACACCATGCGCGCGCTGCGGAAGGTAGGCAGTAGTAGTTCTCGAGACATAAGCTCAGCTTTGCATTTGTGTGAGTGATAGCCTAGCGGTAACGCGCTCGCTTGCATAACCGAGTGATGCGGGTTCAAATCCGGGTCTCGCACCTCTGATATTTTCATGTGCGAATCATTTACATCATGATTACCACTTGTCTTACGGTGAAGGAAAACATCGTGAGCAAACCTGCGAGAAACCTAGCAAGTTTTCAAAAGACATGTGAAGTCCGCCAACACGCACTAGGCCAGCGCGGTGGACTATGGCCTGATCCCCCTCGTACTGAGGGAGGCCCAGCAGTGGGACGTTAAAAAGGGCTGATGATGATGATGATGATGATGATGATGATGATGATGATGATGATGATGATGATGATGAGTGATAGCTAAAAGCCAATAGCCGCGCATCAAAAACCAGTTAGAACGGGTTTAAACCAAGCTCGCAACGCGCTACGCCTTCAGCTGTACCTATCCGTACATTGCACGCACACAAATGCAAAGCTTAGCTTACGGCGCGAGGACTGTAGTAGTAGTAGCCTCCCACCATTTCTAACAGGATTTTGAAAAACTTCGTGAAGAAACCTGCATGTCCGGGAAACCCAGTAAGTTTTCGATAGAGAAGCCAGCGTGGTGGACTATGGCCTGATATCTTCGTATAGAAGGGAAGCCCGTACCCAGCAGTTGAATATTAAAAAGGGCTGCTTACATCCAATAATATAGCCTCTCGACCGATTGGCGGCCAATCTCATTGAGTGTAGCGAATTGTGCGAGATATAGTATATTGCAGCGCGTTTAAGTGCAGACAAAGTGCACACAACTGCCATATAGGTGGGAAGAATACTTTACGCGACCAGTGAGAGTTAGGCGCGGGACCGACGTTATACATAAGTGCCGAGCCACGGGGGTGCCCAACTTCAGACTGTTACTGGGGCTTACTGAACAGAAAAACTCATTTACTAAACTTGGCACGATGTTGGAAAATCGTTGTTTCACTCCCATGTCGGTCCTGCGCCTAATATATATATCTAGAATATCGAGTTCGGATCCTATCGAAGTATTAAATATATCCCTTTAAATAAGTTATATGTCTTAAAGATTTAAATTTAATTCATTGCATTATACATTACATACGTCTTACATTTTTTGTTGTTCACCGTTGAGACGTCTAGAACCTTGAATTTTTAATTGCTGTTTTCAAAACGTCGCGAATCAAAAATCTGAAAAGTACTATTTAAATTAAGTAAAATATTTTTAACATCTCTTCAAATACCAAACCAACGATTAATGACGACGCGTTTGGCGCAGTTTGTAGTGACCCTACTTTATTGGCCCAGCGGTCGCGGGTTCGAGTCCCGTTGGGGGCATTCATTTGTTAAACTCGAATGTTTGTACTCCAGTCATGGGTGTTTATATTTATTGTATTATGTATGTATTTAAACTAGACTTATGTATGTAATTAAGACTATACATAAAGGAAGATTATACTCATACAGTATTGAAAAGAAGGAAAGAGTTGCAGGAAGAATACAGAAGTAGAAAACAAAAGGGTGAAAAAATTATATTGAGAAGAGACAAAATAGTTACATTAAATACAAAGCAAACGCAAGAAAGTAATTTATACCCAAAGGATAGCAACCACACAAAAAACACTTACAAAAGAAAACCTATTTTTTCCCCGGAAACATAACTTTCACCAAATAAAAATAAATTAAAAACAGCAAAAAAGAATAAAATTACAGATTATAATAAACAATAGCATTATATTTAGTATCTCCATCTTCTTCGAATTTACATAATTAGTAACTAAAACATGCCCCTCTCAATACACAACCATATTGAAAAAATACAGAGTCACAAACAAAATCGAATAACTCTCCCAATACGGCTAGTCCCCGTGGGAGCAGTAGACCACCACCCTCCATCCAAATCAAAAACTACATATTGAATTAGAAAAAATTACGTACCTACCTATAATATACAAAAAAAAAATATGATCTTAAAACATGTGAAATAAAATATATTTAGCTTGTCGGAAATACAATTAGAAGGAACTATAAATAAATAATAATGGATATGAAAACAAGGACCGACAGCAGTGAAAGCGGATGGAGGAGGCCTGTACCCGGAAACGGGTTTCCAAGAGACAATATTTTACATTTTATTTATTGTAATATCATAATTTTTATTATATGCAAATTACAAAAAAAATGTTAAAAAAATATAATATTTATAAATAATAAAAAAAAAATACTTAGAATAGAATAAAACAAAAATATAATAAAAGTGTACTTAAATGAAAAATAATAATAAAAAAAAAGAAAAAAAAAGAAAAAAAAAAGAAAAAAAAAAGTTTATTATATTTTTTAATTAAAAATATATAGTTATATATTAGATATCATAATATTATGTCACAATAATTGTATCAATTACTTTATAATAACAATCATATTATATTTTGTAAATTATTATTTAGTCTTTTTGATTATGATTATTATTACTGTAAATATGAATTATTCAAAAATCTGTAATGAATTATTTTGTTCTCTTGGAAAAAATAAAGGCTTATGATGTATTTAAACTGATATATGTACTATATCAACTATCTGGTACAAGCTTCATATGTAGCTTACCACGGAACTAGATGGCGCTGTGTGTAATAATGTCCCAACATATTTATTTATTTTAAAATCCGAAAAAATAGTATAATTTAAAATAAGTAAAATATTTTTAACATCTCATCAATTACCAAACCAACGATTAATGGAATATAATTTATAATTAATTACGTAATGACAGGTGATCGACGGTTGCGCATTCCGCGTGTACGGCCATTGGGTTAAAAAGGGTGAAGGTCAGAATCGTGCGGCGCTCTTCGAGAACATGCCGAAGACGGAGTTGAAGAGCTTGTATGTCAGCAACTTGAGTCGATAGCCACTGTGCGTACGATGCGGGCTATCTCCTCGCCACACCTGCTGCCCTGGTACTTCGGTGAGTATTTAGGTGTGATTCGCAATGTAGCAAGCGACCAGTTTGTTAAGGTAATCTATACTAATATTATAAAGCTGAAGAATTTGTTTGTTTGTTTGGTTGAACGCGCTAATCCCAGGAACTACTGGTTCGATTGAAAAATTATTTTTGTGTTAGATAGTCCGTTTATCGAGAACGGCTATAGGCTATAATTATATCACGCTACGACCAATAGGAGCATCAAGAAAAATGTTGCAAAACAGGAAGAGCGTTAGTTCTGCGAGGTATCATACCTCGCGACTCAGAATTATTTTGATTTCCGGTCTTTAGAACGCGAAGCCGCGGGAAATGCTAGTGTTGTATAAAAGGTCAAAGAGAGGTCAATATAGTGTCCTCGTTGACCTTTCGAGTTTGGTATTTATTATTTTTTTTAACTAGCACACATGACCAGCTTCTCTGGGCCTAAGTAAAAATAATATAACGGTTTATATAATTTTCTAATAAAATTAAAGTAGCTTAATCGCTAGGCTACTACTGTCTAGATTTTTTTGTCTGTCTGTGTGTATGTGACTGATTCGCGACAAAACCACTGCACGTATTTTGATGAAATCTCTGATATTTTCATGTGCAAATCATTTCAATCATGATTACCACTTGTCTTACGGTGAAGGAAAACATCGTGATGAAACCTGCATGTGTGAGAAAACCTAGCAAGTTATCGAAAGACATGTCAAGACACGCACTAGGCCAGCGCGGTGGACTATGGCCTGATCCCCCTCGTACTGAGGGAGGCCCGTGCCCAGCAATGGAACGTTAAAAAGGGTTGATGATTATTAATTAAAAAAATCTATAAATATATAATAATATTTCTTTAATTTCTTATATGACAATGGTTGTATGTGAACAGGGATACCAGGGTAGCAGCATCACAGAAGACGTGTGTCAAGATCCCAGACGAACAAACGTGTGATTGTAGGTTAGTCGTAGTATTGGCCTCGTTTACGCCTGTACTGTAGTAACTCGTCCTCCATTTAATTTCCTATACACTCGAGGACCAAATGTAATTAGTTAATTAGTCAAATTAGTAGCAATAAATACAATAAATATTTAATTATATACAAAGATTTTTAAATGTAGTATTCAGATTATCTCATTAACGTAAGGCGTATATGTTAAATTATCTCTATCTCTATTCATTATATTATTATGGTTGTAGAGCGCCTTAGTAATCGCATGGGTATGTACAGTTCTCGAGGCATAAGCTCAGCTTTGCATTTGTGTGCGTGCAGTGTACGGATAGGCACGACTGAAGGCGTAGCGCGTTGCGAGTGGTTTAAACTGGTTTTAACTGGTTTTTGATGCGCGGCTATTGGCTTTTAGCTATCACTCACACGAATGCAAAGCTGAGCTTACGCCTCAAGAACTGTAGATGTGTAGTTTCAGTATATCTGAGTTGTTAAAATCGTTTTTATTACGGTTTTTTTAAACGATGTTTGAATAATGCTTAAATAAATGTTGCAATAGTGACACAAATATTTTGAACCTTTAAAGTATATATTTTTTTACTTTTTAATATATGCCTTTAACAATATTAAGTCTTGATTCTACTAAAAGAAGTTGTGGCTGTATATATACTGCCTTTAGCAGATTGGAAAGCAATTTTTGTTTTCCTCATGAGCCTTTTTGTGAATTTTATCATTAAGAATTGTAGTACAATTTGGTGCCGATTTAATTCAATGTAATATATGTATAGTACAAATATATATTATATAATATTATCATATAAAAGTAAATTTATATATATTATATATACTAATGTATTATTTGTATGAAAAGCCATTTTGATTTAAATGTAAAGCGACTCAACTTGGCTTATTCTAGTTTTAAAGTGACACAAAAACTGACACAATACATTAAACTGTATTTTAATGATTGTGTTGTATTTACAATAGCAAATGCCAAATTATCCTTATTATTGTCTATCTAAAGTTTCATCGAAATCGGTTAAATAAAATGACAATGTTACATCACACTATTTTTTATATATGTATGATTGAGAGTTCTACTGCAACAGGAAAATTCGTAAATAATAGTAGCAATAGAGTTTCACATATATGCCACAAATGTATAATTTTTATATAGTATATATAATGTATACATTGTAAATGAAACTTGCAATTGTCTTATGACTGGGATTTGTGTGATTAAATAAAGACGAAGGTTCACATTATAAATAAAATGGCAATAACGATATTCTCGTTATATTCGAATAGAATCGATTTTTAAACGGTTTTCTATCGATTTTTAACGAAAATTAAAATAGTAATATCGATATCAAGTTTTCATATCAGTAGTTCAATTTTTGTTTGTCTTTTCTATTAATTTTAAAATGAAGTCAAATTTTTTATAACTAGACAGCAGTTGTCAACATTTTTGCTTCATTTCGATTCTATAATAGTTTGATTTTCATATAATATTTACGGTTTACTCAAGTTTGCTGTATTGATTTATTTTATAGGAAAATAAAAATAAACTTGTATTTTGAATGAAGTGTTTTCTTTCAAACAATATATTTTTTATTGAATTCTATATTTTTAGAACTGTGTGTTGTTAAAAATTTGAATCAAAAAACTTTTTGTTGATAAAAATATGAGCGTCTTGTGTTATATATACAAAAGGAGTAAGAATTTCCTAAATTGTCGTAATTTATTTTTTCAAATAGTGAAGGTTTCTCTAACAAATTTTTGTCAGTATTCAGTTACATATACAGAGTGTTCATATTTTTTATGATTTACAAAAATGTCTACTGACTTAACTAGTACATATTTGCATTTATCGAATGTAAGTAATGAATATAGCTCCAATAGTTTCCGAGTAAAATGACTGACATATAAACAGACAGACATAACATCAAAAAGGAACCATAAAAAAACTCATAAGACATACCTAGTCGAGGCAGAATAAAAAAGTTGACAGTTTCACCTATGGAAAATTTAACAGTATTATCTAAGTCATACTAATTAGCAACATTTTACAAGGCTGTCCTAATTACTGATTAATGACAAACGCTCGGCGCAAGACGATTTCGTAACGAAATAGCTGTACGTATTAGATTAGACTTGTACTACGAGTAGCGACAGTTTACTATTGCATTTTGCAATAGTAAACTGTCTTTATAACAATATAAACTTCTTAATGAATGTATGTATGTTGCTGTATGTATGTAAGAGTGTTACACGCTGAAGTTGTTTTTATTATATTCTGCCGTAAAATCGTCATAATGCGTCGTAATTTACGCGGTTTCTATTTTTTATTAATTTTTGTCTGTCTTAATCTTAATAGCTACTAGCTCATCATATGGTTTGAAATGGTGTCTGGTTTTTTTCAAGTATGGTAGAGATACTAGGTTTACAGCCAATATTAATATGAGGATTTTAAATGGAGTTCGTAATATAATACTAATAATGAAGTTTGTTACATTTAATTTTATTAATTTATTTTGCATATAGTTCACGCTCCTTGTACCTGGAGGCCGATCGTCCCCTTACGATCACAAGGTCACTGTAATTATGTGATCATGCTATTGATTCGTACTATGTGGATTTCCTACTCAAGTAGTACTGTTTCTTCGACAAAAGATTTAACATTTAAAAGTTTTTCAAAGAAATTTATTATTCTTATAAACTTTTTTGTATTTCTGAACTTGAAGTTATCAGTAGAGCTAATACGGAATATTGTTTAGATAGAGACTCGATACAAAAAGTTCTAAAAATACTATAAATATTTTTGCTGCTTTACGTCAGCGATGATGCTGAGTGAAAATTAAAATGTACAACTTTTTATTCGGCGCGCAACGCGATGCAGTGAAAGTCGGCTCGAGTGGCACGTGCTGCCGCGCCCGCTCGGGAAAAGCGCCCCGCGTAAACAAAGCGCGCCGCGTCATCGCTTACATACTGCCAGCTCACCAACAGTTATTAACAGGTTTTATGCCGTTTTAACCTAAATGTATTGTCTAAACGTATCACGATGAACTAATGAAGAAGGTATATTAGAAATAAACGGAATTACCGATGTCATATCCGTACCGCTTAGATACAGTCGACAGTCGGTCGCTCGCCGCCGCGCCGCCGGCCGCACTGGCATCGATCGCGCACGCCCCGCGCCGCGTACTCCGCGCGCCGTGATTGGTCGAGCGCGGCGGCCACGTGACAGCCGCGTCGCGCCGCCATTGGTCGGCGAGCCGGCGGCCACGTGAGCGCCGACACGCGCGAGTCCAGTTGCGGCGTGACAGCGGGCGCGCTCGTACCGCGCGGCCGCCCGCGCTCCCGACATGAGCCTCCTCGACACGCTGCTCGAGGCGGCGCGCTTCATCGAGCTCCAGGAGCGGCGACTCCAAGCCGGTAAGTGCAGCGCCTCGGCCGCCCGCCCCGCGCCGCCCCGCCGCCCGCCCGCCCCTGACCTTGAGCGCCACGCGCCCCGCCCCACGTAAACAAAGGAAGCCCGAAATTCGCCGGTTACGAGCCGCTCGCTCGACTTGTGTTATGCCACGCAGTGATTATGTGATATAATAACCGTACGTCCGTCTGTACATAGTACACACGTAGCCCGCGACGTTCTCGACACGCCGATCTTCCTTTGTGCAAGTATTTCCTCGAGCGTGCTGCGTACTTTGGCGATGCACTAACTCAACGCTGCGCGTGCGATTGTAGCCTCTATTGCCCGTTCCTTGTAATGTGGGCAGAGGAGTCGCTATAGCTATTCTTCTGACTTGCGATGCGGATAGTTTTCTCTACGAGTAAAGTCCCGCGTGTACTTGTTAGCGGCCATTCTCCGACACGCACACGTACAGTATATTTGCGCGTCGAGTGAGCGGCTATTCGGCACGATTTGGGTGCCGAATATTTTGGTCTGTAATACTTACACGGCTGCGTTAGTACAGTGATGTTACACTAGTGTAGGGGCGGCGTGAGGCAGTGGTCGGCGCCCTCGAGTGCCGCGCGGGAGGACGGTCAGCTGATCGACTCGTGTAACGGCGCGGGGGCGGGAGGGACGAGGTAGACGAGGGGGTGAGGAGAGGGGGGTATCGATGTGCACACGCATCCTGTGACTGCCATTGCATCCTAACCGAGGTGCACGTAGGTTTTAAAATGTAAAAACTTAACAAAATCTGGCACAAGGTATGGTTGCGTAACCGTTGTGCGTCTGTACCTACCGTTAGGCGATGAACTCATGTTCTCGTTGCACTATCGCCTCTGATAAAAGCAAATGGCATAGGGTGCCCGATTCTTTTATCGTTTTTGATAGTGAACAATGAGTCCTTTGTGTTTCACATCACTTAGGTCACTAGAATAACAAGGATTATTGCTATATTTAAGATTCACATAGTTAGGTAAGCACTGCGCTCTTAAAGTTTTTTTCGAAGCAAATATTCAAGTCTTTACTAATTTTACAAGCTGCTGAATTCATTCTTAATAAAAAAGCATTTAATATGTAATGCAATACAGTACATTATACGTATAAGTTATTATAATTGTTAATACTAAATAGTTATTGTTGTTTTTATATCAAAATTTATCTCTCAACAAAAAATAACTAACTAGACAAGGTCGTGTCGGCCGGAACGCTATCATGTTTACGCGCAGGCATTTTTACACGTGTAACGACAAGGTGGTTCAACCACTCGCAGGTTATGCTCCCCTGGTAACTTTAACATTTGAGTCCCTCTCGAGCTCGAGTGCGAATGAATGTTTTAGTTTATTTTGAAACTGGTTTCGCAATTCTGTGTAAAGCTTCATATATTCGATCGCAGTATAATTTTTCAGGGGAAGTCTCACTGTTATCATTTAGAAAATTAGTTATTGTATTAAAAACTTGCTTATGACTATGTCTTACATCTTTTTATATCACGATTATAAAAAAATACTTATCTATTTGTAGTTAAAAATATTTTTATAAGTCATATTATATTGTGTTTTGATTAAATGTAAATGATGTTTTTAAATTATAAACAAATATTTATGTATAGTATAGATTAAAAATGTTTTATATTAGATGCTTTTCTACACAATTGATATAGATTATAAATATTTTATAATGTAACAGTAAACAGGTGCGCTCCTTGTACATATAATTTTTTTATTTAAAAAACGTAATACGTAAATGAATTGAATTCAAAATTGTAATAATATAATGGTCGAAAATATGGATCCAATTTAGTCTACTAAATTCCCTTTCGAGCATTATCTAAGCAACAAATTGTTATATAGTTTATTATATATTAAATAAATAATAACTGCCCGTTGACAGTAGCTACATAATGACTTGAAAAATAATGTATTTTTTTATTATATCCCCACTTATTCAATGTTTTATTTTTTGTAAGCAGCAAACATCGCGTGATTCAATTATAATATGGTCTAACATTAAATGTTGACAAGGAACGATTACTTGACTGTTTATATTATGTTATAATTTCACTGATTATTCCTGAAAATAAAGGCAACGAACATTAAACAAATATCAAAATAAATGGTATAACATTTAAAATTTTTATGGTTAAAAAATAGGCAAAACTAAATTATCGAAATTTCAATGTTCATATATTATTATTTTTCATACCATCTAAAGCTCAAAACTCGTATTAAAACAACAGTATTTAGATAAACTATTAAAAATAGAAGTCTTAAAATAAACCTTTGATGATTTCGAGAACCATCTTAAAATGCATCGCTTGCAGAACTTTGCAAGCCTAGATTGATCTTCTTTATATAACATTTAAATTATACATACTGCTTATAGAAACAAAATGTACTGGTATTAATAAAAATATTTTTGGTACAAGTATTTGGCGAAAATTTCGTGACTGTTTCGTGTTTTAAAAAATATGCTTTAAATTATTTTATTAAATACTAGCTGACCCGTGCCCACTTCGTTGGGCATAATGTTAATAATCCTTTTTTAGTACAGAGTGTTTACGTTAGACATATGCTGTCGTTGACTTTTTTGTAGGCATTTTCAAGCTCCACATCTTTTCTCTAGAACTCAAAAATATATCTTTCATAGTTAAGGCAGCGTTCGCAAGAAACGCTTTCATTCGACCGTTTTTTCTCCGATTCACTTTGCAAAACGGACTACCACGTAAAAGCCTTTTTATTTTTCGGTTTTTCAAATAAACAAACTTTACTTCTTTATAATATTAGTGTAGGTGTTACATTACGTATTGTATTTATAAGTTATGTCCGGTTATAATTTAAAAATATATGTGTTAAAGGTACATAGGTAGTATCCCGTATATTGATATCTCATGATGCTAGCTATCTTCTTCAAACAACTTGTCATATTTGCAACGTCTTAATTTTTAATCGCACTTAGCAGGTCGAAAGAGACTAATTTTTTGTTATAGTTTCTGAGAAAGTAATATAATAAATTTCCGAATAATTACATAATGGCTGTCTGTTTATAATTCCTTAAAGTTATAATTCTTTAAAGTTATAATTCTTTATAATTCTTTAAAGTTTTAACTTTAGTCCACAACACAAAAAACCTTAGAGCCTTGATTCAGATATCTCGCTACGGTCAGAACCTTGACGAAGTTTATAGGAAGTGGCATCTAAAAACTATTCAATCGCATCTTGACTAAATAACAATTGTAATTGGTTGCATAATATCTCAAGATTTAAAAAAGTTGTATTTTTGATTAACTTTAAAGAAAGTACTCCTCGTACTTAATTACATTTTATTTCTATTTTTTATTATTTGGTTATAATTATCATACCATATGAAATTCTTAATATATTTACTGTTTCTTTTTTAATTGTTTCTTTCTTTTCTCGTAAGATAAAAATTATGGCTGTCCTATGGTATCCTAGTATATATTCTAGGGATATGGCCTCCCTCTACTTCTAATTTTACGTCGAGTACAATGATAATACTAATTGCGTCAATAGTTTTAAGAATTTCATAACAAGTTGTAAGTCATTCACACAAAACACTGTAATAAATAACAATATAATAACAATATAATAATAGGTACATTATTATGACTCAAACGTTATTTACCGTTTGTCTGGTTTATTTATTTGTTTCTACTCACTATGTAACTGTATCAAATAATATTGCTATGTCGAATTTGATGGAGATTTTTATTTTATACATTTTATTGCCGTCAAGTTTTAATGGAGATTTATTATTGTTTAGTCGTCGTGAGAAGTTTTTTTAGTAAATAGTCTAAGTTATAAGACGTGTTTAAAACTATTTGTCAATAATATGACCATGTGTTGATACATAGTAATCTGATGCAACTTTGTGGCTTATTTTTTAATACGTAAGCCAATTGGGGTTTCAGCTCTATAAATATGGACTTAATAAATTATACAATTGCATCACTATATTATATTAAATATGTATAATTGTAAATTGTTCGTGTACTTTGAATGAGTAAATGAGAAAATTTGTGCAAATTCTTCTGGTTGCGACAACTATGGATTTGTAAAGTCAAGAAGTTTAAATTTTTTTTTATTGAAGTATTTATCATGTAAGGTACCGATGCATTGAAGTTAAGTCTCGGGTAAAACTAGTTAATAATTTTAAGCTATGATTAAGATATTTTTATTTAAATTTAGACGAATATTCGACATTTTAAATAGAACATATTAAATTTTAGTTTTAAATAGATTTTAGACGTTGTTGCTTTGTAACAAACATAGTCACAGGAGAAACAAAGATTGCTATGTCAAAAAATTATTAAAAAGGGGAATAAATAAATATAACATTTTATTTATCCTTTTTAAAGACCAAATTTTTATATTGGTTTTATGGTGGCAATATTTTTTCAATACATCTGCGACTACGTAGCTTCGGTGAATCTTATCACAAGGCTTCAGTAAGGTCGTCACGAGTGCGATCAGAATGGTGAAAGGGATTGTCTGGCCTCGCCATCTACGGCGCTTTTGTATTCAACAGTGCTGTACCTCTACCGATTGCTCGGGCCCCGGCCCGACTTCTCACGCGCCTATTGTTAAAATAACTGCCCCAAATGTTATACCTGACGTACTATAATATTTCATAATTTTCTTAAAATTAAAATAAAGAAAATCGTTTAAAAATTTAAAAGGTTTTTCTAAACAACATTTAGTTTTAAAATGTAATACGATCTGGAAAAGTAATATTGGTTACGGGTTTTCATATCATATTTGAAATTTCGATATTTCACTTAGTATCGGTTGGAGGTACCTAATTCTAAAATGGATGAATGTAGATGCAACCCGAGTTAGAAAATATTTTCAAGAGTAATAGCAACGGGATCATGGTATAGAAGCTGAGGTTTTAAAATTCATTGCCTATGATGTTAAGTGTAGTGACTAAAGTAAAAATAGCTTTTTAATTTATGTACTTAATACTGGACAGATTTTAATGTACGTATGTATTTTAAGAGTAATTTAAATATTTACTAAAGAATAATTCTTAAAATTCACTACTTGTTACCTGCGTTTTTTATTAAACTGTCATTATGCAAATCGTTTAAAATAAATTTAAATTTATTCTAACTCCAAAATAAAAAACTAAGAGTAATTTTCGCTTAAAAATTGCAAGCTACATAATCTACGGGAACGGTTCATTTTCTGGTATAAAAGTAACTCATGTGCTTGCTTTTCCAGTCTATAAACTATTACTGTGCCAAATGTCATCCAAATCTGGTCAGTCGTTCTGGCGTGAAAGAGTAACAAACATCCATCTATCCATCCACACAAACTTTCACATTTATCATGTTATTTATTACAGTACCACTAGTTTTATCTGGGACTTTTGCGTTGACCGATAATGGCAAATTTCATATAAAGTCCATTAACCTAATAGGTACATTAGATTTACAAATATTACTAGTGGTTTTAAATAATCAGATTTCAGAATTTGTCGCCGGATTTGTATTGATTTTTGGTTTCCAATATATTACAGTATTCATGGTCATTGAAGAGATTGAAGTTTTGTTTAATGGTTCATTGCTCTTAAAATGTTGATTTCCAAAATTTGTTTAACATGCCTTTGTGTTACATAACCATCTGATAAATTTTAAGATTTTAGCAAGTTTTTGGGATTACGTGCTGCAATAAGTGTTATTTTGTATATTAGTACTAGCGACGCGCCCACGCTCTACTCGGGCTGTTCCCTAGTTTTAGCGCGAGCGATGCCGCAGGTTCTGCTAGTAAATGTATACATAAACTTGACAAATTATATACTAAAATCTTCCCCAAGAACACTATCCAATGGTGAAAACAGCATGAAAATCGTTGCAGTAGTTTTTGAGTTTATCGCGAACAGACATACACATGCGACGGAGGACTTTGTTTTAGAATATATAGTGATATTGTATTATATAAATCACGGATATAGCTTCGGTTATTTCGAGTTAACAAATACAAACCCTATTTATTACTATGTAAGAGACTGGTACGGCTTCTACAATCATCACCACCGCCAACCGTATCATATTACTGTCACAGCTAATGCAAATATTTGGTCACTCGCTTTTTATCTTTTGTACCTACATGCTTACATTCTGGATTAAGCGATATAGATACGTTTTATTATGAAAAATATTTTTTAAGAACTTTATTTGTTTACTTAATAATATCACTTAAAGAATTGCCATTAATAAAAATATTGGTTAACTTAGGTTAAGTCGGTCAAAAAAAACACTAAAAAAACAACATAGTTACCTATAAGAATTAAAAAAAACTTCCAAAAATATTTCAACAAAAACTTAACGAATTTACAAATGTAATTGAATTTATAAATTTAATGTTAGAATGTATTTTGAAAAAAAATCGTATACCTATGTGACAACGTAAGTCTATTACTAATTTGCCAAAAATATTAAGTATAGAACAATGAGTAACTCTCTTTATTAGCTTCCTCAAAAATATTAAAGAGCACAGTAAGTGATTGAGAAAGATAGTTGTTTTAAAAGTGGCATCTGATCTTCATATCACAATAATTCATGTAATTCAAAATACTTTACTATAATGGACCTGTCGTATATGAAAGCCCACGCCTTCCTGTTCTGTGGCCAGGCCATTTGTGCATAGATTGCAGTTTATAATTATTGCTATATTGCAATTTTATTTTGAACATGTTAATGTAGATCTTGCATTGGATTGTAGAATGTAGATTCAAGGGACTTTCAAGAAACCTGCCATAAACTACATTCTTTACCGCTAATTTATTTCACTTATTTTTATTTAACTATGAGTTTAAAATAAACTTAACGATTTTATTCTAGTTTGGATTATTTTCCATTTTTAATGTAAGAGTCTTAATTTAAATATATTCACTGCTATTTTAATATAACACATTATGTTATCGATATGTGAAAATATTCACTTCGTTCGTGAGAAAAATAACAATTAAAATTTTAGATGTGACAAAACGACGAATACCTACTTTAGCATACATATGTTTTATTCACATATTGTTAAATTTAACATCGGCCCGGTGATTGTCCCGTTACATGATTCATTTACATCGATTTCAATAAAACTGCTTAAAGAATGTAAATTGAGTTGAAATCGTATATTTCAAAGATTCTATCATCATCATCACTTACAAATGGGTCTATGTATACATCTTCATTATGTGATTGAGTAAAAACTGTGTGTATGTCTGTGAAACAAACTATTGAATACATATCAAATGTGTATATATACATATGTTTGTACAGCTTCTTTTGTGATTATAAAATACTGTTAAATGTCATTTTGAACATCTAAGGGTATTCAACCCCTTCAACTTGGTACAAACCATGACTTTGTTATAGGGTTGTAAACTATGTAAAGTATGCTATGTATAGGCTTTGGAAAGTTGCAAATAGAGTTAAGAGAGTTTGTTTTCAGAGCTGAGATAAAAAACAAACATCAATTTACCTAAAGTTCAACTGTACAAAAAAGTCGAACACGTGAGCACATTAGTAAGAATCTCACAAATGGACTTGAATTTTTCTTAAAGTGGCTCGAGAATTTTGAAATCCACTTATCTTGTAACTAGGACAAATTGTAAGAAAAGCCTTTAATTCGTAAATAACAAAGTATAACAAGGTAGAGCTACTCGAAACGTTATTTTAGAGGAGAAGGTAACTTTGTACAATATCATCAAGTTAATCAGAAAAGGGTACATGAATCAGTGAGCTTTCGCGTTTCGCACGATACGCTGTCGTTATCTCGACATCCGGTGGGTGGATTCCCCCTTCATGGTGTTTCCACTTCGCCTCTTGTCGTAAAATGTTTTATATCGATTGTCACACTATAGCAAAAATATAAAAAACAGATCTAATATAAAGTGGTTTACGTTACCGTTTCGTGCCTTTCTCACTGCGACATTCAGATGAAATGGGCTTTAGCAAGCATCGCTGCGATGTGCATCTCATCGGTGGAAATTGAGTGAATTTTACGAGAGCGAGTATTCCGAAAATAGAATCTAGACATGATGCTAGGTAGGATCGCAACCTGCTAAACCGGCAGGTGTGGTTGTGATGCGCCGGGGGGTGTTTGTCCGGGGGACGGCCGGGCTGCACGCTGCATCGCGCCAAGGTCAGTCGTCGCACGCATGCGCTACCCCCCCCCCCCCCCTACCCGCCTGGGTAAACTTTCGAATTATTTTTTTTTATATAGGTGCAATCTTCTCTTCTAGTTCAACTTTCGAATAATAATTAATTATACTATACTTATTGATTCGCGTTTACTATAAAAAAAACATTCTTTCCGCTTCCGCAAATAGTCAGGGTTCTATGTTGCTATGTACAGGATGTTCTGATACCGTTCGATTGCTTTCAAGTTTAATACAAAATACAAAACTTGTTGAGGTGTGATTTAACAACAAAAATGTGTGGTAAACTATGTATGAAGGCGTCTGAGGCAAAATAGTACATATGTATTCATGTGGAACGGTATTAAATAAATCCTAATAGTCAGATTAAGTCTTCAGAACTATTAGTGAAATTTGTATTATTCGTATGGCGTGTTGAAAGAGAACATATTACAGTGTAAGTTCGTGTGATTGCTAATGTAAAGCGGTATTATCCACGAGTCTAAATACGCGTCGCGAATAGTAGCACCGGGGCGTCATCTAACCGTCTTTTATTAGAAAGTTAGACGACATCGTGCATAAGGAGCGAGACGCGGGCCACGGCGGACTTGTACGTTCGCACCGTCGCCAACACTGCCCGATTCGGTTGCAACGTTCCATTCACCTTATTCGCCGCCGATGAGGTTCAGTGACTCCGCCGGTGACCGACTAACTCCTCGGACGCGTCACCGCGCTGTTTCATCACCGAAGGCCTATCGCCGCTCTCTGAGTACTGTAGGTGTACCGCATCGTTGCGACCTCGTTCCGAGGCGAGTGCGTCCGTCGCGTGTCGCCCTCGCGCCTTGCAGCGTTATGTAAAGTGCTGACTGCTGAGACGGTGCAGCGCGAGCGTTGCGCTCGACCGCGTGCGCGTCCCCCCGCACCCCCGCCCCCTCGCCCGGCCTGGAGAGGGGCGCGCGGCGGGGGGAGGGCGAGGCCTCCCGCCTCCGCCCTCCGAGACGCGTCGCGCTCCGGCACTCCGCGACAGGCTCAGTCGTCGAGCGGAGTTCGTCGGCACCGGTCGGCTTCGAGCCCCGGTTGTCGCCACACGGTCCGATACAGTGACGTATCGCGGCTCCGGCCCCTGTAGCGATCGCACGGCGCTGCCATTTCGGGAGTTCGCGGTTCCGCGGGAGCGTTCGACGGTCACGAACGCGGCCGGCGGCTGCGGACGGAAATAGCGTTCGTTATCATCGCGACCTCGCGGCGAGACGAGATAGCGCGAGGTCGGCGGCACCTGCGCCGCCCCACGTGCGCTCCGCTGCAGCCGACAATTAGCGAGTGGCGACCGCTGGCCCCGCGTCCACGCCCTCACCCCTGTCTCCTCTATTGTCTGGACTTTGCGCATTCCAGAACCTAACCTAAACCGTTTCCAACATCGACAGCTCCTTATTGGTACTTAGAATCAAATGTTTCATTCAGGTAATTCGAGGTATCCAACTAACAAGACAGAATAGCCAATCTCCTTTGTTAAAGACGAAGTATCGCTCAACAAACGTTCTTACGAGTTTCACTCATCAATACATTTCGGTGCTCTAAACGTTAAACAGGCAATTACATACAAGTAGAAGGTACAAGATTGCACCTTTCAAATTTTATCTAGAATTCTGCATTACATTGTTTTACAAGATACTAAATGCAGATGTTATCTTAATTCAACACTTATATTCAACATTATTATTATGATGATTAGTGCCTTTGTACGCTCGACTCTTTTGATAGCCGTTTTGCGCTGAGATCGGTCAGCTGTTTTAACGTCTAATAGTGTACGGATATATCTTAAGATTATTAGTCTTGTGGTACATTGATACGCTCTATGAATACGTACATGATATTTTTGAAATAGGTATTTGTTAAATTTACAAAATTATTTTGTGTTTTACGAGGTTTTTGTTGGAATTACGAGTTTTTGCTAGTTGCTATCGCATCTTTGTGACCTTATAATATCTCTACATCGCTTTAGATTTATATCTTGTATCATTATTTATGTTAAACTATCATGTTTTTTCAATTGATACGATTATCAATATCTACTTCTTCTTATTCGCTTTGTAAGTTCTTTTTCGCAAGCTCTACTACGACTCTACTTCTACAGTTAGTATGACTTTTAATTGAATCATGTAATTTACATTTATGATACGTTTTAGTACTTTGCTATATATTTTACTATATTATAAAAAAATTTTGGAACACAATATTTTTTTATGTTACATATATTAGGTATTTTAGTACATCTTTATCAAGTTTTTATTATATATCATGTAAATTCGGGCCAAATTTCTTATCGGGGTCATCTTAATGTTGCTAGTTACACAAAGGAACATAGAAGAAAAGGATACAATGGTTTCAAAAGTCTTTTTATTTTCAGACTGTGCGTATTGTTATTTAGATAATTTAAATATTAGTGTTAGGGACTTATTATAATATGCTATCGTAAAGTGGAAGAAATTGAATATTTCTGTTTGAAATTCGATGTTACCATAAAGCAATCGCATTATATCTACTAAGTAATTATAAACTGATTTTAATGGTTCATACATATTTTAAGAAAATAAAACTTCCAAAGATGTCTTGAAAACTGTTCATTAATATTTAAAAAATTAAAAAAAAATTATTTTTCGTGGATTTAAATTTATGTTTGGTGAATTTGGACATTTCAAATACGTCAGGAGAAATAACTAGAATAGTAAAAGAATAGTCACGGAAGCCACTAAGATTTAATAAGTGTCAATGAATATAAGTATCGCTCGGGTTCGACCCTAGATTTACCTTGGGTTACATTATTAGATTTTAGTAAGGATCCCTATTTTTTTAAATATAATATAGCCTATGTCACTCGGGGATGGTGTAGCTTTCCAACTGTGAAAGAATTTTTCAAATCGGTTCAGTAGTTTCGGAGGCTATTCAATGCAAGCAAACAAACAAACAATCAAATCTTTTCTCTTTATAATATTAATATAGTATAGATTTGAACGATTGAAATTTGATGCCGTTTAACACGAAGCTACTGATTCAGCAGGAAATCTAACTGAACCATTAACAATTACATATTGTCACAGATTGCACATTTTGTAAGTGAAACGTTTTCGCAACTCTATCATATTTATTTCTGCATTAAATTGGAGTTTTATTAATTTTTCTAGTAATATAAGAATTTTTATGTCATATTTGTTACATGCCTTACGTAATTATATAACTGGTTCAATTACGATTTTTTTGTACAGTTCTAGTTTCTCTAATACTGATTATTTCGTATTATTGTCGTACGAACGAGATGTAGAGCATGAAGAATTGTGTGACGGTCATCCGACGTAATCTAAACGACCCCAGGCGCCTTTTTATTTTGATATGTTTTTATTTATGGCAATCTATACGTCATGTGCTTTTTGCTTGTTATCTTCTATAAGCGGCAGTCTGTTAGCTAGTTTTTACTTGGACTAAAAATATAATATTTATTGCTTAATGTAACAAAAATGTGAAGTAACTTTGAATTCATTAGAACAATTTTTTATGGATAGTTACGAGTTACTTTCAACCAACAATAATTAGGGTGTCAGTTGTTAAAATAATATAAAAAAATTAACTTTTATAATTGAAGTTAAGATCATCAACAAAAAAGAGACTTACATCCTTTTACTCGCGCTTCTACGTTCTTTAACATTTTCGTAGTAACAATAAAATATTATGTTACAGAAAATTAGATGTTCTTACATAAAGAATATTATAGTGTTTATGTGATAATTTTTCCTATTATGTCTCATTAGAAAAGCGACTAATTAATATACTAAGTTAAGCAGATGATATTTAGTTTTGTATATAATATAAATTGACGGTATAGGTACTACACAGTAATATTATGGCAGCCTTTATGATACTCCAAATAAAAGTCTATTTATATAAACTAAGTTTAACCCAAACTTGTCTAGCCCTTTTATCGTCTATACGTAACTCTTTTTTTCTACAAAACATTAAAATAAACAAATCAGTAGTTTTAAGAAAGCGAAGCGAAGAGATTTTTTAGATTTTTTTCTTATTTATTTTGGATTATACGTATATAATAAAGCACAAGCGATTTACCCTCGCTTCGCTTCCTTTAAATAACAATTAATACATATACTTAGATTTTTTAGAGATGAAATATTTTTCTGCAGTTAAAAGTGTTCTCTGTATCTAAAAAATAACTTTCAATAAGAATTTTTTTAAATATATCTAACTAGCGACTCGCCCTCGCTTCGCTCGGGCTCTTTCTTAGATTTAGCACAGGCAAAGCCGCGGGATCCGCTAGTTATGCATATAAACCTTCCTCTTGAATCACTCTATCTATTAAAAAAAACCGCATCAAAATCCGTTGCGTAGTTTTAAAGATTTAAGCATACATAGGGATATAGGGACAGAGAAAGCGACTTTGTTTTATACTATGTAGTGATGTACAAATTCGATTCTCTTAAAATTTCATTATATGTGTATGTCATGGTATGTAGTTATCGCAACATTCCTAAATAATTTTGACATATTCGCTCTGTGCGCGACTTCAGCGCCATGGTACGTTTGAACTACAGGGGGCTATTGTAATATATTTTACTAAGTATTGAATGGCTGTCAGTAATAATAATATCGAATGATAAATAAAAAAATGCTTTTTTAATTAAAGGGAATATTTATAATAAATATTTGTTAATGTAAAGTGTTCTTGTGCATTAAAAAATAAAATGTAAGTATAGTTAATACCGAAAAAGTAGCATAGAAGTTAGCACACATAAAGATAGGTTAACTGAAATCAGACTGAAATCAAATAAAAAGAAAATAGAAAAAGTTTTTTTTTAAATTAAAATTATAAGAAAACTTGAATAAACATTCAATATATTTTTTTTAATAGCAAATTTAGATTAAACGAAATTACCAAAATATTTTATTGTTTCAAAATTCTACAAATTAAAAGTGCTGGTTGTTTTTGAGTACAAAAAAAATAGATTATGTTTGCTAACTAAAATTAACATATTACAATTCAATAATAAAGCTGGGAAAAATTGTTAATCGATTAAATTTATCATTTTTATTTTTAGATTTGGATTTAAAATGGAAACCATAATAAAAACGGGATTTCAATCAATAACCCACGAAATTCAGTTCCAGCCACAGACATTGGTAAAAGGAAAAAAGCTGGTTCTTGCTGAACATGTCCGAGAGGTAGAAGAGTTTCGTAAAAATAACGAAAGTTATTTGATTAAATCGCGAGTAATCAGGCAAGCATCTGTCCATGCAACAGCTTACACTACGAGTTTAAAATTAAATGTAAAACGATGTGTTGTTGATGTGCAATGTAATTGCGTTTATAATCAAAGTAAAAAATGTAAACACATCGCTGCGCTGATTTACTTCATAAATAATGAAAATAGTGCTTCAAAAACAAGTATTGAACAGCAATGGGGCAAACCCAGTGCTCGACAATTCGCCAAAGACAAGTACTCGAAGGGAGCATATTTTGAAAACATGATACCTCACAAATATAATCAACTACATGATTCAAAAGACGTAGAAATCTCCGAATTGGTGTCTGACTGTCCGTTAAAACAAATTTTAATTGCTCAATCTAGTAAAAATAATTTCCACACTGTTCGAAATGTCCTGAACTCTTTAATAACGCAAGTTGAACTTAATATCGAGAAGGAAGACTGTGCAGAATGCGTAAATAATTTTTTAATTTTTTACAAAGAACATCCTACTTATTCACGTATTTATGAACTAGATAACAATATTAAAAAATTTTATATGAATAATAATTTATTTAATAATTTTATATGGGTCCGCTAGTTTTGTTTAAATAAATTTTAAATAACAATTCACTTGTATATTTAGCTAACTCGAAACATAAAAACAGCCCCCCGTAGTATCGGATATAGCCACGGGTAGCGCTGACGGTAAATCAGTTTCTCCCCACCACCGGCTTCGCACAGAGCGAATAAATAAGAACATGTTCAGTTCAGAGTGTAAAATGTGAGTACATTTGCATGAAGGTCAAAGATTGTACAGCATTGTTCCTTGATAGCGTTTTGTTATTGCTCGTAGCCGGGTACTTTCAATGCGTATGTGTTTTTCTTGTTCAAACGTTGTTCTCGACTCGTTGATCGTAAGAAAAAATATTAAACTTCTAGAAGTTTTCAATTATTCTCGTTTTTATATACAATCAGCCATTTTTCTTTGTACACATCATTACCTATGTTGTATACATATACATACATACTTACTTATTATTGGTGAATATAAGAAAATTGTTACTAAAATAGTTTCAGTAATTTGTTCTACATTTAAATTATATATAACAATACACATATACATACTAGCGTTGGCTTCGCTCGCGTTCTAAAGGCTGAAAACCTATAGAATATTTTTCTCCCGTTTTTGCAACATTTTTCATTGTTGCTCTACTCCTATTGGTCGTAGCGTGATGTAATATAGCCTATGGCCTTCCTCGATAAACGGATTATCCAACACAAAAAGAAATTTTTTAATTCGGACCAGTAGTTCCTGAGATTAGCGCGTACAACCTTATAAACAAACTCTTCAGTTTTATTATTTTTTTGTATATAAAGTGCCTGGGGGATAAATAAAGTATTTTTTGCAATAATTTACATAGTATTACTAAAGAACGCAGGTGAGGCCAAACTTGTTTACCATATATTTATTATTTATTCAAATCTAAAATTAGACTACCATATGACTGTCTTTTGGCCATTTTGTGTTTTGAAGAGCCAAATTTTCAAATCGAATAACATTGAGATTTCGAAAATAAATGGTTTTTGTTTTCTGTTAAAAAACGTTTTGCGTAGACTTTTTAGATTCTTTGTAATTTGATTACTTACTAGTGGTTTCCTAGAAATAAAATACTTTCCAGTCGTAAAAATTATTTTATATGGTCACCCAGATAACCAGCTATCATCAAACTAAATTCTATCAAAATATGTTTAGTGGTTTCTCGGTCACAGACAGACAGATATAAATTCTAAAAAGAAAAACTATAGATACCGTCTTAGTATTGAATATTGATAATAATTATTCAATACTAGCAATATTATGTGGTGCGTGCACTCCTCCTCTTCTGTTATTGTAGTTTTAGTAGGGATCCTTATTTTTTTCTTGCAATTAAAATAGCCTATATTAATTAGTGATAATGTAGCATTCAAATGGTGAAAGAATTTTTAAAATCGGTCCAGTACTTTTTAAGCCAATTTGTTACAAACATATTTACATACAAACCTTTCCTCTTTATAATATTACTAGCGACACGCCTTCGCTTCGCTCGAGCTTTTCCCTAGATTTAGCGCAGGCAAAGCCGCGGGATCCGCTAGATATGCATATAAACCTTCCTCTTAAATCACTATCTATTAAAAAAACGTAGTTTTAAATGTTTAAGCATACATAGGGATATAGGGACAGAGAAAGCGACTTTGTTTTATACTATGTAGACTGTAGTGAAGTACAGAAGATTTTACAAAAAAAATATGCAATGTACGTATTCGATTCATTTTGATTTTTTTACACGAGTTTGTATAGAGTATGTGGATGATCGAACGTAACATTTCCAGACAGAAGTGTAATCAGACCAGTTACGAGGAACTTACGTAACACATAAACACATACACGTGTCTAGCGCTTGTTATATGACTCTTGCGATTCGATACATACATATTCATTTTTTACTCTATACCATTATGTTCTGGTAGAGTTGCCAGTCCTTTTTTAAGTGTTTTTATTTGAATGGAAGATAATGTTTTGCAATTTTTTATGGGAAATTGCTCCACCATGGACTTACATATGGTTTAATCATAAAATGACTGTTTTATAGATATAATATATTAGATTTTTTACTTTATTAATTATTTTAATATTGATCAATAATTCGATTCATGTTAAAATAACAGATGGCAAGTAAATATCACATGTAAATGCCCTATTAATTCATAAATAATGAATGTTCTGTCTAAAATGTAAAATGTGTAAGTTTAAATGTAGAGCAAATTATTGAAACTTTGTTTTATAGAAATTCTCTTGTATTCAGCAAAAATACGAGTCTCGTTTTAAAATTCTTCGACAACTTTCCGACTCTATTTAAGTCTCTATTTAGTATATAGTTTTTGCAATACTGCCTTTTAATATGCCCTAAGATTCGCTAAACGTAACGACAATAAAATAGTATTGTTATATAATATATATATGACTAGCTCGAGTTCCGCTAGTAAATGTATAAAAAAATTTGACAAATTATATACAAGTTATACCTTCCTCGAGAATCACTCTATTCATTGGTGAAAACATTATGAAAATCGGTTCAGTAGTACATATATAGAGTACCTTGCGAACAGACAGACAGACAAGCTAGGCGCTGCGGAGAACTTTGTTTTATAATATGTAGTGATTATAAAGGTTTCTTATTTTACTACAGTAACTTTAGAGTGAATAGATGCAGGTGATTGATTGCCTTTTCGATTTTTTGCTGTTTTATGCATAGATGTCGGTGTCATGTCTGTATAAACAGCCTTAAATCTTAAAATAAACATTATGTATGACTATTACATTTCAATTCACGCCATTTGACATCCATTTTATTCATGCACACATTCCACAAACTTGAATCAATTTACTCGAACTTAGAATTTTGCAATATATCACCTTCAGCCATTCAATTAGATCAGTAGTTTTCATTCACTCACGACATTCACTCCGATTTTCGTACATAAATTATATTTACTAAGTTGGCACGTTGAATCTGTTTTAGATAATTTGTGAAGGATCATCGAAACGTAAAACGATAACGTGTGTTTGATTGTTTATTTAATCTGCAAAACTTTGTTGCTCTAGCCGAAGTGTTTTACCTCAATACCGCTACTAATAACGTTACGACTAACAATAACGTTATTGGTTACATATGTTGTAAATGCACACTACATATTTAAGTTTGTGCTTATATTTGCTAATATTATACAAAAATAGAGCTTTTTCTCTTTAATTGAATTAATTAAGCTTAAACATTTCATATTATGTAAGTAGGTGTAGGTTTTCTTTATTGCATAATACCAATGATTAATAGGAAATGGTTAAATAAGCTGAAAGTTTGACTTGTTTTTATACATCCAAGCCAAGTTAGTTAGTTTTTTTTAGATTCTCCGAGATTTATATGAATTAATAAGAAGAATGGTTAAACATTTAATGTCAATTATTTTGATTTTGGTTCTCCTGACGTTTAGAATGCTTTATAGCAATTTTAGTCACGAGAGAAACTAAAGTTTCAGACGTCTTAAAGGCTGTTATGTCGTATTTTATGTTTTTTTTATTAGTATATAAAATAAAATACATACTTGTTACAGACAATTAATCCACAAAATTTTCCAAAATGAATTTAAAAAAAAATACAAAAGTAGCGCCAAAATACCTTACAATTTATTCATTTTAATTTTAAACTTTAATAAATTTTATAACTTTTATAAAATTAATAGGAAACAATAATCATTTAATTTTAGCTACTACGAGTTTAAATAACTTGTTACAGTCATTATATGTGATTTTTATTTAAAAAAATAACAATTTATTATTTTTATGTCACCACAGAATACAAATACTTTTCCTTTTATTTATTATTAATTACATTTTCCTGTTTATTGTTCATGGCACATAAGAGGTAAATGCCTACAAGACTTCTAAGTAATGTGTACCATAGTTTAGTGTTTTTCTTTGTGTATATAATAAGCTAATTACACTACTCAGTATCAGGACAGTCTTACTAAGATTTAATGTAGTTAAAGAAGACTAAGCAAGTTAGTTGGTGTGACTTCCCATGACACCGCGACAGCCTACAACGTACGCTTTGTAAATGAGTTTGCAAGCGGTATTTAGGGCGGTGTGATAGCACGCTTGTCTTAGACAGTTCTAATTCGACTGTCTTAATACTGAATAGTGTAATAGGCCCTTTAGTTTTTAATTTGACATTTTTCATAGACTCATGTATTACTAGCGACTCAGCCTCGCTCCGTTTTAGTTCGTCGCTATTACGTTTTAACAGTTAGTAAAGATTTCTCAGAAAATAGATATTTTTCCGCAATAAAATGTACCGAATATGTTGTCCCGGATAACCAGCTATCATCATACCAAATTTCAACAAAATCCGTCCAGTAGTTTCCTCGTGATGCGTTCCGAAACGGACGCGTAAAAATTCTATATCCTATCTCTACCTCTAAAACAATGACTATTTCCATAAGAATTTCCAAAAAATATTCAGTATACGGATTCAAATCTGTCTCAAAAATCTATTAGCAGTATTATTAGTAGGTATTGTTTGAAAATATTTATACATTTCCTTAAAATTTCTTCATTTTTATTATTTGTCTATTCACTGTAACGTGTAGTTGTTGGTACAAGAATTATTTATTGCTTAATTTGTATGTTTTTATTATTGAAAACATTACAAAGTACAAACATGTTTTTTTTCTATTTAATCCTTGTTTTTTCTTTAACGTTTATTGTTTTGCGTGTTTAAGCGTTGGCAACAATTAATTTAATGCTTAATTTCAATTTTCATTCGTTTCATAACAAAATTCATTAGTCTTACATTTTACAACGTCTTATCAAAAGGTTATTCTATTAACTGTATTTATATGTATCTCGTATACGAAAACAGCGGCGTGATAAATATTTTGTTTTGATTCTACAATACGTTTGTCAGGGGAATGAAAATGTCTGCCAATTTGGTTGCTCCGAGTACCAGGGCAACATGACGGCGTGGGAGGTCGAGATAACTGTCGGTGGCTCGGGTGGCGTGCGGGGTGGGGGGAGGGAGACCCGAGGGGAAGTGGGGGTAGGGACGGTGCACGTGCCCGCAGCCATGCCACCGTGCATGCCGACTCCCCCCTCACTTGTTGAGCATCGACGCACTATGCCGCTGGCCTTCACGCGAACACCTCGCCCATTCTAATCCACCATCTCGCTCGCGCTTTCTCACTTTTACGTACAATCTTATACGTAATCGTATCGATTCGGACAATGCTGTTTCAGACCGCTCCAATACATTATTATTGCTAATGATGATTGTTCAAACGTTAGAAACTACTGCAAATATGTAGGTTTTTTGTCTTGTTATCTCAAATGCGTGTTTAACCGTTAAATTGTCATTACTTCTTTCTGACAGTACTAATGTAATAAGAATTTTAGTTGTCCCATTTTTTTTTCTGTTTCGTAGTTTTTTTTAACCATTTAGGCTTATGATGAATGCATTATGAGAACGTATTGGTTAATTATATTATATGAAATTTATTTACGTATCGTTCTTTTTTTTATTGAAAGCTTTAATGCTTACTTATTTTTCTTATTTTTATTTTACGATTAACCGAAACCTGTAAACTATATACTACATTCGGGACTTGGTTTGATATCATTGTTTCGTTCCGTTTGCTATTTGCATTACAATAATGTATCGAATCTAGAAAAAAGTTGATGAAAAACGTGTTTTTATGATTTTTGTCAATTTTTAGAGATATGCTTGTGCGAACGCTTACGTAAAACGTTTCGCTTCAATGAAGAAACCCTACGTGTCAACCATGTTAACTAACGGTTTTACATATTGTTTTTGGATGGCTATTCTGTCTTCATAATATTTTCGATACCTGTTACACTCCTACTAGCACCTGTACGTCCTTCCGATCGTCGCAAACGCACCTTTTTAATTTTTTCCTTTATGTACAGATTAAATATAAGAACGTATGTGTGTTTTATCGAACATAAACAAAACAAAAGTGTTTAGTTGGACGTAAACAAAAAATTGATTATAGTGAATAATGTGTATGACTGTGAAAACTATTGTAATAATACGGACTAGTGAAGTGCGAAGTTAACAAAAACTGTGCCCAAACATAGAATGGGTATATTCATGGAAACCACCAAAGTTAATTTGGTCACTGCCAGTTACCGGAGACGTGCTGAGCCGGAACTATTTGGCACGATGAGTGCGCCCGGGGAGGCGTTTTACTCAGACACGTTACACACCATTGCGATTAATACTAGGGAGACAGAGTTCGGTAGCATCGTCGAACCGATTCCCATTATGTTGAAAACGTATCAACAGTTTCATCCGAACGGCCACACTGCTAACGGCTATGGGTTCCCTCAACCAGTGATTACTCCCATGGCACCGGTCCCCATAGTGTCGGTCGAGGAACCAACCCCTTTGAATGTCCCAGCCGTAAAGGAAGAAGTAAAGGATATGCAAAAAATCGCAAGACCACCAAAAAAGAAGTGGATCAAAGAGTACTTGGGTAAGTTCCAACAATTCGATATGGCTAGGAATGTTATCAAAAATCAATGAGTCATTTATACAAAAGGCGTGTTATAAATTAGAAATTTAATGGATGCGTGTACGTGAATCACGATGTAAAGATAAAACCGTTTATTACTCTCGCTGTATTATTACTGTTCACTTGCACTAACTAACGTTGAGTTACGTAAGCCTGTTATAAATTCAAGATTAAAATATTTCGTGGACGAAATTAGCAAAAGATTTTAGGATATTTTCTGAAAATCATAAATTTTAAACTACATCGATCCTCAATTTTTTGTTTTCAGCATTATGTTTTCACAGTTCATAGTACCTACATTATATCACAGATCACATAAAATTATATTTTGATTATTTCTCTATGTACGTACAATATTTTTTCAATACAGTTTAGTTACTGACATCGGTATTATTATCGTATATTGCAATATAAATTATTATTCCTTACTAGTAGCAAGCACGGGAGAGTTTTTGTGGGGTAAGGCCGAAAACGTCAAGGTGATGATCACAAGGTCGGTTCGACCATATTTCTGTTTTTTGTTTACGCATCGCATTTCATTGTCATGCTTTTGAATAGTGGGAATATCGAAATATTTTTTAAAAGTTTGATTAATAACTACTTACGAGTACTACCTGCAAGAACAAATGGCGATAATTTTTAGAATATTTGAGTTCCCACATCAAAAGTATTAAAAAATCTGCTTTCTTTTATCTACTACCACATTGTGAATGACATTTATAGCGTAAAATAGTATAGATTTACGTAACTAACAGACAGACGCAAATACCTTGTTGAAATCCAATAAAGATGGACGCTGTTGTGTCTGATTGTAGTTACGTAACAATGTTTCTAAGAGTTTCTAACCACCGGCAGTACTCGAAAGTACCTTTATTTACGCTACCAAATAACAAACTTCTAAGCTTCATTACGAAATCGCACTCCTTGTTATTCGAAAATAAGAATGGCATAAATATTGTGTTCTAAATATAACTTCTGTTTTTAGAACACGCCTTCACAAAAGAGGAGTTGATGATATTATAATGTATACGAATTCGTTAGCAACATGAACATTGTAAGGATGTATCAGATCCTTTATGTTTAGTATTAACTCCATGCAGTTATATTTTTGCAATTTGCATTCAACTTCAGATGCTATCGTACTACAAAGCTAATTCTTTTGTGTTTAATCATATTGTATTCAACTTTGTATCGCTTATGTTCAGTACAAACTTTGCCTGTTTATATTTCATTTAATATTGGACAAATGTTTTTGGACGTAAAAAATCTACGATATCTCATATATACATATATAGATATCGGTTACCGCGATCACGTTTGTTTTCATAGCAGCTATCTTATCAAGGTCTTGTTACACTTGCCAGCGATTAAACCTTATCCTGTTCAACTTTTATCCAAGTTTCGACCATAGCATCGAGCACTAGAGACTAGAATACCGTCCGCGTGTCTGCAATAGGCGTTCGTAAATTATCACGGGTAAGACGACGCTATCCATCCATTTCGTTTCTAGAACTGGTTTTATTGCCGACCTCCATGTAATGAGTAGACACGCGTCTGAATATTAATCTGCTATTATGTTATGTGTAACGTGCGCCATGAAACGACCCCATCCATTACTGTTGTTTAATTATGATTTTCAAAGCTTCGGCCATGGTTTGGCAGAATTTTCCAAGATTTGATGTGATTTTAGTAAACCTAGAGTTTATTGCTATTTGTTACCCATGACAAAACTTGTTTTCCAGGAAATATTGTATCATGGTCGATCCTAACACGATGTGCGTTCATGGTCAAAATGTGACACTACAAGAATCATGCCATACTAAAGGTTAGTAGGTAAGACGCATGACGGCACGAGTAAGGGAATGTCGAAACAACTTTAAAACTTAATACGGTATTAAGAATCTTAATTGTTGTTAAAATGAAGATATTTTTTTGTTAACTGATGGCCTCGAGTGCATTGCGTCAGTCACATGTGTATGTGATGATTGAATGAAACAATGACTTGTTTTGATTTAGATCATGTTAAACTTTCATTATTTTTGGCATACTTACACTGTCTAACATGTTAAATATATAAATAAATATCGAAGGTTCAAATTTAAAGTCAATTTTTATCATGTTTTCTCTAAAATATTTTTATTAAGTAATCGTATAATGTAATTAATAAATAAATTAAAGCATATAAAATTTCCTCCGCGATAGGTAGGTCAGTAGCTGCCGCGCAAACAAACCACTATCGAGATAGCAAAAATAATGCTTACACGTGTTACCTAGTACGTCATTAAATGTAGAGCGCAAAATGCGAGGTTATTGACATTGCGATAAAAATATTATTGGCAACCACAACCTTTTAGTGTTGTTTGAAATATATTCACTTCGAAAATAAGATAAAGGTAATGAGAGAGGCGAAACGTGATTGTGTAAACTGTTATCAGTAATATTTTAACAAAAAATGTGTTCATAACAACATTTATTATCTAATGTAAAATACATAATATTATTAATATAAACTCTCATAACTGTAGAACAAACTATTCGCGCTAATCACACAAATGAATGCTCCCAGCGGGACTAGAACCCGCGACAGTTGGCACAGCAAGTAGGTTTACTACGAACTGAGCCAAAAGTATCGTCAATACGTAGAATAAAGGAACATATAGTTGAAATACAACTGGAAACACAAAATTGCATTTATCCTCAGCTTACTCAGCACTGTCGCGTAACTGTCTGTCTGCTGTCACGTGCCTCCCCCTCCCACTCGTACTCCCCTCCCCCCTTCCCCTCTACTTCGCCGCTCGACGTGCATTTATTCCATTTGTAATACGCCTGTGGCCATCCACATGAGAAAGCTTTACCAAGGTTTTGTCAATGTTGAAAACTTGACGTTGTCGTTTTCGTTGGTCCTCTAGAATTTATTTATGTATTTGTTTAGAAAGCGTATGGGGGTAATTGATATGCTCAGGTTAATTCGTGATTTCTTTTCTCTATATAGATATTAAAATATATTTTTTTAAATCTTTGGTAAAGTAATCTATTATAAAAACTATAATTTGTATAAGTGTATGTATGTTTGTTGCTGGAAAGGCTGGACCGATTTAGATGAAATTTCGTACACGAATAGGCTATACTTGGAGTATGGAGTAACACTTACGGTATCCTTAATCATTTTAAAAACAAGCAATTATTAAATAAATTTTAAGTAAACCATAAAAAATGATAATATGTCTCATAAATCTATTAAAATGAACAGTTAAAGCAGACGAGGGGGACATAAGTATAATAAGTTCGCTCGCTCCGCGGGAGGCGGCATTGCGTTAGCGAAATCGGCCACCTAGCGCGCCATCATGCGCAAGTTGTACCAGGAGCACAGAAACGTACAAGAGTTCGTACACGTCTAGTCTGTGGCTACGATTCTATAAACAACTACGCGAATGCTTGGAATGAATCAATGTAGCTGCTGTGCTACTGTTGATTATGATTTGAAATTATGTACGCAAATTTAATTTTAAAGGTCGTAGGTTCGAGTCTTGTGTAATTCAAATTGTATCGTCTCTATCAAACGTAACTTGAGAAAAATGAAACTTATATCCTATTATTATAAGTAATTGCTATCGAAAGTTATTTTGTTTGTTACTTCTTTACGCTCAGCGTTTCAATCATTTGTTATAAAATCGGCACGCACATAAGTACTAACACGCACCTCTACATCATGTAGAGGGTTGCAAACTACTTTGTTACCCATAACTATTTTTTATCTCTGATTCTTTTAAAATATTTTTGTGTCAAGGATTATGATATTATGTAATATTTTATTTATTTATCACTGAGAGATTTGTGTTCTATATTGTGTTGTTTAAAACTCGATCATTTCTAGTTGTATCTGTTGTATTTAGGCAAAATATTTTCAAATTGTCTCAAACGATTTGCAATGGCTATCGTACGAAAAAGATTCTTTGTCAGAAACAAAACTATATTCTATTATAGCTTCAACATAATAGAATAAATAACACCTATTTATTTTTATGTAAGTACATCTACTTAGTAAGTATATAAGTAAACGGGTCTGATTATTTTTTTACATAAGCAAACCTTGTTTTTTAGTTGATATTGAAAAAAACAAGCGAAAAAGTGCTAAAACAAATTCAACATAACTATTTAGTAACCTATTTCAATAATCATACGTAACTATTTGAAGTAGAAGCTCTTCAAACCCTATCGTGTAAATACGAAACTTATATAACGCGTTTGTATCGAGCCCGTCCCCGATATGCCAATATCAGTCATTTTTGCGGGATGTCGCCCGCCCGCCCACGGGAGTTTCGCGAGAATTGCGATGACGCACGAGTGTTGCCACCCCGTGCCGCCTGGGCTGCCCTCGACGTGTATCGGACAGCCTCTCTTTGCCTATAAATACAGTGTTGCCACTTTCACTTAGTGCTTCTTAACAATTTGGATGTTTTTCTTTTATAATGCAAATTTTCACGCGAGTTTAAAGTACTTAATCATTATTATTTGTATCATTGGTAGTAAAATACCTTCATGTATCGAGCTGCATTGCAAACGGATAAATGGTGTAGAATTAAATACTTCTATATATGTAAGGCTTTTATAGATAAATACTTGGAATTACTATAATTACCTTAGTTAGTTATATTATTGAGGTAGGTTATAACTTACGTTACCCAACATTACGCTGCCTTTGCAGTAAAGTAATTAGTAATACATATTAGTTTGTAAATAGACTTAATGAGCGGAACTGTGATCAAAATTTTTATTTTTAAATTTATTCATTACATTATGTAGGTTTTTTCTAAAAAATACAATTTTTATACCTTATCCGAAAAACGCTAGCGAGGCTCCGTCGTCCAGAGACGTATTTAGGTCACACACATAATTATGTTACAAATTGTGTGTGTGACATAAATATGTATTTTTTAAATTAATTCTAAAAAAAAACTTTTTCATATTTAGAAAAAAAGAGTAATACTCGAAGGACCAAGCATTGCAAATAAACGAGGCTACTAGAATAACATTAGCTGTAGAAGTCAACGCAACCGTAACGTAATGCTATCTCAATTGAAGTAGTTTCTCAAAGTCAAGAGTTCGCCAGCCTTTGAGGACACAATCACCTTTAGACGTAGTTCGCTATTCAAATTGTAATTTCGCATTGAATCAATCAGTCACTAACCGCCTACGGTCCCATGGTAGGTATCCCATAATTCCTGTTTGTATCCTATCGATTCGTAAATTCTATTGTATTATGTATTACGCTCGTGAATGACTGACATTTAGGGTATTTTAAATTTTAAAGAATGAATTTCAATTTTCAGTGTCTTAAATTTGTTTTGCAAATGGTAAATTTAACTATTGTACAACTTGACGGTTGTCTAACACTTAACAGTATTTAAAATGATAAGAAATTTTTTTTGTAATATTTTTAATCGAAAGCACCTATTGATCTGTTTATTATTCCTAAAATCAATTAGTATTGTTCTACTAATTAATTATTCTTATTATCGATTTATTTATTTAAAGAAATTCTAATTAAAACATATGGAATAAATAACTTTATAAGAGACGTCGGTACCGTCTCTATCTATAGTGATCCGTCGAACCAAACCTTTTGTAGCACGGCGCCCTTATTTGATTTTATTATTAACATTTTGCTTATCGCTCACGCAAATTTAAGCATGGTCAGTCAATGATTGTCACATTATAAATAATTAACTTATTTCACGGATTTTTTTTTCTTTATCCCTGTGTATAAAAGTCTCTTGAAACAGGAACTGTGATTAGTGATAGACATCTGCAATACATATTTGATTCGGCCCTTTATAATTTCCGACTGCTGGGCCTCCCTGCCTAATACGAGAGTGCCATATTCCACCACGCTGACTAAGTGCGGGTTGGCAGACTACACGTGCCTTTCGAAACCTTGCTAGGTTCTCTCAGAAATGCAGGATTCCTCACAATGTTTTTCTTCACCATATGTCAAGTGGTAACTAGATGCACATGTGAATATCAGAGGTACACGACCCGGGATTTGAACCCGTTTCACTCGGTTTCCTGCGGGATCGCGTTACCACTTTGCTACCACTACATGCCCTAAATAAATACATATTCAGATGAAAATTGTTGCACATATCTTGACTGTTTAAATTTAGATGAAAATATATTCGTAGGCAAAATACTTTATGTAATCCCTCTGTATTCAAAATAACGGTGACATCTCATGTGTATGTATTGATTGAACTTATTGCATGAACTCTGCCAAACGTAACGTTTACTTCTAAAGAAGGCTATATTATTGCTGGGTTTATACTAACAGTATACTTTTTTATATATCAAACTAGCGGCTCAACCTCGCTTCGCTCGGGTTCGTCCCTAGGCTTAGCGTCAGCGAAGCCACGGGTTCCGCAAGTTAAAATTTCTACCTCCTTTTCTGAAGTCGGTTAAAAAGTAGCCTAAGTTACGCCTTATAACATTAGCTATCTGCGAGTCAAAGTCCCGTCAAAATCGGTCCAGCCGTTTCAAAGATTAGGCGGAACAAACAGACAGACACAAAAATTTTAAAACTTGGTTTTTGTTGCTAGTATCGTATATACTCGTACTTTCATATGCATTTTTTTTAATATCGTTCTGAATTAGTGCTTGACTGCGTTCCACCTGATGGTAAGTGGTAACGCAGTCGTAGATGGTAACGCACTAATTCAATAGCCACCTATTCACTATTGCCTTGAAGACACCCATATTGTAATCGGACGGAAACACGGACGCAGGCAGGTTGTTCCAATCCTTAGCCGCACGTATAATAAATGACGAAGCGAAACGCTTCGTCCGGACGGATGCAATGTCCACGACAAGGATGGAGAGAGAGAGGAAGCCGTTCGTTGCGTCGTCCGAAGATGTAAAGGGGAATGGGGGAATATTAGTGAAAAGCAGTCAATTTGAAATTAAAAAATGACACTCCAATTTTATTTATATGTGTACTCATAGATTAAACGTACTTTCTTTCCTTATCTGCTACTTTTACAGTAGCCTGTTTGTGTCTGATATCATTCTACATTGAAAGCCCTCATGCCTTGACCTACATGATGAGTTAATATGACGCATAACTGCACTATACGATGAATATGTGTAGGAGGCACCTTCCATAATCACGTGCTCCCAATATCCTTCACGCCTTTACGTATAAAAATTTATTACTGTATAAAATGTATGTAAATTTCAATGAAATTATTACTAATAGCCAATTAATTGCCCTTGCTTACAAATAAAAATGTTATTTAAAAAGCCTACGTGTGAATTTTCTATAAATTTATTAGAATAACTTTATTTTTTTTTTCTTTCTGTAATTTTTATACAGTTTTGAGCTAAACCCAAGAAATGAATAGAAATGAATGTTTGTCTAAATGATAATAACCGCTTTAATATTCGGAATGGTCTGATCGATTTTAATAGGATCTATCACAGGCTATATTAGTATACGGGAATTGGGACTCTAGTGCGAGTCGCATATTCTATCGTCTTACCATCCAAGTGAAACCGCGGACGGAAGTTGTATGATTTAAAAATATCATATAACTCGTGGAACGATTTCAGCTTGCGTTGTGTAAGTTATTCATACATTCATAGGAGTACATACATGAATTGCAAATAAAAAGTCCAATATTTTTATTCGATCTGCATGAGCTCGGTCGTGACATGATTAAGGTTACGCGCACAACGTCGCCGCTATTATTCATTTGGTGAATTAATTTGATTGTATTGTTTTTGTGCTTTTTTTCCTGCGACTGACGCAATTCATAGTCGCCATATTGGTTTTACAAGTTTAAATTTTCGAAAATTCGAAATTATTTATTTCTACTCTCTTGGCGCTATTGGATTGGCTGAAATTATGCAAATAATGTACGTAATGTGTGTAATATTATTCGTAACCCACTAATTATAATGCAAATGTACGTTAATATTGTTTACAGTATTAATTTTCTTCATATGAGTCATTGTATACCTAAGAATTCTGAAATACTATAGAACATTCATAATACTAGTAATTATGTTAATAATTTAATTGTTCTCCTTGATTTTTATGCAATTATCGTTATATTGTGTAATTAGAAATGTTGAACCTTTATATTTATATTATTTTACGCCGTATATTATTTAGAAACGTAATGGCAATGTGTGATAATGTCAATGACCCCCTTGCATAGGTAATTTTACGTTCGCTACGTGAGATCCCTTTGTAAATCGAGAGGCTTAGTGTGCCGTATCATTACGTTACGTTAGTATTACGTTGTGGGCCAGCCAGCGCGACGAGCAGCTGATTTTCGGCGTAGCAACTGGTAACCTCAAAACATTGCCGGTCGCACCGTCGTGCTGACGTCATCTCGCAAACCACGCCCCCTATCTATCTCTTTCGCGCCTACCCAACTTTATATCTTGCCTCTCATTCTAATGCATTTCCAGCCAGTTTTGAAATAGCAAACGAAAATATACTCTAAAACAATTGATATAAGGATTATTTTCGCAAACCGTAACGAATGAGTGGGCTCATGAGTATGTTATCGTATCGCTGGCTCGCGACGACCTCTCGCTCACCGGCGTGCGTTCAACTCCTCGGTCTCCGTGCGCGCCTGGTAGTTTACCGCCACAGATTGCAGCCACCGACGAGCGTTTGACACGGAATTGACACGGCCGTCAGCGGGTCGCGCGGATCGGTAGGAACTCGCCGCTCACTAGTGTCCGACCAGGCGCTAATGTCGCGGCATCACATCATTATATATTTTATTCTGTGGCATCACGCCCGATTACTTTATACTTACATACGGCTATTTGTTTACAGAGGAGGAGCCCAAGTCGCCGGTGTCTCTACGGCTGGCGGGGGCGGCGGTAGCGCGCGGTAACGGCGTGGTTCGCCCGCCGTCGCCCGTGTCGGCGCCCCCCGCGCCCCTCGCGCCCACACCCCCCGCGCCCCCGGCGGCAGCACCCCCCGCGCCCCTCGAGCCGGCTCTCACGCCCCTCGACTTCATACAAGAACATTCCAGGCCGCGTACAAGCCACGGGTGAGTTATGCCGCCCTGGTACACGCGATGCTAGAAACAGCTGGGCATGATATTCGCGATTCACCACGTGTCGCGGTTTTTTGTTGTTTGTTTGTTGAGAGTGACTGATGATTGGTGAAACTTTGTTTTTTTTTTATTGAATGTCTGTTGCAAGATGAAGTTATTTTAAAGTTTTAGTATTCATGTAGGTGGTTAAATGTTGGGACATTATTACACACAGCGCCATCTAGTTCCGTGGTAAGCTACGAGGCTTGTGTTACGGACACCAGACAGTTGATATACTACATATATGCTTTAAATACACACATATAATAAATATAAACACCCATGACTATAGAGTACAAACATTCGAGTTACATATGAATGCCCCCAGCGGGACTCGAACCCGCGACCGTTAAAGCCCCCGCAAGAAAGTAGGGTCACTACAAACTGCGCCAAACGTGTCGTTATGAATATAATGTTATACTTTAAATGTATAGTTAGGTTTAGCAAATAATGAACGAGGAAAATCCGTATTAATATTACAATTGCGAAAGTGTGGTGTGTGTCGGTTTGCCATTCTTCCACTTGACTTATTTATATTTTGCATACTTATTACATAATGCGTGTAATGTAACATTCATGAATTTTCTGAGTGTCAGAATGTTTTTATCTTAATACGTTAAGTAGATCAATTGAGATACAGCTGTCTTGAGAAAATTTATTTTAACTCTTTTAAGCGTTTTATAGTAAAGGAGAAAACAATAAAAAAAAAATCGCAGTATTTTAATTTTTAGGCTTGATGTTTTATGATAGCTATTACATATGGCTAAGTTTTCGCTAAAATAAAAAGTACTAATACTGTAAAATGGAATGAAATACATTTTAAAAAACTAAATTATATTTCAAAATGTTGTTTAAAATGATATTTGCAACGAACTAAATTTTTAGTTCGATGGATATTTATTTGACACAACCAATATTTGACAAACAGTGTAACCAGACTGTCGCCTTTTTAATAGAAAGATAATTAGAATCTATAATTTAAAATCTCAGTTTGTTTCAGTTTAATAAATATGAAGTAAAACAATATAAGGTTTAAAAATAGTATACAAATATTAAAACAAAACCTATTACTGTGATGAGAAAATAATCGTTAATTAATATTTACTAAAAATAACACTAATTTTGGTGTAGTATATTCATATAATAAAAGCGATGAATAAACAATAAACAGATCGACTAACAAACACTGTGGACAGCATAAATAGTAAATGTAAGTCATATGTAAAAACCATTAATCTTTAAATATATTTTATACTTGCGACTCCATATTAACCTATATCCATGACATAATGTAGTATAAGGTCTATACCTCGAATAAACGATGTATATCAATAAATGCAATAGGGTCAAAATTGAATGTGTAATTTTATCCTTGTAGTTATACCTGAGACTCTTGTACTATGTTATAATGAATATTAACGCTTTATTTATAATTCAAAGTCCGATACATCGGTCCTTGCTATCGCATGCATCATTAATCTCGTATTATGCGTACCCCTATTTTGTAAGTTAATTATCTCTTTTTCGTGCTGATTAGCACATACACGATTGTCTTGATCAGATCTTATCTGGAGTGTTTTTTATCAGTATTTTATTCTTTAGATATGTAAAAATATGTTTTTACTTTAAAAACCAAAAAAAAACGTCATAAGGTTACATTAAAATATTGTCTAAAGCGCTAAGGTTAGATTAAAAATAATGTAATATGGTGGTTAAGTAATTAATTCCGAGAATTTTCATATTTAATAAATAAATAAATATGTTGGGACATTATTACACACAGCGCCGTCTAGTTCCGTGATAAGCTACGAAGGAACTTGTGTTACGGATACCAGATAGTTGATATACTACATTTTATATCAGTTTAAATACATACATATTGTAAATATAAACACCCATGACTGGAGTAAAAGCATCCGAGTTTAACAAATGAATGCCTTCAGCGGGACTCGAACCCGCGACCGCTGGCGCAAGAAAGTAGGGTCATTACAAACTGCGCCAAACGTGCCGTTTATTCACCTTTTAAACCTTCTCTGGACTTCCACAAATAATTCCAAGACCAAAATTATCCAAATCGGTCCAGCCGTTCTCGAGTTTTAGCGAGACTAACGGAGAGCAGTTCATTTTTATATATATAGATTATTGTTTTATACAGACCACCCCAAATTCCATCACCGCCATCTGCCGGCAGCAATGGCAGCGGTAGTGGTAGCAACAGCGGTGGTAGCGCCCCCCGCGCCGGTACCCGTGAGGTGCACAATAAATTAGAAAAAAATCGTCGAGCTCACCTCAAAGAGTGCTTCGAACTCCTCAAAAGACAGCTACCCGCCACGCCTGATGATAAGAAAACGTCAAACTTATCTATCCTTGGCTCTGCCATTAGGTATATTCAGGTAAGGATGAAATATTCGCCATTGATATATATAAAACTTAAATAATAATTTTGTGCCTGTCATAGAACTAATGATAACAGATTTAAAATGTGATTGAAGATAAATAATACGATCAAACGTATATCATAAATCATAATACATATTATACGAATTAAAATACCTCATTGTTCAGTAAATCAGTTTTTAATTTAATATGATTTTTATATCTTTATAATTTATATCTATTGCGCTATATTTAAGAACGTGTTGTGACAAATGTTAAACGAAGGTGTTTATTTTGTCGTTTTTATTTAATCATTTAGTATTTGGTATTATTTATTGCTGTCAAAAATTTTAATTAACATAAAATTCAATCATATAAAAAACCTGACAACAAAAAAAACAACTACGTCCTCGTCATACAAACAACTACGTCGTCTACTAGTCGACGCGCGAATTACATAATTCGCAAATCGACACCAGGATATCATGGCGCTACAAGAGATCTTTAATAATTTTGTTTTTGTATAACATACAAGGCACGTTGTTGATTCATAATATTATGTATTAATTTTCAATAGATTATGTGCTTCGTAAATAAGTAGTAATTTGTAACTAAGTTTGTATTTATTATTTATGTATGCGGTCAATTTTGTTATGATGTTTTTGCGTATGGAGAAGCTACATCTAGGACGTTGATTTTTGATTTATTCATAATATGTCATATTATATTAATACCAAAGTTATTTTTTAAAGAACAAACTAATATTCTTTATTCTTTCTTGGCTCACAGTGCGTGTGTCAGTGCCTATATGCTATTTTTTGCATAAAAAATCATAATTCAATAAGTACTACCACTTTAAACTATTTAAACACGCTTATGTTCTTTTTATCATTTAAAATAGCTTGGCTACGCCTCGCAACTAACAAATACGTAGTAGATATGTAATATCAAATACACGGTCAATGTCATGATATCACGAATCGGATATCGCAACGCCAACCGACAAATCGACCTCTAAGCATTTCATGCTAACCTAGTACATTGTTCGTAGGTTCTTCGTCGAAAGGAACGCGAATGCGAGCACGAAATGGAACGGCTGGCCCGCGAGAAGATCGCGGCGCAACAACGGCTAGCCACGTTGAAGCGTGAGGTGTCAGTTCGCACCGTAGTACGCCCGCGTAGTATCGGTGAGACGACCTCCTTACGCGCCGTGCGCGCCTGGTACACACGGCGTAGTTTATTTAATATTTGGCACCACGATTGCGAATTAAATTAATTAATAGGGTAAACTATACAATGATTGGCACTTTAAGGATTCTCTGGTCTTTATGTATTTCTTTAAAATATGATCTGATGTTCTACATTTTATTGAGCACTACTAAATGTTTCTTTGGTCTATGTTTGCTTAAATAAAAAGGTATTTAGTGTTTTATTCATAAGTTTTTAATAACAATTAAAGAAAATCTCTAAATCGGTCCAAAAGTACAATTATTGGCACCAAAGTTACAATTATTATCACATGAGAATCAGTCATTGGCACAGTATTCATTAATATTTTTCTATGCATAATTAGCCATTAAGTAATGGGTTAAATTTCTCGGGGACGCCGGCATTTTATAACAATAGAAAATCTATTGTGTCTCGTTTTATGGCAGTTGACGGGTTAACACGTTTAATTAAAATTCGGTATTATAAAAATTTACGATAACATAAACAGTTATATTTTACTTAAGTTACCATATAAAAATCTTAATCAGTAAAACTTGCGACTAAGTATCATCAGAACTATCATCATTCTGATATTTGTTTAAAAAATCCGACAGCTCTTTCTCATTACTGAAAGCAGCTCTTCTCTCCAACACTTTTTTATGACTAGGTTTAGGCAAGACGAACTCCTTTGTAACAGCAAATTTATAGTTTTCATCACTAATGACATTCAATTTACTCATAGTATCATTAGGATTTGGTTTAGCTAGCTGTATTTGAGATTCAATTTTAATTTTGCTTGTTAGGTTCTGAATAGGTTTTTCAGTATTTTCTCGTTCAGTAGGAATTTTTTTAGGCATCTTAAGAATAGTTTGTGACTTATCAACTTTTTTATCAGGACTTTTTGTAATAATTATAGGTACTTTATCAATTACAGTTACATTTTTAGTCATTTTTACAGTCTTATTTTTTTCAGTATTTTTTTCTACTACTATTTTCTTCTTATTAGACTTATGGGCTTTATTTTTTATCTTCTTTTCTTCTCTTTGGCGTTTACGTTTTTCTTTATCGTTTTCTTTTTTCTCTTTCTCTTCAATTTTATTTTTTTCTATTTCTAACCATTTGCTGCTAGTCAATACAAATACAGGTTTGTTTGCTAACTGTCTACCTTTGCGTACAGGTGTCTTAGGCCATAATAAACTGGACTTTAAATTTGTTTTTTCTGGAGTGTGATGTTCGTCAATGTTCGCATGTTCTGAAAGATGAGAGAAACTCAAATTCACGTCTGTTTGAATGTCTGTCTGGTCTATATCAGAAGCGTTGATTTCCGGTAATATATTTGTTTCAGGTTGAAGACCTTCCGATTGGTTTACATATTCTTCGTTGTCAACAGTTGCTACTGGATCATTTTGAACTGCATTAGGTATAGATTCCAATATGCCAATATCTTCCTGGTGGTCCACAAAGATGGGAATTTCATCCACTGGAACCCATGTGTCGTTAATTAGTAAGGAATTCCTGTCACTTTCTTCTATTTCTTGTTCGCTCAAAATCACTGCTTTCAAAAAATTATAAACTTTAAGTAAAGCATCCTGGTAGGGATTTTTTATTAATGAATTTGGTTGAATATTTTTTATTACAGAAGGGCCTACTATTTTTTGGAACTCATCTAAACTTAACATAGGTTTTTGTTGCTGTTGCTCAGAACTCGATCGCGGATTAATATCAGAGCAAGTTGTTCCTAGACATTTTGAAAAGTCGATCGCATCAGGGTTCCATGGACAAAGACCACATGCTTTGAAACCATTTCGTATAGTGGATTTATAAAGAAATTCTTCTAAAGCAGTTTTTAAAATGGGGCCAAAATCAACTTTTGTCAAAGTTTTTGTCAAATTGCTACGACGCCAATTAAGGACGCTTTTTTTCCAGGCGTTTTTCATCGGCTTAAATGCAGAGACGTCTGCTGGCTGTAAAATTCGAGTAGCATTGGGGTATAGGGCAATTAAAATTATACCCTTTTCTTTGCAAGACTCGCTTAAGTCATAGTTCATGTGACTTTTATGTCCATCAACAAATAGAATTATTGGAAATTTGATTTGCTTCTTGACTAAATAGGGATACAATATGTTATGGATATACTGATAAAAAAGATCCTTATTCATCCACCCATTATCTGACAGACCTAAACCCCAATCTAACGGAACTGATGCTCTGATGTCCGCCCTCATTCTTTTAAGTGGATATATTATCATAGGTGGAGTAGTTTCGCCACTAGCCGAAAATGTGAACATAACAGTTAAACATGACTTTGCCTGTGCATGATCCATCTCATAGACATTTTTACAGCCTTTTGCTGCCAATACTTTTGTATTTTTTGGGCAAAGCTGAAAGTTAGTTTCATCTCCATTATAAACACGGGAAGGGTCTTGTAAAATGTCGAAACAGTCATTTTCTTTTAAGTGTTGTTCAATTTGAATAAACCAATGCCTTATATTGGCTTCGGAAACATTGGCACTTGCTGCTGTTACAGCTTCTGAAGTCCTGGTAGAAATTTCTTGATGCCGTTTTAAAAACAAACGATACCAGCCCTCACCCGGTTTGTTATTGATGAAACAATTTTGTCGCGGATTTTTATTTAAAAATTGTTCTACACTCAACATTATGTCTTCTTTTCTTCTCGGAAACCCTTTTTTACAGCATGTTATAATCCAATCTACTAAAACTTTTTCTTCGTCTTCTGTTAATACTGTATTCGGCCCTGGTTTAGATTTTACGAACAACGAACTAAGCCTAAATTGTATGGTAGCCCGTGGTACTCCGAACTTCGTCGCTGCAGCTTTTTTAGGCATTCCATTTTGTACTGCCTCAATAGCTTTTAATATATCTTCTTCTGTGTATTTTTTAGAATAAGAAGCATCACCTCTTCTTATTTTTGGCATTATGAGGAACTGTAAAAAAAGTAGAAAATAAATAACTTCGAATTATTAATTATTGGCATGTACCAATAGTACAATGATTGGCATCAATTAAGTCATCATTAATGATTGGCACCCAACATTTGTATAGTGAATGGCAGTGCCAAAAATTAAACGCGGAATAAGTTTTATAAAATATCAGAACGTTTTATGTTCCTACACACAATCATATTAATTTGGCGTTTTTATATTAAAAGTAATATAGCATAAACGAAAGTCAATGATTGGCATGGGTGCCAATTAATTGTACTTTTGTTTAAAACTTGAACTAGTAAGTAGCACCATATTATTTTGAATTTCTAACGGAAAAATGATGCAATAAACTACTGAAAATCCTTAATTATTACATAACCAAACATTAAAACATAATAACCTACGTTCACTACACAATTAATTCAAAATAATAATAGTTTTATCTTACCTTGTACCTTGTTGGATCTTTTAAAAAATCGAATTAACCGGCACAACAACTTCACTCCGTTATTACATTTTTGATTTAGTGTTGCCAGGTAATCGTGTTAATAAAGCTACTGTTGAATTTAAAAAAAGTTGCCATTGTAGATATTAAAAATTATACTTTTACGTATTTTTTACAACAGCAATCCTTAATATTTTTGTTTAAAATCCAAAGTGCCAATGACTAATGAGGTGCCAACATTAGTACAGCTTACCCTATGTCCTCACCCGTCAAGGGGATTCTGTTTTCTCTTATTAAATTTTAGTTCGGTGAGATGGTTGTATATAGCTGTCTCGCTCTCGCACATCTATATATAGCCGAGTAGTAGTTGTTTCATGTTTGATTTATTTAGATTTATTTTTTTTATTTAGGTTATAAATAAATTTTGTTTTCAATGGAAATATTTGTTTTAATTAAAAAAAAAAAAAAGTATCATTTAATAATTTCAGATGCCGTTTCTGAAGAGAAAGATATTATAAACGATGGTATCAATGGGCAGGTCATAGGAATTCCTATAAGTGTAAGTTTCGATTAAAACTTACTTTTAAAAATACGAAAGACTATTTATTAATGGCCATTTGTTTAAAAACACGTGTACTGTTTCAGTTTATTTATGTCTAATTCCAGATTACCTCTTCGCCGCCGCATGTAAGAATGGAGTCGTCGCCCCCCCGCACTCTAAACCTCAGTACGAAGTTGCGCACGCTGCCTATACAAATAACACCCACCACCTCGCAGGTATGGGCGCCTGGTAACACGTTAGAAATTAGATCTCCGGCTAATCTCAGATTTGTATGGAGATTATGAAACTTGGTAGTTTGTTTGGTAAATATTTGAATTAGGAAAAAATCGCGCAATAGACTATAGATTTTTTTTAATTTTTTTTATTCAAGATTTATTTGTAGGCAAAGACATGTTTTTATTAATTCCTAGTTATATTAATATTTTGAATAACTGACTGTCTATATTATAAGTCAAATAGCTATTTTTCAATCATCTCCTCATACATTTAATTTTTTAATTTTAATACATATAAAGTTTGTTTCAAACATAAAACATTAGTGAGTTTGATGATTGAAGAAGCTATTACTAAATTATATACTTATATAATGCTTTCTTAGGTTTACGCGAATATTTGACATTATAAATTAAACTATCTTTTTCGGATTTTGTCGCGGATCGCTGTAAAGCATTCGAATCTTCAAGAACCAAAATTACTAATAAATCCGCGACAAAATCCGAAAAGATAGTTTCATTTATAATATAACAGAAAAATATTTGTATATTTGTAGTATACCTACCTACTGTATAATATTTAAAATAAATAAATACTAAAAGTTCTTCTCAATTTATAATATTATGATGTTGATATTTTTATACTGTAATACTATGAAATAAATTATTTCTTATAAATTAGCAGAGTTTTTTATATATTTATTACGCGAATATAAAAGGTTATTTTCATATCAGATATATAATAGCTGTGAGAATGACCCTAATTTTATTTTTTATAGAAGGGATATGAATAAGTGAGTTAGTGAGTCAGTACTTTTTTAGTCATAAACGACTACGGTATTTGTACCGTTTAGTTGTTTCGGTTATTTTCAAGACAAAGTTATGTAAAAATCATAACTATAAAAAAACTATTGAATATCTATAACAAAAAGAATTCGCAGGCTGAGTAGTCGATGATTCAAAATAAAATTCATAAGATTTATTTTCTTTGCATTAAGTTAAAGATAACAAAAAATATAGGAATTCTTGTGAGAAATAAATAAATTAATCATTATTACAGACAATATTATATTTTCCTTCTCTTTCTCACAAATTTTTCAAAGTTTAAATTTAAATACTAACGCGAACGCCTTCTATTACAAAAAAGTATGGATATACACATAATACCTTTACTTTTGTTACTGTTTGTTATTGTTCTATAAAGGCTTATTATAGAAAAAGGTTTTCGTAAGTCCAACTTCTTACAAAGATTGTTACGAAATATTTCTAAATTAGGGTTAAAATGTTGACAAAAATAAACATTTTGCAATTAAGTAAACACTACGCAAATAACTTTGTAATGACGTAAACACCCCTTTTATTTAATCAAAAAGAAAGTTTTTCTTATTCTCGGCGAATCTAATTATAGATTTATTTAAAACAACATTTCATAACTACAACCTTATTCCTGCTAACTTTTCTTTTCCTTAAAACGTAATAAGCATTTCGCAAGATATGTATATTTTTAATTTATACTAAAATAGTTGTTTTTACTTTCTAATTTGAAATTTGAATTTGTTTAAAAAAATTAAAGTTTAAAGAAAATTAAGTGACTTAATAGACTTTTTTATTGTTGGCTTTGTTTTCATCTTTATATTATTAATACGTTAAAATGCCAGAAAAAATTAAGAAGTATGGACCAATGAGTAACAGGGACTATAAAGGTAGGAGGAAGGGATTATAAGTAGAAGATTTAATTTGTAGTTGCTACATACTGTCGTATAAAGACATTTATTTTAACTGGTTCGTTGAAACGTTCTTTTGTTAGTCCGCCATGCTTATCTTAAACGAGCCTTCGCCTTAGTTTTGATAGATAGGTGGATGGTGGAATAACATTGATTACTTTTAACTCCATAAAGTAAAGGGTTCTAAGATTCCATAAACGTCTCTCATCAATAGGTTTAGGATTCGGAAAATATCACCTACATTATTTGTTAATGTTACACGCTTGCGAAGAAATAGTTAGAGAAAGTATAACGTAAAAAATGACCAAGTAAAGTGTGCTCAACTGAATTAAATTGAAGTGGCATTTATGAAATACTAGCGTTTCGTGCGGCTCTGCCCGCGTTTTAAAGACTGGAAACAAAGTTCTTATATTTTACGTATACTATAAAACCTTCACCGAAATACGCTGCTTCATATAAAATAAGTTTCATGTCTGTCCGTTTCGTAGTAAAAAAGTCTCGACATTTATTAGGATAAAGATGATACTATAATTAGTCGGCCATAAGCCAGTAGCAGTAAGATAGTTAACCAATATAACGTGTATTATATGTAATACTAGCATTTCCCGCGGCTTCGCACGAGTTCTAAAGACCGGAAACCAAATTCTTTCTGAGTCGCGCGATACGGTATCTTGCAGAACTAACGCCCGCTTTCCCGTTTTAACTTTAACATTTTAGTTTTAACATTTTTCATTGATGATCTGCTCTTATTGATCCTTAGCATGATGTAATATAGCATATAGCCTTCCTCGATAAACGGACTATCCAACAAAAAAGAATTTTCCAATTCGGACCAGTAGTTTCTGAGATTAGCGCGTTCAACCTAACAAACAAACAAACTCTTCAGCTTTATAATATTAGTATAGATATATAGATTTTTTCAATCTTACAGGTTGTGAGGACGTCGTACGGCACTGGCCATAACACCTTAACACTAACTAAGATCGCTCCCGCAGAACCTACTACGCAGGTAATTTTAAATTTATAGTAATACTAGCGGACCCTACAGACGTTGTCCTGTACATATAGAAAATTTTTATAAACTTTTGCTCCCGGTGAAATGTTTTAGTATGCATGCGCAAAACAGCGTTGCCTAGCAACGACTTATTTATAATTGAATATGTCATTTATTGTGCAAATGTATAAATAACTAAATAATATAAAAAATACATTATCTAGTGGACCGAATTGTGAATCTAAACCATTCTCGAATACACTCGAACACACACAAAACATTTCATCAAAATCGGTCCAGTCGTTTAGGAGGAGTTCAGTCACATACACACGCACACAAGAAATATATATATTAAGATTTAGACATTTGCTAAACTTTAAATAAATGTTATGTATTTCAGCTACGTTGTATATACAAATCCTATCCTACTAATATTATAAAAATAGGTAAAAAAAACTTTTTAAGTTAAACGCTTTTATGTTAAACATACATTGCAATGTTTAAGATAAATGTACTAAAAACCAAAAAATAATAAAATAGATACAGTCGTGGGAATTATAAACATATGCATAGACTAGACTAAAATAAAACCGTGGGGCACGTCAATTGTCTACAAATTATTGACTTAATGTGCGATAGAAAAATAGGAAGAAGACAATTGACGTGCCCCACGGTTTTATTTTAGTCTAGTCTATGCATATGTTTATAATTCCCACGACTGTATCTATTTTATTATTTTTTGGTTTTTAGTACATTTATCTTAAACATTGCAATGTATGTTTAACATAAAAGCGTTTAACTTAAAAAGTTTTTTTTACCTATTTTTATTTTTTAGTTTTTAGTTTTTATTTATATTTTTTTATACCATTTTGTTCCCACGAGTAATGGACATTTTAACGGTCGACCCCCCCAGAGGTCCAATAAAGGGGCAAGGCTATGTACGACAAGATGCGCCTGAGTCTTGAGGGGAAAACGCTAACGAATATCATATTTTTTATCCACCCTAATGCCATACAGTTCTCGGCGCGTTTTAACCTTTCACCTTAACTTGGGTGATGTACCGCTAACGACGTATCATTTTTAGCCACCCTAACGCCACACAGTCCTCAACACGATACAAAATCTTGACTTGGGTGGTGGATTCAGGTTGGTTTAATCAGATACTTAAAAAATTACAGATTCAATTTCTAAATTTAAATCTTATTATTATACGCCATTTAGTGGCTGCGCCCATCTTAAATATTGAGGTTGTATAGTGCACTGTATTCTTCTTGTCAAGCCCTTTTATTTGATACCCATATTGGTGGGATTGATAAAAAATTGTTATCAGCCATTTGGTAGCGGCGGCCATCTTAGATTTCAATTTTGCATAGTAAATTGTATTCTACTTGTTGAGACCTTTCATTTGATACCCATGTTGATGGGATTGATAAAACCTAAGTTATCCGCCATTTTGTAGAGGCCGCCATCTTGGATTTTAATTTTATATAGTACATTGTATTCTACTGGTTGAGCACTTTCATTTGATACCCATATTAATGGGATTGATAAAACCTACGTTATCCGCCATTTTGTAGCGGCCGCCATCTTGGATTTCAATTTTTTATAGTATATTGTATTCTGCTTGTTGAGCCCTTTCATTTGATACCCATATTGATGGGATTAATAAAACATAAATTATCCGCCATTTTGTAGCGGCGGCCATCTTGAATTTATAATGATAATGAATAAACATAATTGTATTGTCACCAAAATCCAAAGTGTATACAAAATTTCAGATTAATCGGTTGACAGGAAGAGGGTGAAATTTGAATTACTAAATTTGACCCAAGAATAAATAATAATAAATAAAACAAACGGGGTGAGCTAAATAAAACCGTTTAATAAAAGCGAAAGTTTATAACGATGTATGGATGGAATATGGATGTTTGTTACTCTTTCACATAAAAATTACTGAATAGATTTTAATGAAACTTTACAATAAAATAGCTTATACATCAGAATAACACATAGGCTACAATTTATAAAGATATTGTGTGAATTGTCCAAAATATGACGATAAGTGTCAAGTATTAGTAAAAAATCTACCATCTGCGAGCTATTCTGGCCTGCGCTGCTAAACCGCTAGAGTTACACATATTATGTAATGTACTAGCGGAACCCGCGGCTACGCTCGCGCTAAATCTAGGGACGGCTTTATTTTTAAAGTAGAAGTAAAACTCTTCAGTGTTCTATAAGTATTTTTGTAATGTAAAAAATGAACTAAAATGACGTAGGCATATTATGACAGTTAATTTACACGAAATCTTAATATATTATATAAATCTTAATATTTGACGACACGCGTGGCGCAGTTTGTAGTGACCCTACTTGCTGCGCAAGCGGTCGCGGGTTCGAGTCCCGCTGGGGGCAGACATTTGTTGAGCACGAATATTTGTACTCCAGTCATGGGTGTTTATATTTATAATATGTATGTATTTAAACTTATATATGTGTAGTATATTAACCATCTAGTATCCATAACACAAGGCTCGTACCTTACCGTGGAACTAGATAGTGCTGTGTGTAAAAATCCCAACATATTTATTTATTATACAACACTCCGTCCATTGAAAAAAAAACGTATCAAAAATCCGTTTTGTAGTCTTGGAGTTTATTTTGTTAGACAGACAGACGATGGAAGAGCTTTCTTTATGTATATGCTATGTAGTGATATTGTATTTGGTTTTTTATTTAATGTTTACTATTTTTCCAGAACGGTCAAGAAAATGGCGTCAACACGTTGAACAATTTAGTCCATCCAGCTCAAATTCACCTTCCTCTTTCACAAGTTAGTATTTTCTATTGGCAATAGTAAATGTGTGAGAATAATCGTTTAATAATTTAATAACTTTAAATAAATTATTATGTATTATATTTATATTATGTATTTATTTAAAGTTATATATGTAGTATATCAACTATCTGGTATCCGTATCACAAGCCTCGTAGCTTAACACGGAACTAGATAGCGCTGTGTGTAATAGTATCCCAACATATTTATTTATTTATTATTATTTATTATTGTTTTGTCCTTAAGTTAGTTTTTTTTTGTTAATTTAATTTAATAATTAATGTTTTTAGTTAATTTAGTTAACGTGGTTTCGAATCAATATAATTAATTTGATTAGTGATAATTGCAATTAAAATAAATGTAAGTATAGTACAGTGGTGACGCGTTCGTTTGTGAAATCAAGTAATGCGGGTTCAAATTTCGAGTCTCGGACTTAGATATTTTCATGTGCAAATCATTTCTAATATGATATTACCACTTGTCATATGGTGAAGAAAGACATCGTGAGGAAACCTGCATGTCTGAGAGAACCTAGCAAGTTTTCGAAAGATATGTGAAGTCCGCCAACACGCACTATTCCAGCGTGGTGGACTATGACCTGATCTCTCGCGTCTAAAAGAGAGGCACATGCCCTGTAGTAAGAAGTAAAATAGGGTTGAATACAATTGCAATTACCTCGATACTAATAAATGGCGTGACGTTTTTTTGTTCGCTCTAACAGCAAAAATTACAAAACAGACAGACAGAGAAACTTATTTCATGGAATTCAGCGTGTTTCGGTGAAAGTCTTAGTATGTATTTGCATAATATAAGAACTTTGTTGTCTTTAGAACTTGGGCAGGAAATCGCGTAATGCTAGCAATTATTCCGCTGAATGAGAAGTTTAAAAGGGCTGAAAAAATATATAATTACTAGCATTTCCCGCGGCTTCGCACGCGTTCTAAAGACTGGAAACCAAATTCTTTCTGAGTCACGCGGTGTGATACCTCGTAGAACTAACGCCCGCCCTTCCCGTTTTTGCAACATTTTTCATTGATGCTCCGCTCCTATTGGTCGTAGCGTGATATAATATAGCCTATAGCCTTCCTCGATAAACGGACTATCCAACACAAAAAAGAATTTTTCAAATCGGACCGGTAGTTCCTGAGATTAGCGCGTTCAACCAAACCAACGAACTCTTCAGCTTTATAATATTAGTATAGATATACTTGGTGATACCACCAGGTGGTGACGAGCGGCGGGCTGGTGGTGGGGCCGGCGGCGCTGCAGCTGCTGTCGGGCAGCGGCCTGCGCGTGCTGCAGGCGCCCGTGCACAGCAACGGTGAGTTGGGATTTATTATTTACTAGCAAGTTATATTTTGGAGAACAAAGAAAATAGAAATTCAGTCTTAACTTAAAATGAATTAATTAATTAGAAATTACATCTAAATTATACAGCTAACTGACCACTTGTCGATATTAGAGCAAGTAAGTGAAGAAATGAATAAGTTATGATCTTTTATATTGAAATTTCTAATAAAACTCTCCAACAATAACTAAGTAATTAAAATTATTTTTTTCTTTTTAGTTTCGATTTATAACGTTTTGAAGTCTGTTTTCATTTTTGTTAAAAAATAATTAATTTATTTTACCATTTCTTTACAGGTATAACAACGGATAGCAGTAAAATGGTTAAAGAAAATGGCAATGTCACGCCTCCGCCCACGTCCACCGGTGTGTATAGTATATATTACTTAACTGTTTACAAACAGACAGACTGTATTGTGAAAATTTTTGAAGTTATACTTCTTTTGACGCGTTAGGGAAAAATGATGAGAGTAAATTTTTACGATGCGCGCGCACACCGACACGAAAAACCGACACCCTGAAGTTAGCTATAGTCAACATTTTAGTTTTTCAAAAAAAGTTACCAACAAAGTAACAGTAAGGACATCTACGTATAGTCCGGGAGGTAGTGTCAAATTTTTACGGTGATTTTGGCATGGACTCTATGAACTTATTTTGATAGTTAGTACTTGTATGAGAACTAAAATATATGTCAGCTGGCGCGACTTCGGGGCTTTTGGGCTAGAGAAAATGTTAACGTAGATGAAAAAATAATATTCTTGCACTATTTTGGCAATAATGAAAAAGTATAAATAATTTAGTTTATGAATTGTAGATCTTAAAAAAAAGTGTCAGCTGTATCATGTACGTGACAAAATATGTTAGCTGATCATGTGAACATTTCAAAAAATCAGAAAAACTTGTAGCATTTTGGCAAAGCGGAAAATTGTATATATTAAAGATTATAATTCAATAATAACGTATGTCAGCTGGAATTTAAACGAGGCACAACCTGTAGCTTGACTTTCAAAGTTTGGTTATGAAGTATAATATCAGATCAGCTAACATATTTTGTCACGTACATGATACAGCTGACACTTTTTTTTTAAGATCTACAATTCATTAACTAATTATTTATACTTTTTCATCTTTGCCAAGAAAGTCCAAAAAAATTTTTTTTACTATCAAGTTTCCTGGCATTTTCTCATCTTATGCCCCGGTTTTGGGCCAACTGATACCTCATTTATTAATAAGCGTTGGAACAACTGACTATACAAAAAAACAAAAGCCATGCCAAAATGCTCCGGTCAAATTTGACACTACCTCCCGGACTAGTATGTTTGCGTGAGAACTGACAACTGTATTCACGATATTTATTTTTACGCCAAAAAGTATTACTTCTAACGCGTGTACATAAGTACACACACACTTTTTTTAAATATTTAAGTTAGCAATTTATATTCATTTGTATTCCTGATTATTGACGTAATATTCTTTTTTATTTTTCAAATTGACAATGTAAAAAAGTATTATACTTTTTTTTTAATTTCTATTAACTTGTAATGTGTAATATTGTGGTGTGCCAGTAGGCAGTGTGGTGGTGAGCGGGCTGGCGCCGCTCGTGGTGTCGCAGCCGGCGGCACATCTGCTGCAAACGCACACACTTACACATAAGGTAACTAAACTAAAATTAAATAAAATTAAAAACTAAATTATTACTAGACTAGCCTTTCCCGCGGCCTAGCTCGCGTTCTAGAGGCTGAAAATCAAACTAAATATATTTCTCCCGTTTTTGCAACATTTTTCATTGCTGCTCCTATTGGTTGTAGCGTGATGTAATACAGCCTATAGCCTTCCTCGATAAACGGACTATTCAACACAAAAAGAATTTTTCAATTCGGACCAGTAGTTCCTGAGATTAGCACATAACCAAACAAATAAACAAACACTAGTTTTATAATATTAGTATAGATTAACTTATAATAATTATAATATATGATATTATAAATTTTGTATTGTATGTATTCGTTAGCCCTTTTTACAAGCTTTTATTAATGCCCCACAGCAGGGCATGGGCATTCCTTTAATACGAGGGGGATCATGATCCACTTAGGTGGCGTTAAACAAGGGCGTAAAACAAGTGCTAATGATGTCGAGAATGATTCGCAAATAAAAATATCAGAAGTGTAAGACGTTAGATTTGAACTCGCTACACTCGGGTTACCATGTTAGCGCTTCACTATTCTTCTTCTTCCTATCCTTATCCTACGCTGTGTGGGGTCGGCACAACTTGTTTTCTTCTTCCACTCTCTTCTGTCATTCGTCAACTTAACATCCACCCACTTCTTTTATACAATCCATCCATCTCTTTTTCGGTATTCCCCAGCTCTTTTTTCCTTCCACATGAATACTTTACTTTCTTCTCGTAATATCACGTTCTTCCCTCCGCTTAGCGCATGTACTACTATGTACAAATAATATTTTATATGTATTCCAAATGACTAACACATCTCTTTTATTGTACAGATTTCAGTAATAATAATAAATTTTTAACCATTAACACCGCAAATACCATTACCCCACAGATGGTAGAAACCCAAATGGTGAAGACGGGGGTTTCCCCGCTGGTGAGCGCGCAGTACGTGAGCACCACCATCGTGAAGCCCGTGGTGGTGGTGTCCAGTGCGCCGCCCACGTGACCCGCGGTGTGAGCGCGCTGCGGGGCACGCGGGGCGTCGGGGCATGTGGGGCATGAGGGGGGCGTGGGGCATGCCAGGGACGTGGGGCATGCGAGGATCGTGGGGCACTTGTGTCCGTGATGGGCATGACGATTGGTCGCGATATATGGTTACATCTGCGTGTTGTGGTGTGTTGGTGAGATGTTTTGGTTCGTTTCATTTGAATATTATGTTACTATTTATTGGCAGATTACACTATATGTTTTGATTATTTTTGTTACTAAAATTGATAGTTATCTACACAAACTTCTATTCTCCTTTAGATCTTGAAGAAACATGTCGGGGATAAAAACTATCCTATGTCCTTTCTAATGTCTCAAACTTGGTCATGTGTACAAGTTCATCCAAACCAGCATCAGGTTTGGTTTCCAATATCTATTAATTTACATTTTCTAACATACCTATTATAAATTTAAATATAAATAGTAATTCCTTCACCTTGTAATAATTAAATAAAAAAACTTAACCGACTAGCCTTCTTCGTCGTGTCTTCTTCATTTTACATGCCTGACAAAATTATCTGTTTTCAAGTGGCACAAAAAATTATAAGATTAAGAAGGCCATTATAAGATATATAATAAGAGAATTGAATTGAATTGAAAATTAAGATTTTATGAATAAATCATCCCACCAACACATTAATATTCTCATGTAAGTCCGTCTTTGTGTGTTCTATAGGCTCGAGGAGCGGTTGTCATTCACTGCCTAATTACCAAGCAATATTAAATGTACGCCCCGGTTGTTATAAAACGCGTAGTTTAGGCTGTTTATACAATAAGAGCTTAATGTGTGATGCACATTTCTATTTTAAATAGTAAATATGCGATTTTTCGCCGGCTCTTGGACTATAATATAATGATTCCTTGAGCATTTTGTTACTTTAAATGTATATAGACAAATGCAAATGATTTAATTAAGACAAATGTATGACGTATTAAACTGTCTGTGATGAATGTAAGTGCTGAAGTAAGTATAGTCTAAGAGTCGGGCGTAAAAAGATGATGTATTAACAATAGAGGGTTATTTTAAATAAAACTAGCTGTTTGAAATTATGCTCGGATTTATTTTAATTTTTGGTTTCCGACGTTTCGAATGATTAACATCAGTAATGGTCAGTGGAGAAAACATGCTTTTATACGTTTCAAAGGTCATGTTTTATTGTATTATATTACAGACAGTGTCTAATGCCTAAGTTTGCTTCTAAAGCCTTCAAACCCTGTAAATTAGTTTAAATTTAAATTCTAATAGAAATGTGCATAACACAAGTTTACGTTCACGTTAACGTTTACGTTTACTAAATACTTGAGACGCGAGCGAGCGAGTGGCGTCACTGTGATCCATGGTGCGGTGTACATGTCCGGCCAAACCGTTTAGATTAGGACAGTTTGGACCAGTGGTTCCCAAATTGTGGTCCGCGGAACCCTTCTGTTTAAGTATCACAAGGGTTCCGAGTAGGGCTGCCAACTCTTTGTCCGTCAAAAATAGTAGTTCTAAAATTGTTACTCATAAAAATATAGTAGATACCAAAAAATGAAAAACTTGAAAGAATATTTTTTGCTACTTTTAGCCTTTATTAATAAATTTTTATTTTATAAGGAATGCCTCTTAGCTCTTATAGCAATTTAAATTTAAATTACAAATTACCGATTAGCTCAGCTTTAATTAAAATATTATTACTTTGAGTTTGATGCCTTTGAAATATAGTAGGCTCACCTGCTATATACTTTTTTTCAGAAATATATTAGTCGGGCCTCTAATACAATAGAATACTATATTATATAGTAGAGTTGGCAACTCTAGTTCCGAGTTCCTTTAGCGAGTTTAAAACGCTATTATAAATTAATACGTGAACAAAATTTATTAATAGATTTTTAGTACAATAAATATTATTAAAAATGTTACTATTTTTCACTTATAATTTGTTCTTTCAAGTCAAACAATTATTCTTATTTTAAAATAATCAGTTTCTTTTTTAACAAAATGGAGGACCATTAAAAATTATGAATAATTAGGGTTCCGCGAGCAATAAAGGTTGGGAGCCGCTGGTTTAGAAAGTTCTCTTTATATTTTTCTACAATAAACGAATTCCATGTGATTTGTGCACACAATGTGCGTGTAAAATATTTTTAATTATTATTTATTTATTTAGAGCCAGTAATTTAGGGAGCAAATATTATAAACTGAAATATATTTTGAAGCACGTTAGTGAACCGTGCTGATACTATACCCCGCGATACTTTGCTCGGTTGTGTCGTCTGTCTGTAGACACCTAGGTGCGGGTTCGAATCCCATTTAAATTGCTATGTGAACGAACTAACAAATGAAACTAACTATTTTGACAGACGTCACAGCTACAAAGTCTATGCAATTCTTTATATCAACTGTGAATACTTAGTATAAGGCTAAAATGAAGTTGTAAATGTACTCGTATAGTGTCGTATTCATACATAATTAATTAATTTATTTTGATGAACCATTTGCTTTAATGAAAGTTTTTATTTCGACGAAAAATACTGACCGTATGAATATCGCCACTATATATACATTAAGGGGGCGTCCATTATTCACGATGATGATGATGTTTTTAAGCAACTTTTTAAACACCCCTCCCCCATGGTGATCCATGGGGGGTTTAAAAAGTACACCTCGTATCAACGTGGTGAGGTTTAAGACTAATAATCTTGGATTGAATGGAATATTCGGCCGTTGTAACAAACACGTGACAACTCACTACAACCCCCCCCCCCCTCTTGGTGATATTTCGTTATTTTTTCCGAACCCCCTCCCCCTCTTTTCAAGCCTCACGTGATTAATGGACGACCCCTAAGCTGGATAAAAAATATTTTTTCTATATCTGTGATGTGTGCAGTCAGCTACTGTAGTACTTGAAACTCTGTACAAAAACGTCTTTAGGTGTTGTCAATTTATTCGTACGTCTAATAGGCGATAGTGTAAGTTAAATAATGTGGCTTATTTACGTACCAGCGAATAGTTTTGTAATAGTCGTGAAGTACTAGGAAGTCAGGAATTATAGGAGGTTGTGGCTGTGTTTCGGCTGCTACTTGTTCTGCGTAGGGCTTGCTTGGACCAGTTATAAATTTAAATTTAGGCAGGTCCAAGTTCACATAAGCTAGGTTTAAAGTCGCGTTTACATAGACCCCTTTACGTATAAACGTCTCTCAATATTTCATTAATTGAAGACATGAGTGGGTGAAGGTGTTGCGAAGTTGTAATTTTGAGAAAATTATTTTATTTTAAATTTAAATTATGGCGATTTTAAGGTATAAATAAATAAAAAATAAATACGTTTATATAACGTAATACTGACATCTATGTATAAATAAAAAAAATCAGAAAAGCAACATATCACCTTCATCCATTTACGTCACCAATACGAAGTTGTGGTTTTTTGACAGATGAGCTGTCAAATGATCTGTCAAACATCGTTGCTTAGCAACCGGTTGAAGCGAAATAATCTGTGCTCAACTGGCACGCTTTTTAATGAGAGAATTGAATTGAACCGGTTGAAGTGACGTAAAAGCTATACGTGGGGGGTAGATGCGTAAATATTGCCGCCGGTAAGTCCCCGCGGCCGTCCTAATAGTGTGCCTATATGGATTTTCGGTACTGTATAATACAAGGGACTTGCTTGAATTAAGCTGAAATTGTATTCGGAAATTTCATTTCGCAATAAATTATATTTACGTATGTACAAATATTGATAACCTCTGTATAAAATGTAGTGCGAATAGCCTAGTGATGAGATCGGCGAATATATTTATTTAGCTTGACTGATCTAACTTATTGTAAATTATTAATAGAAATGTGTACATTCGTTTCGGCTGTTAAGTTTTGCGCATTGTTGACGAAATTGTTAAGGATCAGTCTGTCTCTTTCTTACTGTAGCATGCATCGTTCATTAGATGGAGACAAAAGATGTCAGATCGAGTTGTGGATGATTTTGTGCCAATAGCCAGCGATTGTTATATGCCTATAGATATTGTTATAAAAGACCACATGAAAATGAGCTTTGTATTAAGGGGTTATAGTCCAATTTGGTTTGCAATAAAAATTATAATTTCAATTCTAAGTGCAATATTGGTGAATAATGTGAAATTAGTATATCAAAGCATATTGTAAAAAATAGTTAAAGAAATTCATTATTTAAAGACAAATGAAAGTATATTTTTCCTACCAGGATCGCATATTTCAATAAGAATTTTGATAACAGAAGTAATCTAGAAAATGTAACGGAAACACTAAGTTTCATAATTTTGTACAATTTTGTAATAAATGTTGCAAATTATTATTTGCAGTTATTACTACAGATAATAAAAATGATTTATTTGAATTATAAACTAATACAGTAATCGCATCAGGAAATAGAATCCCGCTCCATTATCAAAGTATGGGTAAAACACTATACGATTTTTCTTAGCTTTCAAAGTGTTGTCACTTTGCCTAATATTATTAGTAGGTATGGAAATTGTATAAATATTTTAAATTAAGAGAGAAAAAATTATTTTAATTTTATTAATATTGTAAAGCGAATGCTCATGTAAATACAATGACGTAGTGTATAAAAGTCTAATATGTTAGAATACAGAAAATGACATATTTACTCTGTGGTTTTATTTCTATTAATAACGAGAATATGCATGTATTAGTACAGATATTACTACACAATACTATTTTTAGTGCCTTCTAAGACAAATACAGCACTGGGGTAGTTACAATAAAGTGGCACAAATATAAGGCTGAATAAAATTGACCTTTAAATGAAAAGCTGCCCTGCTTGATTAAAAAATCTGTCTTCCACACTGCTAGATCTAAAAGGCTTAACTTTTTTCATATCATAGAGAATATAGTTTTGTTAAGGTTCAGAACCAAAAAGCAAAAACGGGTCTCTTAGACTTGTGTCTGTACGTCACAAGTACATTCACACTGAAAAGTATTTAAGCTTTATTGCTGAAATTATTTGGTTGCTTCACACATTTAAAAAAAGTGCGAAAAAGCCGAAGATCATTGTAATATATTATGGTCAGTACGGATAAATAAAAAATACGGAAAGTAATAACAAATTCTTTATTCACATATAATATATTTACAAATTACATTATCACAATTAACTGCTTTTGATAATGAAAAGTGTGTAGTAACGTCCTAAATTAATTGCCGAGACTGGGATAAAAACCAAAAATAATTTGCTTAGAAAATCAAAGTAAAATAAATAACTAAAAACTTAATCTATGGTTTAAATTAAAACATTGTACGTTTATTGCTTATTCTTTAAAGGAACGGTTAGAGGGTATTGTGGCGTTTTATTAAGACTGACTGTGTCACTACATAGTATAAAACAAAGTCGTTTTCTCTGTCCCTATATCCCTATGTATGCTTAAATCTTTAAAACTACGCAACGGATTTTGATGCGGTTTTTTTTAATAGATAGAGTGATTTAAGTGGAAGGTTTATATGCATAACTACCGGATCCCGGGGCTTTGCCTGTGCTAAATGTAGGGAAGAGCCCGAGCGAAGCGAGGGCGAGTCGCTAGTTGTTAATAAAATTTAACTTTTTGCAGTAAATTTTCTAATTATAGTGTAATTATTAATCTTAAAGACAAAAGAAAATAATAAAACAATATAAAAAATAAAAAAAATATAAGAAATATTGTAACAATTTTATCTTTTGCTTGCTTTGTCGGAGAAAGAATTATAAATAGCTTGCGCATTTATAATATCAGTAAGGCAAAAATATTCAGCCAGTCTTATAATATTTTCCATTCGGCAAGAATTAAATCATAAAATATGAAATATCATGAAATATTAGTAGAATTTTTGAGAAGATAACTTCTTCGGCAGCTTTGGTGCATATTGAATTGTCATTAAATTTAGTTTATTACCTAATACCCTTGAATATGTAAAAAGTAAAATATTCGAAACTGATTTTTCAATCAATTCATCATGCTAAAATTTGTTGATAATTTGATTACAAAAGTGACACAACTGAATTTTCATGATTTTAAATTAATTTCGTATGTATTTTATCTTTGAATGATTATTACCTGATGCAATCATACTGTTGTTATTTAACTTATTTTTGGACCTACAATATAAAATATATAAAAAATGGAGCACATTCTTAAATAAGTTTAAAGAGAGCTTAAATAAAATAAAGTTAAAAAACGAAAGAGCTAAATTATTAAGTCGCGTAATATAAATGATAGAAAAAATTGTAATAAAGTACTGAAAAAAAAATCTGGGCATCGACGCACACTACTACGAAGTGTACTACGAGGTAATTAATACAGACATTACTAATAAGATTAAGTAAATATAAACAACAACACTATTGCATAGGCGGTTAAATAACGACTTATATATAATAGTGCACTATTCACGATGCTAAAATCCAGTTTACAACGCAGATATCAAAATTAACTAAAAAATTGATTCTGTGTCAAAGTGACATAACCCACCATCTGTCAAAAATGAATTTTCTGAAAATATGCCGCTTTTCAAACGTTTAATGCTTCATTTTGTAACGTTTTTTTTTTCAATAAAACTGTCAATATTTATCATAGATAATCTCTTGAGAGAAAAAAATGTTTTTTTGCCACATTTTAACACCGGCAGTGGCTTTTGCAACGTCGTACATCAGACCTTTATTTTTACATTTTAATTTATAACCTAATCGTGTCGTTTCTACTTCTTGCAATTTCGTCATCTAAATAAGCGTTGTTGTCGAGACCACTGGGTTTGTTTTCGCTTTCTGTCTTAACTTCAATCGGACCGTCCATTAAGAACATTGTTAGGAAGAATAATATGCTACCTGTGGAAAAAAATAACATTTTGGATTAATTTTTCAACAATTACAGATTATAGTTAATAATAATTATTTTTTTTAAGGCTATAAAAATAAATGTATTTTTAACAATTAAACAATTGTTTAAACCGACTTCAAGAAAAGGAAAGTTATGCCAAAGTCTTAAATTACAGCTTTTAAATTATAGTTATTTGTCAAACAAAAAGTAATTAAAAAAAATATCAAAACTACTTACTAATGCCATAGAAACCAGCATAAAAGATCATAATGGCTTCTCTATATCCGATAGCCTTCGACACAGGGTCGACCAAAATAGGCAAGTTTCCACCCACATTGTTCATGACGAAGAGGAATACACCCACAGTTGTAGAACGGACGGACAGAGGCACGATCTCTACTAGTATAGCGAATACTATTCCGAACCACATCTCAGCTGGAAAATTAGAAGTATGAAAATTAAGATACGTATATATAAAATACAATTTGTGACTTTATACTAGTGATGTCCATATACAAGGAACTAAAATCATGAGATCCACTTAGGTACCCAAATAATATTAAAAACATGTATAAAATACACCAATTTCACTGTGTGAAAGATGGATTTATATACACTCAAATTTACGATTTAAGCATGGATTATTTTTATTTATTTATCTTAAAAATTCTAATATACTAAACATTATAGTATATCTATATTACTAGATGAAGATTGATGAAGATTGATGAATTATAGATGAAGTCCATGTCGACTTAAAAAATCCTAAAACTGCAATTATTACCATATATTTATAATCATATCGTACCCACAAAAAAATGAAAAGAAGAAGAGGGTAAAGAAGAGTATAAAGAAGAGAATAAAGAACTTACCGAAGAAGTAAGAGAAAGCAAGAGTGATCATCGCCCACAGCGGCCCGAATATGACGGAGCCGAACGCTGGCAGCGTCGCTATGAGTTGCGACAACGCAAGAACCAACACTCTCGATCTGACACCCATTCTCGATACGAATCTATAACAAATAAAAATTAAAGCAAATTATCTTAATCTCTATACTAATAAATGGCGAGACGTGTTTTTGTTCGCTCTAACTGCCTCCCTCAGTACGAGGGGGATCAGGCCATAGTCAACGCGCTGGCCTAGTGCGAGTTGGCGGACTTCACATGTCTTTCGAAAATTTGCTAGGTTTTCTCAGATATGTAGGTTTCCTCACAATGTTTTTTCTTAATTCACCATAAGACAAGTGGTAATCATGATAGAAATGATTTGCATATGAATATATCAGAGGTGCGAGACCCGGATTTGAACCCGCATCACTTCGCTATCCAAGCGAGCGCGTTACCGCTGGGCTACCACTGTCTATCCACCATTTCAATTTCAAAGTCATCATTTTACATATTCATTTATTTTATCATATAAGTATTCATTTTAATAATCATAGTCACTTATACCATAATTATACGTACACACTATAAATTATATTTATTTAGGTATATAAACCTTACCATTACCAATGAAATTATCTTATATCACATTACAATTTTATTGATTCTCTATCAATCTCCTTCTCCTTCCTCACACTGGGATTGATCTCTTATAAATAAAGATATCTTCTTTGACTACTTTCTTGTCATTTTCTATGTACATTTTGGTATTAACTATTTCTTTGTATAATAAAAAATAACAGTGCTTACTTATCAGAAATAACCCCACCAGCGACGACGCCTACTGAGCCGATGCCCACTGTCACGGCGAACAGCCACCAGCCGAGATCCACGTCGGGGAAGTAGTCGCGGTAGTACAGGTCGGCGTTGTACGCGAATGTCATACCACCTTAAAATAATATTTAATAAATTTTATATTTTACTAGCAATTTTCGCGGCTTTGCTCGCATTCAAAAAAAAATTTGGTCTAAAAATAAAAAAAATATAATCTGGAGAGGCCCATCCTTATCCTTACCTAGTGAAATAAAAAATAGCCTACGACCTATTCTCTGACCGACCAAATGTAAACAAAAAAAAAACGTAAAAATCGGTCAAGCCTTTTCGGAGGAGTTCGATAATAAACACTGTGACACGAGATTTTTATATATAAGAAGACTAGTAGCTGGACCCAAAAAAATTTCTGATATTTTTGTCTTAAAGACCTACACATAAAAAAAAGAAATCGATCGGGCCGTTTCGGAGGAGTGCGACCACAAACTCCGTGACACGAGATATTTATAATATATTAGATAATGTTTAATAAGAGCAGTGGAAGTTATTAGTGGTAGTGCCATGCTTGTTACCTTCGGGTAGCAACTGAATGGGCCGGCACGCCCCGTATAGTTCATTAGTACCACTTTCTCAAAGAAGACCGGCGTGAAGTGGCAGCTATGCTGTCGCGTTTCGTCCGGTGAGTGAGAGTCCGGGAGGCCCACTCTCCTTCCCCCCTCCCTCTTCCCTTCATCCTCCGCCTTCGTTCCCCCCTCCCTCCCACTTCCCTCCCTCCTCCATCCCTCCCTTTCCTGAAAGGCCGGCAACGCATCTGCAAGCCTGGCTTGCAGATGTCCATGGGCGGAGGTGATCACTTTCCATCAGATTTACCATAAAAAAAAAAAAACTGGAAACGTGCTCGCTTGGAAAACAGAGTGAAACGGGTTCGAATCTCTCAGAGCTTCACGCCTCCGATATTTTCATATGGGTGCGTTGCCTGGAGACTCAGCAGTGGGATGTTAAAAAATGATTGATAACATAAGAATCAAACTACATGCTACCATATATAAGTTAACTTTAAACAAACATATATAATATAAACTGTTTGAGCGCGTTTCTCTCAGGAACTACTTACGTATACGATTTTTAAATATTCTTTTTCATTATCTCGGACTATCCTACGACTAACGCATTAACGGACAACAAACTTCATACTAAATCTGTCGTATCGTAAAAAAATCACTCAAACTCCATTTTTAATAACACGATGAAAGATGTATAACATATTAATAAAATTATAAAAAAGAGCCGTATCTGTACACATTAAAGCTTAGTAAAAGCTTTCGACAGTAAAACAAAATGAAAGAAAAATATTAAATCATGAAAATAAAAATATTATAAGAGTGAAAAACAAATGTTTGTATATCGTACATATTATTTGTTATTCAATTTGTAATAGAAAACAAAATTAGAAAATATTTCTTTTTAAATAAAAAGGTACTGACTGTACTGATTCAATATGGCTTAACCTTTTTCATTATACCTTAGGGATGGGTTTTTTATCTTATAATATTTAATGAACAATTCTTGTGCATATTTTTCGTCTATGTTGAAAACAGCTTTGATTCAAATTTCGTATTAATAATTAAGATAAGGTTTTTATGTTTATTTCAGATATGGGTATTTTTTGAAATCACATCTTTTGAAATTAACATGAGTACCTATCGAGGTATTATGAACTCATTGATAATGTTTTTCTTCACCTTAAGACAAAATAAGGGGTAATTTTGTACCCCATACAAATTCCTACGCTTATTTTACCTCATTTAATCAATAATTTCTCAAGTAGGCAAGGTATACAAAACGCATCATACCTATAGCTATATGTAGTACAATATATTATGTACCTAATATATAATAATAATTTATAAACTGACAAATAATCATCTCCTTTAATCGAAAGTCGGTTAAACATATTATTTTTTCTTATAAAACTTACCGCAATGTCTAATGGAAGCAGCTAAGCACAAAAGCAAAATCCTCGGTTGACGAATCACGTGCCAGATGGTTATTTGAGGCATTTTCTTACCGGCCTCTAGAGTAGAGTCTCCCCCTTTAGCGTTACCTGCATCTGTTACATACAATAATATAAAATTAGTTATATTTAGTAGATTGTATAAATACTACTAACTCACACTCGCTTCATTCGGGTCGGCACTTTTAACGGCTCGTATAGATTACTGAAAGACGTAATATTTTCCCGCAGTAAAAAGTATCCTAAACGTTGTCCCGGAAAACCAGCTATAATTATATTAAATATCATCAAAATCAATCTAGTGGTTTTCTCGTGATGCATTCCCATGTTGACAGACAGACAAACAAAAATTATAAAAACTATAGATTCCATCCTGTATCGATAAAAAAATATTATTTGGAAAAGACTTCCAAAAAACTATTTAATGTACTGTGACTCACTCATTTATTTTTTTCTCACAAATAAAGTTTTCTTTATAAATATTGATATTTCAATACATATATGGTTAACAGTACTATAAACCATGTCTGTTAGGCCTCCAGACAAATGTGTTGTTATCGAACATACCTTCTTCTCCAATAGTAGTTCTTACAGGTTCGCGAAGTGTGAAGAACGTGAATACTGCTATGACCAGCCCGACGATACCCGCCCCGTAATAACACACCCTCCAGCTCTGGAATAACAAATATTTATTATATATTGTAGTCAATATGATACTAAAAGTATAAATACTGAACATACGTGTTTTTATTTCTCTTTAGTTCTTCAACGGAGTATGTAATTGAATGTAAAACAGACACAAAATGCAAGTTATGATAGTAGGTACTAACTGTTACAACCCTTTTTAACGTCCCACTGCTGGGCACCGGCCTCCCTACAATTCGAGGGGGATCAGATCATTGGTCAATACCCTGGACAAGTGGGGGTTGGCGAATTTAGTAGATTGTATAAAAAACTTGCTAGATTGCTTGCACGTTTCGAAAACTTGCTAGATTCTCTCAGACATGCAGGCTTCTTCACGATGTTTTCCTTCACCGTATGACAAGTGGTAATCATGTAGGAAAAGATTCGCATATGAAAATATCAGATATGCGAGACCCCAATTCGAATCCGCATCACTTCAATCGAGCTCTTACCACCGGACTGCCACTGTCTTTAAAACCCCCTCAAAAAAACCTCGTATTGAAGCAGCAGTGGGACGTTAAAAAAGGGTTGAATACAACTGTTAAAGCAGTCAGTAGTAGGTACCCTAAACTGATTCACTTAGTCACGACGCATGTCTGGCCTACCGAAGCAGACCATATCAACTAGTGGACTACTCAAATTAATCTACTATCTATCGCTAACATATTACACAAAAAGTTTAGAAACTTACCAATTCCCAGGCATTCAAAATTGGGATGTACCGTCCCACGGGGAAGGCAATCCCGTACCCCCCATATATACCCCAGTTGAATATTGACAGCACTAACGCTCGTTGATGTTCAGGGAATAAATCAGTCAGAATTCCAGTAGCTAGTGGATTACACCCGGATTCACCCGCAGCCATAATCATTCTTAGCAGCACGAGATGCCAGTATTCAGTCACTGTCCCCATCAATAGAATGGCTATCACAAAAATTACTGTACATACGCCAAGGATTCTTGCTCTATTAAATCTAGAAGAAAAAAAAACAGGTTATTATTACGTTAACTGAAGTTAGGATATTTTGATTGATTTTATAATATGGATAGCGAATAGAAGGTGATCTTGGAGTACCTACAAAAGTCCTATAAGTAAAAGAACATTCAAAGTAAAAGAACTTTCTCAAATTTCTGTGCTCACTAAAAACTTTATTCCAGCTGTGAGGAAAAATTAAAAAATAAAATGGATGAGACGTTTTGCTTAGTTCGTAGTGACTCTACTTGCTGTGCCATTGGTCGCGGGTTCGAGTCCCGCTGAAATTTATAATATGTATGTATTTAAAGTCATATAAGTATATGTAGTGTATTAACTATCTGGTATCCGTAACACAAGCCTCGTAGCTTACCACGGGACTAAAAGGCGTTGTGTGTAAATCAATCCGAAATCTTTATTTTTATGTTTTATTATTCAGGTAAGATTTCCATCGAGTCTACCGTACCCCTTGACGAAATTATTAATTTTCCTGAGTCACACGACCTCGCAGAACTAACGCCCGCCATTCCCATTTTTGTAACATTTTTCTTTGATGCTCCGCTTCTATTAGTCGTAGCGTGATGTAATATAGCCTATAGTCTTCCTCGATAAACGGACTATTCAACACAAAAAGAATTTTTCAATTCAGACTAGTAGATCCTGAGATTAGCGCGTTCAACCAAACAAACAAGCAAACAAACAAACAAACAAACAAACAAACAAACAAACAAACAAACAAACAAACAAACTCTTCTGCTTTATAATATTAGTATAGATTGTACAAATTAAGGACTGGCTGAATAAGAGGTTTAAGTTTTTATTACTTACTTATCTGCGGCCACTCCTATCATGACACCAACGACAGTGAATACCGCCATGTAGGCTGGACCTGCCAACACCTGGTAATCGATCCCCAGACCATTGTAGCCCCACTCGCAATATCTCGTACCATTGAGCGTGAGGGACTCGCATCTGAAAAAATCATGAAGAAATCCATTTTGTTTTTTTTTCTCTTTATTTAAGAGCTTTGTCGTCAAAACGACTAGGTATGTTGCTCTGTTAGGAAAACATACAAAGTTCAATAAAATTAATTAAATAACATTATTACACTTATTCTTCATGTATATTCATGTAGCTTAAAAAGAATTTTGTTTTTATTGCATAAATTAATACAATTTATTGTGTATTTAAATCGAGGTTAATAAGTTTTTAAGTCGGAAAAGAATAAATATTATTATTATTAATAATTAATGAGAACTTTTTGATGTTTTTTTCATTAATTTTTTTAAGCACTACTATTTGGACTCCATTCGTGGGTGTTTATATTCATAATATGTATTATACATATATTAAAGTCATAATGTACGTGTAGTATATCAATTATCTGGTATCCGTAACGCCTCGTAGCTTACCACAGAACTAGAGAGTGCTGTTGTGATAATGTCCTACATAAATATGTGGGGAAATTAGAAAATATGAATACTACCTCATGTTTATTTAAGTTAGTGTTAGGAAATCAGTTGTCATTAAACTATAATCATTACTGAAATTTAGGAGACAAATATTGTAATATTTGAAACATGTGTATATACTTATATAAAAACTAACTGTTTCAAAAAAAATATAGCACGAAAGCTCGTCAATAGAGCTATTAAATAACATAATGATTGACAAACAGATCAAAAAAGCACTATAGACAGTACTTGAGACTTCCGGTATTGAAACTTCCTGTATTGAAACAAGAAACGATAATTATGAGAATAATAACAAATAACGTAAAAACGTAATATATTTTTTATAGCAGCACATTCTTACACATTCTTGAATATTAAATAAAGTTATTACATAAAGCAAAAAATTTTGCACCTATGACCTATAATATGTTTACTCAAAATTCGCTATAGAGCATTTTGTCTTTTTTAACTGTATGTCCGCCTGTCTATCAATCTGTCTGTTTGTGTCTACTGCACTGCATTGCGAGCCGGTTGTATAAATTTAAATTGATTATTAAATAATTAAAAAGTTTTATACTAAATCTACTCGTATTTAAAGCAAGTTAAATATAATTTCATTTCTGTTTTTCCCGGCTAATGTCTAAATCGGCTAGACCGACTTTGACGGGACTTCCACTGACAGATAGCTGATATCACTAAGGCCACTTTTATTTTAGAAAAAGTATTAGGATCCCTTTGACAAATTCAAACGTACTATATACATACTAGGAAAGAACGTAGTCGAGCGAGGCGAGGGTTAGTCGCCAGTCTAATTCATATTATAAAGAGCAAAGATTTGTCTGTAACGAATAAACTCAAAAACTACTGGACCGATTTCGAAAATTCTATTGCCATTAGAAACCTACATTATCACTGAGTAACATAGGCTATATTTATTACTTCGCTCGCGCTCGATCTAGAGACGAACCTGAGCCAAGCGAGCGTGAATTGCTATTATTTAATAAGTTACGTATTACCTCGAATGGCTTTGTTCATGGTCAACGAAGCTATTCTTTTCGATATATGACTAAGCTTTTAACTAAACTAATTTTACGGACGTTAAGTAACCTTGATAGGCTGTTCATTGTAAATTAATGTAACAAAATGCCTGTTTTTTAATCAAAGTTTAGCTTTACATAGATAGTAGATAGAATGAATGTCTGGATGGATGGAGGATGAAGCTCAAATAATATAGTATATGCTATTAAACCTAACGACGAACGTCGTATGGAAACTATCTCGTTCGTCCCCATTTTTGTCATAACAATCAAACTCTTCTATAAGAACGCAAATGACAATTATCCAAATTCCCATTTCCCAAAATAAGCGACATTAAAAAGATGTTATATGGATCCAAAACGTAATATGCCCCTCAAATAGAAAACTTATACATCAACTTTACATCTTTAATACAGATAAATAAGATAAATGTAAGTGCCTGTTTGTAATCTTAAAATAACAGCGTTTCACTGTTTGTGTTTGTCTGCCTGTAAGTCACTAGTTAAATAAACATCATATTTAATATAGCCATTTAAATAAATCAAATAAAATTCCATTTAATAAAAAAAATATTATAGATCTAGCGCGAGCGAAGCTGCGGGTTCCGCTAGTGTATTATACATATAAACCATCCTCTTAAATCACTCTATCTATTAAGAAAACCGCATCAAAATCCGTTGCATAGTTTTAAAGATTTAAGCATACATATGGACAGACAGACAGCGGGAAGGGACTTTGTTGTGTATTGTATTATGTAGTTATAATTTAGAATCATTTTTGCCAAACTTCGCTAGAATACGATTAAATAAGCGAGGGGAATACATTTGATATGACTTTGTATATCATTACAATCTCACTCCATACGATCAAGTCGTAGCAAATTGAATCTTTTTGTAATATAAATATTAAGCATTTTAAAGCATTGTTCTTTTTTAGCGAATGTTGTGTTCTCCTATAATTGGTTATACATTAAAATAATATGTTAGATTTAAGCAAATTGTGAAAGTATTGTATGTATACTGCTGGAGATCCGTATTAATAAATAAATAAATAAATAAATGTGAAGAAAAATTAGGCTACATTTTTATTTAAGACATGCCAAGTATTACACTTCAGCAAAAATGTTGCTCTATATTATTTTATGTTCAACTAGCGACTCGCCCACACTTCGCTCGGGACCGTCCTTGCATTTAGCGCGAGCGAAGCCGCAGGTTCCACTAGTTAAATAATAAATACATACCTTCCTCTTGAATCACTCTATCTATTAAAAAAACCGCATCAAAAACCGGTGCGTAATTTTAAAGATCTAAGCATACATACAGACAGACAGCGTACCCGGGCTTTTGTTTTGTACTACTATGTAGTGTAGATATTTATATTAATAATCTTATTCTTTAAGACAAATTGCCCTCTATATGACTCTCTTTCTGAATTCGACGGGGACGGGGCGGTGACGGACGAGGCTAAAAATATATTTCGATATTGATCGCATCAAACGTTGACTTGTATCTGTCAAATTAGAAGATATGATTAAATAAAAACTCTCTATCTCCATAGTATCTAAATAGCGACTCTAGCGAGCTTCGTCCAGTTCGTCCATAGGCATTAACTGAGCCCTAACACTATTTCTAAAATAAAAGTATTTTTTTCAGAGTTAGGGAGAAAGAACAGGTAGACAGACAGACAAAAATGATGAGTTCCGTATATAAAAGACTAGCGACTCAACCTCGCTCCGCTCGTTTTCGTTAGTAGATTTAGCACGAGCGAAGCCGCGAACCCGCTAGTAAATGTAAACAAAAACTTAACAAATTATATATTAAAACCTTCCTCGAGAACTACTCTATCCATGAAAACACCATGAAAATCGGTGCAGTAGTTTTTGAGTTTATCACGAACAAACGGCCAGTGGTCGCAGGTTTGAGTCCCGCTGGGCGCATTCATTCGTTAAACACGAATGTTTGTACTCCAGTCATGGGTAATATGTATTTATTTATTTATATATGTGTAGTATATAAACTATCTGGTATCCGTAACACAAGCATCGTAGCTTACCACGAACCTAGATGGCGCTGTTGTAAGAATTTCCTAACATGTCCCAACATATTTATAGAAGCAGAACAATACGTACAAATCATTTGTATCACTTATTTTGAGATATAAATAGAAGTAATGGAGAAGTGAAACTAATACGTCTCGAGCGTTTCAAACGAGATACGTCAAGACGCTTTATTCTCATTAATTACAATCTATCTGTATCCAGATCCCTTAATTAATATGAATGTTGCAATTCATTGTTTTTAATTTATTGCTAATTAAGACATTTAATATTGCTGTTTGATGTTATAACAATGTTTTACAGCCAATGTAAGTAACAGTAGTAGCCCCGCAGTGATGCAGGTTCAAATCCGGGTCTCGCACCTCTGATATTTTCATGTGCGAATCATTTCTATCATGATTACCACTTGTCTTACGGTGAAGGAAAACATCGTGAGGAAACCTGCATGTCTGAGAAAAACCTAACAAGTTTTCGAAAGACATGTGAAGTCCGCTAACACGCACTAGGCCAGCGCGGTGGACTATGGTCTGATCCCTCTCGTACTGAGGCCCGCGCCCAACAGTGGGACGTTGAAAAGGGCTGATGATGATGATGATTTTAAGCTAGCGACTGACGCTGGCTTCGCTTGAGTGCTTGAGCTACACTGATTTAGTTCGTTAGTTTTTTTAAGGAACCCTAATTTTCTAAAGCAAAAGCTTAAGTTAATTGTTATTACACCAGCAATCTACCTGTGAAAATTTTATCTAAATAGATTCAGCCGATTAGGAGATTAAACGGCAGAAACAGACATTTTTTTATATTGTTTGTTCTTATAATTACCGTCTATACTTTCCTAATCACTATGTATGTATTTAGTAAAAAGCTACTGCTTATGCCTGTCTATATCAGGATTAAAATTTCGCATTTGTTATATTAGTAAAGTTTAACGTTCAGAGTGTTCGTCGACGAGTACGACTTGTTTAGTCTAACTTCGCATACTTAAGTAGTATGTAAAACTTATATATGTGTTATTTTATAAAGTAACAATGTGTGTTAATAAAGTTTTCATATTTCCCATATGAGACATATTTCAGATCTTTGTAAATATATCTCAATTTGGGTGGCAGTGAAGTTTCATAGGTTCAAAATAAGCTCTTTTAGAGTGCTTTTGTTTGTCATGATTTAGTAAAAAGAAAATATTTATGTGATGATAAAAGTGAAACGAAAAGAAAGTACTGAAAGCTTTGTATAATAATTTCTGATGGATTATATTAATTAGCAAATTATTCTGATCGAATATATTTAAGAAGATCTGAATAAAAAGAAACATTTTAATGAAAAAATTAAAATGGACTTCCAAATAACTTAACATAATTATTAGACCCCTATAGATTATTTTTAATCGCGTAATGTAACATTTTCTTAACGCAGTAAATCAATACGATTATTATTTTTATTTCTTTTATTTACAAAGCTTTTAGCAATTATAACAAGTCAGCCATATTATCATAAAATTAATATAAAACAAATGTTTATTAAGCACCTATTGAAAAAGGTCTAGGTCAAAGGAGAAATATTTTTGTTATGTCATAAAAAATCGTAGTAACTTTACGACCTCAACCTTGACCTCATACGATCATTATGAAAGGTCGATTCAAATGAATTAAATAATATTGTAAACATATATTATACTAGTATATCCCGCGGCTTCGCACGCGTTCTAAAGACCGGAAACCAATTTTTTCTGAGTCACGAGGTATGGTACCTCGCAGAACTAACGCCCGCCTTTCCCGTTTTTGCAACATTTTTTATTGATGCTTAGCTCCTATTGATCGTAGCATGATGTAATATAGCCTATAGCCTTCCTCGATAAACGGACTATCCAACACAAAAATAATTTTTCAATTCGGACCAGTAGTTTCTGAAATTAGCGCGTTCAACTAAACAAACAAACAAACTCTTCAGCTTTATAATATTAGTATAGATTTATATATGTTGTTCAAAGAGGCATATTTTTGATAATATCTAGTGTATTCTACATACATAATTAAATTCTAATTGAGTGAAAATTGTACATTAAATATTTTTTGGATCTATTAATCTAATTGAAATAAACAATATTATCGATACAGAGGCTAAATTTATTGTTTTTAGAATTTTTGTCTGTCTGTCTGTCTGTCACCACATAACGAGAAACCCACTGGATGGATTTGCATGATATTTGGTATGAAAGTAGCTGGTTACTTACAAACCGGAAATAAAACATCACACGGTATGTGAAATCTATTTTGTTTCCGGTCTTTAGAACGCGGGCGGAGCCGCGGGAAATGAAAGTATATTATAAAGTAGAATACCTTGGGAATTATTTGTTTGTCCCAGACAATTTAAATGTTGCATTAAAGATGATATGTAAATGTTTTAGTTAAGATTACTTAAGAGCGAATTGGTTTTGTATAAATAGTGTTTAAATATATCTTCATGTAATATGGAATAAAAAGGATATTTAAGAATTTTGAGTTTTTCTGTCAACTATGAGTAGTAGTCAGTGGTAGCCCAGTGGTAATCGAGTGATGCGGGTTCGAATCCGGATCTCGTATCTCTGATATTTTCATGCGCAAATCATTTCTACCATGATTACCACTTGTCTTACGGTGAAGAAAAACATCGTGAGGACGCATGTCTGACTGTCTGAAAATCATAATTCAGGATGGAGCCTGAGCTATTGAAATAACGCAGTGTCTACTGTCTAGTAATTAAAACTAGCAATATGAATAAATTAGTATATTGTATAGAAAATTTTCCTAGAATACTAACAATGGCTAATTATCACAACAGCATTTTCGTCAAAGTACTAAGAAAAATGAAGAGTTATTAGTTAAACCTTTCTAAATCTAGATAACAAGGTAAACTCTCTACACCTACTGAAATTCCCTATATTAAAATAAATGTATAAAAAATTGATTTTAGACTGTATTTCATTATTTAGATTTTAAATAGTTAGTGGAATTCGTGGTTTTCGACATTGTCTCAAACCTGATCTTTTTCGAGTATTACAAGAAGGCTGGTCTAGTCCAGAATTTATTCTAACAATTAATATTTTATTTTATTTCCTTAAATAACATTTGGAATCAGCGTCATAATATGGGAAGCCCATTAAGCCCATTTCTGACGATGAACTAATGAATTATGAATCGTGTTATTTCAAAAACTTTTATAGGATGCAAGACAAACTGTTCACATTAATATTCGCAGAAAAAAAGATCATAAATACCCGAACAATAGATATGTGAAACTTGGGAAATTTGTGAAAACATTTTTTTTCCTTGCAAGAAGTAAAACTGTGAGAAAGAAGAGAGCTGTAAGAAAGCTAAAGCTGTAAGAAAAAAAAACATTTTTTTTTCTTACAAGAAGTAAACATCATTACTCACGTATCACTGGAGTTAACCTTCTCGCATATAACTGGTAGCTGGTTGAGACGCAAATGTTGTGACGAGTTCAACATACACGATTTATCGCCATAATGTAAATCCTCCGCGGTTACTTTTGATGTGGTACCTGAAATAATACAATTGTAATTAGGTATAATAATTTTAATTAGTATGTGTTTGGACATTATTACACACAGCGCCATCTAGTTGCATGGTAAGCTACGAGGCTTGTGTTACGGATACCAGATAGGTGATATACTACACATATAATTTTACTATAAATACATACATAGTATAAATATGTCGGCACATGACGGCCAATATCAGTATTATTCGATTATTTACGAAAGTGCGCAGTCAAAGCTTGATTTTACACTCTAATGCGATAAGTTTACCCAAAACACCAGATGGCGCACTGAGTGCGCCGTAAAATATACACCATTATCACTCTATGTATCCTTTCAAAACTTCTAGAAGTATATAAGTGTAACAACAACAATTAAAATACGTATTTATGGCTATCTTCACTTGTAATTTGCCTATTCATATATTTAAAAAATCCCTAGAAAACCTCTACTCTAGCCGACTTCTTATTTGCATTCAATTGGCATTCTTGACATCATTTCGTGTAAAAGATAAAACCAAGTCATTAGCCGTTACGTTACGTTAGGTACTATCTTTAGTTGTAACTATGGCTGTTTATATATTCTTCACTTGCAGCAAAATATTTGTAATAACAAAGTGTTTATTTTACATACTTTTCATAGGCGTTTACTATAAATGTAATTATCGAATGCTTTACACTTTACAGCAATCATGGTCACGGAAGAGACTGAAATGGAGAGAATGAAAAGAAACACATTCTAAACATCGAGAACTAAAAATCAAAATAAATCTGCGACAAAATCCGAAAAGATAATTTCATTTATAATATCAAATATTCGCGTAAACCTTAGAAAGTATTACGCGTTTACTATCTGACATTGTGTTTTAATAATTACATACATTCGATACACACGCAGTTATTATATAGTGGAAAATATAAGGAAAACACTTAGTTTGAAAGTAGTGAATATCGAACCCGGTATCTTTATCACAGCAGGCAGTCCTAATTAAGGTACCACGAGGCTTTCGATGTAACAAGTGAAGACTTTCAGTGTATCTTAGAAATCATAAATCATAATATAAATAATAAAATAATTTTTATGTCGTTGGGTTTTTATATAATGACGTCACATGCGGAAATTGATATTGATTACATTGAATACAAAATCGATATTTAATTCAAATGACACATAAATTAAAGTCTTATAATATGGGCTATAATATTTATCCTACTAATATTATAAACGCGAAAGTTTTCAAATATGGATGGATGGATGATGTTTCACGTACTACTAACTGCTGAATGGATTTTAATGAAACTTTACAATAATATAGCATATATATTCAAATAACACATATTCCACTAGTTTGTAATATTCTGCTGTATTTAAATACACATAGAAATGTTGCGAACGTTCTCTGGGATCTCGAATTGTCTATGGACTGGACAGGGTTGTCCGTGTGTCTGTGTTAATTTTAGCTTGTTACGGTACAGCCTATTATTGATATTGTTTATTCATGGGTTTTAATTCCTATAACCCTATGGATGATCATTATAGACGTGGCATAATAATAAGGTAGAGTTTAGCGTTAGAGAGGATTTTTGGATTAACTCAAGCGTAGCGGATTAAATTAAGGGACCGTGCACTCTAATTAATACGAGTATCACATATCGGTGATCAGTATTACAGATTTAAATATTTAAATTATTTGACAAGTGCTTGCGCTATTTAATAATCTGCCGATTTTGACGAACCTCTACATGCATTAAAATCTGTCCAGTGGATTTCGCATGACACCGTCACGATAATAATGAATATTTTAATAAGATTTTCCAAAGAATATTTTATGTACAGATTTGACTTAGAATTTTAATATATGTATAGATGTACATCATCAGCCCTTTTTAACGTCCTGCACTTGTAATTTGCACTGCACACAACGTAACATACTGCTGGGCACGGGTCTCCCTGAGTGCGAGGGGGATCAGGCCTTCACATGTCTTTTCGAAAACTTGTTAGGTTTTCTCAGACATGCAGGTTTCCTCACGATGTTTTCCTTCACCGTAAGACAAGTGGTTATCATGATATAAATGATTCGCACATGAAAATATCATCGGTGCAAGACCGGGATTTGAACCCGCATCACTCGGTTATCCAAGCGAACGCGTTACCGCTGGGCTACCATAGATTTACAATATTTAGAATATTATATCACTTTATTATTAAGGTTAGATAGATAAAACCTAATGAAACCCACAATTTAAGCACAACTGGAGTAGAAATAAGCTTGCTGGTCACGAAGTCAAATCGTATTACGCGTTGGCTTTCGACCCTCGAGTAGTTTACTGGGTCGGGGTCATATTTGCGATACTAGGGATTTATTCTGCGATACGTCCTTCCAATTTGGAATAGGATTTTTATTAGAAAAAGTGATCTTATTGAAATAGAATGGAACCAAAAATCTAAATAAATCCGCGACAAAATCCGAAAAGGTAGTTTCATTTATAATGTTAAAATTAAATATTCGTGTAAACCTAAGAAAGTATTATAATGAAATAAAGCCGAAATATATGCACATATCTGTAGATATAATAAAATTGTAACCGAGTCGAATTTGCGTATTAAATATTTTTGGAAAATCTTTTGAAACAGATATTATTATAGATACAGAGGCTGAAACAATATTTTTTAGAATTTTTGTCTGTCTGGCTGTCCGTGTCAGTCCGTCACCGAGAGGAGCGCGAATGAATCTCATGTTAAAACAGATTTATCTTCTACTAGCGACTCGCCCTTGCTTCGCTCCGTCTCTTCCCTAGATTTATTATACATATAAACCTTCCTCTTAAATCACTCTATCTATTAAAAAAACAACAAGCATTAAAATCCGTTGCGTAGTTTTAAAGATTTAAGCATACATAGGGATATAGGGACAGAAAAAGCGACTTTGTTTTATTCTATGTAGTGATTCTCAATTTTCATTGAAGCTACGTCCAAGTTTCTAATTATTTTAAAAATTTTCCCATACTTTTGTAGAATGTAGACTATAACAGACGAACAAACAGCCAACTCTATAAACGGAAAATTTAAATTGATGCATTTTTTGTAATAAAACGAATGTTATTCGTTAAATAACCTACTTAGAAATATAGGTATAAGTTCAAAGGATGTATATTTGGTATCATGAGCTTCATAAATAAATATTTGTATAAAATATTGAGGCTCTTTTCAGAAATATTTTATTAAACCCGCTTTCCCATTTTATCACATTTGAATATGGTGCCATAGAGGTTCATTCACTCGGAAAAAGGTTCTCTTTGCATTTACATAGTACATACATACATACAAAAAATATATAAACACATGTTATGTCTTTACATATATACTTTTTTTAATTTTGACCGATATTAAAAATAAGAAGTACTTAATTCGTGATTCCAAGAGCTCAAGTCAGAGTGCGCCGCAAAAGTGAAAGTCTTTTAACAATGAAACTTATTAATTATTGTGCAGGGTGAGTTTGAATTTTTTGTTATACAATATTTCCGTTTACTGAGGAAGGTAAACCCTTCCTCAAGTCCTCAACCTCAAGAGTAGTTGTCTCTAATATACATATAGGTTCAATTGATTTATAGGTTCGATTCCCGGCTTAAGGCGGCGATATATGTAAATTGGACTTTCTTTGTATTTGAATTCTCTGTAATCTTAATAGGAAAAATGTTTAAAAAAATGTATGTTATTCTACAGCATATACAGCATTATCTCTTCCGCTTAAAAAGTTAAAAAAAACAACATAAATATCATAAATAAATATGCTAAGTACCCTCTGTTACAATTTTTCATATCATTTCTCTCGTAAACTATCAAAAACAAGATTTTTTTATTGCGTTCAGCATATTAAATAATACAACACCTAATATGATCTCCGATTATTTTTTCAAATAACTGTTTTATTTATTTTTTATGATTTTTTTACGTAATTCATACACGTAAGCCGCGAGAGAACACCCTCTGTCGCCCAGTAAATCAGTGCGGGACGAGGCGTTGTGCTGAACGGACCTGTGACTGTTTGCTCCGCAACCGCAGAACCAATTTAGAAATTTATTTATTTAATTCGTGAACAGAATTGTCACGAGTCGTGTGCGCTAAATTATGCTCTAAAACATTTGTATTTAAAACTATATTAAAATGAAATAAATAAATGGCGTATTTTGGACCTTATTGACTTGTAAATTTTTTACTTAAAAATTTTAGTATACATATAGTATCGACTAAGAGAAGTTTCAATTTAGACTCTATTTGTATAGTTATAAGGACTAAGTCTGGAAATCGAACCTGTAACGAAGTTACGTCTACTGAGCCATAGGTAACATAAAATTTAATCTGTTTATCTTTCATGTTGAAGTTATACTTCTTTAGGCGCGTTATGAAAAATTTATGAGAGTGAAATTTTACGATGCGCGAGACACAAAATTCTCACGGGAGAAGTTAGCTAACAGTCAAAAGTTTAGAGGACTTGCAACTATATTCACGATATTTATTTTCAACAATGACATGGGTGTCATTTTCGAGGATTTTCGGGGTGCTAATTGCGAAAATGAGGTCCATTTTCAAATCCAAGATGGCGGACATCCGGTTTTTTTTTCAACAATGACATGGGTGTCATTTTCGAGGTTTCTCGAGGTGCTGATTACGAAAATGAGGTCCATTTTCAAATCCAAGATGGCGGACATCCGGTTTTTTTTCAACAATGACATGGGTGTCATTTTCGAGGTTTCTCGAGGTGCTGATTACGAAAATGAGGACCATTTTCAAATCCAAGATGGCGGACATCCGGTTTTTTTTTCAACAATGACATGGGTGTCATTTTCGAGGTTTCTCGAGGTGCTGATTACGAAAATTAGGTCCATTTTCAAATCCAAGATGGCGGACATCCGGTTTTTTTTCAAAAATGACATGGGTGTCATTTTCGAGGTTTCTCGGGGTGCTGATTACGAAAATGAGGTCCATTTTTAAATCCAAGATGGCGGACATCCGGTATTTTTTCAACAATTACACGGGTGTCATATTCGAGGTTTTTCGGGGTGCTAATTGCGAAAATGAGATCCATTTTCAAATCCAAGATGGCGGATATCCGGTTTTTTTTCAACAATAACATGGGTGTCATTTTCGAGGTTTCTCGGGGATCTGATTACGAAAATGAGGTCCATTTTCAAATCCAAGATGGCGGACATCCGGTTTTTTTTAAACAATTACATGGGTCAGGGTGTCATTTTCGAGGTTTATCGGGGTGCTAATTGCAAAAATGAGTATGTATTATTTAATGATGCCAAGCATCTATTATCAATGAAAACTACCAATAAAGTGTTTTTTACGTTTTAGTGTTATTTTATCAAGACGTTTTTTTAAGTTTTTATTTCACGTTTTAGTGTACATTTGTGCACTATAGTAAATATCCTGCGTAGTTGACTGATTTTTTTATGATATTTAAATAAACTTTATTTAACTAGATAATGCTTTATAATAAAACTTTCAATGTATTAAATACTCTTTTTTCTATTATTATAAGTGTCGTTTTTATAATTGCATAAGTTGATAAAAAATGCTATCATTATAACGCCTTATCAATATATTGCCGTTGCGAACACCTCTAATAGAACCATGCCTAACAAAGCAACAGCTGTTAGTTGTTACACTGTGCAGTACTACGCGCGAATTCTAGCGCGCTGGTCGCGCGTAATTATTATCGGGAGGCGCGGGGTTGCGCGGGGAATTTTTACCGGCAACGCCCAATCGAGCAAGGTCAACGGCGTATATCCCCGTCTTAAGGAATCTTTAAATCAAATGTAATTGTTATTATTAAAAAAAGTTTATTTTCTTCGGTTAAACTTTGATAAATTCTACATTAAAGGTTTTTTCTAAACCTATTGTTTCTTTAGTCAATTAAAATTATAAATATGAGGTATGTTATATATTGTGATATGATTCACTTACCAATAAGGTAATGTCCGAGCTCGCCGAGGATGTAGCCGACCGACACTAAACCCAGCACGTACCACTTGTAGAAACTCCGCAACTTAGCCCAAATGCCTCCGTGGAACATCTTGGATTATTCTGAAAAGAAAAGTTACATCAATATTTGTAAATCTTACTTATATAAATAGATTTGATTTACGAATTGTGTTCATATTGTCGCCTAATTGCTCTTTTACTTATAATAACATAGGTACAAAAAAAAAATATTGGGACATTATTACACACAGCGCCATCTAGTTCCGTGGCAAGCTACAAAGGAAGCTTGTGTTACGGATAGCAGATAGTTGATATACATAATATATAAGTTTTTTTTTTAAATATGTCGTCAAGGGATCGTCATTAATTTTTACACATATTGTACTTTGAGCTATAGTCTCATTTATCCAGATTCCAATACATATTACGGATTTCCTAATATAAGTTAAGCATATGTACTTAGTTTGAAAGGTTCTATTTAATTTATTAATATGTGTGACTACTTAATCAATCATTATAAGACCCACAATTTAAAAACCCGAGAAAATAAAAATAATTGTGTTTAAAATGGACTACCAAAAGCGTATCTTGTGAAGGTAGCGCAATAAAAAAGGGTATTTGCTGTGCAAATGGCATTTTTTTTATATTATTCCGATACTAGAAGGCTAGCTCGTACCCATAGTTAGCAACTTCATACAATTCGACTCATGTTTTAGTTAAAAAGAACCGTCTGTTTACAATTTGGTTTGGACATGTTAACTACAGTGACCCTAATATAAACAATGTATCTGTGAACTCATCTGTTGTCGTCGCATTTCCATTGTTCTGTCTCATGTCACGCACGCTAAGGTCTAAATTACTTCAGTCTGATATAAATTTAAATACGTAGTCTCATAAGAAGTATGTTAGCTTAAGGAACCCGGAGTATACCTTAAGAAGTATTTAAGCTTAAATATACTCGTATAGTACCTATTTAGTATAATATGTTTGTACATATAATAAAATTTTAAGTAAATTAATTATTTTTATGGAAAATCTCTTTGAAACAAACGATCATTATTATTAATAGAGTTTTGTTGGTCTGTTTGTCTGTCACCATATCACGAAAGAACTATTGGACAGATTTTGATGAAATTTGGTATCATGATAACTGGTTATACTAGTTAATTTATAGGATACTTATTACAGTTTTAATATTTTACTAGGCTTTAATTCAAATGAAATTTGACTCGAAAAACGTGATATTCTGTTAAGCAAAATTGAGTCATTTATGATTTCAGCTCAGCTAAGGATATGTAAAAATAACATAATACATAGAGCCCTTTTTTAATTTGGTGCTTGCAATTGTTACTTAGAATATAGACCTATTAATTCGTTTGTTGCAATGTTGCCATATACTATGACGTCAGGCCAAGCGCCCCAAAAAGGTTGTAGTTTACAAAATTTTAGTATGTAGCGGCTGAGCTTTTTAACCGACTTCAAAAAAGGAGGAGGTTATATGTTCCGTTGTATATATATATTTTTTTATGCATGTTAACCGATTTCTCCGCCGTCTGTGGGCCGATTTCAAAAAATTTTCTTTTGTTTTTATTATTATATAACGATTTAAGATCGATCCAAGTGGCGTAGCACTCTAAGTTAGAGACTCTACGTCGCAGCGTTCACTACGAGTATATTGGTGAATTAATGTAATAAGAACATAAAACACGATTAATTTTTAATGATAGATATGTTACTGAGGCCAAGATTAATATAATTTTACAATAAAAATAAACTTCCTTATTGTATTTAATTAAAGTAATTGCTTTTATGATTTATGCTGTATAGTAGTTATACTCGTGTAATTGATTACCAATATAAACTAGAAACTAGATTCTACTAAGAATATCGTCCTGTAAAGCTATCCTGAATATTGCCTGAAAGTGGATCTGATGTTTGGAAGGAATTCATAATAATAAATTAAACTCTAACTATAGCTATATAAAATAATAAATTATTTGACAAATTATTTCTTTTAGTATTTAATATTTATTCTTTTCTTTCATATATATTTTATTGAATACTTATGTTTTTCAGACAGTGAAAAGACAGTGGTAGCCCAGCGAAGACAGTGGTAGCCCAGCGGTAACACGTCGCTTGGATAACCGAGTAATGCGGGTTCAAATCCGGGTCTCGCACCTCTGATATTTTAATGTGCGAATCATTTATATCATGTTTACTATTTGTCTTACGGTGAAGGAAAACATCGTGAGGAAACCTGCATGTCTGGGAAAGCCTAACAAGTTTTCGAAAGGCATGTGAAGTCCGCCAACACGCACTAGGCCAGCGCGGTGGACTATGGAATTATCCCCCTCGTACTGAGGGAGGCCCGTGCCCAGCAGTGGGAAGTTAAAATGATGATGATGATGACTTATGTTTTTCGCTTTCAGTAATGATTATGACCAAAATCCGAAACTTACAATCTTAGACAATCATTATCGACTCAGGAACAGATTAAAAAACATATATACACCCGGCAAGTTTTAAAAATAGAATATCAAGGTTTTAAGATTCGCTAGTTTAATTGGATTCTAGTTTTTGGCAAAAAAACGCTGTTAACTTGACAGAGCAAAAGATGTCGGCCTTAACATTGCTTTACTTTCAATGCCATAACCTGACATTAAAATCTTATTACTAAAATTTAAAATTGAATAATACATAAGCGTGACTTTATTTGAAATATAATCAGTAATTAATGAATAAGTATTTTAAAAATAACATCAGTATCCATTTACATATACAAAAAATTTTTCGAACTCTATTTGAGGTTTTTAGTGTCAGAAAGAGAACGTAGCAATTTAATTTATTATTTGAGTTTTTGAAACTAGTAGAGAATGAGGTAGTTCTCTTCGCGTCTAAAAAGAAATAATATGTTACTTTTTTCTTTATTAAATTAATTAATCTATTATAAAAACAATAGAGGATATAAATATATTATTAGTTAAAGCTTTATTTATTACACATTACACGATAGTAAATTCTTAGAAGATATAAAAGTATGGGATTAATGTCTGGTTGGGTCTCACGAAGGATAAATAGATGATTATTGTATTGCAATATTATATCCAATTTTATTTTAAAAGAGCAACTGTTGAGTTTCTCGCCGGCTCTTCTCAGCAGAACTGCCTTCCGAGTCGATGGTAGCTTCCTCACAGACTTACAGACTGACATTTAATTTAATTTAAATTCTGTATTATAACGTAAAAGTGATTATTCAAAAGTGCTTGTAAGTGTATTTGAATAAAGTATTTATATTTTGATTTGATTTCGAAGTATTTACAATATTTCCTTAGTCTTGATGTTGTAGTCTTATAATGCATTTGTTTTTCATTATATATACCTAATAAATTTTAATGATTTATTCCACTTCCTTCAATTGTAAAAAGTTTCAGTTATAAAATAAAATGACTAACACAATAAATGTAACTTAACTATTAACATAACTCCACGTAATTTATATTTTATGCAGTTTGTATCGAAGTTTACAATTCTATATATAAAAAAGAATCTTTTTGTCCAGTTGTAAATCCGGTTGATAATAGGTAAATGACGTGACATGAATTTTTATGTACTAATACCGAGACTAGTACTTAAACATTATATTTTTTATTGTATAACAACAGGATGGAATAAAGGATTCTTTAAATGCAATAAACTATGTACCAAATAAATAAATAGTTTGATAGTAGCCGATATATACTTAATTAAGTAAAATTATAATAGTTTATCAAGTTAATGTGTTTTTAAATGTTTTAAGCCATTGAGCCTATAATTCGAGTCATAAAAATAATTTCAACCTCAGAGAAAACATACATACACACTACATTATATGTAGTAACCGAGTCCATTAAAGCTTATTAATTTAATAATAATTAATTATATAAAACTTTTTAATTTAGATTTTTTTAGGAAACAGATTTAAATTTTTCGCAAAGTTATAAGAACTTCGCTTTCCGTATAAATATTCTACTATATTTCCTCTACAGTCTAGACTCATAATGAAGCTGTAGTAAGTATAATGTCTGAAGTGTGAAGCTATTTGAAACATGCAACAAAAAATGTGGCAGCTCTTGAAATAAATTAATGTGACTGAAGGTTACCTAATGACGAATTAAAATTTAAGACAGGTATCTTTGAATCTGTGCAATTCACGATTACTATTTCAAGGATATTAGGTAGATACTTGTTATTCAGCTCTTCCTAATCTTTGTTACAAAATTAAGAATAATTTTGTGTGTTTAATGTCAACACAGTGTCCATTGCAAAGTATGCGAAGGTCACGAGTTCGAGTCCCACGGATTTAAATTTTTAAGTACTATTGCGTATTGCGTATAGACATGTTTATGCTGTCGACTGTCTCGTTAAGAACTACTTCCGTTCTTAGTTTGATAATTACGTATATATTAGTGTAAGTTATAATGAAGTTATAGAAGTAGTCGAAGGCAACAAAAATAGTTGCCTAATTCATTATCATGATAACAATTTTTATATTTTTAAAACTCTCTCTCTCAACTGGAATCTTCTTTCAAATTTGACGTCAGAAAGTTAGTCGAAGCTCCATATTTTTAATAAGTGCCTTCTTAGTCCAAAATATTTAGTCTTAGTGTAAGACGTAGTCGTAATTTTAAAATCTTTCTTTTTAATTCTTTGCAAAATGAACTGTACATTCTGAACTATACTTTCCATAATTTTGGTTTCTCATTAATATTGTACTTATAAGATCGTTGATATTTCCATTAATTACATTTAAAATCATAATTTATTTGTTTTTTTTTTTGTCATAATTTGATATCTACAAAAATTATACTTAAATAATGTACACGGTTAGTCGATTTAAAGTTTACTTTAATTCCGAACCAATAATGACTGCTGTGTTTTTACTAGCAGAATACGATATAAATCTACTTTTCGAAGTTTTAAAGACTTCTCTATTTTTGGCTGTCAAAAAATTTAACCGACTTCGAAAAACAATAAACAACCATTCACAAAGAAATTAACGGTAAAATATATAATTTAGAACATGAATTAATATAGTTAGAAAATAAAATAATCCTCCTTTTTGTCGTTTAAAGTATTCTACTATTTTTGCTTCCGCAATAATTTGTTTATGTATTAGGAGCTTACGGTTGAATTTCAACATTCTATAACACGTGACAGACATGTGTTTACATATTAAACGTACTTCCTCGTTTTAAAATCATAATAAAATTAAAATTTTATTTAAGTATGGCAATATATATTAAATTATTATAATATAAATATTCAAAGATATGTATTTTTAGAACAAAATATTTGACTAAGCGTAAATAGATATGAGCCTAAGGTATATAACAAAAGCTTTTCTCATCAAGACTAGTAGCTACTATTTAGATATTACATTCAATACTTTCGGCTCGGATTCGATTCTGTGTTTACTAAAACGATTTTAGTTAAACTTTACTGTAGGAGAAAATAAGCATCTGTAACCCAGTTGTTAACACCTCGCTTGGATAACCGAGTGATTCGGGTTCAAATCCGGATCTTGTACCTCTAATATTTTATATGCGAATCATTTCCAACTTCATAACCATTGGTTGTTACGGCGAATGAAAACATCGTGAGGAAACCTTAATGTCTGAGAGAATCTAGCAATTTTTCGAAAGACATGTGAAGTCCGCCTATCTGTACTAGGCCAGCGTGGTGAACTAAGGCCTGATCCTTGTATTGAAGGGAGGCTCATGCCTAGCAGTGGGACGTTAAAAAAAGGGTTGAATACATACATTACTGTAGGCTACAATTTAAGGCAAGATAGTATCGTAATGATCAAAGAAAGCTTGTTGCACAATTCAAGTCATTGATAAAAATAGCTTCGACGTGAGTAATTTTAAACCTTCGAATCGAGCTTATGCAAATGATTCGAACGGTTATGGCGAAACTAACAAGCTACAAGGTTGTACTAATTTCCGGATACGTAGCCCATTGGTTAAGTTGATGTTGTGTCGTGTGGGCTTTTCAAATATCGGAAATCGATTAATTATCGTAATTTAGAAACTACTTATAACAAAATATATCAAATTTTTCCTTATCTAAATTCTAACTGAGTCGAATTACTTACATTGAATATTTTAAGGAAAATCCTAAAAAATAGTTGTTATTATCGATACAGAAGCCGCATATGTAGTATTTATAATTCTTATCTCTCTATTTGTGACAGCATCAGAAGAAAGCCATTGGACGGATTTTGATATTTTATGAGGTTTAAGGTTTATTTATTTCTCAAAAGAATACAATTCACTTACTGAGAAACATTAGTTTTAAGTATGTAGGTAACATCAAAGAGAATGTAAAGGGTAACATTATTAATGGGCAGCTAACTTTAACTTTCATTGCACTTTTTACAGCTCGAAAATGTGTTATCAAGGAGAAATTTAACGGTTATAACGTCTAGATCTTCAATTTAATTATTGTATGAGTAGGTCGTAATATAATATATTAGTTAAGCTAATTAGAGCGAGCGAAGTGAGACCTAACACTAGCCCACAACCTGAGCATTTTGTGGTACACTTTACTGAAAAACTATCGCGCCTATATATTTCTGCTTTAACTTATTAATTTAACTACATATCTTGATGTGTTTTCTGTCAAAAATGTCACTTTATAACCATTAAAAAAATAAACATCAACAACTGCCTTAATAATTATTACCCGTTAGATTTTTCTAAGCGAGCCCTCATAAAGCTCAGCTTTCTGCTAGTTAAGTTACTGTCTTTCTGTTGGATGATTGATTAAAAAGTTAATTAATTATTATTAATTATTACATACAGCTAACATAAAATATATTTATAAAACATAACAGATAGTTTATGATTTAATAATAGTTTTGTGATCCAAACCTTCAGCTAGGAAAAACCTTGACGAGTTTTGAAATATATTTGAATTATATATTATAATTACAATTAAAATGCTAATGAAGTTTTGTGCGTCGCATTTTTTTAATCTACGTAATATATATGCTCTTCTGACGACATGTTTGGCTCAGGTACTAGTGACGCTACTTGCTGCTCTAGCGGTGGGTTCGAGTCCCGCTGGGGGCATTCATTTCTTTGACACGGATGTTTGCACTCCAGTTATAAGTGTTTATATTTATAATATGTATGTATTTAAAGTTACATAATATAGTAATAATTTACAGTGGTAGCCCAGCGGTAACGCGCTCGCTTGGATTTAGAGTGATGCGGGTTCAAATCTAGGTCTTGCATCTATGATATTTTCATGTGCGATTCATTTTAAAGTGTTTTAAAGGGGTAGTGCCATGCTTGTTACCTTCGGGTAGCAACCGAATGGGCCGGCACACCCCGTATAGTTCATTAGTACCACTCTCTCACAGAAGACCGGCGTGAAGTGGCAGCTATGCTGTCGCGTTTCGTCCGGTGAGTGAGAGTCCGGGAGGTCCACTCTTCTTCCCCCCTCCCTCTTCCCTTCATCCTCCGCCTTCGTTCCCCCCTCCCTCCTCCATCCCTCCCTTTCCTGAAAGGCCGGCAACGCATCTGCAAGCCTGGCTTGCAGATGTCCATGGGCGGAGGTGATCACTTTCCATCAGGTGAGCCTCCTGCCCGTTTGCCCCCTTTTTACCATAAAAAAAAAATCTATCATGATTATCATGATTACCACGATGAAGGAAACCATCGTGAGGAAACCTGCATGTCTGAGAAAACCTAGCAAGTTTTTGAAAGTTGTGAAGTCCGCCAACACGCACTAGGCCAGCGCGGTGGACTATGGCCTGATCTCCTTCGTACTAAGGGAGGCCCACCCCCAGCAGTGGGACGTTACAAAAGGGCTGATGATGATATGTAGTAACACACTTTGTGATAGCTTACGGACTGCGCTATATGTAATAATGACCCAACTATTTATTTATATTTTATTTATTCTTCTATAGCTAGCTTTTGTTAGTGCTATATAAAAAAACTTAATAGTAGTAGAACAATTGAGATACCATCACTACTGTTTTTAATAAGAATGTATAACGGACAATACAATATATAATGACTATAAAAGTAATTATATTTTCTTATAACTTATACGGAAGTACCTCTAATATGTCAATCTACATAATGGATAAAAAAGAGCTACAAAAAATAAGGTTTAATATGACGATATATATATGACGTAACATACATACATACACACAGAAATGTCTGAATCAAATACCTTCTTTCGAAGTCGGTTTGAAATCTTATCTAAGTTTCCTTATAATCAGACCTCAAAGTGCTTGCCGCTATAAATTTATTATCAATGGTGAACATTGAAGGGTTAACTTATATGGTATTCTCTTAACGGTACTTTGTGAATATTACAGTAAAGACTGATTTACATGTAAACTTGTGTAATAGCATATAATAGTAGTAGTAGTGTTTGTGACTCACCGCCAACTTCCCAACTCCGGACAGTTACTGAGGCTTACTAAACAGAAAGACTCAATAATTAAACTTGGCCCGACCTGGGACTCGAACCCAGGACCTCTCGATGTATGACCGTACATACTAGCTACTACACCACTGAGGCAGTTAAAAAATAAAAAATACATACGTATCATTAATCGAAATCTATATTAATTTCTAGATCTTAACGATTTTTTTTAAACGAGTGTTTGATCCAACTTAGAACGTAGGATAGTTTTTTATCCTGGTTATTTATTTTTTATTACATTTCATTTCACGATTTTAACGACTATTGATATATTGGTATATTATCCCATATATAAAAATCAAAGTGTGTTATATTCTTCATGAACTCCAAAACCGCTGAAACGATTTTGATGAAAAGTTTTTCATATTATTCTAAGAAGGTATAGTGGCTTTAACACAAAGCAGAGCCGAAGGCAATGCTACTAATATGATGTTACTAGTTTGATTAGTTTTAGTATTAACTTATATGTGATTGTTAGGTAATAAGAAATATATTTATACTGTATTTTTATTAAATAACTTATATTTTTATATTCTGGTAACAATGTCAAGGCGAAAATTATAAATAAATAAATATGTTGGGACATTTTTACAACAGCGTCATCTAGTTCTGTGGTAAGCTACGAGGCTTGTATTGAGGATACCAGATAATTGATATACTACACATATATAACTTTTAAATACATACATATATACATATTATAAATATTAACATCCATGACTGGAGAACAAACATTCGTGCTCAACAAATGAATGCCCCCAGCGGGACTCGAACCCGCAACCACTGGCGCAGAAAGTAGGGTCATTACCAACTGAGCCAAACGTGTCGTTATTGACTTCTATAGATTCTACATTGCGACATTTTGAGCCACTTATCAGATATTTGCTAGTTAAGTTCGATTATATATAGTTCATTATAAAAATTGAAAATAACTTATTTTCATTTCTCATCTTGTAATATTTTATGTCATATAAAATAACAATAATTGTCAATTTCGATGCAAATCTATTATCATGTAAATGAGCTTTTATGGCGTGCGAAAGTTTTAATTAAGATATTAATGTTTAAGTCTTTCGTATAATGAAACTCGATGATGGAAACATAAAAGTATCATATTTAATAACTCTCTCGGAAACCACGATATAAAAGCTTTAATTGTCGAAACGTTTGGCTTAGATTATTATGACTCTACTTACTATGCCTGTGGTCGCGGGTTCGAGTCCTGTTGGGGTATTCATTTGTGTGATTAGCATTAACAGTTTTTTGAGTTCAGTCATGGGTGTTTATATTTACAATATATATTAATTTTATTTAAAGATATACAATATACATGTGTAGTGTATCAACGATCTGGCATCCATACAAGCTTTGTAGCTTACTATGGAACTAGATGGTGAGATGTGTATCGAACATTTATATTTATTTATTTATATTTATAGTAATTCTTTGTACTTAATTTTACATACTACTTCTCAGCCCTTTTTAACGTCCCACTGCTGGATACAGGTCTTCTTTCAATACGAGGCGGATCAGGCCATAGTCCAACGCGCTGGCCTAGTGCGAGTTGGCAGACTTCACATGTCTTTCGAAAACTTGCTAGGTTCTCTCAGACATGCAGGTTTCCTCACGATGTTTTCCTTCACCGTAAAATAAGTGGTAATCATGATAGGAAATGATTCACACATGAAAATATCATAGGTGAGAGCTACAACAACTGTCTGTCGAACTGAGCTTCATACATAAAAACCATTAATATTTTAAAAAATTGCTCGATTGTACGCATGTGTAAATATAAAATATATCATAACACAAGCGAATCCATAAGCAAAAGCATGTTAAAAAAGGCAAGATAACTAAAATTTTATACGTTTAATATTGTTGTAATAAAGCGTAACCGTAACAATATCGTGGCCTTGGCCTTCACTGTACAGTCATACATGTCATAAAGCTCGCTTCGAAGAAGGAATAAAGCACTTGGTTTAATTAAATAAAATAATAATATACTAATAACAATTTTATTTGTTTTTTTTTAATACACATTGTTCTAACGACGTAGTAAGTTGATTTATTTAATCCACTTCCGTTATGGCTCGTTGCAATTTAATGTATGTACGATGTACCAACTTCATGATATAAAAACAATTTTTTAATGTATTCCAACGAATTTATTAATATTATATTATAATTTCAGCTGAAAAGTTTTTTGTAGTATTTAGTACAATGAAAATCTCCACTATTCAATCTCCAATATCATTCCTTCATCATTAGATCAGGACAGACATTATATTGTCTTATGAATTTCTATTATTTAAACTTAAAGGTACATACGAGAGGGTGATAAAAATAAGTTCTACTAACATCAGGAAAGCAGTCATAGCCCAGTGGTAATGTACTTGCTTGAGAAATCGTGTGAAGCGGGTTCAGTTTTAGGTCTCGCACCGCTGACATTTTCATGTACGAATCATTTCGAACATGATTATCACTTGTCTTAGTGTGAAGGAAAACGTGAAGAAACCTGCATATATGAGAGAACATAACAAGTTTTCGAAAGATATGTGTAGTCCTCCAACCTACACTTCGCCAGCGTGGTGGACTATGGCCTGATTCCCACTATCCAAGGAAGACCTATATCCAGCCAGCAGTGGGACGATAAAAAGTACGTTAAATGTAGTAAACTCGTATTCAGAAATAGTTTTGTTTTAACTGTTTTTACGACACGTTTTGGCGCAGTTTGTAGTGAACCTACTTTCTTGCCAGCGGTCGCGGGTTCGACTCCCGCTGGGGGGACATTTGTTAAACTCGGATGTTTGTACTCCAGTCATGGATGTTTATATTTACAATATTTATGTAACATGTAGTTATATCAACTATCTGGTATCCGTAACACAAGCTTCCTTCGTAGCTCACCACGGAACTAGATGGCGCTGTGTGTAATTATGTCCCAATATATTTAATTTAATTTAAACTCTTTAGTTTGAAAGACCTTCGTTTAAGTTTATACAATCGCATATAAAGATTATTATTATACGATTAAAGGTCAATAAACAAACAGTATTTATTTTTTTATATATATTTTTTGTAATCTTACAATATTACACGGTTGATAAAATTTATTTTAAGTGACTTAGTTACGCACGGTAGGATTTTATACAAAAACTGCTAAACCGATTTTAGTAAGACTTAATTTTGATTTGTTAGTATAAAATCTCATCTAAAGACGAAAGGCGAGATAGCCCGTAAATATTCGTACCTACTTTAAACCGTGCAAAATAACACCCATCCTACTTAAAGCCGGTTAAAACGTAAAACGAAAATGGAATTTTCTCATTATCTTCTTATGTAGTGTTATAAAAACTTAAACAAACATTTTTTTCAATTAACAGGTAATTATGAAGTAAAAGGACTGTTTGGAAAGTAATTTGTGTACTTCACCTTCAACCTTTGCCTTGAGTTTTCTTACAATTTTATTATGTAAATTCCTTGTTTTACGCTTAAATTATCATTAAATGTAATCTAGCGTTCTTTTACTTTGGAAAACATACTACTCGTATAATAAAAGTGTAACTCGAGTCGAATCTCTACATGATACATCATCGATATCTGTATCCGAATCTATAAGTTTGAAATTTTCGTCTTATGTATCTATACTAATATTATAAAGCTGAACAGTTTGTTTATTCGTTTGGTTGAACGCGCTCATCTCAGGAACTACTGGTCCGAATTGAAAAAATATTTTTGTAATGTTAGCTATATTACATCACGCTACGACCAACGGGAGCGGAGCATGAGTGAAAAGTGCAAAAACGAGAAAGGCGGGCATTAGTTTTCTCCAAGGTACCATACGGCGCGACTCAGAAAGAATTTGGTTTCCGGTCTTTAGAACGCGTGCGAAGCCGCGGGAAATGCTAGTATAATATATAGAACGTATGCTGTCGCGTAGTAAGTAACACATGACAATTTTTTATATACTATAACATATTATCAGCTCGATGGTTTCCAAATAACAACCTTACAGTCAGTCATCACGTTCATCAAATCTTGTTCCATTTGAAATGACCTTTTAAGAGGAAAGTAAACCTATCTAATCTATGCAATGCAATTCAAACAATAGCAAACGTGTACTACATCCTAAATCTTATCAGTAATGCGTAAACGTCATTGGTTCTGACTTTCGTGACTGAGGTCGCGTGTTCGATTTTAGATGAAGCTGGTATTGTATGAATAAAGAACTGTTTTTCTTTTAAACACAAAGTTAGGATGAAAAATTGGCAATATTCAGATAGCTGTGTATTGTTCGGGCAACAAGGAAATAAATTATTCTTCCAATAATTTTATTACTACATATATTTATAGTAAGTACAACAGCTATGCCTTTATAACGTGCGCGTGCGCCGGCTCCGTAGTGTCTCAGTAGCAGTGACGGCGGACCCGGGTTCCTTCCTGTCCCCCGCGCCCCGCGACCTAAGCGTTAGATGCGTAAACATGTATTTTGAATAGTAAAAATAAAATCGATTTTCGAATACACTATATGTGTTCGCTATATACATAACTACCTACATACTTTTTTTGGGTTAACACTGTAAAGGTTTTCTTCACAAATTATGTGAAAACACGAAATTAATTTATTGGAAACCTTATACTCCTAAGTTTCTCAAACACTTCCTTTATGTCATATCGAACTTATGCAGGGCTTTAGACAGGAATATCACGCCAATGTCGACTATGGTCTTATGACACATGACAGCACATGACAGCGGTATGACATTATCAGTATTCACTTGGTACAGTTTCTTTAGATTTACACAAATACTAGCGGACCGACAGACGTTGTCCTGTACACATAGAAAATTTCTATAAACTTTTGCTCTCGGTGAATCTTTTAGTATGCATGTGCAAAACAACGTTGCTTAGCAACGATTTATTAATAAATGAATATGTCATTTATTGTGCAAATGTATAAATAACTAATTAATTTAAAACATATATGTTGTAGTGGACCGAATTATGAATCTAATCCATTCTCGAATACACTCGAACACACACTAAACATTTCATCGAAATCGGTCCAGTCGTTTAGGAGGAGTTCAGTGACAAACACACGTACAGTAGAATTATATATATAAGGAAGATAAAGAAGATTTGACATCTATACTAATATTATAAAGAAGTAAAGTTTGTATATTTGTTTTTTTTTCTCGGGATCTACTGAACCGATTTTAAAAATTCTTTCACCAATAGAAAGCCACATTATTGCTGAGTGTCATAGGTTATATAAAAAACCGAAAAATAAAAAGGCTATTACGTGGTAATCCGTTTTGCAAAGTAAATAGGAGAAAAAACGGTCGAATTAAAGCGTTTCTTTCGAACGCTGCCTTAACTATGAAAGATATATTTTTGAGTTCTAGAGAAAAGATGTGGAGCTTAAATGTTGCTTGATGTTGAGCTAGTTTTTTTAATATTAGTATAGATAATTTAATTTTTAATTTTTAATATTAATAAAATAATTTAAATTATTTAAACACTCTGTACTAAATTAACATTATGCCCAACGAAGTGGGCACGGGTCAGCTAGTCTATATATATAATTAAATTGTAACTGATTCGTATCTGTACGTTAAATATTCTCTGGAAAATCTTATTAAAATTAACCTAATACTTATTATTATCAATAAGGAGGCTAAATCTATACTTTTAGAATTTTTATCTGTTTGTCTGTTTTTCACTGGATCAATCACTGCATAGATTTTGATAAAATTTGGTGTAATGATAACTGGTTGTCCTCGTCAACATTATTATCATCAGCCCTTTTTAACGTCCCACTGCTGGGCACGGGCTTCCCTCAGTACGAGGGGGATCAGGCCATAGTCCACCGCGCTGGCCTAGCGCGTGTTGGCGGTCTTAACATACCTTTCAGAAATTTGCTAGGTTTTCTCAGAGATGCAGGTTTCCTCACGATGTTTTCCTTCACCGTAAGAAAAGTGGTAATCATGATAGAAATGATTCGCACATGAAAATATCATAGGTGCGAGACCCGGATTCGAACCCGCATCACTCGGTTATCCAAGCAAGCACGTCACCGCTGGGCTACCACTGTCACATATAGTATACCAAGGTGAAGCCGCGGGAAAAACTAGTGCTACAATACACACAATAATTATTAATTTATTTAATTAATTTATTCAAAAATTTTGTCTTCAAGATAATGAGACGAATGTAAAATTTCGGGTAGAGGATAATTGTAGGTTTTAGTAATGATCTTCCTATCTCATTTCCTTCCACGTTGAATCTTATAATTTATGTGTCTGTCTCTTTTTACTGTCGCTTTTTCGTTTCATCGACTTTCAAATCACAACGATGCTAAAGAAGTTTTCATTTCAAAATGAACAAAAAGCTCAGAAGAACTGTTTTCTATAGAGACAGTAACATATTTTAGGGAATTTCAAATTGAAATTTGAATGTACTGTTATCTTATAACCAAAGCTTTCAAATATGATTAAAACCTGATAAATAATATGATTAAGGGTCCAGTTAGTCAGGATCTAGAAATGCATTTCAATATAGCATATCTGCGGGGCATTTTATTGGTAACTATTATAGAAGTAGGTCAGCAATACTTTCAAAGTCCAAGGAGACTTAACATTGTTATATATTTAATTGAATTAGAATATACTTATTTAAATGTAGGAATATTATTTTTTTATGTCGATAATATAATGGACATGTTATCGATCAGTAACTTATAATCCTCTATAATAAAGATCGTAACCATCGATGTATGAAAAGTTTTTCTAGTTATTAATATTAAGCTTTTATATGTCAAAGTGAAAGCTTGTGTTTAAAATAGACTGAGTAAAATATTCGTTTTTTTATTCATTGATATAATTTAATATTACGCTACAATAATGACTCACCTCAGCTATTATCATATCAATTTTCATCAAAATATGTCCATACAGACAGATAAAAACTATACATTCCGCCCCTGGATCACTGATAATGTTTATTTTACTGGTACTTTCCAAAAAAATATTCAATGTATAGATTTGACTACGTTTCAATTTTATTATAATTATGTAGAGATAAATAATACTACATAAATAAACAAATAGTAAGACAAATATCCCTCTATATAGAAATTAAGTAATGGAATTATCATGTTATCCAGGATCCGACAAACAATGGTTGCAATTATATAATAATATATGGCCATGCGTGTAGAACTAGGCCAAGGTCGACTCGTCCGAGCCTTCGCGGCAGCTCTCGTGTTACTGAATCTGATTGAATACAGCCATCCTTCACATTGACCATTGAATTACATGTGTACATGTGCATAAATCATTTCTGAGATCGTTATATTTTTCGAGTTTAAAAGAATGCAAAAACTCCAATAAAATTTTATTTTTAATGTATAATGGTGGGGAGTAAAATATTGGTTTTGATAAGCCAAAATATGTATAATAATATATATCTAATTAATGTGTAATAGCATTCATTTGTTGAGCACGAATTTTTGTCCTCCAGTCATGGGTGTTTATATTTATATTATAATATATATTTAAAATTTATATATATGTAGTGTGTCAACTATCTGGTATCCGTAACACAAGCCTCGTAGTTTACCACGGAACTGGATGGCGCTGTGTGTAATAATGTCCCAACATAATATATGCCAATGCATGACCCGCAGTTATCTTGTGCACGCGGTCGTGACTCGTCGCTCGCAAACTACGACCTATGTCATGTAGATCAATGATTGATAAATAAGCTATTTAAATGTGTTTATTGCAAATATGTAAATAATTGAATATTACTTGAATAAATATTTAAAAGTATACCCGTTCTTCGGAAATATATAAAAATAGCATATTTTCAGTTACGCGGACCGAATGTGTGTCAGTAGTATATAGGTACTTAAACGTATTTTATCTTAATTCAAAATTTGATCCAAATCGTTACAGGATTTTCCCATACACAAAAAAGTTATATACAATAGGGTATTCTACTATGTTGGAAAAAGTACTTTAAAATGTTGATTTTCCTGATAAAAAGCCACAATAAAATATATTTCGGCAAAATAAACACGCTTTTTTGCCATAAAATTAAATTTAATTTTAAACATTTTTATTCCCGCAAAAACGCTGTCAGCCATTTGGTGACGTAATACTGGTAATAAACAACAGTCTTGTATGTAGTACCCATAGCGTATATTACCACAGAACACTTACTCAGGAGAACTAACAGTTTATAATAATATGTAGCAACTAGCAATATGCTCTATGCTGACAGTGGTCTGTGGCTGGTTGCCTGACTGACGTCACATCCATAGCAGCTCGTGTTTTAGGTCACGTGATATACAAGTTAAAAATTACGACTTTTAATTTTAATATAATAAATCAATAATGAGCTTTTATGACTCAAAATCAGAATATTTAAGTATATTTCTACATAATCTTTTATTTTTATCAAATTTCATAATTTATTTTTCACCACCGAAAGTACCCTATTCTTGTAGGCAAAACTAGTTGTATAAATGTGAAAGCTTGTATTCATTCATAGAAGAACGAAATAAATTAAAACGATTATTTCCAAAAAAAAATAGAAGTTTATGGGCTGATGAGCTTTATGTCTCAATACATCAGAAAGTCCATTTAATATTATTAGAAAGATAACAATAACAAAAACGTCTTTGGTTCGTATTAAGAAACATTAACTGTCACACATTGTAAGAAACGAAACTTAGGCACATAAATTATTAAAAAAAATATACTTAATTAATTTAAAAATCTGTGCAAAGGTTAGCAGAATTCGAATACGATGAATGTCTACCAAATTCGCGGCGTGACCCTCTATTATCTATATTCATCTGCTCTGTGACAATATGTAATTTGTTTTACCAGACTAGAAAATCGAACCGGCGACCTTTGTTTTATTTTTGACGACTCGTTTGGCTCAGTTGGTAGTGACCCTGCTTTCTACGCCTGCGGTCGCGGGTTCGAGTCCCGCTGGGGGCGTTCATTTGTTAAGCACGAATGTTTGTTCCCCAGTCATGGGTGTTTATATTTATAATATGTATGTATTTAAAAGTTATATATGTAGTATATCAACTATCTGGTATCCGTAACACAAGCATCGTAGGTTAACACGGAACTGGATGGCGATGTTGTAAGAATGTCCTAAAATATTTATTTATTTAACTAAATATAGATATTCGTAAATAAATTTAAATGTATATCATGCCAAACCTTGGCATTTAGGTACTTTGTTTATTAAACGCACATGTCGCCCTTGGCAAAGTTCACACGTCTATTTACTTTACTGTATACACAATAACGTGGCGTGCGCTATACGTGCGTTAATTAGTATCATGAGAATTCATACGGTTCATGTATCGAGTGGATAAGATAAGATTTTTGGAACAACTATTAGATACTCAATGTGTTGTGTGTTTGTTTGTATGTTACAAGATGTAGTCGCCTTTAATGTACTGCCTCATTTTTCTGTAAAAAAAAGTTTTCCGTGATAGCTTGCAATTTCCTGATCTACCATTATCTTCCCGATAATCTTCCAGTAGTCGCAAATGGCTATTTCTAGGAAAACTTCCCTCTATAGAGAATCCATCTGGATTAAGAGATTGAGATCAAAAACTTATCAGTTACGGTGTAAGTTATTCTTATTTTTTTATACAATCAAATGACCATAAATCAAAATTAAAAATTTTAAATCCCTAAAACATAAGTTTCAACCGATATTTGACATTTTGATTGGAATGTCAATTATTTGCATAAAGCTAAGGAAATCAGTTAAAATTAGGTCATTTTATAATTGATGTATGTACCAGGTACCAATGAAGAAAGGCGTAATTATTTCCCTTATTACTAACATCACTATTTTGTAATTATCTCTTACTATTGTTGTTGTAAAAAAGAACAATTAAAATAGCATAAATTAGCGCAATATCATATTTCCTGATACACTGTTAACAGTTTTATAAAAGGTAGGGTTTAATAAATATAATATATTGATTTCTGGTGCTATTGCATATATATAATTTGCAATGTTTCGTTTTCGTGTGTAATTCGTTTTGCAATACAAAATGTCTACTGTAACTTGTTCCTGATGATATATCTAAATATAGATTATAGCTTTAAATTAGGTAATAGAGATAAATTTTAAATATGTATAAAAATATAATTATATACCTAGGTACAATTTGAAATAGAAATATAACTGAGAAATATAAAAAATAATGACAAACTCCCGTTGAGTTTAATAACTTTTATTGAACCTGACCCAATCAAAAGTAAAATCCATATTTTGTAATGATTTTTTTAAGTCAATATTGATATCATTTTTCAAGTGCCCAATCAATGTTTAATGGTTCGGAACCCTCAGAGCGTCAGAGAATTCGCACTTGCCTATTTTTATAATAAATTAAAGACCCTTATTAACTATAAAGTTATATCGAATAAAAACTATTTCGTCATAGTAATCTCAATTTTTTTTTCAACGGTTTACTATTGAATTAAACTTCCTGTACCTCCTCATCCGCGTCTCATGTGAGGTCAACACTCAAGCGTGTTTTGTACAGTTGCAAAAACATGCTAAGGTTATTTACATTAAATACTATATTAATTATATATTCATATAAATGAATTGTTAACACTTAGCATAAGTAACACATATTTTATTTTAATTAGATCGGTAAATCTATAAAAAGTAGTACCTATAAGTTAATTCTTTGTAAGTAACATCACTATCACTACATTGTATAAAGCAAAGTTGCTTTCTCTGTCCCTATGTCCCTATGTATGCTTAAATCTTTAAAACTACGCAACGGATTTTGATGCGATTTTTTTAATAGATAGAGTGATTCAAGAGGAAGGTTTATATGCATAACTAGCAGATCCCGCGGCTTTGCCTGTGCTAAATCTAGGGAAGGGCCCGAGCGAAGCGAAGGCGAGTCGCTAGTTATATTAAAAACAAAGTTCTCCGCCACCTCTATCTATTTGTCTGTCTGTTCGTGATAAACTCAAAAACTACTGCACCGGTTTTCATGCTGTTTTTACCAATGGATAGAGTGGTTCTTGAGGATGAATAATAAATTCAAGCATTTTAACTTTGTAAATTGTAGCATTTTAGCTTTTTTCTCTTGATGTAGAAATAATTCCGCAAATTTAAATATTCCGACAAGCTCGCTATCTTATTTGCAATAATATGCATTCGACCCTGAACTTCAATACTGGTCCTGTAAGTGAAAGGAATGGACTGTGTTATGTATCTCTAAAAACTTTAATCATTTTATATATAATTTTTGGAACAGTTTTAAATTTGTTTTTAATTTGTGTCCATTGTGTTACACATTGCGTAAACTGGGATGACTATATTTTCTAATCATATCTAATGTTTAAGCTACACCTTAACCCAGCTTACCCTCTCTTTAAAAAAGACACACATATTCGAAAGTAGAGTGTTCATTAGATTTAATTCGTTCATTTATTAATAAGTTTCGTTCATTCATTACTATTTAAGTTTTGTTAAACATATTTAAATAATAATTCTTAAACATATTTAATAATAATATTAATTGGATAGGAATATAAATAATAATATTAATTAGATAGAAACTATAAAGGTAAGACATAATGTTCTTGTTTCAGTAACGCATAACGCTGTTGCGTAGTCGGAACGGAGTATTGTTACGGATATTTACCCGTAGTGGACAAACCACCTCTCACCCTATCAATGTCGTATGAAATAATATTGAGACCTCAGAAAATAAATTAAGAAAAATATCCGGTAGCTATACTTACATTATTAAATATGTACATTATTGATAGTTATATATTAATAATTCTATCAGTTTTTAAAATAAAATAAGGCTTAAACACACTAGAAAGAAGTTGGCGCGGCACTTCGTATTTTTTTATTTCATGATACACGACTCGAATCGCAGAATGGAAAATTTAAAATTTTAAAAATAAATACACTTTACACAACAACAAATCATTAGTATTTCATGTATTATATTCTTAGTAAAGAAACGTCTATTTCCCGTTTATTTCAATGAAATGTTTATTAATTATAAGAAAACGAACGTAATACATTTAACAAAAACATTAATAATAATGGTTATTATTTTTTGCCGCCACTTAGTTTTCGTATTATTTTTTTTTATTGTTAATCCTATTATATACCATATAATTTAACAAAATATATTTTAGAACTCTTTTGTGCTTAACAATAACTAAGTATTACTTATAAACTTATACTGATTCAATCATACGATGGAAACTCAACGTCTTTATTAAGATGTCAGAATGCTCTCTATCAACCTTTCTCGCTAACGACATAGCTTTTTAATATATTATTACTATTTCTTATCGTCCATGATCAAAATATTTTTTGGTTTAAAAAATTGAAGGATATATAATTAAACATATAAAAAAAATTAACATAATTATAATTATAACCTTAAAAAGCCAAATTAAAATCAAATTTTAAAAGAAAAATAAGAACATGAATGTAAGTATAATTTTTTTTCATGTATACCGCGAAGCTTAAAGTTGTCTGTAGTCGGTACACATGACTAGACTTTTTGTTTTCATTCCCTCCGTTGAAGCAAAGGGTTAACGCCATTCAGCCAGCAGTAATTTATGTTTTATGCCCTTGTTAATGTGGCTGAATAATTTGCGCTCTTAATCACTTTATTAAACAGTAACGTGGCGACTAAGCTTCCGAGACATGACATTAATAAAATAAATTATACATAATAAATAATAGTACATATTACTATGTATAAAGATTTTCTTATTTTGTATTTTAAACAGACACTTTAATCTGTAAAAGTACTGAGGTAAGACTATAATATAAGTTGATTTATATAACTGTATATATGACTTATACGGTGTACTTATGTGTATTTACAAAAAAATGCCAATATGTATCATACAGACGAAATATTAAGTTACGAGAGAGCGTATAGCAATAAGCGTTAATTAATCTTGTGTTCTTAAACTCATTATTTTATTGATAGCAAGTTTATTATTTATTTGGCTGAATAGAAGTCATTATTGTCAGTTAGTCACCATTCAAAAGAAAATTGCGGTCACAGGCTGCTATTATTATTGAAGAATGTCATTTTTAATTATTTCCTATTTGAATACTGAGAATAAGAGAATAGTATAGATGGATTGCATAAATAATAAATGAAGTTGCCAATGTCAGAAAGAAATTATGCCGATCGGCTTTCCCACTGGTGCTTTAAACATACTTATAGGTATTTGTATGTGCCACATTCGGCATGTGAAATTGCGGCACAATATTCCATTGAATCCCTGAAATCAGATCCACTCAACTTTTCTGGTTTGATTTATTATACCGAAGCTAATATTAAAAATATTAACAAGATAACAAGACGAAATTACTTATTAGTTGCGGAATGGGCAAAACTTTTTTTTTGGACTTTATTATTAAATATTATATTTAAGAATGCCGACAAAGACGAAAACTAATGCGCCAAAAATATTTTGTATAATAAAATCTCCTTAAATTGCACCGCATGTAAGTAAATATATGTATTACACTGTTAGTATTTTTTTCTAATATTGAGATTATATTATGAAGATTAAATAAACGTTAGAAAATTAGCTTTTTGATTTAGCGAATTTGTTGTTTTTATAACTAAAATTCATAAAATGAATTATCATTATTTTACATGAACTTTGATTATTTCTCAATAATTTGGTGCCTAATTCAGGTAAATAAATAAACTAATCTGTACCAATACATATAAATAAAATTGAAGTGTCTTTTGTAATTTCAAATCAACAGCTTTTAACTAAATGCATATCAAAAAGTCTGGTTTTATGCTCCATGGAAAAAGTGTATACGGTATGACGGTACTTACATCAAAAAATGAATTCTTAAAATTTTTGCCTGACTGTCAGTCTATTTGTTTGTTTGTTTGTTTGTTTGTTGGTAAGTAGTCTCAGTCTCTATCACAAATCGCTTTAATTTGTCGTTCCACTGCACCGCTGTAATATCTCCTGCGAAGAATTCTTAGTGAGACTGGCTGTCATCGTGGCCGAAGTCCGTTGGGAGGACATCATTATAATCAATATTTTTGTAGTATTTAAAAATTAAAACTTTAGTTAATTATAATACAATTATTTAAATATAGGTAATAATATCTGTCTGTCGATACAACCTCATTTGTTTTAATTAAACATTTTCGACTTATTGTCCTTGTTCCTATTTACTTTAACACAGTCAAAAAATTGAGAACACCATTAAACAAGTCTTATAGCAGTTAATTAAAAATGTTCTGAATTTTCTTAAAGATAATTATTTGGCCTCTTTATAACAATTTATAATAAAATCCAGTCAATTAGTATTGTAATTAGTGAGAAGTCACTATTTAATTTATATTATACTAGCGACTCACCCTAGCTTCGCTTGGATTCGTCCCTTGATTTATCGCGGGCATTCTGCAGTTCTGCTTACAAAAACTTAACAAATTACACACTAAAACCTTCGACGACACGCGTGGCGCAGTTTGTAGTGACCCTACTTGCTGCGCAAGCGGTCGCGGGTTCGAGTCCCGCTGGGGGCATACATTTGTTGAGCACGAATGTTTGTACTCCAGTCATGGGTGTTTATATTTATAATATGTATGTATTTAAACTTATATATCCATCTGGTATCCATAACACAAGGCTCGTACCTTACCGTGGAACTAGATAGTGCTGTGTGTAAATATCCCAACATATTTATTTATTTATTTATTCCTCGAGAACCACTCTATCCTTTGGTAAAAACAGCATGAAAATCGGTGCAGTAGTTTTTGAGTTTATCGTGACAGACAGACACACGAGGACTTTGTTTTATATTATGTAGTAATGTGTGATTCAAAATCAATAACAGAAGTTGCGAGTTGCGACCCAGGATTTGAACCCGCTTTATCCGCTTAATTGGTCATTCCTACTAAATATAATTATTATAACATACCAACAGGAACTTCATCAAAAAGCCTTATTTTTATAGCTTTATGCTTATTTGTTTGTTATGATTAAACCATTTTCGCTAAAATTAGTCACGGTGATCGTAAAGAGTCATTTTTAATAAATACAAATATTAAATATATATAAATGCATACAAAATTTATTAAAAAATAATTATTTAATCTATATAATTAAGTTTTTAATATAATAGTAATTCATTACAAAGTAGAATATAACATGTTCCTCATCGAAACTCTTACTTAAAGCTCTCTACGAGTATAAGAAGCTTTCTATAAGGTTTCTACATACTCGTAAAAATTGGCTCTAAGATTTAACGTATATTGTCTTAGTGAGTTGTTTGGATAATGGAAACAGACACAATTTATTTAAAATTTTTTTTTTTAATACTTTACGAAGTAATACCTATTGCATTAAATGATCTAGTACATCTGCATTAATTTTTTTTCTAATTTTCTTTAAATACTAACATTATATAATAGAATTGCACTTTAATTTCAATTATAGTAAATAAATATAACATTTCCGGTTCCGCGTTTTTATTTTATTTATCGCAAACAGACAGACTTTGTTTTATAATATTTAGTGATGTAAAAATATGCTTCATCAAGTTATAGAGGTTATATAATTATAATCTCTTTCATCCCCTCAGGAGTTGAACTGCCCGCATAAGAGCTATCCGGTAGGTACATTAATCTTGGTTAAAGTATAGTGTAAGCTTTCCAGTTGAATTTTTTCAACGTTAAAAATTAAAAGTAAAATAAACAAAAAACTGTTTTTATTTAAATGCGCTAAAAAGAATAAAATAAACTTTACTTTTAAAATTATCAACCTATATAACGTCATTACACAATTCATATGATATAAAAGCTTGTTACATTTAAAATTATAATTATATGGTGTTTCTTTACGAATCATAGCTACCTTAATTTATTTTTTTAATTTTTCATTAGCCTATGTTACGGAATCGATTTAAGCGTTTAGAAGTTATGGTGGATACAGAAACTCACAAACATACATACAAACATACATACATACATACATACATACATACATACATACATACATACATACATACATACATACATACATACATACATACATACATACATACATACATACATACATACATACATACATACATACATACATACATACATACATACATACATACATACATACATACATACATGAACCCTGAAAACATAAAACTCCTTTTTTTGGCAGTCGTGTAAAAATTAAAATCAATCAGATCAAGTTATTTAATTTACTTGTTTATCTTACACAGGTAAATAAAAGTTTATTAAAATAAGAAGAGTAGTATTAAGAGAAAGGATTGTTACCTATTTTTGAAAAAGGCAATATTATATAAATATAAGTAGAATATCCTTGAAAGTCTCTTCTTCGTTTGGTGTAAGCTCTAGAAATCGGAAGAAAATATTTCTTATATATATTATACCTACTTCTATGTTAAATAATTATATTACATCGTATTTTTATATGGAATATAATCGAAACAATCAAAGGAATATGATGGTCGAGCATCATCGAGTTCCATGGTAAGCTACGAGGCTTGTGTTATGGATACTAGATAATGACTAAGTACTAATTTCACATTGTACATTCGTGATCATCACACAAATCAATTTCCCCAGCTGTATTCGAACCTGCGACCGCCAGCACAGAACGTAAGGTCACTACAAACTAAGCTAAACGTTTATCAGTACGATTGTTCGTAAAAGTCCGTGATTAAATTATCTGTTTCAGACATTGAATGTTACTTCTCATACTTATTATGTCAGCAATGACGATAGCAATAAAGCTATTAGTAACTTTTGTAGTAGAATAAATTAATAAATAAATTTTATTATTTCACAGGTAATTGCTATATTACCATTAAAGATTATCATATTTCAGAGCGAAACACCGTAGAACCACTACATTTTTGACAAAATATTTTCAAAAATAATAATGTAAAAAATACCAATTAAAAAAATAAACTTCATAATAACATAATAATATGTAAATAATTTTCATAATATAACTTACCCTTAGACTGCAGTTAATAAACACATTAAAAAACACAACTAAATTCGGCCAAAAAATGCGCGCCAAATTAAATGTCAAATAAAATAAACATTTATTAACTGTGGTACATTACAACCTCTAAATGTTACTTTACTAGGTTGCGCGTGCGCTGGGGTTTATTGCGCGGCGGCTACTAACTTGGCTATCGATGTTGCGTGCCTCGAAGGTTTTCGAATCCTTCAATTCGATTTAATTTACTTAGAAAGAAATTAATACGTTAAGACTGACGTTTTATTATAAAAAAACATATAAATATTCAATATCTGTATTTTTTAAGATGTCAAATGTTTCTCTTGCTTTTTTGACAGACATCAAAAAGGTGAGTAGGACCTTTTTAATGCTTATGGAAGCCATTAAAGGAAATAATTGAATTGAATTGACCTTTTTAAATTCGTTTGTGGTCTTTGTGTAACTAATATCTACGAATTATCGTCTACTCCTTGGGCACGCTTGAACACCTGCTCACCTACCGAAGTTTAGGGTCAGGGAGTGAAGGTAGCCTTGATGAATTTACCCTCTCATATTCTTTTTAGTCTGTCCTTGATAGGACTTATGATATATTTTTTGCCTAAATGCCCCAATAAAATGATGTTTTTAAAGTGGTAGTGCCATGCTTGTTACCTTCGGGTAGCAACCGAATGGGCCGGCACGCCCCGTATAGTTCATTAGTACCACTCTCTCACAGAAGACCGGCGTGAAGTGGCAGCTATGCTGTCGCGTTTCGTCCGGTGAGTGAGAGTCCGGGAGGCCCACTCTCCTTCCCCCCTCCCTCTTCCCTTCATCCTCCGCCTTCGTTCCCCCCTCCCTCCCACTTCCCTCCCTCCCACTTCCCTCCCTCCTTTTCCTGAAAGGCCGGCAACGCATCTGCAAGCCTGGCTTGTAGATGTCCATGGGCGGAGGTGATCACTTCCCATCAGGTGAGCCTCCTGCCCGTTTGCCCCCTTTTTACCATAAAAAAAAAAAAAAATGTTAACTGCTTGTTCATTTTTAAATTAATATTTATGGAACATTTATTTTCAAATAAGGTTTTAATGTATGAATGGATGCATTTTTACTGTGCTCATTTATTTTTTAACTCATATTATAATAATTTAATCTTCTATAATAATCTTATTTAACCGATCAATCTGTATTGTATTTTCTCCATTCTAAGTGATATTTGCGAATTAATCTATGTTCAACTGACATGGAAAGGCAGTGGTAGCCCAGTAGTGACGCGCTCGCTTGGATCGAGTGAAGCGGGTTCAAATCAGGGTCTCGTACCTCTGAAATTTTCATGTGCGAATAATTTCTAACATGATTACCACTTGTCTTACGATGAAGAAATACATCGTGAGAAAACCTGCATGTCTGAACCTAGCAAGTTCTTGAAAGACATGTGAAATCCGCTAATTCGCACTTGGCCAGCGTGGTGGACTATGGCCTGGTCCTCCTCGTAATGAAGGGAGGCCCGTGCCCAGCAACGAGACATTAAAAAGGGCTGAAAACAGCGAGTGGCATGCTAAAAAGCCCTTAGAAGAAAGTTATTAATTGACTTGCTGTCGTTTCACTCACGTGTTCCTACTAAGCAACTTAATTTTTTCAGACTTCAATTAAAATTATAACGATTTCTGATTGTAAACTTGTTTTTATCTGAATAAAAAATAACCTTAAGCTCTTGCCTGTAATATAACTTCCTATTAGTCAAAGTTCAGAATCGAATCAGTTCCTATTTGCAGAGATAATAAATAAATATGTTGGGACATTTATAAACAGCACTATCTATTTCCATGGTAAGGAACAAACCTTGTGTTATGGGTACCAGATAGTTGAAATACCCATGACTGAAGTACAAACATTCGTGCTCAACAAATGTATGCCCCCAGTGGAACTCGAACTTGCGACCGCGCAGCAAGTTAGCTTACACGTATCGTCATTCGCCAAATATTCTACATACTTATTTTTAACGGATAACGATTTATTATTTATATATTATAACCATTATAAATGAATTTATCATTTCAAAAATTCATCTATACTTTAGGTGTTCCTTTATGACAGTCTTGTAAAGGTTGGGGTTGATGTAAACATCGGACTACTCCTTATAATACTCCTAAAATATGAAACGGCTGGACCGATTTGGATGAAATTTAGTATGCAAATAGGTCATGACCGAGGATTACACAATGACCTACTGGGATGCATCCAAGCGATGTAAGGATAAGTCTGTAATATAAGCCAAGCTAGTAAGTACAAGCTATTACAGTATTATGTGATCTGTGGTTCAATTAAAATTTAAATAATACAGAACCCATCTGCTAGGTACTAACCATGATTCTCACTTGTTATGGGTATTTCAGAAGTAGGTCATCAAGTAGGCCATGTAAAATTCGATGAGACTTTTTATTATTTTATACATTAATTAGTTACATCAATTTTTACTTTCATTCGCATTTCAGAGTATCGACTCTAACGACATTACGAATAATCAGTGTTGCCAACTTAAGAAAACCCAAATAAATATTTTATATCAGAATATCAGAACAGGCAACTTTTACAATTGTAAATACATATTCATATTCAAATCAATTGTAAATATGTTATAAATATAAATATGTTGGGACATTATTACAACAACACCATCTAGTTCCGTGGTAAGCTACGAGGTTTGTGTTACGGATACCATATATACTACACATATATACACATATATACATTTTAAATACATATTATAAATATGGGTGTTTAACCCATGACAGGAGTACAAACATTCGTGCTCAGCAAATGAATGCCCCCAGCGGGACTCGAACCCGCGACCGCTGGCGCAGAAAGTAGGGTCACTACCAACTAAGCCAAACGTGTTGTCAATTATTTATAATTGTTATACACATAAATCCTATTTTTATATTATTATACTTAATTAATATTATTTTCATGGTGTGATACACTTATCTTATTCATAATTTTTAATATACTCTAATAATTATTATTGGCCAAATGTAGTCTTTTATAGCCATTTAATTGCAATAACATATCCAAGGCATGTATAAAACAAGTGTTCAATAAAACCTACATTCCAACGTCCAATCAATTAACGTTTCTTACTTATTGCTATATCCTGACGTCGGTGTTAACTAGTCTTAATAAAAAATGCACAAATGATTACAATGACAAAGCACCTAGTAGATAACTATCGAAGTGGAAATATTGTTTTATTTATAAACTTTAGCTATTGAGTATGTAAATGAAACCACAGCAAAATGTAAATTTTTATATCTAGGTACTAGAAATTTACTTGGTCTTACTAGGTACCTATAATCTAAACTAATATTATAAAGCTGAAGAGTTTGTTTGATTGATTGAACGCGCTAATCTCAGGAACTACTGGTCCGATGTGATTTGTCTCTATCATAAATATTTTTTGGAAAATCTAAGAGAAATACATTACGATACACAGATGTCTATAGTTCTCAAATTTTTTTTCTTTCTTTTTTTCCTTTTTTCCCAGACATACGTCTGGGAACGCATGACGAGAACCCCATAGTAACCTTCCTCCCTAGTCAGGTAATAAAGTTGTTAACCACTAACTTAATTTTAAAAAAATATAAATAAATTAGTTCATATATGCAAATGATCAGGAAGTAGGTACAGTACAAAGATATTATAAATATAATTTATTGTGCATAATAATTATTAGACATATGGTAGAGGCACACTTTGATTTTACACATTAACTCCGCCAGTAGATATAATATGTGCCAGCAGATTAAATATTATGTACGTGTGTCTCCCTCGGTGGTATAGTGGTTAACATGTACGTCTGCACATCCAAAGGTCCTGGATTTGAGTCCTGGGTCGGGTCAAGAGTTAGTTATTCAGAATTTAAGTCCCTGTAAGCCTAGTTTATTTAGAATACGTATACGTACTTATTATTTAAACACATGAAAACATTTGTACATGGAAAACTAAACATAAAAAGTAGTATACCTTAATTATAGGTGATAACGACATTAAATATAGTAGGTACAACAACAATACTATTTCAATTTATTATTTTTGTATATTTAAAGCCTTCGTTTTGATACCTCACTCGATACATAAACACAGTTTATGAGGTTAAACACAAAACTCACTTTTGGACTTCGCTGCAGTCGGATAAAAATGCAGCTATTATAATTGAAGTCAGCTATAATTATGTCAGGTTGATAAAAAACATTTTAAATCTACACAATAAAATATTATAGGTATTACTACTTATTAAAAACAAAGTCTTCCGCCGTGTCTGTCTGTCTGTTCGCGATAAACTCAAAAACTACTGCACCGATTGTTATACTGTTTTCACCAATGGATAGAGTGGTTCTTGAGGAAGGTTTTAGAATATAATTTGTGAAGTTTTTGTATACATTTACTGCAGAACCCGAGGCTTGGGTCGCGCTATTAGGATAAGATATTTTATCCAATAAAATTGTGAATGAAGATAAATGAATAGTCAAGACAGCCATATATTTTAATTTCCTTGTATCCACGTTTCTTGTCCTAGTGATTTATCTCTTCTGCCTTTAAATTAAAACCATTACCTATAACCCAACCATTCTATAATCTTTAACACTATATAAATACATATAATATATACAGTGGAACATATAACCTCCTCCTTTGTTGAAGTCGGTTATAAATACAATTTTAAGAAATCCAATTGATTCTAAGTAAGAAATCAATTTAAATTTTTTTGTCTGTGTGTCTGTTTGTTCCGGCTAATCTTTGAAATGGCTGAACTGATTTTGACGGGATTTTGACTCACAGATAGCTAATGTTATAAGGAGTAACTTAGGCTACTTTTATTTTAGAAACTTTATTAATTTTAACTAGCGGAACCCGCGGCTTCGCTCGCGCTAAGTCCAGGGACGAAGCGAAGCCTACTCGCTAGTACATAATATAATAGAATAGCACATAGTTGACTTTGCTTGCTTTTACATCGTCTGTTCGTCTTTATTTTTACATTATTTTAACAGACACTATTTATTAGTAATTAAAAGTATACTCATTTAAGGCTAGATTAGTATTTAATATTCATAAAATTATCTCTAATGAGTGTTGCACGGATAAAAGTTGGTAGGTGACGGCCGCAATACCAATAATGATTAAGCACGCGATCAGTCGCGTTGACGTACTTAAACTTAAATTATATACGAGTCACTATTAAGATCTTTTCGCATTTTAGCCATGTTTTTTTAATTTTTGTTTCTCGAAGTCCCGAAGAACGATTTTTTTTAATTTTGTTACCCGAAGTTCCCAAGAAGAATGCTTTACAGCCATCATGGTTACGGAAGAAACTCCGAAAGCATTATTATAATTTTACCAGCTACAGCTACTCAACCTCGCTCAGGCAAATAGACTATTTATAAATACTTTTTAGAGGTTAGTTAGTGTAGAGGAGAGATTTCTCAGAAAGACATTAAATCACTACAGTGAAAACTACTACTTTATATTGATACGTATAGCTATAAAAATCATTAAAATCTGTGCAGTGGTTCTTTGTTTATGCGGTCGTAAATAGACAGACAATTCAATTCGGCTTCAATATGAACGATAACGATAATAATAACTATTCGAATAAAATACACGTGTATCTACTTGTAAATATTTCGCTAAAAAGACATCATTTTTGTGAAAACTAGATATGATTTTTGTGTCAAACCTAAAATGTAACAGTCCCAGCCAATGATGTTTATAATCTCATTGGTCCCAACAGTCACCTGAAACGTATTACCGCGCTTATCTAATGCGCAAAGGCGAAGCAGTCAATGCATCTTTAACCTTGGCGCTGTTTTTCGTGCAATAAATATTTCGCTTTAGTTGGGAGTAGCAAAAATCGTACCTTCGTCCATGTTTAATAAAAAATATAATATTGATATAATTTTTCATTTTGTTTATTACTAGCAAACCCGGCCCGCTTCGCTGAGCGTAAGTTTAAATAAATTAAACGGTTTTTATTATTTTTTATTTTTTTTTATGGTAAAAAGGGGGCAAACGGGCAGGAGACTCACCTGATGGGAAGTGATCACCTCCGCCCATGGACATCTGCAAGCCAGCTTGCAGATGCGTTACTGGCCTTTCAGGAAAGGGAGGGATGGAGGAGGGAGGGGGGAACGAAGGCGGAGGATGAAGGGAAGAGGGAGGGGGAATGAGAGTGGGTCTCCCGGACTCTCACTCACCGGACGAAACGCGACTGCATAGTTGCCACTTCACGCCGGTCTTCTGTGAGAGAGTGGTACTAATGAAGTATACGGGGCGTGCCGGCCCATTCGGCTGCTACCCGAAGGTAATAAGCATGGCACTACCACTTAATATCATCATTTTCTAATAAAATTAAAGTAGCCCTAGTTACTCCTTATATCATTAGCTATGTGCGAGTGAAAGTCCCATCAAAATCGGTCCAGCCGTTTCAGAGATTAGCAGAAAAACAGACAGACAGACAAAAATTTTCATTCATATTATTTTAGTAGGTACCTACAATCGCTTGTGGCTGTTATCAAGAAATAAAATTGCTAAAACATGATACAAAACCTTTATTCAATTTAAAAAAACTGCAAAAAGTGCAATATGAGGATTTTTCCTCTTAAATACTACATAATATTATTATATACAAAAGTCATAAAATAGGAGGTTATAAGGAATGAGAAATAAAAAGTGAATGGTTCAATTCACAATGTACCTACTACAATATTTATTTGGGGTCTCGTTCGGCATCTTTGTAAAGCCCCGAGAAGTGCTTCGGGCCACGCGTAATATAGGGTTCCGTAAGGCTTTTATTGTCTCATACCATAGTATAAAGATACTATGCTCATACTGTGAAGTACGAACTAAACGTTAACGGTTTCGGCGACTCATAACATCTATAGGTAAAGATGTTTTATGATTTTATTTTTATATATATATATATATATATATATATTTTTTGAATTTTTTTATAACTTTAATTCAATTACTATAATATATTCCTACTCAAAAAATACATACAAAATACATAAAGAAAAGATGTAGGTACAGGCTTCATTGCTTAATGTGATCTTCCCTTATAAGTATGAAAATTACTTCCAGGCAAATAAATATACTCAATTTTCGTCCTTAGATCGGATCTGTCCCTAGATACGGTTTAGGTGTCGGTTATTATAGGGTCGACATATAGTAATAATAATAAATAAATAATAAAAATGTTGGAACATTATTACACACAGAGCCATCCAGTTCCGTGGTAAGCTACGAAGCTTGTGTTACGGATACCAGATAGTTGATATACTACATATATAAGTTTAAATACACATACATATTATAAATATAAACATCAACTACTGGAGTACAAACATTCGAGTTTAACTAACGAATGTCCCCAGCGAGACTCGAACCCGCGAGCGCTGGTGCAAGAAAGTAGAGTCACTACAAACTGCGCCGAACGTGACGTCAAATATGTCGTCATATATAGGATACTTTTTACTACTGCTTTTTGTTCTGCAGAATATATCTGAGAAATCTAAAACGTCATCAGCCCTTTTTAACGTGTCGCTGCTGGGCACGGGCCTCCCTCAGTACGAGGGGGATCAGGCCATAGTCCACCGCGCTGGCCTAGTGCGAGTTGGCGGACTTCACATGACTTTCGAAAACTTGTTAGGTTTTCTCAGACATGCAGGTTTTCTCACGATGTTTTCCTTCACCGTAAGACAAGTGTCATGATTCGCACATGAAAATATCAGAGGTGCGAGACCCGGATTTGAACCCGCATCACTCAGTTATCCAAGCGACGCGTTACGGCTGGGATACCGCTGTCTTCAAATATATACTTCCTTATTAAATCCGCTAAATCGGGAACAGATCCCGGAACCAATGTCGTAGTAGGCTTAGAACAATTACCTATTATTAATTATTAAGGTCGCTATTGAAATGACAATCGGAAATAGGTATTTCCTATAACGATTAGCTATCTAAGGCGATATATTAAATATTATTGCTATATTAACAAGTATTAAATGTAAGTAATTTTTATTGTTATTTGTTAATAAATAAGCGGACTTGACCGACTTTCGTCTATCTTGATCTTTAAGACCGTATATTTTCTTCCGATTTTCATTTGTTTTGCTTTAAAATCCTAATTCTGACTATTGTGAATACTTTAAGAAAAAATAAACTAAATCGAAAGTATTAGTTTTTATCAGTATTCACTACATAGTATAAAACAAAGTCGCTTTCGGCTGTCTGTCTGTCCCTATGTATGCTTAGATCTTTGAAACGGGTTTTGATGCGGTTTTTAATAGATAGAGTGATTCAAGAGGAAGGTTTTAGTATGTAGTGAAGATAGATAAGGAAAAGATCTAAAAAGATCAAAACTAACAAACGAGATACAAAAATTCGAGAACATTTAATTCGTTATATCAAATATCTGTATATGTAATAAAGTAATATGTGACTTGTAATTGTATCTAGAAAAGCTTCTAGGTATTGCACTAATATTTTCTGCTCTAAAATTGGTTTCTTTAGGGAACTTCCCAACCCGTTCGATTTAAACGTGGAAAAAAGCTGATGCATATAACCAAATCTTGAGCTTTAAGCACACATTCCTTCCAAAGAACAAAGCTCATATGCAATTTAAAAGATTCTTTCGTCATCCATTAATATTTTTGATCTATAATCTATATGTATTAGAAGTATAATAATTTTAAGATAAATATTTTGATATTACTTCACGTTTAAATTAAATAAATATACGTTTTGAAAAAATGCAGGAAATTAAGCAAATTAAGCATAGTGTTTAAAAACCAGTTTTACTTTTTTAGATAATTTACAAGGTTGTTTCGTGTTAAATAATATACTCAAAATATAGCTTCGTTATTTTTCTTATCAAAAAATCATCAACTTCCGTTAAGAATTGATCAAAAGCGTAACATGTATAGCTCCTACTTCAAATTTTTTTTTTGGTTGGAAAACCAAAAAAATCTAGAAAACAACCCTCTATCTTCCGAACTCAAAATATATATGATATTACAGATGTATACACTACACAATATACAGTGAAGGTAGAGTCTGCTTTAGTCGAGTTCATTAGTACTGAAATAGAATCAATTGATCACTCCAAGGTCGTCGTCATAATAAATGAAACTTTCACTAAACAACTTCCTTTGTTTTTGCTTTATTGATTTAGATTTAATGAAATGGAACTTTATTAATTGTTTTTAACAATTTGAAAGACATATTTATTTGTTACTACACAGATGTTTCACAAACGCTCCACACGAATTATGCTAATGGAGGGTGTTTAATCAGAAAGCCTTATTAAATTTTTAATGTACAATAAACTCTAAGTATCAATATTATTAGATTTGTCCCGCAACGAAAAACTTGTAAGTTTGGATGTAGGAAGGAATTTCAGATTTCAGGAAGAAATTACTTATATTCATACTTTGACGATACGTTTGACGCAGTTTGTATTGAACCTACTTTCTTGCGCCAGCGGTCGCGGGTTCAAGTCCCGCTGAGGGCATTCATTTGTTAAACTCGAATGGGGTGTTTATATTTATACTATGTATGTATTAAAACTTATATATGCAGTATATCAACTATCAGCTGGTATCCGTAACACAAGCTTCCTTCGTAGCTTACCACAGAACTAGATGACGGTGTGTGTAATAATGTCCCAACATATTTATTTTATTTATCTAAAGCTCTAAAGCTCTTACAGCTCTACTATCAATCCAATGAATGAACTATCATAATAAGCTTTTCGGTATACCATGGTAGATGGGTTTTTAACATAAGCCGATGAAAAGGATCAAGATAAATGATGGCATATGCGCTAAGTCTAGGCCCGCGTCTGAGCGAAGCGTGGGCGGGTCACTAGTTTATAATTGCAAGGTAACTGGATATAAGAAATGACATGCAATATTATCATTCTAGATTCATGTAAATTTTTATATATTTACGTGGGTTGTATTAATAAACTTCTTATTAAAATAACATAATAGTTATCTACTATTAATAAATCATTATAACAAAGAAGACGACTTGCCCTTCCTTATGTCATTTTGTAAACTAATAACTTAACAAATTACTTATATTTTTATTTTATTTTATTAGACCACCAACAAAGTACTTACAAAACACATGAAAAAAAAATTGTACATGGAAAATAAAACATAAAAAGTAGTACCTTAATTATAGGTGATAACGACAAGAGAAAACAAATTAATATTTAACATTAAATATACCTAATAGGTAAAATAACAATATTTCAACATAATACATTTAAAACCAAATATTTTACTAATATTATAACATATAACATAGGACTGTATCTCTATAGATATTTACTTATAGTTATTCGCTATAAAACAGGTACCTGTAATTTTATTTTATTTTTGCTTTAGTTTAAAGAACAATGCCTTTTAAGCATTTATATCACCAAAATTTTTCTAGTTCGGTCACTAATGAAAATCATGAGTACTGATAATTTTCTACCCATACATCAAAATTGAATCGATTTCTGTCGTTAAGTCGGAATTATTAATGAAAACGATATGAAAATCATTCACATTTACGTTGCAACGAGAGAGCTCGATGCGATATCGTTGACAAACTATGTTGAGACTTCCGGTCGTGGTCTGCTCAGGGATACCTGGATTACATCATGGAGGGTTGCACCCACTGACGAATACCAACCCCTGGCGTATTTATCGTCAATTTGGCTCAAGATCACCAGTTATTCAAGAGGTGTTCGCATTATATGCCGAAACAATCTGCTTTGACATGTTATGGTGAACCCTTCATCTGCATATTTCAACTTCGTAATTTTCTCGCCCCAATACCCAATTGCCAGTAAGCAATTGAACAATTACGACGACACAATGACAGGTTAGTTCCCATAAAATAAGGAAACGAAAATGTTAAATCAACTTCATTAGAATTTATTTTGAATAAATAATACGTAAAGGCTGTATAATATCTAGATAATTGACAGCATTCCAAAGAATTTATTGTTTACAAAACTAATTATATGTAACTAGATTGTATTAAAATAGGTCACTGTCACATATATATGGCAAGAAAACGACGTCTTTCTGTTTGTAGGTAATTAGTCGTACATCATAATTGCAACCGTTAAAATATATTTTTCAAACACAATCAAACAATATTAATATATGGTAAATTAAAATGTGTTTTAAAAATAATATTAATAATAAAAGCTCTAAATATGCTTTATTCAAATGAACTGTATACCTGTAATGTTTTTTATAACGGCTCTAAATGTTACAAAACAGTATTCCAATTACATTTATTTTCCAATTAGCGGCTCATACTCGCCTCGCTCAACTTCGTACCTAATGAAAAACAAAATCAGATCTATTCTACGAGAACCGTACATTTTTCCGGAGTAAAAAGTAGACATGTGCTATTCCAGACTGTAATTTATCTCTGCGCCAAATTTCATCTATGCCTTTTCATTTGGAATCATTAACATCAACAACATCCATCCAAACTTTCTCATTTACCTTAATAAGATAACAAACAGAATATTTTTTTATAAGTTTTAATTTAAAAGAAATAATCATTTAGCTAATAAAATAACTCCTATTTGTGATTTTGTTTATAGTAAAGAACAAGCAAGAACACATGTTTGTTCGTGAGACAAGTGGACTATCTACCTTTAACTCTCGATAGAATCACGACACGTGTAAGATAACGCAAAGAATCGAAAACTTACGGCCATTTTGTTTCGAATATTTCGTGCCTAAATTACTATTTTGGCTCTGGTATTGAGACTCAAAATTAAAACTAGAAACGTCTGAGTTTATACTACTGCCCAGTAACGTTTAATACCTAGTATAATTAATAAGTTTTAAGTGACACTTTCTTAGGTTTACGCGAATATTTGACATTACAAATGAAACTATCTTTTCGGATTTTGTCGCGGAGATATTTGGATTTTTGGTTCCCGACGTCTAAAATGCTTTTCAGCAAGCATGGTCACGGGGGAGACTAATGTTTTAGGTGTTTCAGAGGATAAAATACCTAACTAACTTGTTACAGTTGCCAGGTCGAGAACCAAAAATATAAATAAATCCCAGACAAAATTCCGAAAAGATAGTTTCATTTAAATTTTAAATGGCCAGAAGTATCACACAAATCTCTAAGCAAAATTACGTATATCAAAAACAAAGGACAAACAAAAAAATACTATATCAATCTGCTACTGAAAATATACCCCATGCAAAGCCGGGTATAAGAATTGTATGTAAATACAGTGGTGACACAATTAAATTGAGTGATATATCAAGGCGCTTCTGAGGTTATATCCGAGTCGTGATTGCGAATAAAGTTGTAGGTTTAAAAAACATTGTTAGGTATAAGTTATTGTTATCAATACTTGCTCTAAAAGGACAAGGTCTTTCAATACGATATGGAAGTTATAGATTTATTTATATCCGCAGACTACAGAATTATAATTGAACTAGCATTTCCCGCGACTCCTACGCGTTCTTAAGACCGGAAACCAAATTCTTACATTACTGGTTGGAGAATACGTTTTAAATGATAAATCAAATCAATCAAATCAAAATATCCTTTATTCAAATAGACTTTTACAAGCTCTTTTGAATCGTCATTTATACATTATCAAAATTAAAAGTCAGTCTGTAAGTCTATGAGTAAACTACCACCGGCTCGGAAAGCTGTTCTGCTGAGAAGAACCGGCGAGAAACTCAACAGTTGCTCTTTTCAAAAAAATATTTGGTAACAATATTGTATTACAATTTATCTATTTATCCTACGTGAGACACAACTAGTCACTAATCCCACACATTTACATCTACTAGGTACATAGTTATGATAGTTTTGATTACTCAGAAATCAGATATTTACTTGCAGTAAAAGTATACATCACCTCACCTACATCTTTACCCGAATAACCATCATTATGAAAAGTTTGAAAATTTCTTCAAAATCTGTCCAATGGTTCGGACGCATCACAGACTAAATCTATTATAAATTATTCGACCTATGAAACGTTACAAATAACTATTTTAATTAGATTTTACAATAAAATATTCATAGTACGACTATGTTAGTATGATAATATAATCATAGATTTTGATCTATCGCCCTCCTCATTTTATCGCCTCCTTCATAGCCATAACACGCTTCATTTGTAAAACAACATTGCTCTCAATATTCAATCAGGCATGAATTACACGCTGTGACATCGTTATTAATATTAAAAAAACATAAACTGACAAAAATAAAAATCCTAATATTCCGCATAGTTTTGGGTTTACCTGGTTATTTTTTTATTATGGAGGAAAATGGATTTACAGGTGATCCTGGAAATCCTCAACAATACGACCGGTAGCCAAAAAAATTACATCTATGTATCTAGAAAATACCTACTTTTCATAAACTTAAACTTAATTTATTCACAAGTTCACAGAAGAACTTTTATACAAACTTACGAGAACATTAAGACCTCATCAATCCGGCCCTGCCGCAAAATCCGTTCTTAATGGAAGTTTTCTAATCTAATCCCTGCCAAATTTCATCTTTGGTTTTCGATATTTCGTGATAAGTCAGTGATCCTTCGCTTTTATATATTTAGATTTATTTATAACAGACTAATTACCAATCTATATCTACTAATATTATAAAGCTGAAGAGTTTGCTTGTTTATTTGGTTGAACGCGCTAATCTAAGGAACTACTGGTCCGAATTGAAAAATTATTTTTGTGTTGGATAGTCCGTTTATCATGGAAGGCTATAGGATATATTACATCACGCTTGGACCAAGTGGAGCGGTGCATGTTAGTACTTTATAATTTTAATCGCCTTTGTATATTGAACGTTTAAAAACGTGTATTGGGATGTTTAGGATGTTATCAAATCATCTACATACTTTCTTGTTTATGTTGTTCTACGGGTCACGTTGAGGCTACGTATCTTTGCGATGGAATAACTTTGTGTCTACAATATGAAAGTCCTAAACAAACAGGGTAGGAAATAGAGCTGTTTGTAGAATTTACCTATTTAGGTGTTGTACGCTTTAAAATCCAAGAATTTTTTTTGATTTGGTTGGTACAAACATATTTTTTGTTAATTATATTTACTGTACTATTTCAATGTTGATTTATGTAAATAAATACCATAAATGAGTTTATGAATAGGTCGAATAAAAGAGAAGTAAATAATGCGTAGTATTCTGGATCATCACTACATAGTATAAAACAAAGTCGCTTCCCGCTGTCTGTCTGTCCCTATGTATGCTTAGACTTCAAAACTACGCAACTGATTTTGATACGTTTTTTTTAATAGATAGAGTGATTCAAGAGGAAGGTTTATATGTAAATATAACTACCGGACCCTGCGGCTTCGCTCGCGCTAAATCTAGTGACTAGTTAAATACAACTATACAACCTATAACTATACCTGATATTGGTATTAATTGATATTATTTAAAGGCAGTGGTAACCCAGTTGTAAAACTAAGAAAAACTAGGGAAGTGGGTTCAAATCCCAAGTCTTTATCTTTTTAGATAAAAAAAACAATACTTATTACATTAAATATTGTCTACTAATATTAATTTCAAAATTTATATTATTAGGTACCGATAGAGGTAGATAGTATAGGTATAAAGACGATGTTATTTTTAAAGTATGATTGAGCTTCGAGTTTAATATTATTAGTAGGGTTGGCTTCGTGGACGAAATTCGATATTCATTCCGTAATCAGTATGAAAACTTTGAGAAAAACCTTATATAGATAATATTTTGATTGGATTTTTACCCACATATTTAAAGATTGGATATTTACCCACATATTTAAATACAAAATTACATGTACATTTTCCTTTTCTAAATAATAAAATCGATTGATAAAATAAGAGAACAAAGTACTGAACTGTTTTGTTTTTGGTTATTTATTATATAGGTACTAGTAACTCGCCCTCGCTCTGCTTTAGTTCCTTCGCCAGGTACATTTAGGAGAAGAATTATCGTTTTGATACGATTTAAAAAAATATTTTAATGAAAAGACTTTCTAGACTAGACTCTTTTCCGCGGCTTCGCGCGCGTTCTAAAAGCTGGAAACCAAATAACTCCCGTTTTTGCAACATTTTTCATTGATGCTCCGCTCCTATTTGTCGTAGCGTGATGTAATATAGCCTATAACCTTCGTCGATAAACGGACTATCCAACACAAAAAGAATTTCTCAATTTGGACCGGTCGTCAAACAAACAAACAAACAAACAAACAAACAAACAAACAAACAAACAAACAAACAAACAAACAAACAAACAAACTCTTCAGCTTTATAATATTAGTATAGATTCGACTCAGAATTTTATTATATATATACTATACATGATATCATTTTATATGCTTTACCCGGACAATGAATGGTCAGACAGACAGTAAACTCGCTGTATTGATATGTTCTTCGTTGCAATTTTAATCTATCGTGTAGCTCTCATCTGGACTTACGAAAAAGCGCATGCGCCAGAACACCCTCTCTACCCAGATGAGTACTGTGACCATATATTTTGTAGAATGATAATAAAATACTAATATTCTGCTCGGACTTTACTTAGGTCTTGCTGGTGCACATTCTGATTACTTAAATTATAAAAATTAAAATTTGTGTTTAAACTCTTGAATTTGTTCTTCCAGTATAAAAAAGTATTTACTAGAATATTTACGTTATCGTACTATTATTGCTACAGCCTACGAGGTTATAATCTATACATATAATAAAACTGTAGAAAAGTCGTTTTTGTACATCAAAAAAAATTACAAAAAAAATAGCCAGGGTGTTAAAGGATAACCAATAGAACCCATTTCCAGCATTTTTAGAATTTTTGTCTGTTTGTCTGTTTGTCTGTTTGTCTGTTTATTTATCCGGGCATCACGTAAAATGTACGAAAGCAATGTAGATCACTTTTATACACAACGATTGAACGTAACTTGAAGTAACATTTAGTTTTTGTTTCATTGCAATCGGTTCACCACTTATAAAAAATGTAAATTAATAAAAAAAATAGTGTTTCCGAAGTAAAATATTAAAACAGTGCCATCTACGAGTATTCGAACTTAGACGGGACTATAACTAGAGATCAACTGCGTGCAGTATTGTTCGATAGATGGTGTTGTGCATGTAACGTCATTTTCTGAATCGCGGTGTCAAGATTTTCTTTGAAAGAATGACCTTCGCCCATGCCTGCCGGCCATATTTTGAGTTTTGTAGGAGTCTTAGCTAATGTTGTTAATAAAGAAGCACTAGCATAAATAAAAAAAATGATTTGTATCGGTATCCTCCAACAGCGCTTCGCACTAAAAAATACTAATTAAGTTCTGACATCCACGCAACGAAGTTGCGGGCACAGCTAGTTAGAAATAAAGTGTCATGCTTAGGTCTTTTGATTTTTATTCATCCTAGTTCACTTTAGATATTCCGTTGAAAAGGTATTGCATTTTCCAGAGATTTAATTACTAATGAAACCTATACACATTTTTTTTACCGAAAGATTCAAGTAGTTACTACGGAATATATTAACAAGATTTGGTTATTTACAGTGGCGGATAATGTGAACGTACGTTTGTCGTAAAAATTCGTTTTTCGTCAAAATGGTGAAATATAACTCTAGTGTCCAAGTCCCACTAAAATTTTGGTTACCTCAAATTCTTGATTTCGCATTCAGCCCAGTATTTTCCCAGCCCTGGTAGAGATACACGTGTTTCAGAGTATATACTGCCAATTTTATATGAAAAATAGTAGACTTATTTAGTTTTAACCCTATTGAACTAATCAGTGAACATATCGCTATATATAATCATATCATAGACTTAATTATACGTGAAAGATGAAAAAACAGTGTTTTTAAGTGTTCAGTGAATTTTGTGGCAAAATTATGGACTGATCTTTTTATAGTGGTATGTATTCACTATCAATTATTAATCGATTTAAAAAGAAGTATATTGCACATTAATGAATGCTTTTTATATTAGGATGATTTTGTTCTGTATTTGCAATATAGTATCTATTCTGTGGTAATACATAGATTTAACGGTAGACAATTTTTTCCATATATTTGTGAAAAAATACAGCCAGGGTTTTAATTGTATATGGATTTGAATGTCAGTGTGTAGTTTTAATAAATTAAAACTGGTGTCGTGGGACACCGGATAGGAACGAAGTTCCTTATTATAAAAATGGTAATTTTAAGTTCTATAAGCGGTATAAAGAAAATAATTATTTTGGTATACATTTTTTATAATTTTTATATCGATATAAATGTAAACATAAAAAGTTATAAAAAAATTATAGAAAAAGTGTCGTTACAACTTTTGGTCTTAATTTTTTTCGTCTAGCCCCTTTTCGTAACGTTCCAAAAAATATTTTATTTTATACTTACACTACGATAATTAAGAAAAACTTGTTTGTTTAATAATTGTACATTGGTACAATATATGACATTGGTATGATAGAGAAAATCTAAAAGTATAACAACAGTATTTTCAACCGAGTCCGTTAGACTTAAAAAGGAAGATATTTTACCAGCCTTACTTTTTACACATAAAAAGTACCTAGTTACTTATTTTGCGATATATTTTTTTATTAGCGGAGATGAAATTAAAATATATTAGATAAAAAATAGGTATAGCACGACAAAAATTCTTGTCTCGCAGCGCAGCAACTTTCAAAAAAATGCTGTGAAATCTAATGGAAAACTAAGTCGGCCGGTCTAATGTAAAACCAATCCTCTTAATAATCCAAGGCTTTGATGTGAAAAATAAGCGTCTATTGTAATTTGTAGCTACTAATACCATTACATTCGTCACTAAAGCTCAGTCGAAGCCTCTGTGAGCTTTCTCGGAAGCTTTGATGTAGCAATTTTTGAGAAATGTATATTTTTAGTAATAATATTATATGTAATTACTAATTAACAATAAAAAAATCCCGGAAAGTGGTAACCCAGTGGTAACGCGCTTGCTTGGATAACCGAGTGATGTGGGTTCAAATCCGAGTTTCGCACTTCTGATATTCTAACATATAGTTTTTTACATGAAAACATCATGCATGAAGGAAAACATCGTAAGGAAACCTGCATGTCTAACTGAATCTAGCAAGTTTTTGTGTCACGTTAAAAGGACTGAATAATATGTTACAGTTAAAACTAGTTTTTAGATAAAACGCGTTTTTCCCAGTTAGAACAAGTTTTTTACTGAAATGCCTTTGGTAAAACTAGAAATAACTTGTTAAAACTAGAACTTATCACTGTTATATTTAATTTTGATTAGTTATCTAGTGCTAGTTTTAACTAAGGCTCGGAGTGACAACTAGTTGTATCTGAAAATCAATCTATCAAATCTAGTTTTAACTAGTTATTTCTAGTTTTAACAAAGGCATTTATTAAAAATTAGTTATAACTAAGGAAAACGCGAAAACATACATTAATAATACCTAATATAATTTTTCCGCTATAAGGTCGCTTAGACCTCAATCTTATCGCCTGTTGACTTCGACACGCTGTCACACCAACACCGACTTATACACATGTAGACGTCGAGTTATTAAAGTTGACAATTTTCTCGACATACTGTTAAACCTATTTCCACTATTACCTACCCCACTATTTATTCAGGTGATAAGTAATCAAAAATTGCTAGGACGGTAAAAGTTTCTTCATGTATCAAGTAAATAGAACAGAAATGGTGGGTAATAAGTGATCAAAAATTGCAAGAACGGTAAAAGTTTCTTCATATTATATCAAGGAAATAGAACAGAAATGGTGGTAGGTATATTAGTTTTTTATTACTTCATTAATGTATAATAAATACTAATTATTATTGGCTACTTATAGTATTATGTGATCTGTGTTATTGGGTAATTTGCAAATTTGTTTAATTATTGCATATGTCGCTAGAATTTTGGCGTTTCAAGAGCGACGGTTAATGAAAAATATGGATTTTTGATTTGGACTAGTTATACTGCAGGTTAAATTGAATGTAGGTAATTTATGGAACATATTATGAAGTATATTACCCTAGTAGTTATATTGCTTCATTATATACGACTGATGACGATGACGACTCGTTTGGCGTAGTATGTATTTAAAAACTTATATATGTGTAGTGTATCAACTATCTGGTATCCGTAACACAAGCTTCCTTCGTAGCTTACCACTCAACTAGATGGCGCTGTGTGTAATAATGTCCCAACATATTTATACGGTCATTGATAATTTACACTTCTTACTTTATCCACATCGAAGTTATCGATCGGGTGTTTGAAAACGTCCTGAATCCCTTCGAGAATAGAGTTCTGAGATACTGTTCTTTTCATATTTTTTGTTACTTGTCTTGGCTCTATAAATAAATCTTTGGGCACTTTAGTGCCCTAATTTTAATTAAGTCTTCTGACAAATAAAATAATTTAAGCTATAATAATATACTTAAAATAAAAGGTGAGATACCTAAACTCAAAATAACTTCAAAAGACTTTTTTCTTGAAAAGCAATACGACCACTGTTGAGGCATGAACTATTCGATAGATTTACTAGCAAGTGATTCCTAAGTATTAATTTTAAATGTCTTATTTGTAAGTACCTTCGTTTTGACCAGATGTTTAATAGTTTACGACATCCAAAATTTTTCTGAATACGACTCGATAGAACCAGTTATAGTATTTTCTCATGGGAATGAAAGATTTCCCTGTAGTTAAGGTACAACAAATGTTTATCCAAATAATTATTATTTTGCCTAAAACGCGCACTTCAATTTCTCGAACTGCTTTATTGTAAGTATAGATAAGTATAAAAAAGGCGATAAAAAGGAACACGCATTATTCCAACAATAAAATACGTACCTACTACCTAATGTATTGTTATATTCTTCAAAGCAACGCCTTTCCAACTAAAGACGGTCTTTTATATCTCAAAGCCGTAGCCCTTAAAACATACTTCTTTTTTCGGCCTATTCCTATTTATAAATTACAAAGAAGTTGCGTTTCTCATATTGATACGTTATTAAATTATTTCCGACCCGTTATTGGTCTCAAGAAATGTTTCTTCGTCTGAAGTAACGCTTCTATTCAATAATGTATTCTTTACGACGTACACTCACGCAATATCAAATTGATTCTATTTTTTTTTATAATATTTATTACATAGGCCACTAAAATAATTAATATATGTACATACATACCAATAATATGATACAATTATGACAAAAGAAAGATCTAGATTAAATGGTGGTCTAGTTATAAACAAAACTGCTTTTTAATTAGTGAACAATACGTATTCAGCCCTTTTTAACGTCTCACTATTGGGTAGAGGCTTCCCATATCGGACCATAGTCCACCATTCAATCGATTTCATTTATTTTTGAGTTTATAGAGGAAACTTAACTTTTAGAGTTTTACATTATAGTTTAGAAAAAGCATCAGAAAAAAAGGATCGCATTGGTAATAATCTTTGTAACTTACTTTACAGCATCTAACTGGTATGTTTGATGTCGTCTAGTTTCTTCTTCTGTGGTGAAGAAAACTCTTAAAATAATGAAATCTGTTGTTACGCCATAATTTTCGATGTCAATTTCCCCTAAGATCTGCTAAAAATATATTCTATCCTCACAATTATTGCCTAAATCATAATTTCCATAGCACCTTGTCCCGCACGTAAAGTAGATTTTGTCGGTTTCATGAACACACTTCAATGAATGACTCTTTGTACGAGCCTTCTTGAACATGCTGTTATACTCCCAGATCAAAGCTAGCAAAATCGCTTTGGATTAGAAGCCAAACTGAAAGATATTCTTGACCTAATTTACAAAGAATAATACATTTACCTACTAAGATTTTTATAATTTAGAAATTTTCAACCTCTAGTTCAAGAGTACTAAGAACAAAGATGTTCATTCTGTAACAAATAATTAATAGTGAGGTGATTTCAATAATTCTCAGGAAAAAAATTAAAAGCTTAAATATTTATCTTATTTAAACGCACTATTTTACGTTTGTGTGAGTTTTATAACTTTTTTGTATGTCTCGTGTAATAATAAGCCTGGATCATAGACGTATTAACTAAGGACGAGACACATAAGCTGACGTACCTTTACCGGCCTTGACAGTAATCAGGATATTTTAGGCCTGGCCGTTTGATTTTACGTCAGTCTCAAGCACTTACTTGTCAACAAAACATCTCCCAAAAATGACTAAATGTTCTATTAGATGGTGTAAAAACTATAGCAGCGGAAGCAGCACTATTTCTTTTCACTTGTAAGTTATATATTTTATTACATTTAATGTTATTTATTTGAGTAAATGTAAAATAAAATTTCGTATTATTCAACTATGTTAAATATAGTCGATATATCTATGTATTGTTGACATCTGACAACCATCATAAAATGGCTGGATTATACCGTTCAAAACAAATGACAGAACCGTCGAGTAAGTCCATTTGACATCGACTAGTGCTTGACAATGTCGAAAAATATATCGATATTTGACGAAATAACTAAGCGAATAATGGATGTTATTTGTACAGTACAATAACATAAAATACTTTTATCGCAGTATCCTACAATCTGATGACAATAAATTTATAATAATATTTTTATAATTAAATAAAAACATTATAAATGCAAAAATTATAATTAGTATGTGTACTTAATTTTTATTTTATTTTAACACATAAATTACACAAAATTTTAGATTTCCTAGGGATCCTTCTCGAAAGAGAAAAGAAATTCTTAACAAAAAATTTGAAGTCTATAATAACTATAATTGAGTAAAAAGTTCATAACAATGTCCTGCTTATTTTAGTATAATTAAAATATAAATACCGGAAGCTTACCCCACCTTTATTCTCCCTTTATTTTCTTTGCCTTACAGCTTATTTATGATACGCCTTTTCTTTCCCATTCGAACGTTCTGGGTTTGATTGTCGGCGAAAAATCAAACAATATTTATTATTAATATTTAAAATGTCATTGATGTATGTATTTTATCGACTACGTTCAAGCACTAGCATTAGAGTGAATTTTGATGTATTGTGTCAATTCTTTGTGTGCGTTATACTTCAAATGGTTGAAAGTGTTTTCATGCATTTGTATTTTTTGACTGGTCCTTAGGTAATACGTCCATGGCCTGGATATATAACTTTTTAAAATTGTACTATTTTGTGAACCGACGTATTAAAACATACTATACTTTGTCCATTTTGTTAATGGTTTTTTGACAGCTCACGCCCACGAAGTTTCGTATTTAATGGTTAGCCATTAAAGTTAAAATGTCATACCCATTAATATTGTACTTCATGGACGGGCACCTCCCCCTTATTGCTGTGCCACACATAACGATTACTACGATTGTGCCACAGATTACAAATAATCGATAGAAATCAATGCTAATATGTAAATAAGGTGTAATAATATTACACCACATATTATGTTATTTAATAAGGAAGACAAAAAAAAATTTAAGATTTAAACCAATAACTTAAAATATTAAAGTTAATAGTAAATTTTTACTTTCTTCTTAGTATAAGGCATACAAATAAAACAACTAAAATAGTTTAATTCCTTTTATTAACATGATTCGTTAAAATCATCATTTATATTAGATTTGTCCGATGAGGAGTCTTCAGTTATAATAATTATTAACTCTTGTGTGCATAAATTATCAAAATGTGCAATGTCACGGCCCGAATCACATTATGATTCTCTTAGTTCTCTCCACCACACTTGATTTTTACGATAATAATATTTATTTTCATATTAATAAATATAAAAATAAATATTATTTTATACTTAAAAAAATAAGAGAAATCGATTATTACGTCCTTTTGTCATCACTATAGCTTGTCAGTCGGCGAGCTGTCAAAAAACCATTAACAAAATGGACAAAGTATATACTTTGTCCATTTTGTTAATGGTTTTTTGACAGCTCACGCCCACGAAGTTTCGTATTTAATGGTTAGCCATTAAAGTTAAAATGTCATACACATTAATATTGTACTTCATGGACGTGCACCTCCCCCTTATTGCTGTGGCACACATAACGATTACTACGATTGTGCCACAGATTACAAATAATCGATAGAAATCAATGCTAATATATAAATAAGGTTATTTAATAAGGAAGACAAAAAAGCTTAAGATTTAAACCAGTAAATTAAAATATTAAAGTTAATAGTAGTTTTACTTTCTTCTTAGTATAAGGCATACAAATAAAACAACTAAAATAGTTTAATTCCTTTTATTAACATGATTCGTCAGAATCATCATTTATATTAGATTTGTCCGATGAGGAGTCTTCAGTTATATTTTTGTGTGCATAAATTATCAAAATATGCAATGTCACGGCCCGAATCACATTATGATTCTCTTAGTTCTCTCCACCACACTTGATTTTTACGATAATAATATTTATTTTAAATAAAATAAATATTATTTTATACTTAAAAAATAAGAGAAATCGATTATTACGTCCTTTTGTCATCACTATAGCTTGTCAGTCGGCGAGCTGTCAAAAAACCATTAACAAAATGGACAAACTATAGGATTTTTTTTTATGAACGGACTATATCTTGAAAGTTAAAAAGAATGCAAATTAAGGATGATTGAGATTCACCACATATTAGTATATGCAATATACCTAAATTATATAGGTACCTATATATAGATATTAATTATAAAGAGAAAAAATATATTCGTTTGTTGCGTTATGGGATTGTGTACTAAAACTTCTAAATGGATTTTATTATTTTTACTTATTCACTTCGTCTTTATTTTGGACGCCTTTGTCATAATTAGTTCAAACTTCAGGATATTGAGAGAGCCGATGCTAGTAACCAGATGGTCGTATGGGCAGCCTACCGGACCTGACGGAGCGATCGCGGCCGCACACCATCCGCAACGCCGTGCGGACCGTGTCCGACCCCCAACGACACCGAACTGTCATCTCACAAGTATAATTCTCGTATTGATATGAATATTCATAATTTAAATAAATTCGTATCATATATACTCATAAGTGTTTATTTTCCGATTCACAGATTCCAGTGAGCACGATATGCAAGAAAGAATGGCCCTGGAGGAAATCCAAAATTCCCAGCAAAGCACCTGCAGTCGTTGCCAATCGCCGGAAGGACTCCGCTGCATCATCAGTCGGAGCTGCCTCCGTTCGACGTCTAATAACAAGACAACCACCCCAAATACCCAAACCTCTAGTCTCACGATTCACCCTTCTTTGTGTAGCCAATGGTCTATTTTCTTCTGCTCTGTTGCCATTTACAGCAGTCGCTGGTGCAGAAGCCGGAGCAATACCCCTAGCAATTATGCACACAGTTGCAGCAGTAACAGCTCCTTTTTCTCCTCTAATTCTACAAAAGTCTGGAACCAGAGTAGTTATCACAGTAGCTTATATACTGGTTTGCATCCTTTTAATAGCACACACTGTAGATACTCCTTTGCCAATTTTACTACCATTATATGCTATTTGTGGCATAGCTTTGTCACCGATGTCATTAGCTTTATTCGTATCTGCGACATCTCTGGCGCAAGCCGTCGGCGATGAGTTCAGGCGAAGAATTGTTTTACGAAGAGCGTTAAGAGCTCTTCGAGCTGCTCAAGATTTAGGACTCGTGTTTGGGTCACTCTTGCTAGGCACGGCTTTATTAATTTGGCCAGAAAATACCTTAGTGTCGTTACCTAATTTACAAGCTAACTCATCTTTGTCTAAATGGTCAATAGATGAGTCTTTGGATGATGATTATGAGGTAAGTTTTTAGTCTCCATTATAAAATATCTATATATAATACATTTTTGAGTCGAATCTGTACATTAAATATTCTTTGGAGAAACTTATTAAAGTATTAATTATTATAGATCAATAATTTCTAGAATTTTTGTCTGTCTGTCTCTCTGTAAACGCTTCAATAGAAAACCACTGGGCAAACTTCAATAGTTGAGTTCTTACAAATGTGATATGCTGGAAAATATCACATTTCTCATCATTTTAACAGTTATACTCTATTGTAACTATTAAAATGAATCTAGGGACGAACTCCAACCGAACTTTTGTACTGTAACTCTTTATTGCTAGCCTTGGATTGTGTAGAAAAATAAAAAATAAAATATCAAAAATTATAATACATAATTACATTCATTATAATCAAAAGATAATCTTTTTTTAGGAAAGAACGTGTGGCTCAGCAGGCTGCCCAGGAGTACAATTTTTGCTGGGCTCTTCATTGAGTTCAGAAGGTCGTAGGTTCCTTGTAGCTCTCTGGGCAGTGTTGGCTTTAGCTGCAGCATGTCTTGGGGTGTATGGGGCGGCATCAACACCAGCTCCGCCTCCAGACGCTCGCTCAGTGATAAGGGATCCGAGAGCATTGCTCGGCGCTCCCATGGCATTATTTATCGGTCTTCAACAGGGATTTATCTATACGTCTTATATTAAGGTAAATTTTAGCATCCAAAAGAGGACTTTATTTTGTCGACTGAATTATTAAAAAAATATACTAAAACTTTTTTATTGTAAAATGATTTTATAAAATATGTTTTATATATTATCCTTTATAATATTAGCCTTTGACCATCGCTTCCGTCGGTAACCGTGTTATTCCAGATTTATGTACTAAGTTTGATCCTATTCAGTCGCTTTAATTGAGTCGATTCAGCCGATTTAGGGTAAAGAAAAAAAACCCGTACAAACTTTCCTATACATAATAATTTTATTTAAATAAGTTCTAGAATACACAAGTACAGACATAAAAGAAGAGCAAAAATTATATTAGGAAGGAAATTATTTTTTTTATTAATATTTTATTTTGAGTATAGTTACATAATATAAAAGTTTCTTAAGTATTACATCTCGGAAACGGCTCTTACGATTTTGATTAAACTTTGTATTTCGTCCTTTGTTTCTATTTTGTACCTAATAAAAAAAAATAAAGAAGAGAAGATAAGATAATAAAGAAAGATATAACTACTTTACAGTGGTATGGGGTATGCGTGGGTGGGTGGAGTGGTGCATGGAGGGCTCTTTGCGGCGCTGGGGCACTACAAACTTTAGCCGCAATAACATTGAGTATGGCAGCGGCTCGAGGCCGGCGTGGGGCTTTAGCCGCAGGGGGAGCCGCGGCACATGCCTCACTTCTCCTAGCTTTACTGCGATGGAGAGCTGCCAGGAGTGACCTAGCCCTGCCCGCGGTCGCAGCTGCCGCCTGGGGCGCTTGTGCAGCCCTGTGGGATGTACTACAGGTAATAAATACTTATATTATATGAGAATTTTATTTAACTGATAACATTTTACATCAACAACACATTGACAATTATAATTATCGGCTTTTAAAATAAATGTTTTAGTTTAAAACGTAGAAAAAAGTATATAACCCATAATAATTCTGTATGTTATATTTAAATATTTAAAATATTCTTGCTAGCTTATTTAATACCTATTAGAGTTGACGAGACACAAAATCAAGTTACTATCGTGATGCAGTATTTAGGTATTAAAATTTAAAAGGTTCAAACATATGATTTAATAATAACGTTTAAATTTTATCAAGGCGGGCATATGCGTCGGTGGAGGGGGCTGGCGAGGGCCGTGGTCAGCCACATTGTCGGCTCGGCACGCTGGTCTAGCCCTGGCCTGTGCAGCTCGTTCGTTCCTGTGTGTGCGCATACAACTTGCTGTGCTAGCTCTTGCACTGTTCTCTGCACTGACCTCACACACCGCGCTCGAGTTGCGTATGCGACGTACCGAGCGACATCGTTCCTAGCGACGCACCGCGAGTGGGATACCGCTCGCACAAGATGAAGACACAAGTAATGTGCATAACTGATGTGTTGTTTTGATGCCAGCACTAGTCGTCATACTAATATTTCACGAAAAAGGGAATATTATTTGTTTTATTGGATTTATCTCTTTGACAAGATGTTTTGGGTTGGTTGGTTTGATAGGTTGTGAAGAACTGACCCAATAAACAGTTCTGCCCCATTTCAAAATTTTATTTATAATTTTCATTTTCAATATAAGTTTATTTTATAATTTTTAAGGTCAGATCAATGGTTTATATATAAGAATTTTCAGTATCTTGAAATTCTCCTTTTTCTGAGATTCCCCTTAAAGCCTTACTCATACTACGTAAACATTTAACAAATCAGTTCAGCCCTCTGAGCTGTTGTATATCTATATATATAAAAATGAATTGCTGTTCGTTAGTCTCACTAAAACTCGAGAACGGCTGAACGGATTTATCTTATCTTAGTCTTGAAATGTTCGTGGAGGTCTAGGGAAGGTTTAAAAGGCGAGAAAAAATCTAATAATTTCCGGGAAAACCCTAAAAACAGCCCTTTTCTATTTCCCATACAAACGTTTTCTAGAGTCAATTTGAACTTTATTGCTATTCAATAAAGTTCATATTAAATTATAATCACTCACTGTTGTCTAACCAATTAAGGCGTGTTCCTAACGTCAAAGAGTCAATTTGCAATTTATTACCGCTGCATAAAGTTCAAATTCAATCATATCTATGAAAATAGTCTTCGCGTGCGCTTTGGAGGATCTAATGTCGCGTTCCGAAAATAAACAAAAGTGAATCGCGAACGCGACAAAAAATGTAATAAACTATCAGTAGTACTGATTTCCAATTAATTTGGTCGGCTTCGCGAAACTTTATTTTAGCTAATTTCAGTTGTAACTGTATCAGATTATTTTTTTAAGTTTGACTAATCTTAAGTTTTGTCACAAATTAAGTTTCTGAACACAACCATAATATTTGACATTAGATTTGACAACCAACTAATATGTCAATCATTCTGTCGCACTTCAGAACACGGAGATTTATGGCTTAAAGGTAAACTCCAAAAAAATAAATAAAAAAATCAGAACACGGAAAAAAGTATTACGATTGACGATATTGTGTTACGATCATGGTTACGATATTCTATGAGTGCATCCTTCTATCTATATAAAAAAAGAGCACACTACTTGGAATGTCACTTCTTCGATAAGAAGAAGTGACACTCCAAGTAGTGTGCTCTTTTTTTGTTGATATTTTGTGATAGTGACACTTTACTGTTAAGTTACGCGACGGGTCGCATCGAGGAGGTCATAGGGCCATAGCAAGTTTGTATGAAAGTCTTCATCTTTTGTGCTACGATCTTTATATTTGGTACGAAGGTGGTTAATTGTTGGTACAAGTACGCTAACAACGTTTTTTTTCTATAGGGCCGGATTAAGATGGTGTAAAGGCTTCATAAGTTTTTCGAGATACCTTCATTTTTTGTGCTACAAGTTTCAAATTTTGCACTGAATTAGTAGATAACTTTTACGATACTACAAATCGGACACTTCATTCAAAGGATATTACGAATTTAAAAATAATAATAATAAAATAATGCGCAGCACAGCGGGAAATGTGGAGAGGGACGGGGAGCCAAGAGCGGGAGAGGTAGCCGCGCCGCTCAGGAGTATATTAACGATGGGTTCTGAAATAGCTGGAGTAATTTTCGAGAATTTTCAGGCAATATAAAGATCATCCGATTGCAAGTGATCGAATAAAGATTAGTAGCGATTAAAAAAAACGCGGGCGAAGCCGCGGGTACTGCTAGTAAATATATAAAAATAATAAAGTACAGAAAGTAAAAAAAATATACTGAGAAGCATTTATTCTTCTCTATATTCTTCGTTTTCTTTTCTTTATTTACGACTGGTGCTGGTATTTACATTTTTTGGAACGATGCTTCATAAGTGACTCGTAAAGTTAGTGAGTGAATGTATTATATTAAGAATCAAAACAATTAAATGTGTAAACCCAAGTGGACTTCGAACTTCTACAGACGTTTTCACTGTGATTACAAACTTCAAAAGAAATTAATGTAAAGTGATGATAGGTAATATTCACAGTTTATATTCTATCACTTCTATATACATAAGTATTTTTGCAATACATACCTATTGTATATAATATACTGTTAATAATCCAAAAATCCGATACTCTACTCTACTTTCTTCAACCTACAGGTATAGAGCAAGTTTTATTATTTATCTTCTAAGAAACTTCAAAAATATAGGTTTTTATATAATGTTAAGATTGTATCTGTACTGAATGTTTTTCTAGAATAATGAACTGAAATTTGTATTTCGAATATATCAACTCGATATCGATAAAGCGCCGTTTACATAGAGAGTGTCCAGTTATTTTAATATTTTTTCAAAAGAGTATAAAAGAACTGTTTTTATTAATATTTTATTTTGGGTATTAAAAAATAAATTTCGTAAATTCTCTTATGATAATCGCAAGAAACCTCATGGTACACATTACTTGCTTCCCCATAAGTAATACGATTATCATATGTCAATTATTACAAGCGCTATTAGCGTACCATATTCCCTTAAACTCTCCATGTAAATTGCCTTTTAAAATAGGGGTCAAAAAATAAAGTTTAAGATGTTGTCTTAGTTACATCTATCGGTGTAAAGAAATATACTATATAAAAATATATTAAAAAATATCAAATTATACTATTTAATATATTGCATTTCACGAAAAAACACCTTAACTACTGATTAACTAAAAAAATATATTATATACTGTGGAACACATAACCTCCTCCTTTTTTGAAGTCGGTTAAAAGGTGCCACATTGATAGGCCTTTTTTCGTGAAATTCATGCACGTTTTTATTAAGTACTTCAAAATTATATTCAGAAATACCCACACAGGGTAAGATTATCTATCGAGCTGTGAAAACATATTTAGTTGTAAAAATCTTGATGTTCTAATAATAAATTGTTTATGTATAATTTTGTACTTAATAGGTGTACTTTTCAGAAAAACTTTTGTGTCATAAGTGTGTTTAAAGAGGTGTTTGTATTAAAGATTGTTATGAATAAATAATGTTTCATTAAATTGTGATTGCCATGGCTTTATATTATGAATGATGGGTCTTATAAAGTACTAGGCCGAGTTCTAAAGGCTGTAAATCAAAAGAAATATTTTTCTCCTGTTTTTGCAACTTTTGTCACTGATGCTCCGCTCCTATTCGTCGTAGCGTAATGTGATATAGCCTATAGCCTTTCTCGATAAACGGACTATCACACACAAAAAGAATATTACAATTCGGACAAGTAGTTTCTGAGATTACCGCGTTCAACCAAACAAACAAACTCTTCAGCTTTATAATACTAGTATAGATATACAGGTACAAAAAAATGTCGGCGGCTAATCTTACTGATTCGGAATGTGCAGGAGATAATATTTTATTTTATTTTTATTTTTTTTATTTTTTTTATAGCGCATAATTAGTGTTTGCGCAGGCAGACTATCTCTAAGACGACAAATTCTACCAGTGAGAGATCAGCTGGAGGACCAACGGCTTTATTGCAGTCCGAGACATTTGGGCGTCACACCACTAACTTTCCAACTCTAGACTACTAGTGAGAATTTCCTGACACTCTGTAATTAAACTTAGTCCAACGCGGGACTCGAACCCACGACCTGGATATACATATCGTAAATGCTAGCCACTAGATCGCTGAGGTAGTTAGATATAAAGATACTAAACTTCTTCCACAAAAAAGGTAAAAAAAGAAAAAAGAAAACATTTACTTTGTCTTTATTAAAAGGTCTACTTGTAAAATAATCTAAATTAGCATCACAATTATTAGCGCAAATACTAAAATAAACCGCTTATAAATAAAATTAACACAAAAAAAATATTAAAAGAAACATACTATTCGGAACAAAATGATTGCCTTCTAACATCCAAGCATTTACGAGGTAAGTTAATCGATCGGCTCGTCGTAACAAGTATTGTAGGAACTGATTGAAATATACAGCATTCACTTAAAATATTTGAACGAATATTTCACATTCAATTTGTAAATTATAATAAATATAATATCGATACTAAAACACGTGTATTTAAAGAAAAGCCCAAACAGTTCTATTGAGCATATATTGTAAACATCACTAATACATCGTTGGACGAAAATCACTAAATTATACAATAAATAACACAAAACAGGATCTAACTTAATAATTAAATTAGATCATCCATTGATTTTAGGCGAATATCCTAAATTTTGAATAGAATACTATATTCCACTATTCAAAGATATAGAAAGCTATTCGAAGCCATGGACGGCTATTCAAAGCTATTCCCCGCTATCCCACGCTATAATCAATGGACGACCAACATCTGGAACACAGTTAAAATGCATTAACCTTCTCGAGTCCTTCTGTCTCAACAAAATAACATTATACTTCGACATAGTTCTAACAGGTCTTAGTACTTACTATTAATCTGTGAATATTTAGTTTTTAGAAATACATTATTGTCCTTGATAATTAATTATACAAAGCTCTTCAGAGAAGGGAGTAGCTTATTATTATTATTTATTGTAAGTGTTCTATGAAAGAGGAAAGAATCGATTAATAATCGCTTTTATTCATTAGTGTATCGATATATCGTATTCATCCAGTTCATTGGTACAATTCCGAATTGCACACTTCACTTATTGCACATTTCAAATAATGCAAATTTAAGTTCAAAACAAATTCGATTAAAAAATCAATGATTAAAAACCGATTAAAAAAATTAAGTATCCATTAAAATTCAATAAAAAATATAATTATAATAAAACATTAACCGACTTATAAATTCGTCAAAATAACATAAAAACACAATTCAGGTCTACATTTTCTGCTCTAATTCAAGAATAGAATTAACGAAGTCTAGGACTTCAGATATGAATATTTTTCAAGCACACTTTTCTGATATAATATCTAAATTAAAGTCGCCAAAAACTGTGATGAATTAAAAGCAGCAAAAACAGACTAAATACATTAAAATACTGTATCTGTTGACATGTCGTTATAATCCGTATACTTCGTTTCAACGAATAGTACCTATGGCGTTATGTTGGCAGCAACGTTTTCCAGTGCTGCTACATTACCTATAATAACCTCCCTCAAAGTAAGGATAATTTTAAGTATGTTTTTAGTTAGATTCTTATATATTTACAAATTATTCGCTTATTGTTTTCTAATGTTTACGCGAATTTCCCTCATTATAATGAAACAACTTTTGGAAATGACTTTGACAGACAGGGGAGCCAACATAACGCCATAGGTACTATTCGTTGAAACGAACTACACATACTTTGTAGAAAAAGGAAGTACGAAAAGTTCTTACGAAATTCACAATATGTATAAATGTATTTATTTTATCCAAAGATTTCATTCCATCCGAAGTTTCTAGCTAATCTTACATGAGAACCATAAATACACATTACAGTATAACAACGTTCTAACAGCAAATTTTATTTACTTATTTTAATCAAATCGTTATTTAAAGTAACGCCATTCCTTTAGTTCAGTTTATTTCTGGGATTTTTTTTATTTAAAAGGTCCCTTAAAAAGGGGACCTTTATTGCAAAGGGAACCCCTTAATGCAAACCCCTATTATAAGAGGACCTTTTAATCAGGCGCTACGTAACAAATCTCTTTCACTGTCAAACAGCTATCATTTCGAACATTTATTGTATATGATTTAAATTTTCAAAGACAAAAACAAAAATGCCAAATAATATAATATAAATGTCAAAAATAGTATTAGAAATAATAAGTTAACAATCAAAAATGTCCGAAACGACGAAGCACTATTTTTAACGACTAGCCTTTTTATTTATACTAAAAAGCCATCTCAACTAATACTATGTATAACAATACTGAATATGCTATCAAAAATGATTTTTATCGCGTTTTTTAAGTTTTTATGTTTAGGTTCATGGATCTTAGAAAGAGGGCTGAAGCTGTCACACTGACATTTATAATATATAATCTGTATCTATAATAAATAATATACTACCTACAAATTAAATATTGTTAAATAAATTTAATAATAATAACATAAATTGAATAATAATACCCGGCAAATTAATCAGCCCTCATTATTCTTAGAATCCAATCGAATATATAAGAGTAACATTAGTGCAACATGGTTCCAACTTGCATAAATTCAGTACAGACTTGGGTCCTTATCAAAGTATTTCTAATCCAGTAATAAGTTATGGCTAACAACATTCGAACAAACAGCTATTACTAGATGGCCTCGAGCTGTCTTAAGCTAGCAACACACATGGCTAAATTTAAGTACAGAATATTTATTTTTCCACTAAATTTTAGACTGACCTCAAAATAAACCCACTGGGATGAAAATTAATTCTCGTAATTTGCAGTCTTACTCGCGTAATTGATATTGCGTAACACACATACATATACCTACTCTTGAAACGATACCCGCTTTTTGAAGTCGGTTTAAAATGCTGTTTTCAGACAAGCGTAAGACATTAAGATTGAGCACACTAATTAAATAAATAGTGTCATATGCTCACTAGATTATGTGCACTAAATAAAGCCACGTGTGAAGCTGGCTTAATCTCGAAAGTCAAATTAGACTGGTGTGTAGTTTCCAACTGGCTTGTAGAACATTTGTCCGGTGAAGATTCGACGGAATATCTCCTTTAATAAGAGTCCCTTTTCCTTTTTGATTTTAGCGAGGAAGCCACGGTTTTCATTGGCACGACGGGATAAGTATGGTAGTACCTCCACTACTGGGCCGTAAGGTACGTATTTGTAGGCAGAGTAGCCGGCTTGACCTGGAAATTAGTTAGAATATGTTATTATTTTTATCAATACCTACTGTGAAATACTTTTTATATTGTTACAATAAGTCTTTTTTACATTATTATCGTAAAAGTCTTTTTATGACATTTTATGAATAATATAATCATATAAGCATAGAGCAGAGCTTTACGAGGAGAATGTCCAGAAAAGAACAAGTTTCCTACACTTTTATACGGATACACTAATAATAAATATTACTGGCTCCCAACATCATATCAGCTCTATAGTATCACATTATTATACTATCATCAGAACTAGAGTACTACCAGGTACATTTGATATAGGAATGGTATTTTCTAAAAAGGTCTTTTGAGAGGAGTTAAAAAAAATAATGGAAATACAAGGACACCTTCTTAGGATGATTTAAATAGAGTAACAGATACAGTAAATAATGAAAATTTTACTCACCCAATGGGAAGGTGATGTGGTCGCACATGCCCAGCAGCTGGCCGAAGCAGACTACCTTGTCTCCAGGACCGATGTTGTGCTCCTTCATCAGTTGGATGGCGTAACGCACCGTGTCTTCGTTGTGCGACGCCACCATGATGCCCAGACGGTCTTTTTGTTCGTTCTGGATGACATGAAAAATAGACAATTAGTATAATTCTCATATCATAGCGGAAGAAGACCGAAAGTCAGACAGACGGCAGCTAAGTAGATGCTTGACGCATGACAGCATCACAGAACAGCCCTATAGCCTTAAGGGTCAGATGAGGGTAACATATTCACTTTGTGAAAAAAACCCTCTATAAAGAATAAAGAAGAAAAAAAGCCTTAAGGGTCATTGCAAATATGTATATACAGGAAAAAACAGATTAATTAGCATAATAACCTTTTCCTCCATTTATGTGACACAACTTTATGGGTTTCCTGTAGGTAAGCCGACTATATTGTCATATTTTTGAGTTATTTAAAAAGCAACACGCAGTAACTGATGGTTTACTTTACCGTGGATTTTTACCGCTATATAATATGGAAAATCTCAAAAATAATAAACCTGACAAATAAGATCGTCATCATCTATACCAAATAAATAAGAAAATCAATATCCCACCTTAACCCTGCCGAGTATCTCCTTGAGGCAGCGGTGGAAGGAGGCGGTGGTGGCGTCCACGCTCTCGCACGTGGGGTCCTCATAGCCCATAGCGGCGGCGCGCGCACGCTCCTGATGGTCAAAGAATAAAATTATGAATAAAAAGACTCTTTAAACATATAATGGAATTCTGATGCACATTTTAGCCAACAATCATATCAGGCCACGAAGCCCAGTTGTACTAAAACCCCTTACTCATAAGCTAGCTTGTAACTTATAATAATTAACTTGCCATGTTTGAACCCACCGTTCAAACATTGGTAGACCATATATTATTATATTTTTTATTAGTTATGGCTATAAGTATAATATATTTACATAGATATGAGAAGTTGTTGGGTTGCATTATAAGTTGTTCTCTACACAAAAAGTCACGCTAATCCGTCACTCTGTTTCGACGTTAAGAACGACAAACAAACAAATTATAATGTATTCAGACCCTTCTGTACGAGGGAGATCAGGCTGGTCAAGCTTCAAAAACTTGCTATATTCCCTCAGACAAGTAGTAGTCATGTTAGAAATGATTCGCCCATGAAAATAACAGAGGTGCGAGACCCGGATATGATAACGCTTCACTTGGTTATACAAGCGAGCGCGTTACCACTGTGCTACCGAAGCCTTTACATCTTCTTCTATATAAATAAAAACGAATGTTGGTAAGCGCATAACTCGAGAATGGCTCGACCGATTGGGCTAATACTTTTTTGGAAATTTCCTTAAGGCCCACGGAATGTTTTGAAAAAAAAATTAAAAAAATTAAAAAAAAATTCAATGTTTGAAAAAACTTATACAAAAGGGGGTTCCTAGGGACGAACCCGAGCGAAGCGAGGGTGAATCACTAGTTTATAATATTAAGTATGAATACCTGTTCAATATATGCCCCACGCACGAGCTTGGCGCCCCAGTAGAAGTTCTGACGCTGCGCCTGCTCGAGGTCGGTCACGATCTCGTTGTACGTGTTCTTCAGGTACGTCTGGTACGTGTTGAATACTAGGAACTTGTTCTGAAATTTAAAGGTTTAACTATCATCTGTGGTAATATTGCAAGGTTTATCAAAAAAATATCCTTCCATCTAACAATCGTTTCTTATAAAGATTGAAGCAATTTGGGATATTACAAGGTTTAAAAAATAGTTTCATCTACTAGGATAATTTCTTATAATCATAATATGATAAATGTTATAAGTAGCCAAAATCAATTAAATATCCGTAGTCAAAAAATACGTACATACATAATATATCTATGTATGTAACAATTCATACCTTATTGTATCTTCTCATCATTTCCAAACAGATTCTAGAAATAGCCGGTTGGAAATACGTTTGCTCAGCATCTATCATAATCCTGACGTCACGTTCATTGGCTACTTTGATGATGCTATTCAACCTTCGGAGCATGTTCCTGAACATTTCCTCTTCCTTGGGGGATATTTGGGAGATAAGACGCCTCATCTGACCGGTGTTAGGATCTGGAACTCGGAAGGAGTCTGACAGACCCATATCTTTGTCCAGGATGTTCGACCATGGGAATAAATGGACGATACTGTAATGTATAACGGGATTTCATTAATAACAACATAATACACATTTGGATTATTTCTCGGGGCATTGTTTAAAGGAAATACGTTGGGACATTATTACACACAGCGCTATTTAGTTCCGTGTTAAACTACGAGGCTTGTGTTACGGATACCAGATAGTTGATACTCAACAAACGGCCCTAGCGGGACTCGAACCCGCGACCGCTGGCGCAGCAGGTAGGGTCACTACGAACTAAGCCAAACGTATCGTCCAAATATTTTAGACATCAAAATTATTAAGTTCATTTTCATTTAAGTAAAAGTTTTATCATTTCCTTTCCATTTTAACAAAAGGCGCCGTTAGAGAAACAAATATAAATAGCAATCTCTATTTTGTTAGCTTTAAAAACATAATGGAAGTTGAGGTAAGATGAAATCCCTGAAATAAAAGACGGGAGCAAAATATCAAAGCCATATTAAAAGAAATTACTTTCAAATGACATAACTTCCGCATACTTTCAATTTTTAAACTATACTATACATAACGATTTCCTTTGTTTTACAGTCTAGTCTGGTCTGATCTGATCATCCTTTTACTAGTAATATTAGCTCTATTCATTAAATTACATTGTTTAGGTCTGAAAGGATCAAATCAAACTAAGCTGGAATAAGAGCTAGTAAATATGCCATTTAGTTATTTAAGCCACCTAGTTTATGTTAAATTCTTTTTACTGTACTTTATGGCAATAAACGATTTTATTATTATTATTATTATTATTATTATTAAATATGAAAATATCTCCCATCTTCTTTCTTAATTCTTTGAATATTCCATTATAGTATGGAAAACATAACAAAAATGGACAAAATAATAAAATAAAAAAAAGCACAAGTTATATCTATCAGAAAGTAAATTTGTTCAACATATGTTAACATAAAATTTCAATTAAGCCAATTCAAACAAACATGTGTTAATTTTGATAACCAATAACCATTCCAATTAAAGCCACATAAATTAAAGTGTTTACATTACATTATTACAAAATCATTGCCCATTGCTCCAAAAAATGGAAAGATTACGTAAGCAAAAATCCATAAACAAACAAAAAAAGCAGTTTTCTTGTAGAAACAATATTTTGTATATGAAGTACATCGCTAATTCATATTTAGAGAACCATCAAATCTAGTATGTCTTTATGACAATGACTGCAGATTTCCTCAAGATGTTTTCCTTCACCTTAAGGGAAGTGGTAGCTATGCTAGAAATGATTCACACATAAAAATATCAGAGGTGCGAGACCCGAATTTGAACCCGCATCACTCGGTTACCCAAGCGAGCGCGGTACCTGGGGTACTGGGCTACCACTGTATCTCAAATTACACCACTTTATTTAAATAACTCAGTTTCACACTTTCAGCTTTTATTAAAAGTCCTTACTCTAATTAGTTATTCAAATATTCAACTTAAACAGTAAACTCTTTTTGTGTCTTGAATCACCGTGTGAATAGACCTTAATATTTAATGAATATTGACAACAGACGTATTACATTAAAAATATATTTTATTTTCTATTTCCTGCTACAAGGCTTGACTGTATTTTACTGATGGCAACACGCACAAAATCCAACAATTTTAATTCCAATTAAAAATTTGGTTTTCCAGTATTCGAAACCAATTGAAAATTTTGTAAGTATTTCACTCAAGCATAGCCAAAGCTAATAGTGTTTAGAGTGATTCTAGCATTGAACCTGCATGTGGACTGGATATATTTAATTAGATGTAATTTTAGGTGTTACTTTTGCCCAATTATATAAGTCTTGTATTGAAAATCTATTGGGGTGGACTATACTAGACTATAAGATGTTAGACTGAATAATTACACAACAAAATAAATCTTAAAAGTAATAATTAATTGTATCAGACTATGATATAATAGTTCTAGAAAGAGAGCAATATCGATAGTTACAAAGATATTGAAGGACGCAGTTTTACAAATAAAAAAAAGTTAATAAAGACTCATGTAATTGGACTATACTATATGATTTAAATGCTGAAAAGAACTTTATCCCAGCAAAACAATATCCTAAAAACGCTAGTTATGACTTTAATTACAATACTTTATAGTCCATTTATTGTTAATAGTCCACATATAGATTCTAAACTCACGGCAGTTAGCGACATTACGACTCAACTCTTACGATAACAAGTAGTCGCCACTGACCGGTCCCAGGGGAATAAATGCAGCACACTGAAATACATCTTCATACATAAATACTTATGTATGGACAAAACATTTATAGAATTTAAATTTTGGGGAATCCCGGAAAATAAATCTCCAAAAAATTAATGTACTCATCGTATGTTAGGTCTGTTTAATCATCTCCGTTATTTAAAAAAAATATAATTTGTTTTTAATCTTTATAATATGCTTATCGTATTGTTACTCTATAGGAGATCCATAATAAATAATAATTTAAACTTCGGTTGACGGTTTGATTTTGATTCGTAAAAATGTGGTTATAATTTAAACTACTATAAACAATAATTTTATGTAAGCATAAAATTTATTCAAGAAATATTTATCTAATGTGATTACATTACGTATCAAAATATGTAATAAAATAAGCTACAAAGACTATACTTTTCTTTTTTACAGTCCAAAACTACTAAAGCAAAATTTCATCTTACCCTTAAAAAATAAACTAAACTAATAATAATAAAATAAAATAACAGAAGTCTAGGGTTTTCAACGGAGAGGAAAAAATTTCAGTGTATTAAATACTAAGCAATATAAAATAATCAACATAAATTGAACCGTACGCAAATAACTTACAGTACACTTTCCATTGTAACATTCATATTTATTTGGATTTTTTGTATTAAGTTCCCTAAGGTCACATATAATTTCTGAAAAATGAAGAAAAAAGTAAAGGGATAAAGAGCTTTGTTTACTTTATATGCAAAAAAAGGTTTGACACAACTGTATTAAGGTCTCGTTGACACTCTTTTGTGACTTAAACAGTAAATCCCTATAAAAGAAGAAAAAATCTTACCCCTCCTTATCCGAGGTGATCTTCTTCATGAACTCCTGGACTTCAGGTTTGGAGCTGAGGTCTCCGAGGTAGCGCTGAAAGTCCTCGATAGTCTTGTGGTGTGTGAGCACGTTGCCGGTCCCGCCGGCAATCTGCTGCATGTAGCTGCGCGCGCGCATTATCACTTCTGACAGTTGCAGCTGGAGGTTAAGTTTACTTTGCATGAATACCCTTATGTCTTACTCTGTGTTTTTACCTATTTTAACCAATGGTGGCAATTCTCAGTAAGATTAGCCATCTGTGCGGGAGATATTATAGTGCACAAGTGTACGCACAGTAAAGTGCACTCTCTCTCTCTTTCACTCTCAAATTCTAGTGAGAAGACAACTCGACAAGACTGTTCTTTAAAATTATGGAAAAATTTAAAGAAATTGTTCATTATTCATGTAAATTAAAAGCCAAAATCTTTTATACAAAAATAAAACCTTATCACTACATAGTATAAAACAGAGTCGCTTTCTCTGTCCCTATGTCCCTATGTATGCTTAAATCTTTAAAACTACGCAACGGATTTTAATGCGGTTTTTTTTAATAGATAGAGTGATTCAAGAGGAAGGTTTATATGCATAACTAGCAGATCCCGCGACTTTGCCTGTGCTAAACCTAGGGAAGAGCCCGAGCGAAGCGAGGGCGAGTCGCTAGTATTTGTAATATAAAGGAAATTCTCAGACGGAACGATTTTTAGGTTTAATGAGGATCAGTACAGTTATAGCAAATGCCATATTACTAGTATCCACGTTATTAATTATGACATAAGAATGATATATCTTTTTGAATTATCCAAATCGGACCAAAACTTACGAAGATATTAAGTAATATCTAGCTGGAATACAGGTTTCCTAGTTCAGCTACAGATGCTGCATTCACTTATTAGCGACATTTTATTTTGACATACATTATTTTGTAAAACTTGTAAAACATCTTTTTGGATAATAAAGTATTATTATTATTATAAACATGACGCCGTTCTGCGGGCAAATTTAAATTACGCGGGCGCGTGTGACGTCATTGTGATGGATCGAACACAGGCGGCCCGCCGCCCGAGTACCGCGCGACGCTGTTGGCAACTATTTTTAAGAGTGTTAGCAATTTAAGTTCTTTAAGAGTGCTATTTTGTGATATTTAAGTATATATACAGCTTAATATGAGTGCATATAAAGTAGAAGCTGGTTTTGTGCAAGCTCAATCACCTTCTAAAAGTGAATTCAAATAGGTACTTATTGTTGAGTCTAGGGTCCTCCCTTCATATCCCTCAGAGATAAAATTTATCAAACCGTCACGTGTAATTATTAGTTACTAACTAAAATATTTGTTTACGATTTTTACAAATATAACCATAATATTTACTTATTAAAGAAACGACTGAAGACGGTAATTTTAAAGATTTTGAAGAGTTTTTAATCTATATAAAAATGAATCCCTATTTCCCTTGGTCACGTCATCACGCGTGAACGGCTGGACCGATTTTGCTTTATTTGTTGTGTTTGTTATTGTCAGGAGAAGGTTCTTATGAAATAAAATATTACTAAAATTGCGCGGAGAATTAGAAAATTCAACAACAATTAACCACCATATAAAATTATTTTAAATCTTACCTTAGCGCTTTAGACAATATAAACTTTTTTAATATGAATGAAAACCTTATGACGTTTGATACACTATTGATGGAAAGGTTTATATGTATAATACACTAACAGAACCCACGGATTCGCTCGCACTTCGCGCACTATAATTTCGAACCAACATGAAAAACAGAAATATAATAATATGCTATATAAAAATAATAATATAATAGAGCTGAATTTTACCATTTCTTCTCATTTAACAAAGTGCAACGAAATTCTATATGTACCGTTTTGACCTTTTTTTATGTAGAAAACGCATAGGGCTCACCAGTGAGAAAAGCCATGTTAGTGTAGTAGGTTATTTTCTGGAGTCGTCTAACACAGTGCAGATGACTCCTCCCCTTTACTTGAGGTAATTAAGGATATCCCCTCGATATACAGACCAGGACTCTGGGCTCCGGGACTGAACGGTATTCCAGGGCGAGTTCTGTACATCGCTCTGGAATACCTGTTCAATGTACGTCTTCGTGTTGGACAGTTCCCGCAGATTTAAAAGGAGGAGAAATTGTGTCTGTTGCCCAAGGAGGGTCGTTCTCTGTACTCTCCTTCTTCTTACAGGCCAATCGTGATGATGAGTAAGATGGGCAAGCTCTTTTAGTACATTCTTGCTGCCCGTATCACTCAGCATCTCGAGATGGGGCCGGGTCTTTCAGAGGCTTAGTTCGGGTTAAAGGCGGGTCGGTCGACCGTGGACGCCCTGAATGCCCTGAAGGTTGGGTCTCTGGCCGCAGTGAAGGAGGGAAGCGTGCTTTTAGCCGTCTCATTGGATGCAGCTAACTCCTTCAACACTCTGCCGTTCGAGACTTTACAAGAGACACTTCTTTGTCATGAGGTGTCTCTCCATTTCCAACGAAAGGAAAAAAATCGAGGCCTCACGGCTCACGCCAGGGACCACTTCAGCAAGCGATGAGTCATGTTCCTGCTCCTGGTACTTCTCTGATAGCAGAGCGGACTGTGGAGCAACCGCTGGGCTGTGTGGTCTGCCTTGGCAGACCTGCCGGGCCGTCGTGGTTAAATGCGATACTGCGACGCCCCATAAGACTTTAGTGGGTAGGACTGGATTATTTTAAGCTGGTGAGTCCTACATAACCACCTGGTGGTATGCGTTAATGCATTTCCCAACGTTAAAAAAACAAGGCCTAACCCAAAACGTAATTTTGTATCCGCCACTGTGTAGGTATGTAGGTTTATCCACAAAACTAATAAAAAGTAGGTACATATGTTTATTAGTAGGTATGTGTAATAGTATTGTTTATGTTTTATTAATACGGTTGGCTTAAAATAAGAGAATACATAGGTACACTTTCACTACACGTAATAGTAGATACCAACTTATTCTACTAATAGTATAAACGCGCAAGTTTGTAAGAATGTATGGATGTATGTTTGTTACTCTTTCACGCAGAAACTATTCTATGGATTTTGATGAAACTTTATAATAATATAGCTTACAAATTAGAATAACACATAAGCTATAATTTATCAATAGTAGCGAAATTCACGCCGCATTCGCGCTAAATCTAGGCAGTAACCCAAGCGAAGCGAGAGAGAATCACTAGTATCAACTATTTAGTTGAGTTGAGTACCAACATAACTATACATATCATTTATTGAGTAAAGTTGTAAGTACGTTCATCGAAATAATCTTCACAACAATGTCTTGTAGTTTGGACAGAGGGTGGAGATTTAGCATCTCTTTTTTCAACGGAAAACCATTTTTTACGAAGTTTTAGGCCCTTTGGTAAGTAAAAAAGAGTCAATCTAGCGTTTTAAAACAAGTGTTTATACATTTATGCACTATACAATATTAATACATAGTTAAAAAGGTCAATTCGACACAAATTGGACACTTAGATTTGATATTAAAGTTACGAACACACTGCGCGCCTTACCGTTGCCAACGGCTATCCGTTACTATGACGTCACAGCTACAGCGGCGGCACGCAGCAAAATTCGCTAGTAATTTCCTTATAACTTCGTCAATTTTAGTCGTAGAACAAAAATTTTTGCACTGTCTGTTAAGGATTTCTTAGCTCTATAAATCTGTATTCTCAACTAAAAACCGTACGGATCCTCATTCACAAATATTATCATACCGAAAAAAGCTGTTTTTTAAAAAATGTTTACAGTTAAGATATATAGACGTGATTTTTTTTTTAAATAATCCTTTCTATCAGAAATAAATATACCTACATATTTTCTCCCATGGAGCCTTAAAACGAAGAGGCAAACAAATCCTAAAATGCTTTGAGAAAGTAAAATATTTACATAGAAAAATCTAAAAAAAATTGTATTGGAGCAATAAATTAACTTTTTAAATTAACAAAAACTAAACTGGTATTTTCGTTTCAAATAAAAAATTCTTAAATTCGACCAAATAAAATTTTCCACTGAAATTCGCCCTTGAACGATGCTCGATTAAAAACAAATCAGCCAATTTTATTGATATGCGTAAAGATACTCGTATTTATTTATAGAACGCGAATTCTATCACGTTATCGTATAATTCTTTATCTGATATATAAAATACAATAATAGCGAATATCTGTCTAAACAGTTTCTACCTTTAAATGACGACACGACAGACACTAACTAAGCTTTTGATATTTTTATGTGCGCAATATTTTCAATATAAGCACTTTGATTTCCTTTAAAAATATCACACCGATACGCATACTTAAAACTTAATTAATAATTTATTAATAATTTGCTTAATAAAAATAAGTAGCATAAAACATTAATATAGACTTAATCCAAAGACAATAAAGATCCTATAAAAAAATTATAGCTTATTTTAGTACATTCTTTACTATTATAAATACATCTATACATATAAATAAAATTGTAGTGTCTGTTTTTTTTCATTTCAAATTCAAAAAATCATCAAAAAATTAACTTTAAAATTTTTGTCTGCCTGTCTGTTTGTTCCGGCTAATCTCTGAAATGGCTGGACTGATTTTGATGTGACTTAACTAGTGGAACCCGTGGCTTCGCTTACGCTAAATCTAGGGAAGACCTCGAGCGAAGCGAGGGTGAGTCGATAGTAATAACTAAGAAACACTACGATATGAAAAGCTATAAATTATAATACTTACAAGTAATTGAGGCCTTCCGAGCGCTGTCAGTTTAACAGCCATTAGGCCCGTACTCTTAGTAATTCCTTGAATAGAACAAAATAGACCATTAAATACATTTACAATGGAAATTATTTATTCATGAAGTTGTGATTAATCATTTCAATCAAGCGTTTTAAATACTACAACATTGAACGCTTCAATTCAAAACCAGTCCTTTTTTCAATGGCCTTTTTTAGTCACAATGCACAAAAAATAGAAGTTTAAGGTTAAAGATTTTAAGGTCTAGGATTCCCAAATTTCTATACTGTTCAAAATTACTTAATAACTTAATATTAACATAAAAAAAACCTAAAATCGAATACTTTGGCTATTTTGGCCAAAAAATCGAATGCTTCGGCCATTTTGAGATCAATTAAAAAAATTAACATACCAGCCACAGCGTCAATGCTGTTTAAGAACGCCTCCATATTCTTCTCACAAGCAGCTTCATTCAGATAGAAGTAGGTTCTTGCACTGGTAACCTTGTACCGTCGGTCTGCGAAGCGTTGCTCCACATGGTACTGTTTCAGTTGACCCTCCTCCTGCTGGTCTCCACAGGCTGAGATCGACGCACTAAACACGTAATAATAGCATCATTAACATCTAATTTTTATATTACTAGTGTTATTGTGGCGAAAAAGACAGTGGTAGCCCAGTGGTAACGCACTATATTGAATAACCGAGTGATACGAGTTCAAATCCGGGTCTGCGTGACCCTTTATTATTTTCGTGAGCGAATCATTTCTAACATAATTACCACTTCTCTTACGAAAACTTGTAAAGGAAAACATCGTGAGGAAACCTGCAAATTTTGACCATCGTGGTGGACTATGGCGATATCCCCCTCTTTTTAAGGGAGATATGTGCCTAGCAGTGGGACGTTATAAAATGCTGATTACAGTTGTGGCCTAACTATCTTATAAATTTGTAATATGTTGGCTGTAAGAGATCTTTTCAGAGATAGGTCCGCTTAATAATTTTTTAATTTTAATTCTTCGTTTAATTAATTATTAATAAAATGTTACACACTTTTATCAGAAAATAGACTGTTCAGAAACTTTTTAAAGCGCGCCATAGGAAGGAAAAAGAATTGGCGTTACGATTTTTGTAAAGTTATGTTGCGCGATGAATATGAAACATTCAGGACAATTAATTTTTTAAATAGATTTCAGGCTCAAATTTATTATACCTACATTTTAATTAAGAAGTTTGTATTTGGTACTACTAGTATATAATATTAGGTATGTTTAGATTTAAGATTAGTTTAATCTAATCACCAGATAATAAGTAAACACAACACAAGATTATAAACTATTACATATTTAATTAATATAAACAAAAAGTCTAACATAACAGGACATTTAAAAAAAAAGACAGTTTTCCATCACACAGTAATATTGTTAAAAAATAAAAAGTGCCGCTTAACTCACTTTTGCCTACAAAAAATCTAAACGGCTAGAATAAAATTAAATATATTAATAATTAAAATCGTACGCAAAAATTAGATTCGCTACAGCAAAAAACACTTTCTCTTGACCTATTTCTAAACTAACGGCCTACAACAATGTAACTGGCACTATGACTGGCACATAGAAATTTCCACTTTATTATTAAGAAAATAACATTTTTTTTCACTTGATCGTATTCGATCATGTTTCGAAGATGTGACACATGTGGGTCGCCATAATTAAATGTAGACTGACGTTCGACATAGATATTAGATTTTTCTAATGGCTATTCTTAACATTCCGTACTGTGTTTATTTTTAATATGATACTTGTTTTTAATTTTAATTAGTTATTTAATTTTACTTTTACTAATTAGTAAGATAAGTTAAATATAAAACAGTGAGAACCGAAAAAACTCCATTCTCTATTACTTTCTGAAAAAAAGACTTAAGAAAAACCGTGCCTTAGTGCCAAATATAATACTTGGCGTACCTACACAATATATTTTTAATATATTGATACTTCCTAGCATTAAGATTATCTAGAATTTATCTATGACTAGCTGACCCGTGCCCACTTCGTTGGGCATAATGTTAATAATCCTTTTTTAGTACAGAGTGTTTAAATAATTTAAATTATTTTATTAATATTAAAAATTAAATTATCTATACTGATATTAAAAAACTACTTTTTGTCACTTAAATATAAAAGTTAGACATATGCTGTCGTTGACTTTTTTATAGGCATTTTTAAGCTCCACATCTTTTCTCTAGAACTCAAAAATATATCTTTCATAGTTAAGACAGCGTTCGTAAGAAACGCTTTCATTCGACCGTTTTTTCTCCGATTCACTTTGCAAAACGGACAACAAATAATGTGGCTTTCTATTGGTGAAAGAATTTTTAAAATCGGTTCAGTAGATCCCGAGATTACCCCTTACAACTTAACAAATAAACAAACTTTACTTCTTTATAATATTAATAAAAATAAATAAATAAATATAAAATATATAAATATAAAATATAAATAATATATAATAAGTATAATAAGTATAGATAGATATAGATATAATCACAGAGCAGATGAGTATAGATTTTTTTATCTATTTCGTGGATATAATATTGTTCTTTTATTTAATACAAGCGACTTACTCTCGCTTCGCTTGGGTTCGCCTAGATCTAACGCGAGCGAAGCCGCGGGTTCCGCTAGTAATAAATATGGCCTATGTTACTCAGTGATGATGTAGGTTTCTAATGGCAATAGAATTTTCGAAATCGGTCCAGAAGTTCTTAGTTTATTCGTTACATACAAAGATACAAATCTTTCCTCTTTATAATATGTATTAGATAATTTTTTATTAGTATTACAAAAGGTGTAATGAAAAAGATTAAAAATTAGTACTTTGTACTACTGATAATACTGATAATATTTACCTGCTACTCTCAATAGTTAAATACAATGTTATTATATACTTATTAGTTACCTAGTACACATAAACTAACATAATTTCAACTAAAACCGCATTTTAAAATTACATTTTTTCACACTTCAATCATCAATGTATGTCAAATTAACGGTTATTTACATTTAAATAGAAAAATATTATTAAAAGTTTTTAGACAAGTTTTACCTATATTAAAACTATGTAGGTAGTATATAAATATTTATTACTTGATTACGCGCTAAAAATGACAACAATTATAACGTTATTTAATTATTAATTATTATAATAATTATAACAATTATGAAAATAAAACTCAAAAACCCAGCTAAATAGCTGATTAGATCTTGTTAGTTCCAAAGCCGCATTTTATTATTTCCGCCAAACGTGTACTCGTTACACAGCTTCTAGAATTCTCGATATTAATTAGAAAATAATTATGATATAAACCTTATGGTTTTCTTCCCAAAACTGGTGTTGCAGTTTTTTTCATATGTAAAATACATACGCTAATAACACTTAACCGATTTTATATGACTGAAATGTACGAGTAAATATTAGTTTATATTATACCAAGAAAAAAGGAAGTGAAAACGATTATGTATGTTCAATGTTGGGACATTATTACAACAGCACCATCTATTTCCGTGATAAGTTACGAGGCTTGTATTACGGATACCAGATAGTTGATATATTACACATATATAATTTATAAATACATACATATATTATAAATATAAACACCCACGACTAGAGTACAAACATTCGTGATCAACGAACGGGACTCGAACCCGTGACCGCTGGCGCAAAACTAACCACTGCCAACTAGTCCAAACGTGTCGTCGAAGAACATCGTCGAGACGAATGTATTATATGGACCGTTTATTTTGAAAGTGGTGTAAGTCCATTTTTGAGAAAAATGAGCTATCACGTAATTCATGCTTAATTTAATGTAATTTTTTTATAATATATAACATTGTCTTAACATTAAAAAGAATCATTTGAATCTATGAAAGCGTAAATAAATCTCTCCCAAGACCGTGATTGCTGTAAGGCATTTAAAATTTCGGGAACCAAATATTAAAATAAATCCGCAAAAAAAAGGAAAAAATTAAAACATAAATACATAATAATACACAAAAAATTAACAATTTAGCAATTTAATAACTGACGATAGTAAGAAATTACGAAGACGTTCTTCACTGTTACAGACTCGACTAACAGCACTCAACAACTAAACTAATCGTTATAGCAGTGTGATAAGATTCAAAATCGAGTAAGTAAACATGTAAAATGCCGTCATGGCCCTTGAAACAATGAGAAAATTGGAAAAGAGGCCATAGAGTAGCGATCTCACTATAACGTATAGACACATTCTATTCATAAAACAGTATAAACGAGGCAACGCTCCACTTTTTTTAAACATGATTTTTCTTGTAGTACATAAGAAAATATATTTTATATTTAGTACTACTAGCAAACAGGGCCAGCTTAGCTGTAAGTTAAGATAAATTAAGCGGTTTTTATAATCTTCTAATAAAATAAAAGTAGCGTAAGTTACTCCTTATAACATTAGCTATCTGCGAGTGAAAGTCCCGTCAAAATCAGTTCAGACGTTTCAGAGATTAGTCGGAACAAACAGACAGACAGAAAGTTTTAAAATTTGATTTTGTGTTGTAAGTATGTACCGAATATAAGTAGTTACATATGCATTTAGTGAAAAGCTGTTAATTTGAAATTAAAAACAGACACTTCAATTTTATTTATATGTATAGACTAGTCACTTGCCCTCGCTTTATTCGCGTCTCACATAGTCGTAATGTTGCTATAATTTAATAGATATAAAAAGAAGCATTTCGTAATCCATAATTAAACTATTTATTTTCGTATGTATACAAAAAGCTATTAGTTTACGCGATACAATATCCGTTCGGTAGTTTTCGAGTTTATCCCGTACAGTCAGATTTAGACAAAAAAATGCAGCACAGGGACTTTGTTTTTTATTACATTTTGAGATAAAATTGTTATTATTTTAGAGGTAAACTTCTTGTTGAGTGTTGGTCGGCCAACAGAGTAGTTAATGTATAAAGTGTCATGGGAATTCTTAAGTGAAGGTCAGAATTAGGAAATTTCATAGTGTTACAACCTTGGACTTCGGTAAACACCATACATGATAAAAATAAATCACATGTAAATAGATTTTCGGTGGGTTGGCAGCTATTTTTTACTGCTATAAATAAATTTTGTTCAATGGCACAAGTTTCGTTGCTTAGAAACCACTCCGACAAAGGGATATTGATAAGACATTTTTATGAAGAATTTTCGTCATAATCAGTCATAATACTTTTTCAAATGACACCTAAAACTAAGATGCAACACATACAATAGTAACAAACAAGCATATTTTAAATATTTTACCAGGTAATAGATATTAAAAACCAATAATCTGCATTTACTTCGTAAATCATTGTGTTCAAAATGGATACATACCTAACTTCACGTTTTTCTGCCTCCTCCTGAGAAAGATCTTCCTCAACGGAATAATCGAGGATTGACTTAACTCCAAAAGAGCGTAATCTGGAAAATATAAAAAAATATATTAAAGAAACTTATAAGTATTAAAAAATAGTACAATTACAAAGTGTTATTGAAAAAAAATTGAAAAGTGTTATTTGTTTATTGTTTCATACAATCACATAGAACCCAACTGATTATAAAATTGTATTATTATGATATTGGAAATGGAATTATTTCTCATTACTGTGATAAATAAATTAATTAATGATAATAAATAATAATAGGATTATATTGTAATAAAGATAAATAACTAATTATAGTATAAGCCAATTTTAACATTATCTCTTTTAAAGGGACTGAATCATAACAAAATGGTGAATCGCTAGTATGCTAAAGTGTGCATTCCCACGGAAAACATAAAAACTGGTTCTACTGACTCGTCCTTACAACTTTAACGAAGGCATTTAACATTAAGAGATACGTCAAAACTCAAAACAATGTACTAGAAAATCGTAGGCCCTAGAAAGGCCTACTGAAAAGTCCAGTTGGATTTATTGCAAAGGCGCGCCACTAGATATTTTACATCTAATTCTATTTTTTTAGCTTAGTATTTTACATATGTATGAAATTATATAATACCTATACCTTTAGAAGAAATATGAACACGTCAAATACGACCTGAATAAAATATTAATAAAGGAATTCCACAATATTAAAACTCTGGAAGCAAGAGAAACTTATTTTATTAAAATATCACAATAAGTCGTATTCATTTTATTTAAGCAAGCAAAATTCGCAAATCGCTTCATTGTATGACATCTACTAATTACTATCACTATCTTTTTTGTCATTGTTTGTATCAAGACATATTTGATATGCTTACAAACACTTATCGGGTACACAAGATTGTCTGATAAGTCCAGCGTCAAATTATGGAAAATTCGAAAGTTGCAAAACCTTCCACTGAGATAACTACCGCAATTAGAGCTGATACTACCAGAATCGATAAATTCCGATCACCTTAGCAACCAGAAGCGATAAAAAACAAACGCTATGTCGAAACAGCTGGCTCTGGCGCCACTAAAAACTAGTATATATTTTTAATTAAAAAAATATAGGCAGTAATAACTCAGTAGAAACGCACTCGCTTAAGAAACCGAATAAAGCCAGATCAAATACCGGTCCTCGCAAATCGAATATTTTCGGTGCAGGAAAAAATATTTATTTATTTATCTAGCAAGTTTTCCGCCACCGAGCACTGGGCCCGTGCACAGCAGTGTAGTGTTAAAAAGGGATAAATACAAATTAAATTTAATACTAAACAATTTAAATGACTAACCCATTTTTATTATAATATGACCTATTAAAATATTTCAAAGTGCGAGATTTAAACCCGCACTCTTCTCGCACCGAGCATATAATGTAATCACATACTTCATTCCATCCCATAATAATTAAAAAATGCTTTTGTTCCGGCTCTTCTTCGAAATGGACCAATTTTGACGGTCAACAAAATGGCCCAGCCTTTTTTGGGTTTTAGCAATGACGAGTGACAAAATATTTTTATATACATAATACATATTATGTATGTACAATGTACATTGTTACATACTCGTATATAGAAGTCGTATCTTCGTATGAATTACTGTCATCGGTCCTTGATAAGTGTGCTAAATCTTAATCCGAAACGGTTTTTTACCCATTTCAACTGACATTTCACTGACGTTTTGAAGTGGGTGAAAATCCAGTTAGAAGTAAATAGATACAGGTGAAGCTAATAAATCAATGTTAAAAAGAAATTATAGATAACACTAAGCCTCGTCTTTAGGTATTAAGTAAATCCCAAAAAAACACAAATACAAGAGCAGAAGGTTTAAAGCGTTTTGTCTTTGATTAATTATATACAGGTGTTTTTCTGTTGAGTTGATTGACATTGACATTCTGCGAGACTGTCTGACGGGCGATGGACTTGTAATCCACCCTTGTAGCACAGCTACAAGTGTGACACGGTAGAGGCCCAAGATAGAGACAATTGGGACTCTTTCTTGCAGAAAAATAAATTAGGGTTATAATGATAGGACATCGTTTTTTGCAAGAAATAAACAAGCTTTTTTATTTATTTTAATTTTATATAATATAGATTTTTATGAACGGATTTAAAAAAGTTGGTCATAAAGATCATTTGCATCCTTAATTAAAAGATGCCACAGCCCACAATACAAAAACCCATCTACCTATAAACCCTGTAAGCCTACAGCAATGCATTTGTATATAAGATTACATTGATTCCTTAAAAGTAAAGTGAAATGGGTACAAAAGCCGCGCAAAGTCATGGGCAATTATTAGCTTGTATAAAACGAATAGACGAGCTCACCTCTCAAGAGTTGGCTTGATTTTGTTTTGGTCTTCGCCAGCAACGAACTGCCCGTAGAAGGTAGCTTTCATGATCACCTCGAAGAGTCGGTTGCCTACCACCTGACGCAGTCTTTTCATGAGCTGGAGACAAAACAAGTATAATATTAAAATATTGTCTATGAAATTTAAGAGTAGCCTTCGATTTCCCTGGGATCCCATCATCAGATCCTGACTTGGTGACTATAATTTAGAATAATAAAACCATAATCACCTTCTATGTTGTTCTTGGTTACGCAGACCCATATAACAGAGAAGTAGTTAGATTTTTTTAAATGGCCAAAAATTATTATTTGAACCATTTTTTAAATTATTTTTTCCCTATCGCGATATAAACATACAAATTATTATTTAATTGACAGATAGCAGATCTTATTATAACTAAGCCGGTCAATTATACAATCTACTTCCATTGGTTTGCCATTGCGGCTTGTTTCATGGATAGTCGATGATGGCATTCGCGCTCATCCCACAATTAAATGTCCCCAACGGGACTCGATCCCGCGACGGCTGGCACAGCCAATAGGGTTAGTACAAACTGAGCCAAACGTGTCGTCAAAAAGTTACTTAAAAATACTCAATTAGTAAGGTATAGATTTTTTTATTATTATTATATTTTGGGATTGGTGCCGAGGTCGGCCCTAGCTACGTCGACCAGTGTTGGTCCATTGTAGCTCTTGTAAGATATGGGTTACATTAAATATTAATTAATTTTGGTTAAGAAATAATTAAATTAAACGTACACGTACAGTGTATTAGTTTGTCTATACACTTATGATAAAATAATTTTGCTGAAAGATTTGGCAATGAGCCTGAAAATCTAAAGAAAATCATAATCGGTGGACACTTCAAACAACAAAGTTTTGGAGGTTACGTACTACTAGTAGTACGCAAATACATTATTGATTTTTTTTTTTATGGTAAAAAGGGGGCAAACGGGCAGGAGGCTCACCTGATGGGGAGTGATCACCTCCGCCCATGAACATCTGCAAGCCAGGCTTGCAGATGCGTTGCCGGCCTTCCAGGAAAGGGAGGGATGGAGGAGGGAGGGAAGTGGGAGGGAGGGGGGAACGAAGGCGGAGGATGAAGGGAAGAGGGAGGGGGGAAGGAGAGTGGGCCTCCCGGACTCTCACTCACCGGACGAAACGCGACAGCATAGCTTCCACTTCACGGCGGTCTTCTGTGAGAGAGTGGTACTAATGAACTATACGGGGCGTGCCGGCCCATTCGGTTGCTACCCGAAGGTAACAAGCATGGCACTACCACTAAAACAATACTATTATACTATTATACACGAATTTACTTACACTGTGAAAAGATTAACCACACTCTTGTTTTTTAAACTCTCGTTAAAACTGAACAAAAGCGCGCTTCATTGTAATAATTGATTTCGTTATGGCTTACAAAGTTTAATGTGTGTAAACATTAAAAGACCTTAGCATGTTCGTAATTTAGAGCCACTAAAAATCATTGACATTAAATATTAGATATCTAGATATGTTTTCTAAGGTTATTTTAGGAATAAAAATAGTTTAAAATAACTGAATATCTGTTATAGGTAAATAAATAAATAAATATGTTGGGACAGTATTACAACAGCGCCATCTAGCTCCGTGATAAGCTACGAGGCTTGTGTTACGGATACCAGATAGTTGACCACGTAGTCCACCACGCTGGATCAATTTGAAAATTGATCGACTGTTCAATACTTATTATTTACAATGAAAAATAAGTGCTTAAGTATAGTACTTTCTTAGGTTTACGCGAATACTTGACATTATAAATGAAACTATCTTTTCGGATTTTGTCGCGGATTTACTATGATTTTTGGTTCCCGACGTTTCGAATGCTTTACAGCAATCATGGTCACGGGAGAGACTAAGGTATTAGACGTCATTATGCTACAAAACTCGTATTTAAGGAAGCAAACCTATTTACATTTATATTGAATTGAACTTTCATTATGATTAGTATAAAAGCCATTTGGGCCACGCCTTTTAACCCTAATTGCTGTTGACGTTATAATTTAACTACCCGTCTTTCTCACTAACAAAGGCTTGTCATTATTAGACCTAATATCTTCTATACTATATACCTATTATATATTACAATTCTCAGTAGAATCTGTACTTGAAATATTTTTTGGAAAATCCTATTAAAACAGCCATCAATATCGATTCTGGGGCCGAACTTACATTTTAGACATGGATAGATTATGATGAAATCTTGTACGATCACATTATCATATTATCAGCTTCTAAATACAAGATACTTTTTACTGCGGGAAAATATCTCTTGTCTGAGAAATCAAGTATGTGAACTGACAAACCTTCGCTATAATTAAGTTATACATCAATATTAGCGCTGAAAGCTATCATCATATTATAAATAACTAGATTCAGCACAGGCAAAGCCGCGGGATCCGCAAGTTATGCATATAAACCTTCCTCTTGAATCACTCTATCTATTAAAAAACCGCATCAAAATACGTTGCGTAGTTTTTAGTAGGGGAGCCCAAGCGGGGATTTCGGGATTTACTCAAGCGCGGCAGATTAATATACAGGGGGATACCTTGTACCCGGTTAAGTACCTCCACCAAACATGAGCCCCATATATAAGGCCGCCCGTGAGGGATACAGGATCAGATTAGTAAAAAAAAATTGACCATCAGAAATTCTCGAGCGCGTCAGATTAAGGTAGGGGGTAGTTAATTACATACTAAAAAGTGTACATTCCACTAATCTGACAATTTGAGAGTGACGTAAAGAAAGGGGAGGGCAGCAAAGTTGTAAAAAAAAAACGTCATCTCGACATTCTCGAGCGTAGCTAATTTTTTTTTTAATTTGAAGGACATAATTCAAAAATAGCGAAAAATATATAATCTGACGATTTCCGCAAGCCGAAATAACAAAAATTATTTTTTTATAAATACATGTATTCTACTGAAAAAGCATACGCTTATTTATTCGCATGCTATTTCCTGAGCTTTTCAATTAATTAAGTTTAATGATTTAAAAAAAAAAATTTAACTTCCCGCTAAGAAAATCGAAGATTTTCAAAAATCGGGAAGTTATTGTTTACACCCCGTTTTGCAAAAATCTAGTTTTCATCAGATCTCGACGTTTTAAGGTCATAGGAAGCTTCCCTGATTACCCCCGCGATGTTGTCACATGTCTGTATGTATGTGTGTGGGACTATGTAACTCGCTTATAACTTTTGAACGTTTAAACCGATCGGAATCTACTATACGGCGTTGCTTTGCAACCCAATAGGTCTCTATGACGCTCGAGTAAATCCCCATTTAGCATCGTGGGATCCCCTACCATTTAAAGATTTAAGCATACAAAGGGATATAGGGACAGAAAAAGCGACTTTGTTTTATACTATGTAGTGATTTGATAATTTTGTTTCTTCATCATACATTACTCAGTATGCCAATGTCTCTTCATCCCGACTTATCCCACACGTGCGTGTAAATATTTTACTATTTTTAGATCACTTTCGATATAAATGTGAGAGGCCAATATGCAGGTATGTCATCAGTTTATTTTTAATTGAGGGCATTACACTGCACTGAATTGTTTATTAATGTAAACATACTGATTACGACTTAAAGCACCGCTAATTATGCGGAAGGTAGCGTATTCAATTCTCAGATAAGGCAAATAATAATTTTGTAATTGTAAAGAAAATAAATTTTAATTTAATTGTAATAAATTAAGTCAAAGGGAAGATAGGTAACAAAATTTCAAAAGAGTATTGAAAGGCTCCAAGAAACTCAGATAATCGAATAGTGTCTGACGACACGTTAGGCTCAGTTGGCTAATGGTCGCGAGTTTGAGTCCCCCTGGGGGTATTTGTATAATAAATACGAATTTTTGTACTCATATAGATATGTGCCCATATATTTAAATTTATATTATACTAGCTGACCCGTGCCCACTTCGTTGGGCATAATGTTAATAATCCTTTTTTAGTACAGAGTGTTTAAGTTAGACATATGCTGTCGTTGACTTTTTGTAGGCATTTTCAAGCACCACATCTTTTCTCTAGAACTCAAAAATATATCTTTCATAGTTAAGGCAGCGTTCGTAAGAAACGGTTTCATTCGACCGTTTTTTCTCCGATTCACTTTGCGAAACGGACTACCACGTAAAAGCCTTTTTATTTTTCGGTTTTTTTATATAACCTATGACACTCAGCAATAATGTGGCTTTCTATTGGTGAAAGAATTTTTAAAATCGGTTCAGTAGATCCCGAGATTACCCCTTACAATTTAACAAATAAACAAACTTTACTTCTTTATAATATTAGTATAGAAGTATAGAAGTATAGATGAGTATTGTATCAACTATCTGGTATCCATAACGTAAGCCTTGCAGTTTTCCATGGAATAGATGTGTTAATATCGCAACATTTATATAATCGAGTAATTATTTTTCATACTGAAAATAAAGTAGCACTATACAGTGTAAAGTACCTTCGTTAGTTCAGAACAGAGCCACTACGGCTTATCTCTTCCTCTTTTAAGTTTTAACCGAACTAAGGAAATACCATGTAGATACAACGTAAAAAATTAAAAACGTCAAGTCTCATAACCGTCAAGTCTCAAAAACGTCTCAAAAACGTCAAGTCTCATAAATAATAATCGGACATCAATCTACATTACGTCGAGATCGGAATGTCTTTCACATCTTTTATCTAAAAAATGTGACAGGTGGTTAATCAATCATTGCTTTGATTTTGCGAGATTTAAATCAATTCAGATAAATATAATTGAACGGTCTGTCTGTAAATGCGTATAGAATATTTTATGCATACCTATACGAAACCTATAAAAATAAAATTTTTAACGGCTGGACCTATTTTGATGGGGCTTTCACTGATAGAAAGGTAAAGTTATAGAAAGTAACTTAGGCTACTTTATTTAAGAAAAATATGTATAGATAAAATATTAAAGTATGATTTTAGTCATTTAATTAGTTATAAGTATACCTACTACATTATATCTAGGTTTTACTAACCGTCATGTTTTTTTTATTAAAATACTAGCGACTCGCCCTCGCTTCGCTCGGGCTCTTCCCTAGATTTAGCACAGATAAAGCCGCGGGATCTGCTAGTTATGCATATAAACCTTCCTCTTGAATCACTCTATCTATTAAAAAAAACCGCATCAAAATCCGTTGCGTAGTTTTAAAGATTTAAGCGCACATAGGGATATAGGGACAAAAAAGGCGACTTTGTTTTATACTATGTAGTGACTAAATACGCATGTTGATGTGTACATTGTTAATACATATTCCTATTATAATGTGCATATTATAGCCCAGTTAAAATAGAATTTAACCTTGAACTAAATTTCTGATAAAATCTTTTTTCTTTTTCTTCTATGACCCATTTAATGAACCGGTTTTTCTGTCTCGGCGGACAACTCATTCTGACACCGATTAATCAATAAAATGCATGTTAAATAAATCATAAACTGTAAGTTTTACAAAAAAGTTTATAGGAAGTAAAAGATGCGAAATAATGGTCTCCTCCATTCTCTACAATAATGGTTTTAATAATTTTTGCTCTAAAGAGCATAGTGTCCGAGATATCGTCCAAAAACTTTGCTTCAATATGGCTCTTGAATGATCAATAAGTAACCCTTTAAAAAAATATTGGATAGAAAATTTAGTGCGAGGTTGACCAAGAAAAAGAGCTATTTTTACTTAATATGTGACAATAGAAACAACTTGTGAAATCAATAATAATTGCGTGATTAAACAAGTAAATAGGTATCCTCGTTCTTCAATTAAAACACCATATAAGGATAGAATAGACGCAGAAAATGTAGTCATTGTTAGTAAATGCTATTTTAAAAATTAATTTAGTAGAATGAAAATTCTGCGACGACAAATTAACTAAAAGTTTTAGCAACCGACTTTTCTTTCTACTTCCTGAAAGCTACTAGAAAGCTTAAAAACCAATATCTGTTTAACTTTTTTAGATCTCGACATTAAAAGCTTTAAAGCAGATAGACCATTCATCATTGATGTGTACGTATGTGAAGTGAGGATATATACGTTCGGAAATTATTGCACACATCGCCATCTAGTTCCGTGATAAGCTACGAGGCTTGTGTTACGGATACCAGATACTTGATATGATGACATCTGACTAGAGTACAAACATTCTTATTCAACAAATGAATGCCCCCAGCAAAACTCGAACCCGCGACCACTGGCACAGAAAGTAGAGTCACTACAAACTGCAACAGCTAACTAGCGAAAACTGGTGTAGCAGATTCCACAGAACTATTCGACAATCTTCGATTATATATTAATACTAGCTGACCCGTGCCCACTTCGTTGGGCATAATGTTAATAATGCTTTTTTAGTACAGAATGTTTAAATAATTTAAATTATTTTATTAATATTAAAATTAAAAATTAAATTATCTATACTAATATTAAAAAAACTACTTTTTGTAACTTAAATATAAAAGTTAGACATAATATGCTGTCGTTGACTTTTTTGTAGGCATTTTCAAGCTCCACATCTTTTCTCTAGAATTCATAAATATATCTTTTATAGTTAAAGCAGTGTTCGTAAGAAACGCTTTCATTCGACCGATATTAAAACTACGCAACGGATTTTGATGCAGTTTTTAATAGATAGGGTGATTCAAGAGGAAGGTTTATATGTAAAATACACTAGCGGAACCCGCGGCTTCACTCATGCCAGAGCTATGGATGAACCCGAGCGAAGCGAGTGTAAGTCGCTAGTTAAGTTATAAAACAGAAACACATCTCCAGAGTCCAGACTCTAAATAATGAGACGTTTAATAATCTAGTTCACTATATTATATCTACTTTATAGCAAAGTAATTACGTTACTAAGTTGAATGAACTAAATACTATTTAAAACAATAGCAAAAAATGTAGATCATCTACTATGATCATTAATTGTACTACGCCGTTATATCTATGAAATCGGTCAAAGAAATCGCAAGTAGGTTAGGTTAGTTGTACATGGATATTTAAAATTAAAAAGTAATGTTAGCGTATAGAAGTATTGTATTTTGTTTTTATTTTATCTTATTAATGAAACTATCTTTTTGGATATAATGTAAGTACATAATAATAAATCCGTAATATAAAATCCTTTTTAATAATGATTAATAAATAAATTAATAAATAATTTTAAAAATGATTTTTACCCGACTGCGCCAGGAGAAGGGTTATGTTTTGCGAGTGTGTATGTAACTTTTTTGGCACGCTCTAGCTATAGCCTAAACGCCTTGATGGATTTTAGCTTGTCGTAATATTCTTCTAACTGTAAGAGTGCCACAGGGTAGGTATATCAAAATTATAAAAATTAATAATGGCCGATTCTAACTATTGTCTTATTTTTTTAAGCTTATTGAGTGGGGTATCAAAATAAAGGATTTGGTAATAAGTGCATTAGGTACTTTTAATTTGCTTTTCTGCAGTCGGCTTTCTTTATAGTTTATAATTAGTTATTATTATTAATAATCAAATCCGTGGTTTTTAAATTTTTTTTTTTGCATTTATTTACTCACTCATTTATTCAATCACTTGGTCACTGTTTTTCAATAACTATTACCCTTATTTCTTCACCTTTTCTTTCTTTTTTTTTAATATGCTATCTAATATTAGCTTTACAGTACATTGTATGTATATCTGTCTATCTATCTATCTATCTATCTATCTATAATCTAGATCTATCTATCTATAATCTATCTAAATGTAACGGAATCTGGCAACGTTTTTACCCACTTCAATAAGTCAGATTTACTTGAGATTTATCAAGGACCGATGACAATACAATAATTAACTTAATCTACCGCAATAAAATTCCAGATCCAATCACTATATTTTTTGACAATTTATTATTGTTTAACATACTAATTTGTATGTATACTATACGCACATAGAGTAATGTTTGGTTTGGGATAGACGAGGATTTTAAATTAACACAGCTCTGAAAGTTAAATATACTTACATCTTGTCAGTAATCATTAATCTGTATAAAGAAAATTCATGAATACGTAGCTTCCGTAAAATAAAAACCGATTTTTATCGATTAATATTAGAAAATCTATATTTCGTATGATAATTATTAATAGGTAATTCTAATACATTTTAACTGTATAAATTTCTCAGGGATGCTGTATTTTCCCGCACTAAAATCGGCTAGTTGTTGAATTTTTGAATGTTATATTGTGTAGTTGTTGAATTTTTGAATTTTATGTATAGGAAAAGAGGAATATTTTCATGTGCGAATCATTCATATCATGATTACCACTTGTCTTACGGTGAAGGCAAACATCGTGAGGAAACCTGCATGTCTGAGAAAACCTAACAAGTTATCAAAAGGCATGTGAAGTCCGCCAACTCGCACTAGGCCAGCGCGGTGGACTATGGCTTGATCCCCCTCGTACTGAGGGAGGCCCGTGCCCAGCAGTGGGACGTTAAAAAGGGCTGATGATGATGATGATGATGTATAGGAAGTGTGGACTTATACTTTAATAAGCTTTTCCAAAAATATTTTTTAAAATACAAATACCACTGTTACAATTTTAGTATATTATGTATAGATAGATAAAAATTGTACAGTCGCATTAAGTAAAAATAAAAGTTTGCGAAGTTCATACATCCTCGTCAATGAACTTAACCTTGACAGTAAACCGGTTTGGACACGACGGACATTTGACTTTACATTATGACCCGTACTCCTTTGAGATAGAGTTCTTAGTTGAAAGTTACTTGCTGTTGGCAGTGTCTATAGGGGGCGCAGGTTTGATGAAACTATGCTATTGGGTGAAAAAAGTGAACTTTATTTTTATAATGTCTGGACTTCTTTTCTTCTCTTCTTTTTATTATACAAGTTTTTTTTTGTTGAATTGAGAGAGCATCAGAGGTTGAATAGGATAATGCCGTTGTCTAGGATTTAAGTTATGTTCCTGATAAGTAGTCAATTTTTACATTAAAGCTGTTGGATGTCAGACTTAAGTCTGCTAAGCGTATTATTTTTTTATTTGTATGTAAAAAAAGCATTGTTACAAAAGCTTTATTCACTTTGCTTGAAAACTAATATTTCTCTAAAGCGACATTATTATAAGAAATTTTCTATATTCAGCCACTAAAGAACACGAAAGCTCGTTAAAAATTTTAAAGCTTGCTTGGAAATCTTAATTGAAAGCACATTTGTATAAAGCTGTTGCTATTATAAAATGTATTTACGCTTCTTACGTTCACACACACATATCTACATAATATAATTATAATATTATAGATATGTGTGTGTGAACGTAATATTATAATATAATTATAATATTACGTTCACACACACATATCTACATATATATATATTATGTAGATATGTGTGTGTGAACGTAAGAAGCGTAAATACATTTTATAATAGCAACAGCTTTATACAAATGTGCTTTCAATTAAGATTTCCAAGCAAGCTTTAAAATTTTTAACGAGCTTTCGTGTTCTTTAGTGGCTGAATATAGAAAATTTCTTATAATAATGTCGCTTTAGAGAAATATTAGTTTTCAAGCAAAGTGAATAAAGCTTTTGTAACAATGCTTTTTTTACATACAAATAAAAAAATAATACGCTTAGCAGACTTAAGTCTGACATCCAACAGCTTTAATGTAAAAATTGACTACTTATCAGGAACATAACTTAAATCCTAGACAACGGCATTATCCTATTCAACCTCTGATGCTCTCTCAATTCAACAAAAAAAAACTTGTATAATAAAAAGAAGAGAAGAAAAGAAGTCCAGACATTATAAAAATAAAGTTCACTTTTTTCACCCAATAGCATAGTTTCATCAAACCTGCGCCCCCTATAGACACTGCCAACAGCAAGTAACTTTCAACTAAGAACTCTATCTCAAAGGAGTACGGGTCATAATGTAAAGTCAAATGTCCGTCGTGTCCAAACCGGTTTACTGTCAAGGTTAAGTTCATTGACGAGGATGTATGAACTTCGCAAACTTTTATTTTTACTTAATGCGACTGTACAATTTTTATCTATCTATACATAATATACTAAAATTGTAACAGTGGTATTTGTATTTTAAAAAATATTTTTGGAAAAGCTTATTAAAGTATAAGTCCACACTTCCTATACATCATCATCATCATCATCAGCCCTTTTTAACGTCCCACTGCTGGGCACGGGCCTCCCTCAGTACGAGGGGGATCAAGCCATAGTCCACCGCGCTGGCCTAGTGCGAGTTGGCGGACTTCACATGCCTTTTGATAACTTGTTAGGTTTTCTCAGACATGCAGGTTTCCTCACGATGTTTGCCTTCACCGTAAGACAAGTGGTAATCATGATATGAATGATTCGCACATGAAAATATTCCTCTTTTCCTATACATAAAATTCAAAAATTCAACAACTACACAATATAACATTCAAAAATTCAACAACTAGCCGATTTTAGTGCGGGAAAATACAGCATCCCTGAGAAATTTATACAGTTAAAATGTATTAGAATTACCTATTAATAATTATCATACGAAATATAGATTTTCTAATATTAATCGATAAAAATCGGTTTTTATTTTACGGAAGCTACGTATTCATGAATTTTCTTTATACAGATTAATGATTACTGACAAGATGTAAGTATATTTAACTTTCAGAGCTGTGTTAATTTAAAATCCTCGTCTATCCCAAACCAAACATTACTCTATGTGCGTATAGTATACATACAAATTAGTATGTTAAACAATAATAAATTGTCAAAAAATATAGTGATTGGATCTGGAATTTTATTGCGGTAGATTAAGTTAATTATTGTATTGTCATCGGTCCTTGATAAATCTCAAGTAAATCTGACTTATTGAAGTGGGTAAAAACGTTGCCAGATTCCGTTACATTTAGATAGATTATAGATAGATAGATCTAGATTATAGATAGATAGATAGATAGATAGATAGACAGATATACATACAATGTACTGTAAAGCTAATATTAGATAGCATATTAAAAAAAAAGAAAGAAAAGGTGAAGAAATAAGGGTAATAGTTATTGAAAAACAGTGACCAAGTGATTGAATAAATGAGTGAGTAAATAAATGCAAAAAAAAAAATTTAAAAACCACGGATTTGATTATTAATAATAATAACTAATTATAAACTATAAAGAAAGCCGACTGCAGAAAAGCAAATTAAAAGTACCTAATGCACTTATTACCAAATCCTTTATTTTGATACCCCACTCAATAAGCTTAAAAAAATAAGACAATAGTTAGAATCGGCCATTATTAATTTTTATAATTTTGATATACCTACCCTGTGGCACTCTTACAGTTAGAAGAATATTACGACAAGCTAAAATCCATCAAGGCGTTTAGGCTATAGCTAGAGCGTGCCAAAAAAGTTACATACACACTCGCAAAACATAACCCTTCTCCTGGCGCAGTCGGGTAAAAATCATTTTTAAAATTATTTATTAATTTATTTATTAATCATTATTAAAAAGGATTTTATATTACGGATTTATTATTATGTACTTACATTATATCCAAAAAGATAGTTTCATTAATAAGATAAAATAAAAACAAAATACAATACTTCTATACGCTAACATTACTTTTTAATTTTAAATATCCATGTACAACTAACCTAACCTACTTGCGATTTCTTTGACCGATTTCATAGATATAACGGCGTAGTACAATTAATGATCATAGTAGATGATCTACATTTTTTGCTATTGTTTTAAATAGTATTTAGTTCATTCAACTTAGTAACGTAATTACTTTGCTATAAAGTAGATATAATATAGTGAACTGGATTATTAAACGTCTCATTATTTAGAGTCTGGACTCTGGAGATGTGTTTCTGTTTTATAACTTAACTAGCGACTTACACTCGCTTCGCTCGGGTTCATCCATAGCTCTGGCATGAGTGAAGCCGCGGGTTCCGCTAGTGTATTTTACATATAAACCTTCCTCTTGAATCACCCTATCTATTAAAAACTGCATCAAAATCCGTTGCGTAGTTTTAAAGATCTAAGCATATTTAGGAACAGACAGACAGCGGAAAGCTACTTTGTTTTATACTATGTAGTGATTTAAATATTAATAAGAAAAAAGATTAATCAATACAATAGCGTAATAGCAAATAAATAATAATCAATAAATATCAATACAATGCATATCAATACAATACATATCAATACAATACAAGCGAAGCGAAGTTAAATCACTAGTAAATATATGAATTTAGAATAATATTAAATTGGCATTACATTATATATTTTTGTCACGATCTTGTTAAAAAGATAAAAAAACCTCAGTAGATTTACATTTTTTTAACAATATCTATGAGAGTTTACATTACAATAATATACATATTTAATAAATATTTATAAATTAGCGTAATTTTGAGTATTTATCACTGAATTAGATCTGCACGACTTATGTATTGGATTTTTCCATAGAAACTGGTTTCTAACAGAATAACTAGTATTATTTGCTTATTTGGCTATTGAACTTCGCGAACCAAACTTTATTAGCGTGTGGGAAGTATGATGGTGTTATTTTAACTTTGCAAAAACACCTTAGAATGCTGTGGCCTGTGAGGATATACCTCCTACCTACCTAATCACTACATAGTATAAAACAAAGTCGCTTTCTCTGTCCCTATATCCCTATGTACGATTTAATCTTTAAAACTACGCAACGGATTTTGATGCGGTTTTTTTTAATAGATAGAGTGATTCAAGAGGAAGGTTTATATGCATAGCTAGCGGATCCCACGGCTTTGCCTGTGCTAAATCTAGGAAAAAGCCCAAGCGAAGCGAGGGCGAGTCGCTAGTTAGTTATAAATAGTTTAATTATTCGGAGACGAGAGGTATTATTACTATTCATAATTATATTTAATTGTTATAAAATGTATGTGTATTTTCGTAATACACTAGCTACTCGCCTTCGCTTCGCTCGGAGTCGTCTCTAGATTTAGCGCTAGCCAAGCCGCGGGTTCCGATAGTAAATGTATGTCACAGACTTGACAAATTATATACCAAAACCTTTCTCGCCTCGAGAACTCTATCCATTCGTAGAAACAACGTGAAAATCAGTTTTTTTTTAGTTTATCGCGAACAGACAGAGAGACGCAGCGGAGGACTTTGTTTTACTATTTCTACGACACGCTTGGGTCATTTTGTAGTGACCTTACTTTCTGCGTCAGCGGTCGCGGGTTCGAGTCCCGGGGGACATTCATTTGTTGAATACGAACGTTTGTTCTCCTGTCATGGGTGTTTATATTTATAATATGTATATATTGAAAAGTTATATGTGTGTATTGTATCAATTATCTCTTATCCATAACAAGCCTCGTAGCTTACCACGGAACTAGATGGTGCTGTGTGCTAATGTACCAACATAATATATTTATTTATTTCATGAACCTTGGAAACGGTTCTAAAAATTTGGAACAAATTTTGTATTAAAATTACCTCCTCCTTTTTTGAAGTAGGTTAAAAATAGCTGCTTATACAGAAAGGATATAGGTAGGTTCAATAAAATTCATACATCACTCAAAAGAAATCGTTTTAAAATTAGGAACGGTTTAGATTTCGGCGGATAGATCTAATTATTTAAGCTGTTGTTAAACGTGATAAAAACTAGTGTATGCCAAACTAATATTATGTTGTTTGTACCGAGATTAGACGACTTACTTCTTTTCCTACTCTAAAATACGTTGTAAATATTCAGCACGAAAATACATACCAAATTTTACAATCTTTTATTATGAATTTTATGTAAAATCCCTAGTTAAATTAAATAATAATTATTAAATATGTTGGGACATTATTACATGCAGCGCCATCTAGTTCCGTGGTAAACTACGAAGGAAGCTTGTGTTACGGATACCAGATAGTTGATATACTATACATATATAACTTTAAATACATACATATTATAATTAATATAAGTTATATATTATGTAGTAGTAAGTAGTACTAGTATTTTAAGACATTCGTCCTTAGAGACATATTGACTTGGCCCTTTTCTTATCTTTATAATGTGAGATTTTTATTTATCTTTTACACAATTTAATAAGGTCGACTTCATAAAAAGAGGAAATAAACAGTAACGCTTTTTCTGCTTTTCCGTGACATTATCATTTTAAAGTGATATTGGAAACTAGAAATCTGAGAAGTTTTATCTACAGATAAATAAAATAGAAGTGTCTGTTCTTGATAAGAAAAAAATGCTTTTTATTACATGACATAGAATTATATATATACATATACATAGTACTAATCTATACTAATATTATAAAGCTAAAGAGTTTGTTTGTTAGGTTTAACGCGCTAATCTCAGGAACTACTGGTCTCAATTGAGAAATTCTTTTTGTGTTGGATAGTTTATCGAGGAAGGCTATAGGCTGTATTACATCACGCTACGGCCAAGATAAGCGGAGCATTAATAAAAAATGTTGCAAAAACGGGAGAAAAATATTTCTTTTGATTTCAGCTTTTAGAACGCGAGCGGAACCGCGGGAAAGTCCAATTATAAATAAAATGTTGTTTTTACTGTGGTTAAAAAAAGACGTGTCTTTCTGGTTAATCTCTAAAACGGCTTGACTGATTTTGATGGTACTTTTACTGGTGTATAGGTGATTACGTAGGTACTTATGACAAGTAACTTATGCTACTTTTATTTAAAAAACAAACGGGTAAAAATGTACCTAATACCCGAGCACAGAGAAAGTGAGTCGAAACATCCAGACAGGCAGACGCGGCGAAGAACTTCTTTATATATTAGATATGTAATGATGTAGATCATCATTGTGATCTCATCAAAATGAAAACAAAAATCACTCATCAAAATGAAAACAAAAAAAAGAGAAAATAACAACATCTGTTGTGTATTAATATGGTAACTGTAACAAACCGTGACTTAGGAATTAACGTATTTACAGACCGACAGGAAAATATTTTCGACGAAACGTTTGGCTCAGCTGGTAGTGACCCTACATTCTGCGCCAGCGGTAGCGGGTTCGAGTCCCGCTGGGGACATTCATTTGTTGAGTACGAATGTTTGTACTACAGTAATGGTTGTTTATATTTATAATATGTATGTATTTAAAATGTATATATGTATATCAACTATGTGGTATGCGTAACACAAGCCTCGTAGCTTACCACGGAACTAGATGGTGCTGTTGTAATAATATCCCAACATATTTATATTTAGTTATTTATCTGTCTTATATTATGTAAAGATAAGTAAGTAGGTATTCGTCTAACGTAACTGTTGTCTGCCGTACGCTATCACGATAAGAACACCTTTCTGAATGAAAATCAAGTGTAAACTGCAATATTATGTAAATATTTTTTACTGTGTACAATTTGCATATTTGCAAAGAATTTAAAATGATAACAATCATTTTAATGTTTATTGTAAAAACTTATGTACAATTTTAAAATTATTAATACACTAGTGTGTACCCCCTTTTGTATAAGTTTTTTAAAAAGTTAGATTTTTTATTTTTTTTTTACGAAATTCATCCGTATAATTTAGCCAATACACAACTGAGGTAGTTAATTTTTAATTATCTATGCAAGCAGACAGACAGCTGTTTGACTATTTGTTCCGAATAATCTCCTAAACTACTGTACTGATTTTAATACTTAGTACTTTTTTGGCAGATGAAATTATTTTAGAAAGCCAATCAAAGTTCCGCTTATAAAAATTAAAACGAGACGAACACGAGTGAAGTGAGGGTAAGTTGCTAGTATTGTTACATAATAACATGTTATGCGGAAAATTTAAAGGATATAAAATAATTTAAAATACAAAATCCTTATAATAATTTTACCGTAACTTATAATATTTAATAATTATTTACTCTAATGGTTGTTAAATTATCTTAAAAAGTTGTAAACCAGTTACATACTAACTTTTCAAATTTTAAACTGAAATAAGTTGTAATTTGTAGGAAAATGAATATTCTAAAATATTTTCATTCCATACGAGTACTTATGAGTACTAGATGAAGTAATTCGTAAAACCCTGTTATTGCATTGTTTAAGGAAAATCATTTCAAAAGTGTGCAATTTTTTTAATTACGTAATGGCAGGAAGTTGCGACACGTATTTTCCTCTGGAAAGAGCCTAAGATGATTCGAGTTTGGAGTGTAACATATAAATTTTTTATTTAATAGATCGAATTTTATTGTGATTAAAAATACTTCACATAAAAATGGTAAGGAAAATAAGCCAATCTTTTATGATTTGATTTTAATATTTAATATTTTTATTTTTACTAAGTAAATGTTTTATTTATTATTTAAATTAATGACAAAATATATTAAAGCGTTCGTAGTTTAAAGCCTGTACTGTCCTTTGAATGTGCATTATAGTAAAATTAATATCACAAAATTATCACGTATGTGAAGCCGTCAGCACGAAAATGGCCTAACTCACATTTTTTAATATACCTATTAAATATAGCTAGTATTAGTTTTTTTTTCTCATTACTTATGACAAAAAACATAATATGATTATTTTTTTTTTTGACATTGACGAGACTTTGCTGTACAAAGAATGTGAAAAATAATTTAAACGTTTTTTCTAATTTATAAAGAAAAAAAATCTCTAAAAATCTTAAAAAATTTAAATGAATGTTTTACTTTTTTCCCTTCAACGACATTATTTTATAATTTTGTCTTCCTCAAGACTTTGAAGAATTATATTTTTGTTTTGAAATAAAATTCTAATGTTCCGACAAAATGAATTTATGAATTGTAAAACTAATATGTGTAAAATAAATAATTATAAAAAACATAATATGTCCAACTGTATAATTTTTATATTTAGACTCTCAATCATAAAAAAATCCCGATAGTTTTTGTAGCTTGTAAAAGTGCAAGAGCAGGCAAGTTATTATTTTTCTCGCATTCCGAATATTTTAAGAACTAATATGGCACCGAATACCATCCCACCTTCTTTATTTGAACTTGTAATGCATTGTAATTAAAAAATCATGAGAACAAACAATGTGTTCTTAAAGTTGAATGAACTAAACGCCTTGCGCGGAAGTGCCAAATCAATGTTGAAAGAACGTCGCGGCAAATCCTTAGTATTAGGTAATATCTGCCCAGTAATTTTAAGTCTAGTTTAGTGTCTAGAAATTCGCGCATGCGCTCTGCTGATGAAAAAAATCCATTTTACCGGAACTTCATTCATCAAAAAAGATTTTATTATAGTTACTAGGAAAAAATATCGAATGATCTACATTAAATAGCACACTCGGCTGAACAATCAGCGGATGTGCGACGTTACGAACCCTTTTTGCCTGGCGAATGTGTGACGTAACCGGTCCTAACCAAACTTCCCCTTTCATCCACAACTAAATGTATACACGCAAGTATACGGCCGACCGGTAAAACAACCATTATACGGAAGCCAGACACGTGCTAAACGCATTGCGTTCTGGACTCGTAGACATCACTAGCAAATTCAAGGTGCCGGTTATTTTAGATTTCCGTTCGCACCAGATTTACGGAATACGTCTACCATTACATAACAATCGATTCACTTACCATGTCGTTGTTCTCGACGATCCAATTGATCGAGCATATTTGGTAGACGAGGTACGCCCGAACCAACTCGCTGGTTTTCTTCGATTTGAAGGCATCCTTGGGGCTGTTGAAGGATAGGTCAAGATCGTCCCGAGATGGCGGCGGCGTGGAGAGTACACGGACTCCCCTGGGCGCGTTCAAAGCTAACCGACGTACCAAAGCCATTTTTGCGCGTGTCACGAACACACGCGTCGAGCCACCGCCGTCAACTGACAGTTCGACACTGAACTGAAGTACCGCTCGATATCTACTGAGAGTGCGCACAAAATCCCAATTATAAAACCCACGGAGGTGTGTCTTTAGATCGAAGCGCTATTGGTCGGTTTGTCACAGTTTTCTTGCTAACGTCACTTACATCATGATATTGAGTCGATGATAAGACGTTATTGCATTTATACAGTATACATTGATTTTTGATGTTCTTCATTGTTGTTTAGTGGTGAGTTGGGCCAGCAATGTAAGCGTGTACGCTAGTGCAGTTGTTACGTAACGAATCTAACAGATCCTTGACTCAGACACTTAGTTTATTAATCATGGTAGGTCAAGGGAGTAGTTTTGGAAAACTGTGAACGAGAAAACAAAATTGTGTTAAGATTTTTTGAAAATTTAATTTAATTGTTTATTATTTACCTTATTTACATAACTTATATTATATAATATAATAAAAAGGACTATGAACACATATACTTGTAATTTAGTACCCAATTATAAAGAAAAAATAATAATAAATAAATATTGAAATAAAAAAATGTAATCTACTTAATCCAAGGCTTTTTTTGTTTTACTTTAGAGTGAGACAAGTGGCAATGATGTTGAAAATGCGCACATGACATTATCAGAGGTGCGAAACCCGAGGTTTTAACCCAATAGACGACGCAATTGGCGCAGTTTGTAGTGACTTTCTTGGGCCAGCGGTTGCAGGTTCGAGTCCCGCCGGATGTTTGTACTCCAGTCATGGGTGTTTATATTTATAATATGTATGTATTTAAACTTAAAATGTAGTATATCAACTATCTGGTATCCGTAACACAAGCTTCTTTCGTAGCTTACCACGGAACTAGATGGTGATGTGTGTAACAATTTCCAAATATTTATTTATTATAATATTGATTCACTTGGTATCTCGAGCAAGTGTAGTACCTACCTCTCCAACGGTCTTTGGTTGGTATATGGCTTAATTAATTTTCAGTATACTCTATTAGATTTCTACTGATAAATAAAATGGAATTTACCGTTTGTATTATAAAAATAAGAGCTTATACTTATAAGAAATACCCAATTTTAAAATTATTTGTCTGTCCGTTTGTTCCTGCTGATCCCCGAATCGACGTAAACAAATTTTGATGCAACTTTCACTGTTAGACAGTTGAACGAACTCGAGCGAAGCGAGGTTGAATCGCTAGTTTTATAATATAAAAAACTAATAAAAAATATTATAGTAAACGGTTTTCATTATATAGTTTATCTTCTTTTTATGTTGAGGAGTAAGAAGTGTTGATCTGAATAAATATTCCATCACGAGACGTTACTCTGCATTCTTAGAAGTGAAGAAGATATGCATAGTAATGCAAAGTACAAGTCAATAACAACTTGTACCTACTGGGAAATAAGCAATATTCGTTTTAGTAACAGGAAGTAACGTAATAGATATTATTAAAATAATCAAGTATCTGATATTTAAAAAAGTATATAAATAAAATTATATCGAGACATAAGACACAGCACTATAAAGTTCCATGGTAAAGTAAGAGTATTGTGTTATGGATACCAGTTAATATACTACACATAATAAATATCCTTAAATAAATAGGTACATATATATGTATACGAACACAAACTCTCATGGAGTACAAACATTGTTGTTGGTCATCACACGAATAAATGCCCCCAACAGAAATCAAAGTCGCGACCGCTGGCACAGCAAGTAGGATTTATTTTATTTTATTTATTTATGGTTTACCAGCAGTTTAACAATTAATACATTCAATTACTGCAAAAAGAACTACTAACAATTGTAAATTGTAAAACTATTTGAAGGTAACATACATGCAGTATTGTATGTATGTCAACTCTGTTCCCACATCACTATCACTACATAGTATAAAACAAAGTCGCTTTCTCTGTCCCTATATCCCTTTGTACGCTTAAATCTTTAAAACTACGCAACGGATTTTGATGCGGTTTTTTTAATAGATAGAGTGATTCAAGAGGAAGGTTTATATGCATAACTAGCGGATCCCGCGGCTTTGCCTGTGCTAAATCTAGGAAAAAGCCCAAGCGAAGCGAGGGCGAGTCGCTAGTATGTACTAAACGGCTTTACCCATTTTAATGATGCATATACAAGTATGTCGTGATATCGCGAGTATTAAAACTTGTAAGGTATACAAATATTATTAAGAATAAAATAAAAAACATCTAAATTGGTAGAGTGCGGTATCTAAAGAGTATGTGCTTCGGCACAAGAGTTCCATACATTAAGTTTTCTAAATTGTAGAGAACGCGGTATTTACTAATAGCACACTAATAGGACTTTTTCGTGATGAAGATTGTTATAAATCATTCGAAACAAAACAAAATAAATATTCTAACTACAACACAATCAGTTTAGTTATTATAAAATTGGACATCCTTTTATTTTTTTTTTTTTTAAATATTTGTTTTTTTCTAAAAAAAGGTTCCATTGCCCAAAATATTGAAAACCGCTGGCTTAAGTCATTAAAGACAAACGTGCCTGTAAAAATACAAATTTGTATCTAATTTAGTACATAGTAACCACATTATATAAGCATCACAAGATTTTTAACCTTGAAACTGCTTCATTACTTTGTGAGGACAATAGCTCTTTCATAAACCATAAAAGTTAAAATTTTGCATATATCAATACTGTTTATATATACACGCAAAAATCTATCTTAAATTGATTATAAATAAGAAACGATATTGCGTGAAACTAAAAGGTGATTGGGATGCTATTTACTTGGCTGTCTGTACAAAAGTCACTTCTAAAGATGAATAATTCAAACAGTTATGAGGCATTCAGTTTAAACGTGTTCAGATTAGTTATCAGTTCTGTATATTATTTGAGTTTAGGTCTTAATATTAGTCACATTTTAGACTAGAAATATAAATATTATTAAATAAATAAATATGTTGGGACATTATTACACTCAGAGCCATCTAGTTCCGTGGTAAGCTACGAAGGAAGCTTGTGTTACGGATACCAGATAGTTCATAAATCATAACTACATAAATAAGTTTAAATATATACATATTGTAAGTATAAACACCCATGACTGGAGTACAAATATTCGAGTTTAACAAACGGGACTCGAACTCGCGACCGCTGGCGCAAGAAAGTAGGGTCACTTCAAACTGCGCCAAGCCTGTCGTCATATGCTATGCTAGGCTTATGACCTAAAACTGAAAAGCCTAACAATACCTTTTTACGAAATTAATATAACTTAAAAATAGAAGTGTCATCGTGACTGGAAAATTGTAACATTTGTCATACTTAAGTACTAAATGCTTACTAATATTATAAATACGAAAGTAACTCTGTCTGTCTGTCTGTCTGACGCGCCTTCACGCCAAAACTACTGAACCGATTAAAATGAAATTTCGTACACAGATAGCCTTCGCTTGGGCTTTTTCCTAGATTTACAGGCAAAGCCGCGGGATCCGCTAGTTATGCATATAAACCTTCCTCTTGAATCACTCTATCTATTAAAAAAAATCGCATCAAAATCCGTTACGTAGTTTTAAAGATTTAAGCGTACAAAGGGATATAGGGACAGAGAAAGCGACTTTGTTTTATACTATGTAGTGATGTCTACTTTTCAAGGCGAAAAAAGGGCTGTAAGGGGTTGATATAGAAGATAAAAATGCTTTCGGGTTGTCCGCAGGGACATTACGGTCGAGTGCGCGAGCGATCCCGTAACGTCCCATTGCACTCCGGCGAAGGGTTCCGCTGGAGGTTTTAGTGAGTAGGAGTTTCATAGTCCCCACCAGTTGACGGACCGGTGGGACCGATAGCAAAAAAAAGGAGATAAAAGTACGTTCACCTTGTCGGGAGGAGGGGGGAGGTGTTGGGGGTGGCCTTGCTGAGTCTGGTTCTAGTAGCTTTAGTAATGGCTAGTTTTCTTTACAGGATAACTTTTTCAAGGGAATAGTGATGGGAAGAAGCCAATAGAAATGAACATCTCTGAAACGGATGGACAGATAGCTAATATTATATCGTTATAACACTAAAGAGTAACTCAGGATACTTTTTTTATACCAAAGTATACTTCAGTAGACTTACTGCTGTAGAATACAGTAAACTAATCGAATTTTAGTAACTGGAAAAAAAGTTACATGGAAGTTGGGGCATTAAGTTAGTACCTTACATTATCATATTAATTATACCATTAATTAGTAAGGATTTAATAATTCACTGAAAGCGGTTTTACGTCATAGGTAAGTTATTGATCCGAGTTAGGTTAGGTATTGGATTTCCCCCAAAAGGGTTCCCTCAATGCAATTTTAAGGTAACTATTACGCTGCTATTTGGCTTTCAGTTGTTAAAGTAAGACAATTAAGTTACTTTGTTTACTTTTTCATTATTTTTATTTCTATTAAAATATTAATGTACTAGAAAGTAGTAAGATTTTAAAAAGGATGCCTACAGGAAAGTATCTTGATCATAAAATATATAAATAAATAAATATGTTAGGACATTCTTACAACAACGCCATCCGTGGTAGGGTACGATGCTTGTGTTACGGATACCAGATAGTTGATATAACTACTACGTATATAACTTTTAAAAACATACATATTAAAAATATAAACACCCATGACTGGAGTACAAACATTCGTGCTCAACAACTGAATGCCCCCAGCGGGTCTCGAACCCGCGACCGCAGGCGCAGAAAGCAGTGTCACTACCAACTGAGTCGAACGAGTCGTCGATCTTAATGCATCTGCTATTAATAATAACTTTTATATCTATACTTAAAAAACGCAACTCGCAAGTAGCAACTAGTAGGTAAGCAACGTACGCCAGCGATGCGATGATAAGTTCCTAAAATATTTTTTAAATATGTTAATTAATTCATATTTTAATCATATTATTGACAAAGATGATTTTTTAAACTAAAACGTGTATTTATTTTAAGAATTAGGCTTTATAAAATCATATTGTCAAGTAAGTGCACTGTTATATATAAAATTTCGTGCCTTAGTCGTTAGTCAGAGATCTCTTACTGGGCAAGCAGGCAGCCATATAAGCCGAATGATGCATAGCAATAATTGAAATCATTTATAAAATTTGTGTCTAAACAGTTAACAGTTAAGAAGTTATCTGGAGACTATACTAGATGGACAATCATGCACTAAGCGTTATAAAAAATCACTGTTATCAGAAGTGAACTAACACGTAATTTAATAAGAGTTCTAATTCAGCTTTGGAATATTTGACCGACAAACATACAAACTAACAAACATTACAAACTATAGACATACTTTTAATTGCAAATACTTATTAATTATATTCCTCATTATTTAATATAGGGAAAGCCACTTGTAAGTGGCTTTACGTAGGTATACGCCAAATACGTTTGATTCGCCGAGTCATCCGAGAGTATAAATTCCACTTTTATCCTACTGGCATTTGTTTTCACAGCATTAATAAGGCAAATGACATTTAAAATTACCACCACATATATGATACTAGCGATTCACCCTCGCTTCGCACGGGTTCGTCAGTAGCTTTATAAAATTATAGCCTGTGTTATTCTGATGTTTGTTTTATATAAATTACTAGCATTTCCCGCGGCTTCGCACGCGTTCTAAAGACCGGAAACCAAATTCTTTCTGAGTTGCGCGATACGGTACCTCGCAAAACTAAAGCCCCCCATTACCGTTTTTGCAACATTTTTCATTGATGCTCCGCTTTTATTAATCGTAGCGTGATGTAATATATCCACGAAATAGTATATTATTTATATTCATCTGCTCTGTGAATATATCCTATAGCCTTCTTCGATAAACGGACTATCCAACACAAAAAGAATTTTTCAGGTTGAACCAGTAGTTTCTGAGATTAGCGCGTTCAACCAAACAAACAAACTCTTCAGCTTTATAATATTAGTAGACTATAATAGGTAAGTATTGTTATTGCGTTTTTATATCTAGGAAAAATAAAGAGATATTATTTTAACATGCATATTAATTTTGTTTTATTATTTTATTATTATTATGTGGAAGGCAATGTCGCCAGTGGTCATTTTCGTAGCTATCGGAGGGCTAGGTTGTGTAGTGCTGAGTGCACCTTATGCTTATGTGACTCCCCTGTGACCCCTGTGACTCTTACCGGCAAACTCCTATTAAATTTGCTAGTTTACTACTATCGAAATGTAAATAAAATAGCTTTAACAGGACTTTAATCATTGCAACTCGTTTTAATGGGTAAAAAGAACATCCAAAGTTCAACATTGATGAAAAAACTTCACGTATACCTATAATAATCTATACTTAATACATATTATAAAGCTGAAGAGTTTGTTTGGTTGAACGCGCTAATCTCAGAAACTACTGGTCCGAATTGAAAAATTCTTTTTGTGTTATATTACATCACGCTACGATCAATAGGATCGGTACATCAATGAAAAATGTTGCAAAAACGGGAGAAAAATATGTCTATTGATTTTCAGCCTTTAGAACGCGAGCGGAGCCGCGGGAAAATCTAGTAATGCGAATATATATTTCGTACTGTAGAGTGATTTTACCTCATTAAAATTGGCGTATGACGAAATTATCCTTTAGGGATAAAAGTAAATCCGTGTTGCTGACTGCCAAGTTTGAGGTTTAATATAAGTTTTAGGGAAATAACGTTTGTTGGTTCGATTTTCTGTCCATTATGTGGGATGAATGTCTCGTTTGGTCTCACGTAGGATAAATAGATGATTATTGTATAATGTATAGCAATATTGTATCAAATTTTATTTTAAAAGAGCAATTTTTAAGCTTCTCACAGACTTTTCAACTTCCTCACAGACTTACATACTGACATTTAATTTTCTATATTTTGATAATGTAAAAAGTGACAATTCAAAAGTGCTTGTAAAAATCTATTTAAGTAAAGTATATTTTGATTTGATTTGTCTTTGCACCGGGGCCTTGTCCACCTAACTACCACCACTGACAATGGTAACGCGTTATCTTGGTAAACTGAGTAAAGAGTTTATATCAGTCATTGTAAATCATTTGTAACATGATTACTATGCTTTACGGTTAAAACCTCGGTAGGCAACGTGCATGTCTACCTAGCAGTTAAAAAGTAGATGATTACAATTTAAGTTTTAAAATTTTAAGTCTTATTTTTTTATTTCTTTCTGTTTCATTTATTTCTTATTTTTTGTTCACAACTAAGATGTTGTTCTCTTTTTTTATTTTTTTAATGACCCTGGAATGGTTAACTGGAGGAATAGTCCTTTTTTACAGCCATGCTCCTGCTCAACACCCTAGGCCCTAGGGAACTACTGAAAATCAGCGTTGTCTGAGACTCTGGCCTCAGCAGCATCAGCTGAGTTATTACCCTTTGCCATTGATTTATTTAATCCGACTTATGTTCTTATATGTTCACTTTTTTTACTGTTCTTCATGGCAATAAACGGTTTTATTATTATACATATATTAAAAGAACTCGCTCACTCTGAAATTTGGCATGGACGTAGTTCGTAGACACGTCCACTAAGAAAGGATATTGCGAAGCCAGATTGAAGTCTTAAGGATTCTCGCAAGTTTGTATGAAAGTCCTTCATTTTTAATGTTATAAATATTAAATGTGACAGGGAGCATCTAGGGAGTCGCTAGTATTATATGTATATGTTACAGTTAAAACTCGTTTTTAATTAGAACGCGTTTTCCCTAGTCAGAACTAGTTTTTACTAAATGCCCATATAGATTTTACAGAAAAATAAACGTTTATCCTCTATACGCACCTAAAATATAATAAAACTTTGGTTTATTCTCATACATGTACCAAAATTTCTAACCCATAATCTCTTTGAACACTTTACTAAATTCGATATTAACCCATTGAACTGTAGCGTATTGCACTCAATAATGTTCTCCGACCGTTTCCGGCCATCGCGGCCAATCTCATTGAGACTGGCCAACTGCGCAGGAGATATTATAGTGCACAAGTGTACGCGCAGACACAAGTGCACTCTCTATTCCTATCACTCTCATACTCCGGTGGGACGACATGAGACACGACCAGTGAGAGCTAAGGCGCAGGACCGACGGCTTTACGTGCTCTCCGAGGCACGGGGGTGACTCACCGCCAACTTCCCAACTTCTTACTTCGGGCTTACTGAGACTTATTAAACAGAAAGACTCAATAACTAAACTTGGCCTGACCCGGGACTCGAATCCAGGACCTAATGATGTATGGCCGTACATGCTAGCCACTACACCACTGAGGCAGTCCAATAGTTTTTTTAGGGTCCAATAGGATTTTATAATAGACTAGCGACTCGCCCTCGCTTCGCTCGGGCTCTTCCCTAGATTTAGCACAGGCAAAGCCGCGGGATCGCCTAGTTATGCATATAAACCTTCCTCTTGAATCACTCTATCTATTGGAAAAAACCGCATCAAAATCCGTTGCGTAGTTTTAAAGATTTAAGCGCACATAGGGATATAGGGATATAGGGACAGAAAAGGCGACTTTGTTTTATACTATGTAGTGAAACACATTGAATCGGTGAATAGCATCTTTTCTTATACTAATATCATATTTAAAATAATATATAGTTGACTAATATAAACCGACCACTAAAAAAAGGCACCTAAATGTTATTCAAAACGCCGTAAAGAATGGCCAAGTTGAAGTGGTCTCCACTATGCATGGTAAATCAAACACATCTAAATATCTTACAAATACATATAGTAACTTAATTAATATTTACAAATTTTATTCTCTTTTTCCATACATTTATTGATATTGTTTCCATCTTGTTTACTCCATTACAATTTTTCATACATCCACATTACAAATATGTATTGCTATATAAGGCCAAGCATTTTTGAACATTTTGGATTCTAATTGAAATCTATAAAAAAAAATATTTTTTTTTCTATAAACCTAATAAATAAAAATTTCATTATTATCTATGCAAATTTCAAAATAAAAAAGTAATTGCTATATTCTTCCTGCAATAAAAAAAAATTAACAAATATAATTTTTAATTCAAACTACTAAACAGATCCAAAAGTTCAAAAATAGCGGATTTTTTAGAAAAAAAACAATATTACAATATTTAGTAGGCATATTCATTAAAACGACGTTACAACCAAAAAAGGCCACTTCTATCGATCATTTTTGTGCGTAGGCGCATAAATAATTCGTGCTTTACAATGACGTGCAAAATTAGTAATAAATAATTATTATTATTAAATGTAAAATAATTGAGAAAAAAAAACAAAAAATAGATGCAAAAGTCAAATTAATAATTGTTTAATTTTCTAATATTTTTTTGTACACTCTGTGACTCACGTGTGTACATCGACGCCATTTTATTTTAGAAAAAAAAACTGCACATGTCCGCCAAAGCAACTTACAACGCCTTTGAGATTCCACTTCGTATTATCACAATATATTTAAAAAAATAATAAACGCTCCTCAAAATGTTATACATATATATAGTATGTATAATTGAGTTGAATCAAGATGGCAGTAATGGTTTTTCTGTTAGCTAAACCAAAACCTTTATTTCTTGGCATTGAATGTATTTATTAATAAAACCACTGTTATTATTGGTTGAAAAAATAAACTCGAAAAAAAAAATATAGTTAATATATAAAAGGCCTTTTTTATAGAAGTCATTTTAATTTTAAAATTGTTTAAAAGGTTTAACAAACATAAATTATTTTTAGTCATGCATAATCTATGGCACGGTTCATTTTGAATGATATAATATTTTTCCCCTATTTTTTCAATTTACATTTAAATATGTAAGGAAAGATTCGACAATGAATGCATACATAACAACAAACGGGGGCCATTTTTAATTACTTCATGATACAACCATCTTGATTCAACTTTGTATATTTAAAAAAATAAGCTACCATCGTTACATTTCCAGAACATTCCTATATAAAATCGAATACTTCATCGTTCACATCATTCATTTTCATTCACTCACTACGAGCGTATATACATTTGCGATCCCACGATCCTGTACAAAAATAAAGGACACACACATTTACCGAACAACTATTTTTCATATTATATAATTATATTTTATATACAATGGCTAAAAGTCTCTAATTTAACGTATTGGTGTTACCGTTTTATCATCACTAATATTACTCTCCATTTAAATCTAAAGTATAAAAATTTTCATTCAATTTCCAACATACAGTTACTGAGCGTGATTAAGTGGATAAGTAAATATAATATATACGATATAAAAGCTGCAGTAAAGTTACATAATTAATAATTAAAAAACTAAACATGTCTAAGAGTTTTTACTTAAAGATTAAATCTTCTGAATATTTCAATATTAATGAGCAAAGCGAATAAAAATATTTCTATTTTTTGCTAAATAACAAAATTAGTCCTTACTGCGCATGAGGTCACAGGTTCGATGCCATACAAAATTAAAGTGCAATTATGCATACTTAAAAACAAAATATAAAGACATGGACGTTCTTACCTATTTATTCCAATAAAGAATTATCACTAATATTACCATAGACAAAACCAATATGGCCGTCCTGGATATCTTCACTTATCAACTTACACACGCGCAGTACGAATATATTTTGCTATTAAATGAAATACGCACACGCTTACATTTAGTAATTATTGTACAGGCACAAATAATGAAAGTATGCCCTAAGCATTCTACGTTTACATATAAAATGAGCGAGGATTTCGTCCTACTTCAATTATCCATACCACTAAGACATTTGACTTTACACGGGATACGTTACACGACCAATGCCAACAAATAATTAAAAAAAAATCTGTCATCTTCAAATATATTGATGATACTTTTGCTAAATAAAAAAAAATGAAATGTCTTAAATTTGACATCAGCTGTCACTTAATGTTACAAAATGCCGCCAAAACTTATCGCCATAGAAAAAATAATATATCGTGATAATAATAATTATGTAGAACTATTATAATTAAATGTATGTATTTTATTCACAATTGTGAATAAAAAAATCTATTCCGCTAAATATAAATAAATGAAAGTTATTAAAAATGAAATTATATGAATATTTATATTAAAAAAAAATGTAAATATATTTTTTAATGTAAATCATCTATAAAAGATGTATCTTATTTACATGTCTAGTATCCAGTATATAGTCACCTCGGGGTTTTACAATAATTATAACAACCCCCCTCCATTTATCTCCACAATAAATATTATTTATTATTTTCAATGATATTTTAACATATTATTGGGTTTACATAGATTTAACAATTTTAACGTCTGCACTAAAAATATATAATTAAATGAGTCGCTAAAACGCGATACATAATCGCAATATTTTGCGTTTCTTACACACCGCAAAACGCTTAAATTTATTATAAAACCGTTTAAAACTGTTAAATATACGTAACTCTAGATCATCACATTTTTAAACTGAACGAATGAATATTTGAGTGAATGGTTTCACGCGAGAACAATAAAATAAATACAAATATGTATAAAATATCAATGATTGTATTAAAATAAACAGACATTTTCAATATGACTCTATTAGAGTAGAAGCTGCCGTTCGCAAAAAGCGAAATATCGACGAAAAATACGACAATACAGTCGAAATTTAGGTGCGAACATAAAACTATGGTGCAATAAACATTTTAATTTAACGAAAACGTTATTATTTTTATATAATACTAATATTCAATAAATAAAACTAGGTGGTTTAAATTATAATTTTCTGGCCTTCATATGTATAGAATTTAATGTTAATTTTGACGAATGACCTAATATTAGTAGGAATTCAAGCGTTCGCTTGCTAATTCTATGAGTCCGAGCCCCCGTCGAAGCACTTTCTAGGGGCTATTTGGGCAGAGAGCCCTTTTTTCACCTGCAAATAACAATAACGTATATAAGAATTTAGGTTGGAGTTATGGAAGTACGTAACGTGGTGGTGTGTGATAGTCATTGTGATGACGAGTGATAGTGATCGTACATATTCCAAGCCAGAATCATCATTTACACTAGAGCGCAGTTTAATAATATAAATAAAGTAAAATCTGTATTTTATTTCTATAGTAATAAAAACACTTTTGATAAATTTGCCGTCGCAATTTAGTAGACAAGTAAGTAAGCATTAAGACGACGACGACGAAGATTTATTGACGGGTGATAGTGGCGGTGTGATAGTGACAATGTGACACTTTGATAGAAAACGTGTGACAGTGTGATAGTGACCGTTTGAGATGCAGTAGTGACTGTGTGTAAAAAACAGTGTGACAGTGTGTCAGTGACAGAAACCGCGTAACCGTGTGATAGTGACCATGTGACAGTGTGATAGACACTGTGTGACAGTGCGATAGATAGCGTGATCGCACCTAATCCAAATCGGAGTCGTCATTGACGCTGGATCGCAGCTTGGATAGAGTGCGTCGCGTGACCATATGACAGTGTGATAGTGAACATGTGACAGTGTGATAGTGACCATGTAACAGTGTGACAGTGAGCGTGATCGCACCTAATCCGAGTCTGAGTCGTCATTGACGCTGGATCGCAGCTTGGATAGAGTGCGTCGCGTGACCATATGACAGTGTGATAGTGAACAAGTGACAGTGTGATAGTGACCATGTAACAGTGTGATAGTGAGAGTGATCGCACCTAATCCGAGTCTGAGTCGTCATTGACGCTGGATCGCAGCTTGGAGAGAGTGCGTCGCGCGGCGGGCGTGCCGTCCTCCTCGTCCGAGGAGATGACGATGCGCTGGCGGGGCTTCACGCCGGTAGCGCCGCGGGTCATACGGCGAGCCGGCGTCGCTGCCCCTGAGTCATCGCCGTCTGGAAGACACAAGATATGACATTAATTTTTTGTTTTTTTGGGCGCAGTTTGTAGTGACCCTACTTTCATGCGTTGCTGCCACTGAGTCATCGCCGTCTGGAGGACATAAGATAAGACATCAAGTTTTTGTTTTTTAGCGCAAATTTGTAGTGACCCTACTTTCTTGCTCCAGCGGTCGCGGGTTCGAGTCCCGCTGGGGGCATTCTTTTCTTAAACTCGAATGTTTGTACTTCAGTCATGGATGTTTATATTTATAATATGTATTTATTTAAACTTATATATGTAGTATATTAACTATCTGATATCCGTAACACAAGCTTCGTAGATTACCACGGAACTAGATGGCGCTGTGTGTAATAACGTCCCAACATATTTATTATTATTATATTTATTTTTATGTTTGTATTCCATAATGCATACTTTAAATTGTAATAGGGTATTTTACTCCATATGAAAACAAACCTAAAAATATATTATTAAGATAGCTTAGGGAAAAATTATTCGGAATGGTTTTAGTTCAAAAAATAACAAAATAAATGTGCTGTGTATTATTATTTATATTTTTGGGATTGGTGCCGGGGTCGGCCCTTGCTACGTCGACCAGTGTTGGTCCATTGTAGCTAATGTGCTGTGTAAGCAAAAATAACTACACAATTTGTTCGATTTATTCACACTAGAATTCTTGCATTCAGACACAGCACACCAATGATAAGTAATTATTTAACTCATTTTTGAATTATAAAGAATATTCAATTACATACAAATTTATAGCGCATTTGTTTACAAAGCAATCTAACGTCAGACCACAGAGTAATAAAGGCGCAAAATTTGAAAATGTTAAAATTGAAATGCATTTGTATAACACTTATCGATTGAATAAAAATTTTGGTTTTAGTGGTTTATTAGTACTACAGAATCTAATTGAGACACTTTTTAAAAATTGATAAAATACCCTATTGTGTTTGTACACATATTGCAATGCATATTACTGTCTATCCCTAACGACGATATCCTATCTTTCTGTATTAATATAAATATTATTTGTGTATCGCTCATTTCTAGAGGCCGCTATTTATATAGCGGTTAGTAAAAAATGTAATCTGAACAAACCTTCACTGTCTTTATGTTTAGCCTTAGCCTCCTTCTTGGCGAGTTTCTCCTGCTCCCTCTTATCCAGCTTGGCTTGTTTGAGAGCTTTGCACTTTTCTAATGTGGGTTTGCCTTCCAAACCCGCAGCCACTAATAATTCTAACATTTTCGCTACACGCTCTTTGTTTTTTGTGCAACCTAAAAGAATAAATATTAAAATAAGAAAATGAATTGACAGTTGTTTAAAAAAAACTTAAAAACTAACCACAAACGCCTTCCAACAAACTCAAATCAAGCCTTATACCATACATTCTAATACCTATTTATTATTATTTGCTTAACTGAAACATAGTAAATGTCAAACTCAATCCATGCTGTGCATCATTCGACCTTGGCCATTCAACTCAAACGTCATAAACGTACGACCTGTGCCACACTAAAACGCCACAAACGTCAAACAATCCAAGCCGCATACCGTACGACCTTTGCCACACTCAACGTCAAACTCAATCCAAGCCGTATACCGTACGACCTTTGCCACACTCAACGTCAAACTCAATCCAAGCCGTATACCGTAAGACCTTTGCCACACTCAACGTCAAACTTAATCCAAGCCCTATACCGTATAACCTTTGCCACTCAAACGTTACAAACGTCAAAAATCCCATCTGTCACTTCACCTTCAACGAGTTTCTTATAATCGAAGCGTATGCCGGCCGCCTTGCAGAACTTCTTCATGTCGGTGACGCCGGGCTGGCGGAGCTCGGGCGGGACGGGCGGGCGGCCGCGGCGCCCCGTGCCGCCGCCCGGCGTTACCGGCTTCGGGCTGCTGCTGTTCTTCGAGCCCTTGGGCCGCCCTGGACCTCGCTTGAGGGGCATGTCCTGGAGGAAAAATAAAAAAAATTTAAATGGTGCCAGCTGCCATTAATAATAATTGATGACATGAATGAGTGACGGTGATATGTCACAAAATTCTAATTACAAACAACTTGAGTATGAAATTTGTGAAATATATTGAATGCATGTATTCAATTATAATAGTACTTACGTTTACAGCATAAGCAAAATTAATAATAGCAACATTTTGCATATACTAATTAGTAAAATGTTATGTCGGTGTATGATTGTCACACTGAATAGTAGCTATTCTATTCCTCATCTTATAGACACAAAATATTATGTGGAGGTTAACTACTAGAAGTGTAATTTCGTCTCAACTCTAGATAAGATAACAAAACCTTATTAAACTCTCAAGTATATATTATACTTGATATACCATATTCATAATGTATGTTTCGAATTTTATTTTGAATTCTTAACCCTACCATAATAATTAAATTAAAAAACTTACATCATCACTCTCTTCTGACCCGCTTTCTTCAGATCCTGACGTATCTTCTGATGATGATGAGTCCACTGTTGTGACCTAAAGTGACACAAAGATATGATGTTATCACAAAAAAGTACAAGTCAAAACATGAAAAAAGTATAATATTATTATGATGTAAAATGTGATGTTTGGAAATAATGGGAAACCTCAATAGTTGTAAAATTGTCCCGTTGGGGGCATTCATTTGTTGAGCACGAACGTTTGTTCTCTAGTCATGGGTGTTTATAATTATAATATGTATGTATTTAAAAAAAGTTATATCTGGTATCCGTAACACAAGCATCGTAGCTTACCACGGAACTAGATGGCGCTGTTGTAAGAATGTCCTAACATATTTATTATCTACCCACCTCTGAGCACACGACCCCCGCACCAGGGGCCCTCATCTTGGAGGCCTGGAGCTTCGTCACAACGATTCTAAAGAAGTTTCACATCAAAAAAAAATTGGTCCCCCCACCTCTGAGCACACGACCCCTCATCTTGGAGGCCTGGAGCTTCGTCACAACGATTCTAAAGAAGTTTCACTTAAAAAAAAAAATTGGTCCACCCACCTCCGAGCACACGACCCCCGCACCCGGGGCCCCCCTCATCTTGGAGGCCTGGAGCTTCGCTTGGGCCGCCTTCTGCGCTGCTATGTGGGCCGCCTGCGCCGCTAGACGCTCGCGCTCCGCGTGCGCGTCGTAGTAGTTGTGCAGTACCGAGAGGGGGACCGGCACGTCGCCGAAGTACACCTCGTTGGGGATGTGCGACGAGTCGAGGCAGTCGTCGCTCCATCGCCTGAGTCGTGTAAACACGTATACATTAGGGTGTGCTAAAAGAAACCAGTTTTTTTTCCTTTTTTACCATGAAAATATCGTCTGAAGTGAAGAAAAAAATCTGGTAAATTTTGAGCCCTTAATATTAATTTTATGAGGTGACTCTCGTTCCTTTTATTTCCCATTTAAATAACATAGAATTTTTCTTTTCTTGTTTACATTTTAGTGCACTTGAACGAATGAATGTCTCGTGAAAATTTTGATTTTGGTGTATGCTTGATAAAATTTACATATTGTAGTAAATTTAACGATCTACAAAAATGGTCTGAGATGATTTTTCGCTAAGTGGACTCGTTAAGAAGGATTTATTCGAGGATGCAGACTAACCTAAATGATAAAAGATAACTTGGACTTATAATACTTGTAATACAAAAATGTGGAATGTTAAATATTATACTTTGTCCATTTTGTTAATGGTTTTTTGACAGCTCACGCCCACGAAGTTTCGTATTTAATGGTTAGCCATTAAAGTTAAAATGTCATACCCATTAATATTGTACTTCATGAACGGGCCCCTCCCCCTTATTGCTGAGCCACACATAACGATTACTACGATTGTGCCACAGATTACAAATAATCGATAGAAATCAATGCTAATATGTAAATAAGATGTAATATGTTATTTAATAAGGAACACAAAAAATGTTAGGATTTAAACCAATAAATTAAAATATTAAAGTTAGTAGTAAAGTTTTACTTTCTTCTTAGTATAAGGCATACAAATAAAACAACTAAAATAGTTTTATTAATATTAATATAATTCCTTTTATTAACATGATTCGTCAAAATCATCATTTATATTAGATTTGTCCGATGAGGAGTCTTCAGTTATATTAATTATTAACTCTTGTGTGCATAAATTATCAAAATATGCAATGTCACGGCCCGAATCACATTATGATTCTCTTAGTTCTCTCCACCACACTTGATTTTTACGATAATAATATTTATTTTGATATTAATAAATATAAAAATAAATATAATTTTATACTTAAAAAAATAAGAGAAATCGATTATTACGTCCTTTTGTCATCACTATAGCTTGTCAGTCGGTGAGCTGTCAAAAAACCATTAACAAATTAGACAAACTATAGTTTTAAAAATAATTCTCTCTCTCCCCCTCTCTCTCTCTCTCTCCGTCTCTCTCTCTGTCTCTCTCTGTCCCTATCTCTCCCTCTCCCTATCTCTCCCTCTCTCTCTCTCTCACTCACCTCCTAAACTGTATCCCCGAGAAGTCCTTCCGGAACGGGCGTATCGCGTACTGGTACCCGGGGGCGCGGGGGCGACCAATGGGGGCGGGCGCGCGGGGCGGGGGGGCGCGTGGCGGCGCGGCCGGTCGCGCTGGCGTGCCGGCCGGCTTCGGCTTGTTCGTCGAGCCCTTAGGACGACCACGCTTTTTTGGCTGCGGGTGAATATAATTTATGAATAATATGTAGAATATTAAAATTTATATTATGTGTGTATTTAAAATTTATATATGTGTGATATTGAGGACACCAGCAAATAAAATAAAAAAGTGCGTGTGTACAAAGTACACATGTCAGAAGTAAAACTTGAATTTAAAATAAGGCTAACTCTTCCCCGTCTCTGAGCGCCTGGTACTGACTTATTTTTTCGTTTCATCGAGTTTGAAATCACATCGATTCTAAAGAAGTTTCACTTCAAAAAAAGAAAATGCGTGTGTACAAAGTACACATGTCAGAAGTAAAACTTCTTTGGCAAACTAATTTTCAAATCTCGTTTATATTTATACTAAATGACCCCGTCTGAGCTCGTTAAGAGGGAGATCGCGCGAAGGTCACACCCACGAGTTAGACAGAGTTAGAAATGTCACTGACTCGCGGTGGGCGAGATCTAACTAAGGCTAACTCTTCCCCGTCTCTGAGCGCCTGGTACTATGGACTTATTTTTTCGTTTCATCGAGTTTGAAATCACAACGATTCTAAAGAAGTTTCACTTCAATAATAAAATTTATATTATGTGGGCTGGGCTGGGCTACCGCTGCCATATATATAGAATAATAAAATTTATATTATGTGTGTATTTAAAATTTACATAATATGTGTAGTATATCAACTATCTGGTATCTGTAATAAAAGCCTCGTAGTAGCCACGGAACTAGATGGCGCTGTTGTAAAAAATGTCCCAACATATTATTTATTTATTTATTTATACTATCAAAAAGCTGTGCTTTGTGAGGGCTCGCATAGTTTTCTAAAAGGTGTATTAATACGTTTTATTACAGTTGTTAATGTAAATTTTTTATCGGTTATAATATTGTATTTTTTTGACTACAGATAACACATCTAGATGTGATTTTAAATTACTATGTTAAAGCACAAATCTATAGGCGTGATAATTTTTCAAAAGTGTACCACAAAATGCTCAGGTTGTGGGATAGTCCTAAGGCTTGCTTCACTCTGCCTTTAAATAAACTAAATTTTTTAAATAAACTTTTTCTTAATTATTTTCAACAATTTCTTCCCTTTATTTTTTATTTAGTGCACTCATTGAAGTATAAAAAGAAAATATTATTGTGTTTTATTATTGTCAAAGCTTACCTCTAGACCTGGTGTTAATTTCCCTGGAGTCATGCCCGGTTTAGGACCTTCTGGACTGCTGAATGGTTTTCTGTCATCTTCACTGTATACAAACATTTTTTTTAAGTTTTAAAATACAATATAATTCTGAAATCGATCTAATATATTTAAAGACATTTTATAATGGGATAGTAATAAAGTTTCACTTTATTTAGTTGATGTGACTGTAATCATTTTAGGTACTATATAAAAAAATCCACACAAGTGCGTGTCGGACTAGCCCACCGAGGGTCCCGTACAAATATAAAAACTGAGGCTTTCAGATAGTATAAAAACTGAGGCCTTCAGATAGTTCAAATAATAATGAAATAGAAATTATTATTATTATGTTAATATTTTTTTTTCTTATTATTATTATCATGCGATCGGCTCTATGAGCCCTTAGCAGATTTGTTGAAGAGATTGAGATTAATAATGATGTTAATATTGTATATCAAAATAAGACTAGTAACGCCACGTATTGTGTATCTGTCACTTATATAATCTTGTATAACCTATTGTCATCATCATCATCATCATGAGCCCTTTTTAACATCCCACCACTGCTGTGCACAGCTCCCTCAGTACGAGGGGGATCAGGCCATAGTCCACCGCGCTGGCCTAGTGCGAGTTGGCGGACTTCACATGTCTTTCGAAAACTTGCTGGGTTCCCTCAGATATGCAGGCTTCTTCACGATGTTTTCCTTCACCGTAAGACAAGTGGTAATCATGATAGAAATGATTCGCAAATGAAAATATCAGAGGTGCGTGACCCGGATTTGAACCCGCATCACTCGATTATCCAAGCGAGCGCGTTTACGCTGGGCTACCACTGTTGACTCTATAAGAAAATTATTATCTCTCGCTTGTTCTCTAGATTTATTATAATATTTACCTTTTATCTGAAGGTGTAGCTGATGGGTCTTTCGGATGTATCTCTTTACCGGGTTCGATAAGTCCATCAGGCTTGCCTAATTCTGGGAGTAAAATTATTACATTATTAAATAATATAATAAGGGTATAAAATATACATAATATATAATAAATAAAATTGCCTAGTAAAATAGTTTTTCTTTATAACAGACACCAAAAGTAGTTTTTTTTTCGTAGGTGTGTCAAGATTCTTTTTTTTGTCTGTCCGTTGATATTTTTTTAAATTATTACTTTTATTACATTGAAAAAAATGGCAAATATAAAAATTTGATTACCTGTCGCTTTGTCCACATCACTCCGAACTGCTTGAATATCTTCTGAAAAAAATTAAAAACTAAGTAGGCACTTCTTTAGACATACGTAACATAGCCTTTTTTTCTCAACTTTTTTAAAGAGCTAAGCGTCCGCTTACGTCGGGATGCGACAGTTTTGGTTGGTTTTTTTTTCATATTTTTATGTAGGAATTGAGTTTTAAAAGGTAAAGGGATAGAAAAGCGGTCTTGGTTTAAAAAAGTATTTTAAAAATCACCTTTATTTATTTCTGCTGATTTTGCTATATCTAGTGGCTTCAGAGTTGCATCTGAAAAAAAATCAACAAATCGAAAAAGAAAACGTTAACGTCATTTCTTTTATAAAAAAAAACATGTTTTTTTTATATCATCATCATCATCATCATGATGATATAAACAAAAATTTAATTTTCCAACATAAAATCACTACATAGTATAAAACAAAGTCGCTTTCTCTGTCCCTATATCCCTATGTATGCTTAAATCTTTAAAACTACGTAACGGATTTTGATGCAGTTTTTTTAATAGATAGAGTGGTTGAAGAGGAAGGTTTATACGTATAATAACATCCATTAAATACTGTTATTTTTGAGGTTTCCGTGCGAAGCCGGAGCGGGCCGCTAGTAAAAACTAAAAATCAATTGTACATTGTGTAGAAAAATGCATCTCATAGGAAAATTATTTTTTTAACTCTGACTGTCATGCTAGTAAACAATGGCAGTAGCAACTGTCAACACAAATAACTCGCATCATGTAAACAGACCTTATGTATGTTGTAAAGTATGCACTAAACTTACCATGAGGTTTATCTATGATTGGTCGATGTGCTAAGTCGTCTGGCTTGAATATATCCGTCTTGATTTTAATCTTCGGCTGATCCAAATCACCTACCTGTTGAAATGTATGCACAATAAATCATATGTTAAATATATATTTAAAGTAAATATTGATACCTTTATGGAATAAAAATTATATAATGTTTCAATAACATTTTTATGCACCATCTAGTTCTGTGGCAAGGCTTGTGTTACGGATACCAGACAGTTGATATACTACACATATATAACTTATATACATACATATTATAATTTTAAATAGCCCATTCTGTAATCAACAAATGAATATCCCGCTAGTATTTATATATATCCTTGCAATAAATGAGTTTGGTTTTGCTATAAGTTTATCTGTTTAGACATATTTACTGAAAAATGCTTTTTTCGATAAAAAAAATTATGACTTAAAAAATTATTAGAGATTTTTCCTATCTGCTCTATTTATTATATCTTTAGCACCATCTCATGAATGTTTGTGGTACTTGCATAGTAGTGGATGGACAATGATAACCTACTTAATCAGTAGGTTATCATCATGGATTTGTGGTGGATGCTCATCACGGTCGGGCAATTGAGTTCAGACATAAAGCCAAGAAATGGAGTTTAAGGCAGCCAACCTCTATAGGCAGTGCAGTAATTCTCTAAAAGCAGAATCGAGTGGACTAAGAGAGCAATTCGACGATACGTTTGACGCAGTTTGTAGTGACCCTATTTGCTGCGCCAGCGGTCGCGGGTTCGAGTCCCGCTGGAAGCATTCATTTGTTAAACACGGATGTTTGTACTCCAGTCATGGGTGTTGATATTTACATTTATAATGTTTAAGTGGGTAAGAGTTTCACAGTCCCCAAATGAGATGAGATGATGAGATGCCACTAGTTGACAAACTAGTGTCATCTCATGAGTTTTCACCAGAAATAACAAAAAAATATGTTAGTTATATTATAAATGAAACTATCTTTTCGGATTTTAATGCTGATTTATTTGTATTTTTGGTTCCTGACGTTTCGAATGCTTTACAGCAATCATGGTCACGGGAGAGACTTTTGTGTTAGTAATACTTTATTAGTAGTTTGCTTGCTGATGAACCCCACAAACCATGCACACATAATGCATGCATTGTACACACACACACATAGTGTGATATATATTTCTGTCCATTCACCCAGAAACTACACTTTTAAAACTTGATGGAAAATAATACTTTCTTAAGTTTACGCAAATATTTGACATTATAAATGAACTATCTTTTTGATTTTGTCACAAATTTATTTAGATTTTTTGTTCCCAATGTTTTGAATGCTTTACAGCAATCATGGTGACCATGAGACAAAAAAGGAAAGATAGTTTAATTTGTAATTTGATGAAAAAGTTCACACATCTATGGGTTGATGATAAGAAATAATCATGTCTAAAACTTGACTTACCATCATTTCACTTTCGGGATGCGGTCTTTTCTGTGTATCTGTGGGTTCTAGTTTAATTTCTGGCTTAAGTTGCTTTACATCAAGGGGTTTCTGTGTGTCCAGAGGTGGTAGGAGATGTGGCTGTGGAGGCCATGCTGGTTTGTGTACTCCAACATCTCCATAACCTTGTACTGAAAAATTTTAATATACCATAACTAAAATATATATACATACAAAGTATAAAGAATTTTGATGTGTATAAAATATAAATAAAAATTATCTTAAACTGTATAACAACTTTCTCAATAATGTTTTTCTTTTTAAGAAACACTTTATTTTCAGCTACCTATTAAATGGAAGAATCCAACTTGTTAGAGGAATAACTTGTTAATTCTATTAAATATAATATTACTTTCTAGAAATCATTGTGTATAAATTTTACTATCAAAAAACTGGTATTTTCTTGAACTAGTTACTACTATGTATTACCTCTAATAAATAAACATTTCATTTGTTTACATAAATATATTCATAATATGCACTTACCCATATGTGTTTGTGCCATATGAAGTTGTGCTTGAGTAGGTTGTTGTGGCGGGAAAGTCTGATGATGCGCATAATTCTGGTGCGCAGGCGGAGCGTATGTCAAGTTTTGAGGAGCGTAACCTCCTGGGGGCGGAGGCCCGTATGCAGCGAATGCGTCCGGAGGCGGATAATGTGTGTTATACGCACCGGCGTACGGCTGATACGGTATTTGATGGCCATTGTCTACAAGAATAAATAACAACGTAAACAAAGCAAATCACAAAACAGTAAACACTTTTCCCGCGAAAAAAATTATACCTATACTTACCAATATAATTGAGCGGCAATCCATTCCCTTGGACAACGCCGTGTCCCGGCTCACCCTCCATCCGTAGCCGCTTCTGATTCATAGCCCTTTCCGCATCATAATTCATCTTGGTCACTAAAACGAGAAACCACTTTCAATTCCACATATAGCAAACACTGCATAACACATTTCTATATCTTTGTAACAACAAAATAAGCGCTATTTAATCTGATTCGTGTTAATATGACAGACGCCAACCGGACGCTAGTACTAAACACAGGTTATATGCTCGGTAAAAGCAAACATAAGCGTACCTTTGTTGGACACTGATAGTTATTGATTTTAGTTAATAGAATCACTTGGAACCTTCTTTATAACGTATTGGTTCATAATAAAGCACAATATTTAGTCAAAATAACTGTTGCATACAATATATGCACTAAATTATCTACTTTAGTGACAGTAAAATTAGAAAAAAAACACAAGTGAAGCGGAGTTCGTGTATTTTTTTCTTCTTTGACTTTTTTCTTTATGGTAATACTATACTATGTAGACTGTAGTATGTATCATTGTATGTACATTACTGTTTTGTATGCTGTGAAATGAGAATTAATATTGCATTTCTTTACATAATATGTCTTATGTGAATACTTTAAAATATTTAACAAACTTATGTTTATATATATGTTTAGAAAATTTGTCATAATGATTTTGATTGTTATTAAATTAAATACTTTGTAATTATTTTTAATCTGTGATTTAAATTTGCTTGGCGATTTATGGAAGAGATTATGTTTTTTATTAAATTATAAAGGTTTACAATAAAAGTATCTCGGGAAAAATATTAAAAATACATAAAAGTAATTTGAGGGAGTGAAAAATCTCAAGGTTTTTGTCCATCATTTTATATAATAAATAATATTATGTAGAAAAAGTATTAAGATTACATATTTTTTTAAATAATTTGATCTACTGAACTAAACTAAAGAATGATCTACATTTTTTGCATAGAAGTAAGACTATATTTTTAATAAATCTTATCGTTAACAAAACGGACATGGGGGTAATTGGAGGATGAGGATAATTTTCATTGATATTTTGTAGTTTTTGTGTTTGCATAGATTTTATTATGTTCATATCCTTATTAACACTTCGTGACAAAAGTGTCTTTCTTTGAAGTCAGAAAAGTGGTAATCATGTAAGATAAGATTCGCACATCATTATCTCGATGAGGATGTGCGAGATCTGGATTCGAACCCGCATCATTCGGTTATTCAAGCGAGCGCGTTACTGCTAGGCTTTAGAGAGTAGATAAAAGAAAACATAAAAAATACTTTCGAAGTCACAATTTTTGATACTTTTCAAATATTTTGTGAGTATTCCTTTTTATTAGTTGTTGTAAATTAATTTATACAATTAAAAATAATGTGTGTATAAAAGTCATAGATGACTATAAAAGTCTAGAAAAAGATTATGGAATATATACCTAGTCTGTCGCTTAACATTTTCTCAATTTTTAATCTGTAAAGTGTAAACACGTAAAATTATTGTGAAATAGGCATGTGTAACTCAATGACTTTTTATGAGCTGCGGTTCAGCTCATGAGTCATATGCTTGAGCCGGAGCTGCGAACCGGCTCACAGTTCAGCTCAATTGTTATTGGGTACTTTTGACTACTTATAGATCTACAGCTCAGTTATGACGCGGTTCAAACAAATGACATGTATGATGTAACTCAATTATAAAATATGTAATAAAGCAGCGTTTCGAAGTTATTATAGTGAATAGTGATATATTTTCGTTTTTACACAATTATAGGGGAATGTTAATTTCATGCATATTTATATTTATTATTATAATTTATATATAATTATTAAATGCTAAAGTGCGTTTGTTTTACTTTTTTAACGTTACTTTAATTAACGTAGGTACCATAGTTTTATATTATAATATTTATATATATTACCATAGGAGCCTGTACCACGCAAGCGAAGACGCGGGCGAAAGCTAGTTATTTATATTAAATCTTTAAAGCTAGAATTTAATATTATTTTTTAAGTATATTATTACAATACAAACTGACTACACTGACATTTAATTAAATTTAAAATGTAAAATTATTAACGATTCAAAAGTGCTTGTAAAAGTCTATTTGAATAAATTATTTTCAGTTTTAATAAATCGTATGCATAATCGTATGTCGTATGTATTAATATTACAAATATACGTAATTTATTATGGTAAGTAGCTAATATTTTGGATATTAATTGACTATTGCTAGCGCGGTTCGATATATGTAGCAATATACTCTATGCTAATAGCACAGATCACATAATACTATACTAGGTAATAGTGACTCAAGTGAGCTGTTTGGTGAGCTGTGAACCGTTTATCTGGCAACTGAGTCGCAGCTCACGGCTCAAGTTGCTGTGAGCTGAATATTTGAACCGGCTCTGAGCTGAGTTACACATCTTTATTGTGAAATGTGAATTTAAAAGCTGAGATTAATATATTATAGTCTTTTTGTTTTTCTAAACTAACATACCAGTAATATTAATAATTTTAATGGAGAATCGTTAATTAACAATTTGTTACCGATGAGTTGACGTTGTAATTCGGATGCTATTAGTTGAAATTGCTGAAACTCTTTGTGTACCGGTCACTGGTTAATGTAGAAAAGGGAAGAGTTGTAATATTTTTTTGTTTTTTACTACTAAAGCGAATAGGTAAGTTAAAATAATAAAAGAAAACCGGGTTGGAAGGAAAAAGGAAACCAATTCCCAGTTCTTCAGCTACATCTTAACTACTGATATGCCGATCTTGCTCCACTTTTTCAAAAATAGCATACATTTTATCCGTAATAGGGAGACCAGAGCGAGGTGCATTTTTGACATCAAAATTTCTGGATTGAAAACACTTAAACCAAATTTGTGCTACTCTCACAGACACTGCACTAGGTCCATGAACATCGCAATTTTTTTCGCAGCTTGCGTTGCATTTTTATCTTTTTTGTAGTAAAATTTTAAAATGTATCGAATTTCTTCATTAGATTCACTCATCTTGACAGTACGAAAAACAAATAAAAATCACACATTTTCTTAATTTGAATTTGGAATTATCTTCTTTAAAATTTAAACTTTTAATGATACCAAAACCAGCCAGATACAAATAGTATAGCCAAAGAGATTTTATTACAAGTTCATACATACTATAATGCGAAAAGACTTTTTCCCCAACCTATTATTAAGTAATTCTAACAAAAAAGTATAGTGTCTGTCTAGAATCTAGATCATTATTAAATATCTTATTTTAATTATTAAAGATTTGGAAATTTGGGAACAAGGAGATGGTTCACATCAAAAAAGTCATTACTTATTAGTTAAATTTTGATAGAAAATGCTATTTTATATTACATGAAATATATATTTTTGAGAAAGTGATTGATTCACAGTGGATAAAATAATTTAATTTTAATATGCTTTGTGTTAATTTGTTTATTGCAAACTTAAATTGTATGATTATATATTTATGAATAATTCTATAGTGTTCCTATGAATGTGAAACACAAAACCTTATTAACTTAATAATGTTAATGCTATATTTTTCAGGTAAATAAGTAAAGATGTTTAAGAACGAAATACTAGATGTGGATGTGTCACATGTACCATTAGATATATTGTAAGTATAAATTATTTGTTATAAAATTTACTTCTATTGTTTGCTACCTACTGTATTGACTTCATGTTAGGCTCAGTTGGTAGAGATCCTACATTCTGTGCCAGTGGTCAGGGGTTAGAGTCTTACAAATGTATGTACTCCAATCATGGGTATTTATATTTCTAATATGTATGTATTTAAAATTTGTATATGTGCAGTATATCAACTATTTGCTATCCATTACACAACTTTGTGCCTTACCACGGAACTAGATGTGTTGTTATAACGTCTCAACATATCTCTTTCTTCATATTCTTTCTTACAATCTTATATTTATTTACAATTATGAAATAAGAATGTGTTACTTTCCGGTATAATTTATTTTCCTTCGGGTTTTAATAATTGATTTCTCAGTTTATTGATTTTCAAGGAAAAGTTTTAGTTGAAGTTTGAAAATTTGAAGCAATTAATCTATTTGTTTACAGCAACATGCTGGATAATGTACTAGATCAAAATGTGACTCTTGGACCAATGGAGTTCGACTTTGTGCCTGTAAGTAACTACTATATTAATTATTATTGCAAATTTTAAGTATGTTTAAATATTTTTATATTCTAACACCAATGACATACTATAGCTGAAAAATTTGTTTCACTTAAAGTATTCACTATGAAAAACTTAATTTACATACAAATTTAGAGGTCTAACACAACCATTAATGGGATGGGGGGCTTAAGTGGAAGGAAGAAGATAAGATGAAGGAGTCTAGGACTGCTAAAGATGAGAGAAGTAACTACCATCCAGGCCACATTCACAAAAATATGGTCCCTAACCTCGATCTTCGCTAAATGAACAGGTGAAAATGTCTGTCTAAGACTAAGACAACAAATTGAGGTTATGCCCCAACATTCTGCTAATTTTAGACTACAAAATCACTGGGCCTTCAGATCTCTGCCTAAGACCTGTAATGCTTACTAGTTATTATTATGAGGTTAAATACTACCTCTACATGGGAATGTACTTGTTACTTTTCACTCAATGTCCAAGACTTGTTACGTGCCCCTAATTCAGTTTAAGATTGACTGTGGTGTCCATCTACGTAGGTGTCTGGCCAGCAATAAAGATGATTTTTGGTTGCATGTATAAAATTAAATAATAATATGGACAATATAGTGATAATACAGTAAAAGTGTTTCATTGATTTACACTATATTTGGATTTTGCATTATGTTTTGAAAATTCTTAAATATCTAAATATTTCTTTATTATTTTTAGGTTTCCCCCTCCGGACCACCTTCTATAAAAGAGTTTTCTTCTGATGTTAATTTTAGAGTAGAAGTAGATGGATCTAATACTCATAAGAGAAAATTTTTGGTAAGAAAATTATAGTATGTGGTTTTATTTTTTAATAAAAAAATACTTTAACTCAACTAATCTAGAGTATTTTCCATAGGTCTATGAAAAATATTTTTTATTAAAGTTTTCTAGAAAAGTTCTTAGTAAATAAATTAGTTTTAAGGACAAATTAGATAAGAAGCCTTTTTTTTATATTCAATACATTATAAATGTTAATAGTCTCAAAGTTTAATTAAAAATAAAATGTGGTCTCATGGTCTCATAAAATTTTTTTTCTGTTTCTTTACAGTATTCTCATAAACTAAACTGTCTATTTTTAAATACTGGACATAATTTCTCCATAAATTTCCAATGGGATACCACCAAAGTGCACCATCCTGTATATGTCCGAACCACTGTAGTGTTCTCTGACCCTTGTGATGCAGAAAAGAGGGTACAGACCTGCTACCAGCATTCACACGTGTCCCCTAATGATCTTAACGGTATGTAACAATGTTATTAGATTTTTAATTATATTGATTAATCACTGTTTTGTTCAGAGTACTCTTCTTAGTAAAAAATGTCAATTTCAAATGTCATACAATTTTAACAAAATTGAAGTTGGGATCAATATTTACTACAGTAAATAAAATAATAAAAAATGTTACAAATTTCTTTTGGCCTTCAAACTAAAGATATTCGTATTAAGAGTTATTTTAATAATTTTAAGTCCACTTCTAAAACATAATATGTGAAAGAGTTTTCTTTTTTTTTTAAGAGCATAATTTTTATAAGTTTTTGGGTGTTACAGCATTACCAGAAAATATCCGAAATAACGTATTGCGGTCAGGTCGCGAGCTTGGCGCGCCAGACGTGTTCTACTGTGGCTCGTCTGATACCTCCTCCTGGTACTCAGTGCTAGTGCGTTTCTCCGTGCCCTCCTCCCATGCATACCACTTTGTGTGCAGGAACAGCTGCAGTTCTGGCATCAACCGCAGACCACTCAGCATTGTCTTCACTCTTGAGAGTGCCACGTAAGTTGTCTTCTGCCCTACATCACCATGCTTCTTCCTTACCCATACCATGGCACACTACTGCATATTCGATTAACGATTTTTTAGAAGACAGTACGCCTTGGGAATGATATGATCGCCGCCAGGCTTCTCAGGTCAGAGGTTTCTTCTTTCCGAACTGGTAGTAGACTCATGACGTTCAGTAAGAAATTGTAACAATTTTTATGCTGAATAAAATATTTTGATTTGATTGTATAACCCTAACACACACCATACCACCCCACCCTAAGAGAGTGACTCATGTTTTATCTTCCAACCTCATCTCTTGTTTTCACAACCACCTTCATCTCTATATTCTTTCCCTTAAAATTCCGTGTTAGTTATAATAAGAATTATTATAACAAAATTTTTTCTTTTGGCATATTTACTGTACATTACATAGTGAACTCATTAATTAAGATTTAATTTTATAATATTTTTTTGTGGCAAGAGGGTCCAAAATAAAAAAAAAACATTGCAAGTATATTTAAAATACAATTTAGATAGCTTACAAACATGTTTCTTTTTCAGGGGCGAAGTGTATGGTCGTCAAGTTGTTGGGGTGCGAGTCTGTGGTATTCCCAAGCGAGACATGCGCACTGCAGAGTCGGCTCTGAACCAAGATCAACCAAAGAGCGGGAAACGCAAAATAAAATTTGAGTCCACGGACGTTCCCACCCCCGTAGTGAGCAGCACCACCCCCACGAGCAAACGAATCAAGCTGGAGGACAACGAGTGTGACACCCTCGTGACGATACCCGCGGTGAGGCCTAGTTTATGTTATTTATGCCGCAGTGTGTGTGTGTGTGTGCGTGTGTGTGTGTGTGTGTGTGGTATCGGTGGTGTACAGCGTGTACGTGAGTGTGCAGGTGCGTGTGTGTGTGTGGTATCGGTGGTGTACAGTGTGCGCGTGTGTGTGTGCAGGTGCGCGTGTCGGGGGCGCGCGTGGCGCTGGCGGGGCTGCGCGTGATGCGCGACATCGAGGAGGAGAAGCGCCGCGTGCTGCTGCGCGCGCGGCAGGACGTGCGCCGCGTGGACGCCAGCCTCGCCGAGCTGGCGGCCGCGGAGGACGCCGTGCGGCGCGCGCTCGCCGCCGGGGGCGACGCGTAGGGGGGCGGCGAGAGAGGACCATCGGTCGAAATACTATAATGGAGGGGGGGAGGGGGCTGGTTTATGTCTTGATAAATTAAGTAGATATTCCTAACCTTAAAATTGTTCAATGGTTATAATTGATTTTATGTCTCATCTTGTTTGTTTGCAATTGTGACATTATTTTTTTTATATTATGATAGGCAAAGGAAAGATATACTTTTTTATATGGTTTTTTTTAATGAAAGTTTTTTTTATTATCATGAGAATTTTACTTTAGAGGCAAACGTTAATCTAAAAAAAATTTCAAATTTCAAACAATATGTCATGTTAATTTTGTTGTCATTTCCATATTATGCCTTTTTGATAGCTATCAATTGAATGTTGATCTGTTTTTTTTTTAATTTTTATAAGCAGTGATTTTTAAAAAGTTATTAAACTGATTAAAAATAAGGCTTTAGTGTTAAGTATTTGAACATCTTGTAATTGTGATATTTTAAGAGTTTACAACAATATCTTAATGTTAGTTTTTTTAAATATGTTTTAAGATTATTTTTATTAAGGCTCTCATATTTGAAAAGTTAATGACAGTGATTTTCACATATTTTCATACATTATGATACACTATTTCTTCAGTGCAGTCGTTTTAGGCTTTTAGTAATAGTGAAAGTATATACTTCAATCCGCCTAATATTATATTTTTAATACTTATATTTTTCTCACATAATATTATATGTGAGAAAAACAACCAGTGCTTAAAAAGTGAAATTTTAATGCTAATATAGGTGTTACCATTTCTAGATTCATTTAAATATTTCATTGTTTTATACTGTGATGCACAGTACAGAAGTACTTTGATCGTTTAATGCTGTATCGATTTTGATATAGCTCTAATCGCAACTCACTCATAATATTTAATAATAGTTCTAGTTTTTATATGAAAAATAAAACAGTTCTACAACTAATGTTGAAAGATATTATAGTAAAATATTTTTTGCATATAATATAAGTAGGTATAACGACAGTAGCCCAGTGGTAACGCGCTCACTTGGATAAGCGAGTGATGCGGGTTCGAATCCGCGAGATCGAGAAAACGTAGCAAGTTTTCGAAAGACATGTGAAGTCCGCCAACACGCACTAGGCCAGCGCGGTGGACTATGGCCTGATCCCCCTCGTACTGAGGGAGGCACGTGAAATACAATATGAGTAGAATTAGTTTACACTATTAGCTGTTTTAGGATTATTTTTATGATTACAGTTAAAAACATTATCTATTTGATTTTCTATAAACATTCCACTTTTATTCTTTTTATCCTAGAATTTTAAGCACATCATGTTAATCACTTGGGCAGAAGTGATACAATTCACTTTTATTTTAATTTTTTAGTAGTAAATAATAAAAAATTAAAAAGTATTTTTTCGAAATTGTTCCTTCGTTGAACAGATAAAAAAAATTTTTTTATTAGTGTGTTAATTATTTAAAGCCACTAATATCATGTCTTAACCCATCGTATACCATACCCCGTCTATAGACGTGGGCCGAGGTGCAAATCAGGTAGGTGGAGGTACATGAATTGTTAAGTGATGACTTATGTGTTCGTCTTCTTTTTTTTTAAATATAAAACTAAATAGTTTAATATATCGATCTATGTAGTGTGAAGAAAGACTTTTTGGTAAAAACCTCCATGGGTTGTGTTTATGTTATAGAAAAAGAGTGGAAGGTCCACCACAGAGATCAAGATTCTCTACTATATATCATGATCATTCAAAATTATAATAAATTCAGTGCCTTAATTATTTAATACCATTGACTGTTTATAGAATAGTAATAGTACTTTACGATATATGTGCCTCTGATAAAATATGTGGCTGTAATTATTTTAAAAAAAATTTCAAAATTAAAAAAGAAAACAAATATGTAAATTAAAAAAAAACAGAATACTCTATGTATTTTTTTTAGATTGTCCTTTTGTATACAGCCACATATAGAAACGAATATACAAAGAAATTACAGCTTTATTTTATACCAATATGAACACTTAGTTTTATCAATTCTTATAAACTACATTCATATCTATAAGTTATTTTATAGTGATTACATTAACTACTCTTTACTGGATTTTTTTTTCATTTGACATTTTAATATTTTGTGGCTAATTTTGTAATGTTTTTTTTTCATTTGAGATTTTTGAATTAATGTTAATTCTTTTATTAGTGTCGAAATTATATAATTATTGGTTCTTTTTAAGAAATTTCTTTATTTTGCTCTTCCAGTGTGTAATTAAGTGCCTTAGATTAAAATAAATAATTTTCAATTTTTTATTCGTTTTTTTTCTTTTCCAGACAAAAAAAAACAATTTCCTGATGTGGCCATTAAACGATATTTTGTCCACCATTGCATAATTTATAATGAGAGTCGAAAAAATAAATATAAAAGAGGTAAAATAAATTTCCTAATAGGCTCTTTCAAATCCTTTCTTTATCATATTTTCTTCTTAAAAATTAACAGCCAGCACCTATGTTTATGACATTTGCTTTAATTTTTGAAAAAAAATAAATAAATCTATGACACTACCATGACTAATGACTTTGACATTTTTTTTGGCGGACTAACTCCGAACTCGTCTATTATATATTTATTGTAGTTCATATTTCATAACATTAAAAATCATAGATGAATTAATAAAACCATGAATAAATAAAAATAAAACTAATTTGATGTCTCAAGAACGATCTATGGACTATGGACCCTCGGAGTACGAGTGAGAATTGTTGGCTTATTCTTTAACGGCGCATAATGTTATCAAACGCAGCATTTATACGCCCGGCCATTAAAGCAAGAAATTAAGTAAGTATAAAGATATCGATTTAGAAAGTAGAATTGTTTAAAAAGATGGGAAACAAATAAAACACTATTTAAATTTTTCTTAGAATATAATATGAAATGTATAAAAAAATATTGATTATAAATTCACTATTATAAAACTTAATATAAAATAATTTATCTAATATGTACAATTAAAAATATGTAAAAATAGATTTTAGAAATTCGATAAATCCTGATATTCTGAAGAAACCTGCATAGGAGAAGTTCTCAAAAGACATATTGTGTTGATCGGTGGTTTATGGTTTTTTATTAGAGGGATAACTCAGGTTATAATAATATGTTAAAAGTATCAAAATAGTTTGTATGCATAATCTGAGATTACCATTCAACACACCCCCTTAATCTCAGATATACATCATAACACCAGACAAGTACAGAAACCCAAAAATTTTTAAAAATTAACTACAAACAAACTACCAATCATAAAACAACAATAACACACTATTTCTCAACAAAAACCAGAAACTCTTAATAACAACTAAAACTAAGAAAAACACAATACATTTAAAGGAAGAGGAGATATCAAAAATTCTGTAAAAGTTTCTCATTACAAAGTCAACGAAATGGACAAAGAAAAAGCGCAACCAACAAGCGAAGACTCAATCTTTGACAAGTCTGAAGTTTTTTCTAATGTGTTACGTAATGAAGAGAATAGTGCCCCTACTACCGAAACGTCACCATTACCAAATAAAAAAAATTCCAAACACATCTTCTCCAAAACAGTGCAATAATCCAAGATTATCAAAATTATTCAGTGTCGAATTGTCACGGATAAGTGAAATAAATAGAAACTCTTGTAACTCACAAAGGTTTACAACGGAAAAACGGATAAGTGATATAAATAGAAACTCTTGTAACTCACAAAGGTTTACAACGGAAAAACGGATAAGTGATATAAATAGAAACTCTTGTAACTCACGAAGGTTTTCAACGGAAAAACGGATAAGTGATATAAATAGAAACTCTTGTAACTCACAAAGGTTTTCAACGGAAAAACAGATTTTGCCTAATTATGAAGCCCTTGAAAAAATTGATGACCCAAAGATGAACTTAAAATTAAATTCCGTAAGAAGCTTTCAAAGCAGTAACATGTTATAGTAATCTAACATAATTTTGTATTTCTATATTAATTTTGTAATGACTCCTTTCTATCAGAAATAGATTCAAAATGTTAAAGTGTTAATAAATATTCCTATTCAGTCTTTAAGTGTCTTTTTAGTATCAAAGTTTTCATATTAGCCACATCTACCGTTTCAAGAAAAAGGACTAAAAAGTTTGCCTCAGTTAGTAGTGCGCCAGCGGTCACGGGTTCGAGTCCCGGTGGGACACGAATGTTTGTTCTCCACTGGGAGGGGTGGGTTCATGGGTGTTAGTATGTCAACTATCTGGTATCCATAACACAAGCATCGTAGCTTACCACAGAACTAGATGGCAATGTTATAAAAATGTCCTATCATTTTAAAACAATTTGAAACCTATTCTATAATTATATTTAATTAAATTAAAATGGAATGTTTATTTAGAGTAAATAGAGCATGGTATACCTAATTCTAATAATTATAATAAAGAAATTTTGTAAATTTATATTTTTTTATAAATATGTAAATATATGTTTTAACGAACTTTGGTTTAAAATAGATGCATATGAGGCAATTATTTAATGTAAATAAGACACTGGTGTTCCCTTAAAGGCCGAAGGATGATTTTAACAAAGTTTGTAAAAACCACTTGTAGTTGTTTGTAATATCTACTTAATAAGTAGTACTTATATATATTTTATTCTCTTAAATTAAATCCTATATTTACTTATATTAAATTTATATTATTAATTAATTTGAGAATTCTTGACACTTGAAAAATATGTATATTATTTAAGCCCTTTGTATAATATATTAAAAGCATTTATTTATGAAAAACAAATATCAGTGTAAAATGTTACATCATACATCATGAAATATTATTTATTCATCATATTGTAATAAGGCGGTTGGTATAATACCAAATATTAATTCAATATAACTTAATTTTGATTCAATCATTAATCTATAAAAAAATGCCATAATCATTAATTTATGAACCTAGTTAACATTAAGATATAATAAAGTCGACCATTAGTCTTTCCACCGATGGTCCTCTCTCGCCGCCCCCGCTACGCGTCGCCCCCGGCGGCGAGCGCGCGGCGCACGGCGTCCTCCGCGGCCGCCAGCTCGGCGAGGCTGGCGTCCACGCGGCGCACGTCCTGCCGCGCGCGCAGCAGCACGCGGCGCTTCTCCTCCTCGATGTCGCGCATCACGCGCAGCCCCGCCAGCGCCACGCGGCCCCCCGACACGCGCACCTGCACACACACACGCGCACGCTGTACACCACCGATACCACACACACACACACGCACACACACACACACACTGCGGCATAAATAACATAAACTAGGCCTCACCGCGGGTATCGTCACGAGGGTGTCACACTCGCTATCCTCCAGCTTGATTCGTTTGCGCGATTGAGTGGTGCTGCTCACTGTGGGGGCGGGGGTGCTCTGGGAAAGGTTAGGGTCAGTTGGTGATGGGACAGTGGTTTCCGCTTTCAACATGTCTCGCTTAGGACAGCTACAGACTCGCACACCCACAATCCGCCTACCGTATACTTCGCCCCTGAAAAAAAAATAATGTACAATAAGGATAAACTCATTATTTTTATATTTGATAATCGGTGACCGAGCTGTGTGTGCGAGTGTGTTATACTAGACCTTGATGAGTTATGTCTAGTCTTGTGTGTTATACTAGACCTTGATGAGTTATGTCTTGTCTTGTGTGGTATACTAGACTTTGAAGTGTTATGTCTAGTCTTGTAAGTATACTAGACCTACAAGTCTTCTCTTCTTCATTTCCTGAACATTTTGGACTTTGAACTTTGAAGTAAGAAGAATGTGTTTATTAACCGAGGAACGCCTCAGGTCCATTAACATCCTTCGCGCGTCCTTAGCGCAATGCTGTGATGATGACGATTTCTCATTAACACTATATAGACAGGTATAATGTATGGGGTGGCGCTAGTGTCGAGAAAGGATGGTAGAAGACAACTTACGTGGCACTCTCAAGAGTGAAGACGAGGCTGAGTGGTCTGCGGTTGATGCCAGAACTGCAGCTATTCCTGCACACAAAGTGGTATGCGTGGGAGGAGGGCGCGCAGAAACGCACTAGCACAGAGTACCAAGAATCAGCACTAGCAGGAATGCCGCAGTAGAACACGTCAGGCACGCCCATCTCGCGGTCCGAACGCAGAACGTTGTGGCGGATATTCTCATGCACTGCTGTGTGGCAAATGAAAAAAAAGTAATAAATAAACATATTGCTACCAGTTTCCCAAGTTTACTTCGGATTGGCATAGTACATCGTCTGCTCTATCTATCTCATACTGAACATTCTTTCCTCCCTCTAACTTTTTCTACATACCTAATAGATTATTTTACAATATTTAATATGGTTCAAGCGATTACGCTTAAATAGAAAGTAGTCTATCTAGTGTGCTGTGATCTACTTTTATATATTACTGGCGACTCGCCCTCGCTTTGCTCAGGTTCGTCTCTGGGTTTAGCGTCAACGAAGCTAAGGGTTCCGCTAGTTAAATTTGTAAAACATAACTTCCTCATTTTTTTTAAGTCGGTTAAAAATAGCCAAAGTTACGCCTTATAACATTAGCTATCTGCAAGTGAAAGTCCAGTCAAAATCAGTTGTCAGCTGTTTCAGAGATTAGCCGGAACAAACAGACAGACAAACATTTTAAAAATAGCTTTTTCTATGTTAGTACCGAATATACTTTCATATGCATTTAGTGAAAAGCTATTAATTTGAAATTAAAAACAGACACTTCAATTTTATTTATATGTATAGGTGTATAGATAACAAAAATTCCATAGTATGCAAGTTGCTTACTATGGAAGTAATGCAAGTTGGCTATTACTGTTATAAATATATAAATTATATAAATAAAAATAAATTATATACCTGTCACATCGTCACATGAAGCATAGTGCTGGTAGCAGGTCTGCACCCTCTTCTCAGCATCACAAGGGTCAGAAAACACCAATGTAGTGCGGACATACACCGGGTGGAGCACCTTGGTGGTGTCCCATTCAAAATTTACAGAGAAATTTTGTTTAGAGTTTAAGAATAAGCAGTTCAATGTTTCCGAATACTGAAAATAAAGTAATCATAATGACATGGTAGCTCAGTTTTTGGTAATTAACAATAGCAACAGCTTCTACCTTTACTGAGACTAGTCATTGTAGTCATGATGATATTATAGTGTAGTATGTGCAAAGGAGAGAAACTGTGCAGTCGGTTCCTTTAGCATACTTACCAAGAACTTCTTTTTGGATTTATCAATATCAACTCTAAAACAGCTATCTCCAGGAAATTCTACCATACTCGGTGGGCCCATGGGAGATACCTAAAACAAAATAAAATAATATCAATTATTTTCTTTTTCTACAAACAATATAATGGTATTAATTAAAACAAAAATAGTAGGAGCCAATTCTAAATATTATAATTTATTATATGTATCATATTTCATATATATCATGTTGATTTGGATAATCTATATTATATAGATGCAAAGTGATATTATAATTCATTTTTATAAGCATATCTTTATCATAGCATACTAGCATTTCCAAACCAAATTTTTTCTGAGTCATGCAGTATGGTATCTCGCAGAACTAACGCCCAAACTTTTTCACAACATTTTTCATTGATGCTCTGCTTCTATTGGTCGTAGCGTTATGAAATATAGCCTATAAACTTCGTCGATAAACGCAATATCCAACACAAAAAGAATTTTTGAATTCGAACCAGTAGTTCCTGAGATTAGCACGTTCAACCAAACAAACAAACTCTTCAGCTTTATAATATTAGTATAGATTTGTGCCTTACTTATCTATATTCTTTCGTTAGCTGTGGGAAGGAAGCAATGTTAAATTTTTTGCCCAATAAATGAATGTTGTGTTATGTGTGTGTCTCAACTTGTTTGCAACCTTTTCATAATGCTGAACCAATTTTAGTGAAATTTGAAAGGAATATAGACCATATCCCATCCTTAACATGCAAGTGAAGTCCAAAAAAAATCTATACATATCTAAATATATTTTTCAAAAATAATTATTTCTTAAAATAATATAAGCCTTTATTCAGACATGATTTAATATTTTGAGTACAAAGTATACACTTCAGTCTCATGCCACTTATTCAGTGGCATTTGACTTATTCTAATAAATACTTTAATAGATTATACATATACTTATATGTATATGGTATTTAAACACACAGCCGTAACAACCTTGTTTGTTTGCCTTTCCTTGGCCATCTCCTCATTTTTCCTCTTAGTGTCTATCCTCAGTTTTGGGGTCCACTTGACTGACTCAACTGATCTGCCTTATCCATACCCCATTTTCTTTAAATTTGCAATGATATATTAAAAAAATATATATACTCACAGGCACAAAGCTCACTGGACTTAGAGAAAAATTTAAATCTAACTCTTGGATATCACCTATGCTGCTACTGTAAGTAAATATGAACAAAGTTTAGTACAAGTAAATCAATCACACTAACATAATATCTTGTTTAGTTTCAATACACATACTTAAATAAAACATCATTGTGAATTATAACATCAATATGATTTTCCTGATCTTCAGCATTGCTATACATGATTACCTGAAAAAGTAATATTATAATATATAACCTGAACTGAATACTAAAATTAAAAATTTTATAATTCTGAATAAAATAATATAATATCCTGAATAAAATGAATTAAACCTATTTAAAACTTCACAAAAATTTGGTAATTTTTGATGTTTCTATTTCATAATTTAGTTTGCAAGAAATTTTGTTGTGTAAACTATAAAAAGCATGTGGTGTATACCTGTAAAAGATTGTGCAATTAGTGCAAATAAATTCATATTACACTGTAGATGTAAGTAACATTGTAACAATTGTTCAGTTTAACATGTAAAATTAACAGATTCATCAATTTTAATCAATTATTATATTATAATTTATAATATATTAACAAAATAACATTAGTTGTCAATTTATAGGCCCACATTTAATCAAGTTCTAACTATAAATGAAAATGGAGAGAGAGTTTAGTTCATATTTCATAACTTCATTAAAAACTAACGATAAAGTTGTCAATTTAAAAAAAGTGTTTTTTCCTCAAACTTACCAACAAATTATTTCGTTAAAATTTAAAAGTTAAAGCTTCTGAATACCGTTCACATTTATGGTTTCACAGTTACATACAGCGTAAGAAATATATACATTTATTTGTCTTTTACTCTAATTTAGAGTTTTTATTAGTATTTTAATACAACACGATTGATCTTAGAGATTGTGTCCAAAATTCAACAGTGACACCTAGACATGTGTAAGTAATGCGAGTAATGCATTACGCGTAATATTACCCGAGCGAGTACTGTATCATCACTCATTACTCGACCGAACCAAACATTACTTATTACGTCAAACATGACGCGAACGTGATATTCCATCGTTCGGGTTAACTTGGCATCACTCCGTTTTACGAATTTTGAAATAGCAAAGCAATTCGAAATGTATTTATTTTAAAAAGCAATAATTAACACAAAATATATTTATAATAAAAATACAAATAGTTATAAGCAAAAAAAGTTATAATTGCTAAAAAAAATTATTTTTTAATACACCAATATTATAAGTTAGGCCAACGATATAAGGTTTTCATTACTAGGTCCTAAGCTGCGCCTGGTCTTCACAAAGGGTCATTCATATTTACAACCTTTAGCTAAACAATACAATTTTGTTTTACTTATTAATTATTTTGCAAGATGCTCAGAAATTTCGCAACTGGTGTTTGTAAAAAGAGTTTTACAATATAAGGGAATAGGGATCCTAAAGAACAAAACCAAGTCATAAAAGGTATATCGCTATTTACGTACAAATGCCGCAAGTTTAAAATAATTATTTGAGTATGACAAAATGCAAAATTGCAATATATAATAAAAATCTAAATCGTATCAAATAAAAGTCAACATTATAAAATTAATTGTATTAAAATACAATGATAACGCGTGTTATATTCCGAGATAGATCCGTAATGTCTCACGCATGGCAAGGTGGTGTTTAGAGAATTGTACTGTAGCAACACTCGACCGAACGAAACATTACGCATCACTTCAAAGTTCAAAGTTCAAACATTACTCAAGTCATTACTTTAGTTGTTGTTTTTTAAATTTATCCCCAATAGGGAAAGGCAAAGGACTATAGTCCATACAGCCTTCATTACTTTAGTCATGAGCATGACGCGAGCGCAGTGCTGTCAGATGAAAAAAATAAGATAATAGTATACCACCTGTAAAAAAGTTGTACATTTGGGAGTTTTAAATAAAAACAATAGTACACATTAAAAATATTGATTTATTGAAAATAGTGGGTCCCGCAGTTTAGCTTGCGCTAAAAGTACGAGTCTTAATCAAATATTTTATAAATTCAACTTGGTTTTTGGATTATATTGCAGATTTATTTTGATTTTTGGTTCCTGCAATTTGAATGCTTTACAGCAATCATGAACCATGATTAAAATTTATCCCTAATAGGGAAAGGCAAAGGACTGTAAGGTTTATATACTTATTACAGACAGTGAATACCCACAATTTACATAAAAAAGAATATTTAATTCCTAAAATACTATTAAAAAAGAATAATAGAATAATGTGTTCTAAACTCTTAAATCATATTTCCGTACTTTCAATTATCAAATGATGCGTAATGATTTCTCATAGATGGCGTTATTAATATTTTTATAATTTAATTTTAGTAAGTGTTAATTGTATTTTGCTAAAATATTTAATATCTATAATATACTAGCGATTTAGCGCGAGCGAAGCTGCGGGTTCCGCTACTTCTACAATATATTTTACTATGCCATGAAATGTATGCCGCTAAGTACGCAAACATGCCGCAAGTGAATAGAAATCATTTGACTAGGACTGAAATGCAAAATTGCAATCTATTCTAAAATATTCTTTACTTACATTATGAGTTAAAGTTTCGAACTTTGTGTATCTGTCTGTTCGTTTGTAGGGGGGTTATTTTCGGAAAAACTGGTCTGATCATGAAAACTCTTTCACTAACAGACAGCTACACTATTCAGGAGTGATTGTGAGAAGTGTATTATTGGCTATATTGTATTTTCAAAAATATCCCATTTTAGGGATCCCTACCTTAAATGTATCCCCAAGGTATCAAAATGCTGCATATAAAACGAAAACTGTTGACGAAATACATAATATCAAGCACTATTTTATATATTAAAATTTTATATTACAATACTTACTTATGATTACTCACAAAAAATTCTGCGATGGCACATGCCTTTATTATAACAATTTTTTTTAAATTATTAAGTTCAAATACGTGTTGAATAGTGGTGATATTGGTATCATGATATTAATCCTTATCCAATTTGTAAACTCCACTTTAAATTATTCGTATCGGATGTTTAATGAGTATAAAAATTGGTATAAAATTCTTTAAGACCAACTTTTTCAGTCGCTGACTTAACCTTATATAGGTGTATGGCTTTATAAATAAAGAATAATAAAAAAAACTTTTTCAGGCTTTTAAAAAATACTAATTCACGTATTCATAGTAAATAATAATTAATTCAAAATTAAAAATAAAAACTTTAATTATTCATTATATATTTTAATATTATAATGAACTTCATCAAGTATATATGTATAATGTATATAATACAGTGGACCCAAAGTCGCAGTCCTTAGAACGCGGTCGGAACCGCGGATACTGCTAGTATAAAAGTATGTTGTAAATTAGTTTTTGTTTCTTTTTCGACGAAAAGATAATAATAATTTATATTGGTTAACTTACGACAGTAAAATTATAAATACAATATTTAAAAAATTCTATACATAAATAATAATCTTAATCATATCAAATAAAAAGTTAACATTTTAAATTTAAAAATTAATTGTATTCAAATATAACAAAGCCGTGCCGTCCGGTCTTAGAATGTGGACGGAGCCGCGGGTACTACTAGTATACGTTGTTAGTTTTTGCTGCATACATTATTGTAAACATAGCTATATGAAAATAATTTAAGTAAATTAGGTTACGACGGTAAATTTTTAAATACAATATTTAAATATAAAAAGTAATAAAAATATAACAATAATCTTACTCACAAAAAGTTAACATTTTAGTTTTAAATTAAAATCAATAAAAACGTGTGTGATATTCATCATATTATTACATGAGATAGATCAGTACTACTATTATGACAGTACGCGGGTAATATTACCTCTTCGTATCACGCATGGCAAGTAATGTTTCGAGTAATGAAGTGATGTGATATTACTCGGTGCGTAATGTAATGCCATATTTCATTACTTCATAAAGCACTGTTTTGCGCATGTCTTCACTGACACCATTCTCTTTGAAGTTTGAGTGACACAGTCAAGTCAACTGTCAAGTCCAGTCCAGTCCACAGAACAGTAATTATAGTAAATTACAATGATTACAATATATTACACATTTTAACTATACATAAAAAATAATGTAATTCACACAGCGCCAAGGAACATTTTTACTCTAGCACAGCGCTATCTAGTTCCGTGATAACAAGGAGATATTATAGTGCAGGGGCGTGCACTAGTATGTGCAACTGCTGTCCCTGTCCCTTTTCCTTGACACTCTCATACTGATACTCTGGTGAGTGCGGAGTGGTGAGATTCATTGACACGACGGGATAAGTACTTCGAGAGGCACGGGCTTGAAACAATGCCAACTAAATGACTGACTCTATTCGCCGAATGAACCAAGCACTGAGATTTTGCGCTTCCGCATGATTGGTTGCATATATAGTCCATTTATATATGTAGCAATATACTTTATGTTAGTCCGTCGTTGCACTCCGCACCGTTCAGACATCTCTTGCGTAGTTACCTGATCTATTGCGATTAATGATTATATAAATATTTGAAATTTTTTTTTTTTTCTGTGAATTATCATGCAATCAGTCGCTAGACTATGAGCAGATTTGATGAAGGAAGGATGTCATGGAGAGAAGTATTTCTAGTGAATACTTTCTATACTGTCATTATGAGCACACATCAGTTATGTGCCTCCTTTTTAATCTTCGTATGCTCTCTGGAATAGTTAGCTGTAAAGCTAGCGGGTTGGGATGTTTACTTAGTCTAGCCTTATATTTGGAACTGTAGAGCTTAATTTCCTCCTTAACAGTAGCTACTCCAAGATGTTCATGGAGTTCTGTGATTTTTATAAACCACGGAGAGTTGGATATCTGTTTTAGGATATAGTTCTGAGCCCTTTGAATAATACTATAGTTGGTGTCACATGCTGATCCCCAGAGTTGGATACCATACGTCCATATAGGTTTCAGTATTGTTTGGTATATAAGTAATTTATTGTCTATTGACAGTTTAGAGTTTCTTCCTAGAAGCCAATTGAGATCTCTATATTTAAAGTTTAATTCATCTCGCTTAGTTTGCAGGTGTTTCTTCCAAGTAAGTTTTTGGTCTAGGTGCATTCCGAGATATTTGACTGAATCGTGCTGAGGTAATTGGCTGTTACGAAGAGTAACGGGTGGGCATTTCTCTCTTCGCAGACTGAAGGTCACCTGAACTGATTTCTGGACGTTAGGTCTTATGCGCCATTTAGTCAGCCATACATCTATTTTGTTTAGTGCAGATTGTAATATTGCTGAAGCTTGTATGGGACATGTACTGCAAGCTAGGACGGCAGTATCATCAGCGAAAGTTGCAACTGTCACTTGGTTGTTCTGTGGTAGGTCGTGGGTGAACAATGTATACAATACTGGGCCCAGTACTGATCCTTGTGGAACTCCTGCTAGGATGGGGTAAAAAGAGGATGTGCATTCATCTTCTTTAACTTGAAAGATCCTTTCACCGAGGTAGGATTCTATGACGGCGTAATATGGAGCAGGTAAGAGGGTTTTGATCTTTGCTAGTAGACCTTTGTGCCATACTTTATCAAATGCTTGGTGAACATCAATAAATGCAGCAGAGCAGTATTGTTTACGCTCAAAGGAAGCTGTGATTACTTTACACACTCGGTGGATTTGCTCGACTGTTCCATGGTGCTTCCGAAAGCCAAATTGGTGGTCTGGTATAATCGACTTTAGCGAGATGACTTCTAGGAGTCTTCTAAGGAATATCTTCTCGAACACTTTAGATGTTATAGGTAGGAGACTTATCGGCCTATAAGAAGTGATTTCGTGTGGCGGTTTTCCTGACTTGGGGACCATAATGATCTGGGAAACTTTCCAGAGTGCTGGAAAGTATCCAGTCCTTAGAATGCAGTTAAATAAGGTGGATAGGAAGACAAAGGCTTTTTTTGGGAGTTCTTCAAGGATCTTCTTGTCAATTAGATCAAATCCCGGAGCTTTCTTTTCACTCATCTCCTTTATGACTTGGATGATCTCTTTTGGGTTAACAGTTTTAATAGGTAGGTCTAATTGGAAATCTTGGTTTAGGACATCATTGATATCAGATTCGTCAACTAGGTAGTCTGATTCTGTTGTGAATACTTCTGATAGATGTTTCCCAAAGGCTTCGGCTTTTTCTGTTTTTGATCTTGCAAATTGGTTTCCCTGCACTCTAATTGGAGGTTTCTGTGTGTTTGGTTTATTATAGTATTTACAAGCACGATAGAGTGAATAATTAGTTGCTCTAGATGGTGACAATGACTCTAGGAACGCTTCCGACGAGGAATTATTTAATTCAGAGATAGATTCCTTGAGGTCTTTAATTGCTTTATTGAATGCTGCTTTATCTGCTGGGTGTCTACTTGTGTGCCATATTCGTCGGAGTCTCCGTTTTTCAAGTATAAGTTGCTTAATTTCGATCGGAACTGAACTTTTTCTAGGCCTTGGATTAGCAATTTCTGGAGTACATTTCCACGATGCCGATTGGATGACTGTTGTAAAGTGCTTCGTATACGTTTCTATGTCATTATAATTCATAAGGGTTTCTGGTGGTCGAAGATCCTTATGAACGACTTCTCGAAATGCTTCCCAGTCAGTTCGTTTATTGTACAATGACAATGGCCTCATCTGATACTGTATGTTGGAGCTGATGGTTAAAATAACAGGAATATGATTGGACGACCCATCCAATGTAGATGAAATTTTAAAAAATAGACGCGATAGCCCTTTCATTATAAAAAAGTCCAGAACGTCTGGTAGTTTGTTAGGGTCTGTAGGCCAATGAGTTGGTTCTGGAGTAGATATGGTGGTCAGATAGTTAGAATCTACGCATTTTTTTAATTCTCTCCCGCGAGTAGTAATAAGTCGTGATCCCCAGTGTGTGTGTTTCGAGTTCCAATCGCCTCCTGCAACAAAGCGACATCCAAGGCTCTCGAAGTAAGTGCTGAATTGTGTATCTAATATTCTGTGCTTTGGAGGACAATATACAGCCGAAATGGTAAAGTTACCATTCCTATCTGAAATTCCAACAGAGGTAGCTTGTATGTGTTCTGTACAATATTTTGGGAGTTCATAGTGCTTAATGGTGTATATAGTAAATGCAATATCCTCGTATATTTATGTGGCTGCTATTCACAAAGTGAGTTTCAGAAATAAGAAGTATGTCCAAGTAGTGCAGCTGAATAAGATTTTCAACCTCATCTTTGTTGGGGGTAAGCCCGTTGATGTTCCAAGTTGCTATTTTTAGTTCACCTATTGGGTTAGTTTGGAAACTAGCGTTGTTATGAGCTGTAGAAGTGAACTCATTTGTTGTAGGAGAATATCGATTTTTTCAGACTGCTTGATAAAAAGATTCTCAAGTGATTTATTTAAATCTGGTTGGCTGGTCTCGTTTTGGGACTTATTGTTGACTACTTCAGCATAGGATCTAGTGTCGTGTTGACTGCTTTGTCTCCGAGGCTGGGCATTGCCTTCACGGGACATATTTCTTGGCAAAGGCCAAATCTCATCTTTTACCTCATATTTGAAGGTTTTTTGTTTATTTTTTTGTAGAGGTTGTTGTGACGTTTTTCTGGCTATTATTTCTTTGTAGACTTCGCAGCCTTTATAATTGGCGGGATGGGCACCAAAGCAAAGCACGCATGTAGCTGGTGTGTTTCGATCTTTCTTTAAACAATCTGAAGTTTTGTGAGCTCCAGCACATTTAACACAACGATATGGTTTCATACAGTAGTTTTTTGTATGTCCGTACTGTTGGCATCGCTGACATTGCACTAATGAATTTCGTTTTTTTGGGTCTTCAATGCATACTGCTTGGTTGTAAATGACTTTTAGCTGTTTAACCATTTTATTATTAGGACTAGGCATCAGGTTGGCAAAAAATGTGCTTGTTGGCAATTTGTCAGGTCCATACTTGGCATTTATTATTTCTCCTGTTACTGTGTTACCAGTTTCTTCTAGGGCTTCCTTAATTAAATTGAGGGGAGTTGTATGATGTAGATTTCGTATCACTATTCTATAGCATTTGCTATCTTTTCGATTAAAAGTATGCCCTATTAGGCCTTTCTCACGAATGATTTCAATAATCTTTTTGTAGACTTCAACTTCAGCAGTTATTATTTTAAGTTGGTTTCTGTTTATTATCTTATACGTAAACTGTGATCTTTCTGCGACATTTTCCAATAATTCTGTTAGCTTATTAACATCTTCTATCCCGTACAAAATTATTGGCGGAGGCTTGCTAGGTTTTTTTGCAATCTGTTGTAGTTCTTTTTCTGGAAGTTCTTCTGTCAAGTCAACAGTTAAACCAGCAAATCTGTTGGAGGTTTTGATTTGCCTTTCGGGAGATGGAGAAGAAGATACTTTTTTCCTTTTCGGGTTCCTTATTGATGGTATTCTTTGCCAAGAAGGAGGCTGTATATTTTTTTCGCAGTAAAGGTTTACGTTTTGGTCGCTTTTACCCGAGGAGCTACAAGGGTCTTGGCTAGAACTTGGTATACTGCTTAGTGAGAGACTCCTAGGTCTCGACTCAAACAAACTTCGATGGAAAACTTGTTGAATTAGATTCTTTTTAGTTCCAGTAGCATTTACATCCACAGGAGCCTGGTCACTCACTTCCGTGGAGTCTTCGGTAGTCCATTTCACACTCTCCAGCCCGGATACTGGAGAGCGCCGGGGGTTAGCCGGGTCGCCAGACATAACGCATTCTAGATTCTTCGACATTTCCATAATAAAAAAGAGTTGGGAGGAATTTCGGTAGTACTTTCCCAAGGCACTACAGCCACTTCTTTGGAGGATATTTGAAGCCTCCTGGCTTGTGAGAGCCGTGATCAGGTTATTTGACCGCCATCTGTTGGTCGGCGGAGTTGTTGCTCGTTTAGCACCACCCAGGGGACACGTGTAGGGGTCTAGGATAAGATGGTAAATCCTACGGACGCGAGCAACATCATCCCCCAAATATTTGAAAATAACGTTTATTTTACTTTAATGTTGATTTTATTTGTATATTGATTTGATTTTATTACACACTATCACCCTCGCTTCGCTCGGGTTCGTTCCTACATTTAACAAGAGAAGAGAAAGATTTATACATAAAAACCTTCCTATTGCATCACTCTATCTATTAAAAAAACCGAATCAAAATCCGTTGCGTAGCTTTAAATTTTGCATGGTTCACTCCGTGAATAGAGTATAATCGAAAAGACTGGACCTAACTTTGCCCGACCCGGGATTCGAACCCAGGACATGATAGCCACTGCCCACTACACCACCGAGGTCTACCATAGAATCATAGATGTATAATAAAATAAAATGTTAAGTTATAATTTTATAACATGATAGGACTTACTTGCTAATAAAGGCTTGTTTATTTTATTTTGATTCGTTAAATAAAGTTTTTTTAATTGGCGGTATTAAAAATGTTAATTATTAGAAACTCGGGCTGAGTTCCTTTCGCTTTTGGTTCGTTCATAAAGAAAAACAAATCTTCCCAAGTAGAACTGAATATTTCTCAGGGGTATAAAATACCATAATATGTGCTATCCCATAATCTATCTCTGTGCAATTTAATCCAGGAACCGTGTAAGTGTTCAAACATGAAACATACATTCTATCTATTCATCTAACCATCCTCCTAAACTTTCGCATTTTGAATACTTAGTATTATTTGTTTAGCCCAGTGGTAACGCGCTTGCTGGATAACCGATTGATGCAGGTTCATATCCTGGTCTCGCACCTCTAATATCATCATATGCGAATAATTTCTAACATGATTACCACTTGTCTTACGGTGAAAGAAAACCAAACAATCTGCTATAGTCTGATTCCCCAAGTATTGAAGGGATGCCCGTGTCCAGTAGTGGAAAGTTAATTAAAAATACATTAGTTGTTTAAATATTGTTTCTTATGTATTGTCTAACTGTTCTATTTCCCTCTTCTCTTTACAGTAAAAAGTTGAATGAATAAAAAACATTCCACAACATGTCATTTAAGCTTTACCATCAAATAAAACAAAGAAATTTATTTTTAGACTATTTATTTAGTATTGAGTATTCAGTATTCAGAAGTGTGAAGTCATTCACCTACTCGCTGGTCCGATTAAATTCAAAATATAACGGGACTCAATATTCCTACTGCGCTGAGACAAGCCGAAAACAGAGTGGTGTGGAGGAAGCTAGTCAACAGATCAGTAAAAGCCTTTCAGGACAAGCACGACCTTCAGTAATGAAGCATACGACGAAGAAGAAGATTTCAGAAGTGAAGGAAAACATCATGAGGAAACCTGCATGTCTGAGAAAACCTAGCAAGTTTTCGAAAGACATGTGAAGTCCGCCAACACGCACTAGGCCAGCGCGGTGGACTATGGTTTGATCCCCCTCGTACTGAGGGAGGCCTGTACTCAGCAGTGGGACACTAAAAAGGGCTGATGATGATTTCAGAAGTAGGTCAGGTAGACCAAGTTAAATTGGATGAGCTTCAAACAGTTTTATCTTTTACGTTTCGTTACTACAAGAACTATTGCATAACAGAAAAGCAATAAATAGCGAATTAATCTTTCACCTTACGCCTATGTAGATGTAGCGAAATGGCCGAGTTTGTGAAATTAGGCCTTATAGAGTTGGGCTTGGGGCTTGTATAGTTAGAAGCGTTGCTCTACATGAGATAACTTTGTGACTGTGAGAGTCATGTAGTCTCGTCTTGGCAACATTTTTCATGAAAATGTTTTTGTTGGGATTATTTTATACATTAGGATTTCAAAGTAATACCTCAATTCTCAAACAACATTACGAAAATGAATGATGTATTGTATCAATATGTATCACACAACAACTCCGTTCGCGCTATTTTTACATTATATGAGAACTTGAGTTTCAAATAAATATTTTATATTTGAACATATGAAATTAAATAAATATTTATAATTATGTATTATCATGCTTTTATCCATGACTAGCTGACCCGTGCCCACTTCGTTGGGCATAATGTTAATAATCCTTTTTTAGTACAGGTGTTTAAATAATTTAAATTATTTTATTAATATTAAAAATTAAATTATCTATACTAATATTAAAAAAACTACTTTTTGTAACTTAAATATAAAAGTTAGACATATGCTGTCGTTGACTTTTTTGTAGGCATTTTCAAGCTCCACATCTTTTCTCTAGAACTCAAAAATATATCTTTTATAGTTAAGGCACCGTTCGTAAGAAACGCTTTCATTCGACCGTTTTTTCTCCGATTCACTTTGCAAAACGGACTATCACGTAAAAGCCTTTTTATTTTTCGGTTTTTTATATAACCTATGACATATGTATAATAATGTGGCTTTCTATTGGTGAAAGAATTTTTAAAATCAGTTCAGTAGATCCCGAGATTACCCCTTACAATTTAACAAACAGACAAACTTTACTTCTTTATAATATTAGTATAGATAACATAACATATCCGGCTCACTTAATTGGGCGTAAATTAAAATAAACTATTTTTATAATTTTCTAATAAAATAAAAGTAGCATAACTTACTCCTTATAACATTAGCTCTCTGCAAGTAAAAGTCACTTATAATTGGCCCAGTTGTTTAAGATTAGCCAGAACAGACAGACAAAAATTTAAGAAATCAATTTTTATGTACATTACCATTTTTTTCTAGCGTTTAGTGACAAGCTGTTAATTTTAAGTTAAAAACACACTTCAATTTTATTTATTTGTACTGATGTACTGAATATATAATTATTGTGGTGTAACATTTTTTTAATTTAAATATTACAATAAAATTTTATCATTCTAAAAAGGCAACTTTATCATTCTAAATTTCTATTACAATTTTGTAGAAATTTCATTTTAAAGTTACCTGGAATTTTCTTATTATTTAAGAAATCTTTAAAGTTAATAATTTAACAATTTTTTTGTCCATGTGATGAAATTTATATTAATATTTGTCTTGTATATTTTTTATCTAATATTTGTCTTGTATGAAATAAAACATAAGTTTAAAAAATTAAGTCCAAAGAAATAAATAGGTGAAGTTTTATTCATCATTCGCTAATAGATGAATAGTCAATATCTTAACACGTTCACTGTGTGTGCCCCACATATGGGGCACCACGAGGATCAGTTCATACGTGCGTGGCACATATGTGGGGCACGAACTAAAATAAATTCTATGGCATGTCAATCTGCGCACGTATGAAATTATTTTGTTTTACTTGCATACACGTGTGAACAATGAATATCATAATTATTTACCATGGAGTCCCAGTGACATTTTATATTGGTGTTGCTGGTATACGTTATGCAAAATTAGACACGAAAAGTGACAATTATTTATTTATTAATAAAAATTTTTCTACTCATTAGCACAAAATATTAATGATATTTATTATAACAAGCCAGACAAAAAGCTTTTTTACATTTCGTATCCGTTTTTTTGACTTTTTTCGGGCTTGAGCGGCAGTATTATCTTCTTCCACTAAACTTCTGCTATAGCACAAAACTCAAATAAAATTGTCCAATGCTCTGTTTACTCGGCAAATTATCGCGGCAAACTGATTTTGACAGATGACTTGTCACATAAATAAAATATTTGTGCATGCATTTCATTAAATTTAAGTATATTTACTCTCTGATTTAAGTTCAGACGTGTGTGACCCACATATGGGACATGAAGAAAATTCCTAATATCTTAATAAAAAATAATAATAATAAAATCATTACTACTTTTTTGTTTATTTCTATGATAATAAATTAATTTAAAAACAAAACCCACTATACACTTATGGGGTCAAATTATTATTTCGGCTTGCACAGTGAACGTGTTAAATCACTGGGAATTTAAAAGCATGTAACTTATATAGATTTGTATTTTATATATAAAGTAGACAATGAAAAGCAATTTGAAGATTGTATCTTAAAATATATATTTATTCAATTCAATTCAATTCTGTTGTTGATGGCTTCAAAGCGTGCCAGTTGAGCACAGATTATTTCGCCAATGTCACATAGAATGGAGAAGACACAAAAGAGATTGGTCCGTAACATAGAGTGAATAAGTTTATTTAAATTATGATAGTATAAGGGAAGTTAATCCTTATTAAACCTACAACAATATATATTTATAACAACTTCAAGTGTCCTGTCACTTTATCAATAACATTTTTTGGTGCCGGTCCAACACCAAGCACTGTAATAGAATTCGGAGCTATTTGAGTCCTTCCCGCATCTTTTATCATTGATGTAATGAGTCCTAATTTTTTAGCATTATCAGCTATTTGTTTAATTTCATCTACTGAATCTGTTTTAACTGCTACTTTAGCTTGGCCTGTCAATTGCCATATTTTTAATCCCTCTGGATCTTTTTTTAAGGCTTTAGCATATGCGCCGACTGCAGCATGACTGCATTGAGCTGCAATTTTACCTTTACCCATACCCAAATCCGTCCTCACAACCAAAACAAGTTTGTATTCAGAATCCGATGCTATCTGAAAAAAAAAAATATGATTACAATGTCAATATTATAAATTATTTTATCTGCAATATGATTCAAACTTAATATTCTCCGACTATTGCTGTATTAATAAGTTGAATCGATCACATTGAATTTCTATTTTAAGTTACGTGGGAATGCACCTTGTGGTGATGCATAAGTAATGATGATGAGACTAATATTGTGAACGAAATATATCCAAGTAAGCTAAATTACCCTTTTTGCAGCTTTAACAGTATTTGAAAACGACCCAAAATATTTAGTTAAGGCATATAAGGATATTCCAATGCATAAGCCGCATCCTAACCCGGAAAAAAATGATACATCAAACTGCATTTTTCTTTTGTCCGAAATGATTATGAATTTCAGGAACAAACTTAAAGATTAAGTTTATTTTGGTTAGAAACGCTACAGACACTATCTTAAAATTAGATTGAATACAATATATATTGAAGATAACTTTTAAATTCATAACCTAGCGCTCAACTTTGTAAGAAAGTGAAAAGGAAAACTGAAAATGTCAATTGTCATAATTGATAATTCACAACTGACATTTATGCTTTGACAGTAATTTAATAAGCTTGCCATTACATAAAATATATTTAAGTCAAATTTGCTCAAAATAAAACTTGTCTTATGGAAATAACATTGGAAATAAAAATACCTACCTACATTGTAATTATTGAAACGGTAGGTATTAAAAGACTGAAAAATGAGTTTGCGCTAAAATTGCTTGGAAAAAAATATTGTTTTATTATTAAGCTAATGTTGCTAGCACTAATATTTGATTCTTATAGCAACGAATTGTTATTTCGATTAACTTATATTTTAGTCTTGAAATTTTGAGATACATTTTTTCATAAAAATGAAGAAAACAATGAAAGATTTAGCACCCGTGGCCATCCCCCATGGCCCGCCAGTTGAGTCCACTGCAGAATATTATAAATCCTTAATGGAAACTTCGCAGATGGTCAAGTACGCAGTTCTTATAATATTATATACTGTGCTATATGATAAAGCTCATAGTAATCCAGTAGTAATGCACTTGAATATCATCACATTTTGAATATTAAGAGAAGTGGGTCCTAACCCTAGGCTTTGCCTTTGGTATTTAAATGTGTGAATTATATTCAAAATTATTTGCACATTTCTGTATTTCTCATAGAAAGTATCCAGTATGGGATGTAGCGCGTCCGACGCCGCAAGTGCTGATGGAACAGGCTCGACGAGACTTGATGGAAGCAGACGAAAAGTTGATGCTGAAGAGGAATGAAGAACGTGCAAATCGGGAAACGATGAATACTAAGTGGCAGGATCTCCGCGAGAAAGAGATGCTCTTAAAAGAGTCTTTTATTAGTTTTAATAAAGTATATTCTTATCTAATAAATTAAGGTTTCTTGCGCCAAATTTTGAATTTGATTTAAATGCCTTGAATATGGTCAACATGCTTTATGTTAACGAAACTTTAAATTTGGTGCAAGTGGCCTCGAAAAATAATAATACCTATTTTAGATTTTAAATTTATTTTTGTTCAACAGTTTATTAGGGAAAACCAAGAGAAGCGTGAACGAGCTGAGCGTAAAATGCAAGCAGACAACGAAGTGCTAGAGCGAAAGACTAGAGAGACAGAAGCGATGAGGCAGAGGGTCGCGGAGATGGAAGAAGTAAAAGCACTGATGGAGAAACAAGTGAAAGATTATACTATTTATGAGGTACATTTACTGAGTTGATATTGATTTGTAATAGTACCTATTCAAAGGAAGAATTATCAGCTACTTGGTACCTCTCTCAGTAGATAGAGCAAACCTGTGGCGCCTCATTAAGACAAGTGAAGTTCGTTGGGTTTTAGTGGGTAGTACTGGCTTATTTGAAGCTGGTGAGTCCCACATAACCACCTGGTGGTACGCGTCAATGCATTTCCCAACGATAAAAAAGGGCTGTTAAATATGTTGAAGCATTAAACGCCAATCTTGTTCATTGTATATTATTTAATTCATTGCAGGACTATCTCATGTCAGTCGTGCATAACTACCCGGAATTTAAGCAACCACTGGACGTACTCAATCGATATGAAGCATTAGGTATAGGTTTTTCTTTGATTTGATTTTAACGTTATATTATTCTACACATTTCGCATGGTAATAAGAAGTAATCCACACAAAATTAAAACACGTTCACATTTTTTTAATATACGCGTATCCAATTATGGCTTCTTTTAATTATGCCTAGGAACTGTATTTAAAAATAAAATAAAGAAGAATATAGAATATATAATAAAGAAGTCGCTCGGCAAATTTCGTCTCAGCTTATTAAGTCACTCGATATTATTTTCACTTTTATTAAATCTTATTCACTAGTAATTCCTTTTCTTCCTTTTCTATGTATATTGTTTATACAGCCGCAGCAAAAAGTACTCTCGCGGAACGACAGGAACGAGATCTGGAAATGTTGGAGAGTGCTCGTCAAGAGATAGCGGCATTGACTGAAGAGAAGAAACTCTTCATCATGGGCCTGAACAACACTCTCGCCGACCTTAGAGTGAGTTGAACTTATCTCGTTTCTTTATTCTTGTTTGTGAAGGTCTTACCAGTTGATAAAAATGTTTTTTTTATTACGATTTGAGTAGGAAATTGAATTTTATTGCTTTTTCTAAGCATTTTACTACCGAATTACCAACGATATATTGTTTAAAAAATGTAAAAGACTACTTTTCGTTAAGTGTTCTTATTTTGACAATCAAACAATAACGTTATCTTGATTTAGTTCAGCACTAATTATATACACGGTCCGTCCCTGTTTACCTTAATTTTTTTTCAATATTAACCATACGACTCTCACACTAACAAATCCACCCCAAAATATAATAGAGCTAACATAATATTTTTCAATAAAATTTAGTGGAGATACGACAAAGTTCGAAATCGGGTGATAAAATGGGAGCTGGCACTGAATCGTCTAAAAGAAACAGCAGCAAAGAAACACGTGGAGCTTTGCCATGTTCGTTCAGCAATATGGAGTCTTTATGTGAAGATCTGCAAACAGAAAGGCCTGGCGATAGACGTCAAGCCCGATGACTTTGAACAACAATTAGTTGTTATAATGCGAGCATTGTTGGAGTTGAAGAGAATTTATAGGATCGCGCAACGTAGGTCCAAGGAGAAGTGAGTTTTTTGTGGATATAGTTTTGAAAGCTTTAAGCTACACCTAAAGCTTTTTAAGAATTTGAAATTTTATTGTAGACTAGCAATACGCGCGGCTTCGCCCGCGTTCATTTTTTAATCACTACTAAACTTCATCCAATCACTCGCTGGGTTGAAAATTCTTCAAAATTACTCCAGCTTTCATATACTCCTGAGCCGCGCGGCTACCTATTTCATATATTATGTGCGGCGTGCACTCCTCCTCCTCTCCTGTTATTGTAGTTTTAGTAGGGATCCTTATTTTTTTCTTGCAATTAAAATAGCCTATATTAATTAGTGATAATGTAGCATTCAAATGGTGAAAGAAATTTTAAAATCGGTCCAGTACTTTTTGAGCCAATTCGTTACAAACATACTTACATACAAACCTTTCCTCTTTATAATATTAGTATAGACTAGCGACTCACCGCTTCCTTCAATCGGGTTCGTCAGTACGAGTATAATATTGACCATCCGTACATCCGTAGGTATTTTTTAGCCAGGAATAGTTTTCTCAGAGATGATATATTTTTCCGCAGTAGAAATAATTCTATATATTGATCGGGTTTACCAGCTATCAACAAATTCTGTCATACATCATTTTGATGGCTGAAGTTTCACCTTAATAAGTGAAAAAAGATGGTGTTAGACATTAATGAAGTAATTTATAAATAATAATTTATTTGTTTTCAGAGATGCTGAGTCAACACAGACATCTTAACGTCTCAACGAGTAATGCTAACATAATTTACATAATCGTTATATTTTTTTAAATTGACTTAATAAAATTTATTTCTATGGACAAGGGTTATTATTTAAAATTAAACGAATTTATGTAAGTAGATACTCTAACTACTAATCAAGTAATAGATTCTAAGTTTGGTAAGAAATAGAGTGGTACCTATAGTTACACGTAATACTTAAGACTGCTTTCATTTCTAATGCATCTCCAAAAAAATATGACCTGCATTTGTTAACAACACTTCGTAGTTAACAAATAAAGATCATATTTTTAATTCTTTTATCAAGAGGCGTATTTAAAAATTGACAACCCCGGCCAGTTAGCTTTACCGCCCCATTTAGTTAACTGAGCCCCATACAGTGTGTCATTTAAGAAAAAATAATTAATTATTATCCCTTTGAGTTCTGCGCTACGATTTGTCACTGTGCTGCGGTGCAAAGAAAAATGCATACCCATGGCCCTAAGGTAAATCCGCCATTGCTGTTTTATATTTACCTATATATAGTTTTTCTATCATATAAACGTCAGTCATCGCTGAAAATTTTATAAACCTCGGTAAACTGGCTAATTTGCAACAATTAACAAAAGTTTATAATTGCTTCTAATGTTTCCAATTAGTGAAGTTTCTAATAAGAAAGAGTTGAAATTTGTTCTTTCGGAATTAAGCTATGTTTACACTTGTCGATAATAATATTCCTGGGGCTTATTACCTAGATAGTGTAAGAGAGGCCCAAGCCCAGTACGTGGGACTTGGACGTGTGGCTTCAGAAATACAAATAGATCTATTAAAGTTTATATTTACTGAGTTTCGAAGTATTATGACAAGCTTTAAGCAGAAACCAGTATCTAACAAACTTAGATTAGATTTGAGAAACAGTAGAAACTGTGATGAAGACAAAGGATGCCCCAGAGTACCAACTAGTAAAAAAACATTTTTGGGGTATGTGAATATGCACCCTTATTTAAGCAACTTTAAACGATACTTACACGTGATAGGATTTAAATATAAAGCTTTCTCTAGTTTAAGCCATTTCATTATTATTCCTAAGTCACACAAGTTTTCTGTAAAAATGAAAAGAGTATTTTTTAAGCCATCTGGAACAAAATCTACGTTAAACAACGAGAAGATACCGAACTTTGTCCACTTCATGGAAATGCCATTGAAATGCGTGGCTTGCTGGGATTGGTTTGAGAAGCCAAAAACCGAATTTGAAATTTTCTTTAACAATATCTACTTGAGCCTTGTACTGTTTGTTCTATTAAATTTGCCGCTTTCTTTAATTGTACATTTATATACCGGATGGACGGATATTATGTCTAGTTTGGACAAAATGGCCGATGGATTGCCGTTGCTAGCTTCTGTATTTATCGTTTCTTACTTTGCAACAAACAAATACGAGTTGTATAAATTGGTTGAATTCATGAATAAGTATTTCAAATGGCACTCTGCTAGAGGTTTGACGAATATGACAATGTTGAAAAGTTATAACACAGCCAAGAATTTTGCGTACTGCTACACTGGATGTACGTTATTTAGTGTGACTATGTACGTGATTTTACCTATACTTGGACACCGTAAGTATTTTGTTTGTATTCGTACACTTTTGCGTTTGTATTGCTTTTAAATATTATGTTATTTGCAACTGTAACTTGTAAAGGAAAATTCAAATACTCAAATACACAGAATAGCGAAGCGCACATTTTTTACTATTGTATATACATAATTTTTAATACAACTTATTGTATTTATATCTAACTTAGATTATTATTAGAAAGTATACTAAAGTTTGATAAGTAAGTATAAGCTGGAAAGCTAATTAAAGTATACATTTTTTGAAGTTCTCAAGCATCCCTTAAAGACAAAATATATGCAACGTACAACTATGCCTCCAGATGAATTTATGCAAGAAATAAATACGTTACGGCAGAAGTTTTCAGACGTTGACTTATTAAAATTATTTTTTTACTAGTTTGGACTAAGCAGCCTCTTCAGCCGTGGATATACATGGACTTGACGAGTACACCTTTAATTTCTCTGGTCTTTTTGCGACAGTGCTTGGCGCAGGCATTCGTGGCACTCGCTGTGGGACAACTTGGTATTATTTCAATACTAACAAAATTATTATATAATATAATAGTACTGAGGCATTAAATTGAAGAATAGCTTTTAAATAAGGATTTTTTCTTAATTTAATTAGAAAGCTACAGTTTTTATTTTTTAATGCTATTGGCAAAAATTGTATAAGGTAAGTAAATATACTTAGGTACATAATATCCTCCTACGAATCCACTCTTTCTATTACCGTTACCCTAAAAAGTACATCGATTTCAAAATTAATTAAAAGATTTTATTGGTTATAAAAGAGATTTAAAACAATGTTAATCTGAAGTCTGTTAAAGAGTAGGAGAGGTACTGGAAGGGGGTTTTCCTTTTTAATCACATTATAAGTGTAGCCAATGGGCAGAATATCGTAAAATTAGCACTTTTACTGTCAGCACTAATTTCTAAATACTAATTATTGCTAAAAATTATCTAAGTAATAAATATTGCACTAGTCTTTTGCATACTCTAGAGTCTAGGGTAGTATCTAAAACTGGTTCAGTCGTTTTGCTTCGAATGATTTTCTATCAACATTATTATTTCAGGAGTTTTCTTCGCCTGCAACTCAATATTGCTTTGTGGCCAGTTAGATCTGCTGTGTTGTTGTCTCCGCAACGTCCGATACACAGCTCTACTACAGAAAGGCGTGGAACATGGCTCCATAGCGCGACTTTACAGCGATATAAAACTCGATGAGAAACACAACTACTTATATAATAAAAGTGAAATGGTTAAATCTTATTATCACTACGACAAAAAAACAGTACGTTTTGAAAATACTAATTTTTGACCATCGCTTCGCTTGCATGCTAAGTTGAGTATAATAGCTTCTGATGCAATCTGTCTTTTACCAAATATATTCGAAATATATTTCGAATAACATATAATTTATAACATATATGTTAAGCGACTTAGGCACTAAAAAGAGCTTTTATTTTTGAATGCATTTTGAAATGAAAATTAATGTAATTTAAATTTATTTCTCAGCACAGTAATTTTGAAGGCAAACGAACACAGTTTGGTAAGTGTTAATATTAATGCATACGAGACATATGCATACTATGTCCTTTACGACTATCTTCCAGACATAGCTCGGCCCCGTTAAACCAAAAATTAACTCGTTAATCGCTAATCCATTACTTAAAAAAGTAACCTTCGTTAAACGTTAAAGCTATTTAAGTAATCTGTGATTAAAGCGTTACATATTTTAAGAGTTAACGCAAGTTAACGTTAATCGTTATCGCAGTTGTCGACTTTACCGAACTTACATGTTGAACCCGTTTTTCACGATCGTGGAGGTGGCGCGGCGTGGTGCTTGGCAAACAGTGGGTACTGGATTAACGATTAACGGACTTGAGAAAATGTAAGCTTTTTTAAGTTAAAAGTTAATCGTTAATCGAAATGTTACCTTAATTAACGACTAACGGATTAACGAGTAAATTCTCAGCTATGCTTCCAGATATCTACAGTCCCCAATACGACGACGCCACCTGCGAGGCTCTCAGGGAATGTGCCCGCGTCTGTCAGATCGTGAACCAATTTAAGGACAAGTTCGAAGCGTTCGTGTCGCCGCTGCTAGTGCTGCGGGTCGTTCAAGTCACTCTTTACTTATGCACCTTGCTGTATGCCGCTACTTTAGTGAGTCATTGGACGTTTGTAATGAACCTAATTGCTGCGTCTATGGTGTCGGTTCGAGTCCCGCTGGCGGCATTTATTTGTTGAACTCCAGTCCAGTCATGGGTTCATATTTATAATAAAGTATAGTACCTATTTAAAGTTGTATATGTGAATATCAACTGTCTGGTATCTGTAAAACAAGCCTCATAGCTGTCAAAACCTATTTAAAAAAAAAGTGCGTGTGTAAAAAGTACATATGTCAGAAGTAAAACTTGAATTTAAATCATAGAGAAAAGTAATATTATACTTTTAATAGAGAGCCCTCTCTACCGTTTTTTTTGCCAACATGAAACTAGCGCCATCTGTAATTTTTCACCCTATGGCCTATACTAGTCCTTCTGATATAAAAAATATATTTAAAATTAAAGTCGATCGATTCTCAATATGTAAATATAGTGATGATAATTATATCTATTAACACTAAAATAATAAAAGCAAGAAAAATATAATATACTTAACATCACCATATTTACAAATTTAAAATCGATCTACTTAAATTATTAAGTAGGGTTGAAGACTGTCCTTCTATGTAATAAATAATACAAGAAAATGTTATTTTTAAACTTTATTTTGTATATATTAGTGTAATACAGTTGTACAAAACAATGTTGCAAGCAATCCAATTCACGCATTTATATAAATTTATTATTTGTTTGAAATGCTGGTTCCCTAAAAAGTAATAATGAAATATATCAATTCAAATATTTAAATTGTTATTTTAAGCAATGAACAGTATTATTTTTATGTGACATTATGCTTATTTTTCTCAAAATTTAATAATTTTTTGCATGCAAATTTGTTTGGTATGCGTGTACTGGACTGCTGGATTGACGATTGCGACCGTAGCGACATCTCTTACACCGACTTATAGTCGCTGATAAATTTAAGCAAAAGTTTTGGGTGACGCGAAATAGATGACACTACCAATTTTTTATCTGTTGTCGATGTTCTAAGTTTCCAGCCCCTGATTTAAATTAAGGCTAACTCTTCCCCGTCTCTGAGCGCCTGGTACTATGGACTTATTTTTTCGTTTCATCAGTTTGAAATCACAACGATTCTAAAGAAGTTTCACTTCAAAAATGTTTGATTCTTCAGAAGGGTAATTTTGTCTTATGTAAGTACGTATATATCCCTGTAACTATAAAAGCTAGGAGTAATATAAAAGTTGGTATTTATAAATAAGTTAGGAATTAGGATATTTTTACAAAGAACCATCTACTACAAATGTTCGTGATCATCACATGAGTGCCCCCAGCGAGACTCGAACTCGCGACCGCCTACACTGGCTGTGTATTTTATTTCAACTACCACTAATTGTAATAAATTTGGAATTAATAATGATTTTAAAATATTTTCTTTGTTACAGAAATTCGACATGATCACCGTAGAGTATTTGGGCGCAGTAGCGTTGGACATTTTTGTATATTGTTACTTCGGAAACCAAATAATTTTGCAGGTAATTATAATAACTATGTAATAAGCTTATAAATAAAAATAAAATGGCTGAAATATACACCAAAGATCCTAAGAGTTAAAATGTTGAAGTTTATAGATGGAGTTTTTTTTTATTTTTTTCCGCCATCTTTGACCGTATCACGAGAAAACCACTCGACAGATTTTGATGTAATTTGGTATGATAGCTGGTTATCCAGGTATGATTCTTTTTACTGCTGGAAAATATCACATCTGAAATATCGATACTATCACTTAAAACGAACCTAGATCGAACTCGAATGGGGCAAGGGTGAGCTGGTAGAAATAAGCATAGAATAAATAAGTATATATTTATATTTAAAAAAATCTAAAATATAACCTCGTTTTTTGAAGTCGGTTAAAAAGCCTAATGCCCAATTTCACCAACATCTCCTAAACAATCACATAGTTAGACGACCGCTAAGCTAAAAGGTCCCATAAACCAACCCATAACTAAAATTTGTTTTCACGAACGCAACAGACCCATAGCTAGCGGACCTCTTCTTATGTGACAGATTTTTTACGACGATAGTGCTTGATACCCAGTTGTAGTTACCGGTTTTATCGGAAATGATTTATATTAATACAAAAAATATGTATTCATGTATTATTTTAATGCAGAAATTAATTCTTTCATATTTTGACTGATAGATATTTTCATTTTGTCAATAATCTAGTAAAAATATCATATTTTTAATCTATGTTTGACAAGTCACCGTATTTGACACTCTGTTTTATCTGTGCAATTACTGTTTAGCATTTGGCTCTACAAGTTTTGAGCATAGAGAAAAGTAATATTATACTTTTGAGTTTTTATGGTGTTTTCGTTTGATTAATTTTTATTTTGCTTCAAAGTACATATTAATATCTTCTATTTTATAATTATGGCCGAAAATAAGAGAGAATTATGTTTAATAAATTACAATTTTAATAATATTATGGACTATGGTAACCACATTAAAATTGATTATTACCTATGTAAAAAAGTAGGTATCACCTGCTATTATCAGGAAATTCCAAACAATGTTCAATTTTTTCCAACAAATATATTACTGTTGATTTAATTACATAGTTGATAAACAAATATATTCTTCGGAAGAAAATATAGGTATTTCATCCTAATCGTTGAAATAATTTGGTCATTTTTGATATATTTTAGGTCTTCGACTACGATTTATATCAAATATAATATAATTCATGTCTAAATTATCAAAAAAATCCAATAGATCACGGTCAATCGTGTTCTCTAGAAGTAGCTTTTACTTATGTCAACGTTTATGGGACCAATAATCCGTCTCATAAATTTATGGGATTGTTTAGTCGATAACGGACCCTTTAAAAATGGTGAAACGGAAACTATCCCCTAATTGGCCGCTAAATATGCTAAGGGGTCCCATAAATCTCATGGGTCGTTGGTGAAAGTGGGCATAAGTTACGCCTTATAACATTAGCTATCTGCAAATGAAAGTCCTGTCAAAATAGGTCCAGCTGTTTCAGAGATTAGCCGGAACAGACAGACAGATTAAAAATTTATAAATTGTTTTTTGTTGTTAGTACCGTATATAATTTCATATGCATTTAGTGAGAAGCTGTTACTTTGAAATTAAAAACAGACAATTAAATTTTATTTATATGTATAGATTTAGTATAGAAAGAAATTATATTTTCCAGGCTGATCGTGTGACAACAGCCGCGTATCAGAGCGCGTGGCCCGCCATGGGAGCGAGGCCGAGGCGACTGCTACTAAACATACTGTTATCGAACTTACGTCCCACGGTGGTGCGAGCCGGACGCTTCCTGCCGATGAACCTACATACTTTTGTTGTGGTAATTTAGTTATCTACTAAGCTTTTTAATCATTGTAAATCTATTTTATTAGTATAACAATATCAATGTACATAATACTTATGTATAGCGTTATCTTAAAGCTTATAAGTTTAAAACTTAAACAAATTGTTATGTAGTTTATGCCCAATTTCACCAACATCTCCTAAACAATCACATAGTTAGACGACCGCTAAGCTAAAAGGTCCCATAAACCAACCCATAACTAAAATTTGTTTTCACGAACGCAACAGACCCATAGCTAGCGGACCTCTTCTTATGTGACAGATTTTTTACGACGATAGTGCTTGATACCCAGTTGTAGTTACCGGTTTTATCGGAAATGATTTATATTAATACAAAAAATATGTATTCATGTATTATTTTAATGCAGAAATTAATTCTTTCATATTTTGACTGATAGATATTTTCATTTTGTCAATAATCTAGTAAAAATATCATATTTTTAATCTATGTTTGACAAGTCACCGTATTTGACACTCTGTTTTATCTGTGCAATTACTGTTTAGCATTTGGCTCTACAAGTTTTGAGCATAGAGAAAAGTAATATTATACTTTTGAGTTTTTATGGTGTTTTCGTTTGATTAATTTTTATTTTGCTTCAAAGTACATATTAATATCTTCTATTTTATAATTATGGCCGAAAATAAGAGAGAATTATGTTTAATAAATTACAATTTTAATAATATTATGGACTATGGTAACCACATTAAAATTGATTATTACCTATGTAAAAAAGTAGGTATCACCTGCTATTATCAGGAAATTCCAAACAATGTTCAATTTTTTCCAACAAATATATTACTGTTGATTTAATTACATAGTTGATAAACAAATATATTCTTCGGAAGAAAATATAGGTATTTCATCCTAATCGTTGAAATAATTTGGTCATTTTTGATATATTTTAGGTCTTCGACTACGATTTATATCAAATATAATATAATTCATGTCTAAATTATCAAAAAAATCCAATAGATCACGGTCAATCGTGTTCTCTAGAAGTAGCTTTTACTTATGTCAACGTTTATGGGACCAATAATCCGTCTCATAAATTTATGGGATTGTTTAGTCGATAACGGACCCTTTAAAAATGGTGAAACGGAAACTATCCCCTAATTGGCCGCTAAATATGCTAAGGGGTCCCATAAATCTCATGGGTCGTTGGTGAAAGTGGGCATTAGTCTTTTATCCTTATAGTTTATACTTTTAGTACACCTTTGGCAGTTTTGAGAAAATATGTCCTAAAGCAAAATTATTTTTTTTTACTTTTACTTTACTTTTTTACTGTAGCATTAATATAATTTGAATAACGACTATATTTTGTTTCAGATTATCAAAACCTCATTTTCATATTACACACTACTAGTAAATGTCAATGAAGAAAAATAATAAAACTTAAGTTGTAACTTCACTGCATTATATTAATATATGGCAACACTAAAACATTTCACTTATATCGCACATAGGGAAAAGGTAAAAAAATAAAAATGACAAAGTATTCAAAGTATTTTATTTATGAAATTAATATACATTTCCTTGTTGATACATCAATAGAACATTGACATTCGGCCGCGGCCACGGTTCAGTCTGGTTTGTTGCGAAAATAAATAAAAAAACTTTCCCGCGCTTTTTGACGTCGCCGGAGTTCGGATACACGGACCGTATTATATTTTTATTAATCACAATAAGAAAAGAAAATATTCCTTTAGAGACAAAGATACAATTATTAAACCATTTATTGGTAGCGGCAACACTTAAGGGTTAGCATCACCGACATGCTTCGTGTGACGTGTCGACGCGCTAAATCATATGTTTTGGACAATAAATTATTATATAATACATAATATATACTAATATATAAATAATTATTGCTTAGAACTCCAGTGGATGTGAAAACCAAAATAATAATTAATGGTCGAACCGGATAAAACCGGTTTTGTCAACGTATAGCGCATAATCTCCGACATGTATTGTGTGTCGTTGTTTGAAACTTTGGCTCTGTAGGAATATTTACTTACTTATGTACTTTAATCTCATTGTTGCTTCAATATGAAAAATGTTCAAACATTATTTACATAAGACATTTAAAATAATACAGATTTAATTAAACAAAAAATAAACATATCTATAATATATATTTATAGTTGTGAATTATTCGTCATTCAAGTATAAAATCTTTCGTCATGTTTTTTTTTAAAAACGAGACGTGGTTAGGGTGCGAATTACTTTGTCAGAGCCATTTGCGATCACTAAAACTAACTCACAAATATAAATATAAACTATATTTTATTAGAAAAACCTTTAAAACGGTCCGATTTTCAAATTACAAGTGAAAACAACGCGGGTGCGGTGATTTGAAGTACGCAAAGCACACTACACCATACTAAGTGTCCAACCATTAGAGGACGGTTAACTTAATTTTGTTTACCAAATTTCTAGTCTTCACGATACGCTTACTACTTAATTATATAAATGTTTATTTTACTTTAATTATTACATTATCAATGCCAATTAACATTTGACGCGCGGTTTCAGTGCGAGTATCCGATCGAATAGAGTAGAAACTACTGATGTCGGTAGAGTCCACTGAGACCTCGCGACATCGTACAATATTGGGTATTGAGTACGACAAGCGTAAACAGACATACGAACGAACATACAGTACATACTAGCATTCACACCTTACACGCTCTACTTGGACTCCCCGGAGCCATTATGATAAAATAGAGAAAAAAAATTACACACTCTGGCAGCTTTACACATGATCTCATTTGACGGCTTAGCATATGTTGTTTTTAAAATTTATCCCCAATAGGGAAAGGCAAAGGACTATAGTCCATACAGCCTAGTCTAAATTTTTAAATTTCATTCCGATATGACGAAAGGCCGAGGCCAAAACGGTTTAGCATATTTTGACATTGACATTACTTTTTTTTAAAGGCAAAGGCATTAGACAGTACAGCCTACATGTTTGACAGATGGAATTTTGACAAAAAAGACGTTTTATCAGATATGTTGAATCCATCGTGCAATAAGCAACAACGACCACAGTCGCCCGCGACCGATATTATGTTATACTCTATATCATGACCATAATTGTCATATGAACAGTTGGTCGCTGCAACCATGATTACGGTCGTTGTCGCCTAATGCCTCCGAGCTCTTAGTCCAACTTGCTCTTGTCTACTGAACACAATTGCCCAGCAATTGTAGATCGCGCGAGCGGTAATGAACTTAAAAACTATTGAGACGCTTTATAATAATTATCATCTTGTATAGAAAACTTACAAAAATGAATGGAGTTGAATGGGTCTAACATAATTAAGGACATGATTAATATGGATAAAAAAAATTTAAAAAATGATAAGAAAATCTCTTGAGATCGACAGAACGTGAGTTTGTGTGATATTATATTAATAATAATTATTATATTTTTATTAAGAAAAGCTGTCAAAATACAGGCAGGTGGATGTAATATATGTATTAGCGTGGGAATCCATGCAAGTCGTCGACTTCGATGCGATGGCGACGCACGGGGCTAACTGCGGGACGGACAGACACGTTAAAGTGGATCTTATTTGTATTATATATACGGTCGAATTTAAATCTTATAGTAATATTAATTAATAGTAGAGTGAAAATAAAAATCTTAGTATTAAGCTCTATCATTATCATTGTAAAAACGACCGTATGACATACAAGTTAAAAACCAAAATCTAGTTAAAAGAAAAAAACAAAAACAATGTTCCACAAAACACAATTTTCATGCGTGACAGATTGACATTTAACAGTACAGACTATTAATATTATTATATAAGATCAAAAAATTAAGACAATGTGGTTTAATATTGCTATTTTGACATATTATATTTGTGTAAATACTTTGTTATGATTTGGCACTGGGTTTTTATTAGTGAAGTCACATAACATTTCACTCTAATAATTATCTAGTACCTTAAAATGTGTTGGCATCATAAATCTCTGAATAAAAATAAGAAAAATAATTTTAATCTAATATACTAATATTATAAAGATGAAGAGTTTGTTTGATTGAAAACTCTACTACTAGTTCAATTGAAAAAAATCTTTTAATGTTAAACAGCTCATTTATCGATAAAAACTTTATAACATCACATAATATAATAATATATAAAAATCTAAGAATTTGGTTTCCGGTCTTTACAACGCGGTCGGAGTCGCGGGACATGCTAGTAATTTAATAAAGGATATTTAGTACTCATGATATATTCAACAATAATTCATTTTGGACTTCATATTAAATAATAATTTTTATTAGTTAACAAACATACAGTCGAGCCAGCGTCGCCGCCATACTACTTCCTTGCATTTTAGTTAAAAAGGAGAAACTTAACAAATTAATTCTAACCGTTTACAATAATTTCATTATAATTTACCTAAAGTGCTAGTCGGTAGCGCTTCACCTCAGACGAGTCAAATTGCCTTCTTTACCAACTATACGGATTATTAGACTATAGCTTGTCCATTTTATTAATAGTTTTTTGACAGCTCACGCCCATGAACTTTCGTATTTTATGAATAACCGTTAAGTCAAAATTTCATACAAATAATATTGTACTTTATGGACGGGTACCACCTCCTTATTGCTGTGCCACACATAACGATTACTACGATTGTGCCACAGATTACAAATAATCGGTAGAAATAAATGCCAATATGTAAATAAATTATTAACTCTTGTGTGCATAAATTATCAAATGAAATGTCACGGTCCCAATGAGACATTATGATTCTCTTAGTTCTCTCCACCACACTTGCCCAGTTCTCGGCCGTCACGTGGGTGCAATAACGATTATTAATTGATTACAATTACGATTATATTATTTATTTTCATATTAATAAATCTAAAAATAAATATTATTTTATATAAAAAAAATTAAGACAATCGATTATTACGTCCTTCAGGACATCACTATAACTGTCAGTCGTCGAGCTGTCAAAAAACCATTAATAAAATGGACAAACTATATTATATGTTATTATACACTGACTAACTAACTAACTAGCTACATTACATACGCGATACTTACTTCTTCTTGTTCTTGGGCTGCGCGCGCGGCGGCGTGTTGGGGCGGCCCATGTTGAGGCCCGAGTACAGCTTGCGCTTGTCCGCCGGCTTCAGTATCTGGAACGAGCACATCAGTGTCTCGTCCACGGACATCAGGGCGCCTGGAATATACATTTACATATATGGTAAAATGTACTTTAATTTATGTGGAAATGTCTTTCTATACGACCCACTGTCTATCAGGGATATCAGGATGGCCAAGTTGCTGGCGGACTTTACATGTCATTTCAAAATTAATTAGGTTCTCTCACAAACGATCGATTTCTTCACAATAGATGATGTTCCTTTTTCGTATCACAGGTGTACCTAATATAGTTTATCTAGGAAAAAATCTGAACGAAATGTCGGTATCTTTTATATATATTATCCAACGACAGGCTCTTTCGACTTTGCCAACAGTTCCAGCCAAAAAAAACTATTTTGTCAACTGGCAGCGTGTGGATTTCACAGAGATCTATCGCGCAATTTATGTCAGGAACTACATGTACGCATACCTGATGGTATACATACAGGTTATATTCCCACATACATCAACCTCACTGGCTAGAAATGCCAGTACTACTCACTTAAACTCTCCATTACACTTCTCTCCTCTCACTTCACTTCCCCGCAGAACACTTCCTCATTCAACCATGAATTCCCTTCAATTCAACCGAAGCTCCCACGGTCCATTCGGTTGTCAGAGAGATACTAGGAGCCACCTGCATGGTACATAGCTCATCGAAGTGAGCCACCCACACATATTGCGACATCTATAATTGCGTCATGTTACAACGTTTTTTTCTTTGTAAGAATTCCTATTAATGTGGGTAAAAGATAAAAGTATAAATATACTTAATAATAATACTGTCTAAATATCTGTTTTAGTAAAACTATTGTATGATTAGTTACATAAGTTTTTTTTATTACATAATTTTCCTTATTTTAAGTGAACTATTGTTCTTTTTGGGAAATAAATGTCTTTAAACCTAATACAAAAAAAGAAAACAAACTGACCAGCATTATCGAACTCGCCGCAGTAGTTGGGCGCAGAGAAGAGGGTGACGAGCTGTCGTTTCGCGAAGAACTCGTAGCCGTCCTCCACCACCTGGTGGGCGCGGCAGATCAGGTCGAACTCGTGCTTAGACAAGAACTTGCCCACAACCTAAGGAAGAGACGATTTTTATTATTGTTTTCACGGATCATTATTTTAAGTTTTTCACTATCGTTTCCGCACACCCCGCACTGGCCTGCATGATGGACTATATGAATAAGATGATTAAAAGCGCTAAATGTAATATTATCGATGGTGCTAGGTTTTATTTATATATTTTTTTCGTTACAAAAAAATATTTAGCAACATATGTAGCACATTAAGAAAATATAGCTTTTAGATTTCTTAAATAGAACAGAACTCGACAGCTTTTGGAGATAACGTATTGACTTGCTTAGTGTACTCATTAATTATTACATTCACATACCTATCCTAAATGTGCCGAAAAATATTATAATTGAGATTCAAAACAAAATATGCTAATGAATAATATTATTTAGTCCCTTATCAATAGCGATAGAAGCTGTTATTAGATCAGTTCTTTCAGATAACATTTTAAATTTTTTAGACATAGAAGAAAAAACATAAATAATTCATACACTATTATATTGAGCTCTCACTTTATTACTGACTTAGTCGTATTGATAACAATTAAAACCAGTGTTGATTTAATTAAAAACATGTTCATACGTTTGTACGTATGCTACTGAAACGGCTAGGCGGATTTGGATGACATTTAGTTCTAAAGGTGGGCTACTGTTAGGCACCCGAGCAAAGCCCAAGGCGATATCGATACAAAACTTATAATCGCAAATCGATAACGTAACACGTTTAGATTTTACATAATCGATTTGCACATATGAATTTCAAGACAATAATTCCGACCTTGCTATTAAACTTGATCACGATAAACAAGTGTGAACACACAAGTGTTATCGGACTTTCTCTATCACAATACGAGATTCTTCCGCAAACGTTGCGTGGACAAGGCTACGTAAGTTGGCTAGGTAAGTTGTAAACAAGTCGTGTAATGTGTTTATACGATCCGATCACGCTGTCCCGACTCAATCGAATACATAATTATGCAAGATGGGCACGCATTAGTCTTTGAGTTATGGTTATCAGTGACAGTTTTCACCCGCGGTGTTGATGATATGATGATATAATTTAACATTAAAAATCTTATCAAAGAAAGCTACTGTTGAGAAATTTATTAGTTTTGATTACAGTACATGCATATAAATATACATATGGATTAAAATGTTATATAGATTTACAGTTCGCGTCATGTAAAAAGAACGCTGGAAGAAAGTGGTGGGGGGTGTGTTTGCGCATCGGTACATTTGCATACGAAATTCCTAAGCCTATTCTTTTATTTTCGAACTAGCCTTTCGCTCACAATGTATATTGATTATTGGTACGTACATTGAAAAATATATTATATATAATGTCATTAAATAGAATTCTATTAATTAATAAAATATGTTTGATTCAGTGTAGAATGTTTAATATACTTACAAAAAATTAAATTATTTCGTTTAATATTTTTTTATTATTATTAACTGCATTATTATCAGAATCTCTCTTTATAAAACAATATACGTCAAAAATATTTTTTCCCTATTTTTTATATAAAATCATTTCGTAATTAATAACTTTTGTGTGCGCGATGGTATTTTAAACTGACAAACCAATAGCGAGCCGAAAAGCATGCGTCGCGTGCCTCGCCGCCCCGCACCTTCTCTCTTACCACCAAATTGGCCGATAAATCGCCTCTGCGCAACTTGACAGCCAGCGTTCATTTTACATGACGCGAATTATATGTAAATATGTTTTAAAAATGATTAAGAGACAACAATGACATTATGTAATATTATTAGCATTGAATATAACCAAACAGCTATATATAGGTAATTATGACTACTTTGAAATTTTTTTTATAAAAAATTAAACCCTCTATATTTTAAATGCCGAACGAAGAACTTCATAAGTCCATAACTGGACTTTAATTTCGTCTTTAAATGTTCACCAAAGAAAATAAAAAACACTTTGTTCTTTAGTTAGCGCTACATAAAATTTACAGGAGATTTGAACATTGCATAATTAACATTATGATTCTAATTACTTTTGGATTGAAACTTGTATAGAGTTAGTACAACTTAATTATAAATATATTTCTATATCAGAGTTTAGTAACTTTGCAAGCAGAAATCTTAGATTGGTAAGGATCAGTGATTTGATTTCTTTTCTGAATTAAATTTTTTTATTCTATTACACCATAATCACATAGATTACGATGACGAGACAAGCATCGGAGGTATTGCATAATCTAAAATATATTTACACATTAATACAAATGAAACTCTTGAAAAGACCTCAAATTGAGACCTGAAGACCTGAAAGAGATGAAATTGTTTAAAAACAATGACGATGAAGATAATAATAGATTTTGTAATAATCAACTAGCAGACCCAGTTATACTTTGCTATTATATACTTATATCAGAAACTTTCTTGAATATTACTCTGTTATATTATATCTATACTAGCAGTACCCGCGGCTTCGCCTGCGTTTTTTTAATCGCTACTAATCTTTATTCGATCACTCGCAATCAGATGATCTGTAGATTGTCTGAAAATTCTCAAAAATTACTCCAGCTATTTCAGAACTGCGCGCTGAGCTGAGCTGCGCGGCTACCTCTCCCGCTCTTGGCTCCCCGTCCCTCTCCACATTGCCCGCTGTGCTGCGCGTTATTTTATTATTATTATTTTTAAATTCGTAATATCATTTGAATGAAGTGTCCGATTTGTAATATCGTAAAAGTTATCTACTAACTCAGTGCGAAATTTGAAACTTGTAGCACAAAAAATGAAGGTATCTCAAAAACTTATGAAGCCTTAACACCATCTTAATCCGGCCCTATAGAAAAAAAAACGTTTTTAGCGTACTTTTACCAACAATTAACCACCTTCGTACCAAATATAAAGTTCGTAGCACAAAAGAAGAAGACTTTCATACAAACTTGCTATGGCCCTAAGACCTCCTCGATTCGACCCGTCGCAAAATTTATTCTTTGCGGACGTCACCTAACTATTAACTACCTCCATGCTAAAATTAAAGTTTGTAACACAAAAAATGAAGGGCTATTATACTAAATAATGAGAGCCTGTCGCAAAATTCGTTCTTAGCGGATGTCTACTGACCACTCATTATCTTCCCGCCAGATTTCAAGTTAGTAGCACAAAAGATAAAGGACTTACATAGAAACTTGCTACAGCCCTTAAAACTCATTAATCCGGCCCTGTAGCAAAATCCGTTATTAGCGGACTTCTACTTAACTACAAAAACTACTTTCCTGCCAAAAAGTCTGTAGCGCAAAAAATTAAGAAATTTCATACAAACTTGCGAGAGCCCTTGGACCTTCTGAATCCGGCCCTGTCGCCAAATTTGTTCTTAGCGGACGTTTACTAACAATTAACTACCTCCCTACCAAATTTAAAGTTTGTAGCACAAAAAATTAAGGCATTTCATACAAACTGGCGAGAGCCCTTAGACCTCCTTAATTCGACCCTGTCACAAAATTCGTTCTTTGCGGGCATTTACTAACTATTAACTATCTCCCTGTCAAGTTTAAGATTTGTAGCACAAAAAAAGAAGAAATTTCATACAAACATTGCTATAGCACGTCCAAATTTTATCATTCAAAGACCAAATATTATTATTATCTACATAAACTTGTAGTTACTGATGAAATAATTTATTTTTATAAGGATTGATAGCAAGAGTAAAATAAACGCGTTTAAATGTAGTCCAAAAAAAATTCAAGATTTTTAAATAAAAAAATGGTTGTTGTGCCTCACTCGACATAGATAGGTATAGTGTGTCGCGGACTTTTTTGTAGATATTTATAAGATCTACAATTAATTAGAACATTTTATGGTCCTATCTTTTATAGTTTAGGCAGTGTAAGCAAAATAAGTAACTTTTCTGGTTGATTTTTTACACCTTGTGTCCGAAAATCCCAAATATCTTACGGAACCCTATTTTTTTCCAAAATAAAATATAGCCTATGTTACTCGTGGATAATGTAGCTTTCGAATGGTGAAAGAATTTTTGAAATCGGTCCAGTAGTTTTTGAGCCTATTCATTACAAACAAACAAACAAACAAACAAACAAACAAACAAACAAAGTTTTCCTCTTTATAATATTAGTATAGACTAATATTATAAAGCTGAAGAGTTTGTTTGTTTGGTTGAACGCGCTAATCTTAGAAACTACTGGTCTGATTTGATTTATTTTGTGTTGGATAGTCGTGTTTATCGAGGAAGGCTATCTACTATATTACATCACAATACGACTAATAGGAGCGGAGAATCAATGAAAAATGTTGCAAAAATGGGAAAGGACAGGCGTTAGTTCTGCGAGGTCCGCGACTCATAAAGAATTTGGATGTCTCTAGAACGCGTGCGAAGCCGCTAGTCTTGAATATTACCATAAATATTATAAATATTACTGTTATATCTTGAATATTACTCTGTTGAATATTATCTATTACCTCTGTGCCGAATGTAAAGCTGACACCGCGATCGTTCTCCCCCCACCCTGCCGTGTCCTTGTCCGGGTCGGACCACAGCAGATCGCACAGCAGCCCCTGGTCCGGCACGTCTGTGGGCCGCATGATCCGCCGAATCTGTTCCATCGCCTGCAGGTCGGGGGAGAGGCCGCCGTGGCAGCAGAAGATCTTCTCGTCAACTGTAAGGAATAGAGAAGTAAATATAAGTAATAATATCTTCCAAAATCTTTACGAACTGGTGGTAGACTCATGACGTTCTGTAAGAAATTGTAACAATTTATATGCTGAATAAAATATTTTGATTTGATTTGATTTGAATACATTGTAATATTTACTTAAATATTTTTTTCTATTTCAAAAGACGAATGGTAGGATCAATTGTTTGAACATTAGCTTTAACCAGTGGTAGGGTAATCACTTGTGAAACCGAGTGTGGCAAGTTTAAAAACATGTCTAAGAGAAGCTAGCAAATTTTCGAAAAACATGCGAAGTTCGCCATCCAGCACTTGGGCCGTGTAGTGGACTATGAGCAGGTCCCCCTCTTATTAAAGGAAGGCTCAAGACGGCCTGAACGGGATGAAATATATATTTCTGACAAGAATTTACCTACATGGTGACGCATTTATGACTTGGAAATTCCATGTGGTTACATCATGTCGGCAAAATATTTGGCGTAAACAACGTTACGGAATAGCAGAAACATAGAAAAATCTTTATTAAAAATAAGTAAGACTAAGATTGTATATAAATAAAAAAAACACATTGTTCTAAAGTTGTCTTCATTCTCAGAATAAAATAGATACCTACTTAACAAATACACACTTGCAGATATTAAAGATTAAATTAAGGAAAACGTTCATCGTAAAATGAGTCACTCATCCATGGATAGTTACGAATAACCTGTTATATCTATATACCATACATATTATACCTACATACATATGAATTGAGTTATACAGCACGAAAGCTTCTGACCTAGTACCAGTCCGTTCTCAGCACCATCACCTATTAAGGTATACCAAGCTAGCACCCCGGAGCCGTATCTAATAACTACTAGTTTTTAATCTTAATACACTTTACGATGTGTCCAATGTTTTGATTTAACAAAATCTGTTTGTATAGTTATCCAACGATTATTTTTGTTTTTGACTTTTGACGTAATAACTTGTTCAACTGTTAAAACGCAATGAATTTGAGAATAGATAAAGCTTGGAATAACACATATAAGATGTACGCGAATATTTGACCATTCAAATAAAACTATCTTTTCGGGATTTTATCGCGAGTTTATTTATATTCTCGGTTCCAAAATCTTCCGTTACTATGATTGCTGTAAAGCATTCGAAACATCGGAAACCCGAAATCCGAAAAAGTCAGAAAATATTAAGTACCTGTAATCGAAGTACTACCAAGCTAGTGAAGCTAGACTACAATACCCAATTCATTTATATTATCAGTGTTTTCATAATTAGTAAGCAAGTGCATCGCGCTACACACGGTTTAGCCTAGAGTCTAGACATCGGCGCCGCGCTATCACATCGTTATCCTCAGCACGTTTCACACTACGAGTGAACCGGCCGGCCTGGCGCCGGCGATAACCTTAATATGCCAATTGTCTATTAGTATATGATAATTGGGTGTTTAGAACTTTCGAATGGAAAATTATTCTAGAAAATACAAAAGAAATATTTTTACTATAAACTACAACATGAACAAATTAAATAGATATGACCTATACATAAATTAAAAAAATAGTACAATCATTACCATTTATACATTGTCAGGTTATAATTTGGTAGATTTGATAACTTTAATATGGTGATTTAGACCTACCTATGTATTATAAGAATAGCAGTTTAAGTTTTTGCTTTTGGCCATACATTATTATTTCATTATAAAGTACGAGTACACGTCTTTATAGTTCAAAAGTCAAACTCATCAGTACAAAAAATGACATTAATTAGAAAGACATTTATTTTCAAGGTATTGCGACATAAGGTCGAAGACTATCGCAATAAGCAAGTGAATTTCTTCTCAACTGAATTGAAATTATCTTTTTAATCATAGCATACTATCTGTCTGTCCACATTATAAGAATACCAGCTTAAGACTTCAGAAAGATAAACTCTTATTATTATTACAACAATGACAATTACCATAAAAAAGTACATTATATCGACTCAAAACCGCATTAAAACGGTCGTTACTTATCTACGACATTGCCTTTAAGTCGTTCAGATAGACGTTAATCTTTGTGCGAGTACGTAAGCGAAAATCGATGTTCAAGACCGTCGAGCACATACACTTCATTGATCGAGTTAACAGAATAGGAAGCATTGAGACAAAGTTACGAACCATTTTCTTGCTGATCGTGCTTGCTATACAATTTTAAAATTAAAGAAAATCAACGAAAAGTAAAATAAAACGAAATATTTGAAGTTTTTGCAGTGGTAGCCCTGTGGCAAGACGCTCGCTTGGGAAATCGATTGAAGGGAGTTCAAATCACTTGACTCTCAGTCTAGGTCTCTCACCCGGCACCACTGATGTCTTCGTGTGTGAATTTCTGACACGATAACACTTACCTTACGGTCAGAAACATGGCGAGGAAACTGGCATTTCTGAGTAAATCATATTCGTTATTATTTTACGCTCAACGACAAGACCGATTTATAGGAACAAAATATTGTTTATCTCCTAGCGACGCAACCAAGCAAAACGATATACGTCATTAGTTATAAGGTTTATATCATAGGGGTATAAACTTAAAACAACAATACTTATGCCTAACTAAAATTGAAGTTACAATAAAAATATTCAACCATAAGACAATTTAAATAAAAAAATAATAATAGAACGCTTTAAGCAAACATAATAATTGGAAGAGAATTCAATAAATTGTCTAACTCAAACATAATTTACTTTGCAAAGCTGTTCCACTTGATTAAATTCTGGAAGAATTTATGACGTAGCGAGCAATGAACTCAATGTTGAACAAACTTTGGAACGAAATAAATGGAAATAAGAACGTAAATTAAAATTAAAGAAAATTGTATCCTTAGAAGAAAATATTATTAAAGTTGATGTTTTTCGTAGGTGTTATTCTACGAATATTGAATTACTTTTAGTGGAATTATTTTTCAAGACACTTTTATCTATACTAATATTATAAAGAAGTAAAGTTTGTTTATTTGTTAAATTGTAAGGGGTAATCTCGGGATCTACTGAACCGATTTTAAAAATTCTTTCACCAATAGAAAGCCACATTATTGCTGAGTGTCATAGGCTATATAAAAAACCGAAAAATAAAAAGGCTTTTACGTGGTAGTCCGTTTTGCAAAGTGAATCGGAGAAAAAACGGTCGAATGAAAGCGTTTCTTACGAACGCTGCCTTAACTATGAAAGATATATTTTTGAGTTCTAGAGAAAAGATGTGGAGCTTGAAAATGCCTACAAAAAAGTCAACGACAGCATATGTCTAACTTTTATATTTAAGTTACAAAAAGTAGTTTTTTAAATATTAGTATAGATAATTTATTTTTTTAATTTTTAATATTAATAAAATAATTTAAAAAATTTAAACACTCTGTACTAAAAAAGGATTATTAACATTATGCCCAACGAAGTGGGCACGGGTCAGCTAGTTATAAATAAAATACCTAATAGGTACTTTTTCTCCTGGAACTTTGTGGTACTGTCTTTTGAAAATATATTTATATTGCACACTACGCTTAATAAAATACCTTTTAACAAATAAAGCTTCAAACTTGGGTTTAAAGTCACAATTGTAATAAACACAATTCAAGTGGTGCAAATACTATAAATGCGTATAAAACTACTCATGACGAACTATTCATAAACAAAGAAATTTAAGAAGATACGTAATGTATTTTAAAAAAATGGAGTAAAGTCCTTTCGTTTCGAATCTTTCACCACAGATGCTGTCAATTCCACAAGTCAATGTCCTATATAATAAAAAATATTGACTGTAATGTAATGAATATACCGCTCGACATTTAAGATTGTAATCATTTTATATAATGAAGAACAGTGAGTCAGAAAGATTAAAGCGATAATATACCTAAGTAACGGCTCTACAAGTAGAGTTCATTGCCTTTTCTAGACAAATAAACTTTGCATGTCATAACGATTGCGAATATCAGACAGCGTACTCCTAATACATACATACACATATGAAAATGCGTTTTAAAATATTAAATTCTTCAAACTTCTATTAAAAGTGTATAATTTTGTTAATAATAATAACTAATTCAGGTTATAATAATAGAAACGTAGCTATTTAGTATATGGTAATAAGTTGTAAACTATAAAAATGATGATCATATTATTATAAACTTGCAAACAGTTAGATTTTATTATTATTTTTTAATTATAAAGAAGGTATATATCAAGATTTATTACTTCAGCATAATATGAAGATATTTTATATAAACAAATCAAAAGTATAAAAAGGAGGTCAAGTATAACATATTTGTACGTAGGTACAATATGTATATAAAGCAATTTGTACGTAATTAAAAATAATGACACGCTCAGGCCTTACACTCTGATCAACTTTGCTTTAATTTACCAATTTTTTATGTTTACTTTGCGATAAGAGACTTAAGTCAATCGACCATGAGTCGTGACAATTTTCAAGGTCGACGTACAGTAGGAATAAATATTTGCAAGAGGCAAATTTCTAAGATTTCTCGGAATTTTAAGATAAGCGTTATATAAACTAATATCCGTGTTGATTGATAGTTATTATTTTTATAAATAGCGAATCAGTACCCAATGATGATAGGCAAAAATATCTAAACTCGAATATTTTTGACATTATCTTTCAAAACATATCCGTGTGAAGTCAACTACCTACCTAAAAACAAGAGATTAATCTTAGTAACGGACAGGTCTTATCGTGTATACTCCATCAAATTTATTCTACATTTCTGAATGAACCTGAAGATAACCATAACATATTTTTTTAAATTGTACTAAATTTCTATTATGTCAGTATTTAAACACTCTTGTTATACTAACTATATACATAGATATTTTAACAAATACTTTCAAAAGCTTTAAGATATTTAATGACTGAGATTGCAACAAAACCATTTCTTTACAAAAAAAAAAATAATATTTTAACTCCCATACATTTCTAATACCACTAGAACATTTTATTAATAGAAAGCGCTAATTTATATTAATACCTACAATTTAAGCGGACAGAGCCGCATGTTGCGCTATTATTTAATGATAATACATTTATTACATAAACAATAATATTTGTATGAAGTTATCATAATTTCACTAATATCACATAAATACTAGTTGAATTGATAAGCTCTTGTTATTGAAAACGTTAAAACTAATTTATAAAAGTTTTTATTAATTAAATCGTCATTTCGTCGTTCCCGTGACGTCAATAGACCCAACGTGACGCCGAAATGTAAGGCTAAGTTTAGCCGCTTTCACAACACTGCTTGAGACAGACGACACGTGCATAGAAGGTTTTATTACTTAAAGAAAATATTTCTCTTCAAAGAGAATGTGATGGAGAATGAATATTTACCTTAGATACATGATACGTTTAATTTTCCATTTTTTTATAATTTAAGTGTAATTGTCTAGCTACGATAGATATATTTCAACAAAATAGCTACTATAGTCTGAGTAATATGCACACTGTACAGAGCCATGTCATCCTGCATGACGAAATTTTAAAGAGTTTAAGTCTTTGCCGATAGAACCCTTAAAATTAAAACAGTTCGATAATATCATAAAAAAACAATCCAATTATAAAACTGTCTTCAGATTTATAACGCGAGGTCGTTATCACAATATTTGGATCTTTCATTTCACAGCCCATTAAAAGTGGGTGAGAGAAAATAAAACGTGGTGACAGCGCGTATGAATCTCATGAAAACGGGATATGTAAATATGGCCCTGATGAATAAATAAACTGATGACGTAAGTATTATCCAGGCATGAGATTGAATTTTCTTAATGTACATAATTTTAAATTCATTGACGCACTGTCAGACTACACTACCTAAAGCACTACGAAAGACTAGAGAGTAGAGTTTCTTTAGATATTTGAAAATGCGAGCTATGTGCCTCAAATATTGAGTTTAATTATTATTATATATATTAATATGTAATTAATTTAATGCTAAACGACCCGTTTCCATTCGCGTTTTGCGCTCCAAGGCGTTTTTCGAAAAACACCTATATACCGTTTACAAAACTTGGGCATTGGTGTTCTTTTCATTATGTTTCATAGAGTATTATTATCTATCCTATACAATTAGGTATAAAGAGTAAAGATTAGTACTTTTGTATGTTTACTTGTAATGGATAAACAAATGAAAATAGAAAGTTAAGATAGTTTGATAATTGTCCTAGGAAAGATAATAGAATAGTTTATATCCCAGAAATCATTCCTTAAGGTGATGAAACGTGTGTATGGGGCGTCAATCATCTCTTACGTATGGGATACTAATATACATTATATATTAAATATAGTCTTATCGTTTCTATTGCATACCTACCCCACATTAAAAAGTAAATTATATAATTTTTATTACAACTAGTTTCGTCAAATGAATTTATAAACCTAGTACTTAAATAATTTTCATGATGTAAATTTGCCTTAAGAAATACATTATCTCGATTCTGTTTAGTATTTCAATTTGTTACATAACTGTGTAATTGCACTCTCATTACAAGTGAACTATGTTCTTAGACGAGGCATAAAAATGATCTTTAAACATCCGCTGAGTGAGATATCGAATAAGGATGTTACTTAGATAAGGTGAAGACAAACGGTAATTGTTTACTGAGCGTACCGGATATTAGTATAGTCATTAGATACATACGTGGAAATAAAGTCATTAGGGGCTAGACTTTATTTTTTTCCCGTCATGTATACTTATGTATATTGATATATTCTTACGTAGTAGTACATAGAAACATACTTTAAAATGGGTAGGGGCACTGTAACAAGTATATAAACCCCTGAGACGTCAAATACCTTCTCCCGTGACTATGATTGCTGTAAAGCATTCGAAACATCGGGAACCAAAAATCATACTAAATCCCCGACAAAATCCGAAAAGATAGTTTCATTTATAATAGAAACATACTTTTTAGTATTATTTTTATCTAAAATACGAAAGAGATTTCAAAAGTTTTTGAGTAAATATTATTATTGGAAATCTTAAAGCAATACACAACAAATTAAATCCTTCTTCTCATAAGTACATAATATATAATACGTGAGTAATTAGCGCTTCTAACATAAATACCAAGTGTTTTCAACGTTTCGTATAACGCATAAATTCATAATATCATTTTTTTTCTAAAAGAAAGTTTTTCTTGATATTAATTATTTACACGTAACATGCTTCAAGGTGAAACCAATTAACGTCCTAAATGCGCCAAGGTCGGTATACTAACAATATTTACGCGGTAACCGAGGCATGAAACAATATTCAGAATATTATTACCCTATTAGCCTCTAATAATAAACATAAAAGGTACACACTGTATAATTCATACCTACTAATTATAAAACACTTGCTGTCTTGTCCCTTTGTAACCTTTTTACGCTGAAAAACGGATTTCGGTATTTGGCAATGACATAGTTTGCAATTTGTATGGTGATCATGGGCAGAGATAAACTTTTACCCTTGCCCGAGTACCATGGGAGCGTGGCCTTTATTTTATGAGTTTTTGTTTGTATTAGGTGATGTTTTAATAAAATAAATAAATCGCACTAGAAGTAGAATAAAATAAATAATAAATAAATATTTTGGGACATTTACACCCAGCACTATCTAGTTCCACGGTAAGGTACGAGCCTTGTGTTATGGATACTAGATGGTTGATATACTACACATATATAAGTTTTAAATACATATATATTATAAATATAAACACCCATGACTGGAGTACACACATTCGTGCTCAACAAAATATGTATGCCCCCAGCGGGACTCGAACCCGCGACCGCTGGCGCAGCAAGTAGGGTCACTACAAACTGCGCCACGCGTGTCGTCAAAAATAAATTAGAGTTACCAAAAACTAGAACTAAATACGGGATTAAAACGATACTTTTTTAAGGAGCACAGCTATACAATTCGTTACCTAAAGATGTAGAAGATGGGGCATCGATTAATATATTTAAGAAAAAATTAAAGAAGCACATACTGTCTAAAGATCTGTTTTAGTAGCACTGTTGTATGATTAGTTACATAAGTTTTTTTATTATATAATTTTCCTTATATGAAGTGAACTATTGTTCTTTTTTGGGAAATAAATGTCTTTAAACCTAAATGCCCTACTTATATTTATCCTATAAAAATGTATAATAGATAAACATTGATCTGAAACATACAAAGGAGGTCGAATTCATCAATTACCTATATTCATGGGAGGCGAAATAATAAGTTTATAAGAATTGTTTACAATTTTATACGTAAGTTTTATTTTTTTTTACATAATAATTAAAGACTTACGAATGGATATTATTTCAAACACAAGTTACAATACTTGTATATTTCGATCATTATTACGTAATCAAAGAAAGTGCAGTTCGTAGTAGCACAATAAATATATATGCTTATCAAATAATCAGACAAGTACTTACACAAACAACATGTCAGTTGCGCAACAAGAGCTTTCGCGGAAGAAAATATGAGAAACATTTTAAACGATACATACACTATCAATCGAGATATACATAGTCGTTATGGGTGCATGAGGTAACGGAGGCGTTTATTTTATACTTTACTAGCATTTATCGCGGCTTTGCACGCGTTCTAAGGACCGGAAACCAAAATCGTTGTGAGACGCAAGGTATGGTACCTCGCAGAACTAACGTCTGCCCCTCCCGTTTTTGTAACATTTCTCATTGATGCTCCGCTCCTATTGATCACAGCGTGATATAATATAGCCTAAAGCCTTCCTCGATCTATCCAATACAAAAAGAATTTTTAATTCGGACCAGTAGTTCCTGAGATTAGCGCGTTAAACAAAACAAACTTTTTAGCTTTATAATATTAGTATAACGTGTAACACACCTATAACAAATACATAGTAAAAAATTCTTAGAACTGAAATGTTTCCCCGCAGTAAAAAGCATTTTAATCTCGACGCGGATATCCAGCTGTCATCATACCAAATTTAATGATTTTTCGTGAGACGGTCACAGGCAGACAGACAAACATTCTAAAAACTAGATTCGAAAAATGATGTATCCACTGAAAAGCCACTGCTATAAACTTTATTGAACGTTTATATTTCTCTAAATTTTTATATTGAGTTACTAATGAATAATTCTTTAGCGTGCCTAAACAACACCTTATTGAAAGAATCATGGCTGTTCATATTAACTAATATATATTTAATTTTTATTTATATTAAAGTCTCTCCAATCTAAAGTACGGTAACAAATATCAGGTATAAAGCTCTCACGTTGTATACACATACGGAAGTTTTCCTGTCTACAATCGCTTTCCTACTCCAAGACAATGGCACTCTTTAGTCAACGAGTCAACAATCGAACAGAGACTTATATGACAATACGAGCGCAGGCAAGAATTTTCTATCAAAAGTTCTTAGTAATTTTTAATATGAAATATATATAATATTCTTTATTGCACAATAAAGTTACATTAGAAAATAAATTGAGAGTGACGTGGACAATGGTGGACTTATCTCTATAAGAGATCTCTTCCAGTCAACCTATGTGCGTGGGAGATAGTGTTAAATAGCGGGACAGAAGATTAGTAAGAATTATTAAGAATTATTGTTTTTTATATAGATTACGAGAGAATGTGATAAGTTCCCGTGGTCAAACTAATTTGGCAACTTTAATTATAACATAAAAATGATATTACAGCATTTATAATACCATTCTTATTAGTTATTAGAAATTGTTTATGTTCTAAGGAAGTAAAGTACATAGTAATTACTTTTTTCCCAAAAAATTACAGTAGGTACCTAAGCATTATTACTGCTAGAGCTACATTTTTTTTCATGAAAATCACAAACCGGTTTAATGTTAGCGAAGAAAGCGCTACAAACGTATTTACGTCAATCAAATTATCAATATATTTAGACTTAAAATATTAGTAAAATCGGACTACAGGCCATGTTATTGCTCCAAGGTAAGGTATCTCAACGAGCGGTACTAACAGGTACCTATAAGTTAATTATACCTAGGTAATAAGGAAGTCTGCGGAATGTAGTCTCTAGCCTTTATCGCTTAACTTCTTAGAAATTCAGTAATATAGTAATATATACTTGCTGAGTAATTGATATTTATATAAAACAATTAAAATTATATATTTTAATGAAGGTTTTATATAAATACAGTAAAAAGTAATACAAAAATTACAATAAGCAACTAAATTAGCACAAAACTTTATTATACCATAACAAAGTAGTAATTAAGTTGTAAGTATTTCTCATAAGAAATACAATGATATTTGGTTTTACTTGTTTCTCTTATTAAAAACTTTCAGACTTCACTTAAACTTCGATATTGTATTTAGAGAGGCATAAAGATAGCTTTAGATGGACATGAAGATAGTTTGTGATCCTAGAAAGGATATAGGATAGTTCATATCGCGGAAATCATCCCTTAAGATATCGAAAATGAGGATGGAAATTTGAAGAATCAACTTCTCTACCAAGGGACTCATCATATCACACATATCACATAAAACATAAAGCAGCGCCAAACTTCGTTTATAATTAAGGCCTTAAACGATACCTTAAGAAAATAATAAATTCGCACAACCTTTTACGAAATCAAGGCGACAATAAAGAGAGCAAACATTAATATTTTAAAGTCACTTATGCCAGGTTTGCACAAGTGTTTGATATAGGTAATCCTCGACTAACACAAACGACAGAAGTAGCGCATGGGGACCGATGTGTTGGCTATCTCACTCCAACCTTGACGAGCTCTTAAAAACAGCCTTTAGAAAGCAGAATTTAATTTATTCCTAGCATATAATATGTTAGTTAGATATCTTAATTACTTATCGCTTAAGGGCTATGTAGGTACTTGAAAATATAATAATGGAGCCGTGTAATCTTTTTTTTTGTATTTTTGAGGCGCTAACGTAAATTAAGCGCTTGGATTCGGATATATTAAATTTTAGTAAAGACTTTTTAAAATAAGACCTTTTCCTGCAGTAAAAGTATTCTATATATTGACCCGGACAACAGCTATCATCATACCTACAAAGTTTCAGTAAAATCAGTTCAGTTTTTGTATCATGATTCGATCACAAACAGTCGAAAATTCTAAAAACTATATAGATTCGACCATAGAGGTAGTAACTAATGACTATTCAATTAGATTTCCCAAAAAAAATATTCCATATACAAATTACTATACGTGTATAAATTCGTGGACATGAAGCTGAAGCGAACGAATCATTGAATTAATATTTTTGGCCCGTGATTTTGTAGTAATGAAAATAATATATACTTATTTGGAGTATTATTTTGAAATAAAATTTCTTACATATTTAAATAAACGTGGATTTAAAAAAAATATTAGTTATCGATACTGTACAGTGATGTAATAGAGGTATACTGTGATACCGTTTCACTATGAATGTTTTACGAATACAAATCAAGCAAGGTGAACGCTCTGCGCTTCATCAATATAATGAATACTAATTCAAGCGAAAGTTTTGTCTGGTTGTCAATCTGAAAATGCTACAATTCAACTTTACCGTTAACATTTTTAACTGCAATTTTAAATAATAATGAAACTGGTTTGTCGGCATGGTATAAATTCAAAATCATATATGTGGGATTTGTAAAAGGAGTATGCATGTGAGAATAAAAGGATGAATTTTTAGGAAGGATTTTAAGAATAGAATGTTAAAAGCTTTAAAATACCATAGAATTTTTTTAATATATTTAAAGTCGAATAGCACTTTGCAGATGATGGTGTGAGAAGTATAAAAGGAAGAAAGGAGGATGTCTTGTCATTATGGCGACACGATGTAACGTGAAAATATTGTATCTTATATAAATAGTCTGTGAGTTCTAAAAAAGTGCTTTTATTTATCATCTTTACGATCCTACATATATATCTTATTTAATGTGTCTCTATGATTTTTGTGAACCTATACTGATAAAATTGAACGCCAGTCATAATACTGTAGAAAAAATCTGCACAAATATTAATAAAACTAATTTAACTGTTTGCCATTAAATCACGAAACCCAAAAAATCTTTTAATAGAGACTAGAAAGAAAATGGCAACTGATTTTTTGCACTCGAGCGACATAAAAACTTACTCAATTTATAATTTCTCCCTATTCGTTACCCATACCTAAAATTATTAGTACATTAATCATATTAGTGTACGATCAGTAAGTACTGAAAGTCAACATGAAACGTGAAGGGGAATAAATAAACAGCCCTTATCCAATATAGAGCTGATCGACTCTTAAGGGTTTCACCCACGTTTCTTGTAAAGTAAACGAAAAAGATCCTGACCTATTTACTAGAACGAAATACTGTTTGCGATCTTGTATAAACGTATAATAGAATTCGAAAGCGTGGGAAGATAGGAACGCCTTGTAAATATTCTAAATCACTCACCGTTATGTATTTTTTTAATAAAATGGTTTTTGTTATTGTTTCCTCCCCCAATGTTTATTTTTAGCAATCTTAACAAAGCTTGAACGATAAAATGTTACTTCATTTTAAAAGTTTCGACTCCTTCAAATAACGTCATTCATTGTGAACCTTTTTTAGCCCCTTTTTAACATCCCATTACTATACACGTGCCGCCTCAGTAATGAATAAACCACAAGATTCATCAGGCCATAGTCCACTGCGCAGGCCGGGTGCTTTTAGTTCGTTTTTCTCCGACATGTACGTTGATCACGGTGTTTCTTTCACCATAGAGCAATTGATAATCATGTTAAAAGCTTTAAAAGACCATAGATTTTTTTTTATATGTTTAAAGTCGAATAGCACTTTGCAGATGTTGGTTTATTTATTATTTTATGTATCTACTCTTTATAATAAGTGACTATTTACGGATTAGATTATAGAGCAATATATCAGAACGAATACTGTCAGAAGTTCCACGAATACTGGAAGAGCTGTGTAAATAAAACATTTGAAATAGGTCACATCGATTGGAAATGAAAATAATGCCGGCTGATGAATTATTAAAATATTTTCACAATATTTTAGCTCTTATAGTTCTTTCGATGTATGCCATGCTTGGTTAAAGGAAAGCTTATTTACATTTCCAATAACAAACCCAGTATAAAAACTTGAAACCTAATAAGTTATTGCCTCCATAACCTTAATAATTTGTGCAAAAAATATGGTCAGATACACTAGAATAATACAATGTAATCATTTATACTGTGATATTCATATCTTAAATAAATAACCATAGTATTAGTAGTATTGAATATATGTATACAATTTAAATTGCGGATATGCGCTATTGTTTTCCTCCATGTTCAATTTACATCAACAACAGACGTATAATTGTAATCACTCGACAAAACAAAGTATGTTATTTTATGCCCGTACTAATATTACATCAAAAAGTTTTAGTTTGAATAATATTCAATACCAAAAGTAATAAACGTATTTAAAGAAATAGCAAAATAAACTATCGGAATAAGAAACTTGGCTAAACTTACGTAAAATTTTTATCCAAAGTAGTTCAGACTATCAAAAGATAAATTAATTACATTATATAAAATATTCTTAGTAACAGATATATCATTTTAAGTTATATATACATTCAAGAAAAAAATGTATATAATATTGAAACACCTGTATTCAACCCTCTTTACGTCTCATTGCTAATAAGACGTCTGCCTTGCAAGTGCGGTTTGGCGGGCTCTTCACATATCTATTGAAAATTTCTTAGATATAAAAATAATTCCCATCACCGTAAGTGGAAAATGATTCGCACATAAAACCATCAGAGGTGCAAGACGTAATCATGCAAAAGGACTACCCACTGCCTTATGCCTTAAATACCCGATGTATTTTGTTTTAATTTACTCAGTTACTAAGGAAATATGTCAAATTGGTACGGTGCAAACAACGGCTTGAATTTTCATGACTTAAGTCTGGATGAACGCCAAACTCGTTCACAGCGATCGCATTTACATGATTAGGTGCTCTATTGTTTCACTTTATGGTTGGCCTTTTTACATAAAACCGGTTACTTTCCGACGAATTTTCCTTGATCGGTCCACGAGGTAATAATACTAAAGCTAGTATGTAGGTTTTCGTAAACAAGTATGTCTATAAAAAGAAAAGCCTACTTACTTGACCGATTTTAATAAAAATTTATTTGTGCCATTGTCACTTGGATCATGGATGGTTCTAAAAGATACTTAACTGGGAATTAAAAGGAACGTGTGCTCATGACGTTATTTGGGTCAGCTAGTTTTATACAAGAACAGTATAAACATTATTACTCCTTACCACATTGTCTTGAAATGTGTATTATTTACTGTTATACACTTTAAATAAATAAAGAAAATGAGTCTAATTAAAAGAGAAAAAAAAAACAAAAGCACAGTTACTAACTACGAGTAATACATAATAAAAGTTGTATTGATGAATATTATTTCATTGATATTCTTTAATATAACAGAACGATCTTAATGGCAAGTTACCTTTGTAAATATATAATACCTACTCAACATAATACCATTAAAATATCTTCTTTCATTTCACAATTTGTAAAGAAATTCCCTACTTTAATAAAAAATGTTATCAAAAGATGTTTATTTATCCCTTGAGATAATTTCGAATACTCTTCATGTTATCTCTAAATGCCAATTAGAATATAATATTCAAGAGATATCCTTGAGGCACTCTGTGTTTTTGGAGCGACCTTTTCCACGAAAGTATTTTTTATACATTATTTTCAACCTAGTCGTCGCTAAAATATTGTAACTGTAAACTGTAATAGTTTACTATTAAAAATGTTCTCATAATGTATCTAGTTAAACAAAATATAGTCACTACATATTATAAAACAAAGTCCTCCGCCGCGTCTGCCTGTCTGTTCGCGATAAACTCAAACTACTGGACCAATTTTCATCCTGTTTTCACCAATGGATAGAATGGTTCTCGAAGGTTTTAGAAAGTTTTAGTATATAATTTATCAAGATTTTGTAAACATTTACTAACTAAAAACCAAATCGAGTCCGGCGGAGTGAGAACGAGTCGCTAGTTACAGTATAGAAAATGTAAGATTTCCGTTAATTAACCGTATTATATTAACATTAAATTAGCCGTAAAATATTAACCGTAGTCTAAAATCTAAATATAAAATCAACGTCAAGCTACGCATGAATATAATATTTATCGATTCATATCGCCATAAACCACCAATAATATTTTTAACGAGATAACCACGAGTTTAATATAATTTGTAATAAATAACCTTAGAACTATTACTGAATGTAATATTTCAATTATTTCATTTCATGTATATTGAATTATATACAAAATATAACTCTCCTTCAACTTTGACCTTAATATTACATACTAAGTACACATATTCCGTAGACTTGGTAAAATTGTTATTCCAACGAGGGACAACTTCATTAGCGAAACACCGAAATGGAACGAATTTATTAATATCTGCCTAAGAGCGACAGCTGTCTCGATCGAATATAGTAAACTAATTCGCTTGGATGATTATTAAAGTTTGTTAATAAAACTGACTGTTAATGAAACTGCAAAATTCAGACTTCAAAAATCATAGTATGATTTTTAAAAGCAGATTCACGACCGACTTTAAACAGAGATTCTTGATGTTACATCGTATTTTTGTCTACATCTAAGTGAAGCGTATGATGTAACAAATCAGCGGTATGCCACAAGCATTTAAGAATTTTTCCTGTTCCTATTTTAATTTTCTCTTTAAGTTCTCCAAAAGCATGCCATAACAAGTATCAAATTAAGTAACTAGCTACTTGCCCTGGCTTCGTTATTATTTTTACGGAATAAAAGTAACCTATGTAATTCCAGACTATAATTTCTCTCGGTGCCAAACAGCATTCAGATTCTTTCAGCCGTACTGTCACGATTGAGGCACAATCATCCGTCCATCAAACTATGCGGGATCAAAATTTTTATATATAAAAATAATTTTCCCTACCGACCTAGTTTTCCTTACCAAGCATAAGTAATGCTTTTGAGCATTTGATTTGAAAATTAAAAATTCCTTTATTAGTTGTTACCTATTAAAGTCATCATATATTTTATAGTAGATGAGGCCAAAGAGGGGATTTTTTGGACTTACTTTAAGAGGAACCTTACACTCTGTTGAGTACTTACACCATATTAATCAGTCCTACAGTACCCATATATAATAAGAATATGTAATACAAAAAAAGTGCGATAAGTCTCGTTTATACTAGCACCTGTGGGCACGTGCGCGATACAAATAGAACGTCATTCAGCGTAAAGCACCTTGAACTGTTTAGAATTTGCGACATCCAGTGACTGGTCACGCCATTTCCCTTCTCACTTTTTATTACGATCTTTTGTTGATTAACTTCAATGCACTTGATGACTACTTTATAGAACTGTTGAAATTTTATATAATAATAAAAAATAAATAATTGATAGATACAGCAATGAAGATTTTTTCGGTTTATAGAGCAATTAGTTATTTATCTCTAATATGTGCGAGAATCGAACTCATGACCACCTCTATATAAAGATTCCAACCGATCACAAGATGGATAATCTATTTTCAGCGACGTAAAGTTTTTACGCCCTTGAACTGTCCCAAAGCACGCCCAGTAACAAATCATCCAGGTTTGACCTAGAAAATTGAATCTTCAAGGGAAATATAAAAGTCGCTCTATCGAGAGATTAAATAGGTTACTAACTTAGAAAAATCTTTCTTCAATTTGAGATTAGGAGAGTTTTGGAATTGGCAATAATGCCGTCATATAAATATGAAGTGAAGCATTTGGCGAAAATATATAAAAGTAATGTAATAAAAAAAAAGAAATTAAAATATATTTTTAACAAAAGTTTAAAAATATAACTCAATAATTTTAGTGTAGTAATTTATTTTTTTGTCATTAGATACGTCATATCTATCCCTGTTCTTAATTTTATGATTCTTTTATAATGAAAGTATATCAACTATAGAGCATTCATAAAGTAATGTAATAAAAAAAAAGAAATTAAAATATATTTTTAACAAAAGTTTAAAAATATAACTCTCAACAATTTTAGTGTAGTAGTTTATTTTTTTGTCATTAGATACGTCATATCTATCCCTGTTGTTAATTTTATGATTCTTTTATAATGAAAGTATATCAACTATAGAGCATTCATTACAAACTGAATCCATTGGAGTGATGTTATACAAATATCCAAAAATATCCACAGTGCAAGTTTGGCAAAATCAGTAACTTAATTCTCCAGACTATATAATAGCTTTAAATTAAATATGGCTTACATTATTAGTACAATAAACAAAAGTAGCCCATGTAATTCAACATGAAACAATGTCAAAAATGAACATAAAATACGAGAATACAACAATGGATAAAGTTGTCATTGTATTGAAGAGTTGCTTTAATTAAGGAGAGAGACGAGACTCTACTTTAATTAAAGGGACAATTTAAGATTTCAGAGTTTTAAAGTGTTTGTTAAACATATCGTCGTCTTAGTGGTTATTTGTTCTAACCACTTTTTTTCCTCTATTCCCAAAAAAGAGTATTATATGCCTTCATCGTGATTTTTTATTGAAAACAATTGCTTAAAATGCTTGCTTTGTATGTCACAGGTGAAAAATAATATAAAATGTAAAAAAACTTGTTTTGGATAATGCATTCAACAAGCGAACCGAACATCTTTTAATCTTGACAACATCTAGACATCATGAATTATTTTACAGCCTACTGCCTTTTTTACCCTTAACAGTTACATAAAGGACAATATGACAGTTGAGGTAAATTTGAAATCAAACCTGTTACCACTAATCGTGACAAATAAACAATGTAAAGTCGTAATTCGAAGCACGAAGTGATACGTAATTGTAGGAAGGCGGATTACAAATCGAGGTTTTGTACAATCACTTCTTAGTGAGAGTATTGTTTTCTTACTTCATTGTATCTTGAATCAATATTTAACTAATTATTAGATACGTATGTAAAATTTACATGCTTTAAATAAAAATATATACATATATTTGATTCGACTAATAATTGAATGAAACTCTTAAATGGGGGCTGCCTTTTATGTACCATCAAGCCAAATATCTTGTACTAGCGACTCGCCCTCGCTTCGCTCGGGCTCTTCCCTAGATTTAGCACAGGTAAAGCCGCGGGATCTGCTAGTTATGCATATAAACCTTCCTCTTGAATCACTCTATCTATTAAAAAAAACCGCATCAAAATCCGTTGCATAGTTTTAAAGATTTAAGCGCACATAGGGATATAGGGATATAGGGACAGAAAAGGCGACTTTGTTTTATACTATGTAGTGATAGTGATGTTAAAAGTAGATGCATGTGTGTCAATTATGACTATGGAACTCCTTGCAATATCCGAGGCAATTAATTATATTATTAGAAATTTTGACAGTGGAAATTTTGTTATACTTACAGATAGCAAAAGCGCTTTACAGCATTTGGCTCGGTGCACCTCTGGTTATAGCAGAGGTATACCGATAGCCTACAATGTGTTACAAAATATACACATGCTGAATAGCTCTCGGATAAACCTTAGACTGCAGTGGGTTCCATCTCATATAGGCTTGGGTGGTAACGAGGAGGCTGACAGGTTGGCCAAACTAGCGATAACTAGTCCTGAAGGAACTGAATTTAATATTGTGCCTTATTACACTGAAATAGTTAGTAAATTTAAAATTATTTGTTTTAAAAAATTTAAAGAATACTTCAATGAAAGAAGTACAGAAAAGGGTATTTACTTAATGATATCTTTCACATCCATGGGTTGACTGGAAGAAATCTCTTGTAGGGATAAGTCCACCTTTGCCTTTACCTTCTAATATTTAATTTTTTATAACATTTTTTTTAAGTGCAATAAAGAATATATATATTTGGTACAAAACCATACAGTGTGAGCCTCCTCGCGTTCCATGGTTCTACTGTCATAATTTGAGTCGAAAGTATATTGTTGTGTTAAATAGATTACGTTCTGGACATTATCCATCAAATAAATTTGCCTACCTTATGAAAAAAGTAAATTCACCTTTATGTATTAAATGTAATATGATAGACGATGTTCATCACATTCTGGTGGAGTGTGTTGGGCATCAAAGGGAGAGGGAATCAATATTGGAAAAACTGAATGTTAATAGTTATGATGTTGGTCCGTACCTCAGTATCTTAGCAAACCCAAGTATTGATGTTGTCAAAGTTTTGACAGACATGGTTTTGCAACATTGAAAGCATCTCCTTTTGATGTTTAACACATTCCGCCGGAGTGTGTTGAACATCGGCTATCCTTTGTGCATAATTTTTATATGTTATACTTAGATAAAGATACGATGGGACTGGCATATCCTAGAAGGACAAAAGTCCCTTAAAAATTTAGAAATAAAAAAAAAACTCTTAAATGTTTTACATCAAAAATATTCCGCATAGAGTTATATAAATTCATACATTATATATCTACTTTCTAGTCTTATTTAGCCAAATTTAACAGAAAAAATCATTATTATCTATACAGAGACCGAATCTATCGTTATTAGAATGTTCGTCTATCGGTTTGTAACGGAATAACTAGAATGGGTCGATACATAGGATACTTCTTACTCCGGGATATAATCTCAACTCTGAGCAATGTATACTAATCGTTAGTGTACGTAGACGAACCCGAAGCGAGGGTGAGTCGTACTATATAAATACATCTTGAAAAACATGTTTGTATAACTTTAAGAAATTCATTTCTAAATATTTTGAAGAGGCGTGTCAATCATCACTTTTGTATACAATTTATAATTGAAATTCTTTCATAAATGATGACTAGGAACGCATCAACTACAGTTTATTGTTAGAAGTTTCGCAAAGATTTCATTAGAATGTAATGTTTCAACTGAATATTTTCATCGGCTTTCTTAAGAGCTTCTTTCTTGCTCTTAAGAGCATTTCATCAAATACCAATTTCCAAAAACCATAAACAACTAATATTTTTTTCAAAGAATCCAACGATTGCTATGAATGTTTATTTAATTCATTTCTATGAAACGTTTTAATTTGTAATTTTTTATTTAAATTTTTTGCACTTCATACCAACTTTACCCCGACAAAATGAAGAAAATCTGTGCAAGCGCATACAAAAATAAGCTATATGTCTGCATACCGATTCCAAATCTAACACTAATAAAAAACAACCTACTAGAACTAAAATTACTACTTAGACAAGTATAAATCATAAACAATAATATCAAATAGTATATTTACTTACTTCTTTTTTGTTTTTGCATTTATCATTTATCAAAGTTCAAAAAAAAAAGTATTAATTGCTTATATCAGAAAATACTAGAGATAAATGTTTTGTTATCATTATATTATTAATTACCTACGTAACTATAATGTTATAGGGTTTTTGGTACATTATTTTCTGCGTAGATGTAACATGAGAGTTTTAATCTACATAAGTAGTCAGATTAAGTCCGGACATCATAATATGGTTTTATTAAGCAATTATCTATATTGTATATCTATACTAATATTATAAAGTTGAAGAGTTTGTTTGTTTGGGTGAACGCGCTTATCTCAGGAACTGGTCCGAATTGAAAAATTATTTTTGTGTTGGATAGTCCGTTTATCGAGGAAGGCTATAGGCTATATAATATCACGCTACGATCAATAGGAGCAAGCATCAATGAAAAATGTTGCAAAAACGGAAGAAAAATATTTCTTTTGAAGGCATTAGAACGCGAGCGGAGACCCGGGAAAGGCTAGTACTGTATAATCCTTGTTCGTTAGTAAGTTAGTTTCCTGAAAACAGCTACACAGTTAGTTACACTAGTCTATATAAAAAAGCAATTAATAAGCGTTTACTTATTTAAATACTCCCAATAAAGTAATACCTTGTTCTCAAGAAAAAAATATCGATATTAATAAAGGCCCGTCCTAGATCTACAAACTAAGTGAAGCAAGTTAAATTGTATTATAAAGATAAGACCTTTATTTAGCCCCTAAGCTAACAAAATCGCATAAGGTTGTATGCACATTGCACATATTATACTGTCACAATTGTTTTTTGAAACTTTCATTGAAATCGCTTACTTCTAGGGAGTAGGGAAGTTATGGTTTTTATGGTTTTCTAGTTTTTCCCCACTGTTCTAATTTTGTAGTCACGTGACTGAAAGGTATGCCTGTACGTAATTTTTTTTTTTTAAATATGTTGGGACATTTACACACAGCACTATCTAGTTCCACGATAAGGTACGAGCCTTGTGTTATGAATACTAGATGGTTGATATACTACACATATATAAGTTTAAATACATACATATTATAAATATAAACATCCATGACTGGAGTACAAACATTCGTGCTCAACAAATGTATGCCCCCAGCGGGACTCGAACCCGCGACCGCTGGCGCAGAAAGCAGGGTCACTACCCACTGAGCCAAACGTGTCGTCAATTTATATCAATGCAAAATTTTATTAAAGTAAGACAAGACAGCGTAACTTTTACAACAATAATATTAGTCTCAATTTTGTCGACATAAGCTATAGAACATCATACCTACTAGTATTTGTCAACCACTTCGTCTGTTCACGACAAAACATGTGTAAGTTCAAATCTTTTTCTTTGTTTGCCAACTGACAAATGATTTTTTATTTATAGTTACTACTTTGGCAAGATTTAATGTTAAAAATGAAAACATTTTTTTTATTTCTAAGGTTGGTAAATTCAATTCATATACATTTCCCTCAAATTTTCAATAATATTACGGTGAAGCTTAGAGTACAAATCAAATATTAGATAAATAAAATTCGTTATAAAATTATGCCACTTTATGGTATGGCATGTATGTGCCTCGTTATGTATGTCCTTATGTGCGGAAGGTAAAAGAAACACCTTAAAGTGTATATTATATATTGTATAAGATAAGATACAAGTGCTCCCGACAATGTGCGAATAGCGACTGCTTATGTCTATAAATTATTACTTAGATCTATACCAAATAAGGGAACGTGCTGGAGTGCGAGATGATGCAATACAATATTATTTAGTGCAATATTATTATAAGTACATAGTAGGCACAAAATAATCAAATCGAAATGGTAATTCAAGAGATTATTAGTATTGATTTATACATGAAGCAAACAACCTTTTACTGCTATAATTTGTTTGAGGAAATGTAATAAAAATCTATTATTGACTTTCTCTTTACAAATCTAGGCCAAGAGGGCGGATAGTGGAGACACTTGTTCCTATTACATCTTCGGACCTCGCGAAAGCAATAAACATTGGGGCAAAATAGTAATTCCTAAACATATTTTTCCCTACAAATAATGATTAAAGTTTACAAAAACTACATACTCATTTCTATAACGTGATTATAAAGAAAAGGAAAGAGCATATGATTGTGTGAAATCCGATTAAATAAATTTAGTTTATATACCAATTAAGCAAACATAAGAAAATTAAGCATCTTTTCCCTTCGTTTTTAACCGATTTTTATATATTTAAATATATAAACTATGTGTATACATAACTACAATAATATACGACGTGAGTACACAACCTTAACCTTCCTCTAAAGCATCCAAAATGTCAAAAATTAATAATAATGTAACAAACTGTAAAACTAAGTCTAGGGCGAATATATTGCTATAAAGCTTCAAAACGTGTGAATAGACTTGGCAACCCTATCAGTTCTCTAGAGAGCAGGTCACCGACCGCCCTTGTGTAGGTAGTATTTAATACACCGCAGTGCTTTGTGCATAGCTATGAGTACGCCGCGTACGAAAGGTCACCCGAATTGCGGTAAAACTAAGCATAGACTGCTTATTTGATATCGTAAAATGTTATTTTATCTTACAGCTTCTTACTCTACTTCACCTTTATTGGGAGTATGTTTTCAAGAGAGATGAATGAGAAGCTTTCAGCTTCATAAAATAACGAAGGTATTATGGTCGCTGGCTCTTGGAGTATACATTCAAACCCACCATATAACATTAAACGTAATTTCTATTCATTGTACTTATCATTAATCATATATCAATCATGTTAAGCACACGAGATTTGAAGAACCCAACAAAGAGCAAGTTAAAGTTTATAACGATTGTATACATTGATAAAATGCAATGTGGTCGATTAGCGGCCACGTTTTACACACCTGAATTTAGAGTCGAAATGCTACAAATGTCCGTATATGAAAACATTTTTATGGTGACCGTCTTAACGTCCAATCACATTCATAGTACAAAATAGGATATTTTTACATTTAATAATCTAATATATGTCTATCTACCATTGTGATCTAGCAAGTGTGGTAGTTTTAAAAAGAATCAGTAAAGAGTGTTTCTCTTTCTTTCAGGAGTGATATTGAAATTTCTTCCACCGAAGTTTGAAAGAAGCAGGAATGCACAACGGTTTGTTCTCATACTTGTTCACTGTAAGAATTTCCTACGTATTTGGCTAGTCTCAGAGAGGTAACCGCCGAAAGCGGTCAGGTTTTCATTATAAGTTGTGATAACCTCAATTTATTTATCTGTATAGTTCCAATAAGTCATGTTATCATTTATCATATCTGAACTAGCTACAGGTGGGATTTTTTTCGGGGATTTCCCGTCGACAATATGTATAAAGTTGTTTTTTTATGCTATCAGTGAGTCAGTATACAAGTTTTAGGTTATTATATAGAATAATATGGAGAACATAGTGAAGAGACCAAAGTTTGAGACAACGAGCAACCTACACTAATCCAGCATGTTGGACTATAGTCTCCTATACTATTGAGGGATGTGCCCATTGTTCCCAGCAGTGGTAAGTTTCACTAATAAAATATTCGAATATATATCAAAATAATCAACTATCATTTCTTCATCAAAAATATATTGACCAACAATTAAATTGCTTTTCAACTATGTTGTTTTCGTTTTGCATAAACTTGTGAAGACAATCAACGTCCTTGCGGTTATGACGACGCGTCATGTACATTGTAGTGTGTGGAGGTAACACTATCCTCAATATTATTCGTATGTGGTCTCAAATGGCTCGACGGATATTTTATAAATTAACTAGCTTTTGCTCGTTTATTTATGACTTTATGCTTATATAGTGGTTCAGACCCAAGTTGTATTTTACATAGTCTGTACTTAATTGGTACTTTAAAGAAACATAAAATCAATCTGTTAGTTTATAATATTATAGAAATATATATATATTTTTCTTTTAGACGACTTTTGCCTAATCAAGATTTAGTAATGTAATGCGAGTTCAAACATTAACAAGTTAATATTATTCCAGCATCAAGTATTGATTGATTACTTTGACTTTTTGCAACTTTAGAAGATACCACTCTAAAATCGTGAAGTAGAAACACATAGACAAAGTTAAATAATTAACTTCATAACATTATAAAAAAAATATTAAACTTCTGTATTTAAAGTTTAAACGCTACAGCAGTACATGCTTAGGTAAGCAGTTAATCAATCATGGACGAGAACGGACGAATAAGATCAAATTAAGTTCAGAATAATAAATATTTGAAAACATTAAATATAAAATCAACTAATAAATTTTGGCTATCATTTTTCATCACATACGAATTTATATTGTTAATACCTAACCAACAAAAACAAAATGCCAATGAATTTTAAATATAAATATTATTTGGTGTAAATTTCTCTATTGCAAAATAGAATGATAAAAGTAAGATCGCTAAAGCCTTTGACAGCACATAGGTATTATAAATAAAGCCTATTAAGAGCTCAGGTGTAAGGAAAAAAAAATTAAAGGGATCATAAGAAATCGCCTTTTCTTTACAATTTTTCAAATAGACAAGTATAGGAGAAATGATCCTAGAAGCGCTCCTTGCATTTCATTGTACATAAAATAAGTAAACTACGTTTAAAAAACCCACTTCAAAAACTAAAAAGTTTAAAATAACCTCCTTGCGGAAGTCGGTTAAAAAGTAAGGATAATTTAGAAAATAGCTAAACAATCTTACCAAAAAAAATTAAATATCACTTACCTATTGCAGCGACTGGTAAGCAGTTGAAGCAATCCGTGAAAGTTTTCCATAACTTGATGTTGTACCTCCTTTTGCATTCGTCGTAGAATCTGATGGCAAAAAACACTAATATAAACGACGTTACTGTACAAAACATAAATAAAATCACCGCTTTTTCTTCAGATTGATAAGGACGAAGGGAACAAGAAAATTTGCCCTGTTTAATATTAAAACCTAAACTGATTCAACAGATATTTCTATTTATTTATATGTATACTAAATGACCAAGAAAATGATGTATTGAATAAAAATAGTAAAAGGTGGTGGAGGCTCAATATTATACAGTTTTTATGTTAGAAATATAAAAAAAAAATGTTTAAAAATAAATTTTTATCATAATAAGAGCACCTCCCAGTCCTCCACCCATGACCCAGTCCAACTATAGTTAAGAACCAACCAGATAACCTCACATTAAGTAATTGCAGCAAACAATATCAAAATCGGTGAAGTCTTTTTCAAGGAAAGAATTTCATTAGGACGGTATCAAAATTTACTAAAAATATTAATAAATAGTGACAATAAACAACAGCAATATACGCAAAAAATCACGTTTCTAATCTTAAAAACATAAATAAAACCATCAATCAAAGTTAGCAAATTTGCTCAGACGTGTCATAAAAACCACGTGTGCTGGAAGTCACGTGCATATACACATTTTATGTGCTTAGTTTATGGGCAAGGTCGCTTTGAATTTCGTATCGCGTTTGATATGGATATAATGGCCCGCCTCTATCTCTTTCACGATCCATTGCACTGTTTGTTTACAAAACTTGATACTTTACAAGTTTACATCATATCACTGTATACCTACTTATAACATATATAGTATACTTATATACGCATTTTTAACATTGTTTCTCACTTCGTATATCTTCGCAAAATATCAAGTATTCATAATATAAGCTAAATATTTTTCAAAGGGAGTGCCTAACACTTTTTTTTCGACATGCTAGGTCTCTAGGTGCTAGGTGTCTAACTCTCTTATGTATCATCACTCCAGTATACATAGGAGAGTCAGGTGCCTACGTACATACTGTACGACGAAACATGAGACTTGAAATTAGATATACTACATAACTCTTACTAACACGACTTAAGTGCGAAAATCCTCCGCTACGGACGCTCTTCAAGTCTCATCTTTCGTGACACGTATTATTATACCAAATTAGGCTAGCCTATTTAGCTTAAAACAGCTAAAAACATACACGTACAAACACGTTTAAGCTCCCGCATTTATAATGGTAGTACTATAGTCGGACAAAAAACTAATAATCTTGGGTTTGAATCCCGATCCGGGTCAAAAATTGAGTTTTTTTGAGTTACGAAATACTGAACGCACCTTTATCCATTCGCGTCATATTTAGCAGAAATCATAATAGATATTTATGTATTAGTTATCTAGTATTATAGAACACAAGTATCGATTCATATTAAAGATAAAAAAAGATAGTAAACGATAATATTGTTTTTAGATCATCTTGATTTCTGATTTCTGAACAATAGTTACGAAGTAAGAATTCATGTCCCTGAATTGGCCTCCAGACGATGAGTCACATGGCCACCCAGTAGCAGACTGGTGGTACATACGTGTAACGTGTATTTCCCTAAATTCAAAGATGCTCTCCTTTTCAGAAGTCGGTTATAAAATATCAAAACCAGATATATTCTTTAAATATATAATATTATAGTAAAATCCGATAAAATTATAATAATTAAAGCAAAAAATATTGTATATTTAATATTATAATATACAATTTAGCGCGAGCGAAGCCGCGGGATAACCTATGACACCCTAGGATAGTGTAGCTTCACAACAGTGAAAGAATTTTTCAAATCGGTTAAATAGTTTCGGAGCCTTATTAATGCAAACAAACAATCAAATCTTTCCTCAGATGTATGTATTGTACATACATAACACTAATAAAAGAAAAAGTTTGAGTGGATATTATTACAGTTAAGTATACTTTTGTATAAGTAGCTAGCTATATGGGCTCGTCTCTTTTAATTAATTTACTAGAAAAGCGTATTCTATCGATAAACATCGGACTAATTAAATTGGTTGGCGTAAAAGCCGAGGCCTACATGTTGGCAGTATACATACTGAGCACTGATTAATACTTTACGCGATCATTGCTGGTTTTAAAAACTCCTTATAAGGTAAATAATATAGATTAATTAGTGAAGAAAATAGGATTGGATATATGTCTGGTTGGTATCTTTTTTATAATTGCAAAATCATAATTAAGTATTATTTAAAAAAAGAGCAACTTTTGTGTTTCTCAACGGAATGTACAGTTACATATAATTTAAATATTATTATTTAATAATAATGTGAAAATGAAGATTCAAAAGAGCTTGTAAAAGTCTATTTGGATAAAGTTCGATCAAATATAAAATCATTGAACTGACTGTAAACTTTAACTTCTTTACGATTTCTATTGTATTTGAAAGTATATAATTATCTATACCAAATACCTACCTAGTGTTAAATAAATAAGAATTCTATCAAAGATTATGAATAATTTTAATGTTAATGATATCAGAATTTACGCCACAACAACAGAAAAAAACATCTCTGGGATTCCCCTGTAGCTAAATTCTAATATAAAATGGATAGGATATTAATAATGAAATGGATATTTTTATAGTATGGCTACTCAAATGTAGGTATTCGTATTATTTATCATTTCTAAATCATTATTGATGTATCTAAAAACTTCACAATTTGCGGAGATATCGCGTCTTCTTTGATGTAGGTCAAAAACCGAGTACGAAGCGAAGAGAAAATAAATAAAATTATATTTTAAACGAAAACGAAAGTTTATTTATGTTAATTAAGAATGTTGCGAATAAAAACTGAGTCATACTTAGTAATTATGAAATTGGCTGTCTTCCAAGCAGCATTGCGTATGAGGCCCTAAGTTACGTGTTTCTATTGCTTGAGTTGCACGTTTTTATAGAGACTAGGACCTTGGTAATATTGAGGTTAGATCATACGTTTAAATGCTAGGGAATAAAACAAGTGATTGCTCGTGGCATCACTCGCTTGGTAAGTAGGGTGGGGAAATGAAGGCTCTGCCTATGGCCTCAGAAAGCCTTGTATATCTTTGTCAAATTATATCGATTTGTTTAATCGTTTAGGCGTGAAAAGGTAAAAGATTTTCATGATCTTAGTTTTTTGTACTTTTAAGATTTTTATTAATTAATTAGCCAGTGTAATTCAAGAGATAATATATGAGAGATATAAGATTCATATACTCTACGGTTACAGTTAGCGTTCTAAAAATAACTAAAAACTAATAAAAGTATACGAAAGAAAACCGTAAAAGCCATACGTTTTCAAATATAGTTCAAATATCACCGTAGACTACGATTTTTCGAAGCCATTATGCGAAATTGAAAGTTAGCGTCTGGAACATTCATAAGATATACGAGCTTTATCTTACACATTTCAGTGTCTGGATATTCGAGGTCGAATGGCAATAAATTCTTACTTTTAGCTTAGTATTAAAAAGAGGTATTTGTGAACCAAAAATCCCTTAAAACTACTCGTGAATTTCTTAAAATTTATACTCGTCTTGCTATAAAAAACGTATCTATTGTAAAACTGACATGGAGATGGTTATAATTTAAAGAAAAGTCATTAGATATATTTAACCTATACGAAGATATTAATCATGGCTTGGCCTTAACCCAATCGAAGCATACATTTTTATCTCGCGAAAAACAAAGCAGACGTAAAAAGTCTAAACATCTAATAAAATTAAAGTGTCTGTTTATAATCTATAAATAACAGCTTTTTACTATTGGCGTATGAAAATAAGTACAATACTTATTAAGAGAAACACAGTTTTGCTGTCTGTCTGTCTCGATTTGTTTTGGCTAATCTCCAGAACTGATGGATCGATTTTGACGAGACTTTCACTTGCAGATATTATAAGGAGTAACTTGGCTTCTTTTTCTATTTATCATTATAGTTCCAAAAAAAACTAAAACGAAGCTAGGGAACGTACCCAAGCGAAGCGACGGTAAGTCGTTGGTAGTTAATACAATAATTTGTCGTTATTTATAAATAATATAATAACTATGCCTTAAGATATTTATGACACTTATTCAAGTTCTTGAACTTCCCATTTGATTGCATATATCTTATCAGTGTAAATATCAACACAACTGTGTACTCATCGTTCAAGAACGTGTTGTAATCAGTAAGGTAGTTTTACAATTTTACAATATAGTATAGAACTAAAAAGTATAATAATAAAATTTTCTTTATTAAAATCAATTTTGTTATAAATATTTACTTATACATATTTATTAATATCCTTAGTATAAAAAAGCTTCAAAGATAACATTCTATTCAGTAATTTGTATGGAACAAAGAAGTAAATAAAATTACTACGTTAGTAGTGAAGAGCTAAGTTCGAAAGACAACTCGTTTAACTTTAACACAATGTTTTATTTAATTTAAGGACGGTCAGGTCAAAAGTCTGAGACCCCGACGAGCGCACATAAAGAGAATATTGACCACAGACTAAACGAAAAAAGTGTAATACCGTTGTAGTCTGTAGACTATGACTTAGTTATACCTTCATAAATAAAATAACTATTAGGTATTAAAAAAATTTAAACACAAAAAGTAATAATGTATAACAAATAGTGTGAGTCACCTAACTCCGCTCGGGTTCGTCACTAATAAAGTTTTAACGGTTAGTTTAGAGTACAGATTTCTCCGAAATGTGATACTTTCCCAAAGTCAACAGCAATCGTCATACCAAATTCCATCAAAATCTGCCCAGTAAGACTTTCTTGTGATGCTTTCCCAAACAGACCAAAATTCAAAATTCGTCCGAAATGTACATATTTATTTTGCATGTTCAGATCCTTCATGTGTATAATAGAGATGACGTCAAGTTTTTATCAAATGCACGATAACGTATGGTATTCAATCATTTTGAACAATCTATTAATATTATAAAGCTGAAGAGTTTTTTGTTTGAATGCGCTAATCTCAAAAACTACTGGTACGATTTGAAAAAATATTTTTGTGTTGGATAGTGAAGGTTATATTACATCGCGCTACGGCCAATAGGAGCGGAGCATCAATGAAAAATGTTGCAAATAACGGGAGAAAAATATTTCTTCTGATTTTCAGCCTTTAGAACGGGTAAGGCTAGTCTGTTATAAGATTTTTAATATAACGTTACATCGTTTACTTTTACTTCTTTGTAATAAAAAACGTTTGATTCACAAAGGAAGAATTCAAAAAAGAAAGAAAAGAAGAATTAAGAATTTTTAAAACAATTTATAGATATACAAATTGTATATCTATAAATTATATGTAGAAGTCTACGTAAGCGCTAGACTAGTTACAATAAATGCTGTCTTTATAAGAACCATCGAGTCTGATATTGAGCTTTAATATATATTCTTTATGAGGTTTCTTAGGAAAAATTCCACAAAATTATTTTACCGTATATGACTATCGACTATGCAATGGGGTCAAAGACATTCCATACGGTTTTAAATAAGTTTTATTATAGACTAGTATTTTTCGCGGCTCCGCCCGCGTTCTAACGATCGAAACCAAATTCTTAGGTTTCACATACCGTGTGTTTTATAACCAGTTTGTAACGTTTCGTTGAGATTTCTCAGAAAAGCAATTTTGTTCAAAATTAAATACTTGTGATGAGTAACATATTTAATTAGATAAGGATTAATATAATGTTTATTAAACACCATCGCAAATAATGCACTATCTTAAAACAAATTTAATTACCATAAAAAGATTATAGCGAGTCTTAGCCTTAAAATATAGACATAATATACCATCGCGGACTTTTTTATAGAACTTTTAAAGGGGAACAATTCCGTCATACATGACTTTTGCAACATAAAACATTTACACAGCGCACGCATCGGAAGCTCTTTATTGATTTAATTAAAAATCAAAAAAGCGTATAACGGACATCACTTTGTGTATTCAAAAACGACTGATCGATGGACGTAATACATTAAGTTAAACTCCATCAAGTCGTTTAAACTGTAGAGCGTAACAATGAAACAGTTGACACCCGATTCTACGCTTGAATAACATTACCCTCCTTTTAGTGCAGTCGGGTAAAACTACAAAAAAGGCATCCAACATACGCTAAAGCCTATCGTATCTTTGTAAAAGATAATTGCGAGAACGATACCTATCACTTTATCTGCGGATTACGAGGCGACGTCAACATTTTCATTCTGAAACTCTTTGTTTTAAAGAATTTAATCAACTTCAAAATCAAAATTTACATTTCAAACTGGCTTTTCGCTGCCGTGTTTTGAACGTGAAATAATTTATTTATGGTGAAAGAATGTATACAAAGAAGCCATTTACTTTAAAAAAAAAAAATTTAGAAGCCATTTATAAATTTATCGATAATAATACAACTACAAATGCATATAACAAATACGAAAGTGTGACTGAGGGTGTGTATGTTTTTTTACTTATTTATGCAAAATGGATAAAAAAAAAGATGTTATTTTAAATTTAGTATACAAAATAGACTATCATCATCATCATCATCAGTCCTTTTTAACGTCCCACTGCTGGGCACGGGCCTCCCTCAGTACGAGGGGATCAGGCCATAGTCCATTATAGTAATTTACAAAAGTACTTATTGGTTGGGTAACATAAGGATGTAAAGCAAGCTAGACGAAGTTGTGCAATAATATTACTCAATTTGCCGAAATAAAAGGTAAAAGTAATATTTGAGCAATTCAAATATTAGTCATCAATAACAAACAGAAGGCAATGACAGGTTATATTTAGTTACAGTTAGAGGTGACTAAGCGCTTCGGAAACTGAGTGAAACCGGTTAAAATCCCAGTTTTGTACCCCTGATAATTTCACGTTGTAGGCGCTAATCTCAGATACTGGTCCGAATTGAAAAATTATTTTTGTGTTGGATAGTCCGTTTGTCGAGGAAGGCTGAAGGGTATATTACATCACGCTACGATCAAAAAGAGCGGAGCATCAATGACAAATGTTGTAAAAACGGGGAGGACGGCGTTAGTTCTGCGAGGTACCATACCGCACGAATCAGAAAGAATTTGGTTTCCGGCCCTTAGAACGCGTGCGAAGCCGCGGGAAATGCTAGTCATTTATAACATGATTACCGCTTGTCTTACTGTGAAAGATAACATCGTGAAGAAACCTGTCTGAAAGAACTTAGCAAAACACTAAGTTTGCCAACTTATCACAAACGCACTTTGACTATGGCCTATGGCCTCATCACCTCTCAGAGAAGGCTTATGCCAAACAGTGAAATGTTAAAAAAAGACTAAATACAACATAAATGTGAATAAATATTTTTTTCCGTAACTAATGTGAACAAAATTGACATATTAGACAAAAGTAAGGGATCATTTCGACCTTAATTAAAAACTATCGCACGTAAAAGATCCCCATGAGTTTTAAATGCGTGTTTGAAGCAAATAGCTCACATAGATTAAGCAGTATGACGTAAGCTTAAAAGCGTTTTCCAGTTGGAAAAAGGAGTGTATCGGTTATTTAGGTTTGTTAAACAGATATCGTAAAATTTTAAAGTTTTTCATGTCAAGTTTTATATAATGTGACTTATTTATATAATAAAATTGTAACAGATTGGAATTTGTACATTTTTTTTTATCTGACTGTAACAGCAATTATTTTTGATACAGATGCCGATCTATTGATTTTGGAATTTTGTCTCTGTTTGTGACAGCGCCATGGAAAATCTTTTTATAGTAAGGCAGACTTTTATGAAATTACAATGAAGAATATCTTATTTCTTAAAAGTCTACTAAGAAATCAATCGCTGAAACGTATCGTTCGAATCCGAATGGAGCAAGGGCGAGTCACTAGTTTAAATATAAAAATGTATTGAAAAAGAGAAAAAGAACAAAAAATCAATTAATACACGAGAGTACGTAAAAACTAACACGCAAAACGAACTTGAAACATAATCGGCCTTCGAATGAATCAGTGCAGTGACTCACACGTTTTGTTGGCGATCGTATAAGGGTCACGCAACGCAATGTTTAGGCTATTTTTTATGTAATACCTACATTGTTAAATACTAGTAATAGGTGTTTCTTCTATATGGAAATTATCCACTTATTTTCGTTTCGTTCGGGTTCGGTCTAAAGTAAATAGTATTCTACATTCAGAATATAAGATACTATTTATGGCTGTATGATGGCTGCTTATTCAGGTCAAGGATATAATATTCTTGACCTAAATAACTAGCCATCATCATACCTAATTTCATCATCATCATCAGCCCTTTCTAACGTCCCACTGCTGGTCACGGGCCTTCTTCATTACGAAGGGGATCAGGCCATAGTCCACCGCGCTGGCCTAGTGCGTATTAGCAGACTTCACGTGTCTTTCGAAAATTTGCTAGGTTTTCCCAGACATACAGGTTTCCTCACGACGTTTTCCTTCACAGAAAGACAAGTGGTAATCATGATGGAAATGAATCGCACATGAAAATATTAGAAGTGCGAGACCCGGATTCGAACCCGCATCACTCGGTTATCTTATGATTCGTACGTTATTCATTGTCAAACAGATAGACAAGAATTTTAAAAACTATAGATTTGACTTCAGTATTGATAATAATGACTAGAACCTAATTACTTAGAAAATTTAGTTTTTCGATCAAAAGTAAAAAAAACAAACTACACTTATAAATTATTCGAAAGTACATATTACATTCTGACTCAGCGATGCGAGACGTATGGTAGTCGATTCCCATGACAACCTTAACTGTAATAATTTGTTACAAATACACTATCCATAATATACTGGGTTTCATTCAATTACATTTATAATACACTAGCCTATCCCGCGGCTTCGCTCGCGTGATAAAGGCTGAAAAACAAAAAAAAACATTTTTTCTGCCGTTATTTGCAACATTTTTCATTGAGGCTACGCTCCTATTGGCCGTAGCGTGATGTAATATAGCCTAAAGCCTTCCTCGATAAACGGACTATCCATTAAAAAGAGAATTTTTCAATTTGGACCAAGTAGTTCCTGAGATTAGCGCGTTCAACCAAACAAACAATCAAACAAATTCTTCAGCTTTGTAATATTAGTATAGATACCTTGAGAATGACTTCACTGATTTCATCCACAATTTTTTTGTTTTCTAATACATATCAAGTTTTTATGAACAAAATAATAAGAAAATACGCAGAAAAACCGAAAAAGTGCGAATGGGAAATAGCAAATAAATTTTATTGACCATCAAATATTTCTTTTATATACCTAATATGATAGTGATAATATACACGGTACATATTTTATTCATATTAATGTATTTACACAAAATTATCTAGTCACGAGTGTACACTTTACTTATTGTCAAAAAAGATTAATACTTATTAGTGAGTTTAAATTATTATTATATTTGAATTGGTAATTTATTTAGCCTGTTTACTTAATAAAGAAGAAATTAACTCAAAAAAGATCTACCTAAATAGATAATGTATATATTAAATATTAAAAAAAAAATGTATTTAATGAAACTAAATTCAAGTCAAAAGTTCTCGCTCACACAAAGTGTTTTTAAATCAATCTTTGATGTCTTAACAGAGACAGAAGAAACTCAAGGAGTTGTTTAATAGAATTAAGAATTTGTATTTTTTAATATTACAATAATTACTAATTAGGCAACAAATGTTAACAAAATGATTTTTTTTAAATATGGTAAAACAATTTAATTTTAAAAAATGTGTATCCACTGGCATAAAATACAACAGATAATGTAATAACTGGGTGAATTTTAATAAACCATAATATACAGATAACAAAAATAGATTGAAATATAGATAGTGAATGTCCTTTGATTTAAATGTCTCAGAGTAAATACCATAAAGTTAATATCATACTCCATATCAAAGTCGTTCCACTTCCTATATCTTATCTAGCACACAACAAACAAGCTCAACAATCATTTAGAAATAATATATTTGTTGAACCATGCTTTGAATTTTAGATTTTATTATTAACACTAGATTAAAACAATAGTGTTATTAATTAAATAAATAATATTTATTTAATTAGTTACACTTTTGTTTTTATCTATACATCTATACTAATATTATAAAGCTGAAGAGTTTGTTTGGTTGAACGGGCTAATCTCAGAAACTACTAGTCTGAATTGAAAAATTCTTTTTGTGTTGGATAGTGCATTTACCGAGTAAGGCTATAGGCTATATAACATCACGCTACGATCAATAGGAGCGAAGCATAAATGAAAAATGTTGTTAGTGTTGCAAGGTACCATACCGCGACTCAGAAAGAATTTGATTTCCGGTCTTTAGAACGCGTGCGAAGCCGCGGGAAATGCTAGTATTACATATATTAAAATCCTAACTTAGTGGAATCTGTACATTGAATATTTTTTGGAAAATCCTATTAAAATAGCAATTGTCATCAATACAGAGGCTGAATCTATAGTTTATAGATTTTTTGCCTATTTGTCTATCGAGACGGCGACAAGAGAAAACCAGTAGACTGATTTTACTGAAATTTGGTATTATGATAGCTGGGTATCCAGGTCAACATTGGTATGATGATGGCTGGACACTTTTTAAAGCAGGAAAATTTCTGACAAATTTGTTATAAGGCATGTACCATTGATTAATCCAAGGGGAGTGAGAATGTCTTGTTAAATATATAATACTAAACACAGTTACATATAGCAACATAACTAAATATATCTGAATAATTCCATTGAACCCTATTAAAAGAAAAATAATTAAAGGAACAAACAGCATAAAAAATAAAACTTACCCATAAATCCTATTAATGCTAGCACATTCATGATTCCCTCTTAATAAGAAGAAGTTCTCTGGATATTTGATCTTGTACGCTAGTAACAAGCATATTGTCTCCAGGGACTGCTTGCCGCGGTCCACATAGTCTCCGAGGAACAAATAATTTGACTCTGGCGGAAAGCCACCATATTCAAACAGTCTTAACAAATCATAGTACTGTCCATGAATGTCACCTGTTGACAATAATAGGGGTTATATAGTTATAATATATATATACATATATAGTTATAATAAAATTCTAACTTAGTTAAATCATTACATTGAATGTTATTTGGAAAATCTAATTAAAATACTAGTTATTATTAATGATATACAGGTGAATCAATCGTTTTAAAAATTTTTGGTCTGTGAAATTTGGTCTAATGATAGAATGGAATTAATGGAAAAAATATAAAAATCATATATTAAAATATATAATTTTTACTAAAAGTATGATAGTAAAATAAAAGTTTTGAGAAGTTGAACAGTATATTTTGCTAAGTTCCAGATATTAGCTTTTATATTAAAATAAATATAAATATATAGCAATAGTAAACTACTGCTATATATTAATTGTTTGAATTAAATGTTTAAGTCATTTAAATATAAAAAAATTATACACAATATTGATTTTGTTACTCTTTACACCAATAATATAAAAACACATAATATATTTCAAAAATCTATAGACAATAAATAGTAAATATAATTTAAAAATATAAAATGATTTATATTCTTGTTATTGAGCATACTCAACTACCAGATAAGGTTAATATGATCAAGAAACAAAATATTTTGTTTTTAAATGACATAAATACAACTTGTTTGTTTACAATTAACAATGTTAAGGGGGCTAAATAGCTCACTTTAAAATATAGTATTATTTCAAATTTTTAAACATAATTATTGACTAAAATTCATACAATAAACACTATATTTTGCTGGGTGAATAAAAAAGTTATATATTATTATTTCTATTTACTATTAAAATTATTTTAATGTTGTACAAAATATACTTTTTATTGAAGTAATTTATCATCACAAAATTACTACACTTTCGAGATAAAAAAGGTATGTGTAATACTGGCTTTAATGATCACAGTAGTCTTTCAAAGTTAAGTGATAATTTAGATGATTTCATCAAGTTTCGTTAGCAATGTCGAAACATATTTAGAAAAGTTATATTTTATAAAATAATAATGTGTACAAAGAATCTAAACATTAAGTCAGAGAATTTCTTTCACAATCAATTTGTTGATATAGAACAAAAGTGGAAAGTGGGTTCGTTCTTAGAAAGTTTAAAAACTGCCATAAAGTGTGTAAAACTACGACAACTTTGATTAAAACTTACCGCATATTTTTAACGGAGCTTCTAATTCAAGTAATATCGGTTGTGACAGGAATATTTCTCTGGATTTCAAGCAAAGCCCTTTAATCTCGATTTCCGTTAACTGTACATTCATACCAGGCTTCTCGCCTCTCACTGAAAATAAATATAAACATATCACCAACACTAATTTCACAAAATCACGTATTTTTGTATCACATAAGTAAGAACCAACTAAATAACCGCAAAATATGTCGATAAACACTTTTTTAAAACTTGTTACAATATTTGGCCTTTACCTTTTAATAATTTTTTTATTACGTTATCGATGTTTAATTCATCTGTGTCTCTGTCAGCCATCGCATATAATGTTTGTGCACGATATATGACTAAATAGAATAAGATATAGAAAAGGGATTGTTAAGATTTTTGCCGATTACGAAAGGCACAACCTATTTCAGTTCTCGGCAAAACCAAATTCAATGGCGGAGAGTCCAACTCCAAGACATCACTCACACACACAAACGTCAACTAGATTACGCTTGCAAGTTGCAGGAACACTTTATCAGTGTTACTAGTTACAAAAACTTACTTCGGATACGAAATATAACATATTATTCTCACTAATATAATATTAAAAAAATATCATGGACTAGATGTTAATAAAATAATCTATTATATTATAAAATACAATTTTTATATAAGTTAAAGCTATAAACGATTTGAACTTAATCCTTTAACCGCCGTCGCCGTGATATTACGGGTCCGACAAATGTTAATGTTAATGTTATAAAAAATATGAATAAGCTTTTCTTCTTTATATGAAATGCTTAAAAAATGTTAATACAAATATTTTATATAATTTATAAAAAATAATGTATATTGTTTAAAATATAAATTACAATTTTAATTGAAAATATTAACATTTTTTTTAAAGTGGCAACATTGAAAATTAAAGAATTGCCATGTGTATATTTTCCTTTTCTACTAGTTCGTACTATTTAAATGGTAAATTAAAAATTTTAAGTCGTTATTTTAAAATAATAAGAGCATGTTGTTTTTAAAACCAATTTATTTAAAATATAAATATAAAACCTTAATAAACGTTTATAAATTAGTCCTTCTTAGAACCTCTGTAAGGATGACGTTTACTGGAAACAGTATAAAACGAAATAATTAATTGATTTGTCTTTGTGTAATTAAGATATTGAATGAATTGTAAAATATTTGTCTGAGAAGATACTTAATTTTAAGTGATATTCTAATTAATGTTAATATTTTAGAGTGTATATATTTTATGCAATTGCTTAATATAGTTATCGTTTTATGCAACTCATAGTTATTAGGACTGATAATGTTACTGTGGTATTCTAGACAGAATTAGACTGACTAGAATACAAAGCTAAAAGCAAATAAGATGTAGGGGCATTGGTTATGCTGTTTTACAGAGTAATAACTAAGAACTTACGCAGGAATCGTCAGAGTAAAAATTCCAAATTTGGTGTTAACGTCTTCCAAATGGAAGATACTTTCTATGTCTTCTCTATTAGCTGGAACTGCTGGAGTCTCAAAAACTAAATTCATTATATAGTCTTCAACGCAACTAAAATAAAGGTAGAAATATTATATGACTTTTATACCTTTCTTTAATCAAGTTAGTCGATTATGTAATTTGAAAGGTAAAATTATTTTACCATAAAGTCAAATAGTTTGAATAATAAAGAATAGTTTACATTAAGGTAAAGGATTTAGGAATCCTTATTTTGGACGTGCCAGTATAATAATTAATCTTCGGAAGATCATGGAAAAGATGAACAACCTTTTAAGACCTACCAGACATTTCGACATATAACATCAATTTTCATTATGTGTTTGTTAAGAACATTTCGTAACAATAACACTTTATTGCTGCAACATGTTGATATTTTATTTAATCACGCTTATCATAGGTACATTTTATGGGTCTTTTAAGAACTAGTACCTAGTACCTACTTTTATAATTATTAATTAACCAAATCTAACTTACTAAGCACAAGGTTGATAAGGAACAAGTTTTTCAATTCTGTTTGGGCGAAGGGTCTCCACGTATGGATCAGCTACGAGCTTTGCTGTCGCCGGCGCCGGACCTTTTCGAGCTTTTGGTGTCGGAGCTGGGGGCTATTTAAATAATATAAGCTAATTATATATAATATAACCATATCTTCTACATTCAACATCGTCATAAATCATAATTCAGGGAGTTCTTTGATCAATGGGCATTGGACAGTGCCTAGTGGTTTTAAGGAATGAGCAGTAGCCTAATAATTATTGTGCGCATAATGACCATTTAACCCTAAAAAAACTTTTGCGTATTCGTCTTCCACCGAAGTTTACCTATTTCCGGAGGTCGGATCCATATTTTGTTGAGTATTCTATTAGTTTTAGGGGATTTAACTTTAATAACGAGTTTAAAATAGCCGATACGAAAAGCGTGAAATAAAAGTAATAAAATATCTTTATGTAATTATATACCTTTACAGCACCATAAACAACTTCAATCAAACTTTTAACATCAGCCTCTAGAATTCTCAGGAATTTGCGTACATTCCATTTTGTTACTTCTTTATGGTTTCCCAAAAGGGACAGTAGCGGGGTTACGTCGCATCTCGCCAATCTAAGACAAACTGATTAAGAGCACTTAGCGCTTATTTAGTTTAACGGTAATACTAAGCTGAGTTTTAGCATCGCTGGTTCTTAAAATTAAGATATTAAGGTCATTTCAAGATCTAATTGAAGCATTTTTGGAGAAATATTTTAATTTAGTCTTGCTAGTAGTCAGAAGAACTGTAGCTAAATAAATACTGTATAATAGCCGAATTAAAACTAATTTTTAAAATACAGAGAATTTAGGTACATAGAAACTAAAATTACTTTTCTAATTACCATAAGATAAAATCAAAATTAAAATAAAAAATATTGTGCGAAACGTCACCTTGAGGGTTGAAATATTGAGTTAGATTTTTTTAATGTAATTTTTACTTATATTATGCTAACAACAAAGAATTTACGATTATTGCTTTTTTACTTCACAAGATCGTCAATCCCTCTGAGAACTTTAACAATAGTCACATCAGCAGATTCGTTCTCATCGTGCACGCGCTGCGTTTTTTCATGTTCTCTCCCGACATCTACTTTTAGTTCTGCTAGCTTCTTGTCCTGACTCTCTTCTCTTGCGTCGTTCATATCACGCTGATCCACTTTAAATTATTTACATTTCTTATGATTAATTATTATTATATAAATATACCTAATATCTATGTAAAAAGAATATTGTTACCCAATATAATAAAGTTATATTGGGTTACCTATATGAATACATGTAAGTATGAGGCATCCAAATTTTTAACATCTCTATTTTACAGAAATAAACGCATTTGAAATAAGGTAAAATTAGATTTTTCAGTCTAATTGTAGTCTAAAAATCTTATTAGTATGATTACCAATTGTCTCAAATTGAAGGAAATTGTGAGAGTTCAACAAGTTTTCGAGAGCCATGTGTAGTCCGCCAATCCCCATTTGTCCAGCGGGTAGACTATATCCATATCCCCCTCGTATTGTAGGGAGTGCCCAGCGGCGAGACGTTAAAAAGGGCTCAGTTTACAGCTTTTACCTAACTATTTAGCATAAATGCAAAAAAATGTATTTTTATTTTCATATGAGTCTTACTGATCTTCTGTCGTAATATTTCCAGTTCCCGCCTTATGATGATAGATTCTTGGAGCACTTCGCACAGCAATACAAATATGGAAAAGTTTTGAATTTCTGTGGCTTTAAAATTATTAATGATCGTTGTCAATCTTTCAGAACCGGCGTAATTCTAAAAATTGATTATTTTTTGGATTATTGAGTTGGTAAAAAACTTAATCACTAAGGCTACGTCCGCACAGACAAGCGGCTTGATTAGCGCCTAAAACCTAGTGGATTGCGCTCTGGCAACATGGTAGGATACACAGTGGCCGCACTGCAGGAGGTTTGCGTGGTTACTTGTCGGCACGTTGACGAGATTTCACTTTGAAAAATAGCTGTAAAACTGCTACTTACAGAAAATTCACATTTAAATTATACCATTTCAAGGTCCTATCCATCATGTTGGGTTCATGACTTACGATCTTTTTTTACTTCGACTGATATCTCTTCCCATAGTTTTTTTAAAATAATTGCATTTTTATTTAGTTCATTTGCCGGTTTCCACAAAGGTTCACTCTTAAAAATTTATGCAATTAATATTTCATATATTATTTCTTGAATAAAATGCCTCGCGACTAGTGTCAAAAAACCAACATGTTTGTTTACTTAGATACGCGCTTAGCAACTAGCTAGGCGCTAAGCGCGCAGTGCGGCCGGTCGCGAACATTTTAGAACGTTCGTTTTAGTAAGCTACTATCTATGTGACTTGTTAGGCTCTAGGCGCTAAGCAAGCCGCCGCGCCGGTCTGTGCGGACGTAGCCTTAAATATTGTTATAAATTTCACAAATTTACAAGTATTCACAAAAGAAATAATGTAAATTGATAGTTATTAGACTGTATATCATAAGCCAATTAATGTTTTTTGTATTATTATTTCCTAATGAATCTTACAAATATTTCTTCCAACAAAGCGTCATGTGTAGCGATCTCCTGCACACAGCGTTGTATCTCGTCTAGACGCTTGATCTCCTCCTTCTCATCAGCTTCGCAGATTCTTCTAGAACCCTTAACTCTAAGAAACTCTTCTAATTTTGCTAAATGATTCAATTCTCCTTCATATGATTGCATTTCCTACACAATTTAAACATTATTATATTATTAAACATATTAATTTTCATTAATTCCTTGGTACGTAATAATACGACCAAAATGTTCTGATCTATATAATAATACTTTGTTCCAACAATTAACGATGAATATCGGTTAAAAATAAGGGTTGCTTGCACTAAATCGTGATAGAATATTTATGTTTAAATTAAAAGATGGGCATATAGCAAATAATTAAGGTATTAAATTATTGGTATTAGCCCAAAATTGCATTTCGTATAGAAAGGAGGTGGTAAATTAAATCGAACCGATATATCTCTATTCAGTTGGAACAATCCCTTCCACTTTAATGCTTCCAACTTCCGACAGCACTCGTCTCTATCTCCGAAGGCGTTCGCGGCGATTTCAAAAATATCCATCAAATATTCTTTGCCTTTCACCAGCTTCCCGATAGTTCTGTTCCACTGAATGTTGAAATCGTTCCTATATCGATGAATACAAAATAAAAAGGAAAAATTACCTAATTAATTTATTAACATAATGGGCACTTTGCGTTTGAACCCAGCCTGAGCTAGACGGGATAAAGTTCCTTAAATGAAATTGAGAAGTTCCTTTTTTTATTATTAATAAAAAAATATGTAAAATGTAACAAAAATATAAACGTATTTAATTAAAATATTCAACAAAAAGCTATGAAACATTTTGACGTCAATTTATATTATATTTTGTTCAGTTATTTATTGTATTGTATTGTAATTTTTCCTGATATATAAGTTTTTATCTAAAACATCATAAAATTGCTCCATTAGAATTGTTAAATTTTATTAATTTTGAAGGTCAAACCTTTCAACAAGTAGTCGGTCTATTTCCTCACGCACTCTCTTATTGTCAGTGTTGACAGAGCAGAACCGCTTCGTGGCCAGGTCCAGGCGGTTCTCCATACGTCGGAGACACTTGGTAGCGTTCTCTATCATTGCCAATTCCTTCCAAAATTACATAATATTGTATTAAATTAAAAAAAGATTTGGAGGCCTCAATGTTAATAATGTCCTAATAATGAGAACGACTACGATTAGACTACCATACCTACTACACGACCAGTCACCAGTGAGAATATTAGGCGCTGTACCAACGGCTTAATGCGTTCTCCGGAGCACAGAAGCGATACAATAACTCTACCCGGGATTCGTATGCAAGACGAATCGAATGTCCTTGCATCAGATCCGCAGCCGTACATGCTACTACTACTACCCGGGAAATCCTGATATATGCGAATATTTATCAAAAATTATCACGATTAATTGTTAATTGTTCGTTTTTCTGACTCTCCTTAAGAACTTAACCAGAATTTAAAAAAATATTTTTAGAAATTCATTCCTTCGTGCCTTCTCATTTTACGGACGCTGACGAAGTAGCAGATTTTCTGCAAACAATAAAGTTTGACTAAAATACTTCTTCTTTGATGACAAGTTTTGTGTTTACGGCGACATAATCGAACCTACGAAATCTAGAAGCATTAGGCATCCATAACTATATAACTACGTATGAATATGAAAAGAAATTTACATCAGCTTCAGTGGGCACTTTCTTCAACATCTCCACAAGTTGTTTCTGCGCGAGGTAGTTGAGGCAGTCGAGCTCGGCTTGTTGCGCTCTCTCGTCCCTCAACTCGCTTTCTAGGTGTTCGTATTCGAGTATGGACTTGCGAGTACCTTGCTTGGTCAAGTTGTCGCGTAGCGCATGTTGACCTTTTTTTGCTAACTGGATGAAAATAACTGCTTTTTAATTAAAGAAGTATAATACTTTCTTAGATTTACGCAAATATTTGAAATTATAAATGAAACTATCTTATCGGATTTTGATCTATCTTTTTAGTCCCGGGAGAGTCTCTCCATGGTCTCTCCCGTGACCATGATTGCTGTAAAACATTCGAAATGTCGAGAACCAAAAATCTAAATAAATCCGCGACAAAATCCGAAAAGATAGTTTCATTTCTAAAGAAGTATAAGTGAATAAAGAATAGATTATTTTCTTAAATTTGTATGGAAATCTGGATATGTGGCTTATTTATTAGAGACAACCGTGAAAATATGTGTAGTGTAAGTAAGAAAGTAAGTAAAGACTGAAATACAGTCTGTAAAATGAGATAAAATTTTTAAGGGTGGATTTAAATTCTCAAATATTCGCATAAATGCAAGTCTTAGTAAATAATTAAATAAATGTTCATGGTACCTATAGATATTCATGTCTTATTTTAATTTTGTATCCTTAGTTTATTTCTAGCTACCTTATCACTACATAGTATAAAACAAAGTCGCTTTCTCTGTCCCTATGTCCCTATGTATGCTTAAATCTTTACAACTACGCAACGGATTTTGATGCGGTTTTTTATAATAGATAGAGTGATTCAAGAGGAAGGTTTATATGCATAACTAGCGGATCCCGCGGCTTTGCTTATGCTAAATCTAGGGAAGAGCCCGAGCGAAGCGAGGGCGAGTCGCTAGTATTAACATATTACATAGTCTTTTGACTACAACTCATATTTTGTAGCCAAAATTCTTAAATATTTTAAAACAAATTAGGTGAAATCTTTAAGAATTCACTAAAATTAAATTTATTTAGTGCTTTTTATTATTGATAAATAATAAATAATAAATATGTTGGGACATTATTACACACAGCGCCATCTAGTTCCGCGGTAAGCTACGAAGGAAGCTTGTGTTACAATTACCAGATAGTTGATATACTTCATATTATATAAGTTTAAATACATACATATTATAAATATAAAAACCCATGACTAGAGTACGATCATCGGAGTTTAACAAATGAATGCCTCCAGCGGGATTCGAACCCGCGACCGCTGGCGCAAGAAAGTAGGGTCACTACAAACTGCGCCAAACGTGTCGTGTTAACTTTTAATTATTAGTACGACTAACATTGATGCAAAGCAAGGTTTCTTGTAGTTCAGTAGCGAGGATGGAGAGCTGTTTCTCTTGCGGCGCGAGCTGCGGCACGCCGGCCGCGCGCTTCTCGACACTGCACATCGGCGCTAACTTTTGAAACTAAAATAATCAACTAAATAAGTATATATACTAGCAAAAAGCTCAGCTTTGTGAGGGCTTGCGTAGTTCTAACGGTTAATATTTTTAGGAAAGTTGTTAATGTTCATTTTTAATGGTTATAAAATTGTTTTTTGACAGTCTGTAGCACTTCTAGATGTGAAGTTACATTACTTTGATAAAGCACAAACTTATTATAGATATAGTGATGGTTTTTTAGTAAAGTGTACCACAAAATGTTCATTTTCTGGGATAGTGTTAGGACTTGCTTCGCTTGCCCTAATAACAGGTTAGCACTTCATATTTTTCAACATTATAGGTACATACAATATACATATTTAAGTATTTGTAATAGCAGCCTGATTCCCTGTTATACTTATATATTATAAAACTTAAATATCTAAAAAAGATCACGAAATCTGGTTCGAAACCTATAGAAATAAGAATAGCAATGGTATAAATATTAGAAATTAGATTAACTAATCAATAAAAAGGTAAAAATCAAAGAAACAGGCCATAACAAGATATGTGAGTATAGAATCTTAGAATTAGTAAAGTTGCGATTTCAATACAGTACAGTGATTATTTATTTGATATTATTAATATGGTATAATTTGATTTACTTTGACCTCTTAGATAATAACTAGTTAAAAGTAAAATTAATAGTTGGCCTTCAAAGGAACATGGCCTTCCATCCCACCTTAGATAATATATATTACATTTCCTAAATGAATAAAGGCAGTAAAGTAAACAAAGGCAGTTTATTTTTATGGGCCAAAGCACTAAAGCAACTAATCACTAATCTATTTCCAACCGAAGAGTGGTGTCATTACCGTCGTTTGCACGTTACTGAGCTCAGCCTCATGGTCCACAGTCTTCTGCTCCACTTGTTGCGGCATTGTGATGTATCAAGACCAAATAAAAATAGTATATCTACTGATATGTAACGATTGCGAGCACCAAAAATTAGATAAATATTTATTGGTGACAGAAGATTTTTCTTCTTTTTTGCCAAAGATTAAAAATATCATAAGATTTTCATTATGTTTAAGATGCCCACTTTTGTGAGCCAGTTTAGTTTGTATAATTAAAATTCTATAATTTTAGAATTATTGTGTAAAAGGTTCTTAGAATATAAAAAAGAACAAAGCAATTATTGGCAGTAATTTAATTGAAATATTTTATTTCCAAAAAAAAGCAGCTTTTGTTCTTCAAACAGGTTAGCTTATAAATTGACATTGTTTTCAAAAATAAATAAGTTAATTTATTAAGTAGGTACAGTTCGCGTCACGTAAAAAGAACGCTGGAGGAAAGTGGTGGGGGGTGTGTTTGCGCATAGGGACATTCGCGCACGAAATTACTAAGCCTATTCTTTTATTTTTGAACTAGCCTTTCGCTCGCGACGTATATTGGTCATAGTTAGGTACATTGAAAAATATATTAGATAGAACGTTATTAAATAGAATTCTATAAATTCATAAAATATGTTAGATTCAATGTAGAATGTTTAATCTAATTACAAAAAATTAAATTAATTCGGTTAATATATATTTTAACTGCATTATTAACAGACTCTCTCTTCATAAAACAATATACGTCAATAATATTTTTCTATATTTTTTATATAAAACCATTTCATAATTAATAACTTTTATGTGCACGATGGTATTTTGAACTGACAAACCAATAGCGAGCCGGAAAGCATGCGTCGCGTGCCTCTCCCCCCGCGCCCCGCGTCTTACCACCAAACTGGCCGATAAATCGCCTCTGCGCAACTTGACAGCCAGCGTTCTTTTTACATGACGCGAATTATACACTCCATAATACAATTATTAAAAAATATTAAGACAGATCTTTAAATTTATTTTTGAGCTATAACAAAATTTTATGGATGGAAATCAATGAAAATTCAAATAAAATTCAGAATTTATTTATTTCATTAATAATTTCACATAATTATCCAATAATGTAAATACGAACTAGTCATTAGATCTAACATTAAGTTAAGATATTTAAGTACTTATGCGAGATGATGAGGCCATCTATTCAATAAGAATACAAAAAAACCCTTGCAATTTCCAAAGTTTTCAAGGTAGATAAGTTGATATTCTTTGTAAAAAGCAAAATATATATTAAAATATTTTTCAAATACAAAATGTAAATAAAAATTTTGATTTCCATATTTTACAGATGGTCTCTTACAATATATTATATAACGACGTTTGGTTACTTTTTTTTCTACTTTATTTATGTTTTAGGCTCGAGCCATCGACAATCTTTTATCATAATACATTTAAAACCGCATAAACGATTGGGTAAAATGATATTGCTAAATTAAATGACATTGAAGATATCAAAAATAAAAAATAGTAACACAATTTAAGCCAATTTCAAAATAAAAATCGATATAAAGTTCCCGAGTTACAATTATGCTCTTTGCAGATATCGATTAAATTATTATCGAATATAATAAATTCTTTGCGTCGGCCTCTTTTAGAGATACAATGTCGTTGTTTACAATTTGAATTTTAAAATTTGCAACCAATTACTCAGCAATGTATATGTACTAAATATTTTTGTAACATAATATGTAATGTAATGTTTACAAAAGTACTAAATATTTTACACACGAAGAAATTACCTGAAAATAATCTAGATTGTAAAACTATAACGTTAAAATTTAAGAATGACTGAACTATATTCGGTATAACATAAATTTGTGCAGAAAATTACTTAGTAGAGTTTCATTTAAAATATAAAAGTTATAACAAACTGCTACAGTGATATGAACATTTTGCGGAAAATAAACATTTTAATTTATTTTTCAGTCTTAAATTAAAAAAATTGCTTCAAACCATATCCTTTTTCGTGGTAGAAAGAGAAAGATATATTATATAATTTACATAAATATTATATAATTAACATCAAAATAATAAAAATATACTAATAATAAGTAAGTTTGTTTAAATCAGTAAAAAATTTACAATCTCATATATTCGCCAACATACACTTTTGAGACGACAAAAACAGGGCGATGTTATATGTATTGATAATTTTTCACATTAAACTTCTTACTTATGCAATAGATAATATTTGTTTATTTGTTTTATATAAATAATTTTATTATTACTTGTTTATACATTAAAATCTCAATTATTAAAATTGTTTAAATACATAAAAATAGAAAGTGTAGTAAGATTATGTCCATTTAACTTGTATGAGATATTTAATCGACAAGAAATTAAAAAAAAGTAAAAACGAGCGAGCCTTACAGTAGTCGCAGTAGATGTGTGACATCTTTTACCAATAAGCTTTTTCAAATACATTTATATGTAAATACATTATTAATATGACGACCAACTCTACCAATACTCGCACTCATTGGTGCACTTCCTACACTTCCTGTTACACATTTCCGTCCCTTTTCACGAAATCACTCCCACAAATTGCAAGAAAGCGAGATGCAAGATGTCACACATCATAAATACATAAAGATTTTCGACTATTTCTAAGTTATTTCATAAAAAAGTTTATTTTTATTAATTATTTAATTTTCACATATTTGTAGTAACGTTAGACCGAAAATAATTCAAATTTTGAACATTTCTATTTAGAATTGACTTCAATTTCCAAGGCACTGTATAAGGCATCTGTCGTAGCGATAAGGCGTAGCTTTAGCTATAGTTTATAATATTCTAGATAATATGGAACTCCAAAGAAATAAGAATTGCTGCTCATTGGGAAAATAGACACATCTTTTAACTATATTTTTTTTATTTAGTAAGTTATGGAATTCTAATTTTACTAATGAATGTTTTTACTAATGTTTAATGTTAATTAAGATTAGTTCGGTTATTCGGTACTTTTATTAAAGATTAACGCGCATCTAAAACTTGAATTTTTGAAATGATAACAACACGATTTGTCACCATTTTCATAATATTGTTTATATATTCTAAATAATTTGTGATTTGTGAAGTAATAATACTTGATATTGGATCAAATTATGAACGAAAATAAGTGAAAGCTAAATAGCCGTATATAAAGTTTAAGCTACGACAGATAATTTATAACTAATTTATATATTTTTTAACACAAATATTCATAGTAGGTATTGCATTTCCAAAATTGATATTAGAGTTACATTTAAGGCACTGTATATTCTCATATTGCGAATAAGGTCTAAGACATTTTATTTATTAACAGAAATTATTTTTAATAATATTATTCTAAATTGCAGCAGATCGTTAATCTAAATTAATTTATTGTTAATAATATGGCTATTAAAATATTGTGGGCTTACAACTAAGTGCACCTTTCACTTCTAATGAAATACCTAAGTGTTATTTACAATAGTTAGAAAAAAACAAATCTGCCATTTTGAATAAAAAAAAGTTGTGATATAATTAAATTTTAATCTGTTCTATTTATCATCCGTTTTAATATTATTATTTTTTATTTGTTTTTTTTATTAAATTGATTTTTTCGCAACAGATGTTTTTAATCTATTACAAAGTTAACAAGTTTAGTTAAAATGGCTGACAGTTTTACAACAAAATGGAGGATTGGTGTGGATTACAATATAAAATTATTAATATTTCGCGTCGTTTCGTTTTATTTACATTCGTTTTTCGATAATTTGTGGCAATCTTTACAATATTTCTATGGAATGTGTATCTTATAATATTTTGTACGGAATGCCCAAATGTAAGATATAAGTTATGTAGTATTTTGTATATCTTTAATCGGCCGATAGGTATTTTTATTATACATAAATTAACTTATATGTTATAAATTGATCAAAATTTCAAAGTTATATATATCTAAAAACCGAATAAATACATAATATTAATATGTATATATATTTTTTATTTAAGACACATTTCAATTTTCATTATGGGAAAGAAGGCACTTTTTTAATAGGTTATTAACTTTTATACGAAATTTTTACTACATTAATAGGCACTATGGCATATATTTTCTAATTATACATCATTTTTCTATTTCATCGGCCGAAAAAAAATCTACCACACCCCAGATCAGTGCACTATCTATTATAAAATTCAGTAAAACATTAAAAATTATACGTAACGTCACTAAAATCAATCTAACTAACACACTAACTATCACTGCAAGCGTGTATTCATCACACGGTTTCATATATAAAACTACGCTATAAATTAAAAACGCTGCCATCTTGAAAACATCTGTACACAAAATGGCGGCCATGATGACAGATGATAAATATTTTTTGTACGTGAGAACTGTCAGGGCTAGAGGGACGAAATTCTCGTCGTAACATTTAATTATGAATAGATATACAATTACTAATACATATTTCTTACCGACGCGGTTTAAAAGTGAATATGTTAAGACGAAATTTATAATAGCCGCCATTTTGAATTCTTGAAGGTATAAAATGGCGGATGTGATGACAGAAGTATTATTTTTGTACATAACTGTCAATGTGGGGTCACTTTCGTGTGGTTTGACAATAAATATTATGGCAGGGTATACCAATAGCGTGTAGATCATCGTTGAAAAAATCCCAATAGCCGGGACGTTCGTGTCGGGGGCGTCGGCTCTGGGAGCTTTCGACGCTTTTCTTGAGTTGTGAGCTTGTGTTTCATTTGCTCATCGATCAGCTCTTGCATGTCCATCTGAAATAGGAGAATATTATAATTTTAAAATTAGTTCTCTATCTAACTTTCAAATTTTTGACCGACACGTTTGGCTCAGTTGGTAGTGATCCTTCCTTCTTTCTCCCTGCTTTCTGAGCAAACGGTCGCGGGTTCGAGGCCCGCTGGGGGCATTCATTTGTTGAGCACGAATGTTTGTACTCCAGTCATGGGTGTTTATATTTATAATATTTAAAATTTACATATGTGTAGTATATCAACTATCTGGTATCCGTAACACAAGTTTCGTAGCTTACCACGGAACTAGATGGTGCTGTTGTAATAATGTTCCAACATAATATTTATTTATTTAGGTAATTGCATTTTGGACATAGTATTTTTTCTTAGATTTTTATATTTCTACGGGGTTTAAAGATGATTAAGATTACATGTCTAAATCAAAATCAAATCAAATCAAAGGACGGCTATTCAATAGGACTATTTAAGGCGCAGGAGCGACACGTGCTCTCCGAAACGTATGGTCTGGTAACACCATCGATTCAGTAAAAGTCTTAAATATTGTACTACAGCAAGAGGTCCAGGTCCTAATATTTTTCCTAGATATAAAAAAAACACACGTTGTTAAGAGTATATCTATATAAGATTCGATATAGTACGCACCTGCCACTGTTCAAGTTGCTGTCCAAGATCGATCTTCTGGCGCACTGCTTCGTACAGCTGGCTGTTGGCCTGCATCAACTCCACCCTGGTCTTAGCCAACGACACCTGCGGAATTATTCAATATCATTATTTTAATTTATATTTAAACAAAACACACTTGTAGAGAAGATTTAGAGAAAATGTAGATTGTTCTCTTTAGTCGTACAAAATACGTACGGTTAACGTTATAGGTTTATGTCGTTTCAGAGTTACACCGAATTTTATATGTATATCGGAATTGAGTTATTTTAATTTAATTAATGAATTGGATCGCTTTTTATGTCCCAACATATTTATTTTATTGGAATCGAGGCTTCCCGTATAAAACCCACTGTAAAATTATGATGCTACGTTATATAATACAAGAATAGTTGATTTAATATCTAAGGTACTTGACACGACCCCAGTACACAAAAATTACAGAGGCTGTGCTTGCCCAACTGCGGGATGGGGCGGGGTTCTAGGGTCCTAAAAGTAAAAAAAAAATAAAGACCCCAGTACCGGAGTCCGGAACTTGATCCCTGATCCCCTAAACATACAATAGCATATAACCACTAAATCAACGACGCTAGTTAATAAACTAACCTCAACGGTTTTCTTCCTTTCAATGGCCTCGTCCCTCTCTTGCCTGGCCTTGGTAACGGCTTCGTCGTTCTGCAAGCTGCTGTAGTTGACGTCATTCAGAAGCTTATCCTTCTCCTCCGCGGCCGCGCGAAGCTCTACCTCTGCTACTGATAACTGAAAATAACAAGATATTCGTATTTTATTAACGAGATTATTTCACTTTTCTTTAAATAAAACTGTATTTCGCAGTTTTAGTTTATTAAAAAGTTTGAAATGCTTAAAAGCAAAACATATTGAAGAGAGAAATCGATTCAACTGAATTGCTATCAAAGATCTAATTATTAATAACTTATTTAAAATAACTTTAGGATGAAGATTATTAAGACAAGTCTGAGTTAAGTGGTTTGCATAAAACCGTCTCGTCTTCTTTTGAATAGTATTCCAATTCAAATCCTATTTATTTTATTTGAATATGTGAATCATATTTTTTATACATACAAAGTACAAACAAAGAAATTTTTTTATCTCAAAGGTAGGACGGAATAATTTGCAACATTTTAAAGTTTTATATCAGCGATTCTACAAAAAATTATAGAAATAACTCGAAGACTCGGTTTATCTCAATATCGTATGCAAATCAACTTAATAATATGTAAGCTTTAAAACACCGCAAAATGTCTACATCAGAATATAACATTTTCTCTTTCTAGTAGTGTAGAGAAAAAACTTAATTGCGAAATTATAAAGCTACAACTATGTGATATGTAACTTTCTTTGTAGATTCCTCAGCGACATTCATTGATGCACCACAAGAAATATAGAAGCGGATATTTAAAACATCCATATAAACTCTCACGATTTCTACCCATATGCGTTTCCGCTTACAGTTGACGGGCAAAAATAGTAATAATGCTACGATACATATACCTAAAGTAGATGCTCTTTATAGAGTCGGAAGATCCAATGGGGTTCAGAGTATTTTTTTCAATTAACGTTTGCCTTTTTTTTATTTTGAATATTCTTCAGTTATGTTTGAGTTTGTTACTTCTAAATGATAAAATAGTCGAAATTATTTATATGATATATCGTATAGCTAACTGCGCAGAAGATAGTATAGTGCAATAATGACTGCAGATACAAGTGCACTCGCTATTCCTCTCACTTTTATATTTCGATGCAGTGGGATGACAATTAGACACAAATAGTGGCATTCACAAAACATGGGTGAAACACTTTTTGATCAAAAACTCCAAATAATGTTAGCTTTAACCGGGACTCGAATTAACGGTTCCTTGATGTAGGGCAATAGACCACAGACCTTTTTAAGACAATTAAAGACATTACCATCTTTTACCTTCTGAATTGAGCAATCGATTAAAAGATGAAGACCTGTCGTCATTGAAACGTCACTTCACAATCTCTTACACTATTTATACCGCATATAGTTGACCATAATGTGGATTATTATGACCAAAAGCAAGTGGCCTCCAATTCTCAAGCCTTTCAAGAATATTTTAATATAAGTAAAGATAAGTAAAGTCGAATTACTCAATATGTATGGTATTTTAAGGTCTTTTAAAGTATATATTTTTATTTATTTATTTATGTAGGATTACCAACAGTGAATAAAAGTAACATTAAAAAAATAATTATTATTAAAATAAGGGGTCATCTTTGTACACCAATTACTTATAGGTAAACACAACATTGTTAGTAGGATAAAACAAAAAAATATATTTAAGAATATTATTATAATATAAGAAACTAATTTTGTTTTACGGAAAAGTGATATTTTTTTTTATTGTACAGCTACCTAATATATATTATATCTTCTTATATAAATATTGTTATATGTATGTAATGTTTATAATTCCATAATAATAGTTTGGCCTTCAGTTTTAATACTAAATATACGAATATGCTTTAAAAAGGCTATATTATAATAAGTACATCCATCTTTAGAAATACTGATGTTAATTGGACTTTCACTTCTTTTTTTTTATTATACTAAATTTATTATATAAACTCGTAAAATAATGTTAGTGTAGGTTCATACATTTTATTTGACCATTATTATAATAAAATACAATAGTCGAGCTTTTATTCACAGCTTTGATAGTCGTTTATGTGTAGGTTTATCCACTCATTATCACCTGCCTGGAATATAAATGACCATGTCTTCAACCCGTGACGAGTATAGTTTCTTAGAAAATCCACAATTATGTAAAAAATAAATTGGCACGCGAGTCGTGTCATCCACGAGCCGACAGACAGACGTGACTTGTGATTTACAAATGTACTAGCGACTCACCCCTGCTTTGCTTTGGTGAGTAGATGTCTAGCAGTAGCATATACTATACATATATGATAGATATATCCCGATCACAGTCTATTGTATGGTGTAACTTACAATATTTCGCATTTCTAACCCTATTTAGGATATACCTATAATGCTTTAAAATAAATAATTTATATATCATTTTTGTTTGATTTATAATAATTTAACAATATTTCATATAGTCTGGGAGGTAGTGTCAAATTTGACCGGAGCATTTTGGCATGGCTTTTGTTTTTTTGTATAGTCAGTTGTTCCAACGCTTATTAATAAACAAATTGTCAGTTGGCCCAAAACCGGGGCATAAGATGAGAAAATGCCAGGAAACTTGATAGTAAAAAAATGTTCTTGGACTATTTTGGCAAAGATAAAAAAGTATAAATAATTAGTTTATGAATTGTAGATCTCAAAAAAAAGTGTCAGCTGTATCATGTACGTGACAAAATATGTTAGCTGATCATGTGAACATGTCAAAAAATCAGAAAACCTTGTAGCATTTTGGCAAAGCTGAAAATTGTATATATTGAAGATTATAATTCAATAACCTTAATAATTTATGTCAGCTGGAATTTTAATAAGGCACAACCTGTTAGCTTGACTTTCAAAGTTTGGTTATTAGGTATATCAGATCATTATGGCATGGTTTTTGGTTTTTTGTATAGTCAGTTGTACCATCGCTTATTAATAAATGAGGTATCAGTTGGCCCAAAACCGGAGCATAAGATGAGAAAATGCCAGGAAACTTCAATAAAAAAATTTTTTTTTTGGACTATTTTGGCAAAGATGAAAAAGTATAAATAATTAGTTAATGAATTGTAGATCTTAAAAAAAAGTGTCAGCTGTATCATGTACGTGACAAAATATGTTAGCTGATCATGTAAACATGTTAAAAAATCAGAAAACTTGTAGCATTTTGGCAAAGCTGAAAATTGTATATATTAAAGATTATAATTCAATAATCATAATAATTTATGTCAGCTGGAATTTTAACGAGGCACAACCTGTTAGCTTGACTTTCAAAGTTTGGTTATGAAGTATAATATCAGATCATTTTGGCATGACTTTTGTTTTTTGTATAGTCAGTTGTTCCAACGCTTATTAATAAATGAGGTGTCAGTTGGCCCAAAACCGGGGCATAGATGAGAAAATGCCAGGAAACTTGATAGTAAAAAAAAATTTTTTGGACTATTTTGGCAAAGATGAAAAAGTATAAATAATTAGTTTATGAATTGTAGATCTTAAAAAAAAGTGTCAGCTGTATCGTGTACGTAACAAAATATGTTAGCTGATCTGATATTATACTTCATAACCAAACTTTAAAAGTCAAGCTAACAGGTTGTGCCTCGTTAAAATTCCAGCTGACATAAATTATTATGATTATTGAATTGTAATCTTTAATATATACAATTTTCAGCTTTGCCAAAATGCTACAAGTTTTCTGATTTTTTAACATGTTTACATGATCAGCTAACATATTTTGTCACGTACATGATACAGCTGACACTTTTTTTTAAGATCTACAATTCATTAACTAACTATTTATACTTTTTCATCTTTGCCAAAATAGTCCAAGAATATTTTTTTTTCATCTACGTTAATATTTTCTCTAGCCCAAAAGCCCCGGAGTCGCGCCAGCTGACAATTATTTTTGTTCTCATACAAGTACTAACTATCAAAATAAGTTCATAGAGTCCATGCCAAAATCACCGTAAAAATTTGACACTACCTCCCGAACTAATACGTCTCGAGTCCCGTCGGACTTCAGCGTAAACTTATAAAACAAACAAGTAACTGGGGGAACGCCTCCGAAATAACATTTTAAGCGACAACCTAAGTCTTTAGTCTATGAATAATCTCAAAAAAAGAAGTTAAGTAAAAATAAGAAAAAAAAACCATTATGCATCTAGCATCTAGCTATGTACTTGTAAAGGATTTTTAAGTTTTTAATATAACATGTGAAAAAAAATCAAATCCTTAAAACAAAATAACAGTATATTTTTAAATAAGTAGAAAACATAATAAAACTCTATGGGAAACCCAGAATAATATTGACGAAACGATTAAATTCCCACACATTACCATATAAATGAAAACTAAAACAAGCTGCTCTCATATTTGGATAAGGTTAATAGTTTCACATAATTAGATCATAAGGATTAGTGGTTTAGTAGGCGACGCGTGGGATTGCATTACTCACTACTGCGCTATATTTGATGGAAATTGCCAAAAATAATATTTCCTAAAAGGCTGAACCGATCAGTAATAATATGGATGTTTGGATACATTTTCAGGGTTCCGAACCTTAAAATGAAAAAAGGAACCCCTTTAAGGATCACTTCGCACGATCATAAACTTCTAAGTCAAAGACATTAAAAATACAGCCTAGTTGCATATTTTGACACTCCCAAAGGAATGAAAAGTGAAAACCTAAAGGGTAGTATTGGCCTAAAATTATGACATTTGGCCAGAATCAATCTCTTATAGCACAAGGGGAAAATCTATAAAAAATCAATTTATTAAGTAACCTTCATCAATATAAAATATTCAAATAGAGATAAATGAATTTTATATATTAAATATGTATATATATAAAATTTAAATTAATATTTTATAAAAACTACTTATCTTTTGCCTCTCTTCATAGAAGTAGTTGCAAATACCACTTTGCATAAACAATATAAGAGTATTAAGAAATTCATATTATGGTTTTAATGATAAAATAATTGCCGCATCGTGAAGAAACTTCTACTCGTGTCGTAAAAGTGTATAAAAGTTATATTCTTTTCATCGTTATGTTAGAACTCTGATATTACTTAATGTCATGCTGCCTTCGACTTTTTCAGTCCATGCCTTGGACTGCTTGAAAGTTTCAACTTTACAAGTCAACTTTAATTCCCGTTTTATTTTCTATCCGATAGAAGACCTCCAGAATTATAAAACCGATTGTATTGTAAACTAGCGACTCATCCTCGCTTTGTTCGGGCTCGTCTCTAAATATAGCGCGAGCGAAGCTGCAGGTTCTACTAGTAAATGTATACAAAAACTTGACGAATTCCTCGAGAGCTATTCTATCCATTGGTGAAAACAACATGAAAATCAGTGCAGTAGTTTTTGAGTTTATCATGAACAGACAGACAGACGCGGCGGAGGACTTTGTTTAATAATATGTAGTGATATATTTTATTATTTAGTTAGCAATTTCAGATGTTAAAAAATAATATTATTTGACGCGAAGTTTATTTTATGAATTGAAATAAAGCAAAGCTTACCAAAATAAAAAAGAAACCGCACCAAAATTTCGCCACTCGTTCTCAGAATAAAGACCCACAATAACAGTTTTTCTCAAATATCTTCCATGTACAGACAGCGATCAGTTACGAATCATCACTACATAGTATAAAACAAAGTCGCTTTCTCTGTCCCTATATCCCTATGTATGCTTAAATCTTTAAAACTACGCAACGGATTTTGATGCGGTTTTTTTTCATAGATAGAGTGATTCAAGAGGAAGGTTTATATGCATAACTAGCAGAACCTGCGGCTTTGCCTGCGCTAAATCTAGGGAAGAGCTCGAGCGAAGCGAGGGCAAGTCGCTAGTTTATTATATGTCCAACTTATTGTTAAAAGTGAGGCGAGTATAACTGAACAACATTTTCTGCCCTACCTTTTGATAGGATAAATTGACAAAATATACATTCATATTATTATATGTATGCGTGAAGCTAGAAGCGCCATTTAAAATCATTTTCATTGTTAAGATACACAAGAACACAATAAAAAATAAAAAGCCGTTGGTTCCCGATCCACTTATAGTTCACGGTAATACTGTAATTGTTGTACCGTTCGCTATTCAATCTAAATTGCATTGACTATCAATACATTGACTTTCGGCGAAACGGTTTGTATCATTTATTTTTATGTACAGTATCTGGTAAAGTATAAAAATACGAATTCAAATTCAAATTGCTGTACATTATGATGGTAAAGGTCAGTATTTTAAGACAGTGGTAGCCCAGTGGTAACGCGCTGGCTTGGGTAAGCGAATAAAGTCCAAATTCGGGTCTAGCACCTATATATCATAGTTTACTTATTATTATATACTAGCTGTGCCCGCAACTTCGTTCGCGTGGATGTCGGAACTTAATGTATTTTTTAGTGCGAAGCGCTGTTGGAGGATACCGATACAAATCATTTTTTTATTTATGCTAGTGCTTCTTTATAAACAACATTAGCTAAGACTCCTACAAAACTCAAATATGGCCGGCAGGCATGGGCGAAGGTCATTCTTTCAAAGAAAATCTTGACACCGCGATTCAGAAAATGACGTTACACGCACAACACCATATTTTATCGAACAATACTGCACGCAGTTGATCTCTAGTTATAGTCCCGTCTAAGTTCGATTACTCGTAGATGGCACTGTTTTAATATTTTACTTCGGAAACACTATTTTTTTTTAATTAATTTACATTTTTTATAAGTGGTGAACTGATTACGAAGAAACAAAAACCTTAATATTACTTCAATTTACGCACATATTGTTGTGTATAAAAGTTACGTGAAGTTGTGAGACCAAATGCACATAACCCTAATTTTACTTCTGGAATTTCTCTACTTCTTCACTTTAAACTCAAATATCTTTTGATAGACTGAACCGATTGCAATGAAACAAAAACTAAATGTTACTTCAAGTTACGTTCAATCGTTGTGTATAAAAGTTATCTACATTGCTTTCGTACACTCTACGTGATGCCCGGATAAATAAACAGACAAACAGACAAAGATTCTAAAAATGCTGGAAATGGGTTCTATTGGTTATCCTTTAACACCCTGGCTATTTTTTTTGTAATTTTTTTTGATGTACAAAAACGACTTTTCTACAGTTTTATTATATGTATAGATACTAAGCATGATTTGTCATGAAAATTACGTATTATTCTACATACTTATCTCACCAATCGCCTAGTTGTGAAATACCTCTATCAAAAAAATATTATAATTTCTAGGCAAAGGCAATACAATGTGAAATTTTTATCTTCAAAAATGATGAAACTGTACAGAAATTTTCTTCCCTTATATTTACATCTTTAGGATTTCGTTTCCGGAAATTCTTCCTTAACTTATACAAAAAAAACATTATCATTCAAGAACAAATATTGAGAAAATAGAACTAGCAGTATCAAAGGTTTACTAAGTAAGGAAATATCTATAGATCTAATAATACATGTAAATAAAATTGAAGTGTTCGTTTTTAATTTCAAATTTACAGCTTTTCACAAAATACATGTGAAAGTATATAAAAAATATAACAAATTTCATAACTTTTCAATTTACTCGCTTCCTGGTGCTTTTATTTTGCTATTTCAAAATATTGTTGACCTACTGCTATACGACTATATAAAAGTTAAATACCACTCATTGATTAACTTTTAAATTTTGACTACTATTCAATTCTATTCTCTACTTGAAAGCTTCATTCTACATTCAAAAAATGCCAATTAAGCAAAGATTACTTCGCCGATATACGAGTATATAAACCTTGGCCAGTAGTCTCGAAATCTTTAGTCATCGATATTGTATCGATTAGTGTCGTTAAGTCGTAATTACGAATGATGTAATTTTCTAAAAAAATAAAACTGGCCATAGTTACTACTGATAACATTAGCTATCATCGAGTGAAATTCCCGTCAAAATCGGTCTGTCCGTTACAGAGATTAACCGGAACAGACAGACAAAAAATTTAATATTTTTTTTATAAGTACCGTATTTACTAACAATATATGCATTTAGTGAAAAGCTGTTACAATGAAATTTAAAACAGACACTTCAATTTTATTTATAATGTACTGAATATGATGTTTCAAAACAAAAAAACGTTACAATATCTATGACTAACTTTGTATGTCGAGACTGCGAGCTCTGGGCCGATCATCGATACATTAATCTTATAGGGTTGAAGAAAGAATAAAGAGTATTAAATTAAAAATATTATAGGAAGATTCTCTTATGGGCTAGACGTATCCATTAAGGAAGGATTTTCACCAATCGGCGGACATTAGAAGAATAAAAGGTCGACAGTACGCGGTGCGTGTGTATACACTACATAACAATAAAACAATACGTAAGAATTTGTCACAAGCCTAGAAACATACCTTTGTTATGAGCATTACATTAAACGGATTAATCTACAGCCCTATTTACCTCAATCTCCTCTGACATAAATATTATTTAAATGAAAATATTCTAATACTTGTACTGTAATATGAACTAGTTTATATGAATTATTATAATAATAATTACTAAGCTTACCGTTCTATAGTGGTGGAATATTTTAATAAAATTTTAGACATAACTGTTGTTTACACTATAGTTTGTTAAAATTAATAATTTAATATAATAATTAATTCGCTATGGAAACCGAGTGAAGTAGTTCAAATCCGGGCCGTGCACCTCTAATATGGTTAAGTTTCATTTCTAATCTTATCTTATGGAGAAGGAAAACATCGTGAAGAAACCTGCATATCTGAGAAAACCTCGCAAGTTTTCCAAAGATTTGTGTAGTCCCCCAATCTGCACTTCACCAGCGTGGAGGATTATCTCCTGATAGTATTGAAGGGGGCCCACCCCCAGAAGTGGCAAGTTAAAAAAGGGGAATACTATACAATTATTAAAAAAATATAAAGATTCATCTTAAGTAGTTTTTTGATCAATGTATTTCTAGAGCATTAACAGATAAAAAAATATAAAAGGTACATAAGTCCTTATCTTATACCTAAATAATAAATTTACATTAAAAGAATCAAAATTATTTAGTAAAACCTACCTTAGACGACAGATCAGCGATAATTTCGTTCTTCTCATCAATCTGCCTCTCCCTCTCCATAGCTCTGCGTGCATGCGCGGCTATCGAATCCCGGACCCTCGACCCTTCGAGCGTGGCGTACGCGGCCACTGCGTCTGCGCAGGCGGCGGCTAACGCGCCACGACGTAGGGTTTCGCCCTCGTCTCCATCCAGGGAGGATATTGAGAGGTCAGAGTGGAGGCCTGTAAGGGAAAAGGGTAAAATAAATAAGGTTTATAAACCTACAGTTAATAAACAGTCTCTATGTTAATCGAAAGGTTCTGGATTCGAGTTCAGAGTTTAACCAGGTTTGAGTTTTTCAGTATGAGTGTTATAGGAATAGAAAGTGAAGAAAAAAGAATAGCCTATGCTGTACATTTGGTTAATGTAAGATTTTAAAGTCCCACAGCTCGGCACACATATTGATTGTAAATAATAAATAAGTTGTAAAATCTAAAAATATTATTTTATTTGAATTCTCAAAAATTCTATAAAGTTTAAAATAATTTTAATTCAAGCCAGTATAATCAATCAAGAATTTATCGTGAAAGTAGAAAGTACATCGAATGTAGTACATACCTACCCTCTGAAGTCGGTTAAATCATGTAAAAACTTTTAAATTAAAATTCCTACTTTAGAATGACCTGTGTGACAAAGAAGAGTTTGTTTGTTTGTTTGGTTAAACTCGCTAATCTCAGGATCTACTGGTCCGAATTGAAAAATTCTTTTTGTGTTGGATAGTCCGTTTATCGAGGAAGACTATAGGCATATATTACATCACGCTACGACCAATAGGAACGGAACATCAATGAAAAATGTTGCAAAAACGGGAGAAATATATTTCTTTACATTTTCAGCCCTTAGAACGCGAGCGGAGCCGCGGAAAATGTTAGTGTCATATATTCGCGTAAATCTAAGAAAGTATTTAAATGTGTACATTATATAAATATTATAATAATAAAATAAATAATGTTTTATCCCTATTATAGAAATAAGTGTGTCGTGGCCTTATTTGGTCCACCTCAGCCTTGCGCGTCTACGGTTACAGAGGATGTGGCTTCTGGACGATATTCGATACGAGGGATAAAATGTAAGATGTACCTACTCGTAATTCGAAAGTGGCCGTGGTTTATGACAATATTCTGGGCTTTCCTGTGATTTTACTTTCTACGGGTGAATCGTTTTATTTAGGATTTTTTGGTATTATACAAAGTACTCTCAACTCAAGACTAGGCACTAGTCCTCACTCCGCTCAGGTTAGTTCCTACACTCTTTAGAGGGATACGTTTTAACAGTTACTAATCACTCTAGAGTATAGATTTCGCAGATATGAAATATTATATAGTATTTAGGGAACGATGAGACAGTCATTTAGCTTTGTAACTAAAAAATACCTAACCTAAAAAAAAAGAAAAAAAAGCTTTTATTCATACTAAATGGCTTCTCAAAACTGAAGAATAATATTTCTAGAAAAGACCAAAAAGCTCTACTTTATCAACTTTTATGCTTCGTAATAAAAGTTTACTTAAACTATTCTTAGTAGGACAAGCTTTTGCAACACTTTCGAACTTCACTTTTCTAGACCATTTCCTATGTTCGAGTTGTAAAGCTACTTTGGATTTTCGAAAGATGTAATCTTGTAAGACGAGTAAATATTGCAAACGTACAAATACATATATTACGGCACATTACGCAATGTCTTTGTTTCTCGTATATCATTACAAAACCGTATGCAAAGTTCAATCTGATAGTGAGTACAATACTTTATTTTTAAGAAGTAATTAAAATTAATTCTGCATATTATACAAAATTAACTTAAACAACTAGTGAGTGGCTCTAGTTTTGTCACTACAAATAAAGTCATATAAATACGTATATGATAAATAAGTACATTACATCTTACTAGCTAGATTTAGCAGGAGCGATACCGCAGGTTCCGTTAGTAAACTAAACGCTAGTGAACAGACAAACAGACTTTCTTTTATAACTAGCGACTCGCCCTCGCTTCGCTTGGGCTGTTTCCTAGATTTAGCACAAGCAAAGCCGCGGGATCCGCTAGTTATGCATATAAACCTTCCTCTTGAATCACTCTATCTATTAAAAAAAACCGCATCAAAATCCGTTGCGTAGTTTTAAAGATTTATGCGTACAAAGGGATATAGGGACAGAGAAAGCGACTTTGTTTTATACTATGTAGTGATATATAGTGATAAAAAAAATATACTACTTAAATAAAAAAATGTTTAAATCTGTAAAAAACTATTTTTACTTAATAAGTATACCAATATCAAAAAATATATTACTCATTCCCAAATCATAAGTAATTTAAATACTTTTTACATCATTTTGTAAGATTTGCTTCATTAGCAATCAAATTGTAGTACTATAATAGAAATGTCGTACACACGTTTTTACGAGACGGTTAAGTAAAGCCAGTTAGTTAGTCGTTACGTTAACCGTGTTTATTATGAAAGAGATTATGTACTGCCTTAAAACGGTCTGGTTTAGATTGCGAAGATAAACTGCAGTTACTGACGACCCGTGACTGTATGTGTTAAACTTTAAACAAGTATGAGGAAACAAGTTTGTTGCTGCGACTTTACTTGAAATTTAACGAAAATTAAAATATATTTCATCTCTTCTTCATCTAAACTAATATTATAAAGCTGAAGAGTTTGTTTGTTTGTTTAGTTGAACGCGCTAATCTCAGGAACTACTGGTCCGAATTTAAAAATTATTTTTGTGTCGGATAGTCCGTTTATCGAATCGAGGAAGGCTATATTACAGAAAAATGTTTTAAAAACGGGAGAAAAATATTTCTTTTGATTTTCAACCTGTAGAACGTAGGCGGAGTCGCGAGAATTGCTAGTAATTTATAAAATTATATTTCATACAATTTATTTTTATCTAATTGCACTTATTATTATAATTAGTTTGTGTATTTGTTACCTCTTTACGCTGTAACGGCTTTGATTGAAATTTAGAACTATTAGATAGATTATGACTTGGAACATGTTATACTGTTAGTAAGTAATATTTGCAATTTTGGGGTCCTAAAAGCTTCTGAACTGATAGGATTGAACTAAATTTAATAAAATTTGCCAAAAAGATGTTGCTGCTTATATGCTACATATAACTAAAAAAATAGTGTTTAGATTATAAATAAAAATGTCCATATATAAATGTCCTTAAACGACGTGTGTTACTTCGTATAACATTTATTAGTAAGCAAAAAAGATTGCATGTTTGAAAGAGCTAAACAGAAATACGAGTTGTATTTTTATATTTATACTGTTTATTTGTAATTCACATTAATTTTCATTAATATTTTCATGAGTTTGCGATACGGCGGCCCTCGCCGACCACTAAAGGAGAAATTGCTTCAAATATTTATGTAAGTATATAAAATTAAATATGTATAATTTATGAAAGTTTTTATATGAATATTGCGTATTTTTTTAATAAATTAGAATGCTTAAATATCATATTGCCAGAAATTATTACCTACAACAAAAAAAATCATTGTTACGCTGTATGAACCTAGTCTAAAACTCAAGTACAGGTTTTATCCTATTACTACCGAATCACCCTCTCTAAGGTAAATTAAATTTTTTGAGCGAGTCCCTAATCATTTTGTAAAATAATAGTAGTCTTAGTTACTCCTCTAACGGGACTAAGTTCCGTCAAATCTCTCCAGCCGTTTCAGAGAATAACCAGAACAGACAGACAGAAAAATGTAAAAAATTGTGTTTTTCACGTGTTGACACTTCAATTTTATTTATCAGCATAGGTGCCTACCACACATTAGATACTTTTTAAGGAATATCCTTATGTAACAATTATAATATTTCTATTCTATTCAAACAATTTTATTTATTATTAGCATTTCCAGCGGCTTCGCACGCGTTCTAAAGACCGGAAACCAAATTCTTTCTGAGTCGCGCGTACCTCGCAGAACTTCCCGTTTTTGCAACATTTTTAATTGATGCTCCGCTCCTATTGGTCGTAGAGTGATGTAATATAGCCTCCAACACAAAAAGAATTTTTCAATGCGGACCAGTAGTTTCTGAGATTAGCGCGTTCAACCAACTAACCAAAAAAACAAACTCTTCAGCTTTATAATATTAGTATAGACTGGTTATTTTTTTTTATACAACTCTTGCATGAAATACAAGTCCCTCATGTAAGTTATCTCGCTTGGGAAAGACATCAAAGTGAATTAAAAAGCCCTGAAATAAAAAACGGGTAAAGCCATAGCAATTAATTAGTATAGAGGAACAAAGGTATTTCAACATGAATTTGGAAGGCTAAGCCGCGGTCGTGACGGCCGTGCCAGCCGCAGTAACGGTTGTCATGACATCATGTTAGGTTTTGGTGAAAATATGGCGTGTGGCGAAACAAAATATGAATGATCAAAATTATTTCATGTATATTCGTGATTCTATATAAATTTTAACGAGCGGTTTTGTTTAGGGGTAGTTTTGATATTTTTGTCGCATAGGGGTAGTTCTTATGAGTTTTAGTGGGTATGCGTAAATTATTTTCCCAACTTTAAAATAAGAGAAAAAAAATGTGTCCCTAGCTACCTAACAGTAGCATGTGTGTTACTCCAGATCATAGTCTATTTATGCTCTATTTTTTATTAAATTTAGTCCAGTGGTTTTCGCGTGAATCTACATATTATGTATATTGTTATTCATTTTTTAATCGCTTTAGGATTTAAAGTCACTTTATTGACACGAGAACACTGCTAATTTTTCAACTTTGAAAACTGAGAATATCTACTAGAAACTTTATGTCTTATAAAAATTAGAATCTCGTCCCTAGATTCAGCGCGAGCGAAGCCGCGGGTTCCGCTAGTGTATTATACATATAAACCTTCCTCTTGAATTACTACCTATTAAAAAACCGCCTCAAAATCCGTTGCATAGTTTTAAAGATCTAAGCATACATAGGGACAGACAGACAGCGGGAAGCGACTTTGTTTATACTATACTAGTATACAGGATAAATTTTTCTACGACAAAGTATCTCACTTCTGAAAAATCTACACTAGCCGTTTACACTAAAATGAATCTGTATACAACCTACATATAAACTTTAAAGTAAATTCACTTTCAATAAATTAGTCAGTAAATTCAATTCAATACTCAAAAAATTAAAGGCTTTTTACAGAAACTCTTAAGTATACAAAGTGATATTTTTGCATTTTAACCGTAATATTTTACAATACACTTTGTACCATGTTATTACACTATAGTAGCGCCATTGTATTTTATCAGGAAGCAGAATGTATTCAGCCATTCGGTTAGTGTTACAATTTAATGGTACAGTCGAGGGCAATGTAACTACGGTCATTGTCTCCTTTTATGAAACATGGGTACTAGACCCATAATGCTTTAAAAAAGCTTGGTGGATTATCAAAAATATTCTAAATGTAAAGAATTGAGTATCGATTTATTTGAATATTATAAAAACAAATTTGCTTTTTAATTAAAAAAAAAAATAATAAGTTATTTCTTAAAAAGAAAATTAAATAAAACAATATTTTCCTAATAAAATTTCTGACAGTAAAGTAGGTGCACTTATATTTGACTATTTAAAACATTCTGTTTTTTTCGTTCGATCTTGAACTATCAATATTCATATTATATACGTATTTTATTTTTTGTCCGCCAACCCGCACTAGGCCAGCACGGTGGACTATAGTCTGATCCCCTATTATTTAAGGGAGGCCCACCGGTGGGACGTTAAAAATGGCTGCATACGTTTTACTTTTACATGATTTGAAAATAAATCAGAAAATATCAGCAATAGAAGCATGAAAGAATGTAACTAGAGACTAGTTCGTTTCATGCGTGAGAATAAACAAGTATTGATTCGATCGCGTGATGAATAAAGAAATCACTGAAAAGTCCTTAAACCTTTACTGCTTAAGGTCAAAATGGTGTAAACTTTTTCAATCGTTATAAGGCTGCTATTCTAAAACATACATATTATATAGCTAATATTAGCGTCATTTAAATATCTAATACGGAAAAATATGTTTTAACCGACTTTAAAAGAAGGAGGTTCACAATTAGGTTATACATATTTTTTTTAAATTAAAAGGTGTAAATTCAAAATTAGAAGACTTCTTCTCTTCCTTATCTCAAATAGTGTTTTTTAATATATTTTTTTTATTTTGCATACAGGTGGGAGTTTAAATGGATGGACTTATCCTGGATGACGCTTAAGATCGTGCCAAGTGGAGTAGGCTTAGTCAGAAGGCAGGCAATAGTCGGGATTAATGTCAGGCAGAAGTTGAGAATTTAACAGACAGACAGACTATAAAGATATGAATTATTTACGGCCAAATATTTCATTTATCTATGCTTAGACCGAGCTAAGACAAAGTTAGGGTACTTTCGTAACTAATTGAAGATTTCTCGTTAATTAATTGCCAAGGACGTTGTCTAATTTATAATGAAACGTAAAGAAATAACACTTTCGGTTATTTATGTAGATCCATTAAGTCTTAACTTACTATTTCCTTAGAATTTGCGTTAAATCACTGGATTATAAAGACTATACTCATATAATTTTAGAAAAATCTATAATCGGGTCAAAATAATATGACAGTACTATTCACTGCCAGAGAATATCATATTTTTAAGAAATTAGTACGTATAAATAAAATTAAAGTGTCTGTTTTAATTTCAAATTAACCGCTTTTCACGTACTTACATAAAAAAATCCATTTTTTAAATTTTAATCTGTCTGTCTGTTTGCCTAGCTGATATCTGAAACAACTGGACCAATTTTGATGGGATTCTCACTCGCAGATAACTAATGTTATAAGGAGTAACTAAGGCTTATACTTTTATTTTATTAAAAAAATTATAAAACTGTTTAATTTATTTTGATTTATGCCTAACGAAGCGGGTTAGGTTCGCTAGTCTATAATAAATATGAAAATATATCTAAGGACGTAAAGGAAGTCTCTAGCTTATATAAACTTGAACGAGTACATACGCGAGACAGTGATATGTCTTAATTTCATCTCGTGACAAGAAGAGAAACGTCAACTTTTACTACAATATGCATATTGGTCTCAAAGTAAGAAACTTAATTGTTTTTATTTATTTTCTTTGCACGGTAATGCATATTTAATGATAACGGGTTTTTATCTGCCATATAATAATTAACCATAATATTTACCATAATATTTTTCATAAAAGTAGGAGCTCTATTCAAAACAACATTTTTTACATTTTTCATTTAAACCATTTGATATTTTCCCTAAATTTTATAAATTAAACCATTATTTTCTTAACGAAAAGGCAAAAACTTATTTCATTTTGTTCAAATCAATTAATATCTTAAAATAAATCGAAATTATGTACCTAGTACATGTTTCTTACATTTCGTCAAACATACATACATACATACATTACTCTTCCTAACGAAAAGGTGGATAAAACCATACAAATGAATTAAATTACACATTAACTTAATTTTAACTAATAATAATATATCTCCATATTTATATATGTATTTTATTAATTTAAATTAAAATGGTTAGATTAGAATTAAAATAAGTAACATTGTAAGGTACTTTAGTGCAATTTGGAATCTTTTGTAAATTATAGGTAGGCGCTGTGTACAAAAAGTAAATACCTTACGTGACGTCAAATACCTTAGTCTCTCCCGCGACCTTGATTGTTGTAAAGCATTCGAAATGTACCCGACATTTTGACCAACAATTAAAATAAATCTGGCATCATCTGGCATTTATAATGTCAAATATTCGCGTAACCTAAGAAAGTATTATTAAAACCAAATAAAAGCCAGACTAACCTGAATCATCATCATGCCCGGTATTAAGCTGCAAGGCGAGGGATCGCAACTGCTTGAAGACCTGGATAGCTTCACTCCTCAGCCAGTTGTCGTCTTCTTCAGGCTCTGCCTCCATCTCCGCGTGAAGGGAGCGAGCTGGGTCCGTGGTCTCCACTGGGTCCACCCCAACTCGCTCGGCCAACGTGTCATGTGATCTTTGCAGACGTTCCAGCTCTTTTAATGTGTTTTGATACAGATGTTCCTAAAAATAAGTAGTTGATTTAGATATATTCTGATCACGAATAATTAATTTTCTTATATGACAGTTTTACCAAAAATATTGTAAAATCTGGGCAGAAATAGTGTGAAGGATTTAAGGGTTAGAAGTACTAAATCATTTTTTTATTTCATTACTTAAGATGTAATGTAAGAGATAGAAAAGAGGACAGGACAGATTCTCACGAGACCATGACTGCTTTAAAGCATTCTAAACTTTGGGAACTCAAAAAAATTATCCCCGAAAAAGGCCTAAATGATAGATTCATTTAATTACAAATATTTAACAAGTCAATGTGCTAAAATCAATAAAAGTTGGGTCAATGAACTGTGGGAAATATAAAATGAATAATATAGTACTGTAGCTACACACAAAGTAACAAAGTAAATATGATACTTTCTTAGGTTTACGCGAATGTTTGACATTATAAATGAAACTATATTTTCGGATTTTGTCGCGGATTTATTATGATTTTTGGTTCCCGACGTTTCGAATGCTTTACAGCAATCATGGTCACGGGAGAGACTAAGGTATTAGACGTCTCAGGGGGTTATATACTTGTTACAGACAGTGCCTACCCACAATTTTTTTTTTTACAAATATTCAAAATGATAGACTATAAAATTATACATTTCAATTCTATACTTTTAAGATTTTAAAATTTTAAATTATATTATAAATATGGCAATATTATTAACTTATTTTTAGCTACTATAATTATAATTATTATAATTTTCTAATATTTGTTAAAATAATATTAAGTAGTGTTGCTATTATTAAAATATGTATAATGTGTTATATTAAAATATAAATTATTAAAGCAATATTAAACTTTCATATATTATAAATTAAAGATTAATAGTTAAAAACAACTTGAGTTTTGATAATTATTTTAAGTTAAATATTAAGCAACACCACTGCAAACTAAATCATTTTTAAATTTGATAATATAATATTAAACAAATCTAACTATGCTCAATCCACATAGACCTCTTTAAGTTCTTTTGAATTATAACTTTTAAACTATAAAATGAGTTAATGTCATTTAGTATGTCAGTTGGTATGTCCGTCTGAAGTTATTATAGGGATTTGAGACTATATTAAAGAGTTAAATTGTTGTCAGTCTGAAGCTACTACCGGTTCGGAATGCAACTGATACTGAGAAGAACCGGCAAGAAACTCAGCTCTTGCTTTTTTCAAAATAATATGTTTACAATTTCAATATTTTTGATATTGATAATATTGAAATTGTAAACATATTATTTTGAAAAAAGCAAGAGCTGAGTTTCTTGCCGGTTCTTCTCAGTATCAGTTGCATTCCGAACCGGTAGTAGCTTCAGACTGACAACAATTTAACTCTTTAATATAGTCTCAAATCCCTATAATAACTTCAGACGGACATACCAACTGACATACTAAATGACATTAACTCATTTTATAGTTTAAAAGTTATAATTCAAAAGAACTTAAAGAGGTCTATGTGGATTGAGCATAGTTAGATTTGTTTAATATTATATTATCAAATTTAAAAATGATTTAGTTTGCAGTGGTGTTGCTTAATATTTAACTTAAAATAATTATCAAAACTCAAGTTGTTTTTAACTATTAATCTTTAATTTATAATATATGAAAGTTTAATATTGCTTTAATAATTTATATTTTAATATAACACATTATACATATTTTAATAATAGCAACACTACTTAATATTATTTTAACAAATATTAGAAAATTATAATAATTATAATTATAGTAGCTAAAAATAAGTTAATAATATTGCCATATTTATAATATAATTTAAAATTTTAAAATCTTAAAAGTATAGAATTGAAATGTATAATTTTATAGTCTATCATTTTGAATATTTGTAAAAAAAAAAATTGTGGGTAGGCACTGTCTGTAACAAGTATATAACCCCCTGAGACGTCTAATACCTTAGTCTCTCCCGTGACCATGATTGCTGTAAAGCATTCGAAACGTCGGGAACCAAAAATCATAATAAATCCGCGACAAAATCCGAAAATATAGTTTCATTTATAAAGTAAATATGTTTCCGTTCCATTTTGCTTTAAACATTGTTAACATTATTGATTTCAAGCATACTTTCTAAATCGAATACGAATGCTTCATTTTAAAGCTATTTTGTGATAAAATTAATACATAGCTTAGGAAATTATATATAAATAAATTATAAAATATAAATTATAAAATGAAATATTGCATAAACAGACACACAAGTACAATTCATGTCATTTCAATACAGTTTTGAATGTATAATCAAATCAAAATATTTCATTCAGCATAAAAATTGTTACAATTTCTTACTGAACGTCATTAGTCTTCTACCAGTTCGGAAAGAAGAAACCTCTGACCTGAGAAAAACTGGCGAAAGAAACTCAGCGGCACTAATATTATATTTTTATCTTAATCTCTCTCCTTTTCAAATTAAATTGCAAATTGACAAAATGCCGTCTAAATACCCTTAATGTACTGTTACCTGTTCTTTTAATTGCCTTTCCAACGCTGCGATCCTGTAGTTGGCTTCCTCTAACTGTTGGTGGAGGTTGTCTTTATCACGTAGGGAGGAGGTGAGTCTTCTTTCGAGGTCAGACCTCTTATCACTCATAAGCGCTAGCTCTGCCTTAAGTGATTCTAGACTATGGACATGATCCTAAAACGATGGTAGATTAGACGTTTAAATGTTTGGATTATTATATATTTATGTATAAGAATATATATTTTTTTCGTTTTTGATTGGACGATTGGAGGAATTTGGGTGTTTAGTATGTAGATATATATGAATTAGTTATCAGTAAATACATGCTGTTTGCACATAGTGTCGCTAGTTAAATACTAAAATTAGGCTACATCTCATTTCATACTTAGGTCCTACGAAAGTTCAGAAAAACTTCAAGGAAATCAGTAATTTCATTTGGGCTTTAAAGACCCGTTATACTTGGATAAAGCATTTCCGCGGATTCTGTTATCGAGATTCACACTTATTTTCAGAATACATTACTAGACAGAAGTAGAAGACTACAATACAGTCATAATACAAGTGATGTAGTTACGTAAATCAAATGTTGGCGTTAGAATGTACCTGTAAATCAGTTTTCCTAATAGAACATTGGTCCTTGAGTCCCTCCAGCTGAGCTAAGAGCTGCGCCTCCGTTGCAGACGACTCCTTTAGTTGGACTGTGAGGCGGGAGTTCTGTGCTGTCAACTCTGCTATCAGGCTGGCTTTTTCTTCATCTCGCTAAAACAAACATACAATGGTTTACTGATATAAAATGTTAAGATATTATTACACGCTTCATTTAGTTCCGTGGCTTATGTTACGGATACCAGATAGTTGATACACTACACATATATAGCTTTAAATATATTTATACTAAGTATTTTACATTTAAAAACTTTAGATTCGGCCTTTGTTTTTGTTAAAAGTTATCGATAAAATTGCCAAAAATATATATTTAATGAACAGAATCTACTAAGTTATAAGTTTATGAGTATATGTTATGTAAGACATATATTTGTACTATATTAAGAAGTCTCGATCAAGTGGATAAACCTATAAAGTCTTATAAATTCGCAAAATGTAAAATATACATTAATTAATTCTACAAAAAGAAATTTAAAACATAAATCTGGAAATTCTAATGTTTTATCATTTTAGAAACGATATTGTTTATAATATCTTACGATTGTATTAATTTAATTTGCATCGAATTCTTGTTATCGAATCGACGATTTCATATTAGAAAGTGCGTCAATGTGATTGTTCATTCAAATCAATATGTTACCAATGTATATCTTAATAAAAATCACTAAATTTTTATCCTTCTACCACCAATCCCTATTTTTGAATAGTCACTGCTGAGATCCACAGTCCACACGTTTGTGCAGTATTAGATTGAAAACAATATATAAATATCTCGATATTATATCCCAGAATAGGTTTTCACTGTGTAAGGGACGAAAAGTAGCATATTTCTTCTAGGAATTATCTTATAGGAAACATAATATTATAAAAAAATATGAATGCACACATTCGACTTCTTTTCGACTTGACTCGATTTGACGTTAGAATTTTTTTATATGTAGGTATTGTGATAGACAAACCATAAAAAAGAGACAATTAACTAAATAGGTGTAGAATCTTGCTTACAACAAACCTGGTATGACAAATTACAGTTAAAAGTAAATTCGGAACTTGCGAAAGTGTGTTTTTACCAATTTTAGAAGGTCGCATGACAATGGCTAATGTTGAAATTTAAACTCGTAATGTTTTATAATAGGCAATCTTCTGATAAGACTTTTCTGTTATTGTTTGTGTATAAGCGTGAATAATATTTTACACTAGCGACTCACTGTCGCTTCGCTCGGGTTCGTCCCGTTTTATTTCTTAGGCAAAAGCCTTTTTAAAATAAAAGTAGCCTAAGTTACTCCTTAGATCATAAGCTATGTGGCAGTAAAAGTCCTTTTAAAATCTGTCCAGCTGTTTCAGAGATTAGCGGGAACAAACAGAGAGACAAAAAAATATCAAACTGGACCTAGAATAGTGTCACTATATTGTAATAATGTTCTCCGACCGATTCCGGCCAATGCGACCTATCTCAATGAGACTGGCCAACTGCGCAGGAGATATTATAGTGCAGACACAAGTGACCTCTCTATTCCTATCACTCTCATACTCCGGTGGGACGACTGTTCGACACGACCAGTGAGAGCGGCGGCGCAGGACCGACGGCTTTTCGTGCTCTCGGAGGCGCGGGGGTGACACACCGCCATCTTCCCAACTCCGGGCGGTTACTGAGGCTTACTAAACAGAAAGACTCAATAACTAAACTTGGCCCGAATCGGGACTCGAACCCAAGACCTCTCGATGTATGACCGTACATGCACCACCGAGGCAGTACTTTACTATATAGTAACTACTACTTAAAAAACCAGTTCCATATGTAACCCAGTTCGAGTACTCATGGCTGACCATGGCAGCTTCCTTGCCTCCCGCAAAAACGTGTAATTGAGAAACGTTTCCGCTTTACGCCTATCAAACAAATTGGTCGGTGACAATAGTAATTAGCGGATGCCCAAGGCGATGTGTGACGGGAAGGGCGCAAGGGTATATCTCTATAAGTACTGTATCCCTTATTATCTTTGTTAGGTCACCTCGCACACTGGAGACTTTTTATCTATAGTTGATCACATACTAATACTAAATGTGTGCACACACATTTATTGTTTCGCTTGGCTTAGAAATCTATACATATATTATACCTAATAAGTCAAATCTGTACATTAGATATTTCTTGATAAATCTAATTGAAATTGTCATTATTGTAGAGGCCGAATTTATAGTTATTAGAATTATTCTCTCTGTCTTGTAACGCAAAACGAGAAAGTCACTGGAAAGATTTTCATGAAATTTGGCAAAACTATAGCTGGTTATCCAGGTCAAAATATAGGATACATTTTACTGCGGGAAAATATGTTCTCATCTATACTAACCGTTAAAACGCACTTAGGGAGGAACCCTAGAGGAGTGAAATCTATCGAAAAGTCTCTAGTGTGCGGTGTTAGAGATATTGAAGACCAAAAAAGTTGCATGTACATATATAGATATAATATATTAAAACTGTTTTAGTTTTTTTAACAGATTGCTTCATCGAAAGAAATTTTTATATTTATTTATATACAGTTACAAAAAGATTGCTATTACGTGCATACAATATAAGATGATTAATTGGTCACAGCATCCAATATCTCTAAGATTACTCAACTACGTATTCCGTCATGACCCTTCGAAGTACAAAAGTATCGTCGCCGATTTCCTTCCTCGAAATTCTCAGTCTTTATTACAGGAATTTTTTTTTGCCTGACTCAAGATTCAAACCAAGGACCTAATTATTCGTAGTCACAAAGCCTAGATCGTCTGAATGACTTATAAACGAGTATGAGTATGTATATAAGGCATAGTTAATTTTCCAGTGTTTACACAAATTAGTAATTAATAATAGGCGTGGTTGACCTTGTAAAGGTTTCAGGGATATTACTGGTGACTTTAATAAATTTTCATGGAACAGTTTGTTGTAGGACTGACGTCATGGCGACCGTTTATTATTAACGCCCACCAAGACTCACCTTATAATAATATTGATAAATCGAAATGACTTATCGTTTATAAGAAAGGTCAGAGAAAATTAATGTTATATTTATATTACAAATAATCAATAATGCTATCTTTTCGGCTTTTGTAACGATTTTATTATCAACGACTCATCCTCGTTTCGCTCGAGTTCGTTCCTAGGTTTACCTTTTAATATTTTTGAGCCTAATCTATACATATAATAAAACTGTAGAAAAGTGGTTTTTGTACATCAAAAAAAATTACAAAAAAAATAGCCAGGGTGTTAAAGGATAACCAATAGAACCCATTTCCAGCATTTTTAGAATTTTTGTCTGTTTGTCTGTTTGTCGGTTTGTCTGTTTATTTATCCGGGCATCACGTAAAATGTACGAAAGCAATGTAGATAATTTTTATACACAACGATTGAACGTAACTTGAAGTAACATTTAGTTTTTGTTTCATTGCAATCGGTTCAGTCTATCAAAAGATATTTGAGTTTAAAGTGAAGAAGTAGAGAAATTCCAGAAGTAAAATTAGGGTTATGTGCATTTGGTCTCACAACTTCACGTAACTTTTATACACAACAATATGTGCGTAAATTGAAGTAACATTAAGGTTTTTGTTTCATCGTAATCAGTTCACCACTTATAAAAAATGTAAATTAATAAAAAAAAATAGTGTTTCCGAAGTAAAATATTAAAACAGTGCCATCTACGAGTATTCGAACTTAGACGGGACTATAACTAGAGATCAACTGCGTGCAGTATTGTTCGATAGATAAGAAGATAAGCGCTTCGCACTAAAAAATACTAATTAAGTTCCGACATCCACGTGAACGAAGTTGCGGGCACAGCTAGTTAGAAATAAAAGTTGCCTAAGTAACTACCTACTTGTAACATCATGTATCTCTCCTTAAAAGTCGTGTCAAAATCTGTGTAGCGGTTTTAGATTACCGGGATTATAATATTATAATTAATCAGTGTGTGTGTGTGTATAATATTATAAAAAATCAGTAATGTGCTGTCATATTACTGCTTCACGCAGCAACAAGTAAGCGAATTTGAATGATGTTTAGACTATGACCTGAAATAAAAAATATAGGCTAAAATAAATCCATTCTTTACTTGAAAGTCGCTAGTAGTTGAATAAAGCTTAAAATATCTTTATTAGTCGTTATGATGGCCTGAAAATTGAAGGCTCATATGTAAAGTTTTTGGAAAGAGCTTTTTCTCTTGTACAGATTGAATGTGAATCTGAACGTTTATTATGGTTTTATTTTGTCCATAATCTTTAAAAGTTAAAACAAGTAGTTTTAGCACTATCATTTAAACTAATAACTTAGTTGGATTTTATAGGTCATAAAATGTAGTTTACTTGTCGTATAGTTTTTACTACTACTTCGCACTGTTTATTATTATGGTACATTTTACCTACTGTCAATAAACTAAATTATGTTAGCTATATATCATTAAGGATATAATATGAATTTATAGGAATGTTCTTTTATAATCGATTAATTAAAATGATTAAATATCTTTCACTAATATTAATTTTCATTTAAGACAGTAGTAATGTAGTAGTAACGCGCTCGCTTGGATGCGGAATTGAAGTGAGGCGGGTTTATGTCCGGGTCTCGCATCTCTGTTATTTTCATCTGCAAATCTCCTCTATCATAAATATCACTTGTCTTACGGCGAAGGAAAACATCGTGAGGGGAGAACCTGCATGTCCGAGAGAACCTAGCAAGTTTTTGAAAGGTATGTGAAGTTCGTCAACGGTTGGTACTGAAGGGAGGCCCGTGCCCAGCAGTGGGACATTAGAAAGGGTAAAATACAATATTAATTTAGTTTTATGTAGGTACAATCTATAATAATAATGTTGGGACATTAACACACAACACCTAGTTCCATGGTAAGCTACGAGGCTTGTGTTACGGATACCAGATAGTTCATGCATATAACTTTAAATATTAACATATTTTAGTAATTATATTTAAACACCCTGTACAATGGAAATAATAGAAATCGATCATTATACTACTTAGTACCAAATACGGATTGATTACATCGATTGTTTATCGATTTATGTATAAAATACACAAGTATGTACATCCGATACATCCGTCTGTTCGCTTTCAAAACAGAACAATTGGCAACATAGTATACTTGTTCATATTTATTCTACATCGTTATTTAAAGCGATTTTGAGGTTTTTCTTCTACTTTGTCGTTGTACAATTAGGTTTATTGTCATACCCCATAATAATATAACAGATGCGAAGTTTTTGTATGTGTGCATCGGAAATACTGATTTAGATGAAGTTTTTTTTATATCTTTCTGAATTAGTGCTTGACTACGTTCCACCTGATAGTGATTTTGTGGAGGATTTAATTTGATTTTTGGTTCCCGACGTTTCGAATGCTTTAAAGCAATCATGGTCACGGGAGAGACTAAGGTATTAGACGTCTCAAGGGGTTATATACTTGTTACAGACAGTGCATACTCACAATTTACATGACTGCTGTAAAGCATTAGAAACGTCGAGAACCAAAAATCCGAAAAGATAGTTTAATTTATAATGTATAGATGTGTTGATATTAATAACAATATCTCTCGTCTATCATAAAACCATTCTTTTGTTTGTTAATTTACGAGGTTATAATTGGCTGTTATTAGAATAATTGTCTTATAATTACCGTAATGATATAAAGCCGGTTTCAAGTTACAAACGATAATTCACATGACCCCAAATATCGTGAGTTGGATAGTTTATTTATAACCAGCTAGCTAGGCTAATCTCTGAAACGGCTGAACCGATTTTGATGGGATTTTCAGTCGTAGATAGATTGTTCTAAGGAGTAACTAAGGGTACTTTTAACAGACTTCAAAAAGGAGGAGGTAGAAATTTCATTTATTTTAACTAGCGGAACCCGCGGCTTCGCTTGCGCTAGATCTAGTTACATATAAATGCAATTAAACATGTTATAAACTGTTAACATCGTTTTAATAAAAATAAAACAAAATTTGCCTAAAACGTAAAGTGAATAAAGAGATTAACGTAAATCCGACTTGAAGGAAATAGGATTAAACGACGAAAACTATACCGTACTTAGTTCTAGTAGGGTTTCAAAATTCGAGTGCGACTAGAAGGTGAGAGATAAGTGTTGACACACGTGAGTATTCTATAGGATTAACAATGTTATTGGTTTAATGGGCTTCATATAAAGTTATACACATGTGCTTATTTTGATTTCAGGTAGTAGTACCTCAGTAGTATAGCACTCTCTTGGGATACCGAGTGATGCAGGTTTAAATCCCGGGTCTCGAAGCTCCGATATTTTTACGTTTCACTTGTCTTACGTTGAAGGAAAATATAAATATAATGGGGAAATATGGCTAAGAAAAGCAAGCTTTTTAAAGACATGCGAAGTCCGCCAACACATAGTATGACTATGGCCTAATCCCCGTCATTGTAAAACATGCCAGTGGAAGCTTACTGAATTTATAATATCTTAGTGGCCTAAGACCATTAATTAAATATCTTTTAGATCCAGTACAATCGATCGATCACACAAGGGCCGTTCGTTAAAGCAATACTAAAATCGCTTTACATCGTTGACATTACGTAGCCTTGACTTAGTTCGGCACTGGTCAATAAAATACCAAATGTTTCACCCAACAATACAGTAAGGTCATCTAGTACTCTTAATTGGTTTCTACTTTCTACTAAATATTTAATACCTTTTGTAAAACTGACTACTGTAAAACTATTAAATAATATCTTTACTCAATAGTATTATTTGAATACGAAATTTAAAAACAAATTTACTTTTAACAGAATCGAATACATGATCATCGATGAAGTAAGACTAACCTTACTACGGATGGACAGTAGAAAGTTCAGCTTATGTGAAATACTAGCTGCGCCCCGCGGTTTCACCCACGTAGTTGCCGTTCCCGTGGGATTACAGGGATAAAAAGTTTATTAGTTTAGCCTATGTCCTTTCTGAAGGTCTTCTCTATCTGTGTACCAAATTTCATCGAATTCGGTTCAGCGGTTTAGGCGTGAAAGCGTAACAGACAGACAGACAGACAGAGTTACTTTCGCATTTATAATATTAGTTAGGAAGTTAGGATTAGGATAGTTAGGATAGTTAGGACTAACGACTTACTGTCGCTTCGTTTAGGTTCGGTCATATATTTAGCGCGAGCAAAGCCGCGGGTTCCGCTAGCGTAGGCGTAAAGTACTACACAACGGATTTTGATGCAGTTTTCATCAATAGACAAAGTGATTCAAGAGGAAGGTTTATATGTAAAATCGATACTTATTATTGTAGAAATATCTATCTCATATCTGAGAAATTTTGTACAAATTATTAAAAAGTATTGGAACGAGTGTAAGTCGCAAATAGGTAGTATACATATTACAAATATCTGAATACTAACTGTCGGTTGTTGATTAGGTACTTAATTTTAAGTCTAGATTTGCGATTACATCTAAAAATAGCTGAGTCAGTCATTATTCCATTAAGAATTGATTAGATAAACAGACATCGTTAGGACCGCTATCGATTAAAAGGTTTGTCATTCCAGCGGTCATTCGAATAGTTTTTATGTTATATTGATGATCTTTATATACGTATAGTTTCTATACATGGTTAACATTAAGTTCTATTAACATTAGGTTAAGCTGTTTTTCTTTTCATGAAATCTAAAAGAAACTGTTGTATTCTTATTTTTGTATTCTTTATTATTTTTAAATTATTATATTATATTATTATTCTTGTTTTCTTAATTACATTAGGTACCTAAGCGATAAAAACAATAAACACGTTTCTTATCTGTATTTCGTTGATTTTTCTTTTATTTTATTAATCTCCACTCTCTCTAAGTCACTCAAATAATACGCGGGAACAACCGTTCTTCTCTTTTTATAAGTATACCTACTAACTAGAGACACCCTCGCTACTTTCTGGTGGTTTACTTGCGATGTGGTCACAGACAGACAAACAGACTGACAGACAAAAATTCTAAAAACTATACTATATTAATGTACAGATGCGACCGATTTTGAATTATTTTTAACCGACTTCAAAAAAAATTCAAAAAAGGAGGAGGTTATATGTTCCGTTGTATGTATTTTTTTTTTTTTTATGTATGTTCACCGATTACTCCGCCGTCTGTGGGCCGATTTCAAAAATTTTTCTTTTGATTGGTAGGGTATAGTTCCGAGGTGGTCCCATTGTCACCAAGTCAGGATCTGATGATGGGATCCCAGGGAAATCGAAGGCAACTCTCAAAATTTACAGGCACCTATTATGTTTTTGATATATTTTCTAAACCCGATAAAGCTTTTACGTATGAAAATCATCATCTCATGTGGATGAGCTGATGATGGAAGGTAAAATTCCTCAACAGTTGTTTTTTATGTGTTTTCACCGATTTCTCCGTGAATTGTGGGCCGATTTTAAAAATTTCTTTTTTGTTCGGTAGGGTATACATTCAAGATGTTCTCATTGTCACCAAGTCAGCATCTGATGATGGGATCCTAGAGAAATCGAGGGCAACCCTTAAATTTTATCGGCACTGATTACCTTTTTCATATATTTTCTAAAGCTGTTCAAGAATTTGTGATGATGTAAGGGATATATCCTCAACGGTTAGGAGTTGAAAGAAAATTCTTTTAAAATTATACGTAGTTATGAACTGATAGTCGTATTCCTTCAGGATATTAGGTGGATTGATAATAGAAGGTAAATCTTATTAACGTCTACGAGTTACGTGGAAAAATAGACGTGGACAAATCTCGATTGACTATTGTCGTTCATTTCAAAACTTCGCTGACTTATTGGAGCAGTAGTTTAGTTAGCCTTCCAATATCTTATTTAAACATAATAATTTCCACAAAAAAATTTAAAATAAATTATTTTTTAACAAAAATGAAAACCGACTTCAAAACGCTACAAATCGAAACTAAAAAGAAAAAAAAATAATTTTAATTACTTAGTTATTGTTGGAGTCGGTGCCAGCCAAAGCAAAATAATCTTAATACAATTTAATTAATGTATCAATTTGTAAATATAATCAAAATATCCGTTCGATAGGTTATTGCAAAGGCAGGATAAAACTGTCCTTCTTGGCTGGCACCGACTCCAACAATAACTAAGTAATTAAAATTATTTTTTTTTCTTTTTAGTTTCGATTTGTAGCGTTTTGAAGTCGGTTTTCATATTATCTATCTATACATATAATAAAACTGTAGAAAAGTCGTTTTTGTACATCAAAAAAAATTACAAAATAAATAGCCAGGGTGTTAAAGGATAACCAATAGAACCCATGTCCAGCATTTTTAGAATTTTTGTCTGTTTGTCTGTTTGTCGGTTTGTCTGTTTATTTATCCGGGCATCACGTAAAATGTACGAAAGCAATGTAGATAACTTTTATACACAACGATTGAACGTAACTTGAAGTAACATTTAGTTTTTGTTTCATTGCAATCGGTTCAGTCTATCAAAAGATATTTGAGTTTAAAGTGAAGAAGTAGAGAAATTCCAGAAGTAAAATTAGGGTTATCTTATGTGCATTTGGTCTCACAACTTCACGTAACTTTTATACACAACAATATGTGCGTAAATTGAAGTAACATTAAGGTTTTTGTTTCATCGTAATCAGTTCACCACTTATAAAAAATGTAAATTAATAAAAAAAAATAGTGTTTCCGAAGTAAAATATTAAAACAGTGCCATCTACGAGTATTCGAACTTAGACGGGACTATAACTAGAGATCAACTGCGTGCAGTATTGTTCGATAGATAAGAAGATAAGCGCTTCGCACTAAAAAATACTAATTAAGTTCCGACTTCCGACATCCACGCGAACGAAGTTGCGGGCACAGCTAGTTATGAATATAATATGAAAAAAATTTTAAAATTTTTGTTGGTGAAACATTGCTAATTAATTAAAATTAATTAGCAATGTTTCACTAACAAAAATTAAATTGCAATTAATCAAATATGATTCGTAAATAATACAGTTTATATTAAAATCAGCCTTTCTATCATAAATATATTACATATTTATAATCGAAATTTATGTATGTAAACTTTAATAATGTTACAAGTGCCATATTACCTCAAGCCAGAATTTAACGTAGGTAATTAAAATATTTTTAAATTACCCAATTAACCTCATGGGTAGGGTATAATTATGTACATATAATAACAATATACATATTTACAGTAATACTTTTAATATTTTTTTCTTATTACCAAGGTAATGGAATTATTAACGAAATTACGAAGGCCTAAAATATGTAGTCTACAAGCAAATGTTTGGCCTAAATTAAAAGCCTTATAAGTACCATCTGATTATAATATATGCAGATAAATATAGTTAAAAGTGTTTGTTTGATAATACAATTATTATTATTTTTTGTCTGTCTGTTTATTTAGGCTAATCATCGGAACGGCTAGGCCGACTTTGACGGAAATTTCAGTGGTAGATAGCTGATTTTATAAGAAGTAACTTAGGCCACTTTTATTTAAAAAAATCGCTTAAAATACCTAATAATATCAAATAACATGAATAAATATTGATTTAAACGTACCTAGAAAGTAGAGACGCTTATACATAAAAATACTTTTAGAACTAACAGTTACTAACCTGTTTTACTGAAGTATCTTTGGAGTCAATTTTCGCAGTCAGCTCCTTGATATCATTCTGCAGTTCCAACAGCCTCGCCTCATACTCGCCCTGCTCAGTGTCGAGTCGTCGTCGAAGAAGGTGCTTTTCTTGCTCCAATTCCTGAAAGAATAAATAGTAATTTAATTTTCTCTTAATCTGTCTGTTTGTTCGCGATAAACTCAAAAACTACTGCACCAATTTTCATGCTGCTTAGAGTGGTTCTCGAGGAAGGTCATAGTATATAATTTGTCAAGTTTTTGTATAAATTTACTAGCGGAACCCGCGGCTTCGCTTGCGCTAAATCAAGTATGCATATTTCTTAAATACTGATGGGCAATTTTTACATAACATTTTTTTATTGAAATAGACTAACTGCCAGTTTCTATAACCTATCTACCGATAGACCGGTAGATACTTTCATACGATTTTGACAGGTTGTAACTTTTAATGTGTCAAAATAGTATGAAAGTAACTACCGGTCTATCGGTAGATAGGTTATAGAAACTGGCAGTAAGCAATATACTATCCCCCAATAAGCTGTTATGTATCTTAAGCTGTTATTTATCGAAATAATCTACATTTTATTTCCGTTTCCGGTCCATAAACTATCGCTTTGTAAAAATGACATCGATCCGATGCTCTTTTGTTACTGAAAAAGTAGGACATAAACAACAAATAAAATAAGAAAAATATTTTGCATCAACATTGTTGGTAAAGACTCAAAAAAATACTTTTTATAAGTGACTTTTAATAGAGAAAGGTGCAGAAGAAGAGTGTAAATTAATAAGAATTGTAAACGATATAAGGTACTCATTTCAATAATTAGTTAATTTAAAAAAAAATGTTATTAATAATGGTTATTTTTATTGTTCTGAAGTGATAATTAATTTCATTGAATTACTTATGATATTTGTGGTCTTTGAATTTACTGATACGGAATTAGCCGTCTTGCAATTTAAGGTAGGTATAGACTACGTATTTTATATTATAACGTAGAGTATTTAACAAATTTTCAGTAAGACTAGAGAAGCACGAAAATAATAAAAAATATAAACTTATATGTTATTATATTAATAATTTACTTTCTGCAAAAAGCTGTGCAAATCGAATTCAGACAAAATAAATATTTACATTACATGAAAACAACTCGGTCGTGCGTCATTGGAATCATAAGAAAGAAAAGAATTTTGCGAAAAGGCTTCTTATTAATATTAAATATATTAATTGTAACAAGAGACAGAGTGAATATGCAAGTGTAAATATGGACGTATAAGCAGATAGATATGTCGCCACGCCATATAAACCTACACAATAATAAAGGATTCTATCGAATATTGGCACGTATGCCATTTAGCGTAATAAAAACATGAAATATAATAATATCGTAGAAAAACTAATATTTAAATGCATAGAATACTAGCGACACACCCTCACTTTGTTTGGGTTCGTAACTACGTACATTTTAAACGTTAGTATCCCGCTACCATCTTACCAAATTACATCAAAACCTATCTTTTTTAGTAGTAATTTTCTCGTGATGCGGTCACTGACAAACAGACTAACTGCCAGTTTCTATAACCTATCTACCGATAGACCGGTAGTTACTTTCATACTATTTTGACACATTAAAAGTTACAACCTGTCAAAATCGTATGAAAGTATCTACCGGTCTATCGGTAGATAGGTTATAGAAACTGGCAGTAAAAGTACTATAAAAACTATAGGTGCAGCCTTTGTATAGGTAATAATCAATATTTCAATATTAAATTCCATAAAAAAAATCAATGTACAGATACAACTGCGAATTTTATTATATGTACATATAGATAAATTAAGTTTTTAATGTCTTCATAGGTAATTTTAAGATGCAGACTGCAGAGTACAAAATGCTTTTTAACTTTCACGCATTTGCTAACAAAAAACCGTGCGATAATTTCAAATTTGACAAAAAAATTGGATCGGTTCATTGTTAAATTTTATCATCACAAAGAAAGTTGACATGACTTTAGAAATGTTAGAAACAACAATACGATTATAGTCTTTACTGTTTTATAAATAAGGGTAAGCAATCGCCCCAGAAACCGTACCATGTAGACCATGGCATGTGAACGCTTGAACCATAAACTCATCTCCATAAGTGGGCCGTTTTCACAATTCTCGTAATTCAACAATGGAAACTTCCGATACGAAGTATAATTCTTTTGTTTATATTTTGTCATTGGTTTGGAGAAACTAATTTTAAATTTCTTAATTCTGACATCTTTAATTTTCCTATTATATGACTACATATCATAACTCGTATTATAAAACAAAGTTCTCTGTCTGTCTGAATGTCTGTCCGTGAAACTCAAAAACTACTGCACCGATTTTCATGATGTATAAAAACTACGGGACGGACCCGCGTTTCCGCCCGCGCTAAATCTAGGGACGAACCCGAGCAAAAAGAAGAGTTTGTTTGTTTGTTTGGTTGAACGCACTAATCTCAGGAACTTCTGGTCCGAATTAAAAAAATCTTTTTGTGTTGGATAGTCTGTTTATCGAGGAAGGCTATAGGCTATATTACATCACGCTACGACCAATAGAAGCGGAGCATCAATGAAAAATGTTGCAAAAACGGGAAGGGCGGGCGTTCTATGAGGTACCGTATCGCGCGACTCAGAAACATTTTTCGGTCTTTAGAACGCGTGCGAAGCCGCGGGAAATACTACTCATTAATATGACGAAACTAGTAATCGACTAATAAATAAAAAAAGTATACGATGAGAACAACACGACAATTGGTCTAATTTTTATATCTTTCTATATTATATTGATTCTCTGGTTAGACTCTTGTAAAGAGTCCACATATATATACTACTTTAAGTAACTACACTTAAAAATACATAACTATTTAAGAATTAAGACTAGTCTAGACTAGTCTAGACTAGTCTTATTAATTCTGATCTAGGTTTTATAAGGATTATCATCAATCAATTCTAGCTTGAACGCTAATTGACCTAACAGATGTTATCTTGTTTTTGTTTCAATATCTATACGTAAGTGTCTACGATATTCGAATGCATACAAAAAATCTACTTTATCGAACAGCACAGATATTCATTTACACTGAATAACTAACTGACTAACTGTAGTCATTTACTAATAAAAAAAATCTAACTATTTTATTGTATTTTATGTGAGTTTTTTTGCAATTTTAATTTGTAATAGATCGGTATTACGTCTGATAGTATTTCAGAAACTTTCAATAATAAAAATGAATTGAGAAAGATTTGCTTAGCAATTTCACATAATATGGTTTCTTTATGATAATAAGGTAGTTGTATTAATTGACACCTAAGCAATATGACTATTTAAATGTCAATATGCAATAATTTATTTAAGAAATCAATTTTAAAACTATTTCAGACGTACACGAAACAGAAGTCATTTATAGTTTCTACAAATATTGGCAATACTCAATAAGTTTACTTAATGGTTATTATTATGAATTTCAGATTTATGATTTCGGTTTTTTATTCACACTTTTCTCATCTTAATATAGTAAAAGAGCAATTCTAGTTTATAAATTACTTTAAAACTTCATGTGAACGAAAAGGGTTCCAACGATTTGTAAACAAAGCTCGCCGTCTAGGTACTTAGTAATAAAAATTAGTTAAATGAGTTCCCGAGAAATAGGTTTGCTACTAAGTGTAAGTTCATATTATAACTGTAAAACCTAAACCCTAGGTCTTGGTTTCTATCAATTTCATCTTATTTAAGAATGATTTTGAGATGTTGACATCAAAAAGCTTTTAACTTTCCCGTCTTTGTTTGAGTAATCCGGAATAGACAATGCCACTTAAGCTTATCAAAACTTCTATTTAAAGCGTTCGCGTTATAATCCAAATAATGCTAGATAATTATTGATAATACAAGGTATTCTATACATCGTTAATTATAGATGTTTAAAAAAACGCTAATAACGGGAAGCCATTATACGCTCGTATACATAACTTAGTATTATAATATGTAAATTCTATTTTTTGTTGCAATAGTTCATTTATATTTTGTAAGAACAGCTTGCAATATGAACGAAAGGAAAACGTTAAGGACATAATAATAATGATCGACACTTAAAATGTCCTCATTTATCCCTTCACTAAACATTAGTCATACTCGCATGCCCTTGACTATGATTAGATTTTCCTAGTATATGGTTTTGGAACTAATGAAAGTAATGTATTATGTAGCTAATATTTAACTCACATTAACAATAAACTATATATAAAGACAAAAACTATCTTTTTCTCCTTTCTTTGTAGCAATTATTGTTTCCCTACAATAATGAATATGGTCGAATTTCGTCTACTAAGTAGTATGGAGGCTATGAATAGTACTTTTATCAGACAAAGTTGTGCTGCAATAGGTACAATAGGTACAATATTAGACGACACGTTTGGCTCATTTTGTAGTGACTTTACTTGTTTCCCAGCGGTCGCGGATTCAAGTCCTGCTGAGAATCCTTCAATTTAAAATAAATATACTCGTATTTAAAAACCAAAAATTTCTTCTTCGCGTTCACGAAAACGTACTAAAACTTATAAGCTAACGAAATAGACAGACACTTGCTTTTGACTTTCGAATATAATATGTAAGTGAACTGGAAAGTGAGTCATGGACATACATCATCAACATCAAGTGTCGATTAGGATGCGCAAGCGCATAGTGCGTCTCCAGGTGACTGCGATTGCGTTTGCGCCTAATGTTGTTACAGAGATGTATTGATGTTACCTTCTTAAATATATATTTATTATGCTATTCTAGAATTTGCCCACAGTTGACTTAGACGGTGAGATTGAAATGTCCTTGCATATAATAATAGATAGAAGTTATCAACTATTCTGTATACTGTATAGAGGATTTTCATACAAAATTCCACGTCCTTTCCCATATGTCATAATAAGGTCCGTGAGCTCTTAGATATAACTTACTCTTTCGTCTGGTTATGCATAAAGATAGATTATATTTAAATGTAATATCGTTATTTAACAGATTTTATTGTAATTTAGAATGACAGTTTAAGTCAATGACAAGCAGGCCTAAAATAGTTTTGTGAGTGGCACATTGTGGAAAAAAATATAATGTATATATATAAAAATATTATACAGTCTAAAATTTAAGCATTTCATGTCAAAATTAACACCTAAAAATAAAATAGTTAATTCGTGTAATATTTATCATGTTGCGTTCGTTTAACTGATGATATTAGCATTTAACACCTAAGTCCGTCTCTGCGCAAGTCGGTCGCGCATATTAATTCGGCTGGCTTATATGAGCAGTGACGCCCTGATTCGCTTTCACCGACATCTGTATGCATTGCCTAGTTAATTATTTATTTATGGGCGGAATGATTATTTAATAGAGAACAATGTTTGCAAACTTTGTTATTGATGTAAATTCAAAATTAAACTATTTAAATAAACATTAAATTTTTAAAATTTTACTGAAAGTCCTGAAAAATAGTACCAATTTGGAAAGAAAAAGCCTCAGACTTGAATAGAACTGGTGAAAGAAATTTAGCAAGACTGAAATTGTTCTGTAAATTGACTATGAGCAAACTAAATAAAGAAAAAAATCTTAATATGTAATGTTACAAAGTGAAAGTGCTTTTATCGTATTTTTATCGAGGGGATTTAGATATCTATATATTCTTATATTGGTACATCTTTCTCATACAGGAAGCAATTCGTATTAGTTATATTTCTGGATTCACTTATAGCACTTAAAGATGCCGGTACTATAAAAAGCAAAGGCGGGTTACTAACCACTAACCAGTAACCGGTGCTTAGGTTAAGTTAGTCTCATAATATGATTATCAGATGTAAATGTCATTTACATCTGATTTTAGACGACTCGTTTGGCGTATTTTGTAGTGACCCTACTTTCTTGCGCCAGCGATCGCGGGTCGAGTCCCGCTGGGAGCATTAATTTGTTACACTCGGATGTTTGTATGGCCAGTCATGGGTGTTTATATATATAATATGTACGTATTTAAAGTTATATATGTAGTATGTTATCAACTATCTGGTATCCGTAACACAAGCCACGTAGCTTACCACGGAACTAGATGGCGCTGTGTGTAATAGTGTGCTAACATATTATTTATTTTTTATTTTTATAATTGAAGACCTTTCATACCAGGACATATTAACGAATATGTTTGTGATATAATCCATTCCGTATAGAAATAAATTTATCATAATATTATGTATTTACATAAATAGAAGATTAAATTACTTACAATGTATTTAAAAAAATATAAAAATATAATTTTAATAAAAATAATATGCAAAAAACCGTATGCTGCCCTTGATTTAATACCGGTTAGTTATTTTTCTATATTCTTAGATACATTGTGTTACTTGTTAGTCACAAACAGGTTATTGGTCGTATATTAAATTATATGTTAGTGACTCACCCTCGCTCCGCTTAAGTTCGCTCCTAGGTACGTTTAAAGTTTAAATCTATAATCTATACTAATATTATAAAGCTGAAGAGTTTGTTTGTTTGTTTGTCTCAGGAACTACCGGTCCGAATTGAAAAATTCTTTTTGTGTTGGATAGTCCGTTTATCGAGGAAGACTATAGGCTATATTACATCACGCTACGACCAAAGGAGCGGAATAGCATCAATGAAAAATGTTGCAGAAACGGGAAAAAATATTTCTTTTCATTTTCAGCCTTTAGAAAGCGAGCGGCGCCGCGGGAAAGGCTAGTAGAAAGATATAATACTAATCATTTAAACTTTAAACTATTAATTAGTATTAAGCATTTCTTAAAGATGTGATATTTCAGTAAAAAATATACCAAATTTCATCAAAATCTGTCTAGTTTTTCCCGTAATACGGTAACACAGACATAAAAACATTTTAAAAACTAATAACTATATATGAATATATTCAGCCTCATCGATCATCACGATTATTTCAAGAAGATTTCCAAAAAAATATTGTATATATAGATTCAGTTCACCCAAACAAACAAACAAACAAACAAACAAACTCTTCAGCTTTATAATATTAGTATAGATTGATTCACAATATGTTAACACAACCTTTCCAATATAACCGTGATGCACGTCATGACATCACCGAGCATCACTAAGTTAAGTTATCATTGGCATGACCAATAGTGAACTTACAACATAAAGAAAACATAAGTTCTTGTATTTATAACCTACTACCAGTTTTTAGAAACTAAAATATCGAAAAAAAAAACTAAAAAAATATATACTTATATATTTTAAACAAAAGACCTGTTTCAAATCACTTTGTCGTGGGTTTTGTTTTTTAAATCCCAGTGACTTGTACATGAAAAGAATTAAATAAAATAAATTTTATTAATTTATATGTTTTGAATGTATTAATATATAATTTCAAGAAAATAAAGCTTTTTTTTAAGTGGCCCAAAAAATTACTCCCTCGTGCCTTAGCATTTGAATGCATTAGACTTTTGCACATAGAACATGATATTAGTATAAAGTAATTCTGTGCTCAACTGGCACGCTTTGAAGCTACAAAGAATTAAATAAAATTAATGGATTTCTTTCAAATAATTAATATTTTTCAAAAAGACTGATAGCTGTGTCCTTACAACCTTTTGTAACGTTTTGTTACTCGGCAGTTTTATAGTTAACTAATTCTGAATGGCCGAACTCGGCCATCCCGCACGGCCAGCGTGATGTACTATGGCCTTATCCTTACTATATACATATATAATTGCGACATGTATAGAGTTAATACTAGAAGCAAACATAAACTTGTAATGCCTGTGACTCGCTTACGCCGAGTCAGTAATTCTTTTTACGGACAATGTATACACCTACCTATACAACAGGATCCCAGAAAACGTTCAAAGAGCTTCTATTGCCAAATTTAAAAAAATTGTGAAGAAAATGTTTGTGTAGTAAAGGCTATTATTAACGATTTTTTAGAAGACAGTACACCTTGGGAATGATGTGATCGCCGCCAGGCTATTTCAACATATAAAATAATTGTTAATTCGCAATTTAATTTAAAAACGAGAGAGAAAAAAAATAAGTCCCGCTGAGTCTTCTCAGGTCAGAGGTTTCTTCTTTCCGAACTGGTGGTAGACTAATGACGTTCAGTAAGAAATTGTAACAACTTTTATGCTGAATAAAATATTTTGATTCGATTTGATTTCGTATTGAAGAGTGACGTGTGCTCATCTAAAATTGCATATAAAAATACAAAATCATAATCGGCAAGCAGTAATTAAAAGTAATAAAATATTTTTTAACTTATACGTACTCAAAGTCACGAGTTCACGTCGTATTGTCTTAAAACTTTCATATTAAATTATTGTAAGTTAAAATTCACGTCCTACATACGTCTCAAACACAATTGTACCTAAATTAAGGCTAACTCTGATAACGATCTCGTAATGCAATTAAATTAAGACATTAACTTATAAACTGTCCTGGAAAAATATTTAAATTGTCTAGTTTTTTAAATCATAAGCTTAAAGAGGAAGCGGTGTTGCTTGACAATTAAAGTAAATATTATTTTATTATATTCACTACTAACTAATGAGTCCAGTCCTCTCTCAGCTAGGGTTCGTTCCCTAGCTGTGATTTACTAGGTTTTAGGTTTCTCAGAAATATTATATTTTTCTGCTGTAAAAAATATACCTATAAAGGTTCATTTCAATAAAAAAAATTACCAAATTTAATCAAGATCTGTCCAGTAATTTTTTCGTGATGCGGTGACAGATCAGACAAAGGTGACAAAACACCCTGTACCGATATTGATTACAATTCAATTACATTTAAAAATAATATGTACACATTCGATTCAGAATTTTATTAGACATATGAGTGATTTTTTAATCTATTATATTAAAATAAATAAATAAATTATGTATGTAAAAAAGACTAAACAGTTAAGTACCTTTTATACTCTTTTAACCGATTATTATCTTTGTAGTAAAGTAGTAGTAGCAATACTGCTATACAAAAAAATAAAATCGCTTGTATCTTGCACCGCACTACAATATAAAATAAAGGTCACGATGCGCTTGGGCAATGTTTTCCGCAAAAACTGTTCATTGTTCTCTTTCGACACCAACTACTAATGGGAATTAGTGTACGATTCATTTAAATGTATCCAATAGTTTTCTCTTTCACTTCCCTAGAGGATGGTTTATTTCCTTATTCGCATGTAATGTTTAATTAGGCTTCCTACATACGTAAAATAAAAAACGTTGTATTTCCAAGAAATTGAATAAGTTATATAAAGTATTCTTATGCTAACACTACGAAAATGGTTGGCAAATCGGTTATCGGATAATTGGATTGAATTGCTCGCAATATAATGTGTATTGTGTATAATAAATGTTCCTATGCATGTATGTTTGCAAGGGCTGTTTAATAATGATTAAGCCTTAAAAACCAACAAATATCTACTTGCCGCGAAGCGAGGAAGATTAAGCTATATTCCAAAAGCCAAAATATGATTGTTAATACACGTATGTTACTGGATTGGTCTCAATATATGTAAAAACCTTATTAACACGATTTTTTTCAGTATGTTGAACTATCAATGAAGTAAATAAGAATTATTAAATTATGTGTATGTAATAAAGACGGCGGTAACGCGCTTGCTTGGATAACACAGTGATGCGGATTGAAATCCGGGTCTCGCACCTCTGATATTTTCATGCGCGAATCATTTCTATCATGATTACTGTTTGTCTTACGGTGAAGGAAAAGAATGTAAGGAAAAATGCACGTCTAAGAGAACCTACATGTGAAGCACCAACCCGCACTTGCCCAGCGCGGTGGACTATGGCTTCATCCCCCTCGTACTGAGGAAGGCACGTGCCCAACAGTGGGACATTAAAAAAGGCTGAATACAATGCGTATGTTTATTTGTTTGATCTTAAGCCGAGGCGATTAATTATTAAAAATAAGTGAAACAAAACGATTAAACCGAGGTTACTCAAAAAATAAAACCAACTATCTGAATCATTTAAGCGAAATGAGCTCACGTTCAGCAAACGGATGATTGCAGTAACATGGACGTGATAATTGACTCCAATATTTAAATTACGGGCGGATGTTTCTGAAAACATTTCAATTTGTTATTGCAAATCTAATTGTAATTAATAAACCGATCTTTTATTTTTAAAATATAATTTTTATTAATTGATTTTTATAACAGGTAAAATAGCGTGTGTTGTAGATGAAATTGGAATCTATTTAATTAGAACTAGCTCTGCGTAGTTCGTCTATAGGAACGTTTGGCTTTTTTTTTTGGGGTTTTTATTTGGGTTAGTGTACATTTCTCAAAGATAAGATTTTTTCCCGCAGAAAAAGTGTGATATATGATGACTCGAAAAAACAGCTAACTTAATGACAAATTTTATCAAAATCTGTTCCGTGGTTTACTCATGATGTAGTTATGACCGTAAATACGACGATAGTATTTACGGTACGGTATTTATTTCAATATAAGAAAAACATTTTTAAATATTGTACTTGTTGTACTTGACACGACTTGTATAGTAATAATTAAGTGTATTGCTTTGTACATATAGTTAAGTTTACTTGTAATTTCCTTTATTGTAAATAAGTTAAACAAAAAAAAAAAAGATTTTTAATGTATACTACTTTATCATACATATACTTATAAATAAAATCAAAGTGTCTGTTTTTAATTTCAAATTAACAGCTTTTCACTAACTGCATATAAAAGCAGATACGGTACATCAAAAAAATCATTTTTTTTATTTTGTCTGTGTCTGTTTGTTTCCGCTAATCTTTGAAAAGGCTGGACCGATTTTGACGGGACTTTATCTCGCAGATAGCTAATGTTATAGGAGTAACTTACTACTTATTTTAGATTACGCCCAGTGAATCGGGCTGGGTTTGCTAGTTATTTATAAAGCTTGGATTAATTGAAGAGTTCATGAAATACAAAGAAACAAACCTATCATTTATAACATTAATATAGACAGAGACTTTTTGGTCGTCACCTACAGTAAGAGCAAAGTTCAGTAAACTGTAAATGTAACAGTTAACGTCAATGCCCTCATTTTACATAGATTTGATTGCGAAATTCGATAAAAAGTACACACATCTGAAACAATGGAAAATCGATCAGTTATAGAAAGCGAGAGTTCTACCGGGTCACGTACAGTCGGCAAAAAACATCACAATGTATAACTGTCGGCATATTACTTTATTTTTCACGGAAACTAATGAAATGTTCATTAAAAAGTAGAAATGCATGGGAATATTTTTGTGTCGACAGTACAGAGTAATCTATTTACGCAATCAAATTGTTTTGATAATTAAGACTAATCTCATTTTAAGCCTAAAAACCCTGTGAATAAGTTCGTGGAATGCCTTCTTATATAAACTAATTCCTACAGAGCTTTTGTTTTTTTTTCATACTTACGTCATATGAAATAATTTCTTCATAGTACAAATAAAATCAGAATCAAATCAATCATAAAATCAGTAAAATTTATATTATAGACGATATTTGTCATGACGTGTATGTGATTAGTAATAAATTAACTATAACGGCTAGGCAGATTGTGATTAAATTGACAAAGGCTAAGCTCTCGAGGGTAAATCAATTATTATCGATTGCTTATAGCAAGGCTTTTTTTGTGGGAGTACGCGGGGGCACGCAGGAAAAAAGATTTATTCCTCAAAACATAGTGGTAAGGGGTGGGGTAAATTATTATGGACTTGCTACTTTCGAGAATTAGCGTGCCCTCAAAAAAGAAGTGACAGTAAGAAGCCCTGTCGATAACTATATAATGTGAAATACTATTTTTTTGTAAAACGCTTGTAATATACAGCTCTATTTTACATCATATTTAACAGATATGTGGACAACACAAATCTAACGTTGCGTTGTATTGTATAACCCGATTACCACCAAACTGCGACTCTTGCGTCACTTCGTTTCGTCGACTTTTTGTCATCGCTATCGATATGATAATGTACGTTTCTAAACTTTACTAAAATTAAAATTCTTTTTGATTAGAAAATCTTTTTTGATTAGAAATTATCATGTATAGTGTAATCGTTACAATATTTCTCTCGACTTCAAAGAATTAAAGTAACATTTTAGGCAAACAAGAAATAATTATGCGCCAGTTTTCGTTTCGTAGGTCGTAGATTCGAGGTTTAGGTTAGGACAAGTTTAAAGATTGAGCCTTTCTGTTAAGTTAGCTTCAGTAATGACCGGAGTCCGGAAGTTAGCGGTCGTCAACCCCAGTTCCTTAGAATACGTAAGTCGTAGATCCTGCGCCTGATCTCACACCGACCGCACGCATCGAATTTTTGTCCAACAGAATTAACAAAAAGAAATAGTGTACGTTGTGTATTTTAATATCTACTACGCCTTCGCTGAAATCTGTCGTAAGGACAGTAAGGACATCATCTTAGTATTATACAAACCTAACAAAAACGATTAAAATGGTAGAAAATTCTAAGAAAACTTGTCATAGATTATTTCAAGTACTAGTTACCATAAAATTTCTACAGACCAACGCTAATTAGCTGTTACATTAAAACTGACTGTAATAAATATACTTAAGTTTCACACTTTCCCTCTAATTACATACGCCATCATATGCATAATATGTTATTTGTGAATAAATCAAATATTATTATAAAAATATATAAATCTGACGTATGCCGTAAAAATGATTAAAAAAATAAGATAAATATGATATCTACCATGGTTAATACTTTCTTTTGAGGTTTCTAGAGACTATGTCTTTTGTAACAGTTCCGAAATTATTTGTTTCTGTTACCATACTGTATACCTACTACATGTTATTGGAATTGTTTTCGAGGCTGTACGTCTCAGGTTCGATTAATAATCTCATCATTCTGCCTAAACAACTACGCGGCGATCTATCGCCTCTAGACAGTGCCACAGAAAGAAGATTTCAAAAAGTATTTTTTAAATATTGATATGGTTTAATATTAGATATCGTATATTTACTAAGGAACTTTTATTAACTATTTTAATATATTAATAGTTTTAATTATTTATTCACTGTTATTTTTAATTCGCAGATGTCACATTTAAATATTTTCTGTTTCAACCAAGAAAAAAGTTCCTCCTACATATAAACCCATTAGTTTTTAGGTTACAAAGCTTGCGTAAGGACAAAAGCATACAAATAAACTCGAATACATTACCCTCCTTCTAGTACAATCGGGTAATAAAAAGGTTATATAAAGGTTTATAGCTTTTCGACACCGATTACACGTAAATACCTTCGTGATTTCCTCTAACACGGAATAACCCATTACAGCACATACTGCTATAGTTTCATCAATTTAGCTTCAGTTATGTCGTGTGACCCTCATTGTGCTCTCAATTGCCCAATATAGAGTTAATGGAAAGTCTTTAGGTTAATGTGTTAATGTATGTGCAACGTTTTATGTAGCTAAACTGCCTGATGAAAATGTATGAGATATTCAGTAATAAATTGCAAGATTTAAATTTTATTAATTGTAATAATCACTTCAAAGTACATCTATAATGGTACCATAAAGAGGTAGAGTTTGTTTGTTGGTTTGAACGCTTTAATCGCAGGTAATATAACGAATTGAAAAATTATTTTGCAATAGATAGCCCGATTTTTTAAAAAGGGCTATAGGCTATGTCGTACTTCAAGGGAGTGGAGCAGTAACTTATCAAAAATAGTAGCAAATCAGTTTTTCGACGATTACGTGCGAAGCAAGAGTATATAGTTTATTTAATAAGGGAAATTAAAAAATATATAGGTGAACAATTATATTTAAATGTTTAAGTATTTTTTCTTCAAAGCAGATAGTTCTACAGTTTAGTTTTTTGATATGCATCTATATATCTCCTAAAATGAAAGCATCATTCTATTTGTAAACGAAGAATTTTACATCAATTTCGTAGTAAAAAGTGAAGAATAAGTTTTCCAAGTGTTATTCCTACACGCCTAATAAAGCGTAAGGACCAAAGAATTTTTTTTTCGTGTAAAAAAATAAAGCTTTTTTTAACCAGTTTAGTCCATCCAACACAACTGGACCCCTGTCTACAGCGACGCATTCATATAAATCGGTCACGAATCACGGTAACTAGTTATCAAACTCGTAGAATTACAAAATAGTTCGCAAGTTGAACCATTATATGGTAAAAGCAGCAAGCAATGAGGTCTAGGTTGTAATATATCCTAAGTTATGGTGCCTGATGTAATACAGCAGGAGGTATGTAAGTTGCAAATACCATACACTTAGTTGACTCACCGGATGTGCTTATAAATGCAGTAGAATGTCATGTTTACCGTATAAGCAGCTTACCTGCAAAGGAAAATGGTTTTGTAAGTTTAAAGTTTAAAAGTAATAAAGTAAAGCTCATGATTTCAAAAATTTGAATTTGTAAGTTTATATTCCTAAATCTTTCAGAGTAATTTTTATATATAAATATTATTATATATTCTAAGTAAATCTGTCTGTTATTTTTTCAACAGATGAACCAATTTTAATGAGTTTTGGTATAGAGATAGATGGGATCTTGGAGAGGGCTAGGTTGTGTCGAAAAATAATACTTAAAGAGAGTAAAAAAGATTTTAAAATTTTGTATTGGGAACTAATAATTTTTCAATGCAGGTCATAAAAGTTTGGTTAAAGGTAAAATAGGGGATAATGTCAGTTTTTTCAAAGTTCTTAGCTTAAAAAAATTATCAGTCAGTATGTCTGTTACTTAAAAGTAGTGGTAAATATCCTGGAGGCTAGATTATCGAATAGGTAGAAAGAATATCGACTTTTCTACAAAAGCGGAGTCACGAGCAAAGACCTTGTATTTCATTTAGATAGGTAAACCCTGACAAAAACTGGTATGACGTTTTGATATGTTTAGTGAGACAGCCGGTTACATGATGTAACTAAACGATGCGTAACCTTTCGAGGACCCTCACCTTTGGCAATTGCAGTATTCTGACCCCAACATTGAAACAATGTAATCTCTACTTCGCTAAACTAGCATCTGAATAAGGCCTTCAATACCTTTAAGCTTATATAATACCTAAATTCGTATGCATTTTCATCAGCATGTCTGACATAGAGAATAAATTTGTTATAAGGTTTGCTTGAAAAATACATAACCATATTTTGTGTAATATTATATTATAAACATTTAAAATATGTATGACATAATAAGAATATATTTGCCATGTAATGAAGAAATTGTGTTATGTTTCATTGCTAATGCATTAGTAAAGTTTGCTGTGCGCGTGCGCAGGTTCAAATATTATTGAACTAGCGACTAATGAAACAATAAGAAATCTATTCCACGTAATATTTTACCGGGAGTAAAAACTAACCTAAGTGCTATGCCACATTATAATTTGTGCCAAATTACTTCCAGATACGTTCAGCCGTTTTAGAGTGACTTGGTAACATCCAAACTTTCGCATTTTTTATATTAATTCCCTATGGAATGTGTATCATATTTGATTTTATACGTTTATAATTAAACTAGTATTTTTCGCGGCTTCGCACGCGTTCTAAAGACCGGAAACCAAATTCTTACTAAGTTGCGTGGCATGGTATCTCGCAGAACTAACACCCTTCCCGTTTTTGCAACATTTTTCATTGATGCTCCGTTCCTCCGTCGTAGCGTGACATAATATAGCCTTCGTCGATAAACGGACTATCCAACAAAAAAATAATTTTTCGATTCTGGCCAGTAGTTCCTGAGATTAGCGCGTTCAACCAAACAAACAAACAAACTCTTCAGCTTTATAATATTAGTATAGATAAGTCATTTTTAGAATGAATTCTATTGAATCTTTGACGAGAGCTTTATGCTATTGCAATCATAACATAATCTTCCCAAACGATTTAAGATCTAAAAATTGATTTTCGAGGGCGAACAACTTATTGCTTACATGCAACTAGTAATTTCATCGAAATGCTTACTTATTAGAGCAAAAAAGGCAAATTAAAGAACAATAACAAACGCCCTTGCTAACAACAAAGCTTCAAACAAAGAGTTGCGATATGATCAACAATACGGCTGTTCGCCAGAAGTTTGGACCTTATGTACAATACAATGATAAGACCGTCAATGTGGTATTTCGACATGTTACTTATATGGTACGAGTATCTTATTTAATACAATAGTTGAGTTTTCTAGACTTTAACTACACACTGTCAATGTGTTATGCTAGTTTTTTTCGTAGTAGTTGCGTCCAAAATTGTGTTTATATTTATTACTAGCTAGTATCGTCTACTAGTCATAATCATTATAATTAAGAAAATCTTATATAAAAAGACTACCTATTTATATAAAAAAGTTTTCTAATTGAAATTTTATGACACTAATTCGTGAATAAACTAAACGAAAACAATAAAAATTAAAAACAGAAAATCGGTTAACAAACTGAGGGGAAAAGTTACTGAACTGGTGGTCTATGCCTTATCTATATACGAGAAAGTCGAGTCGAATCAAAATCTATACATTAAATATTATTCAACAATCTTATTAAAATATATTTTAGCCATTATTATCGACACAGCATCGATTATAGAAGTTTTATCTGTCAGTCTGTAACAGCATCACGAGAAAAGCACTGTACAAATTTTGATAAAATTTGGCATTGTAATAGCTGGTTATGTAGGTAAAGGATACTTTTAAGAATAGTTTAGAAAAAATGCCCATTTCTGAGAAATCTATACTAACCGTTATGACGAACCCGAGCGGAGCCAGTTTTATAATATGTTTCAAATATACAACAACACATCAACATTATAAAGTAATCTAATCTAATAAATATGTAAATTTTCTATCAACAATGTGCAAATAAACAGTAAAGCCGGTTTAATATAAATCCGGTCACAATACAAATACCAGCTACAACTAATAAAACAACGTCTTTTATTTTGCTACTGTAGTATTGTGCAACCGAAATTCTAACGTATTCTTCATAAAATAGGCAAGGCCTGCATATAAATGGTTATAAAAGTGTAATGATACAGTGTTAGAGCAGTAGTAATGCACTCGCTTGGTTAACCCAGCGATGCGGGTTCGAATCCGGGTCTACTCCCTTACGGTGAAGGAAAACTTGTGAGGAAACCTGTATATTTAAGTAAAAGTAGCATGTTTTCGAAAGATATAATATGAAGTTGTGAAAGTGTGGTGGACAATGGCCTGATCCCCCTCGTATTAAAGGGACAATCTAATTATGATAATAATCAGATCGTTTAAAAAGAAACTTTAAATTATAAGTAAAGTAGAAGGAAAATATCAGTCTTAAAAGCAACAAAATTTATGTTTGTGATAGAAAAAACGTGTACTTATTTAATAGATATCACAGGCATTAGTGCAGTTTATTTCGTGAAGCTCGGTCACGTAAAGGCGATAACCGAGACGACCTTACAAATATTTCAATCGGACGTGACGATGACAAAAATATAGCTATAACTATAGCAGAAACATTCGTTTTATGTAAGCTTTGATCAATCTAGCAATATGGCGAAATATTACCTACCTACTTTCTTAGATTTCCGCGATTATTTGACATTTTAAATCATTTTTTTTCTGTTAACATTAATTAATAATTCTAAAAGTTATATAACAATAATAATAAACTTTAAAATTACCAAGTATTGTAAAGTATTACCGTACGTTGCAATTTTTTTATCTAAATAATTATTGTATAGATTTAAGTAGATTCCGTCTCCTATGATTCTATATTTGATAGGTCAAAAACCTTAGTAAAACATTCGTCACATCATGAACAAAAAATATTAATAAAAACACGACAAAATACCAAGAAATGGATTTTTGTTTGTAATAGAACTTCAATTGCTGCAGCTGATTTTTATATCTTTACACGATTTCTTTCTTGTAGAGTCGAGAGATTGAATAGTTACTTTGCTTAAATCTTTCGTCAGACGTTAAGCTTTTATAAAACTAAGAAAATAAAGAAGAAACGATGTCAACACAATTTTTAGTTAAGAATTTAAAAGGTAATTTCGATATTTTTTTAATATGAGTAAACAATTCAAAGCCAGCAGCCATATTAAAGACTTTCAATCCGGCGGATGTTGTTATCACTAGAAAATAACTCCTATTAGATGGAAAAGCATTCATACTTAATACTAGTTTTATCTCTGAAGAAAATTGTTATTATAACAAAAAATAAACAAATCATATTAAAAAAGTTCATAGTAATTCATAAGATACCATTTAACATACTTTGAAACAAAGCTACTTTATAGAACTTTTTCGTGGATTGAGATATGTTTATTATATTGTATATATACATTTTCTACCGAACTTAAAAAAGCTTTTTTTGTGCATTATATATTTATATATGTACTTATTATATGATTTAGCGCAAGTAAAGCTGCGGGTTCCGCTAGTAAATGTATACAAAAACTAGTCAAATTATATAACATTCCCCGAGAACTACTCTATCCATTGGTGAAAACAGCATGAAAATCGGTGCAGTAATTTTTGAACATATCGCGGACAGACAGACGCGGCAGACTTAGTTTAATAATATTTTAGTGAATTGTATTAATAGAAAATTGTATGGTTCCTCGAAATACTTTCAAGAGTTGTGCCATACTTTCTAGAACAATTCATGTGTAATAGAATAATCTTGTAAGTCAGTTTTAATTATAATGTATTTATTATACTATAGAATAGCCTTAGCCTTTATTTCTATGCAATCCAACACTGTTTCCGTAAGACAATATCATTTAGATATGATACTTTACGTAACGTCGCGTTCACACGTCAAGAGCTATCGATATAGTTTCAAGTTGCGAAATATGAAAACCATTTAAGTGATTTTAATATTTTTTTTATATTTAAGTTTGTTCTTTTTTGGACGGGTTTTATCTATACATATAATAAAATCCTAACAGAGTCATATTTGAACATTAAATGTTTTTGGAAAATCTTACCAAAATATTGATTATTATTTGTACCAGAGACCGAATGTATAGCTTTTGATAATTTTGTTTGTTTATGACAACATCACGAGAAAACTACTCGACGGATTTTAATGGGTATAATGATAGTTTATCCGGGTCAACATCTAGAACACTTCGTACTGCGGGAAAATATCTTATTTCTGAGACATCGGTACTAACTTTTAAAACACATTTAGGGACGAACCAGAGAGGAGTGAGGGTTAGTTAGTTAGTTAGTTAGTAATATGTCATGAGTTATATGGTTCATTCTTAATTACTATAATAAAAACCATAATCTATACTAATATTATACGCTGAAGAGTTTGTTTGTTTGTTTGTTTGTTTGTTTGTGTGGTTGAACGCGTTAAACTCAGGAACTACTGGTCCGAATTGAAAAATTATTTTTGTGTTAGATAGTTCGTTTATCGAGGAAGGGTATAGGCTATATAACGTCACGCTACAACCAATAGGAACGAAGCAACAATAAAAATGTTGTAAAAACGGGAGAAAAATATTCTTTTGATTTTCAGTCTTTAGATCCTGAGCGGAGCCGCGGAAAAGGATATATTTAAATATTTACAAATGATAACATTTACATATAACATACTTACCGGTATTTCTACAAAAAGATTTTCAATTAATCGATCTTCCCCACGCAATTAGTGAAAGTACGGTTTATTATTCACATATGCTAATAGTTAGGCGACCTAGAGTTTAACTGGTCTGGTAACGTTGATTGATATCTGGCACAGCTACTGCTATAGTAATCGTCGAAAGTGGGTCTCACCTAACCTGCCTGGGGTCGTACGATCAGTAAAATACAAGGTATGTAAATGTGGCTGCAAATTTTTAGTATTATTATTTTTATTGCTTTTGCATCGTAACGGATCATAATAGAGGTTAGAGTTCGAAATTTTTGCAATTTGTATGCAAATATGTTGGTGGATAACGACTTAGTAAATTTAGTGCAATATAGTTAGTTACATAATGTATAAAAAATTAACGTCCGTGTGTTTGTCCTCTATGTGTTTCTAAGACATTGATCTGATAATGATAAAACTCTAGTTTCCATCACAATATTCTATATACTATTTGAAATACGCCCAGTAATACTTCTGGCCCAAAATCACATCCTAGCCAAGCAAGTCTCTTGTCACTACATAGTATAAAACAAAGTCACTTCCCGCTGTCTTAAAAACTACGCAACGGATTTTGTAGCGTTTTTAATAGATTCAAGAGGAAGGTTAATACACTAGCGGAATCCGCGGCTTCGCTCGCCCTTAACCCAGGGACAAGACGACTTGCTAGTAAATTAAAATCAGTTATCTAAAAATGATGAAACATCTATATGATATTTCCAGTGTAGAAGAATACTCTTTAAATGGTTGTAACATTATTCACGCTGTATTAGGGTCATTCTTTCTTTAAGTAAAATTTTAATGCCCAAATGAAAAAAAAATAAAGTACTAACAAATAATTAAAATATTGATCTGATATGAAAACATGTGAACTTAAGTAGTACTTTCTTAGAACGGGTTAAAAAGCTTCATTTAGCCTAACTTGCCTGTTACTTTACTTATACATATAAGAAAGCTTGTGGAATATACGTACATACATACATGCCAGATTCGACCCCCATTTGATTTTTTTATCTTAAGCCCAAAATCTAGCAACACAATACTATCTATAGATTTTGAAAAACCGTTTATTTCAGACATGAAATCACTTTCGCTTGACCCGCTTTGTATTGTTTGGTGGAATATTCTCACGAACGGTACAATTTTGGCATTATGAAATTTGAACCTTATTACTTTAATGTAAGGGTTATAAAAATAGATTTAGCACTTTATTTCGGCATTGCGTCAAATTTGCCTTTTAATAAAGTTTAATAGACAAGGACGGTAAATATAGTGTCTTTCTTTCTTTTATTATATTTCACAAAGGTCTCGTACAATTACTAAAAAATCTAACAAAGTAATGAACGAATGAATTTGTTTCAGGTCTTATACAAATACATCGTAAGTTGTGAAACACACGTACTCGAGTATTTTCAATATCACAGTGTAGTACGAGTAGATATTAGGTACATCACACTATAAAACCAACATCTTTTGAGGAAAGTTAGTAAAAATTAAAAACTTGAAAGTGTACACCTAAAAAATATGAGTGCGTCCTTAAAATTATCGCCTTTTATTTTTTTTCATTTTATCTAATAAATTTATACATTTATCTAATTGTTATCGTATATATGCATTAAAAGAACCTTACATATACCGTTAACTGGTCATATAATTATACAAAGAGCTTGCATTTTCGCATTCATGCAACTTTTTATATTAACAGTGTCTTGAACTTGCAATATGTCACAAAAACTAGCTCTAAAATTGTTCGAGAGCCATATATTGCATCTCGCCACTGACGAGTTGAACTCGTTTACAAACACCTTCATGTTTCCAAAGCAGAATAAAATAAACCTTCACGTTTTGAGACAATGCATGCAGAAGGTAGTTAAGTTTCGGTAAATGACTGTCCGTCGTCAACTAAACTAATGTTGATGATTACATACATCTGTTTTATTTGTTATCCTTCTAACAACCCTTAATTTCCCATATGTTAATCTATACACATACTTAATATACCTAACTAGCGACTCGCCCTCGCTTCGCTCGGGCTCTTCCCTAGCTTTAGCACAGGCAAAGCCGCGGGATCCGCTAGTTATGCATATAAACCTTACTCTTGAATCACTCTATTTATTAAAAAAACCGCATCAAAATCCGTTGCGTAGTTTTAAAGATTTAAGCATACATAGGGATATAGGGACAGAGAAAGCGACTTTGTTTTATACTATGTAGTGATAAACATATTTATTAATCCCTTTTTTAGTTTTTGCCATACTGTTGGGCTGAGAGAGGCCTCTCACCCACCATGCAAGTCTAATGAGTCATGGTGAATTTAAAAACGTCTGTCACAAACTTTTTAGTTTCTAAATTCTTTAAGCTCTCATGTCTCTGTAAATATTTTATAATGTTATACGGCATTTTGACCATGTTTTTATCTGAACAAATTCAAAACTTGATAAATATAGGTACCATTTAATTTTAATGCAGGGTTCTTCACCGTATTTTCAAAAAGTACTTAATCATATTCAAAATAAGATCACCATATTAAAATATCAAGGGATACGAAATTCGGGGGCTTGAATCCCCTTCCTTTGGAACAACAATAACCTTATCAATAGGCTGAACTACATTTAATATATACCTACATATAACCTTCGACGAATAAAATACTAATTATAGTCATTAAGACTTATTATTACTTAAAAGCACGACTTGCATCCACACCGGATTTGCAAAAAACCTACAAAAACGGCACTAATCAAAATTTCAGCGCAATCGAATGGTTGGAACCACATGTTTTTACTGACCAAAACCAGTCTAAATAATAATAAAATGCGTTAAAGTACAGTATTTCTCTAGAAATAGTATAATTGACAGGATGTTGAGACTTATTTCTGTCATTGCAAGCCCTAGCTTCCATACAAAGGTTTTAATTGAAGACCTAATTATCTAGTACCGGTGTTACAGTTGTTATGATGCAGATGTCAAGCCCTTCTCTTTTAAAGGTACTCTGCACTCGTCAACTTATGTTGGTAATTGCCTGGAAAATTACGACTGTTCTATAAGATATAGGGTTATTTTTCGTAGAGATGAGACTATTTATTAAGCACACGCTGTTTGTTTGTTTGTTTGTTTGTCTGTTTTCCAAAATATAAGGGCAATTTTAATGAAGACCATACAGAGTTTTTATTAACTATATATGGTAGTATGGCTTTAAAGTTAAAAAACTACTTCGTTATATTGCGTTCATCGTGATATATTGTATTCAGTTTCCACCCCTTTTAACCTCCCACTGTTGGGCATGGGCCGTCTTTCAAATACGAGGGAGATCAGGCCATAGTCAACCACGCTGGACTAGTGCGTGTTGGCGAACTTCCCATGTCTTTCGATAACTTGCTAGGTTCTCTCAGACATGCAGGCTTCCTTACTATATTTTCCTCCACCGTAAGACAAGTGGTAGGTAATCATGTTATAAGTGATTCGCACACTAAAATATCAAAGGTGCGAAGCCCGGATTTGAACCCGAATCACTCGGTTATCTAAGCGAATGCGTTATCACTGAGCTACCATTGTCTGATATATTAACCTCATAGAATTGAAGTCATATTTCATACGGCTTTTATATTGTAAAACTTATTTATTTATATTATGCACAATTGCATCTATTTCTACTGTAGATACTTGAACGTGTGTGAAACAGTATCGCGCGAACTTATCAATGCGTCAGCATTGCGTTCTCTTGCGGATATTGCTAAACACCGGCGTCTATGTCCAATTAACTAAATACATTAATAATAAAGCGCTTAATCTGTTTAAAGTATCTTTTAAGCTCACTTGTAAGGCCGTTGTTAGAGGGAGAACTTTCAAAGCTACATGCTAACTTTTAAATGTCTATATTAAAAAAAAACTAATTATACTTCCTAAATATACGAGTATGTGAACTAGATAAAAATATATATCTATACTTAATATTATAAAGATGAAAATTTTGTTTGTTTGATTGAACGCGCTTATCTCAGAAACTACTGGACCGAATTGAAAAATACTTTTTGTATTCGATAGTCCATTTATCGAGGAAGGCTATAGGTTATATTAAATCACGCTAAGACCACTAGGAGCGGAGTATCAATGAAAAATGTTGCAAAAACGGGAATGGCGGGTTCTGCGAGGTACCATACATTACCGCGCAACTCAGAAAGAATTTGGTTTGCGGTCTTCAGAACGCGTGCGAAGCCGCGGTAAATGCTAGTTTATTTATACGCGGCTAAGTACTACTTATGAGTATAAATTAATTTTATACATAACATTAGCATACTAACGTAAGTCGAAAATAACAGTACCTACAGAAACTAGGTAACATCTCAGATAAGTATCATTCAGTTCAAACAGTGATTCAAATCTGAAGTGGGTCATTAAGGCCGTCCGTGCGATAACCTTACGTTTCAACACTAACAAAATCATGTTGGTTTGTATGAAAAAAGTAGAATTTCTTAGGATTTCAAGAACTTAAATAACAAATTAAGGTACTTTAGCAATAGGTACATACAAGGAATTATTTTATAAATAGCTAGCAGTGCGTGCGGCTTCACCTGCGTTTTTACTGCTAATCGCTACCAAACTTTATAGATCTAAAGTTTTTTTCCGATGAGTTTATAGGGTGGGAATATTCAATATATTCACTGATATAATTTTATGTTGCATATAGATAGAGTTAAATTTCTTAGTCCATTTTTCTCAAACTTCATTTTTTATGTAGTTCATTACAGTGCATTCATTTTACGTGAAAATATGAAAAAGACAAACAGACAGTCACTTTCGCATTTTTTATATTAGTATGGATTAAAATGTAGGTTAGTCTGTCTCGAGCCAACAAACAATTGGGTGGTCTGTAAGCCCAAAGTAATCGATTCATACCACAGTTTTCGGTGACAATGGCGAAGGATATCAACCGTGGAATAAACATCGTTAAAATGGTTGCGAATTGATAGGTACGAGTATAGTTTCGTTTAATAAAATAATTTATTTGAACATTTGTGTTTTTTATAACTTTCTTCTAAATCAATGTAACTTGGACTACTACCTAGAAGTCTTTAAAGTGAAGTTATTAGTCATATAATATTATACTAGTAATATTAATAATGAATACTTTATTTATTATTAATATTAGAATTAGGAGAGACTCAAACACGGTAGACCTTAAAATATAAAGCTTCATCATTCTTGACAACTTTGTTTTGTCTGTTGCATGATTTTTTTTGTGTGGCAACATCTAATATTGCGTATATTTTTTTTTGAAAATACGCAGGAGCATGGACGCGCGGGTAAATGAACCTAGTGGAGAGTTGCACGATATGTCGTGATGTAAACTAAATAATACGCATGAAATTGGATCCCACTTCTGATTTCTAAAAATATCATATTTGGTACATCGTAACGTATGTATCGTTTACATTCTTACTTAAAAATTATTACTAGACATCTTTAAAGAGAACAGAGTTCCTACTTTGAATTTTTGTCTTAATATCTCTCTCTTAATAAGGAAATGTGTAAATATGTACTTACGTATATGTATATTATTTGTATAATGATGATCTCAGATAAAATTATGGTAGACATTATTAGATCATCATCATGCAAATAATTATTAATATACGAGGAAGTTTTATTTATTTATATTGCAACTATGAATTTAAGAAGTATGTGCATTAAATAATAATTAATGACAAATTATACTAATGTTCATATAGTTTAGTAATAATGAGATGTTTTGTCACAAACAATTTCGATTGACGTAAATTCCCCTTAGGGTGGATGGAATAATAACACCTCCTTGTGTGATGTTAGAAAGTCGTTAAATATGAATAATTAATGATCGAAAAATATGGATAAACATTGTCAAGTGTGTACTTTTGAAGGTTAAAGCATTTAAACATTTTTTTTGTATGTACATTAGTGTCTAGAATTTTATTACGAACTAGGATTTAAATAAGGTCCTCTCCAATGTGCGTTCATCTTGTTATGGTGGGGCTCATTAACGACTGGCAATCCAGCCTGCACGAAGCCAAGAAGGTAGCAAAGTTCGGTAGGTTGTACCATGTTGGTTACTTCTGGCACTTTTCTTATAGTAGAGTGGACTATGGAGCAACCCTGTAGTTTATGTGGTCTGCGTCGGCGGATCTATCGTTGGATCGATCCTGCGATGCCCCAATAAAACAGAGGAGGTTTATTAAGGTTTTTGTGTATGTAAGCAGGTAGTATGCCTAAATGCATTTCCTAACTAAAAAAAAAGGTTGTGATTATAAGATATAATAGATTAAAAACCGCGAGTAAATCCGCAGGTAAAAGCTATAAATAAATCGATTCAATTTTTTTGAAATTTAATACAAAATGCGGTTTAGTTATTTAAAGAGTAACAGTAGACAATCTAAGGAATGGATAGTGCTAATGTAATTGTGGGTGTTGCGTAATCTTGATTTATTTCACTCTCTCGTAGTAGAATAATGTACAGTATACACGTTACCGGTCGATCATTCACAGTCTAAAGAACATGTGACCAGTTATTATCTCATACAAAATGCTATATGTTTACAAATGTTAAAAAAAAAAGTTGTTTCTACGTTTCAACTTCATATTTACTTCTAATACATAGGCAATACATTAATTGAAAGCTTATACGTTAGAAACAATTTTTAAATTCGGGAATTCTTTAAGTAAAATAACTTGTTTTTAAAGATTTTCATTTATATAAGTAGAACAATGTAATTTTTATTTTTAATATCATGAGATAACAGCAAGTTAGTTATGATGTTATTACATATGTTGTATTTTCAAACATGGCTGCTACTTATTTTTAGAATATTTTCCTTTCAGATAAGGAGTCTGTCATCTGTAGTTCAGTATCAGATAGAAAAAGACCTAGTATTAGACTTCTAATGATAAATAAATACCTATGCTTATAACTAACAGTTGTAATACGATTACAAAAAACAAGAAATTAGTACATTCCGCATTACATTTATGACTAACGAGATGATGTAAACATAATATATTATGAATGTAATCCTCTATAGTATTGCGATCGACATTAGGAACAACGACCTGTGACAATATAAGTAGTCGACCTATTAGTAGAGAAGTATAAAAAGAATCATGCGTTATTTTCTAAGCTTAGGATTTTATTTTTAAAAAATTTGTTTCAATTTCTTTGACCAAATTTCGTATCTAAGTCAATTTTTGCGTAGATTTTTAAGGGGCAAACGAGCAAACGATCCACCTGATGGTAAGTGGTTATCGTTGCCCATAGACTCCTGCAACGTAAGAGGAGTTGAGAGTGCATTGCCCTTTAAGGAACCTACAGACACGACTCTTAAATAGCCCCATATTATAGCGCTCAGGAAATACTTCAGGAAGATTATTCCACATTTTGCACGTGCGAGGTAGAAAGGAGAGAGATGTATATACATTTTTGGGATACCAGGCATTTGTTTTAAGAGCAACTATGAAGAGTAAACACTCCATTTTAAATGCAATTTTTGTATAGACTATAAAGTAAATTTTGTAAGATTTTACATACAAATTGCTGAATATTTTATTGCTGAATATTATATTATATTAAAATCCTCGAGAAAAATAACTAAAAACGCAGAAGTCATTTAAAATTAACTTAACTTATTTATTTATTGACAGATTGGGAAACAAACAGCATTTATAGTACAGATAATTAATACAAAATATTTTTTACATTATAGCCAATAAAGTTTCCACTTATAAGTAAACATGGAGTGAAGGTACAAATTAAATGTTTGTATAAGTTGAGTTCAGTTGAGTTGAGTTGAGTGCACAACACATATTAAATCAAGAACGATCGAGTACATGCTTAATGTTTTTAAAAAATCTAATGATATTATCATCAAATATGTCAATTTGATTATAATATGTATTGTGCGATCTACAAGCTCTAAATACAAAACAATTATTAGCATAATTTGTTCTACACTTAGGAATATAAAAGGTGTCTTTAGAACGGGCGTTAAAAGTTGGGCATCTGAAATTAACACTACTTAGAAGATAGTTTGAATCAATTAAGTTATGCAATATTTTATAAAGAAATATTTGGTCTCTGTATTCTCTGCGTGGTTTTAAAGATAAGATATTTAAGTTATCTATGTCAACTAAATTGAATTTATACTGTAATCGCTTTATAAACTTCTTTTGCACGCTCTCAACTGCTTCAATATATTTATCGTATTGGGGATTCCACACAGTAGAAGCATATTCTAAATGACATCTAACATATGAATTGTATAGTAGATTAAACGTATGAATGCTTTTAAAATCATTAGCGCTTCTAAGTATAAAACCAAGCATTTTATACGCTTTTGTTATTATATTATTTATATGTTTATCAAATATAAGCTTAGAGTCAATCAAAACTCCCAGGTCTCTGATCTCATGAACTCTATTCAATTGGTTATTGAACATTTTATATTCGAATGTAATTGGAGCTTTCTTCCTAGAGAATGTTATAACACAGCACTTGTCGATATTTAGAAATAGTCCATTAGATTTACAATAATTCTCTATATTAACGAGGTCATCCTGAAGTTTTGTACAATCTTCTCTTGTTTTTATAATTTTAAAAATTTTCGTGTCATCAGCGTAAAGTAAAATATTTGAATTTTGACAGGACTGTAAAATGTCATTAATATAAATATTAAAAAGTAGAGGGCCAAGATGGGAACCTTGGGGAACCCCAGATGTAATTGGAACAAAGTTAGAGATAAATCCTTTAACAGCTACCGCTTGAGTCCTGTCACGAAGATATGATTCAAGCCATCTTAAAAGATCGCCGTGTATACCTGCTTGCTCTATTTTGTGGATTAATAAAGAGTGTGAAATTTTGTCAAAGGTTTGGTGAAGTCGGTATAATAATAATAATTAATTCATTTATTTCAAGTATCATTGACTCATTAATTTGTTACTATACATAGAAAAATGCTTATTCTAATATTAGTAAAACAATAAATAAGGTATAAATAGCGTCAATTTGAAATCCACTACTCATAGCTGAGAGCACATTATCCAAGAATTCGCACAAGTTAGATTCAGTTGAACGTCTATTAACAAATCCATGTTGTTGTGAAATTAGTAATGGCCGCAATAACGGGAATAAAATATCATAAATAATTTTTTCTAATAATTTTGGTATCACGGATATTTTAGAAATTCCTCGATAGTTCCTAATATTATGCTTATTTCCATTTTTAAATATTGGGACAATAATAGATTTTTTCCAGATTGGTGGCAGTATACCTGAACGTATAGATTTCATAAATAGTATGTGAAGCGGAATAGAGAGTTGATTACTACAACGTTTGAAAAATATAGGGTGTAAGTGGTCGGGGCCACTACCTTTAGAGCAATCAAGCTTTAGCAAATATTTTTCAATCGTCTCTTTAGTTATATTGATACTACTAATGGATACGTTGTGTACAGATGGTAAGAATTGTTTTCTAGTGTTCATAGTATTTCTGTCAATTTCAAAAACAGATTGAAAGAATGAGCTAAACAAGTTAGCTACAGTTTGGCCATCCGAACCAAAATGATTATCAAGAAACATATTCTCTGGTATACAGTTACTTAGTCGCATAGTTTTAACAAATGACCAAAAGTGTTTCGAATTAAAGCGTATATTTGTTTCCGCCCTTTCTATGAACAAATTGTAACATTCTAATTCTTGATTCTAGGTTTCGCGACGAAGTACTGAAAAACGGTCATAATCACTAGGTCTTCCATAAGTTTTCCATTTTTTATGTAATTTCAGTTTTTTATTTATCAATCTGATTAAATGTTTCGAAAACCAAGCCGGAAATCTACCGTGGCCATAAACTACTTTAGTCGGTATAAAAAACTTATACTAACTTTGATGTAACATAGAAGATATTATTAATCGATATGATATATGTAGATATTACTTAGGAAGCGTATGGGCTCGTTAAAATATATTTAGCATCACTACTTCCGTTGCGAGATTTTTTGTCAATTATGTTAATAACGTATAATATATTATCTTCCTCCTTGCATTTCCGGCTTGAAAGCTCATTCTTTATCACTTCCGCACAGAGCGGGAAGAGCTCATTAAAGCTTTTTATTTAAGATTTGCTTAGGGTAGCTTTTTATCACATAATATGCATTTTTAAACACTTAACTATGGGGTAACTGAATAAATGTGAATGAAACTAAAATGGCACGCCCTCACAGTCTAATATTTAACGGAAATCCGCTAGCCAAAAAGTATTTGTGAACAAATTTAAAAAAAATACTAAAAGAAACATTTGTATAATTTTATTAGATGGCATTCGGCCAACTCAACAGGCTTTCTAAGGCTTTTTGAGCAACTATTAAATTTAGATTTTTCTAATAACATGTAAATATAATTTAATTCAAAATTTAATCTGTTACGCCTTTGCTATTCGATGATGAAAAAAATGAGATGTATGAAAAAAACTTCTTTTCATATAAGTAAGTTCTGACAAAATCGTGAGATAATCATAAGAACAGATTTTATTTTTATATCCGCAAAGCTTAGTCCGGTTTGTGTACGAGTAGGTGTTCACTGACTCACTGCTGACCTCATCTGGTCACAAAGGCTTTCGAGGAGTGCCTTTAGTCATACAAATTTCCTTAAAAAGCAAGTGTTATTGAAATTGGGTAACTTTAACATTGAGAGAGTTTCTCCTAAGAATTATTTGAGATTGAAAATCTTGTATAACCTGTAAAGCAGCAATTATCAGGAAAATATGGCTTTAAAACTACAGCGAAGAATAAACAAATTTGGCCTTTACGCAGAACTAGAAAAATGAATCGATGTGATATTGGCATATATTTAACCAGACATGCATTTAAAATAAGTAATGTTCTATGATATTTTAAGGAAATAAGGTAAGAAAATATTATATGTAATACAAATAATAATATGTAGTTTGTAGGAAATATAGGAAATATAGAATGTAAAAATGGTTATAAAAAGCAAACAGCCGGTCAACAATTATATACAAATTTGGGAAAACCAAAAGAATAGCTGAAAAATTTAGCAAACAACATCGGAACAGTTTAATTTTTATGAATCACTAACCGTTATAACGTACCTAAGCACGAAGCTGCATAAAGCAACGGTCGATAGAGAGTAATAAATACAAAAAATCATTATATTTAGATTTTTTAAATGTAATATAAAATGTATTTATTATTTATCTATACTAATATTATAAAGCTGAAGAGTTTTTTTTTGTTTGTTTGGTTGAACGCGCTAATCTCAGCAACTACTGGCCCCAATTGAAAAATTCTTTTTGTGTTGGATAATCCGTTTACAGAGGAAGGCTATAGGATATATTACATCACGTTACGACTAATAGGAGCGGAGCATCAATGAAAAATGTTGCGAAAACAGACAGAAAGACAAAGATGCATCATAGACGGATGCTTAAGTAGCAAGGATAGCGCGTAGATTATTAAATATAGCAAGTCCATTACTTCACAAAATAATTGGTAAAATTCTAAGACTGGCTTATTATATATTCTAGTACGATTTTGTTCTGTGCAACAACTCTTGCTCAATATCTTGATCGCTTATCTAGTACTTTGATTGAAATAGGCACACTTAGGTAATTTTAAAAAGAAATTACAAGTACTTATATAGTATACTTAGTGATTATTTTAAGCCCGGCGGTAACGCGTCGTTTGGATAACCAAGTGATGCGGGTTCAAATCCGGATCTCGCACCTCTGATATTTTCATGTGCGAATCATTTATATCATGATTACCACTTGTCTTACGGTGAAGAAAAACATCGTGAGGAAACCTGCATGTCTGAGAAAACCTAACAAGTTTTCGAAAGGCATGTGAAGTCCGCCAACTCGCACTAGGCCAGCGCGGTGGACTATGGCCTGATCCCCCTCGTACTGATGGAGGCCCGTGCCCAGCAGTGGGACATTAAAAAAGGGCTGATGATGATGATGATGAATATGATTTCCTTATTGATTTTTTTTTAAACTTTTCATCGATAGGTTATGATGAAGAGGTTAATCAACACTACTACTCGTATAGAGGTTAAGTTTGTATGTAACCTCATACCTAGAATGCGATCTAATTCGTTATTGTCTTTTATATATTCAAAGTCCTGCGATGTCGAACACTCGTCCCACTGGAGTATGAGAGTGATAGGTAGGGAGAGTGCACTTGTGACTGCGCGTACATTTGTGCACTATAATATCTACTGCGCAGTTGGCCAGTCTCAATGAGATTAGCCGTCGTGGCAGGAATCGGTCGAAGAACATTATTAGTTTTCGAAGTTAATATTTTTATCAGATTATTCTAGATGGCTTGACTCGTGTGTCAGCAAACCGTAGAAGTTTTAAAACACAGAACCAATGCGGCTATAAACAAACAATTTCACGTAAAGCGAATAACTTTATAGTCGTGACTGTGATATGAATTTAAAGTGAATATTTATATTTTATCATAATAGAATCATTAAATAATATGACGTCGGTTATTCTTTACCACGATTTCTCAAATTTCTACATAGGTACCATAAGTTTATGAACTTTGTAATCTTTAAGAAATCTAGTTGTTTCAACATTTTGGTGTCAGATATAAAATCAAAAGTAAAAACCATAGCCTATATATAAAAAAATCACTACAATTTTCAATGATACTCTTAAAAACCAAAAATTATACTTTTGAAGCCTTTAAAAAAAATATTGATTAATCTTAGGAAATATTCAAAATCAATGTAAAAAGTGACTGGGTATTTTTGAGAAATCATGAAAAAAGCGGTTTATAATTGGCGAAAATATCACGTAACATTATGCTATACAAAAACAAACATATAGACGTAAATGCATTTTGTCGTAGTCGGTCAAAAATGAATAAGTAGTAGCCATATTTTCCTGTACTGTCTCGTTATATTCTAGTTCTTATCCTAGCTAAATTAAACAATCTCTTACTTATATTTTGTTAAAGATAATTTAGATTATACTACTTTTAAATAAGAAAAACAATTTTAGTATCATTAGTTGAATCATTCTTGATCAAATATTGAGATTTTGATCACCATAAAGCTTCCAAAACCATGATTACATGGTATTTAAGCCGAGGCCGGATATCTCAACGGAAACTACGGAGCATGCTTGCCATAACTACCGAAATAAGCATTGTTGAGAGAAATGCGGTCATGGGACTGGGATTTTTTCTGCATTTGCACTGATGACTTTATTTTATTATAAATAAACGTTATATAATGTGTTTAGGGCTAATGTTGCATCATCATATATATATAATGAATAATAATAATTTAAGTTTAATGTATTGATGTGATATTTTTTGTCTGCTTCTTCAATGATTGAAAAATCTAATTAAGACTTTTAAAGTCAAATGAAGTTTTAGCGCAATTTACTCTTAACTTCATACTTAACTCTTTTGTTTCTATAACTAAAAAAACAGTCAACATTAAAATATAGACAAAAATATTTTACATCTAAAGTATACTATATCTCAGTCACAAAAAATTAAAGATGTTTATCAAGTAGATAAATAATGTTAATCTTTAGTTCTCTTGTGCTTCAAAAGTCACCGTGACTATATATACAGATATTGCAAAATAGTATCTATTTTTCTAAGAATATACGTATAACAAAAATCAATTGCCGTTAGTTTCGCTTAAACTCTAAAATGGCTGACCAGATTCTAATATAAATTCTGTTTATCTTTTGTTGGGGTTTCAGGGGTGGTAAATTTATAAAAATTAGGAAAGCCAAAAAAAGCTGGATAATTTAAAGGTTCAGTCGGAACTGTTTTGCTAGTCATACATAATTATTTATAAGTACTTTCAGTTTTAATACAATATAATTTAAAATTTAATTCAATAACAAATTCACCATATACTAAAAGACAAACGTACTGTAATTGATTTTAAACATTCCAAAAAAGGGTTTAAACTAACAACTATAACAACAAAACAGATGTTTTTCTCGTCAGCTGTTAAAGGTGTGTATCTGACATTTGACAACATCTGTCACTTTTTAGATCTATTAGTCCGGAATTGAAGGGAAGTAACGGGATGCTCGCAAATACCACTACTGTTGTTTATTCAAAACATAAGCTAGGGTTGGCAAAAAATCGTGTATGTTATATTACTGTCACGTCCATATTATTAGTAAATTCTCCGCGTTTATTTTTTATTATAGTATAGACAAATATCTTAGTTATATTTATAACAGCGACTTATCCTCGCTAAATTCGGGTGCGTCCCTAAGCTTGAACGGTTTAACATAAAAGTCAATGGTTTAGGAATGGCATCAAGAACAAAATTAAAGTTTTTTTTATTTTTGCAATAGGAAACTTCGCAGACATATCAGAATAACACACCAAAGTTTCATCAAAATCTGATAAATACAGCACAAACCTTTCAATTCATTTTTATTTATAAATATAGATAAATATAAGATCAACATTTAAGCCAACCATGACTTAGCTATAAAAATGTACATAATTAAAAAGCAGCCCTTGGTAAATAACAACATTAAAGTTTCAAGTGTAAAATGTGATGTTTTAACGATCTCTTCGAAGTTTCTACAAAACATTTAACAACTGGACTATACAACTTTTTTGTTTGTATAGAAATAATATATGTATATTTTAAGCACATACAATATACATAATATTTCTATAGGCGAAGCCACAAGTTAAGCTATGATATAATAATATATCTAATAAATAAATATGTTGGACATTATTACACACAGCGCTATCTAGTTCCGTGGTAAGCTACGAAAGGAAGCTTGTGTTACAGGTACCAGATATTTAATATACTACATATTATAAAAGTTTAAATACATACATATTACTTATAAATATAAACACCCATGACAGCAATACAAGCATCCGAGCTTAACAAATGAATACCCGCAGCGGGACTCGAACCCGCGACCGCTGGCGCAAGAAAGTAGGGTCACTACAAACTGCGCCAGACGTGTCGTCTACTTTTTGTAACAAACTATGGTGGAAATGAGCAGAACAAATTGGTCTTTTAAGAATATAGCAATTAAATTGCATAAATTGTTATTTGATGTGTAACATTTCATGACAATCGTGAGCAATTAGTATACCAAAGGTCACTTGAAATTGGCCAATGTACTAAATAAATGAATGTATTTTGTCAATCTTCTAAGAAATTAGGTGAATTTCTTTAATGGTTTAGAAAGCACAAGGTATACTTTTTTTAACGTCCCATTACTTACCATCGACATCCCATCATTTCGTCCTTAGTCCTAACTGTACTGGCGGAACTTTGAATAATTGTGTATAATACTCAATACAACTTACAAAATTTTAGTAGCAGTAATAGTAGAAAATCTTAACTATAAAATGATTTTGTCAGCAAATGACAAGAAAATAAACAAATAATTTAGCGTATTTGTAGCATCTATTACACTCTTATCATCTATGGCGTGTACTAAAAATTTATGAAGTAATAAAATCAGTTATCAATAAAAGAAATAAAATATAAACCATAACAAAAAATCGTGACTACCATCACAAGAATTTTGTTCTCCGATATCGCATACGTTTAACGTATTTGACATTATCATGAAAATGTGTCAAATATCCAATGTCATATAAGAACCACTTGAAAGATATCATTGCAATTTATCGTCAGAACATTATTTAGTGTATTGGTTAATTATTTAAATTCAAATTATTATATCAATATTAAATTATTACCATTTTCACTACTCGTTCGGAAAGAAGAAGACCAGACCTGAGAAGAACTGGCGAAAGAAACTCAGCGAGACTATTGTTATTTTTTGGACTTTAATATGTTTTTTTTTCCTATTCATTAGCTCGTCTAACTGTGACTGTCTTGTATGTATGAACATGTATTAACCGTGAAAGTTAATAAGTTTAATGCTTGTTATTAATATAATATATAGCTATAAGAATCTCCATAATATACAAAATGGTAATAGGATTTCTGCTGAACCCAATATATACGGTACCCTAAAATTTAATTTGGAAAATAATGTATGCCCAAGTCATCATTAAAGCAGTTAAGCAATAAATCTTTAAGCATCATAAATTACTTATAAAATATGTTCTGTAATCGCAATTCATCTCGTTGCGTTACGTCTGGGAACTTCACGCGAGGACACAGCTAATTGTATGTTAATTTATTTGTGTAGTGAGAATACTAATTAAATTAGGCTATGTCCGAAAACAGTGGACGTGGCCTTCGCTTGACGCTTAGATCTCTATTCTATAATAACAAGTAGCGTTTAATATGTTTTAAATTCAGAATAGATTTAAGAATAATCATTAAAATATTTAAATGAAAATCCAAAAATAATACTTTTTTTGTATACAAAGGTTTTGCTCCACTTAGATATAGGGTAGTAAAAAATATATTAGGTTTGTAGAGTTGGTGTGAAATCACATTATGGTAGCTGTCATACTTGATTACAACCATATTACAACTAAGTGATTTTCTTAGTAACAGTTATAAAAATGCATTAAAAGTAGCTAATATATATAAAATAAAGTAGACAAAATAATCTATACTAATATTATTAAGATGCGACAAAAGAGTTTGTTTGTTTAGTGCTGTGATTAGCGCGTTCGAACAAGTATGATTTGAAAGAGTATTTTTGAATTAGATTAGTTCATTCAAATAAAAACATTTTCCTTAATAGTACATTGACACTTGCCATGACTAATCACTATGTCTATATATAACCCTTAAATTACAATGAAACTTTTTTCACCAAACCTCAATTTCGAAATGAGCCTTGAGGTCGCAGATCCGGCTACGCAATAATATCTCCTAACTTTACATCTGATATAAGGCACTAAAACCGCAATTGTATCATGTATTGGGGTACTGTTACTTCGAAATTGAAACTAATTAGATATTGAATTTCACCTTTCATTTTTGATTCTCGCCTTCGTACTTCTGTAACAAGTGCGGTTAAGTTGATTAAATCTAGAAATTGGCTAACTAAGAGTCGCACTCAAATCAACCTTAATTGCATTGGGATATATAAAAGGATGGGACAAGACAAAATCATATTGTCAGAAGTAAGACAAATAGCATCGTTTAAGTAAATATACGTGAATGTGTTATAAATAAAGTAAAAATAATAATTTTACATTTTTCATAATGGTAATTTTCAAGCACGACGTAATTAGTATTCGTAGGTAGTCCCTAACCTAATTCGCTTCAATAGTCTACACATTCAATATATACGTACTAGAGATACACCCTTGCGCCGTTCGGCTTCACCCCTAGTCACATTTTAAGATTTCATATAGATTTCTCGGAAATTAGATTATTTCCCGTAGGAAAAGTATCATATATGGACCCGGATAACCAGCTATCACCGTACCGAATTTCATCAAAATCTATCCAGTAGTTTTCTCATGATGCAGCAGATAGACAAACGTTCTAAAAACAATATATTCGGCCTCTAATATAATAATGACTTTTTCGGTAAATGTTTTCCAACAATTTTTTTTATTTATATTATTTATTATACATAGATTTGACTCATTTAGATTTTTTCTGTATAGATTCACAAGTAACTTTAGGTAATGGGAAGGTTTCATGACTGAAAGCCATTTTTTGTCATTTCATTATTACTCACAAAACGACAAAGTCCTCTGGGCCCTGTTGGATGCCATCATAGTCCAATGATAATATTATGTCATCACTACATGTTATTATATAACAGAGTCCTTTGTCCGTCCGCTGTCTGTCAGCTCACGATAAACTCAAAAACTGCATCGATTTTTGTTTTCATCAATGGATATCAATTTTTGTATATATATACTATCGGAACCCGCAGCTTCGCTCGCGCCTAATGTATAGTTGCCATATAATATAATGTTGATAATTTGAAGCACGGGTATTTCACAAGGCCTTCTTATTTTAATTTTGCTGCATAAATTTTGCTATATACGCGTAGATAGCAAATTAGTTTAGCCTAGGGATCAAAGGTAGCCTATGCAATTTATGATAAATACCTAAATCTATTCAATGGTTTGAAAGTGAAGAAGTAACAGGAATTACTTTCACATTTATTAGTATGGATTACAACACAGTTAACTACAATTCTTATTAGGAGTGATGACGTATACGCTTGTCGTAGTAATGATTATATCTCATTTAATAATGATGAAAATACCACTAATTTTGAAATTACAAAGTATAAAATTTGTTACAAAAAATATATAATACTCCTATTGGATTCTCCATTATATAGCTAAGAATAAAAACAAAACATTTCTTAAGATTAGTTTATCTTCTTTACAATATTTTAAACGTCCATTTATGGATCATGTTGCGTATCCACAGATAACATTCCTAAAGAACATAAGAATGATAAAATTCATCTTGAGAGAATTTTCATATTGATATCATTATACACGCCTATTCTAGATGCTTTACGCATGATTGATTCTATACAATGAAAAAGTATGCATTACACATTACTACTTTCTACTGTCAAAATTCTAAGCCCACCTTTACCTTTTGAAGTTGGTTAAAAATTAAGTTTGTTACGAATGTGGGGTAAAGAGCGAGACCGTATCGCCCAATGCAATAGCAAGCTCACTCAATTCCATAAATTGACAGTGTTTTTCTACAACAACAGATTTTTAAATACGATCCATAAAGTCTCCCTTTCACTAAATACATATATATTATATACGGTACTTACCTCAAAAAATATTTTTTTAAATTTTTGTCTTTCTATTTGTGTTATAACTTACGCTAGCCGCAACGGGCCGTGTTTGCTAGTTTATAATTTAACGAAGCCTACTAAGAAGATCAATATTAATCGATATTAGATCTAGTAGTAGTATATATTATAGTCTATAGTGCAACAATAGAAATCACTATAATCTATCACTAACATGACAGCCATTTGACTCATTTACCTCATTAATTAAAGCGGTAATTAGATTGTGACGAACTAATGTTATTTGAACTTTATTCACTATACTTAAGGCTTAAATTAAACAATCTTAGTGCGTGGGAATTAAACGAAGCTTTTCTCACGACCCAAGCATTAACAGTCTAACGCCAGTACGGCCACGAAACAATTGTCATTTTCTCAATGCAATTATTACTAGTACTTCGGTATTTATGTTACTACTGTAACTATTTCCTCATAACTGAATGGAAAACTTGTAATATGAAACTTAGATACATAGATAAATACTTTATTGCCATACAAAAGAAGTCTACATGAGTCGATAATATACATATGTATAACGATAAATCATGCAAAGGCAGCAATAACACCTATATTTTGTACGAGTATTAGCAATCTCTCCTTTGAAGAAAGGATTATTAGAGCTGTACAAAACATAATAAATGTTAATATACATTATATATGAAATATATATACAAGCGTATTTAAAAAAAATACAAAATATATTCCGCCAACCTGCACTTGGTTAAGGTAGTGGACTATGGCCTGATTCCCCATGTACTGAAGAGGCCAGTCCAGCTGTGAGAAGTTTGAAATGGCTTAATAGGTAGGATAGTTATGTAGATAGACTTCATTTGAATTCTCCGGTAGCTGTTTCTCACTGAAGGTACTCTCTCTGGAATACCTCTCCTTATACAAAACATTAAGTTTATAATTAAAAGAAGAAATAATCAGGATGAAAACTATCTTATCCCTAAATTGGCGAAAATCACACATTTAAAAAAAGTACGTTAAGATCGCATCAGTAGGTTCGTAGTACATCGCGGACAAACATCGGGACACGGGAATTTTATATATTAAGATGATTATATCGTTCTTCTAATGGCCATATAAAATAGTTAATAGAAATAACAGCCTACAGCAATTTAAGTGTTTGCTTATTCCTTTGTCTCTAACAATAAGTAATTGCTTAACGAGGAAGTTAGTAACTTCATTAATTGTGTAACACTAATACGAAACAATGTGCATTCACCTCGACTATACAAATTTGATAGGACAGCATAGATATTTATATCTATTTTATATTTAAAACTTAGTAAACGTAATGTAAGTATACCGTACATGTTTCATAGTAACATTTACAGATTGAGACCTAGACAATTGATATCTAAATAGAAATAGTGTTAGTTTCATTTTTCCAAACATCTGGATTCGATTCCCGAGCTGAGTACATTTTTTTAAATGTATGAATAAAGTTTTTCTTGTTTCTAAAAGCGATGACATAGTATACTAACCTAACCTAACCGAAAGAAACAGTATGCAGAATGAAAGTGCGAGAGGCAAAAAAGCGAGAAATTGTATGAAAGAATTTGAAAATATATATCTCCTTCCCCCATGTTGGAGGTATTAGAAGTAAAAAAAAAAAAAACCTAACCTAACCTAAGAATAGATTTTCGTATGGCTTATAGTTTCAGACTTCCCCATACTGGCCGTTTTGAATGTTACACCTACCCGGTATCTTTATCTAGCAACTTTCCTCCACTCTATCCATTAGTGAAAACAGCATGAAATTCAGTGCAGTAGTTCTTGAGTTTATCGCGAACAGACAGACAGTCAGGAAAGATAGACGCGGAGGAGAACTTTGTTTTGGAACAAACATTGCTGATTACTAAAAGCTTGTAAAAAGTCAATGAACGTTCAAAGAACTTGTCCATTACAAATTATTATATATATAGATACCTAATGGAATTTTAATACTCTCTCACGGTTTAACATTCTAAATGTACGCCATTGTTACGTATTTTGTTTGTATAGAATCATTTTGGCGTAAATTAAGCTGAGTTATTGTACATGGACAATGGAATTCCCTATTTAACGTTATTTATCATTGTTTAAAAATAAATGTTGAATAATCATCACTACATAGTATAAAACAAAGTCGCCTTTTCTGTCCCTATATCCCTATATCCCTATGTGCGCTTAAATCTTTAAAACTACGCAACGGATTTTGATGCGGTTTTTTTTAATAGATAGAGTGATTCAAGAGGAAGGTTTATATACATAACTAGCAGATCCCGCGGCTTTACCTGTGCTAAATCTAGGGAAGAGCCCGAGCGAAGCGAGGGCGAGTCGCTAGTTAAAAATAATTCCTAATAATCGACCAACTGTTATTATAACCGACTGACCCTCGGTCCTCGCTCGGTTTCGTCCATTAGATAGATTTTAAGTAGATGCATTTTAACGATAAGTACTTACAGATTTCTCAGAAATGTGATATTTCTCGGCTTTTTGCCACTATACTATACATTATACATATACCTACAGAATAAACCTTTCTAATGAACATTCTGTCTATTGATGAGAACCGCATCAAAATCCGTTGTGTAATTTAAAAGATCTAAGCGTAAAAACAGCGGGAAGCTACTTTGTTTTGTACTATGTAGAAATACAAAAGTTACTATGTGTATATTTGTTTATTCGCACATGGAAATGACTTAGTTAATTTGCATCTGGAATAATACACAGCTCTTAGGCTACTATATCCCTAGCACCTGAATAAAGTGAAGGTAAACTAGTATTCTTGAAGTGGTATAGGCTAAGTACTTCTTACCAAACACGTGCATAATTGGTTTCCAAACCATGAGATATACATAACTAGGTAAATTACTATTGCAAAGAATCTAGGTATTGAAAAAGTGATAGAATGTGGTTCACTTAAACTAAAAAATATACTAGTTTGTTTTTTAACCACATTAGATATACTTAGGTTTGACTCTCGATTTCCACAACTAGAATTACTAATCGTAATACTAACAACCTAACAAATATTGTATCTATTTGTTTCATACTAGCGACTCGCCCTCGCTTCGCTCGGGCTCTTCCCTAGATTTAGCACAGGTGAAGCCGCGGGATCTGCTAGTTATGCATATAAACCTTCCTCTTGAATCACTCTATCTATTAAAAAAAACCGCATCAAAATCCGTTGCGTAGTTTTAAAGATTTAAGCGCACATAGGGATATAGGGACAAAAAAGGCGACTTTGTTTTATACTATGTAGTGATTATTAAGAAGATAAGTGTAGGTAATTGTACGAGTACCTACTTTTAATGTCTATAACAGTACAGTTTGTCTATAATATTTTTTTAAAACAGAAAAATTATACTTTCATATGCGAGTACGATTTCACTAATTAGCTTGCGTCACTATAACTATAAATTATAAGTTTAACACTTTGAAATATTTCTTATTTTTCACGGGTCAAGTCTTTGCTAAGATTCGCAATGTCGATTTCTACTGACGTATAACTTAAGAAACCATCTGTAATAACAGGGGTTTCCAAATTTCGGACTGCTAATTAAAAACTAATCGTATTTCTATCAGTTATTTAAGATATTATTGAAGACATTTGTGAAGTTGTTTCTTTAAAAAAAACTAACAGATTTTCGAATTAATATTTACAAGCGATAATCTCCCTCGAGTGTGTCCCTAGCCTATTTTATACTCTATATTGCATATTCTATATTACTAGGTATAAAGATAAACTGGTAACACCTAGGTTTCACTTAAAAAAGTAAATAGATGGTTTGTGGGGCAAGATGTACGCAATACGCATGTATAATAATAGAATTCTACAGTCCATATTGAACTTGCCAGTTAAACAAATAAAAAATATATGTCACTAAATCTTATATTGCGATATTAAGATTTATGTCTCAACGTTCTTATAGCATTTGAAGGTAGGCGAGGTAAGGGCAAATAACTAGTATTAAATGAAAAGACCAATCATCTTGACATTCCCTGTGAGATAATCGAGAAGCCTTGAAATTATCGATTTACCCCGCTCACACTTGGCTGCGATTAATTCAATACCAGTGCGGAGTTGTGCAACTGTTGCACCGTTGACTTCATCCGTTGTGCACTTTTGTATGTAATTGAATGTAATGTATTTGTAAAGTGATCAATTAATTATAAATTGAGTGGAACTTATCTTACTATTTAGTTCAAGAACGAATGGTTTTCATTTTTATACGATTCCTTTTCGAACTTTCGATCTTAGACTATACTAGACTAGAATAGACTGTTAACTAATTAACATTTAATAGAAAAATTGATTTCTCGACTTTAATATACTTATTGTTTACTTTCTTTAAAGAATACGGGGCAGGAAAAATATGCATAGTTAAAATAATAAACGTAAGGCTACATATTCTTTGTATTTTCTTAGCATCAGTTCTCTTTCCCTTGAAAAAGATTGCAAATAGTAGCTTATTTTTCTTTTTACCTCTTTTAATCATATGGAATGGATCTTTCGTTAAATATTTTTATTTATTATAATTATTTATACTCGTATACCGATTGATATAGAATTGTTGTCAGTTGTATACTATTTTAAAACATTAACGTTTGGCTTTATGTTTAGTTCCATGACACCATTGCTTAGTCTGAGATTAAGCGTGTAATCAAATATTAAAAAAAAATTGAATAAATACTTTATACAAATTTCTATTTGCTACTTAAAATGTATGAAGGTATATTAAATTAAAATTTCCTCCCTTCTGGTCGTATGGTTCGACTCAAGTTTCACCACTAAACAGATTATCATTTACTGTTATGTTTTATATTTTGAAATAGAGACTAATTTGAGTTAGTGTTAAACATCAGTAAAAATTTCAGTTTAAAATGTCACAAAACCGATATTGAAACGGTACTAAGGTATTTTTTAAATACTATGTAGGTCAAAAGATATCGAATGAGGCCAAGCTACAAGTAATCCTAATATACTAAAACTACAAATAATAATTAATGAAGTATAGTACTATCCGACTACTATTAGATTAGTTCGATGATACGAACTTAAGGTAATTTCAAAATTTTCATTCAAAATATTTTAACAAAAAAAAAAACCGACCTCAAAATCTACATTCCAAAACACAATAATAAGCACTTAAAAGTAAAAAAATAATTTTGTATTGTTCTACAACTTATTTTTTTATTTTATTTAGAGTTAATAATCAACTTAATTTTTTATTTAATTTAGAGTTTTCTAAGTAAAATGAACAGAAATTACAATTATTGTTATGTTTGGAGTCGTTGAAATTAAAATTACACATAGAAAAAAGTTGACTAAAATCGAGTTTTAATAAAGAAATCAGGGTGGCCAATATACCCATACTACAACATTAAAACAGGAAACTGTCACTTGACTTCCACTAAAACTTCATTCAATATTGCTCAGGAATCAAGATAATAAGCTTGTAAACAACGAACTCTCAAATAGTTCCACTTCATGAGCATGTGACGGAAGCAGCTGTGAGCGAGCGTGTCGCATCTGTTCGAGCTATACCGTACTATTCTATGATGCACAATATGATGCACTTTTGGTTATAAAAAAATCCAATTAAATCGTTAAATATTACTTAGAACATTTTATTATATTAGCTACTCATAAAATTTTATTTTCGATACAGACAACATCTATAGCCTTTAGGATTTTACTAACAATTAACATGGTTATGGTTCGCAATTTAATTTGAAAAGGAGAGAGAAAAAAATAGTCCCGCTGAGTTTCTTTCACCAGTTCTTCTCAGGTCAGAGGTTTCTTCTTTCCGAACTGGTGGTAGACTCATGATGTTCAGTAAGAAATTGTAACAATTTTTATGCTGAATAAAATAATTTGATTTGATTGATTTGGTTACCGTAGTATAAATATACGTGGTATCACATTTTGATAGGTTTGAAAATATCTTTGTAAATTGTATCTGTTTGAAACCAGCGACTCACTCTCGTTTTCTAATGGTGCGTTTGCAGTTGCCTAGTTTCAAGTTTGTATGTAATGTCTTACCAGTCATAGTCTATTTGTGAACTAAATTTCATCTTAATCAGTCCAGCCGTTTCAGCGTGAAGAACAAATATACACACATAAAACTATGTATTTATACTATGCACACATAAAACTAGCCCGTCACATAATACTCAGGATTTCTTTAAATTTTATTTCGCAAAGTATTGCAGTCGTATTTAACGTTGTATAAAATGACAATAGGCAATATTTACTTAATTTTGCAAAGACAGTAATTCGCACATTAATTGTTTTTGAACGCATCGTTATATTTTCTGAAACGTTTCAATTAAACTCGGTCACGGACGGACAGTCTGTTGTCCATTGCTAAACAATATAAAAAAAATCAACTGCAATAACCCAGAATTTAAAATTCTGTTTTTGCCTGAGACATATACTTATACATATTACTTATTGCATTTTTTTGCATCATTATTATGAAACGCGCGAATCTCTGAAAGAATTGGTTTGAATTCAATAATTATTTTAATTTTGTTATAGCCTATTAATCGAGGAAGACCATAGGCCAATAGAACATCACATAGTATAATAAATAATATGTAAAATCTAAGAATTTGTTTTCCGGCCTTTAGAATGCGGATGGAATCGCGGGAATAGCTAGTAACAAATAAAATACTAGTGTAGATCTTCCATGATCTTAACATGAATGCCACAAAAGCTATTGAAACAAGATAAATTTAATACTTTGCATCGTATTAGGTTCGTCTGCCATTCCAACGGTTTCTCAATGACTAACTTGATGAATCTAAGGGTTTCATTACATATGTGGCAATTGCAATTTTATTTCATAGTACTTAAGTTCATATTCGCATGCACGTTTGCAATACCTGACGTCGAGCGAAACGAAGCGGATCAGAGTAAGAACTATATAAATATATTTGTTGTTCTTCTCTGATGTAATTTTATTAAAATAAGTAATGAAGTCTATATTGATCTAGTGATTATAAAGTTAATTCCACTGAAATGTTTTATACTTGGCCAATTTTAAAAAGAAGAAGGTTCTAATTCCCTTTAAATTTTCGCTTTGTATGTATTGTTTTATTTATTTACTAAAAATGTCATAAAATAATCATATAGGTTTTGAATATTTAGCAATGATTTTGCTAGTCGCTTCGTTAACCCGGCGAGAATGCGGTGAAAATAAATACATGGAAGTTGCGGAGGGTCTCTATGACCCTGTATTTCAATTGCACTGTTTTCGAAATTGTTTGATTTTTTTGTGACTTGTGACATAATAATGAAAGAAAATAGACATTTCTTTTACGATGTAAATAAAAATAATCATCCATATTGGTACAAAAATTTGTAATTATTCTCACTTTTATAATACTTAAAAATTAAACAAGTTTTTTCAACACTGCATAATAAAACGACGTAACATAAAATAGAAGTAAAGAAACAAAAAAACTAAGATAATTTGGTAATCAACAATAAGATCAATCAGTATCACATGAAATAAAAAAAAAGTTATAGTTAAGTTAATATTATTGTCAGTTTTTGCAGCACATTCTTGGCAAAAAGAAACTGTGTGTTCTGGACAAATCCTTTAAACTCCCATCGCAGGCGACGGCCGACTGGATAGAGGCATGCGGGGTGCGTGGTGGTCTATTAGTGACAGCTACTGAGACGTTCGACATCGTGCGCCCGCGCGAAATATAAAATCTAGCCGATTTAAATTTGTAAGGGTCAAATTGACCACTCCACATCCTCGCCGGGTTAATAGGTAAATAACACTTTCATATATAATAATATAATGTTTTTATTAGTGTTAGTTATATAATATCTGCGTGGCGAATTTAAAAGAGCTCTGTTTCGTCGCTGTAGAATAAAAACCTCGTAGGTATGTCAAAAATGCATGATATTTTTTTTGTAAAAATCAAATGAAAATAACGTATTTCATATTACGGCGAAACCGTAAACTCAATACATGACTACTAGTGCCATATTTGGGTTAAAACGAAAACCTCTTGTTTGAAAAACATAGACAAAATGAAGCATTTTTTTCGTTTCCTGTAAAGTTTGTTTTATTTTTATTTCTGGACATACGAGGTTTTCATTCTACAGCGTCGGTTTAGATTTTAAGCGAAATATATGCACAACCGCCTCATGTCAAACTTGAAATACTCGTACAGCGAATTTCAGCTATCATCAAAAATCATTATCTTCATGAGTATTCATCTTCTCTTGTTAACATGTATTTAGAAAGGTATTAATTTTTTGTTCTAAGTATGTATATATTTTTGGGAACAACTTCTTTAAACACACATTATTCCTTGATAACCCCTATAAATACCTAGAATATAATTAATTGGGGTTTTTTGTATGTTTTTATAAACGACCCTATAAGTATAACCCTAAGCTCTAACTTACAAATGAACCTATCTTTTCGGATTTTTCGTTAAGGGAATCAAAAATTCAAATAAATGCACATGACAAAATCCGCATTCAAATACAATTAAAAGTACAGAAGTAATTCAATAGTAATAATATGTATATATTAATTACATAAGTGCCAAATAAATAAAGTTTAAAGAATAATAAGTAGAAATACATACAATGTCTCTAAATAAATAGCATTTTCGTAATCTGAATAGTATAGCGCTTAGTGCTTACATACATTTGTACTACGTACGTATAAATAAATTCCGTTTCGCTTTATAATCAACAATAACGAAGTAAACTAACCACTTCCTAATATCAATACAAAAACGTTGTTTTGCGTTTTCGTAATCTTTATGTATTACACTATAATGTATCATTAATATGTGAATGAAAATTTGTTGTATTTTATAATAATTTGATAATAGGATAAGGTTGAATATAAACCGCAGTAATATTTACAAATATTATACTTAATCCATACAAAATAAATTTCTAACTGAGTTGATTCCGGATATAATGCAAACTTATTATAGATACAAAGACCGAATCTATAGTTTTTTAAATTAAAATTTAAAAAACTTAAAACGTAACTAGGGAACGAACTCGAGCGGAACGAGGGTGAATCGCTAGTTTAAAGTTTTATATAAACTTGCTTTATCATACTTAATTGTACATGTAATAATTACTATACAAGTTATATATACATATAAGAAAAAACAATGTAACATTTCAAAACGTCATTTTGGCTGTGACGTCATAGATAGCAGGTTCGATATTGCTATATGGCAATATCTTTCTCATTAATACGTTTATTTGTTTTCATAAAAATATCAAGGTGTGGCAGGTAAGCGACCGCCATACAATATGATCGTAACAACAGCCGGAAACTGCGTCGATGCACTACGTGCCTTGCACTCATACGAACTACTAAGCAAGGTACCCTTTTAGGGTTCTGAACCCAAAAAGGCGTTTAGATCCCTAATATTTAAATTAACTATTTTTGCAAAATTTTCAGGAGTGCTCTTTTACAGAAGTATATAAATATAGTGAATTAAATATAATAAATAATTTAACATTTCATTTCTAAGCCAAGCCCCTAAGTCAATGCTAAAACCCTATATCATATGGTAGATAAAATCCCCACGGAGGTTAAATATTTAAACCTCCTTTTAATCAAGTTGGTTATAATTCTTTACATTTTAGTAACTTTATTTCATTTAACATCGTAGTTGTTTAAAAATACTGCAAAACCTTGAACTGAATTCCTGAGACTGTTTCATCGATTTTTTTTGTGCTGATTATTCCCTTCAAATTTAATGATTCGAATGGTTAAGTCAATTGCAAATTGTGAATTATTCGATTGCTTATAAAGTCATATTTTTGTAAGAGACTAGTTTACTAGAATTTTTGTTATCTACATTTAGCATCAGTTCTACGGCATCCTGCCAGATAACTATATTTGAAAGCTGTAAAAAACATTAAATTTCTCTCACACTTGTAACATTGTAACTAAATCATTAAAGTATACATTATAATAGTTTGAACAACCCTTTATTAGAATGAGACGAAAAGTTAAGCTGGGCTTTTGGGACAATCATTTTAGACATGGATCTATACATATAAATAAAATTGAAGTGTCTGTTTTTAATTTCTAATTAACAGTTTTTCACTAAATGAATATGAAATTATATACGGCACTAACATCAATATATTTTAAAATTTTTGTCTGTCTGTTTGTTCCGGCTAATCTCTGAAAAGTTAAGCTGGGCTTTTGGGACAATCATTTTAGACATGGATCTATACATATAAATAAAATTGAAGTGTCTGTTTTTAATTTCTAATTAACAGTTTTTCACTAAATGAATATGAAATTATATACGGCACTAACATCAATATATTTTAAAATTTTTGTCTGTCTGTTTGTTCCGGCTAATCTCTGAAACGGCTGGACAGATTTTGACGGGACTTTCACTCGCAGTTAGGTAACGTTATAAGGAGTAAGTTAGGCTACTTTTATTTAAGTAATTTTATTTATTTTAACTAGCGGAACCCGCGGCTTCACTCGCGCATCCAAGGACGAACTCGAGCGCTAGTTTATAATATTATTATGATATAACCTCATATAATACATATGTATAAGCTTTTTTAGCTTAAAAAAATCTTGCTCTATTATATGAAAATACTATTTTTCACTTTAGTGAACAAAAAGTCTCTAGAAACGCTGTTTTTCTACCAAGACTAATAGAACGTCCGTGACGTCGTTATTCACTTAACCTGAATGACGCATTATATCGATTTTATTCGCTATCATTACTCTCTTTAATCGAATCGATCAATAAGACCGCCCGACTTTGTATGGTTGCCTGAAAATATTGCTTTTCATATGTACCTACCTACATTTGACTAGACTACATTTCTGGAAATATGTAGCATATAGCATGTAACATCTTATATATAAAATTCTCGTGTCACAATTTTCGTTCCCATACTCCGAAACGGCTTGACCGATTCTCATGAAATTTTGTGAGCATATTAAGTAGGTCTGAGAATCGGCCAACATCTATTTTTCATCCCCCTAAATGTTAAGGGTAGTCCACCCATAAATTTTATTCTTTATTTTTTAGACTTTTTTTTCCTACAGATCAACCCAATGAGGTTGATTAGCAATTAAAAAAATGAACGCGGGCGAAGCCGCGGGTACAGCTAGTATACATATAATATTATTGTTAGTCAAATCTGTACATTACATTAAATTTTATTGAAAATCTTATTGATGTATCAATACAAATGCCGTTATCTCAGAGTCAATATATAGAGACTTTTTACTATGGGAAAATATACTAATAATCTCAGAAATGTATAGCTAAACTAAACTATTTTACTTTTATTGTAAACACAAAACTTGATTTTATCGTACAAGGGCACCTGAGTGAAGCAAAATATCGATTATATTGCTCCGCTTCATATCGATTTTTAAATGACTGCCCACAAGGTCAATTCTAGACTATAATACATTTTTTATATAAAATACGTGGTCGTGAACATCAGTAGTCAGCAAAGAGAATTTTATGAATAAGGACTTCTGTATCTTTATTCACTATTTCATAACCTCCCTCCACTAGCATGTACAATGTTAAATGAAATCAATAAAAAATACTTATTTTACGTAGCAAAGCGAAGTCCTACAGCATTTAAATACTGAAAAATTTTCTAAAATTTGTTCAGAAGACGACGTTAGTATAGGATTACTAAGGTAATAATTATTTATATTACAGGTATCAATTAAACAAATATTACTACTTTATAATAGTGTAAAATTAACTGTACATACAAAAATGAGCCAGCCACCACCTCCGCTGCATTAAATAATCAAAATATCCAATCAATCAAATGTATTTACCTGGAAGAAAGAAAAAAAACATAATTAATGAAAATGCATAATGTAAAATAATATACATTGTGATCACCAATAATATGCTCTCAGCTCTGTACTCAAAATCTTATAAAGTATAAGTTTTAATTTTAAATAATGATTCAAAACGCAATGAGGAAGTACTTTGAACCTTTACGGAGATTAATTTTAAATCTAAAATCATCGTTTGTATTTCATTAAAACAATGAATAGAACAATGCTTGACCAATCTTTTATCGACCATAATTGACCTTGGCAACGTTTTTTTATCGATATATTCCGCTATCTATCGGTTTTACCTAACTTTTTAGAAAACGATACCAATGCTACACGGTTTCATTGAAAACCACACCACCATAAAATAATACCTTAATAATCTATCATGTTGTATATGTTGTATATTTTCCTTCATTGAATTAAATATTTAAATCGATTAAATAAAAAAGAAAACAATAATATTCGAGCGCCTTACAGTATAAAACGAAAATTAGCGCTTCAATGAATAACGCATACCTATAATTTCACGCTCAATGCCCGCTGAGGGACCAAAACAGATGCTCTGGGGAAAACAATCATCAATTGTAATAAAGAAAATGAAAGTTATACAGTATTTTTGCTAAAAAGGAAAGATGAGTAAGCGTAATTCCTTGTTCTTTTTGTTTGAAAATTGCTTAATTTTGGTTAAGTGAATAATTAAGAACCCGTGTTGGATAAACTTTAGTTTAAGGTCATAATATATGGTTACTTTGCCTATATTGTAAGAAAAGCGCAGTAAACATTAAATTAAATAGCGTTTACCGTTATAAGTACATACTACTTAAAATACTACATTTAAAGTGGATTATTAGTAGAGTAGAAACGATACTTACGCCCAACAATCAGTACAAACGTGAATAAATTAGTTAAATTAATGTATGAATACTAATGATAGTTACAGTTAACTGTAATCGCGTTAATTTAATGAATATGCAGGTAACAATGAAATTAAGATATCAAGTTAACACTGCGTACTCATTATTTATTATGTAAACGTTGAAAATCTAACTGCACTTGGCGGTGCACTACCGTGCCCGTTGACGTTTTTCATTTGTAAATAAAGTTTAACTAAATTTCGATATTATTTACATTATATTCGTTAGTATAAGACACAAATATGTGTAGAAATGATATCTATTTTCGTAATTAAATTAGAAAAAATCTTAAATATACATCCATTCAATAAGAAACAGAAACAAAAATTAACCATTTGCGATTTGTAAGACAAAGAATTCTCGCAGTTCCTCATAAATAACGAAGGTTAACACTAACGTTTTTAGGTAGATTTTTGTAACTGGTATGAAAGTATAATTTTAGAAGTAGATGTTTTGTTTGCTGTTTTAGGGAAAGTCAAAAGTGCCATGGGGTGCTTATTATCGAGTAGATTTCGAATAGATTAAATCGTGTAAAATCGTCTTGGCCTCTTAGAATAGTTTATACGTAAATGCTAACAATTACTTTATTTATTAGAACATCTATTTTATTATTTACTTTCCCTTAAATACAGACTACACTGGCAGATGTTATCTAAAACGCGCTACAAAACATTACAAAGTTGTTAACTCTTATCTCTGACATCCATAGGTTGTCTGGAACAGATCTCTTCACGAGATAAATTCATGTCTCTCTATTTATATATAATTTTATTAATCACTAGCGACCCACCCTCGCTTCGCTCTGGTTCGTCCCTAGGTTAGTTTCAATGGTTAGTGATTGCCATACAAAATAAACAGTCCGGCGGACTTTTTGTACTTTCTCTATTTTTTATACTTAAACTACAGCTGACGCACCCCCTGGAAAACAAATTTTAGGGAAATTAATAAAGGAATACGCTCCTAATATAGTAGTCTGCTAAGTTCCACACCTAAGGGTGGAATATTTATTTTAAAGTGGGTATACTATAAAAATGTATTATATTAAAAAAAAACTTGCTAGGTTTCCTCACGATGTTTTTCTTTTATATATTATACTATAATTATTAAAAACCAGAAATGTAATGTTAATTCATGCCACAAACTATATAATTCAATATGAAATTTAAAGCTAAGCTGTACTAGTAAAATATTGATATAGAATTATAAATGCGTATTTTATTAATTTAATAATATATTAGCAACTCGTTATATTAAGTTAAGAGTAAGGCCGTTTGGAGGAAAGGTTACGACTTGAACATGTTCAAGATTCTTAAGATATATGTGATGCATATTGATATAATTTAATTATAAACTATAATATTTTTGTTTGTCCATCTCTGTTTTTGTTGAAGGGTTGATAATAGAATTATTTTAGTATAGGTAATTAACAATCTCATATGTTTAATTATTAATTACTAGCTGACCCGTGCCCACTTCGTTGGGCATAATGTTAATAATCCTTTTTTAGTACAGAGTGTTTAAATAATTTAAATTATTTTATTAATAATATTAAAAATTAAATTATCTTTACTAATATTAAAAAAACTACTTTTTGTAACTTAAATATAAAAGACGTCGCTGAAACTAGCCAACAAAACTAGCATATCAATCATAAAAGTAATAAAATTTTTTTTTGCAGACCGTACCAAATTAATTTTTGTTTCTTATGGTTTTACTAGATTTAATTTAAATTTAAATGCCATTTTAAGATAAATTCTGTGTTTAAGTATTTTTTTTAAACATTTTACCACTTATTTTTATTTCTTTACTTTAAAAAAAGATAGTTATACTTCGTATTTGAATTCAAACCTCATACTCAATATCTCTGGCCCGCGTCGATTTAGGGACTTGAAATTAACTAGGGATCTTTGAAAGACATCAAGGAATCCAGAAAAATAATCAAAACGCCAGCGACGCCATATTTTATATAAAATTTCTCACTTCAAAAAAAATAGTTTTTCTTCGTATATGACTTCGATTCTGGTACTCCATAGCTCTTGCCCGCGTCGACTCAGGGACTTGAAATTGACTAGGGATCACCAACACATGTAAAGGAACCCAGGGAAATCGTCAAAACCCCAGCGACGCCATATTTTATAAAACATTTCTCACTTTAAAGAAGATAGTTTTTCTTCGTATTTGACTTCGATCCTGGTACTCCATAGCTCTTGCCCGCGTCAACTCAGGAACTTTAAATTGACTAGGGATCTTTAGCAACATATCACGGAATCCATATAAATAATCAAAACGCCAGCGACGCCATAAATAATATAAAATTACGAAATTTTAAAAAGATAGATTTTTCGTATTTGACTTCGATCCTGGTACTCCATAGCTCTTGCCCGCGTCGCCTTAGGGACTTGAAATTGACTCTTGATCTTGAGCAACATATTAGGGAATCCATATAAATCATCAAAACGCCAGCGACGCAATATTTTATATAATATTTCTCACTTTGAAAAAGATAGTTTTTTCGTATGTGACTTAACGATCCTGGTACTCCATAGCTCTAGCCCGCGTGGACTCAGGGACTTGAAATTGACTAGGGATCACCAACACATGTAAAGGAACCCAGAGAAATCGTCAAAACCCCAGCGACGCCATATTTTATATAACATTTCTCACTTTAAAGAAGATAGTTTTTCTTCGTATATGACTTTGATCCTGGTACTCCATAGCTCTTGCCCGCGTCGCCTTAGGGACTTGAAATTGACTCTTGATCTTGAGCAACATATTAGGGAATCCATATAAATCATCAAAACGCCAGCGACGCAATATTTTATATAATATTTCTCACTTTGAAAAAGATAGTTTTTTCGTATGTGACTTAACGATCCTGGTACTCCATAGCTCTAGCCCGCGTGGACTCAGGGACTTGAAATTGACTAGGGATCACCAACACATGTAAAGGAACCCAGAGAAATCGTCAAAACCCCAGCGACGCCATATTTTATATAACATTTCTCACTTTAAAGAAGATAGTTTTTCTTCGTATATGACTTTGATCCTGGTACTCCATAGCTCTTGCCCGCGTCGCCTTAGGGACTTGAAATTGACTCTGGATCTTGAGAAACATATCAGGGAATCCATATAAATCATCAAAACGCCAGCGACGCAATATTTTATATAATATTTCTCACTTTGAAAAAGATAGTTTTTTCGTATGTGACTTAACGATCCTGGTACTCCATAGCTCTAGCCCGCGTGGACTCAGGGACTTGAAATTGACTAGGGATCACCAACACATGTAAAGGAACCCAGAGAAATCGTCAAAACCCCAGCGACGCCATATTTTATATAACATTTCTCACTTTAAAGAAGATAGTTTTTCTTCGTATATGACTTCGATTCTGGTACTCCATAGCTCTTGCCCGCGTCGACTCAGGGACTTGAAATTGACTAGGGATCACCAACACATGTAAAGGAACCCAGGGAAATCGTCAAAACCCCAGCGACGCCATATTTTATAAAACATTTCTCACTTTAAAGAAGATAGTTTTTCTTCGTATTTGACTTCGATCCTGGTACTCCATAGCTCTTGCCCACGTCAACTCAGGAACTTTAAATTGACTAGGGATCTTTAGCAACATATCACGGAATCCATATAAATAATCAAAACGCCAGCGACGCCATAAATAATATAAAATTACGAAATTTTAAAAAGATAGATTTTTCGTATTTGACTTCGATCCTGGTACTCCATAGCTCTTGCCCGCGTCGCCTTAGGGACTTGAAATTGACTCTTGATCTTGAGCAACATATTAGGGAATCCATATAAATCATCAAAACGCCAGCGACGCAATATTTTATATAATATTTCTCACTTTGAAAAAGATAGTTTTTTCGTATGTGACTTAACGATCCTGGTACTCCATAGCTCTAGCCCGCGTGGACTCAGGGACTTGAAATTGACTAGGGATCACCAACACATGTAAAGGAACCCAGAGAAATCGTCAAAACCCCAGCGACGCCATATTTTATATAACATTTCTCACTTTAAAGAAGATAGTTTTTCTTCGTATATGACTTCGATTCTGGTACTCCATAGCTCTTGCCCGCGTCGACTCAGGGACTTGAAATTGACTAGGGATCACCAACACATGTAAAGGAACCCAGGGAAATCGTCAAAACCCCAGCGACGCCATATTTTATAAAACATTTCTCACTTTAAAGAAGATAGTTTTTCTTCGTATTTGACTTCGATCCTGGTACTCCATAGCTCTTGCCCGCGTCAACTCAGGAACTTTAAATTGACTAGGGATCTTTAGCAACATATCACGGAATCCATATAAATAATCAAAACGCCAGCGACGCCATAAATAATATAAAATTACGAAATTTTAAAAAGATAGATTTTTCGTATTTGACTTCGATCCTGGTACTCCATAGCTCTTGCCCGCGTCGCCTTAGGGACTTGAAATTGACTCTTGATCTTGAGCAACATATTAGGGAATCCATATAAATCATCAAAACGCCAGCGACGCAATATTTTATATAATATTTCTCACTTTGAAAAAGATAGTTTTTTCGTATGTGACTTAACGATCCTGGTACTCCATAGCTCTAGCCCGCGTGGACTCAGGGACTTGAAATTGACTAGGGATCACCAACACATGTAAAGGAACCCAGAGAAATCGTCAAAACCCCAGCGACGCCATATTTTATATAACATTTCTCACTTTAAAGAAGATAGTTTTTCTTCGTATATGACTTTGATCCTGGTACTCCATAGCTCTTGCCCGCGTCGCCTTAGGGACTTGAAATCGACTACGGATCTTGAGCAACATATCAGGGAATGCATATAAATCATCAAAACGCCAGCGACGCCGTAAATTATATAAAATTATGAAATTTTAAAAATATAGTTTTTTCGTATTTGACTTCGATCCTGGTAATCCATAGCTCTAGCCCGCGTAGACTCAGGGACTTGAAATTGACTAGGGATCACCAGCACATGTCAAGAAACCCTTAGAAATCGTCAAAACCCCAGCGACGCCATAAATTATATAAAATTACGAAATTTTAAAAAGATAGATTTTTTCGTATTTGACTTCGATCCTGGTACTCCATAGCTCTAGCCCGCGTCGACTCAGGGACTTGAAATTGACTAGAGATCACCAGCACATGTCAAGGAACCCTTAGAAATCATCAAAACGCCAGCGACGCCATATTCTATATAACATTTCTTACTTTAAAAAAGATAGTTTTTCTTCGTATATGACTTCGATCCTGGTACTCCATAGCTCTTGCCCGCGTCGCCTTAGGGACTTGAAATTGACTCTGGATCTTGAGAAACATATCAGGGAATCCATATAAATTATCAAAACGCCAGCGACGCCATATTTTATATAATATTTCTCACTTTAAAAAGAGATAGTTTTTCTTCGTATATGACTTCTATCCTGGTACTCCATAGCTCTTGCCCGCGTCGCCTTAGGGACTTGAAATTGACTCTTGATCTTGAGCAACATATCAGGGAATCCATATAAATCATCAAAACGCCAGCGACGCAATATTTTATATAATATTTCTCACTTTGAAAAAGATAGTTTTTTCGTATGTGACTTAACGATCCTGGTACTCCATAGCTCTAGCCCGCGTGGACTCAGGGACTTGAAATTGACTAGGGATCACCAACACATGTAAAGGAACCCAGAGAAATCGTCAAAACCCCAGCGACGCCATATTTTATATAACATTTCTCACTTTAAAGAAGATAGTTTTTCTTCGTATATGACTTTGATCCTGGTACTCCATAGCTCTTGCCCGCGTCGCCTTAGGGACTTGAAATTGACTCTTGATCTTGAGCAACATATTAGGGAATCCATATAAATCATCAAAACGCCAGCGACGCAATATTTTATATAATATTTCTATCTTTGAAAAAGATAATTTTTTCGTATGTGACTTAACGATCCTGGTACTCCATAGCTCTAGCCCGCGTGGACTCAGGGACTTGAAATTGACTAGGGATCACCAACACATGTAAAGGAACCCAGAGAAATCGTCAAAACCCCAGCGACGCCATATTTTATATAACATTTCTCACTTTAAAGAAGATAGTTTTTCTTCGTATATGACTTCGATCCTGGTACTCCATAGCTCTTGCCCGCGTCGCCTTAGGGACTTGAAATTGACTCTTGATCTTGAGCAACATATTAGGGAATCCATATAAATCATCAAAACGCCAGCGACGCAATATTTTATATAATATTTCTCACTTTGAAAAAGATAGTTTTTTCGTATGTGACTTAACGATCCTGGTACTCCATAGCTCTAGCCCGCGTGGACTCAGGGACTTGAAATTGACTAGGGATCACCAACACATGTAAAGGAACCCAGAGAAATCGTCAAAACCCCAGCGACGCCATATTTTATATAACATTTCTCACTTTAAAGAAGATAGTTTTTCTTCGTATATGACTTCGATTCTGGTACTCCATAGCTCTTGCCCGCGTCGACTCAGGGACTTGAAATTGACTAGGGATCACCAACACATGTAAAGGAACCCAGGGAAATCGTCAAAACCCCAGCGACGCCATATTTTATAAAACATTTCTCACTTTAAAGAAGATAGTTTTTCTTCGTATATGACTTCGATCCTGGTACTCCATAGCTCTTGCCCGCGTCAACTCAGGAACTTTAAATTGACTAGGGATCTTTAGCAACATATCACGGAATCCATATAAATAATCAAAACGCCAGCGACGCCATAAATAATATAAAATTACGAAATTTTAAAAAGATAGATTTTTCGTATTTGACTTCGATCCTGGTACTCCATAGCTCTTGCCCGCGTCGCCTTAGGGACTTGAAATTGACTCTTGATCTTGAGCAACATATTAGGGAATCCATATAAATCATCAAAACGCCAGCGACGCAATATTTTATATAATATTTCTCACTTTGAAAAAGATAGTTTTTTCGTATGTGACTTAACGATCCTGGTACTCCATAGCTCTAGCCCGCGTGGACTCAGGGACTTGAAATTGACTAGGGATCACCAACACATGTAAAGGAACCCAGAGAAATCGTCAAAACCCCAGCGACGCCATATTTTATATAACATTTCTCACTTTAAAGAAGATAGTTTTTCTTCGTATATGACTTTGATCCTGGTACTCCATAGCTCTTGCCCGCGTCGCCTTAGGGACTTGAAATCGACTACGGATCTTGAGCAACATATCAGGGAATGCATATAAATCATCAAAACGCCAGCGACGCCGTAAATTATATAAAATTATGAAATTTTAAAAATATAGTTTTTTCGTATTTGACTTCGATCCTGGTAATCCATAGCTCTAGCCCGCGTAGACTCAGGGACTTGAAATTGACTAGGGATCACCAGCACATGTCAAGAAACCCTTAGAAATCATCAAAACGCCAGCGACGCCATAAATTATATAAAATTACGAAATTTTAAAAAGATAGATTTTTTCGTATTTGACTTCGATCCTGGTACTCCATAGCTCTAGCCCGCGTCGACTCAGGGACTTGAAATTGACTAGAGATCACCAGCACATGTCAAGGAACCCTTAGAAATCATCAAAACGCCAGCGACGCCATATTCTATATAACATTTCTTACTTTAAAAAAGATAGTTTTTCTTCGTATATGACTTCGATCCTGGTACTCCATAGCTCTTGCCCGCGTCGCCTTAGGGACTTGAAATTGACTCTGGATCTTGAGAAACATATCAGGGAATCCATATAAATTATCAAAACGCCAGCGACGCCATATTTTATATAATATTTCTCACTTTAAAAAGAGATAGTTTTTCTTCGTATATGACTTCTATCCTGGTACTCCATAGCTCTTGCCCGCGTCGCCTTAGGGACTTGAAATTGACTCTGGATCTTGAGAAACATATCAGGGAATCCATATAAATCATCAAAACGCCAGCGACGCAATATTTTATATAATATTTCTCACTTTGAAAAAGATAGTTTTTTCGTATGTGACTTAACGATCCTGGTACTCCATAGCTCTAGCCCGCGTGGACTCAGGGACTTGAAATTGACTAGGGATCACCAACACATGTAAAGGAACCCAGAGAAATCGTCAAAACCCCAGCGACGCCATATTTTATATAACATTTCTCACTTTAAAGAAGATAGTTTTTCTTCGTATATGACTTTGATCCTGGTACTCCATAGCTCTTGCCCGCGTCGCCTTAGGGACTTGAAATTGACTCTTGATCTTGAGCAACATATTAGGGAATCCATATAAATCATCAAAACGCCAGCGACGCAATATTTTATATAATATTTCTATCTTTGAAAAAGATAATTTTTTCGTATGTGACTTAACGATCCTGGTACTCCATAGCTCTAGCCCGCGTGGACTCAGGGACTTGAAATTGACTAGGGATCACCAACACATGTAAAGGAACCCAGAGAAATCGTCAAAACCCCAGCGACGCCATATTTTATATAACATTTCTCACTTTAAAGAAGATAGTTTTTCTTCGTATATGACTTTGATCCTGGTACTCCATAGCTCTTGCCCCCGTCGCCTTCGGGACTTGAAATTGACTCTGGATCTTGAGAAACATATCAGGGAATCCATATAAATAATCAAAACGCCAGCGACGCCATATTTTATATAACATTTCTCACTTTAAAGAAGATAGTTTTTCTTCGTATATGACTTTGATCCTGGTACTCCATAGCTCTTGCCCGCGTCGCCTTAGGGACTTGAAATTGACTCTTGATCTTGAGCAACATATTAGGGAATCCATATAAATCATCAAAACGCCAGCGACGCAATATTTTATATAATATTTCTCACTTTGAAAAAGATAGTTTTTTCGTATGTGACTTAACGATCCTGGTACTCCATAGCTCTAGCCCGCGTGGACTCAGGGACTTGAAATTGACTAGGGATCACCAACACATGTAAAGGAACCCAGAGAAATCGTCAAAACCCCAGCGACGCCATATTTTATATAACATTTCTCACTTTAAAGAAGATAGTTTTTCTTCGTATATGACTTTGATCCTGGTACTCCATAGCTCTTGCCCGCGTCGCCTTAGGGACTTGAAATTGACTCTTGATCTTGAGCAACATATTAGGGAATCCATATAAATCATCAAAACGCTAGCGACGCAATATTTTATATAATATTTCTCACTTTGAAAAAGATAGTTTTTTCGTATGTGACTTAACGATCCTGGTACTCCATAGCTCTAGCCCGCGTGGACTCAGGGACTTGAAATTGACTAGGGATCACCAACACATGTAAAGGAACCCAGAGAAATCGTCAAAACCCCAGCGACGCCATATTTTATATAACATTTCTCACTTTAAAGAAGATAGTTTTTCTTCGTATATGACTTTGATCCTGGTACTCCATAGCTCTTGCCCGCGTCGCCTTAGGGACTTGAAATTGACTACGGATCTTGAGCAACATATCAGGGAATGCATATAAATCATCAAAACGCCAGCGACGCCGTAAATTATATAAAATTATGAAATTTTAAAAATATAGTTTTTTCGTATTTGACTTCGATCCTGGTAATCCATAGCTCTAGCCCGCGTAGACTCAGGGACTTGAAATTGACTAGGGATCACCAGCACATGTCAAGAAACCCTTAGAAATCATCAAAACGCCAGCGACGCCATATTCTATACAACATTTCTCACTTTAAAAAAGATAGTTTTTCTTCGTATATGACTTCGATCCTGGTACTCCATAGCTCTTGCCCGCGTCGCGTTAGGGACTTTAAATTGACTCTGGATCTTTAGCAACATATCATGGAATCTATATAAATCATCAAAACGCCAGCGACGCAATATTTTATATAATATTACTCACTTTGAAAAAGATAGTTTTTTCGTATGTGACTTAACGATCCTGGTACTCCATAGCTCTAGCCCGCGTGGACTCAGGGACTTGAAATTGACTAGGGATCACCAGCACACGTCAAAAAACCCTTAGAAATCATCAAAACGCCAGCGATGCCATATTCTATATAACATTTCTCACTTTAAAAAAAGATAGTTTTTCTTCGTATATGACTTCTATCCTGGTACTCCATAGCTCTTGCCCGCGTCGCGTTAGGGACTTTAAATTGACTCTGGATCTTTAGCAACATATCATGGAATCTATATAAATCATCAAAACGCCAGCGACGCAATATTTTATATAATATTTCTCACTTTGAAAAAGATAGTTTTTTCGTATGTGACTTAACGATCCTGGTACTCCATAGCTCTAGCCCGCGTGGACTCAGGGACTTGAAATTGACTAGGGATCACCAGCACACGTCAAAAAACCCTTAGAAATCATCAAAACGCCAGCGACGCCATATTCTATATAACATTTCTCACTTTAAAAAAGATAGTTTTTCTTCGTATATGACTTCTATCCTGGTACTCCATAGCTCTTGCCCGCGTCGCGTTAGGGACTTTAAATTGACTCTGGATCTTTAGCAACATATCAAGGAATCTATATAAATCATCAAAACGCCAGCGACGCCATATTTTATATAATATTTCTCACTTTAAAAAGAGATAGTTTTTATTCGTATGTGACTTAACGATCCTGGTACTCCATAGCTCTAGCCCGCGTCGACTCAGGGACTTGAAATTGACTAGGGATCACCAACACATGTAAAGGAACCCAGAGAAATCGTCAAAACCCCAGCGACGCCATATTTTATATAACATTTCTCACTTTAAAGAAGATAGTTTTTCTTCGTATTTGACTTCGATCCTGGTACTCCATAGCTCTAGCCCGCGTGGACTCAGGGACTTGAAATTGACTAGGGATAACCAGCACACGTCAATAAACTCTTAGAAATCATCAAAACGCCAGCGACGCCATAAATTATATAAAATTACGAAATTTTAAAAAGATAGATTTTTTCGTATTTGACTTCGATCCTGGTACTCCATAGCTCTAGCCCGCGTCGACTCAGGGACTTGAAATTGACTAGAGATCACCAGCACATGTCAAGGAACCCTTAGAAATCATCAAAACGCCAGCGACGCCATATTCTATATAACATTTCTCACTTTAAAGAAGATAGTTTTTCTTCGTATATGACTTCGATTCTGGTACTCCATAGCTCTTGCCCGCGTCGACTCAGGGACTTGAAATTGACTAGGGATCACCAACACATGTAAAGGAACCCAGGGAAATCGTCAAAACCCCAGCGACGCCATATTTTATAAAACATTTCTCACTTTAAAGAAGATAGTTTTTCTTCGTATTTGACTTCGATCCTGGTACTCCATAGCTCTTGCCCGCGTCAACTCAGGAACTTTAAATTGACTAGGGATCTTTAGCAACATATCACGGAATCCATATAAATAATCAAAACGCCAGCGACGCCATAAATAATATAAAATTACGAAATTTTAAAAAGATAGATTTTTCGTATTTGACTTCGATCCTGGTACTCCATAGCTCTTGCCCGCGTCGCCTTAGGGACTTGAAATTGACTCTTGATCTCGAGCAACATATTAGGGAATCCATATAAATCATCAAAACGCCAGCGACGCAATATTTTATATAATATTTCTCACTTTGAAAAAGATAGTTTTTTCGTATGTGACTTAACGATCCTGGTACTCCATAGCTCTAGCCCGCGTGGACTCAGGGACTTGAAATTGACTAGGGATCACCAACACATGTAAAGGAACCCAGAGAAATCGTCAAAACCCCAGCGACGCCATATTTTATATAACATTTCTCACTTTAAAGAAGATAGTTTTTCTTCGTATATGACTTTGATCCTGGTACTCCATAGCTCTTGCCCGCGTCGCCTTAGGGACTTGAAATCGACTACGGATCTTGAGCAACATATCAGGGAATGCATATAAATCATCAAAACGCCAGCGACGCCGTAAATTATATAAAATTATGAAATTTTAAAAATATAGTTTTTTCGTATTTGACTTCGATCCTGGTAATCCATAGCTCTAGCCCGCGTAGACTCAGGGACTTGAAATTGACTAGGGATCACCAGCACATGTCAAGAAACCCTTAGAAATCATCAAAACGCCAGCGACGCCATAAATTATATAAAATTACGAAATTTTAAAAAGATAGATTTTTTCGTATTTGACTTCGATCCTGGTACTCCATAGCTCTAGCCCGCGTCGACTCAGGGACTTGAAATTGACTAGAGATCACCAGCACATGTCAAGGAACCCTTAGAAATCATCAAAACGCCAGCGACGCCATATTCTATATAACATTTCTTACTTTAAAAAAGATAGTTTTTCTTCGTCTATGACTTCGATCCTGGTACTCCATAGCTCTTGCCCGCGTCGCCTTAGGGACTTGAAATAGACTCTGGATCTTGAGAAACCTATCAGGGAATCCATATAAATCATCAAAACGCCAGCGACGCCATATTTTATATAATATTTCTCACTTTAAAAAGAGATAGTTTTTCTTCGTATATGACTTCTATCCTGGTACTCCATAGCTCTTGCCCGCGTCGCCTTAGGGACTTGAAATTGACTCTGGATCTTGAGAAACATATCAGGGAATCCATATAAATCATCAAAACGCCAGCGACGCAATATTTTATATAATATTTCTCACTTTGAAAAAGATAGTTTTTTCGTATGTGACTTAACGATCCTGGTACTCCATAGCTCTAGCCCGCGTGGACTCAGGGACTTGAAATTGACTAGGGATCACCAACACATGTAAAGGAACCCAGAGAAATCGTCAAAACCCCAGCGACGCCATATTTTATATAACATTTCTCACTTTAAAGAAGATAGTTTTTCTTCGTATATGACTTTGATCCTGGTACTCCATAGCTCTTGCCCGCGTCGCCTTAGGGACTTGAAATTGACTCTTGATCTTGAGCAACATATTAGGGAATCCATATAAATCATCAAAACGCCAGCGACGCAATATTTTATATAATATTTCTATCTTTGAAAAAGATAATTTTTTCGTATGTGACTTAACGATCCTGGTACTCCATAGCTCTAGCCCGCGTGGACTCAGGGACTTGAAATTGACTAGGGATCACCAACACATGTAAAGGAACCCAGAGAAATCGTCAAAACCCCAGCGACGCCATATTTTATATAACATTTCTCACTTTAAAGAAGATAGTTTTTCTTCGTATATGACTTTGATCCTGGTACTCCATAGCTCTTGCCCGCGTCGCCTTAGGGACTTGAAATTGACTCTTGATCTTGAGCAACATATTAGGGAATCCATATAAATCATCAAAACGCCAGCGACGCAATATTTTATATAATATTTCTCACTTTGAAAAAGATAGTTTTTTCGTATGTGACTTAACGATCCTGGTACTCCATAGCTCTAGCCCGCGTGGACTCAGGGACTTGAAATTGACTAGGGATCACCAACACATGTAAAGGAACCCAGAGAAATCGTCAAAACCCCAGCGACGCCATATTTTATATAACATTTCTCACTTTAAAGAAGATAGTTTTTCTTCGTATATGACTTCGATTCTGGTACTCCATAGCTCTTGCCCGCGTCGACTCAGGGACTTGAAATTGACTAGGGATCACCAACACATGTAAAGGAACCCAGGGAAATCGTCAAAACCCCAGCGACGCCATATTTTATAAAACATTTCTCACTTTAAAGAAGATAGTTTTTCTTCGTATTTGACTTCGATCCTGGTACTCCATAGCTCTTGCCCGCGTCAACTCAGGAACTTTAAATTGACTAGGGATCTTTAGCAACATATCACGGAATCCATATAAATAATCAAAACGCCAGCGACGCCATAAATAATATAAAATTACGAAATTTTAAAAAGATAGATTTTTCGTATTTGACTTCGATCCTGGTACTCCATAGCTCTTGCCCGCGTCGCCTTAGGGACTTGAAATTGACTCTTGATCTTGAGCAACATATTAGGGAATCCATATAAATCATCAAAACGCCAGCGACGCAATATTTTATATAATATTTCTCACTTTGAAAAAGATAGTTTTTTCGTATGTGACTTAACGATCCTGGTACTCCATAGCTCTAGCCCGCGTGGACTCAGGGACTTGAAATTGACTAGGGATCACCAACACATGTAAAGGAACCCAGAGAAATCGTCAAAACCCCAGCGACGCCATATTTTATATAACATTTCTCACTTTAAAGAAGATAGTTTTTCTTCGTATATGACTTTGATCCTGGTACTCCATAGCTCTTGCCCGCGTCGCCTTAGGGACTTGAAATCGACTACGGATCTTGAGCAACATATCAGGGAATGCATATAAATCATCAAAACGCCAGCGACGCCGTAAATTATATAAAATTATGAAATTTTAAAAATATAGTTTTTTCGTATTTGACTTCGATCCTGGTACTCCATAGCTCTAGCCCGCGTAGACTCAGGGACTTGAAATTGACTAGGGATCACCAGCACATGTCAAGAAACCCTTAGAAATCATCAAAACGCCAGCGACGCCATAAATTATATAAAATTACGAAATTTTAAAAAGATAGATTTTTTCGTATTTGACTTCGATCCTGGTACTCCATAGCTCTAGCCCGCGTCGACTCAGGGACTTGAAATTGACTAGAGATCACCAGCACATGTCAAGGAACCCTTAGAAATCATCAAAACGCCAGCGACGCCATATTCTATATAACATTTCTTACTTTAAAAAAGATAGTTTTTCTTCGTATATGACTTCGATCCTGGTACTCCATAGCTCTTGCCCGCGTCGCCTTAGGGACTTGAAATTGACTCTGGATCTTGAGAAACATATCAGGGAATCCATATAAATTATCAAAACGCCAGCGACGCCATATTTTATATAATATTTCTCACTTTAAAAAGAGATAGTTTTTCTTCGTATATGACTTCTATCCTGGTACTCCATAGCTCTTGCCCGCGTCGCCTTAGGGACTTGAAATTGACTCTGGATCTTGAGAAACATATCAGGGAATCCATATAAATCATCAAAACGCCAGCGACGCAATATTTTATATAATATTTCTCACTTTGAAAAAGATAGTTTTTTCGTATGTGACTTAACGATCCTGGTACTCCATAGCTCTAGCCCGCGTGGACTCAGGGACTTGAAATTGACTAGGGATCACCAACACATGTAAAGGAACCCAGAGAAATCGTCAAAACCCCAGCGACGCCATATTTTATATAACATTTCTCACTTTAAAGAAGATAGTTTTTCTTCGTATATGACTTTGATCCTGGTACTCCATAGCTCTTGCCCGCGTCGCCTTAGGGACTTGAAATTGACTCTTGATCTTGAGCAACATATTAGGGAATCCATATAAATCATCAAAACGCCAGCGACGCAATATTTTATATAATATTTCTATCTTTGAAAAAGATAATTTTTTCGTATGTGACTTAACGATCCTGGTACTCCATAGCTCTAGCCCGCGTGGACTCAGGGACTTGAAATTGACTAGGGATCACCAACACATGTAAAGGAACCCAGAGAAATCGTCAAAACCCCAGCGACGCCATATTTTATATAACATTTCTCACTTTAAAGAAGATAGTTTTTCTTCGTATATGACTTTGATCCTGGTACTCCATAGCTCTTGCCCGCGTCGCCTTAGGGACTTGAAATTGACTCTGGATCTTGAGAAACATATCAGGGAATCCATATAAATAATCAAAACGCCAGCGACGCCATATTTTATATAACATTTCTCACTTTAAAGAAGATAGTTTTTCTTCGTATATGACTTTGATCCTGGTACTCCATAGCTCTTGCCCGCGTCGCCTTAGGGACTTGAAATTGACTCTTGATCTTGAGCAACATATTAGGGAATCCATATAAATCATCAAAACGCCAGCGACGCAATATTTTATATAATATTTCTCACTTTGAAAAAGATAGTTTTTTCGTATGTGACTTAACGATCCTGGTACTCCATAGCTCTAGCCCGCGTGGACTCAGGGACTTGAAATTGACTAGGGATCACCAACACATGTAAAGGAACCCAGAGAAATCGTCAAAACCCCAGCGACGCCATATTTTATATAACATTTCTCACTTTAAAGAAGATAGTTTTTCTTCGTATATGACTTTGATCCTGGTACTCCATAGCTCTTGCCCGCGTCGCCTTAGGGACTTGAAATTGACTCTTGATCTTGAGCAACATATTAGGGAATCCATATAAATCATCAAAACGCTAGCGACGCAATATTTTATATAATATTTCTCACTTTGAAAAAGATAGTTTTTTCGTATGTGACTTAACGATCCTGGTACTCCATAGCTCTAGCCCGCGTGGACTCAGGGACTTGAAATTGACTAGGGATCACCAACACATGTAAAGGAACCCAGAGAAATCGTCAAAACCCCAGCGACGCCATATTTTATATAACATTTCTCACTTTAAAGAAGATAGTTTTTCTTCGTATATGACTTTGATCCTGGTACTCCATAGCTCTTGCCCGCGTCGCCTTAGGGACTTGAAATTGACTACGGATCTTGAGCAACATATCAGGGAATGCATATAAATCATCAAAACGCCAGCGACGCCGTAAATTATATAAAATTATGAAATTTTAAAAATATAGTTTTTTCGTATTTGACTTCGATCCTGGTAATCCATAGCTCTAGCCCGCGTAGACTCAGGGACTTGAAATTGACTAGGGATCACCAGCACATGTCAAGAAACCCTTAGAAATCATCAAAACGCCAGCGACGCCATAAATTATATAAAATTACGAAATTTTAAAAAGATAGATTTTTTCGTATTTGACTTCGATCCTGGTACTCCATAGCTCTAGCCCGCGTCGACTCAGGGACTTGAAATTGACTAGAGATCACCAGCACATGTCAAGGAACCCTTAGAAATCATCAAAACGCCAGCGACGCCATATTCTATATAACATTTCTTACTTTAAAAAAGATAGTTTTTCTTCGTATATGACTTCGATCCTGGTACTCCATAGCTCTTGCCCGCGTCGCCTTAGGGACTTGAAATTGACTCTGGATCTTGAGAAACATATCAGGGAATCCATATAAATCATCAAAACGCCAGCGACGCCATATTTTATATAACATATCTCATTTCAAAAAAGATAGTTTTTCTTCGTATATGACTTCTATCCTGGTACTTCATAGCTCTAGCCCGCGTCGACTCAGGGACTTGAAATTGACTAGGGATCACCAGCACATGTCAAGGAACCCAGAGAAATCGTCGAAACCCCAGCGACGCCATATTTTATGTAATATTTCTCACTTTGAAAAAGATAGTTTTTCTTCGTATATGACTTCGATCCTGGTACTCCATAGCTCTAGCTCGCGTCGACTCAGGGACTTGAAATTGACTAGGGATCACAAGCACATATCAAGGAACCCTTAGAAATCATCAAAACGCCAGCGACGCCATATTTTATGTAATATTTCTCACTTTGAAAAAGATAGTTTTTCATCGTATATGACTTCGATCCTGGTACTCCATAGCTCTAGCCCGCGTCGACTCAGGGACTTGAAATTGACCAGGGATCACAAGCACATATCAAGGGACCCTTAGAAATTATCAAAACGCCAGCGACGCCATATTTTATATAATATTTCTCACTTTAAAAAATAGTTTTTCTTCGTATATGACTACGACCCTGGTACTCCATAGCTCTTGCCCACGTCGCCTTAGGGCCTTATAAATTGATTGACCCAGTCGACGCGGGCTACAGCTATGGAGTACCAGGATCGAAGTCAAATACGAAGAAAAACTATCTTTTTTGAAGTGAGAAATTTTATATAAAATATGGCGTCGCTGGCGTTTTGATAATTTCTCTGGGTTCCTTGACATGTGCTGGTGATCCCTAGTCAATTTCAAGTCCCTGAGTCGACGCGAGCTAGAGCTATGGAGTACCAGGATCGAAGTCATATACGAAGAAAAACTATCTTTTTCAAAGTGAGAAATATTACATAAAATATGGCGTCGCTGGGGTTTCGACGATTTCTCTGGGTTCCTTGACATGTGCTGGTGATCCCTAGTCAATTTCAAGTCCCTGAGTCCACGCGGGCTAGAGCTATGAAGTACCAGGATAGAAGTCATATACGAAGAAAAACTATCTTTTTTGAAATGAGAAATGTTATATAAAATATGGCGTCGCTGGCGTTTTGATGATTTATATGGATTCCCTGATATGTTTCTCAAGATCCAGAGTCAATTTCAAGTCCCTAACGCGACGCGGGCAAGAGCTATGGAGTACCAGGATAGAAGTCATATACGAAGAAAAACTATCTTTTTTAAAGTGAGAAATGTTACATAGAATATGGCGTCGCTGGCGTTTTGACGATTTCTCTGGGTTCCTTGACATGTGCTGGTGATCTCTAGTCAATTTTAAGTCCCTGAGTCGACGCGGGCTAGAGCTATGGAGTACCAGGATCGTTAAGTCACATACGATAAAACTATCTTTTTTGAAGTGTGAAATATTATATAAAATATGGCGTCGCTGGGGTTTTGACGATTTCTCTGGGTTCCTTGACATGTGCTGGTGATCTCTAGTCAATTTTAAGTCCCTGAGTCGACGCGGGCTAGAGCTATGTAGTACCAGGATCGAAGTCAAATACGAAAAAGCTATCTTTTTAAAATTCCGTAATTTTATATAATTTATAGCGTCGCTGGCGTTTTGATAATTTATATGGATTCCCTGATATGTTTCTCAAGATCCAGAGTCAATTTCAAGTCCCTAAGGCGACGCGGGCAAGAGCTATGGAGTACCAGGATAGAAGTCATATACGAAGAAAAACTATCTCTTTTTAAAGTGAGAAATATTATATAAAATATGGCGTCGCTGGCGTTTTGATGATTTATATGGATTCCCTGATATGTTTCTCAAGATCCAGAGTCAATTTCAAGTCCCTAAGGCGACGCGGGCAAGAGCTATGGAGTACCAGGATAGAAGTCATATACGAAGAAAAACTATCTCTTTTTAAAGTGAGAAATATTATATAAAATATGGCGTCGCTGGCGTTTTGATAATTTATATGGATTCCCTGATATGTTTCTCAAGATCCAGAGTCAATTTCAAGTCCCTAAGGCGACGCGGGCAAGAGCTATGGAGTACCAGGATCGAAGTCATATACGAAGAAAAACTATCTTTTTTAAAGTAAGAAATGTTATATAGAATATGGCGTCGCTGGCGTTTTGATGATTTCTAAGGGTTCCTTGACATGTGCTGGTGATCTCTAGTCAATTTCAAGTCCATGAGTCGACGCGGGCTAGAGCTATGGAGTACCAGGATCGAAGTCAAATACGAAAAAATCTATCTTTTTAAAATTTCGTAATTTTATATAATTTATGGCGTCGCTGGCGTTTTGATGATTTCTAAGGGTTTCTTGACATGTGCTGGTGATCCCTAGTCAATTTCAAGTCCCTGAGTCTACGCGGGCTAGAGCTATGGATTACCAGGATCGAAGTCAAATACGAAAAAACTATATTTTTAAAATTTCATAATTTTATATAATTTACGGCGTCGCTGGCGTTTTGATGATTTATATGCATTCCCTGATATGTTGCTCAAGATCCGTAGTCAATTTCAAGTCCCTAAGGCGACGCGGGCAAGAGCTATGGAGTACCAGGATCAAAGTCATATACGAAGAAAAACTATCTTCTTTAAAGTGAGAAATGTTATATAAAATATGGCGTCGCTGGGGTTTTGACGATTTCTCTGGGTTCCTTTACATGTGTTGGTGATCCCTAGTCAATTTCAAGTCCCTGAGTCCACGCGGGCTAGAGCTATGGAGTACCAGGATCGTTAAGTCACATACGAAAAAACTATCTTTTTCAAAGTGAGAAATATTATATAAAATATTGCGTCGCTGGCGTTTTGATGATTTATATGGATTCCCTAATATGTTGCTCAAGATCAAGAGTCAATTTCAAGTCCCTAAGGCGACGCGGGCAAGAGCTATGGAGTACCAGGATCAAAGTCATATACGAAGAAAAACTATCTTCTTTAAAGTGAGAAATGTTATATAAAATATGGCGTCGCTGGGGTTTTGACGATTTCTCTGGGTTCCTTTACATGTGTTGGTGATCCCTAGTCAATTTCAAGTCCCTGAGTCCACGCGGGCTAGAGCTATGGAGTACCAGGATCGTTAAGTCACATACGATAAAACTATCTTTTTTGAAGTGTGAAATATTATATAAAATATGGCGTCGCTGGGGTTTTGACGATTTCTCTAGGTTCCTTGACATGTGCTGGTGATCTCTAGTCAATTTTAAGTCCCTGAGTCGACGCGGGCTAGAGCTATGGAGTACCAGGATCGTTAAGTCACATACGAAAAAACTATCTTTTTCAAAGTGAGAAATATTATATAAAATATTGCGTCGCTGGCGTTTTGATGATTTATATGGATTCCCTGATATGTTTCTCAAGATCCAGAGTCAATTTCAAGTCCCTAAGGCGACGCGGGCAAGAGCTATGGAGTACCAGGATAGAAGTCATATACGAAGAAAAACTATCTCCTTTTAAAGTGAGAAATATTATATAAAATATGGCGTCGCTGGCGTTTTGATGATTTATATGGATTCCCTGATATGTTTCTCAAGATCCAAAGTCAATTTCAAGTCCCTAAGGCGACGCGGGCAAGAGCTATGGAGTACCAGGATAGAAGTCATATACGAAGAAAAACTATCTCTTTTTAAAGTGAGAAATATTATATAAAATATGGCGTCGCTGGCGTTTTGATAATTTATATGGATTCCCTGATATGTTTCTAAAGATCCAGAGTCAATTTCAAGTCCCTAAGGCGACGCGGGCAAGAGCTATGGAGTACCAGGATCGAAGTCATATACGAAGAAAAACTATCTTTTTTAAAGTAAGAAATGTTATATAGAATATGGCGTCGCTGGCGTTTTGATGATTTCTAAGGGTTCCTTGACATGTGCTGGTGATCTCTAGTCAATTTCAAGTCCCTGAGTCGACGCGGGCTAGAGCTATGGAGTACCAGGATCGAAGTCAAATACGAAAAAATCTATCTTTTTAAAATTTCGTAATTTTATATAATTTATGGCGTCGCTGGCGTTTTGATGATTTCTAAGAGTTTATTGACGTGTGCTGGTTATCCCTAGTCAATTTCAAGTCCCTGAGTCCACGCGGGCTAGAGCTATGGAGTACCAGGATCGAAGTCAAATACGAAGAAAAACTATCTTCTTTAAAGTGAGAAATGTTATATAAAATATGGCGTCGCTGGGGTTTTGACGATTTCTCTGGGTTCCTTTACATGTGTTGGTGATCCCTAGTCAATTTCAAGTCCCTGAGTCGACGCGGGCTAGAGCTATGGAGTACCAGGATCGTTAAGTCACATACGAATAAAAACTATCTCTTTTTAAAGTGAGAAATATTATATAAAATATGGCGTCGCTGGCGTTTTGATGATTTATATAGATTCCTTGATATGTTGCTAGAGATCCAGAGTCAATTTAAAGTCCCTAAGGCGACGCGGGCAAGAGCTATGGAGTACCAGGATAGAAGTCATATACGAAGAAAAACTATCTTTTTTAAAGTGAGAAATGTTATATAGAATATGGCGTCGCTGGCGTTTTGATGATTTCTAAGGGTTTTTTGACGTGTGCTGGTGATCCCTAGTCAATTTCAAGTCCCTGAGTCCACGCGGGCTAGAGCTATGGAGTACCAGGATCGTTAAGTCACATACGAAAAAACTATCTTTTTCAAAGTGAGAAATATTATATAAAATATTGCGTCGCTGGCGTTTTGATGATTTATATAGATTCCATGATATGTTGCTAAAGATCCAGAGTCAATTTAAAGTCCCTAACGCGACGCGGGCAAGAGCTATGGAGTACCAGGATAGAAGTCATATACGAAGAAAAACTATCTTTTTTTAAAGTGAGAAATGTTATATAGAATATGGCATCGCTGGCGTTTTGATGATTTCTAAGGGTTTTTTGACGTGTGCTGGTGATCCCTAGTCAATTTCAAGTCCCTGAGTCCACGCGGGCTAGAGCTATGGAGTACCAGGATCGTTAAGTCACATACGAAAAAACTATCTTTTTCAAAGTGAGTAATATTATATAAAATATTGCGTCGCTGGCGTTTTGATGATTTATATAGATTCCATGATATGTTGCTAAAGATCCAGAGTCAATTTAAAGTCCCTAACGCGACGCGGGCAAGAGCTATGGAGTACCAGGATCGAAGTCATATACGAAGAAAAACTATCTTTTTTAAAGTGAGAAATGTTGTATAGAATATGGCGTCGCTGGCGTTTTGATAATTTCTAAGGGTTTATTGACGTGTGCTGGTGATCCCTAGTCAATTTCAAGTCCCTGAGTCCACGCGGGCTAGAGCTATGGAGTACCAGGATCGAAGTCAAATACGAAAAATCTATCTTTTTAAAATTTCGTAATTTTATATTATTTATGGCGTCGCTGGCGTTTTGATGATTTATATGGATTCCGTGATATGTTGCTAAAGATCCCTAGTCAATTTAAAGTTCCTGAGTTGACGCGGGCAAGAGCTATGGAGTACCAGGATCGAAGTCAAATACGAAGAAAAACTATCTTCTTTAAAGTGAGAAATATTATATAAAATATGGCGTCGCTGGCGTTTTGATAATTTATATGTATTCCCTGATATGTTTCTAAAGATCCAGAGTCAATTTCAAGTCCCTAAGGCGACGCGGGCAAGAGCTATGGAGTACCAGGATCGAAGTCATATACGAAGAAAAACTATCTTTTTTAAAGTAAGAAATGTTATATAGAATATGGCGTCGCTGGCGTTTTGATGATTTCTAAGGGTTCCTTGACATGTGCTGGTGATCTCTAGTCAATTTCAAGTCCCTGAGTCGACGCGGGCTAGAGCTATGGAGTACCAGGATCGAAGTCAAATACGAAAAAATCTATCTTTTTAAAATTTCGTAATTTTATATAATTTATGGCGTCGCTGGCGTTTTGATGATTTCTAAGAGTTTATTGACGTGTGCTGGTTATCCCTAGTCAATTTCAAGTCCCTGAGTCCACGCGGGCTAGAGCTATGGAGTACCAGGATCGAAGTCAAATACGAAGAAAAACTATCTTCTTTAAAGTGAGAAATGTTATATAAAATATGGCGTCGCTGGGGTTTTGACGATTTCTCTGGGTTCCTTTACATGTGTTGGTGATCCCTAGTCAATTTCAAGTCCCTGAGTCCACGCGGGCTAGAGCTATGGAGTACCAGGATCGTTAAGTCACATACGAAAAAACTATCTTTTTCAAAGTGAGAAATATTATGTAAAATATTGCGTCGCTGGCGTTTTGATGATTTATATGGATTCCCTAATATGTTGCTCAAGATCAAGAGTCAATTTCAAGTCCCTAAGGCGACGCGGGCAAGAGCTATGGAGTACCAGGATCGAAGTCATATACGAAGAAAAACTATCTTCTTTAAAGTGAGAAATGTTATATAAAATATGGCGTCGCTGGGGTTTTGACGATTTCTCTGGGTTCCTTTACATGTGTTGGTGATCCCTAGTCAATTTCAAGTCCCTGAGTCGACGCGGGCTAGAGCTATGGAGTACCAGGATCGTTAAGTCACATACGAATAAAAACTATCTCTTTTTAAAGTGAGAAATATTATATAAAATATGGCGTCGCTGGCGTTTTGATGATTTATATAGATTCCTTGATATGTTGCTAAAGATCCAGAGTCAATTTAAAGTCCCTAACGCGACGCGGGCAAGAGCTATAGAGTACCAGGATAGAAGTCATATACGAAGAAAAACTATCTTTTTTAAAGTGAGAAATGTTATATAGAATATGGCGTCGCTGGCGTTTTGATGATTTCTAAGGGTTTTTTGACGTGTGCTGGTGATCCCTAGTCAATTTCAAGTCCCTGAGTCCACGCGGGCTAGAGCTATGGAGTACCAGGATCGTTAAGTCACATACGAAAAAACTATCTTTTTCAAAGTGAGAAATATTATGTAAAATATTGCGTCGCTGGCGTTTTGATGATTTATATGGATTCCCTAATATGTTGCTCAAGATCAAGAGTCAATTTCAAGTCCCTAAGGCGACGCGGGCAAGAGCTATGGAGTACCAGGATCGAAGTCATATACGAAGAAAAACTATCTTCTTTAAAGTGAGAAATGTTATATAAAATATGGCGTCGCTGGGGTTTTGACGATTTCTCTGGGTTCCTTTACATGTGTTGGTGATCCCTAGTCAATTTCAAGTCCCTGAGTCGACGCGGGCTAGAGCTATGGAGTACCAGGATCGTTAAGTCACATACGAATAAAAACTATCTCTTTTTAAAGTGAGAAATATTATATAAAATATGGCGTCGCTGGCGTTTTGATGATTTATATAGATTCCTTGATATGTTGCTAAAGATCCAGAGTCAATTTAAAGTCCCTAACGCGACGCGGGCAAGAGCTATAGAGTACCAGGATAGAAGTCATATACGAAGAAAAACTATCTTTTTTAAAGTGAGAAATGTTATATAGAATATGGCGTCGCTGGCGTTTTGATGATTTCTAAGGGTTTTTTGACGTGTGCTGGTGATCCCTAGTCAATTTCAAGTCCCTGAGTCCACGCGGGCTAGAGCTATGGAGTACCAGGATCGTTAAGTCACATACGAAAAAACTATCTTTTTCAAAGTGAGAAATATTATATAAAATATTGCGTCGCTGGCGTTTTGATGATTTATATAGATTCCATGATATGTTGCTAAAGATCCAGAGTCAATTTAAAGTCCCTAACGCGACGCGGGCAAGAGCTATGGAGTACCAGGATAGAAGTCATATACGAAGAAAAACTATCTTTTTTTAAAGTGAGAAATGTTATATAGAATATGGCATCGCTGGCGTTTTGATGATTTCTAAGGGTTTTTTGACGTGTGCTGGTGATCCCTAGTCAATTTCAAGTCCCTGAGTCCACGCGGGCTAGAGCTATGGAGTACCAGGATCGTTAAGTCACATACGAAAAAACTATCTTTTTCAAAGTGAGTAATATTATATAAAATATTGCGTCGCTGGCGTTTTGATGATTTATATAGATTCCATGATATGTTGCTAAAGATCCAGAGTCAATTTAAAGTCCCTAACGCGACGCGGGCAAGAGCTATGGAGTACCAGGATCGAAGTCATATACGAAGAAAAACTATCTTTTTTAAAGTGAGAAATGTTGTATAGAATATGGCGTCGCTGGCGTTTTGATAATTTCTAAGGGTTTATTGACGTGTGCTGGTGATCCCTAGTCAATTTCAAGTCCCTGAGTCCACGCGGGCTAGAGCTATGGAGTACCAGGATCGAAGTCAAATACGAAAAATCTATCTTTTTAAAATTTCGTAATTTTATATTATTTATGGCGTCGCTGGCGTTTTGATGATTTATATGGATTCCGTGATATGTTGCTAAAGATCCCTAGTCAATTTAAAGTTCCTGAGTTGACGCGGGCAAGAGCTATGGAGTACCAGGATCGAAGTCAAATACGAAGAAAAACTATCTTCTTTAAAGTGAGAAATGTTATATAAAATATGGCGTCGCTGGGGTTTTGACGATTTCTCTGGGTTCCTTTACATGTGTTGGTGATCCCTAGTCAATTTCAAGTCCCTAAATCGACGCGGGCCAGAGATATTGAGTATGAGGTTTGAATTCAAATACGAAGTATAACTATCTTTTTTTAAAGTTAAGAAATAAAAATAAGTGGTAAAAATGTTTAAAAAAAATACTTAAACACAGAATTTATCTTAAAATGGCATTTAAATTTAAATTAAATCTAGTAAAACCATAAGAAACAAAAATTAATTTGGTACGGTCTGCAAAAAAAATTTTTATTACTTTTATGATTGATATGCTAGTTTTGTTGGCTAGTTTCAGCGACGTATATAAAAGTTAGACATATGCTGTCGTTGACTTTTTTGTAGGCATTTTCAAGCTCCACATCTTTTCTCTAGAACTCAAAAATTTCATAGTTAAGGCAGCGTTCGTAAGAAATGCTTTCATTCGACCGTTTTTTCTCCGATTCACTTTGCAAAACGGACTACCACGTAAAAGCCTTTTTATTTTTCGGTTTTTTATATAACCTATGACACTCAGCAATAATGTGGCTTTCTATTGGTGAAAGAATTTTTAAAATCGGTTCAGTAGATCCCGAGATTACCCCTTACAATTTAACAAATAAACAAACCTTTATAATATTAGTATTGATATACAAATTATAAATTTAACTGTACATATTTTATTTCCATAAACGAAAATAAAACAATAATTATAAGAACGAAACAAATAGCCTTTAGTAAAAATAAATAAAGAACTTTACTATGATCAATTCTCAGTTTATAATACGTGAGCTAAAATGTAGCGAGTGTATGTTGTTTACGCGTTATCATGAAAAAATATTTGCACTATTTACATAAAAGACGATAAGTTATTTGTAATAATATAACATAAAAAATATTATGATTGTCGTGTGATAAAAAGCGTTGTTACTTGTTAAAATAGAAATATATTCTTATTTATCTACTTATAAATAAAAACCAATTGCTGTTTGATAGTCATGCTAAAACTCTCTTAAAACTGTTGAACCGATTTGAATACTTCTTTTATTGAGGCTGTGTCAGAGGTTGGTTTAAATATAAAATGGGACGTTTAGGTTATTAAACCTCTTGCCTTAAATTGAATATAATTTAAAACAAAAGAAAGCTTCTATCAAAAGATCTCAAAAGAGAACGTCGTATTTTGTGAAATATGATATGTATCTAACATATATGTGTGTATATACCATTTCATTCGACAATCTTTGGATCAGATAACTATGGTTTTATCTTGAGTGGAATTCTTGCGTCAATCAATAAAATATTTAACCAAAAAAATACAACTTTAATTCAATGCAATTCATTAATTTAAGTACCAGTTGAGCAACGTTTCCTTCGCAATGTAATGTAATATAGATTAGCAGATATGAAGATTGATAAATAAAATATGAATCTTATTAAACCCTATTTTTAATGTCTCAGGACCTCTCCTCTCAATATGAAGGGGAAGTAGGCTATACCTAGTTAATCACGTTTAACTAGCTAGAACTCAGAAGCAGTCATTAAAAACCACTGATCAATACTTTCTTAGATTTACGCGAATATTTGAAATTTCAAATAAATCTATCTTTTCGGATTTTTAGGGATTTTTTTTCGAATTTTGGTTTCCAAAGTTTCGAATGCATTATAGCATTATAGCATTGCAACTGCTACTTGTTTTCTTCAGAAGTAGAAAATCACACTTTATTTAATTTCTCCAAGCGAACGCGTTACTACTAGACAATCAGTTATCACTACATCATATGTAAATACAAGTCGTTCTTTAAAATCGACTTCATGAAAACCAGCTCTTCGTAAGAAACTATAGCTCTTCATACATATGACCTAATTATTTTCTTAATTAATTTCCTAATGTACCTACTTCATTCTAATTGACCCTCACTTTAAAATGTAATTTTAGATCCAACATGTCATGTAAGGCCTTGACAGAATAGATTAATAGATAAAAGTAGTGATGTATTCATGTACGTGACATTCCATCTGTACCATGGATACATAGCAATGATTATTCAAATTTTCGAATACTAGATTACTGTTATTTATAAAGAACTTACTAGCAATGAACGTTATTATAACCGTGAGATAGATGGATTTGTACTACATCAAACATGATGACGAATTTTCATACAATTGTAATCTATTAAAATTTTTATACACTTTTTTGACTATATCACGATTCTAACTTATGTTAACGCTGCGACAGATTGGTTTTCAATTACACGTTATTACACATTAAATAATATGTATTCGTCTATTCTTATTATAAATATTTCCACAGCAATTGTTTCTAGAAATACTTTCAACAGTTAAGATATAGCAATTATTGAATTATAAAATCTATACTATCCGAAGTAATGAATCGAAATGTCATCGATTAAACAGAACTTATAAAACCTCATCCCACCCATTTTACAGTGCCTTTAGTTATGAGGTAATCAATACAACTCCCAATAAAGTAAATTAATAAAAAAATAAAAATAGTCAATACCAGTCCATATTCATTACCCATTAAATAAATATAAGTTAACACTTGTGTGTCTGTGTATCTGTCTGTGGCATCGTAGCACGTAAACAAACGAACAGATTTGATCAATTTTTTTTATAAATAGATCATCTTTCTCATAAAAAAATAATTCACTCAATACATAAATAAGTAAAGACAAAACAGTTCAATAACTTTTTGCCACTGTGGTAAACTGATTTTTTTTGTATCTATTATTAACAACTTTATTATTTAATTTTATATTAAGCTTTAGTGTTACCATAAAAAAATATTATATAAATAGGAGAATTCTATTTTATCGAAACAGGCCGAAGGCCTAGAGTTTATAATTTGCGATAAAGTACTAGCATTTTCATACTTCATAATTATCTCGTTTATTTACAAGCTGCTAGTTAAAACCCTTATAAGGTAGAGTCAATCAAACAAAGAGATAAATAAATTATTCTTGCAACATGAATATAGTGTAGTATAATAACCCAATTTGCCACTTGGCTGTAAATGCGCCATAATTTGAGTTTTGCAAAGCAACGAATGGCAAACTGTTCAAATATTGTTGGAATTATTTAAATTTAGTCGATTCTAATATTATTATAATAGTGTTAGCCCTATAATTTATATATCAATGTACTATATATACAGAAGCACCTGTATATAGTACAGGTTGATATTATATAAATTAACCTACACTAAACCTTTATTTTTTTCTAACTTAAATTATTTTTCCTATATCTAAACCAGGTTTATTACGGTAGTATGCATGTCTGAGAGAACCTAGCAAGTTTTCAATGTGTAATATGCGCTAACTGGCACTTGGCCAGCGTGAACTAAGCCTCATCCTCTTGATTTAAAGGAAACCCATTCCCATGCATGGGAACTTAATGAGAGTTTGAATACATCAAGGAGACAACATAAAAATACATAGTGTTTGATTCATCCAAGAAACCACTAAATGGCTTCACTTTATATACAGAAAAATAATATTTTTCTGCTTTAATGTTGCCTTTCGTTACTTTACATTGTGCAGAGGACAATCAAAATCTAATTTAGTTGGTAATCCAGTTAGAGTTATGAAGTATTCGGCGGCAAGCGCAAGGCCGCGGCCTCATTCGCCGCACTCTCACTTCTGCTAGCGCACAAATATGATAAGTCAAGTTTTATCTTTTTGTAAAAAAATATATTTAGTTATATTTCTTATATCACTATTGATATTTCTTAAAACAATACAATATGAACTCGTGGATAATTGTTAGTTAACTACCTTAAAAGTAATTATAAGTAAAAGCAAAACGTGAGTCAGTAATAACGTAATCTGAGAAACAATTGCCTAAGACTATGGTATAATGAGGATTTTCAAAATACAATACACAGTTTGGCACCTACATTTAATTTCACAATCCACACCTTAATAACTATAACATATTAAAGTAGGTTTACGAAATCACGCTTAAAATGACAAGAAAATGACAAAATAATATTTAAATTAGGTAGCGTTTAAAATATTACAAAATGTTAGTTACGCATGTTTGTCTCGTGGACTGCCGTGAATCACCACGTTGTTTTATATTCCAAACACTTTAAAGCGACTGGAGGCGCAATCGTTGTAACAATGATTTCATACAAGACTTCCTTGAGGTTTTTTTTTTTTTTTTTTTAATGGTAAAAAGGGGGCAAACGGGCAGGAGGCTCACCTGATGGAAAGTGATCACCTCCGCCCATGGACATCTGCAAGCCAGGCTTGCAGATGCGTTGCCGGCCTTTCAGGAAAGGGAGGGAAGTGGAAGGGAGGGGGGAACGAAGGCGGAGGATGAAGGGAAGAGGGAGGGGGGAAGGAGAGTGGGCCTCCCGGACTCTCACTCACCGGACGAAACGCGACAGCATAGCTGCCACTTCACGCCGGTCTTCTGTGAGAGAGTGGTACTAATGAACTATACGGGGCGTGCCGGCCCATTCGGTTGCTACCCGAAGGTAACAAGCATGGCACTACCACTAAATGAAGCTTGTTGTATTGTAAAAAACCATTGTAGCTCCAATCTGTAGGTCTTGCAAGTCAAAATTTTGACCATAACCAGGAATACTTTCTTTAGTTTACGCGAATATTTGACATTATAAATGAATTTATCTTGTCGGATTTTGTCGCGGATTTATTATTATTTTTGGTTCTCGACGTTTCAAATGCTTTACAGCAAAGCCAAGATTAGTGTAAAGCATTTGAAACGCCGGGAACTAAAATCATAATAAATCCGCGACAAAATCCAAAAAGATAATTTCATTTATAATCGGTAAATTAAATCCTTTTTCATGGTTACGGTACAGTCAACTTTCTTAACTGGTCATTGCAGAATTTAAGTAGGTAATACATTAGTACTTATACCTACCGTTATCAACGATTTCCATAAATTGCCTAAATTAGAAATAGAATCATTTTAAGACATCTAAAAATTTTTTCTACATTACGTTATTTCTGTTTTATTAATTAAAATAACATTCTATCAGACTGTATATGTAACTAAACCTATGATTAGTAGTCATAAAAGTAATTATTATGAAAGTTAACGGCCTAAGGAATTTTTTATTATACACTAATGTCTTACCCTCACTTTGCTCAAGTACGTCCTACTTACTTTTTAAATAGATAAAATAAGTCTCAATACACTTGTACCCTTAAATAGTTAGTTAAGGGTTCAAATGTAGTGAGGGTAGAAATATGCAATTGCGAACTTTTTTGTATGTGAACGATTCTGATGTAAGTATCTCTTAAGACTCTGAACAGCGATGGCTATCTAAGAATGACTTGCCAGAACCAATAATTGTGTTTTCATGTTTTAAAGAACCCTAAATCCGAGTAAATATAATATGATTGCTATCACATAAAATTTAGTTAATATAAAATCGGTTTAGTTCTTGTTGATCCGCACAAATATACAAAAAAATATTTCACGTATAGATCGTAGGACATACTACTTTTTATCAACTAAAAAACTAAACTAAATATGTATCGATAAAATCTCAAAAATATGTTTTTCTAGAACATGAATTAGTAATATAACTTCACGTTCAGATAAAATTAACAAAAGAAACTTAATGCCGCGTCAGTACTCACTAGGAAGTTGGTAGTAGTTATGTTATACGGAAATGACTACAAAATATTATATAGTTAAAATAAGTAAAATAAAAACTTTTTTTAAATGTCAGAACATAAATTTAATATTTTAATTATTTGCTTTTATGACATAGGTACCGTTTTCAAGTACGTTACATTTTTGTTTTATCACATAAAAACTGGTTAATGTTTTTTGTATAAGAAGTTCAAATAAAATAAACCCAAACAGGGAAATCCTAATTATGAAGTAGGTACTAGTCAAAAATAATTACTCAATACATTATTTTCATACAACTCTATTGGTTTACGACTTACAAGGTGCACGCCAGTATGATTTTTACGACAAATCATTGTAGAACTTTCATAAAATCTTATTGAATTATATACTTTTTCATGAATCACTGCATCCATTACCGAAAAGAATAAAATATTTTTAGCTAAGAAGCTATTTAAGCTTCTTAAAAATAAGGGTGATGTTGGTACATATTTAGTTTATTGTAAAATTGTATGTTTTCCTAACAGAGCGACATAGTCGTTTTAACGACAAAGCTTACTGACTGTTTTACTAAAGAAAAAAAATAAAAAAAAATAAAAATAAAATATATTTCGTATTAGGGTTCCGTACCTCAAAAGGTAAAAACGGAACCCTTATAGGATCACTTTGTTGTCCGTCTGTCTGTCTGTCTGTCAAGACCTTTTTTCTCAGGAACGCGTGGAGGTATCAAGCTGAAATTCATATCAAATACTCAAGTCTATGGTCTCTTGGAGCTGTGAAAAAATAAAACTTCTAAGTCAACGCGATTAAAAGATACTCCCGTTTATGCCGCAAATTTTCGACACTCGCAAGGGAATCAAAACCTACAGGGTACTTCCCGTGAACTCAGAATCTTGAAATTTGGTACGAAGCAACGTCTTATAACACAGATAAAGGAAAAATTGCGAAAAGCATAAATTTTTAGTTACATCATATAATAAAAATATTTTTAATAATTTTAAACTTATTACCCCTTTACTCATACACCGTTCCGTACAGGTTTGTACGGAACCCTCGGTGCGCGAGTCTGACTCGCACTTGTTTTTTATTCTAGCCTGTTTAGACAGACAAACACCATGGTGAGGGACTTTTTTTTATAATATCACTAGCGACTCGCCCTCGCTTCGCTCGGGCTCTTCCCTAGAGGCTAGATTTAGCACAGGCAAAGCCGCGGGATCTGCTAGTTATGCATATAAACCTTCCTCTTGAATCACTCTATCTATTAAAAAAAAACCGCATCAAAATCCGTTACGTGGTTTTAAAGATTTAAGCATACATAGGGATATAGGGACAGAGAAACCGACTTTGTTTTATACTATGTAGTGATAATATGTACTATAAAGTGACACTAAAGAAGTAAATCACATTTAAGTAGGATATACTTTTTAGGTTTACGCGAATATTTGACATTGCTGTAAAGCATTCGAAACGTCGGGAACTAAAAAACTAAATAAATCCGCTACAAAATCCAAAAAGATAGTTTCATTTATGAATTATAAATGTAATTCACCTAAGTACTTTACCAATAGTTTCTTAAATTCTATGAATATAAAATAAATCAACGGCATTTTTATTTCTTCTATTCACAAATTAAACGATTAACTCAAGAATAGGAAATAAAAAATATCATTATAAATTCTCACGAAGATATAACCTTATAAGGTCATGTATTCTAACCATAAAAAAATCTTAAGAGTTCTTTATTCTCTAACTAGTATATAAAGAAACTTCACCTTAAAAATAATGACCGAAATACGTATCGAGGTCATCGCTGAGGGCCATAAAAAACGAGACTTGAAGCCTTTTGCTTCGTACCGATTATTCGTGTATCGTATATTAGTATAGAAAGAAACAAGGCAGTGTTTGCTCAGTGGTAACACACTTGCTTGCGAAACCGAGTGAAATGGGTTCAAGTTTCGGATGTCACATTTTTGATATTTTTATGTGCGAATCATAACCACTTGTCTTATGGTGAGGAAAGCATCCTGCATGTCTGAAAGGATCTACCAACTTTTCTAAAGACATATTAAGTCCGCCAACCCACAAAAGGACACCGTGGTGGACATGTGTAGGTCTAACCCCTTATTTTGAAGGCAGAGCTCGGGCCAAGACGTTGGATGTTAAAAAGGTCTGAATGAATGATAGTTCATGAGTTCAGGTCCAGGGTAGCGTAAGTACAGTTATTAGGGTTATCTGTCACTAGAATATCTCCTGTACAGATGGTCGAAATAAGATATGTTATGTTTAAACAGTAATAAAAATTACGAAACATTCTTTCATACTGTAAGATAGTAGATGGAATTTGAATGTCAGAAAAAAATGAAGGGCAGCGATAATTGCAATGAGAATACCGCAAATATTATAGTAATTAACGACATAAAAGCAGTTTCGAACCAGTTTATAACCTGTCGCGATTAAGGGCCAACGTGCAAAAATCAAGGCAATTGGATGTAACCAGTTATTTCATTTATTTTTACATTCTCTTTATTATTTACCATGCTTTTGAAAAGGAATGAATCATACACGATAATAAGCAATATTACAAAAAAAACAGTTTTTATAATTTTCTAACAAAATAAAGTAACCTTAGTTACTCCTTATAATATTAGTTATCATCGAGTGAAAGTCCCATCAAAATCGGTCCAGACGTTTGAAAATTTTGTTAATTTGAAATAATTAAACAGACACTTCAATTTTATTTGTGGGTAAATCTTATAGTTTATATATTTATTTACCTAACGACAAACGTTGCAACTTGCAATAAAAATATTAAAGTGGTCGCTAATAAGAGAACAATTTTTATTTGAAAAATATACTAGATTTTCTTTTTTACCTAATGATATTAAAAGTCAAAGTAATTGGTTTAATAGTCTATTGTTAAAATTACCAACTAACTAATAAATTACTTAATTTCGGAAATTTCAAAAACAGTCTACGGTACACCAAAACAGACATAAGGGGGTCATCGACACATGGTAACATAATTGCAGTAAACCGGTTGCAAGAGGTCAGAACGCTTCTGGGCAGTTCGCTTGATCTTGACTAGTGAGTTAACTAAATATTATAAGATCAAGGATATTTTAAACCATTTATATTACATAAGATAGCCATCGTCACTTCGATTAGACTGCAAGTACTTACATATTATAAAACACAGCGTTTTACGCTTTGCAATATCTCTTATCTATATATAAATAAAATGATAGAGGTCTGCAGTTGTGCGCGCATCACGGAAAAACTACTGGATTAGATAGATTTCAATGAAACTTTCTAAGTTTTATTTCTTAGACACTTGGCCCTTATCAAAAAAAAATGATTGCGATATCTTAATTTAATAAAAAGTTATTAAAGTTTCAAGAAACAACGATTTGTTTCAGTGATGTATGTTTCCTTCTCGCGGAGTAGTGGGGCAAGCGGCGTAGCGCGCATGCGGAAAACTTTGTTAATATTTCAAGCAACGCGGACGAAGTCGCGTGTATCAGCTAGTCTATATATAATATCTTATGTATCATCCAAAAGAATCCTATATGTTGAACCGGATTAAAGGTTATTATTACTAGCAAATTTCATCAAAATCTGTTCAATGGTTTTTTCGAGATGCGGTCACAGACAGACAATAATAAGGCAAACTATAGATTAGGCAACTGTATCTATAAACATTATTATATCTATCTTTTTCAATAACATTTATTATATATTAAGCTAAAAGCTTACAAATATTAAATCAATTTCCCTACACATAGTACATAGCATTATAAACACGAAATTTTGTAGGGAAAGATAAATGAAAGCATTTCTAAACAAATTTTGATAAAACTTTATATTAATATAGTAGTTTATCACAGTAACATAACAACATAATTGAGCTAAACTTGTATAAAATAATACCCTATAACATAAATAAACTAAACGAGCATAGCCGTAGGATATCGCTAGTTCACAATAAGGGAATAAAATGAGTTTATAATCACGGACGTAAAAAGCAATGCCACATTAATTATTATCGTCGCTGAACAAAATAATTACGTACTTTTAACTAAAAAAGGTACACCAACCTCAAATCACACAACACTTGGTTTTCGATTAAAATTTTAATTTTTCTTTCACTAAGTGCCGAATGCTTTACATCTACCATGATCGAGGAAGAGACCATCAGGCCAGGACAGCTACTTTTAAAAGTATACTAGCGATTAGTTCTGCATAATATGTAAATTTAAAATGTTAGTATACATTTCTCAGATATGAGATTTTTTCCGCAGTGAGTTTTTGACTCCAGGAGATCCAGCTACCTTCATACAAAATTTCATCAAAATCGGTATACTGTTCTCTATTTGACGACACGTTTGGCTCAGTTGGTAGTGACCCTACCTTCTGCGCCAGGTGTCGCGGGTTCGAGTCCCGCTGGGAGCATTCATTTGTTGATCACGAATGTTTGTTCTCCAGTCATGGGTGTTAATATTTATATTATGTATGTATTTAAATAATTATACGTGTAGTATGTCAACTATCTGGTATACGCAGGTATACGTAACACAAGCCTCGTTAGCTTACCACGAAACTAGATGGCGCTAATATTCCTCTTTCTATTTAGCTTATGTATCGATTAAAATGACATTTTCAATAAGATTTTCCAAAAAATATTTAATTTACAGATTCAACTTTGTTCTATGTATAAGTTACAACTAGCTATTTAAATAACGTAGGTACACTTCAATTTTACGACTGAATTTTACAAAAACTCTAAGAACAATAAGATTTAGTTTTTTTATAGCTTTCATGGTAAAGCTTGCAACAAGCTTCATAATCTTTTAAGCCGAGAACCGCCACTGTACCGGCACTGTTTCATCTTCAACAATGGTAACGGGTTTAACCCGCGTTAATAATACCGGTTGTAAAATGCACTAAAGAAGTGTTATTTCTCTCTATTCGTGTAATTTTCGTTTCATAGTATTTAGACTAAGCCTTTAAATTTTTAATGTTTTTAATAAGCTTTATTAGTGGCATTTTCATTGAATTTTACTGATTTTTAGATTTTTTCTGTCTGAAATGTGACCGTATCACAAGAAAAGAACTACACAGATTTTTATGATGTTTGGTTATGATGATAGATCGAGTCAACATATAGAATACTTTTTACTGCGGGAAAATATCACATCCCTGGCACTGGGAAATCAACACTAACCGTTAAATTTAATTTAATTATGAGGATATCAGTTATATTGTAAAGATATTTAATAAGAAATTGCAAGTTTTTTTATATTTTCATGATATTGGATTGCTTACTTGATAACTCTTATCAAATATCATTATCACGAGAGGTGATAACAGTATGTACATACACATGGAAAATATTATTAGTCATTCATGTATAGGATAGCTAAATTTGTTGTTTTTCATAATGTACTAAAGCATTACTAAACACGTATTATTTTGTACATACAATATATCTCATTTTATAATACAAAACCAAAATAAAACTGACTCACTGAAATTTAGTAAACTTATTTTTTTGTTTATTTTTAATAATTTATTGTGAAGGGCCATCTCAATCTTTATCACTACATAGTATAAAACAAAGTCACTTTCTCTGTCCCTATGTATGCTTAAATCTTTAAAACTACGCAACGGATTTTGATGCGGTTTTTTTTAATAGATAGTGATTCAAGAGGAAGGTTTATATGCGTACCTAGCAGATCCCGCGGCGTTGCCTGTGCTAAACCTAGGGAAGAGCCCGAGCGGAGCGAGGGCGAGTCACTAGTATTGTATAAAAACAAACTCGCTTGCCGCCATCTGTAAGTTTTTATCTATAGACAGTGATTAAAAAAAGGTTTATAAGTTATATGTATAATACAGCCATATCACAGTAGAAAAAGCGGAGAAAATATGTAATGTTTTCTGAGTAATCTATCTATCTTCTATACTAATTGGACGAACCGGAGCGAGGGTGGGCTGTGAGTCGCTAGTAGAATTTAATACGCGTAATAACATTTCGAAATAAGAAATCCATTTTCATCGCTTTTTGTAACAGTTCAAGCGATACAAACTACGTCCTGTAATGTCAACTTACTTGCACTTCAATTGAGAATGTTATCTCAATCCACGTAACATAATATCGATTGATAACTGATAAGAATAACATAGCACAGTACATATATTGACATCTATGAGATAAACCAATTTTTTTTCTGTGTATTACAATACCGTAATACTACGGCCTGATCCCCCTCGTACTGAGGGAGGCCTGAGCCCAGCAGTAGGAAAAGGGCTGATTATAATGAATTGACATAAATACTAACAAAATAAGAAGTTGAACCACGTCAAAACACTAGTCAAATTTTCTTTATGTTACAAGATAAATAGTTGTGGGTTATTTTCCATTTGTGACACAAACTCTTTATCACATTTCAATCATCACCTTAATGTGGCGTGTCATTTAAACATTCCGAGCCAAGTATACCTATTAGTGAACGGTCTCCAAAGCAATGCATGTAAAAACATAAAAACAAAATGATATCTATTTTAAGTTTATTTTAAATGGAAGTTATACTATATACGTTAAAAAGTTATTTAGATTTATTCTTGCTAGCGGTTTTTTTAATACAAGTGTGGTATCTACGTACGGGACTAGAAGCTATTTTTATACACGTACTGAATCAAACAAAAGTCATTTAGTATTGAGAACTGAACTACTACATAATTTTACCTACATAATTTTTTATTTTGAAAAATCTTATCTAAATGGCCAATATTATCAATACAGACGTTGAATATATACTTTTTGAATTTTCGTCTGCCTTTTTGTGACTGCGTCACGAAATAACTACAGGACAGATTTTGATAGAGATTTGGTATGATGATAGGTCAACATAGGTTACTTTTTACTGCAGGAAATCATTCTTTTCTGAGAAATCTAAGAGTTAAGCGTACCTATCTAAAGACGAACCCTAGCGGAGAGATGGTGAGTCGATACCGACAGTAATATAAGTCATATTAAATGTCACAGTGAAGTGCCATATATTATATTAGCCATTCCCGAGACTCCGCTCGCGTTCTAAAGACTCGAAATCAAAAGAAATGTTTTTCTCTCGTTTTTGCAACATTTTTAATTGATGCTCCGCTCCTATTGGTCGTAGCGTCATGTAATATAGCCTATAGCCTTCCTCGATAAACGGACTATCCAACACAAAAAGAATTTTTCAATTCAGTTCAGTAATTCCTAAAATTAGCACGTTCAACTAAACAAACAAACTCTTCAGCTTTATAATATTAGTATAGATTATAAGAAAAAAATGTATTACTTCTATACACGAACACTATGAATAATGTTTTTAAATACGTGGCTGTGGTAAACATACGTGATAAGATTTTGATTCAGACCGCCTTTTTTATATAGATCAAAATATTAAAAAAACGTATGAATCGAGTTTGGTTTAGGTCACCTTGTATACCGAGCGTTTTTTTAATAGGTAATGATGATAAACTCTTTTAAATTTCCAGAAAATATTCTTTCTGTATCTAATGGTAAAATAATTACATTTGATTCAGTGGATTTTTGGTGATTAATCATGAAATTTTGTATCTCGACGTGACACGTGTGTAATTTGGGAGTTAATCTATAAAAGTAGAAAATAGACATTAGTGAAAGATTTTGCACCTCGCTGTCTGTCCCTATGTATGCTTAGATCTTTAAAACTACGCCATGAATTTTGATGTGGTTTTATTAATAGATAGAGTGATTCAAGGGGAAGGTTTATATGTAGGTATAATACTCTAGCGGAACCCGCGATTTGTTCGCGCTAGATCTAAATCTAGTTTTATATAAAAAACCTGTTTTTGTTGCTAAAGATCATCTTAGTTCTAGTTACACAAGTTAGTATGTATTCTAAATTTCAGTGAAGTAAAGTTAATTATTAAAATAAATCCTGTACGTTGGATATTCGATGATTTTGCCCCGAGCCAAGTGTAAACAGATGCATGGACTGCTTTGAGTCACGAGATGTACTTTGAAATCTATACCATATTAAGATATTTACGGTTATGTATTACTAATAAATCATATAACGACCGACTCACCTCACCATCTTACATCAAAAGTACTATAACGTTGGAAAGATATTGATTATAATAATCATATTTAATTTACATGTTTTTGTAACTTATAATGTGAAATAACTATATTTCATGTCAAAATATACACCGAATGTTGTGTTTAAAGAAAAGACTAAAAATATCAAAAACAACTTATTGTTGTAATCGAACCCTCGACCTCTGTCTAAGTGGACAAAGCAAAATAGAGATAATAGTACTATACAGGTATTTAAAAACTGTTAGCATTATAGCAACTTGCGTACGAAACTACGAAATTCGATGCAATTAAAAATTTTAACGATTTCAGCGCACGCGACGGACTGATAAATTAAAATTTGATTAGATTCGGTTTGTGATTGTGTACGCGGTATTGTAATTCTTACCTCTAGTTTCTTAGAATATTCTTCTGTAAGACGTTCTTGTTCCTTCTTTAACTCCTCGTTCTTCTCTAGAAGAGCCTTTCCTAGTTCTGCTGCCAGCAGCAAATCAGACTCCTTCTGCTGTAGCTGGCTCCAAACATCTTCTGAACCAGCGTCCATTGTTGTGTTTGATGTAGACATTTTGCTCACGTAATCTTCTAAATCTTCGTAAAACTGCTCATCAGATAGACTTAAAACTGTTGGTGTAATTCTATTTCCGCTGCGGCTCCTACTTCTTCTATTGTGATTAGGTTTGTCTCCTTTACCTATAAATTCTGTGTGATCTGTTATAAAATTGGGTGATCTGTCTGGTGCTATTGGTTTTCTACTTCTACTTGCACTAACTTCACCAGCCATTTAATCTAAACAATGCGACTGTATAATTAACTCTGCACTATTTTAGTATAGTTGTTCTTTTTGAAAATCTTCTCGAACGCCTGCTGGATTTTGGCGGGTTTAGGTAGCTTGATTTGTTTAAAAACATTCACTGGTAGGTCGAAATCCTTTTTTAATGCCATTATAATAATTAATTAGATCACTAACACCATTTCCGTGTCACTGGCACTGCACTGCGCGAAACGACTGTTCACTCGCGGGAGACAACGATGTTGCCGCGACGACGGCTCGGACACAACAAACCGCTGCGAAGCCTCCGAGGTGGAACGAGCCTGACGCGTCATAGATTAAGTTGCGTTAAATGTTGAAAGAGGTATAATATCTCTAAAGCTAATAATGATTATAAAATGGTTATTACTTTTGAGCAATTTGCTAATATATGAGTAATTAACATTAGGATTTATTGTTAAGTTGGTTAATAATTATATTGTAATGTGGCTAGATGAAATATAATTGCAAATTACTTGGACGTTTTAAAGATGACTTTAATAGATTACAAATTCTTCTTCTTCTTATCGAGTCGAATACGTCAAGATTACAAATTGTTTTGGCTTTATATTTTAAAAAGATAAGGTGTACCGTATTATAAGAACACATAATAAAATACCTACCAGCTTGCCCACGTGCGTATTAAAAAAATCTAAATATCTCTTACACTTTTTAACCAACAAGTGTATTAAAAACTCAAACCCCAAAAGTTTCCATGTATAAAGTATATCACAATACTATCTCGTTTTAAAATAAAATTTTCAACAATATAATAATATTTGAAATATGTAATATGAAAAGACAAACTTGAGTAGGCATGAAACTGCTATTACCGTATACATATTTTAACAGAGCTTCTCTTTGATCAGACCTAACACGTGCGTCAGAAGAAGATAGCTATAACAGGTAATCGCAAATCGTTTAAGCTAGAAAGAGATAGACGATATCAAGGTAAAGAGAGCGGTCAATTCAAAATGGCGTTATATATTATTTTTATTAAAGTTTATAGGAAGTCCTTTAAAAGTTTATTTAAATTAAGCCATAGCAAAAACAGGCCTTGGATAAAAAGATTTATCGTAATTGGCATCAGCAATTTGCTAATTTCACAACATTATGACTAAGCAGCGATATCTTTGTAACTATTATTACTGCATGAAAATCACTATTATTTTATGAAAATTCAATACTTCTGTTCATAGATAAATAAATAATAATATTTTAGGACATTACACACAACGCCACATAGTTCCATGACAAGCTACGAGACTTGTGTTATGGATTGTAGATAGGTGACTGCACAATGAACGTATTTTATAATTTTCAAGTATGTATAAACTGGAGTATAACCATTCGTGCTTATCACACAAATGAATGCCTTCAGCAGGACTTGAACCCGCGACCGCTGGCACTGCAAGCATGGTCACTTCAAATTTAGCCAAACATGTTATTAATAGTATTACTTACAACTTTGAACTATTACAGTACTTTTTCTGAATCTCACATTTCATAAATGATAAAAAAAAATGGCGATGTAATATGAAAGTTTGTATTTATATCATAGAAAAGAAGGTGTTACAAACGTATGTTATAAATATAATCAACTTTACGTTTATTCTCATCAGCTCGGTCAGATTTAGTGGTATTCATTTAAAAGTAATTGTTTACGCTAAAATCTACACCGTGACGATTATAAAAAGTTAAATTTATAATAGTAGTAGGAGTAGCACGTAGTAGTGGCCTGTGTAGATATGAAACAAATATATACATACTAGCGACTCGCCCTCGCTTCGCTCGGGCACTTCCCTAGATTTAGCACAGGCAAAGCCGCGGAATCCGCTAGTTATGCATATAAACTTTCCTCTTGAATCTATCTATAAAGCTATTAAAAAAAACCGCATCAAAATCCGTTGCGTAGTTTTAAAGATTTAAGCATACATAGGGATATAGGGTCAGAGAAACTTTGTTTTATACTATGTAGTGATGTTGATAAATAAAATTGGAATGTTTGTTTTTAATTTCAAATTAACAGCTTTTCAGTTTTCACTAAATGCATATGAAAGTATAAACGATACTAGTCACAAAAAACCAATTTTAAAAATGTTTGTCTGTCTGTCTGTTTCGCCTAATCTCTGAAACGGCTGAACCGATTTTAACGGGACTTTCACTCGCAGATAGCTAATATTGTTATAAGGCGTAACTTAGGCTACTTTTTAACCGACTTCAAAAAAGGAGGAGGTAGAAATTTTAATTACTTTAACTAGCGGAACCCATGGCTTCGCCGCTTCGTCGCCGTGGCACGCCAAACCTAGGGACAAACCCGAGCAAACATGGGTGATTCGCTAGTTGGTAATAAAGTACCTAAAACACAAAAATAAGCGCACTTAATATTATATCATTTAGTCTATGGGTAATTTCGACAGAGAGTATGACCAGCAGGGTGGACTACGACCTGGTCCCCCTTCACAATGGACGTGCCTAACAGTGGGATGTTATAAAATATAATAAAATAGCCTTTATTACTGAAATACATTGATATTTCACATTCTCACTTTCATTTGTAAATTACCTACAGCCATTTTTTGTACTAATTCTCAACATTTTACATTTTACTTTCACAATTACGTTACTACTACTATTACTACAGTGGGATGTTACAAAGGGCTAAATATAATGTGATTTTGGTCTCCAGATATTTACGTACTCGAATATAAAAAAAATAACCGAAATCACTTCGAAATTAACCTAGTTTTCTAGAAAAGAATTTAATTTAATTGGCAATTTGTGTTGTTCTCTACAAAAAACTACCATTATACTCGTAGGTAAAGAGTAAATTATTATAATAACGTAAACACTATATTAGGCAATTGGAAAAAGGTTTATAATGTATTACCTAGTTCATATTTATATAGGTGTAGTGAAAATTTAATTTTTAAATTAAATTTTCAAAGCAAAACTTGCAAAAAAGGCTATCTGGAACTTACATGTTTAAAGGATTTAAGTTTTAAAAATGTTTATGAAATTTTGACAAAAGGACTATATTATATAACGAAATTACAAAATATGTATACCAAACACAATATTTAAATGCGATGAATAACATTCTAGGAATAATATAGCAATGAATGTAATATGCAATTAATAATTGACTTAACCCACTTTACAATGTCTAATAACTTCTGTTAGTTGCTTAGTAAAGTTATCGATCTATCAAAACGTAATGTTACTTCGATATTATTTAAAAGCTTTTGAAATCTCCGTTTGTGAAATAGTTTATTCGTTTATTTATTAACTGTTATTGTTAAACCATTTATATTTCAAAATGACTTCACCTAATGATGATGTGGAGATGGAGAAAATTGCTGAAGATGAACTGTCTAAGCTTCAGAGACAGGTAATCGGTACATATATATTAAAATTCTGAGTCGCTTGAGGCATTCATTTGCGTGATGATCAAACTATAACATAAGCCTCATAGCTTACCATGGAACTTGATGTAGATGGTGTTGTGCATTAATGCCCCAACCATAGCCCCAACATATATAATATTATGTCCACTTCACTTTTCAATTCTCCTCTATAAAATCAGATTACAGAATTATAATTCTATAGCATTTTAACTTAAAAAATTGGTCATTTGGTCATATCCATGACAAATGAATTTCGCTAGTACAAAGGCAGTCGTCTTTGTACTTAGCAACATTTAAAAAAAATCGTAAGAATGTACCAATTTCCATGAAACTTTTATAATTACCAAGATTACCAAAGATATTCTAGTCAGAACTTCTAACTTTTCAGTTTCGTGTAATGGAAATAGACCGTGCGAATGTGACGAGCAGTGTGCAACCAACGTTGAGAGTGCAAAGGAACATCATACGGACTCTTACCATGGAGTTGGATAACATCATGACTGAATTAAGGGTTTTAATTTAAATAATATATTTAGTAAAATTAATACAATATTGTATTAAATAATCTAATAGTATAGTAGGCTTGGCAAACCGGTGAAGCAGGTTCAAACCCTGGTCACGCACCTCTGAAATTTTCATGTGCGTATCACTTCTCACTTGTTTACGTTGTAGAAAAAAAAACATTGTGAGGAAATGTATGTCTGAGAGAATATACCAATTTCGAAAGACTCGTGAAGTCCGCCCACACTTAGCCAGTTTGTTTTGATGATTCTTGAAGTCCTCCTGATCCATCGAGTCTATCTGGATACTTATATAAGTAATTCATTCAAATCGTTTATACAAACTTTGCCGTTTATAATAATATTCTGAAGAACGTAGGTACTTGGTAACAAATAAGTAGGTAGGTAGTAACAGCATGAAGTCTAATAATAGTTAGTCTAATAAGTAATACGATATAACAAATATTGTTTCAACCTACATATCGCATCCATACCATTTTCTACGCTTTCAGTTCACATTAGCTATTCGAATACAAATTAATTAATTTTCACGTCAAAATATCTCCAGTGAAGAGAGTGATAGATTTAATCAACCGATGCATTTCATTTGAATGATTTTCTTACAATGCATCGTACAAACATGCTATTATATTTTTTTTATTTATGTTACATGCCTGTAAATTCTTTATGACCGACTACAAATGGGAAGGCATTCAATTAATGTGTTTGTTTTTTTTGTTTTTTTTTTTTAATATTTTAATTTCCATTACATTTAGATTTTTGAATCAAAATCGAAAATGTATTTACTATTTAGGCACCACCTGCATACTGTTTATGTGGGAATTTAACTGCCTCGGTGGTGTAGTGGCTAGCATGTACGGTCACACATCGGGAGGTGCTGGGTTCGAGTCCCGAGTGGGGCCAAGTTTAGTTATTGAGTCTTTGTTTAGTAAGTCTCAGTAACAGCCCGGAGTTGGGAAGTTGGCGGTGGTTGACCCCCCTGCCTTGGAGAGCACGTAAAGCCGTCGGTCCTGCGCCTTAACTCTCACTGGTCGTGTCGAGCAGTCGTCACACCGGAGTATGAGAGTGATAAGGAATAGAGAGTGCACTTGTGTCTGCGCATACACTTGTGCACTATAATATGTCCCGCGCAGATGGCTAGTCTCAATGAGATTGGCCGCCGTGGCCGTAATCGGTCGGGAGGACATCATGTGGGACTCAACGGTAAAGCCAGGATCACTCACTCAAGCCCCGAGGGCAGTTCTGCCGAAGCAGATCTCAGCAACCGTGGGGCACACCACACCGAAGCGGGCCACCTCCTTGCTTTTCTTAGTTTTGCGACCGGCTCGATTGCCCGACACACATACAACTTTTCTTATTTCTTAATCTATTAGTAAAGTCTAATTTAACTCTACAGCTTACGAAAAGCACTTCAAACGTCTTAGATAACGCCAAGATAAGAGAGAAACTGATAGCTCTTTTGAAAGAACACGAGAAATGTTCAACCGAAGTAAAGGAGCATCGCACAACTATAAATGAGTTAGATTTTCTTCTGAAGCAAGTCCAGAAAGAAATTAAGGCTCTGAGGTCTAAAGGTGTTGGTTTTGAAAAGGTTTGAAAATTTTTAAATTACGTATTTTGAGTTTTTTTATAGAATTTTTTATGTAATTTTTTTGTAAAATTTAATACGTTATAGCTACTAAGACAAACAGTCAAAAAGTATTTATTGATTCACTTCAAAATTGTTCTTTGAAATATTTAAAGAAATGTTAAAGAACGTACCGTCTATACCATGTCCTTAAAAGCTTTATGGACGGATGTTATTTTTAGAAGATAGTGCTCCTTGAGTATTATATAATCGCTATAAGACTTTTTCAATGTTAGGTTCTAAAGTGGTAAGTTTAAAAAAGAATACAAGAGTTGAAACAGTTCATGGAGTTTTTAACACAATATTTCTAAAATATCAATACAGTCTTAAAAATTACATTAAAAATTTAATTTAAAAAGAATGGATATTCAATTTAAAAAGGGTAAATGTATTTTTAAGAATGAAATGTACATATACATTAAGTGAAATCAATAAACAAATACACTATTTACTTAGAAAAGTAACTAGTTAGCTAAGCAAGTGTATAATTCCAGGACTACGCGAGTACATTGACCAACCAAACCATAATAAGCCAGCTCGAGAACCGCCTCAACACTGCCATGAAGAAGTTCAACGCGGTCAACAGCGACAACTATAGCATGAGACTCGAGATCGATCGCCTTCTACGTGACCGGTAAGAGCCAGGGTTGCCACTTGTTTGTGCTAAATGTATATTATATGCCCGACCCAATAGATATATGTATATGCAATACATAAGTATAAAAAAGTTGGTAAAGACTTAACCTTTTTACCCAAATTTTCGATTCTTCTTCCGATTTTTGTTTGAAAAACGAATTAAAGAGATGAATAGAAGTCGTCGAACGAGAATAGTACATGCATTCGGAGACATAACATAAAGTAAACAAAATTTGCGGTAAATACAAGTCACCCGCAGTTGTTTTCCTTTTTAAATTTCAGTGTCCAGTGTTTAGTATTTATGATTTACATTTTAGTTATAAAATTATGATTTTCGCATACAAATTCGCATACAAACAAACTGACAACCCTAGGCAGGACAACGAACTTCTCATAAATATAGTGGATTCGTGACCATGAGGTTTTCCTTATCGAAGTGAAATATCGCTAACTTAAGCAACATAAGTTGTTACTAATTTGGGCTAAAATTGGAAGCAACGAATTAGTTACAATTTTTTTGTACATAAATCTGTTAAGGAAGGTATAAAATTGAAGATAATAAAATAAAAATAAAACTTGAAAGTACGTATGGCCTTTTCAGGTTTCACTTGCTTTAAAAAACACTTACAAACCAAAACTTAGTTAAAGCCCGTGAATTTCAATGGCTTTAATTCATTGACGATTGGAAACACTGTGTATCGTTCAGTTACTGATTATATTTGTTTAAATGATACTATCTTTTCTTTGAGAATGCGTCCCTCTTCCCTCACCAAATCTGCTATCCCTACCAACCTTTGTTGCAGTATTAAAAATGTACAAAAATACTTTTTTTAAAATTATAATATATGCTTTACTTTACTAGATTCTATACAGTTTAGAAAATAGAAATAAATAAATGTACAAGATTAAAAGATACCTATAATATAAAAATTTGTACCCATGTAAGTGATTGAATCAGGATGGATTTGGATTTTTGTTTGACGTTAAAAATAATTAAAGATCTACAAACGCTGTATATTATAATCTATCACTGCCTAGTATTATTTCTTTGGTCTAAGACCTCAGTGAAAGTACGTTCCATTCTAGGCAATTCTTCGACAACATGTGGAAAGGTCAGATAAAGAGGTTAATGGAGGGCAAAGCTCAGATCCTAGAGCTGGTGGAGCAAGCCATCACCACCTACGACCAGCGCGAGGAGTGGTGCGCCAAGCTCGACGCCTTGAAGGAGAAAGCTGCTATGGATTATAGGAAGCATTGCTTGGTAATTGATAATAATTATTTATTTATTTATTTTATTTATTTAACTCTTTAATGTACACCAATAATACACACAAAGATAAGACACAAAAACACAAAAAGAAAAGATGTACAGAAGGCGGCCTTATCGCTTAAAGCGATCTCTTCCAGGCAACCCTTGTGGTAGAGGAGTAAGTTTTTGCAAGTAAGGTAGGCGGTGTACGCGAAGACTTCGATAGATATACTATAGATACATAAAACATACATACATACATACGTACATACTAACTTACATACATACATAGATACATACATACATCCTTATACATACATACATACATATACATACATAACATACATAATTAACATACATACAAACATACATATAGAAGAGCTCATTAAGAAAGTCTGATTATACAAATAAAAATAATTCAAAAAATTTTAGGAAGAAAAATTATAGTAATCACACGAGGGATACCGTCAAGGAAAAAAGGAGATAGTTAAAGGGATAAATAATATTCTTTCAATAAAATCTTAAATTTGTCCAAGCTCTTAGCACATTTTATATTTAAAGGAAGAGAATTCCAAAGGCGGACAGCTTTAATTGAGAAAGAATTTGAATAGAAACTAGAAGAGTGGGAAGGAATCTTAAGAAGGAGATTTTGATCAGAGCGAAGGGATCGAGTGTGAGAGTCACTCAAAAACCCGAAACGCTCTTTTAAATAGATAGGAGTTGAAGGATTAAACAGCACGCAGTAGAGAAGGTGAAGAATATGAGTATTCCTGCGAAATCGGATAGGGAGCCATTTGAGCTTTTTGCGAAACTGAGAGACGTGTTCATATTTTCTGAGTCCGAAAATAAACCGTATACATAGATTTTGGAGTCGCTCGAGTTTATTAAGATGCTCCTCTTTGATGTCAAGATAAGAAACGTCAGCATAATCAAGAATTGGTAGTAGGAGTGAATTAGCCAGCGCAATTTTAGTAGGTATAGGAAGAAAGTTTCGCAATCTGCGAAGGGAAGAGATTGCTCCAAACATCTTTCGGCTCAGTGCAGTTACCTGCGGTCCCCATGACAGATAGCGGTCCATTATTATCCCAAGATTTTTTACATTTTCATTAAAAGGAATTATAATACCATTAAGAACTACTGGCGGTAATGGCGTTGTTCTATTTGTAGTTTTGCATAATAATCTTTGACTGCCGATTATGATTGCCTGCGATTTTGTAGCGTTCAAGTTTAGCCCATACGATTTACACCAGGTCGATATCGATGAGAGATCTGCGTTGATTAGGTTTATTGTTTGAGCTAAATGATCTACGGTTGAAGTGGCATAAATTTGCAAATCGTCAGCATATAAGTGGTAGAGAGAAGAAATTTGAGAACAAATAGAGTTTATAAAAATTGAAAACAAGAGAGGGGACAACACGCCACCTTGTGGAACACCGGCTTTAATTGTAGACCAATTGGAATACAAGTTATCAATCCGTATTTGCTGCCGGCGATCACACAAGTAAGATTGAAACCAGTCAACCACCTCAGGAGATATGTTAAGAGAAGATATAATGACAAGTAATATGTCAAAGTCCACTGTATTGAAAGCGTTACTAAAATCCAACAGTGTCAGCACAGTGACCCTTTGATCGTCCATGGCATGCCTTATGTCATCAGTGATTTTGACTAACGCAGTGGTGGTACTATGATTAGGACGGAAACCTGATTGCATGGGATTCAAGAGATTATGCTTGTAGAGGAATGAACTTATCTGCTGGTGTATCAGACGCTCGAGAACTTTTGAAAAGAAAGGAAGAATAGAAATAGGACGGTAATCTGAAAAACAAGATGGACTAGATTTTTTTGGAAGTGGAATGACATATCCATCTTTCCAGGAAGAAGGAAACTTATGAAGTTTTATTGATGAGTTTAAGATGGATGTTATAATAGGGAGGATAATTTTAATAATGGGAAGAATCATTTTACGACTAACGCAGTCAGTTCCAACAGCATCAGATTTTATTGCCATAATATTTCTCTCAACATCACTTTCGGAAAATTGACTAAACGTAAAACAGGAGAAGTCTGGAGTAGGCAAGGTTGAAAGGGAGTGAAGTGTGTTTAACTTTTCTGTACTATCAATTGTACTGGAGGATGACAACTCGTTTCGTTCGGGTAATCCCCCTACGTTTTTACTTTATCAACATTGGTTTAGTAGTTTTGTAGTGACAACGTTTAACTTAACTTACATTTTTAATAAAAGCATGAATATTATGTATTATAATTTATAGGTCGATTATAAGTTGTCTAGAAGTTTAAAATTCTAAATCTGAAGTTTTTTATTTGTACAGACTAATCTGTGAAAGTCCCAGACAAGTTAAGACGCGATAGTAGATAGATAGCCCATAAGTTATCTCAAGAAATGGTTTAAAATTAATTTGCATATCAAGGAATAGGTGAATATCTAGTAAGTAACCTTTAGAATCAAATCAAATCAAATCAAAATATTCTTTATTCAAATAGACTTTTACAAGCTCTTTTGAATCGTCATTTTTACATTATCAAAATTAAAAGTCAGTCTGTAAGTCTGTGAGTAAACTACCACCAATTAAACCAGAATAAAAAGCAAGTTAATATATTTTGTGTTAATAACGCAGGTGACTTTCATTTCTAGTTGAAATTGAATTGAATATTTTATACTGTTTTTCTCGCAAAATTAAACAAGTATAAGTATTGGGTACAATTATTTAATTCCAAAAATTGCTTATCAATAATTATTTTTCAATATTAAGTGCTAAACAATCAACTTAAACAGTCTGCATTAAAAACTCTTTTTCAAACTATACTTACTAATATTATAAAGCTGAAGAGTTTATTTGTTTGTTTGCGTTCACACGCACTTATCTCAGGAACTACTGGTCCGAATTGAAAAAATCTTTTTGTGTTGGATAATCCGTTTATCGAGGAAGGCTATAGGCTATATTACATCACGCTACGACCAATAGGAGCGGATTATCAATGAAAAATTATTAAAAATTATTATAAATTGAAAAAACGGCAGAAAAATATTTCTTATAATTTTCAGCCTTTAGAACGTGAGCGGCGCCGCGGGAAAGGCTAGTTAATGTATAAAAATAGTGCATACAAATATTGCGAATAGAGAATTTATTTAATTTATTTACTTATTTAGGATATCTTACGTTACACAAAAAATAAACTAGTAATTGCTTTTCAATACCTAGGAAGTAAGAGAGCTACAACGTCAGTTAGACCACAGCATGAAGCTCGAGGAGTTCCTCCGAACTAAAGGCACGGTGCGACTCACCGCTGCCGATGCAAAGGCAGAAGCGAAGAAACTTGAACAACAAGAGCAGGAGATACGAACTTACAACAATTATATTAACATATTAGATGCTATCAAGGTACTTTCTCTTTCTCACTCTACTTTCTTGCGCTAGCGGTCGCCGCTTTGAGTCCCGCTGAGGCATTTATTTGTTAAACTTGGATGTTTGTTCTTTAGTCAGGAGTGTTTATATTTATAATATGAATGTATTTAAACTTATATATGTAGTACCTATATCGTCTATCTGGTATCCGTAACACAAGCTTCCTTCGTAGCTAGCTAACCACGGAACTAGATGGCGCTGTGTGTAATAGTGTCCTAAAGTATTTATTTATTTTAACCTCTATTTAAACCTTGTGACAAAACCTGCATGTCTGAGAGAACCTAGCAAGTTTTTGACAGACATGTGTCCTTCCAACCGCAAAAGCTAGTGTGGTGCACTATCCATCATCTGGTTCGTACCCAACTGTAGGACAATAAAAAGGCATACACCCACACACCCACAATGTATTGTTTTTTTTTTCCACTTACTATTATAATATTTATTTACTGTCAATTTATTTTGCTTCGCTGGAGATGCTCTCGATTTGTATGAACGGATAGTCACGTTTCGACAAATATGATGGATATGTGGTGGTGGGACACCACCAGGTAGATGGGGTTCACCGACTAGAAAAACCAGTACCTACTACCTACTAAAGCCCAATAAACGACACCCCGACGACCCGGCAGATTGAAGAGTCAAGAGAGTCAAGAGTGTTGCTCCACAGTCCAGTCTGCTATCCAGAGAAGTACCAGGAGCAAGATACAAAACCCACCAAAGTGGGAAACCTCCTTGTACGTTTACTACTGTACTCAAAAAAAAAACAAACAGATTTTTTAGGACATTCTTACAACAGCGCCATCCAGTTCCATGGTAATGCGACTACAACTACGATGCTTGTGTTACAAATACCAGATAGTTGATATACTACATATATAACTTTTAAATACATAAATATTATAAATATAAATACCCATGACTGGAGATCAAACATTTGTGCTTAACAAATGAATGCTCCCAGCGGGACTCGAACCCGCAACCGCAGGTGCAGAAAGCAGGGTCACTACCAACTGAGTCAAACGAGACGTCAACTCGAAACAAAATACCTATTACAAATATTTTGGAAAAAAACTATATGTTTTTAATATTAAAATACCATGTTTCTATGAAAGGAGTACACTGGAGAAGAAGACGTAGACAAGCTGATACAAGAGTTCACGCGTCGTGAAGAAGAAAACTATGCTCTATTCAACTATATCAATGAAGTGAACACCGAGTTGAAGCACCTCAGTGATAATGTGAAGATGTTGAAGAACAATATTGGTGAATATATTTTATTTTAAATAAAGCTGGTATTCAACATACATACACTACGAGTAAAGTTTCATTTATATTATTAAAATTATAAATTCACGCCAGGAACTGTTGAACGGATTTGGTTTTTTGGGGGAAAAAAAGTCTTAAAAAGACAACGAAAAAAACAACAAAATATTAAGTCCGCTAATCCGCATGTGGTGGACTATCTCTTTCAAGATAGTCCACCACATGCGGATACAATCCTGACGAGCCCTTATATTAATGACTAGCAATACGCGCGGCTTCGCCCGCGTTCATTTTTTTAATCGCTACTAAACTTCATTCGATCACTCGCTAGGTTGAAAATTCTTCAAAATTGCTCCTGAGCCACGCGGTTACCTGTTTCATATAATATTATGTGCGGCGTGCACTCCTCCTCCTCTCCTGTTATTGTAGTTTTAGTAGGGATCCTTATTTTTTTCTTGCAATCAAAATAGCCTATATTAATCAGTGATAATGTAGCATTCAAATGGTGAAAGAATTTTAAAAATCGGTCCAGTACTTTTTGAGCCAATTCGTTACAAACACACAAACATTTCCTCTTTATAATATTAGTATATAGACCCATACTCAGCAGTAGGACGTTAAAAAAAGAACTGAATAAACTATACAATTAAAACAATCCATAACAAAAAAAACAATTGTGGCCCTTGCGACTAGATTTTATGTAATAAATTTGAGTGAATAAAAGTATTTTTATTATTTTTATTCATTCAGAGAAAGCTGCTATGGATTATAGGAAGCATTGCTTGGTAATTGATTATTAATTAATTCAAAATGTATGCCTTTTTCGTTTACTTAAACCAACAAGACGAGGAGCACGCCAAGCACCAAGCCAAGCTGAGCAAGCAGCAAGACAGTGCTGAGTGTCTCCAAGGCGTGTTGCAAGCACGGCGGGAAACCGCGCGCGAACTACGTTCTACCGAGGACCGTAGCTCACGAGTGCTAGCTTCGCTGTTGCGAGACGTGCAGAAACTCGCTTTGTGAGTACCCATACTCATATTAATCAAATCAAAATATTTTATTCAGGGTTTAGCGTCAACGAAGCCACGGGTTCCGCTAGTTAAAATAAATAAATTTTTAACCTCCTCCTTTTTTTAAGTCGGCTTAAAAGTAGCCTCAATTTGACAGCAAAATCCTCATAACTCTCCCGTGACCATGATTGCTGTAAAGCATTCGAAACGTCGGGAACCAAAAATCATAATAAATCCGCGACATAATCCGAAAAGATAGTTTCATTTATAAATTATACTTTATTCAAATAATGTTGTTATTAATTTTATTTTAACAGATCATCCGAGTGCGACTCTCTGCCGCTGTTGAAACTTCTGGGCAAGTCGTTGGACATCAACACAACGAACGCTAGACTTTACATCAAAAGCTTGGAAAAGAAAATCGTAGAAATGGTTGAACTTATTAAGTTCGACGAAGTAAGAATTATAGTTATTGTAATAATATTTGTAGTAGTTAATTTAGAACCCATTAAGGAAATAACGTTAGTTTTTAACTTTGAAGAGCTTTTAATTTATTGAATTCAAAGATATTATTATTTTTCTCAATTCATGGTACATGGACAAAAGTTCATTTTAAATCAATCTTAAGATAAATAGGTGTAAAATAATTATCGATGTTTCATGAACATTCTAGACATTTAATTAGATTATGTACTTTTATACATATTATTATATAAATAAAATATCCACAGAGCGTACAGAAGTACGCGGAGACCAAGGATCGCACTCCGCCCGCCGCCCGCCGCCGCCGCCGCGCCTCGCCCCGCGCCCCCGCACCCGCCCTGCTCGCGCACTCATAAGCACACACACACTAGTGTTGCTGAAGTATCGAGAGTTTCACTATCGATAGTTTTCATCTAAAACAGCTCTACTATCGGTAGCTATATCGATAGTATCGATACCATCGATATTATTTTAATTTAAAACTTCAATAGTATTGATCAATATTTTATGATTTGTGAGCACCAATACAATTGATTGTATCAATAATATCGATAGAACTACCGATATTTTTCGACTATCGATGGGCAACACTAACACACACACATATATTTAAAAGTAGTAGCCGTCGATAAAACATACACACGAAATACATAAGTACACTGTATATTATGTATATTTCATAAAGAAATGTACTTAATGTTTGTTCTTGAAAGCTTTTCTTTAGCTTAAAAATTTTACATATTATAAAATATTGTAAGACACTGAAAATTTAATAATTTAATGGATATGCACAATAAAAAAATCCCAATATAAAAATATAAAAATGTTTTATTTACATCATTCCATTACTAGCAACATCACTATTATAATTACAGTCGTCATTTTATAGCCTATAAATAATATTTTTTTTCTTTTATTGTCATTCTTCGTCTCTAACTTATCCCGATCTGAAACAAAATATGATAAAAATGATATTTAGTAAAATATATTATGTATAATCTATCAATAATTTAATTAAAATGTGCCTATCAAATATCAATAAATTAAATTGTCTTGAGACTTCCGTAAGAACTGAACCTAATACATAACGTATTTAAAAATATTGTCAATAATAGTACGTTTTTGGATTTATTTCGATTTCTGGTTTCTGACAAAAATATGACCGCAAAGAAGGTTCACTTTAAAAAGCACACCGAATTATGCTTGAGACTACCTCGTTTTCTCCTAAAATTATCATGTAACACTCGCTAGTTGTTAACTCAGGCCTCGTACCTAGCAGCCCGTAGGGCATTCCGGCGTACGCCATAGACGAGAGCGGACATGTCGCTTACGTATACCGAGAGTTGCTAGCTGTTAAATGGTGTATACTATATCAACAACTAAAAAACTTATATCTCCTGCGCAGCTGGCTAGTCTCAATGAGATTGGCCGCCATAGCCAGAATCAGTCAGCGAATGTCATTATTATTACTACACCAACATTTGACGACACGATGGCTCAGTTTGTAGTGACCCTACTTGCCGCGCCAGCGGTCGCGGGTTCGAGTCCCGCTGGGGGCATACATTTGTTTAGCACGAATGATTGTACTACAGTCACAGCCACATACTGTGAGGAGTCTCTCAGTCGCACAGGCAGGCCGCGGGCCACGAGACTGCTAGCGATCATGACAAAGGAGGTGGCGGATCGCGCGCGGCTCAGCGCTCGCAGCACCTCTCGCTCGCACTCCGCTTCCGCTTCCGCCTCTCCCGTGGCCTCTGGTGGCACCTCTGTAATGGGATATTAATATTATTAAACTATGAAAAAGATTGATAAGACAGTGGTAGCCCAGCGGTAACGCGGTCGCTTGGATATCCGAGTGATGCGTGTTCAAATACGGGTCTCGCACCTCTGATATTTTCATGTGCGAATCATTTATATCATGATTACCACTTGTCTTACAGTGAAGGAAAACATCGTGAGGAAACCTGCATGTCTGAGAAAACCTAACAAGTTTTCTAAAGGCCCGTGCCCAGCAGTGGGACGTTAATAAAGGCTGATGATGATGAATATGATTAATATTCAGAGTCAGATCTGTACATTAAATTTTATTAGAAAATCTTATTAAATTAGTACGTATATAGATAAACTAGATCTAGCGCGAGCGAAGACGTCGGTTGCGCTAGTGTATTATACATATAAATCTTTCTGTCAATTCTGTCAAACATCATAATGTTACATTAAAAAAGTTTATATTGTCTAAAGCGCTAAGGTTAGATTAAAAATAATTTTATAAGTATTCTTAATTTTCTAATTTTCCGCGCAATTTTCTATATTTTTTCTTTCATAAGAGCCTTCTCCAGACAATAACAAACACAACAAGAAAAGAATCATCGAAATCAGTCCAGCCGTTCACGCGTGATGGCGTGATCAAGGATAATAGGGATTCATTTTTTATATATTTATAGATACATAAATAGATTGAAAGATGAAAAGATAGATGTCTAGATAGACAGATACATGGGTAAAAGAAAAAAAAGTGCGTGTGTACAAAGTACACATGTCAGAAGTAAAACTTGAATTTAAATTAAGGCTAACTCTTCCCCGTCTCTGAGCTACTATGGACTTATTTTGAGGTACTATGGACTTAGTTTGAAATCACATCGATATATATATATATATATATATATATATATATATATATATATATATATATATATATATATCATCAGCTCACCCAGCACACCCTGGCTCCAGCCGGCCTTGCCCACTCTGTGCCAGGGCGCGGGCGCGGCACTGCGCACGCTCCGCGCCAGCAGCGTGCTCACCGCCTTGTCCACCTCCAGGTCCGTCACCTCCCACAGCATGCCCACTACTAGCGGGCTGGGGAATTGAATATCTGTATTATTTTTTAGCTCTTTCTCTCTCTGTCTCTTACAGTGTGTATATATCAAATCTCAAATCAAATCAAAATATTTTATTCAGCATGAAAATTGTTATAATTTCTTAATGAACATCATGAGTCTACCACCAGTTCGGAAAGAAGAATCCTTTGACCTGAGAAGAACTGGCGAAAGAAACTCAGAAAATACGTGTATGTGTGTCAGTGTGTGATTGCGTGTGTGAGACAGCGTGTGTGTGTGAGAGAGAGAGAGAAGAAGAGAAGGAAGAGAGAGAGGAAGAGAAAAAGAGAGGGAAAGAGAGACTTTGCGTGCGTGAGAGAGAGATAAAAAAGAGAGAGAGAAAGAGACTGTGTGTGTGTGTGTGTGACTGACCACCGCGCGACGTGCAGCGTGTGGTGGGGCGCGGCGGGCGGCGCGCGGCCGGGCGCGCGCTGCAGCCGCGCGGAGCCGCAGCCGGCCAGCAGCGCGGCGCCGCGCGCGCGCGCCCCCTCCAGCCCCGCACTCCCCGCGCCGCCGGCGCCCGCGCACAGGTGGCAGCCGTCGCCGTGACCGCAGTACCTGCGAGGTTCGCAACCGTCGATATACAGTTCTCGAGACTTACGCTCAGCTTTGCATTTGTGTGAGTGATAGCTAAAAACTAGGGGTGTGCGAATATAGTTCGAATCGAATCGAATAATAATATTCGAATGTTAGTTTACGAATAATTCGGAAAAAATTCGAATTCGATAAAAAAAATTCGAATTCGATAAAAAAAAGAATCGAATTATTCGAAAATTTTCGAATTATTCGAAATTTTTCGCAGGAAGGAATACGCTCTCTTCTTGAAGGTTGCCAGGTCGTAATGGTTCGGAAAGACCGCAGACGATAGCTGGTTCCACAGAGTGTTTGTGCGTGGCAGAAAACGCCTTAAAAATCGCACTGTTGTGGAACGCTGGACATCGAGGTGGTGTGGATGAAAGTTGCGGTTTTGGCGCGATGTCCGATGGTGAAAATCTGCTGCCGGGATCAGTCCAAACAATTCCTCGGAACACTCCCAGTGATAAATGCGGTAGAAGATGCAGAGTGATCCAACATCTCTACGCAAAGCTAAAGGATCAAGCCGATCAGAGAGAGCTTGATCGTCGATAACTCGAGCCGCCCTTCGTTGAATGCGGTCATATGGAAGTAGCTGGTACTGGGGTGCTCCCGCCCAGAGATGAGAACAGTACTCCATGTGGGGCCGAATTTGCGCCTTATAGAGACTAAGACGCTGACCCGACGTGAAGTACTGTCTCGCCTTACTGAGCACACCAAGCTTCTTTGAGGCCAATTTGGCCTTAACTTCCAATTGACCATGGAACTGGACGTTGCTCGAAATGTCGACGCCAAGTATTCCGATACTGGCTGTGGCAAACAAGGGATTGTCCTCAAATAGAGGAGTGACGACAAATGGCGACTTTTTAGCGGTTAACGCGCAAACTTGTGTCTTTTTGGGGTTGAATTGGACTAAGTTTAGTCGACCCCAATCCGAGACTTTGCTGAGTGATGATTCGATTTCAGACACAAGTTTGTTCCGACACTCGTCGACGTATTCCCGAGAAATATTATCGCGGCCAGTGTACAGGGCGTCCACAGTGCTGTCGTCTGCATAGCAATGAATGTTGCTGATTTCCAACATGTCATTGATATGCAGAAGGAACAGAGTAGGAGACAGTACACAGCCTTGTGGAACACCAGCATTGACGTATTTAGGATCAGAGCAAGCACCGTCAACAACGACCTTGATGCTCCGATCTGCCAAAAAGCTGGTGATCCAGTTGCATAATTTCTCGGGGAGCCCATAGGAAGATAGCTTCGAAAGAAGCGCTTTGTGCCATACCCGATCAAAGGCCTTCGCTATGTCCAGACTGGCTGCAAGCGCCTCCCCCGTGGTCTTAACTGCTTCTGCCCATCTATGTGTCAGGTAAACTAGAAGATCACCGGCTGAACGACCTCGACGAAAGCTATACTGACGGTCGCTGATCAGCCGGTGCTCCCCTAGGTACCGCATGAGCTGGCAGTTAATTGGACTCCATTATCTTGGAGAACAAGGAGGTAGGATGCAAAGAATGACCGCATCCCGTCCCAATACGCTGACCTGTAGTGCCATACTCGGCGGCAACCCACAAAGCAAGGCCGTGTTGAGCGCGTAACCTGCACTGTACTCCGGACAAGGCAGTGGTCCGACGAACCAAGAGGAGGGTCGACGGAGACCAGATAGCCGTCCGGGTGAGAGGTCAGCAGAAGGTCCAACAGGGAAGGTGTATGATCTTCCACATCAGGGATTTGCGATGGCGAGGTAACAAGTTGTGTCAGATCATATCAGCTAATGCGAAATCGTAAACAGATCTCCCCGCATGATCGGTGGTGCGTGATCTAAGCCATTCGGCGTGATGGGCGTAAAAGTCGCCGAGAATCACGATCTTTGCGGATGGGATCTGTTGCAGCACGGAATCTGTAGCCATTTGGATGTGCTCAACGAGTCGGTCAGTTTCGGCATTACCGCCATGAGACCTAAACAGGCACGCGTAGATTCGCGGATGATCATCGCAGTCTACACGTAGCCAGATGATGGATAGGTCCCGCCCTTCAAGGCTGCCGAGGCGGCGGGAGCAGATATCCTCTCTGACGTATACGCACACCCCAGCCCGTGGTACAAAGGAATGTTCCAGTTTATACCCTGGGTAAGAGAGGAAAGAGGTGTCAGCCGGAGAAGATATCTGCGTCTCAATAAGGAATAGCAAGGCCGGCTTCGTCGTCTCAAGGTGGAAGTGGACGGCGTTGAGGTTGGAATTCAGCCCCCTTATGTTGCAGAGTCCACAGCGAGCGTGAAATTAATTCGAATTATCCGCACACCCCTACTAAAAACCAATAGCCGCGCATCAAAAACCAGTTAAAACGGGTTTAAACCACTCGCAACGCGCTACACCATCAGCCGTACCTATTCATACACTGCACGCACACAAATATACATACACACATACATACATACATGCATACCCAGTACACATACACAAAATAAAGAAATATTAATATTTATGTGTTGTTAAATTATAAGTTTAATCTAAAAATTTACCTATACTATAATAAGCGAGTGAACATTCGTGCGAGAAATACCGTCCTACCGTCAAACAGTTAAACTAGTACGGAGGGCAGTGTTACTTAAACATTGTTAGCTTGATTCTAAACACTTGTTAGTTTTAAAGTGATGTGTATTGTTACCAAGCTTTTCTATGTACTTATATAAATAAATAAATAAATAAATAAAAATACAAAGCTGAACTTAAGTCTCGACAACTGTAGATTCATATATTAAAGACTAGCCTTTCCCGCGGCTTCACTCGCAAAGGCAGATAATCAAAAGATATATTTTTCTTCTTTTTTTATAATATAAGTTAAAATATAGAAATATTTTTTTCTTTCCGTTTTTGCAACAATTGCATATGGTACGATATCTATATATACAAATGCGAAAAATACTCACTCATCACGAAATCTCGAAACGTCCAGCGGTTTTGAATTTATTTTATTTATTTTTATTTTATTTTATTTTATTTGGAATACCAACAGCAAAGATACAATATGATTACAAAATTGAAACGTTTTAAACCAAGCCATTTATAGGTAGTTATATTATAGGCAAGGTGGTATTTACATATTGTATGAAAGTCCTTCATCTTTTGTACAAGGAACTTTAAATTTGGCAGGGAGGTAGTTAATTGTTAATAAGCATCCTCTAAAAACGAATTTTGTGACAGGGCCTCATTAAGGAGGTCTAAGGGCTCTCGCAAGGTTTTTTTAATTGTTTTCATTTTTTGTGCTAGAAACATAAAATTGGCAGGTAGGTAGTTTAGAGTAAGTATATATCCATTTAGATTGAGCCAGATTGAGGTGGTGTAAGGGCTCTCGCAAGTTTGTATTAAAGTCCTTCATTTTTTGTGCTACAAACTTTAAACTTGGAAAGGACTTAGTTAATAGTTAGTAGATGCCCATAAAGGATAAATTTTGTGACAGGGCCGAACTATGGAGGTCTAAGGTCCCTCGCAAGTTTGCATGAGAGTTCTTCAGTTTTTGTGCTACATACTTACTTATACTACATAATAGTTAGTAGACGTCCGCTAAGAACGACTTTTGTGACAGGGCCGAATTTAGGTGGTCTAAGGGCTCTCGCAAGTTTGTATGAAAGTTCTTCAGTTTTTGTGCTACATAATTTAAATTTAGCAGGGAGGGAGTTAATAGTTAGTCTATCTCCGCAAAGAATAAATTTTGTGACAGGGCCGGATTGAAGACTCTAAGAGCTCTCATTAATTTGTATGAAAGTCTTTTATTTTTTGTACAAGAAACTTTAAATTTAGAAGGGAGTTAGCTAATAGTTAGTTAACATCCGCAAATAATGAATTTTGCGACAGGGCCGCACTGAAGAGTCTAAAGGCTGTCGCAAGTTTTTATGGCAGTCCTTTATCTTTTGTGCTAAACATTTTAAATTTAGCAGAGAGGTTGTTATTGTTAGTAGAAGACCGCTAAGAATAGATTATGAACAGGGCCGGATTAAGGTGGTCTAAGGGCTCTGCGAGATTCCTTCAATTTTTGTGCTACAATTTTTAAATTTGTTAGGGAGGTAGTTAATTGTTAGTAAACATCCGCAAAGAATGAATTTTGCAACAGGGCCGAATCGAGGAAGTCTTAGGCTACGTCCGCACAGACATGCGGCTTGCTTAGCGCCTAAAACCTAGTGGATTGCGCTCTGGCAACATGTTAGGATACACAGTGGCCGCACTGCAGGAGGTTTGCGTGGTTACTTGTCGGATTTCACTTTGAAAAATAGCTGTAAAACTGCTACTTACAGAAAATTCACATTTAAAATATACCATTTCAAGGTCCTATCCATCATGTTGGGTTCATGACATAAATAAACAACTTTTTAGTACTTATTATCTTTTTTTGCTTCGACTGATATCTCTTCCCATAGTTTTTTTAAAATAATTTCATTTTTATTTAGTTCATTTGCCGGTTTCCACAAAGGTTCACTCTTAAAAATTTATGCAATTAATATTTCATATATTATTTCTTGAATAAAATGCCTCGCGACTAGTGTCAAAAAACCAACATGTTTGTTTACTTAGATACGCGCTTAGCAACTAGCTAGGAGCTAAGCGTGCAGTGCGGTCGGTCACAAACATTTTAGGACGTTCGTTTTAGTAAGCTACTAGCTATGTGACTTGTTAGGCTCTAGGCGCTAAGAAAGCCGCCGGTCTGTGCGGACGTAGCCTTAGGGCTATAGCAAGTTTGTATGAAAGTCGTTCATCTTTTGTGCTACGAACTTTTAATTTGGTAGGAAGTAATTATCAATAAAAGTGCACTAAAATCATTAGTCCGGATCAGTCAAAGTCCGGATTAGGTTGGTGTAAGGACTCTCATAAGTTTTTACGAAATTCCTTCATTTTTGTGCTAAAAGTTTTAAATTTGGCAGGCAGTTAGTTTACAGTTAACAGATAACTTTTAGGACAATACTAATCGGACACTCTATTCAAAAGATAATTTAAAGATGTCAATCAAAACAAAATACTAATAGAAAAGTAAAACACAGCACAGCGGGCAGCGGGGCGAGGGAGGGGGAGCCGAGTGCGGGAGAGGGGTGTGCACATATATGAAATTATTTATTTGTATATTTACGATGGGTTTTGAAAAAACTGGAGCGATTTTCAAAAAATAATTCAGGTAATCATAAATAGATCAACCCAGCGAGTGATCGAGTGAAGTTTAGTAGCAATTAAAAAAATGAACGCGGGCGAAGCCGCGGGGACTGCTAGTATGATGATAATGTTTACTTTACTTAACCAGAATCGGATCAAGAACAAACTGTGAACAACATTATAGTGAGAATCCGCCTTAAACTCAAAGTTTTCTCAAACGTAGCATACTATTTGTAAATTACTCAAGTAACAATATCACTATATTCAGATAAAAAAGTCATAAAAACATAACCCTCCTTCTGGCGCAGTCGGGTTAAAAGAAACATCTATTTAACGTTATTTCTTTAATGAAATATCTTATGTCCAATCCCAATTTATGTTTATACAATTAAAACTTTTGATTTTCAAATTAAATTTTATTATACATACAGATATTAAAATACCAGTATTTTAAATACTTACAAGAATATATCAGACTCCGTAAGGTACTGCAGGTACACATCAGGTGGAGGAGCCTCCCCGATGTGGCCAGTCCACGAGCTGCACCAGTACTTCACAAACGAACTCATCCTCTTCTCCATTCTTTCTAGATTCTTCTCTATAAATTTACAAATACTATTGATAAAATTTTAATTCATAAGTATAAATATACTAATTATTATATACCTTTTTTTAAAAAACATCTAATTTTGAAAACAAAGATAGCACTTTGTGTACCAGCACTTTTTAACATCTCATAATTAGGAGTGGACTTCCCTTCAATATGTAAGAGATCAGACCATAGTCCACACTGGACAATTACGGGTTAGAGGACTACACATGTCTTTCGAGAGCTTCATTTGTTCTCTCAGATATGAAGGTTTACTCATGATGTTTTCTTCACCGTAATATGACATGAAAATGTCGTTGCGAGAACCGGATTAGAACCAGCTTCATTCAATTTCCATTACCACTGGGCTATCACTGCCTAAAACCGTAATAAAAAAACAAAATCTAACCAGGATTTATAACATATCTGCCAACATCTGATTTAGTGACGAAATTTCCGTCAACGATGCTGTCTTCGTGCTCCTTATACAGCATATACAGGAAATGGATATTTTCTATTCTAGAAACAGGATGCTGATTGATAATAGGCAGAGTTTCCCACGGAAATGAGTCTAGCATCTGTAATGTAGGATAAAAAAAGTTAAATTAATTTTAGTTCCAATTTACTGCTCAAGTAGGGATTGCAATCCGGAAAACCGGATCCGGTAATCCGGCGGATCCGGCATCATTTCACGGTCACCGGATCCGGTAATAATATACCGGATCCGGCGACCGGATCCGGTGTTACTAATTTTTGGCAAAATAATAGAGCTTTTGCATAAGTTGGTACTTTAAATGCGTAGTACGTGGTGTTCATGCGTGCGAGTTGGTGTCTGACATAAATATATGACTTGTTTCTTAGCATTATCGAATACTTTAATAATTATAATGGTCTCATCTCAGTAAAGTAAGGTAATTATATTAGATTATAGAAAGTTACTTTATAAATAAAAAATAATTGATCTATCTGTGCATGTGACATCTAGGAACACTGAGCTACTCGTTACAACGTTAAAATTTTACCTAGTTGCCTACACTAGCCACCGCTAAATTTTAATTGTTTGCTCGTTGCCTAATCTTAACATTGGGTTAGAAAATGCTCCATCCTGAATGACTGATGGATCAACGCACAGCCTAAGCTGCTAATCGTAGAGACCTGAAACTTTTAGGGAGCGACCTCTTAGTTTATGACATAGTTATCGGATTTGAAAGAATTTTCCGAAATTTTATGCCTAAGGGAGTGAAAAACGGGAGTAATGTCTGTATGGTGTGATTCCAATCTACTTTTGCATAAAGATACTTAACAGAATTGATGGAAAACGTGTTTTGTATTTTATTGAAACCCATTGCCTTACGGGGTTAAAAACAGTAATTTGGGGGTAACTTACATCAAAGATGAAATCAATACTCCTTAGTGCTTTTGATTTAAATAACAGTTTATTTTTGCACATGTTCGAAAACGAAATACTTTTCTCAACAAAGTCAACAAAAAGTTTGTAATAGTAGGCATAGATCTATCTACTACTACAACTACGCCAAGACTGGACTGGTTTAAAGAGTAGTCCTCATAACAAAAGGGATGAAATGGTAAATGGGGAATCAATTTTTGGTATATATAAGTAAAAGCGTATAGCCAAACATACTTTTTGTACTTTTACTGCCAGTTTCAATAACTCTATCTACCGATGACTGGTAGTTACTTTCATACTATTTTGACACATTAAAAGTTATAACCTGTCAAAATCGTATGAAAGTATCTACCGGTCTATCGGTAGATAGTAGTTTTTTATAAATTATCTACTATTGGTAGAGGAGACCGTGGAAGATCGACCTTCACCGATCTGATAACCAGATGAGACATATTTTTTATCGAATATAATTTATAAACAAATATGCCTATAATTACTTGCCTATCTGAAAGTGCTCATGGCTATTTTTAGCTGGGCAACAGTGCTTTAAGTATGATTTTTTGCAGGCAAGTCTATATGACTGATTTTGTAATAAAATAATCTAAAATTTGATATAACTTTCGATAAGTTAGCAGAACGATGGAGTCACCTATATTGACTTACCTGTTTACATCGGCTTTGGTAGCTATACACAAAAATGAGTAGGCAAACCTACTGAGGCATATTCTGTGTGTTAAAAACTAACAGTAAAATAAAATTCATTTGGTTATCAAAAGAATGAAAGTGATGAAAAAAAAAACGATTAAAGTTAATTTAATTAAAAATAGCCATGAGCTCTTTCAGATAGGCAAGTAATTTTAGGCATATTTGTTTATAAATTATATTTAATAAAAAATATGTCTCATCTGGTTATCAGGTCGGTGAAGGTCGATCTTCCACCGGCTCTTAGACCATATATTAAGTACAATGATACTTGAATAACTTACTAACAGTTCATTTTGAACCAAAAAGGCGAAAATTATATCGATCTGGTCAATCCGGCCGGATCCGACCGGATCCGGCCGGATTGATGGAAATTCAGCCGGATCCGGCCGGATTGAAAATGACGCCGGATTGCAATCCCTATGCTCAAGTAAGGTAGATAGTTGTAAACGTTTTTGGGCTCAAAGCAGATTATTTGTAGTATAAGTTGATTCAAAAATTATAAAATTTTAATATTTTGCGATCTGTTAGTATGCCTAAAAAATATTTCTCCATTATACCGGTTGTTTCCAAAAACAAAAAAATATCCCCAGTAATAAGAGTGGGGGTAGGATAATTTTAAACCCTGCATGAGTAACCCATAAAATTAAGAAATTATTATTTAAAGTTACAGGCATATACACATATTTATATATGGAAATTGATTAAGATAATAATTTTTTTTTTTGGATTTCTTAGAATGTAAAAAATATATTTTGATAGTCATAATAATTATAAAAATAAAATCACTCACTTCATCTACAATAAGTATGACAGGATGCCTCTTAGCCTTCTTCAGCTCCGCCCATTCATCATTGTCTTTAACCAATGTTGCCATTTGCGAGAACGCTTTAATTCCATCAACTAATGTAAAATTGTGTATTTTCTCAAAACATTTTGATAAACACTTCAAGCATAATTCATTTAAGAGTTTAAAATCTTTTTTGCAGTTTCCACAGTCGGTCGTGTCTAGGGTCGCTCTGACGTCATCAGTGTTGCCATTTTCAGTTAAAATTTTCCTTATACACGATTTTATTTGTTGGGAGGATAACATTGCACTGCTTTGTAATAAATTGTATAGAAGAATTTTTTGCTTTTGTGTCAATCTAACGAATCTGCAAGTAAAAATATATGTAAAAATAGTTTCATTTACAAGTTTTATTTAAAATATATAGCGTTTATAGCGTTTATGGCGTATATAGCGTTTATGGCGTTGTAATAATGAATAATTTATTCCTTTACTAAACTTAAAGCATATTATCTAAAAAAAATTAAAACTTGTGAAATTTTTAATCCACTCGATTAAATAATATAACATTATAAATATATGTGTATAACTTACCCCCAGTCTGCAATAGCTGTATCAACTAACTTAACAAGTTTCTGCTTCAAATCATTATCTATAAGCTTCCCAGTGAGCAAGCTCGACCATCCTCCCAACCATTCCTTATACATTATGTTGATTACACTCTGAAATTAAAGAATAATTCATAATTTAAAATAATAATCTTAACTATTTTAGTTTTAATAACTAATACAGGGTCTCACAACTTTTACATTAAGTTACAATTAGTGAATCTAAATAAATTAGTCTTAGTGATCTCATATACACAAGACAGTGGAAGCCCAGCGGTAACACGTTCGCTTGGATAACCGAGTGATGCGGGTTCAAATCCGGGTTTCGCACCTCTGATATTTTCATGTGCGAATCATTTCTATCATGATTACCACTTGTCTAACAGTGAAGGAAAACATCGTGAGGAAACCTGCTGTCTGACTGAAAAAACCTAGCTAGTTTTCGAAAGACATGTTGTGAAGTCCGCCACGCACTAGACCACGGTGGACTATGGCCTAATCCCCTTCGTACTGAGGGAGGCCCATGCCCAGCAGTACGTTGAAAAGGGCTGATGATGATATCACATTATTATCCTATCTAATCTAATATCTATACATACTTAAAATAAAATTCTTTTTCAAAGCTGTACATTGAATATTCTTTTGAAAGTTTAATTGAAATAGTCATTACTAACGAAACAGATGCTGTATTCATAGTTTTTAGAATTTTTCTCCGTCTGCCTGTTACCATATCATGTGAAAACCACAAGACTGATTTGAATGAAACTTATGAGCTGAGCTGGTTATATGGGTCAAATTAAAGGATAATCTTTATCTGGTTGTGTCTCACATAGGATAAATAGATAAATATTGTTACCAAATATTTTTTTTGAAAAGAGCAAATGTTGAGTTTCTCACCAGTTCTATTCAGCAGAACAGTTTCTGAGCCAGTGGTAGTTTACTTACAGATTTACAGACTGACATTTAATTTTAATAATGTAAAAATGATGATTCGAAAGAGCTTGTAAAAGTCTATTTGAATAAAGAATATTTTGATTTGATTTGATTTGTAAGAAAATATTACATGTTGATGAAATTTATACTAACATGAACGAAATTTATATTAGCATGTAGCGAGGGAAGAACCTGAATGGTTACTGTAAATAATAAGTCTTCATATAAGCACATTATAAACTTACTTTCATCCTCAAATCAATGTCTTCCCGTTTAGCCCAGTAGTTCTGCACCAATCTCTTATTGTTGAGATACTGAGCATTGTCTATGGTCTTGTAATTTTCCTCCAATAGGGAATAAAGCTCGTAGAATAAGGGTTTCTCTTCTCCTATAAACAAGTTATTTTTTTTTAATTACTTAATGAAAATGGGCAAATGAGTCATTTGATCACTGATATTTCCGTTTGTGCCAACCAGTCAGGTTGGTCATAGTTACATGCGCTCTACTGCAGTTAAAAAAAAAGCCTCTGACCTGATAAAAACTAACAACAGAATTTCAGCAATCTACTACTTACCATATGTTTTTTTTTTAATTTTAACTCCTTAAAATTAGGATGAGAAAAAACTTACCCTTAGTAACATTAGCTGGTATTTCTACAGTGATAGGGCCAGTCTTGTCATCCAAATAATCATTTGAAAGAAGTGTTACATAAATAGAATTTATTTCAGATCTATACTCGTTGAATGGCTTCAAGTTCTCATTTGGATTATATGGAGCTGTTATTTGTACTATTGTCCACTCTGAAATGAGAGAAATATATTATTTATAATGTATCTGCCAAACTTTAAATAAACAATTAAAAATGGGAGATACTTTTTTCAAAAAAAGTATCATACAATTAATAATTATGGTATATTTTTTTTTTGGTAAAAAGGGGGCAAACGGGCAGGAGGTTCACCTGATGGGAAGTGATCACCTCCGCCCATGGACATCTGCAAGCCTGGCTTGCGTTGCCGGCCTTTCAGGAAAGGGAGGGAAGTTGGAGGGAGGGGGGAACGAAGGCGGAGGATGAAGGGAAGAGGGAGAGTGGGCCTCCCGTACTCTCACTCACCGGAAGAAACGCGACAGCATAGCTGCCACTTCACGCCGGTCTTCTGTGAGAGAGTGGTACTAATGAACTATACGGGGCGTGCCGGTAACAAGCATGGCACTACCACTTTGAGTATTGTCATATCAGTGGACCTATATTCCTTTCTAAAAAATTTTATAGATCTTAGGGATTCTGACTTTATACATGTATTTCAAAAACTTGTTAAGTTAATATTTTACCTTTGGGTAGCTCACTAAGGATTTTGCAAAAATTATCAACATTGTTCTCAGAACTAAATCTCATATATTTCTTGTAGAATGGTAGTTCATCATTTATTTCATATTTATTTAATAGATCTGCCAATTCTTCTGTATCTTCTGGTAAAAATTCAAGTAACTGTTGATCTTCCTTAGATCTAAAAATATAAGAAATAAAAAGGTTATTTACATATTTACTTGTGTAGTTTTCTCACACTGTAATTTAATAGAAAAAAAGGCTTCATTTTGATGTATAAATGTGCAGGAGAATTGGCCTGTTTAATTTTTAATAGTTAGAAGCCATACAAGCAAATATGATCAACAACGATATGAAAATCAATGTTAATGATAAAATATTTTGTGGGAATTTTTTTACAAATTAAATATAAATACTCACAGTGGGTTAGCTTCAATTAATTCTTTCACAGGTTTTATATAATTTGTAATTTTGCTCAATTTGTCACCTGGAATCAAAACAAAAATCCGAGTTAATTTTTGTTACATATATAATAATTCTTAAATCATAATTTTAAATTTAATTAATACCTAGTTCCTCAAGAAATAAATTTTAGTTTATGTAGTCTTCTTATTAATGAATTTATGACTTTACCTGCATATTTCAATTGCTCTTCCCTGTATACAGCCAGGGTTCGCAATGTGGGAGATGCAGATTCACTAAAATGAAAAGCACATTCTTTTTCTTTGCCTTCAGCAAAGCATTCTTCCCCCAAAAGTTTTCTGCCACCTAAAAATATGCATAATATATAAGTAGTAGGTACAGTATTGTGTATAAGTTTTTGATTCTATTCAACTATAACAAATGATAGTTTGCATTACTTACTTTCATAGTTAGGTCCACTTGGAGTGTACGGAATATCTTTTACATATTTATTTAGTAAATTCTTGTATACTGGTTTAGTGTATTCTATTTCATTTGTAAAAACATCAAAATCCTCCATATTTCACGTATTCAATTTACTTATATTATGTATTATACAGTTTTAAATATAACTAAATACTAAAAATTAAAACACAAACAAATTGTTCATATTCACTATCGGTTTCACAAATTCAAATATCTGTCATAAATTAAACATAATAAATGTCAGATAACAGTCATTCTCATTACACACAAAGTCAAATTTCTTTGATTTAAACTAGCACAGAACACTTATACTCAGGAGTAGACTAGGCTGTATGGACTATAGTCCTTTGCCTTATTGGGGATAAATTTTAAAAACAACAACATTACACACAAATTTGATACAAATAGATACTTTATTGCAAGGATTTAGAATTTAAAACGGCTTGTCAATCATGATAACTGCCGCAAGCTTTTTAATATAAAAAAACAAAGCCAAAGCAATGTGCAGGCTATCTTGTTAAGTTTAGATGTTAATAAAATATAACAAATTATATTTTACAATGAATTACTATTCAAGATACATAATAACTTCTCAAAGGTGACTTTAAAAAATAATTACAATAGACACTTTTGATTTATTTACAGGTATAGTAGGAAACTACCCAAAAATTTCAATGGGACGTCCACTTAAATTTTATCTAAACCAGTTGAGCCGTTTTTGAAAAATCATGAAAAATGTTTAGTTCTACTTTATACACAGGTATAGTATAGAAGTCGGTGTTAGTTTTGAAATAATTTATTAAATCTCTTTTGTTTATTGCACAGACATAATATAACTGCTAGGAGTATATGTCTGTGGTTTATTGCTTTTTGGAGGATTAAATTAAAACGCACATAGGTGAAAAAATGCTTTTTGTGGTAAATTCGAATTGAACAGTAACATTTTTCGATTTTTTATTAAGTTTATTCAGTTTTGACATCACATGTTGACGCAAGTTAATGAGGAGATATTAGGAAATGCGTTACATCTTGCTTTTCTACACTAATACTATAACGCTGAAGAGTTTGTTTGTTTGGTTGAATGCGCTAATCTCAGGAACGACCGGTCTGAATTGAAAAATTTTTTTTGTAATGGATAGTCCGTTTATCGAGGAAGTATAATATTATATCTATATTATATCACGCTACGACCAATAGGAGCGGAGCATTAATGAAAAATGTTGCAAAAACGAGAGGTATTTGGTTTCCAGTCTTTAGAACGCGCACGAAGCCGCGGGAAAGGCTAGTATATTATATCAAGTGAATTATGATTATAAAAAGTACCACAATATTTTTAAAGCTTCTTTAAATTAACTGATTATTAGGTTAGGTGGAATTAGTTGTTTCGTACTTACATCGATATAAAATTTTAAAAAAATTGTGGGACATGAATAAATAGAAACTGCATAAGAAAGGCAAAATCCGCTAGATTTAATTAACACATAAATGTATCACAACTTCGCCTTGAATTGTAGCACCGCTAATGAATGACAAAGAAAAACTTTATGATAATAGCATTGTTGCATTATGCAAGCCGCATGCTAATGGTCACTTCAAATGTATCTAAACTTTCACATTGATATCCTTTTGTTTAATAGAAATATTATATTATAAAATATTACGTTTGTGGGAGATTTTTTTTATTTTCAATAAAATACGACGACTGTTATTCAGAAAATATATTAAAATTTCGTCGTTTTCTTTGAAAAGAAATCTACCTACTTACTTTTACTGATAATCAAAATCTTACCTAAGTATTAAGTTTCATCCAAATCGTTAGAGCCGTTTTATTTTAATAATTGGTATACTACTTTTTTCAAATGTAGGTAGGTATGCAGTCTTTGACATGTTTTCGCAGATGCACTTTTCAGTTTAAGAATCGGGTATTTCGATCATACCTATGGCCTGTTGGGCCGACAAACGAACATTAAAATATAATAAATAAAAGTTGTTATTTGAAGCTGTTGGTATCTACATTATTTAAAAATTAATTAGCCGATAGTTTTATTAATAACGAATAAGTAAATTAAACTTTAGCTTAACTGTTAGTTTTAAAATTAATAATATATTTTAAGTAATGGATCTGATTAAAGAAATCCTAAAAATGAGGCCTTAAAATTCGCCCAGGCTAAGCCATAATCTCTTTAACTAGACACTAACAATGCTGTTCCATCGCAATACATTTACAGCATTAAGTATAAAACCCTTGTAATAATCGGATTGAAACCTGTTAATGTTAGAAGGCCTCTAATATCCAGTTACATAACAAAATTAATGAGAAGCTACATTTCTACCCTAATAGGATAGGTTAGATTTTTGTCACGCCATTTTGACGTGACGTTAATTGATTAACAAATTAATTCATTCATTTATTACAAATTTTACATTTTTTTCCATTTCCAAGGCAAAAGCAGGTTACTAATTAAGTGTAAGATATTAATTAAATCAAAATTACTAATAATGAATTGTAATTTATAAGTATTGTTTAATTATTAATAGGAAGAATAAAATAACAAATGCTTTAAACTTTTTTATTTATAATAAACATAAACAATGTGCAAATTAATAAACTGCTAATTTGCTACATCTTTGTTACCGACAACTTGGCTCATACATGACAAGTGTTCCAAAGGTTAATTTAACAAACAGTCAATCGGCTTAAATTGGCTAAAAATGCTCCTTACTAGTTAAAAATATTAGTGGCACTGAAAAAATATTTTGCGAAATACAAAAACTTTCAAAATTGTGCAACATTATACACAAATAAAGTAAAAATTATTTTTCTAAAAAAAATGGACGCCAAAATTTTACACTTCACCATTTAAACATATTTGTTTATATTTCCCTACTCGGAAACAAGGTTGGATGAAGGCAATACTGTTCAGTAATACACGAAAAGCTAAAAAAGCTAATAAATATAAGCAACTAGTAAATCAAGCGTAGTATATTATGATATCACTTAAGTAACGTTATTATGATTTTTAACATAAAAATAAACTATTCGAAACAAGTCAACATGCTTAGAAACATCTACCTTCAATGAAGCTAATTTACATCGGCTTTCATTGCAGATGACAATTTTTGTTTTGTAAAACCTAGAAATATCGAGAATTTTTATAAATAAATCTCCTCAAATAATGTGTACATTTTCTAAATACGTATAAAAGCTACACGTCCACGTTAGTATTTCGAAAAGGCATCCGTCGGATATGACTCGAAGGCACAAAATTATTTTAAAAAACAATATTATACACTATAGTATAAACGTGTTAATTTATTTGTTATACCTAAAATAAGTTATTTTTCCAAGCACCACCTCACAATACATATCTCTCAACTCTAATCCTACGTAAATGATTACACACTAAAATACGTACACCTAAACAATTCAGTTAAATATTTGAACAATAAAAACCTTTATTGTATAACTATTATTGCCATTTTCGATATAGTTTCAGTAGCAAGAGCTACGATAACAGGAAAAGTGATAAATATATTCGCACTATCGACACTCGATCATGTCGCGTTAAGAGAAGACGACAATCTTAGATATCTTATTTACAATGCAACCGATCGAGAGAAACGTCACGGCTAAAAACTATCACAATAAGTTTGGGATTCGGCAATAGCCAAATAAATAACTACAAAATAATTGATAAAACAGAAAGTCCCGATAGTCAGACGATTCCAGGTGAAGGAATTAACCAGTATTATGCGTATAACCGTTCAAGCGAGCGCCGTCTCCGCTCAATGAGCAGCGTGGGCGTTCAGAACTCACTTATGCATGTCTTTAGATAATTAATTCATCTTGAACAAATACACCGCTATCGGACACGCGGTAAATTAGACCACATACCCACTTTAAGATTCTACACATTTAAAACTTAAACACTACGTTAAAAAATGTAATTGATCACATACGGGAGTAGTTTCGAAAATAAACTGTGGCACTCAGAAAAAAATGGAAGTATTCTTTCGCCTGAGCGTCATCAAGACATGTTGATACCGATCCTCTTACTGAGGGGAGAGGCGTCGAGGATCCTCTCGTTCAACTTGTCCTCTTCCCTGAAATGAATTCTGGTTATGACGATGTCCCCTGTGCTCAGCGTCTGGGAGCCGACCTCTGCTTTCTTGGTCTCGTTGACAGCATTACATTTGACGTCGTCGTAACCGGAGCTATGGCATTTACAGCAACAGTTCTTTCTATCTGGTTCCCCAATATTCAAAATTTGGCTTAAGTTTGACCAATCTTTGTTTTTCAGTAATGGCAATGTTTGTTCCATTGTTTGTGAGAATTTATCTTCTAATTCTCCACTTAGAGGGGCTACTGCTGAGAGAATGGCTTCTAAACGATTAATTTTTTCTACTTTGTCCATGTTTGTATCTGAAAGTATTTCATCCATCATTTGCATGGACTCGGTGAGGCTTGGTGGCTGTGTTGAGTGTGGGGAAGATATTGAGTCTGATGGATTTGATTCTAGGCTTGCCATTTCATTTTCTTTTTCATCATCTTCACTATCACTGTCTTTGTCTTGGCCGATTGCCTCAAGCTTTTCCAACTTCTTAGATATTTTGTGACAACCTTTTAATTTTTCTTTTTCTTCCTCGGTTAGCTCTAAATACCGGAGCAATCTTATTTCTCGATTACTTAAAACAATATTTTTTGTAGTTTCAGCTAATTTTTGTTTTAATTCACCAACCTCTGTATTTATTTTCCTTTGCCGTTTCCTCAATTTCACTTCAGTTGGTTGAATGTGCATAAAAACTTGTTCATTAGACAATTCTTCAAATAATTGCTGATTCTCCGGCTTTATATTGCTTGACATGTAGGCATATATTGCTGGATTCACCAGGGAAAGAACATCTGATGCTGCATAAATAATCATGTCCTTAGTAAGAGGTCTCCGAGCCCAGTAACGCTGGTCTCTTCTGTAAACATTTTTTAATTGCTCCTTCATAGGGTTCATCGGAGCATTATACAATTCACAGAGTGCATTAAGACTAAGATTCTTTACTTTGTATACCGGTACACCCTGCTGTTGCAATTGTAACACAGCGTGAGCTGCTTGAGTATCAAAAACATTTTTCAGAGAAATTTCAAACTGGTTGTATAAATTAACCGAGTCATTTCTACAATCATGAATTATTTTAACTACACTTTCACTTTCTAATAGATCCTTAATTTTGCCTTCCATTACCATCCCAGGGCAGGCGAGGATATCAAGAATATACACTTCACCATTCATTGTTGCAATTTGACATAAAGTTAATACTCCTTTTATGCCCAAGTTTATGCCTTCGCAATCAAAAGAAACTATGCTTTTAGAAGTGCGTTTCGGATTCATGATGCTATCTATTAAAGTAGCACACTCTCTTACACTTGCTATAACAGTTGCACTTTGTAAAACTTTTTGCCGCCAAGCCTCGCCCATCATATTATTTCTTAAGCTGGCCATGCCATTTGTTTCTTCAGCAGCACGATTTAAATGATTATTGACTCGGTCCCTCACCATGTTCTCTGCTAAGTTTTTTATTACAATGGAATTAATTCTTTGTTTTAGTGTTTGGTTAGCTATGTTGGCTTGTGGATGGGGACTGCGGGGCGATTCTATAGGGCTAAGTATTCTGTTTGCAGGACTTTTCATGCCATCTGAAGGAGTTGGACTCGCCACTGGTACAGGGGGTACAGGGGACACAGGTTTCTCTTCTATTACTTGCTTTGGTGGATCAGTCTTTACTTTTGTTTTTGCATTTAGATACATTACAGGTATTTTTGGTTTACTTATTAATGTAACAAGGTTTGATTGAACATGGAAGCTATCAGAGAATATTTTCAAAAAAGCACTCAAATCAGCTGGTGTTTTAAACATTTGATACCAGTACTCCTGTGGGAAGCGTGAGACTATGAGGTGAAAGAGTTGGTCCACCATAACGGGACCCTTTGCTTCAATACACTGTGCGACATAATCTAACAATTGCTGAGCAGTGTCTGTGTTAATATTAGCAACAGGCAAATTATGAAACTGCTCCGAATTGCCGTGTGCATTATCACGCCTATGATTCTCACTGACTAGAACAACGTTATCTTCGATGATCTGGAAGGTGTCCGGATGCTTCAAGAGGAAATCTTTGAACTCTTTAATGCGCTGTCCGGAGATGTGGCGCACCTGCGGGGAAGCTTGACTTCGATGCCCCAGGAGGCTCTTTATCGGCACCTCCGTGCCTTCACCATATTGGATCATCTTGCTGGCGAAGTATTCCTTCGCTTCTTCGATGTAATCGTTGTTAGAGGAGGCGCCAGCGCCGCTCGGGTGCCTTTGAAACGTGTTAATATCAACATAGTCCCCGTCTATGTTGAACAACGCCGGATATTGGGCCAGGAACTTCTTGAGGCCCGATTGCGACCCGCCTGCGATCTGACGCATCTCCTTAGTGAAACCCTTGGCACCAAACTGGCAGGAAAGATCGTGCAACGTTCTCGGCTCGCCTTTATCGAGCAGGCGCTCCACGAAGAACAACAGAGTGAGATTTCTAGCGAGCTCATATTCCATTGATTCCATATCCCTACAGTTGGTGCCAATTTGGTGTCTTACACTAAAATTTTTCTATGTATATGTGTCACCCACAACACCATGAAATTCTTTAATTCTGATGCAAGCAAAGACAAAAGAGGAAAGTGACGTGCTACGGAGTGTTGCAAGCCTAAATATTTAGTTTACCACTAAAAGTAATCTCAATTTTTAGTGTAGCTGAACAACTGTATTATTGTGTAATGTCCTTTAAATAATGACAATAAAAAAAATATATTTGTAATTCAAATGCTATACAATCGGATGAAACTAATAACTTTTATATTTAAATTGGTCTATTTTTACGCCCGTTCATAAATGATTTATAAAAGTTTGCATGTGTGCGACTCTTTGTATTTGTTAGATAGTGCGTGAGCAAAGCCAAAAGTCGATAGTAGTCACTTGTAAATATATAAGCGTCTAAGCTTCTAAGCGTTAAAAAAATTGATTAAAAACATAACGTTCAAAATATAAGGAATGATATTTATAAAAAAGAGTAATAATAATTTATTATAAGTATATTAAAACGAATAATGGATTAATCTGCTATTTAATGTACATTGTTTGTTTAATGTAATTGATTTATTTATTTAATTATTTAATTGAGGTTTACCAACAATAATTTACAAAAGTTATAAAAGCATAATATACAATATTTATGTGTTCTTGTTAACAGTGTTACAATTACTTAAAGGTAAACACCACAATATGTAACTTAAATATAATACTAATAAAATATTAGAAAGTCACTAAGAAAGAGACTTAATTACCTTAATAGGTTGTTAGTTTGCTTCTAATATATAATTCAATTCAATTATTTCCTTTAATGGCTTCCATAAGCGCCAGTTGGGCACAGTTGACTTCGCCAATGTCGCGTAGAATTTCTAATATATATGTAGTTCTCTATAATTTATTAATGACAAATAATTTATTCTCTCTTTTTCTAAAAGTTTTACAACCTTAATTAATTATAATTTGCTAAGCTGAAAATAAGATAACAGGGCGGCTAATGGTTAATAATTGATAGTAGTTTTTTGTAAAATTTTACCCATTTTTTTACTAAATGTGTTATTCTGGCAACCAATTTGACATAGACAACACAAATTGTGGTAAAAAGTAAATAGGAAAGACCTACATAAATTAATAGAATATTTATTTATGCTAATTACATGCATACATGATGATTGAATGTTATTACTACAAGGTTGTTTAACTCAAACTAGTAAACGATTTATACTTTTACTGGAGAATTGCTTCTAAATTATTTTGACAACAAAAAAAATTTCGATATTTTTCGAAAAAGCTTAGTAAAAGTTTTCAGATAATTTAAGTTTTAGTTTTTAAGTATAGCAACAAATATGTTTAAGTTTTGAAATTTGTTTGATAGATAGACATTAATTTTTAAATGTCAATGTCAGTTTTATTTCTTGTTGTCGATTAATAAGTGGGAGTAAACTAAAAATTAAATAACTATTCCTCTTAATTACTTAATCTATAAGATTTCTAATAAACTAAGAAACAATCCTTAGTCAATGATAGAATATATTTGTGAGTAAACTGCTAAAATTGTTAAAAATCATTGACATAATGGTAAGTGTAATATTATCAAGTTGATTTGTAATAGTAATTAATTGATATTATACAATTGTTATTTAAGATACCATTAGAATTAAATGTATTTTTCTATTTACTTTAACAGAAATGTAGCATTATATTTAATTGGTACTTTCTAGTTTATTATTTAGACACAAAATTATATTTTTTCTGATTTTCAGCTGGTTTTAGTTCTTGGTGATCTTCACATTCCACACCGTTGTAGCAGTTTACCTCCTAAATTTAAGAAACTATTGTTACCTGGCCGTATTCAACATATACTATGCACAGGCAACTTATGTACAAAGGAATCTTATGATTATTTAAAAACTTTGGCTAGTGATGTTCATGTTGTTAGAGGTGATTTTGACGAGGTTAGCCATACATGGATTATTTATCATATAAAGAATTATATGATAAATAATCATATATCATAATAATATTATTTTTATTTTTTGTATTTTATAATGTATATACTTTACATATACTTTCTATTATACACATACATTTCTATTTGTAGTTTTTTAAGATATAATTTTTCCTTATTTTTCTAACATAAAAGGTTTTTTATTCATAGAATTCAACATATCCGGAACAGAAAGTAATAACTGTGGGTCAGTTCCGAATTGGTTTAATCCATGGTCATCAAGTTGTACCTTGGGGTGATGAAGAGTCCCTGGCACTTGTACAGAGGCAGCTAGACGTTGATATATTGATATCAGGCCATACACATCGCTTTGAGGCCTATGAGCATGAGAACAAGTTTTATATTAACCCTGGTTCCGCCACTGGAGCTTACAGTCCTCTGTTTAGGTGATTTTTTTTAAATACTGTATATATTAAAAGAAGTATAAATTTTTAAGTATTAAAAATAACAAATTATCTAGTTTTATCTGTATTTCATATTATTACTACATATGTGGAAAAGAATGATAATCAATTATTGTAATAAAATAATGTAATAATTAATAATAATGATTTTAAAATAAAAACAAACTTTTTCCAGGAATGCAACTCCATCATTTGTGTTAATGGACATCCAAAGCTCCACAGTGGTGACATATGTATATAAACTTCTCGGAGATGAAGTGAAAGTAGAAAGGATTGAATATAAGAAGGCGTAATTTATAAGAAAATATAAACTTTGTTATACCTATAAATGAATTATTAAAGAAATACATGTGTATTGTATAATTATTATTGAATCTTATTTTCTTTTATCAGAATCTTTTAATTTTACAATTTGTTGTAAAAAATATTTAGATTTAAATATTTATATTTGCATTCTTTGTAAAAATATTTATTGAAACAATTTTAATTAAAATAAAATTGTAAATTGATAAAATATAGTAATATGGCAATTTTTTATTTTGTTTTTCACTACCATTTTTATTTCTTTGGTTGTTTTTTGTTTCTTGAAATAATTTTTTTTGGTCTTATTTTATGTTAATATTATGTCCATGTGAACATCTATCAAATAAATAAATAAATAAATATGTTGGGACATTTACACACAGCACTATCTAGTTCCACGGTAAGGTACGAGCCTTGTGCTATGGATACTAGAAGGTTGATATACTACACATATAAGCTTAAATACATACATAGTATAAATATAAACATCCATGACTGGAGTACAAACATTCCTGCTCAACAAATGTATGTCCCCAGCGGGACTCGAACCCGCGACCGCTGGCGCAAAAAGCAGGGTCACTACCCACTGAGCCAAACGTGTCGTCTAGGGTTCCATACTTGAAGGGTGCCAATGGAACCCTGTGCTGTTCGTCTGTCAGCAATTTATATCTAATGGACCATAATGTAGACTATAGAAAGTTGAAAATTTTACAGCGTATATTTCTATTGCAGCTATATCAAATAACTAGCCTTTCCCGCGGCTTCGCTCGCGTGCTAAAGCCTGAACATCAAAGGAAATATTTTACTCCCGTTTTTGCAACATTTTTCTTGATTGATTGATTGATGCTCCGCTCCGGTTGGTCGTACCATGATGTAATATATAGCTTTCCTCGATAAACGAACTACCCAACACAAAAAGAATTTTCCAATTCGGACTGGTAGTTCCTGAGATTAGCGCGTTCAACAACAAACAAACTCTTCAGCTTTATAATATTAGTAAAGATACAAAAATAAAATGGCGAATTTCGAAATGGCTGCCACATTGCTCCCACGTTAATTAATAAAGAATTCGATTAGAAGAAGTAGTAGTAGAACCCTTCATGTACGAATAAGTCTTGCACTTTTTTACATTACTCAGTCAGGACACGAAGTTGCGGCTAGTTGTTATTATATTTATTATATATTTTAAGATTATTTATCTAGTCTAGAAGAATCTTAAGAAGACTAATGACATGCGCCATGTGATAATAGATATAGAAATTAGACTTTAGAGCACACGTCTAAGGTTACATCCGCACTAATCGTAGTCAATTAGTGTCTCGACGTATGATAACAAAAATACTTTCCGTAGAAATTACTATTAAATATTATTAGATAGTAAAATTATAAATAAATAATAAATAAATAAATAAATATGGGACATTTACACACGGCACTATCTAGTTCCACGGTAAGGTACGAGCCTTGTGTTATGGATACTAGATGGTTGATATACTACACATATATAAGTTTAAATACATACATATTATAAATATAAACATCCATGACTGGAGTACAAACATTCGTGCTCAACAAATGAATGCCCCCAGCGGGACTCGAACCCGCAACCGCTTGCGCAGCAAGTAGGGTCACTACCCACTGAGCCAAACATCCTATAGTACGATTAAGTGTTACCCTGGTCACATTTATATAATATATATTATATTTTTTATTGCAGGAAAATATTTCATTTCCATCTAATCTACACTAACTTTCAAAACGCATCTAGGTAAGAACTGGGTAAGGTCTAGGTAAGGGTGAGTTGCTAGTTCATATAAAAATTTGAGGCTAACTACCTATAATAAAGAAGTAGTTTTTATATGCACGTGACCTAACGATGGTTAACATATTATTATACTTATCATTAAATTTTACAAAAGAACCTTTAGATTTTGTAACAGAACTAGTTATATGCCAATATTGTATTGATCAAATTAAACTAAATCAATTAGCATTAATTAGTAGTACGGGCTACGTGTTTACTGCCATGTATTAAAATTTTCGTTAATGACTGGTAAAAAATATTCATAATGACTACCTAATTAGTTGAGGTTGAAATAAAGAAGGTTAAAGTTAACGTTTAAGAATAATTTTCACTAAATCTAATAATTTTTATAGGATCGACCCCATGGATCGACCCATTTTTGATCCTTCAAGACGGGTTAACCTTTATCCTCAATATATTAAATAATAAATATGTTGGAGCATTATTACAACAGCGCCATCTAGTTCCGTGATAAGCTACGAGGATTGTGTTACGGATACCAGATAGTTACGGATACCACTATACATATATCAATTTTAAATACATCATGGGTCATCATTTATACATATTATAAATATTAACACCCATGACTGAAGTAAAAACATTCGTGCTCAACAAATGAATGTCCCCAGCGGGACTCGAACCCGCGACCGCTGGCGCAGAAAGTATCAACTGAGCCAAACGTGTCGTCAAAATCTAAAATATATTTTTAATGCTTTATTAATTTAAGGTCCTCATTATTGTTGATAAATAAGTTGATTTCTTATAAAACAAATAAGGAAAATCTATAAATAAATCGCATAATCATTACTTATTACTTATTATAATTACTTTATCTGCATAAGAGACGCAGTTAACCCAAATTGCAATTGAGAGGCCTACGTGTGCTCGTATGCGTAGACAGAACTCGGTAACAATCAATGTCAATATAACTATCCAAAATGGTCCTCGAATTTTTATCATCTATTACAAAAAATGTATAGTAAATCTTGATTAAGGGCCTCTTCATTAAAGACTAGAATCGCGTGACGATCGCATATAAACAAAATGCCGGTAAACAAAAACACTGTACTACTACAAGTTGCTGTTATGTCTAGACGAATTTGCCGAAATTATACACGTAAATAGCTTCGGTATTACAGTTACTTAAGGGCTATATTACTATTTGTTACTATTTCTATGAATATTCCTATTTCTCTTTTAACTAGCCCTCCCCTCCCTTATTTACCGTTCAATAAAACCGAACGCATCAAAATTTTTCAATCATTTAGTTGCGCGCGCGCATACTGATGTTTTAACTGATTCTCAACTGATATCGAAAAAAGAATATTTGTAATAACCGAACAGATTTTAATTTTAAATGTAGTAGGTGAATTTTAGTGACAAAATGGCTATTTCACTCATGAGACTTGGATTTCGTTCGGCCGTGTTGAATATTGGGAGATCTGCGGCTGTCCTCTCCAATACCAGTGTTCAAAATCAAATAAAGGTAAATAAAAAAACATTAATTTATTATATTAAGAATTTTGATTATGATAACCATTTAAAAAAATCTTTTCCATTAATCTGTTGCTTAATGGTAAAAATTCTAAAAGTTACTGTAGCATAAAGTTATCTAAGAAACAGGTTATGTTAATAAAAAAGAGCTGTAAGGGATAGTGCATTGGTCTATAAAAAATTAAAAAGTAAAAAATAGATGGCCGCCTCACGGTGCGACGCACGGTTTACATTCCATGGGATTTACATACAAAAAATGAAAAGAAACAAACGTGATTGACGTCTTAGATGAAGGGCTTAGGAGATTAACTTATAGTGTTTTAGGAGAGATACTTAAATTTAAAAAACCATGATATATATGTTGGGTATCTTTTTTTTAATAAGATAATGATGTGCCCACTCGCTTCCCCTGGTACGTGAGATTTTTCATGATCTCCTTAAATGTATGCTTATCCAAATTCTATATTACGCAACTACTGTATAGGGTACAATTATTTTTTTATTTTAAATAGTTAGTAATATTTTTCTAAACATAAAGCCGTTATGAATGTTAAATTGCATTATTATCTTTAAAATATATTCTTTTGTCGTGTTCATTGTTCCTAGAGAAATGTGGATCATGCCAAAAAATAAAAATTTGTCCAGCAGTTTACAAGATAAGCGCGCTATGTACAGACAGAAAGGCACATTTTTTTTTACATACGCACCTGTATACTATACATTTTGTAGTTATTTTCTTTTGAAAACTTGTGAAGTTCTTTCAAACATGCAGGCTTCCGCGTGTTGTTTTCCTTTACTAAACACATAATAGGTATCTCGCAGAACTAACGCCCGCCCTTCCCGTTTTTGAAATATTTTTTTATTGAAGCTCCGCTCCTATTGGTCATAGCGTGATGTAATATAGCCTATAGCCTTCCTCGATTAACAGACTATCCAACACAAAAAGAATTTTTCAATTTGGACCAGTACTTCCTGAGATTAGCGCGTTCAACCAAACAAACAAACTCTTCAGCAATAAAAAAATATTAGTATAGATATAAACATGTCGTTACTAAGCGTATATTCTTTGTTTCACCAAGTTAATAAGTAGTACTGTTTGGTAAACATTCAATCAAAATAAAAACAAACAGTGAAATAATAATTTTTTTATATAAAAAAATAACACATCGTCTGGTACATTTTTTAAATGACCGTTGATAACCTCTTATCTCTATCCTCTGATAGCGCAGTTAGTCACTTTCGTCCTTTTCATCTTCGTAATAAAAGTTATTTTTCTCTGAAATTCTTAAAGAAGAAAGTTAAGTATGCTATCCTTTATTGTGTGGTAATTATGGGTTGTTAAGAGCGTCGTAACAATGAACAAGGTGCTTAATTATATGGAGAATATGTAAATAAATAATAAGTTCACGAAATTAACACCGCATTAATTTAAAGTAACTAGAAACGTAGCGTCAAAATTTTCAAAATATACACCTACTGGTAAGCTTAAAAAGCTTTATAAAAAAAATTTGATTGAAATCGTTAGAGCCGTTTCCGAGATACAAGAAATAAATTAAAATACATAGTCCATTTTGTAATATACATTTGAAAATGCAAGTGAATTGAGCAAAAAAAAGTAAAAGCTGATTTTTGGATATGGAGCTTAGAAAAGTATCATTTCAAATGAGCTTGTGTTATGAATACTAGATAGTTGTTACACTACACATATATAACTTTAAATACATACTTATATAAATATAAGTACCCATGACAGCAAACATTCGTGCTCATAACACAAATTTGCCCCAAGCGGGAATCGAACCTGCGACCGCTGGCACAAGTACCAACAGAGCCAAATATTTCAATTTTATATAGTTGTTTAATAACAATTTATCAAAACAATCAACAAAACAAAATGAATGTTGGAGATAATAATGCATTTGTATGAAGATAAGGTACAGGAAGTGATATCTAACTAATAATAATTTAATAAAAAATCGTCCTTGAGTGAAGCGTGACAAAAAAACAATAAGTTGTAAACAAACAAAATTCGTGTTCGTAGACCTTTGGTGCCTACGTGATGTTTACGGGCTACGGAGTTATATAACAGATAAATTATTTTCTCACAATAAAATCAAAATATAAATGAGGTTTATTTATAGATTAAGCGCAAGCGAAGCCGTGGGTTCTGCTAGTATACATATACACCTTCCTCCTTAATCACTCTTTTTTAAAAAAACCGCATCAAAATCCGTTGCGTAGTTTTAAAGATCTAGGCATACATAGGGACAGACAGACAGCGGGAAGTGACTTTGTTTTATACTATGTAGTGATGTTAAAAATTTCTTTTTTATACGGGCATCTATTTAAGACTTCTAGGAAAATAATATTGGACCAGACCTCATTTACTGTTTTCAATTGTACCTACCTACAGGTTTTCTTTTTAAAGGGTTTATTTTTTTCTGTTTGTTTATAATATAAATAATAATATTAATCTACCACAAGCCTTTCAAACGAACCTGCGCAAAGAAAGTTTAAGTCGCCGGCTTGTATCTAATCTTAATAGGACTCTCTCCATTTTTCAAAGAGCAACAAAACTTATTTGTTATATAAAACTTATCAATCCACGTGTTTGCCATGCGCAGTCGGTGAAAACGAGGTTATGCTTTGTTTACAAAGTTCAATGACCTAATACAAGTGCAAGCGCACACCCGCATGTTGCGTAGGCGGTGGGAGAACTGTCGTTAATCTTAATGTCAAGTAGATGCTATTGATACTTTTAAAAAATCACCTTTGTATTCGGACTATTGGACTACTATATATATTGTAAACGTCCCTAAGTACCCCCTTTTGTATAATTTTTTTACAAACTTTGAATTCTTTTTATAGTCTTAAAACCTTCCGGGGACCTTAAGAAACATACGAAAAACAAAATTAGCCTAATTGTTCCAGCCATTCTTGAGTTATGCGCTTAGGGGTCGTCCATAAATCACGTGATGTTTTTAAGCAACTTTTTAGACCCCCCCTCCCCCATGGTGATACGTGGTGAGGTTTAAGATTACCCCCCCCCCCCCCCCCACTCAAAATCACGTGTATTTTTTTACAAAGTACCTTAAAAAATCTGAATATTATTTTTAAATAAAGGTTAACAAGTATAATCTAATATAATTTTGGTAAATTAAGCACCGAGATAAAAATGTAAAAAAAGACAAAATAATAATCGTAAGCAAATACTGGCTCTCTCACACATGGTCGCTATGCTACTGCGGAGAAGGTAAGTCATAGAATAAAGCACTGTCATTCTACTCGACATACGACATACTCTACTAAGACTTCATGGCTGTCGGTAACTTTATTATTTCACACTTCTTGTGTGGACTTCTGCAGCCTTTTTTAAAAGTAAATTTTTTCAAGATCTGTTGTCCTTCCTTGTCCATCAAGTTGGGTTCCATAAGAGTCATGCGGAAGTACGAGTTTAGCCTATGTGACTGGGAGTGACGCATAATATACTTACTGGCTACTGCTCCTTTTTCCGTAGTTTTTTTGTGCACTAGCACCTACAGAATCTTTACGACTCGACTAAAATCCTGCCAGAATTTTCTTTTTTCTCATTAACAAAATCAATGGGATTAGGTGCTTTATGTATGGTCTTTGACTGTATGCATACCCTCTAGTTTCGGCCGACGGTCAATTAACTTTGAGCACTGGGTACATCACCCGGTGCTAAAGTTAAGTCAAAATAGTATTCACTTTTCTTAAACTTTCAGTGCTGATATTCACATATATAAATATAGTAAAAGGTTTTGAGAATATCATTAAAAATGTATAATTTGTCCGTCTGTAACTTATAACTACTACTATAACAATGTAACGTTACTTATAGTTTATGTATGTCTTAATTTTTAAACATGATATTAATGGAAGTATTTCAATACTTTTTATAAGTAATCCAAAGCAGTTAAGACCAATCGGTTTTTTATTGCACTTCCATTCTTACTAATAGCGACGCTTCGTATGTCTGGGGGAATGTTTGGCCCATCCTATTGGTCTCATCATCTGTTATGAAGAATTTATAATACACGATTTTTTAAAGCATAGCATAGCTTTTAATAGTGCCATTTCTTGCAATAGTAGTTCGCGTACAGGTCTTTTCAGAGAAGTTTTGGAGGTGACTAGGCTTATTATTATAAAAATTCGGCGAAAAAAAAATCACGTGATAACTCGGTACACCCCCCCTCCCTCCTGGTGATATTTCGTGATTTTTTCCGAACCCCCTCCCCCCCCCATTCAAACATCACGTGATTTATGGACGACCCCTTACCAACATTCATTTTTATTTATATAGACTTAGGTTTGGCGTCAGTCCGCTAGTTAAAATAAATAGAATTTCTACCTCCTCCTCTTTTAAAGTCGGTTAAAAAGTAGCCTAAGTTACGCCTTGTAACATTAGATATCTGCGAGTGAAGTCCCGTCAAAATCAGCCCAGCCGTTTCAGAGATTAGCTGGAACAGACAGACAGACAAAAATTTTAAAAATTGGTTTTTTGTTGCTAGTATCGTATATACATACTATCATATTATGTATACATTTAGTGAAAAGCTGTTAATTTTAAATAAAAAACAGATACTCCAATTTTATTTATATGTATAGATTTATAGATTGCGTGCATATATAATATATAGGTAGGTATTATATTATTTGCATATAATTTGTAACATAAATGTAGATGGATACAGTAAAATAGTTCAGATTGTGTTCTAGGTTCCAGATTCTAATGACAAGGGTCCGCCAACCCGCACTAGGCCAGCGCGGTGGACTATGGCCTGATCCCCCTCGTACTGAGGGAGGCCCGTGCCCAGCAGTGGGACGTTAAAAAGGGCTGAATACAATTGATTTGAATGATATTAATATTTATTACAATTTACAGCGGCCATGAGCTAATTTGCAAATCGTTACTTTTGAGGTCGCAGACGTCCGGTGCCTTTAATAAAGAAAACATAACAGTTCAAACTAATAAAAATCAATATTCATAATAAGGTCAATCGAAGATTAAGTATAACTTTGCTGACATTAAAGTGATAGCCGATAGGTAGTGAAGCTGTGGTCTTCTTTTTATATGTATGGGTTCAATTCTCGTTTAAGACTTACGCATTACATATTTCTGTATTTATGTAAATTATCAATAATTATTAATATTTCTTACGTCAAACTAACATAGAGGATTAAATTGATAATAAATTATTATCCTCGTATTTTAAATGAGAAAAATGAAAGAAGGCCTATTGAGAACTTATTTATCGGACATACGAGTACTATCGGATATAAGATGCATTACATATATTGTACGTATTTTTCTTTAGAACTTATCATAACTTACTACGATTATTTAATTATAACTACAATTTAATTGGTTCGTTTAAATAAATCTCTACAAACATGTTTTGATATAAGTTATAATATAGAGCCATTAAGAAATTACAAACCGGACTGTACTATTCTTATGATTTTGAAGCTTGTATGTGTGTTTGCTTGTTACTACTGCACGTTGAAACGACTGGACCAATTTGAATGAAATGTAGTAAAAGATAGACTACGATCTAGAGTATCAAAGTAACATCTAGGGAAGCATTCGAGAGAATCTCGAAGAAAGGAGTTTATTTCATTTCATTTATAATACTAAGATTTTTTTTGTTTGATTTGCGATATCTTTGCCGAACAGATTTTGATAATAATTTTTCTAATGCATAGACAGTTAAAGGGTCATGTCGCATTTTCCTTAAAATTTCATCCTTTAAGGCGAAATAAGGCTTTTAAAGTTGTTGTGGTTTAAGTTATATTGTAATTTTTACTATAAAATTTGACTCATATAAGTTAGCGAGTTTGGAAATAGGTGCTTGGTAAATATATATGTTGACATAGTTGCGTTTGCTGTCTATGATAATGAGGGCGTTGACCGCGGCATGCAACTTAAGGCCCTGAATGCATGCGTAATAATAAAAAAAATATAATAATAAAAAAATAAAAATATCGGGATAAAAATAAATAAATATTAGGTAAGTATAATGAATATGTTAAACCGTTAACATACAGCACCGTCTAGTTTCGTAGTAAGCTACGAAGCTTGTGTCATAGATATCAGATAGCTGATGAATGCATACATATTTAATATCAATATAAACAACAGCAAAACATGCTTTCAGCGGGACTCGAACCCGCGACCAAGAAGGGCCACTATTAACGGAGCCTGTCATGTCGACAAACATATCGTCGAAACGATACTATACTTACTTATACAATTTGGTTTCCAAAGCTTGGTTTTGTTATTTTTAATTTGTAACAAGTTACGAGTATATCTATAAAAGACCAATGTTTACATATTCAAGATTCGCTTTTTTAATACAAACGATTTATTTAGTTACTTAATGTCATATTGGACAGCTAAAAGAATGCACGGATAGATTTTCTTGTACGGTTGTACTTTTTAAGTTTATCTTTTTTTTTTAAAAACGCCATTTTTACTTGTTCTCCAAGTATGTCGAAAAAGCTCAGCCAGTACTATACAAAAGCTTCTTATGCTCGCAATCGGCTATACTCCAATACATAAGCGAGAAATTTTAGTGAACGATAGCTAAATAGTAAACAAATAATAATAGTTGCTTATCAACTTGGTCTTGTCGTGACGGGAAATTTAAATGCTTTAAATGTTTATTTTTTACTGGTGACTCGCTTTCGCTTCGCTTGAGATCGTCCCTGGATCTAGCGCGAGCGAAGCGAGTTCCGCTAGTAATAAATATAGCCTATATTACTCAGCGATAATGTACGTATGTTTCTAATAGCAAAAGAATTTTTGAAATCGGTCCAGTAGTTTTTCAGTTCATTCGTTACATACATAAAATCAAATCTTTCCTCTTTATAATATTAATATAGATGTAAATGTTTGTCAGGATGGATGGAACGGTGGATATTTGTTGCTGAACGGATCGGTTGGTACAGACTACAGAGATATGGACTGGAAATGGAATAGCACATAGACTACTTTTTATACCAGAAAAAAAAACGGTTCCTGGGGAGAGATTGGTTTTCAATTAGGCATTAAGTTTAAAAGTGTTTAACTAACTTACTATCCTTTAATAGTTAATAACACTCGTTTCTACTCAATTTATAATAAATAACATTATTTTAACAAGAATTAATGCATTAATTACAAAGAAGAACTGACCAAACTCAATGAGGCTATTGATTTTTAGAAGTAATTGAACTCAGGTCAAGACTTATGTTGTGCAGACATCGTTGGAAGCGGCTTTACGGTGTTACATTACACGGTTTCAATGTCCACTATACAATGAAAGTATTTACATAAAAAGTATAATATACTACAGTTCTCGAGGCATAAGGTCAGCCTTGCATTTGTGTGAGTGCAGTGTACGGATAGGCACGACGAGACGGATAAACGTTGCGAGATTGGTTTAAACCAGTTTTAACTGGTTTTTGATGCGCGGCTATTGGCTTTTAGCTGTCACTCACACAAATGCAAAGCTGAGCATATGCCTCAAGAACTGTAGCCGTTTAGCCTGTAGCTTTCTTCGAATATGGCGAAGCCCAAGAAAGATTGTGTGTGACGTGAATGTATGTATGTTCTATGTTCTTTAGTAATTACTAAACGACTTAACCGATTTTGATGATTTATTTGTTGTAAGATCCACAACTCATAGGGATAATGCTAAAGCAAAATATATACAATAGTTCGTCCCTACGTTTTTATTAGTATACATTTCTAAGAGGAGAGATATCAGATAAGTATATAAAAAAACTGTAGATTTTCCAAAAATAATATACTAGTTAGAATTATATTATATGTAGATATACATATGTAAAAGTATGAAATTTTGATTAAGTAAATGCTTTGAATTAATAAGACTTTATCATGTATAAGAAACTCCTGTACGATGGTCCACGAGGCAGATTTATTTCGCTCACTTTCATCTGCACTAAATTAGGTAATTGACATGGAGGGTACCAAATTGTCACAATTGGAACGACCGGTTATCTATACATAACGTCAACATAAATTTGCATCTGTATAGTAATATGTATTCATATATGTATATTGTATGTATGAGCTTTTAGTTATAATAATAGTTTAATTTTTACTCTAATGTGTAAATGAAATAATCTAAAAAATGCTTTATTGTATAATGTCCTCCTTTATAATACAATATTGTATTCAATACATCGAACATATTCTTCAGTGTGTAGATAAATTTCTAAGACCAAAGCTACTGCAGCTTTTGTTAGCTTTTGTTAGACTTATTTTAATAAAACTTACTTGTATTTTAATAGGGTTATATTTAATCCATACATAATCACTACATAGTATAAAACAAAGTCGCCTTTTCTGTCCCTATATCCCTATGTGCGCTTAAATCTTTAAAACTACGCAACGGATTTTGATGCGGTTTTTTTTAATAGATAGAGTGATTCAAGAGAAAGGTTTATATGCATAACTAGCAGATCCCGCGGCTTTACCTGTGCTAAATCTAGGGAAGAGCCCGAGCGAAGCGAGGGCGAGTCGCTAGTATAAAATATATATAAATTTACTGCCGATAAAAGTGACTGAAAAATAAAATTCTGTCTCCATACTACCAATATGATATGGAAACTGGGGCAATTCGAAGTAGGAAGACCAAAGGTCTCTTTATCAAGCTTACGTAACAAGTGTCGTAATCACTTGAGTGAATGTAAATAAATATTCACTTTCGCGCTCGAATCTTATAGGAGGAAAACCCATCATAAATTATAATTTAGAATATTTTATAAGTTCATAGAAAATATATGGTTTATACTAGTGAAAATACCTTGCTTTGCTTAGGTCACTTAAATAAACGATTAAAACGTTATTTTCTACAGTCTAATTTATATTAAAAATATGTTTTTAATATTGTTTTATCGAAATGTTATGTTTTAAAAGAGGAAATCGATATTTTTATTGTGGCTAAGACAAGACGTTATGTAATAGTCGAAGAGGGTATAAAAATTTATTCAATGAAACCTCTTTATTTCATTAAGTCTTACTAGATATATCATTTCCATAATCTTTTTATCGAGCTTTCAACAATTTGAAAAATTTATATATACGTTAGTTTCATATTTGTTTATATAAGAAAATAATATTCTTTATGCGTAGTAGTTTAATAAGTGGTAAAGTTTGCTTCACACAAGTTCGACCAAAGTGAACGTGTGGTTTGTAATTTGTAGGCAGATTGCGAAGGGCAAAACGATCTAATATAATAGAATAAATTTCTAAGGCCCCTAATTTATTTTTTGCCTTTTAAATTATTATAAGTACTAGTGTATAAAATACTTGTTAATTTCGTTACTATAAGAACTATTGTATAATAGAAAAGCAATGAACAATGAACTTTGTCATCTTACGCCTATGTGAATGTAGCGAAATGGCTAAGTCACATATTTTGACTAAGGTGTAGATTTTGTGAATTTAGGGCTTGTAGAGTTACGAGTAGAAGCTTGGCTCTACATCAGGTTTGATAACTCTTTGGCAGTGCGAGCTATATCTTTTCAATACTTTCACGCTTTTGTTGATATTGGTCTTAAGTTAAAGCTAAGTTGAATGTCATTGAAAATAATATTTATTTACAGTTCATCCACACAAAAGTAACCTGCAACGGTAAAGTTTGCTATCTCCAGTCTATGCAAGAGTCTCGGGAGTTCGATGTGAATGAGGTCGGGAATGCTCTAAGAAGGAACTATAGCAAACAACACGGCAGGCCCGAGGAGAACCGGAGGAAACAACTATCTGATAGCGAGAGCGACTCGGATTCTGATACTGGATACAAGGGATACGATCGAGTGAGTTTAATTAAATAATAAATTATATGATTTTTAATACTAAAAACTACTTACAGAGTACGTACCGAATTTAAAATAATAAAAAAATTGCAACACTGGTCTATAAGTAGTATAAAACAAAGTTTGTGAAATAGTATCTATTAATAAGCATGCCATTTTGGATCAGACCATACATTATAGGTTATTATAAGGTACACTGTATTAATTATACCTGGTAGGCACAATTAAAAAACTTTATAAGCTTGTAGAAGAAAAACATTTATCTACGTGTCTGTCTGTTTATAGCTTTATAGCTGACAAACTTAAATAAGAAATAATATCTAAAAAATCTGGTTAATATTAAAATAAATTAAATAAAAAATAAAATTTAAAAAAATAAATATTATTTTTCAGTCAGAATTCTGGCGACGGAAAATGCGCACAGTACACAATATACTGGACGTAGACAAGGACGGACTGATCTCATTCAATGACTTCCTTCTCTTTTCTGAACGTTTCCAGTCCTTAGGACATTTGGACGACCAGCAGGCGAAGGAGTTCACAGAAATAATAAAAGTAAGTAAAATATACACCTACGTATTTTATATTATTTATGTAGTTATTTGGTTTACATGATTTTTTATTTATTTTTAAAGTTATTTCTGTTAGTAGTCGTGTAACTTTGAACGATTTTGCTGATTGCGATCATATTTGTATGTATGTACATTGTACAATAAAGGTATAATGAGATAAACCTTATTAATAAATCCGTCCTCTTATTAATACTAATATTCCGAAAAAAATAGCGAAGTATATCATCTTGGTCAGTGAAAAGAGTACGAATAGCAATAAAAATATAATATTACAAGTTAATCTACATTAATTATATGACGACACGTTTGACTCAGTTTGTAGTGACCCTACTTGCTGCGCTAGCGGTCGCGGGTTCAAGTCCCTCTGGGAGCATACATTTGCTGCACGAATGTTTGCACTCCAGTCATGGGTGTTAATATTTATGTTATGTATTTATTTAAAGTTATATATGTAGTATATCAACTATCTGGTATCCATAACACAAGCCTCGTAGCTTAATACGGAACTAGATAGCGTTTGTAATAATGTCCCAACATATTTTTATATTTCTTAATACATTCATCGTAAAGTATACCACTAGGTATCATTTTGAAGTCCATACTATTCCAAACATATAATATTAATAATATTTCAGTTAACTTGGGAAGAACAGTGGGGTGCAATAGACCCCTACAACTTCGTCACAGTGGAGCAGTATCTAGAAGATATGCAGCACATGTTGAACGATAAGAGTTTGAAGAAGAAGGCGCATAAATGGCTGCCGTATTTGTTCAAGGTAACTTAGTCAAAAATTCTAATTATTATCATATTATTTTTATAATACTTTCTTATGTATACGCAAATATACGACAATATAAATAAAACTATTTTTTGTGGATTTTGTCGCGAATCTATTTTGATTTTTGGTTCCCTACGTTTCGAATGCTTTACAGCAATCATGGTCACGGGAGAGACTAAGGTATTTGACGTCGCCTACACTCAATTTACAAAAAAATTTGTAATAGTACCATAGTACCTAATAATTTGTTTATTTTATTTGTAAACATTGTAATTTAAATAAAAAAAATATTAGAGACAGACAAGAAAAGAAAATATTTCCCATAAGTTTAGAAATGTAAGAGATTATTTTCGAAATGTTAATTTTTTTGTCATATTCTTTATATTTATACTATTTTGTCCTTTAGGCAGTAGACAAGGATAAGTCCGGCTACATATCGGTGAAGGAGTTCAAGCTGTTCTTCCAGTGCCTCGGCCTCGACAACGAGCACGCCGCCGTCGCCTTCGCTGTCATAGACACTAATGGGGTTAGTATTTATTTAATTTATCATGTAAATTTTATTTTCAAAACTTCAATATAAAAATATGTTATCATAAAATTATATTTATTTTTAATAAAGTGCGTGCGTGCGTAAAAAAAATAATAAAAAAGTGCGTGTATACAAAGTACACATGTCAGAAGTAAAACTTCTTTGGCAAACTAATTTTTAAATCTCGTTTATACTTATACTTAACTATTGTAAACTCTGCGACAGGATGGTCTTTCAATTACACATTATTACACATTAAATAATATGTATTCTAGACGAATAGTTCTTAGTATAATTATATATTCCACAGCAAATATTACCAGCAATACTTTCAACAGCAATTATATTATACAATCTATACTGTCCGAAGTAATGAATCGAAATGTGTCACTCACCGATTAAACAGCACTTATAAAACCTTATCCCACCCATTTTACAGCGCCATCAGGTAGTCAATACAACTCCCAATAAAGTAAATTGATAATAGAATAAAAATAGTCATTACCAATCTATAATCATTATCCATTAAGTATATAACAGAAGTTAACACTATATACAAAGCAAATGTACACTTAATTATTACTGTACAAGTCGTGTCCGCGCAGAATAGTGGCAAGAATGCTGGCCGCATTCCCTCGCTGAATGACAATACCAATTCTTTGGCCGAAAAATGAGCCAGCTCTTCTGTCACCAGTAGAGGCGAAAGACGAGGTGTTATGTCTTTTAAAACGAGCTAAGCACTTTGACTCCATTAAATTTAAATTGAATAAATGATTTAATATTAGACAAAGTTTGGTCGAACAGTATTGGGCTTCTATGTGGACATTCCTTAAAGAAATTTGAGTTAAAGTTACCGAAAAAATTTAGTATCTTTGAACGATAGGTTATAATACTTTCTAAGGTTTACGCGAATATTTGACATAAATGTAACTATCTTTTCGGATTGTGTCTCGGATTTATTTTCATTTTTGGTTCCCGACGTTTCGAATGCTTTACAGCAATCATGGTCACGGGAGAGACTGAACGACTGAACTATAGGTTGTTAGGATTAGCTCCATAGACTTTATTCATATTTTCTGGCGACCTACCCTCGCTTTCAGCGGGTTTTTTAGGTTGGTATGTTTTAACGGTTAAAATGGAATACACAAGAGATAAATAGATTGAGAAATTGTTGATTCCCCATACAAAGTTCACATCCCCCTTTTCAACCCTTAAGTGATGAAGTCCGGGATAAAAAGTATTCTATGTCCTTCTCATTGCCTCAAACAATCTTCATACCTCATCTCTATCGGTTTAACGAATTTTTATTTATCCATTACATACATTTTTTCTGAATGGAATTATTAGAATTATTTTCACTTTTTAAAATGATAATATTTTGACATTTGTTACGTAACCCTAATGCCTGGAGACCACCTCGCGCGGCCACCAACGTCGCATCCTGCACACAGTCTTTCATATTTCGACATAACTTTTGTGAAGTGACAGTGTTGTAATATCTGAGTTCCCTTTTAAAAACCTGGTAAAGACTTTTTTGATCATTCCATTCGTCAAACTTCGACAGTGTAATCACCTTAGGATAATTAGTTTGTAAAATTAGTTTTATTAAAGTATTTTATAAGTAGAGTTACATTTCATTTGCATCCTCTGATTGTGACTTCCATAAATCATTTAATTTTATTGTTTCAGGACGGAAAGTTATCTCTCAAGGAGTTTGTAAAACTCGGAAAGGATTTCTTCTGTACAGAGGACGAATCGAGGGTCTCCAAAATGTTTTGGGGACCACTTATTGATGTATAATGTTATATAACTTTATCATTTCTATTTTATAATATAAAACTAGTTTTTTTTTAATTTTTATAAGCTAAGGATATTATATGACATGATTTTAATATTTTTAATCTATGTCCAATTCTTGTTTGAGGTGTTTTCTAAAAAAATAATCTATTAGAAATACATAATCTAGTTTTTTTATTATACATTTGTATTTCTTTTATAACATTTTATATGCTGCTATTTTTGTAAGACGTTTATATAGAATCTACATAGGAAAGTGTTGTATGAACCGTTGTATGATATCTTAAAAAATAAAAAAAAAACAGGAACAAAAGGAAGTGAACTCATGAAGTATTTGTCTGAATGTCTAGTTAAAGCTAAATTTGTATTACTAAGGGACTAATAAATAAAGAAAAAATCCAAATTTTATAAAGAAATTCGTGAATATACGTACGTACGAAACGTGCCCATATAATATATACTCGAATATAAGAAGTCTTTATACTTTTTAGCACTTGTAGTATGATCGCAATGAGGGCTAACGCGTATGAATTTGCCGCTAGGGGCGCTTGTGTAGCGTGAGGTCTCCGAAATGTCAAATGTCACTGTTTGCCGGTTGGCTACGCGGTTTATTTCTATTAAGATTACTGTTACGAATATTTAGCAATACGTTACATTAATTATGGCAAATAGAAGTTGCGAATCGCTACTTACCACTGCTTTGAGACAGTTTTAGCTTTCGGAAACTTATGTTCGCTTTTTTCCGAGCAAAACGGGACTGCGCTACACTGTAGCATGGACAATACGTTTACTCTACGGTTCTTTTGTATTAAATATGATTTAAATGTAAATTATTCTTTTGGCGCCCGTAAAAACTAACTTTAACAGCCGTGCTTTAGGACCTCACTCTACAGTAGCGCCACTTGGTGAGCCAAAAGACGATAGTCCTCATTGAAGGTGATAGAAAAATATTTTAATGGTCTTAGAGACGCTAAAACTCATAAACTTTGTTTACTTTGGTAAGTAAATATAATATAGGGTTATAAAATCAGACTGATACGATTTCAATGTAACTTTTTTATTATAATACTCAGATTTTAGTATTTTCATACATGTGTATAATGAATAATGAATGTATTATATACGAAAAAAAATTAAAAAGACATTAAAAGAATTTTAATAAAAATGATAATAATTTGAATCTGCATTTTTATTTGAAAAACACAGCAATTTTCTTCGCATAAATTTATTTATAATTTTATTTCTTCACAAAATGTTTAAAAATTAGATTTGCAAATTAGAAATAGTAGTAACTTTTTAAAAATAAGTTTAATGCCAAGAGTTTGCCACAATTAAGAGTCTGGCAATGAATGACTTGATGCCTTATACATATTATATTGAATGAAATATCAAAAGAACCACTTAGTGATTTAAGTAGGTTGATAACCTCAAGCTACGGTACGGTACGGTTCGTTACTTTCAGCTTTATGAAAGTAACGAAAGTCTGGCGTTCACGGGCAATATTATGTAAAAAAATAATAAAAAAAACATATCCAATTACTTTATTAAAAAATGAAGTATTAAAAACTATTTTTACATTTTAATGAAAAAAAAAATACACTACACTCAATAGAAATACTTTTCCTGCATTATATTAAACACAAACTAAATGATTTTCTTACCTATCGTTATTTTAATTTTTAAAGAAAATAAAAAAAAAAGTACTATTAGTAAAAAAATACAACGAATTTAATCCTGAAATAAATACATAATCCGAATAATATAACTACTAAAACTTTTATTAATACGAAAAACTTATAGCGAAAAAATAATTAAAATCGAAAAGTAGTATTAGTACTAAAACTAGAACACTAATTTTAAACAATGCCAAGTTGTTCTTTCAGCAGTTTCGTTTCTTCTATTAGCTCTGATATTTGAGATGTCCTAGAAATTAAAAAAAAAACATTACAAAATACACAATAATTAATTAATATTATAAACGCGAAAGTTTGTAAGTATGGATGGATGAATGTTTGTTGATCTTTCACGTAAAAACTACTGAATGGAATTTAACGAAACTTTACAATAATATAGCTTATACAGCAGAATAAGACATAGGCTACAATTTATAAAGATATTGTGTGAATTGTCCAAAATATGACGATAAGTGTCAAGTAAGTAGTAAAAAATCTACTATCTGCGAGCAATTCTGGCCTGCCAAAACCGCTAAAGTTACACATATGTAATGTATGATAAAAACTATATCATAAACAAGCGACTCACCCTCACTTCACTCGGGTTCGTCCCAAGATTTAGCGCGAGCGAGTTCCACTACTACATAATATAGTGTATAATTCGCGTCATGTAAAAAGAACGCTGGCTGTCAAGTTGCGCAGAGGCGATTTATCGGCCAATTTGGTGGTAAGACGCGGGGCGCGGGGGGAGAGGCACGCGCCGCATGCGCGCCGGAGAGCTATTGGTTCGTCAGTTCAAAATACCATCGCGCACACACAAGTTATTAAGTACGAAATTGTTTTATATAAAAAATAGAGAAAAAGTATTTTTGACGTATATTATTTTATAAAGAGAGAGTTAGATAATAATACAGATAATAATTTTAAAAAATATGTTAAAATAAATAATTATATTTTTTGTAAGTAAATTAAACATTCTACACTGAATCAAACATATTTTTTTAATTAATATAATTCTATTTAATGACATTCTACCTAATATATTTTTCAATGTACCTGCCAATAACCAATATACGTCGCGAGCGAAAGGCTAGTTCAAAAATAAAAGGATATACTTAGTAATTTCGTATGCGAATGTACCGATGCGCAAACACACCCCCCACCACTTTCTTCCAGCGTTCTTTTTACGTGACGCGAACTATACTTTGTTAACATTTTCGCGATTATTTGACAGTTTAAATATCACTTTACCTATTTTTTCCACTTATTTTTTATTATTTTTGGTTTCCGACGTTTTGAATGTATTTAAGCAATTATCGTCACAGTCATCCATCTCATTGAATCTAGTCAATATCAGGCGATATTATGGTGCATGCGTGTGAGAGAGAGCGCACAACGTGCATTCTCTGTCCCTTTTACTCTCATTCCGTTGGCTCGACAATTCGAAAAAAATTAGTAAAAAATTAGAGACTCGACAATTTAATAGTATTGCTCTTGTAATCTGTAGATCTGTTGCTAGTTCATTAAAATGGAGAATGTTACTATTATATTTTAGTGACCTTCTTCATCTTAATGGATTTAGAAATGATTTAGGGTTTAAATGAGATGTACTAGATTTTCATGGAAAGTGGTAGTGGTAGAAAGGGGTGACGTTGAGCAAACTGAATGAAGTACCACCGAATGAAGTATCAGTGGGCTACTAATGCCTTAAAAGTGTATATCGTTACTAAAATTTACTTACTGCTGCTGTAGTATGGAGGAGATGGTGTCGCTGTGGGATTTGCCGAGCACTGTGTTCTTCTTTTTATATTCTTCTTGACGGTTCTTTATCTGAAATTAATGTTACTTTTGTTGGTTATCTTTATAAATAAATGAATAAATTAACGAACAAATTAAACAATGAATGAATGAATGAATGAATGGATGAACGAATAAATAAATCTATACATATAAATAAAATTGGAGTGTTTATATGTATATAATTTCAAATTAACAGCTTTTCACTAAATGCATATAAAAATATATACGATACTAGCAACAAAAACCAATTTTTTAAATACATATTTGTTTTTCTGTTTGCACCGGCTAATCTCTGAAATGGCTTGACCGATTCTGATGGTACTTTCACTCGCATATAGCTAATGTTATAAGGCGTAACTTAGGCTACTTTTTAAATTTATTTCTAATTTCTAAATTTAATTATTTTAACTAGCGAAAATCGAGGCTTTGGTGACGCCTAATTTAGGGACGAGTTAGTAGTTAGTCGTTAGTAGATAAACAAATAAATGAATGAATAAAGAAATACAAAAAAAAAATCTATACTAATATTATAAAGCTGAAGAGTTTGTTTGTTTGGTTGAATGCTCTAATCTCAGAAACTACTGACCCGAAAATTTGAAAATGAAAAATTCTTTTTGTATTAGATAGTCCGCTTATCGAGGAAGGCTATAGGCTATTTCACATTACGCTTCGGCCAATAGGAGCCGAGGATCAATGAAAAATGTTGTAAAATCGGAACGGGTGTTAGTTCTGTGTGGTACCATACCACGCGATTCAAAAAAATTTGTTTCCGGTTTTTAGAACGCGTGCGAAGCCGCGGCAAATGCTAGTATACATATAATAATAATAATAATGTTCTCCGACCGATTCCGGCCACGGCGGTCAATCTCATTGAGACTGGCCAACTGCGCAGGAGATATTATACTGCAGACACAAGTGCACTCTCTATTCCTATCACTCTCATACTCCGGTGGGACGACTACTCGACACGACCAGTGAGAGCTAAGGCGCAGGACCGACGGCTTTACGTGCTCTCCGAGGCACGGGGGTGACTCACCGCCAAATTCTCAACTCCGGGCTATTACTGAGGCTTACTAAACAGAAGGACTCAATAATTAAACTTTACCCGACCTGGGACTCGAACCCAGGACCTCTCGATGTATGACCGTACATACTAGCTACTACACCACCACATATAAATAGATAAACAAATGAATAAAAAAATGAAAAAAAAAAAAACAAATATAATACTCTCGCCTACCTCGTGCGTCTTGCCCGCAAATGCTGGTATACATATAAATAAATAAATGAAAAATAAAAAAATGAAAAAAAAAAACAAATGTAATAGTCTCGCTTACCTCGTGCGCCTTGCCCTGCGCGTGCCTGCGCAAGTCTGCGAGGCGCGCGGCGGCCACGTCGGCGGCTCGCTGTCGCGGCAACAGCTCGGCCAACGCACGCGCTTCCTGCGCACTGCTGCCGCCTGTACGCAACGCACGCAACGCCGCGCTACATCTACATATAGCAAATCAAATTACCACATGCAAATACCTATATTACACTATAGTGGAATACCTGGTAGATGTAAATGTGTGGGATTAGTGACTTGTTGTGTCTCACGTAGGATAAATAGATAAATTGTAATACAATATTGTTACCAAATATTTTTTTGAAAAGAGCAACTGTTGAGTTTCTCGCCGGTTCTTCTAAGCAGAACAGCTTTCCGAGCCGGTGGTAATTTACTCACAGACTTACAGACTGACTTTTAATTTTGATAATGTAAAAATGACGATTCAAAAGAGCTTGTAAAAGTCTATTTGAATAAAGAAAATTTGGATTTGATTTGATATAAATGGCTTGGTTTAAAACGTTTCAATTTTGTAATCATATTGTATTTTTGCTGTTGGTATTCCAAATAAAATAAAATAAATTATTTTATTCAATACGCGCGACTACGCCCGCGTCCATTTTTTTAATCGCTACTAAACTTCATTCGATTACTCGCTGGGTTGAAAATTCTTTAAAATTACTCCAGCTTTAATATACTCCTGAACCGCGCGGCTACCTATTTCATATGTTATGTGCAGCGTGCACTCCTCCACCTCTCCTGTTATTGCAGTTTAGGTAGTGATCCTTATTTTTTATTGCAATTAAAACAGCCTATATTAATCAAAGTGATAATGTAGCATTCAAATGATGAAAGAATTTTTAAAATCGATCCAGTACTATTTGAGCCAATTCGTTACAAGCATACTTACGTACAAATCTTTCCTATTTATAATATTAGTATAAATAAAAATTGTTACAATTTCTTACTGAACAGCATGAATCTACCACCAGTTCAGGCAGAAAAAACCTCTAACCTGAGAAGAAACTCAGCGAGACTAATATATTTTTTTATCTTAATTTCACTCTTTTTTTAATTAAATTGCAAATTAACAATAATTCTATGATTGTTGAAATAGCCTAGCGGCGATCACATCGTTCTGTTTTCTTAAAAATAGTTAATCGAATAATAGCCTTGAACACGCACACACACACACACACACATGCAGTGTAAATTATCCCATATGTTAACCTGGATAACTAGTCCTTATAATACAAAATTTCATCAAAATCTGTACAGAGGTTTCTTTGTGTTGCGGTCACTGATGACAATAATTCAGGCAATTAGTAGTAGGTCGCGTCCCCTACAAATAGATTCAACCGTTATATCAATAATAATTACTATTTCAATAAGTTTTTTCAAAATTTATTTAATGTAAAGAAAAAGATTCAACTCAAATAGAATGTTATTATATGTATAGATAATAATAATAATAATGTCCTCCGAACGATTCCGGCCACGACAACCAATCTCATTGAGACTAGCCAACGGCACAGGAGATAAATAAATGAAATAAATGACTGTTACTGAGACTTACGAAACAGAAAGACTCAATAATTAAACTTAGCTCGACCCGGAACTCGAACCCAGGACCACTTGATGTATGACCGTACAATGCATAGATATATAAATGTAGAACCCTGTCAAACAGTGCATACGACTTCCTCAACACTTATGCTCGCCTGGTACTTTTGTCACAAATACTAAGGGACCACGAATCTCGAGGAGTTCTCATTATACACGTAAAAACGTCAGTCTAGAAAGTCTTAGACCAACTTCGAAAAAAAGTAATTCAAATAAAATTCCCGTGTAATGGTGTTCGTTAACGATGAAATCCAAAACCAAGTATGCAACGAACAGTGATAGTTAAGACCAACGGCTTTAAGTGCTGTCCGAAGCACTCCCGTGCCGTATTATTCAGACTAAGCATAACTAAACTTGGCTTGAACCGGGACTCGAACCCAGGATGTGTTACATGCTAGTCACTACACCACCGAAGCAGTTAATCCATATACCTACTATACTTTTATTATAAACGTGGAAATTAATTAAAGTAGTTAAAGTAACCATTTAAAAACTTGTTCAGTTAAAAATTCTCACCTATATTTTAAATCGTCTTGGTGTTTTTCAGCTAGAGCGCGTTTTTGTTTCAACGCTTCGGACTGTTGCATTACGATTTCTATTTCTTTCTGTAAAATAATATAAAAAATATTATATTATATATAATTACACGAAAAAATGTTGTTCTTGTACTGAGGGTATAATATATGTACTATATATAATACTAGCCTTACCCGCGGCTCCACTCGCGTTCTAAAGGCTGAAATTCAAAAGACATATTTTCCTCCCGTTTTGCCACATTTTTCATCGATGCTCCGCTCCTATTGGTCGTAGCGTGATGTAATATAGCCTATAGCCTTACTCAATAAACGGACTATCCAACACAAAAAAAAAATATCAATTCGAACCAGTACTTCCTGAGATAAGCGCGTTGAACCAAACAAACAAACTCCTCAGGTTTATAATATTAGTATAGATACCGGGGGTATCATTCAAATGGGTCAGTATGGGGAAGTCTGAAATTATAAGACATACGAAGGTCTGTTCTTAGGTACCATGTCATCAGTTTTAGTAACAAGAAAAACTGCAATTATAAACTTAGAAAAAAACTCAGCTCGTAAACTGAACCCGGAAATTTGGAAAAATAAAACTAATACTATTTAAGTATGTATGTATGTTTGTATGTATGTATGTATGTATGTAGGTGTGTATGTATGTTTGTAGGAATGAGGAAACCTGCGTGTCTTAGAAAAATCTAGCAAGTTTTCGAAAGACATGTGAAGTCCGCCAACACGCACTAGACCAGCGCGGTGGACTATGGCCTGGTCCCCCTCGTACTGAGGGAGGCCCGTGCCCAGCAGTGGGACGTTAAAAAGGGCTCATGATGATGATGGTGTATATATGCATATCAAATCAAATCAAATCAAAATATTCTTTATTCAAATAGACTTTTACAAGCTCTTTTGAATCGTCATTTTTACATTATTAAAATTAAATGTCAGTCTGTAAGTCTGTGAGTAAACTACCACCGGCTCGGAAAGCTGTTCTGCTGAAAAGAACCGGCGAGAAACTCAACAGTTGCGCTTTTCAAAAAAAAAATATTTGATAACAATATTGCATTACAATATTTATCTATTTATCCTACGTGAGACACAACCAGATATTAAGCCCACACATTTACATCTACTAAGTATTCCGTAATGGTGTAATAAGCCTTATTCAGTAGCGTATTTTTAATTTTAGATTTAAATTGCTTCAAAGGCAAGTTCTATATTGACTGTGGAATTTTATTATACATGCGTACAAACGCATGCATGTGTGTGTGTATGCATGTATATATGTATGTCTGTGCGTGTGTGTGTGTGTGTGTGTGTGTGTGTGTGTGTGTGTGTGTGTGTGCACCTGCAGGTCGTCCCTCCAGCGGCGGTGGTTTAGCTCGAGAGCACGCAGCGCGGCCATCTTGCGCGCGAGCGCGGCGGCCGCGCGTTGCTGCCGCGCGATGTACTCGCCGCGGAGACGTACCGTGCTCTGCGTCAGCAACTGTTGCGACCGTGTTCGTATTATAAGCAAAAAAAAAAAAAAAAAGTGCGTGTGTACAAAGTACACATGTCAGAAGTAAAACTTGAATTTAAATTAAGGCTAACTCTTCCCCGTCTCTGAGCGCCTGGTACTATGGACTTATTTTATTGTTTGAAATCACAACAATTCTAAAGAAGTTTCACTTCAAAAATTAAAAGTGCGTGTGTACAAAGTACACGTCATGTCAAAAGTAAAACTTCTTTGGCAAACTAATTTTTAAATCTCGTTTATATATAAATACACTAAATAACCACGTCTAAGCTCGTTAAGAGAGGGAGATGGCGCGAAGGTCACACCCACGAGTTAGACAGAGTTAAAAATGTCACTGACTCGCGGTGGGCGAGATCTAACTAAGGCTAACTCTTCACCGTCTCTGAGCGCCTGGTACTATGGACTTATTTTTTCGTTTCATCGAGTTTGAAATCACAACGATTCTGAAAAATTTTCACTTCAAAAAATTTTTCAAATCAAATTAGTAGTTCCTGAGTTAAACGCGTACAAATAAACAAACCTTTGTTATTTACATTACTAACTTTACCCCGAAATTTTACTAGCATAATATATAAAAACCTTTTTCGAATTTTATCACGAATTTATGTAAAACTTAGTTCTTGCCGTTTCGCATGCTTTACAACAATTATGGTCTCTGGAGAGATTAAGGTACTACATGTTTCAAAGACCAAAGGAAAACCAAAAACCAAAATTAACCTACGAAACAATTCAAAAAGTTTTTTGAAGTGAAACTTCTTTAGGATCGATGTGATTTCAAACTCGATGAAACGAAAAAATAAGTCCATAGTACCAGGCGCTCAGAGACGGGGAAGAGTTAGCCTTATTTTAAATTCAAGTTTTACTTCTGACATGTGTACTTTGTACACACGCACTTTTTTTTTAAATCAAATATTTACGTAAATCTAAGAAGGTATAATGTATTTTTTATTTATATTTATTGGAGCATTACTATGAAATCATAATTTACCTCCAAACACTCTTGAGGGCTCGGCTCTTCTTTTTTATCCAATTTCAGTAACGGCTGAGACACTTTTCGTTCTAACACTTCTTGAATGATTGCTGTGAAAGACAACTTTTGCCTCTGAAAAAGAATAATAAACTTTATTATCTGAATAACTGTTTTCGGTTTACTTGCAATTATAACCAAGTTAGTTAGTTTTTTGCCATTGATATTATTTACTAGGTAGCGAGTCACCCGTTTTTCGGTACGGTAAACACAATTTAAAAAAATAAAATAAAAATCCGCAATTTTATCATTGCAAACAGACATTTCCATTTTATTTATCTGTATTCTAGACATTTTTTAATTGAGTTTATTCGGAAAATATGTAAAAATTTACATTATATTTTCTAGACATTTGACTTTTAAGAGTTTTTTAAGAGTTTATATAAGCTTATAATAATTAATAATAACTTCCTAATAATAAAAAAATATACTAAAACACTTACCTCTTTTAGCAAGCTATTGATATCATCTTGATCTAACGCAGGGTTCTTCAGTTGCATTTCTTTGTAGAGTTGCTCTTCTAAATTCCAAGGATCTAATGTTCTGAAAACATAATCAAGAAATCTATTATTTTTTTACGATATTAAATTATAGTAAAAAAAATATTAAAATTCGTACCTAATGAAATTATAAAAAAGTTGTGTAATTTTAGATAATTTTGACGAATTATTTTTAATCTGTTTTACGAAAATAAGTCAGACAGAGACAGATTTATCGCCAACTCGCTTAAAAAAAGCTACGTATATCTCCGTCTCTTTCTCACACACAAGAAAAAAAAGACAAAGTTATAAGCAAGCTATTCTAAATGAGTAATGCTTTTTTGATCTCTTTCAGAGATTAGTCAGCAGAATCACTACATAGTATAAAGCAAAGTCGCTTTCTCTGTCCCTATGTCCCTATGTATGCTTAAATCTTTAGAACTACGCAACTAATTTTGATGGTTTTTTTAATAGATAGAGTGATTCAAGAGAAAGGTTTATATGCATAACTAGCGGAACCCGCGGCTTTGCCTGTGCTAAGTCTAGGGAAGAGCCCAAGCGAAGCGAGGGCCAGTCGCTAGTATAGTATAAGTACACAAATGTTCGCACTGACACAAATGCACCCTGTTTTTTTGTTTAATCCTTTCTCTCTTACACTTCTTCTCAACTTCCCAGACGTTACTTAGAATTTCTTAACACTCAATTGCTGAACTGGACTCGAACCTAGGACCTCAAAAACAGTATCGAAATCTCCATATTAATAGGTTTAATATCATTTATTTCTCAAGAAGAATATTACAATTCACTTATATGAGAAATTAACAATTACTTAAGTTTAACTAACACTATTGAGTACATCGCAAATTAATAGGCAAGACAATTTACAATTTGAGGGTAAAACTAAAAATGTATACACAAGTTCACAGAATAAGCGCAACTGGAAGAGCCATTTGATGTATTATACTATTTTATACTATATACTATTTTTGCTAATCTTCTATTGCCAAACTTAAAAAAAAGGAACGTTTGTGTACAAATTCGATTAACGATTTTTTAGAAGTCAGTACGCCTTGGGAATGATGTGATCGCCGCCAGGCTATTTCAACATATAGAATTATTGTTAATTTACAATTTAATTTAAAAAAAGAATGAGATTAAGATTAAAAAAATATTTCTTAAAAAATAATTCTTTCGCTAGTTCTTTTCAGGTCAGAGGTTTCTTCTTTCTGAACTGGTAGTAGACTCATGACGTTCAGTAAGAAATTGTAACAATTTTTATGCTGAATAAAATATTTTGATTTGATTTGACTTTTACTGATTACATTATTTATTATTTGAAAAATACTATAATTTAAATAGTAAAGTAAATTAATACTAACCTGATAACCAAATCTCCATTACACAGTAGATACATGGCGCGTCGTAGTGGCGACACTGCGAGCGCTTGTGCGGCGCGCGTCGTACGCACTTGGTGACGCGCGCAGCTGGGCTTTGTACATATCGCTTGTAATATCGACTCCATTTCACCTTTATTGAAGTGAAAACTTATAAATGAAACTATCTTTTCGGATTTTGTCGCGGATTTATTATGATTCTTGGTTCCCGACGTTTCGAATGCTTTACAGCAATCATGGTCACGGGAGAGACTGAAGTGAAACTTCTTTAGAATCGTTGTGATTTCAAACTTGATGAAACGAAACAATAAGTCCATAGTACCAGGCGCTCAGAGACGGGGAAGAGTTAGGCTTAATTTAAATTCAAGTTTTACTTCTGACATGTGTACTTTGTACACACGCACGTTTTTTTTTATTTATTTACATACAGTTCTCGAGACTTAAGCTCAGCTTTGCATTTGTGTGCGTGCAGTGTATGGATGGGTACGGCTGATGGCGTAGCGCGTTGCGAGTGGTTTAAACTCGTTTTAACTGGTTTTTAAAGCGCGGCTTTATCACTCAGTTTCATCGAGTTTGAAATCACAACGAATCTGAAGAAGTTTCACTTCAAAAATTATACATATTGTCTTATTGAGTATAGATGTATAAAATATTACTATCATACATACTCTTATTAAGAAGTCGGCTAAAAATATAAAATTTTTAATTACGATTGTACATACCTTCATCTGCCAAGGCATAATCTGCCAACCTGTCTAAAGCCGGGACAGTGACCGAGTGCACTCCGCCGGTATGCGAACAAGCGTAAGTGTTGCGATTCACCTAGAATATACATTCTATATATATATATATATATATATATATATATATATATATATATATATATATATATATAAAAAATTCGTGTCACGATATATGTTCGCGATAAACTCCGAAACTACTGAACCAATTTTTATCAAACTTAGTAAGCATCTGTTATTTGGTCCAACTTGGGAGATAGGGTAGTTTTTACAGTCATCAGATACTATTTAATGTAAAACAAAATAGAAAAATAATTACCGGATACAAATTGAGAGGATACACATATTGTAGCGCGGTTTCGTTTGTGTTTAGAACAATGTTCAGCTCCACCGACTCTAGAACGTAGAGTGCGTGACTGTCTTCTTCTTTTTCTATGGCCTGGAAAGAGAATATTATTAAAATTATTAAATATGACGGTAATACAAGAAATCATTAATCTATACTAATATTATAAAGAGGAAACGTAACGTTGTACGTAAGTATGTTTGTAACGAATTGGCTCAAATAGTACTGGACCGATTTTAAAAATTCTTTCACTATTTGAATGCTACATTATCACTGATTAATATAGGCTATTTTAATTGCAAGAAAAAAAAGTATCCCTACTAAAAGTACAACAACAGGAGAGGAGGAGGAGTGCACGCCGCACATAATATATGAAATAGGTAGCCGCGCGGCTCAGGAGTATAATATTAAAGCTGGAGAAATTTTGGAGAATTTTCAACCCAGCGAGTGATCGAATGAAGTTTAGTAGCGATTAAAAAAATGAATGCGGGCGAAGCTGCGCGTATTGCTAATTTTGTATAAAAGTAATAAAATATAAAAAAAATCTATGCATTCTCTTCTCTATACTAATAAATGTCTAGACATTTTTCTTGTTCGCTCTAACTGTAAAAACTTCAAAACGGATAGACATGGAGCTTATTTCATAGGATGCAGCGTGTTTCGGTGAAGATTTAAGTATATGTAAAATATAACTTAGTTTCCGGTCTTTAGAACGCAGGCGGAGACGCGCGAAATGCTTGTATGTAATATACAACTAAAAATTATACTGATTGGCAAAGTCACTATGTCTTACGATAACAATACAATTGTAATTAAATACATAGGTACATGAACGAGCAGTCGAAAAGTGGATTTTTTTTACATACTTAGTTTCAAAAAAATATGATTTAACCTAAATAATATACATAATAAGTATGTCTGTATATTACCAAAAAACAACGATTGAAACGTAGCTCCATACTCACATTAGGCAACAGCAAGCAATGGTAGAGTGCAGCTGAAGCACTCGCTATGACCACGAGGGTCGGGGTGTCGATTCCACCCAAGGCTATTATGGAGCACGACTCGGATCCGTAGTTATCTTCTGCTGGCGGATACATTGGTAACGGTCCTTTGAGACTAGCATGAAGACTGGAACCAGGAGTTTGAAAGATTAGAATTACACGAATAATTGACATTAAAATAAAACTATCTTTTTGGTTTTTTTGTGGATTTATTTTGTTTTGGGTTTCCCACGTCAAGAAGAAACTAGAGTCTCTCTCTATAGCATTTGAAACGTTGGGAAACCAAAATAAAACCATATTCATGAAGAAATCCAAAAATATGCTTCTACTTAGAAAGATTAGTATTCTTCAAAGCGTTAATATCAATATAGGATTTACAAGTACATAATTATCTAATCCTTTTTTAAGTAGGTATATATGAAACCACTCTTTAGGTATTTATTGAATTAAGTACCTCCTATTATAAGTCAGTATTTTTTTGTTCTGCAACGCTAAAATCAAATTTACTTCGAAGATACAATAATTCTAATAGAAATACAAACGGACGAAAATATGAAAAAAACTATTAAAAACCACCCCTAAAAACAGTAAAACCCTACTCACCCCTTATTATCCAGTTCACATTGCATCATATACACGTCGCCATTACCGCTTAGTACTAGCAAGTGCTCAGCATCGGGTGTAGCTATGAAGTCTACTGCGGAATCTCCTAAACTATCAAGCACGGTATGACCTAACGAACCAGTCGGCTTTGGTCCTATTGTGAAGATTTTTACCAATTTTGGACCAGTTTTCAGAGCTATGTTGTATAATCTGTAAACAGTAAAACAATTGATGAAATACTTCTTATCTTATTAATTTAATAACTGCCTCGGTGGTGTAGTCGCTAGCATGTACGGTCATACATCGAGAGGTCCTCGGTTCAAATCCCGGGTCGGGCCAAGTTTAGTTATTGAGTCTTTCTGTTTCGTAAGCCTAAGTAACAGCCCAAAATTGGGAAGTTGGAGATGTTTCACTTTCGTGCCTCAAAGAGCACGTTAAGCCGTCGGTCCTGCGCCTTAACTCTCACTGGTAGTGTCGAGCATTCGTCCACTCGGAATATGAGAGTGATAAGGCATAGATTGGCCGCCGTGGCCATAATCGATCGGGAGGACATTATCTTATTAATATTACAAGAAACACCTGCTTTGCTCGATACGTTTTAATTTATTTTTTTCGAGGAACCCTTATTCTATTTATAAAATAAAAGTAGCCCAAGTTACACCTTATTACATCAGCTATCTGCCAGCGAAAGTCCCGTCAAAATCTGTCTAGCTGTTTCAGAAGTTACCGGGAATATACAGATAGATAAAAATGTAGAAAAACGAGTTTTTCATAATAGGTTCTCTTAGGTTTACGCGAATATTTGACATTATAAATGAAACTATCTTTTCGGATTTTTCCGCTTTTTCTGGAACCAAAAATAAATCCGTGATAAAATCCGAAAAGATAATTTCATTTAGAAATTGAGTTTTTCTTAAAAGTACTCTATATAATTACCTCATAGTGTTGTCAGAAACAAGCACGAGTAGATGCGAGAGAGACTTCGGATGCCAATGCACTTTCAGTATCTCACTTTGCAAGTACAGGAACCTCTCATCAAGGGAGTAGCTTCTGTAATAGAGAAAAAAAGTAACTTAGAAGATTTTTCAAATCAAATCAAATCAAATCAAAATATTTTATTCAGCATAAAAATTGTTACAATTTCTTACTGAACGTCATGAGTCTACCACCAGTTCGGAAAGAAGAAACCTCTGACCTGAGAAGTACTGGCGAAAGAAACTCAGCGGGACTAATGTTTTTTTTTATCTTAATCTCATTCTTTTTTTTTTAAATTTTATAATTTTTTTAAATTTTATAAATATATTTATTTATTTTATTTGTTTGTGATTTTATCTATACATCTTATATTAGACTTAAGATTTTTATACGTTTTTGCATACTTTTATTGTTTTCACTCGCAACTAACTGCCAGTTTCTATAACCTATCTACCGATAGACCGGTAGTTACTTTCATACTATTTTGACACATTAAAAGTTACAACCTGTCAAAATCGTATGAAAGTATCTACCGGTCTATCGGTAGATAGGTTATAGAAACTGGCAGTAAGTAAATACTTGTAAGTCGATTTTAACTCCACTAGCGAACCGATTAGAAATTTTATAAATCCCTAAAATTCCAGAGTATAGTGTTATTCTACAACGGCTACGCTAGTAAAATCTTCAAGTTTGGGCTTATTTCGGAGTTAATTTTTTTTAATTTTATCAATAAAACTAATAAGATATTTAATTTTATATGCGTAATTATTCCTTACACACGTATAAATATTTTTATTAACAAAAACATTGACGTAGGTTAAAAGAGGTAACAATTAAAAACAATATCCTATAAAACCTTAACGCGCGATTACTTTAAACCGCTGCGTAAAAAAAAGTAAAAGACAAACAAAATGGCCGCCGCAATCACATTATCGCGGGATAAGGGCGAGACCGGACACTTCCCGCGTATTTATCACTCGTAATGAATGAATCCACGTTTTTTCTGATAATGCCCTGGCAAATGCCACCTGGTTACTGGTGGCTGTCGGTAACGTTTAGTAATCCTTTGTAATGTGTGGAGGTTTTATTGTTATTGACTTATTTTTTCTTTCACTTGCACTAAGATGGACAGTTATAAATGTCTTATTGATTTAGTTTACATACAGACCTACACTAAAATAATGTGAAAACTGAGCTTCATTTACAATATTTTTCAAATATATACCTAACTGTAATTTAAACGAACTAATTACTTATATGTTTTAACTAGCGACTCATCTTAGCTTCGCTCGGGTTTGTCCCTAGATTTAGCGCAAGCGAAACCACGTGTTCTGCTAGTTAAAATACATAAAATTTCTAATATATAAGTAACTATCTGCGAGTGAAAGTACAGTCAAATTCGGTGCAGACAAACAGACAAAAAGTTAAAAATTGATTTTTGATGTTAGCACCGTATATAGTACTTTCATAAGCATTTAGTGAAAAGCTGTTAATTTGAGAATAAAAACAGACACTCCAATTTTATTTATATGTGTAGATGTTTTATATACTAGTCAATCTTTTCATGAATCTAATCGCATTGCATTTGCGTCAATAAGAAATCAAGGTAAGACTAGAATATAGTTAAAAAAATCCTTACATATTATTTATTAATTATAGAGTTACACCGTGAAGTAGTTGTAGTAGAAGTAGAAATGAAGTAGTAGTAATCACAATTTCTCGCAATTATAATAGTAATCACGTTACTAAAATTATATTTTTTTGTATATACGAGATTTAGTATTGATTAAGACTTGGAATAACACTTAAGGTAATTTACGTACGACTAGTAATAGAGATTTTGGTCGGGCAAAGCAAAGGTGTGACGGTAGAGTGCTTAAGAAAATTAAATATAAGTACCTAACTAAGAGCTTAAAGCTTTGTAATGTTTAGAAAATTTGGTTTATTCACATCAATGGAATAGTAAACCATTGGCCATTTTGTTTGTGGCGACGGCGGACCGGATCTATTATGTGGTATTAATTATCTTTTACCCTTTACATTCTCTGTATGTTCCCTTTGAATATTCTATAAGGGACGTTTTATATGCATAAGTACTAAGAATATCTAAAAGTTAATTAAAATAATAGAACTTATAATTTCTCTAGAACTTATAATAATCTAAAGCTAGTACGTCTTATCGTATTATTATTTAGAATTATGCCTAATAGTTTTTAAAATAGATTTATCTTGCTAATAAACCGTTGTACATTTTCACTAAGCTTTACTATTTACACACCAAAGTTTTATGTGTGTATGTTTGCTTACCTTTAACGCTGAAACCGTAGGATAGATTTCGATTTTAAGTACACTGATATGATTGTGACCTGCAGAAACGTTATAAGACAAAAATGCAGCTAAGCGAAAGGATAATGTCTCGGTAGTAAATAGAAAAAGACGTACTTTCTTTACGTAAAGCTATATATTATATTTAAGCTAAAATTATACCAGCCGACTTAAAAAACAGATAAAAAATAATAAATTAACAAAGACAACGCAATTAGTTACACCGCGGAGCGTATAAAGGACCGGCATCGAAGAAAAGCCGGCGGCCCGTCTGCAAACGTAAATCACGACATTTTTGCATACCAAAGGGTAGGGTCACTACTTGCCGTCGAAAAAATAGAATTACAAACGACCTCACATTAGAACAAATGTACAAATAGGGGCTCCGTGTCTCCGGAACAAAAACCGATAAAAACTCGGGAAAGGTTCCGATCCGGTAAAAAATAAGAATCAGACAAAGCTTTCGGACGGGAGGCCGACCTCTATACGTGGCCAGCTTTTTTACGAGCCACAGCCCTTTGTCCTTCCGGGCCTCTTTTTTAAATAGATCAGAGGGCAAGGAAGGACCGGTACGTCCACCCTGAAATATTATTGTGGATTTTTCTGCTCTGCATTCATAAATATTTCGGCGGCCACCCCCCGCACCGAATCGGCCGAGAATTATAAATTCGTTTAATAAAATATGATACGATAAAGCCGCTTTTTTACTCTCGCGCGGACTTCTATTATATTTTGTTTAATTTAAATATGAATAATTAAATTTAAAAAGGAAATCTCGGGGCTAATGAAATTTTTGTTTTCGAGATAATGAATTGAAAACACGTCGCGGGCGCGGTGTCGCGTCGCTGTTTTTCTTTACCGCGCTCATTCGGATTCAGGGTACGTGTTTAAAAACCCAAAAAATAATAATTATTTTAATGTATTAATTATGACGATGAATTCTATTTTTCCACGCTTATCTGAGCTCCTCTGCGCTATCGCCGCCACACATGCTACGTTCCACGCACGGACGAGTAATAAATTTATTCAAACATTTTTAATAAATTAAGCTTTTTGTTTCGTTTTCGCGTACTTTTAAATTATCTCGCGCAAGATTCGTCGGATAAAATATACAAAGTATTACCGGCAATAAAACGAACGAAACGCGAAGAGAATATAACGAATAAACTAAGCACAATTGAAAACCAAGTGTAAAAGAAAATCATATTCAACGTCGGAATTCCCTTTGCAATTGCGCTTTTGGCTATTTATCGGCCGATCGGCACACGCAAGACTAAAAGAGAAAAGCGGTGTGGTCCAGATATTGGCGAAAAAGATGCCTTTAATCAACAAAAAACGGCCGGCGCCGTGATCAAACGAGGCTGGAATTAAAAATAAAAATATATATACAAGTGAACCGTGAAATATTAAAACAAAAAGCATCGATCCGACCGACGCGACCACAGGGGATTAAAATCGTAACGAACGCACAAAAATATTCAAATACAATACTAACAAATTGATACAAACACTCATTAGGCGCGGATCGCGGAAGGCGACCCCACGACGAGAGGGAGTCCCCCGATCTCCGCCGGCATTACAATCCACATCCAGCGTACAAATATTATCTAAAATTCCTTCTCATTTATAATCCTTTTGTGTCCTCGGTGCGGTGTCCTCCGTCAACCCCCTCCCCGCCCTCCCGAGGGGGTTGGGGGGGGGGTATTTTTATATTTTTAATCGCGTTGGGCATTATCCAAATGGACATTGGCGGTTGTACCGAATGTCGCTGCCGTCTAGATGATAAATTTTTCTTTCGTTCGACACCAGCGCCTGTTTTGTTTTGTCCCTTCCTTTATTTCTATCGGTATCGGAGTGAAAAAGCGTGCGTCGTCATTAATTATCCTCGATATGTCTGCGGCTGACTGTTACGCATTCTTCTTCTTTGGACGATTAAAAATGGTCGGCCGCGGGTTTTTTTCGGTCGAGGCAAATGAAAATTGATTGTGGTAATCCGCGATCGTTTGATGCAGATTCGAAGTGGTTTATTGAATTTCTTGACATGCTTCGTCTGCTTGTGATGGATGTTCGTTATACAAAGCCTTCGTCATTTTTCTTTATGAAAGTATTCTCTATACTTTTGACTAATAATTGTTTCATTTGACTATAAGTATAGAAAATTATAATACCCTGGTAATATAAATGAACAAGTCGCATTTGAATAAGAAGTCGGTATCAAAACACGATTACCGAGATCGGTTTACAGTCGAGGATCGGCTGCATCTTCAGGCGGGCCACGTCGAATCCAATTAGCATTCTCATCTATAACGGCGGAGGGGAGGCAAAACAACGCCAATACATCCCCCATTAAACATCCGAACAAGAAGAACAATATCTTCCGTAACATAAAATTCGAAAAAAGTTTAATGGAACCGAAATCCCGCAGACCGATAAAACGTTAAAATATACCCTAATATTTTATATGATTTGGATAAATACGATCTTTTTGCGGGAAGGACCGTTTGCATATAGGAAACCGATTCATTTGTGTATTATGAAAAACGATGGTAAAAATGCAGTAGGTGGCGGGTAAGAATTAATGGTGCGAAAGTTTTGCGGCAGTAGTAGAGTCGGCAATTTATGTATGTTCACGTTTCGCGCTTGGCTCGCTCGGGTTCTACTTTTATTATAAGTTTGCTTACGTGACCTGGTTAGCGCTTTTTCTTAATTAAACTTAAAGCTTTGGCGATAAATTCGGCAGTCTTTCTTATGCATCAGAAGTCGATGCCGAGGCGAATGCAAATTTTTGTTGCGCAAGACTATTATTATTATATTTTTAGAATTTATAAAGGATAATTATTGTTAATGAATGTTTTACTAAACGAATTGAGTAAAAAAATGTTTGTAGAAACTTTTTGCTGACATTCCACATTGGTATGAAGTGCGGACCGCGTGCGACGGGTGTCGATAGCTGTCGACCTGTAAGCAATCGGTGACCTACTATACTGGGACTGATTAGTTTGATACTTTACCTAATAATTTTATATTTATTTTAAAAGTATCAAGTAAGTGTAAATATAAATTGAAACATCTTAACAACTACTTTTACTGTTTGTACGCGGGCATATTGTATTTGGTGATTTTTGATTCCCGAGGTTTTTTTTTTCTTATTAGCGATTACTATTTATTTATATTTGTTTTTCATAGTGTTTTCGATATATGAACTATTTTCTTTAGGCATATATTTGAATAGATATTGATATATTTGAATGTAATAAGTTATATTGTAACATAAATATTACACGTAATATATTTCACTAACCTTAAAACTATAAATAATAAGTAAATAATTCATTTGGTTATCAAAAGAATGAAAGTGATGAAAAAAAAATCGATTAAAGTTAATTTAATTAAAAATAGCCATGAGCACTTTCAGATAGGCAAGTAATTATAGGCATATTTGTTTATAAATTATATTCGATAAAAAATATGTCTCATCTGGTTATCAGATCGGTGAAGGTCGATCTTCCACGGTCTCCTCTACTATATAAATGATTAAAATAATCAAAACAAATCCAAATTAAATGTCCACTGCCCAAGACATGACAATCACGCTACGACATTATCGTGGCGCTACAACGATCACCTCGGGCAAGCGATTTTTCTCTTTTTAAACCTTTCCTTTTTCCAGGCGGCAACCGCGTCCGCGGTCGAAACTGTTTAATGATTTGAAAACGTGTTCTATCAGCCTCTACGCGGAAACAACCGAAAAAAAGCCGACAACGGAGAGTACACACGGCAAATATAGACTGGATGTTAGCATTTTACTTTTGGACAACAAATTTTTAAACAATTATAAACTATACTCCTTTGATCTAAGGATGTAGTCGATATTCGAGGGTACTCCGATAATTTTGCTGAAGTGTTAGCGCAGATCTCATCGGCAATTTATTATATTTTGTCCGTTCGGAATTTACGATTATTTGAACAGGACAATGGCCGGTGGCGACGATTGGTCGGTTTTTTCTAACGCCAATAAAAGCGGGATGATGTACGGTCTGCAATCAAACATTATGAATTGTGAAGTGGCGATAATATTCTGACGTTGCTTTTAATAAAAATGAAAAATTATACGGATATGTTATAGCTTCTTTTATTTTAGGGGAAATTTTAAAATATTTCTTTATTTAATTACTTTTTTATTCATTTAATATTAAGTGATCGGAACATTCGGGCGCTTAATGTTTATCGCGCTTTGCTCTTATGAATTTTTAATACTTTTACAAAAAATGGCTAACATTAATTTGAAATACTTTTTTAATACTATATATCCTTACCAATAATAATTCGATATGTATGGTATAATATGTATAAGCTTTGACCAAGATTTACCTTTAGTCGGATCAGACACCTGAAGCATTTTATGCAAAATGCACCTATACTATTAATTTAAACATATCTACACGAAACAAACTTATACGAATAACTTAAAATATTCTCATATGCAAACCCATCGTTACATTATTGAACTACATTAGGGGAGTGTAGCAATAGACAGAAATAATTATTAATTTATTCTATTTTTGTGCGTGACGTTTAATATGCATGCGGAGTTCGTCTCTGGGGATGGGATGATCCTCTATTGTCTATGCTCAGTAATTATAAATATAAAAAATAACTTTTTAATTTTCTCTTAGATATTAAGTATTTGTAAATATAAGGGACCTTGCTGTTTTAGAAAAATATTTTTCTCCTTACAGTAAGTAATCAAATCTTGTAGACTACGTTTCTTATCATGTTTTACGGGTTAATATTGATTTGTCATGATGTGTGAAGCCTATGACTAGACTATGGCCTGATCCTCTCGTATTGAAGGAAGGCCCACGCCCAGCAGAAGGGCATTAAGGGATAATACAATAAATTTCTCGAAGATGTGATATTTTCCCGCAGTAATAACTATCTTATATGTTGGATAATGAGCTATCATCATACCAAATATCAAACTCTGTACAGTGGTTTCTTCGTGATGTGGTCACAGACAGAGACAGATATACAAAATTCTAAAAACTATAGATTCAACATTTATGACAATTTAAATATGATTTTCCAAAAAATATTTATATTAGGTACACTAAATATTAGTCGTATAGATTACTATTACGAATACGTTGAGATTTGCACCTATCATGACATTCTCAATTTTCAAGTAACTTCATCTACCTTTAGAAGAATTCTCTTCTTAGAATTTTTGTACGACTGTCATTTATTCGGTACTTGTATGTTTAAGAAAACCATGTAAATTTCAACCTATTTTGATAAAGAATAACATTTATTATTATTTAATAAATGAATACGAAGCGAGATAACAAACGAAGTAAAATCGAGCGAGCCCGAATAAAATATCTACTTGCAAATCGACTTCAGCGGGTCGACTTTACGACTTTTGTTGGGAACAACATATTTTTCCTGCGCTTACATTGATGTAAAGTTATTGGAAACGACCAATTCACATCTTCAAAAAAAAATTAAGTGAATAAAGTGGAAGTGTTTTGAATTTCCTAATCAAAATTAATTACATCCTATAATATGGTATTTAAAAAAGGTATATAATATATTAGCGTTTTACCCTCGCTTCGCTCGGGTTTATCCCAAGGTAGCTTTCATCGGTTAGGATTGATACCTCAGAGATATTTTCCCGCAGTAAAAAGTTGATGATAACCATAATCTATCATCATACCAAATTTCATCAAAATTTATCTAGTGGTTTTCTTGTGATGTGGTCAAAGATTCTTAAAACTCTAAAAACTATAGATTCTGTATTGATAATAATGAATATTTCAACAAGATTTTTCAAATAATAAGTATTTAATGACAGATACATCTCAGTATAAAACTGGTGTTAGTTCAAATAAAGTGGTTCAAGCGAAGGCAAATGGAGGCTTTGTTAACATAGAAACATGCTGGTATTTATAGAAATTAGAATATATATAGGTATATATTCTAATTTCTTTTTTATACATATTTTTTATTGACAAAACAACTAATAACGTAGATGATATTAAGATAATATTAAAATCATATACACATTAAATGCTTTAATATATACGTATGAAACCCAAAGAAAATAAGTAAAGGGCAAATTTTCCAATTCCTTCTAGTGAACAACCATCGTTGTACCATACAATTAATAATTAACGTTATCCCGGTGTGGGAAGCCCCAGTTTTTCTGTTTAAATCGACAATCCTGGAACGGTGATCAATATTATATTCAACTTTGAGAGTTTTTGCGTTCGTCTCTATGTAAAATTACGAGCTGACAGGTAACAGGTATGTTGCAATTTTTTTATGTCACGTAGAGCCTTCTACTGGAATGATAAAGCTTAAAGCTAATATACGTGCATATTCTTAGAAACGATTTGGATTGTTTTATTTTATATTTATACTACATCGATGTTATCTGGTAATATCTATCACTTATTTAATGATTAGGGGTCAAAAATATTAATAGGATGACCTGACATGATTAACGTTATATGCCTGGGGAGTAAAATTTTATTTACATTGATACAGTTACTTCCGACATCTTGGGGATTTATTATTCTTATACTTTTCTTCTCAACTTTCCACTCAATTAATACTACTTAAGATATACTTCAATTAACTCACATTTTTTACAATTAAACACATAATTCAATTTGTAAATAAAGTATATTCTGTTATTCTTATTAATATTAGTAACCACCTAATGTAATGACTACCTAAGTAGAATATAATGAATGTAAGTTTATCGGTTTGTTTGTTGATTTTAAAACCATTTAACAGTATATTATTACATTTAACATTTTATATAGTTTTTGAGTTAGGTTCATAGACTAATACTATACATCTAATGAAAATTTAATAATTTTATACATATAAATAAAATTGAAGTGGTTGGTTTTTATTTCAAATTAACAGGTTTTCACTAAATGCATATGACAGTATATATGGTACTTACATCAAAGAACGTTTCTAACATTAAATTAATCAAGAAAAATTGTGCATCACCGTCTAAAAGTAAACATATCTTGCACATTCTTGTATTCAGTTTTACGAATATTAAAATTCGCAATTATTTACATACATACATTTAAAATAAATTAATTATTATTAAAGAGAAACCATTAAAATAATCTAATTAATAAAATATATATTAAAACTATAAATTAGTATTATAAGTTTCCTAAATACACAACGAACAATAGGTTTAAATAAAAACATTGTAGACATAATCCTGAAACGTCAGTAGTTCGAAGGCAACTAAATCTCATTCGCGCGAAGTGAGAGCTTAAAACTAATACATTTGGGTGGAAGATGGGGTGGGGGGTTGGTTGGGGGTGGCAGTGTTAATTATTCACATTTTAATTTACGGAGCGGGCCCGGCTGGCCGGCGAGCTCGGAAAAATGTCTTGCAAATCGACGGACACGTATGAAAGAAAGGTGGTCGTTTGTTGTTGTTTTTTTATGTTACCCGCTTAGTACTGATAAAGCTTCATGCTCTGTACATTCGTAATTAGACTATTATTATTAACACTAAAATTTTATACGTAATAAGTATGTATGGGTAATTCTACAAAAATTGGGTAACTCAATGTCATCAGTCGATAAATATGAAATAATATTATATTTTATAGATATTTTATTTTATTTTAAATTTATGAAATCTCTTTTAATTGGTTGCTCAATTTCAGATATTTACTTTAAATAGCAACTTTATAAAAAAGAAAAAATATGCTCAAAACGTCAGTAGGTACTTTGGCTTGTCACAAGTCCAAAAACACCCAATCAAGCGACTATACATTCAATTTTACCATTAATTTTAGATAACTTAATATTTTATTACAATCTGTAATGTATGTAATAATGTTTATCACGTTTTTCATAATTCAATAATCTCTACATTATTTATTACAGTAACATACATGTTACTGTATGCTCCTTCACGCGAAAACGGCTAGATCGATTTGGATGAACTTTAGTACACTGAATAAGTATGATCAGGAGTAACGGAGGCTTCAGTTAGACTTTCTAACTAGGAACGCTATTTTTTATAATTTTAACTTTTTAGGATCATAAGAGATCTTTATAGAGCTTAACAAACATTAAAATAACACTTATGGATAACCAAAAATAGTAACAGATTAAGACATTATACACCATAACATAATTAATTAATTTATTGGGTTTATTAATCATGGAAGCTTAAAGTAAAAAATAAACAATCATACAGCAAAAGTCAAAATAATCAGCCATTCACTCCTTAACATTCAAATGAAACTCAAAGCGAGCAAAATCCATACATCGCAAAGTAGCCGTACGAATGCGACCCCAAGTACGTTTTAATATCACCCAAAACGACAAAACATCTATCCCTCTTATATATAACCAATAATCGAGAGACAAAAAACGACACTCCGATTCCGATGAGACAAACGATCAGAATACGGACGCACGATTACCATCTAAATAATTCAGCGCCTAACCCGTACTTCTATTTTTCTGCAAACCTACATTTGCATTTAATAAACTAAACTCCAAACCGTATTCCAAGGTATTACGATTGATATTACTACAGATATAACTTTTTTTAAATCGCAATAACGTATGGTGTTTTTACAAGCTCTTACGCGAAATGTCGATTCGAATATACCCCCCTTATATGACGAGGTCGCAAAACAATGAATGATTGTAAACCGGGTACGACAAGATGGAGATAAGGGCTAATAACGTCGGTGTCAGTCATAGCGCCGGGACGTGCGTATCGGGATTTGCGATGCAGATGTGCTTGATATCTTTTTTAATGTCACGTTCGTTTTTAGCGAGACGTTACAACTTTTGACATCTATTACTCTTTTGATAGCTTTTACTAACCGTTATAGTTGATTTCTTATATTGGATTTTGTCGCGGATTTATTTTGTATTTTGGTTCCCGACGTACAAATAATCCAAAATTATAATATCAAATATTCGCGTAAACCTAAGAAATTAAATCATAAATATTAATTGTTGAAAGCTCTTCGACATATAAAGAGATCGAGCAAAAAGCCCAAGTTATGTACGGGCGGGTTCGTTAAAAGGCTATCAAAGCTTTTACTAACTCTTATAGTTGATATTATTAATCGATCAAATATCATTTATAAACATAATTATGTTATAATAATGTATGTAATAGACATGTAAAATATTGATCAGGATTATTGTACGTCTATGCAATAAATAATAAAATTCTAACTTAATTTCAATGCATCTTTAACTTTATAATTTATATATGAAATTGTTTTGTCTTTACTTATATTAAATAAAAGAAAAAAACTATAAATTTCTTATTATTAGTAACGTAATCTTTAAAAGCTTCCATTAAGCTTAAAACAACTTTATCCGTGAGGAGAAAGTAGTCAATATTTCATCAACAATATATCTGTAACCTGATGTCATCAATAGCGTGGTTAAGAACTCTTACTGTTTATACCCTAACCACATTTATTATAGGACAGCCCATCTCGCTGTATGATCGACATTTCCATGTCCGGTTCTTGGTCGCTTAGTTATGATAATGCCACTGTGACACTCACGGGGTTTAATTACCTTTGCATAAAACATGTAAATTCTATGGAAAGTCTCCGTAAGAAAGAAAGACATTCATATTCTGATATGACATTATGATAGTATTTCTTAGTATAATATACAATCTTTGCTTTTACTAAAGAAATCAAAGATTTATAGTATTACTTAGTTATAAATAATTAATAAATAAATATGTTGGGACATTATTACACACAGCGCTATCTAGTTCCGTGGTAAGCTGCGAAGCTTGTGTTACGGATACCAGATAGTTGATATACTACATATGTAACTTTAAATAACAACACAACACAAACATTCGTGCTCAACAAATGTATGCCCCCAGCGGGACTCGAACTCGCGACCGCTGGCGCAGCAAGTAAGGTCACTACAAACTGAGCCATCGTGTCGTCAAAGTCAAAGTTATCATTTAATTATAAATATACACCTTTAAGCTTGACTAATGTAAGATCATCAAAATTGAAGCCTTAAATGCATAATTGTAATAACGGTACTTATAACTTATAAGAAAAACACAATTCTTTACATTTTTGCATGTCTGTGTGTTTTTTGGGGCTAATCTCTGAAACGATTGGGCAGATTTTTACGTGACTCTTACCGGCAGATAGCCGATGTTAAAAGGAGTAATTAAGGCTAATTTTATTTTAGAAAAATGAATTAGGATTTACCTAAAGAATAAATAATATCTAGAGACAAACCCAAGCGAAGCGAGGCTGGGTCGCTAGTAGAAAATAAATGGAAGGGGGAGTTAAATAAATAATTCCAATCAATCGCAAGAAGAGGAGCTGCAATCAACATCTTAATTTTCACCTTAATAGAAGCGGGGGCGAAGCCAGAGGGCATGTTCTAAATTATTTGCTTTTTCTTAATGCTCTTTTCTTATAATTTCATTAGAACATTCATTTATACAACATTAAATATAAACAAACAGTATGAAAAAATAATATTTAAGAGTTAATAATAAAAGACTGATAATCAATCCTCTTACATAATTTGACTGGCTACGAAGTTCTCAATACTGAGAAGCTGTAAAAATGTGGCCATGACGTTTTCTTCGTGACGTACATAATTCATTACGAATGTAGAATATTTTGTTTATTTCTAAATTACTAATAGCGCTCGCTTATAACCGATTGATGCAATTGCTATTTACGAGCTAATATAACAACAATAATTAATTAATAATAAACATTATTAACTTCATTTTAAATGATAAATAATAATTGTTGAAAGCTCTTCGACTTCAGCCCACATATAAAGAGATCGAGCAAAAAGCCCAAGTTATGTACGGGCGGGTTCGTTAAAAGGCTAGTAGAGGGTGAACCTTATCCAATATTTATTAACTTATTTCAAAGAAAATCGTATAATTAACACCATCGCATCCCCTCGCCACCCTTGGCTTTGAATTCATGTGATAGATTAGTAACGTAGACATGACTTAACGGGGCAAACTTAATCATACATTACTTGTTTTTATTTAAAGCTAATACTATTAAATAAATTACACAAAAAAAACCTATTAAAATCAAGAATGTAGATATTTAATTTAAAAAGATATTACTTAATAAGAAATTGGTACAAATCAATTTCGATAGGATACCAAGAGTTAATAATACCTGTATAATTATTTATATATAATATATATACTATATGTATGTATACTGTTTGTAAATATACCAAAAAAGCTTTTAAGTTTCACTAACACTACATAGAAAACATAATATATGAATATTTAAATTCTATTCATATAAGTTTTCTTCAAAATTATTTTGATTATTATTGTTGAATTTCGACCGAATAGGCAATCACAAACAAGTTATAATTAAAATCTTGTTCTAGGCAATTATATATATTAAATATCAATACAGTGCCATATCTACACATTAAAATCTTTGTCTCAATTAGTATTCACTGTAGCTCCTTATGTGATCCAAAGTTAATGAGAGCATGTGTCGACGGCGTATTTTTGAAACTCGGGCCCTTTGAAATAACATGGGCATCGCAAAAATATGTTAATCTCATCTTTAGTGCGGCTATGCGACGAAATTGTATTTTTCTTGCGGGTACTAAATAATATTTACTGGCCGACACTTGTTCATTGCGAAGCGAGAGCTGCTTTAGAGCGTTCCCTCAGTCTACTTCTTTCCTACTATGCTGCTGGAGTTTTATTTATTTAACTAAATAAATATTTGCAATACGTAACTATATTATATTAATCAAAAAATAAACAAAATCAATTTTATAAATTAATTATTAGCGACTCATTCCTCTCTTTTTCTCTTGACCGACGAATCTATCTTAACGGTTATTATACATAACAAGTACATTTATCAAACACATTTATCAAACATACAAAATTTTATCGCATTAAAAAGTAGATCTTCAAAGATTTAGTTAGTTATCGAAAGTTTATAATAAATGTATGATATATTATATACTCTAATTACATTTAAATAAAGTCATTCTACATATATATAAAACTGAAGTCTGTTTTTAACTTTAAATTAACAGTCTTTCGCTAAATGCATATTAAAGTAGGTACTAAAATAAAAAATAAAAAAAAATTTGTGTCTATCTGTTTGTTCCGGCTAATATCTGAAATAACTGGACCGATTTTTAACGGGATTTAGGCTACTTTTATTTTAGAAATGTCATTTATTTTAACTAGCGAATACCGCGGCTTTGCTCGAGCTAACCTAGAAAAGTACCCGAGCGAAGCGAGGTAGAGTCGCTAGTCGTTAATAAAAGTTAAAAATACAAAGAATTCTATTCGTACATTTTACATTTGTTTTCAATAAAACTATAATTTTAATTAAGCAAGAGCAAGCATCTCGTACAATAGAAAAATATACGTGAATTAATTCGTTTTGCGTGAACATTTTTCAATAGAAATAGAGAATATTCTAACAAAACTGGAATCCGCATCATACATATTCATCGAGCGACTGCACCGTTTCCGAATTGCATGGAATTAAACGGCATAATGAGGACTTCGATAAAACTGTTAAAATAGTAGTATTGCGAAGTGAAACTAAATTTCTATTTCTATTTTATTTACCGTAACATTGTTTTTAACGTAAAAATGTGAAGAAACGTTTGTGTACTAAAGGCTATTATTCGATTAACGATTTTTAGAAGACAGTACGCCTTGGGAAGGATGTGATCGCCGCCAGGCTATTTCAACACATAGAATTATTGCTAATCTGCAATTTAATTTAAAAAAGAGTGAAATTAAGACAAAAAAATAATATTAGTCCCGCTGAGTTTCTTTCGCCAGTTCTTCTCAGGTCAGAGGTTTCTTCTTTCCGAACTGGTGGTAGACTCATGACGTTCAGTAAGAAATTGTTGATTTTGATTTCTGTAATTAACGAACTTGAGAAATGATTACTTGGTAAGAATTTGTATACTCAAATGTCTTTACATACTCTATATAAAATTCTGAGTCGAATCTCTACATTAAATACTTTTTGGGACATATCATTGAAATAGTCATTTTAATCGATTTAGAAAGTAATCTACAGTTTTTAGAATTATTGTTAGTCTTTTCATTTGACTGCATTACGAGAAAACTACTGGAGAGATTTCATAAAATTGGGTACGATGATATTTTCGGGTGCGGTAATATATCTCATTTCTAAGGAATCTGTATTAACCGATAAAACGTATAGGGACGAACTAATGCGGCGCGAGGGTAAGTCTCTAGTATGTCAATTGATATTGTTCGAAAGGATTGATAGTTGACTTGATTGGCACACGTGCTAGACCAACAAGAGCACTACGTTGCTCTATTATTAATAACTACGTCGGTAGGTTAATTAGGTCCCTTCATTATGTACAAACGGTTTCGAAATCCCTCACCAAACCAGTTATAAATATATGCCGGCACACAGATCTCGGCAATTTTCAGTTTTCGGCACTGCTGTTAATAATTCAGCATTCAGGCGCCTCCATGAGCAAAAATGAAATCTCTAATGTGAATGGAACTTAGTGGTAGCGGCCCTCGCCAACCAAAATAATTAAAGTGTGCCATTAAAAATTCTCCCACTGAGCTCTGGTCGGCCGGATATGTGATAATATTAATATGGTCCGGGCTTTCGGAGGTTCTCAGGCTGGAATCTACTAATTTCAATTGCTCAATGAATAACGTTGGAATTATAATGTTCTATGTATGCGAAATGAGAAATTATTTTTTTATAAACTCGAGGTTTTTGCTCATTTGAATATTATTTGAGGGAAAAACACCATTTATGCATATAATCGTATCCTTATGTACTAGACAAATAAATTTTCGTACATATCTTTAAACATTTATAATTGACGATGATTACAGAAATAATTCGTTAATAAACATGTAAGCTTCTAAATAAACGAAGTAAGAGATCACAGTAGAACCAGAAAAAAAAAAAATTACATCTCAAATTACTGGTACAGCTTCATTCTCCAAAGCGTCGAATACAAAAGGTAATATGATTAGAAACGAATTACACACGAACGTGCCACGATAAGTCCGGCTGCGGCTAACTAACCGCTGCCCCACGTCGGGCGCCACTTTGCCTTTGTTCGGCCACTTTCTTTGTATTTTGTTTCATTTCATGCAAAATTTAATTTCGTTGTCAAGACTCGCGTGGAATGATATTACGCGCACCGGCCGCGACCGCCGCTTGTAATTTCATTGCTACTCCTCAAGTGTATGTGGACATCGGGGCCTTTTTCATCACATTCCCTTTCGGTGGGTGCGCGGGTGTTTTTCGTTTACGTTTGTTCGGAATTAAACCGCTGGATTGCGGGATCGTTAATTGCTCAACGAAACCACCTGTGAAATTTCATTGGTAAAGTTTTAATTTGAAACTTACGTTATTTTATTCGCTGTTTATGTCGCAATTAAATGCATGGGCTTTTATTGTTGATTAAAGCGGATATATATTATAGAAAAATATAAGCAACTTCACAAATTATAAAATAAAAAAAAATATGACAAAGATATTACATCTGTGTCACATTATGAAATTACTGACAAAACTTTAGAATACGGCTATCTAATAAAGTAATCCCTATTCAAACGTCTTAGGAACCCTTCTTAAAGCTGAAAAGAACTGACAGTACCAATTTGCCATCGATATTAGTAATACGCGGTCAGAGGGTTGCTCCCCAAGGTAAAGGGATAAAAGACGATTTTTTGTGTGATCTACTCGTAAACCGCAGCGATTAGGGCGATTACAATACTTGAGAAGCGTGGGAACTTCTCCTTCTTGGTATAGGAAAATTCACAAGTTTAAGTAAAGAAAAAAAATCGATGTAGGTAAATGACATTAATTGTAAATTGATCATTATATTTTATTACAAACAGACACAATTGAATAAAAACGAAGTTATATTACATTAACGAATAGTAATTATACTTCTCCTATTCTCTCAAAAAATATCTTATATTATTTTAAACAAATCTTTGTCAATAGCATACTAATACAATCAATATAATAGTAACTTACAGTAATCGTGCTTGTCACATTTTAACTGCCTTCAGATATAGGTTTATAATTATTAAAACACCGAGCGCAGCCACGAGAAAAACCAATGCCAATATACAATAGTAAATTAATCTGCATAAATTAATAATTCAATTATGATTAAACCATAAACTGTTAGTTACTATACCATGTTAACAACTTGATTGTCCAGTCAAACAGCCTGAACAAACTTAGTAGCCATATTTACATATCGGCCACTTGATATTTGTTGTGGTGTCTATGAGATTAAGGCATTCTATAAGCCTTTGAGGGTGGACAAGACGTCCTCTTCAAATAGTGTATTAAATATTTGTTTTACCGGCGGCGTATACTTAGACTTTTCTTTCGCGTCTATATTATTGTGTAGCAGTTAAGTAATAATTAATATTTCAGTATTTTTTTAGTTCCAGAAACCTTACAAAATACATTAAGGTTACTAATTATATAATTTATTGGCAGTACTGTACCAAATCCGCAAGTCAATTTGTCTTTACGTAAAGGGTGATCTAAAACGTTTTCCTGCATGCCTGATTAAACACCAAATAGGTTGCAATAAAACGTGCCTATTAATTCTGATTCGAAGAGATTTAGTTGGCTTACTTTGGTTTTTGATTAATTAGATATTGGTTTGAAAACGGAATGGAAGATTAGATTGCATAGATGGGTTGGATAAGGAATCTATTGAGGAGTAAACGGGTTCTAATCTCGTAATCTGTGTACGTGTATTGTAGTGAATCCATAAGTCAATTTGTCTTTCTCCATATAGGATAGGGTGATTCGAAAGGCGTTGGATTTGATCCTGGATTAACCGATTTGATTCAAGCACAATATACTATAAATAAATTGTAAGCTGTGATTGTATACATGCAGGGGTTTTTTTTTTTTTTTTTTTTTTTTTTTTTTTTTTTATGGTAAAAAGGGGGCAAACGGGCAGGAGGCTCACCTGATGGGAAGTGATCACCTCCGCCCATGGACATCTGCAAGCCAGGCTTGCAGATGCGTTGCCGGCCTTTCAGGAAAGGGAGGGATGGAGAAGGGAGGGAAGTGGGAGGGAGGGGGAACGAAGGCGGAGGATGAAGGGAAGAGGGAGGGGGGAAGGAGAGTGGGCCTCCCTAGAACTTTTTTGTCAAGCATATAAAGTTAAAAATTTCCGCCGCTAGGCATTAATAATAAAAATACCCATGTACAGTACATTTATAATAATCAATACCTTTTTATTAGAGAAATAGCTTTTATATTCCGATCACATACACGTACATTTCACATTCAGACTCATACATTTTATTACATTAATGTAAATAAGATTGAGTACGATTAAATATACCTTTAGTTGTTATATAATCTGAACGAAAATAATGAATCATAGAAGATGTTATAAACGAAGCATTTTAGAGTAATACTTTGGATAGACGTTACCGAATGACAAGATACAAACAGTTGTCTTATCACAATTGACAGCCATAGAGACGCCCTTTCCAACTTTCTTACCACGTATTCAATTCCAATAGATTGTAATAAGATTAGTGTTGTCACACGGGCGTTAGATAAAATAGTTTGTGGCCTATAATTGGGGTTCAGGCCACATCGTCCATATGACCCTTCTATCGGAAGCAAACACTACTCAAATACCACATAATAAAGCTTGATTTTGGGATCCTAGAGGCCGTTGTGTGGTCATCACTCGCATGACTAGGCAATATCGACTTCGAAGGTACTGCTATGTCTTTGAAGACCCAATTTGTACTTTAGATTAGTGAGTATTAGATTGCTTTTAGATTGAAAGGATAGCGGATAGTTTTCTCCGATCGGGCACCGTTTACAAATTGGATCGGTCGTGGGTAAATCAGGGTTAGCCGTAATTGAGTCTTACAGGATCATTCGGTTTACGATGTTGGTGGAAGCGGTCAAAGGATTACTGGAATCTATCTATTGATCTCAGAACAAGTGTTTGTTTTGTCATGTTCGCTTTAATATGGGTTCTGGTTTAACGTTAAATTTTCAACACGCTTTCTTTTCAGCTTATTGTCAAAGTTGCGAGCATTGTTTTTACTTTTCGCTTTGTTATTAGCATTTCGTCGGTGCGACTTCTTCTATTGTTTTAATTGGAAAATAAGGTTGTGACTTTTGTTTACGGCCCTTGTAAATTCAAAAAATGAACAGATTTCAGAAGGAAATAATAGACGTTATTTTAAACAATAAACAAGTCCTTGAACACAAAAGCTAACAAATACGAGGCAAACTTTGTTGAAAACAAAGTACGGGTTCTATTCCCGTGCGAAGCCCGCTTGTTTGTAAAGGATCGGATACTGTTTGACGTCCGTCTGCGACAATATGGACGTTTAATTACTTCTGTTTCTTAGTACATTCAGATAGGGAAATATACAATATAAATAAAAGTTAGTCCCAAATTATACAACTATTATAAATGGGAGTGTGTATGATAGATACTTCTATAAGCTGAAACGAATAGACCGATTTGGATGAAATTTAGTATATAGACTATGACTTAGAGTAACACAGGCTAATGTTAGTAATAAAATTATCCAGTAGACACTGTCTGTCCTTATATTATGAATCCAAAAAGAACAACAACTGAAGAGGGTAAATCTCTAATGGAACATATAACCTAGCATTAAATTTAGTGTTTAAAAGCCGACAAGCACATACTATATGTAATAATTTGTGATAAAAATATTTAAGCTCATTAATTTACCGCTCGCACGGAACATAATGCGGAAATATTTCGTTCATAAAGACGCGAGGCATATTTGCTTTGGATCGGGCGAGTGCAGCGATAAGGAGTTATCAGAGTTACGGGGGCTTGTTCTTGTTGGCATAAACAATTGATATACTAGACTTAGGTATAAAGACTACAAATTATATTACCGTAGGAATATGTGGCATTTGTTTGTAATTTAATATTTTATATGAAGCTGTTGTTATGAGTATTTATTAAAGGGCAAGGTATTTTTTATCATATTTTTTGCTAAACATCTACATAAATAAAATCGAAGTGTCTGTTTTTAATATCAAATTTTCAATTTTTATTAATAAAAGGAACTTTTAAGAAAAGCAAAGTTTTTTTAAATAATTACTACACCAATTTCGACGAGACTTTCATTGGCAAATAGCGAATGTTATAAAGAGTAACTAAGGCAACTAACCTTAGTTACCCGCTTAACGTATTACAATTTACCTAGTTAAATAATCACTAGTATTTAATAAAAAGCTATTACTATGTGACATGATTTATCAATATTTTCTGATCAACTAAAATCTCAGACAAAGCTAATATATGGCTTTATCATAATAGTAATTATAACTAAGGGCCGAGGTTTCTTTATAATTAGATGAACGTTATTATTAGAAGTTCTTTTAAAAAATTATTAAGAAACATCTTTTTCATGAAATTAATATTCAATCGTAACATTTCAATTTCAAACCAACTCTAAAACAAGTTATTACAAAGTAGGAAGACATAAAGTTTTCATAGTACCTAACTCATTAATAATTTTAAAAAATGAAATAAAATTGACGTCAGTGTATGACGTCAAGTTTCATTCTCTTTAAAATTTATTGTTACGCTCTAAAAAATTTAATTTTTTACCAAACATTATATAAGACCACCCTTCATTTGTTAAAAAATAATCAATGGTTATTCATTTATTTCCCAAAAGTGACACACAGAGTCTTTCTGATTTTTTTAATTCAATCAATAAAACAGTAATAAAATTGAGTCCAGTAATAAAATTCTAAGTTGAATCAGTAAATTAAATATTTTTTGTATAATCTTATTGAAACAGTCATTATTATCGATACAGTGACCTATAGTTTTAAGAATTTTTGTCCGTCTCTCTATTTGTGACCGCATTACGAGACTGTACCTATTTTGATGAAATTAGGTAGGGGTATCCGGTTCAATATATAGAATACATACTTTTAGTACGAGAAAATATTTCACCTGTGCCAAATGTGTACTAACGATCGAAGGAACGAAACCGAGCGGAGCGAGGGTGACTCGCTAGTATGTTATATTATAAGAAATAGGCTTAAGAACGTAAAGTTTAAAATTCCACTTGGTTAAACGATACCCATAAAGTGCACCGTCAACTTGAGATCTGAAATCCCTGCAGACGGCAACTTCAGCCGAAACATCTTAGCATAATTAGTGGAAAGGGCTGTTTATTGCTAATATTAGTTGTAAGGATTATTTCTAACGGGCGCCGCGGTATAGTGCCTTTTAACTGCTATTATCATAAGTCTGCTCTGTTATATCGTACGATTTGTCGTCTTATATAAAACTAGCGACTTTCCCTCGATTTGCTTGGGTGTGTCCCGTTATGTTTTTTTAAGAGGAACCCTAATTTTTAAAGACAGAGAAAAATGTGAATTAAAAAAATTGGGTTTGCTTATAAGTAACGTTTATAATTACTTATACAAAAGCTCTTATTTTGATGTTACAAACAGACAATTTAATTTTATTTATCTGTATAGACTAGCGTCTTACTCTCTACTTCTACTAACCACTCATTTGTTACTCTAGGTCACAGTAGAATATAATGTTCAGTAGGATAAAGGAAACACAAAGGTCTTCATAAAGTAGAAATAAATAGAATTTAATGTACTTACTATTAAAAGACCAAAAAATTTGCTAAAATTAAAATATTCACGTTAAAAAGAAACCCACGACTCAATATCGTATCGTGTACGTGTCTTGCAAAGTAACTTTAAATTAACGTTTTGATTTAACGTTTATAGCTTATATTAGTCGAACGGATCATATGCTAATTTCCTTCATCTAGATTATCTTAAGCCACCCTTATTTTAAGTATTATAACTTAGGAAGGATAAGTCATCAAAATTTTGTTATTGCGAGCGTTTAATGTAAAGACTTACTAGACTAACTAAAATATACGTAGAGTACAAATAGTGATCTAAGTAGAGGAAGGCTTTTACTTGCAATTCAATTCAATTTTCTTGTTAGTATCTCTTAAGAGTGCCAGTTCAGTATAGATTACTTTGCCAATGTCACGTAGAGATGGAGAAGAGAATGGAGAAGATCTAATTTAGATATAGTTTAAAGGAAAGTTGACCACGGTTAAAGTATATACATATGTATTAATTAATTTACGCGACACGATTTCTTTAATTTACATGAATTTTTAAAATTTCACAAAACGTTTTCAATATTCTCACAATAGTCAAGAATCAATTAACGGAATAAATAGTCCATGCCATTTTCTGAGCCTTAAACTATTTCTATAAAATAATCACCTAACAAGTGAACATTTTTATTGCGTTATATTATGGGATTAAAAAACTAAAATTAATAATTAATATAAAGCTGTACTAATAATATAATCATATAACAAAGCACAATTAATTACGGAACTAAATATTAAACATCAGACGTAAAGATGAGATATCTTTGTAGGATCTCGGATCGATTAGACCCCGAGTGCAGAAATTCGAAGCACCCCTCCAAGACACCCCTCTCTGGATGCGGGCAAATCTGCGAATTAATTTTACTGGCGAAATATGCAAATCTCTGATATAGCCGGCTAATAACATGTACAAAAGAGTGGCGACTCGGGCGCGAGAAGGCTATAGATTATTAGTTAAATTTGAAAAGATTAAGGTATCTTACCTATTTGAGACGGGATCGAGTGGTCACAGACAAGTGTATGGTAGGAATGTAATATAATTTATGTTATTGATAATAATTCAACTGGTAGGTTAAATGAAAACACAAACAAGGTATTTATAAAAAGACCTTTTGCATCAAATCTAATTTAGTTAAGATGTTCTAAAGTTAATTAAAGTAAGAGAGATTTAAGCTATTTAATTATTGAGATTTTGATTTGATTGGTTGAAAAGAAATAAGAGTTAAATACATTGTGAATCATTACATTTATTATTATACATCTTTTTATTATTTTTGTTTATTGATAAAATACGTATTTTAATTTTGTAAATTGTATTCAATTAATTTTTATTAAACGTTCAAAAAATTATTCTTATAAGCTGTAGCTATTTTATTCAAATATTGTGGCTTAAACTTTGATAAAGATTTAAACAAAAACCTTACAATATATCACGTTTGAACATTACTTGCGTCAAAGTTAATTTAGAACAAACACGTTTCTGTTACATAAAAAAAGCCATATTACAAAGAAAAGGTTTAAAAAATGAATCATTAGAACGTAATTCAGATAGAAATAATTGTGTAGAAGAATACTAATAGCCTATAGTTACTCTAGGTCTTACTTAGTCTATCTGCGTACTGAATTTCATCCAAATCCGCCCAGACCTTCCAGTTTGACAAAGCAACAAACACAAAAACTTTACTATATATATTTTATTGAGTATTGTCATGTCCGATACATGTCCGAAAATTTAATGCATTAACGATTCACTTTAAGTGTAAACTGAAGGTGTCCATTTTAGGCAGGATTAAAATTTGTCTCATCTACAAAAGACGTTGTGCCTCTATTCTTTGGCATAATCGTTACCTCAGGCTAACATTATAGCCGCTTCGAGGAGCTTAATAGGTTTCAAAATTTACCGTGATAGTAGAAAATACACGATGCTTACGTGCCAGCATTCCCGGAACTTATCAGCCGTTATTAGGTTCCAGGTGTTTAGTTTAAAATACGGATAAACTCGTTTTCAAGCCTCTACATTTTAATAATAAAGATTATTACGAAAAAATATACCTACTGTACTGATTCTTTGTTAAGTGAGTAGTTATCAGCAGAAAATGTATAAAAAATAATTATGTTAGTTGAAAAATAACAAATCCGTATATGAAAACTAGGGCTTAGACTTATGATCTACAATTCATGAATATAATTAATTAATTAATGTACATATGTCATTATAATATGTTTTTAACAATTTCTGATGCGTTTAATCTTATATTAATATAGTGGTTTTTCAACTTCAACTAACAACAACCAATGCAGTGTTTTAGTTTAAATTGATGGAATGGAATTCCTAAGTTTATCCTAGTATTATACGTCTTTCTGAACTTTTTCTTACTAGTTAAAGAATTATAACAATTTCTGTACAAATCAAGTCAAAATCCTTGAAGTAAGGAAAACTGTACATTCGCTGTAAGTTCTAAATGAGAAAGCCTTGAACTTACTTGCATAGAACAGTTTGATTGCCGGAATCGAATAGACCCCCTCTCCCCCATCGTGCAGGTAGGTCCGCCACGGTCACTCCCCTAGAGCCCCACACACAGACACGGCTGCCACATTCACTGCTGATGATTCTCTCAACGTTGAACGCTGGAGGCGATAGCAAATGGAGTTTCTGAAACAAATAAGATTATTTAATTAGTTGTTCCTCAATTATATTGCAATGTTATTATGCTATCTCTTGAAATATATGTATGACCTGTTAAGAAAAACCACGAAATTTTGGAAAAACTAACGTCTTACCCTCGCTTTGCTCGCGATTCCCTAAAATAGTTAATGAATGCAGAAAAGACAAACATACAAGGATTTTTTGTCTCTAGGAACCTATAATATACTAGAATTAAGTTTTAATCTACTTTTATCACTAAAGTTTTATCATAATAAGATTAATAGTTTACATAGAATCGAACAAAGAATCGAAAATTCATAGTTATTTCCTACACAAATAAATTAATACCATAACAACAAAAAGTGTACTAAAATAAAATCAAAGGGAGCTAAATCGAATAACATTTAATATAATATAATAATACTTCGTAGTAATTTTTTTGGAACGGTATAACTCCTGAATAACATGACATCAAAGGGCCGTTATTTGCAATCGCGATTCCATCACGCCGATAGCGGCTAACTATCTCGGCGCCTTGGAAATATGATTAAGAAAGTTTTTTAATCAATAAAAAGAACAAGGAGAAAGACGCTTATTTCCTCATGGTTTTTTAGCTTTCGCGATATTTCATTACGATGCCTTGCCTTGTTTTATTCTACGTCAACTTATAATCGTTTATCGTTTGATGGCGCCCGCGGTCGCCTCTCATTTTTGCAGGAAATTGAAAAAGTTGTCTTCATCGTAGAGTGAAAAATCCTGAGGATTGGTGTTATATAACATCCTTAGTATTAGATCTAAGGCAAAGTATGGAAGATGTACGAAAGATGCTCTAAATTTTCTAACGGCTATAACTAAGTAGCTATCAATAGTTAATAGATAAATATAAAATAGCCAAATTGATGATAATGATGAAAAAAGTTTTATATTATAATAGCCAAATTAATTATAATTTTTATAATAAATAATTATATTATAGTTTTATATTATAATAGCCAAATTAAGCGTGTTTTAAATATTATTTATTCGTACATACTTGTGCATTAAAAGTTTTTGTATGAAAACTATAATTGAATATTATGAAAAAATAGATATCAATGTACGATTTATTCATTGGTCATCGTTTAACAAGTATGTATAATGTATATTGTATACTACTAGAATACATGTACGTTGCTTAAACTTATGTTTTTGAGAGTTTCTTGGGATAGACTAATTAACTCTCTCTGTCTAACATGTAGTTGTTCAAACTGTTAGTAATAACATTTTCTAAGAGCTTAGCGCTGATCGTTGACCAAAAGAGGAATATTATTTATACTAATTTTATAAAACATTTTTTACAAAGCATTGTAAGCAGTGGAAATTTTTATATAAAAATATATTGTACCTAAATTTTGTTAAATACCCAAAGGGGAACGGGACTTACTCCTTAATACAGATTATTTTATAACCTAGCAAGGAGTACAGAACTTCACCCACTCGATTGTAACTACATTCTACAATTTATTAAATAAATAAAATAAAGCTGAAGAGTTTGTTTGTTTGGTTGAACACGCTAATCTCAGGAACTACTGGTCCGAATTGAAAAATTCTTTTTGTGTTGAAAAGTCCGTTTATCGAGAAAGGCTATAGGCTATATTACATCACGCTACGCCCAAAAGGAGCGGAGCATCAATGAAAAATGTTGCAAAAACGTGAGAAAATTATTTATTTTGATTTTTATCCTTTAGAACGCGAGCGGAGCCGCGGGAAAGGCTAGTACAAATATACTCGTACGTACGTAAAGAAACGTAGAGTCTTATGTACCAAGTTGCAAACAGCACCTAGAGACACACCCCAACGAACCTCAAAAATGCGATAAAGGAGTTTTAAATTTGTAATAATTTTAATATTCTCAATACAAATTATGTAAACCTTGTTCCTATCAACATTACAAGACGCGGTGATCGTTACAATAATTCGTGTAACATGATTAATGAAGTATCATATTGTATAGAATCATTTTCCACCGAAGGCACACGGTGTAAAGTAAACAAAGGGAAGTGCATTAGGCAGTGATTATCGAAAAGAATCGAAGCCAACCCTTCCGCGCTCTGGCCGTTTGAACCCCAGCGGGTAAGGTTTAGGGTGGTTCACAATTAATTGCCGTTTGAAATAATCTAGTTTAATATTTACGCCTTTTTTGGGTTTTGTTTGTTTTTTGTATTTAAAATTTAAATACTGTGTTTAGTTTTATTCAAGTCTTAGTTACAGTTAACATAATATATGGAATAAGATATTTTTTAGTGTTGCAAAGCAATTTATAGATTAACACTAAATTAATACTTGTACGTTTTTTTAAATGTATTGTAACTGTTGTTATTTTGTATTATAAATGAAAAAGTTTGAACGATGTTAACGAATTACACTTCAAAATGAAAACAAATTATATCCTGAAATAATAGCCTATTTTATTAACGGACTTACTACGCGAGTAGAGTTACACACAAACATTTACGAGTTACTCGTATGTAGTCAAAGAATGAAAGTGAAGGTACAGGTAGTATAAGGGATAGCGATATTTGAAAAGTCATATTTAAAACACTTATATACGGCATTAATACAATATTGTTACCCGAAGTAATACCGTTTACGGTTTCTGAGAAAAATAGATATAATCAATACTTTAACAAGATGATAATACTGTCTTTGGTTTACGCGAATATTTGATATTATAAATGAAACTATCCTTTCGTATTTTGTCACGGATTTATTATTATTTTTGGTTCCCGACGTTTCGAATGCTTTACAGCAATCATGGTCACGGGAGAGATGATATTCTACAATCGCTTCGATAATAGGTAACTAAGAAATGGCAATTTAAAGTTATTTTTAGTTTTCTATAAGCGTTATCGGTTGCAGAAAATCTTCTTGTCTACAACTGTCAGTTCTTTTATTATACACGATGATAAAAATTCTAGTAAATTAAAAAATGCTTCAAAATTCTCAATCATAGGGTACTAAAACAAAAATTATATATGTAAATTTTACAACAATCCTGGGTGGGCGATTAAAATGTGAGATGCACACATTGTACGAGTACATCGCTAAGCCGGCCACAATTAAAGCAAGGTGGGATCTCAGGGGGTTATGGGGTAGGGTTATTTTTCCATATTTAATAAAATAATACAAAAATTAAATTATTCAGCCCGCGTCAGTCCGTGTATCGCGATCGGTGCCCCGGACAGATATTTTTTTACGCCATTTTGTTTTACGTGACCGGAGATGCGGTTCGCGAAGATTATACCGTTCGTGTTTAAATAATTAATGGTTGAACGTATATTTTTTTGTATGCGATTGGAATTTTAATTATTATATTCAATACTAGCGACTTGCCCTCGCTTCGCTTGGGCTCTTCCCTAGATTTAGCGAAGGCAAAGCCGCGGGATCTGCTAGTTATGCATATAAACCTTCCTCTTGAATCACTCTATCTATTAAAAAAAACCGCATCAAAATCCGTTGCGTAGTTTTAAAGATTTAAGCGTACATAAGGATATAGGGACAGAGAAAGCGACTTTGTTTTATACTATGTAGTGATAACATTTTAAAATTTTGTAAACAGATCTCTTCTGTTGGTGACAGCACAGAATTAGCCTGTTTAATCGGCTGTTATGACTTATTACGATTTTCCAGAATAAAGCTCACGTGGTAAAAGGTACTTTTAATTTTATGATTAATTAACTAAAAAGAAAACAGATATGTTGCAAAATTTTAGATATAAAAGTTTTGTTGGAGTAAATTGTTACAAATAACATTTATAATTATAAAAATATTTCATATTATGCATTTTTTATACCTTATAAAAATATCTAAGCCTTTGGAGGTTCTCTTACGGGAAACTTTATGCTACTCCTTACTAGATGGCGCTAAGTGTCTCGACAGAACATTAGAAACTTCGTGCGGCTTACAACTTAAAAGTTTTTAGTAGGCAATAGATTATTTATATAGTCATCATATTTTTAATAATTTACTAGTTCAATTCTGATTAATAACCATTAAAAATTTCTGCAAGAGCTTTTGTGCTACTCGTATTAGGAAGAAATATACTTTAATATGGAATGTGATAGAAGATATTATACGACATATGTATTATAAAATTTGATTTCATAGAAATAGCCAAAAAATAGATAAAAATGGATGAAATAAAAATTATTTTTATTCCTGCTTTTCGCTTATGCTGGAAATCAATTTGCGATAATTGCTTAAAACTTAACTTTCTTAAAAGTATATATTTGAGATACATTGATATTAAAGATACATTAGATATGATAAATATTATGGGAAACCCTTGGGCCATGGAGTCAAAGTGCTAAGCATTTTTTAAAAGACATAACACCTCGTCTTATCACCTCTACTGGTGACAGGAGAGGTGATACCACTTGTACAGTAATAATTAAGTGTATATTTGCTTTGTACATATAGTTAAGTTTACTTGTAATATATATTGTTATATAAGTATGTAATGTCTATGTTAAACACTCGACACGAAAAAATAATAATATGTATTATTATTGGTACTAATTTAATTAAAATAATTATTATATTCTAAGATGACTAAGTTGATATATATTTCTCATAGTTAAAAGCTAGTCTAAATTAAGTAACAAAGACGTCATTGCCGACGACATAAATGTCGGCATAACTGGTATGTTAGTTGTTCACTCAAATTTTACGCTAAGGACTCTAGCACAATAATTGTGATATTATTATTTCACTAGCCACTCATACTCGCTTCGCTCGGGTTCGTCCCTAGCGCGGCTTAGCTCGTCTAGAGCGAGCGATGCCACGGGTTCTGCTAGTGTATTATACATATTATAAACCTTCCTCTTGAATCACTCTTTTATATTAAAAAAACCGCATCAAAATCTGTTGCGTAGTTGCGTTAAAGATCTAAGCATACATAGGGACACAGGGAAGTGACTTTGTTTTATACTATGTAGTGATAGCAATCAAGAATTGCCATCGGCATTTTAAATACTTTCGCTTTAGAACTGTTATTTCAATTATTATATATAATATGTACATAATAAAATATAATTAAACAAATAAAAAGGTGTATGAATAACTAAAGCAAATGTAACAGCAGATTTATTCAAAGCTAATATTAACATATATGATTAATTGCTTTTTTACATCTATAGTATTTTCTTACGTTTTCAGCTTATACATTATTTATTTTGACAATCACTTTTTAATACTTCACTTACTGTATTTAAAAAGATGTCAAGCGCTTGGGAAACTTTAAAAGCAATATTAATCGCACGATCTTTAAATAATATATGAAATTGCGTAAGAAACCAGTAGATAGGCGTCACAAAAACGCCGTCATTTTCGCTAAAGCGTTTCAGGGCGCTCGCCTACCACCTGTCTGCAAAACACCTTAGATGACATCGAAACGGGAATAGTTGGCCAAACTCCTAACATAAATCACCGACGCGAGCGCTACGTATTCTCTCTCGAGCCATTAGCATTTTTTATGCATAGAAATCGATCCAGCGACCGTCTAATGCCTCCCGCGATACATTAATATCTTACTTTTTATGACTCTTCTGTAACAATTCGTCTCGGTTGTGACGATGTAAGCGCCTTGAGCTTTTTGTGCTAAAATAAGCTTTTTAGTTAGACGGTCGAAGAGACCCATTCGATTGCATGCGAACGGTTAACTTTCGGGTCGGTAGTGAAATTATGCGAGTTGCAGGAGTTGATAATAGGTGGCGCTGGCGATTTCCTTAACGCGTCCATTTTTCTTTCACGGGCACTTTGAGATTAAAAGTTTGGAAAATGAAATGAAAAGTTAGCGAGTCAGTTAGCGCTCCTGGTCCGCTCGTATCGGAGTTATTGGGGATAAGTTATCTTGGTGAGGTTTTAAGCCGTAGAATTATGTTCAAAGTTTTTTATTCCTTACATAAAATCAGTCTGATTTCAGAATTTACAGATCCATACGATCAATTTTATTTTTATGATGCTATATCTATACTAATATTATAAAGTAGATAAGTTTGTTCGTTTTTTTTTGTTAAACGCGCTAATCTCAGGAACTACTAGTCCGAATTGAAAAATTCTTTTCGTGATGGATAGTTCGTTTATAGAGGAAGGCTATAGGCTATATTACACTACGATTAATAGAAGCGGAGCATCAATGAAAAATGTTGCAAACACGAGAAGGACGGGCGTTAGTTCTGCGAAGTATCATACCGTGCCACTCAAAAAGAATTTGGTTTCCGGTCTTTAGAACGCGTGCGAAGCCGCGGGAAATGCTAGTAATATTATATTATTCGTATAAACTTAAGAGAAATTAAAGTTTTATGAAATATTTATATGCAACACTGAATATACTTAGTTTAAGTTTACAAAATTTAGGTCTGTAAGGTTTCGTAGAACAACACATTCACAATACAATTAAGGTTTAGTATAGAGGCAATGAACTGTCGACGCAGCTACTTTACTTCCTCTCCAGTTTACGTCGGTTGCACTTCAAAATTTTGTATAACTAAACATTTTACTTATTTAAACTTGGCACAATTAGCCTAAAATCTACAAAATAATAAAAAGAAACTACATATATAAAGTTAGAGAACTACATAAAACATATAGAGCATTTAAAATATATTAAGTATTTAGTGATAATTTGTTGAAATTACTTTGAAATATCCATTATATTCTGCACAATATCTCCATATCACGATATTATCCTTATAAAACGAAAAGTGATATAAGTTAGCTTCGCTCGCTTGGCGAGTGTCCAAGGTGCCATTGGTCGTTTTGGTCACCCGCCTAAATATTATCTACTATGTCAGCTCAAGTAAAAATTAAGTAAAAGTAACTATAAATTCTTCTTTTAAACACTAATTTTAGCGACTACTTGAATATAATAATGATGTTCTTACAAAAAGATTATTGAAAATTTAAAATACCATTTTTATTAATTATTTTTATCATCAATGATCAATCGATAAAGTAAACTTTCAGACTAATTTGAAACGATATGGCAATGCCATCACTTAACCAATACAAACACATACACGGGAATCGAACCTTAGAAAAAGACTTCTAACATTGTATCTACGAATGCCAACTAAATATTGATAAGACTTGATATTATGAACAAACGCATATTTCTACAGACTGCTATTATTAATATTAAAATTTGTATGAGCACGTTGTATGCGAAAATATAAACTGGCTATGTCCGTATGGATTTAAAGATAGTCTAAGATCTGTGGCAATACTTAGACATCTTAGATTATGAACCTTATGACGGACTCAACGAACGCTAGTAAATAATAAGTAATAGAATAAGAAAACATGTTAATATAGAGGATAAGCGCTTACAAATAAGCTATTCAGAGTGCTAGCCACCGATACGATAGTTGGCTACGCGCCACTTGCACTTGACTATCAAAGTAGATGTGTATTGTACATACATGTACGGTTTACTGTTTAGAGATTTCTCGTAGTACACAAACGATTTAAAAAGATTCAATAGTATCGTATTTTGTTAATTTTATATATTTATTAAAATATTTTAAATAGAATTTACCAAAGGATATCTTTTTGTACGAACTAAGGAGGTCATTAAATATTTTTCTATACATTAGTAACTCATTTTTTTAATTAACAAGTGACTCTCCCTCGTTTCACTCGATTTCATCCATAGATACGTTTTAGATATTTTGGTTCCTGCAGTAGAAAATAAATCCTATATGTTAACCTGTCTAACCCACTATCATAATATTAAATTTCATCAAAATCTATCCAGTGGTTTTGTCGCTATACGACCACAGACAGACAGATAAACCAAAATTCTAAAAACTATAAATCGCCAATGTATTCCAAACAATTCTTAATGTAGAGATTTGGCTAAGTTAAAATTTTATTTTAAGACACAAAACAGTAAACTAACTAAGAATAATCAAGACTTCCGAAAAATATTGTAAAATAAACAAATATCGCAGCGCATTACAAAATAGCAGCAACGCAAAAATCCGTAGAGGGTCTACGAAATTCGTAGCACATCAATTTAATGAAACAACATTCAAAAACCTTCGTTAACAGATTCCAGATTTTTTCCCCCACTTAATAATATAATGGCGACATTGGACATAATCAACGAGACTCTTATCTCCACTGACTAACGACGTCACGTATTTAGTTACGCCTACCAGTGTCGCATAATTGAAAGTCACCGGCTTTATATTACTGGCCGTATGAACTGACTTTTCTCGAGCAGTATATGCAATTTGTGGCAAAAATAAATAAAATCTTTTGTCTGTTTTTATTATGATAAAACTTTTATGAAAAAAATTATAATAATAGGTTTATATATTTTTTTATGGCTATTAATAGTATCACGCAAAAAACGTTTGGATCAGTTATTCTAAGGAATGCCAAATTGCCTTACTTCTATTAGCGTTATTTTAATTTCTTTTAGGCATATCGTCATAATACTTTTATTCAAACTAATAGCCGAATGATCAGAACACAGTCTGGCAGAAGCGTTTAGATTTCATCAAATACATACTTATACTTATATAAATACATACTTATGTACTGTATAGTACTTATGTACGTACAACGCTTATTTCTTAGAATACTTATCGTTGAATTAAATTCCTATGTCGTCTATTATAAACAAAAACAAAGCTGTTATACACGTAATTAACAGGCGGAGATTCGTTCGCGAGACAATTTTTCACAGAAAACTAATATAAAAATACCTTCAGATGCCATACACCTACACAAAGTCGCTTAGGACGTTTTGTTGTTACTCTCACTGGTATAATGGCGCGCTTTGACTCACTAAATAGAATTTTTAATGCAATAATTCCGATAATTTATCGCTAGATGGTGCTCCTTTGTGGATGCCAGGGGCAAATTGGCTTTACTTTTTATGCATCGTAGAGGTTGCTTGAACAAATCGTTACCGTCCAAGTAAATATTTTCTTTTGTCGCAATAAAAACTTCAATATTTACATATATTTTTTATAAGAATTTTTTATAAGGCTGTTTTCGCTGTTAGAAAAGTCAAGCAGCTAACGGACATTGATACTGCCAGACTTGTTTACTTCAGTTATTTCCATAGCATTTTATCTTATGGTATTTTGTTGTGGGGTAATGCAGCGGACATTAAATCGATATTTATTCTACAAAAAAGGGCCATTCGGGCTATTTATAACATAAGCGCTCGTGATACTCTCCGCGGACTTTTTAAAGAAATAGGAATTCTTACGGTTGCTTCGCAATATATATATTGTAACATTATGTTTGTTCGGCAAAATATTAATTGCTATTCAAAGCACAGCGACAAACACAGTATAAATACAAGAAATAAGGATAAACTTGTAACACCCAGTTTTCGCCTACAAAAGGTAAACAGATCGTTTATGGGGCAAGGTTTACGCATGTATAATAAAATTCCACAGTCCATATTGAACTTGCCTTTGAGGCAATTTAAATCAAAAATTAAAAATACGTTATTGAATAAAGCTTATTACACTATAGCGGAATACCTGGTGGATGTAAATGTGTGGGATTAGTGACTGGTTGTGTCTCACGTAGGATAAATAGATAAATTGTAATACAATATTGTTACCAAATATTTTTTTGAAAAGAGCAACTGTTGAGTTTCTCGCCGGTTCTTCTCAGCAGAACAGCTTTCCGAGCCGGTGGTAGTTTACTCACAAACTTACAGACTGACTTTTAATTTTGATAATGTAAAAATGACGATTCAAAAGAGCTTGTAAAAGTCTATTTGAATAAAGAATATTTTGATTTGATTTGATTTGAATAAGCTCCTACAAAAACTCAATTCATTTTATTACTCAAGCATCATGGGCTTAAATATATAATTTTGAAAATTTTATTTTAAAGTTTATACATTTAAATATTAAATAAATACAAAAATGTTTTGTAGGTTTATACAATTTAAACTTTAGTGTATAATTATAACAACATAGTTTATAATACATTAATATCGATAGTAAGATGTTAGTACATGCAGCTAGGTATTAAAATTTAAAAAGAATTGCCTAAAAAATATTATTCAGCAAAAACCAAGATCATAAGAAGAAGAAGATAGTCAATATTTTTTTGAATTATCCATCCATCTTTCTGATCTAATCTTCCTTTGTTCTTTATCATTAATTAATAATATCAAGACATAAATGGCTACTTGTATCAAAATATCATTTAATCATAAAAAATCCAAATCAGATTAAAATGAACTATTACAAGTTAAATATTAAATTTAAGCAAATTCTTATGAAACAGTTTCAAATTCATATAAACCCATCACACACGTGCTATGTAAAACGAAAGGTATATAAATAAATTAAAAATTCTTGCACCGTCTTTATACTCTATACTCATACAGGCGGGCATTTTCTAAACGGGTCCGTGTGTAGACCAGACTTTAGACACGTTCGTTAATATGAAAATTAGCTTGAATGAGGTAGAGGGAAATTGGCTGCACCTTCGGCATACTGTTTCAGCTCGCTTACTTGATTTACGTGAGCTATAGTAAACGAGAATACACTACGTGTATATAAATTCACTTTGCATAATAATTAGTATATTAATTATATATTTTCTAAGATTTTCCTTGTATATAGTTTCAAATCAAATCAAAATATTTTATTCAGCATAAAAATTGTTACATTTTCGTACTGAACGTCATGAGTCTACCACCAGTTCGGAAAGAAGAAACCTGACCAGAGAAGAACTGTCGAAGTTTAAGACATTTACTACTAACCAAGTATGTGTTATATTTTTACTTATTTACATTATATATGAATATATTTAGAAATATATTTCATGAGTTTCTGTGGAGGTCTCATTATAGTGCTATCAACTTGCTGTCACTTCATTTTATTTTAATTGCTTTTTATAACGTCTTATTTTAATACAAATTACACATTTTTGATGCGATGACACAAAATATATATAGCTTAAAATATATTTACAATTATTTAAATCTTATCTATTACAAAACTATAAAATCTTCACATCTAACTTTATGTCTACATATATCTGCTTAAACGCTTAAATATTTTAGTAGATTTTTATACGGTTTTCATTATTAAACAGAATAATTCAAAAGGAAAGTTTATAATACTCGTAATACAAGCATATTATAATAGAAAAAAGCCGAGAAAATATCTGACTAGTCTATACTAATTACTAGATCGTATCTAGGGTCGAGCCCGAGCAGAGTGAGGCTGAGTTACTAGTATACATAAAGTGTAATTTTCAAAACTTTTTCAACTCCACTTTATCAGTATCAAGCATAGATAATTACGTAACGACCATGTTAACATTCCGATGTGAGTTCATACAAACTCATCGAAGTTTCCCAAAGTCAATAAACACGCTTCCATAAAACACCTCCAAGACGGTACGCAAACAATTTAATTTGCAGCAAGAAGCCAAGTTCGACGCCTGATATTGTACATTCCCCTCGTTATACAACTCACAGGCCATCGCTTGTTACACCTAAGAAAACAAATTAAAAAACTTAGCCAAGTGATATGTGCTTGTTTAGGTGTTGGTTCCGTATTAATATTTCCTTATTATTATTTTTATTTGGTTGGAAGTCAGTTGTCCACATTTTATTACTAACTAGCTCCTTAGGTAACTTTAGTATTTGTAAAATACACTGCAAGTTGTTGACCATTTGTGTACTAAATCTTATCAAAATCCATCAGTTTCTTCTATTTAAGATTTTAGAATGTCAGGTTCAGAAGGACATAATATATTATTTAATTTTAGTAAGATCAATTAGTTATACTATAGAAAAATTTGCATTTACTGAATGATTGAAAGTAGATACGAGGCCAAAATTTAGTTTTTACTTTTCATTAACTATCATATAACTGCATAAAAGCTTAGATATTACTTAAGTTACTTATTATACAAGACTAGATAGCTAAGCTTTAATTATAACAACTTTGATGTTTAACTATCAAAATTATAACTTAACGGAAAAGGCAACCTTAAATCAGTAACCTTTATTTGTATATACTCGTAGTTAACTGTTTTTTTCTTCAATTGTATTTGAAAATATATTTACAATATATTGCGTTAAAGACAATTCATATTCATTCTATATATAGAGATAGAAAAACTTCTGAATACATTGCCCCTTTCTATTTTAAATTGGTAAAAAAAAATATTATTTTTGTACGAAATTAATTTGTCAAAGAACCCTAATAGGAGGACACGTCTAATAAACGGGATGTTCGGCAATTCATCATTGTTTTTCACTAATAAAAACATGACAAAAACACATCTCTTCGCCCCGACCTCCTTGGGATGGGGGAGATATGCGTTAACAAATTATCTTATCGTTGCCTTTGTTAATTTTTTTCAGGGAAACGTAAATAAACACTATTATTATTGAAAGAAATAGGATTTTTATAATTATGTTCAGTAAAACTTTAGGTTCCTATACCTAAAATAAATGTAAGGAACATTTGTTACAACAACTGTTTATCTCTATACGTATCTAAGCCAATAAACTGATTTTGATAAAACGAACCTACCATAGGTAATTTTTTATACGCATACGAAGTTCCTAGTTCCTGGCTAAAAAAATATCTTTGGATGATAGTCCTTTGTTTGTTTACTTGCAAGCGTAGGGAATCACTCAACCGAAGCAAGGTTAGGTCCCTTGTTAATTATAAAAATACATCTTAAAAATAAATTGATTTGAATAGATGTATGTATGATTTGAAATTTACATTCTTAAAATGAATTTGTACGAGTTAATTACTTTTCAACTAATATTTAACAACTCAAATACCTATTAAAATTGGTATCTCATCGAGATTCAAGATTTCGCCCATCCTTAATCTTATAACAGAAATACTGTTATATCACCAAATAAAATGAAGAAAGTTTAGTTGCTGTGCTAAACTTTTTTTGCATACGCACTTTCTGTGCACTTTACCTAGCAAATATGTAAAGCTAAAGTGACTAAATGAAAGAACTACGACTTATAATACAAAATAAAAGTTACTCTTGTATACCTATATTGATAAAATTTCTATCCTTGAGTCGACGCTGCAAATAATGAAATTATATGAAGGGGGAAGCGGGGGAGAAAAAGCTCGTCTTTTTCTTGTTTGTTTAATCGCTATTTATCGGGAGATAGAGATCCCTATATTAACATCAAAGGTAAGAATGACGTCAAAATTTAATATAAACGGCCCTTTTTGTAAAATAGCCTTCTTTAATAATTTGTGAGGGAGAATACTGACGGTTTTAAATTCAAGTACGTATTGAATTTTGATATTTAAAGAATGGCGCATATAATATGCTAAAATAATAACTAAAGTTTTTTAGTTCCATTTACTGAACAGGTGATTGGATGATCCTATTTCGACGGAATTTGGCGTTAACAATATCGATTTAATTATAAGATAATTATGATACAAGTTAAACGCATGTATTATTAAGAATTTGGGACTATAGTGAGAAAGTTAGATAGTAGAAACCCTTTTCCTTTAAAAAACAATGTTGATTAAAGTCGTTCCCATTTCTAACGGATTCGATTAGATCTTTTCAATCTGTCTTAATTAGAAAGAAATATCTATTACTAATATTTACGGGAAATTCGAATAATTGCCATACGGGGTTTGAACCTACTACCTGAAACTGCTATGCTCGATATAGTCGAGCATAGCAGTATCATCAGAAACATAGCAACACATCATCCCCCACATTAACACTTGTACAACATTTTTAAAAACCTCAGTTAAAACATTGTAAGTTATTAATACCATATTAAAATACTAGATACAGAGTGCACGGTAAATAATTCCGACTGCCACTCATTTTATAATGGAGCATGCTTGATGCATATCTTGACCGAGGCAAATATTAACGTCGGGAGAAATATTGTCGACTGAAAAATGTATTGCAGAAATATATATTTTACTAAATACGCTTTGTAAATATGAATAATTCTCGCTCGCATCACTTAATTTACTCGTAGCTATATGGACATTTTGATAAAGGATATACCTTAAAACTTACGTATCTATTTCTCCCTGAATATTACGTTATTATTTGATAGTGACATTAATTTTATGCACATATAAGAAAATTTACTGAACATTGCGCTTACAAAAGTTAAAACTTGGAATGTGCGATTCACGTACTTTATAAGTAACAGCTTTGAATTTGAAATCTGCATCGTTCCACAAATGAGATGAATTAAAATATACAATACAAGAGAACAAGCCCGTAAAATGGCCAACCTGATCCAAATCGTGAAACACCAAAGAGCCATTATCTTATGTATTGTTGTTTTTAATGAAACACTGATGACCGTTGTCCGGGTTCGGGATGTTACCCTGGTAATATCCTGGACCGTCATAAAATTCCACATCCGATCGAGTGAGGACGCGTGAAACTCGCAACGTACATTAAAACTAAAATGACGGCCATTTTGGGGAGTCATCAATATTCACTTTATGAGGGATCAATTGCTCGTTTTCAAACATGTTAAGAATTCAGGTAAATACATATATGTTTATTTTATTCTATTATTAAATTATTAATAAAAGAAAAGCTTTGCTATTAAATAATAAAGTAAAACACAAAAATAACATCAATTCCAATGAATGTAGCACGATTTCGATGACATCAAACAAATCCGTTTTTGATCAAACCCTATTAGAGATCGTAAAAACTGGGAAATTAATAAAACATCCAGTAAAGCGAAAACAGGCGGAAAAATAGAGTCGGGGGAGTGAAAAAATGTCCGCAAGGAGCGTGCTCTTCATTAAGACGAAATGGAAACACCGGATGAATTGATCAATCAGAAATTTTATGGCCGAGAATCACTCAACGGAAAATAATTCGCCGCTCGTTTGGCTTGGCTCATCGCCGCCGTTTTAATTTCGTCCTCTTGGGGAGATCGAGTGTCATCCAATCTATCTGACGACTTGGAAAAAAAACTCCACCACCCTGACGCCCGACGTCTTCAAGACGATAATGGTCGCAGTGGGATTCAATCGCTTTTAAATATTTGAATTAATTCTTAACCGATTTACATAATTTATATAGTCTGTTAATAATAATTTAAGTTAATGTACATTACTAGATATGGCGAATTCTAAATTTGGTTAGAATCTAAGCGGGGCGTCAAAATCGATGCTAACGTGACTAATTATTCGGGCGTTTTGACGTATAATTACTGGGCGTAAACACCCATCAGCTGCCTAATAATCTATTCCGTTTGCAATAACTAATTATCAAGATCAAACGGAAACAACAATCGCGTCCGAACTCATCATCTAGCTTCGCAGGACCATCTTTTGTTTTCGCCCAAAAATTGGGTAACACTTTTTGCTCGTCGTATTGCTAATAATTTTCCATAATCCCGAAGAGAAAACTCAGAGGTGGCATTAAAAGCGGCAATCAAACTGGCAATTTAGAGGGAGTTCCGAATTTAAATCCGAAAGAACGGCCTTCCGATTTGTAATTCAAACGTGCAAGAAAATGGCGCGATATCCGATTTGAATAAAGAATCGGGTAGGATGGACTGGCGGAATCGAGTTGCGGCACTTGCTTGAATAATGCGAATATTAAAATACAGCTTTTTACTTTACTTTTTTATTATCTGTTTACAATAATGCAATTGAAATGCATAATTCATTATACTATTTTAATAATATTTATTTTTATGCATACTTCACATATGACAACTTACTTGATTGAAATATTATGTATATAATCTATATATGAGAGTATATAGTTATAGATTATTTATGTGAAACTATTTCTAGAAAAAATGCATTAAACGTATGCAAACGATGCCATCAATTGAATGTTACTGGTGAGATAATAATGAAGGCGTTCACCCTTATCTTTAAAAATATTATAGACTATTCAATCCGAGTCACCCCATGATCAAGGCTCGATACAGGCTCGAATGATCAGCCCCAAAGCCTTCATTAATGAAAACCATAAAGCCGGGGGCGCGTATCCGGCACGGACGACCAAGTAAAAACGTGAAACGACCGACGCCTTATTAAGCCCACGGGGGCAGGTGGGGCTAAAAATTGTAGTGCTAAAAAAATTAAGTTATTGCCAGCTTGGTAATTAGTTTATGAAGATTGAAATATTGATGGGGGACTTTGAAAAGTTGTTTGATCACTTGTAACGCTGCAGTGTTCTTATTAGACACTATATTTATAGTTAAAGATAAATAATATTCAATATACTTCTATTACAAATATTATTAAATATTTCAGAAGAAATTACTTGCTTTTGCAATAAATGAGATTAGTTCTAGTAAATCTTTAATACTGTACGAAAATGAGATGTAATTTGTATTATTAACTATCAGTAAAAGCTACAAACGTAAATATATGCCTATAACGATTATGCTACAATTTAAAATTTTAATAACTTCCATAACGCATAGATTATAGTTATAAGTACTTGTAAATCAAAAATCATTGGAGCATCACCAAAGATCAGTGGATCTAAAAGCATTAGCCTTTCTGAAGTATCCAGCGAAGCGTGTCGAGTTAGTCAATTAGTCGTGCTTTGAAGTAGATAGTTGCTGATATGGGTCTGCTGTCAGAAATCGGCTTTTCGGTGTCTTTGCACGTGTGCTAGTCAGACATGATATGCCAGTATTGTGATGTTAAAACTTTAAATAGCCTTAGTAGTTTTCCTTTTGTTACAGTAAAAATAATTATTATTACTTTATGTTATTTGTTTTCATATTATAATCATATAAATAATTTTAGAGGCAAATAAAATTATTTCATTATTGATGATGAAATAATTTTATTTGACTTACTTTTAAATTTTAATATATATCAAAACCTAGGTTTTATCAACTTGTTAACATATCTAGTAACTTAACTTATAAATATATAGAGTGTATTAAGGCCATTTGCACATAATATATCAACGCATAAATTACCATTTTATATGTTTTTCACAAACAGAGCTCCTAGTAAAAAAAGAGCAAGAATAAATCGTGTTCGACACAATTAACAAATAACATTTCAGTTAAAGTATTATTGAAACAGAACGCAAACTCCATTCAAGTAGAACTCGGTAACTGGCCCGTCGTTCCACGATGGTCCCAATTTCGTGCTCTCGAAATTTTTTAACTACATCGTCAAAATACGACCCCCTCGTTGCACCTTAATGAGGCCCCCTTCTCCCCAATTTTATAACTGCCGATAACACGGCAACATTGAATAATTGTCGTAATTTAGAATGCTTGTTACGCAAAAACACGATACTGCCTTTTATTACGTAACGTGATAGGTTGTATCGATATTAAGATAAGAACACAATGGTATGCTAAGGCGGCGTTATGGTGTTTTGTTTTCTTTTAACGAAACTAGAAGTAAGTTTGATTACTAGATAAAACTCCAGTTACATAACAGAGTCCTTTTAAATCCAAGTTTTTTGGATACGGAATTATGGTTTACTTGAAAGACAAATAAATGATTATTCAAAAAATTATAGACTGTCTCTGTATCGATAATAATGACAAAGTTTAGTTCTATAAAATATTAAGGGATTCGACTCAGTTAGACTTTTATTATTATATAGTAAATATATTTCAACAAGCAAATTATATTTAAGTATAACAAATTCAATATAAACGAGCAAAAATAAAAGCATTGCGCGGAGTAAAAGGGAATAACGATAAACATACTTAATAAGGCCACGTCTACACATCAAACTGTCTTGCTCTAAGCGTAGCGTCACGTCTCGAATGTAATGCAAATTTTAATATTCGCAATCATTTTTACTCGAAAATACACAATAATAACCTTTATTACTGTCGTGTAGATACAAAATTAGTGTACATTCTTAAAAAAATACGAGTACAAACTATGTTGATGGGATACTTGTTGCTACTAATAAGCCACTTGTACATTTTAATAATGTGAAATGTTTTCAGAGGTACATTTAAATATCGAAGTGAAATAGGTTATTCGTTATAGAGCGAGGTTGATATTTCCATCATCTTTTAGCATCATTTTTAATTTATATGTGGAGTCTTGTGTTAAAATTTTTTGGGTTGTATCTTATTAGTATGAATATAATATGAATGTGAAATTTATTCTGTTTGTTTGGTTTTCTCTTTTAAATCTGAATTAATTATGAGGGATTTTGTAATGGTTATAAAAACGAATGACTGAATTGGAAAAAGTATAACATTACAACTAAGTACCTTGTACCTTAAACCCAAACATAATTCTTTTCTCATCACATCAATACGATATCAAGATAAAAATTCTACCTATGTCCGTTAGGACTCTGAAACCATCTTACCGATGTGCCCCAGACGGAGATGCTTTTGGATCACTAAAACAATGCATTAGGCACATTCGGTCCATTGATGAAGTCGATTTTCGACGATAATTTACTAGAGAAAATATCTCGTTTCTGATAAATATATACTAACCGTTATAACGTATTTAAGGACGATTCCGAGCAAAGCAAGGAAGGGTGAGTCGCTAGTCAACTATATTATTGAAAATTCAATCAATTAAAATAACTTAACAACACCACTACTAACAAATCCTTGCCATTGATTAAAACGCACATTGAAGCATGCATTATGAAAGCCTAGAATATAAATGCTAAGTCGAGTCTCATTTGTAAAAACAGTGGGTTGGGGGAATATCTATAGCATTTAATATTTTTATCATAAGCAAGTGTCTGTCGCGACACGTACCAGCGAAGTGACGAGTGGTTCTCCGGTTTAGCCGCCATTTTAAACTAAAGGGCTTACGGTGCGGTTAAAGAATTTCTCTATTTCGCTTTTCTCTGCCCACTTCAATATAGTGGCTTATGTAAAAACGAGTTAGTTTATATCGCTGTTTGCGTTATGTTATGTTTGGTTTTTTATATGACTGATCAGCTCTTATATATATTTGATAGTTTTAAAACTCGATATTGATTTAAAACTATAACAAAAATAGAAAGAGTTTATAATAATATATTATAACAAATTCTTATATTGCGTAGTTGAGAGCTCGTCACAACCAACTATTTGATACTATTTACAAGTATTTTGGATATTATTAAAAATGCCAACTATTCAACTCGCGACTCTTCTACACACGAATGAGTACACCAAAGCTCAATTTTGTTTCAAAATGTTACGATTGAGACAATGCCACTGCTTTTGATATTTTTTTTGTATTTTTGTTCTAAGATTAAATGGACGTAATTAGTTTACCTCTACACCGCAAACAAGTCTTGCAAACTCGGATGTAGGATATTTATTTTATCTTCCAACAATCATTTTCATTACAAATATTATCTGGCAAATGAATATTTTTCTAAAATTATACTAACATTAATGTAAAAAAAAATTACGAAAATGTTATTAAGAAAAAAAAAAAAAATAGTAACGTAAGTACTTTCATATGCATTTAGTGAATAGCTGTTAAATTGAAATTAAAAAACAGACACTTCAACTTTATTTATATGTACTGATTAACGATACTTCAGTTACAAACTTAAGTTTAAATATAATGAGGTCGTTTTAAAATGCATGGAGAAACTGCGTTTTCGATGTGTGCCATTTCTTACAACTGTAAATTAATTCATATTTTAAGTCTTAAAGGCGTTTTATGTTGTAAGTGTTCATTACACGAACGTTTTAACGCTACCTTGTGTTCTATTAACCGTTTGGACTAAAGATTTCCAAGTACTGCTTTGATATAATGCTAAGAACCTATTTTTTATAATAAATGACCATAAAATCTTATAATAAAACTATACTATCAATTTGTCCAATCTTTGCTCAAGTGCATACTAGGCATTGCTCCCAATTCTCTATTTTTTTTCTTTAAACTTATGCCAGTATAATGCAACGTAACAAACGCTTTTTCGGAAAGTGTATTTTTTTACAAAAAATACCTATATAAATACTTAAAACCTTATCAAAGACAAAATTAGATCGTAATCGTCAGTCATTTCTGTGGACTGTGATACACGAAATAAAATAGAGTACTACTCATAAGATAATATACTTATGCGATAAAATACGATCGTAGATAAGTATACTTATTATTTATATAAACTAATGAAACGATGAAAATTTTTCATATTAGCATCATCCACGAGCTGAATGTTTAATCAAAATTTAATACAAATTCGCGAGAACCTTCACAGATAATTTAAAAACATCGTATTTAGAACAGACCATCTCGAAATGACAACCAAACACGACGCACAATTTCGTCTGAATCTCATCATTCGGTACAAAATTTAGACATTTATATGGATTCTAAACGTAATCAACGCGGTTCTGCGAAACGCTTATCATTTCCATACACATAATAAAATAAAGACGGAAGTAATCTGAGTTTACTTACTAAGGAGTAAAATTATATCACGTATCTGTTTAAACTACGATAGACTAATTACTTTAGTGACAGCTTACAAAGCATATTAAGGCTAGTGGTTCGATTCCAGGATCTGGCTAAAAACCAACTATGCTTATTGCTTATTATATCTGTCACAGTAAAGTCAAAAACACTTTTAGCTGGTAATCGAAGGAATCTTTTTTTGTATACGGTTCTTTTGTGTGTTGAAGTTTGTATTCAAATACCACTAGCTTTATTGTCCCTCAATAGTTTAGATAATGTTTGATACAAACATCTAGAAACACAAAACGTCTAAAAACACAAAACATCTAGTAGATCAGCTGATTAAATATTATACCATATTCAGTCAGACATTCACGTTTATATCAGAAACCATAATACAATCATATTATGTAGTACGAAGAACTAAAACCATGAATACCAATACACCAGAAAACTCAATCATTAACCTTATAGAAAACCGCAAGTTAAATAAACGTGCATTCACAGCCTTACGATCTCTGATCAACGCCTTGCGATAAGCGGATCTCGCAATTGAAATGTTTATAGATAAAATAATGCCCTGGGATCAATTCCCCACCGCCGTGTTTAATTTATTTTTCCGGGATACGGGATACCCCCCGCAAAGCCGTAATGCGCCGTCTTATTTGCAACGCTAAGACTTCATTTGCGAATATGTACATTGTACCCCGTGAGAATACTCCGCGGATGATATAGATAAGTATGCTTTGTTTGGAATACATTATTATAAGTATTTTGGTGTTTTATTTACTATTTTGGAAATATTAGCAAGATATTTTTAAATGCTAATTGTATATGCATGAAAAGATTTGTTAATGAATCATTGCTAGAGAGAGAGAGAGAGAATAAGAAAGAGAGAGCAATCATGGTCACGGGAGAGACTGTCTCTCCCGTGACCATGATTGCTGTAAAGCATTCGAAACTTCGGGATCCAAAAATCATAATAAATCCGCGACAAAATCCGAAAAGATAGTTTCATTTATAATTTCAAACATTCGCGTAAACCTAAGAAAGTATTATCAAATATGATAACTTGATTATGATATTCTGAAAGAAATGATAAAAGATTATACACAGTGGTATAACATCTTCGTCCGACTCCGCTCAGATGATTATCGATTGAGTTGCTCAGTTTACAAGTCGAGGAGGCTGATAATACGATACGATACAGGTACGTAGGGAACTATAAAGAGTTGATATAGGTGAAATATTTTTTTATTATCTGAATGTGTTATACTTTAATGATATATGTTGCATTTGGGTGTTAGACAGTAGCGTATGGGTTGCTTCTAGTAATTAGTATTTTTTTAAATTCATATTATACCTTGCGAACGAGTAATAAAAACATATAGGTACAGTACACACGCAGCAAATTAAGTGCAACTTACGTTGATCAATTGCGTCTTCTATTTAGTTAGCAACCAATCTTCATAATCTATTTAGTTATCAACCAGACTTTATATATAAACGTACGTGACATACAACCATGGTTCACAAAAAGTTAGTACAAACCATAAAAACACAGATTTATTTATTTATATACATACGCGTATATAAAATAAGTAACATAAGTAAAATTGTTTATTTCATCGGACACGAACACTTTACTTCACGTTATAACAGCTGATAAAAAGATGCGACCCCTAACACCCGACAAAAGCAAGGGTAAGCCACTAGTTAAGTAACAATAACTATTATTTAATTATAACAAGCTCGCATGCCGGTAATAACATCTCTCGTACTACCTCATCCCCCACCGAGTTTTTCGCGGGGTATTATCAATTATTAAACATCAGCATGGAAATAGCACCCCGGAGTCCGCGAGCAGCCGCCCCCGTGTATATTGCGTACTTGTATTAAATATTCCTGGATAACTCCTTTTACACCGGACGACATGTCGTCGAATCTTGTCTTATTAAAAAAACACTGGTTAACAAAAAATTGTTTAAAATACGTAAAACTGCTTATTTTTCTGATTATAAATCCCTACTTCTAGGGCAATCGGGTAAAAGGTAGGTATTTTCAATCGCCTTTTAAAGCCATAGTTACGAGTAGACCTTATGCTACAGTAGTCGTAAGTTCTATTGACATTTGTGGTAGTGTCTATTAAGCAAATGCAATTCAATAATACTGCATAAGTATATTTAAAAAATATATATAATTACAATCACACGATATCGTGTCGCAATCGTCACGTTATAAGAGATTAGTTGTTATTGTGAAAGCGGCTTCGGCAGCCGTGAAATGGTTTTCGGTTTTGTGCAAGTTATTAGCGGGATTTGCATGTTTGTGATTTATTGTTTTTTGTGGGGGATCTTAAGACATAAGGCATATTCTTTAGGCTTTTATTATACACTTTGTTATAAAACTTGATGATGTTATTTTATGATTGGATTGAGATGGTGTGATGTTTGGTAACAAGTAAAGGTATGAAAATATATTATTAACTCGAAAGTGTTTGTTTAGTTGTCTTTCTTCCTTTGATCTTTTATATTGATATAATTCATATTCCGGAGTGATTTGGACTATTATCTCGTCCATGAACGATTGCTTATTCGTTCATGATCTCGTCATATTACTCGTATACGACTATAGCGTTCCTGATAACTTATCAATCTGAAATTACAAATAAATTTAATTATTTTGTTCAATGGCTTCCACGATTTTTTCTGTCGTAAAGTTTAAAAGGCTGAAGCATCCATATAAATTATTTCTAATACCTAATAAGGAAAATCATAGACAGGTAAGTTATTGGGATCCATCTATGCAAGTATTTGTGTAGTAAATAGTACCTACACATATCTAAGCACAGACGAGTCACATAGTAACTTATACATTAAATTAGTTAAATATTAAAGAACTACCTTATGATATTAATACTCTAAAGTAACGTCTGGCATACGGTTGAAAATATTAACTATTAAGATGTACTGACTCTAAGATTGTTGGAATGTAAAGCAATCGCCACTGGTCTTCCAGGATTGCAATCAAACGCATCGCGGACGCTCCACGCCGCCCAGTTTATTGCGACGTTGAGATTCAATTTTAGCCCACTCTAAATAGATTGTAAGATTTACTTATAAATATTAAGTATATTTTAATAATATTCGTAGGCACTTGTCAGATAAATGAGCAAGGTATATTATGAATACGTTTATCTGTCTGTATAAGAAAGCTGTAATTGCCGTGACATATTGTCATAAATTGACAAAAAGTGGTGAAAATTAGCTAACATCAATTATGGCATAAGAATTGTTTTATACACAAATGTTGTATATAAACTAAATATTTTTTATCAGTCTCTTAAATCAGAAAAATGAATAGATTTTAAAGTAACGCGACTATTCCAAATATGCTTTTAAAAATCTGAAACATATATCAAAAGATCTGAAAAACATTAACTAGTACTCGTTATACACAAATAATATTCCACAAAGCACTTACCGCACCGTTCGATAACGTAGATGGTCAAAGGCAGTCGGAAAATTTAAGCACCCGTCGGAACGTGGATCGGACAAATTTAATTATACTATTCGGAAATGGGCTAGAAAATTGAATGTACAGCGGAGATATCGCGGAATCGCGTAAAACCTAATTGATTTAGGGAAGAATGCAGTGATGTCTCTAACTGTTGGCGGCTGCGAATAATTTATTATTATTGTTCATTCTTTGGAATGGACTGTAAACTCGGATTCATTATGTAGCTCGGAATCACTTGCATTGCTCTCTTGTTTTACGATTCACATAATGTAAGAGGAAATGTAGTCGATAGTCATATCATTATGTATAATCTCAAAACTCTATTCAGTTTCATATACAGTGTTAGTTTTAATGATTTTTAATGTTTAATATACATATATGTGTAAGTAATTTACACCGGCGGATTCGTTTGAGTCGCATCTAGTCTATGGGTATAAATATGTATATTATAGTCGACTTATAGAGGAAGTTTAATTTAACAAAGAAAAGAGGCAGATTTTTCCCTACATAAAAACAAGCAAATATGTCTTTAATAATTGCTTCTAATCTTTGTTATAAGTACTTTTTTATAAATTATTTAAAGTTTACACTAATTGCCCAGTATATGCACGCTTGGCTGTTATCGTTTTCATTAATTAGATACTTTCCATGTTTACTTTTATAAAATATTCTGTGTAAGGATAAAGCGTTTGAAATAGCTACAAAATACTAATTTCTCACGTCCGATAAACAGAGCTTAGAACATCTGTTGGGCGCAAATCAAATTAATCCATCTGGAAACAGATCGAAACGTCAGGTCGGACTTGTACTGAAAATAATTTGCACCGAAACTTGTCCAATGCAGCTTGAACTATGCTAGTACCAGTGAAAATCCCTGGGGTACACCATCGTAGTGAATAGTTTGGCAAAGGCGGAGCTCAAGATAAACTGGCGTTAGACGTACGAAATAACAGTTATGATGGATCGGACGTCCAGTAGATGGGCTTTTGGCACCATCATCGCTCAATTCGACAATCGTTCGTTCGACGGAGTGCCTTTTGATTGAGTCCATTATTCTTCACCTGTCAAGAAACAATATTAGGTGGCGCTGAAACCTTTTACGATGTATGTCTTTGTTATTAGTCGATGACGAGCGAATTTTCTAGTTCATATCATTCATTATTAATATCGTTTGTGACATGTTATTACTGTTATGAAATATGAATGTTACGAAATACTTTGCAGATATAAAATGTGACTAATTTTAGTTGATATTCCCACAATTAATGGATCGCAATTTTGAAAACAAATATTATTTTAAAAAAGCAACTGTAAAGGTGCTTACTGGATTTTCTCACCACAAATGCCTTCTGAACTGGTAGTAGGTGTCTACGTCATGGTAAGTCCATGCTATGTTGTTTTAAAATCTCTTTAAGTACAAAATAAAAAGAAGCTATTTAATATATTTATTATGATCTCTGCTAAAATTATATTGAAATGCATATTGCAAAACGAAATAACCAAAAACAGGTGAATAACCTGCTCATTCACTACTAACGCTGTATTTACGTTAAATAATAAACATCTATGAATTAAAAAACTACAATTTCCAGCACAATTATTATACTTTTTAAATACTTCATCTCATATTTTATCGCTGACTATTATCATTAATGCAAATGTTACTCTACGTATGCAGACAATTACATTCGTTCGCATTGTTTCAAACGATTTCATTTCGCAAATATTAATCAAAAGAAGTGATACGTCAAAAACAATATAGCGTTTAATCCTACAAAACGATCAAGACACACGTCTATTGCGATAGTATCTACATTTAATTAACCGGTCAAACCCACCGTTCGGACCGCAGAACATCAAAGGACATCTTAATACGCTCAGAGCCAAATCGCCTCTGTCTAAACATTGGTACCCGACCCTAACAATTTGTGTCGTCTTTCTAAGGTGAATTTTCGTCCAATAGACTATTAAAACGGTAGTACCAATAAGACTACATCCTTTGTTTATAATAAACACTTTCCATTCGCTCCGTCCCACTTCAATCTATTATTTTATGTATATCGCCGTTTCGGTCGCACATTTGTTTTGTAATAGTATTCTAGTGCATATCTAGGGTATCTCATAGCAAGAACCCTCAGGAACGTTAACGACTTACCCCGAGTTCGCCCGAGGCCGATTCAATTACTACTGTCGTATTATTTCGACGAAAATATGTATGTATTTGTGTACGTTTGTTGCGGTGTGAATTAAATTCTGTTTCAAGTTTATTGGTCACGGATGGCGATAAGTTTGGATAAGGGTTTCGGGCTCGGGTGAACTATGCTATATTGAACGTGACTGATGACATTTGTTTATTGCTTCCTTTTACCATATAGCATATCTTTAATACAATTCTATCTTTTAAGGATATTCATTAGTCCTCATTTAAAAATAACTATGATTAATTATTTTAATAAAATTGATGGTATTGCCTCTTGTTATCTGTGAAACAGGTTGCAAAGTAGTTGTGAACTTTGATGGTAGTTCGGGCTGTGTATCAAAACATTAGGCGAGTGCAGTGTAGCGGAGGTTGATATCGGCATAATAGGCTTGATTAACCGCCTTCCCGCAGGATACAATTATAGGCCCGATATTGCTCTTAACAACTCGATAAGGTGTTATCGGGAGACCTCAGAGCAATTTATGGGGAGTTAATAGTTACCCTTCAATGAACCCGACCTAATAGTCTTGCTAAAACGGATTTTCATTAGGCGACATCGTTTTCAATACTTTAATGTCTCCGGGATGTGAATGCTCAACTATAAAAGTTAAACCTTTACATATTATATACAATAAGCATAAACAACTAATTTTTGAGCAATTAAAAGCAAAATCTCTCACATACAAAAGTAGTTATTGAAATCTAATTAAAACCCTAAATAACTCTAATCAAAATAAGTAGCACAATCTAAACAATAAAACCCAACACACTATTACTGGGAATACGAACAAATGCGAAGATGAAGGGCGCATTATCCAAAGTGCATACCTGCCAAACATTTAATCCATTCCATCCACTAGCGTACATAAAACTTGGTATATATTAATTTTTCAGAGAGCTGTATGTAGCTCTTGAAACGTCGCCGCGGGCGAGCAGACAGTCGCGAGTGTAGTAGACGCGCCCATCTACGTGTGGGGCTATAGAGTAAAATGTCCTATTTGTAGAGTATTACATTATATTTCTAACTCATCTGTTCAACCAAAATCGGGAGTTTTAACAATATTATATTATTAGCATCTCACAAGAATCACTAGAGGATAGGACTTTCTGACCATTGAGTTTCTACACATTTCTATGTCAAAAATCACTCTGATCTGTTGCTTCGTTATTGCGTTAAGAAATGTTAAACAAACAAATGTACTTCTGCAATAGATATTAATTGTTAATAAAATACAACCTGGTCTGAATATTTACCAAAAGGTCTTGTAGTGACGTATCTTATTATGAAATGAAATGGTCTTTGAACGACACATTCATTTTATATATTTTAAAACTATCTATAGATTTTGTGGCCCAACAACTAGCAATGCACAGACATGATATCGCGCCGGGTAAAATATGGAGTTCGCATGATATTTCAGATTATCAAACGTTAATATTTTTAATGATTCGTTGTATATTATACTCGTGACATTCTTATTACTGCAACATGCTATAGAGCCTAATTTGCGTTGAAATTAAAATGAACTGGAGGGTTTTATTGCGATGCTGAAACGTTTCTATCATATTTTGAGGTTTAAAACGACTTTCATATTAATGCGTTGTGAAGATGTGTTCATTTTCATTTTTTTTTAAATTCACATTTAATTTTCTGGGGTAAACATTTGGCGTTTGTGCCCGTTGTTTGTCTAATATCTAGATTAGGATATTTTAAATATTGCTTAATATGACAATTTACCTGAAATATATTATATATTTTTGAATTCAAATTTGGCAGGAGAAAGTAGTCAGCAGGACATGACTCATTGGACCATAATGTTACCGCTTTGACGTCACATCTAGCATTCCTAGATTTGCATTTTGTATTTACTTTCACGTATTCATATTTTGCTTATGCGAATGAAACATGAACTTAAATTTTTGAACGATTTCGAAAGCAGATGGTTCTTAATTAAGAATGTTTTTTACATTAAGCGATATCTTTGTCGTTTTTTTAAATAATACAGAGGCCTCTCACGCTTACGTTCTAGAGTAAAATTTCTATGTCAATTGGATAGCATTATTAATATATAATTTTACTATAACAATGTTCACTACATGAAATAAAATAGAAGAAAAGGCACAATATACAAAAGCAAAATATTGACAAACATATAGAGAGAAATCAAAAATCCTTTATTCTACATAATTCATACAATCATTTCCAAATTACAAATAAATAAATACGTTGGGACATTATTTCACACATCGCCATCTAGATCCGTGGTAAGCTACGAGGCTTGTGTTATGGATACCAGACAGTTGATATACTACATATATAAGTTTAATTTTTTTTTATGGTAAAAAGGAGGCAAACGGGCAGGAGGCTCTCCTGATGGGAAGTGATCACCTCCGCTTATGGACATCTGCAAGCCAGGCTTGCAGATGCGTTGCCGGCCTTTCAGGAAAGGGAGGGATGGAGGAGGGAGGGAAGTGGGAGGGGGGAACGAAGGCGGAGGATGAAGGGAAGAGGGAGGGGGGAAGGAGAGTGGGCCTCCCGGACTCTCACTCACCGGACGAAACGCGACAGCATAGCTGCCACTTCACGCCGGTCTTCTGTGAGAGAGTGGTACTAAAGATACATACATATTATAAATATAAACACCTATGACTGGAGTACAAACATCCAACAACACACACAACACAACAAGTTTAACAAACGAATGCCTCCAGCGGGACTCGAACCCGCGACCGCTAACGCAAAGTAAGGTCACTACAAACTGCGCCAAACGTGTCGTCATTTAAACTACGTTTTATTATTAAAACTTCATCATTCATATATTCTATGTTATAAGTGAGTAAACAAAGCTTGACGTGAAATATGTAATATCATTTATCCCATTCGATGTTTCGCCGTGTCTGTTTGGCGGCCTAATTTGTTTAGTGCCCGCCATTTTCTTGCCTTGGAGCGGTAGATGATCAATTATAGAGGTTTTCATATGCAAATTCCAGTTGATGTATCTTCATATTTTGTTGAACATATTATATTATTTATTTGATGTATCGTTATTGACATTCACGTACAAAGAACGTATATAGTATGTTGATATATTGTTAATGATTAATAAATTCAAGAAGAACTGTTAGTTAGAGTAACTGTAAAGTTTCTCGCCAGCTCTTTTCTGCAGAACTTCTAAGTTGGTGGTAAAGAAATGTATCATTTTTACATCAAATTAAATATAACTAATAACCCAATTATATCAGTTATAGAGGTAAAATATTTGAATAAACTCTTGGACCACAATATAAATTAAAAAATAACTATTAAAATTGGCTTTTGTTAGCTTCAGGACATCTGTTTTTTAACACATTAAAATACACTTGCATAGTTTAAGTTTAGTTTTTTAAATTGTTGCTATTATGTAAAATTAAATTGAAAAAAAAAACTTTAAGCTATACATACGTAAATTAAATTTTACCTCCCATAAACCCAGCACATGAACTCAGTTAAAGATTTAAACAAAACATTAGTATTAAAATCTCCGATTCAAAAAACAAATTACCTATCAAAAAACGCAACCAAACTACTGACATGAAATATGTATTATCATTTATCCTCGTACGAAGACTTCCCTCATTGTCTTGCTTGTTGGCGGTGGGGCGATCAATTATAGAGGTTTTCATATGCAAATACCATGGGAGCTATTTTAATTACGTGTTTGATTACGTTATATATTGATTAGCTTCATTATGTGCGGGGTTGATAGATGCTGTATTATTAAAGGTTGATTACTGAAAGTTTGGGATGGTGGATAAATTTTAAATTAACCTCAGCTAACAACGGTGGATAGAAGAAATTAGAAAACTTCATTTTCTTTTACTGCTTTCTATATATTTTAAATAATAAAATGTAATAATAAAGACATAGTGAGTTATGACTTGTTATCATAATGTACGAGAGAATTCATTATTTATATACTTTTGAGGAAAAACTTTTCGTTAAAAGTTCGATTTAAGTCGATTTTAAAGGCTACAGGGTTTCGACGAACTTTTAAATAACAGGGATTGAATGTATGTATGTATACAGGCCTGGTAAAGTAGTTTTTTTCAACAAGCAATGAGTGCAGGGAAACTATCAATTAGAGTCAGTTTTTGTAAGAAAATTCTTTAACAAGGTGATATCGGTTTTGAGAACGAATAGTTAGTGTAAATTGTACGTTAAGGTGTCATTTGAAACTCTTTAAATTTATAGTAAATCTCATATTTTATACATAGAATAGATCGTTAATATACGTCTTTTGCTATACAAAAAATGCACAATACGTAAATTCAAACATTTCATGGTCACTCATTGGGCTTAGCAAATCGAACGAACTTCAAAGTTTATTTAGCTAAATTACATTTATAAGTGATTTTTTTCAAAAACTTGCCATATATTTTTGTTCGTTCACATTTTAATAGTCCGATTAAAAAGAGCGAAAACCAAAAGCAATATTAGATTAATCGTTTTATAAAATACTAAGGTGATGGCGACGACAAATTTCTCAATTAGCATGTTCAAAGCTACCGCTGTTTCAAGATAAAGTTATTAGTTCTCCCAATATCGGATGAATGGCTAACGAGTTTGAAAATCGACGGTTCAACCCTTCTGTGACAACTTGGGCGGAACGAATCGTTGAATTTTTGATCTCAGCCGGGACGGGGTGTCGGGGACATTATTAACACTTAATATTTAGTGGCAGAGGGCGTCGATGTTGTCTGTGCGATTTCCTTTTGTGGGCTTCGTATTGGAGTTCAATTTTTAAGAACATACATACACATGACATACGTTATATTATTATCATTTAGCTAGCATTTGTTTACACAAAGACTTATTTCATTGAACAATTTTAAGCAATGCAAGGAGCTTAGTAGTTAATGTCACACTATAAAACCTAAGTTTACATGGTCGATTCCAAAGGACTAATACTAGATGTAGAATAGATAAGTACATTTTTTTATTTAGAGAACTATAAAATTCCATGTAAAACTAAAATTATATAGAAATATACTACGAAATTAAATAGTGCCTTTGAGTCTTTGAGTCGCCTTTAGTTTCGCATAGCTTCGTTTAGACACATTACGTTCGTTTAGTTATATTACATCAAGCGTTTCACTTATCAAATTTTAACCAAAACTGTTTAGCTCTAACAGGAATTAACACACATACACACAAATCCCACATTAGAAGTACGTTTACTGCATAATAGGTACATAACAGTCGTTTATGTAACCTACAAATGATAAATAAAAACCTAAAGAATAATAATTTTGTACGATTACATATCATATAAATAGATCCCTCAATAGACGAGCACCCCGCACGAGTCTTCGAGAGAGAGAAGTAATTAATATTTTAATTGGGTATTTTGCGGTGTCACTTAGCTGATAGCGCTCAATAAATTCCGTGACTAATAATACCTTTGATAGGCGTTTGATGTCGCTCTTAATTTCTTATTTACGCTAACTTTTGACTTGGTAGTCGATTATTACTTATATTGATAATGTAATTTACAAAACGACGACGCGTTTGGCTCAGTTTGTGACCCTACTTGCTGTGCAAGCGATCGCGGGTTCGAGTCCCGCTAGGGACATTCATGATGTGATGAGTTCAAATGTTTGTACTCCAGTCATGGGTACCTATTTAATGTTTATATTTATAACATGCATTTAAAGTTATATATTTATATTGTGTAAACTATCTGGTCTGGTTGGATAAATATAAAGATGAGAGAAAAATAACGAATAACACGACATGTACATAAAAATATCAAAAGAAGTTTATTTTTATATCTTTTAAATAAAATTCGATTTTGAACATTAAGAACAACGAATCCCAGTACTAAAATCTAACAATTAAATAATCCAGGTGAAAAACATCGGTATAATCAAACGACAAAAACGCTTTGACGCACTTGTCGAGTCTAATGAGGCACCTGAAAGGCAACCGCAACACTTACCGGAGTTTACGATCGCGATCTGCGTTAAACGCGCGTTAAAAATGGGGTAGGGGCAACGATAGATCGGTAGAGTAGAGGTGCCGTTTGATGCGTTAAAATTAAATTGTTATTTCTGTAATAACAATTTATTTTTCTTATATATAATATCTAACAAAAATATTGATATATTCGACCATATAAATTTTAACCTAGATAAGTATTATTAGGTTATATTATACTACATAGTTATGAAATGCGACTCTACTTGACTAAATCTCTGAAGGAAGAAAATACAACACTTTCGACCTATCCATAAGTTCCTATTACAAAAAAAAATACAAAGCTGCCATGACATAAGCCATTCCACAACCATAAAAAAATAATTTTAAAATAAAAAATATAATATAATGTTTACCGCCTAAAGTTAACTGTATTTGTAATACTGATGTTCATACTCTGTGGCGCCGTCGATCGCGTGCGAGTCACTTTGTGCTATGCTGAGAGCGAGCAGTAATTGGTATCTTTGATTACGATTTCAATGTATTTGCGAGAGCATTCAAATGAATTTTTTAATTGCGTCGCAATCGTAGTATGTCATGGATATTGTACGGTACTTGATACTTTTAGACTTAGGTTGGCTGATTTTTATCATTACATAGATTTTAAGTATCAAATCAACTGAAAAGAAATCATACGATGAAAAAATGACAATTGCTTGTAATATTTTAACCATTGATGATGATGATGATGATGATGATATTTAGTGCGAGAGAAGCCACGGGTTCCATTTGTATATAAAAACTCGATAAATTACAACATAAAATAGATGGAGTTTAATTTTTGAGTTTACGCAAACAAGCAGACAGACGCGGCAAAGGACTTTGTTTTATAATATGTAGTGAGTAACTTGACAAAAGTTATGTTTTATGATGGTTGATGATTCTGATAAGTTACGTAACGAGTTACACAAATATTTATAGTCTATGCTTATAACGATTTCAGTTCCTGGACCACCAATATTTTCATTTGTGAATCATTTTCAACATGTCTTACACTCTATTACCACTTGTCTTACAGTGAAAGAGAAAATATGAGGAAACTTGCATGTCTAATTATACCTAGCAAGTTTTCAATAGATATTTGGCCAGCGTGGCCGGCAATAATCTGATCTCCTTAATATTGAAGTGTGGACAATGCCCAGCAGTGGGTTTTCAAAAAGCAAATAAATTAATCGATTCGAGATTACTCGTAAATTTCCTATGGTTAAACTTACAATTAAATCCTATATTAATTGATAGAATAATAATGCCTATTGGGGAAATTTTCTTTCAAAGAAAGGAAGAAGGATTTAGCCAAGAAGTTGATTATAGAGCAGCGGTATGATTATAAACAAGACTTATATGTTGTTTTAGTAAAAAAAATCTTAAGAAATTAAACAAACTTTGACTTCCAAGTACAAAACATAAGTATATTATAAATCATTAGTCACATTATTTTATTATCTGAAGTAAGATACCGTACAGTGGAGATCATATTGAGCATTATTAAAGCATCCATACAATCTAATCATGTTCCATCGGTCCCCAGACAGCGTTATATTCAATAAATCATCGCATCTCAAACTATTATTCCTTCATATATCTAGTATACTTATGTATGTATGTTACTACAATGTGTATATTGAACATATTAATTCTAAGTTCAATAAAAACAGTTAAAAAATTATGTAATAATTATTACATTACAACAATTATAATTATTAAGGGATGTTTTTTTCTTGTAATTTATTATTAAGATAACTTTTAATGTCAATAAAAATATAAACGTATTGAGTACATCATAAATCATATATTTAAATCGGTCAAAAACCATTTAAAAGAAATATTATATTGTGAGAACAGACACACAATGTCTAAGAAAATTCTATATAGTGATTTTTAATTTTTTATCATAGAATCTTTAGAAATATCCTAGTTTAGCCTTGTTTTCTTGTACAGGACGTTTTATTTATAGAGCCGTATGTTACATACAGGCCTACCGTCACTCCTGAGTCCAGACCGCAAATCATCCTTTGGGGAATTTATGCTGGGTGTTTTCATCTAAGAAACGGCATCCCACATATTAACAAGAACAACGGTTATAGGAGTTATGGTAATGATGTTTGATATTTGTATACATATAAACTGATATACTTAGTTATTTATGTAATTTTAAATAATAAGAAGGTTCAATTTTATAACTTGTTATATTCTTTAATTATTTCCATTTATTAAAATCTTTTAAAATCAAAACATAAGATATTGTGTGGTACTTCATTGGGACTTATCTAAATATGTTGATGTTGCCAAATTATTTTAAGTATTTTGGTGGGTAAATATTATTTGTAACAACTATCTAAAACTTTAGTGCCTTCCGTGACTCTATTTGCTGAAGCAATGGCATGCTCTGCAGCATTCAAATCATCGAGATACAAAACATAAAATAGAACATAAGATAACTGAAGTAACTTTTAATTCTGATCTCTACCGTATAAATAAAAAGAGAATAGGATAGAGATTATAAATGAAACTATCTTTTCAGATTTTGTCACGGATTTATTTTGATATTTGCTTCTCCACGTTAGTCTCTTGCGTGACCATGATTGCTGTAAAGCATTTGAAACGCCAAGAACTAAAAACCAAAATAAATTCGCGACAAAATCCGAAATCTTTCATAATGTGAAATATTCGCGTAAACCTAAAAAAGTATTAGGAGAGATATTGTTAAATTCCAGATTTTATGACTTACTTATGACTCTAGTTTGTAAAGGACTTTTGAGTAACAATTATTATTCAATTTCTCGAAGCATGTGTACGAAACATCGAAAATCTTAGCCGTTACCGCGTGTCCGCGTCGATATTTATTTAAACAATCACCCCTTCCCCAAACAGAGACAGTGCTGGGATACATTAGTGGGCGGAGGGAGATTTTATTGCCACCACGCCTTAAAATATTGTCTGATTCATTAGAGGATATTTCACATTTAAGTTTCGTGTGTGCTCTTAGCTTCCTTAGAATATTTTAACCGGCGAACTCGGCAGCAAATTTCCAAGGTGATCATTTCGGGGGGAGGGCGCCGTTAACGACACTGTTGTTACAATTTTCTAAAAGGATACCGTTACCTTCGCGTAATAAGACGCTAAGATTCCCTTATACCCTTAATTATGGGGGCAAGTGGGGGGTATAATGACACATGTATGTAAATATTCGTTGTAACGACGCGAGGTGGCGACGTGTGCACGCTTTAATGGGCGCTCGGTTGTTTTCTTTGATTAAAGAATTTTATTACGGTATATAATTCACGATTAGACATTAAAGGGTTGAGAACTGCGTCTGCAGATAAAGCGGCAGTGTAATGACGGGTGCGTGATTCAGAATCATAATTGTTATTGCCTGGAGTGTTGGTTAAAAATTAATGGCCATCAAATTGGAAAGCTTCGGAGTGTCTCCAGGGCTTGTTTTTGATTAGTCAACATCCTGCATTACTCTTTGATTGGTGATAGAAAGGCGAAATAAATTAGATGTTTATTTCGTTTATATTTTAATAATTCCTTTGTCCCATCATAATTATTGATTGTTATAATTTTTGCAGTGCTATTTTTATCATAATAGCAGTTCCTTCTGAAGTCTCATGTTGGGTAAAGGTCTGTCTTCAATGCAACGAGAATCAGACAATAGTCTACCATTAGCCAAATGCGGATAGCGGATTACACAAGTTTTTCGATCGTACACTAGTCCAAATACCGTACAAACAAGTGACCAAAATGTCGCAGTAAATTCAGTTTCGAACCCACTTCAGATAGATTTCAAAGCAATCTAATTATCAATGTGCTACAACAACCACGGTTTTTATTTTACATTACCAAATTATCTACATCTCATGTAACATTTACATTGCTTCAAGGCAAGAGGAAAAAATTTTGCCGTACATTTCACTCATTTTTTCAATCTCAATTACGTAGGAGACATTATTTCCTTGAATGATCATTAAAAATGAATGTCAAATTTTCAATTTTCTGACACAAAACAGCCTCATTAAACTGATGAAATGGAGGAATGTCTACTTAAGCCGCTACGCCATACATGGGTCAAAAGGAAGGTTCATTGTAAATATAAATATTTTCTATGAATAATTTTAAAATGAAAACTACTTTAAAAGTGTATACATACTTTTTCTATTTGTTATATTTCTGTAACTGATCAAGAGTTGCTTAAATGTGTTAATTGTGAATGAATAAGACATGCAGATTTCCTCACGATGTTTTCCTTCACCGTAAGACAAGAGGTAATCATGATAGAAATGATTCGCACTTATAATATCAGAGGTGCGAGACCCGGATTTGAACCCGCATTCTTACTTTTCTAGGTATACGGATTTAAAAATTCAAAAATTCTTTCTCAGCTCCCCGCTTCTTTATATGAGGTCTTATGCAAATATCATTATATTTTTTATGCATTGATTTCGCTTAAGACATTTCCAGTAAATATTTTAATAAATTAAAACATGTATATTATACGTATATATCTTAAAATTACCAAATAACAAATTAACGCCGTTCATACATCACTAATTACTATCATCCATATCGCAGTCACGCCTACAAAAAACGTCAAACGACGATATTAATTGACGTCGTAATTTGTTCTAATGAAATTGCTTCGATAGCATGCTTGGGATATCAGTTGGCTTTTTAACGACTTTATTTAGATCATTTATCTACCTAATATTATAAAGAGGTAAGTTTATTAGTTTGTATGTGGGAAGTAAACTTTACTGGTTCTGAAAACTCTTTTAGTACTATCTATTTTTTATTTCTATATGAGTCTATCATTAAATAGTTTTTTGAAAAATCTTATTTTTGTAGTCATTATTATCCAAGGTCGAATCTAAGTGATCGCATCACGAGGAAACTACTGGATTGATTTTGATAAAATTAAGTATTTATAATAATAGCTGATTATCCGAGTCAATAGTTTGAAATCTTTTTATCAGTAGAAGAGTCAAATTATAATCATGTATGATTTTCTCCAATTTGTAATAATGATTATTGTGCGTATGAATTAATATATAGCATTGGAAAGTTCAATTGATATTAGGTAGATCGAAAATAGTTCGATTTGATTTTGACATAACTATCTGTTTTTGTAGCATTGAGCTACAGATATCGTAGCCATGTTCTACGAAAGTCTACGTTACAGTCATTTTATAAATCTATAAGTTTTTCTTTACAAAACTTCAATTCATATCTTTTTAGTAACACGCCATATACTTACGTATGTTTGCTTACATTTAAACTATACTTAAACTGTATGAGTTACTAGAATATATCAATTGCGTGTTGTAAGCATAATAACTATTAAATTTTAAAAAATATGTCGTTCCACTGGTTTCAGAGGTAGTAATTTGCATACTTTATTTGTTTAACACAAGCGCTTATAGCGACCATTAGCTTGATAGATCGTTACGATTCCCACCGGACGTAATTTGGGAGCATCATAGTTTTTAGTTATAATTGATTAAAATGCACTTTCAATTATTTCAAAATGAAAATTTTTATAGGACTACTTTTTGGTGTATGTTTTAAATGAAACTATCTTTTCGGATTTTGTCGCGGATGGTATCATGTGTTTTGTATCTTTAAAATACCAGGTCTAGGGACCTGATATTTCAATTTTTATAGAATGCTTATTCGATACATGTAGCTACCACTAAATCATTATTAGACTACACAGAAGATTTCATTATTACTTAGTATTTTTTTTTATTTTCTGCTTTTAAAATAATTATTGGAACAATAAATAGCGTATCATAAAAACCAATTACCTTTACTGTTATAGCATGTTATCTAACATCAAGGCACTGTCGTCGTGACGCTATACGATTATTTAAAAATATTCCCGCTACGCAACCCCGTGGGAATATTGGTTTTAATGTGGGAGGGAAGCGCCGTGAAGTTGTTGAACTAGATGAGACAGTATGAAAGTTTTGTATTTTAGTACATACACTAGCTTTTGCCCGAAGCTTCACTTGTATATTTTAATTACGTATATTATGAATATAATATTACCTACTCGTACGGATCTTAGTTTCTATCTCAGTAACTTCGTCAATTATATGTATGTTTTAGTACAATTGTTGACTTACTCGAAAAGATAATCAAGTTCAAACAAACAAATAAAAAAACAACATATTATCTTGATAACAATAGTATAGTGATCTTATTATTGAAAACTTAAGATAAGTGATGGGTTAATATTTTATTATTAAACTAAGTAATCGTCCACTGTGTATTTGGTTTGATACCTTATAACAGATTGATTTTATTTTAGACATAGTTCTACTATCTGTTGCAAAGTCTTTTTACTATAGAAATAGATATTTTATTATGTAAATATACATAATTTGTTAAGTATTTTAGCATTAATGATTACGATAAAAACCAAAATCAACTTTTACTAAAATGTCATATCTAGTAACTAAGAGAATGTCATGGTAATAATAGCCAATGGAACCCACGCCCCTTGTGACCAGCGGTCACTAATCAAATATGTTTTTTGGTATCACCCAGTTGACAGTCTACTGAATAGATATTGTTTCTCAAACTTTAGAAATATGTAGAAGATAAGATGACTCGATTTTCTTATAAATTTTGAAATAAGTGTAATAAATCTAAAGTATTTTTTACATTGTTACATTATTTAAAAAGCTTTTTGTTAAAAATTAGCATATAACCTAGGTTTGAATCCCGGATGGAGTATTTTTAGGGATTGAACTAGGATGCTAGAGTACTCTCATTACATGCATTACATACACATTTCTTTCTGAACAAAAGAAACTGTATAGTTAAGAAAGATTACTTACATATTATAATATAAAAAAAAGCGTTTGGTCATATTCACAACCAAAAGAAGCGAAAAATTATAAGCGATATATTGTGTCAAACATATTTGGATTATAATATATGTTTAACAAATGAAAACTCTGAAATATTGCAAAGTTTGAGAATCGCTGTCCGTACGAGAAACGAATGTTTAATAAGGTAATTGCATTACTTACGGGTGAGATGTTTCGATTGTTTTCTTTTATCAATACTCGAGTTACACTAAGCATGTCTCGCATAAAAGATTAATTTGATAGAACAAAATTGATTAGAACCAATTTTATACATTGACATTCTTAGAAATATTACGCGTCGATATATTAGTAATATATTATTAATAAAATCCATTACTAACTGGCTTTTAGTATTTAAATACATAAATTATTTTTATTGTATATAGAAGTAATTGTACAAATCCTAATATATAAAATTTTCGTGATACGATATTGCTCCACGATAAATTCCGGAACCACTAATCAGATTTTAATTTACTTTTTTTTAAATGTGTGATTTATTACGAATTTAGAAAATAAAAGATTGTTTCTATTCCGACTATTTCCGCTCTCATTGCAAAATTAACGAGTTTCATGTCCTAAGAAAAGACCTAAACGCCTACCGTAAACTACAAATCCCACCCCTAAGTTAAGAAAACAAATATAGCTTATATATAATAAGCGTGCTAAAGCAACGAGCAGCCGAATTTGCTAGTAGACTATATCATTCTATATCAATAAACCCTTATTTCTTAAAAAATTAAAAAAAAACATCAAACATTACAAAATCCCGGAACCCGCGGAAAAAAGTGGGGGTAGTTAATTAAAAATTACAATAGAACATTATCCAAGACGCACACGAGGGCACAAACGGGGGGACTGGACTTTAGTCTATAATCATTTATCTCGACGAGTTTAATAAAAGGCGGATTATTTATGGTGGCGTGGCGGACGGCGACGCTAATGTCGCATGATTTAATCCCATTACATTGGGAACAGTGCCAGGATGGTATCGAGAAGTCTATGGATCTTGGAAATCGTATACTTGATTGTGCTAATTTTTACAGTATTACATTCAAGTTTTCATTGAATTATTGTATTTACATTGAATTAAGGTATAAAAAAACTTACATTACTCAGAGGTAAGATATTTACAACCTTACGTAAATCCGAATAACCAGCTATCTGTCCAGCAGTTTCTTCTTTTGTTTCCATAATAATGAATATTTTAATAAGCTTAGTTTTAAAATTAATGTACAGACGTGAAAATTTGACATTTCACTTTGAATTTTATTATATGTACAGATAATAAACCAATCCAATTAAAGCTATTAAATTAAAGCTGTCCAACGAAATGCTATTTACATAAATAATATCAATTATTGTTATACGCCTTTTTCTCTAACTAATATTATTTTCATTTCCGCACACTTTATTGTGCAATAACAGTCAATAGATATGAGTAATAATCCTCCGGGTTTATTCTGAGAGAGTCACAGCTGTATGTATTGTGCGATACATCCGTAACTACAATGATCTTAAGACGGGCATTAGAAACGATGACCCTAGCAATAAGAAAACCGAACACAATTGAACTGGATACTCTTAAAACCCCCATTATATCAGTAGATTAAAGGCTACTTTACTCGATATTCTCTAAAATATTGCCTCATAAATAGAGGGCAGAGACGTGATCAAGTCGTGGGAGAACGTGTAATCCCGTTAAAAATTGCCAAACACAAAACAAACGTACAATGGATGGTTATACATCAAGTGGCTTAAAAGGAAAAAAACGCGATGGGAAGGTTATGCGGAGGCGATGACGTCGAAGACGAATTCTCGCGACAGATACGAATGAAATCGTATGGCGGTAATAGCGCGGTCAGGCTAAATGACCGGCATCCGGACGTAGACAAAGGCGAATCCGCCGTAATAAAGCAGGATTGATGAAAAAGCGCTAAGCCACGCCGATATAGCGACGGGAAATATGGGATAGGAGGGAGCGATTTATTATATTATATGATGAAGTTAATATGATGGCTGATTTTTGATATGTAAGTAATACCTATGGAGTACTTTAGAATTCGTTTTAAAATAAGAGTAGTTTGTGAAATAACTTGAGAAATAATAATTCAAATACTACAAATATTCATATAAAATGTGACACTTTTACCCATAATTTAACAATTTAGTTTTTAAATCAGAAAGATGGTAATAATTATTTAAAAATTGCAGCTGTTCAGTACAGATCAGCTGTTATCTTGCACCAATCCCCAAGATGTCTTCCAAGCGGCTTTAATACAAAGCTATTGCTATTACTGAGATCGCAACGAGCCCGCCATCGAACGGCTTTACCGGACTCACTTTACCGGGATTTCGGATATGACGTAAAGCACTCAGTTAACCACCCTCGCCTCCCTGACCGAGTTTTTCTATTTATTAACTTAGGTCCACATTCCGCCTGGATTTATTGAGTCTTATGAGGTATATTGGCTTATTTCTGCCAGATTATTAATTTTGCGGGCGTCTGTTGTATTAAAACACTTCGTTCGTACTTCGTTCGGTTGCATATAAAGTAGTATATATTTTTAAATGTTAAATTCCTTCACATTTCATTTCGAGAAAAATCAACTGAGATTTGTAAATATTCATCCTTATGGAAATCTTAGCTAGATCTAGGCTATGGTGTATAAGCTAATCTAGACTTAGAAGCCATGGGTTGTTAGGCACTTGTGCTGTAAAGAAACGAGTAAGCAAATGAGCAGTTCTTACTTGAATAAGTTATATGTTCTGTATAAGCGCACCCGTATATTTCGACATTAGCATGTACTGATCTTTATTATACTCTTATTCTGTATCATAATTTAGTCAAATATTATTTGAATTAAGTATTTAATCGATATGGAGTCTCTCTTGTGACCATGACTGTGATAAGTGTATAAGCATTCAAAACTATTAGGAGTCAAAAATAAGAATATATTCGCGACAAAATAAAAAATATATATGAAATGTCAAATTTTCACGTCCACCCATGAAATTAAATAATTACAATTTGACAGTTTTACTTTAAACAAAATTGCACGTTACATAAAACAAAACAATTCAGAGAGGGACGAAGAAGCAGGCAATTCCCGACGAAATATTAGCATAAAATCTGTAGGCACACATCGGTCATTCGCAAGTTACTCATTTATTAACTACACAAAAACCAGCCTGTACAATATTTACCGGTGAACCGAAACGTTTCTTGCCGTTTCCTTTGTTGAATGTGAAATAGAACATAACGCCCGGAGGGACACCTGCCAACCATGAGGTCACATAACATATATTAATAACACGTTAATTTATTAACAAGTACTGTTTATCCAGGGATTAACTGAGAATAGTTTTAGTTGAACAACAAAGGGCCGAAAGGGTTCAAAGCGAATTTCTTGTCGACATATTTACCTTAGGTGGAGGTGATAGTAATTTTACGCGAGAAAGGCCAGAGTTTTGCTTATGGACAAACAATGTTCTCGGTTAGGTATGGTGATGGAGTGACCCTCGTGTTAAAGGAATAGTGACAAGCTGTTATACACTTAAATTAGTATGAGATAAAGACTGATAATGAGTAGACGAAATTATGAAAAGGTTTGATTTGGATGGCATAAATATTATATAGAAATTGTTCCGTGGTAGTATTTGTGACAATGTATAACTAATCAATTATATTATAAATAGTGTCTGACCCTCGCCCTGTACTTCTTCGTTCCACACGTAAGTTTATGCAGTTAGTACAGATTTCTCAGAGATGTGAGATTTATCCGTAGTAAAAAGTATACATAGACAAAAATGTTGAAACTATAAATTCCGTCTCTGTATTGATAATAATGAATATTTCAATAATATTTTCCAAAAAATAACTCATGTACAGACACGACTCAAAATTGTATTATATATCATGTATAGATAAAAAACTATATTGTTTAAACTATTTACTTAAAACTAAAATCTAAGCCCTTTCAAATATTAGTGTACCATACATTCAATAGCCAACCTACAACTAAACAAACAACACGTGTAAATAAAGAAAGGTACCAAGGAATAGTAATTAACTATGCAATATGCACATACTGTACACGTAGAAAGACGAATATAAAATAAGCATCAAATTCGCATTTCTAACGAAACGCAAACAGTCGGAGATCACACAAAAGACGGTCCGAAACCGAAGTAATACATGATTAATGAGCTACCGACCACATCTATTGTTGAACTATTTAACAACCAGGATCGTGTACTGTGGGCGACTAAGCCTATGGGGATAAGTAGATGAATATTGAAAGAATTCGAAGCAAAAACCTCTTAAGTTAATTTCAAAATACATTATTTTAAATAGTAATAATAACAAATATCGCTTTTTATTAATATTAAACAGTTCAAGAAATAGGGTAATATATACTTTTAACATATTGGTTCTAGCCATATTGGTGTTTCCCATCTCTTTTGACGTCTCCAAGATAAAAATAAAATTTATTGTATTGAATTTTTAATATAACTAGCTATGTCGCCCATTGTAACAAATTAAACTTCTACAATTGTATAGAAAGTAATGTTAAGTGAACTCTTTGTTGTAGCCGCACTGGTCGAGAAGTGCAAATAAAACTATTGTTTCAACGGCTACTGGAGGTAATTAATGTGAATTATAAACGCATCGGAGGCCAAATACGAAAATACTCGGCTTGTACCTGAACACATTCGTAAGTAAAGAAAATTTAAATATCTTTACGTATAAATAGGTAAAGGCAATACAGTTCAGAGCTTCTTAGTGCCTCGTGGACGAGTAATGTTATTAAAAAATGGGAACAGTTTTTTCTATTCAAAGGTGTATAATGATTACAATCGAACTTTTAACACAAGGCAAATACTAATAAGTTAATTGTAAAATAATCGATATATGACACGAAGATATACCGATGACATTATTTTGTGATTATCGATATCAAGTGCTGAGGTGATTTATAATTAGAATATATTTAGAGTGATCCATCCTCTATTCGCCGAGGTGTTCGGTGACACACAAACGCTCAAATTACTAACTGCTGCTTACTTTTTACGTTAAGTCTTAAGGCACAAGCTATATAATAATTATCCAGTATCAAAAGTTACAAAGAAATCTTTCCTATTATGCATACAGTTTGCAATAGGATAAATTTTTGTATCGATAGGTACTAACGCTACGTATAAACACATTTAATGTATAATGAAATGTGTATGTCTGTACGTAGCTTAAGTACATACACCATTTAAAAGAAAAAACGATAAAATTAATTATATTATAAAAAGGTTTAATTAACTTACGTTCAAGTCACATATACTGCAAAACTTTGAAGAAAACTCCTTTGCGATTCTAGCTTCGAAAATTTTCGACTTCCGTCATAAAAAACAAAAAGAATCAGATTTCCGAGTGGGAACCCTCCAGTTTCCTGTGAAGTGGCGTTATAATTATCCTTTAATGATTCGTTCGGAGCCTCCATCGGTGTGGCCCTGGTATTAATATTCCATGCATTGAGTGTACGTTCACACTTGGCTTTACTCACGGATGTCACTTCTTTCGATCAGGTGGAAATATGGGTATATTATCGTAGTATCAAAAATTTATAACATATCGTATTTATATAAATAATCTATGTTTTAAATGTTATAATGAAATAAACATAAATAGTTCATAATTTATTGATTGGCTCTGAAAATATTTGTTCTAAATTCACAGCTTATGGATGTAATACAATATCAGTCTAATAAATATATAATAAATATCCAAAATATTAGATTTTGTTCAAGTTAGTACAGGAATTTTTAGTGATCTTATTTTCTAACGATTTCTCGACGGGCGTGCCAAGTCTGTACACAACAAACGGAAGTGCGCTTTCGAGTCGATTGTTTCACGAGATTTTAATAACGGTGCAACGCAAAGAACAAGTCGACAGCCCATTGTTGACTTCAAGATGCCATGGTGGGTTTCACTCCGAATAATTCCAATTTGATTTTATCAAGATTCAGAGCCTTAGGCGACAGCCGCTGCAAGCCTTCGTTATGACTATTCGAGATGCTGCGAGTCTTAATTGTGATTCATTAATCATTGCATCTTAGATTTTTTAGATAATCTTGTCTACCATTATACAAAATTTTGACGTATAAGTTTAATAACATTCTTGCGAGATATTTTCACTAAAGATCTTATAATAGATTCAACAAGTACGTTGAAACTATTGAAAGTTATCAAATTCCTTAACTATTAAAATTCCTGCCATTAATGGGATCCCTTAACCTTTAGGATCATTTGGCCCTTTGTCCTCCAAACTGAGTCTTGGTTTAGAGCCAATAAATAACGTCATTACCTGTTCGAGGGACACCGTAAAGCATCTTAAGGAACAATAAGCAAATGTGGGATGCTATTAAATCTATATAAACTGAGCCATATATTGGCCTCTTTATTATACGTGGTTAGACTTTATTAAATTATTTTAGAGAGTATTCAATACACTGGCTAAAAATAATACAATAAAGTTAGATTTACATTTTTTGTGAATCTAACGTAAGTTTGATACGAACTAGAGTATACAACGAGCATAAAAAGCAAATTCTTGAAACACGGGCAAAATCGTTGACATGGGTGCCACGCAAACATTGCTACGTATATCGAAGAGCAAGAAAACAATGACGATATCTCCCAATGAAACATATTTTTTTCTTCACAGGCAGCGGGGGCAATTATTCACATCTCGGACACAACAGCGCAGACGTCCTCGACTCACAATGGCTACCACTCGAGGTCTTGCTGTAACGAATCCACTACTACCTACTATCAACCAGTCCCTTTCGCGAAACTGGAACGAGATTGTTTGTGCGACACCCCTACCAGTTAATGATGTATGGGTGGGGGGGCGTTCATTAAATGCTGTTTGTCGACGCCCTTTTTTTAAATTTCAGCCTCTTTTCTTGGAATATATTTTCTGTGAATGCTGTTGATTAGTATACGAAGTACTACACCCCAAAGGGCATGTTGCTGGAGGTAAATCTAATTATGTATCGTCTTGCTTATCAGACAAGTAGCGTCCCTGATTTTTTACGCTAATGACTTGAATTACTTTCATTCAATACCTGTAATGTTATATTTTCAACCTTTCCGTCCAAAAAGAAATGTATAAATAATTTTGATTGACCTTTAAAAGTCTTAAATTGTAAGCATACTTTTTACAAAGGATAAGGGTGACAACTACGACAACACTACATGGCTCTTATAGCCGGTGTCCTATACAATTCGCCATTCTCAATTGTTCGCCCCGACCCATGTCCTGATCATTATTTAAAATATAGATGAGTGTTTTCTTTTCGATAATCGAGACCGTGATTGAGGGTTGAATACAATAGAGCCTTCTTTTGAAAGCGTAGCCAGCTTGGGGCTCGAAGGACCAGTCTCGCTTATTTGTATTAATAAATTGAAGGTACACTGTCCACGCTATCGAGGTCTCCGTCGTGTCGCTCCACGTTCCCTCTACGGTTACATTTTTAAAAGCGGTGGGCGGAATGGGGGATCAATTAAGCTGGTCTTTGTGAACATTCTATCGGCGCGCAATGAAAAGAGTTGTGATTTTCTTTGATATGCGGAGACGCGGTTTGCCGAGTGAGAAATCAAAGGGCGCCATCGTGATGCATGACGTGTTTTATTAAGATTTAATGCCGCCAACGACACTCGGAGGCGGGAAAAGAACGAGTCTCAAGTATTCGATGTACGTATTACATGACGCCATTTTGTTTTCGTACGTACAAGTGCGAGACATTAAATTAGAGTGTTAAATCTTTAATGAGCATTGCGAATTTATTTTATATTTATATAATTGTGATAATTGCTTTACAATTCATTGATTTGAATACGAGTTCATGTTCTTTTGGTTGGCAAATCAAAAGAACAGATTAAATTGCTTAGCCTTAAGGACCTTAGTATCAATAAGTATCCAATTCGAATTCTATTCAGTATTACTCCTAAGACTGTATAATGCCTTTCTCAATCACGGTCCAGGTTTTGTGAAAACGTTACTAGCACTATCTGCGATCATCGGCTTAACATGTTCAGTTAATGAACACCCGTGGGCTTACATATTCGCTAGCCGTACGGGCTATAGCTAGGGGTGAGGGTGGTTCCCATCCCATCTTAGCTTTAAGCTGGTTCACACTCGCCGTCTAGATTTATGCATCGAAATAAATTGCTTGAGAAAAATGTTGACGGAGATTATCGGGATAAAAAAATGTAATCAACGTTAAATCGAATTGCTTCAATTTGACGCTATTTTCTGGAGACGGAAATATTAAAGTGGCTTAAACCGAATGGCTAATTATGAGTTAATTTAAAAAATGTTGTTAACCAAACATTAGTATTAAATTTGTATTAAAATAGTATATTTCTAAAAAAATATTAAAGAAACAGAATTTATGAAGATCAAAACTTTTAATTCTAGGTAAGTCTCATTAAGAGCATGATATTTAGTTTTAAAATATCTTGACTTCAAGAAGCAAAGCACTAAAGATTACATAGTAATCTGTAATATTCACTTAATCTCCTTTAGTAGTTAAGAGCATGTACTCAGGACTTTAACGAAACCTGTTAAGTACCCATGCTTGCTAAGTAATTTATCCATCTATCGAATACCCTGGGCACCTACTAATAACTTATGACGTCAGCAATGTGTAGTTAATACGGGCAGTTCCTTACAACTTGGGGTAATATATTGTCTGGGAGAAAATTGTTTATCTTTGCGAGATATTAAGCGATTGTTACACTTAATGATGATTCTCTTGTTAGTCTCTCAATGTGTATATGGCACATATAGATATTATGTATCTGCTTGTATTGATTTAGGTAAAATCCATATATTATAATATGTATAGATTATAATCGAGTTGAATGTTTAAAATTGGAAAATTATTGGAATATTAATATAGATACAGCTGAGGTCAAATCACAAGAAACCCACGGGACAGATTTTGTTGAAACTTTGTACTACTATTTTAAAAAATAAATAAAAATTTTATGACTAAGCTTACAACATTATTGTAAGTGATAAAGTAATTAAATACCTACTTATTTTATACTGTGAAAAAATATGTCGCAAGAAAATTCAGAGTACTGTTTATTACAGATATTTTTAAGTGATCCAAACATATGAAGCCAAAAAAGATTATGAAACTTTGATTTCAATTAAGAACTAAATTTTAATTAATATTACAAATTTCATTGGGCAACTACAAATTACTTGTTTAATAAACATTTAGATAACGACTTAAGTTAATACTATCCGACCCATCTAAAATTTAACTTACGAAAACCATTGAAACTATTAATGTATTTGATTAAATCACTAAAGTACACACCTCACACCACAGTATCGAGACATTATTAATTAAAATCCGCAAGGAAGCCGCACCTGTCCCAAGGCGGAGCATTCCGGTTAGACAAAGAAAGGACCGATTCGCCTCGGGCCAGTAAATCCTTATGAGGGTAGTACTTAATCCGGCCACGAAGGACCATGCATCGATACGCTTATATTTGTATTGAGATCACGTGTGGCGAGTTCAAGTTCCAAATCAAATAATATATGGGAGCTTAAGTGAAATATGAACAATCATTTGTTTGGCGTAGCTTACTGATATCAATGGCTTGTATTACGTAATAAATTGTAATAATATAAATCTATAGTGAAATATTGCACATTTTTTAAATAATACGATAGCATATAAACGTTAATTCTGCCATAATTTTAAATTAGTTACATACTTTGAAAAGAACATATCTTGTAATAAAACTAAGTGTTAAAAAATATAAACAATAGAATACCATTAAATAAATTTTCAAAAGCAGCAACTAACTAATACGATTAATGCGTCCAGTTAGGAGAAAGAAAAGTACAATCTAAAAGCTAATAAACTCCTTAGGAACCGAGCTAAACAATGTTTAAGATTTGAACCAATCCATCTCCCGCCCCCAAGGAGCCGAACTACTCACTCCCACCAAACTCGCCAATTCTCGCCACAATAAATAAGCCTACAATCGGAACAAATGGACAACCGGCAAATTAAACCCCACGGTGCTGTGTTTCGATTCCCATATATTAGGCACATCGATCTAACACGTCTTACAAAGGCCTTAACGAAACGTTTCTTAACACGCGATCGTCTTAGTTTACCCAAATTATTTGCGCACGAATTTAAACTTACTAAGTGTAAGCGCTGAGTGCAGAATCGACTAAAATTGTCTATCAAAGAATAGAATGGATTAAAGTTTACACAGAATCGTAAATATTATAACGTTTTGACCATTACAATTTCAGATATGAAAACTTATTATTAGAATGCAACTACTGACGTCGTTTAGATTTTAGATTTATTTTAAGACACAGAATTTTTTTAAAAATAATTCTGCTATTCATATATTAAAAATTTTACCAAATCGAATATGTACATTTTTTTCTGAAAAAACTTAGTTATTATTATAGCTACAGAGGCTTATCTATAGTTTTTAGAATTTTTGATTGTTGCTGTCTGTGATCGCATAACGAGAAAACCACTGGGCAGATTTTGATCAAATTTCGTATACTATAATAGCTGGTTATCCGAGTTAACATATACGATACTTACTCCTGCAGGAAAATATCTCATTTCAAAGATATACTCCTTAGATTAGAGTGATTTGTGAGTTATAAATAAAATAATAAACTGTATCCAGAGTTAAATATTAAGACTATCTCCAATATCACATTATTCCTAAACTTACCATCCTTAATTTTTAATTAATTAATTATAATATTATTAATAAATAATTCTTAATTAATCCATCCTTAAGCAAAATTCCTGCACGTTACAAATCGGTGTGCAAGACAGCCCGCCTTAATGCGGGCCGACCGAAAACAAAACAATTCAATGCTCACCTCCTCGCGTCCGGTTCCTTACAGTAAATTTACATTCCCCACCATCTATCCCAGAAGTCCATCCGGGTTGGCAATAAAACGATCTTAAGGCGCGGAGGAAAACGTCTTAGCTCTTTGTTGGGAGAGGATGGCGATCACTCGTTTCCGCTTTAATGACGTTAAGTTTAGCTCGCATTATTCGAGGATTGTTTGGGCCTGATATAGGACTCGTTTATAAACTTGAAGATACTTTCATCAGGATGTTCGAATTACTTTACTTGTATATACTAGCGACTTACTCTCGCTTCGCTTGGGTGCATATCCGGTTGCCTTTTATATTTTAATCTAGCGACTCACCCTCGCTTCGCTCGGGTTCGTCCCTATTTAAATTTTAACTAAATAAAATTTCTAAAATAAAAGTGGCCTAAGTTGTCCGAGTGAAAATCCCGTCTAAATCAGTTCAGCCGTTTCAGAGATTAGCCGGAACAAACTGACAGACAGGCAAAAATTTAAAAAATTGATTTTTTGACGTTAGTACTATATTTACTTTCATATGCATTTAGTGAAAATCTGTTAATTTTAAATTAAAAACGGACACCTATATGTTAATTAAGTATATGTATAGATGTGCAACTACAGGTCAAAGTCTATGTATATACGAAAAAAAACATTTTTTTTTATTTTTAGTTAAATTTAATTTTGTATAAGAAAAATAGAACAGTTCAATTTCATAAAACTCATCTTAGTTCATCCATCTTAGTTTAGAAATAAAAAAAAAACTATGAAGTCTCTCAAATTAAGAGCGTATATATTTAAATTTATGCAAAGGTAAAATATTAAACGATAACGGCCGTTACTCTTAAAATAATACTGAAATCTGAGTGGGTCTTAGCATATACGCCGAAGGGAACTCTTAGTCCGCATGTTTATAGGCTGATGCTATCTCGTAATTGTGACAATATTTGGTTTAGGCTTTTAAGGAGCCAAGGTAAATTGTGGAGCCATGATGGCATGAAGTTTAGTGGAAATCGGCTATCTGATTAAGGCAATGTGGGGTAAATGACATGACGCTGTTAGAGTATGAAGTAGTACGAGTACATCTTAGGAAGAAAATGTTTAAATTTAAACTTCATTTTTATATTTTTGAATATCATTGAATAATTTTGTGGGTAGGTGTTATGTTATAATTACAATATTTATAAATGTGAGCTACGAGGCTGGTGTTACGGATACCAGATAGTTGATATACTACATAATATATATTATCTTTAAATACATTATATATAGTATAAATATAAACACGACTGACTGAAGTACAAACAATCGTCTTCACCATATGAATGCCATCAGCGAGACTCGAATTCGCAACCGCATTTAACTATAGCGACTTTCGTGACTATGATTGCTGTAAAAATTCGAAATGTCGGATTCTAAAAACTAAAAACATGCGCTAAAAATCCAAAAAGATACTTTATTTAAAATGTCATATATTCACGTCAATCTAAAAAAGTATTATTTGTTTAAGAAGATGAACTTTCATACACACATACATATTATACTATACAAGAAACGATTCATTTAAAATTTTTACTTAATTACTTAGATATGTTTTCTTGAATAGTTAATGAAATCATTAATGTCTCAATTTAAGAGTACCTCATCAAATTAAAGAAAATCCATTTGGAAAGGGATCGTTGAAATGGCAAACGGTGAAAAGTACAAGTCCAGATTAACAATCGGGTCGGGAAGAGGTTATATCGAGGTAAAGGGCACGATTATAAAAGATACAAATAACCTGGAAAAGCCTTCTTAATTTACATACATACCATAATTCGCAAGTGCAGAACCGTCCAGAAGGAACTAAAAACGTAATTATTTTAATAATTTCATTTTTTTTATAATACTTTCTTAGGAATTCGAATATTGGACATTATTATTTTTACATTTATAACAAGAGATTTATAAATGAAACTATCTTTTCGGATTTTGTCGCGGATTTATTTTGATGATTAAATTGAATGATTATAGCCAAATCGACCATTAGATGAAGACAAGAAAAAAAATTACGCTGTGAATAAGTAATGACGGGTTAGTAGAGAAATATGGTAAAATAACTTTTTTTATCTTAAATATCTACTTAATTAATAATAGAAATAAAAATAGAACATTTGAATTGTTGTTATTTAGAGACTTTTTATATTTAGGTACTAAGATGTATAGGCTATAAATATAATCCTGGATAGAGGTATGAAGTTTTGGGGTTTATGGTATGTATATTCTATCCCAGGCATGAGCTTAAAAGTTTACTTTTTGGAACTTCAGATAAAAATAAATGACAAATAATTCATAAGACTATTCCCAAATATTGTAATTATCGGTAAGTTAACCCATTCTTTTGCGTACGCCACGACTTCACTTCATATTGAACTTAGGCCGTTTCTAGCCTCCTTACATCCTCGTCCAAGTACCGGTCACTATAAATCGCCCTATGAGAAGTAGTGATTTAATCGGAAACCTCAGGGTCCCTCAGGAAACCTATTAAATCGTATGGTCAGAGGGTAATTAATTCGGCGGTAACGTTCCAAGTGAGATTAATGGCGGGTTAGAAATTGACCTCTTCCAATGTCCATTGTAACATGTTCATTGTTATAGTTCGCAACGTCATTACAGGAGGTAGGTGTTGAAAAATAAAAAAAAAATAAAAAAATCTGTTGTCGATAGCGTACGAAGCAACTTAAATATTTTTAGGCTTAAAAAGTACAAATATAGACAGACTGACATTAAAATAAACATGAAGTCAAATAATAATATTTTAAAATATCACTACATAGTATAAAACAAAGTCGCTTTCTCTGTCCCTATGTCCCTATGTATGCTTAAATCTTTAAAACTACGCAACGGATTTTGATGCGGTTTTTTTCAATAGATAGAGTGATTCAAGAGGAAGGTTTATATGCATAACAAGCGGATCCCGCGGCTATGCTAAATCCAGGGAAGAGCCCGAGCGAAGCGAGGGCGAGTCGCTAGTTAGGTATATAAACGACCATTTGTATAATAAGTGGTGAGTAAATAAATGATAATAAATAAAAGTACCTAAGGTAATATACCTAATACAATTATTCTTTTAAGAAGAGAGCAGAGAGAACAAGAATGAAATGAAATTAAATTAAATTCTTCCTATTAGAAGAATTAGGACTATTTATAGTAGTCTTGAAAAATGTATATTAACTGAACTATACATTCTATAAAGCATATTAATGATCTGTATAGTAAAATCGACTATCGAGAAAAGTAGGATAAGGAGCGGATCTCGTTACTATTTTAACTTTGACATTTTTATACTATTTGTAGCTCTACAAAACAACTCTAAACATATAGCATCCACCTACGTCTTTTCTTATAAAAGCGAAATTACCCAACGGATTTTGATGCGGTTTTTCTTGTAGATAGAGATTATGATTCAAGGTTTGGATGTATAAGTAACGGAACCCGCGGCTTCACATGCGCTAAATACAGTCGCTAGTTTATACTAAACTAGGGTACTTCCCCATGTACGTTTTAAATCATGCTTAATATTTAAATAAATAAATAATAATAATAATAATATACTAAGAGATCCCCATATATGTGTTGAACTTTCCTAATACACTTATATATTTTTGAAATAGTTGATAATCAACAATAATTTATTAATACAGAGACCGATTTTATAATAAGTAGATTTATTGACTGTCCGAGAACACATCATGAAAAATACACTGGACAAATTTTTAAATTTGGATTGAAATTTGGTATATCTATACATATGTATAATTTGGTATATGGTATATCATCTGGGTCAACATACAGAATATTTCAGGAAAATATCTCATCTATGAGTAATCTATGCTACCCATTAAAATTTATCTAAAGAAAATCCTGAGCGGAGTGAAGGTGGTAGGGTAATCTATGGTAAAACAAGTAAAAGAAGAACTAAAACAATTTTAACATTTTTTTTGGTATTTTTTCATTGAATGTTAGGAATCATGTTAAAGCAAAAAAGTGTTTTATATAAAGAACAGAATAAATTAGAAATTGATTTATTTAAAATATATCCTGTTTGATATTCATGCATTGGTTTATTTTCATTTATTAGGGTTAAAATAATATATTTAATAGGACATGGAACCATAAAAATAGGAACCTGATATTTATTTATGATTGTTATTATTGCTTACAAGATTAAATATTGATTGATTATTTGATAATAAAAATCTATATAGAAATATAACAGTTGTACATATGAAAAATGAAGTAAAAAATGAGCGAAATCTAAAAACTTTACAATTTCCATATTATAAAAATTACTTAGATTTTTATATCATGTGCTGAAGAATATCCATCAATAATAAAACTAAACATGTACTTTATTTATTTATAACATAAAGTCTATCTTATATAAAAAGTCTTCGTAGTTCTATTTTGGTAAATATAACATTTTTGAGTGTGTAATGACAATAACTAACATTGGCCTCGAAAAACCAGTCTTGTTTGTTTTTTTTTTTAAATATGTGTATATTATTTGAATGATAAACTACTCTCATAACTCACTTGATACTAGAATAAATATTTTATAAAAAAATGAAATTGACTCACAACTTGAACAAATTCAATGTTTTCTCTTTAATAAATGACTTAAATACTAAACCTATCACTATCTCAATACTTCTTTTCACAGGTTTATATGAAAAATGTAGGTAAACCTTAAAACCTCTATTAAAAAATGTTTTTGTATATGACAAAAAAATAATGATAATATTTGATTTTATAATGCCATTAGTACCACCATATAATTATAATAATACTATATTTAATTAAGAGTAAGGTTATGCTTAAAATCATCTACAGAAGTCTTTCGACTTAATATTATACTTTATCCGAAGATGGTATTGAATTCATTTGAATCAAGTGCCTTCTAAATTCATATTAACAAAATCAAATATATAATATGTAAGGTATTCAGTACTACTTTAAGCAAGGTAAATTAATATACATTATTTCAATTTAATATCTAAATGAAAGTTATTTTTTTATGAAAAACCATAAAATTTATAATTGACCCAGTTAGTACAAATAAGTTGGAATATAGCACTTTATAAGATTTATATAATAGAAAATAAGAGGAAATGTAATATCTTATAGGACATTTGACAGTTAAACGAATAACAACATGACAACATAACCTCAAAATTAACTACACTTCTTGCCGGTTTAATATTGTTAAAATATTATACAATGAACAAATGAAATATTTCATACCTGGTATGGTGTTTCTTCATCATGATCTTCCAGACGTTTTAAATTGACACTGAATAAACAGTTTTCTACCGAATTCCAAACGTATAAAACATCATCTTTTAGTTCGAATAAATTTTGCAACTTTGTATCACTATTTTCTGTCACACTCTCTTTAATGTCTTTAAATATCTTATGATTTATTAATTTAGTTTCAAATAAGCGGTTATCCATTTTAAAAAGGAAAATTTTGTTTTGATATTTAACTTTTGTGTTTTGACAGTTGTCAGAATGCTTAAATCGCGCTTAAATGCGTTCCGTTACTCTATCGAAAATGCAAAAGCTTTAAAAACTAGAAAGTATTGTAAATAATAAAAAATTGTTTCTGCTTCAATTCAAGAACCCGTTTAGAATATTTATTATATTTAATAAATCAATTATAAAATTACGAAAAAAGATATTTATATATTGTGTATTAAAATTAATTCGACACTAGTGTTTGCCCTTTTTTTAATTTAAAATAATTTAGATGAATAAAACTAATTTGACGATTGTTTTTATTTATTTATCTACCTTTACTATAACGAATAATGCCGATTCAAACCCAGTAAATCTGCATGTTTGAGGGAACTATCAAGTTTCGGGAGATATCTGCAGTTTGCCTATCCACATTTAGCAGCGTGGTGGGTTATGGCTTTAACCCCCTATATTTGAATGTTCGTTTCTAGTGGTGGGAATTTTAAGGACTGAATACATAATAACATCATATAATAATATGTAGTATGAAACATTCAGCATTCTAATATTTTTCACAATATAATATGATCTGTTCTTTGTATCCGACTGCGACGGCCTTTAATCTTAATTAATTAGAGATAACAAACTGTCAAAAATAGTCAAACTATATAGATGATCTTAACTGTAAACCAATGAATAAAAAAAGTATATAAAAATATATTTAAAATACAGTACTCTTATATTGCAAAGGAAATAACGTTCGGATCAATTTTTGACCATTTCCGATACAATGATGATTTTTGAAGTCAATTTAGATTACCTACATAATATTATATTTTCGAATTAATAACAAATAGTTATTAATAAGTTTTGTGCTCATATTATAAAATAATAAAAAAAAACAACTGTAACGGTTGAATATCGTATGCCTCCAAGCAACAGCGGCATAAAACAATAAAAAACCTATATCTGATATTCAACAAGCAATCGTCTAAGTAGGCCCGAATGAAAATATAACACATAGAGGTGGAAACGTATTTCACTCAGATTCCAAATGGTTTCACGTAATTTCATCTCCCTTCTGCTTTCTTATAAATAAAGTAAGATATAGGCAGCAATAAATTTCCTTTTCAGAGATTTGTGTGTGCGTTGTATAATTTAAATTCCTTGTTTTAAAGGCTCTGAATGGATGAAGTTACAATGTTTGAGTAATTAGATTGTTATTTTTTTAAGTCAAGCATCTAGTGATGGGTCTCACATAGTAGTAGTTGTCTATGGATGGTGTTATATAAAGACTATGCTAAGATATTTTATAGACAACTTTAGTGTATTCGATCATATATCTTAATAGATCTTGCGATTAAAATTAAATGTTTTCTTGAATAGAACCTTAGTATTAGTATTAGGGTATTTCAGAAGCATCTATCTTCTTTATCGCCTATCTAATCAATTACTGACTATCATAATATGTTGGTTTTATATGAACATCTTAGTTCTGGGAATTATCGGTAGAGAGATTCTCTATTTATCAATATTTTATTTAACGGAAATGAAGAATGTACAATAGATAAATAAAAATACGAAACTTTTTTACCAAAAGGAAAGTAATGTGATAATGGCTAATATTTATCCAATTTCCATTAGAAAAAAAACAACCGCTAATGTAGCTGTGTCTATAAATGAAATAAATATTGTTTGTTGGCATCATAAATAAGGCTTGAGACAGACGAAGGGACACACGTCACCTTTTGATACATTTCCGCTGTCGTTATTAATGACAAGTCATCGGTGCCGTCCCGGCGGCCTGGCTCGAGGGCTGCCACAGTGCCACGTACCTTCTATTTTCAGATTAAAAAAAACACTATACATTACTCGTTAATATCAAATTATTTATTAAAAATTAGTATCTATTAAAATTATAAAACAATAAAGTAGGTATTTACCAAAAATAAAATTCACTTAATTACGATACACCCTTGAAATATTATTATTTGAAATAAATAAAATTTCATATCTTTTCAATTAGCAGTATAATGATCACCATTCATCAGTGATGTCTAAATAAGAACTGCGAATACTATACGTATATAATATTATCTGTGGCAAGTAAAACTAATAACAAAATCATTTTTTTTATATATTAATAATTTGTAGGAATAATTGATACAGCCCTTAGCATATCATACGTCGCGACCTGCCCGGCATAATAATAGATCGGGGCGGGTGTACCTCCCCGTAATACCATGTGAGAGAAGCGCTGGTAAATTTATCAATAGCATTATATCGCGAAAACTGAGCACTCGCCTCGCCTTATATTTTATTCAACGTACGATGTTTTGACATCTATCTCGACGCGTCTTGTTATTTGTAGAAAAATCGCTCTGAGACCTCTTGACAACAAGTTCGATGTGTGGATGAACTTGGTGAATTCTTAATGTTAATTATATTTGTTTTTTTTTATATTTTCATGGTATATTGAAACAGGGTATGTGATGGATGCAGGCTGTCCAAGATAAAATCCCGGGTTGGCGCTTTTTCGGGGAGGCTTTCGTCCAACAGTGGACGACGATAAGCTGAAAAAAATGGGACAGGGCGTGTTATTTATACTTGTCATAAAAATTGAGTAGAATTGTACTTTTTAAATTTCCAAGTCATAGACACTCTTCTGTAATGAAGCACTTTCATTAACGTGAAAATGAATTTGACTTAAAAACAAACTTTAATGTAATTTTAAGTACAAAAACACTTAAGTACCTAATGAAAATATTTGGCACCACTATTTTCTAACTATACAAGTAAGTGTATTTCACCAACTATTGTAATATTTTTATTGCCCTTACATTATTCCTAAGTAGAAAACAAGACAATATTCCCAAAGATAACTAATTATATTAACGTTCAAATATAAACAATTATAGCATAAGTACATAATTAATATATAAAAAAAAACCTTTAAAAAAATAGGGTAAACGAACATATATCTGTCACGTAAGAAATAGTATACAATTTACACAATATCGCCATACGTCAACGTGTCAGAGGTCCTCTCGAGGCATCTACCCCAATTACTCGTAGAATTGTTTCACGGTATCCTATCTATTACTTTCCTCTGGCTTGGGAATTTGGGACGGGTCGGGTAAAAAATACTTAGTTTTTGTCTCTTAGGGTCTGATTAAGATGATTGATTCAACAAGATATCGAGAGTACGTGTGAAGTATTAATTTTGTTCTACCGTTGACGGTTTGTATTTGTAATAAATTGGGGAAAATATTGTGGATGTATAAAAAAAAATATTTTTTAATATTTTCCGTATAATGAGGTAGTTACGTACAGCTAGTATATGAAGATCGCTGAGGTTGCAGCCACTCAGCAATTGAGAAATAACCAAATCTAGGGTAAAGCTGATGCAATATTGCGTCAGCCGAAGATGCCTTAGTAACTACATCTATACAGTAATCATTATTAGATTTAGCTTCGATCGTGAAGATAGTTTTAAGTAATTATAATTTTATTGTAAAGTTATAATTTTATTAAATTAATTATAAGTAAAGTTCTCTTTTTTTCGAACCTCTCGCTGCTGGTTACTTAATTAGGTTACCTTTACTATCCAATTTGGGCGTTTATTTATAAAGTATATATATTATAGATACTACATCCTATATGGGTACTATTGAAACATTTGTTACGATACAAATGTCAATCAGATAGGCTTCTTATTGGACTGATAATAAATAAAAACATTTTTCAATCCAAAAAAACGAACTGTGAATCAAAATATACTGCTTTATCGCACATTATATCTTCTATTAAGGTAAATTTACTATAACCCTTACAAACAAAACCAATACAGTCCGCCTATAAATTCCCAAGAACGTCCGAAACACTTGAAGTGTGTCTTAACCGCACTACCGTGTGGTACACACATATGTTAGCCAAGAAAGGGTTAAGCAAGTACCTGGGGGTGCGGGGTGGATTTACACCCCTCATTTGTTTGCGATGACCCCCGAGCACTATCTTCTTAGCAGTACCTCGGTATCAACCTTGTTTAGACTTAGCTTACATGGCGTTTATTGTTTTTTAGTATATATCTTACTTTAATTAACTTAAGCATGCCATTTTATTTGTAAATATCGACTAATTTGAATAATAATGTATTAAAATTATTAAAAAGAAACAATTTTAAGACATGTAATAGATTGTCTTTTGATAAATAATTTTAAATATTAATATAATTTTGAAAAATAATTTTATATACATAGGTATATTCATTTAGTCGTATAAATTTATTTTATTACTAAGTGACAATAGCATAGTAATCTTTGCGCAACTAGGCCTCTTTAAAGGCAAGAGAATGAATTGAATTAATTTTATATTGTTAGACATAAGTTTATTATTTTCATCAAATTGTTCTTTTAAAAAAATTTTTCTTAATAATTTTTAATTTGCATGTTTGTTCATGTAGCCATATCCTAAGGAAGAACGCGTCAACGTGAAGGCATTGTATGGCCGTTTTCATATAAAACGCGTTCGCGATCCATGCGATATTAGCGTTGGTGTTCCATTACCGGTGCACTTACCTCATTGCATCGCTAGGATTGGACGCTTAAGTAATGCGATGGCTCTCAGAACAAGTTTGCATAATAGGATTTGTCTTGTAGTTTCAAAGATTTTGTAATGGCTGTTGAAGTTTTTACAACTATAGTTTATAAATTGTATAGTTAACTTCATTAGTGAATATCAAGTTTCTATTTTAAGTAGCTCCTATTTTTTCCAGTATAATGTTAAAAAGAGAGATAAGATTGGATGGTACTGTAAGACAGAGATAGAAAATTTTATGTTATCTCTTTTTATCTTATAATTTCTAACGACTAATAATTTAGTAAATAATTGCTAATACACTAAAAAGACTTTATGCAAGTTCTTTATTACCTAAGTAACTAATAGTATTATTATACATATTTTATTTAAGAGAAAAATATGAGGTACATTATATATATTTTATATATACCTACCTACTTATATATATGAGTAAATTACTTTTAACACTTGCAAATTACAGGATCGAAACTGCTTTTCCCAGTTTGGTATAAAATGAAAGTTTTCGCCAAGTTGTGTCATGTCAACCAATGAAAATCAGATGAATAAGTCGAAATGTATTTTTTCAATATTTCGCAATAATATAATAGTATAAATAGTGAATTAAATCTATACATATTTAGATAAAGACTAAACGACTACCGATCAGTACATTTCTCCTTTGTTTATCAACCGATTTTCTTTTTAATTTAGGCTATTGTAGAGATTTAGTGTTATCACATGAATATGTTCGCCCAGTGGTCAAATTTTGAAAATGCCTAATTATTGTAGTGTTTTGACTACTGAACGAGCATGTTTATTTAAAAATATAAAGTATTTACGAGGTTTTGAAATAAACAGTTCTTAAGTAAGAAGAAACTTAAAACACTATATTAACCTAGAAACACTTTTAAGGTTGTATTAACATACGTAGTATAGTACAAAGAGATATCTTAAGTAGTAAGTACCTAATTGAGATAATCATACATCTTTTTTGTCGTTTGGAAGACAATGTCGCGTAATGTAAGTAATTTATATAATATCTTATTATTAAAATAATCATGGACCGGATGCGTAAATATTACGAAATAATTTTTTTGCTTATTATTTTCAAAGTTATATTTATGTTACTAGCAGTATGTATGTATACGTAAATATATAGTAGGTGTATTCTATATGGTTTTTTATATAATCCCTATTACTTATGTGTTCTAACTCAGGAGTATGACTTTTAACTCAATTTCATCTAAAACTGTCTCTTTAAGCATGAAGAAACGACAAACGTATCTACATATTAATTACCTTTCGCTAGTAATATACGAGTGAAGTCACTCAAAAAATCTAGTATAAGTAAAAATACAAAGTAGAAAAGAATATAATTTAACAAGTGTTTATCAAAGTGATAGCAGCGGGCGAGTTTCCAACTCGATAAACTAGTGGTATCTGTTGGAGTCTGCGCGGACCGTAAATACGGCTTGCGAAAAACTTAACTGGAATAGTGTAGAATACTATAGAGTATAGTTTTAACACACGTTTGTATTCTTAGATGTATTGATAACATAACTAATTATACTAGTATTGTAAATACAATTTTTTATATGTGTCATGTTATTTTTTTGCTATGGTTAAAAAGGAGCAAACGATTAACCTGGTCGTAAATCGGCTATCGTCAGTCAGAGACATCTGCAATATAACAGGATTGCGATTTCGTTGCTGACCTTTAAAAACCTAATGACAAGACTCTTGTAGAGCCCCATATTATAGTATCCAGGGAAAAACTCAGGAAGATCACTCCACGTTGTAAACGAAAGTATATTTATATTTATATTATGTATTTATTTAAACTTATATATGTAGTATATCAACTATCTGGTATCCGTAACACAAGCCTCGTAGCTTACCATGGAACTAGATAGCGCTGTGTGTAATAATGTCCCAACATATTTTATTTATCAACGTAACTTTTCAGTAAATACATAGTTCATATTTCAAATTCTTGTTTTATTTCGGCATAATATGCTTATTGTAGTTTTTGTAGAATATTACTTTTAAATATGCGGCTACTTGATACGAGGGTGGGCAGTAAGTAATGCTCATAAGGGTAGGTATAGGTACATTAAAATCGAAATAATAGGCAAAAATCGAACCTGTTCTCAAAGGTTTATCACGTGATAACTTAACTACTATGCATATTGTAACTTTTATATAAATTCTTATGATTCCCATATAATATAAGTACTTATAGGTATCAGCAGAACCGAGCGAAATCGTAAGCACAACTTTTCCGAATTAATCAAATCAAATCAAATCAAGTTAACTTAACTAAATAAACTGATGAAATGGTAGCTACTTTACCATCTTTATTAATATTATAAGTCGTAAAGTGTTTGTTTGTTTATATTTAGTTTTACGTAGAACGGTCTACGCAAGTTTTAGTCTATTCTCTAAATTGAAATAAATTTGAAGTGTATGTTTCTAAAGTAAAAATAGCTTTCTATTAAATGCATATAAAATTATATACCGTATTAATAAGAAAAGCACTACTTTTAAAATGTTTGTCGGTCTGTCCGTTTCGAATTACTTTCGAAACGGCTGGACACATTTTGACGGGACATTTACTGGTAAGTGGTAGCTAATGTTATGAGTAATAAGTAATAATTTTGACTTAGTGACTTAGTACTTTTATTTTAGAAACTGAATTAAGTTTTATTTGAATTTAATGTTAATCAAATTGAGCATTTAATTAGCTCAATAAGTTGAAAAGAGTTAACCCATAAGTTTATAGAATTTTACCTATCTATATAAAACGAAAATTGGTCTTCAAACAGATTAGAAAAGGATAGTAAATTTTTTGTCTTTGTCTGTTTAATAATATGTTGGGACATTTTACACACAGCACTATCTAGTTCCACGGTAAGGTACGAGCCTTGTGTTATGGATACTAGATGGTTGATATACTACACAAATATAAGTTTAAATACATACATATTATAAATATTAACATCCATGACTGGAGTACAAACATTCGTGCTCAACAAATGTATACCCCCAGCGGGACTCGAACCCGCGACCGCTGGCGCAGCAAGTAGGATCACTACAAACTGCGCCACGCGCGTCGTCTTAAACATTATACACAAACAACATGTTTGTCATTAAAGTCGTATTTTTAATGTAAGTTATATTGATGGAATATTTTTCTAATGTTACATTATCTTAATTAATTAATTTATATATAGGCATTAAATTATTTTCAAACAAAACAATCTTCCAGAGTTCCATAAAATATCGGCATTGTTTACTAAAAAACTTATCTTTATAAATAAAGACCTAAACCAACTTTATAATCTACAAAAGATTCATCCGAGCACAGCATCCCTTGCATCGATGTTCAATATTTGTATACAATTATCTCCGCTAAGGGACTTGAGAGCCAATAAAGCGATTTTGTTTAAACAGTATTTTCTATGAAGAGATACTAATTTTAGGTTTTCCATAATAATTTAAGCCAATGTTATTTTCTAAGGATTTTTACGTATAAAGTTAAAGCACTTACCCATTCATTAATAAATACATACATAAAAATAATTACTAACATCGAGTGTAGTGTTCAAAAAGTCATATTTTTTAATTATTTTAGCACAATTTAATATTTTTTAACTATAAATGTCAAATAGTAGTGGATTTTACATATTTCGCAGTCGGTAAAGTACGCCTTTGTCTCAAAAGAAAACAGGTCCGTTCATTAGCGGACAAGACACACAAAGACGAAGGCTTAAATATGTAAGTTCTTAGCTAACTACTGTATTTTTTTTTTAATTTCGAGTACAGAGCTCAAAGCAACATCACTTTGACAGTCGTTAGGTGATAAAGGTCTTATATTTTAAAAATGTTTGTAAAAATTTACTTTGACTTTTTTTATGTAAAAGGTTTGGTCGATACGTTTATCTGTTTTTTTCTACATTTTGTGCGATATTTTCTATGAAAAATTTCTATGATATTTAGCACCTATAATGTGGCTATTACTTCATTGCCTAATCTAAAATAATTTCATGAGATTTATATAAGAATAGAAATAATTACCATTATATTCACAAATATTTATTTGAATCATTTCTACAGAATTAATTATGTATAATAAATAATCACTACATAGTATAAAACAAAGTCGCCTTTTCTGTCCCTATATCCCTATGTGCGCTTAAATCTTTAAAACTACGCAACGGATTTTGATGCGGTTTTTTTTAATAGATAGAGTGATTCAAGAGGAAGGTTTATATGCATAACTAGCAGATCCCGCGGCTTTACCTGTGCTAAATCTAGGGAAGAGCCCGAGCGAAGCGAGGGCGAGTCGCTAGTACTCGATAAAACATTGTAAAACCAATAACCCTTACACTAAGTTTAGAAAATTTAATATTATAAATATACAATATATTGCAAATCTATACGTAGCTACTCTAAAATTTAAAATTTAATTCATTACTATGGTTATAAATCTAACCTGAAATTAAATAACCATTATCAGAGATATAATTCGCGCCTGTAACAGCCACAGCTTTGTCACTCGCCACATACAATATCAAGTTTGCTATTTCCTCAGATACTGATATTCTGTCGAGTGCTACTTTAAAGTTAAAATTTTTTAAAACACTAGGATCTTCTTTTGAGTTTTCCCAAATATCAGTATACACTGGTCCCGGACTGATAGTGTTTACTCGAACCCCATGTGGAGATAATTCCGAAGCAGCGATTCGAGAGAAAAAATTTAAGCCAGCTTTAGTTAGACCGTAAGGCCCAAATTCAGGAGACGCAATTTTTTTTCCAGCCACACTAGATATATTTACTATGTTTCCTTTAGTCTTGATGAGATGCGGCGCAGCCAAGGTTGTCAGTTGAATGACTGCTTTTAAATTTGTCTGTGCTAATGCCTGGTAGACATCTAAAAATGTCCCATCTAAAATACTCCCCAAACGAATAAATCCAGCGTTGTTTATCAGAATATCTATTTTACCAAATTTTTCAATTGTGCTGTTTATTATAGTATTTGCATCTTTATCCACTGATACGTCTGCTTTGATCACAAGTGGTTTTTTTCCTACTTCTTCACACTGTGCAGTAACTGTCTTCAGTTTTCCCTCATTCCTCCCAACTATCACTACATTGGCTTGTTCCTTAGCGAACATAACCGCTGCAGAAGCTCCTATACCGGAACTCGCACCAGTAACTATTACGACTTTGTTAATAAAACTCATTTCGATACCTTGACGTGCAAATGTAAACTGATAAAAAATAAAATAAAACTTATTATATGATATGTTATTAGATTCACTAACATACGTGCAACTAAGAGCGACAACGACAGCGAGCAACGGGGCGAGCCGTGACGCGTTGAGTAGCTACTACTTATATACTACGCCTCCGCCTCCTTTATAAATATAAAGTAGCTAGTAAAATTACTACCTCGTTCGTCAAGTGAAATATTTAATAAATACTATTCTTTTTGACAATCGCTTATCTAAGCGAGCGCGTTAAAATTGAGCTATTCCAGTGTAGTCTTCTCAAAAAAATATTTAATAGTTTTATATTATGTTCATAATAATTATGTTTATATTTTCTAGTATCACATATAAAGTAAACATGTTTGTTAGTTTTACACAAAAACTAACAAACATGTTTACTTTATTTTAGTAAAAAATATGTTAGATAACGTGACCTATTAGTATTATCATGTGTTATCCTATCATAAAAATAATAAAATATTAAAATTACTTATTAAAATTTTGGTCTGTTTGATGTTATCGTTTAACTGAAAAAGTACTACACGGATTTTGATCAAAAGAAATAAATACTTCATTCTCACAGGAAAATACCATAGCTGGTTCTATAGAGTAGTCCTCATAAAGGTGGACCTTAAATGACGAATCATTCCATGGTAGATTATAAGTAATAGCATAAAGCTAAAGATATTTTTGTTCTTTTAGCGCGAGTGAAGCCACGGGTTCTGCTAATAGGTAATAATAACTTACCTAAAATATGTAATTACATACCTATCTAACTACTAAAACATACTTATATATAGGTTTATATAATTGTACATATAAAACTTAATATTTTGTCGGCCAGTGTCTGTGTGTCTGTTTGTTACGGCTAATCTCTGAAACGGCTGGACCGATTTTGACGGGACTTTAACTCGCAGATAGCTAATGTTATAATGAGTAGCTTAGGCTACTTTGTTTTTATTAGAAAATTATAAAAATCGTTGATACTCGTTTAATTTAATTTATCTTACGCCCAGCGAAGCGGGCTGGGTCTGCTAGCTTATCATACAGTTCATCAATCGTTAACCTCATGACGTTCTTATCACATTATTAACAATTGATAATTATTATTGTGCGCTGATAGTAAACTGTTAAAAAATTACAACGTATTTAAAACTAGGTTTTGTCCATTGTTCTGCCGTATTACTTTAAAAAAAAAAAATATTTTTTTCCTTCGAAAAAAAAGGAAACTTAAAGCTAAAAGTGTCTGAGATTTCAATATAATCTCTTAACGAGTACGCTCATATACTCTATACACATCATATACTCAATACTCATCCTCGCTTCGCTCGGGTTCGTCACTAGATTTAGCGCGAGCGAAGCCGCGGGTTCCGCTAGTTATTTATACATGTTAATATTAGTCCAAAGATTAGGTTCTTATGGAAGCAAATATTGTAAATTGATATTTTGTTGTCAAATTGATATTTCGAGTCATGGACGTATTAACTAATGGACGAGACACATAAGCGGACGTACCTTTACTGGCCTTGACAGTAATCAGGATATTTTAGGCCTGGCCGTTTGATTTTACGTCAGTCTCAAGCACTTACTTGTCAACAAAACATCTCCCAAAAATGACTAAATGTTCTATTAGATGGTGTAAAAACTATAGCAGCGGAAGCAGCACTATTTCTTTTCACTTGTAAGTAATATATTTTATTACATTTAATGTTATTTATCACAAAATTTAAGTAAATGTAAAATAAAATTTCGTATTATTCAACTATGTTAAATATAGTCGATATATCTATGTATTGTTGACATCTGACAACCATCATAAAATGGCTGGATTATACCGTTCAAAACAAATGACAGAACTGTCGAGTAAGTCCATTTGACATCGACTAGTGCTTGACAATGTCGAAAAATATATCGATATTTGACGAAATAACTAAGCGAATAATGGATGTTATTTGTACAGTACTATAACATAAAATACTTTTATCGCAGTATCCTACAATCTGATGACAATAAATTTATAATAATATTTTTATAATTAAATAAAAACATTATAAATGCAAAAATTATAATTAGTATGTGTACTTAATTTTTATTTTATTTTAACACATAAATTACACAAAATTTTAGATTTCCTAGGGATCCTTCTCGAAAGAGAAAAAAAATTCTTAACAAAAAATTTGAAGTCTATAATAACTATAATTGAGTAAAAAGTTCATAACAATGTCCTGCTTATTTTAGTATAATTAAAATATAAATACCGGAAGCTTACCCCACCTTTATTCTCCCTTTATTTTCTTTGCCTTACAGCTTATTTATGATACGCCTTTTCTTTCCCATTCGAACGTTCTGGGTTTGATTGTCGGCGAAAAATCAAACAATATTTATTATTAATATTTAAAATGTCATTAATGTATATATTTTATCGACTACGTTCAAGCACTAGCATTAGAGTGAATTTCGATGTATTGTGTCAATTCTTTGTGTGCGTTATACTTCAAATGGTTGAAAGTGTTTTCATGCATTTGTATTTTATGACTGGTCCGTTAGTTAATACGTCCATATTTCGAGTCTATCGTACCATTACGTAAGCTAGATTTTGTTTTGATTGATATTTTTTTATTAATAAATATTATATTTTAATACTTAGTATCCTATTCCAGACTAAGAGAAATTCAAAATATCAAATATCATAAAAATTGGTCCAGCCGTTCTTGAGTTATAAATGGTGTAACTAACACGACTTTGTTTTATATAGATAGCATTTCCCGCGGCTTCGCACGCGTTCAAAGGACCGAAAACCAAATTCTTTCTGAGTCGCACGGTATGGTACTTCGCAGAACTAACGCCGGCCCTTCCCGTTTTTAAATTATTTTTCATTGATGCTCCGCTCCTATTGGACACAGCGTGATGTTATATAGCCTATAACCTTCCTCGATAAACGGACTATAATAAAAAAAAGAATTTTTCAATTCGGACCAGTAGTGCCTGAGATTAGCGCGTTCAACCAAATAAACAAGCAAACAAACAAACTCTTCAGCTTTATAATATTAGTATAGATAATGTATGATTATATATACGTATAATACAACATGAAGGTGATTTTAAATAAAAGTGGCAAACAAAACAATGTATTTAACATAAAATATATTTATTTTCTAACGTTTCAACATGACACCATTATCAGACACGAATTCAGACCCAGTGATAGCCTGAGCTTTATTGCTGGCCAGAAATAGAATAAGTTCACCAATTTCATGTGGTTCCGAAATTCTTTGCAATGGCGTAGGAAATAGTTTTTCTAGAGTTTCATTTACACCAGCGCTTAATAAAACATCAGTTTTAACTGGACCAGGGCTTACTGTGTTCACACGTACACCATGAGGTGCAAACTCTGCTGCAACACCTCGGGTAAAGTGATTTAAACCAGCTTTAGAAGTACAATAAATAGTCATTGTTGGCAACGCTGGAGGCAAGGTGCCCGCTACACTGGATACATTAACGATATTTCCCTTTGTCTTAATCAAATGTGGAAAAGCTAAGTGTGTTAAATGCACTTGAGCCCGCAAATTTGTATTTATAGTTGTATCGAAAACTTCCATTACATTTTCGTCTGCAATTTTTACGAAACGTATCAATCCAGCATTATTGACAAGGACGTCGAGTTTTCCAAAAGTTTTGATTGTTTTTTCAATAATCCTTTTAGCATCTTCGTCGTTGCTTATATCGGCTCTGACTGGAAGGGATTTGTTACCAAATTTAACGCACTCTTCATAAGTATTTTGTAATTTTTCCTCATTTCGACCCACCAACACAACATTAGCCCCTTCCTTAGCAAAAAGGATAGCTGTTGCTGCTCCAATTCCAGAACTGGCCCCAGTCACTATAACTACTTTACTTGCGAAACTCATGCTTACTATCTTGGAAGATAAATGCAATTATTGAAAAATGCTAACAGCATTTTATTTTATACCACCAGATAATATTATCTGTTCAATTGTTTATGTGCTTATCTTATAATTTTAATGACCCGTATTATAATGAATTATTAATAAAATAACTTTGAATTCTTTATATCTATATATAGTATATTGAAGACTATTGAAGACCAAAGATTTTAGTTGATAATTCCAAAGAAGGAATTAACGCAAATCTAAAACTATCTACAACCTGAGCATTTTGTGGTACATTTTACTAAAAAAACTATCACGCCTATAGATTTGTGCTTTAACATATTGATTAAACTCCATATCTATATATTGTGTTATCTATCAAAAAATATAATTTTTATACTGTCTTATATTACAACTGTCTTAAAAATTATTACCCCTTAGAAAACTACGCGAGCCTTCACAAAGCTTAGCTTTTTCATCTAGTAGATCAATATTGAAAGAACATGATTAATGTCCTCATAATCTATACATCTATACATATAATTAAAATTGAAGTATCTGTTTTTAGTTTAAAATTAATAGCTTTTCACTATAAATGAAACTATCTTTTCGGATTTAGTCGCGGATTTATTATGATTTTTGATTCCCGACGTTATAGTCGCTGTCTCCGACATTGTTTCTTTTTATCATCGAATCTTTTCAATTATTTGTATGGAAAATGGAATCTTTCAATGACAAAAATAAACATATAAATGATTTCAATTAATCATATTATTTTTTAATAATCATTCTAATTACATAAATCGAGAATAAAGTAATGAGTTACTTAATTATATAATAAATTCCGAGAAACCTAAGTTTACATTTATTTTTCAATTGCACTAATAAATAAGTAAAATATTATAATTGTAGCTTAAATCCGTTATCACATACATATTCAGATCCTGTAATCGCTTTAGCCTTATCACTGGCAAGATATAAAATGAGGTCGGCAATTTCTTCAGGATCTGAAATTCTTCCCAGAGGAGTTTTAAAGCTGGTTTCATCTAACGGTATGTCCACTCCAGCATTATCCATGATATCAGTTTTCACTGGACCAGGGCTAACTGTATTTGCTCTAACACCTTTAGGGGCCAATTCTGCTGCAACGCCTCTCGCGAAATGATTAAGAGCAGCTTTAGTAACGCTGTAAATAGTTAAATTTGGCAGGACTGGTGGCAAGGTACCTGCTACACTTGATACATAAACGATATTTCCTTTAGTTTTAATCAAGTGGGGAATAGCCAAATGGGTTAAGTATACTTGTGCTCGCAAATTAATATTTATTGTTGAATCGTAAACTTTCATAACATTTTCTTCAGCGATTAATACAAAACTAATAACACCAGCATTATTAATAAGAACATCGAGTTTACCAAATGTATCAATAGTTTCTTTGATTATTCTTTTTCCATCATCTTCCTTTGTTATATCCGCAGTAATGACTAAATTTTTGCTGCCTAATGCATCACATTTTTCGAGCACATTGCGTAACTTTTCTTGATTTCTACCAACCAACACTACATTAGCTCTTTCTTTAGCGAATAGTATGGCTGTCGCAGCCCCTATTCCAGAACTTGCCCCCGTTACGAGAACCACTTTATTTGCGAACGACATTTTTGATATCAATTTCTAAACTGAACTAAAAATATCATAATTTTCGTATATATATGTATTACATCATGCGACCATATCTTATCTTGGCGTCACCATTTTGACAATATGGGCGTGACATATTTTATAATATTTCTTAAAACACCATAAAAACTTAAAAAAACAATGAAATATATGACATTCGTATTTTTTCGGTCAAAAAATTTGATTCCCAAGATATACCTCGAACAATAATGCGGTACTAAGATTGCAGAACAAAGATAACCCTTAATCAACTTAGCGTCCAAACATCATAAGTAAAGGCCGGTGCAGATTAAATTTATAGCCCCTAAAATAATTAATTCCCTTTAACTTCATTAAGAAACCCGCATAGGTGTAATTAGAATGAGCTAAGGAATCTTAATTGTTGGATTGAAAGCGTTACACACGGTCAACAAAATATAGCTAAAAGGGTTAAAAATGTCTCGAAGGAAAGGGGTTGAAGGGGTGTATTAAATATAATATCTTAATTTTCTGTTTCTGTCCTCAAAGTGCGAGCCGTTTTTGATTTTTATAAAGAGATACGCTATTGCGATGATAATAAATTAGTTACATGAGCCATTATCTAGTCAAGTAATCTGTTTCTGATAGGAACAAACATGTTTATCTGTAATCTTCTTGTTTATCTTTTTATCATGAAGTTTATAGTAAAATAACGTTATTTTTATTTGTTTTTTACTTAAAATCTGAAAAATTAATTCTTTAAATCGAAACTTATAACTATTAACTTAAGTTTATACTTTATATTTCATAATTTTTGGTACAAAATATCTAATGACTGTTGTAATATTCCGTGGCGAAGCCAATAAGAATACGACATATAAAAAAAAATGTGATAATAATTTAAGGTGTTTACTAAGTCTTTAACTAACAAAATTAATTGCTATTTCATCAAATTAAGTTCCATTCTTACGGTCCATGAGTCCATAATATTCATAATAGCAGGAATATATGGGCCACGTCGGTCAGGGGGCAACAATAAGACGTTGGTGTATTGTTCACATTATCCTTCAACAAAGACGTGATCTTATGGGCATTCAATAGGCTAAGCTAATGTAGGCTTTAGATGTATATGAGACAATGTACATTGAAAGATTAATAGTACTGACAATTCATGTAAAGATCAAGAAGATCTACCGGTAATCTGATATTTTTTGAACCCAATAGAATTAACAGGAATTAACCTTATTAGAATTAAATTGTTTACTTGTTTATATATTTTTTATTTCATTTCTTTAAGTTGATTCATGACTTAGATAAAAATACCAATAATTTGTTAGCGACTCATTGCAGGGAACGGTTCTCGTATCAATGCCTCTCGCAGAATGCCTCCTCTTGAGTCTACATGCAAGTTGGGTGATTGTACACGATTAAGCAAATTATAGGTTAATTCTGTAACCTAATGCTCAGTCAGCCTTTTAAAAATTTCACTGATAGGTTATAGGGGCCTCCTTCAGTACGAGGGAGATCAGGCCATAGTCCACCACGCTGACCAAGTATACATATACGATGTAAGTAATTTTGTTATAGTAATTGATTAATATTTGGAATCCGCTTCACTATTTTTTACGTAAAGGATATCCCTTAGCTTAACGTATGTACAATGTACATACCAGCCCAAATGCTGTCTATCTATTTAAGATAACAGTTTACTAGGTTTATTATTCATTTTTGTACAAAAGAAAAATAAGCAACTAAGGTAGGTTATAATATATGTATTATGAATATTAGTAATATTTAATTTTACCTTTCTTGAAAATACAAGTATAATTCGCGTCATGTAAAAAGAACGCTGGCTGTCAAGTTGCGCAGAGGCGATTTATCGGCCAATTTGGTGGTATGACGCGGGGCGCGGGACGTCGAGGCACGCGTCGCATGCTTTCCGGCTCGCTATTGGTTTGTCAGTTTTAAATACCATCGCGCACACAAAAGTTATTAATTACGAAATGATTTTATATAAAAAATAGTGAAAAAATATGTTTGACGTATATTGTTTTATAAAGAGAGATTCTGATAATAATTCAGTTAATAATTAAAAAAAATATATTAAACGAAATAATTTAATTTTTTGTAAGTAGATTAAACATTCTACACTGAATCAAACATATTTTATTAATTAATAGAATTCTATTTAATGACATTCTATCTAATATATTTTTCAAAGTACGTACCAATAATCAATATACATCGTGAGCGAAAGGCTAGTTCAAAAATAAAAGAATAGGCTTAGGAATTTCGTATGCGAATGTACCGATGCGCAAACACACCCCCCACCACTTTCTTCCAGCGTTCTTTTTACATGACGCGAACTGTAGTTTTATATAACCACATTATATTTCTAAAATGTGTTATAGATTCAATTCCTTTCTAAAAAGATTTTAGAAAATATTAAAATTAAGATTACCTACCGAGAGTCGCGGGCAGAAGTTGTTAAGTTACTACCTCGTTAACACACATTGCATAATGTTTTATTTCAATGACATTCTCTAACATAGATATTAAGTAAATTATAGAGAAGGCGTATGTAATAGCGTCGTCATTATAAGATGTAGTCGTTATTTTATCTTATTATAGACTAGCGACTCACCCTTGCTTTGCTCGGGTTCGTCCCTTGGTTAAGCGTCGACGAAGCCACGCGCTAGTTAAAATAAATAAAATGTCTACCTCCTCCTTTTTGAAGTCGGTTAAAAAGTATCCTAAGTTAAGCCCTATAACATTAGCTATCTGAGAGTTAAAGCCCTGTCAAAATCAGTCCAGTTGTTTCAGAGATTAACCGGAACAAACAGAGAGATAGACGGATATTTTTTTTTGTTTCTAGTACTAGATAGTTACTAAATGGTATCGTTTATACTTTCATATGAAAGTAATGCATTTGTATTAAGTGAAAATCTGTTAATTTGAAATTAAAAACAGACACTCCAATTTTATTTATATGTATAGATATAAGATAGATTGATGTATAATTTATACTACCGTATTTCTATGTAACTTATATTTCTTATTTGATATTTCTTAATAAAAACATTCAATAGATTTGGACTATTCTATGGTTGGGACTATAGAAAGATTTTAAATCAAAATATTTTATTCAGCATAAAAATTGTTACAAATTCTTACTGAACATCATGAGTCTACCACCAGTTCGAAAAGAAGGAACCTCTGACCTGAGAAAAACTGGTGAAAGAAACTCAGCGCGGGACTAATATTATTTTTATCTCTCTTTTTCAAATATAATTGCAAATTAACAATAATTCTATGTTCCTAGAGAATTGATCCAGCCTTTATTTTGTTATTTTTGTTAGATAAAATACTAATTAAAAATCTAAAACTAAAGCTAAAAATAACCAATAAAGAGCCTTAATGAAAAAAAATCTCCATTTTGCACCAGAAAGTGCATTTCAAAACATTTAGTTATAATAGAGCCATACAGACAGACCTTATTAGAAAAAACTTCATCGGAAAGCGGTATTCAGCGCCAACGTTACTTGCGGTCAGGGAAATAAAAATTCTAATTACCTAGCTCGTATTTCAAAGCACTAAGACCTATTATGCTATGGGTTTAGGTTTGTAGGTTTAAGGTTTGTAGGTTTATAGTTAATATTGACTCGTCAGCATTTCGTTTGAAACTTTTCTCATTTCAAAGCTAGAGACTCAAGTTGAGCGGAGCGTCCTTGCTTCCCGTCTGTACTTAGTTGGGGATGATTAGTTTTATCAATCAACTCATGAAGTATAAAATTTACTAGTATTTACCCATTACTTCTTCCACGTGATAGATATATTCATAAGGTGTATCATTAAAGACAGTGGTAGCCCGGTTCAAATTTGGGTCTCGCACCTCTAATATTTTCATGTTCGCATCAATTCTAACATTATTAAAACTTGTCTGACAGTGGAGGAAAATATGGAGAGGAAACCTGCATGTCTGAGAGAACTTTGCAAGTTTTCGAAATACATGTGAAGTCGGCCAACGCGCACGTGCCCAGCAGTGGGGCGTTATAAAATAAACATCATTGAGATTCCGAGATACAGCTATACTTTTCAAATTTCACTCAAATCCGTTAAACGCACAATTTTACATTGATTATGTTGATTACGAGAAGCTAATTATATCAACAAATGTTTTAACTCGGATTATGTCATAAATGTCTACTATTTAGTACTTTCCATCGAAATCCATATAGTTGTTTTAGGATAAAAAACTACACATACATACATACAAACTGTCGTTGTAATTATATAAATATTGAACTTATGATATCACACTCATTAACTTATCCAACCTATACTCCCAATACGCCATAAATCTGTATCTTTGATAAATAAAATTACCTTTTCCTTAGTTATTTTAGACTTACACATTAACCGTGGATTGCAACAGGGGGCATGGGGTACCCCACGGCCCACACCACACTCTCTAACAAACTGCCGCGTCTATTCCGTTGATTTTTATTCATTTGCTGCTCGGTCCCGGAGACATATTAGTGCCTTGGCCGGGAAAATTGCATTTGCCCCTAATAATTCGTTTTCACGCAATGCTGACTGATTTATAAGTGTAGTTAGATAGTTTATATAAATAACCGTCTTTTGTAATAGTAGTTTAATACGATTCTGATAAATAAGACGATTACTAGGGGGTACGATTTAAGTTCAGTCTTATGATCTTATGAAGAAATTATTTATGTATACATAAGAAATTATTTATACTATTAAATTATTAAATTTACTATTTTTTCATCCTGTAAAAGTCTATTTAGAGTAGATTTCATCATCAAAATCGGTGTAGCATATAAACTTAACAAGTTGATTTAGAATTTCTAATACTGGCATCGATTTACTTTAGGCAAAATTTCTATTTTTTCTCCTTCTTCTTTAACAACTATGTATTACGTAAATATTATAGTAGCAAAAAAATATGATTTGAACGAAATTATTTAATACCTAGTAGTAAAAAATACATTTTAGATTGAATCAAGCAAAACAGTAGTAGCTAGTTTATTACTATCACGCAATTCTGAATGGGTAAATAAATCTTTTGTTATATATGCGTCCATATGCTAATTGAAACCCCCAATGACACAATATGTATCATGTTCGTATAAAACTGCACATTTTCCATTTTTAATTTGTCATTCAACCACTTAAACGCAGGTTTTGTGTGGAGCTGCAATTATTTAAACACCCTCACGTTTCGCACGTACGTACAGACAAAGACAATTGTTTATATACATACTCGAATATAGCTATGTCACTTGCTTGTATAGAAATCAAGAGAGGGATAGATAGTAGATAACTATCGACACGCCAAAACACTATATTCTCTGTCCCTCTCTAACGGTAATAAAAAGAAAGTGAAGATATACATATATAGAGAAATTGTCGTTTGTCTGCGCATCTATTGAGATCAGAGACGCGTCAAGTGCAAATGCACTTTGTACTTAAAGGCGTTTTAATGTTCAAGATTTTTTATTCTTTATGACTTATCTACCCGTTAGGAGTTTGGTTTAGTGTAAGAGTCATTTAGTAGATTTTTACAGATTTTTTTAAATAACTCAGAAATTAGCTTGAATTTTTTCAAACAAACATTCTTACTCTTTCTATATTGATACGAGTATAAGCGATTATTCCTTCCTTTGAAACAAACGGTATATAAGGCCTATCTACCAAATTTAACCTTCATTTTATTGAGTCTGATTTCATTCATTTGAAATCTTCTTTGCAAACTGATACGTAACATTTACATATATCAGACAAGTATTCAAAAAACATACATTCGGCTGCTGTTATTATCAATAAGATTAGTAATTAAAGATTACAAGTGTTCATAAGCCTTAGGATTTTAATAACTAAAAAGAAGAAGTGATTACTTAAACAATAGTCTTATACATTTTTAATTTTTTTCCAACTTATACTAAGTTTAAAAACGATTAACCGTGGGATGACATATAATAAATTGTGACGGTTTTTTTACGTAAAGGCAATGTATTTCCCCGCGCGCTCGTAAAGTATCTGATATGCGGCATGCGGAATAGAATATGCACACTCGATATTGTTTCTTTGAATTTTAAATTAACATCGCATTTTAGGGTTGGATGCCTTATGCGTTGGTGGAAATTGGATCGGTTTTTGTCCTAAATATTTATGAAAATACGTACAGGTACGTAATAATTTTTCACTTTAAAGCGATATAGATGTTTTCTCTTTATGTGTACTATAATATTATTAAGCTGAAGAGTTTGATGGTTTGTTTGGTTGAACGCGCTAATCTCAAGAACTACTGGTTCGAATTGAAAATCTTTTTGTATAGGATAGTCCGTTTAACGAGGAAGGCTATATTATATTATCATGCTACGACTAAAAAGAGCGGAGCATCCATGAAAAATGTTGCAAAAACGGGAAGGGCGGACGTTAGTTCTGCAAGATATCATACCGCGCGACTCTCATTTTTAGGAGAATTTTATTTATATGGTCAATGTTATTGAAAGATACATAGGTCGAATCTAGATTCTAGAGTGAAAAACAAACTAACATTCATATTAATTATAGTATTACTATAGTGGTTAATATATAAAATAATGAGATTATAACGTCCTGTTATTACAATAGCAAAATTTTGATAGTTAATTCTTAAAGTATATATATGTACTTGTTTGTCCACGACTTCGTTATATAAATATTATCTTAATTTCAAATAACATAAAATAGCACCTTTTTTGTAGTTATTTATGACTCATATTATTATTTAATATAATTAAAGATATTTATATTTCCAGTAGAAATGAAAAGCGCTTGAACTTTAGCGAGGACTTGAAAGACAGGCGATTGTTACGATGTCTCCTCTTTATAGAGGAATCGAGAATTTTGTTACTGTACGAGTGCTATCATCATACCAAACTACATTAATATCTATACAGTGATGCTCGTAATGCATTCCAAAGATAGACAGACAAATAAAAAAATTTAAACTATATATTTTTACATGTCTCCCTTTCGATAATAAAGATTACATCAATAAGAATTTTCAAGGAAATGTTCAATTTAAAGATTTAACATAACTAACATTTAAGATATAATATAACTAACATTTGTCTCCATCAAGATATTGATAAGACAAAATGAAAATCAAACCTGCGACTAACTTAGTGTCAAGCACAACGCTACAGCACTGGAACTACAACCGAATATTTACAATACCAATTCGAAAAATCTATAGATTATATTTTCACTCATCTTATATCCACTCACTTACACATGAATGGAGAAAGTAAAATATTTTAATAACGAGTCAAATGAAAGACCAGGCCTTTTATGCGCCGTAAACAAGCATCGTCGAGTGCAAAACACAATATCGAACTAAAATCGGATGCCCTCGACTGTATAATTACGCCAAAATTTCGGATACTCTCGAGAGCGGAGTCCTCGAGTGTTGGCATATTCAAAAATTTCAATACCGACCGCCGCCAGGGGGTTATGCTACACACGGGCGAGAAGAATGTGATGTTTCAAAGTCTTTGGGTCTACGCCAAAGTAGCAGTAATAGTTAAGGTTGACTAGTTCTCATTGAATATCTTATTCACTTTTCGTATACCGGGTGTAACATTCAAATCGGTCAGTATGGGGAAGTCTGAAACTATAAAACATACGAAGAAGAGCTTAGTTGAATAAGTTAAATTCAAGTCACTTTTAGAAAACACATTTAAGTCTTATTAAATAGATATATTCTATTTTATGATTTTAACCCGTATATAGGTATTTTTGATTTGATAATTTTTAAACATAAAACACCTGTCTGGCAAATTCACACATTTAAGACTACTTTCTCCTACTTCTTTGGTATTAGACTATTTAAGATGATACGATACTGTTGCAGAGCCAGTGGTTGTCCAATAGTGAGTAACAAGCTCGTTGTTATTTTCCTGTGCTATTAATGTTCAATTTCAAGTTCATTCATGACCAAACCTGCATGTCTGAGAGTTTTAACAAGTTTTATAAGACATATGAAGTCTTCTAACCAGGAAAAGGTTAGCATGGTGGAATATCTCCTAAAATCCTTCATGAAATGATGTTGAAATGGCTGAATTCATACTGAGTCCTGATATAGACTGGCGTATAAAAGAAGGCTGATTGAACCAAGAAATATAACATAAGTGTCAGCTATCCATCCTTATCGTCCGTACATATCTCGTATTATCTGAACAGGCGCGCAGGGGGCGGTTATCAAAAGATTCTTCATGAAAAATGAACGACCGATGTCGAGATGCGGGACCAGAACCTGTACGTTCGGATTATTTCTCAATGGAGACCGCGAAAGGGTAAATATCAAAGAACTGTATCGGGTAAATTTTTAGATTACATGTTTACAAAATGACTTTTTTGTGTAGTAGCTCAAGTATTGGTGGTCGCGGGTTTTATAAAAGTCTTAGTTAGAAAATGTACATTGACAATGTTTGGTGATTTGATGCTGTTTCGACGTTACGCTTGGCTTAGTTTGTAGTATTTACTTGCATATTTGTTGTGGCAACGGTCACAGGTTCGAGTCCCACTGGGCGCAATTATTTGTAGGATGAGTACGAATGTTTGTACTTCAGTCAAATGTGTAATGTATCAACTATCTAATACCCGTAACACAAGCCATGGAACTAGATTGTGCTGTGCTGACAACTAGTCACGGGGAGACCACGACTGGTGCAACCCTTCCGAAACGTCGGGAATAAGCTGTGAAATCAATTGGGATCACCAATTTACCTTTAACTAATACACGCGTTAAGTCCCGTAGTACGATATATGATATACTCGTAGTTTTGAAACGCGAAAGTTTAAAAAGTTATATAATTATAACCTAAAAATTGATAAAATTTTCAAAATCGTGCTTACGACTTATAAATGATAAACCAGCCTTTCCACCATACCATTCATACGTGTACTCAATCTCGGAATCATTAAACTTTTAAGCCCTATACGGAATGATATATCAAAGCGAATGACATACGAAAAAAGATCACCTCACATCAACAGTACTGAAATTTTAATGCCTCATTAACAGAAGAACATGTTTATAAATACATCTAAATTAGGGTAAAATCAACCATATGGAGTAAAAAATACGGTTTGTGGAAATGGTTAAGTAAATTTGTAAGTGTCATAGGAGATTCGGTAATATTCCCTTTTCGTCGATTCTAAGAGTTTTTCGTGTCTTTTAATGTTATATTGCTGAAGACTGTAACTTATATTAGTATGTTTTATGTAAGACAAGTATACTATCACGTTATTTACAGGAATAGTATTAAAAATCTATTGGTAATAGGTACATTAAACTAGGCAATGGTAACCCAGTGGTAACGCGCTCGCTTGGATAACCGAGTAATGCGGATTCAAATCCGGGTCACTTCTGATATTTTCACGAGCCAATAATTTCTAACATGATTACCATTATTAGAGTCTTACGTTGCAGGAAAACTTTGCGAGGAAACTTGCACGGCCAGTGTGGAGAAATATGAACAGGTGCAGGTTCGTATTGAAGGTAGGCCCGTGCTCAGCAGTGAGACGAAAATAAGGCTAAATACATTTATAATACTTTGTGTAATATTGAGTCGAAAGCCATTCTCGTAAGATGTAACATCAGCTACTGTTGTTTGAGAAAAAGAATTGGGATCGGCTCAAAAATAAATCAAAACGATTTAAGGACAAAAGGAAGGAGTGAGATTAAGATGAAAAAATAGTCCCGCTGAGTTTCTTTCGCCAGTTCTTCTCAGGTCAGAGGTTTCTTCTTTCCGAACTGGTGGTAGACTCACGACGTTCAGTAAGAAATTTTAACAATTTTTATGCTGAATAAAATATTTAGATTTGATTTGATTTGACAAACTCGAGCGAAACCAGGGCGAATCGCGAGTATTTCATAAAACAGTTGTTTATATTAAAATTACCAACATGACTCTGTAACCCTTTTAATAGCTCTAAAAACAAAGAAATAAGAAATAATGATCAACAAACGCATTGTCACGATTTTATTAGTTTATTAAAATCAGAGGAGCGGTTCACGTGTTACTCGTACGTTAAAGATGGGCTATCTCACGACAAGGGCGGAATTAATTTTACTAATTGTTATTTTTTTTAATAGATACATACGTTCATATTTTGATTACTGCTTTATTATACGAGTAGATGAAGAAAAAATAAAAAATGTCATTACGATGCTGTCAAACTCCGATCTACAACTTGACTTAGATAGAGACACTCTTAAAACATATGAAAAACTAGAGCAGAATCTTGTGGCAGCGATAAACATAAAAAAAGAAAAGAAAAATAAAGACTACATTAGCGAAAACTCTGTCAGACTTCTGCAAGATAGAAGAGAAATGTTATCTGACCCGATAAAGAAAAATAATGCTACTTCCATTGCTGAAATCAGTAAATCTATAAATAAGAGCCTTAGAGATGACCGAAGGAGAAGAAAATCGCGAATCCTTGAAAGACATATTAGCCAGACGGGTGGTATTAAGAAAGCCTTAAAAGAACTTAAAGAAATTGACAAAGAATGGATACCGAAAATGAAAAAACATGGAAAGAACATTACAACAAGAAAAAACATCAACGATCATGCCACAACCTTCTACACACAACTTTACGCAAACACTAGCAAGATGCACGACCGCACTAAACATAAGATTCATAGTTCATCTTCAGAACCCATACAAAATGTAGAGCAAGAACCTGAAATCTTAACAAAAGAAGTAGAGAAAGCAATACGCAGCCAAAAACTAGATAAAGCTCCTGGACCCGATAAAATTTCGAACGAATTATTGAGAGGTACGGTCGAACAACTAAGTCCTATCCTCGCAAAAATTTTTAATAATATAATTTCCACCGGATGCATTCCAAACCAATGGACTAAGTCACATATCATTCTTTTGCATAAAAAGGGTTCAAGAGAAGACATTTGTAATTATAGACCCATTAGCCTAATGTCTAACGTTTATAAAGTTTTTGCGAAAGTTATTCTGGATCGAATATGCAAAAGGCTAGATGAACAACAACCAGTAGAGCAAGCAGGTTTCCGCAAAAACTACTCTACACTAGACCATATCCATACTGTTAAACAAGTAATAGAGAAGTATAATGAATACAACAAAAATATCTATATTGCTTTTATAGACTACAATAAAGCGTTTGACAGTCTAATACACGATCGAATTTGGGACACTTTAGAAGAGCAAGGGATACCACAGCTTTACGTAAACATCATTAAAACAATATACTCTAGCAGCAAAGCCAGAATACAGTTAGAATCATTAGGAAAAGAATTTCCAATAGAGAAAGGAGTTCGGCAAGGCGATCCCATCTCGCCAAAGATTTTTTCCGCCGTATTGGAAAGCATTTTTCGAAATTTGAAATGGCAAAATTTAGGCATTCGTATAAACGGTAAGAGGCTTAACCATCTCAGATTTGCTGATGATATAGTTTTGTTAGAAGAATCCCCCAGTACTCTAGAGCAAATGATAAAAGAATTATCCCAAGAAAGCAATAAATTCGGCTTAACAATGAACGGCAGCAAAACAAAGCTTATGACTAATAGCATACAAGTAGAGGTAATGGTAAATGATGAATTTTTAGAGTATGTTGATGATTATGTCTATTTAGGCCAAATTATATCATTTAAAGATCAAATGACAAAAGAAGTAAACAAAAGAATAGCAAATGGCTGGAAAAAGTATTGGGCACTAAAGTACATAATGAAAAACAAAGATTTCAGCACATCTTTAAAGAGCAAGGTATTTAATACATGCATACTTCCTTGTCTAACTTATGGATGTGAAACATGGGCTCTTACTGCAATACATAGAGCTAAACTAGCAACATGTCAACACGTAATGGAAAGAAGCGTATTGGGCCTCAGAATAAGCGATAGGGTCAAAAACATAGACATAAGAAAGAAAACCAAGTTTATAGATATTCTACACAGAATAGACCAACTCAAGTGGAAATGGACTGGCCATATGATGCGTTCAAAAGAGGAAAAATGGAGTCGAGAGATCACAAATTGGTATCCCAGAGACTCAAAAAGAAATAGAGGTAGACAACACCGAAGATGGGAAGATGAAATTAAAATGACAGTGGGTCCGTACTGGAGAAGAGTAACAAGGGACAGGACCCAATGGAGAGAGTTAGAGGAGGCCTTTGCCAAGAGGCAAACTGAGATAAGAGACATAATATAAGTAACGGTTAATATTATTTTTTTGTCTTTATTTTTTTAGCTTTATTTTTAAATGTTTAAGAGTTAGTTAACCATATAAAACGTCCACATACTATGTAATATTTATTCTCAGTAATAAAGGCTATTTTATTTTATTTTATTTTATTTTATTTATTTATTTTTATTATACGAGTATAACTATCGGCATTCATACGGTATTTATATTTAAAATGAAAGATATGTGATACTATAATAAGTAGATATACTGAATATTTACATTTTATAAGATACTAGCATTAGCCGCGGCTTCGCACGCGTTCTATAGACTGGAAACCAACAAAATTATTTCTGAGTCTCGCAGTATGATACCTCGTAGAACTAACCAGCCCTTCCCGTTTTTGCAACATTTTTCATTGACGCTCCGCTTCTATTAGTCGTAGCGTGATGTAATATATCCTATAGCCTTCCTCGATAAACGGACTATCCAATACAAAAAGATTTTTTCAAATTGGACCAGTAGGTTTTGAGATAAGCGCGTTCAACCAAACAAAAAAACTTAAGTAATAAACTTAAAGAAATATAGGTATAGTAAAATATTTCGATTTATTTCGATGGGGAACCCCAAAAATTCAGTTAACGACCAAACGATAAACAAGATTGAATATTAGTATTAGTAATATGGGTTAACGAGAACGACAAAAATTAATAAGTATGGTATCGCATGCGTGCCCACAATTAAAGCAGTGGGAGTTTAACGTACATGCCAATTTGATTTAACTATAGAATTTTGGTAACAGATGGGAGTTTCTAATCGATAAAATTGTTTTGTGAATCATACAAAATATATTTTATCAAGGCTATTATTATATGTTGGGACATGATGTCGTTGGGACATTTTTACACACAACGCTATCTAGTTCCGTTGAAGCTACGAGGCTTGTGTTACGGATACCAGATAGTTGATATACTACATATATAAATTTATATAAATAACACCCATGACTGGAGTACAAACATTCGTGCTCAACGAATGTATGCCCCCAGCGGGACTCGAACCCGCGACCGCTGGCGCAACAAGTGGGGTCACTACAAACTGACCCAAACGTGTATAAAATTTAAAACTAAAGTTTGCGTGTATGTATGTACGTTCGTTATTCCTATAGACTAAAGTGCTTGGACATATTAGGATGAAATGGAAGTATACAGATAAGTCAGTATAAGCTGGAGAAACACATAATCTGTGAATAATTATTCTCTTTTTATATCCCACAGCGGATGTGCTCTTTTTGTGTTTTTAAGTAGAGCTAGCTAGCTACTAATTCTTTTTTAAAATAAAAGTAGCTTATAAGTTTCAATAAAAATCAGTCCCGCTTGGGCAAACAGACAGACATACAGAATTATTCGTAAAAGCACCTTTTTTAATGAATATTTTTCTGTGAAACTAACTTTTACTTATTTATTAAATATATATACTAAACAGTTTATGCCCTAGTTTAGAAGTTAAGGACCATATTACTGCTATGTACGCATCGCCAGCAACAGAATGTCAACATGAGAATTGTCTACGTAATTGTATACTTTAAAATATCATGAATATTTAATAATATTCTAAGGTTTGACTAAATCAAATTGACCTATGTAATATAATCATCACTACATATTAGAAAGCCCGCTGAGTCTGTTTGTCTGTATGCGATAAACTCAGAAACTACAAAACTAATTTTAATTCAGTTTTCACCAATAGAAATACGAGTGAAATATTCTTTAAAGATTAGTGTTAATTAGGTGAAATATGTTATGGTGGAGTATGTTACAAAATTGTAAATTGTGGGTAGACACTGTCTGCAACAAGTATTTAACCCCCTGAGACGTTACATACGTGATTGCTGTAAAGCATTCGAAACGTCGGCAACCAAAAATCATAATAAATCTGCGACAAAATCCGAAAAGATAGTTTCATTTATAATGTCAAATATTCGCGTAAACGTAAGAAAGTATTATACTTTATCATTTCACTATGGAAATTACCTCATCTCTAAGAAATCTATACATAATATTAAAGGTTATTTTATTAATACCAAACATGGATAAAATCAAAAAATAATTAAGGTCGAGTCACACCTCGCTATAAATCAAGCAACGCAATCGTCTAATATTCTAATACTATTCCGCCCAACTAATGGCGAGAGGACATATTTTATTAATTACTGTGTTATCACGAAATATTACTTTTATGCCCCATATTTGCATACCGTGTTAGTCTATACCGAATAGGGCGCGGTGGCATGTAGTTGTGTGGTACAAGAATCTAATTTAGTGGCCAAAAATATTATTGACAAAACAAATTATTCTTGATTAAAATAGACTTTTTACAAGCTGTTTTGAATCGACATTTTTACATTATTAAAATTTAACTGTCAGTCTGTAAGTCTGTGAGTAAGCTACCACCGGCTCGGAAAGCTGTTCTGCTGAGAAGAACCGGCGAGATTTTATACTATGATTATATACTAGCGAGTTAACCTCGTTATTCTAGGGTGCGTCCCTAGGTACATTTTACGAGAAAAAGTAATTCTCTTTTTTAAATAAAAATAGCCTAAATTACTTCTTTTAACGTTGGCTATCTGCGAGTGAAAGTCCCGTTAAAATCGGTACAGCTATTTCACAGTTAGCCGGAACAAACAGACGGGCAGACCGACAGACAAAAATTTTAAGAACTATTTTTCTTAAACGTATCGTATATATTTGATATATCATATTATGAAATTAGTAAAAGGTTGTTAGTTTATTATATTATAAGTTATTTACCTGTATATAAATGTTTAACTTATTATAGTAATTTTTGTTCCAAAAAACGCTTGAGAAAAAAAAGCTAGAGCTTATGAATCAGCCCAGCATATAGTTGATGGAGTTTTGGGCGTATCCATCGAATTATGAGTCGACTGTCCTCGTCAGGTTATTTTTAATGATTTTGATAGACGCACGGAACGATTTATATGTGGAAAGATTACATTTCTTTCATTACGTGAAAAGGTTTTCGTTGTTGGCTTTAGGCTTTAATGACAAATTTAGCAGATATCGAGTTTAATTTACTCATTTATTTTGTATTTCGTATTATTATTCATATTACCACGAATTGAGTCATTTTTTGGTTCTTTTTAAGAAATTGCTTATTATGTAGACATTTTGAAGTGGGTAGTACAATTTGATATTATTTAAAGCTAAGTCTGATAATTTCCTTTACAGTATGGATTAGTTATATTGAAAATATTTTGTAGTTTTTCATAATATTATATGCAAAAATGTTTTTTTGTATTCTTGAGATTGATATTAGGTACATTTTGACCGACATCAAAACAGAGGTAGTAATTATTTTTAAGAGTATTTGTTAAGGGTTGCCATATATATTTTTTTAGGAAATAATCTAAGTGGAGATGGTATAGTTTCATTTTAAAGTTTGAAATCCGTCTACTGCGTAGAACGTTTTCAGGTATTTTTATCGTCCCAATGAAACGAGAGAATCGGGCCATAGGCCAAATGCGGGTTGACGATTCACTTACCCAAAATACAAGTAATAAGTAATAATGGTGGAAATTATTAGCACATGAAAATTCTATAGTTGCGAGACTCGAGATTCGAACTTGCTTTCTCTGCTTTATACAGTGCTGAGTATTACTACTATATTTAATTAAATAATTGTACCTATCTACCCAAAATAATGAATGTATGCAGTTCAAAGCTACGTACTCCATTTTGTACGGCTATTTAGTATGTCTTAAGAGAACAGTTAACCTGAGCAAACATCAATTAGAATGTTTGTTCGTTAATAACTCAGAAACTAAGGCTTAGTTCAAATCGGTTGAGTCAATACAGGTCAGTAACTTGGATGGCAAATATAGCGCCACTTCTGAATCTTCATACGAAAGGTGACTATGATTTTGATAAAATATTACGTATTAATTTAGACGACGTGAATAAATAACACAACAAAACTAATAGATAAACGCGTCTAAAAATTTTAATTGAGAAAATATTTATTACATATTTAAATACTCTTACATGCAATAAAATGAAAAGAAACATTGTTAAAACATTATAGTAAGTATCTGAGGGCGTTACAGTTACTCAAGAAAAGAGTTTTAAAGTTTTAAGAAAGGTTTGGCACTAATGTTTAAGTCAATCGAGGTAGGATTGGTCTATTATCTTTACCACCTTCCTCTCCCTCTTGGAGACCCACCAGTATGCAATTCGTACCTAGTGGTAAAAGGGAAGATTTTTTAGAGACTACCTTTAAAATCACTTTTGAAGTCATTATTCCAATGAAAGTGACATTTTTAATTTGTTTATACAAGATCATTTTGGGATATGCAGTTATAACTTATAACAATAAATAAATAAATAAATAAATAAATAAAAACTATGTTGGTTTAATCAAAAATCATGGCCACTCTAGCTTGTTCTCAAAAGGTACTCGCCAAACTTAGGGTCAAACAAGAGGACCTTAAGGGTTATTTGATTTACTTTGATCAGTACAACGTGTTAGTTCCGTTTATTATTGACACGTTAAGATTTAAGATGTTGATGTTCGGGAAGTTTACTGCAATTGTTTGGTTCGTTTTCGGAACTTGAAAGGAAACATCCTCCATATATAACGTAAGCTACTATTACTGTTATAAATGAAGTTAATTAAGATTCATAATTATTCGTATTCGTAATATGTATATACATGTATTATCTCTTTATTAAAATCGCGCCCTTCGATCTTAGCACTATGTTTAGTATGATAATAGCTTAATTGGGGTAACATATGGCATACTTTTTGAAGTGAAACTTCTTTAGAATCGTTGTGATTTTAAACTCGATGAAACGAAAAAACAGTACCAGGCACTCAGAGACGGGGAAGAGTTAGCCTTAGTTAGATCTCGCCCGCTCGAAATATAAACGAGATTTAAAAATTAGTTTGCCAAAGAAGTCTTACTTCTGACATGTGTACTTTGTACACACGCACTTTTAATTTTTTTTATACATCATCTCTAAAGAATCTACACCAAACGGTATAACATATCTAGGGACGAACCCAAGCGAAACTAGGGTGCGTCACTAGTTATTTATAAATATATATTTAGTTATATATATAATTAATAGGCAAAAACAAAGTAGTCACTCCTCTTCCTCGTTAATCAACTAATATTAGTTCGTTATTTAATATCGACGAGCTTCAGTGTTATCAATAAAAATTGAATATTCTACCAAATAATATATACTATATGCATCGATAGATCTAACATTATGTAATAAGACTCAATGAGAATAAAAACTTTTAGTATACATTGAAGGCAAGCTCAAACCATTTCAATATACAGCCTTTACTCAGATGATATAGATGTTGCCATGTATGTAATTAAAGAATTCTAAACCACTGTTGTTTGCACAAAGCGAAGTACAGACGTAATATACATCGAACTGGCAACTTGTTCAATAACAGGACGAGGCAGAGTCAACACAGCGGCTAAACACTGTGCTTATGATGATACGCGTTCCACTACTTATAAGGGTGTCTACAAACGAGATGTTAATATTCATTGTTATATATTTTTTTCTTTTTTTATTTCTAATGTAATTAATTCTTTTTTTATGCGTATTTGAGTTTTGAGCTTAAAAAAATGAAATTTTAGTTGTATCTGTTGAAATACTTGTATAATATTTACTTAGTTTAAAGGTCGTGGGTCCGTCACTCATCGCTATGTTTTTATATTTATTAACTAAAAGTTGTTTTGTGTAATGTTATCGTGTAAGATTTTTCATGAATATTCTTACTATGATAGTTCATATTCAATATAAATATGAATATCTACATAGATTTTTTTCGATTTTATCTTTTGTATCGCCGGAATTCGCAGGTGAAAGTAGTAATAGTAATTAGTTACAATTGAATTACAACATGCTTTATGCATCAAAAGCGTCAGAAATTTTTCTTTTAAAAAATAAAGCACTTTTTTCTAACAAAACTGATTATAAATATTTGTTTTCGTTCTAAACCATAATTTATTTATTTATATGTAATGTACAAACGCCCTTAAGTTTGGCAACATTGTTTAAGATAAATAGTTCCCGAAATTGAAATTCGGCTAAGATTGTTCTACGATACATAAGTTTAGTCATTTGTCATATTGTATTTAAGAGCAAGTTAATATTAAATATGTATGTACCAAACAAACCCTTTCAATGTCTCCCTAAAGGGCTAACAAATAATCTAAACAAAACTAAAATCTAGTATTATTTGTACTATGTAAATTATACGTTTGTAAAGACTTACATTGTGTAATATATTGAAAGAAATAATATTTACTTTTAATATGAAAAGGTTCAAGGAGTAGAACCAAAAAGGATAATTTCTGTATAAAATTTTTTCATTGTTATGTCATATTAATTACCTATAAGTGGAAAATAATTTCGAAAACAAATAAAAATAATTATTTAATAAGTTATATAAGTTTAAAAAGAAAGCATAGACTTGAGTTAATTAGACTTTAGACAATAACCTAAAATTCCAAAGTAATGTAAGTAAAAGTATTATGTCCAATAGACTTTGTGCTTTATAAAACTTGTTATTTTTCAAATCCATGTCAGTCTTTGCAAAGTATAATCGGAATATGGAATGAATAGGAATCTTGTATATACAGTGGTCATCTCGTCATTACCGTCGGACAAATGTTGACCGACCACGAATGATTCCTGTGCTGCCTTTGATACGTCTAGTTCTTGAACCAGTATTTACTATTTTGTTTGAAAAACTAAGTAAATATTGTTGAAAAATGATATAAATGAAAATTTTATCACATGTTTGCGAATATAAGCTTTATTAGAAATGCTAGAAAGAAAATCGTCCAGAGGACTCTAAAATCAATATATTTCATCTTATAGTATTTTTTCGAAATAAAGTGTTAAAGCCGCCAACCCGCGTTTGATCAACGTGGTGGGTTGTGGCTTCACATCCCTTGTTTGGAGGGAAAATGTCCACAGTAGTGGAATGAAGTAGAAATTTATTTTAATATATTCTTGGCTCAAATTTAAGTAACAAGGGTGTGATTTTCTACACCAGATATTGATATCTATACGTGATAGCAAAGGTTTTTATTAATATCTACACTAGCTATATATAGATTTAGAGCAAGCGAATCCGTAAAACCTTCCTCGAGAACTACTCTATCCATTGGTGAAAATAAAATGAAAATCGGTGAAGTAGTTTTTGAGTTAATCGCAAACAAACAGACAGTCAGAAAGACGTGGGGGAGGTATTCAATCTTTCTAATTATTATACCTACAACTAACTGTTTACAAGATAGATGACACTATACAAAAAATACACATATTATGATGTCCTCCCGATCGATTCCGGCTATCGCGGCCAATCACATTGAGACTAGCCATCTGTGCGGGAGATATTATAGTGCATAAGTGTATGCGCAGACACAAGTGCACTCTCTATTTTTTATCACTCTCATATTCCAGTGGGACGACTGTTCGACACGACCAGTGAGAGTAAAGGCTATCCGAGGCACGGGGCCACACAGCGCCAACTTCCTAACTCCGGGATGTTACTAAGGCTAAAAAACAAAAAGACTCAATAACTAAATTTGACCCGACCTGGGATTTGAACCCAGGACCTCCCGGTGTGCGACCGTACATGCTAGCCACTACACCACCGAGATAGTAAAAAATCTACATAAATAGTTTACGTACGAGTAGGTCATACAAACTAAACATATATTGATAATGTTACTAAAGACACACACGACGTAATGATGTCCTATTGACTTGGGGGTCAGAACTAAAGCCACTCCGGTCAGTGTAAACATGCCTAATAGACTCTATTCACACTGTGAATGCTTGAACGCTCTGAGTATTCGGTATTGAAAGTCTTAAGGCCGATAGTGTGAAACGGTCAATTTTAAAGCCCTTTGATGTTGGATGCTATTAGTTTTCTATTGCAGATAGAGATTACTCGTGTAGATTTCTGTTTAGGGTAAAAAGGTTTAAAATATGTATGTATTAATGGAATAAAAAGACAGTGGTAGCCGAGTTGTAAAGGAAATTGCTTAGGAAACAGGGTGAAGCGGGTTCGAATCCCAGTTCTCGCACCTCTGATATTTTTTACTTATTTGGTGAAGGAAAATATTAGATAATGGAGAAAACTTACGTATTTGAAAAAACCTAGTAAGTTTTCGAATGACATGTTTACTATTGACTAATTGTTTTTTCATTAAAAAATAACATATTATCTAGGTTTCAGACTTATTTACAATGTATAGATTTAAATAACCTGTTAGTTATGCGAAGACATCTTATTAATTACAGCGAAACAAAATAGAAAAGTACTCTAATATTTCAATCGAATAATTTTATTATACTATAGATAAAGAGGTCGTGATTGCAAGCATCGTTACGGTCAAACTGTATCTTTTTAATATTCCAAGAGGGTTGGTTTGGAATTTTAAGTACTATTTTATGTTAATGGCCGTCATAGTTGTATCAGGGAAGATCTTAACTTTCAACTTTGATTTCATTTGCATTCTTCAAAACATAGAACAAGTATTTTAAATATGATATCAATCTATGAAGGAAACAGTTAAGTGTTGCCAGTAGCTATTATAGGTCTTTATAATAAAACTAGGGACTAGGACTAGATTTAGCGCGAACAAGCCGCGGGTTCCGCTAGTAAATGTATAGCTAGTAAATTGACAACTATAAAAACTTGACAACTTATATAATACTAAAACTTTCCTCGAGAACCACTCTATCCATTGGTGAAAACAGCATGAACATCGGTGCCCTAGTTTTTGAGTTTATCGCGAACAGACAGACAGACGCGGTGGACTTTGATTTATAGTATGTAGTGAATTACTAAAAATATTATGTTTTTTTTTTCAATATTTTCTTTTAATATGAATAAATTAGCAACACACTATTCGTCCCTAGGTACGAAACCCTTATAATATTTCTAAAATAATGTCGCCGAAGATACTTCTTAGAAAATCAGTTATTTGCCAGTAAAAGTCCCACCAACATCTGTCCAGTTATTTCAAAGATTAGTAAAACAGACAAAATTATTTTTATTGTAAATATCATATATAATTAGGTAGGTAGGTACATACACATTTAGTAAAAAGCTGTTTATGTTATGAACTGACACCTCAATGATTAAATTTAAAAAGCTCTTCACCTTGAAGGAGTAGTTTGTAGTTTTCAGATGTGGCCATTACATATATGTACAGACAAACATATGCCGAAAATCTTTATGTAAATATTTATACCACTTCTATTATGATATTGCGATGATTCTAAATATTATGAGTTTTGTTTTCGGTGTCACTTTGAATCTTCAAATTTACTGTTATGGAAACATTATAAAGCTTTTAGGTCGTAATTTGAATGATTGAGTTATAGGTTATATAAGAAAGTCTATATATTTAGAGTAGATGGATATTTATTTATAAACTCTTTATATAAAAAAGAAGAGATAATTATATAATAAAGAGAGAAGGTACCTACCCAAATTGAGTTGATATATTACATCTTAAGAGAATTTTGCTTCACAATTTAAAAAAAATTGCTCAGTAATTATACAAGTATTTGCAAGTATTTTTCTTAATTAATGTAAGGTAAGACATTAAATATAATTAGTTTAATTCCTAAAATAGCTTATTTCAAGTTTGAATAAGGTAATTCGGATAATACATTGTAAAAAAACTACAAAATCGTTAACTTCCAGTCAAATAAGCTTCTGTGGATTTATTTAAGATAATAATAAATATGTTGGGACGTTAAGTTTTACGGACGTTTTACATTAAACATATATCACTTTAAATTCATACAATATCTATACATAAATATAAACACCATTGATTGGAGTACAAGAATTCGAGATTATGATACAAAACGAATAACTCAAAACGGCAAACCCACGTCCGTTGACATTACAAAGTGGGCCAAACATATCGTCGAATATTTTGCAGAAAGTAAGAAATATGTCCACTGAAATTTTCAAGCGGCAAAACAACAAAGGAACTGGGGACGAAATATCGAAGTCATCATTAACAAGTGCTCTTAATAGCGTTATAAAATTGCAAACAAAAAGTATGTTTATCTAAAAAACTCCGTTAACGGCTAAACTCTGGGAACTTTGGTTAAAGTTGTCATCGACTTTATTTAGAGCTTTCATAAAGATCTGTGCACATAGCGGTTATATTTCATGCTTTATAAGAAAATAATAAAGGATTGATTTTCGCCTGAGAAATAATTAAGTCGAATGTAATTTAATACAAAAGTAGTGATACTTGATATAAAGTATGATCAAATGGAATAGAGAAAAAAATATCTGTAATCATATTTCTATAATTTAAACAAAAATTTAGTGTCTATTGATACTACTATTCTAGTACCCTCATTTTTAATGTCCCTTAAAGTATACTTGTATTATATAAAAAAGAATGAAACTCAATAAGCGTGTATATATAGATTAAAATACTGGTATCTCAATCAGCTCGTCGTCATAGGCTGACATGTCAACAACATCCTTAAAAAAGAGAAAAAATCTCATATATGCTATGGGCACATATATAGTCTGTCAATCTAAGTAAATCTTAGCCAGCATCATGCAGCAGATGGATGGATGGTCTATGACCTGATCCACTTATATTGAAGTAAGCTCTAATCCCAACAGTTGGATGTTAAAAACACCTGCATACCGTAGGCATACGTTTTGTCGCACGACAATTATGTCGCATCGTACACAGGCCAACATGAACGCGTCTCAACAGTTATGCTAATAAAATGATATTGTTTTCTTTAGAAGTCCTATTAATTAAGACACTTGACAATCTTACTTTGTTAATCCGGACCCCGCTCTGTAACCCATTAATGTTCGAAACTTATTCCTTCACAGACAGAAGGTGCGACAATAAAATAACAGTTATTTATATGTATAATAATTCACGATTTTAATGGCTTGTTTTTCAACTTTGTTTTTTCGAGTAAGTGAGAAATATCGCGACTGTTGTCTCTTTGTTTGCGAAATAGCGGGTGGCTCTATTAAAACTGTTTAATACTGTATTATATTTAGATGCTATGTGTATACTTAGGGGTCGTCCATAAATCACGTGATGTTTGAATGGGGGGGGAGGGGGTTCGGAAAAATCACGAAATATCACCAGGAGGGAGGGGGGGTGTAGTGAGTTATCACGTGATTTTTTTTTACTCACCGTTGGGATTATCCCGCGCGCCGCGACAATCGCCGAACTTTTATAATAATAAGCCTAGTCACCTCCAAAACTTCTATGAAAAGTCCTGTACGGGAACTACTATTGCAAGAAATGGCACTATTAAAAGCTATGCTATGCTTTAAAAAATCGTGTATTATAAATTCTTCATAACAGATGATGAGACCAATAGGATGGGCCAAACATTCCCCCAGACACACGAAGCGTCGCTATTAGTAAGAATGGAAATGTAATAATGAACCGATTGGTCTTAATTGCTTTGGATTGCTTATAAAAAGTATTGACATACTTCCATTAATACCATGTATAAAAATTAAGACATTCATAAATTATAAGTAACGTTACATTGTTATAGTAGTTATAAGTTACAGACGGACGAATTATACACTCAATATGCTCACAAAATTTCATGAGAATCGGTCAAGCCGTTTCGGAGGAGTATGGGAACGAAAATTGTGACACGAGAATTTTATATATAAGGTTATACCTGTTAAGTGTTTTATCTTTATTTAAAAATAATATTCAGATTTTTTAAGGTACTTTGTAAAAAAATACACGTGATTTTGAGTGGGGGGGGGGGGGGGGTTAATCTTAAACCTCACCACGTATCACCATGGGGGAGGGGGGGTCTAAAAAGTTGCTTAAAAACATCACGTGATTTATGGACGACCCCATGTATAGAGTTCTCAGAAATAAGACATTTTGCTGTAGTAAAAAGTATCCTATATTTTGACCCGGATATTATCCGGATATTATAGCTATCATCTTATCGAATTCCATCAAATTCTATATAGTGGTTTTCTTGTTGTGCATATCCATACAGACAGTAAGAGAAAAAAGTTAACAATAATTAATATTTTGATAAGATTTTTCATACTTACTTACATACTTAACATTGTATTATATATACAGGTAAAGGTTTATGCTAAGGGTGTTTCGATCTTTTTAATTAATAGAAAACTTTTGTCAATCATAAATTTCGCTATTTAAGGATTTTTAGAATTCATTATGAAAAAATATATTCTTTTGACTTTACCTAATTATTTGTGAGGCTGTCTTATATAATACCTATGTAATTATTTTTCAATAAATAAAGAAAGAATGGCTTTAAATTTGTTATTTATATTCATAATTTATTACAGAACTTAAATAAAATTCTTTACATACCTAGTATATAAAACAAAGTCGCTTCCCGCGCTTTTATGCTTAAATCTTTAAAACTACGTAGCGGATTTTAATTCGGTTTTTATAAATTGATAGAGTGATTCGAAGTCAAGGTTTTATGTATATTACATACATTATAGTAGAATAAGTCGATAAAATAACTTATTTCAGTGAAATATATTCTTATCTTTAAAAGGTGAAATAAGAATCACGTAAATCCGTTTACAACTGCCGAATATCACATTCATTACTACCAAATCATTAACTTATCATTATGTACTCACACATAACATTTTTCTTTGAGTTTTAATCATACAATAAAAGTATAAAACTTGTATTATTAATATATTTTTAATGTCTTCATAACACTCACCTACTAAGCTCGAAGCTTTTAACACGTGTGCTCAATAAATTAAAGGAGCTAATGTAAGGGCCTAAACTTATGACATAAATACGTCCGATATTAACCGACTAAGAGGCGTCGACAGCAAAAATCCATCTCTGACTTAGTCACATAAGGGCTCTCCTGATACTCCGATGTGGACGATCCGTGTGTCACATTCATGTAAGAAATAAAAGGATACGCGAAACTTAAAATATGGTTATAAATATTAAAATGGTGAAGTGTGTCTGTTCGTCCCCTGTTAATAATAGGCAATTGATATGATCCATTCAACAATCATAGATATTATAATAATTTCTGAAATATGTTACCTCAATGACTATATTTTGAAAATTTGACGGTAATTATTATTAGATATTGTTATAAATGAAACTATCTTTTCGGATTTTATCGCGGCTTTATTTGGATTTTTGGTTCCCGACGTTTCGAATGCTTTACAGTAATCATGGTCACGGGAGAAACTAAGGTATTTGACGTCTCAGTATTGACGTTATTAGATATCGATATAGCGTCATCTAAATGTTTATGACTTTTATATATTTATAATTATTGTTTCATTAAGTTTCAAAGGTTCACATCGGAATAAAATTTTAACTTTATCTTAACGAATCCTATAGATTGATCTGAATTATCACCTATCATCGTAATAATAATAATAAATATAATAATAAACTCTTTATTGTACACCAAAAGAAATATAAAACATACAAATAAGAAGGATAATAATATGTACAAGAGGCGGCCTTATCGCTAAAACAGCGATCTCTTCCAAGCAACCTTTAGTTGTAGGAAATACAAAACTCTACAGAGGGAAGGGGTATCGTATATTGTAAATCGTACCAAATGTAATCAAAATACGCTCAGTTATTTTCTCATGATTCAGACAGCAGAAATTCTACAAACTGTAGATGACAAATTTATACTTGTGTAATATCACAGATTTTATTATATATAATATAGATTATATTAAAATGTATCATATCAGCATGTATTTGAATCTACCAAAAAAATAATATAAAATTAATTTAATTATTTACACTATCCAAGTTTCGCACCTCCCAGCCTGATAAGGTGCGCGTACATTAGCCAACGCACCGCGGTAATGAGTACAGAGATTTCCCAAACGTGTCCTAGACCAACGTATTTGAATAAAGTTATCAAATTTTCAAAACAACACACGCATTATATGGAGGTAGTTTGCTTTACTAATTATGATTGCAATTAGCAGGAAGATCTTTATTTTAGGAAGACGTGTAGGGATTTGCCTATTTTACGAGTTGGAAATTTTAAAGTAGCTACAACTGTTTATTAATTTATATGTACTACTTTCTTAGGTTTATGTGAATATTTGACATTATAAATGAAACAATCTTTTCGGATTTTGTCGCGGATTTATTATGATTTTTGGTTCCCGATATTGACCCCGTGGTCCCGTGACCATGATTGCTGTAAAGCGTTCGAAACGTCGGGAACCAAAAATCATTATAAATCCGCGACAAAATCCGAAAAGATAGTTTCTTTTATAATTTATATATTATGTACTTAATAAAAATAAGTAATTGAATGATAGTCATTTCTTATAGGTATTCAGTCCATTTTAAAGCCCCACTGCTGGGCACAGGTATTCAATACGAATGGGATTAGGACATAATGTAGTCCACCATGCTGGTCAAATCCGAACTTCACATTTTTAAAAACTCGTTAGGTTTTCTATTATGATATTTTCCTTTACCGTATGATAAGTGGTAATCACGTAGGAAATGATTAGCATATGAAATTAAGCCGTTTAGGGAAACCGAGGTTTCCCAAGCGACCGCATTTCCACTGGTCTGTCATTGTTAAATAAAAAAAAACATGCTTTTTATTATTTAAAATAATTCAATCAATATTTTTAGATTTATTACTCATGATCTTTAGATTATCATGAGTTATCCTTTTAATACCAAAAAACAGGTAGTAATGACGTACGTAAGTACATTAAATTTTATACTAAAAAAAAATGAAAAAGATTATTCAAATCAACTAATAATTAATCACAAATATGATTTAGTTCTTCCTAAACATAAAGATGCAGCATCCGCAGACAAACTCATCTCGTCACGAGATAATGCTAAATTACGCTAGAACTGCCATTATTCAGTGCTACCTCCCACTTCAATGATCGTTTCGATACTTTACTAGAGTTGTTATTACTGTGTAATTATAAAACAATAAACTATAAAATATTTTATTAATTTTCTAAATAATATCGACCAGTTCGAATATAAAATGTTTGAGCTTATATTGAAATAATAATCAAACAATCAATTCTCTTTTTAGTGCTTCAGAGCGTGCCATTTAAGCATATATTATTTGTCTAATGTCATGTAGAATAGAGAAGATACGTCAAGGACAACTTTTGAAAGCAAATTATCAAGAGAATAATAAATTAACAATGTATGTAAGCTTCAGAATTTAGATTTTGCTGTTATGTACAGAAAAAGAAAGTTAAGGCATACATTTATTAATAGAATTATTATTATATAAGAACGAGCTTCTCTTCAAAATGAGCTTATTTTTGCTGTTATATTAAGAATATCTGGCTAAGTGTGCCTTCCATCATTTCTTTTCAAGACTCAGAAGAGATCAAGATTAGTAAGGATATGTAAATAAAAAAAAGTGCGTGTGTACAAAGTACACATGTCACAAGTAAAACTTCTTTGGCAAACTAATTTTTTAAATCTCGTTTATATATTTTATACTAAATAACCCCGTCTTAGCTCGTTGAGAGAGGGAGATGGCGCGAAGGTCACAGCCACGAGTTAGACAGAGTTAGAAATGTCACTGACTCGCGGTGGGCGAGATCTAACTAAGGCTAACTCTTCCCCGTCTCTGAGCGCCTGGTACTATGGACTTATTTTTTCGTTTCATCGAGTTTGCAATCACAACGCTTCTAAAGAAGTTTCACTTCAAAAACCGAGACTGTGATTTCGTTAACAACTAACAAAATTACACGCAATAATGCGGTAACGACAAACACGTAACAACACGCAGTAGTTCCAGCTAATAATGTCGTTTGACACGTACCAATTTTCGGCTCATTTCATATTAAAAGCTTTTCAACGCGAGTATCATGCGCTATTCACTCAAATTGCACTGCAAATGTACCTATTAGTAGTTTTACTGATATTACATTACATTATGCAGGTATTTAGTCGATATTGTACTTGTACGAGATTTTTGAGTTATTAATAAATAATTTGTTAATAAAGAACAAAAAGTGAAACCGCGTAATTATCGATAATAATGGCTATTTTAATAAGATTTTCCCAAAAAAATATTTAATATTCGACTTTTAGAATTTATACACAAATAAAGAAAAGTAATTTAATGTTTGCGAAAGATACGTGAAGCCCGCCAACCCACACTAGGCTAGCGTGGTGGACTAGAGCATAGCCCCACTCGTAATGAAGAATGGGACCTTAGAAAGGACTGAATACATACATATACAAATAATCAAATTGTTTAAAAAAAGCAGAAAAGCTAAACAGATTTGGGAAATGCGACGTATTAGCATAAAGAAAACTCGCCATTCAATTTGGATTTGAAGTGATTTAACCTGAAGTCGAAAAATAATTAAATGAAATAATAGAAAAACTTATAAATATTCAGAAAGCCGTCTTAAACCTTTAGCAGACTGACGAATTCATTTTTACTTATTCCACAGAAAATCTGCTTAAAATCCGTATTTAAAAGAATCACTCGGAATTTATTTGAATCTGGACCCAAGTTAAAGGTAGAGGCGATATCTACGAACTGTTATAGTAATTGTTGCACTTTGATGTATGTATGTATGTGTGTATGTACGTATGTATGTATGTATGTATGTATGTATGTATGTATGTATGTATGTATGTATGTATGTATGAATGTATGTATGTATGTATGTATGTATGTATGTATGTATGTACTAGATGCATATGGAATTATGTACGTTATCTTCTAATCTAAATAAAATGAAGTCATTTTAAAGTTTTTATTTGTCCTTCTGGACTGGATATAAAACAAATGTACAGTTAATTATAAGTACTTATTATGATGTTTAAGCGAGCTCTTTACCACTTTGGGCTATTAATGCCTTGTCTATAATTCAAATCAAATCAAATCAAATAAAAATATTTTATTCAGCATAAAAATTGTTAAAATTTCTTATTGAACGTCATGAGTCTATAACCACCGATTCGGAAAAAAGAAACCTCTGATCTCTAACTACGTAAATAACCTACCTTATAATATTTGAAGTACCTACCTGATCTTTTTTGAGTGAAATTTAAATTTTCAACAAACGCTATATCCTATAACTTAGAACACAGGCTACAGCTTTCTTCTTATCTCTTCGCAATGGTCGCGATTCGTGGTTACCCTTTGGATGTCGTCGTCACGAATGATTTTAAATGTAAAAATTATTCAAATTACTGGGATAAGTCGCTGCCGGTCGATGTTTCGCCTAATAGCTGATCTCAGATGATGCGATATACCTATCTTTCACTGTTTATCAAATTTTTATTGGGTTCTGTGGAAATTTATTGAATATATTAATTATATTACAAAATGTTTTAATGTAATAGAATAATATAGTTTTTTTATGGTAAAAAGAGGGCAAACGGGCAGGAGGCTCACCTGATGGGAAGTGATCACCTCCGCCCATGGACGGATGCGTTGCCGGCCTTCCAGGAAAGGGAAGGAGGGAGGGGGGAACGAAGACGGAGGATGAAGGGAAGAGGGAGGGAGGGCGAGGGAGAAGGGAAGGAGAGTGGGCCTCCCGGACACTCACTCACCGGACGAAACGCGACAGCATAGCGCCGGTCTTCTGTGAGAGAGTGGTAGGTACTATACGGGGCGTGCCGGCCCATTCGGCTGCTACCCGAAGGTAACAAGCATGGCACTACTACTTTAAACCACTTTAAATAGTAATCTAACTGAGTTGAATTTGTCACTTAAATAGTTATTGAAATAGTCATTACTAGCCTTTCCCGTGGCTCCGCTCGCGATTTAAAGGTTGCAACATTTATCATTGATGCTCCGCTACTTTTGGTCGCAGCGTAATTTAATATAGCCTATGGCCTTTCTTGATAAACGGACTATCCAACACAAAAAGAATTTTTCAAGTCGGACCAGTAGTTCCTGAGATTAGCGCGTTCATCTAAATAAACAAACAAACTCTTTAGCTTTATAATATTAGTATAGATTATAAATACAGAGGAATTTCTGACTGTCTGTCTATCTATCTGTGACCGCATTACGCAAAAACAACTTAATATATTTAGATTGAATTTGTTATGATGATAGGTGGTTATCCAGGTCAACGAAGTAACCTTTTCATGTGGAAAAATACCTCTAAAACTAATTATATGTAGACTCAATCAAAATTTCGATTCCACCTTACATCAGAATTTTCTAACAACCTACAAAACAAACCTAATTCAAAAGATGTAAAAACAAAAAGAAATGTAAGCAAAATCCTGAATAAAATTACGTTGTTATAACAAGATCACTCGAAAACATGTCGCTTGTAGTCTAATTGACTAGAAAAAATATCTAATAGCAATGCTTGTGCTGAAGAGTTCGCGGTGTGGTAGCATTCACTGGTTAATTAATGTTGGGTCCTAACATAAGGGCATACTTTGAGTACGATTTCATATTTTTAATTGTTCAACACGTTTAGTTGTTAGGGGAAGGTTATTGCGTATTGTATTTTTAATGTAGGTTGAGGTTTGAGGTTTTTTATCTACAAAAGAAAAAATATGTGCACTGTTTCTTTCGTAATTACTTCTAATGATTGAAATTGGTTTAAATTATGTATTGTATGTAACAATTAAAATATACAAGGTTATTAGAAAATTGGGATGAATAGAAGATCTCAGTCAACCTGTTAGAAAGATTGTCTCTTAGAGGAGTGGAAAAGTGCATAATTAAAAAAATCATAATATAGTTATATAAATATAAGAAAAAACTAGTCGTAATACAAATTATTATAATAAATGTATTTAAATAATTCAAATATAGTATTTAACTACTTGTTAGCATAAAGTTGATGCGTGTTGAGTTTTTTGAGATAGAAAATATATATTTTTATGTTATGTGACAATTTATAATAATTTTTATATCTTTAATTTCATAAATTAAATTACTATTAACTAAAAAATACTATTAAATGAATTAAACAACATAATGATTAGTGATTTAGGTCTAGAAATGTCTCCAGGTAGGTACAAAACATATATTTTTAAGATTTTTATCGTCAATATCGCAGGAAATAAGAAAAAAGAAAGGTTTAGATCTAAAAAAGAATGGGATATTACAAAAATAATAAGATAATTGAATAAAATTGCAGGTATTTAAGAATTACAGTATTTCGACCTTTGTTTGCTGATACAGAACTTTCGTTGGGCTTTCAAATTTTAATCTGGATAAAAATTCAATTTCGCGAGTTGTCATTATGGGGGTCTTAACGTCATCGCCGATAGAAGGGTTAGGCAATAAACAAAGATACTGTATTGTTTGAATTTTGTACCAAAAATATTTTTTACGAATGAGAGAAATAACGCTTATTAGTAAAACTTTACTTATAAATAAATAAAGACCGTGAAAATATCAGAAAAACGGTTTTATTTAGAACGATTTATACTTATACCATATGTAATTTGGTAAAAAAAAGAGTTTTTATTTTTCACATAAGAAACAAAAGAAGAAGAATATATTAAGAATAAGATAGAAGAGAATAGAATATAGTAGTAGATAAATGTTAAAAGCAAATCCTTATCTTTCTAGTTATATATTAAAATCAATTGCGGAAATGTATTTTATATGTAAGCGTAAGCTTAAAAACGGTTGTACCAATTTGGCTAATTGTTTTTTCTCTTGTATTTGTACCTGCGACCGCATAACAAGTCACTACAAAGTACAAACTGTGCCAAACGTGTCCACGTGCAATAGAAGTTTTTTAATATTATACAATGTACATAGTACTGATAAAACTAAATATTAAAGTTGTGAATTTAAACTAGATGACAAGTTTGGCTGAGTTGGTAGTGACCCTGCTTTCTGCGCCAGCGGTCGCGGGTTCGAGTCCCGCTGAGGGCATTTATTTGTTGAGCACGAATGTTGGTATACCAGTCATGGATGTTTATATTTATAATATGTATGTATTTAAAATTTATATATATTCAGTATATCAACTATCTGGTATCCGTAACACAAGCCTCGTAGCTTACCACACACTTAGATGACGCTGTTGTAATAATGTCCCAACATATATTAAAAAACCTACTTACAGACTAAAAATCACCAAAATCAGTCCAGCCATTAAGAAGTTCAGTAGCACACAGTACAGAAGAATTATATATTCATATATATAACTGTCTACAAGGCAAAAGAGGAAGAGGAAGACCAATAACTCGATGGGAGGACGAGATAAAAAAGGTAGCCGGCCCAAATTGGACTAGAACAGCAAATGATAGGGACAAATGGATATCTTTGGAGGAGGCCTTCACCCAATCAGGGGTTCTTGCATAGAAAATAAGAAACTAACATGATTAACAATAATTTTAAGTAAATAATGTTGTAAAATTAACCAACTAACCATTAAAATAAGATAATATCTGTGTAAATATGCAAGAAATAAAAGGCTTTTTATTTTTATTTTTATTTATTTATTTATTATATATAACTGTCTACGAGTCAATTTTGCCACCATTGCGAGATCTTTAACAATCACTGATGCAAAGGGTTAGATGGCAGATAAACAAAGAAAAAAGTTAATTTAACTTCGAGGAAACGAAATCGCGTCGCGGGAATACCTTCTATTTATTCATTTGCATTGTATTTGCAAAGTGTGATATATACAATTTTAGTGTGACTATTTAGAATTTGTTACATAGTTTTTAGTTTGTCAGTGGAATTAGAGTGAACGAAAAAGAATTGTTTCTGATACTACTATTTTTTAGTTATCTAACATATCAGGCCTATAAATACAGATAATTAAGTTCAAAAAATGGCCAAATATAATAAAATTTTAACTGATTTGAACCAGTTTTTTTAGAAAACTCTTATTAAAGTAGACAATATTATCGATACAACCGAATCCTCGAGAAAACCGCTAGACAGATTTTATTGAAATTTCCTTTTTACTAACGATAAAAAAGACACGTACAGTTTCAAAACCAAGAAGTAAAGGATAAGTCGTTACTCATATTTACATATAATATTAATAATCCCTAAATGTAGTAGCAGCTCTGAGTAAATACCGATGATTTCGAACGAAAAAGAAATCAGTAAAGACAATACTAGGGGACAATTCTTCTAAGTAACTGGCCGTTATAATTTACTCCTGATTTGGATCAAGTTGAAATTAAGAAAAAATAAAACACAAAAGGAAAAAAGGGTTTTTATCTACAGTTGATTTAACGAACAACCCTTTGTTGATTAACTGTTTAGATTGACGGTCAATAGCTAGCTTTTTTGTATGAAAATTAACTGTCGCATTGCTTTAGTAGGAAGTACGACCAGATGTATGATCAAGAAGCTCTAGGTTTGAGTCTTGAGTCGTGCCAAGCTTGTTTATTGAATGAACACCCGTTCTTCCCGTTTTTGCAACATTTTTTATTGATGCTCCGCTCCTATTAGTCGTAGCGTGATGTAATAAAGCCTTCCTCGATAAACGGACTATCCAACAAAAACAAAAAGAATTTTTCAATTCAAACCAGTAGTTCATGAGATTAGCGCGTTCATCCAAACAAACAAACACTTCAGCTTTATAATATTATAGCTTCAGATTTATATATACAGATGCATAGACATGCATGTTAAACTCTTAACTCACATCTTTTTGCATCTGGGTTTAAAAATCCCTAGAGGAGGAAAAGTACTGAACTGTTCTGTAAAACTGTTTTGTACAATTATACTCTTATAAAAACGTTTAATATTTATTTTATCACATCCCTAACATACTTCATTTTCATTGTTATAATATTTTGAACAAAGTTATAAAATAACAAAATCAATCGAAATCCAAACACCAATAATTCAAAGTTAATGAAAACATGAATACGAAACTAATAATGGGGCATAACAATAATTAGTTTGTCCAGCGAAGGGTCAAGTATTGTCCTTTGAAGGGTTCATTAAGATCGCCCTAAAAGGGTAGAACTTTAATGCGGGTACCTGCCATTTGTAGGGGTTAACGCGAGTTTATATTTGCTTGGTTTTTTAGAGACTAATTAGACGTGTCAATAATATGTAAAAGGAAACTTTTTAAATGCCTAATTTAAAATACATTTGTTTTTTACTTGTATAATTGTACGTGTGGAAATAAAAGGAAAAGTTTTTTTCCATACGTAGCTAGCAACTCACCTTCACTTGCTCGGGTTCATCCCTAAGTTGCTCTCTGTCTAATTTTCAGTTGTTAGCACAAAAATCTATCCCTTAATTAAAATAAATAAAATTTGTAATATAAAAGTTAAAGTACTTAAGTTATGCCTTAGAAAATTAGCTACCTGTGAGTGAAAGTCCCGTCATAATCGGTCCAGCCGTTTCAGATATTCGGTGGAACAAACAGACAGACAAAAATTTTAAAAATTGATTTTTTAATGTAAATACCGTATAAGTATACATTCATATGCATTTAGTAAAAAAATGTTAATTTGAAATTAAAAACAGACACTTCAATTTTATTTATATGTAGGTACTAGGTAATATAGTTATTTATAAGTATAAAATAACTTTAAATAAAAAATATTCTTATTCAAGTAGTAAGCAAGTTAAATATATTTTAATCTAAAAATATGTAATTATAATAAGAATTTATAAGAATCTAACTTTTAGTGAGTGATAGTAACAATATATAGATAAAATTGGTACCACGAAGCTGATATAATGATGGAACTACTAACCTCAGGAGACGAGGGAACGCTACATGATTACTAAAAGTTTAGACTTGGAGCTTTTTTTACAGCAATGTAATATAATTAAAAAAAAGTGCGTGTGTACAAAGTACACATGTCAGAAGTAAAACTTGAATTTAAAATAAGGCTAACTCTTTCCCGTCTCTGAGCGCCTGGTACTATGGACTTATTTTTTCGTTACATCGAGTTTGAAATCACATCGATTCTAAAGAAGTTTCACTTCAATAATTTTATTTTATTAGAATTACCGCCTTAAGACTTAAATACGTATATAATCTAATGCCTTATCTTTACAACAACCCTTTGAAATGTATGAATATTTCAATAAACAAGACACGTTCGCAATATTAGTGTTCATTTCCCCGCTTATTATTGTCTCTTCAAAGAATTCTCTTAGAAAGGGTTAATTAGTATGGACCAAGAATTGAATTAAAAGATCACGTTTTAATAGTATGGATATGGCTTACTTCTCGCTAAAATTATTTTATTATTACTGAGATGTGTTTTACATATATATTATAATTATATAATATAACTTATAATTTTTAATAATAAATAAATATTATAAATAATACATAAATATAAATAAATAAACATGTTGGAACATTAACAGTACCATCTGATTTAGTGATACAGCACAAGCCATGTTTAATGGTTACCAGATAGTTGATACACTATTCATACTATAAAACTTTAAATATATACATATTATAAATAAACACCCATCACTGTAGTACAAAAGTTCGAGCTCAACAAATGAATGCCCCCTGCGGGACTCGAACCCTCGATCGCCGGTACACCCAAAGTAAGAGACTAAAAGAAAAAATAGTTTAAATATAAAATGCACAGTGCACATCCCCACAATTCTTTCAAAGCACCGATGAATTACTCGCGACGACGACAGATCGCGTCTCGCTCCGAAAACAAAACGTAAAAAAAATTGGAAAAAATAAAAAAAAGCCGCGTCACAAGAAATATCTCTCATCTTGTAATTATTTTTATCCTTTAAGCGAAAGAAAGCGAGATAAAAAAGTGGGCCAGTACAAATAATTAGTTTGCCTTATTCAATCTACAGGGTATTGTTAGGGCCCTTTGATAAGCTTTTACTTGTTTATTAAAAATTATTTTTTAATTGTTCTTCGATTCGTTTTTCATCTGGAACGTAAAAATTGTGAGGACAAAAATTATTAAATTTTCACAGTATTTGACTTCTCAAATTTTGTGTTTAAAATAAATAATGAAATTTACTATGGCTATAAATTAGAGCTTTTTAATGTAAATATAACTGAAGCTGAAACAAATTCGCTGCTAAAAAAACCATTGAAAAATTACCCAAGCGGAGTAAGGGCTAGTCGTTATTATTAAATAAGGTATATAAAATATATTTTCTTACATCTGTGCATATAGAGGTATTATAGAGTTATATTATCATATTATAATTTTGTATGGAAGGCAATCTAACTCATTTTAAGCTTATTTCTGTTCATATTATTAAGAATTGACATTAACTTGAAAGCATGCCAGTTCTTTTATACACGTGTAAAATTAAAACTGTTAAAATAACCAACTTATCTTCATTTTCACAATCCCAAACCTAATTTCATCTTACTACTATTTTTTTAAGTTGAGTCAAGAGATTCGAACCCACGACTTTTCTGCTACTCTAAAAAAGTTTTCAAACGCTAAAAGATACTAAAATGAAGCGTAAAACGTGTATAAAATTCCAAAAATAAAAACCTCGAGCCAATACCGTGGCAGTATAGAAGAAGCGCACGGTGATCGGTTATCGATTGGTTTCCAATCGGCCAATGAGCGATAGAGGACACGCCCGCACATACATACGCCCATGTATCGAGTGAATTCTTCAATAATATTTTATATAGTCTTAACCATAGATAGTACACTTATAAACTGGTAGTCTTAACTGACCTTACAAAAGGAGGTACTAGATTCGTGTGTATTGTCTTCGTTAAGTCAACTCAACTCAAAGGTCTGATAACCATAAAAAACACTCAATCCTAAGGAGGAATAAAGTTTTTTTGTGTAGTTTGTTAAAATAAGTAATAAATAATTATTTTAAGATGAAATATTCAATCAATTAGCTTGAAATTAAAATTTGACCATCTACTAATAAGGTCTACGAATGTCTACGAATGTCTACAAATAAAATATTATTGCTATAAAAAGACGTATGTACTCACAACTTAGCTTAAATGAAGTCATTTCGAAAAGTAAGTTTTTTTTTAATTAAGCTTAAGACTCTAGAATATTGTAGACACAGGTATATGATATGCATTATTATCACTCATTGTATTCCATTATTAAGCACGGGCCCCTCCTTAATGCGAAAGGGGTTCCCTTAAAGCATATAAATAAATAAATAAATATGTTGGGACATTTTTACAATAGCGCCATCTAGTTCCGTGGTAAGCTACGAAGGAAGCTTGTGTTACGGATACCAGATAGTTGATATACTACATATATAAGTTAAAATACATACATATTATAAATATTAACACCCATGACTGGGGAACAAACATTCGTGCTCAATAAATGAATGTCCCCAGCGGGACTCGAACCCGCGACCGCTGGTGCAAGAAAGTCACTATCAACTGCGCCCAACGGGTACCACACACATTTGGCCAATATGCCAACATATTGGCCAAATGTGGGTTGGCAGACTTTACATGTCTTTTGAAAATTTGCTAGGATTTCTCAGATATACAGAGGTTTCTTCACGATGATTTCCATCACCATACGACAAGTAGTATTGATATTGAAATTTCAAGATGATTCGTAAATGGAAATTGACCACTGCCTTTACACTTATTGTTTTCCTTTATTTATATATGAGATTGCCTCTGTTTTTTTCTAATATTGTTAAATTTTCAGACTGGATTCTCATTCAAATCCGGACAAGCGTATCGACGTATAAACAAAATAATAGGGATATATGTTGGAAACTGACTGCCGCAGGCATGTTAATGTTTGTTGTGTTAATAAAATGTTTCACAAACAAGTATCACATTTTAAATGTAGTCTTAACTTTATATTTCAATAAATACTAATACTGCTTTTTTACTAATATTATTTATTGAATTTACCTACTGTGATTTTTGGTTTCGGCGTTTCGAATGATTTAATGGAGAGTTTGGACTTTTAAGAGCATTACATATTGGGATATTCACAGCACTTTATATTTTGTCTTGTAATGAAGTGTAAATATTTAATACAATATTTTAAAGAAAATTCTACTTCAAGAATCAAACACGTGACCATAGTCACATTGTTATAGTATAGTATAGTACAATATAGTATAGTATAGTAGTATACTACAATACCATGATTACTATAAAACCAACCGTAACTTACGTATAGCTCTATACTGGTATACGTTTATGCGAATAAAGAACCTTTTTCCGAAGTCAAAGCCCATAAATCACGATGTCAGACGGGACCCTCCCAATTTTTTCGAAGGGCGGAGCTATTGGTTATCGATGTATTGAACACGCCTAGTGTGAAGGAAAACGACTCTTATGATAGTGATTTATATCGATTCACTATTTTGTAAAGGTATTTGATATTAATATTTGATTTAATAGTTTCTTAGGTTTACGCGAATATTTGACATTATAAATGAAGCTATCTTTTCGGATTTTGTCGCGGATTTATTTTGATTTTTGGTTCCCGACGTTTCGAATGCTTTACAGCAATCATGGTCACGGTAGAGACTAATATTTATATTATATTTGATTTGATACCAAATCGTGACAGAAGTACTAGTTTATTTGCAGTTGATATCAAGATAGTGTAAGTAAAAGGATTGAAAGAAATTTGACGACCCGTTTGGCTCAGTCGGTAGTGACCCTACTTTTGCGCCAGTGGTAGGGGTTTCGAGTCCCGCTGGGGGCATTCATTTGTTGAGTTAATATTTATAATATGTATGTATTTAAATTTGTATGTGTGGTATATCAACTATCTGGTATCCGTTATACAAGCCTCGTAGCTTACCACGGAACTAGATGGCACTGATGTAAAAATATCCCAACATATTTATGTTTCTTTTGATATTTAGACCTTTTACCTATATAGATTGTATTTGAGTATTTCATGAAAATTTATTAGGACAATTCGTGGTTCTGTGGACTAAAGTAGAGAGCGTTTTAGACAATTTGTTGACTATCACAGATTTTAAACTTTATTATCTATTAAGATTAATTATTAGGTTCAGTTCTATTCAGTAGGGCGATAGTTGGCCGTCTGTTTAGTTTGAAGGCAACTGATTTTTTACAACTATAAAATTTTATATTAGGATTAAAAATGGATAATTTTAATTTTTTAGTGTAAAATTTAGTTAGATATTTGAGCGCTTACATCTAGAAACGTTCAGAATTGAAATACGTCATTTCCATATACATAATATATTCTTTTCAGTATTATAGTCAAATTTTAAAGTTAACTGTACTTTCAGTAAAGTTAATTAGTTAACTGCGTTAACTTTTTATCTATTTTGAAATAAAATAGCAACAAAATTTATGATGGGCGTATTTATAAAAAAAATACATTAAGTATATAAAAATACACACTTTTCTTTTTGGGTTTCGGTTAATAAATTAAGTCACACATGAAAATAAAGAAACTTCATACATAGTAAATGTATTATAGACGAGCATAGCAACAAGTCCTGAAAACTGAAAGGTCCGCCCACCTCTCTATCGCAAACCAATATCGGTTCGAGTCTGCGCGTTAAACCTATTGGGAAAGGACGTTAATAGGATATTTATGTATACTATCGACACGCCCGGCTTACTTGTACTTACAGCACACTTTTTACTATTCTTATTCGTCTATAATTCACTCTAACAAGTTTCTAGAATATTACTTTCTTAGGTTTACAGCAATCATGGTCACGGAAGTGAGTAAGATTTAGAATTAAAATACATAACTTTCTAAGGTACTTTGATGCCATTTTGAACATTTTTTTGTAAATTGTGGGAAGACACTGTCTGTTACAAGTATATAAATATCTGAGACATCAAATACCTTAGTCTGTCGCGTGACTATGATTGCTGTAAAGCATTCGAAACGTCGGGAACCAAAAATCAAAATAAATCCGCGACAAAATCCGAAAAGATAGTTTCATTTGTAAGTCTCTAGGCTATCTCTGAACAAAGAAGAGTTTGTGAGGATGACTGCTGACCTTCAGTTATAGAGAAGTACATAAAGAATAAGAAATCCTGTAAATACTTTCTAAGTAAAAATTACGACACTTTTGTTCTCGGACACCTTGGTCTCTCACGTGACTTTGTTTCATATGGCTTCATCGTGCCAACGCTATTTAGGTTTTTTTATATAACGCCTGTTTTTCAAGGATTGTTGCTTTGTCATTAACCTGAAACCTGTAAAAAATTGCTCATTTGACTATAAAGTAAAACTTTCTTAGTGAAATTTCGTAAAATAACCGAAAAATAAGAAAAGCTTACTTATATTGTTTTTCTTATTTTAATTGTATTATAATATTTTAGTTGTATACTCGACCAATGTTAATGTTATTTATCATTTCATTTATATACTTTGTTTGTAGCAGTTCAGTGTAAATGGACTTTGTTTAGGAAACCAAGTGAAACGGGTTCAAATCCCACTGATTTTCAAATAATATGCTTATAATTTCCAACATTATCCATGTTTTTTTTCTAATTGCTTTACAGTTAAATGTCTTAGAGAACCTAGAAAGTTTTTGTAAGAACAAGCGAAACTCGCTAGCTCGCATGTGGCTACTGTGTTTGAGGATGGTACTATCTCTCTTATATTGAAGGGATGTCGTGTCGGAAAGGACGACTAATATTATAAAATTGAAGAGTTTGTTTGTTTGTTTGTTTATTTAGTTGGTTGGTTGAACGCGCTATTATCAGGAACTATTGATCTGAATTTTAATAATCCTTTTATGTTTACCGAGGTTCGTTTACCGAGGAAGGCTATAGGCTATAAAACACTACTCTACAGCCTCTAAGAGCGAAGCAACAACGAAAAGTCTGTAAAACGGAAAAAAATGTTTCCAATCCTTAGAACGCGGGCGAAGCCGCAGGAAAAACTAGTAACGTATAAATGACACTCCTCTAAGTGATTGTATTTCGAATTACTACAATAAATCAACTTCGTATTCCATTGACAGATGGATAAATTACTAGATAATATGGACAAATTTTATCTGTTTTGTAGAATATTCTGCTTAATTTTTTTTTGTAATACTGTAGTTTAGAGTTAGTTCAGAGACAGTGGTAGCCCAGCGGTAACGCGTCGCTTCGATAACCGAGTGATGTGGGTTCAAATCCGGGTCTCTCACCTCTGATATTTTCACGTGCGAATAATTTATATCATGATTACCACTTGTCTTACGGTGAAGGAAAATATCGCGAGGAAAATTGCATGTCTGAGAAAACCTAGCAAGTTTTCGAAAGACATGTGAAGTCCGCCAACACGCACTAGACCTGCGTGGACTATGGTCTGATCCCTCTCGTACTGAAGGAGGCCCATGTCCAGCAGTGGGACATTAAAAAAGGGCTTATGATGAATACTGTAGTTCAGTTAAGCGGTAACGCGCTCGCTTGTATAATTTTCATGTGCGAATCATTTCTGTCATGATTACCACTTGTCTTACGGTGAAGGAAAATATGGCGAGGAAACCTGCATGTCTGAGAAAACCTAACAAGTTTTCGTAAGACATGTGAAGTCCGCCAACACGCACTAGGTCTGATCCCTCTTGTACTGAGGGAGGCCCGTGCCTAGCAGTGGGACGATAAAAAGGGCTGAAGACAATACTGTAGTTCAAATTTATTCACTTACACTTAGTTTTATTTAAATATTAAAATTTTAATAGAATTAACTAACAAGCATCACCTTATACTACTATCAGTGCAAAGATAAACATCCCGTAAAGCTGAAATAACTCATTCCCATAGAAAATTATAAAATATTAACATTATTAAAAAGTTCCCCAAAACTGTATACGCTTTTTAGACCTCATTAAGTAATGAAAGTCATAAATATCACTTCCTTAACACAATTTTAATCTATGTCCGTATTACTTGAGACATAAAGCTGAAAATGCAATGGAAATGCTACCGATCTATCTTATATTTTCAAACACAGTTTTCGTTTTAAGGTGGAGACACTCTTTATTATTATTTATATCTATTCCACTTTTACTTAATGTGAAAGGGTAAAGGTGGGCTTAATTATTTTTGCATATTAATTATTACCTAATTATAGTTGTATAATGTACGCTACTTCATTCTCGCTTCGTTCGAGTTCGTTTCTATTATAACGTTTAGATAATAGAGTAAAAACTATACTATAGATATATAACTAGACTAGTATTACTTTATTTAATTAGTCACTACATGTATAAAATAATGTCGCTTCCCGCTGTCTGTCTATCCCTATGTATGCTTAGATCTTTAATACTACGCAACGGATTTTGATGCGATTTTTTTTAATAGATAGAGTGATTAAAGTCTAATACTAATACTATAATATAATTAACTAATAATACTAAGCTAGTTTTATTATATAAATATGATTCATTCTCTATTCAATGTTTTCCCCTTTTCACCCCTTAAGCAAATCCTGTCCAGGATACAATAATCTATGTTTCTTTCAGGGTCCAAACTCTTACAAAATTAATCTAAATTGGTTCAACGGATTTTTAGTATGAACAAAAATACTTTGTTTCTCTTTATAGTAATAGTATAAATGTCGTTTAATAAACAGACGAGCTATCCTTCTCTCCTATTATCAGTGTCAGATAGAATGTTATATCTTACACTAATAATTACATATTCAATGGTTATTTGATAGAAGTTATATATTTAATTGGTCTATTTTAGTTTTCTTACTTTACTCAGTTTGTGCCTACTAAAATAGCACCTTTATAATAGAGCAGAACCGTAAACATATGTTCTTGGTTTGAAAGCACCTATAACATTTAAGTATACTGTTGAAAATGCATATATCTTCGTAGAACTTAACTGTTTTAAAAGATTCCCTATTTACTAGTAAACCTACGTGTAACAATAAAATCATTTCCAACATTCTTAAAGAAAACGTTGCGAGGAAACCTGCATTTCTAAGAAAAACTAGCAAATTTTCCAAGTCGTGTAGTCCGCTAACTCATTTTTGACCAGCGTGGGGTACTATGACCTTATCGTATGAAAGGGAGGCCCATGCTCAGTACTGGAACGTTAAAAAGGGCTACTATAATACATACCCCCAGTGGGATACGAACCCGCGACCAATGGCACAGCAAATCGCTGAAAACTGAGCCAAACGTGTAAATTCATTTACAACAAGATTTTAGATTTTTATGATGTAGTAAAATGTTCTAGTAATATTGTTACAAGTTTATTAGAAGAAGTTTAAAATATTATGATTTTAAAGTAAATTGTACTGTAGTACAAAGAATTCAATTTAATTCTCTTGTTAATAGCAAGTAAAAAAACATAGTTTTAACATGTCGTAAACTTTAACTAGCTATTAATAGTTAGGAAAAGGAAAATATTTCTCAGTAACATTAAATAAAGAAAACCCACAAGAATTTATTAAGTAAAAATAAAATTTAATATTTCAATATAAAGTTACTAAAGTATATCTACATCTATATAATATATACATCAGCTAAGAACATCAAAAAAACCCTTATACCAATTAAATATAAACATTAATTTAAAAATAATTAAAACGTGTAAAGCCAAATCTAGCAACTAGATTTGCGATAGATCAAAATTTATTAGCAATATGGAGTTTTTAATATCATATTTTAACGTTTGCTTGGTTCTTTTCTCACACGTAGTTACATGCTACTCCACGCTAGATGGCGTTAGAAGTTCAACTTGGTTATAATAATGAAATTTATATAATGTTATTAAAGCCTTACTAAATGACAAAATAAATATTTACAGTGAAATATTTATGTTACGTTATCCAAGTATAAAAATTATCTTTTTATTAAAAAAACACTTATCCTGATAAGCTGACAAAGCAAGACAATACAAAATTTGATCCAAATTGTTAGACCATTTTGTAAAAATAAATGTACCTATATATGTAAAAAAGATTTATCATATTATATGACTTTATTAGAATAAATTAAGTTATTGATGACAACTGACTTATTTATATGTTTTAATTTTATCAAAACTTAGTTAATTGTACTTAGAATTAAACTGTTATTTAAAACTACTATAATACGTATATAAGCAGTAAAATTTGTATTTCTAGTACCCTCTTTATATTTAAAGAAAAGAAATTATTGTTCGACTACGAACTTATGATTTCATACAGAACCACTAAGTTCATACCGATTTTCTTTAAATACTTAAAGTATAAAATAAAGTCGTAACACTACATAGTATAAAAAAAGGTCACCTCACTGTCTGTCGGTCCTTATGTATGCTTAGATCTTTAAAACTACGCCACGGATTTTGATGCGGTTTTTTTGATAGATAGAGTTATTCAAGAGGAAGGTTTATATGTATCACTAGTGGACCCGCCGCTTCGCTTGTGCTAAATCGCTAGTTTTTACTATAAAGAACTTTGACTTTTAACTACTTAAAATTAAAAGTCAAAGTCAAAAGTCAAGTTATTCGAGCGTAAGTAGTGGATTTAAAAAAAATATAGCCTAACACGGATGGTGTAAAGCACGAAATATTTAATAAAAAAAGTATTTTGAACCTTATTAGTTACTGATATAAAAAATATATAGCTACTAACGAACTATATTTCGCATCTTTTTTTAAACGTGGTTAGATAAGCTATAACTGAATTTATGTCATATTTGCTCAAATTACTAGTTAAATCGAAGAAAAAGCCACAGAAAAGTAAAGAGCCCCATAAATACGTCAGATGTTCGGTAAGACGGCACTCTGATGCATGGGAACGAATTAATTTTTTTGTCGTTTAGGAGAAATTACGCTTATGTCAGTTTGATATATTGCTGTGTTTACGTGTAATCTATAAATATGAGACGAGGAAAATGCTTAACTTCTTCACCAACTCAAAAAAAGAAAGTATTTAATTCATTTTCTATGTGTTTTTGTTATAATTTTATCTATTGTAGACGTATCTTTTCTTTTTCATCCTTTCAATCTATTCGATTCAATATTTAGTCGATTACTATTAACAAAGAAAATCGTTTGAGAAACAGAGGTACTGATAACTTAAACTTAAACTTGTGTCTTAAAATCTGAAGTAGCAATATTAAGCGTCTACTGCAGCAGATACGGTTACCCTGGGTTCGAGTCCTAGCTGGGGTCATATATATTTACTGAATATTTCAGTCAAAAACTCGAAGGCCAAATAGTTGCGTATTTGGCGGTGTTACATGTACAAAAAACCCTGATTTGCAATCGTTTTGAAGTATCCCATCAGATTTTGAGTGTGAAAGGAATAGAGTATAACTTGTGTATTATAATATCTTCTACCCCGTTGACTCGGTAAGATTAGTCAAACGGGTCAGAAGGACTACTAGTAATTTAACGTAGTATATTTTCATAACACTGTCTGTAACAAGTATATAAACCTCTGAGACGTCAAATACCTTAGTCTCTCTCGCGACCATGATTGCTGTAAAGCATTCGAAACGTCGGGAACCAATATAAATCCGCGACAAAATCCGAAACGATAGTTTCATTTACAATAGTATATTTTCAATTTAAAAGTATATATACAATGGCTTTCATTCCACCATCCATATGCATGGTCGCCATAAATGTATCATCATCATAATCATCAGCCTCCCTCAGTACGAAGGGGATGAGGCCATAGTCCACCGTCTTTCGAAAACTTGCTAGGTTTTCTCAGACATGCAGGTTTCCTCACGATGTTTTTCTTCACCGTAATCATGATAGAAATGATTCGCACATGAAAATATCAGAGGTGCGAGACCGGGATTTGAACCTGCATCACTCGGTTGTCGCTGAGCTACCACTGTAAATATAGTTAATAATGTATATTGTAATTTAAAAAGCACTAAAATGACAACTTTTAAACTTTATTATAATCGTAGAGTCAAAACCATCAAACAATAATTCACTTCCTTTCCAACGCCATAACTCAGAAGACAAAAGCGTGTCCTAGACTCTAGCTCCTTGAGAACAATACTGTGATATATTACCAACGTCCGGAGTTACGTTAAAAATTATTTAAGACTTACACTGTGTTTCTATTAGATTTTTATTGGTAAGCAAGTTCGATGCCTGGGTTTGGCATCTATCAGTACATATTAAAATTGAAGTGTCTGTTTTTAATTTAAAAATTACAGCTTTTCCCTAGATGCATATGAAAGTATATACAGTACTTATATAAAAAAAATCAATATTTTTTTTTTCTTTCTGTCTGTTCTGACCGATTTCGATAGGACTTTCATTCCCAAATAGCTAATGTTATAAAGAGTAACTTAGGCTACTTTTATGTTATTAGAAAATTATAAAACTTAATTAATTTTAACTTACGCCCAGCGAAGTGGGCTGGGTTTGCTAGTTAGATATATCATAATTATGCTTTATTTGGTCCGTGAAAAAAAATTAAACTAACCGGTGTTAAATTTGATGAATATGTATTTATTCATAATTATTACAAGTTTTTATCCAGTACTTGTAATTTTATGAAGGCTCTCAATTTTAATGTCTTTGCCTATTTATATATACTTAGGTTAGATATAAGTCGATTTAAATTCAAAGTTTAAAAATTGTTTACATTATCACTAGCAAAATTAAGTTTGTATTTCTCTGAATATCTTAACGATACTGTAAAAAACAAAGTTATTTTAGTAAATCTGAAAGTTTTTAACTATTGTTTGTAAGGGCTTTGGTAAAAATACTATATACTATATATTACAGTATATAATATAGTATATAATATAGTATATAATATAGTATATAGTATATAGTTACCAAGTCCGTTTAAAATAATAATTATAATATAATTAATATACAATGTGGTAGCCCAGCGGTAACGCGTCGCTCGGATAACCGAGTGATGCGGGTTCAAATCCGGGTCTCGCACCTCTGATAGTTTCACGTGCGAATCATTTCTATCGTGATTACCACTTGTCTTACGGTGAAGGAAAACATCGTGAGGAAACCTGCATGTCTGAGAAAACCTAGCAAGTTTTCGAAAGACATGTGAAGTCTGCCAACTCGCACTAGGCCAGCGCGGTGGACTATAGCCTGATCCCCCTCGTACTGAGGGAGGCCCGTGCCCAGGCTGATGATGATGATGATGATACTATATCGTACTAGTAAAAGAAAACTAGCATGCATACGTGCGTTCTTAATAGTTACCTACATTATAACTTATCTAAGTCGTAAATAACATCAAAATCCGCCCAGCCGTTTCAGTATGAAAAAACAACAATCATAGTTCATACATACAAAATGTTTCATTTTTGACTATTCTGATTACTTAAAAATAAGAAAACCAATTAACACAAAGCTATTCAAGAGAACATCGCGAAGTTCATTTAAAAATGGGGTTGAAACGGTTAATACTTATTATTATTACACATAAGAATGCGAGTCGCTTAGACTTTAATTATGATGTCGTAAATTACGAATGGGGATTATCAGTTCTTTTACGAGTTCAGAGAGTTTTTACTTTATTTGACCGACTTCTATGAAAAGGAATTGATTTACACGAGCTTAAAAAGCTCAAAGGTCATGACACTTTAGATATGATGACAAGTTACATGACATCCAAGAGCCAAATTTTGAAATCGGTGTACTTTATAGTTAAAAGAAATAATTTTGTAAATAAGAATACAGTGCAATTCACTCTACCTTACCTTACCGCGTATCTTTTACTCTTCGATTGCTGACCAATTTTTTTAGTCTCTTTTTTAATATGTCAGAAGCTTAAATAGTAATTGTGTCCAAATAAAGTAAATTCCTTTGTTTTATAAGATGACTTCATTATATATATTTTTTATCGATTCCAGTAGGAAAATAATTAAATTTTCTATATTAATAATATTTCATTTCTGAAGTTCTTAGTAAATGTTTTGCTAAAAAGGACGATCTTAAACAGTAAAAGTAATAATAATAAATAAATAATAATAATAAATATTCTGGGACATTCTTAGAACAGCACCATCCACCATTCCGTTTTAAGTTACTATGCTTGTGTAATGTGTTACGGATACCAGATAGTTTATATACTACATATATAACTTTTAAATACATACATATTATAAATGTAAACACCCATGACTGGAGTACAAACATTCGTGTGCAACAAATGAGCCCCCAGCGGGACTCGAACCCGCGACTTCTAGTAGTAGTAGTAGTAGGGTCACTACCAACTGAGGTAAATAAAAATATTATAAAGTCACGGAAAATAACTATTTCTTAATATATATTTGATAACGCAGTGTATGTGCGAACTCTACGCAATACGTACATAATAAATCCTCACAACGGGGTAATCTTAAATTCCTTCGCGAGGAAAAAGCGATGAGGGAATGACTCGTTCTCAGAATGGTGTCGTTTGAAACGTGTGCTCGTTATTTATGGTTATATTTCCCATCGATTTCAATATTAAAAAAATATTTTATACTTAACTAGTGACGTACCCTCGCTTCGCTTAGTTTCGTCTGTATAAATTTTAAAGTTTCTCAGAAATGAGATATTTTCCAGCAGTAAAATGTACTCTATATGTTGACTGTATCTATCACCATATCCAATTTCCTCAAAATTTGTTCGAAGTTTTTCTCGTTATGCGATCGACAAAAAATCTAAAAACTATAATGTCTTCTGTATCGTTAATAATAACTATTTCAATTAGCTTTAAATATTAAAAAAATATTCTATGAACAATTAGTTTATGTTTTATGTTAGAATTTTACTTTATGTAAGGGTAATAATATATTACTATGAAGAGTATGTCACAAAGTACTATGAATGTACCTTAAACAATATTACCACTAATTTTACATATTCATATACTAGCTACTCATTTTCGCTTCGCTTAGCTTCGTCTCCAGATTTAGAGCGAGTAAAGCCGCGGGTTTCGCTAGTAATAAATATAGCCTATAGTTACTCAGTGATAATGTAGGTTTTTAATGGCAAAAGAATTTTCGAAGTCGGTCCAGTAGTTTTTGAGTTCATTCGTTACTTACAAAAATATATAATATACTATACTGTACCCGCGGCTTCGCTCGCGTTCATTTTTTTTATTTCTAATCAACCTCATTGGGTTGATCTGTAGGAAAAAGAATTGTCTAAAAAATAAAAAATAAAATTCAGGGGTGGACTACCCTTAACATTAAGGGGGACGAAAAATAGATGTTGGCCGATTCTGAGACCTACTCAATATGCTCACAAAATTTCATGAGAATCGGTCAAGCCGTTTCGGAGGAGTTCTAGTTCGAACCCCGTGACACGAGAATTTTATATATTAAAAGATAAAATAATATATTTCTTCTTTATAATATTAGTGTAGTATAATAATAATAATAATAATAATAATAAAATCGTTTATTGCCATAAAGTACAGTAAAAAGAATTTAACATAAACTAGGTGGCTTAAATAACTAAATGGCAAAGGGTAATAACTCAGCTGATGCTGCTGAGGTCAGAGTCTCAGACAGCGCTGATTTTCAGTTATACCCAGCTCCCTAGGGTGTTGAGCGGGAGAATGGCAGTAAAAAAAAAAAAAAAAAAAAATAACAATTCCTCTTTAGTTAATCATTCCAGGGTCAGTAAAAAAAAGAGAATATCATCTTAGTTCTGAACAAAAAATAAGAAATAAATTAACAAAAAAATAAATTAAATTAAAAAAAAAAAAAATAACAATTCCTCTAGTTAATCATTCCACATTAGTTAACCATTCTGAACAAAAAATAAGAAATAAATTCTGAAACTGTGGGGTCTATGTTTTTTGTTTTTGTTTGTGTGTTTGTGCGTGTGCGTGTGCGTGCGTGTGTGTGTGTGTGTGTGTGAGTGTGTGTGTGTGTGTGTGTGTGTGTGTGTGTGTGTGTGCGTGTGTGTGTGTGTGTGTGTGTGCGTGTGCGTGTGTGTGTGTGTGCGTGTGCGTGTGTGTGTGCGTGTGTGTGCGCGTGTGCGTTTGTGTGCGCGTGTGCGTGTGTGTGTGGGCGCGCCGGCGTATGCAATGTGTATTAATTGTAAAGGATTAAACGTTATAATTGTTTATTACATTAAGTGTACTGAGTATTAGAAGTAGGGTTTTAGGCTCATTTCATTTGTATAGGAATACATTAAGTTCTCTGTAGCAAGTTGTCTTCTTAATAAGGCTCTTTTGTAGACATTCCTAAAATTACTGGCACTTACTTTTAGTCTTAGTGGCGGGGGAAGGTCATTCCATATACTTGCAGCTACAAATCTAAAGCAACCTCTAAAGCGTGATGTGGCGTGCGAAGGTATTTTTAGCAAGTTGCATTTATTAGAACGAAGACTTTTGATACCTTCTCCGGCCCAGGTGAGTTTCTCAAACAGATATTCTGGCCTTTTGTTCCACAAGACTCTCTGAACCAAACAAGCATATTGCATTTCCATCCTTGCCCTCATGTTTAAGATTCCCTTACGGTTTAGATATGGAGTTACATGCTCTCTTCTGGGTACTTCGTAACAAAATCTGATGCAAGCATTTTGTACACGTTGAATTGCTCTATGTGTGTATGTGGTTATTCTAGAGCTAAAAACAGAGCTGCAGTAATTGAAAGAAGAAAGCACGAGTGAATCTACGAGCAGTAGACGTAGATTCTCTTTTATGTGTGGTCTGATTTTATACAGAGTTTTAAGCTTGAAAAACGCACTGCTAATTTTTGTGTTAATGTGTTCCGTGTATTTTTGATAACAATCTAAGATTAAGCCAAGATTTCGAACAGCGTTTTCTTCTTTGATCACGGTACCGTTAATATTCAACTTCTCCTTACATTTCGAAACCCTTTCAATTTGACGCTTCGTGCCTAGAATCAGCATTTTTGATTTGTTTGGGTTTAGTGACAGAGAGTTCTTAGTTGACCAATTAAATATGCGCTCAAGGTCATTATTTATGTTTTGTATAGCTGTTTCAGTATTTTCACCTTTGAATGAGAAATATAGTTGAGTGTCATCTGCATACAAGTGGTATTTACAGGATTGTATACAACCAGGTAGAGTTATAGATGATTAAAGTATATACGAGTAGGTGCATGATTAAGAATCCTCGATATTTTTATCAAATCTAATTAAAAGTAATACATAATGCTCAAAGTTTAGTTAAAATAACAATACCTTAACCAAATTTACTCTAAGATGAACTTGTGAGTAATCGCGAGAACTAAATGGAATTAAGTCTCCAAAGTCGCGAATGTATACGATTATAATTTATTATGAATAAATGAAATATTATAAACGCATCGGCGCACCGCCCCGACAACGCCAGTGGCAATGGCGTTTGCTTTGTTCAGCTAGTGATGGGACGGCATGTCTAGGAGGATGAAATATCGATAGAAATAATTATGAATTATTTATTGATGTTATTAGTGATCCTGACAGTCAGGTATTTACTATGTACAAACCAGTACTTTATTCTATGGTCTATATGTATAATAAATTATATCCAAATGAGTGCAGCCGTTTTCGCATTGTAATTAACTAATACACGCACGCGCACAAACACACGCAAAAGCACACGCACACGCACATTTTTACATTACGTTTTTAAATTAGTCCACCAATATTACCTCAAAGTTACTTTGTTCGTAACATCTTAACTCTTAAAATTAATATTATACTGTAGATGTAAGTAACATTGTAATAATCGTTGGTGTACCAAATAAATAAATAAATAAATAAATAAATAAATAAATAAATGCTTCAACTGTATTTACGAGTAATTAGGATAAGATTAAGAATAAAATCAGTAGCTTTTTCAAATAAGCATATTACCAATGAGCTATCACTGTTTCTCTTGTATACAATAAAATGAATTAAAAATCGATAACATAAAATAACATATCGATGTCAGGTAACAACCCTATCCCCTCTAGCTGCCGACTTCCTTCATACTCGCGAGCGCTCGTTCGTGCGCTGCCTTTGTCGGGAACAATTGTCGACAAATTAGAAACGAATCGAGTTATTTAATATCAACCGGTAATATACAGCGTAATTGTTTATAGCACTCCTTGTTTCATCATAATGAGATGTTTTTGTTTACAATTATTACTTAAAAATAATAATTATCTGTGGTTATTTGATGGGTAATTGGTACTTTAGATGTTATTTTTTTATTTATTTTTGGTTTTATGAAAAAATAACTAATTTCACTTCGCTGTACAAGCGAGAGAGCTTGTATGTTCATATTTTTTAACAAAGGAAACTCAAGCGTAGTTTTGTATTAATTTCAATGAAAAAGTGTTACAAGATTTCTTTTAAACGGATTTTGAACGGTGTGCTTTTTGGTAAAAAAATAAATATTTTATAAAACATACTGTCCATGAGGTATTTAGTAATTAACGATTGCTACTATAATAAGTTATTATACATATATAAATCTTTCATCCATTTAATCTATCACGTATATTAACGTCCCACTGTTGGCCACGAGGCTCGTCGAAGGGATAATACTGAATACTGATCTTCCAAGCAGACCAAGGGTTTTAAGTGCGGGTTCACATAAAACTTAAATCACAACATAAGTCTCTGTTGAAGCCATGATTGCTGTAAAGCGTTCGAAAAGACAAACTACAAATCAAAATAAATAAAAAATAGTTTTATTTAAGAAGGAATAACAGTAGGGGAAATAAGAAACAAGCGTAAGGAGTTCGGTATGAAATGAAATTGAGATTTATGTCAATTCCACTATCGAATTGGAGATCCTATTTGATTTCTCGATAGGCCTCGGGCAGAGAACGTATTACAATGTTTTTTGTCAATAGCCAAGTGTTAGGCAGAACCTACCCTTATGAAAATCTAATAAGAAAGAAAATAAGAGTACGGTTTGTTTGTATGGTTCGTGTATTGATAAGATTAGCACAAGTTTTAAATTAAACATGATAGTTTGAGAAGATAATCTATAAGAAATAGAACTCAATCATCAAATTTCTCACGTAAATATATGTATGCGTAAGAAGTAAAAGAAAGTTCTTTATATTCGGTTAAATTAATTAATAAGTAATTCAAAAGGTACTTGAAGCCCAGTGGTAATGCACTTGCTTCGAAACCAAATTAAGTGGATTCAAGTCTCGGATCTTACACATAGTTGTTGTATTTTCATATGTGAATACTATGACTATATAATTTACAGCCAAAGAATAATAACGAACCAGCATATCAGAAAAAACCTTACTTTTTTGTATATAAAGTCAAACCATATTTAGTAAGCGTGGTTGACTTTGCTTTTATCCATCATGTTCTAGATTTGACCGATTTACAAACTTAAGTAATTGGGCTGCTGGTAATTTTTAAGGGATATATTCAAAAATGTTATATCAATTTTGATGACATCTAAATTTAATAGGATTAATAGTCCTTATAGAGGGAATAACTGTCATGTGACTTTGAATTGAGTACAACTTTTTAAAGAAAATGTCAAAAATATCCAAAATACCTTTTCTTATATATATTTGACAACCAATTTTTTTTAATTAGTACATATAAAAGACTTTGAGAACAAGTTTCTTTAATTTTTTAATTTTATTCAACTGCTAGAACTTTAGTTAATACAAATAAGAGAAAAATCCCCACACATTTTTAATAATCTTAAACTTAGATATTCTCCACAAACAACAATTTCCTTGGACTGTCCCATATAACTTTTCTATCCATTGTAGCTCAGTTTTCCGTCAATGCGTAAACACGCCCGAGGGTGTAGTGGTAGTGCGATTTATTCGCACTTTATCATAGCAGGGCAAAAAAGCCCATATTATATACATACTTGTTATGATCCGATTGTCAGCTACCCTTTGCCTGTACGATTGACTTGGGAATACTTTGATTTGTATCTTGTTATTTTCTCTTTATAGACTATTTTGTTGTTCAACGCTTTTGGTGAAGAATTGCTTAGTAAAAGATATTTTCTGTAGTTTTATAAGACTTTCTGATAGGAATAGGGGATGTAATATATTGTATAGTAAGAGTAGGATAACGCTTATTAAATTGAATTATCAACTTTAAGTTTTACTACTGTAGAAGTAAATCTTGTAATTAAAGTTTTGTAGGGGAGTTCTTAAATTCATATATCACAATGCTAATCATTCCTTGTTGCTTTCATAAAGCTCTAATAAGATCTTTATTTGTTTTAGCTTATTTTAAAATTAATAAGTACTAAAGAGCCTATTCAATAGGTATAATTTTTTAAGCTAAAACGACTGAAATGAAACTCATTATAAGCTAATAAGTGTCCACTACCCATAAATCCTAATATAAAATTAATCGTTTAATGTTTTCAAATTAATACAGCAAAGTTGGTAATATCAACTTTTTAGATAAAAGGCAATAAATGTAAATATATTATGATTAAACCGTTAAGTTTAATCTTAGAATGTTTGCAACTTCATTGTCAGTATGGAGTGGTAGTGAGTCAGTAGTAGCCCAGTCGTAACGCGCTCGCTTGGATAACCTAGTGATGCGGGTTCAAATCCGTGTCTCGCACCTCTGATATTTTCATTATGTAAATAAACTTAACACACCTGTTAGTCACGGAATGGAACCTAGCAAGTTTTCGAAAGACATGTGAACACTATCCCACAACCTGAGCATTTTGTGGTACACTTTACTGAAAAACTATCACGGTTATAGATTTATGCTTTAACATAGTGATTAAACTTCATATCTAAATGTGTTATCTATCAAAAAAATATCTTATATATAAAATTCTCGTGTCACAATTTTCGTTCCCATACTCCTCCGAAACGGCTTGACCGATTCTCATGAAATTTTGTGAGCATATTGAGTAGGTCTGAGAATCGGCCAACATCTATTTTTCATCCCCCTAAATGTTAAGGGGTAGTCCACCCCTAAATTTTTATTTTTATTTTTTAGACAATATTTTTTCCTACAGATCAACCCAATGAGGTTGATTAGCAATTAAAAAAATGAACGCGGGCGAAGCCGCGGGTACAGCTAGTAATTTTATAACCTTTAATAATAAACGTTAACAACTGCTAAAAATTATTACCCGTTAGAAAAACTACGCGAACTCTCACAAAGCTCAGCTTTTTGCTAGTATACTTTTTCGGCTATTTATATAGAGTTTTTCGAACACCCTTTCATACAAAAATGGAAATCTCGCCGCCCCCAGTCTTATCCATGCTTAATTATAATTATTTTAATATGCAAATAATGATAATAAAATTTCGTAGGTTTTCCTCCTTTTTGTTTGTTGTAGGAATATTGGGTTTTACTTAATTATGTTGTAAAGGGTCCTCCACCTGTTTTAGGCCTTAATTTTTATTTATGCTCGCGCTCATTTACATATTTGTATGAATAATTTTTATGGGATGTTTATGGAAGATGTTAATGGAAGAATGTTGAAGTATGGCTTATTTAGTTATATATGCATATAATAAGAATCTATTTTTGAAGTGAAACTTCTTTAGAATCGTTGTGATTTCAAACTCGATGTAACGAAAAAATAAGTCCATAGTACCAGGCACTCAGAGACGGGGAAGAGTTAGCCTTAATTTAAATTCAAGTTTTACTTCTGACATGTGTACTTTGTACACACGCATTTATTTTTTTTGAATTTTTGTTTGTCTGTCAAGAAAACCGCAGCTAGACTGATAAAATTTGGTACAATGATAGTTTCCGGGTTGACATATAAAATAATTTACTTTACAATAAAGTATGAACACAAGTTTTCGAAAGACATGTGAAATCCGACAATACACATGAGGCCAACGCAGTGGAATATGGCCTGATCCCCTCGTATTGAGGGAGGCCCGTGCCCAGCAGTGGGAGGTTGAAAAGGGCTGATGATGATACGAACACAAACAGAAGGGTAAGTTGCTAGTATATAATAAGGACATATGTTATTTTTGCCTAAGTGTGCTTAATATGTAATTTGTTTGTTGTTTATTGATGATTCGATGGAATGATTAGTCTATGTTACTTTTCATAGTCATTTTTGTGGCATTTAGTTTTAATACTATTAAAAGAAATAAATAAGATGGCATATGTTTTATCTTCAACCCTTTTTAACGTCCCACTACTGGGCACGGGCCCCCCTCAGTACGAGGGGATCAGGCCATAGTCCACCGCGCTGGCCTAGTGCGTGTTGGCGGACTTCACATATCTTTCAAAAACTTGCTAGGTTTTCTTAGACATGCAGGTTTCCTCACGATGTTTTCCTTCACCGTGAGACAAGTGGTAATCATGATAGAAATGATTCCCACATGAAAATATCAGAGGTGCGAGAGCCGGATTTGAACCCGCATCAGTCGGATATCCAAGCGAGCGCGTTACCGCTGGGCTTTGTTTTACGTTTTCTCAAATCTTTGAACGAAAAAAAAATGCTTTAATAAATACGAAATGAGTAATCACTTTTAAAATTATAATTAATCGTTCAAGACCGAATATGAGGAACAGTCATTTTAATGTTAAAGTAAAGGTTTAACGTAAAGGCCCACATAAATTACATTAGAATATAAATTAATACACCGCACTATGCAGAAAAAATTGCCGAGTCTTCTATCGTTGGTTCCACACAAAATTAAACCTTACACCTTTATCTTACAGTTTGTTCTGAAAATTTGTTATAGAATACAATTTTTCATGATTTTAAAGGAAAATCAAAGGTTTTAATACAGAAAGGCAGTACGTTATAGTAACTACCTTTTGAAACTGTTTCAACATCTTTTTTAGGATACGAATATTTTATACTGTAGGTACTTTGAAATATATTAATTTGGATCCCATTCATATAAAATTACTGAAGTCATTATATCTATCTGCTAGCTGTTAGAGCTCGTCAAAGGAGTGAAAAGCATTCGTATTTAATACAAGCTCTTTATAGGCCTTAATTTTATATGAAAAGTAGGATATATGCTTAGAAATGGTATGCCATTCTTCAATTATCTATTATCATATAGATAAATTTTAATCGCATATTAAAAAAGCTAAACTGTAATTTTCTAATAGAAAAAAAGTTGCTTATTGATTCTTTATAACATTAGCTATCTGCAAGTGAAAGTGCTGTCGAAATCTCTCCAGCAATTTCAGAGATTATCTGGGACGGACAGACAAAAATCTTAAAAATTGTTTTTTTTTATGTAAGTACCGTATATACTTTCATATGCTTTTAGTGAAAAGCTGTTAATTTAAATTTTATAACAAAGACTTCAATTTTATTTATATGTCCATTGTCCTGATCATATTGTGTGGTATAATAATATCAGTTAAGAGAATAAAAGCATTGGTTTTACTTAATGGAGTAGCTACGTACTTGTTAAAAATAGAATTTTACCCCAAGTTACACGACTAAACCGCAATTTTTCTTAAAACAACATAAATCTAACGAGAAATCTCGAAGGGTGTTTTTTTCATCCCTTATCAATATAAAAATTAATTGTAACTCAACCCTTTTAACTGAATTATCGTTGCTCGATTTCACCGCCATTTTTCAAAGATAACATTTTTAATCCCCTAAGTTCCTTCTGGGTGGATGCGTTGATTACGTCACTTCCTCTGGTTTCATCTGAAAGTTTAATATTTATTGAGTTTTTTAAATTGAAATGTAACTTTGATTAAACTTTTCGAACTTGAATTGACTTTGGAATAACGAATTATGATTCTCACACTCATAATATTTTTTTAAATTTTTTCATAAAATCCACTTCTTTAAAGTGAAGTATATATATTTACTGAATATTTACTATAGAATATAACAAAGAATCGAACTTGCGATATTCCACAACGTAATACGAAGTAAGCAAAACTAAACTTAAAAATATTCGAATTTCTAGATTTTGCCCATACCTCGAAGATGCTTTAAACGTCCAATTAACTAGAACATCTAATGATAATACGTATATAAGTTGAGAGGGCAGGTGAGTTTAATTAATAGCAATAATTGACCGCCGCCAGCTGTTATTGGGAGCTATCACAACATTTGGGTCATGACTCTACATGCCATTTAGACAACGGTCTATAAATTTGATACTTGATATTTAATATATTCTAATTATTATTTTACTTTAATTGATTACTTTACTTTGAAAATACTTTATAGTGGAGTAAAAAATAGTTAAAATTGCGAAAAATATATGATTTGATAATTATTGTTTGTTTTATGTAGTCCCAACTTGTTTATAAATTTGTTTGGCGTTAAGTTGTAAGTTAAAATAAGCTTTTTGTCAAATATTGAAATTATGTAGTACATAATATACACATTCATAAATATTTTTTTTCGTAAAATTATTAAATAAATCATACGCAAGATTTTATTACACTGCTCAAATAGTCGAGATACCGTTAGTTTTTTTATTCAGTCATTTAAGAAACATTCATTGCGCCTCACCTACAATTTAATATTGGATTATAAAAATAATTTTCAACATCTTACACAAATTGTAAATAATAATAAATAATAACTAACAGGTATACTAACTCATTTAATATTAATGTAAAAATAGTATGAAACTGTTTCGAGTACAGTATACAATCGTACGAGCCAGCAATAGCCGTTGGGTGCAATCAGAAGCTCGGTAGACTTCAGTTTCGTACTACATACCCTATTTACTGTATATTCAAATTTATCCGCCACTTCATATATTTAATGACACGTTTAGCTCAGTTTGCAGTGACCTTACTTGCTGTGCCAACGGTCGCGGGTTCGAGTCCCGTTTCGTTTCGTTTGTATGATGACGATTTTTTTCAGTGAATATGGGTATTTACATTTTAAATACATGTTTGTATTTAAAGTAACATATGTGTGGTAAAATAGACTTAATTTTAAAGAAAATTTGTGTAATAATTGCTATCGTAATTAAAAAGCGTAGCATATTCGTAGCTTCGTAGCTGTTCTACGAAATGTTGTAAGCATTTTATTATCAAGACGAATAAGGGTAAATTTACTCATACTCGTATGTTGATATCTGACAACTAGGTAGCTGAGTGATCAGTTTAGTTTTTCATATGGTAAGTATATCGGGTGGTTTCCTGGCGAAATGTTAGATTTTGTTAAAAATAAACATTTTTTTACAAGCCAAAATTTCTATTTCGTATAAATGACAATAAAAAAAATGTTAAAAAACCTCTGATTATAATTTTAAAAGTTTATTTTTAAATTTTTTTAGATATCAGATAATAAAATTCTAAGTCAAATCTATATATATTTTTTATAAGCCAAATAAACATTGTTTCTATGCAATTAATATTATTACACTTTAAACACATAGTATGCAACACTTATAAAAATAAAATAAAGATTTGTCTTATATTCAACTTACAATTAAGAGTAATTTAAACACTATCAAGGAATAATTAAGGAATAAAAGTTATGATATTTTTACTTACAAAATTACTTCACCTGTTTCACTAATTATGATTTAAAAAACCTTAGATTCGCAATTAGCTTCCAGGGCTGTATTTTATTTAAATTTTGTAAACTTATTTGTTTTTATATATACAAAAAAAAAACATTTATAATTGTATTTTATATAAGTAAAGAAAAAATATATACTTTATACATATTCGTTTAGACTCTAAGTCATTATATAAAGATGGATTTAATATCAACTTTAGTTAGTTTTAAATTTTTCTTTGCTCCACTTATACATATTTAATGTAAGTATAAAAATAACATGAGTCGCTTTCGCTTATAAATAATACTGGTACAAAATACTATACTATACTGGACGTCCTAGTTGTAAATAACATTTTAAAATATACAAAATTTTAAAACGCATGAAAATTTTCGTCACGCGCCACGCTATCGGTTTATCGCGTCTCTGGAGAAAAAAATACGAGGACAAGTTCCTGACCATAAATTCATTAGGCAGCGCTGAGATTTTTTCACTCACGTTCAAGCAGATCTATGAAAGTATAGAGCTTTAAATTTTATTTTACAACGCTTTATGTTATTTATTATAGCAGCAACATTATTTTCAAATGATTTATTACTAAAGAGTATAAGATATTTAAAATAAAGAATATCTGTTAAATAATATACACAATACCAAACATATATGTGAACAAAAATAAACAAAAAAAACTTCGATCATGAATTGAACCTGTTACAAACTAATGACTACGATCTAGCTAATGGGAATTAATATAAAAAAAATATTTTAATCAATCCGCCCTGTCTATCCACAAACACTGTATTCCCTTAACACTATATCATAATTTATTTATCCAGATGACCGTCGAGTCCGGCCCTGCGTTATTATAATACATTTAGAACCCACGACTTTTTTACGTATTCTATATAACAATATGGTTTTTATCTCTCTGCTTTATGTCTTTTTTTGCTAGAAATTACAATTATTATAGATATTTATTACGTTCCAACGCCATTCGGCGTGTTTATTTGCAGTCCTAATCGCTATGTTTACATTAATTAGCAATATTTTAGGAGTGCTTCGGAACTTAATTGCTGAAATAAATTTCGTCGGTTTTGAACGATGTGGTCGGTAAATTTTGTTAAGATTTCCAATGTTTTTTTGGAATTTATGCTTTTTTTTGTAATTAAAATCTCCATTTGGTTTAATGTTAAGTCAAAATTATTCTTCTTAGTTAAATTTATTTATTTATTTTTTATTTATTTATTAAAAACCTATGTCTAACATTACAGAGACCCAATGCGTTAGATAAGTAGCTCAGATTAATAATACTAAAGAAATGTATTTAGCAATACTACTTTTGATTAATTTAAAGTGATTTCGATAATCTTCTTGATGAATTGAGTAGTTTTAGGTTTTGTTATAAAGTCAATAGTAAAACGAATTTTACAAACAATTTGTTTTATAGCTTTCTGAATTAGTCGAAGGTCATGTATTGTAATCGTGTCTATAAACAAGGTGGGCAGTCAATTACAGGGTGCTCGTAAAACGAGCCCTCGTGTAAACACTCCCTATTGATAGTTATTAGTGCCTTGTTACAGGATGTTTTAAATGGTGAGTCCCACAGAATCACCCGATATATTCAGGTGTGTAAATGTATTTCTACATATTAAGAATATAAAAAAATGCTTAAAGCATATAATTTAAAAAGTAAAGCATTATTAGAAGAAATTTTTAATTATAACACGCGGACACGACTTGTACAGTAATAATTAAGTGTATATTTGCTTTGTATATATAGTTAAGTTTACTTGTAATTTCCTTTATTGTAAGTACTACATAATATACGATCCAATTTGTATAAAATAATGACAAATATTTTTCATATTATCATAGTCCATTACCACTTTCAATATGCATGTCATGATTACTAATATAGTGCGAAAAATGTTTGTTAGTTCGTTTGCTTTTTAATATAATTTGTGATACAAAGATAAATATGTCAAAAAGTGGTATAGTAATAATGAAAGTAATGGGTGTAAGTCAAGTATCTGAAGTTACTGATATATGTGATAATGGAGACGTATAAAGGAGAAAAAACATACACACACGTATTTATATACAATCTTTAACACTTATAAGTAGATTTGTAATAAACTCTTTAACGACTTACCTACCTTATAAATTTCTTAAATTAAAATAAACATCCTGTATAATAACATCTACTCAAACTGTTAACATTATCAAATCGCTCTTTCGAAATGGCAACCGATAAACTATCGACATTGTCCAGGGGTCGGGAGTTCGATCCGGCATTTGAGGGCCTCAAAATCAATTGTCCGTAAAATTGGCTAACCAGACGGAAAATATATCCAACCGAAACTGGAGCCTTTTTCGTTAATAGCAAGAAGGCCGTAGGAATCGTTTGTGACTAGATAAGCTTTGGATAGGGTTACATTTAAGTTTATTAGATTTACACGAATATTTGATAAGTAGTAAGTAGAAGAAGTATTTTTCGGTAGTTCTTAGTTTTGGTCCATTTATTATATATGGATTAGATTTATTTCTTTCTTTTACTAAAATGATCAAAAGACAGGTCTAATATGTCTGTCCGAATTCGATTACAATCATTTTTTAACATTTGGAACATTAATTACCTTTAAATTAGTTATGAAATTGCTTCATAGTTGGAGCGCTTTTTGGAAAAGTTGGCCAAAAAAGTTCATTTAAGTTCTAATTTCAGTAGTCAAACCTAATAACAACCGGTGGCCGTTATTGTTATTGGCGGTCTGCTAGTGATGTCTCACGCTATCTGTTCGGTTTCTTACACACCATTGACATTTCATCGATGGACTTTAAATATAATTACTTCACAACGGTTCTAAGTAGTAAGTAGTAATAATGAAAAAAAGTGTTTAAAATATCGTAAAAAAATTATAGAATATAAATAAGTTTAAGCATGATCAATCATTATTTAATTATCATTATAATCAAAAAAGGCCAACCCATTAAAACTAATTAGTATATTACATCTAAACTTTTGAAAGCTAATCGAAAGGCCACTCAATTTCTGTCGTATGAATATTAATGATGCGAATATTTCGTTAATCTTAAACAAAATTGCGATAATATGCGCGGCGGTTTCTTCGAGTTACCGCGGTTAATTTATGCTGTGGCACGAACTATAGCATTTTAACTCCTTCTGAGGAAACGTTATAAAACAAAAAGGTAGCAAGTCATTGAATAAGTCTTTTTTTAATATAACATTTTAAACTATAAATTAAGATGACTAAAAATGTGTAAAAATGAAATATCTTTAGTATCTATACTACAAATATTTCTTGTTATCAAAAGTTATTATAATGAATAAATTTTGTACATAAACTATATTAAAAATTATAGTAGAGTTTAGTTTAGAAAATGTTTACAAGAAAGGCTCATGTCATCTATTTCACATCAGTAAAATTTGATATCCTCATAAAAATACCGATATATTTAATACATTTTCAATATAATTAATAATATGAAAACGTAGCGATACTACAAACTACTAGTTTTTCTACAATTATTATTTGAAAAAATATACGTTTGTTCATAATTAAAATTTGTATCTTACATCATTTTACCAGCTAGCTTAGTGGCGATCCGGCTTAACTGAAGCCAAAAAGTGTACAGTCACGCTTCGAACCCCCACCACCCCACGGCTAACTTCATAAGACTATGAATTTAAATACGTTAGTCGATGTCAAAGGGTTGTGTTGCATCCACTGGGTCGCTAAAATGTTATCAATGATAGAGTATCCATAGAGACTATACTATCATTATAAAAGTAGGAAAATATTAAAACATTAATATTTTTTTATATTTTAAAGGCTTTTTCATCTTAACTTTATTATATTTTTGATTTAACGTCTTTTAAAGACAAGTATCTTCTACCGTCTAAAACCTTAGTCTTTTCCGTGACTTCATTGCTGTAAAAGATTTAAGAGAAAGAGTCGGGAACCGAAAATCTAAATTAATCTGAGGATATATGAGAAAAGTAATTAATAATAATTTTATTTAAATTGTCAAATATTCGCGTAAATCTTATAAAGTATTATGTAAATCTAACGGCTAATGTTGTTTTCACTTATATGAACGGTCTCTGCAGCGGTAGAGTCAGTCCACACTGACACTATACAAAATTAAGCAAAAGTAATATTATTGATATAATTTTAAAATAATTAGTCTACCTATCCAAAGGGGGAACGCTGCCAGTATCTTCGGAACCATGCCTAAAAGGACTCCTTTTAATAATATATTTTAATTATTATATTATATTTTTATAATTTGTTTTAAATATATTATATTTAAAATTTTAATTTACATCATACATGTTTATTTGACATACTAATTTGATATATCTTTTAATTATGCCATATTTTATGGATTTTATGAAAAAAATATTTACATATTTAATAAGAGATATAAGTATGAAAATAAATAAAAACCATATAAGAAAGCTCGATTTTAGGGCTCCAAAACGACCAACTTTGCTTATCAGCGACGGATTGTTGGGACAGCGTGTAAAAATATTCGAGCCACGGTCCGCTCGCTTGATGTTTGTTAATGTCCTATCGCCTTAGACTTTTTATTATCATGACAGTCATGTTAATTATAATAACTATAAAGTAATATAAATAATATTTATTATTAATAAAATAAATAAATAAATAACTAAAAATTAAAAAATCAACACTTTTAATGTCCCACTGCTGGGCAAGTTAACTTGGAAACATCATTCTTGGTATTAGTAGATACTAGATTTGGTAAACGTTCTTGCACCTTCAAAAGTTAGTTAGGTTTTTTCAGATATTCATATCTATATATAGGTGATGATCTTCTTTTACCATAAAGTGAGCTGGGCGTAACTTAAATTAAACTAAACGATTGTTATAATTTTCTAATAAAATCAAAGTAGCCTAAGTTACTCCTTATAACATTAGCTATCTGCGAGTGAAAGTCCCGACAAAATCGGTTCAGCCGATTCAGAGATCAGCCGGAGCAAACAGTCGGACAGACAAAAATTTTAAATATTGATTGTTTATGTAAGTACCGTATATACTTTCATAAGCAATTTAGTGAAAAGGTAAATTTGAAATTAAAAACAGACAATACTTTCTTAGGTTTTCGTGAATATTTGACATTATGGTCTAAGAGCCGGTGGAAGATCGACCTTCACCGACCTGATAACCAGATGAGACCTATGTTTTATTAAATATAATTTATAAACAAATATGCCTATAATTACTTGCCTATCTGAAAGTGCTCATGGATATTTTTAATTAAATTAACTTTAATCGTTTTTTTTTCATCACTTTCATTCTTTTGATAACCAAATGTATTTTATTTCACTGCTGGTTTTTAACACACAGAATATGCCTCAGTAGGCTAGCCTACTCATTTTTGTGTATAGCTACCAAAGCCGATGTGAACAGGTAAGTCAATATAGGTGACTCCATCGTTCTGCTAACTTATCGAAAGTTATATCAAATTTTAGATTATTTTATTACAAAATCAGTAATATAGACTTGCCTGCAAAAAATCATACTTAAAGAACTGTTGCCCAGCTAAAAATAGCCATGAGCACTTTTAGATAGGCAAGTAATTATAGGCATATTTGTTTATAAATTATATACGATAAAAAATATGTCTCATCTGGTTATCAGATCGGTGAAGGTCGATCTTCCACGGTCTCCTCTACTATTATAAATGAAAATCCGAAAAGATAGTTTCATTTATAATAAAAACAGACGCTTCATTTTATTTATATGTACTAATCTCTAAAGAAAGGGTAGTAATTCCCTCTTTTATTTAGATTCCATTAAAAACTATCCATTATGGAACAGAAGGTATTTTTTTCTAGCTTCCCGCCACGTAAGACACGATATTCAGACATCAATTTTATATATCAAATTCGGTAATTGCTCTAATACTATCTTTCGCTAATCCAAATCGGATGATGTTTCGCATGGGGAAAGCCATTACTACCGCCATAATGTGTTTATGGTGTCCGAAACTTATAACTTAATAGGTTTTATGATGCATAAAAATGATATTTATAGGTATTTTGAAGGTTGACAGGTTGGATGGAGAGCTTAATAATATATAGCAGTATATTATAATTTTATGTTTTAAGTTTTGCTTATGATTTTTTTGTTATTATTATTATAAGCCTGCAATAGCCTATAGAAGCTTACCTGTTTTACTTGTCCTCTACTATCTGCTAATCAGTTTTCTAAAGAGTCCAGTTTATCCCGTAATCTACATAATTTAAGTATTGTTAAATAAGTTTTATATGAAAACTATTTAGTCATGGTTCTAGAGGTTTTGGGAAAATATCATTGTACGTCCTATGTCTTAAATAATTCGAAATAGACTGTCTATCGTCAACGCTCACTAATAGCTACTCTCTATTTTACATCTTTTCCAGAAAAAATATTCTTCATTTTGTTCGAATAATTTTACGTAGTTTGAATAGTAACACAAGCATATATGTATATATACAGACTTACAGACAGTCAAAAATTCAAAAAACTATTGTATAGCCATCTATCTCTGTATGAACCTACTTCTCTATTTCTATGAGTTTTGTAAACAATATTCAACTTTTAGATTTGACTGAGTTAGATTTTTATTATATAGTTAGGACATTATTACTACGAGCTACAAGGCTTGTGTTACGGATATAAGATAGTTGATACACTACACATAATATATAACTTTAAATACATCCATATCACAAATATTTACATATGAATGCCTTTAAAGGGACTCGAACTCGTGTGATCAAATTTCATTTTACTTCATTCTTTTCCTTGGAATATTTTTGCGTAAAGAATATTAAAGAATATTTATTATTATATTCTATAGAAATTAACACGTAAACAGTCTGTGGAGAAGATACCCTACCTGTGTTTCAAATATATAGTTATGCTGTTTTTATGTTAATGTTGTGGATATATGATTAAAATTGCAATAATCATGTCTATATAGTAATGTATTTTCTTTTGTTTGTAATATATTGTAACTTTTGTTGGTAATTCTAAGTAAATAAATAAAAAGTATATACTGGGGATCAATATACTACATGATATGTATGAAAAAAATATGCAGTTTTCTATCAACATTAGCGTTTGTAGAATGTGTTTAATCCCTAAGAAAAAAATACATTAATAATAGTAGTAAGGATTACTGGTACGAACTAAATAAGAGATAAACATTTACCGACCATACCTATATGTTTGGATAGCGGTTTCAATACCGACGGGATGTCTTTATGAGGCTACAACTGGCCCCCGCTATTAGGCGATCGCTATTAGCTTCGTATTGGGATGTTAGAAAAATGGATGCGGCATACAAGATAAGTAGAAATATAAGTTACTAGCATTTCCTGCGGTTTCGCACGCGTTCTAAAGACCGGAAACCAATTTTTTTCTGAGTCGCGCGGTATGGTACCTCGCAGAACTAACGCCCGCTCTTCCCGTTTTTGCAACACTTTTCATTCATGCTCCGCTCCTATTGGTTGTAGCGTATAGCCTATAGCCTTCCTCAATAAACGGACTATTCATCACAAAAATATTTTTTCAATTCGGACCAGTAGTTCCTGAGATTAGTGCGTTCAACTAAACATACAAACAAACAAATTCTTCAGCTTTATAATATTAGTATAGATATAAAATACCCCATACAAATTGTATTAAATAACATATTAATTGTATCACGGATTTTATCATGACACACATCACCAGATGTATCATATCAATATCATCGAATTCCGGAAGAAATATATAAATTGGTTATTATAATTGGTTATTATAAAGTACATGACTCTTTTAGTCCAATTTTTTTTCAGCTACTTTCTGAAGCATGAATCGATTTTAACAGGACTTTAACTAGCAGACAGCTGATATTATACGGAGTAAGTATAACGAAGACTGCTTATATTGTAGCATAGATTTAGGGTAGCACGAAAACAACGTACGTAGCTAGAAGTGTTGATTTATTTATTTATTTAAATGGTAATACCAACAGTGTATAAAAGTAACACTGTTTAAAAAATAATAGTTATAAAAATAAGGGGTCATCTTTTATACACCACTTAAAGGTAAACACAACATTCTTAGTAATAACATAAAATAAAACAAAACAAAATATCCTAATTAATAATAATAAATTATATTAAATAACTAATTGAAACAAAAAAAAAACAGCAAATTGAAAATAGAAAAATGAAATGAAACTTATTTTTTTTAATGAAAAGTGAATGATATCATTCAAAATGAAAATATGCCATATTCAAAAATAATATTCACGTACATCCGTACAATCGGCAGTATCTCCTTCGACCACGTAATGCGGAGGATCGTAAAAGAGAATGCGACCGCAAGAGTATTTATTTATCGATTCTTCGCGTGTACATTGTTTCTAAATAAGTAAATGTTTGGAAAGAAAAGAACTTTTTTGTATGGTTCATACAATATACATGCTTTGACGACATTTTTGGCGCAGTTTGTAGAGACCCTTTCTTGCGCCAGCGGTCGCGGGTTCTAGTCCCGCAGGGGGTATTCATTTGTTAAACTCGGACGTTTGTACTCCAGTCATGGGTGTTTATATTTATAATATGTATGTATTTAAACTTATATATGTAGTATATCAACTATCTGGTATCCGGAACACAAGCTTCCTTCGAAGAATAGGATAACTATAAGTCGGATATATGGACGGTAATCGTGGTTATTGAAAATTGGAGTAAATCATATTTTTTTTCTATTATTTTAAATTCGTTGTATAATATCTCAAATTATTTACTAAACAGAAAAAAAAGAAACTCGGTTGATAGAGGCTAAAAGACATTAAACTTTTATCCTACCAATAAGATAATACTTTCTTAGATTTACGCGAATATTTGACATTATAGATGAAACTTCTCGACTGAGAGATTCCCACTTATCAGATAACTAAGTCTCTTCCGTAACCATGATTGATGTAAAGCATTCGAAACGTCAGAAACCAAAAATCAAAATGAATCCGCAATAAAATCCGAATAAGTATTATAAATTAGAATCGATTAAAGTATAATAATTATTACTAACAGAAACAGTACTACCAACCTTATGATACGTTTTCATAGGTTAATCATAAAATATGACCAGCAAAGATTTCATGGCGTAATAAATATAAAGGGATTTTATGTTGACATAATTATTATGGGCCAATCTTCATCTTAAGATGTTATGATAGTTCGGAGGGGTCGATAACTAGTAGCTGTAGAACATGTATGTAATATATCACTAGCAAAAAGCTGAGCCTTGTGAAAGCTACTTTTTCTAACGGCAAATTTTTAAGACAGTTGTTAATGTTAATTTTTTTAATGCTTATAATTTTTTTTGACAAATAACACATCTAGATATGAAGTTAAATTACTATGTTAAAGCAAAAATCCTATAGGCGTGATAGTTTTCACTAAAGTATACGACAAAATTCTCAAGTTGTTTGATAGTGTTAGGGCTCAATTCTGTCGCCCTAATTAACGTTACGTGAAAAAATATATCAAAATTTCGTATTCGATAAAGTGCGATAGCTATGAAAGGAAAAATTACATTCGATTTTTTCCCGGCTTCAAAAAAGAGGATGTAGACTGTAGGTTTGTTAAATATTGTTGAATCCACATAATTTAATAATGAATCCTTAACAAATCCTTAGAGTGGGATCAGAATAATTTCATGTATAAGAAATTTAAAAATCTGTGTATCTTTACAACTTTTACTACCAACGTTAGGAACAACGTTAGAAAAATTACTAGTGGTAATTTTTCTCATCCTGTATTCCACATATGTAATGCTATATTTTTATACATTAGAGTCAATATGTTACTCTAAGTCTAATACATAACAAACTGTAAAGTTACATCAAAATCCGTTATACCCTCAAAAACTTTCTTAAGCAAGCAAGAGAAACCGTTATCATTCACAGCCTCAAGCCCCAAAGATTTATCCCAAAATTAACCAAACAATATTCCTTTTCCTTAGCTACAAGTATTTTAACATGATTTTCATCAGTACATAAAAGTAATGTTAGGACAAATAAATATGTTGGGACATTATTACACAGCGCCATCTAGTTCCGTGGTAAGCTACGAAGCTTGTGTTACGGATACCAGATAGTTGATATACTACGAATAAAATTTTAAATAGATTCATTAACACCCATGACTGGAGAACTAACATTCGTGCTCAACAAATGAATGCCTCGAACCCGCGACCGTTGGCGCAGAAGGTATAGTCACTACCAACTGAGCCAAACGTGTTGTTAAAATAAAATTGTAGTGTCTGCTTTTAATTTCAAATTAACAGCTTTTCACTAAATGCATATGAAAGTATATATGGTACTTACATCAAACAATCAATTTTTAAAATGTTTGTTTGTCTGTTTGTTCCGGCTAATCTCTGAAACGGCTGGACCGATTTTGACGGGATTTTCCCTCGCAGATAACTAATGTTATAAGGAGTAACTTAGATAACTTTTATTTTATTAGAAAGTTATCAAAACCATTTAATTTATTTAATATACGCCCTGCGAAACTAGGGTTTGCTAGTGCACTACATAGTATAAAACAAAGCCGCTGTCTGTTTATCCCTAATATGTATGCTTAGATCTTTAAAACTACGCAACGGATTTTGATGCGGTTTTTTTTATTTGTTAGAGCGATTCAAGTAAAAGGTTTATATACTAATTATATACTAACCACGATTTTTGAATGACTGAACAATTAATTAATTTATGTTTATTTTAATTAAATTAAGTTAATATGATTACTTATGGTCTAAGAGCCGGTGGAAGATCGACCTTCACCGATCTGATAACCGAATGAGACATATTTTTTATCAAATATAATTTATAAACAAATATGCCTATAATTACTTGCCTATCTGAAAGTGCTCATGGCTATTTTTAATTAAATTAACTTTAATCGATTTTTTTTTCACCACTTTCATTCTTTTGATAACCAAATGAATTTTATTTCACTGTTAGTTTTTAACACACAGAATATGCCTCAGTAGGCTTCCTGGCAAGCCGATGTGAACAGGTAAGTCAATATAGGTGACTCCATCGTTCTGCTAACTTATCGAAAGTTATATCAAATTTTAGATCATTTTATTACAAAATCAGTCATATAGAATTGCCTGCAAAAAATCATACTTAAAGCACTGTTGCCTAGCTAAAAATAGCCATGAGCACTTTCAGATAGGCAAGTAATTATAGGCATATTTGTTTATAAATTATATTCGATAAAAAATAGGTCTCATCTGGTTATCAGATCGGTGAAGGTCGATCTTCCACGGTCTCCTCTACTATTACAATAATACCTACTCACGAAAAAGGAATGCATGTTTTTTTTTAAATTGTTATGTTGATTAATTTTATTATTCTAATGATTTTTATGTTTGAATTTTTTTTACTTCATATACTGTGTGTCTATGTTTTGTGAATTGCGTGTAACACCTATAATTAAGGCAACACTTAAATTGTAACACTTGATATAAATAATGTTGTGCTATTGTTAGTGTATGTCTTGTTGGTGTTAAATAAATAAATAAATAAATATGTATAACCTGCGGCTTTGCTCGCACTAAAACTAGGGACGAACCCGAGCGAAGCGAGGGCCAGTCGCTAGTAAAAAATAAACTTAAACTTAATTCTACATCTTATATCTCGATAGAATACAGTCGTCGATCTGTCCCCTTATTAAAACTCCAAAAAGAATGCTTGAAGGTGATTTCTCGGAAAATTAAAAACGCCGGCGGGCTATCGGGTAATATTCTCTCTCATTATACCAAGCGATTGCCCGCTCAGGTGTATTGTTAGAAGTGGGTCTTAGGTACAGCAGTGAAATATACTGAAGGGTTCAGGTTCAATTATTGTTTGAAGTAAAATTAAAAATTAAATAGGTACCTATGTACAAGAATAATAAGATGTTATAAGGAGATGTTCCTAATTGTAGTTATGCTGTTTTATAATTAGCTTATGTAAGCTTAAGAATTCTCTACTAAATTATTACCACATTTTTTTTATTCAATTTTTTTGGATTTTCTGTCGTTTTTAAATTATTTTTATGTAGCTATATATACATTGTTTTATACTCTATGGTTTTTTGTTCTTTTTTGTTTTATGTTACAACCGTTTAAACCAACGCAAATTTAAACTTAATTTGAGCATTAAAATAAAACATTGAAAAAATAACTAATTTCAAATATTAAACAAAATACATGTTTGAAATATTCAACGTGTTTTTAGAAATAACCTTGAATACATATTATTTACCGTAAGGGCTTAGAGAAGTTTTTTGTTTGTTTGTACTTCAGTCATAATTATAATAATAATGTTCTCCGACCGATTTCGGCCACGACGGAAAAGAAACTCGGTCACGGCGGCCAATATCATTGAGACTGGCCAACTGCGCAGGAGATATTATAGTGAACATGTGTTCGCGCACACAGAAGTGAACTCTCTATTCCTATCACTCTCATACTCTGGTGGGACGGCTTTTCGACACAAGTGAGAGCTAAGGCGCAGGACCGAAGGCTTTACGTGCTCTCCGAGGCACGGGGGTGGCACACCGCCAACTTCCCAACTCCGGGCGGTTACTTGCTTACTAAACAGAAAGGCTCAATAACTAAAGTTGGCCCGACCCGGGACTCGAACCCAGGACCTCTCGATGTATGACCGTACATGCTAGCCACTACACCATATTTATAATATTACTAGCATTTCCCGTGGCTTCACACGCGTTCTAAAGACCGGAAACCAAATTCTTTCTGAGTTGCGCGGTATGATACCTCGCAGAAATAACGTCCGCCCTTCCCGTTGATATTGATATGTTCTTTAATATTGTGGAACATTTTTTTGTTCTATCATCAACAGTTTTCGCAGCGCATGCGATGAAAAATATTTTATAGGCTTTTTTTTTTAATAACATTATTGTAGTTTTAGTAGGTATCCTTATTTTTTCTTGCAATTAAAATAGCCTATATAATCAGTGATAATATAGCATTCAAATGGTGAAAGAAGTTTTTAAATCGTTCCAGTACTTTTTAAGCCAATTCGTTACAAACATACTTACATACAAAACTTTCCTCTTTATAATATTAAGTATAGATCTATGTATTCATAATATACATGTGTAGTTTACCAACTATCCGGTATCCAAAACAAGCCTCGTAGCATGCCACCCAATAATATTCTATTTATAATGAAATGAAATGCCATACATTTTTAAAAGTTGAAGTTTCGTAAAAATATTTTTATTTCTCATTTATGTACTTATTTGATTTCTAAGTGCAAAAGATCCTAAATCTAATAAAATTAAATGGGCATTTCTAATACTTTAATTTGCGAATCCTGGAAACATCTCAAGCGATTCGGATAAAATTTTGACTATAAGCAAATAAAACATAATGAAAAAAATAATAATGAAGGAATGCAGTGCTCAATAATCAAGCATTTGTATAGGGGTTTAAAATAAACAGTAAGCGAACTTTGTGTAATGTATAATACATATTTGGTTACATCTTTACATACATCTTTGGTTAATTTCTTTATGATATTAAAACGTAGAGCTTCACAAAACCTGTTTAAACCCGTTTATTTTATTTTTCCCTAAGAATAGTATCCATAGTCTATAGACTTTGTAACGTTTGCGTATTCGTATACAAATTGATACGAAGCAAAATGCGAACTTTAGTTATCATATTTTTATTATGTAAGTTAATCAAAATTAAAATAGTGATGTTTCTAGAGATGTCTCTCACTATATAGTTGGAGTATTTAAGGCACTTATAGAACCAAGTTAGATACTGAAAGACTCTTTCGTATATTTTTATGGAAAAACAAGCAAACCCACGTGCTATAACTAGTTCAACATAAAATATTTAATATTAAAAACTAAATGAAGCTACTCGCAGTGATACGTCGGCGTTAGCAAGAATAAATTCAGGTTCGCCATATTCCACACTGTAATGAATGTTAAGATTTGTACGCCGCAGATTGCGCTTTTGTTTGCATTGTGCCCAGTATACCTTTTTGTACAGTCGGCTGCAATAAATACTGTTACTATACTTGCAGTACAGTGTGAACTATACATGCAGTAGAGTGTGAAACGTCTTAATAATAATTGAAAAATGCCTGAATCGTAATGATTTATGTCAATGATAACAAGGTTGAAAGAGTTTTCTGTGTAACGGAAATGAGCAGAATATTTTCCAGAAACAAACCGCCATTAAAATTTAGATTTCGAAACATCTAGTAATAGCATAGAATATATACAGCCGCTGTAATTCGACTACCACCCTGGCCTATTGCGTGTTGGCGGACTTCACATGTCTTTCGAAAACTTGCATGGTTCTCTCAGACATGCAGGTTTCCTCACGATAATGTTCCTACACCGTAAGACAAATGGTAATCATGTGTGGAATGATTCGCATGTGAAAATATCAGATGCGCGAGACCCGGATTTGAACTCGCATCATTCGATTATCCAAGTGGGCACGTTATCGCTGGACTACCACTGTCTTGAATTTCGCAGTGAAATTTTAAAATATAAAAATTGCAACACATATTTCTATCCGACTGTACACTAAAGTGCTGGGGGCGATCTCTAGTAATGCACGTGTTCTGCGACGAGTTGACAGCTGGCGCACACTCGCGGCCGAGACAATACGACTCAGTATTTAATCCTGAACTATAATGTAAGAAATATCTTGAATAATACATATTATGTATTGTATGGAACAAAATCATATAATATTTCTATCTTCGCGGTCTTTTTCTAGACTTTCTAGGGAGAAAATTTCTAAATATAATAATAAGAGAAGAATAATGAACCCTTACTTCGATCTTTACGATACGCTATCATCTTTGAAATGACGATGTCTTTGATGACCCTACTTGCTGCGCAAGCGGTCGCGGGTTCGAGTCCCGCTGGGGGCATACATTTGTTGAGCACGAATATTTGTACTCCAGTCATGGGTGTTTATATTTATAATATGTATGTATTTAAACTTATATATGTGTAGTATATCAACCATCTAGTATCCATAAGACAAGGCGTACCTTACCGTGGAACTAGATAGTGCTGTGTGTAAATGTTCCAACATACTTATTTATTTATTTATTTGAAATACATTTTGTTAAATAATAATAATAAATATGTCTGTCTGTCTGTTCCTATGTATGCTTAGATCTTTAAAACTACGCAACGGATTATGATATTTTAATAGGTAAAGTGATTCAAGAGGAAGGTTTATATGTATAATATACTAGCGGAACCCTTTAGATCTTTTTAATCATATTGTATCTTTATCACAACAGCTGTCAAAAATTCATTAACCTATCTCATTCGGAATTCTAACTGTACTTTCAATAGCTACATACATCGACACGCAATTACACTGGCAATAAGGAAAATCGTTTTTGGAGGGGTAGGAATAATAAAAACTAATAGAAACGCTACCATTAACTAGCGGCGATTCTCGATTACCGTTTCATGTACACGTACTGATTGGATTGCAAATGATTGCTATTTTGTTTCATTTTGCTGAAATGTGTATGCTGCGAATGTTGGTTTAATGCCTGTGTGAGGTTATTTAGATCATTAGATTTTTCTATTTAACGATTGTTACAAAATTTCTTATTTGTATATAAATAAAATTAAATGTAAGTTTATTTATCCTATCATCATCAGCCCTTTTTATCGTCCCACTGCTGGGCACGGGCCTCCCTCAGTACGAAGGGGATCAGGCCATAGCCCACCGCGGTGGCCTGGTGCGTGTTGGCTGACTTCACATGTCTTTCGACAACTTGCTAGGTTCTCTCAGACATGCAGGTTTCCTCACGATGTTTTCTTCACCGTAAGTACTACACACCGTATAAGAAATTGCTTTAATATAAGTTTAACTATCATGGTTAAGGAAAACTACCACTACTAGGTGTATATAAAGACAAACTGAAACTATATCAAGTTATATAGAAAAAACACATTAACGTAAACTTTCCGAATAGCTGCCAACAGCGTGCGGAATAAAATAATCATTAATTCGTGCTCTCGACATAATGGACCACTCGTATTGAGCAACCTGTATAGTATTTATCGTAACTAGTGATGGTATGTATCGATGTAAATCTGTTGTGAGAATCGAATAATAAAAAGTATCGATTTTTCTTGGCTACAAGAACACATACTATACTTGGTTATGTTAGCCATTGAAAATCTTACCTTGCAGTTACTATCTCCATTATCAAAGTTTAAAATTAAATCGTTATCACCTACATTTCAAAAGGGCATGGGTTTAGTTACCCTCTGTTGAAATACAACTAAAGCTACGTATTACCTCAATATGGCTAAGCCTAGATCAATTATACCGCTATATACTTATTCTATAAAATACTTCTTGTGTATTAAAAAAAGAAACGCATATATTTTTAGCTATAATTTATATAATATTATTGCCAATATCTAAGCTATTTACGATTTTTCTATTCAATTATAAATAAGGATTTGTATACATTTCAAGATTAAAAAATATAAACAGGCAAAATAATTTGGAACTTAGTATGTCTATCTCCAAAAGTACATTTTTATGGAGAATGTGCTGATTTTTCAAGCAAAACTGCTGTAACAAGCTAGTATATATAAATCTATCGATATGAAACTATCACATCACATGCACTATGTCCATACCATACACTCAATAACAATTGCGGGAATGTAATTCGGCAATCCTATTAATTATTAAACCAATATTTTAATTGCAAATAACGCTTTGTCGCTGAGTTTATTATGTTTAATTTTATTAATACCTCGAAATGATATTTAATTTTTAACTTTGATTAAGGTTTTTATATTATATACTAGCAGTTCACGTGACTCCACCCGCGTTTTAAAGACGGATACCTAATGTTTTTAAATATAAAAAAATAACTCGTATACCACTTTCGCTTCTCACTGCAATATTGAAAATAATGGCATTATCTAAAGCAATGTCTCCTTTATCACCTAAGAAAATAAAATAGTGCCTACAAACTATAATTCTCATACGCACCAAAATATACACAAAAAATCATAGAAATCGGTCAAGCCGCTTCGGAAGAGTTCAATAACTAATACTGTGACACGAGATTTTTATATATAAGATAAGATAGGATATTTAAATCTAAAATTTTTTTGGGACGCTGAAAGAAAGTGGTTCACATCCCCATCTTAGATATTTTTTTGTGCGAATCATTTCCAAAATGGTTACCATTTGTCGGTACAGTGAAGGAAAACATCGTGAGGAATCCTGCGTCTTCAGACATGCAATGCGATGTTAATGGCATGAAGATAATATGAAAAACGCATGTAAAGTGTGCTAACTCGAACTAGGCCATAGTAGTTTCCTGAGTCCCCTCGTATTAGAGACCCATGCATATTATTTCCCAAGTATCAATTTAAACTCACCAATATCTGCTATAAATTCTATAATCTTTGTAGACATAGAAAATATAAAATTAAATATAAATATATAAAATTAATTTCATTTTAGATTTCTTTTATTTCAAAACTAATATTTAGTTTAAATATTACACTTATCAGAAGTGATATAGATGGCTTTTTCCATCACGCCAAAAGTTGTTGAAGTCATTTTTCTCACATGTATTGTATAAATAGGTGCACAAAAACTCAAGTTGTTGCTCTGAAAAGAGTAATTTATTTTTTTAATCATACTGCATCTGATGAATTTTGAGAACACTAATTACACTTAATTACAAATAATTATTATTTACAAACCTGAAAAGATAAACATTAAAAGCTATTGCTTCACATACTAATTAATCATAAATATTTCTTTTAGATTAGCGTCGTGTGTGAGTGTGCCAGAGTGAAGTTTTTCAATCATAGAATAAACATAGATAGACCTGATTGACGACACATTTGGCGCAGTTTGTAGTGACCCTACTTTCTTGCGCCAGCGGTCGCGGGTTCGAGTCCCGCTTAGGGTATTCATTTGTTAAACTCGGATGCTTGTACTCCAATCATGGGATTTTATATTGATAATATGTATGTATTTGAACTTATACATGTACCTAGTATATCAACTATCTGGTATCCGTAACATAAGCTTCCTTCGTAGCTTACCACGGAACTAGATGGCGCTGCGTGTAATAATGTCCCAACATATTTATTTATCTGTGTGGCCATCACAGATAATATTTAGATAGGTGATAGTTTTAATTTCATGAATTTCTTCTTTGTAAGTATACCACATATATTATATATTATTAAGTATAATTCCTAACATTCTCCAGCAAATCGGATCGTAAACAGGAAAATAGGGTGAATTAGAGAATCAATAACAGTGGACAACATTATGTAAGATTTATTGGGCCCGTAGGCTTATTAGTTGCTGCGAACTAACGAAACTATAGGGTTTAGAAGAATTAGATACGGAAAGACATTATTAAAACTTGAGTCTTTAGTATAGTAAGTACCTAATTAGTATATATTTTTGTAAACTCTGTGGTCTTAAAGTCGAAGTTCATATACCTACATATCTGTACAGTGTACTAGTATTAAAAAGAGGCAGAATTTGTTTGTTTGATGGAGCAAATCTCTGAAACTACTAATCCGACTTGAAAAATTATTTTTTTTATTTGATAGCCCTTTTTTTGAAGAAGACTTTAGGCTATATATCTATTCCATACTGACCGTTAAAGTCTAACGATGAACCCGAGTGAATCGAGGGTGAGTGAGCTATCTTCTGAGAGGTGAGCTATCTTTACATGAAAATCTTCTCCATTACATTTTCATTTTAATTTTCATTAGGAATATTGTATGAAAACTTAATTTCAATTATCTAAAATCGGACTTTTTATGAACGAATAATTATAATTTTATGCTAAATCGTACTCAAACGTGTAAATAACAGGTCTATAATATTATAAGGCATGTGCAGACCAATATACAAAAGTCGGCAAGAATGCGACAAAGTATTGGTGTATAAAAACCAAATGGTGGTCGCCACTCGCCGCCTTCTCCGGTCTTTAATATACTCTGATGTACAGTTGTGAGAGAAAATGTTTAGTATTTTTATATTTAATCTACACAGAAAAAAAGTAAATGTCTGTTTCTATTCTTAAAATAACAGCTTTTCATTAAGTGCAATATAAAAAAAAATGTTTTGTCTTTCTGCCTCTGTCTGAAAAAATCTGACTATGTATTTGTTACGGACAATCTCCGGAACGGCTGAACTGATTTTGGCGGTGCTTATATTGGTAGATAGCTGAATAATTATTATGAGAATGTAACTTAGGCCAAATTTATTTTAGAAAAAGTATTGTTTATGGTTTTGTAAAATCAGAAGCTTCCTCTTTCAAATTGGCTGTTATAGTGTGGCATACTAAAAAAATTATGAGATTGGGTAGCGTCTGAACGAAGTCGTTGATACTAACTAGTTTGTATTAAAAGTAAAATATATGTTTGCAATTACTATGTAAATGACCTTGCTTTCCTAACTTCATGTGTTTATTTGCATAATTCTAAAACGAAAAAAGTGCCATTTTGTTTTGGTTTTGCATGTTTTAGCTTACACGTGTAGAAATATCTACTAAAACGTATGTGAAGTAATAATTTGGTCTTATGTGGGTCATAACACAACTAGGGACCTAATAATTACCACCTTCACAATATTATTCACTAGCTACTCACCCTTGCTTCGCTTAAGGTTGGTCCCTACTGAAAAAACAAACAACACGTGACACGCGAACTTTATATTTTCTTATACATTAAAAGTAACCTAAATGTAAAATCTATCTCTGTGTGAAATTTCATCTAAATCGGTTTAGCTGTTCTAGAATAATTGAGTTAGAAACATCAACTCTCAAAAATCTCCTAATCTAGCAACTTTACATTTATACTATTAGTTTAGATTATTATTACTATATATTAAAAATGGGTGCTTAAACTGTGATTTAACTCACTTATTTTTAATTTTCACTTACACAAATGGACAAATTTAGATAAAATTTATATACATATTTAGTTCCTAAGATAAGTAAATATAAGACATATCAACAGAAATAAAATTCAAATTTCAATACCAAAATCCTAAATACTTTTGCCCCTAACATTACATAGCATATGTCACAACGGGCCACAGTACAATAAATAAATAGCGCAAATTCCGAAGTGACCAACGCCTGTCCTAATAAAAGCGTAGTATCGTCCCGGGGTGGATAAATATTACTACCCTTAGTGTTCTGGCATTTCTGGCCCTTGTGATGCCTAAGGGATAACTTGCCTTTCAAATGCAAGAGTTGTAAGATTACTAGTAATAAAATTCGATAGTGTTTGTTTGTTTACCAAAATATTATATATATTTTTTGCTAAGTTTTAGAACTTTTAGGTACCATTTCGTCTTCACTACGTAGTATAAAACAAAGTCACTTCCCGCTGTCTGTCTGTCCCTATGTATGCTTAGATCTTCAAAACTACGCAACGGATTTTTATGCGTTTTTTTAATAGATAGAGTGATTCAAGAGGAAAGTTTATATGTATTATCTGCCGAAATAAAAAAAAGTAATTCAAATCATTCATTATTCATCATCATCATCATTTTTGAATAAATAATTATTTAGCGTATATTTTGTTTTTGAAATATATTCAAATAATTCAATTACCTATTTCATGAAATCAAAATCATAATAATCGATTAACAATTGACTGCAATATTTGAATTGCATATTAACTCTACTTCGAACTACAAAGACTCAAGGCCCAAGTACGCCATAAACCAACTTATCCACAAATACAATCTTTATTCAAAACAGACATCAGAATCTAGGTTTTATGAGTAAGCCATAATAAATTCTGAGCCAGCATGTCGGGGTTATCACTAAAAATAGTACCTGTTCCCATTCAATAGTATAGATAAGATAGCCGGCGACATTCCTAGGATATTCGCTTTGTAAGTATGGAAGTCGACTTTGCAAGATAATGAAAAATTGCAAGGACAAATTCATATGGTCTTCTAACATGATATATTGTACGTTCCTTATACTTTACTTTACTTTTTCATAAGTTACAAGCGACTCACCCAGACTTCTCTTCGCTATGAAAAAGTCTATTTTGATTAATTTGATTCGATTATGTTTAAATGATACCGGTTTAATATAATATATGTAGGTATTTGTCTCGTTCATATCATATTATTATTTTTTTAATTAAAAAAGCCTTCACAAAAAAATTCAATTGACAAGTACCTACTTACTAAGCTAATTATTAACTTTCTTTATTAGGATGTATTCAATTTCTCATCTCTTTCTCTCTTCCTCTCTCACTCCCTCTCTCTCTCCCTCTTACTCTGTCTATCTGAATTTTATATATTTTTGTATGTCAATATCTTCTGTAACAAAACCGCTTTTCGTGTATTTTTCATGACTAAGAAATTTCAAGAAAATATTAAATTTTTTGAAGTTGGTATAAGTAAATAATATTGTCTTCTTCCATACCATCCTGATGTAGTAACTCTCGAAATGCAGTCAATATTCTAAATGATCGCGTGTCATTCGAAGTCGATATTGCATGTACAAGTGACCTCGGTTACACTCGCTGTGCATAATTTTTGTGTGACCCTGTTGAACTATACTTATAAAGACACCCTACTTTGTTTTTATTATTTAGTTTATAATAAAAAAAGTCTTGCTGTCTGTTACAACTTATGTTAACTGTACTAGTTAACTAACTTACTGTTACTTAACAATATGATGGGCTTCTAGAATGGGCGTCTAAAACCTTAGCCTCTCCCGTGACCATGATTGCTGTAAAGCATTCGAAACGTCGGGCACCAAAATCAAAATTTATCCGCAAAATAATGAGAAGATAAACCTAGTTTGATTTTTAAATATAAAACATTCGAGCATATCTAAGAGAGACATACTTTAGTTATTATTTTTAATAAAAATGATTCTAACTTCGGATTCTATATTAACATACTACTTCTTTCAGAACTACAGTTCAGTAAGAAATTATAGCAATTTTTATGCTGAATAAAATATTTTGAATTTATATAATTTGTAGAATATTTCTATTAATTTTTTTTAGTGATGGTGAATATATTATCTTGTACGTTCTGATAAACAGTTTGTGCTGAAATGTAACTTTAAATAAAAAATAATATAATAGTTATAGAGAGAACTGAAAATAATCTTAGTATTAAGATGACATCAAAAGCTATAAGGGGCCATTCATTTATTACGTAAGACAATTTAGGGGGGGAGCGGGGTCGACCATGTCTTATGTTTTCTTACAAGGGGGTGGGAGGGAGTCTCGATAGTTCTTACGTAAGATCAAAAAAATGCGCAAAGTTAAAAATATACATTGAAAAAGCGCGGGCAACCGAGCGAAAGGTACTGTACCTTTAAAATTACAAATAAACATTTCAAAAAATTGTTAATTTGAAAAATAAACATTAGAATAAACCAAACGTGTATTTATTTTTTCTTTTAGACTCTTACGTAATAAATATTAAACAGGGGGGAGTGGGTCGGCCTATTCTTATTTTTTCTTATAATAGGGGGGGATGGGGTCAAAAACTAGCGAAAATAGTCTTACGTAATAAATGAATGGCTAATGAATGCTGCATTCGGTATTTTTATTATAATAATATGTATTTGTATGGAAAGATACGAACAGGCTATTTTCACTTCGTTTTACCATATATTATTTCATGCGGTGCGCTGCCGGAAGTGTTCAGGACTGTAAGGACTTTTTTTAATTTCTTTCCTGAAGTATAATATGCTTTTACTTCTAGGAGTATTTTTCTTTTACAATTCTTATTAATATGATTCTTATTATTTTGACGACACAGTTGGCGCAGTAGTGACCCTACTTTCTTGTGCCAGCGGTCGCGGGTTCGAGTCCCGCTGGGGGCATACATTTGTTGAGCACGAACGTTTGTACTCCAGTCATGGGTGTTTATATTTATATTATGTATGTATTTAAACTTATATATGTAGTGTATCAAATGTATCCGTAACACAAGCTTCCTTTGTAGCTTACTACGGAACTAGATGGCGCTGTGAGTAATAATGTCCCAACATATTAATTTATATTTTTATATGACTATTTTTATTAAAAAAAATAAAAACGAAGAACTATTATAAAATAACTAATATATATACTTATAATTGAAAATTTTTCGACAAATTTAATTTCATATATCAATAAATTGTGTGAAAAAATTATGATCGCGATCTATAAAAGAACTAATTACAAACAAACACCATTTGTTCCATAGAATTCCATACACAGACGTACATTTGAATTTTGTATATTATATAGTAGCATGATTTCGCTTCGAGCAATAATTTTCGTTTTCCGTCCGAAATATGGCAAAGATAAGATTAAGGAATTTTATGTGCATTCGCTAGATTAGGAGATTTATACTGTTATAATTTAGGCTATTATTTTATTTTCACTGTAAATCTAATAAAAATATCATGTATTCTGTTGCTTTATTAAAATTGTAATTAATGTTTGACTTTAATTTGAAATTATTTTAGGAATGTTTAGATTATTTCATTTAATATCTATAAAATTACAAACATGTCTTATATGACTGTACAAAAATTGACAGAGTTTTAATTATATTTATAGTTAAACAATAGTGTGTCCGTCCATCCAACATTATTAATTACTGTAAAAAAGTTGTTTTTAATATGTGTATGTTCTTAGAAACAAACATTTTAAATTAAAAGAGCATGATTGATTGGGATGAAATTTAGTAAAAAGGTAGGCCATCTGGAGGAGCAACAGTTTACTAAGCACACGACACGCGACAGTAGTAATATATATGAGAATTAAATAATTGGTACCTATGTCTCTTCAGAATGTTTATTTTTTTTTCTATCGCTAATAAGACTTAATGTTACCAACAATAAAATTGTAAACAGTTGTATTATTGATAGTTTTAAATCATTTTTATATGGATAAGTAGTCATAAATTCTACTCAACTCTAATTTCTATTTAATGACATAATTATATTTCATTACAAGTAGTAATTTTAATTAGATTTTTTGTTTATGGCCATACTATATTATAATTCGTGTCTTAATTATAAAATTGAAATGACTGTCGACTCGCAAATTCAAAGTGTTCCATTTCCGAAAATCCACTATTCAAAATTCAAAACGCGTTCGTAAAGCAAGTGATGCATGATCACGGGTCGAGTCGAGAGGTTCTTCAATGAGTGGTCACAATGCTAACATAAATTCTATTTTAAAATAACGCTATATGGTCTATTTTTCATTAACCACATGCCATAGGTCCGTAGACGTCCGCCAAATGAACATAGACGCGACTTTATTTTGTACGTTATTCAAATCGGGCCAATATTTATATACAGGTCGTTGTAAAATAACTTCATTAGTGAAAATATTATATTAATAAGTAAGCTATTTTTATTATATATATATATCGTTATGCTATGTATGTTTGTATGTGTAATAATATATTTTTTATTCTTTTCAACGCTAAAAAGGCTGTACAGATTTTAATATTGTATAAGGTATATATAGATTAAGACTAACATTTCCTTAGTTGCTTGAAAGTAAAACAAATAGACAAACGACTTTTGCTTTTTATGTTATTTTATATTTATGGCGCAGCTTTTATATTTAAAGCTTTCTCCTAAATGAAACGTTTGAGACTCTAATTCTGATATTATAGTAGCTATATTATATATAGTAGCTATATTATATATTATATTCAATTTTTGAATTTTTTTTTAAATTTATTACTTGAATTGAAATTTGATTCGTTGTCTAGTTTGACATAAGGTAGTTATACCATGAAATGAATGGAATATTCTCATAATTTGCTACCAAATAGGTTTTCCCTTTTATATAAAAGCATTAGAACCTTACAATATACTTGGAATACCTTCATTAAACCGTACCAACTCCTTTCAAAGCCAAGCACCCTGTATATTTGTCCGATAGCTATCACAGTAGCAAGAGATAGTGCGCCTTTTCTTCATACCACTCCCACTAACGATGTCATTCGGTTCCGCGCTGACGAGTTATTGAGACTTTTTCAAGAGACAACCCCCTTTTTTCCACCCTGTTCGTCGCCTGGGGGTGGAAGCGAGGTAGGATTTAATAGAAGCGGCTTCCTATATTGCTTCATGTATGGAAATCACTACATAGTATAAAACAAAGTCGCTTTCTCTGTCCCTATAGCCCTATGTAACCTTTAATCTTTAAAACTACGCAACGGATTTTGATGCGGTTTTTTTAATAGATAGAGTGATTCAAGAGGAAGGTTTATATGCATAACTAGCGGATCCCGCGGCTTTGCCTGTGCTAAATCTAGGGAAGAGCCCGAGCGAAGCGAGGGCAAGTCACTAGTAACTGTATATGTGATACATACTTAATTTCTAACGATTGAAAAATTTTCTCGATTCTGAAAAGAATTATATTTTTTATTTGTATATAAAGAAATGTTTTAGATGGTTATTATTATTATTATTTTATAAATATGTTGGAACATTATTACACACAGCACCTTCTAGTTTCGTGGTAAGCTACGAAGAAAGCTTGTGTTACGGATAACAGATATTTGATATACATAATAAGTTTAAATACATACATATTATAAATATAAACACCCATGACTGGAGTATAAACATCTGAGTTTGACAATTTAATGCCCCTAGTGGGACTCGAACCCGCTACCGCTGGCGCAAGAAAGTAGGGTCACTACAAACTATACATAATTGTATGTAATTTAGTAAATAAATTTCTTAAAATGAAAATTTTACGTCTTTTATTATTTAAATATAATAAGCTTAGAGCTCATTTTGTCCATTCCTACATCTGAGGAATCTAAAATGGTGTACAACTTTGTTAGAATAAGATTTAAGTAACTATTTAGATTAACATATGATAGGGCTGGCATATTGTTTCAATAAAAGACCTGAAAATAAATAGAAAAAAAGCTTAGAGCTGTTTTTGTTATTTGCCTACATAGTTTTATGTGATACTTGTAAGAGTGGATGGTAGCCCAGTGGTAACGCTCGCTTGGGAAAGGATGAAGGAAGGAGCTATAGGGATGTAAAATTGACTCGCGCTTGATCGATTTAATTCAATCCGTACAGAATATATCACTTATGGTGTAAGATAAACAAACACATATTTTCATAATTTATTTATTAATTCATTTTTTATTCTCTCTATATTCTCTCTATATAATGATTCACATTTATTGTATAAATATAATTTTAACGATTAATGTCAATCACTATTACATACTTAAAATTGGTTCAGAATGAATACCGAGTTTAATTCATTTACATTTATTAAATTTCATTAATAACTTCTACCCCCTTTTGTGTAAGTTTTTTTTCAAATTTTAATTTTTTTATTATAAGAACACTCTGTGCGCCTTAAGGAACATAAAAAAATATTAGTCGAATTGGTCGAGCCATTCTCGAGTTATACGCTTACCAACATTCATTTTTATTTATATAGATTTTATTCATCTTTACTTCTTCTAGAAACTCTATTTCAACGTATCTCTGTAGATTCGACGATAATTATGTCGGTTGAAAGATTGAAAACCGTCGAGATGCATCGCAAGGATGTAGGGTGGAAACGATCGGTGCACTTGGTAGCCATTCAAAACGGTGTATTATATTATTTGCATTATATAATTACTTGGCGAGTGGCTAAAAGAGATTCAAAATATTTTTTTAAGAGCTTCGAATAACCTTAATCGTATATTTATATAAATTAAACCGTTATGTCACTCACTAACTCATTTCTAACTAAACTAAAATTAAAGCTATTATTGCTATTGGTTAAATGGGAGTGTAATATAGAGTTCTATTAAGAAAGGTAGGAAATGGAGCTTTTCTAGATAAGAATAGAAAATATTGCTTACTATATCTATAGATACAAAAATTTAAATATTATGCCGCAATAAAGTGTCTTACATATTGATCCGGACAATCAGCTATAATGACGCCAAATTTCATTAAAAATCTTTCCGGTAGTTTTCTTGTAATGCGGTCAAAGACAAACAGACAATATTTCTATAAACTACATATTCGGCCTCTATGTCTAAAATAATGACTACAAAATTGTATAACTACTTAGTACTAGTAATTAATGTGAAGGTATGTTGGTTGGTTTATAATTATTACATCAACGAAACTTATAATTATACATTTATCACAGGCAAAGCCGCGGGTTCCGCTAGTTATGCATAAAAACCTTTCTCTTGAATCACTATATCTATTAAAAAAACCGCATCAAAATCCGTTGCGTAGTTTAAAAGATTTAAGCATACATAGGGATATAGGGACATAGAAAGCTACTTTGTTTTATACTATGTAGTGATTAACCATAATAAATAAAAATAAAAATGGCCGTCCCTTTCCTAAACTTTAGTTCAACATTTAATTTTACAATACACTGTATATAAAGGGACATTCCTGGATAATCCTTTAGTATAACCGACATTCTTAAATAAGATGATAATCAGACTCCCGACTCTCATTACTTGCTTCCTTGGCCTGTCAATATTATTTACAAAATATACGTACAGACAACCCGTAATTTATTATATTTATTGTTTTAAAGAATTTTGTTCCTTATAAACTGGTAGTAAGAACGAAAATGCTGTAATAGTTTATGGAACAACAGTATAAAGGATAGTGTGTACGCTAAAATGTATTTATAGACGGTCCGCATCAGCGCAGAAGAATAATTATTCAAATGTAATAGAGTAATAATCCAGACGTAGTAGAGTTAGCAAAAACATGATAATGAGGTATTATTTACTATATGGAGGTCGTAGGTTCGAATTTCATACGTTGCAAATGTTTTTTTGACTGTATATTGCCAGTTAATAGTTAACCTTTAAAATTGTATTAGAGACGAAGTGTTTAAAAAAATAAGTTTTGCTAATTGAATCATTAACAAATAACAGTGTTTTGCCATTTGTGTCAAAATGAGCACTAAAACTCTTAGAATATTATTTTCCTTAAATAAATATTTACCAAATTAAAAAGTTAAAGAACAAACATACATACATTAAGGAACTCAGAAATAGAAATATTGTAGTTTGAGTTACATACATATTTTTTTAAATATTTTGGGACATTATTACAACAGCACCAACTTCTTCCGTGGTAAGCTACGAACTTTGTGTTACAGATACCAGATAGTTGATATGCTACACATATATAAATTTTAAATACATACATATTATAAATATAAACACCCATGACTGGAGTACAAACATTCGTGCTCAACAAATGAATGCCCCCAGCGGGACTCGAACCCGCGACCGCTGGCGCAGAAAGTAGAGTCACTACCAACTGAGCCAAACGTGTCATCAAAATATTATATACTAGCAATACGCGCAGTTTCGCCCGCGTTCATTTTTTTTTAATCGCTACTAAACTTCATTCGATCACTCGCTGGGTTGAAGATTCCTGAGGCGCGCGGCTACCTATTTCATATATTATTATGTGCGGCGTGCACTCCTCCTCCTCTCCTGTTATTGTAGTTTAGTAGGGATCCTTATATTTTTCTTTCAATTAAAATAGCCTATATTAATCAGTGATAATGTAGCATTCAAATGGTGAAAGAATTTTTAAATCGGTCCAGTACTTTTTGAGACAATTCGTTACAAACATACTTACATACAAACCTTTCCTCTTTATAATATTAGTATAGACAAATATTTTTTGCTGACGTTACTAAAAATATTATCGAGGCCGATCTTTCAAAAATATGATTATCTCCGACCGCATCAGCAAATGAGCTGTGAGAGACACGAATCATCATTTGTTACGTTTAAATGTACTGCTGTATACTTCGCATCCTTTAAAAGCCTATAATATATTATAGACACTCTACATATGCGTAACAATTCTAAGTCTAATATTTTAATTTGTTTGTATTGTACTGAAAGTATATTAATCGTAGTGCTTATTTAATAGTAATCAATAAATATGTTGGGACATTACGAGTATAGCACACAGCGCCATCTAGTTCCGTGGTAAGCTACGAAGGAAGCTTGTGTTACGGATACCAGATAGTTGATATACTACATATATAAGTTTAAATACATACATATTATAAATACAAATACCTATGACTGGAGTACAAACATTCGAGTTTTAACAAATGAATGCCCCCAGCAGGACTAGAACCCGCGACCGCTGGCGCAAGAAAGTCGGGTCACTGCAAACTGCGCCGAACGCGTCGTCCGTTGTCGTCGTTTCTTTAAATTGTATTTTGTAGTACTGCCTATTCCCTCTCTATCAAAAATAAAAACTATGTTTTAGTTTAAAGATTTAAAAAAAAATACATTATACACTTTGAATATTTTTTGGGAAACCTTATCAAAAAAGCATTCAAATCAAATCAAATCAAATCAAAATATTTTATTCAGCATAAAAATTGTTACAATTTCTTACTGAATGTCATGAGTCTACCACCAGTTCGGAAAGAAGAAACCTCTGACCTGAGAAGAACTGGCGAAAGAAACTCAGCGGGACTAATTTTTTTTTTTATCGTATTCTCACTCTTTTTTTTAAATTAAATTGTAAATTAACAATAATTCTATATGTTGAAATAGCCTGGCGGCGATCACATCATTCCCAAGGCGTACTGTCTTCTAAAAAATCGTTAATTCATTAATGTAAATAGTCAATTTTCTTAGGGTCCTCAAAAGAGCGCGTAAAAAATGATGAAAGAAAGTGAAATAGAGAGTAGTAAAGAGCTTGACAATATGATCTCTCTGCCTGCCTCATAATGTTATGAATGCCACTTTTTACATCCAACCGGGTAAAAGCTTCTAATAAATGCCATAGAGAAGAACTCATTTTTTTTGGACGCCTGAGATTCGAACCTAGAACCTAAAAACACAAGTAAATAAATAAATAACCCTTCCACTGCACTACAGGGGCAAACAAAACGTTAATCTAAAGTAACGTATATGTATACCGACGTACGAACAATCGCAGATGTAATTGCAGATAGGGTGACACGGGCTATTACACCGGCGCGAGTTCGATTGCTATTGGCAAAGGAATAAATATTGAAACCACCCGTTGCTTTATAAGTAGTATTTCGTGACATCTTTCTATAGAAAATTTGAAATTTTTAACCGGAACGTGAGATCAGATTTGCTATCCTTACTAATATTATAAATGCGAAAGTAACTCTGTCTGTCTGTCTGTCTGTTACGCTTTCACGCCTAAACCGCTGAACCGAATTCGATGAAATTTGGTACACAGATAGAGAAGACCTTCAGAAAGGACATAAGCTACTTTTTATCCCTGTAATCCCTCGGGAACGGCAACTACGTGGGTGAAACCGCGGGGCGCAGCTAGTAGTAATAATAATTCTTAAGAAATCATATTGTTTTGATTTCACATTCGATTTAAATTCCACACCCCTTTTTTATTTCTTTGTGTTTAACCTAAGATTATTGTCGCGAATTTGAAGGGTGATTAAAATTTGCCTATCTATAAAAAAGAAGAAATGTTGACAAACAGATGGGTAATTATACTGGAGCTCTTTCATCTTTGCCTTAAAACGTATATATGTTTATAGTTACCTTTTTTTAATCAATTACATAATGCTATTAAATAAATTAATTTTTTTGTTTCTTCTACGTAATCAGATTCATGAAAATTTCACACAATACATGTACCTATATAATTATATTTATCTGAAAATATTCTCTTTCTCTTTCTCACAAAGTTCTCCTTTTTCTAAAATTAGTAAAAAAAATTACAATTAAACAAAAATTTAAAGCAAAAACTGTTTAAAATTTTCCAAACCCCAAACATTTTCACAAAAAAAATAAGTAAAAAGCGAAAACGCCATCAAAATGGGTCATTCCCAAGATTAAATGAAACAAATGATATTTTTTGTGTCACTAGAAGTAAGAACAGTCCATACATCAATTATGTGTGCGAAATAAAAACAATAGCATAACAGCGGAAAGCACTCCCACAAATCAAACCCGGGTATCGAACACAATGCCTCGCATCTTCACGCGATGGATGTTGTCAATAAATTACCCATCTTTGCCCACGCCCACATACTTGACTAATGCAGATTTATGTCCTGATGTCTGTACGTACGTGGGTTCTTTTTTGGTGTATATTTTTTTAGAAACTTGTAGCAGTGGTAGGTATCGCTTGATAACCGAGGGTTGCGGGTTCAAATCCGGGTCTCGCACCTCTGATATTTTCATGTACGATTCATTTCTATTATGATCACCACTTGTCTTACGGTGAAGAAAAACATCGTGAGGAAACCTGCATGTCTGAGAAAACCTAGCAAGATTTCGAAAGACATGTGAAGTCCGCAAACACGCACTAGGCCAGCGCGGTGAACTATGTCCTTATAGTGGAATGTTTATTATTTAGTAGTAAAAACATGTTAATACTTCTTAACGCTGAAATATCAATTTTTTGCCTATTTTGACACATTGTATTGTTATTTTTAACTGTCTAAAATAACAATAATTCATTTATTTTATTCATTTTTATTATTGCGAGATTCACTATCAGAAAATTTAAGCAGTTTAGAAGTACTGTACACATATGGAGAGGTTAAAAAGCCTTTATAACTATAGATTTAGTATAAACAATGTTTTAAACATTTTTCAAGCTTATTACTATCAAATTATTCATTTTTAATTAAAATTCACAGAGGCTACAATTTTTTTTGTAAATCGATATGAGATTCTTAAGAATAACTTAATATACATTAATATTTTCAGTGTACACAAAAACATGCTTTCAATACTCAATTTTTAATATATAAATATACGTATCAGTACGTCATGTCTGTACGTACACGAAACCGATGAAACATTAGCGTGGAACGTGGTTCACCTATCACACGCATTTTTCGAAGTCCGATAACTAATGGCTACAGTGTCTATATGAAGAGAAATGCGACGGAATTTGCAAAATGTACTGAAAAAATGCAGTTACTCCTGTCCTATGTTTATTTGTATTTTACCTGATTTTAGACTTAGGTTTTTCAAGTGCCTTTGCTTAAATATAAAAAAGCAAAAGGTCATTCACTCGGTCATTACGAAATTTCGAAAATTATTTGACGTATAAATATGAAATTTGATAGGGAGGTAAATTATAACTTAGTACACTGATTTTGCGACAGTGCCGGATTAAGGAGGTCTAAGGGCTCTCGCAAGTTTGAATGAAAGTCCTTCATTTTTGGTGATACAACGCTTTGAAGATATTACCAAATTGAATGAAACTATTATTTATTTATTTTGGACCACAAGTCCTATGTTTTTCATATTAAAATGAAACGCTTAACCTACTACGTATTTTCCAACACTTGTTAAGTTAGTTAGGTTTTTTATTTCAATCGCATTAAGAACAACTCCTGTAAAGATAATATGTTGGGACATTTACACACATCACTATCTAGTTCCACGGTAAGGTACGAGGCTTGTGTTACGGATATTAGATAGTTGATATACTACATATATAAAAATTTTATTAAAACACAATATTCACTTCCGTTCGTCTGTTGTAGAGTAACGCTCGCACTTGACCTTTTTTTACTATACATTCTATAGCACATACGATAAGTAATACAAACGTGTTATAAACTTGCGTGTCAGTGTATCGGTACAAAGATCTGCATTAAAAATTCTTAATAGTTGCCTTGTGGCTTGGGATTCTATCGCATGGGCATGATAATATTATATGGCTATACAATTTTTAGAAGTACCTATCAATTTTTATATGAAAGTTATACGGGCGACTTTACCCGTCCGTCTAACAATTGAAATTTGACGAAAACTATGATTGAAAGTTTTAAAAATCATAGTATATATATGATTCGAATTTATGTAATACCTCAAAAAAACTGTTAGCTTATATTTTAATCATAAAAATCGTTCACAGCTACTAAGCTAAGAAATAATAAAGTAAATCGGTTGACAAACAGACAAGAAAAGATTGTTATCTTTATCTATTTATGATGGACTAGCGACTCGCCCTCGCTTCGCTCGGGCTCTTCCTTAGATTTAGCACAGGCAAAGCCGCGGGATCCGCTAGCTATGCATATAAACCTTCCTCTTGAATCACTCTATCTATTAAAAAAACCGCATCAAAATCCGTTGCGTAGTTTTAAAGATTTAACGTACATAGGGATATAGGGACAGAAAAAGCGACTTTGTTATATACTATGTAGTGATTTATTGAACTAAATAGTAGCTTGAAAAGTAAATCTAATTTTTATTATTTGAATTATAACATGTATGTATTTAAAGATTAATAGAGGATAGTGTAACAACTATCTGGTAAATAATACCTTACTATGGAACCCATTTTTTATATTTGATTTCCTTCTAACAATGTTACTAGATTACGAACAAACTAACAAATTACCTACATCATATTATAACGGAATTTTCGTTATTTTAACATATACATATTACATACTTCGTACCCTATTCACCGCTTACTATTGACATTAGCCGAAATAGTTTATTCGAACAAATATTGATATACCTGGCCTGTTATAATGCTTATTTACTTACAGTTTTATAGCCATTTCCAAAATAGTTCTCTAGGGTTTTATTTTATTGAATAATGTATGAACAAGCAACTATCGTAGTAGGGTTTCAACGAATGTGTGTATCTAATCTTGTACGTCGATAGGCGTGGGTTCGATCGTGGGTACAAAATAATATTAAAATTGTGTGGTTACAGGTTTCAAAATGAAATTACTGAAAATAAGGCAAGGTAATGTATTTAATATATATTTTTTGTATGTATGGAAAGTTTTCGTCTTCTTGCTTACATAAAAACTCATATAGTTCGTTACAAACAATATTATTGCTATTAATTTTCTTTCAGAAGAATGTCTTAACTATAGCATAGTAATAACTTTTTGTATAATTTTCTACTATTTGGTACACCCAAGTCGTGAATTCGACTCCCATATGGTGCGAGCTTTCATTGTTAATATTTTTTCTCTTACATGACAGACTTAAAAGCACACGATGATGAGGCATCTGTACTATAATAATATAGTATGTCAGCTACGCAAATAACAAAATATTCTCTAGTCAAGAGTCGACTAGAAAGTCGAATCTTTACATTAAATATTTTTTTGAATAATCATATTAAAAACGTGATTATTTCTATAATAAGAGACAGGGACCTCATGTATAGTTGTTTTGAATTTTTTTTCTGTGTGTCTATATATGACCGCATCACGATAATAATACTGGACAGATTTTGATGAAATTGGGCATAATAATGATCTCTGACCGATTCCGGCCCTGGTAGCCAATCACATTGAGACTGGCCAACTGCGCAGGAGATATTATAGTGCACAAGTGCACTCTCTGTTCCTATCACTCTCTTATTCTGGTGGGACGACTGTTCGACACGACCAGTGAGAGCTAAGGTGCAGGATCGACGGCTTTACGTGCTCTCCGAGGCACGGGAGTGATTCACCGCCAACTTCCCCACTCCGGGCTATTACTGAGGCTTACTAAACAGAAAGACTCAATAATTAAACTTGGCCCGACCTGGGACTCGAATCCAGGACTTCTCGATGTATGACCGTAAAATAATGATAGATGGTTAAAACGTAGAGGAATCGAATCCGAGCGAAGTAAGGGCGAGTCGTTAGCTTAACCATAAAATGATAGACAAAGAACTTAATGGGACAACCCACCAATCATCGGCCATTATCGACTTAACCCTTCCAATGAAGCAATTATCAGTCTCGTTACTTCTAATGGGAAAAGTTGCTTCATTTAACGCACGCAATCTGACTCACGCGTGTTTCGTTGTTGCGGCTAAATTGTCTTACTTGCTTCAATTATTGAGTATTGCGTGTTATTAATATTTTTCTGTATGTATGTTTGTTACTTTACTCTGAAACGACTAAATGGATTTGAATGAAATTTAATATAAGATAAACTTTGATTTGGAATAACACATGTCTCGATTAACTAAATCAAGTAAAATACTTCTAGAGTTTAATTCATTGGTCTATAAAGTTTATAACATGATAATTTTATATTACAGTACTATTTTCTTATATTTATGTATTTAAAAATATCTTTTACTTGCTTAGTAATAAAAATAACAGTGAAATACAGTTTATACGTAACTACTCTTTTGAAGTACTGTAAGACAAATTTGTCGGTTTCTAATCGCAAAAGCAAAAACGCACACAATTCGTTACAAATAACCATTCAATTTTCTACTAATGAGATGTGTCATTATCGTAAATAACTATTGTAAAGTTATACATAGTATAGTTATACTATTATTAGGCTAGAATTTTCAGCTATGAACTTGTAATATAGTTACGTCAACTGTTATTATTATTTATATGGGTTAAAAGCTCTTTTCCATTGAGGAAGCAGAGAAATAAAACACGATGTACCATAATAAATATGTTACTATTGCTTTATCAATACTCTTTCAAGACAATAAAATACAAAACCACCGTGCAATAAAAATTAGTAATAATAATAATCTTATGTATTAAAAGTGTACCTAAACCCTCGCTTCGCTGTAGGTCCGTCCCTAGAAAAAAAAAAACAAATGTTGCTACCAAAACCACATTCAGAACTGTACAGTCTATAATCTATAATCTATTTCCGTGCCAAATTCATTTGTAAAACTCAGATGTTTGTACTCCAGTCATGGGTGTTTATATTTATATTTAAACTTATACATGTAGTATATCAACAATCTGGTATCCGTAACACAAGCTTCCTTCATAGCTTACCATGGAACTAGATGGTGTTGTGTGTAATAATGTTATATTTACATATATTTACATTTACATCCATCCTCACAAACTTTTACATTTAAAATATTAGTAGGCTTTACCAGTACTTTAGTACAAAGCACTTGTTACTACATAAATATCCATTTGAAATTCAGGCCACTCAGTTATTAACGTGTTTCTTATTTAAAATGCTCTTTACAAGCAAACACAGGTGTTGAATTTTGTATAGTGACACTGTCGCCCCTAGGGTTACATATTTCAACGGTATTTGACCAAACTATGATAGGTTGAATGTAAGAAAAATGGACACGTACCCTTATTTTAAATATTAAATAAGTAATTCTTGTATATAAGAAATCGTGGATCTGGAAACGGCTGTAACGATTTTCATCAAATTTTGTTATTTTGTTATTAGGTTTTGCTTTTAAATTATGTCGGTGTATTTTCTGAAGCTTTTTTCAAAGTTAATTCGAAAAACACAAAGCAAATCTCTGTCGCCCAGGTACTAAAATAATGACTGAATTTATTAAAATAAATTATTAATATTAATATAAGTTATTATTATTAATACAGTACACACAATACAATCGCTTAAAAAGTGGTGATTTTTTCTAGGCAAAATAAGATAAACTAAAATAAAGGTATACGACTGTTTTTATTACACTCCAAAGTCTATATATAATATTTAATTCTTCAATTCAATTATTCCGAATTTTCACCTAAAAATATTAATTAATATGTAAATTACATACATACATAAAAAAATTATATGATACATTTTTGCCAAAAGATGCCACCTTCATCATAGGTCAATCCCTTCGTACATCACTAAACTGACCTGATAGAGGACACTTTTGGGTCTTTAATAAATATTTATTCTCTCATTGTTTGGAGGGCCACATTATAACATGTAATTTACTTCTAATTACATAATTTATAATATATTTGCTTAGGATCAATGGGTTTCATCCAAGGTATTATTAAGCCATAGTAATAGAATATTCGAATATCAAAGTTTCGATATATCGATACTAGATTTTGATTACGATTGAGTAATTTTTTGTTAAGTATAAGTAAATAATGCTATTTTTCAGCTGTTTTATTAATTTGCCTAAAACAAACCGTACATATAAAATTTTCTATAGATTAATATAATAAAAGGAGTAATACAACAAAATTTGTATTTAATTTATATTTTTCCTTAATCTTTCCATTATGTAGAGCAAATTAAGTGTTATTCGACATCAAAATAATAGCTATATTCAAATATAATATACATTCGATAGAAGTGAGGGGTGGCTTTATTAAAATTGACAGGACACACCTGTGTAAGGGTTAAACTGGTGAAATTGATTCATTTACCCATGTGTCATTATAGCGAGGGGTGGAATAAAAGGATAATTACATATCAATATAGTCATAGCTTGACTTTTGATTAAACAATTTTTTAAATACTAATATTATAAATGTGAAAGAAACTTTGTCGGTCTGTTTTTTTAAATGTGTTTCATGCATACGAAAGGCAATGGTACCGGAGTGCTAGGGTCCTTGCTAAGGTAAGCAGGTTCACATCCCGGACCGCAACTTTGATGTTATATTTACCTAATCATAATAACCACTTTTAGCACGATGAAGGAAAACATCATGTGGTTTCCACTTTATGCCTGAGAAAATATACTACAATTATAAGATACGTTTAGCCTGCCAACCAACAATTGACCAGGGGGTGGACTATGGCAAGATTTGGTCTTAAGTGAAAACGCCATCTGTAATTCACTACAAACCCATTAGCTAATTGCTTATGTATACTTATATTATGAAAAGGAAGAGTTTATTTGTTTGTTTAGATGCTTCAGAAACTAGAAATTAGATTTGAAAAATAAGCAGGCATAGGTATATAATATAGACTCTGTTCAGATATATGTTCCTGGACCTAGAACTCCTGGACGCCCAAGGAAGCGATGATGTTGTGATGCAGGAGATGACAGCCAACGGACTTGTCCTGGATGATGCTAAGGATCGAGCAAAGTGGAGTAGGCTTGGTCGAAAGGCAGACCCTGGCAACTGTAGCCGGGATTAATGCCAGGCAGAAGAAGATGTAATATATAGACTATATTATATTATAAATATATTACAAAGTAACCGTTAAAACGTAATACTAAGTTTAAACTTTCCATAATTATTAAGAAATTAAAAAAATATTCGTAAGTTTTATCCAAATTGTACAATATTGGTCCAAATATGAATAACAGAAATTTATTAGAAATCCCATCTCATAGAAAGTTCTATCAAACTGCTATATATTCCGCGAAACAGAAAACAATGAACAAACTCTTTAAATAATTCACTAAAGTGTAGGTGACCCCTACCATTTGTTCTGGATGAAAGTTAATCTTAATTAGTATAGGCACAATTTCTCTCAAATATACATGTTTTAAGATAAATGTTACTAACTACCTTGGTAGAGGCTAGCTTGTATGGCTGCAGATCTGAAGGTTTTGGGTTCGAGTCTCGGGGCTGGTAAATAGTTTCATTAAAATCGATTTAGGGTTCAGACGTGACAATAACAGTAGATACACATATTTCTTATTATTCAATATAAAATAAAATATTTGAAGGCAAATAGTAGTACTTCATCGAAGTTAGTTGTGTACAAAAATGTTATTCCGTCGATTAAGACGTGGACACACCGCCTCTCGATAATGATGTAAGTTTTTCCTTGTAACTACCCTTAGTCTTATAAGTAGCGTCCGAAAAAAAGGAAGTATATGTAAATTAAATATTTTTTCAAATCATATCAATTAGGAAATCTTACATAGTTCTTAAAGAATATATACATAAAAAATGTCTTTTGTTTTAAAACGTCTATATAACTCTTAAAATTTACTACTATTCTTCAAATAACAAAAAAAAATAATTCATATAATTTATTTAAAAATATATTACATTATACTTGAAAGTTCAGAAAAAACCTATATATGTAGGCATATTGATAGGTTTTTTCTGAATCATGATTTTATTGCTAGATACTACTCTTTATGAAAAAACTAAAAAAACAGCATTTCTATGGATGAAACAGACATTCAATTTATAATACGGTACGGTACAGTCGCCAGCTGACAGCGCGTGCGATCGGTTGGAGGTCGGTAACCTCTTGTTAAAAATGGATACCGTAAAATGTAACAATTGTAATATTGTGATAAATGAGTTGCTCTGTTTTTGTCAAAATAAAATCGACGTAATGAACAATGTGAGTTTGGCGCTTTTATGTCGGCAATCTTTTGCAGAAGACGAGATTTTTGAGGCTAAATGCTTACTATTCAGCTCAATATCATCTCGTCTAGTGAAAAGAAAAGGTGAAGACAGAAAGCAGAAAAACATAGAAGACATTATTGGGGTATTACGTAGTACAGAACCAGAAGATATACCTACATTTGTTGCTAAAAGTCTGCATAAGTTGCCGCCCGTTACATTTGATCATGTTGATGCAACGCGTGTTTTGAAGGATATCATCGTGCTACAAAACCAGGTACATACACTACTTCAGAGTCAGGACGACTACGTCAAAAAAGGCGATCTGGATGAATATTTTAAGAACAAAGAAAGTACATCGTGCATGCAAGCAAAACAGAATGGAACTTATGTTAATAAAAATAGAGGCGGTTTCTGTCTGCAGGATAGCTATGACTGCGCTAGCGGACCGAGGGGGCTATTGACCGGCCTAGAAGGTGATGCGTCCCCGAACATTAATGAGGGTAGACTATTTTCTAAACACCAGTCCCCGTCACACGCAAGCCCTGCGGCGGTAAACAGTGGTCAACCTGTCTCTGTCGCACTCGACTCAGCTCCTGCGCAACAGTTGACACACGTGGAGGCCCACCGCGGCCAGGAGGCCCACCGCGGTAATACTTCGAATGCATTAAGTATTAGTGCAGAGGCGCAAGCGCGGACGGTTGAGATGTTGACGTCATGCAACATTGTAAAGAATGTGCTGTGTGGCGCAGGCAACGGAGTGCAAAATGACAACGAAGGTGAATGGGTTCGTGTCGTAAAGCGTAGGAGGACGTCCCGTTTTAAGGGTATGAGAGGTTCTGCCAGCGTGAATGCGGAGACTAAATTAAAAGCAGCTGATAGTATGATCCCTTTGTTTATCTACAATGTGTCAAAGGAAAATAACGAAAAAGACGTTGCGGATTATGTATATGAAAAAACTCAAATAACTATAAAACCAGAGAAAGTTAATATGAAAACATCAAAGGAATATATATCTTTTAAATTTTATATACCTAGCAGTAAATTGCATTTATTCACGAATACTGAGCTGTGGCCGGAAGGTATATATTTTAGAAAATATATTTTATTTAGACATCTTAAAAAGGCTACGGTTGATCGTGAGCAAAAAACCTAAGTTTTATGGATCAGGATTATAGACAAAAAAATCATAGTTTGAAGTTGGTGAGTTTTAATTGTAGATCTCTAAAGAGATCAGTGAACAGCGTGAGAGGTTTGTGTGGTTCGGCGGATGTAGTAGCATTACAGGAGACCTGGCTTATGCCATATGAACTGGCATACCTCAGCACTGTGCATGATGAGTTCGAGTCTACGGGTACATCGGCGGTGGATACGGGCGGCGGCATGTTGCGCGGCCGTCCGCACGGAGGTGTCGCGCTGTTATGGCGTAAGAATGTGTTTACATCTGTGTCTGTAGTTAAATGTAGCAATGTGAGGTTATGTGCTATCAGGTGTCAGTTGCGTGAGCAAGCTATACTATACTTTTCTGTGTATATGCCAGTGGACTGTACTGATAATCTTGTAGACTTCACGAACTGTATGAGTGAAATTAACGCAATTATTGAGGACAGCGGTATTGAAGTGGCTTTTATTCTGGGTGACTTTAATGCGCACCCTGGGGAGTTATTCTTTAATGAAATGTGTCACTTTTGCGAAGATCAAAAGTGGGTATGTGCTGATTATGAATTATTGGCAGGTCGTACTAATGTTTACACTTATATGAGTGATAGCCATGGCTGTACACGTTGGTTGGATCATTGCCTTGTAACGCGTTTGGCTAGGAATTACATTGATAGCATTTATATTAAGAATGATGTGACGTGGTCTGATCACTATCCCATGGAGATCTACTGTAGATTTAGCTTGGATCGTTCTCGTTTACAGCACACTGAATTTTTAGCTATTAACAAAGTAATCTGGGGTTATAGGGATAGTGAGCAGATTAATTTATATACAGACTATTGTAATAATAAGCTAATGTTACTTAATTGTCCTAATGAGATGATAGACTGCTGTAATAAGTTATGTAATAGCTTTGAACATAAAAAAGCTATCAAATATATGTACGATAATATCGTAGGTATATTACGGGATGCAGCAATTTATTGTTATAAAGCTGCACCGTGTAAAAATAAACGATCCATCACGGGATGGAATAAACATGTGGCGCCACTTCACGCTAGGGCTCGTCATAGTTTTCAGTCTTGGTCATGGGCGGGAAGGCCAACTCATGGAGCCATCTACGATGATATGAGGGAGTCTCGTAGGGCCTTTAAAAACAAACTCAAATGGTGCCAAAACAATGAGGAACAGATTAAAATGGACATGCTAGCAACGTCATATAAGAACAAGCATTTTGGAAAATTTTGGCAACAAACAAACAGACTGAATCCAAGACCGAGTCTTCCTGCTGATGTAGGTGGCATTAGCGGTTGCCGTAACATAGCAAATATGTTTAAGACTCAGTTTAAAGTGAATCCTTGTGAGGTCAAGTGCACCGTAGCTGGCAATAGAGATATCATAAATACCGGAGAGTTTTTGTTACGTTTCACAACTAACGAAGTAGTAGATACGATTAAGAGCATGAAGCGTGGAAAGTCACCAGGACATGATGGCCTTAGTGTCGAGCACCTCCGACATGCTGGCGTGCACCTTCCCAGAGTCCTAAGTATGCTATACAATCTTTGCATTAGCCACGGTTTCCTACCGGACGCAATGACAGAGACAGTAGTCGTGCCTATTATCAAGAATAGAACGGGGGATGCGGCAGACAGAACCAACTACAGACCGATATCTCTTGCTACCATCACAGCGAAGGTTCTTGATGGCTTGCTTGATACACAACTTAGTAAAGCAGTCAATATACACGATGCGCAGTTCGGCTTTAGGCCAGAACTATCAACTGAAAGCGCAATACTGTGTCTCAAGCAAGCTGTAAGGTACTACACTGATAGAAAAACCCATGTTTTTGCGTGTTTTTTGGATCTGTCAAAAGCATTTGACCTCGTTTCCTATAAAATTTTATGGCAGAAGCTTGAAACAGAAACGAACTTGCAACCTGAGTTGATATCACTAATTAAGTACTGGTATGGTGTTCAGAGTAACGTGGTACGGTGGGGTAATGCGCTTAGTGATCCATACAGACTGGAGTGTGGAGTGAGACAGGGGGGGCTGACGTCACCCAGGCTGTTCAATCTTTACATGAACAAGCTGATAGAGAGGCTTAACAGAGCAGGTGTAGGTTGCTCGATAGATGGTGTTGCAATGAACAATTTTAGTTACGCGGACGACATGGTTCTGTTGAGCCCCTCGGTCAGTGGTCTTCGTAAATTGATAAAAATTTGTGAGGAATATGCCAAGGAGAATGGACTCAGATATAATGCTAAAAAGAGTGAAATTTTAATATTTCGAGGAAAAAATAAGCCTTTAAATTTTAACCCCAACATACATCTTTGTGGAACTCCTCTGAAGCAAGTATCTGAGTTCAAATACCTTGGCCATATTGTGAATGAACGCCTGGATGATGATAGCGATATCGAGCGCGAGCGCAGAGCTTTGTCAGTTAGAGGCAATATGTTGGCCCGTAGATTTGCACGATGTACGGTACAGGTAAAGGTAATTTTATTTAAAGCATTTTGCCAGTCTTTTTACACGTGCAGTCTATGGGAGAATTACACTCGGCGAGCATATAATGCTCTGCGTGTACAGTATAACAATGTGCTGAGGGGTTTGTTGAAGATGCCTCGGCACTGCAGTGCTTCGGCGATGTTTGCGGAGGCTCGCATAGATGATTTTTATGCGATCATACGCAAGCGGGCCGCGTCCGCAATGCGCAGATTAATGAACAGCTCCAACAGCCTCCTCAGCACATTGGCTGTAAAGCTAGACGGTCCCCTCTGGAGATGCTGGGATGGTGCACACGTAGCTGTGAGGCAAGGATATAAATAAATAAATTTTTGATAGCTTTTTTTTGTAACTGACATTTAATTTTGATTTTTATTTCGATTTTGATTCTGATGATTTTATTCTTGAGTTTAATTTTAAGTTTTGATTTTTGATTTTGTTTTATTTTATTTTATTTTATTTTTGCTTTTAACTTAAATACGGTGATAACTTGATATATTGAAATTTTTAATTTGAATTGAAATTGAATGTCATTAATTTTATTTTTATTATTATTTTTTATTTATTTTTATTTTTATTTTTATTCTTATTATATACTTTTAATTATTTTGAATTTGAATTTTGTTTTGAATTGTAATTGTAATTTAATTTTAGTATTGATTGTATTTTGGATTTTGATTTTAATTTTAACAGAAATATGGACTGGTGTCTGAAATAAATTATATTATTATTATTATTATTATTAATAACTCAATCTAAAGCACTTTCGTAAAAATCGAAAAAAAAACAATTTAGTATGGCTACTTATAGTATAACAAAACCGATAAAATCTATATTACAATCAAACAGCATTACTTTCCAAGTATTTTTTGCTGACGCTACATTATATTGAGTCGTGGCGTACAAGTGCGGAGATATGCGATGATAAACGGCTGTTTTGAACTAGTGTCGTTAGTTCCCCCGCGGCTTGACACAAAGAATATTCTCATATAATATCTAAAGCAAAAATAAATAAGACCTCTAATGTTTATTGAGTTAGTGTTTTGGGATTCCAATCGTTTTCTGCTCAAAGTGGAGTAAAAAAAATATTAAAATTTGATGGCTGGAACTTTGCTTCAATTTTAAACGGTTTACCGAATATGTGCGTGTTTCGTATATGAAGATGTCAACTTAATTGAATGAATATAGATATAAGTTAACTCACATGTTTATTAAAGGCATGCGTTGACGAACTTCTCCTCAAAAAAGGGTATGGGGTAGTCCATCACGCTGGCTAAATGGTTGGTCCACTTAACATGTCTATAGAAAACAGGCTCAGATCTTACGGACATACATTTTTAAATGTATTAATAATGTTATAACTTTTATTTCACTGGACCGAAAAGATAGTTTCATTTACAATGTCAAATATTCTATTAAACCTAAGAAAGTATTTTATTTCATTGTATTAGCAAGTGGCAAATGTGTAAATGATTCGCACATAAAAATATCAGAAGTGGCCAAGGTGATATTGGAAATGGCTTTCTAAGCGAAATCTATAAAGGTTTAATATTAATAACTTTTTGATACAAAAAATAATACTTTTTTGGTGACTGAAATAACCGGTACGTCTAAGTTTTTATAATTTTAAAAAGCCCTTACCTAGAATAATTAATACATGTTGTATTTAATATTTAACTCGATACAAAAATTATACATCAATGACACAAATACCTTATTTATATTACATTCTTATTTATATTATATTATTTATATTATATTATTTATATAACATACAAAATTATAGAGTGTAACAAATAAAGCATATTATTATGGAAGCATTCGCAAACGGTGATTTCCGCCCATCAAGCAAACGACATCGACGATAATTTCTCGCACGGTATCGCAAATACCTTTACATTACAAAAAATACACAACGTCTCCCACTGATGGCTCTAATTTTTTTCCCAACTGATATTAAGTCATGTTTAAGACGGCCCATCATTATCCTTAATAGTAATAGATATTTTATTTTGTCGCGTTTCGCTTTTGGGGTGTTTACACAATATGGGGTGCTATTTTGACGTTTGAACGAAAATTGTAGGCGACTTTTTTTCATATCTATTTATTTACTTTATTATATATACTTCTTATGTGTGCCTGCCTTTTTGTTTCTAGTAGACTTATTGTTATTAAAGTATAAATGTCAATTAAGAGTTTATTAATATATGGAATATCTGTTTATACTGAAATTAATTGACATTTAATTTGAATATTGTTCTTAATAAATAAAAATCATGTATATTTATTATTTTTTGAACTCCATTGAAGCTCTTTAATTTTTTAAAGTAAAATATATATTCAATTTAAAACACTACTGCTACTTTCTTCATATCGAATACCACAAAATACCACCCCTGATACATTTGCCGGTCGTTAATAGGTTTTTCCTTCATAAAGCGAATGCTAACCTATTTATTATACGGTTGATATTAAAAACGGGGCCTTATCCTCGTAATAAATGTTTAGACTTTGACGTTACTTTGTGTGAATTTGGATATCTGTCATGGTTTGTTTGGTTATGTTAATGGGGAGAATGTCAAAAATATTTTTTATTAAAATTCTGACCGTGGCTTTTAAGGCCTTACGATTATATTGAGCGGAAAATGGTTTTCGCTAGTAATATTTCAAATTTCCTATTCTATTGCTTTTAAAAGCTTTGGAATACAGATTGAGTTGTTTGAGGAGATAGAACGGTTTTAAAGCTTATTTTTGTGACTTTTTATGGTTTTTCAAATATTTATTTTAAATGATAGGCTTGTTTTGATGGGAATATCATTATTTTTCATTAGTTAATACGCTTAAAAGTCTTTAGATACGTCTTGTTTATTAAAACTATTTCAAAAAAAAGCTTATGTTAACTTAGTATTTAAAATTGCAATCTAATGTTATTTTAGTTCCATTGGTACAATAAACGAATTTACATACAGTGTGTCTGTTATGTTATGTATAACATATTAGTAATTTTCCAAAACATTTTTGCAAATCGAGTAATGTTCAAACCCGGTTTTTTTAAGTCTTACATGACGTAAATATCTAAGAGAACGTAACAAATTTCTATTAGATATGAGAATTATGCTAACCTACGTTTGAGTCATAGTGGTGGATGATATATGGATGATGATACTTGCCCCTGGATTGAAAAGAAATTAACTATTATTATTTATATTTTTAACCAAATAATAAACCAAACCTGCATGTCTGAGAAAACCTAACAAGTTTTCGAAAGGCATGTGAAGTTCGCCAACTCGCACTAGGTCAGCGCGGTGGACTATGGCCTGATCCCCCTCGTAGTGAGGGAGGCCCGTGCCCAGCAGTGGGACGCTAAAAAGGGCTGATGATGATGATGATGATGATGAATAAACCAAATATTAGAATATATTCCTTTACAACCACTTTCCTTTCACTGCATATTATATTATTTGAAAATGTATGAACTGTAAATGAACGAAGTAAGTAAGCCAATGTATTTTTCACAAATTTATCTGGATCAAAGTGTCTAAAGCTCCATACATCATGTTCGCATCTCGATACTCCACCGCGGTGTATCAAGCGATTTACGAGGAATACTTGGAGCTGTGAAAGTTAGATGTGCTACTTTATATTTATTATATACTAGCCTTTCCCGCGGCTCAGCTCGCGTTCTAAAGGCTGAAAATCAAAAGAAATATTTATTATTTTTCTCTCGTTTCTACAACACTTTGCTTTAATTTAATACTCCATTCCTATTGATCGTAGCGTGATGTAATATAGCCTAAAGCCTTCCTCTATAAACGGACTATCCAACACTAAAATTATTTTTCAATTCGGACCAGTAGTTCCTGAGATTGGCGCGTTCAACCAAATAAATAAACAAACTTTTCAGCTTATTATGATATTAGTGTAGATAACACGAACTCATTAAACGTAATAACTTAGAAAAACTACTTTTTTAATTCGTTTTTTTTATATTCTAACAATTCCTCTTTTTTCAAAGCATTTATTGGAACAAATTCATATGTCGTATCTAATATTTATAACTTCATGTTCCTCTTCCGATCACATTCGAAATACACTTTGATAAAAGGAGTTTTAGAGCCGATACTTTGAAGGGCGGTCTGACTGTTGGTGTAAGTGAGAGGCGGGAAATACTATTTTACTTTAAGACAATTATACTTCCTATAAACAGTAAAGACAAACATAGTTTGTTTTTCGTTTATATTTTTTAGTCCATAATGTGACCATCGAATTTAAGACCAATAGTCTCATAAAATATAATCTCGCTAACACCAGTACATAATATAATATAATGTTGGGACATTATTACACACAGCGCCATCTAGTTCCGTAGTAAGCTACGAAGGAAGCTTGTGTTACGGATACCAGACAGTTAATATACTACATATATATAACTTTAAATACATACATTTTATAAATATAAACACCCATGACTGGAATACAAATATCCGTGTTTAACAAATGAACGCATCCAGCGGGGCTCGCCCCGCGACCGCTGGGTCAGCAAGTACTACAAGCTGAGCAAAACGTGTCGTCGAAAACCGCTATAAGTTTTTATTTACTCCATACAACATGGGGGGAATTAAGCCAACAATAAAACAACGTCACTATGCGAGTGTAAAATTTGTCACGCCGCATTTGAGAGAGTCGATCGTGTGTGATCTGCTGAAGTACGAGGAATTGGGAAAAGATGAATTGGAAATAGTAAGATTTATGGGCCTAATGTGTTGCGTTATTTAAATAATCCTGAATTCGTATCTCTACATAGTATAAAACAAAGTCACTTACAACGCTGTCTGTCTGTCCCTATGTAAAGTTAGATCTTTAAAACTACGCAACGGATTTTGATGCAGTTTTTTCTAATAGATAGAGTGATTTAAGAGGAAAGTTTATATGTATATTACACTAGCGAAACCCACGGACTCGCTTGTGCTATATTTATTCTCTTCATCTTATTTTGAGTGTTAGAGACAAGTTTCTATTTTTTTATATATAATAGGTAACATTGTTATATGTCTTGATAATAAAAGAAAGAAACGTCACGAAAATAGTAATTTTCTATATAACTATACAAATTGAATTTCAAAATTTTATTATAAATGTATTAAATCATTACAATTTTTACTGAACGACATGACTCTACCATCAGTTCGGAAGGAATAAGCCTAACACTGCTTATTTTGCACACTTAACCATTTTTACACTACACAAATACTAAGTAAATAATAAAACCTCAAAAAATACTTCAAGTCGTACATTTCTAATACAATTACTAATAAGAACCTAATAATTCCTAACATGTAAACTAAACTAACAAAACAGTATTTCTCAAACCCTTCTCACTATAACACGAATTCCCAAATCCCTTGATTATGCAAATCTAATCAATCAGTCCCACTCCCACTATTGGGATGAAGTTAGCTAATCCATATTTAATATAACCGTCTGCATGTCAGCATATTGCAGTGACGTATCAAACTTCATTACACATCCCGTACTAATTGTCCGTTAATAAGCTAATGCTGTAACTATGAGAATCGAATTTGCTGTAATTGACGGCCATCGTTATTTGTAGCATGCATTTAGAAGTTATGATGCAGTTATATATGAATAGTAACACAGTAGTGAGAATTAGTTATCGAATGTGTACCTTAATTATTATTTATTGGAAAATGTTATTCAAAATATCTGAAGGTGAAAAGTGAAGAGCCTTAAGTCACATTTTATAAAGTATTCAGTAGAGCTCATTAAAGATGTCAAAACCCGAAATGAGATATTAAAATCGATCGTGTATAAAAAGTAAAGAGTGTATTGTTGTCAAATAAAAAGTATGATTATGATGGTTACTTAAGCTATTATATTGTGATATTTTTTTAACAAATATAGTTCTTTAAGGCTGTATTATCGGACTTAAGGTTCTTTAACTTTGGGGTTTTACTAAATATCTTATAGTATTATGGTAGTTACGTCACTCATGTATCAAAAATATAGTATAGTAAATTTAATTATTTTATAACTTAGGTACAATACAAAATTATAGAAAAAAAATTTTATTAAAAAGTTTTAATTACCTTAGAAATAAAACAAAATTGCACATAATATTTTTTATTTGAAACTAAAATCTTTGAACATTAAAATTTATACAGATACATAAATTGAAGTGTCTGTTTGTTACACAAAAATAACAGCTTTTACTAAATGCATGTGAAAGTATATTCGGTACTAACATTTAAAAAACACAAGTTTTTATATTTTTGTCTGTCTGTCTGTTGTTCTCGCTAATCTCCAAACCTGCTGGACCGATTTTGAGGAGACTTTCACTGGCATATAGCTGAGGTTATAAGGAGTAAATAGGCTACTTATATTTTAGAAAAAGAATTAGGGTTCCGCTAAAAAAAACGTTACTAGGGACGAACCCAAGTGAAGCGAGGGTGAGTCGCTAGTCTTCTGGTAAGTCACACGCTTTGCCATCGTGGGCTAAACTATTATAAAAGTTATGGAAAATGGGTGGCACCCATTGAAGAGCTTTCTGTAAATCTTGATATTTTTTTGTACTTATAGGTTTGTGGCCTAATCTTATAGGTTGCAAAGTAGGCATAGCAAAATCTTCTAAGGGTCTCCTACTATTTCTTATTAAGGAGACCTTTTCGAAGTCCTGCTGATTGAAAGAAGTTTTATAACTCATTGTGCCATAATCTTCTTTTTCAAATTTCATCCATACTATTTCAGAGTAAGGCTTTCTTGCGGTGAATAAATGGCGCTGTAGGACCTTCTTGGATTCAATATGTTTTTAAAATCTTCAGTTGACATATCAATAACTTCAATTGGTGCCTTATCTGAAGAACAGGACCGTATGAACTGGTGCCAGTTCCATGGGGTCATTATGGAAAATTGCGGCTGTCTCTTTTTATTTTCTCTCAATAATAGAATGTACACCATCCACTTCCATATGCGTATGACCTTTCATAAGATATTTATGGTTAATGCAGGTCAGGTATTTTCCATAATATCCATAAGTAACACATGATGATATGTATGTTTTTATTTTGTCCTGCACAATTATCGGACCAAATAGTGATTTCTCTTGTTGGCGTATTGAGGACGTTCTTCTCAAACCATTTGATTAAACCCGAAGATAATTCGTTTCCCCCACGCCCTGATATAGATTCGTTCCACATAATGCAGGTACTTTTGTTTGTGACACCATCTAGTATTGTATATTTGAATGTCCACAACTTGCGTAAACAGAAACTAAGGCTGTTCGTTAGTAGAGGAGTAGGTAAACATTTCTGTAAGTCGACAGTGATCATCTTACAATCAGAATTTTCTCCACATTGAAATTTATCAAAAGCTTTTAAATCGTATCGAGTCTTTGCTTCTTGCACGTGTTTTTCATATTTTGCCTCTAAAGTTTCCTTTTCGGTACCTTGAGAACTACGTATTTGAACGACAAAACGATCACAATCATCACACCTGTCAGTATCTGGTGGCTTAAATTAAACTTAAATATCTGTCAAATATGAAATATAATATCCTCATAATTAGGTTAACATTTGTATTTTCTCTTAAAAATAATAAAAAATATTAAATAACGATAATATATTTACGTACCTGATAATTTTATCATATCAACAAGTCTTCTTCCTCGTCCAGTATTCATTTTAAAAGATTATTCTTTGTTGTTACCAAAACACAACACGAGTACGTTTAATTTTGCGCGAAACAAAAACTATAATATTATAAATTATTGCTTAACGGGAGAGAGTCTGTGTGCGGGTTCGCGGAGCGGCGATCGTAGGTACGCTTGCACCCGCGCAAATGAAACCCGCGCGTAATGGTAAAGAATATTAAGTCCCACATACTATTGTTTAACATTTATCTGGATTTATTGCTTAAATAGTGAACAATATTAAGTAACCATACGATCATTTACTTTTTCACGCGTAGGGACTTAATGTTATTTATAATTTTACTTCTGCGAATTAAGTGGCTGTAGGACTTAATGTCTTTTACCATTTAATCAATACGGGTATTCTGAATTAGAATCATTAAAAATACAAAAATGTCAAAAAATGGACTTAAGGTCCTTTAGCTTTCATCTACAGATATATAGTGTTTTAGAATTTTTGTTCGTCTGTCTGTGATCACAACACGATAAAACCACTAAATAAATAAATAAATATGTGGGGACATTTTTACAACAGCACCATCTAGTTCCGTGGTAAGCTACGGGGCTTGTGTTACGGATACCAGATAGTTGATATACTACACATATACATTTTTAAATACATACATAATATAAATATTAACACCCATGACTGGAGAACAAACATTCGAGCTCAACAATTGAATGCCCCCAGCGGGACTCGAACCCGCGACCGCTGGCGCAGAAGGTAGGGTCACTACCAACTGAGCGAAACGTGTCGTCAATAATAATTTTGTCGTCATAAATAATTTTGTTATTAAATTTTGTATAGTAATAGGTCGTTATTTGAGTCAATATGTAGGCTATTTTTACTGTGTAATCTCATCTCGGAGAAATGTACATTAACGTACATAGGTTCGATCCCGAGCAGAGCTAGAATGTATCGGTTAAAAATGTGGTGTATGGTACACACACGAATAAGAATTACATTCAATCATAAGAAATTTTAATAAAAAACTCGTACCCCATTAGAGAAGATATCTATTTCCAATACTGGAACCCCAAAAGTCAATTTCTACCCTCAAAATATGCTCCAAAAGTTATTATTAAACGATGCATGTATTAAAAATACCCCTCATCGGTACGTTTTATAGAATTTTTTCGATGTATCCATTTTTCTCGCGTAATGCGCCCTTCGCTTATGGTTTGTGAATTTTTATTTTACGACCAATATAAATTTATGTACAATGTAACATGCAAAGTTTTGTTATTAGATGGAATGAATTCGTAAAAGAAATTTGAAAAGCAGTTCATATTAAGGTATTTTGAAAAATGTTAAAGATTTACTGTGGGTTTACTTTTTTAAATTTTATGTATGTAATAATAAGTTTATGTACATATTTGAATTTGTATTTTTCTATTTATTTCTTCTATTAATATGACAAGGCTTCAACTAAAAAGTATACGATTTCACATTTGAAAACTTAATAACTTTCCGTTTAGAAGTAGAATAGAGTTCACCCTCACTTCGCTCTGGTTCGTTTCTATTACGTACGTACGTTCATTTTTTAGCCTTAATTACTTCTTAAAATATTAGCTATATGCCAGTAAAATCCCGTTAAAATCGGTTTAGCCATTTCAGGCTAATAAGCCGGAAAAGACAGACAGACAGGGCCTCAAGTCTGCTATTGCAATGGTGTTACAATTGTCTATCAATGACATCGTAATTGCTACTTTTTGCAATTTTGGTAGTCTACTAATTCAATGGTCTTCCGATGGTGTATCACTGACAATGACACTTCAATGACACTTTGCAAATAATTGGTAGTCCCGTACGTAATGACAAGTCAATGATCAAACGTATTGCGTAGTCTGTTAATCTATCTTTTTGGCTTTGTATGGTCATTTTACATAATGCTTAGTCTTTAAAACATAAATTAATAACATATATAATCAAACTTAGCCTAGATAAACGTTTTACGAACGCTTTTACAATCGACAAAATTGTCAAAATGACAAGACCATTGATCGACCATTGTAAATTTAGTAGACTACGAAATATTTGACTAATGGTAATTGAATTAAAATTGCATTGTTCTATAATGACAAATCATGTAAAATAGCAGACTTGAGGCCCAGGTCGCGAAAATCAATTTTAAAATTGTCTTTTTCTTATGAGCACCGTAAATAATTCTATATGGAAAAGCTGTTCCTAAGATATTAATTAATTTAGAACAAATTCAAAACGTTACACGAATTTTACAATTTTTATTGAGCCCTTTTTAACTTTCCACTGCTGGGTACGGGCTTCCCTTCAATTCGAGGTGGATCAGGCCATAGTCCACCACGAAGTAAGGGTTGGCGGTCTTCATTGGCTTGTCTTTCGAAAATTTGCTAGGACATAAAGGTTTTCACAATTTTTTGTTGACCGTTATGTTACAAATGATTTGCAACTTATTATAAATGATTTGCACATGAAAACGTCAGAGTTGTGAGACACAGATTTGAACCCGCTTCAATCGGTTATTCAAGCGAGCGCGTTACCACTGGGCTATTACTTTCTGTTTATTTACAAGTATGTAAATATACATAAAACAAATTATAGTAATATTTTCTATATAAAATCTATATTTTATCCTAAATCTTCACAAAATATATTAAATTACGATTAATTCACAAAAAACACTAAGGTAAAGGCACCTAATTCCGCGGTATTTTCACCTAAACTAGAAAGAACTTTAAATATTAAGCATTTACTATATCTTTCTGCAGAATTCGCTATTTTTATCGGAAGTGTTATTTATCTAACTCTTGAAATACACTTACAGTTTAGCAATAGAAAATTTTATATTATCTTTAATTAAATAAAAATGTGAAGAAGTCGAGAGCACCTAATTGCGATGTAAAAATCCTAATTCCGATGTATTTGGTTCCTAATTCCGAGTGTTCAAAATACAAAGAAATGGAGGTGGGGAGAATAATACATGGTGTTCAAAAATCAAGTCTATTTATTTACTCTGGTCTTTAAATCAGTCTTCAGTCTTTTAAGATAAAATGACACTAAAACATGTAATTTACTTAGATTAATAATATTATTCTAAGTAAAGATGTAAAAAACATAGTAGTAAGTAACTAGTAACTACATATAATTAATTCGTTAACAGTATTTTTTGTTTTCTTCATAATATTACAAATAGGTACACTACTACCCTCATTGATTGCTGTAATAGCATTTCGGAGATCTTCATCCGTGTATTTTTTTGGCTTCATTATCCTACAACAAAAAAAAATAATATCAATATTTAAAATACTATGAGCCCATACCTTATGAATTTTTTTAAAAGCTGCGTAAGATAATCATGTAACAGGCAGTTTTTCAATGTGTCATGATAATTGATTTTTAATTTGTCAAATAGGCAGGCAGCTACCTATTCGAGTACTAAGAACTATAATACAAACATTTGAGAGAGCAATAAATGAGATTGTTAACTGTTGAATATTGTTTTCTGGAAACTCTTCTGAACTTTTTAATAATTAACACACTGTATTTTTCTTGTGTCAATACCACGAAATTAGGTGCTCATAGAACCTAATTCCGACTTACATACATCGGAATAGCGTTTTATAATACCATATCACATTTTTTAACTCCGATTATTGAAAACCAAGAGATTTTTCAATATTTTATAAATAAAAGAATCGTTAATTGCAATATCTTCGAAAAAATACATAGAACACAAACAGAAATATATCAAATACATTAATAATACAGTTAAATGTTATTAGTCTTTCCATATAATAAATTAATAAAGTACCTAAATAGATAATCTTTGATCATGTATAATTAGTGAGTTTGACGCCAAAACATACATCGGAAATAGATTTTTGTATTTATTGGGCATTTAATTAATCAAAAACAAAACAGTAAATTTTGTAATTATAAAATTTCCATCGAAATTTAAAAAAAAGAAAACGTCTATGAAATCGCAATTCCGTGGTATACATCGGCATTAGGAACCAACTAAAATATTTGGCACCTAATGCCGTGGCATTTTTAAACTTTATTTACTCTTAAATTGTTAAGAAAAATACACAAATGTTACGTGTTTTAAATAAAAATATTACTCTTCTACTATTTTAACCTAAACATGTACTCATATATCATTAAAATATCATCTAAAACACTATTTAGTAAAACATAGTACTTACGTGCGTAAGGTCCAAATTGTATGGAGCGTGCGTTCAAGTCAGCTGCTAGCGCAAAATTTACGCATTATTTTAAAATGTACACACACTAACACACTCTTTTACTCATATAAACACGAACAGATAAATTATGAATTCAATATGGTATCTTACACACAAAAAGAACTTGTAAATCACTTGAAATCACTGTTTTTGTAAATACCTCGGAATATGGTGCCATTTTTAGAACCCCTCGGAGTTAGGTGACTTTACCTTATTGGTTCGCAGTCAAATTGACGTAATTCTAAGACATTTGTGAGATATTTTTTACAAGATACATATCTATTAGGGTTCGATTGATAGGGGAGAATGTTGTTAAAGATTGGTAGGCTCAGAAAAATTTTATATTCTTTGTTTTGCGCTTTTGCCGACTTAACGTCTGTTTTGGTGGTCTATCGAAATTGGTTGTTTGATAGTATGTAAACGAGATACAATCTACTCGTACTAAGTGACAACAAAAAACAAACAAATTTTGTCAATTTGTTTATTTATTTGTGTATTTTAAGAGGATTTCATTTAAGTTAGAAAATACGAATCTTATAGGTACTTATTATTGTTAATTTAATATAAGCGCTGAATTAAGGTATCATTTATATCGAACGTAGAATTAATACAGAAGATAGGAAAAGTCTTCAAAAGAGATTTAAACATAAACCTAGATGAAAATGAAATAAACAAAATATATCGTATTGGACGAGTTAACCCAGGAGACAAGCCGAGACCTATTCTATGCTCATTTGTGAGTGAATGGAAGAAGAACGAAATATTTAAAGTTAGAAAAAATCTTAAAAATATTTATATAACAGAAGATTATACAAAAGAAGTTTTAGAGAAGAGGAAAATGTTGCAAGCAAAATTAAAAGAAGAAAGAAAGAAAGGGAACTTTGCATACATTAAAAATGACAAATTAATAGTAAAAGAAAACAATACAAATTATGATAACAGGAAAAGAGGAATTTCTACATCACCGCAAGATAATACACATCCAAAGAAACAGCAAACTATTATGCAATCAAAATCCAGTAACAAACTTAATGCATTTGATTTGATGAGGACTAGATCTAATTCTCTTTCCTCCTGTAATGGAACTAACAAACAATAACAATCAGCTATCGGTAAACGGAAAACACACTTATCAATTAGTAATAAAGATGAACAAATATTAAAAATACATTACTCTCCCCCAAGCCGACTGGTCCTCGTGGGGGAAAATGACCACGACCCTCCAAAGACAAAAAACAATCACATAGAACATATTAGCAATAAGGATATAGATATTTACATAGCAACTATTAATTGTCGATCTTTAAGAACCCCAGAAAAACTGCAAGAACTAGAATTAGCCTTGGAAGAAATTAAATGGGACATACTCGGTATAAGTGAAATCAGAAGATATGGAGAAAATATAGGGGACTATGGAAAATATATATTACACTACATTGGAGAGACGCCGGGACTATATGGAGTAGGATTTATGATCAAAAAGAATCTCGTTAATAACATAGATGAAATTAGAGGTATATCAGAGCGGATTGCAATTCTTAACATAACATTATATGCACACGGCAAAGAGCAAAAATGGTCCATAATTCAGGCATACTCACCAACGGAATCGGAGAAAAAGGAAGACATGCTGAAAATCGAAAAATTTTACGAAGACCTACAAAGTACTATGGAAATCGCCCATAAAAATGTAATAGTAATGGGTGACTTTAACGGACAAATTGGAACACAAAATGATGGAGAAGATTATATCATAGGGAAATTCGGGTTTGGTACAAGAAGCAAAAACGGCACAAGACTAGTATCCTTCGCCTTAGGAAATAAATTAAGTATTTTAAATAGCTTTTACAAAAAGAAATTGACAAGAAAATGGACATGGATATCGCCTAATGGTCTCCATAAAAACGAAATAGATTTCATTTTATCAGTCAATTATATCAATATAATAAAAGATTAAATCACCAAAAGATTAAGGAATTAAGCAAAAAAATCAGTGAACAACTAAGGAAAGAAAGAAAAACAAGGAGAACAAATACTTTAAAGAAGCATATACAAAGAAGCGGAGGAATAAAAAAGGCTCAAAAAGAATTAAGTGAGAAAAAGGACTGGATACCAACTATAAAGAATAGAGATGGCAAAACCTCAAGAAAAAGAATCGATATACTAAGAATTGCTACTGAATATTATAGAGAATTGTACCAAAATCAAAATCCAGAACAAGAATTAGATCATTACAATGGAACTGAAGATACCGAGAACGTACCGATAATATTGAAGGAAGAAACCATAAATGCAATCAAAACACAGAAACTAGGAAAAGCACCTGGGTCGGACCGAATCACTAATGAACTATTGAAAGCTACATTGCCAATAATCGCTCCAAAACTAACAGATATATTTAATGAAATAATTGCTACAGGAAATGTACCTATGGACTGGACTAAATCGATAATTATATTGATTCACAAGAAAGGAGACAAAGGAGATGTGGGAAATTATAGACCGATTAGTCTAATGTCAAACATTTATAAGATATTTTCGAAAATTATACTATCTAGATTAACAAACACCCTCGAAGAAAATCAGCCCAAAGAACAAGCCGGGTTTCGTAGCAGTTTCTCAACTGTAGACCACATCCACTCCCTAAGACAAGTACTACAAAAATATAAGGAGTATAATAAAATATTTTACCTAGGTTTCGTCGATTTTAACAAAGCATTTGACACACTAAAACATGGATACATATGGACAGCACTTGAGAGACAAGGTGTATCAAATAAATACATTAGAATAATAAGAAATGTGTATACAAAGAGCACTGCACAAGTAAAGTTAGAAACATTAGGTAACGAATTTCCTATTCAAAGAGGCGTACGCCAGGGAGACCCAATTTCACCAAAATTATTTTCTGCTGTTCTAGAGATGGTATTTAGAGGTCTGGAGTGGGAAAAGTTTGGACTGAATATAAATGGCGAAAATCTGAGTCACCTACGCTTCGCTGACGATCTTGTCCTATTCGCTGACTGTCCAAATACATTAGAACTTATGCTTCAACAATTAGCTAGCGAAAGCTCTAAAGCAGGTCTATCAATAAACTTGAGCAAAACGAAAATAATGACTAATTCTACACAAACCACAATTATAACCGTAAATAATGAACAAATTGAATATGTACAGGAGTATATTTATTTAGGACAATTGATATCCATTGAAGATAGTATGCAGAAGGAAATAGAAAGAAGAATTAGTAACACATGGAAAAGGTATTGGTCACTTATCGAGATAATGAAAAACACTGATATGCCTATAAAAGAAAAACGTAAAGTATTTAACACATGTATCCTTCCATGTTTACTGTATGGCTGTCAGACATGGGCATTAACAGAAGAACTTGCGAATAAAATAAGAGTGTGCCAAAATAGTATCGAAAGAAGTACAATAGGAGTAAATAAAAGAGATAAAGTAAAATTACAAGAAATAAAAAGAAGAACTAAATTTAAGAATGCTCTCACAATGTACAAACAACTGAAATGGCGTTGGACAGGACATATCTTTAGAGAGAAAAAAAACAAATGGACTAAGCTTATAATAGAATGGTACCCACGAGATAGTAAAAGAAACAGGGGTAGACCGATCAGGAGATGGGAAGACGACATCAAAAAAGTAGCTGGTCCACTATGGACTCGCTTAGCAAAGGAAAGATATATGTGGAAATATTGGGAGGAGGCCTTTGTCGGAGGACAAGCTGTTACTTAAAATAGTAAATAATGTTGACCGTTACCGATAAAAGATACATTATAATATAGTATTAATAAAAAAATAATAATAATAAAAAAATAGAGTAAATAAGTTAAATATTACCAATAGTTATGTTAAGTGATATAATAATTATAATATTGTATAAGTATAATAATAATATAGAATTAGTAATATAGTTATATTTTAGGTTTAAATGGTTATGGTTAGATATTAGTTAACTCTGTAAACAGCAATAAAGGCTTATTTTATTTTATTTTATTTTATTTTTTATATCGAACGTATAATTTATTTATTTACCAAATACAAATAAGTTAATTATGTGCTGTAGACCGAGTAAAGCGGATGCCAATCCCGAGTCTCGCACCTCTGATATATTCATTTCTAACATGATAACCACGACGACTGACGATGAATTTTAGAGTGAAGGAAAACATAGGAAACTTACATTATCTGAGAAAACCTAGCAAGTTTTAGAAAGACCTGAAGAAACCTATGCGCGTTGGTGGACTATAGCTTTTCGTGCCCGTCGTGGCCCATGTCCAGCTGTGGGACACTCACTGTCAATATATTTACCTACATATTCATTATACTTTCTTAGGTTTACACGAATATTTGACATTACAAATGAAACTATCTTTTCCGATTTTGTCGTGGATTTATTATGATTTTTGGTTCCTGACGTTTCGAATGCTTTACAGCAATCTTGGTCATCATAATAAATCCGCGACAAAATCCGAAAAGATAGTTTTATTTATAATACATATACATTATTACACATGATAGGTATTATATTTTATTACGAGACACAAGAAAAAGAAGGTACGCTAGTATAACTCTCTATTCAAAACATAACCTTTACATTCAATTGAATGAAAAAGAAAAACGAATGAAAAAGGATTATACCCAGTTCCATGTAAGGAACATATATTTATGAAGAATATAATTTTCCAATTTTCGAAAGCAATGTTTCGTTGCAAAAGGCATAGCACTTCATAGCATACATTCTCTAGTTCTATTGTAGTCGCGTTAAGGACAAATAGAATAAACACTGGGAATTTTTATCATATTATTATTTTGCTTTTAATTTATAAACATAAAAACATAAAAATATTACAATTACTATCAGGGATAGTAATGTTGTACTTATTTATAAAGATAAAATGCAATAAAAGATTGGAATGCAGTAATATGACTGATGATTTAATTACGTATTTATTTTAATTCTAGTTTTCACTTGTGTATTTTAACTAGCGACAATGTGGGTCGCCGATAGTTAAAACAAATAAATCTTCTAAAATATAACCTCCTCTTTTTAAGTCGGTTAAAAGAAGCTTAAGTTACGCCTTATAACATTAGCTAACTGCAAGTGAAAGTCCCGTCAAAATTGGTTAAGCCGTTCCAGAGAAATATAAATATTAGCCGGAAGAAATAGATAGACAGAGAAAAATTTTAAAAATTGATTTTTTGATGTTAGTACCGTATATACTTTTAGTGAAAAGCTGTTAACTTGAAATTAAAAAGGGACACTAAAATTTTATCTATATGTATAGATTAACAATTATCTGTATAATAAAAGCACACCTCGCTTCTAAGTCCAAAGATCTATCTTGAGTTCTCCATATGTTCTCATAAAAAACGCTATTCATGATTCGCTAGTGTAGTAAGTAGTAACCTACCTATGGCTGGTATACAGTACAGGCATATTGTATTCGATATATAATAATATTGCTAGAAAAAAAATTAAACAGTAGCCATTATACTTATTTTATTTTTAATCCAAAAGTATTGAATGAAAAAACTATAACGCGATACCATATCTAAATACTGCAGAGGAAACGTCGTATCACGGGAGGAATCAAACGCCGGAAACGGAAAGGAGCGTATTTTTCGAATTTGAATTTCGAACTCTGGCTACATCCGCAGCGGAAACTGAACGTTACGAAATGGAAGTTTTAAACGGAATTCGAAATTTGAATTTTCACTGTACTTTAGAATGTGGGAACGTTAATATTAGATTCTGTTTGCATATGATAACGTAACATATTTTAGTTACATAAAATAAAGTAAAATATTTTGATTTCTATTAGAGAATTCATTATTATTTATGAAATAAAATTGTACCTAACTACAATGAGATTCTAAGTTGAATGTGTATCTATACTAATATTATAAAAAATTGTATGTAAATATGTTTGTAACGAATTGGCTCAAAAAGTACTGGACCGATTTTAAAAATTATTTCACCATTTGAATGCTACATTATCACTGATTAATAGTCTATTTTAATTGCAAGAAAAAAAATAAGGATCACTACCAAACTGTAATAACAGGAGAGGAGGAGTGCACGCCGCACATAATATATGAAATAAGCTGGAGTAATTTTGGAGAATTTTCAACCCAGCGAGTGATCGAATGAAGTTTAGTATTGAATATTTTTTGGAAAATCTTTTATTCATTATTGATGTAGAAGTCGAAACTATACTTTTTAGAATTATTGTCTGTCTGTCTGTCTGTGGCTCCATTACAGTAAAACTACTAGACAGATTTTGATTGAATTTGGTATGATGATAGTTAGATATTCGGGTAAACATATAGGATACCTACTTTTTACCGCAGGAAAATATTACGTATTTACAGAAGAAATCGGAGCAGAGAAAGGGTGAATCACTAGTTTTATTATATTATAGTATGTATTTTATCATAAAATAAAATTATAGTCAAGTCGGATAGATTCAAATAAATTAAATTTCCTTAATAAATGAAAAAGGTATATAGCTATAATATTTATTCCTTTAAACTGTACATTAGGGGTAGGTATTGTACGTACGTGTATAAAAAATGATTTTTGACAAAACGTCTTCATCCCCTTACGATCATCCAAACGCAGAACTATGCCATCAAAAGGACATTTGCTGTGACGGTTCGTGATATGAGTTTAGTGATATATGGTTCCTTGCATTGATCGTTTCTATGTAGGTCTAGTAAAGTTGTAACTGAATTTATAAATATTGTAGATAAACTTGACGATTTGTTTAGCTCAGTTGGTAATGACCCTACTTTCTGCGCCAGTGGTCGCGGGTTCGAGTCCCGCTGGGGATATTCATTTGTTAAGCACGAATGTTTGTTCTCCAGTCATGGGTGGTTATATTTATAATAAGTATGTTTAAAAGTTTAAAAGTTATATATGTAGTATATCAACTATCTGGTATCCGTAACATAAGCATCGTAGCTTACCACGGAACTGGATGGCGCTGTTGTAGGAATGTCATAACATATTTATTTTATAAATTGATGTTTGAAGAAAATCTTAAAAACAATTAATGGTAAGTAGGTACTTATTGGTCTGTTATTCATTAATTAATTCTTTTTTGATTTTTTAGATGTATCAGAGGTAGTTTAAGTATGAAAATTAGGAAAAATACAAAATAACATCATGAAAATATTTTATTTTTGTATGGGAATCATTAACCATTAAACGAATCTAGCCAAAGATAAATCCGGGCGGAGTAAGGGTAACTTACTAGTGCTACCATAAAGTAATGATGTACTTTTCTTGCGTCAAATTATAGAGATCCCATATTTGTATCTCCAAAAGTATTCCATTACTTTGCTCAATAATATCAAAAACTTCATGTCTGAGAGAACCTAGCAAGTTTTCGAACGACATATGAAATCCGCCAGCACGCACTAGGCCAGCGCGGTGGACTATGGCCTAATCCCCCTCGTATTAATAGCCATGCCCAACAGTGGGACATACATACAACATGTATTTTTATATTAGCTAGTACAATAAAATACAAATAGAAAGGAAGAAATTCAGAAGAAGAAAAGGGCAATTTTGTTACGTAAATAAAGTAAGATTGAATAATAACAAAATAAACCAATCAAATATAAACGCCATACAGACAACACCAATTTACATATGTCGGGGTTCGCCTCAGGTTTGAGAGCACTTTGATTATATTTTACAATTTCTTTTCGATATGTCTTGAGAATGTGTAAGCTAATATCATATTTAATGTCCTAATATAGAGTCGATTTTCCCTAATACCATTTTTTCTATTCAGCTTAAAGAGGTTGGAATATACGGTTGTTTATTGCTACTTATAATAATCGAAATATATTAAATAATATAAAAATTAAAGAATAATCATAATGCCCCGAGAGTTCATCGAGAATCTTTAGTTATTAGATTATCTGTCAGTCTGTCAGTCTGGATACGCGTCACAGGAAAACATTATATACATTTAGATGAGACTTATTTTGTTGATAGCTATTTTTCCGGGTTAACATAATGGATACTTTTTATTGCGAGAAAATATCTCATCACTGAGAAATTTAACGAACGAAAATGTACGTAAATAACCCGAGCGGAGAAAGGGTGAGTCGCTAGTAAATATATATAAATATAAAAAAATGGTTTCTGTACTTTTCTAACTTTTAATTTTCAAAAAAATGTTATGCATATACTTATTTAATTTATATTTTCTATATGTTTTCAATAAGAATATTACTTAAATCTTTTGAAGTAAATAGTGATAGGTACTGGGTGTTTCTGTTTAACGTATATAAATAAAATATGAATGAATGAATGAATGAATGTTGCTTTGCTAAGCGCAAAAGTCGATGTTCCTTAAGGCACACGTAAGGTTTTAATATTAAAAAAAACAAAGTTTGTAAAAAACTTAAACTAAAAGGGGTACCTAAAGATGAACCCGAGCGAAGCCAGGGTGAGTCGCTAGTACTCTTATATTTATATGTTTTATACAATGTAATATAGCACATACATGAATTTCCTCCCGTATGTTTTCACATACAGGAGCTAATGTTCGATTCTTGATGTATATCGAATGTCTTTTTGTTGGGGTCCGGAGAGCCCTTAAACGATGTTATTTATGTCCTCACAGATAAGCATGTTACATGTAACGTGTTGATTTAACAAAATCATTTTGTATACGTTTTTTTAAATCAGTGTAGCTATTACTTGCATACAGTATTTTATCTCAAAGCACGACAAGCTTTTCTTTGAGCTTAAAGTTTTTTAATACAAATCATCATCATCATCAGCCCTTTCCAACGTCCCACTGCTGGGCACGGGCCTCCCTCATTACGAAGGGTATCAGGCCATAGTCCACCGCGCTGGCGTAGTGCTTGTTGGCGGACTTCACGTGTCTTTCGAAAAATTGCTAGGTTTTCTCAGACAAACAGGTTTCCTCACGATGTTTTCTTTTAACGTAAGACAAGTGGTAATCATGATAGAAATGATTCGCACATGAAAATATTAGAGTTGCGAGACCCGAATTTGAACCCACATCACTCGGTAATCCAAGCGAGCGCGTTACCGCTGGGCTACCACAAATAAGCCAATATAATTTTAATATAAATGCCAAAACAACTTTGTTACTCAGTGTTAGAAAAATCGATGTTAGACTTATTTATAAGGAAACTAGCTACTAGCGTCTCTGGGTATGTTTAAACAATTAATATAGATTTATCAGAGAGATACTTTAATGCATTAAAAATTATCCTATATATTGCCCCGATTAACCATCAGCTATCATTTTGCATTTGGCCAAAAGTTAATAAATAAATTATGTTGGGACATTATAACAGTGCCATCTAGTTCCGTGGTAAGCCATTAGGGTAAGCTATAAGGCTTGTGTTATGGATACAAGATAGTTGATATGTACTACACATATATAAATTTTAAATACATACATATTATAAATGTATACACTGATGACTGGAGTACAAACATTCGTGCTCAACAAATGAATACCCCCAGCGGGACTCGAACCTGCTAGCGCTGGCACAGAAAGTAGGGTCACTACCAACTGAGCCAAACGTGTCGCCAAAATAAATATAACTAATTAAATAATATATTTAGAACAATCTAAAAATGTCCACCACTTATCCAATTTGCTAGCAAATCTAGTGAAATCCTACTTTGAATAAATAAAAAATCACGCACTACAACATTCACGTCACGTACATACGGTATGATCTGTGCGGATATCCTCGAAACGACACGCGGTACATCCGTCATACTTACGTTGTATTTACCTAGCCACGCGTAAAAGGCGATACGTAGAGCTCTAAACAGTCCTGTCTTTAGATAGGGCTCTCTTTTTATATTGTAAAACATGTAAGAAGAGCGTACACTAGATTTTTTACTTCATAATGTTTATTATTATATGTCTAATAAAATTCTAAATGGATCGTATCTGTACATCTATATTAATGTTATAAAACTGAACAGTTTGTTTGTTTGGTTGAACGCGCTAATCTCAGGAACTATTGGTTCGATTTGAAAAATTCTTTTTGTGTTGGATAGTCTGTTTATCGAGAAAGGCTATAGGCTATATTACATCACGCTACGATTTATACGAGCGAGGCATCAATGAAAAATATTGCAAAAATGGGAAGGGCGTTAGTTCTGCGAGGTACCAATACCGCACGACTCAGAAAGAATTTGGTTTTCCATCTTCAGAACGCGTGCGAAGCCGCGGGAAATGCTAGTAACATATATTTTGGAAAATCTTTATTAATTTATTTATTTATCTTATTGAAATAGTCATTATAATCGTTATAGGGACAGAATTTACTGTTTTTAGAATGTTTGTCTATCCGTGGCTACAGTACCTACGTAAGAAAACTGGATGAAACCCTAGACATATTGTGATTAAATTTGGTATGATTATAGCTGGTTACCTAGGTCAACATATTCTTCCATACTGCACGAAATGATCTGATTTCTGAAAAATATAATATATTATTGTGCGTTAAAGAAATCTAGGGTAGAACTCAAGCAGAGAATATATTGCTAGTTGAATCTTAAAATTCTATAACTGAAAAATTTCAATTTAAGTTTTTAAAGAATTTCAATACAATAATTGTATTATTCTACAGGAGTATCAAATAGATTTAATTCTTAACATTTATAAGTCACCGGCTAATATTTCTTTTTTAAATAAAACTTCATACGAAGCCCTGTCTAATTTCTTCATATGTCTTTAATATTCAAGCCAGAATCACGTAAAAGTCATTCCACAAAGAATACGACTGGTGTATGCTTTATCGCGGGCACCGAGGAATTTTACGAGCGAATCCGCGGGATGAGCCATAGCCGAGCTAATGAGACCTTTAATAAGTTACGTGTATACAGATAAACTTATAAATAACTAGATTTCATATGTGACTTTGCTTCGTATCAATAAGAAATATGTATAACTAAAATATATTCATTCATAAAATCCTATTAATAAATTATTAGTATCAAAAGTGTAGAAAATTTATTAATAATTGAAATATTCATGTGCAAATCTTTTTCAACGTAATGACCATTTACGGTAAAGGAAAGTATCGTGAGGAAACCAGGGTGTGAAAAAACGTAGCAAGTTTTCAAAAAACGTGAAGTTGGCCAAACGTTCACTTATCCAGCGCGGTGGACTATGGCTTGATCTCCTTCGTATTGAAAGAAGGCTCATGCCTTAACAGTAGGATGTTAAAGAGAGTTAGATACATTCAAAATATAATAACTAATCGTAGATATAGTCACTGTTATATTTTAATACGATATTGTTTACCTTTTATAAAACTAAATATTTAAAATAAAGCTTAATATACACACATATAAAAATCACTTCGTGATACCTCACATCCTTTTTTGAAATTAAACACTAACAAATCAGTCTAATTTCATAAATAAAAAAATCAAAGTGAACAATCCCATAGAACCCCATTGAATAATTTATATACAATTTTCCATTTCATTTAGGACACACAGTGCGTTACCAAAATCGCTGGATATAAAAATTTTACTGTCCCTATTTTCTGGCTATAAAGTGTGGTCAATCCGAGGGTTCCGTTTTATGAACCTAATAACAGGGACCCCACAAATTGTCTTGCAGTTTATAGGTGAAGAAATATGTCATGAATAAAGGTGTATTATTGATTTTTTATTACGTAACTAGCTACTGTGTGTTTGTTTGTTTTCTTTATAGTAGTACTGGTAATATAAAGCTATTTATTATTTGCTTAGTAAAGTCTTACATTTGAAATTTATACTATGTGGTAACGAAGTCTTGTATCCTTAAAACTTTTGTTGTAACAATATTTTTTATTAAGACTTTTTCTTTACTAATTACTTAATTAAATTATCGCAAGTAGTTTTAAAACATTATAAACATGCTTTTGCTTGACAAATTGCTGTGTTTAATAAACTTGACGAGAAACTTTACAAATAATCGTATGAAGATGAAATATTTAAATAATGATTAAAGATAATTAAGAGAAATAACTCAAAGTAAGAAATACATAGTGTATTGAAAATTTTGTCAATGCAGTAAATTTTTAGCATTTTTCTATATTCTCTACTTTAAATATTAAGTTTCATATTATAGTAATTTATGATGCAAACAAAAATGAAGTGTCAGAAACCATGTTATAGTTTTCGAAAAAAAATATTTTTCAATCAAATCAAAATATTTTTTATTCAAATAGACTTTTACAAGCTCCTTTGAATCGTCATTTTTACATTATTAAAATTAAATGTCAGTCTGTAAGTCTGTGAGTAATCTACCACGCTGTTCTGTTAAGAAGATTTAAGTTACTTTCCCAGCGTTGGGAATAAATCTTGCAACAATTCATCAAATACCTACATTTACTATTAAGCATCTTAGTATCGAGATACTCGTATTTTCGTACGGACGGACGGTTTTATGATTCATATGAGCAATATCGGCGTATACTGCTAGGTTCACTTAGTGATTTTATATCTCCTATCAATGCGGAGGCTTCTTTGTTTTATTCGTTACGGGCAGTTCACACTGGATGTGTAAAAACGCGCGTTTTTATAAATGCGCGTCGTAAATATTATTTAATTAAAAGGTAATTAATGATATTAGTTGATTAAGGTCCAAGAACTAAATAATATATTGGTTTACTTCACTTTTCTAAATTTTATAAAGATTCTTATCTTAAACCAATTATGCATCCTATATACTATTTTTTTTAAGAAAATTTTTTTATCATGGCATATAATATACAAAAAACTTATATGCTATAAAAGAAATTGAAAGAAATAAAATGTAGATTATTGTTATGATATTTAGATTTATTACCCATTTGATATTTGATAATTACAAAAAAACAGCAAAAAAACAACAAAATACGTTCTCGCACATATCTCACAAACACACGCAAACTTCAGTATTAATAATAATTAACAAGTACTTTGTAAAATAATAATTAACAACATTTAATTAAATTAACATATATATGCTTTGTATATATAGTAAGGTTCATTTGTAATTTCCTTTACTGTAAATAAATTATTTTCTACTAAATTTATAAATTCTATGAAACAACTAGCAACAACATTATAACATTCATCATCATCATCAGCCTTCTTAACGTCGCACTGCTGGGCATAGGCCTCCCTCAGTACGAGGGGGATCAGGCCATAGTCCACCGCGCTGGCCTAGTGCGAGTTAGCGGACTTCACATATCTCTCGAAAACTTGCTAGGTTTTCTCAGACATGCAGGTATCCTCACGATGTTTTCCTTCACCGTAAGACATTAACATTAACTTTGTAAAAGGAGATATAGTTAAATAAACTCTACTCGTGTGAAGGGACCTTTCACTTTACAACACTGTCAATCCGCATTCCGTCTGTTTGTAGCCGTTTTATCGTCTTCACCTCCGCTTGATGTGGCGATGCACTACCTTCAATTATTATACCTGCCTCTAAAAAGCCTTCCAAGGTACATGAATGTATTGCAAATGTTTCTGATCTCTTACTTTATATAAGAACTAGCATTTCCCGCGGCTTCGCACGCGTTCTAAAGACCGGAAACCAAATTCTTTCTGAGTCGCGTGGTATGGTACCTCGCAGAACTAACGCCCGCCCTTCCCGTTTTGCAACATTTTTCATTGATGCTCCGCTTCTATTGGTCGTAGCGTGATATTATATAGCCTATAGCCTTCCTAAATAAACGGACTATCCAACATAAAAAGAATTTTTCAAATCGAACCAGTCGTTCCTGAGATTATCTCGTTAAGCCAAACAAACAAACAAACAAACTCTTCTGCTTTATAATATTAGTATACATAATTTAAAAAAATTATGTATGTTTGTTTCGTGTATCTCGGAAACTGTTAATGATTTAGATAAATTTTGTATTTAGATAAGATTTTGATTTTAAAATTTATCTTTATTATGTACATAGAAAGCTTTTATGAAACAGCACAATTTAAAAAAAAAAACATTTCTTATAACTAATTATTATTGGAACTTCTTTCTATCCGCCCTCATTTTGACAATCACATAGTATAATCACATTTCATCTCCGGTACTTTTTTTTGGCATGATGTGACATTTGCAGATGTTGTGACATTATTACACACATCGCCATCTGGTTCCGTAGTAAGCTACGAAGCTTGTGTTACGGATACCAGACAGTAGTACTTATATAAGTTTAAATACATACATATTATAAATATAAACACCCATGTATGGAGTACTCGAACCCGCGACCACTGGCGCATGAAAGTAGGGGTAGGGTCACTACAAACTGCGAGAAACGTGTCGTCCTTGGACTTGTGGTAGTTGTGGTTTTGCCGATAAATTGATAACCTACATACATTTTAGAGGTTACCAGTAGAAATAATATAAAAAAAATATATTTTATAGTAATTATTTTTTGCTAAGATTTTATCGAAAAAGAGAATTTAATAATAAAACTCGACAACATATTTTTTGAAAATTTTCGATAACTTTATTCAAATAAATACTGATTATTCCCATCCTCCGATTTGTTAAAAATGAATAAATTTCAGCTTATTGTATAACTTTCGATGGAAAGAATGTAAATTTATTCAGCGTGTGATTATTAAGAAGATTGAGTTATGTTTTTGTAATTTAATAGTGAGGTACCTTTTTAGCGATTTTGTTATAAAGGTAGTTGAAATATCCGTATCTATTATAAAATATATATATATACAGTGGAACATATAACCTCCTTTTTTTTAACTCGGTTAAAAAATCAATTCAATGGTTTTTAATAAAATTTTACTTAACTGTTGCTATTAGAGTTATATTGATTATATTGATATGTCAAATATTTTTAGAGGTCAATTTTCTCTATGTCATTATCATCATCGGTTAACATTGCTGTGCCCATTTAAATTTAATACCCACAAATATTATATGCATAATGATTTACTTCAATCAAGAATCGAATCGGCAATCTCCCGTGTCCAATTACACACAAAGGACGATATTTAAAAAGAAAATTTATTTAAACATCACAGTGCAGTCAATAACTTAATTAAAACTGTAGAAAGTTTTAAATCGCTGGAATTATTCGTTTCTTTTACCCCTTTTCAGAATAGTCCCTTTTTAATACAAATTGAGTGTTAAATTGCTCTGGTACGTGACGTTTTGATAGCAGCTATTTGGTATTCCATGTAATTACCAATTTCGAAGGCTTTTTTTAAAGAGGGGAAGCGATCAGGCGTGCAAAGTAAACGCGACTCGAAGGAAGCTGTGATAAAAATTGGTTGAATTTGGGTAAATACTGCGTGTTGGAGAGTAAAATTGTTTTTGAAGTTCTTAATTATCAAATGTTTTTAACTATATCGTTATTAAAAAGTTGAAAAATAATGTGACTTTGAAAATAACATAAGTATAGCAGTGAAGAAATTTAAAGAAAAGCAATAAAAGGCTTTTAATAAACCGATAAAAGAGCATAAGATTCCCTTAGAAATTAATGACATGTAAGATAGATTAGTTGGCTTTATAGTATAACGATAATGCAATTTTTGAAATTCTTTAAATACATTTGATTGTAGAGTCCTTACGAACGATAGGAATTCGACGCTAACTGTGGAACTTATGTCAATTGTTATGATTATTGAAATCCATCCATTGATCTAATAAAGAATAGCAAGAAAAATTAAATTCATTATTAAAAAAAAACAAAAAACTGACTTCAAAACTATACCTATATATCCAACCTTAAATTAAAATTTTAAAAATTATTAACTACACGAGTATTAAATGAAAATCAACCAAATTATCGATATATCTATTATTTTTAAAGTCAGTAAATTTTTGAGAACCTCCTTTTTGAATTCGGTTGAAAATCAAATGAAAATCTATTTAGTCCATCCCTTTACAAGTTAATATACTTAATAAGAAAGCCTGTAGCCAAGGCGGTGCGAAGTTACATGTCTTGACAGTCCGGCTGGCAAACTCCGATTTACTGGACAATGACTAACTTAACTTATCATGTAGCTTGATATGTGCTTATAAAGTTTTCCAAGTTACTTGTACTATAATGTTATATGGACTAGCTTTTGTATTATATTGTAGCTTCTTCTGGTCGAGTAAAAGCGTTTACAGACGTGAAGTAACTCATTTTGGATGCAAAATATCTTAGTAATGTAGTAGTTTACATATATTTATATGAATTTATATCTATAATGTAAGAAAAAACTTTTGCTAAACTTTTTTAAGGAGGAAATATATGAATAGTTCAAAAAAACATAGAAAATGAAACTCTTATCTTTGCCCATTTGTAAGAGATTGTCGGGGAACATATTAAATGTATAATTTATAAACAACTTGCTAGTTGTTAGCAAGTAGATATCTACTGCCTATTAAAACAAACAAACATACTCGTACCTCAGCATTTTTAATGGTAGTACTATTATTATTTCAATTCTTAATATCATCATTTTTTTTAATTTATTTATTATAGAAGTTAATTAAAAAAATAGACAATTTAAAATACCATATTATAATATAATAAACTAATAAATTTCATAATTTCCTAAGTAAAGTCAGGTTTGAAGCGTATGTTATAAAATTCATCTACCACCATGCTCGGACATACAAAGGAGTGAGGAAGTTAGGCGTAATCTTATGTGGACGGTCCAGTCTACAAACTTTGACAAACAATAATAGACTTCAAAACTTCCCCTGTACCAGTTCTATTGAATATTGGCGTATCATATTATATTAGGACAAGGCTCGTCCGCTTATCGGATGAATACAATTAGTAATTAAGTTAGAATTGAATAGCACAAGAATACATATGTATATATTCTGCATATATATGTATGTATGTATGTATGTATGTATGTATGTATGTATATATGTATGTATATATGTAAGTATGTATATATGTATGTAAGTTTGTGTGTATGACTATTTACCTGTGTATACATTATTTTTATATATACAAATATGCTCTATAAAACTCTGTATTGCACCCCTCCCCTATATCTCTTTTACTCTTTCTCTCTACCCAAAGGTTGCCTGTAAGAGATCGCTCTCTTAGCGATAAGGCCGCCTATTGTGCTATTTCTACTTAAATTAATTAATATTTTTTCATGTAAGTTTGGTGTGCAATAAAGAATATTTGATTTGATTTGATTTGAATATCAGAGGTGCGAGACAAGGATCTGAAGCCGCATCACTCGGTTATCCAAGCGAGCGCGTTACCACTGGGCTACCACTGTCTTGGCTTTTGTTTGTCCTATGATAAATAAATCAATGGGTTTATTCACCATACAATGTTTTACTCATACATAAATAAATAAATAATAAATATGTTGGGAAAGTAATATCAACAGCGCTATCTAGTTCCGAGGTAACCTACGAGGCTTGTGTTACGGATACTAGATGGTTGATATACAACAGATATAAATTTTAAATATGTATGTATTTATATTATAAATATTATAAATATTTAATATTATAAATATAAACACCCATGCCATACTCCAGTACAAACATTCGTGCTCAACCAATGAATATCCCTAGCGGGACCCGAACCTGCGACCGCTGACTCACTACCAACTGAGCCAAACGTATCGTCAAAATGTGAATAATATTAAATAGTAACACAATCACTTACGTAAAACTAAAATAAATTTTGATAATGTTATATATATTATATAGCATATGCTTAGTCACTACTCACGGTGATTTCCCGAAAGGCTCCAACGAAATAGTGTGTAAAGTACTGCTTCTTCAATCGCAAATTGATAACTAACCAAAGTGGACCGTGTGTTCTAAACAGTATTTATTAAGTGGACAGTTAAAAGTGTTAGTTAAAAAATGGACCGCTCGAAGAAAATAGAATCTTTAAAATCATTTTCATTAACAAGTAAGTTATTAGTTTATTACAGACTAGCGAACCCCGCTTCACTGGGCGTAAGTTGAAATAAATTAAACGGTTTTTATATACTTTAATAAAATAAAAGTTAAAGCTATAGTTTTTGGGACCAAATGGTAGGTGAATTAATCCTGCGCCTGGTCTTTCTCCGTTATGTGAATTTGCTAAATCACTTTATTATAAAGAAGAAAGAAATAATTCTCTCTCATTACTTTCTTTCTTTATTTATAAAGGTACCTATAGTATGCGTATGTTGTATGCACATATGTCAAAATATAATCTATATATACTTCTATACTAATATTATCTATAGGTACTATATACTATATAATACTATTATACTATATACTATATTACTATATATACTATATACTATATTACTATAACTATATATACTATATTACTATAACTATATATAATATTATGAAGAAGTAAAGTTTGTTTATTTGTTAAATTGTAAGGGGTAATCTCGGGATCTACTGAACCGATTTTTAAAATTCTTTCACCAATAGAAAGCCACATTATTGCTGAGTGTCATAGGTTATATAAAAAACCGAAAAATAAAAAGGCTTAGTAGTCCGTTTTGCAAAGTGAATCGGAGAAAAAACGGTCGAATGAAAGCTTTTCTTACGAACGCTGCCTTAACTATAAAAGCTATATTTTTGAGTTCTAGAGAAAAGATGTGGAGCTTAAAAATACCTACAAAAAAGTCAACGACAGCATATGTCTAACTTTTATATTTAAGTGACAAAAAGTAGTTTTTTAATATTAGTATAGATAATTTAATTTTTAATTTTTAATATTAATAAAATAATTTTAATTATTTAAACACTCTGTACTAAAAAAGGATTATTAACATTATGCCCAACGAAGTGGACACGGGTCAGCTAGTCAAAACTAAATTCAGTTGAATGTTCATCACTATGATTACTTACCTTACATATATCTTATATCTATATTACTAATTATTTGTAACAAAATATGGTGTATATGAAGAAAGATATTATTCTTCTTTTAATTAAAATTGTTGAGTGGACTGACAGTGGTAACCCAGCAGTAACGCGGTCGCTTGGATAACCGAGTGATGCGGGTTCTAATCCGGGTCTCGAACCTCTGATATTTTCATGTGCGAATCATTTCTATCATAGCAAGTTTTTGAAGGACATGTGAAGTCCGCGAACCTACACTAGGCCAGCGCGGTGGACTATGGCCTGATCCCTCTCGTACTGAGGGAGGCCCGTGCCCAGCAGTGGGACGTTGAAAAGGGCTGATGATGGTGATGTTGAGTGGTTTTATATTTCTTAGAGCTACTTTAAATCGCCCCAAGAACACAATATGATGTGATGCGACAACTTTACCAATAAGATTGCTTTAAAGCATTTGGAGCATCTGTATACAAAAATCCAAGGCGAGAAAAAAGACTTTTATTTAATTAAACTGTAAAATATTCGAGTAAGTCAATGTAAATTACTGAAAATTATGACATATATAATTCATTCGGTAAATATTTCAGGTCCAGTAGTAGAAGCTAGAGTGTACCAGACACCATCAAACCTGTTACCACCTCTGCCTCCGTCACCGAAATCTCCAACGTCACCTAGATTAATGGAATTGGCCGTTAAAACTAATAAAAAGAGCAGAAAAAATGAAAACAAAACTATGATAGCATAAAGGAGCGCCTTACAAAATTTTAGAGACGTATTACTTATATGTTAATAACAACATACCTAGTATATAATATGTAAATTGTATTTGAATATTGGAAATAAATGAGTAATTTTGATTTGACTTTATTTTTTTCTATATCTTTATATATAAAATGAATCCCTATTTCCCTTGGTCACGTCATCACGCGTGAACGGATGGATCAATTTCGCTGATTCTTTTTTTGTTGTGTTTGTTATTGTCAGGAAAAGGTTTTTATGAAAGAAAAAAATAAGAAAATTGCGCTGAAAATTATAAAATTTAAGAATACTTAACCACTATATAAAATTATTTTTAATCTAACCTTAGCGCTTTATACAATATAACCTTTTTTAATGCACACTTATGACGTTTGACATAGAATTGACAGAAAATTTTAAGTTTATGTATAATACACTAGCGGAACCGACGGTTTCTCTCGCGCTAGATCTAGGAACGAGCCCCAAGAGCGAGTCGCTAGTACATTATAAAATTATTCTAAGTCGAATCTGCACAGTAAATATTCTTTGGAAAATCTTATTTAAATAGGTATTATTATCGATACAGAGGTTTAACATAATGTAAACTATATGTTTTTGTTACTTTTTACTGAAAAAAATTATTACATCTCTCAGAAATCTATACTCATGGATAGAACGTACCTCGGCATGAACCCGAGCGAAGCAAGGGTGATCCGCTAGTTAAGTTCAATTTAAATAGACAAAGACAAAACAGCTAAGTTTTTTTCTCTGTTTGTCAGCCAATATTTTTTATAGTTTTTAGTACCTTTAGTATTACAAATTAAAAAAATTGAAACTAGTTTTTATAGACAGATCAATCTTTTATCTTATTTAGTTTTAAAAAATGGTTGTATCAGCGAACACTAGTAAGTTTTCAGAAAAATTGTTACGAAACACGAAAATTTAGGTCGTTCTAAAGTTATTTCCATAGTATTTATTAAAAGTTAATTAAAATCCACGTAACCCTCTTTTTTCCTTAAAAAGTGACTTTAAGGAACCTTTCTGTACGAAGTTTCAAAACGGCTTGCATTAGGAATTGACAGGTTTAGTAGCTTATAAGCGACCGGCAAACCGGCAGGGCGCGAAACCAAGAAATGTACGGCGAGCTGGTACACCTCGATGGGCTATGTGCATTGAGGGTTCCTCCAAGTGATAGCAGAGTGGACTCTGGAGCAACCCTTTGGCTATATAACGCGTAAGCGCCACATTAAGACAAGGGGTTCTCTTGGGTACAGAACTTTATTCCTGATTTATCAACCATAGACTACTATCTCCAACAATTTACTTTCCTTGCATTTTTATCATAATTATTTGTAATAGTCTAAGGCAAATATTCTTTATCTTATACATGTTTATCCCCGCGGGCTGATATGCATGCTAAGGGTTTTATTTTTTGCTCAAAATCATCGGGCATGTTAAGCAATGCCCAACTTAACTGCCTCGTGGTCAGATAATAAATAAAACAAATATGTTCGGACATTATTACACACAGCGCCATCTAGTTCCGTGGTAAGCTACGAAGCTTGTGTTACGGATACGAGATAGTTGATATTTCTACTACATATATAAGTTTAAATATATACATGTTATAAATACCGATGACTGAAGAACAAACATCCGAGTTTAAAAAATGAATGTCCCGTGACTCGAACCTGCGACCGCTGGCGCAAGAAAGTAGGGTCAGTACAAACTGCGCCAAACGTGTCGTCACTAGCAAGTTGGCTACTTAATAGGTTTGAGTTCTGAAACAGGTCAAGTGGTAACTACATTTTTCTGTCTGTTCATTTGTGCGGTACCGAAGTAATAAAATAATAACACATTTATTTTTCACAGTAAAACAAATAACATTCATGACTCTTTAAAAGTACTGCGTGCATAGTCATCGTTATAAATAAAAATATTATGTATTATTTATATAGCTATAGAAACGTTGTATAAAGATATACAATTTTCTATGTATCTACTATCCATTGTATTTATAAATAAGCATTACGCAAAAATGATAACTCTTATCAAGAGAAAACGCACATCACTAATTATCGCAACACTCCAATATTACCTACTTCATTGTTAATCGATAACTTATAAAAGATACTCGTTACACACAAGTATCTTTTATAAGTCGTCAGTCAGTCGTATAAGAAAACTGAACAGCTAAAGGTTTCGGTTAAAACAACTGTTTATACATAATGGATCGCCTAATAATGAATAATATATCAAGTAAGTTTAAGCCATTCACTACCTAGTTAAATAAATATAAATATGTTGGGACATTTTTACAACAGCGCCATCTAGTTCCGTGGTAAGCTACGAGGCTAGTATTACGGATACCAGATAGTTGATATACTACACATATAATTTTTATATAAATATTACTACCCATGACTGGAGAACAAAAATTTGTGCTCAACAAATGAATGCCCCCAGCGGGACTCGAACCCTCGACCGCTGGCGCAGAAAGTAGTGTCACTGCCAACTGAGCCAAACGTGTCATCAAATTCAATTCAAAATATTTAAAGTCAAAATATGAAGTTAATCTCTACTCACCCTCGCGTCTTAGTTATCCAACCACTATTACTACATAGTAAAAACTAAAGTCGCCACGCTGTCTGTCTATCTTTACGTATGCTTAGATCTTTAAAACTACGCAACGGATTTTGATATGTTTTTTTAATAGATAGAGTGATTCAAGAGGAAGGTTTTAGTATATAATTTACCAAGTTTGTGTTGTCTCTATTCATTATATTCATTCTACAATACTTTACAGTCATTGTTTTCAGAAGAAATCACTGAAACGGACTTTGATGGGACTTTTTGGCAGATATCTGATGTCATAAAGAGTAGCTTTGGCTTTTTTTAGAAAAAGAACTAAGCTTCCATTAAAAAATGTACTTATATTATTATAACAAAAAATATAGTTTTATTGTATTTTATAGTTAAAAGTAAAAAAATATTTTTCTTAACAGGAAATTGAATTTACGTAATATCTTTCAGGAACGTGTTCAGGGGCGGTGGTATTTCAGAAGCCAACGAATCTGTTACCAGCTGTTCCACCACCGAAGACAAAGCCGCCGCCAGCTAATGTTAAGAAAGGGAAAAATAATGAAAAATAAAATTCGTGGGCCTTACTAAACTCTACAGACGTACATTTTTATTGAAATTTTGCTAAAATTAATAATATGATATAATTAATATTCTTCAACATCATCGGAATCTATACTAATATTATAAACGCGAAAGTTTGTAAGTATGGATGTATGGATGTATGGATGTATGGATGTTTGTTACTCTTTCACGTAATAACTACTGAATGGATTTTAATGAAACTTTACAATAATGTAGCTTATACATCAGAATATCACATAGGCTACAATTTATAAAGATATTGTGTGAATTGTCCAAAATATGACGATAAGTATCAAGTAAGTAGTAAAAAATCTACCATCTGCGAGCTATTCTGGCGTGCGCTGCCAAAACCGCTAGAGTTATACATATGTAATGTATGATGGAAATGTTTATCTTAACAAGCGACTCACCCTCACTTCGCTCGGGATCGTCCCTAGATTTAGCGCGAGCGAAGCCGCGGGTTCCACTAGTCCGAAATAAATGAATTTCTTGTATAATTCGCTAGTTATTGTTTTGAAATGATAATAATATACGTATTTAGAGAAGTATTACTTATATGTTATTTTCAACATTTAATTAGTTATTTTGTTTTCAATATTATTTTTCCTTGAACGCACAAATATATGAGTAATGACTTCAGTTCAGTTTTCTGTTATGTTTGTGAAACACCTATTTCTATTGCTTTAGTAGCTATTGACGAGCTTTAGTGTTTTCAATAAAAAGAAATAGTAATTTTTTTTAATATCAATACTTTTCCAATTTTTTTATAATGGGAACACCAGTGAACGTTAGCAAGTTTTGAAAAAGTTGTATTACGAAAATTTACGTCTTATGAGAGTTATTAATGTCAAATTTTTATCAAAATCAATTAAGATATTTTTTGTCCTTAAAAAGTGACTTAAGTGTTATTTTTTTTATTATCATCATCATCATCATCATCAGCCCTTTTTAACGTCCCACTGCTGGGCACGGGCCTCCCTCAGTACGAGGGGGATCAGGCCATAGTCCACCGTGCTGGCCTAGTGCGAGTTGGCGGACTTCACATGCAGGGGCGGATCTTGAATTTGTGGGGCCCTGGGCTAATACTGCTTAGGGGCCCTAGCTAATTACTCAACCAATTGCCATTTTGTCAAAAAAACTGTTTTCTGTAGTGATGTAGGTATATATAATATATGTTATGTACAGGACAAATATTTTATTTATTTATTAAAACTTATTTATTAAAAAAAATTGACAAGTTATGAATGGTTATGTTATATTAATTATAAAGCAACCTTTCTGCATTCTTGTGCTGCAAATTCTTTTATTTGGTCATCGCAATGTAAGTCCTTTGTTAAATCGCAATTTATGGAAAGAACTGATAAATGATATAGTTGTACTGTATTTGTTATCTATATACGACATCCTGGAGAAAGAGCGGTCCGCTTCACAGCTAGTGATCGGCATCGTTAAAAAAATTTTTAAGATGGTATAGCAGTTTGGGAAAACCTCAACAAGTTTCTTTTCATAAATTAGCCAAAAAATTTCACTGCAAGAGTGTAAGACTCTGTCTTAGACTGCAGTAAGGAAGATTGACTGAATGCACTCATTCACTAAATGTTCGTCTACGTCATTTGGATAATCTATATAAATAAAATGATAGAGGTCTGCAGTTGTGCGCGCATCACGGAAAAACTACTGGATAGATTTCAATGAAACTTTCTAAGTTTTATTTCTTAGACACTTGGCTCTTATCAAAAAAAAATGGATGCAATATCTTTATTTAACAAAAAGTTATAAAAATTTTCATAATGCCATCATAATTACTTTTTAAAGCTCTGACAGCATCATAGTGACAAGACCATCTGGTCTGGCTTAAACTTTTTACCGTAAATTTTAATTTTGTTTGTAACTACTTCATATTATTTTAACAAATATTATAAAATAATATAATAATTGTAAATATAGTAGCTAAAAACAAGTTAATAATATTGCCATATTTATAATATAATTAAAAAAATTAATTTTTTAAATGTTTAGAATTAAAATGTATAATTTTCTAATGTACTTTGATGCCATTTTGAATTTTTGTAAATTGTGGGTAGGCACTGTCTGTAACAAGTATTATAACCCGCTGAGACGTAAAAAATTTACGGTAAAATACCTTAGTCTCTCACGTGACCATGATTGCTGTAAAGCATTCGAAACGTCGGGATCCAAAAATCCAAATAAATCCGCGACAAAATCCGAAAAGGTAATTTAATTTATAAAGTCATGTTTTATAATTCTTTTTATTTACCTACTGCCTACTAAAAGCAGGAAGTCTTCTTATGCAGAATACTTTCAATTTTAGTAAATTAAAAGAAAGCTCCGGTCCTTATAACTATTAAGTTATCTATCACTTAGTAAACTAAACACATTTCTAACAATAACAAAGTCAATTCGTTAATATAGTCGACGTATAAGTGCGAAAAAATTACAAAATTGCGTCGGGCGATAAGCGGAGGGAAGTCCCCAGTAATAGACAATACACGGAATACACCGACCAAAAACAAGCGACGGGGAATTCCCCGTTCCATTATATAGATGTGCACACGGGTTGATTGATCGCGGTATTGCCAACCTTATGATCGGATTTTTTTTAATTCTAGATAATTTTTATTATTGACAATATGGCCTATTGTTTTCAGTTCGGCTGGGGGCCCTCTGTATCCACGGGGCCCTGGGCTGCAGCCCAAACAGCCTTTAAGTAGATCCGCCCCTGTTCACATGCCTTTCGAAAACTTGTTAGGTTTTCTCAGACATGCAGGTTTCCTCACGATGTTTTCCTTCACCGTAAGACAAGTTTTTTTATTAATTGTTGTTAATTTTCGTTCGTGTTAATTTTTTTTTGTTAATTGTTGTTAATTTTCGTTGCCGTTCTCCCTGCCCTCTGCAGCCTTGTATCAGAGCGGTCTTTAGAGCAGCCCCATTCGGAGTTTGGCGAGTCGCCGGGGCGCCGTGGTAGTATGCGAAAGCGATCCATTTTAGGCAAATACCCCCACCCCCTCCCCTTTAAGGGCTCATTTGAGTCATTAGGTTTTAGAGAGTAGTATCGGCCCAACTCGAGCGAAGCTAGGGTGAGTCTAGTAATTCTGATGATACGGGAGTGAAACACAGCCAACTTCCCAACTTCGGGCTGTCAATGAGACTTACTAAACAAAAAGACTCAATAACTAAACTTGGCCCGTTTGTGTTGAGTTCCAGACTCAAACCCAGGATCTCTCAATGTGTGGTACCACCGAGGCAGTAAATATAATATTGTATACCACTACTATCATCATCATCAGCCCTTTTTAACGTTACGTAGTAATTACGTTAGTAAGGTTATATATTATTTATATAACGTCATTTTATATACATAATATATTACATTACTACACGATACTCGTAATACAATATTCTTTAACTTATTGTTTTACTTGTATTTGCAATATTGTTTTACTTATAATACAATATTGTTACCAAATATTTTTTTGAAAAGAGCAACTGTTGATTTTCTCGCTATGGTTCTTCTCAGCAGAACAGCTTTCCGAGCCGGTGGTAGTTTACTCACAGACTTGCAGACTGACTTTTAATTTTGATAATGTAAAAATGACGATTCAAAAGAGCTTGTAAAAGTCTATTTGAATAAAGAATAATATTTTGATTTGATTTGATTCGTACATAGTATGTAGGTATACAAAAAATTGTCTTGGTTATTATACATTAGTATTTAGCAAAAATGATAACACCCTTATCAAGGTCATTTCCCGAAACGGACAGCACTGATAAAATATTATAACGCAGCGTAATATTACTTTATTTTAAATTGACAACTTATAAACGATACTTGTGTGTGCTTCATTATAAAAGTGAACTTTAAAGTTAAAAGTGTTGGTCAAAATAACTGTTTCTACATAATGGATCGCCTATTTAACTTTAATATACCAAGTAAGTTTTAACTATTTACCATCTGATTAAACTCAAATCTATATCTAACATAAATTAAATTGAAGTGTCTGATTTTCACTTCAAATTAACAGCTTTCTACTAAAAGTATATACGCTCCCAGTATCAAAAAACCAATTTTAATTGTTTTGTTTGTCTGTCTGTTTCTTCCGGCTAATCTTCGAAACGGCTGGACCGATTTTGATGGGACTTTCACTTGCAGATAACTAATATTATAAGGCGTGACTTAGGCTACTTTTTAACAGACTTCAAAAAAGGAGGATGTTATCCCTACTAATATTATAAATGTGAATGTAAGTTTGTTTGTTACGCTTTCACGCAAAACCACTCAACCGATCATCATGAAACTTTGTAAACATGTTCTTTGAGGTATTAGAAGTAACATAGGATACTTTTTATTGAAAAAAAATATTTTTTAAGAAAAATAAAAAAATTGTTTGTATTAACAATGGGTTCTGAAATAGCTAGAGTAATTTTGAAGAAACTTTCAGGCATCCTACAAATCAACCCAATGAGGTTGATTAGCAATTAAAGAAAGAACGCAGGCGAAGCCGCGGGTAAAGCTAGTATTTTATAAATATTGTTTCTTTTAACGGTGACGCTAAACTAAGAAACGAATCCAAGCGTTAATGGTTACTGATTCTCATGCAATATATGTGTATTTTTATCCTTTGAAGTTTGATGACACGTTTGATTCAGTGCAGTAGTCACAGAAAGTGCATTGCAACTTTATAATTTTCGTTAATATTTAATAAACATGTTTTTACTTATTAAATATTTTGTTTGAATGTTTGTTCCCGCTAATCACTGAAATCGCTTGACAGATTTTGAAGGGATTTTTGTTGGCAAATATCTGATGTTATAAGGATCAACTTTGGCATTTACTTCAGAAAAATAATTTCCGAAGTTCCGTATTAGAAAAATATTTAAGGTTCCGTTCCATAAAATTATAATATACCTACTTAAGGAGATATAATAACATTGAAGTCTAGTTTTATTGTATTCTCTTTAAATTTTTAACTACTTGTACCATCATTGTTCTTACTATAAGAAATTGAATTTACTAAATATCTTTCAGAAGCGAGTGTGGGGGCGGTAGTGTATCAGCCGCCAACAAACCTGTTACCAGATTTACCCCCACCGAAGTCAACACCGCCGCCAGCTAGTACTACTGGAGTAGTAGTATCTAGTACTACAGCTGCAGTCGTAGCTAGTGTGAATGTGAAAAGTAATACAAAATAAAATCTTGCGCCTTACAAAACTTAAGAGACGTAAAGTTTATTGAATTTTTGCTAAAATAAATATTATATGAGTCTGTATCATCGGAAAAAAAATCTTGTATCGGTATTATTATTTTGATGTGATTACATTAGATTTATCAAAAATCTTTATAAAAAACTAGCCTTTCCCGCGGCTTCCCTCGCGTTTTAAAGGCAGAAAATCAAAAGAAATATTTTTCTACCGTTTTCGTTGATGCTCCGCTTACACTAAAAATTGTATTCGCCTTATGAAAACATTGTGAAAACAATTTTTTCTACTTTCTAATACACACATGAAGAGTAGATATTCGTTAAGAATAATATAATTATAAAGAATAAAATTTAATTTGCAATTGTTCTACCATGAAGAGCTAAATTATGAATAATTTTGTAATTATAATTTAATATAGCGTAATTATACTATAAACCTGTATTTTATTATTTGCAGTTTCCTAACATTATATTTCCCAACTTGAATTGGTAAGACCCAAGCAAGACTAGGATTCCCATTTTCTTTAGAACAATGACACTGAATGGAAAATCCGTTAATTTAACTATTACCTTATTATTGTTATTTTTTAATCTATGTAAATATATAAAAGCATGAATAAAAATATATAACTATAAATATATTATATATAGGTTTCAAAGTGGTAGTGCCTTGCTTGTTACCTTCGAATGGGCCCGGCACGCCCCGTATAGTACCACTCTCTCACAGAAGAAGGGCGCGAAGTGGCAGCTATACTGTCGCGTTTCGACAGGTGAGTGAGTCTGGGAGGCCCACTCTCCTTCCCTACTCCCTCTCCCTCCCTCCCTCCGTCTCCCTCCCTCTCCCTCCCTCCCTCCGTCTCCCTCCCTCTCCCTCCCTCCCTCTTCCCTCCCCTTCCCTCCCAACCCTTCCCTCCCTCTCTTTCCTGAAAGGCCGGCTCCGCATCTGGCTTGCAGATGTCCATAGGCGGAGGTGATCACTTCCCATCTGGTGAGCCTCCTGCCCGTTTGCCCCCTTTTTATCATAAAAAAAATATATAGGTACATACAGTACATCCTGGCGATTTAATTCGTTTTGAAAACCTCAAACAAAAATTATATTTCAAAGTACTTATATTTAAGTGCAATAAAAAAAGTATATTATGCTATATACAGCAATCATGATAATGGCCAAAATATCCAAACAAATGATATTTAAAATTTATATATTATAGCAACCGAAAAGCAGCTAAAGTCAAAATAATACTTTGCAGTTAATTGTTTTTTCAAAAACAATTAGGTTCGATTACATAATAATGTCACAAACAAGTGTTTAACCGGGCAGTGTTAATATTAACCTATCGTTATGTATAATAACCAATAGTGTCGGACGTACTGATAAATAATATATTTTAATAATATAATCTAAGCCATGGAAGAATGTTGTTAAATCCGTAATAAAATAAATTTGGGATTTCCTTCGTCCAATCACACCGGATAGATGATTGTCCGTCAATCACACCGGAATAGTTGAACGGATAAGGATGGAATATGGGACAGAGATTATAGTTTTGATTTTGGTGTAGATTTGTTACATTAATGTTACAAATGTGATGCGGTTTCGAATACGGGTCTCGCATCTCTGACATTTTCATGTGCGAATCACCACTTGTCTTACGGTGAAGGAAAACATCGTGAACAATCGTGGAAACCTGCATGTCTGAGATAACCTAGCAAGTTTTCGAAAAACATGTGAAGTTCGCCAACTCGCACTAGGCCAGCGCGGTGGACTATGGCCTGATCCTCCTCGTGTTGAAGGAAGGCCTGTACCCAGCAGTGGGACGTAAAGAAGTGATGAATACAATGTTATAAAATACAACGTAAAGTATAAGTAGCAAAAATTTCTAACCTTGAAATAAAAATTATCCGTTCACCATTTTGTGGTTATTTTAAAGTAGGTATGGTAAATGATTATAGCTTAAGTAAGAACTTATTAAACTAAGAGAATAATATACTTAAAACTAATATACTTTTTTAGCTATAGTCACTTAAATTATATACTATAATTACTCATATTATAAAGCTGTAGAGTTTTGTTTGTTTGTTAGTTCGGTTGAACGCGCTACTCTCAGTAACTACAAGTCGGAATTGAAAAATTATTTTTGTGTTGGATAGTCCGTTTATCGAGGAAGGCTATAGGCTATTACATCACGCTACGACCAATACAAGCGGAGCATTAATGAAAAATGTTGCAAAAACGGGAGAAAAATATGTCTTATGAGTTTAAGCCAGTAGAACGCAAGCGGAGCCATGGGAAAGGCTAGTAATATATACATATAATAAAAATCTAAGTCGAATCTGTATAATCATTATTATACATATACATCTATAGTAGAATTTCTGTTTTTCAGTCTGAACGCATCACAAAAAAAACTAGACATTTGATAAAAGCGATGACGATAGCTGGTTATTATAACGTATATAGAAATAGAATTTTTATTTACGACGAACACTGTATAAACAAATAAAACTATTTTAATATATGCCATAGTATAAAGATAAATTGGATGTGTGGATGTTCCTTATTAATGCGAAAACGGCTTTACCGATTTGGATGGAACTTTTTGTAGAAGTAGAACGTTTTGTAGAACTTAGAAACATTGAGTTTTATAAAATTTTTAGTCATAAAATTTTCCAATAACTTGCCTAAAAAGCCTAGTAACGTATACGAGCAAAGCGTGGGTAAACCATAAGTTAGATAATATTTCTAACTCGCATTACGATTTCTATAGAACTTCACTTCTTCACAATCAAATACATATTTATGTATATGTAATATATACCTATGTTAGGACATTATTACACACAGCGCTATCTAGTTCTGTATTAAGCTACGAGGCTTGTGTTACGGATACCAGATAGTTGATATATTACATATATAACTTTAAATAAATACATAATATAAATATAAACACCCATGACTGGAACAAATATATGCCCCCAGCGGGACTCGAACCTGCGACCGCTGGCGCAGCATTTAGGGCCACTACAAACTGAGCCAAAAGTGACAGTAAATTTTATCAAACGTGCAAAAAAGACGTCGATGACCCCAATCCTTAGGACGGATATACTCAAGAGATTTTTTGCTCTTAACACATTTCGAATATCAACTTTATCCCACCACAATACGGTTCATAATGTTTTCATTGAACCAATCAAAGTTATTTATACTGTCAATGTATGCCAAATGGTCAGTTGTGAACCGTTCGTAACTGAGTGAGGTTGATTTCATTATTATTATAAGTTATTATTTTATTCATACAATTTTCATATATTTGAGTGAAAGTGCCTCACATTTTGTTTGGATTTGATTCTTTCTAACACGTAAGTAATTTTAACTAGCATAATAACCTGGTTTTGCTCGTATTTTAGTTTAAACATGTATGAAAAAGTACGTACTTTCTCTTTCTGGTGCCAATTATCAAAAGAATTTTAAATTATCAAGTTAATTACTTAGTTTAAATGTCTTCGCCACGTCACTTAGAACTCTACATAAGGAGCTTTTTTTAGTTTCTTTTAAAATATTTATGTTTTGACTAATTTCTTTAACATTTGGTTACTTATCTTGGATCGATAGCATTTTGAGTGCTTTTAATGTTATCTTATCACAATAATTGCATCGTCTTTTTGGTCGTTGCGCACGAGTTTGAGAGGTTTTCTCTTAATTATATTATGTATCTAGTTTTTTTACATCTTGTCTTAAATAAAATATTCTTATATATGTATACATTTAGCTTATGTATCTACGAAACTGTTTTAACGATTTGTATTAGGTTTACTTCTTAAGTTATAGTAGCTATTTCTTTTACCAAAAAAATCCGAAGATCTGACGCTCAAGAACAATTTTATTAAAATCTATAAATATAATATAGAATATAATATATAGAAATTATATATATAATTACATATATCATACATATATTATTGAAATTTTAACGGAGTTAAACAAAAGAGAATATTTGTATCTCAACTATCTGGGAATGTATCACATGACTACGCTGGAACTGGTAATATTTTGATGAAATATGGTACGATGATAGCTGTGCGTCAAGTCTGCTATTGCAATGGTGTCACAGTTGTCCATCAATGACATTGTAATTGCTACTTTTTGCAATTTTGGTAGTCTACTAATTCAATGGTTTTCCGATGGTGTTTCACTGACACTCCAGTGACACATTTGCAAATAATTGGTAGTCCCGTACATAATGACAAGTCAATGTCAATTCGACAGTTACAGATGAAACTTATTTATTTTTGACGTTTTATTTTTTAGATTGCACTTAAAATTTATCTCTTTGGCTTTATATGATCATTTTACATAATGCATAGTTTTTAAAACATAAATAAATATATAATTATTGCAATACCGATTCCTTTTCAAATGACAAATGACAAGACCATTGATCGACCATTGTAAATTTAGTAGACTACGAAATTTTGGACCAAAGGTAATTGAATTAAAATTGCATTGTTCCATATTGACAATTCATGTAAAATAGCAGACTTGAGGCCCAGGTTATTCGGTTCAACATATATGATACTTCTTAGTGTAGGTAAAAATATCATATCTGAAAAATCTAAGCCACTACCATAGTAAGTAACTACTCGTTTTTAATGTATCTAGAAAGTAGAGACAAACTCGAGTGAAGCGAGGGTAAGTCGTTAGTATACTATGAAGTTAATAATGATTTTTAATGTTTAATAATTAAATTTTTAAAAGAAAATGGGTCTTGTCCACGTGATGCTATAATAATTTTTCTTATCAAAGTATCTCTTATATTATCATTTGTAGTCTTTTTAGACACTTTTCTTAAGATTAAGCGAATGATGTGAACGAGTTGTACGATTAATTTAAATTTGAAAGTATTTGGGTATGTGCGTTTGCTTTTTACTTCTTCATATGGAAACGATTGGACAAATTTGAGTAAATAGATAGAGAATGATAGAGGACTCCTAAGCACCTAGACACAACGAGGCACAAAAATTCCTCTTCCTTGAAGGGTTCCTTGAACCTATAAAATAAAAAAATCGCAAGAAGTCAAGCAAAGCCAGAGCAAAAAACTGGTATTAAAAATACCAGAAGTATTAAACTTGTTTGAATCCGGTATAATATACATGTTAGTGCAGTTTTTGCACAAAGCATTTCTACCTTAGGCGACATTGTTAACCACTTTTTCTGTTCATACAAGCCTATTTTTAGTGACTTTGCTTGCGTTTTTCTTATATTCCTACTTAAATACGATATAGAACCTTATAGTATATATAAAACTAGCGGAACCCGCAGCTTCGCTCGCGCTAAATCTAGGGATGAACCCGAGCGAAGTGAGGGTGAGTCGCTTGTTTAAGATAAACATTTCATATGTGTATCTCTATAGGTTTTAGCAGCACACGCTTGCAGATTTTTTACTACTTACTTGGCACTTATCGTCATATTTTGGACAATTCACACAATATCTTTATAAATTATAGCCTATATGTTACTCTAATATATAAGCTATATTATTGTAAGGTTTTATTAAATTCCATTCAATAGTTTTTACGTGGAAGAGTAACAAACATCCATCCATCCATACTTACAAACTTTCGCGTTTATAATGTTAGTAGGATTCACCGATATTTAAAAAGCAAAGTTTCTATTCCAAAGAACTAATTAAGTATATATACATATAATGAAATGCGTTTGATCGTTTGTTAACAACGATGCATTACAGTTCAGTATAACTTATCAACATAATTAAATAATTTTGTGCCTTATATCTTTGTAGTAAAGTTCAAATTCATCAACGTTATTATAGACTAATGTTATCAATATCGACCACAGTTCACGAGCACTGATTAGATGGTAAATGGCAATATCTTTATGTTATAGTTTAAAACATTTCAACTATTATTATTAATATATAATGGATACTATTAATTTTGTATGTATTATATAAAAAATACTGTACACACTAAACAGGAAGCGCCATCTTTAAAATTTGGTTTCTAACAATGGCTGTTTATTATTCCAGGTCATGGTCTATCTGTCTAATAAATTTTATTCAAAACTTATAAATATGTTAGGACATTCTTACAACAGCGCCATCCAACTCCGTGGTAAGCTACGATGCTTGTGTTACGGACACCAGATAGTTGATGAACTACATATAACTTTCAAATACGTACATATTATAAACATAAACACCCGTGAGTGTAAAACAAACATTTGTGCTTAACAAATGAATGCCCCCAGCGGGACTCGAACCCGCGACCGCTGGCACAGAAAGCAGGGTCACTTTCAACTGAGCCAAACGAGTAGTCAAAATTAATAAGACTCTACTATTGAAAAAAACATTGAACCTGGTTCTTTTAAAGTCGGTTTAAGATTGATAGCAAGATCAATACCTTCATTTATGTGTATTTCGTAATTGACAATTATGTTTAAAAAATGACAGTAATTTATAATATGTATGTATTTAAAACTTAGATATATGTAGTATATCAACTTTCTGGTATCCGTAACACAAGCCTCGTAGATTACCACGGAACTAGATGGTGCTGTGTGTAAAAATGTCCCAACATTTATTATTATTATTAGTAAGTTCAAAATGGAAAAGCGTATTTCTGCTCCTTTAAGCAACTTACCGCTCTATCAACGAAATCGTTAATAGAAAAACAAAAGTACTTAGTAAATTATACTAATTACCACTTAGATAATTATGTCATTTACATGCATTTCTTAGTTTTCTACTTGCGATAACGAATTTGAATGTGACTGATGGCTATAATGACTCTATTAAGCATATTAAAATTATATAAAAAGCCATTAAATCTATTTACTTCGTTAAGGAATCGAACCCATTATAATTCAAATATTAATATAAAAATAATGGCGAATAAAACCCATACAATATTGCCCTAAGTTTTAAAAGAGAGTTAGATCTATACATATGCGGAAAATTATGCTTCATATGCGGAAATAAACGCTTAAAGCATTATCAATTATTGTTTAGTCATTACAATATGTATTCATATGTACATACGTTACATTCTATATAAGGAATACATCTATTGAATAATAGAAATTATTTATTAGGAACCACTTTTTTATATATCTATACTAATATTATAAAGCTGAAGAGTTTGTTTGTTTGGTTGGTTGAACGTGCTAATCTCAGAAACTACTGGTCCAAGTTGAAAAATTCTTTTTGTGTTGGATAGTCCGTTTATCGAGGAAGGCTATAGGCTATACTACATCACGCTACGACCAATAGGAGCGGAGCATCAATGAAAAATGTTGCAAAAATGGCAGGTATTTGGTTTCCAGCCTTTAGAACGCGTGCGAAGCCGCGGGAAAGGCTAGTATATAATAAAATTCTAACGATACTGGTAGCCCAGCGGTGACGCTTGGATAACCGAGTGATGTGGGTTCAAATCCTGGGCTCGCACCTCTAATATTTTCATACGGTGAAAGAAAACATCGTGAGGAAACCTGCATGTCTGAGAGAACATAGCAAGTTTTCGAAAGACATGTCATGTTCGCCTACCCATATATGGCCAGTATGGTGGACTATGGTCTGATCCCCCATGTTGTAGGGTTGCCCACCCCCAGCAGAGGGATGGGAAAATGGAAAAAGGGCTGAACACAACAATAAATTTCTTGAAATTATAGTCATTAGTCAACACGTCATATTTCCAATACTGTATTTTGAACAGTATTTATATTGAATTGCCTCTTTGTTAAACAATAACATGAACCAATCTCTAAACCTGTCACTCAAATAGAAAAAAAATATTTTTTAAATTGTGACTTATTTATCTTGTACAATTTTGTTTTCTTAACAAAATTGCTTAGTAAAGCCATCTCAGCAAACGTGATCTTGTGGAAATACATGGAACAATTCGCTACGTATCGTATTCTAAATACACGTAATTGTTATGTCAAAACGTGACAAAATCACTAAAATTAATAATTCGAGTAATGCTTTTACAAATTAAATTGCAATACATGTTAAATAAAAAATGCGCACGCGCAACATAAGACTTCTCTACTTATGTTATATGATTCGATGGTAGATAGTTAGGAAGTTGGCGGTGTATCATCCTTCTCAAAGAGCATAAAATGTCGTGCCGGTCCTGTACTACTGTACTGCCCTACTTACTTACTTACTAAGATAAAGATTAAGAGAAGAAAGTTAATTACTAACACGAATCTATTATCCAATTCAGGTAATGATTTTCTAGGAAGGATCTCTTTTTTATACAAAAAAATAAGTTTATTAAAATTTACTTTACTCACTTCAATTTAATCCACAGGTACGTTTTAATAGTAATTCCCATACAAAATAAACAGTTTATTTTTTTTATATAAACCACCCCTGACACTTCGCCAAATAAAAAAAGATTTATTCAATTCAAGTTATTCATTCAAACAGCAATCGATTTTTATATATATATTATATAGATTTTTGGTTCTACTTAAGATTATCACATGTTCCATTAAAATTTTCTTGTATTTATGAGTAGTATAAGTATTTGACAAATAAAATCAGACTGGGTTTCGAAGTTTTCATGGCAGATTTTGTCTAAAATAATATCTAAAAAATCGCAACATAATGGTTACAAATAATTTTTTTTAAAACGTTCATAATTTATATTTAATAAACTTTATGTACGCAGACCATAATATATATGTATGTATTTATAAATACTTCTATATATGGGTAAACTATTTCCTTGTTAATAATAATAGTAAATATTAAGTGTGAGTGAGAGAGTAAGTTAGTGAGTAATTATGTGAGTGAGTGTTATAAACTAAAGTCCAAATCAATCAAGAGAGCTTATATTGAAAAAAAGATATTTGACAAAGTATATAGAAAGTGGAAATTTTGAATACTAATTATAGCTATGCAATTTAGTAATTTAGTAATTTTTGAAATCACTCTTCTTGGACTGTAGAATGCCTTCTAGTGTAGTTTGTATAACGAATGTTTGGACTAGACCTAGTTTGGGCTAACTTTAGTGTCATCAATAAAACAAATATAACTTCTATTCATGGGTATTATACATTTTCCTCTTTCAATAATCATGATGGTCAAAATTAAATCGCTGGACAAACATTTAGTACCTAATATTAAATCGTTCTACTGCAAACGTTTCAACTCGGTTGCAGGACTGAGGTCAGATTGTCAGTCACTCAACGAAGGAAGTCTTCTATAAATGAACAATACAAATATTCGTATAGCCTACTTTCGCATTGCGAGGTAATCGAACTCGCGACCTTTGATGGATTTAGAGGTCGCTGCTTAAGTCATAGAAAATCTTTTATATACTGGCCACTATTTGCCTCTTTATCCGGGTTCATATCTAGGTGTAGTAAAGATATCAATTTATTTAAATTTTATATCTAATAAATTATATTGGCATAGTACCTAACTTTAATGTTAATTTATTAGTTTTTCGCAAAAAACAACGATTTACAAAAGAAAAATTATCATCAACTATATATACATTATTGTTCATTATTGTCGTTGTCGTCAAACGGTTTTTTTTGGTTAAACGCATTAATCTCATGAACGTCCGAATTGAACTTTTTTGTGTTTAATAGTCCATCCATCGAGTAAGAATAATTATCGGAGTAGCTTAACCTATCTTTGTACTTATGAAAGTATTTTCAGAATCCCTTCAGCTTCAGTTTCAGAGATTACATGCCCCATACATACCATAAAAACATATAAACTTTGCCTCTTTATAATAGGTTTTGGTGTAAATAAAAGTTGAAAACACATGACTAACCATCGTTTCGTGATACTTTCTACTAATGAATAATAAAAACGAAATTTTTGAAGTAATTTTTTTAATTAAATCACTTTGAACACCTCAAGACTATTACGTACCTATTACTTTGTATGAATCACAACTTGCTGAGTCAGTCAAAGAAATGTGGGACAAATCTATACTGTACACATAGTACTTAATAATAAAATTCTAAGTCAAATCTACGTTAAATATTTTTTGGAAAATATTATTGAAATACTGTTATTTATAATATTATAAAGCTGAAGAGTTTGTTTGTTAGTTTGGTTGAACGCGCTAATCTCAGGAACTATTGGTCGGAATTGAAAAATTCTTTATGTGTTGGATAGTCCGTTTATCGAGGAAGACTATAGTCTATAATACATCACGCTACGACCAATGAGAGCGGAGCATCAATGGAAAATGTTGCAAAAACTTGAAAAAAATATTTCGAACGAAGCCGAACGCGAGCAGAGTCGCGGGAAAGGCTAGTTATTAATAAAGAAGCTGGAGGTATGATGATGGTTGGTTATCAGAGTCAACATATTATATATGATACTTCTTACTGCGGGAAAATATTTCATTTCTGGGAAATTTATACTAACTGTTAAAACATATCTAGGGACTAGAATGAGTCTAGCAAAAAACATAGGCGCAGTCAAAATCCATAGTTAAATAAATAAATATACTAAATAAGTTACAGCAAGTTGTTGCTGGATAAGACATGTCTAAAACCGTTAGAAAGCATTATAGGACAACGGTACAATATGAATGTCCAAATACTTAAATATTGAAGGCCTTAGGATTATTCGAACAACAATAACTTTCTGTAGTGATCTGATAGAATTATTAAAAATTATTTAAGCCGCGGGTTCCGCTAATTAAACGTAAAACGTAATTAAACCTTCCTCGAAAATCACTCTATACATTGGTGAAAACAGTATAAAAATCGGTTTTTGAGTTTATCGCGAACCGACAGACAGACGCGGCGCAGGACTTTTATATTTGTATTATAATATTATGTAGTGATGCGATAGTAGGTATTTAAATATAGTGTCCGGATTTCTAAAAAAATTTATTGTACAATACTATGCAATAGGTCAATTACCTTCAGTCACAGCCTTAAAAGGTATTTCGCAAACTTTATCTGAATCTAAAAAGAACAGTGTTGATTATATTGTATACATTTCTTTATTTAACCGACTTTGAAAACAGGTGGTTCTGAATTGGATTTTGGTTTCTTTTTTTGAACATATTACTATTACTCAAGCATAATATTATAAGCATGTGTAGGTGTCTGCTTTTAATTTAAAATTAACAGGTTTTCACTAAATGCATATAAATGTATATACGGTACTAGCATAAAAATCAATTTTTATTTAAATGTTTGATTGTCTGTCTGTTGGTTCCGGATAATCTATAAAACGGCTGGACTGATTTCGACGGGACTTTCACTTGCAGTTAGCTAATGTTATAAGGCGTAACTTAGGTTACTTTTTAACTGACTTAAAAAAGGAGGTTATATTTTATAAATTTCATTTTAACTAGCGGAACCAGTGGCCTCGCTCGCTTGTTAAAGATAAAAATGAAATACGATTTAGTTTTTTTCGCTTAAAAATATATTTCTAAATAATATCTTTTACTATGTGTCTAAATAAATAATAGTATTCATCAATAAATTTGGTACGTGTAACGTACTAAATTTCGCCCACGACTGCCCTCGATATTGGTGTCAAAACATTCCGTCTAGCTAAGTCAGTCAAGATAACGTCTAACGGTAGTGTGTGACACAGTAGGATATTGCGTTAAAGGAGTTTATACGCAATATTCTACTGTATTAAGAATATTAGTTTTATTATTTGAATAATGATATATGTATAAATAAATAAATATGTTGGGCCATCATTACAACAGCGCCATCTAGTTCCGTGGTAAGCTACGAGGCTTATGTTACGGATAGCCGATAGTTAGATAATAGCTAGTATTATGTGATATACTACACATATATACTCTTGACAGACAGACGAACAACGATAAGAGTTCTTTTTCCTTTTGGGGAAACTCAAAAATAACTTAGGATTAGATGGGTTTCAAATTTATACTGACTGACTAAATTTAGACTTTCTTACTCCCATTTAATTGTTTAGTTCCAAGATGAATAAGTATGTGTATAAAAAAATCGCTTCTTTAAGGAATCAAACCCCGAACACTAAAACTTTTAAATAAACAATAAGCAAATTTTAACTAATAAATATGCATAAAGTGTCTATAGCCGGTTTGGACAAGTCTTGACTCATTTTATTCGGAGACCTTCATAAGGAAAACGGGTTGAGGGATAAGTTTCATAGAAACTTAATTGATATTATAAGTGACGACACGTTTAGCGCAGTTTGTAGTGACCCTACTGCACAATGACTCTTGCACCAGCGGTCGCGGGTTCACTTTTTTAGTGTGCACGAATATTTTTTCTCAAGTTATGGGTGTTTCTATTTATAACTAGTGGAACCCGCGGTTTCGCTCGCACTATCCAGGGATCTAATCTAATCTAGGGATGAACCCAAGCAAAGTGAGTCCCTTGTTTAAGATAAACATTTTCATAATAAATTACATATTATGTGTAACTCTAGGGGCTTTGGCAGCGCAAGGCAGTGGTAGATTTTTTACTACTTACTTGACACTTATCATCATATTTTGAACAATTCACACAATATCTTTGTAAATTACAGATTATATGTTATTTTAATGTATAAGTTATATTACTGTAAATTTTCTAAAAAATCCATTCAGTAGTTTTTACGTGAAAGAGTAACAAACATCCATCCATCCATACTTACAAACTTTCGCGTTTATAATATTAGTATAGATATGTATGTTTTAAAAGTTATATATGTGTAGTATATTACTATCCGGTATCCGTAACAAAAGCCTCGTAGCTAGCCACGGAAATAGATTATATTGTGTATAAATGTCTTAAAATATTTAATTCTTATCTTGACTAAAGAATGCGTATTTACGCAAGTATGGAAATAACAATAAAAATAGATTTTAAACAAACATTAAATTGCCTGGGTTTTCTATTTATACGAGTATACCTAATTGTGTTATTAATCACTAATGTACATATACAAATTAAAATTTGTAGGTCAGTGTTGTACTGATTACAGAACTACCCTTGACCGTAAAAAGATAATAGATATTTCCGCATCATTAATTACTATAACAATACAATACGTTAATTATATTTTAGTATACAAGCGTTTTCTCGCGGATTTTCCTTTTTATTTGTTGTATTACTCCAGTCATGTACAATGTACATTCATAATGTAGGTGTCTCATGTAAGCTGTAGTAAATAGTAGGCACTTTTCAAAGAGCTAGAAAGTGTGTTCAAACAAACAAATAAACTATTCAGCTTTATATATTAGTATATATTACATTGCAAGGCAGTGGTAACGCGCTCGCTTGAATAACCGAGTGATGCAGGTTCAAATCCGGGTCTCGCACCTCTGATATTTTTATGTGCGATTCATTTCTATCATGATTACCGCTTGTCTTACGGTGAAGGAAAACATCGTGAGGAAACCTGCATATCTGAGAAAAGTTGTTAAAACGTTTTCGAAAGACATGTGAAGTCCGCCAACACGCACTAGGCCAACGCGGCGGACTATGTCCTTATAGTGGGATGTTTATTATTTAGAAGCCCTTTTTTATTTTTTTATCTTCTTAATTATAGCTCATGGTATACCGTAAACTGTGTTTCACTAAATAAAAATAACTATGATCATCAATTGCAACAAACAATATTTTTCACAGTACAGATAAATCGATAAGATTTCAATATAAGGGCTTTAGCTATACAAATATATCGAACCTGTATACTATCTGATACATTAAAATTCAGTATGAAAATATTTTAAATTGCAACGCTTCATCTGTCAACTGAAACAAAAGGCATATTTATGTTAAAACTAACGATTATCCGACATGGGATGAGTCATTTGCTTTGTTTTTATAATTAAAACAGCGAACGTTACTTTAGTAGATAGGTTAATAACCTCTGAATCACATACACTTTTGCATCGGTTAAGCGTTGCTTGAAATTCTTTGAACTAAATTGCTTATTTGTTTATTTATTCAGCCCTTTTTAACGTCCCACTGCTGGGTACGGGACTCCTTTCAATACGAGGGCGATTAGGCCATAGTCCACGTCCATTAGGCTAAGTGCGAGTTGGCGGATTTTACAAGTCTTTCAAAAACTGGGCACTCTCTCTTTATTAGACATGCAGGTTTCCTTACGAAGTTTTCATTCACTGCAAGACAAGTAGCAATTTTGTTAGAAATGATTCTTACATGAAAATATCTGAGGTTCTACTCAGATTTGAACCCGCTAAACTCTGTTTCCCAACTCTGTCACCACTGGGCAACTGCCTCTAAAATATAATAGGAACAAAAGATATTTATCTTGTACATAATAGATTGGTATGAGGTATGGGAATCCCCATAATGCAAGAATTTTGGTAAAGTCCGGGACCAAGTAATAATAACCTAGTTTATTACACTTTCATTTTTTAGGTATCACAGGTACTAAATGGGAAAACCAGTTACGTTTATACAATTTAATTTTTTTAAGGGTCTTAATCAAACAACATTAGTATTTTTCTAAGGAAGAGGAATTCTTAGAAGAAAAGATTCTAAATAACTTTAGAATGTACTTATATGGTATTTTTCTGTTATTTGAGAAAAACTAATGCCTTATCACGACTTTATCTGTCAATTTATCGAAAAATATTGTTTATGTCTAAAATATTGTTTCTTGACTTTCCTTCGACCACTTTAATCATTGGGTTTTAGAATACATTTCTTTATAGATTTAGGATTTAAAAAAACACCTGGCACTTGATGAGTCAAAGCAAGTTTTAGGTATAACGCACCTTTATATAGAAATATGGTGTACGTAATCTCCTATTATTATACATCTTAATTTGTATACAAATCGTAATTCTCTTCTTCTTAAATGCTTGACCCATTTTGATGATTTTATGGTGTATTTAGTAGTTAGAAGCGCTTTAGAAAGTTTATTTCGAGAGTTTTTTTTAATTTCTAAGAAAAGGACGCTTGTGGCAAACGTCATGGGCCTGCTACTTCTCGTTATTACTTACATACCTATATAAAGAACTTGACTGTGCATTTAGTATGCGCATACCAATTTTAACTTACATTTTATACAGTAAAAAGATACGTGACAGCACGTGAATAAACTAAATTATTATTAATCATAAGACAAAATTTCCTAGGTATACTGAGATTTAACTTAAATCATATTAAAATTTAACGACAATATTTTGCTATTTCTCCTTTAAACTCCCCCACCTATAAATTAATCCCGACTTTAAAGACTAATTCCGATTACGAAACAAATATATAACAAAAACTCCAAACAAAAAAGTACAAAGGGATTTCTAACGCCAAATATTAAATTACTCAATATTTCATACCGATACTAATTTCGCTATCTTAACCCTTTGCCGCGGTACGACGAAAAATATTACCGAAAAAAAAATGTACGAAGAAAAAACGTCCCAAGCTTAATTGACATTCTTTATGAACGTCAGTCTTGACTCGGGGATATTTTCTAATTAGATATATTTTATGGGATTTTTTCCAAAGGGGCACGAATAAAGGGCTAACATTTGTTTGAGGGGGGGTCAATATTAGCTTTCTTGGTAATCAGGCGGGAAAAAATGGTCGATTAGGCCCGAGAAGACGTAAATTTAGGATCATTGGTGGAGGCTACGTGCGACAACCCCTTCGCGTGGGGTCTCTCAGACCGCGATTTAGAGATATTAAAGGGTTACTTAAATTAGATTAGTGAGGACTATTGTTCTTTGTTTTATAGTTGCTCCGTGTCTGTCTACTTTAACATTGCTAAAGTTTGCACGTCTAGATGTTTTAAATTTCAATGCAGTTACTAATACAACAATGGTTAATAACGTTTTGAATAAAATGAATGCCTTTAAATCTAACAAAGGTAATTATTTTTTGTATATATGTAACTACCTATATGTGATGTACGTACATACATTCATATTTTATATATTGTATTGATAAATATTATTTTTTATTAGTCGGTATTGAGAAAAGCAAAATTGAATGTTGAATAATTTTATATACTTGCTTTTTCCCACAGCTTCGCTTAGATTTATTGATATAAACATCATAATATTATTTTAGTAAAAATTCCAAAAATGATGCCTTTCAAAAATCTTTTTTGAAATTTAATATAAAAATGTAAGCAGTACGAAGTAATACATATATTCTTATTCATTAAGATCCATTTTGAACCTCGAACGAGACATTTGTTACTTGCTAATTGAATTCGCGACGAAATATCGTCTAGATTACGAATTTACGACGAAAAAAATTTAAACTTCGTCGTAACTGGGCTTGAGAAATCCTTATTAAATCCGTCGGGATAAATAAGTTCGTTTGGCGAGTATTTTTTTCATTTAGGGTCCAGTAGTTGGGGCATTGAAACCTTCCCTTTAAAAATTTGTGAAGGGCCTTTGTAATATAAGATTTGATAACTTAATTAAAAAGATACCACTACATCTTATAATTGTGCGCTTGTGCAATTTTATTACTTTTTTCATTTATAGCTAAACAAATTTGTTGTAAAAATAACCGATATACATGTAAAAATTAAGCAATAAAATAAAAAAACAAGGTAATAAAATAAAAAACCTAAAAATCTGACTAACTTACTACAAACAACTACTATTAATTCTAAGTGAATTTTAATTTATCCCATAATATTTTGTGTTAACTTATGGGGTCTTTATTTCAAAATTATGATTAAAAGAATATTGTGATTAAAAATAAATAATTAATCAAAATTAATAAATGTTTCAATAATACAAAAGTACGTCAATAACTACTTAAAAAACAAAGTCGTTTGACAAACATACGTATATTGATTTTTATATTAAACTAGCGACTCGCCCTCGCTTCGCTCGAGCTCTTCCCTAGATTTAGCACAGGCAAAGCCGCGGGATCGCCTAGTTATGCATATAAACCTTGCTCTTGAATCACTCTATCTATTGGAAAAAACCGCATCAAAATCCGTTGCGTAGTTTTGAAGATTTAAGCGCACATAGGGATATAGGGATATAGGGACAGAAAAGGCGACTTTGTTTTATACTATGTAGTGATGATGATAGTGACTAGCGAAAGGCTTGTTCCTAGGTTTAGTGCCGTCTGTCTTTAAAACTATGCAACGGATTCTGATACGGGTTTTTTATAGATAGAGTGAATCAAGAGGAAGGTTTATATGTATAACTAGCGGAACACGCGGCTTCGCTCGCGTTAAATCTATTATAATAATATCTAATATAACATGTAATATGTGTAACACAACAATAATGGAAAATATACGGAACGCTTTTTAAAAAATGACTTTTTTTAGCAAATTAGTAAACATTTTTCGCGATTTGTATAGCTTAGTGTGTAATTAGTGATTGTCTCTTTTAAGGGGCGAAATTCGTATTGGCATTTCTTTAAGAAGGGGAATCAAGTGAAAAATTTGTGGATTAATACGAACGATATTAATGTATTAAGTCGGGACCACTTATTTGTTTGAAAAAATCGAGTATAGCGGGTTCAAATCCGAGTCTCGCAAGTCTAATATTTTCATTTAACTTACGGTGAAGTGAAATCATCTTGAGAAAACCTACAGTATAAGTTTTTGAAAGATACACGAATTCCGCCACTTGCACTTCGCCAGCGTGGTGGACTATGGCCCGATACCGCCTGTATTGACGGACCCTCCGTGCCGATAAATGTAGGACGTTTAAAAGGCCTGTACAATATGCACTTGGATACATATTTATTGAGTTTGAACCTCTTCACTCTTGGACTTTCATTTCAACATCAAAATATTCTTTATTCAAATAGACTTTTACAAGCTCTTTTGAATCGTCATTTTTACATTATTAAAATTAAATGTCCGTCAGTAAGTCTGTGAGTAAACTACCACCGGCTCGGAAAGCTGTTCTGCTGAGAAGAACCGGCGAGAAACTCAACAGTTGCTCTTTTCAAAAAAATATTTGGTAACTACTTTGTATTACAATATTTATCTATTTATCCTACGTGGGACACAACCAGACATTAATAACACACATTTACATCTACTAGGTAGATATTCCGTGATGGTGTAATAAGCCTTATTCAACAACGTGTTTTTAATTTTGGATTTAAATTGCCTCCTTTAAGGAAATTAGTTGCCAACGTTAACTATATGACTCACTCGATCAACCATAAACCTTAGTCTCTCCTGTGACCATTCCTGTAAAGTATTCGAAACGTTGAAAACCAAAAATCAAAATAAATCCACAAAAAATTCGAACAGATACTGTTATACAAAACGTTCATTCACTGAGTTAAAATTACTGTTTTATATTTTTACATAATAAAGCATTTTACTTCGTGCATGTTTTAATCAAAATAAAAGTTTTTCAGGCAAACTTCTTTAAGTAGCCTTTAATTAGATTTCTCATATTATACCGTGTGTTGTTTTATAGCTGGTTTATACAGGTAGTAGAATTTTCTCATAAATAAGATTTTTTTTTGCGGTAAAAAGTATCCTATGTTATGTTGACCAGGATAATTAGCTGTCATCATTCCAAATTACATCCGTCATGCGGTTTTCTAGTGATGTAGTAACAAACAGACAGACAGACAAAAATTCCAAAAACTAAACGGGCCTGTACTTATCGAATAATGACTATTTCAATAAGAATTTCCAAAAAAATATGTAATATACAGATATGACTAAATTACAATTTTATTATTTGTATAGATTATAGAAAGTTCTTGAACTCTACTTATAATAATTACTTTTTTTTTGAAACACCTGAACATGGCTAAAGGCTGAATTAGTTTATACCAAAATTAGAGCTTTAATACAAAAAGCTTACAAGCTCTACAGTTCGAGAAGCTTCTATATAGTCACAATATTATAATATCTGTAACAGAGCTTAATGTCTAACATATTCTGCAATCAACATCAAACATCTCGCATTCACAAACACACATCTCATCTCATGATAAGCAAAATGGCTGTCGCCGATGAAAAGTAAATACATAAATAATAAATAGATATGCAACTTGTATGCGCTGAACAAAGCGTTAGTAGCATTATAATAATGTGGATCGGATTTAAATAGGACATAGTTAATATTTTTGGTACGTCTAGAATCTAGACTATTTCTATACTAGCTTTTCCCACGGCTCTACATGCGTTCTAAACATACCAAATTTTTTTATATTAGTGGAGAATACGTTTTAATATTTAGTATAATTTTCTCAGAAATTAGATATTTGATGCAGTAAAAAGTATCTTATAATATGTTGAACTAAATTACCAGCTATTATCATACTAAATAACATCTAAATCAGTACAGTACTTTTTTCGTGATGCGGTCACAAACAGAATCATCAGTATAAATGAAACTATCTTTTCGGATTTTGTCACGGATATATTTTTATTTTTGTTTTCCGGCAGAAATGAAAATAAATCCGCGACAAAATCCGAAAAGATAGTTTCATTTATAATGTCAAATATTCGCGTAAACCTAAGAAAGTATTATTAGAATTTACACAGTAGGAAATACAGTGACGTATAAGTGGTCGTATAGTAGACTAACTACGTAGAAAGCTGACCACAAATGACATTTGTAATTCTACTAGAATTGGCAATGCAGACCAGAAGTCTGATAACACGTTATTGTTATTATTTAAAATGTGCCACTTTTTATCTAGTCGTCAAATGTCATGATAAGAAGTCATTATCAAACAGTGAAGATGAGGACTTATTAAATTTTGTTGATAGTGATTGTTATTTTTATACTGTTAATAAGACTAGTTGTGGCTCGCTGATCTGCTTGTATTGCATGAGTAAAATAGCCACTATAGGTGCTGCTGTGGTATATGTAAATAGAGTTTTATTATTGATATAATTTTTAACATAAATTAAGTTATCATTAATAATAAATAAAAAAAATGTTTTTTTCTATTTTTTAACGAAACAGTTAGTTTTATGATGAAAAAAGTCCCGATAAAAATTATAGACCAGACAAAAATGAACTTTAAGTAAGTTTTCTCAGAGAAAAGCGATTCTAAAATGCACTATAATAAATCATAATATTATTTTTAAATAGTTCACTTTTAACATAAAAGTGAGACTTCACTTTTTTGCGCATTTTATTTTTATTTTTCGTTCCCGAGAGACTGTCTGTCCTGATCATGTTTGCTGTAAAGCAATAAGCCCTAACGAAAATTGAAAATAACGCAGATTTATAAAATAAAGGATTTATTCTGTCAATATTAAGTGTAGTTTTTATGTAAATATGTTTGTTTATATATTTTATTTTGTTATTTTAGTCGTATATCATATTATTCTCGTATTTCGCTTATCGCACCTTGAAATTTGTTTGGGCTTAAATTTGACTGATGCAGAACACTAGACTGTAATATATTAAAATAAACTTGATCTAAATTTTTTGGTGAAGTCTCATTATTAGTATTACATTATGGTGCTTCTAAACGGGCAATATTTTTCTGCAATATGTGGCTGCAATACGGAGCAAGACTATGCAATATTGCATTATAACTGTCCTGGCCATATCGAAAAATATGTTTGGTATGGCCGCGTAGGGCCGATATTGCCGGACGATCGCTGAGCGATCGATTTTCTATATTGCCCGACCAGTCCTATTTTTGTTTCGGTCGCTCTTTATTGTTATGGCATAGTGTGTCCTTTTCTACGCGACTGACGTAGAGTTTGTTTTGAGTGACGCCGTGATTAATTGCTATATTCTGTGCTATTGTTGTTTTGTCAGTTGCTACGTTACCTTGACAATAATATAATTGCAACACATAGCCCAGCCACATATTGCTCGGTCATGGTCGTAATATTTTTGTGATAGCTCTGCAATTAGTTGCCAATATTGCAGCCACAAATTGCATAAAAATATTGCCCGTTTGGGAGCACCCTTACACAATAAGTGTTTATCGCTTATAATTACAACTTATTTAAATAGCTCTTATAAATATGATTCAGAGAACACGAAGTGATAAGATAACTTATAACATTATCTAATTACATTAAATAGATTTTAAGTACGAACTTAATCATTAAAAGATTTATTGGAAAGGATAAAATATCAGGAAAAGCTATCTCGCGAACTATCAACACTGACAATTCCTATTATCTTTTCTATCGGATCACTAAAATCATTTATACAATAAACTTAATTTTTTAATTTTTAATTGCTAATCAACGTCATTGGGTTGATCTGTAGGAAAAAAAAAAATTGTCTAAAAAATAAAAAATAAAAATTTTGGGATGGACTACCTTTAACATTTAGGGGGATGAAAAATAGATGTTGGCCGATTCTCAGACCTACTCAATATGCTCACAAAATTTAATGAGAATCGGTCGAGCTGTTTCGGAGGAGTATGGGAACGAAAATTGTGACACGAGAATTTTATATATAAGATATGCAAAAGTTTGTTCGTGTGTATATTTGTAACTCTTTTTCTTTTAAACGGCTGGTCAGATTTTCATGAAATTTAGTAAAAAAGTATAAATATGTAAAAAAGTAAGTAAAATAGCTAGCAACGGCTCATCAAATTGAATTGATATTTGAATAACGTTACTGCTTTATCACCTCACAGATATCTTAGTTCGTATCACATGTGAAACCGCAGGCGTAAACTAGTAATGTATCATTTTTAATATCACATTGATTAAGGTATATCCACACTAAGATAATGTATGTAGCAGTTCAAACGCAGGCAAACTTTCCTCACAGTGTTCGGTGTGAAAGCGTTCCGATACAGTTGCTACCTTATACAAATATCCAGTATGATAGAATGGGTTTTATAAATATATGCCTTCCATTTATTTTATTTATCATTATTGCATACTAGTTGCCATTCAATTCTTATACAAAGCTCTGTGGGACTTTTAATGGAAAATATTTATTAATCTACTAGCATTTCCCGCGACTTCGCACGCGTTCTAAGCACCGGAAATCCGGAAGATTCTTTGTGAGTCGCAAGGTATGGTACCTCGCAGAACTAACGCCCGCCTTTCCCGTTCTAAGAAAAGTATTGTTTTTATTATTGTGCACGCATTTTTTTTTCTATACCTAGTGTTACAACCTTCCGTGGATCTTAAGAAACATACGAAAAAAAATTAGCCGATTTGGTCCTTCGGTAAGGTAAAAGGTTCTTATGAAAAAAAAAATTGCGCGAAAAACTAGAAAATTTAAGAAAACAAAATTAACGACGTTTGATTATGTTCATGACAATTATTATGAATTAAACCGGCAAATACTCGTAGATGGGCGGTGCAAAGTAAATTTACAAAAGTTACATCACGTAGGTACCTATAGATAGGTAGGTATAGATAGTACATAGAATGTACATAGATCAGTGGTGCATTTCGGAAACTGAGCGAAAAGGTTTCAAATCCCGGGCGAGCTCTAATATTTTCATGCGCTAATCATTATCTAACATGATTATGTCATAGTAAAGATAAACATGAGGAAACCTTCATATCTGAGAAAAATTAGCAAGTTTCGTAAGCTACAAATACATAGTAAAAAAAGTATTATTCAAAATGATCCAGCCGTTTTTGAGTTTTAGCGAGACTGACAAACAGTAATCGATTTTTATGTAGATACATAATATATTAGAAGTTATGAGGACGAGTCAAGTGAACAATCATTATCAATCACGATAACGTCCGCGATGTTATGACCCATATACTACAAGTTAGATGATAAAATAACAGGATGATATAGTTTGAATTGATTTATACCGACTTTCAAAAAGATTGATTGCTTGATTTCTCGTAAACGGCTTGACCTGTGTTACTTCTTTAGAAGAAACTCTTGGAAATTACAGCCCGAGACCATTTTCTAAACATAATAAATCTGCGAAAAACGCCATTTTTTATTTAAAATTCGTGTAAATGGTAAAGTTGATTTGTTTTACTCAAATAATATAATTAATTTAGTAAGCAAATGAATATTTTTAATTTATCGTTCAATATAATTATAGGTAACGGTATAACTGCTGTGGCTGTGGATTTTTTGCGTACGAATCATTTACCTGATTACCACAAAAATAAATACAAATTAGTATCTACTTATCTATATACGAAACATGATTGTATATATATACAAGTACCGTATATAAGAAATATAATATTTTACATTTTTATTATAAATGAAACTATCTTTTCGGATTTTGTCGCGGATTTATTAGGAATTTTGGTTCCCGACGTTTCGAATGCTTTACAGCAATCATGGTCACGGGAGAGACTTTTACATTTTTGTCTGTCTGTCCGTATGTGTGTTCGTTTGTTCCTTCTAGTCTCTGAAACGGATGGACAGATTTTGACTAAACTGTTACTGAACGACGGTTGATGTAATAAGGAATTTGGTGTGGCTGTTATGTCATAACTTAGAGCACTTTTATTTTAGAAAAAGAATTTTAGTGTAACTAAAAAAAGCGTATCTAGGAACGAACCTGAGCAAAGCAAGTGACTCTAACTCAGCTAAGTCTCTAGTAAATAAATAAATTCTATTTATATCAAATCAAATATTCTTTATTGCACACCACAAATTTACATAATCCTAACTAATATTATAAATGCGAAAGTAACTCTGTCTGTCTGTCTGTCTGTCTGTCTGTTACGCTTTCACGCCTAAACCGCTGAACCGAATTCGATGAAATTTGGTACACAGATAGAGAAGACCTTCAGAAAGGACATAGGCTACTTTTTATCCCTGTAATCCCACGGGAACGGCAACTACGTGGGTGAAACCGCGGGGCGCAGCTAGTATTATATATTATATATATGTTATCCTCAAATTTTAAATAATGTTTGTGATACACTTGACAAAATCTACTCGAATAAATAGTTTTTTTATTTATTTATTTCATATATTATATAACGTTAAAAAATAAAAATCAAGAAAAAATAAGTCTGTAAACTTAATATCCCGTACTAAGACTGTATGATACAAAGTCTACATTTAAATTAAACCCTCAAAAGCAGTCTAATCCCCTATTTATGAAATCATCGACGACCAAAGAACAAAATTACTCAAAAATCCCTTTGTGTATCGAGATGCAGCTAATCGGTTAAAAGCTTCTAAATTGAACGTTATCTTAATTCGTCTAGATTCAATCGCTTGAATATTTTTCGAATCTGTTTTATAATTTACTCGTGTAAGGACGGGACTAAATAATACGATGTTTACAGTTCGAAGATACTTTTAATACTACCTGCTCTAATACATTGCCTCTGAACTTATACTAATAATCTATACTTCTATACTAATATTATAAAGAAGTAAAGTTTGTTTATTTGTTAAATTGTAAGGGGTAATCTCGGGATCTACTGAACCGATTTTAAAAATTCTTAAACCAATAGAAAGCCACATTATTGCTGAGTGTCATAGGTGATATAAAAAACCGAAAAATAAAAAATAAAAAATTACGTGGTAGTCCGTTTTGCAAAGTGAATCGGAGGAAAAACGGTCGAATGAAAGCGTTTCTTACGAACGCTGCCTTAACTATGAAAGATATATTTTTGAGTTCTAGAGAAAAGATGTGGAGCTTAAAAATGCCTACAAAAAAGTCAACGACAGCATATGTCTAACTTTTATATTTAAGTGACAAAAAGTAGTTTTTTTAATATTATAGATAATTTAATTTTTAATTTTTAATATTAATAAAATAATTTAATTTTTTTAAACACTCTGTACTAAAAAAGGATTATTAACATTATGCCCAACGAAGTGGGCACGGGTCAGCTAGTCATGAATATAGATATAAGATATTGGTACACCACATGCCCCACCAAAACAAAAAAAAATGTAATATGTATATAGAGACATTTTTTTTCCATTATATAATATGAGTACACATTACAAGATTAAGCATACAATTTCAAATGTTAAAGGAAGTTAAAATAAAGTACATTAAAAAAAAAGTTAATTTAGTTATTTGGAAATACGATCAAATTTTTTCATGTGTGTAGCCTTATAAGAAAGCTGTTTAAGTTCTTTGCGCGATGTTTAGTCCGAAATATTTAGTGCAATTTGTGCTGTACCAGCGGTCGCGGGTTCGAGTCCTGTTGGGGACATCATTACTGTGATGAGCAAGAATGTTTATACTCCAGTTATAGTTATTTATACTTATTCGCAATATGCATTTTAATGTTATTTATATATGAGGTGTAAATATCTGGTATTCGTAACACAAGCCTCGTAGCTTACTATGGAACTGATAACTATGGAAATGACTGCTAATGTTCCAACAGATTTATTTACATTTTTTTAAACATATATCATGTTTCGGAATTCGCTTTCGTCTCTGTTACTTTGGAATATTTTTGATAAATAAATATGCTCTTTCATTTAAATTAGGTTAAGATTGATAAAAACAAATGACGTGATACGTACATTTTGCTTAAAAGCTATAAATTCAATAATACGTTACATACTTATCTCAGAAAATGCCTTTGATATTCTAAAAGGCTAAGTAAAACTCAAAGGCGTATTCATTTATGGGGCTGATCGGGACCCTCCGTTAGAAACATTAATAATACGAGTATCTTAATCGAAGCCATTCATATTCTATTTATTTAAGTACATAATATATACTCGTAGGTACATATTACCGTATATTTTTATCCCTTTTTGAAAACGGCTCTAACTATTTCGATCAAATTTTGTATTTAGATAAGATTTGGTTTATATTTTTGTCTGTGTAAGTTCTTTTCTTGAAGAAGGCGATTTTTATAGCTGGAAAAGCTCTGAGCAGAGCTATAAAATTATATAAATGTAACGCACAGTGGTAACGTATTTGGTCAACTTCGTTTTGCTTGAAAAATACTATCGAGTTACACACATTTATGTTTTTTTTTTTGATAAATTTTCCTGCAGTAAAAAGTATCCTGTATGTTGACTATGATAACCAGCTATCATCATCAAAAGTTTATCAAAATCATTCCAGTAGTTTCCTTGGGATGGGATTTTTTTTAATTTTTTTCTTAGTAACAGTCAACTTCACCGCTCGATATGACTTATGTATCGGTGGAAATTTTATTGGTCTATGTACCATTTATATAAATTATTGTAAAAGTTTTTGTAAACACTGCTTTTTCCCCAATAAAAATATATTTTTTTTGTTACAGATACAAAATGCCGCCTTCGAAGGATTATACTGCGAAAAATTCGTTTACCAGATCAAATTCTAACAGTGAGTGGTTTGCCTTACAACTTTTTCTAAACAGAAGGTATATTCTTCAGATTCTCCAGTTTCACCAGTTCTTCATATTAATACGAGAATGACTTTCTGCATAGTTGAGGGCTGAGCTGATTTTGATAAAGTTGGTATAAAGTGCCTTTAGCATTTTTACACGTTAAGCGTTATAGATTCATAAGATAAATTCATTCATTAATAATTCTGTAGATTCATTTACAAATATTACAGCTAATCACACAAATGAATACCCTCAGCGCGACTCGAACCCGCGACTGGCACAGCCGGTTTGGGCAATACAAACTGAGGCAAACGTATCCTCAATATTCAGTATACATTTTAATAAGTCCAGATTTAAAGATTATACAAAGTAATTTTGTGATAATTGCAATTTTGTCTGATACGTTACGATTGGTGGATTCGTTAGAAGGCAATGTGACAGCTGTCATTCGCGAGACCTGCTTGTCAATTTCAACTCCCTCATTTTGCCAATTTTGCAAGCTTGCAGAATCATACTGGTGAATTTAAATTTGTTTTAATTAATTAAATCTTAAGCTATTTTGTTTGTGTAAAGCGAGGATTATGAAAGATACATAACTGATAATTAAAATAACAAGTTATTTTAAGTCAATGACTTTGACTTCAATGTTTAAAATTTTAAATAGTAAGAGTACTTATAAACAATTAGGTATAAGGATAAGAATTTTTGCTTGAGTAATGAAGACCAGTATTTTGTAATATTTTTCGCTTTATAAGTCGTGCCCAAATTCAGTTACATAATACTTTAATAAAAATTTAATGTGAAGTGACCGTACATATAATGCATTATAAAGTAAATTAGATCATTTCTACCTATAGTAGATAGAAAAAATACTAACTGAGTACCTATCTTAAAAGATTATCTAGGAAAATCATTTGGACGCTACGAGAGTTCAATAACATGATTTTCCACGCAGAAAGTGAACTTAAAACCTACCTAAAACCCCATTATATTTAGACGTTGATATATAATCAGAAATATTGGTATCCTTTCAGGTGGAACCTACATGTCAGCAAAAGTGTACCACCCAGCCACGAACCTGCTCCCACCTTCGCCGCCACAGTCACCGACTGGAGTGGCACCAAACTTTCCAAATCGACCACCACACAATTGGAGTCGTCAGAATAGCCAGAACAACGGAAAGTAATACGAAAATATATCTTCAAAGGAATTATAAACTTGAGTACCTATGGAATGGAAACCTCAAGCTATGGTTCAAAACATGGCGAAAAAAGAGAAAAAAATATTACTCTCCACCTCTGAATGAATATGAGAAGGAGGAGAAGAGTCTTTAAATATGTTGTATTTTATAATTTAGAAGGTCAATAAAATGACTAGTTTACTGCGTCAGATACGACCAGCTATTGAAATTCAGAATGTCAAATATAAGTTTGCTGTAAAGTTCCTCATGGGATTTCTCAAAAGTGAATCAATTAACGGTTGATATACATAGAAAAACGTTTCTTTTTAAATTTGCGTTAAATTATGGTTTTATTGATTAAGATATATGAAACCTGTGGATAAATTAATTTAATTTGCACCTTATTGTGTATTTTTCAAAGCATATTATCATATTTGATGTAAAAACGTTCAAAATGAAATTTTAAGTAAAAATGAGATCCATAATATTGTTTTATTTAATACCTGTATTACTAATTCTATAAATAAATAGGTCACAGTTTGATAGATTTGGAAAGATATAAAGCAAGATTACATAATATACATAGATTAGTTAAGGTTTCTTCGAAATATATGAAAGGCAAACAGTAGTAGCAGCTTATCTCTACTATAGATAAATAATATTTAAGTATCGTATAAAATGAAAATAATAGCTCTTACTAAATGCAAATTAAATATTTTTTAAAAATTTTAATCAATCTGTCTGTATGTTCCGAAACTACTGGACCGATTTTGACGGAAATTTCACGAGCAGATTTTCTAAGGAGTAATTTAGGCAAATTAATAACAACCCATGAAATTAAGAACAATCTTGTAGGGACGAACGCGAACGATTCGAGGGTAAGTCGCTAGGATTCTTCGTAAATACTGTTTATTCTTACTTATCTTTGAAGATCGATATGTACATGTCAGTTACTTCTATTGGCATATTTACTAGTATTTGCAATAAAAACATACTGTCAATCAAACAAAATAAATCTATGTAAGATTATATATTTAAGATAGAAAATAGAACTTTAAGACTCATCTTCAATCACGAATAGTGAAGGGATCAAATGAAAGATCAAAGATACTTTATCCGAAGGTTTAATTTCATTTTTTTCTTTATTTTTTTTACCATGGGAGTTTGAGTCATGATATTGGCTATGTCGCCCCCGTACAGCAACAATTTAAAGATGAAAAGATATTGTTGCGGTAGCCGTTGAGTATCTTTCATCAGTTCTTCTCAGGACTGAGGCTTTTTCCAAACTTGGAAAGACGCACATGGAGGTGACCCACTTCTGCAGTTGGTGTGTCATGTTGGTTGCTCCTGATGCTTTGTCATCATGTATCATTCAAATTTATAGTTTGTTATCTATATTATAGAATATATGTATATAGTTTGTGAATTTGTTTATTTGTGTTTTATTCTAAATACATTATTCCTTTGACGGAGTAATATCTTATAGTATAATTAATAAGTCTTCAGATATTTATTCCGCTCCAGGTTAGCAAGATCTCACGTCCCTGCGTTAATATTAATTATTAATTTTATTTTATTATTCAGTCTCATAAATAGCTCGGTCAATTTAAAAACTATATATTTAAAAATACCCAACTTAAAAACATTACAATTTCTCTGATAGACAAGAGAGTGGACTGTGGAGCAACCCTTTGGCTGGGTCCGTTTTGGTAGACCAGCCGTCGGAGCGTCATGGTTGATCCTGCGACGTCCCATTAAGGCTGAGGGTAGTTTTGTTTGGTTTTAATGGGTAGTAGTTCTTTTTAGCCGGTGAGTCCCACTAAACAGCCTAGTGGTAGACGTAAATGCATGTCCCGACGTTAAAAGAAAGATTTGACGTGTAAAAATTGTCTATACTAATATTATAAAGCTGAAGAGTTTGTTTGTTTGGTTGAACGCGCTAATCTCAAGAACTACTGGTCCGAATTTAAAAATTATTTTTGTGATGGATAGTCCGTTTATCTCGGAAGGCTATAGGCTATATTGAGCGGAGGAGCATGAATGAAAAATGTTACAAAAACGGGTGGTGGTGGTTGTTAGCTCTGCGAGGTATCATACCACGTGACTCATAAATAATTTGGTTTCCAGTCTTTAGAACGCATACGAAGCCGCAAGAAATGCTAGTAGTTTATACAATTCTGAATTGCATTGCAAAATACTATAATTCAAGTATGATTTACGTTTGTAAAAGGCTCATCTATAGTAGAGATATCTTTCAGCCAACCAGAATTTAATCGTGCATACTTATAAAGCTTTAGGTTATGCCAGGAATGATGCTGGGTTAAGGGATTAAAAATAATTATATTCAAAAGTAAAAAACTAGAACGAGTAGCGCCATCTATGTTCTAATTTACGAATGTTTGTACAAAATCGATATTATTTACATTAGAGTACGCTATTGCCAATAGATGGCGCTGTCCGTATAATGTTATTATATATAATATTAATTTTTATAAACATTATTATATATTTATTAATTAAATTCAAAAAGTTAAATGTTTTAATAATATAAATTATAAAATAATAACATAATTTGGTTTTTAATCTATTACTTATCAAGCCTTACAGAGCTATCTGTCGAGTACTTTTAGAACGTCTTAGAAATAATCAATAAGTGGTCGTTGGCTCAGTGTTATAGTACTAATAAGTTCCTATAGATGGCGCTATAAAGTAGCATAGATCATTGCTCTTGTTTTTATTTACTTTTTGATCAATTTGTTAATAGGTACTCAAAACATTATTTTGGACGTATAATTTATTATAAGCAAACTAAAAGAATTGAGGAAGTCAGGGAATTTGGTATTAGTTAATTTCCAAAACTAAGAGGCGCTTAATTTGATTGACTATTTTGATTATGTACGTGATAGTCTCGTTTGTTGTAAACAGATTTCATATATTAAAATTATTATTAAATAGGGTACTATTACCTAAATACTAATCGATATCTGTCAGTTTAAAAATAATTTAAGAAAATCGATTTACATTGATCGGCCATATAGTGATACTAGGGACTCACCCTCGCTTCGATCGGGTTCGCCTCCTAGGCTTAGCGTCAGCAAAGCCACGGGTTACACTAGTTAAAATAAATAAAATTTCTAGCTCCTCCTTTTTTGAAGTCGGTCAAATAGTAGTCTTAGTTACGCCTTATAAAATTAGCGCTGAAAGTCCCGTGAAAATAGTCCAGCAAAAAGACAGACAAAAATATTAAAAAAAATATTTTTGTTGCAAGTATCGTAATATGCTTTTATATACATTTAGTGTAAATCTGTGTATTTGAAATTAAAAACAGACACTCCAATTTTATTTATATAGATGTACAAATGGATAGATTTGTCACACACTTCAAGAGTATTATACTAAAAATGATCTTTAAAAAAATTTGCTGATGTGTTACTACTTACTCCTTAAGAACTCTAGTTTACCTACTTTGTGTTTATAATCCGTGAATAAATACTAGTGCATGATATATGTACTTATGTAACAAACCATTCGATAGTTTTGCGTTTATCGTCGTCGGACAGACAGACTGACAAAAGTTATCTATACACCATAAAACTACTTATAGGTCGCACCTTCTTATAAAGTAATTTAAAATGTTCTCCCTTTTATGGCACTTTCCTTTTAAGAGCGATGATTATCTAAAAATTTGAACCATTTTTCCAAACTTCTATATTTATTGCCTATTAATATATTTTGGGAAGCATTGTTTCGGAAGAACAGATATGGGTTTCATTTAAAGTATGTTTTAGCATAGATTTACGATCGCTGAGCACTTTTAATTACTTAGTTTATTGTTATTGAGATTGGGGGAACTTTGTATATTGGTTAGACGAGGCTTTTATTGTTAAAAGAAAAAGACTAAAATTTGTCATTTTTAAGAAAATTTCTAGTATAGAACAAATATTAAAATTAGTATAGATTTAAGCTTTACAATATATCTATACTAATATTATAAAGCTGAAGAGTTTGTTTGTTTGTTTGTTTGGTGGAACGCGCTAATCTCAGGAACTAATGGTCCGAATTGAAAAATTCTTTTTGTGTTGGATAGTCCGTTTATCGAAGAAGGCTATAGGCTGTATTTCATCACGCTACGACCAATAGGAGCGGGGCATTAATGAAAAATGTTGCAAAAACGGGAGGTATTTGGTTTCCAGCCCATAGAACGCGCGCGAAGCCGCGGGAAAGGCCAGTATATAATAAAGAACATGGCAAGAATTTTTTTTTATTGTGAAGTACCACACAAAATGGCTGGATTGTTTTTTTAAGTCGTTACTACCAATAAGTTTTTTATCCTTGTCCGGGTAGCAGTACCAATTAGGGTTTTAGAAAAAAAGAAGGCGAAACTCAAGCATATTATATGTAAGTATACTGCCGATTTATGTAAGGTAGCAGGGTGATATGGCCAGTCGTTATGACTTGTCGAAAACTTGCCATCTTTGGCTAAAAGTTAACTGTTTAATGGCAGTACGCTTTTGAGGTTCGTTGGTGTTCCTATATAGTGCAGCTTGTTGTAAGGAATAATTAAAAAGACAAACAGGTAATTTATATTGTTTATATTATATATGTTTAACTAGACTACCTAATGTAGTACACCCCATTTGCTCATTAGCTTATTTTGTAAGTTTTTTGTATATCTAATGGACCGAAGAGCACCGAAATAAAAATAAGCGGTCATTTCCTAACAGTTATCAATTATGTCGTAGGAAAAATACATATTTAAATCAATTAATCAAAAATGGAACAGAGTGGAATATAAAAAGCCAGTAAAAAATATTGCCCCGGGTGAGGATCGAACTCACGACCTTAAGATAATGAGACTTACGCGCTGCCTACTGCGCTACCGAGGCTGTGTCCACTTAGAATAAAAGATAAGTTAGGTGGCACTTGAGATATACCTACCTACTAATATAATAAAATACAAAACTATAAAAAAAAACGATCCATAAAATAGAAATGTCCTTCATCATAATCTGGGATCAAACCTACTCATTCGAGCTCAAAAAAAAAACAGACTTGTTTGGCGCAGTTTGTTGTAGTGACCCTACTTTCTTGCCCACCGGTCGTTGGTTCGAGTCCCCCCGGGGGCATTCATTTCATTCATCAGGGGTGTTTATATTTATAATATATATGTAGGTATTTAATCTTACATATGTAGTATATCAACTGTCTGGTATCCGTAACACAAGTTTCCTTCGTAGCTTATCATGGAACTAGGTGGCTTTATGTAATAATGTCCCAACATATTTATTTTTATTTATATAAATAAGCATTCCACAATATATTGGAGTGAAAAATGAAAATATTATAGAAGCATGACTATTTGTTTTCAACCCAATTTTGCCAAGCCGCGTAGTCCTAACTAAGTTGGCGCCCATACATTCGTGTCAATAAAATCACATGTTCAATGCATGATCGGTTGCATTTTCTATTATTAGACTCCACTATTAGATCATTGACTAAAAATAGCAATGAGCGAAGTGGCATCAATCGATGTATATGATTTAGTTGATAACGGCGCTTCATAATAAGGCCGAGGAACAAATGTCAATTGGTTTGTGATTGGAACGCCAGCGTTTATTGCAGGTGATTGAATTATTCTTATATTGCTATGCAATTTCGTTTTGAATAATATATATCATTGTATAGATCTAATAATAACTTTTTTGGTCCTTCGAGCTGGATATAACACAAATTTAACTTTAAAGAGACAAATTGGCTATTTTAGATTAATACTTCAATCAAAATGTAAAAAAACAAGTTTATATACCACTACTGTAGAATTTTAGACTAATTAGTACAATATCATATCAAATCAAATCAAATCAAAATATTCTTTATTCAAATAGACTTTTACAAGCTCTTTTGTATCGTCATTTTTCATTAGTAAAATTAAATGTCAGTCTGTAAGTCTGTGAGTAAACTACCACCGGCTCGGAAAGCTGTTCTGCTGAGAAGAACCGGCGAGAAACTCAACAGTTGCTCTTTTCAAATATTTGGTAACAATATGGTATTACAATTTATCTATTTATCCTACGTGAGACACAACCAGTCACTAATCCCACACATTTACATCTACTAGGTATTCCGTGATGGTGTAATAAGCCTTATTCAGTAGCGTATTTTTAATTTTAGATTTAAATTGCTTCAAAGGCAAGCTCAGTATTGACTGTGGAATTTTATTATACATGCGTACACCTTGCCCCATAAATGACCTATTTACTTTTTGTAGGCGAAAACTGGGTGTTACAAGTTTATCCTTATTTCTTGTATTTATACCGTGTTTGCCGCAGTGCCTTGAGTAGCTATTAACGTTTTGACGAACAAACATGATGTTACAATATATATATTGCGCAGCAGTATACCTATTTCTTTAAAAAGTTCGCGGAGAGTATCCCGAGCGCTCATGTTATAAATAGTACATACATAATATACAACTATAATGTACATACTATTAATAATTATCTGTATAATATATATTTGTTTATTAAAGATTAGTTAGAGATGGTAAGAATAAGTTAAAGTTACATATATCGAGTTAAGATTAACTAGGAAGAAATTTTAAGGCACAAAATAGGTCATGACTTGTTCCCACAACAATTGGCGAAGGCGCCAGGGTTTATTCGGACGTTTGTCTTTGATATACACTAATCGACTCTGACTAGTTTGTCAAATACTAATAATAAAGCGATGAGTGAATTGTTGGCATATTTCTCATCATGGAAATCATTAATTGTTCTGGAACAATAACAAAAATATCAACTGAGGCCATTAATTGCATCAGTTCTCGTTAAAAATAACTTCAGTTTGCATGTAATAGTGAAAGGCAGTATCTAAATTGTTTAGCCCTTTTTAAGGTCCAACTCTGGACTTTGGCGTCCTTTCAATACGAGAGTGATCAGGCATTAGTTTTATCAAATGTTTATTCAAAGACAATTTAAAAAAAGCGTCTATAGAACTTAGTAATTCTTTTAGTTTAATGTATTTAGTTAGAAGGACAATTTTTTTACACTTTTGATCAGTTAACATAATGCAAAAAATACCGATTACATATTAACCACAAACTAACTCGATGTAAATGTTACCGATACATTTTTAGTGAAAGAAGGAAACACACATTAAGAAATAGAACTCAATAAGATATTGATACGGAATTTTATCGTTTATTTAAATTATAAGGATAATCGGCCTTTGGGAAAGCTACCATTATTCCACTTTAAAATAGACGCTTTTGTTCTCTACAACTAATACATGCAAACTAGAAGATTTTTTTTTTCTTTTTACTAAAGTATTTCGACTATAGTGTTTTTCTTAATTATTTTACATACGTACATTTACAGCTATAATTTTTTAAATCGATTTTAAAAAGTAAGAGGTCCTATCATCTTAAATAATTACTATTCTTGCTCATATATTATTATGTTTTATGAGACAAATGCACACCAACAACAATAACTTTAGGTTATTTTAAAAGATAGTGTAAGTAACTTCTCAATTATTATCTATCTAAGTTATAAAACGTGTAAATTTCAAATACCAGTGTAAGGAGTTTTCACCATGTTATTCACCATGGCAGGGAAATATCATAAATGTAGCTATAAATATGTAAATCATCGAATGGCCGTCATTACCAAAGCGATCGCCACACGGCAAGCGTTAATTTAAAACGACAAAACAAATAACATTTGGCTTCAGTTGCAGTCAAAATTCACACTATTCCAATGTGAGAATTAATTAAATACAGGATTGTTACAAAGATAAAGCTTACATGGAAGTGTCTTTTGTTAAACAATTATATTTCATAGATTTACCCTCACTCCGCTCGAATACGCCTCTTTCTCGGGTATAGATTTCTAAGAGGTCAGAAAAATAAATATGTTGGGACATAATTGCACACAGCGCCATAGTTAGTAAGTTCCGTGGTAAGCTACGAAGGAAGCTTGTGTTACGGATACCATACAGTTGATATACTAAATATACAATTTTAAATATATACTTTATATAAATAGAAACACCAATGACTGGAGTACAAACATCCAAGCTTAACAAATGAATGCCCCCAGTGGGACTCGAACCGTGACCGCTGGTGTAAGAAAGTAGGGTCACTACAAACTGCGCCAAACGTGTCGTCGAAAAAGTGTTCTATGTATATATGTCGATAACCCACATATTAATAAAAAAAAATAATCAAAATCTGTTCAGAGGACAGTTCATATTTTTTTTAAAACCTCTTTGAAGCCTTAAATGCATCTCGCATTCAAATTATGACCTAGAAAATTATACTTATTAAAAAAAGCGTACAGAAAAGTCTACATTACAAATGTCTATCTCCTAAGCTACACTCGCATAATTATTTTTATTTGAAATATACGTACTCATGGATGAACGTGAGCGAAGCGAGAGAAAGTTTCTAGTTGTAAATAAAAAAATCGAAGCGATGTAGAGTCGCTAACACGATTTATTTATAAAAAACTTACTAAAACCATTTCTTATAGTATAATATAATGAAATTGTCTTTTCCAGTAGCTACGTATCTTGGTCAAAGGCCGGTAGACAGTGCGGGCCATAAATTGAGCGGCCCTGTCAATTGCAGGCGCGCCAATAGTTGCGGTCGCGTCGGCTTTTTGTATTTTGCTGTTGTTATTGTAATTCTATACGTGCTAATTCTCGCACCCGTCTTTTCTCGCGAATTTTAATTAATTATTTATTAAAGAAATTATATTAAAGCACTGATATCTATACTGAATAAAAAATTATAATTAGTTGGATTAAAACATAGCGTTGTTATTTTTAAATTAGTTGTAGTGATGGATATGGATAAAAAACTTTAGTCTATCGATTTATTTGCTTTTTGCTGTTATTCAAAAAATAAATTAAAATTAAATTGAAAATAAATGGGTTTGTAATTTAATCGATGGACAAACACCTAATTTTAAGCATGTATGTATATTGTATCAATTATGTAGATATTTTATAAGTTCTATATTTATATTTGTCCTATTAACGTCAAGTACTAACCTTACAATTAAACCCACGTGATGGGACAATCGAATTATTTAACAGTTATGACTCATACCCGTCATATCTTACAGGAATTCTTAATGCCAATTCTATTATGATGAAACATTTTGCTCAGCTTGTAGTGACTCTACTTGCTGTGCCAGAGATTGCGGGTTCGAGTCCCGCTGGGGTCAATTCTGATGAGCTGAAAGATGAGTATGAATACTTGTACTCCAGTCATGCTGCTTGTACACAGTTTTTTATGTATAGTGTAACAACTAACTGATATCCATAATACAAGCCTCGTAGCTTAAAATAGAACTAAATGACAACAACATCTTAGTAACACTATGTCAACTTGAGAGAGATAATGATCTGTTATTTCTTAATTTGTATATAAATAGGCAAAAACAAAGCAGTTCAGTGCCATTTTCTCCGTAAATGTCCCAACATATTTATTTATTTCTGTTTAATAGTGTTGGATGTCGAGGTCCGTAGAATTGACGATGGATCGATGAAATAAAAGAGAGCCTTTGAAGAAGTGTTGTATTTCTTACTACTTTTATAATTAAACATATAATAATTACTAAATAAGCCGGAGATGCAAACCGATTGATTGACTGACCGAGTCCGAGAGGGAAGTGACAGAGAGAAGCGAGAACTATGATAGCATTACCAAAAACAATTATTGTCATAGATTACAAAATAAGGCATAGCACACAATATTGTTACATTACATTCTACAAATAGATCTTGACGAGCTTTAGTATAAGCTTTTCATTATATTATATCATGTAGATAGATCAATTTTATATAGGTATGTATGTTTTCCTCGAATTTTCAATAATAATTATGATTGAATTTCTAACAGTAGGTAAAATATCATTTTTATTTATTACTAGCGACTCACCTTCGCTTTGTCCGCTTGAGTTCATCCCTACACTATAATATGCTTTACGCTTAGTCTATCTGCTGAATAGATTACATCCAAATCTATTCAGCCATTTTAGCAAGACAGAATGACAAACATTCATACATATTTTTACTCGTATATAATATATTTAATAATTATAATATAGAGTTACTAAGTATTATTATTATTAAACTACTTTATATATAAATAAAAAATTGCTCTATTATTATTTAAAGTGGCAAATAATTTAATCGTAATTTAAAAACTCATTACATTTTTTACTATCTTCATATTTTTTAAAATACAGAAAAAAAAACGTTTCAAATTAGGGACAAATTCAACACATTCAAACCTCAAGGCTATTTAAAGAAGAAACTTCTTAAAAATTTCAGATCCACCCTACATTTATTTTTTGGTGATCTCCTAAAAGGGGATCGAAGGACCATCGAGTAGATTGCCTCATTGGTTATTTATATTTAATTAGACGAAGAGCCGAGGTAATTATTTTTACGCTTATCTCGGATGATTTATCTTAGCTAATTTTTAAGTTCGGTTTTTTAATTATTACTGTCCCGCCGATTCGATTTATCTTGTTAATTACATTAAAATTTCACAGCATCCACGAGCAGTCAGCGGACTTAATGAGATATTGATTTTGTATCATTTTCTTGTAAAATACTAGCCGAAGTTATAGACTTATTCATGATTCATGTGCTTTTATGAAAGCGAATAAATCGTAATCGTCGATATAAAGGTATCATAGGATAGTTAACTTTTAGTTAACCGATCTAAAAGGAAAAATTGATTAAATTAAACATTCGTCTTCAGAACATTCAATAACCTTCTGCATATTAAATTAAGTGCCTTTATATAGACTGCTTTGGTTTTCTAGAAATGGGTTGAAGTCCTAACATCCATATCCCCCCTGATAAAGTCCTCAACCGGGAATTAAATTTAATTATTTTCTGTTAAGGAAATCTTAGTAGCCCCTAGAGTTGGAAGTAGCCAGTGTCATACCTGTCTCGAAGAGCACGTAAAAGCTTCGATCCTGTGTCTATATTCTCATCAATCGTGACAAAGTAATCCTTCACGCTGAAGCAGCTGACCGTTTAACTGAATTAAATATATCATGAGTCATGACCTCGAAGTACCACTCAAGGCAGAAACGACCCAACCGAAGGATTAGTTACTAATATTATACTATAATTTATTAAAAAGCAAATGAATGACAAACAGATAGATAAACAAATATATATAAATAGATATGTTACTACATAAAAATAATTTACTTCAGACAAAATTTCAACATTTTCATACATTACAGAAAGATGAGATGAAAAATTCGTTAGTTTTCCACAAAGGCTTTTCAGTTTGCATTTTTAAAGCCCCCATACATTAACATCTTTATCAGGGGGAGATGGGTGTATTACCTAGTGAAGGCATCAGATATGAATCTTTAATTTTCCAAATTTATTAAAACGCTAAGCGAACTCCACGTTCAAACAGCAATATTTTTAACGACGGAGGTTAGTTGTAGGGATGTGATGAGTATCGATAAAAATCGGTTTTATCTTAATGTGATATTTTGACTAAAAAGTTATTAATCGATTTTAAAATATATTATTTGTCATAATTTTGATTGGACTGAAATTCGTCAATGTTCAATGAATTTTAACAATTCTGCTTCTTTAAACATAAAACGTTTAAATGTAGTAAAAATCCTTTAAATAAATAATAGGCTATATTATAGATTACTATAATATACTAGAACTTTCCTTATTTATCAAATCACATTATTTGATATACATTAACAAAGTTATTTTTTAGTAAATTTTGTGAGAAATCTTGTGAGAAACGAATAGGTAGTTCTAAAAGGAAACGTTGAAGAATATAATTTTATGAATGAATAATTTAAAGTGAGAAAAAACTAGTATGACCTCAGCCACGAGGTCTGGAATCAATTCGACATCAATATCGAATAATTGAATGATAACAATATGGGACAAGTTTATCGAACAATCAACTGGTGATGTCATATTGGCTGGCGTCGATTTGAAGCTGTGTTCGCATTGCACAAAAATAATATCGGTAATAATGTTATGGCGATAAAAAATCGTACTCCTGAAATGAATTTCTCTATTTTTAAGTTAAAAGATGTTAAAATATTTGATCACTTGTAATATAAGTTGAGAGCACTGCAAATAGAAAACACCATCAACTTTTTAATTACTGAAAATAAAATTTATTGACGGAAAAATCTAATCACTATTCTCTACTTGAACAAGAAATCAAACCCAGGACAGTCTAACTGTCCTGGGTTCGATTTCTCATAATAATGTGTTGTGTTCAACCAACAAGGCAATTGAAATTAAATAAAAATTCTTTAAAATTTGACTAACAATTATTTAATTCTGTTGCATTTCTGATAACAACTGTGATGTGACTTGTTCGCCATAGTGTCCACCGTAATATACCTAAAAAAAAAGACAACAAATGACCTTGCTATACAAACTTAATATGCTTTTATGACGTGTTCATAAACTGATATCCAATTTCGGTTTCCCAAAAAATTTTATATCTATATTTTAAAATGTCAATTTTCTCGTTCATTAATAATGGAAACAGTGTATAATAGACAGATTGATTGTATAGTATCGTACACCCATCAATTTGTGCATTTAACATATTGTGGTCACATTGCTCTGCGATCGAGTCATCGTTTTCATTGATATTTAGTGGGCTATAATCAGTTTCTGATTCAGACTAGGTACAATGTGAATGAAACTATCTTTTCGTATTTTGTCGCGGATTTCTTTTGAGTTTTAGTCAGTATCTTACGTGACCATGAATTGCTGTAAAGCATTCGAAACATTGTTATCCAAAAATTAAAATAAATTATTTATTATTTATATCATTAATTTGTCGATATAATATTCCGCCGTCCCTACCTCGGGTACGCGATAGGAAATTAAAATTTTCCGCTTCATTTAAAAGAAGCGCTGCCCCCGGCTAACTCCTTAATGTGCTACATCTATTTTAGTACAGTCCAGAACATTTATAACGTATCGAAGTAAGGATTACATGGTTTATTTTTTATTTATTTACTTTATTTATTTTTTAATTATTTGGAAGACATAATCTTTTGTTAGTTACATAACCAATTTAAAACTTAAAAAATAAACTATATTTTTATGTAAGCCATTCCTCATAATAATGTATTATGTAATAAATAATATAATATAATGATTCTTAAACATTTTCCTCTTCAGTGTAAGTGATCAGACCTTACAGACGAACTTTATAATATTATATTATATTATTAAAAGTACCTCAAAGAACTGTCTCTCTCTTTCTCCGTCTCTATCTCTCTCAAAGGTCCTCACAATGTTTTTCTTTTTCAAAATTATTTACACATGTACCTTGTTGTATGTTTTTAAGGCTCCAAAACCAGGATTTGAACCCGTTTAATTTAGAGTACAAAACAATCGCTTTACCACATAACTACCACTGAGTTATTTATAAATATTAAATTTCTAGGTAAATTTTAATATTTTTTACCAGGTGCTGAAAAAATCTCTCAGATATTCATATACAACTGCCCATTACTTTATGTGGAGACTTACAAAGAAAGAAATCACACATTCTATATTCCGTCTACTACACTTTTATTTCTACACACGGCCGAGATCTTTGAGAATCTGAAGCAGGGCAATTATTTCTTGCCTCCTTCAATGCCGTCAAAGCTTAAAGCACTGCAAAGTTTATTTCTTATGTGGAATTGACGTTTCGTAAGTTTTCTACTTATTGAGTTGCGAGCTTAAAATATATTTTTTATAATTTATAGAAGTAGAAGTTTATGTGTGATTTTTATACCAGAATTGTTTGCCAATTAGAACTGGAAGAGTGTATTTTTTTTAAATAATATTTTTTTCGGTGTTTTTTGGAAATGAAATTTCGGTTTTTTGAAATACGCCTGTGTAGTTGAACTTAGATAAGCATAACCTTACCTAAACACAAAACTTGATCCAAATTGTAAGAACCCTTTCCAAAATACACGATAATTTATATATGTTTAAGAACTACTCATTCCATATTTCAAAATATATTTGAAAACAGGCTATAAAATGTCATAAAATATTATTGTTGTAATAGTTACAGTTATTAGTTTTTATGGAAAATTTACAGTTTCATACATTTTTTGATATGGTTATGGCATAACCGTCTGTGTAAAAATTAGCAAAGGAATTACCTGATTACCTCCTCGAAACAAATGAAATGAAATGACATTTTATTCAGCGTAAAAATTGTTACAATTTCTTACTGAACGTCATGAGTTTACCACTAGTTCGGAAGGAAGAAACCTCTGATCTGAGAAGAACTGGCGAAAAGTACTCAGCAAGACTAATAATTTTTTTCTCTCTCTTTTTCAAATTAAATTGCTAATTAACAATAATTCTATATGTTGAAATAGCGGCGATCACATCATTCCCAAGGCGTACTGTCTTCTAAAAAATCGTTAAACGAATAATAGCTTTTAGTATTCGCCTCGGTTTTAGATGTCAAAAAATAACCCGTTTTTGGCGTAGTCGGTAATCAATCGACACTAAGAAATGGTAGCTACAAATAAACATTGTCCGATTCTTACCGTCTTCACTGTCTTGAACTCGACTGTCGATTTGGAATCTGCATATAATCAAGCGAGGGTCAAAATAACTGGCATTCCTTGAAGCAATTACACGTCACTTCAAAATCGAAGGCAGTTTAATTAAATCTAAATCAAATTATCTAAGATGTTTGTCTTACTATGTTTGTTAATTATCTAGAGTAGATGATACCATCGTATTATTGTTGCTTGTTTTTTTATTATAATTTATAAAAAAAAGAAAATCAATTTTAATAATATTTGTAAAAAAGTAAAGCTGATGTTTCGTATAAAAATTGCATGATAAAGTTACACAATAATTATATTATATATTGATATTAAATCTAAATATTTTTAATCTATACTTATACTGGTACGATTTGAAGCCAGTTGAAAGGAGTAAACTAAATTGAATGGTTATTTGTTTTTAAGTACATATATAGTGCATATAAATATATAATAATACATTTCGAAAATAATTAAATTATTCAATCCAAAATATATAGCATTTTAATGATAACGATTATTATTATTATTAAAAATACAACTTATATGAAATTAAAAAAGATTTAAATTTATAAATAGTGTTATAACAACTCTAGGTATATTATCTGTGGCGCAAATCACAACGCCTGTCACCTACGTAGTGTCAATTTGCATTCGATACGCAGTTTAGCGAGATTCGTAATCAGACCCTATTACAGATTACGCCTTCTGTATTTCTTATAATAAAAGCTGTCGTTTATGGTAGTCCGTATATATTACTGGCATATACATTACAAATATTAATTAAATTTATTTTAGACTCTAGCCATTATTTAAAGTTAACATAATTTTATGAGAAAAAAATATTTTAAAGTCACTAATTCATAATAATTAAAAGCGATTGATTGTAATCATTATATTAATAATGAAGAAAAACCATTGACCGTCTGTTTGTAATGTCCAAATAACAACTTTTAACTTGAATGCATGTGAAAGTATAGTATTTTATTATTATATTTTGGGATTGGTGCCGAGATCGGCCCTAGCTACATCAACCAGTGTTGGTCCATTTTAGCTGAGAAAGTATAGTAATATACGGCACGTATTATAGGAAAAACACATTTATTTTTTTATTTTTGTCTGTCTATGCCATATTGTTACCAAAATGATTTTTCCAATTTTGGCCACTACTTTCTCAAACACATAGCTGATGTTATAAGCAGTATATAGTATATAGTTTATTTGCTGTTGTATGTAAATGTGTGGGATTAATGTCTAGTTGTGTCTCATGTAGGATAAATAGATAAATATTGTTATGCAATATTGTTACCAAATATTTTTTTGAAAAGAGCAACTGTTTAGTTTCTCGCCGATTCTTCTCAGCAAAATAGCTTTCCGAGCCGGTGATAGCTTACTCCGATTGGATCCAACCAAAAAAATTAAAATATATAGAAACAAAGCGAGGGTAAGTCACTAGTATGCTATAAATATGAATGGAATTTTCATTTCCCAATAGAACAAAAATAAACAGCTTTCATAGAAATATAAATCCCCTTTCATCTACAAAACTAAATCAACACAAAGTATAAATGTTACACAGATATCAAATAATATCTAATAAGCTATCGGGTGCGTTACAACCCTCTAAATCATGATATTAGCGGCAAAGCAACACTAATGGCCGACTAGTAATAAGAAAGAATTCTCGCCACATGTAGGTAAAGGTAATTGTTGGGACATACTGGGTAAATTTGTAAGATAGGTAGGTTTTATAAAATACTAAAAATACAAAAAAAAAAACTAGAAAATGACACAAAATATATAATTATATTAAACGAATAGAATACTTAAAAAAATATGGATACGACATGCATTAGATAGGAATGTCATATTATCCACACTTTTTTAAGTTTAACTTGATTTAGGTCACGCGGTTAGCTTTGAGTTAATAAAAAGCACTTTCTGTTGTTTAGAATTTTCTTAAATCCCATTTCTTTCGCTTTATATGTTACCAATTCCCTATCTATAAAAATGTGCCCTAAACGAACCAACAAACAGACATTCACATGTATAATATATGTATCTGATATTGGCTAAGAGCTCAGTGTACCCTAAACTCAATAAGAAACAGTAGTTGCGGAAGCGGGGAGTGGACATCAAAACGTTAAGTGCGTCTGCTCATCGAATCCATTTAGAGTCCCCCCGATAAATAAGATTATACTGTAACACGCTTTTGTTCATATCTTAGATATTAATGTTCGTTAAAATATGATGATTAGATTTTGGTACTTACATATGAGCTGGTTGTCTTCAAACATATGTAAGCAAAAACAACTTTAAGTACTTCTTTTAAATCTTTTATTATAAAGACTAGCGCCACACCCTCGTTCCGCTCGGATTCGACCCTATTTAAATTTGTATATTATATATTAAATTATACAAAAACTTGAAAAATTATATACTTAAACCTTCCTCCAATTTCATTCGTGAACTCTATCTATTGGTGAGAACAGCATGAAAATCGGTGCTGTAGTTTTTGAGTTTATCGCGAACAAATAGACAGACAGATTCGACGAAGGACTTTGTTGTATTCGATGTAGTGACTAGCGACTGTGCTGAGGTCTGAGGTCCCTAGATTGCTAGTTACCTAGAAGCAATCAATATAGGGTATATTGAAGATGTTAGGGTAATAGCAAAATATCAGGGTATATTGAAGGGGTTAGGGTATACTTCGCTGGACGGTATGTCAGGCGGGTTGTTCCTGGTACTTCTTAGAATAGCAGAGTGGACTGTGGAGCAACCCTTTTGGCTGTGTGGTCTGCTTCGGAAGGCCAGTCGGGCCGTCAGGGCATCGTAGTTGAATACGCAAGCGATCCTGCGAAGCCCCATTAAGACGGGTGAGGTCCGTTGGGTTTTAGTGGGTAGTACTGGCTTATTTTAAGCTGGTGAGTCCTACATAACCAGGTATGCGTTAATCTATGATAAACGTCAGTTACTACGGGGATACTACTGAACCTGGTCAAGAAGCGAAAAAAATATGCCCCAAGCGGGAATCGAACGAATTTTTACTATACAGATATGAGAATTAGTTAGTTAGTACAGATATGAGAATCTCATTAGAGAAAATGAGTTATTGCATCTTCACATTTTTAAAGAGCTATGAAAGTGATGTAGTGATATATTAGGTTTTTATAAACGGACAAACATTTGTATTAATACTTAGGGAGGTGGGAGTAATCTGAAAGCCGTGAGCTTTGGACGAAAAATATACTCGTATATTTCCAACCGGGCGCAGTTATTTTAGGCAGAGTGTACACGTTTTAATTAGATATTATTTATAGTAAAATATTCATTAAAAGAAAATAATTATTGAGTTTTATGTCCGAAGTTCCTAGTAATATCCCGTATTTCTTTGTTATTTTAGATATGTAGTTAGTTAGTTAGTTAGTTAGTTAGTTTAAAGCGATATGAAGTTCTGTCGTTAAAAAATCTAAAGACTGTCCTTCTGGTTCTTCTCAGGATTAAGGTAATTTAATTTTGATTTTATGTTATATTGACATTTAGTAAGAAAATGTCATTTTTACACTGAACTAGTAAATCATCCTCTATATAACCAGCTATCATCATACCAACTATCATCAAAATCTCGTGATGCAGACACAGGCATACAGACAGACAAGAAAAAATCTTAAAACTATAGATGCAGCCATCAGTATCAATAATAATTACTAAATCAACAAGATTTTCCAAAACCAACATAATCGACTCAAAATGTTATTATATTTTTCAAAAAATATTTATATTTTCATAATTGTATCTTATTCATCCACATAGCATTATAAGGAAAAAACAACAAATGTATGGAAATCTATTAATTTTCGCTAACTCCTACACTCAGCCTAACCGAAAACCAAATACTAATCCCGCCACACACATTAACAGATCTCTAGCTGTAATCTGTGCTTATTTAGTATATAACTTAAAACATGCACTCTTTGAGCATAGCTTTAATTCAATAGCAACGTTTTCTATTACCAGCCATAATAATGAGTGAAGAGAATAAATAATATAATAAAATATATTTTATTTATAATAAAATTAGAAATTTCGTAAAGCTCTATATTAATTTTCAAAAGCTTAAACAAAAGCTCTTTTTATTCCTCTGTTTTTGCAGCTAATGAAAGGCATTTTCTTTATGTTTATCCGATTTAATTGTATACTTGAGTATATTCAAGGTGAAATTCTACTTCTAGATATATGATTTTTATTGAGTTTCATACATATGTGTTTAGCTATTTCTAACGTCCCATTGCTGGGCACCGGCCTCCCTTCAATATGAGGAGGATCAGGTCATAGTCCACCACGCTGGCCTGGTGCGGGTTGGCGGAATTCACATGTCTTTCGAAAACTTGCTAGGTTTTCTCAGACATGCAGGTTTCCTCATGATGTTTTCGTTCGCCATAAGACAAGTGGTAATCATGTTAAAAGTGATTCGAACATGAAAATTTCAGATATGCCCGGATTTGAACTCGCACCATTAGATTGTCCAAGCGAGCCAGAACTAAACTGTATCATTTAGTTTTTCTCTTTTGTATGTTAATCGATTTAATTTGGTTTAGTTTGTTAGCTTTTGACGAGGTTTAGGGTTGTCAATATTTTTTATAAATATACACTTTTTTTTCCTTCATGTCTTCTTTATTCTACCCTCAACCCTTTTTTAAGCACTTAACAAGAGAATTGAATTGAATGAATATTTACATACGTTTTACTCAAATTTTCAAAGATTGTGATCGAATTTCGATCATTACGAACATTAGTTATCTAGTAGTAATGATAGCGCTAATATTATTTACTGTTATCTATTTCGCATTTTTTTATCCTACAGTGTGTCTTATCAAAAATAGTAAATAATATAGTGTTTTCAATATAACTACTATAGAAATACAGTTGATGAGTATTTGATGAGTAGCTGACCTAAAATATTACTAACAAATAAACAATTTTTGTTCATCTTTAATATCGTACAATGAAAACTATAAAATACAATCACATCATATACAGGACTAATATTGCTTCAGCCATTGACAATTATTTTTTTCATTACAGAGAAATACCACATGTCTTATAAACCATCGATACCCCATAGAGTGGCGGGAAAAGATAACGCCAGTCTCTCGCAAGGAAGAAAACGTATAATGTAACGTAGATATATGTTTTAGTACACGATGTGGTTCGGGATAAAAATATATGAGTAAAATATGATATTTCGATATATTACTAAAATAATGCCACCAAAGCCCATGAAAATCGCACACATAATAATTAAATGCTTTACGATAAATGACTTGTTTAAATATATATTATTAAAAGTGAAAAAACAAAAATGATTTTACTATATTTTTTGTTGAAATTGTTGAAATGTATGATTGTTACTCGCTTTGGTAGAAGCAAAATGATAGACTAATCTAAAAATGACGATTCCAAAGAGCTTGTAAAAGTCTATTTGAATAAAGAATATTTTGATTTGATTTGATTTGACTTGTAGCCTTCTTCAATAAACTGACTATCTAATGGAAAATAAATTTTTCAAATAGCATAAGTTGTTCCCGGAAAAACACGTTTAAAGAAACAAACAAACAAACAAACAAAGAGGCAGAGTTACAGCCTCTTTACAGTATTAAGACGTGTGAGTGTGAATGCAAGCGGACTGTAAAAGACCTGACTTAAAAATTATAATGTATTCGCATTTGACGTACAAAAATTCATGGATAAATGTAGAAAATGTGTATATATTTTTGTATATAAACATATTACCTTTAATATTTACTTAAGTATTTCTAGGAATTTATATCTACAATCCATATCTAATAAATGCCGCATGCTGCACTAAGCTGACACGCGAATATTTTTCCTTGTCCTTTTAAAATGCGTTGTTATATATCAAAATTGCATGCGCTTATACTCTTCTAATAAACTAAATGAATTTCAAGACATGTGAAGTCCGCCAACCCGCACATGACCGGCGTGGTGGGCTATGGCACGATTTCCATCGATTATTTATATGTGTGTTTTTAAAGTTATTTTGTGTTTTGTATGGTAGTATATGGCGTTTTTTTATTACCATGGATCTTGATGGTGTTGTGTTAATGCTTGAACATATTTATTTATTACTAGTAATACGCGCGGCTTCGCCCGCGTTCACTTTTTTGTAGTACTGTTATTGTAGTTTTAGTAAGGATCCTTATTTTTTGCTTGCAATTAAAATAGTAATTAATCAGTGATAATGTAGCATTCAAATGGTGAAAGAATTTTTAAAATCGGTCCAGTACTTTTCAGCCAATCCGTTACAAACATACTTACATACAAATCTTTCCTCTTTATAATATTATAGTATAGACTAGCGAAACACCCTCGCATCAATTGGGTTCGTCCCTAGCTACCCCCTTTAATATAAGTTTTTTACAAACTTTGTTTTTTTTTATTACTATTATTAATACCTTCTTTGTGCCTTATAGAACATACAAAAATATAGCTGAATAATTCGAGCCATTCTTGAGTTTTGCGCTTAGCAACATTCATTTTTATTCATATCACTACATAGTATAAAACAAAGTCGCTTTCACTGTCACTATGTATGCTTAAATCTTTAAAACTACGCAACGGATTTTGATGCAGTTTTTTTAATAGATAGAGTGATTCAAGAGGAAGGTTTATATGCGTAACTAGCAGATCCAGCGGCTTTGGCTGTGCTAAATCTAGGGAAGAGCCCGAGCGAAGCGAGGGCGAGTCGCTACTAGAGTTATAATTAAAAGGAGGCTCATGGCAGTGAAAAGTTTAAAAGTCCTAAAAACATACAATAACACATACAAAATAGTAGTTTATATAGAAGTTAAACTCATAAACTCTTATCTACTAGAGATATATTGTAACTAATCAAACTAAAGCGAGGGTAAGTCCAATATTTTGCAATAACGTGTAATCGACGCGTCATTACTGTCGGCGGCTAACATAAATTAATATATATTCCTTTATGGCCGAATGTCTGGGGAACCTTAATATCCTGCTCTCATAAGTATTGATGTCTGTTTGTTGGGAGATAATAAGGAAAAGGTGATGGCATATACTATACTCGTTCAGTGGTTTTGCTTGGAAATTGGATTTTTTTATTTATTTTTAGTTATTTTAAGTAGGGGTTTAAAGTAAATTTTATGTGTTTTAAATAATGAATTGAAATGCGAAACTGAGAATGAAAAAATATTAATTCTACTAATATTATAAACGCGAAAGTTTGTAAGTATGGATGGTTGGATTGATGTTTGTTACTCCTTAACGTAAAAACTACTGAATGAATTTTAATGAAACTATACAACAATATAGCTTATACATCAGAATAACATATAGACTACCATTTATAAAGATATTGTGTGAATGGTCCAAAATATGACGATAAGTGTCAAGTAAGTAGTAAAAAATCTACCATCTGCGAGCTATTCTGGCGTGCGCTGCCAAAACCGCTAGAATTACACCTATGTAAATATACGAATGTACTAGCGGAACCCGCGGCTACGTTCGCGCTAGTACAATATAAGTACATATAATATGAGTCGAATCTGTACACTAAATATTATTTGAAAAATCTTATTGAAATAGTCATTATTATCGATGAAGCGGCGGAATCTATAATTTTTACAATTTTCGTCTGTCTGTTACCACATCACTAGAAAACTATTAGACAGATTTAGATGAAATTTGGAATAATGATAGCTGGTTATCTGATCATGATATAGGTAATTTTTTACTGCGGGAAACTATCTTAGTTTTGAGAAATCTCGAATCTGATAAAGTGTGTGAGGAACTCGAGCATAACGGGGGTGAGTCTCTTGTTTTATTGTCTATTTTCTTTATATTCGTTGCTAGCATTTCCCGCGGCTTTACACGAGTTCTAAAGACCGGAAACCAAATTCTTTCTGAAAAGCGCGGTATAGTACCTCGCATCGTGATGAAATATAGCCTATAGCCTTCCTCAATAAACGGACTATCACAACAAGATTTTTTAATTTGGACCAGTACTAGTTTCTGAGATTAGCGCGTTTAACTGAACAAACAAACAAACTCTTCTGCTTTATAATATTAGTATAGATATAAAGTAAGCGGTATGTACGGCAAAATCGAGAATAGTAGAAAATAAACCGAAATTACGCTACTGTTATTAACTTTGACAATTCTTTTTCCTCCGTCTTTATAATACTTAGAAGTGTTTAAAGTAATATCTATTTAATTTCCTTATTACCTAATTTGTAATTAAAGTATCGATCAAGTTTATTCATTTCCTTGAATAGGATGGGGGGATGACATTTGAAGGGGGGATCCGCCATTTTATTTTTAATGTTTATTGCTTTTTGCCGGATAAATGCGCCCTCGAGGGAGTGAGAGGCGAAGAATCAATGCGGTTGAAGCTAAGATTGAGACCCTTACCATTTGTTTTTGATATCTCTACTCTACCATCGTTTTTGAAACTTTCCTATACAAAGACTAATTTTCCTCAATATTATACCTAATAATACTTCTAAATCTAATAAGCTTACGAAGATTATAAAACTATAAATTAATATATTCAATATGCATACCTCACAAAAATAGATTTTGAAAAGTAAGTAAATCGAATTACTTATAGTGTATTTTTTTATTTAAATGTTATTATTGACGACTTTATTCTAAATCACGATCGAAAGCCCATAGTAGAATCCCGGTAGTCATTTTCGTCGCAGATGTTTTCTATGTTAATTCTATTGTTTTTTTTTAATTTTTATGCTCCTTTTCATGGTCGATTTAGTCCAGTCGCTTTAGGATTAACGATAATGAGCAATGGGCCTAAATCTTTGCTTAATTTTGTTAAAAATCTACCATCGTTATGTATAACAAGTACTTTTTCATATATTTACATATACTGGTACTATGCTATGGTCCACTGCTGGGTGTGGGCTTAGTAGGACATCATGTCACAGTCTAACTCGCTGTCCAAATATGGCGGACTTTACATGTCTTACGAGAGCTAAGAATGTAATTAGGCTCTACCAAACTCGATTTTTGCCATGTAGTTCATGTTGTTGGGATTGAACTCTCTTCTCTTTTTTAAGCTTTATCTTTATATAAAGACAAATAAAATATAAATGTCTGTTTGTAACATCAAGGTTACTTAGAAGTATTGGTTTTCCTTGCTAAGTATAAAAATTCGGTAGGAGCGATTGTATCTTTATTCATTGAATGAATAAGCATAAAGCAGGCAAATGATATCGCCAACATTGTTATATCGGCCACGTATGAATAATAATTCTATTAAAAAAAAACTTTACACTAGATAAAAATGAAAAACAAAAATTATAAAAAATGTTTTAAAAACATCAATAAATATCGCTTATGCCATATACGCTTTTCCTTTGTTCTTAGTAAACTACTTTTAGTTTTACAGATAAAAGTAGTGCGCGCATACTATTTACTATTATTTTTTATTATTACTGTTATTTTTTGGAATATGGGTTTTTTTTTCTAATATATTTATTAATAAAATATAGTATTTCGCTATATGTTAGATTTCCAATATTGAATAATGTAAGTAGTTTTATAATAGAAGGACTTAAAGTATGAGTGCAGTATAAAACTAAACTTATACTTTATAGAACAAAATGATTATAATTATGATTATCATCATATTTAGTACAATATTATTAATACAGGGAAGTTAAAAACATATTTTGCAAATATAACAGCTTCTATTAATGACGTGGAATCACATATTTTTAATTTATAAGCATTTTTAACTTAAAACCACTCTATTACTAATTAATTAAGCAAATTGAAGTACTTCTTTATACTTTTCCTACAGTCGAAGACGAACCCTGATGCATTTGCAACTTATCTTGTAATTAAAATGTACAATCTTATGGGAATTTCGGTGATAAACAAAAACAGATCGAGAAGATAATGAGCCATATTTCATAAATGATACATAGTAAGGATGATTTCCCCTAACACCTTAGAATAAGGCAAAGTAGAAGTGGTATATAGATGATAGGTACTAAATTACAATACGTGACTTGGGTTTTGACTTTTGTATCTATTATTCGGCTTTAAAAGCATTTCGTGACTAAGAAGAAGCGATTTATATTTTTTTTGCGTAAACGTAATTAAAAATGACATGTATTCAGTCAGTCGTAAAGTATTACCATAGCGGCAGTAGTGATGATGTTTAAAAAGTATTTTTTTCCTTAAAAAATAGATTTACCTAATAATATTATCAATATTATGAAATATTTTCGCTTAATAATTTAAGAAAAAATATATTAAAAATCATCAAAATAATTTTTTTGAGCAAAATTCATGTCATTTTTAAATATTTCAAATCTAAGGCAAAAATCCATTTCGAAATTAGCGTGAAAATAAAAAAAAGTTAATTTTACGAAAAATATGTCGCTTAGGGACGAGGGGTCGGGTCGAAGTGTCTAGCTTTCTAGCTAATTTTTAATATTTTTTCATTAAAACCAGTGCAATGAGAAATCATTCACTCACTAAAAGTGAGAGTATGTGGGAAAGAGGGAAAAATTATGCAGATTTCCCTATCGATATAAAAAAACTTTTAAAGTATATTAAATGCAGGTTAAAAATTTAGATGTAATTCAATACAATCTGTAGTACATAAGGCAAAAATAGATTTTGGCTATATTAGAAATATTACAACACACGACATTATAACTTCAGCCATGCGCATCTACTCTTAGTAAGACATTCGTGTATCGACTTACAAAAATACTTTATAAATATATTTAGGCTTTATCTATTGGTATTCGTATCAATTTTAGATTTGGAGAATGATAAATTAGATGTTCTGAAGTCTCACTGTTGGATAAGAGTCTCTCCTCAATGGTGAACTCATTCGCACGTCTTTCTAAAATTACTTAGATTGGTTGCACTATAAGCCTTCGTATTGAACAGATGTCTGTGCCCAGCAATAGGATGATATAATGGACTAAACACCTACAAATAATCTAAACTTAATCGATCGAGTTTGTAATCGATAGACACTTTCAAAACAAATTCAAAATTACTTTGCTCAAAATACTTTTATTTTACGATTTTTATAACTATCCATAGCGTGTAATTTAAATTAACAAAAATGAAAACCGACTTCAAAACGTTACAAATCTAAACTAAAAAGAAAAGAAAATAATTTTAATTACTTAGTTATTGTTGGAGTCGGTGCCAGCCAAGAAGGAGAGTTTTATCCTGCCTTTGCAATGAACTTTCGAACGGATATTTTGATTATATTTACAAATTGATACATTAATTAAATTGTATTAGGATTATTTTGCTTTGGCTGGCACCGACTCCAACAATAACTAAGTAATTAAAATTATTTTCTTTTCTTTTTAGTTTCGATTTGTAACGTTTTGAAGTCGGTTTTCATTTTTGTTAAAAAATATTTTTTTTTAATTTTTTTTTGTGGAAATTAGATATTATGTTTAAATATAATATTGGAAGGCTAACTAAACTACTGCTCCAATAAGTCAGCGAAGTTTTGAAATGAACGACAAAAGTCAATCGAGATTTGTCCACGTCTATTTTTCCACGTAACTCGTAGACGTTAATAAGATTTACCTTCTATTATCAATCCACCTAATATCCTGAAGGAATACGACTATCAGTTTATAAGTACGTATAATATTAAAAGAATTTTCTTTCAACTCCTAACCGTTGAGGAGATATACCTTACATCATCACAAATTCTTGAACAGCTTTAGAAAATATATGAAACAGGTAATCAGTGCCGATAAAATTTAAGGGTTGCCCTCGATTTCTCTAGGATTCCATCATCAGATGCTGCCTTGGTGACAATGAGAACATCATGAATGTATACCCTACTGAATAAAAAAGAAATTTTTAAAATCGGCCCACAATTCACGGAGAAATCGGTGAAAACACATAAAAAACAACTGTTGAAGAATTTTACCTTTCATCATCAGCTCATCGAAATGAGATGATGATTTTCATACGTAAAAGCTTTATCGGTTTTAGAAAATATATCAAAAACATAATAGGTGCCTGTAAATTTTGAGAATTGCCTTTGATTTCCCTGGGATCCCATCATCAGATCCTGACTTGGTGACAATGGGACCAACTCGGAACTATACCCTACCATACAAAAGAAAAATTTTTGAAATCGGCCCACAGACGGCGGAGAAATCGGTGAACATCTATAAAAAAAATACATACAACGGAACATATAACCTCCTCCTTTTTTGAAGTCGGTTAATAACATTGCCGCAATGGATTCACAATAATTAGCGAAAGTACAATAAGCCTAGTTAGTTATTTCAAAAAAGTAGTCATATCGGGTACTTCCTATTTAAAGAAAATCGGTTAAAATCACTAAAAACATATCAAAATAATACGAAAGAAATGATAACTAAATATTGTCTTGGGATGTTAACCGTTTAGTTCCATGGTAAGCTACGAGGGTTGTGTTATGGATACCCGATAGTTGATGCACTACACATATTATGTAACTTTAAATACGTACAGATTGTAAATATAAACATTCATGGCTGAAGTACAAACATTCGAGCTCATTACACAAATGAATGCCTCTATCGGGACTCGAACCCTCGAGCGTTGGCTCAGCTAGTTATAAGACTACAAACTGAGCCATACATATTGTGTAAATGTCATTTCCTTAGACAAAATAAATATGAATTTAAAAAGTAACACATGTGTTCATAAAAACTAAAATACATTAAATAAAATAAAATTATTAAAATAGTGCTGTTCTAAGATTTTTACGCCATTTAATTCTTAACGATGATTATAATGTCGATATTTTATTTCGTCAAAACAATTTCTTCTTACCCACTATTATTTTAAGAAACCAAACAAAAAACAAACAAAGACGTACACCAAAATTAGTTTTTAATAATTTTTGGGGACTTTTCACAAGCTGGTGCATTAGCGCATCTTCCCTGGGGGTCCATTTTTAAAACTGTCATTAATTTGAAGTACCTCCCTACTAGGGATTGAAGGGCGATTAAACAGTGTTTAATGTCACCCCCGAAAATAAAAAGTAACCAATCAACGGATTGATTTAGTATTCTTGCCTGAGGCTAAGTATCTTCTTTTGAAATACGAAAAAAAACTTATTTGCAGAACGCTCTTTCGACATTAAGATTTTAGGGTTCCGTATTTATTTTATTATTTATTTGATTAATTACTATTTTTTTTACTAAATACGTGTTCAATGGTTCTTATATCTAAAGGTATTAAAAGATCTATTACTATTTGTCCGTCTTTTTGTAAATAAGATTACAGTTGTCATTCTTATACAATGCCCAATAAGTGGAATAAGCCGCCGCTAAATTTGGTCGTAACATCATTATATAAAAAAGGAGTATGTACGTCACAATTTCTATCATAAACATCGATCAATAATTATTGATCGATGATTATAAATGATTAATTTCGTATGGTACTTAACTATTAATAAAACTCTATAGAAAAATAATGTAAATTAGACTCAACGATGTGTTATTTATTCGTATATATAAGAAAGATCTTCACTACATAGTATAAAACTAAGTCGCTTTCTCTGTCCCTATATCCCTATGTATGCTTAAATTTTTAAAACTACGGAACGGATTTTGATGCGGTTTTTTAATAGATAGAGTGATTCAAGAGGAAGGTTTATATGCATAACTAGCGGATCCCGCGGCTTTGCCTGTGCTAAATCTAGGGAAGAGCCCGAGCGAAGCGAGGGCGAATCGCTAGTCTAAGTATATTTTAAGATTGGCCAACATGACGTCACGAGTGGCTTAGTTTATTATGACTATCTGCTTGCTGTGCCAGTCGTGGGTTCGAGTTCCGCTGAGGGCATACGAGTAAATATGTATGATTAGCACGAATGTTTAATATGTATGTACTTAAGGTTATATACGTGTAATGTACCAACCCTTGTAGCTTATCATGTAACTAGATGTGTTGTGTGTTATTGTGTATATTTATAAAAGAAGAAAATATCTTAATACTAGCGACTCGCCCTCGCTTCGCTTGGGCTTTTTCTTAGATTTAGCACAGGCAAAGCCGCGGGATCCGCTAGTTATGCATATAAACCTTCCTCTTGAATCACTCTATCTATAAAAAAAAATCGCATCGAAATCCGTTGCGTAGTTTTAAAGATTTAAGCGTACAAAGGGATATAGGGACAGAGAAAGCGACTTTGTTTTATACTATGTAGTGATTACAAGGTATGACCCTAAATAACTATACATCTTCAAAATCTTCTATTCTATATGAAAAGCAATTCATATTTGCAACGCTTTAATGTGATTATGCGTGAAGTCAATCGATATAAGTATAATATCGTCTGGATTTAAATCACTGAAATGTCCCAGCGACTGTAAAAATTAAATTTGCCAAGTCGATTTCATTTTTCATTAATTCATCTTCTGGGGTCAGAAGCTACGACCTAAAGCACTAGATGAGGCGACTTATTTTAGATTTTAAAATATAGATGGTTTTAAATGAATATATTTACTTTTCGAAATGACAGTGGTAGCCCAGCGGTAACGTGCTCGCTTGGATAAACGAGTAATGCGGGATCAAATCCGGGTCTTGCAACTCTGATATTTTCATGCGAATTATTTCTATCATGATTACCATTTGTCTTACGGTAAAGGAAAACATCGTGAGGAAACTTTCTCTGTGAATATCTAGCAAATTTCGAAAGACATGTGAGGTCCGCCAACACTCACTAGGCCAGCTCGGTGGATTATGGCCTGACCCCCCTCGTACTGAGGGAACGTTCAATACTCGTTAATAATATAATTAGTCATATTTAACAAATATTTTCACAATTTTCACATAGACATTTCTATTTTTGATGTCTATGCTAAGTCGATACGAAGAGTTTCTATATAAAATTTCCCTTAGGGCTTGGGAGAGCAGTTTTTTCTGTTTAACCCTCAAATGGCGGCTAATTCAAGACGAATCATTAATTATTGATGGCTCGTTTCGAATCAACATTTGTCTTTGATGTTAAATTTTTTAATCTGATATTAATGTAATACTTTCTTAGATTTATGCTAATATTTGATATTTAAAATAATCTTATCTTTGAGATTTTTTGCGGTTTTATATAGAATCAAATGAAATCAAAATATTTTATTCAGCATAAAAATTGTTATAATTTCTTACTGAACGTCATGAGTCTACCACCAGTACGGAAAGAAGAAACCTATGACCTGACAAGAACTGGCGAAAGAAACTCAGCGGGACTAATATTATTATTTTTTATCTCTCTTTTTCAAATTAAATTTCGAATTAAGAATAATTCTATATGTTGAAAAAGCCTGGCGGCGATCACATCATTCCCAAGGCGTACTGTCTTAAAAATCGTTAATCGAATAATAGCCTTTAGTACACAAACGTTCCTTTTTTCCGTTTCCACATTTTTTTTAATTTGGCAATGATTTTTGGTTCACGACGTTTTAAACGCAATCATAGTCACAGCGAGACAAAGGTATTAGACGTATCAGTGGTTTTCTCATGATGCATCCAGACAGGCTGACAAAAATTTGAAAATCATAATTTCGACCTGTTTATTGGTAATAGTAACTATTTCAATAAGATCTTCAAAACAAATTTTATATATAGATTTGACTCGGAATTATATTATATATATAGATTATAGGAGTTACTACCATCTTATAATAGCATGCATAGTCGGCAAAGCGCAACAGCAAGACAATGCAACAATGAGTGTCGCGTGACAGCGTGACGATCGGTATGACCCGGTGCATACAGGCTGTTTAATATCGAAATATAAAAATAGTTATAATTAACATGACTTGATCGTGTGTTTATTTACTGTTATTAATATTTGTATACTGCAATATATTTAATATAGTCAAATAATTTTAATCCCGTCTGTGTTAAAATATATACAAAACCAGTAAATTTCAAACCTTATTCAAACCTAGCAATATGAAATTTAAATGAATTAAATCAAAACAGGCTTTTTTTAAAAGCTATTTCAAAGTACTGGAAGAAAATCACCAATATGAATATTTATTTTCTTAAGTTCAGCTTTAATTGATTTGCTGCTGCTAATTTTGATAGCACGTTTTTAGTTACCCTACTTATCAGCGATAGCGGCTTCGAGTCCCACTTGAGAAATTCTAATAAAGAGCTCGAATATTGTATTCGAGATGTATATTTTATAATATGTGTGTATTTAAAGCTATACATATTATATATAATGTGTAGTGTATCAATTATCTGGTATCCATAACACAATTCTCGTAGTTCACTTTATTATTATAATAATTTATTTCAATTTGTTTTATGGCTTCTAGGAGTACTAAAAATTAGCTTACATTTAATGGAAGTTGGTTCACAACTTTAACGTTAATAACGATAAAAAAACTAGGTATGTATATACATGAGAATTATTATGTAATTATTACTTGTAAACACCCTATATCATCGTCTAGCACGAGCGACCTCCGTCATCCAATACAGACGCGTCCGTCACAGCACTATTGTACTATTTGTTTATACAGCCTTTGTTAATGAATAAACCATTTGCCTAAGTTTCGCCTATTGAGTTTCCTGCATGTAGGTCACTGCATCAATTGTCTTACTTCCTTTAGTTAAGTAAATTGAGTAGCTTTTGCTAGATTTAATCAAATTAATGGTAATTGATAAGAAAATAATATATAAATAATAATAATAATAATACTGACGACAAGTTTGGCTCAGTTGGTAGTGACCCTACATTCTACGCCAGCGGTCGCGGGTTCGAGGCCCGCTGGGGGCATTCATTTATTAAGCACGAATGTTTGTTCTTCAGTCATGGGTGTTAATATTTATATTGTGTATGTATTTAAAATGTATATATGTAGTATATCAACTATCTGGTATCCGTAATACAAGTCTCGTAGCTTACCACGGAATTAGATGGCGCTGTGTGTAATAATGTCCCAACATATTTTTTTTGTCCCAACATATATATATAAATACGTCATGTCAATATATACAAATGATAAAGTTTATTATTGTAAAAAGGCAATTTCTTTGTCCCTCTCTCTCATATTACATCGATGTCAATATTATAGTATAACTATAATGTGTGACATAACTTATATGTATATATGTTCTACAAAATATAAAAAATCGTTAGCATCCACGCAAATTTGGTTCATTTTTTCGATCAACACATGAATTATTTAGTGATAATTTTAAGCTATAACATTTGTTATAACACCCCTATTCTTACACCATGAGGAAAAATCTTGACCGGTATGAATTTTCAAGACCAAATCGTCGGGCATTGGGAGATTGAAAGGGGAAATCACTTAGACAATTTATGGTTTATCTCACCCGCGGGAACCCCGTGGTTAGACTAACAATATTAGGCCCCTTCAGATTGATGAAGCGGCTATTTTTTCGTAGAATTGATGCCTATATTCCCTTTTATTCGGTTATTTTGTTACTTCCAGATTGTCTTCATGTATCTTTTTTTAGAAAAATAACAAGCCGTTATTTGGCGATTGCAGGCAGTTTTTTAGTTGACTTTGATATGTTATGGTTTGGGTTTAGTATTAAATGATGAATATCTTATGATTTTTATTTCTAATATTTATTCAATTTGGGAAACATAATAGGACTAATTCAAAAAAACTTAATAATAAAGTTATTAATACTAGTAGCTTATCCTCACTCCAGTAGGATCCATTATTACTGTAAAGCATACGAAACGTCGAGAATCAAAAATCAAATAATGATTCAAAAATAAATAACCTAAAAGATAGTTTTATTTAAAATGATTAATAAAATATTATTTACGTCGAATTAAGAAGAAATGTCATCCTACAGGTTTGAAAGTTAAGATCAGATTATTTTTGAATGTGAATAAATCATAGCTAGGAATATTACAACATTAATTGGAATATTTAGTGCTTATATTATGTTATAATTAAAATTTTAATATTTCTAAGTTCTTTTTGTACGTTTTTTACGTATTTTATAAATAGTTTAGAAATTGGTTCTCGAAGTTTACTCCAACTAAACTATAATTCATAAATAAGCAAGCTGTGGCTATACAATTCCTATACATAATTACTTACTACTACTAAAATAAAAACAAAACATAATCTCACTCCAAATACACTGTCTATCTCAATTCCATACATTTACTTAGCATAAAAAGAGTATAGCGACCCAAAAACAACAGTTCCACCATAAAAATGGTAAAATATCAACAAATCTGTAACATAACATGTCAAACATAACTCGAGTCAATATTGCGTATCTGAGTATCACCTTATCAGACCTTCGTAAGGACCACTACAAGAAAATAAAGGCGTATAAAAGTAAAGTTATTTTTCCGAAGCGTCCAATGTGGATGAGTGTTACACCGTTATATTATGATATAATCATGTTTTAAAAATATTTTAAGACTACTAGAACCCTTAAAGCCTTTCTGTGTATACACAGGAAGGCTGTCAGTAATTTAGAACCAGATATTTTTCATTTTTTTACATATTAACTATATAACTTTTATAATTTGTTTTTTGTTATATTCATTTTATCGTATTATTCGGTAAAAAGATAATGTTATAAACTTACCCATATGAATAAAAAATTGTAAATTAAAAATAAAAGTATCTTATGTATAAAAATATTCTAACAACGCTGAAATTGTTTAATTGCCGTTTAGCAATTCACTTTCATTTACAAAAAATGTAACGTAATCAGCATTACCAGGAAAAGAAAACTATTCAAATGATATAAACTGCATATGTTTTCATATTTCATGAGATTTTATCTCCCAAATATTTTTATTAGAATATTTTTCTAATCAACGTTACACATCAGTGTGATAGGCGGCCTGAAAGTGCGGATGGCCGGGGGCAAGTGGGTTAAAATGGAACAGCGTGCAATAAAACACCCCTTCTGTCCATAAATATCCGCGTTCGGAAGTTGGTCTGTTAGCGGTCTCGTGTTTTTTCCTCTCAGCCCACTTTTATTTATCGGTGTCCAGGGTTGCTGCTTTGTTTTTTTTCTTGGTCATTGAAAGCTTAAGGGTCAGCCAGTTTCAATATTCTAGTATTTTGTGTTGTACTTAATGTGCTATTAAAAGTTTGGATTTTTCATAATTTCTTAAACTAGTGACATAATTTATTTTACATATGGCATTTGAAAAATTAAAATGTTTTAAATAAATCTACATCCAAGTTTAAATTTAATAAAACTAATTATTAAATGATTTAATACTATAAGTTATCAAAATTTAAGTCATTAAAAATAGCTAAGCTTACTAAGCTGACGCCAGGGAAGTTGTGAGCTACTAGATAGCCTAAGTTTTATCAATAAATAGACTATAAACCGCGAATCCATTTTTCAATACTAACAAATACAAACGTCTTAATAAAATAACATTGCAATACTAGTTAATATTGACGAATGAAATTTTTATAGGATAAGTATTAAGTATTTTAACATATATACCAGTAACATAAAGCAAAAAAAAATCTCCCAAAATAACCAAACTTGTTTATTTATACAAAAAATGTGAACAATATACAGTTATATAAAATCACTTTATCGTACCATCTATAATACCCTGGAGAGAGACGATTTATAAATCTGTTCCTGCAATAGGGAAAAATAGCCATTTAACCCTCTCCGCCCCTTCGTTCAAATATAACTTTCTCAAATAAATGTTACTATAATTCTTTTGACCCTCGATATCCGAAAAGGAACAACTATTTCCTGTGTTCAATTGCTAAGGTGGTATTTTAAGATATTTCTATTAGTTTCACTTTTGATTGACTAATAAAATTATACTTACTCGTACCTTTGTTAGTTAGCTTTTACTATTCATCAAATTTTTCTGTCTGTTTTGTCTTTTCAATTTTAAACGTTTTTCGGAGAATCGTGGTAATAATAAATTGAATTAAAACTTAAATGGGTTTAAATTATAATCGTTTTTAATGATTAATTGAGCCTATTAGCAAAACTACAATTTAATTGCGTACACAGAGCCTCCTCCTCCTCAAAACCGAACCTGTGACCTTTGACAGTAGTAAAAGTGTATTAAAGGTAGCAATAACGTTGTCATTAACATAACAGTATAAAGCATTGCGACTTACGTCTTCGTAACTGTTATAACATTTTCAAATGAGAATTGTAATTTTACATCCAACTTCCAATAAAGACACGTCAAAGGCTTGAAGAATTTCCGCAATTTAAATTTTTGAGTACTGTCACCTTCAAGCGCTGCAATATAACATGACTCGCTTAATATCGTTAGACGGCACATTCATTACAGCGGCTGGAAGCTGATAAACGAGCTTAAATACTGGATCTGATAGAATACAAAAGTTTTATATTAATAAGGTTTTCATATTTTTTACTTAACTGGATTGGATGTTATCCAATAACAGATAGTTTATACAGCACACATATATAACTTTTAGTACTAGTACATACATATTAATACTTATCTCTTCTTCAAGAAGAGTGCGTACTTCTTCCTGAAATGCCGCAACGCATCTGCAAGCCCTGCGGTGTTGCAGATGTCCATGGGCGGTGGTGATCACTTTCCATCAGGTGATCCTCCTGCCCGTTTGCCCCCTTTGTCCTATAAAAAAAACTTATGAGTCATGAGTGGAGCAAAATATACATGATAATCAGTCATCACAAAAATGAATGCCTTCAGCGAGAATCGAACCCGCGAGTGTTGGGTACAAACTGAGCCAAATGTGTCGTGAAAAAGTAAATAATATATTATTTAATATAATATTTCATAGGTTTTACAAAAAGTAATCAAGTGATCTCGCTTCAGACAGACATTTACGTATTGACTGATCGATACTCCAATAATTAAGTTAAATGAGACGTTCCCCTTCCCTTTGACAAGAGTTAATTTGAACTTATTACGGGCTTTTAGGTTTAAATATGATGCAGGTTTTAGAATTATTGAGTAATGGTGACTTGTCGTCTTTAAATCTGTAGACATTTATAAAATATTAACTTGTCGAATCTCTATGTAAATTTTTTTGGATAACCGTAATGAATTAGTCAATTCTATTATTACAGAGCCTGAGTGTATAATTTTTAGTACTCTTGTCTATCTGTTTGTCCTTATTCTTTGTTGTACCTTTTGTTCCTCTATTAGTGGACAGATTACGGTTTCTTATTTTGCTTGGTTATTGCTATTGGTGAGATTTATCATCAATAAAAATCGAATTTTGACATTATTGATCAACTGATGCCTGATGAAAAAACAGTCATTTTTTTACAAGCACCGTGCTGTGGTGGAGTTCTTATGCCGAAAGTTGCTTTACTTAAAACTACTCGTTAAGTATGTTTGATTCGAACAGACATGTAAAAGGACCTAAATAGTTCCCAAAAGATGTGTATTGTGTATGATCCACCATCCTTCATGTATTTGTCTATCGTAGACATTAAGAAGATGCCCAGCAGTGGAAATGTTTAAAGGGCTAAATAAATATATTATTATATTATATTATTATATCATTATGAACTTTCTATTGTACACCATAATTATTATACATATAAAAAAACATAAATCATATTCACAATATTAATGTAATAAACCAGTCGTTTTTTTGTTATAATAAAATCACACACGAGCTTACTTTATTCCAGTTTTTAAATTAATTTGTTTCAGTCTTACAACGTCCATCGCTAATGACGCTAGAAAAGTCCAAAGCATGAAATACTTCACAAAAGGGAACCTGTGCTTTTATAAAATTAAAAACGCAGCTCAAGTAATGATATTAACCCTTTCTAGCACGTGAGGAATTTGAATGTCTGTTAGTGAAAATCTAGTAAGGACGTTAATTAGTACCACGATTGAATTTAAAAAATTGAAATATATTTTGAAGAAAATTCGATTAGAATATTAAAGAATCAATCTAGTCTTCAATGCAAGGAATAAAAAATCGATGTCGTATTTTTTTAAATTGTGTCAATTAATTAAGTATTTAAAAAAAAAATAAACTCTAATCAAAATTCTACCTAAATAAATACATAATCGTTTTTATTTATTATATATTTATTTCTAAGCTGCTTATGACATTGATTACTCAACCTTTCAAATTATAAGCATAGCAAAAATAATATAATTAATGACGGGGTACAAAATAAACCCGAACCGCTTTAAAGGGTTAACGCAACACAAGTAATGATATTAAAATTCAACGCTCACACTGGAAGCAAACACAGTATTTGTTTTAGCTGAAGCGTGGTGCCTCGTAAACTTATTAAAATATTTCTAGTTATATTTAATTAGCTGTATGTCATTTGCCCCGGTCTCCCCGGCACAGGTGTGCTGGCCTTTTTTCGTATCTCCAAATGTAAATGCAGGGTTATGGAACATTTTCTACTATAAGCCCTAATTAATGGCTGGTTTTATCGATTCAATGGGCCTCCGTTTTTTAATTAAAAATGTAAGTTATTTCTTTAAATGTTAATTGTACTTTTTGTTTTGTGTCTGTACTAGTAGGGTCTATAAGGTTTGTATAATTTGCCTAAATTAATAAGATTTCAAATTTTTTTGGTGAATATAGGTACCTTGGATTCAGTTATTTAATAGATTTTCAGTTAAGTGTGTTTTTGTATGATTTTAAATAATGTGGTAAATGATGTATTACTCTCTGTTTAACCGTTGAAGATTAGTTAAAAAATAAAATAAAACAGAATGAAATTATTACTATGACTCTACGACGTAACGTAGTCTATATAATTTATTAAATTTCTATGTAAATAGGTTGTAAAATGACATTTCATATCAAGGGATTATTCTTAAAGTATGTAAATCCTTTATTTAAAAGATTATATTCCATCGCTTTATAAAACTCCGCTGTCCATCAGTACTAGAATCAGCGTGTATTAAGATTACGATCACATTTTATAATTGACTGCTTTATCGAACCCACAATGATACTAGCGAAATATTTCACACATTCCTAAGAAACTGCAAAGCTTAATAATATTATTGCAATAATAATGTTGACGACACGTTTGGCTCAATTGATAGTAACCGTACTTGCTGCGCCAGCGGTCGCGGGTTCGAGTCCCGCTGGGGGCTCTATTATTCTATCCTATTTCTATTCTATTCATTTATTGAACAAGAATGTTTGTTCTCCAGTCATGGGTGTTAATATTTATATTTATATGATGTATGTATTTAAAATTTATATGTGTAGTATATCAACTATCTTGTATCCGTAACACAAGCCGCGTGGCTTACCACGAACTAGATGGCGCTATTGTAAAAAGTGTCCGAACATATATCCGAATATAGACCTTGAGTTTGGTATCTTATAGTATATATGCCTCTTATGTACCGACTAATGTGATTTTTACTTTACATTAAGTCGCGTAAAAGTTTAATTAAAGAAGAATAGAATTTTTCGCAAATTGCAACATTCTTTCTTAATTGTTTTGTGTAATGTATGAAAAAAGTGTCTTCACGCAGCGTGAAATCAGTGCCTAGCTGAAGACTCTTGAGAATTTATATTTAACGGCACCCCTCGTGCAACTGTAGGCTTTCCAAATATACACCTACCGGACCATAAACTGACCTGTAGCTTATTGACCACAATTCTTAAGTAAAATTATATTTTAACTAAAAAGTACTTCGACTCTAGTAGTAATTATTCCACTTCACCTTTAAAATTGTGTTTATATGTATTACTTTTTATGGGGTATAGTGTATGTATGTAAGAGTTGAGCCCTATTTAATGTCCCAATGCTGAATGGATAAGGATTGATGGACTTCACGTCTTTCAAAATTTTACTAAGTTTTCTTAAATATGCAGATTTACTAACAGCTTTCCAAACGAACACAGTATCATTTTTCATCAACATCATTTAGAAATTTTCTATGTTAATTGTCGAAGATATCTCGCAACAAACCAAAAGCTTGCCTAAAAATAATTACAAGTATTAAAATAACTAATTAAAAGAATCATAATCAACATTAACTGTAATTTTAGTATTAAAAATTTCTATCCAAAAAATATTGAACTAAATTACAAAAAAACAAACCCTAGAGTATAAAATTAAAAGCTAATCTCTCTATAATTTTCCTATAAAAGTCCTTCCACACGAATTAAAGAGGCATCAAAGATCGCGTTGCGGCAGATTGGGCGAAAACATAAATAAATGAGCTTAAAATTTAAAATTATAATGGGATTGTATCCGGTGACACAAATGTGTGGAGTTTGTTACTAACGACTTCTGCGAGAGATGCTTTACGCGGAAACAGAGAATATATGGAGAGGGTGTTATGTTTTTACCGTTTAGCCTTGGGTAAGGTATGTTATGTTAGATAAGGATACCTATATATTTTTATATACTCTGTATATTATGTGTAAAAGCGTATTTTAAAAAAAAGGTTTTGAAAATAAGCTTTTATATATTACTTTCTTAGGTTTACGCGAATATTTGACATTATAAATGAAACTATATTTTCCGATTTTGCAATATAATAAATCCGCGACAAAATCCGAAAATATAGTTTAAAGTAAAGCTTTTATATATAAAATAAGCTGCATTTTTAAGTTAGGAAAAATAAAAAATATTGGTTTTTATTTTACTTATTTACAATTTTTGTCATAAAAATTAGAATTTTTTTTTTTATATTAATTTAATATAAGTGAAATATATATTGTATACTAAATATACATATTATTTAAAAGTCCTTAAATGTAAATTATTACTACGAAAGTATTAATATTATTATTATTATACAACCAAGTGGTATTGAAATTTAAGTATCATGATCAACTCCATGCATTTTCTGTCCTATAGTTTCACCTGCCATCTCGCGGCAACTAATTGTGAGTGCGCATAAAGTATGGCGACTGAGGTGGCCTTACAGCGCGATTGCATCACGGCTCGTGTGTAACCGCCCTAATGCATGATCACAATGAGAGACTTGGCTTTAGTTAATCTTATTCGTAATAATATTAAGTGTTATTAAATTAGTACTATTTATAATATGTTTTTTTATATTTTTTGTAATATTTAAGTTTCTTATTTTATTTTAAATCAATATTTATTCATTTATTATGGAAACAAATAGTATTACAATATAAATATGGGATAACAAAGAGTTAATAGCTAAATAAAAATAATAATAATTAATGATTATTTTACCAAATCTTTTTTTAATAAAAAATTATGTGAAAAAAAAATCATTTGTAGATCATCTACGTACACCAGTGCTACGATTTCGTAGCAACAATGTTTCTACGTGTAAATAATGCGGCTATGCTCATATTATTATATACATACACTTTCACGTGAACATCGAATCTGTGACCATCATTAAACATAAATAAAAGTTTATTTTTTATTTTTTGTTTGTTTTACTTAAATTTTTAGATCTTTTTCATTAGATTTTTATTTTAGGCTTATAACATAGGTACGTATTTATTTTATATATCACGTAGTTCGTCGACTATGGCCAGATCCCCTTCCTATTAAAGGAAGGCCCGTACCCAGTAGTGGGACGTTAAAAAGGGCTGAATGCATACATATTATAAATGTAGTTTATATTCTATTAAAAATGTAAACTATAATATTATTTGTTATTATAAGTTTACCTTCGCGGTGTCTGAGTGTAAACTGCGAGCTGCATCGATATAAATCAGTGTAACTTTAAAACATCACTAAGCAAGAAGTATGGTATTGCTGTTCTTGCAGTAGAATACTTCAAAGATCACGAATTAAACTTTAATATAAAACCTACTTAGCACCATGTTAGTTTAATTTATAAGCCATTAATTCAATTTGAAATAGAATATGTTATGTTGAATTAAACCCCAAGCAATTAAAAACTTAAAAAACCTTAGTTTATTTTTCGACTAAACAAATCCACGAATAAATCTGAAAAAATAGCTTCATTTGATACTTTCCTAGGTTTTCGAATGCGAATATTTGACATTATAAATAAATCTCTCCCGTGACCATGATTGCTGTTAAGCATTCGAAACGTCGGAAACCAAAAATCAACATAAATTTTTAATAGTTTCATTTATAATAGCTTCATTTGAATGAACTTTTAGTCATTTTTTACATTCATATTTAATACGAAAGTTTGCATTATTAGTATGTGAGATGTATATAAATTCCGTATGAGGTTTCTTAAGGGTTGAATATATAATATTTATAAAATTAGGCAGGTTTCAACAACTAGTGATTTCGATATAAAATAAACAGTTCTGATTTTTTCAATTTCTTTACAGGTAAATTTTTCATACATTTCGGGGTGGTTCTCTGATGCCCAATAAAATTTAAATTGGTCCAACCATACATAACATATAGAAAACCTATTTTTTTTTCTTAAACAAAGATAGACATTCAAAATTGAAATTCCAACAAAAATATTTAGCTCAATACCAGTTAAACTTTCTTTGAAGTTTCACATAAATATTTGATAAAGTTTTATATGTAAGGAAGCTTGATTGATATGGTTTTCTATAAAGAATCATTGGAAAACTCGTGAGAGAGAGATAAAAAGAATTATCTTAAAATTATCTGTCGTTGAGTGAGACAGAATTTTCACTTCTATCTCTACTTTTAATAGTTGTATGAATCCTACTAACTAGATCAGGATGAATATATTTAAGATACATATTACATCTACTATTCCCAAGCAGAAATCGAATCCCAACTATTCAAACTCTATTTCTTTTACTATGGACAATGGACTACCAAAAATCGAGTTCTCCATATACCAATATAAATGTGTTGAACATTAAAATTGTGCAAAAATAATGATTTAGTTTCAAATTATCCCATTAAAGCGTCCCATGGCAGCGAGAGGCAATAAATGTAGTATGAGTTGTGTCCACTGCATCGCTCCATTAGCGATTATTGTTCTACGGACTGGCCGTTCCTGTGTAAATGTTACTGGAAGGGACTAATTATCTGTGACTTATCCAACCTTATTGGGCCCATCTCGAGATGCTTAAAATAATAATAAATATCTTAATTTTTAAACAAATGTTTGGCTCAGTTGGTAGTGACCCTACTTTCTGCGCCAGCGGTCGCGGGTTCGAGTCCTGCTGGGGACATTCATTTGTTGAGCACGAATGTTTGTACTCCAGTCATGGGTGTTAATATTTATAATATGTATGTATTTAAATTTTATATATGTATAGTGTGTCAACTATCTGGTATTCGTAACACAAGCCTTGTAGCTTACCACGGAACTGGATGGCGCTGTTGTAATAATGTCACAACATATTTATTTATTTCTTTATATTATTTCGATTAAACATTGATATATAATTTATTTATTTATACATTCATTTATTTATTGAATACAAAGTTAGTGGAGTGGTAGCTCAGTGGTAATCGCTTGCTTCTATAATCGGGCGTAGTGGGGGTCAAAATCGGGGTCTCGCACCTCTAAATTTTCATTACAATACATAAGTACATTTGTGCGTGGATTAATGTGCGAACTATTTATTACTACTACTCTAAATAACTCTTAAATAATCCGAAAAATAGTATTACATAAAATATCATCGTTATTTTCAAATAATTAGAATGAAGTTATAGATTTCATATATATTTAAATAAAAAATATATATGTAAGGACATTCTTACAACAGCGCCACCTAGTTCCGTGATAAGCTACGATGCTTATGTTACGGATACCAGATAGTTGATATACTACATATATAACTTTTTTTAAATACATACATATATTATAAATATTTTTAGATTTAGTTAATGTAATGCCACATCTAGAAACTTTAACATAAAACTGGACACTACGACTGCCAAATACTTTGTACTTACTTACGTTTATAATTTATAACGTTTACATCGATTGTATGGGGAATCGCCAATTTGGCAACTCTATGGTTGTTGTATATATACAACTGAAAGGTTAAGGAGTGCCAATTAATTTTATACTATTTTTACCATTATTTAATACTTTCTTAGGTTTATGCGAATATTTGACATTATAAATGAAACTATCTTTTCGGATTTTGTCGCGGATTTATTATGATTTTTGGTTCCCGACGTTTCGAATGCTTTACAGAAATCATGGTCACGGGAGAGACTAAGGTATTTTACGTCTCAGGGGGTTATATACTTGTTACAGACAGTGTCTACCCACAATTTACAAAAATTCAAAATGACATCAAAATACCTTATAAAATTATACATTTTAATTCTAAATATTTAAAATTTTAAAATTTATAATTTGCTATTATTTGTTCAAAGGTACAATTAATTAAATATTACATTTTTAAGCAGTTTATTACAGTAGATAATTGCTTTTTTATGTATATATAAATCGTAACGTCTTTATCATCATTGTCTTTGTCATTCATTTTCTTATTGGCTCATTTTTTTCTTCATTCAGTCATTTTTTTATTGGCTCTATGCTACCTGCAACAGATAAGCTTGACGGTATCAAATTACCATGCTATTATCCGAATCTCATACAGTGTTTTCCTTTTTAACGCCCCACAGCTGGTCACGAACGCCCACATAATACCATACTAGCCAAGTGCAAGTGAGAGGACTTCACATGTAATAAAAAAACTTACTATTTTCTCTGAAATTAGGCGTTTTCTCATCATACTTTTCATCGTAAGGCAAACACACTTGTTCATATTATAATGTTTCAATTGGATATTACTATTAAAATCAGCCTAGTAGATTCCTGTTGATTTTGTATTGCATTACTATACATAAAACTAATAAAAACTAGCAACTTTAAATATGATTATTATTTCTATCATTTATAATCCCATGGTAAGAGTTTACATGGTTTTCTAATTAAAATTGAATTGCCCTCAACTAAATTAAAATATTTTTGTAATTTCATTTACCAAAATAAACCCCTCACAGTCAATAGTGGTACCATATGTTGAGCTCATGGCTGACCGGACACCTATACAGTGCCGGTCAAGCGGATACCAGTTAGCGCAGATAACTAATAGATATATATGGATTTGTATATGATAAAATAATTATTGGAGACGATTGTTTCACATATTATGGAAATTAATTAAAAAGTGATAATTTAAATATTTTTTAAGTCTAACTTAAGATAATTATATTACAAAGGTTACGTTTGGCTCAGTTGGCAGTGACCCTACTTTCTGCGTCAGCAGTCGCGGGTTCGAGTCCCAGTGGGGGCATTTATTTGTTAAGCTCGATTGTTTATTCTCCAGTCATGGGTGTTCATATTTATATTATGTATGTATTTAAAATTTATATGTATTGTATATCAACTATCGAGTATCCTTAACACAAGCCTCGTAACTTACCACGAAGATGGCGCTGTTGTAAAAAATGTCCGAATATATTTACTATTTATTTATTATTATATTACAATACAAGCCTCTGCCTGGAGCAATTAACCACCTTCCTAGATCGTATGCGAGAGTCAGCTTTATATTATTTTATATAGAAGTTCCACTTGTTAATTATAGATTTTACACATAATTATAATATGACATTACCTAAAACTCCCCTTTGAATATTTTTATTTGTCTGTCTTTCTGTAAATTTGGGCTAATTTTTACATTAAACAAATAATAATGTACATCTGTGTATGCATTAATATTCGTAATTCAACATTAATGGTATAAAAACCATCAATCCCGACTATCTAGGAACCTGTATCACGCCTGTGACCCCGTTAACCATCGCATAAAGCAAACGTTAGAGTATAAGCGAAGCTATGTTAAAATTAATATTTTCAGTTTTTTACAGACCCTATGCTGGGCCCGGGCATCCTTTTAATACGAGCAGGTCAGGCAGACTTTACATGTCTTTTGAAAACTTGCTAAGATTCTCGATCTTGGAATGAATCAAACAATATTTTCTTAACCAAACATATTATCTTCCTTTGACGTAGAACAATTATTGGTAGGAATAATGAAAATTATTATTACTACGCACTGAGCTATATCTAATAATGACGTCAACGAAACGTTACACGTTACGTTACACGTTACGGTACATTTAGTTATATTAAGTTACATTAAGTCATTAATATGTTACATTAATTCTATTCGATTTAGGTTTACCAAATTTTATTCAAATCCTTAAATACCAAACCTTAACATTTATAATAGTAGTCCAATCAACGCATATAGCAAGTTTTTATAGCTTAGCTATAGCTTGCCAATGAGCTATCGACCTAACCGGGTATCCTTAAGTCCGTCTCGTGTCATCCGGCCGGTCATTTATCACTGGACGATTACTAACCCTTACCCGGGCACACGTCACTAGGATTTGGATAAGAAAAATGAACAGTAATTGGGTATTGTTGTTTTGCGAATTGATGCTGAATTTATCTTAATAATATTAAGATTATTTTTAATATGATAATTACTTGCTTTGAAGGAAAAATTGTGAGAAAACCTGCTTGTTTGAGATAACCTAGCAAGTTTCCGAAAGACTTGTCAAGCCCCTCGGCCCCTTAATTGGCCAGCTTCGCTCGCGTTAGATCCATGGATGAACCCGAGCGAAGCGAGGGTGATTCGCTAAGATGATAAAAAAAGAAATTGTTTTATTTTATATTTACAAACAGTTTTGAAGCTGTCAATAATTAACTAAATATCAGTATTATAACACAATAAAGATACGTTAAAACTTATGATTTTATTTATTTATTTATTTATTTGGATTACCAACAGAAATTACAATAATTTTCATGACAATAAATTACATAATAAATTACAAGTATAATTGTATTTCTTTTTATAGGTAATCACAGCATGCAATATTATTTTAAAGATTCAGGGATAAAAAGATTTAAAAGTTGATTTTATTTACATAATATTTGTAAATTGATATTTTAGCAATCAATATATCATGTTTCTTAAGAAAATGGAAAATTTGGTTTCAGGAAATATCTAAAATAATTTAATTTTTCATAACAATATATAGAACTGAACAGATTGAAATTATACCTTTCATTTATACATTCCAAGGGGTTCCAAATCATAATAAGTAATGATTACTGTCATTTATCACCATATATGGTAAATACTGTACAAGATTATCCCATCTTGCTATCATTCGTGATGTATTATTGTCAACCCTCATGCAAATACCCTTGACTCAATGGACGTTTTGATACTGACTGATTATATCATAAGTATTTGTGTATTAGCTCCCTCTTGCAAATTCATGAATCAACGAATATTACTAGAGTATGTACGAAGTATTCCGATATTTTTCTTACGAATTATTTGTTAAGATATTTCTATTTATAAATCTATACCTATACATATAAATAAAATTGAAGTGTCTGTTTTTAATTTCAAATTAAAAGCTTTTCACTAAATGCATATGAATTATATACGGTACTTACTGATGTCAGTAAAACCATTTTTAATTTTTTTTGTGTCTGTCTATTTGTTCCGGTTAATCTCTGAAATGGCTGGACCGATTTTGATTGGACATTCACTTTCATATAGCTAATGTTATAAGGAGTAACTTAGGATACTTTTATTTTAGTTTTATTTATTGTAACTAGCAGAACGCGCGGCTTCGGTCGTGTTAACGTCACTAGTTATCTATACTAATATTATAAAGCTGAAGAGTTTGTTTGTTTGGTTGAACGCGCTAATTTCCGAAGTTACTGGTCTGAATGGATTTTGTTTGTGTTGGATAGTCCGTTTATCGAGAAGGCTATAGGCTATATACATACTGAGAGCATTTCTAGTAGTATTCTAGATACATAATTAACGACTGTCACAAATTCGATTCTTTTTGGTGATATAGGTAATAGGTAAATTTATAAAGGCAGGTAATAGGTATATGCCTTTATTATATACTAGAATATTATCAGTCTATCTCACGATGAAAATGGGCGTAAGTGAAAAATATATACGTATCCAAATTGCGAATTCGAACTATCAAAGGAAGTGTCAACTTAACGTTTAAAGGGCGAAGGGTTTGTATGAGAAATAGCGCAAATAAGTCAGCGTGTATTAGCACTTGCCATGGGTCACGTGAGTAATTGAAGGAAATTTAAGAGATTTGGACGTAAATTGTCACTTTTGATATGATATTTAGGGGGAATGTATGTGTTTATATCGATACGTGAGGCAAAGTCTATGGGAATTTTTTTTTTTTTTATATAAATCCCTTCCTTAGATTTACTCGGTATCTGAAAATTTAACCAACTCTTAAAACAAGGTATGTAGTAATTTGAATCTCTCATAATACCTATATTAGCAGTTTTCTCGTGATGATTTTCTTTACCAGTAATTATGACATTTGTTTTAAGACTAATTTATGTATAACACTTACTATTGTATTTAATAAGTATATAATATAACTTAATATATACTTGTTAAGTATATCATGGTGATTTGGAAAGAAACACTTTTTCCCATTAAGCCTTCGATGGAATGCACTAGGACTAATCGATTTTAATTGCAAAATTAATTTTTATTTAGTTACCTTATAGAAATACAACTTATAATAATAATAAAATATGTAAGTCAATATTTTTATATATTTCACAAGAAATAGGTCTAGGAACTAGACTGAATGTTTACGAAAGTTATTGCTACTTTTTTCCTTAAAGCACACGGAAGGTTTTAACTTGTAAATAAAAAAAATATAAAAATCAAAGTTTGTACATAAAACTATCTTTTCGGATTTTGTTGCGGATTTATTTCGATTTTTTGTTCCCGACGTTTCGAATGCTTTACAGTAATCATAGTCGCGGGAGAGACTCTCCCAGATAGTTTCATTCATCTCAGAGATTGTTTCATTTAAATTTATTAAATCAAAGTTTGTAATAAAACTTATACTAAAGGGGCTTAAAGTTATTAATAAAAAAGATAATAAAACAAGTAAATAAAAATCTACATAGCTATTGCGATCAAATAAATATATTAAAAACATTGTCCTAAACATATCCATGGGGTTAGAAGGATCCAAAGAGCTCATGACAAATGTTCCTCACCCCATCTCTGTTGGCATTTTGACAATAAATAAGAGATATTAAGGAAGACTACGATACCGGATTTCGACGTAACAAATGATATGCGATGGACAGAAGGGTTAGCCGTTATGCATTATGGTATTACATTTGATGGATTGTCCCGTTTTGGTGAAGTTCTAATATGGAGATAGTCTTAGCAAGATCTTAATAGGTTTAAGCTTTAGCGTTTTCTAATTGTAAGCTTAAAAGTATAAAAAACTAAAGTTAAGTGTATTTTTGGGACATTTAATCACTTTTTACGGCGAAAAATTTTAGGTTTAGGTATATTGAGTGTAATGTGATAGATACATAATTAATATTAGTATGAGATTCAATTTTATTCTTATCCGCTTAATTTCATAATTGTATTAAATAAATAATAAATTTTTCTACTTTTATTTTATGTTATATATCAGCTTTCTATGTTCAGTTTAATATTTAAAACTATAAAATTGCACTAACAAAAAACTGAGCCTGTGAAAGCTCGCGTAGTTTTTCTAACGGGTTTTTAAGACAGTTGTTAATGTTCATTTTTTTAATGGTTATGAAATTATTTTTTTTGTTAGATGACACATCTATATTCTACATATCCATAGGGGTGACAGTTTTTCAGTAAAGTGTACCACAAAATGCCAAGATTGTGGTACAGTATTAGGGCTCGCTTATTTCGCCATAATAAAATTGACTGATTTTTTAAGTGTGAATGTAACTTTGTCTGTCTTTTTACGTTTCAAACGCTGAATATATTTCGATGAAATTTGGCAAGGATGTAAATTGCATCTTGGGGATGACCATAGGCTTTGATCTCCGCCCAACTTAACACGTGAGCAAAGCCGTGGTTAAAAACTAGTATAAAATATCAAATACCATATTAATATAATTTAAAATAGGGATAGGAAAGATAGGAAAATTTTGTAGCATACATAGATAAGAAAACTTCTTTATATATGAAAAGGACTTTTAAAGATGGGCCTTAGTTAATTTCATAGTTTCAAAGGATATTGAATGTCATGACTTGATGGGGTCTTTCGTCTTCCGGTCTTCGAGCGATTGTCATCTGAAGACGTTTTTAGGGTTAACACTAATTAGTGAAATAAATAATATACTTATATAATATTAATTAATTAAAAAACATGTATTAAATTAAACGTATTTATTTTTTGATATAAAAAATAATACTTTAAATTTAAAAATCACTTTCAAGGTAAGTTTAAAGTCCTTAGGACTTTGGAGGCATAACTTTTATTTTTATCAATCTCTTTATTAGATAAAATAGAACGGAAAATGGTCTTGAAAATAATACAGAGGAATACTTGTATACGATACTAGTGACTCACCCTTGCTTCGCTCGGGTTCCTAGGTACCCACTATTGTATAAGTTTTTACAAACTTTGTTTTTTTATTTTTTTTATTATAAAAACGGAATCGTGGGCCTAAAGGAACATACAAAAAAATAGTTGAATTAGTTGAGCCATTCTCGAGTTATGCGCTTACCAACATTTATTTTTATTTATGTAGATAATATGAATTGTATAGCTTGAGCACTAGAGAAAATAACTTTTATCGTATTTACTTACTTCATTTTTAATCTCTCGGCGATACTTTAAAGCTTCAACATCACTGAAGAAAGTCTTAGAGTAACTAACACCTACAATATTAATTATTATAACAATTATATTGGCACCTTATGTAGAATAGCGACTCATCCATGTGAATTTTAAACAAAACCAAGTATCCCACAGAAACCATTATTTTTTCATGATTAAAAGTAACCTATGTACTATTCCACTTTTTAATCTATCCCTGTGCAAAATTTCATCAGAATCCGTTCAGACATTCTGACGTTAAAGAGTAAGAACTTCCATCCATCACATTTATATTCATAATATTAGCAGAATAAAAAATTGATTTCTTGTAAATACATTTTTATTAATGAAAAATCATATTAATTTCATTTACGACATGTGGAGCTCAGTTTGTAGTGACCTACTTGTTGTGCCAGCGGTCATGGGTTCGAGTCCCGCTGGGGGCATTCATTTGTTGAGCACGAATGTTTGTACTCCAAGCATGGCTGTTTATATTTATAATATTATATATGTATTTAAAGTTATGAACTATCTGGTATCCGTAACACAAGCCTCGTAGCTTACAATGGCAATAGATGGCGCTTTTCATAATAATGTCCCAACATATTTATTCGTGTTAAACAATAACAGTGGTAGCCCTAGCGTGACCGATCCCTACTCAAAATAGCTCTTGTCAAGGGGCGGTCACTCCTCGTGTCTTTGAATTTCCTAAAGATATTTATTAGAATGTTGACATGAATACGTTATGTTCTGTTTGATAACTATTTGGGCGGAATTGTGGATACTTTCTAAGCAAATGTATAGTTATGTTTAACTATTAAATGTGAGTAGTTCCACTGAGAATGGTCAGAATGTCCATAATATTAATTAAAGTTATGTATATAAAGAAGTTGTTTGTTGGTTTGCTAACTTATTTATTTTAATACTACTGTCTTCGGAAATACCAATGGAATTTAGAAAAATTGACGTTTTTTATAGCACATATATTGAGGAAAGGCATAAATTATTTGACATTACATTAAAAGTTTATTTTTGGGGAGATCAAATCGATGTTTCAGAAAAACACCTATTATGTACATAAAATAAGAATGTAAAACTATACATAAATACAAAATTTGATTGAAATCGTTACATCCGTTTATTACATACACGAAATAATATATATTTCATACCAGAATTACTCATTTAATATTAAATATTACAAAAAAAATTATCCACCGCGTCTGTCTGTCTGTATGTTCGCGATCAACTCAAAATCTATTGAACCGATTTTCATGCTATTTACACCAATGGATAGAATGGTTCGAGGAACGTTTATAATTTGTCAAGTTTTTGTATACCTTTACTAGCGGAACCCGCGGCTTCGCTCACGCTAAATTAAACACGAGAGAAATTACAGCAAAAAGCTAGTCAATAATAAAATCATAAATCCTAATCACAGCTTTAATCACCAAAACCAAATCGATGTCTATTTAATTATTTATTAACTACACACGTTATAGTATAATACTGTACTGTAGTCTATAGCTATCGACGTGCGGTCGTTGGGAACGCGATCCGCGTTAACATTGCATTATTAATGATTCATTTAGTTCACACTAACCGACGCTCTACGTTCCCTTTAGGTTTCATAGTGATGCTCATTCGATGTATCGAGAAGAAAAATCTGTATGTTTGTTTTATTATTAATAATAAGTATTCTATATATTTATTATTAATAATAAGTGCCTAGTAGTATAATACATATATGTATATATATAAAAGAGGCTGTTTGTATATCTACATAGTTTTAAGGCATAAATTGCTAGATTGGTTTTGATTAAGATTAATTTGGTTACTGGACATTATAAGAATGAAATTTAAATAAATCAAATTTTGTAGAATATTTCGATTCTTTCATTGATTTTTGAATTTCTTTATGTTCCCTTACTAATAAGGATTTTTATAACAGCTATCGACTATCTCGTACCTGCCCCTAGCTGTCAATTTGGCTTAAATTTTATTATAATTTACATTAATATTGGAACTTGTCATTAAAGCGAGTTGATATGTAAATATATAATTTATTTTTAATGATCAAAAATTATAGCCTACTGTACTATTTAGCTAAGCTAAATCTAGTTATAGGAATTGTTGAAATTCTCCCCTACATCATCATCTAAAACTAGAAAAACTCATAAAACTTAAATATCGACAAGTTACATCCCTATACCAATGTTTAGAGAGTGCAATCGGCGATCTGATTAATAGTACTCGCGCGAAATGTTTAATCTTCAATGAATTCGGTCCTTTGAATCAAACACGCTCTATTATTCATGAACTATCGATAAGTTTGTACATACTTAATGGTTGTTAATCGTTTTATGTCTACACTAGTCGTACTTTAGAGTTAGGGGTAACTTTATAGTGGAATATGTCTTATAGGTAAAAATACTATCTTTAATACTTTCTTAGATTTACGCGAATATTTAAGGAAGTCGGTTAAAAATGAATGTTGTTAAGTGCAAAACTCGAGAATGTCGACTAAACAATAATTAGTCGAATGTCGATAATCGACCAATTCGGCTAATTATAGTTTTGTATGTTCCTTAAGGTACACGGAAGGTTTTAAAATAAAAAAAATTAAAATAATCCAAGTTTGTAAAAAAAACTTATACCAAATTGAATACCTAGGAAGGAACCCGAGCGAAGTGAAGATGTGTTGCTAGTTTTAAATGAAACTATCTTTTTGATTTTTTGCGGATTTATTTTAATTTTTGCTTTCTAATGTTTCATTGTGTATATTTATTGTTAAAGTTAAATATGTATGTTTTTTTATGGTAAAAAGGGGGCAAACGGGCAGGAGGCTCACCTGATGGGAAGTGATCACATCCGCCCATGGACATCTGCAAGCCTGGCTTGCAGATGCGTTGCCGGCCTTTCAGGAAAGGGAGGGATGGAGGAGGGAGGGAGGAGGGAGGGAAGTGGGAGGGAGGTTGACTGAAGGCGGAGGATGAAGGGAGGGGGGAGGGGGGAAGGAGAGTGGTAGGTATGTGTAGTGTATCAACTATCTGGCATCCGTAACACAAGCCTCGTAGCTTAGCATGGAACTAGATGGAGCTGTGTGAATGTCCCAACACAACGTATAATATATCGTAAGATTCTGTTACTAAACAAATCTATCCAGTAGTAAAAATTTTTTTCTTATCAAAAATAAAAAAAACTTAATAGAAACCTTCTATGTTATACACATACATATCGGATTAAATAACAATAGCATACGAGGTACCTACTTATCATTATTATTATCTTTATTCAAAATCCCCTTATTACAATATTTCATCAAAATCTACGAAGTAAATTAAGTGAGTTCCAAACAAAAGGTTTTCGATAACAAGACGAAATTGTGAAAGACAAACTGACTAAACTCAGTGTAAGTGTGAAATCAACTGTATAATTAGACCAAATATTGGACTACGGTTTAAACAAAGAAAACATCGGTTAGGGAACGTCTTGGGGTAATCGGGGTGACTAAAATGCTGCTGATATCGAAAATAACTTTATTTATGAATCTATAATAAATATTTATACACGACTACTAGAATTATATGTATTAAAATATCTATAACTAAACCTAAGTTGTTCAATTACTTTCATTCCTGATATTGAAGTTTTAGAAAATTACATGTAACATATGTTGCGTCTTAAAATTAATTTCCGAAGAACGTTAGATAAAAGTTTATGTGTAAAGTTTGATCATTTATTTATTAAAAGCCATAAGATACGAAAATCTTAAATTATTATCGTATAAGAAAATCAAGTTAAAAAAGGGTTTAAAATCGACCTAGAACTATTAAAATTGCATTCAAGACTATATGTATTTTAATAATGTATTCAATAAATATTTTATGTTTTAAATATAAGCTTACTGAAGCGCAAACTTAAAGCTCCAAAACAAAAGCGCGCTCCCTTAAGAATTTTCATGTTTGTTCACGATTGTAGCGAGAAGGTGTTTTACAGATTCGATGTTGCCAGTTAAATCGAATCATTTATCCGATTTGTAAATATTTCCTCTACTTCTTAAATTTGCTTACAAGATTTACTCAAATCGATATAACTTTTCTTAGACATAATCGATATTCTATTATACTTTCGAAGAATAGAATAAAGAATAATATAAAATAAAGTCGCTTCCCGCTGTCTGTCTGTCCCTATGTATGCTTAGATGTTTAAAACTACGCAACGGATTTTGATGAGTTTTTTTTATAGATAAAGTGATTTAGGAGGAAGGGATATATGTATAATACACTAGCGAAACCTGCGGCTTCGCTCGCGCTAAATCTATGAGCCCGAGCGAAGCGAGGGTGAGTCGCTAGTATTATATTTAATTTAATATATTAAATTTATGTTTATTATTTGTTGCCACATTCTACTGTAAAGTATTCAAAATTGTCGAGTTATATTGAAATCTTCATACCTATATAAAAATCAATTGCTGTCTGTTAGTCTTTAATTTAACAAGGCTAGTTATTATATTTGAATTTTTTTTGGTTTTATTGGTGATGTGTTAGGGGAAGTTTAAGTATCAAAAAATAATAAATAAAATACATAATCTATTTCATTCTAACCGTTGAAATGAAAAAACTTCGGAAAAATCCAAAAATGTGAAATTTAGATATATTATTTTCGTACCTTCCAATCCTTAATGATGGAGATGACTAGTAAAATTTTTAAATTACAACTCGATAATCTTAATTCTTAAATTTAAGCTAATTTTATATTTAATCTAACTCTAGTAGAAAGTAAACTTGATACAGGTATTTCTATGAAGAACAAAAAGTTTCAAACAACAAAAAGTTCATTTTTTCTAAATCTGGTGCCATTTTGGTTAATATAACACGATCGTAGCTTCAAACAAAACCAATCAGCTTCTATCACAAAAATCGGTTATTCACTTTGTATCAAACCTAATATTCTCGCATCATTTGTCAAAGGAAATTTCAATAACAGTCGATGTTCCTTCACTCGCACTCCCAAATATTTCAATATTATGATATATGACATAGTATGAGCTTACAGCGACCACATACGAAAGCTCCCAACAGGTACAAAGAATAGGGAATCTGGTATCAAAATAAAATTGCGGGTGTCATAATAAATATTTCTTTTTCCCCTACGGTATGCAAAAATATCGTCCATATACGCGATGTAGCTAGACAATATTTTGCCTATAAATCTTGTTTCGAGTTAATACACTAGCACTCAGTTGATAGGATTGGGAATGTCGGCATCAATTTTGATATTTGCTTTGTTTTTGTTTGTATATCCATACTTTACTATTAATAACAATAATAAAATAAATATGTTGGGATATTATTACACAGCGCCATCTAGTTCCGTGGTAAACTAAGAAGGAAGCTTGTGTTACGGAAACCAGATAGTTGATATACCTCATATATAAGTTTAAATACATAAATATTATAAATATAAATGACTGGAGTGTAAATATAAATGACCCATGACTGGAGTGCAAACATCAGAGCTTAACAAATGAATGCCCCCAGCGGGACTCGAACCCGTGACCGCTGGCGTAAGAAAGTATGGTCATTTTTGTATGTTTGTTTGTAATGGATAAATTAAAAATCTGCTGGGCTTATTTAGATGATATTTAGTATAAAATTACTTTGAAACCGTAAGGAATATAAAGGATATTTTTTTCCGCAAATCATCCCTTTAAAGAAGTGAAAAAGGGATAGAAGTTTGCATGGGAAATCAATCTTTTTCCAGTAAGGTATACTAATAAAAATACTTGTGATTGTTATTAAAGGTATCATTATCTATCGTATAGATTTTCTTAGTTACTTGTTCCAACAGCTTTAATTTTTATTTACAAGACTTACGAAGGATAGTTTTTTTATTTACATGAAATGTTTTTGCCGCGACTTTACCTATGTAGTAACTGAGGCGGCAGTTAAAAGTAGCCTTTGCCCGTCACGTCGTAAAAAGTGAAGCCAAAAAGAAGTCAAGAAAAGTGAAGAACAAAGTGAGAGTAATTTACGTTTTAATATTAGTATAAATATTGATTGAAACTGTTGTCGAAGATGAAAATAAAGTTAACTAAAAGTTCCAGACCCTTTTTATGGATTCTTATTTTGCTGAATTTGTCTTCACCCCCACTGAAAAATCTTTCTCGATTTAGTTAATTAATAACAATACTAAAATAATTAATGTATTTTTAAAGGCAACAAATTTCTTATGAAAATAAGGACTTTTCAAGATATCACAGTATATCTTATATTATACAGAAGAATCTTTTGTCAATCAAAAACTACTGATCCATCCACATTTCTGAGTATTTCCATACTAAATCTGCTTTAAACATATCAGTTTAATTCAAAACTCTGTTATAACCCAAAGTTATTATTATAAAGTGGTAAGTAACAGTGAAAAATTAGAAACACACGTATCACGTACTTTAAACTTGATTTGTGTGAGCAATCGCAACCCTTATTCTAAGGGTAGGTTTTCAGAGTGGTGATATATCATAGAATTTTCTCACCTAATAAATAACGTCTCGCGATCGCGATGTGTTTGTTATAGGCCATATAAATTGAGATGGAGACCGGAATATGCAGGATTGTTGGATTGAGAACATGAATCTTTCTAATATTACTTTGAATGTCTTGGGGATTTAAATTTTTGCTATATATGTTTACACCTTAGCGATTATTTGTTCACTTTCAAAATATAGAGTATTTTTCCTCTTTGAATTAGAAATTAAATACTAAAACAAAGTTTCATAGATACATGTATGTATGAAGGTACTTGTATAACAGCTTTTTGGTTTAATACTTTCTTAGGTTTACGCGAATGTTTGACATTATAAATGAAACTTCGAAACTTATAAATTAATCTTTTCGGATTTTGTCGCGGATTTATTATGATTTTTGGTTCCCGACGTTTCGAATGCTTTACAGCAATCATGGTCACGGGAGAGACTAAGGTATTAGACGTCTCAGGGGGTTATATACTTGTTACAGACAGTGCCTACCCACAATTTTTTACAATTATTCAAAATGATAGACTATAAAATTATACATTTCAATTCTAAACATTTAAGATTTTAAATTTTTTTAAATTATATTATAAATATGGCAATATTATTAACTTATTTTTAGCTACTATAATTATAATTATTATAATCCGAAAAGAAAGTTTCATTTATAAAGCTTTTTGGTTTATTTTATGTAAAATATGTATTTTTAACTAATACAGTTAACAGACATTTGGAATTAAAAAACCATTGAGTTTCTATTACAAGTTTAAAAAGCTTTTTCTTTTTGTCTCTAACTCTATTTCTTTCTCTACTAATAGCGATAGAGTTTTATCCCAAAAAAATGATTTTTCTTGCAAAATCACAACACTTTCATCCAATTAAATTACCAATAGATCGGCATTCGTAAACAAAACACGCGGGTGGGTCCCACCCTTGGGGGCTAAGAATAAATGCCCTACATAAAGCGGGAGTGCTAGAAAATGTACGTGAGCATTCTTAACACCCCGTATGTGATGGAATTGTATAGAGTTGTATTACCCCTATTTATATAAATTTAACACCAAAAAATCTGAAAACTATAGGTACGCTAAAAAAGCAAGGATTGCTATACTTTCCTTTGTTTCTATATTGAATACAGCTATGGTTATTGTCTTATCAAATTAATTTTGAACTTGAGTATTTAATCCTAATTTTTATATTCATTCATATATCCCTAAAAAAATCATACATCTAAAAATTAGTGTGGCGATTCTTGTCGTCTTCCCAAGCATTAGGATAATCTTAGCATTCAAGTGTAATAAGGGCGAAAAATAGATTTCTTCTAGAAAACCTGACATCCAGCACCCAAATCTTGTGTATTAGCACCTCTATACAAATCCAGTCCAAATCTCCCCGCGAAACGCGTACAGTATCGCATTATATAATTTATAAACAAAATGTGTTAAAATAAATCGCGACGTTGGCAGCCGCAGATACGTGGATTTACTGCGGTACGTATACGAGCCGATTTTCAAAACAATTTACGTTTTGCCGCTTAAATTTGATATGTAGTATAGATGATTGTGTTTTCTTCTATGTATTTAAGACGTTACGTGTTATTTCAGGTTTGAAAGTGGGTTTGTTCCTTGAAGTTCCATTCGCGTGTCTGCGAAAGCTATCTATGAGCAACTTATTCTTTCATATAGCGGTCTTATTGGTATAGTGGCTTTTGAGTATGTCTGGAGATCTAAATGTCTTGAGTTCGAATTCTGGGTGAGCTAAGCATGTAAAAAATAGCCTGGAGCTAACTAATCGTAATGTTGTTGGGAAAGGCATTTACGCTTACCCCCATTACAGGTTATTCTAACATATTTTTTTAAATAAGTCGAATTAAATGATAGAATTTTTAATCAATCGTTAAAAGCCAAGTCCAAATTCAATCTACAATATCTAAACATGACTACTGACTACTATATTAAAACGAACACAAAACACGCTGTAATATGAGCTTAAGCGAGTCCATGATTGATATCTTATTATCTTTCTTCTACCTTCTCATTCACCATCAGAACAGCTTACTGGTAAAATATTATGGTGACGAATACATACATAGATATAGACTAAGATAAAATAATAATTAGACTTAGACTAAAATGGAACTAATTAGCTGATTTACAAGAGAAGCCATTTTAAGTATTATAACAGTCATCATTGAACTAAATAGATATCTCATCTTGACAATAAAACCTTAGCTTTTAATGAGAACTATTGAGTATTATGAATAAAGGCTTTGAGCGATTAATATTACTAGAAGCAATATTATACGACCGTGACCATTCGTTCGAAAGCAGTTGCTGTACACTGCTTATAGATCATAGGGAAAGAATTGTGTAGATATACTGATATAGAAATATTCTATTTTTTATATATTTCCTTTATATTATTGTATAGTATAGGGATGAATTTACTAAACTTGTAAATGTATGTACGCCATAATTACTTACAGCTAATGAACTTATTAGAGAACTTGACAAATCTTTCGAACACTAACCTTATTCGCTCAGACATGATCATGATGAATCATGATTTCTTTCTTACTAGTGGAACCATGTACCTAATTGCCATGTCCAACGACTAGTGTGTACGGCTGCAGATTTGGAGTTCGAGTTCCAGTTAGAGCTAAGTTTAGTTCACCTTACCTCTTGTCCCTAGTCTTATTCAGATTGGCTACAGTGACTGAAATCGGTCAGAAGTAGGTAAGGAAAGGTATTCAGGTTATATGTATGAAATACCAACTCTCTTATTGTATCATAGTCATCGTCAGCCCTTTTTTAACGTCCCACTGCTGGGCATGGGCCTCCCTCAGTACGAGGAGGATCAGGCTATAGTTCACCGCGCTGGCCAAGTGCGTGTTGGCGGACTTCACATGTCTTTCGAAAAACTTGCTAGGTTTTTCTAAGACGCGCAGGTTTCCTCACGATGTTTTCCTTTACCGTAACACAAGTGGTAATGATGATAGAAAAATGATTCCCACATGAAAACATCAGAGGTGCGAGACCCGGATTTGAATCCGCGTCACTCGGTTATCCAAGCGAGTGCGTTACCGCTGGGCTACCATATATAATCTTATTGTATACTACAAAAATATTGGGAGTCAAAATACAGCTAAGGGTGAGTCATATCTACTATATCGTATCCTATTCAACCAAGTGCCATTACAGAGTACGTTGAATATCGAACAAAGCGAGCTAATTGTTCGTACGGACCGCTATAGCAATCTGCCTAAACACTTGACAGTCGAGCTTGACTTACCTCTATTAACAAATTCTGTACTGATTTCATGTATTGTATAAGAATGTTTATTTAATTAGTCTTTATATAGCTTCTAGTTATGGTTTGGAATGATTTTATGCAACGTTCTGTTAGGCGGCGCATCCCTTGTGTCTTATAAAAAAACTACTTTTTCATCACACCTTTCTAACTTTATTTCATAAAAACTACATTACCGATGTAATATTATTAACCTATTTAAGGTTTTCCCAAATACACTTGTATTACCGCGACCGCGTTCCGAGTCTAACTGACTTTAATTTATATTAAAATTATTAAGGAAGGCATTTGCACAGCTAAATTCCATAACTAGAGCCTTCCAGTGTGAATAACTAAAACTGCTGATTGTTTTTAAAAATGTTGCAAAAACGGGAGAAAAGTGGTCATCAGGGGTTAGGGAAGCCGGTAGCTCTGCTAGGTATTTGATTTCCAGCCTTTAGAACGCGAGCGAAGCAGCGGGAAAGGCTAGTTCTAAATATATATGTACTTTTGAAAACTCAGCAAGTTTGTCTCAAGGTAGTGCAAGCAAGTAGAATATTGTTCGCCAGCGGTCGCGGGTTCGAGTCGCGCTAGGGTCAATTATTTGTATAATGAGCAGGAATGTTTGTAGTCCATTCATAGCTATTTATATTTATAATATATTATGTAATTTAATAGGTAGTAACTTACCATGGAACTGAATGATGCTGTGTTAATTCCCTTACGTAATTATTTATTTCTTTATTTATTCCTATATTCACTCACTTCACTCCCATTCTTTTTACACATTTTATCCCCGAACTCGGAATTAGTATCCAATATCATTCCTTAGTGTACACTTAATAAATAAAATTGTAATAACAACAAAATCTGTGGTAGTTCGATGAATTTTTCATCATCAGCCCTTTTTAACGTCCCACTGCTGGACATGGGCCTCCCTCAGTACGAGGGGGATCAGGCCATAGTCCGCCGCGCTGGCCTAGTGCGTGTTGGCGGACATCACATGTCTTTCGAAAACTTGCTAGGTTTTCTCAGACATGCAGGTTTCCTCAGGATGTTTTCCTTCACCATAAGATAAGTGGTGATCATGATAGAAATGATTCGCACATGAAAATAGCAGAGGTGCGAGACCCGGATTTGAACCTGCATCACTCTGTTATCTAAGCGAGCGCGTTACACTGTAGTTCGATGAACATTCATATGAAATTTTTGTTTGATTTAACCTGTTTGTTCTATGGGGCCATTATTAATATATGATGTAGATAGATTACCAAAAGCCATGCAATGCCGATGCTGAAATATGCCTTTATAAACTGAGCACACCTTTGATATAGCATCTACTGTGCGATCTTTACAACAGTTGCTAGTTTGGGATAGTCTAGTTATTGTCAAGTGATTAGATACTATTTTAGTTATATATTTTGTTATATATTTTCATTTTAATATGTTTACCACTCTCTGATATTATAAACGAGTGAGAAGAAAACCAAAGAGATGAATTCTCTCTTAGACAACTTTTAAGCAATTCTTATGAGATTTTAGTATCTTTAAGTGCTTTAACTCTTTATTATGTGCGTTTAATTTTATTTAAATGTATCCAGCTGTTTTGACGTGAAGAAGTAACAAGCTTTCGCACATATTACTTACTTCCTTATTAATTTTATAAATGCGAAAGTAATAAAAGGGCTGTAAATAGGGGATGAAAGTTTGTATGGATATAACGTCATTTTTAAATCTAGAAGTTTGAAACTTGTTTTTTAAGCTTTTGATTAGATATAAATAAATAAGAAATTTAAAGTTTGTAAAAAAAATTATCCTAAAGGAATTACCAAGGGATGAACCTGAGTGAAATGAATATGCCTCCCCATTTACATTTCGATGCTAATGTAGGTTACAATTTATAATAATTTTAGTATCGAATAACGAAAACATTGTCAATAATAGAAGTGATTAGAAAGTTATGCGAACTATCGCTCGATGTCCGCGCTCCGACAAAGATGTTAGCCACACGTCACTTAGCATAATAGTGGGATCAAAGGAGGAGAGCGTTAGATATTCATAGACAGGATCGACGGTCCTTTTACGAAATTTTTACAGTTTTTGAAACCTTACTAGGTATCATTAAAACCAATTTTGTATTGATTTGCCTGCTTTTTAATATTTAAATAAAAAAAATATCACATTATAATGGACGAATTCGTTCAACTAGTTGCTTAGTACGAGTTACTTACAAAAACTATTAAAAACTATATTTTTTAACAATTTTTATAGAATTTTGACTTAGATATTATGATTTATCGCATATAGGTATGTCTATACATCTATACATAATATATATACAATTGAAGTAACTGTTTTTAATTTAAAATTAACAGCTTTTTACGGAATGCATAATAGTAGTATATACGGTATTAACATCAAAGAATCAATTTTTAAAATGCTAGTCATAAGGCTAATTGTATTTTAGAAATATTTTATATATTTTAACTAGCGGCACGCTTGGCATCGCTCGCGAATCGAAGCGAAACGGACGAACCCGAGCGAAGCGAGTGTGAGTCATCGGAAGTATCGCTTCTGAGTGATTAAACCGATTTTTTCTTTCACATTAATATCATTTTTTACTAGTTCATTTTCTTAACTCTCCGTGTCACTATTTACACTTCATGTTTGTGACAAGACTGTAACATAAGATTTCGATTAACATTTTTATGAAATAACCAGACAAGCCTATATTTCATATTTATTTCCCAAATAAGTAAAGATAAATTTGTAGTTTAAACTTTTTAACTGATAGGAACCGCGTGCCAAAAGAACATAGTACTTTATTATTCTTTAATATGGTCATAAAATACTAAGACTACGCTATATCATGTTTAGATGTGACATTTCGATACATTTGTCAATTTTCTACAAACGATAGCGATTGTAGAATACCCTAGTTTCGTGTCGTTTTTGTTAACAAGTAGGTACTTGTCTTTAGTTATTTCTATATAAAAGGTCACGTCTACTACGTAGAAGCTCTTTACTTTCGCCGAGGGCCATATTTCCACACGAGTCCTCACAAAGAGCCCGATACGTGCCATCGTTCTATTCTATTATATAAAGTTGACTTGCCATTAGAATTTAAAGATATAATCTATATATAAATAGATAAATACAAAATAGTTCAGTACTTTATCTCGTCTGTTTGTCAGGAGTTTTTTTTTGTTTCTATATATACATTGTACATGTATAAAAGCTCAATTATAATTGAGCTTATAATTATAATTGATTCCCCAATTAAACTTACAACTGCCTTATCACTCTCTTAAGGAATGATTGCTGGGATGAAAGCTATCCTATATACTTTCCAGGGTTTCAGGCTATTTCATACTAAATGTCATCTAATTTGGTTCAGCGGACTTGTAGTGTTCGCCCTGTGGTCTAAGTTCAACCATAATCAGGTATATAATGTAGATTATATTCCTGATGCCGATAATGTACGTATATAAAAAATTTACTCTTTTCAATTTTAATTATTCATAACTTATTATCAATAGTTGTTTAACAAAAATTACCAATCATAGTGCAAGATCCAAGGGCCAGCTAAATATATGGAATCAAGTACGAGTAGTTTAAGTATAAATGAGTGTATTTAGCCCCTACTTTAGGTGGCCAATTAAGAGGAATACCGGTGAGAATGTTTATTTTTTTAACATTTTTACTTTACTTACATACAATATTTAAAATATTTACCCAAATATTATCTTAAAAGTCATATACCATATGATTCACCATTAAAGCTGTTACCGTATAACTAAAATTATTGCCTTAGGCTATATTCGACAACTATACTTTCCCTATATTACTATCACTTATCGATTGGCCACGTATCGATGATTCCCTTTCATCGCTAAATTGGCACTTGCGGCTTAATGGTAACTAATAGCTTCACATACGACGTAAGTGGTATGGACTTCAATAAAGGCATATTCTTTAGACATGTCTGTACATTTACAATATGTATATAACGATGAATTGGTAACCGACTTTCAAGAAGAGGTTCCTATTTTCGTTTGCATCTATATTTTTTTTTAATTGTATTTTTACTCACTCTGTGTTCGGACGTGATAGTTAGTTAGTTATCGATTTCCTAGAAATGTCATATTTGCTATGATTTTTTCCACTATAGTATGCATTTATTATATAGACCTTTTTCTTGAATTACATTGTCTTCTCATGAAAACCACTAAAAACTGTAGCTTAAATTGTGTAACGGACAACGGTACAGACAGTAGGAAGTAACTTAGTTTTATACTGTGCACAGACTATTTATTGGTGAACTATGGCCTGATACCCCTCGTATTGAAGGCCAGATCCACGCCCAGCAGTGGGACGTTCAAAAGGGCTGAATTTACAAACTTTCTACCAACTTTATTATTCCTAAAATACATACAAACAAAGATAACCTCTTTATAATAAAAACATTAATTCCACAAACATTTTAATCGTTTTAACATATCTTAACAGTCATCCGTTAAAAATAATATTTTTAGCGAAAAAATCACGCCAAAAGCAAACAGGTGTTAAGAGTGAATCAATTAATCTCCATAGCTTAGTAACATTGTTCACCTGACACCAATAAGCCGATATCCCAGAACGGGACGCGTATCACACGCTGAAAAACGATCAGATTTACTAGGGTTGGCGAATAATTTTAAACAAATTGCTTTTAACTTTTTTTTACCCAAACTATATTGTTAGGAGAATAGAATAGTAGTAGAATTTCAATATAAATATAACTAAGTAAATAAATAGAGAACAAAATTTTAGTTTTATATACATAAGTAATTTCAATGATATAAGTATTTCCTACTTTAATAATTCGCGTATTACTTACATACGTTTACTTTTTATATAAGACATATAATTCTTATTACAATATTTTAAATGTCACTACATAATTAAAACAATTAAAAATAAGTAAAAAATCATACTAGTTACTTACACTTGATTCGCTTCGGTACGTCCCTATGTAACAAGATTACTAAATCTATACATATAATGAAAATGATATAATAAAAAATGAATTTTGAGTCAAATCTGTATATTGAATATTTATCAGAAATTTTCATTCTTATCTATTAAATACTAAATCTATAGTTTTTAGAATTTTCGTTTGTCTGTATCTGTATGACCGCATCAAAAGATAACCATTAGACCGATTTTAATGAATTTTGGTATTGACTTATTATTATTATTATTATTATTTGTATGGTTATTTGGGTCTACATATAGGATTATTACTGCAAAAAAATATCACATCTCTGAAAAATCTATAGAAACTTACCTAGGAAACGAACACGAGCGGAACAAGGGTGAGTTACTAGTATTACATATATATTCGTCGAGACATTTCACAGTAAATGTAAAATACATACACACATAAAAGTATAAAAATTGTTAAAATTTAAAATAAATGGAAATCAATCAAACTGCCACCCCTAACACCAATAACCTGTTGCATCGAACATTCGATATCCTTCAATGAGTAAGCGAGATGGTGCTATATATTTCTACGTACATGTGAAAGGGACACAACACGAGGGTCCCATTTGGGCACGTTTCAATGGTTTCAGTCTATAAATAGAGGTTTGAACTTTGAACGTTTATTGCTATTGACTGGTGTATGCTCTATTTTAATATAATTTTATTTTTCTTGCAAAATTTTAAAACACGGCGACTTGCCTACATTTTAAATATCATAAAAAGTAAACTAAATATTTCTTTGTTTTCGTTAAAAATTCTAAACATTTAGCTACATATATTAAAAAAGCATAAATTAGGTATACATAATTATATAACATAAATAGTTATAGTTGACAAACCCTAAATACTACTTAGTTAACGAAAAATAGCTCTTAAAATATGACTGGCAAAAGCTCCCTGTAGAGTACACTTCAAGTTCGTAGCAACACAAAAAGTCTACATAAGCTACGTTAAAAAAGCACCGGAACCTATCAATAGCTCGGACTTGTCTCGTTTCCCGCTCTTTTTTTCCGGGATTTTCACACCCCGGACATTTCCCACGGGGTTTATTGAGCCTGGGATTCGATTTGCATATTGTGTTGGCTTTTTCAATAGCGCTAAACGATGTTAATTGAAAAAAGGAAGCTTTTGAGTGACTTTAGTGATTGTAAAGCGAGCTTTCTGTTATTGTAAGTGTTATTGAATGTAAATGGACAAGTTGAGTTGGTTCTATTAGAAAATGTATAAGTAAGACGACACGTTTGGCGCAGTTTGTAGTGACCCTACTTTCTGCGCCAGCGGTCGCGGGTTCGAGACCCGCTGGGGACATTCATTTGCTAACCACGGATGTTTGTACTCCAGTCATAGGTGTTAATATTTATAATATATTATGTATGTAATTAAAATTTATATGTGTAGTATATTAACTATCTGGTATCCGTAACACAAGCCTGTAGCTTACCATGGAATAGATGGTGATGTGTTTAATAGTGTAACAATATTCTTATATTATGTGAATAACTAATTAATTAAAAAATAATAATTTTAAATTATGTATTTGTTGCATTAGGTCTATGATCTCATATGGCTTTACTTATTGAGATACAACTTTCAGAAATCAGTTAATAAATATCTATAAAAATATTTAAGAAGGTTATATTTTATTACTGATTACTTATCGTATTTACGGATATACCTGAATGGTTCATATTACTTTGGTTTTGAATTGTAATTTATTTTCTGTTGATAAGACTAAGTTTTCTTAAGACTGCAGGTACTCTTCCCGATATAATATAGCTGGTGGTTTGCATATGTACAGATCTGTATGACCTAGGTTCAATTCCCGAGTTGATCTAAGCCGTAGTTATTTCTTTTTTGTCTAATAATTAATCTTACTAGTAAGTGTTTAGGAAAAGTCAAAGCTTTTAGCTCTTGATGAATACTGAACACTACTGCTCGTAGATGTAAAGCTAGTCCTTATAAGTTTGACCGCCGTAACCGAAACGGGAAGAATATATTGAAATTGGTAGAATATTATTAAAGAGGTTTATTTTGACAACATTTCTTGCTCAGTTTGTGACCCTTGTTGTGCTAGCAGTCGTGTTATGTAGTGTAACAACTTTTTGGTATCTATAACATATGCTTATCCTGGAACTAATTAGTGCTATGTGTTATTGTCTAACATATATATTTACAATGTTATTTTATATTTATAAATAGATTTTTATATCATGTATTGAATGAACATGACAGTACCATGTTTAATGTTTAAACAAGCAAAAAACGCTTCAAACGGTGTCCCTTCAAGGAGCAGAAACAAGCCACGAGCGTCGAAAATTAAATAATGAAAAAATACAGGCTCGTCTCTACAGATGAAATTTGATTAAAAAATCACGATTATTACACAAACCCCCTTTGTGGTAACTCACACGCGTTTTTCACCTAAAAAGCCAATTGCTGTACAAATTTAAACCTTATTACCTTAAAATAAGATGTTCTAATTTGTTTTAATAGAACTAAAGCGTTGTGAGAGTCGATGGCACCCCATTGAACCCCCTCAATAATTTTTCAGAGAGCCGATCTCTTTGTGGCCTTCTCTTAGATTAACAAAGTTTTAAATTAAAAATCATAGCAAATATCGGTTGTTTCGATTACTTTGATATTGTTTTTGTAGATAGGGTTGTTTTTGTAATCATTTTGTGCGAAAAATGAATGTAATTTGTTACACTTACTACCTGTAGGTACTTATGTTTTATCAAAAAAATGGGGTTGGTAAACTTTTAGATCATGAGCTAAATCGATATTATTTAGAACGTTCGTCTTTCTATATGCTTAAACTACAAGCAATTACGTACTCAAGATGGCAACATAAGTGAAATAAAAATAATAATTACACTTACAAATACTATTTAGGCTCTCGAATACGCTATAATTTTAACAAGATTCTTGAAAAGGAAAATTTGCACACGGAATTCTTTAGGACAATAAATGTTGGAATTCAGTCCATCATACGTCAAGAACGATGCATGCATGCTATTGAGCAACCAATGAAATAGATTCGCAGATACAATCTATACTTACGAAAAATATTACATTTAAAATAAATCAAATCAAAATATCCTTTATTCAAATAGACTTTTACAAGCTCTTTTGAATCGTAATTTTTACATTATTAAAATTAAATGTCAGTCTGTAAGTCTGTGAGTAAATTACCACCGGCTCGGAAAGCTGTTCTGAGAAGAACCGGCGAGAAACTCAACATTGCTATTATCGGTATAATTTTGAATCAATATACCGTGACAGTGGTAGCTCAGCGGTAACGCGTTCGCTTAGATAACCGAGTGATGCGGGTTCAAATCCAGGTCTCGCACCTCTGACATTTTCATGTGCGAATCATTTCTATCATAGTTACCACTTGTTTTACGGTGAAGAAAAACATCGTGAGGAAACCTGCATGCATGTCTGAGAAAACCTAGCAAGTTTTCGAAAGACATGTGAAGTCCGCCAACTCGCACTACTACGACTATGGCCTGATCCCCATCGTACTGAGGGAGGCCCGGGAGGCTGATGATGATACCATGTATAAGGTTATACAAAAAAATAATCTACACGATAATAGAACCCACTACCACAAGACAAATCATAAAAAATTTGCAACTTAGTAAACCCTTTATTTAATACATAGATATCTATTATTCATTGCTCTTAAGAAATATTGAAATGAATATAATTAAAACAGACTATATTACATTGAAATAGGGTTGATAGTTTAACAAGCAATTCTCTCACCCCGTTCGGGTAAAGCAAAACAAACTCGTAGCCACTCAAAGCATCAAAGTATTGGAGTAACAATGCATGTATGCATCGACTGCATCGGAATATGCATGAGATGAAATAAAATATGGTGGTATCTGAAAATTTACAGCCAAATGTTATGCTTAAACTTGGAAATTGTTGTAATTTGAAGTTGTTTTGAACATTTGCAAGTGATGCAAAGTGATAAATCCTAACTCTATATTCAAATATGAGTGTTAGTTTGTCCTGGTTTTAAGTTCATTGAGGACAAGAGCTTCTTATTTTTGACAGGAGCTTTTTATGCAGATCTTTTTAACGTCCCACAGCTGGGCACGGACTTATATTCGATTTAAAGGTGATCAGACTATGATAGTTCATCTAGTTACGATTTACGAACTTGACATGTCTTTCAAAAACTTGCTAATTTAATTTAAAAAAAATAAAATTGTAAGAGTCTACCTGAATCGGGCTTAAATATAAAAAAAATCGTAGCTGTTTGCTACTCCTTAATGCCAAAACAGCTGGATCGATTTTGATGTGATTTAGTGCACAGGTAAATTTGGTATAGTGTCAGCTTGAAACTGAAATTTACTTCTACAAATAACAAATATTCGTAATTCTAATATTAGTGTAATTATTATAAAACTCAGATTTAACCTTCTCTAGCAAAACGCTGCTCCACTGGAAACGATGGAACACTTTGATCTCCAACGATTGTCATTGCTTCTATTAATCACCCGCCGTACGAATGCTTTGTTTTTCTGATCTTTGAATGCCATTACCGATACGTGGAAATTTGTAAAGGTACTTGTTTGTATTTTACAAGTGAAAATTGTTCAGTGAACAAACGTATATCTATAAAAATGTACATACTTTTTCTGACTGCATTTTATGAGATAACTAGCGACTTGCCCTCGCTTCGCTTCTTCCCTAGATTTAGCACAGGCAAAGCCGCGGGATCCGCTAGTTATGCATATAAACCTTCCTCTTGAATCACTCTATCTATTTGAAAAACCCCATCAAAATCCGTTGCGTAGTTTTAAAGATTTAAGCGTACATAGGGATATAGGGAAAGAGAAAGCGACTTTGTTTTATACTATGTAGTGATGAGAAATTTCTATTCAGCCCTTTTTAAAGTCCCGCTGCTGGGCATACCTCCCTTCAATAAGTGGGGGATCAGGCCATAATCCACCATGCTGGACAAGTGGGGGTTGGCGAACTTCACACATCTCTTAAGAAACTTAACAACTTAACTTGCTAGGTTCTCTCAGACATGCTGGTTTCCTCACTATGTTTTCCTTCGCCATAAGAATGTTATCACGTGAAAAATTTAATTAAGGCGATTTTGATGAAAATCGAAATAGTTTTCTGGCAGGCGGAGTAGTGAAAAATAACTAGTAAAGAAATAAAGCTAATACATTGTAAACAACATTTTGTCCAAAAAGAATAACAGCGAGTCACCAATTTCCATAAGCATCAAACAAATGGTCATAACGCTTACGCTTGTAAGTACTTTTGATCTTTGATACCATTTTATGTCCAGCCACTTAAGGGGAAATAATTACATAAATATAATATATCTTGTCTTTATATCTTATTTTGTTAATCTATAGCTAAAGTAAACTGTAAATTGAAAGATTTTTTTAATAATAATAACAGAAATATTTGGATCATAAGTTAAAAGCCTAATAGACCAGTGCTAAAGCCGTTGAAAATAGTAAAAAGTGAAACAAATTACAGTAGGATGAAAGGAAGGAAGATATGACAAAAATGAAAGTAAAAATTATGTTCAAATTGAGATAGTTCATGTAAAATCGTAAATTAATTCAAAGTTACTATAAATAAAGTATTGTTTAAATACAAAAATTAACTTAAATTTCGACTGTATTTAAACAAGACAGAGCCTTAACTCATTGATGTGTGTAAAAATGAATGCCTTTTTTCAATTGTCTTAACTGCCCAAATTCAAGAAAATAATAACGTTTCACCGTAACATAAGTAGAAATAAAAATATTTTGATAAGATCACATCTTGTGGTACCGAGAATTTTAAGATTGTCGTAATTGACTGGTATATTGTCATGGTATTTGTACGTGCCGAGTTGGTTTCGGATTATTTTAAACGTTAATTTGAACAAAGCCTCAGTAAGCACTAGAGATAGCGGGCTTATTCACATAAAACATTAGAGAAATTATACGAATCATAGTTGTTATTCAAACAAATTTCTAGGAACGACAAGTTAATAAAAATAGGTTCTATTTTTTTTATATGAACTCATAATATTTATAATACTTATTAAATACCATTAAATGTTTCAACAGAGTATTTTTGATTTATTTATATGAAGTTTTTTCTTTCTGTACTAATATTTTAAAGCTGAAGCGTTTGTTTGGTTGGTTGAACGCGCTAAATTACTGGTCCGAGTTGAAAAAAAAAAATTAAAACTTCCATGGTTTCGTAACACATAGACGAACACAAACGAACATTCACATTTATTCATAATATAGATAGATAAGTATTTATAATTCAATTTTAAGATCAAGATCCCAAGATACTTAGTAAAATGAAATACCCAAGTAATCTCATCGGCACCATCGATTATAATATAAATCGGCGAATTTGAATTCTAACCCCATTTCTGAGCTAAGGAAATATGACAAACGCCATAAAAAGTAATAAAGGGGTTCATAAAGTGCGAATGCGTTGTCAATATAAAATGTTGGGTATAAAATATATTTTTCGAAGAGAATTCTCACCCGTCGCGCTGAAATGTTCTTCCGGTGGGCTATGAAATGCAAGATATGCCAAATGGTACTGCATAGGACAGTCTTTTTATTTATTTATTTTGTTTTATTTAAGAAACAATCAGTATAATAATTCAATAATTATAACACAAAAAAGTAGCAGAAGGACACAAAAAAAGGAAAAATTTACACTTAACTAAAAAAGACGACATAATATTAAAAAAAAACAATTACAACATAATAATGAAAATAATAAAAAGGTTAAAAAGTTAAGTTAAGTTACAATAAATTATAATGTTATTCTTATTAAAATAATCACTCAAAAACCAGTTTGGTACAGATTTTTAGTTTTCTGTAGTATTAGATATACGCGTTAAAATTAAAGCGTTAAATCATTGCCTATAAATTTATTAATGTTATTAACTGACATAAAGTATTTTTAACCGACTTCATTCAATTAGTAATTTTTTAAAGTATTTCATGCCATTTATATTTGATTAGCTATTAAATAGTTATTTTTATTTATTTGTTTCGATTGCCTCGCAAATTAATACTAACAACTGACCATAGCTTTATCAAAATCCATCCAGCTTCATTTTGAAATTTAAAATAATAATACATTATTTTAAATGCCTAAAGTTGTATAATTATATGAATTTCTTTATAAAAAATGCATGTACGAGTAAAATAAACAAAATTAAATAATAATAGTTTGTTTCTAAGTTAAAAAATGACAGTTCTAAATATTCTAATGCCTATACTTCTCAGCTGGCAGGAAGAGGATATTGCCCCGATGGCTCAGTCCTTCCATTTGTCACGTCCGACGTTTGATACCCACAAAGCCTTTGTGTGTCTCCCAACTTTAGAAACTCTTTCAATAATCACTCGGTTAACTTTCTTTATATTGTATCTACATAGAAAAATAAAACTCTTGCTTTTAACTAAATATACATGTATTATGCATATGCAGTGGTAGTCTAGCGGCAACACGCTCGCTTGGATAATCGAGTAATGCGGGTTCAAATCTGGATCTCGCACCTCTGATATTTTCATGTGCGAATCATTTCTATCATGATTACCACTTGTCTTACGGTGCAGGAAAACATCGTGAGGAAACCTGCATGTCTGAGAAACCTAACAAGTTTTCGAAAGACATGTGAAGTCCGATAACACGCACTAGGCAAGCGCAGTGGACTATGGCCTCACCCCCATTGTACTTAGGGAGGCCCGTGCCCAGCAGTGGGACGTTAAAAAGGGCTGATGATGATGATGATGATAATGCATATTGTTACGTACTACGGGTTCGGGATCGGAAATTAAAAGCGATCTCGCACTTAAGATGTTTTATTTACACTTTATGTACACGCGCAGTCTGTACACAGCACTAGTTTAATTTAGTCTCTGAGCACTATAATCCACCACTTTTAATAATTCACTATGTTCTTCTTCACCTTTCCACTATTTCGTATCTCTTCGCAATCTTCACTCAACTCCGAACTTCAACTGATCTCTCGACACACTGCCGGCCTTTTTATATGCATAAATTTAGAACATTCTAGTATCGAAAATTCAAAATGTTTCTAGTAACTTCCAAATCTTTCCTGAAAATGCTTTATCTCTTTTTGACACATTAAAATTTGTAATAAACTGTTCTTGTTATCTAATTGTCAAAAGTTAGAAATTGACATTCGCTGTTGTAAGGCATGGTACAAGCGTGCTATTATGACGAGTTCGCACTATATTCCGCGACATTACCCCCTCCTAAGACATGCTCGTCTCGAGCATCGTTGTTGCCGTGATACTTGGCTAATCGGTCCACATGCACGATTTTAGCTGGGCTTCTAGATGTACGTTGAATTCGGAAAGTGACGTCGTTAATTTTCGTTATAACCTTATAAGGCCCCTCCCAACTGGGTTGTAGCTTTGGCGATTTACCCTTTCGTCTCACCGGGTTATGCAGCCATACCAATGAGCCTTCCTCGAAGTTCGTTCCTGTCGCCTTCCGGTCATAACGAGTTTTCATGCGTTCACTTGCTTGTAGTCCTGCATCTCGTATCTGCTCATGAACACCAATCATCTTCGCTCTTAGTTCACTGGCATATTCGGTTATGCAACTGGGAGTATCCGGCGGGCAACCACTTAACAGATCCGCTGGTAGTCGTAATTCTCTTCCAAAATTGGCAAAGGCAGGTGTCATTGCAATGCTTTCATGTAATGCTGTCCGGTAAGATAGTAGAAACAGTGCTATGTACTCGTCCCAATCCTTTTGATGACTATCTACAACCTTGGCTAGATGTCGTTCTAAAGTTTGATTAAACCTCTCCACCATTCCATCGGACTGTGGGTGACAAGGCGTAGTTCTAGTTTTGTGCACCCCCATGATTTTACACAGTTCTTGAAACACCTGTGATTCGAAGTTTCTTCCTTGATCACTGTGCATTTCTAATGGGACACCAAATCTGCAAAATACCTCTTTGACCAATTTATTTGCAACAGTAACAGCTTCTTGATTTGGTATGGCGAATGCTTCAGGCCATTTCGTGAAATAGTCCATTATAACTAAAATGTATCGGTTCCCGGAGTTAGTAATCGGAAATGGTCCTGCTACGTCTATTGCGATTCTCTCCCAAGGTGCCCCAACATTGTATAATTTCATTGCCCCTCGACTTCTGGTTTGCGGGCCTTTGACAGAGGCACATTGTACACATTTCCGACACCAGTCCTCGACATCATCTCGACAATGCAACCAATAAAATCGCTCCTTGATCTTGATTAACGTTCTTCTTACCCCTAAGTGTCCACCAGAAGAACCATCATGGTATGCTCGAAGTACCTCGGATACTTTTATCTTAGGTACCACTAGTTGGAGATGGCTATCATTTCCACGTGTCTGCTCCCATTTGCGGCACAATACTCCATTGTGTAACAACAAACTGTCCCATTGTGCCCACAAACTTTTCGTAGCGGTACTATACTGTGCTATGTCAGTCCACTTAGGTTTTGGTCTACCACTACTTAACCATTCCATGATCGGTCGTATGTCTCGGTCTTCTTCTTGTGCTCTCTTCATGGCATCATCGCTCCAACGTTCATCTATCGAATCTGTTCTTATAATTTTAATAGATTCTAGCTCTTTTGCCTCCTGTCTGTGACAGTGCTTGCAGTGTTCCTCGCATGGTCTTCGAGATAGGGCATCGGCGTTACTGTGTGTTTTACCCCCACGATGTTCTATTTCAAACTGAAACTCTTGAAGTTGTTCAATCCATCGCGCTACCTGTCCTTCGGGGTTCTTGAATTCCAATAACCATTTCAGGGCAGCGTGATCGGTTCTTACTAAAAATTTGCGTCCCAGCAAGTATTTCTTAAAATGCTGTAAAGTTTTTACTACAGCAAGTAGCTCCCTTCGAGTAACGCAATAATTCTTTTCCGGTTTAGAGAGTGACTTACTGAAATATGCGATAACCACCTCCTGATCACCCTTCCGCTGGGACAATACACCTCCAATACCGATATTGCTAGCATCAGTGTCGACAATAAACTCTCCTTTTGTGTCTGGATACCCAAGGATCGGAGTTTGGCAAAGATGTTTCTTCAGTTCTTGAAAGGCCGATTCACAATTCTTGTCCCATACGAAAGGTCTCTTCTCCTCGGTTAGTTTATGAAGTGGTTTGGCGATGTCAGAAAACCCTTTCACAAATCGTCGATAGTAGGAGCACAATCCTAGAAATGCTCTCACTTGCGTCTTGTCTTTAGGGGTCGGCCAATCTTTCACAGCGGTGATTTTCCCAGGATCCGTTTCTACTCCGTTTTCCGAAACTACGTGTCCAAGGTAATTTACTTGTTTTCTGAAGAATAAGCACTTCTTCGGACTTAACTTTAGATTAGCTTCCCTTAGTTTATCGAGTACTGCTTCGAGTTTCTTAAGATGGTCTTCGAAGTCACGTCCCACAATAATTATGTCATCCAGGTAAACAAGGCAGGCTGCTCCTAGTAATCCAGCGAGTACACGTTCCATTAACCTCTCGAATGTTGCTGGTGCATTGCATAACCCGAACGGCATAACCTTAAACTGCCACAACCCTTTTCCAGTTGAAAACGCAGTTTTCTCCTTATCCACGGGGTCCATGTCCACTTGCCAATAGCCACTCTTTAAATCGAGAGTTGAAAACCATTTCATACCACTGAGAGTGTCTAAGGTGTCGTCGATTCGAGGCAGGGGATAACTGTCCTTTTTGGTTACATCGTTGAGTCTGCGGTAATCGATGCAAAACCTTGTAGATCCATCCTTCTTCCTTACAAGTACTACTGGAGAACACCAAGGACTAGTAGATTGTTCGATGATGTCATTCTTTCTCATGTCCTCGATCATGTCGTCAACCTCTTTCTCCTTAGCCCATGGAATTCGTCTTGGTCGTTGTCGAATAGGCGCTACGTCACCAGTATTAATTTTGTGCTTCACCAAACTGGTTCTTCCAATATCGCCATCATGTTTCGAGAACAAATCTGAATATCGGTAAAGTAAATTTTCAGCTTTTGTCTTCTGTGAACTTGTGAGATGATCTTTGCAGTCTTCTAAAAGTTTTATTGCTTGCTCCTTATTCTTGTTAAGCACCTTCTCATTCTGTTGACATCTGCTTAACCAGGCTATCTCTTCGCAAGTCCCCACAACTTCCCCTCTCTGAATAGTTTGCGTAGCGTCACTGGTGTTCAGCACTGGAACCATGGATGTCGAAGTTTTACCTACTACAACTCTTGCTGGGATCCACGAGCTCTCATCTTCACACTTTTCTATGATAGCGCAGCACCATTGACTACCTGACTTGTTCTGAGGTAAAGCGACAGGTACTAGAGTCTGTGATCTTGGCGGAAGAGCAGTGTCTCTTAAGCAACAAACTTTCCCCTGAACTCCACCACTTATCGGTACTTCTCTATTTCCGCACTTTAAAACTCCATATTTCATGTCAATCGTACACTGGTAATTTTGAAGAAAGTCCAATCCAATGATGCAATCATCCACGATATCTGCAACTATTGCGTTATGCCAATAGATGTGGTCCCCAATTTTTATAGCAATTTTTCTTTCCCCCCAAACAGGTATGCGCTGACCGGTGGCTGTCATAAGGGTGATGTGCTTTCTATCTTGCAAATTTTTGTCCGCAATGTGTTTCAGCTTTCGGTTATTAATGACAGTTCGTGAAGCTCCGGTATCCAGTGTCAGTTTACATGTCACTCCATTAATAGCGCCTTGTATAACCAAAGTGTTTCCATCTATTGCCTGTTTTACTTCTATCGGTGGGGTTGTAGATCCCCCGGCCAGCGCCCACCTCCTAGATCTGTCCGAGATCAATTCTCCTCTGACTTGATCGTAGGTTGCTACACCAACATCTGCCTGTAGTCGACCATTTTTCCTTGTATGGCAGTCACTTCGAAGATGGCCCTGCTCACCACACTCGTAGCACCTTGGGTTAAAAACACGTCTCCGGACGGATAATCCTCCCGTGGTAGCTTCCTGCACCCTCCAAGATCTAGAGTCATGACGCACAGCTTCAATCTCTAGAGCATGAGCGACAGCTTCCCTGAGACTTGTATGGTGTCTTAGGCGTACAGCAGCACGTACCTCCGAGTCGCGAATCCCGTCCACAAAAGCCTGCAGAAGAATGGTTTCTATGGCGGATGGCGAGGATTGATATGCCTTCCGTACGAGCCTCTCAATCTCTATGGACCACTGCTGCAGGGTTTCATTGGCTCGTTGTGTACGGTCTTTAATTTGAGCCCTGTACACGTGCTCTAGATGACTATCACCATACCGCGACTCTAAAGCGTTAAGTAGCTCACTGTATGTGGTCTTCCTGCCAGGGTCACTAGCACAAAGCGCCTCCAATACATTCAGAGCCTCCTCTCTAAGTGCGACGGTAAGGGCAGATCGAGCTTCATCATCTGTCCATCCACTCGTCTCCTTGACAGTCTCAAACTGGATCTTAAAGGCAGCCCAAGAGGATTTGCCGTCGAAGTAAGGGACTTTGAAGCTCTTTGTTGATGATGAGCTAAAGTCAGCACTACGCGGTAATTTGTGAGTTTCTAAGTAATCCATCCTTTTCTCCATTTTAGAGAGTTTTGAGTCGTACTCCTCTAAAACTTCACCGTGTGTGACGAGTGTCGTCTTTATTCCCTCAACTTCTCTTTCAACGGCTTCTACCCTTTCCGTATTCTGTTGAAGAACGGCTATGACATCCTTGTGAATGCCCTCTTGAAGTGCGCGCAGCTGTTCCTCCTGGCGGCGAGCCTGCTCTTCTTGGAGTGCGCGCAGCTGTTCCTCCTGGCGGCGTGCACGTTCTTCCTCGCGGCGCGTTTGTTCTTGCATCATGAACGCCATTTGTTGCAGAAGGGCGTTCATGTCTGGCGTGGTACTCTGTTGAGCCGCGGACTCTCCACTCGATATACTAGGGCCAGAATCTTCCCTTTGCTGTTCCGCCATTGCGCGTGTAGTGACTCCTTCCTTCTCGTGCCTCGGTACTAATGGCATTTCCGATCCCACTTCTGACACCAATTGTTACGTACTACGGGTTCGGGATCGGAAATTAAAAGCGATCTCGCACTTAAGATGTTTTATTTACACTTTATGTACACGCGCAGTCTGTACACAGCACTAGTTTAATTTAGTCTCTGAGCACTATAATCCACCACTTTTAATAATTCACTATGTTCTTCTTCACCTTTCCACTATTTCGTATCTCTTCGCAATCTTCACTCAACTCCGAACTTCAACTGATCTCTCGACACACTGCCGGCCTTTTTATATGCATAAATTTAGAACATTCTAGTATCGAAAATTCAAAATGTTTCTAGTAACTTCCAAATCTTTCCTGAAAATGCTTTATCTCTTTTTGACACATTAAAATTTGTAATAAACTGTTCTTGTTATCTAATTGTCAAAAGTTAGAAATTGACATTCGCTGTTGTAAGGCATGGTACAAGCGTGCTATTATGACGAGTTCGCACTATATTCCGCGACAATATGGTATTTATAATAAAAACGCAATTTTCACCATTTTTGTCTATCTGTATTTTTGTTCTCTCTAATCTCTAAAACGACTGGACAATTTTTGAAGGGACTTTCACTAATAGATAACTTTGGCTTTATAAGAAGTATCTTAGGTTACTTTTGTATTAAAAAAAGAATAAGCGTTCCTACTCAAGAACATTTTAAAAAGTACCTAGGAATGAAGCCAAACTAATTAAGGGTGAGTGTTTTTATTTATTATCAAGTTTTATATTATTATTTCTTTTTATGATAAATATTCTATAATGATAACCTCCTCCTCCTTGCGGAAGTCGGTTAAAAATAATAAAGTTATTAGTATGCAGAAAAACTAAGATAGCAAATCTACAAGCAATAATCAATGTCTAATGGAGTCGTCTTCATACCTATATCGTATATATCGACGAGGACTAGTTCGAATTCAGAAAAATATATTTTTTTTACATAAGAAGTGATATTGCATATCAGTTATTTTATTTAGCTTGTAATTTCTTTCTCAGTTTTTGATATTCCCAACTCTACTTTAAACATTAACCCTTTCTGAGAATCGAACTCGAGACCAACGTAGAACATTTCAAGATCCATCGTCTATACATTTCTATTCACATAGAGTATTTCCCCCTTTGATATCATAAGTGGTTCATACATACGCGTTATTGTAAACATATTTCAGACTTGTCATATTTAAGGTGATTTGTATTCATTCGTATATATTTCCGTGATGAAGCACCGTCGCCGGATTTTCGATTTCAATACCTTCTGCTCCCCTTTCTTTAAATAGCTTACTTTACTACTACTTTTAGTATATTGATTTCTTTTTGTTTTTACCCTCATATTCAGAAGAGTTAGGAAAAATTTTGTAGATATGAATTGACGTTCGTCTTACTAAATACAGTTAATTTCCATTAAAAATATTTGATGTATGTATGTTTGTATTTACCCCTTTGGCTAACTGGGGTTGCTTTCAATAGGAGGAGACTACTCATAGGTCATATTCCACCACTCTGGAAAAGTGTGGGTTGGCGGACTACACACCTATTTTCTTTCGAAAATTTGCAAAGTTCTCTCAGACATGCAGGTTTCCTCACGATGTTTTAATTCGCCGTAAGACAAGTGGCAATCATGTTAGAAATGATTCGCACATGAAATATCATATTATCAAGATCTGCTTTACTCAGTCTTATAAGCAAGCCCACTGGACCATCACTGTCATATATCAAAAACTATTATTTAACCCATGTACCAAACATTTTTATATTAAAGCAGGAATGAACCTGCTATCTCTGAACCGTATAAAATTAAGCATATCTACTTCATAACTCTCGTTCGTAAGTAAATAAGATAGATAACGAATAATATAGATATTAAATACTTTAATAACTGAGGATCTAAAGCGACATGACGACTGCGCTGGTGTGGGTGAGGGAGGCACCCTGTCGAGAAATCTTCACTGGATGTTCTAATATTCAAATGGGATATGGAACTATTATTGTTGGAGCTACTGTCGATATAGTGGTGGATTGATGAGTTTTGATACTTAAAAAAATATTATAGTAATATTTGTGATTATTACAATTATTTATGGTAAAAGTTTCTTTTATACCATTTAGAGTTAATTTGGACTAAATTGTAAGTAAATTCGTTTGTAAACTAAATAATATATAATGTTTAATATCAAATATTTCAATGATTTTAATAGTTTGTTGTTCTGGTAGCCTAGTAGGACCTCTGCTTTAAATTGAAGCGAAGCGGATTTAAATCCTGATTTTTAACTACTACTACTAAGAAAAACATTCTTACGAAGGTTACATATCTGAGAGAACTTGATAGTTTTCGAAAAGAAGTGTGATGTCTGCCAATTTCGCTTTGGTAAGACATACGAGTACCTATAGCATACTCTGTCTAATAACTTTTGGCATAGAAGAGGGAAAAGCACAATTTAAAAGGTCCGAACTATTATTCTGTTGTAAATATGAATATTAGAAATTTTACAGTATATGCAACTACATACTTTAAATATATGAAGCCTATTTATTTGATGATTAGTACTTAATATTACTACCTAGATTTAAATATAGTTCTGATACTATATTCAGTTCATGTAGAAGTTGAAATTCAACCATTCCATAATATAAAAAAACAAACAATTTTTTATTGAAAATATTAAAACTCGTCAATGGCTATGAACTAAATCTGTTGAAAAAAAAGAGAAAAAGGGAACTGATCTGCTTATTCCTTATCTATTTGTATATGGATTTAATTTAATTGTTTGTCTTTCAATCATGTAGTAACAAATGATGAATCGATGACATTTTATGCAAAAAATTAAGGACCGGAGAACGATATTGACGGCAGTATTTAGCCCAGTAAAGTATTATATTAGGCATTTACTGTATGATATTTGTAAAATCCATTTAGTAGTATTCGAGTTTGTAGAGAAAAGACAGACAGACGTGACGTGGGACTTTGTTTTATAATATGTAGTAATAAATAAGCTAATTATTTTATGTACTGACGGTATAATTAAATTAAAAAATTTATATTATTCTTACGACTCATATCAACATTAAGTATAATAATTCAATTATAAATAAAAAGGTACATTAAATTATCTAACAGTCATTTGTAAAGAAAGAAAATATATTATTTTCCATCTGAAAGTACCGGAGCGTATTCAAATATCCAAATTCCATACCACGCCGCAGGCAAAACCTATTTCATAATGAAAAAAAAATCTTGACAATATCGTAATGTATGAACAAATACAGCGTTTGATTAAAAGAACACAAGTAGGAATGTCATTCAAAGTGCCGTCACAACTCCGATGCCTTGAGGCGAATATCAAGTCTCAAGATTGTTTGGTGAAGTACAACTTCTTTGCATACTTCCCGCGACTGGGTGTCAGTGTGCGATACGTCACTTATATAGCTTGCCTACGTATTGTTGTTAGAGATGGGGAAAGAAATATATTGTCGATGTTTTTGATTCATATTTCTAAATAGCTACTGTATTTTGTATTCGGATACTTTCTGTAGCTAGTAAATGCTTGACGAACGCTTAGAATGGGGTCTTCATAAATAAAATAAGACAATAAATAGGTATATTTTCAAATATTACTTATGCTCGAAATAACTTTACGTACAAACGTATTTTCTACATAGCTCCACACGTAAATTAAATTCACTGCGTTATTCTTAGTAAATCAAGTAGACGTAACTAATATTTTTTTCTCAAACAGTAAAATAGTCATTTTGCTCTTAAGATTGAATTTTTTTTACTTAAAATAGATTCGTAAATGGCAATTTTTACAAGTACCCACACAAAATGTATAACTGAATTAAAACTCTTCTCTGTTAATATCGATAATAATGATACATAATAATATGTATAAATAATTTCCTTTTAATACCTTCTTAGGTTTGCGAATATTTGACATTATAAATGAAACTATCTTTTCGGATTTTCGAGGATTTATTTTGATTTTGGTTCCGGATATTTCGAATGCTTTACAGCAATCATGGTCACGGAGAGAGTCTCTCCCATAATAAACCATAAATCCATGACAAAATCCGAAAATATAGCTTCATTTATAACTTCCTTTTACATTAATTGTTTCGATTATAATTGTCATCTAATCCCTCGCCACACCCCTTCACTAGCTCCGCGAAACACATCAGCTCACTTCATTTATTCGTCTCGGTATCTTTTGTTTGCGATATTTTTGACAAGTACAAAGCGGAATCTGGGTTTGTCATATGTTTGACAGACGGGGAGGCTCTAAGTTGTTATTAAGAGCCCTCCTATACTGATTTATAGTAAACTTAACTCAATATTTAATTAACGAGTCTTTCATATATATCATTTAAATCTAGATATGGTAAAATATTGGTTTAAAAGAATAAGATTTGGAGGAATACTTTCTTAGGTTTACGCGAATACTTGACATTATAAATGAAACTATCTTTTCGGATTTTGTAGAGGATTTATTATGATACAAAAGTACTTTGATGCCATCTTGAAATTTTTGTAAATTGTGGGTAGGTAATGTCTGTAACAAGTATATAACCCCCTGAGACGTCTAATACCTTAGTTTCTCCCCTGACCAAGATTGCTGTAAAGCATTCGAAACGTCGGGAGCCAAAAATCATAATAAATCCGCGACAAAATCCGAAAAGATAGTTTCATTTATAAGATTTGACGAATTCGATTTCAGTTCATGAATGAATGATATAAATGATTTTTGATTCATTTATTCATAAACGACCCACTACTGGACACGGAACTCTAGAAGAATCAGGTTATAGCCCACCAAGCTTGCTAAGTCTTTGAGCACTAAACATATTGGGTTTTATAAAACATGCAGGTTTTTCACGATGTTTCTCCTCACGGTAAGACAAGTTTGTATCTCAATCATGTTTGAAATGATTAGCACATGAAAATATTAGATCTGCGAGACCTGGGATTTGAACCCACTACACTCGGTTTCTCAAGGGAGCGCGTTACCATTGCATGTCTACAGGTGGTATGCGTAAATGCATAAAAAGCAAGTGATTTGATAAGAGTGATTTTGCCATAAAGATAATCTTATACACGTATGACTTATTAAATTATTATACAATTTTTGGAAATAAAATATGAACAGTAAAAAAATATGAATTCTTTGTACATTTAAGGCAAGTTAAGTCCTCTCGAACCAGAGCTTTATGTGAGCTTTTTATACAAATACAAATTGTCACTTGTTCTATAATATCACTTCACTATTCACTTCATCATTCATCATCATAGTATAAAACAAAGTCGCCTTTTCTGTCCCTATATCCCTATATCCCTATGTGCGCTTAAATCTTTAAAACTACGCAACGGATTTTGATGCGGTTTTTTCCAATAGATAGAGTGATTCAAGAGGAAGGTTTATATGCATAACTAGGCGATCCCGCGGCTTTGCCTGTGCTAAATCTAGGGAAGAGCCCGAGCGAAGCGAGGGCGAGTCGCTAGTTTTAAATATTCTATGGCTTCATGATTAGTTCTATGACACTGTCAACATAATTCCTTAAACTGACATAGTAGATGACTTTTAATTAACTATTTTATAGACAAACGAATTTAGTCAAACTAAGTATAAGAGCAAGTATAAAGTATAATACTCATATTGTACCAATTTAGAGACAGGTGTCGGCCTCAGATTGCCGCTACTCATCCGACTTTTAAGTACCTTTCAATTAATGGTATTATGCAATATACACTGTACATATTTTATGAAATACATTGATTTATTTAAGTAACTATTTAGATTAAGGTGTGATAGGGCTGACATATTGTTTAAATAAAAGCCCTGAAATTAAATAGAAAAAAAATATTGATTTATTTAATATCTTGGCTTTTGTACATTTGAAGTAATTGAGACTATGGTCACTATGATCAATATGTGATTACGACTATAAATGGTCCCCTAATATGAAAGAGCTTGTTCCGTTTCATTTTTTTTTTGATTTTAATGAATCATTACAAAATTTGACAGATAAAATTCCATAACAATCAGAAAAAAAGCCCTTATTAGGTCCAAATAAAAGTAACGAATGAAAAGTGTTTGTTTACGATATACATTTTCACATTAAGCTTTTTTAACTTGAAACTGCTTGGCACAAGCACCTCAATACGAGAGGATGGCCATAGTTCACTAGGCTCGACTATTGTGGGCGGACTGAATATGTTTTTCGAAATACTGGTTTTCTCACACAGTAAGACAAAGGGTAAAATAATTAACTATTTTATAGATGAACGAATTTAGTTAAACTAAGTATAAGAGCAAGTATAAAGTATAATACTCATATTGTACCAATTTAGAGACAGGTGTCGGCCTCAGATTGCCGCTACTCATCCGACTTTTAAGTACCTTTCAATTAATGGTATTATGCAATATACACTGTACATACTTTATGAAATACATTGATTTATTTAAGTAACTATTTAGATTAAGGTGTGATAGGGCTGACATATTGTTTAAATAAAAGCCCTGAAATTAAATAGAAAAGAAATCTTGATTTATTTAATATCTTGGCTTTTGTACATTTGAAGTAATTGAGACTATGGTCACTATGATCAATATGTGATTACGACTATAAATGGTCCCCTAATATGAAAGAGCTTGTTCCGTTTCATTTTTTTTTTGATTTTAATGAATCATTACAAAATTTGACAGATAAAATTCCATAACAATCAGAAAAAAAGCCCTTATTAGGTCCAAATAAAAGTAACGAATGAAAAGTGTTTGTTTACGATATACATTTTCACATTAAGCTTTTTTAACTTGAAACTGCTTGGCACAAGCACCTCAATACGAGAGGATGGCCATAGTTCACTAGGCTCGACTATTGTGGGCGGACTGAATATGTTTTTCGAAATACTGGTTTTCTCACACAGTAAGACAAAGGGTAAAATAATATTGGAAATTTTACGCACATGAAAATTTTAAAAGTGCGACACTCGGATTTAAATTCGCTCCCCTTGGTTTTTAAAGCGAGCGCGTTACCACTGAGCTACTGTCTTTTTGACTAGCAACTTTCTACATTGAATCTGTCACATTTATTTACAACTTACATAATACCATCCACCGACTGACGCTTTAACCCTCCATAAATGATTTGATTAATTTTCGACTAGCGCAAAATGCGAGTGTTAGCTAATTAAAACTAGCGTAAATGGTAGGCGCGATAAGAACATTTCGTATGTTGGAAATTGATACGACTGAAAAGAGTGCATCTAGGCTGAGTTAAGTAGTCGTTTTTTACTTTTTCTTTATAAAAATAGTATCTAAGTATATATACCCGAATAACTAGCTAACTTCACACTAAATTTCATCAATTTCTATCCAGTTGTTTTGTCGTGGTCACAGACAGACGAATAGGCAGAGAGACATTCTATAATTTATATATTCAGCCGTCGTATGTGGAACTATTCTCGATATTTTTTATTCATACAAGTAAATTCTATCGATATATAATATTTTCGTCAAATTTTCAATAATAGTCAATTGCTATGTCGGATTTTGACTTTTACATTAAAATTTAAAAGTGTCTTTATGTGATTAAAGTACAAAATAAACTATCACGCAACAAAATGTCTAATTAATAAATATACAGATTTAGCGTGGGTTCCGTTAGTTATACATGCTAAACTTCCTCTTGAATCACTCTATCTATAAAAAACACCGCATCAAAATCCGTTGCGTACTTTTAAAGATCTAAGCATACATTGAACAGGAAGCAACTTTCTTTTATAATATGTAGTAATAAATCACGCACTCTCTTTTAGCGAATGAATCATACGCGTATTTACTCAACTATCACTCAAAGTGGTAAATATAGAATTGACTTTGACGATAGGGGAGGATCAGGTTTTGAATAACTTTTAACTACCATTATACGTTAATTTAACCGCCAGTATCACTTTCATGTGGAAATGCCTGCGTCGTTTATGATTGGATCCATCTACAAAGTAAAGTTATAGATAACCCCTAGCATTTCCCGCGGTTGCGCCCGCATTTAAAAGATCTAAAAAATATTTAAACTAATGACTCGCCTTCGCGTCACACGGAATAGATATACGGTTGTACTATTACTATAGATTTCACAGATAAGATGTTTTCCATCTATTAATAATAAACTCTTTATTGTACACTATAAAACATACAAATAAGAAAAAAAGAATATGTACAAAAGGCGGCCTTATCGATAAAACGATGAACAGACAGACAAAAATTCTTAAAACAAACAAAACTTTGGATTCATCCTTTGTATCGTTGATAATGACTTTTTAATTAGATTTTCTAAAAAATATGCTTTGTACAGATTCAACTTTGAATTTTCTTAGTTATATGCACCTACCTATATATTAAAGTTACCATTTTTTGTGTATGCGTTAACTGAATGTTAACACCACTACATAGGTATTTACGGTCGATATTTTACGTACTACCAATTGTTTTTTTTTTTAATTTAATGGACAGACAAACAAATTCGACTACACGTTTGTCGCAGTTTGTAGTGACCCTACTTTCTTGCGCCAGCGGTCGCGGGTTCGAGTCCCGCTGGGGGCATTCATTTGTTAAACACAGATGTTTGTACTCAAGTCATGGGTGTTCATATTATAATATGTATGTATTTAAACTTATATATGTAGTATATCAACTATCTGGTATCCGTAACTTAAGCTTCGTAGCTTACCACGGAACTAGATGGTGTTGTGTGTAATAATGTCCCAACATATTAAAAAAAATGCTATTTGACACCACCATTGAATGTACTTGGTATAAAACTTAAAAAACATATAGACAAGACAACAATTTCTCATCGCCGCCCACATCGCGATATCAACAAGCGAAGCCGGCGGCTGGACTTAGTATGCTGACATATTATCAGGTCATAAATCCCAAACACAGTACTAGTATCAGAACAAGAGTTTGAATACCGCCTTTATTTATTTCTTTAGTCTATAATGAAATCCTTTGGATTTACTTGATCAAATTTATTTATGGTGAAACTTCAGCCATGAATGTTGTGTTTCAAAATATAAGAAACTGTTTAGGGTTTTCGATATGGTTCTAAATACTATGAGTGTTGATTAGTTACCTAATATATGTAAATGTTGGGACATTATTACACACAGCGCTATCTAGTTTAGTGTTAAGCTACGAGGCTTGTGTTACGGATACCAGATAGTTGATATACTACATATATAACTTAAAAAAAATACATATTATAATGTAATAATACTCCCAGCAGGACTAGAACCCGCGACGGCTGACGCAGCAAGTAGGGTCACTCACTACAAACTGAACCAAACGTGTCGTCAAATATAATATATACTTATATAATAAAGAGGTAATTTTGTAACTTTGAAAGTTTCATTTTCCTCGATTGTTATAATCAAAGCATTTTAATAGCAATTTCCAATTATTTTAATTATTTAAAGAACTCAAAAAACCACACCTACAATCTACATACATCTATTTTGTAAAATTTAAAATTAAAATCCGAATCAGTAAAAACATTTTTGTTCAATATTTTACAATTTGTGCAATCAATTTTAACCTTTCAGTGTTATAACTGTGAAGAAGCTTTTCTAGAATATTTTCTAGAAAAACAGTTTTTTTTAATTAACTATTCATAAGATTATATTCAATATTTATAATCTAGCCCATAAACAAACATACATTCCGCACAAAATTTGTATACAAAACATTGATGCCAAGCTATCGCAAAGTGCGAGTCGACGACACACGCGCAGAAATAATTCATCGAACAAATGCATAAATCAAGGTGATACTTACTTACCTTCGTATTTGCGGTTCAAACCTCACGTTCCCATACATTGAACCGTATTCCCTAGTAGTAAAATTGATATCCCTAGTAGTAACTTTAACAGCAGTACAAGTAAAGATTGTAGATGTTGTAATTCAGAATTCAAATTGCCGCGTATCGCACGGTGATTGGTCAGAGCGCGCGTGGCTGCGATATAAATAGTGCGGTTTGCACCCACGTTCGTATAATGTGGAATATGGGATTGATAAATCGTAGTTTCATATTTTATGAAATATATTTTCGGTGAAGGTTTTGGAGAATGGGTTTCTAATAAGAGATGATTGATCGTAGTTGGAAAATTTGCATTCCTTGCATAAATTATAATGTTACTAATGTAAGCCATAGAAATACCATGGATATAACCATAAAGTAGACCATATAAGTTGATCTTAACAATATATGATAGAAAAGTTCTGTTCCCATAACATAATGATAACACTAAAGTTTGTTAAAAGCTACTAAGCAAAAAAAAAGAAAATAGTGGTCAAACATGAGGAAAAAGAAATGTTTTGTTTTTGTCTGTTCAAATATTGTATTATTGCATGTACTGCTAGTAGGATAAGTGGTTTAAAATCAGCTAAAAGTATTTAAGATAAAATTGATGAGGATATCAAATTTACTTTGTAAATACCAATTACGATTTATCTAAAACCATGGTCCTTGTTTGTCACGGCTTGGTCACGTGTGAGAATCGTATACAACTCCTTCTGAGTCTAGGCCTACTAAGCCTTCTTCTATACGGCAAGATCTCCATTCCAATAGTCGTGGTAAGAACTCTCGCCGAAGGAACTATCGTACGAAACTACACTTTTCGAGCTTAATGTTCAACTTTCAGGCAGGAACTTCTTCCGCCTCTCTGCCCGGTGATTCTGTCAAGGCCAGAAGAGCCAACAGCGCTTTTCATTTTAAAAAATATATTTAGAATTTTTGTTTGTCTGTCTTTGATCGCTTCACGAAAAAACTGCTAGATAGATTTGAATAAAATTTGATATGATAATATCTCATTTCAAGGGTGATTCGATAGATTAATCACAAAATACTTGGTTTAATTAAAAATATTATTATTGTTTAATGAAAAACGTGTCCACACAAATCGTACATTCCCTTAAATATGCAGAAGGTTTCACACAGCACGGATAGTGGAACGACATGTGTCACTATGGGACACGCTATGGAGCTGTGGAGGTGACATACCGTCTATACCATGGATACCTGACCCTATAATATGAACTATGTATAATACATGTGACTTTCTATGGGTGTTTAACTGGACGAATTTGGATGAAATTTAGTTCAAAGATAGATTATGTTTTTTAGTTATATTGGCTATTTATAATAATAGAATTTATTATTGTCGCTGTAGAATGAAAACCTCGTATGTTCAGAGATCCAAACTTTACAGGAAACGAAAAAAATGGTTCATTTTATCAATGTTTTTCAAACAAGAGGTTTTCGTGTTACTCCAAATATGGCACTAATAGTCATGTATTGGATTTACGGTTTCGCCGTAATATAAAATAGGTACGTCATTTTCATTTGATTTTTACAAAAAAAATATACGAGATATTCATTCTACAGCAACGTTATACTCTTATCTATATTATAAGTACAAAAAGCATGTTGGGACGCATCCGAGTGAGGTATGGGTAAGTAGCTAGTATTATTATTAACGCGTCACGTCCGTTCTAAATCAGTATTTGAAGTATTATTTACTTATTATCTAACGATATTACTCATATGCATTGATTTCGCGAAGTTTTATTAACGTCGCGCAAATACCTATTATTTTCCAGTAATAAGTGCAAATCTATCTAAAGGTGTCTAAAATATTTAAAGAATGTACGTGTTTGAAGATATGACAACATTAATTACATTATGAACTTGTGTATTTTCCCATTTTTCCGAAAAATCCGAAGACATGGTTATAATATTTAAAACAACCAATATTCATGTATTTAGATCTAAGAAAGTATTTCGACTAAAATATAATTTTGATATTTCAAATACTATTATTCATATAATATTTAACTACTGTGTCTATATTTGTTCCTTTTTTACATTAAAATGGCTAGAGTTCAGAGCAGTTTTAATTTCTTATAAATATATACGAAATAGCATATAGGCAACTACACTACATTTTAAGGCACCTAAGAATCGCTAAAATCCCAAAATCTAAATGAATTACAACTTAATTAGGCTAACATTATAACATTTCAGACATTTCAAAGCTGGAAATGCTTCAAACTAAAGGTGCATACGACTGAGGCGTACGTCATGCGATTATCCGACGCTTGTCGGGTGGACACTCAACGGATTTATAGCGTGATAAATCACTAATTCAATATTAGACGCGAGAGCACGATTGTAGCGAGCACTGTTCTACATGCGACATGGATTCTGGATAGATGGATGGAATCTTCGGAATGTTAGAAGGAAAAGACAAGTTCTTTTTAATTATTTTTTTAAAATTTATTTTTTTGATTTTTCTAAGTTAATTGTCTGTCTATTAGCATAAAGATGTTTTTTTATTTAGTTTTTTTTTTCCTAAGTTATTTGTGTTCATTAGCTATCAGGCTCAATCCGATAAACGAATTTGATGAAATTTAGTGCGGATATAGTTTTAGACTTGAAAATAGCGGTTTAAAGATTGTATGGGGAATGAATCATTTTCTAAGTAAGAGTCCTAATATATTTTTAATGTATTTAGGGAAGAACATCAACGAAGTCAGGGTAACTTGTTTATTATACATTGTATTTGGTCACTACATATACTATAATTTATAAAGATATACTAAGCAGAACCCGCGGTGTCGCTCGCGCTAAATCTAGGGACGGACCCGAGCGAAGCGAGGGTGAGCCGCTAGTATACAATAATAGTAATATATCTTACTAGCTTTGTCACGTGACTTTGCGTGGTAAGTGAGGCAGAATATGGTTTCGAATGTAATCATCAGTCTTGACTACAGTCTATATATTCTTAACTCTACTAATAATGTCAGGCCAAACACACGCAGATCACATTAATGACTTGTTACATAAGCGAAGATTTAGTAGGTTCATAGGTGGAAAGCGCCATCAATCTTAATGTTGCTATAATAAGACATGTACTATTTCAATTACAAACAGCTTCTATATCTTAGCATCTGTATATTTGTCTATCTATTTGCTATCATGTGCGGTTGTAGAATGAGAGGTCCTGGATTCGACTCTCGGTTTGAGTAAATAGTATTAGGTTTTTCTGCCAAAAAAAATTCCTCAAAGCATATTATGTCTGATTTCTTACTGGTCATGTTGTCGTAAATAGAAATTAAAGAGTTGTTATTGTAACTGAGAAAAATAAATTTCATTTATAAATCCTTATTATTTATAGATGCCACAATATTTTCGTTAGTTTTTCGCTTTTATGTGTGTTCGTAATAAAAGAAGTCAAATCAAATCATATAAAAATATTCTTTATTCAAATAGACTTTTACAAGCTCTTTTGAATCGTCATTTTTACATTATTAAAATTAAATGTCAGTCTGTAAGTCTGTGAGTAGACTACCACCGCCTCGGAAAGCTGTTTCGCTGAGAAGAATCGGCGAGAAACTCAACAGATGCTCTTTTCAAAAAAAGAAGTAAGTTTAAAAAGAAGTACATCTTAATTTTACTTAGCGTCACAAAAGTCAAGTTAATATTATTACAAATATTTCTATACATAAAGCAAACGCTCAAGAAATTTAACACATAGCCTCATTTTCACCACTACTACCATCAAAACAAAACAGCGTACAAACACTAGTATCCAATATAATAACAAATGAACATAAATCCTGTAAATTTTTCTAATTAACAAAACCCACTAGCACTCATGTCACATTCCCTAACTAATGGGTCCCTTTGACAGTGTGTAGCAATTAATCATCCACATTACATCCGGCTCAAGATAATCAATAAGCTATCAACATTGATATGTCATTATTATGCGGCTGCTATTCAAATCTCGTTGATGTCAACGAGGCTGAAACAAAATGTTCGGTAATGGATTGATTCATACATTAATTGTGGACAGTGTTTTGAATACGTAATTAAGTCGAACATGTTTGAATGATACTTAAATAAAAATCGATTTATGTATCGATTGTATATTTATTTTTGGTTAATTTTGACACTTCTTGACTATTTCCAAAAGATTTTGCAATGTTTTTCTCTAGAAAGATTGTTTTTGTTTTATCAGAAAGCATAGTGTTTATTTACAATTGGACTTCTTTTGGAAGAAAGATCATGACCCAGTATTGTCAAGACCCAATCTTAAGAATTTTAAACCCTAATCTGTACAATGAAGATATAAGTTTTGTGAGAAAATCTTTGAGTCCGAAAAAATCTAACCAGTTTTTGAAGGATGTGTGAAATTCGCTATATAAAAGTATACACTATAATATCATTTTTGTTATAATAGTATAGGTTCCCGATATAGGAGCACTGACTTACGCTTTAGCCGAAATATTTTATCGAACATTGAATTATTATTATTTTTTTACTGATTGTCATCATCACGCCAAGTGGCGCATGTTTGGAAAAAATCCTTAGAAAAACTGGTGAAAGAATTTCAGCTGGACTAAAATTATTATTCATCATGACTTGTACCTATAACATACAATGAAGAAACATGAAGAACATCACACCAACCCCAAGAAGGCATCCCAACTCTACTTTCAAATCCACTACCCCCTCCAACACAACATGACATAATTACTCCTAAACGTATTGTGAATGAAACAATAGCACCTGTTTATATAATCCGATAATAGCACAAGATTATTATTAGGCGTGAATTATAGTCGCAATTAGATACGACAACGGGGAAATGGCGTCGTGTACAAAGCGGACGTACGGACGGCGAATAAATCAATCAGTGTGATGATCGCGTTGCATGCTGGTTCCTTTATTCTCTCATGACGTTTCTTCATATTATAGTTTAATTAAATTTTGTTGTGTATAATTGCTGGGATTTAGTGTTTTGCTTCGGTTTAAATTTGGAATAGTTAATATTTATGGCATAAGGGACTTGATGGACTATATATACACGGCTACATTAGGTCTTGGGTTCGATTTTTAGATTAAGTTAAAGGATTTATCGGGAGCTATTGGTATTTTTCTTATGAAATTCTCTGTAATAGCTTTAGTTAAGTTAATAGTTTTTAAAGTCGACAAATGATCTATACTGGTCGCGTCAAGTCGTCCCATTAGATTTTGATAATGAATATAATAGAGAGTGGTTTTTTTTGACGAGTATGACTCGGTTCAGATATTTTAGATACATATTTTTATTTTTTTCTTACTACTAAAACTATTGTATATTTTATTAGATTCTTTTAGGTGAGAAAATGAAAAATAATGTTTAATTTTAGATCAAAGACTTTAAATAATTATGTACGCAATAAAAACAGCGTATTGAACAACAATTTCAGGTATTAATAAATAAAACAATTTTTAATTTTTGAGATATACTTATTCTACTTTTCACAAATAAAAAAATAGCATATTATAACATAGAAAATCCAAAAAAAGTAATTAAGTATTGTTGCAGTTCGAAATGAAATATATCTCAGATGTAAGAAGAACTGTCAAAAGAAGAAGACATATCTATTTGAATTACGAATCATAAAACTTAGAAAGTCAATGTCTTCTGAATGCTAAAGCTAAGTTCTAACGTTAAGTAAAATATTATAAAAACTTGAAAAAAATCAATTTTCATGGTAAATATGCCTCCAAAACAGTTCAAACAATATTTATGGGCAACCAATCTAACTACTCTTACATCCCAATAACGCATGATTAATGCTATCAAACACAATTACAAATTCCAATTCAGATTTCACCATAAGGCCCAACAGAGACACGACAAAGCCTACAAATGACGTGTGATCAGCCACCGCACTTGTTATTCAATAATCTTCCCTGTATATCAATTTATCACGGGTTCAATGAAGGCGAAACTATATATCAGTTATTGTGACGCTATGCGGTTTCTAGCACTGTCGAATATGGTGAAATATGAACTCTAAATTTGAGCGAGGAAAGTTCAAAATTGTTGGAAACAAAATGCAGGATTAACGTCGTTATAGAAGGAAGTAAAAGATATATTGGCGTCATCCAAAAGGGAGTCGACCGTCGAATGCAAAATGGTTGAACCATGGATTTGGCATATGTTATAGGGTTTGTAATGTTGATACACACGAACTAATCAAGCCTTAGATGGCAAATGTTAACATAGCAAAGGTATTATGAATCCTAAACTACACTTTAGGTACCCACTCTACCGTCTCTATTCTATTCTATTTCTCGAAGGATACTGTAGTGTAAATATCGTCGTTTCCAAGGTATCACTGAAAATTCCGTAGTGTATAAAACCAAATATAACCCGACTCGAGAATCAAACTTGAAGCAAATTCAAAAACAATTTGTTTGAGGCTCAACACCCTTAACTTATAGAAGTTAAAGTTGAAGTGCCGAGTTTCAAAATTTTATTTGAGAAAAGACAAGACAAACAGAATGTGTTAGCAAAACTCCCTTTTTACTAGTAAGAATTCCACTTACAATAAATATATTGTACGTACCTTGTAAATTATCAATCATTTGTACATAGTGATCAAATTAAAAAAATCGGCAAAAATTACACAAAAATCCATTTAAGATTTGTAACATTGTCCATCAGTAATGTGTAATAAATAACGTTTGAAGAGAATCTTACAAGAATACGCCCAAATCAAATATTACTTTTCAAATTGCCTAGTTACTAGCTACTCTTTGATAATATTTTATGTGCTTTCACGTAAAATTTTCATATATTTCATCTTATACTATACAAAATATTCTATTCGTCCGTGTGTAAATACTAATCTATATGTCTTAGCTGATCTGAGCGGCTGTATTTCATATTGAACTGAACGTGGAACTAATTGTAGGGGTTGTTCCGATCGACGATACAGTTGTCGCTATCGCTGATGTGATTGTTATTAGTGGCATAGATTGAATTGCAATGAGTGAATTTTGTAGGTAATATTGTTGTGATTCTGTTTCTATTTAAAAAAAACGGCATAACGGTTGCCAAGATTTTAAGGGTGATATGAATTTTTTAATGATTAATGCAAAATTAAGAAGAATAAAATAATGATAGAATAATATTAATTAGTTTAAATAATGTTTAATTTCTTTAATTAAATTGTTGCGAAGTCCAAGTCTTTCAGTTCCCTAATGTTTGGAGTTTAGAGACTTTCCACTTTACTATTAAGTAGAAAACTATTAGACGTATCAATAGTAACGTGCATGGTACGCCTCACCACTTTATTTCTAGGTTTTACTACAAGCCATTGAACGCCATTATTTGCATTTATTGGTTGATTGTCAACATTTCGTATCACCATTATCATGACCTCTGTCTGCTATAGAAACGCGTAGAAAGGAGAGCTCAAGCTGTAAACCTAAATCTAATAGAACGGTTGAAATAAAAATCTGAAGAGCATTTCTCAATTTTAAATATGGATCAGTTAGATTTAAAATTTCGTCTTATATTTTACATTATACATAATATTATGAAATCATACTTAGTAATTTAATAAAATAAGACTATTTCTCGTCCTTTCTATACCTTATTATATGTTTTATATTATATTACGTATACCACTTGTAACATCGAATATTTAACTCATGTAATTGAAAACATATTCAATGAATATTAATAATTTTGGGTAAGGGTAATTAGAAATTCATAAGATTATACCAATCAGAAATGTAGAAAACTCAAAGTGAAAATATTTTATAACTTTTCTTATAGGTTATTGAGACAGATTCAATCTTACCTCTCATCTCTAAAACACGACGTTCTGTATTTTTTTATTAATAACCACCAAATATCCCCAAAAAATGATCACCATAGAAAACCCCCATCAAATCCTAATCTCAAAGCAGTAATAAAACCTAACTAACGTGATTTACACGCCAAAACCCATTAGGCCTGGTACATGGAAGACCGTATAACTCGTCTGCTATCTTCAATCTTGTGCCTACCGCATGCAGTCAGTAACAAACAACTATTGCGTACAGCGGGCATTAGGTAGGAAAGCGTTGCAGTCGTGACATCTAAATTTCGGGCGGCCGCACGGATGGTAGCCATCGGGATGTATTTAGATGGATAGAAGTGGCTTGACAAATATTTCTTTTAATTTTTAAATATTACTAAGTAACCTGTAATATATTATATAAACGTAAATTTTGTAATACCTTCGTAGATTTATACGAAAAATTGACATTTAATATAAAATTTATCGGATTTTTTCGAGAATTTGTTTCGAAGTTTTAGATTTTTCTTTCGATTTGAACGTCTATTGTTACATGTGATCACTCATTAAATATTTAGTTTTCAAACTGATGGAATGTTTTAAAGTGTGTACCTTATCTATATCGATTATCTGTTCTGAGTAAATTAAATATAGTATTTTACTTAATCTATAGAAAATTTTAAAAATAAAAAAAAGAAATAGACGCTGCAACATTTTCTAACCTTAGTTTTGTTTAATTTTAAAACACCTTGAAAAACAAGACAGAAATTCCACACTAGTTAAAATCATAGGACATAAAATCAGTACAAAACTAAAATATTAAATATCTGTAAAGATATAAGTAGAGCATAGAGATTCCTAATAGGTATATACAATGTACAGAAATGTTTAAAGAAACAGACAACATATATCAATATGAAGCCACTTCTACGAGATTCATAAGCCAATACTAAAGAGCTCCGTGTCCGTGGTTTGCGAAGCGACAAAACGTATCGGTCGGTGTTGCCCCCCGCCTATACCGTGCTTATAACAAACATTCGCTTTTGTGATTTGCTTCGTGAAATTCCTTTTGCATTGCAAGTTATAAATAATAATAGCCTACTTTTATACTAGTATGGTTTAATTCTTATTAGAGAATATCTTATTTGATACTTATTTCCAATAAGTATTAGATAATAAGTGATTCAGCTCCTTTAAAAAAAAGAGTGAGAATACGATAAAAAAAAATTAGTCCCGCTGAGTTTCTTTCGCCAGTTCTTCTCAGGTCAGAGGTTTCTTCTTTCCGAACTCGTGGTAGACTCATGACGTTCAGTAAGAAATTGTAACAATTTTTATGCTGAATAAAATATTTTGATTTGATTGATTTAAACGGTCCACTGCTGGGCACGAGCCTCCTTTTAATCGGACCACTAGACTGGTCAAGTGAGTATTGGTGGACTTCACATGTCTTTCGGAAACTAATTTCTCTGAGACATTCAAGGTTGCTCACGATGATTTCTTTCACTATAAGACAAGTGGTAATCATGTTGAAAATGATTCGTAGATGAAAATATCAGAAATTCGAGTCCCAGGCTTTGAACCCGCTTCACTCAATTTCCCAAGCAAGCGCGTAACCATTAAGCTACCACTGTTGATATTAGAAAATCTACTCATACCAACTTATAATAATTATATCTTTGTGGTACAGCATCTGATTGGTACATATCCCATGTTCCAAGTTTCATATTTATTATAGTGGTAGCCCAGTGGTGATTTTTTTATATATGGTTATAATCTGACAATTCTAACAATTGAGTGTTATAAATACAATTAAAATTAATTTAAAAAATGGATTCACAATATTACGCTTATAGCCGATGACCCTAAAAAGTGGACGAAATAAAATCATAACGGCTGATAAGATTCCCCAATAAAAGATAGGGGCCGATCCCATAAAACTATAAGTAGAAAATATGTCTTGAGGAAAATTTTAGCTATAACCGTGACCATTCTGCTACCCCGAATGTCATATCAATGAATTCATGTGCGCCATTTTTTGCTTGGTTTATCACATTTCTTTATTACGGTAGAGCTTTTGGCTTTGCGGGTACTTTTATAGCGATATAAGACGAATAATTTGTTTATGACACTCATATCGGTTTGTCGAATTCTCAATATTGAGATCGTTTATTTTCTAATAATATCCGTTATGGTCCATAAATTGCTGAAACTTGGTTTTTAGGGCTATAGCTTTTATAGTCCATTGTAAAGCTAGTGTGTCACTAATAAAAATCTATTTTTGTATTATAACTGTTGTATTATGCATTATTGGAATTAATAATTCTTGATGTTATTTTTAATTTCTTGTTTTAAAGTTGCATACGTCAGAGTATTCGAAGCTCTACTAATAACATAATGTATACATATATACTGAATGCTCGTCTTATAGGATTTGACTGTTATTAATTTATTTTTATTTTTATTTATTATTTATTAAATAAGGCTTACCGACCACTGGGGGCATTCATTTGGTAAACTCGGATATTTGTACTCCAGTCATGCGTCTATATGTATAATATGCATGTATTTAAACTTATGTAGTATATCAACTATCTGTTATCCGTAACACAAGCTTCGTCGCTTTCAACGGAACTAGATGGCGCTGTGTGTAATAATGTCCCAGCATATTTATTTATTTATAGCAAAGCAATGTGAATAAAAAGCTTCAATACAATATAGACGACAGACATAAACGGATAAACATGCAAATGATCATATTTACAGCAATAAACCGTCCGTCGTTCTTCAGCTCACAAAACCATTAGGCAAAGTTGAAATATCAATTTCATCCCCTAAAAAATTACATAATTATCACACTACAAAGAATGGGGCGGACATCAAATACTTAGATGAGACAAAGAGTGGAATACAAAGAACGATATTAAAAAAAATGAATTGTGAAGGGTGTACTCAATACGAGTACTTTCGACTCGATCCAGAGACATCCATTAGGTATTATTGAAGATTTTAATAACAAAAATTGCCGAGACGCTTCACGTTTCTTTACATGATACGATGGGGAATGTTGTAAATTAACTTGGTACAAGATTTTTTAAATATATGAAAATAGGATAAACATTGTTTGTTTATGGGATTCAATTTTTGACACATATGACTTTGTAGTGGCCCTACTTGCTGCGCCAGCGGTCGTGGGTTCGAATCTTGCTAAGTGTGATGAGCATAAATGCTTGTAGGTACTCCAGCTATGGTTATTTATATTTATAATATGTATGTATTTAAACACCTAGTTGTAGTCCAACAACTATTTGATATTCATAACACAAGAGCTTACCATGGAACTAGATAATGCAGTATCTTAATGTCAAATATCGTCGCTTTAGAATGAATACCTCGTATGTCAAAAATGCATATATATCTTTTGTAAGAATCAAATGAAAATTACGTATTTTATATAACGGCGAAACCGTAAACCCAATACATGAGTACTAGTGCCATATTTGGAGTAAAACGAAAACCTCTTGTTTGAAACACATTGACAAAATGAATCTTTGTTTTCGTTTCCTGTAAAGTTTGGATCTCTGGACATACGAGGTTATCTTTCTACAGCGACGATATTATATTGTTATTAATATTGCACAATAATCAAACTAGTGAACACGAAAAATTGTAAATAATATAGGAAAAGTATACATTATTTTTTTATATTTTTTCTAATTATTATATTTAAAAAAAATTAAATTAAAATAGAGAATATATAAAATTTTAAATTAAATTTAAATTAAAGGCCTATTACGACATGTTGATACGATTCTAACTAGTCGTGGTTTGTAAAACATCGTTCCAAACAATATTTTACTAAACCACTTTTTAGGCGTACGTTTTGTTGCAAAATTTGAATTTTGATTTGGATGTTATTTTTGTTAGCCATTTTGTTATAATACCTTAATGCTTTAGAATTACCTACTATGGAATAACTCTGAAATCGTTTTGAGATATACCTACCTACCTATATGTGTGTATTACAAGTTATCTGGAAGCCTTCGACTAAATAACAACGTTTTTGTTGGAATCATCATCATCATCAGCCCTTTTTAACGTCCCACTGCTGGGCACGGGCCTCCCTCAGTACAAGGGGGATCAGGCCATAGTCCACCGCGCTGGCTTGTGCGAGTTGGCGGACTTCACATGCCTTTCGAAAACTTGCTAGGTTTTCTCAGACATGCAGGTTTCCTCACGATGTTTTCCTTCACCGTAAGACAAGTGGTAATCATGATAGAAATGATTCGCACATGAAAATATCAGAGGTGCGAGACCCGGATTTGAACCCGCATCATTTGGTTATCCAAGCGACGCGTTACCGCTGGGCTACCACTGTTTTGTTGGAATACTTATTATGATTTAGGTAAAATTTAGGTTGTCTTAAACATTTTCCTTTATCTTTACATAATATAATAAAATTCTGAGTCAAATGTGAACATTAAATATTTTTTGGAAAATCTTACATTGTACTAGTTATTATAATCGATAACTGAGGCCAAATCTATAGAGTTTATACAATTTTTTCAGTGTGTCTGTCTGTCAGACTGCGTCAATATATAATTACTAGTCAGATTTAGATGAATTGGTATCGTATTTAATTAAATGGTACCTATAATGACAGCTGGTTAATCAGGTAAGGCAGGGCAACGATATTTTTACTGCTCAAAAATATCACATCTCTGAGAAATCTAATGAATGAAAATGGGAATGGAAATGTACACAGGGAAGAACCCGAGCGGAACGAGAGAGAGTCACTTGTCTATAGAGGTTTCTTCTTTCCGAAATGGCGGTAGACTCATGACGTTCAGTAAGAAATTGTAACAATTTTTATGCTGAATAAAATAATATGATTTGATATATAATTGTATGGTTAACATCAAATCATCTTCATCTATTTAAAACAAAAGCATGGGAACCTGCCAAAAAAATATAAGAAGAATTCAATAGATAATATAACATTTGTTAGACAGTTTCCGAAAAGATAAAGAATATAAAACATTATTGATGCTCGAATTAAACAAATCCACACCTACAAATGATTAGAAAAAAGTCGATGCTACGGATTTCAAAAATTTGAACCGAATCAGACGCCCAGCTGTGAGGCCACAATGTATCAAATAAAACCCTACAGGGAAACGATTTTAGGGATCCGTTGATAATTTTATTACTTCACTATTATACTATTTATTTAATACGTCCTTAGATTTACGCGAATATTTGACATTTGTTGCGAATTTATTATGAGTTTTGGTTATGGTAATGCGTAACCCAGATAGCACTTTGAATAGTACAGTGTATAGAAAACCCATACTGATAGGCACAATGGTCAATCACACATCACTCTTCACAGTCAAAGAATTTTCATTGCTTCAACAATTTAAGAGTTTGCTTAACTACCACTAAAAAAATAATTGTGTGTATTAGTGCACACACGTGAGAAGTGAAATTATTATCGTTATTATATTATATTTTTGTAATAAAGAATTTATCAAGATTTAGAAATAAAGATGGAGAGAGACAGAAAAACAATACAATTTTTTTACATTGCTATAAAATTTCTTCCATACGTCGATAAAGAAGTTTCACTTCAAAAACATTTTTTATTTTTCAATTCCGTTACTTCTAAAATGAATATTAAAGTTGAGTTTAAATTATACTTTAATTAATAATTACAACAAATTATACGGAACCACAATTATAAAAATATCACGGCTGCTCATCAAACGACCTACGTTTCGCGAGTTACGCTCACCGCTGTCTGTCAATCACTGCCTTATAGCTGCACTTGTTCGTTTTGTTTCATATTAGAGAGATTTTTTGATCCGAACATGTTCAAATTATTACACGCCATCGTTTAAATGGATTTCGATGAATTTCTGCATTTTCAATAATATGGGGCTTGATTTGTGATGTTTAGATATTTTTGTCGTATATATTAATCGATGTTTTAATTATTATCATCATCATCATCATTATCAGCCCTTTTTTTAACGTCCCACTACTGGGCACTGCCCTTGCTCAGTACGAGGATCAGGCTATAGTCCACAGCGCTGACCTAGTGCGAGTTGGCGGACTTCACATGCCTTTCGAAAAATTGTTAGGTTTTCTCAGACATGCAGATTTCCTCACGACGTTTTCCTTCACCGTAAGACAAGTGGTAATCATGATATAAATGATTCGCACATGAAAATATCAGAGGTGCGAGACCCGGATTTAAACCCGCATCACTCGGTTACTATGTTTACATTAAATACTGTTTAGATTTTTTATTGAAATTCATTATTATCTATGCAGAAGCCCAATTATAGTTTTTAGAATATTTGTCTGTCTGAGAATGCATCACAAGAAAACCATTCGACAGATTTTGATGAAAAATATGTAGTTGGTTATTCGGGTCAACAGAAAATAGTTCATCTCTGGGAAATCTATACTAATCATTCCTTTACCTATTCCAGAGACAGATTAATTCTTTTTTGTAATCTTATTTTTTATCAAACATTACTTCAAACATTTTACAAGAGGATAATCCTCGTATCGATATATGTCAACAATGACAAAAACGTCTCAAAAACACCGCATGTAATCGATTTGCTACAAAACAATTTTTTTATAAAACTTTTTTTTTCATAAAAATTGAACTTTACACCGAATAAAAAAATCGAGACATTGTATTTTTTTAAATACACATGCTTATTTGATTTGTATCTTTATGTATATAGAGATAGGATATAATATCCGTTCATTTTAAGCAGTGCACTTTTTGAAAAGCGATTGACAGCGGTTCACGCAGCGGGTTACTCAGGAATAAATGCGGTGATGTGTGAACGTACCACATACCGTAGTCGGTATCGGTTTAACCGATAACGAAAAAAGAGTTTTATTGTTTAACAAACTAAAACGCTTCACTTACTTTACAGTCTAATCAGATGTTATCTTTCTTTATCTTTAGATATATCTATATATATTTGACGAATTTGGCGCAGTGTGTAGTGACTCTACTTTCTTGCGCCAGCGGTCGCGGGTTCGAGTCCCGCTGGGGGCATTCATTTGTTAAACTCGGATGTTTGTACTCCAGTCATGGGTGTTTATATTATAATATTTATGTATTTAAACTTATATTATATGTAGTATATCAACTATGTGGTATCCGTAACACAAGCTTCCTTCGTAGCTTACCACGGAACTAGATGGCGCTGTGTGTAATAATGGCCCAACATATTTATTATGTAATAAATTATCACTCAATTTAAAAAAAATTGAATTAGTAATTACTATTGATAAAGATGTCGATTTTATAGTAAAGGTAGAGTTGTGATCGCTTAATCAAGATTTAAGCTTATTATTTTATGCAGCCAACTTATTTCCTTATCTCCTCAGTTTATATTGCTTTTAATATTATTTATTTATATTTACAGATTACACGCTTTCGTCTTACGCGACTAGTCATAAGCATAACGAATCAAATAGTCTCAATTCTCAAACTCAAAAATTTACGCGTGGAGCTTCCACTATCAAACCATTTTCCATCCAATTCCATCAGAAAATTACCTAGATTAAATATTTTATTAATTTTTAAATCAATACGACATTTAAAATTTTCAGTCAATCCCTTAACCAACTAAAAACTAATACTAATACGAGCGAAGAGCTGCATTTAAAAAGTAGCCCACTTCTATGAACTTCCGAAGGTGAACCTATGGTACTTCACGTATTTATCTAAAAGTAAAATAAGCCATGAAAGCATGGTTGCTTTAGTTCGTACTTCGTAAGTGATCTTGCGGCGTCCCATTGAACACCAATTGGTACATTGCGTTCGCTATTGAGAAGTACTACTGACATTTTGACCGATGCGTTACCCCATAACCTCTTTTGAAGGTAAATATATTGTCAAAAAAGTAATTACATAAAGAGCTATATTTTGGATATAAATGTATGTATATGTATGTATGTATGTATATAAAATGCGCATATTCTCTTTAATATAATTTTACATAAGCTATACGTAAAACAATTTTCATATTGGTTCTAACTTATTCAAAGCTCACGATACGAGATCTTTCACATGTTTTATTTGCTCATCGAGTTGCGATACTTCGTGTATGGCTTAAGTGAAATTATATTATTATAATAATAAGTGTTTTAATAATTGTTTGTACGTACGTTACTTTTTTATATGTCTATTTATAAGATTTTAAACTTTCGGTCATTGGCTATATTTTTCCTCTTTATATGAATTACTGATATTTCCATTCTTCGAACATACAAATGAAACTAAATTTAGGGTAGATACTTATACAAGAATCTACAGAAAATCATATTTTACATCCACACCTAAAGTCTTCAGTGTCTGTGTAGTGTATCAACTATCTGGTTTCTATAACACAAGGCTTGTAGCTTACAATGGAATTAGATAATGTTGTGTGGTTAATGTCCCAACTAAAAAATTTTTATTTTTATATCACCGTAAATAATTGAATATTAAAAAAAAATATTTATTGTGCAGTACCTACTACTGGTTTTATACATCTAGCGCGAGCGAAGCCGTGGGTTCCGCTAGTGTATTACACTCGTACATATAAACCTTTCTTTTGAATCGCTTTATTTATTAAAAAAACCGCATCAATCGTTGCGATGTTTTAAAGATCTAAGCATATATAGTGACAGACAGACAGAGGTAAGCGACTTTGTTTTATACTATGTAGTGATTAATATACAATTAGTAGTAATAAATACAGCTAAATTGTATTTTTATATAATTTATAAAGTATTTCCTTTCATTTCTTCTCATAGACCACGCGCTAAAGGGGATGTCAGAATTCACGTCAAACGTCATCGGTCTGGAAGATGTCGGTTCTTCGGTTTTGAAGCACGTCTTATAAATATTACAGTGTGCGCCAACCTTAACATTTATCTACAAACAACACATTTTATACTCTATGAACAAGTTGATTAAGTTTAAAATCGCATAAAGCAAACAAATTATAAGGGGCGTAAAGGTATGGATCAACCAATTATAAACTTTAGATTTTTGATTTTTCAATCGTTTTGTTGTTTAGGTTAGTTAGTTATAATTAAAATGGCGATTCCATCAGATCTTGTCGTTTGTTTTTTTAATTCTGTCGATCAAACTGGGGTTGAGAAGTGTAAAATTGTGATTATAAAATCTATAGCCGTGAAATGAAATGTTGCAGACATGTAGTTGTGTAGGGTTAATGTGCTTGTTTAGATCTAAATGTATTGTAATAAGTTATTGTAATAATGTATTGTAATAATGTATTGAAATAATGTATTGTAATAAAAGTTTTAGATGTTTACATCTAATAGTTTATTTTACACGTCGATTTTATTGTACACTGGTGACTCACCCTTGCTCCGCTTGGTTTCGTGTTTTAATGGTTAGAGATAAAAAGTCAAGTATAATTTATCCTAAGTAGTTATTTTATCAAAACCTGTCGAATGGTTTTGATGTGATGTGTTTACAGAAAGATGTGTACAGATATATTTTCAAAGTGAAATGGTAAAATAACAATATAATTTACAATTTTCTCAACAACTACATATTGTATGTCAGAAAAATTACTGGAGGCAAATCTTCATATACATACTAATATTATGAGTTTGTTTGTTTCTCAAGAATTACTGGTTCGATTTGAATAAAATTATTTTTGTGTTTGGATAGTCCGTTTTTCGCGGAAGGCTATAGGCTATATTATATCACGCTACGACCAATAGGAGCAGATCATTTAAACAAGATTCAAAATTCTATTACATGTATAGATGAAAATTTAAAAAATTGTTTTATAATTGATTGTTAGTTTTATCAGTGTAAAAAAACTATAAACAAAAAAATTTAACATTGGTAAATCGTTTTCTAAGGAGGTTTTGCTAAATTTAAAATAGAAGAATATAAAACATAGACTAAATAACATATACCTACTAAATTTAGTTATTATAAATGAAGCTATCTTTTTGGATTTTGTCGCGGATTTATTTTGATTTTTGGTAGAGACCGTCTCTCCCGTGACCATGATTGTTGTAAAGCATTCGAAAAGTCGAAAACCAAAAATCTAAATAAATCCGAAAAGATAGTTTCATTTATAATGTCAAATATTCGCGTAAACATAAGAAAGTATTAGATTTAGTTGATTATTTTTGGAAACTAGTTAGTTAGAAGGCATTTGTTAGAGATAGATAAATTGTATTAATATTTAATGTATTCCTCGATATCACGAAAATCTGTACGGTTACGAGTACGAGTACATACATACAAAACATAATACAAATGTCAAAGTCAGTTAAACAAGTAGTTTATATCTATAGTATCAGAATACAATCTTTACATATTTTAATTTCGACGAAATCGTAAACAAATTATCTTGTAACACACGATTGGTAAACAAATACTATTTTATTAAGCACAAGCTTCGCTTCTTTTATTTTTAAATACCATGAGAAAGCCATTAAAAATCAATAAGTTTCAACCATAAGTCCGTTTAAGGTTTCCAATGGGAGTTCTTTAGGAAGGTGCTCGACTACCGAATGGTATCGGATGAAAGCAAAAAGCATGATTGTTTATTGTATTAAAACGTCCGTCTGTACGGAGATGGAGATAAGTTTTAGTTTAATATCATTAGTAGATTATTTTTGCGTGTTATATTGATTTTTTTCAATTACAAGGATCTCCAACGATGTTAAAAAAACGATTGAGAAAGATAAGCAATTTTTTTATTATCTTAAATCCTATCCCATACACCATTTGGTAGACCTATAAATTCTAGTGTCAAAATGGACGAACAGCCAAAAAAATGTTCTCTTTTTTTTTATGGTAAAAAGGGGGCAAACGGGCAGGAGGCTCAACTGATGGGAAGTGATCACCTCCGCCCATGGACATCTGCAAGCCAGGCTTGCAGATGCGTTGCCGGCCTTTCGGGAAAGGGAGGGATGGAGGAGGGAGGGAAGTGGTAGGGAGGGGGTAACGAAGGCGGAGGATGAAGGAAAGAGGGAGGGGGGAAGGAGAGTGGGCCTCCCGGACTCTCACTCACCGGACGAAACGCGACAGCATAGCTGCCACTTCACGCCGGTCTTCTGTGAGAAAGTGGTACTAATGAACTATACAGGGCGTGCCGGCCCATTCGGTTGCTACCCGAAGGTAACAAGCATGGCACTACCACTTTAGTTCTCATTATAGATATTTTAATTATATTTAAATACTTGTTACCGCATCCCTCAATTCGTTTACGTATACTTCAAGATGCGTAAAGCTATCTGACTAACTGACCAAGTATGAGGTTTAATATAGGAAATAAATAATCTGCTTTCATACAAAATGATTAATTTATCGTAATAAATTGTAAAGATTAATAATATTCTATACTATTCAGATAAATGAAACTAAAGTGTTTGTTTATAGCATCAACATAACAGCTGTTACTAAATGCATATGGAATTATAAACTGAACTATAAAGAAAACGCAATTGTTAACATTTTTGTCTGTACATCTGTTTCTTCCCGCTTATCTCCAAAATGTCTGAAAAGATTTTGACGGGACTTTTACCGGTATAACTTAGGCTGCTTTTATTTTCTTTATGTAATCTAAATATTTAAAACTATAAATTATATTCTAATATCGATATAAGTAATGATATATCAGAATTAATAGGCCTAAAACAAAACTTGTGGTCCACATTGTATATTCAACGGTAGGCAAATGAGTTGTACACTGCCGATATCCGAGCAAGAGTTATTTTCATATTTGTCTCCGTCGTATTGTTTGTTATAATCGTCATAGGGTTGCTACTGATGATTACTTTTCTAAATTCATATCAATATTATAGGTAAATGCCGAGTATAAGTAATTCTGTCACCTGCTAATTACTGAACCGATTTCGTTACAATTTCGCTAAGTTATAAATTGCATTCTGGGAATAGACATGCTTGTCATCAAATCAAATCAAAATCAAAATATCTTATTCAGCATAAAAATTATTACAATTTCTTACTGAACGTCATGAGTCTACCACCAGTTCGGAAAGAAGAAACCTCTGACTTGAGAAGAACTGGCGAAAGAAATTCAGCGGGACTAATATTAGAATTGGATCTGGGATTTACTCTTCATGGGAAAGCTTCCTCACGCGAGTGAAAAGCAAAAGCTGAGATAACTAATAAGCAATTCATGTTTTGGCGACACGTGTGGCGCAATTAGTACCGTACTTGGTGTGTACTTGGTCGCGAGTTCGAGTCCCGCTGGGGGCATTCATTTGTTGAGCACGAATGTTTGTTATCCAGTCATGGATGTTTATATTTATAATATGTACGCATTAAAAATATATGTGTAGTATATCAACCATATGGTATTCATAACACAAGACTCGTACCTTACCATGGGACTAGAAGAGCACTAGCTATGTGTATTTAAAATAACAATAACTAATAAGATTTCACAATAAAATATCAAAGACCCAGCTTCTTTTTATTACTTCAGGTTGACTAAGTGCTTTTCATCCCAATTCGTCAAGCAATTTCTTTTAAATAAACTGAATACACCTAAGTGTTACGCACGATCATATTATGGGTATAATGTCACCTTCACCCTTAAGAATATAACTTTATTTCAATTTCAATTTATTTTAAATGATTATAAGAAATTTAATTCAATTAATTGCTGTTGTTACAAATTATTAAGAACTTTTACTTATAGTAAGTGTAACGTAGAGTTTATTGACAAATGCATTTGTACTCGGCCTTTTAAAGTCCCTCTGCTGGGCACGTGCCTCCACGTGCGAGAAGAACCATATCATAGTCAAGACAAAGTGTGAATTTACGAATTTAACATAATATACATATTTCACAGACGACACTTTTGGCTCAGTTGGCAGTGACCCTACTTTCTGCGCCAGCGGTCTCGGGTTCGAGTACCGCTGGGGGCATACATTTGTTGAGCACGAATGTTTGTTCTCCAGTCATGGGTGTTAATATTTATATTATGTATGTATTTAAAATTTATATGTGTAGTATATCAACTATCTGGTATCCGTAATACAAGCCTCGTAGCTTACCACGGAACTAGATGGCGCTGTTGTAAAAAATGTCCAAATATATTTATTTATTTTTATTTATTTATTATTTATTTCGAAAATTAGGTCCTCTCAGATATGCAGCTTTCCATACAATCTTTGTATACTCTATGTTGAAGATTGAGATTAAAATTACTATAAGTTATAGACAAAGTCAGGCTAAATAATGATATATCGACACAGTGGCAACCATCGAATTCGACGACACAATGTTTATTGCTCATATTTTTGCCAAGAGCTTGCAGTAAGATATTCAAATTAGGGTGGTCCATTGTGCGGCTCTACTGGACGACTATGCGTTGTAATACAATGTTCAAAAGCTGGAGCTACAATGAGAACTGACATATCAACAGTTACAAAATAAACATTTTTTATTACAAAAAAAAACTTTATTTTTGGATATATCCGCGGACTTATTTTTACTTCGGTGCTCGAAGCTGAACTTAAAAAAATCACGGCCACAAGAAGTTTCTTCTGAAAAAACGATTTTGTGCGACGATAAAGTCAAATATTGCCTTTAATATAAAAAAAATACTTTTCAACGAAAAATGTACATTAAATCGTTTAAAATTGTTCAAAATTATCGAACATATTGCGTAATATATTGAATAAACACCTCTGATCTAAGGCATTGAAATTTTAAGACTACCTTTATTCTTACATATATTCAACAACAATTTTCAGTTCGTTACATTCTGTACAGCTATCATCCTCCTGTAAGTAAGTAAAAGTTTATTTTCAGATGAGTTGTATGGGAAATCAATTATCTCTCAAGTAAGAGATACTATATATTACATATAGTTCAAAGTTTCTATTCCATACTAAACGTTTAAAGTAACTAACAACCCAAGCGAAGTAAGGTTGAGCCGCTAGTAACTTATATTTACACCCATTGTACCAACACCTTTATGGTTTGTTGAATAATTATCCGATTACGAGTAGCATTGAAGGGAGATATCTCTATCGTATAGAAATAGAAAACATACACTAAATATAACGTCACATTGCTTTATTTACATGAACTAGCTTCATGAATGTAATATTAGTTTGTTTGTCCTTAAATAAATCAAACATCTTTTTACTAAATATGTTGGAACATTATTACACACAGCGCCATCTAGTTCCGTAGTAAGCTACGAAGGAAGCTTGTGTTACGGATACCAGATAATTGATATACTAAACATATAAGGTTAAATACATACATATTATAAATATAAATATAAACACCCATGACTGGAGTACAAACCTCCGAGTTTTACAAATGAATGCCCTCAACGGGATTCGAACCCGCGACCGCTGGCGCAAGAAAGTAGGGTCACTACAAACTGTATATTCTTGTAATGAATATGTTAGCGAAATAAATGTAGCTTTAAACTTGATATTTACGCTCATATGTATGTATGTATTCTAACGTCCCACTGCTGGGCAATGGACCTATCTTCAATACGAGGGAGATCAAGCCATAGTCTACTACGCTGGCAAAGTGCGGGCGGACTTCACATGTCTTTCGAAAACATATTAATTTCTGTCAAACATGCAGGTACATAAAAATATTAGAAGTGCGAGACCCGGATTTTCCCTTTGCTGGGTTTTTCAAGTGAGCGAGTGCCACTGGGCTACTACTACTATTTTAAATTTAATTTATTTTGTATATAACCTATCGCTGGTAACATAGTTTTCATATAACGTAACTGCTGATTAGCGGTCTCACCGACAATTACTCTATCTTATCTCATAACATGGAAACTGCATAAGGTAGTTTTCATGTTTATTTAATATTAAATAATATACTAAAGAATCCATTATTATTAATAACTTAAAATTTTTACGCTTGAGTCTTTTAAAGCAATTACAAAGATTGCAGTCTGTGTCAAAATAGTGACAGCCCTCTTCTTTATTTTCATTTGATTTGATTTTCGGTTTATATACGCTTTTTTTTTATAAAATGACACTCTTATAATTTTTTCTTATAATTCAGCAGTCTTATATAACACAAATGCCTTTCCAAGAACATAGAAATTTTAATGAAGTTATTTTCCTACAGATTCAATGAAAAAAACAAATCAAACTTCAGAAGCACCAACATATAGGACGAGTGCAAAATAAAAAATCACCCTTATTTTTGGTCACACCCGAAAATTTACACGGCGACATTGATCATAACTTTGTTTCGAAAAAAATCAGATAAACATAGTACAAAGCAACCTTTTCTTACCGCAAAAAAGTTTTCAGAGGGGGTGCGGGCATTTTTCTCTTTATGTTCAAACGGACCGCAGTTTGAAAAAAAGTTGGTACCCGCCTCGACCGACAAAAGACCTCGTTTTTTTATTTTATATTCTAAATATTAAGCAACATCGTTAGCGGTTAACATTTGTTGAATATCCCAAATAATTTCGTACGCTTTTTAAAAGTTCGTTCATTATTTTTTTGGTAGAGTCGTCTTGTTTTAAGTGGGTGTTTAAAAAATAAGTTTCTTCTCAGATTTTTGTTTAAGGATTTTGTTAAAGGGTTAAGACCTTCAGTACGTTTGTGGTTGAAGGAATGTCTGTTGAACTATTTACAATGTTAAATGCCTTGGATTATTAACATGTACTCTTGTACCGCTGTCTAGAGGTAGCCCAGCGGTAACGCGTCGCTTGGATAACCGAGTGATGCGGGCTCAAATCCGGGTCTCGCACCTCTGATATTTTCATGTGAGAATCATTTAATATTATGATTACCACTTGTCTTATGGTGAAGGAAAACATCGTGAGGAAATCTGCATGTCTGAGAAAACCTAACAAGTTTTCGAAAGGCATGTGAAGTCCGCCAACTCGCACTAGGCCAGCGCGGTGGACTATGGCCTGATCCCCCTCGTACTGAGGGAGGCCCGTGCCCAGCAGTGGGACGTTAAAAAGGGCTGATGATGATGATGATGATCATGATGATGAATTTTGTATCAAATATTATTTTATACGATGAAGTAGTTGTGTTCCTGACTGCCATCATCTATGCTTGCTGTTTGATTATTATTTTTCTAAATATTTCTTCATTCCCTTACCATTTTTTACTAATTTTAGCACAGAGCAATTACTTATGATTTCATGATACGTTGGAAATGAGAACATTACATTTATATTTTCATACTTATTATTACTTAATAAAAATTCGTCCACTTGTAAAAGTTCTGTGGTCAAAAATACATAAACAATAAATAAATAAATCACTTTCATCAAAAATATGCAATCTTTATTAATAAAAATGCCCAACTATAATTATTAAACACACTAATTAGAAAACTCAATTTAAAGAACAAATAAACCTAATAATTTACAATATTATAAAGATTTATCTCATGCATTTGGGGAAGCTGCATCAATAGCCCAATATAAATTAATAGAGAATGTCATCACAATCGAGGACGTATAACTAAAGCAATGCAATCCCGGGGGCGCGCTTAGCTATTCAGTTTTAGATATCGTACGATCTGTCGACATTGCACCACAGGTGGGTATTCAGAGGTATTGCAATGTGCTTCTATATAAGCAAGTGACTTGAACGAGTCCTACTAATTCCTACTATAATATTATAAATGTGTATGTAAGTTTGTTTGTTACGCTTTCACGCGAAAACTACTCAACCGATCATCGTGCTTTTTTCAACTTTGTACACATATTCTTGGAGGTATTAGAAGTAGCATAAGATACTAGCGAAACCCGCAGCTTCGCTCGCGCTACAGCTATGGAGTCGTATTATATAATAAGTAAGTATCTTATACGTTAAAAGTAATTATTAGACACTAGATTTAGCGCGAGCGGAGACGCGGGTTTGGCTAATATAATATTATAAACGCGAAAGTTTGTAAGTATGGATGGATGTATGTTTGTTACTCTTTCACGTATAAACTACTGAATGGATTTTAATAAAACTTTACAATAATATAGCTTATACATTAGAATAACACATAGGCTATAATTTATAAAGATATACTAGCGCAACCCGCGGCTTTGCTCGCGCTAAATCTAGGGATGAACCCGAGCGAAGCGAGGGTGAGCCGCTAGTATACAATAATAGTCATATATCTTACTAGCTTTGTCACGTGCCTTTGCGTGGTAAGTGAGGCAGGATTAAAATTCGCATATATGCATTTTCAGGATTCAATCTATGTACTTACCAAATTATATCGAAATCTGTTGAGGGATTTGAGCGTTTAAGCAGATTTATTTTCCCATTTATGATATTTACATTTTTTAATATTGACACTGTGATGGCTCAGCATCATCAGAAAGTTTAAAAAATGCTGAATGCAATAACAATGTGTTTTTTGACGACTCGTGTCAAGGTCGTTTTATATCTACGTAAATATGTGGGTTAGGCCTCGAACCCAAGACTTTTAAGTCACCAGAACATTAGTGAGTTTACGAATCAGTTTATTGAACATAATTTAAAAACAAATATGAACAATTTTGATTTTTATTATCCTCAAAAATCGTCTTTAAACTACCCTTAAAAATAAATTACATATTAAATAAAATTCAAAACAAATAAAATATCACGTAAAATAAATACCACTAGAATACCTCTTTTTTGGTCGGAAGTCGGTTAAAGACACTACCTTGCAAGACTAGCGTTACCTAAACTTACTAAGCTTACTAACCTTGTCTAAACGAGTCATAGAATTACCTCGATCCAGTCTCATAGGGAATAACGGTGACAGAATTATCTAAACTAAAGCAGTTCGATTGTCCCGAAGCTGAAAGGCTTTCTCTATTCATGATTGCTCTGCGATTAGACGAATCGTAGTGCGTTTAAATTTCAACGAATATTAATAGTAGATTGAAAATAAGATTTTATCTTTTGATATGTTATTTATGTACTAATAACGTTGTGTTTGTATTAATTTCTTTTTCTATTATTACGTAAACTATACAGGTTATTCATCATATATCGACAGCACTAACTCGGACTATTTTTGTTTGCTCCAATGAATAATGAATAAATATTTGACGACATGTTTGGCTCAGTTGGTAGTGACCCTACTTTCAGCGCCAGTGGTCGCGGGTTCGAGTCCCGCTGGGGGCATTCATTTGTTGAGCACGAATGTTTGTACTCCAGTCATGGGTATTTATAATTATAATGTGTATATATTTAAAATTTATATATGTGTATATCATTTATATATCAACTATCTGGTATCCGTAACACAAGCTTAGTAGCTTACCACGGAACTAGATGGCGCTGTTGTAATATTGTCCCAATATATTCAATGATATTTCAATAATCATTCAAATTTTTTATAAATCAAGGCTTGGTAACGCCCAACGGTAACGCGCTCAGTTGAATAAGCGAGTGATGCGGGTGCAAGTACGGGCCTCGCACCTCTGGTATTTTAATGTGCGAATCATTTTCTATCATGATTATCACTTGTCTTACGGTGAAGGAAAACATCGTGAGGAAACCTGCTTGTCTGAGACACACCTAGCAAGTTTTCGAAAGACATGTGAAGTCCGCCAACATGCACTAGGCCAGCGCGGTGGACTATGGGCTGAACCCCCTCGTACTGAGGGAGGCCCGTGCCACGCACTAGGCCAGCGCGGTGGACTATGGGCTGAACCCCCTCATACTGAAGGAGGACCGTGCCCAGCAGTGGGACGTTAAAAAGGGCTCAAGTTGATGAAAAGGAAGCATTCAAATTACACAAATTTTTGTCAACTAATATCAAACATGTAACTATATGACTTAAAAATTAAACCTATTGAAACTTGATAATGTAAAGTTCTCTACAAATACGAAGTATTTATTAGAGTATAACTTTTCTTTGACACAACCCGGGACTCAAACTCAGAACTTCTTCTATGACCTTAATTGCTAGCTACTAGATCAATAATAATTAGATATGTATGTATTTGGTATGTACCATACAACATTTATCTGACTACTGTATAGCAAATTAATCTTAAATATTCAATACAAAATAAAGTAAAGTATATTATACTAAAGAAGTCAGTAAACTCCAATAAAACCAAACAGCTTACGTAACTAAAAAAGTTAACTTTAACTTATCGAACAAAACCAGTGGTTAATTCATTAATTTGAATCGGTCTTTCCAAATAACTACACATTTGTATACAGATGCCGTTTACTGACCCAATTTTCGTATTACTTACTCTTATTTCGTTGGCATAAGGTTTAAAATTGCAAATCAAAATGCTAGAGTGCGTGTCAATTATGCGTAATATATTGCAATTTTTTATGTGCGATTGTCTTGAACCGTATTTTAATAAGTTAGTGGTGGTTTTGCTTTGGTTTAACTGTCTTATAGATTGGTTGTCGCGGTAAAGACCTTTTAATAGCAGACGTTTGTTCGACAAGCCGCCAGTTCATACGATTCAGATGGGATGCTTCAGGCGATCTCTTATTTATAATATAGAGTAGTTTACATTATGCAAAGTTATTTTAAAATCTTGAGAGCAGATAAAGAAACGATATTTAATGACTCAAACAGAATCGAACCCACACTAACTTCTGTTCAAACAAAATCTATTGTCGAAATATATGTAAGGGTATCGCTTTAGAATGGCTGCACCAATTTGACCAATTACGTTTCATCACAAAAATATTAAAAAATATTCTTTAGCACAGATCACATAATTTTTATTGGTTTAATTTAATTTTAGTTTAATTAATTAATTAATTAATTATATAATTAATTAATTTATAAATAATATAAATAATTACATAATTAATTAATTAATTCTGAGTCAAATCTGTACATTTTTTTAAAAAGAACGTTAGAAAGGACGAATCCACACGAGAGAAGTCGAAAGACAAAGTTAGTTGAATATTTCTAAAATAACTTTCTAAGGTACCTCTCATTTAATTTACTCTATTCGAACCAATGTTAGACCTTTCAATCATTATTCCCTTAATGTATAATTATTTTGACGTTTTTGAGAAACATGCTAGCTGATGAGCCCTACGGCGTCGCGGCAAAAAAATACCTTTAATTGCTACACTATAAACCCTGAACTCACATATTTACCATGGAATTGTGGTTTTCGATTGGAATGTCACGGTTTTTGTACACTTAAAGAATTAAGTTATGAAGCATATTAACGCTAGGTTTATATTTTTTTGAGCGGAACCCTACTTTTTTCTAAAATAAAAGTAGCTGAAGTTACTCGGAAGAACATTAGCTATCTGCCAATGAAGGTTCGGCCAAAATCGGTCAAGCCGTTTCGGATATTAGCCGGAACAAACAGACAAAAAAATCATTTATATGTTATTCATATTATTTTGACATTTCAAACAGACATCATAATTTTATTTATTAGTGTATTTATATTTGCATAGATGATGCTTATCGATAAATGCAAGAATATGAAAGATTATTAGTTTTTATATTATTATTTTTGTTTTGACTAATCGTAACTTGATAGTATGCAATGTCTTAGGTTTAAGAAAGTTGATACCTTAATCGTCATTTATACCTAGAAATACCTTAGAATAGAATACCTACTAAGCCTATCTACCTGACGTAGAAAAATTGAATTAACACATTATATAAATACATAGTAAGTAAAGCGATGGTAGCTGAAACAGTAGTAACGTGCTATCTTAGGAGATCAAGGGAACAAGTTCGAATCTTGAATCTCAGATCTCTCATATTTCTAAATGAAACATCGTAAGAAAATGTGAATAAAAAAACTTAGTAGGTACATTTTTAAAAGCTAATGTGAAATTAACTTAGCCCCACAATTGGCCGGCATGGTGGACCATGGCCTGACCCCTCTCGCATTGTAGGCCCACCCCCATTTTGCTTTGTTTGCAGTGCTTTTTAGTTGTACCTACATAAGGCTGTACAGTATATGCAATACATACAGTAAATACATCTAGTAAAACGTAAAACGGAAGTGCAAAGTATTTAGAACGGAAACGGAAGTTGCCATAATATTTTTCTACATAGATACATATTACACTAATAGCTGACAAATCCGATAATGTGAGAGTACAAAGTTGCTGTAACCGCGAAAAACCCATTTTGCCGCTCGATATAACACCCGTATCAAGATGGCAGCAATTAAAGGGTAGGATGTGCTCGCAGATATTTTTTCTTTTTGGATATGGTATTTTTAATAACAAATGTAGGTAATGTCCATTATGATGGAAGTCGCAGCTTCGAACTTCTAGTTTAAAGACATAAAACTTCAGCCCTTTTTAACGTCCCACTGCTGGGCACAGGCCTCCCTCAGTACGAGGGGGAACAGGCCATAGTCCACCGCGCTGGCCTAGGCGTGTTGGCGGACTTCACATTTTTTTGACTTTCGAAAACTTACTAGGTTCACCGTAAGACAAGTGTTAATCATGATAGAAATAATTCGCACATGATATCAGAGGTGCAAGAACCGGATTTGAATTTCTAGTTTAGTATATTAAAAATACAAGCATACATACACTCATGCTTAATTTTTATGTAATTAAAACATTTATTATATAAAGAAACCTAGACTTATATGATCTAATAATATTTAACATAACGAAATAAATACGGCAATATCCAAAAAGATGAAGTCACTCAGCTGTTACCTAACATATAAAATAATCCAGTGGATCCATACATACTCACTGACTAACTCACTCAGTCTATCGCTGATTTCTACGACTACTTTCTGTGATTATTATTCTAGATATTAAACTTCTATATCACATAAACCTTCTATACACATTATTTTTGTCTTATAAAGGAAACAGTTAAAAGACTTTTTATAAAATAATTATTATCTTACAACTTAGCATTCTACAATATTTTTCAAAGATAAATATAAAAATGCTTCAAATTGTTATTTTCATACTAGTTTTAAATTTCTATTCGTAAGCGACTGTCTAAGCCATCTGCATAGAGCACACTGTAAAATTATTTTTTATTTGATGGTCACGATATCTAATGATAAAATCTAGAATTGAAAGAATTAAAGATAACTGACTCACCCTTAAGACATAGAACTTAAGCCAAATTAACATGTTATTTTAATTTTTAACATCCTTTGCTACGAGTATGTCTTTTGCTTCAAGGTTGACAAACAAGGACTAAGCTCTTCACTATACATTAGGTAGATCTCCAAAGGCAAGTCCCATGATATTCCCATCATCAGAAGCAAACAACACACCATGGTATACCACCTCCAAATATTCTGACTTCCGAATAAAAACCGAATTGCGAGTTTTTACGGCGTTCGGTAGAACCGTATGACTAGACGCTTCGGATCATTAATCTTCAACTTCAGAGCGAGCGATAAAATTACACAGATATTTTCAGCTCCAAATCAAAGTGGAACTAATCTTGTCAATTGTGCATTTCTAATGGTTTCAGATAAGATATTACGGTTGGGTGGTTATGATAACCGGCAATTGCCATGTGGCCCAAATTAGTAACCTATATTTTAGTTATTTTTACCTAAAACATCGAAATATGAACTCGTAGTTTGAGTCTTATATCAAATAACTAATACCTTATATAATACTAGTCATAATTATATTTTCTTTTTCTATTTATATAGAAGGCAATAAAGCATAGATTAAATTAAACTTTAAACTGAAAGATAACTTACAGCCTCCAAATCACTTGTTCTCCATATATGTGAGATTTAGAAGACTCTTTAACTATCGAAGTTTAGCATTGAAGTAGTATCCCTTTAATGTGATTAAATAGAGGATGAAATTTGGTATATAAGCTATTTATGTATAATAATATGTAAGCTTAATATATAGAAATGAAGGCTTACTCTTAGATTTATATTGCTGATGCTTATTATTTAATAAAATAATAAAGTTTGCGACATTGTTAGTTTGGTACGTGATCGTCATTATCTAGATACAATATTTGTACTTTTCCCCTTGACTTTATTTTTCTATAATTAGGATTATTTATTATTATTTATTCCTTAAAACTACTAAAGGATAACAGTTAAGAAGCAAATTAATTTTTAGGTGAATTATTAAAGGTACTTCAAATCAAAATCAAAATATTCTTTATTCAAATAGGACAATTTCAAAAGAGCTTGTACGTTATTTAAAAATAGAATTTAATGTCTGTCTGTAAGCCTGGGAGGAAGCTACCACCGACTCGGAAGGCTGTTCTACAGAAAAGAGCTTATCTCTACTGCTTTACAATAATTTCGGACGCGAAATAAGAAAAACTGTTCATCAAGCCAGAAAGAGGTCCTAATACACACTGTGATAGCATCTTCGAAACAAATTATTGAAAATCTCAGTCACTCCATTATAAAGGTCACACTATGATCATGACACATACACAAAAATAGTTAGTCAGGCAAAACCTGTCCTACCACTTAACTCGCCTATTATTTATATTATCATTATAATTCATATTAAACAGGAGCTTTACTAAGCTTTCATACAAAACTTTTGCAACGCATCAAGAGATCCTGAACTTCCAAGAATACCAACATATAGATTCGACTGATCAAGCGTGAAATTGTGTTGTTTCTTTCTAACCTACAACAAAGCAGTTAACATGCGTTAGTTAGAGAGAGATGAAAAAAGACACGCCCACAAAATCGATCTGATAATGAAAAGAACTCGTTCTGCGCGCGCGCATGATTTTTATCTCGTCATGAATTTGACTTCGCGATTACAGCTTTGTATTAAAATTATCTTTATTACTTTGGACGTGGGAGCAACAAATATTCAAAAATGTTTATGACTCACACGACTCTACGTGATTCTTCATGGATGGAAATGTCAGTGACTGCTTAATGACTCTATTTTGATTATATCGAGCTTCAAAGTTGACATTGCATTGCTCTAACTCTAAAATACAGTAACTTATAATAAAGCAATATAAAGATTTGACACTTTACTGAAATTCGTCTGAATGGTATAAGATAATATCTATAAAACTTTAGGTACTGTCCGAATATATGTCTGTATAATAGAATTTAAATATAATCAAATTGTAAAATTTTAAATAAAACTATAATTATATTATATATTAAGACTTTGTGACGAGAGACGTAAGTCCATGATTGCTGTAAAGTATTCGAAACGTGGGAGACCAAAAATCAAAATAAACCGCGACAACATCCGAAAAGATGGTTTTATTTATGTTTTTTCTTTTTTACTTTCGAATATTCGCGTAAAAGTCTAATTATGCTATACTAGCGACTCGCCCTTGCTTCGTTCCGGCTCTTCCCTAGATTTAGCACAGGCAAAGCCGCGGGATTCGCTAGCTATGCATATAAACCTTCCTCTTGAATCACTCTATCTATTAAAAAAAACCGCATCAAAATCCGTTGCGTAGTTTTAAATATTTAAGCATACATAGGGATATAGGGACAGAGAAAGCGACTTTGTTTTATACTATGTAGTGATAAGGGATTGCTTTCTAAAATTACTGACGAGAGTAGGCAATTTTTTTATATTTTTTATTAAAGTAAAACCTTATTATTACTTCCATTATCATTCTCCTTCCTTTGATTATCCATAATAGCTACATAAAATATATATTTAATAATTTTTATATAAATATTATTATAATTTAAAAACATATTATATCATTCGTCTTGATCATTTCAAATATGTATTTGCTAATTAAAATATTTTTTTAATATCTAAATTACTTCGAATAAAAAGTTAATTTGTATGTCTACGATTATAAAATATTAAGTAGAGTAAAATAAAATATTTTTTTTTATATCAAAAACAATAATTGAAGGATTCCCATATTTTACGCTATTCACTAACAGATGTCACTACATACAGCTGCGCGTGCGCATGTGCGTTTGTACAGTAATGAGCTAAATATATATTTGTAATATTTTTATATTATATTTACTTATATAATATATAGAAAGAAAAAATGTAAACTTTATAGAGTATGTTAAGTGAAAGTCCCCTCAAAATCGATCCAGCCATTTAATATATTAGCCAAAACAAACAGAAAGGCAAAAATTTTAAGTTTTTTTTTAATGTAAATACTTTCATTTGTATTTAGTGAAAATCTGTCAATTTAATATTATATAGAGACACTTCAGTTTCATTTATAAGTATGTCTAGATGTTTCAAGCCCTGATAGAGATAGAAATAGAGATAGAGAGGTGAAATAATAGAGGTCTACGCTCATAAGAACGTAGTCGTTAAACACTCTCTTTTGTTTACTTTGAACTGTAATCATTTTTAAAGATTTTGCTGATCATCGAGTACGTCACACGTCACTTTGTGTAAATTTTGTGTGAACTGTGAATTTTTAATTATAATTAATAATTGTATGAATTTTTAATAATAACAATAATTAATAGGGCAAGGATATCCATTCATTCAACCAAAAATATTTTTTTCAACTCTACAATTAGTTGCCAAAAGCAAAATTACTCTATATTTTATGTAGATCTAAAGCTGTTAATTTGAAGTGTAATTTCTGTTTTCTAAAAATATCTCCAGACAGATAGCCCCGTTATAATCTTATTATACGTACCTATACATAGCGGTAAAGGAAATCAAGTGAGTTGCGATCATTCTTTACATTGAAGGAGTAAAGTCAGTATTTCGCAAACTAGCGACAGATATTTATCGAAATATGAATTACTTTTCTGATGTTTTAGATATACAGATATTTATACTATAATATATTTATTGCGTCTGTTCACTCATTGGTTTCATCGATAGACATTTTCATAAAATGACACTATTACTGAAGCGAAGCCGCAAAGAAAGCTAGTTAAAAAAAAATTGTAAATTTTCTACTAAAGATGAATACGCTATATTGTTTTAATTAGTTCAATTAGTACGGTGTGGAAATATGTAACAAACGTATGAAATAATGTAACAAAACTATTAAATTTTTTTTAAACTAAACAGTAAAATATATACTAGTTAATGTAGTTATTGATTCAATATGACATTTCGAGACTTTCTATCGACAGGGCAGCTTTGACATAGGTTACTAGTATGTACGTTTTTCGACTAGGTAATGTGAATGTAAAATTGGACTGATAAATAAAAATATAGGAGAATTGGAGTGATAGAGTTGAAAAAAAACTAAAATTAAATAGCAAAATTAAAACACATCGTTTAAAAATACTTATAGTGGTGTGCGTAAGTTCAAACAGATAAATTTGAAATAATTACTATTCCATGTACAGATTCAAATGATAGAATTATATTAAATTCCTTGAGACTCAACCTCGCTTCGCTCGGGTTCTTGCCTATCCAATTTAAAGTTTTTACCATAAAAAATCCATCACGTAATTAAAATAATTACAATTTCTTAATTAAAAGTTACTTCTTATGACATTAGCTATCTGCTAGCAAAAGTCCCGTTAAAATCGGTCCAGCCGTTTCAGATATAGGTATGTATAGACGTATATTTAGATGATTGTGCGTCATATTAGTATCATGTCTGCGCAAACCCCTATAATTCGATTTTAATAGTACGGGGTATGAAATATCGCGATCGGCAGGATATATGTAGTCAATTAGTTTTATAACAAGTGATCGCTGCGATGGCCGATAATTGAGGCCTTTGTGGAATCCCTGATTACTTGTGTTTATTTTTAGATATAAAAACCTTAAGTTTAAAATAAAACCTAGTATATGTGACCTTGTCGTTGGAAAATGTAGCGGTGAATTAAAAGGCATGGTAGCCAAGTGGACACACGATTGCTTGAAAGACCAAGTGAAACAGCTTCAAATCTTGAGTTATTCGAACTTCTCATATTTTTTTGATTTTCAATAATATGATTAATATTTGTTTTACGGTGAAGGAATCCATCGTGAAACCTGCATGTCTTAAAAAGCTTTAGAAACTCGCGCTAGGCTAGCTTGGTGGGCTATGGCCATGTTTTTTATTTTTTTATTATAAAACATTTCGTGGGCCTTAAGTAACATACAAAAAAGATATGCAAATTTGTCTAGCCTCTCTAATTTTTATAGAGAAGATTTAAACACCTATAACTAAACTACAAATATTCGTGCTCAACAAAAAAATGCCCCCAGCGGGACTCGAACCTGCGACTGCTGGCGCAGCAAGTAGGATGATAGCTAGGATCAAGTAGCTGATGTGTTACGTGTCGTCAAAACAAATATTATTAAAAAAATATTACCTATATTAGACTTCTATCAAGGGGAAAAATAATGCTTTAAAATACTCGAAAAATGTAAGAAAATGGTATTCTTACTTCATCATCATCATCATCATCAGCCCTTTTTAACGTCCCACTGCTGGGCACGGGCCTCCCTCAGTACGAGGCTCATGGCCATAGTCCACCGCGCTCGCCTAGTGCGAGTTGGCGGACTTCACATGTCTTTCGAAAACATGCTAGGTTTTCTCAGACATGCAGGTTTCCTCACGATGTTTTTCCTTCACCGTAAGACAAGTGGTAATCATGATATAAATGATTCGCACATGAAAATATCAGAGGTGCGAGAACCGTGCTTGAACCCGCGTTACCGTTGGGCGTAACCAAGCCTTGATTTATTAAAAATTTGAATGATTATTGAAATATCATTGAATATATTGGGACAATATTACAACAGCGCCATCTAGGATTTGAACCCGCATCACTCGGTTATTCGAGCGACGCGTTACCGCTGGGCTACCAACGGCTACGGACTAAAAAAAGGGGCTGATGATGATGTTATTATAACAGTAGCATAAACGACCAATTAAGCTACTACCATTTATATTTTTCATTTAAATACAAAATTTTACAAAAAATATCATTTTGCAATCTAATCAGTAAAAACCTTTCAAGTAAGAGATAAAAATACCTTTAAAGTTGACTCATCGCCTATGAAGACAATGCAAGCTCAACCCACCAAATTTACACCCGTTAACATATGCAAATGATAACAATATATCTGTTGGTTACCGCAGACTAAAGACCAACGAAGACTATTTAATGTTTTTAACGTATAATTTCCTGTCCTAGGTTCGAATCTGGGACATGAAAAAAAGAAATTTTCTATAATGCTTATTATTTTTTATTTTGTTACATTTCCGCCATCGCCTTATTTCGGAACGATAGTTATATGTATAGTTATTACTATATGTATAGTTATTGATATTGGTGTAAGACACTTCTAGTCTAGTGTTAACGATCTCGCTTCGGAAACTAAGTGAAGCGGGTTCAATTCCCGCTTTGTCGGGATGGACAATTATTACCACTTGTTTCTTCGCATCTTGAAGGAAACATCGCGAGGAAACCTGTATGTATGTGTGAACTTAGTAGATATATTAGAAAAAAAGTTCTAAGTTACTTGTCGTTATTACATTAGCTATCTACGAGTGAAAGTCCCGTTAAAATCGGGCCAGCTGTTTCGGAGATTATCAGATAGACAAAAATAAAAAAATGCTTTTTTGATGTTAGTACCATATATACCTACTTTCATATGCATTAAGTGACACTTAAATGTTATTTATTTGTAAAGATTAAACGCAACTCTACACTTCCCTTTAGATATACAAGCAGTGATGATCAGATCAGTTCCATCTCATTGTATGGTAAATAAGAAGCAGTTAGCGTCACAAAGGGTGCAAGAGGAAATTGAAAACCCCTTCCTGTTATATGATTGTAGTGCAAATGTTTCATTTTTTGGATGTTCAAGTTTAATCATTGGACAAGCAGTTTCTTTGATTAATTAATAGAATTTACTTATATAGTGTACCAGGTTCGATTTTCGTTCTTTGCAAAGTATTTTAATATTGATGTCATATTTTTTTTATTAAGAAAGAAAAAAACAAAGAAATTATATGTATTTATGCAATGTATAATAAAGAGATTGTTTAATATTAAAAATATTGCGGAACAATTTATAACAAATCATTACATAATATAAAATAAAGTTGCCTCGCTGTCTGTCTGTCCCTATGTATGCTTAAATCTTTAAAAATCGCAACGGATTTTGATGCGGTTTTTTAATAGATATATTGATTCAAGAGGAAGGTTTATATGTATAACTAGCGGATCCCGCGGCTTTGCCTGTGCTAAATCTAGGGAAGAGCCCGAGCGAAGGGAGGGCGAGTCGTAAGATAAGCATAAAATCATGACATTCTTTACTGAAAGTCACGAAATAACTAGTTCGGGGGCAAAAGCCTTAGACGTAAAAATTAATATTTTTTTAATGATAAACAAACACATGGACAACGGTCAGTACAACATTTGACGGGTAGGATAGCATCAATATTTTTTTATTAAGAAGGAAAAAAATCGTATTTTCTTGAGACCCACTCAAACGGTACGAAGGTACCCAATAGCTTATGATAATAATGGTATAGAAGTGTCATGTTACATTGTAATTATGTAGTAAGAATAAATCAATTTACTACAGGTGTTGAAAGTAATTATAGCATAATTACAATATTGCGATAGAAAATGCATATGAATTAAGTTTTTTAGGTTAATTTTTTTCTTAATAGTTCTCATAATAGAATAAGTAAGCGGTGAATTATATTATGTTAATGTTTAATTAAAGTGTTTCATTAATAACATTCATATTTACGCAAAGGTATTTTACTTTTCGAACTCGGCTTGACAGATTTAGATTATAATTTTATAAATAGACTAGCATTTCCAGCAGCTTCGCACGCATTCTTAAGACCGAAAACCAAATTTTTTGTGAGTCGCGCGGTATGGTACCTCGCAGAACTAACGCCCGCCCTTCCCGTTTTCGCAACACTTTTTATTCATGCTCCGGTCCATTAGTCGTATTGTGATGTAATACAGCATATAGCCTTCCTCGATAAACGGACTATCCAACACGAAAAAAATTTTACAATTCGGATGGGTAGTTTCTGAGATTAGCGCGTTCAACCAAACAAATTAAGAAACAAACAAACTCTTGAGTTTTATATTATTAGTATAGATTACATTTCTATGTGGAGAAATGATAAGATAAGCCTGGTCTTACTGATTCTTAGATGAGCCAGTTTTACCCACTAAAGCCCAATGGAGCCTCCATTGTCTGAATGTGGCACTGCAAAATAAACTCAAGTTCAACTCTTAGAGGCAGACCATAACTTGGGGTTGCTACATTGTCCTTTCTTCCATCAGAGAAGTACCTACCTGAAATATTACACCAGCCGTCCAGCCGTTCCAGAGATTAGCCGGAACAAACAGATAGACCCGACATACTTGATACAGACAGACATATTTGTATTTATAAATGATGATGATGAGAGACTTCTCTCCCGTGACCTTGATTGCTGTAAAGCATTCTAAACGTCGGGAACCAAAAATCATAATAAATCCGCGACAAAATCAGAAAAGATAGTAATGTCCAATATTCGCGTGAACCTAAGAAAAGATTTGTCTTTATTTAATTATGAATAGTACAATGCTAGAATATACGGAAATAACATAAGTCGTCTCGTGACCAATACTGAGTCACTAATTACGATCGACGCCTCACTTGTCTCACAGCCATTAAGCCCAATCTAATCTTGTTAATTTAATCCGACTGCCCACGCTCGAGGAAGTCGATCATCAGCATTTTTAAGTATATCGACTCCAGTATGGTCTTTTATGGGAGCCTTTGTTTCTATTTCGTTGTAATTATAACGTGAATAGAATGTGACTTCTACAGTCATTCTGAATATGACCCCCACTTCCTTATATCATGGAGAAACTAACGCATATCACCATACAAATAAATATATGGGACTCACAAAAAGATGTGCCTGATAAAACTCAATAGATCCTTTCAATTGCATGTCACAGAATGACAATTATGTCGCCCCAACCAAGAGTTTGTCCCAGGTCCATTGTGCTATCGGAAAAGTACTAGGAGCAACCCACATGGCACACCTAACGCCTCCCAAGAGCATTCCTTGGCTTCACGGCTGACCGTTCCCTCATGAACTGTACTCCTTAGAAAATGTAACTTTTAAAAAAATGGGATATACCTACGTTAAGTGTGCCAAACCATAATACTTTCTTAGGTTTACGCGAATATTTGACATTATAAATGAAACTATCTTTTCGAACTTTGTCACGGATTTATTTTGATATTTGATTTTAGATAGTTCCATTTATAATGTGCCAAACCACTTTTAACATCGTATCGTAGACTACGATCTAAACTTATAGCCATAGCATTACCTGTACCATGCAGTGGACATTACAAGGGATTGTTTGCTCAATTTAGGCTAGGGTGATTGAATTTCGCGTCCAGATTCGAACGCCTTAAAGCTATTATGGTCAGAAAAACTCAAACTTTAGGCGTTACAAAGGTCATTATAAAGTTGTTACACACCTATTCATATACAATATTATTATTTTTACATTTAAATAACGCTACACCACGAATATATTAATCAAAATCGAATTCGCGACTACTTATATAGTGTACAGTACATGTACTAACCACAAAGCCACACCTGCATTTTAATCTATGCCTTTTAAGATACAAAACACAACTTATTTTAATCCTATCACTTCATTCACTCTATTCATCTCCGACGAAAGCTGAATGAAAGGAGCTTTATAGACGAACAAATACGTATATAAAACATTTATTATAATTAAAAACCGCTGTGAAAACGATTATAATATCAATCACAATTGTATAAAATGTAATTTGTCATACGTTAGATACAGAATGAATAAGTAACAAAAGATTTGTATCAAGTGGTGACTTCAAATAATTAAAGATGATTCGTTTATTTGGAGACAGTGTATGGAAAGCTTTAGATCAAGCTTTAGATCAAGCTTTAGGCTTTTATATAGAAACAATAAATAATAAAGAATGTATATGCTGGCCAAAATGTAACTGAATTATTGTTTAGTACCTTGTTGGTTGCAGGTCCTAGGTTCGAATCTTTTGTCAGTGTAATGAGTTTTGTTTCAAAGAAACTTTCAGTTCAACAGGAAGCTTCAAAAGGCTCGTAAAGACTTACATTCTGCACTATTTCTTCCTTTAGTCAAATTTTGGTCACTCTTGGATTTTTTAATAAAAAGCGTAAAGAGTGTACTTAAGTCTGTGCACACTTATATTCTATATACCTTGAGATCAATAGATTTGATTGGCCAGGGTGGCGTAAAAATGTCATTATAAATTTTTACAACACTTGTTTTTTCCTGTGGTTTGACTCACTTGGTAAGCGGGATTCAAGGGCAGCTGATGCCCAATTCTAAGATATTTCTAAATCGTATCTTATTAGGTATCTATAATATATAACTGAATACTATGGATTACTTACTTATTAGTCTATTTTTTAAGTCTAGATATTAAGTTAAAAAAACATTTTAAACGGTCTAGTAATAGTATTTTATACTAACTACACTATAATAAAAATAAGATAAATAATTAAAATATATCTAAACACCTTCTCAATATTTGTGCCATACTACATCTAGCATATGAGAACACTTAAGGGATTATACATAATCAGTTTTCACAATACGGCTTATTTCCATTGATTTATGTACGCGAATAAAGACTTTAGTGTGAAAGGGACCAAGTCATCGACTGAATATAATGTGAATGACACAGATATTTCAAAATTAGTGTCATGTGGAGTGATAATATTGTGGTAGGACACGTACTATGGTTGGAGTTCGATTACTGGATGGTTCAAATATTATATTAATAAAATTACAATTTAAGTATGATATTTTTTTTTTTTGACTTTATTAGGATATATACAGTTCAGACCGTCGCACTATGGGAAAATCGCGTATGTTTCGTCTCAAAACTCCGTATCTCAGTTGTTTCAAAACTAAATGAGCTGTAATTTTGCACACGTATACTTGTAAGTATGTACAAAGTTTAATGGAAATAATTTTGATTTTGAAAATTCTGTTTATTAATTAATTTAAGAAATAAAACTTAAAAAAACATATAATACATGCATTCTATTGAAAAATAAACAAAATTTGTCTTTTTTTTTGTAATATACATAAAATGGAATAATAGTAACAAACGAGAAAAAAAAATATGTACAAAATTCAGGAAGCTACTACAAATTTTCGTTGATAGCAAGAAGGGCCTTGGCTTCATCTAAAAGTTTTTTCGATATTGTTTCTGAGTTGTTTCTCAAACTTGATATGTACGTATCAGAGGTGTGCAATAAGGTATGGAACACGTCTTCATTGGTAGCCACTCGTGAACACTTTCTAGAAAGATGAAGTCTAAACTTTTTGTAATCCTTATTTCGGGATTCTTGCGAGCCTTCGGACAAATGCACGGACGAAGGCATATAATACCAATTATAAAAATTTAAGTACAGTTGGGCTGTACTATATGCGTATTCACCAAACTTTTTTGAATTAATAACCATTCCAGATGACATAGTTTGTAGTATTATGTACATTCGTTTTATAAATTCTACGTCTACACCTGTAATGTCTGCACAGCAAGAGTAATTCTGAAAAAATCTCCGAGCTGTGTTTCCGTCATTACTATTTCCAGTGCCTTGTCGATGTTTATCGACATGCAGTCCCATTTCCTCCCTAAGCCGCTTTTGTACCAGTTTTTTCTTTTCGTCTTTGTTTTTTTTTATTTTCAGGTGTATTAGCTGACCACTTTTCAAAATGCAATTTATAAGAAATGTGTAATATCATCTCCATACTGTGTTTTATTATGTTATTACTAATCCAAACATATAGTGTTGACAGTCCGTATTGAAATGAACTTTCGTTCACATCTCGTGTCCTAACTGCCTCTAAGTTATTCATTTGCCGAGGAGTAGCACCACAAACTGTACAAGAAGCGCTCGAACGAGTCTCAGTTAAAAACTATTAATAATACTGTAATGAACATCACTGTAATGAACTTTTTATCAATTTGACCTTAATTGATAACAAATGATTTTATGAGAAATAAAAAGAAATTGAAAAAATAATGATTTTTACCTCGCGATATGTTTTGGCACCGTGACAAAAAAGGGGCAAATATGGGCAATATTTTTTTTTCTCCTTGCGTTAACTAATGTATAAAGATCTTAATACAACAAATATCTCGACAGCGGCAAGCAGCGGTAAAGGGTAAACGTCTCGTTAAAAAAAAATTAACCCTAAAAACATACCATATTAAACTATAATGATTAATTTTATTTTATCAAACTAATATATATAATACTAATTACGAAACGTTAAGAGGAGATTATAAGCATTTAAAAAATATATAATACTTATACATTTATATCAAAAACTTTCGAGTAATGTGGCGTTGAATTGTAGTAACACATTGCGTCAAAATTACGTTATTGAACATGAGTTAGCTTTGAAGCCTATTTATATACATTATAACAGAAAAAATAAAAAATAAAAATAGGATAAAGAAAGCTTATTTATTAGACTATATTAATTTATTATTTTTATTCCATAACAACGACTTTCACGTAAAACAGTTTTGAGACGGCTTTGTATGGGGCTTTCCCATAGTGCGTCGGTCTCTCCTGTGACCATCTCTACTTATTATAAAACAAAGACCTCCGCCGCATCTGTCTGTTCGGGATAAACTCAAAAAGTACCGCACTGATTTTAATGATGTTTTCACCAATGGAAAGACTGGTTCTTGAGGAAGGTTTTAATATATAATTTATTAAATTTTTGTCTTTATTTACTAGCGGAAACCGAGGCTTCGCTCGCGCTATCGAAGGAATTCTAGATAAGAACCAAAAATCAAAATAAATTTCGAAAAACAAATAAATGAATAAGTTGAATAATCTGAAACTACTGAAACTGCTCTGATGCAGCAGAGTAGACCATTGGAGCAACTCTATGGTTTTTTTGGTCTTCTCGACAGGCTTACATGTTACACTTCCGATGGCTATGATTGGCTCCAGATGAAGCTTCACCTTGAAGGTTAACAGTATAAACTAGCAATTACACTTAATTAATTATTTAAAAAAATATATCATCACTATTACATAGTATAAAACAAAGTCGCCTTTTCTGTCCCTATATCCCTATATCCCTATGTGCGCTTAAATCTTTAAAACTACGCAACGGATTTTGATGCGGTTTTTTCCAATAGATAGAGTGATTCAAGAGGAAGGTTTATATGCATAACTAGGCGATCCCGCGGCTTTGCCTGTGCTAAATCTAGGGAAGAGCCCGAGCGAAGCGAGGGCGAGTCGCTAGTTATAATATATAATAGCCGAAAAAGGTAAAATTTAAACAAATATTCTTATTTTAACCCTAACAAAACAGTTCAATACCGGTGAGACAATTAGAAATAAACGCATGTGGCATACATTAGTGCGTGTCATTGTTACCTACACAATAGCATACTGAATCAAATCTTGTAGTTCAGGGTTAAAAATATCGCGATATTCTACATAGATGATGTATATTGTTGAAGCTAGGGCTGTATCTGCGAACTGAAGATTAGTTAAAAAGTAAATATAATAGAAAAAAATTATGTATGTCCTTCTGTGAACAAGTCAAGCAAGTTGAAATTCCTTTAATATCCTCTATGCAAATTATTTTCAACATGGATTCTAGTAGTAATTCTAGTAGTAAAATCGTAAGGAAAGTGCATGTCTGAGAGAATACACTACGTTTTCAGAAGATTTCTTTTGGCCAGTGTCATGAACTATGGTCTTATTCCCCTCATATTGAAAGACCATCTTCAGCAGTAGAATGTTAAAAAGGGCCAAATGTAATGATATGTTTGGTTATATTTCTGCAATTTTTTTACTATCAAAATACGATAGATTTAGTTAGTTTCATCGGATAGTAGCTTTAAAAAATATTTTTTTATATATTATAAGTAACTATGACAATTGAGTAAAGGCAAGGCAGATTGCTAGTACTTTTAAAACAAAATATCTAGGTATTAAGCAGTTATTTAAAAAGTAATATTAATATTGGTAATGTTAGTGTTTGAATTAAAGAAACAAGAAGAATATTTGAAAACCAACCTTAAAGAGCTTAATTTTTTATTTTTATTTTATTCTGAATTAGTGCTTGACTGCGTTCCACCTGATGGTAAGTGGTAACGCAGTCGGAGATGGTAGGTTAATATGAAAATATAAAAAAAATATTATATAAATCGCGACAGAAGTCGCAGGAAACTGCTACTTTTTGAGCAATAAATCATATGACACTTTATTTAATAGAGCTTTTTGTATAAAAGAGCTTTTTAAAATAATAAAAGATATGAATATTTTTAATCAAAGCTCAATCGACAAACCTGAGTGCGTGGGCGAGGCGACAGAGCCTGCCTTGAATGGAATCTTTGTATCACGTGTGGCTCAGTTTGAATTATAGAATGCTCATATAATATTATAATTGTATGAAACCGTGTACTTAAAGTAAGGAAAATGATTTTTTGTAAATATGTTGGGACATTATTACACACAACGCCATCTAGTTCCATGGTAAGCTACGAAGCTTGTGTTACTGATACCAGATAGTTGATATACTACATATTATATAAGTTTGAATACATACATAATGTTATAAATATAAACACCCATGACTGGAGTACAAACATCCGAGTATAACAAATTAATGCCCCCAGCGGGACTCGAACCCGCGAACGCTGGCAATAGAAAGTAGGGTCACTACAAACTGCGCCAAACATGATATCAAATTGTTTTCATTGAATTGTTGTTGTCCTTTGTTTCTAAGCTCTAATAAGCTTTATATTTATCAGTACATATAAATAAAATCTTTTCACTAAATGTCTATGAAAGTGTATATGGTAGTTACACAAAAAAATGTTTAAACTTATTTTCTGACTGTCTGTTTGTTCCGGCTAATCTCTGAAACGGCTGAACCGATTTTAACGGGACTCACTCGCAGAGAGCTAATTTTATAAGGAGTAAATTATAAATGAAACTATCATTTCGGATTTTCGGAAATCAAAAATCAAAATAAATCCGCGACAAAATCCGTGAAGATAGTTTTACTATAATTTTATTAGAAAATTATAAAAAAACAGATTTGCTAGTATCTTATATGATTTGTAACGATTGAAGTAAGCAGAGAAAACTCAATAAATAACAGAGAAGTAGCAGAGAGCAGAAACTCTTAGTACAGACAAACTGAAACCAAGACAATGGTTTTAACCACCAATTATATTAAGCTTATGATGTTCAAAGTTATTTTTAGAATGACATAATGACTATGTTAGTCACCAAACAAAGCAAAGTTAGGCTAAGTCACTTGTCTTAAAGCCTAAGTTGAAAAAAATACCCTAAACACCTATCAAATGCCAAGGCTACAAGACAAAAAGACAAACAAACAAATAAGTTATACGAGAAAAGGTCATTCAAAATTATTACTGGCGTTTATTTTTAAACTAGTTATCGAAATGGTATCACGATGTTTCATCGATAAAAAACACTACCTCAATCATTCTTTGACAGTTGCTAATTAAGTTATAATTGAACATATGTTCGGGATGATATTTATATAACACTACTAGCAATTCCCGCAGCTCCGTTCGCGTTTTAAACAATATATTTTTAATAGGTATTGGTAGTAGAAAGATGAAAATTTATATGACTAGAGTACAAACATCCGAGTTTAACAAATGAATGCCCCCAGCGGGACTCGAACCCGCGACCGCTGGCGCAAGAAAGTAGGGTCACTACAAACTGCGCCAAACGTGTCGTCAGTCTATAGAATATGATATGCAAGTTATACCTTTCATAAGCAGTTTGCATGTCCGTAAGTTCATGTATTGAGAATAGAGTATTGAACTAATAACTACTGAGTAAAAATAAACATCAAAGAAGTACATAACAATATATAAAAATTTTTACGATTCATTTGTCTGACAGTCAGTCGATGTCAACTAATCTAACTTTGTCGAGACGAAACAACACATTTATAGCACTTACCGGTGTTACTGCTAAAAAGAAAATTCCGAATTAATCAAAATGTCTATAAAATAAGTTTTTATGACATATTAACTTATTTTTATTATAATTATATATACTACTAGCGGACCCTACAGACGTTGTCCTGTACATATAGAAAATTTTTATAAACTTTTGCTCCCGGTGAAATGTTTTAGTATGCATGCGCAAAACAGCGTTGCCTAGCAACGACTTATTTATAATTGAATATGTCATTTATTGTGCAAATGTATAAATAACTAAATAATATAAAAAATACATTATCTAGTGGACCGAATTGTGAATCTAAACCATTCTCGAATACACTCGAACACACACAAAACATTTCATCAAAATCGGTCCAGTCGTTTAGGAGGAGTTCAGTCACATACACACGCACACAAGAAATATATATATTAAGATAATACTTATAATATAAAAAAAACAGCAATACCTTTAATTTATTCAATATTCCAATTAAAAATAGATTTTTTATGAAAATTAACTATTCCATTATTACTAGTAGCATCTACAGCTTATTTTAAGTTTTAAATGAAATGCACTTGAACTTTATTTTTGAAAGAAAAATTAACTGGTTACTAAGTTATCACAAAACTTTAATGAATATTAAAATAGTGATGTGATGTGGTTAATAATAAGAGCTTTAGAAATATTTTGATTAGTTAAAACTAATAAAAAAAGCATTTTACCTTATATTTATTGACATATTTACTTTTAATTAATAAATTTCGGGTCTCGCACCTCTAATATTTTTAATAATTTCCAACGAAATCACGGTAAAGAAAACGTAGTGAAGAAACTTGCACTTCAGAGTGAATCTAGCAAGTTTTCTATAGACATGTGAAGTCCGCCAACCCGCACTTCGCCAGCGTGGTGGACTATAGCCTAATCCTACTCATATTAAAGGTATGCTCGTGCCTAGCAGTGGGATAGTAAAAAGAGCTGATGATAAATTGAAATGACAGATTTTAACATTATTAATTTCAAATTTATAAAAAACACCAAAAAACACACTTTTTTAAATATCTCTAAATATAAAGTTATCAGAGTTAATTCAAATTGTATGACCTAAAAATAAATAATTTCAATTTATTTATACATCTCGAACCTTCAGGATACAATCAAAAGTTTCACCAGTAGCTCAATCAAACTTTTTTAAATGCTCCCGTTTCCACCCCCTCCCCCATTTCACCCCCCTTTCCGGTAATTCGTTCTATGTTATCGCCTTCTCGTTTCGCAATATAATACTTTTATTGGATGTCACATAATTGGAATTTTTGATGATTTTTTTATTAGCATATCTATTTTTTATTGAAAGGTCAAGAGTTATAAGTTTTGACGTTGTTTTTATAGTTTTACTAGCGACTCTTCCTTTGGCTCCTTCCTAGACTTAGCGCGAGCGAAGCCACAGGTCCCGCTAGTTATACATACAAACATTCCTCTTGAATCACTCTATTTATTAAAAGAACCGCATCAAAATCTGTTGCGTAGTTTTAAAGATTTGTTAAGCATACATAGGGACAGACAGACAGCGTGGCGACTTTGTTTAATACTATGTAGTAATTAAATTATTTGATAAGTAAGATAGTATTGTCTTTAAAGTCCATGTGAGACATTTTTATTACTATTCGTAATATATTTGACCCCTTTTAATGTCCCATTGCTGGGCAAGTCCTTTCAATGCAAGGGTTCTAACCATAGTCCATCGCGTTGGACAAGTGCGAGTTGGTGGATTATGGGTTTTTATAAGTAGTAGCAATAAATCAAACCAGCTTAATTTTTTTTTATAAAAACATTAGAAATTAATAGCTAGCAACATACAAAGTGTCATGAAAATCTCTCGAGTAGATTTGTCGTAATGCGGTTACAGACAGTCTGACAGACAGAGAAAATTCTTAAAACTATAGATTCTACCTCTGTATCGATAGTTATGACTATTTGAATAAGATTTTCAGAAAAAATAGATTTTTATGATATGTAATATCTATACATATATATATCTAAGAGAAAATAAAATATTTCTTTAGACACATAATATTTTTCATCTATACTAATATTATCAAGCTGAAGAGTTTGTTTGTTTGAACGCGCTAATCTCAGATAGTCCGTTTATCGAGGAAAGCTATAGGCTATATAACATCACGCTACGACTAATAGGAGCGCAGCATCAATGAATATTAGTTCTGCGAGGTACGCGCGACTCAGAAAGAATTTGGTTTCCGGTCTTTAGAACGCGTGCGACGCCGCGGGTAATGCTAGTATATTATAAATCCATTTGTTGGTCTGACTGTGGTAGAAACTTTCACTTTTATTTCTGGTAACATTAATTTACACGATTTAAGATACATTCGTTCACATTCAATAGCAATAATGCACTTAAAAGCGCTTCTTATATTTTAAGAGCTTTTTTCCCAATAATAATAAATTTAATAAAACTAAATAACACCGGCAAATACAAGTAAATCGACGTGTCTTAAGAGAACAATCCACATAAGTTCAAGGATATACAATAAATTCAATCGCAAGCAAATTACTAAACGCAGAATCAGTATGCCAGGTAATAATCGTCAGTTAGTACCTAAATGGTATTTTAAAGTGTGGTACAAGTGTGAAGAGGTGAGATGTTAGAGATAATGGTTTAATTTAGACATGTCATGGAATCTATACACTAGTGACTCCTTGCTTTGCTCGAGTTCAACCCTAGGTATCCCTTTATCCCATTTTTTTTGAGCGGAACTCTGATTGTGTATCTAAAATAAGAGACGAATAACTGAGTGATGCGGGTTCAAATCCGGGTCTCGCACCTCTTATATCGTGTTTGAATCATTTCTATCATAATTACCACTTGTCTTACGGTGAAGGAAAATATCGTGAGGATACCTGCATGTCTGAGAGAAACGTAGCAAGTTTTTGAAAGACATGTGAAGTCCGCAAACACAGTGGGCAAGCGCGGTGGACTATGGCCTGATCCCCCTCATACTGAGGGAGGCCCGTGCCCAAAAGTGGAACGTTAAAAAGGGCTGCAGTATGATGTGTTTTACCCATTCGTTACCTGCCAATGAGAGTTCCGTCAAAATCTGTCAAGCCGTTTCAAAGATTAGCTAGAGTAAAAATTGTGATTATATATTCAATTGGTTTAAACCTATAATAGGTTGTCAAACAAATAAACATAATTTATATGTATATATTCATTATTTTTGTATCAGATGTAAGCTTGGTCGTCTTCCAGATAATAATATATAAATAATTGTAAATTTAAGTATAATGGCTTTGTATCAATTAGGTAACATACTAGTAAAAAAATTTCATTTAAATCCAGATACATTTACGTTTCAATAGAAAAAAAGGTAAAACTCGTTAAGATTTCGCTTATCACTTGCACCATAACCTAAATATAATGTCCACTTTGAATTATAATAATGGCCACTTTAATGCATGTCTTCTTCAGTTAAAGCCCTGGGCGTCCACATTTTTTGTCTGTCAATCCAGGACACAAAGGACGGCCCGCTGCGAGATCGAAAATACGTGTTTTTTTAAAACGTCTTATATGTGTTTAATAAACAGCGTATTTTTTGTATATTTACTATACTTGACTAATAAGGAAACGGAAGTAAATGTAGAGGAAAAGAATTTAATTTTTATGGTTGCATAATTACTTACCTCACACAGGCATCGAACTGGCGAGCTTAATCATAGCAAGTAACCAAATGAGTATTAAAGTTTTTTTAATACTTGTATTTCGATTTTTTATAATGAATTAAAACTATGTACGATATTGACTTGTGATAAGGTAAAAATAAGTGAATTTTTGTGATTACGGTGCACGTATGCATAAGTAATATTTCTGCTCTTGCATGAATTACATAGCTGAGAAAATATATCGCAGGTTCGACATTTTATAAAAGATAAGTTAAGTATAATGTTAATGTTAGTAATATTTATACAGTCAAAGAAAAAAGCAAACCAAAACCATTAAAGTAAGAAATCAATAGTCAACATCCAAAGCTTTTGGTTTTGGCGATCTAAAGCGCCTTAAATGACACAGTAAGATATGATAGTCGCACTTTTCTTGGAATTTGTATGGAAATTAGTACTCCACAGCTTACTGTTAATATTTTTTTCTTACTAAAGGGATACTGATAATTTGGGAATGGGCCTTAGGTTATACATCAGAAGGAATTAAGGAACAAAAGCTAACTAAATCGTTAGACGATTACTCACGTATCAAATGTCAGTAAATGTCAACATCTTAATAAATTATAACAAAATAAAGTGTCAATTTGACACATATATCAGGAATACTCGATGGATTTTAAATATGGTTGGTTGCGCATGCGCAGTCAAACGTAAGGCAAATCAGTAAAAATATTATAGTCTAAATTTATCCTAAGCGCGAATACGATATTTGAACTTTAATAAATAGTTATAAGGTCTAAATTACGTTACATGAGACGAATTAAGGCTTTGTTTTCTTTTTAAATATTCGATTAAGGAGCAGTAGCAAAATGCATTCGACCAAAAAGATCGAAGATCGAGAAAAAATGATGAAATAACAGCAATCGTCGTCAATAAAATTGTAAGTGACAAGGGCGTGAAGGAAATCACGCCATCAAATTGGAATTCATAAATAGAGTTAAAATATAAATGCATTCCACTGTAAGCTCCTAGACTGTTGTTGTGGATACCTAATAGGTGACACTACAATTACATGACTTTAAATACATTTATATTATAAATATACCCATGTATGGAGTAGAAACATCGTACATATCACACAAAATATGCCATCAGCGGGATTCAAACCCGCAACCGCTACAAAGTAAGTAGGATCACTACAAACTAAGCCAAAAGTGTTGTGTGTGCTAGTTTATTTCATCGCGTTAATCGCTGTACCTAATGTACCTGTATATAATAACGTAATTTTTTTGAGTTATATTTAATCAATACACGGGTAGAGCCGCGAAAAAATATTAGTGGTATTATATATCTTGGTACTTTTTTTGTTTTCATATTAATATAATGCATGACAAAGTACAAAATTAAATTTTATGTTAAAAAGTTTGTTTTGAAATTTTGATAATCATCAAAATCAGTTAAATAAGAGTAAGACTCTCCAAATGACTTTCATAGCATATATTATACTAGCGACTTACCTTCGCTTCGATCGTGCTCTTCCCTAGATTTAGCACAGGCAAAGCCGCGGGGTCTGCTAGTTATGCATATAAACCTTCCTCTTGAATCACTCTATCTATTTAAAAAACCGCATCAAAATCCGTTGCGTAGTTTTAAAGATTTAAGCATACATAGGGATATAGGGACAGAAAACGCTACTTTGTTTTATACTATGATGTGAAGCAATAAAAAAATTAACTACTTACAATCCTAATACACAACCTTCTTTCTTTCGAAGTTAGTTAACACGCTCATATAATGCATACAATGTACTCGCGACTTTTGTTTCTGATAGTACAGCCATGATCAATTTCTCTCACAAAGGCTTATAAACTCGTATAGGTACGCTCGAAGTGACCTAGGTGACCACCACGTTAGGACCTAGACTTAGTTTCAATAGAAGTGACATTACTTAAATTATTTTGTACTTATATCCGAAATTTGACACGTTTGGTGCAGTTTGTAGTGATCCTACTTTCTTGCGCCAACGGTCGCGGGTTCGAATCCCGCTGGGGGCATTCATTTGTTAAACTTGAATGTTTGTGCTCCAGTCATGGGTGTATATATTTTTAATATATTTAAACTTATATATGTAGTATATCAACTATCTGGTATCCGTAACACAAGCTTCGTAGCCTACCTCGGAACTATATGGCGCTGTGTGTAATCATGTCCCAACATATTAAAAAAAATCATTATTGTTAAGAAAACATAAGATGTATATGAAAGCAAAGCTTTTATTAATAACACTAAAGCTCGGAAAAATTTACTAAACAAACAAAAAAGGAAATAGGTTGATGAACTGAGTATAACGTCTTTGCCTATTTAAATATTAAATTATGTGGATTGTAGATCTAACGCGTATCCAAGACTTTAAGCTAAAACTTTATTAGAAATATATAAAAAATATAAAAAATCAAGAATGTACCTGTATTTCTCTATAGTATTCACCAAACTTCACTACATATTATAAAACAAAGTCCTCCGCCGCGTCTGTCTGTTTGCTCGCGATAAACTCATAAACTACTGCACTGATTTTCATGCTGTTTTCACCAATGGATAGAGTGGTTCTCGAGGATGGTTTTAGTATATAAACTAAAGGAACACGCGGCTTCGCTCGCGCTAAATCTAGGGACGAACCCGAGCAAAGCGTGGATGAGTCGCTAGTTAATAAGCTCATTGATTACATTATTCTTACAATTATAAATACAAAAATTTGGATAAATGGATATTTGTTACTCCATAACGCAAGAATATCTGAACGGATTTGGATAAAATTTGGCATATATATAGATTATAGTCCGGAATAGCGCATAGGTTACTATTTATTTGATTTTATGTATTAAAATGTACGGTTCCCGTGAGATACATTTGCTTTTGTTTTTCGAAAAGGACCAAACTAAACGAAACAAGAGTAAGCCGCTAGTTAAATATATATTCTGTTTATAACTTCTTTATAATCAAATTATATCATGGTATATCTAGAAGATATTCTCTATAACGCTCTATAATTCTCTATAACATTTCTAACCACCGTGGGTGTGTTCTTAGAATAGTGTAAAATCGTACATGTTGCGAGCATCATCTTAAATTGTTAGCTGATTAATATTTATACGATAGATTTATTAATAAAAATTAATATTAAAATTATAATGTATCATTTATTATAAAAAATTACTACATGATTCTGTTTGTTTGAGCGCTGATTTCTTATAAACTAAGTAATCGTTTAATATGCGATACACTAGTAATTTCTGCGAGAAGCAAGGGCTGGTAGTTATAGTTTGTCCATTTTGTTAATGGTTTTTTGACAGCTCGCCGACTGACAAGCTATAGTGATGACAAAAGGACGTAATAATCGATTTCTCTTATTTTTTAAGTATACAATAATATTTATTTTTATATTTATTAATATGAAAATAAATATTATTATCGTAAAAATCAAGTGTGGTGGAGAGAACTAAGAGAATCATAATGTGATTCGGGCCGAAACATTGCATATTTTGATAATTTATACACACAAGAGTTAATAAAATAATATAACTGAAGACTCCTCATCGGACAAATCTAATATATGTGACGAGACGTCTATCCCAATAAACACTTTCCGACGATGAGCATTTTTCTATTATAAAAAAAATTCAGGAGTATAGCTAATTCATCAATGTCTCTAGCGAGAATCGAATAAAATAGTCACAGTCGTAAAACATTAGAGAGTTGAAAAACGAATGATTGTTTTATCTCGATTGTTTATTCTGTGCGCATGAGTTTTCACTTGTATTAACATTTTAGTTAAATTCATTAAAATTTGGTATAATTTCGTAATGCAAAATATTTAAAACAGTTGCAGTCAACGTTATTAATATAGTAGGCATTTTTTTATCATTAATATCGATTTAGGATTTATACTCGATATATTTGAAATCGAATGAAAAGAAAGTTTTATACATTTATATTAGGTTGGTAGATTGTATTAACTTTCGGCGCCATTTTAGTTAAATTCAATAAAATTTGGTATAATTTTGTAATGCTATGATTGCAAAACATTTAAAACAGTTGCAGTCAACGTTATTAATATAGCAGGCATTTTCTATCATTAATATCGATTTAGGATTTATACTCGATATATTTAGGATCGAATTAAAGAAAGTTTTATGAAGTTGGTAGCATGACTAGGATGATGAGGAGAGAATCGCGAGGGGAAGTGTCAGGAGGGGGCGCGGGAAAAGGGGTATAAAAAACCAATACGCAAAAATATTGGGATCATTATTAGAATATTTTTTACGGTGCATTAAATACTAAAGTAGGACCATTATTATTTTTCCCAGATCATTAGGATCATTAATTTAAAATATTTTTCGAGCATTAAGTTTTCTTTAAAGTAATTTTTTTCGATTTAAAAGAAAGTTTCCCGGGATCAAGAGGTACGTAGTAAATTATTATTCAGAACTAGGGATTTAGGATTCATATAATTGCATATTAATCGTTTAAGCAGTAATACTTTGTTGAGATAAGATTTTATAAATTCAGAAGTAATTATACGTGTCGCTAAATGTATATCAAGTATTGTCGAATATTTAACCCGTGTTTAGGTAGGAATAGTGTAATATTTTAATCGCATAAATATTTAAAACGTAATACATATAATTATCTTAATCGTAATAAATAGCTGGGGTAACTTATTGAACATAATTTGGAGTAGAATTTCGTTTGTGGTTGACAATTTCTTTATCTGATTTGAAAGTATAGAATAAAATTCATAATTTAGAAGGACATTGTGGGTGAAATAAAATAGTTTTGAATTAAAATATGATAATTTTTTTGAGGGTTAACTTAAAATTCTCATAAATAAGACGGGTAGATATATGTGTTAAAATACAGAATATTGGCGTTTTGGAATTAATTTTTCAAAGAATTGTTCGTAAAGTGATTAGTTATATTATAAATTCGATTACATTGAAATTCGTAGAAAGTATTCTCACTGCTGGAAATCGGATTTCCTTTTGTATGTATAGTTAACGGTGCAATTGAGGGCAAGTGTAGGTAGATAAGATTTAAAGAGTGCTTTTGTTTCGTCCTTGGGTCCGTCTTGGCCGGGCTGACGCGGGAACGAGACAATAGTTATTCTATGATCACGATCTTGGTTGTTTCATGCCTGGCTAGGAGACCTCGAGGCTTTTACCTTGTGTGGGGCGACTAAGTACGTGTTTGAATCTTAGTTTCCAATTGAGGAGATAGGAGTAGAAGAGGATTACAATACGAGAATAAAATTTTAAAATTCTAGATAATTTAGAGTGAATTTGTGGGCTAATTTTCTTTGGATAGCTTAGAATATGAATCTCGTAGGTACTTTTAGGGCTAGATTAGAGATGTTAGGATGATTTTATTGTTGTGTAAAAGTGTTACAAGTGAGAGAGTAGCTGTAGCGGTAAGTATATGAAGAGTTCGTCGAGTTCGGTATGTGAAATTTTATATTATTATATGTTCTGTGTCTTCTTTTATTAAATTCCTTAAAATTTAAGTCATATTAATTAAGCCCGGAACACCTAGATTTAATACATTCAGTGCGTTAATCTTTAATAATTCGACTTAAAAGATTTAATTGTGTACTTAATTAAATCTGATATTTATTGTTTCAAGTCAGAAATTAACTACTAATAATATCTATTAAATTTTCAATGCTGTCCTAGGTTATGAGGTTAGGCAGGTACTGATAGCTTTTATAAGTTAGAGATCCAGAAGTCTATAATAATCCACTGATAGAAGTGATATTATTATCCAAACCATGGTTTGTTATATTATTTTATTAAATAATATATGTATATATGTATATATACATCTATATAAATATAATTACTTATGATGATATTCATATCACTCAGTACATTATTAGCATTACACAAAGTAGTTCTGAACAGCCTCAGTAATGCTTTCAAATGTCTGAAAACGTTCAGAATGAGGTAACGGTAATTACACTATATGTACTCAACACACATTACACAATATTTTGTAGTTTTGGGTGAACTTACGAGCTCCTCTGTCTCTTAGGGAAACTCAAAACGAGGTAAAGGTGTTTGAGTAATAGAGCTATCTTGTTTTACAATAAATTTATTGTAATTCAAAGGCCTACTTGGGCTGGGAGGACCAGCAAACGATTGTACTCGTCATGCGTTTTATTTTAGGGCTCCCTTACTGGTGAGGGCCTGTCCAGGCCTTGTTGTAGCGACTATGTGGGTTTGGTGGATATGAGTCTATTTTACATAGAGTATTTGTCAAATAGACATGGTTGTTACATAATCAGTCTTTAAAGGCTGACGAACCTCGCGTCGCTATGTGTCAGCCAGGCTGAACTTAAGCCCGATCTGATGGATCGCCATTGCGAGCTAGCAGCAAGAGTTAGTAGTGGGTTGTTGGAGTGTGTTGTGTGGATTTGCTTAGGGTCCCTTACCCAGCTAAAGAAACATAATCACATTCTGAGTTAGTCCATTGCTAATTTTTGTGGACGGTCTCAGAAAGGTCCTAAAGGCGGATGTTCTGAGATATAGCCCTAGCCAGACCACTTGTCCTCTGTGTTGTGTATACTTACAGACGTCTGCTGGACTATCATACCCATCAAATACAGGCCTATCTTTCATTGTAAGATGAGAAGCTCTGAGGTAATAGTATTGATTCTACTTGAATAAATGATCGCTATATCATACCTACTGAGCAGTTTTATTTATCTCTCGACATTTACTTGTCCATGATAAATTCAATCAGTTCCTGAGAGAGCCTGATATATTCAAATGTTTAACAACTTATTTACTGGTTCAATGTTTCAATTGAACAACCCATTCTGTTTAATGGATGCTGTTTCATGTGAGTGCCGTGAGTCATGCAAGGGCAAACCTGCATAATACACCCACTCTACGTGTTATGATATTATATCTATACTTATTCCTGATTCCCTTATAGGACACTCGAAAGGTTGCGTTATCGCGAAATCGCTGGTCGCCGTCTGACCCATCACACAATGGTGGCGAGGCTTGACACTATAGCGAGGACGGTAGACTCGTAACTTAGTAGGACTTCCTATGGGATCTTACACTATACAATCCTTGTGTTCATGAGGAAAACATCTTCGTACCATGTCTGTTTACAGCTTGGTAACTACATTAACACTAGTAATTCAATGGTTATGTCTATATGGCATTCCAAGGGATTACTCAAATACAGTCATTGCATGATTGTACTGCAACAGTGTGAGACAAGCATTTGTTAGACAGGATATATTTCCATCTAACTTACTCTAGAGAATTGGGTTCTCTCAGTCTCCTACTTACTACCCTCTTTTGATTTAATAGCACCGATGTTGTGCCTAATTTAACTTAGTGCCTTCAGCACGGTGTGGATTGGTTGGGTTGGAGGGGATTTGGTGGTGCAACCCCCGGGTTCAATTGAACCCGGCCCTATAATTCCCTGATACTTATAAACCTCATCTTAACAGATTAACACATACAAGCAGACACTACAATTTATCTTTTCACAATTATCTGAGATAATTTATTGGCTAAATAAATTATTTCAAGATGGTTGATACTATGTAATTATGTATTTAATCATTATTCCATTTACTTATTCATCAATATTTATTAAATATATGAATTATAAAACTCAACTCAAATTATCTATAAGTCTCATACATTTCTATTGATTGTAGAATCGAAGGATAATTCTAAAGGAACACATATTATTAGGTACATATGGTTTGTCTTTATTATTATATCAAGATTTGATCTAAAAAAGGAACTTAGACACTATTCAATTAAACCATGTCTTTGTAGGATATTCGGTATGTATTTAAATTTATTTCTAATTTTAGCTATATAGATCCACTGAAAATATTAGCAATATAATTTACACATTCATAAGAAGATATCAGACCTTTAGTTAAACAGTGTAGATGATAGTTATTTCTAAATGAATAAGTTTTATTTCTATTTATTCTTAATGGTTAGAATTTACTAAATTTTATTAATTCTAAATAAGTTACTTATTAGGTGATGTAAAGTTTAATATCTATTTTTTTTCTTTCTAGTAGTATTTCAGAAGTTAGTTATCTATTGTATTTATATCACTGGTAAGTGTAAATATCTTTTCAATTAAACTTTAGGATAAATTAATTTCAGTAATTTAATGTCATTATGTAGAAATGTTATTTTTAATTAGTGACTAGGTAAGATGTTAGTTAGTTGTAGAGTTTATATAGAAATCATAGCTTCTAATAACATATACTATGTCTTTCCTTTGGCATACCACAATAAGCACTTAAGTTACTCTAAAACAAAAATCAAACACAACGTAGAGTCCCTATTTATACTAGACAATCACATTTATAAGGCCAAAGACATTTGATGTCATCTTAAGCTTAACATTAGCTTGTAACACCCTCATCAGGGGCAACAGGGTTAATTGGTAGATGGTACAATTTTGGTGCCGTGCCTAGGATAGATATAAATTATTATTAAGAGGGAGGAGTGGTACAATTTGGTGACGTGACCAGGATTGATATAAATTACTTACTTACTTAAGAAGGAGGGAAAAGTGTAGTCACAATTTTGGTGACGTGACCAGGATTATTGTGGTTGCACAAATGCCTAAGTGAGCGAGTATCTTAGAAGCTTTAAAGTAACTTTTTAAAGCATTAATAGTAAATAAATGTAATGCCAGTGATAAAGCAGTAATAGTTGCACAAACATACTGATATATAATAAGAATATACATGTACCTGTTGATTGCATCTTGAAGAAGACACAAAACATATTACTTAATAATTCTTTAAAAGCCATTTTACATCATATAAGTTAAATCTATTAAATTTATATGTAAGCATATTAACTTGTTTAGACAATCTAAGAATGATCTTATAGGTATATAGCATCTTGGAACAGGTCGATACATAATCATTATTTAACATTGACAGGCTTTGACAGACAAAATTAAATCTAAATAAGTTTGCTTTAGGAGTAATATTGGAGAGATGTTTTAATACTTAAAGATGCATTAAGTTTCTAAGTGATAGGATTTAAATGGTCAAACTATAACAGCCTACTGTCTCATGTATTATTACTAATGATGGATAGATATTTAGTTAAATAATTATTTATTCATGAAATTACATGCAAGTACCTACATAATATTACTACATTTGCCTAGTAGTATATTGAAGTGTGTCATAAGCACATCTAATTTTTATCTGACTATTATTATATTATCATCAATCAGTAGACATTGCTAGGATAGATAATAAAATTTAGATTGTATTAATTAAATATTGTTAGGGAATTTTAAATAAAAGTCTTAGTATGCAGTATTATTTTAATATTACTTACAGATACAAGTTATTTTAATTTATGTGCAATTCAAACTTATTTTTGTCAATTATAAAGTTGAATTGGGTTATGAAGGTAACAGAGTTATTTTGACTTTGAATTTTAGGATTGACTGCAACTGTTTATGATAATTTTATTTGTAAAAAAGAGTATAGCTTACCGAATGACATAGCATTCATAGGCACTATAAAACCAATCCATGGATGGCCAGTTGTTGAATCCTTGGTATAATTTGTTTGTTATTGATGTAGAATTTGTCCTTTTATTTCAATAAGTGTTCTTTGTATATTTAAGTCACAATAACTCAATAGGTTATTTCGTAAACATAATATTATAACTTATTCGGTCTCTTTATGTATACTTCAATTCAATCCTAATAAACTAAAGATCCATTATACTTGGTTATAAATAACCAGTTATCAGTTGTGAAATAAAAAATAAAAAAAAAAATCATTAGATCATACTACATATTAAAATAAAAATAGTCCGTTGAATGCATAGAAAAAATTTGAATGTGGCTTGATACCTGTGCTGTGACGTTAGAGACTTCGTTTTAAAGTCAGCTACAATAAATTTTGTTGAAAAAGGTTCAAGTTTTATATATATTAATAAGACATTTGTTTAAAAATATAGAACATTTTTGTAAATGAACATTATTATTACATTTTATTTATTTTAATTTATTATTATTTTGTTAGTTTACTTCGTATTTTGAACTGTCAATTGTCAAAGGGAGGGGGAATTTTATTTGAAATTTGAATTGAATAGAATTCTAGATTAACTTTGTTACTAGTATTTATATAAAAAGAAAACAAACGAAATTGATATGGATCTTAGTGATCGTTGTGTTATGAAAGTAGTGATTGTTCCTTTAAAATTCACTTATCTGAAAGTTGCCTCAATTCGTTTCAATATCAAAGTGAGAAATAATTCTGCAAACAGTTGCACATATCTATTTGTCTAGAAGAGGAATTGTTTGTTGCTGTTAAAAGAGGTTTGTGGTTTTATTAAAAGGCTAATGTTAGGACTGTTTCATAACGGGGTTTCGATGGCTAGACAGACTATTAATTTTGTGGCTCTAGATTGGATGAGCGGCTGTAATCATTTGAATTATCTTAGTGTTGAGAACTGATAGGCTTACCTAATATTAATATTTCAGTGATAGGGTTGTCATGTTTTGAAAGGTTGGACAGTAAGAGAAGGGGTTGATTAATGGGGGTTTAAAATTTTTTTGATCGGTGGTTGAAAGTTTTTTTGAGTTTATTTGAAAACAAGAGGTTAGAAGTGGGTAAATAGGTGTTAGCTTTGGTGGTTTATATTTGAGTGGTAATAAATAGATATGGACTTGTCTATTTCAATTGGTGATAAAATAAATTAACTAACATAGAATTATTAACCAGACTTTAATAAAAGTAGTGAAATTTTCTTTCAAGTTATTTTAATGATGCTTCTTTTATTAAGAGTTAGTTTAGTTTAGTTTTATTAATATTAGGTTATTAATTATTCTCATACAATGAATTCATTGAAAAATAACAGCGGATACTTATTAGGGTTTTCGGATTGAATAGCTTACTAAGGATAACTAGGGACGTCTAGTATTCTTGAATAATGGAATTTGATCAATAAATGTCGATACTATTCTTCATCTTAACACATTTTAACTTATTAAGCGCTAGCTTAATAGATGTGGTTGGTGGGGAGTAGGGTGGTCATTTCTAGGGTCTGCTTAAGGTCTGCTTAAGTAAGACTAAACTTTGTTTGATTTTATATGTGACGATATGGTTGTTTATTAGATTCCTTTTATTATTTAGAATGTAAGTACAGAATCTGATAAACAATTTATCTCTAAAGATTATTAATAAAATTTAATTATTTTTTATTTACAATAATTTTTCTTTTGTGTAGTATGTGGCTATTATTCAAGTAAACACGGGCATAATGGTGATGGTTATTTTATTGGTGTCGAACCTATAAAATCATAGGGAAAGCTTCATTTATTTTAAGTAATGATTTATTACCTTGATGGGGAAAAGATAAATCATGAAAGTATGAATTAGGAACAGCATTAAATAAATAAGAACACATATAGTTATAAGTTAATACATATCATTTGCCTCAAAGTTACACAACACGTAGAACTTGATTAGGAAAAAAACTATACCCCAATGTATATATGAATAAACACTAAACGTTGATTGAGAATTGGAATGGGGTCAGCAAGTTTCGGTGATTCTAACTGGTATCGATTAAATTCGAGATTATGCCAGAATGCGTTAGTGAGCTTGCGATGTTGAATGGATTTCCTGGTGTGTTGGGGGTTCAACTCGATTCGCCTTGTACCACAATATAAATGTGGGATAGGGTAAGTGGGGCCACCAGTGCTAACCGGTCGACTTTGATCGAGACAATCCGGCTGAATTGGTGATTACCTGCGCTGTCGGGATGAATCTTTAACTTATTAGTGATTTCTGTTTGACATGCCTTGTACCATGATACAATCAAAAGAAATCGGCAAAGTAGGGTTATATAATATATATATGACATATTCACTATAACATAACTCTATTACACACACTTGCAGAGCCATTGGTTGAAGCCGATAGAATAGAGATAAAATGTAGATGTCTCTCGAATCTTAGAATATAAGGATAGGGAAGAGCTACAACCAAGGCTGGACTTTTAAGTCCCAGTAATTATAGTAAAAATACACCTTCAGTGTATTTGTTTCAAAAGTTATACACTTGAATAATGTCACCGTTTCAGCTAGCATTAAGTGGGAGGAAGTTTAGGTTATGTTAGGAGCTATGCTACATGGTAAAAATAAATAAATAAAAAATAAATGTTGAGTATAAGTGCCAACAAAGACGAGAGCTTTCCTATAAAGCTATCTTCTTCGCAAGCAGGAGGCCACCTCCATAGTAAGGGGTTTTGTGTGTGTGGAGGCACTTAGTAGAGTTATGATGTTTACTGTTTTTTTTGTAGATGAGCATAGTCGCGGATGTAGGAAATGGCTAGGAATGTTTTATAAAGTTTTGTTCGATAATTGTTAATAAACATTATTTTTGGGTATATTGTTGTCCAAACAAAGGAAGCTGTATTCCCTGGAGTAATGTAATGGGGAGTGCGACAAAAAAATAATCAAGGATGGTGGTTTCTTGAAATGCGCCGGAGGTACTCGTAGTTTTAAGTTAATATGAGAATTTCTTCCAGATTCTACGTGTAGAATTAAGTTATATTTAAGAGTAGTTAGAAGCGAGTACCATTAGTGATGGGCATGCAAGTACCACTTCACTCCTCTCGGGACTAAGTAAATATTTTAGTAGTTATTCTTTCATATCGTTAGTACTGTGCATGGGGAAAACTAATTTTGCTTCTTACAGAACATGGAATTCGAGAGGGTGAAATGCAGTACTGTGGATTGTTAGGCACATCAACATGGCTGAATTTTCTTGTTTTTTTAATATGTTAAAAATTTGGAGTATCTCCTCAAAATTTAAGAAAAAAAAAGAAAAAGAATATATATAGTAGTTTGGTAGAGATTTGGAACGTGAAAATGGGGTATGTTTCGTTGATATTTATCTGGTCGATTAAATTCGAACTTCTAGATTGTATTGACGTTACAGATGTAGTTGAAATAGACTTCTAATTTTGTTAAATTGGAACTCGTGTCAACGCTCCCCTGCGCATGTGGAAAATCTATTTGTTTTAATTGATAAAAGAGAACTATTTCTATGATAATTAATAAAGTAAATTATTTAAACTAGATGAGATTAAAGATAAGAAATTAGAGAAATTTCAGTTGTTGTTGAATGGTGTGACAATCCACAGTCTAAAAAGAAGGTCTTCGAAGAGTTGTGGTATGATAAGTAATCTTTATTTTGCTAAGCGCCATTTTGGGTTTGAAACTTTTGAACCATTTACCTTGTAATTTAAATTTTGGTTAAACTAAATAAATTCCTTTTACCATTAGATATACATATTATTAGATGCATATTAAGAAGTGATGTTGAACCCGACATGGCATAACCCGGTTATTATGATCAGTGTTTCATGTTTAACGAAAATTTTATACAATTATTAGAAGTATCTTTAAGGTCACTTATCGTTTAATCAGGATAAAATTTAATTCTAGGATTATTATTGTTAGTACAGCTACAATGGAAGCATTCCAACAGTTAATTAATGCTGACATATCTTATTGAATCCTTCTTATTTTGGTATTGTATGAACGTAAGCAAACTGTTAGTGTAAAAGAAAAATAGAAGGAAATATATATATAACTTATCTTGGCGATGAGGAAATTTAATTATTGCGATTTATGAGACTTTTATTTTCAGTATGGGAGAGTATATTACCCTAGTAGATACTAAAAGGCATAAGTTAGGAGGTTAGAAACAAAGGGCATTATAGTGTAAACCAAAATGAGCTGCTCTGATATAAATGAAACCCTTGACCATAATTACGTCCAGGTTGTCAAGAACTGACTTAGAAGGCTTATTTGTTTACGGTTTAAGCTATCTATCTTTAGGTTATATAACATAGTATTATTTCATATTGGAATTGAATGATGATTCGTGGTTAAGCAGTTGCTCTCAAACTTTTAAACCATTTTTCTCGCAAATTGGTACAAGATGGAGCACCCCATTCAGTCTTGCATTATTCTCTTACGAGTTAGGTAGTATTTCTCTATATTTTTGTGTTTTGTGAGAGAGAATTAACAAAAAGCTGGATTTTTTTAGGTAAATATATTAAGTTTAATTCTATGTGATGTTGTCGGGTTGTAGTATTGTTGCAGGAATCGTGATAGTCGTCTTCGTTGTTGTGATTAATTTATAACTACGGTGAACTACTTTATAAATTAAGGGGCGGCTGTGACGAGACGTCTATCCCAATAAACACTTTCCGACGATGAGCATTTTTCTATTATAAAAAAAATTCAGGAGTATAGCTAATTCATCAATGTCTCTAGCGAGAATCGAATAAAATAGTCACAGTCGTAAAACATTAGAGAGTTGAAAAACGAATGATTGTTTTATCTCGATTGTTTATTCTGTGCGCATGAGTTTTCACTTGTATTAACATTTTAGTTAAATTCATTAAAATTTGGTATAATTTCGTAATGCAAAATATTTAAAACAGTTGCAGTCAACGTTATTAATATAGTAGGCATTTTTTTATCATTAATATCGATTTAGGATTTATACTCGATATATTTGAAATCGAATGAAAAGAAAGTTTTATACATTTATATTAGGTTGGTAGATTGTATTAACTTTCGGCGCCATTTTAGTTAAATTCAATAAAATTTGGTATAATTTTGTAATGCTATGATTGCAAAACATTTAAAACAGTTGCAGTCAACGTTATTAATATAGCAGGCATTTTCTATCATTAATATCGATTTAGGATTTATACTCGATATATTTAGGATCGAATTAAAGAAAGTTTTATGAAGTTGGTAGCATGACTAGGATGATGAGGAGAGAATCGCGAGGGGAAGTGTCAGGAGGGGGCGCGGGAAAAGGGGTATAAAAAACCAATACGCAAAAATATTGGGATCATTATTAGAATATTTTTTACGGTGCATTAAATACTAAAGTAGGACCATTATTATTTTTCCCAGATCATTAGGATCATTAATTTAAAATATTTTTCGAGCATTAAGTTTTCTTTAAAGTAATTTTTTTCGATTTAAAAGAAAGTTTCCCGGGATCAAGAGGTACGTAGTAAATTATTATTCAGAACTAGGGATTTAGGATTCATATAATTGCATATTAATCGTTTAAGCAGTAATACTTTGTTGAGATAAGATTTTATAAATTCAGAAGTAATTATACGTGTCGCTAAATGTATATCAAGTATTGTCGAATATTTAACCCGTGTTTAGGTAGGAATAGTGTAATATTTTAATCGCATAAATATTTAAAACGTAATACATATAATTATCTTAATCGTAATAAATAGCTGGGGTAACTTATTGAACATAATTTGGAGTAGAATTTCGTTTGTGGTTGACAATTTCTTTATCTGATTTGAAAGTATAGAATAAAATTCATAATTTAGAAGGACATTGTGGGTGAAATAAAATAGTTTTGAATTAAAATATGATAATTTTTTTGAGGGTTAACTTAAAATTCTCATAAATAAGACGGGTAGATATATGTGTTAAAATACAGAATATTGGCGTTTTGGAATTAATTTTTCAAAGAATTGTTCGTAAAGTGATTAGTTATATTATAAATTCGATTACATTGAAATTCGTAGAAAGTATTCTCACTGCTGGAAATCGGATTTCCTTTTGTATGTATAGTTAACGGTGCAATTGAGGGCAAGTGTAGGTAGATAAGATTTAAAGAGTGCTTTTGTTTCGTCCTTGGGTCCGTCTTGGCCGGGCTGACGCGGGAACGAGACAATAGTTATTCTATGATCACGATCTTGGTTGTTTCATGCCTGGCTAGGAGACCTCGAGGCTTTTACCTTGTGTGGGGCGACTAAGTACGTGTTTGAATCTTAGTTTCCAATTGAGGAGATAGGAGTAGAAGAGGATTACAATACGAGAATAAAATTTTAAAATTCTAGATAATTTAGAGTGAATTTGTGGGCTAATTTTCTTTGGATAGCTTAGAATATGAATCTCGTAGGTACTTTTAGGGCTAGATTAGAGATGTTAGGATGATTTTATTGTTGTGTAAAAGTGTTACAAGTGAGAGAGTAGCTGTAGCGGTAAGTATATGAAGAGTTCGTCGAGTTCGGTATGTGAAATTTTATATTATTATATGTTCTGTGTCTTCTTTTATTAAATTCCTTAAAATTTAAGTCATATTAATTAAGCCCGGAACACCTAGATTTAATACATTCAGTGCGTTAATCTTTAATAATTCGACTTAAAAGATTTAATTGTGTACTTAATTAAATCTGATATTTATTGTTTCAAGTCAGAAATTAACTACTAATAATATCTATTAAATTTTCAATGCTGTCCTAGGTTATGAGGTTAGGCAGGTACTGATAGCTTTTATAAGTTAGAGATCCAGAAGTCTATAATAATCCACTGATAGAAGTGATATTATTATCCAAACCATGGTTTGTTATATTATTTTATTAAATAATATATGTATATATGTATATATACATCTATATAAATATAATTACTTATGATGATATTCATATCACTCAGTACATTATTAGCATTACACAAAGTAGTTCTGAACAGCCTCAGTAATGCTTTCAAATGTCTGAAAACGTTCAGAATGAGGTAACGGTAATTACACTATATGTACTCAACACACATTACACAATATTTTGTAGTTTTGGGTGAACTTACGAGCTCCTCTGTCTCTTAGGGAAACTCAAAACGAGGTAAAGGTGTTTGAGTAATAGAGCTATCTTGTTTTACAATAAATTTATTGTAATTCAAAGGCCTACTTGGGCTGGGAGGACCAGCAAACGATTGTACTCGTCATGCGTTTTATTTTAGGGCTCCCTTACTGGTGAGGGCCTGTCCAGGCCTTGTTGTAGCGACTATGTGGGTTTGGTGGATATGAGTCTATTTTACATAGAGTATTTGTCAAATAGACATGGTTGTTACATAATCAGTCTTTAAAGGCTGACGAACCTCGCGTCGCTATGTGTCAGCCAGGCTGAACTTAAGCCCGATCTGATGGATCGCCATTGCGAGCTAGCAGCAAGAGTTAGTAGTGGGTTGTTGGAGTGTGTTGTGTGGATTTGCTTAGGGTCCCTTACCCAGCTAAAGAAACATAATCACATTCTGAGTTAGTCCATTGCTAATTTTTGTGGACGGTCTCAGAAAGGTCCTAAAGGCGGATGTTCTGAGATATAGCCCTAGCCAGACCACTTGTCCTCTGTGTTGTGTATACTTACAGACGTCTGCTGGACTATCATACCCATCAAATACAGGCCTATCTTTCATTGTAAGATGAGAAGCTCTGAGGTAATAGTATTGATTCTACTTGAATAAATGATCGCTATATCATACCTACTGAGCAGTTTTATTTATCTCTCGACATTTACTTGTCCATGATAAATTCAATCAGTTCCTGAGAGAGCCTGATATATTCAAATGTTTAACAACTTATTTACTGGTTCAATGTTTCAATTGAACAACCCATTCTGTTTAATGGATGCTGTTTCATGTGAGTGCCGTGAGTCATGCAAGGGCAAACCTGCATAATACACCCACTCTACGTGTTATGATATTATATCTATACTTATTCCTGATTCCCTTATAGGACACTCGAAAGGTTGCGTTATCGCGAAATCGCTGGTCGCCGTCTGACCCATCACACAATGGTGGCGAGGCTTGACACTATAGCGAGGACGGTAGACTCGTAACTTAGTAGGACTTCCTATGGGATCTTACACTATACAATCCTTGTGTTCATGAGGAAAACATCTTCGTACCATGTCTGTTTACAGCTTGGTAACTACATTAACACTAGTAATTCAATGGTTATGTCTATATGGCATTCCAAGGGATTACTCAAATACAGTCATTGCATGATTGTACTGCAACAGTGTGAGACAAGCATTTGTTAGACAGGATATATTTCCATCTAACTTACTCTAGAGAATTGGGTTCTCTCAGTCTCCTACTTACTACCCTCTTTTGATTTAATAGCACCGATGTTGTGCCTAATTTAACTTAGTGCCTTCAGCACGGTGTGGATTGGTTGGGTTGGAGGGGATTTGGTGGTGCAACCCCCGGGTTCAATTGAACCCGGCCCTATAATTCCCTGATACTTATAAACCTCATCTTAACAGATTAACACATACAAGCAGACACTACAATTTATCTTTTCACAATTATCTGAGATAATTTATTGGCTAAATAAATTATTTCAAGATGGTTGATACTATGTAATTATGTATTTAATCATTATTCCATTTACTTATTCATCAATATTTATTAAATATATGAATTATAAAACTCAACTCAAATTATCTATAAGTCTCATACATTTCTATTGATTGTAGAATCGAAGGATAATTCTAAAGGAACACATATTATTAGGTACATATGGTTTGTCTTTATTATTATATCAAGATTTGATCTAAAAAAGGAACTTAGACACTATTCAATTAAACCATGTCTTTGTAGGATATTCGGTATGTATTTAAATTTATTTCTAATTTTAGCTATATAGATCCACTGAAAATATTAGCAATATAATTTACACATTCATAAGAAGATATCAGACCTTTAGTTAAACAGTGTAGATGATAGTTATTTCTAAATGAATAAGTTTTATTTCTATTTATTCTTAATGGTTAGAATTTACTAAATTTTATTAATTCTAAATAAGTTACTTATTAGGTGATGTAAAGTTTAATATCTATTTTTTTTCTTTCTAGTAGTATTTCAGAAGTTAGTTATCTATTGTATTTATATCACTGGTAAGTGTAAATATCTTTTCAATTAAACTTTAGGATAAATTAATTTCAGTAATTTAATGTCATTATGTAGAAATGTTATTTTTAATTAGTGACTAGGTAAGATGTTAGTTAGTTGTAGAGTTTATATAGAAATCATAGCTTCTAATAACATATACTATGTCTTTCCTTTGGCATACCACAATAAGCACTTAAGTTACTCTAAAACAAAAATCAAACACAACGTAGAGTCCCTATTTATACTAGACAATCACATTTATAAGGCCAAAGACATTTGATGTCATCTTAAGCTTAACATTAGCTTGTAACACCCTCATCAGGGGCAACAGGGTTAATTGGTAGATGGTACAATTTGGTGCCGTGACCAGGACTGATATAAATTATTTACTTACTTAAGAGGGAGGAGTGGTACATATAAATGATGATTCTGACGAATCATGTTAATAAAAGGAATTAAACCATTTTAGTTGTTTTATTTGTATGCCTTATACTAAGAAGAAAGTAAATTTTAACTATTAACTTTAATATTTTAAATTTATTGGTTTAAATCTTAAAATTTTTTTTGTCTTCCTTATTAAATAACATTAAAATAACATTACACCTTATTTACATATTAGCTTTGATTTCTATCGATTATTTGTAATCTGTGGCACAATCGTAGTAATCGTTATGTGTGGCACAGCAATAAGGGGGAGTTGCCCGTCCATGAAGTACAATATTAATGAGTATGACATTTTAACTTTAATGGCTAACCATTAAATACGAAACTTCGTGGGCGTGAGCTGTCAAAAAACCATTAACAAAATGGACAAAGTATAGTATTGTTTAGTGTAGATATTTGTTAAAAATAGTCAAATGAATACTCAATTTTATACCAAGTCTTATTTTTAATATTTGTTACGATTTCTTAATATTTTTTCGTTTTATTGTACCAAAGCCTTTTGTAATTTATATCACAAGCAGCAGTATTAGTAACCTGTAACTATCTTAAACCAAACAATTCCATCAAATATGTTATAAATATATGTACTTCTTCTAAGCATCATCATCATCATGACAATCACCATCATCATCATCATTATCATTATCATCACATTCAGCCTGCTTTCGTCCACTGCTGGACTTCAGCTCTACGAATCCAACCAAGCATACTTCTAAGCACATTATTAATAAATTGTAACTACATCGAATTAAATCTTTGTCAGTATTTTCACATCGTACAACACTTAACAAATTACAGGACAAAATTTGATAAAACATATCCAGGGGCTTATCTAAACCAATCTATAAACACTACAAATAGCTTTTAAATACGAAACATTTAAGCATTCAACGGCAATGTAACCGGTCGTTTGGACCCAGAGTTCAGAAACACCGCTTCCTAACTGCCGTGTACTCTCATTTGTCAAACTGTGTGGATATTTAATTATTACAGACCCACCACGTGTAAGGAATACCTGGCATTCAACAATTTATACGATTATATAAAAAATAAACGCCATCTCTAAATAAATGGTGTAAGATTTAAAATCGCTCATTTTGAAGCGAAATAACAAAAATCGGGCTTAAATGTCTTTAGCCATACAAATTTAGAATTGCCATTGTACCTCATAACTTAGAGCGCATTTTCGATCGGCAATAATGGAGTTATAAATCAAGCTTTTCGAGTTTTGTAATATAGAAATAAATTTTAAATCTATACGGGTCGTTTAGACCGTACCTTCGCTTCTGAGTGTTAATAGATTACCTTGTATGTTTTTGTTGTTAATGTGTAGTTTATTGGTTTTCTTAATGCTGCTAACGATATTCAATGATTTATTACATATTATGCTACTTAATTATAAAGTGTTAGATAGATCCTTAGAATATTTATAATTTCTTACATATGTAATATAAGTATTATATTTTAAAACCAGATTAAAACAATATGTTAAACACTTGTTGTACTTAAAGAATATTTCAAATTGATAAAAGGTTAGGTACTCGGTTATATATTTTTTAAGAAAACCACATAAACTGAATTATACTTACGGTGACATAATACTATACAGATAAATAATAAAGCAAGCAATGATAATTTCTTAAGTTCATAGCGATATTTCCTCGATCTCATTAATCTTTATTCGATTGAAAAAAAATAAAACTAGATAATACACGTTGCATTAAATTAGAATTTATTTTAAATAAAATCATCATTTCAGATTTTTTCGTGGATTTAATTTTGATTTTTAGTTGCCAACATTTCAAATACGGGAAATTTAATTTGCAGCATTAAAAAGAGGAAAATAAATTTCAATTCATTTAAAATGTCAAATACTCGCGTAAATCTAAGAAAGTATTATTTTTAATTTACTTAACAAAAGCTAAAAATCTATATATAATAAATCATGAAACATCCCAAATCAATTCAGATTGTGCCGCGTTAGTAGCCGCAGTGATATCAAATTTATTTTGTTACAAAGAAAAACACATACAGAATTCATATTAGCCGATTAATAAATTCTCAGAAGTTGAAATAAGACATAAATTTTAATAAAATATACCATAAGGCATTTATCGGGTTGATCTTAAGTACAGTCCGTGCTGTATTGTTTCAACAGAACTTTAAGGGTGAATACAAACGTGAGGCTTTGATGAACGAACGGATAACCCTGTAATTGCCATTTTTTCTAATATATACAAGTGTTTACTCACTGTTTGAAATTAGACCATAATTAATATTGAAAATTGCAACGAAAGGTGTTAGAATAGGTTAGTTTCTGAATATTGTTTCCCAAAAATATATAAATTTAACACTGAATAAAATAAAAGAATAAATGACTGACTTAAAAAAATACCTATTTATATATAGATTAATATGAAAATCAAAATACACACACAAGTATAAATTTCCTACACTAAGACTTAAATAAAAAGGTTAGAAACACCCAATTTTAACCAGAATCTATAACTAAAGAAATTCTAAAATCGTCTTAAAAATTAATCAATTTAATTGTTAATTTTGTACATGTAATAAATATGCACTGACTTAGAAACCTAGAAAGTGTCATACTTAAGCTACTATTACAAAACTCAAGTGTTCACGAAATAGCTATAATTTTGTCTTCAGTGTATGCAATTCCTAAGATAAAAAGATTTCGTGATGGGGGAATAAAAATTCGAGATGATATTGAGTTAGTTTAGTCAGGTGGGTCGTTGACGTGACGGATGTTGGTTTGAATGTCCCTTATAGGTCGAAATGGCGAAAGAAGGAAGTCAAAAACATGATTAGATTGTAACTTCTATTTATTATACTATCCTTACCAAAAACATATACCATAAGAAAAAAAATACTATGTATGCCTGTACTTACTTCAATTCGAATCCCACTGACAATCTAATATAACACACATGTTACACACTAACATTTCCCGCGGCTTCGCACGCGTTCTAAAGACCGGAAACCAAATTCTTCTTGAGTCGCGCGGTACGAAACTTCGCAGAACTAACGCACGCCCTTCCTGTTTTTGCAACATTTTTCATTAATACTCCGCTTCTATTAGTTGTAGCGTGATGTAATATATAACCTTCCCCGATAAACGAACTGTCTAACACAAAAATAATTTTTCAATTCGGACCAGTAGTTCCTGATATTAGCGCGTTCAACCAAACAAACAAACTCTTCAGCTTTATAATATTAGTATAGATTATAAAAAAATATATGACATACATACAACATAACGAACCATTGAATATCTTAAAATTAACTTATTAGTCTATACAACATCAACATCAGCAAATATCAAAACCAATCTACACAACTATCTATCCCATTTTTGCCAAACAATTATATTACCACATTTTAATCTCGATTAGTGAATCATCCGCAATCATAATAATGACAAAACCCCCACAATTCGATTACTGCCTAATTAGAGCCTTATAGTGGAAAACGGCCGGTGAAATTACTTCTAGACCGAAATCAAGGTAATTGCGAAGAGCTACCTGTCTTAAGTTTATTCTGGCGTCATCGCTGTCACTTTCACTCCTATCAGCATCTCATCGTCTATCTTTTTCTGATTTTAGTTCTACAAATGTTGTTTTCAATTGAAAATAATACATGTGATACGTCTATAATTTAATTTTTAACCTTATTTCCGGTTGATTAGGTTTATTTTTGATAGCAGTTTTAATGGAGATACGACGTTCGATATTGATCTATAGTTGTTGATTAAGGTGAGTCGACATTGAATCACATAAAATATACTCGTAGCTTTGCTTTAAATGAACACTGTATTATATTAGATGAATCGATTTTTACACTGTCTAACCAAAAGTATGACATATATAAAAGCATAAATAATATAATATTATATTTATTACTAAATATTAGAGGCAGGTTTGATTTTATTGAGCTTTAAAAATTTTTAGTCTAATAAAAAAAGCTTGTCGAAAATATTGTCAATTTTTATCTTATTTTTTTAATTATGATATACTTATAAATAAATATGTACAGCTACACAGTCTACAACCAGCTTTACATAAAGTTCATCTTCGTCAAAGGAGCCGCCATCGATTCTCTCGATTTGCTTGCTATTGTAATTACGTTCTTTCCATTTTATTTTCGATTTATCGTTTTGTGTCCAGCGTTCATTTATTTGTTTGTTTTGTATTATATTTCTATCTAAAATACATTATAAAGGTTTTTACTCATCAGCCTGTGAGTGTTATCGATTTTATAATGTATTATTGATTGTTAATGTATGGCATCAATTTATAAATAAATATGTTGGGACATTCTTACAACAGCACCATCCAGTTCCATGCTTGTGTTATGGATACCAGATAGTTGATAAATTATATTATAAATATAAACACCCATGACTGGAGAACAAACATTCGTGCTTAACAAATGAATGCCCCCAGCGGGACTCGAACCCGCGAACGCTGGCGCAGAAAGCAGACTCACTACCAACTGAGCCAAACGAGCCGTTTTTTATTCGTGTAGAACAAATCTTCTTAGAAGCTGACCTAATACTTAGAATAACCAAAATATAAGAGAGGTTAAAATTAATTTGTCTTAAAGCACAATTTTTTTAGATCTCTACTCTCAACGGCTTAAGAAAAAGCCATTTAAGTAGCTACCAAGCATGAAACCATAATATTTGAATGTGAAACAGATTTAAGTAAAACAAATAACAAAGCAAAACAGTAGCAGTGGTGGTCAATGACGGTAATAGATGGCGTTAGCGAGCGGCTTATAAATTAAAGAGCCGGCGCCGGCGCATGTGGTCTATTCCGAATCATACTTTAAAATATCGATTACTTTAAATTCTATTGCGTGAAAAGAATTTATGAAGTGAGAGAAAGTAGTTTTTACTAACTTAAATTATACAGTCATTAGTTTTTTTAAGGTTTTTATGTTTTGATATCAATTTATTTTAAGATATCATCCTTTTAATTAAAATATCGTATGATGCAACAATACTACCCCATTCACAGATTGAACTTTATTGCTCAAGACGGTAATTACATATGATTGCACTTTGTATTGATTTTGTAAGATTTTTTGTACATTTGATGAAATGAACTAGATGACTGGTATCAATAGAGTGATATAAAATACTATTTTATAGTTACACTATAATTCAAAATACCTCACATTATATTTTTTACCATGTCTTTAAAAAGTATGCCTTATACCATAATGGTAATTTCATGGTAGACCACATAGATGTGGAAAGTTTTGGAATCCATTAGCTTCAGTTCTATGGAATTTCATTTTGAAAGCTGATTTTGGCGTACTACTCAATCTCAAACTGTTACATGAAAATTAGATGATAATATAATAATTGATCGATGATTGATGTTCAAGCTGACTTGTTGCTGGACCCAGGTGGTTTCTGGGACTCAATGTAAACTTATTGGTATGGACTGATTTGAGTAATTTATAATGTCTATTTTTAATAGAAGATAATTATTTTCTATTGGCTATTTATTGTATCTGAGACTGCAGGTTCGATTTTTGTATGAGAGTGGCAGAAGCGTATAGTCATTTATTACATTCTGACTAAGAATTCATCGTTATGTAGCTTCATCTAGAGCTGGTTACTCAATACCTAGTGAACATGCCTATAGTAATATTATATACGAGTAGGTATATATGGACAGAGAGAATGGATTTTTTATTGGCTTTTGGCGAGTTCTAGCTCATAGAGCTTTTAGAGCTTTTTTATCAATAAAAAAACATTTTTATGTTTAAATTTTGATCACTGCTCGAACACTTTAGTCTTAATAGTTCGACATCTGTAAAAAGAAATTGAGTAAAATTTATCTCATACATTTTTTATTTATTTTAAGATAACAAATAATTTAATTATCTTTCCAGCGGTTCTCTCGTAATGCAGTCACAGACAGACAGAAAAAAGAAGTATAGATTCGGCCTATGTATCGATAATCATGGGTACTTTAATAAGATTTTCCAAAAAAAATTATTAAATTTAATTAAATTTAATTTAACTTTTTTATACATATGTCTTGATATATAACTAAAATAATACATACATACAGACATAAACACTTCAGCGAAGTTTTTATAATATTGTATAGATTCATAAAAAAGCTTTTCAATTGAAAATAATCGCGATAAAAAAAAACTTTATATCGAAATCGACAATACAACAAAAGTCACTTGTATTGATACCTGTTATTTATGTCTCCCACGATATTGGTGCGTTATAGCAGAACAGTTGCTATGAATTGCTATCATGATTATAATATTGTAAATGCAAATATATATTTTATTTATTAAATTGTGAGTTTACGAAACTTATTTTCAAATTGAAATTGTAAAATAACTATTTATTGTAATGTATAATTTTCTCGACAACTATATTATAGTATGTAAGAAAAAACTATTAGAGTCAAATCTTCGTATCTATACTAAGTAATATTATAAATCCTTTGTTTTTTTTTGTTTGATTAGTTGAACGCGCTAATCTCAGGAACTACTGGTTCGATTTGAAAAATTCTTTTTGTGTTGGATAGTCCGTTTATCGCGGAAGGCTATAGGTTATAATACATCAAGCTACGACCAATAGGAGCGGAGCATTAATGAAAAATGTTGTAAAAAACAGGAAAAAAATATTTCTTTTAACTTTCAGCCTTTAGAACGCGAGCTGAACCGCGGGAAAGGCTAGTTTATTATAACTATACAAAAATAAACTACTATCCTCAACCAATTCTCATAATTGCTATCCGATAGCAACTAGTTCCTTGATAGCACCATACCCATCCTTTTATCATGGAAGCAAATGTCAACCAGGATTTAAAAAAAACTTCTTTGTACAGATTGTTTTGTTTGGGGCTTACTTTAAGAGGATTACTCTTACAGTCCTTGAATACCGATTTTTTAAATATATCTAAAGGATGTTATATTGACCACGTTTACTGGACTGCGAAATTGCTTAATCAGCCTTTTTACAAAATTTAATTTTTACAACCATTATCTATACATATAAAATTTATGTTTGACTCAGTTTTTAGTGTACCTACTTGGTGCCAGCGGTTACGGGTTCGAGTCCCGCTGAGGCCTATATTTTTTGATCACGAATGTGTTTAAGTTATATATGTGTAATATATCAAGCTGGTATCCGTTACACAAGCCGTGTGTGTAATAATGTCCAAACATATTTAATTTTACCTGAAATGAATTATTTAATTATTGCACAATGTCTGTGACCCTAGATAAGCTCTAGGTTGAAACGTATCGTTAATAGGTTTATAAGAAAAACTTATTTGACTGCTCCGGTGGTGTAGTGGCTATGATGTACGGCTTTACCTCCGTAGGTCCTGGGTACGAGTCCCGAGTAAGGACAATTCTGGTTTTTGAGTCTTTCGATTTTAATTAAGTAAGACTCAGTAGCAACCCGGAAGTTGGATCGTTGGTGGTGTTTCACCACCTTGCTTCAAAAAAGGCATCTAGGGACGCGACCCGACCCAAGTGAAGCGAGCGTTAATCACTAGTATGAAAATAACAACAGAACATATAAAACTAAAAGCATACGTCGATCACAGCTTAAAATAACTAATAACTAATAAAACTACGAATTTCTTAATAGCTAGAAGAATTAAAATAAAATTATTCTCAATTTTTTTTAGAATAGAATTATAGCCTATTTGATAGCTATTCTTAGATTGACTTAAAAGAACTAACTCGTTAGTATTAGTACACATAAAATTTTAAACTCTATAATAATGGATTACAGTAGAATTTCGCATGAAAATTCTATATAAAAGATGGTTCCGCAGTGTCGCAACCATACCATTTCTTTATCAATCAAGTAGACAGACAAAAAACGTACATCGAACGGGGAGTCACTTACATTAATGACAGCTACCCCATAGAGCCTTTGGGTCAAAGAGCATGTTAGTTCAGACACGGCACTATATTGAAAGTTTTAAAAGTAATAGGTAAATTTATTTTAAAGAACTTTTAATCTACCTACTTTAAATAAAGAGAATGCAAATGATGAAAATTGAAAAGACTATTATTCTAAACGTCACTATCATTATCTGTAGAAATACATACATACAAAATAAAAAATAGTATAAAATAAAATACTTAATACAATATTTGATAAATATTACTTTATACAAAAAAAAATGTTTTTACTAAATGCATATTATGTAGTTATAAATGGCACTTATAAGAAAAAACAACATATTTTAGTTTTTCTATCTGTCTGTTTGTTCCCGCTAATAATAACAATATATGTAAATACATGTTATAAGAGATGGTTGTAATTACTTTTCGTGTTTCGGTGTAAGTTTTAGTAAGAACTTGTTAAGTATGAGAACTTGGTTTCCAGTCTCTAGAACGTGGAGTGGCGGAGCCGCGTAATTATCAGAGGTGCGAGACCCGGATTTGAACCCACATCACTCAATTATCTACTACCAAGTGGGCTACCACTACCAAGTCGCGCGAAATGCTATTATAAAATATTTTTAAACTTTGTCATATCTGTTCAATATCAAATCTTTGCCCAATCGTCATTTCGTCGTAATTGCCGCGCGAATCATTTGCCGATTGTTTTCTAAAGCAGATCGCGGGCCCCTAATGGTTTGGTTCTTATGTTCCGTATATCGAGCGTTCATTGGAATTAAAGAGGCTTTAGAGGGATGTAGGGTGATATCGGAATATACGTATTGTATTTAAGTTTTGTGTCTTTGGATTTTTGTTAGGAAATTGGAAAAATAGTTTGAATATTCATATGCCGTGGTACCCCAGTTATAATGAACTCGCTAGGAAAACTAAGAGTAACGGGTTCAAACGCTGGATTCATCTGATATTACCAATGTGCGAATCAATTATAACTTGATTACCACTTGTCTTACGCTGAATTTAAAAATTGTGAGGAATCCTGCATGTCAGAGAGATCTTAGCAAGTTTTCAAAAGACATGTGAAGTCTACTTACCCGCATCTGGTATTAGATTTTAGACTGTTTATCCAATATTTAAAGTTAAATACTTTTGTTACTACAGTACACATAGTTTGACATTCTCTATTGATGATGTGGCCAGCTTTATTCTTGTCAAATTAGAAAGCATGAATCACTCTAAACCAGTCTGTAAAGATACCTATAAGTCCATAAGTTACCATAAAATGAATCAGTCTTAATCCAACAATCTCGACTGGCCGGAATCGAACTCCAGACCCATTGTTTCGCCAAGGATAGATCTCTATATGCGATGTTTTATTGGAACCGATCAGTATTGTCGGCTTAAGTGTCATCAAAATATTCGAATCCAGGTAAGGTAAATGTTCGATTATTGAATATATGCAGTTCATCACAAAATTCATATCGAAACATTTACCTACATTTTTCAATTTTTGACGACAAGTTGGGCTAGACTTGTAGTGGAATTCATTTTTGTGATGAACAAAAATGTTTGTACTTCAGTCATGGGTCTGTATTTATACCATGAATGTATTTACAGTTATATATTTATATATGTGCAGTGTATGGTCAATTGGTTATCTATATCATAATAATCGTGCCTTACCATATAACTATCAGAACGTACAAACAAACAACATCATTTAAATATATATTGAAAATATTTATTTGGGAGTTGCGCGGAAGACCCTATGCGGCACGGTCGTGTTTTTTTGCAAGTAATATTGAATACTGCTAAGCGTCGAGATAAGAAACCGGTTTACTCGCTAGCCGTGTGCATTGTGCACTAGCGAGCATTCTAATAGACAGTTTACGTAAACAATATTATGTTTTATATCTATTATGAACAACGTCGCAAATAGCCCGTCGTCCGTGCAAGATAACATGGAGAATAGGAGTGAAGTAGAACAATATATGGAGAACGAAGAATTATTTCGAGTGGAGGAGACTGAAGAAAATACAAATCTATTGCCAAAAAAAAGAAATCGAGAGGAGGATGACGGGGAGAGGTGGACCTTAGTGTCTAGAAATAGCAAAAGAAAATATCGTAGAAATTTATCGGAAACAAGTATGGAAGAAATGGACGATAGAATAGAAGTGTGTATTACAAGCAAAGAGAAAATCCCAAAACAGATAGAATTAGCGAGGTTTTTGAAAGAACATAATATATTAAATATATCAAGAGTTAAATATGCAACACCGTATAAAATTTTTGTTTTATTTGAAGAAGAAAGTGATGCTGAAAAACTCATAACTACTACAGCCTTGCAGGATAAAGGCTGGAAATGTTACAAAACAAGTGAAGTCGGATTTTCCTATGGTATTATCAGAGATATTGAATTAGATCTACCCGAAAAAGATATTCAATTGAGTATTTCGTCAGATTTAGAGATAATATCCGTTAAAAGGTTATTTCGTAGAAATAATGAAAGCGCTGGTTGGACTGAAAGTGAAACAATACGCCTTTGTTTCAAAGGTTCCTCCTTACCACCATATATATTCATATATGGCTTAAAGGTAAAGGTTGAACCTTACATATTTCCGGTGACGCAATGTTCCAAATGTTGGAGATTTGGCCACACTCATAAATTTTGTCCTTCAAAAAATATTATATGTCCCAAGTGCACAAAAAACCATAATAATTGCGAAACAGACCAATTCAAATGCGTAAATTGTGGTGGGCAACATATGTCGTTGGCACGGACATGTTCGGTATTCCTTAAAGAAAAAAGAATCAGGCAGTTAATGGCAGAGTTTAATTGTACTTTCAAAAGAGCGACTATGATGTATGTTCCCCCTTCTCCTATACCAGAGAAAGAAAATGATCTGGACATAAATGAAAACTTTCCAGAGCTTAGTTCATATCAGGAACCCGCCCCACCCACGAATCAAACCCAAAGCTATTCAGAAGTAGCAAAGTCCGCTAAGAAAATAAGTTATGAGGAAAATCAAAAGAAAAGTAAAAAGCGTCAGAAGAAACATATCTTGAAAGAAAATAATGGTCAGTCACGAAACACTATGGACTAGGACATATCAACGGATTCTGAATCAAATATTGAGGTGACATCAAACTGTTCAAAGGAAAGACTTAATAATAGCAATGACCATACGACATTTAAACAACTTTTAGAAAAAATACATAATATTATATTTATACGTAGAATATCTCTGAAAGAAAAAATAGCAGAATCTTTATCTATTGTATGGGAGTGGCTAATTTCTTTATGCAAGACCAAAGTTTTAGAGTTATCAATTTTCAAAAATATTTTTGATTCTGTACATGAATAATTCAGTGTCCAGAAATTATAGTAAATTAAATATTCTACAGTGGAATGCACAAAGTCTTAAACCTAAATTAAGTGACTTTGAACTATTATTAAATAGAAAAAAAAATTCACATTGCAGTGATTAGTGAAACTTGGTTGAGTGAAGGAGATGATATAAGGATCTCTGGTTATAACATCTATCGTCGTGATAGATCGGATGGTTATGGAGGTGTCGCTATTATTTCTCATTATTCTGTTAGAATGGAAGTTTGCCAATTTAATACAGGAAACTCTCATATTGAACTTTTACATGTAAAAATTCATAATTGTAATAATCTTGAAAATATTTATGCTATATACTACCCTCCATGTATACAAACCACACAAAATAATTGGGACGAAGTCTTTTCTCGAGTCACGCAAAAATCTATAATATTAGGTGATTTTAATGGTCATCATCTTAGCTGGTCAAATAGAACAGATAGAAGAGGAACCCAAATTTTTGATTCGCTTTTAGATAGTGGATATGTAATCCTTAATAAGAATAGTGTTTCAACCCGTGTGAAATTGGTTAATAATAGTTTGCAAAAATCCTCTCCTGATTTATCTTTAGTATCATCAGACATCGCCTTAAATTTTGAATGGTTTGTTACAAACGAGTCCTTAGGAAGTGACCACCTAATGATTATGTTAATTTTAAATTATAACGTACCTCATAATCACTTTATAAAAAAGAGAAACTTCAAATTAAGTAATTGGGAATTGTATCGTTCTGAAATTGACTCGTCACTGCGCGATTTGACTTTTCCTGTAATCGCGCAATTAGGTTATGATATGATGCTTCATTGTATAAACCGTGCTGCAGACAAAAATATTCCTTTTATAAAAATTAGCCTAAGTCCTAGTAATACTTTTAAACCTAAACCATTTTGGAATATGATTGTATCAAAATCTATAGCTGAACGACGATTAGCACTTTCTGTATTTAGAGATAACCCTACGCCAAATAATCTTGATATTTTACAAAGTAAAGTAGCAGAAGCTCAAAAAATATTACGTCAGTCTAAATCGAAATCATGGCAAAAATTTTGTAGTGGTATATGTGAAGTATCTTCAATAAATGAAATGTGGTCTCAAATGAAATGGATAAAAGGGCGATACTCAAAAAAATCTTTCATTAGTGGTGATAGCGCTCGGGATCTCCTCCAAGGTCTGGCTCCTGATTTTGTTGTAAATAATAGTCCTGATTTCAGATCAAGTAATCACCTATTAGAAACACCTATTTCTAGAAAGGAATTAGAGATCTCCATCAAATCTAAAGATACTGCTCCTGGAATCGATATGGTTTCATTTTCAATGGTAAGAAACCTTCCTGAAAATGGTAAAAATTTGCTCTTACAGCTTTTCAACACATTTCTCGAATATGGAATAGTTCCAAAACAATGGCGAGAAATAGCTATTATCCCTTTTCTGAAACCTGGATGTGATCCTCAATCACTATCGTCTTTTAGACCTATATCTTTAATGTCTTGTTTATGTAAAGTTTTTCATTCAATTTTAAATAAAAGACTAGAATGGTATTTTGAAAAATCAAGCACCTTCTCTGAGAACACTACAGGGTTCAGAAAAGCTCATTCTTGTTTAGACAACTTAAGTAAGCTAGTTTTATGTATACAACATGGATTCGGTCTAGGCAATTCTACCTCTTGTTGTTTTATTGACATCGATGGAGCATATAACAGCATAGATATTTCCAAACTTTTGATTTTAATGGATGATTATGGGGTTGGATCAAGGATTTGTAATTACTTATGGAATTTTCTTAATTATAGATCTCTAAATATTAATTTTGATAAATTATCAATTACTAGATGTTGCAGCCGGGGTTTGGCTCAAGGAGATCCGTTATCACCTTTACTATTTAATATTGCAACAGCTCACATATGTCAGTCTATTAAAAATGTTTTCATCTCACAATATGCAGATGATTTTGTTTTGTATACATCAAATAAGAACTTGACTATCGCTACCAATGATTTAAAATCAGCTTTAAGAATTTTCACTACATTACTTGATGAATTAGGTTTAAGAATTTCCGCTTCCAAAAGCAAAATATGCATATTTAACAGAGCACATATTAATAAATCTATTAATCTTCAAATGGATGGTATTTCTTTAGGAACAGTTGAAAATGTTAAATATCTTGGGTTGTGGTTGAATCGAAAATTAAATTGGGGAAAACATGTGAGTAGTGTCAGGGATAAAGTTTCCAAGTCGTTAAATTTGTTTAAAGTTTTAGCAGGTACTGGTTGGGGTATCCATCCTAAGTATTTAAAGAAGTTATACATTTCTATTTTAAGAAGCCGAATTGAATACGCGAGTTTTTTGTTCGATGACGGCCCGCACACACATTTATCTAAATTAGATCAAATTCAAAATCAGTGCATGAGAGTTATTGGAGGGTTTGTAAGAACAACTCCAATACATGTGATGGAGAGTGAATTAGGTTTACCGCCTTTAGCTATTCGTAGACGTTATCTGGGTGGAAAATATTTGTTAAAAGCAAAATCTTTAGCAAATAACAGTATTATTTCTTTACTTAATGATTATATACCTCAATTCCAAAATTCATATTGGGTCAGAAAGAAAAAGCCTTTATTAATTATGTTATTTAATGAAATGCAAAATATATCAATCCATAGAAGTATGCAACTGGAAATGTTTAATTTAAATGTATGGACTTCAAAAATTGACTTGGATCCACACATTAAGACAGATATTCCCTTTATTGATAAAAGTAAACGCTCTTATAACCCTCTCGATATTAAAATGAAATGTTTAACTTATTTAAATACACAATATATGAACTATTATAAATTATTTACTGATGCATCGTTAGATAATAATGTAGCGGGAATAGCCTTTTATGATCCTCAAACTGAAACCAATTTAAAATTTAAAAATAGTTATAAAATTTCTATAATGTACGCAGAACTTATCGCTTTGGCTGAAGTGTTATCTTATATTGAGACAATTAATTTTAGTAAATTTATTATTTTTACTGACTCAAAAAGTTCACTGCAACATTTGGCTCGCTGTACCTCGACTTTTCGAGGAACACCGATAGCCAATACTATAATTGAACTCCTTATTAAAATGAAGTCGGTCAAAAAATTTGTTGTTTTGCAGTGGATTCCTTCTCATATCGGAATTAGTGGTAATGAGAAGGTCGATCAATTTGCCAAACAGGCCTGCTCTGATGGTGATATAATTAATGTGTTACCATTCTATACAGATTGCCTTTATTTTATAAAAGAAAAATGTCGACAAGCTTGGAATGAATATTTTGATAGGAGGTCCAAAGAAAAAGGCATATGGTACAAAACCATTCAACCACAACCTTGTTATAATTCATGGATAGATACGTGTCATTTAAAACGTGAAGATATTGTCATGGCATTAAGATTGCGCTCCGGACACATTCCATTAAATAAGTTTGGATATTTAATGAAAAAAGTTCGTTCCCCTAATTGTCCCGATTGTGGAGTTGTAGAGGATGTTTACCACATTTTAATGGAATGTGTTCGTAGTGAACCTCTTCTCTCACAATTAACAGATAGAACTATTGGAATATGTAATATAAATCTTACAAACCCTACCTCACAGGTAGCCAAAAGTATGTATAATTTAAGTAAATATAATATAAGTAAACGAAATTAGATTTAGTATCATAATTAAGTTATATTTAAGAATACCTGTGTAAACTACCAGAGCAACATAGTCACATCTGTGACTCAGCTCTTAAAATGAGAATAAAAAAAATAAAAAAAATATTTATTTTTATATTTACTATTATAATGTGACTAAAAATTAGAACCACAAATCAAATACTTATCTTCCATTGACTAACCCCAATCTGTAGTCCAGAAATAGTGTCGTTTACCTTACACATTTCAAACTCATCTCCTTCTTATAACCAGCGTCCGAACACAATAGAGTATGCAATATTTTATTGTCAATGTTAAATAAAGTCATTATTTTGATTGAAAGCTTCACGTCACGTTTTTTGTCACTTCGAGTTCGTTCGGGACAAATCGTTTGTGACCACACCTTAGAAAAACTTTTAGGCTAGGCTATTGGAATAGGGTTAAGATTCGGCCAACATTAAACCAAATAAAGATGTTAGAATGTAGCTGATATTGAATAATGGGCGTTCAAATCGCGCAGCGTCCATACAAATGAGTTTTATTGTATATACATTACCGTGGCTGAGTGACGTGAGATATTCGAAGTATCAATCTTAGGACAATGCTTTTTTAAAGATTTATCGGCGATTTTTACATTTTGCTAGATAAAGTGTTACCGCATTTTTAATTTCTTGTCTGTATGTTTGTAAGCTATTGTTACTATTATTTCATAACGATGGAAACGATAATATTTAGTGTATACTATAAAACGAATGGACTGTTTTGGATAAAATTTAGTATACAGATAGACTATAGATGTTGCACATAGACTATTTTGACACATAAAGAACATACAAAAAAAGTGACGCTATGACACACATCGTGACATCACTATCAAGCTGATGTTGTAAGGCATCACTAAATTAGTTTTATTTCAGAAAAAAAATTAAGACTCCGCACAAAGAAATTGAAAATCAGGAAATTATAAACAAAATTCGTGTACCTACCAAGAATGCACTATTTAATATATTACTCTACATTTCCATTTCGGATTTGAACTCATCACCTCTCTCGAAGAATATCATTCACATGTTCCACTTACATGTCTTTCGATCGACATATTCCGATAAACTGTGTTCTTATTAAGGCCATTAATTAGATTTTAGTCCATATACAATTAATTATATTCAAACTCGTTTCCGATGTAAAGATAATAATCTTTTTGGGATAGTATATTAGTTTAAAGCGTCAATGATTTCTTTTTAGGCTGATCACCTTGAGGTTTTGCGACAATTATTATCACTAAAATTATTGCAACCGGTAAATAGAATTTTAAATTATCCAGTTGTACGTACCGTAGTGGCTTCTTTTATTTTATTAGGAAATTATAAAAACTGTTTCATATAACCTACACCCAATTTTTGGGTTGCTAGTTCTGAATGAACTTTTTATAGATGTTTAAGCTTCAAATTCTGCCAGTTAAGCATAGATTACTTCGCCTAAGCTACGAAGATGACAAGACAAGGAGGAGATTGGAATTACTGGTACATTTAATACAGTGTTTACTGTAGACTAACGAACCACCCTCGCTTCGCTCGATCCTCATGTACTTAGACTATATCAGTAGCCTTTACTAAAGAAATTATTGATTTCCCCATATCCCCATACGAACTTTCATCCCTCTTTTTACCTCCACAAGAGATGATTCCCGGGATAAAAACCATCCTATGTCCTATCCTGTATCTCAAACTACATTCAAACCAAATTACATACAGAAAAAAATACAATTTTTTATATTAATAATTATTCTAGTAAGACACTATTATGAATACATTTAATAAATGTATGCATACGTATGCTTTTAGTTTTCTTTAATAAATAAATAAGAAATAATGAAAATTAGAGGCTTTAAGAGATAAAAGCTTTCAACCCAAGCTTTTAAGAAAAACCGTCATTTTAAACTTCTCCTATACATTAGAGTTGGGTGTCAAACTTAGCCAGATAAGGTTAGATTGGTTAATGTTATTGTTTAGATTTTAAAATATTTAACGGGTAAGTTATAAATTAATGCCAAGGTGAGGTCCGTCGAACCCTGTTCGATTTCAAAGATTATCTATCAAAGAGACATTATCAAATATCGAGATCTGACTAGTGGTGAAGAAGATATACAGGATGCGTGGTAACTAATAATTGAATTATCAATTCATTAGGCACCCATGCTATGGAAATAAAGTGAAAAAGGAGTAAAATCCTAGCTATAATAATAAATTATAAAAATTAATATAAAAATTGCTGCCTTTAATAATAAGGTGAAGAATTCCAAGTAAAAAAACCTGCATGTCTGAGAAAATGTAATTTTCGGAAACGCACATTTGACCATCATGAGCTTTAAATGCGTAAGCTTAGACTTGTTCCCAAAATGGCGACGCTATACCACTGATTTATTATTATAAATCATTTTCAAACAATAATAAGTCGGTATTCTTCAGAAATAACATAATTTCAATTCCACGATTTATTTTACAAACAGCCTGTATAAGCTGTTTAAGTAGCTTAGCCTTCGATAGAATATCAACATTGGTCTAATCGGTCGATCTCAGGAAGTACACTGATGGATCAATACATAGCCTTCGCACCCAGTTCTGTAATTACTTGTCGATGCCGTATCGGTAAAATAATTAGATTATTTTATATATAATGAGCTTCTCAAATTTATGCTTGATATTAAAGCTTTTACCTTAATTTAATCATTGATTAAAATAGATTTTATATAGAGATAGGCGATTTGAGTGTATTTTTTGCTGTTTGATAAGCTTAAAGTTGTTTTCCTAAGTATGTGGGCTGGTGACAAATAAAGAGTCCCACTAGTGGGAACGGACCTTCCTTCAACACGATTGGAATCAGGCCATAGTCCACCACGCTGGTTAAGTACGGGATGGTGAACTTTAGATTTCTTTCGAAAACTTGATATATTCTCTCGGACGTACAGTTTTCAACATATTGAAAATCATTCGCACAAGAAAATATTAGAGGCGGTAAGAATTTCTTATATTTTAATTTAAGCACGAAGTTCCATAACAAAAAGTTCAGTATACACAGGAACTGATTCTATTTACATACAGCTACACCTGTAGATGAAGAAATAGACGGTAGCTAATATAATAATAACGTCCAAAAAAATCCAAGCAATCGAATCATAATATCGATACTGAATCGATTTAATCAAACTACACATAATGAGACATTTTGATAAATGAATTAAATTCCAACGCTGGTCTTTGCCGGACGTCAAAAAAAAACAGCTACCGACGACCATAACTATTAATCAATGTTTGATAATCGACAAAATAATGTTATTCTTTTAAAGTATCCTTATTTTCTGAGCCATAAGTTTCAAATTCCTCCAAAAATAACCGTTTTTACGCTTCAAGTCTAATACTTCTCCCATTGATAAAGGTTTAGGCCGTAAGTCATAGGGCTCTGAATGAATGATTTTTATGTTTTTTTTTTATATTTTAAAATCAAAAATTTTATGTTGACAGGGACATGATGGTTTTTTTGACTGAGCAAATGGGTATCGACTAAGGTGTAATTTTTTAAACTTAATATAACTAAATCGATAACTTAATAACACAACAGTAGTTTTGATTTTTTTTAAAGTAGTACCTTTTTAGGGTATTCTCTATTGGACACCTCATTACTAAAGATTAATTATACGTGCAGAAGAAAAGACTTAATTTAGATATTTTTACCCTTTAATAAGTAGATTCTCATTAAAATTTATTAACTTTATGAAACGAATATCAACATTAACATTCGCTTTCGCGATTATTCTAAAAACTACAAAACATTTGCAATTGTTTGACTAATATTTTTTTAAAGTTAACTTGAATGTGATAAAGATGAAAAAAGTGTTTTTTTAATTGTAACTACTACTTATTCATTTTAATTACTCATATCCACAAATAGAGTTCAGAGAGTCTTTTAGTTTTTTTTTATGTTTTTCTATCTTTTTTCTCTTTCATATTTGCTAATATTTTAAGAAGAGCCCTAATTCATAATAGAGATCTACGAAATATAGAACTTTATCTATTATTATAAAGAGGAAATCTATTATTATAAAGAGGAAAGATTTGATTGTTTGTTTGTTTGCATTAAATAAGCTCCGAAACTACTGAACCGATTCGAAAAATTATTTATCCATTGGGAAGCTACACTATTCCCGAGTGACATAGGCTATATTATATCTAAAAAAAGTAGAGATCCTGACGAAAACTCTAATAATGTAACAAAGTAGCTAAATCTAGGGAAGAACCAGAGCGAAGCGACAGTGAGTTGTAGTTGTCTTATAAAAGTAATTTAACTTTTGTTTAGTTATAAAGTATACGAGTATACTTACATTTCAGTTATATCACAAGGATTCATATTAAAATCAGTTATTTTCGTATTAAGAGAACTTGTCACAATATGGCGGTACCGCCCACGCACGTCGCAGTGCAAAAGCGCTAAACCGTAATAAATAAAATTAAAATAACAATGTTTGATTGAATACGGCCAGTAAAATGCTGTAAAGTTAGATTATTCTAGTTTTACTAGAAGAGTTTTGAACGATAATTATTGGCTATCTATTAAAATAACATTATCAATCAATAAATGGTATCAATGCATAATAAAAAAAATCTGAAATAAATCGCATATAAGCTTAGGTGTTGATGATGCCATCTAGCAGATTTCGGCCACAGCGACTGCATTCGATAACTTCCTGAGGGGTTGAACATCCAGATCCGTCAAGCCATTTTAACCCGAAGTAGTAACAATATTCCAATAAATATAACTAATTATACCATAATTTAATTAACGTAATAATAATTATCATCATCATCATCATCATCATCAGCCCTTTTTGACGTCCCACTGCTGGGCACGTATTACGTAACTATTACATTTATAATAACATAGATATGCATTATAGATTAAAAAAATATATACTTAGGTAGTATTAGCAACATTTTAGGCCCATACAGTCCATACAATGTGAAATGTATGAATTACGAACGAGTCAAAGGCCGCTTCGAAGGATTACGTCGGCGATCGGCAGCCGCTGAAAGGTTTGATCGCGCCTAATTATGATTTATGTTCCGAACCGCAATAAACCGGAGAAAATGATTGAAATCGATCACTTCGACTACAAGCAAAATCCTGTGATTTCGTCTATAGAATAAGCTTTTTTGGAATAAATTCTACGGAATGTAATATACAAAATTTTACTCTTCTAATATTTATGTAACTTATTTTATTTTATAAATTCCCTTAAAGAAGCAATACTTTCACATTGATATTTTTTCAACCATTATAAGAATCCTGTGACTTCGTCTATAGAATAAACTTTTTTACGACAATTCTTACGGAATCTATACGAAACTTTACTTTTTCTATATAATTTAATATTTTTTTATAAATTAAGTAAAATAGATTTATTTTCGTGCTGTTATTTTGGTCAATTTTAAATACTATCCGAAAGGGTGGCTTAGGTTTACACTTTAGCAATTATATTATAGCTTAGTTAGTTTTAATTAGCTGGTTTTTTAAAGTATTTTAAATTAATTTGTTCGTATATATTTATTCTTTTTTTTGAAGTCATAGAGAAATTTAAAAAAGAATAGATTCTTGGTTCCCGACATTTCAAATGCTTTACGGCAATATCTGGGAAGAAAAACAAGGTATCAATATCACAAGCATCGTTCTTACCATGGAAGTAGATATTGCTGTGGTAATGTCCAAAAATATATATTTACTATATAGCGCGATACAGCACGAGCAAAGCCGCGGGTTCTGCTAGTAAATGTATACAAAAACTTGACAAATTATACTAAAACCTTCCCCGAGAACCACTCTATCTATTGGTGAAAACAGGATGAAAATCGGTGAAGTAGTTTTTGAGTTTATCGCGAACAGACAGACGCGGCGGAGGACTTTGTTTTATAACATAGTCATGTTGTAACGACTGTTAACTTGCAATATTTGCTGTTTGTTTTCAAGTTTCATAGCTTTTTTTCTAAAAGTTTAGGTAAAAATGTATAACTTATTTTGTCATGTAATAAATGGCCATAAATTTTATACGATGTTTAAAAGTGCGTGGGTTGTCGTTGTCCCGATATGTGCGCTATTGAATTACGCTGACAGAAGTATTTTATTTTTATGAGGAATTTGATTAATTTATACTACAGATATGTGATAGTAATCGTAATTAATATATATTCATAGAAAAAGAGGTTGTCAATATATATAAAAAATATAATTTCTGAATATATAGAAAGAGGTAGGTACTACTAAGAGGTACTCCATTTATAATATTAGAAATATTTAAACTAGCAACTCATTCTTACTTTGCTTGGGATTATTTTATTTTTTTACAACAAATATTATTTTATTACATAAAATATTTTTTTTCTACGCAACTCTAGTTGTTATTTTCTGAAATAAAAGCAGCAGCAAAATATATTTCTAATAACTTCAATAAGTTTCGTCAAATTTGTCCAGACATTTCAAATATTAGCAAGATTATACAGACTAACAAACGAACAGACAGACGAAAAAAACTCTTAAAAACTGCGTGTTTATATAAGAATCATTACATATAATAACATAGGTATGCATTTAGGGGTCGTCCATAAATCACGTGATGTTTTTAAGCAACTTTTTAGACCCCCCCTCCCCCATGGTGATACATGGTGAGGTTTAAGATTACCCCCCCCCCCCCACAGAATCCTTACGACTCGACTAAAATCCTGCCTGAATTTTCTTTTTTCTCATTAACAAAATCAATGGGATTAGGTGGTTTATGTATGGTCTTTGACTTTATGCATACCCTCTAGTTTCGGCCGACCGTCAATTAACTTTGAGCACTGGGTACATGACCCGCTAAAGTTAAGTCAAAATAGTTTTCACTTTTCTTAAACTTTCAGTGCTGATATTCACATATGTAAATATAGTAAAAGTTTTTGAGAATATCATTAAAAATGTATAATTCGTCCGTCTGTAACTTATTACTACTACTATAACAATGTTACGTTACTTATAGTTTATGTATGTCTTAATTTTTATACATGATATTAATGGAAGTAAGTCAATACCTTTTTATAAGTAATCCAAAGCGATTAAGACCAATCGGTTCATTATTACATATCCTTTCTTACTAATAGCGACGCTTCGTGTATCTGGGGGAATGTTTGGCCCATCCTATTGGTCTTATCATTTGTTATGAAGAATTTATAATACACGATTGTTTAAAGCATAGCATAGCTTTTAATAGTGCCATTTCTTGCAATAGTAGTTCCCGTACAGGTCTTTTCAGAGAAGTTTTGGAGGTGACTAGGCTTATTATTATAAAAGTTCGGCGATTGTCGCGGCGGGCGGGATAATCCCAACGGTGAGTAAAAAAAATCACGTGATAACTCACTACACCCCCCCTCCCTCCTGGTGATATTTCGTGATTTTTTCCGAACCCCCTCCCCCCCATTCAAACATCACGTGATTTATGGACGACCCCTTAGTGAAAAGCTGTTATATTGATGTTACAAACAGACACTTGAATTTTATTTATATATATAGATATAGGTTTTCAAGTTTTTATAATAATAATAATATAAAAAACTAAAACAGTCTACAGTAAAAATATTACGATACAATTCTTAACAATTCGAGAAAACCAACTTCCAATTGTTAGAAATAATGATCTGTGGCGTTTTGAATCCAATTAAGTAAAGAAAGAGACAAAGGAGTGAAAATCCTTATTAACGGAATCTTAATTAAAGACAGCCATATAAATAATCACGCTTGACCATTATTGTAATAATGTAGTCATATGACAAGATGTACTAATTAAATTTGTACTACATATTCTCGAAGATTTCGAATTTCTTTTTTTTTAATTATTAATTTAATTTATGGTCTTGAAGGTCACGGGTTAGAATTCTCCTTGGAACAAATATATATGCATTATAAATCTAATATAAATCTAATAAATATATATAAATATGTTCAGATATTTTACAACAGCGCCATCTAGTTCCGTGGTAAGCTACGAGGCTTGTGCTACGGATACCAGATAGTTGATTTACTACACATATAAATATTAAATACATACATAATATAAATATAAACACCCATGACTAGAGAACAAACATTCGTGCTCAACAAATGAATGGCCCCAGCGAACTCGAACCCGCGACCGCTGGCGTAGAAAGTAGGGTCACAACCATCTGAGCCAAACGTGTCCAAAAAATATTATGTTTTATGGTGTAGCATTTAATGGGCCAACATACAGGATAGTTTTTTCATTAATTAAAACTAGCGAGTGACCCTTACTCCGCTCTGGTTTGTCACTACGTCCATTTCAATTTCTCAAAGATGAGATATTTTCCTTCAGAAAAAAAGTACCCTATATGCCGCCCGAAAACTAGAATATGAAATATCTAAATTCATAAAAGTATTTACAGACAGACAAACAAACATTCTAAAAACTATAGATACAGACTATGTATCGATAATAATGATTAATTAAAGCTGGCGCAACCCGGGACTCAAACCGAGAACCTCCCAATCTACTAGAAATCATAATATAGAAAATATTTGGTAAAAATGTTAGTAAGTAGTGGTAGTGGCCATGACTCATCACCCTACATAAACTTGTACATATAACGTTATGGCGATTGTTAATTTTACATTTTTCCTTTTTGCATAATTAGATCGTTGTATTTATTGTCAGTACATCTGTTTGAATATTTCTTCCTTTATTAATTAGGATATTTCAAATTCTGGTAATAAATTGTAAATATTTTACCGCTACATAATTATGTATGTAACCTCTATATATTCTACAACGATGCTAAACACACATAAGCTGATAGTATATATACGCGTTGAATTTACCTATATTTACATTTTTGTATAAGCTTCTCTGAAACGCTTTTTACACAAAATTAGCAATTACTATGTGTCATACACAAGTATAACTAAATTATGTATCTTCTCTCTTTGAAGTCGATCAAATCTATACTAATATTATAAAGCTGAAGAGTTTATTTGTTTGTTTGAACGCGCTAATCTCGGGAACTACTGATTCGAATTGAAAAATTCTTTTTGTGTCAGATAGTACGTTTATCGAGGAAGGCTTCAGGCTATATTACATCAAGCTACGACCAATAGGACCATATCATTAAAAATGTTGCAAAAAAGGGGGAAAAGTATTTCTTTTGATTTTAAGCCTTTAGAACGCGAGTGGAGCCGGGGGAAAAGCTAGTGATATTATAACAGTAGACCCTATGAAGGCCGTTTTGAAGACCAAGGCAGGAGACTCAGGAGTAATTCCCTGACATCAAAAATCAAAAGACAACATTCCTACACGACCGTAGAAAGATCAGATGCTAAAGCCATAGCTTTATGTGTTTTCCAAGATATGAGTTCGTAATGTAATTATTATTATTGTATGGCAGGTAGTAGTAGCCTAGTAACTCGTTTGGAAGACCAAGAGTAGCAGGTTCAAATCCTGGGCAACAAAGAACTCTTCAAACAACTCTTTGTTTATTATGACCAGTTACCAGAGTAATACTGAGCGTTTCTTAACGGAAAAAGCTGACCTATCCCAAAAATAGAACCCAAGGATTATAATTTGCAGTCGTATACTAATTGCTTACTTACCCACAAGACTTTTTCTTGTCTTTATTTGTCGTTACTTCTCTGTACAAGATATAGACGATATTATTTTTATCACCTCTTACTATTTTTCATTATAAAGTAGTATTATGTTTAGTAGTAGTATAAAGTAGTTCAACGACTCGTTTGGCTCAGTTGGTAGTAAACCTACTTTCTGTGCCAGCGGTTGCGGGTTCGAATCTCGCTGGGGGCATTCATTTGTTCAGCACGAATGTTTGTACTTCAGTAATGGATGTTTATATTTATAATATGTATGTATTTAAAAGTTGTATATTATGTGGTATATTAACTATCTGATATCGGTAACACAAGCCTCGTTTGAAGCTTTAACCACGGAACTGGATGGCGCTGTTGTAAGAATGTCCCATCTCTTTATTTATCTTTTTTATGTCCATTGTTAAATACACTTAAGAGTTCGTTAAATTTTCTCAATTTACTCATTAAAATTATTCCTGATAACTTACATTTTTATATAAACAAACAATCATTTCAATACAATAATATGCGTGGTGAATATTATTATAATTTCTCGAAGGACAAAAGATAATCATAACTCAGGTCCACATCGTAAACTCGTGTTTATACCCACATGTATTAATTTGTAAGGTGCCGTGAAGGGATAAATAATGTAAAAACAATGAACACAGTGTGGGAGCGTGTTGGTGAAGCTTATGAATATCTCCTGGAGGTGATAAAATTTTATATTTTTTTAAACTTATACGAAAATTTTCTAAAACATAGCTGAACAGGAAAGAAATCTATACCAATATTATAAAGCTGAAGAGTATGTTTATTAGTTAGTTAGTTAGTTAGTTTGTTTGTTTGTTTGTTTGGTTGAACGCGCTAATCTCAGGAACTACTGGTCCGAATTGAAAAATTATTTTTGTGTTGATAAACGAAAACGGACTATCCGTTTATCGAGGAAGGCTATATTACATTACGCTACGAGCAATAGGAGCGGAGCATCAATGAAAAATGTTGAAAAAACGGGAGAAAAATTTAGAACGCGAGCGGAGCCGCGGGAAAGGCTATAATTACTATGTCAAATACTTCTAATTAAATAATGATTGTAAAATAAGTCATGAATAGTATTTTATTTATAAAAACAGCGACTCTAACAATATTTTTAACTCTACCGTCATATACAGCGGCGACTTTGACATTTACAGAAAAATCTAAAATCATAAAGCACTGCAACCACGGCGTATCGGATTGCAATTGCTTCTTGAATGCTAATCATTTGCCGTCTCTTTCACATATCTTATAAATTAACCGATTTAGATACTTATTCCATTTATTTTAAGTATATTTTACCATAACAGATTACAAGATCAAACAAATATCGGCAGATTTAAGTAGAAAACATGCGCAAGCGCATATGGAAAAATAATGTGTTCATACGCAATTGTAACTTCTGAGATAGCATCTTAAAAAGCTTGTTCTAGACTTTGAATGTAAAGTATGTAGTTATTATGAAAGCTTATCAATTTATTAGGTTTTAAAGATATTGGTGTAGAGGTAGTGGGTTCATTTTTATGCTCTCTTGAAGTCAAATTCCATATTATGTATAGAAAATATCTGCGTTTAGGTTATGTTTTTTTTAAACTTATAAACTTAATGTTAATTAGTTGCCTAGTATGTTAACGAAACACAAAATAACAAAATACAAAATGAAATACACTGAAATCAATTAATTTATTATTTTAACAAAATGAACTAAATAAAAGTTATACTGATTAGTATTATTGAAAGTATGTCTGTATGTACCTTACATTCTTACACCGCTGAATAAAATTTAGCTTATGGGATATAAGTTACTCTCAATAATAACGTAAAAACGACTATAATGTTGATTCATCGTTTGCTTGAGGCAAATTTTAATGACATTTATACAATCCCTGAAAAAACATGATGATTTTTTTCTTTGTTTCAAAAAGAAAGTGCGTATAAAAGAGAAAAGATTAAAAAATTTAGTTGTGTAATCCAAATATGTACTCAATTAAAGATATTCATTATCACAAACTATACAACTTAATGACCCTCTTACATCGAATTCAAATCCATTAAATGTATATTTTATTCTAAGTCTTCTAATGAACGATCAAGAATTTTAAACTACATAATTTTAGATCTTAAGACGATCGATACGTTTCTGTATCTTGTAAAATATCTTTGTACCATATCGGTTTTAAGATCAACTTTTGAATTTCAATATTATGTTACAATAACGCTGTCGATGCGGCGGCTGGTTTATCCCACATACGCTTTTAGAAATTTATATTTATGATATATAAAATCTACAAAAAATTTATAAATTGCTTATTAAATATTATGTTAAATGGATTCCTAATCGGTTATAGTAACAACGCTACCACCTGCCACTAGCCATGACGTTATACTGCTTAAATGTGCTAAAATACTTAAGCTCGTCCCAACCTAGGAAACAAACTCAGGACTCCTTGCAGGATTTCTAATTATACTTTCATTTAAAGTTCTAATCATAATTAGTTCTAATCATAAATATTTCTCGGATTTTTCCCCGTTTACCTGTAAAATATAGTAAATTGCAAAAGGTTATGAACCTGTATCACAATGTCCTTAAATCACACTAATAAAATTGTAGAAAATAAATAAAATTTAAAGCGAGTATGGAATATACCTAAGTCCGTCTTTGAGGTCATAACTCCTATATTTATGTCTTACTTTGGTCAGCTCCCGGTTACATATTATATTACTGTTTTACGATCTGTTCAATAGTTCCCAATGCTCCATAAAGTAACCAAAATATTATTTACTGTTTTTATTTAAAACAATAAATCTTAAAAGATATAAAACTATCATATTTTGTTGGCATTTCTCGTATATGTGATAGTTTTTAATATTTATGTTATTGCGAAACAATATTCATGTTACTTTAAATATTGTCAACATGAGTCTATCTCTCACCTCTCTCTTTCTCTTATTAATATTTTTTCTATTTTTAGTTCTCTTCCTACTTTTTTGATTTTTTTACAAAACTATGCCGCAATAAAGTGCAGTGCAAAATCTAATAGTTGGTGCCGAAGTAGAATATTTTTTAAGTTTTATTGATTAGTCAAGTTCAATATGTAGGTATTTATATAATATGAGAGAAGAAAGGCTGAAACCTGTCATTTGGCAAACGGAGGCTCACCTGATGGGAAGTGATCACCTCCGCCCATGGACATCTGCGAGCCTGGCTTGCAGATGCGTTGCCGGCCTTTCAGGAAAGGGAGGGAGGGAGAAGGGATGGAAGGGGGAGGAAAGAGGGAGGGGGAAACGAAGACGAAGTATGAAGGGAAGAGAGAGGGAGGGAGAGGGAGGAGGGAAGGAGAGTGGGCCTCCCGGACTCTCACTCACCGGACGAAACGCGACAGCATAGCTGCCAATTCACGCCAGTCTTCTGTGAGAGAGTGGTACTATACGGGGCGTGTCGGCCCATTCGGCTGCTACCCGAAGGTAACAAGCATGCTAGTTAGTAGGACAGAAGTTCAATTACCGTGAAGGTTAAAACGTGACGTTAGTGAAAAGGTTTGAGTTAAGTCACTAAGGGTATGTAAATAATGAAATTGGAGTTTGTATAGTTGATAAATGATGCACTTATAGTCAAACTTTTTACGTTATAGATAAGTGTTGAAAAGGCTAACAGTACCGAATCAAAAGTGCTTTGTAAAAGTCTATTTGGATGAAGTATAATGAGATTTTATTACCTGTTGATTACCGCACGAAGTGACGTTTAAACTACAGATAAATAATAAAAAAACGTGCAAGAGCTAATTAATATTATTATAAGGTGTAATAACAGTGTGTCTCGGTCATGATCCCATAACTCAGGGTAGTGTTGCTACTTCTTAATGTCATAAATGACCATTTTCTTCGAAAAGATAAACTTTGAGGCCAATTATGGTACGGGAGCGGCGTTTCCAAAAATCGTATACACTTTTATCTTCCATCAAACCGTTTGGTTGACGTGCCTGATGAGATCAACGTTAAACAAATTTATAAACCAATTTCTTAAATAAGGCTATTCCCTATTATAAAGTTTTAAGGTCGATTTTCGCTCGGTAATTAGATTTTGGTTACAATTTGTGTTGGGATATTAAAAATTGTTGGGCACGAATAAGATAGGTATTTCTTCGACTGTTTACAAGGTGATATTATAAGTTGACACGCTTCTTTGGTTTCGATGGGTTTTACGAACATGTTATGTTTATTTCTTCATTGTAAGCTTCTGTGTTGAAAAAGAATAGCTCTTTGAAGGCAAGTTATGTCCGATTTGCATAGAATGTGTGTCACTAATGCGTTAAATAATTATCAATTTCGATAGTTAATTTTGTATGAAATGTTTAATTTTTAAACTTACCACTACAATATAATTCTTTGTGAAATTAATAGTAATACAAAGCTTTTTAAAAGAGCTTTTAAAGGTCATCGATTTTGATTTCAATTTTTATACTTTCAAGTGAATAATTTATTCGCTTAAACAAATAAACTTTGATATTACTTACTTAACTCCAAGTGTACATATGCTTTCATATTTCTTAATATAAACGAGTATAGACGCAGACATAGTGTAGCTATAATTTTTGTAAAGAGATATTTCTAAACACAGGGCAAAAAAAATAAATTAACAAAAACTTTTTAATAATTCACCCTTGTGTTCGTGCCGATCAAAGTGAAAAATTATGAAACGTTTGAAAAAAAAGTAACAAAACGAAAGCATTCCACTGGTTTGAGTCGAATTTTTTCTTGGGATGTAACCCTTTATGGGGAAGGAAGTCCTACAATACATATCTGATTAAATTTCATATTAAAATATAATTGTACTTGCTTATTTTAATTTCAATATAACATTTGTGATTTTTGGGAACAAAATATTTCATATTAAATATTTGACTAATGATTTGACTTGTATTTCAAATTTTAATTAGAAAGACATTGTAAAAGAAATGTTTAATTAGATTTATTAGGACTAAAAACAATGCTGGTCTTTAAAAATGCCTTCCTTGTGAGGTGGGACAAATGGTTAAACGGTTCTTGTAGCCCAAGCTAGGCAAAAGGCAAAATTGACCATAATTTATTGAAAATTTGATGAAATCATACCTATAAGAATAAAATTTTAGTATCTATGTAGTAAAAAAATAAACTATTTCCATTTTAGATGGTAATATTAAAAGTTTGAATAATTATTATTAAAAAGTCAGTTGAAAAATAAAAATATTACAGCATATTTTGATCACCAAAAATTAAATAGACGCACCCAGACGCCAAAACTATACTATATGTATACAGTATACAAATGAAATTCAGAAAAATATGAATAAATTATCCGCTCTTCGTGTGTTAATTGTTTGTCGTCCATTATTTCGTCTTCAATTGCCCTTTTGTTTCCATTCTTTTCATTATACTTTCTTCGACGATCCCGTTTTTCAGCCTTTTCATTGGACCACCGAATTTCCTGTCATCATTAACTTGCTAAATTTGTTTTTGTATTATTTTTGGTGGTTTCTTTTGGACATTTCGACAGTTATTATGTTTGTGTACGTTATATTTGAGCTTGAATTTGTAAATTTTTAGGGATGCTACTTTGTTTTATTCTCAAATTATAGATGTCCAATTGCCGGTAATTGTTCATTTATTGTTATATATTTTATATTTATCTGTTCTTTCGTATAGGATTTTAGTACAAACTCGAAACAAACAAACTAACAGACATATAGAGACTACTTGATTCCTCAAACCAGTATCTACCAAATTCTGAAAATGAGTTTTAACTCCATCTCAATGCAAAAAATAATGAATGCAATAAGTGCTTTCAAATAATTATTTCTTATAAAATAATGGCTTATGATATTTTAAAGAAAATATTCAATATTAAATCGAAAATAATGAATTAAATTAAAAAATATATAAAAAAAATTGTATAAGATTTTTATTTTTATTACCTATATTAGTAAGAACAAAATTTAGTTACCGTTTATACAAACAAACAGTTTATTAGGAGTAACTTCTATAAACCAATGATTACTTTACTGGGAATACCACCGTTCGAAAGCTGCCACGTTAAGTAGGTCCCGCGGGACGACGATTTTGGCATTTGTAAAAATTGCAAAAACAAAAAATTAAAGAAGAGCTAATCTAAATTGGTGGAACGTCAGCATGTTAAAAATATTAGAGTTTTTATAATATTTAGCATTTGAAACTATCTTTTCGGATTTTGTCGCGGATTTATTTTGATTTTTGGTTCCCGACGTTTCGAATGCTTTACAACAATCATCAGCACGTCAGCATCAATCAGCACGGGAAAGGCCAAAAATTAAAATATATACTAGATGGTGCTGCGTGTTCGGAAAGAAGAAACCTCTGACCTGAGAAGAACTGGCGAAAGAAACTCAGCGGGACTAATAACACGAGTATTTATTTAATTCTGAAAACGAAAATAGTGTTCTTGTCTCTTATAATCTGCATTTAAATAGGCAAAAAGAATAGTTTAGTACCTATATCTATACTGTCAGCTGTGGACAAGCTTTAGGGTGTTAAATAAAAACTAGCATAAAAATATAGTACTTTAATTTTTATATATATAGTACTTTAAATTTGTAAATTGTGGGTATGCACTGTCTGTAACAAGTATATAACCCCCTGAGACGTCTAATACCTTAGTCTCTCCCGTGACCATGATTGCTGTAAAGCATTCGAAACGTCGGGAACCAAAAATCATAATAAATCCGCAACAAAATTCGAAAAGATAGTTTCATTTATAACATAAAAATATGTTTTATGCCAACGCTACTTTAATCAGAACCAATACTTTGTTTTTATTTTGTAGGTAATTAGTATTATTATAAGAACTCCATTAAGATTTACGTTTAGTTTATTGTGGAGGGAGGATTAAAATTTTATGAAGAAAATGAATGTAGCAAGTGTTATTTGGAAATGTACTGGTACAAGAATTAAAATGCTCTACGTTTTTACATTTTTCTTCTCTGGCTGTAGTGTTTGTGGTCTGAGATATTTTTTTAATTTATTCATTTATTATTAAAAAAAAACAAAATATTGATTATCTTTTATATCTATTAGCTCGTACTTAGTGACACTTGCATTACGAGCGTCCATAATAATTGGATGGCAGATCTTTCGGTACGAAGGTCGTATGTTCGATTAATTAAAGATTAAGAGTGCTGTAAGAAACAGTATCGTCTACAATTTTTCAAAATAGTTACTGTTAAAAACGTCCTAGTTTTGGATTGACTTGAAACATGATCCTTTTTTTTACATGTTACATGAAATTATACTAACAAGAACAACGAATTGAATATGATTGGGTAGCATTCAGGAAGCTGGGCAACATCTCGTCTCATATACCACAGTAACTCAAAACAAAAGTTAAGACCAGTCACCGTGCGTCAGAAAGACGTTGCGGCTTAAGGTCTTATAAGAAAACTCAAGGTAATTCAGAAAGCTATGGGAAAAGCTATGCTTAAAGATAACATACTTACAAACCTATTTAAACCTTTTTTAAAGTCGGTAAAAATAAAAAAATATAAGACGAAAGAAGATCATATATAAATCTATATAAAATATAAATCATTAAAAGTTCAATTAATAAAGGCTAAGGAATCCAATACAACAGCCATCGAGTTAACAAACAGTGCTCGAACAGGCGGGACGTCAGGCCCACTGAGGGCCCTCGACAAAGGGTTGTTACAAACGAAAATACGAGTTGATTTGTAGAAAATTTCTATTCGTCCTTAAAATGTCCCTGTTACGTGTTGAGATGATAGCAATTGTTGCTGTCAATATTGCTTAGCTTTATTTGATGTTGTTTTTATGTATTAATAATGATTCATATTATATTCGTTCATACATAATTTAATTAATTCATAAATATAAATAGACGAAATTGAAAAATATGTGTTTAATATAAGAAAATGCTATTTACTTCTTCTTCTAATGTTAATATTTAATTAGAATTATAATTAGGTTATGCAATAGTGCAAGTAACTAATTCAAATCACTTTTAATTTTCATACACACATTATGGTTACAGCATTTTGTACAGATGAGAATCTTAGAATCAATCGGTTACTCTGTTATAACGGTACAGCTACTTATTTATGCATGTATTTGTTTGCGTGAATTCAATCCTTTTCAAAATTCCATGCTGGGCAAGGGCCGCCCTTAAATAGTGCAGGACAAATGAAATTCATAGTTTTTTAACACCCTATAGTTCTATTAGGCAGATCACTCATTCGACTCCCGAGTGAAGCAAACGTTCTTTAACCGTGTCTATACACTATCTCTATCACATATTGTGTTATACTCTATAACTAATAACAATCAATTTCTATACCTCATAGCAACCGATACAAACTCGTAATTCATAATAGGCTCCATTCAATCGTGACGTTTGTTTTTCACTTGTCATTTTCCGACAGATTGCGTCAAAGGGCACTAGAGTCAATTGCTTTCACCCTCGAATATTTCTTTGAACTGAGATGTATTGATATCCCTATTATTTACAAAAAATAATATTATTTTTAAAGATTCTTATTGTTTTTGATGATAAAAAAATAAATATATATGTACATTGTAATGTTTTAAGGGATAGGTTTAACTAGAATAAGTGTATAGAGACACTATAAATAAATAAATAAATAAATAAATAATTATTCTTTACACAAGGCTTCATCCCCTTAAGATGATTCCGGGATAAAAACTATCCTATATCCTACTCAGTGTCTCAAACTATCCTCATGCCAAATTTCATTTACATTGACTCAGCGGTTTCTTAGTTCATCTATTACAAACAACAATAGCTTTTTTCTCTTTAATAGTAATAATACTTACTCTTCAGAATAGAATATAGTATAATTTAGTCGTAATAAGTTATATCCTAGAAAAAAAATGCACAACGAGATATTCAACATACTGATATTTCCACTCATATTATCTATTTTTAGGCGTTTTTGACATATCGTTATTATTACATATACTATAGCCATATTCTGGGCAAGCTTTTGTAGCTTTCCGACAGATTGCGTCCGACAGATTGGAAGCCCATGAAAAAGTTAAGTAACATAGTAAATATCATATCCTATTTTTTATTCTATATCATAATACATTTACATTATATAAAAGCTTAAGAGCAAGAAAGCTTCTTAAAAAGCTTACAAGACTTCGACAGATGTAAAATATAGTGGTATTAACAATGTATTCTAACTTCAAACGAAATAAAGATATAAACATTACCGTATTTTAATTCCCTCTTAAACACCAACTATATTAAATAAATATAAACAAAATAAAATCCATATCGGTGGCTATTTGGTGGCATCGCTCTGATCGGTATTCGCCTGCCAAAATCAATTAAGCCCTTGTAATAAATAAACAGTAGTCACATTTGCCTATAAAAAATAATATTTAACCAAAACTAAACTTTATTTGTATAGAAATAAGCTCTATAGAAATTTTGCGGAGGAAAACTTAACTTTGATTCACGTCAAGGTTTAACTCAGAAGATTGGGATTACTCGAAATGACTGCCAAAGCGAGTCATTACAAGATTTTTTCTTAGTTTTCGATATAAAAAAAGTAAAAACACAAGATGGTATGACTGCGGCATCATCAAAGCGAACTTTACAATCTTGCATCCCGCTCACACGGTCGCGAGTAAGCGGGATAGATGTATATTAGGAATAAAGCATTTACTTCTGTATTATAAGTAAGGATCCAGAGAAGGTGTCAAAAGATGGTGATAACAAGATGTAATTATAACAATTAGTTTATTATTAAGCTGCACATAATATTTCATCGTTATTATTAAGAAGAAATACGCAAAGCGGATAAGTTCAAAGATGAACACTATTAGCGCTAATTAACGATCTTTGGTGGATAAAAAGTTTTAGTGGGGATTCCTCTATGCTATTTCAGATATAGTGGAATGAAAAATTCTTTATCAGACACTTTTTTAGTACTATTTTTAAAAATAGTGATTAATAAAAAATCATCATTGATCAAAAAAAGGCCATAAGTAGCATTTTATCCCTATCCCGCTTACCGTACAAGGTGAGCCGTGGGCCGATCGAGTAAGTAATATTATATTATGTATATTAATCTATACTAATATTATAAAGCAGAAGAGATTGTTTATTTGGTTGGTGGGTAGAACGCGCTAATCTCAGGAACTACTGGTTCGATTTGAAATTTTTTTTTTGTGTTGGATAGACCGTTTATTGAGGAAGGCTATAGGCTATATTACATCACTCTACATCCAATGGAAGCGGAGCATCAATGAAAAATGTTGCAAAAACGGGAAGGGCGTTAGTTCTGCGAGAAACATTTTTAATATACCTCAAAGTATAAGTAACAAATACATGTACCTAGACCTCAATATACCAACAGTAAAACAAGAAATAAGTCACCATAGTGTAAGATATCAGAAAAGACTTGCGCAACACGTTAATGAGCTAGCACTAGCACTAAGTGGAGTAGGAGGACAACAACACACGAGGCTGAAGAGATATGACATCCCTAATTTAAAGGATAGATTCAGATAGAGAGATGAGAGCTATGCCACATATATGTAAACTCTCATAATAATTAACCCTAACCCTAACAGACTAGAAGTTGGTCAACCTAGTGGCTTATTGTCCTAGGACAGATTGCCATGTTACAGAAAGGATCACAAAAAAAAAAAAAAAAAAAGTTCTGCTAGGTACTATACCGCGCAACTCAGGAAGAATTTGGTTTCCGATCCTTAGAACGCGCGCGAAGCCGCGGGAAATGCTAGTAGATTATAAAATATCATAACCTAAACCTTATAACTAAAAGAAAGCATGAACACAGATATATGTGTGAGTAAACATTTTTAGGTTCGACTCCTGGTGTGAACAATTTATTTGGTTTTTTCACAGTAATACCTATTTAGATTTGATAGTTTGATTTATAATAGAATTATACAAATTATAATAGAAAACAGAACAAATAATAGCTCTTAGTGACGTTCTTCATATAGCACTTTGTTTTAACACAACATTTTAACCACAGTAACCCAATCTAACAATAACAAAATGCGACAACAAAATTGAACCCATGACCTCCGCAATAGTAAACACTGCCAGACACCACGACCACTGAATATTAGCCAGACATTTAGAAAAAATAATAATATATTCAAATTTCTTAAACATTCTTCTAACTTTCCATATAAGGAAGTTTAATAAAAAAATCCAAATTGCATCCACTCTTACACCAAGTTTAGCGCTCGACACGACCTCGATGACAAAGTAAGCAAATTCTTAGCTGCAACGTAAAAAGGTTTAACAGGAGAACTTTTAATCGGGACCATCTAATTACTGCCTTTCGTACAGAATTTCTGTAAGGGAGTGAACACAATGCAAAAAGTTCCTTCTAAAATATATATTTAATGTAAGTAAAGGCTCTCTTCAATGCCTGTATAACTCTACATATGCCGTCGATTTTGCTCGCTTGGAACCATAAGATAAAACTTATTAACTATTTCTATTTAAAAAACTTTAACTTCTTGGGTTGTGTATCTACAAACAGACAAGCAAATCAATAAAACACGCATATTGCTTATACTTTTATATACATATGTATACATGTATATATGAAATTAAACGTATATGGAATGGTATTCATTATAGTTTTCATTAAAATATACATAATATACATAGAAAGATAATTATAATTGCTTAAAGTACAGAGTTTGCACTAGAGGTGAGTACTAGAAGAGAAGTGCTAAGCAAAACATATATCTCTCTCACTTTGCGAGAGAGATAGAAGATATACGGTAGAACATATTTTAACCTCCTCCTTTTTTTTAGTCGGTTAAGAATATCTATTCAACAAACAACTACAACAGAAACCGAATATAACCGATGGTTACATTACTTTATCGCTTTTCATCATGATCAGTATCATCAGCTCTTTTTTAAACGTCCTGGGCACGGGCCTCCCTCAGTACGAAGGGGGATCAGGCCATAGTCCACCGCGCTGGACTAGGGTCTTCACATGTCTTTCGAAAAATTTGCTAGGTTTTCTCAGACATGCAGGTTTCCTCACGATGTTTTCCTTCACCGTAAGACTAAAGTGCTAATCATGAAAATATCAGAGGTGCGAGAATTGAAGGAGATCAAGCCATAGTCCACCGCGCTTCGCTTCGAAAACACATGAAAATATCATAGGTGCGAGATTTGAACCGGATTTGAACCCGCATCGCTCGGTTATCCAAGCGAGCGCGTTACCGCTGAGCTACCACTGTTACGCTATTATCGCTTTTAACAATCATAAAATAATACAATGTTAACTCCAAAAATAATTTTTCGTTAACTAAAATCACTTTACACCTTTAAAAGGGGCTAATACCTATACTTTAAGTCACTGGTTAAAGAAAAGTGTTTCTGCGAGGGGACATTGGGCTTAAAAATGAAAGCATAAATCACGATCTTTGGCCCTAATTAATTCCTTCAGGGTTAGAAGGGTTGAAATATTTAAAAAGTTTAATACCTTCCCCGTTGTAGGAACTCAGACGCATAAAGTATTATTTGTTTTATAAATTCGATAGAGCTGTAGTATCTGAACGACCGAGCTTCGCTCGGCGTTTATTCTTCTGAAAATATTCTTGTGAAAAGACACCGAAGGCACCTTTTTATTATTTTTTTCTTAAATACAAGATACATAAGTTACTCTTTATATCATTCGCTATCTAGTGAAAGTTCAAAATCTCTCTCCATTTCAGAGATTAGTTTTAGGACCAACAGACAGACAAATGTTACCTTCGGGTAGCAACCGAATGGGCCGGCACGCCCCGTATAGTTCATTAGTACCACTCTCTCACAGAAGACCGGCGTGAAGTGGCAGCTATGCTGTCGCGTTTCGTCCGGTGAGTGAGAGTCCGGGAGGCCCACTCTCCTTCCCCCCTCCCTCTTCCCTTCATCCTCCGCCATCGTTCCCCCCTCCCTCCCACTTCCCTCGCTCCTCCATCCCTCCCTTTCCTGAAAGGCCGGCAACGCATCTGCAAGGCTTGCAGATGTCCATGGGCGGAGGTGATCACTTCCCATCAGGTGAGCCTCCTGCCCGTTTGCCCTTGTTGCTTTTTAACATAAAAAAAAATTGTAATGTCAAAAATGTATTTTCTTATACATAATATTATGTATCGTATATGAGCATACAATGCATTTAGGCAAAAGCTGTTATGTTAATGGTAAAAATAGACACTATAATTCGGTTTATCTGTATAGAGGCTTTCCCGCGGCTCCGCTCGCCTTCTTAAGGCTGAAAATCAAAAGAAATATTTATCTCCCATTTTCGCAAAAATTTTTATTGACGCTCCGCTCCTATTGGTCGTAGCGTGATGTAATATAGCCTATAGCCTTCCTCATAAATGGACTATCCAAAACAAAAAGAATTTTTCAATTCGGACCAGTAGTTTCTGAGATAAGCGCGGTGAACTAAATAAACAAGCAAACTCTTCTGCTTCATAATATTAATAGTATAGATTACTACTAGTTACTACTAACTTACCCCCACTTTACTCGATGAACATCACTAGCCTATGGTGCTCCAGCATAGTCTGAGTAATATATTTTGTCGAAAATACGACCGTTTAGTATGACAGAGTAAGTAATATAAATACATTTATAAACTTTTGTAATAATAATATAATTACAAAGTAGTAGAAAATAATATGTGTAATGCATATTGTGCGTGGTGGGTAAAAATTTAGTCAGGATAAAGTCAGTTCTTAGCCACAACTTGTGTTGTTCTTACAATCATCACTAATAATTTACCCTTGCTTCATTCGGTAGATAAGTCCGCATCTATGAATAATATAGTCATAATCTATTTGTATACTAAATTTCATCGAAATCTGTCCAATCGTTTAGTAGTTATATATTAAAACATACTTTCGCATTTACAATAGTAAGCCGATTATAGTGATATCGAAAAACTATCACAGCATCAAAGCAGTGAACGTAGAGTAAAAAGATATTATTTTATTAGTACAATAATTGAATTTATCCCGCAGTTACAAAAACATAATTCATCTCACAGTTGAAAAGACACGAATCCTACATCGATGGGAACCCAAACTTAAAAATCATCGGTTTTTTACTAACATAACCAATAATAGTTCAAGAAACAATTTTTTAAAGGAAAATCAACTTTATGCCAAACAGATAAGAATTACTGAATATTTTTTGGACTGCATAAAAGCTTTACAGACTTGAGAGCTTATTGCTATGGAGATAAGGCTTTTTCGTAATATTTTATTGTTATTTTAACTTTTGATGACAATGAAAGGAATCGATGATCTCCAAGATTAAAATCAATCAGATAGACGGTAGGTGGCAACCGAATTACGATTGGAGTGTAGTATTATAGCTTAAAGTTTGCTCTACTTTATATTATTTATTGTAGGTATATAAATATTATTATGATTATTAAGAATCATATATTTATATGTAAATGATTCCCTTACATTTAACAATTTGGGTTAATACAAATTTTAAATTCTTATAATTATGATTGGCTTAAATTTTATTGTTAATAAATTTCTTAAAAACAAAATTAAATTCAAAATAATGTTAGATTAGAAGAAATATAATAAGTTTTAACTTATACATAAAACAACTACATTACAAACTAGTATATGGCTTATACTCAAAATTCGTTTAACATCATTATGGAAAATTTGATTTGTTTCCAATACTATTGATAATACGAGTACTTAAACTCTATATACATAGCTACTTAATAATAAATGTAAATTCGATTGACAAACAGACGTCATAAAGGTTATTGTCTATTTAACCGTATATATAGAGAAAAGATTTTTTTATTTTTCACTTTCAATTCATTTCCATTAAAATGAAAAGTAGAGCATACTCCACTCTAATGTCAGCTCAATCATAATATCGACGCAAGTCAATAACGCCAAATAATTAGGCACGCCACTGATTCGGGTATAAATTATAATGCAGTCTTCAGAAAGCTTTTTTGTGAATTGATTAAACAAAAAATATGTAATTTAAATTACGTACAAGTGCTTATTTTAGTTATACATCTTAACTATAGTTAGTGTTTGTTTAGATATGGTCATATTTTTTTTGACATTTTTTACACACAGCGCCTTCTAGTTCCGTGGTAAGCTACGAAGAAAGCTTGTGTTACGGATACCAGATAGTTGATATACTACATATATAAGTTTATATACATACATATTATAAATATAAACATGTATTATAACTTATTTAATTTCTTTTAACGATACCCTAAAAAAATAACATTTACAGCAAATAAAACCTTACGAAGACGAGATCATCCATTATTTCGGTATTTCCGTACATAATATACTCTACAGAGTAATCATTGAATTTTGTTTTTGCTTAAAACGCTTATCCATCTGGAAATGAAAATAAAAGTAATCTTAACTTTGAAAAATAGATAAAGTTCTATATAAATATGTTGGGACATTCACACACAGCACTATCTAGTTCCATGGTAAGGTACAAGGCTTGTGTTATGGAAACCATATAGCTTATTCTCTAGCTACGTTGCGTCTGTCCGTTTAATATATACCTAAAATAAAATATTGATTTATCCCCTTAAACGTGAAAGCCTTTCTCAGGGAGTGTAGAAGAATGATGTAGAAAAGACGAGAAGTTATATAAAACATAAGTAATTTTTAAGGCACACATCATACTATCATTAGCGGTAATATGATGTCCTCTCGACTGATACTGGCCACGGCAGCCAATCTCATTGAGACTAGCCAACTGCACAGGAGATATTACAGTGCACAAGTGTACGCGCAGACACAAGTGCAGTCTCTGTTCCTTATCACTCACATATTCCGGTGGGACGAATGCTCGACACGACCAGTGAGAGTTAAGGCGTAGGACCGACGGCTTTACGTATTTACCGAGGCACGGGGGTAATACACCGTAAACTGTCCAGACTCTTACTGAGACTTACGACACAGAAAGACTCAATAACTAAACTTGGCCTGACTCAGACTCGAATCCAAGACCTCTGGTGTGCGACCGTACATGCTAGCTACTACACTACCGAGTCAGTTACTAATAATAATAATAATAATAATAATAAGCCATTTATTTATCCTTAATATACAATGAATCAATTATTTTTTAGTAAATCATGTAGTTATTTGTTATTTATTAAGGACCTCTTTTCGAGTAAAGGCCTCCTCCATTTTACTCCAAAGTTTTCTATCTTTGGCTTTTGACGTCCAGTTGTCTCCTGCTATCTTTTTAATCTCATCAAGCCACTTATCAGGGGGCCTACCCTGTTTCCTTTTTCCAAACGGGCCAGGCCAGTGAGTTACTTTGTTGGACCATCTATCTGAGTTCATACGTGCTACGTGGCCTGCCCATTTCCACTTTAGTTTTTTGCAGTGGTTTAGAGCATCTATTACCTTTGTTTGTTTTCTTATATTTGTATTTCTTTTTTTGTCTATGCGTTTTAGGTTTAGAATACTCCTTTCCATTGCTCTTTGACAGGTTTGGATTTTTCTTTCCGTTTTCTTGTTATAGATCCATGTTTGGCAACCATATGATAGGCAGGGTAGTAGACTGGAGTCCAGAACAATAGATTTTAGGTTGATTGGTAAACTTGATTTTAATATTTCCTTATAACTCCAAAATTTTTTCCAAGTTAAGTTTACGCGTCTGTTCAATTCATCAATATGTCTGGATCTTTTTAAGGAAATTTGTTTACCGAGGTAGATGTATTTGTGTACATATTCTAGTAGGCTACCATCAACTATGATTGGGTGTTCTACTCTATTTGTCATAACCTTGGTTTTTGTAATGTTTAGTTCTAAGCCTATGTTTCTACTGACATTGTTGAGGTCGTTAATCATCTTTTGTAACTGTTTAGGTGTTTCTGAGAATAATACTATGTCATCTGCAAATCTGAGATTATTTAGATATTTTCCGTTTATATAAATTCCTTTTTCTGTCCATTTTAGGCTTTTCATGATGTATTGAAGAACAGTAATAAATAATCTAGGTGACAGCGGATCCCCCTGTTTTACTCCTCTGCATATTTTTATTTCCGGACCTTTTCTATCTAGTTTGACCCTGCTTGTACTTTTCTCGTAGATGTCTTTTAAAAGCTCTATTGTTTCATTTGGTACGTTGCAGTCTTCTAAGGCCTTCCATATGCTTTTATGAGAAATTGAATCGAACGCTTTAGCATAATCTATAAAGGCCAGGTAGAGTGGAGATTGTTGATCATCATATTTCTCAATAACTTGTTCAAGAGTATATATATGGTCAACTGTTGAGTAGCCTTTTCTGAAACCTGCTTGTTCAACTGGCTGGTAGTCTTCAGTAAAGGGTTTTAGGCGTTTTTCGATACATGACGCAAATAGTTTATATATATTTGGTTGGAGACTGATAGGGCGATAATTGCCAATGTCAGCAGGGTCTCCTTTTTTATATAAAAGTACGATATCAGACTGTGCCCACTCTTTTGGTATTTGTCTATGGTCCAGTATTTTGTTGAAGAGGTTAGTTATGTAAGTAAGTAGTACATATTTGGCTGATTTCAAGGCTTCATTTGGTATGCCGTCTGGTCCATTACTTTTATCTGTTTTAAGTTTTTCGATTCTTGAGAGTATTTCTCGTTCTGTAAATCTCTCTAATAATATAGAATCTTGATGTTCGATGGTGGGAGTAGAAGAGTCATGATTTGGTATATGTGGTTTTTGCGTATAGAGTGACCGGTAGAATTCTGTTGATATGTTTATTATTTCTGATCTTGAATAAGATTTGCTAGAGTTATTATTTAGACATGGTATCCAGTTCTTTGCTGTGTATACTTCTTTTAATCCCTTTTTCATGCTTCTTGCAGTATTTAAGTGCTTTTTTATTACCTTTAGTTTATGTTCTGTATATTCTTTTTTTATTTGTCTACCAACAGTTTTGTATAGCTTTCTTAATTCTTGTTTTTCTTCAATCGTAAGGGGTTTTTTATGTTGTAGTTCACTTTTTCTAAGCATCATGAATTTAGTGGAGTTTGAGATAGAGAATTTTTTCTTACTTTTTATGGTTTTTATAGAGTTAAGGCTTTTTATAATCATTGTTTTGAGTTTTGAATTGTAACATTCGATGTCATCTTCTTCGGAAATATTAGATTTATTTAAATTTTCTTTCAGAGTTTCTATATATTGAAGTTGGTTTTCTTGAGTGTCAATTTTTGATGTTATGTTGTTGAAGGTAGCTCTACTTTTTCTATTTTTTGTTAGATGTATAGTGCTTCTAATCAATCTATGATCAGTAGAGAAGGTGAACTGTTTAATAATATCTATATTTGAAAAATATTTTCTATTATCTGTTAAGATGTAATCTATTTGACTTTTATTCTTTTTTGGTGAGCACCAGGTCCACAAGTTGTTGATTTTCTTTTTAAATATACTGTTCATGATGGTAAGATTGTTTTCCAGAGCGAATTGAAGTAATCTTATACCTCGTTTGTCCCTTTTACCATAGCAGTATGGCCCGAGTATATGTTCTTCACTTGGGAGACGTTGACCAATACGCGCGTTAAAATCGCCCATGAGTATGAGGTTTTTACTATAGTGTTCTTTAACTTCTTGCAATTTATCGTAAAAACTTTCTATGTCGTAGTCACTAGCGTCGATAGTCGGTGCATATACCTGGACAATAGTGAGTGATATGTTGACGAATTTGAGGTTGAGTACGGAGATTCTTTCATTTACTCCAATAAAACTCTCTATGTTTTCTTTTAAGTTCTTTTTTATTAGAAAGCCAACTCCGTGCAGACCCTTGGTTTCTCCATAGTAACAGAGAATATGATCTTCTTGTTCTAATATGGCATAGCCTGTTCTCCTTACTTCCGAAAGACCAATAATATCGTACTTAATATTTGACAAACCTTCTTTTAATTCTAAAAGCCTTTCTGTTGATAGAAGCGATCTTGTATTTAGTGTACAAATATGGAGTGTCCGAATGGGAGGGTTTTGGTCTCTTGCCCCCACGGTGACCAACCGGCTTGGGGTGTAATTTATTCTTGTTTGTTTTGATTGGGTGTTTTTATTATTCATATTCCGGTTGTCGGGGGCATTTAGTTGTTTTTTGATATTTCTGATAAAGAAGATGATCTTTCACGTGCTATGTAGTTTAATATATTTGGTTTGATTACCTGTTTTGTACTTAGTGTTTTGTTTGTTCCTTCAATGTCTTTGTTAGTATTTGATTTCTTTTGTGTTGATGTATGCGGCGATTTGCTTAGTTCCCTCTTTCTCTTCTCGCGGTTATTTTCATTTATATTTTTTACTACTAATTTATCATATTTTATGAAAGCAATATTGCCCTTCTTTATTTCTTCATCTACTTTTGGCTGTAGTTTTCTACGTATTTCGACAATATCTTTGGGGTAATCCTCCTTGACGTAGATACCAGGGGGTAGTTTCTTTTTATTCTTCAAAATAAGATGTTTTTTCCATATAGTAGAGAGAGTGATGACTATTGGTTGGCTTGTAGATGGCTTAGATGTTTTTATACGGTAAATATTGGTTATTTCCTGGCTGTCTATATAAATACCAGTTTCTAGGATCAATTCTTTTATGTAGTCAACAAGTTCTGCTTCGCGTTTACCATTCTCCTCGGTGCCAAAAAAAATAAGATTGAACTTTCGCTTTTCTTTCTCCATGGAATTTAGTTTTTGTTCTAATTTGGTGATTTTTGTTTTCAAGTTTTTGTTTTCCTCCATAATTGGTGCAATCTTTTCTTCCAATGCATCCATGACAGTTTTAGTTACAGCTGCAGTTATAGTTAAAGTTTGGTGTTGTAGTTTTTCATCTAATTTTGATAATAGTAAATCCATGTTTATATTCATTTTAATATTATTGTGGAGAATTTTTAGCTTGCAATGGCAACACTTGTACCAACGATTGGTTATGGAATTGTTTGTGGCACGTTGACGTTTGACACTATGCCAAATGTTAAATGTCCAATGTCAATGTCACTGACTGTTCAATGTTTTAGGTTATACTGCCAAATAGTTTTCGTAAAAAATTTTTAACACTTTTGCAGATATTCACAGTGATTATTTTTGATTTCAGAGTTCTTGTACATTAGTGTTCACAAATTTGTCAGTTACTATCGGTAATAAAAGCACTACAATTTTTACCATTCTTGCCAGTAATAGTAATATACTGTTATCTCAACAACTCTTTAGTTTTGCAAATTTTTTCTAATTTATATTAGATTTACCTGAAATCAGATTTTTTTAGTTCTAAATTCCAGTATAATTAATATTTTTCCCAGAACGTTTAAAAAAATAAGCCCTTTAGATCTCACTACGCCAAAGATTTTAAGGGCATTTATTATATATCTATACCTCTATAGGCCGTATTCCGCAGGTGTACAGACGGACGCACCTTTTTTCAAATAATTACACATGTTAAAGTGCTTTACCGTTACTTTTATTTCATTTGCCAAATAGCATCGCTCCAATTAACTATAAAATAGTATTGCATTAAATAAATACCATGTTACGATTAAGGTTACTAAGAAAGAAAATCGATACTAATGGTCGAGTAAAGTCGAGTCGATAATATTATTTTTACGAGTCTAAGTTTCTGACGTTACCAATACTTTCAAAGAAACATAAAAATAGTAAATAATATTATATTTTGTACTAAATACCATTATTTAATAGCTTATAACGAATTTTTTTGCCAATCTAAGAATTCTTCCTTCACATTCAACATTCCAGATTTATAGATTGTTAAGAATCTATAAATGATCCAAAAAGCATTTCTAAGCTTTTAGTGACTTATTACATTGAAAAAGTAAAATTGCATTGAAAAGCAAAAGTTCTATTATTATCGTTAGTTAAATCCATTCTTGTTACTCAATCTTTAGTCAAACCTAAAATCCTTAATCCTGATGATACGTATTGTACTTTGTTTATATGTATGTATGTATGTATGTATGTATGTATGTATGTATGTATGTATGTATGTATGTATGTATGTATGTATGTATGTATGTATGTATGTATGTATGTATGTATGTATGTATGTATGTATGTATGTATGTATGTATGTATGTATGTATGTATGTATGTATGTATGTATGTATGTATGTATGTATGTATGTATGTATGTATGAATGTAATACACATAACTGCCTCGGTTTTCTAGCGGATATCATTTGCGGTCGCAAGCCTGGATTCAAGTCCCGGTTCGGGTCAAACATAGATATTGAATCTTTCTGTTTAGTAAGAGTCAGTAACAGTCCGGAGTTGGGAAGTTGGCGGTGTGTCACCCCCGTGGCTGGGAGAGCACGTAAAGCCACGGTCCTGCGCCTTAGCTTTTACTGGTCGTGAGGAGTATGAGACTGATAGAGTGATAAGAACAGTATGAGAGTGATAAGAACAAAGAGTGAACTTGTGTCTGCGCATACATTTGTGTACTATAATATCTCCTGCGCAGATGGATAGTCTCAATGAGAGCCGTAATCGGTCGGGTAAAATGTATGAAAAATACAATTTTGCACCTGGAAAAGCGGAATGGTTACATACAAAAGCGATATTTAACTATCCATCAGTCATTTAGTTTAATTAGCACAAAAAGTATCGTAACGATCGCATCCGGGAAGCGTGCGACCTTTAATTTTAGCAATCGTCATTTCAATTATTTGACCTATTTTGACCGACATCATAAAAAAAGGGTTTAATCATGAGTGCAAAAATATATGTTTATTTCTTTATCTTCATGGATAATACGTACAATATGTTGGGAAAGTGATCTAGATTATATAATACTAGTGAATTACCCTCGCTTTGCTCGGGTACGTTCGTACATACCCCCTTTAGGATAAAATTTTTACAAACTTTGATTGTCTAATCAAAAGCCTAAAAAGTTTGTGTTAAGCTTCTAGCTTTAAAAATGACGTAATTTCCATACAAACTTTCATCCCCTATTTCAACCCCTTACAGCCCTTTTTTGTCTTAAAAAATAGCCTTTGTCCTTTCTCAGGCTCTAGACTATATGTGTACCAAATTTCGTTTAAATCGGTTCTGTAGTTTTGGCGTAAAAGCGTGACAGACAGAGTTACTTTCGCATTCACAATATTAGTAAGAACTAGTGATTGACCCTTGCTCCGTTCGGATTCGTTCCTAGGTATGTTTTTATTGTTTGTTTGTATTTGGTATGTTCTACCGGTTAATATGGATTTCTCAGAAATGTGTTATTTTTCACTAGTTAAACGTTTTCGTTATATCCAAGTTCAGTGTATCCCAAACATTGTTTTGGCATGGCCCGGTAATTTTCACACCTTTCGGGACTCACTTAATATTTTAAAGCCAAGCTAAAACACATTTATTATTACTAAAAATGGGTCATTAATACACTACGATACGTTGATCGATAGTAGGTATTATTTCTTAAAACACGGCGGGAAAGTTGCGATCCGGTATTTTATTTTGATGGCCCGGTACCGGGTCGCGATCCGGCAAATGGGAAACACTGTCCAAGTTCATCGAAATCTGTACAGTGGTTTTGTTATGAGACGGTCACAGACAGATAGAAGAGACAAAATTCTGAGTACTATATGCATCTGTATAGATAATAATGACTGTTTGAATAAGATTTTCAGTTTATGATTTAAATTTAACATCATTAAAAAATTATTTGGACTTAAGGATAATATGTATAGCTCCTATCAAAGCAATTGATTAAAGTCAATACTATGTAAATTAAAATATCTTTTTGATATCTATTAATTATAAACTATAGTCATAATTGTAACGAGAGTAATCGTATGCACTAACAAGTCACTTCATAGTAAAAAACAAAGTCACTTCCCGCTGTCTGTCTCTCCCTATGTACCTATGCTTAGATCTTTAAAACTACGCGACGGATTTTGATGCGGTTTTTTTAATAGATAGAGTGATTCAAGAGGAAGTTTTATATGTATAATAACTAGCAGACTTCGTTCGCGCTAAAGCTAAGGAAAACTCCGAGCCAAGCAAGGGTGAGCCGCTAGTTCTTAATAAAACGCAAATATGAAAGATATTTTAAGCAAACTGCACAATAAACCTTTTTCATGTCAACGTGTAAGCATTTATAAGTCCCTTTTATGATATTTTCATAATTAACTATAGATTTGTATTTAGATAACCTTAAACATTCAACTAATCTGGAAAATAAGATCTTCAAGTGCAGAATCCTGTTTTTTTGATTAATTCGCCTCTCGGACCTAAAAAATGGTATCCTCTAACGTAATAACAGCTATCATTAATTTGAAGTAATATGTTTTCAATACCACACACATTATAAGGTGGTCGTCTGTTCGAATCCAGATTCCTTTATACGTTAATGATTGCTTGGAATGGATATGAAATTTTGTGTGGAAATTATTGTATTTTTTTGTTTTACTTTTGTTTTAGATTGAATTTGGATGTGGTTTTTATTTTTAACAATTTTTCTCATTAGTTACTTATTTGTTCAAACGAACAACAAAAAGTTTTTCATATCCAAAACTCAGGGCTTTTCTAGATAAAAGAGGAAGGAGGGGGAAGAAGGGAAGACGGAGGGAGGAGGGATGGGGAGTGGGGAGTGGGCCTCCCGGACTCTTTATTGCCGGACGAAACGCGACAGCATAGCTGCCACGTCGGTCTTCTGTGAGAGAGTGGTACCTACTATACTTCAACTTCAACTACAAAAAATTGCTCCTGTATCCAAATTTAAATTAAAACTTAAAACTCAATAATTACTTTTTTGTAATTTACTTCGATCATTAAAAAATAATAATCATAAAATAATATTAATGTAAGCTACAAAAAATTAAATTTAACTTCTGAAATCGGTCAATAAATTTCAAATGATCGAATAACAATTTCTTTTACATACATAAAGATACGCAAAACCAGCTGTGATAATTATATTTATTACCGTGAGAAAATCTAACATAAGGTTATTAGGCGATAAATCTAGTAATTAAGATCTAAACGCAGTACATGTACGTACGTCTGTACGTACATATTATAACATCCTCATTAAAATATAAATTATGAACTTGCCATTTAAATATTTTGTATGGAAATGTATAAGATAAAATATTCGAAATCGAAAATATTTTTATTATATATGTATTTGTTTATGTACTAGTGACTTAGCTTGGCTTTGTCTTTCGTTAACTATTATTATTGTTATCAATTATGATGTTACTTTTTTAAGTTTTGAACATGTATTACTTTCTTGGTTACAGTTCTTGAGGCATAAACTGTGATAGCTAAAAGCCAATAGCCGCGCTTCAAAAACCAGTTAAAACAGGTTTAAACCAATCTCGCAACGTTTATCCGTATCGTCGTGCCTATCCGTACACTGCACTCATACAAATGCAAAGCTGAGCTTATGCCTCAAGAACTGTACGCGAATATTCAACATTATAAACTATCTTTTTGGATTTTGTCGCGGATTTATTATGATTTTTGGTTCCCGACGTTTCTAATGCTTTACAGCAATCATGGTCACGGGAGAGACTAAGGTATTTCACGTATCATGGGTTTATATACTTGTTACAGACAGTGCCTACCCACAATATAAGCCAAACGTGTCATCAATATAACTAATAATAAAATATGGGGAAGCTCTAAATAGAATCTATAAATTATAGGTGATTTTGATTCAAATCAGATCAAGTTTTCGGAATAATTAATGTAATGGCTTATGAATAAGCTTAATGATAACATTAGCAGTCGCAAGTCGATTCGTATTTGTAATAAATTCTATTTAAATTTACATTTACAACATTGTATAACACCTGTCACTATTGTCTGCCAAAGAATTTACTTATAGTTTCAGACATTAGAATATATTTTTTATATTTTTAACGTTTTAGCGTGACAGAAGCCACGGGTTCCGATAGTTACAATAATTAAAATTTCTACCTCCTCCTTTTTTGAAGTCGGTTACAAAGTAGCCTAAGTTACGGGTTATAAAATTAGCTATCCGCTAGTGAAAGTTTCGTCAAAATCGGTCCAGCCGTTTCAGAGATTACAGATTCAGGAACAAACAGACAGACCGACAAAAATTTAAAAAAATGGTTTTTGTTTCTAGTATCGTATATACTACTTTCATATGCCTTTAGTGAAAAGCTGTCAATTTGAAATTCAAAACAGACACTATTGGAGTGGTTATTTATACGTATAGATGTAGGTATAGATTATTACATAAATTTAGATTTTAAGAATGATTTCAATATGAAGGCGCTTTGTTATAGAAATCCCAGCCGATTTTCAATAATCTTACAGATTTTGTTTTACTGTTCGGAAACGTATTTACGCATGCCAGCTGTGTACATACAGAGAGACTCACTAGATATAAAAGACAGTAATATGACACACAAAAGACCAATGGAACCTCCATAATCTTAAAAGGCCATTGCAGCCTCGCTTACACAACAACGACGGCTCAAAGGCTAGTCTGCGCCAACACACAATAACCAAAGGATTGCTCCCATCATCCCATGGGTCACTTTTGCCAGAGAAATACCAGAAGCAAGCCGTATGGTAATATTACCATGGGGTGAGACCCACCAAGGTGGACCACCTTACTGCGTTTCTTGGCTTCAGGCCCGGCTCAAACGTCTCAACAATGTAAGCCTAAGCGCAGAATCGGAGATGTCAGGGCCAATTTTTACCACATATTTTCAATTCCAAAGATGTAACAGTTTTTAATAATGTCTATTTATTATTAGTCTTATAATACTTTCTTACGTTTACGCGAATATTTGACATTATAAATGAAACTATCTTTTCGGATTATGTCGCGGATTTATTATGATTTTTGGTTCCCGACGTTTCGAATGCTTTACAGCAATCATGGTCACGGAAGAAACTAAGGTATTTGACGTCTCAGGGGGTCTGCTTACCTTTACAAAAATTTTCAAGATGGTGATGGTGATGGTGATGGTGGATTTTCAAAGTGCCTAATAAAATTATACATTTTAATACTAAACATTTAAAATTTTAAAATTATATTATAAATATGGCAATATTATTGACTTATTTTTAGCTACTATAATTATAACTATTACAATCTTTTTATAATATTTCTTTACAAAAAACATGTTTCTGTTTTCAAAACTAGAATTAATACGAAATACTAAATCGATTTTAAATTAATTTTATTCTCCGTACGGCTATCTGAGATCACATTAGCGCGAACGGCGCAATAAATCTATACGGCTGTTACGATCAGTCACATTGACAATGATCGTTTTAACTTATTAGACATTAGTTCGATTATAATTATATTAAGATTCGAGTGTTATAATATGCAGTTAAAGACGTTTAAACTCGTTAACTAACTAATCGATTTGGTAAAACTGGACGTATTTACTAGATGTGTTGTTCTCGTACAAACTCAATCTATAATATATAAAAATATCTAGTCACAGTGTTCGTGGTTGCACTCCTCCGAAATGGATTTACCGATTTTAATGATTTTTAGGGTTCCGTACTTCTAAAGAAAAAAAACGGAACCCATATAGGATCACTTTGTTGTCCATCTGTCTGTCTGTCAATACCCTTTATCTCAGGAATCTCGTGGAGTTATCCAGTTTAAGGAGATATCCAAGTTAAAGAAGCTTGAAGGGCTTAACGAAGCCCTTGAATCTGCGAAAATATCAAACTTATAAGTTAATGTAGAAAAAAGATGCGGTCTTGCAGTACCTATCAGTACATATATAAATAAAATTGAAGCGTCTGTTTTTAATTTAAAATTAACAGCTCTTGACTAAATACATATGAGATTTTATACGGTACATACTAATACTTAATATCAAAAATATTTTTTTTATTCTATTCAGTCTGTCTGTTTGTTCTGGCTGATCTCTGAAACGGCTGGACCAATTTTGACGGGACTTTCACTCGTAGATAGCTAATGTTATAAGGCGTAACTCAGCATGAGTTAATTTCATTAGATAGTTACAAAAACTGTTTTACTTACGCCCTTAAAATACAATTGAAGTGTCTGTTTTTAATTTCAAATTAACAGCTTTTCAGTACAACAGTAACATGTGAAGATATATACGGTACTAACATCAATTTTTTTTATTTTTATTCTTGTCTGACCGTCTGTTTGTTGCGGCTAATCTCTGAAACAGCTAGACCGATTGTAACAGGACTTTCAATCGCAGATAGCTAATGTTATAAAGAGTAACTTAGGCTACTTTTAGTTCATTAGAAAATTACAAATAACTTACTCGCAACAAAGCGGGCTGAGTTTACTAGATCCTTATAAAATCGGTCATAAATGATCTTATATCAGCAATGGCGAAAATGATGCTGTGTTGATCGCCGTGTAGGTGGCGGATGACACGCTTTATCCTAATCAATTTTATAGCCCCAACTTATCTCACTGCTGTGTCAATTGACATATAATTTAACGAATGAAAATTAACGAGTTAAGATTACGAAGACGTTTGAGATATTGGTGTGTTCTAATTCCAGTATATTTTCCATATGTTTAATGATACTATTACCTGCTGACAGATTTGTATGCTTTTGTGAATTATTCTCAATATGTTGGGATATTATAACACAGCGCCATCTAGTTCCGTGGTAAGCTACGAAGAAAGCTTGTGTTACGGATACCAGACAGTTTATAATAGAGACATATATAAGTTTAACAAGTCAAAGTAACAAGGTTAAGTACAGACTCTCGAGTTTAATAAATGAATGCCCCCAGCGGGACTCGAACCCGCGACCGCTGGCGCAAGAAAGTAGGGTCACTACAAACTGCGCCATACGTGTCGTCATTTTTGAATTACTATTTAGAAATATTAATCTTTGAATTAATATTTTAATTATAACTATTATAAGGGTAATATGGTAATAATTAAATAACTTTATCTTTACATGTAAGAAAATTGTTATCAAGTTAAATCTATAATATTCTTTGTAAAGACCTATTGAATGGAACTAAATACGAGAAAAACGAATCGACAGATTTTGATGAACCTTCGATAATCGATGGTAACCTTCACTTTGAAGTTTTACAAAACCAACGGCTTTCTCTGACGCAGGATTCGAACCAGATACCTTAAAGAACTTGTACCACTGGACCTACAAGAAAACCAATAAATTATATACTCAAGTTATTAATGGGTTAAGCGAATGAAACATTGAATGTAATAATACTATCGGTTGTTACAAATTCGCGTTGTAAAAGACAAATGTCTGACCAGTAATGTTTGAGCATATCACTTGAATAGTCGTTTTAGATATGACTAACTTTAAATATTTCTATTATAAAACGTAGGCGAGCAAAATGAAAGTATTGGACGTACTTGTAGATTCTATTGTTATAAATAAATAATTAAATCGAATCAATTTAAAGAGTTTTATTATTTCAAGACTTTCCTAGAAATATTAGTTTAATAACTTGTTGAAATATATTAGTTTCTGATCTAAAAAACTTAAACTAAATACTTTTCTAATTAACAATTCAAAATTATTTACATGTAATAAAAAAACAAGCTCAGTTTATTAGTTACCCTACTTGCTGCGGGAGTATATCGCGGGTTCGAGTCCCGCTGGGGGCACTCTTTTGTTGAGCAAGAATGTTTGTACTCCAGTCATGGGTGCTTATATTCATAATATGTATGTATTCAAACTTATATATGTAGTATATCAACTATCTGGTATGCGTAACACAAGCTTCTTTCGTAGCTTACGCAACATATTTATATTTTAGTTAAATACATATTTACATTATATTTAAGACATACATAGTAGGAAACGTACAAGCTAAATTGTTCCATCTGTTTAAAAATAAAAAAATAATACTGTCTTAGGTTTACGAGAATATTTGACATTATAAGTGAACCTTATATAAGGTACTTCGTTGCCATTTTAGATTTTTTGTAAATTGTGGGTAGGCACTGTCTGTAACAAGTATATAAACTGAGACGTCTAATACCTTAGTCTCTCCCGCGACCAAGTACGCTGTAAAGCATTCGAAACGTCGGGAACCAAAAATCAAAATAAATCTGCGACAAAATCCGAAAATATAGTTTCATTTATAATAAATAAATAAATATGTTGGGAAATTTTTTACAACAGCGCCATCTAGCTCCTTGGTAAGCTACGAGGCTTGTGTTACGGATACCAGATAGTTGATATACTACACAAATAAATTTTTAAATACATACATAATATAAAAAAAATGATAATATTTTAAATAAAAATAAATGAATTAATCCTACTGAACCCACGTCCCATTCACCTATTCTAACATATCCACTATCCCAACTACTAGACCGCAAGTACTAAACAATATCAATAACTTATTGCTGTATAGCGTAAGATTAATTGCCAATAGGGATCAAGTGCAAATAAACAAGAGAGCGACACGATGCACCGATGGGGTAATAATTTTAACATTTTGCTGTGACACCTACATACAGACCTGTGGGCTTATTCTAGACGTTATATATTTGATGAGATTTTATTTAAATTATTATAATTCATAATATTATGTCCTATTTATGATCTAATTTTGATTGTTAATTAGAAAAGTATTTAGTTTAAGTTTTTTAGATCAGAAAGTAATATATTTTATTTAAGTCATCAAACCCCTATAAGAAAGTCTTGATATTTGCAATATATATTTATACGATTTCTAATAATATGAATTTATGCAAGATTCATCAAGAAAATATTCATTATTAGAAAACTCTTTTTGATTTTCTTTTTGAAACTCTGAAGCGTGGTCCATAGCTGCTACATAAACAAAAAAAATAAGAAAATCGCTTGACAGAGAAAAAAAATATACTGATATGTTTCGACTTTATATGTAGATTTTGAAATGACATTTAGTTTAAAAAAGACTTTTTAGTCTTGCTCAGTTTGTTTCGCTACTTATCTTCCAAAGCATTAATTTATTGTGATTTGTGTGTATGTCCGTGTATGTCAAAGATCCTCGACTCATGCTTACTCAATCTAGACCATTAGTCAGAGCGGCTATCTACAAAGAGACGATTGGTAAAAATGTAGTTATTAAATTAATATTATCAACACTACTAGAAATAAGCAAGTATTTTAGTTTGATTTTCCTTTTTTAAAGCAATATCGACATGTTTTTTGCATTTAAATATCGTTTCTAGACAATAGTCATTTCTAATACTCGTTCATTGAATAGTGTATCAGATTCAGAGGTATAATAGAGCACCATAAGTTTTATGTAGAATCAATAGGATAACGAAATAATGGCAATTTTTCCCAATTAAAATTTTTAAATATGTATATATAAGACAAATATTTTAATAGTAGATATTCACTGAAAAAAACGAAGCCATATGAAAAAAGTAGTCTCGCAAATCCAAAATAGGGCCGCGAGCAGCGAACGTATCTTGAAGGATTAGCTTAGTCCCGCACACTAAATCAATGAGTCGATAAAAAGCTAAATGTTGTTCGATTGTGACTTCGCGCATATATTGTCACTGATAAATTAAACTGTAAGTTATGGTCTCGTAATGTTCTACTTACTTTGTATAGAATTTACTCTTGACCGACACATAAAAATGATGAATTCGAGCTAAAATTTTGTATAAAAATTGTGAATTCGAACTAAAATGGTCTAGGAGTTAGTATGTACAGAATGTGAGGTTCTGTTCATGGGTTTGATTCCCGGTCGTGTTTAAAACTGGGGTTTCTTATACGAATGGTCAGTAGCAGCCAAAAGTTGGGAAAAAACAAGTTTTGTGACAAGTTGGGAAGTCCACAATGTTTACAAATGTCAAAGAGCAGGTTAAGCTGTTACCTTATCTCGTACTGGTCAAGTATCCCACTGGAATACAATATATATAAAAAATATATAAAAAATATATAAAAAATAAATAAATTGCAATTGCTCATACGCTATGATAATATTGGTTGTAATATAACCAAAATCGGAGCATCATCATCAGCCCTTTTCTTGTAAAGTCCCACTGCTGGGCACGGGCCTCCCTTAGTACGAGGGATCAGGCCATAGTCCACCGCGCTGGCCTAGTGCGTGTTGGCGGACTTCACATGTCTTTCGAAAACTTGCTAGGTCTTCTCACATATGGAGGTTTCCTCACGATGTTTGTTTCTCCGTAAGACAAGTGGTAATCATGATATAAATGATTCGCACATGAAAATATCAGAAGTGCGAGACCCGGATTTGAACCCGCATCACTCGGTTATCAAAGCGAACGCATTACAGCTGGGCTACCACTGTCTCGTAGCATATTATTAATATATTTTTGGACTTCCGTAAGTAAACCACAAAAATGTTATCTATAATTTCGCCCATCTCTCCGCAAATCATACATTCCGATTTCTCGATCATGATCTTGTTATGCAAGTTGAAAGACCACTTAAAAAGTGTTAAATTCACTAATGAGTGTTTTCATTAAATATATTTAAAGCAGAAATTTCGTTCATTGAAAGGCAATAACGAATCAAACGAAGATATACCGCCACTTAAATTTTGAACATAAGGTAAAAAAATCGCAAACTTATATGGAATGTTGATTTGGATCGGTCGTAATTTCAATATTTCATGGTAAAATACTTTAAACGTATAAAAAAGTGCTTGAGATCATATCTTTTGTGATGCTATCTCGTGCGAAATACCGATTCGCTTTGGTCTTAGTGTTCTAAGACCTTATTCACACCTATAGGCTACTAGTTATAGCCGCGGTTTTTCTTGTGTAGACCGACACTCGCAAGTCAACTGATAGACATTTTTTATATTTATTCATAATTATTATTACGTTTATTTATATATACTAGCAAAGGCTCCTTTCTCTGGACGTAAATTAAAATAAATTCAACGGTTTTAATAATTTTGTAATAACATAAAAATAGCTTAAGTTTCTCCTTATAACATTCGCTATCTGCGAATGTAAGTCCTGTCAAAATCAGTTCAACCGTTTCAGAGATAAATAGGTGATCAAATCATTTATATAGTGTTTTATCTTCTACATATGTTTCGTAATGAAACATGAAATAAATGTAAAGAAATGTACATATTTACTAATATTATATAACTGATGTTAATTTGTCTATTTGTTCATTTAAAAAAAATAAGGAACACATATAATAATATGAATATACATAGGTAATCTATATTTAAGGGGTTGGGGGATGAAAGTTACAAGTTTTATAATTTTTTTGTTGTTTGTGTGCTAATACTAGCTTACATACAAAATTTCAGCTTTCTAGGACATTAGGAAATACCTTAAGAATTTTGATGATCATCAGTGAGTCAGTGACGAAATCAGCGTTTTTTAGATATAAATAAAATCTGAAGTATAAAAGCTAATGTAATTAAAACTTAATATGTTCAATAAGTCCGCTATTGACAATATATCCCGAAAATTTTGTTGATCTAGCATAATCCAAACCCAAGTTATGAGGGTTCAAAAAAACGACGAAGCGCTTCGAGAAAAGGTAGGTAGTGCCCGTGCGCTTCGCTTGGCTCGTCTTGGCGGGGGCACTACCGTGCCCCCAGATAAAAAAAATCTATATAAAATTCATTATTTTCGTCTCGATGCTTTAATTTTGCTCCAACCGATAACAGAACTCGCACTACCAATTACATTTTTAAAGAAAAACATCATTCCGTATGAGAGAATCCTAAATAAAGCCAAATAAACCGGTAGCTGTCCATTTTGTACCACTCAAGTGAATTAATTCGAGATATCCACCTGTTTAATGCATGTTACTTTTGGGTTATAACATTTTCTTGGATTTTTGTCCGAAGCTTAAATAATTACGAAAGCTCAACTGTTTAATTGTCGTTTAAGAAAACTATAAAATATACGACTCTGACTAACAGTTTTGCGCTTAAGTTACATCAGGACTAAACACTGCATCATTCAAAGTGGGACTGTGTTAAAAAAGTTCAGTTAAGCTTTGTATTTATTTTGTTCGAATAAAAATAATAACCTTAATTAAATAAGTTTTAAACGTTAAACAATACCAATAATTTTTAATTAATTTTTTTTTTTAATATAATTCGGTATCTTTTCTCTCTTTCTAATTTTTCAACTTATGTATGACTTTAAGGATAGGTCTCGCTGAAATCTCGCGAACCAAAATTTAATAAGCATATATGAAAAACATTTGCAGAAATCTAAGAAAGTATTTAGGTATATAATATACGATGCGCTTATTCGTTAATTACTTACAAACATTCATCATCATCAGCCCTTTTTAACGTCCCATTGCTGGGCACGGGCCTCCCTCAGTACGAGGGGCCTGAGTCCACCGCGCTGGCCTAGTGCGTGTTGGCGGATTTCACATGTCTTTCGAAAACTTGCTAGGTTTTCTCAGACATGCAGGTTTCCTCACGATGTTTTCCTTCACCGTAAGACAAGTTGTAATCATGATAGAAATGATTCACACATGAAAATGACAGAGGTTCGAGACTAGGTTCAAACCCGCATCACTCGGTTATCCAAGCGAACGCGTTACCGCTGGGCTACCACTGTCTAAAACCTAGTAACGTACATTAGGAGTAGGTAAATTCTATAAACATTTATTACTTCACGCGAAATCAAGACTAACCCTTTTCCACAAAAAAAAATCAGTGACCATAAGCTTCAAAACACACAAGTGTATAAGAAAGGACAGATATGTTGACTGCCCTCATCATCCGGTCCCTATTTTACTTCATCTTTACTAATATTATAAAGCTAAAGAGTTTGTTTGGTTGAACGCGCTAATCTCAGAAACTATTGGTCCAAATTGAAAAAATCTTTTTGTGTTGCATAGTTCGTTTATCGAGGAAGGTTATAGGCTATATTACATAACGCTACGACTAATAGGAGCGGAGCATCAATGAAAAATGTTGCATAAACGGGAAGGGCGGGCTTAGGTCTGCGAGGTACCGTATCACGCGACTCAGAAAGAATTTGATTTCCGGTCTTTAGAACACGTGCGAAGCCGCGGGAAATCTTATATAAAAGCTTACATAAGAGCTTCCCTGATACAATAGCAAAAAGCTATCAAAGCGAAATGACACAAAACTTTAACTAACGTTAGCTTTTATAAAACTTTCAAATTATATTAATTTTAACTAATTTTAATGATATTTATGCAAAGCAATGACCTTTACCGAGAATGATTTAAAGGGAGAACACACGATGCATTGTGCCGCCTACAGTAGCTGCCCACGACCGCTATATCGGCCCGCCCGGTTGACCAGCGTCAGTGTGGAGAGAGCTTTTCTTTAACCAACTTTAAATAACGAGGCCAATTTGGAAGTATACTAATAGTTTTGATTTTATAAATCCTTTTCCTTAAAACTTATCATACTTACATATATGACAAACATTTGGATTCAATATTAAATACCTACAGTCTATAGTCCCATTTTTGGAATAAACTATAAATTTTGTATATTACATACAATGAGAATCCCATAATAATTTAATATACCCATAATCAAAATTATTTTTTGCATGCTTTATGGTCATTAACAAGAAAACTTAATTGAAGATAAGTTTTTTTTCAATTGAGCTTTTACAAGAGTATGATGACCTCAGGGAGTAACAGATGCTATAATTGCTAACAAAGTTACTCAAAACAATCACTAGAATTATGGCGTACCTGTTTAGTGTACGAGTGTGCGGTCGGCCAAGAAAGTGGTGTACCACCCTTAGGTTGAATGCCGTTTGCAGATTCATAGGTGATAAAGATTAGTTTCGCTTGCAGATCGATCTGACAACTTCTATTGCCGTCCTTATCTGATTATTGACAATGATTATTACGATACTCTGTCTAATTTAGGATGATAATTTTTATGGATAAAAGACCTTTATAAAATTACCGAAAAAAGTGCCGCGAATGTTTTTAATTATATAGAAAATTACTTTCCTTACTAGAAATGCCCCTTTTTTTATAATTAAATTAAAATAACAACGATATCTTTCTTAATCTTTATGTAAATACCTTTAAAATGATATAATTATAACACTTACGTGTACGGTGTAAGTATAAAAATTAAAAGGAAAAATTAATTTAAATAAAATGAAAAACTTAAATGCGTGATTAAATTTGTAATTTGATATTTTTGAATAATGTCACTTTTATATTTAATATACCTACAATTTCTGTAAATTTGTAATTCCAATATGCGTTCAATAAAACAGTTTATTTCAGGATAAGTTTTTATTATATTGTCAAAAAGAAAAGCTAAAAATAGATTTATCCTTTTATTAAATTTCCACAACCACTGTTAAAATACTTAATATAAAAAACATAAAAGTCATATGGTAACAAAAAAAAAATTGAAAAAATTTAAAAATTAGAAACGGGTGTAACCGCCGTTGGCCTCTATAACCTCTAAAAGACGAGACCTCATTGAACCAACAAGCCGTGAGCAAATATCGGTTCCCCGCATTTCCTCCCAAATAGAATCACAGTGACTAATAATATCTTGTTTGGATCTTTCATTTTGATGCGACCATCGTTGCACCATAAGGCCCCAAAGATTTTCTATCGGGTTGAGGTCCGGTGATGGTGAGGGCCACGGAATTACCCTTACGTCAGTGTTTGAACGAAACCAGGCTCTCACGATCCTCGCATTATGAATTGAACAATTATCTTGAACAAAATCAAATTGTGACACTTTGTTCTCCGGGTAAACATTACGGACTGTCGGTAGCATTGTATTCTGAAGCACGTCGATATAATTTACAGCCGTCGCTCGAGGAGATAGAGAGCACAATTCTCCTACACCATCAGCGCTCATCCAGCCCCAAATATTTACGGAAATTCGACCTGATTCTCTATTTGGGATTACATGATCATCTCTATTCCGTGTTGAATTATATCGCCAAAGGTGTAGACGTCCATGCTGACTGGACTTAAACGTTTTTTCATCACAAAACACTGTATGAGACCAATCAAAATCTAAGTGCTCTCTGGCGAAGTTCAGTCGAGCAAGTCTGTGAGCATCCGTCAAATACATTTTCTTAGCGTAATGCCTGTGGTGCAACCCCATGTAATGTAGATGATTCCTTATTGTTTTGGCACTCGCATCGAACATCTCCGCAAAATATTTTGTCGGCTTAAAACCATTGATTTCATATTCCCGTCTCATGAATTCTCTATCATTATTGGAGAGTGCAGGCCGGCGACCACTTCTTCTGCGATCCAACAAACTTCCCTCCTCTCCTTCACGACGAATCCAAAACCGGACACAACGTCTCGATATATTCAATTTCCGCGATATCGCACTGATACTGCACCCCTCTTTAAATTGGGCAATTATTTGTGCCCTTTCGGCAATGGTCAAGTTGGCAGGCATTGCAGATGATATTTTTATGCAGTTGAGTGAAAAATAACACGGAAATTATATCGATTTTAGAGGAAAATAATAAGAGAAATTACTTAAATATATTTGACAAAATGTCAATCGTTAGGTTTCTTTATCAAATGGAATTTGGTTGTCTATTTAAATAGTTTTTATTACTTTTGTTTGGAAACATTTAAAATTAATGTCCTTTTTTATTTAATTTATAATTATTTGTATAAAGTTTAAAATGTCATGTATAATAATGACGTATGCATACTTATCAATTAGGTTTACGTCATTTTTATGTCTCTTTCAGTAATATCTTTTAATAACGAACCTTGTTGTAATTTTCGATGACAAGGAAAATAAATCAAAACTGGTACACCACTTTCTTGGCCGACCGTACATGCAGAAACAAGTGCACTATTCCTACTCCACAGGAGTATGAGAGTGACAGAAATAGATAAGAGAGATAGAGTAACAGATCAGACACGGGACCGACGACTTAACAGGCTCTCTTTACAGGCAGTCACTGGATTTAGATTTAAGCAGAACCCGAAACGGGACTCAAAATAAGGACTTCTGGATCTATATCTGACAGTGAATCCGTACAGAATACATGCATGTGAGAGAATAATAGTTAACTAATATTAAAAATACCAATCCATTTCCATACAAACATACCTCGCGACTTCGACGCAAAATAAGTAAAAGTCCTCATAACAAATAACATTATCCATTCAACCTTACAATAAGGAGCATTCTAAATAATAATAATTGAACCAATCGCCCAACATATCGTCCAACATATCGCTAGACTGATTAATACGCGACTTCAGAAGCCATTGTTGGAAAGCTAAGTTTGACTTAAACTTTGTAATTATTGATGGCTGCGTGGGTTTTGTATCGGCTATTTATTTATTAGATCTGCTTCAGTTCTTGGTATTTGTGCTTTTGTGAGAGCTTTTATTAAGATGGTATGAAAGAAAACTTTTATTGAGGTGATATGATTCCTGATTGTATTGACTGTTAAAATTATAAGTTACTAGCGACTTCCCCTCGCTTGGCTCGGGTTCGTCCCTGGGTAGTAGTAGTATTTTCATACAAACTTGTAAGCCCTTAGACCTCCTTAATCTGACCCTGTCGTAAAATCTGTTCTTAGTGGTCGTCTACTATTTATAAACTACCTCCCTGCCAAATTTCATATTTATACGTCCAGCGGTTTCAATTACTTATACTCAATTAATGAAATTACTCCAGCTTTAATATACTCCTGAACCGCGCGGCTACCTATTTCATATATTATGTGCGGCGTGCACTCCTCCTCCCCTCCTGTAATTGTAATTTTAGTAGTATCCTTTTTTTTTCTTGCAATTAAAATAGCCTATATTAATCAGTGATAATGTAGCATTCAAATGGTGAGAATTTTGAGTCAATTCGTTACAAACATACTCACATACAAACCTTTCCTCTTTATAATATTAGTATAGACTAGCTCAATTTGTACAGGGAACTCTAATTTTTTTTCTGAAATAAAAATAACTTAAGTTACTCCTTAAAATATCAGGTATTGGTCAGTGAAGCTCCCATGAGTCCCAAAAAGCAGTCTAGTTGTTTCGTAAATTAGCCAGTACAAATAGATAGATAAACATTTATAAAAAATGACTTTCTTTATCGTTTATAATTTTTTATGCAATTAAAAAAAGCTGTTACTTTAACAGTACAAAAAAACATTTCTTTTTTTTATTTATATGGATTTCATTCTGTTTAAAGTAAATTACTAAGTAAAAAATATTTTTATTACGTATTATTGATTATATCGTTGAACAAATTACATTTAATGAATGATATGATATTTCTATCATCGAATTGGCCCGATTATTCTATCATGCAGGGCTACAAATAATTAGTAAGTACTAGCGACTCGCCCTCGCTTCCTCTTTGTCCCTAGATATAACGCGAGCGAAGCCGCGGGTTCAGCTAGTGTATTATTTATATAAACCTTTCTTTTGAATCACTCTATCTATCAAAAAAAAGGAATCAAAATCCGTTGTATAGTTTTAAAGATCTTTAAGACAGACAGACAGCGGGAAGCGACTTTGTTTTATACTATATGTAATGATGAATAAATGTACAGGCGATATTAGAAATTGCGATTCTAGACGCTAACATTTAAAGTTTTTACTGATTTCGTTTGAATGAAGTTGATTTCTAACATATCCTTATTAAGTGTGAAACGAACTAAACTTAGTTGAATCTCCACAAAGGGATGGAAAAAATGATTAATTTCTAAATCCTAATCAAAATGAACTAAAAGGCAAGCAGTAAGTCAGATCCTACATCAATTAGTCACAGCGTTTTGTAACAAAAAATAATGTTACATAACAAATAGGAAGTCCATAGCGAGATAAATCTCCATGGAAACGGGTATAATTTAATCGAAAACCTCTCGATTTTGTACCCATAAATAACAGATTTTAAACATTTTAAAAGATAAAAAACAAAACTTTTAATATGCCGTATCGAATATAAATCACCTTAACTGGCACATTCGTCTTAGGTGGCATACTATTTATTTTAAACACAACCAAAAATGATTTCTATTACTTTACATTAAGAAACACATTCCAATACTTTATTTCTTCTGGATATTCAACAAAATGGGCATTGTAAATTAATGTTTATGAACTAACTCATAAAGTTTAAATTTAATTAGCATTTTATGTTACTTTCTCATATAAATCAATCTAATTTTTCGATAGCCGACTATTGATACAGATAGGTGTCGTGCGCGTCACACCGGGGTTTTGTATTAGTGTTTTTTGGTACTAAAGTATTTCTTAGAAGATTTTTTTGAACATATGTTGTGTTTGAGAAATCGCATATCTACTTATTTCTTTTTAAATTGATTACGTTTGGCGGTCCCCTTATAGTGACAGCTACGGAACTAACCTCGTCCACACGGAAAATGTATTTCCAGTTTCTTAGCTGCAAGTTAAGCGACCTGGTTATAACCATTTTAGGCCAAAACAAATTACAAAAAGAGCATATTTTCAAAAAAAATAGTTTTATTTCAAAAATTAAGCAGAAGGTACGGTAAGTTCAAGAAATTATTAAATAACTAATAGTTACCCCTTTAGGATTAAATTTTAGAAACTTTGAATGTCTTATTCAAAAGTAAAAAAATATTTTCAAACTTATAGCTTTAAAAATGACGAAATTTCCATACAAACTTTCATCTATAGACTATCTGTGTGCCAAATTTCATTTAAATTGGTTCAGTAGTTTTGATGTGAAAGCGCGACAGACAGACAAACAGAGTTACTTTCGTATTTACATTATAATATTAGTAAGGATTACGCTGAAAGAAAACCGCGTCGTCAAGAAATATACTGTCTGAGAGAATCTAGCGAATTTTCGAGAAACCTAACATTTTGATTTATATATTAATAAAATATATTAAGAATTACACAAATTCTACAGGACATTAGCGAAGTAATCCGTCCTCAACTGGCACACTTTGTATTCATCAAGAATTAAATTGAACTTCTTTTCCAATTTGAATTGAATTGAAACCAAATGTCAAACACAATAAAAATATGTGTATCTTCTATTAAACAGACTTTCAAGCATTTTCTCATTTTTATTCTTTATACATAGTATTTATTCCTTCTGAGATTTCGTGATTAATTTATTAGTAAGTGAAATACCCAAATATTTAATACATAATAGGTAAGTCTTCATAATGTAATACACCATTTATTGGTATTCGCAGTACTGATTCAAAATACATTTAATTTAGTGTAAAAACTTTTTAAATAATTAGATGACGATGATAAACAGATTATGAAAATATTATGGCGTGTTTTTTTTTCATATTTTCCAACGTTTCAAATGCTTTACAGCAAACTTAGTCACCGGATAAACTAAGGTTTTATATTTAGGTATTTACTCACAATAATAATTATACCATAATTCGGAAGTAAAAGACAAATGGTTGTAAAGTATCTTACAATTTTTTTATAGTTCGTTTCAACGTGTAGTACTTAATACTTATGGCGTTATGTTGGCTCCCCTGCCCGTCAGTCATTGTAAAAGTTGTTTCCAAATGAGTGAAATTCCCGTAAACATTAAAAAAACGATTTTTTTTTTAATATATAATGAACATCTAACTAAAAGACATACTTAAAAATTTACCCTTACTTTGAGGTAGGTTATTATAGAGTAATGTTTCATATTGGAAAACATCGCTGCCAACATAACGGTATAATTTTATATTATTTGTTGAAACAAACTATAATTTTAATTTTAAAACTTTAAAGCATTTGAATCATTAGGAAGAAATATAAAAAATGAAAAAGTGAGCCAAATTCCTAAAAGATTCCTTGGGTTACTTAAAAATGCCAAATATTCGTTCGAAAATTTAAGAAAGTTATTTAAATAGTAAAATTCGATTTTAGAAAAAAAATATTAATTATAAGCTACTAAAGCAAAAAAGAAAGGTTGACAAACAGATAGAGATTTTTTTTTCATAAAAGTATCCTATATTTTTTTATATATTTTTATCGATAATAATTACTATGTTACTCAACAAGAATTATCAAAACATATTTACCGTACAGATTGCACTCAAATAAAATTTTGTTCTATGTACCTATATTACGATTACTAATTGTATTATTTTAAAACTTTAAAATATACAAAAAAGCCGGAAGCCCACATTACAACGAGAAACAAACTCAAACAAACACTATGAGTAATAAAATTTATTTAAGGGACATCGACTCGAGCATCCTTATTACCGTCCCGATGGCGTGTTGATTATTAATTAAAAATAATTATGATTACGACCATATTCAATGACTCTGGTGTTACATCTATTAACACTATAGGCATGTGACTGACTTTTATCGATAACTAACAACATACGTTCGTATATAGTACATATACTAGCATTGGTCTACAGCTATGCCTATGCTGGAAAATTATGTTTTTCATATAAAATTAGCTGTTTCTATCGACTCTCCAATTTGAATTGGTCTCCTAAGTCCTAAGGACTGAGCCATCACTGCTTCACTTGATAGTTTTAATAATTAAGCTGTCACTAACTCATGCATATTACATTAGTAGTATTAGAAAAATAGAGTAAAAATACTACGTAGGTACGTATTCATGGTATTCACGTAATATGCAAATAAAATATCAGAAATATTTAAGTTTTGAAAGTTGCGATTGTTCAGTCAAAACTAAGCTCTCATCTATATTAATATTATAGAGCTGAACATTTTGTTTGTTTGTGTCTTTGTTTGTTTGATTGTTTGTTTGTTTGATTGGTTAGTTTAACACGTTCAATATATCTAGTAAATAACATCTACCAATATAAAATATCGACAAATCCCACAGTCACAGCACATCACTGCCCTCAGTTCTAATTAAGGCATCGACCGTGCACCGAACGATGTTTTTAATCAAGCGCGTAGCCGCGTTGCGCACGCGCATCTAAATGAATGGCCTATTTTTATCAAATTTCTACTAATCCCATGACATATGCTAAGGCCATAAAATCTCCTTTCATCCAAGTTTTATATATTCGTTTGATATTACCTTTATTACTTTGTGTAAAATTAAATAGATATTTTTAATCTATGTACAAGTATTTATAAGTGACGTTTTTGTAGAGTTTTTTTTAAGTTTTTTCATCGCTTTTGACATCCCACTGCTGGGCAAAGGCCTTCTGGTAGCGCGGATTTGTCATATTCATTTACAGGTTTTCTAACGACATGTTTTTGTATTTTTAATGTACCAGTTGATAATTTATAATCATGTTAATAATAAAAATAGCACATGTGAGTTACGCACTTGTAAGATTCAGGGATTAAACGTGTTTAACTTTTTTTTTAAAGCGAGTGTCCTTCCAATACGATATTAAATCTTCTATCAGTAATATGTTATTTGATACTCGTGTCTGAAGGTATCAAAATGTATCAAAATTTACATTTTTGTATGCCTGTCTGTTTATTCTTGCTGATCTCTCTCTGAAAAGGCTGGGGCATTTTTGGTGAGGCTTTAAGTGGCAGATAGTTGATGTTTTAAGGAGTTACTTAGGTTATTTTTAATTTAAAATATAATAAGCATGTCTCAAAAAAATTAAAACCCAAGCAAAGCAAGAGTAAGTCGCTAATATCTATAACAATAATTCTCGCAAAAGGAAAATTTAATGCCAAGCGTGAAATATATATTTTACTTGAATAAAACTTAAAATAAGTAATAAATAGTTGCCGTATAATAATTTCAAACGAATAATAATTTCGAAACTGAAAATTATTTTGTACATAAAAAATTATTAGTTTTTCGACAACCAAAATACGATGAGTCGGTTGCCTCAAAAGGACATTTACACGTTTTATAACTGAAATGAATGCTTATAAAATAAATTTAACCTTCGAAAATGATGTTTTTTATCTATATTTATCGGTTTTTTCTTGTAAGTGATTGTTTTGTATTGATATATTTTATTGTTATTAGCCAAGTAACTTAAGATCGGGGTAGCGTTGTCTTAGAGGGGATATGCCTTTGAAAAAAATTCGCAAATTACTGATAAAGTCGGTATAATGTTTACATTTTTGTTGCTTAATGGTTAATAGTAGATGAGCATTTTCTATGGAAACAGGTTCGACTCCCGCTAAACAAAAAAAAATGTATCAGCCATTTCCCTCAATAGATGTCTAAGTGTAGGTAAACCTTTTTTTTGTGTATTTCACATATTAATACATAGTCATTACAATGTTCATTTTTTTCGAATTATAGTGCTAGATGTAGAAGACTTGTAGAAGACTTAGCTTCTAATGCAACTTTAAAGGGCACGTCCATACAACTCTTTTAGTATAGAATATCGACGACATCGTATCGTTATATTTATCGTTATCGTTATTATCGGTCGTTATATCAGAATTAACAACGGAAAGAACAGAAATATAAACATTAATCGTGTTTACAGCGTTACTTGAGTGTAAATTAGAGTTTACGTTAATATTCTTGATGTAGTAAAGGTAAATTAGGATTCAAATTGCTTTATTGAGAACTGCTTTTCATATACTGTCTTTATTCCTTCGCTTTGTCAGAAATGTATTACGTTGCTGTTAAACCTTGAATTACGGCTAATTTTGAGATTGCTGGTAAAAATAAAATAAATTGTTGACAAATTAAGTATTTTTTAACCGACTTCAAAAAAAGAAGGAGGTTATATGTTCGAATATATTATTGTGTAAAATAGTCTTTGTTTTCATTTTGGTGGTATATAATTTGTTTTTTTAACACTATTTTAAAATATAAGTACCTGTATTATTCTAGGAGCTGGTTTTTATCTTCACTTCTATCAGACATTAATTATTAATTTTCGAAAAAAATCGTAAAATCTAAAAACTAATTTTTTAAAAAATAAATAAATAAATAATAAAATAAATATGTTGGGACATTTACACACAGCACTATCTAGTTAGGATACTAGATGGTTGATATACTACACTTATATAAGTTTAAATACATACATATTATAAATATAAACACCCATGACTGGAGTACAAACATTCGTGCTCAACAAATGTATGCCCCCAGCGGGACTCGAACCCGCGACCGCTGGCGCAGCAAGTAGGGTCACTACAAACTGCGCCACGCGTGTCGTCAAAAAGCTTTTAACTTTCGCAAAATTATGAAATTAGAAGCTTGTACGAGAAAAAGTAGTTTATTGTAGTTTAATAATCTAATTTAGAATTCCATGAAAGTTTAGAACAAGTCGTGATCGGACAAGCGCTTGGCTTTTTATCTTATTCAAATCTAATTATACATACTTAAATAGACTTTTACATGCGCTTTTAACATTTACAAAATTTAAATTTAATAACACTTTTTTATATACACGAATATTTGACTATTAATAGAATTATATTTCCAGATTTTTTGTATGAAATCCGTAAAAATAATCGACGGCGGTATATTTTTTACGGGCTACTATTCCGTAAAAATTATACCGCCGTCGATTAGTTTCCATGAAACAACTGACAAACGAACATACATAAGTATAGACTGAAGCAAAGTAGGGACGTTTTACTAGTTAATGTAAATCTGAATCGATTAAATTTAAATCGCAATTAAATAATTTGATAAGGGGTTGATATTTCATTTTAAGACCTGTCAACAGTCTAACAGTTTATAGCTCATAAAGTGAATTCCAATGAAATATAGTTTTTATTTACGACTAGGCTTTAGTCGTGACTTCTAGTAAACAATTTTTTATTTAACTAGCAACTGACCCACACTCCGCTCGAGTTTTTCACAATATTTTAACCGTTAGTATATATTTCTCAGAAATGAAATATTTTCTCACAGTAAAGAATTTTTTTTCCATATTTTGACCCGAATAACTTACGAAATATATCTTACGAAATTTCATCGAAATCTGTTCATTGGTTTTCAAGTGATAAGGTCACAGACAGACAGAAAAATAAGTTTAAAACTATAGATTCTTCATTATAATAATATAGACTATTTTATGTATAGATTCGCCTAATGTTTAAGTTTAAATAAGCATCATTTTTATCATTTAAATTTGATTAAGATAAAGAGTATTTTGTTATAGCATCAATACCGAGTGTAACAATCAAATGAATCAGTATGGGGAAGTCTGAAAGTATAATACATACGAAAATCTGTTCTTAGGTACCATTATCAATTTTAGTAACAAGAAAAACTGCATTCATAAATTTAGAAAAAACAAATCAGCTTGGAAATCGAACCATATAAATGAGTTACACCCTGTATATTCTTTTTTTGGGAGTTCATATTCGAGTATATACCATATAGCTATATGCTGACTCCCCATCAGTAATATCAATGAAAGTTAACTTTATAAGATTAATAGAACAATCATTCAATTATTATTTCGTTTATGGCGTTAAACTCTATTATTAATTAATAAGCTGTTTTCAAAAAATTCACAAACAGTAATCGAACCTGCACCTAGAATAATAGCAAGTGACACTCCATATTTCTGATATTTCCAAGAAAAATTATATACAGCTTTGTTTTTAAGATATTGCAAGACATAAATCGACTATCTTAATTTAGGCACCCACAATATTTGCATCGCTTAGATCGGTCCGTATCGGAACAAAAAGCGCCATTAAGGGGAGTAGATTTATGTATGGAAGGGTGGCGTTGTACTGCATTACGAGTTTTGTTAATTTTACTTAATAACTATTGCTTGTTTTTACTTAGACATATAAAATAATATTTTAAAACATTATTTTATTAAACTAGCCCCTTACCCTCACTTCCCTTGGATTCATCCTCATTTATTCCCCATATTTTTTTTTATGAATTATAATAATATATAAAAAATACGTTCAACCACTTCATCAAGTATAAGTACGTACAAGAAGTTCAAAGAGAAACAAACAAACACACTTACATACAAATTTTCACATTTATAGTAGTAGTATGATATATTTAGAACCTTCTTGTAATATTATCTCAAATTGTATATAAGAAATATCTTAAAAGAAGGGAACCTACGATTTTTTGTCTGCAAATTCATGAATTAATTACTAAATATAATCACGTCAATTTGAAAGGTTTTAAACAACAAATAGGCATATTCTTTCACTTATACTCGTATATATGAGCACATATATATTAATTATTGTATATTATGTATTTAATATTTTTTTTATAAGTTCTCAAATATTTTTAGAAAATACTTACTCATACTAAGTAAATTATTACATGACATAAACTTCTATACCATTCTACAATAAAACACAACATATTTCACATTTAAAGTCGGTTAATCGGCATTAATCGTTCGCGATATACGTACCAAAACATCTCACGACCTAATGCACAATTATTAATAGATTTGACCCCTAGCTTCAATTAGAGTTATAAAGCGTGACACACAGATATCGTGTTAGCTGTAAAGTCAAATTTAGTGCTAGATAGGGTACAAATAATTACAAAAGGAATTTCATTTCGATTAGAAACAATGGGTTTTTGGCATGGTCCTGGACCATTGAGGATAAATTGCTTTATGTTACGTTATGGTGTTTGGAAGCTGTGTGGTGATCTCTTCGAATTGAGAGTGGGAGGTTTTCAAATAAGATAGCAACTGTCTGAACTCAGATGTCTAATATATTGCTAGAGATAGCATCTATATATGCTTTTAAAGCTAAGGCCTTTTGGAATAGGTATACATAATTAAAATAAAAGTCGTGAAACTGTCAAATTGTCGATTAATTTTAAATTAAATTTTAACGTTATTAATTATTATTATTCAACTTTTAGATAGAGATACATGTTTTTTATCAAATCTTTATGTAATAATCGTTTAAATAGATACAACACATACATTTTGACTCAATTTTATCAATGACTAGTCTTTTCCGCGGCTCCGCTCGCGATCTAAAGGCTGATAATCAAAAGAAATATTTTTCTCCCGTTTTTTCAACATTTTTGTCGCAGTGTGATCTAATATAGTTTGTCACCTGCGTTACAAACAAACAAATAAAATCTTCACCTTTATAATATTAGTATAGATATTACACATGTGCTTAAACTCTCATATCTCCTCTCAACATCAAATCAGTCAAAAACCAATAAACTTCAAACAGGAATTAAACCTACGATCTTCAACATAGAAATAGACATAAAAATCCTCAATACATTTTATACGTAAAGTACAGTCAACCCCAAGTCACAAGAAACTTCGATAATTCTACAATAAACAATATTGTCACTAAAACAGCCCCCGACTTTAGAAAGGGTTTGATATTTATCGCGGTGTTTATTACTTGAATTATACCCCTAATGACTTCCCAAAGCTTCCAGTCGGGGTAGAAAATCCTATTGGCTATTAACAGTCAAGAGATGGTAAAATATAGTCGTACAAACTTTGTTCCAGCCACCTTATGTTAATACAAGCTTTGGTATACAGATACAACCTTCTTTGCATCTTAGTTTGAGTTTTATAAATTTTTATATAAAATTTTCGATTGGCTAGTGATTGGAGATTCTAGGTTTGAGGCCCGGGATAGTAAGTATAGTTTAGTTTTTTTCTTTAAAAAATATTTAGAAGCAGCGTAGAGTTGAAAGGGTAGGTACGATTCTGAACCTTAGCAAGTAAAGACATCGGGTCCTACGACAGATCGTTAACTGATAATTTAAATCTAAAAATATTTATAACGTCGTAAGTCATCGACAACTTCCTAACCTTCTTGACAGAAATACTCAATAACTAAACTTTGCCCAACCCGGGAATCGAAACCAGGTCTGTGACCATGCATGCTGGCTATTAGAACACCAAGACAGTTGGACGATAGTATACTGTATACAGCTACAGTAAAACATATAAAACAGGTGGAATCACGTGCAAAGGTTAGTATTATATTATAAAGTCTATTGGAAAGCTTAAACATAAAAAGTCCTCTTAGAAATCAAACCAATTGCTTTTTAGGTGAGTTCATTATTTATTATAAAATAATATAATATCAACATTCTTCTAAGAACCCTCTCATACTCTAGACATCAGCTACTATTTAATGACTATTAGTGAACTAATCGTAACTCGATCAACTTGATTAACATTCTAAGCTTAAAGTATTTAATCTAGATTTCAATATCTAAATATTTTGAATTCCAAATTCATTTCGTTATTTTCTATACATATGTAATATGTATATCATAAAACGTAACAACTTTTATAATCTTTAGATTATGAAGCATTTACTGTGTTTTATGTAGAATGACAAATTTTAAATCTGATAGAAAGTCATTATTATCGATACAAATGCCTATTCTATAGTTTTTGAATTTTTGTGTCTGTCTGAGAGCGCATCACGAGAAGACTACTGGACAGATTTTTTTAATATTTAGTATGATGTATTATTAATATTTAGTATGATTTTTAATAGATAATATGATGATGAATGGTTATTCGGATAACAATAAAGGAGATTTTTTACTGCGAAAACATATCTAAACTCTGGGAAATCTATACAAACGCTAAAATCGCTAGTTTTATTATAATAAATAAAAAATAATCATATAATAAAATCGTATTATATTTACTATTCGAATACACTTATATAATAAAGTTGTGTGTGTGTGTGTGTATGTTTGTTACTCGATCACGCCAGATCGGCTGAACGAATCTGGATGAAATTTGGCATAGTGATAGATTATTGTCTGGAAATAGCACATAATATGTTACTTATATCCCCAAAAAATATTCCGTTGTATAGATATGTTTTTTACTGAAGAACTGGAGTCAAGCGAGTGAGATTAAGACCTTTATTAAAAAACTCTTATTCCTTAAAGAAAGTATAAATATTAAATTTATGCTACCATTTCTCACGTTGTCGTTTTTTTAAACTTCGCAATCATGCTACATACTAGCATAGTGCCTTATACATAGTGCGAATTTCTTACGCGCTACCGCATTATTTACTTCTAGTCCACTATTAATATACCATGAAACAAACCCTACAAAATATACTTCCCATAACTCGACCCCATCACTTAGCGCGTTGATGGCAATCGAAAACAATTATTACAGCAATAACGTAGCATATTAATGATATTTTATATTCAACACCGCGATCTTTCTGAGAACATCGCAAGACGAATGTACGTGCATCGAGTCCTTACCGATTTTTATCGAAGTAAACGAGTTTTTTGGGTGGAAACCATTAAAAATCTTTCCAACGATTCGACGAACAATAAAATTTTATGTCTAAATCTAAGCGTGTGATCGAATGTGATAAAAATTGATATTCCTGTGTTTGTGGCATTTCTTCACGCACTATTTAAATGATTGTCTTTGTTTGAATGTATTTGGAAGGGTTCTGTGTGCTGGCTTTATGGGATATGTGTTGGGTTTATGGGGTAGTATGGGGAAAGTAAGGTGTAGAAAGAGTTACTGTGAAGTTTTCTTAAAATATTTTTTAATTTCAGTACTTACGAAATTTAAAAGAAACCGTTTTAAATTCTCCTTGCTTCTGTTTTTATCGGTGACTACTGTATGTGTAGTAGTTAAAAGTACGAAATATAAAAAAAATGAAATGTCTCTCATCACATAAACGTTGTAAATGATGTATAAATAAATAGTAAAATGAATTTTTAAATTTAAAAAAATGCTTTTAGCGCCCTTATATTATTAAAAAAAATATTATACATCTTTATACATACCTTAACGACCAACAATGCAAGTAAACCTGCGTAGAAATACTAGTTTGATGTAAATATACCAAATCAAAGGCAAGAGAACGCCTAACAAAGCGCTATACCATACTTATAGCTATATCCACATTGATATTTAAAAGTCCTTTGGTGACAAATAAACAGAAGATAACATAAATTCCAAGGCAGAAACGTATTAATTATAACAACTGGTTTGCGATAATATGATGCTTTTAAACATTGTATAGTATTCCCAACATAAAAACATAATAAAACTATACTAATATTATAAATCTGAAGAATTTGTTTGTTTGTTTGGTTAAACGAAAAAAAAATTTTTGTGTTGGATATTCCGTTTATCGAGAAAGGCTATATAGACCAATAGGAGCTGAGCATCAATAACCGTTGCAAAAACGGGAGAAAAATATTTCTTTTGATTTTTAGCCTTTAGAACGCGAGCGAAGCCGCGGGAAAGACTAGTAATATGTATGTAAAAAGAAGCGTATTTTGCGTCCGAAGGTTTCATTTACAGCATTAAATTAGAAAAAGGAAGGTATGTATACGATTATAATATGTAGTATCCATGGTTAAAACCACTCATACACTAAACATATTATTGAAATAACAAACATTAACAAAAAAACAACCGAGTGGAGAACTTCTTCTTTTTTAAGTCGGTTGAAAATATTAAAAATATATCTTGTAGCTTTCACGTAAGTTGTTATATTTTTTTTTATTTTAACTATTATAAAAAACTTCGAGTACTCAATACTAATAGAAATAATATCGAATATTAGAAGAAGAAGAATAGAGCTTTTTTTTTCAAATAGATTTCACACGATTTCCAAAAACCTTAAGTTTTTTTAAAATCTAGAGTCGCGGTTTAAGCTTATGGATCTCAATATTCTTATTTACTATTTGAACATATGCAAAAATACTCTCATAAATAAATTATAAACTAACTTTGTAAACAGACCGACGGACAAATGTCAACAGCTTGTTTTCATAAATCACAGGTATATTTGTATTACATAAAATTAAATTATGGAAAAAAGCTGTAGTCGGCTTCTTAGAACGGCGGTGACTAAGTTGGAGTTGCACGAACACAAGTGTTTATATAAAAATATATTTCTTATTATACAAGATGTTTAATAAAAAATATATTTTTTATTATACAAGATGTTTAATAAAAAATATATTTTATACTATATTTAACTGCAATTTATGTATACTTATATAAATAGGCAAAGACAAAACAGATTTTTTGTTAAATTGCTTTTGTCGAGCTTTCGTGTTATTAATTAAAAACCTAACTCATGATTTTCTATCCATCTTTGCCCACATTGGCCTCTGTATTCTTTATGGTACTTTTTCAAATGTGTAATTAGGAATTTATACAAAACCCTATCAAAATCTACTAAGCCCTCCTAAAAATTTATGTAGAATAAAGTACACGTATAAACCTATCTACCAAAATATATTACGTTAGAATTAGTCCAGCCCTTCTGAAGATTATTCAGAAACAAACAGACAGACAATATAAAATAATGTTATTTCTAACTTTGTTTTATATTACAAACTGACACTTTCTTTTATTAATTGGTATAAATAAATAATTAAATATTAAGCATTTTCTTCTCACCATTACAATACGTACATGTGCTAACATCGACACGTTTCGTCCGCTTTCAAGATGCCGAATCAAGATAAAAAATACATGTTATAGCCTCAGTATAAAACTCTTGTCCACCGGTCAGAAAGCGCTACCTAGTTTTAGGATTCCCTACACTTATTATTTAAGAGTTGATGCCCAAATTGGAAAATGAAGTAATGTTATATAAATGAACTAAGCTTTAGTTTGAGTTATATTTGAAGTAGAAAATATAAGAAAAAAAATACCGTTTTCTTTCAATGATAAATAATATTGACCAAAAACAGAACAATTCTAAAGTAAGAGATACCTAATTCAATCGTTTTGTTTCGGTAAAATTGTTTTTCAGGCTTATACTTAATACTTCTGATTATTAACCGACTTCAAAAAGGAGGAGGTTATATGTTCCACTGTATATATATTATTTTTATGTATGTTCACCAAATTCTCCGCCAACTGTGGGCCGATTTCAAAAATTCTTCTTTAGTTTGGTAGGGTATAGTTCCGAAGAGAGTCCCATTATCACCAAGTCAGGACCTGATGATGGGATCCCAGAGAAATCGAGGGCAGCGCTCAAAATTTATAGGCACCTATTATGTTTTTGATATATTTCCTAAGAGTGTTCAAGCACTTTCGTCTAAAAATCATCATCTCATGTGGATAAGCTGATGATGGAAGGTAAAATTCCTAAACGGTTATTTTTTATGGTTAAATAACACCTTTCTTAGAAATATTAATTGTTAAAACGCATATAGAGATAAGCCCAATATTAGAAAATTAAATTTTAATTTCCTATATACTCGTATTTAAAGTCGCTCCAACAAGTTTACATATTTTTATATATCTTTTTTGCTACATTATTTAAACTTAGTTTTAAATAATGTAGCAAAAAATACAGAACTAACTAACAAAGTAGAAAATATGTGATACCTACTAAATGTCAATGAAAGTGCCTATTATGGGACGACCGCGTCTATTTTAGTGATTTTTTTTCTTAAAATCGGTACAAAAATGTACGTATATTAAATATACGGAATCCTTCAAACCTCGTATTTAAACCATACTGCATTCATAAAAATTGCAGTCATCTCAATTTAACACCTGACTCTGCGTTAAAATACTACGTGTAACCATATCAAGGGAATGGCACTAGCTATAAATTCACTTTGAAAAATATACTATCCCAGCCTACTGCTTCTTGGAAGAGTTGCGCTTATTAAAAATAATAATTTTTAAAGATTACATCGTAGTATATGGGGATGGCTTTGGGTCTACTGTAGAGAATTACCATATATGGTAAAATAAAATATAGCGAAATGTCTGAAAAGTAAATATTAGCAGAGATATTTTAAAAATGTATTTTATTTAATATATTAATATGCTTTACTGATATGATTTGATTGATTTCCCATGAACAATTTCATTCCCGTTCTCTTCATCTTGAGGGATCATCCCTTAAGGTGGTGAAAACAGGAACGAAATCAAATTTTTTAAATTTCCGGGGATAAAAACTTAACAAAATTCGGTGATAATAACTTAATCTGAAGATACAATTCTTCCATTACAAACATACAAAAATACTTTTTCTCTCTTAATAAAATGGAAAGTTTATATTATGTTCTTAATTTTTTTCCCTAAGACTTCATCGCTTAAAGCTTAAAAGTGTATAATCATTTTTTCTCATCAATTTCAGCAGCGATGGGATGACAAATCAACACTTTCAGCCGATGGTTACATATGCTCAAACAACTTCCCAGCTTTATGCTTCATCTTGATGCTAAAAGCAGCCTGAGCCAAGAATTGAACCCATAACCTCAAGATGCCTTGAGACAAAACATATTTGATATTCTTCATATTAACACGGAAACAAGGTGTATTGTATAACAAAAAAGATTGTCAATTCGTGTTTACAACTTACTAAATAGATCGTGGGTAAGCAAGCCACAGTTTAGCAAACTGTAGGCAATCACGATGCCATCGGTACTTTCATTACGTAAAAATTGCGATTACCGTAATAAAATAGTTGCTGTCGAAGATTTACATCTTCCTAGATGTGATTCACTGTCTTTAATATTAATTTACCAATTTTTATTACCACTAGTAAACCCGGCCCCCTTCACCGAGCCAAGTTACAATAAATTAAACGGTTTTTATAATTTTCTAATATAGTAAAATTAACTTTAGATACTCCTTATAACACTAGCTATCTACGACTGAATGTCTCGTCAAAATCGGTCCAGCCGGTTCAAAGATTACCTTAAACAAACAAACAGACAGACAGACAGACAAACATTTTAAAAATCTATTTTTGATGTAAGTACCGTATATACTTTCATATGCATTTGGTGTAAAGCTGTTAATTTGAAAATAAAAACAGACACTCCAATTTTATTTATATGTACGGACTAGCGACTTATCCCCATTCCGTTCGGATTCGTCCCTGCATACATTTTCAAAATTCCGCAGTAAAAAGTATTATACGAGTTTATGTTAACTATGACGACACGCGTGGCGCAGTTTATAGTGACCCTACTTGCTGCGCAAGCGGTCGCGGGTTCGAGTCCCGCTGGGGACATACATTTGTTGAGCGCGAATGTTTGTACTCCAGTCATGGGTGTTTATATATATAATGTGTATGTATTTAAACTTATATATGTGTAGTATATATCAACCATCTAGTATCCATAACACAAGGCTCGTACCTTACCGCGGAACTAGATAGTGCTGTGTGTAAATGTCCCAACATATTTATTTATTTATTTATACAAAAAAAAACTTACACCTCACATTACACCATATGAAGTATCATCGTACCTACTTAAAATCTATCTAGTGGTCTAATCCTGACCGGTCACAGGCAGATTTCTAGATCAAATAAGACAGACAAAGTTCAAAAAAAAAAGTTCAAAAGTTCAAAAGCACAAAAACACTATATATTCAGTCCTTGTATCTATAATAATGACTATATCAATAAGATTTAAAAAAATGTTTGATTTACATTAAATAAAATGGAAAATAAAATTCTCTATTAGTGCAACACATTTCGAAGTAACTTTAACTAGTTACTAGTACAGTAAATATTCATCCTGAATATTTGAGATTTCAGATGAATTGCAAGATGAATCTTTGCATCCTAAAATATTCCTTTATGCAAAAACTCGTGAATTCATTTCCAGTGTCTGCTTAAAAGAAGTAAAAGAACACAAATAAACAAAATTTCAGCCTCAAATCTGTATATATACTAGTAGGTACTAGCATTTTCCGCGGCTTCGCACGCGTTCTAAATACTACTTAACTACTAAACCAAATTCTTTCTGATTCGCGTGGTATGATACCTCGCAGAACTAACGTCCTTCCCATTTTTGCAACATTTTTCATTGATGCTCCGCTCCTATTGGTCGTAGCGTGATGTAATATAGCCTATATCCTTCCTCGATAAATGGACTATCCAACACAGAAAGAATTTTTCAAATCGAACCAGTAGTTCCTGAGATTAGCTCGTTCAACCAAACAAACAAACAAACAAACTCTTCAGCTTCGCCTTTTAACTTTCACGACACGTATGGCGCGGTTTGTAGTGACAGTCGCGGGTGCGAGTCCCATTGGCATTCATTTGTTAAACTCGGATGTTTTTACTCCAGTCATGGGTTTAATATTTATGTATTTCAACTTATATATGTAGTATATCAACTATTTGGTATTCGTAACACAAGCTTTTGTAGCTTACCACGGAACTAGATGGCGCTGTCCCATGATATTTATTTCTTTATAACTGTGACTTTAGAGCTTTCTATTTACTGAATTTCATCCAAATCTATCCAACAGTTTTATCCTGAATTTATATATACTAGTTATTGCGCGTGTATGTACTTAATTCTTGGTGTATTTATTTATTTTTTGTTTCTTGTTGTGTGCGTGTACAATAAAGAGTATTATTTTTAATATTATTATAATATATAAACTTTGGCAATTGTAATGCATCTAGTATATTTAAGTCTTCGTAAATACACTCAGCTAGAAATAATTACGGTAGGCTTTGCCATTACAGGCGACGATTAGCTCTGAGATAGATTCGCTCCTCTGAACACATTCTTTAATAAAAATTAAATAACGCGACCGATGTTTGAGTAATTTCTTACATTGTCTTCGAAAATATAGCAAAATGTACTCTATTTATTGGTTTATAGAGCATGTTTTATAACAAAATGGTTTTCTACATTCTTAAAGTATTATGACATGATATTATACCTATGTGAATAGATTTTAATCCTTGACTTTTAATGTTTGATTCTAAACTCTTCTCTTCCTTTATTAATAGCCTATTAAATAAAACAGACGAAACATGAAGGGATCTTATAAGAATATTTTTACCTTAATATTAAATTTTCCTAGTGGTAGTGCCATGCTTGTTACCTTCGGGTAGCAACCGAATGGGCCGGCACGCCCCGTATAGTTCATTAGTACCACTCTCTCACAGAAGACCGGCGTGAAGTGGCAGCTATGCTGTCGCGTTTCGTCCGGTGAGTGAGAGTCCGGGAGGCCCACTCTCCTTCCCCCCTCCCTCTTTCCTTAATCCTCCGCCTTCGTTCCCCTCTCCCCCCCCACTTCCCTCCCTCCTCCATCCCTCCCTTTCTTGAAAGGCCGGCAACGCGTCTGCAAGCCTGGCTTGCAGATGTCCATGGGCGGAGGTGATCACTTCCCATCAGGTGAGCCTCCTGCCCGTTTGCCCCCTTTTTACCATAAAAAAAAAACGATTTTTTAATTTCGAATCATATCACTAAAACTTTCTCTATAAAGTTGGTCAAAATATAAATCCATTCAACGAATTTTTAGAGAGGAGAGCCTTATAAGAGTACAGTCTCATTCTAAGCACTCGCATTTGCTTTTAATTTAAATTGTTATTAATTTAAATATGTTTTTTATCTTTTTGTGATTATGAATTCAAAATAAAATTATACCCGGAACTCTAAAAAAGAGTCGCATTAGCCACTAAAATATAAAACTTCGATGGATATTGGATAAAAAATCAATCTTATCATATACAAGATATAATATATATACTACTAATTTAGATATATAGCTTGAATTAGACCATGAAAAGTGAAACTTTTAATATTGAATTCAATTATATGTAACAGATGTCGCTACATGGACAGAGAACGTAATGACTGCTTCACGCATCGCCTCTTCCGAATCTGAATGTGTAATCTACAAGAGGGTAGATACAGATCTAAACAGCTATATTGGTTGTGGTATTGGAATGAATCGTTAAAATTGTTCCTCAAAGAAATTCGTTACGAAAATTATTTTAAAATTACACCGATCTCAAGGAAAGAGGCCAATTTTTAGACAAGTTCAAAGTTGTATATGTATGTAGTGTGATATTTTTTTTAGTTAAAAGTAATTATTATAATATTTTCTTAGGTATATCTATAGGTATTTTGTTTAAATTCGAAAAGATAGTTTCATTTATAATGTCAAATCCAAATAAATCCGCGACAAAATCAGTAATAATAATTAGCTAAAATTTTGCAAAAAAAGAAATAGCATTCTAAGATTGGCTATACCTCATCAATTCCCACCTTAATAGCGTACAGCAAGCAAATCCACGGGCAATAACTAGTATGTATCAAATGATGTAACTTGCACTTCCCGTTTATTCACTCTATTACAAAACATACGCCATATAGAAATATATAAAAGGAAAGCAAGCAAACGATGGTTAATTATATTTCTAAAGTCTTTTTATTTAAAATTATATGTAAAAAAAGAAGGAGAAAGAAGGAAATCATCGACAGGAAATCTGCATGTCTGAGAGAAACTAGTTAGTTTTCGAAACATATATAAAATCCACCAACCCGCCAAGTTGATCAAGATCAAATTCGTGGACTGCCTCGTATTAACGTTTAAATAGATCTGCATACATACATATCCTTTATGTATGTATGTGTGTATGTTTGTTACTCCTTCGAGCTAAATGCCTCGATTGGTATCATGAAATTTAGTACACAGTTAAGTTAACTAGAATAAGCTACTTGCACTCTAAATACAGGTAAACTTACTTTAGCAAAAAAAACTTGAATCATATATCATGAACAAAGAACACGCTGTATAACATCACTTACGCGACATCAAAATCGAAATAACAATCGAGAGTAACACAGTAGTATGTCGCAAAGTATGACGGAATGATTTTAATAACATAAGCCATTGTCAAACTAACAATTGTTGCATAATCGTGTCACGTTTCTAAGTTTGTTGTGTAACATTGCTTTTTGAGTGCACTAATGTGCCCATAGAAGAAATCATCGTTTTGACATTTGATGGTAACTCAAAGGCCGAAATCACCTTATTTAGGATTGTTAAATTATAAGAATGCGTATGACGTTTATTGGAGTAAGAGAGATAGATGATTGACATAAGCAGAAGTAGCCAAGGGATAGCACTCGCTAGAAAAAGTAAAGCTGTTTCTTATCCTGAGTCAAAAATTTAATAATCATCATCATCAGTTTTAACTTAATTACAAATAGTCTTGCCCTATCGTGAGGAATCCTACATATCAGCTGCTTTCATATTAAATTCTTATTATAAGAATTCACCGTCTACTATTAACATTCTTTTCCGCTGGGATAAAGGTGACTTATAACCGATCCTAGGTCGCAATCTATGTCCTTGCCAAAATTCATCCTTCCACACTAAAGTTCAGATTAAAGAAAGAAAATATTTATAATATTGGCTGACACTACTGCTATAAGCAAAACCACCTGTTAAAGCCTAATATACAAAATATTACAAACTAGTCAAAAGATGTCAATAACAACCTAAATGACACATCCGATCCATTCAACGTAAAACATCAATCAATTCGTCACCAACCCTGCAATCAAGGCACAAAGCCACATGAATATGAAGCCGTGAACCGAAACTGTGGTACTGGGCATAGAATATATAGCAGATAGATATGGCAAATTAAAAATTCTCATAAGATTTTCTATAAATTAAATATATGTATAGTTTTGTAATTAAATGTGGTAATTAGACTACTAAAGTAATAGGATAGTTCTTTTTATTTTATTATTGATATGTGTAACTTTGCCTCGCTTTTACTCTAACGGCTGGACCGATTTGGTTAAAATTTTGTGTACAGATAGATTCTAACTTGGAAAAAGAAAACTGTAAAACACTAAGGGACGCACGAAAACAAGTAAATCTACTTTAATACTAATAATATACAATGCACCTTTGAAACAGCGGTATATATTCTAAACTCAATATCTAATATATCAGAAGTACGTAGGTACTGTAGACATTTTTAAAAGAGCCTATATAAAATTAATTAGTACTTAAATAACTTTTAAAGAATAAATGTGAAGATGCAAAATAGCAAAAATCTTCAAAAATCATATTATATCCCTAACAGTAGCATGTTATTTCTATTGAAATTAAATGGTCGGTGGTTAGCCACGGTCCGCCGAGCGTCGATAATTGTCCAACTGATTGACAGAGGCCGATGCATGCCTTATAATACGACTGATGTATACTGTTGTGAAGAACAAAAAGCTATTATTTTGTTGGATATTTGTAATATTCTACGAAATTAAAATCCCATATTCCTCGTACTCAGAGGATTTTTTTTAATATTTAAGGTAGCTACTCTGAAGTACGCATCATACTTCAGAGTAGTTACTCAAAATTTTAAAAAATAAAAATATAAAAAACTTCCCAACTTTGGGCAGTAACTGATACTTTCTTAGCAGAAAAACTCAATATCTAAACTCGAACCCAATATCTCCAATCACACATGCTAGCCACTGGACTATAAGTTTAACTGGACTTTAAGTGTTTGTTATCGAACTCCTCCAAAATGACTTGACTGATTTCTATTATTTTTTGTTTATATTTGGTCTGACAATAGGTCGTAGGCTGTTTTTTATTTCCCTGTGTGATAAGGGAGGCATTGCAAGTTAGGTACTACCATTTTTCAATATTGCAGTGAAAAGTAAAAGTGGTTCACGAGTAATTAATATGTAAGAGAATTAGGTTTCCGTCTTTAGAATACGGGCGGAGCCGCGGGAATCGCTAGTGAACTGTAGAAGTTTGTTTGTTATCATTTCTTAGAAGCCGTGTGTACCAAACTTGCGTTCCCTTACCGATCGCTGGAGCGTGACCCTATGATTGTTTTAAAATTCTGGCGGTTCGTATTTTCAATTTTTTCCCAACTCCCATCTGTATTTCGATCACGACCGCGTTAAAATCGCTGTAGTTTACGATGCTAGTAATCGTTCATGTTATGGATTACGTATGAATTGTTTGAAGTTTGTCGTCTCAACGTCATATTAAAATGTAGAATAGAAACTTATTTAATAAATATAACATGGTTTCGAGTTTTCAATAAATATCTTGCCTCATCTATACGTTGATAGTACAGAATTTCTCGGAGAGTTATATTGAAATTCCATTCAATAAAGGGTGAAGAAATATCACGAGATATCAGAGATTACAGTAGCTATTTTTCGATACAACCTAATTTTCGCAATTATAACTTTCAGTAGCGTTTTAGTTCTTCGATATGAGATATTTCCCCGTAGTCTAAAGTATCCTGTTAACCAACAATCGTTATACTATATTTCATCAAAATTTATTCTGGGGTTTTCTGATGAAGCGGAAAGACAGAAATTAAGATTTTAAAATCTATACGTTCGGTCTTCGTATAATCGATAATCTCTAACTAATAATGCCTCGGTGGTGTTGTGGTTAGCATGTACGATTATACATCGAGAGGTCTTGGGTTCGAGTCACGGGTCGTACCAAGTTTAGTTATTGAGCCTTTCTGTTTAGTAAGTCTCAGTAACCGCTCGAAGTTGGGAAGTTGGTGGTATGTCACCCCGTGCCTCGTAGAGCTGCATCGATCCTGCACCTTAACTCTCACTGGTCGTGACGAGTAGTCGTCCCACCGGAGTATGAGAGTGATAGGAATAGAGAGTGCACTTGTGTTTGCGCATACTCTTGTGCACTATAATATCTTCTGCGCAGTTGGCTAGTCACGATGAGATTGGCCGCCATGGCCGGAATCAGTCGGAGAACATTATTATACTAATAAATGGCGAGACGTTTTTTGTTCGCTCTAACTGCAAAAACTACGAAACACATAAACATGGAACTTATGTGTTTTAGTATTATTTATGTTGAATGTAAGAACTTGTTTTCCGGTCTTTAGAACGCGAGCGGCTTCAATTTTTAATTCGGACCAGTAGTTTCTGAGATTAGCGCGTTCAACCAACCAAACAAACAAACAAACAAACAAACTCTTCAGCTTTATAATATTAGTATAGAAAAGTATAGATATGTTGCCATGAATAATGCGAGTAGAACAGCCATTATAATTTTTCCCTCATTGAAAATGCAAAATACTTATCATCCACACATCTTCCGATGGAAGTCTAGCGAAGCGTATATAATAGCTTAGATCAATTTCATATACACTACGTATTTATCCCAACTTTGTTTTTCTTAGAAGAACATTTATATGAAGTATATTACGATATTTTTATGCAAATATTTATATTCCGCATTAATTTTATCAAGAAACTCTTTCATATTCATCGTCTTATATTTTTATATATATTTAGATATATAATAGTTGTAGATATGTATATAAAATTTCTATCACGATGTTGGTCCGGGAAGATCTCCGAAACTACTTATCCGATCTTCACGATTTTTTTAAATATGCGATTTGTTCAAATTTAGTGGACAGTAGTGTTTTAAAGTTTCTTTTTTCTTTTGTTTTCATCGCAAAATTAAAGATTTTTATATGTGTGCCATAGGAACGCTTAAAGCGCTTTAGTTACCTAGTTTTGAATATATACGGTTATAAACTAGAAGTTCTTAGGTTCAAATCGTGGGTCAGGACAAGTTCAGTTATGGAATATTTCTGTCAAGAAAGTCTGTGTAGCAGTCTTGATCTGAGAAGCAGTGTTTCACCCCTAACCTCGCATAGAGTAATGCCGTCGGTCAGCGCCTAAACTCTCACCAGTCGTGTCGAATTGTTATCTTACCAGTTACAGAGAAGTAAGATAACTTTTATTTAAATAAATTAGAAATTTTACATGCTTAGAAAAATACGAATTGACAGAAATAGATTGCCTTCTTGTAGGATAAGGTAATGTTTGTTTAATGTGTAAAAGGTAAACAAAAAAACATATTTTCAATATTTTTAGAAATAATGATAGTTTAATAGGAATTTAAATGAATAATTTACATTATTTCAATGACATAACACCTAATAGCAAACTGCTTAAGAAATATATTCATGAATCGAACTTACGACCATCGCCTGTCTATACTTTAGACGTATCTATATTATAGACAAGAGCAATATAGTTCAGTACCTTTTTTCCTCTAATTTTCTACCAACTTTCTTTTTATATATTTAGCAGCAATTTAAGAACTTTAATTTTATCGATAAAAATATAATAATCGAATGTCGACAGCTCTGCAAGAACGTACCACATCTTAATCTTTCGTTGACATTAGTCCACTTGTAAGATAGTTGATGCTAACAACCAGAGAAACGATAACTGAGGCTATAATCAAATTAAAGCGATTGCCTCGAGACGTGTTTCGTATTACAAGATGTAAAGTAGTTTTATAGTGTCATTTAAGTCTTTTGTTTTGTAACCCACCTATCTATACAGTGGCTTGATAGGTTTATATATTGAATCTTTTGAATGTCTATAACATTAATTATATTGAAAAACAGTCCTTAAGTAAAAAATAGTGATAAGACAGTGGTAGCCCAGCGTTAACGCGCTCACTTGGATAACCGAGTGATGCGTGTTCAAATCCGGGTCTCGCACCTATGATATTTTCATGTGCGAATCATTTCTATCATGATTACCACTTGTCTTACAGTATAGGAAAACATCGTGAGGAAACCTGCTTGTCTGAGAAAACCTAGCAAGTTTTCGAAAGTCCGCCAACACGCACTAGGCCAGCGCGGTGGACAATGGCCTGATCCTCCTCGTACAAAGGGAGGCCCGTGCCCAGCAGTGGGGCGTTAAAAAGAGCTGATGATTATGATATTGAAAACAAGTTATTTAAAATTTAAGCAAAATAGCATCCTTCGTAGTGCTTAACAAGGAGGAGCCTTGTTGATTACTGATACCTACTTATTTTATATCTGTTCTATGTTTATCATAATAATAAAGTAATATTCTCCGACTAATTCCGGTCACGGCGGACACAAATGCACTCTCTATTCCTATCACTCTCATACTCCGGTGGGACGACTGTTCGACATGACCAGTGAGAGCTAAGTCGCTGGATCGACGGCTATACGTGCTCTCCGAGGCACGGGGGGAGGAAAATACCACCAACTTTCCATCTCCGTGCTGTTACTGAGACTTACTAAAGAGAAAGACTCATTAACTAAACTTGTCCCGAACCGGGACTCGAACCCAAGTCCTCTCGATGTGTTGCCGTACATGCTAGCTACTATACCACCGAGGCACTTCATGTTCTATTATTTTAATGAATACTATCTTAAATAAATCTACGTATATATCGGAAATATGTGTAAATATCGTAACAGACAGCTTGTTACTCCATATATAACATAATAATTTAATAGTACAAACAGACAATTTTATTTATGTATACGTTTAAATATCAAATCAGAAATTTGCATAAACTGAAAATAATATTATAGAATTATTTATTTTTATTAAAAAAAATTATTCCACATTAACTACAATTTTTAAATAAAACATCAGCTACAATGTTTTACCTCGATCCTTTCATAAGTAAAGACTATAGAGTATAGACCATTGAGTCACATATAATAGTGGGAAGTATTACATTACCTATTACACTTGAAGAGTTTGCTTTGAAAGGAACTAGTAATTTGATCTAGGAATTCGGTCAAATGTGTCAGCTTCTATCCAGTAGCAAACTGTTACGGTGTGTGAACAAGTCCGTAATGTAAATTGGCGTCGATTCAAGGGAATTAAGTATTTTATATTGTTTCAACTAACTCCATGAGTCACAGACAACCAGTTTTAAATCTAATATGCTGATAATGTTAATTGAAAGATGTAAGAGAATGTCTTGAATTTGGCAGTAAACTTTGAGTTGAGTTGTAGATGCTTTGTCGTAATAAAAATGTATGAATCGTTATGGTGAAGGGTCTATATCTATACTAATATTATAAAGAGGTAAAGTTTGTTTATTTGTTAAATTGTAAGGGGTAATCTCGGGATCTACTGAACCAATTTTAAAAATTCTTTCACAAATAGAAAGCCACATTATTGCTGAGTGTCATAGGCTATATAAGAAACCGAAAAATAAAAAGGCTTTTACGTGGTAGTCCGTTTTGCAAAGTGAATCGGAGAAAAAACGGTCGAATGAAAGCGTTTCTTACGAACGCTGCCTTAACTATGAAAGATATATTTTTGAGTTCTAGAGAAAAGATGTGGAGCTTGAAAATGCCTACAAAAAAGTCAACGACAGCATATGTCTAACTTTTATATTAAGGTTACTAAAAGTAGTTTTTTTAATATTAGTATAGATAATTTAATTTTTAATTTTTAATATTAATAAAATAATTTAAATTATTTAAACACTCTGTACTAAAAAAGAATTATTAACATTATGCCCAACGAAGTGGGCACGGGTCAGCTAATATGTAATACTTTTAATAGAACTATATAATTAATATGTCTTTTGGTGTACAAATCTGGTTGACGAAGCAGACATGTAAGAGTGGAGACCAGGTAAGGCTTTCCTAAGGGGTTTACACTCTATAACACATGGAATAGAGCATCCTGCAGCATTATGGACTGGGTTAGTTGGTGCTAATTGGAGTAGACCTTAGCAGTAGACGATAATTAATAGGTTTACGTATATATAACTATATCACTGCCAACTATCAAAAGAGGTCTCGTATACTTAATTAAATTAATAAATATAGAAAAATATTTCTGTCCTATTGCAATTTTTTTTGTATTACTAAATTTGAGAATTATTTTGTGTTATTTTATAAAAATTTTAAAGCTGGTTCTATTTGGTATATTAGGGACCTTTACATTTCTGGATCATTGTATTTTTTTTAATAGATAAACTGTAGTCACTTTTCTGTTTTAAAATTGAGATATTCGCTTTTATTTTCGATTATTTCTTGTTAATTTTCGAATCATTAAGGTCTTACTCCTGGTCACATAAGTTAATGTTATAAATACAACACCTGTCTGTTTAAAACCTATTTAACTATATAATCTATATCTCACCTTTACCTCAGCACTAAATGTGAGAGATTCACAAGCAAACTTGCTTTGCCCATTTGCCCCTTCACCCCTTATCTACTGAGTGAAAACCTTATCTATATGACAAGTATAAGCAATCTAATGTATGATTCATACATTTTAAACAGACGAGTCTATACAAATTTACATATAACCTGCTAATTCTCATAGTAACAGCCGAAAAGTAACAGGCAATTCTAAAAACTTGTCATACAAAATAGCTCGATTCATTAATCATTGCATTACACCTAGAGATAACATCAGATTGGTGATAGAGTTCGTAATAACCAGGTAATTGGCTCTTCGTCGTGGGAACTAAAGAATATATTCGAGCCATATCTTCATTAAAGAGCTAATGTTAGCACTTAATAACTTCGTATGGACGTGGATTAAGAACTGGTAGAGTTAGTGAGTCAGTGTCTCAAATAACATATGTTTTTGTTGAAATAAGAGTCAAAATGCAATATTTGGGGACAATTTTATGGCTGGTTTAGATTTTTTTAATGATACATAAAGATCAACGGATTATTTAAAGTTGGTCGCGTTGCTTAGTTTCTTTTCTTAGTAATGTTAGTTAATTTAATGTATTATAGCGCGGTTGCGAATATTTGTGCTACAGTGTTATCTTAAAAGTTATGTGTGATATACACATTAGGAATTTATAAATTTACGTATCTATAATAATCTGCGAAAAATTACAAAATTATATTTTTAATATAATATGTATATGTATATATTATTACATCGGCGATACGTTTGGCTCAATTGGTAGTGAACCTGCTTTCTGCGCCAGCGGTTGCGGGTTTGAGTCTCGCTGGGGGCATTCATTTGTTAAGCACGAATATTTGTACTCCAGTCATGGGTGTTTATATTTATAATATGCATGTATTTAAAATTTATATACGAGTATGTATAGCGTATCAATTATCTGGTATCCATAACACAAGTCTCGTAGCTTACCATGGAACTAGATGGCGCTATTATAATAATGTCTTAACATATTTTATTACTACATATTTCGCAATTATAACATGATCAATACATGACAAGTATGTGTATATGTAATATGTAAGTATACACCCAAAAAATATTCTTAGTAAAGTTTCATCTATCTCAATAACCTCCTACTTTGTTGAAGTCGGTTAAAAATGTTCGACTACCTTGTCTTCATTCATCATATTCGATAAGGAAAAAAATAAAGCTCTTGACCCTGTAAGGTGTTATAAGCGTGACCGACCAACCGACACCACATACATCCTTTTGTAGAGGAAGCAATAATTGGACTTGGCACTAATGTGGAACGGATTACTTACTTGTACAAGGCCTTAGTATGACAATCACTCTATTGCTATTTAATATTATTAATGCGAATGTTTGTATGTATGTTTGTTTCATCTTCGATCTGAAACTGAAATTTTAAAACTATTGCAGCTAATAACGTGTAAACTGTTTGCTTGCACCAATAATGTAACGTTTTTTAAACAAATAAATAAATAAATAAACGACTGGATTAATTCGGATGAAATTAAGTATGACATAGATAAACTATAACCTAAACCTAATGTTAGGAAAAAGTTTGCAATAAGTTGGCGGTGTCTTTTAATTAATATTAGAAATACAAGAGGCGTGTAGGGATGCACTCGAGCAAAACGAGATTTTCTACGTAAATAGAACAATTACTGGTAATTTTAAAAATTCTCAATTAAGTTATGATTCAAACAAAGAACTGCATCAAAAGTGGGTTATCTATTTGGGCTCTATGATGTAACAGACAGATACACAAGTTAACTATATACAGGGGTGTTTCCCTGTCTTTACATTATCTACAGGTTAAAAATATTTTTTGCTTTATAATTTTAATGTTCTAATATTTTTGAGTCACTGATCTTTTATAAACGATGTGTGATGAGTCCTAGTCTATTATAAAATTAAAAAATACACCTATGTGTTTAGTTGCTTGTTACCTTCGGGTAGCAGCCGAATGGGCCGGCACGCCCCGTATAGTACCACTATGCTGTCGCGTTTCGTCCGGTGAGTGAGAGTCCGGGAGGCCCACTCTCCTTCCCTCCTCCCTCCCTCTTCCCTGCATCTTCCGTCTTCGTTCCCTCCTCCCTCTATCTCCCCTTCCCTCTTCCCTTCCTCCCTTTCCTGAAAGGCCGGCAACACATCTGCAAAAAAAAAACTCCAAAATAAATATATTTCATCTATATTTAAAGTTAACCTACTAATTTAACTTAAGCTTTTACAGTTAAAACTGTTTCGCTAACATTTCGGCAGCACTTTCATTTGAGGCCTTGGCCAATCCATGTTACATCGAAACACCATTACTTTAAGTATCTTTTCAAATATATTTAGATGGTATCTAAAAAGAAGGAAGTGGTTTGAACGGCGACAATCAGTACTATATCATCGGGTACGAGGCAGCCGGGCGTGTCGCCCTACCAACTATCAATGTATTCGCGTGTAGTTCGATTCGTATGAAAGACTTGTGAAATTGTTTAGAGATTTTGTATAACCAGTTGATTTTAATATGATGATGGATTTTTTTGACGACACGCGTGGCGCAGTTTGTAGTGACCCTACTTGCTGCGCCAGCGGTCGCGGGTTCAAGTCCCGCTGGGGGCATACATTTGTTGAGCACGAATGTTTGTACTCCAGTCATGGGTGTTTATATTTATAATATGTATGCATTTAAACTTATATATGTGTAGTATATCAACCATCTAGTATCCATAACACAAGGCTCGTACCTTACCGTGGAACTAGATAGTGCTGTGTGTAAATGTCCCAACATATTTATTAATATTTATTTATTTATTATTCAATTTTTATTGAGACTGGGTTCTAACTGTATATAACTCCCTGAGATGTTAATACCTCAGTCTCTCCCGTGACCATGATTGCTTTAAAGCATTCAAAACGTTGGAAACCAAAAATCATAATAAATCCGCGACAAAATCCAAAAAGATATTTTATAATGTCAAGTATTCGCGTAAACCTAAGAAAGTATTATGGGTTCTGATATGTCATTTCTTGACAAATATTATAAGCTACTAGTTAAAGCTAGAAGTTCTCGTTAGTTCTTCTCAAAGATTTGGCTTCAGAATAAGTAGTTAATTCCTCACGAACTTTTACGCTGATATAAATTTGAATTTGAGTATTTAAAAGTGCTTTTAAAAGCATTGAAATGTATCTTATTATTTGAAATTATAATAATTCAGCCCTTTGAATATCGGACTGCTGAGCATAGGTTTGCTATATAAGGTATTAGGTTTTGGCTATTATAGCCCAATAGATGAACTATTTAAATATAACAGTACCAGAGATTACCAGCTTCAAACAAACAGTCTTCAACTTTATAAATTACTTAGTAGGTACTTAGTATCTTAGTATGTTAACAACAGCACCAACTCTTCCGTATAATTTAATGCGTGTTCTAACAACTATCGGCAAAATAAAAGAAACGCCATTCATTATAATCTTAAAGATAGTTTTTTTCTGAATTTTCTATAAAATTAATCGAACAGATCAAAGCGGCGGTACAATTACACTCAATATTCTACACTTCATTGTGTCCAATTAGAGCTTTTTTATAGAAAGCTTCACCATGGTTGGTTGATCGACTAAATGATAATCAGTCGTTATCAATCAAGCCCTCACCTACGGGGTAATGACGCGTAACACCGCGGGATTTGGTTAGTTTGGTGATAAGTCAACTGTGCGAATCGATTTGTAACGATGGCGCTTAAAATATAGGAATAGAATTATATATTTATTGTAATTTTATTATTGTATTTGTTTTTTTGTAAAAACCCTTGGACCATGGAGTCAAAGTGCTAAGCCCTTTTTAAAAGATATAACCTCGTCTTATCTCTTCTACTGGTGACAGGAGAGCTGGCTCATTTTTCGCCCAAAGAATCGGCATTGCCATTCAGCGCCACTATTCCACGCGGACACGACTTGTACAGTAATTTTTATTTTATTTATTTTATTTTATTAGACCACCAACAAAGTACTTACAAAACACATGAAAAAAAATTGTACATGGAAAATAAAACATAAAAAGTAGTACCTTAATTATAGGTGATAACGACAAGAGAAAACAAATTAATATTTAACATTAAATATACCTAATAGGTAAAATAACAATATTTCAACATAATACATTTAAAACCAAATATTTTACTAATATTATAACATATAACATAGGACTGTATCTCTATAGATATTTACTTATAGTTATTCGCTATAGAGATTAAGTAATAATTAAGTTTAGCATTTGCTTTGTATAAATCGTTAAGTTTACTTGTAATTACCTTTATTCTAAATAAAAGTTTTCTCCAAAAAAAAAAATATTATATACTGTAATAGGTGTAAAAAATATCAGAAACAATTTTTGGGTTAAGATAGGGTGGATTGGATTACCTGGTTCACCGATATTCCGCGTAGGTTCTTAAGTCGCGTTTGTACAATCACTTTCACACAACACCGAGTGATTTGCTTATAGTAATCATAAAATAAGATATTTCAATGCGTTTCGCATGATTACTTTGACGTGTAGTCTAGATTTTGATAGCGAGACTTTAGACTTTAGACTCCCGTCTCCCGTGACAATGATTGCTGTAAAGCATTCGAAACGTCGGGAACCAAAAATCCAAATAAATCCGCGACAAAATCATAAAAAATAGTTTCATTTATAAGTCTATCCTAATTACTAACCATATCGGTAGTCTCTAATAAGAAACAAACATACACACAAATAATATAACATTATTAAGGATTACATATAAGTTTATAACTTCTCAATTGCGTACATTTCAAGATGGCGTGAATATAATGATGGTAATAAAAATAACCGTACAAGAGACAATTAAACATCGGTCGGATCGTGACAAACAAAAGGCATACGTTAAATTACTTACCATTACTACGCTAAGAACAAGTTTAATAGAAATAGTATGTGTTACGAAATATTTAACTAGGTTTTTAATTTGGTTTGGCGTGTATGGGACGTTTAAAAAGACAATTGGCAATGTAATATGGTGGCGATGTTGGGACGTAACACACAGCACTATCTAGTACCATGCTATGCTTCGAGGCTTGTTTTATGGACCCCTGAAAAGCTGGAGCATGAAGCTCATAATCCTTAGGTATGTAAGTCATCAAAAGAAACAGTTCAGTTTATTACAGTTATTTATTTTATGCTGTTAGTCAATTCTTTTTAGTAGCTTTCATCCATCTTTAGAGTTATTAATTTAAATTTCTTCCTTCCAATTTTCAATAATGATTATGGTCGAATGTCAACTAAATATCTTTTAAAAATATATATTATTTTATATATTAAACCCTTCTTTCTCACATAAACAAAGTAAATGAGCGCTTCGCGTAATGAAAGACCATATACCACTTCTAATTTACTCTATGATAAAAAATCAACCAAGTGTGATATCAACGCGACTGATTCAAGATAAGCATTCAATGCTCTGATCTTCAGATACTTGGAACAGACGTTATTATATTATTATGTCATTAATTCAATTGTAGTTGCTATTGTCATATGGAATAGGTCTGAGTGATGGTGTATGATAAAACATTCTGGAAGTTTCATTGCACATACCTACTGTATAATAATATTCTTTATTTTTTTGTAGACTTGTGTATTCAACCTTTTGTACGTCCTACTGCTGGGCACAGGTCTAACTTCAATAAGAGGCCACTGGGCACGGGCCCTTCAATACAAGGGAGATCAGGCCATAGTCCACCACACTGGTCATGTGCGAGTTGGCAGACTTTATATGTCTTTCGAAAACTTCCATAGGTTCTCTCTTACTTCTTATTAGGTCGAAATGTAATAATCTAAGCTAAGCTCTCAGGTCTCCCATGTTAGAACGAACTTCATACTAGTTGTACCTTCATTCATCGAAATCTGTTTAGTCACTTTCTAATTTATAATATTACTATAGATGAGACTTATTAAATATTTAATTCAAGTATTACTTTTAATTTAGACTTATAACATACGTATAACTAACAGTATCAATGACGCTTTAAAAATTACTTTTGCAAATGTTACTAGTATGTAGACAGAACCGAAGGAAATAATTAGTTCAATGTGAATATAACATAAATTACGTGTTTGTTACAAGTCCAGATAAAATCTTTTCCTTCACTCAGACCTATTGTTTGTACCTAGGAAGGGAGTCGAGACATGTACAATATAAGCCATTTTTTTTGTTATCAATCAGTAGCTAATGGTCAGTTGTTGATGACAATTTGTATGTAACATACAATCTTCATATAGTTACTTTTTGATTAATTCAATATTATTTTCTTCATTTTGAGGTACCTTCTTCAGATAATTATTATTTTAAGAACATCTTAAATAGCTTTTTGTAATATACTAAATGATGTTTTTGTAATATATATCTACGATTTGATTAATAGCGATTTTTTTAACAATATCCTGTACCTACCTCTTCGATTCTCAGGATTTCTCTACAATCTGTTTTTGGTTTTAAAAGCTCTCAACTGAAACTCAACTATGCAGAATGACTAATATAGTTTATTTTCATTAGAAAACTTTTTCGATACTTAAAATTTCCAAAAATATTTAATATCTATTTATTTCAAAAGTCCAAAAATATAACTATATAATAATTAAAAGTTTGTACGTGTTATTGAAAGCTTCATGCTCCCATTAAATGATGCAATTAATCATTGAATGTAATCAAAGTCAACGAAGAAATCGTTAAGCGAAAATAACGATTATTCGTCTATATCGTGAGAAAGGATAGCCATCGAGTCGCGTGAGACACTCAGCTTTGTTCACGTTAAGGTGGTTTTCGTTTGAAATTACGCATTAAATGTTAATGAACTGGTTGAAATTACACCATGTTATATATAATGTAGTAAAATTGGATCTGATGGCTTTTTGCAATATTTTCAAATATGTGTTTATGTCAGTTTACGTCTAAAAATAGTGTGTTAACGTTTCTGTAGGCAAAAAATAAATTATTTAAAAGTATAATAAGCAGTATAGCCTAGTTGTAACGGGATTTTTTGGATAACTGAGTGAAGCGAGTTCAGATCCGAATCTCACTTTTCTGATATTTTCTTATGAAAGGTCTAACATGATTAACACTTTTTTCACAGTGAAGGAAAACATCGTGAGGAAACCTGCATGTCTGAGAGAACCTAGCGAGTTTTTGAAAGACATGTGAAGTCCGCCAACACGCACTAGGCTAGCGTGTTAGACTATGGCCTGATCCCCCGCCTGTTAAATGGAGGCCAATGCCCAGCAATGGGACAGTCAAAACGGTATGTGTAGTCAAAATATATTCATTATTATTGATTTTTGTTTATAAAACAACGTAAATAGCTCCTACCATATTTTGTCCAGGACAGATGACGTCAATCATAACTCTTACTAACATATTGTGACGGTTCTTGGACGTTCCTCACCTACCAGGAAACTGGCAATAATTCGTAGTTTTTGCGGAACCCTAAATCATTCAGCGCTCCACCGGGATAGTACCTTGTATTTAATTAGGATCAGTAATTAGGTTCCGTATACACGTGAGATCCGTAAACGGTCTTGGACAAATAATGACGGATTTAGGTTTTTTGAAAAGAAGTTTATGGGAAGTTAATTAATAAGAAATATAAATGAAGAAGTTTTTAAAGTAAAGCTAAATGTAAATTTCTACATGGATCAACTTAAGTTAGTTTTTTTAAGTTTGATCTTTCTATTACTTAACATAACTTAATAAGATTTATAAAAAAAAATAACTCTCGTTGGTGTAAAATAGTGAAAAGTCTTGATTTTTAGATATTTAAAATAATAGTTTCCGAACTCAAAGTACCTATTACTTGATACGATGAAACTTTTAACTATTACTAGCACACGACATAAGCCCTAGTAGCTGTACAGTGTACAGGTTATTTTGTCTTAGCGTCTGTAGTTAGCCTAATCACACATCACTTTGTCGTATCGCGATTAACATGTCCAAGCAACTTGACACATTACTTATTTCAGTCAGTCAAATTTGCGTCTACTGTATCACTATAGAGATAAGGTTGAAAAACGCGTAATTTTCAATATATAATACCATCGGTTTTCAATTCTGTTTAGACAGTGCGGGTTATCTTAATCACATAGTGTATCTACAACAAAATGGTGTAAATTGCATCATGAGGATTTAGTGTCTTGTTTATTGATGTTATGAATTTTTGATGTACACTTTACTTTGATCCGACTATAATGTTTGAATGCCAACGTTTAATTTAATAGGTGTGATTTGTAAAATACTTTATTAATATACATAAATTTTTAAAAATCCCTACAAAAGTAGTAGGTAATATTATTACTAAAGAGCAGAGAAAAATAAAAAAATTTTTTTTTTAGTAAATTATACTATTCAATACGATCAAATTGGATTTAATTATTCATGAAATAGTTGAAAAAGTACTCAAAAATGTAGTTACAGATTTGATGTATTGTTATTTTTTTTAAATTTAATAATCTAGTAACAGAGTAGCACGAGAAAATCATCTAAAAATGAGGAAAGCCAACTGCTAAAACTAGTGTTAAAACGAAACCAGTGAATCAAGATCACCTTAATGTGTGTGTCTCGTTAAATAATGGCTGTTTATCCCATATAAATCCATCTGCCGGTAGTCCCTGACATAATGGCGCATATCTAGCGCATATTTGACTCATGTTTACTCACTTCTTACTGACTTTACTATTTCTACAAGCACTATATATTCAGATCTAAACAAAATAATAAGGTGTCATCGAGAAATAATGTGTACTAATAAATAAATTGTCTTTAATGTAATATAATAGTATTTTTTTTAATATATGTTGTAACATTATTACACACAGCACCTAGTTCCGTGGTAAGCTACGCGGCTTGTGTTACGGATACCAGATAGTTGATATACTACACATATATAAATTTTAAATACATATATATTATAAATATATATGCTCAACAAATGTATGTCCCCAGCGGGACTCGAACCCGCGACTGCTGGCGCAGAAATTAGGGTCACTACCAACTGAGCCAAAAGTGTCGTCTGTCTGTTTTGTAATGTCAAAGTAACAGCTTTTTACTAAGAACTTTTTACTATAAAAGAGTATCTCGTTTTGACTCACCATTGCTGGACATATCCCCATGATTTTAACGACAGTCAATCATATAGCATCAGCATACATCCAGCTTTTGTTCCACTTTTACGTTACGCATAAATCGAACCTATCATATGCCTGCGCAATCATCGAAGCCAATGCCATGTCGTGAAATTTTAATTAATTCTACGCTTTCTAATGTTTTCCAACATTTATAAATATTAAAAAAAAACCTAAATATTATGAAGAGACCATAATATATAATATTATACCTACCAAGTACTTTTAACCAGATTTTAGATTGGCGTGTTGGTCTAATAACTGTATCTAGTTGTGTTGATAATGATGTTTTCTTTCAACGCAATACAAGTAGTAATCGTAATAAACAATTTGCACATGAAAACATTACAGATTATACAGATGAGTCCTAAGGTTTGAACTCACAGAACTTGGCATTCCAATAAGAAAATCAAAATGGCAGAATCACAGACGGACACATTTAAAACAAACATTTTCTATACATCTATACTTATATTATAAAGCTGAAGAGTTTGTTTGTTTGCTTGGTTGAACGCGCTAATCTTAGAAAGTACTAGTCCTAATAGAAACATTATATTTGAGTTGGATAGTCCGTTTATCGAGGAAGGCTATATTACATCACGCTACGACCAATAGGAGCGGAGTATCAATGAAAAATGTAGCAAAAACGGGAAATATTGCAAACTCGCGATTCAGAAAAATTTCGTTTCCGGTCTTTAGACCACGTGCGAAGCCGCGAGAAATGCTAGTATTTCTATAAAACACTAGCTCTCTACGTTAACGGAACCAGAAAAACCATTACCATTTATATGAACCAATCTAAACTTTAATTTGTTACTTTAGATGGAGATAACTAACTTGCATTTCAAACAGTGAGTGCGATCCGAGTTCCTTTAAATAATTATTGGCTGTAAAGATTTAGATATAAAACAATGTTACATAGATCAAGTAGATCGCCAATTGATCGAAGTGAAGTCAGCGGGGCGCAAGCTTCCTAGCATTGTTCTAAACCTGCATAATTATCGTTTAATATCTTACTTGTTTATATACTAGCTTTTGTCTGCAGATTCACTCGTGTTTTTGTATCTATACTAGTATTATAAAGCTGAAGAGTTTGTTTGTTTGGTTGGTGATATATAAAATCTATAGTATTTTAAGATCTAAAAATTTAAAAAATAGGTATTTAACTGAGGGGTTGGTGGGCCTGCCAGGGTAAAGGTCTCCCTCCGATACCTCTAACCTAGATATATCTATAGAAAATATTAATTTTAGGTTAATAAATAAAAGTAACTTGAGAAGATATTAGTTCTTAAGTATGCGGACATAATTTTGTTACTATAAATCTATATATACTAATATTATAAAGCTGATGAGTTTGTTTGTTTGTTTGGTTGAACGCGTTAATCTCAGGAAATACTGGTCCGAATTAAAAAATCTATTACATCAGGCTACGACTAATAGAAGCGCAGCATCAATGAAACATGTTGAAAAAACGGTAGAAAAATATTTCTTTTGATTTTCAGCCTTTAGAACGCGAGCGAAGTCGTTTCTTCGACTTAGTATAATCTATACTAATATTATAAATGCGAAAGTTTGTAAGTATGGATGTATGGATGTTTGTTACTCTTTCACGTAAAAACTACTGAATGGATTTTAATGAAACTTTACAATAATATAGCTTATACATCAGAATAACACACAGGCTACAATTTATAAAGATATTTTGTGATTTTTTTAAAAATATGACGATAGGTGTAAAGTAAGTAGTAAAAAATCTAGCATCTGCGAGCTATTCTGGCATGCGCTGCCATAACCGCTAGAGTTACACATATGTAATGTATGATGGAAATGTTTATCTTAAACAAGCGCTCACCTTTACTTCGCTCGGGTTCGTCCATAGATTAAATGCGAGCGAAGCCGTGGGTTCCACTAGTATATAAATAAAATTGTACTAGTAGATCAGCAGTGATAGACGGACCATCAAATAAATAAATAATTCTCTATATAATAATAATAACATAACAAATGAAAGATTTGAAATATGGAAACAAATCAAAAATCATTTAAATAGCCATTAAATTCACACTTCAGTTTCACCATAAGCTACCTGAAAAGAGTAGTGTAAGCGTTTATTGTCACCTCTTCGGAAACAATCGGACAATTTATATCTACCATATGTTATTTGCTGGTGGAAAAACATTATTATTCCATTTTGAACCTTAATATCTTAAATATATGGATCGAGCAGAATTTTTCAGTTATAATCAATTCTGGCGTCACACCAAACGTTTGCACGTAATCGTGTCTTCATTCTTTAGAAATAATAGATGAATAATAATATTGGTGCTTGTATGTTCTTAGTCTTTAAATGCAGTTAAATAAACATATGTCAAGCTAATTTCGTCTCTAAAGTGTTATTATTAGGAATTATGTGTTTTTTCACAAGTAAAAAATGTTTTGGTAGAGATAATGACGTCACGGTGCGTTCTCTCGGTCAAATTAAAATGACATTACTAGTATTCCGGAACTCTTTTGTTGATAGTTCACGCCTCGATATACAAAGTATTGAGATTTACGTACGTATGTACTAAACTAACTAAAGTGACTTAAGTAAAACACTTTTCACCTATCCTGACTTCACTTACTTATTTTTGAAGTGAAACTTCTTTAGAATCGTTTTGATTTCAAACTCGATGAAACGAAAAAATAAGTCCATAGTACCAGGCACTCAGAGACGGGGAAGAGTTAGCCTTAGTTAGATCTCGCCCACCGCGAGTCAGTGACATTTCTAACTCTGTCTAACTCGTGGGTGTGACCTTCGCGCCATCTCCCTCTCTCAACGAGCTAGACGGGGTTATTTAGTATAAAAATAAACGAGATTTAAAAATTAGTTTGCCAAAGACATTTACTTCTGACATGTGTACTTTGTACATACGCACTTTATTTATCTATATATAAAATATAACATTTAGCACCGTCTAGTTCCATGGTAAGCTACGAAATTTGTATTTCAAATTATTGTATATGACTTTGAATAAACAAACGCGACTGGAATAAAAATGTTCATCACACAAATGAATGCTTCCAGCGGGACTCGAACCCGCAACCGCTGTCACAAGTTGGATCACTACAAACTAACATATTATATATCAAATATATATAGATTACATAAAAATGTTGTATTATTAGTTACAAAGTTTTAGTTTTAGTAGTTTAAATTGTTATTTTAGTATCATTCACAACGAATAGCTCTCCATCTCAATTAACATTATAATTTATAAATATGAGTATATACAAGTCAAATATGCATTAAGTATATATATACTTATTTTTACTATAATAAACAGATTTTTATTTATAATCCCAATGAAAACAATCCTTAATAAATCAACTAGTTCAGTAATTCAGAATCTTTTGACGTATCGTACATTCTCTCGAACAAATCAATTTATTTTTAACATCCAAATAACTCTTTAAAACTTCATTTTATTTCAATCCTAGCGACTCAATCTCGCTTCACTCGGGTCCATCCCTACGTCGTACGTCCATAGGTACGTATTGTGACTTTTGTTTATTTACTTTGCACCGCCTATCTATTTGCCGGTTTAATTCATAATAATTGTCATGAACATAATCAAACGTTGTTAATTTTATTAAGTTTTCTTAAATTTTCTAATTTTCTGCGCAATTTTCTTATTTTCTTTCATAAGAACCTTCTCCTGACAATAACAAACACAACAAAAAAGGAATTAGCAAAATCAGTCCAGCCGTTCACGCGTGATGACGTGACCAAGGGAAATAGGGATTCATTTTTATATATATAATAATATATACACTCTAATTAATAAACTATATAAGTGATATAGAATCCGGACCAAATATCTTCCGAGTGCAAAATTAGATGACCATAAAACTAAATATAGTGGTATCAATGATGCATCAACTATGTAACGGAATGGCGTCAGCTGTTAAATTATCATTAACTAGCGATGAACTTGGCTTTACATGGATACTGTATTAATTTATTATTAAATCTAATCAATTTTCTATTTAGTTGCTTATCTATACTAATATTATAAAGCAGAAGAGTTTGTTTGTTTGATTGATTGAACGCGCTAATCTCAGGAACTACTGGTTCGATTTGAAAAATTCCTTTTGTGTTGGATAGACCGTCTATCGAGGAAGATTATAGGCATCATATTATATATTACATCACGCTACGACTAATAGGAGCGGAACATCAATGAAAAATGTTGCAAAAACCGGACGGACGGGCGTTAGTTGTGCGAGGTAAAAATTTGGTTTCCGGTCTTTAGAACGCGTGCAAAGCCGCGGGAAATGCTAGTTAGATATAAATTGAATGATTTAAGCTTGTTTATTAAACGGTTTTATTTAGCTCACCCCGTTTGTTTTTTATGTCATATTTTAGAGTCGACGTTAGAAATCAGGGTAATGTAAGAGCTGCTATCGATGATGTATAACAACTATATGTATACACTAGCGGAACCCGCGGCTTCGCTCGCGCTAGGTCTAGGGACGAACCCGAGTTAAGCGAGTAAGTTGCTAGTTAGATATAAATTGATTGATTTAAGCCTGTTTATTTATGTTTTTGACGTCTTAGTCATATTTTAGAGTCGACGTTAGATTCCAGGGTAATGTTAGAGCTGCTATCGATGATGCATCGGCAGCGCGTCTCATGATTTGTCGCCAGCAGGTGCGCGGTGGAAATACACGTTTCATTCGCAATTGGCATTTTGCTGGTCTTCCCAAACTTAGGTTATATTAATAACTGAACTACTTCGTCTTAGAAGTCGGTTCAGTGTTCGCGGGTTCGAGTCTAGAGAAATAATTACGTTCAATCTATACATATAACTTTACTTATGTTTTCGTCCTTTGTTATTTTAGAATATAAATTACTTCATATCATAGGACATATTTATCTAATAAGATTCATTCACATCTAATATGTTTGCATATATGTATATGTTATTTCTTAACACTGAACGGCTGAATGGATTGAGATGAAATTTTGTGGGCCGATAGATTATGATCTCGTCTCTAGCCTGTTATCTCCAGATAAGAGAAGGTGTTACTCATATATAAAAAATATCGTAAAATTTAATATGACCATATATCTTGAAACTCTTGACTTTGTGTTCAATGAAATAGTTGTCAAAGTTTGAGAAACGCTAATCATAAGTTGCTTTGCGTCGATAAATCTATGAAAATGAACGCGTGTTTAATGTCACAGGAATGCTTTCTGAATGAGACAGAGACGAATCTTAACTAGAAAATTCAATAAAAAATTAGCTGAGAATATATGAATATATGAAAACTTATATCCCAAATTCAAAAGCGAAATAAGTATTTGTGTTTCTTTAGTTGATTTACCGAATAATCTCTGAAACAACTAGACTGTAAATACACTTCGTTTTGACTAACGTTAAAAAAATAATTTTAACTCTTACTATGTTAAGATATTTCTATGTTAAGAATTCGAGAAAAGTAGAAAAGGTCTACTTCTTCTTGTCTTATTGAATATACCTAAGTGTATTTTTGTATGTGTTTAGAAGAAATCTTTGCATATGACTAATCATTTTTTTTAACTTACTAAAATAACTATGTCCTATATTATTTGTCCTAATATTAATGTACTTATGTCTTTGCAGATAAATATCGTGAGAAAACCTGTCTACAAGAACCTAGCAAGTTTTCAAAATCATGTGACTAGCAGCCTTCACTTGTGCTGATCATCCTCGTATTGAAGGGAGACCTATGCCCAGTAGTGGGACGTAAAAGGGCTGAAAACAAGTGTATTAAAATTTCAAAATACTTTTTTATATAATAAAGATATAAAACATATCAGCCATTAAATTATTTTCGACTTGTTTCATAAACTAACAAATACTCCAGGGTATCATTCAATAGTGAACGATTATATTTTCAAATTCTTCCTCCAGATCATAATTAACATCAAGCGGCGCGAAGTGCGAGCTATATTTGTAGCGTTCCGAGAACATCGCCCCGAGACGAATTAATCGAACATTGTGTATACATCACTACTTATCCTATTACTTTATAACAGCGTGTAAGTTTGTTTATCTTTAAATATACATAATTAAAATTTAAGTGTCTGTTAGTAATTTCAAAATAATAGCTTTTACTAAGTACATGAAAGTATATACGAAAGAAAATAATATTTTTTATCTGTCTGCTTGCTCCGGTTAATCTCAAAAATGGTGGGATCGATTTTGATGGGATTTTCGCTGACATATAGCTAATACGAAGAGTGTGAATTTATTATAAATTACATCCTCACAATACAATAAAATTTATATTTATTTATATTATTTATTATAATACCATTTCCCATATACATATAATGTAGGTATGATAGAGATCTTTTTTAAAGAAACACCTATGTTCACGTCACTTTCTTTGTTCGGTAATCTTTCTGCTTTAATTTTACTAATAAAATTATAAACAGATTTATTTGTCATGATTTCAGTCGAATTTCGAAAAACTGAGGGAATATTAGTACATTGGAAAAAGCCTTTTTTCAATTTTTCTGGTAAATTTAACTTTTACCGCGATCGTAAGCCGTTCTATTTAGACGTATGTATAGAAGCTCAAGTCTATCGCACCTAGGAACGTCCCCACCCACCCTGTCGCCTTCGAACTTTTTCTTTTTTGCGTACTCCTTCCTTCCAATATTACATACTAGTTAAGACTTTATACTACGTTTCTGTTGAACTTTTAACAATCTTAACATATTTCATAATCTTAATATAACTACAATTTTAATGCACTTTAAATTAGTTAAACAAGCTTAATGTGTTTAAAGCTTAATAAATCTTTGAACTAAAGAACTGACATGGAAATATTAAATAAAATATTTGCATACTACTACCCTATAAGATAAAAAACTATGATAAAATATCCCTTGTAATTTACGAAAAAACCCCGAGACCATATCTGTGTAACTTGCTAGGTTCTCAGACTTGCAGGTCTCCTCAGTCCTCTCCTTCATCGCAAGACGTCGTAATCTTATTCACGATTCACTCGGTTACCCAAGCGAGCGTCATACCACTGGGCTACCACTGCTTTTATGCATGTCTTTAAAATATTAGGAACAAAAATCACCATAAATCCATGATAAAATCCGAAACATACTCGTAGTTTTATTTAACAAACCTTTAAAAGGTCATTTAAAAGCACATTTCTAATCAATTTTAGATATATTTTAGCAACAGATTAACCAAAGTTACGTCATTGATAAAAGTAATTATATAGAAAAATAAATGGTTTAACTTCTTTAACACTCTAGAACAACAAAATCACAATTTACAAACGGACGTACAAAATGTTGATTTTATATATACATTTGACTCCGGTGCGATATCGCTCGTAGTTGGATTCTAGTTAACTTCGCCGTTAAAATTGAAATTCCATTAAGAAGATTGCTTTTTAGAGTGTCGACTAGGATGGGGGAGGGGGTGGAGGGGATGGGGGGTGGGGTCGATCTAACTACATATATCATACAGTAATTTATTTACGCCAACGACGTTAACAGATTATTTTTTCAAATGAAACGTATTTTTATTAAATGTAGGATTTTTAGTACAAAATAAGATGCGATGTTGGAATCCAGTGAATTTATGAAATAATTAAAGTGTCATTACTGAAATTAAATATTCTTCGTGCCATCCCTTAGGTACGGATAAATATATAAATAATATGAGTATATCTTTACACCATAATAAGATAAAAAATTTATAAAATTGGGCAAAGTTGCACCCAACATGCTAACGACATGACCAGGAATCGAACTTGTGACTAACCTAAAAAATAATCAATATAACTTCAAGGATAAAGGAAAACGTCGTTAGATAAAAAATAGACTTTTTTAAAGCTTAAATCAAAAACACTGAAAGTTGGAAACGAAGCTTTCAATAAACAATCAATATGATGAATAAAATCGCACGACCCAACATTTTTCATCTCTCGCAGAACATATGTCAGACAAAACCATGTAACATAACTAGTCAAGCTCTATTCTTCCAAAAATTCGATAATATATACAAATTATTAAGAAATATCCAATACTAAAAAATACTATAAGTTCATACCTGAATATTCTTTATTGCTCGCTGAAAGCTCAATATAAGCATAAAACTGAACCAATCGCTTTTACGTGTACGAAAAAATATACATGAAAAATCTACGTGACGTACCTAGCCAATGGCAGATCGAACCTTCGTTTTCCAAACACCAAGATCTTTGACCTGTGAGAAATATAAAATTAGACTTTATGCTATTGCCTTACGATTCAAATCCGTATTGTTAGAGGTCATATCAAACTGGTCGACAGAGTATTGAAAAGGAATCCAGGGCGGTGATTGGCTGATTGGTTCCACACGATTGGACCGAAGCGCGCACTCTCGAACTGATCGAACGTTTCGATGAAAAACGCCTTCAATAGGCATGTTCTACGTAACGTTTACGTATGTAGTTACGTTATACCTAATGGTTATAAAAACTGTATAATAATAGACTTTATACTTTATTAGATTTATATATAAATTTGTCATTTTAAATAAGCTATCATTTAGGATATTTTCTTCTATTTATTACGGTTTTTGGTTTACCAACGTTTTAATTGATTTACAGCAATTATGGTGAGAGACTAAGAGAGGGAAAACCCGTAAAAATGTTATTTAAAACAATAGACTTAAACATTGTATTTCCGTATATAAAATCGCTTAGTTTGTCTGTTTGTTCTGTTATTGATTCAGACCTGTTAGATGGATATACTGATATTAGTAATAGAAAATAATTTATTTAAACATGTTGTACTTGGAGTTTATTAGTTATGGTAGCAGAGAAATTAAATCTCTACTACTCAAGCTTATTTATAACTAACCTATCTTTATTCTTTTCATACATCAATATTCATTTCTATTGTTTTATATCTTATTATGCATTCTTGTGAAACAGATACTTATAAAAGAATCGAATGTCAAAGCTTTCTATTCTAAGCTTCGATCTAAAAAATTAGAAAGCTTTCAAAAAGCTGCTATTGTTAGATTGAAGAATAAGCTCTAACAATTATTATTATTCGTTAAACAACAATTCCTATAATAATTTATTAAGTAATCCCCATATTATGACGATAGAAATTTCATACAATCTTTAAGAACTGAATTTTTTCATCATATTACAAAGTCAGTAAGCAACTTTTATATCTTTTTCAATATCATAACTTACTCATGGTAAATAAAAATTATTCAATATAACAAATTAAAACACCATTTTCATAGAAACTAAAGTTATGTGCTTCAATATTCGCAACGAATCGCGTAAAAACTACAAAAAACGTTTGAATGCACATCCCCCATTAATAAAAAAAATCCTAGTTCACTGTTACCTAATATTTAACCAACAGATAAGGCAAATATATGCGCTTTTCCGTGTACTTATTTGAAATGGAAAAATGTTTTCCAACGTCGCTTCTACGATACGCCGTTGGACGGAGGGAACTGATTTTTTGTGATTATAAGTAATTTCATTTAGTGAGCTTTGATGTTTGTCTTTCTGTGTTACTTGAAGGACTATCACGTTAGGTGGTAAAGGGTACTACTGTTGACTATGCAAGAGGTCACGCGTTCGATTTTTACATGAAAAAATAACTGGATTCAATTTTAGGAAATTGCTATAACGTTAGTTTTTATTATTATGCTACCTTACTTATTTTAAATTATGAAAGCATTATTTGTCCGTTTTTCAGTTTATAACTTCAAAACTATAAGCAAAATTAATATGTTTTTTTTAAATGGTATTAGCCTTCACCCATAGTTGTGCGATTCCAAGTATTAAATACTTTGATTCTAAAAAAACCTGAGTGAAGCAAGGTTACATCACTAGTATTCTCATTTTAAGACAACTAAAACCAGGTGATAAAGCTAGTGTTAAAACATAAAATGTCAGCAACGCCCTTATGAGATCGGCGCGCTGCAGATATTCGCCATTCGGTCGAGGCATCGCGCTTGCTATTGATCTAGACACACCGAGCACTAAAATTCGATTAAGATTATTAATATTATAAAAATATAATACTTTTATTTATTTGTAATCTATATTTTTTTTTTTTTTATTTAACTAACGATATGAAGTTTTATATGATGTTCGAATTTCTACAAACTAGCGTAAAATATTATTTTTAATGTAGAGACCTATATGTTAAGCATACATAAAAAACTGTACCAAATAACAGAATGCCAATCTATTATTTCAATCAATTACTATTTTCGTCATGGTACGTGTGCTGTAAGAGAGAACCTTTACCTTAAGAACCTTTCTTTATATATAAACAGCCATGTTTCATTAGTTTGTGGCAAAAAAATCAGGACATATTTGACTTTATTGGATAATAACACAAATCTCAAGCCCTGCTTTGTCTCCGTAAATATATAGCTTTTCGGTGACTTAAATATTATTTGATTGTCGATGAGTTTTACTTATCGAAACAAGACCGACTCGTAAAGTCAGGTTGCTACAAATGCACTCTAGATCCCAATAATATTTACTAACAATTTAAATTTTACTTTTTATATTTCATCATCAATCATCATCAACAGCCTTTTGCAGTCCACTGCTGGACATAGGCCTCCCCCAAGGCGCGCCACTTCTTCCTGTCAGCTGCCGTTCGCATCCATTCGATGCCGGCATGGCTGCGCAGGTCGTCTTCCCATCTCGCGGGTGGGCGTCCCACGCTACGTTTGCCAGTACGCGGTCTCCACTCAAGGACTTTCTGGCTCCAACGTCCATCAGTCCTTCTGCAGATGTGGCCTGCCCATGTCCACTTCAACGTGCTAATCCGAAACATAATGTCGGTCACTTTGGTTCTCTGACGGACATGCTCATTTCTGAGGTGGTCCATCAGAGAGACTCCGAGCATCCTCCGTTCCATAGCACGCTGAGCGACCCTGAACTTGTGGGCAAGCCCTGCCGTGAGTGTCCACGTTTCAGCACCGTAGGTCATAGCGGGGAGCACGCACTGATTAAAGACCTTGGTCTTTAATGATTGCGGGATAGGCGACGTGAGGACCTTCCTCAGCTTTCCGAATGCTGCCCATCCTAGCTGAATTCTTCTATTGGACTCCTTTTCGAAATTGTTTCTGCCAAGTTGAATTATTTGGCCCAGGTAAGTGTACTCAGAAACAACCTCTAATGGGGAGCCTTCGAGCATCACCGGTCTCGGAAGGGCATGTTCATTGAACATGATTTTGGTTTTATCCAAATTCATCCCAAGACCGATATTCCTAGAAGCAGCGTTCAGATCAGACAGCATTCCCTCCAAATCCTCCAGCGATTCTGCCGTGATGACAATATCATCAGCAAACCTCAGATGTGAGATGTGCTCGCCGTTTATATTGATTCCCCGCCCAGTCCAGTCCAGCGTTTTGAAGACGTCTTCCAGTGCATTGGTAAACAGTTTCGGGGATAAAACATCCCCCTGTCTAACACCTCTTTGCAACTGGATAGGTCTCGTCTGGTGGTCTTGGAGCTGGACGGTCATCGTCGCGGTCTCATAAAGGCATCTCATCACGCTGATGTACCGCCAATCAATTTGGCATCGCTGTAAGGATTCAAGAACAGATATATTTACAAATCAGATAAAAACCTCACTTTAGGGCCTTAAAGCCTATTTCTTAAAAATAAAATGAATAGAATTTCTTCATTTGAAAGAAAAAATTAGAGCGTAACCGATTATGTATAATTTCACGGCAAAAACCTCAAAAATACAGAGGTAATATGTATATGTGATGCGTTACATATTTTTAATACAAACAAAAGAATATGGATAAAGTTTTAAATTTAGCTAAGTTCAGAAATATTGGTTAAGTTCAAGTTAATTTCAACTAGTCTTTCATTCTTTATTCAATGGCTTACCTTGGATCAAATTAAAAACTTTATAACACCTTATATCCATATTATTAAAAAAAATATTATAACATACAAGATATAAAAAGCTAGTCCCGGTGTGCCATCAGCAGGTACATGACGCTCGACCGCGAGCACGCTCGATATGTCTCTCCACTCGATCCCGTTGTACTTCACTTTAAGTATCGATAAATTATATAATAAAATAGATAATATATTAATAATATTATAATAATATACTAATATAAGTAACGTTATATTGATTCTTATAGAGAACAAATTGCCAAACTCCAAGAAACCTCTTTCAATTTTCACCTAGTTATCATTCTCTTCGAACGTCCTCATCTTTGGCATTCAGACTAGAATCAGACGATTCACTACAAAAAACCTTAAACCTTCAAACTAAGGGTGCCATTGAAGAAACATAGGTTTCATGGCTAGATGTAGGTCCAGCAGTGGACGGAAGCTGTTTATGAAGATGATGGGATGAAGGCCGCAACCTTGATGACTTTCATTTAACTTGCCATTGTAACAGAACTCTTTATTTTAGATTCATATAAATTCTTATATTATTCATATAATACCATACCGTCTTAACGATTTTTTGCACGCATTAAGGAGTTTACGATACCACTAAAGTAAACGTATATATCTCTCTTGGGTACAAAAAATAAGTATCAGTACCTACATGGAATTAGCACATCACAGATGTTTATAATATATTATATGTATAGTCACAACTTTTGGTCGATTTTTTTAGGTTTTCTTGCTTATATAAGTATAAATGTTTCAAGAAATGACTAAGGATGAACCACTATCCTGTATTAATTACACATTATATAATATAATATTCAAAGCGAAACATCGATTGCATCCCGAGCTCAGCCCTAGCGCACTTCCGATATCATATTTTATATTTAATAGTACTGGAAAAATTCTCAGATGACTCTCATATATGTGAAATGTATGCACAAATTAGTTTTAAGCTTTTACCTAAGTAATAGCTTTCGATCAAGCTTTTAATGGTGTTCATAAATTATCAGTATTTCGTCAGAAAACTATCTGTTTGATAACGAAAAATAGCAATTAATTTCTACAATAAATTGGGCTAATATTATGAAAATAGATATAAATAAATGAAACTATCTTTTCGGACTTTGTCGCGGATTTATTTCGATTTTTGGTTCCTGACGTTTAAATAGACAAGATAACTGAACTGTTTTTGCCTATATATAAATCAAAAATCAAAAACGTAGTTTTGGTAATTATTACATTTTCTTAGGAAATATTTCTATTCAATAGTCGATCCTCTGATCCAGATCAATGGTATTTCCCTTAATAAATTAGTCTGTAACATTTATTCGAAGTAAACTACTAAATAAAATAATCCTATCCATGAACAAAGATAGTATTAGATCATATACCAAGTCTGAAACCATAGTATAGATATAAATTTTTCCTTCGCTTAAACACACTAAGATCGAGTTTCCTTAGTAAACGCCTCGAGCGAGAATTCAGCCATTTTTATGGAGTTCATAAAGAACTGGGAACTTGCAGCGTACACTTTGATTTTATTTAAAAAGGTGAGAAATAAGTTTTAGTTAAGCTCTGGAAGAAAATATTGAAAAATTTCAAAACCCAGTACCTACAGGATTTACACTGATTAAATTTTCACTGTGTATACGTGTGTGTTACAGTCGTTTTATGGAAGCTGTAATGTGAGAAAACGATTTATTTATATAAAAATTAATAGAAAAGATTGTGTAGATGAGACGTTCTGATATAGAAAGGATTTAATTATAGCCTTATTATCTATGAATTATATTATCTATATTATGATAGCATTCTTACTATGTAAGATTCTAGTATAAGACACTTTATCTTTTACAAACGTATTATCAATAATACTGCAATGCAATATTTATTTCTGAAAGAAATTGGTTATTTTATTAATACAAGCGGGATTTCAGATAAAAACTACTTACAGAATAACAAATAATTGATGTGAAATAACAAGCTTATTTCGTTAGATGTATCACATCAATTACTTAAAAAAATATTATAATTAATTTTATATGCGGAAAGTGTTTAAAATGATATTTACGTTGCCAAATGGACTTATTATTGCATTAACCCTACTTGCTACCAACGTCGCGGGTTCGAATCCCGCTGGAGGCATTTATTTATGGAAAAGTCATATATGTGTGTACTACTACCAAACCTGTGTTATGTAGTGTATCCGTAACACAAGCCTCGTAGCTTACCATTGAACTAGATGGTGCTAAGTCTTATGTCTCACCATATTTATATATTAATATCGCAATCTTTTATAATACAGAATTTCGTTTCCTGAAAATCCTGAAGTGAAGGAACATTTAAGTCGTGTGTCCGTTATGAATTCTGAACGCGCTCTATATTCAAATTGGCCCTCGCTATTGGCTGCCGGCTGGTATTTTACATTGGATGAAATTTCCCTCGAAGCTTGAAAACGTAATGTCTATGCATAAAGTATTTTAAACTTGTTAAAATGCAACGTATTCGTATAGCGGAAGCTCTGAAGGGGTTATTTAGATCTTCTGTCCTTTGAGGTGCAAAAGCTTTTTCATACACTCGATGATTCTTACTAGCTCTTGTTCGCTTTTTTAGGATGTATGTATTTATTTATGTAAATATATATCTACGTATCTGAGAAATGTTATATATTTAAATGACAACAGTTTCTTAGGAAATTATTCTAATCTATACCAAAATAGGTCAATCATTTTATCCGGACCTGTGGTATTTCCCTTAATAAATAAATAAAAAATATATAAATATGTTGTGAAATTATTACACACAACCATCTAGATCTAAATTAAAAGTTCACTTTTCTTTAAAACAAAATTAAGTTTCATTTAATTTTTCTATTTTCAATTTGTTGTTTTTTTTATTTTAATTAGTTATTTAATTTAATTTATTTTATTAATTAGGATATTTTGTTTTGTTTTATTTTATGTCATACAAATGTAGTGTTTACCTTTAATTGGTATATAAAAGATGACCCTTTATTTTTTTAACTACTATTTTTAAACATTATTACTTTTTTAACACTGTTGGTAATCCTATCTAAATAAATAAATAAATAGATCTAAGATAAGCGTAAGCTACGAGGCTTTGTTACGGATACCAGATAGTTGATACACTACATAATATATATAACTTTAAATACCGTATGTATTTATCATAAATATAAGCAGCCGTGACTGTAGTACTAACATTCGTGTTTATCACACAAATGAATGGTCCGAGCAGGAATCGAACCCGCCACTGCTGCCATCAATTAAGCAGTTGGTTTTCTAAAAATCGAGCTAAGCATCAAGACAAAAAAGGTACTATAGTGTAATAATATAATTTATAGCTTTAAGTTCCTAAAACAAAGGTTTATAAAGCAAGCAACGCCACAAACAATCCTTAGTCATATCTGACAAATAAGAAGATACTATACGATATTTTGATATGTGATATTGAACATGTGCGGGAAGCAGAACGCTACGAGTGATTTATCTTTCTACAAAAGATGAGAAGGTACGGTTTTACGTAAATCTTGGGAAAAGATACAGTATTTTATAACGGCGACTTGCTTATGCAATTGTTGTACTCCTTTTGATAGGGTTTAAACTAAATGATCTATACTGGCATGAATATTTATATAGTTTGTATAAAGTATAATTGAGATTTATAAAAAAAATTTGTAGCTATAGTTTCTATAGTAATTGTTTGTTTTAAAGTCTTTACTAACTGAAGATTGTAATAATTACCTTAACAGTTAAAAAGTAAAAAAATCTTGGAGGAACCAGTATTTATCCAGGAGGCACAATATTGATTTACCCACATTAAAAGAAAGAAGGTTCGTAATAAAGCCTACATGACTTAGGTATACAAACACCATTAAAATTATACCTTATAAGTTATATCTTTGAAATATACTTGAATTTGAAAAAGCTTAGTTTAAATTGATTTTAGACCTTTTACTTATTCATTCAATATTTTTATACTCTGCTATCCAGTAACTCTTACCGTAAGAAACTATGAAAGTTAATACAAGAAACCGTCAACTCTCACATTTTACAGTCACACTGCATAGCTGCTGTTCAAAACTTATGTTGCCGAGTGTACACCGTTCGTTACCACTACATGCAACTAATAATGCGAGGAACACAAGTATCGTATATAAACCCCCTAGAGGATACACGTATAGAAATACTTTTAAAAACATATCTGGATTTAGGTTTGTTAAAGAAAATCACTTAAAAATATTAGACTAATTATGAGTAAACTTTAAATAATTACACTAATTTAGTAAAGGGTACATGTCATTTTTTTCGTATAGATAAAGAGGTAAAGTCGCGTTTTTATATACACTTATATACGGATTTTATATAGAGGGACATCACTAGCATTACATTATACATGCAAGGTAAGAGCTAAAACAATATTTATATAAAAACCGAATTAAATGTAACAATGTAGAAAAACTTAAGCTCGGTGGATCATAAGGCATTTTTCCGAACGTGCCACCCTCTCCCCACCCCCTAAGGGGAGGGAACATTGATATTATTTACTAGCCGTCGCCGTCAACTACGTCTGCTATATACGAGATTTTTACTAGACTAAATCACAAAGCTTTAAGGAGAACTTAAAGCTCGTGTATTCGATGCAAATATAAAGGCTATAAGTTGCAACAATTTACATGATTAAGTCCAATCGATACGTTATATAATCGATACATAATCGATATATTAAATCATTAATTTATAAAAAAAAAAGAATAAAAGTTTTATATTTAATAACTTATCTGTCTTTTGCGACTATTCTATATGACTACATGTATTTCCAATAATAAATCTAAACCTACTTTTAATAAAGCTTAAAACTAACATAAACCTGCATGTCCAAGTCTTAATCTATATATGTACTAAATTCTATCAAAATCTATCCATATAGTAACAAACATACTTACACAAACTTTCGTATCTATATTAGTATGGTAGTGCACCTATTTATCGTATATATTTCTTCATCGGATAGCAGCTATGTGCGCTCGAAACGTTGAAAGATGCCCTGTTAAGCTTCCTCGAGCCACCTACCCAGGGGTGTATGGGGGTGCACACAGCGAAAAAATTTACTACACTAGTGTGCTTGCTAAAGATTACTTCTATTTTAAATGTATACGGGTATTGACATTTTTATTTATACTACTTCTTAGACTGGTTTTGCTTAGGATTTTATTACTACAAAGTATAAAACAAAGTCGCTTCCCGCTGTCTGTCTGTCCTTATGTATGCTTAGATCTTTAAAACTACATAACGGATTTTGATGCGGTTTATTTTAATAGATAGAGTGATTCAAGAGGAAAGTTTATATGCATAACTAGCGGAAGCCGCGGCTTCGCTCGCACTAAATCGCTAGTATGTGTATAATGAGATTTTGTAGTAATATTAGATAGTATTCGAAGTATACGTTTAGCTTAAAATCGAAACGATTTCGAAAACCGTCTAGATGTAGTGTTGCTTGAACAGCATTATCCACAATAACAAAGATCAGGAGTTCAATTCCCGTTAAGGAACTTTTCGGATTTGTAAAGAATGTGGTTTATACCATGACGTCATTATTCCTATCAATAAAAACCATGATTCAAGTGCAAATCCAAATAAAGCATGTTATGTATATGCTATGGATTATTATCTTTAAGAAAATCCATACATATAGGTAAGTCGATTCTTTTTTTGGAGAATTTCATTGCTTATTTTTTTGGAGAATCTTATAGAAATAACCAATAATGTAAATACAGACGCTGAATATTTAGTTTTTAGTTTTTTTTTGCTTTAGTATATATGGGAACTGAAAAAAACACTTGACGGTTCAATGAAAAATGGTATAGAGTTCTTTTTACTACAAGAAATTATCTTATATTTGGGAAGTCTATACGAACTGTTAAAACATACATTAGTACAAAATATTTGAATAATAAAATTCATGTATGTACCTGTATTCAAAATTAATTTAATAAACTTTTATTTCAAAAATTTAACAATATTATCCTCTATACTAATATTATAAAGCTGAAGAGTTTGTTTGTTTGACTGGTTGAACGCGCTAATCTCAGGAACTACTGGTCCGAATTGAAAAGTTGTTTTTGTGTTGGATGGACCGTTTATTGAAGAAGGCTATAAGCTATATTACATCACGCTACGATCAATAGAAGCAAAGTATCAATGAAAAATGTTGCAAAAATGGGAGAAAATATTTCTTTTCATTTTCAGTATCATGTATAAAATATATTACTTTAACATCACCTAAATAAAAAGTGAGAACCAACGGACAAACAAATATTTATTCCGTATAGCATATCTACTACTACTTATACAAAGTAAATACGGCGCGAGTGTGTGCAGGATTATTTGCGGTAACTCAATGTTTTCCGAATGGATGTAATTAATGTATTTCAGATGTGAGTGCTAAATAAGAATTTTTTCCTTTAAATCCTCTGTCAGATAAACCTGCACTGATTTTTTTGCTTTGAAATCACTGAACTTTGAGTGAATTGAGTAAATGAAAGCTCTCTAGCACTGTGTGCTTGTGGAGGGTATAAATAGCCATTTTTATTGCAGGTCCAAGGTTCGAGATTGACGTGATAAAAATTTAGTTGATACTAATTTAATGAAATCGATATTAATTAATATATGAAATACCACTTTGGCTAAATGCGCTGATTTTTTGAAATTTGAGTAAAATTATTGTGAAATTATGTGGAGACTGGTCATACTCCATGTGGGTTGGCGAACATCATATGAAGCTGGATGGTTATATAAAGGTGGAAACATCAGGTGGACTATGGCTGAGTCTCCTTCGCTTTAAAGGAAGTCGATGCCCAGCAATGGGAGCATTGAAAGGGATGTATTCTAATTTTTATAGTTTACAAGTAACTTTACAAAACTTGGGCTAATTTTTGTACTTGTTTTTCTATAAAGCTATCATATATAGGTACTTTATAAATGAAACTATCTTTTGAGAGTCTCTCCCGTGACCGTGATTGCTGTACAGCATTCGAAACGTCGGGAACCAAAAATCATAATAAATCCGCGACAAAATCTGAAAAGATAGTTTCATTTATAATAAACCTAAGAAAGTATTCTATAGGTACTTAATATGGTTGCGACAACGTCACATGCACTAACTAGTATTTTATAAACTCTAAGCTTCACTATTTTATCTAGTCTATAACTCACGTATGTGACGTATTGTAGTAGTTAAGAGGAGGGAAGGAATTTCTCAATTATCGCCATAGAGACGTCTCTCCCCCGACCTAGTTCCACCGACGGACGATCACTATTAAAATTTACAATTTTATATCGCCTTCAGGAATTTATTACTGGCGTTTTTAATTAAAATGAGCGATTTTTAAGTTGAACCATTTTTTACTGTTTAATAATTATATTCGTACTTCATTTAGCTGCATGTGTAAGTGTAATACTACTACTACGTCTTTATTCTAATAACTGTGTAGATACTTTAATGTCTTATATACTTTGCAAACTAAAACCTTAAACTAAGTGTGAATTTTGAATTTTATTATTAGTTCGGTATAATTTTTCTTACGAGTAAACGTTTAGGAAATGTTTTAGAGGCATAGTATTTTTTTGAAAATGGAAAGATTTAGTAGATGTTTTAGAAACATTCTTGCAATAACTAATAAACCTATAATTTTTAGAAGCGTTATAAATTTCAAATTTTGTCATTTCAGTGTATAATATTTTTCAATAAAAAGAAGAAGTCGTATCAATCTAATAGAAAAATAGTTATTTTCATAGGACATTATTATTAAAGAAAAGTTTATGCGTTAGATAATATATGAGCGGTCACTTAATGCATATTCTATTTAAGAAAAAAGCTTAAGCTTTACAACCATTAAGACCAGTCGCATATCCACTGTACTTTCTCGATATCAGCTGATGTATGAAAATCTCTCATAAAAACCGCCCAACTTGAAACTGAAAGCATCGACATATCAAGAATCATCCACTCATAGTCGAACTGAAAAATATATAAACAATAGAATTGCGCGCTTTATCATAACGAAACAAAAACATCCACCTAGGCACTCCTGACAAAACCTAGCTGTGAGTCAAAGCGCGAAAGTAGAGCCCTCTTTATCTGAGAGGCGTTGAGGGGTAGAGGGGGGATGGGGGCGCGGAGGGGGATGACAAGTGCATCTCAAAGAAATGCAGATTTTACACGTCGCTACACTTCGGATGTGTCGTGTGTAGTGTTGAGTTGAATGTATGGTGGACAGAAAAATTATATATTTTATTATAATATAATATATTTATTTATTTTAATAATATATTAAATAATTTAAAATTATTTTTACAATTAAAAAAATAATATTTGTTGTTTCGTCCGTCTTTTACGCAACAGCGTTACAATGAATAGAATTTAGAAGGTACCTTCTATGTGATAGTTCTTGAGGTTGACTGGTAAAACATACAGCAATCAGTCTCTCCCGTGACCATGATTTTATAAAGCATATTAAACTTCGGGTACCAAACATCAAAGGAAATCCGCGAAAATAAATTAAAAGTTACTTTTATTTAAAATATCAAAATTTCATTCATCATTCATTATAAAATATACATCTAAGAAAGTATTTTGTCAGTATGTACATCAATACATAGTAGGTATAAAACGAAGTCGCTTCCCGTAGTCTGTCTGTCTCTATGAATGCTAAGATCTCAAAAACTACACAACGGATTTTGATGCTGTTTTTTTATTAGATAGAGTGATTCAAGAGGAAGGTTTATATGTATAACTAGCAGAACGACTTCGCTCGCACTAAACCTAGGGACGAACCAATATAACAACAATAGTTGTATATATGTATAATGCAAGAAATAGATAATTTTATTTAAAACTATAATTTTTTGTGCCATTCTTGTTACCTTGAGCCATTCTTGTTACCTTCGGGTAGCAACCAAATGGGCCGGCACGCCCCGTATAGTTCATTAGTACCACTCTCTCACAGAAGACCGGCGTGAAGTGGCAGCTATGCTGTCGCGTTTCGTCCGGTGAGTGAGAGTCCGGGAGGCCCACTCTCCTTCCCCCCTCCCTCTTCCCTTCATCCTCCGCCTTCGTTCCCCCCTTCCTCCCACTTCCCTCCCTCCTCCATCCCTCCCTTTCCTGAAAGGCCGGCACCGCATCTGCAAGCCTGACTTGCAGATGTCCATGGGCGGAGGTGATCACTTCCCATCAGGTGAGCCTCCTGTCCGTTTGCCCCCTTTTTACCATATAAAAAAAATATAATAATAATACATATATTATATATAAATAAAAAATGTTAATTTGTTTGTATCGTACGCATTCCTAAATCATTCAACGAGATGCCTATTAATGTTGCTCCGAAATACCGTCTGAGATATTAATAGAACTTCTGAAATATAGATACGATAATGTTGTAGAAGATATCACGGGTAGCGTGGCCGAGCGGTCTAAGGCGCTGGTTTAAGGCACCAGTCTCTTCGGAGGCGTGGGTTCGAATCCCACCGCTGCCAATATTTTTTAACCTCTATTCTTCTCTCCTTTTCTCCTATTTTATAAGCTTAATAGCCATATCATGACTTCAATGAGTAATACTTTTTCAAAAATCTAATTTTTTTTAAAAATTAAGCTTTAGGTACTTTCATTTGTCGACTTTTGTATACCAATAAGGTTAATTGTTAAAGAATATGTTGGCACATTGTTACACAGCGCCATCTAGTTCCGTGGTAAGCTACGAAGCATGTGTTACGGATACCAGATAGTTTACTACATATATAATTTTAAAATACATACATTTTATAAATATAAACACCCATGACGATAAACATCCGAGTTTAACAAATGAAAACCCCCAACGGGACTCAAACCCGCGATCGTTGGCACAAGAAAGTAGGGCTACTACAAACGAAATAACGTAAAGAAACATAAAGAAACTCGTTTGAACATATTTTGAGACTAGGGTATATATTTTAAACAATACACGTTTAAAGCTTAAGCAAAATGAAATAAAACTATTAATATATTAAACAAGAATTTTTTACACATATTTTTTTATTATTATAATGTATATAAAATATATTTTTCTGTTGTCGGTCTGTTCTGAATATGACACTCATTACAGCGAGACGGAAGGATTTCTCTAAAATATTTCAAACCCAAGGCGACGCCGTGATTCGCGCCTTGCCCCTTTGTAATTACGTACAAATGCTATTAAGTTTTATTTTAACACACTTTATGATGCAACACTCACTTAAATTTCAATCAGATTCAAAGAGAATTGCAGCTCCTTATATTACTGTCTTCTCAATAGAAATAGTAATGGAAAATCAAGAAATGGACGTCAAAAGTCGAAGTTGAATCGTCAAATACCATTTTTTAATCAACTTCAAAAAAGGAAAGGTTATGTTCCACTGTATATATATATATTTTATGTATGTTCTTGTTTTTATGTATGATTTCTCCGCCGTCTGTGGGCCGATTTCAAAAAATTTTCCTTTGTTCGGTAGGGTGTAGCTCCGAGGGGGTCCCATTGTCACCAAGTCAGGATCTGATGTTGGGATCCCAGGGAAATCGAGGGCAACTCTCAAATTTTGTAGGAACATATTATGTTTTTGATACATTTCTTAAAGATGTTAAAGCATTTGTGTCTTTACATTTAACTAAGTAATTTGACACAAGTAACTATAAAACTATATACCTACATATGTAGATGTAGTCAAGAGTTGAAGATGAAAAATCAATAAGATGTTGCATGAACGTCTACATCATATTTACATTTTCTTTAAAAGGCAAAAGTCTTAGTCGCAGTTATAGGGCATAAGCAGGAGGAGACTAAACGTCATGTAGGTTTGTGATATGGGTTTAACGTTTTTTTTTTCATATTATTTAAGGTTTCAAATGCAAAAGTGTTATTTTGTTAGGTTATTGGCTTATTCTTCTTCCAAGTAAGACTGTACCTACCCACAAAAAATACAATAAAATAAAAAATTACACAAAATATCGGGAACCAATAGTTAAAAGATGTTTTTTGTTTGAAATCTGTAAGAAAGTATTAAGAAAATAATTATTAAAAAGCTCTTAAAGTTAAATTAAAGCTCTATCGCCAATTTAGTCTCTCAATAAAGAAACCATATAACGAAATTATACAACGTTGCCTTCACTTTACAATACTATTTTCCTGTAGACTCATAGAGGTCGTTACAAAGAATCTCTACAAAGGTGTCAAAAGTTGTTGTTGAAAAGCAAGTGTTGGAGCCAATTAACTAAACAAAAATACAATCAACAAGCTTACACCAATAGCCTTAGAATTACAATTTGAACTAAAGTTAAGAAAGGATTTATTACGTAAAAGTAACATTCCCGCACTAATAAATTAATAAATGTACAGACCGTCATAGTTACATATGTAGCAAGTAAGCTCTTTAAACTGAAATTTAAAAAAAAATGTAAGTTACTATACTATATTCTATATGCTAGTAAAAGTCCCGTCAAAACAGGTCCAGTCGTTTCAGAAATTAACGGGAATAAATAGAACGACAGGCATAAATGATTAAAATATTTTTTCTTATAAATACCCAATATGACGACTCGTTTGGCTCAGTTGGCAGTGACCTTACTTCTGCGCCAGCGGTCGCGGGTTCGAGTCCCGCTGGGGGCATTCATTTGTTGAACACGAATGTTTGTTCCCAGTCATGGGTGTTAATATTTATATTATGTATGTATTTAAAATTTATATGTGTAGTATATCAACTATCTGGTATCCGTAATCCTAGCCTCGTAGCGTACCACGGAACTAGATGGCGCTGTTGTAAAAATGTCCCAACATATTTATTTATTTATATAATAAATTTGTTGATGTTACAAACATACATTTTAATTTTATTTATCAGTATAGATATTGGTTATGATTCATTAAAAATTTCTACTCAGTTCCATAATAGAAACATATTTAAGACATCAATAATATAAAGAGGAGAACTTTCTCCAAAGAACATTAGCAATAATTGCCAAGACGGGGAAGCCCCGATCATGGGCATATTGGAAATTTTCAATAATAATAAAAGCTGAACTTAGCACATTACGACATCGTAATGTAAAACAATTAAAAGGAAAGTTTTTCCGAAAGGGTGTGGTCCTTACATAGCTGAGAAATATCTATATAGAGTGGTTTGAATAATAAAAATATTGTATTTGTTTGAAAAGTCAAATCGGTAGTGTGTTTTATTAGAATTAATATAAGATCTTGAATGAGATCAAAAATCAATTTGTTAGTAACGACTGAAAAATATTTCATTTCACAATACATTTACTAAACATATTGCAAAAAGGACATAAAATTTGTATGACTAAAAGTAAAATTAAAATTTTAATCTTTTAAAGATAAAACATTAATAATTTGAAATACCAGCGTCATTTTACGACACAAAAGCTTAAAATTATTTGCAAATTAAAAAAGCAGTGACAATTTCAAAGTGAACACACCAGAATGATCTGAAACACACTCAGCAGCTCAACGATAATGTACAATTAGACAATCGGCGCATCGGTGGTCCGTAAGCCATTAGGGTTTTAATTGAAAATAGCGTAACGGCTGTAAATTGTGAGTGCACCCTGCATCCTCCCCCAAGCTTCTGTCCCATGCAATTATTGCCTGGACTTCAACCCAGAGCTGATACATCATCAAGACACGTTTAAAACATATCTGTTTTTTCGAATAATTTCTTTAATTAGCCTGGTGATGGAGAAAGATTATATTCTATTTATCGGAATAATGTATAGTCAGTGAAAAAAAGATTTACGTGTGATCTTCGAATAAATCTTATCGGAATCTTTAGCGGATATTTTGAGTTTTGATTCTCGACGCGATATTTCGAATGTAGAGCAATAAAAAGCTGTAAAGTAATATTGCAAAAATCCGAAAAAATAGTTTTATTAAAGCAAATCAAATAACTCTCGAATTTTTTTCGGGTTCGTCCCTAGTTACAATTTATCTATTGATTTATAACGAGAACAGATTTTGATGTTATTTGGTATGATAACTATAACTACTATATCTAACTAATATAACTAACTGATAACTGTTTGTACAGTATAATTTTTACTGTGAGAAAATATTTTATTTCTGAGAAATCTATAATCTTTTAAAGGTATCTAGGAACAAAGCCGAATGCAGATGCTACTCGTAGTTATAGATTATAATTTTAAAGACCTATATTTATGCTTCCAATAACTTTGAATAAAGGATTTAAAGAATTCAAAATTCAAATAAAAAGAGAAACTTTACACCTGCAAGGACCACTTGGTGTATCTTTGTATTAAATCACATCAAAATATTTAAATTACAATCGATACAAAATCTTAAAAAAATAGTTTTCATATGGACATTGTACAGTGTGTTCTTTTAGTTAGCATGTGCGTTTTGAAATGTCCAAACGTCTGGCGCCACCTTTAAAGTAAGGAAATTACGACTATCAAAAAATGTAAAATAGGGTGAATGTTTGACCACAATAGGTGAGGGGGTCCTGGTCAATCGGTAATCGGCACTATCGCGGCGATCGGAGTTCGATTCCCGCGGGGTGTAATTAGATTGTTAGACTCATGCAATAACGTGTCATGCAGAACGCTAGCTAGTTTTGATACTAGAATAATATAATTTAGACTTTTTTTCTTCTATTGTAACATGTTATTGAAATAATAAATTTAAATATAATAATTCTAATATTTATATTTTTCCATAATATAACAAAAATATTCAATTAAATTAAAGATTGTAATAAGAAACAAATAGCAAAAAATGACCTCGGCTATGTTAGTAAATACGTTCATAATTAATTATTTCTAATATTTGGTAACTACTGCTATATCAATTTTGTAAACACGATTTGTTTGTTAGTTTGTCATTTTTCAAAATTGATTTTAAGTCCATATTATATTAACATTGTAAAATTTGACTATTGTATCCCCTATATTATAAAACTAGCCTTTCCCGCAGCTCCGCTCGCGTTCTGAAGGCTGAAAATCAAAAGAAATTTTTGTCCCGTTTTTGCAACATTTTTCAATGATACTTCGCTCTTATTGGTCGTAGCATGATGTAATATAGCCTTCCTCAACGGATGGACTATCCAACACAAAAAGAATTTTTCAATTCAGACTAGGAGTTCCTGATATTAGCGCGTTCAACCAAACAAACAAACAAACTCTTCTGCTTTATAATATTAGTATAGATTAATTAGAAAGTTTAAACAATCGATAGTTTTTTAATATAACTCTTTAAAATATTAAGTAACTATTTTATAATCTGCGTTAGAACGATATCATTGAAAGTATTTCTTCCTTTTTTATACAAGATGGAGAAAAAAAGAATAATGAAGTACAAATTCAACACCTTTTATTAAAAGTTGAAGACAAAATAAAATACTTTGCAAGAGCAAACAAGTAGTTGAAACAAAAAATGAACAATAATAATATCCCTGAAACGATAATATAATACCTATTAAAACTGATTATATCATTATTCTTGCAATTTTAAAATATTAAAATTAATAGCGCTTATAATTCGTAATAAAAATAAATAATTTTAATACTACTTTTTTGTCTTATATCTGCTATCGTCTACGACTGTAGTTTGCGAAGCGGCAACTTTTGAATGTAAAAAATGCATACCTACTTAAAGTTTGCAAAAAAATCTATTATTCTGTTTTCTTAGGAAAAGCTACCAAAATTTACATACTTATTTTTAAAAGCATATTATTGACATAGATGGATTTGATTACCTAAAATATTAAATTAATTTTCAAGTTCTTTTTAATTATTGAAACTACTTGGAAACATAATAATACTTATAAGGTTTAAGTTTTAAATGTTTTAAAACAATATGTAATGTAATAATTTACATAATATTTGATAGAAAAATCTATTCTACGTGTAGAAATTCATTGACTATCGATCTTTGATCAATAAAGATAAATATAAATTATAACAAAAAATAATAAAAAATCAAACATTACTTATAAGAAAACTAATACTTATATATACATATCTTTAAAGTACCAAAACCATTCATCCCACTACACCCACAAATTGTTGTCGATAAGAAAGTCAGTTGAGAATTTAATATACATAATTTCTTTTAACGTACGCCGTAACACGAACGTAAAGCATTCTTCTAACAGACAGACGATATTTTATTGAAAGGGCAATTAGGATATATAATATTAAACTTAGGTGATATATTAGTGAAAGCTAGCGGAAACCATTTGCAATGTTTATTGCAATTGTTTACTCGCACTAGAGCTTTTTGTTAGTACTTTCTTTTGCTACATGTTTTATGAACCCTAGTATTGCATTGTTACTTTTATTTATTTTATTGCTCAATAGGTCAAGTTTGTTAAACGTCTGTATCAGACTTTAATCTATTTATTAGTGATATATGTAGCAAGTTCGACTCTTGGTAAAGCAAAAGCTTTATTGATGAAAAGCTTTTGTGTTCTATGTTAACACAAATATAATTTATTTGCATGTTCTCGTTAGTTGAATAGTGTTTCTTCTTATAAGTAAATTTTATTATCATTTTGAACTACAAAGACTCAGTAGGTACTCAGTTCATAATGCATGTTTTTTAACAATTTTTGAATTAAAAAAATATATTCCCTACGTACAGATAAAGTAATATAAATTATTTAGAAATACTATGATTGAGTATTATACAACCTGACAAATCTACCTTCCATTGATTAAGGTATGTATTTAAGGAAAAGACGCCATTGTGTGAGATTTATCTTTCCCTAAAGAAAAACGCATAAAGAACAATAAAGACATAGTATAAAATTATAAAATCCATTTAAATTATACGCTTATTTGAAACACTACTTCTTCAATTATTTAATATTGTGTAATAGACGATGAAATTATAAGAAAGCTCTATTTGTGTATATAAATAAATTAAAATATAAATGTCTGTTTGTAGCATCTATATAACAGCTTTTTCTTAAATGCATATTATTTAATGATCTACGGTACTTATAACAAAAACATAATTTTAACAATTTGTTTGTTTGTCTATATATTTGTTCTCGCTAATCTCTGAAACGTCTGCTTACAAAACTTCATCTTTGATACACATTTTTGCATTTAAATATAATATAATAAGGATAAACTCATTATTTTTATATTTGATAATCTGTGACCGAGCTGTCAAGTTGACTTTTTATCGTAATGGCGGGAACGCGATGTACGATTCGTGAATCAATGGATAACTGAAACTAATACAAGTTTAACAATTATTTATTAATTGTTAGATTAATATTCCACAGTTTTTAATATTGTTCTTTTATGCTTACAATATATGAGTATATTTCGAATCTTAATCTATAAATAAACATTTGAAGACGATAAACCCAATAACAATACAAAAATATTCATTACCAACCAAATCTTGTCAGTTATCTAAGTGAAATAAATTGCTTGGCTGTTAATTGATACGGTTTCGATCGGGGGGAGTCGGCGATGCGTCACTGTTATCAGAGCCTCTGCGATCAGAATTAATGAGCTGAAGCAGATGTTTACAACTGAAGTGAATGTTCAAGATCTAGGAAACAGCTTGTTTTATTATTGTATATTACTTATATTGTTATACTACCTACCTACCTTGCTTTGCTTGAGTACGTCCCTAACTATCTAACAGTATATTTGTACCGGTCTTAGCCTATCTGTGTACTAAATTTCATCAAAATCTACCGCTTAAATGTGAAGAAAAAAGGAAAGAAAAATAAAAACAAAACACACGTACTTTGTAATTATAATAGTAGTTCAATTCTTACTAATATGCAATAAAATAATTGTAATAAAGTCGTATTTGTACATAAAATACTTTTGGAAAATTTTATTGAGGTCAAATCATTATTATACGATACGGAGTCGAATCTATGCTTTTTAAGAATTTTGTCTGTCTCTTATTATTTTTTGGAATTGATGTCTGTCTGTGAAGGCATTATGAGAAAGCCATTGGATAGATTTCGATGAAATGTTGTATGATAATAGCTGGTACAATAAATATAAGAAAATATGTCATTTCTAATATCTTTAAATCTTATATATAAAATTCTCGTGTCACGGGGTTCGAACTTGAACTCCTCCGAAACGGCTTGACCGATTCTCATGAAATTTTGTGAGCATATTGAGTAGGTCTGAGAATCGGCCAACATCTATTTTTCATCCCCCTAAATGTTAAGGGTAGTCCACCCCTAAATTTTTATTTTTTATTTTTTAGACAATTTTTTTTTCCTACAGATCAACCCAATGAGGTTGATTAGCAATTAAAAAAATGAACGCGAGCGAAGCCGCGGGTACAGCTAGTATAATATAATAATATTGTTTTTTTAACCTTTATTTCTTTGACTTGTTCACAAATAATAAAGGAACATGTCGTCCTGTTCAAGCTTCTTACAAACAGAATAACAACTTTAAATCCTTATATATACATATTATTGTTATGAAATCATGCGTATATAGGCGACTTTAAACTATATCTGGTAGGTCAGCTAAATAAAAGTATAATATATAATAAATGATAAAGCTACTTTTACTATAATAATATTGTTATAATTGAAAGTTGTTATACATGAGCTTTTATTACACATGTTATCCATTCGCGTGGAAAAGGTGTCCCATGAGATGAATATCATTTAAGTCGATAATTAATGAATGAATAAATAATAAATGGTCTATGCATGAAAAACAATTATACGGGGTTCGATTACTGCGCAAGCAAAATTTCTCTCTATGTCAACTCAAGGTAACTGACACAGTAGGAAAATTGACAATATTTTTTTGATGCAAATACTGAGAGAAAGTGGAGTCATTATTCACTAATATTGCGAATTTCCTGAAAAATCACATAAAATTGAATAAAAATAATTTCTAATAAGAACGCCATACCAATATAATCAGCTTGTAATCAAGTACCTATTCCATTCCTGATTATGATTCTCTGTCCTTAGAATTCAAATTAAATAACCCTATGAGAAATAAAACCCATATAATACAAGCTACCTATAAGTAATTAAAAAAATTAAAAACAAGTATTTACTTATTATATTTATTATTAATTACTCGACTTAGCGCGAGCGAAGCCGCGGGTTTCGCTAGTAAATGTATACAAAACTTGACAAATTATATACTAAAACCTTCCTCGTGAACCAGTCTATCCATTGGTGGAAACAACATGAAAATCGGTGCAATAATTATTGAGTTTATCGGGAACAGACAGACACGGCGCAAGATTTTGTTTTTAATATGTAGTGACACCTCTCATTTCGGACCAACACCCACCACGCCAGACATTTTCAACCAATATTAACTTTATTTTATTTTAATTACTTAAACTAATAACTTTTATACGAGTCTGTTATTAATGTACTAGTTGTTTTTATTATTGCGAAGTTATTCATATTTTTATTGATATGCCATTTAAAAAAGCAATCAATTGTCGTTTATCTTCACGTTACATCTGAAATGGCTGTTTTATTACTTTCGTACATACAACTTAGGTATTGAAAGCTACAGGTGCTTAGAGAATCGATGTTTAAACGTCTACTTCTATTTACTCGTATACTAAAATATACTACGCGTTACTTTAGTCTATACATACTATATAATTATAAATAATTAAAAATATGGATAGGTAACGTACTTGTGAATAATAATTATAAGAACTCGCCAAAACAAATTAAACAGGGCCAAAGTATTCTAAGAGGTTTTCATTGAAGGAGTAGTCGTGCTTAACAAATGAATGCCCTACGACCTTGGTTGGTTTGTATCCCGCTGAGGTACTACAGTAAGTAGGTTAAAAACTGAGCTAAACGTGATCAAATTCCTAGACTTTATTTTAGCTATTCCTAAACTGGATATATATGACATTTGTCCAACGTCTTTTGTTCCTACTTCCTACACCAAACCACAGGCTTTCTTCAAACATACCTTTAATTACGATTATATTGTGACCACCTTGCACGAGGACAGCCGACCGTAACGGACACCGTTCATGTGTAACAAAAACTTAATATACACCTTAATTCAATAAGAATAGGGTTTTAAATCGTTTAAAATGTTTTCAACAATAAACTATAAGGCGATCGATGTATAGTATTTATTTGAAAGGAGTTAAAGTTGAGTTTCGAATGATTTCTTTTTAAGTTGTAGCGAGTAAGGTCAATACCATGGGCGAATTTGGTTCAGTTAATTATTGAATGTTTGGTAGTTAACAATGTTCTAATACATTAAAAATGTATACGTTAAAATTAAGAAGACGTTATAACAATTTATACCCACATTTTTTTTTTATGGTAAAAAGGGGGCAAACGGGCAGGAGGCTCACCTGATGGGAAGTGATCACCTCCGCCCATGGACATCTGCAAGCCTGGCTTGCAGGTGCGTTGCCGGCCTTTCAGGAAAGGGAGGGATGGAGGAGGGAGGGAAGTGGGAGGGAGGGGGGAACGAAGGCGGAGGATGAAGGGAAGAGGGAGGGGGGAAGGAGAGTGGGCCTCCCGGACTCTCACTCACCGGACGAAACGCGACAGCATAGCTGCCACTTCACGTCGGTCTTCTGTGTGTGAGAGAGTGGTACTAATGAACTATAGGTACGGGGCGTGCCGGCCCATTCGGTTGCTACCCGAAGGTAACAAGCATGGCACTACCACATAAAAATAATTTATTAAGTCAAATGGCTCAAAGTATCTAATATATAGGAAGGTATATCGATAGGTATCTACAAATCAAGTTCTAAGTCGAATCGATAAAATCGATAGATAGAGTCGAATACGTAGAATATTTTTTTATAATATGTTGGGACATTGTTTACAACAGCGCCATCTAGTTCCGTGGTAAGCTACGAGGCTTGTATTACGGATACCAGATAGTTGATAACTACACATATAGATTATAAATACATACATAATATAAATATTAACACCTATGACTGGAGAACAAACATTCGTGCTCAACAAATGTATGCCCCCAACGGGATTCGAACCCGCGACCGCTGGCGCAGAAAGTAGGGTCACTACGAACTGAGCCAAACGTTATTTAATATTTGTTATAATCTACTTAAAATAATAATTATCAGCGATACTGAAGCCGAATATAATATAGTTAATACTTTCTTAGGTTTACGTGAATATTTGACATTATAAATGAAACTATCTTTTCGGATTTATTAAGATTTTTGGTTCCCGTCGTTTAGAAAGCTTCGGGAACCAAAAATCCTAATGAATCCGCGACATAATCCGAGAAGATAGTTTCACCAATATATAATTCATAGAATTTATGTCTGCCTTTGACTGCATCGCGAGAAAACTACTGGAGAGATTTTGATGAAATTTAGTATGATTCAACATAAATAAGTGAGTCGTTAATTCACTTGTTTGTGAAAAGTTTGTACCTACATTTTGAATTTTAAATCATTGTATCTTTCTATTATAAGTAATATGTAAATTTATATTTAATTATGTAAAGTATTTGTTTTACATACAATTTGAAGTAAATATCTCAATAATTGACATAAATTTTTCATGAAGATGTCATAGAGGATCAGCTTAAACTATCCATTAAGCGTAGATACTTATACATTTTATTTTTAATTATTTACTAAGTATATAAACTTAGAATATCGTCGCTGTAGAATGAATACCTCGTATGTCAAAAATGCATTTTTTTTTTGTAAAAAAAAAGAAAATTACGTATTTTATATAACGGCGAAACCGTAAACCCAATACATGACTACTAGTGCCATATTTGGAGTAAACCGAAAACCTCTTGTTTGAAAAACATTGACAAAATGAAGCATTTTTTTCGTTTCCTGTAAAGTTTGGATCCCTGGACATACGAGGTTTTCATTCTACAGCGACGATATGCATAATAAGGTTACAAAAGACAGTATTCTACGACATAGTAGCTACCGAAATTGCCACACCTTTTAAAGTATTAAATATGAATGTTAAAATTACGACCTTTTCGCATAAAAATTAATGAAAATGACATAAAACGTTGCTAGTAGTTATTTGTCATCGATTCTTCTGAGAAATTATAATATCCCATCACGCGATACTTCACATATCGTATTCCCTGGAGTCGCATGCAATTATAGCTTATTAATAGTTTTTATTATGAAGCATCCGTTTGTAATTTTACACTTATTTTGCTTTTCAAAGAAAATAATGCGAACATTTATCAGAGATAATCGAATCCGCGACCAGCTGCAGTCAATTACGGTGACACTTTGTGTTACAATATTAGGACTAAAATTTCAATATTAACTGGACTTATATTAATAAATATGTATATATTATAGTTATACCTTACTAGCGACTCGCTCCGGCTTCGCACGGGTATACAATATATAGCCTACTGATATTATACATAATATAAACCTTCCTTTTCGATCACTCTATCTATTAAAAAAACCGCATCAAAATCCGTTGCGTAGTTTTAAAGATTTAAGCATACATAGGGATATAGGGACGGAGAAAGCGACTTTGTTTTATACTATGTAGTGATATCTTTAACTATTATAAAAATCTCCACCTTATAGATTACTACTTTTTATTCCATAACATCGCTGTCTTCAATAATATAATGATGCAAAAATATAAGGTCCTGTTCTTCCGTTGGCGAAGGACAAACAAACTCTTTTTTCCCCTTACAATATTAAGTAAGTAGCCTCGGATAGTATTTTAGATATTTTATATACTAGGGTTTTATCGCGGCTTTGCTCGTGATAAGTGAGGCTTCAAGGTTGCAATCTATATATTTAAAAAAATAATAATCGAAATCTGTTTAGCGTTAATTTGCAACATGGTGTACATAATATGTCATAATGAACTGCCTCAGAGCAATAACCAGGATAATATTATGTTATTAGGATGGATTCATCTCTAGGAGTATGCCTTTTAAGCACGTATATAAAATTCATTTCGAAGAAATGATAAAACATTTAAACGCTAAAAAAGACGGTCTTAACAAACTTGTAGTTTTAGGGGGCTCGTCAAGTAAATGAGGCTTGATGGGAACCATTGAAAAGTTCTGGCTCCTTATCATTATCGAGTGATAATATCAAAATACTGCAGAATAATTTGAATTAAAAGTTTTAAAACTACTGTAATAAGAAGGCTAAAAATAACCCGCTTCCAAGGACTTATTACTTAGATAGTTAGTCAGTTAGTCATATAATATAGTATTTAGTAAGTGAAACAACAAAGTTTGTAAGGAAATTCCCATAGACGCCGTTTTTTATAGACTTTAGTATAATATATACGGTCATTTCGATGATATCGATATCAAAGTCACCCCAATAATTAACATGACCACATGTCATTTAAACAAAAGCTATAACATGAGAAACTAATTACCGCCTAAAAAGAGATAGCAATATGTACGAATGCGGGACAGCACTTACACATGGTGATGATATTTTATAAAATTAAAAAAATAAATAAATATGTTGGGACATTATTACACACGCAGCGCCATCTAGTTCCGTGGTAAGCTGCAAAGGAAGCTTGTGTTACGGATACCAGATAGTTGATATACTACATGTTATATAAGTCTAAATACATACATATTATAAATATTAACACCCATGACTGGAGTACAAACATCCGAGTTTAACAAATGAATGCCCCCAGCGAGACTCAAACCCGCGACCGCTGGCGCAAGAAAGTAGGGTCACTACAATCTGCGCCAAAACCAAAAGAACTTTATTAAATCTAAACGTCTTAACTATGATACACAACAAATAAAATTCAAGTATAAAAACAATAAATTATTCTATTGTTCAGTTTTTTCTTATTGAAAAAATCCTTCTAAAGTATACGTTATTAATTAAATTAATTATGAAAATCGATTTTAAATTAGCAAAGCTCAATTTGACTGGAATTGAATATCTATTATTTTTCAGTTCGAAAATAACTTAATGACGTCAAATAAGGATATATTGAAAACATCATTATAGAGTATAATTATTTATTAAATTAATTATGATAATCGATTTTAAATTTGCAGAGCTCAATTCGACTCGAATTGAATACATATCTATTATTATTAAGTTCGAAAATAACTTAATGACATCGAATAAGGAAATCCAAAGGCTAGGTAATGCAAATAGGTAGAGACAGACAGACGGAGAGCTTCATGAATTGATTGATTGATTGATGTGATAATATAAACAAAATTCAAGGTAGACAATTCGACTAAAAACGCAAGTAAAGCCACAAAACGTTGATAGTATATCATAATAACTACAGCTCTGTTTATGAAAGAGAAGGCACAAATTAAAGATCGGAAGCCGATTGCCACGCTTCACCGCTGTTGACCAAATATGTTTTTTTATCACTAATTAAAAATGCAGGCGGTTGTATGAATGATATCCTGATATTAGGTTCGAAGCTTTGGCCTCTTTGGTTAACATTTATAGTGGTGCCTTAATTATGTCAGTTTATTAGTCACTTTGAAAATTAAAAATAAATTTCTTTCTACTTATGTATTAGAGTATAATTAAAACCTGAGTTGAATATACATTATAAGTAGTTTTTGGTAAATATCAATGTCATTAATATCGATTATTTCTATACATAAGCCAAATCTATAGTTTTTAGAACATCTCTGTGCCGCATCGCGTGAAAACCATTGGACAGATTTTTATTAAAATTTGTTTAATGCTAGCTATGAGACTAAATGGAAAAATACCTTATTTCTGATAAATGTATACCTACCGTTAAAAGTTAGTAGTTGAATAAATAATATAAAAATTCTGTCAAACGAACATAATTTTGAAATTATAATTTTTCATCTAGAAACAAGGCTTAAACAGATCGTCATAACAAAACTTGCTTGACACAGAAAAATATATGGTGTAAAATATAAAATTAGAATAAACTATCAATAAATCCTCATCTCTTTCGCGATGCCCCTTTACAAAATTAAGTGCATTTACCATAAACCCATAACTGAAAATAAACTTTAAATCATAGTGATGCAAATTAACCCTTGAAATGCCATCGAAATTCAAATGATGGCCATAAAATCGGTCTCTGCACAATATCGCAAATGTATGTAAGTAATGTATGTATGTAACAAAGCGACCTCTAAACCTCGCCACTTACGCCCGGATTGCCTTTAGCCATTAATGAGCTATTGAAAAATGATAGCAAAAATAATCCTCTGTAAGAAATTATCATAAAACGAATTAGGGTTAACATTTCCCATGCTTCTAGTAGTTGTTGTGAGCGATTTGGAGACTTATTGGTTTAGGTTAGAGTCTAAGTTCGATTGCTAGCTTTAAGTGCAAAGTATAAAAATACTATCTGGTACTTTGATTCAATCTTCATGTAAAATTATAAGCAAAGTAAATTGAACTTAACACACGTATAACTTAAAGTAGAAAATCGATGAATGTATGCAAAATAGTAATCATATGGTAATTTTTTTAACCATAAATGGCGTATGCAAATTTCGATTTGTATTGAACGCTTAGATTTATGTGAGGGTCGTATTGAATATGTCGATGACAGATGCAAGGATTTCCAAAACATCGTATCGTATTACTAAATTTTAACAATATTACTAAAAATGGCCCTAGGAAGTGCCTTGAAGTACACCTCATGTTACAAATTACTTATATGTATTTGGTACAGTGGTACAGTAGTTGTGTACAGTCTGGCAATTTTTATATGAAAGTTCGCGGGTTCATTCTACACATGGATAATAGGGCATTAAATTATTTAATTAAATTAAATTAAATTATTTAATTACATTAATTAATATATTAGGGCATTAAATTATTTCAGAACATCGCTAAGATATTTAAGCGAAACCACAAAATTGATGGCATTAAAAACTGTGCCGAATCCGAATTTGAGTTCATATTTTGTTGTTTATTTAAGAAAATTATAAATATTCATAAACACAATTATTAAATCACCATTACAAAGCAAATTTTATATTTTTTAATTTTTACAAGTAAAAAAAAATCAACAAACGACAATACAACTTATAACCCAATTAAGTACCTTTTTGAAATCGGTTAAAATGGTTTCAAAGCGATATAATATCTATTAATATCTAATAATATAATAACAGTTTTACAGTCAAATAATTACAGTACAATTATTAACGGACTTACGACGTCGATAGCGCAGTATGTATGGATACCTGTTTTGTTTAATGAACTTTTACTTAATCACACTTTGTTACGTATATTATATGAAGTTTTCATGAATGAATTTATGTTCGTTATAAAATAAAGGCCAATACTTAAAATAAAATTATCCAAAATATGACGACTCTTTTATACCATAAGACAAAATTTAATTTTACACGCCAGCGAAGTGAAAGAAGTCGCTGGTGAACAAAATATCTTTGTTATTAATAAATGTTATTTTTTATACCAAGACTGATAATCTTTATCATTTTCTAATACTTTTTACTTTATGGAATATTCGCTCATGACAATAACCCAATTTCATCGAATTTTGATACATATCAGCAAAACAAAGTGATGGTCACTTTCGTATTTTTAATATGAATACTAGATTCAACTACTGATACTATTAAAATCAATTGTTTTTTTAATACTAATTTAGAATATATTACTATAAATTCGGCCTGTCACGGTGAATGGAGGAGTTTCGTTTAAGATTGGACAGTGATATTTTAAATCACTACACTAAAAGACTGGATTAACAGTACTTATTTTTATTAAAAGCTCTCTCCATACTAAGTGACGTCGAGATTGCCGACATGTGTGGGTCTCGCTTGATCGCGCGAAGTCGGCTACAGCGGGTTACATTTGGTCTTACTTAATGATTGGTTACAAGGAACGCTTTTTAACGGTAAAATTTGAATCTTTCGAGAAAGTATTGTATTGACTTTAATATAATCTGTTCTTTAGAAGTATGACGTTCGATTCTCGGTTAGAAATTATTTAAATATTTAATAATTATTTACATGTTGAATTATTTGACCTGATCCTAGGATGACATAATTTCACTGGTCATTTAGTGTCACTAACTTTTAATTTGGAAATTTTGTTTTATTGAATTTAACTCAATTTTCTTGTTAATCTATAATTAACATATAAATAAAATGACAGAAACATACCTAAGTTAAGTAATATATTATTATACTAATAATATAATAAGAAGATAACGACAATGTTTATGTAAATTACTGTATAAAAATGAGTCTATAAGTGTCAAAAAATATAGTTATTTAAAAAAAATAGTTTTAGTTATTTAAAAACAGTATAGAAACGTTTGATAAATAATAGCATGGCTCATAAAGAAATTGCCACAGACAGCTTCGAACCCACAAGTACGGACACAAAAACTCAATACGCACTAAGCCTTACACAAAAGTGTTAACTGATTTTCGATTATACTAAATAAAAACACATAAAAAGTTCTTTGCTACCGTATTCTAACAAAAAAGACAGTATTATTCAAATGAAGAGGACGTTCGATTTCTAACATCCTAAGTGGTTCTAACATGATTATCGGTTTCGAGCACCCCACGAGACTTTGTACGGGTGGTCTCCACATATCGATATTTATTATAAGGTTATTACTTTTTATTTATTTATAGGATGCTTGCTGTTCTAAATATACGCAAAAAATACTTTCTTAGGTTTACGGGAATATTTCACATAAATGAAACTATCTTTTCGGATTTATTTTTTTGGTTTTTATTTGGAATTGGGATATATTTTGGACGTCGAACCAAAAATCTAAATAAATCCGCGTCAAAATCCGAAAAGATAGTTTTATTTATAATATATGCAAAAAATAAACTGCCTTTATGTAATTAATTTGTATCGTTATTTACTGCATTCAACTATTATAAACTGGGAAATATATTATTTAGAACTTTTTTCACTTCTATACTATGTAGGTATCACCGATATTAAAAGAATAGAGGAGGAGATAAGAGAAGGAGAGGTATACATATCTATGCATTTTTTACCTATTACATTAATGTACCTTTTTAGTTATTTTAATCATCATACAAATATTCTATATTCCAAATTATAAGTGTGTCTGCAACGATGTTATTTTATAAATGTCATTTCTTGGTTATAATGTTGCCGTACAAAAAATCAAGACTTCCGGTCCATTTTGCTTGTGTAACGAATTTGCATCATTAATTTCGCCACGTTCCAGTTGCATAACGGGTTTAAATTATATAAATACATTTGTAATGTATGGTCTGATCGATACATCGAATCATCAATACGAATTACACGGGCCGATTGTAATAGTGTTGCCAAATGAAATAAATGATCTTAACATCTGGACGGTAAATAATTTATGATTTTATTTATTGCTAACGTATTACCCTCTTCGATGCATTTTTGTATGGTACAAAGGGGGCAAACGGGCAGGAGGCTCACCTGATGGGAAGTGATCACCTCCGCCCATGGACATCTGCAACACTGCAGGGCTTGCAGATGCGTTGCCAGTCTTTCAGGAAAGGAAGGAAGGGAGGAGGGAGGGAAGAGGGAGGTAGGAGGGAGGGAGGAGGGATGGGGGTGGGCCTCCCGGACTCTCACTTACCGGACGAAACGCGACAGTATAGCTTCCACTTCACGCCGGTCTTCTGTAAGAGAGTGGTACTATACGGGGCGTGCCGGCCCATTCGGCTGCTACCCGAAAGTAACAAGCATGGCACTACCACTATATATTCCTTGATGCGTAAAACTAGCCTAGTTACTCCAGTTTGTGATCTATCTGGATACTAAATTTGATGCAAATTGATTTAGCATTTTCGTAATTATGAGTACCTAATATTAATATTTTATTTATTTTATTAGATAAAATACATCGACGTATCATAATGATAATATAATTATTGTCCAAAATACATGTAATTCGGTACGACTGGCTTTTACAGGTGCATAAAGCTTATTATAATTATTTGCGTGCGATTAAAAAGTGTTTGTTACTCACTTAAACAACAAGAAAATGGAAACAATTATTTGTTTATAAAAACAACAAACCAAATGTATCAATACAATTATACAATGCCAAAAATATTACAATCATTTTATATGTACAGCCTTGACAATAAGTACTCAAAGTTTTATACTGTAGTCCGTAGAAGTTAAGTAGTTAATGGAAGTAAAAAATTAACTTACTTTCCCGTGCGTTTTCAATTCAAATATCATATATACTATCTATTCTAAGTTTTCTATCAATATCATGTGAATACAATGTGAAATTGACGTGGTATCTTTATCAAACCAACACATGCGTTTCTAGCTACGCTTAATTTAATTGAACATGTTTCTCAGAAAATGTTTAATCACCAAAATCACATTTTTTTTCTATAGATAACACACGAGAAATTATTAGATATTACATTTTTTAACTCCTTCAAACAATGAAACAATATTGAAAGTGAAATCTAACAAAATAAAATCAATAAAGAAAGTATTTTTGTTAAGCACAAAAAGGATAACCAAACAACTCTTCCGTCCGGAACTTGCCCTATGCGTATTTGAAATAAAAAAAACGGAACTGATATTCGAATTTCGAAAGTGGAGCGTTCAAAAAACGAACCATCAATTAGAGTAACTCAATACTGTCACATTAAAATGACGAGTCGCACTAATGGATTTCCAAATTTGAATTTCAAATCGAATGGTTCAGGATCAACACAGACTATTGCAACGCTTTCATTTTTATTTTTATAATTTATCCGTATGTATTTTACACATATAAGCATTGTAGGGATATATTGTTTTTATTTTAAGCATTTTGTGAAATAAACCAAATAGTGAAAAATCTCATTATTACCTACTTATTATTAGGTATAAATATAATAAACATCGTACCAGGTAATAAAATAACAGAGAAATCTAAAATTATTTACTTTAGGCAGTATATTCGACTATTTATGTTAAGGTGTTATGAGACATGAATAACAAGTTATTTTTTTTGTTACAAGATTGTGATATATTAGAATATATTTATTTTTGTAGTTTTAATTCTCTTTTTTATCAACAATACATTACAAGCTTCTTTTTAAATAACAAATTATGTATTAAATCACACATATACAACACTATTTAGTAGAGCATAATAAAAAAACCTATCGACTATTTAAGGCCTACGCCCACTGCAAGCGAACATACAAACCGATCTCATTACTAACAATGCGCCATATATTACCCCGTTTCCGGTGAGAAGTCATATCCCCATCTTTTTCTAACTTATTGCCATTGTATCATCCGTCTCTCTTAAAGCGATCACTTGAAGTATCAAGATCATTAGGAGGCGATACAGTGATTTGTATAATATCAAGGCATTGCTCTTTACGCTAAGATTAATGCGTATTTGTAATACTATTGTTAAAATAATTGATTTTTTTTGGTTGAATTCAAGAAACGGATGGGACAAACTCGAAATATATTTCCATCATTTATATTGAGTAGGAAGAAGTTTTGAATAATAAGTCATTAACTTATTCATCATATTTATTTAATAGGTATTATCTGAAATAGTAACAGTTTTATTTTATGTCTGACTAGCCAGTCAGCCACTCACTCGTACTTCGTTTGGGTTAACGGTCAGTATAAAATACTCGAACGTTTTTTTTTATTTGTACAAAAACAAAGCAAAGATTCCGTCATATTCAGCTGTAGAAAGACATGCATGAATAAGATACCATACAGCATACTTATTATTATTCACATTATTATAGCATCCAAATGTTAAGAATCTCTAAAATATCACTTCGATTCAATTTTGTTTAACACGATCCGTAAAACACAAAGTGACATCCAAATATCTGTTCAAAAATGAACAATACCCAATGGCTGAATGCAACCCGTTCTTATGCAAATTCAACCAAAATTTTGACATAATCAAAAAAGATGGATCGTTCGGGAATGAATGGAACGAATTCAAATATTTAAACAATGACTTCGATCTACATTCACGTTCGATTTTTGAATATTATCTATTGTTACTTTTGTTTGCAAACTGCTATTATGTAGAGCAACGTCTTTTACTGTTTCGTGTTTACCTTATAGTGAATGTAGGAGATAAATATGAAAATTATAATATATTTTGATTAAATAATTCCATTACTATTTTAAGGTAAATAAAACTTAAGTTTTAATTAATAATAATAAAATATGTATAAATAAATAACTAACTAACGAGTGCGCCAACCCCTAGCATATGCACTTTTAAAAAACTTTCCTTCGAATAGTGTCCAGTGGATGAGATAGTTTTGATATCAAATCTATATTCCTTAGATGGGCAAAATATGTGGCAAAATAGAAACCATATACTTAATATATATTCAGCCCTTTGACGTCCCACGACTGGGGATGTCGTCCCTTTAATACGAGGGGGGTTAGGCCATAGCCGTTGGCTAAGTGCGGGTTAGTGGGTAAAATACATATTATTCGAAAACTAGCTAAGTTCTCACAGACATGCAGGTTTCCTCGCGATGTTTTCCTTCACCGTCAAGTCAAGTGGTAATCATATTGGAATTGATTTGCACATGAAAATATCAGATATACATAGTATAAAAATATTAATAATAAATAGGCGAATCGCCCGATAGCGTTACAACAATAGAGAAATCATTATGAGATTTGAATAATAAAAAAGTACACCAGGGGCGACATTCAGTGTTGCATAAGTAATTATAACAATTATTTTTTGATAGATAATAAATTACTTTTGACACCTTGTACGATTTGTTCGCAGATAAAATATGGCATCATAATGTTTTTTTTAAATGCAATTTTTAATTTTAAAATATAATTTGAGGAGTTCAGTTCCTAACAATTATTGTATCTTGTTTAATACATTTAAATTAAGTCACGTTTTTTGGTAGAATTTAGGCGAAATCTTTAAATCAACTCGTTTTACTTCAATATATCTGAACAATAAGATGCACAGATCGCATTCAATAAAATAAATGTATAAAAAGCAAAAGAAAGAACACGTGTGTTTGTCACCCCCATCTCAAGACAGATGCTTTTCTCATTCAAATCGAGTTATTATATTTAGATCTTGGTGCGTCGCTTCGGAACAGCTGATTGACTTTTTTGGATGCACGTCAGCTTTTAGGGAGCTTTCGATTTTATTGTTTTGATTTCTCATTCAAGTATCATGTTTTTGGTTTTATGTTTTGGTTAAGTTACTAAATATTGTTATCTGTATAGTTTTTAGTGCTATATCTATACTAATATTATATAACTGAAGAGTTTGTTTGTTTGTGTGTTTGTTTGATTGTTTGGTTGAACGCGCTAATCTCAGGAACTACCTACTGGTCCGATTTGAAAAAATCTTTTTGTGTTCGATTGTCTATATATGTGTCTATAGTGTAGATATAACTATAGGCTATATTAATTCACGCTACGACTAAAAGACTCGGAGCATCAATGAAAAATATTGCAAAAACGGGAGAAAAATATTTCTTTTAATTTTCAGCCTTTAGAACGCGAGCGGAGCCGTGGAAAAGGCTAGTAACAAAATGTATTAAGTTATACTCGTAAAAATCAAGTTTCATCAAAATCTGCCCACTGGATTTTTTGTAATTTGTGCACAGACAGATAAAAATTCTAATATCTATAGATTCGCCCTGTGATAACAGTAACAATTTCAATTCGAGATTTTCCAAAAAAAATTGATGTACAGATTCGAATAAGTTAGAATTTTTTAATAGGATGTAGGTATAATAATTGTCAAACTCTTTTTTTTGGAGCAACTACGAATATTTAAAACGTGTTCTGGGTGCAAGTTGCAGTTGCATTTAGACGGAATTGAACAGAGGGCCCGCATCATCTACTTATAATTGCTTTTACGCCATACGCGCTATAGAAATATGTAGATCTAGAAGAGGCATAATTTTAATTACAATAAAAATAATTTGCCAAATTTGTAAAAATAAAAAGATTTCTTTGTGTAATGACAGTCTAGAATAATGAAAGATTATCAGTATTTAAAGCTGACAGTAAAGCTAATATCAAGAGATAATATTCACTTTTACTCCAAAAAGATATACGTAGAAATAGAAAATACCGTAAGTCTTTCTCTCGGACTGTCTAATCTAATAAGCACTCATTAACGTAACATCATGTAACTTATAGTACCTACCAGCTACCTACGTGTATATTACTTATAATAAAAAATGAAATAACAAACATTTATTTAAGAGTTGACGCGTGCATGCGCAGCGAAGCAGTCGATGTTGTGTTATGTCCGTCAAAATGTCTGTGAATACTGTTAAATGTGTAAACTGTAATGTGGTTATTTCGGAGGTATTGGCGTTTATACGCAATAAACATGATGTAATGGACAATGAGAGTCTAATTCGGATCTGTGAGTCTGCTTTTTCTGAAGAGGAGATTGACAAGGCGAAGAAGTTGTTATTTACATCCGTTAAGACAAAACAAAAATGTGTGTCTAGACGGAAACAAAAGAAGCAGAAGGATCTGGACGATATTATTACCGTATTTAAAACAGTCGATCCTGAGCAGATACCAGTGTTTGTGGCTTATGATCTACACAAATTACCGCCCATTTGTTTCGACCATGTAGATGTCACAAAGTTATTGAAAGATTTGTTAATTTTACAAGCTGAAGTTAAGCAGATCAAAAGCAACTATGTTACTACAGATTTATTAGAGGACATAAAACAAAATTTTCAAACATCAAGGCAGACGTTATCGTTTTTAAATGACGATAATATTAATATGCGAAGAGGAGGGTATTTCAGAGACAGCGGACCGATCGGCCTACCGCACGTTACGTCGGAGTTAACAGCTGATACGGACGTCACAGTGCCTGCTAAGGGCAATGACTCGGCCGCAGTTATGAGTGCTCACACTAATGATGACAACATGCCGGCGTATAGTTCACTCTTTCGCTCTCAAGTGAATAAAAACAATAATAATACCGTTGTTCCTTCTGCATCGCATGTCGACGCTCCAATACTAAAGAAAGATGTTTTTATCGAAAACAGACATAATGATGGTTGGACTTTAGTCCAGCGACGTAAGTCGCAAAATCGTTTTACTGGAAAAACAGGAAAGGCAGTGGCGTCTCCCTCAGGAAAGTTTAAAGCGGCGGAGACGAAGATTCCATTGTTAATATCAAATGTAAATAAGGAAACTACTGAACACGATATCTGTGAATATATTAAGAGTAAAACACAGGAACCTGTACACCTGGAAAGGATTATTATGAAAAGAGAAAAGCCTTACAATGCTTTTAAGCTATTTGTGTCTAAAAATAAGTTGCCTATTTATCTTAATGACAACTTATGGCCAGAAGGAATTACGTTTCGACGTTTTATTTTCTTTAAGAAAAAACTGGAAAGAGGTAACACTCAGATTATGAATGATATTTCACCGTCATAATGGATAAGCTGGACAAAAGAAAAGTTATTCTATCGACTTTTAACTGTAAGTCGATTATAAGATCTACGGAGTGTGTACGGAGACTATGCAAAACATCTGACCTCATCGCCTTACAGGAAACTTGGCTCTGGCCTCATGAATTACCATATCTGGGAAGCCTGGATGACAACTTTGCATACACGGGCAAGTCATCCATGGACACGACGGTGGGAGTCGTCAAGGGGAGGCCTCATGGTGGAGTGGCCTGGTTGTGGAGAAAAGGAGCTTTCCAGTCTGTGTCTTTAGTGTCGTGTAATAGTGACCGCCTAGTTGCAATAAAAATTATGCATGAGAACCGTACATTATTGTTGTTTTCCGTGTATATGCCATTTGATAATAACCAGAGTGATAATTTGATAGAATTCAGTGATTGTCTCAGTGAAATTTCCGCAGTAATTGACAGTGAGAACGTGGATTCGGTTGTCATGGTGGGTGATTTCAACGCACATCCTGGTGAAAGATTTTCGAGGGAACTGCTGAGTACATGTGCCGAGCAATCATGGTATTGTATAGACTCGGAACTTTTACCTTCTAACACGCACACTTTCGTTTGTCAGGCTAGTGGGTCTCAGCGGTGGTTAGATCACTGTATAGTAACAAGCGCAGCGAGAAACCTATTTATAAAAGCATCTGTTTTATACGGAGTTTACGCATCTGATCACTATCCTGTTACTTTTGAGTGTGACATTACTATTGTGAACCCTAAAGTATTTACTACTTATTTTATGTGTGATAAGATTAAATGGGGTGAAAGAGACAACATACAAATAAATAAATATCGAGAATTTTGTAATTCAAAATTAAAATTAATTGACTTTCCCCCTGAATGTAAACAATGTTCTTTTAAAGTATGTAAAAACCCTAGTCATCATAAATTAATAGATGATATGTATAACAATATAGTGTGTATACTGAGGGAGGGTTCATGTTGTACGTATGTAGGAAATCATAAAGTAGGAAAACGTAAACGTGTGGTAGGCTGGAACAGACATGTGGGGATAGCTCACAGGGAGGCTCGATTATGTTACCAAGAATGGCTTCTGTACGGTAAACCTACAAAAGGAAATGTTTATAACAAAATGTGTGACTCTAGGAAAATATTTAAGGCTAAATTAAAATATTGTTTAAATAATGAACAACAGATAAAAATGGACATGCTAGCACAAAGTCATGCAGCTAAACAGTTTAGTAAGTTCTGGAAATCTACCAGTAAACTTAATGTAAAATCGAGCTTACCTGTGAGTGTTGGGGGTTTCAGTGAGCCTAAAGATATTGCCAACCTATTTCAGCGGCATTTTAAAGTCGAGTCACCTTTGCCAAGCGTGCAGGGGGTGCTCAGCGTTGAGTCCGGAGCTAAGAAGGTTTCTAACATGTTCACGGCGGAGAAAGTTGCCTCTGTTATTAATACCATGGTGAGAGGAAAGTCTCCAGGGCACGATGGTCTCAGCGTTGAGCACCTTAGGTGCGCTGGCCCGCATTTGCCACGGGTCCTCGCTTTATTTTTTAATTTGTGTCTTGATCACGGATACCTACCACAGGATTTGATGCATACTGTGGTTGTACCTATTGTCAAAAACAAGACTGGGGATGCCTCTGACATGTCCAATTATAGACCCATATCTTTGGCTACTGTTGTTGCTAAGGTGCTGGACAGTTTGCTTGACAAACAGATGGCTAAACATTTTGAGCCCCATGACGCTCAGTTTGGGTTCAGGCCCGGACTGTCCACGGAAAGTGCCATACTGTGTCTCAAGCGAACTGTACAGTACTACACAGCTAGAAAAACGCCGGTCTTTGCATGTTTTTTGGACCTGTCAAAGGCATTTGACCTTGTATCGTATGATGTGCTGTGGAATAAATTGTCTAATGATACCACGTTGCCACCTGAAATAATATCTGTCTTTGCATACTGGTATCAAAACCAAACAAACTGTGTGAGGTGGGGTGATGCATACTCGGACATGTACAGGTTGGAGTGCGGGGTGCGGCAGGGGGGGTTGAGCTCGCCCCGGCTCTTCAATCTCTATATGAACCGGCTGATCGGTGAGCTCAGTAGCACCAATGTCGGATGTCATGTTGATGGAGTTTGTATGAACAATATCAGCTACGCGGATGACATGGTGCTGCTGAGCCCATCCATTGGCGCTCTTCGGGATCTATTGGCAGTATGTGAATCCTATGCGGTGGCTCACGGGCTCAGGTATAATGCTGTGAAAAGTGAGCTTATGGTTTTTAAGTCTGGTTCTAAGACCTACTCGGAGATACCGGTAGTCTCGCTCTGTGGCACACCGCTGTGTCGAGTAAATAAGTTCAAATACCTGGGTCACTGGGTTACCGACAATTTAAAGGACGACTGTGATATTGAGAGGGAACGTAGGTCGCTGTCTGTCCGATGCAACATGTTAGCTCGGAGATTTGCAAGGTGTACAAAGCCAGTCAAATTAACGCTTTTTAAAGCATACTGTCAGTCATTTTACACCTGCAGTCTTTGGGCTGACTACACGCAGCGGGCATACAGCGATCTACGCGTCCAGTACAACAACGCATTCAGGGTTCTGATGGGGCTGCCGCGGCAGTGCAGTGCCTCAGGCATGTTTGCGGAGGCGTATACGGATGACTTTTACGCCATTATGAGAAAACGGTGCGCCTCCATGTTAGCCCGCCTCCGCGGCTCCTCCAGCGGAATGCTGAATGTGTTCGTTGACCGGTGGGACTCGCCACTCATGTATCGGTGGGTGCAGATCCATCAAAAACCAAATTGTGTTACAATGTGTCGTACTAACATTAGTTTCTAAGTTTTCATGTATCTTTTACGAACAATTTAATGAGCGTGTTGTACTAACATTAGTTTCTAAGTTTTCATGTATTACTAACAATTTAATGGATGCAAATCTGAAATAAATAAAATATTATTATTATTATATTAAAAAAAACAATTATTAATTTAGTATCTTGTGACAAAAAAAATAAAAACTGTCATATCTACCACTGAATAACTCTACAATTTCATTCATTTGTTTCTGAATCGTCATTTCTGTAGTATATTTGAAGAATATAATAATAACGATTAATTAATGATGGCTGATTGTGGTGAAACAATGACTCGCCAAGACTTGCATGGGGGTTTGACGGGGAAAATATGGTAATAGTAAATTGAGTTTTAACTTGGAGGTACAAGAAATAAAACATGTAATACAATTTTTTATAGTATTCTGTCGATTCTATAAGTATATTTGATATTCAATTAAATTGTATCTACGTTTTCTTTTGTTTTTAATTTGGTATAGAAAAATGGGTGAAAAAGAAGAAGAAAAATAGAGAAGAAGTAGATAATTAAAGAATAGTATTATTTCTAAATAGAATATCTTGTATGAGTCGATCAATATTCAAAACATGTACTATAACCTAGTTATGTGCTCTTCTGTGTTGCTTAGCGTGGACTAAAAATCATTAACGTTTACAGTCTGCTGCTTTGATCTAAAAAACTTATCTATAATGTTATACAGAATTTAATTAAGAATGTGTTAAGTATAATATTTGAAGCTAAGTAAAATAATAATAGTTAATAGAATACTTATATTTTTTAATATATTTATATATTTTCTTATATTATATGTTACACTCTCTCGCTTATGTTGGGATGGTCAAAAATTAAGCTTAATATGGAATAAGACTATAGGTATTAATCCCTTACTTGATTTTCTGACTTGCTGAAATGATTGATTCTTTATACAAACTTCGACCTCCCTTCACCTCCCGAAGTGATGATTTTCGAGAAAACTATGTCCTTTCCAGAGTCCTAAGCTATCTCTATACCAAATTACATCAAAATCGCTACAATGAATTAAGATACGCTACATTGATAATATCAATCCGCCACTGAAGGTTTAAAAATTATTGTAATTCATTTCTTTTCTACTTCTTTGTTTTTAAAGTTGGTTAAAACAAAACCGCGCTGTAACCGCAAACAAAGGTATCCATTCTGAATGCGACAATTACAATGAGTATAGGAAAAGTGCAATAATACGTCGTAACATCTTCTATCCTTTGATGGCCTGGATTTGTACAGAGCAGTTTAAAACAGAGCTTTTCAATATTTTTACAGGTACAAAATTTTCGGTTTCTAAATTTTTCAAAATTGAGATTTAATTTTTATGAGATGGAAGTAAAGTTATAATTAGCAAAACCAAAATATTATTATACGAAGCATTAGTATATACAACTAGTGAACCGCCATCACTAAAACATATCTCAGACAGTTCAGAGAGTTGTTGCGAAATTATGAAAAAAAAAACAATATGTTAGGAATATATTTGCTTTATTAATAACTTAAATTTACTTTTGAGTTAATGAAAATCTCACTTTTTAAAGAAAGTTAATACGTACCTATCTACTCTGTGGTCTATTATCGAAATGCACATCGCGGTTTTCCTAAGGGTTGAATATTTGTATCAGCATCCGATTTACGAACATAAATCGTCTTTTCCCTATAGAAATAAGGTTAAAAATTGCACAAAACAGTGTATGAATAATTTTGTTCTGTACCAACGTTGGTCGCATTACCGAAATTGTGACTACAAAGTCTTGAAAAGACGTACAGCACTCTATTTGTTCGATAGATTTGTTTATTTTTTTTAATACAAAAAGATGTTTTATGTTAAAGCTACTTGAGCTTATTATTATTGGAGCTTATTTAATCATCTTTAAATAAAGATTTGTGCTCTGTACAATCTAATCATTAAAATAAATATAATTTAGTAGTAAAAAGATCAGCAAAATAATTACAGTAATTAGGTATCTACTAATAAATTGATCACAGTTTTTGTGTTATAAAACAAATATAAACTCTACTACTATATCTATAAATTTTAATGTCTGTTTGTTCTCTCTTATACTACTGAACTGATTAAAAAAATGTATTTCTTTTATATAGAATTCACGCGTCACATAAATAGCTTTTTCCCTGACTTCAAAAGGAGTCATGGGTGAAACGATAGTAATAATTTGTATATTAAATAATTATTTTTTAAATTACAAACTAAAAGATAGGAATCTTCTTAGCCAAAATATAAAAAAATAAACAAGGAACCGCACTATAATCCATAGAAAAAAGAATACAACGCGAGTAATGCTACGGAATAAAACTTGTTAATATTACAGATTCGACCATTGAACATAATCAGCATCAAAACATCTGTACAATTAAATATGTAGAGACGTTTCCGCGCCGTCTTGATAAAAAAATACAACAATACAATGTTACTACAGCTCGTGCGCATCCACTCTTCAGGTATAGTTCATTGGAATATGGTCCAAGTGACAAATTACATAATTACATACTATAATAAAAAAAAATATAGTCCACCAACTCGCACTTGGCCAACGTTTTGGACTATAGTCTGATCCCCCTCGTGTTGAAGGGGGGCCCGTGCCTAGCAATGGAACGTTAAAAAAGGACTTAATCATAAGGTTCTAAGTAAATTACTTCATTTGGTTTGGTTGGTTCAAGTTTGTAGTGAGGTCGCGGGTTCGAGTCCCGCTGGGGGCATTCATTTGTTAAACTCCGATGTTTGTACTCCAGTCATGGGTGTTTATATTTATAATATGTATGTATCTATGTAGTTAATCGACTTATATATGTAGTATATCAACTATCTGGTATCCGTAACACAAGCCTCGTAGCTTACCACGGAACTAGATGGTGCTGTGTGTAATAATGTCCCAACATTTTTTATTTTTTATTTTTACATGGCTATAACTAAGACCGAGCAAGTGTGGACTTTCTTATGTGACGGCCTCTATACATAACAAGCTTATTGAAATTTTAATAAGTAGAAATTAACAATGTATATAAACACATTACATTAAATATGTAAGAGCATTTTTATTAAAGATAGCCAGAAAATGTAAATATTTTGTAACTTTTTCGTAACTAAGAGTAAAGAACGCGCTCTCCTACACTATACCCCACACAACTCGATCAAAGCGCCGCGACCGGCTTCTGGTACAAAAATATAGTTCAACATTAATAATTTATGAAGCCTGAAGACTTTATTACGACTCGTCATGTTAATTCAGTGTTTAAATTATTTTTTATTGACGCGTCATCACAGTTCGTCGCTATCGCAGCTGAATATGGATATTTATATTTTGACTCAAAAATAAAATTAAAAACGTTTATTATTACACTATTTTTGGTCTGTTACTGTATTATTTACCTCTTTATTTATGTCTAAATGGAATTATATTAAACAAAAAGAATTCTTTATTTTTTTCGTATGTAAACACTTATGGTTAATGAATATAAAAACACAAAATAATGCACATAATATTTGATACTTAACGTTTAAGTTTTTTAGTATGTTTATACATCTACTAATATAACCGCTTAATAGAAGTGAAATTCGAAATAACCATAGTTTACATCGTAGATTATTTACATAATTATAATTTAAACCGTGGGCCAACACTAAGTTAGTACTTAACTATAACAATTAAAGTAAAAAGTCAACGACAAACGTTAGAAAGTAGTGTATCTGACAGCTGCAGATACCCTTCGATAACATTGAAGGATTTTAATAAGCTAATATGGACATTACACATTAAATTCTTTTTTATAATTACGGATTTAAGAAATTATCTTTATTAGGTTATTATGATGTGTTTTTAGTCTGTTACTATATTTTTTACTCTTTAAAGAATTTGGTCTGTCATGAAATGAAATTAAACTTTATTTAATTAGACTCTCAATAAGAAGAAAAATTTGTCAGTATCACAATCAATTTCTACATAGATATTTACAAAAATCGATTCCTGAGGGCCAAACAAACTTATATTCAAACAATAATAACAGTTTTCATTGCATAAAAGTTATTAGATTATGTTAAAGACTTACTAAAACATGTTAAAAAGGGGTTCTTCTATACTAAAACCCATAGGCGTATCCAGTATATTCTACAGTATTGTATAATAAAAATAAAAAGAAAGAGCGGGGGTGAAAACATCCCTTCTTATGCAAATTCCGTTTGATTCCGTCCGAGTGTCGCTATTAATTATTAATTTCCAAATGATTTATTAGCTTCCTTATGAAAAATTCTATAAAAGTTAATTAGGAATACATTTTTATTGAAAGGGTTCTTTTCATATTTTTTTTATTTCAATAGAATTAATTAGTAAGGCGAGACTGTTGATTTACAGTGTTTAAATTTTCATGGTTGATTTTAAAAGACGTATTTTTATAATTCTTTTCATAGAATGTTTTTGTAGATATTTTATAAAATAAAATACGGTCAGATGAATCAACCAAGAAATGAAGAACATCGAAATATGTGTATTATTAAGTGAAACGTAAATAATAATATATCGATAGATAACATATTCGATTTTCTAATTTTATTATATGGCCTAATTAATTTTGAAAATTTACAATCTAGGCTTCCTTATCGCTAATAATATCATATCTCGAGACAACAATATAAAACAAAATTGCAATCTTGGTCGTAAATGCTTATACAAAGCTTAAAAACCATTATTTTATGGTATTCTTATCAAAACTTTCCAAATTCAATTGTGAAGGAACATTTGTGTACTAAAGGCTATTATTCGATTAACGATTTTTTAGAAGACAGTAGGCCTTGGGAATGATGTGATCGCCGCCAGGCTATTTCAACATATAGAATTATTGTTAATTTGCAATTTAATTTGAAAAATAGAGATAAAAAAAAATATTAGTCCCACTGAGTTTCTTTCGCCAGTTCTTCTCAGGTCAGAGCTTTCTTCTTTCCGAACTGGTGGTAGAGTCATGACGTACAGTAAGAAATTGTAACAATTTTTATACTAAAATATTTTGATTTGATTTGATTTGATTTGAAAACTAGGTACTACAAAGCTTTCAAAACTTAATTACTACGTACATATATGACTCTACATAGAAAGTTAACAAGTGTTATGACAAATATTATCCAATATTTAATACTAATTCTCAGTCCGTATAAAAAAGGGGGTTAATTGAACCGAAACCGCTATTTATTTGCACCGCAATGGCCTGTACCTACTGCAATTTTATTATTGAGTAAGACGAACGAGAATTTGTCACGATTTAATTTCTTTGTTCTCTCGAACTTTCGTCATGTTACTATTACAATTTAGATAATGGCTAACGTTTTATTGCTTTATTCTATATCTGTATAATTTTTAAAACTATAGTAGAATACTAAGTGAAGAGTCAAATTTGCTTTTTAAAGAGCACTTATAGATAATTTAAAAGACAGTCTAGTAGTTTTTTTATCTTTTATTATCGTTGAAATAAAAAATAATCTATATAAATAAAATGATAGAAGTCTGCAGTTGTGCGCGCATCACGGAAAAACTACTGGATTGATTTCAATGAAACATTCTAAGTTTTATTTCTTAGACACTTGGCCCTTATCAAAAAAATGATTACGATATCTTCATTTAATAAAAAGTTATTAAAGTTTCAAGAAACAACGATTTGTATATGCATTGCGTGTTCAGTGATGTATGTTTCCTTCTCGCGGAGTAGTAGACGAAGTCGCGAGTATCAGCTAGTAATAAATATAACAATAAAATCAGGTGTCCTATCATTTAAGTAAAAGTGATTCGAGTGAAAAGTTATTTGTAATCTGTATAACCAAGTACTGAAAGCAAATATTAGTATTAGACGTTAATTATGACGCCTTACGCTTTATGTTCACTAAGAGCTAAATTACATAACTAATACCTACGTTCATAATACCAAAAAAATTATCATAAATTATACTTCTCGTATACTACAGGAAGAGAAGCCTTCTTCTTTGACATAATATTTTACATAAGTATTTATATAAAAATATAGTCCCCGTGGAATATTTTTAAAGTTTGCTACAGTTTATAGTTGGTCAAACGTAAACAATGCTAAAAAGATAAAATTATTTATTTCTATGTATAAAATAATAACCAAAATTGAACCCAAAACCACTTACTACTGCACTAAAATATTTGCCTATTACTACTTATTTTCAAAATATTTTCTCGCCATTAAGTGTCAGAATAAAACGAAAAATTCTACGTTCATAAACCATACCACTTAACTTGTGAAGAGGAGCCTGCCTTCTAAGACTACAGTAGCTTGTGTATTATAGAGCATATGCGATTTTTCAGTTTAATTACAAAAATACTTCTTAGATATTAAATATTAATAATAAAAACACTTGTACTGATTTTCTTATAATTTTAAATTTATATTTAATGAGGAAAAACCCTCGAAAATGAAATTTATATCGCGTTTAGCTACTCACACTGCCATCTTGTGGCGAGAAGCGTGGCAATAAACAAAACGCGCGAGACGACCAAACTAATGTAAGTGTTCTTGCTTTATAACATTATATGAATTTGGTTAAAAATTGTGATACCTTAATTTTTGTCATTATAAAAACTAAATTATTAATAACAAATAGTTTTTATGTATATAATTTTATTAAAAGTTTAATATAATACTTTATAAGTATTCTTATTTCGTACAAAATGTTTAATAAGGAATTTAATACAGAGATAAATTTAAAGACTTTTAAAGTATGTATTTACAATTATTATTGAGAAATTAAAAAAAATTGCCCCTAAAGCTTTTATAGTTTATTTTATAAAAAATTGAGAGCGTTTGCTCTTATTTGAGGGCTCTATCGATGGGAGTTCCCAATCGCATGAACGAACCTAGTAACCGAATTTCGGATGGCGCGAAACAAAAACTGACCTACATTCGCGCCCTACCGAGTTCAGCCACCCCTGCGAGACGGCCCTAAGTCTTGCCCTTTGCGGCTCTGCACTTTCGATTATTTCAAGGTGATCTTATTAGTGCATTATAATTTTGATGCAATTTTATAGTTATTACTACAATCTATAAAAACACCCGAACGTAGAGTTCCGGATTTAGGGCAAAACGGAAGTGCTAAGAAGACTGCAAGCATTATATTTTGAATCTATTTTTCAAACTGCATTAATGAAAAGCCATTGATAATTAAAAAAAATTAAATAATTTAAAATAACTAGTTGGAAACGTAAACAAATAAATGTCACCAAGTCCGAGTGGGCAGTCGATTGCGGCGCAAAAAAAAGCGCATCCTATTATCGACTACAACAAAAGGACTTGTGCAGCGATACCTAAGTACACATCTCGATTCATCGTCTCGACTCGATCCGATCCTATTGGCGCGCCCCACTGTCGCCGCGCACGAGCGAGACGCGGTGAGGGGAGCGGTGTGCGTGCAACAAGGAGAGACACGGTGATCTTAGTCGCCGAGTGGCGTCCCACTGGGCGGGGCCGCGCCAAGGAGCCTCAGATGCGCGTAGTGGGGCCTCAAACGAAGGATCGCACTGCAGTCGTCTGTCGCGGCAACGACGCGCGCCCGCGACCACGCTCCGAAACCCTTACGTAATAACTAATCGGATCGCAAACCGATAATAATAATATCGATCGAACATCGATTGTGATTTTTTAATCTGTGCTTTTACCGCCAAAAAGTGAACGATTGTTGTGTTTTGACGTTTATTTTTTTTGTACTGTTTTTGGTTGACATTGTGTGTGAAACTTGGTGATATTGACTTTGTGTTGTGGACGCTGAGAAAATGTACCAAGTGTGATTTTGTTTCTGTAAGTAATTATTTTTTATTCACAAGTGCTTATTATTAATTGCGTCTGTAGGATTTTTTAAGTCATGTTTTATTTTATTTTTTTATTTTCATCACTTATTCACTTCACTTCAACTTACAAACTTGAGTCTTATTAGAAATACTTCTTACAAATAAAAGTGAATCTAAGAGATTATTGATATTAAATGAATTAAAGATTTTTTTAATAATTATAGGGATTAAGAAAAGTCTATTGCATTTTTGTTGGTGAACTTTTATTAATGTTTTAAATTCGTACGATGAATTTTTTATTAATATTGTAATATATGAATTCAAATTAATGTTTTATTCAGTTAAGCATAATAAAAAATAATATCAATCGTAAAAAGAAAATTTTTATCTACATCTCAGTATTTTTTAAAGCACGCAAAAGATAAGTGAATTATCAACTTAGTGCAAACCAGATCATAATTTTCAAGTTCAAAATAATTATTATAATAATTATAATGAATAAATACAACAACTAAACTTACGATTCGAGTGCTAAAATATTTTCTAAATATAAATGAAATGAACAGTTTATTACACAGTGCAAGTGCGGCGGCCGCATCGTTTTGTTCTATAGATTGATGACTGTCAATTACTGCGTTTACCCTTCAGCCCTTTGAGATTCTCTTTTGTTGAACGGATTTTTTCGATTTCGATGTTTTTTGAGCTTTCTGAATGATTGATAAAATCGTGAATAACGAAGAACACTTAGGTTTCTGTTAGATATTTTGTTTTAATAAATAAGATATGGTAGAGTTTTTTACCTACTTTACTTTACATTGTTATAATGTAGACATTTGATTTTCCTTATATTGAATGATAAGTATGTTTTTTCTAATAAGAATATAATAAGACTTACATTTATTCGTATTATATTTGAGATAAAAACATTAAAATAATGTATTTAGTTAACGCGTATCTTTGTAATAGTGAAGTGATTTTTTTTACTAAGATGAAAAATTACTTACAAAAATGCTGAACTTGTTCGGAATACGCAAAGTTCTTTTCAAAACGTTCGTTCTAATTTTATTATTATTGTAGTATTATGTACTAGAAATATCTTATATCAATAATTCTTTGAAAAATACGAAAATGTTAACAACTAGATTAGTCACAAAATGAAATCACGTAGTTGTATAGATGTAAGAAATGGTTCATTTTAATCATTTTCATATTTTATAAAGGTATAGAATTGGTCTTTAGTTCTCATATCTTAGCACTCTTATTTAGGCTTAGCTTACAGAAATGTATAATTAATGCCTCCCTAGGTTCTTGACCCCTTTCGATAAATGTGTCTGTTCGCTTGATAAAGGGCTCATTCAGCGTTATGATAATTTTTTAATAATCATAGAAACAAGTCCCGTGATTTGTTAATAGAAACAGTTATCTATAAATAACTTCTTTTATATACTTATTAAAGTTATAGCTTATTTTTCTAAACTGATTCAATATTTCTTACACAAACATATTTTTCTTATACCTTGCTCTTAAATACAATACATAGGTATATTGCGTGACGTATAAAAATACGGAACAGTACAGTCATTTCACTTAGCTATAGGTAATAAATATATTTAAATATAATCTGATGACACTTTCATAGTTATTATTAAAATAAATACGCATAAAGCTTTTTTAAGCTTTTTATTTTTATATTAATTTTATTTTATATAAAGGTTGCTAATAAAGTAATGGTAAATGAAGCTAATCTAATTAACAATTAATCGATCTATCAAGTGTAGAATAATTAATTATTACTATAACCTTACTACGTAAGTACATTTTTATTTTTCTTTTATCTCTTGTTTTCATTGTTAACTAATTCTTATTACAACGGGTGTAGAAGAAACATTATTATGTTTGTGTGAACATAAGTGAAGTAAAAAATCGATTTAATTACGAATAAACTAATCGAAATTACATTATTTGATAGTTATTTTGTTATTAAATTGTAATCCTTGTAATTTTTATTCATTCGTATTCGATAAGTTTTTTCTAATAAGAAAGTTTATTTATTGCATACCTACATATAATATAGACATTATTAGTGTTTTTTCTTAGAATATTTTTTTTTCAATTACTTATATTAATATTATTCTTTTATTAAGAGCTTTATACGTGCTTATTTATTAAAGAGCTTTTTCACGATGTCTGGTAAAAACATACATAATGGCAATTGCTTAAAAATACAGGTATTTTATGAAAATACAAACAGATCGACATATCTTTTATTAGTATATATGAAATATCTAAGTAGGTATTTGATATCATCTTTGCGGAAGTTCATAGGATGTGGTGAATCGATTAGCGCCATGTGTTAATATGATTGTTATTATATTTATGTTCTCAGACCATATGTGGATTATTGCATAGACTTATCGTTGTCTATGGCTTGGTACTTAGCGTTTTTTTGCATTATAATATATTTTTTATCATTTTTTATGGCTTTGAGGCATTTTTTAAATAATTTTATTAAGTACCAATGAATTGTTTATTTTATAAGTAACTATTAATACTCGCTTCTCTATAAAACTTATTTTTAACCTACTTTAACAAAAAAGAATCATGACAAGTTTTTTATACCATAAGTCAAATTAACATATTCATTAGTTCCGAGATGTTCCTCCTTAAGGACCTCTAATTGGCAACATGTAAGTACGTATATTACGATCGTTCGTATAAAACAAAGAAGCGTTTGAAACAATTACTAAGTATATTTATTATACAGGTAATTCATTATTATGTTCCCTTTATTGATGGAATGTGTGTTTTTATAACAACTGTCAATGTTCGAATAATATTATAGCTATAGTATGAATAAGTAATTGAGAAGCTTTTAAACAACTCAATTATAATTTTATAGTTTTAAACTCTCTTTGAAATCTGAGAACTTTCTTATTAGAAAAAGCTTAGCGAGCTTAATTTCCAAAAAGTGAAGTGAAGTGATTTATTATAGTTCTAATATAAGCTTTTTTATTTTAAGCTCACGCATTAAAACACATTATCTTGATATTATTTTGAATGATTAAATTTTAAAATGGTTTTATTGTAATATCTGTTTAATGTATTTTTTATATTAAGGTGTCCGATACACATAACGCGTGAGAGACAGCCATAGTCTTAGGTCACAGTCGATAATTGCGGTGTCATGTCACGTTTGCTATACAGGCTGTTGTAATTTATTTGTATTAGCTGTATTAAAGTATATTAATATAAAGCTAAAATAGGATTATTATCATAGAAATATTTTTAAATATTACTTGTATAAAAAATACAATAGTATCGAGAACCTTTCTCTTTTTAAGTCGGTTGAAAATAAAACCTCGCAAAAGTAATATAAAAAGTGTTATCTATACTAATTAGTTACTTTATCAAAGGTAATTTTATTTAATGTCCAAATTCCAATATCGTAAAATTTATTGCTGATTTTGAATTTATAATGTCAATACAGTAATTTAAATATTTTACATAATGGTTAGGCGTAGACATAAGACTCTACCTGTAGTGTTTTTCTTACTTAATAGACAAACGGTAAGACAAAATTGCCGTATTGACTTCATATGGGCTTTAACTTGATTTTACTAAGTGTTTGCTCTATAATTACTATATCCCATGCATGGTTTTAAGTACCATAATAACACCATTATTAAAAATAAAGTATGGTATTGATTATTGAGTGTGAATAACTATTATAATAGTGATTTGTATTTAGTTTTTCTGATTAAAAATCTTAGTGATTTTCTTTATAAAAAATTTGTTACCTGCAATTTTACCTACCATTCGAACAAAAATCATTAAATGCCTTCTTAATAACAGGTGCTTTATATGTTATTGTAAAAGTAGCATTTTATATATATTTTTTTTCTATTAGTATGAGTAATATTTTAAATAAATAGTTTAAATTATTAGTCGTCTGTCTATGCATGTTCTGTTCATTCACTAATTTATTTCTCGTTTCTAGACATACATATTATACAATATTTTATGTAAAGATTAGACTACACTGGTATGACATACAATAGCATGTATTTTATTACTTAAGCGTAAATTATAATTTTCGTTCAATGAATAAATCAATAATTTTATAGCTTAAGCTTTTTAACGATGTTTCTACTATTGATACCTTTTAAGGCGATTGATTTATAATTCAGCTTATTTCTATATCGATAGCTTGAATTATCACTACATATTATAAAACAAAGTCCTCCGCCGCGTCTGTCTGTTCGCGATAAACTCAAAAACTACTGCACCGATTTTCATGTTGTTTTCACCAATGGATAAAGTGGTTCTCCAGGAATGTTTTAGTATATGACTAGTGGAACCCGCGGCTTCGCTCGGGCTAAATCTAGATCTATCTAGTTGTAGATATAAATGTCTTGTCTGTATAGATCTAAGAAATTTAATAAACTATAAATTTAATTAGACTACAAATTATACGAACAGTCTAAATTCTATTTTGGTATTTACTTTTGATGCTTATTAATATAAGACGAGATAAAATTACAAATAATGCATTGACTTCAAGGTAGAAGGGTCGCGTCAAATAAAGGGAAGAATTCAAAATATCGAACTAGCGAGGGCACTTGGGGTGTACTCAATCCACAATCGGTGCGAATTCCTTTGGGTCGGGAATCTAGGATATGATACTTATTTGTTTATTGTGTCGAAGCAACAATGGAATAGAACGGTTTGTATTTATAAGTAAAATATTTAATAACTAGCCTCTCCTGCGGCTTGGCTTGCGTGCTAAAGGAAAATCAAAAGAAATATTTTTTCTCCCGTTTTTGCAACATTTTTCATTGATGCTTCGCTCCCATAGCCTATAGCCTTCCTCATCAACGGACTATCCATTACAAAAAGAATCTTTCAATTCAGACCAGTAGTTCCCGAGATTAGCGCGTTCAACCAAACAAACAAACAAACAAACAAACTCTTTAGCTTTATAATATTAGTATAGATTTACATAGTTGATATCCCTTCTGATTAATTTTAATTTCTATGTCAATAACTTAAAATTTTATACTGAAATTAATGAAACATTATAATAATTTAGTCAAAAGTTCATACTTATAATATTATTTTAATATTAATTAAGCTATAGCAAACCACCTGTGCTAATCTTTTGTTTATTTATCTAAATTAAGCGAAGTGTACCGATCTCAGATGACCGGATGCTCTATCGATATGTGTTATTGTAACAATAGTACTCAGAATTATCATCGTGTTTCCTGTGGGAACTTTTGGAATTAATTATTATATATAATAAAATTAACTGTTTGTTTGGACGTTACGTATGGAGAAATTATAAGACTGCTCTACAATACTAAATATTATTAGGGTAGGTATTAAAATATTAAAATATTTAAACTTGTCGCCCAGTGATCGAAATTCGATCATTATCAGTAATAAAAATTCTCACAAATCTATTGAAAAAGATGTTTCCATTGTTTTATCTTTAATAGCTACTTAACAAAAAAAGATCGATTGATAAATAGGACAAATGTACGGAACTGTTTCGACTTGACAATAGTTAATGTGCTTTTAAATTAATTTACATCCAGTATACTATGCATTGAAAAATTGTAAGAATATATTATTTTGTACTTGTAAATGTGGTAATAATAATATAAATTAACAATTTATTGCAATATTTACAAGGTATTAATAATAATTTCCCATAAAGTTTAAAAATCTTAAAACCGTTCATCTTCACTCGCCATGACATTGCCATAAGATATTTAATATTCGTCTAATAAGAAGTGTAAAATAAGAAGTCCCATATGACGTTACGTCACTATCGGACATGTAATTTTACTCCATTAATTGATACTTAACAATTGTTTGCTTAGCAATATAACGACACTACACGTGTTGAAAGTTAGAAGCGTGAGCAAAATGTTATTTAATAAATAACTAAGATTCTATTTAGGGCATATACATAATAATTTATTATTATAATTATATATGAATGAAGATCAATTTAAGGAATTTTATTTTTTACATATTGGAATCAAAAAGAAGGAAATCTTCTAGTTATTCTGCCGGGCACGGGCTTCCCTACAATACGTGGGGGATCAGGCCATAGTCCACCTCGCTGGCCTAATGCGGGTTGGTGGATTTCACATGTCTTTCGAAAACTTGGTAAGTTTTCTCAGACATTCAGGTTCCCTCACGATGTCTTCCTTCGTATCTATTATTTAGTATTTATTTAAGGTATGTTTAAGCAATTAATCATAATTTTTTTACTTCATATTCTTCTTTACAACACTATCTCTAAAAACGCTATCACTTATACCAAACTCTCAACCATCATATCACTTTCCCCATAAGGTACCCTATGACTTCTCCATAAAATCTATTATACCATGTAAACCGCCGTGAGAAACTATGCCAAAGACGGATAACGATTGATCATTGAAATACGAAGCTATATGTTTTTGTAGCTTATTTTTAATTTTTTCTAAGAATTTATTGCACTTGCATATTGATATTTTTATAAGCCGACGGAAAATATCAGAATTTTCGATGACCATCATAACTTAACACCATTCAATGCAAATTGTATGCAAGTTTTTATGTGAATTAGCAATATTACATAAAAATAGATTCTTTGGCGTTTTTGTATGGGAATGAAAACAAACGTGACAAAGTAAGTACTTACAATAACATTGTAAATTAATCTATACATCATTTCAATTGATACCATTTTCATTCTTTCTATAATATCAAATTACTGATTAAGAAATATATGTTTTAATTGTCTGTTTGTACGTCATAGAAATACAAATAAACTTTATTGTTAAAATAATCTCTATATTTAACACAAAAAAAAATCATAAAAATATTATTAACTCCATCGAAAGCAAAAGCAACAATTAAAACAAGAAAACTTATACAAAAGGCACCGATTATAAACAAATAACCCAAACCATGTGGCGAAATCGGACTGAAAAAAAAACAATATCGCCGTCCCTCTCGCCCGTATAGCTGCATCTCTCTCTGACGTCACATGTGCTTCCCGCGTGAGATCAATGGCGGTTGTTTTTTTAATAGTTTTATCAACGGGTTAGCTTTATTGAGTCTATCGATTTTGTTCCACATTGACCTTTCATTGACTATATCAATTATTTGTTTATCACTTTATCTGTTAAGCTCTTTTTTAATTGAATGCAATTAAAATGCAGCATATATAAAAAATAAGGTTATTTAAAAAAATAACCGCGCTTTCTTTATATTACTATACTAGCTACTGACTCTCGCTTCGCTCGGGTTCGTCTCTAGGTTTAGCGTCAGCGAAGCCACGGGTTCCGCTAGTTAAAATAAATAAAATGTCTACCTCCTCCTCTGAAGTCGGTTAACAGTGGCCTCAGTTACTTTATAACATTAGCTATCTGTGAGTGAAAGTCCCGTCAAAATCGGTCCAGCCGTTTCAGAGATTAGCCGGAACAAACAGACACAGACAGGTTTTTATTGCTAGTATCGTATATACTTTCACACACATTTAGTGTAAAGCTGTTAATTTGAAATTTTAATTATTTTATTTATATGTATAGATTCACTACAGAGCTTTAAGTACCTAGTTTTAATAGTTTACTGAACGTAATAACGTGTAACTACTTAGTTTATTTAAGTTTAAATACCAGTTTTAAATCTAGACTGCATAGGTACCTACTTACTTAACTATTATAATCAATTATCATAGAAAAGTTCAAATTAGGCAAAGAGAAATAACTAAGAACCTATAGCCGATTAATAAAAAAAGTTTACTTTGTTTTCAATGTAAATATAGATCTCAAAGAAACACATTCAAACATATATTATTATATCACCGACCACGCGATGACATTTGAAGCTGGCAGCCCATCAAGCCATTGGCAGGTGACACGTGAATTATTAGATAGTTTTGATGTTACATTTATTTTGAGTATACATTAAGTCATTTATTAAATTATATTATACACGAATCATTTTTTTTAAGCACTAGCACTACATAAATTACCTATAAATTAAAACCTTTTAAAGTAAAAATATATGAATAGAATATAAACCGACGAGTAATCTTTTCGGATTGAAGACGGGAGAGTCTCCAATGACCATGATGTAAAACATTCGAAACGTCGGGAACCAAAAAACAAAATAAATCCGCGACAAAATCCGAAAACATAGTTTATAATGTCAAATATTCGCGTAAACCTAAGGAAATTTGAGTGATCAACATTATAGGGAATTGATTTATTATTATTATTGGCAAGAAATAATAAAGTTGATAACATTTTCTTAGTTGGGAAGTGAGTAAAAAATTTTAGTACAGCTTTACTGAACTATGCTTCGATTTACATAATTAAACACAATATAGGTACAAACAAAGGACTTATTAGAACCTAACTATATTAGTAGAAAGTTTGCCGACTATCAAACGTCGTTAAGATTTGAAACAAAAAACTACAAAGGTTATATACTAAGTACCAAGTAGTATTAATAATGGTTGATTAGAGTTTTACCCACCATGCCATACCATACGATGAGAGCTAAAAACAAGAAAATACCTATTAAAGTTTCAGAACTATAATTTAATATATTAAACTAAGAAAGCAAGATGTCTCTACATGTATAGAAACAGGTGACGCTTCTTAATGATGCTCGAGATACTTTGTTCCATTTAAATTTGGATCTACGAGTACGATGCATTAATATGATTTATGACGCGGAGACGATATAATATCATGATTATTTGCTGCTTTCTATAAAGAACAATATTAAAAGTGACACTAAACGAAATTAATACTTAAAATATATCAGCCAATTCATCTAATACCTACTGCCGGAAAAAAAGAGGTTTTTAACTTTAAACTTACTGAAATATTGATGGGATTAAAAATAATTTACAAAGTTCATTATCCCCATATATCGAAGTCAATCCATGGCAAGGAACATCGAAATGTCATAATTCTTTCCGAACTCCCCCCTCGAACGCGATGTGAATATGTTGGTATAGTGATGTTCTGGATTCTAATGGATTTTTTATCTTATTAAGTGAGGAAATATGTATGAATATATTCCAAAGTGATGTAATAATAAAAATTTATTTATAACATTAAGTAACCCTTAATTACATTTAACTATAACATTACCAAACAATTAATTATTCAAAGTTACCCAATCTTACAATAGCTTTAAAATTTCCCCACAAGATATACAGATAAATATGAATTACGTTTTATTAGGGAAACACCCTAGTAGGTCAACATATAGTTATAAATACGATACCAATCTACATCGGCCCTACAAGGTGCCACCGCGATCATAAACAATGTGTTTTTTCTATCCATAGACATTTTTTTCCGTTTTTTACCACCATTATGTCATCTCACGCGGGTACGTCCCTAATGAATAATAAATAGTCTAATTATTCCTTGGAGAGCTCATTGATGTATTTATTATGATAGAGGAAGTGAGTTTGTATTTTATGAAGTAATTAATATTGTTAATATGACGCAGGATTTCTTTTCATTATTTTTTTTATTTTTTTTATTTGACTGTAATAGATATTTAAAGTAGTTCTATTTCTTACGAACGTAAAAATAAAAACATTACAGAGTTATATTTATCACTAGCGACTTACTCTCGTTTCGCTCGTCCCAAGTTACGTTTTCACGGTTAGTAATTCCCATACAAAGAACTTTTGAACTTTTCAATATTCCATATATTATTTAGATTTTTTCCCATTTTTTAATACTTAAACCAGCCTTGACATAATGACATACAGCCAATAAAGCAGGATAAGAATAAATTAAATTATTCCAGTTGTTTTTGAGTTTACAGCAATTAATTTAAATATATATATAAACTAGATACATCAAAATATACTGTTATAGACTTAAAGCATTAATAACACTAACAAAGTAGATACACATGCTGACTTCAGTTCTTTTTGGTTTCTTAATCGTTATAGATATAAATATATATGTCAAAGCCACGTTTCAGTTAAAAGGGTTCATAATTTATATCAATGATAGAACGAAAAAAGTTTTCACAAGCTAAATAAATATGTTGGGACATTATCACAACAGCACCATCTAATTCCGTGGTAAGTTACGAGGCTTGTGTTACGGATAACAGATATTTGATATACCTACTACACATAAGTTTTAAATATATACATACATATTATAAATATAAACACCCGTGACTGGAGTACAAACATTCGTGCTTAACAAATGAATGTCCCCGGCGGGACTCGAATCCGCGACCACTAGCGCAGAAAGTAGGGTCACTACCAACGGAGCTAAACGTGTCGTCAAAATAAAAAGAATCGTAAACTTATTAACATTTAACTATTTTAAAATATCCCTTTTTTAACTTCCAGTTAAATTAAAATAGTTAACGCGATCCATCACTATTTAGTAGATAATATTCAAATGTCAAATTTGACCTACATTTTTGTTCTACTTAAGACATCTTATCGAAGTCTTTATCTTTTATATTTAATTGTACTAAGGGAAACTAAGATACACCTGCCTTTAGAAATAATGGATCGAATATATTATGGTAATTACGTCCTGCTTAAATTACGCGTTTATAAATAGTATTTTCCTATTAATCCATGGTGCAATTGTATGGCGAATAGCTTTCCATACTTTTTTGAATATGTTGGTTTTATAAACATTAACACACAGCACCACCTAGTTCCATGGCAAGCTACGGGGCTTATGTTATATGGATAAAAGACTACACATATATAACCTTAAATACCATAATTCTGGTTTAGTATAAACACCCATGACTGGAGTATAAACCTCATGTTCGTCACACAAATGAATTCCCCCAGCGGGACTTGAACAGACGACCGCTGGTACAGCAGTGTCACTAAAACTTGAGCCAGACGTGTCGACATATAACATAGATGAGTTGTTTCGCTTCTACGAATTTCTTACAGCTTGTATGATTCATACAAACATTCACTATACATTTCATGTGAATTTTAATAGTAAAAAGTATTAACCGTAGCTGTCAACTAATAAATTAATCAAACATGCGATGACTCGAATCAATTGTCGATAATCGACTATATCGTGATAGATGGGCATTAAAAAAGTGTCGTCTTTATAGCGCAATGAAATTGAAATTGACAATTTGGTAGAGTCAACATATTTACCGACGATCGGCGCTTCTGATATCGGAGACTTAAAATTTATTTTTAGGTCAATTATTTGAAAATACGTAAAAACGTTCATAATAAATCGTTAAATGTTTTAGAAACTCTATTTTATTAAATTTTTTAAACTTTACTTACATGATATTTTTTGAAACGATGTGAAGAATAACTTTTTTACGAACGGTGGAAACTCTCCACATTTGTAAATGCACTTAGCACACGTTGAAAAAGCACTCGTTGACAAACAAAGAGGTTCAAAAATCCATCAATCATAGAGCAATGAAATAATCGAATTGCCGAACGTCGAGTGCAGTTCAAAGCTCAAACGAGAAACCGCAACACTGCAATAAGTAAAAGAGCGGCAAATAAACCATGGAAATATGACTAATATTGAACAGAATTGCGTCGATAACGTCTATGGTAAAGAAGGAATGAATGGGTCCGCATTCACCATGACATTCGCAATCTGGCTGGGTTTGTTTGCGACTTATTGCTACAAGGTTTTTTAATACTAGATACTTCTATTTATATATTTTGTATTTATCGCTTAAAAGTGATGATGAAATATTAATTTATTTAAAATATCAATAGAAGTGATATTAGAATATCAAAGTTGTTGCATGGGTATAAATAATTAGGGCAAAATATGGGCCGTAAAAGAAACGTCGAACTAAAAGGCATCGATTGAAAGGGAGTTCGCCAACTTTCTGTCACGAAACCTATGCACGATAGATTTTACTGCCATTTGCTATAACAAAAACAAACTTAAGATATGCTGTAATTTTTATGATCGTCGGAAATTGTACCTTTGTGTCCCTAAAATAGGGTGTTATATTGAAATAGAGGTATTAAAGAACGTCAGTTTGTACGTATTCTAATAGTACAGTTATTGATATCGTTACGTTTATTTGGAACTAGCGACTCGCCCTCGCTTCGCTCGGGCTCTTCCCAAGATTTAGCACAGGCAAAGCCGCGGGATCGCCTAGTTATGCATATAAACCTTCCTCTTGAATCACTCTATCTATTGGAAAAAACCGCATCAAAATCCGTTGCGTAGTTTTAAAGATTTAAGCGCACATAGGGATATAGGGATATAGGGACAGAAAAGGCGACTTTGTTTTATACTATGTAGTGATGATGATGATGGTGATGATGAGAAATCGTCTAAAATTGTAGTTAAGAAAAACAAATAATAAAGTTTTCATGTAATAAAAAAATGTAATTTTAGTAAAGATATACCTACATTTTTAAAATAATAAATGCCTAATAGATAACACTATCCCACCCTTATTTTAGATGTTTTCTTTAATTGCTATCAAACCACCCTTGAGTACACTTAAAAAAGAATTATAAAAATGGATGCACAATTGTCGAAGATATCAAGTAGCCTTCATCAGAAAAAATATATATAAATAGAGTATTATAGATGAGTACTTCAGCTTTAAAGTCAGTCAAATAGATGCATCTAAGGGAAAAGTCGTCAAAATTCACTAGTTTTGAACTTTTTTAAAAGTTAACGCGTGCGCCGATCGCGGTGTTTAGTTATATTATGAGGTTATTTATGACAGTGATAAAACTGTTTGCGGCGACTCAGTTCTGTTACAAGCACCTGTCTCTTTTTATCTTTATTGTCTATAAAATTATCGGAAGTATTCAAATAGTCAAAGTCGAGTGATCGTGAATTGAGTAATAAAATCACTGAATTTCCAACAATCATATAAATAGTTGGTGCGCATATAAATATGTTGAAAAGTAAAATCGAAATGCAAGGAAAAACATTGTATGTAGTACGATAATTTTATTTTTTTAATGAGAAAATAATGTCTATTTAATTTAATACTAAGTTAGAATGTTTGTATCAGACAGAGCACCATTTATGGATTTTTAATCGATTTAAACAAGTTACCTACATAAAAATAGATTAAAGTAAGAATTTTTAATAAAGTTAAAAAATATTACTAAATATTATAATTGCTTTATAAGAAAGCGTATGTTTTTCTTATACTGTAAAAAAATGGTAACTGAGAATTCTTTCTTATCAAGTTAATAAACGTCGATAGAGAAGAAATAAAGCTTCAATATTAAAAAGCTTATTGATTCGCGGATTTTTATGACATTTAACCTTAAGAGTCGTTTATATTTTATAACCAAATTTAAATAAGAACTACAATTCAGACTATTTATATTTTTATGTATTTTAAACACATTTAGACGGAATATAGTTGTTAAAGAATTGTAGTAGAAGGGACACGCACGCGATTGGAGATACCAATTAGTAGGATATTTTAGGACAATATTTAAATAATTCCACATTATATCCAAACGTTAGCTTTGAATCTGAGTATCTCAAAAACCGTACAAGCAATATAGTTAAAATGTAAACCTTAGTTTTCTATATAGTTGTCTTTTCTAAAAAAACAACTAATATTGTATAAAACTTTTACGAAGCTACAAAATTTGTAATAAAAACAAATCTTATAAAAACATTAATATAACAAAATCTATCTATTAAAAAAAAGTATGTACATATTATTATGAAAAGTAAAATATGTTTAAAGTGACTGATTTTTATAGATATACTAGCGACTCGCCCTCGCTTCGCTCGGGCTCTTTGGGGCTTTTGTTCCGCTAGTTGTGCATATAAACCTTTCTCTTGAATCACTCTACCTATTAAAAAAACCGCATCAAAATCCGTTGCGTAGTTTTAAAGATTTAAGCGTACATAGGGACATAGGGACAGAGAAAGCGACTTTGTTTTATACTATGTAGTGATAAATAATACAATCATTGTAGAAAGGAGTATTATATTTGTTTTATTACATACAAATTTTAGTTATTACAGTTTTAGTTATTCTAACAATATGTGCACCCTACGCAACGCCTTGCCGATCGCTATCGATGACAAAGTTACGACTGCATATCGTTAAATATTTATTACAAATGAAAATGACTTCTACATCTATTTGTTTAAGGTTTGTATTAAAAGGGTTTGCGTTATTGGTAGCGTTGTTGACTTTCCCCAAGACATTTCGATTTTTGTATTGTCTTGGCTTAAAGGGATTGTATGAATGTGTAAGTATTGACTAGCCTTTGTCTGTGGATTTACTTAATATTTTAAATTTGTAATAATTGAACTTTCGTGTTAAAAGATAAAAATTTTGAATTGAATGTACTAGATTCTTAAATTAAGTAAGCTTTTTTTAAAAGATTTGAGGTTAAAACAAAGATTACATTTTCTTATAGATATTCACTGCATATCAATATTTACTTAATACGTTTGAATTCTACAAAATGTATATATTATGATATATCATTTGTGTTGTATAGGTACATACGCTTGTGAGTGTTTTTGTAACAATTTTCCACACCAACGGCCAAACGATTTCAGTTTCTCGACGCAGCTAATACCCTAAATAACAACTTCTGTGAAAGGTGCTAAAACTAATGAATAGTAGAGAAATACGCTTAACATCTATACAATATATAAAAAAAGTTATATAGGTATGTCGTTAGAATTCAGACGTTTGGAGCGATTTTATTGAAATTTTAAGGTAACCTGAAAATTATCACAGCGGGTGATACGGTGAAGTTTGGTAGCGATCCTAAGCTTGAACTTAGAGGCAGGTAGTTCTAGTTTTCTAATAATTGTGACAGTCAACGACAATTATAATTAAACAGTTATTTAACAAGTCAGTGGAAAGTATCAATGCGTTAATAAGCCGTGTGTGACCCGCCTGCCTTATCTATCACATCTGGCCTCCCCTAATGAATATTAACTAATAACAAACGTAAAGTGAAGTGGGAATTATTTCTATTTGTATGACTCATTTCTATGTCACGTAATGATTATATATTAGCGAAGAAATGGGGACCCGAAATTTATGATCGATCTTTCTCAACACTTACCAGGTACTAATTTGGTATGTAAATTAAAATTATACACTTATTAAAGCCATTGGTTTTGGTTGACTAAATATTATTATTAAAGTTATTATTAACTACTAGTGATCCGTAAATACGTTTTAACGGATAGTATAGATTTCATCAAACATTTTCCATTGATTTTCTCGTAACGCCAAGTGGTAGTGCCATGCTTGTTACCTTCGGGTAGCAACCGAATGGGCCGGCACGCCCCGTATAGTTCATTAGTACCACTCTCTCACAGAAGACCGGCGTGAAGTGGCAGCTATGCTGTCGCGTTTCGTCCGGTGAGTGAGAGTCCGGGAGGCCCACTCTCCTTCCCCCTCCCTCTTCCCTTCATCCTCCGCCTTCGTTTCCCCTCCCTACCACTTCCCTCCCTCCTCCATCCCTCCCTTTCCTGAAAGGCCGGCAAGGCATCTGCAAGCCTGGCTTACAGATATCCATGGGCGGAGGTGATCACTTCCCATCAGGTGAGCCTCCTGCCCGTTTGCCCCCTTTTTACCATAAAAAAAAAATAGACAGACAAAAAAAAAATCTAAAAACGATAGATTCGGATCTTTATAACTTAATAACTATTTCAATAACATTTTTCAAAATAATATTTAATGTGCAGATTCAATTTAGTTAGAATTTTACTATATGTAATAATATGTGTAGACACATTTTATATAATATTCAAATTTTGTATTATACAACACTAAATAAGCTATATGAATTTTTAGTAAAAATTCAATCTAATTTTATTATACAAAACTAAATAATCTAAGTGAATTTTTAGTAAAAAAAATTAAATAGTGTTGTCGAGTGACCACAAGTCAATGAAATCGATTCTTGGGGTTCGTGCTTTTAGTCTTGTTTGCATATCGCACGAAACTCGCACTTATCATGTTTATTGATTGACACGCCAGTAATTCACTGTTTCAGCCCTGGTCGGTATCCTTCGCCACAAGTTACAAGACGAAGCGAAAATCCACGAAAACCACTCAAGTTGTTGTTTTCATGAAAAAATACTAACTGTCACATTATAGGTACTATAAACGTACGTTATACAACTGAATAGTTAACCTATACCTATGTATGTTCACACAAAACCTAGTTTTACTTGAGGCATATAATGGAGCATGTGATGACTAAATAAAAAAATTTAGGTAGGTATAAAAATTTGAGTGACACTCAAAATATGTACCATTTACGTTAAAATATAAATTTGTTACAATAACTTTTAATTCAATATTGTAGTTTTGAAAAAAATCATCAGGAAAAACCTTTATAAGTGTTTTTGAAAGTATTTTGAAAGCTTTTAGGCTGTGCCTTGTAACCACTGACCAAGTTTCAAATTTACAAGTGAAGGTTTTACAACTCTTTGTTCGAGGTGGCGATAAGTTAGGTTTTAGGCACCGCCCTGGGGCACGTCAAATGTTTAGATTAAAATTTGATGAGTGCCTTGTGATAAAATTGCGATTATAAGTACACGAAAAACAAAATAAATCATTACCTGCTCTACATTTTTCAGTAATGTTTTAGTAGTACTTAAATTTAGTAGTACGTAAATTTTCATATATAACAGTGGTAATTAATCTTATAATAAATTCATTAAAAATCAAAGATATAGATTTCAAATCGATAGTATAACCTATCTAGATTCCACTACCTTAATATGTTTTAGAACGTCTAACACCAAAGGGGAACAGGCAAAAAAACGATTAAGGGCATCAACGTCTTAGCGCGCATGAACGGACTACTTCTTTACACCGAACTGTCAATTTTCTTTTTTTTCCTCGCGATATCAGCCTGAGCATCGAACATAACCAAATTAGTTCCGACACGAACACCCGTAGCCGATTGTCTACAATGAAATCGATATAAAACTTCCCCTTTCAATATTTTTTCTTTTGTTTCAGGATAAAAAAGAAACTGGCAAAGGAATCACGCGAACGCTAAACAAAAAACTGGCCATCAACAAAAGAACAGTAGTAGCTATTTGGAATGTCGCGATTGATATTTGAAATTTGCTTATGCGTGTGAGAATTGGTCATTATGCGCCGGGAGTGAGCGCGGGACGGACGTCCGGATGCACCCGACCGGCGCGGCCAGCCTGCCCGCCGCACCCGAAGCGGAGGTGCAAGCTATGCACTCGATGGATTGGCTCTTTAAGAAGGAAAGGATATATCTCCTAGCGCAATTCTGGCAACAGGTAATAATAACTGTATGAAAATATCATCTCAATCTCTTTCTCTAACTTGAAAAATTAGGTGGAGAAAAAAGTTTTTTATATAACAGGAGAGTAAATTACTAGCTATGTATAACTATATTCTAAAAGCGAGCAGTTAGAAGCATTATCTTCAGTCGTTAAGCATAATAGCCACCCATCTACATATTATGGCAATAACAAAAAGCAGTATACCCACAAAATCAATTAATAGTTACGCATTAGTACCGCAATTAACCTGTACCCGAGCATTATAACCGATCCGAGCCTCGAAACAATTATATCTATTGTTAGAACAACCGTTATGCAAATATCTGATTGACTCTGCCATGATACCCTAGACGTATGCTTAACTATAGAATAGTGGATACCCCTGACATTAATCATTTTCAGTAATATAATAATAATTAGACTGATTGGCTTCAGCCATCTTTAAATTTATAACTGTAATATCTATATTAGTAAAAAGTATGTTTAGTATTATAAAGATAGAAAGCAAGATTTTTTATAGTATAAAATATTGTCAATTTATAAAAAATATACCAAAAATGAATAAATAAAAAACTAAATGCCATTTCTAAATAACACACTCTATGTGTATAATAGATTCATAGATGAGTATCTCGCAGACCTCGATAAAGATGTACAGGATGTTGCGTAACAATGAATAAGAGGAACTGAGCGTTTTAATCGCTAAGAATGAATTTTTCAAGGTTCCATTCGCAGATAAGATTTACATTCACTTATATAAGCATTATACATGAAAATAGAGATTTGAGTGGAGTAAAGCTAAAATTTTATGGCCGACTATAAAACGATTGCAGTGTTTTTATGAAGAACTGTTTTTACTGAAACTAAATGTTATAATAGCAAAAATGTTGTGTATATGTACAAAAACTTCCGTGAAAATATATCTAATATACATTCATACATTTATACATACATACATACATACATATATACGTTAGACGTATCCTTTAAACATTAAATGCTGAAGAATTTCATCACACTCTAGACCAATTCGTACAACGATTATTTCTATATATAACAGCGAGTAGACCTTTGAGATCAATTAAACTGCATAACAGTTCTGATAATCGCTGATCTATGACCGCCATTGATTTCAGATGTGCAATTACATCATTAAGTACTGAACTCTAATAATTGCATTAAATTGCAATCTCTATACCCTTAAATGATATAAGTGCTACATTCAGACTCAACAGAATTTGTTTTGAACGTTAGTACGTATTTTATGCCCTAGATTGGTAATAGAAATAATAAATGCCTAAAAATTGTAGACTCTTAGTACCTATATAGATATTATTTGTTGTTACTTTCTAATTAAAATTTTGTTTTAAGTTGTAAGAAAGCGATTTGTTTATCGATTTTTTTTATAAATTTAAATCATGTTATTATCATTTAATACAAAATGTCTGGATATTCTTAAAATTTCAAACTAAAAGAGAGCGGAATCAGTACGAGCTTCACTATGTTATGTTTAAATAATCCCAAGTAAACATATTTTTATTGCGTAAATCAAAGTTTTTATAGTTTTACATAGAAAATAGGCATCTTCTTCTGTTTTTTTTTTATTTTTTATATATAAATCAATATGGCTTAAAGTACAGCTTTGCGTTTGGAACCGTTGCCAATTCTAATTGTTTTGCTCGCACGAGATTGATCGGAAAATACCTATTAGACTAATGGTGCAATTAAGACAACTTTAGATTCTAGATTTATGTCTTGAATTTGCACTTAGCTTTCATTTAGGTTGTTGGGACTTGTTTATTGAATCTGTCACATTATTCGGTATTTATTACCTACTTCCTTTATATTTTAAATATGAGAATGTTTGTAAAAAACACGACATAAACAAATAAACTTATAAGATATATTGTATGGATATTATAGAACTTCGCCTATCGGGCATCGAACCAGTAACTAAGGTATATGCTTAAACTGCGTCGAAAAAGAAAAATCATAACGAAGAATATGTATGAAGCTTTAATTCCAACTGTCAACGTTCGATTTGGACCCTATTCTACTATCATTCGAATATGAACAATGGCGTATTAAAACCATGCGAAATAAATATTCATCCGCGTTCAAGGAACCCGATGCGTCCTACTGATACACTGCATTTGAATGCTGGGAGATAGTATTGTTTTAGCAAACTAAGCCTTATATTGATTAAAAAGCATATTTAAATTCGAATTTACATATACCGTGCCTCGAATCGCACTTATCGATTACAACGCAAGGACGTTTTGTTCTATTTGTCGCAAGTACTGAGGTACGCGCAGTTTTGCATCGCTACAAGTAACGCCATCTTATTTAAGTAATAGCTTATATGTTATGACGTAATAAAAATTTATGGGAAAAGAAAAAAGTACCTAATATAACCTTCCAGAACCTTGTTTCAAACAAGATCATCATTATCTGTTTATAGCCTGTAAAAGCTCTGATTTGCTCTGAGTCGGAATCGAACTCACGATGTTTACTAGTAAAAGTTAGTTTACTAGCAAGAGATATTTATTATATTATTAAAGCTATACATATCGTATTAATTACTTTGTATAATGTATGGTTTATCTTTGTAGTCCTCATCTTGCTTTTGTTTATAGTTTATACGTAGTGTCGTACGCATACTACTTTACATAGCATTGTGTGTACTTTGAATTCTCGCGTTAATAATTCGCGGTAACCATTAACGGGTGATCGAAGACTTATTGATGAAATGGAAAAAGTTTCACTGAACTAAGATAACTATCTAATTAGGTAACGACTAACGAACATTAACGTTTTGCAAATACGGTACGTGTTGCAGAATAGATAAAAATAATTAGTTGTTTGGATGTTGGTTTGTTGCTTATAAATAAATCTAATATATAAAATTCTCGTGTCACGGGGTTCGAACTTGAACTCCTCCGAAACGGCTTGACCGATTCTCATGAAATTTTGTGAGCATATTGAGTAGGTCTGAGAATCGGCCAACATCTATTTTTCATCCCCCTAAATGTTAAGGGTAGTCCACCCCTAAATTTTATTTTTTATTTTTTAGACAATTTTTTTTCCTACAGATCAACCCAATGAGGTTGATTAGCAATTAAAAAAATGAACGCGGGCGAAGCCGCGGCTACAGCTAGTATATTTATAAACTTAACTTAACTTAACCTGTAAACTTATAGCTTAGTTTAAATTAAATATTAAACATGTATGTAAAAACTGTTCAGTGGTTATCTCGCGTCGTTCACTACGATAGATAGGCAAAAAATCTCAGATTCAGCTACTGTTTGGCTTTTTTATTAAAATTGTCCCAAAAATATTTTAATACATAGTTTCGTCTTAAAATTTTATTATATGTCCTACACTAATAATTCCTTTGTAACATAATTTTCTGTATTATTTAAGTTTTTCTCTATTATTTAAGCAAAAAAGTGATTCAATTCATAATTAAAATCGGGTAAAGATATGAGAACTATCATATAAGCTATCCAACAATCTTGTAATAACCATGTTTAAAACAGTATCAAGCTCGACTAAACCGACTCTTGAAGTTTATCCCTCATTCAACATCTCTTACATTTCCTTTAATGTAATATTTCATATGATAAATACCATTTTTTTAAACTAAAGTATCCCCAGTGACCTTAAAAGTTATCTAAGTAATGTATAGTAAAAAAATATATTTCGATCATTTGTTACACACGTCAGTTTATTCATCGAACCCATGACCTATCTCTAAGATAGTGGTGCTGCAAGTTATCGATTTAACTAAAGTACCAAAGTATTATATTATAAATAAATAAATATAATAATTAAATAAATATGTTGGGACATTCTTACAACAGCACCATCCAGTTCCATACTTGTGTTACGGATACCAGATAGTTGATATACTACATATATAAGTTTAAATACATACATATTATAAATATAAACACCTATGACTGAAGTACAAACATTCGTGCTCAAAAAAAGCTTACAAAAAACATAATTTCCTAGCGTACATATAAAATGTTGATATTTAAAAGTGAAAAGCCCATAACTGAACAAGGTATAACCCTTTCATTAATAAAACTAACAATTAACGTCTATAAACCGCTGCCGATCCTTCATTTATCGCTTTAATGCGCCTCCGCCAATGAGTTCGATCGTTTTATAATCTCCAATGTGTATTATTAATCGTATTGCCTTCAATTCTGACTTCAGTAGCATGTTTGAATTGCTTTTTTTACTAGAAAATTAACATTTATTCTATTTATTATAATTTTAGTTTGAAAGCTTAGTTTATTCAATTTATTCACTAATAACTTTCATTATTTTTTCAATTTTAAGTTTATTACATAAAGTTTTAAAAGGCCATTATGTAAATTAGATTTTAGTTTCTATTAAAATCATATTATTTTAATCTGTATGTCATGATTTAGCTCTGAAGTTAGTCAAATATGTAGCGATTGCTAGTATGTAATATAAATAAAAAAAAACAAGATATAATTATATTTAGTTACTTATAATTAATTAGGAGTGGACATTTATAATCGACTCGATATATCAGTATTGGATCGCAGTTCGCTACAAATACCATCAGTTGTTCCCACAGCTTTGGTATGGAATGTGCACCATTCGAAAAGGTTTTGGACAAAAAGTCGCAACTTTCCCATGCTTTGCCATGAGGATAGTCCGAATCACCTTTTTGTTTAGCTTTCTATAATTTGACTACTTGACATTTTATTGCAGTATTACTAAAATGATTTAATCGTAATAAGTTAATGATAATAATCTTTAGATACAATTGAAATAACTTGTGAAAAAAAAATATAATTTAAGAAATATAAAGAAACAGTATCAGGTATACTTAAGAATGTAAAAATGAGATGGATATTATTGAAAAAGCTAATTTTACAAAGCAAGCAAAAAAATCAACTAACACACAAAACGAACTCGTCGCGAACTTTGCCTAAACAAAAACTTAACCTGTATTTAAAAATCGATTGCAACCAAAAAATTGTCACTGACAAATGATTCGAACGCCTTGCGGTTGAAATTACGAATTCAAATCTTTGAATTCCGAACAAAAACCGCCATTAACGACGGTTGTTACCTTTTTTCGGCTGTCGATGATTTCGGAGCTAATCGTGTTTTTTACATCACGACTAATCGATGTATTTGCCTCACTAATTCGATTTGCGCTCCACCCACCGCATCTATAAGTGGGCGTGCCCTATCGATACTTTATCCGGATCATTACCCAACTACTCGACCCATTTGAACCTCAAGCTATAACGAACGTAGGTCGAACTAATAAGTTGTTTCAATCATTCCATACCGCTACTTTAAAGCAAAACCTACGTGGACATAAACGAACTAAAACCCGCCATTTCAACTGCAACTGACGTCACTTGTCACTTTGAGCGTCATTTGAAGTTCGAATCGATTCGGATAATAGAGCGTTCAAAATACCTCTCGCTCGATAATTTAATAAAGAAAAAAATAAAATCGATTGCGGCTGATGACTCGGGTACAGTCGAATCATCAAGCGCTGATGGTTTTTTAATGATATTTTTCACAATCGGTCCGATCATTGTAGTTATTAGGTATAGGCAACGCCTCGAGACACGAACGTACGTCGAAACACATTTTTGTTGAATTGTAATCTTTATGATTATTGCCTTGAGAACTTCAGCTGTAATGCCGATTATAGCTTTAGATATTGTTACTCAATCTTCGCCCGTATTGTTTCGCAATAGAGAACATTTTGGTGTTTACCGTCCTATTTATATACAGATTTGAATAAATGACTAAGACAATAGATTAAAAATTACATCTTTGACAGAAGGAAACTAGTTCGGTAGTTTCTTGTCCAGGTTACTGTCGCTTGACCTTTATGTTTGATGAATGTGGGAGAGAGACAAATTATTAAAATAAGTGTTCTTTACTTCTTAATAAGATAATTTTTAGGATTAATTGATAAATTCGTTACACAATACAATATACACTATAAGTATTTGTATATTAAACTTTCACTGTACCAAAATATGCGAGCGAAATCACATATTTGATTTGTTATTAAAAACTGTACTTTAACAGTCATCTTTTCATGTCAATAACGATGGCAAATGATGACTAAAATCGTACATGCCAAAAAATAATGTTGACAAATGGTCCAAGGTGAAAAAAATCATTAGCGTTCAATAGCGCCATCATTAGACGCACAATGCGGACCTTCGTCACCTCCACAGCCAAAAAGTATAAAAACAATCACTTTGTAAAGCAAAGTCTACAATCATTATTTGTATTTACTTTAATATTATATTCCTTACTATATACACAGACATACAAAAATTGTAAAGAGTATCGATATTTGGCCTCCTTATTTGTTTTTTGATTTTTAAAAAAAAATGAAACAACAACCAAACAAGTATCGGAAGAAACCGAAATCCAGGTTACGGTTAGAAATTTTAATTAATTCAAGAATATATGTTTGATTAACACAGTTTTTATTAAAATTAACCTTAATATTTTTTTGCCAATTAAAACGATTTCCAATTAATCGAATATCCATTGCATCGATACATCGCGACGTGAGTGATTTACGATGGCATTACTAACTGATGTTGCGACGGAAAGGTTAATTGGTAACGTCTTCAAGTTTAAAATTAACTGATCAATGTATAGATCTTTCTACACAGTAAACATTATTAATAACTTAGTAATTGACACAACGAATAATATCATTAAAAAATAAATTGTTTATTCAATACCTATATGAATTCTAGAAGGTACTTGCTAGAATGTTATGTAATTCAAAAAAATTAAGCTATTTAAGTTTAAAGTTATATTTCTTAAAAGAAAGTTACATAACTAACATTTTATCAATAAACAAAATTTGTCTATGGAGTGTATTAGACAGAAGGAAGATGTTTACGCCAAATCAAATGACCAACTAGTATCTAAACTCTTAAACCCCTCAAACTTGTCGACTCAACTAAATTTCAAAACAAAAGTTTCTAAACGAGTGACAAAGTTCAAACGGTTCAAAGGAACGGTGTGAACGATATCTCCAGACTGTAGCCCAACTATTTTAAAATAAGCTTTAGCCTATGAAATAAAGTTTAAAAGTATATTAAATATTTAAATATTTTAGAATGATCAGGAAAATTAATGGCAAAGGAAGTTGGACTGTAAAGTCTCATGTTACAAGATATTTTCCGAGTTGTTTTGATGTAACTAATACGTATATGTTTATATACTGTTTTATTACAGAAGCTTTTACGCAAAAGCTTATTAAAAAGAACTAGAACAAGAAAAGTGTTACATAATGTTGTTTTTAATGTACTTAGTTCTCAGTATTGTTGATCGACTATATTAATAAAAAACCTAAATGACACTCGAGCGCGTTAATGAAAATTCCGAACAACGATAATCGTCCCATTAACACCTACAATTTGCGAGCTCAAAAGATTTTATCACATTTTAAAATACATGATTTATCTAAAACTATAAAAGCATGGCGTGTGTTTTAACTATATTATAAGATTTTGTTGGCTACTAAGGCTGTTAGAGGCTAATCAATTATTTTTTCAAATGAAATATTTAAATACGAAATATGCGAAGTAAGAAACAGTTTACATACCAAAAAGAGGAGATTATAGAAAAATCAATTGCAGTTGGAAATGTGTATAACGAATTTTGCACAATATGTTAAAAACATTAATAAATACATATAAATAAATGTGCTTAATCTAAACTTCAATGTACTTATGTGCTTGATTATGGCTCTCTAACCATTCAATGCATTGCATGCATGCAATGACTGTCGATGCATCTCTGAGGCGACACGACTTTGTCCCTATTGTCTTTTCCTCTGATATATTTACAAATAACCGATAACACGCTGAAACTCCTGAGAAATTCTCATTCTTATAAAAATTTAAATTACCGACAGTATCAATATTTCATATACAAATTATTAGAAAATATGTAATGTACTCGTAACAATATAAAAAAATTTAAATGCGTGTAATTTTTTATCTATCTAGAAATAAATATTGATAAATGAGCTCAATAAAGCCGTCAGCACTTTATTCTTATGCAACATTATAATATGCACTAAAAAAACAATTCGTTTTTCCCCGATGCCATTGACATGTCCCAGCAGCCGTTATATCGAAAACATTTCAAAATTAGAACGCACATTCGAACTCTTTCAGAAGACGTTCTAGAATCGAAAACAGCGATTAGTTTTAAGTGTCGCTGTTCGAACTTTTAAAAATATGTCGCTCGTTCGGATTTTAAATTTAAATATAAACCGGGAGAATGCGTTCTATTTCGCGTCCACTTTACGATGTTTGTCAGTTAATGATTATCGTTACGAAACTTTAGTGTGATATGAATTTATAGGAGAGCTCTCAATCGGACCGCTGCGAGGAAATGTCCGAATTGAAATAAAGTCGCATCGTAACTTATATGTAGTATGATGTTTTTGCATTTATTAAATATTCTTATAAATTTTTGTTTTTCAAAGAATCACAACTAGAGCAAAAAATTTATGAAATATTTATTAGTAAAATATATATTTATTTAATATTATTAGATCTGACCTTGAAGATGTCAGAAGTCAGTCACTTGCAGGTTTTTTTTATTTTACCTTTGTTAACATGATTCAGCGAGAAAACGTCATTACGAAATCAATTTTAATTAAAATAAAGTAATATGTACATTTTTAAGAACCTAAGTATATAGTGTGTAATAATATAGCATGTATGCCTAACTGTAAAGTATGAAAAATTTAAAAGCTATGTATAATCAATTAAAATATTCGTTAGCGGTTTGCTCCGCAAGCAATTATTTGTAAATCAACGGATTCTGACTTTATCTTCAGGTGACTTGGAGTGACGTTTTAATTCCGACTCGATGCCTTTGACATATCTGAGCGGCGGATTTGTATCGGTGACACTTGTGACACTACTGGCACTTGTGTACGGTTGGTCCGAAATGGCTTGAATTAGTGAAATTATTCAATTTTAATTAATTTTAGTAGTTGCATGTAGTCGTCGAAGGCACCATTCATTCCAGTACCATTTAATATGAATCATGTACGAGATTAAGCTCGGCACTATACTGTTAATTTTTGACAAGAAAATTAGTGTGAAAATAGCAAATTTAAAATTTTATATTCACTTATATTTGTTATTTGCCTGTCATTCATAAATTAAACGTTCGTTTTCGAAAACAATGAAAGAAATAATAATAAATTATTGTTCCATTGACACTCACCCACTTGGCACGCGCTACTTACTACTATAACTTTGAACAAAAATATTAAAAACGCACTGATTTAAAATAAATTGTTCGAAAATAATTGGTATTCATACTTCATAGTTTCTTGTATATATATGCAAAGTTAGATAAGAGAAGTGCGAGATTTAGATTTACTATTGATACAATATTAGAGTAGGTATAATCAATAAAAAAAGATTAACCAATTTAACGAAACCAATATAGGTCTTAATAATAATATAATATTATAGAAGTAAGATTACATTTATCCCAGGAGTTATCTATAAGCAGGTACGTATAAAAGATGTAGATAAAAAATAGCGAATAGCCATCGCAAGCCAATATTAAATACAAAGTATAAAACGATGAATATTTTGAAAAAAAAGCAGTCCATACAACACAGGTGCAATATTCCACGATGCGTTGTAAATTCGACTAACAGTTCGATGGCGTTCGATTTTAAAAATGAAATGCGTTCGGAAATAGCGCGACAGCTGAGACAGCCGACCGATTTTTTATTACCTCCTTCGTGTTTATGACCACTTTAATAGTTTTTTTTTAAATCTTCTGTCACACTCTGATCGGATACAGTTTTCGAATCTGGACTTAACGATGAGAACATTTTTACGGCTGTGAGGCTATTTATTAAAATAATCCATTTTATTATTCACAAAATGTAGTCTAACTATTATTAATATACACAACAATCTCATAAGTTTTTTTCTTAGCAGCCAATTCAATCTATTCGTATAATGGGAATATCACTATCTTCCTTCCTCATTGAATAAGAACACCGCTTCCAAATTGTTTTTATTTCGATTTGATTAGATCATTCAATTCCCGATCGATAAATAAGCGATATCCTTTCCAAACGAGGTCACTTATCGAATGAATCTATAATCGTAATTCGAGACTACTATATTTGAATTAACGATCGAGTTCCTTGCCATACCGAATTTATTCAAAATAAAAAAATAAAATAAAAGACGCCTATTTGAATTAAGAACGGAAATCAACCGTCGCGACCGATTGTATGAAGTGTGAAAGGATCGATTCAAAATGGGGTAGTTTTTTAATCCAGCTTCTGTTTATTGACATTTTAAATTTTTTTTTCACTATTGTTTTATGACTAGTGCTTTAGTATTATACGATATTGCATACGATTAAATACGTACAGTCGGCATTATGTATATGTCATCTAAACAATAGAGACATGTCATTTTTGACAGATGTCTACCACAAAGGTGTACAGATTATTGAAAATAACTGTACATCGAATAGAAATTGTTGGCATAATATACAGATATTAATAACGAATAAAATTGCGCGTATCCCGCGTTATTCTCGCGGATATTGACTGCGCTCAGCGACCGCCCACACGGTGACGTTTGTAATTACGTTCTGAAACATTTAATTATTTCCTTTCGTTATTTATATCAGGCGGAGGATTTTAGACCTAAACAGGTAAAGCGTATTTATTGTTCCTCGACCTAATGAAGTCAAATTAGGCGTTTTCGGCAGCCCATCAGCGAGTCGTAAAATAGTAGTAAAAGGTGGGTATTGATCGTGGTCAAGTAAACTATTTTATAGTTTTTTTACAGTTATTTATAGGGGAATAAAATCTTTTTATTAATGTCATCGGTTCATAAGACACGATTTGGAGGTTCCTTTCTATCTCGGCAATTAAAGCTTTGTTTGATTTTTAAAACTCAGGTAGGTCTGATCGTCTCCAATTGAAAAAATGTCCATAATTTTTAATTTAAATTCGTTTGCCTCATGTTGGTGATTATTTAAAATACTTTATACGCACACAATAATAAGCATGTAAGAATTAGGTTATATTGTATTTGTTAAGTTATTACCGTTGCATTAACAAGCTACAAATGAACTGAGTAAGGCCCAAAAACAATTTGAATTTACTGTTAAATTGAAATTTTATGTGACGTTATAAAATAATTCAAAAACCATAAAGTATTATTAACGTTACGATATTAAGTTTTCATTTTACGGCAAAGCCCGCATATTCGAAGCGTACTAATACAATTCGTACAGTTGATTTATATCTGAAGTAATAGTTTGATTTTATTTTCAGGTAATTAAGTCAACAAAGATTATACGCATAGACTGAGTAAAGTATCTAGAATTTATATTTCTTGCTATTAGATACTCGTAGGTGGGAGCCTAATCGTATATGGAGGGTTCTATAATAAGTAATAAATATAATAAATAAATATTTATTATATTTATTACTTATTAGGACATTGTTTCAACAGCGCCATCTAGTTCCGTGGTTAGCTACGAGGCTTGTGTTACGGATACCAGATAGTTGATATACTACGTACATATATAAATTTTAAATATATACATGTTATAAATATAAACACCCATGACTGGAGATTCGTGCTAAACAAATGAATGCCCCCAGCGGGACTCGAATCCGCGATCGCTGGCGCAGAAAGCAGGGTCACTACCAACTGAGCCTAACCTATCATCGTACTGAACGTTCTGAAACACCAAAAATTATAAGTATTACTAAAATTTTTCTCAAAATAGAATTGCCTATCTTTCTCAAAATTATTTTCGGATTACATTGGAAGCGTTGCTATCTAATAACCTTCAGATTTATACGAGGCTTTAATTAAATTTAAATAATACGAGTCTTAGGAAGTAGGTAAGTATTATGATAAATAACTCATACTAAAATATTTTAAGACTAATTTTACTCTAGATTTCACAAATCAACGAAAAATATTAATAATTACTTTCTTAGGTTTACGCGAATACCTTATAAGGTACTTTAGTGCCGTTTATAATTTATGTAACGTTAATTAAATTTGTATCAAATTCACTTAATATGAAAACGAAACAATCAATACGTCGTTTAAACGAAAACGACAAATGGAATACTAACGCAGAGACAATTTTTTAACTTTACTACTCCCCAGATGAATTTTGAATTTAGAACAAAACGAGATCGAACAAAATGCCCCCAACTTCGGCGTGGACTTCCCGCGCGAAAATTAATTATTAATTTGTTACCATTGGCCGCGTCCGGGGGAGACGTGTGTCTATGCCTTTTTATTTTCACAATTTATTTTTTAACGCTTCAGTAATGACGGTGTTAATTTATATCAATTGCGGTTTTTGTATTTCGGTTGAACGTTTGTTTCGATTTTTATGAGCTAATTTAATAATCGATTCAATAGAATATCGATTAACAATATGGATTCGATTATTATATACTTTATTAACAGAACTTTCTATAAAAGATGTAAATAAAAGATGTTTTCAGTCCAATTGTTAGGTGATCGTGTGATTTTCACTTAAAGACAAAAATTGTCAAAGGAAACGTGAATCCCGTCCCGGCGGGACTGTAAACTTCAAAGGATAATAGTAGAGGAACTTTATTGACTTGTGATCACGATGCTGTTACCGGCTTAAAGGAAATCCTATAAAATATTAGATATATTTTTATTATATAGGTAAGTCGTTTCATTACTTAATGCTGTCTACAGTAACGAATAACTATTCAAAGGCTTTATTTCTTATTTTAATGTCTTTGTTGTTTTTTTGTAGAACTTTGCTTTTTTTATTAAACAGATTTTACTAAAATAATTCAAACAATGTGTACATAATAAATAACAATTATAATAATTTCATTTTCCTGTTTTCATCATAAAATAATGTCTTATATCAATTATATGTAAATAGATAGGTAATTGATACATCCATAATATAACTTTTAAAAACAAATATTATAACACCCATGATAGAGTACAAAGATTCGTGCTCAACACACAATGAATGCCCCCAACGGAACTCTAACCAACGACCCCTAGTACATTATGTAGGGTCACTAAAAACTGAGCTTAACGTGTCTTTAAATCATACGTGAAGCTAATTATTGTAAATGAAATAGAAACATAAAAATATATACCTCTTGAGTTTCACAGTATAGGCTGTATAATTCACAACTTCGTGCAATAAAAAACAAACCGCATAGACAATACAAACAATAAAAGTTAGGGAGAATTCCCGATTTCTTGAACAAGAGTCAAAGGGAGGGCAACTTTCTTGAACGCGATGTTTACAAGAGGGTTACAGGTAGTACTTAGGAGGTTTTTTTCGCAAACTGATCACGTTCGATGGTTAAGTGAGCCATCTTCCCCTCCGATTTACGTAAATTCATCCCTTATTGATTCTTTTCTTTCGAATTTTAAAGGCATTCCGTTTGTCGTTTCAACTTTGAAATCCCATTTTGTCGTCATATTTACGTATCATTATTGAAATGATCTTTAAATTAATATTGTAGCTTACAGACAAGTGGCTTTTACTTTTAGCCTTAGTTACAGCATTTTAGTGACGGGTTTTATTCCTGTTTGATTTACATTTACAAATTATTATAAATCGTCAATAAGGAAATTAGTGAAATTTGTATGTGGTTAGGTTTGTTTTTTTCTAAATTGAGTAACAATTATGAATTGGCTAAATAGTAGCCTGTACCATTAGTAGTAAAATTTTCCAAAAGATGACGCTACCTATACGAATAGGTAGAGGTAAGTCGCTAGTAAGCAGTAGTCGTTATAAAAAGGAGATAAATATCGTAAATATTAAAGTAAAACTATAATTTCAGTAGTAAACAAACAATCACGCGGCAGTGCCGTGTTCGTCAATTGGGGGCCTATTATCAGATAACTGATCAATCCGTTCTGATTGCAAAGTCGATCGTTAGCCAATTGAGCCCGATTCACCGACCGACTTACAACACAATACATGCATACGATTTACGATTATGTTTATACTGAATATTATCATTTATGCATTTAACGGGATTTTGTTAACAAAATAGGTGCATTGACTGCGTTTTTACTACTGGTTTTTCCAAAAATATTGTTTTTAATAAATAAATAAAATATAAAAAGAATAAGAAATAAATTCACATTTAAATATGTTATTTATGCTTTTATTGAAAAAAAAAACAATGATTATGTGTGCTTTGTGTCGTAAAGCCATATCAAATCGAATACTAAGTTTAAAATCGATCGTTTGACAACAGATAGAGACTACTACCGATGGGGCCTTAAAATTTTATGGGCTATAAAAAGCTGACTTATTCGGACACCGCTGGCACTTGCCACGTTTTGGACTAAAATCAAACATTAAAATTCGATATTACGACCGATAGTTCTAATTTTACGATGTTTTAAAACTGAACGATGTACCTTTTTTAATAAATTATTCGATGAAAACACCCATAAAATGGATATTCGATTGAAAATATGATAATAATTATGTGTATTATTTGAGTTCTAATCAAAATTTTAATTGTTAGCCGCATAAGTTACTGTGATTAAGAAATTCTGATGTAGGTTTGGAACGAATAAAGTGCTTGATTGTGTAAGTCGTAAAGGCTCCTCATCTCAGAGGAGCAGAAGAAATGTTTTGTACATAAAATTATATTTTGAGCATCAACCGTTCATTTAAATCATCATTAGAACCAATGTTATTTATATTACAAAGCTTAAATCTTTTAAAGGAGTCAACTAGCTTACAATTAGTAATCTAACTGTAGTATGCTCGGATCGGAGACGTGTACTTTCAGAATATTCATAAGGGCGTAATGTTGAACGAAATTAAAAATTAAACGCGGCATAAACAAGAGCGCGCAAAAAGTCGAGCGGCAAATCAAACCGGTTCCACGTAAAAAGAGGTTCTGTATTTCAAATTCCTGCCAAGGACATGCGGTCTTGAGAAGACAATGTCCGCGATGCGTAGCGTTTTAATTGTCAAAATTGTCGCTTTGAAGTCGCCGCCGCCGTTCACGTTCGGATGCCGATCCGCAAATTCGATTTTCGATCGAACGTTTTTGCAACTATCGTAAACGCTTCGTAAATTGTTTCATTAATGATCAGCTACCTGTTGGGAGCGTTTAATCAATTCTCGCATATTTTCATGCAAAAACTACCCACATTAATGTATTTATAGCGAGTGCAATTGAAAGTATATGCCTATATATAGAATAATACGACTATCAACAAACATTACATAGTAAGAACAAAGGCGATTGGGATCGTGTAAAAACATATCGCGATTGTAACGGCGGAAGTTTGTTGAGATTAATATCGAAAAAACATTAAGTATTAAAATGAATGTACGTTTTTTGCTATAATCTTTGTTTAAAACAGCAATATTTTTATAAAAGACATTTTGTTTCTAACAACTAACCCTAACTCTAACCCATTAGATTCAAAAAGAGGTTGGTTACGAGTGCACTATATCTATTTAACTAATGTGATATAAGGATTAGAGCGTATTTCTAGATGAATAAAGTTGAAAATTGAATGACAATTTAGTTATGATGTCATAAAACGTCATACAAATCATACGTGCAACGCGAGCGCAGCATCGGCCCTGACCTCGCAGGAAGTGGGGGATTGATCGATCGTCTCGCATACAATCAGTTCTGTTTGGCTTAAACTACATATGTTATATAATAGATTCGCATAAATTAGCAAGTTAACAGATCACAGTTAATTAATAGGTTATCTTAGTGTATTGTCGAATATACGAAGGTTTTAGTTTTTCTTAAGTATTTAAAATGGTTTAACAGTTGTCTTTAATTCAGTCAAACTTTACTTTGGGAAGTTTTGATATTAAAATTTTGTTTTAGTACGAAAAATTATGAATGCTTAATAAATTTCTATGTTTACATACACTTTAACATTACTATTACAGAGTATATTCTAAAAACTTGCTACAATTACAACATAACTTGATCTAATGCCTACAAGTGGTCAATTCCACACTGTACATTTAAAAGGACACTTAGCACTCTATCAATACGGTCCAAATAAGGGTCGATTGAGTGAGGAGGGCATATTTAACAAGCTCGAAGGGGCGACTTTTTGCCCGAATGCCGATTATTCTACGTGACGTTCCCACAGGTATCTAACCTGCGGAATTAAGACGGATTCCTTTTTCAAATTAGCGAATCACCTGTCTAATTACGCGCGCTACTTCGAACTTGGAATTCGATTTTTGAACGTTCAATTTTTTGATCTTGTTTAACTTTTATCTGTGGTGTAACATTTTTAATTCTTTTGACATTTAACATGATTTAAAGAAATAATGATAAAAAATGACTGAAAGATGAAAATAAAATATTTCGTTATCTAACCCATTCACAAACTCAAATCAACATCCCATAACCTACTTACAATAAAAAGCCAAACATCGTGTATCACAGGAAAAATTACCATAACAAAGTGTCGAAATCGTTTGCGGATTGACAATCTGACAAATTCGATCGGCAAAGTGCCCTTTCGCATGCAAATTTCTTTTCTTTGCACTTTTTCCCGAAACTTCCGCCTATTTTCCCGCTCGACGCACATCCGGTGGGGCGTCGTTTCGATATCATACCCTCGTAAAGTGGTCATATTTTCTATTTTATATCCTTTATTGAATTTCAACGATTCTATTGCAACATTTTACTTCTATTGTATTCTTCATCTTGCTTTATTTCGTATTAGCTACTTTCTTCTCAAATAATATTGAATAAAGCTACACAAACACATATTATAGTTATAAATAACCTATGAATAAATAACCTATAAGTAAATAATAACAACATATAAAAGTAAACAAAATTAATGAACTTTCTTTTCTATTCTTCAACACATAAATAATTAAAAACAAATTGACACTTGCATTAAAATTCATTGATTCAAAAGCGTAAACCGAAATAGAGAAAGCAGATGTCCCGTGTAACCGTCAGTGGGTTTGATTCCCGGCACCTGTTGTTTTCAAACTTCGATTACAAGCTATTAGCGTCGAACCGATATTTAATACTATTGAACTTACTACTATTTTTATGTACTTCGTTTTTGAACACTTAATGTGTTTACCGAAATACACCTTTTCGATATTTCTTTTTTTTATTTTATCGCTTAAGTGACATTATTGGTAATTACTTGATAAAATTGATAGAAAGGAAATAAAATTGATAACGTACCCTAAATTGCATAATATTGCATCTACTTAAAATATTTTATGTTTTTTCGCTATCGTAAAACTAATTTACTTTCACCTTTGCCTACGTAAATATTACTCATTAAATCGAACTTGCGACTCTTCACTTTGACCTCCACACCATAAATTAATGTTAACAACTAAACAATAGAGATAATTACTCAAAAGAAACCGTTTACAAAAACCTTTCAAACAAATAGACAAATTATTTCACTTAGAACAATACCAATTAATATGACACCTGTTCAAACATTCAATATTGTACTTTAACTTATAGTAATAAGTTCGTTTTCAGATTATTACACGCGCTAGCAAAAAGGGTCTACCTCTACAATAAAATACTTTCGGTTAGCCGCAACTCAATAAATACTTCATAGTATCGGTTTGAGGGTGCTGACCGGATGTCCGGTCGATCTCTTGCCCTCTAGGGCGCCCCTAGGGTTACATACTAAAGTTAGATTTGAATTTGAAATTATTTGGCAGTGTTAAGACTATATTTATGTTTAGTCAATTGGTAATTGTTTTAATAATGAATTAGGAAAGTTGCTTTGTTTCAAAAGGTATAAGTACTTTTTGAGTCAAACAATTAAGAAACAACTAAAGCCAGTAGTTTTAGTCGATACATACCTATAATAAAGTTTTAACTGAGGTGAATGAAAAGGTGAAAATATTTCTTGAATTTTTATTGACATAGTCATTATTATCTATACAAAGACCAATAGTTACAATTCTATAGTTCTTACATTCTTTCTGTCTGTCTGTCTGTCTGTGACCACATTACAAGAAACCCATTGGATAGATTTTAATAAAATTTTCTATGATCACTAATTTAAATTCAAAATCTTTTTCAATCTAATAAAAATTCAATTATTAATCCTTGTTTCTATTTTTAAATATACTAACCCCTAAAATATTAATCTTATCTTATTCAAGACTTGGTAAGTTGTTTTTAAAACTAAACAAAAGTTTGTAGAAGCTGTGTAAAGCTTGAGAGGAGTTTACTTATAACGGGTACAAGGGTAAAGATGTCCTAAGAGGTGTTTTATCGGAATAATCCCGGATTACTTGTGTATCCTGTCACGGGCCATCGCGTTAATTGGGGTCAATAGTTGCCGGTCAATGTTAGTTCAACAGATAAGGGTTAAAACGCATTAAGTTGACCAAAATTTATAATGATACCACTTACAGTATGTTTTTGACTAACCAATATATTCAGAAAATTTCTATCTAATATATAAAAATCTCGTGTCACAGTGTTTGTTATCGAACTACTCAGAAACGGCTTGACTGATTTTTGTGTATATTTGTTAGGTCCAATAGGTCGTAGGCTATTTCTACTTTCTAACTACGATTTTCCCATTATCTTATGTAATATGTCAGTTATCATTAATTTGCAAGTAATATTCACATAACAACTCGATTTAATCTATTGATTATTATGAACGTGATTGTAAAGCGTATTATTCAATTTATATTATTTCATTTTGCATAAAATTATTACAATTGATTACTGATCGTCATGAGTCTACTAACAGTTCGCAAAGAAGAAGCCTCAAACCTGAGAAGAAAAGGTGAAAGAAACTCAGCGGGACTAACATTATTATTATGATTTTTTTGCAAGTTAACTTAATCATGTTACAATATAGTATTATAATTAGTATTAGTTACAATATAATAATAATGTTCTCCGACCGATTCCGGCCATGGCGGCCAATCTCATTGAGACTAGCCAACTGCGCAGGAGATATTATAGTGCAGACACAAGTGCACTCTCTATTCCTATCACTCTCATACTCCGGTGGGACGACTGCTCGACACGACCAGTAAGAGCTAAGGCGCAGGACCGACGGCTTTACGTGCTCTCCGAGGCACGAACCGTTACAATATAGTATTTGTCTGAAATGCTTAAAGATAAAATATTTATCGGTGTTATCTATAAAGGCCTACTATTTCCTTCGATTCTATAATCTAGTAGCATATTTTAGCTCTACAATTTTTGCAATTCATTCAGAAATCAAAATCGAACCTTCAGCAAAAAACTTATTAAAAACACCTTTAAAGCGACAAACGATCTCGTACAACCAAATAGGCTATAAACGTTGAACGTAAATTCCATTCATAGATATCAAAGAGCGATTTTTTTAAAACCACCTACTATTAAAAAAGTGACTATAATACACGGTTTTTAGAGTATACATTTGTCTGTCTGTCAGTCAACACGTGCAATCCGTACGAAAGGTTATCGGATATGGCTTATTAATGTGAATCGGGCGATTGGCAATAAAGATGATTGACCTGACTGTGACCAGGAACTATCATTGCAATGTAATCAAATCAGTTATGATTCGTTTTAATATTTGTATATAGTCGTGAATAGCGTGCTTTATTTGAAATTTAATATTCATATACATCTGTATATAATATAATTATAAAAATTAAATTTATCTATTGTCTAACTAAACTTTTTAAACGAACAAGTAGGTATTAAAAAAAAATCGATTTCCAAAAATATCGAGTGATACTAGTACGTCCAAAAAATGCAGCTGAATAGTTTACTTTTTTTTAAATTAGTCAAAAAGTAAGAGACAAATTATAGAACCTTAGTTAAATAAAAAATATCTGTATCAGAACTACCAACAAACAAACTTACTATTAACATTAGATAAACTATTTTATATATATTTTTAATAAGCAAAAGTAAAGCTTATAATTGAGTTATTATGTACAGAAGAGTATGTATAGATTACATTTTTCAATTACCATTGTTATTTGCTTTACATTCAATTCAAAATCACTACGATCTCATCGTCTACGCTACACATTCTATTATGAACTTAATTACGTATAAAGAAGAATGAAAATAGAGTATCTTATTAAAATAACTGATTAAGTAGAGAAGCGTGGGGTATTTTCTATGATGTAGAGACTCTACATAAAGTCAGTTGAAAGTCTAATATTGGTGTTTTAAAAATGTCTTCAAGTTTATTTCTTATTTTAATGACAAATTAAAATTACTTTGACTTAGACTTTTTATTTTATGAATCTATTATTATGGTTCAAATATTACTAATTTAAAATAAGTTATGTAATAGCTATATTATATATGAAGGACATATTAAATAAGGTACTCAGGAGTCCCCGGTCTCTCTTATTCTTTACTTAGCTTACTGCCTCGGTGGAGAGTGGCATGTACGATCGCAACACGGATGTCTTGGGTTGGAGTCCCGGTTCCGACCATCTTTAGTTATTGAGTCTTTCTGTTTAGGAAGCCTCAGTAACAGTCCGGGGTTGGGTAGTTAGCGGTATTTCACATCCGTGCTTCGGAGAGCACGTAGCTTTCGGTCCTGTGATAAGTAGTCGTTCCACCGGAGTATGAGAGTGACAGGAACAGAGAGTGTACTATAATATCTTTACAGTTCAATGAGATTGGCCGCCATGGCCGTTACCGGGCTTCTCTTGATGTGAAAAATATAATTAACTGTAAACAATATTATGTTCTTTCGGAGATTATAGAGACCTAAAACTTAAAACTTGTTTGTTTGTATCAAGATAATCTCAGGTGACTTTAATAATCCATTAATTAATAGAATATGGTATAAAAGCTATCAAATATAAATTGTAATACATATATAATACCATGGATTTGAATATTAACAATAACTTTACGTATTCATCGTTTATAGTTATTATTTTTTAAACGTATACATAGTTTTACGACAGTCATCGGTTCAATTATCAAGGTATAATATCAAATGTAGGTTTAACCATTTCTCCTCCACTATAAAAGTCACAAATATCTATTAAGAAAGAGTTATAAGTTCGTCGATATAATTAAGGTCCGTATTCACCATTGAATTTATTTTACGATTGCCATAAAATACAAAATTGTAACGTTTTTTATATTCGAGCCTAGAATACTTTATGGTAATATCGTATTAAGAAGCATCTTTTATAATGGTGTTCGACTCATAGATTTAAGGGAATTTAGTTGTAATTAAACTAGAAAGTGCGTTTTCCGGCTCTTTTTAAGGACTAGTTTTAACCCATGTTTCTGTATAGTAGGTACGTATTCAGCCCTTTTTTATAACGTCCCACTGCTGCTAGGTTCTCTCAGACATGCAGGCTTCCTCACGATGTTTTCCTTCACGTTAGACAAGTGGTAATCATGATAGAAAAGATTCGTACATAAAAACATCAGTGGTGCGAGACCCGGATTCGAACCCGCATCACTCGGTTGTCTAAGCGAGCTCGTTACCACTGGGCTACTGTCTGTATGGTAAGTGGTGGTGGTGACAGAGGTGAAAATAACAGCTCTTACAGATAAGCTAATGACAAATGTACTAATAAACTTTCACATTCATCAATAGTATTAGATGTGATATTATTACTATCAATCATTTTCATGTTTGTATTTAAACAATGTAAAGTATATCATACGGAACCTTCAAATTTCAGATAATCCCAAAATATGATCATTTGTAGGATGTTTTCGTAGTTACTGAGATTATCTTCTAAATAGGTAAATACAAATAATTAAACAAAATTTAGGTACTCCTTATTTAGTAAAGACAAATTGAGACATATGCTAGTTTTTGTAGGTTTCGATTCTCAATCAAGTCAAATATTCAGTAACGGGCTTAACTATACGAGTCGTATTCTATAATAGCTTATGTTTAGAGCATGTTTGTTTAAACTTGAATATCGAAATATTTGTTTGTTTAGGTTAAATTTCTAATTAAATAATAAAATAATGTTTATACGAAGCATAATTAAAATATTTCAGGTTTAAAATCCATCGTAATGTAAATAAAAAGTGTAACAAGTGTTCGATTGAGACGGCCACATGTATCATATTTACTATTTATGTTAGGAGATATTTCTAGAACGGGAATAACCGTAGAGTAAACGAAGGGACAGAAGTGATATACGTTTTGTTTGAGTTGAATTCTTTTGTAATACGATTGCTTTGAACTTTATTAATCATATGACAGCCATTTTATAAAATAGACGCGGAAATTATAAAAAATATAAATTATAAAGTTACTAACTATTTTTTTACAATTAAAGTTACTAACTATTTTTTTCTACTATATATATATATATCAGAATATCTACAGACGTAGCAACTCCATGCCTCTTCTATTTAACTGTTCTATACCATAAGCTTGAAAAAACATTCATAGGAAAAAGAAAACATAATAAAATGCATCTGAACGTATAAAAATTGATGGTGTAGCAGCCATTTATTTATATAATTTTTCCACTCACTTCCGTCCAGATTGACTTATGATTGTTTAGTTAGTTTCTCGTGATGTGTTAATACACTTGATAAATCACTATGAAATTATTATACTAATAATTCATTGTTAAATAACTAAATATCTACATATATAAAACCCGCTGTCTGTCTGTCCCTATGTATGCTTAAATCTTTAAAACTACGCAACGGATTTCGATGCGGTTTTTTTAATAGATAGAGTCACTTAAGAGGAAGGTTTATATGTAGGTATAACTAGTGGAAACTGCGGCGACGCTCGCGCTAAATCTAGGGACGAACCCGAGCGAAGCGAGGGTAAGTCGCTAGTTCTAATATAAGGCTGGTTTTAACCATAATGTCTTTAAACCTATTTTATTTTTCTAAAGTAAAGCTTAAAAATTTTTGCTTGACATAAAAAAATTATAAACTATCTTAAGTAATTTGTTTAATAAGCTAATGTTAATTGGAATGGTTTTATTCAAATCTGAGTAGGGTTTTATGTAGAAATATTAAAAAGGTTATATATTTGAAAGCTGAGGTTCCAACATCTTTGCCCAACAAGAATAAGGATTAAAGTTATTGTATATTACAATTATTACTATTACTTTATATTACTACCCTCATTCGCTCGAATTAGTCCCTAGATACATTTTAACTTTTAGTATATTTTCCAACAATTAAAAGTATCCTATATGTTGACTCCTGATAATCAGCTATCACCATACCAAACTTTATCAAAATCGGTCCAGTGATTTTCTCGTGATACGATCATATATAGGCAGACAGACAAAAATTCCAAAAGCAATCTGTAACAATAATAATGACTTTAAAATTAAATTTTCAAAATTATTTAATGAACAAATACGACCATGATAGAATTTTATTATAGGATTTTATATGGAGAAAAAATACGCATAAAAATAACAGCACATAATAAAAATTTATACAAAACTCCAAAAAATCTTCACATTTTCTTCATCCAGCGAACGACCTCTAGCGTACATTATTTTAAAAGAATGCGCAGACATTACAAAGAAAGCTGTCTTATCTCGCGGCGACAGAGACGCATATACACTTGGCGCATACGAGTGAAAGGGAGGACAGCATGCCCGATAACACGTCAATACATTCCTTTTCCATACACACATGGAAAAAACAACTTTACCCCACCAAGATAGAGTTCAATTTTCAATGTGCGCGTTAATGGAAAACCGATACCACATCAATATATTTTACGACTTCGCCTAACACACGATTTTAGGACTTACCACTAATATTTAAAGTTCAAAATAACACAAATCAATTTTCCAAGAAGGCGTTCTCGATATCTTATAAGATAGTGAGGGCGTTCGGAAATCGAAGGTCGATACATGTTATTGGAATATCGACTTTATTTTATCGAGAAACAGGTCAAAGGCGTGCCGGAGACACGCCCATGTCTTATGTGAGGTTTTCTTTCGATAAAAGCCTTATTGGTTGGTATTTTTTATTGGAACTCTTGGAAATGGCTAATGTCAAATTTTTGTATCAGGTACGTGAAGATGCTGTGTTTTATTAAGGTAAATCTAAAGTATCTTGAACGGAAATGGACATAAGTTTATCTAGTACTACTACAAAAAAGAACTAACTTATAAAAATCTTGTGTGCTTTAGTACAAAGAGCTTATAGAGCTTTTTATGTAACATCTAGTAATAGGTATATGACAGAAGCTTAAGAGCTTTCATTTACAATACTTTGTTGTATTCAGTGTAGTTACGTCAAAACAATATAATATAAAGTAAACAACGCATTCTAATAAAGTTTTGGCCAACATCTGCATTAAGTCACAACTGGACAGAGTCAGTAGTGTGCGTTAAATAAAACATTTCAGCTTCATTATATTAAAAACGCGTTGACGTACAAATTGAAATCGCTCTCCGTTAATTCGTATTGAATTACACGAAACAATTCCGCTAACACAAAGCTATCGAATAATCGAATAAAATAAAACAATAAGTGTAAAATAATCTGTCATGTCAGAGCTAATATAATTTGGTTATTGGTTCCACATATTACTTTTAAAATGTATGGGTAAGAAGATATTAAGATAAATTAGGATATTAAAATTTCCTTTAAATTTAAGTTTTTGCTTTAAAAATAAATTGTATACATATCATAATACTTTGAAGATTTTTGTTCTACTATTTTTTTAAATTTTAATAAATTAGTCGAGCAAGCAAAACCTTAGCGAATAGCTAAACATGACAGAGAACCCTATAGATCTAAAAGCGAATGAAGTGAAAGAAGCCGATTAACGATTTTTCAAAAACGAACGCATTCATTATGCGTTCGGATTTTAAAACAATACACTCATTCAGCCCGTTTGAATATGGAATGTGACGGACAGTTCCGGGCGGGCTTTTAACTGTTTATTTTTTGACAGTTTATTTTGGTTTATGGTTCAATTCGCGTTACCCTTTGGTATTCACAGTTTTATTATTTAAGCGATACCGATAGAAATATATATTTTTTTCTATATTTTGTATTCGTTTGAAATAACAGCAATATCCATTTTAAGCAGAGTTTTTAGATAAAAATGTATGTACAAAGGCTTTTTTACTTTACGTATTGTGATAAACAGAAAAAAAGTTTTAATATTTATTATAATCTTCCCTTAGTTCTATAAAATATACTGTTTATGCAATTTTCTGTATCTAACAATTGACTAATTTGTATGATCTAATTCAAATTAGGGAAATATCAAATACTTTTCATGTTGATATTTTTGTTATTCGAATGATAATAAAATAAAGAACAATAATAAACAACGCACAATAAAACCAAAAAACTTGGTCACCAACAACAATAAGAGTCATCAAAAGAAATCGAAGCGTATTCAAAATGGGGTCATTTATTCCATACCGATACGGCGGAGCAATTTGTGAGCAACAGTGATTGATCCCGGCGATACATCACTGGCGTTTTTCTATGAAAAATTGCCATAATCGACTTAAAAACTCATTAGAAGCGAGACAAAGAAACCCGCCATTCGTCTAATTTGTTCCTCGATCGACTTGATTGCCTTTTTTGTAACGGATTTTTAATCCTTGTGATATTTAATTTGTATCAACGCTAGAGTTTTTATGTTATCTAATAGAAATTTTAATGGGGAAATATACATCACACATTTATATTAATTTTTACCAATTTGTTTCATTTCGTGATATCTGACAAAAAAAAATAATGTAGAGATACTAACTTTTAGAAAAAATAGAAAAGAAAACAATACTTTAATTATCGTCCATAACAGTACAATACTAGCAAATTGCAGACTTTGACAACTTAAAAAAGAAAAAACGAAAATCTATGCATTGTAAACTACATTCGTCCTCCATCATCACCACACAATCGCTGACAGCAGGAAACGGTAATAAAAGCACTGGGGACAGAAATTATAAACAATATTTATATTTTTTTATTTATATTATAATTTGAATACGCGATTAAAGGTGTGCTCGACATGAAAGGGAACTAAAAAAGTCGAATCCGTCACAATGCCTTCGATAATTCAAATTGGGATGAAAAAAGTTTGTCGCCGTCACCATTCAAATTAGACACGATAATTAGGGTTCCGTAACAGAATACAATCTTAATAAGAATCAAGTGTCTCAAAATTCATATTATATTAAACTTAAACAGCTTTTTGTTTTATAATATGAGTAAGTTTCTTATGCTATTGAGACCGCTTCGATTTTTAGATACGAATATTTATGCAAGGTTGAAAAAATAAAGCTAATATAAATAATTGATTTCATTTACATGTTTGATAAAATAGAATACTGAAAAAACATTAATTAGATTCATCATAACATAACGTTTGTTACTGAAAATCGAATTTCAAGCAAACTTTTAATCGTGTGTGTCAATATTTAATACTTGAACGCTACAAAAAACGACTCTCGCTTATCGATTACTTAAACACGTATTTGAATAAGTGTTACGTTATTCTTTTGTGATAATATTCGATTCGGAACTCCCACACTGCTATTGTCTCCCGAGATATTGGCTCATTAGGAATATGTTTTGTTACGATTTAAATATTTAACCGACATTAAAAGAAAAGTGTTGGTGACAAAAAATTACTTTTTTTATGAAAACTAATAAATATCTTATAATATTTGCAAAATAATTAATACAATAATAAACTTATTTTGCAAATTAACATGGATAATTGATTTTCGCATATAAAGTGAAGGAAACGGTGTGAACGAATGATCTATTTGTTTTGGGTTTGTGCCAGTGCGTGCGTGGAGGTCACTCGGTCATTCAACGTGCGAACGTTGAGAGGCTGCTTTGAAATATAGAATTTTTTGATAATTAATGTAAATACTAATTTGAAAATTATTCATAATGTGTCTTTTATATATGTTTGTATTATTTTTTACATATTTGTTGTTTGTTTACAACATGTAGGTACGAAGTTATTTGGCACTACAGTAGTGACATCGATCCATCAGTATAGCTCGTGGAATAAAATAATTACTCTATTTAAGATTTAAAGCCACAACATCTAAAATCATAGATAGTGCGAATTAGACTTATGATATGTCTAATAAATAGTTTTTATGAAGTCGAATGCTTCTAAAATAAAATCCTATTCACAATCGATCGAAGGATCCAGGGAGGTCCAACGGAAGGATCATGGTACATTAGCATATATAATTCGTGCATCTGCCCCACGTGGGCGAGGGCATTGTTCAAATATTCACTTTTTGTGTATCTCGGAGATAACGCGTAACTCAGTAGGATACGGTATCGACATGATTGTGTAGTTTTATTTTCTTTTTCATATATTATCATTTTAATATAAAATGGTAGGTTAGGTCACTTATAAAAAATATATAAAATTTCAAATCAATTCACTGCCAATTAATAGTTCAAATGATAAATGCAAAAATTATAAAATATTTTTGCGAATGAACGAGAACAATCATAGAGAAAGATGTCACATTTCATATTTCTATATCATTCGAATAAATTGTGTTTCCCCTAGCTACTAGCTACCAAGCGATATTAAAAAACGTCATGAACGAATGAAACCGTGACATTACCAGTAATCATACTTTATGAGTTCCCGCCAAAATAGATGACATGGCCGCCGTTGACACCTATCCTTGTAAATTTTATCTTATAAAAAAAATCTCAAATTACTCAACAGAAGCAATATAATAAAAAAACTATATAATATCGATTTTAAAATGATTATCTAGGCAAGTTGACACTAAAATTGGCTGATTAAAAGTTTGCTATCTTCATCTATATTGGCATTCGAGTTACGTCATTGATGTGTATATTAAATTTTTTATAGTTTCTATTTCAAGACGCACAGATCAGCAGATACTGGTATAAGAATATTTCATTTACTTCGCCCATTAATTTATTTTTAAATTTCAAGTTATTTTGATGTCGGATTTAGTGTTTACGAGCGCTGTGATCATTTTTACAGACAATTGTCGCTTTTTAAGATTTAATTGCACCTATTCGTTATATTATAATAAAATATTAACAAGGTCAAAAACAACTGTGAGTACATAACATACATACATTTTACAAGCATGGCTATTTTTTGTACAATACAGGTGTATCTTAACATAATAATGAATAAGGTATAATACCTTAATATTTTTATAACTTATAGTGGTATAGAATAATTCAAAATAATAATTGAATATTAAAAATATAAGGTTAATGCCAATATATTTTAACAAATCTAGGTATAATAATCATACAGCTTATGTATAAATATTCTAGGAATAGTGTAAGAGACAATAGCAGCCCATTTATTTGTCATTATCGTAAATTTCCGTTCAATATAATAGCGTCGTTGTAACCGTCACAAAATTTTATCAATACCAGCATTGCGATATTTCGTTTGAAATTAGAATCAGTACCGTATCCGCTTCCGTTCGATATTTAAACTGTATTTGAATTAAGAACGCGCACCAAATAGATGATAAGCGCGTATGAATTAGACACAGTTTGATTACATGCGTTTCAAATAAAAATGATATTTACTGTACAGATTTAATAAAACTACAAAGTAACATTAAAATTTTTGTAGATATTATTTAAAAAATACGCCACCAATTGTTCAAAAACACCTGATTCTTTTTTATATCGGAAACAAGATAACAGGGGAGGCAATAACCATTAAAAGCTTGCGGAAGGCCGTTCAGAAAGTTTTCTTTTCAATAACGCGTCTAATATTCAAATGAGCGAGGAATAAGGCGAGGAATTTAGCGATATATCATCGAAGCTAATCAGATTTTTCCTTGCACCGTACATTTCGTAAATTTTCCAGAGATTAAATGGGTATAGAGCCGGAATATTTTATAGTTACGCATTAAATTTGAATTCAAAATTAAATTCTTTTAAGTGCGTAATAAATTATCTACTAAGTGCCTTAAACTGAAATAAAATTGTTTTGAATTAAGATATTATGGTACGACATAATCCTTTTTAAATCTAATACTTTTTTATTGAAGAAAACTGTTCTGTTCAAAATATCTATTCTATATTATTAAATCATTTATAGCACTAACATTTAAGTAATTTTGTAACAAGAAATTAAAAAAATCCTTAGCAAAATACAAGCCTCTTTTCTTAAAAAAAAATAATAGATTGTAACAATATTCCCAATTGTCTATAATTCTAAATTCAAATTCCAAAGATCGGTAATTCAAAACACAATATACAGGCAATTGCGGCGCGATCGCGTCACTTGGCGAACTCTCAATACTCCGGAGCGCCATAAAAAATAATTTAAATTGCTCTTACAGTGACTCGCTATCGCAGACATTTGCATACTAAAATAATGCAAAAATCTATGCGCGGAACGCACTCGCCCCGTTTCCTTTGTCACCCGACGGCAAGAAAAAAAATGCACTATGGTTCGGAATAATCGCTTTAATGTATTTTTGTTATCGTTATAGAGTTAGTTTTATTCTTCTCGTTAGATATAGACGATGAATTTTGAAATATTAAATTTGTTCACTGTTTGTTTCATACGAAAGGAAGTATCCTTGTTGAATAGTGGAGTATAATGTCGTGTTGTTTTCTTATTTAATCGATTCTAAATGTAATTGTACTAAACAACTGTACATCACTATGATTGTAAACTGATTCTACGATAGAAGCTTTCTAACTTTGTTACTTAGGAATACATGCACGCAAAGCTTATTCGAAGTTTATGACACTAGCAAGTTCTGAACTTACAACATCAGAATGTCTTGTTGTATTTAAATATTGGTATTTGCCAGTCACATTCACATAGTAGGCACGTTAATAAAAAATGTGTATATCTATGCTAGTAGTAATGTCATCTTCACTTCAAATATTTTTTACAAAGTTTTCCATTTAAGTATTTAATAAGCACACACTTAAAATCTGTCGCATTTATAATCTATTGACAAATAAATCTTATAACTATTTTCCATATTCTTGATCAAATCAGCAATGGAGACACTCCCAAACATTAGACGCGCGGGGCAAAGAAATTTTATGTGTTATTTTTTGTTGTTTTGAAATATGCCCGCCGTTAGGTTATTTATGGGCTCCATAGGCTATATTTCGGGAAGTAATGAGGTTTTCGGAAAGGGCAATTTGAATGTGCGTAGATTGAGTCGTTACGCGCTCATCGGTTACACTTTGAGTTCTCCTTTTCCTTAATCGATCATGGGATTTAAATTGTGGAACATTAAATTTTGCAAAAATGTCTTTTTAACGTTTATTGCTCTTTACTGTTTTGTTTTGGACTATAATATTTTTTGAGCATTCTGCGATAAGATTAGCGTAATGAGAAAACGTATTTATTGGATTATCTTCGATGCATTAATTTAAGGAAAAAATAATACGCATTTGCGTGTTAGGTTTTGGACTAATGAGTGACGCATGATCTGAATGTTCTTCTTGATTGAGTAGCAAAAGTAGTAGGTACCACATTGGTCTATAACAACAAGCAACTAAAGCAAACGTAAGTGGGTTTAGCATCTAATCTGCACATCGTCTTTTTGTTAATTTTTCAAGTGTCTAAACAACAGCCAGTAACTACGACGCAATAGTTAATTAATTAGTTAATTCAATAATTAATTAAAATCCAGTTAGGTATAACCTGAAAGTAATTCGGACACGGTAGATAAAGCATAAACCCACCAAATGAGATGAAGATCCGATAGTGAGTTATAAAAAAACCAACCGTTATATATTTTTATTTAACAATTAAACGTTGCCAAGTGTACCGTGACAAGTTCAACGTACTTTCGATAGAGGGCCGAATTTTCAAATTTCGAATGTGTAACTAAGTGTGGAAAATTAACTAGAGTGTTCCGTATGTGACGCTAATTAATAATTAAAATAAATGGTCAGGTCATATCCAAGTCGTTCAGCAGACAGGTATTAAAGTAATATATTTCAAATTTATTGCTTGAAACTATATCCATTTCATCCCTTTCTAGATATGTATGTCAGAAAACCTACATAATTTATAATAATGAACAATAGTTACTAATATTTTATATAATTTTGGGCTTTATAATTAACCCAAATGTTTTAATTTTAATAACTAATCAGTATGTTAGACATATATAAAAAAATTAAAATATGTGTACTTATAGTTTATGTGACATTGACAAACGGTAATTAACAAAATAAACCATAACCGTTTTTTAAAACACCACGCGGTATCCAAATCATAATTCGAACGTGTAAATTTGAATTTTACATCGCCTTTAATTCTAAATTCAAAATTACGAACAATAACCGCGCATTGAATGGCTCAAATAATAATTTTTTCTCATAAAAAAAATTAACTCAAAAGACATCGAATCTTATTCTCACGATATTGAGTTCAAAATCGTTTAGCAATAGAGTGCCAGCGATCATAATACAGATTAATGATAATTAATTAAAAAATATGTATCCACCAAAGCGGTTCGTTTCCAAACTTTAAATTGTTTCGCTCCATATAGGATTGGGCTTATGTCCATAGCCTTTTAATGGTGTAATAAATATTTTAAAAAAACATTTGTGTAATTAATTACTTATAATTTTAAAATATTATTTTTACAATTCAACAAAAATTGTCCATAGTAATATTTTATGAAACATGACATAAATCGTAATTTTTTTTTTCATGTAATAATAACAATACAAACTATTTTACAAAAACCAGTTCTATCTATTTTAAATAGTGATTCACTATTGACCAAACATCGAACTATTAATAAAAGGGCAAACGTAAATCAGATATACCCCAAACGGTTTCGAAACTTTCTCACAGAGCATAAATTCTTAATATGCAAATAATTAAAACCGATCAAACCCTACCTCTGACATGTTACATTAAAAAGATTCAAACCAGTCCAACTATCCGAACATATAAATCTCTCTCCCTCGATTGTTCTATGATTTATTCCCGAGCTCGCATCTTGCATATGCTAATGTATGCATATAGATATTTTCTCAATAATTATTCGATAGTATTTCTGATCCGGTTTACTTGTTTAATATGCGAATAATAATTAGTGTTTCCTTATTTTTCAGTGATTCTCACGAAAGGGTGGCTCGAGCAAACGTTTTGATTTTATTGGGGGTCATATCTTGTTTAATTTTTCAATGCTGATTAATTATATTGAATATTTTTACATGTTATTACAATATATCGGTCATGCAGATGTATCTACTGGTTTGGTAAAGTTAACTATCAGTTGGAATCTCTTTTTACCCTGAAAAAGATATAGAAAGTAGAAAACAACATGAATTTTCAAAAGGGCCAAAGTTACAATAATGATTATTTTATGAATAAAAAGATTAGCTCAAAACGATGCTTCGATGAATGCCATCAATATGGCTTAAACTGCTCAATATTTATTTCTCATATTTATAAATACATTATAAGCATCTTAAAAGATGCAAAATCGCATAACACTTCATCTGCCCCGCTTTGCGTATCAAAAACCCAAATGTCGCTAACATCCCATTCATCCTAGATAAGAATGGGAAATAAAAAATCCATTTCCTATATTCGTATTCTTCAGATCAATGCATTGACATCTGGCGAGGGTGATTTAACCCTAATCTTACAAAGGTGCATAATATATTAAACCTGTTTTACCGATTGATTCCTATTAAATGTCGAGAATGGGGTCGTGTATTTGCATATGATTTCTTTGGCTATGCAAATGGTCTCGAAGGAGGTGAGCTTGAGAGCGTTATGTTAATTACCGAGATAAGGAGCGATGCGTTTATCTGTGCGTCAGTTGCTCGCGCGCGTTTGATGCGGCGAGGCGTTCGAAATTTGAACTTGTCAAATTTGACAGGTCACGTCTTTTTCCAAGTTTTCCCCGTGATTTGGATACGTGTACTGAAATTTATCGGGGAAATGTTAATAATATTTTTTCTATTTAACATCAAAAGTGAACTAAGTGTAACTAGTAAGTGATTGTATTATAGTTATATGATAATAAATAATAAGAAAACAAAATAAATTATGAAAATACGGAATTATTATATGGAGGTAAGATTTATATTTACAAACAGAGGATCTGTTTGGTAAATAAATAAATGTTATTTTATTATTATTATTTTTACGTAAGTTCAAGTCTTTTTTACAACCTCGTATTAACAATCTTTTCAATTTTCGACACAATTATTATAGACCGTATACATAAAGTTTAAATGAACGGAACCGAAATTCGTAAATGGTAGAAGCTTAAAATTTCAGTGTCGTATGGTTAAGTAAGTTTTAAACTCGATCCGATTCAGTTGCAAATGAAAAGGGAATCTATAATAGAGACGATGACAACTCCAGAGCAAACTTTCACGCGTTCTTGGATGTGGTATATTAGAAAGTTTAAAAAGTAATAATTCAACTAAACATTATATACAATATTTAAATTCATAGCTTTTTATAATTTGGGAAAATCTGAATAATATTTTATTCAATAAATACTTCAAAAATAAACACATAATCGTTATATAAAAAGACTTAATCCTTTTTTACTAATTAAATTTTCCGAAGAAATAGTAATTTGTATTCATTACGAATCCGTCCCCTTCTTAAATTAGATGGCAGTATAAATTAGAAGACCAAATGTATGTAGTTTTATTTTTTTAATTTTTACGTCAGAATGTTCCAGTAAAAACAAAGTTAATAGCGCTTTGTAAGATATAGATTTTTATTAAAAGATTTTATTATTAATACCATATCTATTTATTCGTAGCTCGTAGATCCCGTAATGAAGAGAGGCACAAATTAGCGAGTGCGAGAAGACCAATGTTTTTCTTGTTGAGACATACGGAATGTAGTAGAAATGGTTTTAATCGAGATTTGTATTGAAAATTACTTATATAAATGAGATTTCTTGTATAAATGTAATATAAGTTATGATGAATGTCGTTTACGACTGAGAATAAGTTACATTTGTATACTTATATCTTAATATCTTACTTATTTATCACTTATTCTTTAATGCACTAAAATAAATATTATTTATTTTTTTATTTGTGGGGACATTAACACATTCCATGGTAAGCTACGAGGCTTGTGTTATGGAAACCAGATAGTTGATACATTACACACTTAATAACATGACCATGACTGGAGAATTTGTGAAAGAACATTTGTGCTCTCAAGTGAATGCCCCCCTGTGGGGCTCGAACCCGGGAACGTTTGCACACAATGTAGAGTCACTACAAACTGACCCCAACGTGTTAGGTGTCGTGAAACAAGTGAGTCTATGTAGTTTCTAAAGTTATCCCTGAATACTTTAGCTATCTTTTGCGACATGATACATTTATGAGAAAACACTTACAAGAAATAGGTTACTCTTTAAAATAATACAGCAAATTTTTGTTTAATATGTATTCAACCGCCTTCTTACGGGCGCGGACGGTACAGTCGCATTAAAATTGATCAACACATAACGACGTTATCCACATAATGTGGACCCTACTCAGCGGTCACTTCGACAGCGGTTGCCAACCTTTCCCAAATTTTCCTCCACCCCCATTTTCAACCCACTTTTTACGTCAATGTTTTTCTATAGAAGCCACGTATAAATGAATGCCGAGGGATATCAAAACATCTATCGGGAGGGAAGTTTTTAGGGAAAGGATTACGTAACGACAAGGATGCCCTTTAACGTGATGTGGGGTGTTCGGTGACTCGTCTACTTTGTTTTTGATCGCTCGTGTAATTTATTGAAGCATAATTTGGACAAGTCACTACCGTTTTAAGTTTTCGTTCCTTCCATGTAACACCTAAGATGGTACCGATATAATAATAATTTAAAACAAAATTAAATATTTTTTTATTATAATTTTAATGAGAACTTCATTTAAATTTCAGTTAAAGTATTTCAAAATTATTAAAACTTTCTGAAAATTAACAATATTCATACCCAATTAACATATATTATTATGGACATCGAAATTAAATTCAGAAACCCTCTTAAAACTTGCGATTTTTCCGCTTATATTAATTCTTCATATTGACGCACGTTTTCGCCTCGAGGGGTGTGAAAGGGTGTCCATCGGGGGGTAGGGGGTTCAGATAACGCGGGAGACATAAAGCGTAGGAGATCGCTAATTCATCATAAGTTAAAGGGTTTTTATGTACGCTCTCGGACGATACTCTTTGTACGGTACGCAAAAAAGGTTGGCGATGTCTGGAGCGATAGCAATCGGGAGTAAAAAAATCTCAAAGGCTAAACGTAGATGAGTTATTAATTAACTTTTAGGGAAATTTTAGGCTAGGGGTTCGATTTAGGGCTATCTACTGCCCCATCACTTAAATGTATCATTATCTGATGAGCATTACCGTAACTAAAACCAGCGAGCTCATGCCTGCTTTCTTTGTATAGCCATAATGAAATAAAAGGAAGGCCTACTTAGGTAATGTAATACCGAATAATATTTCGTAACTATTTGTAACTAACAGCTCCAACTTAAAATATATTCGTAAGATTTTTTATGACAATTATTGACATCGATATTTGTTGTATAAATGCTTAGTTATAATACTATTAAACAAAAACATAAAGTATACAAACTGGTTTCAAAGTTCGAAAACTTAAGTTAATAGTATCTCGCGTTCAACGCACAAACGTACGGTCTTAATAAATAGAGACAATACATGCTAATCACGTGAATTATTGATGGGAAAGGGTTCTCAAGTTTTTCCCCCAGTAAATTAGCTTAGCCGTGTGTACGGAACTCAGATCTGTTTAAATTGAGAATCGGTAAAAGTTGGATTGTTGAAGCTTTCGATATCAAATGGGTAGTTAAAAAGTTCAGTGGGCTTTTTTGTTTGAAAGTTTTTAACAGTTTCAATAAAAGTTTGTATTGGTGGCACTTCTCATTGGATATACTCATTGCATGTTTGATACTTCAGTATATAATAAAATTATCTTAACAATATTAAAACTTTGGACTACAACTTTTAAAAAGCTTATCTATTTCTTCACACCAATTACTCGTACGTTCAAAGCGTGACATGTCATCGATTCACGCGTAGACGATCCGATTCTAATTGGGTTCGCATTGCTCGACTCCACCTAAGAATAGATGTCTTTTTGCAGTTAATGTACGAACGCAGATTAGCTTGACACTTTTTTCTTCATTTAATACAACAGATTTAGATATCGCTTCGATTTTGCTCTTTGTAACGTCTGTATAGAGACGCCAGAGCTTTTAAATTAATAGTTATTGAATAAAATACCAATAAAAATTCATATAATATTTAAAGTCGGTTAAAAATTACTTAACATAACAACGTATAGTATGTATATAACGATATTTAAAACATGTCAAAGTCTCGAAGCATATACTTAACGCAAATTACGCATCAGAGAGTCCCACCCCAACTCCTAAACCGTTTAAAAGTAAGTCGAGTCTCAGTATTTATCAAAATCCATCCACAATTAATTCTATTTCGTTCAAATCCTAAACTTCACTTTTAATCCGATCGATCCCCATTAATTTGTCCCTACCCTTTTACGATACTTATAATTGCATCATAGTATATTGATCTAGTTACGCGAATTGTGTTCAAAGCAATTTGTTAAGGGTGTGAATTCAGAAATTTATAATGAAATAGAATTTTGCAGACAATTTGCATTTTGTCTTCCGGTAAGAAAACTTTACTCTTAATAATATAACCTACAATATCTATCGTTTAGCTATATCATACTAGCATTTCGCCCACGCTCTTAAAATCGGAAACCAATTCTTAGTTTTGTAATTATTATGCTTATTATTATTATATTTTAATTATTAGATTATGTTAATTTATAATCTAACTAGCGACTCGCCCTCGCTTCGCTCGGGCTCTTCCCTAGATTTAGCACAGGCAAAGCCGCGGGATCCGCTAGTTATGCATATAAGCCTTCCTCTTAAATCACTCTATTTATTAAAAAAACCGCATCAAAATCCGTTGCATAGTTTTAAAGATTTAAGCGTACATAGGGATATAGGGACAGAAAAAGCGACTTTGTTTTATATTATGTAGTGATAATTAAAATACGTTTTCCCCGATAAATAGGCTATCCACTAAAAGAATGTTTTAGTTTGAACCAGTAGTTCCCGAGGTAAACACGTTCAACCAACCAAACAAACAAACTGCTTTCTAATATTAGTATAGATTAAAATATTTTCTTTAAACTTTAGCAAAAAATCGATTTTATTAACGAAAACGTCAATCGAGTCCACCTGAAGGGGAATAATTAAAAAGCACACAGAAAATCGAGAACTTAATTCCGATGCCTATTTGTATCTTCGAAGTTTGGAAGTTTGCGCCAAGTTGCCAACTCTGTCGTTCGGTAATATTTGCAGCGCCGACTTTTAGTTCGTTCCGTTAATTTATAATTACTCTTAATTAGTTATCTGTCTACTACGAGTTGCTCCAGGCTTTGGATTAAAGTATTGTTTTTATAGAGCTTCTATTCAAATACGTTATATGAAAATCATATAAATATTATTATTTCTATGAATAATATGTTAAAACAAAAAAAGTTCAGTACTTTTGGTCCTCTGATATCAACCTTTTTTGCCATGTAGCTTTTGACAAGCTTTATTGTTGTCAATAAAAAAATTAAAAACTATTTTTTATATAGGTCATAGGTCTTAGACAGGTTATATATGTTTTCAATTCATATACGCTTGCAACGAGGGTTAAATCCCTCACAATTACAAATACCAATAAAAAATATATTTATATACAGATTCAACTTATACTGTATATCTTATTAGTAAAACATTTTCTTGTACATCCAACTGTAACATAATTAATTTTATACTTAGTTACTAAACGGAATTTTTCATCTAGCACTCCGGTGCTTAACTCAATCAAAGGGGTAGCAATCGAAATAAATTCTACGATCAAAGAAACAATTACTCGATGCAGACTATTTATTTGAACACTGGCTCTGTATAGATATAGTGAATGGGCTTCATTGAGGCGCGCTTGGACGGCTGCCATCTTTGTTTCAAATGTCGATGCGGTCGACTGTAGACTTTTTGTTGTGATTTATTGTAAGTTATAATTTTAGAACGGTTTAATATTGATTATTTCTAATAATATTATATGATGCTTGCTTCTGATGGCTTCTTTAAGTTATTTCACCTTGTATATACTTAATTTGTTTTTTCTTTGTAAGAGCAATTGTGAGCAAAGAGCAAAAAAAACAAGAGAGAAATCTTTTGATTTTTCTCTTCAAAACTGCAATCCGTAGTGTCCCAAATACTGATAGGCTATTTAGTTTAAAAAATAAAATATGTAAAAAATACCTATACGTAAAATTTTGATCTGATATTTATTTATTGCATATCACTATATTTAATATTTTAAAAATATAACTATTTTTTAGAGAGTCACGAGAAAACCAAATATAATATAATAAGTAAGCAAAAGTATATTTGTTGCGATATTAAATCAATTTCGTCGGAATTTGCTCAGATCCTTCACTAGAAACATTATAACTGTCTCTCAATATTGAATATGATTGACACTGTATCTAACAGCAATTCAGTCACGAATCGGTTAGTTCACGCTCCTTCATGAAGCAGTTGATATTCCCCTTCTACGTTGATGTATATGAATAATATTCTTATTGGAATTATTTAGACGTATTATTGTAAGTTTTTTATTTATTTGAAACTAAAATTGTTTAAAAGAAAATAGTAAAAGTATTGATTAACGGTTCTACAACTTTCTTAGATCTTTGATATATAAATTAATTGGCCATGTCTATCTCTTGTTGGTTATTGGTAATGGACTAAACACATGTTTGTGTAAAACTAAGAAAAGATTGCTTTTAAGCGTCCTATATCGTTTGTGATTCGAAGCAGATATCTACAATTTTCTCGTTAGTTTAAAATTAAAACAAAAGGCCAAGTGTATCAACAATGCGTTAGCAATTCTCGCGGTAACCCGTGATTATTCTCAATCGTATTTAAACAATATTTAAATGTGCTCATTTAGATGCCTATCTCTTCGCACGCATTGTCTAGGTACTGTTAGACGGTCGCAGATTCGAATCAAGAACTAGTCAGCTACTCAATGTTACGCCCCGTCTGCAATCTGTCAAAACGTTATCGGAAATGGTGTATCTTATAGCTTTTGTTAAAGCTAATGTACTTTTTTGTTTACGTTTAAAATTAAGTAAGTATTACAAAAATTTCTTAAGTAAACGATATTTATCAAAGGAATATTCTACTCAATGAAAAATATATCACTCAACCACAGTTCACACATAGTTATTTAAAATAGCACCCAAACAATAATTTTCGCATTTCCAATAAACTAACGGACGGCAAAGGCAAATTTCGGTTTAAAGTTGTAACAATCAAAGGTCCCGCCTCGCCGATACTACACCTATAGATTTCAGAACTTTGCCCGCCCGACCGATACCGACAAAGAGTATTAAATAAACATTTGCAGAATGTACATGTACAAAAATTATTATGACGAACATTTTTTTGTTATATATTTAATTATTCAATGAATTGCTCACTGGAATTGAACCCGTTATCTCCATGTTCTAGACCTACCTACTATTTGTGTGTTACTTCTATACGCAGAATGTCTAGGTCATTGTCTATGAAATTTAGTGCACGGATATGACCTGGATTTTATTATCAGAAGATTAGGCGTAATAGTAGCTGGTATAAGACTGAGTCAAGTGGCAATTGTCCTCATATATACAATATAAAATATAAAAGCTTTTTTAAATAATCTTCAGCCCTTTTTAACGTCCCACTGCTGGGCACGGGCCTCCCTCAGTACGAGGGAGATCAGGCCATAGTTCACCGCGATGGCCTAGTGCATGTTGGCGGACTTCACACGTCTTTCGAAAACTTGCTACTTGCTAGGTTCTCTCAGACATGCAGGTTTCACTATAATGTTTTCCTTCACTGTAAGACAAGTTGTAATCATGATAGAAAATGATTCGCACATGAAAATATCAGAGGTGCGAGATCGGGATTCGAACCCGCATCACTCGGTTATCCAAGCGGACACGTTATCGCTGGGCTACCACTGCTAGTTATTTAAATATTGCAATATAATTAATTAAGTAGATTAATTTCAACGAATCCTTTTAGAGACTGAGTGTATTAGGTATGAACAGAAGTTTCGCTCGCTATCGCAGATCGAGCAGGTGCGAGGTTCGTTTCTGCACTCCACTAACTCAATATTAGCTTGTTAATGCACTGCTATACGCTCTGAGATTTTACACGTATTTATGTTTGCTTTTAGGATAGATTCAAGTTTATATTTTATTTATATGGGATGTTCAAAGTGGTTTTAGAATCAAAAAATGGTTGATATTTTGAGAAGCTTTTATAATAATTGTAAAGGCGTATGTATGAATTTAATGTTTACAATAGAAGCGTATTTAATATTATCGTTAATTAATATTGAAGACACGTTTGACTCAGTTTATAGTGATCCTACTTGGTGTCCCAGTAGTCGCGGGTTCAAGTCCCGCTCGGGGTAGTAATTTGTGTGATGATCACAAATAATTATAATATCAGTTATCCATAACACGAGGTCCTAGCTAACCATGGAACTAGAAGGTACTGTGTGTCGATGTCACAACATATTTGTTCATTATAATTCATTTTTATAAATTGAATTGTTTATAACTAACGTTATCCGTAAACGAGGAAAACTACCATTAAATCTAACAGAAAGCAATATTGTTCCCATACATGCACACGTACTTACGTCTATCTCCTAATAACATTTCGTATTAAAACAATCCGAGATCTACTCTGAACCGCGTCAAAATTACCCAAAACACACGAAAATTGACGTAGCGCCCGAATCACCAATCGGATTATCGTTCTACATGTATAAAAGACGAAAATTCCAGTTCTTACCCCTTTGAACCCCGTGGGCGGGGGTGGGGGTGGCTAATGGCACTCGGCTTCATTAGTAAATTAGAAAGTAGATGAATTCAAAGTTACGAAAATTCAATATCTAATAATGATTAGCTGTAATACCTGTCTATTGGCAATAGAGTTACAAAGCGAGTTTGTCAATTTCTGTTCGAGTTTTGGCCAATTGAATTATTTAGTTTCGAATCAATGTGGGCACTTTTGGGTTTTATTTGTTTGACAAATTCATGCTTCGAGGATTTTGTTTGGGATTTTATCAATGGAGAGCTGGAGTATCATATTGGTGTGGGATTTGACGTTTTAAAAGTTTTTGAAATGCTTTTAACTCACCGTTTGTAGGTTACTTCTATAGTAAAATGACTGAGGCATTTAACTGAAAGGTTTTGCCAAATAATTGATGATATACATTTACTCGAATGTTTGGTTTTTATTGCTAAGCTGTTTTAAGTTTTAGTTAATGACTATAGCAACCCAATTTGACTTTTTATATAAAGTTGTAATAGAAAACTGATGCGCATTTTCTTTTTATTTCTATATTATCGAACATACAATGTGTAATAACTAACTGTGATAAAGTATCGTCAAAAAGGTAAGTCTTTCCTGTGACCTTTTTTATTGTACAGCATTCGAAATGTTCGTAACAAATACTGAAATGAAAGCACAAAAATTCCTTTAAAATAGTTGTATTCAAAAGTCTATAACCGTACTGGTTGTAAGTATATAAAGTCGAACCTATTTATATTTTCGCATACTTCAGTCACGTCGATTACATTTCAGCAGTAGATTAATATTTTGGGAGGTTGTCGAAACGCGTTTCCTTTGCGTCTAATACAAGCTTCAAAAATAAAACTTGGAAGGTAATTCGATGCCGGCAGCAAATTAAAACTGACATTGAGAGATTAAGAGCTCCCACCTTGAGTGTGTATCGACTGGAGGGAAATAGATAAACATTCTTTTTTAATATCCCCCAAATTATCCGTAATTTGATTATTCGTATTTTTTCAATTTATTTACAGACTACCTGCCTACTTTATTTATATATAGAATAGAATAATAATAACTTGGGAATTTCTGAATTAGAGGTTATTGTCTCGTAGTTCCGATATATCGAACTAATTTTTATTACTTCTTTATAAAAACTGTACAAGAATTAGCAAAAGACAGTCCTGAAGGCGTTCTTAGTATATCTGTTTATATAATAATAATTTCATATACCTATGATTTGAAGCTATCGTCCAGTGAATGTTATTTTACGACTATTGCTTACAGCATCATTTCTTATTTATATCTATTCTATACTTTGAAATAAATGTGTTTAAAGTGTACTTCTTACTTTACATTGTAAGTTCTCAATATTGACTTAAGTGATACCGGAGCGAAGCCGCGGGCAGAAGTAGTAATCTCATAAGTATACTAAGGATCCTTTGTGGTGGCCGTAATAAGAAATTGATTGGTATAAAGGACGGACAGGGGACGCTCGCTGTCTCAGACAAACAGCTATAATAAATACTCTTAAAAAATCTTAACAAAAAATAGACATGACGGTATTATTATTTTAATAAAAGTTATATATTTTGAAAGATATAGGTACTTATCATTTAATTCTAATCATATATTAAACTTTATAAAAACCTATATTCTTACAAAAACTTACACATAGAGTCAAAATCACAGATTAATATTTAAATTAGTCCATCTAATTAAAAACCATGTTTGAATTTCAACAATAAAATTATAATATTATTTAATTTAATAAAATTATTTTCACTTGTCCATTCTATATCTTCAATACTTTGTTTCGTGATCACTAGACCAAAACAGAATCCCGTAAGCCTTAAACGATTTCAGCTAATACTTTAACAAAAATGTGTATGTACAGACGATCTTTATTCATTATATTTTTCAATGTAATTTTTAAACATTGTTTGGCATTGTTTAGTTTACTGGGTGTCTCCAGTTCGATTCTTATATTACCTTATGTAAAAATGAAATGCCAACCTACGTTTATATATCATATCGAATTTGTTACATAGTGAAAATAGTATAGCAATAGTGATTTAGTGCCACTGTGCGTTTAATTTAGCCAGTTAAAGTTAACCGCAGTTTTAACCAAACCTAACGGCCATCGAAGAATTAATTAAGTCTGTGTATTGACAGCGACCCCACCCAAGGAGACCCGTCCACCCTTTATCATATTTATTTTATTTCAATGCCGTACGAATTTAATCCTTTTCCATTAATTAGTGACCGCTCCCCGCGTAATGCGCCCTCGGTGTAATTTTTCTTGGGCAGGGTTGGGATGAGTGGCAGTTTTGGGCATCGAATACACATTTTTGTTTATGCATGTCATTAGGATTTAAGACAGGGTTAAGGAAATTGTTGTTATAATTAATCCAAATATCGATTAAAAGGGTTTATTATTTAATTTTTATGTATCGTGTGAGATAAGAAAGGAAATATACAAAATATAATAACGTTATTGTATCGTAAAATTTATTAGTTTGTAGTGACCCTTGCTGTACTAATACTTGCTATGCCAGCGGTTGCAGGTTTGAGTCCCGCTCTGGGCATTAATTTGTGTGATAAGTTCGAATGCTTGTAACTCCAGTAAAAAATAATAAAATAAATTAAAATTAGTAGCTTAGAAACTAATTTACTTATTAATAGTATTTAATATTAAAGTTAGTATCTCTTATTTCTTTAGCAATAACTCTGTAGCTACATAAAGCTTCTATAAACGTCAGATAAAACATTTCATCCCATACACTTCTAAAGCTCGATATATAACGTAGAACCTATAAACTAAAAGGTTAGCACACTACTGTATGTACGAGTAGCTTCACGTTTTTACGTGTACGTGGTTCTGAGAACATTATGTTAATTAATCCGACAGAAATCACGGGAACGTTTTCATACATAACTGTAAGCTTTGCTAATGTAGAAATGTAATCTAAAATCGTAAAGCCGAAATAAAAATTACATTTAATTAAGAGCGATGCGGCGCCCAATTAATATACGAATGATAACGGTCTAGCCGTGGATTTTGAACATCCGCTAGTATATCATAATAAAAGTGTTACGTAAAGAACATTTGTTAAGTACTTCATGGACCTCAACTGAGATTTTGGCATTAATGTTATACATTCAAATCAAATCAAAATATTCTTTATTTATATAGACTTTTGCAAGCTCTTTTAAATCGTCATTTTTACATTATTAAAATTAAATGTCAGTCTGTAAGTCTGTGAGTAAGCTATCACCGGCTCGGAAAGCTGTTCTGCTGAGAAGAACCGGCGAGAAACTCAACAGTTGCTCTTTTCAAAAAAATATTCGCATTCGCTTTACGCACATTGACTGTCTTAACCATAAGTTGGATATTTACCTTACTACTTACCTATAGAAATAAACAGTTTCGGACTGATAAAAAATATTTTCTTTAGTTAGTATCTAGATATGTTTATATGTCATGCAATTAAACAGTATGCTTTCTCCAAAAATTTTATGATTCTCTTACATTTTAAATAACGTCTTATCCCAATAACCGTTTCAGACGCAATTAATCTTAAAATTAATCATTGTTCTCACTAAAATAACCGTCACGTTATATCTATTCATAAAATTCGGTAAGAGAAAATATTTTGATTAGCCCATTCGAAATTCACATGTAATTCAAGTTATGGTCATTAGCCATTCAAAATTGAGCATCAAGTGGTTTATAAGTAGCAATTAAATCAAAGATTCGTTCATACGAATTTAACAAAGAAGTTATCTTTCTAAACCATCGCGGATTCGGTTTGAGCAATGATGAGTCTCACGGGATGTGCTACAATAGCGGTACTTGGGCCAATGAATTTGTCTATTAACTTATTTACAGTTTTAATGTTTTTATTATTTATAACTTACTTGTAAAAATATTTATTATGGAAAGCTTAATTTTTGTATAAATATTAAAAATTAAAAAATTATATTCTAGGTTATCCTTGAGTAATTAAAGCTATATTGAAACTAAGAGTTTGTTTGTTTATTTCTGAAATTACTTGTCGATGTATTTTTTAAATGCACTTATTCTTGAGGAAGGAATTATGCTACGACTTTTAGAATTGAAATACTTATAGGTATATAGACTATGCGAGCATCGCCACGGGATAAGTTTGTTTCAAAACAGTTTTGCGATTGCTACTAGCTTTTACCTGCGGCTCTACATGTGTGCTTTTCTTTTCTATGTAGCATGACATTGTAAAGCTTTCACGCGAATAAAAATTTTCAAATGGATCTGTTGGTGACAGATATAAACACAAACAAACAAAACAATTACTACAGCTTTATCAATTTCTACCTATTACAAAATAATGACTTAATTTTAATTTAAGCATATTATATTTGCTTCATATATTTTATTTGGCACGACCGTGAGTCAGTGTAAACATTTATTACAAAATTAATCTAGAACTACTAACAGGAGAGCTAGAATTGAGTCAATATTATTACAGCGAGTAAACCTATGCTTCATCACACTCGGGATCGGTTTGTTTGGGATCTAAGAAATTCTTAGCAATTCATTAATACGTCTAAATATAATACGACTGTTGCTTCAAACAAGCTTTTAAATTTCTTCGATCGATTCTCTAATTTCCAAACAGTTACGTAAACAATGGAACTCGCAAAGTTTGATTTATTCCTTAATTTAATAAATAGAGGTCCGATTGATGAATGCTGATGAAAGGACAGAAATTAATACAGATACCGTGGGATTGGAGGCTGTATTGTTCGGAGCACCGGCATTGTGCGCCTGTAATCGGGTTCGATTTGTTTGTTTTGCAATAAACGTCGAAGCTGAAGGTGTTGTAAATAAACTTTATAACTAAAAGTACTCTTTCACCCTTAAAGTAGAAATTTTTCGTAACACTTCCTTTGGGGAAGCCTATTCGTTAAATACCGTGAAAGGTGCTTCAAAGACTTCCTTTTTTTAAAGTCGGAATAATAATGATACTTTTATTCAATTATTTATTTATAGGAATCTATTACTTTTAACCCTGTATAGTTTAATTTTTTTGTTAAATTTTTTGTGTTTAACGAACAGTTGCAGATTTTTCAGATAATACGTTAGAAACATAACGGAAGCAACGATTTGCTTGACAATAAGAAATAACTTAAATATCCCAGTTTCATATCCATGATATGGCTATTGTTTGTTCAAAATGAAAATAAATCAATGCCTAATTACTTTGCCCATACTTTCGTCATTGTGAAATTTTCTCACATTAATAGTAACTATTTGGGCGTTGTCGCCTCATTATTATAAAGAATTTCCTCTAATATTTAAAGTTTCGGTTATTTTTAATAGTCCCAAATTATTTTTATTATATCTTATGCTGGTGTTCTCACAATTAAATTGTGGATCGCAACTTATTTATAATTGTAGGTAAACATTCATGATTTTATAATGAATTACCGCAATGATTGCATCGCTTTCAAATTTCTAACTTTCTAGTTGTAAACATAAGATTATTCGGTCGAAAATTCAAACGGATTTGTATAATTAGATTAAAATGTGCGCATTAATGGTACATGTTAATTGTTTTCTTTCACTTATCGTTAAATGTTGATGAATTACAAACAGATTTTTATACATTTTAGCCATTCCTTTTTATAATTCTGAAGCTGAACTTCCGCTTCCGGGTCTTTTATACTATCACTTACATGGCGAGAGATAATTTCACTAGGAATGAAGCCTAACCTAAGAAAAGAAAACCTAACTAGTTTTCGAGCATAATAACAAAAATATTATATTTAATGCGACGTAATACATATGGTGAAGAGATTAGTAGTGTGTCGTCGTAGCTATACTGGATATATCTCATCCAGTATTGGATCATTGTTTTCATCCCACTTATCACAGAATCGTAGGCAGGCTAAAGTATTGTCGCTTACGTAATTTTGATTCACTCGAGCAATTGAGCGTGATTGATCACTCCTGTCGTTATTGTCTGAATCACGATATCTTGTGAGTTAACGTGTCTCAAATGCTTGGTCACCTTCATAACTACGTCTATTAATAGCAATTGGAGCAAAATATTTTATGCTTATCTTCTTAAAGATCCTATAAGTATTGAGCTGTTGATAAGATTTTACTTGACCTATCCTGATAAGAATTCGTTAGAGCGATATACTACGTGCAGCTCTATCTAGTAGCCTATGTGTTACACCAGATCATCAATCTATATATTAATTTTCATCAAAATCTGCCCAATTATTTCAGCGGACGCTTCATTTATAGTTTCTGGACATATTTGATTTTTAATAGGAATAAAAGTCACGGACTGGTGATAAGTCAATGCTCCTTCATAACAATGTTAGGAGTAATCAAACAAATGAACTGGGCGAGAAGGCGCTAGTTATCAAGATCCCAGTTGCCATTAATCCAGCAATCTTTGATTTCATCGCACGTGAAATGTGCGTGTACGCAACGTCTGTTAAGCGTTACCTATACGTTCATTTTTATTTTTAAAATATTTTCATAAGTTTTATCTGATGCCCATTAAATTAATAGAACCAATGTGCGTGATTCATATTGCACTACCACGCCATTGATCGCAACTTTAATCCCGTATTTCGAAAAACTTGGCGTATATTAAAACAAAACTTACGACATAAGTATGGAAAACCAAAATTGTTCTATTTTTTTTTCTATCTTTTTCTTAAGAAGTTAATCGCATATGTTTTTTCATAAAAGTAATAAATATAAAACCGCCAGTGTACCAACTGCTTAACAACGATCTTATCAGCCCACGTCAAGCGTACACGCGTGCATTTCAGATACTTTTCCCCATTCATTTTAATTACTGAAATCTGTTCAAACTCTGATCAGGTTTCACTCGTTTTATTGCTTTGTCTAGAACTACAGCTCAATTACGAGTAATTTCCTATCTATCTATACTATTGTGGTGTAATAATTTGTTCACGCATCATGCTCTACCTGCTGGATGGATTTTATTTAGATTATTATATATTAAATATATATTGAATGATGCATGCTATGTTTTATGTTACTTTAAAAAGAATCTCAAAATATATATTCGCTTTTACATAATATTGTAGATACTAAAATGATATGAGTCGAAACGCTGTCGTAATACTATTGTGGGCGCATAGAGCTTCAGTCATACTAAACCAATTCACCCATGCAAGGTGCTAAACAAAAACAATAATGAAAATGCAGTTTTAACCATTAACAAAACCCAAACGTGAATGAAAACGATTTTTGTACCGGCCAATAATCAGCATACATCCGTTTTGATGAGATCCAGAGATTAGCAAGCAATGAATTACACAGGATGTGGCACAAAGGACTCTACGTCACCGGTCATAAGAACAAATAGGCTATGGGAACTGATTAATAATTAGATTAAACACGTGGAAATGCGAATCGATGTTTCTATTGCAGCAAACGTTTCATGGTAATACCAACGCTATAACTTAGGTGTTAAAGTTTAAAATCAAATGCGAAACTCACTTTGTAACGTTAAGGCTCTGTAAACCGTAGTTTTAATTAAAATGACTTACATTAAATTATATTTTCGCAGAATTTGATGGAAGAAATTTGTTTTTAATAAGTTTATGTTTATATGATCTGTGTACTTAGTTTTTTTCTCAAATAAGAAATTTATGACTTGTTCACAAAACTAACTAAAATTTTCTTTTGTTCCAGCGAGCTACCCTGGCGGAGAAGGAGGTAACGACGCTGAAGGAACAGCTTGCTACCACCAGCCCTACACCCCTCCAAGCCACAGTACCCCCAAAAACCAATGGCTCTCACATAGAACCCACACGCGATCAGGCTACAGAAACTAGAATACCAGATTTTAGTCCAAATATTAAAGAAGAGAAGAGACAGTCTCCAGATATTGATGAGGATTTAGAGCAGAAGATAGAGATGGCGGCGACGGCGAGGAGTAATAGTAACTCCTCGAGGAGCAGCCCCGTGGTCAATCCTAACACTAGCCTGGAGAATGAGCTTGCTGCCAAAGAAAAAGAGGTAAGTTCTTTAAATAACAATTATATTACTCAAATCTTAAAAATGTGCTCTTAATAAAACGAAAAAAATCGCAAAGCTAAACCCTTTTACTGACATAACCCGTATAGCTATTGTGTCAAATCATAGTACTAGAAATGAAATATAATCAAAATTGATATATCATTACATCCCGTATGAAAAGGATGAGCTATATCTATGAGGTCAGCAGTTAAACGGGTAGAAAATTACTGTAAATGCAATAGCCTTGCGCCTGCGCAACGTATCGAATGTAACGTACGATCAATAAATCAATTACATGTGCGGGGGCATCGTTGAATTGGATTTGACAGGCTAGATCTAGGGATGGATGGCTGTCGATAGCCTGTTTTGATTTTTTAACTATCATAAGGAAACGTAATAAAAATATTTACTTTTTTGTGAAAAAAATCTAAAAAGGTTTAACTTTTTTTTTGTAAATATAAATATTGGGTATTTTACTGTATCTGTGGGACATACAATGATTTATATCTACTTTACAAGTATATAAATGTTAGGACAACAAAAGTATAAATACAACAAAATCGTCGAATTACCTCAGTTTGTAGTGACTCTAATTGCTGTGCCAGTGGTCGCGGGTTCGAGTCCCGCTGGGCACATTCATTAGTATCAAGAGCACGAATGTTTGCACTACAGTAATGATTGTTTATATTTATCGTATAAATTTAACGTTAAACTATATGTATAGTATATCAACTATCTGATATCCATAACACAAGCCTCAGCTTACTTTAGAACTAGATGGTAAGTTAATGTCCCAATATATTTATTTATTTAAACAAATACAAAGAAAAATAATAATAATATACTCTGTTCTATATCAATCATCTCGATACATTATCAGCAACACAACACTAGCGTTACAGGATACGTTCAATGGAATGATTGATCGGCACCGAACGGTAATCCTTGCACTAAATAAATATCATTGTTTGTACCCACAACCGCAGTAAGGCCAATTAATGCCAGTTACTTAGCTCAGTTCGAGGAAAATCTTAATGAATTTCAAATATATTATAGAGACTAACTCCTTGACCCGGTTCTGTTCTTTGAATAAATATTTTTCTCTATTCTTCAAGCTTGCTATTTTTAGTGACAAATTTTTAATAATATGTATAACACTAGTACAGTCTCTGAAACCAAAACTAAGACTTACTGTAATACTTTCATAGGTTTAGGCGAATATTCGTCTTTATAAATGAAACTATCTATTCGAATTGAAAATATTTGAAAAGATCTAAGTCTTCGAAGAAACCTCATTTAAGAAAAATTATAATGAAAAATAGCAACAAAAACTCATATAGTATAAAGGGACTTCTTATTAATTTCAACTCATACTTCATAAACGGTGACAAACCCAATAAAATGTATCGATAGTGGCGCAATCAATCAATATTAGTGTAACGAATGATACAGCATTAAAATCGATTTAGCCATTTATTTCCCGGACACCGCCGCCTACGGGATCCGTTGGGCTAGTTATGCCTAAATGGGTTAACAGCTCGAGGTGATAGTCTCTAATATTCTATTATATTGATTTTGTCATTTATTACTTTAAAGATAAAATGTTTTTTTTATATTAATAATATTGAATAATTAAAAATTTACAAGTGAATAATTTTAATATATTTTTAAAGTAATTCTTCATACAAATAAGCATATAAAGAATTTGGCTTTAACATTTATGAATTATCTTCAATTACCAGTGTTTTACCCAACTAGAACATGTTAAAAGGAGTGAAAATAGTCAAAAACGCATTCATTCAAGCCAAAGAACTGGCTGCAACTGAATTCTTCCATTCACGTACCGTCATTAGTGCATTGAATCGCCAAAATCTGCGTTATAGTGAATTGGAGGCTTTATTTCTCTCAATGGACTATTTTTGAACGTGATGTGAAAGGATCCACGAAATCAGTTTAGGTTTTAATGTAAGCGGGAAATTCTTTAGCTTTAATTTCGTATATTGAAAATGGTATAGAGTTATTTCGTTAAAAGAATACATACATATGTATATGTTTTGTTTTGTTTTTAATGTAAAAAGGGATTACAAACATTTTCTGATTACAAAATAACTCAAAGTCTAATATAGTTATTTCGTATTAGCGACGACTCCATCATGTCCCTACAAAATATTCATAAAAACAACAAACTGAAAATTTAACCAAATTTGAGTAAGATAACTTTGAATGAACTCTATCGACGTGACAAACTTTTGCTCGAAGAATTTTTTCCCTTTCGCAGTCGATTTTAAAATTAAGTCTGTTAGAAGGGTTGAAATATTATTTCTTTTTGATGACAACCGATAAACGATTCGGTTCTAAAATAACTTTTTTGATTATGGCTTCTTTCAAAATTGGTTAAGATTGAACCACAATTTTCATTTAACTTTTACCAAGGACCAAGTCGTATTAAAAATTAGAAAAATTCGACTTCAAGTTGAAATGTAATCTCACTTTTTTTATTTTTCAAATAAATACCATATATTTTTTGAAAATTAGTATACTTTGGGAAATGTAATGCAATTTGGTGTAACTTTCCGCATAGACTTGCGTTGGCTATCAATTGAAAGAATTCTCTTGCTAATTCTTTATATATGTTGTTTTTATATTTTTAAGATTTTTAATTATAGATAATATAAAAAATGTTGTTGGGTAATTTCATGGGCACATAGTGCAGTAAATCCAAAACAGTAAATTCTTAATGTCACTGCAGCGCAGGACATGAAAGAGTGATGACGCTATTTTCGTACGCCAAAAGGAAAACATTCGAAATTAGTTTATGACGACTGTCTGTCGTTCGATTTATTTTAATTTTGTTATTTTTGGTCGCACGAGTTTCTCTTATTAAGCTTCGGCGTCGTAAACTTAGTCGGTTCGGTTGTGAATTATCTTTGAAAACGAATGACAAATCACGTTTGTACGGAATACATACTTGTCTCGAAATATTTTTACATTTATGGACTAGACAGTCATGAAGTACTTTAATATTTGATATTTCAAACAAGCAGCCGCAGTAAACGAACTACAAAACAAAAAAGAATGAATCAGTATTATAAATTTTCAGCACGTCAATTCATATTCGTTACGAAAATATTAAGAAAAAATAGAGAGGAAGTCATTACTTTAATTCTGCAGAATAATGCAAAAGCAAAATATAATCACAGCAGATAGAATTAGAGTTACCATTCACCTAGGAGCAAAAACGAACGAATTTCAAACCAATTTATAGTGATTGCCTCTGACCTCATAGACGTCAAACAAGACAAACGCGCCTTTAATCGCAGCCAATCAAAGAGAAAGCAACGGATTCGAAACGTCCACAAGAGATGCAATCAGACGCCCATCAAACCAACCTATCATCTCCGAAATCGCCACGCACGATAATTTAATAACGAAAATCTAAAAAAATGAACACAGAAATCGAAACCTTAATACTAAAGTGATAAAACCGAACGTACTGATCGTAATTACACTGAAACATTCGAGCGTACATGAAAGCAAATGTCAAACTTATCCGTACATATTTATTTCCAAGTATTGAATGTTGGGGTCGGTTTCTTGGAAGATGCGAGTAAACATCATCGTGTCGATGATGAAAGCGATGTGATTCTTTGTACTCAATGCTGATTAGTCTAATTTTAGCCCACAAAAAGTGTAATTTAGCCCTACCGTGACAACGTAGCGTGCGTAACGTCGATCGTTTGAGTTTCTCGTATAATACTATTGGAATTTTGTAATCACCGATGGGAGTAATGGATAGTTCTGGTGTAGCTTTGATTCCTATTTAGTTGGAATTATTTAGTGTTTCTCTATTATCTATATTATAAATTAATAAAGTTATTTTAGTCTACAATATTTTTAGTTAAATATTTCTTTATTCATTTTATATTTGTTGTATCTAAAAAGCAACACATAATATCATTGTAACGAAAGCAAACCCCTTAATAACCTCATAATTAACTAAAACGAATTCGAAACTCGTACAACTCACGTTAGTTTATTTATACACGGCGTCAATATTCAGAAGCCAGCTCGATAGATTCATAGCAGCCGACATCAAAGGCTCGACATTAATCATAACTCGCATCAATCGCCGGTGAAACAGTTCTGTTTTTATTGTAAATCAGTATTAAAAAGCGACGCGAGCGCATGAATCAAACGAGCGCCTCAAGACGTCAACATATGCAATAAATTCGGGAAATGTAAACAAAAAACTTGCGGCCCGAATAGACCACCTTGCGGTACACCTGTTGCTTCTATTAGCGGAGCGACTGCCCGCCGATTATATCAAAACTATCTATGATCTACAAGTGAGGAATATTTTTGTGTCACATAATTCATCTGATGTACGGTGAAAAATTATCGCGATGAGACGAGTCGAACGCTCTCGGAACTCGAGATTCAGATCAAACGAATGTGTTCCTTCGCAAATTGCCCGTGGAATTTCGTTTTTAATTTGCCGAGCACAAGTACGGCTACGACGCGAAACTAATAAAAGTTATACTTCCTACGAATTGATATTTATGTATGTACTACGTCTGGCTTCAATCTTTTACGATCGTCAACAGTTACATATTAAATGTTCGATGTTTATCAACATTTCTTTCTTATGCAGGTTTTAGTGGAGCAATAAATTATTTATCTTCAAAGACTTGCTTATTTTGAAACTTTTGTTTCTCATACACTGTAATTCTCGGTTTTACAACTGACATCACTAGTTTTATAAGTTAACTGCATATAGAGCTAACTAAAGTGTTTAACTTTACTTAAGATACTTAATAGCTCTGAGAGAGCACTTCTTTATTCGAAATTATATTTTACAATATTTAAATTGACTTACAAACTTTAAGATAATAGAGATAAGAGATTCGTCGAAGATTGGAGTCGATTAAATATACTAATGATATCATATTATACACTTTAGTCACGTTGTTAGTCAGTAGTTTACATAACTGAGTCAAACTGAAAAATCTTGAAAGTGACACATCGTTTCGAAACAACGTAAATTACCGTTTGATATCTCTGTAAACAATAATATAACTCACCGTTGCTCTCTTTCCATTGTTTTGAATAGTAAAATAACTATAATTCTCATCTTAGTATTCGTAAATGATACTGAAAAATTTCCTAAGTGCCTCTTGAGTGTTTCGTGTTTACTGAAATTATACACTTATTTTGTTTTGGATCGTTTTAAAATAGTATAGATAAGGTGTTTCCAGACTATTCTTGAAACCTAAGATCCTCAAACTGAAAGACATTTTATTACTCTATCACTTTTATCTCGCTATTGACTATCAGATTTGTCAGCGTTGCTTTATCGATGCATAATTTTACAGCTCTCCATCTATCACTTTCTAAATTTTACGATACGTATGACGTCCATTAAAAAACATATTGGATACATGTCATTTTGGCAGAAATCCAAAACTTAAAAAATATAGTGCCAATATTTGTAATGATTAACTGAATAAAAATAAATAGCTTCACACGACACCCTACTGTAGTGATTCATCTCTTTCCTCCACGAATAAAGCCTATTGGGAATTACCCATTCTACTTAACCAATTTTAATATGACTAAAATGCCATTAGATGTGTAGAAACTTAAATTCATTTATTTCCGCCATTTCCGCGTGTAGAAATAAGAAACATAACATAAGAACATACTAACATTCATATTTATAATAATAGTATAACAAGTCCTAGCCCAGAATTGAGTGGCTATTACTCACAAAAGTCGCTGCCACTGAGCCATACAACCATTATGTAAATATTTGATTCTAAAGATATAACATCGATCAATACGTTAATTCGTTTTCAATTAAACACATCAACGCCTGGAACGGCGGCCATTTATTGTTATAGCTAATTAATATTGATAGCTTCATTTACGAAGCGATTTCGTTATGTAACTCAAAGATATAAATAGAACATGAAACATGAGAAAATAATGTTTATATTAACTTTTGCAATGTAGCTTTTATGTTTTCCCCAAAACAAATCTTTCATAAAGTAATTCATTATTAATTAATGTTAGCTATTTATATGTAGAACAGTAATTAAAGTTTTTGTTGTTGAACTTTATTCGTGTTTACGAAAAATCATAAAGGTGAAATTATTATTTTTAGATGTTTTGAAGGTTGTTTTGTTAACAAGCCTTAGAAACTTAGGCCTTTGTCTAGGGTGAAATTCTAAAATGACCGTTTGGTTTAAACCTCATAACCTAATCATATTTTTTAACCGACTTCCAAAAGGAGGAGGAGGTTATCAATTCGATCGATTTTTTATGTATGTACACCGATTACTCTGTGATATATGATCCGATTTACGTGATTCTTCTTTAGTTTAATGCGGAATAGTTGCCATTTGGTCCCATAAAAATTGAACATAGAACATCTTTCATATGAATTTCTTTTTTAGTTTGTTCTTTATACAATACATATAGATTCTTGTGTACATATTATAAAATTAACATTCACATTCCAAATAAATAATTTTAGTCAAAATATATATTGTAAGTACCCAATTACCATAAAAGCTTGATAGCATTCTACTTAATGTATGTGTACAACTTAAGCAGTAAAATCATTAAGCGCCGATCGAAACGATCACACATTACACCTCGTATTAGAATATGCACTCCACGGGATAATAACGTTTGTAGTTCGAGCTAAGTACTCGAAATAACCTCTTACAGCCATCCAATAAGGACTAATTTCCGATAACCTAATGAATCTTATAAAGCTGCCAATTCAAAGGAAATTCAACTAGAAGTTAATAGTTTTAAAGTTTAATTTCTATCGAACATCGTCATACGTCGGTACGCGTTAGTTCGCCAAGCAACACGTGTAGAGAATACGTCAATTTATTATAAACTTTGTGTAGCGTAGAAGATGATTTGTGACATATCATCGGTAAAGTGTTATCTGTTCTATGTATCCCCATTAAGGGGTTATTGTATGAACCAAATTCTAAGGAAACGACAAATTTCATAAAGACATATTGTTGTATTGGCTAATGATAGGCGTCTTGTTTTAGTTCCCATTAATGATAGTTTATGTTTTATCAATTTATTGATAACACGATCGCAACGATCGATACATATGGTACGTTTGAGCGCCACTGTTTACGACACGGGTCAGAGATACATTTGTGCTAGTGACTATTGTAAATAAAAGCTAACGTAATAATTAAAAAAAGGGAGAATTTTTTTAATTAATTTATTAGAATTAATGTCTTTTGCAAAAAATCTTTAACTTAATAAAAAAATAATTTTCATAACTTAATATTCTACTTCTATTTATCAAGAAAGAATTCAGAAACGCAATTACCTCACGTCTAAAACAAGTCCGTTCATTATTTTTATTGAAATTAATGCAAAAATCAATCAAATCAAACTTTCCACCCCCGTTTCTACGTTTGAATGATGAAACATTTTTCTTCGCCCTCCAAACCCTGAGACAATGGGGATGGTTATTAATATTCCGATATAAAAAACATCGGTCCTAAACAATAGGTGCTGTTAATTTACTCATTAAGGATTCATGGGGAGTCGGCAGGGAGGGTACAGTAGCGAATTTTCAAATTATGGAATCCTTTGATACACTTTATGGCCCCGATATGGGAGATGTTTATTGAACATTATGGCGCTCTTACAAACCTACTTAATATAGATAATTTACCTGTTTTTCACATTTTACCTTTAAGATGAAAAAGTAATTTAAATAAAATTCAATAATATTGTCCATTTTGTTACAAAGTTGAAAATTTTATAAACTTTGCATCTGATTCTATTATGAAAGTTTCTAAGAAAAATAGGATGTTGAGAGTATTCGCTACTGATTTTTGTGAAAGTCAAAAGTCAAATTCCACGTAGATTTCCCTCGAGAAGAAGCCATACTCTAACATTGTGATTGATGCAACGTTTGTATTAAAAGGCTCCTGGCACTTGTTAGTACTGATTAAAGATTTTTGATTAATAATATGAACTTATAAAACAATTTTTATTGTTATTTATTATAATAAATCTAGGTTAAATAAATCATGTGTCGAATATCTAGCAAAAGTTAAGGCAACTTACGTTTTTTTTTTATATTTATCTCCATTAAATGTTTATCATGTAAAAAGATGGACCAATTTAGATTAAACTTTTATTAAATGACGTATTTTTATTATAATATTATATTATTACACAACAATTTTAACTCAATGAATATCGACTGAATTTAAGCTTAACTATGTCAAATCGCTAGTTATTAATGTATAGAATAAAAAAAACATGAATATTTATTTCAGTAAGACTTCTCGATCAGCTGCCAATACAAATAAATCTTTTGTATACGACAAAAGGACATACATTCAATATTTTATAGTGACAAAAACCATTGGACACGTGGCGTCCGAACCGGTTATAACCGGTTCCTAATAAAATACCATTCAATCAAATTTATATGAAAGTCGAATAAAACGAAAATAATGTTAAGCAATAAAAGCTTTTATATTTTATTAATGTAAGGGTCAAAACTCCTTAAAGCTTTTCAACTATTAGTGTACATTGAACGCTTGTACTACGAACAATGTGATCTGAATGTCCAGCTGCTTATAATCGGAGCTGATCTATTACGGGGTTATAATGGCGATTGCGTATTAGTTATAGCGATTTTTTATTTTTCCATTCAAAATGACCATTCGTATAGAATAATTCTTAAAAACCAACGTTATTGTAGGCTGCATGACTAATACATTTCTTTGGTTACAATGACTGATTGATAAAAAAAATTGCATACGCAAAAAGTTCTATTTAAAAGAGATTTACTTCATTAAATATTTCAAATTACAGCCATTACGTACATTAAAGTACCAACTGTTCATAATACATAATACACTTGTATCGATATTGAAAAGGATTGCGAATCGATTTTTTAAATTCAAAGAAATGTTGATTTTGATTTATTAACGTTCGCTACTATAGAGGCGGGTTCCGATGCGCTTAGATGTGATCGACAGGCTGGGGAAATCGGTAATAGCCAACTCCATAAAGGTTTCACACTACAACAAGAAAAAAACCTTTTAATTCACGTGAGATTGTATTCCGATGTCGAATTATAATACTTAGAAATGTATGAAATGAGTCAAAAGCTCTCGAGCTTTGAGGAAGGAAAATAGTTAAATATATACAGAAACTAACTTAAGGGTTTTTTAGGTTGTAAGAGATACCTATATATCACCATGGCCAAGAACATCAAAACACGGCTCTGAAATAATTCAATTAAATTGAATATCTGAAACAAAGGCGTCAAAAGAAAAGTCTCGCATAAATTATTCCCTTTTTTTCCAACACTTCATTGTTGAAGATATCGTTAATATTAATTTTTTGACACGGAAACAAACGTATTTTAATATTCGACTTATACAGCCCTTTGTTATTATAATCTGCGTGTCGATATCTATGCTGAGAGCTGAAAGCTAGACTACAGTTCGTTAACACTACTGTTTAGCGTATACTCAGTTCGATTCTCGGCGCATGACTGCATTTAAAAAAAATGTGTGTGTACAAAGTAGGTACACATGTCAGAAGTAAAACTTGAATTCAAATTATGGCTAACTCTTCCCCGTCTCTGAGCGCCTGGTACTAAGGACTTATTTTTTCGTTTCTTCATCGAGTTTGAAATCACTACGATTCTAAAGAAGTTTCACTTCAATAAACAAATATTTTTTGAATATACCTAAAATTATTTTCGTATTTCCGTATTGACGCAATATGTATGAAACGCGTAAATAAAATAACAGATTACAGATCTATAGCCAAACATCGATACAAAACATGTGAAGTCAACGGCCCGCCTTATCGATACGGGGTCAAATTTGACCGTTCGCATTAAATTCTGATAATATCAATATTATATATAGAGATCCAAGCGTTCCCAAACTTTATTATTTAATAAAATATATAATGTCTTTAATTAAACTACACTTTATTGGATTATTTTATAATTTAGGTTTTTAAGCTTATATAGCAAAATTTTACTGCAAAATGGTATGGCTGAAAGATCTTCCGTTAACAACAAATTACAATAATAAATTATACAAAAAAATTAAAACTTTGAGAACCATTAAAAACAATCCGACTTATCCACGTGTATGAAAAATTCGTTTATTAATTATATGAATGTACTTATATCATTATATAATTTGGACGTTTTTATTATTTCGGCATATTCAAGCGGACAGTCGTCGATAACGCATCCTGTGATAGTGTAGGGCGATTATGTCGATCGAATTAGAGGTTTAAGGTAAGTACTTATGTTTATATTAAATATACTCACTACTCAGCCCTTATAAATGACTACCTTTTCGGATTTTTCCGCGACAAAATCGGAAAAGGTAGTTTATAAGTTTCATTTATAATGTCAAATATTCGCGTAAACCTAAGAAAGTATTATACTGAGCCCTTATTAAGTATACCACTGTTAGGCCTTACCTTTAATACGAGGGAGAATTGAGTAATAGTTATTAACACTGAACAAAGCTTTGTGTTTCTTCAGTGATAATAGTTAGGTGCATCAGACATTAATAGTAAACAACATTAATAGCAATCAGATTTTCTAATAGTAGCATTAAACTGGTTTTATCCTATGGTTCTGCTTGTATGACAGCTTCTAGTGAAAGGAATTCTATGTCTTAATCCAAGTTATGAACTATTTTGATTCAAAATCTCATTCAAATCTGTTCAGCAATTAACTTAGCGTTACATAAATGACAGACCATGTAGTAAATTTTAGAAAGTGCACATTATTATTTTCATATATAATTTCCTTACTTTATGTAAAAAGCTCGAATGTATTCAAAAACTACTAAGATCTAGTACTAGAATAACGAAGTCGCATTTTCTAATTCCTTATAAGTTCAATACACTGTATCGTTTAACAATAAATACATTAGCGTGTATGGAAAATTTCAAGTACACAATTGCTGTACTTATCCCGAAACAAAACGTTACACCATCCGCTTAAGTAATTTACCAAATGTCCCAAATTTAATCAATACATTCAGAACTCTATTAACAAACATTAAGATTGCAATTTGATTAGAAAATGCTTTCTTGATATTTCTTTATACTCGAAACGTAGTAACAAACAAACAATACATACAGATATAAACTTAATTGTGTTGTATTTAGCGTTGTTTTTTCTATAGTATATGTTATTCATTATGGCGTTACATAGTAAATGGCATTAGATAGTAGTATCTATCTAATGGTTTGCTGTTAAATTAATGCTACAATTTATGACAGTCGGAATTAGCTGAAGGCACCGGATCTTAGTCGTATTGATTGATGTTTTGTTACATTACTTAACATCGACAGTTACGATCTGACACGTTTGGCTCAGTAGTGAACCTACTTGCTGTGACAACGGTCGCGGGTTCGATTTCCATTGGCATTCATGTTATGAGCACAATTGTGTATCAACTATCTGGTATCCATAACACAAGCCTCGTAGCTCACCATGAAACTAAATGGGGTTGTGTGTTCATTCCAACTTATTTATTTATATACTACTTATTTAAAATTAACTAAGCTTTGGATGATTTTAAATAAAATTATCTCTTCGGATTTTTCGCAGATTTAGTATGATTTATTTTTCACGTATTTTCGAATGCTGTACAGCAATCATAGTTACGACAGAGACTTAACGAACGAAAAATATGAGGTCAATTTAAGTGTTATACGATATCTAAGCGGTAGTAAACATATTTTTATATTTTGATCTAATTAAATGATACATTATCATTGCTGATTCCATAAAAATACTCCACGTAAATATTTTTATACAAGACTAAGCTTAGGTCATCCATAATGACTAGGAAATAGCTTTATTTCAAAATCGTTTTCCGCCCTGTTTTGTAGTATCCACAATATAAAAAAATATGTAGAAAGAGATAGAGAAAGACAGAGACAGAGAGGGGGGAAGAGAAAGATATTTTATCTGCTTTTTCTTCTATAATATATGTATAATATAAATCTTCCTCTTGAATCACTATCTATTTTTGAAAACCGACTTTGTTTTGTACTATGTACAGATATTGACTAAAAACACTAACAATTTTATCGTCGTAGTTACTATACGTATATAAGCTTCAGATTCACGATATCCCCATTCAATATTTTAAAATCTTTATAAAAATCCAATTCGAGTTAGTCAATTTGCAATGTTGGATTCGCCTGAACGCACTCACCGTGCAGAATGTCATGCCGTGGATAATGGGTTCGATACCAAGGGAAGTAATTTTCCTCTATGATTCGCCGATAAAAAGACAAAACAAAAAGATCTTTCATTTCGATAAGCCTGTTTTCTTTCAACTTTGCTTTTAAGTATTTTTTATGATTTGCCTTTTATTTACTGATCACTGATTTGTTAGGTAGGTATTTTCTACCAGCGATTCTCCAGATATTCTCGTTTCGCTCAGGTTCTTTCCTAGGTGCCTAACTATAGCCTAACTATTATTTAAAGTCAAAATCTATCTAATAACTAAATTTAATCAAAATCCAACCAGCAATTTCAGCGTTTCAAACTACGAGTAAAACACCTATAAACGACTAGCTTGGCTCAGTTTGTAGTGACCCTACTTTCTGTGCCAGCGGTTGCGGATTTGAGTCCCGCTGAGGGCATTCATTTGATGAGCACGAACGTTTGTACTCCAGTCATAGGTGTTTATCATAGGTGTAATATTTATTATATGTATGTATTTAAAATTATCTGGTATCCGTAACACAGGCCTCGTACCTTACCACGGAATTAGTAGGAACGGAGAAGTGATATATACTTTCGGTAATAATGTCCCAACATATTTATTTTCTTATACAATATTTCGAATTTATAATAGTAGTCCGATCTAAAAACTTGTGTAAACGAAATACTAGTTTCATCGTTTGTTGCGGATGCAAATTGTTTGTCACCAACAAATAAGTAGAACCTTCGACAATGAGGGGAGTTAATACCTTCGATTATTTATTTAAGACTTTCGCCACCTGAGGCTTTGGGCAAAAAACGAGTCAAGTATTAATTAATTTGTCCTTTTACACTGTTTTGTTATTTAAAACCCAATATTGTCCAACATAGAGATGAAAATTGAAGGAGTGGTCCATTCTGAGTATCTTTAGGGATTTTCCTTGAAAGCAATTGTGATAGAACTTTTGAGTAAGCAAATATTTCTATACTTGCATGCAGATTTTGTCAATACAAAAAGTATACATCAATAATAAATAATATAGTAATAGATATCTTTATTCATGAACTTGTAGTAACAATTATTTATGCTGAGACTTCCCAGTAAGTTATAAAAGATACTTGATCAATTTTATACATAAACTGGTAAGCCTATAATTTTCTTATTATCTTCTTGTATATATTTTCAGTACAAAGTCATTAAAAACAAAACACTAAATATATGAACAAAACAAAAAGCTACGCCACGCCCGCCGAGAGCACAAGTATGTTTAAGAAAGCCGGGGCCGATACAATTAAAGGAAACAACGACTTGTAGTAATGCTAAGACGAATGTTGCGGAAAATCGAACCCGCGCCCTCCCCCTGCCACCCGTCTGTAGGGACGTCTGATTTACGATACCCCCTACACGGTTTTTTTAATTTTAATACTTGTTTTGTTAATAAAATCGTTTAAAAACGCTCTTTGTAGGACTTTAAAATCGAATAATTTCTGATTGGCGTGAGATATGGGCTGTTTAAACAATTTTTTATGTTGATATTTTTTTTTATTTTAAGCACGAAATGTAAAATTTAATATTGTAATAAAAAATAACCTATTTACTTTGTGTGCTATATAAGTCGGATCCGACGCCAATAAATCATGTTGATTTTTTAATTTATGATTATGGAATAAAGTTATACTAATAAAGGAAATTGGACCCCGTTATCTACAATAACTGTAAGAAAATAAACACGACGTAGTTCTATAGGTACAGGGTGTACCCTTCGTTCAGTTTTCTTTGTAATTCCGTAATAATATGAAAAGAAATTATAGCCCCTTGAACATAATTGATAATCCATACAATATTTCTTTCCACTTTAAATATATCCAGCTATCTTTTAAAGAATATCATCAAAATCGATTCAGCGGATTTTTAGTTTATTCATTACAAAAAAATAACATAAAAATTTTTTCTCTTCTTTTAGCAAGTATAGAAGTAGGGGGACTAATTCCTTTTTACTTTCTCTGTAAGTACTTATTATTATTATTTATAACTGAGATTGGTGCCGAGGTCGGCCCTTGCTACGTCGACCAGTGTTGGTCCATCCAGTCCGTATTAGCCACTGTAGCACTTATAAATATCTTATAAATACTCATATATTAGTATACTTCATAGTGAACTTCTAATTATTGTACTTATTATAATTTATCAGTTCTTTCAATTATAACAAATTTTTTTATTAATATAGCATAATGAAACGTTTTCATCCTACAGTGTTACTCCTTAACCATCTTAGTCATCGAATGCACATATTTCAACATTTGTAAGTGCAGTATTCTCAATAAATGTACCCTTATAATATAAAAAAGTTACATCGATAACGTCTTTCGCAGACGTGCGGGTCACTAAGGGGTTGGTTACCCTTAAATAATCAGTTATTTTAAACAGTCAGACCCTTTACCACTGAATTACTAATAAACCCCTTTGCCATATGAAGATCGTTTTTTGTCTGTGCGAATTATTTCAAAGCTAAATTGCATCCAAATTTGAAAAATAATATTTTTAAATTGATAACTTTATTAAAACTTTAAATTTCTTTTCATTCCAGGTAAGACGCCAACACAGAGCGAGTTTGTATCAGAAATACCTTCAAATCAATACAAGTCCATTACTTATCAAAAGCTCGAATTGAAAGTTTGTTATTGTCATATTTATCATGAAAGCTCCTGCTTTAGGCGCAATCTAAACACCGTATCGAACTAATGGATTTAATTTGTCAATAAGTAAACATTAATGCGAGTAACAGCCTTCTATCGACTGTCGCAGATAAAGAGGACAATCGTTGTACTACACGTATCTTAAGTTTAAGCACCCATTAGAAAAAACTTAAGTACCGGTGTCGATAATTTTGTTTGATTTATACATACTTTTGTATGACTTTTAAAGTAAATGATATTGCATTATAATTCTAATAGATTTTTATATTATATAAATACTTTAAGCAAATATTAGGTTTTTTTATAAGATCAGGAACCAATCTCATACTTAAGCCATATTATATTACCTTTAGCATGCATCGAACCACTGAGCAGTATAAGCAAAAGCCTTCTACAACCCCCATTTATTTTTAAGTAATTGTTTATTTGGCAATGAAAAACGCCTTCAAGTATCGAATACTCAAAGCCGTTCCGAGTTTCCGAACCATAAACTGTCAATAAAGAAAACATAAAGCAGCCATCTGCATATTCAAGCTATTAAAAATCGCGTAAAAACAAAACAAAATATTTATCAAGGAATTAATAACCCATTCACTGAAATTTTTCCAAACACTAGTTCAAATAAGTGGCTTTTCTTTATGTAGGTATATATTTAAAACTGTGTCAGAGTGCGATTGTTCGTAACTTATTCTCAAACTTGACTTGACTTGATTTTAATGATGTTTCTTGCATTTCTAAGGTCATCTGGTCAGTTTTTTACTATAGTATTATTTTCGATTTAATCTTATTTTTTATTTAATCTGTGGCAAGACAAAGTCTATTTACAAGGACTAGATACTAGGTACAATTATAAGACCTAATTGAATTTATTAACAGTGGAAAAACTTAAGAAGATAGGAAAGTTTTAGATATAAGATAAAAAAGAATAAATAAATATTATTGCTACCAGCAACAACATCACCACTAAATCCTTTACGAGATTTTCGACTGTTTACTGTAACGTCTTATCGATTTCACATTATTTTGCGCAGTCATTAATAATTTTAATTAATTGCGTGTAGGGTGTACATAGCCATTGTCAGTACATCGTGTGCGATGATTTATGCGCGTCTTCGAACGAGTTATCTTACGACGCCTCATTGATTTTTGATGACTAGGAATATTTGTTTTTGTTTTAATTTACATAACGCCTTTAATCTATTATAAGGCAAGATTTATATAATTTATATTGTTGTATATACTTATTTTACTATGGACACTCATTCTTCAGGGGTACAAAAATAACCTATATATTACTCCAGGTCATAGACTATATGTGCACTAAATTTCATCTATTTCTATCCAGCCGTTTTAGGGTAGAGTTCTATAAGTAATTTATAGTAAAGCAAATATGCCGCCAATATTCTAATGATTAATTGCTCTCATTTATTAGTAATATTTCGCGTCGTATTCTATACGAAGGGGTTCAAGGGGTTAGTTTCATTACGGAATATTGATGTGTTACATTAATATTTATTTTGCATAATATTAAACATGACTTGTCTCTTTGATCGCACTCACACTCGCAGCTGTGTGTGTGTGGAAAGAGATTCATAAATTATTTTTTTAGTTGGTTCGGTCTATTATTGTAGTAGATTGTAAGATAATGTATGCAATGCAGTGCAAAATATGTTTGCAATGCAAAAATGTGTTATTTAATCTAAAATGACAAAATTAATTTTAATATGGAAAGTCGTAAACGAAGCCGGGGTGCAAGCTACTACGTAACAATATTTCTCGATATTACTTTGACGTGCAGTATAGGCAAGATAGCAATCACTAATTGCACTGCCGAAAAGCGAGGAAACGAAAATTTAAGTGTGAAAACTACAGACAATTCCGTGTCAAAAACAAAGTGTTTTGGTCACGCGAGTTGCGCGCCGCTTTCCAACTGCTGGCACAACTGTATTTCGGCGACTCCTTTTCTTAGACGGGGTGAAGCACTGTTAGGTGTGCCAGTCGAAAACGCAAATGTTATCACGGGCAGCCATTTTGGATCTCCTAAATAATCCAGCATATCGCCTGACACTGTATAATAAAAGTGAATTATAAACTGACTCGCGCCTCGTTTAAGTTTTTGTTTGTAAATTCTGTTAATCAGAGGGGTTGAGGCCTAGTTTACATTTAAGTTGTTGCTTATTTATAGGTTTTGATAATTTCAAAGGCTTGATTTAACATACGTGCTTACTAACAACTTGCCCTTAGTTTGCTTAGCGTTCCTAGATGCCTAATTGTAGTCTAAGTAGTACTATAGGTCATAGTCTATGTACTTAACATCATGATCCGTAAACAAACGTACATACAAAGTTTCTCATTAATAATAGCAATCTCTTGCTCTATTAAATTTAAAATTGTTATTTTAGTCCAAAAGTAGATCCTCAGTTTTAATTTCTTTAAAACATCTAAAAGGGGTTTTTAATCAGTTAAGAAAATAATCGATGTCCAGCGCCTTATGTACGATATGATCACCCTCATGCTGCAACCCTTCCGCGTCGCACCCTGCAGATCAATCGCCCACCCCCTATTATTTACTGATTTTTGTCACATACATTCATGTAATCAAATGAGTCAGATTTATAAATGTGTAACGAATAATATTTGAATTTTAAAGAAGTTTTGGTATGTATTTTTTCAAGTTTTTAACAGTAAAATTCAAAGTTTTGGGTTTGATATTATCTTTCTGTTTAAGAAAAAATCTTTGAAAATTTTGCTTTGACACCGAGAAAATAAATCTACTCATAACTTCCGTTTTTTATAAGGTATTAAAATTACCCATAATTGTAGTAAAATTATTTCTTTATTTTACGCTAACAAAATATTAGTTAGCTAGATATAAGCAGTGAACATGTACTTAAATTTTCATTCCCTTAACATTATTCAAATTTAAAATTTCGTATTCCAAAAATATCCCCACAGTAAAAATCTAGCATTCTTCATATAAAACACAATTTGTTACATCTCGTAAATTATTTTTGCGGATCCGTAGAAATCGTATGAAACATGATATTTTGTTGGTTATTAATTTTAACTATTAAATTTATTTACCACCCGTGGAACGTATCAATTTAAACGCAGACGTGTGGAGGCATTTAAAGGGTTTTTCTCTATCATTTTATTTCATTTTAATTTTCCTTTGATCTTTTTATATCAATATCAAATTAAGTAAATATCTTTGTGGCTTGTACTTGTTGAATACGAAGCTATTATAGCGCTTTATTATTATATTTTGTTTATGATATTACTAGGTTTAGACCGCGACACCGCTTGCTAATTTGATATATTACTCCGCTAAGATCCGCAGGATACTTAAAGGCTTAAATGAAATAGGCTGTAAAATACAAATAGAGTCAATAGACTATAAACTACTATTTCAATAAACTTTTTTGGACTATTAATTTAAAACTGTGTATTTAAGTTTTTCTATCAACACAAATCACTCGAAAAAACATAAAAACATATTATGCTAATACATATTTTAAATAACTAAGAAAAAAATAAAAAAACTACAAAGCAACATTTTATTATATATAAATCCGTCTGTCGGTCAATAAAATTTGGCTACATTTATATGGAATTCGAAGTAATGACTCGTCATTCTGTACTATGAAATTAACAAATGAGTAAAGTGGCGTCCAAAAATCTATTTCTGTTTGATTGGCAGCAAGTTGGATCGAATTGGCACGGGTATAGATGGCGCTCGCGTCTTCTGTCGACTGTCATTAGTGTCGTGTCAAAGTCATGATTTTCTTGCTAGGGATGTGTTACTATAACTGTGCATATACTTTCTTTAATTTTATTTCCGATTTTATAATGAAATATTTTTTCACTTTTAATTTATCTATATCCACCTCTATTATTTTTTTATAATATTACTTATTAGGTTACACAAAAAGCCCCGTTAAGTTAAGTGATGCAATAAAAATCAATCATCTACCATTAATATATCCTACCTTTTTATTAATATTATATTAGTTATAAAAATAATATTGGATCAATATGTCAAAATTTATCGATTCGTGCAAAATTTTAAATAAATCGCATCCCTAGACGCAGCAATCAGACGTCTCGACAGATGACATTCCGAATTACAATAATTTTAGTTGACGTCTGTACATCCAAAGTTGGCCGGGGGATGAAATATACATATAAAATATATCACAAGAATATTTTAAGACAACTCGACGTGTAATAAACGGGTTATTAGAGGTGAAACTTTCTTGTCGAAAGTGAATTTAGTCAATAGTAATTTGAAATACGACGCTCAAATAAAATATAATGAAACGTTGAAAGTAATAAAAGTTCGCGTGAAGGATATTCTGGCTTCGATCCAAATGTTTAATGAACGCATTTTTGTAAGGAGTATGAAAAAGCGCGATATGAATATTCGAAACCACGCGTCATGTCGCCCTGCGGATAGCGACGGTCCGGGTATAGACGGTAGCGGATGGCGGACTTTATCCAAGTTAAAAAATGGCCACTTATTATGTATATACACGTACTTTTAAGTAACGAAAATATTCATTTTTTTTAATTTTATTGATTTAGAAAACAGACTTTTAGGGTAGTCATACATTATTCTATTTATTCAGTCAATAACGTTTTAATAGGACAATGATTTTTTTTAATATATAGTGACTCAACTTGAAATATCAGATACTTATTGTATTCGCAATACTTTATTTCTTATAACTTTATAGGTTTAGGCATATCTAAGACAAATTAGTGTAAATAAAAAAAATCGCTACAAGATCGTAACTCAAGAGCAAATATAAGAAGGGTCCTTTAACTGGGTTGTTCACCTCACTGTACCAAAGGGTTAATTCTATACAGGGGTTAGATTATGATTGTATATTTTGAGGTATTGCGTGCCAGAAATACGTTGTTTTTTATTTTCGGTTAGATCTGCGTCTCTACGTTTTGTTTGATGTTCCGCTTTGTTTTGGTAATATTGCATTTTTACAATTGTTTACGCTTTCTCGTTACGCTCTTTACGATTTAATGGTGGAAATGGTGACTTATTCGACTGTTTCATACGTGAATGTCTCATTGCGAGTTTTGGCGTTTTTAATTAGACTCTTAATTAAAACGTTTTTAATAATGACTTGATATTTTATACTGATAAGAGCTACGAGCAAAATTCCGAGGCCGGAATCGAATTAACGACCTAGACGTTAGTAAACAAACGCCATATATATTTGTTATATAATTTTAATTATTACCTATTGAAGCAACCCTCGGGGGTAGTTTAACTTAATATATAATTCAGATGCAATGTGCAAGTTTATGTATCGAGGGCATGATCTCTGGGGACTAAATTTTGAGACGGGGCTCAAAAATCACGATCGAACCCTATCGAATGGAACTTTTGTATCAATATACCCTTTCCATTCTCTAGCTATGGGGTATTTGTACACATTGACATATTATGTAATATTGTCACTACATGGATAATAATATTTATTTGATCATGTAATCGAATGTTGATCGATTAGGGGAATGCTTATTTAACAAAATGTCTATTTAGTTCAAATTTAAATAACTAAAATGTCTCAAAAGCTTTAAATCTGGGTCGGCGGTTCGAATCCTACGTCACGCCTTATCTTAGTTACTAATAGAATAGCGATAAAGTAATTGAAGTAATAAGATGTCAAACCAATATACAAAAGGACGCTGGTTCTGATAGCTGAACATGCTCTGACTAAATTAATTCGGAAGTTGGCAAACAAAAAATAAATGGATCGTTGAAAACAATAAGACGAATTATATGAAAGGAAACCTCACATCCTCGGAATATCGCTCATTAATTATTCTGTGCCATCAAGCGTAGAATCAGTCGTATTTATAATAAGAGCGAATAATGGGACGCGTTTCCTAAATGTGCGAAATTATGCTACTGCCTACGAATATATCTATAGCGTAGAGGTTTAAACAAAAATATTGTTACTTTTTTTTCATTTCCTATTGATTTTCAAAGGCGAAATATTAAGAGTCTAAATTAATTAATTAGGTTCTATAACAAATCATGTAACTAATATCCCGCCCTTGGAAGAGTTTATTTTCTTGAAATGTATAAAATTATATCTTGATTAAAAAAATCACAATTTTCGAAGATATTGCTTTACATATACACTCAAAAATATAAATCCAAAACAAAAATACCTTTATTTATCTGTAAGAGTCTATGGCGTTAATATTTTCAGTTTAAAAAAGTAATCCTTGTCTCTGACCTTAAAGCGTGACGAGCCCACGCACACAAGTAGCTGCACACTTTTGACGAAACTCATGCATATTTATAAACTAAATGTGTATATTATTTAATGTCTGTGTGCGGGAGGGCCTTAATAACAGATATTCAATCAAAATCAACCCCTTTCCAGTCCGATATCTTTGCCCGTTTCTCCCCTTGCACGTTTTGTAGCCGATGTTATATGTAGATAATTCATATTTCTAAGGCTTCTTTGTACTTTTTGGGATTGTATTCATTTTTTGTCTATATTCAACTCTGATCAATTTTTCGTTAATTAAACTAAAATCAATTTTTCGTTAGTTAAACTTAAAAAAAAAATATTATCGTATACGACTTATAAGTCTAGAAAATTTTATGCGTTTTTTAAACGCCCCTTACTCTAAAACAGTTATTAAGAACATAAACTGTAGTTATGTAACTTATTTCTTTACCATTATATTAAATAATACCAAGAAGTTCCAAATAAATGTCGTATAAGTAATAATTACTTTGAAGCATTTGCTACTAATAATATACAAGGTACAGAACTCTTTTGTACTGAATGTATAGAAGTTAGTAGATTTGGGGACCGATTCGCAATTTGCATACGAATCACCTTTACAGTAATAATAAAAATGGGTCGAATTGATTTTATTCAGGTGGCCTTCCTATACGTTGTAACTAAGGATATTGAGCTTTTATATTAAGTTTAAATATGTATTATGTATATTATTTTTACAAAAGCTTAAACTAAGACACGTTTGGCTCAGTTTGAAGTGACTCTACTTGCTGTGGTCCCAGGTTCGAGACATTTTCTCATACCAAACTCTCCCTTTAAACATGTATTCTGCTAGTAAATATACAATCAGTAACTTATCTCACTATTTCTAAATATTGTATTTACACATACAATATTAGCAATAATTAAAGGTAATTATTAAACATTTATTTAAGTTGGTAGATCAATTGAATAGCGCTCAAACATTTGCACAAAACAAAGGGACGGTCCAGACATGAAAAAAATATTAAAATATAATGCATTTGAACGTATCGCGTGGAGCGTAAATCTTGTTGGGCGTCTGCGTCTGGACCTAGCGAGCACTGTTTATGTACAGTTATTTAAAATATTCCCTTTGATACAAATGATAATTTGGTTCGCGTTTAATCAGGATTCTAATACATTAGACAGTTCAAAATTTATTTGCTCTTTAAATTGAAATTATTGATAGTTAGTACTTATAAGCTACTCGCGACTCGCCCTCGCTTCGCTCGGGCTCTTCCCTTCGGATTTAGCACAAGCAAAGCCGCGGGATCCGCTAGTTATGCATATAAACCTTCCTCTTGAATCACTCTATCTATTAAAAAAACCGCATCAAAATCTGTTGCGTAGTTTTAAAGATTTAAGCGTACAAAGGGATATAGGGACAGAGAAAGCGACTTTGTTTTATACTATGTAGAGATAGTGACAGGTGTCCTAGACTCGATTCCTACGTCGGGTAAATATTTACTTTACATACGATAGAGAGAACATAAATATGAAAATAACTATTAAAAAGTTATTTTCTGATAACTTGTCTATTGCACCAGATATTTTATGCAAAGAAAGGCAAACGAAAACAAACGCAGCCCAAACTTCTAACAACCCAGCTAATTTGAATTCCAAACGGTTCAGATCAAAAATTAATAACCGTTGACACGAAATTGAAACGTCGAACAATACATCGACAGACAGTCGGCAAACTTTTTCAGGCGAAGTCGTCTCGTTCACAATCATTTATATTTGTAAGGATGCTATGCAGAGCGTACGATTTTGCCGCTTTGATTCAAACTTTTAAGCATCTTTGACGTGGAATATTGCATTTCCGTGTATGCTTAATATATATTTTAGTTTGGTATTGGCTTTAAAGCTCAAGTTCTCGTTTATTGTACGTCCCAAGTCGACTATTTTGAAACGTTTCAAAACTTTAAGTTGTAACAATAAAACTTTTGTAACTGTTTTTAGCGTTTCACATCAACCGAGCCGATTGATAGCATTAAATACTTTGTAGAGAATGTTGATTTCAACAAACTCTACCGCTTACACTTACGTGGTGTGATAAAAATGTAACAGAAACGCGATCGAGCCAATAACACTCAGTTTCTAGTTATGCCCATTGTGTCTCACCCCACGTAGCGACCCTCCGAGAAAAAATAATAAATTATTTTAGTTAGTATGCAAATAAGCTTGATATTTTAGCTACACCCCATAGAGCTCGCATATTTTTTTCCAAATATCTCCTCTATGGTAATAGATGAGTCTGGTTGACAAGAAATTATTGTCGTTAAATAAAAAGTATTGTAGAGAATTCAAAATTTCGATCGCCGACCCTTCCGCTAATCTACATCTTAGCCCCGCGCCGCGGCTTCGCTCGTCGCTTGTGTGAGACAGGGCAATGATATTTAATTCGAAGGGTAGATTTTCTCATCGATTTTAATTTTATGCGCGCATCCCGCCTGTGTCATTTGTTTTTTATGTAAATACACTCGGATCTACGACGTTACTTTTTCTGAATTTTATATGCGTTTTTATTTCAATTATGATGAGTTTTAAGCGATTTTGCATATTGCTATATCAATAATTCAACGGTGGATGCTCACGTTAAGTACTTCGACTTTTTATTAGTCTCAATAAAACAGTTGAAAAAGTTTGTTTTTTTTTACTTTTGAAAATAAAGAATTATTCGTACAATCATATAAGGGAAACAATTAAATTAATTTCATATACGAATGGCGTAAGTGGCAACGTACACTCTACACGTAGGAGTTAACTTTGCATTGCCCTCTACATTTACCATTTTATTAATAATTTTAATTAACATAAGTAACACGATACAAGGAACAAAGCATCATACATGTCATTAATACACGAGTACCTTTCGATATTTCAACCCTTATAATACAGCTCCCGCAAAATTAATATCGCCGTGAGCGTCAAAAATCATTATATTTTATGGGCGGACAAAATAAATGGCGCTTATACGGTATGGAAGTTTACATTCAAATTTCACTTCGGTCCGGCATCTCTAAGGAACAATTTACATATTTTCATTTAGTATTAAACATTACATATGTATGTACGGTTCAATATATTATTATTTGAGTAATTCTCGTTAAGGTTGTGCACATTGTAAGAAACGACCATCAATTAATGTGGAAATAGAAAAGTTTTGACATCACTGGTCTAATTTTCGGTTTTTATCAATACAGTTACTACACTTGTAGGTGGTAGTTTACTTACAGACTTACAGAATGACTTTTAATTTTGATAATGTAAAAATGACGATTCAAAAGAGCTTGTAGAAGTCTATTTGAGAATTGAGAATATTTTGATTTGATTTGATTTGACTAATATACGTATATAATAATTTTAATTTTATATGTACATATGTAAATGTTACATACAAACTCGACAGAAGTAAAAATTTTATTAAAGCTACGTACACGTAAGAATTATTCAGAGGCCCATGTTTTCTAATTACATGTGCTAACAATGAAAATTCCAATTAAATTTGAAACGTACTAAACGTGTCAACAAAGAAAAACTTGTGTATGCGAAAACATTTTCAGTTTTAACCTCAAATTAATTCGAGAAAGACGCTGAAAATTGAGACAAACAATGTTTTGAATAAATACGATGATGTGTTTTGTATTTTTTTATCGTAATTCAAAAGAATTTAGTTTTAATTGTATCGTTTAAATTAAGTTATCGTAATGTTGTTTTAAATTTTTAATACTTTCCCTACAAATCCCAGCAAGCCAATACCCACTAAATAGATAAAACTAGTAATATATGTAGATATATCCACAATTCTAATTTCACCCGTCGCTAACAACGTATACGTATTGTATTAGTTATCAAGCCGCGAAAACTAAATGAATTCCCAGACGAATTGGAAGCATTAATATTACAAAATTTGATTATCCCATAAAAGATTCGCTCCATAAAACTCTCTAGTTGCTATAGTGTGCAGCGAACGTACGAATTAGGAACCCTTTTGATCGTCCCTCCCCCTACCCCCCTTACCATTCATTTTCATAATAAAATCGTAACAAACGGGCCAGGTAACAAAATATGGAGAGCGAACCGAAATTTATGTGAACGCGATATGATTTATACACTACTGATTAAGCTGGGCTCGAGGTTAAGACGTTCAGTAACTTCCTCCACTAAAAATAATTATATTTTTTTATTAAACAATTTTTGGATGAACTTTAAGTTTGAAATAAAATACATATTATAATAGTTTTCGAGAAATAGCTATTATTTATTAGATACAGTTTTAATTAATAATGTTGCTTTTTATACAATTTGTATAGTATTTAATAAACAATGCAGTGTTATCTGTAATAGCTTCCTCCACACCAGTGAACATCGGGAAGAGCCCAATCAATCTGTCTCTACGAGATACAAGCCTCTAAAATCTAACTATTGTTCACGAATAGGAAATTTCCATTTGGATTTATTCATTTGCCTAACTATTGTCGGGTGCCTTTCAGTTTCGAAGCGGTTTATGCGAGACAAGAAATTGCACCGATATTTTCATGCATTTCTTGGAATAATTCTTTACTGTAATAATATATAAATGTGTTCAATTATCAAAATTAGAAATAAATTATTTGCTGAGACCTACTCGTAAACACAACTCCCTTATTGATTATAGATTAAAATAGGCTTAATTGAATCATAACCCAAAAATCCCGTTCCGTTCCACGTAAACCGTAAAGCCGCCATTGTTATAATAAATTTAACGCAATGCCGATAAGAATCGACTCGCAGACGCAATTTTCATAGATATGGCTCAATTAACAATTGGTTTCAATCGTGAAGACGTTCGAATATAATAAACTGCCTCCACGGGGGAGGCCTCCGGCAATCTTATATCTGTTTGGAATATTGTGGTGTCAATTTCGCGTATTGAAGTGACGATATGAAAACGGGCTCATATTGTGTATTAATTTGGCACGATCGAATACGGGATTGTCACTCCCTTTGTACTGAGAGGAGCTGAAGCGTTTTATTACTGTCTCCGTGTTTTATTGAAAAATATGAACACGTGTAACAAGTTAGATGGTGATTCGAAAAATTGCTTCAATCGTAATGTTGTGTGTTCAAAAAATTAATCACTCAACCCTAAATAACCCTCGACTAATCAAACATTGAATAAACAAACCTTTTGATAAAATATCAATAATGGAGCGCGCAAACATACGCACAATAGCGTACAAAGGAATTACAATATCGAATTGTGGTCGCCGCATGTTGTAAGTATCGACCCCTAACGCATTAATATCAATCTATCAATAATCGTCAATACCAAGGCGTGATCTATGATCAATAAAAAATACCCCTCGATTCCTATCGACGATTACCGATCAGCCACGGCTGTTATTGCGTGCTTCACCAAATATTGTATTGAGTTGTCATTCTAATTCAATTTAATTTATTTTGATTGGGGTTTGTCGATTGTGTCAAATTGAAAAGTTAGTTCGATGATAATATTTTGTGATATTAGGTTTAATTATTTTTTTATTATTGAACTTTGTGACTTATAAAGTAAAATAAAACTATTATGAAGCTACTGGTATTCGTTTTAACATCCCACTGCTGGGCATGGGCCTCTCTTCTATACAAGGAGGATCAGGCCATAGTTCGTCCGCTGGTCAAGTTTATGTTGGCAAAATTTACTATACTTACTTGTTAATATGCACGTTTCCTAACGATCTTTTACTTCACCGTAATACAAATGGTAATCATTTTAAAAATTTGCATATGAATATCAGAGGTGCGAGTCCCGAATGCGGATTTGAACCCGATTTAATCTGATTCCGAGGCGGGCGCGTTACCACTGGGCTAGCGCTACCTCGATACTACATATGTATTTTATTATTATAACTGGTATTAAAATTAATTACATCGATAGATAAAATATATCGTATAATATTCCATGACAAAGACATAAGTAGACGTAATAGGACACCTTTTAATTAAAACAGAATGTTTTGAGTGTTTAACATTTAATTCCCATGTACTCATTCGACAATGAATCGATATATACATACTTCTAAAGACGGGGGAGGCAGGGGGAGATAGAATCGTATGTTTTCGGATTAATTCGTTCGTAAAATCGTCTCCACCGATAAGAATGGCAACTGCTGTGTACTAATTGAATCTACAATTGCGCCGGGACGTCTGATTTCATTAGACGCCGATGTGTGAGTGCGGGGATAAGTATGTATTTAGAAATTACTGCCTCCCGTACCGACCAAAAAGCTCGCGAGTTTATTGTTATTTGTATAAGTACACATATTTGTACATAACATAACACAAATATCAATATTTTTGATTTAAGAAATGGTACGTGGAATTCTTCGCGGTTTTATATCTAATAAAGAAAATATCAATACGGCAACGCACTCGAATATTCATGAGCATTTGAAGTTTCTTCAAAACAACACGACGGGGGCGAAAATGTGTATTGTTTCAGAATAATGGTATTTATATGCTACATTGGTTTCAAGGGAAATCACTCTCAGAATCGTCCATAACGTCTATATCAGGCTCTCGAGCGACGCGGCGCGGAAGGACGTATCCGCCGAAAGCGCGGACGCTTTTACGACTTTCTATATCCGAATGCGGTTCCAGAATTCGATATTACTTAAGCTCGTATTGAAATTTAGAGAAAGGGGGGCTCGAAGATTTGGTAGAATATTAAACATTCACGTTTATTAGTTTGTCCTCGGTGAACGTATTTGGAAGTCTAAACGGGGTAGTTTTCGATGGGAAACTTGGAAAGTGTGTTAACGAGTCCGCCCTTAGCGAATGTAGTTTATTTTGCTAATGGGGATTACATTTAGTCGATTGTGTCGGTTACTTTCGAACAAAACTTGATAAGTCAAGAAACTTAAATATGTTTGACATAACTCAAAAAATTAAAGCATGCAATTCTTGACATACGTTAAACTGGTGCCGTCTTATACGTTAATATGGAACTTGGTGAACTAATCTATACCAGTTGTTGAGCTTTTGAGAGGCGCCAATACGCCAAAAGAAATCAGAATGAATGGTTCTTTTGAAAAAGCTTAGAAGAAAATTGGTATCGTGTGATCTACTTTTTATACAGATAAGTAAAGGGACCGCCCCACAAAGGCAGCTATCGGAAGGAAAACGAAAGGGTAATGCGGGCATAAGATGCGCATCGTCACACACGGCCTAATCACGACATCCCCCACCCACCACCCCAACTTTTGCATATTGCCCAAAGTGCCCACGTTTCCCTTGCTATAGGGTGTACATTTTTGCTAGCGGGATAATTCTTCACCACATTTGCGATTCATATATCGCCATTCGATTTTGGTTTTTGTTACAATACAATAAGCCTGCTGTTGATTTTTGTAAGTGATGTACCGGGACGGCATTCCTGTGGGATGATTCTTACAACCATTGCGTATAAGATAACCGTTGCCGTTCAATTTTGAACTCTACTACATGATGTTAAGGGCGTGGATTACTTTTTCGTACGTTGTTGGCGGTTTTTAGAGCAAGGGTGCTATGACGTTTGAGGGATGCGTCTTAATTGTGAGCGTGTTGTTCTAGTATTGATTTTTTAATATGTGTCTCGTCTGTTACTGTTGTTTGGAGCGGACTCAGTCGACTGTTTCAACCGCGATATACGAAATTGTAATTAGCTTTAATAATTTTACCTTCGGTGTTTCGTTTTTATAGAACATTCTTAATACTCCACAAGTAAAGAAAAGTATGTGATTAATTGACTCTATAATATAACGAGAGCAGTTGTTGTTTTAAAATAGCCGGTCTAGGCCTCGTATTATTACACTAAAAAACAGCGCTTCATTACACATTAAGGAGAATTACTTCTAGAAATCGCTAACCTACTTTGAGCTTGGGTAATTAATGTCAATTTTGTTTATAATTACGCTGTGGCTGCAGAAGAATTTGTATGAAAAAATGATTTGCGCATAGGACGGCGCTGCCGAGCTATGCGGGTGTCAACATGTCTCGGGAATTCGCGGACTTGTCCTGGAATGCTAACAACTATGACGGCGGTCTCTTTCTAGCCCGCAATTATATAGTTTTAATATCCTTTAAAATACATGCTCATAATTTGAGTTCCATTTTGTTTGAACCCATTAGTTTCATACTTAGAGCTAATTGATGGTAAGTGCGAGTTCTAGCCAATCAACGCGTACGCGTAATCTCAGCGAAAGAATTGTTAAATACCCTTATCTATTTTTAGTAACATTAGTCATTAAATCCTTTAAGCTTTCCTTTGTATTACATATATTTATACCAGTAATAAAATACTGAGTCTAATATGAACATTAAAAGTTTTTGAAAACATTTATCGAAATATTATCGATACAAAGGCCGAATCTACTGTTTATAGATTATTTTCAAAAAAAACTGGACAGGACTTTTGAATTTTATTATGATGACAGTTTAGTGCGTAAAACATGTTACAACTATCTAACTCTAACTATCTAACCTGAGCGAAACGAGGGTGAGTCGCTATATAAAGAAAAATGAAATGGATACCCCTAATATAATAAGTTTAATATCAAAAAACTATATACAAAGTTATTTTTTCTTCTTCAACATATATACATAGTCCGGCTCCGTTTTAGCTTTACGTTAAATTGAATGTTTCAATGCATAATATCGTTTTCCATTCTCTTTATCTTGTCATATTATTTGCTTACGAAGCTTGTATACGGGTGTTTGTGAAGATATACTCGTACCTCTTCTAGATACGGCCTCGACACTATAAGGACCTTATAGGATATATACAATTTTTATCTCTCATAACCAATTTGAGAGTCGATCAAAAAATGTAATAACTATATTACTATTTTATAGTTAGTTTCTCGTAATTTGAGCTTTTTGAGCTAAAATAATTATAAATTGAACAAACTAAAAATAATAATGTATGGTAATGTACAAAACGATACGTGAAACTACTTAGTTTTATTTTCAAAGTACACATTAAAGTTCCACCTACGACAGTCTCATCCAGTATCTGTATACTCGGAAAAGATCCCCCTTCTTCCATACTATTTGCACAACTCCTTAATGCTTTATTTCGTCTATTTGTTCTGTCTAATTAGAAAACTCCGACTAATTACTAATATCGAATTTTGTAGCTTTTCCGTTCGTTTGTCTCATTCATTATGATATGTGCCTAATATTGTAAAAAATAAAAAAGAGTAAAAAATATTATTTTAACAGTTTTTCATTCATCTGTCATCTGGTTCATAAGTCAGATATCCCTACAACGTCCAGTTCCGTCGTTACTCGTGATTCAATCTCCGCTACACCGAACGGAACACTTAGTCGACGCCTTCAACGTCAGGAAATCCCAATGTAGTTGATTTTAGGATTTTATATCGCAATTTAAATAATGAAATTGAAATATTATCATAATAATTTGATAAACTCTTGTTGTAAGAACATTGCTAAATAAAAAAGAAATTATTTTTTGGTTGTCATATTAAGTGTAGTATTCAGAATATGTTAGTTAATGAAGGTACCTATGCACATATAAATATAGAAGTTATAGTTCAAAGTAGAATTTGTCGGAATTGGCCAGAATTTCGATAGCAGCGAAGCGATAAATCCGAAACTGAATTAAAATAATTATCTAGATTGCATTCCCGAATGAAACAACTGAATCAGCTGTTCGGCGTTCATTGCCCGCCATTGTATCGGACTAAAGAATGATGCTGATTTTAAAAAGCTCTTTAAAATTTTTAAAAGCCTTATTTTAAGATTTATAGAAATCGCCTCGTAAAAGAAAGTTGTTTCTGCAAACAGAATATCAACTTATTGTTACAAATATAAAAAGTACACTAAATACTAGGCCGTACATTTAAAATGAAAAAGGAATGTTAGCAAATGAAAGGTATTTTAGTAATCAGTTCACGTGGCGCTGTATAATTAGAGATCTACTTTATCACTGCACAATTTGAAATAGACATAAATCAAAATATCTTTTCAAAATAAACTACCAAGAAACAACGAGCGTACTACACCTTTTAATTGCGCCAACGATATTTTATAGTCTACTGCTTTTTTCCCCGCTGTTACTCAAAATAATCTAACCTGGATATCTTTGCAGCCCGCAATGATGCATGCGGTCTGTACGTGAAATAAAACCTTGCGAATTTTCTTTCCTTTAAATGCCATTAATCTCAAAAGCTGTATATTTTAGCTATTAGCGTGCTAAACTCGCGTGCAGCGTGCTGACGTGTTAAGAAGGCTGTAACTGACCAAATTACGCGCCCGACTTAATTATCACCTATCTGCTTATTAATGGCCTCAAAGACAAAGAAATTCTTAAAACCAGAACTTTAAATTATCATAGTCACGTAAGCCAAGAGTAATATAATGTTATACTCGGAATTCTCGATAGTTAGGAAATCATAACATACCGTGTTCGGGAGAAAATCGAACAACGAACGGGGCGCACATAACATGAACTTATTGCCACAACAAGCGAAACTTAGTTTTCCATTCGGTTTTATAACTGCAACGATAGACAGGCAATAAATGAGGTTCCACAACTTATAATTGCTTCATTTCGTTGTCTGCCTCAAAACTACAATTGCATTCCAGTTGTCTATAGCTCGATTTTCGTATCGGCTCACGTCAAAAAGAACCGAACAAAAAATCGAAGAGTATCAGCTGTCAGCGATGGCAACTAATCGCGAGACTACTAATGGCTCTTATCAATGCCTTTCAAACACGAAATCCAAGCGTCAATGCTGTCAATGTCAAATATGACATTATTTGCAAATTTCACAAACAAAAATGGCCATTGAATTATGTGCCTTGCGGCAGCAAATAATACGTATCGTGCAAATCATGAACGCGGCGGCTAATTTTTATCACACAAGGCTTTCTGATCACGCATGCTGATTGATAGTCGTGACGTCTGTTCAAGTCAATCATACCGCGGTTTTATAAAAGCGCCGCGACAATTGTTGTGAATATTTATGGAATGTTGCCGATGTCGTGACAATCCACTAAATGGCCGATAAATTTCTGCATTTTAATCTCTATAGATGCGATGCACCGCTGCGAGTCATAATTCGAATGAAATGTAAAACGAATCCGAAATCTCTTTCGGAGATTCCAAACTCGTGTCCGGCTGTTCAATCATTCACGTCATTTATCATTTTTCCCCGAAATGAAACTCGCTTTAAACTATACAGTGCCTGCGATAGATGTGGAAAAAAGAAAGCGACTTTCCGCCCGTAGAAGCTATCCGAACGTCTTTTTGCTTTTACTCGTAGCAGTGCTCGAATTGAGGAAGGGGGTCGGAGTCCGGAGCGTTCTCGGGAAGCGGGCCGCTGACTCGCATTTCGTCGGCTAATAACGGTTGCCCGCCAATTCGCTCATGTTTGACCAGTTTGACAGATCGCCGACATGGATTCCACTTTGTGACGGCAAAATGGCGTATTATGCGTTTTTTATTCGCCCACTTGTCTTTCATCACTTCTTTTGTGATTGAGACCTGTACAAATTTATGACGATGGATTGTCAGGGGCCGAATTGGTAGAGTTTTGTTACTTTATTAGATTTCCTGTCTATTGCTATTGACGTACTTTCACATTCCCCTGTTTTCTGATCACGCTCTTCTTCTTTTAATGTAAAAGTTAATATGAAAATGTCGATCCATCATAGCGCATTTCCCATCTGCGATGTTTATTGTGTCCGATATTTTTGGCAGCTTCTTTGTTCGGTTTACCCTTTTAAAGTGAAATGAGATTTTGTCAAAGCAATAAGTCAAATATTTTAGTATATATCCGCTAAGTGCTAGCTAATACTGTGGCAAGCCCTTCCTCATTAGGAGATAATCCTCGAGTCCTATCCGGCCGATACCCTCGAATACGAGGAGAGATCGCTAAATGACAGAAATCGTCGAAAAAATGAGCAAATGATGAACGTGGGCTGTTATTGCGATGCCGTTTAATATCCCGATAAAAATCGACTCTTTCTAAACCAAAGTCTTTTCGAGTTTATTACCTCTAAATGCAGCAGAGTTCGTGATTCGTACTTATCAATCGTAACAGATTGTGGTGTGGTTAGATCGTGCATACGTTTTAATATCCGAAGGATTAACTGTAATACTACTTATATAATGGCTACAATTTAAGTGTTATGAAGTTATCATTGAAACATAACGCATTGTCAAAATAAAGTCAACATTTTCGTAAGTGTCAAAACTATGATAGTATCGCTGTCAGCTACGAGTGATAGATGGTATCCAGATCTCTAAGCATAATTGGTGTCGAGTAAAGCGCTAAACTAGGACTGAATGACTTGATGAAACATCTTATGATTTAAATAAGGTTCAAAATGATATGTGATTGCGTGGTGCGATCGAAAGGCGACACGTAGTCGACACGATAACGGACCGGAGACGTCACGACGATTTATAGCTCAGTATTGTGATTTGCATTTTGCAAATAAACAACTAGATTTACAAAGGATTCTTTACAATGTAGGTAGGTACTTTACGCATCGTTTAAAAGAATTTCGTTTTATGGCAAATAGCATATACGTAATACATTATAGTGTGTAGGTATGTAGGTTTATAAAATTTTTGACCTTTTTACTTTGTGAAAGACAATTTAGAATAAGGACGATTTTTATTTAGTATAACAAGGTAAGGTTAAAAGTAGGTAATTTCCGTCTACGTTAGGGCCTTGTCCACTAAACCTCATGGGCTGTTGATCACAGAAATCACCCGAAACGGGAGGGATTCGTGTAATCACGCACTGCAGAGGCGTCCAAAAAGACAGCAATTAAACTAAAAACCGGCCTTCAATAAAAACCTGTAACTGTGATGGTCGGTGGTCGAAAACATAATTGTCCATAGTAATGATTGTAGGTAATTGTCGAGGGTTACCCTTTAACCCTACAGCGAAGAAACCCTCGCTGACCTCAATTCATAAGCGATAGCGGGAACATTTTCCAATTTAAAACTTACTGTTGCTTTTCAAATTCTTAAAACTGTATACTCAATATAATACACAATACTTAACACATTAATAAATGAAATAAATATATTCATAATTATTTCATTATTTATATCATATTATAATTCATTTACTTATTGCGATATTCTGTGCATTATTTCGAAACGTCACACGATAAGAGCAAGACTATAATTACATTTATTATTGCAAAATCTTTTATAAGACGAAATTTTCCTTATAAATATTCTGTAGATTATAATAAAATTACATTAACCGCGACCTTGTTTTATTATTTATAAATTTTAATTAATTATATTCTTACTTATACACTGCTTTGTGATATTGTAATATATGTTTGTATTCATATTAAAACGAAAAGATATTTACGGTTATATTTAACAATAAAAAAGTTGTAGTAAGTAAGTAAGTAAATTGGTCGAGATGTAATGTAATATAGTCTAAAGAATTTTCGATATACGGACTATCCAACACTAAAATAATTTTTCAATTCGGACCAATAGATCCTGACATTAGCGCGTTCAACCAAACAAACAAACAAACAAACTCTTCAGTTTTATAAAAACACGAATTTCGATATAATTAATTATATAACCTCAGATATAGAGTTCTTATTCTAACTACAAACTACAAAGACTTGTCCCTCCAGTCCCGCTGTTTCCTACACCGCGTCCCAACCATATAATAGCGGTCAGTGGCGGCTGAATTAAGACAATAATTACTCGCGGTTCTGCCCCGGGAAATTTCGTTTCGGCTAATACTTTTTATGCGTGTACTATGAATGGCACAAACATGTTTACATGGTTTTTATTATAAACTATTCTTTTTATTGATGCTATAAGTTTTTAATTAAATGTATTAGTTGAAGCTTAGACTAAAAATATCTGAAGTTTAATCTACTTAATTAATTTGCCTTCAAAGGTGTTTTGCATGTTTTTTTTTTATTTCATATACATTTTATGATTAGAATTTAAACGTGAGTATTTAGTGAGTATCCTTAGATATTCTGAGACTTATTAAAATGATTTAAGTTAATTTTTAGCAAATTAAACTAAACATTAACGTTTATCCACAATTAAAGTTTATTTAATTTTAAATAAAAAATCGTTGGAAACAGGCAAAAATTATCTATTATAACCGGCTAAATCTAAATCTAAATCATAAAAATATTATATTATAACCGGCTAAATCTAAATCTAAATCATAAAAACAAACTTCCATTTTTTGTGGATCGGTTAAAAATAAAGTTCATACATTATAAGGCACCGTGTACTACCCATATACTTTACCGCATATTATCATCAAATAATGTTAATTAACTAAAAGTCAACATAACAAATATATAAATCATACTAATTAAACATGAGTGCTTCGTACCTCTTATTATTGCTAGATCAAAAAACATAATAAGTGAGTCAAGCGTGAACTTCTTACTAAATAACATTGTAATGACATTGGATTACGTGGATTTAGATTTTGTACATACAATATTTTAAGAATAACAATATACTAGTAATTTCCCGTGTTTCCACTCGCGATTAATTGATAAGTAGTTAGGTACTATAGAGTTACTTTATTTTATAATATAGTTTTATAAGGATTGAATAGCTTTTCTTTAGTAGAAGAGATTTTTTTTATGTGCAAAAAACATCACAAATCACAACACAAGCACATAGGGTAAAATAAATAACTACATTATCTGGTTTGCATCTGAATCGTTGAGTTTATAAGTTCTATTCCTGCTTAAAGCAATTTCTTATTAGTCGTAAGAAAGGGATGTATTGACGTATCATATTTTTAGTTTTTACTGATTCGTCTAAGAGAAATAGCGTGAAACCAAACTTACACTTCAACTTATGCACGCGACGTGAAACTCAAGGTCGGAGTAATATTTGATCAAATAACAAGTATTTGTCACTGATATGCACTAAAGATATAACATGTCAAGGCAAGCACTAGACATGCGATTGTAACCCTTATTACCAGTAATTAAGGTTGTTATTATCACAAGCATACTATTACAATAAAAAATGTTCTGATTATAATCATTGTTATAACTATTTGAAAACCGGTCACATTGTAGAGGAAAAATGAATGAATTGACAAGGTTTCGGCAGATTTAGCCGTAATTCTATACTTACATCACTATTGTATCTGCGTGTACCTATATGAAAAAGGTGATTCTTTATAGTTAAAGGATGAATAATTTTATAGGTTACCTTATAATATTTTTTTTAATCTTTAGGTAATATTGTATTCCCTATAGGTTTAAAAAATAGTAGTATAGGTATATGGATATGTCCGTCAACCCCTACTTGGCCAGCATGATGGACTATGGCCTGATCCCCTCTCATACTGAATGGAGGCGCGTGCCCAACAGTGGGGCGTTAAAAAAGGCTGAATACATAGATATTATGTACTTTATTTTGTAAAAAAATAGGAACCAGAAGGTCATTTCAAGACTTTGTATTTTTTTTTAATTTTTAAATTGAACTGTATTCAACAGATTAATTAATAAATAATTAATAAGATTTTCTAAAACAATACTGATACTATATAACAGACGGCCTCCATTGATTTGCATGGAAGGAAGCTTTGGATTTCCGCTCCAAGATACACATCTTCATGGTCGAGTGAGGGCATATCGAAGGTCAACTCCATCCACCAGCAACTTAACTGTTGCATTTATTATTTGTGAACCTTGATCTTTAATGCATAAAGACTACTTAAGAATATTTAATTATACTTACTTTTGCTCAGGAAATTATGACTGATTAATCATTAGATAGTAGTTAAGTCTGTAAAAATATAAGTTATATTGATTTTTCAGTTATCTCAAAGGCCACTATTTAAAAACTATGAAACTATTACTAGAAATGGTACAGCAAGTCCAAAATATTATTTTTGATGTAATTAATCCGTCCATCCAGTTTTTTGAATATTACAGAACCCATGTAAACTATTAAAAAATATGTGAAAATCAGTTCTCGACTTGCGAAGATATAGCGTAACACACACAAACACATACTTTACTCTTCACGTATACACATATCAATTATGCATTCATAATTAAGAATGCTAACAATAAAATGGAGTAAAGAACTCTGATATAAAATGATATCGAAGCAGGATTTGCCACTTATATCATAGAATAGGATGTATCTAACATCTTCACGGTCGAGTGAGGATGACACCTGCGCAATTGATATCTTCCGAAGGTCGGCAAATAGCACGTCACAGACGGCCAGTAACGATAAATTTACACTGTTCTAGCCCACAATTTAAACTATAGTACTAGTTATGTAATTTTCTAATATTTTAGCAATGTATAGAACATGTCAATTTTAAACTTAATGATAGAATATTCCGATTTTTTTAATATCGAACTTCAAACGATCTTAACGGTCTATCACTCCTAATAATATATTTTACAGCGATAACATTTCAGTTTCAACAACCCAAAATTACTTGTAAACCTAAAAACAGATAACAGGTATCAATGTATATGCTCCAGATAAGTGATAATACCCACGATACGGCTTATTTTTCTACCAATCACAAACCTCGGATTCAACAAACACATCCTTCACGTCTAATTAATCAAACAATTGTTAGTCAAACTAATAGCCTTTATCTTTGTTTTTAGTTGACGCAGTGGAGAAATAACTATTCATTTTTATAATATGATTACTTACTGGCTTTATTATTTTATTGCGTCGAATCATACATAATTAAAGTACCTACATACGTTGTGAAATCACGACTTCAATATTTTTAATACTACAGATAAGATTATTGTTTAACAAAAAGATTAAACGTTACAAAAACTACACAATTAGCGTCTCAAAAAAAAACTCAAAAAAGATGCACAAGATGCTCTTTTGTTTCTATTCAAATGACAAAATTAAAATGCACGTTGTCGCGTTTAAAAACTACTTTATGTACTGCATGTATTGTAAGGCATTAAAAAGAGCTAACACTGTTGTAGTGTGCCTAACTTCTAATTTTTATTTAGACTTAAGGCCACAGTTTATGTGTACAGATAACAAATGATTAACAAAAAAATAAAACGTCAAACTGTTTTTTTTTCAGATTTCTCAATTAGTGGAAGACGTGCGAAGGCTTCAAGCGTCGCTTTCAGCGCTGCAGGAAGCACACGCGCAACAGCTACAGCGGCTGGAAGAACGACTTGATGAGAAGAAACAACATATCGCCAGGCTTGAAGCGAGGCTCGACACTCAGCGAGATTACGATGAAATCAAGCGAGAGATCAGGTGAGTATGGTCGTGGGTGTGCCTTTCAGTGCTATATTGACAAAAAACTTCTAGAAATATCGACACCTGAAAAGAAAAACATTGTAACTTAATTTTAGATAATTTTGAAGAAAAATAATGCAAAATGTCTATAGTACTGAGTTACAATGTTATTCCTAGCTTATTACGATATTGGCAATATAGCGCTGCAAAAGCTCCAAGATCAAATTGATTAGAGTATTATAATTTAGTATATACTCATATATAATCTACATGTATAGTACCTATAATAATTTCTTTCATACAAACACATACTAACGTACACGTATTAGTGCGTAAAAATGCTAGATTGAAAATTAATAGGAACATGCAAAACACGTATCGTCTTTAAATAGTCATTTAATAACATAACACTCGTACGAAGCAAGTACTAAGTCTAAGTAGTCTAAGAAAAACTTAGACATGTTATGCCATTAGCCACATTCTAAGCATTATTAGCAAGTGCACTACTTGTGAATGCACGACGTACCTTCTCTTTGTAGTCGCTGTCGCCTTGGACTCAGGATGCATTATCGTAGATGATATCATTATAAATATTGATTAACATTGTAGTATTGCTTTAATCATCAATACTACGAAGGAGCTATTTTCACATTACTTATATTATCAGATGTTTGTTTGTCTGTCCTATACAAAACAACGATTGATGTGATTTTTTTTATCATAGGCATTCAGACTTTAACATCCCAATGCTGGGCACAAGCTTCTTTAAATATGAAGGGGATCCAGCCATAGTCCACTATGCAATATAATTCGGTAGACACGCAATAAAATTCACAAAAATATTATAAGTTAGTAGAGACGTATTGGTGACGAAGATCAATAGAATATAATAGTAAAGTTTATTGAATTACATACAAATAATATTGTATATAGTGTATTGTTGCGGCAGTGGTAGCCCAATGGCAACGCGCTCGCTTGGAAATCTGTGTCTCACACCTCTGATAATTTCATGTACGAATCATAATTACCACTTGTCTTACGGTGAAGGAAAACATCTTTAGGAAACCTGCATGTCTTAGAAAAACCTTGCAAGATTTTCGAAAGACATGCGAAGTCCGCCAACACGCACTAGGCCAGCGCGGTGGACTAAGGCCTAATCCCCCTCGTACTGAGGGAGGCCCGTGCTCAGCAGTGGGTGTTTAAAAAAAAAGGGCTGATGATGATGATGAATATATATTGTTGCTTCAATTATTTTCCTATAAATGAGAATTTGTTATCACGTTATTGAGTGGTTCACACATTGACATGATGTGTTTAAACACAATACTTCATGTATGGTGAATTCGTTTGCGTACTTTGTATCTGTAAAAAAGAGAAAATTATCTTAATATTAGTAATAAATGCAAGATATTGTATACAAAATTAAATTTACTATTAGAGACTTCATGAATCTAAAAGGCTGTGTTAATAAACTTGATAAGCTATCTGCTGGGCGTTCACCCCGCGTCAGATTATAGTGTTTGCTTGTTGGGCAATCTCGGGCCTTGAGTGAGGGTACAGTGTTTCAAGCATCTATTATTTTACTATTCACTAGCAAAGTCTCAAGGTTTTACGCGGTTTTAATTATTAATAAAATATCATTATAATCATGTTAAATACATTGAAATATTACTTAGATATTTCAACTTTTAACTAAGTAAAGATTCAAGAAAATATGTTATAATATTTTGCCAAATTTCATCGAAATCTGTTCAGAGATTTTGTAATTTAAAATTAACAATAATCTTAAAATTATAAATTTAAAAAATAATGAGCTAACATAAAACAAAAATTGCCATGTGATTATGGTACTGACTTACATTTGTACAATGACAGTCTTGCGAATTTCACAATAATATAATACTCTTAATGCATAATTGCATTAAGTACATGAAAATGGTTCTCGCTGCGACGATACAAATACGTAAAGAAATATTATATAGAGCGATCTAAACTATCCGTAAAACCGCCACGGCAGTAAAATAATATTTAGTACATCTTCTAATCAATATTCTCATATATATAAAGAAAAGTTATAACTAATATTTCAATCCAGGCGTATGTAGAGTCTAGACGTATCTTCAATCACAGCGTTCACGCAGACCTAACAATGCCTATTTACTTCGCTTTGTCATTTTATTCCTCAGTGTGCTCTTTTGAAATACTAAATCTAAACATTTATTAATAGAAGATATTTGTACAAGAGATGCATGTTTTATTAATAGTGAAGCTGTTATCAGTCAAAGGTAGGGTCAGCAAACATTGAGGTTTACTGCTTAAATAAAGGCACGCATTGTTTAGCAATCACCATTTGTTTTACTTACTCATATTTTCTTATTTTATTCGAGAAATTACAAAAGAATTATATACTAGCGATTACCCCATGTTCCGTTCGAATTTGGCCCCAAATATGGCGTTTTTTTTAACTTTTAGGTATTTGATTTTTATCTAACATCGATAGGTTCACCGAAACAATTAACACAGGAAGGAACGATATCTAAAATACAAAAATAATCAAATTTCCTCGATTCCACCGATAATTCTATTTATATTTCCCACTGGGGCAGGAAACTAAAAAAATATATACGTTCTCAGGGAGCGATTTGTGTACCAATAAATTGTTCAAACACGGGGGTAGGCCGCTAAATTCCTTATCTCGAATCGTTTAGCGAGTAGATGCTAGGTTGCCGAGATCTGTCGCACCATCAACTGATTTTGACGAAAAAGAGCAAAAAATGTATGTATGGGACCTCCTCCGGGGTTACTGTCAACATTGCATGGCAGTGGTCAAATGCTACGAGAAACCTCACAAATATTTATTTGTCCGCTTTGCAGAATGTAAAGTTATGTATATAGGTATATGGCCTCTTGTAATGTATTCATAAAGTTTTTAATTAAAATAAGTTCAGTTAGAAATCCGTTATTTTAAGTAATTTACAAAAAAATTAAACATGTTTTCTCACAATCATAAAGTGTTGCAATCAAGACCTGATACGAATTAAAGGCCCCAAAAGCGTATTACAGAATAATAATTCGAAGGTAATTACAATATTTCTGCAAAGTAGGTACATATTTATTAAATATGTATAATGTATAATAAATAATATACGTTATGGTGCAATTACGAGCTTAATGTGAATAAATTTGATTATATCAAGTTTAAATATTATCTTGATTTGATAATTAATTTAGCTTGATCCGCAACAGTGAGTCCAGTAGATGTTGCTAGATATTTCTATTAAAATATTCTTTAAAACGTCTACGATAATAGGCTCAGTTGCTGACCGATAGACGTCTAGCCAGGTAGCTTTATATTTGATTACTACATGAAGCAAATCTTGTAATATTAAAGTACCAATATATTTCATTTCGCGTATCTTTGAAACGGCTCTTAAGATTTGGACTATTTCTGTAGGAAAAAAAACGAAATTTTAATATCCTTTCCTAAGAAACATCGACCAATGTTCGCCCATGTACTGTTAAAAATCTAATATGAATATGCAATCGTTACGTGAAAGTTGAATAATGAGCTCTAAAATAGCTCATTCGTATTTCTTAAACGTCAACAAAGAAAAAATCATATATTCTCTTCTTCTTATTAAAACTTTATATTTATAGTTTTTTATATTTATATTAATAATTTGTGTAGAAGTAACGCGACTGTAAACGTTTCATTTCTACGAGTACCATACTGATATGTTTGAAAAAGTCATTCATTTTCCTTTTCCTTGGAACGCATCTAAGTTTCGAGTCTCTTAACAAGGTCTTAATCATCTCAGCCACTTCCGATGTTTTTATGTCTTTACTGTTTATGTAAGAACTCACTTCGAAGTTTGTTTCTATAGTAAGTGTTTTACTACAGACACTCCTTTTAACTGTCTTTAAAATTTAACTTTGTTAGACACGTCGAAATACGTTTTTGTTGCAAGTTTCTTTTTGAAGGTTTTTTTTTATTTATTATAATATAATATTATCATATTATCATATTTAGAGAATTTCAAGGAAACGATATAAGGTATATATATATATATATTAAATAAATCACCTTTTTAAATTTTGATATTCAAAATGTAAAAAAAAGCTCCAATATGAAAAGCTCTACCTTAAATATGTCTTAGAATTCCAGATAAACCGTACAACTTTTATCGTCACCGCAAAACCTTGTTAAGAAGGAAACTATATTTGTAAGCTATTAAATTTCATCACAAAAGCCATTCTCGATACACATCTAAGCTTCCATTTATTCTGTGATCTTATATTATCATATCATACCGGAAGGAATCAGTCAACATCCGTGATAAGAAAGTCATCAATTATCTTCCAACACCCTATTATCCTGTAAATTACTTCATTACCTTTTATGTACACCCACCAAATTATGCATCTTTGTGAGAGATTCCTTAAAAGACCGGCCAGGAAATATCTTATCAAATCAAATCAAATCAAAATATTCTTAATTCAAATGGACTTTTACAAGCTCTTTTGAATCGTCATTTTTACATTATTAAAATTAAATGTCAGTCTGTAAGTCTGTGAGTAAGCTACCGGCTCGGAAAGCTGTTCTGCTGAGACGAACCGGCGAGAAACTCAACAGTTGCTCTGTCAAGTATCAGTAGAACAGCGTTAATTTCAAAACAAGCATTAATTGTTATAAAAATACACAGCTTTAGTAGTTATCTGGTGTATTACTCGCTAAAACACGTCCAACCAATGTTTTTCATAGTTTAATGTGTTATTTTTACCAATATGGTGACCGATGGTCGGCGCCTTTGATCCATCAAAGGGTGATCATCAAACGCACCGACGTCGCGACATAAAATCACGCCTGTGCAAACATCATAAACAACGGTGAAAGAACACTATTTATAGTAATCGATCGATTCGTCTCGAACGGAAGTTTCCTTGTTTAGAAACACCATAAAGATGTGACGATTTCGTAAAATAAAAGTAAGTTAAATTACTATTGTATCGTAAAAGATAGTTTATTTTGATGATGTTATTACTAGTTCGCTAAGGAATATTCGCTTCATATTTCGATAAATAAACAGCTATTATTCCATAAGCCGTCAGGAAGATTGAAAGGAAAAATAAGCGCTACATTTCGGAAATCCGACAAACTATCGACTTACACGACAAGCTGATAGATAAATGAGAAATGCAATAGAAAACTCTACCCCGCCTCAATTATTGCTGGCGGCACGCGACCATTTGTCGATTCCCATGATCGGGACCTTTGCTTTCCAAAAAATAATCCCGTATAAGCTTCACTATACTTAAGCTGTTCTCAATAGAGCCGTTGGCAGCACCTGTAGTATATTACTTATTTATGCCGATCTCAAGTTCAGATTAAGTTATAGCCAGCTTTCGAAGATTAAAGCTTAATAGGGGGTGGATTGATTTCTGTGCGATACTGCTCCAAATCTCAACTAATTCGAGGATCGGTCGGCGTGCGCTCTCTGAATTTTGATTAAATCCCGAATTCGTTATAAATTTCATTCAATATTAAATACTTGATGACGCTTAGACTCAGAACAAACAAGTGTAACTTACCAAAACCAAAATAATTCGTTAAGAAAAGTTAAACAAATGAAATTTAAAAATCAAACACGGCGTAAGTAAACAATTAAATTTTAGGCGTCAGTCGTAAAATTACATGGAAACGTTGATAGCCAACCTTTAAATATGAGTGTCGTACACAATCAACATCTCGTCTAACAATGTTGTCTAACTTGAAACTAAAAAAGGCAAATAAGGAATGAAGCGCTTATCTCTTGTTTAATTAAAAACTGAGCACACAAAATTTCCATATAACCCGAGGGAGCAAATATCTTTCTATTTCATATGGTCTATATATAACCGTGCCTCTTATATATCAATAGAGCCTATCGTGGACACCTGTCTCCATTTGCTTAGGCGGTGTTTGAGCAACATTTAACGAAAGTTTAGTCACACACAAATTATCAAGTAATTTACACTCCCCGACATTTTTTGAGAGACGTCCTAAGCTTTTTACGGTGATGTTGATGTGTTGACACAATGCCCGCGTTTGTTTATGAGGACTAGGAAACCAGCTTCGGTCAATAAACAAGGGACTTAAAAAATAACTAATGTCAACTGTTAAATTCGTTTGATGATTACAGGCCCTTCGAAATTACCATATTCATGCTAGTGATAGATAATAGATTAAGATTTTCTTAATTAATCGTTGTTTCTGAAGATTTGGCTGTCGAAATATGTGTGAAATCAATCACCAAAAGTTTTTCAAACGCAATAATAGCCAAAGTTCCAGCTTTTGCATTTTCTAACACTTATTTTACTTAGAAGGAAATAACCTCAACGTATTTTAAAATAATATCAATCTTGCTTATTTAAAATGAAATAAAACCAGACACAAACGTTTGATTTTTATTTATCTAAATTAATGAAAATTCAACTTCAATAGTATAAGTATGTACTTTATTTTTCGAGTATGCCTTTTATGTACAAGTTGAAGCTATACGTATATCGGAACGTTCGAAAAGGCGTATCAGTATTGACCGATCGATCGGCCGTGATTGGTCAGCGGTCGGTGGGCGGGGCGCTTATCGGTGATAACGCTGACGTCACAGCATTGTGCTGATATCGCTTCATCGATTATATTTTTGATTGGTTTGAGATTTGATAATAGAAGATACTGTGTACATCCAAATGTATGTTTGTTAGAAGGTGGACTATCATGGCTGAAGCGAAAACTTTGAAAATCTCCACTCCATGTCCATTTATGACTTATTTCTGTAAATCGTTTCTCAAGAAATATCTTAATGCTCTGTGGAAATAGTTACCACTACTAACACAAGAACCGAACTTGAAATCCTTAACATAGTGAGGCAGTCCTATTCTATATCTATATTAGTTCTAAAGTTTTCGATTTAATGCTATTAATTTTAACTACAAATTAATAAAATCGAGCAAATCCAAAAGACAAACTTTGTCAATTAGCAATATAAGATTATCAAATATCGTAAATTATTCTAAAAGATTGATTTTATAAAGTTATCTGTTAATAAGTTTCAATGATTAATGAATTATCTGAACCAGAATTCACCCTTTAAGGGAATTTCAAAGACATACTTTCAAGGGGTGAATCCGATATTGATTTATAAGTAACGAATTCAAAGTTCAAACGAAAATTATCAGGAGAACAAAGAAAATAGCTGCGATGTTTTGCATATGTATGGCAAAATATTTGTGTTATACAGCGTATCTCCTTTTAGGTAGAAATGCTAATCTAATCGTTTTCTCATTCGGAACGATTTTAAAATTTTGTTACTAAGTTAAATATTTAATAGTGAGGAAATAAAAAATACTGATAAGTGCTAGTGGTTAAATAAAATCAAGAATATTTAGGAAGTTATTACTTGAATACATTTATAAAACCAAATTTTTTACGACCGAATTATAACAGTAATAAGTTCAACTATAATTTCTTTAAATTTTCACATAAAATGTTAAGTTAATTGCTCTTAATATAAACATAGTAAGTTATCTAACAGGAATCAAACACGCGACCCTAATAAACCGATATTTACACTACAAAACCAAGACGTGTCGTCAGTAATTAATTCAAAAACTCCCCCAAAGTTGGTCTCGTAAAATATTCAGTGTGTTACAAGCCTTAACTGAAGGCTTTTGGTCGAAGACAAAGATGCTTTTAAGCTTCCGTGTGTAACAGTGAAAATAATAGAGTCGCTTTTAATTAAAATTTAGGTTATCTATAAATATATTCTTTTAAGTAATTCGATGTTTATTCCTCAACCTCTATTTTTATATATCGATAATGTTGTCAACGAATTTAAATTTAAAATTAATAAACAAAACTAAACTTGGTGTATTGCTATATTGGGTATATATATACTTAATTACCATTAGTATTCTCACAATGACATGTTATATTAATTCTAAAGATATAACATTATATTTTTTATTTATAATAAAACAAAGTGTATGTTACAAAAAATAAATTAAGACAACTCTAAACTTCTCATGTCTCTATGAAAGCTGTTAAACTAAGGCAACATGGCGGCCACTCTCGTAAAATATAACCGTGTCGCCGACTCATCCTGACACACTTCCTGAAAACTGCTTACCCGATATTAAAAGTTTTAAAGATTCACGAATTAGGAGATAATAACTTGTAATATCGTTTCATACTGAGCACTTACATTTTCATGGCGTAATATAATGATAAATAACTATAATAAATATGTGTGACAATATTTATTACACACAACGCTATCTAGTTCCGTGGTAAGCTACGTGGCTAGTGTTACGGATACCAGATAGTTGATACACTACACATATATAACATTAAAACCCAAATCATGACTGGAGTACAAACATTTATGCTCAACCAATGAATGTCCCCAGCGGGACTCGAACCCGCAACGCAACTGCTGTTGCAGAAGTTAGAGTCACTACAAAATAAAATGATAATGGATTTTAGCATGTTCATCCCAAAACTGTAAGACGAATTAAATGTATTTAAAATGCGAACAGTTTTTAGTTTTATTCGATTCAAATTCAGACGAAAAAATATAAAGACTATAAAGGAATAATATTAAACATCAATTGTGTTAGAAATGAATATAAATGATAATACAAGTTCTGGGTCGTTAAACTTCATACGGAAATCTATACTCGTACATATAATAAAATTTTAACTGATTTGAATCTGTATATTAAATATTTTTTGGTAAATTTTATTGAAATAGTCATTATTATCTATACAAAGGCCGAATCTTTTAGAATGTCCGTCTATCTGTTCTTTGTGATCGCACCACGAGACGACTAAACAGATTTTAATAGAGTTTAGCATTATGATAGCTGGTTATTTTAACCAACATATAAGGTATTTTTAATTGCGGGATAACATGTCATATCTGATGAATCTATTTTGAACGTACGTAGTGACGAACCCAAGCAATGCGACGGTAATACACTAATTCGAAATAAAATTACTAGTTCCATCTACAATGCATACTTAAAGTCCTAAAAGTAGCAGAACCCACTCACACGAGCTAAGCTAATCGATCTAACTACACTTGCAAGAAAACAACTACACTTAACTATGAATTGAACAATTAGCTTCCATTCGAACCACCGGGGACCGTTTTGTATTAACAATAAAGTAACATGGCTAAATTCGATCCGCACGCCCCACGTGCATACTCGATGAATTCACCTACTCCTAAATTTCGCCGAGTGTCCCGATCAAAGGCTTAATTGGTGATATATTAAATTGTAATTAAGGTACAACCCTATTGTTAGGTGTGAAAATCTGGAGCTCGAGGCGGTCGACTCGTTGCCAGATTTGTTGCGAGACTCGTCTATGCTATTATATTGAAACTATAAACGGTTATCAGCTTTGAACTCTACATACATTTTCTCATTTTAGTTAAATAATTGAAACTTTTAATACACGTTACAGTCATAATAGATTAATTATTCAACACATTAAAATGCCTCAATAACTTCAATGATTTAGAATTTTTTTCTTCATACATTCATATCTCATTATAAGAGCAAATAATACCTAAAAACACAAGAATAAAAATATTAACAATCAGTACACAAAACGTCACATCACTTTAAATACATTACGAAATATAATACTACTAATTAAAAATAATTCGCCCATATAAAATATAATCTATACGACGCTATCTACAGGCATTGAAGATATAAGAATCGCAGATAAGATAATTAGGATGAGGTCATTCTGGTACCTTAATAAATTGGGAAGGGGCATTGATTAAAACCATTCCAGGTGAATTAATTAAGTATTTTAATTAATAGGATATGCCGGTGTCCTTATTGGCAATATTCCTTTCATAAATTTATTGAGACGCAGCCCTTTGAAGTCCCTATTAGTAGATAAGGACGCCCTGATAATGTAAATTCATCGTTTTATGTTAGAGTATCGGATAAATATGGATTTTGAAGTGAGTTTTAATATAATCTTTTAATGAATGAAAACTTTTAAGAACGAAATAATTCTGGCGTCATGTTTTCTTTGCAACCATTAATTTTTTTGTCTAGGATATCTCAACAGTTTGAACCGTGTGTAACGTATCCTTGTTTATTGTTACAGCATGCTCCGTTTTTCGGAGCTGGGCCCTATCGAGAGGCCTCACTCACATTCACAACCAAAAGACATATTCGGATCACAAAATCAGTAAGATACTTATATATAAATATTGAGTAAACCATAACGTATACGCCTTGTTATTTCCAATTAGAATGTATTGGAAACAATAGGCTGACATGGACGACTTATTAGACTTCTAGAGTTTTTTAAAAGGCCACCTCATTGTAAATTTGTTTTCTTTGTTACAGTTTGCTCCGCTCTATGGATTTGGGACCAAATGAGCGAGTAGATCGCAAAGAGAGTATAAGGACGCCGCCAGCTCCCACACATCGAGATACCTCCTCTGAACGAGAACGCAGTACAGAAAGGAGAGACGCCGGTACGTACCACTTAACCCAGTCTAATAACAAATCGTATAACAATTTTAGTGAATCCGACTCGAGCTTATTCCAGACAGTTAAAAATTATAAGCTCTAGTCGGAATTCTCGCGAACTCGTTCGTAGTCCGTGTCCGTTAAGGGTCCGCGTCATCCAAGTTCCCAAGCGGCTCACGGACGCGCGTAACCGTCGGTCATATAATATTGAGACACGTTCTTACATTGCTTACGGGCGTACGTGAACCCACCCCCCGGGCCCCTCCCTCCTCGTGTTCCGTAACAGTACTCTCATCGCAGGTGGTGACGAGTGGCCGAGCACGCCACCCCTCAACAACAACACGACGCACCACAACAACAACGGCCCGGTGCCGTTGCCGCTGCCGCCGCCGAGCCCCTTCCGTTTCGAGGAGCACCGGCCCTATCGGTTTGCGGAGGACATGGGCCCTCTTCCCCCCGGTGCCTTAGTCGGCCGCCTCGGGGACTCCCTCATTCCCAAAGGCGACCCCATGGAAGCCCGTCTGCAAGAAATGCTCAGATATAACATGGACAAATATGCCAATTCCAACCTAGACACGTTGCACATAAGCCGACGAGTGCGAGAGTTATTATCAGTGCACAACATCGGCCAGAGACTATTCGCGAAATACGTCCTGGGACTCTCCCAGGGAACAGTATCAGAACTGCTCTCGAAACCGAAACCCTGGGACAAATTGACTGAAAAAGGTCGTGATTCGTATAGAAAAATGCACGCGTGGGCTTGCGACGAAGCCGCCATCATGCTCCTGAAGTCACTAATCCCTAAAAAAGGTATCTATTAATGCATTTTACACCCGAGCTAACACCAATAATTACATTAACGATGCCTCAGCCACTTCCGCTTGCCATATTCCTCAAACATGACTGGTTATGTCACAAAAAAGCTTCATAGTGCGTGTAATGGAATTAAATTACAATTGTTTTGCGCTATTAATCAGCGAATCGCGAGTGTTATTGGTGGTAGCTCGATCCGCATGTTTTGATAGCGGAACGTTCCGTTCCATCAATTTCTCCCCTCAAGTCAATCTTCCGAACGGTTTGCTGGTACCCGTTATCAGCTTGTCAAATAGCCCATCAATCATAGACGATTCAACGTGATCCGGAACGATTAACCGCTAACGCCGAAACAAACATATTTTTGCTCTGAACTTTGGTACTTTTGAAGTATGCTTGCGCTTTAGGAATTTATTTGGTCGATCATTTCAGTTTAGTGAAATAATTGGCCAAGTTAAAGCCAATAGATAACTAACCGCTCACTTAACCACCAGTTTTCGTAAGTTGCCATCCCGATGAGATATAAAGTTAAAAAAAAGTTAAGGAGTTTAATATGTTAACACACTTTTTTGTTCGAGTCTATTCAAGTTAAGCGGCTATAAAAACTAGTCATAAAAGGTAGCCTTGGATCCTCTTTCAATCGTGTGATGGCAGCTCTTATTTCCGCACTTTTTTTGTTTAACATGTTATTTTTTTATTCCTTTCCTCGAATCCTTTTCCTACCCCGTGCGGAAACTAGCAGAGGCCACGTGTCCCCTCCCTTATTACAAAAAGGGGGGTGGGTGGTAAGGGGACATGGTCAAGCTCCCGTACCGCGACTTCGATTTATAGTTTTAATACGTGTCGCTTTTGTTAATGCCGTCCGCCATTTTGTTTTAGTTTTTAAAACGGTTTTATTCAAATTTTATTTTTCGTTCTACAGTATTTCTGAAACGGAGTAATTTTCGTCTGTCCAAAGTAAAGGCTTCGGTATTACAATGCGTCGCAACGAGTGCATGGACAAACGGACAAAGTGTGCACAATGGGAAGGAACCACACCTTGCGTCGCACAAATGTTGCCATTACGTGTCGTTCTAAACTTTCAAACTTTTGAATTTCGCTGTTTCCTAGTTTTTTTCTATATAACAAATGATTTAAATGCTATTCAGCTTTTGAGAAAGTACAATGTAAGACAAAAATATACCACGTATAACAATATGCCTATTGCAATAATTAACAGCTCCATAAAATAGTAAAGCCTTAGCAATATGAGTAATTTTAGTTAGAAAGCACCTGCGCGAAAAAAATTCGTACAGACAAAAATTTGGGGAACTTTAAACGACCTTCCTTTGTGCATTACTAACTATGTATCGCAGAAACAATGGCATGCATTAGTCTTTGTATCAAATAGGTACATGGATAGCGGATAATTGTACTCTTTTCGAAGAATTCATTGTTCGGGAAAATTAGCAGGTTAATAAACGAAATTCCTACTTTGTCATTTTCGTCAAAGAGAATAACTATAATGTAATTTCACCGTCTGTACGTATGATGTTAATTAATATGAGAAGTGAAATTAGGTAAAAGGTACTTAAACTAGAGTTTAGATTAATCGTGTAGTACAATAGCTTGCTATTTCAGAAATCTGTATTGAGTCTTGTTTAACGTCCCATTGCTGGGCACGACCCTCCTTTCAATATGATGGAGATCTGGCCATAGTCCACCATGCTTCCTAAGTAGGCACATCTCTTTTGAAAACTTGTTAAGTCTCACAAATATGCCAATTTCGTCAAGATTTAATGTGATTCGCATATCGAATTGAATATATTAGAGTTACATGACCCGGGATTTGAACCCGCATCACTCGGTTACCCAAAGAAACGCGTTTCCACTAGGCTACCTCTGATCGTATCTACCGTTTATTAAGCTCTGCCTTAGAAAGCTGTCTAATAAAATGATAAATTTTTCCCCATTCACATACATTATTGTTTAGAATTACAATAATGTGTCATTACCGATGCATCGAACGTGAGTGTCTCGATGACCGGAGACCGGAAACGGTATGGCGTGGGAGTAAAGTATTCAACTTTCTTCCTTAAAAGGCGTATTGTTCTATCAATTTTACTCGTTACTTAGCACTTTCCCTTCAATGTTATAAAAATCTAACGTCATATATCTGTCTGTATTCTGACTTTTTGAAAATACATCAAAATTATTGATTATCACAATAAGTTTATTAAAACAATATTTTTAAAATAAATTTATATTTCATGAATTTTATTCAATAACACCAGTTAACTACTCGTTTTAAAGTTCATATATGCATCGGTAATCGAACCCACAACCAATAACTAACAAACCATAGGTAAAATTAGGAAAATTAAATTAAATTCTAAAGTTGATTATTAAACAGCCAACGTCACAGTATACGATATAGTCAATAAAATCAATTCACGCAGCAGTTAGCTCGTTACTCCTCACAACACGCTATTAAAGGAACATGTCATTTTCCGGCATTTTCACGCGGCTCCCACGCCGGCATTATTCTCGCGCTCCCACGCTTGTGCGGTACGCAACGATACTTTCAGTTACTGAAATCTATGATCGCTATCGTTGTAGTATAATTTTAGTATCATCTATACGTTACACATTTCATCGGACTATTATCAAAAGAGAAAGTTTGTTAGTTTTACAAGTGCGTTCTGCATAACTGCTGAATTGATTTGGATGAAATTTGATCCACGTATGATTAGAAATAATAACACACAGCTAAATATCTAGACTCGCACCCGAGCGAAGCCAGGCTAAGTAACTAACTTTAGATAAAGCTTAAACAATCCTTTTACTATTAATTTCTATTATCTGAAAAAAAAATAATACAAATTTCGGTTATACTGTATCAATTTTTGATGTTTAATTTATTATTTTTGTGGTATGTGAGACGGTATCATTGTCAAACGCGAAAAATCTTTCAACATATTTACTAGACTTATCGTCGCTCCGTTAGGTTTCGTCCCATACATAACAGACAGACAGACAGACAAAAATTCTAAAAATTACGTTCGACCTCTGTATCGATAATAATGGCTATTTCAAAAAGATTTATAAAAAATTACAGATTGATTTTACTCAGTTACAATTTTATTATATGCAACTTACAATTTACTACAATTTTATTTTATTATATCAAAAACTAGCGACTCGCCCTCGCTTCGCTCGGGCTCTTCCCTAGATTTAGCACAGGTAAAGCCGCGGGATCTGCTAGTTATGCATATAAACCTTCCTCTTGAATCACTCTATCTATTAAAAAAACCGCATCAAAATCCGTTGCGTAGTTTTAAAGATTTAAGCGCACATAGGGATATAGGGATATAGGGACAGAAAAGGCGACTTTGTTTTATACTATGTAGTGATAGTGATTAGTAAAGCTTATAGGTATATAGCTTTACTAATTTTTGATACCCATACAACATAAACCTACATATATTTACTTAATATATGTAAGTAATAATTACTAATCAAAACTTAATACGAAAAAGAATATCGCATTTCATTTGTTGATATTGTTGTCCATTCCAACATTTTTACATGTTAATCACTTATTCATTAAATAATAAATAACTATTCACGCATGTAATGAAAAAACATGTAATATGCTCATAAACATGTGCTCTATTATTCATTCATACATTATTACCAATCATCGCCCATCACTATATAGAAAATCGATTTTTTCCATATATCGAGAAAAAACCCATCAATGGGTAATTTATTCAATCGAAGAATCATTCCTATTGGTGTCTAAAATAGAAAAACCTCTACAAACTACATCAACCAACGCGTACGATGCATCGCACTGACGTCACATCTATTGATGCGTGAACTTATTGAAGAACTGGGGATATTTACATAAAGATATAGTATGTGCTTGAACCAATATCGTTAATATGCGACCGCCCACTATTCACTAACGCGGAAAAATGGTATGATGTAATTAGCACTATTTAAATATTTGCAATTGTCTCTACATAGAACAAAGTCTATATACGCTTAGTTGTTTTAAACTACTCAACAGATTTTAATGCAGTTTTCATCAATAGTTCATATATAAAACTCGAATATTATAGTAGAAAAAATCCGAGAAAATATCTCTTTTTGAGAAATCTGATCTTCTAGGAACAAACTCGAGCGGATCAAGGGTGAATCACTAGTGCAAAACATAACGCTCATGAGAACCGTACAAAATATACATATTTACACTATTCATATATGTATACATGTATGTATTTCAAAAAACTCCCTAAAAAGCTTTTCAAGCATGAACTATCATGCGGAACGACACACCACGTCTATAACTTAAAAAGAAATTTTGTTTTTCCATTTTATCTTCAACTCGATCAAGTAAACAACTTACGATAATCCTCATCTATAATTCGAACTGTCCGTCCGTCTCCATGTGCTTCGAACGGTCTCGCGTCAAAATATAGTTATGACATTTATAAAAAGCTTCGCGTGTGAATGTGACCGAATACGTCTAGTGAAATTCACTACATCAGCTTGTGTTCTAATTAATGTTCGTACGGCGCGGTCTGATGGCAGTAATATTTTCTAGATATTATATTTTAAACCGATATATAACGTGACTGCGTTCAATTTCCGATTCCAACGAATAAATCGGTTACCTATCAACGTATATCACACGATGGACGCGAGTTAACAATATTGACTTTTTACGCCACACTTAAGTACTTTATTATTCATTTAATCCTTCGGTCCAATTAAGAGTAGTTATTGCTGTTATAATTGTTCTTACCACCGCTCGCACGATACTCTTCTGACATATTTATTTATACTTTTTTCCACCATTACGTGTAAAAGCGACCATAGTCCACGTAACATAAGCGTTCGTCCGACACGCCTGATCCCGGTCATTGATTAATTGCTAATTTAAGAAGACAGTTGTAAATAGGTGTAGAATAACAAGTTGTTAGTGGTTTTTCCACTGTAGAGGATGTTTTGTTCTTAAAGTTCATTAAAACGTTTCCGAGCGTGCGAGTTTGTGCAATATTTGGATGAAGTTGGTCTTCAGAGCTAACCGTAGTGTGAAATCTATTTTCAATGCCACTATCGGCGGACGCAGTCTCGCCAAAGGCTTTACAACTCAAGCGATGGCGAACTGCACTTAGTTCTGTTAAGCAAATTTTAATATTCAATTGGGCTTTTGTCCGTTTTCAAATTGCCAGAAGATTGCGTGTAATGAAACGACGGGGCTTAGACCAGATTATCTATGAATTTTCTATCTATTTAGGTACAAGTTGAGTCTAACTTTCATTGTTGAGACAAGCTCTTTCACACAATACGTGAACCGTCTTTTAGACAATTAAAATAATGAATACTAAGTAAAGATATCTTAGGAAGTTTTGAGTATATTTTTAATATAAATAACATTTCTATTAGATAAATGTTTCTCCTAAAAGCTCCTCTTAAAGTACAAAAATAAAATAATTCTGGATCTTTATATGCGATATGATTTTATCTAAAGAATAATAAGTATAAAAGCCAAATCGGTAAATTATAATAGGTTTATTTTGCCAATAACCAAACTTACTAATGACGTCGTACAACCCAAAAGTTTCGGCACATCGACACATCGCGGGCTAACGGCGGGTTCAATATATCATAAATCAAAAAGTTTAGAACAACAAAATACAAGGGATAATCTGGTAATGATCGCGATCGCCGCTGGGAATCGAATTTCAACGAATTTTATAAGGGTTGATCTAATAATAATTATGAATGTTGGTAACTTTCTCGTCTACACCTACATATATATACCTACATATACAAGCTTTACAGAAATGAAATTTTAAGCTAAAACAAATATATTTCCACATTACATTTCCAATTAGACTTGATATTTGTTTTTAAAAACTAACTTATAATTAGTATCAAAAGAATGCAATCTGGCGTCAAAAAGTTAATAATTTTCGAAAGATCGGATTAAAAGTTTAATAATCTTATAAACGCACATACAATTATGAAACGACTATGACCGCGGAGACAATTTACGAGGCAATTATGACTAAGTACCTAAGGACAAAAACTCCCGCCACCGACCACTTAGAAAGCGCCTTTGAAAAACTAAATACTCATTTAAAGACCGTTTAAACTTGAACGCAAAAAGTATGTAAAAAAGCGGAGTATGTAACAACAATCTTCATATAACGCCATCTGTTGTGGAGTAGCGTAGGGTCAAAGTTATTTCTCCAAGAATGTACGCCGGGCGCGGGCCCTTTGATGCCTTCCGACGAAGCAATCAGACCTCTTTACGGGCATATTTATGAATATAATATGTTATACATGATTTTATACGTTACTGACGCGGACGATCGTCTCGTATAATGACTGCATTGTTACCCGTAAATTATTCGTATGGACCTTATCCTTTAGATTCTACACTTATGGTAAATTTTACGATAAACTTAAAACTAAATCAATAGACTTCAATTGTTTTTTAGCTAAAGTAAATATGATTCTTAATTCCTTATACATAGAAATCCATAGTTAGGTAGTCAAAGTTAAAGCGAAGTTAAAAACTATTAAATTAAATTGCATAGAAAGTTAGTAAAGCGAAAAAGTCAGTTATGTTTTTTGAGCGAACTTTTACAAAGTACTTACATCGCCCCATCATATCTTACATTGTATCGACTATTGAAATAAAAGGATAAGACGTTTTCTCATTTTGATGCGTAGTGAAACAAAATTGCCAGACATATTTAGATCGTTTAATTCCACGATGTGCATACACATTAACGTCGCCTTAAATTACAGAAGGCGTGGAAATACTTATTTACTGAAATTACTTCTAGGGAAGTTAAATTTGTGTTTGATTTTATTGTACTAAATATTATTAGGATAAAATATATTGGCGAGGATGTGGTCTAACATATACGTAATGGTTTAAATGGTACAGAAAACACATGTTTAGCATTGACTTGCCCACCCTCAATGTTACAACGCGATGTGTTTAAAATACAGACTTTAATAAAATTTCATAAAACTGAACCATTTTACAAAGAAAATAATGTTTTACATAGAAAAAATTTAATATTATGTATGTACTAACTTATTTTGACTAAAAATTAAATTTAAAAATTTATAAACAGTCTAAGAAAACTTATTAGTGATGATCAAACACTTCGTGGTGGGCTGCTAATATAATTAAAATATTAAATATGACTTCCACAAGTTGACAAATCAAATTTAAACATCGGCAGATAATTCACCAGTGTGCGGTAACTAGAACATTTATTACAGCTAGAGATGTGCGAGATGTCTTGATTGAGATAATTTAGTGCATCTTATTTTAGCTCAACTAATTGTGTTGAGGACTATAAGGAATTTTGGCATCCGCTGTAAATGATAGTTGCTTTGTCATACATTTATACTATTTTTGATATAGTAAATAACGTAGAATACGAAAATATTTTGCCATGATATATGTATTTCAGTCGTTAGTTGTCTTTGTTGCTTCAAATAATGTTATCACTGTATGCGTAGAACTTACACGTTAGAATCGACTTTCACAATATGTTTGATAGTTAAATTTGTAAAAAAACTCAACAAAATACTAATATTTGTGTGATCAATAATTAAAGTATGATGAATATTATGAATATGACATCATCTCAATTCAATATAGTCTACGAGTAAATTGACTGAAAATTAAAAGGGGTTGTGAGACTTGCGAGTATGTTCTAGAAAGAAGTATATTCTTTTGAGTCGATACTGTACATTAAATATTTTTGGAAAATCTCATTTAAATAGTAATTATTATCGATAAAGTGGTCAAATCTATAGTTTTGAATATTTTTCTCTTTCTGTCTGTCTGTGACTACATCACAAGAAAAAAATTAGGCAGATTTTGATGGATATACGGGTCAATATAATATATGACTCTTTACTACGGAAAAAAAACTAATTTATAAGAAATTACATATATAAAATTAATTTAATAATTACCTTAGTTTTCTTTACATGTTTAAAAGTAACGTTTATTTTGAAGAAATATAATGTTTGCTACACATAACTCGCCGACCGTCGACCGGCGGTTGTAAAGCTCAGACCACACTATCGTAAACATCCACCCACACTTCGATTCACACAAGCGATCGCAAAATGAATCCAATTCGAACAAAACAGCTATTATTATTTCGGTGTAAATAACTCGAAAAGGTTGATTTATTCGAAGTACTTTGAATTATTGTTACCACATTCACTTGGCAAGCAACATTCGCCAAAAATATCGATTAAAGAATGGCGGTTATTTTATATATTGTTATAATGTGGAATTAAAAATATTCCATCAGTTTTTTTGACTGAGGATTGTTTTGCACTAAAACTCTAAATTAAGCTTAGATACATAGAAGTAAAACGTAACTTTTTTTGGACACGTTTGGCTCAGTTTGTCTGACTCTACTTGCTGTACCATCGGTCGCGGGGTCGAATCCCGCTGGAGGCATTCATCAATTGGTACTATGTGTTAGCGTCTTATTTATTATTTCTTGGTATAACCCAATAGTCGATAGTTTTGAAGAAATTCTCCTCGCATTAACTAACAGTGTTGATAAATCACACACCTATCTTGAGACGCGTATAACTCACCCATGTGTCCCACAAGATGGGCTGTTTAAGTTGTCAGTTTGACGCGATTTGTGAGTCCATTTCGCATCTTCGCTCCCTGTCCCGCATAATTAGTCAAGATTAATGCTAGCTATGAATGACTTGTTGTTCTGAATTAGGGTCAATTGGCAAAAACATGATAAGAAACAATTTTATATATTAATAAATTAATTTGTTTTATCTGTCCTTACAATATTTTAAATTTTACGTCTGTTGATCACACCAAACTAAAGACTTAAAGTCGTTTTACGCCCCAATATATCTTTTTGATTTTTATTTAGCGTTTTTGGCATACAAATCGGGTATTTGTTAAACAATTAAAGTAGCTTTTGTTTTTATAACGGACCAATTGTGAATAAAAATTTTACAAGACGCGTTGGAGTCACATAAGAAATAAAAATGTAATTTATTTATAATTATTCAATAACGGGACCATATCAATACTCATTAATGACTTGTTATTATCACTTCGCAACTATACACCAGATAGACAAACAAACAGCTTCATTTTATAGTACATAATGATAGCAATGAAATACATAACTGCTAATCATCCCACATCTAAAGTAAATAACTATAGAATCAGTGCGAGCTCGGTGGTCTATATGAAGTATGTTATGGGCTTTTAATTACGCTAATAAAGGTAGTTCCACACGGGATACGGTGGAGCGGTTCGCGTGTTAGCCAGCAATCAATCGCCATAATCAATAACACTGGAAATCAATGCCATCATAACCGTATCGTGATACACTGTTTTACACAAAACACACTAAACTAGTGTATTTTTATAATGTACCGTCATTGCAATTTGCTGTTGGAATATGGGTTTTTTACGCTTAATCACTATCACTATATAGTATAAAACAAAGTCGCTTCCCGCTGTCTGTCTGTCTCTATGTATGGTTGGATCTTTAAAGGATTTTTTTAATATATAGTAAGTTATTTTTAATGTTGCTGTTTTCTCTATAAATAGAGAGATATTTACTTACAATAATAATATATAAAAATATGTCATAAGTCATGTAAAATCCGTTTTCCTAGATATTAAAACGAATACGTTGCATAAATGCATACGAAATAAGGTAAAAAGGCAAAACTTTACTCCCTAAAATCAATTAAAACATATAAAAGCTCTAGACGATCAGGTGCGACTAACTACGTTACTGGTGTCCGTAGTTGACGAGAATCCCGTTATTTCGTTAAAAACTTTGCTATCGTTAAAAGTTACAGATAAGCCCCGACGGACCGATACGGAGTGTCGGGTGGGAATCAAAAATATAGACATTTGCTCGGTTTTCCACAAGTTTTTTACACACGTTTCAGTTTTTTCTCTTATTTCGTTTACTTTTCATACGCATACTGCGGGTACGGAACTGTTAAGTGCGCCGGTTTCGATGGCAAGCAAATGTTTGCTCACTTGTTTCAGGATAAAGCCAGTCGAAAGGATGATTTTTATCCTTTTATACATCTCGTACATTGAAGCTAGTACACACAGAAAACTACTTAAATGTATCTGATGTTATATTATGTGTACTTCATGTCTAAGTTAAAGTTAGTTGCACATAAAATGAAGGAATTCCATACAAACTTGCAAGAACCCTTAGATCACCTTAATCCGACCCTGTCGCAAAATCCATTCTTAACAGACGTCTATTAACTATAAACTACTTACCTCCTTCATCTTTATTCGTTTAGCGGTTTTCGATATTTCGTGATGAGTGATTCGCTTTTACATATTTAAATTAACATCAGACTAAAGTTATTCTTAAAAATAATAATTTAAGTCAGAAATGCAATTAAATTGAAGAAATAAACTTAAATATATAAATAAGCTTTAAAATATAAAGTAAATAATATATAATGTAACATATAAAAGTTTCGAAGTGCTCGCTGTAAATTTCATCATTTTCTTTCTCGTAAACCCCAGCGACGGTCGGAGCTCGCAAAATTGATTATTGAATCTGGTTACAAACTACTGACGTCCGCGCGACGCTCTTAACGTTTTTACCTACACTCTAGGGAATTTTGACGAACAATGAAACGACAAAGGATGACAAAATATACTTAGTTTTACCTCTTTTTCATGGTTAGAAATGCATTCGTAGCTTATTACAGTCGTATTTAGCCCTTTTTAACGAATTGTTTTGATTTAGGGGAGGATTCGCATAAGAAAATATCAGAGGTGCGAGACACAGATTTGAACCCGCTTCACTCTTACCCAAGCGAGTGCGTTACCACTAGTCTACCACTGCCCATTATTATCTTAGATATAACTTAATCTGGAAGTTCGTATGTTTGTCCTCTTTACGCTCTTAAACCATTGATCCGATTGTGGTGAAACTCTGGTAGGTTTTCTGTATATGCCTCGAACTTTTCTGGTCTACAATGAATTTTTATTTGAATATTTTGCTTGCATTCGTTTTTAAAGCATACTAGTGACGATTATATGCAGTGAATGAAATATGTTTTCTAACAGTATAAATTCTATATTAAACTAAATATTACAGTCCTAATTTAGATTTTACTTATCGAAACGGTTCGTAAACAATAGCAGCAACTTTGTTTTGATTTCTTTGTCATGGCATAGCGTCACCAGTGAAAGACCTACGTCATTACTTATTACCCAACCTTGTAAAAACTTTCCGTTTAAGAATTTGCATAAAATATCACACTTATTAATGTCCTTGTAACACAAAAATATATTGTTCTATTCAATTTATACTAGTTTTGTAAGAATAAATATTATTTTATACTAATTAAACTTTTAATTAATAAGTAGTTCGAATTTATATTATTTAGAGCTTCAAAGGCAAAACTCTGTGAGTTTGTTTGTTGAACTCCTTTACGCTGATAATTTTAGTACATACTAGCTGTACCAGCGGCTTCGCCCGCGTTCATTTTTTTAGTTGCTAAAAAAATCGCGCTAAAAAAATAAGGGTTGATCGAAGAGTAGAAAAATAGGGTTGTATGTATTTTTGTATGTTGTATCATAAAAAAATAAAAACTAAAAATTTTGTCTAAAAAATAAAATAAAAAATTTAGGGGTGTGCTACCCTTAACATTTAGGGGGATGAAAAATAGATGTTGGCCGATTCTCAGACCTACTCAATATGCTCACAAAATTTCATGAGAATCGGTCAAGCCGTTTCGGAGGAGTTCAAGTTCGAACCCCGTGACACGAGAATTTTATATATAAGATAATATGACCTAGAGTCCAATGGATAGGTACCTAAGTTCGTCCTAGGAGTAGGAACATACGTAAAATTACATAACATAATATCTCCCCACTCAATAACGAAAGCTCGAAACTTAAAAAGTTCGCCGGTTCAAGCGAAGGCGATGATTCGGCCTCTCCGGAATCAATCGCGGTCGCCTGATTGCCATCTAGCACGCAACACTGATCAACCCCACGCACGCACCGATCTTGGGACAAAAGAAATTCTTGACGTAACCTGCTCTAATAACTCATGGGAAAGGCCGCAGGAAAGCTATTGACAACGACCGTTAAATAGAACATTTAATGAACTTAATAAATTTTGTTTTCAAAACATTTACTTTTTACAACAAAATGTAATGAATAAGGTTGTAGTTTTGCTATTAAAATTGTTGTTTTGCTTATTATTTGAAGTAAAGTTTAAGTTGAAGTAAAATCGAATTTAAAAGCGACGTTTTTTTAATATAAATAATTTATAATACTTTTCCAAGACACATAGAGTTAATATATTTAAAATTTTTATACAAATCTAACACTTACGTTATTTTAAGGCGGTTTTTTCCGACTTCCTCACTGGCTTTCTAGCCTCCGTCTACTGTAATGCAAATGAGCATCGATTCACATAACGCCTTCACCCCTTTTACCAACTACCACCGTGATTTACACTCGGGTACTCGCCGATATACCAGTAAATTAACTACATTTTTTTCATTGTCACTGTGACACGCTAATTTAGGGCGCATTTACTTTCCAAAGGCTTGAATATTCATATAACATTAGCAATCAATAAGCCCTACAGTAGCTTACGTGTACGCACGCGATATGTCGCGAAACAAATAATTTCTCTTTTATTATTGTAACTTTATAGTAACGGTTTTAAACGTCTAAGTCCACTGTTGGACGAAGTAGGTTCTTGCCCCAAATACTCAATACATCACTATTCATTCGACTTTTCAAATACTTAGGCAATTTTGATACTTTTATACACATTAAAATATCAAGATTACCTTTATTTATATTTATAATATGTATGTATTTAAAAACTTATATATGTAGTATATCAACTATCTAGTATCCGTAACACAAGCTTCGTAGCTTACCACGGAACTAGATGGCGCTGTGTGTAATAATGTCCCAACATATTAATTAATTATAATAATTATACCTACCTATTATATTAGTAAGTTTGTCTCATAAGGAGAAAAAAATTGAAAAAAAAACTATTCATTTCTTCAACCTTATTAATATTTGAAAGGTGCTACAAAAACATTTACAAACGCAATCTAATGCACCGAAACACAAGTCGAAGTATCGAAAAGGTTAGCAATAACGATTCGTTGAGGAAAAAAGTGAATAGTTTATAGACGTATAGAAAAAACTGTTATTTTATATAAGTAGCCTTAATCAAACAATAAATGAGACCTCCGTGACCGGATGGCATTAATTACCGACTCCTTTTTATTCTCAATATCCATCAAAAATGCACATCGTAATGACCGCAATAAAGTGATAGTATCGTTAGTGGTCAGATAAAGAAAGTGTTTGCGAGTGCCACACAAACTGCCTGTAGAATAAGTAAATATTTACTATATAATTACAATATTTATTTCTTATGTGTTTACTTTAAGTTTTGCTACATCTATACATGTATAAAATATTACTGAAATAGTCTGAGTCTGTGATTGCTGTAGGTAAAGCATTCGAAACGTCGGCAACCAAAAATCATAATAAATCCGCGACAAAATCCGAAAAGATAGTGTCATTTATAATGACAAATATTCGCGTAAACCTAAGAAAGTATTATGATATAGTCATTTTAACGATACAGAGGTCAACTCTATAGTTGTTAAAATTTTCTTTTGTCTGTCAGTGTAACCTCGTATCTCGTGATACGAGAAAAAGTCATCGTCACGAGTCATAATATGTATAGGATACTTTATACTGCGGAAAAGTATCTAATTTCTGAGAAATTTATACTAAAAGGTAAAATTTGTCAAGGGACGAACCCAAGCGGAGCCAGGGCGTTTCACTAGTTTAGAACTAAATTTATATATGTACGAAGTCAAGGCACTCCGCCTCTACACTGTTAGTGATATTAATCATCAATTTTACTAGTAATTTCGGTTCTCACGAAATACATTACAATGCAATGAGGTAATACATTTGTCCATATAAATATGTTGGGACATTATTACAATAGCACAATCTAGTTTCATGCTAAGCTACGAGGCTTGTGTTACGGATACTATACAGATGATATACTACACATACATAAATTTTAAATACATACTTAATATAAATATAAACACCCATGACTGGAGTACAAACATTCGTGCTTAACAAATGATTGCCCCCAGCGGGACTCGAACCCGCGACCGCTGGCGCAGAAAGTAGGGTCACTACCAACTGAGCCAAACGTGTCGTCATATTTCGGCCATTTTGTGTGCTCGTGTCGGCACAAACAGAAACAAGCGAAACGCAATTTTTGACGATATTCCGAGGCACGTCTCGGCAATCGTCTGGCCATATATGCAGAATAACAAAACATTAGCCAAAGATCAAAGACAATAATCGACGTGTGTTGAAATTTATCGACGGGTTGTATCGGATGAATTTGAAATAAACCACTTAATTGGTTGTCACCGACGGACATACGACACGTCGGAAATTTTAATTTGCTATATTGGTATAACGGTACAAGGATAGATGGTAAGGTGATTTGAGAGATGACTCAATGTTAATAGCTATTTGGTCTGCGAATTTTTGTTGGTACTATGTTGGAGGGGTTATATGATCGACTTAGAAGTAGGTTCTCATGTCTCAAGTATATAAGAAGGAGAAAATTAAAAAGATTCCTATCCTGTTTATCCACAGCGCAAGGGTAGCTAGATGAATAAATAAATATATTTTTAGATATTCTATTTATTCTATAGTAAAATCTGTTCTATTAAAAGACGGACTATACAGCCCTCGATACTGAAAAAATATTCACGTTACTTTACGGCTTATTACTGAAGAAAATTAGTTTTGTTTCCTAAATATTTCTTCACGATGTTTGTCTTTACCAAATTTTTGTATTTTCATTAAATAGCAAATTTTAAAGAGGCCCCTCAGGCAAATAATTTATACAAATCACATCATAAGCCCAGGAAATGCGAATTACGTCGTATATCTAGTGTCTATTGACAACCAAAAATTTCCATCGACACATGTATACGTGACTCTACTACTAATGGAGGTAAAGCTAGAAGAAAGTGACAGAAAAATATATATTTTTAAAAACAAGGTTATTTATGTAAAGTCGTTTAGATAAGATCCAATTTTTTTCACGCAATCTTATAATGTCATTGAAATTTATAGCTGCTATCTTATTACAGTTTATTACTTATGGTAAGAGAGTAGCTTATAATTCGCCGAAATTTGTCACCACTATTTTTATTACTTAGGTTAAACTTACTCGTACTTTAAGTAATTGATTTCTTTTAAGTGTTGCCACACTTAGTACACAATCTACCACTAATTTAAACATTCAAGAGAATAAAACCTCTTGATTTTATCAATTTCACACATGCTTAAAATATAATAATAAAACTAACGCAATATGTACTTTGTATCACATCATCAAACATTACAGTAGTTAACTTCTTAAAAATATAATTTCATAAACATTGAATGCCCAATTAAGAGGATATTAAAAGTAAACGACTTAATTATAAAGCCAAAACACGTAAATGGAGTTATTGTCTAGCATTTAAGCGTTTAGGAACCGGGAACATTATGGTCATGTAGATGTAATCTGAGCCGTGCGAGCCATCTGTGCTGTATGTATGTAAGTCACGTCGGCAGTCATAAGTCGTTAACTTTGGTTTCACAAAATGCGAGTTTATAAAAAAAATAAAGTCTATAGAAGGACATGATTATGCCTCGCATACATAACGAATCGAAGTAGCACGTGAGAAAAAATAAACAGTTGCGACAATAAGTATGTACTTGCGTAAGCCCTGCGTGTAATTTGCATATGATATATGATTTTTCCTAAACCTAATGCACACTGCGCGGATGATGGTTTGGTGAAATAAATGGTCTCGAATAAGGATTAAAAATTCCTCTAGTTTGTATAGATCATTAAAAATAGTATCCTTATTTTGATTTTATTTTAAATTTTAATGTATAATACTTTACATATTGAAACAAAAACCGGCTTTTTATCATGTTTTACATTATAAAAGTATAAGAACAGAACCAAATTGAATTTTACGTTCGGTAAATAAAGCTCTTTACGTTCCAATAAAACAGCGTGCACTCGACTGAAGCCGCGCACTTCACATTGTCCAGTTTATTATCAATTAATCAAGGCGCATTTTTCTTCGAATCTCATCCAAAGCGGCAATAGCAACGTCGAACATATTGTCGGTTTTAAAATAAAATTTAAGTGTTTGTACACAGAAATTAATACGATACGTCTTGAAAGGCACTCGCAGTCATTAAGACACCGCAGCGTAAACAACCAAGTGTTCGGACACATGTCGCGTGTCAAAGTTTGTTTTAGGTAAAAAGGGAAAGTAAATTACTCGCTAACGTTTCCAACATTCGCATTCTCACGAGCCGTCTACTGTCTAGTTAGCTGTAATAAGCTTCAATCATTTGACTTTCAATGTGTCGACTGTCGACGCTTCCAGGCGGCATTAATCGCGTTTTTCTACACAGCATACTCACATATCTCCTAATGATCTTTTTGGTTTAAAATCCTGAACAATAACATTCTATTTCGAGCATATCACGAAACGTCGCTTGAGTTAATTAATTGGACATGTTAATCACGTTAATGCGGTGATCTATCAACATCTAATTGTTTTTGAAGCGAGAGCAATATGGTGACAGGAATGACCGACATGGCGGTAGAGCTTTTTGTTTACTGTCGCGAGCGCGTTTTCAGGATTACAAGCTTAGGTGACGAGCGGCGGAATCCAGCAATCTTACGCACTTTAATGACCCACCTAATTTCAATTGTACCAAATATAACCGTTATTTATTACTTGGCAAGAGTGTACTGTGCACTGTTCGGTCGCAATACAATTTAAACGCAATTAAAATTACGGGTTGATAAAGTAATATGCCTACTGCAAATAGACAAAGGTTCGGAGATGTACAGCCATTTAAATTTTGATCTCATATCATCAAAATTAATTTCCTATATATAATCAATTTAAGAATGTTTTTTTTTCATACATATGCCATTTTACTATACTTATATACTTTTAATCTTGATTTAGAAACGTAAATAATTAGTATATTTATCTAATTTTATTTCAGTTGGGACAAAAGATGGTACCAGTGGCCCAGGGTTTGGGAGACCAGAAGGGGAAGGCGACGAACGTATCGCACACATGCTCAATGAAGCTCACATGATGAAGACTCCTACACAAGTCCATAATGACGATTCCAGGAGTAATGAAGATTCTAGTTCGCCGAGGACACAGTGTCCTTCGCCATTTTCTAATAAGGTGAGTTATCATTTATGAAATGTCTTATAAAGCATTGGAAACTTTTTTATGTGAGTTTCAATTCTAACAACCTAATTTTATTGCAGGATTCAAGTCAAAATAGAAGGCTGAAAAAATATGAAAACGATGACATTCCCCAAGAAAAAGTGGTTCGTATATACCAGGAGGAGCTCGCCAAGATCATGACCAGGCGAGTGGAGGACATGCGCCACAGCCGGGATGGTTTCCCTGGGTAAGGAAAAAGCACTATTTTACAATTATTCAACTCAAGTTCTATTTTACCATAGAAAATCTTCATAATTAATAGAATAAAGAAGATAGTTGTATAATAATGATATTAAAATATATAAGATTATAAATTAAACGAGAACAGCAAATCTAAAAGTAACATACAGCATGTTTCCTCCATTTTTCAGTGGCGGCATGCCTCACATGGAGCGGCCTCCTGAAGACATCCGCATGGCGCTGGAAGCCTATCACCGGGAACTTGCCAAAATACAACCCGGCGGCAACATTCCAAACCTCCACAACTTGCCAGGAATGCCCCCTTTCACCAACCTCCTGGCTCTGCAGCAGCAGGCCATGCAGAATCAACATATAAACGGTTCAGGGGCGGTCCAAGACCTATCCCTACCGAAAGATAAAAACACCAAAATAAACGGAATGACTGATAGTGATAAGGATAGATCGATGGATGCCGAAGAAGCTATACGACACGCGGGTAGCGCGTTCTCGTTGGTCAGACCAAAGCTAGAGCCCGGACAGTCAACGGGGTCCTCCGCCTCGAGCCCCTTAGGCAATGCGATACTACCCCCCGCTATCACCCCCAACGAAGACTTCAGTAATTCAGCAGCTGCCAGCCCCTTGCAAAGAATGGCCTCAATCACAAATAGCCTGATCTCTCAACCCCCCAACCCTCCCCACCACGCTCCTCCACAACGGTCAATGAAAGCAGTTCTACCACCCATAACCCAGCAACAATTCGATTTATTCAATAATTTAAATACAGAAGACATAGTAAAAAGGGTGAAGGAAGCGCTGAGTCAATATTCTATCAGTCAGAGATTGTTCGGGGAATCCGTTTTAGGATTATCGCAGGGCTCCGTGAGTGACCTCCTCGCGAGGCCGAAGCCCTGGCACATGCTCACGCAGAAAGGCAGGGAACCCTTTATCAGGATGAAGATGTTCTTGGAGGACGAAAACGCGGTCCATAAGTTGGTCGCGTCACAGTACAAGATAGCGCCAGAAAAGCTGATGCGAACTGGAAATTATAGCGGAGCACCTCGTAAGTATTTTTTTTCTATTTATATTTTATTTTTACAGACTCTACAATTATAGTTTTTATAATAAACAACAGACTAATAAACTGTTAGCTTTATATTAACTAATATTATTTTTTCAATCTTTCCAGCTTGTCCGCCCAACATGAACAAGCCCATGCCACCCACACAGAAGATGATCTCAGACGCGACGTCCCTTCTCAGCAAGATGCAGCAAGAACAGCTCCTGAGTGCTGGTCACTTGGGTCACCTGCAACCTGCGCCTCTGCTCCTCACACCCCCCGGCTTCCCACCACACCACGCGGTCACACTTCCCCCACAGCATCACGATAACAACAAAGAACGGAAACCACCCCCACAACCTCATCATCAACCAGTGATGAGGGGTCTTCATCAGCACATGTCCCCCAGCGTCTACGAAATGGCCGCCCTCACCCAAGACTTAGATACGCAGACAATTACAACCAAAATAAAGGAGGCACTGCTAGCTAATAATATTGGGCAGAAAATATTCGGAGAAGCGGTCCTAGGTCTGTCACAGGGTTCAGTGAGTGAGTTGCTCTCGAAGCCCAAACCATGGCATATGCTCAGTATCAAGGGTCGGGAACCCTTCATTAGGATGCAGCTGTGGCTTAGTGATGCGCACAATATTGACCGTTTGCAAGCCTTGAAGAATGAGAGACGGGAAGCGAATAAAAGAAGGAGGTCCAGCGGCCCAGGACAGGACAACTCCTCTGACACGTCATCTAATGACACGTCAGAGTTCTACCACTCCAGTTCCCCGGGGCCTACTTCCGGCGTACCCTCTGCCAAGAAGCAGAGAGTTCTGTTCTCCGAGGAACAAAAAGAGGCTTTGAGGCTAGCTTTCGCTCTAGATCCATATCCGAATATGCCTACGATAGAGTTCCTAGCGGCAGAGCTCGGACTCTCAACTAGGACGATAACCAACTGGTTCCACAACCATCGTATGCGACTGAAGCAGCAGGCGCCGCACGGGCTGCCGGCCGAGCCGCCCGCCCGCGACCAGGCCGCCGCGCCCTTCGACCCTGTGCAGTTCCGACTGCTTCTTAACCAGAGGCTTCTCGAGTTGCAGAAGGAGAGGATGGGTCTCTCGGGAGTGCCACTCCCCTACCCCCCATACTTCGCCGCAAACTCAAATTTTGCGGCGCTAATCGGGCGTGGGTTACTGCCACCTGAAGAAGTTAAAGATCCTTCAGGAGGCTTAGACTTGTCGATGCCGTTGAAACGCGAGCCCGACGGCGAGGACTTCGAGGACGATGACGCGGAGAGCAACCTGGGGTCGGAGGAGTCGGACGACGAGTCCAAGCTGGAGGCGAAGTCGTCGTCGACGCCGACGGGGGCGGGGGGCCTGGGGGGCCCGGGCGGCGCGCGCTCGCGGCGCAAGCCCGCCGCGCCGCAGTGGGTCAACCCCGAGTGGCAGGACCCCGAGCAGCGCCGCGACGAGGTCATCATCAACGGCGTGTGCGTCATGCGCGCCGGCGACCTGCGCCGCGAGGCCGCCGCCACCGTGCGCGTGGACCCCGCGCCCGCGCCCCCCGCCGCCACGCCCCCCGGGCCCCTCGCGCCCCCCGCGGCCGGGGCCCCCGCGCCCCCCGCGCCGCCCTCGCCCCCCGCCGCGCCCGCGCCGCCCGAGGAGCGCATCAAGACGGAGGCGGAGGAGGAGCGGTGGGAGTACTGAGCCCGAGGCCAAAGACTCTGTACATACTATTGTTAGCGCAGGACTTGCGATACAAATGTTGCATTTTCGCTTAAGTTTTTATACCCGCGGCCGCGAGCCGCTGTACATATGTAGGTAGCTGTAAGATAGCGTACGAGTCGTCGGGGGAGGGCTATTGTTAATGTTTCGAGTGCAATCACATGTAAATCTAAGCTACGGTCTAAACTGAACCCCAGTTGAAAAGTATTATTATGTTTATATGAACCGGTGAGGTTTCAGATATTATCATTGGTTTAGTCGAGTTTTTACATTTAAATTATGAATTTTTATTTTATTACTATTTCTATGTTTTTATCTATATTATTTTATGCGAGCGCGGCCGCGTGCGGGCACGAGTTGGAACTTTTTTTATATATTTTTAGAAAACGTACAAATCTAAACAGAAAGTAAGCAAATGTTGTATTGCTTGGTTATAGTTTATATTTTATTTAGCAATAAACTTGCTTTTAATCTCATTTCGTTTTTTGTTGTTTTATTTTTATTTTCCTTTTTTTATCTTAGATATAGCGTGTATATTGAGAGGAACCGGACTCCTTGCAGCGTGTAAATAGTACGTTCTGTAAATACCTCCACGAGTAGGTGATACTTAGGTAAGTAGGTGACAGCGCGACCGCCGGCCGCCGACATAGAGTTAGACCATTTTGAAATTTAAAACTAAATGAACCGTCAAAATTTTGAAAATTTTCAATATAAAATTGAATGTTCAATGTTTATTCAGTTCTTAGGAATACCAAACTCCATACATATCGATGTTATATATAAAAATATATAAACGAATAAGTTATTTAAGGTTAGCGAGTAATAGCGAAAATATGAAGACTCTTTCACTTAGGCTGTTTGACAGTTATTATATTTATCTATAGTTTGGAGATCTGTGACGATTATTTCGAAATTGCTTTTTCTGAGTTTTCGATGTCTATAGCCTTGCTTTATGAAGAGTATTTATATGAATTTATAATATTGTTATTGATGTGCCGCTGGGGACGTTTTACTTGCGCTTGTTGGAGTTACGTTTAAGTTGATGATTTATAACTAATATTTTTTAATCTGTGATATTTAATAATATATTTATTGTAATTTTCCTTTTCTATTATAAGAATGCCAACTTACAAGATTATAGTAAATAAATTATTGTATTTAAACTACATTTAACAATGTTAGAATAATACATATGTTGGCTCCTGAACTATCTTTTTATAATTATATAACTTTATTTTAATCATTTCCTTTACAATATCATCCTTCATATAAACTTTTGAGATAACCTTGAAATAAGCTTAAAATATAGGCTAAACTTGCTTTTTAAACTAAACTTGTTATTTTTACATGTAGACCAAGACACGACTCACAATTTTGTACAAAGATAATGCAAGTGAAACGTTCTCTGCGAGCTGAAGTTCGCCTTTGTTCTGTTGAGGTTGTCGTAGCAAATGTCTGTACATACGTACGTAGTGTCTAGGCGATGCGTTATTTCCATTATATTATAACATAGGGATAAATTATAGCGATAATTATTATTGTTCATATCATAATATTAACGGCGCTGAAACCATTGTCTTCTTTCTGAACAGTTTCTAAAGTTATTAAATTAAAATAAAGAAATTGCTAATCAATGTTTGTTTTATTTTCTATATTTATAAATAATAAGATTTTTAATTTTTTTTAATTTATCAAAATCGTGACTGCATTTTTACTGTGTAAATCTCTCCACCCAATAATAATTCACTTTTTACAACTTTGACATTAGTGATATATTATGCCCAAAAACTCCTAAACCGAAACGCTTATAGCTGCGTACTCACCAGAAGAAGCAGGATATATTTTTACATAATAAGAAATTAAGAAATATTCTTAGTGTCCAACTACAAATAGTTAAATCTCTTTTCTGTGGCTTAACATTTTGATGGTTAAATAAAAAAAAGTACTTGAGTAGACTGATTTATTTATAGGAATAATTTTCAAGGTGATATATTCAAATATGCTTACTGATTGTAGAAAATAATAATAATGAACGGTTAGAAATTAGGAAAAAAAATTTATTTATCTAATAATTCGAAAACCAGAACAAGACATCAGACAAAGAAAAAAAAATATTATGTGAAAATCTAAAGTATTATAAATCTAATCTACTTCTTCAATGACCGGGCCATCGCTACCGCTCCTCCCCGGCCCCGCTCCCGCCCCGTGCAGTTTCTTCATCACCGGCGCGCAAGATGCTGACAACTCTTTTAGCTTGTGCTCGTATTCTTCCTTCTCTGCTAAAGAATTGCTTTCAAGCCAGCGAATAGTTTCTTCGCACAAATTTCTTATTTTGGAAGTTTCTCCGTCATTTAGTTTATTACCAGCTTCCTCAACTGCCTGTTTTACACCAAAAACATAACTTTCGAGTTTATTTCTAGTTGCAACTCTATCTCGTTGCCGATCGTCTTCATCTTTGTACCTTTCAGCATCACCTACCATGCGCTCAATGTCCGCTTGAGATAGACGTCCTTTATCGTTCTTAATAACAATATTCTTACTCTTGCCAGTACTATTTTCTTTAGCGGACACATTAAGTATTCCGTTCGCGTCTAAGTCAAAAGTAACGTCTATTTGAGGAACGCCGCGTGGCGCTGGTGGTATTCCTGTCAAATCAAAGATTCCCAACAAATTATTATCCTTCGTCATGGCCCTCTCTCCTTCGTATACCTGGATGGTGACCGCAGGCTGGTTATCCGAATACGTTGTGAACGTTTGAGAGTGCTTGCAAGGTATTTTAGCATTTCGCTCAACAATTTTTGTCATAACTCCGCCAGCTGTTTCTATTCCCAATGACAATGGAGTCACATCGACTAATAAAACATCCTGTATCTTAGAATGACGCTCGCCACTAAGTATTGCCGCTTGGACTGCCGCTCCGTATGCAACGGCTTCATCTGGATTAATAGACAAATTAAGCTTTTTACCGTTGAAAAAATTTTGTAACAGAGATTGGATTTTAGGAATACGAGTTGACCCTCCCACTAATACGACATCATTTATAGAACTTTTGTCCAATTTAGCATCTTTAAGAGCTTTGTCCACTGGATCTAGTGTAGTACGAAATAAATCAGCATTTAACTCTTCAAATCTTGCTCTAGAAATTCTGGAATAGAAATCGATACCTTCGAATAAAGCATCTATTTCGATGTTAGCTTCGGTGCTTGAAGAAAGTGTTCGTTTTGCTCGCTCAGCTGCAGTTCTAAGGCGACGTAGTGCTTTAGGATTCGAATGTAGGTCCTTTTTATGTTTTCTTTTAAATTCATCAGCAAGGAAATTGACAAGACGACTGTCAAAATCTTCACCTCCGAGATGGGTGTCTCCTGCAGTAGCCTTCACCTCAAAAAGAGAACCTTCATCGATAGTTAGTATTGAAACGTCAAAAGTACCACCGCCCAAATCAAAAATAAGAACATTTCTTTCTCCTTTTAGATTTTTATCAAGACCGTAGGCTAAAGCTGCCGCGGTAGGTTCATTTATGATACGAAGAACGTTTAAGCTCGCAATAGTCCCGGCATCCTTTGTAGCTTGTCGTTGAGAATCATTGAAATAGGCAGGGACTGTTATAACAGCTTTACACACAGATGTGCCTAGATACGATTCCGCAGTTTCTTTCATTTTAATAAGCACCATGCTGCTGATTTCCTCCGGCGTAAACCGTTTTGATTTACCCTTGTAAGTTACTTGGATTTTAGGTTTTCCGCCCTCATTTACGACTTTGAAAGGCCAGTGTTTAAGGTCTTGTTGTATTTTTGGGTCATCATATTTTCTACCTATGAGTCGTTTTGCATCAAATATAGTGTTGCTAGGATTAAGAGCAACTTGGTTTTTAGCTGCGTCTCCAATAAGACGTTCTGTATCCGTGAACGCTACATATGATGGTGTTGTTCGATTACCTTGATCATTGGCTATTATATCCACATTACCGTGCTGCCACACCCCCACACAAGAATAAGTCGTCCCTAAATCTATACCGATTGCTGGCATTTTATTGTTTCGATTTTTTTTAGAATTTTCTCTATATTATTTCGCACAAGTTAATTTGACAATTGTTATTCTTATTATAAAAATATTATGTTACAAATTTAAATCAACCAGTGATCAGTATAAAATAGTTTTCATTGAAATGTAATATTCTCAAAAATGGAAATATATTGCAAATAACACTACAAATTATCTCCAAAATCAGTAAATATAGTTTCTGTAAACTTTATAGCAGAACAAGACTTCTTGATTACATTAAAGTTTGAACGTTTGAACATTGATGTTTTCTTATTATCTGTACAGATACATCTGACATTGACATTTGACAGCAAAAAGTTTTTGTGACATTCATATGTTTTTATTTTTATTATTCATCCATGGTTTTTATAAAATATGAAGTCTATTAATATATAATTTTATATTAATAAACTTTACTTAACTTTAATACTTACTAGTTATATTTAAAAGTTTATTTGTATAAGACGTCTTTCTTAACGTACTAGTTTATTAATGATCAACAACATAACCTAAGCTATAAATCGCATGTAAATAGATTTGGTAATTCAAAATGCGATACGCGCAATTAGTTGTAGGGCCAGCAGGGAGCGGCAAGGTATTTGATCTTATTACATACTATTTAAAAGCACTACAAAATAAAACTTAACAAATATGTAAATTTTCAGTCAACATACTGTTCGACGATCGTGAAGCAAGCCGTCGATACTAAACGTATAATAGACGTAGTGAACTTAGACCCAGCTGCAGAACACTTTGATTACGAGCCTCTGGTGGATATCAGAGAGCTTATACATTTAGATGATGCAATGGAAGACGAGGAACTTAAGTTTGGTCCCAATGGAGGACTAGTTTTTTGTTTAGAGTGAGTATATTTTAAAGCGTGTAATGCATTCACTTTCAAATTTAACTGTTGCTACAACAACCTATTGATTTATCAAAATCATCACAACATTATAAAACAAAGTCCTCCGCCAAATCTGTCTGCCACGATAAACTCTAAAACTACTGCATCAATTTTCATGCTGTTTTCACCAATGGATTACAATAGGGTTGTTCTTAAAGAATGTTTTAGTATATAAACTAGTAGAACAAGGGTGAGAAGTGTGGGGGAGTCGGTAGTGCATATATATCTAGTAAAATAATAAGTTCTTTTCATTCTATATAAATTAAAATTCCATACAATTTTCAGAACTTTGCTAGAAAACTGTGACTGGCTTGAAGAACAACTAGGTGATGTAGACGATGATTACATACTATTTGATTGTCCGGGCCAAATAGAACTGTACACACACTTGCCTGTTATGAGAAAGCTTGTTGATGTTTTGCAGAGGTGGAATTTTAGAATTTGTGTTGTGTTTATGATCGATTCCCAGTTCATGGTAGATGGTGCCAAATTCTTATCAGGTTTGTGTAGTTTCAACATTTATTATAATGTATAATTAAAGCTTTAGTTTCTAACATTCAAGGTTGTGTATGTATGTATTCAGACAGTTTTAATATCCCAATTCCCATATATAGGGAGATCAAGCCATAGTCCACCATATTGATCAAATGTGGCTCTGTGGACTACACAAGTCTTCAGAAAACTTGCTGAGTTCTCTCAGACATGAAGGTCTCATTGCAATGTTTTCACTTTAAGACAAGTGATTCACACATGGAAATTTCAGAGTTGCGAGACCTATGTTCTTAACTAGGCTACCACTGCCTTTGTTCAAAAACAGTGAAATATTCACTACAATTTCAGGTACAATGGCAGCTCTCAGTGTTATGGTCAATTTAGAATTACCACATGTTAACATTTTAACTAAAATGGACCTACTCAGCAAGTCAGCAAGGAAACAACTTGACAAGTAAGCTTACCTTTGTTTGTAGTATATTTTATTTTCTACTAACTTGCTGACCCAGCAAACATTCTGCCATTTAAAACGGTAGGGGGGTGAAAATATTTTGCAACCTATTCTCATTCTTACCAAATATAAAAAAAACAGAGAGATTTTTATAAATAAGAAGATAATATGCTTATGATATTTAAGAATAATTCATTCAAAATATTTTTACAGTTATTTAGATCCAGATCCTCACATTTTACTATCAGATATGAGAAATTCAAAATCAAAATGGCACCAGAAGTACGCTAAACTTACAGAATCAATTGGAGAAGTCATAGAGAACTTTAGCTTGGTCAGATTCTATCCTCTTAACATAAAGGAGGAGGAGAGCATAGACAACATATTGCTGACTATAGACAATATCATACAATATGGAGAAGATGCTGATGTCAAAATAAGAGATTTTGATGAGCCTGAAGAAGAAGAAGAAAATGATTGCTAACTATATAAATACTTATTAGTTTATTTTTAATTGTATGTGGATTGGAAAATCCAAAAAAAAAATTCGAGTAACAAAAAAAAAAGTAAAATAAACAAATCAATGTACAAAACAAGCCTTTATTTACACACTTCCATTTTTAACTACTTAAAGTAAATATTATTTGAAAGCATTCACAAGAAGAATGAAGTTTATATGTTTATAAAATTCCTATAAAGTCTGAGAAATATAACCTTTTACAATTAAACCACAACTTTATACTATCACATTAAATTTATAAAGACATATAATAATTATATTAATTATTAAATAATGTACATTTTTAGACTGGTTGAAGCTGCTTTTTACAAAGCTCTACTAAAAGCTTGAATTTATCAATTGATAAAAGGAACACATAATTATTTCTAAGGTATTTAAAATTAATATAGACTTAGTTAGACAAACAGTTCAAAACCATTATCTTTCACTTACTTATTTTATCAGTTATATAAAAGTCATAAAGATTATGCTATATTCAGACTAAAACAAAATACGCAGTAAAGTCCACTCATACGTATCAAACAAATTCAAAGGAAACAAAATGTTTGATATATCTAAATCTAGATACAAAAATATAACTATAAGACATCTTAATGTGTTATTTATTATGAGGGATACAAAAACGCCCTCAATAAATTTACATAAAACCATTTTAACACTTTTCTTTACTTCACTTTGTTGTATTTTATTCTTAAAATCATTTTATGCTAGTCGCATTTTACTGTAAAATTGTTTCACACATACAATTTTTATCTTTACTACACACAGTAGCGATTTCGATATTTCAATTTTATATATTAAATTAATAAGAATACAAATTATTATTACTATAATATGTACATGTACTTCTCACTAAAATAATTAGTTACACAATTTGAAGCATTGTACCAGGCATTAACATCTATATTAAAAAAACAGTAAAATTGTAACATTTTACATTTTCAGTTTGCTAATTCACTGCATGGTCCCTTGCACAATGTCATGCCTAACAGTTTTTATGTTTATTACTGAATATAACCAAAATCGCAGGCAAAAAACAGTGTCTTTTGTCATAGTGATTTCTATTCTATTATTTATATTTGTATAGTCAGAGTGGGTACTCAGTGTTGTCATCACTGTCATCATCTGTGTCATTACCATCCGCGTCATACTCATTGTCTGTGACATTGTCATTTGCATTATTGTCAGAACCAGTGTCAATGTCGCTGTCATCGCCGTAATTTGCGTCATCGACATCCATGTCAGACGCCGCATTGTTGTGAACAACGTCACGATCTGCATTATCACTGTCGTTGTTGTTATCAGGATCTGCATTATCACTGTCATTGTTGTTATCAGCAGTATCACTGTCATTAGCATTTATCATGTCATTGTTATCAGCAATATCACTATCATCAGCATTTATCATGTCATTGTTATCAGCAATATCACTATCATCAGCATTTGTCTTGTCATTGTTGTTTTCAGCACTATCACTGTCATCAGCATTTGTCATGTCATTGTTGTCATCAGCATTTGTCATGTGATTGTTGTCATCAGCATTTAACTCTTCAATGTACATGTCAATGACATCACTTGTATCAATGTTGAGGATGATGTCATTGTCTTGGAAGCTTCCAGCCACAGACGCAGTGATACCAGAATCATCAATGTTACCAGTGATGTTACCGTGATCATTGTTAATATTTTGGTCAACATCTGAATCATTAGTTGCATAATTATAAGTACAAATACCACTGTTATTGTTGCCATTACCTGGAAAGTCAGAGATGACGTAATCCACGTTGACAAGGTTACTATCAGCGTCAGTGACATTTACGTCAGTGTCAGTATCAGCGGAGTTGGCTGGTTGGATGACCGGATTAAAATCCTGACATGCATCACTAACACTAGCTTCAGTGGGTATGGCAAAGTCCTCAGACACAGTATCTGTGTCAAGATCGAAGTTGATATTAGTATCAGGATGAATTCGTATTTTGGCAGTGAATAAGTCTGTTTTTATATGCGCTTGGTTGTCACTATCAAGTATAAGTTCACTATTAGTGTCTTTAGAAGAAGGGGCGTCCGGGGAGGGCCCGCGGGCGCGTACTCAAAGGGCGGGCTCGGGCTCCGGCTCGTGGTCAGCCACGCTGAACACATACATGCGGCAACCAAACTGCAAGAGGGCTCCATGGGGCACGAGGGCAGAGCCCTCCCACGCGGCGCCGGCGGGAGGCGGAGCGCTAGGACACTTGCACTCCGTTTCTTCCTCCATCGGCTTTGTCAGTGCGCCATTCAATCTGTAAAGTTATAAATATTGTTGTTACTGGCAAATCAATTTGTATATTTTAGTATGGTTCATTTACATTATAAATTAAACTATCTTTTCGGATTTTGTCGCGGATTTATTATGATTTTTGGTTCCCCACGTTTCGAATGCTTTACAGCAATCATGATCACAAGAGAGACTGTCTCTAGTATAAATCCGCGACAAAATCCGAAAAGATAGTGAACCTTGTCACAGCTGAAGTCAAGTAAGATTTATTCTCCTCCTCCTACCATTATTAGCAAAATTGTGACTAAACTAGTTCCCTAGAGGAATATTCATTGTACAGTGAATGAAATTAATGATTGAATGAATGAATTAAATCATTCATCATGAAATATAATACCGTGGCGGCTTCCTGTATCTATTGCGCACTATATGCCGCAGCGCGTCTGCTCTTGCTTGTGTGTCGGGCGCGGCGTCGGGGGCGGCGGGGGAGGGGGCGGGGGCTGAGGCGAGGTCACCGGGGGCGGGGGCGGAGGCTTCATCAGGGTGGGAGTTTCGACTGAGGTCGCAGGCGTAGAGCACTCCGTTGACACGGCTGCCCCACTCTGAATAGTTGATCAGCTCGAAATGTTGAGTCACCTGTTAACATTTTTAATATAATGCAAATAGTATGATAAGTGATAATTATTGATAATATGATATTTAAACACTAAATAATTTGAATGTTTTTAAGAAACAATTTTGTAGGTAGAGTACGACATAAGATTGTACAAGGAATACCTGATGATATTCATCATATTGTTGAATGCCAATATCAATTTTAGTAATATTTTGTGCTATAAAAGTACTTTTTATATTTTTTTACAGTAGTATTTTTATTATTACTTTTTAATATTTATATTTTATATTTTCGATTTCAATAAAGTGAAACTAATACTAACTAGCAATAGATTTGACATGAATCGACCTTTTAAGATTGATAAATGCCAAAGGTACCTGTAAAAGCTCAAAGGTCAACATGTAAATCTGTACTAAAATCTTTTTCACTAAATTGGTAATTAAGGCAATATCTCAACATTATGTTGTCACTAGCTCTGATAACGAACAAGTTGTGTTTAAATTGCTATCTCCTGGTACGTATGACGCGTTGCGGTTTGCGAATTATGTAAAAGACGATGGCAATTTAATGGAGATTTTCTTTATACCAAGGTTTAAACGAGCACAGTGTCGTGGGAGTGGGGGTGTGGGGTGGTGTGGGGGTGGGGTGGTTTGGGGGTGTGGGGAGAGTGGGGGTGGGGGGAGAGTGGGGGTGGGAGGAGAGTGGGGGGGGGAGAGTGGGGGGGTGGAGGGAGAGTGGGGGTCGGGGTACCTCGTCGCAGAAGATGACGGCGTGTCGCGGCGACACGCGGCGGCAGCGCGCGTCCAGCACCAGGTCACAGGCGCCGTCGCTGCCCACGCGCAGCGCCGCGCGCCGCATCGCCACCGCCGCGCCCAGGCACACGCCCACGCCGGAGCTGCCGACACACCAGGCAACGTTAGTATGGTAAATAAAAAATTAAAAGTATGTATGTACAAAGTACACATGTCAGAAGTAAAACTTCTTTGACAAACTAATTTTTAACCCTTAGCTGGTTTCGCTAAAATTGGTAACGTTATTGGTATCAGGGGTAAAAAAAGACCCCACATTAATAAAAACTGAAAAAAATATAAAAAAACATTTTTTTATAATTTTCTGTTTTATTTATACAAATATAATTTTCAATCTAGAGATCAATTAGTTTTAAAAGTACAATACAATAATAAATCACATTTTTTTTACTTATTTAACATATATCTAGTTTTTTGTACTTAATTAGGTACTTGTTACTTTAGGAACCATTTATAATATAAAAACGTAAACATAACTTTAATTTCTTTTATCCCGTAGTTTTCTTATATAATCTAAATAACAAAAAATAGGAACTTCTTTTAAAATCATTAAAAATTAAAAAAATGACAAAGCAAAACAAAAGTCCAAAAATTACTCCTAAAATAACATGTGATTGCTTGGCAGTATGCTCTTTACATATGAAAAGAAAGCATTTGCTACACTTTTTGGTACACTTAAAGTTTTTTTTGCGATCACATAAGTAGCACCTTCCTCTCATGCGAATATTGATTAGAGGGTCATTTAGTTCCAGTTACATATCTTCCTCTTGGTATTCTTTTATAAAATTTTCTATACGCCTCTTTTGAAAGGCCGAAAAATTTGAAGATTCTTTCTGTCTTTCATGCACAAAAAGTATAACTTAATTAATTCCAATGTTCTTTATATATTTTTCATTTTTACACACATATTTGGGTTTGCAGCTTTCCTGCCGCTGTTAAAAAAAAACTACACTTTTGGTGTCGGGGGTTATTTTTGACCCCAACAGTGTACATACCTCGGCTTTCAGCAACAGTAGAGCGACGCGAGTCCGTCACCCACCGCACCACGCAACGTACTGAGATTACAAAGACGCGCAATAGTGTACGTGTTTAAACAGGAAAGATATAATAAGAAATGTGTGCATGTGGGGTAATTAATGACCCCCGAAACCAGTTAAGGGTTAAATCTCGTTTATACTTATACTAAATAACCCCGTCTGAGCTCGTTGAGAGAGGGAGATGGCGCGAAGGTCACACCCACGAGTTAGACAGAGTTAGAAATGTCACTGACTCGCGGTGGGCGAGATCTTACTAAAGCCCCTGATCGACGGGCGAGTAAAACCGCGGTTTTATGGCTCGTCGGTAAAGCTCGCCGGTGTATCATTGCAAAACCGCGGTTTTAAATATCGACGAGCCTGGCTCGCGGCTCGTCATGTTTATCAAGTGGTTCTGCTGTCAATTCTTTAATTAAGTGGGTGTGCGACAAAGCTTGCCTTTTTTTAATCCAACTTTTAACCCAAACATTAGGGCGTTTTCGCTCTTTTTTTCATAATTTCGCAATATGCAATGACTAGATAACACAAGCTTTAGATTCAGTACAAGACATGTTACTGTTACCCTAATTCAGGCGCGACTGTTTTGCTCGTTAGTCGATCAGCACTAACGAGCCGCGAGTAAAACCATCGTTCTTTAAAACCGCGGTCTTGGCTCGTACGTCGATCACCCGCTTAAGGCTAACTCTTCTAAAGAACGACACACAACGATTCACACTTCAAAAAATGTCCGATATCGCTTTACCTGTCAGCATCTTGCACCTCAGCCACAGCAGCACGCACGAGCGCGGCAGCTAGCGCGGGCGCGGGCGGCGCGGGGGAGGGGGTAGCGGTGGCGGGCGCGGGGGGCTCCCCCCACACGAGCGCGGCGATGCGGTCGCGGTCGGCGCGCGCCAGTAGCTCGGAGGGCAGCGCGGCGCGCGCACGCCCCAGCCGCGCGAGCCCCCGCCGCGCCGCGCCCCGCAGCGCCGCCGCCGCGCGAGCCCCCCAAGCGCCTAGTGCGTGCGCGCGCCATCGTCCCATCGCCGCCTCGCCCGCTGCTACCTGCGCACACAGGCATCAAGACGAATCAAACACACACATTTACAAAATTAATCAATTTTATTTTATTTATAGGACAAAGGGGACAAACGAGCAGGAGGCTCACTTGATGGAAAATGATCACCTCCACAACACCACAGTAAAACCGTAAGAATACAATTAGACCTATATTACCCTAAATTATTACAAATAAACTTATTTGTCATCAAAAGTGATGGATGCTAAATAAGTTAGTTTTACAAAAATAATAAGTGAGACTAAATTGAATAAAATATTGAATGAAACTAAATTGAAGCTACTAATAAAGACAACAAAAAAAATAATATGTCATATACAATATTTAAAAATAAATAAGCTTTGGTGAGATTTATATTTCATATTTTATGTTACTCAGAACACTATATTTAATTTTTTTACATTTTTTAAATAATTATAAAAAAAATTAAATGACTCTTATCAAACATGAAATAATATTGCACATAATTACATAAATAAATAAATTTAATGTTTTATATAAAACTATATTTTCGGATTATTTAATTTTTAATTTCCAGCCTTATAAATAATATAAATTCACTTTAAACCTTACTTGTTGCAACCTCTGCCAAGCCAGTAGCTTGACCAGTCTGTCATCTAACTTCTTCAGCTGCTCCTCCACTGTCGCCAACAACTCCTCAACTCCCTCGTCCATGCAAAGTTCCAAGCGATCAGATTTGGTCGGTTTCTTGCTTGGACTCTTGCCCTCAGTTTCTGAGGTCTTGCGCTTCTTTACTTTGGGCCTGAGGTGTTCGAAATCTGAATCTGAGAGGTCACTGGAGTCAATCTGAAATGATAATTGAGAATTCCTAAATGTTGATTACAAATGTATTTATTTTAAATTTTCTAATGATTAGTTTACGTTAATAGAATTGTAAAGTTTTAAGAAACATTATATTTAAGTAATGTTACTAAATTAATCAGAGCGGGGTAAGAGTATGTTTTTATAGTATAGGGGAAGATATTTAAAAAAAACGAAAAGTCATAGATTCACCCTATATTGATAATAATGACTGTCAATAACATTTTCCAAAAATATTTGATATACAGATCCAACACATATTTGTTGTTTTATTCTGAGTCAGATTTGTAAAGATTATAAACAAATAAAGAGTGCGTGTGTAGACATGTAAGAAGTAAAACTTCTTTAGCAAACTAATTTTTAAATCTCGTTTATATTTATACTAAATAACCCCGTCTAAGCTGAGCGTTGAGAGAGCGAGTTGGACAGAGTTAGAAATGTCACTGACTCGCGGTGGGCGAGATCTAACTAAGACTAACTCTTCCCCGTCTCTGAGCGCCTGGTACTATGGACTTATTTTTTCGTTTCATCGAGTTTGATATCACAACGATTCTAAAGAAGTTTCACTTAAAAAAATATGTTTTTAAATATAAATATAAGTACCTCCTGCGCGTGCGCGGCGGGGTCCATCGGGCAGACGCCTTCGTCGCGGTACTGAGGGCACTCCGTGTTGAGGCACAGCGCGCGCCGCCCCTCGCCCCCCGCACCCCCCGCACCCCCCGCGCCGCCCTCCGACTGCTCCGAGTCCGACGAGTAGGCGCCGCCGGCACGCAACCGACGTATCACTGTACACAGAAATATTTATGTACATAAGTCACTTAATATAAGGGTGTCTTAGTGTTGAAATGAAAATCTCACGTCAAGTTTAAAAGCAAAAACATTGAAGAGACAATAAAAACACATTTACTGATTTTCAAGTATCTTATGAAAAGAATGTAACAAATAATTTAAAACTCGTGTCAGGGCAAGCCAATCTCAACAAATCTCACTTAATCTCACCAAAGGGGGCTACTCCTTTGTTGAGATTAAATGAGATTAAGTGAGATTAAGAGTCTAAATAGAAAGAAAAATAGTGTTGTGCACGCACCGTCGCGGCAGCGCACGTGGTCGCGGCGCGAGGGCAGCAGCGGCGGCGGGCGGCGGTAGTGCAGGCGCACCATGCGCGGCACCACCACGCGCCCGCGCACGCCGCGGGGCACCTTCACCCTACACGACACATACACACACGGACTTACTACATGAATATACTATTACTATTTAAACACTAAAAACTTATAAATAATAACGATGTTTACAGTTCGAAGATACTTTTAATACTACTTGCTCTAACACATTGCCTCTGAACTTATACTAATAATGATTAATATAGATATAAGGCGTTGGTACGCCACAGAAGTAAAATCTAAATCGGTTCATCCCCTCAGGAGCTAGGATGCCACCAGACAGACATACACACAGACATTTTAAACTTATTATAACAAATTCTGAACATCCTGTCATTTTTGCGTCGAGAATTATTAAAATAAAGGATGTTTAATGAAGGCATAGCGTAATACGTGAACATTGTGCTTTATCATTTTAATTCACCATTTTAATGTTTAAACAATTACTAATTAGAGTTGTTCTGATAATGCTTGGATCCTACATACTAACAGAGAACTTAAGTTTAGAGAGAAAAGATAAAAGAGAGAAGTATATACTCGTATCTTGACAGGTACAGATGTTGTGAACACTTTACATCTTACAATTTATTAAATATTAAAAAACAAAGTCCTCCACTATGTCTGTCTGCTCGCGATAAACTTAAAAACTACAGCATCAATTTTCATGCTATTTTCACCATTGGATAGAGTGGTTCTCGAGGAAGATTTCAGTAAATAATTTATCAAGTTATTGTATAAATTTACAAGTATAAAAGGTGTGTACCGGAAGGCGGGGCGGGGGTTGCGCGCGCGGCGGATGAAGTCCAGCTTGAGCGCGTGCTGGTCGACGGGCGCACTGAACTGGTCCCACAGCGCCACGCGCTCCGTTGCGCTCACTGACTTCACCAGCTTCCAGTCCTGGCAACATCCACTCTACTTAGTCAATGGTACTGGGGAATGTAAAATTTCTGCTAACATCAGTACATATATGAGTACCATTGAAGTGTCTGTTTTAAATTTAAAATTAACAGCTTTTCACTAAGTGCATATAGTATATAACAGTACTTACATAAATAAAGCTATTTTTAAAATGTTTCGTCTGTCTGTCTGTTTCTTCTGGCTAATCTTTGAAATGGCTGGACCGATTTTAACAGGACTTTCATTCACAGATTGCTGTCATTTTATTTGAAAATTATAAGAACTGTTTGTTTTAACTTACACCCACCGAAGCGGATCGGATTTGTTAGTGTTAAAATAAAAATGTTAGCACAGTTATAGTGTACTTTATATTTTATTCATTACAACATTATTATATAAATATTATAATTATTATAATTGGTGTTTAAATAAGTTATTAAAGGAGAAATCCAAAAATTCTCTGTACTTACAATATATTGCTCCACATGGTTAGGACACATCCAACGGCCTGTAGGCAGAGCTGTCAGCGGAGGGTCCAAGCAATCCTGACAAAACATTAATAATATGAAATTTTATTTTATTTAAAATAAATATAATATGATTTTTTTATATAATTATTATTAAAATATCATATTATATTTATTGTAAATAAAATATAAAATTTTTTTAAGCTAAAAGATTTTGGACTTTTAAATTTTAATAATACCTGATGAAACAACAATGGGCAGTAGTCACACTGTATCAATGGTGCAAGCTTGCAGGTTGCCTGACACACGAAACATGACTTGGCTGGCAGAGGAACACAGCCCCATGCATCAACGGTCACTAGTCCATTGCCATTCTTGCCATCTAGAATACAAATCGATAAAGACAATCATTTAGTCCCATAAGTTTCATAAACTAGGATTTTGTATTTTAAAAATCATAATTTTAAATTTTGCCACTATAAAGAGTTTTCTTTGTTGATGTTAGTAACTACTTACCTAATAATAATAGCCAACAATGTATCAAAATATTAACCTTTTTCAGTTCCAGGAAATATGCAAGGTATTCTCATCTCCCTGGGCAGTTCAAACTGTTTAGGGTTCATCACCTTAGCTGCTTTCACCAATATCTCCATGGGTGTCAGTTCTTTTTCTGGCTCATCCTCTTTTTTTGCTTCTTCTTCTTCCTTTTCATCTTTTCCTTTCTTCTTAGCAACAGAGTTAGCGCGACTATTTCGCAGAGATCTAAATAATGAAACACAAACATATTTTCTCTTATATTGATTATAAAAAAACTATGTATTTCTAATAAGTAAATTTTAATTTTTTTATTTAATATAAACAATAATTGCTTTACATTGAAGAAAGCTAGCTAGTAACTAATTTTTACTTGATATGTTTGTCACCTGGTTTTTTTTTCAGTGTCTGATTTGTTATCAGCAGGGGATTGAGCGCGACTGGATCTAGTGCTGGCAGGCTTCTCATCACTCGCGCGACACTCGCGACATAGCCATAAACCAGCTGGGATGTCATTCTCATCAAGAGGAGGATCACTAAAAACAGGTTGTAATAATTTTACATCCATTACACATATAACTTTAATGTTATATCAATGTAGCTGTATAATATTAAAAATGAACATCTATTAAATAATAGTATGCAAGTATAAATATTATACCATTTAATCAGAATAAAGAAATGTATAGTTACTAGCAGCCAAGATGGAAACTCGCCGGACAACGATCACAGCATATTAAATCTCCGCCTTCACCACACGCGTCGCACGAATCGTGGTTGTGCCCTTTACCAGGACGTTTGTAATAAGGATGCTGAGGTTTCTTAGGTTTAGTAGCATTCAATTCTTCATCGGGCGGTTTTATTAACGCTCGTATAAGCTGTAACATTATAAAAAAGGGTCGCAATACTCAAGTTTTATATACGAATATTATGTAAAATTTTGAGTACATTAGAATCGAAAAAAAAATGGCGCCAGGCTATACAAACTTGGAATTACTTTGTAAACTTACCGGCATAAGACCACCTGAGGTATCCAGATCATAATTAACGTTAGACATCTTTGAGATTTTATTTGTTATATTCTAAACACTTCTATTCAATTCTTCAATAAGACAAATTACAAACACTTTTTAAATAAGTTTGTATTCACTACTCAAACAACCTTTTCAAAATCAAAATCATATATATGAAAGAACTTCAAAATATCGCTTCAAGAGCTAATAAACACTTAATTTTACATTTTAAATATACGGTAAATTATTATATATTAAGGTGTAATTGACTTTCAATAGAAATCTCACATAGAAAGTAGTCGAATTATTTTAAAATCCGAAACAATTCTAATAGTAAGCCAAAAATATGGCCGCAAAAGAGCTTGCCTACTTGACAAGTGACATTGACATTTGACTGTCGAGTGTTGACAAACAAAAATATATTGCAGCATTAGAAATAAAAAAATATATAATTTAACATTAATTATTGTACCAAATGTAGCTATTTTAGAATAATCATTTTTTTGTTCCTTAATATTTATCATAGAGTATAGTAAGTATATAGGGATATTATGGTATTTATATACATAGACACCTACACATAAATGTACTGACTCTTAGGTTTATTTCTTCTAGACCGTGGTTTTGGTCATGGGCCGCCAGATTACTTATTTTCTTAGTACAATGATATTATATAAACCCATTTTTAATATAAAATCATTCTCTTAGTTGTACATAACCAAATGTTTAGTACCAAGAAGTTGACAGTCTGGTTTTAAAAGTATGCTAACGGACGGTAGGTAGGATGTGTTCGGTGCTAAAGTTAAAAGTAACAATAGTATTTCATTTTTCTTAAAGTTTCAATGATGATTTTTACGTATGTTTTATAGAATTTAACTATTTTCTATTTCATTCACATTCATTTCTTATCACAAGTTTTTAATAATAATAATTAATTAAAAAGTAATAATACTGCCTGGCCGGCACTTCTCGTATTATACTAAATAGACGCTTTAATAGTTAATACGTTATAGTCATAGACGTATTAACTAAGGACGAGACACATAAGCTGACGTACCTTTACCGGCCTTGACAGTAATCAGGATATTTTAGGCCTGGCCGTTTGATTTTACGTCAGTCTCAAGCACTTACTTGCAACAAAACATCTCCCAAAAATGACTAAATTTTCTATTAGATGGTGTAAAAACTAAAGCAGCGGAAGCAGCACTATTTCTTTTCACTTGTAAGTAATATATTTTATTACATTTAATGTTATTTATCACAAAATTTAAGTAAATGTAAAATAAAATTTCGTATTATTCAACTATGTTAAATATAGTCGATATATCTATGTATTGTTGACATCTGACAACCATCATAAAATGGCTGGATTATACCGTTCAAAACAAATGACAGAACCGTCGAGTAAGTCCATTTGACATCGACTAGTGCTTGACAATGTCGAAAAATATATCGATATTTGACGAAATAACTAAGCGAATAATGGATGTTATTTGTACAGTACAATAACATAAAATACTTTTATCGCAGTATCCTACAATCTGATGACAATAAATTTATAATAATATTTTTATAATTAAATAAAAACATTATAAATGCAAAAATTATAATTAGTATGTGTACTTAATTTTTATTTTATTTTAACACATAAATTACACAAAATTTTAGATTTCCTAGGGATCCTTCTCGAAAGAGAAAAGAAATTCTTAACAAAAAATTTGAAGTCTATAATAACTATAATTGAGTAAAAAGTTCATAACAATGTCCTGCTTATTTTAGTATAATTAAAATATAAATACCGGAAGCTTACCCCACCTTTATTCTCCCTTTATTTTCTTTGCCTTACAGCTTATTTATGATACGCCTTTTCTTTCCCATTCGAATGTTCTGGGTTTGATTGTCGGCGAAAAATCAAACAATATTTATTATTAATATTTAAAATGTCATTGATGTAATGTATTTTATCGACTACGTTCAAGCACTAGCATTAGAGTGAATTTTGATGTATTGTGTCAATTCTTTATGTGCGTTATACTTCATATGGTTGAAAGTGTTTTCATGCATTTGTATTTTATGACTGGTCCTTAGGTAATACGTCCATGGTTATAGTCTACCTATATCCCAGTCTTGATATTTAATCTGTATTGATTTTGACGCCAGCCAATCAAAACACCTAAGATTTTGGCGGGAAAGAGGGTGATTGGTCTACGTCAACGCCAATGAGAGGCACAATTTTCCCTGGTAAAAATATGAGATGTAAAAGTGAAATTTGGCGGGAAAGTGATACAAGTCGATAGTCGATACATTTTGTATTATGTCGGTACTCGGTAGTATAGTATTAAGTTTAAGTTAAACCATTTAACTATTTTAATTAAATCATTAAAAAGACTAAAATTTTGCTGACGAGTTTATCTCTACTAGAAATTCTCTAGTTTCTTAAGTTTATATCTGCTGTAACGTAGTTCATGTTTAGTATATTTTAAAAATAGCTAATCAGCCACTTCAACTTTGCTTAGGTGCGTTTCTTAAATTGTTTCACCCATAGTATACATATCTTGTAAGAAAAATTATGGTCGACCCTAATATATTGGCAAAACCTAAATCAAAACTATGGTAAGTCACAAGTTCCCAAATATCATTGATGACTTTAATTCTATTTATTAAAATTAAATGAGATAAAACAATTCATTGAATATGAAATAACAATAAATAACAATGTTGTTTTATATTCACTTTATTAACATATATTATATTTATAAACTTCAAGTTTGACGAGATCAATAAAAAATACTGATGTTGAAAAAATTAAATGTTTTGAGACTCGGGAACTTTTCGAAGTTGCTCATTTGATTTTTTCCAGATTTTACTGCGTTTCTTGACGAACACTATTCTCCACTCCAAAACTGCTTGCTGAAAAATGGTATTATATAGAAGTACAAATAAATAGAAGTATTTCAATCAGCATCATTACATTTTTTTTAAAGGCATATAATTAGTTAACATCATTATGGTTGCCAACATAACAATGAGAAATAAAAGCACTTTACCTTTTAATAAGTCGACTACATTGATACGACTTTCTTGGTTTTGTCGAGAACCTCAAGAACTTATTGTTTGTGTTTTGAATCGTGGTTTCGTCAGGAGTTTTTGTCGTAGTGTGCAGCATGGTGGGCATCGAGGGTATAACTGCGCATGACAATCCATGTCTTTTGTAATGATACCCGAACATTGATTGGAGTATCTAAAGAAATATCTAAGCAAACAAATGAGAGAAATATTTAAATGTTCAAATATATTTACTCGTAAGTGTCAATTTATATCTGTTTTTATTGAAATTATACTGAACATTTTTGAGGAACGAAATATAAACGCAAATATATAATTTACACTAACCTGTTTTCCTCCAATAATGTTCCACAGCAAAACGTAAAAGTTTCGGCTAAACTCATATATTTATACAACTCCTCTAATGACTTTAAACGACTAATTAGAATGGCTTCTTGCTGGAATCTAACAGAAATCTAAAATTGTATAATACACATGTTTACATTTAATTGATAAAAAAATTATTTATAACTAAAATAGCTATTTAATATGTATTTTTCAAAATAAAACAAATAAATAATTATGTTAAAAAAGTAAAATTTTATAACCTAATTATATTTTATTCAATAAAATTTCGCACATTAATATTTTCTTATATAACATCGTGAGGAAACCTGCACGTCTGAGAGAACCTAACAAGTTTTCGAAAGACATGTGAAGTCCGCCAACACGCACTAGGCCAGCGCGGTGGACTATGGCCTGATCCCCCCTCGAGGGGGATGGACTTTAACCCATTCGTCTCCACCGCACTTTCATTACAACTCAAACGTCATACCGCCATACATATTACTAGTGAACCCACGAGCGGGGTCTTCGGCATGGGGAATGCGCTCTGCGTATAACTTTGACGTTAAAAACAATTCACATTCCAATGACAGAGGTGTACAACATTCGTGTTTATTTCATAAAATTAATAAAATAAACTCAATGAAATTATTTTATATATATTTTTTTTATTATTATAATCATCATTTACCTTTTCAAGAATTTTCATTGAAATAAATATAAAGTAAAAAAAATCGACTTTATTATATTTATTTTATATTATTATAATGTAATTATTATTTTTCACGTTGTAAACTGTTAAATCAATGGGAATATAGATACATAAACAACTAAAAGTAGTCAATAAAATTGAATATTAATAAATATTAATAATCCCATTCGGGTTGCGGGAGATTTCTATTCACGCATGCCACAGTCGACAAAGATCCCAGGCGGCAGGCCCCAGCCCCGCCAGACTTTTCTTATTTTCTCATTAACTATGTAGTGCTGATTTATACTTATGTTTTTGAGAATATCGTTAAAATATACTTTCCGTCATTGCAATTTCATTCGAACTTGAAATTCTAAGTACCTACAAGCACTATACACATGTTTATATTGTTACTGCTTTTGTTAGCCAGATATAACTAGTGAATACTTAAGATCTTATTTTAACAACTCATGACTAATTGGTTTTATTTTATAGACATTTGAGTACACTACTTAATCACTTTTTTGCATTATGAAAACAATATTATACTTTTTTGATTAATATTTCGTATATCATGCTAATGCTAATGAGCTAAGCTTTCCAAAAATATAGCACACTAATAGTGTGTAGATGGTCATTCTCGTCTGCGGTTTAAAAATGGTTCTAAGCTATGTCACTACGTAAAAATGTTAAAATACTTTAAAAAGTAAATATAAAACGAACGAACAGATAGTTACATAGAGATAACTTTTGCGAAACCTCTCTCTGCTGGTCTGCTCCTGTCCGAACCAAAATATGTTTTCTATGAAATTAGCATACTAAAGAAATAAATATTTTCTATTATAAAACGTATCCTTCCGTCCTTAATACCCATAGGAAGATTTAAGCTACGAAGCTTAAGCTTAGTATAAAATTTTCTACAAATTTGAAAAACATATTGTGATAAAATTTTCATGGGGCCTTTTAACTGATTTTTGAAGTGTGAAAATGAGAATGACCAGATACGAAATACACAGAATATCAAAATATAACATCGTAATTTTTATATTTTCACTGTCTTGACAATAAAACTTCATTGCATGTGTGCGTAAGTATTAGTCTAAGAGCTAATAAACTATTAGACTAACTGTTTATAACTAAATTTGCAATGCTAATAAAATATATTTATTTATTTATTATTGGGGAGTGTTGCTGTTCTGTGATTTTGGTGGCCTCTCGTGTTTCTCTGAATGCTTTAAATGGTTTACACCTAGCGGTCTGCTTCGTTTTCCAGTTCCTTGGTTCATTCGTTCAAAATGACGGCAATATTGAGCGAGACATTAATAATAGAATTAGAATTTGAATGAAGGATGGATGAATTGGCGACATTTCTCAGAGTCATGTTGAGCGACGGAAGGAATGAATGAAACAAAGTGCATGGGACCAAAATGCGAATGATGAAATGGATATATGTGTGACTAGCTAAGGAATGATTATACAAGGGGATAGTAAAACTGAGGGGTAATAGGCTGGATTGGCAAGGGCATTTTATGCGGAGGGAAGAAAGTCATATAATAAGGAGAATGTTGAATATCTATGTAGGAGGAAAAAAAGAGTAGAGAAAGACCGAAAAAGAGATGGATTGATTAAATAAATACATGTAAAAGGGATGGACGTCACGTTGACAAATGACAGAGGAGAGTGAAAGAATAAGACATGTTGTGCCGACCCCATATAGCGTGGAATAAGGGCAGGAAAAATAAAAAGATTATCGGTAAATGTAGGTGCGTTACCATTTTGGCAAGCACTTTTTATAAAGAAAAAATTTCTTAGTCTACTCCCGTAAAACTACAATTTTATTATGTTGTAATTTTTATAAGTTTAAGTGTAAAAAAATGACTGTGAAAATGAATGTAGGTACCAGACTAGCAAAGTTAACATCGGTATTGTAATAAGTAGTAATGCTCCCACAAGGCTAATGTTTTGTGGGCATGTACTTTAATTTTTTTTTAAAGTATATGCAAGCAGCCTGAATATTGTAGCGTTTGCAGGAGTCTGCTAGACATTTTACAGGGTTATATGTGAAGTATAAATTTTTATTTATATTAATAATTATTTATTATGCAAATTAATTACTCTAACTCTTTTTAACCGTATGAAGAATGAAGGTAAAATATTAAAATACAATATAAGTAGTACAGTAATTTATTCATCAAAAACGAGTTAGTCGGATAGTTCGCTAGCTCTCCTACTATATTATTGTCATTGATTGTCATCCTTGATTATTCACAGAATGTTTCATTTTATTGAAGGGCCTTAAGTATTTAGGTAAATTATTTGTTTTTTTTTTATAAATAGTTTTAGTAAAGTAATTTTTAAAGTACGGTAGTAAACTACGTATGTTGTTGAAAAACATTCGTCCTTTAAAAAAATGATCAACATTGTCAATAATCATAGTCAACAAAAGGTAAGACAATAATGAAATAAAGACTCCTTGCAATTATTATTACATAAATTGAATCCGTACTAATATTTTAAATGTCAAAATGTGTTAGTTTTAAGTTTGTCTTTCTTTCACGTTGAAATGGAACAAAGATTAGCATGACGTACAACGTTGAACTGACGTAGGCTAAACAAAGTATAATTCGCGTCATGTAAAAAGAACGCTGGCTGTCATGTTGCGCAGAGGCGGTTTATAGGCGAATTTGGTGGTAAGACGCGGGGCGCGGGACGGCGAGGCACGCGCCGCATGCTTTCCGGCTCGCTGTTGGTTCGTCAGTTCAAAATACCATCGCGCACACAAAAGTTATTAATTACGAAATGGTTTTATATAAAAAATATAGAAAAACTATTTTTGACGTATATTATTTTATAAAGAAAGAGTCTGATAATAATGCAGGTAATCATTTTAAAAAATATTTTAAATTAATTAATCATATTTTTTAACCGACTTCAAAAAAAATTCAAAAAAGGAGGAGGTTATATGTTCCGTTGTATGTATTTTTTTTTTTTATGTATGTTCACCGATTGCTCCGCCGTCTGTGGGCCGATTTCAAAAATTTTTCTTTTGATTGGTAGGGTATAGTTCCGAGGTGGTCCCATTGTCACCAAGTCAGGATCTGATGATGGGATCCCAGGGAAATCGAAGGCAACTCTCAAAATTTACAGGCACCTATTATGTTTTTGATATATTTTCTAAACCCGATAAAGCTTTTACGTATGAAAATCATCATCTCATGTGGATGAGCTGATGACGGAAGGTAAAATTCCTCAACAGTTGTTTTTTATGTGTTTTCACCGATTTCTCCGTGAATTGTGGGCCGATTTTAAAAATTTCTTTTTTGTTCGGTAGGGTATACATTCAAGATGTTCTCATTGTCACCAAGTCAGCATCTGATGATGGGATCCTAGAGAAATCGAGGGCAACCCTTAAATTTTATCGGCACTGATTACCTTTTTCATATATTTTCTAAAGCTGTTCAAGAATTTGTGATGATGTAAGGTATATATCCTCAACGGTTAGGAGTTGAAAGAAAATTCTTTTAATATTATACGTACTTATGAACTGATAGTCGTACTCCTTCAGGATATTAGGTGGATTGATAATAGAAGGTAAATCTTATTAACGTCTACGAGTTACGTGGAAAAATAGACGTGGACAAATCTCGATTGACTATTGTCGTTCATTTCAAAACTTCGCTGACTTATTGGAGCAGTAGTTTAGTTAGCCTTCCAATATTTTATTTAAACATAATAATTTCCACAAAAAAATTTAAAATAAATTATTTTTTAACAAAAATGAAAACCGACTTCAAAACGCTACAAATCGAAACTAAAAAGAAAAAAAAATAATTTTAATTACTTAGTTATTGTTGGAGTCGGTGCCAGCCAAAGCAAAATAATCCTAATACAATCTCCTTGGCTGGCACCGACTCCAACAATAACTAAGTAATTAAAATTATTTTTTTTTCTTTTTAGTTTCGATTTGTAGCGTTTTGAAGTCGGTTTTCATTTTTGTTATGTAAGTAAATTAAACATACTACACTGACACACATCAAAGATATTTTTTTAATTAATATAATTCTATTAAGTGACATTCAATCTAATATATTTTTCAATGTATCTGCCAATAACCAATATACGTCGCGAGCGAAAGGCTAGTTCAAAAATAAAATAATAATTTCGTATGCGAATGTACCCATGCGCAAACACACCCCCCACCACTTTCTTCCAGCGTTCTTTTTACGTAACGCGAACTGTTCACATGTGTAAAAATTTAGGGCAGTATTAGAGATTGCTACTTATGATATATGTTGCTAAGCTTTTAAAAGTCAAATTAATTTACAAATAATGTATGAAAAGAAATATTTTATTGTAAAGCCAGAGCTTTTTTATATTATTATTTATTAGACAATTAACAGCTGTCCAACCTATATTTATTTATTTATTTAATATCAAACAACTACGTTAATTTAGAACACGCTGTAGCAAGCCCATTCAATGACAGCCGTGTACAGACAGAGCACCGGCCATGTTCATTTCTATCTATGTGTGCGTTTAGTATTGACTATGTCATTATATTAATTATTATCTGTCAAAATACAATTTATTACTACGATTTTTAATTAAAAAAAGTATAAAATTTCTTTTAAAATAATGTATACTTCTCCTTTGCGTTAGTAAATCCCAAAAACTAAAAAAACGCTAATGTTTATTATGTACAAGCTTCATGAATTATTAACTTATCTTTGAATATGAAAAAAAGGTATGAAATTACATAAATTTGTAAGAAAATATTTTATATTGAGCAACAAACAAGAAAACAGGAAAATTTACTCATGTTTTCTATGTAGGTACTCGTAGTTTCCCTTTCCTTGTGATAATAACATAGTACTACGCGTTATGTTGTTTGATTTTCAAATGCTTGTATCGGTCAAAAACAGTATTTATTAAATCAAAATCGAAAATGTCTGCGGTTATAGCGATCAGAAACAAGCGAAAATTTAACAATATTATAAATATATCCGCCTGCAAATTAGGGCCTGCGTGTAGAATATCATTCAAAGAAACACCATTATGGCATTTCGCGCTTGCGTCTAACACTGGGCGAATTTTTGTAGTATCTTTATCATGTCTTATGACAGCGTGGTGCGGTATAAAATATCCTTCCTCTATTATAACTAATGCAAAGTTCATTGTTAGACTGAAATTTTCGTTCTAGTAATAAAAATCTGCGTTGTGCCATGGCACGCGAATTACCTAACAAAAGCGGATCCCTACAAAGGGCAAAACGGTGCAATAACGACCGGACGAATCACGTGATATAGTAGCGGAAAACAAATTTTCACATTCTTCGTCCTGCTTACTTAAAATTATTTGCGTGCTCTTCGAGCTCCCAAAATTTATGAAGCGTTTTATTTAATAATGCGTTATCATCATAAATTAAAAATGAAGCGGATTGACTGGTTTGCAAGCGTTGATCATTCGTAGCGGTGGGAATAGTACCCATAAATACATATCCAAAAACAGTTTCAATCGCGGGTGGAGCGGGTGGTTTAATTATTTTACTACTCGTGTTAACATTTAATTACATTTTAGCCCCAACATTAACGTCATACCATTAAAAATTGAGTGTAAAATGGCAAAGGTACCGTAAAAGAGAATCCTTGTCTACACAGACAACAGGGGGCGCAAGGATCCTTGTGTTTACACAGACGAGGGGCTAATAGTGATAAAAACTGATCTATCTTTTAAGTTGGAACAAATCACATATTTAAAAAATAATTTCGTCAAGATCGGATAAGTAGTTTTGAAGTTCACCATGGACCAACATAGTAAAATTGGTATTTCCATAAGATTACTTTCTGGGAATAGAATTTGTTTACTATTTGATAGCAAACCATGATATTGATATTTTTTATTTAAAAATATTAATAATTTTTATGGATATTTTTATGTACATCGTAATTTTGTTCTAATTAGTTCTTTTATATAGCTATCTATAAACATCCCGATACAAGACCAATCTCTTTCAATATCTAAAAGTGTAATTATAAAAAGAAGGATCCACCCATTCTATCGACAAATTTATTATATAATTTATCAAAATACCGGTTTTCATAACATATCAGATTTAGCTATTACAATATCTTTGTTTTTCCTGATATTACTAACAAAAATGAAATCGATATTATAATAATTATATACAACGGTTACTCACCTCTGAAATACGTCGTATGAAATTGGTTGAATTTTATTAAAAAAATAATTTGCTAAATCTTGAAACCAATGGATATATTAGAAAGAACGTGTTAAAATAATTAGTTCACTTTATTTTGTAATCGTATAACGACGTGTTTACGAAGAATGAGCTACATTTATAAAGAGCCCACTACGTGGGTTCTCGGGCCCGCAAATGCGACATAAATGAACCCACGTCGTGGGTCACTGGCACTGAATGGGTTAAGGGCACGGTAATAAGGCCTGAATATAAATTATAAAATATTTTCTACATTTTTACCATGACTGAAAGATTCTCTGTTACACGTAATCTAAATTTTTCCACTAAACTTGTTGCATCTAAATGAATTAAAATTAAATCTGGTGATTGAAAGTGATAACACCAACGTTCTGGTAAGGTTGAAGAAAAATTTCGTTTTATCTTCTCCAGTGATACGTCATTCTGCAACACCTGTAATAATAAAAACATATTACTTTAAAAACCCCTTTTCGTAACAAATTTTAATTTTTGTTTAAAATTCTTACCTCATCACATTCTATTTGGGAAAGTGGCCGCTGTTTTAATTTTGCATCAGCTGTTATTTCTAATTTTTCAGAATTAATAAAAAGATCGTTCTGTTCTTGAATAAGTTGTTGCTCATTTTCTTGGGTATATTAACTAATTCCGTGGCAAAAAGTTTTAATTGAAAAGGTTGTTCTAATTCTGCATCTGTTGAGTCATGAGTGTAAATCTTTAGATTTATATAGAAAAAAAAATGCTTTTCTTGAATATTAGTTGTTGCTCACATTGTTGCTGGTTAAATAACTTGATTTGATTATCTGGTAAATCAAGCTGATTTAATTTTCGAATATATCTATTTCGTTTCGTTTCCGGCTTTTAGATAACTTTAGATTCTTGATGTTTTTGAATATATCTGTTTCGTCTATAGTGTTATCTGTTAGTCTGTAATTCGGAGTGGGTGATATAGCTTTTGCTGAATATCGAATCGAAACTATATATCGATATTCGATATCGGATATTGAAACTGTATATTTTTTGAATCTATATATTGTACTGGTATCGCATTGTGAATATGATTTTTGATACGTTTAATTTTGTTAGATATTTAGATATCGAACAATTTGTATGACATTTTTTAGTTCACTTTAATTTTGAAAATTGGTTTTTTGTTGCTAGTATTGTATATAGTTTGATATAATTTAGTGAAAAATTGTTAAAATTAAAAACAAAATTTTTAAATTAAAAACAGACACTCCAATTTTATTTATATGTATATATAGACTACGAGAGCGACTCACCCTCGCTTCGCTCGGGTACGTCCCTAATTTTAGGGCCACGGGAAGCCAAGAATTCCGCTAGTTAAAATTAATAAATATTTCAAAATCTAACCTCCTCCTTTTTTGAAGTCGGCTAAAAAGTAGCCTAAGTCACGCATTAAACTATTAGCTATCTGCGAGTGAATGCGAGACAGTCAAAAATTTTAAAAATTGTTTTTTTATTTGCTAGTATCGTATATATACTTTCATATGCATTTGGTGAAAAGCTGTTAATTTGAAATTACAAACAGACACTCCGTGTAGTACTCCAGCGGTTCCATATTAGTAATTCACTCACCAATGAACAACAACTAATAACGTCTTATTTGCAACAACACTCGAAATCAAAACGGAGCAAAAAAAATCTAGTTGTCACCTCATTAAAACTGACTAAGTGCATGTCGGACCACGCGTAAGTAGGGTTCCGTAGGATACATCGCTATAATGCGGACTAAAGACAAGGCTTTTTCTCATTACATACTGGTACTCACTATAGATGCAAGATTTATATTTACTACTAGCGACTCACCCTCGCTTCGCTCGGGTTTGACCCTAGGTTTAGCGTTTCGCTAGTTAAAATAAATAAATTTCTACCAACTCATTTTTTGAAGTCGGTTAAAAAGTAGCCTAAGTTACGACTTATTACATTAGCTAGCTGTGACTGAAAGTCCCGTCAAAATCGGTCTAGCCATTTCAGAGATTACCCGGAACAAACAGACAGAGTACTAGCCACTCGCCTTCCCAGCCTCGTCTATCTCGGGGCTAGATTTAGCGCGAGCGGTACCGCGGGTTCCACTAGTAAATGTATACATAAACTTGACAAATTATATTTTAATTATATACCTATCTCTTGATTCTATCTGTTAAAAAAACCGCATCAAAATCCGTTGCGTAGTTTTAAAGATTTAAGCATATACAGCTGGAAGCGACTTTGTTTTATACTATGTAGTGATTTTAAAGTAAATACAGTTTTCTAAGCTTTGGAAATATGGACAGACATATATTGCGGGCATAGTGAAATCCTTTTTGAACGGATCCTTAAAAATAATAAGTTATTTCTCAATAAGACGTACGTATATTACATAAACTTGAAAATCGTTGAACACAAAAATGCACTTGTAACTTGTTAAGATCTTACACCTTTCCCAGGCCAAATTTTTGTTTAATTTTTAGATTATAATATTATTGATAATATGTCATTACATCATACAAATAAAGTCGATTATTGAACTATGCAAATATTATAAGTGCACTGGCAGTCTTGCCATACTCTTTAATTATCAATAATATCGTATACCCTATTACAAAATAGTAAAGTACAGAATTGAATGACACGTATATCACGCGCGCTCTCTCACTCGCGCTCGATTTGTATCATGATTCGTGCGTGAATCGAGTAAATCTGTATCGAGCGCAACAGTATCGGATATTTAGAATATCGTAAATATCGTCTTTTCGTCGCATAACCAAATCGCTTGACGTTATTCGGATTGATTCGAATATAGTGATTTGCTCGATATATAGTTACTGCAGAGACCGATATATAGATACACGATATTGACACAATATATAGTTTCAAAAACTATATACGATTTGTATCACCCACTCCTTCTATAGGTATTATGATAGAGCTGACGCTTGATCTTTCTTCTGCCGTTCGGTGTATATTTAGCGGTGTTGGGGTCTCATGTTATAAATAAATAAATATGTTGGGACATCGTTACAACAGCGCCATTTAGTTCCGTGGTAAGCCTAAGCTACGAGGCTTGTATTACGGATACCAGATATACTACACATATATAAATTTTAAATACATACATGTTATAAATATAAACACCCATGACTGGAGTACAAACATTCGTGCTCAACAAATGAATGACTCCAGCGGGACTCAAACCCGCGACCACTAACGTAGAAAGCAGGGTCACTACCAACTGAGTCAAAAGTGGCGTCAAATTGTATCGATAACTCACCGCGATTGCTCGTAATGCCTGATGTTGCTGGTATTTCGGTTTCCTTAGCGAGCATTTCTTGTATTATTTCCATACGTTGTCTCTTACTCACAGCTGATCGAGGCTGTAATGGCGCGGTTCGTTTTATTCTGTCTGGTTGACATTGAAATTTCGATGGCAAACAGTATGGCTTCAGCCTTATTTTGCTAACAGAACCCATTACATTGTATTCCATGTAATTTTCCATATCATTAGGCAGCTGTTGAGTAACACAAATATATTAATTACTACTTTTCAAATTACGAAAAATAATCGTTCTAATTCATGTTTTATGTACAAAATACTAAGTTAAGTTTAATTTATATTCAGTAGATCAGAGGCTAAGTTGATTGCTTTTAAACACTTACATCAAAGTGGTCTTCACAAAAAAAATTTGCAGTTTTATTCAAATTTCGGCGTGCTAATTTAAACCACTGCTTTCGACGTTTGGGACATTTAGGAATGGTTATAAACAATTTGTCAGGATATTTAATTGTAGTACTTATACACATGGGTACGGCACATGTTTTGTAGCTTGTCATTTTCATAAAAAAAATATATTATCATAAATATATACTATATTTACTTCTATGAGTTTGTTATCTCCAGTGAAAAAGCTGCAAACTTATCACACAAAATATGTTTAAAAGTTGGAGCATCATAGTAAGCTTTACAGTTTTCGAGGCATAAGCTCAGTTTTGCATTTGTGTGAGTGCAGTGCACGAAGGCGTAGCGCATTGCGAGTTGGTTTTGTTTTAACTGGTTTTTGATGCGCGGCTATTGGCTTTTAGCTATCACTCACACAAATGCAAAGCTGAGCTTACGCCTCGAGAACTGTACTATAGTTTATCTTTATTGAAATATGATGTCACAGCCAAATGTCAAATTACTGAAAGAAAAATATTTCGTTTTCTGAATTAACCACTTGATCCCCGCTGGTACCAATGTGTACCACTTCCGGCGTTACCGTAGATCCCCGCTGGTACCTATGTGTACCGCTACACCCTCTTAGCTTTTATTACTTATTATACCACGAAATCGCTTTATTTTTTTCTAAACGAGTAATAAACCAAAACTTAAAAAGTTTTTTAACCCATATATCAAAACAAAATGTTAATCGAATACCGACAAGATTAAAAACTATTGCGTCAAAAGTTGATAAAATTTCAAGTAAAGAGCGCGCGACTCGCTATTGGTTTAGTGTAATTTAAAAATTGAAAACAAGTGAATTTGTACCGTAAACGCATGAATAATAATTGTTAATATTCGTTGCTACTATTGATGTACTAATAAATGTATGTTAACGTTATAATTTTGGTTTTTTGATTAAATAAATTTTGCTGTATTGAAATTTGTAAATAAAGTCGCCATTAATTTACAAGAATTTGGACGATTACTGAATGTTTTGATGTCTGACAAAGTCATATCATTGTAGAAAAACAAATATAATTTCATATTTTCGGTTTTTTGTAGCATATTTCAATAGTTTTATAATATAAAATGTGTTTATTTACAAATAATAATAATATCAGCCTATACGCTGTCAAATGTGACATATTAGACTGTTGTCAAATTTGGCTAGGCATTGACACATCGATATATTATGCTATCGATGATATCGACATTTTAATACGAATGTTTATAGAAAAAGTAAGTATGTATTATGTTTGTTCTAGAACAAAATGTTACATAAATTTTAAATACTCTTATGTACATATTATAAATTAAATATAAATATAAGCATAACATATTATATTATTATAATAGCAGTAAAAAGACGTTCTAAAATAAAATAAATTTTATTTCAATATCTCGGGAGTATATAGTTGCTTGAAAGGGTTATATTGTATTGTACACGTATATACCTAGATGAATTTTCACAAACTCTCGTCCGTAGATACGTTTTGATGATTTCCATACAAAATAAACAGTTTTATACTTTTATTATTCAGGTATTAACGTTTAGTATTTCCCTAGTTTTTTTTATAGATAAACCACGACTTATACTTCCCCAACAAACCAACATAAAATAAAGAAGAGGATTAATATCATGATACCAACAAATATACTTTTTCTGATACACATTTTAGTAAATAATTTCATCAAAATCCGATTATAATATATTTTTTTGTAAATTAAATAAAATAATTATTTTATGAATTAGTTCTGTAGTTTCCGAACCTATATATATTACTCTCTCATAATATTATATTGTATATAAATTCTTTTATTGGAAATTTATTACTACTTCGAATACTGAATATGAAATAGACAATCATCTAGGGTAAATTAGTCTTTTACTACCTATAGGATAAATGCTTTACTAAAAAAACGAGATCAGAAATTTTTTGATTTTTTCTTAGTCAAATTACGAAGTTACTATTTTTTTTTGTCATCAATTTTAGTCATCAAAAACTATAAGAGCTACATTATTGAATTGCAAAATAAAATTATTATAATATAGTCGGTATAAATATTTATTATATTATATAAATTATAATTTTAACTGAACTTTTTATTTAAAACTTGCCTCCAATAGTTTAGTTTTAGCAAGAATTATAACAAGCAAGTTATTTAGCAATTATTTGGCAAGTTAGGTTAAAGTAGTTTTTGAGCGTTTGCAATAAAAAACTTATATGCACAATTTTATGACAAAACTGTTACTTTTGTCATAAAAATTATTCAATCCAATTCAATTCTGTTGTTGATGGCTTCAAAGCGTGCCAGTTGAGCACAGATTATTTCGCCAATGTCACGTAGAATGGAGAAGACACAAAATAAAAATTATAATAATTACTTTTACTTACATATTAAAATAAAATACAATAATATATACCATAAATTACATTATGAATATTACGAAATATTTAACATGAGACCCAGAATTTTTATTATTGCATTTGAGACATTTTTTCAAATATTGTTTATGTTATATTTTATAAGAATTGGAATTCTATTTACATTTATATTTTAAATCTCGTTTATCCATAAAAATAAAATATTCTATTACATCTATTTTATTTTTTATATCAAATTATAATTGTTACATAAATTTAATTGTGTTTATATTTGTTTCACCGTTCACAAAAATTATCGATAATTTTTAGTGTTGAATTTGAGGGGTACAGCATTACTACGCTTCAAAATATTAAAAATTATTATTATCAGTACAATAATTTAGATAACTTTACATGTTAAAATATTTAGTTTCTTGAATGAAAAGTGTAAAGCTTTCATATCAGTGACAAAGTTTAGCTTGTAGATTTTAAATTTAAGCCACATAATAAACATAAAAATGTGAATTATATTAAAATACGAGTGTTTTTAAAAATAACCTCAATTTTTCTCTTTTATAAGAAAACCATCCAATTTCTAATTCTAGTGACTTGTTTTAAAGATTTATTTGTGTATATTTTTAAAGTAAGGATTAATATGTATTTTATTGTCAATTTTATTAAGAATCTACTCGCCATAACCCTGATGCATGCTTTGAAAATTGCGCGGTAACCTGTGTAAATACAACGAACGAGCCGCGAGTTTTATAAAGTTTGAATGTGACTGTTACTAAAAACTAATACAAATAAATCAAAAAATGGTTTTGTATGATTACATGTTTATTCATAAAGTAGTGTTTCAAATTTGGTGTAAGTATAAACGCTGGTATTATTAGAATTCATTGTAATACAAAAAATTAGAAAATTTTCCGTTAACTCTGATATATAACGAGCTTGATTTTATTTATCAATAGTTTAAAGGACATTTTATATATTTACATAAATACTCAAATTATTTAAGAATCCAAAACAGCTAACACATTTTAAATCGGTGCTATATAATTTAAATTGTAAATGTTTTTTTATGTAATGGTAGAATCTGCGAAAATTGCCGAGTGGGTTCGGTGATTATCGGGTGTTGCATGTCATATGTTGCGGGCGTCAAGTGGTTAATAATGTTATATAAGAAGTATAACAGTATCTAAACATGTAATTAACTATGTCGTCATTCAACCTCTGCAGGATTACTAAGGCATGCAAAAAAGATTGTCAAGATATCATATAAGTTTTGTTTATTCTTATAGAAATAATATTTTAATATTTCATCAAAAGTGATAAAAAAACAATGATTCAATGGAAGAGCTCTATTTAGCTGTATAGCAATTTTCCACTTAAGTTAATTCATTTAAATACCATGGTGATTATAACAACTTTCATAGTGTTACAATGTTTGCATGATCAACCATATTCTATCTACAGTATATTTGTATGTGCGTGTACACAACCACTATAACAAACTGTAGTATGATCAGGTGTAATAAACAGCATTAGGTATTTTAAGCTGGCTTTGGACCATTCAAACAATCCTATTCCTATATGACTGTTAGTAAACACTACTAACTGTTACAACCTAACAGCTTGACATCACACAAATGATAAATTTTGGGTATATTGCTGAAAGATCATAATGTTCAAATTGTTATAGAAGCATTTCATATTTCTGTAAAATGCTTATAAAAACATGCTCTAAAGCAACTCTTTGCAACTCAACCTGCTGGTAAATTCACTTCTGTGATCTGTGGATGTGTCTACAGTATATAGACCCATCCAACAATAAAAAATCTACCTATATAATATACTAAACACTTCATATTCATCCTATTATAAGCCAGATTACTTGCCTATTACTTGTAGTCTGATTCACTATATTAATTTATTTATACACTTTATTCTGTACTAGCGACTCGCCCTCGCTTCGCTCGGGCTCTTCCCTAGATTTAGCACAGGTAAAGCCGCGGGATCTGCTAGTTATGCATATAAACCTTCCTCTTGAATCACTCTATCTATTAAAAAAAAACGCATCAAAATCCGTTGCGTAGTTTTAAAGATTTAAGCGCACATAGGGATATAGGGACAGAAAAGGCGACTTTGTTTTATATAGCTCGCGCCAAACTTTGTGGCCGTCCCGAACTAGGCTCATTGCATTGCGCAGAACACAAAATCAGGTATTAGCGGGACGCACAAGAGCTTGGGGGCAGGGCCACACCCCGCGCGCCCGCACCGCTCACCCGCGACGCGCGCTGGCACCCACGCCTTAGTGTGAGTGCTACGTCCGTACACGAATCACGCACTTGTGAGCTCTGAGAGTACTGTAGCGTTCAAAATTCGTTCGATCGTTTCGTTAATTGAGGAAGAATATAAGAAAAGTGATGTCATCATAGATGACCTAACTGAAAAAATAATAATTCACGTGAGCGATAATGAATCAGATGAAGAAGATTTGGATATTTTTTGGGAAGAGAGTGATTCGGATGCGGAACCATCCACTAGTAAGGGAGATGTTTTTATGGAAGGTGTGGCCCCATTGTGAATATAGTTTTTATTTATATTAATGTTTTTTATTTACATTTATCCTATTATTACCTAACCTATATGTTTTACAAATAACACATACATTGTATATTAAATTAAATAAAATAACCTATGAAATAAACACGAACTTTATAATCAACAAATAAAAATAAATTGACATAATATAATAAGTATTAAAAATGTTAGAAAACGAAAATTGTTTGGTTGATTACGTATTGCCCACTCGACTGTACCATGCGCAAGTTCGGACTCGCGACTATACTCAAGGCGGTCACAAAGTTTGGCGCGGGCTGTACTATGTAGTGATAGTGATAGTGATACATTAATGATATAAATAAGCATATGCATATAATAATACATAATCTATTAAAATATAAAAAACGGTTTCAATAATCATATTTTATATATGAATATTATGTAAAATCTAGAGATATACCTAATATCAGATAGAAGAAAAATAACGCCAGGTTATACACAAAATTTGTAAATACTCCGAAAGCTTACCGGCATAAGCCCGCCTGAAGTTTAAAGATACGTAACCAACGTTAAATATTTTAAAGTTTTTTTATAGGTACTATTCTAAACACTTCAATTAATTATGACAATTAATTACAAACAAAATTTGCAAAATCATATTTATTATGAACATTCAAAATATCGCTTCGAGAGCTAAGTAATCAACACTCAACTATGCATTTTAAATACCTATATGCTAAACACTTGAAATTTATATTGACTCGCAAATCGCAATATAAAATCTCATAAAGAAAGTAGGTAGTCGAATTATTTTAAATTTTAAAATCCGTAGTAAGTTAAAAATATAACTGCAAAAGCGCTTGCCAGTCACAGATTAAGTATTAGTTAGTTGCCAGTTGCCAGCATGAGCAAAGAGAATGGTTGCCAGTTGCCACTTGCCACCCAGTTGGCAGTTGCCTACTTGACAAATAACATTGACATTTGACTGTTTTGTTGACAGTTGAGGGCTGACAAATGACTATTGCAGCATCTTCATCACCATAGATTATATATATTATACGAAATATGTTCATTACGGTCTAGAAAGGTTATCTTCGAGAGTAGTAGGGTAAGTCGGCTTATCGTGACAATAGATTCCATTTACGGACGCCGTGGCGTGACAATAGACTGAAGTGTTGTGCCACTTAAATAATATTATTCTGTATCTTTTTTTATCCCAAAGCGTGCTAAACCCTCATTACATTACTCGAATTTATTTCATATTTCATAAATACCATTTAATTGTCACTTATAGAAACGGCGTGCACAGTGCGCACTGCACAGCTCGTCGATAGCAACGCCGGTGATGACGAAACGCTTGGAAACTTGTCACACAAATTATACAAATCTGTTACTACTGAAATTGAGTTTGTTGCTAGACCTGTTTTACTCGACCGTGATCTTCATCACTACATATTATAAAACAAGGTCCTCTGCCGCGTCAGTCTGTCTGTTCTCTCGATAAACTCTAAAACTAATGTACCGATTATCATGCCGTTTTTACCAATTGATAGTGGGTCTCGAGGAAGGTTTTAGCGTATAATTTGTCAATTCTTTGTATACATTAGCTAAAATATTGTATAATGATATTTGTTGGAGCAACCAGAAACCATATCTTACAATCTGTAGTAAAATGTTTTAAGACCCCCAAGGAAATGGTCGTGCAATCTGTGCGAGCAAGACGCATAACGCATTATATTTACTCGGGAGTGACAGAGAAGAGATAATAATGAAACTTTACTTATAGTCTAATATTCCAGTATTGATTTTTATACATGATATTCAGGCTAATGTAATTACTATACGCATCAATCGGCCATTTATGATGATGAAATCCCGCTGAGTTTCATTCGCCAGTTCTTCTCAGGTCAGAGGTTTCTTCTTTCCGAACTGGTGGTAGACTCACGTTCAGCAAGAAATTGTAACAATTTTTATGCTGAATAAAATATTTTGATTTGAAAAAAAAATGTATTTAATTCTCAATAGTACCTATCCCAAAAACACGAATTGCAGCCAAAACCGTACAGCCGTTCTTGGTCTTAGTTTCGACCGAAACTGAAACTAATTTCGACATCTGCAAATTCCTGCTTCCTTTTGCGTTCCTTAGTTGTTGATACAATAGTATACATATCTTGTTATTATTATCCAAAAATGGTAGACACTAGATATATTGGCCGAAACCAAAACTATGCTTAATCACCAATTCCCAAATACTTTATTAATCAATATCATAATTATATTTATTACAAGTATATAAAACAAATCATTGAAATTATAAGAAATAGTAATAAATAACAACATTATTTATTTTCTTAACATAGTATTTATAAACTTCCAAACTTCAGGATGTCCATAAACATATATATTTTGACGAGATCAAACAAAATACTGATGTTGAAAAAAATCTAATATTTTGAGACTCAGGTACTTTTGAAAGTTTTTCATTTGACTGGTCCAGATTGTATGCAGTTTCTTAACGAAAATTAATGTCTTCTCCAAAACTGTTTGCTGAAAAATGGTATTGAAGAATATAGAAGTATTTCAATAATCATCATTAAAATTTAATTTAATAATTTATTAACACATAATTAGTCATTATAGAGAAAGAAGATATTAAAATAAATTGATATTGATGAATTCATCATTTCAAATTTATTTTCCAATTTAACTTCTATTCCCTGTGTAAATGAAAAGTTTAAGAAATCGAGCTAATTACACAGGTTACTATGATATCGTTAAAATGTTCATTTTGTGTTATAATAACCAAGACTACAGACAGTTTGATTTCATTAAACATCCTTATGATAAATAAAAGCACTATACCTTTCTTTAATAAATCAACTACATTGAGTATGGTACAACTTCTTGGTTTATCAAGACCCTCAAGGACTTTTTACTTGGGGTGTTTTATATTGGTATCTTAGTTTCGCCAGGAGTCTTTGCCGAAGTGTGCGGCATGGTGTACATCGAGGGTATAACTGCGTATGACAATCCTTGTTTTTTGTAATGATACCCGAGCATTGATTGGAGTATCTAAAGAAATAAAATGTCAATTTATATGGAACTCCCTCGCTCTGCTTGGGGTTATCCCTGGATCAGTTTTAACTGTTAGTATAGATTTATCAGAAAGGAAATATTTTCCTGCAGTAAATAAAGCATCCTATATGTAGACTGCGATAATCAGCTACCATCATACCAAATTTTATTTAAATCTGTACAGTAGTATATTGTAATGTGAACAGATGGACAGACAGACTAAATTTCTAAAAAATATGGATGCAGCCTCTGTATCAACAATAATTACCGTTTCAATTACATTTTCCAAAAATGTTCAATTTACAGATCGCACTAAATTAAAAATTTATTAATAGTAGAGATAAATGTTTGCAACTTTTTTTTGTATGAAAAAAAATGTGAGCCGTCACGGGACGCCTGGCAGATGTGAAACATCGACATTATTTTGTAAAAGTAATATGCAGAAAAGAACAAATTGTGATAGGAACTAAATATGTCATAATGATAAAATAAAATATTACGATTTTTTTCCAGATAACGATGACTATTTATTGAATAAACATTTATTTTCATTAAATACAAAAATTTACGAATTTATTTCAAATCGTGACTACTTAATTCGTTTAATCAGTGACTTCGGTAATAGTTATATTCGATGTTGCCTCTGAGGACGGTTTTACTGTGACAATTGGTCGATGGTAACTGAAGTATGTTACAAGAGTATTGGACAAACATTATCAAGATATCTAATAAATACAGCATCTATTGTTGTTCCGTATCTGGTGGTAGGTTCTCTTGGATTGTTATTAATTTGCAATTGAAATTCTTCTTGGAGAAAAAGTAATTAATGGCGTTGATTCATCTTTTGCAAAATTTACATTGAAATCCCCAGCTAAAATCAATGGTAGTTTGTCTTTATTGGTTTTGAAAGTTATTGAACCTTTGTGACTGTACGGAAATAATCTCTCGTGTAAAAATGAAATGATGTAATTTATTTTTTTATTAGGAGAAATGTACACAACAATCATCATCAATTCACTTCCATCTTCTAGTTTAACGTGTGAAGCACACATATCGCCAATAAATGTTTGGGAGACATGAACTTCTGTAGCATTTTGAATTACTAAATCCATGTTGAATGTAGTAATATGTGAAGCATTGTTGTTTTTATAAATGGCAACTCCAGCGGCTCTAACATTTTGTCTCTTAAATTTAGCTATACACTGAAAATTAGGTAAGTCAACTGATTCATCTGCAGGAAGCCATGTTTCAGTTAGTAATAAAAAGTTACTCCTTTGACAAATAGAATCTTGTAAATCAGTAGTATGTTTTCTGAGACTTTGGCAGTTTAAAGTATAAATGGTTAATTTATTTCTGGAGTTTATAAATTCAGTGATCAGTCCTTACAATGTAGTAAGTTTGTTTAGAGATAATCTTTTAAATTCTAGCTGTAAACTTGAAACTGATGGATCTACTCTTCTTCCATGATAAAATCTTAAATTATCCTGACTGTTACATATAAACAACCCTTCAAGACTTGTTACTCGTGTTAAAGCTACGTAAAGTAATGGAATAGAATGACTTTTACTGTACTCATAGACCACCTCGTCATATGTACCTCCTTGAGACTTATGAATAGTCATAGCACATCCTGATATTAATGGTAAATAATTTATTTTTGCCACAATGGTTTTATTATTATTGAGTGGTATACTTGAAGTTCGACGTACGATAGGTACTGCACGTCTATCGATATTATGTTCAGCAAGAAAGGCAGCGGCTTTTCTTCTAGCCACCATACCAGTGTTTTTATCTGGAAAAACGAGCCATATGCGAGTTACTTGATTTTCATCATTTTGTTCTATATGAACCAGCTTTCCAACGGCGCCGTTAGCTAAACCGTCTACCACGTCTATGTTAGTTGTAATAATATAAGGTTTTCCAATAACAAAAATGATTTCGTATGGCAAACCTCCAGTATCAATCACTGACAACTTGTGTAATTTTTGTCTCATGTTTGCTTCTTGCTCATGGTTAGTACAACCAGAAATAATGTCCATTGCAATTGAATCTATTTCATTTTCAGTTTGTAAAGCTAGTACGTTATATGCGTTAACTGATGCATTATCATGAAATAATCGTACACCATTTGGACACAGGCACAAGGCTTCTTCCTTCGTAAAAAATCTAGACTCGATACCGGCTAATTTATCATCATTAAAAATAATACCACTGCCAATTTTTGTGAGAATAGAAGCAAACATTTTGTTATCTTGACGCATTATTTGAGTTAATTCGTAGAATTTTAATCCTTGCCAAAGTAAGGGTCCAATCATCCGTTGTTTAGACTGCTTATAGATTGGAGTTGCACGGACTGGAGGTAATCGTCGCAAATCTCCAATAAAAATAATGTCTAGACCACCAAAATTTTCATCAAAATTTCCGGTTATTTGCTTTAGTCTTGCGCCTATTTGGTTCAAGAGCTCGGCACCAATCATACTGATTTCGTCAATTATTAAAGCTTTGAAATATTTAAATAAGCATCGATATTGTTGTGCTGTTTCTATTGACAACGGAATTAGTTTTGACAATGATATTTTCAATGCAGTATGAATAGTAGTTCCGTTAATAGCTACTGCAGCTTTACCAGTCGAAGCACACGTAATGTATGAATTGCAGAACCCATCATTATCAGAAAATCTGTTATATACTTCCATTATCAATTTTATTACAAAGGTTTTTCCACATCAAGCTGGCACAGTAAAAAATAATTGTAAAGGTGATCTCTCTGCAGATAAATTGTGATGAATGACGTGTAGCAGCAAATCTTTCTGTTTTTCATTAGCGCTTCTCATGAGTTCGCAAAAACGATCATTACTCATGATATTTTCTCTTCTTTTGGCTATTGCTCCCAAGTTTTTAAGCGTAGCTATACGTAAATCTTCATTAACCGCAGCATTCGAATTTCTGTACAATTCTTCAAAGGGGTTTGGCTCCGGAAATCTTGTAGCAATGTCTCGAGCTTCTGATTCGTCATCTATTAACTCACCTTCATGACATAATTGTCGGCATATATCAATTGTCTTTTGAATATCAATATTTGACTCAAATTCTTTTTCTTTTTTCTAAAATTTCATTTTCGTTTTCATCATATATAGTTGTGAATTTCATATCTGCTAATATTTCTGTGTCTTCATTTCTAAATGGTATATGTAAGGTCACCATTTCTCTTCTGTACTCGTTGTAATCCTGAGTCATGTCATAATTTTTATAACAAATAACTTGAGGCTGCTTCTTTCTGATGTACTCTTCCTTTCTGTTTTTAGTATAGTTTGAAACAAATTGGGCTAAAGAAGTTCCTTCCAATTCTTCTGGCCGTTTTTGATACTTGTCATGCCAATCTTCCTTCCAAATATCAGTAGAGTCGTCATCAAGTTCATCAATTTGTTTTTGTGTTTTGAGAAGTAGATAATTCTGTAATCACATCTGCATTTTGTAGACGCCTCCTTCTTTCCGCTTCACGTTGTTTCAATTTATCTCTGTTCTGCTCCCTGTATCTTTGTTGACGTTCTCTTTTTTTTTGGAGAGCATTTAGTTCATTACCTTGATCATTTCTTTGAATGGATGATGGTTGTATTTTTTCCGAACCAGATGAACTTTGAGCAGTAATTATTTCTTCATTATTCAGTTCTATTCTATTCGTCTTTGAAGAGGTAGATGGTCCGGCAATACTTTGTGAATATTGTATGCGTTTTCTTCTTTCCGCTTCACGCTGGTTTAATTTGCCTCTGTTCTGCTCCCTGTATCGTTTTTGACGTTCTTTTTTATTATTATTAACTCTAAAAAATATATGAGTGTTAAAAGAAGATTAAATAAAAATTAGTATATTCTGGTACTATTAGATTTACAAAATCTTACATAACATTAATAGTATTGCTTGTGTTTAACTGATCTTGGTGATGTCTAGTTTCAATAATAATATTTTGTGACCCCTGTGATGATTGTTGGGTTCTGAAATATTTATAAAAAATATGTTATTAAAATATACAGAAAAATTTAAATTGACTTCAATATATTAGTAAACTCAAGAATCTTAGCTAGTTATTTCAATATATTACTAAAATCGTAAATTATAAGTATCAATAATGAATGTTTCACAATAAATGCCACTATGATTAGAAATTTTAATTAATTTTTTAATGTTCATATTTATAACAAATAAGAAAAAACTTTCGTGCGCTGCACGCCATCAGCTGATTTTGAAATACAATTCTGTCAGTCTTAATAAATTTATTCTCTGAGCAATTGTTTTAATGTATTAATTTCAATAAGAATGAAATTAAAATTAATTAATAATTTAAAAACATTGTATGCAATGAAACTTATGTGAATTTTAATCTACCAAGATAGTAGATTTTACATTTGCTGGCGCTCAAAACACACCAAATATACGCGTGTTTAATGCACAGTTACATGCGCACTTTAATTATAAAAATTTAATTAACTTACTGATGACTTGATGGTGTGTCATAGTGTGATTTTGCTTTCTTTGCAGGAGGCTGATCACTTTCACTCTCTAAATTATCACGGTCAGACATTTTATTATCAGTAAAATAATTTGTTTTCAAGTAAAACACAGGTTATGTTTACTGTAGTAAACAACACTGTGTACACTACGGAGTATACACTATAGGTATTCGAGCTCAGTGTAGCGAGAAAGATGGCTTAACGCCAGATCGAGTGGGAGAGAATCGCACAGTCGATTGCGCATGGCGACGCGTCGCCACACCGTACACACTACTGCATATAGACTGTATATATATACCATCGTATAGCGTGGCGACGCGTCGCGACGGCATGCGATGGTATGGTACGTGCGGCTATAGATGTTTCACATCAATAATACTGAAAATGGATTTCTCAGAACAAAATATTAATGCAAATATACAATTTACACTACCTGTTTTCTTCCAATGATGTTCCACAACAAAATGTGAAAGTTTCAGCTAAACTCATATATCTATATAACTCTTCTAATGACTTTAAACAACTAATTAGAACGGCTTCTCGCTGACATCTAACAGAAATCTAAAATTGCACGTAATTAATGTTCACATTTAATTTGATAAAAATTATTCATAACTAAATTTACTATGAAATACTTATCTTTCAAAATAAACAAATATTCATGTTAGAAAGATAACTTTTTTATATTTTCTTTCTGTATTTATGTCTAATTTTACTTTTATTTAATAAGTAGTCCTCAATCAATTCATGTTTATGTTATTTTTTACATATTTTACTGTGGCAGATAAGTTATAAAATATTTTTACATTCTTACCATGACTGAAAGATTCTCTGTTACACGTAATCTAAATTTTTCAACAAAACTTGTTGCATCTAAATGAATTAAAATTAAATCCGGTGATTGAAAGTGATAACACCAACGTTCTGGTAAGGTTGAAGAAAAATTTAGCTTTATCTGCTCCAGAGACACATCATTCTGCAACACCTACAATAATAAAAAAATATAATTTTAGAACCCCTTTTTGTAATGTGCCCAGTTTCAACCACAAAATTTGATATTTGTTTAAATTTCTTACGTCATTACATTCTATTTGGGAATGTGGCCTCTGTTCTAATTTTACATCTGTTATTTCTAATTCTTCAGATTTAATAAAAACTGTTTCTTCTAACTTCTGTTTTTGTAGAAGTTGTTGTTTATTTTCTTCTGCTTTAACTAATTCCGTGTGAGAAAATTGTAATTCAGAAGGCTGTTCTAATTCTGCATTTGTTGAGTGTAAATCTTCAGTTTTAATGGAAAGAACCTTTTCTTGAATAAGTTGTTGCTCACATTTTATTTGACTATCTGGTAAATCAGGAGGCTGGTTTAATTTTCTTGTTGATTCTGTGCTTTCAGGTTCAGACTGAGAAAGTTGCTTTTTTTGAACCATTTGTTCCTTGCATCCTTGTTGGTCCAATGACGAGTCTACTGGTTCCTTATTAATTAATTACATTAATGTACTAATTTTTTCTTAAAACTTAAAACAAACAATAAGGAATGGAAAATATACCTGACTACAACTCATTAATTTTTCATGATTATTTTCATCTACAATAAAAGGAATTGCATCATCTGTCAAATGCCATCTCTCATTCTCAATATAAACTGATTTTCCGTCAATTAAATATGATTTCCCTTTTATAATATAACTATCCTTAAAGTGGAGCTCGCAAATGCGATCTTTCTGTTTTAATTCTTGTTTAAGAGCATTCACCCACAGTTGTCGTTTTATTTGAGACTGAAAATCAATAACAATACTCGAGATAGAATCAGAATATATTTACTGCAAGTCCAAATGCAATGATAGAATCTTACTTTTGGAATTTGAAAAAGTGTCGTTCTTCTTAATCCTTGAGCTACACGTTTATATTCTTCATTTAGTCGGCCGCTTCTACATCCTTGCACCACACAATTCTTCACCATTTTGTTATTAAAATCAATGTTTTATTTTAAAAATAATTTATTTCTTATCATAACATACGGATCAACACAGATGAGTGATGACAGAACCAGTGTTGCCAGTGGCAGATAGTGAAAACTGAAAAGTAACACGAGACAGCTAAAAAATTAACATTTTTACAAAAAAAGTAACATTATTTTATTTTGCGCTTATGGAAGCCATTAAAGGAAATAATTGAATTGAATTATTTTATTTTGCCGTGTTGTCGATGTCAGATTGCCGTGTGTTATGGTAAAAGTTTAAAAATTGCCGTGTCTCATACAAATGAAACGAAAATGTAGACTTTTGTACCTAATTGTAAATTGTTCCTATAGTTTTAGTGGCGAAAATCCAGGTTTCCTTAGATAATTTATTAAAATATATTAGATTAACAAATTTTAATTGAACAACTTTGGTAAAAATTATAACCATAATATAACTGTCTGATACCACTAATAAGGTACTTGCGGTAAATGAGGGCCATCAAAATTCAAAACTAAATATTTTAAATAATATAATGATTATAAACAAAAACAGGGCAGATATGTTTAAATACTTTATTAACAGTCTGGAAAAGTATTTATTTTTGGGTTTTTGTCACAATTTTTCATCAATAGTACGTTTATTTTAAACCCCTGGTTTAATTATTTTAATCCCTAGGGGACGATTAGTCAACATTATTAACTTATTTTAACTTTACAATAGCAAATAATGTAAGCAACAGGCTATTTAACACATAATTTATCCGTTTTCGTGGAGGATTTTTTCATGTGGAGTGATGCTTAAAATTTTTTTGGACAAACTCGTGGCTACCGACGAGATGACGGATCGGAGCGCGACGCGATTGCGGATGGTAGACTTGCTATTAGTCATTTAGACGTGTGCGAGACTAGAGTGTAATAAAAATGTTGGAAGTATGTTTTAGTAGTGTGGCCCTTATTTATAAACCGCCGGCCCTTATTTGCCGCAGGTACCTTACTTATTTCTTCTACTTTTTCTTTCTTTAATTCGTATTTTGATATAACATTTGTTTGGTTGGTTTAAAATTAGTTTGACTTCCTATACTAGTTATATAAAATGATTTATCGACTAAACATAAATAGTAAAGTTAATCAGTTAAACGGTGTTATAGACTATATTAAATTTAGTTATAGACTAGCTGTTACCCGCGGCTTAAAGCGCGTGTGTTGTGCGTGTGCGCTGATTGCCGTGTTTCAGGATACGGCAACGATTGTTCTGCCGTATACCATGTTTTTTGGTAATGGCCCCCAAATACCGTGTAACACGGCAATTGCCGTGTAAATGGCAACCATGAAACCACAGATTACTATATACTAGTCAAAGAATCGATTGAGGTAGTAACTAATACATATAATCTGTGACGTACCCTGCGTAAAATTGCATTTTTTAATTTTACCGTATTTTGAACCAGTTGTGTACATACATAATATGATAAAACAGTAACCTTTAAAAATCTTTACATTACCTATTTTTTTTAAAAAACAATGACTTTAACGTAATGTGTAGTGAATCTACACCCCAAAACAATAGTTATTAAAATTTTTATCTATATGTCTGTTTGTATTCAATCGTTTAACACAAAAAATACTGGGCCTCAATTCTGCTATTTTACATGAATTGTCATAATAGAACAATGCAATTTTAATTCAATTACCATTAGTCAAAAATTTCGTAGTCTATAGTTTGTCCATTTTGTTAATGGTTTTTTTGACAGCTCGCCAACTGACAAGCTATAGTGATGACAAAAGGACGTAATATTCGATTTCTCTTATTTTTTTAAGTATACAATAATATCTATTTTTATATTTATTAATATGAAAATAAATATTATTATCGTAAAAATCAAGTGTGGTGGAAAGAACTAAGAGAATCATAATGTGATTCGGGCCGTGACATTGCATATTTTGATAATTTATGCACACAAGAGTTAATAATTAATATAACTGAAGACTCCTCATCGGACAAATCTAATATAAATGATGATTCTGACGAATCATGTTAATAAAAGAAATTAAACTATTTTAGTTGTTTTATTTGTATGCCTTATACTAAGAAGAAAGTAAAACTTTACTATTAACTTTAATATTTTAATTTATTGGTTTAAATCTTAAATTTTTTTGGCTTCCTTATTAAATAACATTACACCTTATTTACATATTAGCATTGATTTCTCTCGATTATTTGTAATCTGTGGCACAATCGTAGTAATTAGACATGCGCAAAACAGTGCTTTATGAAGTAATGAAATATGGCATTACATTACGCACCGAGTAATATCACATCACTTCATTACTCGAAACATTACTTGCCATGTGTGATGCTAAGAAGTAATATTACCCGCGTACTGTCATAATAGTAGTACTGATCTATCTCATGTAATAATATGATGAATATCACACACGTTTTTATTGATTTTAATTTAAAACTAAAATGTTAACTTTTTGTGAGTAAGATTATTGTTATATTTTTATTACTTTTTATATTTAAATATTGTATTTAAAAATTTACCGTCGTAACCTAATTTACTTAAATTATTTTCATATAGCTATGTTTACAATAATGTATGCAGCAAAAACTAACAACGTATACTAGTAGTACCCGCGGCTCCGTCCACATTCTAAGACCGGACGGCACGGCTTTTTATATTTGAATACAATTAATTTTTAAATTTAAAATGTTAACTTTTTATTTGATATGATTAAGATTATTATTTATGTATAGAATTTTTTATATATTGTATTTATAATTTTACTGTCGTAAGTTAACCAATATAAATTATTATTATTTTTTCGTCGAAAAAGAAACAAAAACTAATTTACAACATACTTTTATACTAGCAGTAGCCGCGGTTCCGACCGCGTTCTAAGGACTGCGACTTTGGGTCCACTGTATTATATACATTATACATATATACTTGATAAAGTTCATTATAATATTAAAATATATAATGAATAATTAAAGTTTTTATTTTTAATTTTGAATTAATTATTATTTACTATGAATACGTGAATTAGTATTTTTTAAAAGCCTGAAAAAGTTTTTTTTATTATTCTTTATTTATAAAGCCATACACCTATATAAGGTTAAGTCAGCGACTGAAAAAGTTGGTCTTAAAGAGTTTTATACCAATTTTTATACTCATTAAACATCCGATACGAATAATTTAAAGTGGAGTTTACAAATTGGATAAGGATTAATATCATGATACCAATATCACCACTATTCAACACGTATTTGAACTTAATAATTAAAAAAAAAATTGTTATAATAAAGGCATGTGCCATCGCAGAATTTTTTGTGAGTAATCATAAGTAAGTATTGTAATATAAAATTTTAATATATAAAATAGTGCTTGATATTATGTATTTCGTCAACAGTTTTCGTTTTATATGCAGCATTTTGATACCTTGGGGATACATTTAAGGTAGGGATCCCTAAAATGGGATATTTTTGAAAATACAATATAGCCAATAATACACTTCTCACAATCACTCCTGAATAGTGTAGCTGTCTGTTAGTGAAAGAGTTTTCATGATCAGATCAGTTTTTCCGAAAATAACCCCCCTACAAACGAACAGACAGATACACAAAGTTCGAAACTTTAAAACTCATAATGTAAGTAAAGAATATTTTAGAATAGATTGCAATTTTGCATTTCAGTCCTAGTCAAATGATTTCTATTCACTTGCGGCATGTTTGCGTACTTAGCGGCATACATTTCATGGCATTGTAAAATATATTGTAGAACTAGCGGAACCCGCAGCTTCGCTCGCGCTAAATCGCTAGTATATTATAGATATTAAATATTTTAGCAAAATACAATTAACACTTACTAAAATTAAATTATAAAAATATTAATAACGCCATCTATGAGAAATCATTACGCATCATTTGATAATTGAAAGAACGGAAATATGATTTAAGAGTTTAGAACACATTATTCTATTATTCTTTTTTAATAGTATTTTAGGAATTAAATATTCTTTTTTATGTAAATTGTGGGTATTCACTGTCTGTAATAAGTATATAAACCTTACAGTCCTTTGCCTTTCCCTATTAGGGATAAATTTTAATCATGGTTCATGATTGCTGTAAAGCATTCAAATTGCAGGAACCAAAAATCAAAATAAATCTGCAATATAATCCAAAAACCAAGTTGAATTTATAAAATATTTGATTAAGACTTGTACTTTTAGCGCAAGCTAAACTGCGGGACCCACTATTTTCAATAAATCAATATTTTTAATGTGTACTATTGTTTTTATTTAAAACTCCCAAATGTACAACTTTTTTACAGGTGGTATACTATTATTTTTTCATCTGACAGCACTGCGCTCGCGTCATGCTCATGACTAAAGTAATGAAGGCTGTATGGACTATAGTCCTTTGCCTTTCCCTATTGGGGATAAATTTAAAAAACAACAACTAAAGTAATGACTTGAGTAATGTTTGAACTTTGAACTTTGAAGTGATGCGTAATGTTTCGTTCGGTCGAGTGTTGCTACAGTACAATTCTCTAAACACCACCTTGCCATGCGTGAGACATTACGGATCTATCTCGGAATATAACACGCGTTATCATTGTATTTTAATACAATTAATTTTATAATGTTGACTTTTATTTGATACGATTTAGATTTTTATTATATATTGCAATTTTGCATTTTGTCATACTCAAATAATTATTTTAAACTTGCGGCATTTGTACGTAAATAGCGATATACCTTTTATGACTTGGTTTTGTTCTTTAGGATCCCTATTCCCTTATATTGTAAAACTCTTTTTACAAACACCAGTTGCGAAATTTCTGAGCATCTTGCAAAATAATTAATAAGTAAAACAAAATTGTATTGTTTAGCTAAAGGTTGTAAATATGAATGACCCTTTGTGAAGACCAGGCGCAGCTTAGGACCTAGTAATGAAAACCTTATATCGTTGGCCTAACTTATAATATTGGCGTATTTAAAAATCATTTTTCTAGCAATTATAACTTTTTTTGCTTATAACTAAATATTAAACTAAAACTAAACTAAATATATTTTGTGTTAATTATTGCTTTTTAAAATAAATACATTTCGAATTGCTTTGCTATTTCAAAATTCGTAAAACGGAGTGATGCCAAGTTAACCCGAACGATGGAATATCACGCTCGCGTCATGTTTGACGTAATAAGTAATGTTTGGTTCGGTCGAGTAATGAGTGATGATACAGTACTCGCTCGGGTAATATTACGCGTAATGCATTACTCGCATTACTTACACATGTCTAGTAGTAATCGTTATGTGTGGCACAGCAATAAGAGGCAGGTGCCCGTCCATGAAGTACAATATTAATGAGTATGACATATTAACTTTAATGGCTAACCATTAAATACGAAACTTCGTGGACGTGAGCTGTCAAAAAACCATTAACAAAATGGACAAAGTATACTAAATTTACAATGGTCGATCCTTAGATTATATACATGTATATAATCAAAGGGTCGATCAATGGTCTTGTCATTTTGACAATTTTGTCAATTGTAAAAGCGTTCGTAAAACGTTTATTTAGGCTAAGTTTTATTATATATGTTATCAATTTATGTTTTAAAGACTAAGCAATATATAAAATGATCATACAAAGCCAAAAAGATAGATTGACAGACTACGCAATACGTTTGATCATTGACTTGTCATATACGTACGGGACTACCAATTATTTGCAAAGTGTCATTGAAGTGTCAGTGATACACCATCGGAAGACCATTGAATAAGTAGACTACCAAAATTGCAAAAAGTAGCAATTACGATGTCATTGATAGACAATTGTAACACCATTGCAATAGCAGACTTGAGGCCCTGGACCGATTTTAACCTAATTTTCTGTACTAATTACTCGGTTCAACATTTAGGATACTTTTTATTGTAGAAAAATAGTGGGAGGGAGGGGGGAACGAAGGCGGAGGATGAAGGGAAGAGGGAGGGGGGAAAGAGAGTGGGCCTCCCGGACTCTCACTCACCGGACGAAACGCGACAGCATAGCTGCCACTTCACGCCGGTCTTCTGTGAGAGAGTGGTACTAATGAATTATACGGGGCGTGCCGGCCCATTCGGTTGCTACCCGAAGGTAACAAGCATGGCACTACCACTAAAAATTTTAATTCATAAATTCTCAAACTAAATGTATTTCAATTAAGTAGATTTCCAAAAAAAATCGATGAGCTGATTCGAGTCAGTTACAATTTTATTATATTGTATAGATTTAATTTTGAGAAGAGCTTTAATTTAAATGGGCTTTAAAGAATAAAATAAACATTTCCTTTAAAATTTTTAATATCAACTTATAAAATCACAGTAGGTACAATTTATATTATACTTAAGCTTGCCGCTATAACAAAGATTTTTCAAAGAATATACAGATTTGATATTATAAACATTTGAAACAAAAACACTTTTTAGTTTAAGAACCTCTGGTTCATGTTTAAAAATAAAACTTTTTCCATCCGCTTTGGATGTATTGTACTGTACTACGCTTCTCACTCAATATTTGGCCTGACTTTGAGAAAGCCCTTTCAGATGGTACTGATGTAGCCATCACCGATGAGTATTTCTCAGCCAAGTTTGAGAGTTCAGGATATAGCATAGCCCACTCCTGCCACCATTTCAACGGACAGTCTTTTCGGTTGATAATGCGTTCCTCTAAATATTGCCTCATGGTAATTATACTGTTGCTAACTAAGGAATTCGAAGCAGACGTTGACTTTGTTAAAGCATCAAAATCCTTCCAAATAGAGTCGTTATCAATGTCACCAGTAGATATATTCGTATTTACCGTGGATTCATTCTCATCAGGCTCTATTGACCGCTGTTTATACAAGTTTTGCAGCTCTATTTTCAATGAATCCTTGGCAGACTCATAGCTTGGTGCATCAAACATAAATGCTAGCTTCTTAAAGCGCGGGTCTAACAGCGCTGCTTTCGATAAAACTGTGTGCCTGTAACAATTCTTAAATCTGCTTTTAAATTCTGTTATTATCTTGTTTGCCAATTTTTTTCCTGTTTCTGTAATGATAATTGTGTTTAAATTGTCAAATATTCTAATTAAACTTTCTGTGGAAGCCAGGACCATTGAAACAGTCACATTTTTTTCTGCAGACAGTTCTTCCGTGAGCTGTTGAATGGCTTTAGAATTTTTATTATTTCTGGCAGTGTCTGCCATTCGCCTTCTGATAGATTTTCTACAGGATTATGTAGGATTCCAAGAGCTGCTACTAAGGGTTCTTGGAGTGAACAAATCCTCTCTATCATGTTTAGAGTGCTGTTCCATCTAGTGACTACGTCCATTTTTAATTTCAATGGTTTTTCACTAGGTCTTAGCTGCTCCTGTATTGAAAGTAGCTTTTGGTAGCTATTGGACTCTTGTGGAAATGTTCCACAATGGTTTTTATTTTTTTTATTAGCTCCTCGAGTCCACAGCCCTGGAGCCCTGCATGTACGACTAAATTAAAAGTGTGAGCGATACACGGCAAATGTTCTTAGTTTATCAAGCGTATAGCCGCTTTCATATTCGCTGCGTTATCTGTAACGCAGACAAATATTTTATTTTGTATGCTCCAATAGGAGAGCAACCTATGCAGCTGATTTTTAATATTTTCGGCCGTGTGTCGCTCTTCAGCAGACTTCAACTCCCAATTTAATAAATAATGGGCAGTAACAGCTTGGTATGCAGTTGTTGCTCTTGAAATCCAACCATCGGTGGTAATCGATATGTATTTTACTTTCTCTAATTCTTGTTTTAAACTTTTTTGCACTTCTGAGTATTGAGCGTCTAATAAAGAATTATTTAATATGTATCTGGAAGGCATTTTGAAACCTGGTTCTAAATAATTAATAAGATCTTTAAAACCCATGTCTTCAATTAAGGTAAAGATCATTTTAAGATTATCATATTAAAAATCAAATCATTAATTTTTTTTCTCTTGCTAATCCTATAGGACGTTTAATAAAATTACTTAAATTAGTCTGCTTCAAATTGGTTACCTTTGGTAGAGTATGATTAGTGGTTGGGTCAATACTTGATGATGATGTAGATGGTATAGGGGCTTCTAGAACTGCTGTATCTGTCACGGAGCGTGGAATGATGGTTTCATAAGTTGATATGTGTTTTTTAATGAGATGCTTTTTCAAATTTGTAGTGGAGCCGCCTTTTATTGAATACAATGAATTACAAAGATCACATTTTACTTTATCGTCTTTAGCCTGCGTAAAAAAAGTCCATAGCTTACTTCTTTTCTTGTCCATTGTAGTAAATTCAACTACCTAGAAAATAAAATACAATACAGTATTAAACGTAATTTGTATGTTAGCGTTTACAAAAAGTACTGGATTATAACAATTTTAATAACTTTGTGTATGGATATCTTATTATTTGGGTACGTACTGTACGTACATCTATAACGTACACATAAAAAATAGTTACTATTTTTTGGAAGTAGTACGTTATTACTGTGGTAGCCCAGCGGTAACACCCTTGCTTGAATAACCGAGTGATGCGCGTTCAAATCCGAGTCTCGCACCTGTGATATTTTCATGTGCGAATCATTTCTATCATGATAACTACTTGTCTTACGATGAAGGAAAACATCGTGAGGAGGTTGCACATCTGATAAAAACCTAGAAAGTTTTCGACAGACATTGTGAAAATCGCCAACACGCACTGGGCCCAGAACTACACTACACTACTAACTGAGCCAAACGTGTCGTCGTTATTTTTTATGTGTGTTGACAGATTTCTCCGTCAATTGTTGGCCGATTTCAAACATTTCTTTTTGTTCGGTAGGGTATACTTCCAAGATGTTCACAAAGTCAGGATCTGTTGATGGTATCCCTAGGAAATCGAAGGTAACACTAAAATGTCTGATAATTACCATCTCATGTAGATGAGCAAATCAAAAGGATCCTTAATAGATACATATTTGATTAATGTAATATTAAAATTTGTAAATATAATCAAGAACAAGTTCGAAAGTTCATTGCAAAGGCAGGATAAAACTGTCCTTCTTGGCTGGCACCGACTCCCAACAATAACTAAGTAATTAAAATTGTTTTTTTTTACTTTTTAGTTTTGGTTTGTAGCGTTACCGTAAACCGACTGTTTTTATTTTTGTTAAAAAATAATTTGCAATTTGCATAGCAACTCGCGCACAGAGCGGCAGTGTGGATCCACACCTTGAAAACAGTTCTTTATAAAACTACATCCCGTTTCTTAGGACAAGATAAAATAGTTCTTTTCAGAGCTACCTTGTCTGTGTTTCACAAGACATCATACGATGTACTATTAGTAGTTAGTTACATTCTCTTTGTCGTATGCGGCTATTTCTTTAAAATCAATGACACGAACGTTATTTCAAATAATAACCTATATTGTATTACACGTATATAAATCTATATACATATAAATTATAATATTAAACAGTAACGCAGAAAAAATCTGTACATGAAATGTTTTTAAAAAGAATGACTGGAACGTATTGTATATTTAATGTAGACCACAAAATAATAATAATTATTAAAATTTTTGTCCGTTTGTATGTTATCGTTTCAGAAAAAGTACTGGACTAACACTGATATAAATAAATAAATAAATAAATATGTTGGGACATTTACACACAGCACTATCTAGTTCCACGGTAAGGTACGAGCCTTGTGTTATGCATACTAGATGGTTGATATACTACACATAATATATAGTAAGTTTAAATACATACATATTATAAATATAATACTTCGAGTAAGTATTAGTCTGCAAAATTTCTGGAAATAATACAACTCTTCAATTCTCTTGTAAACGGTGAACATTTGTACGTAGAACTACAATCATTCAAACCATAATAACATCAATACGAAAATACGGAACATGCGAGTAACGAAATGTGAGAAACGTTGCGGTACTCGGTACTTCTTTTGGAAGAATACTTATAACAAAAATTAATTAAATTATTCAATTAAATAATATATTAAAATTAGGTAATTTTAAAATAGTATAAGTAATAATGGCGCGAACGATATTTCAAATAATAACTCGTATGTATTGTCAATAAAAAATATAACAAGTACTAGTTTGATATAATACTAAAAGATGTATTCTAAAATTAAAAGAATCAATCATACTGACATCAGTACGAAAATACGAAACATGCGAGTAACGAAATGTATTCGCGAGTAACGTTTCGTTACTCAGTACCGAATACATACGGCAGCACTACTTGTCACACAAATCGTACTATTGAAATTGAGGTTGTTGCTAGACCTGGGCCTCAAGTCTGCTATTTTACATGATTTGTCATTATAAAACAATGCAATTTTAATTCAATTACCATTAGTCAAAAATTTCGTAGTCTACTAAATTTACAATGGTCGATCAATGGTCTTGTCATTTTGACAATTTGTCAATTGTAAAAGCGTTTATTTAGGCTAAGTTCGATTATATATGTTATCAATTTATGTTTTAAAGACTAAGCATTATGTAAAATGATCATACAAAGCCGAAAAGATAGATTAACAGACTACGCAATACGTTTGATCATTGACTTGTCATTACGTACGGGACTACCAATTATTTGCAGTGTCATTGAAGTGTCAGTGATACACCATCGGAAGACTATTGAATAAGTAGACTACAAAAAATTGCAAAAAGTAGCAATTACGATATACAATTGTAACACCATTGCAATAGCAGACTTGAGGCCCTGTTTTACTCTACCGTGCATTTAACATCCATACTAGGTACTGTTACCCAGGATTTGTTTTTTTATTTTTGAAGTTTTTTAGTTAATCGTTAGTTCTTTTTTTCACTATAAACATTTGTTAGTTCTCATTTTATTTATTAAATAAATATATATTAAAAATGTGTTAAGTTAGCCATTTATATTTTGTTAGCAAATACGGGTCAATAAACCTGTTTATGATTGTTCATGTATAAAAAACGTGTCCCTACTTGAGATGTAGTAACTAATACTTAATCTGTGCTTGAGATCATTCTAACGGAACTAAGCAAAGATCATTAATTTTTCTGTATAAGCTTTATAAAATTTAGATACTTAGCAGATACCGTTTTTTTATATCCACCACATGCTACACACTTCATATTCATGTTTATTTTATAGCTAGGCTAAAAACTTTAGGTAAGAAGGTGTCCATGACTTTGTAGGCTTTTCCACTTTACAACATTTTATTCTACAGCAAAGATAAATAAAGAAATACATAAAAGTTATGTGCACAATTACTTCCAGATTATTTTTGGGTTAGTAAATATGTCATTTACAAATAGGAAACAGCTGAAAGAATAGTCGTGGCGATTCATAGTCAATTCTGTGCTCAGATAGCCTCTTGTAACCTTTACAAGCACCTTATCGTTGACCTGCTCTCTTCAAAATTTGATCAAAATATTAGAAAATGTATGTAGTAGACAGGTAATAAATACTACAGATATTCCCAAGTCTGCAAACATCGTTCAAGTGAATTCCTCATGGGGGATACTATTCACTATATTTTAAATTATTATGAATTTAGTAAACATGACATTATAGATAAAAAAGATCATAGTTACTTTTTATTTTGGTAGCCTTATAAGAATTATTGAGACAGAGTTAGCAGATTTACGATTTAAGGTATCGACAGTTATTTTAGTAATATAAGTATTAATAAATAATTAACATGTATCTTGTATGTATGAATATCAAAACTGTTATATGCAAATGTATGTATGTAGAGCGTGAAGAGTGCAACAATGAAACCACACTTTGGACTTTAGAATTTTATTATTAGATTTACACTGTCATTTACAATAAATTTCCATGTAGATGGTAGGACATAAATCAATATTGCATAACACTAAGGCTAATTGCATCAGTATTTTTTGTGGATATAAATTAACAAAAATATATGCAATATTACAAATTCAAATAAAAATAACGCTAATATCTTACTCGGGCACGCACGTGCTGCCGCCGCTGCTCGGCCAGATACGTTCAGTAGTGAAGATGGAATGTCTTCGAGTCCCGAGAGCGATTATCGCAAATAAATAATTCCCCCGAGCGCCTAGTGCATAACCTTAACCTAGCACAACTTTAGAACTACCGTCTGTCCTGTTATTATCGTACATGTAGCGCTACAGCGATATTTTCGTGAAACATGCGAAATTAAAAAATAAATTAAAATATACAAAATCTCTATCACAATACTCGTAAGTAATTAAAGCGATTCAAGTGTGAATACTCCAAAGTTGAAACACGAAGGGGCTCCGCCGCGAGGCGCGGGCGCAGTACTACACGGTAGCCGCGGCCGAGACGCCACACCACTTGCTAAATATTGCGAGTAACTACAAATATATCATCTAACAAACGAGCGAAGTATACAAATGCGGGGCGCGGGTATTTGTGCGGGCCGAGCGGCCGACGGCGGAGATCGCTTCGTCGCACACACGGTATAAAACACTTAGAAAATTTACAAGTTCCCACCTAGAGTAGACGCGACAGACGATGCGGGATCCGTGGGAGATCATCCGGGCGAACGTTGTGAGAATACATTCTCAGAGCGTACGGATAAAATGCAATACCAAAGTACTTTTATATTAGACCTTACACGTATATTTTCCTCGTAATCGAAAACGAAACATCGAATATATCAAAAGAAGTGAATATTCAAAACGTATAATAATAACCGGTAGAGGTCGCACATTACGACACGTCCTGGTCGTCGGCGTCGGGCGCGGGCTCCTTGGCGTCGGCGTCGGCCTCGCCGTCGCCCTGCATGTCCGACGTCCACAGCGTCAGGTTGTCGCGCAGCAGCTGCATGATCAGCGTCGAGTCCTTGTAGCTCTCCTCCGACAGCGTGTCCAGCTCCGCGATGGCGTCGTCGAACGCCGCCTTGGCCAGCCGGCACGCGCGGTCCGGGCTGTTCAGGATCTCGTAGTAGAACACCTGCACACCACACGATACATACAATCAAACAAAATACACATGTCACAAGTAAAACTTCAATTTAAATTAAGCCTAACTCTTCCCCGTCTCTGAGCGCCTGGTACTATGGACTCATTTTTAGGGTTCCGTACCTCAAAAGGTAAAAACGGAACCCTTATAGGATCACTTTGTTGTCCGTCTGTCTGTCTGTCTGTCAAGACCTTTTTCTCAGGAACGCGTGGAGGTATCAAGCTGAAATTCATATCAAATACTCAAGTCTATGGTCTCTTGGAGCTGTGAAAAAATCAAACTTCTAAGTCAACGCGATCAAAAGATACTCCCGTTTATGCCGCAAATTTTCGACACTCGCAAGGGAATCAAAACCTACAGGGTACTTCCCGTGAACTCAGAATCTTGAAATTTGGTACGAAGCAACGTCTTATAACACAGATAAAGGAAAAATTGCGAAAAGCATAAATTTTTAGTTACATCATATAATAAAAATATTTTTAATAATTTTAAACTTATTACCCCTTTACTCATACACCGTTCCGTACAGGTTTGTACGGAACCCTCGGTGCGCGAGTCTGACTCGCACTTGGCCGAATTTTTTTCGTTTCATCGAGTTTGAAATCACAACGATTCTAAAGACGTTTCACTTCAAAAATAAATTAAAATAAATATAATAAAATAGTTTTATTTTATTTCCTTTTTACAATACAATAAATATACTTATCTAACCAACATTTGCTTAACACATGAAAAATAGGATGAAATATAGTGTGGGATCATTAAAATTGATTTACAATCCAAGCAGGTGCTCTACCATGCTGAATGGCCTCTAGTTGTACTAGTGTGTACATTTACAATGACAATAATAGATTTATTGATCATAAAACCTCCCATAAACATGGTTTTAACATAAAATGAGCTATTATTTTAGCAAAACGCCTAGTATTTTACTTTTAATTTAAATTAATATTAAAATAAAATCTGACAATGTTTTAATTAAAATTAGAAGAAAATATATTGAGAAATTGACTAAATATAGAAAAACTAAGTAATACTACTGTCAATTGTCACAGAATAGTATCTACTAACTACTACAATAAAGTATTCAATTAGTGAGTATTTCTTAAAGGAAACAATAAATTCTAAAATAAATATGGCTGCGTCTTCATATTTCATGAGCCCACATCCACATGTACACAAACAAGCGAGTAATGTATGGAGAATGCGAGTGGCGGGTGACATCAGCGCGTGACGCACCACGCCACTTCGCGGAACAAACGCTAAATGTATGTTTTTTCATTTTTTAGGGCTCCGTACCAAAAAGGTGGCAAAAGGGCTCTATTACTAAGCCTCTGCTCGTCCGTCTGTTTGTCAACGCGCCCTAAATTTCATCAATCGTAATAGGTAGACTTGAAATTTTCAGTGTATTTCTATTGCTTCTAATACAACAAATAATAAAACTATCACCATGCAAATAAAAAAATAATAATTATGATAAGGATCTCTTCGAGAGCGAAAGTCCGACTTGCACTCGCCCAGTTTTTATTTATGGTCGGCAACAGTTTTGCATCAGTAATGAGAGACTTTCCAACTTTTAATTGGACTATATTATGTATAAAGAATTATAATAAATGGTAGTCGGTTACCGTATGTTTGTACTACGTCATGTTGTCTCACAGTACAATTAGTTTAATTAGCACTTGTCACATCATATTGGTATTTCTTATACCATACACTAAAACTACTCGATATGACAAAATCTTCACACTTGAAGGTTGTTTTCAATTAACATTAAATTAAGTATATTAATGAATTGTATTAAGACTTAAATAAAATTTTAAATCCGAAACTTGGTTGATATGTTAAGATTTCAATCTTAATATATATATTTCTTGTGTGCGTGTGTATGTGACTGAACTCCTCCTAAACGACTGGACCGATTTTGATGAAATGTTTTGTGTGTGTTCGAGTGTATTCGAGAATGGTTTAGATTCACAATTCGGTCCACTAGATAATGTATTTTTTATATTATTTAGTTATTTATACATTTGCACAATAAATGACATATTCAATTATAAATAAGTCGTTGCTAGGCAACGTTGTTTTGCGCATGCATACTAAAACATTTCACCGGGAGCAAAAGTTTATAAAAATTTTCTATATGTACAGGACAACGTCTGTAGGGTCCGCTAGTGTAATTATATATTGTAGGTTTTCTAAAAAATGCCAAGCCTAAAAAGATGTATTGGGAATATGTGACACTTCTACTTTTTTAATAAACTTTTTTTTTTACTTCGTTCACTTCACTTGAGACAGGGATGAAAAATGGCTACAATGGCATTTTTGCCAGAATGCAATCTAAGCCCTTGCGGAAGTTCATAGAAATATGTATGTAGAGCTACGTTCATATGTATAATATGATATGTGTACCGAGAAGTTGAGCGCGAGGCCGAGGCGGATGGGGTGCGTGGGCGGCAGCTCCGTCATGGCGATGTCGGACGCCGCCTTGTACGCCACCAGCGAGTTCTCCGCCGCCTCCTTGCGGTCGTTGCCCGTCGCGAACTCCGCCAGGTACCGGTGGTAGTCGCCCTGGAATCATTATCATAGTAAGTGTATTAAAATATTACGTAGTAGTCATGTTCTTAAATGTATACTAATATTATAAAGAAGTAAAGTTTGTTTATTTGTTAATTTAGGGGTAATCTCGGGATCTACTGAACCGATTTTAAAAATTCTTTCACCAATAGAAAGCCACATTATTGCCGAGTGTCATAGGTTATATTATAAAAAACCGAAAAATAAAAAGGCTTTTACGTGGTAGTCCGTTTTGCAAAGTGAATCGGAGAAAAAACGGTCGAATGAAAGCGTTTCTTACGAACGCTGCGAACTTTCTGCGTTTCTTACGAACGAAAGATATATTTTTGAGTTCTAGAGAAAAGATGTGGAGCTTAAAAATGCCTACAAAAAAGTCAACGACAGCATATGTCTAACTTTTATATTTAAGTGACAAAAAGTAGTTTTTAGTTTTAATATTAGTATAGATAATTTAATTTTTAATATTAATAAAATAATTTAAATTTTTAAACACTCTGTACTAAAAAAGGATTATTAACATTATGCCCAACGAAGTGGGCACGGGTCAGCTAGTAATACATAGAGCTGTCAAGCATCAAGTAATAAATCAGCAGTCTTGCACAATAAATCATTCGTAAGATAATTGACGTGAATGGATGAAGATAATATGTCGCATTTTCGCTGTTTTATACATAATTATCGGTGTTATGGGTGTATAAATAATATAACCAGTTTTGAATCTTAAAACAGCCATATTTTATTATAGTTCAGTTCACAGCCACTTGATAGCCATTACACAGCCTTTAAACTGAATTTTCTCGAAATTATAATTTTGCGACATATCACCTTCATCCAATTAACACTAAAACATAGTTCTCAAGTTACAAGATAAGCTTATAGTTGTTTTTAACACATTTTCTAATTTATAACTCACTTTATACGCATCACGCAGCAAAAAAGTGTCATCAAAGTGAAATTAAATCGGATTAACCCAATTAAATCGCGCTTGTATCGACTGTTGCGGCCGGCAGTGGTGGGTGTAAATATTACATACGATATACATTATACATCACTTTTTGTTGTTTCATTTTGTAATTCAATGAAATCAAGTCATGCTTTATTTTAATAGATTGTTAGGAGCACTTTTAAATCAATTTTACATTTCCATAATTTAAACTAAAATCAGTATGTCTGTAATGATTATTATACCATTGGTTGGATGACAGTTTGCTGAAAAGATATGGAGGTTACTATTCTAAAAAAATATATATTATATAAACAATTATAATAAATTTTCTATTTCATAACACCTATATTTATAAACAGATACCCCTACTGTCAATAGAATCACTATAATTATCTCACACTGGACAAAGACCTTAAAAGAAAGTTAATTGAGTTTCCTTCTTTCAATTAAATTGTCTTATTAATGGCTTTAAAGCGTGCCCGAAGAATAGATTAATCCACCTTTGTCAAGTAGAATGGAAAAGAAACGAATGAGATTGAATCCGTTTTTCCGTATCACTACATAGTATAAAACAAAGTCGCTTTCTCTGTCCCTATATCCCTATGTATGCTTAAATCTTTAAAACTACGGAACGGATTTTGATGCGGTTTTTTTTAATAGAGAGAGTGATTCAAGAGGAAGGTTTATATGCGTAACTAGCAGATCCCGCGGCTTTACCTGTGCTAAACCTAGGGAAGAGCCCGAGCGAAGCGAGGGCAAGTCGCTAGTGTTAAAATATATTTCAACTAGCAGACACAACGTAGCACAAAATCTTTTTACATTACAGATCTCAGGTTCGTTCTCTATGAAATCTTTTTAATCCTAGTCATGTTTTTATTCCATCGAAATGATGAGGGATAAATCACACATTTAAAAAAGTTCAGATAATTTATTTCGGATGGGCCAATATCAAGGGAATTTAACATTAAGAAGATAAGCGATGGGTGACTATACAAATGTCTAAAAGGACATCTGTATCCTAATTTCGAAGCGGGTAGAGCGACTTGCATAACCCAGATCTCATATAAAGGCCTTAATGAAGACCTACGCGAGTATTAAAAAGGGAAATAAAGGAGACCGTCATTAATGTCACGAGTCACTGAATGTGTATAAGAGCTAAACCTTTATCAGACAAGCAGCAGTTCAAAGAGAAAACAACAATGAAATAATTACTTGGCTCATTCTAAACGTCTTCATATTATGTAACTTTTAATGGAGAGGGTTAAAGAAACATCGTTGTAATTTGACAACACTAGTATTAGTAGTCTATACAGTATACTAATCTATACTGATATTATAAAGAGGAAAGGTTTGTATGTAAATATGTTTGGACCGATTTTAAAAATTCTTTCACCATTTGAATGCTACATTATCACCGATTAATATAAGCTATTTTAATTGCAAGAAAAACAATAAGAAACCCTACTAAAAGTACAATAACAGGAGAGCAGGAGGAGTGCACGCCGCACATAACATATGAAATAGGTAGCCGCGCGGTTCAGGAGTATATTAAAGCTTAACTTAACAAATATCCCTAAACCAGTATATTACATCAAGCTATATAAAGAACTATTTCAAAGCAATATTTATAGAAAAGGACGAAAACTCAAAAGCGCCGTGACCCGACGTAACCTACTTCTTATGGTACAGCAATTAACATTATAACACCATCGACACGCAATGTAACGACACTGAAACGTTACGCAATTCCCCCTGGATACGATCAGCATGCGAGACCCCCTACTTTCATAAAGGGAGTGGTAAATCATACGATACATATTTAATGTTTACATATTGCGAGACTCCTTTGCGGAGCGGTTAATAAATAATAGAGTAAAAGTCTCTCTCACTCATAAAGTCACCGCAGTAATCTTAAGATCCGTCAGGTGCGATGGTTAACCATCTGCTTCTTTATTACAGAAAGCAATTTTTAGCAATTATTCCTTAAATTATCCATATTAAAAGATGTTAAGAATGCATATTATAAACTACAATCGATTGATTAGTTTATAACTTAGTCAATGCTTTTAAATTCCGTCCGTCTGTTACATTATGCATATGTAAGGCCTTTGAATTGGATTCAATTAACTTTGTTGTATTGAAAATTCTCATCTACCTATAACTTTTGCTTGCGAGTCCGTTCGCGAAGTCAATTTAAAATTAAAGTTGTACTAAATGCATAGTGCGATGTTAGTCTGATAGCCTATTAATTATACCTTCATAAATAAAATTCAAAGAGCAATTATTTAAATTAGACGTACTTCGAATTGGTGCGTTCAAACATACAATACGTACCATCTTTACAACTATTTAATTTTATAAGTATATATTAAATATTCTACATAAAATCTATATGAAAAACAGTTAAGTTTCATTCCCATATTATTTTTGAGCTAAAGATCTGCTTTTGGCGCTATTATGTAAAATAAAGTACCGACGCGAGCAAAATCACGGGCAAAAACTTGAGTTTGCAATGAATAACATTGCATTGGAAGACGCGACCTTTAAACATGATGCATTCAATTACAATCATGTAGCAAAGCCACAATGCAACTAAACGTGATATGGGTCAATGATATCATTTATCACCGATAGCGTGCAAAAGAACAAGCAAATACGCTCAAGATAACAGCTATAAAAAGTAAAAACCCAAACGATTAAACGAACCTAAAATACAAAGATTTCTATCATACGAGTTGAAAATCGATTAAAAACTCTCGGCATCTACAAATCGATGTAAGAACCGTCAATTCCCGTAGGTAGCGAGTATGTGCGGAGGCTCGGTGTTACGTAAGTACAGTGCCGAGCCAAAGTCTCTTCACGCGTATTGATTATCCTAGTTTTGAGTTACGAGCGGGCTAGTACTACCCCGTGGGGCGGCCGTGACGTCACAGACGTAGCCGACTGACGCGGCGGGATCGTAAATGGGGCTGCATTAAGCTAGGGGCGCGGCTGATGCGCTTCTAGAACCATCTTATACGTCTCGACATTGCCATTATCGTTATATTAAATCAGACGGTACATTTATCTGTGGAACGTTGCTAACTGCCGTATGTAGACGTGAATTGTTCAATGTTGCCAAATTATTATCCGTATTACATTTACGATTTCAACGGCGTCGGCGTTCATTAGACAGTCAACGTTCTCTACAATCTTTATGTGGTATGCTTTACGTAATCCATGGTCTTAAATAAACAGTCATAACTATGAATATATGGAAATTTTAGCCGATACCAAAGTTAGATGGAATTTAGCACTTAATTCGAATCAGATTAAGACTATTAAAACAGGTTTTGTCTAAATGATGATTTTAGACTAGCTCAATTTTAGTCCTTTTAACTAATTTTTGTTTTTTTTTTATATAAATTGTCTTGATGAGCAACGGAAATAAGCTTACAAGATGGCATCATGTGACTCAATGTCTAAGTACGTCCGTTATAATTCCCAACGCACTATCGCAACAACTATTACAAATACTAATCCCGCCCACGATTATAACGGTCGAGCCACCAACGTTTTTCTCGACGCTGCAAAAATTTTAATTTATTATAGATGAAATATAATGAAGTTGGATAAATCATATTACTTCGTCATATTACATTTATATACCGGACCAACTTACAGATTTCGTTGTGCCTCAATTACAATATATTTAATATTTTTATGTCTACACAATATCCAGCGGAATTATTAGTTTATTACTAAGACGTTTTTCCATTTAAATGTGAAAATGCAAACAAGAACACTTTTAATGAGTTTCATAGTAGTGTGAATAAAATTAGATTGTGATGCAAATCTGTTTCATCTAAAGTGGTGCGCAACTCAGACCAGCTTGGCAACCGGCTTCCCTCACGCCCTTAGGATCCCAAACAGCTAGTTCTCTTATTTTCTTAAACGAACAATCAACATAAAATCTTAAATCTATACTATAGAACTCTGCACGGTGGAAGATAGTGCACTGTGAATCACACCGTGACGGGGGGTCGGGGTGAGGCGTCACGTGCCGCCACAGCTAATGAGGAAGTACGTCGTCAACCTCATTAGCGCATATTAACAATCAAGGTGCCGCACTCGCCACGACTCGCGCTGACCTACACAAAACTATCACTGCTCTTTGTTAAATTTACGTCAATCGTATCACAATAGAATATTATATGAAAACCCATCATTTTGTTTTGCAGCTAGTTGTAGCAATACATACAAAATAGAAAATTATATTCGTCATTAACATATACTTGGACGCAAATACGACATCATCTATTCTAATTTCACCACTGTAATAACAATGAAGAACGTAAGCAACACGCTAAACTTCAATCAGGTAAGATCGATACTTACTATAGCAAAAAAAGCACATAAATATGTTGGGACATTATTGCACACGGCGCCATCTAGTTCCGCGGTAAGCTACGAAAAAATCTTGTTTTACGGATACCAGATAATATATAGAACTAGATATCCGCCCTGACTTCGCTCGTGTAATTTGTATGAGAAAGTATAACTTTCCGATGTTTTTCCACCTAAGAAATGGAACATGTCAAAAATCTATATTTTACTCTGTATAATAATTATGGTAGCCCAGCGATACCGCGTCGCTTGGATAACCGAGTGATGCGGGTTCAAATCCGGGTCTCGCACCTCGGATATTTTCATGTGCGAATCATTTATATCATGAGTACCACTTGTCTTACGGTGAGGGAAGACATCGTGAGGAAACCTGCATGTCTGAGAAAACCTAACAAGTTTTCGAAAGGCATGTGAAGTCCGCCAACTCTCACTAGGCTAGCGCGGTGGACTATGGCCTGATCCCCCTCGTACTGAGGAAGGCCCGTGCCCAGCCGTGGGACATTAAAAAGGGCTGATAATGAATAATAATTACCTTCATTTTGTAGTAAAAAACTTTGGATTCGCCCGTCTGCGAGCTGGGTATGAGGTGTTTGTCGAGCACGCCGAGTATGTCCGAACAGATGTCGCGAAGCTCCTTCTCCACCTGGCTGCGGTAGGCGCGGATCATGTTCAGCTTGTCCTCTGCGCCCTGCAAACACAACGGCACAGCCTTACTTACACGCACCTTGTCACAAATCATCAGATGTACGTAAACTAGTTTTCCCAGTTTTTAACACCATTGGATCGTTATTAATTGTAAAGTAATGTATTTGTGTAGGTAAATCTATGCTAATATTATAAAGCTGAAGAGTTTGTTTGTTTGGTTGAACGCGATAATCTCAGGAACTACTGGTCCGAATTAAAAAAAATCTTTTTGTGTTGGATAGTACGTTTATCGAGGAAGGCTATATTACATCACGCTACGACCAATAGGAACGGAGCGCGACTCAGAAAAAATTTGATTTTCGGTCTTTAGAACGCGAAGCCGCGGGAAATGCTAGTACTGTAATATTTTTGAAGCACATCCTAATGAGTGTTCACCTTCAATTCGATAAATATCTTAACCTTAGTAGGAAAGAACATTAAATAAAAAATGTAGTCTTGATGGGAAATACCTAAAAGCTTTAGAATGCTTTTATGCAACAGAAAAACAGCCGATTGAATTAAAAGTGTCAAATATCGAATTAAATTTAATTAGGTATTATAAATCTAAAGTCATACAAAATAAATTGTCTTAAATTTATAATCGGCTTTAAGCCTGAAATTAACTAACTGAATACGAACAAACTGACGAAAACAAAAAAAGAATGGAACGCATCCCTCCTGCGCAATATTACAAAAGTTGCATCGATCGATCGGCCCGCATGGTTTGCTAACGGGATAATTTGTATGACAGTGGCTCGTCACAAGATGCGATAACGTAAATCCTCGTTAAGATAAAACATGGATGTTTTAGCAGATAACGTACTAGGGCGACAAAGCTTCAAAATAAATATAAATTTTGATTGAAATCGTTAGCCGTCCTCGAGATATACGAAATTTATAAAACAAGAATTTGATCTATTAATATTATAAGTTACTGTAAATTGTAATGTAATAAACACGGTGCGGGGATAAGACCATATTATATCGACTGTTCCCACGATTCAACAACGTCCTTGCCAAATAAAGTGAAAAGGTAACAAAAAACAGAATACGAAGTAAGGATATTGATAAGATAAATAAATGTTTCTGGCTGGATAAACCCGTGGAACTTTGAGAACACAACTCCTTTGAATCTATGCTTTTACGCCTTAATCCAGATATGACGATATCGAAAAATACTACGAACTACGTATTTTGTTTATCATACGTTTTTTATCTTTGAATATTTAACAGCACATCGTATTTCCATATAATATTATATCGTGTATAGATTGTGATTTGCAATACAAATGTTAAGGAATTTTACACCGAATAGTTTAAAGGTAAAACATAAATCTAATATAATTATCAAAACCTACACATAAAAGAACAATGAAACATCAAAAGGGCCACGACATTGTCACGCACTGCACTTGATATAAACATTTAAGAAGAAAGTGCACTTTCAAAAGCCCTTTTCCTTAGACAAGAGCTTTATTGCACTTTAATGTTATAGCTGGGGACAGCCGTCAAACCGTATGAGATCCACACACAGTTCCTCAATAGGGAGGGAATTGCGCATTATAGTCATTCATAAGTAAAACATCAATAGCTTTTAATAGTTAGTCGAAACATCTATACAAATGTAATCTAGAACAGACTGGCACTGACTTGTGTCAGTAGAGGTTGCGGGTTCAACGACTTAACAAGGTGAAGGTTTCTATTAATCATCTTTACTTTTACTTACGCGAAAGTGCGTTAGTTTGCCTTTCTGTCCCGTATAAGAAAGCTATAGATCCGAGTATTTTTACCATGAAGATTGTAATAAGCTACGTTTTATTCCAAAAGACTATATAATTTTCTTAGGCTGTATGTTGTTTCAACTGTTTCAAGCTACTGTAGTGACATGCTTGAACAACACACTACACTAGTACTGTTTTTGTCCTTGCTAACAACAGTGTAACATCTAGTGAGTCCTCATCCTCCCATGTATTTGCATTTAAATTTTCACGTTCGAATGACCTTGTAGTAGTAGAACTACGGCCTACCTTAATAGAGATACGGCGTACGGAAAAACCAATGAATAAACGATGTATAATCAATTTCCGATTTATTTTTCGTACTGATATATAAAGATGGATTTTCAAATTTATAATAGTAGTAAAATTGGATATCTATGCCACTGATTTACATCATTATCCAGCATCTAAGTATGCTATATACAATTACACATAATAATAATATGTATGTAAATTGTAAGCGTTGGTGTGCACAAACATAATATCAACGAGTTTAGTCGATTAGATGATAAAATAACATTGTTTATACCTTTATATAACAGCGTTCCTCTTCATTAAATTTGTAAGAATAATAGAATTGAAAGATTCTAGATCTTGATAAAAGTTTAGATAGTTCACATTTTGGTCGCGCGCAATATGCGATTTAAGTAACGTGTGCGTCACGCGATCTTGTTTACTGAACGTAAAAACGGTTGTAAAGTTTTACACTACAAATGTTATTGGGACTGGTCATGAGATTTAGACGATAGGTACATTATATTAAAAGTTTTAAGACTTTAAAAGAAATCTTTTCTTACTATTCTTTCGTTTAATCGCTTTCAGGTAGCTTATGTAAAATTTAGAACCTCTCCTGACTCGTACCAATCTATATGAAAAATCAATCTAAATTACTTTACTAGTTCCGATTTATTGTACCAATAACGAGAGCCCAAGGACTTGAATTTAATTATGCATTTGGTTGATAGAATCAATTTGCGTTGCGCCGCCGACCGTCGAGATAGAAAAGGAAGGAAACAAGGGTGGAAAATTACATTTGGTAGCGAAAATACCTTGACATTTTTACAAGCAATAAGTAGTTGTGATTAGACTTTTAAGTGCCATTATCTTATTTAAATATGTATTGAAAAGATAATAAACGCAGTGGTAGTTTAGTAGTAATGCGTTCACTTGGAAAATTAAGTGAAGCGGGTTCAAATCCAAGGTTTCGCTCCTCTAATATTAATATGTGCGTATTATTTCCAACGTGATGAGCATACTGTGAAGAAAAACTTTATCAACAGAACTGCATGTCTTAATCAAGCTAGGGGTTTTCCGAACAACCCACACTTGGCTAGAGTGGTAACTATGGCCTGGCCTCGTATTGGAAGGAGGCCCGAGCCCAGCAGTGGGACTTTAAAAAGGGCTGAATGACAAGAATAATCAATATCTGTTATAAGCTATACTAATATTATAAAGCTGAAGAGGTTGTTTGTTTGGTTGAACGCGCTAATCTCAGGAACTACTGGTCGGAATTTGAAGTTTTTTTTTGTTGGATATTACGTTTATCGAGGAAGGCTATAGGCTATATTACATCACGCTATGACCAATAGGAGCGGAACATTAATGAAAAATGTTGCAAAAACGGGAGAAAAATATTACTTTTGATTTTCAGCCTTTAAAACGCGAGCGCAGCCGCGGGAAACGCTAGTGATTAATATGTAAATAACTGTATTATTTCTTAACCAAAATTACTACAACTAAGCTATTATAAATTAATCTGTCCTATAGAACGATAGGTAAATAAATTTATCGCAACGTCTCGAGTTGCTTACTCTGGTGTAACGAGAACCACTCCTACGCTGTCAGACCAGCAATCGAATCATGTTTCAAGGGCGCCGCAATTTCTATTAGCGAGGACAATGTTTATCGCAAATAGCGGATCGATTTCTTAGCGACGAGACGCGAAGGTTTACCGGCGATTTATTATTTAATGCAAAGTTAAGGTCTGGGACTTGTATGTACATATATAGAATATAAATCGTATGTCTGTTACATAGTCTAGCTTATCCATATTAAAATTAATATGCAAGGTAATCTGTCTGTTTCGTTTCATGTAAAAAAAATGTTATAGAGATATGGGGCCTTAGCGAAGGATATAAAGTATTTTCCGCTATTTGAACAGGTTGAAATATATATCGGATATATTAATAAGTTTAAAAAAGACAGATACCAAAAAGTTTGTTAGAAAAAAATATTTAAAACGTTAATTTAATTAAATATTTCAGAATTTATAATTTGACAACTTTCGGCTGTCACAAATCATCTAACTGGTGAAGATTTATTTCATTTCTCCCACAAAGCTTAATAATATCCATCTAAAGCAAATTTTAGTATCGATTGGCAAGAATAAACAAGGCGTTGCCCATCGCCAAAATGGAGGACGAGCGTTGTACCCAAACTCGATCAAATGTGAAAATTTTGACTAAAACGGACAGTATCTTTCATGCGACGTATTTTATATATACATAGTGCGCTTAGCGACTATACACGCTGCTGTGCCGCTACTAGTGCAACAGATACGGTCGGCAATGCGTAATAAATAGATTTTATATTATTTTATCTAATCATGCGACGTAGTTCGAGCGGCGAGACGTCACGCTCGCTCGACTGTCAACAAGTCGCCCCGCAAACACCCATTACTTTAGCTTTCTCAACTCACTAAAAGTTGAAGAGGCCCAAATGATTACGAACCGTGTTGAAATTTGCTCAGAAAAGGCAATTAAATTCGACGTAACACTATTCTTTCCGTATTTGTATGCTGAATCTATTGTATTTTGCCAGGAAATATGAACCTTGAGGTATATAGAAGATATATTTGTCTTTATTACTCTAATTTTAATAGATACTTTGTTAATGATACAATAAAATAATCGCAAACTTTAAAGTAATAAATCAAACGATGCAATACTTATAATGAAATTATCTTTATAATTTCTCATTATATAACTTTATTTCATTAAAATATATCTGAACTAAATAACGTCCATTTCGAGTATATTCATTAACAGAGCGTTTAGTGATTCACCCTTGTTTAAAACACTCTGGTTCTTCCGATACATAAAACAGTACTGGACTACATTTTTAGGTGTTTTTGGGGTTTTCTTCCTAACCAAAACTACCCCCTTCATGAAACAAAAAAAAATATAAAATAATTATTACGTAAAACGCACAAACTGTAGTCAATTCAGTTTGGGGTAGGACTTGCACAGTTCGTGGGCCGCAGTATGTGGACGCTAGACAACGTTTAATTAGGACAGGTGGAGTGGAGTGGTCTGAATATTACTTGATCGATATGCAAATCCGAACCGACTCGTGCCGGCCTTGGCTTATATCTGACCTCAACACTCGCTACTTTTTAATTCTACGCTATTTTTTTTTTAATATTCATTATGAACGACTTAAATTACAATAAATGATTAGAGTCGACGTCATTTAGCAGTTGTAATACTACAATTTAAATTATATATTAAAAAAGTAGATAGCAATATATCCTGTTCAAAAAATCGTTATGTCTCGACGATAATGTGTACATGTGCTGATAAATTACTTGGCACAATCATGAAACAATATTATGTTGAAACACAAAAATATTTGTGATTTTTTTACCAACTTAAACTGACATTATTAAGTATACTTAATACTAAAGAAAGCGTTGTTTTCATAATTTCAACTTTTACTACACTGTAATTGTTTTTGTTCTATAAAAACTTAATGACCTCTCGGCTTAGTGGCGACTGATTGTACTTGGAGGTTAGATTTTCTACAGAAGCTACGACGATCTGGTTTAAGCAAACCAGTATTTACAACCACGCAATGTATATTATTAATAAAGTGACACGAATGAAGCAAGATTTAGTTATTACTTTCCTTGTCAATGGTGTCACTTCCATACAAAACGTTAAGTCATTTTATAAATGCTTTTTGCCTGGTATGGAACTTTCGTTTTCGACTTTTCCTACATCAAAAAGATGTAGATAAGTATGTTTAATATAAAATCAGCTATAAACAGAACTCAAACCAGTAATATCAGACGTAAGACAGTTTATTCAGACAATTTCCATCTCACTCATGGGTCTTCTATGTCTAGAAGTAAGGTAAATTATTATAGGTACCACCACAATGCACCAAGTGCAGGTCGATTACGGTACATATTTGTCAAGTGGATACGTGCCTTCGAGACTAGAAAGGTTCTTAATGTTAAGGTTCTGTCTTGCCAAATTGTAACTAAGTTGATGTTTCGTACACGAAAATCTAACCAAAATTTGAACTGGTTTTCCTTGTTTTTTAGCAATGCGTTTGACTACTTCGTTTATTCTCCGGCCCTTTTTTAGCCTCCAGTATTTGGCCATACTCCACTACACTCGCCACATATGGGGCGGACTTCAGACGAAAACTTGCTAGGTTCATTTAATTATAATCATGTTGAAAATGATTCGTATCTTAAAATAAGAGTGGCTTCGCTGTTTCTACTTTTCTACTACTTAATACCATTTTACAATATAAAAAATATTATAGCTTCTTGAATAATTTAATAGTATAAATTTGGTAGCTTCTACACTCATATAAGGTAGTCCATTAATTTGTATTATACGGAAAAATGCTTGCAAAACTTTTCGTCGCATCTGCGCCGCCTCTCTAGTCTGCCCATATATGTACAGGAGTAAGTGCCATGGAATGTGACGTAATACACGTAATATGTGTAATACGCGTATCGAAAGACATTGGTGATACAACCTTGCAATTCATATTCAAGGGGTAGCAGTGTATAACTAAATTAACCATCCATCATCCATAGATTCAGATATTCATAGATTTCATCCATAGATTTTTATTGAATGAATTAACAATAATTATTATTACATAATATAAGGTCAATTAAATAAGTAACCTTTTTTTATTCAAATAGTTCTTAATCTGTTAATTCATTAAATGTCATTTATTGATATCAATCATCTAACAAGGTAAACCACACACATGAGTAATCTACATGAACAAGCATGACAAGTGTTGACATTTCATAATAGTGACTCACACCTTTAGGGCTTACAGTTGCACCATGGGTGCTTAATGGCTAATTTTTTGGAACATAACTTTTCTATGGGAACTGGTTAATATAGTAAGATAGAAGTTGCCATCATATTACCAAGATGATGTAACTTTCTGTAAGGAAATATACTTGAGGATCTCATCAATAATGATATGTTGATCTTGTACATACATCTTTAGCTCAAAACATTAACTAGGTACTCAATAAATAGTAAGAAAGATAATAGATTTACAATGATATAAGATTAAAAAATTCCCCTTTTCAGTTTCTAAAATGCACGATGGTATCATCAAAATCATCAATCAATCAATGATGACACTATGACAAGAATATATCTAAATATAAATCAATCTAAACTATAATTCATGAAAATATAAGTGTTTTTAAATACAAGTCTAATATTCATTTTTACAAAAAGGTAGAGATTATGGGTGTGGTTCTTATACTTTTCTGTAATATCTCTATTCCTCTTGGAAACTTTGGAAATTGGAAAATGATTTCTTATAAATTACTTACATCACCTATTGATAAATGGATTCAAGCAATACTAATATCCATCATTCAGATATAAGAATTATAGTAATACATGTGTGAGTCAGTATCAGCCCTCAGCCGTCTTAATAAAATGATGTTAGTTAATGTTTGAACTGATGAAGAATATAAATATATTTTAAATATAATAATAATAAAATGAAGTTAATTATTTGAATTTCTATTAGATTTTAGAAGAAACTTCACAATTCAGAGAAAATATGAGAACTGTCATTTTGTGTATTATGTATGAAATAAGTCACCTAATATTATATAAGCTCTATCTCCATATATTTTGCACTAAAGTCCTTACTTAGGAAAACTGTTATCTAATATTCTGTTTACAAAACTGATGATTTTTCTTTTATTTAAAATTAAATTGAGCATCTAATTGAAGATTTATTTTGGATATCCATTTTAGCAAACTTGAATAAACTACATATTAATTAATAATCATGGATACATACTTTTGTTTCTTCTTTCTGTTCAATTGAAGAGATAATCCTCCATGACGCCCGGCGGGCACCAATCACATTCTTGTATGCCACAGAGAGGAGATTCCTCTCTTCAACTGTGAGTTCATTGTCTGACACATTTCGTGAGGCTACATTCTTCATTGCCTCCACCATTTCTGTAACAAGATATACATATGTACATTTATATACTGTTGTGAAAATCAGTAGCATTAAATATCAGCTGGTAGTCAAAATCAGGAATAACAAATTCTTTACCTATGACACTAATTAACAAAACTAATATTTCCAGAAATCCTTAATAAAAAGAAATTGAGTATAATGTAACTTGAAAGAAAACTGACACACCCTTTTGCCAAGACTGTCTCTTAATCACTTAATTTAAGCTATCACTATTAACTTTCAGAATATACAATGTGTCAGATACATAATTTTTACTAATTACTGTTAAATTTTCACAGTTTTAAAAGAAGTGTTAAAAAATTTTGAGAAATGTTCTAATCTTGTGCAGTTTCATTGATTAACTTTCACTTCACATTGTATACTATTTTATTTCCAATTATCTTTTTGCACATTTACCAAGTAGAGTGGACAAGGAGAAAGCAGTGCACAAAAACATGTAAAGAATAATTTTAACCTTTTTATAATACATTGAAATGAAATTCGGTCACAACTCATAAAATAAAAGTTATGGTAGCAGTTTACAATCGCTTGGCAGGACGATGACAATGGTAGGGAGTGGTTTGGTAGGGGAGATGCTCCCTATTATCCCTATACTACTCCCATTACAAGGTAATTCATACTTCATGAGAAAATAAATTTTGAATGTAGCACTCACCGGCCGTCGCGGCGGCACGCTCGCTTCGCTCGCGTGTGTTGTGGTCATATATCTAACCTAACCTAACCTACCTAGAAAGAACGAAAAAAAATTAAGATAAACCTTCTGAACCTATGTTATCCAAGTCGAAAAAAAAATGTTATTTACGATGAAAGCACTTTCACACACGTCCATAGAAACGCAGAACTAAATATGGCGGCGTTAGGATAGTTGACAATGACATTTAAGTAATTCGACATATTTTTGACATAATGATCTTACGTCTTTGTCTCACATATACAAAATCCTATTGTTATCCTTCTCTCTCACATTAAGTTTTTATTAATTTTCTCTAAAAATATGAATTACCTTGTGTCGTGAGTGTTATTATTGTGATCAGTGAATAAACGCCTACCATATATATAAGTTTCACCCATTAACTCCTGCCAAGCAATTGTAAACCCAACCCAAAGTTATTATTATTCATAAGAAAGAACTTAGTAAAAGCATTGGTTATGAACGTTTTTAAATTGACAAGTGAATTAATATTACTGAAGAACATTATTTGCAATTTTTGGAAACTTCAGTGATAAAATATGCAGTTGATATAACAGCTAGATTTTAGTATGAATCATAAATTACATAGAATAGAGAGAAAGTTTAAGCGAGATTAACCTTTACAAACACAATCGAGATGACAAAAGATACGATTGTGAGATATAACTTAGAAATATTCACATCTAATGTAGCATAGGAACAATAGGTGAAAATCTACTAAAGACTAAATAATAGTGCAAGTCTGACCTTTTCGATTCAGACCTACATTAATATCTTCTAATATTTAAAAGGTTTGATTTATCTAAAGTAGGCCTATGCATGAATGAACTTCATGACATTTACTCCAGGGAAATAAGAAAATTTTATCACATTTCCTTGATTCCATTCATTTGTAATAGAAAAAGTCATAAATGAACGATAAAATAAACAGAATAATATCTCTAGCATATAGTTTTTAATGCTCTAGCTCCCTTATCCTTTTATCACAATATAAAAGGTAAAGGGCATCCCACCGGCGGATGACGCATCGATCGCTGACCAAGCCTAACGAATGCCATCGATTTATAGAACCTTCGCCAAAAAATTCATCAAAATGAATGTATTGTCCATTTTTTAGGCTATAAAGAGAAGGATCTAGGAGTCTAGAAGGCGATAGGGTACTGAAAAATTTTGAATAATGAAGAAATCGTCTTTCAACTGTCGGCGAAAAATAGGAACGAATTTAACGACCTAATATCAATGATATACCAAAAATAAGTACTCACCATCATAACGCTCCGCCTGCTCGGCTAACTTAGCTTTATACACATTATCTTCCCTTTCCGACATCGTGGATGACAAATGATTTTTCACTAACTAAAACCGAATCGCCAGGTCACTATTTCACCAAGATGGCCGCGCCCGCCAACCGAATCCAAATTCGATCTTCAACTAAACTCCGCCCATGACGTCATAGAAATGGCAGTTTCCGTTCGATCAATGTTGCCACAGATGGAATCTTTTCTGAAACATCCGTTTTAAGAATGGAGATAAAATACATAAATTACAGTCATCGCTCCAAAAAGAAATAATATTATATTTTTAGGAATTTCAACAACAAATATCTAGCGTAGCAATTTTCATTTATATATTCGCATATCTTAGATTATTTCAAAAAATAGACACATGTTTGATTTTGGTATGAATTAATGCACTTGTAGCCACATAGTTAAGGCATGTAAATGTAAGAGTTTTTTATATGTTTATTTGTAATTACTTCGCTCTGAAACGGTTGATTGATTGTCACAAAGTTTTTAATTTTTAACATTTATGAAAAAATTTCGTAAATACAGATGATAAAGCAATACCCGTATGAAACCAACCACCTTAGTATAAAGAGAGACAACCACTCTCTAGAATGAGAGACAGCGATCATGTGGCGAATACCTATCTCTGTCTTGTAAGTCTGTAAATAAAAGCATGTTACCCCGAAGCAAAAAATTTTGTTATACATTGTTTTCTTTGCACAGTATGCCTAAGGAGAATTTAAAAAATCAAAACATCATTCATGGTAAAACTCTTCAGACAAGAAATTTCTAGACAAAAACAACTACTGGCCATACGTTCAATTCCTCTTTTTAACACTTTCCTGCCTGTAATTACTTTACAGTTGGATAGGGAACGCTCAGTCAATTCTCTAAATTAATGATTATTTTATACCAAACTTGTTGATTGAACTATGGAGGGTAGTCTCTACACTCCATATTTGCTACGTTCCATTAAGCGTTCACAACGACCAAAATGCTCCTTTAGCCGTTCCACATAACGACCGCGGTCGTTGTGATCGCGGCGAAAACGTCACTTATGACGTCATGACTTACGCTCACGCGAAGCTCGCGACGACCCATCTAAAAAGGTGGGTCGTAGTGACCGTTGAGAAAATTGGCGGCGTTTTCAAAAATACCTAAACCTAAACCTCTTAAATCTTTTGCATTTTTTTTTAACTCGCCGTTTGTATTATTTACCTCCACGCTCAAAACGCTCTATAATCCATTCCACTTGAGTTTACGACGGTAGCGCTCACAAGCAAGTGGAACGGGAAAAACTACGGTCGTGAGCGTGATCGTTGTGAACGCTTAGGGGAACGTAGCAATTAAAAATTTCTATATAGGTCTATATAGCTGTCAAACTGTGATTAGTTAGTAGGTACGTCGGCTTATCATGACAATAGTTTTTATTTACGGTCGTGGCGTGACGATAGACTGGGGACTTGTGTGCTGTACATGTACAACTAAGGTAGGTACTTAGAATATTATTTTGTCTCTTTTTTATCCCACGTAATGGAAGCGTACTAAACTCTTATCACATTACTCGAATTTATTTCTTTTTTTTTAAGTACCATTAATTATCACTTAAACAGCGTACACAGTGCGCACTGCGCAGGTATATCGATGGCAACGCTGTACAGCGGTGTTGACGCGAAGCTTGGAAACTTATCACGCAAATCGAACAAATCTCTTACAACTGAAAATGAGTTTGTTGCTAGACCTGTTTTACTCGACCGTGCAGCACACTCATCTATCGTCGTGCCTCTAGCGGCCGTAAATTGAAACTAGTGCCTTCATTAAGCCGACGTACCCCACTACTGTTATTTCTAGACCTTCTTTCAAGACCGTGAGGTACTATTGAAAGACTTTTCCGAATCCGAGCGTGTGTCATCACTACTGGAAAATGGCCAAAGTTTACAGGGGGAATTACTCACTCATATTTTATGTATCAAAATATTGAATTCTTATGTCTTATTTGTCGCGAAGGCAATAGTCAATAAGGCAATAATAAAACACAAGTGATACAAAATATTCAGATTTATTGCACAGGGAAACTAAAACATTTAATATAGAAAACAAATTATATTTAGGCGATTAAATGACAATTCTTATGCTTTGTACATACCAGAGCTATATATAAGCTTTATTAAAGTTTTTTGACTGGTTATAAGCGTTACACGAGACCTAACATCTGGAAATTTAGATGATTTTTACTTAATTTTTTATAACGTCTCAGAATTGCGATAAGTTATATTAACCTGAAGTATGCAAAAATTATCTACTGAAGTAAATGATTACAAAGATATTTTTTACAACATTCTCTCCTTTCTAATAAAATCTTTTTGTCTGTGCATTTCTTATCCTTTGTATTAAGTGTAGTCCAAAGAGTACTATAATATATAAAATAAAGAGTGTACCTAGTCGTCGACGTACAATGGATAAGGAAAAGAGACAAAATTTACGTTCTATCTTTTTCTACACATTAACTGATCTACAATTTCACTTCAAAAAAAGAGAGGTAAATAAAATCCAGATGGCACTTTTGGTTTCAAAGTAAAATATTGATATATTTTAATTACATGACATTGTTATATTAATTTGTAGTCTTAAAATTTTACTAAACTGCAACAAAGATAACATAACTGGCATAACAATTTAAATCGTAAGCGATAATTACAGCTATATTATAATAAAAAACTTAAAAATAATACGCACAAAAGGATGCGCTTCGTAGGCCTATTATGGCTTTTTAGCTAGTTTCCGTTTATTTGTATTTTTTACTACAAAACCAAATGGTATAGTACAGCTGTCTCAGCACATAAGATATTAATCTAGGTACCCTAGGTATCAGCGGACCTATAGCCCACTGCCAGGGGTTGCCACATACTGAACGCCATGTATTTTAATTCCCTACTCAAGCACTGCGTAGCGAACGCCTGGAGACAACTCGGTTATAGACAACGTCAGAAAATAAAAGAACTAAGGTAGAAAGAGAAGAACGACTTTGGAAATAAAGTTGATATATTATAAATTAAGCTATATTTTCGGATTTTGTTGCGGATTTATTTTGATTTTTGGTTTCCGTAGTTTCCGATGCTTTACAACAATCATAGTCACGGGAGAGACCGCGACAAAATCCGAAAAGAAAGTTTAATTTATTGTCAAATATTCGCGTAAACCTAAGAAAGTATTAAGGCGATACACCTATATTCAATTATCTTTACACAATGCTTGAGCTGTACTAAACCATTAACTTTAATTTTTTCTGTAAGTAAATTATTAACTAATTATTATAACTTATTTAATAAATAAAATATCACATGACTGAACTTATTTTAACTCTTATGATAAAACAGCGCAACTTAACATTGAGTAGAATATTGTTGTATCCAACTCAATATGTAAAGTTAAAGGGCAACAATAATATCATTTTATTTAATAAAAAAACCTATCTAATACTATCTATAATAAAGCATTCTGTCTTAATTACTAAAACTGTATAAGTTACAATCACGGGCTTTACTATGGGAATGTGTGCTGCTTACATAAAGCAGGAATGAACCTGGAACTTCGCAGTAACCAACAGCACTAGCTGTTATAAATAGCTGACACTGAATTTATTAATATATACAAATATATAGACAACGCTCAATGTATACATGTAATGATTATTATTGACAATAATCATTTACACAAAATGGTTCCTAGCTATTCAAATAATATCATAAATAATTACCAAAATTCTTTTTTTTTCAATATAATTATTATATAAATGATTATTGTCATAAAAAAATGAACAGGTTCATAAACATTTTCTACCATAAATTTTTCAAAAGTATAATAATAAATATAACATAAAATGTTGCCAACAGTATAACCAATTAAAAAGCTTGTTATTATTAAATAATATAAAAAAAAATATAATATTTGGTAGAATTACAAAATATTTTAAACTTACTTTTTATTGTTTATATTAAAATATACATAACAACATAAAATATGTATGAAACTGAAAGTTTATAATGTAACATGAAAAACAATTGTGACTAAAATATATACATTATAATATTAATTATTATGAATTCAATTAATTAATGTAATTAATTATTATACAATAATTCACCTAAACTTATTATGATAAAAATATAATAGAAATACAAACAAAACTTACACATATTATTTATACTATATTACAATATGTCTAATAACACCATATTCCATTCATTAGTACCATTCATCTTCACATCAGTCTCCATTTAAAACTTAGAATGTTTCTATTTTGTAATCTTTTAGCAATTCTGTGTTTTGAATAGTTTATTTTGTATAAGAAAAAGTTTACAGGAGTTGGACCCACCAATGAGCCATTATTTTGTAAATGATTTTCTAAACGTCATGTACGTACAAATGTACAGTTCGCGTCACGTAAAAAGAACGCTGAAAGAAACTGGTGGGGGGTGTGTTTGCGCATCGGTACATTCGCACACGAAATTACTAAGCCTATTCTTTTACTTTGAACTAGTATTTCGCTCGCGACGTACTTATATTGGTTATTGGTATATGAAAAATATATTAGATAGAATGTCATTAAATAGAATTATAATAACTAATAAAATATGTTTGTGCAGAATGTTTAATCTACTTACAAAAAATTAAATTAATTCGTTTAATATATTTTTAAAAATTATTAACTGCAATATAATCAAACTCTCTCTTTATAAAACAATATAGGTTAAAAATAATTTTTTCTCTACTTTTTTATATAAAACCATTTTGTAATTAAATACTTTTGTGTGCGCGATGGTATTTTAAACTGACAAACCAATAGCGAGCCGAAAAGCATGTGACGCGTGCCTCTCCCCCCGCGCCCCGCGTCTTACCACCAAATTGTCCGATAAATCGCCTCTGCGCAACTTGACAGCCGGCGTTCTTTTTACATGACGCGAATTATATCTTTCTACAAGATTCACGCAACCACACTCGATAGAATTATACTAGATATATCCAATTATCTATCTTTTTTTTCTTACAATTATTCGTATTTATAAGAACTAGGTATTGTAATAATATTTTTAACATTTGTATTGTAGCTGTGAGTTTACACAGATAATGTATTAAAGAAAGGTAAAAGGGCTATGGTCATATCACATAATGCCAGGGCCAAGATTTTAAGTTATTGAAATAAAATTATAAAGAGTATGTTTTAACATATTAAATATATTAAATATCTTATAAAGCATCATACACTAAGATATTTATATATTATTTATCTGTAATCATTATGTATAATTTGTATATACAATGTTCAAATGTAAATATGAGATCATTTTGTTATATGGAATTCGATAACAATTATTGTTCATACACTTTGTTTTTAAATAGTAGTTAATTATCACTATTATATACATAAAATATACGTTATTGTTATTTAGTGTGTTTGTGAATTATAAAGTAAAATTTATAATTAAAAGGTACGCTAAAACAGGTTTTTTCTGGGGTTGCTATCACTTGGTTATTGAAATTTTTCATATCTCTGAAATACTAATATAGGTAAAATTATGTTACCATATTAGACAATGTCATTTATTAAAAATGAATTACGTTATCAAAAATTATTTTCAGATGAACATATTTCATTTATAAAAGTGATTATTATTCGACATAATATATCGTCGGTGTTGAACGAATACCTCGTATGTCAAAAATGCATAATATTTTTTTGTAGAAATCAAATGAAAATTACGTATTCTATATTACGGCGAAACCGTAAACCGTAACCGTAAATACATGACTACTAGTGCCATATTTGGAGTAAAACGAAAACATTTTGTTTGAAAAACATTGACAAAATGAACCATTTTTTTCGTTTCCTGTAAAGTTTGGATTTATGGACATACGAGGTTTTCATTCTACAGTGACCATATGTATCTCTCAAACGATAGCTTGAAGCATATTGTATATGTATGTAGGTAGTATGTAAGTGTAAGCAGGTACGTAGCGGGTAGGTAGTGGATAGGTAGTGGGTAGGTAGTGGGTAGGTAGCAGGTAGGTAGCGGGTTGGTAGTGGATAGGTAGCGGGTAGGTAGCGGGTAGGCTATATAACAGAGCAGAGGTTGCGGTCGTCGTCGTCCTGGGCGGGCGGGGGCGGCGGCGGGTGGGCGGGCGGCGCGGGCAGGTAGGCGTCGGCGCGCAGGCCGCGGCGCTCGTAGAACAGCAGGTAGGCGGCGGCGGCGTCGAGCGCGGGCGCGGGGGCGGGCAGCGCGCGCACGGCGCTGTCGTTGTAGCACAGCCACGCGCCCGCCGCGTGCCGCGCGTACGCCACGTAGTGCCCGCCGCTCAGCTGCCCCGTGTGCGACTGCCACAGATTATACTCACGTTCAATCAAACTTGAATTAGACGTTTCGGAGATTAGCTAACACAAACAGGCACGAGTAAAAAAATAAAAAAGTGCGTGTGTACAAAGTACACATATCAGAAGTAAAACTTCTTTGGCAAACTAATTTTTAAATCTCGTTTATATTTATACTAAATAACCCCGTTTAAGCTCGTCGAGAGAGGGAGATGGCGCTACGGTCACACCCACGAGTTAAACAGAGTTAGAAATGTCACTGACTCGCGGTGGGCGAGATCTAACTAAGGCAAACTGTTCCCCGTCTCTGAACGCCTGGTACTATCGATTTATTTTTTTCGTTTCATCGAGTTAGACATCACAACGATTCTAAAGAAGTTTCGCTTAAAAAAGTTACATTTTTAATTATTATATTTAACTGTATATACTTTAGCATGCATTTAGTTATAAATTGTTACAATATTAATAATAACAATTAGATTAAATCACTCACCACAACTGCATATAAATTGTACTTCAAATCAAATGGGTCCTCATCAGGCTTAAGATGGTGCTGATGGTAGTCCACCAGGTTGTCGTCCATGACGGGGGTATTCGTCAAACTAGTGGACTCCAGTCTCTTCCTCCCCTTCACCTCGGTGGTCTCCCGCCGCTTCCTCTCCTTGGTCCTCCTGTCGTCCGCTCGGATGGACTCGCTGGTCTCGTGGTCGTCGTGGTCGTCGTGGTCGTCGTGGTCGTCGTGGTCGCAGTCGGTCTCGGGGATGTGGTCGCCGACGTCGAGGAAGGCGGAGGAGCGGCGGCGCGCGCGCAGCTCGTGGTGGCGCAGGATGGTCTCCTGCGGGACGGACGCCAGGAACGGCGTCGGGTCGAAGTCCTCCAGCGGGAAGTTCACCACCTTGTGCGACTTGATCCACTTGTTGTTCACGTATTGGAACCGTTTCAGGTGGATTATCTGGAAGATTAATATTTAATTTAGTTTTTTTACATATTGTGTATGTTTTTTGTTTTTAATATTTGTTAACCATTTAATCATTATAATGCATGATGAATATATATCTTGTCTATCTTGTAATATATCTTGTATAAGACATATGTACTTTTGTTTCCTTTATTAGTAGCTTCAATATTTTATCCAATTTAGTTTTACTTATTATTTTTGTGAGACATGCTTATTTAGCATCCGTCACTTTTGATGACAAATCAGTTTATTTGTTATAATTTAGGGTAATAAAAAAAAATAATGCGTGTACCAGTATGGGCGGTAGCCGCCATATCTGCAGTTTTTTCGTAGCAGGCATGGCGGCGTTGCAGGCCTCGCAGCGGTAGCGCTGCTCGAGGCGCTCCTCCGTGGTGAAGGCGCGCAGGCAGCTGTCCACGTCCACGGCCTGCTCGGCGGGCGCCGCGCGCAGCGAGCCGTGCTCGGCCCAGGCGCGCTCGCGGGCGCGCTGGTAGCGCAGGTGCAGCGCCGGCGGCTCCCAGTCCACGGCCAGCAGCGCCCCGGGCGCGCGCGGCGCCGGCTGTGCGCCGGGCGCTATGGCGCAGCCGCGGCACAGCGCCGGCCACGCGCACAGCGCACAGCGCCGCGCGCGCGCCGCGGCCGCCACGAGGCGCAGCGTGAAGGGGAAGGCGTTGCCGAGGCTGTCGTCGCAGTCGCGCGCGTGGTTGGCGGCGGCGGGCGCGGGCGGCGACAGCAGGCGCGCCAGCTGCCGCCACACGGCCGCGTACAGGCGGCGGCCGGACGCGCCGCGCGCCGCTCGCACCAGCAGCGGCACGCCGAACAGCGCCACGCGCGAGCGCTGCCACGGCACGAAGTACGCGTCCGCGCCCACCTGCTTCCTGCGCCGCCGCCACCACGAATTACTCGAATAAGCAATATGCTAATCTATACTAATATTATAAAGCTGAAGAGTTTGTTTGTTTGGTTAAACGCGCTAATCTCAGGAACTACTCGTCCGAATTGAAAAATTATTTTTGTGTTGGATAGTCCGTTTATCGAGGAAGACTATAGGCTATATTACATCACGCTACGACCAATAGGAGCTGAGCATCAATTAAAAATGTTGCAAATACAAGAAGGAACGCGACTCAGTAAAAATTTGGTTTCCGGTCTCGTGCAACACGTGCGAAGCCGGGGGAAATGCTAGTTTATGATAAAAATAATGAACAAATATTCTGAACAGCTCGCCGTTATATATAGTATTATGTATGTCACCTGTGCACGGCCACCATGTACTCCGCGCCGTCGTCGTCGGGGGGCGGGGGCGCGGCGGCGGGGGGCGCGGGCGCGGGGGGCGCGGAGCGCGCGGGGGACGAGGGCGGCATGAGCAGCTCGGAGCGCGAGCGCTGCAATGTCGGGCGTGCTTGCTGTTTGGGACATGGTATATAGCAAAACGGCCGCCTTCACACATCACATACATACAGACTATATTAAACTGCTTTAATGTCGTCTGAACGTATATTATGTGTTCATAAAACGTAACAAACTTTACTAGGTATTTACATATTTACATAATTTGTACACATCTACCACTTTTACCATACTCATATTAAAATAAACTATTTACAACCATAAACATTTACCACATACATCTATTTTACTATATAGGAAACCAAAAAAGCATTACAGTGAAAAAATAGGTTTCTATAATACACAGATAAACCACACTTAGCGACATACTATGTACAAAAAATATGTGTGTGTACCAGAGTAAACTGGTAAGAAGTGAACCTTCTTTACGTCATATAATTTTTCTACTATTTGCAACTTCACGAAAATGGGGTAGATAAGGCTTAAGCCTTAAGAAAAACAATTTTTACCGTATTAAATTATAGCTATTTTATTATTATAGACATGCATACAATTAATGAGTAATTTATTTTATCATTGTTCTTATTATAATATCATTGCTCTTGTTGTATTTTTACATTGCTACAAAATTTCTCCCATACGTCAAAAAGCAACATGGCGCGTAACCGAAAAACGTGACGATTTTTCTACAAAATTTCTCCCATACGTCGATAAAGAAGTTTCACTTCAATAAAAATATCAAAATAATCATAGCAAAACAAATGTGTTCTAAGAATATTATTAAAAATTAAAACAATAAGGTTTGCTATGACTACTATCAATCAAAAAAATATGACTCAACTCTGCACAATTACCTAAGTGATGTAAAAGATTATAACATAAAAATTTATTATGTTTTTGAACATCTATTATATTCTTTTACATTATATTGTGTTGTGTTATACATAATGTTTTGAATAAAGTAGCAAAATCTACATCTACTGGAGGGAATGAATTAAGTGAATAATAATTAAGTTGTTTTGTACCTGACTGTTGGACTAGAAAAGGTTTATTTGACAAGAAATAAAATGTCCCGGAAACTTTAAAAAGATATTAATAACAATACATAACAATTAATGTTTTAATAAAAGTATTTAAATTGTAATATAAAATTATATCACGTTCGTTCGCTCATCTTAAGAACCTCATTCTCTTTCTCAAAAAAAATCTCATTAGATAGTTCATTTATTTAGGAAGGTTATATATATCATGTAGACTGTCTTGTCTTCAGCCCTATTTAATGTCCCATTGCTGGGCACGGGCCTCCCTGAGTACGAGGGAGATAAGGCCATAGTCCACCGCGCTGGCCTAGTGCGGGTTGGCGGACTTCACATGTCTTTCGAAATCTTGCTAGGTTCTCTCAGACATGCAGGTTTCCTCATGATGTTTTCCTTCACCTCAAGTCCTTTTTTATTTTGTAAATCATTTAAATTGAATATTGTTTTTAGTGTAATCTTTCTATACCTTTTAAAGTACTGTTTATTTGTTAATACAAAATATTTTATTAAAAGGTGCGCGCTTACTAGGCGTAATTGTACTGCAGCGGAGCGACCCGGCATTACTTATTTTAGAAACTCATACAAATTTTATAAATTAATTTTTATTATTTTATTTTAGAGAATTACCTATAAGGTAATTTAACGGCTCCAATATGTGTATGTGTACATATATACGTGCGCGTGTGCGGTGTGTGTGTGTGTGTGGTGGGGGCGGCGGGGGGTGCGGCTAACCTTGAAGCAGAAGAGTGCCGGCATGCAGAGCGAGGAGCGGGCCACACTCACCGAGCCGCGCGCGCCGTCCAGCCCCGTCCCCGCCTCCGCTTCCGCCTCCGCTTCCGCCTCCGCCTCGCCCTCCGCCTCGCTGCCGAGCCCCGAGCCGGAGCCCTCCGTCACGCCCGAGTCCGTCTCTTCTAGCTCGCCATTGTAGTCTATACATAAATACAATAAAACTTGAGCCAAATCTGTAAATCTTTTTTTTCTGAAAAAAAAAAAACACTAGCTTCATAGATTTTGATTACTTTTTACTACACACGTACCAAGCTTGCGTCAATGTTAAAGAGGTCGTACGCATTCTGATCCTACATATAAAAGCACTCTATGAAGTTGTCTCGTGGTATCCGGGACTAAAGTACCAGGCGAGCATAAGCATTAAGGAGGTCGTATGTACTCTATTACGTGGCCCTACAATCTACATAATATATAACGAGCACTCCTCAAAGTGCGCTCTCTTATTACTAGTGACTAAAGTACCAGGTGAACATAAACGATAAGGAAGTCGTATGCACTTTTTGACGGAGCCCTACATATATTATAACTAGCATTTCCCGCGGCTTCGCACGCGTTCTAAGGACGGGAAACCAAATTCTTTCAGAGTCGCGCGGTATGATACCTAGCAGAAGTAACGCCCACCCTTCCCGTTTTTGCAACATTTTTCATTGACGCTCCGCTCCTATTGGTCGTAGCGTAATATAATATAGCCTATTAAACGGACTATCCAACACAAAAAGAATTTTTCAAATCGTACCAGTAGTTCCTGAGATTAGCGCGTTCAACCAAACAAACTTTTCAGCTTTATAATATAAGTATAGATGAGCACTCCTCCCGTCCCGTGGCCCCCTGGTACACGCACCGTCGTCGTCGGCGCCGGGCAGCTGGTAGGCGAGCAGCTCGGGCTCGGCGCCGGGCCGCTCGTCGTCGCGCGGCCAGCGCGCCACTAGCGCGCCCGCCACCACCGCCAGCACCAGCCTGCGCACACATACCTTCATATAGCACTTTGTTACTCTTACCAAAAATGTGGAAAAACTAGATGTAAATTATTAAAAATAAAGTTTACATCATATGAAATATCTGAAAATGATAAAAAAAGCTATTATATAAAAAAATAAAGTTCACTAAATGTTACTCACGACTCCGGCGGCAACCCACACAGTTCAGATAAATTTTTCTTCAGATCTAAATACGTGCCCTCCGAGTTCACTTTCACTCCGTATTTAACTGGCACCGACCCGTCCTGCAGGATCACTGGAATTACAATAAACTGTTAGACATTTAAAAGCCAATAATGCTATATTAAAACTTATTTAGGAAAATTTTCAAATTGGCTTCTTAAATCTGTGCTTTGCAAATGACTTGTTAACAGGTTTAAATCATAGTATTTCGAATGTATAAGCTAGTGTATAGCTGACCGCCGACGGTGACGCGCACGTAGCTCTCCATGGGCAGCGGCAGGCTGAGCATGTTGAAGGCGTCGAAGCGCACGGACTCGCGGCCGCACGCGCTGCAGCGCACCTGCGACTTGAGCTGTCCGCAGAACAGCTCCGTCAGGATGCTGTCGTTGCGCGCCACGTGCGCCGCCCACGCCTCGCCCGCCGCCTCGCCGTCGGGCCGCCCAGCTGGGGCGGGGGCGGGCGCCAGGGCGGGCGGCGCTGGGGCCGGGGCGGGGGCGGGCGCGGCGCGGTTGAGGTCCTCGTGCAGCGCGTCCAGCAGCCAGGCCAGCAGCTCCTGCGCGTCGTGCTGGCCGCCGCCGGCGAGCGCGCGCGCGTGCCGCGCCACGCACCAGCGCAGCCGCAGCGGCGCCACCGACCGCGCCTCGCTCGTCCACACCTACCGCACAAATATATATTTAAAACCTAGCAAACACGGCCCGCTTCGCTGGGCGTAAGTTAAAATAAATTAAACGGTTTTATATATATGTATATTTTAATTAAATAAAAATACTATTGCTTACTACATTTTGGCCACGCGCCATCTATAATCTTTAAATAGAAATACGACGCCATCTACTAGATATCTGTGCAAATTAGATGCCAAACCGCCATCTATTAGGATTTTATAGAACTTACCAATAAATACACACTAAAGTCATATAATAAACATTTAATTTGAAATAAAATAATATTTCGACTATAAATTAAGATGTAAGCTGTCCTATCTTTCAAGTTGGATCAAATTGCACACGGTGTGCAAATGTGATTAAAATCGGTTAAGTAGTTTAGGAGTCCATCGCGAACAAACAACGTGACACGTAATTATTTTTATTAGATTACACTTTTTAACATTGTAATAATTTTACTACGTTGTTGTGTTTTTGCCATTCGATTCTTGTTTTACTAAACAGAGTCACAAAACTCACCTCTTTGCAGAGCTCCCCAAAACGTAATGCCAGCGAACCTTTCGTTCCAAGCGGGTTACTAGTGTTCACTTCATATAAGTGCAGACCTGAATTAAAATACTGCGCTAATGGTCCCGTGTTCCACACCTGTAATATAATATAAAAAGTATTTGTATAAAAGTGGACATCATACAGCAATAATGTAGATGTGAAGTAACAGAAGCAAGTGAGTGTACTGACGCTCTGCAGCGCGGCGTTCATGTAGCAGGTGTTGCCGAGGTTGTGCAGGCCGGTGGCGCCGGGCGGCGGCGCGGCCAGCGTGGCGCGGCGCCCGCCCGCCCCCGCGCCCAGCGTGCCCAGCGTGCCCAGCGCGGCGCCCAGCGCGCCCAGCTCCTCGGGCCACGTGAGGTCGGCGTTGCGCACCTCCAGCAGCAGGCGCGCGCGCTCGTCCAGGCGCAGCGCCGCCAGCGTGGGGCGCTCGTCGTCCAGCAGCAGCGCGCCCGCGCCGCCCAGCGCCCACAGCCGCACGTCCTCGCGCGCCAGCCCCAGCGCGTTGCACAGGAACTCTGTCACCTGGTCGTTCAACATCACGTGAATCAGTATTGACTAAAATTTTGATACAGTACTTGTTTATAAATTATATTTTTATGTAACTTATAATTCACGTCATGTAAAAAGAATGCTGACTGTCAAGTTGCGCAGAGGCGATTTATCGGACAATTTGGTGGTAAAAGGGGATCGCGGGACGGCAAGGCACGCGCCGCGTGCGCGCCGGAGAGCTATTGATTCGTCAGCTCAAAATACCATCGCGCACACGAAAGTATTTAAAACAAAATGGTTTTATAAAAAATACAGAAAAATATTTTTGACGTATATTGCTTTATAAAGAGAGAGTCTGATAATAATGCAGTTAATAATTTAAAAAAATATATTAAATGAATTAATTAAATTTTTTGTAAGTAGATTAAACATTCTACACTGAATCAAACATATTTTATTAATGAATAGAATTCTATTTAATAACATTTTATCTAATATGTTTTTAAATGTACCTGCCAATAACCATTATACGTCGCGAGCGAAAGGATAGTTAAAAAAAAAAGAATAAGCTTATAGTAATTTCGTATGCGAATGTACCCATGCGTAAACACACCCCCACCACCTTCTTCCAGCGTTCTTTTTACATGACGCGAACTGTACTTTAAATTAAAACGATTTATTTAATGACTTCATTAATTAAAATTAGTCTATTTATATCGTCTGAAATGATTACGTACGTACCTGTTTGACGGTAGCGAGGCGCGAGAAGGCGGCGGTGTACGCGAGCTGGCGCTCGGGCGGCGCGGGCGGCAGCGCGCCCAGTCCGCCCAGCGCGCCCAGCGCCGGCGCCGACCCTGCGCACCGCACGGTTACACTCACTCACTCAGCTCTATATTATATTACATCAACATTATGAATTATAAAATACTTACTCTGAGTATTGGGTACGTGACGATAAATTTTTAGTTGTAACGGGTATAATTCCAATTCCACATCCGAGTTGGGTGGCCTTATAACCTATAGAAAGAGACAAATAATAAATGATAAAAGTGAATAAAAATATTAATTCAGGTAATCTTCTCAAGTCAAGTACCTGTCTTGGCAGCGGGTCGGGCGCGCCGTACCACAGCGCCACGGCGCGCCACAGCGCGTCCGGCAGCAGCTCGAAGTCGCGGTGCTGCGCCAGCGTGACGTCGCGGCGCAGGTGCCCGCCCTCGCCCGTGAGCGCGCGCACGCCCGCCCCCGCCCCCGCCCCGCCGCCCGCCCCCGCCAGCAGCGGCGCGTTGTCGACGGGCCCGGGCGGGGGCGGGGCGGGCGCCGCGCGCGCGGACCCCACGCCGCTGCTGCCCGCGCTGCCCAGCGACGCGCTCTCCGCGCGCCACAGCAGCGACCCCATCGACTCTGTGCGACACAACGGGTTCTTGACACTCATCATCAGCCCTTTTGAACATCCCATTGCTGGGCAAGGGCCTCCCTCAGTACCAGATGTATCAAGTCATAGTTCACCGCGCTGGCCTAGTGTGTGTTGGCGGACTTCACATGTTTTTCGAAATCTTGCTAGGTTTATTCAGACATGCAGGTTTCCTCACGATGTTTTCCTTCACCGTAAGACAAGTGGTAATCATGGTAGAAATTATTCGCACATGAAAATATCAGAATGCGAGACCTGGATTTGAACCCGCATCACTCGGTATTAATAGGTTAATTGCATTTAAATTGCACTCTCCATGCCTGAACCCTCCCTCCTACCTCCATATTCCCTTCCTCCCTCTTCCCTCCCTCCTTTTCCTAAAGGCCGGCAACGCATCTGTAAGCCCTGCAGTGTTGCAGGTGTCCATGGGCGGAGGTGATGACCTTCCATCAGGTGAGCTTTCTGCCCGTTTGCCCTCTTTGTAAGGGAAAAAGGTATAGAGTACCCGTGGAGTTGGTGGTGAAGCTGTCGTCGGGCGCGTCGTCGGGCGCGCGCGCGCGGCAGCAGGCGCGCGGCGCGGCGGCGTGCGCCAGCCACGCGCGCCACCACGGCGCCGCCACCAGGTACCAGAACTGCCCCACGCACAGCCCGCGGTGTGCCTCGCGACGCATCCAGCTCAGCACTGCAAGCACCACAGAACGTTCAAATCAACGACTCACACTCAGCACAACTAGGGATTGCAATACAGAATTTAAAAAAAATTTGGGTCTAGTAAGATAGGTTAAAATACATACAGCCTCAGAGTAATTATTAAAAATAATCTTGAAAATCGTTTTTGATCTATGAGATATAGTTTAATTGTAAGAATTCGAAGAATTACAAAAATAACCATTGAGTACATATATTTTGGCTTTTTCATCTAATTATTATATATTCTTTATTGCACTTTAAGAAACATACAGTAATTTTAAAAACAATTAAGAGTTTGCAAAAGTGGACTTATCTCTAGAAGAGATCTCTTCCAGCCAACCCATGGAAGTAAGAGATAGTGGTTAAGAGAACGGGCCAAACACGTGCAAATGTGATAGAATATATTTAAATAATTATCAATACCATACATATACTAAACAGATAAATAAACATACATACATATTATGTTTATAGATATAATAAACAATATACTTATATAATACATACAATATATCATACACATATACTTATGTTTATATATACATATATACACACATACATAATATATATATACTGTATAACAATTAAGGTGCGATTTGCGTCAAAAGGTACTGTTTAAGATTCTTTTTAAAGGCAGTTATTGAGGGGCTTCGTTGAATTTGCTTAGGTAGTTTGTTCCAAAGCGATGTGGCATACACTGAAAAAGAATGTGATAAAAACTTCGTCTTGCTCTTTGGTATGTCTAGCATTGGCGTGACGCCAGATCGCCTAGAACGTGAGGGGGGTGGGAGAATTTGGATTCGAGAACGGAGATAGGAAGGAGATTTAGGGTCATTAAGGATGTTAAAAAGGAACGAAAGGATGTGCATATCACGGCGAAGTCGGATTGGGAGCCATTTTAGTTGAGCACGTAATTGAGATATATGATCATGCTTACGCAAGCCAAAAATAAAGCGAATCGCTAAATTCTGAAGTCGCTCTAATTTGTTAAGTTGCTCCTCAGTCACATCCAAATAGCACACATCTGCGTAGTCAAGTATAGGGAGAAGTAGAGTTTGAGCAAGCATAATCTTGGTATTAAAGGGTAGAAAATATTGGAGACGCTTGAGAGAGTGGAAAGAGTGATGCATTTTTTTGCTGACTTCGTTGACATGAGCTACCCAGGTCATATTACAATCCATTATTAAGCCCAAGTTTTTCACACTGTTACAATAGGGGATTGAAATACCAGAAAATTGAACTTGAGGTATTGAAGTCCAGTCGATTTTACATCTCAGTCTACTACTGCCGAATATTATGCATTGTGATTTTTTTGGATTTACAAGAAGGCCAAAAGACTCAGCCCACGACTGGACTTCAGCAAGGTCCGAGTTTAAAGCACCAATACCTTCATTCAACTCAGTCAGCTCAAAATGTCGATACAATTGTAAGTCATCTGCATACAGGTGGAAGGGAGAAGAAATTACTTTTGATATGTTATTAATAAAAATAGAAAACAGCAAAGGAGAAAGTACGCCGCCTTGAGGTACACCAGCAGTAAGATCTAACCAATCCGATAATGTATCGTTGATTTTCACGCACTGCTGACGTCCGAAGAGATAAGAGTAAAACCAGTCTAAGACAGTAGGAGAAATGTTGACTGCACGAAGCGTTCCAATGAGGACGTCAAGGTCAACAGAGTTGAAGGCACTGCTAAAATCAAGTAAGACCATCGCAGTGAGTTTGGTGTTACCCATTGCACTACGAATATCCTCCGTGACATTTAGCAGCGCTCCAACCGTGCTGTGAGAGGAGCGAAAACCGGACTGATAGGGACATAGAAGGTTACAGTTAGACAGGTATGAATAAAGTTGGGTGTGGACTAATGATTCGACTACTTTGGATAGGATGGGGAGAATAGATATGGGACGGTATTGAGAGAGACAGGTAGGATTCGATGTCTTAGGCAGTGGGATGACGATGGCTTTCTTCCACAATGACGGGAAGACATTGCGTGAGAGTGAAAAATTAATAATGTGGGAGATTACAGGCGCAATATCCTCCAGCACGGGAAGAACCATTTCAAGGCTGAGATTATCACTACCAATAGCTTTCGTGGATATTGAGCGAACACACTTCTTTATATCATCTACCGAGACTGATTTGAAGACGAATGGAGGTACGTCAGGGGGAGCAAGTCTGGATAAAAATGAGAGTGTAGCAGTTTTTATGTCTTTGTCTAAAGTTATGGGTGGAGTGGTGAAATGTTTATTTAAAGCATTAAGATCCACAGAACTTTGACAAGTTTCTGTGGCCTTGCCCACACCCAGTGACGATAAGAATCTCCAAACTTGCGCTTGACAGAGATTCTGAATTGTGGAGTGAATATAGCGACGTTTGGCATCCCTACACATTCTGTTGCAGATGTTACGTAATTTTTTATAGGTGTCAAGATTTTCAGTTGATGGGTACTTTTTGTTCCTAGCTTTGGCCCTATCACGCTTGGCCATGGTTCTTTTGATCAGAGGCGATAACCATGGTGCAGGAGCATGCTTCACCCTAACTGGCCTGACCGGCGCATGCTTGTCGTATAGTTTAATCAGTTCCGCAGTTAAAGAGTCTACCATGGTGTCGATGTTGTTCGCTGACAATAATGCTGTCCAATTAATGTTTTTAACATCATCTCTCAAGCGTTCTAGATCCATATGCTTAAAATTGCGCTGAAGTATGACCTTGCCTCTAACCTTTGGAGGGCGCACTTTGTAAGCGAGGAAAATTAAGTCATGGTGTGAGAAAGGTGCAGTCATTTGACCATGCGAAATAGCAAGAGTAGGTTTAGAGACAGATATTATATCTATAAGAGATGGACGACAGTTTGGAAAGTAGTGGGTTGGGTTAGCCATGGGAAGTAAATGCAAATTAAATGATGATGTAAGGTCATTCAATGCTCGCGTTCTGGCATCATTTTTTATTAAACAAGTATTCAGGTCACCCATGTAAATAATATGATCATAACACGGTACCAGACTATCTAAAAGATCTTCTAGGTCATCAAAATAATTAATTTTATCACTTGGACAGTACAAGACACCCAGAAGAATCTTTGTATGGTGTACAGATAATTCTAAAAAGAGATACTCAAGATGACCTGTAGTAAGTGAGGTAGATTGAGCAACCACACGAGCGGATATAGTGCTACGAAGATAAATCCCTACACCACCACCTCCTTGATCAGTACGATCATTACGAAAAAGTTGGTAGCCTGGAAGAGAGCAGCTAGTGGAAGGGAGTGATGGCTTCAACCAAGTTTCAGAAATAAGAATACAGTCGACTACGGGAGTACCAAAGGATGTGAGAAGATCGGAGTAATGAGCAAGTATGCTCTGCGCATTGATATGCACCATGGTAAGGGAAGTTGTATGGTTAGCAAAAACGTTCGAAACTTTTATTTCGAGTGGTTCAGCATCTGTAAGAGAGCTATTAGTACTATTCTCGGCACTTTCAAAGGTGTCGGAAGAACACGAGAAGTATTCCTCATTATCAAACATCTTTAAGATTTAAGGAAGATATTATATATTATATATGAAGAGCAATAATAATATAAAAATATATATTATAAATAAATATACCTATATAAATATTAAATAATTAGCAACACAAAAACAAAATATTATATAAATATTAAATACCACTATGCTCAGGCATAAGTTGACTGTAAGTAGATGTTTTAAGTATTTTTAAACGAAACATAAACAAAGCTGGAAGTATTATTTATCTGTGACACTGACATATGACATTTGAAGTTATGACAAGTCACAAGGTAAACAAATGTGAAGTGACAATAATGATTTACATTTACATTTAATTATATATAAAGAAAAAACGTTACCCAGAAAACAAAATAAATATGTATACCCCGCTAAAAATATTTTACAATATGAGCTATAACCCAGCCAAATTAAGAAGATGTAAACAAGGAATAGAAATACCCGTGAATCAGTCGCTTTTACTATGTTGCGCAATAAGATTTTTAAGTTCAGCTGAGGTGCTTAACTTCACTCGGGTCTTGTCTGGAAGAAGAACGATTACCATACCATCTGCAGTCCAGCACTTCTTTATCCCGAAGTAGTTCCGTGCAGAAACAAACACTTGCTGTCGTGACTTCGTTAAAAATTCTGACATAGTTATTTTTGTGCCTTTCAACGAAGTTTTAGCCCTCCAAGCAGTTGACCGTGTCTTTAGATTAACAAATCGTACTAGAACAGGCCTGCATGAGTTCCTTTTGGTACCTAATCTGTGACAAGATTCGAACATATCAGGTTTTGCGTCAGGAAATTTTAAATGGTTAGTTAATACGGACAAGATCTTTTTCGTCACATCTTCGTCCTTATCCTCCTTGATGCCATGGAATAGAAGAATTTTCCTCCGTGAATGTGTCTCTAATCGGTCTATGCCTTGAGCTACAAGCTCAACTTGGGACTTGAGAATGCCGAGAGATTTCCATACAAAGGTCTTGAATGTATAAAAATCACTAGACAAAGCCTTCACAGTGGGATTGGAAGCAGAGGGACCGGGTTGCTGCAGGTTCTTCTCAAACTCCCCCATTCTGGTGGCGAACAAAGAGGAGAGCTCTTCCATGCTCTTAATAATTTGATCAACAGGAGTGTCCATTTTATAGTGAAGAAAGTTAGTGTGTGAGGGAATAAATAGTCAACTTATGCACTGGTAAACTAGAAATTTAAATCATTTATGTTTACAATATATTTTTTTTAAAATATATGTAGAAGAACAGTTAAAATCGCGTCTTTACTCTTTTGTGTCTACCCGCCAAAAAACTATTATTATTAACATGAGAATGGTTGCAAATAGCTTACTATTGCAGAAAATCAAAAAAAGTTGCAAATTACAAAAGCAAAGTAGATTTTATACCTAATTTGCCATAACAATAAAACACAGATATTTTGCAATAAATTTAATAATAATACTAATCATATTTTTTCGTAAAGAGCGAGGATAGTTACAACGGACTAGATTAATGATATATGGTTATTGAAACCGCACCAATTGGCTATTATAAGCCTACAATAGATATACCACAAAAGCCTGATCACAATTTCGCGGCCGCTATCACACTCATCTGTTAGACATAAACACATGTAACATTGACCTTGACAACTAAACCGAATGCGTAGATAATGGAGTTCACGTGACATTATAGCACTCATTAGTTATAACTAATAAGCATTTTGTTTGTATTTCATTTAAACCGCAAAAGATGGAAACATTTTCAACCATCCATCCTAATTATATCTTGGTAAATTTTACAGAATATTCTTCATTTTGGATGAGACTAAAACAAACTTTAGCAACTGTTTTCTATATTCTTAAAATAAATTTCCATATTACAGTATTTAGTAATAAAATTACTTTAGACATATATATATACAAGTACTTTTGAATCGTCAATTTAAAGAGCATCAGTGTACTGATCGTTGACAGTAGATTACTACCACCTCGGTTCAGAAAGAAGTTATGCTGAAAAGAGCCGGCGAAAAACTTAAGAGTAGCTCTTGCTATTTTTTTTTAAATTCTAACCTAACAAAGACCAAGTACACTGTAATAAAGTTATCATCATTTCACAAGCTAAGTTTATGATTAGTTTAATAAAAGTAGTTCAGTATTAAGCAGGCTCCTACATCAGAAAAGTTTACATATTAAGCTGAATTATAAGACGGCATGGAACATGGAAACGCAATAAAAAGTTTTAAGTTATTCTTAAATGATAATACTGATTTGTTCTCATTGTATTGAAGCCCTGTAAAAAATTAATAAAATTGTTTGTGATAACGATAACTGGTACTACTGACCTAACCTAACCATTAAGCCTGGACATAGAGGTGGCTGAATAGGGTTGAAATGTAATAATATCCGAAGCGAAATGAATGTTCCAGTCATACAGCATTATAATATACGGGAATGGCCTTAAACAAAGCATCTAGTTCAAATAATTATTATGCAACATAACAAAAGAGGACGAAAAGATAAAAGTAATCTTAATATATATATTTGCAGCAATTAAATTAAAAATAGTTAAACAATATGTTTATTGACTTAAAATAATGTGATAAGAAAGCGTTACCTGTCCGTTAGTTATATGACTTTTCGATAACAGATAACGGACGAAAATGTAATTTTTGAGATAAAAATAAGAGTTACGATACGTATTATCTATACTATCTATACTAATATTATAAAGAAGTAAAGTTTGTATATTTGTTAAATTGTAAAGGGTAATCTCGGGATCTACTGAACCGATTTTAAAAATTCTTTCACCAATTATAGAAAGCCACATTATTGCTGAGTGTCATAGGATATAAAAAAACCGAAAAATAAAAAGGCTTTTACGTGGTAGTCCGTTTTGCAAAGTGAATCGGAGAAAAAACGGTCGAATGAAAGCGTTTCTTACGAACGCTGCCTTAACTATAAAAGATATATTTTTGAGTTCTAGAGAAAACATGTGGAGCTTGAAAATGGCTACAAAAAAGTCAACGACAGCATATGTCTAACTTTTATATTTAAGTTACAAAAAGTAGTTTTTTTTAATATTAGTATAGATAATTTAATTTTTAATATTAATAAAATAATTTAAATTATTTAAACACTCTGTACTAAAAAAGGATTATTAACATTATGCCCAACGAAGTGGGCACGGGTCAGCTAGTGTACTATACGTATTAGTAGAGGAGACCGTGGAAGATCGACCTTCACCGATCTGATAACCAGATGAGACATATTTTTTATCGAATATAATTTATAAACAAATATGCCTATAATGACTTGATTATCTGAAAGTGCTCATGGCTATTTTTAATTAAATTAACTTTAATCGATTTTTTTTTCATAAAAATAAAATTGATATGATGTACATGAAAGCAGAAGAAATATTATTTAGTACTAAATACCCGACAGAATCTTTTGGTTCATAAAATCTAAACTAAGTCTAAGCGAAGCTTTTACGCCCAAATTTTTGTTAAGCGTTCAAGTAGGCGCATGATACAGTAATAATTATTATGAATTAAATTAAAGATGTTCGATTTGATCATACTATTTAATTATTCTACAAACATATATTTGAATTTCATTAAATATATTATTTTGTAACCTAATTTATTAATTTCGATAATTAATCTTCGAGATGCACAGCAATTCGTGCACGATACAATACATCGAGATCATACTGATAACTATATAAGAATTGATGCCAATATGATGAATATATTCACTGCGGTAATTTATCATACAAAGATTATTGATTAAGCATTTATGTTATTTAACACCTAACAGTGTCGATGTTTAACGTAATTTCAGAAATAAAATTTTCATCATTATTGTTTGGGCTATTCTAACAGAGTTAGAAGTTTTTCAGACTCAGACGTCGTCTTATTTGTTTAAACTGCTACAATTAAACTACTCGTTGTACTTGTAGTAGTCTATTATCTCTCCTTTAAGAACGATTCTGATTTTAATCTATACTAATATTATATAGCTAAAGAGTTTGTTTGTTTGGTTGAACGCGCTAATCTCAGGAACCACTGGTATGAATTGAAAAATTCTTTTTGTGTTAGATAGTCCGTTTGTCGAGGAAGGCTATAGGATATATTACATCACACTACTACGAATAGGAGCATCACTGAATAATGTTGCAAAAACGGCGAAGTATCATACCGCGCGACTCAAAAAGAACTTGGTTTCAGGTCTTTAGAACGCGTGCGAAGCCGCGGGAAAGGCTAATCAGGATGTCCACAGCTAATGTCCAAAAAAGTTTCCTGACTTTCCCTGACTATTTTTCAAATTTCCCTGACCAATCATTGAATTAAAACAAATATAAAGTGTCATAAATATTTTTAAATATGCTTTAATATTTAATAGGTATATAATATATTTTTTTGTAATTTTTAAGCGAAATGAAAAATAAAAAAACTAGTTTTAACGAAAAAATGAGATCGGTTACATTATTTGGAACTTCGAATATTCAATATTACGATTATGAAACAAAACAAAATCTTGGCGCACTGCCGTGCCAAGTTCCGGCCTAACTTTGCTTGTATTAATTACAACTTGATGAAACTTAGATAATTTATTACTATAGTCTATAACCTAGTTGAAGAGTACTGAAAAGTTTCCAAACATTAGGTTAAACCATTGTGGAGATACAGGGAACCAAAATCTAATAAAGATTTTACTACTGATCTCTGATTCATCAAAATTATGGGGCACTTCCAATCATGCAATAAACTTATTTGAAGTTCCACATACACACTGCTACATACACACTGCGTGCTTAGGCCGGAACATTGGTTTGGCCTAGATTTGGTGTGAAGATAGGTCTTAGGCTACAATTAAAGGGGAATATCAGAAAAGGGCATTTTTTAAAGTTAAAAGGTCGAAAACAGAATCGGTCCTCATAAGCTAATTTATTTATTTTATTTGTTTCCCACGACAGTAAAATCTTCAAATTTGGTAATAATAATAATCAGAATTAATGTCATTCCTATTATTTACTTGCAAAAAAGACATGATATCCTGCAAAAAACAAAAATGTGAAAAAAGGCCAAGTTCCTATCCCAAAAAATCGGCCTATAAAAGTAGTGAGATCAAAAATTCTTCAATGGTCTGGATTAAGAGTAAGACCAGAGCATAAAATTATATCCCTCATTTTACAATCATTGGGAAACTTTTACTGGGATTTCAATTACAGTTTTAAAAAAATAATAATTTTACAATCGCTGGCAAAATTTTTCACAAAAAATCACAATTTTCCCTGACTTTCCAGGTAGCCCCTCGATTTCACTGACTTTCCCTGACCACTTTGAGCTTCCCTGACTTTTCCCTGACTTTCCCTGACTTTCCAGAATATGGACACCTGCTAATATTATAAAATATGTGGATTTAAACATAGTATATGGCAAAATGTCTGCAACGAGATGTGAGTGAGTGAGTGAGTGAGTGACTGACCGAGGTCGCGCTCCTGGTGGCGGCAGGGCGGGCGCAGGCCCAGCGCCACGTGGCAGGCGGCGCTCACCAGCTCCAGGAACGGCGCCACCAGCGCCTCCGCGCGCTCCACCGCCCAGATCAGGAACTCCTCCGCGCGCAGCGACCCCCGCTGCACACACACACACCGCACTCATCAACACTGCTCACTGACTAAACCAACTTAAAAAAATATAAGTTAAACCGTTAAAATTAAAAAAAAACTTGCTATAAGTAGCTTCAATTCAAGCAACTACTAACATTAAAAAAAATGAAACTATCTTTTCGGATTTCGTCGCGTTTCACTTATAATGTCAAGTATTCGCGTAAACCTAAGAAAGTACAACTACTAACATTCTTTTTTTTACTGTATTTATTAGTACAAAATTTAAGATTAGATGAGATGCATTGTAAAAAAAAGTTCATTAAAAACCAACCTCACTGAGTATGACCATGTCTTCACCATCATTAGGCCCCAAATGGAAGAACGGTTTTCGTTCTTCTCCTTGGTCTCCTGATACCAGCTTATCCTTCAGATTCAATAGAACGACTTCAGGATCGAATCCCTTCTCGCTCTCCGACTCCCCATCTGAAGGGGTCGAGGACCGAGAGCCTTGGATTTTTATAGCTTCATTGGCAACAGTGCATAGAATCCCAACCATATCGGTCAACTCCTTATTATTTAGTACCCCATCGCGATCCAAGTCGAATATTTTAAAACAGACTGAAAATAAGAAAATGCTTAACATTATTACTTATTCCTATCGCCATTTTTAGGAGTAACTCCTAATTGGATTGTGTATGTGACTTAAATAAATATTTAATTAGTAAATTTTATTTCCTAGTCCCTCTAGCAACTAAGATAAGTCTGCGATTTGCTCTGGCGCGTCCTAGGTACAGATAAAATTTGAAAAATTGCATTTTTCTTAGTAATAATAATTAAATATTCCCAAAAGCATTTAGTAAAAAGCTGGTATTGTGATATTACATAGAGACACCTCAATTTTATTTATGTATACAGTATAGATAAGTCCTTAATGCTTATAGCATTGGAACACACAGAGTACATTCATGGTTGATACAAATCTTATAAGTTATATGTACACATGTCGCTCAGACGATCTCATAAACATAGGTTTATCACCCGCGTGAGAGATAGCCCAGTTACGTACAATTATCGCTGTATATGCAATCAAGACTAAGTCATTTCTTCGTGACTCCGCGTACCTTGACCGATTTACCTGTATCATAATTCATAATATAATTTATTACTTTTCATGAGATGATTTTTACCATAAACCATAGTAATAGTATTGGTAACTTATGTTAATGGGAAAACTTCAAGTAGAACCTAGGGTAAAAATGTATTTTTCTCTCCTTTTTTCAAATATGTAATATTATGTATAGGTACAGATATATAAATTCAAAGTGTCTGTTTTAATATCAAAATAACAGCTTTTTACTAAATGATGTATATATGTATATAAATTGTTGCGGTAGTAATAATTTTGTTTGTTCCGGCCAATTTCCGAAACGGCTGGACAATATTTGACAGGGCTTTTAATAGGAGATAGCGAATAGTATGAGTAGTAATAGAACCTATTTTTATTTTGTATTTTATTTTTAAAAAGAATAAGTGGTCCGCCAAAAAAAAATTAAACATACCAAGGGAGGAACCCGAGAGAAGCGAGAGTGAGTTTTGAGTTGTAATATAAAATAAAATATTGTTATTTAAGTTTGACAATGGCTTATTTTTTATAACGTATTTAACTTTAAAATTAGTTAATAAATACACTACAACGAAAATTAAAATAAATAAACTTATCGCAGACTAGCTGTAATTGGGCATCGACCTAAATGTTATGGTAGGGGAGCCCACGATGCTAATTGGGGATTTACTCGAGCGTCATAGAGACCTATTGGGTTGCAAAGCTTAGATGATAAGAAGAAAAAAATGTTATATGATATATACCTTTTCATCGGTGGGGGAAGCGGCTATAGATTTTTAAATATGTAAAAAAAACTGTTGCATGGACATCCTCGAGCGCGTCAGATATTGATAGCATCAATGCCCTGCGTAATTTTAATAACATACGTATGTTAATCTGATCGTTTGCATGATGCGGGTGGTTGTATGTAAGGGTTGAAAATGAAAAAAAAAATATTTTTTATCGAGCGCGTCAGATTTTCTAAGGGAGTGTTAAGTGCACTAAAAAAAAGCTCTCATTCACTAATCTGACGATTTCGATGTGACGCAAACTCGCAGCCATTTTCATAATGTGCAAAAAAAATCGCCATTTTGAAATACTCAAGCGCGTCATATTAAGATATATATGGTTCATCTTAATATTCTAAACGTACTGTCTAATCTGACGATTATCTAAAGGGATTCGCCTGATCTGACAAAAAGAATTAGAAAAACGGTTCACCCTAGAGGCCAATTCCATTCCTGGGCGCTTAAAATTGTAATTATGAATCATTTTTGAGCTCAAAATATAATTTATGTGATTTTTTGAGCTCGCTGAGTTCAAAGAAATAATATTTCTATGCATTTGAGCTCTCCCAGCTCAAAAGTCAGATAGAAGTTTCATAGAACACTATTTTTGGAATTTCAAACCGCAATAACTTTTGATTGAATGAACCGATTTTGACCAGCTTGGTGGCGATCGACGTGGTTTTTCAAGCTGAAGGGCGGATTAGTTTTTGAAGTTGGTCGATAAAGCAATTTAAAGTTATTCCAAAAAAAACACTTTCAAAAAAAAAATTCTTTTTTTTTGAGATTTTTCAAATTCTCAAAATCTAAGTTTGAGGGAACTCTTTAGAACGCCGTTTAGTAGATTCCGATCGGTTTAGTCGTTCAAAAGTTATAAGCGAGTTACATAGTCCCACACACACACACACACACACACACATACATGGAGTCATACATACAGACATTGTGACAACATCGCGGGGGTAATCAGGGAAGCTTCCTATGACCTTAAAACGTCGAGATCTGATGAAAACTAGATTTTTGCAAAACGGGGTGAAAACAATAACTTCCCGATTTTTAAAAATCTTCGATTTTCTTAGCGGGAAGTTAAATTTTTTTTTTTTTTTTTTAAATCATTGAACTTAATTAATTGAAAAGCTCATGAAATAGCATGCAAATAAATAAGTGTATGCTTTTTCAGTAGAATACATGTATTTATAAAAAAATATTTTTTGTTATTTCGGCTTGCGGAAATCGTCAGATTATATATTTTTCGCTATTTTTGAATCATGTCCTTCAAATTAAAAAAAAATTAGCTACGCTCGAGAATGTCGAGATGACGTTTTTTTTACAACTTTGCCTCCTTCCCCTTTCTTTACGTCACTCTCAAATTGTCAGATTAGTGGAATATACACTTTTTAGGATGTAATTAACTACCCCTACCTAAATCTGACGCGCTCGAGAATTTTTTTTTACTAATCTGATCCTGTATCCCTCACGGGCGGCCTTATATATGGTGCTCATGTTTGATGGAGGTACTTAACCGGGTACAAGGTATCCCCTTGTATATTAATCTGCCGCGCTTGAGTAAATCCCGAAATCCCCGCTTGGGCTCCCCTACTATTACGTCAGATTTCATATTTAACAGCAACTTTGATAAGAAAAAAGTTACAAAGAAGTGTTCTCTCCATTTATAATTGAGACATTTTTACATTCTTCTATTTTCGTACATTTAACATGATATATATTTGAAAAAAAATGTTTCTCAGGCATTATCAGGCCGTTGTCTACGCTGGCCAATTGCGGAACTCACATATCATTCTAAAACTAAGTTATTTCTAACAATCATGTAGGATTCCTCACGATGTTTTTCTTCACCGTAAGACAAGTGGTAGTGCCATGCTTGTTACCTTCGGGTAGCAGCCGAATGGGCCGGCACGCCCCGTATAGTACCACTCTCTCACAGAAGACCGGCGTGAAGTGGCAGCTATGCTGTCGCGTTTCGTCCGGTAAGTGAGTCCGGGAAGCCCACTCCCCATCCCTACTCCCTTCCTCTTCCCTCACTCCTCCATCTTCCTTCCCTCCTCCCTTCCTCTTCCCTTACTCCTCCGTCTTCCCTCCCTCCCTTTCCTGAAAGGCCGGCAACGCATCTGCAAGCCTTGCTTGTAGATGTCCATGGGCGGAGGTGATCACTTTCCATCAGGTGAGCCTTTTGCCCGTTTGCCCCCTCTTTACCATTAAAAAGAAAAAAACAAGTGGTAATCATGTTGGAAATGATTCGACGCGTGAAAATATCAAAGGTCTTGGTATTTGAATCTGATTCACTCATAGAAATATATTAATTTTTTCAGTCATTGTAGATAAATAATAAGTTATGTAATGTCTGTCTCTGAATCTCCATTTAAAAATATAAAACATCTGTGATTACGTATTTAATTGTGCGTAATTAGCATAACTGTTAGTAAATGTTGAGCGGACGTCCGGTCCGCTGGCTTTTCCGGCCTTAATCTCTTATGGATGAATAGAAGCAGTTTGTGAATGCTAATTGTGTGTATTAACAAAACTATCTATCTACAATATCAGTAATTAACTGACTAGTAAATAGATCCGTCAGATAGTAAAGCTTATCAGTTTAATTACTTCAAAAAATTGAAATCAAAAGGATTTCATTTTTTTTTATTAATAAACTACTATATTATAGGTAGTCTTCTTATAAATCAAAGTTTATTTAATGTAGGTATGTATGTTTTTTATAAATATCAGTCTTAGCAAAAACACTTTCTAATGATCACCTTATACATAATTTAAAAAAGGTTCCACTGGCTCTGAAGGTTGTTCCGCTAAAAAAACAAATCAAACTCAAAATTATAAATATCACGTCCCTAACAGCATACTTCGAATGCATTAAGTATTAGTGCAGAGGCGCAAGCGCGGACGGTTGAGATGTTGACGTCATGCAACATTGTAAAGAATGTGCTGTGTGGCGCAGGCAACGGAGTGCAAAATGACAACGAAGGTGAATGGGTTCGTGTCGTAAAGCGTAGGAGGACGTCCCGTTTTAAGGGTATGAGAGGTTCTGCCAGCGTGAATGCGGAGACTAAATTAAAAGCAGCTGATAGTATGATCCCTTTGTTTATCTACAATGTGTCAAAGGAAAATAACGAAAAAGACGTTGCGGATTATGTATATGAAAAAACTCAAATAACTATAAAACCAGAGAAAGTTAATATGAAAACATCAAAGGAATATATATCTTTTAAATTTTATATACCTAGCAGTAAATTGCATTTATTCACGAATACTGAGCTGTGGCCGGAAGGTATATATTTTAGAAAATATATTTTATTTAGACATCTTAAAAAGGCTACGGTTGATCGTGAGCAAAAAACCTAAGTTTTATGGATCAGGATTATAGACAAAAAAATCATAGTTTGAAGTTGGTGAGTTTTAATTGTAGATCTCTAAAGAGATCAGTGAACAGCGTGAGAGGTTTGTGCGGTTCGGCGGATGTAGTAGCATTACAGGAGACCTGGCTTATGCCATATGAACTGGCATACCTCAGCACTGTGCATGATGAGTTCGAGTCTACGGGTACATCGGCGGTGGATACGGGCGGCGGCATGTTGCGCGGCCGTCCGCACGGAGGTGTCGCGCTGTTATGGCGTAAGAATGTGTTTACATCTGTGTCTGTAGTTAAATGTAGCAATGTGAGGTTATGTGCTATCAGGTGTCAGTTGCGTGAGCAAGCTATACTATACTTTTCTGTGTATATGCCAGTGGACTGTACTGATAATCTTGTAGACTTCACGAACTGTATGAGTGAAATTAACGCAATTATTGAGGACAGCGGTATTGAAGTGGCTTTTATTCTGGGTGACTTTAATGCGCACCCTGGGGAGTTATTCTTTAATGAAATGTGTCACTTTTGCGAAGATCAAAATTGGGTATGTGCTGATTATGAATTATTGGCAGGTCGTACTAATGTTTACACTTATATGAGTGATAGCCATGGCTGTACACGTTGGTTGGATCATTGCCTTGTAACGCGTTTGGCTAGGAATTACATTGATAGCATTTATATTAAGAATGATGTGACGTGGTCTGATCACTATCCCATGGAGATCTACTGTAGATTTAGCTTGGATCGTTCTCGTTTACAGCACACTGAATTTTTAGCTATTAACAAAGTAATCTGGGGTTATAGGGATAGTGAGCAGATTAATTTATATACAGACTATTGTAATAATAAGCTAATGTTACTTAATTGTCCTAATGAGATGATAGACTGCTGTAATAAGTTATGTAATAGCTTTGAACATAAAAAAGCTATCAAATATATGTACGATAATATCGTAGGTATATTACGGGATGCAGCAATTTATTGTTATAAAGCTGCACCGTGTAAAAATAAACGATCCATCACGGGATGGAATAAACATGTGGCGCCACTTCACGCTAGGGCTCGTCATAGTTTTCAGTCTTGGTCATGGGCGGGAAGGCCAACTCATGGAGCCATCTACGATGATATGAGGGAGTCTCGTAGGGCCTTTAAAAACAAACTCAAATGGTGCCAAAACAATGAGGAACAGATTAAAATGGACATGCTAGCAACGTCATATAAGAACAAGCATTTTGGAAAATTTTGGCAACAAACAAACAGACTGAATCCAAGACCGAGTCTTCCTGCTGATGTAGGTGGCATTAGCGGTTGCCGTAACATAGCAAATATGTTTAAGACTCAGTTTAAAGTGAATCCTTGTGAGGTCAAGTGCACCGTAGCTGGCAATAGAGATATCATAAATACCGGAGAGTTTTTGTTACGTTTCACAACTAACGAAGTAGTAGATACGATTAAGAGCATGAAGCGTGGAAAGTCACCAGGACATGATGGCCTTAGTGTCGAGCACCTCCGACATGCTGGCGTGCACCTTCCCAGAGTCCTAGGTATGCTATACAATCTTTGCATTAGCCACGGTTTCCTACCGGACGCAATGACAGAGACAGTAGTCGTGCCTATTATCAAGAATAGAACGGGGGATGCGGCAGACAGAACCAACTACAGACCGATATCTCTTGCTACCATCACAGCGAAGGTTCTTGATGGCTTGCTTGATACACAACTTAGTAAAGCAGTCAATATACACGATGCGCAGTTCGGCTTTAGGCCAGAACTATCAACTGAAAGCGCAATACTGTGTCTCAAGCAAGCTGTAAGGTACTACACTGATAGAAAAACCCATGTTTTTGCGTGTTTTTTGGATCTGTCAAAAGCATTTGACCTCGTTTCCTATAAAATTTTATGGCAGAAGCTTGAAACAGAAACGAACTTGCAACCTGAGTTGATATCACTAATTAAATACTGGTATGGTGTTCAGAGTAACGTGGTACGGTGGGGTAATGCGCTTAGTGATCCATACAGACTGGAGTGTGGAGTGAGACAGGGGGGGCTGACGTCACCCAGGCTGTTCAATCTTTACATGAACAAGCTGATAGAGAGGCTTAACAGAGCAGGTGTCGGTTGCTCGATAGATGGTGTTGCAATGAACAATTTTAGTTACGCGGACGACATGGTTCTGTTGAGCCCCTCGGTCAGTGGTCTTCGTAAATTGATAAAAATTTGTGAGGAATATGCCAAGGAGAATGGACTCAGATATAATGCTAAAAAGAGTGAAATTTTAATATTTCGAGGAAAAAATAAGCCTTTAAATTTTAACCCCAACATACATCTTTGTGGAACTCCTCTGAAGCAAGTATCTGAGTTCAAATACCTTGGCCATATTGTGAATGAACGCCTGGATGATGATAGCGATATCGAGCGCGAGCGCAGAGCTTTGTCAGTTAGAGGCAATATGTTGGCCCGTAGATTTGCACGATGTACGGTACAGGTAAAGGTAATTTTATTTAAAGCATTTTGCCAGTCTTTTTACACGTGCAGTCTATGGGAGAATTACACTCGGCGAGCATATAATGCTCTGCGTGTACAGTATAACAATGTGCTGAGGGGTTTGTTGAAGATGCCTCGGCACTGCAGTGCTTCGGCGATGTTTGCGGAGGCTCGCATAGATGATTTTTATGCGATCATACGCAAGCGGGCCGCGTCCGCAATGCGCAGATTAATGAACAGCTCCAACAGCCTCCTCAGCACATTGGCTGTAAAGCTAGACGGTCCCCTCTGGAGATGCTGGGATGGTGCACACGTAGCTGTGAGGCAAGGATAAAAATGAATAAATTTTTGATAGCTTTTTTTTTGTAACTGACATTTAATTTTGATTTTTATTTCGATTTTGATTCTGATGATTTTATTCTTGAGTTTAATTTTAAGTTTTGATTTTTGATTTTGTTTTATTTTATTTTATTTTATTTTTGCTTTTAACTTAAATACGGTGATAACTTGATATATTGAAATTTTTAATTTGAATTGAAATTGAATGTCATTAATTTTATTTTTATTATTATTTTTATTTATTTTTATTTTTATTTTTATTCTTATTATATACTTTTAATTATTTTGAATTTGAATTTTGTTTTGAATTGTAATTGTAATTTAATTTTAGTATTGATTGTATTTTGGATTTTGATTTTAATTTTAACAGAAATATGGACTGGTGTCTGAAATAAATTATATTATTATATTATTATTATTATATAATGCCTTTGAGACCTATTAAACTTTAGTCTCTCCCATGACCAGCAATCATTACTATAAAGTCCGACATCAAACTCCTCGAAAAAATTCTAACACATACTTATATTTAAAATGTCAAATAATTCGTGTTAATCTACGAAAGTATTATTAAATAAATATCTAATATAAATTTCATTCATAACATTATATTCTAACAACACTTGCAAACATTTCGACTACACTCGAATGTAGCCATGTTTATTGGCTGACGGTCGGAAATAGCAAAACAATTGAAGTGCGTCATGCAAATTGCCTCTATCGGATTAGTCTGTATTGAATTGGGAGCATCGATAACGTCGATAACTTATCGAGCTCACTTCAGATATATAGATCGTTTACTACTAAAACTATGTTTACTGTTTAAAAATCCATCAATGTGTTAGTAAAATTCCACTTGTACTCAGCCCTTTTTAACGTCCCACTGCTGGGCACGGACTTTCCTTCAATGCGAGAGGGATCAGGCTATAGTCCACCACGCTGGCGAAGTGAGGGTTGGCGGACTTCACATGTCTTTCGATAACTTGTTAGCTTCCTTCAAACATGCAGATTTCCTGACGATGTTTTCCTTCATCGCGTAAGACAAGTGGTACCTATTCCTTAGAAATGATTCGCACATTAACATATCACAGTAACTAGACCTGGAATTTGAACCCGCTTCACTCGGTTTTCCAAACGAGTTCGTTACCACTGCGCTACCACTGGTACTAGCCACTAAACCTTTCCAGACGAGTATGATTGAAGAGGCGACGGGTCACTTCTTTTAAAATCAATAATTTTTTTCCATTCAGAAATTGGTACCTATTTGAGTTTCAAATATAGAAAAATGCTTTTATGAAAAAAAACATTAACTATATAAACTAACCAACTAGTAAATTACATATATTTATTGACATTAGATACAAATATTTAGACATGTTACATTCCTTCCTTTCATTTTAATCTATCATCGACCTAAGTACTTTGTGTTGGAAAGGAGATTTGTTCTCTTTATCTCCATACAGCGTGACATTTCATGATATCCCACGGGAAACATTTACGATAGCATAAAAACTACTTTAAATCCCTATTTGGCCTTGACATTTACAACAAGTAAAATCAAGGATTTCCGAGAACTGATCTCTATATACATAATATACTTATTCTTACAAATAAAATAATTTTGTATCCCTATAAACTTACAAACAAACTGGTATACGACAATTTCCTCTAGTGTTTACATAGTTAATCTAGACAGTACTTAGAAGTACCTAAAACTCCGGTGTTACCTATCGTACCTATAATATCGCAGACTGATTATCGTATTGATTGATATTTGTTTGTATAGTATACTGACTTCAATTACCTAAAATAATTAGAGAATATAATGGAATTTTCTCCCCTTGGGGGTTGATAAAAAAGTTGATCCCTTAGGATGGCCATATCATCAGTATTAACGAAGGGAATTGATTTAACATTAGAAATATTCACTGTCGTATTTAAGGAAATAAAACTTAAACTGAAAATGTTATCAGACATCAATATTCAACAGTCAATATTTAACAATACATTTACTTATGATACAAAGTATGCATAATATGTGAGATGGTCTCAATATTCATCAATAACTTGAGTTTGTAATCGCTTGTAAGCTATATTTATCAGAATTCGCAGAAATTATTCAATACCTAGAAACACCTTGTAAGACAGTACCAGACGAGTGGTGTTTATTTACTTTTTGAGTTTTGTAGCCGAATGGTAAGACGGGTTCCATGAAATAACAAATTAATCAATTTCATAATATTAATAACGACTTGCATTTTTATGGGGTTTAATTGTTTGAGCGGACCAAGATTCTTTTTTTATAATAAAATAGTCTATACTTTCTGTAAAAGTGTCGCCAAAATCAGTCCAGCCGTTTTGGAGATTAGCCGAACAAAAAGACAGACGAAAAATAAATCTTTCATATAAAAACTGTATATTATACATAATATGAATATAAAAAAAATCACTTTTTATATTCAACCCAACCAATTATTATTCTTCTTATCTTGGTAAATACATAAATTCAAATAAAGTAATTCAGGTTAGACACAAAAATTTCAATTCTTCTATTATTCATTAGCCTGTAACAATTGTCTATAAAATCTGTAGTCTGTCTGTCAATACAAATAATAATAAGTTTATTTCCACTCAGATACTAACAATTGCGACGACTTTTCCTTATATATCTCCTAAAGTACTTGGCGTTGGCTGAAAACTAGCAATAAATAAACTAGTCGAACAGCAAATATGTAAGGCATTCTATCACGAACAAATACAGTATAAGTAATATGAGATATAGTAGGTACTAAACGTTTAACCGAATTTAAGCCAAGTAATCGAACCTTATCTAATAGTTTGATATCTGATAGGCACCTAATTGGTTTTAATAGCGCCTACTTTTATCAAGTGTACAGGGGACACGTGAGTTATGAACTAAAACAATTAACTAATATTATCAACTAGCATTTCCCGCGGTTCTGCCCACGTTTTAAAGACTGGAAAACAAATTTTTATAGTATTTAAAAATAGCCGGTTTGTCACGGTTAGATATATGTTCATCCGGATAACCAGCTATCATCATACCAAGTTTCAACAAAATCTATCAAATGGGTTTCTCAAGATGCGTTCAGACAGACTGACAGACAGACAAAAATTCAAAATAACATTCGTCCTCTTTATCCATAATAATTATAATTTTAATAAGACTTAAAAAAAACATTCAATGACAACAGATTCCACAAAGTTAGAAATTTTATATATGTATAATGTATATTACATACTTATAATTATGATAACATATAAATTGTGCAAGAACGCGAATAGTAAATAGACCCGTTTGTTTGTAGAGTTTATGTATATGGAAGCCATGAATAAATGTCTCGAGATAAATAAATCTATTTTTAAGTTTGCAATGTCATGAATGCAGGATGAAATTCTGCGAACTTACGTATACCTACTCATTGTTTTATTGTTGCTTTATAAGTATATATACTTCACTTAGAATAGCTATTATTCACAGGTTACATAGTTCCTTATTATTTTCGTACACAATGTACATTTATTATGTAATTACATTTTTATAGCAGCGATCAAACTTTTATTGCTGTATTAAAGAAAGAATGTCATGATTGGTGATGGGAATGTCTTAGGGATTTCTCGATGTTAGAGGATTATCGTAGTAAGAAAGAATCAGTGCAACACAAGTTTCTTTCGCCAATTCTTGTCAAGCGTGATATTTTTTCGTAACGAACACTGAGTTGAGAACAGTTTTGCGGCGGCGACGTAGCCAACAGTGTTATTGCCAAAGAGACAAAGGCGGGCGGGCGCTGCTCGTCTCTACATAATATCTGTACTAATATTATAAAGCTGAAGAGTTTGTTTGTTTGGCTTAACGCGGTAATCTCAGTAACTACTGGACCGAATTGAAAAATTCTTTTAGTGTTAGATTGGTCCGTTTATCGAGGAAGGCTATAGGCTATATTACATCACGCTACGACTAAAATTGTTGCAAAAACAGGAGCAAAGTTGGTCGCGAGGGGGAAGGAAACTGGTAACTCTGCGAGGTACTTGATTTCCAGCCTTCAGAACGCGAGCGAAGCCGCAGGAAAGGCTAGTAGGTTATAAATTTTTAACAGAGTTGAATCTCTACATTAAGTATTTTTCAAAGAAAATATTATTTAAAATTTTTGTCTGCCTGTCTGTCTGTCACAAACATCACATCATTGGACGAATTTGATGAAAGATTTGGCTAGTTATCCGAGTTAACTTATCGGATACCTTTTACTGTGGAAAAATATTTTCATCACTGAAAAATCTAAAGTATCCGTTAAACCTAGGAACAAGTCCGATCGGAGTATAGGAGAGTCGTTAATAAAATAAGTGATGACATTGAAATAAAAAATTGCAACTTTAAATCCACATAGTGTTAGCAAGATTAAAGTACTTATACATAACACCTAAAACCTAATATGAACACATGATTATCAATATAATGTCTTATCTATTTAATATAATATAATATTTAATCTGCTGATAAGTTTATATGGATAATTACGGTCAAGAATTTTGAATCATAAAAAATTTAAAAATTGTCCTCCTGACCGATTTTCTGGAAGAACCAGCAACCAATGAAGAGAGGGCGAGCAGACATGGCACTCACACAAACTATAAGGCATGTCTGAGAAGTAAAATGCTAATCTATACTAATATTATAAAGCTGAAGAGTTAGTTTGTTTGTTTGGTTCAACGCGCTAATCTCAGGAACTACTGGTTCGGTTTCAAAAATTATTTTTGTGTTGGATAGTCCGTTTATCGAGGAAGGCTATAGGCTATATTATATTACACTACGACTAATAAAAGCGGAGCATCAATGAAAAATGTTACAAAAACGGGAAGGGCGGGCGGTCGAAGCCGCGCGAAATGCTAGTATACTAATAAGAAAATTTACTATAAACATTGATGTTCCAGTGAGGTCTTTGAACAGGTCTTTAAAATTTAGATAGATGTTTCCAATTGTAACCTAATAATATTTAATTGATCAGTATTTTTCAGTTTTACTTAGAAGAACGATCTACTTATGTGTAAACTCACTCTACTCTACTCAATTTTTACAAACTGATCTAAGTAACTTTAAAGTCAAGGTTAAAGTGATTTTTTTCTCATTAAACGTTATTACATCTGACACGCCATTTAAAAAAACATTCAGCATAATATATTAGAAAACCACACGTCGCTAAGACATAATTCATATTACGTCGCTAATTTGTTATTGTTTCCTAGATAAGTCCGTCCGATACATCATGTACCTCGCCGCAATTGTGAACGCTGAACAATGAGCTGAGATAGCCTTTATACATATACGTATATTTCCGCGGAAACTTTATCTATTTCATATTTTACATTGTGTTATGTATAATGTTGTGAGCGACATGTTTTAGAATTGTTCTAAGAACGTTGAATGCATTATTAAAGATTTTAAAATAAAGCGAATAAAGCCGAAAGTTCCTCTGATACCACGAGTTTCTCCGATATTGTACTTTATTAGATTAGAATAAAAGAAGTTTTTACTAAATATATACCATATTTTTCTGCGTAGATATCTTATATATAAAATTCTCGTGTCACAATTTTCGTTCCCATACTCCTCCGAAACGGCTTGACCGATTCTCATGAAATTTTGTGAGCATATTGAGTAGGTCTGAGAATCGGCCAACATCTATTTTTCATCCACCTAAATATTGGGGGAAGTCCACCCCTAAATTTTTATTTTTAATTTTTAGACAATTTTTTTTCCTACAGATCAACCCAATGAGGTTGATTAGCAATTAAAAAAATGAACGCGGGCGAAGCCGCGGGTACAGCTAGTAATATATATTTTTTTCATTATATTTTCGCATGTTAGTTATATGCCGGTTTTGATTATCTTTCAGTTAAATTATTGGGCGGCAGTAAATTTAAATTCATCTTTACCTTAGTCCTTGCCTACTAGGTTACCTAGACAAGATAGACAAGCGCAGGACTTAAATGAAGTCCTGCACTTATCTGTGATATTGGAAGACATTGATAATACGGTATACCAGATAAAAAAAGACAGTAGCTTATCACGAGATTCGATACCTAGTTGTAACTACTCATGAAAATTTCGTGCGTCATTATTTTATCATTTCCAAAACATTTTTCGTGCATATCTAGAAAAAACAATATAGAAATTTATGCGAAGGTTACATGCTATCATGAACCAATTTTTTTAAATATTAGATATATATTTTATATCGAATCAATAAATATATCGAATTACTACTTCGACAGAGGTAACAGAGGTAACGTGTCCACCTATAAATCAATTTAAATGAGTTCTAATGTCGGTTTTCATTTTCACAAGTCTAATATTTTCACGTTCTTCTTTTCCAACATAATCATCATCACTGGGCGACCAACGTTTTTCCGTAAAGATTTTTAATAAACATTGTTAGAACGGTTTAAGAGATACGTGAAATTAGTATACAGACACTTGTGTTTGATTTACTTAATATTTAATATTAAAAATTAATTTCCACCATGATTTTGTTGGCACTATTGGTAATATTGAACGTCAACTGTGACAACGCTACATCTTAACCATTCTATTATATATACCTTTGTACCGTTTTATTAGATTTCCCATTGCTTATACCGTATGTATGTCGTTCACACTACACATACTATTGTACCTACAACTTACACACTACGCAGATAGCAAGGCCAACGTCTGGGAGGCCCACTCCCCATCCCTCCTCCCTCCTTCCCTCCCTCCCTTTCCTAAAAGGACGGCAACGCATCTGAAAGCCCTGCAGTGTTGCAGATGTCCATGGGCAGAGGTCATCACATCCCATCAGGTGAGCCATAAAAAACGCAATAGGTAAGTCGCTAGCTTCTCGTATAAAAATAAGTAACTTACACTTCAACCTCTCAGTGGTGGGTCCGCGGCAGGCAGCACTGAGTCCGCAGCACAGCTCCTTGAAGTCGATGTGACCGTCCCTGTTCTCGTCGAAGGCCAGGAACACTCCCTCGACGGCGGCGCGCGGTAGCGGCGGCGACAGCAGCGCGCGCACGCTGCCCGCGTCCAGCTCGCCCGTCGCCGTCGAGTTGCGGAGCGACCAGAAGTACTTCTCCAACTCTATTATGTCCTGTGGAACAGGTGTTACTTCATCATCATCATCATCAGCCCTTATTAAAGTCCCACTGATGGGCACGGGCCTCCCTCAGTTCGAGGGGGATCAGGCCATAGTCCACCGCGCTGGCCTAGCGCGTGTTGGCAGACTACACCTGTCTTTCGAAAACTTGTTAGGTTTTCTCAGACATGCAGGTTTCCTCACGATGTTTGCCTTCACCGTAAGACAAGTAGTAATCATGATATAAATGATTCGCACATGAACATATCAGAGGTGCGAGACCCGGATTTGAATCCGCATCACTCGTATATCCGAACGACCGCGTTACCGCTGGGCTACCACTGTCTGTCTCTCAGTGTTGCTTAGGTTGTGTTTATATACTTATAACTAGCGTCTTACCCTGACTTTGCTCGTAAGTCATGCGGCAGATAAACATTCCTTCAATTATAATTAGGTATTATTATTAATTATTATTATTAATTATATGATATTAATTATTAGGTATATTGTCAGAGAGTAAACGAATTTTTATTGGAATAAAAATATAGCTGACAGCACCTGACTTTCAACGTAGTGAAAGAATATTCAGAAACAATTCAATGATAGCTTTTATGCAAGAGAAACAATACTGTTTCATAATTTCTTTACATACATTAACATTGGTATAATCAGATGAGGTAGCTATTTTTTACTGTATTCATTATTGTATGGTTAAAATATGTATTTGATTTAGTTGGTAGTACTGTTCCAGCGGTCGCGGGTTCGATCACCCGCTGGGTGATTTATTGTGATTTATGTTATGAGCACGATGTTTTTACTCCAGTCATGAGTGTTTTTATGGTTATAATATGTATGTATTTGAAGTTATATTAGTATGTGTGTTATGTGTAGTATATCAACTATCTGGTATAGTGCTGCGTGTTTATGTCCCAACATATTTGTATATGAATGTAAGCAATTATTTTAAAATTATCCCACCATTTTTAACGCCATATTAAAAGCAATACATTATGAAGTTAGTTATAGCTATGACTAATCCGTTAAACATTACTATAACATAACGAGCTAACGACGTGCTAACTTATAACACAGCAGTAATTTTTTTTCCTTTTCTGTAACATTTTCTGAGATTTGACAATGAACCGTGATTTTCGAGTGTGACTGATAAATAAATTATTTGCCTTATTATTCATTATTCATACATAAAACCCAATGTTTACCAAAAATTTTTATGTAGCCAAAAATTACGAAGCTATTTAATCATCGTGCGTTTGTATGTACTTAGGTATATAATATGTATCACGTACAAATTCGTATTATGTGCGATAGGTAAAAAATACTATATTATGTATTAAAATATCACTACATAGTATAAAACAAAGTCGCTTTCTCTGTCCCTATATCCCTATGTATGCTTAAATATTTAAAACTACGCAACGGATTTTGATGCGGTTTTATTTAATAGATAGATTTAATGATTTAAGAGGAAGGTTTATATGCATAACTAGCGGATCCCGCGGCTTTGCCTGTGCTAAATCTAGGGAGAGCCCGAGCGTAGCGAATCGCTAGTATAATATAAGTTAGTTCTTAGTGTATCTATTAATGAATATTTCGTATACAATAAACAAACAAAATATTACAGGATGGAATCCACAGCGGGCAGATTTTCCTCCATTCCGTTTCTTTGCATTTCGCACTTAGTAGGTCATTATCCAATAATAGTAATAATTGATCTCGTGTACTGAGTGAGCATATATTACAAGCAAGCCGATTATAAGACGGTTTAAGTATAGATTAAGGCGCTGTACTTAGTAAAAATAGGCTTTTTAAAACAGTTTTTTAACCAAATGTATACATTTTAGAGCAGCAAAAAAAAAATATGTTAATCTTGATCATATTTATGCGTGGACCATTGTGTTCAAAACACGTTTTCGGTAAATTTTCTCGATAAAAAATAATCATTAAATAACCATCTAAATTGAAATTGTAGCAATTGTAACTGTATTATTTATAAACAAATCTTGATAAAATTAATAACAGTGATATAATATACAATAATAAAGGGAACTGTTGTTTTTATTTATCGATTGGAATAAGATATTTGTAAAGATTAATGTATATAATGATAAATAACTCGAACGAGTCGAACGAAACGTCGCGCCATTCACGGCGTCTGTTCGTTTCTCTTTCATTTCTACGCGGAGCGACAGTGACCGCTGAGGCGCGCTGCTGGATTGACCTATGACAGTTTGTTCTGCTCAGAAAATAATCATTTACGTATCTGTTTTTTGATGAATATATCTGTATAATATATTTTATTTTGTCATTAGTTTTTTCTAAGTTGTGTTGTTAGTGTAAATTTTCGATTGATTTCGGTTCTAGTCATAAGTTGTGTAAATAAACAATTAGTTTTTTCTAAGTTGTGCTGTAAGTTTTTGTAAATTTTTGTTCGATTTCGGTTTCATTATAAGTTGTGTAAATAAACAATCAGTGTACCTAAGTATAAAAATGGGCAACAAGAAAAATAAACGGAGGGCAATAAAGAGATCTTATTCGACGAAACAAAAACACATGATGGAAGTTGTAAAGTAAGTACCTACCTTTTTGTGCACACCTTATTTTGTTTGTATAGATGCGTAATTTCGACGTACGTTATCATAGTTCGTTTGGTCTCGCGGTCTCGTGCATTCGGAAAGTTTATTTCAATAGTCTCTAATGCCCCGGGTTCAAACCCCGCCATTATACATATATGCTTTTTGTTGATTTTCTTATTTGAAATAAATGTCTTTATTATTTTATTTTTTGCCGATTTTCTTGTTTGGTTTTTTTTTTCAGTAATTATTACTTTTGTTGATTTTCTTATTTTTTGTAAGAATTATAATGCAATTCTATTGTTTTTTCTTTATAGTAAAAAGAAACGGTTGGCGAGCAATCCGTCAGCAGATGAACCATCGGAAAAAACTTTTCATGAGTAAGCTTATACATGGTGTTACAGAATATTATACTTATATATTATTATTATTATTATATAGTAACTAGTAATGCAACAGGAAGTCATTGAACTCATCTTTATGAAGAACTTTTGAAAAAGAAAAAGGCCTGCGACAAAAATACCACCAAAATACCTTTTAGTACTAACTAACTTTACTGTGGCGCCAATCAACAAACTATGGTATTTTTGACGCGGGTGACCTTTTTCTTTTTCAAAAGTTCTTCATAAAGAGGAGTTCAATGACCTCCTGTAAGACTTTGTAAATAATTTGTAAATTATCAACTTTAGTAGGTATTTATAACATAACACCACGGGCTAGGTACATAAGGACCACTTCTCAAAATGACTAAGTTGGCTTAGGCGCAAAATGGCTACAATATAAAGTGAATAAATTGAAATTGGCATACGAATCTCAAAATGGTAAATTCTAAAAATGCCTAATTCTCAAAATTGCAAATTTTCTAAATGCCAATTGCAAATTACTCAAAGTGCAAATTATTGAAATTCCTCATTTTCTCAAAAGAACCACATGATATAAAAATAATCATTTTGTTTCAATTTTAGATTACAAAAGGATTCTGAGCACGAAAATCCTGGGACATCTCTTTCAATTGCAACAGTTTTAAGTCCAGGAGCCGATCCAAAATCAAGTGATAATGAGTAAGTATCAACAGATGGGTGAAGTTCACCACACAGGTCGTCACACAATGGGAGCCGACGGATAGTCGATGACTCCGCGGTCGACTTCTAAAGAGGTGGCATGACGAACGTCGCAACTCCTAGCCCAATTTTTCTGAATCACTGTCAACAACTGCCCACCCGTCTGTCTGTCCACGCGTTGTATTCGTATCATCCTCATCATCAGGCTATAGCAGTCCACCGCTGGACATAATTATGCCTCTTGCCTATTGCACGCCATTCAACTTTTCGGCAACTCTATTCGGTACATTCGGTCGGTATTCGTATAAATCGTGTAATCGCTATGATTTGGAATTATTTTGTTTCTATTTGTTTATAATAAAATAAAAAATTACGTGTTTTTTATTACAGAGCAATCACTGACGATGTGCTATTCATTGAACCATCGACCGAATCTCAAGAAGGTAATCCCACCAGCCACCAGCACCAGTACCCACCAGTTCATGGTCGAAGAGTCGTTGATATAATGCATTTTATCCAGCAGCTGCAAACTATATCCGGCCATAGTTCTTTGTTCAATTGCAATTTCTCACAAATGTCAATCATAGGAGAAAAAAGGATCGGCTTGATCTCCAGATTCAAGTTTAGATGCAATATGTGTAAAAATGACTTTACTGTCACAAGCGAAGATTTATCAAGTACACATAATGTCAACGCTAACGTGGGTGCCGTTACAGGAATTACTTCTGCTGGCATCGGTTTTTCACAATTTGAAGAAATAACAGCATGTATGGACGTACCCATATTTACGAAAACAACTTATGCTCAAGTTCAAAACCTAGTTTATGAAAAATGGGAGTCAACATCTGTCGAATCCATGGCAGCAGCAGCTATGCGTGAGCGTGATGCAGCGGTAGCTGAAGGAACATTGAGCAAAGATGGCATACCTCTAATAGACGTATATGCCGACGCCTGTTGGTCATCGCGATCCTACGGCAATAATTATAAGGCATTGTCCGGCGCTGCAGCAATCGTGGGCCGCAGATATGGTGAAGTATTGTTTTTAGGCATTAAAAACAAATACTGCCTTGTATGTGCTCGTGCAGAGAAAAAACAAACTGCTGCACCAGATCACGTTTGCTTTAAAAACTACACTGGTTCATCTAGCGGAATGGAGTCAGAAATAATTTGCCAAGGATTCGAAACATCTGTATTGATGTACAATATTATTTATGGCAGGTTAATTGCTGACGGCGACTCGGCTACCTATGCAAAAATCTTGGCGCGTAATCCTTACCAGAATCATACAGTTCAAAAAGTTGAATGCCGAAACCATGTGCTGCGCAATATGTGCAATAAGTTGAGGGCTGTAGCCAAAGACACAAAATATGCCTTGGTGCACAGAAAAATGTTGACTGAATCAAAAATTCTGAGTATTCGAAAGGTTGTTATTGCATCAATAAAAGAGTATAAGCTAGAAAAAGACAAAACGGAAGCAGTAGCAGGTTTTAGAAACGAAATACAAAATTCTATTCTACATGCTTTCGGTAATCATGAAAATTGTAAGAACTATTACTGTTCCAAAGAAAAAACACAACAGAGTAATATGGAAATAAAAAACACTACATTTTGGTTCAGGATACAGACAATACTCCAGTCATTACTTTCAAAATCAAGAAGCATGCTTGAAGACGTAGATACCAATACAGTAGAGCGCTTCAACAGTGTGATTGCAAAGGTTGTGGGGGGAAAGAGAATTAATTTCTCTCTTCGTGGGGGTTACCGCGCGCGTTGCAATGCTGCAGTTGTCTCTTTTAATAACCCCCACCCGAGGTATCTACTTCATAAAAAATTTTTAGGGAAAAGTCCCAAAAGTATCTTGAAAAAGTTTGAAGAACGAAGACTGATGAAAAGAAAATTAAACAAAGCAAAACCTCATAAAAAAAATCGGATGCTAAAGAAAGACAATGCTGTTCAACATGATTATGGGGCTCAAAGTTCTACTCCAGATTTCACATCGGATGAATTAAATGCCGCTAAAGAATCATTCCTTCAAAATTTAAAGCAACTAACTTCGGACAAAGAAAAAATACTAGTATCTACTATAAATCAGAGAGATAGCGATGACTGGGTAGAACTAAGAAAAAATATGCTAACAGCATCAAATTTCGGATTAGTAGTGAAAAGAAGAGAGAAGACCAGCAAAGCCAAGTTAGTAGAAAATATTCTATATAAATGTAATCTTGGTAATATAGCGGCAGTCGCACATGGCGTCGAAAATGAACATCTCGCTTTACAGCAACTTGCCATGCAAGAAAAAGTGGCCATTGAGCCGTGCGGGTTGTTTGTGGACTACGAATATCCCTTTATTGGAGCAACGCCCGATGGTCTGATAGGCCAAGACACAGTAGTGGAAGTTAAATGTCCTCTAGTGGCTTTCAAAAAGGGTCTAGAAGAATGTATAAGGGAAAACAAGATACAGATATGGAAATATAATAAAAAAAGTAAACTAATTGAAGTGAACAGAAATAGTAATTGGTACTATCAGATTCAGGGGCAGCTCCATGTAACACGTAGAGAAAAGTGCTTGTTTGCTGTGTGGAGTGGTGAAAACAAGCCACTAAAAACAGAAATCATAAAAAAAGATGACGATTTTTGGGAAAAAAAGATGAAGGAAAAGCTAGTATCCTTTTTCATGGACTGGCTTTTGCCTGAAATAGTCGATTCTCGACGAGCTCGGGGGATGCCACTGCGAGAAAAAAAATCGTCATTAGTAGTCCTATCAAGTGACGTCAACAAAGAAACCGTCCCTTGTTGTAGAAGACTAAATTTTGAAGATTTGTGACTTGAGTAGTTTTTTCTTTCTACAATTTATCTTCATCATCTTTTTGACTGACCGACCCTTGACAATTCAAAATTATCTGTAATTGGTTTAGTTGTAAATAATAAATAGTTTGAGTTTGAATTTGAGTTCGAAAAGTGCTGATTCTTAGCCTAATTTGAATAAATGACTTTTGATTTTGATTTTGTTGTATTTCCTATACACCGTAATTAGTGAAAATAAAATCGCGAAAAAAATACCGTTTTATACAAAAAAATTATTCACTCGGGAAAAAATGTATGAAACAGCTGTTTTTTTTGCGATTTTAGGGCTGGCGCCATAGTAAAAGTTGTTCATAATGATGAGTACAATGACCTCCTTTGGTATTACTTACACTCTTTTGTAACACACTGTATATTATTTTTCTTCAGATTCAACCATCAAGCTTGGTGGACATTTTTACTTCATTTTTATTATATCCTTACTCTTGATTCTGAAGAAAAATATATTCGTAGGAATAAAAATTATTGTTTTTAACAAAAAAAAAAACAATAATTCAAAAGGCGTTCCTACTGAATTACCTATTGTTATTTCAATAAAAACAATATTTTTTATGAATTATAAAAAAAAGAAAACAAAATATGCATAATATTTTAAAAATAACAACATAAGAGAAAGAAAAGAAAAAAAAAAAAAGAAAATAGAAATGCATCTAATGAGATTCGAACTCGGTTATCACCGCGGAAGTGCGGCGCGAATCCGGACAGTGACGCGCTAGGCTAATCGTACATTTTACTTGAGTTGTGAAATTACGCTCTTAAATGTAATGGAAGTGCCGCATCAATGAAATTCGCGCGGTGCCCCGCAGTAGGCCGGGACTACTTCGTGTCCCACTTCATCTGCTTCACCCCCTCAAATACATAAAAGTCGTCTATTCACCGCGCCTTAAGGAGTTGCTTTTAATAAAGTCGATTCGAAACGTCGCGACGTCGCGTCGTAAATCAAAAATTAAAATAAATCCGTCAAAAATTCGAAAAAATGAATTTATTTATAATACCATTCACGTAAATCTAAGAAAGTATTATTAGATGCTTAAAAAGTACAACGCCCTCTTGGCACAGTGGTTCTTCTCTACATTCTTTTTTAATTCGGTAGCTATAGGTTTGATATCCGCTTAAAGCAAACATATATACTGAATGTTCGGTACATTCAGTACATATGTTTGCTTTATTTGGCTAGTAATATCCTATCCTTAAGTTCTAGCACATGATTGCTATTCTATAGATTATTCATAGACCATGCCAGTTATATAAATTAACTAGCATTTCCCGCGGTTTCGCGCGTTCTAAGAACCATTGATGCTCCGCTCCTTTTGGCCACAGCGTGATGTAATATAGCCTTCCTCAATAAACGGACTATCCAACACAAAAAGAATTTTTCAACCAAACAAACAAACTCTTCAGCTTTATAATATTAGTATATATTTGTTATAACACCATTTACTTACACTTAGCCCAACATTTAAACAATTTTCCTGTAAATTAGTAGTCACAAGTACTAGTCATAAAAACCCGGTTTGCTTCAATGTGTAATCCAAGGCAATAAAATAAACCGCAATCGGTAAGTTGTTGTAGCAAACAGCAAGGAATATCTATATTTTTTTTCTTTGTGTTAACTCTACAAATAATTGAAGTTTAATTTAAGTAAATACTCGTATTACTATGTTAAAAGTTAAAAGCTAACGAATGAAATTGTTTTCGAATGATGTTAGAACCTTAATCCTTTTTATACGATACTAGCTGACCCGTGCCCACTTCATTGGGCATAATTTTAATAATCCTTTTTAGTACATAGTGTTTTTAAGTTAGACATATGCTGTCGTTGACTTTTTTGTAGGCATTTTCAAGCTCCACATCTTTTCTCTAGAACTCAAAAATATATCTTTCATAGTTAAGGCAGCGTTCGTAGAAACGCTTTCATTCGACCGTTTTTTCTCCGATTCACTTTGCAAAACGGACGTAAAAGCCTTTTTATTTTTCGGTGTTTTATATAGCCTATGACACTCAGCAATAATGTCGCTTTCTATTGGTGAAAGAATTTTTAAAATCGGTTCAGTAGATCCCGAGATTACCCCTTACAATTTAACAAATAAACAAACTTTACTTCTTTATAATATTAGTATAGATAACTAACAGGCGTAAGCAGTCGTTTATTTCTCTACCCATACCTGTCTAACTTTCGCATCATTTACCTGTTTGAAATGGTCTTGGTAGAGTTTATTCTGGAAGTGGTTATAAAAGAAAAAAATTGAAGCAACCAAAGATGGTTCAGAGATCTAATGAATACACTATGAACATCCCCCTGCCATCCCCAAATTATCTATGGTTGGCGAAGAAAGAAGAACTTCCATACTGCTGATCAGTATTTATTAAAGTTTTAAAATTATACACGATTAGTTACAACGCACCATATTATTGTACCATTTGTTACAGACATAATAACAGACATGTCTTGTTTATAGATCTTACAATTACAGAGGTTTAGTTAATTGGACTAAGTCATGATAATATTTTTATTGACAATTAAATAACAGGTACCTTGAAATTATAACTATTTTCTTTTATTTACGACTTTAGTCTTCAACTACTAATTTAAGTTCGAGAAATAAGAGGAAAAGTTACTTGGGTCGAGTGTAGGTAGGTACTACGCGTATATAAATACTAACACAACTTATATGGAAACTGGTTGGGAACCGCATTTATACAACTTACGAAAAGAGATAAATCTAAGTAGAATTTATTATATATTTTTGAATATAGGATATTATTTTGTGGTTGATATTTATTTTTGACTTTAAGAAGCCTTCCTTGGATGGTCAAAATCGGCTAACGTTTATTAATATTATGTCATGAACATATAAAGCTAAACATACTATGTTCTCAACAATATTGCCTTATGAAACATTACAGAAACACCACCAGGCATCACACCAATACTAAATTTCTGTAAACTAATACAAAATTGTATCCCGAGAGAAATTCGAACCCGCTACCTCTATGTTATAAGGCAGAAGATTGACCGCTTAAGAAAACTAAAATGACATATTTAAAAAGGTATATTGTACAACTGATACAGCCAGAATCGATATCAGCATAATCTTGAAATGTGTAATTTAGTTGTATAGTATAAATTCGTAAAACAGTATTAGACTGTTGGTAATCAATAATGGAGCTCGCGCTCTCTAAGTATCCATTTGCGTGTAGTTGATCTACATATATTAATGACCGTCTGTTCTAAATTACACAAATAATCATCACTAGCAGCTGTTCACGAATCTACCTGCCTTTGGTAATACTTAAATATAATTCGCTTAATATGCAGAAGGGGAAATTTAAAAAGCAAACCTTAATCTAAACACAAAATTTGATACAATCGTTAGAGCAGTCTTCAAAAAAAATGTCGGCGTCGCAAATTATTATTTATGTAGATATCTACTTTTAAGGGTTCAATTATAGGAAAATTGAGCGACGAGATAACAAACATCTCACCCCCGCTCTGCCTGTGTTTCTCCCTACGTACGTTAGTATAATTTCTCAGAGCTGAGATACTTTTTCACACGCAGTATTAAGTATCCTATATAACATACTAAATTTTATCAAAATCTGTTCAGTTGTTTTCAGACATTTATTCAAAAATTAACAATTTCATGTCTCAAAATAAAACTGTGAGTCAAATCAATTTATAGTTAAATATATGTCTAAAAATATTTTTGATATATTATTTAAAAACATAATTTCATCAAAATAACTGATTGTGGTTTTGTTATTTAAATATAAACACCAAATCTCTTCCAAGGCCTTGTTTGTTCTATGTTATTTTTTTCTAAGTAAACAGTTAGTGAATTTATATTCATCTACATGCACATGCATAGTTAAACATAAATGATCTTAAAGTTTAACATTGTTTAATTTTTTTAGTAGTGTTGATAGATCTACAAATAAAAAGTGAAAATATGTAACTGACAGGTAGTTTTGGTTATTTGAGGGTATTTTGGTTTCAATCAGAAAGTAAAGTACATATTTCAACAAAATAAAGTTTTATGAAATAACACATTAAATGGCTATTGCCTAATATAATAATATAGTTTAAAAACAAAATAAAAAGATTTTTTAATATATTAAGATGTTTATCTAATTGATGTGCATAAAATTATTATTAAATATATGCGAACTACAGCATAATGTATTTATATTTAGTAGTATTTTTCACATTAAACAAAGAAGGAATTTATATTAGTAAAGTTTAACTGAATTAGTGGAGGTAATTTATTGTGCAAGATGTACTTGACATTCTAAAACTAGCCAACAAAAATTATAATGACAAGAACAGATATACTCATAACAAAAATGTTTAACATATTGTTATTAAAAAATATATACCTACTTCTTTCAAATATTAATGAAAATAATTTACCTACCATTAAAGAAAAAGGACCTTAATATACATTTATAAGCTAGGCAATACTTAAAAATAGAGCATTAAATGTATATATATCAAAACAAAACATGAGAAAAAATATTCAGTTTGAGGTTATTGGCATGTACATAAACAAACATAAAGATAAAGCAGAGATAAGGTATGGTAGATATGAAAGTTAGGTAATTTATTGCATATTCAAGTGTCAATAATTACCTATATGTTACAGTTTATTGAAGGCCATACATTGTAATATTTTATGAACTAAATAATGAGTTATTTATTGCATTTATAATTTAGCTTTTTAAGTTAAGCTTGCTTAAGTTGAATAATTTTGTGATGATAATAATTAATACAATAGTTAAAATCACTGAAAATAAAATTGAAAATATTTCAACTTACCCTTTCCTCAAGATGTGTGACACCTGCCAGGCTCTGATAAAATGTTGGTGTCTCCAAATCTTGCATGGCATTACTTCTATCAAAGAGTAACCACTTTGATAGGACTGTACCATCTTTGTGTATGAGAAGCCAAGATCGAAACTGGTCAAATGTGACTTTTTCACAACTGCCAAACAGACTTGTAAGTATCTCGATGGTATGGTGGGTTTCAGACAAAGGTAGAGAAGAGTACTCCAACTGAAGGGCTCTAGCAAAATCCTTTTTGTATATATATGAGCCATTTTCACTTTGATTATTTACATAGAGAGTCCAGAGGAACCTGTTGAGTATATTTTTTTAATACCTAACTAATAAACAGAGATTTTAATATATTATTGACATTGAAATTTAAAGCAATGTGTTTGAATGATTCAACTTTAAATTCAATAAATACCTAATAAAATAAATTAATAATATGAGAAACAGGGGGTATATTTAGTTCCAAGTTAGCTTTTTCTTAGCTGTATAACTCTACAATAAATTAATCTTACTTTATTTTTTCTTCAATGTTGCCTTTAGTAAGAACAACCACTCCACAGAGCAAGTCCTTAAATGTAATACCACGTTTTGTGCCCCCACAGGCCTGGTACAGCCACTCTGCGACTTCGTAAGGGACCCCATCGCACAACACTTCATGGATGAACGCGTCCAAGCTCAAGGTCGAGCTGTTCGCTCCGGCACATCTTTTAAATGCTTCACGTATACGCCTTAATTCACTATCAGATACTGTAAATTAAATACATAGGTACACTGTTGATATTTTTTATATTAATTTACAACGCACTTATATATTCACGAACGCGGTCTACCTCGTTTAGCTGCATCCTCGTAAGATATAAAACTAGGTTTTGAATCTTTTGCACCCATATTCGTGTATTCGCAACGATCATAACATTTTTAGGCGTAATAAACACAAAGAAACAAAAAATTATTACAGCTGACAGCTCACGTCGTATGATCTGTAGCCATATTGAATATTTTTATTTTTTTTCCATTGGAATCCTCAACATTCCTTTCAGTTTGTTCGGATACATTTATAACAATTTTTTATATTTAATTTGAATTTATACTAAATATGTAGCCCATTTAAAAAAAAAATTAAATAAAACAGTTTCTGTGGTTAATTACGAGGGGCAAGCCCGCATTCCGCAACTTGCTACATACTGTAGCTAAAAATCGCATCGACGACGGTGCAATAGTTTGTCATAAGCATAACGTAAAGAGAAACTACGCACTACCCGCTCGATTTCACTTTCACCGCTTGCGGTTATCAAAGAGAGGCGGTTGTTACTTGTTGCTTGTTTTATAAGACTATACTTCTATAGAGTTCGCACGAGCGCCCGCGCCGATCAAAGCAGTTTCATCGCCATGTAGCGTTATCGAAACTCGTCAACAATGTTTAACATTTAATAATAAGGAATAAATCAGGACATTTTTTTTTTCATGACATCTTTGTCATAAAATGATCATATCAGTGTAATGTGGGTAGCCAGTATATGCGATGACAAGTATTAAAGTCTATTTTCCGACGGAAAAAAAACGCGGCGGTTTTTAATCATAATATTCTGCGGCCCTACATTTAATGTCATAAAAAAATCAACGTCAAAATGTACGAAGTCATCACAACGTATTACGCAGCTAAATTGAAAAGGTTTTTCTTATAAGAACTGTGTAGGGAAAAACTTTATTTTTAAGCCGTCTTCTTTGTCAATTGTCATTGTCAAATGTCAAATGTCAATTATTAATGGTGCACTTGTAATTTGTAAACAGCTTCAGTGTTGAATACTTTTTACTGAATTTTCTTCGAGCCTTTTAGTGTCTTCTACTGTAAATTATTCAAGTGAAATAAAAGTAATAAATTAATATTTAGAGTTCACCATCTACCTGAAAATTAGAGTGTACAATCATAACAATGTTATGACCTGACAGCTGTTGTTCTTTGTTGTGAAATTTCGGACTTTGTTTTGTAAATGTCTGTATCTCTGTGCGTATTACGAATAGAAGTTGACGAAGAATTGCCAGAAATGGGTGATAATTCGGTCGAAACAGGTAAGCGTTTCGTTATGATTTAATTAACATTTACCTACCTAATACCTTCGAAACTTTAATACACATATAACTTTATTATAAACAAAATATAATACAAGAGTATTTAATTATGCTGAAAAATGAAAAATATTATGTGTGTCATTCAGAACAAGTTAAGGAGCAGAAGAAAAAAGATCGAGGTTCGCGTGAGTCCAAGACTATAACTGTGGAAACATATGCTAGTGTCCTTATTGGACCAAACTCTGAGTCTGGTATTTTGCCAACTAGTTCTCGAAGGTCACCTCCAGATAACAGTGCTGCTGATGATACTGAAACCATAAGTTTCTTCTGTGGAAATCCATTGGTAGAAGTGACTAAGGGGATACTACATTTATATAAAGAAAAGTAAGTAGATGTTTACAAAAATATGAATGTTAATAGATATACATGCCAATATTATTTTAAATTCTTCATTATTTTTTAGCGAATTAAAAGAAGCAGAGGAAGCAAAAACTTTGTGCCTGTTATCAGTGCCTGGGGCTTTAGGTGCAGCTGATCTCTTAGCTTTTGCAGCTGCCTGTCAACAGGATATCTCACATGTCAGAGTTCTTAGAGATGGTTCTCCTGATCACTATATGGCATTGCTTACGTAAGTTTAATAATTTTTAAGTTCTTTACTAATGTTAACATAAATTATATATCATTATATATTTTCTTTTTTTGTAGTTTCCGAACAAGCCAAGCAGCACAGGAATTCCACTCTGCTTTTTCTGGCGTACCATATAGCAGCCTAGAGCCACATGCCCTTTGCCACATGGCATGGGTATCACGAGTTGAATGGGCAAGACATGGAGCTGCTCCGGCTTCACACACAGAATTGCCTACATGCCCTGTTTGCTTAGGTAAGTTTTACTGTTGTTATTGATAATAATTTTTATTATTAAGTAACTTAAATGAATACTGTAATTTTTTTAAAACAATAACTATACTATATTAATTAAATGTAATAATTTACATAATCTCACAATTTATTTTTATTATAATTATAATAGTCTAATTAAAATCAATTAACTTAAATCTTTTGTTTGAAATATAATTTTAGTAACATATAAATTGTCTTATCTGTACACAAAGGAAAAAAGAATGGACTAGGGTCTGTTGGTGGCTAGCAATACTAGGCTGATGGTCAGTCAACACTCTATTTATACTTGTACTCTGCATATGCTCAGTTGCATATGTAATTTTTTTTATACAATTCTGAATTAGTGCTTGACTACGTTCCACCTGATGATAAGTGGTAATACAATCATAGATGGTAAGTCGCACTAATTCAGTAGCAACCTATTCACTCTTGCCTTGAAGACACCCATATTGTAATCAGACGGAAACACTGACGTAGGCAGGTTGTTCAAATCCATATAAAAGGCTGATATCATTTAGGAAGACATATTATTAGTTGTTTCCATTTGTTGGCATAGACTTAGTTAACTTGTGTGTGTGTGTGTGTGTGTCAGAGCGCATGGACGAGAGCGTGGCGGGCGTGCTGAGCGTGCAGTGCGCGCACGCGTTCCACGCGGAGTGCCTGGTGCGGTGGCGCGACGCGCGCTGCCCGGTGTGCCGCTGCGCGCAGACGCCCGAGCCGCGCGAGCGCGCCGCCTGCGCGCAGTGCGAGGCGGAGGCCGAGGCGGAGGGTACGCTCTGCACACTACACTACACACAACGCTACACTACACTACACTACGCTACACTACACACTACGTTACACTACACACTACGCTACACTACACATTACACTACACTACACACTACACTACACACTACACTACACACTACGCTACACTACACTACACACTACACTACACTACACACTACAGTACACTACACTACACACTACACTACACACTACACTACACACTACACTACACACTACGCTACACTACACACTACGCTACACTACACTACACACTACGCTACACTACGCTACACTAGACACTACGCTACACTACACACCTAAGTTTTATTAGATCCTTATCTCCTAAGTCTCTGTATGATATGTACTATGTATTATTACAAATGGGAAAGTTACCTATATGATTAATCGGCTGAACCAATTTAAATGAAATTTTGTACGGAGATATTTTGAGACCTTGGAAGGGATAGAGGAGGTTTTATGACATTCCTTAAGGGGTGAAAGTTCTTATAAAGGATTAATAATAATTTCTTTTTCACCATACTAATCATCATTATATTATAATGGAATAGAATCTTTCAGAAGAAGACTTTTGCATTAATAGTAATAAAATTTTAAACAAGCACATTTCAAAACAAATAAACAATAATTTATGAATATTGAAACCGTTTTTTTACGTAAAACATACATATATATGTATGTACAAAGTCGTTGACTGTCGTGTTCAGAGGGCGAGTGCGAGGCGGAGGAGGCGGGGCTGGCGCGGGAGGGCGCGGCCGAGGCGGAGGCGGGCTCGCTGTGGATCTGCCTCATCTGCGGGCACGTCGGCTGCGGCAGGTCAGCACACACACACACACCCACACACGCACGCACGCGCACACACACACACACACACACACACACACACACACACACACACACACACACACACACACACACACACACACACACACACACACACACACACACACATTTTCCGTGGTAAAAAGTATCTTATTTATTTAATAAGATTATCAGCTGACATCATACCCACCTAAATCTATCTTCTAAAGCGGTTTTCTTGATGCGTTTACAGACAAGCAAAAACAGAAAAATATTCTAAAAAATATAGGTTTGATAATTACGTTAATGTTAGTAAAATTAAAAGAAATATATTTAATGTACAGATTCAACTAATATAAATAATATTATATTTACGTGTGTATAGATTTATATGTAGTAATAAATTTATGACTTTAATTTGCAGATATGAAAAGGGCCACGCAGCGAAACACTTCCTTGCGTCGAATCACACTTATGCTCTACAGTTAGGCTCTAATAGAGTGTGGGATTATGCAGGTACAAAAAAATGTTACTTATGCATGTTAATATAATTTAGTAACATTATTTGTATAGAAAGTGAATACTTTGTACCAAATTAAAAATTAAAAAAAACCCCCGACACAAAAACCTAAGTTCTCTTTAAAAAGTAAAAAATAATACTATATAACTCAATCCTAAAGTACCTAAGTACGTATTAATAATTAAAAAAAAATACGTCGCGTTTCGCGTAAAATTTAAAATATAAGAAACTCAATTGCAAAAAAGACAATTTAAAAATAAAGTCCTAATATGCAATTCTTTATTCTCATACCTTATAAGCCAACATGTCGCAAGAATTCAACCATTTAAAATTAATATAATTTTGATTTACCTAGTGACACAACTGAAAATAAAAAAGTACACATGTCAGAAGTAAAACTTGAATTTAAAATAAGGCTATCTCTTCCCCGTCTCTGAGCGCCTGGTACTATGGACTTATTTTTTCGTTTCATCGAGTTTATCACAACGATTCTAAAGAAGTTTCACTTCAATAATAAGTGTGGTGTGGTCGCAGGGGATAACTTCGTGCACCGCCTGGTGCAGAACAAGGCGGACGGCAAGCTGGTGGCGGCGGACGACAAGCCCGACGCGCAGCTGGAGTTCACGTACGCGCTCACCGCGCAGCTCGACCGCCAGCGCAACCACTACGAGCTGCGCCTGCACGAGTCAGTATATATACTACAGTCTTCGCGCCTTAAGCTCAGCTTTACATTTGTGTGCGTGCAATGTACGGATGGTTACGGCTGAAGGCGTAGCGCGTTACGAGTGGTTTAAACCCGTTTTAACTGGTTTTTGATGCGCTACTATTGGCTTTTAGCTATCACTCACACAAATGCAAAGCTAAGCTTATGCTTCAAGAACTGTACCCATTCTAATATTATAAAGCTGAAGAGTTTGTTTGTGTTGAACGAGCTAATATCAGAAACTACTGGTCCAATTTGAAAAATTCTTTTTGTTGAATAGTCCGGTTATCGAGGAAGGCTATAGGCTATATTATATCACGCTACGACCAATAGGAGCGGAGTATCAATGAAAAATGTTACAAAAACGAGAAGAGTGGGCGTTAGTTCTGCGAGATACCATACCGCGCGATTCAGTAAGAATTTGGCTTCCAGACTCTAGTCCTTAGAACGCGTGTGAAGCCGCGGGAAAGGCTAGTTAATTATAATATATAGATGTTAATTTAGATATCTCAGAAATGAGATGTCTTACTGCAGTATCAAGTATTAACCAGCTATCATCATACTAAATTATGATGAAATCTGTTCAATGATTCTCTCGTGATGCGATCACAGACAGACAGACAAACATTCTAAAAACTACAGTTTAAGCTATTGTACGTTAATAGTAAAAATTTCAATTTCATTTTTAAAACAATATTCAATGTTAAAAATCCTAACAAGCGAATCTGTAAACAGATTAGCTGCTAGGGTTCCCCAAGGCGTTGTTTTTGGACATATGACTTTGCTCAATTATATAAATGAACCTTTTTTTAGGGCAAATTAAATATAGTATTAATTCTTGGCATTTAAAGTGAACTGGTACTCTTAAAAATTATACAATAATGTCAATTGAACTTTATTTAAGGATTTATCAGATTATTATAAAATCCAATTTATCATCTATTTCTAGAATGCATTATCGGAATTGTTTAAAACAAATTGATTTACCAAACAAAAACGAACTGATATATAGGTAGTTAGAAATAAAAAATAAGTTAAATTAGTTCCTCCGTTAGGCTCGGAACCTTGTATCCATAACACAAGCCTCGTAGCTTACCATGGAACTATAAGGTGGTGCTATAAGTCTTAATGTCCTAACACATTTATTTATTGAAGTGAAATTTCTTTAGAATCGTTGTGATTTCAACTCGATGAAACGAAAAAATAAGTCCATAGTATCAGGCGCTCAGAGACGGGGAAGAGTTAGCCTTAGTTAGATCTCGCCCACCGTGAGTCAGTGACATTTCTAACTCTGTCTAACTCGTGGGTGTGACCTTCGCGCCGTCTCCCTCTCTAAACGAGCTTAGACGGGGTTATTTAGTATAAATATAATCGAGATTTAAAAATTAGTTTGCCAAAGAAGTTTTACTTCTGACATGTTGTTTTTTTTAAATTTATCCCCAATAGGGCAAAGGCAAAGGACTATAGTCCATACAGCCTACTTCTGACATGTGTACTTTTACGCATTTTTTTTTATTGATTGCCAGGCTGGAGGTGGCTTTGGGCGCGGCAGAATCGCGCGCGGCGGCGGCGGACGCGGAGGCGGCGGCGCTGCGCAAGGACAACGCCGTGCTCGAGCGCCGCCTCGCTGCGCTCTCCGCTAAGTACGTATACTTTATGCATGTCACATCGCACCAGAAAGGTGGGAAGAACTGGCGCAACAGAGGGCATATTGGCGCAACTCTATCAACAAGGCTGTTGCTATCTTTGGAGAAAGACGCTTAACACACTTGGATGCGAAACGCCATCATAAAAAGACCCGACCCAAGCCTTCCACTACACTTACAACTCTGCAGGTTACTTGCATTGTGCGACGTGCAACAGGATATTTAAAACAAAGTTTGGGTTCGCCAGCCACATTCGCTCTCATATCCGGAGCTAACAAGGTTCGCCGTTGACGGATACGTCAAGGAGGACATCATACTTTACTTTAACTTAAAAAATAGGGTACATTATATACATATTATATGCTTTTTGTTGCAAAGTTAACGATTCTCATATCCAGAAAAGGATTATGGAGGAACAGATACACTAGCTCTCAGCAGATTAGCTTTCCGAGCCGGTGGTAGTTTACTCACAGACTTACAGACTGACTTTTAATTTTAATAATGTAAAAATGACAGTTCAAAAGAGCTTGTATTAAATAAAGAATATTTTTATTTGATTTCACTAAGATACAAGTTTTAATTTATTATTTTCATATTTGATCATAAATTATTGTATTTTCATTAAACAAGTTTTACTTTTTGAATATAAAAGTCAATAACAACAACTACACTAAAAACTATGTAAATAAAATATTTAATATATATAAATCACGTGTCCCGTTGCTTGTTCCCGATGGACTCCTAAACTAGTTAACCAATTTTAATGAAATTTGCACACCGTGTGCAGTTTGATCCAACTTGAAAGATAGGATAGCTTACATCTTAATTTATAGTCGTAATATTATTTTATTTAAAATTAAATGTTTATTATATAACTTTAGTGTGTATTTATCGGTTCGTTCTATAAAATCTTAATAAATGGCGGTTTGACGTCTAAATTGAACAGATATCCTATAGATGGCGCCGTATTTCTATTTCTAGAAGGCGCGTGGCCAAAATTTAGTAAGGAGTAGTATTTTTATTTTATTAAAATACTAGCCGTTTCCCGCCCGCTTCGCTGGGCGAATTGAAATAGGAAATAAATTACATTTTATGTTTCATTTTTACGATTTTTTTTTTCATATTTTTATTATTCTCCTTTTTTTTATTTTTGTATGAACATAAATAGGCCCCGCGTATAGAACTGTAAGCATCGATATTGTTTAGACTTACACAAATTTCAAATTCCATCGATTTAGCCTGTATCTTTCATCTAGGTGATTTTTCTCACTAATATTCATTGTAACTTTCAATGTGCAATCATTATAACATTTCCGTGCCTTTCTTCCAAAAATTAATAATAATTGACATGAAGAAAAAAATTTGAAATGAGCATTGAAAGTTTAAGTTAAAGTCATTGCAAGTCTCATATGTGAAGTTGAAATCTGTCTAGGTTCAAGTGCGACGAATTTTCTGTTAACTAAAATGACCGTGACATCAATTTTTTGTAGAAAATTAATTGTTCATTTTTTTTATGAATTCTATTGGAATAAGTAACTAAATTTCTTTTCCACATCTCAAGTGCTTGGAAAATGCATTCATTTTAATCTGTTACATTTCCGCGATCCCGCAATAAAAGAATTCGTCGGTTATGTAGTCTGCAAAAGTAAAATGAATGTAAAATTCTTAGTCCGTTGATTGGATAGCTACATGTAAAGTTAAGTTTTGGAAGCCTCTCAATGACTTTTTCTCCGCTGCCAATAAGACGATTGTTGTAAGGAAATACACGAATATCCCTACATACACGAAGATCCCCACCAAATTTGGAGTCTGTAGAAGTTACAGGTTGGAAATTAAAATTTTAGATTTTAACACCCACCCCCGCAATTCCTGTCGGAAGTAGACTTTATTGAAATCCATTTTGAGATGATCTTTATGTGAATAATAAAAGATTCCTACCATATTTAGAATTTTTAGAAGCTATATTTCGAAATTGAAATTTTTTATTGTTAACACCCACCCCCGCGAACCTTATTGGAGGTGATTCATTGTAAAATCCGCTCTAAGATCATTTTTATAATTATTATTATATATTAATTAATGTAAAAAACCATAATCCGTTTAATATACTCTGTTGAAATCCATGAAAACAAAAGAATCAAGAGAAAATGCTTATCTTTTGTTTTTATTAGCGGGATAAATGTTCATTAAAGTAAAACAGCAATAAAAAAATGAAGGAATGTTGGAATTCAAAAAATAGATAGCCATAAACCATCTAGGAAAAAATTCGCATCGAATGGTGGTGGTTTCATGTCGATACGATCAGTGGTTTAGGCGTGATTGAGCCTCAAACGAAGACCATTTTCATTATATATATATACTAGCCGTTTCCCGCCCGCTTCGCTGGGCGAATTGAAAAAGGAAATAAATTTCATTTTATGTTTCATTTTTTTTTTTCCATATTTTTATTATTCTCCTTTTTTTTTTGTATGAACATAAATAGGCCCCGCGGATAGAACTGTAAGCATCGATGTTTAGACTTACACTAATTCCAAATTCCATCGATATAGCCTGTATCTTCCATCCAGGTGATTTTTCTCACTAATATTCATTGTAACTTTCAATGTGCAATCATTTAAGTTGAAGTTAAAGTCGTTAAAATCGTTTAAGTTAAAGTCATTGCAAGTCTCATATGTGAAGTTGAAATTTGTCTAGGTTCAAGTGCGACGAATTTTCTGTTAACTAAAATTTTCTCCGTGACATCAATTTTTTATAGAAAATTAATTGTTCATGTTTTTTATGAATTCTATTGGAATAAGTAACTAAATTTCTTTTCCACATCTCAAGTGCTTAGAAAATGCATTCATTATAATCTGGTACATTTCCGCGATCACGCAATAAAAGAATTCGTCGGATATGTATTCTGCAAAAGTAAAATGAATGTAAAATTCTTAGTCCGTTGATTGGCTACATGTAAAGTTAAGTTTTGGAAACCTCTCAATGACTTTTTCTCCGCTGCCAAAAAGACGATTGTTGTAAGGAAATACACAAATATCCCTACATACACGAAGATCCCCACCAAATTTGGAGTCTGTAGAAGTTACAGGTTGGAAATTAAAATTTTATATTTTAACACTCACCCCCGCAATTCCTGTCGTAGACTATATTGAAATCCATTTTGAGATGATCTTTATGTGAATAATAAAAGATTCCTACCATATTTAGAATATTTTGAAGCTATATTTCGCTTTTAGAAAATTACTACAAAATTTGGAGCTTGTAGGAGCTTTAGCTGGAAAATTAAAAATATTAATTGTTAATACCCACCCCCGCAACCCCCTGCGGGGTGAGCTATCGTAAAATTCGTTCATAGCCTATTTCTACACCTCTTACAGAAGATTCCTACCAAATTTGAAGTCTATAGGAGCTACAGTTTAAAAACAGGAATTGTTCATTGTTAACGCCCCCGCAATCCCCTTTGGGGGATGGATTTCTTAAAATCTATTCATAGCTGACCTCTACATAGCAAAAGTAATATTCCTACCAAGTTTCACGTTTCTAAGTCTTATGGTTCCCGAGATTTCGTAGTGAGTGACTATATAGATGGGAATTCTTCGATTATCATCGCAATTTTTAACTTTTTATCTGACTTTTTTAAAATTTTCTTACATACAAAACTTTCTCCTGACAATTCTGACTATAAAAAAATAGCCTAATTGGTCCAGCCGTTCTCCACTACCGTGAGTAGATTCTTAGCTGAATGTAAAAAACCATAATCCGTTTAATATACTCTGTTGAAATCCATGAAAACAAAAGAATCAAGAGAAAATGCTTATCTTTTGTTTTTATTAGCGGAATAAATGTTCATAAAAGTAAAACAGCAATAAAAAAATGAAGGAATGTTGGAATTCAAAAAATAGATAGCCATAAACCATCTAGGAAAAATTTCGCATCGAATGGTGGTAGTTTCATGTCGATACGATCAGTGGTTTAGGCGTGATTGTGCCTCAAACGAAGACCATTTTCATTATATATCTTCTTATATATATATAATGAAAATGGTGTTCGTTTGAGGCTCAATCACGCCTAAACCACTGATCGTATCGACATGAAACTACCACCATTCGATGCGAAATTTTTCCTAGATGGTTTATAGCTATTTATTTTTCGAATTCTAACGTTCCCTCATTTTTTTATTGCTGTTTTACTTTTAAGAACATTTATCCCGCTAATAAAAACAAAAGACAAGCGTTTTCTCTTGATTCTTTTGTTTTCATGGATTTCAACGGAGTTTACTAAACGGATAGTGTTCTTTTACATTCAGCTAAGAATCTACTTACAAACTTCCACGCATCCACCCACCAACTCCCACGCACCCCTGCACACCCACTCTCATTTTTTGATAAAAATAAAATGCCGTATCTATGATCGAGTATCACTTGAGAACGGCTGGACCGATTGGGTTAATTTTTTTTTTGTTGTCTTCAGAATTGTCAGGAGAATGTTTATATGTAAGAAAATTTTAAAAAAGTCTGCTAAAACGTTAAAAATTTCGATGATAATCGAAGTATTCCAATTTCTATAGTTACTCATCACGAAATCTCGGGAACTATAGGACTTAGAAATGTGAAACTTGGTAGGAATATTACTTTCGTTATGTAGAGGTCAACTAAAAACGGATTTTAAGAAATTCATCCCCCAAAGGGGATTGCGGGGGCGTTAACAATGAACAATTCCCGTTTTTAAACTATAGCTCCTATAAATTCCAAATTTGGTAGGAATCTTCTGTAAGAGATGTAGAAATAGTCTATGAACGAATTTTACGGTAGCTCACCCCACAGGGGGTTGCTGGGGTGGTTTAACAATGAAAATTTTCATTTTTTAAACCGTAGCTCCTACAGACTCCAAATTTAGCTAGAGTCGTCTATATGTGATGCAGAAATGATTTAAGAGCGGATTTTACAACAATCCACCGCCGAAAAAGATTGCGGTAGTGGGTGTTAAAATGTGAAGTTTCTATTTCCAAACTGTAACTTTAAATTTGGTAGTAATCTTTTATTTGTCATGCAGAAATCATCTCAAATAGGATTTTACGAAATTCTATTTCCAATAGGGATTGCGGGGGTGGGTGTGAGAATGTTAAATTTATGTTTCCAAACTGTAACTTCTACAGACTCCAAATGATTATTTTTTTACTGTTTAAATAGAAAAGGTTAAAGTCAATTGTTTTTTTTTATTTAATTAATTTCATTTGTTTTTATATAACCTAATAATCTATATAAATAAAATGATAGAGGTCTGCAGTTGTGCGCGCATCACGGAAAAAGTACTGGATAGATTTAAATGAAACTTTCTAAGTTTTATTTCTTAGACACTTGGCCCTTATATAAAAAAAGATTGCGATATCTTCATTTAATAAAAATTTATTAAAGTTTCAAGAAAAAACGATTTGTATATGCACTGCGTGTTCAGTGATGTATGTTTCCTTCTCGCGGAGTAGTGGGGCAAGCGGCGTAGCGCCATGCGGAAAACTTTGTTAATATTTCAAGCAACGCGGACGAAGTCGCGGGTATCAGCTAGTATATAGATATATAAAAACCGTTTAACTTATTTTTCGTAAGTAAAGCGGGCCAGCGAAGCGGGCAGGGTGTGCTAGTAACCTGTATTGCGGTGTGCAGGGTGTCGGCGCTGCAGAGCTCGCTGTCGGAGGAGCGCGGGCTGGCGGCGGCGCTGGCGAGCGCGCACAAGCAGTGGCAGGAGCGCGCCGCCGCCAGCGAGGACGCCTTCCGCACTGAGGTACGATATTTACTTTATATTTATAAACCAAACTCAAAATGAATTCCATAATACTTCCTTAGTTTTATGCGAATATTGACTAGTACCCACCTAAAGTTTTAAAAAAATTTCTAAAATGGAATCAAAAGGAATTTTTGATATTTGAAAAATGTGCACAAACAGACAACAGTATACCTATATCTATGTGTACTTATATTATAAAGCTTAAGAGTTTGTTTATTTGGTTGAACGATCTAATCTCATGAACTACTGGTCCGAATTGAAAAATTTATTTTTGTGTTGGATAGTCTATTTATCGAGGAAGGCTATAGGCTATATTACATCGCGCTGCGATTAATAGGAATAGAGCAACAGTGAAAAATGTTACAAAAAATGGAAACGGCGCGCGATAATTAATAAATTAATTAAAAAGATTAGCTGCAAGGTATCATACTGTGCGACTCAGAAATAATTCGGTTTCCGGTCCTTAGAACGCGTGCGAAGCCAGGGGAAATGCTAGTAATATGTTTTTTTAAATTTATTTATTCAGGCAAAAATAGTGGTATAAAAAAAATCTTAAAACCATAATAATACAATTAGACCTATATTACCTTAAATTATTGCAAATAAACTGATTTGTCATCAAAAGTGACGGATGTTAAATAAGTATAATTCGCGTCATGTAAAAAGAACGCCGGCTGTCAAGTTGCGCAGAGGCGATTTATCGGACAATTTGGTGGTAAGACGCGGGGCGCGGGGGGAGAGGCACGCGCCGCATGCGCGCCGGAGAGCTATTGGTAAATCAGTTTTAAATACCATCGCGCACACAAAAGTTATTAATTTCGAAATGATTTTATATTAAAAATAGTGAAAAAATATTTTGACGTATATTGTTTTTTAAAGAGAGAGTCTGATAATAATGCAGATAATAATTTAAAAAAATATATTAAACGAAATAATTTAATTTTTTGTAAGTAGATTAAACATTCTACATTGAATCAAACATATTTTATTAATTAATAAAATTCTACTTAATGACATTCTATCTAACATATTTTTCAATGAACGTACCAAATCAATATACATCGTAAACGAAAGGCTAGTTAAAAAATAAAAGAATAGGCTTAGTAATTTCGTATGCGAATGTACCGATGCGCAAACACACCCCCCACCACTTTCTCTCAGCGTTCTTTTTACATGACGCGAACTGTATGTTTTACAAAAATAATAAGTGAAACTAAATTGAATATATTATTGAATGAACTAAATTGAAGCTACTAATAAAGGAAACAAAAGTACATAATGTCTTATACAAGATTAAAAAATAAATAAGCTTATACAAAAATTCCGATAATAATATGAATAAATGGTCGCTAGGTGTCCGAGCTGAAGGAGCAGCTGCGAGACGTGATGTTCTTCGTAGAAGCGCGCGGGAAGCTGGAGCGCGCGGAGGGGGCCACGGCGGAGGAGTTAGCGGAAGCGAGCGTCAGCGTGGCGCCGCCCGCCAAGCCTCGCCGCCGCCGCCGGTAGACAATACACCCATTCTTGCCATTCACGAGCCATTAAATACACCCATGGTTGTCATTTACATGGCAATTGCCGTGCTATACGGTAATCAGGGGCCATTAAATACTAAAATAACACGGTACACGGCAGAACGATCGTTGCCGTTTCCTAAAACACGGCAATCAGCTTACGAAGTGTACATTTTCATTACATTTTAACTTTTACCTTAAAACACGGCAATCTGACCTCGGAAACACGGCAATTGTTGTTTTTTTAATGGCAACCCTACCTGCAGTTCTCGAGACGTAAGCTCAGCTTTGCATTTGTGTAAATGATAGGTAAAGGCCAATAGCCGCGCATAAAAAACCAGTTAAAACGGGTTTAAACCACTCGTAACGCGCTACGCTATCAGCCGTACCCATCTGTATTTACCATCTTTACTTTAATGTATCTTCATCAGCCCTTTTGTTAACGTCCCACTGCTGGGTATGGGCCTCCCTCAGTACGAGGATCAGGCCATAATCCACCGCGCTAGCCTAGTGCGTATTGGCCGACTTCACATATTTTTCAAAAACTTGCTAGGTTTTCTCAGACATGCAGGTTTCCTCACGATGTTTTCCTTCACCGTAAGACAAGTGGTAATCATGATAGAAATGATTAGCACATGAAAATATTAAATATTAGAGGTGCGAGACCGGGATTTGAACCCGCATCACTCGGTTATCCAAGCGACGCGTTACCGCTGGGCTACCACTGAAAATAAAAAAGCAAAATTGGAGCTGCAATTTCTTTTAAATTTTAATGTGGGACCACCCGTAATAATCTGTTGATTAAAAGAAAATATGTAAATTCATTTAAACAAAAAATAAAGTTGATTTGAGTAATTACCTTCTTAAAATTTATCAAACTTTTTTATTTGTAGGATGTTAGAATACTGAAAGTTATCTGAGTGTAGAATAACTTAACACAAAGTTTTTCTAAATTTATTTTGTTATTTTATGTTATAGTTTTAGGCTTTAATTTATATCTCTATACAATGGATCTATGGATAAGCAATTATTTGAAGTGTTTAATTTAAAATGTTGGCAGTATGTGCCGTTGCTGTTATGCAGTAGCTACCGAAGTTTGTGATTACTGTGATATAAATAAAATAATGCATGATTATTTATTATGGTGTTTTATTTTTTATTTCCGCCGTTTAATTATATAATTATTTGCTAATATTACATTTTTTAAGTAAAATGACGACGTTGCAACCATTACAGTTCGCGTCACGTAAAAAGAACGCTGGAAGAAAGTGGTGGGGGGTGTGTTTGCGCATCGGTACACTCGAAATTACTTAAGCCTATTCTTTTATTTTTGAACTAGGCTTTCGCTCGCGACGTATATTGGTTATTGGCAGGTACATTGAAAAATATATTAGATATAATGTCATTAAATAGAATTATATTAATTAAAAAATATGTTTGATTCTGTGTAGAATGTTTAATTTACTTACAAAAATATAATTAATTAATTTAACATATTTTTTTAAATTATGATCAGACTCTCTCTTTATAAAATAACTAGCTGATCCCGCGGCTTCGCTCGCGCTAAATCGCTAGTATATTATAGATATAAAATATATTATAGCAAAATACAATTGTTAACACTTACTAAAATTAAATAATAAAAATATTAATAACGCCATCAATTAGAAATCGTTACGCATCATTTGATAAGTGAAAACGGAATTATGATTTAGGAGTTTAGAACACATTATTATATTATTCTTTTTTAATAGTATTTTAGGAGTTAAATATTTTTTATGTAGTAAATATATTATATTTTATTTAATTATAATATATATTTTATTTTATAGACATTTGTTGTTTCATTTGTATTTTGTTGTCTGTGACGTTTAGCTAGAGTGGCCAATATGGCGACTACGATTTGTCTGTCAGCTTCATTAGAATAAAATAAAATACTCGACAATCCGAATTTTGCGAATATATGCTGTCGACTCGAAATCTTTATTTTTGTTAAGGTTGTGTAAGTGTGTTATTCAGTTAAGGTTTCGATCGAGTCTACTGTAACCCTTGACGAAATTATTAATATAGATATACGTCAAAAATATTCTCTATTTCTATATATATATAATGAAAATGGTGTTCGTTTGAGGCTCAATCACGCCTAAACCACTGATCGTATCGACATGAAACTACCACCATTCGATGCGAAATTTTTCCTAGATGGTTTATGGCTATTTATTTTTCGAATTCTAACGTTCCTTCATTTTTTTATTGCTGTTTTACTTTTATGAACATTTATCCCGCTAATAAAAACAAAAGACAAGCGTTTTCTCTTGATTCTTTTGTTTTCATGGATTTCAACGAAGTTTACTAAACGGATAATGTTCTTTTACATTCAGCTAAGAATCTACTTACAAACTTCCACGCACCCTTGCACACCCACTCTCATTTTTTGATAAAAATAAAATGCCGTATCTATGATCGAGTATCACTTGAGAACGGCTGGACCGATTGGGTTTTTTTTTTTTGTTGTCTTCAGAATTGTCAGGAGAATGTTTATATGTAAGGAAATTTTAAAAAAGTCTGCTAAAACGTTAAAAATTTCGATGATAATCGAAGTATTCCAATTTCTATAGTTACTCATCACGAAATCTCGGGAACTATAGGACTTAGAAATGTGAAACTTGGTAGGAATATTACTTTCGTTATGTAGAGGTCAACTTAAAACGAATTTTAAGAAATTCATCCCCCAAAGGGGATTGCGGGGGCGTTAACAATGAACAATTCCCGTTTTTAAACTATAGCTCCTATAAATTCCAAATTTGGTAGAAATCTTCTGTAAGAGATGTAGAAATAGTCTATGAACGAATTTTACGGTAGCTCACCCCACAGGGGGTTGCGGGGGTGGTTTAACAATGAAAATTTTTATTTTTTAAGCCGTAGCTCCTACAGACTCCAAATTTAGCTAGAGTCGTCATATGTGATGCAGAAATGATTTAAGAGTGGATTTTACAACAACCCACCGCGGAAAAAGATTGCGGTAGTGGGTGTTAAAATGTGAAATTTCTATTTCCAAACTGTAACCTCTATAGACTTTAAATTTGGTAGTAATCTTTTATTTGTCATGCAGAAATCATCTCAAATAGGATTTTACGAAATTCTATTTCCAATAGGGATTGCGGGGGTGGGTGTGAGAATGTTAAATTTATGTTTCCAAACTGTAACTTCTACAGACTCCAAATGATTATTTTTTTACTGTTTAAATAGAAAAGGTTAAAGTCAATTGTTTTTTTTTATTTAATTAATTTCATTTGTTTTTATATAACCTAATAATCTATATAAATAAAATGATAGAGGTCTGCAGTTGTGCGCGCATCACGGAAAAAGTACTGCATAGATTTAAATGAAACTTACTAAGTTTTATTTCTTAGACACTTGGCCCTTATATAAAAAAAAGATTGCGATATCTTCATTTAATAAAAATTTATTAAAGTTTCAAGAAAACACGATTTGTATATGTACTGCGTGTTCAGTGATGCAGTATGTATGTTTCCTTCTCGCGGAGTAGTGGGGCAAGCGGCGTAGCGCCATGCGGAAAACTTTGTTAATATTTCAAGCAACGCGGACGAAGTCGCGGGTATCAGCTAGTTTTATATAAAACCATTTCGTGATTAATAACTTTGTGTGCGCGATGGTATTTTGAACTGACGAACCAATAGCTCTCCGGCGCGCATGCGGCGCGTGCCTCTCCCCCCGCGCCCCGCGTCTTACCACCAAATTGGCCGATGAATCACAGCCAGCGTTCTTTTTACATGACGCGAATTATAGTAGCCTATGTATTACTGTTTGTGGTGGTATATTTTTTTCAATTTTATAAAATACGTATATTAACAGCTAGTAAATAAAAAACAAAATAAACTCTGACTTTTTCGATAATTCCACTGGGTTCCATATTTATGTTATGCATATTACCTATATATTTTAAACCACCCTGACACACCCCAACAAAACCTAACTAGGCTAATTCAAATTGGTCTAGCTGTTTTTGAGTTTTAGTGAGACTAACGAACAGCAATGACTTTCTATTTTCATAATATATTATGTGATAATATTTGGGATAGTACGAGTACAAGTAAAAACAAAATTGGAAGTTCGATTGAGCGAAAGTTTTCGAAGAGAAAAATCAATATCTTTTTACTTTCATTTTTTGTAGTATCTTTTTCTAGGTTTTAAACTATTCCATGGGCAAAAAATTATTACATGTGTAGGTCTTTACTTTTTTCGTAATGGCTTAGAATTTTAATGCACGGTTCTGAGAGTCTTATTTTGTGAGGAAGAAACGAACGAGTTTGACTAGCGAGGCCATAGCCCATAATCACAGAACAATAATAAATGTATTGATCTTCAGATGTCGCCACTGTCAATATGAATAATGAAAATTGAAAGGCGAAAGCTGTCAAATAACAGAAATATAAAATATTTCATTGCGCGAGGTGGCCCTCCATTTTTAGTTGACAGTTAACATTTGTTCGTTTTTCACTAATTTTCTAAATTAGAGAGCTACATTGTTATCAATAATTAGACGAATAGCTTTACGGAGGCTTGAAATTTCGTAATAAAAACAACATACACTAAATAGTTTGTCAAGACACGTTCATTACATTTTACATTAGTGACGAGCAGCTCATGTGAAGGTAAGACAAAGTAATTAATTTGTTCTTGCAAAGTGGTTTGCGATTGCGAAATCTATTTTATACAACTGAATATTAATTTTTGGTTATTAGATAACTGTTTTATTATTTTTTTAATGTAAATTGTGACCACTTTGCATGTAGCGTGTTTGACGTGTAATTTTCACAGGAGTCACGGGCGATCGACCAAGATTCGTTTTGGGAACATGATGTTGATATTCGCGGCGGTTTTGCTAAAGACTGAACTTTGTAATGTCATCAGAGTCAGTTTCTCGCAATTCCGCTGCCCTTCTCCATTATAATACGATGTCTAGCTCGGCACTCCATTATTACATCGAAAGTCTGCAGCTAGCGATGGGAAAGGTCCAATTGTTCATCTGCATTGGATTTTTAAGCTATCGTTATTTGTGGACGATCTAAGTCTACTAGGTCGTTTGTTAGAGCGTCAAATAAAATGATGAATAGCTGGAATTTTATAATTTGTAAGATTTATTTTCAAAGAACACACAAGTGTTATCTTTGTTTATAGTTCCATAATATAATATATGGCAGTCATATATATGATATAAATCTTTAATAATGTCATTGAATATGGTCAATGTACGGGAAATTGTGTAAAATGTGTGTTTTATAATAATTTTTAAAACTATTATTTAATATATTTTGCACTTACTTTTGTAGTATATTTGGGAAGATATTGGGTTTCTATTTACCAACTCTGTTATTAATTTTACTGAATATTAAGAAAATCTTCAAAAATGTATTAATTTAATATTTTTTTAATACCTAACTTATTATACATATTTTTTATTGTGAAAAATTATTGTATATAGGGGATTGCAATCCGGCATCTTCTTCAATCCTGATTATTGGATCCCAGCGATCTGGCATGATACATCAGCAAATTGATCAAATTAGGATAAATATTACTTTGGTTCAAAATGTATGGTTAAGGTGTTTTTAGAGTGTAATTGTTCCGATTATAGGTAGTTTATTAATAAAACATAGTATAAGATTATTTCCAACATTAACTCTATATCTTCCACAATTTCACAGTAACTTTAAAAATCTAATCTAATTAACCTTACAAAATTTACTAGGATGTGAATTGACATTACAATAATAAATTATTAGAGCATTTATTTGAAAATGATTCCATCACTATACATACCTCAAAGTCTTTTGATTTTGAACAAAGGATCTTATAAAACAAATAGTGTTGTGTCATCTCTATATCTGCACACTAACCACGCTTATCACATTTACAGCAACTAATATTTGCAAATATGCTATTATTTTGTCAGAAATTGCCAACTCCAAATCCTGTATATTGGTAACAGATCTAGTAAAGGCTTAATGATGCCGGATCTGCCGGATTACTGGATCAGTTTTTACAGATTGCAATCCCTTAAATGAATGGTCTATTTATTTCCTTTCCAAACCTTAATAATAATACAGTTTGCTGGCGTTTATTTTCTTGTAACAAAAACATCTTAAAATTCTAAGTTATTATTTGGACATTTTATTATTGCAGCCTCTTAGATTGTTTGATATTTTTAAAATTAACCTTTACATTTATTGAGTTTATCTTACAACTTCAATGCTTTTATTTGTAGAATTAGTGGATTTTGTTAGTAATAATGTCAATGGCTATAAAATGATTATATAATAAAAAAAAAACTTGAAGAACATATTATAATGAAACACAGTAGGTACAATAGAAACAATGGAATTAAAAAAATTACATACAATATTTTATATAGGTACTTACATGATTTATTAGCTGTTTTTATATTTTTTGCTTTCGTTTGTAGATATGAAATACTTATGTAATTTGATACTCATTGTATTATTAAAATTACCACTTCTAAGTAGTAGTGAACTAACTTTGTAACTAGATTTGTAAATTAACAGTAATAAAAGCATGTGTTGTGTGAAGCAATGAATTGCAATATTTTATAATATTATGTTACAGGTGCACCATACCTTTGTTGTCAAGTTAAAATTAATAATATATCTTTACTATTTGACCTATTAAAGGTAGAAACTAGTTATTTGGTCATATTGAGTATGTACATGAAAGTATTATGTATCTCTGATCAGCTATAAGTCTATGCACAGTCTAACAAACGAAAATAATATTGTGTGATGTGTCACAACTTTTAATAATAATTTTTAGTCTTTAGAGGTTTTCATTTTATTTGAAAGGTTCTTTATAATGTAATATTTCTTTTCCCTATTTTTTTATAATAAAATAGTGCACATTATTAAAAAAATAACCACTGGGGAAAGATATACTTTGTAGGTATTTTATTAATAAAATTTATTTTTATAATTTATTTGTTTTATCATATAATATTTGAATTATTATAGTTAGGATTTAAATACAAATTAGACTTGCATTAAGCCCATGCTTACCATACTATACCAACCCCTGATCTGCGTACCATTGTAGAATCCTTAACAAAGCAGACAAATGGTTGATAGTTAGAATATATATGCTTTGTTTCAACATAACAAATATTAAAACTGAAATATGGTAGGAATTCATTGAATTTTCTATACATAACACTTTGCCAATGTCACATAAAGTGGAAAAAACACAGAAGATTAGTTGGTAATGGAGGAAGTCTCAATTAATTTCACTTATAAACAATGTTAATATTGTTTTAATAGTAAGTGTTATCAGACAATTGACAGGCATTTTGAATAAATAAAGAAATATTTATAAATATGTAATTAGTATTTTGAAGATCATAATATATTTAATAAAGCTTAATATTAATAGGTATATTAATAAGTATCAGCCATATTTAATGTGTAACTAAATACTAATATTTTTTTTATTTTGTACATAACATTTATATTAGTTAAGTTTTTTATACATTGTATGTAATGCTTGCTGAAGAGGAACAGCTGTAAAGTAAGGAAAGAGCTAAGAAATTAGCTATGCCTTATTGGCTTATACCTAATATATATAACACCTTATAAATGTAGACTGTAAAACATCTTAATAATTGATGATAGATATCGAATAATTATTTATATTTTCAAATATTCAGTATAATATATGCAGGTAGTTAGAAATTGTATATTTGTCAGGAAGTTAAATAAGGATTATTTTTAGGCAATTTTAAAATGAAAGATAATCAAGAGCCCGGGTCTCCACCATCGAAGAAGCTTAAGATAGACAATGAAAGCTTACAACAAAAAAGTGTACAACAACAGAATGAGAAGGTTATAGATTTCACAGAAGATAATGTGGAAGTGGAAGATAACTTTACCATCGGTGATAAGTATAGTGACTATGTGAGTCCTGAGGAGTTAGAGAAACTAAGAGAGTTTAGGGTTTTAGATGAAGTCAAGGAAAACGAGGGAGACACCAATGATGAAGATTCTGATGGTTCTGAAGGTATGTAACTGATTTCTATAATTATAATCTAATTAATGTAACCGTGACAGTAGAGCTTAAACAAAGAACTCAGGATACCATATCAGTGGAAGTAGAACTAACAAAAAAATAAAAAAAATAAAAAACCCAAGACACAAAAACCCTTAAAAAGTAAAAAATAATAAAAAAAACCCAATCCTAAATAAAGTACCTAAGTATGAAATAATAATTCTAAAAAAAAATACGTCGCGTTGAGGGACCGCTCCACACCTAACAATTTAATTACAAATAGTCTATTATCTAACTAATCAACATACATGAATTTAAAAACAAAATTAAGAAAAGAAAATGTAGATAATATATAATGTTTAATTTAATTTTTTATTTTATACTTTTTAGAGGTAGTACATACTTATTATAATGTACTTAGATTTTGTTAAATTGTAAATACATAAGTTCTTAATAATAATATTATCTTATTTAAAATTTTGTTTACGCTGTCTTTGTCTGGGAAGAAAGACTAACAATCGGATTTCCATGTCCCAATTTTCCCACCACCAATTTTCTCATCAAACGAAGCTAAGTACTACACTCGATTAAGTCATCAATATTCTCTTTCAGTGCGCTTTCATTTGAGATTCGAGTATATTTGCAGACATTCGGTTATTCTTCCTCACTTTCACCCCCACAACTTTTAATCGGCTCAACCTATTTTCATCAAACATGTCAAAGAACACTCGCCCGTAACTTACATTTCATATAAAAAAAAAACTTAATAGAAATCGCTTCATCCGTTCGCGAGCTACGGAGCCACAGACAGACTGACAGACTTATTTTTAAGGTAGACTAGAAAAAAAATCTAATGAAATGGACCTTTTTTAAATGATATGTATATTTCTTGGACCATATTTTTAAACGTTTTTAGAATGTATAAAATTATAGGTAAATCAGAAGACCTGCCAGACGAGGAAATCGAAAAGATGCTCGATGAAGATCTTCCTCCAGAACTTAAGGAGGCTCGCAAACCGAAGGAGAAGCCATACGTGACGCGTACTAAGATTGTTCTAGAAGGTATTTTCTCAATTTAAAGACCTTAATTTAATTAGTGAATTTCATTTGATTTAAATCGTGTTCAATACTGTTTTGTTCATCCATAAAACAGGTACATCGCTTATATATAAGTAGTGGCATATTAGGTATAAGGAGGCATTTTTTTATAAGAAGCTTTTACATTAAAAGCATTAATAATAATTATTATTGATTATAATCAATGGTTCCAATCCAATTCAAAATCAATCTATTATAATATAAAACTAACATAAACATAAATATCTTAAAAAGATATATCTAGGATCAAAGTGTTTAATCATAAAGTGGCTTCCACACGATACAATTTTTTGCCAATCAGATTGGCTAATTGAATTGGCTACAATCTGATTGTCTGTCCGCACGTACAGTGAAGATCGCCAATTTTAGTTCTATTTTGTTGCCCCTGCTGAACGGACATGTGTAATGCCTCTTAAAAAGAAGCAATAATTAGGGTTGATTAGAATATAAGAAAAGAAATAGAAGACTACGGATAAAAGAGTGTTAAAAAGAAAGCAACTGAGCCATCGATGACCCTCAATTTCATATTTCTATTCACACTACACAATTCGATTGTCAATCTAGTCAAATTGGTCGTAAAATTGTATCGTGTGAAAGCGGATTGAGCTGTATCTTTTTTTTTTCATATTATAAATATAAACACCCGTGACTGGAGTACAAACATCCGAGTTTAACAAATGAATGCCCGCAGCGGGACTCGAACCCGCGACCGCTGGCGCAAGAAAGTAGGGTCACTACAAACTGCGCCAAATATCTGATGTGTTTCAGAAAAAGGCATCAACCAGTTCGAGGTGCTGCCGCTGGACTGGATATTAGTTCGGCACTGCAGCGGCATGCCGGTGTACATGCACCGCCCCACGCGCGTCTGCACGCTCTCCAAGCCGTACTCTCTGGGCAAGGAGAATACTAGGGTGAAAATTGTTATAATACACGTTCTCTTAAAGTCATCATCATCATCATCAGCCTTTTTTACGTTCCACTGCTGGGCACGGGCCTCCCTCAGTACGAGGGGGATCAGGCCATAGTGCACCGCGCTGGCCCAGTGCGAGTTGGCGGACTTCACATGCCTTTCAAAAACTTGTTAGGTTTTCTTAGACATGCAGGTTTCCTCACGATGTTTTCCTTCACCGTAAGACAAGTGGTAATCATGATATAAATGATTCGCACATGAAAATATCAGAGGTGCGAGACCCGGATTCGAACCCGCATCACTCGTATATCCAAGCAACGCGTTACCGCTGGGCTACCACTGTCACTTATTTGTCACTGTCTCTTAAAGTAATACACTAAAATTATAATTTTAGACAGTGGTAACCCAACGGTAATGGACTCGCTTGGATATTCGAGTGATACGGGCGCACATCCAGGTCTCGCACATGATATTTTAACGGCGAATCATTTCTAACTTGTTAACTTGTTTTACTGTCAAGGAAAATATTGTTAAGAAACTTGCATGTCTGAGAGAACTTAGCAAGTTTTCGAAAGACACCTGAAGTCCGCATGTCAGGCGCGACCCGTACTAGGCTAACGTGGTGGACTATGGCCTGATCCCCTTCGTATTGAAGGGAAAACCGTACCTAGCAATGGGACGTTAATAACGACTGAAAACATTAAAACTAGAATACGATGTAAAAATGATGAAAACAAAATAACGTACAGATAAATCTATCTTTATTTATTAACTTAAAATGTACATTGCAGCGTCACGATATTCCCATCAGTGCCATCCCCTGTCTGGCGTATCGAAAAGCTCTAGATGAAGAAGAAAAACAGAAGGAAATTGATCGTAAAGTTGATGAACAAATGAAAAACCAATCATGGCTGAAAGCACAAGGACTAACTGTTTTAAATCTGAACGAAGGCATGACCACCGAAAGCGAACACAAAACTGATAAATTAATGAATCAAAATACTAGTTTAATGAATAAAATATTCACTAATGGCAAGTGTCCAGTTAGTCATTTAAGAAATGCCAATGGCGATGTGAATAAGTCAAATAATAAAGATGTTAGTACTGTTAAAGATATTAAAGCATCGCTTAATGGAATAAAAGAAAAAAATGTAAATGGCAAAGTAGATTGTAATGGTCATATGGAATCAAATGGTGTAAATAAAACTAATGACGCAAATGAGTGTTATGTTAAAAGTGAAACTATGGATGTTGATGAAAGTGATGACAAAAATGGATTTAATGATACAAAGAAGATTAAGAATAATGTTAATGATAATAATGATGTTAGTACTGATGACGTTAGTACTGATGACGTTAGTACTGATGACGTTAGTAATAATAATACTACTACTAATGCTAATGGTACAGCCAATGGTACTACTAATGGTATTGCCAATGGTACTGCCAATGGTAAAGATCCTAGAATAATATTTGAAGACATACCCTTGAATCGCCAGCCGGTCATACTGCCGGGAGGCATAATAATGCCCTCGCCGAGAGTCGAATCTGTAAACTCCAGCTGGAAAACTCAACACCTGACTGCCGAACAAATAACCGATTATTGCAAAGCTCTGTTCAAATTCAAGACAGTCCAATTCATGCATTTCAAGTAAGTTTTCATTTTATTTATTACTAGCGTCTTACCCTCGCTTCGTCAGCGAAGCCACGGGTTCCGCTACTTAAAATAAATAAAATTTCTACCTCCTCCTATTTTGAGGTCGGTTAAAATGTAGCTTAAGTTCCGCCTTATAACATTACCTATCTGCGAGTGAAAGTCCCGTCAAATTCGGTCCAGCCGTTTCAGAGATTATCGGGAACAAAGCATTTTTATTTTCTTTTCAGCATAGATACAATAGTGATTAATATTCGTGTTACGGTGAAGGTAAATGAAATCTACATGTCTTTAGAGATCCTAGCGAGTTTTTAAAAGGCACGTCCAGTCCGCCAACACGCACTAGGCCAGTGCGGTGGACTACGGCGTGATCCCCCGAGTATAGGAGGGAAGCCCGTGCCCAGCAGTGGGACGTTAAAAAGGGGTGAATTATATATTCAGGCGTACGAGGTTTTTATAAGAACTTTTCTTTTAGCCGTTGGGCTGATCGCCGCAAGTACACGAAGGCTCGCAAAGCGCTGCAGTACCCCAAGCTGCCGGAGGGCACTAAGCTGATCAGCCTACCCTCTACCAATGGCCAAGATGGTATGAAATTAAATGTTACTATTCAAAGAAATGTTGATGGGCGACCAGATGACGATTTTAGAGCGTACCTTAAATTTAAAAAGGCTAAGTAATAAACAAAAAGTCGAACAATTTCTTTTTATTTGCCCTAAAGAATTTTAGCTCTACTAAAGTGTTTTAGCTGTAGAAACATGCAGTAATTTGCAAATAGAAAATCCATGAATTATGTTTACTATTAATATGCGATAAAGTATTACGTTTTAAGTATTGTATTATAAATGTATTAAATATTATGAAAATCAGTGATTTACGTGAGTGTCTGAGCGTGTGTGGTTGCGCAGGCGGCAAGGCGGCCAGCCGCGACTGGGTCATGAACATGGACGGCTGCGGCTACCTGTCGGAGTTCCACAAGTTCGTGTGCCGCACCATGCACCAGCGCCCCGTCTACGAGTACAAGCAGCTCGGTGAGTGCACTCTCTCTCACTCCCTCTCACTCCCTCTCACTCCTCATATGCAAGAAGTTGGGATCCGTCGTTTAGATTGGCCAGCTCGAAGTCCTGACCTCAATCTAATTGAGCATATCTGGGATATTTTAAAGAGACGGGTAAGATCAGTGCAACCTTTTCTACAAAACGTCAAAGAGCTAAAAAGAGTCATTGAAAAAGGGTGGGAACATATTCCTCAAAATGATATAAAGCGAAGGATGTGATTTTGGCAAGAGGAGGTCATACTCGTTATTAGGATTTCCATTTGTAACTTTGTTTAATTAAAAGAAGTAAAAGAATATTCTTCTCTTTATTGCCGACCACTTTTTTGTTTGGATGTGTCAAACATCGGTTTTTAAGGAATTTATTGATTTTTTTAAAAATTGCTAAAATTCACTTCACGCGTATTAATTAAAACGATTATAAGTATACAGACTACGTCAAACAATTAAATTTCACTTACTTAAATCGATCTAAGAATGTAAATTTCCTTCAGTGCCCGTTTTTTTTTGCAAATACGTTTATAAAGAGCTATTACATCGTTATTATATAACGAAAAAACCTATTATTGCACATTTTAATATTTTTTTCTTAATAAAAGTGAAATCACAATAAAATATTGATATAACACTTAATTCAGAAGCAATACAAATTACCTGCCTACGTGTTGGGCCTATGTCCCCACGCATGGCCTTTTAAGGACCCGGTTTCTTCGAGCCCATTAAAACCGAAGAGGTACAAAAAGATTCTAATATTAATAGTAATTTCGTCCAAGTCATCGTAGATTCGAGTCCCGCCCATACAAAATAAAAAGTAAAGATAGTTTAGTGCATATCGACTGCACTATCTCAATTTTAACAATTTTACAGGATGAAGAAAAAACTTGTTTGAATCATTAATATAGCATCTAGTAAATTAAATAAAAATGCGTGGTTTTTAAATATTTTTATTGCACATGTCATCAAAAAGTAGCATTATATGCTTCCTTCTAATATAAAAACGAGATAGGACAATATAAGTCAACTTGGAACAAAAAAAAAAGTGCGTGTGTACAAAGTACACATGTCAGAAGTAAAACTTGAATTTAAAATAAGGCTAACTCTTCCCCGTCTCTGAGCGCCTGGTACTATGGACTTATTTTTTCGTTTCATCGAGTTTGAAATCACCACGATTCTAAAGAAGTTTCACTTCAAAAATTGAGATACGACCAGTTCACAGTCGATATGTAAAATGGTCTGCCGCAGAGAACGCCGCGAACCCGTACCAGGCGACGGTGTTCATCGGCGGCATGCAGTACGGAGTGGGCCGCGGCTCCAGCAAGCGCCAGGCCAAGTACGCCTCCGTCAAGGCCTCCATGCAGATCCTCATCCCCGACATGAGCCAGGCGCTCGACGCGCCGCCCGCCAGCAAGGGGGAGCCAGACTTCTCTGTTAGTTATTGCTTTCTCTTTCTTTCAAGTCTTTTTGGATAAATACGTTTTTTGAAGTTATACTTCTTTTAGCGCGTTAGGGAAATGATGAGAGTAAATTTTTACGATGTGTGTGTGCGCGCGACACGAGAAACTGACAGTATGAAGTTAGCTAGTCAACAGTTTAGAGGACTTGCAACTATATTCATGATGTTTATTTTAATTATGTAAATTTTTTTTATGATATTTAAATAATCTTTATTTTAACTAAATAATGCTTTATAATAAAACTTTCAATGTATTAAATACTCTTTTTTTCTATTATTATTAGTGTCGTTTTTTCTACAAACGTAGGGTGACGCGAAGATAAAATTTTTAGAAAGATTTTTATCTAGTTATTCCAAAGAAACTTCTTACGTGCGTACATAAGTACACACACATATTTTTTTTAAATGATTGGTGTTTATTCATGGTGCATGCAGTTCTTCGACTACGTGAGCATCGAGGACCCGCGCATCGCGGAGTTCTGCGCCGCCACCTGCGAGCCCTCGCCGCACGCCATCCTGCTCACCTGCCTGCTGCGCAACTTCGGCGCCGGCGACTGGCAGGTGACCACACCACCCCACACCATGCCATCCCACACCATGCCATACCACCCACCCCACCCCATACTGTCCCACCTCACGCCACACCACTCCACCCCACCCCACACGCGCTACAACACCCCACCCCACGCCGCCTCCGTAGTGCTCCCTGTCCTTATCCTCACGGAAGCTTTACGATACCTCTTAACTACCACCACGATGCACAATGTAGAGACATTACTACCCTTAAACTGCCTGAGATATCTGAATTCGCGCTTCCATAATGTTAAAATTACGTTGTTTCTCCTACATCACATTTTCCTTTTCAAATTATAAAATTTATGTTTGAAATTCATTTTTGATTCATCCAATGATACTTACTTTTACGAACTAATTGGAGACGTTATAACACAACACTTTTATACAGCCTAAATGCGAGATGAAGAAGCTGGAGTACCAGAAGATCGAGCTGACGATGACTGTGGGCAAGCACACCGCCACCGTCGTCTGCAAGAACAAGAAGACCGCCAAGCAGCGCGTCAGCCAGTCCATCTTACAGGTACTGGATATACGATATTACTGTTGTCTGTTAGAAGATTAACATCGTATTTTCTTTTATTTCTGTTATGGTATTTTAAAACCAAAAATATGGAGAATATTTTGATTTGACGACCTTTCTAGCTTGATATGCTGCTCCTTTTTTAGATGAAATTTCAATCGATAACTTAGAAGTTGATTTTCACTCATTTCTGAATGATGTGTGAAGTTAAATAAAATCTTACAATATTTTGTAAGCTTAGTAAAGCTTTGCTTTATTTCGACTTTCATACATTATTATTATTTTTTACACGTTAAATTATTATTATAGGCGACTTATGTGCAGTCTACTACTAACTTGAATCTCGTTAAGATCCAAATAAAGTCGTATTGTGGTCGCAGGCGCATTTGCAATCTACTAAAAATCCTGTTAAGGGCTCAATAAAGTCGAAAGACCATATGTCACAGGCGCTACACCCGCAAGTGAAGTCGTGGGGCTCGCTGCTGCGCCTGTACGGGTCCCGCAGCGTGAAGAGCTGCAAGGAGAAGAAGCTGGAGGAGCAGCAGATCACGCTGCTGCAGGACAAGGCGCGCCACAACGAGCCCAACCACGCCGTGCTCGCCAAGCTGCGCCAGGAGATGAGCAAGCTGCGCGAGCGCGACGCGGCTGTGGCGCCGCTGGGCGCGCTGCTCGCCGCGCCCCCCCCGCAGGCCTCCGCCTCCGGACTCGGCGCGCTCGACCTCTAAGCACACTAGGGTTGCGCAGAAAACGATTTTTTTTGAGTCTCATGTGAAAAAATATTAGTTTTTGATGTTTAAGGAGCCCTCTCCAAAGGACAGGTCAAAAAAAATTTTTTTAAAAGCTCCGAATTTTTAAAAATTTCAAAAATTTTCAAAAATTGATTTTTTATTTTATTTAATTGTTACTTTAGATTTTTTTACAGCGAACTTTTGATATTATAATAAAAATTCACCTCGTGGTGTATTGTTATCGATTATTGTACTAAATTAAAAAAAATGTATGGAATCTTAATTTGAATATTAAAAGTCGCTCGAAAAATTCTAAAGTAATGCACTAATAAATAAAAAAAATTATGAGCGACCTTTCAAATTTAAATTTTAAACTGACTTTCAGAAATTTTTTTTAGTCTATAAAATTATACCGTAACCAAAAAAAAATAAAAATCGAAATTTAACGATTTATGAAAATTTTAAAATTCGGAGCAACCTCTTAAAATTTTTTCTTTGAGCTGTCCTTTTTTCACATGAGACTTAAAAAAAATAGTCGGTTTTGTGCGCCACTCTACTATACACTATACCGTAATATATCGATCGCACAAGATAAAATCTCAATTTACACTTTATGTATAATTATTATTATTATAAGTTAGTAATATAAATGTATGTTAGGCAACCAATTTGATGTTTTTTCCGTAATGGCTTAGAATTGCGCCTGTTAACAGATGCAATACATTGTGCCAGTATCGCGTATTGCGAAAAAGACACGAATGAGTTTTAATAGTAATTTTGAAATTTAAACACGTAGAGAAAAATAAGTATAAATGAATAATCGTCTTACAGGAGCGGTCTACACTAATAATAAGATAATTACTCTTTAAAAAAATTAGTAATTTTAAAACGCTTCTTATATTATGTTTGTAATTGTCAAAAGAATGTTGTGTTCTTTACGTCAATCTGTCAAAGTGAGTTGACAGACTGACATCGTCCAAACGTCTAACGTTGTTTAGTTGCTTATATTGTTTTATGTTACATTCGAAAATATTTTTTTGTTGATTTACGAGAAGAGATTAAAAAAGTAGTAGTGTTACATTCTGTATTAATCATATTTAATACAAGAAATTGGCTTTTTTGTCAAAATTTAAGATTATTAGTATATTCGTGTTATATTTTCTAGTGCAAATAATGAAAACTTTGTTTTTGTTATCGTTAGAACACGGGCGAAGCCGCGGGGTAGTGATAACATTGAACCAATTAATGTGTGCCCTTAACGTATAAATCAAACTTGCGTTTTTCAACCTTTTTTATTATATTATTATATTACTTAAATATAATCAATAATCTGTTGACTTTCAAAGATACGTCTAGTGCTAATAGGAAGTAAGTTTAAGTTACTTTTTAATATTTTCAACTGAGTCCAACGTTTATGCTATGATTTTAAAATTATATTTCCGTTTTTCAGTCAATTTTATAGTTTACTGTTTAAGTTAGTTTAATTAAACGTAACTCATGTATTAGTTAAAGGTAAATACCTTATTTCTGACATTACCCTTGCCTAATACACTTTAAGTAACACAGTACGATATATATTATAAGGAACACATGATTTTTATAAAATAGAATGAATTTGGTATTTTAATACTTTGAATGCTATGTGACCTATCTATGTAAGCTATGTGATTCAGTCCCCTATTAAATGTAAGAAAGGACCGTTTTATTATATTGCTTATACTTATTTATTTAAATTTGATATATTCAATAGTTGTTGTAAATGTTTAGCCTCTAAGAAAGATTTACGCAAAACAGAAATTATTACTCATCATTTGTAGTGTAATTTCGATCCCGGTTAAAGAGCATCTGTTGAGTTTCTCGTCGGCTCTTCTCAGCAGAAGTGCTTTCATAACCGGTTGTATCTTACTCACAGACTTACTGACTGAAGTTTTATTTAAATTCTATATTTTAATAATTTAAAAATAACGTTACAAAAGAGCTTGTAAACGTATATTTGAATAAGGAATATTTTGTTTTCATTTCATTTGGTATATCATGTGTTGTGTTATCCTGTGTGATAGTAGACACACGTGAAGATGTAAAAAATCAATCGATCTATTTTTTTAATTAATTATTTGATCGAACGATTTATAGAAATAATAGAATTTATTTTGTGATAAGGCTTACATAAAACGCTTACGTTATTAAGTATACTATATTTTGGGATCATTTAAATTGGGAAATTTTTAGTGAGTTTAGTGTAGGAAAATGAACTCGTCACATGCTAGGAAGTAAGGGAAGTAGTCATTTAGTGTGTTAAGGTTGAGACGTAGTACTTATTAAAAAGGCAAATATGTATCATCAATATAGACTTAAGTATAGATAAGTGTTAAGAATTTAGAAAGCGCCAGAAATTGTTAAGTGGTGTATAAAAAATAAAAAGCAAAAAAATACATACTAATACATGTTTTTAACAATAATAACAATAAAATAGTTCACTGAAATACTATTTTGCTCAATATGGCTGCGGTGACGTCACAGGGAAGTGTCATAAACAACCGCACAGCTTATTTTGTTATTATTTTATTTAATTATTTTATTATCTAATGAAATTGACGCGATGTTTATTGACAGGGAATGATGCCAGATGACAATTGTTTCTTTGTTGTTGTTGCTTTTAAAATTCATCCCCAATAGGGATATCTTTCTCTTAGGGCAAATTGTTTCTTTGTTTCGACCGCGACACCGAACCGACAACGAGTGACGTGACCTTTTCTCAACGTAGTTCAAAACGATAAGCCATTTGCGAATGACACATCTTCAATCAAACCTTCATTAAAAAAAATCGTTTAACAATTTGTCAATCGAGATTGATCGTTTCTCGGACGCTTATGAAGTCATTGCGTATCAGCCAATCCAAAAAATCAATTAATAAGCTAATTTCATAAAATATTTCTTTCGAATCAGTATAATATATACATAAGCTTTAAAATCTCTATCTAATGCGGATGTCAAAACAAAACAGTATTTTTCATATTGTCAAATAGTTAATTTGTGAATTATTGTCTTTTGTTATAAATTTTAAATTGTATTATTTTTGAAAGGCAATTGCATTTGGAGAGTAGAGGAAAGGAGACTTTAGGAAACTAAGTCTATTCTTCAAAATAATGTGTATTTAATTAGTAAAATTAATACTTTCTTAGGTTTACGCGAATACTTGACATTATAAATGATTCTATCTTTTCGGATTTTGTCGCGGATTTATTTTGATTTTTGGTTCCCGACATTTCGAATGCGTTACAGCAATCATGGTCACGGGAAAGATAGAATAATATTGCTATATTTATAATATAATTCAATATTATAAAATTTAAAATGCTCAGAATTAAAATATATAATTTTATAAGGTATTTTGGTGCCATTTTGGATTATTTGTAAATTGGTAGGCACTGTAACGAATATATAAACCTCTTGAGACGTCAAATACCTTTCTCCGCGACAAAATCCGAAAAAATAGCTGTTTCATTTACAATAGTAAAATTAATTTTTATCTCATAACTTAGTCGACATTTTGTAATAATACTAGTGATTCAGCCTCATTTCGCTCAGGTTCTTTCTCAAGATGAGATTGAGATGTTTGCGTGCACTTTTATGATAGGTAATCTAAATGTTGGCCCAATGACCAGTTAGTTAACATCAAAAACTTTTCAGTGTTTCTCTGATGTACTCATGATGCGTCGCCCAGACAGACAAAAAAACTAAAAAACTATTGATTCGGTCTTTGTGCAAATTACAGTCCGTACCACGAAAGATGAGACTTGAAATTAATTATACATAACTCTTACTAACACTACTTAAATGCGAAAATCCCCCGCTACTGACACTCGTCAAGTCTCATCTTTCGTGGCACGTATTATACACCTAATAACTATTTTAATAAGGTTTTACAAAAAAATTGACGTTAATGTAACTGATCCAAAAAATGTTGTATTCTATTAAGTATAAGTTTAGATATTTTGTATGATATTTATTGCTATGTAATAAAGAGCGGCTCTGACCACTTAGTAGTGGATTTTGACCGCACTCTATCTTACCACCCACCATCTTTTATGTTTTTGAACGACCAGTATGTAGTAATCCTACTTGTGCCACCGGTAGCGGATTCGAGTCTCGCTAGGGTCACTCATACTATGGAACTAGACTAGATGTATTTACCAAATTAATGAGAATGTAATAAAGAAACTAAGAATGGATGAGCTTCTTTCACTTGCAATTATATACGTGTGAAAATATTTTTATTGTACCTTATGCGGTGGTACTTAGGGTAAGTCCACACTATCGATGTATGAACGTGAATTATTAGTCCAAAATAAATTAATCAATCATAAAGTGTTGTTTTATTTTATTTAAATTTCGAATATTTTAGTTATCATTGTACATAATATATACACAATTGATCACTTAAAACTATAGGATGTTCTTAAATAAGAATTTAAATAAAATCTATATTGTTTGTACAAAAATTGGTAACACTTGGTAACTTAACGTAAAATTAAATATTAATACTAAGTTAGAGTAAGTACGAGTGGTCAGCGCCACAGCTGCCAGCCGGGGTGGCGGCTCTCGCTCGCAGACAGCAGGTTGGACACTCCTCCCTCTTGGTTTTCTTGATATGGTGATTGCTAAAACCAAAATGAGTTTATTAGTTATACATTATTTATTGTAAAAGATCATACCTACACAATCAATATTTAAATAGAATTAATATTAGTTTCATTTTTCAAAGATTTATTTTGCTTTCCGGGTGCCACGTTTTTTCTAAATTTATGAATGCAGGTTTTCTTGTTATTGAAATTGATGACATGGTACCTAAGAACAAATTATCGTATATCTTATAGTTTCAGACTTCCCGATATTGACCAATTTCAATGTTACACCCGATATATTTTTATTTACAAATATAATTTTAAAATATGCTAAGAAAGTTGAATAACCAAATTCCTAAGTGTGTTAATTTAAAAGAACTACGGAAAAATGCATTGGTTGTAAAAAGATCTAAATTTCAAGATTAAAAGTTAAGTTGGGCGCGTCTCACTTCGCAGCCTCCACAATTATTTCGTTTAGATACTGTAAGAATATAAATATTATAATTAATCTTATAAGTATTAGTTAACTTGATATGCTAACCTTGATGTTGATATTGTTGAGAGTTAGAAACTTTAACCAAAATATAGGGAAATCTCTAAAGTAAATCCTAAACAAGACACACAGTATCCTATTTTAAATAATTATATTGTCAGCGAGTCCAGCAGTAACGCGCTCGCTTGATAACCGAATGACGTGGGTTCAAATCCGGGTCTCGCACCTCATTTATGTGCGAATGTTTTCTATCATGATTACCATTTACCTTACGGTGAAATAAAACAGTGAGGAAACCTGCCTGTCTGAGAGAACCTAGCAAGTTTTCGAAATACAAGTGAAGTCAGCCCACAAAACCAGCGTGGTGGACTATGGTCTGATTCCCTTTGTACTGAGGGAGGCCCGTGCCTAGCAGTGGGACGTTAAAAAGATCTGAATCACAATATTGCTAGTAGCCTGATTGTGATTTAAAGACATAGTAAAGGCTGACTAAATGTTGCGATACATACAGCCGTGCCATCTGTCAGCCAGCGCCGCTTGATGAAGTCTGCGGCGCGCTCCCCGATCATGACGACGGGCGCGTTGGTGTTGCCCGACGTGACCGCCGGCATCACGCTCGCGTCCGCCACTCGCAGTCGGTCGATGCCTTGCACCTGTACCACATTATAAGCTGTTATAAATTTTATATTTATAAGTATTGTAAATCAAGAAATAAAGGCCAATAGCCAATGCACATGAGCTCCTTCTGCCACAAATTGTGTTACAATTAGTGCATTGTGTTACTGTAATTAGAATTTATAAAATATATGACACTAGCGACTCGCCCTCGCTTCGTTTGGGCAAAGCCGCGGGATCCGCTAGCTATGCATATAAATCTTCCTCTTGAATCACTCTCTCTATTAAAAAAACCGCATCAAAATCCGTTGCGTAGTTTTAAAGATTTAAGCGTACAAAGGGATATAGGGACAGAGAAAGCGACTTTGTTTTATACTATGTAGTGATAATTTCATCATCCCTATTCAGTACGTACTTGCCAGTAGTCGCGAGTTCGAGTCCCGTTTCATTTTTATGTATGTGTTTGAGATAAGCACGAATGTTTCTACCTGTTCCAGGAGTGGGTTTATATATTTTATAATAGTTTATGTTGAAAGTTACAGTCATGTATGTATCAACTATCTGGTATCCATAACACAGCTTACGAAGCTTACATGCATGGACCTAAATGGTACTGGGTATTAATAAGCCAATATATTTATTCATTTATATATGTACTTCTAGATCATTTAGGACCTGACATATCGGATGCTAAGCTTCCAAATTGAATGAAAAAACCTCACCTGCAGTAGGTTGTCAACGACCGCAGTGGGGTCTCCTCTAGGGCCCATCTTGCAGGAGCCGGCCTGGTGGTTCTCCGGCGCAGTGTGCATCCTCACCGCGCACTCCCAGTACGCGTCGCACCCGAACTTGATCTTCTCACATCCCTTCACCGGTGTCTTGTCCAACTTCATACCGAACTTCTTGAGAGCTTTCGTCTCTGACAGCTTGATTGCGAACTTAATGCCTTCTATTAATGTCTTTACATCATCCGCGTGTGTGAGGTAACTAGAATAAAAAGCTAGTTAGTTCTTGTTAAAATTAAATTAGTTGTTACAAAATATTTCTTAATTCAATTTTTTAAGATGATAGAAGCAATATTTCGCCGATGTAAATTACTTATATTTCACAACATTATGGTAACAATCGAACTATCTGATAGTAATACATAATTGTTATATATTCGTATTAATAATAATTATAATGCGTCTAATTACTTGGCATAAATCTTGGGGTAGGCAAATGGATCAGCACTAGCGATCTCCAGCCTCCCTCTGCTCTTAGGGTGCAACACCGCCGGGAACATCTGCACGCTGCGTGAGCCGTCGCCAAGTTTCTCCCCCACCATCCCCGTCTTGGCGCAGTCTGCGAGGAAACCCGAGAAAAACAGTTGGATATCTGGGTTGTCTTCGTTAGGGTCCGCGTATTTGGTCTTGATGAATGCTGTCACTTCAGAAATACCTGAAATTTTATTTAGTAATGTTTATTTTTATTCAAATATCCGATCAATCTAAGGAGAAAAAATAAAAATAAGCCACCCTAGATGATATAACTACAGTTTCGTGGACAATCAGCTATACATTCGGGCTTGTGTAATTATGTAAAGTATATCACATAAATTATAACGATTATTCTGGCGCCGCATACTCGATGAAGAATGAAGTAATAAATACAAATGAAAAAGATCGTTTTCTTTAAATTCTTTCCGTGTATGTAAAATAATGTAAAAACATTAATTTTATGATTATAGCTGGGCAATAAAAATAATTGAAATATTGCAGTTTTCAAATTGTACCTATTATTTAATTTATCTAATGTTATTATTATTCATATTACGTAAGTAAACTTGTATGTTGTAAGTTTGTATAGATGTACGGTCTTATTCATAAAAAAATATAGAATAGTTTTTAATCTATAATAAGTTTACATCATTGAGTTTTAGCTGTTTTTATACGCCATTATTTTTGATATGAAACTTTAAACCGTATAACAGTTATAACAATTATTATTAACAACAATTATAACAGTTGATTGATTTAAGCTATATTTTATAACTAGCATTTCCCGCGGCTTCGCAACATTTTTGCAACATTTTTCATTGATGCTCTGCTCCTATTGATCGTAGCGTAATGTAATATAACTTATAGCCTTCCTCGATAAATGCACTATCCAACACAAAAATAAATTCGGACCAGTAGTTTCTGAGATTAGCGCGTTCAACCAAACAAACAAACAAACTCTTCAGATTTATAATATAAGTATAGATAACATACCAGTTCCAGACATCAACCCATCTCTGAATAGCAGATATTCCATAGCAGTGGCCCAGTTGAGTGGGGCGGTGTTATTGTCATTCATATGGAAGTTTAAGAAATGTGCAACATGGTTATGCAGGTTGCGTCCGACTGCGGGCAGCTTGTGCACAAGGCGGACCCCCGCGCGGGACAGTACCTCAGGGTCACCGATACCACTGAGCTGCAGGATCTGAGGAGATGCCACTGCCCCCGCACTGGAATTTTATATATATTCTTTATTGCACTATAAATAACACATAGAGTAATTTAAAAACAATTTATGTTAGCAAGGCTGGACTTATCTCTAGAAGATCTCTTTCAGCCAAACCAATATCAAATATTATAATTTATCAAATATTATAATAATTAAGTGTATATTTGCTTTGTATATATAGTTAAGTTTACTTAATTTCCTTTATTGTAAATAAATACATGTTATTATAAATGCAATCATGATCACGGGAGAGACTATTATAATTTTTAGTATAACTATTATTACAGTAAAGTTACATATTCACAAGTACCTACTACCGATACGATATAAAAGAAATGTAAAGTTAATATGTATATGTAAAATTAGTCAAATTTTCCTGGATTTATGGCAAAAATGCTAACTGCATTCCCTTTCGGAATGGAAATACCAATTCTTTATGTAAATAAAAAGCCAGCTCTATAGCCTGATAAACGTAATAATGATAGAACGAGTTCGGAGGTGTCTTAAACGAAGGAACCTTATTTAAGGTGTTTAGGAGTTCGTAAAGCTGCATTATGTACTCGTAATATAATCTTTATAACAAAAGTACATAAATTATATACCTTAAAACAATTTCATTATTAGCGAATATAACTTCAGTGCCACCGAAACTGTTCCTCACTTCCACCGCGTAAGCCTGTCTCGTTGTTTGGTTGATGAGGATCTTGGTAACTGTGGCGTTTAGCATTATATGGAGATTGGGACGGTTCTTGACCGGTCTGAGGAAGGCGCGCGCGACGCTGAGGCGGGACCCGTTGCGATTAGTCGTTTGTGCAATGGAAAATCCAGTGTGATGCTCACCGTTTAAATCTATTACTTGGAATCCTAAAATAGAAATAAAACTTCAATTTTTTTTCATGGCCCAAAAATATGTTGTGCCCTGTAGTACTCTCGGGTCATAATTGCTAAGAGTAAAACTAAGTGGATTTAAAAACATACATACAAAAGACAAATAAAGAAAGTATTAGACGTTTCACATAATAATATCTATCTATACATTAAATATATTTTGGAAAATCTAATTAAAATAGAGATTATTATCGATATAGAAGCCAAATCTAGAACTTTTGTCTGTCAGTCTGTCTGTCTGTGATCGCATCACGAGAACGCCACTGGACGGATTTGAATGTAATTTGGTGTGATGATAGCTGGTTACCCGGGTCAATATAAAGAATACTTTTTACTGCGGGAAAATATCTCTTTTCTGAGTAATCTCAAGTAACCGTTACAAACCGGCTGTAAAACATCACATGGTATGTGAAATTTATTTTGTTTCCGGTCTTTAGAACGCGGGCGGAGCCGGGAAATATAGTTATAGTATATTATTAAGAAATGAATGTGCATTTGGTTGGACTTTTTTATAAAGAAGCCCATGAGAGATTCCAAAATATTTCAAAGAATACTTTTTAATTCAAACTAAAATGGGTTCTGAAAGTGTAAAATTGTATAGCTACCTAATTCCTCTCCACCTTTAATAATACTGTAACTAAGAGGGGGGTGGTAAGGGAACTGCGAGACCGTTAGCGGTCCGCCCGTCGCGTGGTAGCCCTTGTCCATCTCCTCTATCTGCTTATTATCTTCGGATTTTAGGAAATAAGGTAAGACATCTTCGTACGACCAGCCTTCGTTGCCCGCCGCTGCCCAGTCGTCATAGTCCTTGCGAGAACCTCGAATGTACATCATACCGTTCATTACTGACGTACCACCTAGCACCTGCAAGTATAATGTGTGGGTCAAAAATCTTTCGTTAATACAGAGATACGACTAAAATAAGTAGTTTCTTAATATTATAAATCTTAATATTTTCTTAGGTTTACGCGAATTTTTGACATTATAAATGAATCTATCTTTTCGGACCTCTCTCCCGTGACCATGATTGCTGTAAAGCATTCGAAACGTCGGGAACCAAAAATCCAAATAACTCCACGACCAAATCCGAAAAGGTAGTTTAATTTATAATTATAAATCTTCTTAAATTTACCTTTCCTCTTGGCCAGTAACATTTCCTATCCTTTTCTCCGAGACATGCCGCTGGCTCTGGCTCTGTGTGATAACCCCAGTCGATACTCGATCCAATAAAGTTGAGAAACATTGACGGCACTTGTGCTCCCGTTGGTTCATCGAACCCTGGACAGAGAGTAAATGGAAATGAGTATAATTTGAATATTAAGGAGATTGACAAGTATTTGGATTATATATGTGCGCTATCTAGTTCCGGGGTAAGGTACGAGGCTTGTGTTACGGATACCAGATAGTTGATATACTACATATATAACTTTAAATAAATACAAACACCCATGATTGGAGTACAAACATTCGTGCTCAATAAAAATATTCCCCCAGCGGGACTCGAACCCGAGACTGCTGGCGCAGCAAGTAGGGTCACTACAAAATGAGCCAAACGTGTCATCAAATTGTTTATTTTAATATTCAAAAATTAATCATAATTAATTTGTTGCTGTTATGACTAAAATAAACAAGTATAAAAACTGTGGTGCACCGCTACTCCCTTATCTACTACTCTTTTATCGCTTTTCGTTCAAAGGTAACGTTCCTAATGTCTAGTAGTACCTACCTATACCTTCCTAGTACTTATTATAAATTTAATATAAAAGTTAGAAAGTATACTGTATAGTGTTCAATACTTTATTAAGTCCTCTTTTAAAGTCCATACCCCAATATAAATGTTACATTTTATTGTTACATACTTGTGGTATGTTATATTAAAAAAGTTGTACCTGCTTCTAATAATAACACTCTCCATTCCGGAACTTCTGAGAGACGCGACGCCACCACAGACCCCGCTGATCCTCCGCCTATTACTATGAAGTCATACACTGAGTCCATGTTACGGCGGTACTGTAAAATTATTAAATTGTCATACAATTACATCAAAATATTTTATTCAGCATAAAAATTGTTACAATTTCTTACTGAACGTCATGAGTCTACCACCAGTTCGGAAAGAAGAAACCTCTGACCTGAGAAGAACTGGCGAAAGAAACTCAGCAAAGCAAGAAATATATTATCTACCAAAAGTGACTTTATTTATTCTATTGTGTAATATAGCATGTTGGCATTTTATTGTGACGTCATAAATTGATCCTAAACAGTAAAGATCTTAACATCAGTTTATGTTATCACATCACACAGCTTAGTATATGAAGAACTTCGCAATTTGTTTCCGCACTCACTTTCCGGTGATTGTTTAATTTGTTTCAGATGATACAGACATTCGTAATAATGCAATTTATTGCTGCGTACATGTAATTATACATTACACATTCAAAAGCTGTGAATTCACACGATAATCAGTATCAGATTGCTTTGAAGTCGTGGGCGTAAAATTATCGAAATACAAAGATAATAGTATTTATTCAACTTTTTGTTATAAATCAACTTTCAAATTTAGCATTTTTATAAATAGTATGAAGTAAAGTCTTAAACAATGAGAAATATATGATAAAAAGTAAAACCTATAAATTTTATAGTTTGTGGACTGCATTATAGCACATAATAAATAAACCCATCTTGATAAAGTAAAAATAACAAATATATAAAATAAAAATTTTAAACAAATAACTTGTAAATCTGGTAATATTAAAATATCACTCTTTATCGAGAAATAAACAATTTCCTGTATTTGTAAAAACATGATAAAATAACTTTAATCTACGCCTGATTGCTTTATTATGTAAAATATTAGTATAATTTTCATAAATTTTACCTAACAATTACGACATCGAGCAACAAAAGGTAAAGTTGTTAGATGCCTCCGGCTGATTCCTGCGCAGAGCCGCCTTTTGCAAGAATTACATTTCATTTTACAATATTTGAGCAGGTCACAAGTCAATTTACGCAAAACTTCCGGTTGTATTTAGTTTATTCGTAGCTTTGAGCGCGTTGAAGTCTTTTGCTTGACGTAATATTTTTTAAGATTTCGAATTTTTTTCTACTTAAAGTATGGTTTACGCAGAATCTTTAAGAACTTTACTTTCCAAAGCAATAGCTGTGTTACAGTACAACAAAATATTATATGGCGGAGTAAGATTAGATATATATTTTTACTTTCTAGATCATAAATATATCGAATCGAATGCTAGGAACAACATTGCAACTCAGCATTGAAAATTTAAAAATTGAAATTAAATTCCTTATATATTATATAAAGTTAAATTCAAAATCAGTATAATACTGAGTTACAATGTTTTTCTTTGCAGGTGTCGATATATTTATAAATTTGATATCATACCTGAGCCCTTCCACAAGGATCTTCTAAATCGCACTGACTTCTAAGAAACACCTCGAGCAAGCCCATGAAGAGCATGAAGGCACCGCCACCGCAAGTGGCGGCTAGCGTTGGGCCCGGCTGCGTCATCGGGCAGTTGCAAGTTATCGCCATCTAGACAAAATGACATACATACAAAATTATTATTATGATTAGAACATTTATGACAGTTTAGCATATTTTATCTATCTTATAAGTGGTGGTAATTTATTAATTATTTAATATTCATTAAACAATATTATAAATTAAACTATCTTTTCGGATTTTGTAGCGGATTTATTATGATTTTTGGTTCGTTAATAAATCCGCGACAAAATCCGAAAATATAGTTATTTTTTTACATTAATGATTTTTTTTTAATCGCACTTTGGCACACCCTAAAAATTTTGGTTGTGATAAGTGTACATGTTAAGATTTTTGAAAATAAAAGATACATAATAAAATTCAAATATCTAAATACTTTTCAAGTAGGTGTTGATTATATAAGATGGGATCGATAACATTCTAGTTACTATTTCTACGAACTCTACCACATTCACATATTACGGCATATTTATTACACATCGGCTTACATGTACTCATTTATATAAGTAGTTATAAAATCTGCTAACCTCTGTCCTTGTATATCATGGACCAGATATGATCTGTCACTTGTAGGCTAACTTTCATAACTTTAGATCTATTTATCATAAATCTGCCTCCGGCGACAGGTAGTAGTAGGAGACCTTAAGGTGTGTTTTTATTAGGCTCTAACTCGTCTATTCTTATGTAGTGCTTAGATGTAGTTTACAAATTCTACTTTAATCTATGGGAAATTAAGCTCATTGAAAATATTTAAAAGCTATATTCAGTGTTAATATGAAAATTGCTTGGCAAAATTTATTAAATAAATTTATTTAATTATTATATTAATATTTAAAAATAAATTTATAATGACAAAATATTTATTTAATAAAATGCAAACAATGTAGGTTTGTCTGTTTGGTTAGTTTCTGTGTTTACTTCAATCGATATAATTAAAGTTGCAATACTATTAGCGATGTATTTGAATCCATAATAAAATTAAAAAAGTTTTGATCAGGTTTATTTATATTTTTTAAAACACGTTTTCTGACGAAATTCATATTAATATAACATCAAATGTCAATGTTACAAGTTGTATTGTCTTATTTTAGTAATGAAGTGAACAAATATAAAGGCTAACTTGGTATTTTGCAAAACACTGTTTTTTTATACATTTAGTTAATTTTTCGTTAAATGCATATAAAACATAATGTTTTTAGGGAAGTTTTTTCACCAATTGTCTTTAATATTTGTAAGGCATTTGTGCCAATATTGATATTCTGAAATTTGTGATATTTGATAATATAAATGGCACGGAAATATGTAAGTACTATGTGTTAGCTAAAATTTCTAATAACCTTCGCTGAGCATCAAACTTACGATCTTCATGCCGTAGATGCTAAAAAGACAAGATAACAAGACTACTTTCAAACTGCATTATGCCTTCACATTTACCTATCAATTTTTAGTTTACTTGTAGTTTAATTGTAGTTTACCTTAAGAAAGCGTTAACTCTTCTATTTAAAACCATTCAACAAATTTTAATTAAGCGATAACATACAGAGGTTGTTTAGTTTCGGTTTGTACAAGTGCGGTGTTTAGTCACAAGGCCGAATCTGCTATTAAGAGAGTCATAATGTTATACTTGCTTCGGTGCATATTGAGGGCTTTTTATGGTGCTCGTATAAACTACCTTAGAGATGATTTGTAAAATAAATTTTTTGACTGAGAGTCAGTCAATTAAGAAGATTACGTTTTCACCAATTAACAATTAATTACTATGGTTCCAAATTTTAAAGAAATTGGTACATCTTTAAGGTTTTATAGTAATTATTTTAAAAATATTAGAATAAATAAAGGAAAATTATTGAAAATTTGAAGCGTATAATATGGTATCTGAAATATATAGTGAAATAAACTAAAAATGCATATGGGTTATATGTTGTAAACGGTTAAAAGCAAGTAGCATTAACGTTGGGAGAGCAAAAACACCTACAGATTAATGTAGAACACTGCTCCTTTTTGAAAATTAGGTATAACTAAGTCATTTTGTAATGTAAACAAAATATTAGAATTTATAATAGCTTACATTCTCTGACACAAAAACAGCAATTTAAGAGGTAATTAATTGACGGAAACGCATAACTTAATGGGGGATAAGAATATGTGGACCATAGTAATTATTAAACACTAGCGATAAACCTCTGTTTCTTTTGGGTGTGGAATTTGTAAACTTAATATCTATACAAAAATAATTAAGTGAAACAACTATGATGAAAAATAAAGTTTCTTTACATTTCGTTACCTCAAAAAAACACTCATATAATTTTTACAAATATGCATTTTTATTAATTATTAAGTTATATATAATAAATTATTAATGTACATTGTATAAAAATATTTCCTTTTCTATACTGATTTAATAAAATTTAAAAAAAACAATACTATTTAATCTATATACGAGTATGATAAATATTTTTGTAAAGATAGTTTGATCATCGTATCCATGTAATATACGACATATTATAAAAATTAAATAATAATATTTGTATCGAATATGAAGTTAACATAACTATATTATATCAATAGCGATAAAACGAAAAATAATACAAAAATAAAGTTTTAAAACAAAATTATTAATTTTCACGTTTTAATAGTTTAGTCTAACTTCTACTACCAGTAGTTATCGGGTCATAGAACTGGTCTAATGACCCGGTAACAGAACATAAATGTAACTATCACATCCACATAAGTTTTTTGTTAAACGGTGAAGCAATCACCAATTATCGCATGCGATAAATTAAATGTAGCCTACTTTTATTCGCGATATCGTTCATCTAAGAATATTTCGATAGATAACCAGACATTTTGTCATTCAAAAAGTATTGTTAAGTTGGTTATTGTTATCCATAATTTGTTTACTAGTTTATGCTCATGACTCCACTTGGATTTTAGATTAAAATATTCTGTATGGATGGATGGATGTTTGTTACTCTTTCACATAAAAACTACTGAATGGATTTTAAGGAAACTTTACAATAGTATAGCTTATACATCAGAATAACACATAGGCTACAATTTATAATATTATATAATAACAAATAATATTGTGTGAATTGTCCAAAATATGACGATAAGTGTAAAGTAAGTAGTAAAAGAACTACCATCTGCGGGCTATAATTCTGGCGTGCGCTGCCAAAACCGCTAGAGTTACACATATTATGTAATGTATGATGGAAAATGAGACTCTTCCTAGACTTAGCGCGAGCGAAGCCACGGGTTCCACTAGTGATTAATATAGAGACCATAAATAGGCAGTGGCAGCCGAGTGGTAGCCTGCTTGCTTGTAATTCAAAGTAAAGCGGGTTCAAATCCCGGGCCGCACTCTTTCTAATATACGTGCGAATTATTTTTATTATGATGTTCACTCATAGCTGGAGGGTAATATTTACTACTTTAATAGTACTTTGGGTCATTTTTTATAGATAGACTTCATTTAAAATTTCTCTCAGGTGATAGTCTATAAAAAAGTTAAGAATACTTCTTCTCTTTTACGTTTAATATATTTATTAATGAATTTACTTCTTTAGTAGGAACACTACCACTATTCAATTAGTTGTGGTTTCATTATAGTTTGTATAATTTTGACTTCTGCGGTTATTTACTCGAACAAAAGTAGTACAAAAATATAAGTGGGTCAATTTACGTGTAATCGAATTATTTATGCCCACACTTTGCGTTGCATAAGCTTCTGAGATTATTTTTTCGATAGGCTTTACCGCAACTTATTTTTATATTTTTCATTGTTATTTCTTAATTGATAATAATAAGTTATTACAATGATGATATACTTTGTTGTTTTTGTGTCGACACAAAAGTGTTTTATTAATAATTTCAAATTGCAAACCAAAGTTAGTTTTCAACTAGTAGTGATGCGTAAAACTCGATGTAGTTAACTGAATGAATGTGATATATGAGTATGATTTTGTTTTGGATTATTATCTATATTCTATAGCATAAATAATATATTTATTTTAGACATTTTCTCTTCCCTTTCCTCTTTCTTCTGAGAATGCTGGTTGGGCACAATTTACTTCGCCAATATCGCGTAGAATGGAGAAGACATGTTATGTATAGATTAACTAGTACTGTAGGTAAGTTTTATAATAGAAAAACTAAATATTATATGCTAAGCCAATAGGCCAAAGACGTAGTTAACAATTATAACATAAAATTACAATATAAAAAGATATAAAATCACTACATAGTATAAAACAAAGTCGCTTTCACTGTCCCTATATCCCTATGTATGCTTAAATCTTTAAAACTACGCAACGGATTTTGATGCGGTTTTTTTAATAGATAGAGTGATTCAAGAGGAAGGTTTATATGCATAACTAGCGGATCCCGCGGCTTTGCCTGTGCTAAATCTAGGTAAAACCCCAAGCGAAGCGAGGGCGAGTTGCTACTCGTAGTATAATCATAAAAAATAATCAAAAAAATCTGTTTATTCAACAACTTTCGATAAGGAAGTATAAATATATATGCAACGTAAACAACAACAAATACGAGTAAAGTAAAGCGCCGGGATGCGGTCTGACCGGTGTCGGTGAGGAAACGTTCTTATATCCAAAACGAGAGAAGTATGTACATACAGACGTAAATATACATAATATATACATATAAATGTCTTTTACGTACTATATTGATATCATTACTATTGAACACTGATGTCTTCATCAAAAATTTGCTAAACATTTTTATTTTCATCGTCATTAGAAGTGTCGTATTTTTTTATAAAAAACTAGCAATACACGCGGCTTCGCCCGCGTTCATTTTTTTAATCGCTACTAAACTTCATTCGATCACTCGCTAGGTTGAAAATTCTCCAAAATTACTTCAGCTTTTTTTCTTGCAATCAAAATAGCCTATATTAATCATTGATAATGTAGCATTCGAATGGTGTAAGAGTTTTTTAAAAATCGGTCCAGTAATTTTTGAGCCAATTCGTTCAAAACATACTTACATACAAACCTTTCCTCTTTATAATATTAGTATAGACAACGCTTTTAAGTGTTTTGATATGGCATAATATATCTGAAATAGTAGGTTCGCCTTTTTTTAGCTGTATATTAACATATGCATTTCATTCTTTAACTCAATGTAATATATTTCACTAGCATTACCCGCGGCTTCGCACGCGTTCTAAGGCCGGAAAACAAATTCTTTCTGAGTCGCGCGGGATGATACCTCGCAGATACCTTCCCGTTTTTGTAACATTTTTCATTGATGCTCTGCTCCTATTCGTCGTGGCGTGATGTAATATAACTTATAGTCTTCCTCGATAAACGAACTATCCAACACAAAAATAATTTTTCAAATCGTACCAGTAGTTCTTGAGATTAGCGCGTTCAACCAAACAACAAACAAACAAACTCTTCAGCTTTATACTATTAGTATAGATTAAAATAAAATACAATCGTGAAATCATTTTGACATTAAACTCGCTGACTCGGTAGGCGCAGTTCTAGCCATTCCAAAATATAAATGTTATTAATAACTCTACCACAGTGCAAAAAAAAAAAACAAAACATCTTGTCTTTTTTAATAATTCGATCTTAAATTAATTACGATCATTTTTTTGGAAACTTCGTATACATAGTTAAGTGTCAGATCAGCGCTATAAATAAACCTTATCAGAACCTTGTATTAATGTGCTTATAACCGATTCTAGCTAACAGCTACCAAGCTCTTCATCCTCACTTATTATCAAGTAGAGTTACGCAGGAGATAAAAACCAAACTGCACTCTCTATTCCTTTCCCTCCCAAAGATAAAAATATAAATGTGCAAATATGACCCTGAATTATTCAAATTGTTCACTTTTGTGTATACATATTTATGTATTAAAATGTATGAATTTCAATTATAATGTAATAAAAAATTCTCTTTAGTGACCATACTATTTACATATTGCATCTCAATGATGCAATTGTTATCGTTGAGAAATAAACTGTGATAACTTAAGTTAATTTCGTTATTATTTTTAATGGTACTTTCAATATGCATTTATAATACCGGAAACTAGACTACAGATAGACATGCATAAAGACAAAAATTAAAAAAACACAAAAAATTCGGACTTTGCATCGGTAATAATTATTATTTTAATAAGATACTCCAAAACTATTACAGATTCGACTTATTTAGAATGTTATTATAAGTCTAAAATTTTGACCTTTAATTGCCGAAAATTAAACGATGATAATTATCAAAAATAATTATTATAAACAATGATTTTCACGGGTTTTCGTTTTATGGCGGAAAATTAGCATAAATATCTCTGCAACTGCTCCACCTTTAGTATTTCTCAGTGATATAAATACATATTAATTATATACGTAGGCATTTTTTAATTGACGTTGCACGCGTGTGCGCGCGAAACTAGAGGCTATACGTAAGAAATGTGAAACTTTTATTTTTAAATTAATAAATAAAATGTTAGGATACTATTACACACAGAACCACCTAGTTAAGCTACACCGTGGTAAGCTACAAGGCTTGTGTTACGAATACCTGTTGTAAATTGTAAATATAAACACCCATGACTGGAGTACAAACACTCGAAACAGCGGAACTCGAACCCGCGATCGCTGACGCAGCAAGAAGGGTCACTACAAACTGCGCCATACGTGCCATCAAATAATTCTTTGTTACTCGTAAATCATTTTAAATGTAACTTTTAATATACTTCAAAGTTATAGTGTAAAGTTTGTACGTTGGAAGACTTGGTTGGTGAAAGTGTCTTGTCGTGTAGAACTCAAAGCCTTGCACTATATTGTAGCGAACTTCGGACATCCCATTTATTTTCTTCAACATTGACACATTTAGATTTTGCCGTAGTAAAATAAAGCATTTTCATTGTTCGGTGCAAGATTATGCAAAAGCATTTCATTTAAAATTATTGACTCACTATGGCTTCGCTTCGATTCGCTACTAAATAGGATATTTTGTTTCTAAATTAAATTCTAAATCAAAAGCAGTCAAGTTACACCATCAGCTATTATCAGCTATTGCCAGTGAATAACTTAGCGAAAGAGATCCATAAATTATCGAAATATATCGAATATAGTCGAAAATAGCTGGAACGAACAGGCAGACAAATAACATTCTTACAAAAAGTGTTTTTCATATATACCATATACCTATTTTGATGTGCTTTAAGTAAAAAGTTGTTACTTTGATATAACAAACAGCCATTTCAGTTTTATTAATATGTACATATAAAGATGCCGTACAATTATGTATTCTAAAATAAAGATCGGCGTAGCTTTTGCAATGAATTCATCATTGTCTTGTACTTTAGTTCGAGGTTCGTGACTCGGTCGCTGATGCTCGTGACGTGGTGTATAGATCGAAATCTCTGGCTTGTTACTGAATCACCTTTTCCATTGTTCCAATGCAGTTGTTTCTTTTTATTATGTCAACAATTTTCTTACTCGTAATTAAATTAACGTAATGAGGCTTATTTACTACATATGTATAATTAAATGCTATTTATTTCTATATTATAAGAATGATAGAAAGTACCTGTTAGTTTCTATTTTAATAACCGAAGTAAGGATATCTTACTCATTTAAAACTTAAGTCTAAACGCGTTGTTGCAGTTTAATTTTAAAACCAGCAAAACAACACAGCGAATACTTTATCGATCCATGCTAAAATCTGTATTAATAGGTAGCTACATAAAAATCAATTGCCATTCGTTAGTCTCACTAAAAAACAAAGAACGACCGTTTGGAATAAATCGGTTTTAGCAAAAAGTTAGGGAAATTCTAAAAAAAGGGGTGGAAATTCGAAAACTTCAGAACTGTCTTGGATGGGAACCTTCAAAACTTACTTACGGACGAGCTGTAGCGGATGTGTCCCTTGTATTGTTATAAACGAACCTGTTATAATAAAAGTTCCGAATCCTAATAATTTGTATACATTTTTGAGTACTTTTGAAACAATGTGATGTGATAATATCTGCCTGGGAAGTGGGTCACGGGAATGACCTGCATTATTTCTATTTTTCGTTACCTCGTCTACTATTTTTAAATATTTTTGAGCATTCGTATTTAATTATAACCTAAGCTTTTGTTATATCATATTCTTTTTACACATAACATTCTAGTATTTTAATGTTTTACATCACATTTACAGAGTTAATACCATGACCCGGCGTGTGTTATTTATTTTTTATTTATTTTTTCTTTATTAATGGCTTCAACGCATGCCAGATGAGCACCCTTGTCTATGACGAACATTTCTTATAGAAATATCAAAACTCCCTTTTTAAATACAAATATTTACAAATTATATTACAAATATTCGAGTAATTTTGGCAAATTTTATTCATATTAGATAAGCCTTCTGAATTCAATTGATAGGATATATAACCGAAGAAATTGGCAGTGAAACAGAAGGTAGTCAGTTCGAATCCTGTGCGAGAAATATATTGGTATTGGTAAATGTATTGTCCTTTGGAATATGCAAGAAAATTTTTTTTATAAAGTTTATTAAAGGTTATCCTGAAATTTCAGGATAACCTTTACGTATAAAATATCGAAATAGTGAATTCACTATTTCGATATTTTATACGTAACTTCCACAAAGTTCACTATCAATAATTGAAGTGCTCTAAAAATCATTTTATTGCCTCAATTAATTGAAAAATTCAATGTTGTACAAAAACACACAATAAATTTAATGTACAGAAGATAAACCTAGTTATTATTAGATAGTATTTGTCTTACAGAAATACTAATTATAGGCATAATTTCGAGCGTAATGGCTTGACCGCAGAACGAAGTGGCAGTGATTATATGTCATTACCATCTTTATATAACATCTTATATTTTATATTTTGATTACTACTTCTAAAAGCGGTTTAGATAAACAATGAGTTTTAAAGTTTAGAACGTTTAAAAGTTCACAAAGTAAGTATCATTAGTATTGTTGAACTACAAGGTTATCAGAAGTTAGTTAGTCAGTCATAGGTTGTGGTAGAAGAAACTGACAAACAGGCAAAAATCTTTGTAACTATTGTTTTGAGACTTATATTCAATACACAATACGTTAGAGTCATTGTTAGGTCATTAACAAGATTAAGTCAAATTAATACAAGACCTTCGATAAAATAAGAATGCTTTTAGGATAATACAAGCAGAGTTTAATGGAAGTAGCATTAAATTCTTAATTATAAAATTTAAAATATGTTTTGCAAAACTGTTCTACCTTTACTTTACATATATACTTCCCCTTCGTACTGAGGGCGGGCCGTGCCCAGCAGTGGGACGTTAAAAAGGGCTGAAGACGTAAGTGAATTTTATATATTTACGTATTTTATATTTTGATAATTCAATAAGATATACTTGAGATCTCTAGTTTACACGATTCAGTATAAACCCTATTGTGGCACATGGAATACTCTAACCATAGTTAAAAATATTTATGGTAAGCCCAAAAACATTTTCATGTAATGTTTGGGTTTAGTTTTATATTATGTAATGCTAACTATTCCCAATTAGTTCAAGTAGGTGTATTTCAAACAACGGAACTTTTAAGAAATTCCAAAAGTTACCAAGATTCTTAACACCGTAATTATTCCGCGATATCTTTTCATCACCATTTGCTAAATGCTGCTAATTCAAATGTGTGCTTCAGCCCTTTTGTAAGATCCGGAGTTGCAAGTACACGCACTGACACCTTGAAAATGCCTTTCTAACGATACCTCTGGAAGCCTAGTAGCAACAAATCACATCTCTTACAAGGTTGAAGATGAACAATAATGATGAAATCGTATTATAAATGAAACTATCTTTTCGGATTTTGTCGCGGATTTATTATGATTTTTGGTTCCCGATGTTTCTCTCCCGTGACCATGATTGCTGTAAAGCATTCGAAACGTCGGGAACCAAAAAAAATAAAAAATCCGCGACAAAATCCGAAAAGATAGTTTCATTGATAATGTCAAGTATTCACGTAAACCTAAGAAAGTATTAGATGAAATCATAGTTAAAGTAAAAAAATCATATTGATCTCATAAGGACTTTATACTTATGTGTAAGTTTAAACAACTGAAAAAGGGAAAGGGGTACCTACAATTTGAATGATTTACCTAAAGCTATATGATAAACAAACATAACAATTTTGACCTTTTTTCTACGGAACCTTAAGTATTACTCAACTGAAATTATCCAATTTAATAAATATATTATTTAATTTTAATGAATCAATGCAAATAAAAAAAAGTTTATGTGTGTCCATGTTTGTTGCTACAAGGTTACAACAACAGCTGTACTGATTTGGATGAAACTTGGTATAAGCATAGAATATGTCTGGAGTAACGAAAGTAGTTAGTTATTTAGACAGTCTTAATAAGATATTTCTACTAAGAATCTAAGATGCAAGAGTTCAGGCCGCCTTTCCAAAGCTAACAGAACCATCTCAAGTTCGAGTGAATGGCGAGATGTTCGTGTAATGTCAAGGTGTTGATCTCTTGTTTTTGGACTTTAAATATGGATAGTATTCAAATTAATATTATACTTTGTTATTAAGTGTAAGAAATTAGTTCCTTTTGTTTCTTTTGATTACCTTGATATTTTTAATATACATACTTATTACTTACTAGCCTTTCCCGCGGCTTCGCGCGCGTTCTAAAGGCTGGAAAACAAATACCTACCGTTTTTGAAACATTTTTCATTGATGCTCCGCTCCTATTGGTCGTAGCGTGATGTAATAAAGCCTATCTCGATACAGGGACTATCCAACACAAAAAGAATTTTTAGATTCGGACCAGTCGTTCCTGGGATTAGCGCGTTCAACCAAACTAAAAACAAATAAACAAACTCTTCAGCTTTATAATATTAGTATATATTTATTGAGGAGTTGTATTAGCATTGCCCGCAGCTCTGCCACCTGTCTAAAGACAGTAGCCAAATCCTTAGATATTATACAATAAATACTGGAGAATATTTTTATCTGTTAAGTATAGATTTTTCTGAAATGAGATATTTTCCTGCAGTAATAATTATAGTATATGTTAACACGGATAACCACCTATAATTATACCAAACTTCATCTTAACCTGTTACTGTAGTTGTGTAGTTTTCTCTTTGTCACAGACAAACAGAAAGACAGACAAAAATTCTACAAACTATAGATTCTGCCTCTGTATCGTTAATAATGATTTTTTTCAACTACATTTTCGGGAGAATATTTATGAACACATTTTATTATCAAATTAAATCAAAATATTTTATTCAGCATAAAAATTATTACAATTTCTTACTGAACGTCATGAGTCTACTAATATTTTGGAAAGAAGAAACCTCTGACCTGAGAAAAACTGGCGAAAGTATTAAGTTATAAAATGTATAAATTTATACGCTAGCTTTTGAGTTCATTCTTCAACAGACGCTTAAAGTCTTATGTAGTTAATGCGATTTTTTGCCCAGATATAAGTTTATAGGCTCAAAATGACTTGTGCTGTATTTTAGCCTAGTTACCTAATACATTGAGTAATTCTGTTCATTGCATAAAGTCATAGTTCGAACGAAGTTGTAGATGATGAACTTTATGAAGAATATTATTTGATTTAATTTTCAACCGATTTCAAAAAGGAGGAGGTTTCCAATCCGTCTGTATTTTTTTTCCTCAGAATTTTCGACTGGGTGAACGGATTTCGTTGATTCTTTTTTATTTGAAAGCTTGTCTACGTAAAATTATTCCAACTATTGCTTAAAATAAGTTTTATTAATTAAAATATTCAATAGTAATGGTGATGATGATGTTCACCTGAGCAATTCTAATCAGGATGGCGAATCTCACTAAGACTAGCCATCTGCGCAGGAGATTCTTTAGTGCACAAGTCTACACGAACACACAAAGATTAGTAAGGAATCGGCACAGATTGTCAGCTTTGTGCTCCTGAATCTGTATTCCCAGTTGTTATAGGGATTTTTGGATTATTCGAAGTCTATAACTAAACTTGGCCCTACACGCAACTCAAAAAAAAATTTCGTCATTTTTTTATATAATATTTTAACACTTTAAATAACGAATACAGTATTTGGATGTCTCATCTTTGCAAAAGGTATGTCATGCGATACAATTTAAAAAGTAATTTGGTTACAATAGCGGTTATAAATCATCGATATAGTTACAACACTGGCTTTCTCTGTCGACAATAGAAAGATTATCATCAGATTAACATTAATAGTGATGTTAATGACACTTTGGAAGTTGGTTATGAGAAATACGTATCAAAATAATAATTTCAAATAATTAGTTATGCACGATATTCCTATACAGTTCAAATGTAAGTGAAAGTAAGCAAGTTTCTAGATTTTTAATTTTAACGTATAAAATATATATCGTTTGTGTCCTAGAAAATAGAACTAAAGTTGAAGCTGAATAATTAAGTTTTAAAATAGTTTACAAATATTAATAGAATACTTCCTCATTATAAGTAAATAATAGTAAAAAAATAGTAACGGATTTTTCTATAATAAAAAATTAAATTAGCTAACATTATGCTATATCTTTTTCAATCAAAACATCAAAAGATTATGTATTCTTAATTTATTTATTATTATACATAGCTTCTCTTCTATATTCTAATGAACGCGGCTTTCGTTACTTATTCCGAACGTGTTACTCCAGTATATGGTGAATTAATTCTCACAAGCCTGTTCCCTTTTCGCTATATCCATAAACGGACAGACAACAGTTCTAAAAACTGTAGAGTCGGTCTCAATATATGTGTATTTCAATTTAATTCGATTTGGCTAAGTTAGAATTTTATTATGTAAAGTAAGTAAAACTTTAACGAAACCTAGAAGGGAAGGTCATGAATGCTGTTATATATCTTTTATTGCTACAATACTTTTATGGCAATTATGTTTACAACTTCCTAGAGGTTTTTTCTAAATATATCTCCGTTCAGTGATTACGTATAGGGCTGAAGAATGAGAGGACTTAGTCCTGGGTTCTAATCCTGCGTCGGGAAAAAATACTGGGGTTGTTATGAAATTTAGTAACAGCCAAGAGTTGGGAACTCTACTGCTATACCTCGAAAAGTACGTTAAAATGTCAATCCTGTATCTTTATCTTTCACAGGTCATGTCATTTTTTTATTATTTTGTACTGTGCTTGTACGCGCTCATTCTATTTTAATCATCACTACATAGTATAAAACAAAGTCGCTTTCTCTGTCCCTATATCCCTATGTATGCTTAAATCTTTAAAACTACGCAACGGATTTTGATGCGGTTTTTTTTAATAGATAGAGTGATTCAAGAGGAAGGTTTATATGCATAACTAGCGGATCCCGCGGCTTTGCCTGTGCTAAATCTAGGAAAAAGCCCAAGCGAAGCGAGGGCCAGTCGCTAGTTAAGTATATTTTACACTCATATAATAATCACCGAAAACAAGATTACTATAATGTTTTATGTATTTTAGGAACTTATGAACTTATTATTGCTTTAATACAAAATATTCTACTCATAATTAGTTTTGTAGAGTACTATAGAGTTTAATTATTAATTTTTACGTTTGCTTTAAAACTCTACAAAAGATCAACCAAATCGTTCATTCAGCTGATTTTGCTGCCACTGCAATCTGTGCGTGACATTTCAGTTAATTAGTATCAATTAAACGTATACAATGGAGATACCTTCACATTTTACAAGCGTTTCCACAAAGCGAAACAATGGCATATGTTGTCCAAAAGGAAACTAAGACACCGGCAAACATCTTCACGAACTTTAGGTTTTAGGTTTAAAGCATTATTTGATAGTTCGCCTTGAGAATGATATGCCTTTAGGCTATTTCAATAAAAAAGAAGTAAAAAATAATAATATTAGACCCGCTGAGTATCTTTCGTTCGTTTTTCGAAAAACTGGCGGTTCTTCTTTCCGAATTAGAAGTAGACTTAAAAGGTTCGGTAAAAATTGGCAAAATTTAATTTATAACCTTCCTTTATGTTTTTGTGTTGAAAATTACGTATAGAACTCTGTTAACATTTTTATAGTAATTTTATTTTAATTGACCCCTCGTACTGAGGGAGGCCCGTGCCCAGCAGTGGAATGTTAAAAAGATGGTTTTAATTATTGATGTAGATTTAGAACACCAAACAAATCAAAATTAAGTCTTCTTGTATGTTCTCCTAAAAATGTGCAAGTCAGTCTAACTGTGCGTTATTCAATAAGGCCGTCAAAACAAAATTTGTGTTCACAAACCTAAGTCGGCCTAATGTGTAGAAGGATGCATCAAGGTTATCATCATCATAAGTTACCATAACAATATGTACATATAACTATTAAATAAACATTCAGAAAATCATCGGATCACTTTTCAGAGATAGGCCAAAGTTAGAATGTTGTTCAAAATATATTAGAACCCGAATAATAGTCGAATATAGCCGAATAATCTTACCAGGTATTTTATATTTCTATGTTAACTAAATTATTTTAGCTTTTTTTCTTAAAACTATCTAAGTATTAAAGCTATTTCAGTGAGAAATTTCACGTACACGACCTGTATAGAACGATGCGAATTCTCCACATGCATTTCTTAATATTAACTCGCATGGTTTTTGTGTACATTTACCAAGTTCTAACAAAGACTGACAGGTGTCAATCCACATAAACAGTATAAGCTATTATAGTTCATATTTCATAACAGTAAGGGTTTGAATCGAACGAATATATTTTACAAATAAGTAACAACTTGTGAGAAAGTTGTGACATCGAGATACGGTGACATGTCAAGAGTACGATTTGAGAAATAAGAGCTGAGTATTTGTAATGTTAAGGCAAAAACGTTTGAACGATTGCAAATATAATGTAGAGAATGTTATAAATTCCTCGTTTTTATACATTCTGTTGTAATTTACCTCTTTATGTGAAATTTTAAAGGATAATGCCTACGGTGTAGTAAAGTTTCGTAAGCTCTCTCCTTAATGGAGAAGAGCGCAGGTTTGATATTGTAACACTTTTCAGTCATACCGTGAATTTTCTTTAGTCATTAAATATCATTTCTAGGATACACAGTAACCTAGCTCTCTTTATAATATACATATGACATGTCCTATCTGTATATACAGATGTAAAAAAAATTACAAAAGTAGTAGTTAAATTATTATTTAATTTATTTTCAATACTCCAAATAACGGTTTTACGCAAATTATTTTTACTGAGACTAATCGGTATCTATATCTAAGTTTCCGCTTCAGCCAAACTACTTTATTCGTGGCAACTTGTCACGGTCATTGGTATTATAGCGCGTAACTGTTACGTATTGTAATATTCTAATGTTACAATATGATTCATGCTATTGATACCGATTTTTTTTTAATTTTGAAAATTTGACCGTATTTTTATATAGATATTAGCAATTCCCGCGGCTTCGCCCGCGTTCTAATCACTATTAAAAATAGGTATTGGTGGTAGAAGGTTGAAAATTTAATGTTATAATAAGTATTTTATGATGCCAAATTATAAAGAAATAAAAAAAATATTTGGTCTACTAATAATTTTGGAGAGGGCCTCTTGTCAGTTAGCGGAATAAAAAATAGCCTACGATCTATTCTCAGACCTACCAAGGGTGCACAAAAAATCAAAAAATAGGTTAAGCCGTTTCGGAGTAGAGGTGGGGCGCAACGGTTATTTATAGGCTATTTTTAGAGGTGCTCGTTAGCTGCAAAATCTGCAGCAGCTGAAAAATGCTATTTATAATAACCAAATCGCCTGTTATTTATTTTCAGAGGCAAGCGCTATAGCCATTTTTTAATTTATTTTTATTACATATAATATGACCACAACAAAGAGAATGTAATCACTATGGACGACAACTGCCGCGCTTGACACTTCGTGCTAGCCATATAATATTTTTGTCACGAGTCGTGTGCGCTAAATTATGCGAAATTATATAATGTATAAATATATTATAGCGTAAAAAATAATAGGCATTTTAAAAATAGCGTATTCTTATAACTCTTTATCAATATATAGCCGTTTCGCCCGCCTCTACAGTTATAACACGTTATTAACAGATAGCAGTTTCGCCCACCTCTAATTCGGAGGAGTTCGATAACATACACTGAGACACGAGATTTTTATAAATAAATTAATGCTACAAGTCAGATAAAGAAAACTTTTGTGATTTAAAAATACATAGATATTTGAAAATGACGTATTTACAAAAAACGTTTGGTCACCATAACTAGCGATTTACCCTCGCTTCGGTCGGTTAGTCCCTAAGTACGATATGATTTTTATGAACGGAATCCTAATTCTTATTCCAAAAAAAAAATAGCATAAGTTACTCCTTATAACATCACTTAAGTCCTTTTTATAAGTATTCGAATAAAATTACGTATACATTAAGTGAAAAAGCTGTTATGTTAATGTTACAAACAGACACTTAAATGATATTTATATTTATAAAATGTATGTATTTATGTAGTATATCAACTATCTGGTATCCGTAACACAAGCTACCTTCGTAGCTTACCACGGAACTGTGGGGTTGTGTGCTATAATGTAAATTATAAAAAAAAATTAAATCTATAAATAGATGAAAAACTGTATCAATTTAAGTACAAATCTTTAGTAAAGTATACTATTGCAACAACTCATTTCATTCGTCGTCTAACAAAAACGTATATGTGACCGCATTTAGCGACACAAGACGCAAGTGTGGGAATTTCATACTAACGCTACTAAAACACTAATTATTGTCACTCTAATGACTAATTAATTAATTAGGCCGCTATGATCTAGAAGTCATGAGATTTAGTCTATATGGGGTTTTTTCAGGTTCGATTCTCATACTTGGCAAACTTGTATTGACGAAACATATAGATGTCATAAGAAATCTCTGGCGTATGGATTATGGAATATGCAGTTACTTTTGTTGTGATACTGATTTTTTTTCTACCTCCAAAGAAAATTATGTATGATTTGGAAAACTTTTATTTTGTGACATATACCTTTAAAACCTGTCTATTTATTAATTTCGTCCCAACATGTTATATATTTACTAGCTGTACCCGCGGCTTCGCTCGCGTTCATTTTTTTATCAACCTCATTGGGTTGATCTGTAGGAAAAAGAATTGTCTAAAAAATAAAATTTAGGGGTGGACTTCCCTTAACATTTAGGGGGATTAAAAATAGATGTTGGCCGATTCTCAGACAGTACTCAATATGCTCACAAAATTTCATGAGAATCGGTCAAGCCGTTTCGGAGGAGTTCAAGTTCGAACCCCGTGACACGAGAATTTTATATATTAGATTACGGTTGTATATACTTTCTTATGCATTTAGCGAAAAGCTGTTAATCTAAAATTAGAAACAGACACTCATTTTATATTTCATATAGATTATAGACAGAGGGTATAAAAATTGAAAGGCTGTATGGCGCGAAGCTCGAGGCTAACTTGTACTCTTCTCTGAGCGAATTTGTTGTCATTCATTTGTTCCAATTGGTCACACTACATTTATAATTATTTTTTAGTATGATTTTTCTTATTTTATCATTGTAATTAGGGGTCCTTTTAAGAAGAAGACGTGAATGGATGAAGATGAAGTCATTTTCAATTTTTTGCTTATTATGCATAGATGTCGGTGTTATGGGTGTAAAAAAAATTTAAAATCGTAAAATAGCCAAAATATCTATTATAGTTCAGTTTAAACCACTTGAGAGTAATTTTATACACAATACTAGTGGAACCCGCGGCTTCGCTCGCGCTAAATCTAGTGACGAACCCGATTGAAGTGAGGGTGAGTCGCTTGTTTAAGATTAACATTTCCATCATACATTACATATGTGTAACTCTAGCGGTTTTGGCAGCGCACGCCAGAATAGCTCGCAGATGGTAGATTTTTTAATACTTACTTGACACTTATCGTCATATTTTGGACAATATCTTTATAAATTGTAGCCTATATGTTATCCTGATGTATAAGCTTTATTATCGTAAAGTTTCATTAAAATCCATTCAGTAGTTTTTACGTGAAAGAGTAACAAACATACATCCATTTATACTTACAAACTTTCGTGTTTATAATATTAGTATACATTACACAAACTTTGTACTCAATTTTCCCGAAATTAAAATTATGCGACCTTCACACATTCATGTCTTCAATTATTTCATAAATCATGAGCATTATCATATAATCATCATCATATGTTTAATTTATGACAAGAGATTTTAACATTTTTACATTTGAAATAGTATCCGTTGTATAAACTCTGAAATTATTTAATTTATATTTTAAAATATATATATCTTTTTTTGCTTTTATTTAAATTTATATAAAGAGCTACTATATTTGATCTCCCTCACTTGTATTTTATTACTATGTAACTAAATCTTTCAATTGTCGTATTTTTTATTGTATTTTATGGAAATTTCGATTATTATCTATACCCTTTATTTCACTTTGTTAGTGTTATAAACTGAAACTGAATCTTTGCTCTACAAAAATAAATAGAGAAGCTTTAATATTAAAACTTGTATTTTAACGACACCTTTGGCTCCGTTGGTAGTACCCTGCTTTTTTTTTAATAAAAAATTTTAATATTTTTTTTTAAAAAATATATTTTAATAAAAATATTTAGTTTTTAAATGTGTTACTTTGCAAACTTTTTTTTATTTATTTAATGAATTGTACAATGTAGCTACAATCGAGTGGGTGAACTTCTGTACTCCTTGCTAGGTTATAAAATAATCTGTATTAAGGAGGATTGAATAATGTATTTCACCCTTACAAATAAAGCTCTATTTTTAAAACAGTTTTCAAAGCTCTCTACTAAAGCATAACAAGTATTGGCGGTTTGGACAGATTTAAGCACTGAGGCATCATTATGAAAATATATTATAACTAGGCTGTTGCTAGTCTTCCGGTAATAGTATGAATAAAAATATATTATTCGTCCGACTATTGTCGGTTTGTACGAATATCTATCACTTTTTTGATTTCTAATATAAAATAAGCGTTTTTTATGTGCAGGATATACCTATGCCAAAAAAAAATAACCTTAACCTACCGAGCTGATAATTTATTATTAAGATATATTATTCGTCCGACTATTGTCGGTTTGTACGAATATCTATCCCTTTTTTGATTTCTAATATAAAATAAGCGATTTTTATTTGCAGGATATACCTATGCCAAAAATAAAAAAAAAACCTTAACCTACCGAGCTGATAATTTATTAATAAGATCCCACCCACTTTTAAGTCCAAGAGTTTTTATATGTAAAAGAGCTGGTTTTATAGAGTTGTCCTATGAAATTTACATCGCTAACACTCACTAAGAGTATGTACCCAGTACCGACATCAAATATCAATGTACTAGAAAATGGTATTTTGTAAAAAGTACTGTAAAACATCCGTAATTGCATACACGAGTATGTTAAAATTTAAAATACAAATTGATTTCTCTTTGAGCCATTTAAGAAGCAAAAGTGTCAGTCGCGATATATCACCAATAGTCGGACGAACAATATTTAATTTATTCGTCCGCTTATCGGATGAATAGACAGTTCGTTATAACTAACTTATTTTTATAATAAACCTACTTTTAGTACCGGTAAGATGATATAAACTCCTACGTTACGTTTAATAGTTCCTGAGATGAGCGCATTAAAATAAACAAACAAACACTGCTTCTTTATAATAAAAAAAGAAGAACATTGAATTGAACTGAATTTTTATGATAATATGTGTTGTTTGATAATATTTTCATGATTAAAACCTATTTATTAGTTTCACGTAAAAATGCCGAATCTACATTCTACATAAAAAATTGTTTTGTTGTCTTACGCACTTTCTAAGCTCTATGTTTTTGTTTGGTTTAGAAAGTTATGGTTAGCTTTTTAAATTGTATAGTTTAGCTGACATAATAATAATAATTATACTCTATATACATAATTATGATCTTTTTTAGTATTATTAATGGAACATTAATAAATTAGAATAAAATTAAGTAAATAATTAAGCAATATTTATAAAACAAAATATAATAAACTTTTAAAATTAAATTAAAAACGAATAAATACCTTAAGCACTGGTTAGAACTAAAAGAACGAACTAAGCAACGTCCGAGCGAGCGTCGATCGCGCGCTGCAGCCACGAACTGGTCGTCGGGTCGCCAGTCTCCCTGCACTCATCCCTACGCCTTACTGATATACTATAGGGCTGTCAAAATGGAAAACTTTCATGATATTTATTTATTGGATGAAGCGGTGAAGGAAAACATCGTGAGGAAACCTGCATGTCTGAGAAAACCTAACAAGTTTTCGAAAGGCATGTGAAGTCCGCCAACTTGCACTAGGCCAGCGCGGTGGGCTATGGCCTGATACCCCTCGTACTGAGGGAGGCCTCGTACTGCCCAGCAGTGGGACGTTAAAAGGGCTGATGATGATGATGATGATTTATTTATTTCTTAAGATTCACCAGTGGTAATTACAATGATACAGTAATAATTAATTATGCTATGTTACAAAGTTCTTATTGCTAAATGATTTATATTTTAAGGTGAATACCGCATGCAAAAATATGTGTGAAATAGTTGTATACTAGGTATGATATTAATTATTGATAGTTCAATTGTATTGACAGCCCTTACTTTAGCTTTTTTTGATGGTTTATAATGTAGAAATAGCATAGTATCATAGCTGGGCATTAACTCGTTAATCCGTTAATCGTTAATTAACGAAGTTAACATTTCGATTAAAGATTAACTTTTAAGTTAACTTAAAAAAATGTTAACGGATTCGTTAACTTCCGTTACATTTTCTCAAGTCCGTTAATTGTTAATCCAGTACCCACTATATACCACAGTCACCATAAAAGACACCGTACGATATGCGCAATTGGGCCCTGTTCGGGGCGGGGAGGGATTCGATCCAAACGGAGGCAACTCCTCGAAATGCTGAGAAGCTTTTAAGTTCCAAAACCCAAACCAAAAATTTTTATAAGTAGATAGGTTATTAGCGCAATGATGTAAAATATGACATTTTAATCACGTGTTAACGGATTAACGATTAACGTTAACTTGCGTTAAATCTTCCGAAATGTAACGCTTTAACGTTTAACGAAGTTAACTTTTAAAAGTAACGGATTAGCGATTATAGAGTTGATTATTCGTTTAACGATGCCCAGCTATGCATAGTATATTAGTAAAAGAAAGCTTTAATGAGATAGGAGAAGTTTTAAATGTATAATTTATTAGTATTAAATCTTAAATCGTCAATATGATACGAAAATAAGTAAATAAAAGTAATAATTATTATAATTTTAAAAAAACATGTGCCTAATTTAATACTTTCTTAGGTTTACGCGAATATTTGGCAATATAAATGAAACTATCTTTTCGGATTTTGTCGTGGATTTCGTAACAGACTCTCCCGTGACCATGGTTGCTGTAAAGCATTCGAAACGTCGGGAACCAGAAATCAAAATAAATCCGCGACAAAATCCGAAAAGATAGTTTCATTTAAAATGTGCCTAATTTATTTGAAACAAACTTGTTCAACTTGTTATAGAAATTCGAACAGCATTGATAGATTGGAGTTTTATATTGAAAATGAGTGTTTTATTTTTTTTGTTTATCCTTTTATAGCAGCAAGGCAGAATCGTTGAAGAATAAAAATTAATCGAGTCACAATCGATTCAGGAGCATCGTCTTGATAAACTTTCAGTTTTATTTTTTTATTTACGACTCACCCCCACTTGGCTTCGAATTCGTCTTTACTGGAAACAAATTTACTCAAACCACCAAGCCAAACGACACACGCGGCTCAGTTTGTAGTGTAGTACTTGCTGCAATTATCGAGGGTTCAAGTCTCACTGTTCACTTTTATGATAAGTACGAATGTTTGGATTCATGATGGATGAATGTAAACAATATTACTTACTTATTTAACTACTAGCTACTCGCCCTCGCGTTGCTCGGGTTCGTCTCTGGATTTAACGCGAGCCAAGCCGCGGGTTTTACTAGTTTTTTATACATTATCCATTAATAACAGTCCAACGATTAGGTTGTTATGGAAGCAAACTTTGTAAATTGATATTTTGTTGTCAAATTGACATTTCGAGTAAACTATATAATACTATACGTTAGATATTTGGTACGCTAGATTATTGTTTTCATTTATATATATTTTATTGATAAATATTATATTTTAATACTTATTATCCCGTTCCGGACTAAGAGAAATCCAAAAAAATCAAATATCATAAAAATTGGTCAAGTCGTTCTTGAGTTATAAGTGGTGTAACTAACAAGACTTTCTTTTATATATATATTAAATATAGCTGGTATCCATAACACAAGCCTCATAGCTTACGATAGAACTAAATGATGCTCTCTAATAATGTCAAAATTAAAAAAAATATATTCGTAAGATTTTTATTTTAAAACAATTAATAACAGACCTTTCGTCGAGTAGAAGTCCAAAACAATTAGGTAGTATATTAAGAGAAAATATAACAAAAGAAAAAAGCTATGGCATTTAGAATAGCCTTGGAGTTAATAATTTGTTAATTTTTGTATTTCGTTTTGTTTTGAAATAATATATTTAACTCTGTTTGCTGTTGGATCATTTTTTAATAAATTCGAACAATATTATTTACACTAGTTCACTTAGTACAAAGTACTTAATGGTCAAAGTCCACATTTAAGATAAATATCCATGAATAGAAATAAATAATATATATGTATAAAGAAAACTAAAACTATTTGAATTTTTAAATTTACTTATCAAGTTACTTTTTATTTTATAGGAATAAATGAAAAACATAATATAAGATAATAAAAATATAGCAAAAACGCTTAATTACAGTACTTTAAATAAACCTTTACCTTGAGAGTGGATGCTACTCTTGCATTTAAGGTACTTTTCACGCATGAAAGCGTCGAGCCTTCTGATTTGACTTATCCGAGTTTGGTTATTATTCGATACAAATTGAAATAAAGATTACATCACAAATTGATATTTTAAACTATAATAAATGTCGGCGGAATTCACAGTGGTTGCTCAGCCCGAGTGATACGGGTTCGAATCCGGGTCTCGCACGTCTGATATTTTCACGTGCGAATCATTTCTATCATGATTACCACTTGTCTCACGGTGAAGGAAAATATCGTTAGGAAACCTGCATGTCTGAGAAAACCTAGCAAGTTTTTGAAAGACATGTGAAGTCCGCCAACACGCACTAGGCCAGCGCGGTGGACTATGGCATCATGCCCTTAAGTGTTTCTTATTTGGAAGTCGTTTTTTAAGTAATAATTAATTTTTACGATTAAGTCCTTTTAATTACCGGCTAGTTGTCTTAGGTTAAAAATGTCTATTCGCGTCAAAAGGTAAGATTATAGCACTTCCTTACTATACATTATTATGAGGTCTATATCAAGAACCTTCTGGTATCAACATTTTTTGCATTGAAAATGAAGTTTAATTTATTTTGCAAATTATAAATCTTATTTAAACTATGTTTTATCACTTATCAGACGTAAATTCATACATATGCATACATTTTTTACGACTTAAGTGACTACTATGTATATGTATACTAATAAGTAATATAAAGCTGAAGAGTTTGTTTGTTTGTTTGAACGCGCTAATCTCAGGAACTACTAGTCCGAATTGAAAAATTCTTTATGTGTTGGATGGTCCATTTATTGAGGAAGATCGAGGTATCATACCGCGCGACTCAGAAAGAATTTGGTTTCCGGTCTTAAGAACGCGTGCGAAGTCGCGGGTAATGCTAGTAAATACATAAATACGAAAACTAAATAGCCATTAGCCTTACAGTGATATTAGCGAGGTTAACTCAAATAAAAGACTTATTCTTAAGCGAAGGTCGCGATCTTATTTTAAGATATATCCCATTTAACTGCGTTTGCGACTACCAAGTATACATTTTCATTGTTAGATGTTTAATAATGTAAATATATAGATTTTTTACTTTAAGTTAATTTAAGTTCTTGAAATGAAGAATACTTTAATGTCCTGGATTGTGTCGATAAAGTTATCTTTTATTAATATATAAATATAAATATTTACTGAGGGAGGCCCGTGCCCAGCAGTGGGACATTAAAAAAGGGCTGATGATGATGATGATGATGAAATATAAATATATATATTTTGTTGTGACATTATTATACATATAAACAGCTTGAAAAAAAGCTTCAGTCTAGAGAAATACCCACGAAACCTGGAGGGTTAGACTTTAATACTGCGACGAAACGTTTGGCACAGTTTGCACCCTACTTTCTTGCGCCAGCGGTCGCGGGTTCGAGTCTCGCTGGGGGCATTCATTTGTTGAGCACGAATGTTTGTACTCCAGTCATGGGTGAGTATATTTATAATATATATGTATTTCAAATTTATACATGGGTAAATCAACTATCTGGTATCTGTAACACAAGCCTCGCAGCCTACCACAGAACTAGATGGCGCTGTTGTAATATATTATATTAACGTATAGATATTTGAAAGTACAAGTGTAGTAAAACGGCCAGGGGTGTGATAGTCGTATGTACTAGTACTATGTAATTATATAATTGTTATACTTTGCTAACGTATGATATGGCGTATGTCGCGTTGATAACACGAGTGGGGCAACTTTCCAGCGTTGCGTCATGTCACATGTAGCCACTAAGCACATGTGGACGCGCTTTGGTAGCGACAGCATGCGAAAATTAATTAAATATAAAAATACAATAAAAAAAATATTAGTCCCGCTGAGTTTCTTTCGCCAGTTCTTCTCAGGTCAGAGGTTTCTTCTTTCCGAACTGGTGGTAGACGTGATGAACATGACGTTCAGTAAGAAATTGTAACAATTTTTATGCTGAATAAAATATTTTGATTTGATTTGATTTGAATAAAACATTAAAAATATACATAAATATACATATTTATTCATTTACACATTAAATATTTATTAAATAAATAATATGTGTGGACATTAACATACAACGCCATCTAGTTTCATGGTAAGCTACGAGGCTTGTGTTATGCTAAAATAGTTGATGTATTTGTAAAGTAATAAATTGTAAATAAGTGGTAATTTTGAATTCTATTATATAAGTCTGTTTAATGTTTAAGAATAACGCTTATTTAATGTTACCAATGGTTATCATTAGCAAAAAATATTTAAAGTTTCTGAAAGAATTCTGATTGTATTTGTATTATTTTGCCTCTTTAATAGATCTCAATGGACCGTTAATCGTTATATACTATAAGTAGATATATAGATAGACGTTCTCTGACCGATTCCGGACATGGCGGTCAATCTTAATGGCCAACTGCGCAGGAGATATTATAGTACACAAATGTTCGCGCAGACCCAAGTGCACTCTCTATTCCTATCACTCTCAGACTCCGGTGGGACGACTGCTCGACACGACCAGTGAGGGCTGAGGCGCAGGACTGACGGCTTTACGTGCTCTTCGAGGCATGGGATGACTCACCGCCAACTTCCCATCTCCGGGCTGTTACTGAGGTTACTAAACAGAAAGACTCAATAATTAAACTTGGCCCGACCCGGGACTCGAACTTAGGACCTCTCGATGTATGACCGTACATGCCATTACACCACTAAGGCAGTTACTATAAGTATTATAACTGTAACTATATATATTATAGAAGTTTTAAAAAGTTCTGGCTTATATATTATTATACTTTTATTTTCACTGAATACCGTACAATAATGTTTCTATTTTTTATACATCACAAAATCTGCCACTCAGGAGTTAGAAATCCATTAAAAAAATGAAGTACCACTATATTACTAAAGTTAAGCAACATTAAAACCTTATTAGTACATGATGGGTGATCGGTGACATAAATACAAAAAAATACTGTTTTGTTGACAGTACTCACATTTAATTCAGATCGGCGGAATTGTGATTAATAAGGTTGCACTTGCTACTGCCTTAGTTATTAAAAAGACTTTGATACATATTTTCATAAGGTTCGTTATTGCATAGCAAAATGTAAGTTCAGGCTACTGGTTCTCGCTTCTTGGAAGCTCTTAGATATTAAATGTGACATAAGACAAAATCTACGTATCCTGCTATTCCATATCTATATATAATAAAATACTAACTTAGTAATCTGTACATTGATTTTTTTTGGAAAATCTTATTGAAATGGTCATTATTATCGTTAAAGAGGCCAAATCTAGTTTTTAGTATTTCTTTTTGCCTGTCTGTCTGTTTGAGATCGCAAACATCTCACTAGAAACACTAACATATTACTAGAAAACTGCTGGACAACTTTGTTGATACTTAGTATGATGACAGCTGGTTAAACTGGTACTGGGTAACACCACTTTTTATTGTGGGGAAATAACCCATTTCTGAGACATACGACTGACCTCACCCGTCTTAATTACGTACGATCGCCGGCCCGGCAGGTCTATTGAAACAGACCACACAACCAAACGGGTTGCTCCACAGGCCACTCTGCTATTCAGAAGAAGAACTAGGAGCAACCCTGACACACCGCCTACCAAAGTGAATCCTCCCTGCACCACTTACCGAAGTGGGCCCCTTCTGCGCGTTTCTAGACTTCGCATTCGGCCGGCTGCCAGACGCTACTAAGCCCCGTCCCCACCACGACAAGGTGAACGCATGTTGGGGGGGAAACAGGTTATGACCTGGAGTATATATTAAGTACCTAGAGCGTCATTAGCTGCCTAACGAACAGTATCTCAAATGATTTTTATTCAAGCGAGGCGAACGAAGCATGACCAAGAGAACCTAATAACTTTTCGAAAGAAGAAGTCTATTTTCGAAAGAAGAAGTGTCTGCCAACCCACACTTGGCCAGCCTGATGGCCTGATCCTTCTGGTGTCAAATGGAGACCTATGCCCAGGAGTGGGGCATTAAATTGGGCTTTTTACGATACATACAATATAACACCAAAGTGGTCATTGCGACCGTAGTCGTAGTATCGGTTGCCTAGGGCGCGGAAGTTACGACAGCTCTGTAAGATATTATACATATAGAAACAAAATAATCGCCATTAAAGAGCTTAAGTGATTACTTTAGTTTATATAAAGTAGTCATAGCAAGAAAGACAGCCCTGACATTATATATAAATGTTAAATCCATTAAGCAAGATTATTTGATTTATATCTAAATATAACATACATGTAATATAAGGAGAACTTATGAAATTGGAATTAAAATTCAGAATATGGGTAGCCTATGTCCTAATAGCATATCTTTATCGGCCGAATTACCATGTGAATGGTCCCAACTTGTTATATGTCTTCCCACTGCTGGGCATGGGCCTCCCTTTAGTACAAAAGGGCCAGTGGGAAATAGCCACCATACTTCACCGCGATTAACAAGAGCTGGTTTGCGGACTACACGTCTCACAAAAAAAATAAATTTCACAGAAATGCTAGTTTCCTCATGATTATTTCCTTCACCGTAAGGCAAATGTAATTCATATTGTAAATGATTCTCACATTAAAATATCGGAGGAGCGAGACCTACAATTTGAACCTGCTTCACAATGTTACCCAAGCGAGCGAGCTACCACTGGGCTATCACTGCCTTAAACTTGTTATATAATAAAAGATTGTTTAGATATATGAAATTGGACAATTAATAAAAGTTATGACCGTTCAAAAAAATTATAGACAAGTTTAAACAAGTAGAGCATAACGTATATAGAATCTGCACCTAATAGGACAGCTTGTGCCGAAATATCTGTGGCCGTTGAGTAATTAAGATCTTTTGGTTTTTTTAATTAACCTTTTCATTGCATTTCGCTCAATTTACAAGATTTAAAAATGCAAAAATCGGATAGTTGCAAATCTACTAGCAGATCGAAGGTTTCGCACCATTCCAATTGTTGTAACTGATGCATAGAAATTACATGACAAGATTTTAAAGATTCTATCATTCCCTTTATCTTCAGAGCCTTAAAAATTTTAAAGGTGGCCAGTGATTTTAATACGTAGTACATTGTCGCGTAATAGAGTATGATCCCGTCATGTTAGCACGTTTGTAACATGCTTTATAACTGCGAATGTCAGTTTTCAACTTTTGGCAATTGGGGGACAAAAACAGTTTATTGTAAATTTTAATGTGTCAGACAGAGTCAAAGCATTTTCAGGAAAGGATTCGAAAATACTAGAAAAATTGAATTTTTTTAAACTGGAATAAAACATCTGTACTGCAAGAGACGCTATTAATTTCTGATCCTGAGCCCATTCAACGTAGCAATTTATAGAGAATAAAGCAGTTTCATTGCGTATATCTTAAAAATTATTGAAAATTTTCAGTAAAAACATTGTTTACACCATAATGAAGCTTATTAGTTAAAATTTAAAGTTAATATAAATAAAAAAAAATTGCATGTCTGTTTAATCCACTAGCCACCAATCTGTGAAATTCAATATAATCATCAAAAAAATATAGGTAGGTGCTCTACCAAATTTTGAATTATGTACAAAAATAAAGATTTTTTTTACAATCTTGCGATACTTTTAGACGTCCGTAATCCGGCCCTGTAGCAAAATCCCTTCTTAGAGGATTTCTACTAACTATAAACTGCCGCCTTGCCAAATTAAATCTTCATACGTCAAGCGAATATCGATATTTCGTGACGAGTGAGTGACCTTTCGCCTTTATATATTTAGATGCATTTGAATCGTAGCAGTCCATTCAAAATAACACATCTGAAACCGTATCCATAATAATAAATTAAGTAATTAAGCCCATCTCGAGATCACCCTTACCACGAAGTACAACTTAACAATAGTTTTTCCGTCACAAATAACAGAGGTTATAATGCTATAAGGTTACATCACTGGTCCAACCGACCCGCTTCTCACGGCACATCACTTTCGATTTCGCCTATATCTCACGACTTTAGTGGTGTTCTATTAAATATCAAAAATTATCGATTATTATAATTCTCGTTCTCTTTTGACGACATAATAAATATGTTGGAACATCATTTACACACAGAGCCATCCACGTCCAAAATAAAATGTTTTTTTATTTTATTTTTTTAAAACGTTGGTCCTATTTTTAAAATATTTTTCTGAATTGTATCTGTAACAACTGTCTGTAACAAGCATATATAAACCTCTGAGGTGTCTAATTCCTCACTCTCTCCCGTGAACATATGCGCTGTAAAACATTCGAAAATAAATCCGCGACCAAATCCGAAAAGATAGTTTCATTTATAATGTGGCTCTAAAAGCAAATATTTATGCTTTTTCTTATAAACTGTAATTAATTTATGCTAATGATATAGCAAGATTGGTGCCGTAATTATTTAATTAGCTGATTCTTTATGTGGCAAAGACATAAAATGTTCCGCGAGAAAAACATAAAAAAATTTTATTACAGCTTTCAGAGGATACGATAAAAAGAGAAAATAGTAAAGATTATTATTTATGGCTTAATTATAAAGAATCAGCGTGTTTATCGATAATGTATTTATATTTATAGATAGATAGAGAAAAATTTTGAGGTACAGTACTGTAATAAAGTTTACTATTTCACACTTTATTATCAAGTTTCCGTAGTGTAGCGGTTATCACGTGTGCTTCACACGCACAAGGTCCCCGGTTCGATCCCGGGCGGAAACAATGATTTTTGTAGTATAATTTTATATTACTCTATGTAAATGTACTGTACTGATATTAATAATTACAGAGTACAGATTATGTAAACTTTATAATGTATTTAAGTGGAGTTGTCAAGGCTTTAATATTTCAACAAAAAGTTCGCGAATCTATTATATTTTTATTTAGTAACGCTTAGGGTATTATTTAAATGACGTAACAATAATTCTTATCAAAATAAATTATATTATTTTAGTACTTATCAGGGATAAAATTTGTCCTTCACGGTATGTAATATGTATGTACAGTTTCGGAGATAATGAGTATGAAAACAATAATTACACTCTATCGTAAAGATATCAAATATCTTAGTTCATTGTATATTTGATAAAATAAGTCACGAAATAATAAAATTGTAAGCTGTTTTTTATTTCAAATCAACAGCTTTTTAATATAAGCATATGAAAGTATTTATGGTACTTACACAAAAAATCCATTTTTTAAAATGCTGGTCTGTTTGTCTGTTTGTTCCGCGGAATCTCTGGACCAATTTTGGCGGGACTTTCACGCGCAGATTGCTTTAATTTTCTAAGGAGTAACTTAGGCTGCCATTATATTAGACATTTTATTTATATTATTTACGGCGCGGATTGTTGTGCTACAAACTTTAAATTTGGCAGGGAGCACCTAATAAACAAATCATCATTGTATTGTTTTATTTTTTATGTCAAATATTCGCTTAAGCCTAAGAAAGTATTAAATCATCATTGATCACTATTCTCGTAACTTTTTGCTCGTTTATTTTTAGTGGGTATAGTTTATGTTTAGTGGGTTTTATGTAGACAAACCTTTTTCTTTCTTAAGTACATTGTTACATAGTGGCATTACTCTAATTAATGTTTGATTGTCTTCTGTAAATAAATTGACCTGCTACTCTCCTTCTTTCCGTTCGAGTTGGTTCTCTTAGATTAGTAGTTTACTCCTCTGGACTTAATGTGTTGTGGAAAATAAATTTCTAATACAAATAATGTAACGATCATAAGAGGACAATCTATCTTCGAATCTATTGAAACCGATTGGAACATCTAAATAAAATAAAACATTCAAAAAGTTTAGAATCACTACACACTATATAACAAAAATGAAAACCGACTTTAAAACGTTAAGTTGAACATACATAAAAAAATATATAATATATACAATGGAACATATAACCTCCTCCTTTTTTGAAGTGGGTTAAAACCAAAAACTGCTCAAAATCGACATCTCAGGGAGAAATAAAAGTAAGCGCTTAACTGCTTACTATTATCAAAGTTTAACCAACTAGAAGTAGGGAAGCCCAGTAGGAGATTCTTTGATAAACTCAATTCGGTAAATCGCAAAGATACTTTTTGAGATTTTTACCAATCAGTAAGTACAATATAGTCATCTGTGTAAGGTCGTATCTAGGGCATCTGATAAAAATATTTAAGTATTTGATAAGTTAAAATTCTTGGGCGTGTCAGATTAACGTTTATTAACCTAATTTAGATAAAAGTGTATACTTCAATGATCTACTGATTTCCAAGAGACTAAAAGCAAGATTCATTCATAATCTTTAGAGAATCTTTCAATATAATATCTAATAGAAAACTCACTACTGTGAGAAATAAGTAAATATTAAAATTAGCTCTTGGATCTTATATAAAAGAATAAAATAATTATCCGTGTTTTATTGCGTTTTTCATAAAAAAATTTAAATTTTTCGTCCAAATTCGCCTGTTTAGAAAAAATAGTTTTAATCTTTAATAGAAGGCAAGGTAATATTTTTAATTAAAGGTGTCGAGGAATAAACTTAAGGTGAATATCCAAATCAGACTGTGTAACCATCGATGTTGGCTTAAACCTGATCTTGAGTGGAGTGTCTTCTGCCAATTCTACTCTAAACTTCTTCAATATGGTCAACATGCCCGCATGCATCATCATTTTTGTGAATCGAAGACCTGAAAAAGTTTAAACGGTGAAAAGTAAAAAATTACACTAATTTAAATAACTTAATGTTTTTGAATTTATTGATTTACGGCCAGTTTCTATAACCTATCTACCGATAGACCGGTAGTTACTTTCATACTATTTAAAAGTTACAACCTGTCAAAATCGTATGAAAGTATCTACCGGTCTATCGGTAGATAGGTTATAGAAACTGGCAGTTAATGTACTTTTTTCTTAATTTAGAATAAAGATTGAAAATTTATTCCATAGAAGTATAACTCGAGTAAGAAATAGTAAGATCTCTATGTAAGACGATGATTATGTACTTATATTAATTTCATAGTTTAAAGTTGAAGTAGTGACAATACGGAAGAAGCTAGCTAGTAAAAGTTTTAGTTTAGAAAATTATTTAATATTCTGGTAAAATATAGCATCAGTTAACTTTAGTAAACAAAAGTATTTGTAGACATTACCTATGCATATTCTCGGTCCTTCTCCAAATGGCATGAATGTGAACGGTTTGATGTTTTTCCTTTCCTCTCTAAAGAAACGGTCTGGACGATATACTTCTGGCTGAGGAAAATTATTTGGATCTCTATGAATGTGGTATACAGGAATGTGAATACGAAGCTCTTTTTCTAAATGAAGTCCCGTTGGTAATATATAATCTTCCATTACTTCTCGAGTAAGAATGCCCACAACTGGATACAAGCGTAGCGTCTCGTCTATACATGCTTCAAGATAAGGTAGCTCATTGACACATTCATAATCAATACTATCATGCTTTTGAAAATAGCTATCTACTTCTCCAATCAATCGATTCTGGATTTGCTGATCTTTTGCCAACTCGTACAATAGAAAAGTTACAGTAGTCGAGGTAGTCTCATACCCAGCTCCGAATAATGCTAATGATTGACCTACTAATAGCTCGTCGGTAACTTCAAGTTGCGATATCTTCTTTTCACCCGTCTTAGAATTATCTAAGCTTTCACTGGATATATAATTACTTTTCTTCCACTCCAAAATCATGTCTATAAAATCATTTCGTTTATTGCCGTCTTCTAAACGACCTTTACATGCTTCAGAAAATAATCCACTGAAGAATTTTGAAACTTGATTATCAAATAGTTTGTATCCTAACCCGTAGAATAATGTCGGCCACATCGACCTACTTATTGCTTTGATACCTCTAGAGATGGATGTACTGAAAATCAAATTACCCATCATTACGAACGGATTGTTACTTACATCCTTTTTCATAGTGTTAGCATTGATCCCAAATATACAAGATATAACGCAGTCCATCGTATACCTCGCTAGTAAATTTCTAACATTGATTTTTTGTGACAACTTTGTTTCCATATCAAGATATTCTTCCAATTCAACAGCACTCTTTATTATTAAAGGAAACATACTTTTTAACTTAGAAGAAGTAAAAAGTGGAGACATGTGTAAGCGTAAAATTTTCCACTCATCGCCTCCAGCAGAAGTTAAGCTTCGAGTTAAAGTTTCTCTATGCGCATAATTTGTAACTTCTCTACCGTTAAAATAATAGAAATCTTTGGTCGTAACGAGTTTGATCAAATCCAGATCTTGGATAATGAGAGCAGGCTCTGTGCCGAAGAAAGATCCGATGTAAGGCTCCTGCGGGTACTGCTTGCATATGTCACTTGTAATTTGACCTGCATATTGTTTTTGAAGAATATATTCTCTGTAATTACCAAATATAACTTTTGGCTTAATGTATGGCACATTCCTGGTTTTCCAATAGTCTTGTTTCTTCGTCAATGCGTAGTACACTAAATATATTATTAACAAAATAAAACATGCTAGCAACATAATAAAATTATTTTCGTAAATAAATTTTGGTACTTTTTGTCTACACGAGTGTGCTTCGACTGAACACTCGTTATCAGTTTATTCGGCACTCCGTCTTCTACAAGGGTGACCTTGTTGAATCAACACAGTGTTTATACTTAATTAACAAGATGAAAATCCTGTATAATTCAGTGGTTTAAATATTAACGTTCATTTAAAATTATCTGCATAAATGGAGACACATTTGAATGAGACTTATTAGTATGTACAGTCGTAAGCAATGACATGTATACATTGACAACTTTTCAAATATATGTAAACATCAATCGTTTCAAAAGAAAGTATACAAGCTTTGTGTCAAAATAAAGTATACGTATGTTGCTTCATATTTAAGTATACATTTTTATCAATTCATAGTAAATAACATAAAACGAATACTATTATATACAAGTTTCGTGTTATAACTATGTAACCATTAGTCTAAGAACTAAGAATATAGCATTAAATATTATTTTCGTATTTAACAAAATTTTCTAATACAAATACTGTCTCTTTCATTAAATACGTGAATTCTTTAAACTGGTCGTTAGAAGTTTAATTTATTTTTATATGTTAAGTGATTGAATCAATTCGACTAATTGCGACCTGATTCTCTAGGATGCGCCTTGGATTCACTTTAGGCAGAGCTCTCCTAAACAGCTTTACCCAGGGTATATGAGATATCTTCTGCAGCCAACAGCACAGACAGGATTTAAAATATTGTAACACCATGATTCGTAAACTTATTAATTAGATAATTAACAGTAAAATATGTTTTAAGATCTTAGGCTTCTTGCATCGGAAAATGAAGCATAATACTTTGCTTTTAAAAATGTATTATTATGTATTTAAATTTAAATATTATAATACATTTTTAAATCATACGTATAATACAAATATTATCGCGTAATAGACTGTGCATATGTGTATGTGTAAGAGCGTTTGTAACACATTCACAACATTGGATGATAGTTTTAAACTTTTGACAATTCGAGGACAAGATCAGTTTATTGAAAATTTTAATATGTAACAAAGCATTGGAAAGAATTCGAAATTATTAGAATTACAACTGACAATTTACTTTTTCATGAATTCGCTGAGTGATATTAAGTTGTCATAGCTCAATTGGCGTAGTTGTAGTATGCGTATAATAAATATCCTTGCGACGCGGGTTCAAATCCCGCGCGTGGATAACTTTTTTAATTTTTGTTTCGTGCATATCTTTTAATTTATGCATTATATACTGGATGGCGATTTAGGGACAAGGAGTGAGCCGTGATGAACGTGGCTCGTCATCATCATTGAGTATATATGTTTTCCACATTTGTGAATTTATAAGAATATACAATAATACGTATAATTATAATAGAACAGTGAGTTAAAAAATCTATACATGAAATAATTTTTTTTGTTTTTATAAAAAAAATACTGTAACGTATAGTGCATTGAATATAAATCCCAAAAAATATGTTTTAATTTTTTTGTCTGTTTGTATGTTTTCGTTTAACACAAAAAGTACTTGGCCGATTTTAACCAAATTGTGTAGTTACCTATAACATATTTCTCGGACCATGACTTAGGATACTTTTCATTACATAAAAGCATTTTAATTTACTGGAAAAAATAATAATTGGTTGTATTGAGTTTTCCTTGGATAGCTAGTGATTACACGGTAAGTTCATCTGTGTCTATTTTACGAGCCGAGTTTGAGCTTCTCGCCGGTTTCTTCTCAGCAGAACAGCTTTCCGAGCCGGTGGTAGTTTACTTACAGACTTACAGACTGACTTTTAATTTTGATAATGTAAAAATGACGATTCAAAAGAGCTTGTTAAAGTCTATTTGAATAAGAAATATTTTGATTTGATTTGATTGATTTACGCAAATTTTTTAACGTAAACGTAATTTTTTTATAATTAATATTTACCACTAGCGAGCCCGGACCGCTGCGCTCGGCGTAAGATAAAATAAATAAAACAGTTTTCATAATTAAAAGTAGCATAAGTTACTCCATAAAACATTAGCTACGATATCTGAGGTCAAAAGTCCCGTCAAAATCAGTGTAGCCGTTTCGAGGATTAGCCGAAACTAACAGACAGACAGACAATTGATGTATGGATGTAAGTACCGTATATACTTTTTATGCATTGAGTCTTCTTCTTCTTGCCGAGTCGAAGAGTAAGAAAGCCCAAAACCCCTTAAAAATAAAGATAAAAAAAAAGAAGCCCAAAACTCGGCCACCATAATAATTGCATAAGCTCCTGTAAGATGCAGGTAACAGGACCAGGAGGTCATATAAGTAAGTGTAAGAGAGGAAGAGTACAAGTCTGCACTCCAGGTCAATTCGCAAATCCCCACCTGGTTGAGTATACTTATCTATGATTTTTATCACACTATGATTAATTCATATTTTATTTAGAAGAATATTTAAAAAAATGTTTCTTTTTAAAAATGTAAGAAACTAGCATTTCCCTCGGCCCCGCCCGCGTTCTAAAGACTGGAAACAAAATACTTAGATTTCACACACCGTGTGACGTTTTATAGTCGGTTTGTAACGGTTAGTCGATATTTCTTACAAAATCATCATCAAAACCTGTCCTGAGGTTTTCTCGTGATGCAGTCACAGAAAGACAGACAGACAAAAATTTTAAAAACGATAGATTTGATTGTATGGATAATAATGTCTATCTATTTTAATTACATTTTTATCTATTTTAATTAGATTTAAAAAAAAATATGTACAGATTTGACTCAGTTACAATTATTTTATTATATATGTTTATGATAGATAGTGAATTATTTGACTTTTCAAAATAGATTTTAAGTTAACGTCTTTGTATCAATGCGCAAAACGGCAACGTCGCGTCGCTTACGACGGTTGCCGTTCCGTCAAATAACATGTGGCCTAATATAAATTTATCTTGACACATTGTAATTTGTAGTAGCGCTGTGGTAACGCGCTTGCTTCGATATTCATGTGATGGGGGTTCAAGTCTGAGTTTGAGTTAAACGGGCTAAATACATATAAATTTATCTGCCAGTTACTTTATTGGGAAGTTTTATTATGAAACAGATAAAATATATCAGCAACCATTATCGCTAATCGACTACTAAACGCTTATTACCTACTAAGGTCAATATTTAGGATACCGTTTACTACAGGATAATCGTTTATTCTTACTGGATAATACAATAACTGGTTCTATGGACCACCCACATAAAAGCGTGGCGGAAATTTAAATGGGAATTTAATTATTATAAGTAATAGCATAATATTGTCATAAAATATGAACTAAAAAATGTTAATGGAAGAGACACACTTTATATGCATTAGAAAACTTTGTTTCAAATACGAAAATATTATTTTATGCTTTTCGAGCGCAAACCTGTGCACTTTTTTGTGCACAGACTAATGGCTAACTACTTATATTACGAAAAGTATACAATAATATTCGTTTAATGTTATTTACTATGAATTGATAAAAATGTATACATAATTATGAAACATCTTACGTATACTTTATTTTGACACAAAGCTTGTATACTTTCTTTTGAAACTATTGATGTTTACATATATTTGAAAAGTTGTCAATGTATACATGTCATTGCTTACGACTGTACATGTTAATACGTATAATACCTATAATAATTCGACGTATTGCTCAGTTTGTTGTGACCCTACTTGTTTTGCTGGCGGTCGCGAGTTCAAGTTCCGCTGGTGGCATTTAATTATTGAGCATGAATGTACCTACGTGTTTTCCACCATGGTAGCATAGCGTAAAAAAAAATTTTCACATACTGTGATGGTAGTTTATATTTATATACATGTATATATTTAAATTTATATATTTAATGTTAACTGTGTAGTGGTTTCCATAACATAACACAAGCCAACATATTCCATTTTTATATATTTTTAATGAATTTTTAGTTAGCTATTTAGTCCCATGGGAATTAAACTATATTAGATATATATACTTGGATTTTTTTTTCATCTGTAAACATATTATTACTGTTTGAGGTATTGGGCTATTTTATAATGATTTTATACATAAAAGCTTTATAATTAGTAGTATTCAACTTTTTTATGTCAAACATTGAGATTGCTAACTATTTAATTGAGGATAAAGTTATTTTAATTATTGTCGTGCATAGGTAGTATCACAGGTTACAAGCCGAGTTGAAATGCATAAGTTAAAGAAGAGTAGTATTTCTTTTCCAACTCTTTACTGTCAGGAAAAAATTGTTTTTTCTTCTATGATTAATATGGTGATGATTTATATCCCTCAATATACAAATTACATATATTGTATGTATAATTACAAGTATTGTACCTAGTATAGTATGAAGTACGTGAATATTTTATTTAATTGACTAATGCTCCACGTACATAAGTCACAGGGAAGATTTGTTTTCTCACTTATCCAGCTCAAAAACTATGAAAATGTAATAAATAAGTAAGAGTATGAATATCTTCATTATGGTGAAATAAAAGAATAAACCAACATGCATACTCTTTCGTTTTGATATTAATCATGGAAGTTTAAGTTTAAGTTTTATAACTTTATTGTTATATACCTACTTGCCAAAAATCAGTAATTTATAATTTATTATCCTAAAATATCAAAACTTTTGGTTACAATAATCTTTAAATACTCGTACTTTAATAAATGGATTTGAGAAATATTAAGAAATATGTTTGTTTGTATTCGGGGATTTTTTAAAACCTTTAATATTAATTTACATGTTGTTTTCGAAGGTAATCCTCGAATTAGGTCGTTGGATAGGTTAAAACGAATCGTCTCGCCCGAAAATTCGATAACATTCATTCCGTTGAGCAAGTTCCGTTTTTAAAGTGGTAGTGCCATGTCATACCTTCGGGTAGCAACCGAATGGGCCGGCACGCCCCGTATAGTTCATTAGTACCACTCTCTCACAGAAGACCGGCGTGAAGTGGCAGCTATGCTGTCGCGTTTCGTCTGGTGAGTGAGAGTCCGGGAGGCCCACTCTCCTTTCCCCCTCCCTCTTCCCTTCATCCTCCGCCTTCGTTAACCCCCTCCCTCTCACTTCCCTCCCTTCTCCATCCCTCCCTTTCCTGAAAGGCCGGCAACGCATCTGCAAGCCTGGCTTGATGATGGCTTGAGATGGCTTGAGATGTCCATGGGCGGAGGTGATCACTTCCCATCAGGTGAGCCTCCTGCCCGTTTGCCCCCTTTTTACCATAAAAAAAAAGCTGGGTTACAAAAAAGTACACGCTTAGGCAAATAATATAGAAGATCGAGGAATATAATAATCAGCCTCTATGCCTAGCGTGTCTGAACTCCGAGAAGGCATTGGATGAGATTGAGACCCGGGCTACCTTAAGACCAGGGATTTTGATCAGTGCTTTTTGTCTTTAATTAATTACGGAGCCGAAATGTGGATGGACACTTACTGTACACTGGTCCCCAGTTTCTTTGGCAGATAAAATCCGAAATGACATTCTATATATATATACAATATATACAATGAAAAGACATTCGCCAGAGAAATAACAGAGAAAGTGGCCTGGTCATGGCTCCAGGCGTGTTAATATCCTATAGAGCTGAAATGTGTTGGAATGGACCAAACTAATTCAAACATATTAGTTTAATAAAATTATTATATATAAATTATATATTATTTCATACGTATCATATTAGTTTAATTTGTCTCACCTCGGAAAGCAGAATAACTATTAAATCTTCAGAAAACTTATGTCCATTTAAAACGTATATACGCACGCAACCGAGTAAAGCAAGGGTAAGTTGCTAGTAAGATATAAATAGCAAAAGAATCACATTCATTATCATTTCCATTATTTACATGTATTTTATCATTATTCATAAATACAGTTGTATTTTCCCTATTTTGTCTATAATATTTCTTTTTTTAGTTAATATAATAAATAAAATGTATCGCATCGCACCGTTAACTATTAACCGTAGGTAGCCTCGAAGATAGTGCTTAGGAGATAGGGTCAATAGGAATCTTAAGAGAAACCATGGAGGGTCGCTTGTCGGCGATATCATGTCTAAAGAATTCCTTAATTATAATAAGAATGATAATAAAATGTGTAATTTTATTTCATACGAAGTAAATGTTTATTTACTTTTACCTTACTCTATCAACTTGGTTATCTAGTTATCGTTATACAACATAGATTAGCGAATTATTCAGAAGCGAATAGTTTATGTAAAGCAAAATATTTTTTTCATCTATCAGCTACATTGCTATTTTATTTTACAAATTTTGCCTTATTTATAAAAATATCGTTAAAAAGTGTGTAAGTTTTACTGTAATAAGTGACTTATAAATAAATAAATATATATGTTGGGACTACACATATATAAGTTTAAATACATACATATTATAAATATAAACACCCATGACTGGAGTACAAACATTCGTGCTCAACAAATGTATGCCCCCAGCGGAACTCGAACCCGCGACCGCTAGCGCAGCAAGTATAGGGACAATACGAAATAGATAAAATATTATCTATATTCATCTGCTCTGTGTCGGAGACAGTCATTAATACAGTCATTTAATAAAACTCGGCACGTGATTCGAGTGATGGCCAGGCCATCCAGTATTTAGTGAACACTAGGCAAACTTCGTACTACGACCGAGTCACGCCTTTGATTATACACTTGCCTGGGCTCAGAAGCCCTGCTGAAGATCAGTCTCTCCCTTTCAGGTATTCATCTTAAAAGGAGAGGTACTAAATATAAATAGTTAGCCTACAATTTTTGGTTTTAAGTTATAAATTAAATTAATTTATGTTTATTTTGAGCTAGTATAAAATAAGTAGGTACTATAAATTATTGTCGCGGAATATAGTGCGAACTCGTCATAATAGCACGCTTGTACCATGCCTTAAAACAGCGAATGTCAATTTCTAACTTTTGACAATTAGATAACAAGAACAGTTTATTGCAAATTTTAATGAGTCAGAGAGAGACAACGCATTTTCAAGAAAGATTTGGAAGTTACTAGAAACATTTTGAATTTTCGATACTAGAATGTTCTAAATTTATGCATATAAAAAGGCCGGCAGTGTGTCGAGAGTTCAGTTGAAGTTCGGAGTTGAGTGAAGATTGCGAAGAGATACGAAATAGCGGAAAGGTGAAGAAGAACATAGTGAATTATTAAAAGTGGTGGTTTATAGTGCTCAGAGACTAAATTAAACTAGTGTTGTGTACAAACTGCGCGTGTATATTAAGTGTAAATAAAACAACTTTAGTGCGAGAAACGCTTTTAATTTCCGATCCCGAACCCGTAGAACGTAACAATTGGTGTCAGAAGTGGGATCGAAAATGCCGTTAGTACCGAGGCACGAGAAGGAAGGAGTCACTACACGCGCAATGGCAGAACAGCAAAGGGAAGACTCTGGCGCTAGTACATCGAGTGGAGAGTCCGTGGCTCAACAGGGCACCTCGCCAGATATGAACGCCCTTTTGCAACAAATGGCGTTCATGATGCAAGAACAGCTGCGCGCACTACAAGAAGAACAGGCTCGCCGCGAGGAAGAACGTGCACGCCGCCAGGATGAACAGCTGCGCGCACTCCAAGAAGAGCAGGCTCGCCGCCAGGATGAACAGCTGCGCGCACTCCAAGAAGAGCAGGCTCGCCGCGAGGAAGATCGTGCACGCCGTCAGGAGGAACAGATGCGCGCACTCCAAGACGGCATTCACAAGGACGTAGTAGTCGCACTCCAACAAAATAAAGAACGGGTTGAAGCCGTTGAAAGAGAAGTCGAGGGAATTAAGACGACACTCGGTGAGGTCATAGAGGAGTATGACGCAAAACTATCGAAAATAGAGAAAAGGGTCGATTACATGGAAACTCACAGATTACCGCGTAGTGTTGACCTCAGTTCATCAACAGCAAAGATCTTTAAAGTCCCTTACTTCGACGGCAAATCTTCTTGGGCTGCATTCAAGATCCAGTTTGAGACGATCAAGGAGACAAGTGGATGGACAGATGATGAAGCCCGATCTGCTCTTACCGTTGCACTTAGAGAGGAGGCTCTGAATGTATTGGAGGCCCTTTGTGCTAGCGACCCTGGCAGGAAGATCACATACAGTGAGCTACTTAATACTTTGGAGTCGCGGTATGGTGATAGCCATCTAGAGCACGTGTACAGGGCTCAAATTAAAGACCGTACACAACGAGCCAATGAAACCCTGCAGCAGTGGTCCATAGAGATCGAGAGGCTCGTACGGAAGGCATATCAATCCTCGCCTTCCACCATAGAAACTATTCTTCTGCAGGCTTTTGTGGACGGGATTCGCGACTCAGAGGTACGCGCCGCTGTACGTCTAAAACACCACACGAGTCTCAAGGAAGCTGTGGCTCACGCTTTGGAGGTTGAAGCTGTGCGCCATGATACAAGAGCTTGGAAAGTGAGGGAAATAGTCACTACGGAAGGAGCATCCACCCGGAGACGTTTTTTTAATCCAAGATGCTACGAGTGCGGCGAGAGGGGCCATCTCAGAAGTAACTGCCCTAAAATATTGAACGTTCGGAGGCAGTCAGATGTGGCTGTGTCGACTTCTGACCAGCCACAGGAAAACTAATTCCAGCCAGGGCTGCGGGGTGGGCGCTGGCCGGGGGATTTTCTACCCCACAAATAGTAGTAAAGCAGACAGTGGATGGAAACACCTTAGTAATACATGGCGCAATTAATGGAGTGGCATGTAAACTGACGCTGGATACCGGAGCATCACGAACCATCATTAATAACCGAAAGCTGAAACACATTGCGGACAAGACGCAAGTGAGAGCATTTCTAGGATTGTGCTCTTACTATCGACGGTTTGTAAAAGGCTTCTCTGACATCGCCAAACCACTTCATAAACTGACCGAAGAGAAGAGACCTTTCGTATGGGACAATAATTGTAAATCGGCCTTTCAAGAACTGAAGAAACATCTTTGCCAAACACCGATACTTGGGTATCCAGACACAAAGGGAGAGTTCATTGTCGACACTGATGCCAGCAATAACGGTATTGGAGGTGTATTGTCCCAGTGGAAGGGTGATCAGGAGGTGGTTATCGCATATTTCAGTAAGTCACTCTCTAAACCGGAAAGGAATTATTGCGTTACTCGACGAGAGCTACTTGCTGTAGTAAAAACCTTACAACATTTTAAGAAATACTTGCTAGGACGCAAATTTTTGGTAAGAACCGATCACGCTGCCCTGAAATGGTTATTGGAATTCAAGGACCCCGAAGGACAGGTAGCACGATGGATTGAACAACTTCAAGAATTCCAGTTTGATATAGAACATCGAGGAGGTAAAAATCACAGCAACGCCGATGCTCTATCTAGAAGACCCTGTGAAGACGACTGCAAGCACTGTCAAAGACAAGAGGCGAAGGAAATAGAATCAATTAAAATTATTAGAACAGACTCGTTAGATGAACGTTGGAGTGATGATGATGAAGCCATGAAGAGAGCTCAAGAAGAAGACCGAGATATACGACCTATCATGGAATGGCTAAGTAGTGGTAGGCCAAAACCTAAGTGGACTGACATAGCACAGTACAGTGCTGCTACGAAAAGTTTGTGGGCACAATGGGACAGTTTGTTGTTACACAATGGAGTATTGTGCCGGAAATGGGAGAAGACACGTGGAAATGATAGCCATCTCCAACTAGTGGTTCCTAAAATAAAAGTATCCGAGGTACTTCGAGCCTACCATGATGGTTCTTCTGGTGGACACTTAGGGGTAAGAAGAACGTTAATCAAGATCAAGGAGCGATTTTACTGGCTGCATTGTCGAGATGATGTTGAGGACTGGTGTCGGAAATGCGTGCAATGTGCCTCTGTCAAAGGCCCGCAGACCAGAAGCCGAGGAGCAATGAAATTATACAGCGTTGGGGCACCTTGGGAGAGAATTGCATTAGACGTAGCAGGACCATTTCCGATTACTAACTCTGGGAACCGATATATTCTAGTTGTGATGGACTATTTTACAAAATGGCCTGAGGCATTCGCCATTCCAAATCAAGAAGCAGTAACTATCGCAAATACTTTGGTAAAAGAAGTATTTTGCAGATTTGGCGTTCCGTTAGAAATGCACAGTGATCAAGGAAGAAACTTTGAATCGCATATATTTCAGGAAGTATGTAAAATCATGGGGGTGCACAAGACTCGAACCACACCACATCATCCGCAGTCAGATGAAATGGTTGAAAGGTTTAACCAGACTTTGGAACGCCATCTAGCTAAGGTTGTGGATAAACATCAAAAGGATTGGAACGAGTATTTATCATTGTTCCTGCTATCTTACCGGACTGCTGTACACGAAAGCATTACCGTAACACCTGCTTTTGCAAATTTCGGAAGAGAATTACGACTACCAGCGGATCTGTTAAGTGGTTGCCCGCCGGATACTCCCAGTTGCATAACCGAATATGCCAGTGAACTAAGAGCGAAGATGATTGGTGTTCATGAGCAGATACGAGATGCAGGGCTACAAGCAAGTGAACGCATGAAAACTCGTTATGACCGGAAGGCGACAGGAACGAACTTCGAGGAAGGCTCACTGGTATGGCTGCATAATCCGGTGAGACGAAAGGGTAAATCGCCAAAGCTACAACCCAGTTGGGAGGGGCCTTATAAGGTTATAACGAAAATTAACGACGTCACTTTCCGAATTCAACGTACATCTAGAAGCCCGGCTAAAATCGTGCATGTGGACCGATTAGCCAAGTATCACGGCAACAACGATGCTCGAGACGAGCATGTCTTAGGAGGGGATAGTGTCGCGGAATATAGTGCGAACTCGTCATAATAGCACGCTTGTACCATGCCTTACAACAGCGAATGTCAATTTCTAACTTTTGACAATTAGATAACAAGAACAGTTTATTGCAAATTTTAATGAGTCAGAGAGAGACAACGCATTTTCAAGAAAGATTTGGAAGTTACTAGAAACATTTTGAATTTTCGATACTAGAATGTTCTAAATTTATGCATATAAAAAGGCCGGCAGTGTGTCGAGAGTTCAGTTGAAGTTCGGAGTTGAGTGAAGATTGCGAAGAGATACGAAATAGCGGAAAGGTGAAGAAGAACATAGTGAATTATTAAAAGTGGTGGTTTATAGTGCTCAGAGACTAAATTAAACTAGTGTTGTGTACAAACTGCGCGTGTATATTAAGTGTAAATAAAACAACTTTAGTGCGAGAAACGCTTTTAATTTCCGATCCCGAACCCGTAGAACGTAACATTATTATTATTTAAGAGTCGGAAGTATTCAAAGAACACAAAGTCCATGAAATGATAACAAATCTATAGGGAAACGTAAATTATTTAACACGTTCGCTGCGGCGGCGCTAGAGCTAAACTTTCTGCCCGTGCGTTACGAGACAAATACTGCCCGTATCTATATTTCCTGATATGCGTTACGACCTCTATTTTGCCGTACCAGCACCCGACTTCCAAGATCCATACAGACGTGGAACCTCATAATATCATCGATTTTTTTTAACTAATTCATAGGGTACATCCTCGCGTATACGTAGCTGCGGCCGCCCGGGGTTCTTTAAGATATTTCGAAAGATACAGGGATTTTTCAAAATCAGCTATTTACGGCAATATATTTGCCGTATAGCATAGAAGTGATAAAATGCTAGGGATTGAGCTTACTTGTAAAATAAATAATCGATATTTTAATGATATTCTTTATTAGACATCCTCGACAAAACTTTAAAACTTAACAGTGTATGAATCAACTTTTTTTTAATTCTTCTTAATACATATATCAACATAATAATTATTATTCTTATAATAAACGACAATTTTAAAAACACTTACGTACTGAATTTTTAAAAATACTCTCTTTTTACTTTGTTACTCCTATTACTGTATCTACACTACACATGAAAAATTAAAACTTTTAAAATAAATACCTAATCAGATATTTTTGCCAGACAAATCAAAGCACACCTTTGAACTTAGATTATATATCAAAGCCTTTGAACTACTCGACTTCGAAAATATCTGATAGATAGAGAGTAAATGAAAACTATCAATCAGTTCATTTTTACTTTTCAGTGTTTTCTTTTTGAAGTAGATTTTTGTAAAGATTTTACGATTCCTCTTAAAGTTTATACCTTTATTTAAATTACTTTAGTATCTATTATGAGATCACACAATATTAGGAACTCTAGTTAGAAGAAATAAAGTAAATTTATAGCTAAGTATTCCAACATGGTCAATTTCATCACCCTTCTCTTTTACCTGAGTTCAATCAGCAATATGTACCTACCTAGTACAAATAAATTAATTAACAAAAATGTTATCTTTTTTTTCTTAATTTTGATTCATATTAAGGTACAAAATTATTGTTATTAATATAATGTCTATTATGTGATCACACAATATTTAATTTAATTTGTTTTGTTTAATTTTTTATTGACTTTAATTTGAAGGAATAAAATTTAAGAAAGAAATAAAATTGCTACAATAAAACGCATGATAAATAAATAAAGTTAAAAATTTACTCATATCGAGTTTTTTTCGTGAACGTCTTATTGTACTATAATTTTTTCGCATAAAAAATATCGAGCACAAAATCACTTACGGACAGCTCTATTACAAACTGAGGCTCCGCGTGGGCGCATTCGGTATGGTGCGGGGTTGGGGGGGTACGGCAAAACAGTTTCCGTGTCGCACTAGACAAAAATATTGTATTCACTATGCGTTACGGCAACTATTTTGCCGTACATTATTAGTGTAGAATATTATTATATTTAAAGTAACAATATTGAAAAGATCACTGTCCCTTTTCTACACTTACGGGAACATAGTTAAATCACCCCCGCACCGAGCGTAAGACAAGGATAACGAGGTGCCGCACTTGCTACTAGTCACAAACGGCAAAATACTTGCCGTAACGCAGCGAACGTGTTAAGTGCATAAATATTTTTTATTATTAAGACCATTAAGTAGATAATAATATAATAATGCATATATTTTTATGAGAGTATAAAATAAACGATAATATGAAAAAGTTGTCCTCCTCATGAATAAATATTATATAATTTATTATTTAACTAGCTGTTCCCGCAACTTCGTTCGCGTGGATGTCGGAACTTAATTAGTATTTTTTTTTATTAATTAACATTTTTTATAAGTGGTGAACTGATTACGATGAAACAAAAACCTTAATGTTACTTCAATTTACGCACATATTGTTGTGTATAAAAGTTACGTGAAGTTGTGAGAACAAATGAACATAACCCTAATTTTACTTCTGGAATTTCTCTACTTCTTCACTTTAAACTCAAATATCTTTTGATAGACTGAACCGATTGCAATGAAACAAAAACTAAATGTTACTTCAAGTTACGTTCAATTGTTGTGTATAAAAGTTATCTACATTGCTTTCGTACATTTTACGTGATGCCCGGATAAATAAACAGACAAACAGACAAACAGACAAACAGACAAAAATTCTAAAAATGCTGGAAATGGGTTCTATTGGTTATCCTTTAACACCCTGGCTATTTTTTTTGTAATTTTTTTTGATGTACAAAAACGACTTTTCTACAGTTTTATTATATGTATAGATTTTAGTATTAGATTATATAATTGAGCTAAGAGTCTTGAATGCTTCATGTGAATTTGGCGTTCTTGCAGCTTTATTAAGGATTAGCTAGTTTGTGGAATTTTAGACATTTCTGTTGTTGATCGTCTGTTAAGAATAAAATAATAGATGTCTGTAAAATTTCGCGGGAAACTAAAAAACAGCTCGAAGGAATCTATACTAATATTGTAAAGCTGAAGAGTTTGTTTGTTTGTTTGTTTGTTTGTTTGTTTGTTTGTTTGTTTGTTTGTTTGAACGCGCTAATCTCAGGAACTACTGGTTCGATTTGAAAAATTCTTTTTGTATCGGATAGTCCGTTTATCGAGAAAGGCTATAGGCTATATTATATTACGCTACGACCAATAGGAACGGATCATCAATGAAAACTGTTGCAAAAACGGACGGGCGTAAGTTCTGCTAGGTATCATACCGCGCGACTCAGAAAGAATTTGTGTTCAAGTCTTTAGAACGCGTGCGAAGCCGTCGGAAATGCTAGTATTAAATAAAAATAAAAAATTGTTTAGTAAAGAACTAGCAAGAAATTTAAACAGTGATAATGATCATGAAGAGTATAAAGACAAGAAATACATAGATAAATAAAAGAAATACAAAACTAAATTAGGTCAATATAAATTGTAAAAGATGTGGCAACCAACATTTATATAAGAAAAAGAGGTCCATCATTCGGAAAGACAATTCGCTGTAATAAGTGATTAATAATAAATAAATAAAATACACATACCATTATTACCCACAGCGCCATCTAGTTCCGTGGTAAGCTATGAGGCTTGTGTTACGGATACCAGATAGTTGATATACTACATATATAAGTTTGAATACATACATATTATAAATATAAACATCTACAACTGCAGTACAAACATCCGAGTTTAAAAAATGAATGCCCCCAGCGGGACTCGAACCCGCGACCGCTGGCGCAAGAAAGTAGGGTTACTACAAATTGCGCCCAACGTGTTGTCAAAATAATAATTTCGGAAGTCAATGCAATAATCATTATTTACCTGAAATATAAGAAGATAAAAATAATTGAGAGGAGGAAGCAAATATCTTACATTTTGAAAATACTGTTTATTCCTTTTAGAGAATTTTAATTAAGAAACTGGACTGTAATTGTAGAGCTCCCTCTCTTCCCTCAAAATTTTATATTTATTCTTCGAATTTTATACACAGAAAGCATTAAATTATTCATTCGATTGGCTGCCCTGTGTATGTTGCAAGTTTGGATTTTAACTGCATAAGGTTATTTTTAAGCCTAAAACAGATAAATTATTATCTGTAAAAATTAAAAAATGTATCGGCAACATACCAATTTTAAGTTATGATTGAACTAAGACCACTAAGGCAAAGAGTTGGGGCAATAAGGAAAAATATTATTTTACATAAAATTTGTAACTTATTCATTTTTTTTATATTATAATACAAAATGGCTCAAATAATTAAAGGCTTAAATGATTTTTTTTCATTTTAGAAATAAAATAATAGCTACTTAAGACTAATTAATTAAGTTTTAAGGTAAAATATAATGATTATATTACTTATAACAGCTAAAATTACATACATAATAATTTCATATTCAAGTATGAAACTCATTGTTAATATTATGAAATGCAAATCAAATATGATGTATGTATATTGCATATAAAAAAAGTTGAAACTGATATTTCATTTTTATTTCATTTTTTAGAGTAGGTATATATTGGACAAACATTTTACAACAACATTCTCGTAATTCACAATTTACGGTTATATAAATAGCATCGGCAGATTATAATCTATCGAATCACTTCGATAGATTATAATCTGCCGAAACATAATGCGTTAAATTGTAAGCAGTATGTTACGGTGTACTATCTTGTGAGATTGTAAACCGCGAATATAACGGCAATGTATACAAATGTCACTGGAGACAACGATTTATATATTGGGACAACATTATAACAGCGCCATCTAGTTCCGTGGTAAGCTACGAGGCTTGAGTTATGGATAGTTGATATGCTTCACATATCTAAATTTTAAATACATACATATTATAAATATAGATAAATACCCATGACTGGAGTACAAAGATTCGTGCTCAACAAATGAATGCCCGCAGCGGGACTCGAACCCGCGACCGCTGGAAAGAAAGTAGGGTTACTACCAATTGAGTCAAACGATTTGATATATTTAATGACAAAGTACCGTCACATCGCTATAATATAATGTATTTAACCTTGAAAGTATACTGTGTTTTTATGAGTATTTTAGTACAATACATATAATAGCTGTAATTACCGTATGCAAAGAGACTCAGTGGTAGCCTAGTAGTAACGCTCTCACTTAGATAACCAAGTGGTGCTGGTTCAAATCCGGGTCTCGCACTTATGAATTTTCATGTGCAAATTACTAATTTCTAACATGATTACCACTTGTTTTACGGTGAAGGATAACATCGTGAGGAAACCGGCATGTCTGAGAGAACCTAGCAAGTTTTCGAAAGAGCTAGCAAGTTTTCGAAGGAGTCCGCCAACCCGCACTAGGCCAGCGTAGTGGACTATGGCCTTAGTGGGACGTTCTAAAGAAAGGTCTGAATACAAAGAGAGGCTTGCATCACGCGACTTGCAGCATTATTTATCTGCACTACAGGTGTTTACGAGAATGAATCATTAACTATACGTGATTCATTATAGCTGGAGCTAACGAGCTATTGAAATAAGAATATTATATCTAATGCATTCATACATTTATATAACATTTTCCAAATAATATTTAATGTAAAGTTTCGACTTTCACTATATAAAACAAAGTTCTCCACCGCGTCTGTCTGTCTGTTCGCCATAAACTCAAAAGTACTACAGATTTTCATGCTGTTTTAACCAATAGATAGAGTGGTTTTCGAAGAAGGTTTTAGTATATAATTTGTATAGTTTTTATATACATTTACTAACGGAACCCGCGGCTTCGCTCGCGCTAAATCTAACTATTATACCTAATTATGATTACAAATAAGACGTTATTACCATATTATGTTGGCACCTCTTATGGTGCACGTAAATATTTTATCATTCCTATATTAATACAATAGAATGCGATAAAGAATTATATATTTTAAATCAAAAATATTCCATCACTACGTAAGTTTTTAGTATCTTAGTTTTTGTGTATTTTCGGAATATCTTTTAAATCCTGTTGTGTTTTCTAGAGGAGTAGACATCAATTAGTAAGACACTAATTGTTGACACAATATATTATCGGCAATGTCAATTTTGTAGCAGGTTGCGAATCTGTTCAACAAACAAACGAACCACACGGAATCATAATATGTATTATACTAATGATGTCAAATCTAGGTCAATATGTAACCTACTTTATCTCAATTAGTGGTTTATTAATTAAAAATGTATGCATAAAGGGCTAATGATAAAGGTGTTCGGATTTGTTTTAACTAGCCTTTCTTGTGGCTTCGCGCGCGTTCTGAAAGCTGGAAACCAAATACCTCCCGTTTTTGCAACGTTTTTCATTGATGCTCCGCTCCTACGGGTTGTAGTGTGATGTAATATAGCCTATAGCCTTCCTCGATAAACGGACACAAAAATATTTTTTAATTCAGACTAGTAGTTCCTGAGATGATCGCGTTCAACTAATCAAATTAAAACAAACTCTTCAGCTTTATAATATTAGTATAGATTAGCGACTCCCTTCCCTCCTATTGGGTCCGTCTGAAGGTACGTTTTACGGTTAGTATAAATTTTTCAGAAATTACATATTTTTCTTCAGTAAAAAGTAATCTGTATGTTGATTCAGATAATCAGATATCATGATACTGAATTTCGTCGAAATCTGTCTGGTGCTTTTCGTGATGCAGTCAGATAGACAGACAGACAATCTAAGAACAACAGATTCGGCTTCCGTATGTATAAAATTTCTATAAGATTTTCCAAAAAATATTTAATGTAAAATTTGATACATGTATACCTACTAATATTATAGCTGAAGAGTTTTTTGTTTGTTTGGTTGAACAAGCTAATCTCAGAAACTACTGGCCCGAATTGAAAAATTCTTTTTGTGTTGGATAGTCCATTTATCGAGGAAGGCTATATCAATGGAAAATGTTTTAAAAACGGGAAGGGTGGGCGTTAGTTCTGCAACTCAGAAAGAATTTTGTTTCCGGTTTTAAGAACGCATGCGAAGCCGCGGGAAATGCTAGTGTATATATAAAAGGAATCAAACGAGTTGCAGAAAAACAGTGTCAATGAGATTTTCCCGCTACAAATAAGAACGCTCGCTACCTTTTCATATTGTTTACTGTTTCAAAGCTGTCGGAACTTCTTTCGATGAGGTTGTGTCTTAACTTCAAGTTAATTGTTCTTGTTGATTTTTTTCTTGAAGTCAATATAAATTATTTAATTAAAACAGACGAGAGGAATATATTGTGAAGAGTTTCACAGTTACATGCTCTTAGTGACGTGACAGTTTTTTGGATAATTTCAAAGGTAATTATAATATTCCTAATTAATCTTTAAGTGGATTTAGTCTCTCTCGTGACCATGATTGCTGTAAAGCATTCGAAACGTTGGGAACCAAAAATCAAAATTAATTCTCGACAAAATCCGAAAAGATAGTTTCATTTAGTCAAGTATTCGCGTAAACCTAAGAAAGTATTATTAATCTTTAAGTGCTTTTAAAAATCAATTCCCGTCAGTATTTATATGTGACTTTGACTAAATTTAGTTCATTTAAGAAGTGAATGTCATATTTAAGAACCCGTTACCTTTAATTTTTTATTACCATTTTCATGACTCCAAATCCTGTTTCAAGGATTCGAAGCCCAATTACTGAGTTAGTCTTATATTTAGTGATTACCAGTAATTTAGATACCTAAGTACTTAAATAATAAATATTAACAAAACCCAAAATGTATAACTGACCTTCTAACTAATAGTAAATAAGATAATACAAAAAATATTTACATATGTATGTATTTTTTTATTTTATTATTATTATAATATAATTAAAAGACTTAGTTGATAGTTTAATAAGCTTATATATAAGAACTGTAATTACAAGTACGTTAACACTTCGTAAATCGTAATACGTAAATATTATTTAAATACCTATTGGTATATATAAAAAATGTTTAAATAAATAAGAAGTTTATACATTTATTTTTACTCATATCTTGTGTGTTTCTAAGGACCTGCCATCAGTCTTTTTTGACTATATCAAATCAAATCAAATCAAAACATTCTTTATTCAAATAGACTTTTACAAGCTCTTTTGAATCGTCATTTTTACATTAATAAAATTAAATGTCAGTCTGTAAGTCTGTCAGTAAGCTACCACCGGCTCGGAAAGCTGTTCTGCTGAGAAGAACCGGCGAGAAACTCAACAGTTGCTCTTTTCAAATATTTGGTAACAATATGGTATTACAATTTATTTATTTATCCTACGTGAGACACAACCAGTCACTAATCCCACACATTTACATCTACTAGGTATTCCGTGATGGTGTAATAAGCCTTATTCAGTAGCGTATTTTTAATTTTAGATTTAAATTGCTTCAAAGGCAAGCTCAGTATTGACTGTGGAATTTTATTATACATGCGTACACCTTGCCCCATAAATGACCTATTTACTTTTTGTAGGCGAAAACTGGGTGTTACAAGTTTATTCTTATTTCTTGTATTTATACCGTGTTTGTCGCAGTGCCTTGAGTAGCTATTAACGTTTTGACGAACAAACATGATGTTACAATATATATATTGCGCAGCAACCGTAAGTATACCTATTTCTTTAAAAAGTTCGCGGAGAGTATCCCGAGCGCTCATGTTATAAATAGCCCATATCCAGATGAGTTTGGCTTGGGAGAATAGTAAAGACAGAGTGTCATAGAACTAGACATGAAGCCAAATATTAATCTATACTAATATTATAGAGCCGAAGAATTAGTTTGTTTGTTTATTTGGTTGAACACACTAATCTCAGAAACTGCTGGCCTGAATTGAAAAATTATTATTATTTTTGTGTTAGATAGTCCGTTTATCGAGGAAGGTTTTGGACTATAATTACATCACGCTACGACCAATAGGAGCGGAGCATCAATGAAAAACTTTGCAAAAACGGGAGAAAAATATTACTCTAGATTTTCAGCCTTAAGAACGCGAGCGGAGCCGCGGGAAAGGCTAGTGTATAATTTAATGATAATATTATATAGTGTAGAGTGTATGTAAAATATTAATAAAAATAAATAAATATGTTGAGACGTTAACACAACACAATCTATTTAGTTTTTGTGTTTTAGTTGATACAATTCACATATAACTTTAAATACATAAATATAATATATATTCTTTAAATATAACGATGTAAATAACCAGAACTGGATTAATAACGTGAATGCCTCCAGAAGGACTCGAACCCATTGGTGTGATAATAGAGATTGACTAACTTTCTAGTTTACCGAGTCCACTAATGGTTTTCATGATTGACATAATTATATAATTTAATCAATTTGGCTACAAGGCCATGGGAATAAAGAGTGATATAATATTATTATATAGAGAACATAATTGGCATCAAATGTCCTATAATTCGTGTCCACTTACCGTAGTTTTGCTTGAGAGAGCAGAGTTCGCACGTTCTTTACAAATCTTATTAACTATGAGGCTACAAAATAGTTTCCTTACATTGTATAGTTTATTTATTATTTATTATTATTTATTTTAGAATTTCCTTCTATTGTATTTTTTATTTATTTATTAAAGTTTAATATATTTATACTTGCATAATTCTTTCCTCCAAGGAATATGTTTAGTTTTCTTGCCGCGGCTCGACTTCGCACTGTCTTTGCGCACATACTAAGTATTTCAGGTTATAAGTTCGTAAATCTGGACAAGACTACCCCTATCACCTAGCAGAATAAATATACTCTCAGACCTAACAAATGTACACAAAAATCATAAAAAACGGTCTAGATGCTTTGGAGGAGTTCGATAACAAACACTGTGACACGAGATTTTTATACAGAATGTCCCAGAAGGTGACCTGGCATGGGGAGAAAGGAGCTATAATGATGAGTCAGTAAAAAAATAGCGCTCTACAAGGTAAAACGGGACCCATATTACTAAGACTCCGGTGTCCACCCATCTGTCCGTCTGTCACCACTCCGTATCTCATGAACCGTTGTAGTAAGACAGTTGAAATTTTCACAGATGATGTATCTTTGTTACCGATATAAGGAATAATACTTAAAAACAAAATAAAATAAATATTCAATTTGTCATACAATAAACGTGATTTTTTTTGCTCGTTTGATATTGATAACAGCAACAGGTGGACGCTTGTTTAATTTAGAGAATATTTAGTTAATATTCACTTTAAAAATAAATAATTAAATTAAAATGAAATAAATAATTAAGTGGGGCTCCCATACAACAGACAAGATTTTTTTGCCGTTTATATAAATAAAATGGCACGGAACCCTTCGTGCGCGAGTCCGACTCATACTTGGCCGGTTTTTTACATGTTGGATAATTTAATTCATGTACATTTCCTGAAATTTTTGATAATAATCGTAAAAAAATTCCAGCAATTACATGAAATAAATTGTTGTACATAATTGCGTTGAACATAAGCGCGTCTATACATACAAAGTTAATATTATATTAAAAATTGAAATTGTAAGTCGAATCCATACATTACAAACTTTTTAAATATATTATAATTTTAACTTAAAGTTTATAAAATCGCTTTTATACCGTGTATATGTAGTTATGTAATGATAAGGGTAATTTATCTCGAATGCGACCTCTTTTGGCTTAGTCAATAAGAAGACGAAATAACTAGGTCTAGCAGCGTCAAGATATCTTAGACTTAGAAAGTTAGGTTAGATATAGGATATCTAGGAGAAGTTTCTAGACACCCTTAGTTTAAGTTTAAGTTGTTTTTAGACACTTTAGTAGATAGTTTAAATAATCTGATTTATGTGATGACATTGGCACTATATTAATGTTTGAAAGTTATGTATAGCCAGGTTTTCTCTTTATTTCTTAGATTTATATCGAGTTGTGATTGTGAGTGAGAAAACAATTCTTTCATTTTTTTATTTCTATAATATTGAATTTATTCATATAATAAAATAATTATAAATATTAAATTTTATAACAGATATTAAGCAGGATCTTCGATCGAAAACTTGTCGAAGTCATACTAAAATATTTTTTTTAATTATATCTCTTTAACAACAATGTTTTGGTTCTTATCTTGCTCTTCAGCTTATTTAAAAAAATACTTTTATGTATTTTTCAACCGATGATTGATGAAGAAATATTATTGATTTTAGATACAATGTCGGGTGTTGTGAAGCAATTTCCAGTGGAAGAGGAGTATGTCAAAAATCCTGATATATCACGAGATGACATCAAAAAGATGCGAGAGTGGTTGAACACTCAGCCTCATTTGCCAGGAGAACACGTTTCAGGTCTGAAATATTATGTTAAAAATGATTATGATACTAAATATACGAAAAAGTTTCGTAAGACCCTTAATAACTTTAGCTACATGCGAATTAAAAAAAATACATTTATTAGATAAATTACATTTTAGTCTTTAATTCAATTTTATTTTGAGATCTCTACTTGTAATTGTTACGAGTATTTCAGTTCGAATCTAGTATATTTTTACATTTGTAATAAAATGTTATGTATATATATTATGTTTGACCAGCGGGGTGGTCAAAAACAGCTAAATATATAAACACATAATAAGTCTATACTATCTATACTATAATATCATAAAGCTGAAGAGTTTGTTTGTTTGTTTGGTTGGTTGAACGCGCTAATCTCAGAAACTACTGGTCCGAATTGAATAATTCTTTTTGTGTTGGATAGTACGCTTATCGAGGAAGGCTATAGGCTATATTACATCACGCTACGGCTAATAGAAGCGGAGCATCAATGAAAAATGTTGCAAAAATGGGATGGGCGGGCGTTAGTTCTGCGAGGTATCGTACCGCGCGACTCAGAAAGAATATGGTTTCCGGTCTTCAGAACGCGTGCGAAGCCGCATGAAATGCTAGTATATATATAATAATGTTCTCCGACCGATATAAAATATCGTAATAATATGAGTAAATAGTATAATTATGAGGACGCTAATCACGATAGAGAGCCTTATTTATATAATAGCCTTACTAGACCTTCATTAATAGTACTACTTCTGCTTAATATAAATAATAAAATATATTTGTTTTGTTGTAAATAAGTTCATTGATAAATAATATTGATACATATTTACAATATGTATGTATTTAAACTTATATATGTAGTATATCAACAATCTGGTATCCGTAACACAAGCTTCGTCGTTCGTAGCTTACCACGGAACTAGATGGCGCTGTGTGTAATCTAGTTTATTATATAAATTTCACGAATAGAAATGTAACATTATCTAGAAAAGCGATACAAACAATAATATACTTAAACAAAAGACGCGAATATTTGCGTAAACATCTTATGTAGGTACTAATATACTAATAAACAAACCATATTAAAGATGTATAATATCTAAAATTAAAATTGTTGCAAAACCACATTATAATTAATGTAGGTACATATTATGTATAATTGTTACATTTCAAAACATATTTTACTTTTAATGTTTACTTTAAACAGGTTATTAGGTAAATGTTAGACTTAGATCCATTTTTAGACCTCTAGCATACCAATTTGTGGAGAAACCTGATATCTTATACTTTACTTTGATATTCTCATTCTATAAACATAATAAGATATTTATTTAATGGTGCGTTTAAACGGGCAATATTTTTCTGCAATAGAGTGGCCGGCATTGTAAGAAATATGAACAATATTGCAGTACTGTCCCGGCCATATCAGCAATCATGTTTGGCGTGGCCGCCTATGGCCGCGTATGGCCGATATTGCCGGACGATTTCTGAGCGATCGGTTTTCTGTGATATTGCCCGACCAGTCCTATTGTTGTTTCTATTGTTATTACATAGTGTGTCCTTTTCTAGGCTACTGAAGTTTGCTGTGAGTGACGCCGTGATTAATTGCTATATTCTGTGTTATTGTTGTTTTGTCAGACCTTGACAATAATAATTGCAACATATTGCCAGGCCATATATTGCTCGGTCATTATTGCAATATTTTTATGATTGGCCTGCAATAAGTTGTCAATATTGCAGCCACATAAACGGACCATATTTTTCTGCAAAATGTGGCTGCAATAAAGTGGCCGGTTTGCAATGTAACACAATTGCGGAAAAATATTACCCGTTTAGGAGCACCCTAAAATCTTTCAAAGATAAAATCACAAGCATGTACTCGTAATTAGTGCCACGAAGTTACTCAGTCTTTTTATGATTTTTATGTTTATCTCCTTCAACCCACGTTTATTAACGAGTTTGTGTCAAAGAGTCAAGGAAGTAAGACATTGTTGAAAGCAACATAGTTTTGCATATTAAAGAAAATATGACACTAGAATAATTTAACATATCTTGTTAACAATAGTATAAAAGGTACTTTTAAGTTACAAAAGAATTAGATGGATAAATAATAATAAATAAATAAAGCTATTGTGTCCTTTTTCGACTGTTTTTAAAGTTATCAAGATGTTTAAAGTTAATAAAAAAATATCATAAGTGCGAGACCTGGGATTTGAATCTAGTTCACGAGCGTTTCAAGGGAGCCTGTTACCACTGGTCTACCAAAATCGCTGTATCAACAGTGCAATTGTCTTTTTTTATATTAAAATGTATTATTTTATTAAAGCACAGAAGTCACGGGCAGTACATAGTATGTAATATTGATGTCGCGTGTCGTTTGTCTGTGGCAATTTAGTAATTAAAACTGTAGCTATTTAATTCATTTTTAATTATAACTTAAAGAGGCCGTTTAAGTATTAAACTTATATCATGTTAGAAATAACAGTTGTTTTGATCTCAGTGACTTTAATATTGTATAGACATTGCTTACTGAGTTGGAGATCGTGACTTCTATTCTCATTCAAAGACTTTTTCATGAAAGAGAGGTACTCAGTTTGAGTTTTTTGTACGTCACAATAAACAGTTATAATCTATACTAATATTATAAAGAGGAAAGGTTTGTATGTAAGTATGTTTGTAAAAAAATTGCTCTGAAAGTACTGGACCGATTTTAAAAATTCTTTCACCATTTGAATTCTACATTATCACTGATTAATATAGGCTATTTTAATTGCAAGAAAAAAATAAAGATCCTACTAAAACTACAATAACAGGAGAGGAAGAGGAGTGCACGCCGCACATAATATATGAAATAGGTAGCCACGCGGCTCAGGAGTATATTAAAGCTGGAATAATTTTGGAGAATTTTTAAACTAGGGAGTGATCGAATGAAGTTTAGTAGCGATTAAAAAAATGAACGCGGGCGAAGCCGCGCGTATTGCTAGTGTTTAAATAAAAATGTCAGCTATCATCAAATCAAAATCAAATCTAAAACTATAGTTAGAACTTGAATATTTTATTTAGATTTTTCAAGAAGTATTTGAGTTTTAATTTTATTATATTACAAACCCCCTTTAGTATAAGTTTAATAAATTTGATTTTTTTATTATTAAAACCTTCCGTGTGGAAAACACAAAAAAAATATAGCTGAATTGGTAAAGCCATTCTCGATTTTTGCGCTTAACAAAATTATTTTTTTTTATATAGATATATAGATAAATTAAATTTTTACGTCAGTAAATATAAAAAATAGATTATGCGAAATATTTTTCTATGTAGTGAAGACAAAGGTCAATCATTTTATAATTAATGCTGAATGCTCATGAGATTGTTATACAGACTCATTTATATAATGCTGCCTTTTGTTTTTTAATAAGCTATTCACATCACTTTATGATATACATATATTAATAATTAGATTTTGTGTTTGTTCGATCCTACCTTTGAAACTATTGTATGGACGTTTTTACGATTTTTCACATATAAAAAGAGGACTAAACATTTACGAACATTTTGGAAAAAAATACTGATACGAAAAAAGCTCTAAGTACCTTATTGTGCATCTTTATAAAATACTAACATTTCTCGCGGCTTCGCATGCGTTCTAAAGACTGGAAACCAAATTCTTACTGAGTCGTAGTCTGAGTCTGAGTCGCGGTATGGTATCTTGCAGAACTAAAGCCCGCCCTTCCCGTTTTTGCAACATTATTCGTTGATGCTCCGCTCCTATTGACCGTAGCGTAATGTAATATAGCCTTCCCCGATAAACGGTCTATCCAATACAAAAATAATTTTTCGATTCAAACCAGTAGATTAGCGCATTCAATCAAACAAACAACAAACAATCTCTTCAGCTTTATAATATTAGTATATATTTTGATAAAGATTAGCTCGCTCGGGTAACCAAGCGGAATAAAATCCGCACAGCTGATATTTTCATTTGCAATTCATTTCTAACATAATTAATTAATTACCACTTGTTTTACGATGAAGGGAACATCGTGAGAAAACCTGCATATCTGAGAGAAACTAAGAAGTTCTCGAAAGACATGTAAAGTCCACCAACTCGCAATTGGCCGGCATGGTGGATTATAGTCTGATCCCCTTCGTATTGAAGACAGGGCCGTGCCCAGCAGTGGGACTATAAAAAGGATGGTATACATACATAGCACGCTTTTAATTTTATATTTTTGATCACAGATCTTGATCTCCTCATAACATTTCACTGCTGTGAGAAAAGTGCTGAAGTATCTAAGCAGGTTCTGGACTTGCATTACACTCTGCGTACTCTATTCACCCCTTTGTTCAAGGACCGAGTGATGGATCAAAGAATTAGGAATGTTTTGAATACCATGTGAGTTAAAATTGTATTATAAACTAATTATTGTTTTCCTAAAATTTTAAAACAAAAGTCAAGCCTTACTCCATATAACATCAGTCAGTGAGAATCTTGTCAAAAATAGTCCACTGTTTTGGAGATCAGCGGAAACATAAAGCGGATAAAAGAATTAATTTCTTCTTTTAAGTAGTAATGTATAAATTATTGAATGCATTTTGTAAAAAGCTTTCGACATTATATTTATAATATGTATATATATTATAAAAACAATTATTGCAAGACAAACTATCGTGGCATTTTGATTTACAAAGGCAACCATTTTTCTTGCAAAGACGCCTTTTTGACATACATCCTTTTTTGCATACGCAGCGCATTATTACATTTTGAGCATTAGTTAATTTGAGTTTTGACAAAGGCATTTAGTAAAAATTAGTTCTAACTAGGGAAAACGCGTTCTATCTAAAACGGGTTTTAATTGTAACAAATAATATAAGCAAATGGATTCAGTGGTTTGACCACCAACTTTGAGATAGGTTTTTTTACAAAGGAAAATTTTACAAAGTTATTAGTTTTTCTAAATCTCACCAAAGGTATTACTTCTTTCCGAACTGGTGGTAGACTCATGAGGTTCAGTAAGGAGTTGTAACAATTTTTATTCTGAATAAAATATTTTGATATGATTTGATTTGATTTATGAAAGTTTTTTTTATTTTTTCTTGTTTTCAGTCTCATCGCGCCTCTACCGACGCCGACTGTGCATCAATACAGAGCCATCTACGGCCGTCTTATTGATAACGATCCAAAGAAATTCGTTTTCGCCGATTTAGTTCGAACTGCACTGATGATGTATGATTTATGGCAATACGAAGAAGGAACTTGGCCTGGGTAAAATTTTATATTCAATAGGTTTAGCGTCTTATTCAAAATAATATCTCCCCTTTTTTAAAGTCGGTTAAAAAGTAGTAGTAGTTGTTACGGCTTATAACATTAGCTATCTGCAAGTGAAAATCCTTTCAACCATTTCTGGAACAAACAGACAGACAAAAAATTTAAAAATTGTTTTTTTGTTGCTAGTATCGTATATACTTTCATATGCATTTGGTGTTAATTTGAAATTAAAAAGAGACCCTCTAATTGTATTTATATGTACAGATACATACTATTCACTAAGAGCCAGGTAAAATAATGCTCTGCATTTGACAATTGGTTATAGTAGTTGTATACACACATATCAGTCTAAACGGTAGAATTGGTGTCATATAATAATTATATGATATCAAACGTGTTATGATTACCGTGGTAATTAAAAAAATGCTAATTACTAAAGCTAACATGTATTCGAAATGAAACTTGCTATAGCAATTTTTTGGCCTGTCTCTTCGTCTATTAGCGATTGTCTGTCGCATACAAGCAAAAATCTGTCCAGACAGAGAGACAAAACTTCTAAGAACTATAAATTCAGCCTCTACTTTTTTATTTTTTAAATTTTTATTATTATTTAGGAAACAAGCATAATTTACAAATATTTATACAATAATTTATGTAAATGGTACATAGACCACTAAAGTTTACTAAGAAAAAAATTACAAACCTATTAGATTTAAGGAAAACAAACAAAAAATATACAAGAATTAATTAAAGCTTACTGACAAAACAAAACATACGTATCAAATCAAATCAAAATATTCTTTATTCAAATAGACTTTAACAAGCTCTTTTGAATCGTCATTTTTACATTATCAAAATCAAAAGTCAGTCTGTAAGTCTGTGAGTAAACTACCACCGGCTCGGAAAGCTGTTCTGCTGAGAAGAACCGGCGAGAAACTCAACAGTTGCTCTTTTCAAAAAAATATTTGGTAACAATATTGTATTACAATTTATCTATTTATCCTACGTGAGACACAACCAGTCACTGATCCCACACACTTACATCTACCAGGTATTCCGCTATAGTGTATATCGATATAATGATTATTTAAATAAGATTTGCTAAAACATATCTAATTTATAGATTCGATTTATCTCAGTTTGAATTTATATGTATAGATAAGGAAATATAAAACAGTGCCTTTTTCTCCCTTATGTAAAGCTAGCCAAATTCTATTATCATCATATCATCGTAATACCGTCAGTTTTCTTCAAATTTTGTATAACGAATTACTATCGAATTTCAAATACTCGGTGACTTAGAAACTAACTATACTACTAGTACTAAAGTATTTATTGTCACATTCTTCTGTATTAGATATTAGTAATTAGTATTAGTAAGCTTTTGAATAAAAGTGTGGAAACTGATCTTGCCTAAGTTTAGCTTCTATAACAGAATTGATTGTGTTTTAGATATTTTGTCTTATATAATTATATCAATATTTAAGAAAATCTTTATCATCATCTTCAGCTCTTTTTTAACGTCCCACTGCTGGGCATGGGCTTCCCTCAGTACGAGGGGGCTCAGGCCATAGTCCACCGCGCTGGCACTGGCGTGTTGGCGGACTTCACATGTCTTTCGAAAACTTGCTAGGTTATCTCAGACATGCTGGTTTCCTCACGATGTTTTCCTTCAACGTAAGATAAGTTGTAAACATGATAGCAATGATTCGCACATGAAAATATCAGAGGTGCGAGACCCGGATTTGAACCCGCATCACTCAGTTATCCAAGCGAGCGCGTTTCCACTGGGCTACACTACTACACTACACTGTCTTTTCTTTCTTCAAGAAAATCTTATATAACCTTAATACTGAGAAACTAAAATTACTATTTTCTTACATTAAAGGTTTGTTATTATCATAGACATGGATGATACAACTCTTGGACACATCACTAGATTGGATGTGATGACGATACGACAACTCTTATACTTTCTTCAGGTAATTATATTACATATAACAATTATTTTTGTCGTCCATGTAGCACAAAAACCAGTGGAGAAAGCATCAGCACGTTTTTGTATTAGCTCAAAGTCACTCATGTACGGCGGGGGGAGAGGTAAGCTTCGCCAGCTGTGATTGGCTAACTAAGTGACAACCAAGTGACGACTGATTCGTATTGGTCCGTATTTAAGTATAGAATTGCAACGATTGACTAAAATTCCGTCGTGTAAGCTTGATTTAGCATATGTTTAATGAATGCGGCAGCCCCTGCACGCGCTCTCCACTGGTTGTTGTGCTCCATTATGTCGTCAACATCTCACTAATCAACAAATTAAACAACAGAATTTTACTTATTTATTTACTAGCGACTCTTATTTTAGCTATCTGCCAGTGAAAGTCCCGTCAAAATCGGTCAAGCCGTTTCTGAGATTAGAGGGAACAAACAGACAGACATAAATTTCAAAAAATGATTTTTTGATTTTAGTACCGTATAAATTTTGCATTTAGTGAACAGCTGTTAATTTGAAATTAAACATAAACATTAGACACTTCAATTATATTTTTGTGTATAGATTTATTAAGCACACTAACAATATTTCATTTTTAAGTGAACAAAAACAAAATAGACATGCATATCAATTATATGTGTACATAGCGTAAGACTCATTACATATTACAATAGAGAATTATTAAAATTGTTGACAAAAAATACAACACTGACATATTATAAAAACAACGTAATTTGAAAATAAAATGAGAATGATTTTTGTTAATTAAGATTTGTTTAAAATTCTTATAATATATCAGTTTAGGAGAAGTAATACTTTATTAACTTAAATTTATTGTAAAAAACATGGAAAATATCTAATTCTGGTAAGGCCCTAGAAATAATATTGTATTTCAAACACATAATATGAATATGGTGCGACATTATTACACACAGCGCCATCTAGTTCCGTGGTAAGCTACGAAGGAAGCTTGTGTTACGGATACTAGATAGTTGATATACTTCATATAAGTTTAAATACATACATATTATAAATATAAACACCCATGCCTGGAGTACAAACATCCGTGTTTAACAAATGAATGCCCCCAGCGGGACTCGAACCCGCGACCGCTGCCGCAAGAACTTCGCCAAACGTTGCGTCATTAGAAGAAGTTATAGTTAAGGGTTATACATATATTTTCGTTAATTAAACTAATACTATTAATATTATTGAACTGAATATTTAATTAATATTTTCAGGAATGCATGTTAGTAAAATTAAAGGAAGTCCACTTCTTAAACGCTCCTTCATTCATGGACAAGTTGATGATGTTATTAAAACCTTTCATGAAAAAGGATCTGATGGATATAATCTATATACACGAAACTGGCTCAAAGAAAATATTCAACTATGTGCCTTTGAAAGCTTTCCCGAAGGAATTTGGTGGAGAATATAAGGATGCCATAACTATAAGGGGTAATCATAATACTTTTATGTTTATGATTAAACAAGATTTAACTAAATTAAATGGAAGATAGAAAGTAGAAACAAGTCTTGTACATGGCCTTTGTAATTAATAATATACTTGTGAAAGTAAGTAGTGTTTTTTAACTGGTAGTGCCATGCTTGTTACCTTCGGGTAGCAGCCGAATGGGCCGGCACGCCCCGAATATAGTAGTTTATATATGTCGCAGTGAAATGAGGATATTAGGAATTTCACGAAATCCCTAGGGATACCACGAAATCACGGAAGATGACGAATTTAATTATTAATTACGTCTTCTTACTAAAAATGTTTAGTGATATGACGTTTCACTAGACAAAATCTAGTAAAATGTTAAAAAAGCGGACGTTAGAAAGAGAATTTAGTTACCCTACAATTAGTGAGGTAGAAGTTGTACCTGGTACCAGTAGAGAAATATGTTCAGAGCAGAAAAAAAGAGTTCGATTCTAAGGAGGACTTTGATCGGGAGATTCAAAAAATTTCGGAAGGAAAAAAAAGAGTGACAAGCCATTGTGGAGTGCAGAAAGGATTAAAAATGTAATTAAGCTTGTTGAAGAATATAAGTCGGCGCCGATTTTGAATAAATCACGTAATTAGCAGCAATATTATTTTGGTACAAAATATGATATAATGAGTATTGGCCAGTCAAAAGTTTTAATTTTGAAAAGACAGTCGGAATCAGATTCAAGTGTTGAAATTATTTCATCTGAAGATTACTATCGTGTTCTCACAGAGTGTCATGAATCAACCGGTCATGGCGGGCGAGACAAAATGCTATTTACTCTTAAATCAAAATATTTTATACCAACCCAAGCTGTGACTACATTCATAAAACTTTGTAATGTTTGTGTTTTGAAAAAAAAATTTGAAAAAATGGCGCCGACTTATATTCTTCAACAAGCTTAATTACATTTTTAATCCTTTCTGCACTCCACAATGGCTTGTCACTCTTTTTTTTCCTTCCGAAATTTTTTGAATCTCCCGATCAAAGTCCTCCTTAGAATCGAACTCTTTTTTTCTGCTCTGAACATATTTCTCTACTGGTACCAGGTACAACTTGTACCTCATTCATTGTAGGGTAACTAAATTCTCTTTCTAACGTCCGCTTTTTTAACATTTTACTAAATTTTGTTTAGTGAAACGTCATATCACTAAACATTTTTAGTAAGAAGACGTAATTAATAATTAAATTCGTCACCTTCCGTGATTTCGTGGTATCCCTAGGGATTTCGTGAAATCCCTAGTATCCTCATTTCCCTGCGACATATATACCACTTTCTCACAGAAGACCGACGTGAAGTGGCAGCTACGCTGTTGCGTTTCGTCCGGTAAGTGAGAGTCCGGGTGGCCCACTCCCCATCCCTCTCTCCTCCCTCCATCCTCCCTCTTTCCTCTCTCCATCTCTTCTCTGTCCCTCCTCCCTCCCTCCTATCTCCCTCACTTTCCTGAAAGGCTGGCAACGCATATGCAAGCCCTGCCGTATTGCAGATGTCCATGGGCGGCGGTGATCACTTTCCATCAGGTGATGTTTCCTCTTGCTCGTTTGCCCCCTTTGTCCCATAAAAAAAAAAAACTTCGGTTTTTGTGTTATTCTTTACGTTACCTGATTACAACAAGTATTGACATAATATACAATTCTGTTCTATGGAAAAGTTGAAAAAAAGCTGTTTTTTGCCCTTTTTTACTTACGACAGGCTTAGGTTTCAGTTAGGACATCCCTAGGTTTCAGTTAAAATAAATTAAATTACGAAAACATCCTCCGTTTTTGAAGTCGGTTTAAAATTTGCCTAAGTTACACCTTATAACAGTAGCTATCTGCAAGTGGAGGTCCCGTCAAAATAGGTCCAGCCGTTTTAGAGATTAGACGGAACAAACAGACAGACAGACGAATATTATAAAAAATGGTGCTTGTAATAATATAGTGTCGTAATTATACATTCACATGCCAGATCAGGGAGGGTATTACATCATACAAAATCAAGAGTATATTCGTATACCTAATTTGAATTACTAAATACATTTACTGATGTTTCAAATATAAAAAAAGTGCGTGTGTACAAAGTACACATATCAGAAGTAAAACTTGAATTTAAATTAAGGCTAACTCTTCCCCGTCTCTGAGCGCCTGGTACAATGGACTTATTTTTTCGTTTCATCGAGTTTGAAATCACAACGATTCTAAAGAAGTTTCACTTCAAAAACAAGTTTGACAGATTTAATACTTTGACGTAAATGTAAATAAAATTCTATTTTCAGACGAAATCATAAGTCGTCTTGAAAGTAATAAGCAATTTTACAAAGAGGAAAACCTTCGTCGAGTTAACGAAGCTCTGCGACCTGGTGGAAAGGGAACGACAGTTGAAGACGTGTTTGGTATACAGGGTAGTTTTAAAAAGTTAGACATCGATTGATTGTAAACATTACTTTTTCTTAATTATACTATAGTTATCAAAAAAGAGAAAAAAATTGCTTATTGAGTGTAAGATATGTAATAAAACTTGTATATATGTTCTTTGTTTTTCATTTTTTTATTTCATCAGGTTTATTTTACCATTGTAACCAATTTAAAACTAAGTCGTAGGGCAATGTGGTTATTAAAATAATAAAAATGCGAAAATTAAAAACTTAATAACCTTCTTCCTAAATTCTTGTTCAGAATTTAATTTTTAGGGTTTTTTGGGCTAAAATTTGGACGCACCAAATAACTTTGTTTCTTATAAAAGTAATATAAACGAGCAACATCGATGGGATTTTGTTCCATTTTTGAAATGAACTTTTAAAATATTTTCTTTTTACATAATAGTACTAATGTAAACTTTAGTCTTAGCATAAAAATTTTCAACATTTTATGTTGACATGAAAACAGAATTTAAAAGAATGTAAACTTTACTCTATAATAATCATCGACTGGCTCCAACACTGAAAATATCTAATAAGATATGTATGAAGTAAATGAATACTACCATTCAGTTATTTTTTTACTATTCAGTGCTCTTATTTGCAGTCGATGTATGAATTCTTTAAAAGTTTGTATCATCAATATTTGAGAGAAAGTAAACGCTCTACTTCTGAACAGTTGCCATTATATCCAATACTAGCATACCCGGCCTACTTCGCTGGGCGAAAGTTAAAATAAATTAAACAGATTATAATTGTAACCAAAGTTACTCCTTATAACATAAGCTATCTGCGAGTGAAAGTCCCGTCTCAATCGGTCCAGCCGTTTCAGAGAATAGCCGGAGCAGACAGACAAACATTATAAAAAAATTTTTTTTGATGAATAACGTATATACTTTTCTATGCATTTAGTGAAAATATGTTAATTTGAAATTAAAAACAGACACTTCAATTTTATTTATATGTACTGATATAATAAATATGTATGTATAATAAACTGAAAAGTGGCATGCTCAAATAACTAACCTCATACATAATTACACAACATAAATGGTCCATCGGTCCATGATATTCACTGTAAAATCTATTGTTAAAAATAATAACATGTAAAAAAATTATAAAATTTATACATGATAGCTAGTTTATTTCTTAATGACCTGAAAATAAGGACTATTTTCACTTGATTTTATCTGTTTTTTTACACAATGTGGCAGGTTGTATGTCTCATTTTTTAATATATATAGGATTTTGAAAGTGAAGGCAATCAGTTGGATTGTTGTGCAACAAAAAAATGAGGTTCCTAACGTTATTTTTAACCATCATGGCTATCGTATTTGGTCTTGTGGTACGTGTTTTCAATTTATTACTTAAAAGATAAACTGAAATAAGGACTTTTGATATAGAGACAAAAGTTTCAATTCGAGGTTTTCGATCACTTCGTAATACTTAATAATAATATATTATAACTTGATTAATTATACAAAAATTTAGGCTGAAAGGTGAGTTTGCTCGAGCCCAAAAAATCAGGGACAGCCTATACATATTAAGCCATGTAGGAAAACTTAGCTTAAAATAAAAATCTCACTCCATAATATCTAGTGTAACAAAATAGAATTTTAAGTTACCATACTTTGAAGTTAAAATAATAGAAATGACATTGTCGCAATTGTTAGTATATGTAGAAAACACATTTTATTTATTAGAATATAAAAAATATTAGTTATATAAAATAAGTAGTAATTTTTTTTCTAGAATGGCATGAGCACCATAAAAAAAGTGGAGATCAAAGATAACAGCAACTCAGCAGGATGCAATAGAAGTCCTCGGGGACCCCCTCCCTCTTCCCCTCCCGCGAGTACCACTGCGAGTACCAGTACGAGTTAGTAAACAAATTCATATTATATACTAGGGACTTCGCTTCGCTCTGGTTCGCTTTGTTTTAAATGATGTCCTCCCGACCGATTCCGGCCACGGCGGCCAATCTCATTGAGACTAGCCGTCTACGCGGGAGATAGTTTATGCGCAGACACAAGGGCACTTTCTATTCCTTATTACTCTCATACCCCGGTGCGACGACTGTTCGACACGACTAGTGAGAGTTATGGCGCAGGACCGACGGCTGTACGTGCTCTCCAAGGCACGGGGGTGAAACACCGCCAACTTCCCAACTTCGGGCTGTTCTTGAGGCTTACGAAATAGAAAGACTCAATAACTAACTTGGCCCGACCCGGGACTCGAACCCAGGATCTCTCGTTATGCGATTGTACATGCTAGCCACTACACCACCGATGCAGTTAAGTAGATAGATAGTTATTTAAGTGTACGTCAGAAGATCCGTTCATCCCGTTAAAAAATGTATACAAAAACTTGACAAACTATTAACTAAAACGTTCCTAGAGAACCACTCTATCATTGGTAAAAAAAACATTAAAATCGGTGGAAAATGTTGTGCTTATTTAAAAATAAATCTTGTATAGTAATTAAAAGAATTATGTATCTACATTGTTTGTTTATATTTAAAACTTATAATACTTTTTTATATTGCAGACACAACAAGCGCTTAAACGGAGACTACACAGACTATGCCTGCACAATGCACAAGTATTAAGGATTTTGGATCGTACAATAAAAATTTGACAGATTAATTTTGTTTTATTATCTATATATATAAATTTCCGAGTCAATTTTAATGCTAGATGCTCTAAAACTGTGCGTGTACTTGGAAAAGAAATAAATATAACCTAAAATGGATAAGAACCCTGGACCTCGTGTCTAAAGTTTGATCTAAGCGAGTTTAAAGTGCAATGGTCCCGGGCACCACCACGGGCAATTTCCTAGCTTATGCCACACAACATCGTCGTGGATAGAAATATTAGTAATGAAATTAAATAATTAATAAAATTGTTTATAATTTCTTACAATTATTTCTAACTAGCTTTACCCGCGGCTTCGCCCGCGTTCATTTTTTTAATTGCTAATCAACCTGATTGAGTTGATCTGTAGGATGCCTGAAAGTTTCTTCAAAATTACTGTAGCTATTTCAGAACCCATTGTTAATACAAACAATTTTTTAATTTTTCGTAAAAAATATTTATTTTTAATAAAAAGTATCCTATGTTACTTCTAATAATATGTGTACAAAGTTTCATGATAATCGGTTGAGTAGTTTTCGCGTGAAAGCTTAACAAACAAACTTACATTCACATTTATAATACTTATTAATAATATAGTAGGGATTATGCTGTTCTAGAACCTTCCACTGATGTTTTTTTAAACGTTTAGTCTTCAAATGCAAATAGTATCTATGTAAAATATATTTTATGTTCATATTAAAATTTTCAAAAAATACAGGCAAAAAAATTGCAATTGCAAACAGCAAGAAAATGTCTTAGTTTTTCACCGTTTTCCTTAATATGTTACGTTTATACGTTTTAAAAAAGCGATTACCCAAATAGGTACAGCTGTTCTCAAGATATATATCCATATTATATAGACGACTAATAATATACATAATATTTTACGACATAATATACAAAACAATTCTCAATCACTCTAAAAATAATTAACATGTACTAGTAAATGTCGCAAAATTTTACTACCAAAGAAATTTTAGTTATACATATAATATAATTTACTTATATTATGTTAGCTTGAAGATAGTTTCAGAAACTAATTTAATCCTTTATCTATCCTGTTCTTATTTATACATAAACTTATTTTACATACAAGTGTTGATTCTCAACACATAGCCTACCTGCCTCTGGGCCTGCCCAAGTTAAAAAAATATTTGTAATCTTTGACTTCATAAAAATCCTGTTATTCCCAATTATCAAAATTTCCCTTAAAAATTTTATTGTACTGAGATATGTAAAAACTTACCAAATAAATCGTACTATTTTCAAGCGAAGCATCATTATTTTTTTATTAGGGTAAATATCAGAAGCCCATTTTGCGTTTTAAATAAGACCATTCTTCTTTCTTAGGTTTACGCGAATATTTGACATTATAAATGATGATGAATGATTTATTTTGATTTTTGGTTCCCGACGTTTCGAATGCTTTACAGCAATTGCTATATAAATCCGCGTCAAAATCCGAAAAGATGATCCGAAAAGAGATCCATTCTTATTTTAGCTTAGCTTAGCTTTATTATTGCTAGTGGATTATTTATCTATAGGAAAGGATCGTTAAGGAAAGCTTAGTCACCCCCAGCGTGCGTTAAATTTGTCGTAATGGAGGGTCTAGAAGCATCCGGTAATCTAGCCGGGCGTAAGGCCAAGTAAGGCGCAGGGAGGGCCAACTTCCGTGGGCGGTCTGTCGGGGCGTCGTAGTTGAACGCGCAAGCGATCCTGCGAAGCCCCATTAAGACGGACGATGGGTTCTTAAGCTTTAGCGGGTAGTGACTGGCTTGGCATTGCGCCACACCGAAACAAAGATTTGAGAAAAAAATAATTAAAATTAAATCATAAAAAAATATTTTCTTACGCCAGATTCGCGGTCACACGCAGAAAAACACACCAAATTTTTATCACAATCGGATAGTTTAGGAAAGCGTAAAGTACAAAGAATCGTTCATTTTTAATAAGTAGTCAGTCTGGAAATCTGGAATCGCATCACGAAAAAATCAACGGACAACTTATGATGAAATTTGGTACGACGATAAGTAGTTATCTGGGTTAAAGGTTACTTTTCTTTAATTAACTATAATCCCTTAATAATAATAATAATTCCGTTTAAATAATGAACTATAATTACGTATTTCATTATGAAATAAATAAAAAAGGAGAGTAGGTAGTTTCATTAATGATAACACCACCAGTGCCCTACAAACACACTGGTCAACTGGTGTTTACTTAAAAATTCTACGACTTCACCTTTTAGCTAATTCATAGAAAATTATAAAGCAATTTATGTTATTTTTTACAAATAATAAAAAGTTTATATTTATCGTCGGGGTATCGCTTTATGAAATTATTCAAACATAGCTCTTTATTTTAAACAACTTTACCGAATTGACTTTAAAAAAACACTAAATTTTAACGATTAACTAAACTAAAAATTTTTTAAGATTACCAATCAGTTCAACTTTCAATATTTTACTCTTCAGTGCTTTTTTTTGAAGTTGGTTTATGTATATTGTTTAAAGTTTTTAGTACACAAAATCTATCTGTAAAATACTAAAAAATCTCATCAAAATTTGAGAGCAAATAAAGTAAATAACATCACCATCCAGTTCCGAGATAAGCTACAAGGCTTACGGATATCAGATAGTTGATATACTGCATTTATAAATTTTATTTGCTCAACAAATGAAGGCCCTTAGCGGGACTCGAACCTGTGACCGCAGGAAGTATCACTAATAACTAAGCCTAATGAATCGTCAAAATGAACGCTCTTCTCTTCAACAGTTGTCATTATATCCAGGATAAACATAATAATTAACTGAAAATTGACGTTCTCAAATAACTAACCTCATACTCGTAATTACACAACATAAACGGTATATCGCCGAATAAAATTATTTTCACGGTAAAATCTATTGTTAAAAAATAACAACGTATAAAAATGTGTTAAATTATACATGATAACTGATTTATTCCTGAATTACATGAATATAAGGCCTATTTTCACTTGAATTTATCTGTTTTTTTAAACATTCTGGCAGGTTGTATGCCTCATTTTTTAACATATATAAGGTTTTGATGGTAAAGGCTAATCAGTTGGATTTTTGAACAACCAAAAAAATGAAGTTCCTAACGTTGTTTTTAACCATCATGGCTATCGTATTTGCAGCTGTGGTACGTGTTTTCAATTTATTACTGAAAATATAAGTTTTTAAGTACTTTTGAAATTTTTCAGCTTTTTGTAATAAATCGCTAAATTATTCTAAAATTTTTTCTGAAAGGTGTGATGCTAGTTTGATTGTAAAGATTTAATTTTTATTGTACATTGTAATTATTGAAGTAAACTTCAATCTTTTTTATATTAAGCTATGTAGTAAAAGTAAATAAAATAATAATCTTACCTTCTACTACCTAGTGTTAAAAAGAGGTGAATTTAAGTTACCTTATTCTAATGTTTTGTTTGTAATTGTCAATTTAAAAATCATATATGTACCTACATTTTATTATTATATAAATTATTTATTGGAATTTGTTTTAAATTATTAGTTATATAAGATAAGTATTTATTTATTTTTTATAGAATGGCATGAGCACCATGAAAAAAGCGGAGATCATTGGCAATGGCGGCCCTCCGGGACCACCGCCCCCTCCTCCTCCCCAGAGTACCACTGCGAGTACAAGTTAGTAAATAAATTCATATTATATGCTAGGGATCTCACTATGCTCTGGTTCGTTCCGAGATTTAATTTAAATAGATAGTTATTTTAAGCCTATCTCTAGAGAAACATGGTTTTTAGTCCAATCATTTTAGGCCATGAAATCTGATATACTTCATCTCAGAAAATCGATATATATCCAGTATATTATAACGTCAAAACTTGTATTTTGGCATCCTAATACTATTCTCAAAGTTCACATATATTTGGATGGTCGCAAGTTTTAAAATCAGGGGTCAAAGGTCACAAAAGTCGTTTTTTTTTATTTTTTGCAAATATCTCGTTTTCTATGGGTTTTATGCTATTTAAATTAATTATCAATATTGTAGAGAATTAAATTCTCTACAACTTTTCTATTTAACATTTTTTTATACCTTGAACTGTTTTCGAGATAGGGGGCGTAGAGCGCGCGGTCAGAGAATTATCTGAGGTTAACTGGTAGTCCCGATCAAAATCTCGTAATAAGGTTAAGGTGTGTTAAGTGTTATGGACAAGCTTGTCTCAATGCTGTACCATATCTAATGAGATGAGAGAAAGATATTAATGATGATACAACCTTTGAACCAGAAATCATGAATGACTTGGAGACAGATGTCGTTAAAGGCGGTAATGAAGAGAAACTTGAAATTCTGCAGCAGAGAGACGATGATGACAATGATGATGAAGAAGAAGAAGAAGATGAAGATGACGAAGAAGAAGATGATGAAGAAGAAGAAGAAGAAGAGAACTGAAATTAGAACTTGTTCTCGAAAAAAATTAAATAAATATATAAAATGACACGTTTAATAAAAACATTAATTAAAAAATCATTTCTTTTTGACTTTAAAAATAGATAAGTAACCAAAAAAAAATGAATTTTATCTAAAAGTTAATAAAGAATGATAATTATGTAAATGTTTAGCAATTTTATAACCTTAATATTACGAGATTTTGATCGGGACTACCAGTTGATCTCAGATAATTCTCTGACCGCGCGCTCTAGGCCCTCTATCTCGAAAACAGTTCAAGATTTAAGAAATGTTAAATAGAAAAGTTGTAGAGAATTTAATTCTCTACAAAATTGATAAGAAATACAAATAGCGTAAAACCCATAGAAAACAAGATATTTGCAAAAAATAAAAAAAACAACCGATTTTTGTGACCTTTGCCCCTGATTTTAAAACTTGCGACCATCCAATTATATGTGAACTTTGAGAATAGTATTAGGACGCCAAAATACAAGTTTTTACGTTGAAATATACTGGGTATGTCGACTTTCCGAAGTCAACCCCCTATAATGACTGGACTATTTACTAGAAAATAGAGATTTACCTATAAAACTTTATAACAACTACATTTTTCTAGTAGTTTTGTTACATATATTAAAATTCAGTTTTCCGTAGCTATGTATGCATATGAAAATTGATTATTTTAATAACAGATGATGGTTTGGCCATTTTGTACTAAATATTTACGAATGTGACCAAGAATTTCGCTCGTTTTTCGCTTTTCTATTAGTGAAACAAAATATCGTATCAAAATCCATCGCGTGGCTTAGAAGAAGTAAGTGTAGTGACAGACAGACAAGCATACATAGATGAGCGACTCTTGCGCTACATTTTTCATTTCCCTATACACATGAAAGATCTTAAGTGTAAAAATTTTAACCCCGATTTGATTATACTTACTTACTAATTTTTGTCTTGACCGAACTAGTTTATTGTATTTTTTCGTGGGAATTTTCAGGCAATCCGATTGCGAGTGAATAAAGATTAATAACGATTAAAAAAAATTGGACGCGGGCGAAGCCGCGGGTATTGCTAGTATTGTTATATTTAATACTTATTGTACCTTTTTTATATTGCAGCCACCGCAAGCGGTTAAGCGCCGATGACACACTATGCCTGCACGTGTTTTGTTTTGATTTACGATTTTGGATCGCACAATAAAAAAATTACATATTAATTTTGTTTCATTATCTATTAAGATTTCCATTCAATTTTTGCGGCTCTAAAACTGTCAAATATTTTATTTCAAATAAAAAAATTATTATTTCAAATAAAAAAAAGTGCGTGTGTACAAAGTACACATGTCAGAAGTAAAACTTGAATTTAAAATAAGGCTTACTCTTCCCCGTCTCTGAGCGCCTGGTATGCTTCACTATTGAGAAAATTTAAATTCCACAATATTTCTCTTCTACCTTAATCAAATCAAAAAAATTATTCAGCATAAAAATTATTACAATTTCTTATCTCATCATCATCGTCATGAGTCTACCACCAGTTCGGAAAGAAGAAACCTCTGACCTGAGAAGAACTGGCGAAAGAGACTCAGATAATATTATACAACGTATAAAAATAATTCTCAAACGTATAAAGAGAATCACATGTAAATAACCCAACATTTTACATTAAAAGCAATTTTAGGCAATATTAACTATATGTATTTGCCCTTTTAAACGTCCCACTGCTGGGCACCGGGATACGAGGAGGACTACCTTCAATACGAGGGGGATCAGGCCATAGTACACCACGCTGGCCTAGTGAGGGTTGGCAATATTAAACACAACTATACAAATAATGTGAATTATGAAATGTATGAATGTGAAAATGATTTACTAATTTTTAGTTTGTAGGTAGTTTCTGAAATTAATTTGATCATATAATAAATGAAACTATTTTTTTTGATTTTGTCGCGGATTTATTTTGATTTTTGATTAATAAAAAAAGTATCTTATTCTTATTCATACACTTATTTTATATAAGTATTGATTCTAGAATTTAAACGATCATTTTGATTGAAAACCAACTTTGATCACACAGTTCCTACCTGACCTGGCCCTGCCCAATTAAAAAAATGAGCTTTGACTTCAGAAAGATAACATATATAACTTCGGTTATTCCAGATTATCCCAACTTTCCTTTAAAACCCCATTTGCACTATGCAAACACTGACCAAATCAATGGTAATATTTTCAACATAAAAAAATAAAAAGTAGTTTCAATAATGGTAACACTACCAGTGCCCTACAAACACACTGGTCAAGCATAATTAACTACAACTGGTGTTTACTTAACAATTGTATGACTTCACCATTTAGCTAAATCATGTAAAATTATAAAGCAATTTATAATATTATTTTTTCATCTAAATCACCACATTTTATATACAATTAAGTTTATATTTATCATCGGTCTAACGCTTCGTAAAATTATTTAAGCATAAGTTTTTATTTTTCACACGTTTAACGCTTGTATTACATTTGTATAAGAGCTATTTTTCTGAACAACTTTTTTGCTTTATCAGAGCATGGAGAAATAAGGAGGATACGTTTTGTTCAACAATGTATATAAGGCTTTGTGGAATCTGGATTAATATTAGATTTTGAAAAATGAAGTTCCTAGCGTTGTTTCTGATCGTGATGGCGATTGTTTTCGCTGCTGTGGTACGTTTTAATATAATTTCCATATATTTATTTCTTAGACTCTTAGGCCATTAAAAATTGAATTTAACTTCTCACTAAATTTCCGATCCAATTTCTATAAGGTTAATTATCCAATATTTCGAGAGTTAAAGACCGAGACAGAAAAACCGGTTCATTAATGGGCCCTAAATCATAAGTTAGTAAGTTTTACAAAAAAGTTTATATATAGGGGTCAAAAGATGTAAAATTTTATTCTCTACAATAAAGGTTAATATAATTTTTGTTCAAAAATGTATAGTTCCCGAGTTATCTCATTAGAGAGTATTTGTGATTTTATGCTCAGTAAGTGATTCTAAACCTTATAAAAAGAAATGGATCGGAACAATTTCCGATCTGAGATTGGCAAAAAAAAAAACGGCTATTTTTACTGGCCTATCTTTGTGCTTTCTTATAACACTCATTTTTAGTATTTAAATTATAAAATAATATGGGGCTTAAATATAAGAAAAGGTTTTCAATTTTAATCCATATCACGGGGGTGCATGATATTTTACTGAGCCTTATATTTTACTGAGGCGGCGAGGACAAAATCAAACTCAAAATCAAAATATTATTATTCAGAATAAAAATTGTAACAATTTCTTACTGAACGTCATGAGTCTACCACCAGTTCGGAAAGAAGAAACCTCTGACCTGAAGAACTGGTGAAAGAAACGAAAGGACAGATTCCTAAGGAATTAACTTCAAACATATTTATTTAACTTCTTGATTCTTGTCTCTTTCAGACTTATTGAAGCATATAAACTAAGTAGAAAAAGTAATGTTGTGTATTTTTAAATATAGTATATAATTTTAGAATCCGGTTTTACTTCATAATAATTAATATTAAATTAAATTCTAAATTTTTTTTTGAATACTTGAAATCTTATAATTTATTTTGTAGACGGGAATGATCACTGGGCCTAAGGCAGAGGTCAAAGGGAATCGTGAATCAGCTGGCTGCTTCGGCGGCGGTCCTCCACCACCACCCCCGTCCAGTGAGTTCTAAGTTTTATATATTTAAAGGGTAACTGTTTTCCTTCAGCGTAAAACAAGTGGTAATTATGATAAAAATGATTCGCACATGAAAATACCAGAGGTGCGAGACGCGGATTTGAACCCGCATCACTCGGTTATCCTAGCGAGCGAGTTACCGCTTGGCTACTACTGTCTTTTAAATAAAGGAAATTTTATTGCGGAAAAATGTCTAATTTCTAATTTATTCATACTGAACCTATATAAAGCCCTCTTATGATTATTTTATTACAGATAGTACAAGCGGTTAAACCACGAACAAAGGCTCTAGAAGAACTATGGACTCTACGATGAATTGACGTTTTAAAGCACTAATAAATTAATCCACACTATACCTGTTTTATTTTTATTTAAGCACCTTTAAACAGCTACAACGTTTTATTTTTCAAAGAGAGAAAAACAATTTCATTATAATATTATATTTCCGTAATGATTGCCAATTGTCTTACGGTGAATGAAAACTGCTCGAGAAACCTGCATGTCTGAGAGAACCAAGCAAGCAAGCAAGTTTTCGAAAGACATGTGATGTCCGCCAACGCGCAATTGGGTAGCGTGGTGGACTATGGTCTGATTCCCCTCGTATTGGAGTTAGGCCCGTGCCCAGCCATGGGACGTTTCGTTAAAAAGGGTTAAATATATTACGAAACTATTGAGAAAATACACAAAAAAATACAGACATACTTTTTTATATCTTTTATGCAATTATTCGTTATTTAATTGATATAACTTCTAAAAAAAGGAATCATAAAATTAATAATATAACAGACGCGTGTAACGTAACGCATCCGTCATCGCATCTTCCCGCTCTCGCCGATTCGTCTTCGCGGGCAAACCGCGAAGTCTCGACCAATCATAGCGCAGATCGAGTCGCTACGCAATCGCGCCACGCGCGCCCCGCGCGTGCTATTAAGTATTAAGATTCCCGCGCGTTTTCGGGTATGAGCAACATCTCCGCGTTCGCGTCCGCTCTGAATTTTAATATAATTGTAATATTTCTGTGTAACTGAGTAATGTTATGTTTGTGAACAGTTATTATAAGTTTTTTTATTCATTGAGCGGTTGTTTTATCACTCCCGACCCCAGTAGTTCTATATCCCTCAAACCAACTAAAAGCTAGCCGTCCTTATTACAAAAGTAAAGAACTTTCGCTATAATAAAAAGTAAGTTGATTTGTATAATGTTTTAATTAATTTCAATATGGCGATTGTATAAAATGTAAAAAATTACAAAAATCATCATATAAGATGATACATATATACTACGAGTAGATATATATTTGTCATGAAGGAAATGGAACTACTTTTTTTATTTATGTCGATGAATGAATGTAGTATTAACATGTATGTACAAATGAATATTTATTTGTTAGTTACTTTATAAATTTTTAAAATGCACATTTTCTATTCATTTTTTTACATATATTCATATGTTATGCTGATTTTAATGTAATTTACAATATTTATTTAAACATTTAAACTTTTAACACTTCAGCACAATATTTCCTGAGATATTTCATCTAATTTTATATTTAAATTAACAGTTACGTCACTCGTTAATGTAAAAGATTTAAAAATAAAGTTGACAGTATATTTTGAGTAGTACATGACAGAAGTAGCATCAGCGTAATTATAATATAATGTAAATTAAGTACTTTACTATAAAATTTAATAGAAGTAGCATCAGCGTAAATATAAAATTATGTAAATTACTAAGTACTTTAATATAAAATTAATAATAAGAATTCCTGACGGTATATTCTCACATCAATTTCTATCATAATCCATTTTTTAACATCTCTAGTAATGTTATATATTTTAATCTAGGTGCAAAATCTTGTTCTAAGCCCATCTGTGTTGTGACTATCATTTATCAAAGATTTTTTAAATATATATGAAACATTCATTTGTTACACAAAAATCACGAAGGAAATTACAAAAAATATTAAAATTTCCTTCGTGATTTTTTTGTTGGTAAATTAAATGAATTTGATATTTACTCATAAAAATGTACTGACTTATCAAAGCAGTTAAGCTGATGCAACTCCCAATACAGTACTTAACATAGTACAAACAAGTGTTTTAACTTGATGGATAAGTTATATTTAACAATTAGCGATAAATCCGTCTACTGTGTCAGGTCTTGCAGGTTTTGTCTTTCTTCTTCTTCGCGTTGTAAAGCTTCTCTTTCTGCTGCTATCCTGGCATGTTGTTCTGCAATCACTCTGAACAGCTGCGCGTGCTTAGCGGTTGCTCTTACTACTGCTTCCGACTGACGAGGTACATATGTTTCTAGAATAAATTGTAATAATTTATTACTACAGCTTTCGGAAATTTCAATTAATCTTGTAAGGTTAAGGTTATTCGTTTTGACGACACGTTTTAGTGACCCTACTTGCTGCACCAGCGGTAGCGAGTTTGAGTCCTGCTGGGCATTAATTTGTTGAGCACGAATTTTTGTACTGAAGTCATGGGTGTTTATTCTAATATTATATACGAGTAGTGTATCATCTATCGCGTATCCGTAATACAAGTCTTGCTAACACGGAACTAGATGGCGCTGTGTGTAATAATGTTCCAACAAATTTAATTTTATTCTATAACTTATACTCCTTTTTTACGGGTTACAGAATACGTTATAAGTAAGAGGTTCTTAACAGTGTTAAAAAACAACATACCATCAGGGAAGGGATGGTTCGCATGTTCTTCAGCGATCTTGGCATAAAGTGCGAAGTGATGGTTCTTAGCTAAAGCTACCGACTCAGAGTCGGCTGGGTGCTCCGGCGGCACGTCACTCAACAGTGGGTGGAATCCGTCTTTATCCGCCACATACTCTACAGTACGAACCTGCTGACGAGGGTCTACGTATGAGAAGTGACCTGGAAATGATAAAAATATTTGATTAATAAATATTTAGTTTACTGATTTTGGTTCTTAATTGTTATTACTTTAACTGGGTTTTTGTGAGCGATTATGAGTTAAAAAGTCAAAAATGACTGTTATTTGATTGATTTATCTTGATCTTGAATGACAAATTGGTGGTAGACTCAAGGTCTTTTCAAAATATTCAACTTTCCTAAAGGACTTTTTACATCCTAAAATTTTAAGTATATTATTTTGATGCATCTTTAACAGTACGTAAATAGTTATTTTGACGAAACACCGTGTAGGCTCAGTTTTAGCTCAGCAAAGCCGCGGGTTAAATTTAACAAAAACTTGACAAATTATATACTTAAAACTTCCTCGAAAACCACTCTATCTATTGGTGAAAATAGCAAAATCAGTGCAGTAGTTCTGAGTTCATCGTGAACAGACAGACAGACGCAGCGGAGTACTTTATTTTATAATATGTAGATTAAAAAATAAATATAGATTAAAAAGTGTCTTTCACCTTTGACAACTCCACTACCATCACTCTCCTCCGCGTGCTCCCGGTCCACGTGTCCTGGGTACCTTCCTGCTGTGTATGCGAAGGCATACGGTGAAGGTGGTGGTGGCTCAGTGGTAGTGGTGGTCAGGTCCAGATGGGACACGTCACAGCTTGTGAGTGCTATGCTCGATACGATGAGCAGGATGGCGAGCATCTGGAAATATGAAAAAAAAAGTCTTTTTGAAAAACAAATACAGCTCCTGCACTATATGAGATTGACAGATTCAAATATTACTCGTATATTAAGTAGATTTTCAGTGTCAGTATTTTGGAATAGACGTGGGAAGATATAACTGAAAATTAGATGTAATATTCGAAAATTCTCAAAAGAGTTGCGTTGCCTATATAAAGAACCTTAATTTTCTTAAGCAGTATCAGAAGTTGTCTTTAATTAAAATATATAATATGTAGAACCAGTTGATCTCGTAAATTAGGTTTGAACGCGGGCGAAAACGCAGGTACTGCTATTAAATAATCGTAATAATTTAATGATGACTTTTGAACTTAATAAGTAGGTTCATATTGTATATCACAAACAAAATAAATTTAAAACCCTACAATTTACAAGTCATTTTTCTATACATGTTAAAGCAAAAACAAAGACTACTCTTTTGCTACTAAAAATAGTAAGTAGTAGTATCACACTTCACAGTAGTATTATGTGATCTTTGGTAGTAGTAATAAATTAGAGTATGAAGTGAAAATAATACGTTTTTCATAGATTTGTACTAAAATAGGGGTATAAATATGTTTTATATGGAACATTGTGTGAGAACATTTTGACGACGCGTTTGGCTCAGTGGGTAGTGACCCTGCTTTCTGCGCCAGCGGTTGCGGGTTCGAGTCCCGCTGGGGGCATACATTTGTTGAGCACGAATGTTTGTACTCCAGTCATGGGTGTTTATATTTATAATATGTATGTATTTAAACTTATATATGTGTAGTATATCAACCATCTAGTATTCATAACACAAGACCGTGGAACTAGATAGTGCTGTGTGCAAATGTCCTGTATTTAAAAAAAAAAATTGTTGATACTACTAATACTGGCAAAGTTTAGTGCACGATAAAAATAACCGCAATCTTAATGCGATGTCGCATATTTCCCACTCAATATGCACTTTTTATCATATTTATCTAAATTAGAAGCTTTATTAAAATAACTGTACATTTTTATAACTTATATATTACTAACTATATAAAATAATACATAGATAGATTTGTAACCTTATCAAGCCTTGTATTTTTTAACTTTCCTCTTTCTTCGTCTGGTCACGTCAAAATAATGTAAATCTTGATTTTTTAAATACAAATTATACATAAATTAAAATTTAGCTTTAGGCTGTGTTTTGAATAAATAATCGGTTTAGCATTCGTAACTCAAGCCAGTTATTACACTATTCTATTCCACGTTACTACGAGTTTCTGTCGTGTTTGTTAATTTACTGCATCCGTTATAGTTTTAAGTTGCATACTATTGAATTGATTTTATTAGTTACTTAATGTAGGTATAATGTAGTAATCAAACGTAGGAAAATTTTTAATCGAACTTTTGAGAATCATTACTATAATAATGTCTTTTTAAGTGAATATGTGGTTGTTTGTTTCTTCTACTTACGCATCAACATATTCTTTTTTTGCCTTGAAATATTTTATGGGCGTTCTTTATATTGATGTAAGTTGGTTAGGAAGCTGTTACCAGTTGCGAGACGAGAATGCGGTTGTAAGAATATCCGGCGAAAAACTTATCAGCAAATTTTGGAGAGATCACTTTTGTAAAGTTTGGATTGTTGTGAAATCAACAACATTAAATTTGGTGCAGATATAGTTTAATAATCATTTCTACAATCTTTTCAAATATACAATCATTTTTTGTCAAGGTTCAGACAGCCAGGAATATTTCTTAGTATAAAGAAACCTAGTTAATTAAAAAAAAAAAGTGCGTGTGTACAAAGTAGGTACACATGTCAGAAGTAAAACTTGAATTTGAATTAAGGCTAATTCTTCCCCGTCTCTGAGCGCCTGGTACTATGGACTTATTTTTTCGTTTCATCGAGTTTGAAATCACTACGATTCTAAAGAAGTTTCACTTCAAAAATGCAAGAATATTTTAATACCATGTAACTGATAATAAATATCTGTACGCTTTCGTTAGCGAGTGTCGAATAAATAAAATAGTAGAGGTAAAGGAATATAGAAGACGCAACTACAAACTTGTTCGCACGACCTTTAACTCTTGCGTCACGGCGTGCATGCGGTATTATAACTTGGGATAACTAAAAGAACTAAATTCTAGATTTATTATCATACTAGGATTCCTATATTTAGCAATCATATCCCTAACAAGAATTTTAGCCCTCTTCATATTATAACAATCAATATAGCTCTGTATTATAAACTAGCGACTCGCCCACGCTTCGCTCGGGCTCTTCCCTAGATTTAGCACAGGCAAAGCCGCGGGATCCGCTAGTTATGCATATAAACCTTCCTCTTGAATCACTCTATCTATTAAAAAAAATCGCATCAAAATCAGTTGCGTAGTTTTAAAGATTTAAGCATACATAGGGATATAGGGACAGAGAAAGCGACTTTGTTTTATACTATGTAGTGATAGTGATGATGAAGTGTAAATGGCTAGTTGTTAGTTATGGACACAAATAAATAACAGTCACAGTATTGGAAGATATCCGTATTTAAATTAAGTTTATTTTATCTATATATATACATATAGCCTATATCTATATACATTTAATACCTGTACCTATTAGTTATAATAAAATTTATTAAAAGGTGGTGTTGTCCATACGGTATTTTATATTATATAGATTTAGCGCAAGCGAAGCTGCGGGTTCTGCTAGTTAAAAAAAAAACGAAATTTCTAAAATAAAAATAGCTTAACTTAGACCTTATAAAAAGTCCCGTCAAAATCGGTCCAGCCGTTTCGAAGATTCCGGAACAAACAGTCAGACAGATATACAGACAGACAGACAAAAATTTTTAAAATTGATTTTTTGATGTTAATACCGTATATATATACTTTCATATGCATTTAGCGAAAATCTGTTAGCCGTTGAAATAAATGTATAGATGGATAGATTAAGGTTAATCTATAGATAAAAATGAAAATTAAAAGCAATCGAGGGAAGTCACTAGTTATAGACTATACTATATTATGTCTTAACTCTTTCAGGCACACTTTTATATGAATGACGTTACAAATAAAACAATTTTAAAATATGTTTAGTGAAGGTTTAACTATTAATAAAAAAAATATTTTACGAAAATCCGACATAAGGCTTTTTGGGAATTAGGTGGTTAGTTTGCTAACCACTGTGACGGTTGGCATGTAAAATAATCAACACAGGAATGAGAAAGAAAAAATATTACAGGTTTAATATATAAGTTATTTTTTTTTCAGTGAAAGTCTAAAAAAGGTTTTATCTTTATGGATACAAAGAGGGACTTTACAGGTGCTACGTTGCCATAGAGTACGTGCTGGACTTCTTTTAGTGCTGCATTTCGTGCACCTTCGTGAAGTAGATCGCTTTGGTTGATGCATATTGTTTTCCGTGCGTAATTCTGTCAAAACTAATGGTTTCTGGCATTCTATTAAAACTGGGAGTGGGGAAGACGATTCAGAGCTATTTGGGGATCGTGTAGAGTTTGGCTTGCGGTACTTCGCCTGAGCTGGTGCTAGAGTTCTTCAGTACACAATTCTACGATAGTCTTTTGTCAAAAAGAAGTCCATGACTGCAGCGCAGTCCAGAAAATTAAAAAAAAGACTAAGAATAAAGACTAAGACTTTCTGTCTATTGCATAAGTACGTTTCAATTGGTCGTATTCGACAATTAAGTTCATACATCTGTACTGCATCACAACCTCAGGACAAGTTACTTCAATCGGGTCTCCATTGCGTTCTCTACAAGTAACGACACCCGTTTTCGTCGAATCTAAATAATGGGTAAGAATAAAAACTGATCTTTTATCTTTCCTCTTTAGAACCGTAGCGTCAAGAGGAAGAAATATTTCTATTTCTTCAGTCGTTGTAGGAGTATAAGGTGTGCCTTTTCGGGTAGCATACAGATTCGTTTAAAAGAAAGTTATTTCAATTAGATCCTGTGACAAAAAAAGCGAAATAGGTGTGTAGGTATGACACTCTCTAAATCTTTTATATGATTTGGAATGCCTGCACCTCCTGTATAACCGCTCGGTTCTTCCATCCTGAAAATCGTCTTCTATTTTGATTCCGCTACAACAGCTTAATTAGATGTTGTTGAAATATGACTGTTCGATATCGACATCATGACTATCTGAAGTACTAGCAAAATTTGATAAAAGTACGTCATTGTCCGAGACAAATTCATCATCAAGTCCTGTCTGTAGTTTTTAGGCTAAGTCCGCACAGACATGCGGCTTGCTTAGCGCCTAAAACCTAGTGGATTGCGCTCTGGCAACATGTTAGGATACACAGTGGCCGCACTGCAGGAGGTTTGCGTGGTTACTTGTCGGATTTCACTTTGAAAAATAGCTGTAAAACTGCTACTTACAGAAAATTCACATTTAAAATATACCATTTCAAGGTCCTATCCATCATGTTGGGTTCATGACATAAATAAACAACTTTTTAGTACTTATTATCTTTTTTTGCTTCGACTGATATCTCTTCCCATAGTTTTTTTAAAATAATTTCATTTTTATTTAGTTCATTTGCCGGTTTCTACAAAGGTTCACTCTTAAAAATTTATGCAATTAATATTTCATATATTATTTCTTGAATAAAATGCCTCGCGACTAGTGTCAAAAAACCAACATGTTTGTTTACTTAGATACGCGCTTAGCAACTAGCTATGAGCTAAGCGTGCAGTGCGGTCGTTCACAAACATTTTAGGACGTTCGTTTTAGTAAGCTACTAGCTATGTGACTTGTTAGGCTCTAGGCGCTAAGAAAGCCGCCGGTCTGTGCGGACGTAGCCTTAGGGTATGTCACCGAGCATCATCACATTTTGTGGTCCATCATCCAATGATCTGGATTCTTCATCTGGTTCCAGACTACACATGCTCTCACCATCTGAAGGAAATCGTCTAAAAGTACTTCTTAAACGTCACGTTTATTCTGAAAAATTACTAATTAGGTCTATCTATTTCATCTATAAAATGAATGAAATGACACCTACTACAGCCACAGTGGTTAGTAAACTAACCACCATATTATTTAGGTTATTTACAAAAAAATATAAATGATAAAGTTTATTTTTTATTATAAATCAATTAAAGTAATACTTAATAACAGACAAATACAAAATTCATAACATAATAAACACTCTTACTTTTATTATCCAAATTTAAAATGCTCAGTTGAAAAAATAGCACTCCACTATTTTTTCAAATTGTTGAATTAACATAACCGTCGCGCCTTACTGTCAAATTTTCGCAATACACGATTACCGATGACTTTAAAAAATATAATGTAAAAACATATTGTCGATAGATGACATGGAAATATATTTTAAACACCCGAGAATAAGTGGTTAGAAAACTGACCACCTAACCTGAAAGAGTTAAAGCAATTTTAATATATATTTGTGTTACATCATCTAATGTTTGATCGGAAATAATTATTTTAATTGATGTCAGCATCATGGTCACAGTGCGAAGGAATCAATGGGTCACACGGTCACGACCGTATAAGCTAAGGTTAATTTGCGTACGGTTGTATTACGGAGAAGTGTTTTTGTCAAACATCTATAGATATAAAATAGATTATATTTATTTATAAATTCAAATTAATACCTAATTTTGATTACGCATATTATACTTTTATTTCATCTTAGTTATTTATACTAATATTATAAAGAGGAAAGGTTTGTATCAAATCAAATCAAAGAGAATTTTCAACCCAGCGAGTGATCGAATGAAGTTTAGTAGCGAGTAAAAAAATGAACGCGGGCGAAGCCGCGCGTATTGCTAGTCTTAAATAAGTTAGTATATTCATATGTAGGCAAAGACAAAATACTGCAGTAGGTATCTCTTTCTACGCTGTTTGTCAATCGTTTTTCTTGTTTGAATTTCGAACACAGCGCGAACACTTATTGATTATGGAGAGTAATAATAATTGACTATAACTAATTTTTATCGTCACTAATAAAGTTCGATTAACCGAGCCTGTGCTGTAAAATTAATATGATACACTGTTTTAACCCTAAAACTAAGATTAGTTTCGCACGCCAATAAAGCTCCATGTAGGCATGATTTTTTCCGACATTGTTAAACAACTTTCATATCATTGAATCAACACTAAAACTTAATTATATCTAATCCTTCCTCATGAATCACTCTATCTAATTATGCAAACTGCATGAAAATCCGTTCAGTAATTTTTGAGTTTATCGTGAATAGATAGATAGACAAACATACAGACGCGGCGTGGGATTTTATTCTATGATATGTAGTGATATCATTGCATGATACAACAAGCGTGTAACTGCGCATGTTTACTTTTAGAGTTCCGCATTTTTCTTAATGAACGGCATCATTTTTCATTTCGTGAACTATTGTTACTCGTAGTTTTTCTATATGTTGTAGGTATATATAAATGTTTGTTAGTTCTTTATCCAAGTTCAAGAAAGTATAGTATTATATTGACAAAAAAATCATTTATTTTCTAGCTTTATTCTATTTATTTCTAGCCTTTACCTTTCTATTGGGCGCTTTATAATGTTTTACAATATGTTTGTTAATTGTGAACCAATTGTACAAAAAACTAGAATTTTATTAATAAAATATAAAAATTGACTTAATTTCAAATTACCTACTGTGTTCAAACATACCAATTTATATTTTGCCTCAAAAATTACTCGAATTATCAATATTGCAGAAACTTACGGAACCCAGAATAATTAGGTTTATAATAACACTAGGTAGTATGTTTTAATTTATTATTTAGTATACGATGAGTCTTACCGAGATCTGACATCACGATCATGGAAAATTGTTAGATGTTTTAGATTTTATCTTACGTTTCACGTTTTTAATAAATGATGATTGTTAGTTTTCAATTTTATTTCTTACAATATTTTATCACATATTATTATATAATATGTACTAGCGATACATCATCGTTTTTTTGAACAGAAGTATATTTCTTATTCTCTCTCAAACATGTAAGATTAAGTAAAACAAAATATAATTGTGTTTGCACATGAAAATATCAAAAGGAAAGACAGGATTTAAACCCGCTTTACTCGTTTTCGCAAGCAAAGACGCTACTACTGTGTTACTAATGCTTATAAGGAGTTAGTACTAAAAGTTACTTCGCGATTATACTATACCATAATACTTATAATATACCTATAACTTATAATTTTGTAAAGTAACGTCTTTGATTATTATCTTGCAATAGAAAATGAAATGGTCGAAATAAAAATTACCCTATTTTTGGAACAAAATCACAATACTATAAGTAATTTTGGAATTCATCACGGGCCAAAATTAAAATACGAAAATTTTATATCAGAATTATGCATGTATTTACCTACATTTGTGGGTACTTGTCATATTAGATTATTGTAATATTTGATATGGCCTTGTATTTGGTAACTTTGTATGTTATAATAAGTGAAGTGTAAGTGCGAAAGTACTGATACGGTTTAGGTAATACTGCCTTGACCGGCTATCACTTTCCTACTCTTGACCGCGATCACATTTGGGCTACTGGGCTATAACTACATCGGAATTCTTCGGACTACTGTTATAAATGCAAAAGTTTGTATCAAGATGATTTGAATTTTGGTTTTTTTAATTTTTTTGGTTTATTGGGACCTTATTACACACAGCGCCATCCAGTTCCGTGGTAAGCTATGAAGGAAGCTTGTGTTACGCATACTAGATAATTGATATACTAAGTTTGTAAAAAAACTTATACTATAGGGGCTACCTACACTAGTTTTAAATATTTAAACATGGCTGGAGTACAAATATTCGAGTTTAACAAATGAATGCTCCCGCAGGACTTGAACCCGCGACCGCTGGTGCAAGAAAGTAGGGTCGCTACAAACTGCGCCATGAGGAACTGTCAATGATTGTTTATCCATTGCTATAAAACGGCTCGATGTTTAGAAAATAACGCTAGTTAAATAATAATAAAAAAAGTTAATTAGACGTTAATAAAATCTAAATTAAAAATATTATGTCTCTTAGTATGCTCAAAATTGCAATATTGTAAAACAAACTCTGACTTTTATATAATAAAGTAAAGTAAATATCATATAATACGCGTCACGAAAGTTTGGACTTGACGAGCGTCAGTAGAGTGGTTTGTCAATTTTAATTTTTTTTATTATTTTGGATACTGCTAAAATCCCCGCTGGTCAATTTTATCATAAACAGTCACATTTTATAAAACACGATAAATCTTAAATTTTAGTAACTTAAAGAAAAGTCTAAATTTCAATAACTTATAAAAAAGAATCTAGAACTCATTCCTTGAATGATAATCTCACAGCGCCTTTACAAAGTTGTGGTGCCACAACCTATTGTAAATACGCAGCTACGTCATTTGAAAAGGCCAAAGTCATAGAACATCAAGGTGAAAGAGTTCGATAGCCGATAAATAAATTATGTTAAAAACTTATCTTTACTTTTTTTATGTAAACATGAATTCCTACGTTTATTGCCGAGACAGGTAAAAGTTAAAAAAATGGTAGTACCTCGCCTTTTTTAAGTCAGTCAAAAATACTTGACCGGTGGGCGTCTACAATATTTTTTGTATGTAAATTACATATTTTTTATGCAAATTATAATAAAATAAGGTATGTAATGTTGTAATTAGCTAATGAGTCAAATAAAATTCTCAAGGTGTTACGCTGTGAGATTTATATTCTTGTTACATTTTGAACCAAGCAATTGCATCTTGATGTGAAAATTTGAAATACAGTCTATAAAAATTACAATAAAAATACAAATTACTCTAAAATTAGATAAAAATATGGGTAATTACTTGTAATTAATGCATAAAATGTAAATTAAGTAACATAAGGCTTGTAACAGGAAGTTACGATTACATAAAATAGGAGGTGTACACATTGAGTTTTTTTATATTTTTAGAATTCATAGAATATTTGCTTGGTCGCGTTTTAACGAAACAACTGGACAGATTTCGATAAGTTTATTACATATGTAACTTGCTTCATTTGTAGCTAAGAATACAAATCGTGCTATCAACGAGTCAAAAAAAAGGAATTATCTATATAGCAGCTTTTTCTAAATGCGTATGAAAGTTTAAACGGCATTTATAAAAAAAGATTCATTTTTTGCCTTTTTGTTTCTTCTGGACTTTTACTGGCAGGTAGTGAATTATTTCTTCTAGTCAATCTTAGAAATGACTGCACGGATTTTCACGGGACTTTTACCGGCAAAAAGTTGATTAGACTACTTCTATTTTAGAAAGAGAAATAGTGTTCGGCGCTTATAAAGAAAAGCAATAAAATTGGAAACATTGCCGCAAATGATTAGAAATGTCGGAAACGAAAAATCTAAATAAATCCACATAAAAATTAAAAAGATAATTTTATTTAAAAATTCAAAACTCGCATACACCTAAAAAAGTACTTCCAATAGTTTATCTTTTGCCTTACAAGTAATTTAGTTATTTTTAACCGACTTCAAAAAAAAATCAAAAAAGGAGGAGGTTATATGTTCCGTTGTATGTATTTTTTTTTTTTTTTTATGTATGTTCACCGATTGCTCCGCCGTCTGTGGGCCGATTTCAAAAATTTTTCTTTTGATTGGTAGGGTATAGTTCTGAGGTGGTCCCATTGTCACCAAGTCAGGATCTGATGATGGGATCCCAGGGAAATCGAAGGCAACTCTCAAAATTTACAGGCACCTATTATGTTTTTGATATATTTTCTAAACCCGATAAAGCTTTTACGTATGAAAATCATCATCTCATGTGGATGAGCTGATGATGGAAGGTAAAATTCCTCAACAGTTGTTTTTTATGTGTTTTCACCGATTTCTCCGTGAATTGTGCGCCGATTTTAAAAATTTCTTTTTTGTTCGGTAGGGTATACATTCAAGATGTTCTCATTGTCACCAAGTCAGCATCTGATGATGGGATCCTAGAGAAATCGAGGGCAACCCTTAAATTTTATCGGCACTGATTACCTTTTTCATATATTTTCTAAAGCTGTTCAAGAATTTGTGATGATGTAAGGTATATATCCTCAACGGTTAGGAGTTGAAAGAAAATTCTTTTAATATTATACGTACTTATGAACTGATAGTCGTACTCCTTCAGGATATTAGGTGGATTGATAATAGAAGGTAAATCTTATTAACGTCTACGAGTTACGTGGAAAAATAGACGTGGACAAATCTCGATTGACTATTGTCGTTCATTTCAAAACTTCGCTGACTTATTGGAGCAGTAGTTTAGTTAGCCTTCCAATATTTTATTTAAACATAATAATTTCCACAAAAAAATTTAAAATAAATTATTTTTTAACAAAAATGAAAACCGACTTCAAAACGCTACAAATCGAAACTAAAAAGAAAAAAAAAATAATTTTAATTACTTAGTTATTGTTGGAGTCGGTGCCAGCCAAAGCAAAATAATCCTAATACAATCTCCTTGGCTGGCACCGACTCCAACAATAACTAAGTAATTAAAATTATTTTTTTTTCTTTTTAGTTTCGATTTGTAGCGTTTTGAAGTCGGTTTTCATTTTTGTTAATTACATTAAATCTTCATCAACAATTATAAATTATTACATTTACATTAAACGAGAGCAAATCTTTACGATATATCGCAAGAAGCATTAAATGTTGCAACATACCTATAATAAAGTAACTATACGCTTTAAATTACAAAACTATTCATTGGGCATTTGTTATTTATGTATCAATACGGCTATTTCTTAACATCATAAATCACTTCTTTTTCGATCCGACTGTGGCGAAGCTCAAAGGGTTCTTATATTTACATGTGTAAATCATTTCCAAGGGGACTACCGTCTACCACTTGTTTTACAATATGAAGAAACCTGGATGTTTTAGAAACTAGTAAGTTTTCTAAGGGCATGTTAAAGTAAGGGTGGACTGGGTCCAGCAGTGAAACGTTAAAAATGAGATGAATGCACTCGTATATGTATATAACATATTTAGTACAGTAAGCAAGGTTGTATATTTAAATCGAAATAAATTTAATATTTAACTAATAAATGGAAACTTTTATAGCAATTAATAGTAATTACGCCTTTGAGAAGGTGACATCAGACTAGATCTTTGATTCGTAAAAACAAATAAACTCGTCTTTATACCTTTAGTATGGTAGGTACATAAATAATTCAATTTTATTAAATTATAAGGAAAATGTTGTAAAATGTTTACCACCTACCTGCGTTTTAGTACTTAGTCGTATTGTGTCCGAATTTTGTAAGGCATTAAATCAAGACACATTTTTGAAGGGTCATTTTGATACAATAAATTTTTTGATTAAATCGTTTAAATATATGAGTAATTTTATTCAGTCCTTTTTAAAGTCCCAATGTTGGACAGGATTTTCAATACAGGAAGGATCAGGGTATCCATAGGCCTCTGTTTAAATGAAATTTGCCAAAGAGATAAGTTATATAGACTAGGTTATAATACTTTCTTAGGTTTACCCGAATATTTGACATTATAAATGAAACTATCATTCATTCGAAACGTTAGAAACAAAAATCTAAATTAATCAGCGAGAAAATCTGAAAAGTAGTTTCGTTTGTAAGCACATAATATGACATAGGTTACTCGAAAATATGAACGAGTCCTGTAGGATAGATTTGTCTTTGTTCCTTCTCTAGAAGCGAAGCGATGGCCTAATATTAGACAATAAAGCATGACTGGATTTAACTCGTTTTCACGTATGTTTGACGACACGTTAGGCTTGCTTTGTAGTGACCCTACTTTATGCGCCAGTGGTCGCAGGTTTGAGTTCCGCTGGGGACATTCATTTATGGAGCACGAATGTCTGTACTTCAGTCATGTGTTTATATTTATAATATGTATATTGTATGTATTTTAAAAAGTGGATTGCACAAATGTAGGTATAGTGTATCCACTATCTAGTAACCGTAACACAAGCCTCGTAGCTTACCTGTGTGTAATAATGTAAAAACATATGGAACTTTATCCCACCGAATTTTATCGACTAAATATTAGATTTGGTTTAGTCATATCAATACGATGTTATTTTGTTTTAGAAAATATGATAATTTAAAAACAGGCCTTGGTTATTTTCCTGTATCAAAACATATGTTTAATGTTACACTACTTGTATCATATAATTGAAATTTGAGATGAGAAGTGGGTGGAACAATGGATGATTAGATTTCATATTTGGCCGAATATATTAATGTTGTTTCATCACTTTGCGTACAGGAACGTAATTTATTATTCAATTTATATATTAAAATTATACATAGCGCTATTATTAACTATTTTTATGTATACTATATTTATAAATTATTGTACCATTGCAGTATTTAATGACTATTTTTCCAAGTTTATCTTTGAACTGATTTTACCGCTTTAAAAGGGGTTTTTACAAAAGTTATCTTCAAGTTATTGCACACAGCGCCATCTAGAGGCTTGTGTTATGGATACCAGATAGTTGATAGGTACACTACATATATTCAAATTACTATTACTATAACTACTAATCTATCTTTGTTAAAATTGATATAGAGGGAAAAATTACAAAGAATAATTCATACATATCCTGGGAAAAAGTATGTATCCCGTGAACTATTAGTATTAGCTTCAGGTTCTCAGTAGGTAATGTAAAGGAAATAAGAAAATGTCTATTCTTGTTTTAATACGAGGAAAAATCATGGATATTTGTCTATTACTTATTTATTCTTTATTTAAAAACCGTAGATGTTGCTGAAGAAAAGGAGAGTGGGTAACAGAACAAATCAGAAGTATATACGTACATAATATTTGTGAGAAAAACTGCGGGCAGTTGTTAGTTAAACAAATTAAAATACCGTAGGCCGTGCACAATTACGCCTCTATTGAAGTGAATCACTTATGTAAATAAATAGCTGGTGAGGCGCAGCTATTTCCTTAGTTTTTGTCTCTACAATATTTCTGGTAAATAAATCAACTTCACAAACTTGATTATACACTACATTGAATATATTTCAATAGTTTAGGTACCTAAGCATTTAAATCTTAGTAATGGCTGGGTATGGGCCTCTCTTTCATATGTAAGGGATCAGCCCCTACTAGTGCGGGTTGCCGAAAGTCTAAAAAAAATCACTAGGTTCTCTCAGACATGCAGGTTTCCTCCCGATATTTTCCATCATTATAAGGCAAGTGGTAATCATGGCAGAGGTGCAAGACCCGAGATTTGAACTGACTTCACTGGGTTGCCCAAGGATGCGCATCACCACTGAGCTACTGCTTTTAAAGGAAAAATTAAAATAGTAATCTCAAATTTTCACTTGCTTTGACTTAGTTTGCACCCGTGCTTTATATTTCACAAATGTATTTCTGAAACCTACTATAACATCTTTGTTATAGTAGGTTCAGTTGTTTACTCGAATCATATCTACTTTTACATTATACAAGAAAATATATCATAAAAAGTCATATTTCTACATAAACTATCCATCATGGAATCTCAAACAAAACAAATGAAAGTGAACTTATACGTAAAGTAGTGTTGCGCCACGTTTGCCTCACGACTTGCTTCACGTCACGGCTCACCACACATTTTCACATCACTATTTTGTGCTATCATACTCGTAGTGTTGGGCCTTGGAATTGAACCGACAGATCAAATATCGACATTGATATTTTGACATCATTTCATGACCTTCAAGTATTAATATCTTGGCTAAAATGGAGCGATAAAAAATGTAGACAGCGATTTGAATGAGTACTAGTTTACTGGTAATTTTGTGAACCTGTTTGTTTAGATATATAGACACAATTTTTAAGCCAAATCTGTACATGGATTAATATTTGGAAAATCGTACCGAAATATTAATTGTTTTCGATAAAGAGGCCAAGTCTATAGTTTTTAGAACTTGTCTGTCTGTGTGAGAACGTGTCATAAGAAAACTGCTACACTGATTTTGATGAAATATGATGATAAGTATATAGAAATAGAATATTTTTTTTACTTATTTATTTATTTATTCAATAGGAAGCCAACGTTGCATACAATAATTCCTTAATCTAGAGCACAGTGTCCACGAGTGTGTTATAAAATATACTCGGGCTCTTCCCTAGATTTGGCACAGGCAAAGCCGCGGGATCCGCTAGTTATTCATATAAACCTTCCTCGTGAATCACTCTATCTATTAAAAAAAACCGCATCAAAATCCGTTGCATAGTTTTAAAGATTTAAATATACATAGGGATATAGGGACAGAGAAAGCGACTTTGTTTTATACTATGTAGTGATTGTATGCCTCACTTACAGACTAACCCTCAATTATTTTTATATGTTAGAAAACATACCGAAGGACAACCCCGAGCGGAGCAAGGGTGAGTTGCTAGTTTGTTATACATTGTGTGTAAAACAAATTTATAAAAAAATAACCAAAAGAATGAATGCCGATTCAAGCTTTAGGACCTCCCAACGTACTACTAAATCTACTTAAGACCAATTATAAGACTTAGAGATTTATCTCCGATTTTTCAAAAAAAGGAATACTACATTCAATTTTTGTGTACTTATAATAATATATAATAGTATAATAATTATAATAGTATAATAATTAATAATTATTGAAGTCGTTGAACCTGTCTTCCCTTTTTTCTGGATTAAGCTCTTGAAAACTTTAGAAAGCTTAAAGCTCTTAATACAAAAGAAACTAACTTATCCAGTGCTCCGATTTATATCACGTCCTATGGCACAACGTCCAAACAAATATGGTTCGCATCTAACGTTACGTAAGTATCGTCTCCGCCAAATGTATACGCGCTGTGTTTCTCAATGAGGTAAACTGCAATTGTTGTATATTGAGTATGAAATGGCAATCTTTACAAATTTAGTAACCTATGTATGCTAAAGCTTCTGATTTACCTTATATTTTATAATAAAATGGAGTTAAAAGCCGAGTAGATTCGATTTTGTACCGATTGATGTAAGTAGTTGAGTTTTTTCAGAAGTACACAGGTAAATCATATATTTGTAAATTTTAAAGGATGAATTTATATAGGCGTACTTTATTTCATTTTGGCATTGGTAGCCCAGCGGAAACACACTCGCTTGGATAACCGAGTGATGCGGGTTCAAATCCGGGTCTCGCACCTCTGATAATATTTTCATGTGCGAATCATTTTCTATCATTATTACCACTTGCCTTACGATGAAGGAAAAAATCGTGAGGAAACCTGCATGTCTGAGAAAAACATAGCAAGTTTTCGAAAGATATGTGAAGTCCGCCAACTCGCACTAGGCCAGCGCGGTCGACTATGGCCTGATCCCCCTCGTGCTGAGGGAGGCCCGTGCCCAGCAGTGCCACGTTAAAAAGGACTGCAGATGATGAGGTTGATGATGATTGGTATTAAGTAAAACTGTAAGTGTTTTTTTAAAATAAGCTTTTCGTATGAACGTAAAAGATTACCATGTAATTAATTAAAATTTAGGCAAGTTAGGTATGTCAGGTCATGCGAGTTATCCCATCATTGTGGGGAGATTCACTAGTATTCATCAATCCAGTTAAGCACACTGGAAAGTGGCCTCTCAGTGGATAGTGTAACGTGAGGGCTACTCCCGATATAAAGAGTGATTTCAATAAAATGGGGCAGGTTCAGGGTTTTAGTGAGTAGTAGCAACTAACTTTTTTACTGGCTAAGTCCACTATAGTCTCCTGTATGCATATAGACGGTACGCGTATAGAATGGTATTTCTTTCCTCCATTTTTAAAAGGTGTTGATCCAAGGGGTCATTAAATTAAATATTTGACTTTTCAAAAATCTTTAATCTTTCAACTTAAAAGGCCTATTACTTATATGTAAACGTAACCTGTAAGATAAGGAAATAGACAAAATGCTAAGTATATTGGTCTTACAGTGATTCTTAAACGGCAAGTTAATTGCAAAATATATGTATTTATTAGATACTAGTGATTCACCCTTACTTCTTTTGCTTCATGGTATAGTATTTGTATACAAAAAAAAACAACTCCTATCCTTCTTGTATGGATTTCTGAAGCAGATGATTCTAATGACAGAAGATGATTGGACTGTGATTTGTCTAATGTCTTACCCATTTTTAGCTTTACCTATTCTAAACCAAATACGAATTCAACATCTTGAAATCTGCCATATTTATTTGAAGATAGAAAAATTGGGGTTTTTCAGAAAAAGCACTCACATATATAAATTTAAAGAGTACAACAACTTTCTAAATATAAAATTTGGTCCGAAACTTTTCCGATAAAGACGATAAATTTATAAATATACAGGAATTACCGACTCATTTTAATATAATAAAATTTTCTTGGTATAATGACTACACAATATTCGATAGTGTATTAGAACAAACAATTTTCGTAGAAGGTCTATTATTTAACCAGCTGATTGATGATTTTTGACCTTACGTTCTTATCATTGCAAGACTCAGTACATACATGTTAAAATAGGCTTTCGAAATTGAATAGCAGTTCAAAAGTTAACCTTATGTACTGTGTATAGGATACATTTTAGTTCGCATTAGGATTTGTATGACCTTGGATGTGGTAGTGAAAATATGTGATAATAATTTTTGCGAGAAAAGGTCAAATGGCGAGCTCCGGTTCGTCTTTGAAAATAAGTAACTTTATTGAAATCTATTCTTTTATAGAACATAAAGTTTAAGTGATTTATAAATTATTTTTAGATTTTGATTAGTTTATTATCCGACTGCGCCAAAAGGAACGTTATGTTTTTCAAGAATACGTATGTACCTAAGTATAATTATTGTTTAGCACGTTCTGCGGCCTAAGCGGCTCGATGGTTTTTTTTAATTGTTTATCAGTCCACAAATCAAATGACAATCTAAATACATGTACAAAGTAGTAATTGCTTATAAAACTAATACACTAGATTACATTTTTATAGATGCAGACAGCATGCATGATTTTAGCTTGATAGGTGTCGTTTGATTCGTGCTTACTGTGAGAGTGACTCTGGGTATATCAAAATGAAAAAAACGAAACTGGCGGATGTTGGCGCCAAATTCAAATATTTGGCTCGCTCTACAGCCTGAACGGCTCAATGGATTTTAGATTCAAAGGTGTCGTTAGATTCGTATTAATTGTGAAAGTGACACCGGATATACATTTTGAATCAGAACACAACATATTTTAAGGTTCTTTCATTTCCAAATTAGACAGAAACGCAGTAGGGTTTTTAGTTTTTTAATTACACTGATTTGACGTTTCTTAACTTATTTTGAAGAAAATCTGGATATTTTTAAACTGAACTTAGTTTAATGAAAAAAAGACAATATTCGTACTATTTTTTAATTTGAATGTTTTTGTAAGTCCGTTGGCAAATGACCAGTTCGGAATGCAGTTTCAGTAAGAAAAATAACTTAAAAGGATTTAACCTTCATCAATGTGAAGGTATTTTTACGGTTTAATTAATCTCCAAGTAATTAACAATACCTAACATGTAAACTAGTTTTATTAAAACAAGTACTTAAGTAAAAATCTTGAGTTTTTAGAGTTTTACTTCGTAATGCTATATCAACACTGCAATAAACAATATTTAAATTATTTCGATCAATAATATTTTTTATTTTATTATAACGCGCTTGCTTAGAATATCAAATAAAGCAAAACCTTTGATATTTTTATGTTCATGATTTGATGTTTTCAAGAATATGACAAATGGTAATTTATTTATTTTTATTTATTAAATAGTTCATACATTATAAAATAAGAATTTCTGGAATTTAAGGTGCACTCATAAACTCGTTCGAGTTTTACCTTGCACCAGTATCGTCTAGGGTGGATAAAGTTTGTTGATTAACATTAAGTAATACTAAAATTCGGCCAAGTGCGAGTCAGACTCGCGCACCGAGGGTTCCGTACAAACCTGTACGGAACGGTGTATGAGTAAAGGGGTAATAAGTTTAAAATTATTAAAAATATTTTTATTATATGATGTAACTAAAAATTTATGCTTTTCGCAATTTTTCCTTTATCTGTGTTATAAGACGTTGCTTCGCACCAAATTTCAAGATTCTGAGTTCACGGGAAGTACCCTGTAGGTTTTGATTCCCTTGCGAGTGTCGAAAATTTGCGGCATAAAAGGGAGTATCTTTTGATCGCGTTGACTTAGAAGTTTGATTTTTTCACAGCTCCAAGAGACTATAGACTTGAGTATTTGATATGAATTTCAGCTTGATACCTCCACGCGTTCCTGAGAAAAAAGGTCTTGACAGACAGACAGACAGACGGACAACAAAGTGATCCTATAAGGGTTCCGTTTTTACCTTTTGAGGTACGGAACCCTAAAAATTCATAAAATATAACTTTAATTATCTTAATTATTTGGAAAAAGACAAGCATAAAGATCTATTTAAAACTAGGCGTTTTTAGTCTTAGGCTAAAACGTAACTAAGATATTTAGAGCGACTATGTCTGATAACGCGCAACAAGTGAAGTAAGAATTGCGTAAGTAATGCAACGTTTATGTTTATTAATAGTTTCGATTGGAAAATATCAGAAAATTAATATTAGACTAATATTATAATATTAGTACTTAGACAACTTAGGATAGATAATACATATAGCGACTTCTGGATTTACTCGTTCATTATACTTATTTAGTTGAAAAATTTTGGAAATCAAAAGACTTTTAAAATTTTCGTCGAAAAAAATTTTTACAGTCACTCGAAATATCGAAAATCGCTTGACATAAAAAATATGAGATTTAGATTTAGACAAGTAGTTAACTGTTATTAGAATTCAGCTAAGAATGGATTTTGGGAAGTCTATGGGCTCTCGCAATTTTGTATACAAGTCCTTTATTATTTATGCTACAAATTTTATATTATGTAGGGAGCGTTTAGGGATAAACCGGAGCGAAGCGACTATGAGTAGGTAGCTTGTAAGATATAAATAAAGTGACTTAATTTCTATGATTCGTATAGAATTGTAAGTAAATAGTATTAAAATATATAAAAATGTCACACTCGTGTATGAGACAAAAATTAGCAAAAATAGCTACTCAAACGTGATTTGATTATAAATTCGTAGAAACATAGAACAGGAAAAACAGAATATTTGGCATTTACAAATATGTTTGTTAAAGTAGCCACCGGACTACTTAATTAGCACTTTATTTTTATATCCTGAGAGATATTTATATAATGTGAATGTGACTGATACCTTTGTAATCTATACTAATATTATAAAGCTGAAGAGTTTGTGTGTTTGTTTGGTTGAACTAATCTCAAGAACTATTGGTACGATTTGAAAAATTATTTTTGTGTTGTATAGTCTGTTTATCGAGGAAGGCTATAGGCTATATTTCATCATACTATGACTAATAGGAGAGGAGCATCAATGAAAAATGTTGCCAAAACGGGAAGGGCGGGCGTTAGTTATACTGCGCGACACAGAAAAAATTGTGCGAAGCCGCGGGAAATGCTAGTATTAGAATAAAATGGAGCTTATACTTCTTATCCAAGAAAAGAAAAGAAGAAAAAATGAAGATCTAGCTATTAGTGATAAAGTTTAACATTTTATATGTACTCGTACATATTTCGTATTCACACCATTTTTGTAACTTTTATGTGATCTGAAGAACGAGCATTACTAAAGAAGCTTTACTAAAGACTGAACTTGAAAGCTTAAAGTTAACTAGACTTCAAGCTGACATAACTACATTATTAAACAAAGTCGATTTCCGCTGTCTGTCCCTATGTATGCTTAGATCTTTAAAACTACGCAACGGATTTTGATGCGGTGTTTTTAATAGATGAGTGATTCAAGAGGAAGGTTTTATGTATAATACACTAGCGGAATCGCCGGCTTCGCTCGCACTAAATCTAGTAAGTATGTTATAAAATATTAATTACCAAACTGTTTAATTCACGATTACAAATGCTAAATATGATACCTTGATAAAGTTTACATAATAATTAAAAAGTCAATTTGCTAATTTTATTAGAAAAATAAATATAAGGCAATACTGTGTAGGGTAGCTTTAAAACTTTTAAAATTAGTTTAGGAGTTTTATAACAGCACAATATAATCTTATATTCTCTGTAAATGTATACATCATATTATAAAGTTGAAGAGTTTGTTTGGTAGAACATGCTAATCTCAGAAACTACTCAAATGAATCGATTTTTTTAGTGTTGATAAAGGATTGCTATAGAATATATAATATAGTATTCTATAATAATTTGTAAGATTAAGAATTTAATTTCCGGTCCTAAGAACGCGGGTGGAGCCGCGGGAAATGTTCGTATAATCTATACAAAAGCTTTAAAAGGCCTTGCAAAGTAACATTTAATGCAGATTTATTAAATTTAATGTGTTATTATATAAAAATATAAATAAATACTGTACCGTTATAAATTAGGCAATAAGTAAATAGCACTATCACTCACTTTTGTTAGAGTAGTATCGCGACCGACACTGCACGACTAACTGCGGTGAAGGCGAACTGGTCGGAGAATGGCGCGGAACGAATGATAGCGAATGATTACAAACTGATAAAATATAACAAGCTTATGCCTTCAACAAGTGTTCTTACGGTAGTTTCGAATTTCACACGTAAAGCATAATGGACGCCGGATGGCTATTTCACATGATTGCTCCTAGTAATATACTGATAATTTTTATGGACCATTTTTAAAGTTGGGAAATGCATTTATGCAAACCAAAGGTTATGAATGCGGATTTATTATATATTTATTGAGTCTCTCCCGTGACCATGATTAATAAATCTGCGACAAAATCCGAAAAGATAGTTTCATTTATAATGTCAAGTATTCGCGTAAACCTAAGAAAGTATTAACCGGCTAAGAGAAGCTTAAGCCAGTGGGTGCACTAAAACCCACTGAACCTTCCCCGTCTTGAAGAGCGTCGCAGGATCGTTAAGCAGACCACACTGCCAAGGGGTTGTTCCATAGTCTTCTTTGCTACCAGAGAAGTATTTGGAGATACCAACATGGCACATTGTCCGCCAAATTGACTGCCATATATGACACATCAGGCTGAATTGCCGGGCGCTAATGAGCCTTCCCACCATGAAAACGTGAACGCTCATTTAGGGGTATCAACCCTATCGTGGTCTACCTCGGTAGGCCAACCGGCGGAACTTCGTGATTGAGTGCGTAAGCGATCCTGTGATGCTTCGTTAAAACCCAAAGGATTTCGCCTCGAGTTTTAGTGCGTAGTACTAGCTTTTTTTCCGTCAAGTTTGGCATAACCTTTTCTATTTTATTCAAAATTTGCACGTATTCATTTATAGGACTTATCGGTAAAACCAATTCTCTTTATAAGGATATAGATATTTTGTATTATTCGTTACTGAATGTAAAAGCTTTTACGTGAAAAGCAGAGGCGATACCTTGAACAGGGTCGAAGAAACATCATTCTTCCGACACAAATCAATTTGTATCATATGGTTTGGTAACGTTGTGGCGGATCATTGGAGAGTTGCATTTCGATATTGTTTGTGGAAATCAAAAGCGTTTTCAACCGACTTCAAAAAGGAGGAGGTTCTCAGTTCATCTGCATTTGTTTTAATGTTTTTTTATGATTATTACCTTATGAGAACTCGATGTTCACTGAAAGTATTATAATAATTATTGTTCCAAGTTTATAACACTGTGATTTGTGATTGATTTAATACATTACATTGAGATAAATACTATATTTTGTGCCCGCTTTAAGCTATAATAATGTGAATGATAATATCGAGCAAAATGCTAATATTTCTCCGACAAGCATATTTGCTATAAAATTAAACGTGTTGATTTTTTATTTGCTCTTTCTTTTTAGCAGGCGTTCGTCATTACATTTTGATGTGAGTGAAAAGGGGACAGGAGAAGTTTTTGTGAAGAATGACTTCTAACACATTGTATGTTTTTTCTTTATTTTTTGTCATATTCGTATATATAATAGACTGCATAAAAATATGAGTATGTATAGTGGAAAACGCCGTAAATTTATTTTACATCTCTCATGTTCGGTAAGTAGATTCTTATTACCTCCAAATGGGGCTTGTAGGTATCTAATTAGCGCTCTAGGGTAATAATGTAGCTAAAAAAGCCCTAGGGCGGTAAGTGATTAAAAAAAAACACTTCTTTCTTTCAAAAAGTTCGCGTACATCTAACCATCATACTGGCAATAGACATCATGCATTCAGCCCAATGACCAAAGAGGTTGCTTTGCTATTCAGCCTTATCTTCGTGTGAGTATAATAGTCATCAATTTTAAATATCGAACGGCGAAGCTCAATTTCGATCTTGAAAAAAAAGGGCGTGTGTACAAAGTACACATGTCAGAAGTAAAACTTCTTTGGCAAACTAATTTTTAAATCTCGTTTATATTTATACTAAACCCCGTCTAAACTCGTTGAGATCGATGGCGCTACGGTCACACCCACGAGTAAGACAGAGTTAGAAATGTCACTGACTCGCGGTGGGCGAGATCTAACTAAGGCTAACTCTTCCCCGTCTCTGAGCGCCTGGTACTATGGACTTATTTTTTCGTTTCATCGAGTTTGAAATCACAACGATTCTAAAAAAGTTTCACTTCAAAAATTTCTTCGTGTAATGTCGGTTTTTTTCTACTTACTACACAATCGAGATGTAAAGCAGAATAGTTAGCTCGGGTGTAAACATCAATTGCACCCTCGAACTATAGGCGCCCTCGCTGCGCTCGTGCGCCTAAATATCTCGGTCTGCAATTGATGCCTTACAGCCCTTGGCTACTAATCTACTATTAAATTTGATATTTTCTTGCAGTTAGTGAAAAGTATACTATATCCCGGACCACCAGCTGTCATCGTACCAAATTCCATCAAAATGTCCGTGCTATTCTCGTGATGCGGTGACATATAGATAGACAAAAACTTTAAATACTATAGATTCGGTCAGATATTGTTAATAATGACTATTTCAATAAGAGTTTCCAAAAAAACATTAAATATAAAGATTTCACTAAGGTGTTCTACTAATGTTACTATATTATGTACTTATGTATAGATGAACGTATACGTCAGACTTAATTTAGTGTCGGATATGAATTAAAGTGAATTAAATAAATATAAATAAATAAATATGTTGGGATATTATTACAACAACGCGACGCCATTTAGTTCCGTGGTAAGCTGCCAGGCTTGTGTTACGGTTAGTTAATATGCTACACATATATAAATTATAAATACATATTATTATAAATATAAACACCCGGACTGGAGTACAAACATTCGTGCTCAACAAATGAATGCCCCACAGCGGAACTCGAATCCACGCTGGCGCAGAAAGTAGGGTCACTACCAACTGAACCATACGTATCATCAATCGTATACGTATACAATAATAGGTTATTTATTATTCAGTTTAAAATGTTTCAATTATGCTTATTTTAGAGAACAAATCTAAAAAAAAGCAATAAGCGAAATATTCCTCTACTAGGGTAATTATTTTGCAATCATATTTATATTAGCTCGTGTAAACAAGTTGTTGTTTGCGTTACGTCCAGATGCGGTGGGATAATAACTTTGTACTAGAAGGCTGAGGTATGTATTCAGACTGTTTTTACGTCCCACAGCTGGCCATAGGCCTAACTTCAAGGCGAGGGGGATTAGACTATAAATCCATTGGTCTCAAGAAACAGATGTAAGCTATCTAAGCAGATACCAAATGTTGCAAATGTATAAAACATGTAGTGTAGGTACCTATGTGATGTGTTTCTTTTTCTATTCTTTATTGCATTTATAAAAGATACCAGCCTTTCCCGCGGCTTCGCCCGTGATCTAGAGGCTGGAAACCAAATACCACTTAGAGCTACCGGCGCGGCGTCCCTGTCCCCTTTCACCACCGCCCGTCTTAAGTTCTTTTTTTCTCCCGTTTTTGCAACATTTTAACTGATGCTCCGCTCCTGTTGGTCGTAGCGTGAATAAACGGACTATCTAACGCAAAAAAAATCTATTCGGACCAGTAGTTCCTGAAATTAGCGCGTTTAACCAAACAAACAAACAAACTCTTCAGCTTTATAATATTAGCAGTTCAGTTAAGTAACAGTTGATGATACGAGTATAAAAATGGGAAAAACTGAATAAAAATAATATATAATATAATAATAAAACTGTTACAAAAATAAAACTTAGTAATGTAATGCCGGAAATAGTCGGAGGAAATTATTATTATTATTGCAGTTAATGAATATATTCATGATGATACTGTCTCGTTGTGTAGTGGCTAGTATCAGGAGGTCCTGGGTTCGAGTCCCGGGTCGGACCAAGTTTAGTTATTGAGTCTTTCTGTTTAGGAAGCCTCAGTAACCCCTGTGCCTTGGAGAGCACATAAAGCCGTCGTTCCTGCGCCACTGGTCGTGTCGATCAGTCGTTCCACAGAAGTATGAGACTGACAGGAACAGAGAGTGCACTTGTGTCTGTGCGTACACATGTGCACTATAATATCTCCTGTGCAGTTGGCTAGCCTTAATGAGATTGGCCGCCGTGGCCGTAATCGGACAACATTATTATCACCGCTTTGAAGCCATCAACAACAGAATTGAATTGAATTGAACATTATTATCATGATGATAACATTGTAAATTGTAGGTATTATTGTGTTAAAATAGTGTTGCTTAAATATTTCTTCAAAAGCGTTTCTGTCCAGACTTATTGAATAGCTTAAAGAATATTATTTACAAGGAAGCCGCACGTTTAGCCTTTAAACCTGTTTAAAAGCTTTTATGAGTTTATTTCGTGTCAGTCTACTTTACAGTGTTCTTATAGACAGTGAATTTTTCGGGTGTCTGATTTGTAGCTAACAAAAGCATTTTTGTGGGTAAATTATTTTTTTTTATTATTATTGTTTATTATATTTTATATCAATAAGATTTACTATATACTACATAGTGTATAGATGGTATAGAAATTAATTATATTTCTTTCTTCTTCAACTAGTTCTTTCTGTTTCACCTTTTTCACTTTATACGAAGCCGGAAGTGAATATCTTTAGAGGAGGCCTTGGTTGACAGACAAGCTGTTACAAAAACTCCAGTTGCCGATAGTAATTTTAGCAATTTACCTTAAATTAATAATTACATAAAAGTTTAATAGTTCGTTCGTTCGTTAAAAGTTTAAACTTTAATTGTAAAAAAAACAAGCCGGGTTTTTTGTTCTTGAAATTTAAACTTTCTTATTAATTCAATGTCGACTTGAATGACTTAAAAAGCCTTATTCTGAAACTCCTCGACAGGTTAATAAGAAAAATTTATTTTTCAACATTTATTAATTTAAATCCCTTCATATATCTATAGCAATGACTGATTTAAAATAGAAGGAAATTTATTTTTTCTACTTAAAGATACAGTAAGTTGATAAGAAAATGGAGAAACAGTTTAATTATTTGTCCATTGTTTAAATTGCATATTTTAAATCTAAAATTTTTTTTAGCGCGTTATAAAAAGCTAATAATGAGAGGAATTTTTTACGATGCAATAGTTTTAAACTTGGAGGTAATTGAAATTTGAAGTTAGTCAGTATTATCCACAGTGTGGTATCACCCGTTAAATCATGCTGTAGTTCAGTGTTTATTTTATTCAAGATATATTTTGTGATATTTCTGCTTATCTTATTTTGTAAAATATTTGCTGAGAAGTACCTATATGGAAAATTAAAGTTTAAGCATTTATAAAAAATGCTTTTATTTGAAAAGTATAACTTGTTATTTCAGACCAATAAATAATTTATTGGTCTGAGCTTGTTAGAGTAGTTTTATCTCACGAGCGCGGCTAAGCCCTACTTGTAGTTGTAAAGTGTGTAGACACGTGCTCTTGTGTGCGTAACTGTAACGTTAGCAAGCTCATCGATATTGATTATTGAACAAAAATTAAACTTTTTTATTACTTCTAATAGATAATAGCGATGAAATAAAATGTAAAATATGTATATTTAAAAAAACTTTTGTTAAATTAAATTTTGACTTTGAATTTAAATAAAAATTCAAGCAGAATCATAACTAGAGTCTTCTTTTTCTTTCAGAGTCAATTTCTTCGTCACTGTCATCTTATAAATTTATTATTAATTCGAAATCACGGTCAAAATATTTCTTTTATTTTGACATTCTTTTCAATTACATTTTTGCATGTACTAAGCTATGTCTCTCTGGTTATTTTTGCAATAAGTAATTAATATAATATTTTTTTCTGACCGTACTTGTGCGCTCCCGAACTTACTCACACTAAGACAATGTGTAAATGACACACACAAGTATGGCTTACCCGCGTTCGTGAAATAAAACACTTCTACACGAATTTTTTTTCTTATTATTTTGCTATATGTGTATTCTGCAGAAGCATGGCAGGCAAAATCATAGTTGGGCAGTCTGTTGAAGAGGAGTATAGGAAGACTGGCATCAACCCCTCTGATATCGCGACCTTACGACGTTGGTTGAAGACTCAACCACATATGCCGGAACCATTTATTACAGGTAACTTATATATTTAAATATTATTAAAGTTCATTATCGATAGATAGTGCTCTGAAAGAACTTGTTTATTGCAACCTTTGATAGCTCACAAAGTTTTATTAAAAAATTCTTCCAATCTTGAACAGTTTGAACTATCGGTTAGAAAGTTAAAAAAGTAAGTACAATAATAAAATTATTACTCTGTTTAGAGGAACTGTGCTACAGCTTTTTTTTTTACTTGTATTCTTCAACGGTCTACGACAGGGTACGGGCTTCCCTTCAAGGTGAGGGTATTAGATCATAGTCACCACGCTGGCCAAGAGCGGGTTTTTGGCGGACCGTAAGATATCGTAAGTGGTGATAGAGGACGAATTAATGATTTACTTGATCCTGATCCTCCGTTGAAGTGACGCCCATACCCAGCTGTGGGACGTTAAAAAAACTGTATACAAGCAAGTTTTAATTATATTGAAAAAAACTACTTACTATTTAGAATATTTAGAAACACTTTCATTACAGAATTGGACCTAATCCTCACATACCATTGTTGCTATCAAAGTATGGAAGTATCAAAACAATTGTTGGACCTACATTACACGCTACGCACTCTATTTAATAATTTGTTCTTGAATAGAGTCGTCGATGAAAACATTTTGAAGATACTACATGTATTGTAAGTTAATACTTTCTAAGATCTACGCGAATATCTGAAATTTAAATAAAAGTATGATTTTGTGATTTTTGAGAGTAATTTAATTGCAACTCGTGAGCCATGACCGCAACTGTTAAAAAATTATAATTGAAAATGTTGTGGTTGTCGAATAGTATTGTTTTGTAGAATAAGCTCTACATAATTAATTTAAAATTTAGACGAAAGTGTCTCGTAAATAATGAAGTATAATGGAAATAATAAAGGCATGACATTCCATTATAACAAAGGTAAAAAAAACTAGTATTTATTACCTTCTTTTTTAAAAATATTTGCATTTTTCGAAAATACATAGTTTGAAATTGATATAATCAATATTACGCTTAATAAAGTATGTGCATATGTAAGTATACTTAGTTAAAAACTAATTACTTGCTTAAGTAAAAAAATAAAAAAGCCGGTCTGCGTAAATAAGTTAACTAAAAAAAATAACACACACATTCAAGAACAACATAACCTATTAATATCATTGATTTTATATTGGTAAAATATAATTTTTATTAGTTGAAAATGTCAAAATTTGAGCCAAATAAGCGTCATTTGCAGGAAATATTAGTTTACTTTTTTAATGTAAAGAAATCTGCTGCTGAGGCGCATAAATTGCTCGTAGAAGCATATGGTGAGGGTGCTTTGAGTGAGAGGACGTGTCGAGAGTGGTTTCATAACTTTAAAAACGGTGATTTCTACGTAGAAGACAAAGATCGCAGTGGAAGGCCAATAATTTACGAGGATGCAGAATTGGAGGAATTATTGAAGGAAGATTCATCTCAAACACAAAAAGAACTTGCTTTAACATTAGAAGTCACTCAGCAAGCAGTCTCACATCGTTTAAAATCATTAGGAATGATTCATAAACAAGGAAATTGGGTTCCGTACGAATTAAAGCCAAGAGATATTGAACGCCGATTATGCTTAAGTGAAATACGCTAGCTAGACATAAAAAAAGGGTTTTTTACATCGTATCGTAACTGGTGATGAGAAGTGGATATATTATGACAATCCAAAAAGAAGAAAATCATGGGGATTACCTGGCCACGCGTCAACATCAACAGCAAAACCGAATATTCACGGAAAAAAAACTTATGCTGTGTATTCGGTGGGATCAGCTAGGTGTAGTGTATTATGAGTTGCTTAATCCGAGCGAAACAATTACTGGAGCCCTCTATCGAACACAATTAATGAAATTGAGCCGAGCTCTGAAGGAAAAACACCCTCAATACTATTCACGGCACGAAAAAATTATTCTTCTGCATGACAATGCTCGTCCACATGTTGCGACTCCCGTGAAAAAGTATTTGGAAACACTTGATTGGGAAGTGTTACCTCACCCGCCGTATTCACCAGACATTGCACCGTCCGATTATCACCTGTTCCGGTCCATGGCACATGCTCTGTCGGCGCAGCGGTTCACATCTTATGAGGATACCAAAAATTGGGTTGATTCGTGGATAGCCTCAAAAGACAAGGAGTTCTTCAGACGTGGGATTCGAATGCTGCCTGAGAGATGGGAAAAAGTGGTTGCAAGTGATGGACAATATTTTTAATAAATTTATATTACCGTTCTTCTATAATAAATATTTAATTTTTGATAAAAAACGGCGGAAACTTGTTAGTAATCCTTCCAATGTTGTCAAACTTTCAAGTGTACTCGCTTCGGCAGTACATACATATACTAAAATTGGAACGATATACAAAAAGCGTTTGTAGGTTCACAACGGTCAGTTTTTAAGTAAAAATTTACTCTCATCAATTTTCCCTAACGCGCTAAAACTGAAAAACTCTTTAGTGTTAGGTTTTATCGTTACGAAATTTCTTGATTCGGTCGCCGCGCTCAAAGCCCGCGATAGAAGCTATGCAATAGCTTAAAAACTGTTCCTTAATTTTAATTTAACTGTTGTTTTTAAAAAACATAAATTATGTTTTGTTTTTGTTTTAGCTTGGGTGTTCTTCTGGAGGTCCCATCCACTGACAACTGTAAAGTTGTGTACATGCGAATTATTGATACTGACATAAAGAAATTTGTCCATAACGACATCGCCAGGTTTGTTATTATAATATTTAAATAATATTTATTAAACAGTTCTATCGCAAAGATATAAATGACCCTCCTATTAGATGGCAGCAATGTATAGATAATAATGGTAATTATTTTGATTAAATAAATATGTTAAATAAAAAAAAACGCATTTTAATTTTTCAGTACAAATTGGCAATTTCATACTTTAACCCCTATTATCTATACTAATATTAAAAGCCGAAGAGTTTGTTTGTTTGTATGTTTGAACGCGCTAATCTCAGGAACTACTGGTTCGATTTGAAAAATTCTTTTTATATTGGATAGTCCGTCGTATCGACGAAGGCTATAGGCTATATTAAATCACGCTACGACCAATAGGAGCGGAGTATCAATGAAAAATTTTGCAAAAACGGGAAGGTTGTTAGTTCTGCGAGATGCAATACCGCGTGACTCAGAAAGACTTTGGTCTTTATAACGCGTGAAAGGCCGCAGGAAATGCTAGTATTGAATATTCATGGTTATGGCTAATTTGTGATATGTTGGTGACCCTAGTTTCGAGTTCCAGATAAGTGCATATTATTACTCTATTGATACCCAAAATACCAAGAGTTAGGAAATAGGCCGTGTGTATTGTGTACTTCTCCTTCCCTCGGAGAACTTTGTAAGCTCGGTTCGCTTGGTCTTCCTCCTCCTTTCCGGTCATGTTAAGCTATCGTTTCGTGGATCGAGAAATATGAGCGTGAAGAAAATAAAGTAAATAAAAGGTACACCAGAGTCTCACTAATGTCTGTCAGATTGGCCGGCTTTTACGAAGTCGGTTAAGATGTCTGTTTAATATATAAAATATATTCCAGAGTGGTCCTCATGCAACTTGACCTCCTGCAATTAGAAGAAGGTACATGGCCAGGACTGATAATTTTGATTGATTTAGACGGCATTACTTTGGCACACCTCACTAAGCTCGATCTTTTGACAGTTCAACAGTTGATGTATTATCTGCAGGTAATACTACTTATTATCTTTATGTAAGTTTTACTCAATATATTTAAGGAATTGCTCGTACTGACCTTTTGGTTGTTGATTCGTAGATCGTTGATTCGAGTCCCAGATCGGGCCAAATTATTTATTGTGATATATGGTGAATTTTTTCATTAACACACTTAATATTTTATATTTGATGATTAAAAGTATGCTGTGCAATATTTTCATAATGGTAAATATTAAACTAATGACGACTGACGTCCTCTAAAAATATTATAATTATTTGACAGGAGGGAATGTTGGTAAAACTCAAGGGCTTACATTTTATGAACGCAACAGCTATTGTGAATCGATTGTTAATGATATTAAAGCCATTCATGAAGAAAGAGCTTATTCAGATGTTGAGCATCCATCCCACTGGAGCAACGACTTTGGAGAAGTTCGTACCTCTCAAAGCTTTGCCAAAGGAAGCTGGTGGAGAATACAAAACATATGAAGAACTCAAAAGTATAGTAATTTGATATAATTATTAATTGTTATTAAATCGGATAACTATAATCACTGCGAGTTTAGTTTTATGAATGCGTGTGCGAGTGCGTGCGCGTGCGCGTGCGTGCGTGCCCGTGCGTGTGCGCGTACACTTGTGCACTATAATGTTTCAACATATATAATTATTGTTAATTTACAATTTAATTTAAAAAAAGAGTGAGAATAAGATAACAAAAAATATTAGTCCCGCTGAGTTTCTTTCGCCAGTTCTTCTCAGGTCAGAGGTTTCTTCTTTCCGAACTAGTTGTAGACTCATGAGGTTCAGTAAGAAATTGTAACAATTTTTATGCTGAATAAAATATTTTGATTTGATTTGATTTGAATGAGATTGGCCTCCGTGACCGTAATCGGTCGGAGAACATTATTATTACCTATAATAATTTTTGCATCGTACTTTTTATTTTTCAGACGAATGGATAGACAAACTTCAAGCAAATAAGGACTTCTTTTTGAATGAAAGTAAGAAGAGAGTCACAGAGTCGTTAAGACCTGGCAAGCCTAAAACTATAACGAATATATTTGGCAGTGTGGAAGGTTCGTTTAAGAAGTTAGATATTGACTGAAGGGTTAAGTTGGATAAGTAGAGGAGCGGGAAGTTAGAATTTATATTATTCATAAATACTTATGTTAGAAATTGTTACTAAACTGTACATAAAAGTATATTTTTTTACTCAGGAAAATATATATTTCGGTAGAAAATGTATGGACACAGAAGTCTTATACTATCCTATATTTAAAATATAAGTGTTTCAAAGTCTACTTTTAAAAAAAGGGTGTATATAGGCATATAATGTATAAAAGTGATAAAATCTCGGACATTAATTGTAAATAAATTAAATTTTTAACATTGTCTTATTTTTTTTGCCTTTTAAAAATAAAATCTCCTTAACCATATCCTATTATGATATGATTCCATCATCTGGTGATAAGGAAAATAAAGGAAATAGTTTTCTTATTCATTTTCCTCAGAAGCAACAGCTGTCGATACCTACTCTCTCACACTGCAAATTACTTATAGCATCTGTCACTCCCACACTTACGATAACTTTTAAGATCACCTGGTAGGTAGAATATGCCACCGATATTTTCTGTTTTTTTTTCAGATTTACTTAAATTTACACGAATATAAGACATTTAGAAAAAACTTTTCAGATTTTGCCGCGGATTTATTTCGATTTTTGGTTTCCGTAGTTTTGAATCCTTTACAGCAATCATGGTCACGGGGGAGACCGCGACCGCTGGCGCAAGAAAGTAGGGTCACTACAAACTGCGCCAAGCGTGTCAAATTGCAGTCAAAAATTTAAATATTCATTATGATATAAATCATGAATTGTAATATTATGTTATAATTGGTCTGATTTAATATATTATATTTTAAAAGCGTTTCTGGAACGAGCGAAATCATTTGTATAGCTTTAAGAATATTATTCTCTCAATGTGCTATCAAGGGTGGACGATTTCCATGGTCACCTAATGTTATCACTAATCTCACTAACACAATAATTATTAATTAGTGTTAGTGGCATGTACTCGTATTTGAATAGCATCTTTATTTTTAGATGTATGAAATATCTAAACCGGTTTTTAGGCTTTAAGCAGTTAACTTCCTCGTCGTTTCAATTTTACATTATTCTTGAAGGCAGTGAATTTTGTTGACGTCTCTGATTTGCAGCTGGAATACATAAAATTTTAGTGAGTAAATTTTTGAAATGTATTTATTTATACTCTTTAAATCCTCTTTAACTATGAACGAAAGTTTTACTATACACGGGCCTTCTGTTTTTAATTTAATAAAAACATAAAATTAACAGCTTGTCACTGTATGCGTAATGTTTGTACGAAAAACAAAAAACCTAATTTTAAAATTTTTGTCTGTCTGTTTGTTCCGGCTAATGTCTGAAACTGCTAAATCGATTTTGACAGGACTTACACTCACAGATAAGCTAATGTTGTAAGGCGTAACTTAGGCTACTTTGTAACCGACTGCAAAAAAGGTACATTTTTTTTTAATTTCATCTAGCGGCTTCGCTAACGCCAAACCTAGGGACGAACCCGAGCGAAACGAGTGAGTCGTTAGCTCGCTTTCTGAGTCAAATTTGTACAAAAGAAAATCTTAATTTAAATAGTCAGCGATACAGATACCAATCTATTAGTTATTAGGACTTTTATCTATTTGTGAGCGCATCACCACAAATTCACACAACGGCTTTTGCTGAAACAGTATGATGATAGTTTGTTATTCGGGACAACACATAACGTATTTTTTCCTGCGGAAAATTCTCTCATCTCTTAGAATTTTATACCAACCGTTCAAATGTACCGATGGGTCGAACCCTAGCGAGGTGACGGTGAGGACCGCTAGTTATTTATATAATTGCGATTTACGACGCTCGTATCTTATGTGCATTGCTAAAACATATACCCACCGATTTCTACTCTTCATATCTTTTTATGATTTTTTAATAATTTTAAATTTTATTTTTCTAATAACTTGAATATTTATGGTATAAGCTGGTATAGTTTTAGTACCTAATGCAATTTTGACTAGGTTTTTTTTATGAAATTCGGGATCCGTCCCTCGAAAAGTTTATTAGGCTGTCGGCCCTACGGCTTATGTATTACAGGTATACAAGCTATCGTTTCACTGGAATATCAGAGTGAAAGGAATAGAGTGAATACAAAGTCAAATGTAGTAATTATAGACTGATAAGCCTGCTCCCTTCAATATACAAATTCTTCTCTTCCATAATAGAGAAAAAAATCAAAGAAACCATAGAAAAATTCCAACCCATAGAACAGGTGGGCTTCGGACGAGGTTTTTCCACTGTAGACCATATACACACGATAGAGATGATAATAGAAAAATTTCAAGAGTTCCACAGACCACTATATGCTGTTTTTTATTGATTATCAAAAAGCCTTTGATACTCTACTTCACTCATCGATTTGGGAAGCTCTTCTCTCTCAAGGAGTGGCATTGAATTACATACAAGTCATAAAAAATATCTACGACAACAGTACTAGTAGAGTGAATTTGAAGACCACTGGACCGCTCATACAAATAAAAAGAGGTGTAAGGCGAGGAGACCCAGCCTCTCCAACAATCTTCATTAATGTGCTATAATCAATCAGCCGCAAACTAAAACTCACCTCAGATTTGCGGATGATATCAGAAAATACATGAAGAAAGTTGTAAGGTAGGTTTGAAAATCAACTTAAATAAAACTAATGTCATGCCTTAACCTACGTTGATACCTACATTTACCTAGGAAAACAAATTTAATTTAACCAACACCACAACGACCAGGAAATAGAGAGAAGAGTCAACATCGCTTGAAAGAAGTTCTGGAGCCTCAAAGAAATTCTGAAAAGCGACATGCCCATGAATTTGAAAAGTAGAGTTATGAACACCTACTTGCCTCGCTAACGTACGCCTGCCAAACCTGGTTTACTAGGAAACTAAAAAATAAGACCATAACAAGCCAAAGAAGTTTGGAAATAGCATTTTGAAGATTAGGAAGATCTATAAAATCCGTCATACTGTAATAAGACAAAAAAAATATCTTTATTGAAAAAACAAATACATTGGTACAATCTTACACAGCCCTAGCTCCTGAACTAGAAACCTGTGTTTCAGGAGCTAGTACCTTCCCTTATCAAAGAATTCACTTTCAATGTAACAAAGAAAAGAGAAAGAGAAACAATAAAAATAAAATTAAAAAATGTGTGTGTGTGTGTGTGTGTGTGTGGTGTGTGTGTGTGTGTGTGTGTGTGTGTGTGTGTGTGTGTGTGTGTGTGTGTGTGCGTGCGCGCGCATGTGCGTTGTGTGTGTATTATTTATTCATTACTATAAGGTTTTCAGTTTCTTCGTATGTTAGATTAATAAGCCATTCTTTTAAAATTCCTTTTATTTTATAGATGCTTAGGTTTTTCACTGTATAAAGGTCATTGGTCAATTTATTATAAATGAACGGGGCAATTGATTCATAGTGTCTTTGGGCAAATACACTTTTGGTTTGTGGAAGCGGGCAGCGGTCTTGTCTTTTATAAATTTTTTTAGGTAATAGAGCGACATTAATCTTGTGATATCTGCGTATGCATTGGTATATAAATAGTTTTCTAATAGTAAGTACATTAGCTATCTTATACAGTTCGGATGTTCGAAATCGGTAGGGTAGGAGAAGAGCTACTTTCAACAGTGATCGTTGAGCGCGTTCAAGGTTGAGTAGTTTAGTTTTAGATGCTCCACCCCATGCATTTATACAATAACTTAGGATTGATTCAGCCAGAGCCTTGTATGTTTGTATTATAATTCCAGTATCTGATAAAATTCTTATATTCTTAAAAATGAACATGAGTTTTCTAACACGACTAGCCAGTAGTAATATATGCTCCGTCCATGTTAATTTGTCATCAATGATTACACCTAGATATTTTATATTATTATGTTTTGTGAGCATTTCACAATTACAATTAAGACTTCCAAAGGAAAAGCTACGGTTGCACGGATGTGTGTGTATGCGAATCTGAAAGTTCAAAGGATGTCCACGACTAGTCTTGCTAAAGCATAGAAATTTTGTTTTACTCGTGTTGATTGAAAGTAGACTATCCTCAAGCCAAGCTGTTATGGTGCATAAGCCGGTTTCAGTGAATTTACGAACTTCTTCCCAATTTTTGCCTCTAAACAAGATAACTGTATCGTCTGCATACATTAAAATATCAGAATTTTGTAATGTTCCTCGGCAGAGTTCATTTATGTATATTAAAAATAAAGTAGACCCCACCGTACTACCCTGCGGAACTCCATATGATACAGATTCAAAGTCACTAAAAATGTTATCAACGCGAACTCTCTGAATTCTATTGGTAAGGTAACTTCGAAACCATTCATAAGCATTACCCCTGACACCGATATTTTCAAGACGAGCTAACATTACGGGAATTGACACGGTGTCAAAAGCTTTTTGTAAATCTAAGAAAACAGCTAGACACTTGTCACCTTTATCAATATATTCTTTAATGAGTGTCGTTAGTTTTAGTACAGCATCCTCTGTAGACACTTTTGGTCGAAAGCCATATTGGTTATTACATAGTACATTGGCTTGATTCAGGTATTGAATGAGTCTATTATTAGTAGCTTTCTCTATTATTTTAGATACAACACTGAGCAAAGATATTGGTCTATAATTGGTTGGCATTTTTTTATCACCACTTTTGTAGATTGGGCAAATAATAGCGGACTTGAGCAAACTGGGGAAAATAACATATTCATAGGAAAGGTTGCAGATGTAGGCTAATAGCTTGCACAAAGTCTCTCTAAATATTTTTAAGATTGACGGAGGAATATTGTCTATACCCGGGGATTTGTTGTTTTTATACCTGGGGATTTGTTGTTTTTTAGGCTAATGGCTTGCACAAAGTCTTTCTAAATATTTTTAAGATTGACGCAGGAATATTGTCTATACCCGGGGATTTGTTGTTTTTTAGTCCTGCGATAATACTCATAACTTCGAATTCATCTGTATAATATAGACACATAGAATTTTGTGGTGCCCTGTCTCTGCTAGATTTTTTTGCAAGAGAATTTTTATCCGTACGTAGTTTTAGTAGGATTTCATTCGCAAGGTTACTGCCAACTCTAGTGAAAAACCTATTTACTTCATTCAATGAATCGACGGCAGAGTTTTTAATGCGTAGTAATTCTGTAGGAGTCACGTTACTTTTGTTTATATTACACATTTCCTTTATAATATTCCATGTTTCTAAGATATTATCCCTGTTTTGATTTATTTTATTATTATAGTATTTTTATAATTATATTGCAAATATTATGGTAAGCTATATATTCTTGTTTTAGTGCTTCATTGCTAGCATCTTTACGCAAACGTTTATGAATTTTATCACGTTTTCTAATCGATTTAACAACACCTAAAGTTATCCATGGTTAAAGAGGGCGTTTTCGTTTAGGAATAGTAATGACACTTGTATTAGCTTCAATAACTACTTGCAATCTCGAAACGAGGATATCCGCAGCAATATTTACATCCTTTATTTTATATAGATCCTCCCATGTTTCTAATTCTAAACAGTGTTTAATTGCTTCAAAGTTAATTTTGATTTTCTTAAAATATATAGATTTTTTCTCAAGATTTGTTTCCTCTATATGTAACAGAATAGGGGAATGATCAGTTAACTTATTAAATACTATAGTTTGGCATTTATGGGGTGATTTTACCATGAAGTAATCTATACATGAATTTCCTCTGGTAGGAAGAGTTACTGCTTGCCTAAGGTCGTACATAGCTAAAAGATTCAAATATTTCGCAGTAATGTCATTACGGTCTTGTGGCATTAAATCTATATTGATATCACCAGTAAGAACAATATTCTCAGAGAAACAATTATTTAAAATGTTATCCAAAGATTCTATGAAGTTGGTTAACAGAAAGTTTTTTTAGTAAAACTCAATACCAAGCAAGTACCCTCCGTAATGGCAGGTTCAAATGAGGTACCATTTAGTTCTTGCTTTACGTAAGCTACTACACCGTCATTTTGGTTTATATTATTTTTTGTATAGTGTGACACATAATCGTTAACATTAGGAGGAATAAAATTTTCGTTTATCCAACATTCCTTTAATACAATAATATCGATTTCAATTCCCAATTTCGAAATAAATCCAATAGACTATCGAGATTCGCATTTAAACTCCGTATATTGACAGTTAGTATTATAACATTACTATTCCGGCCATTATTTAACGATAGTAGACTAGAACATTTCGTCTCATCGTCCAATGAGACACATGGTATCTCAGCAGCTTTATCTATATCATTAGATATATTACACTGTGATATATTGAATTTTAAACTTACAATTTATTCAAATTATCAAAAACAAAGTTGCTGTAATGGTCGTCAAAATATAAATTAACATGATTTATTTATATTTTGACGACCATTAATATATTAATAAGACAGAAAACTGAAATCATCGACTTCTTCTCTTCTTAGTCGTTCGCTCTTGACAGAGTGGTCGTGGTTGAAGATGATGCATTTTCTCTGGCTAATGTAGCTCCTGCGATGTGCCTCCACTTGTTACGGTCTTCAGCGTCTCGGGAGCACTGGACTATGGAGTTTTGTGTTGTAGCTTTTATAAGGTCTGTCCAACGCGTGGGTGATCGACCGCGTGACCGCTTGCCTTCTACTTGCCCCTGGACAACGAGTCGTTCCATAGAGTGCTCATTTCGAACAATGTGCCCGAAGTATTTGATGATTCGTCTCTGCACAGTGGACGATAATCTCTGTTTGATGTTAAGTTCCTCTAAAATCTAAATGTTGGTTCGAAACGCTGTCCAAGGGATTCGCAGCAGTCGTCGCCAGCACCACATTTCAAGTGCATCGATTTTTTGACGGTCTTTCGAGCGAATCGTCCATGTTTCAGCGCCATAGAGAAATATTGGGAAGACTAAACTTCTCATAAGGCGGATTTTCGTGGCTTTGGTGATATTGCGGTTGCACCAGACTCTTTTTAGCCTATCAACGGCGGATCTTGTGATAGCACATCTCCTTTTGATCTCGTCCTCACACCCACCATTATTCGTGATTGTGGAGCCGAGGTACACGTAGCTTTGGACAACCTCACAGTTGCCAATCATGGGTATGTCAGGGTGGTTTAGCTCAGCTCGGTCGACGATCATGATCTTTGTTTTTTTCTTGTTGATCGCAAGTCCAAAGGAGAGGCTTGTTGTCTCTAGGCATGTCAGCAGGTGTTCCATGTCTTCTTTTGTTTGAGTGAGAAGGGTAGTGTCATCGGCGTACCTTAAGTTTGTTATTTTCCGACCTCCCACTGAAACCCCTTTGTCCCATTGCTCCAAAACAATTCTCATAATATACTCCGTATATATGTTGAATAGGAGTGGTGACAGTATACACCCTTGCCGAACACCGGTATGTGTCTGAAAGCTTTCTGAGTCAACGTTGTCTATCCGGACAGTCGCAGTTCCGTCCTCGTAGAGTCGCCGAATGAGACGAACTAGGTGGTTAGGTACTCCCATTTGAATAAGTACGTCCCATAACTTATGCCATTGCACGGTATCGAAAGCCTTGCGAAAGTCGACAAAACAGACATAGAGCGGGATATTAAACTCTCTAGACTTTTCAATTATCTGTCGCATAATTAAAATCTGCTCCCTTGTCCCCCGACCCTTGACGAATCCTGCTTGCTCCAAAGCTATTTCAGGATTCAGAAAAGCTTGCAGTCTGGTGTTGATGATATGAAGGAGTACTTTGCTGGCGTGCGAAATCAAAGCTATAAGTCTGTAGTTATTACATTTCTTCGTTGATCCTTTCTTGTGCAGTGGTATAAACACGGAGTGTGCCCAGTCCTGGGGCCACTTTTCTGTCTCCCAGACGCGACTGCAAATAGTATGCAGCATATCAACTCCATATTCGCCCATTGCTTTGAAGATTTCTATTGGGATGTCATCTGCTCCTACAGCCTTATTTACTTTTAGGTGGTCAATTGCTGCTCGAACTTCACTTTTCAATACAGATGGTTCCATAGCACTATGTGCAGTTTGTGTGAAAATGATAGTGTTAGAAGATGATGTTGTGCTGTTATCAGTAAATAGTTGTTCGCAGTATTCTTTCCATACACCAACAATATTCCTGATTTCTGTTATCGTAACTCCATTTGAATTCTCGATAGCCCAGGTTTTCGGCTTGAATTGACGAGTTATGCTACGAATTTTCTTAAATAAGTCTTTGGTTTCATTGCGTTCTGCATTTTCTTCCAATTCCAGGCAGATGTTTTTGAGATGGTTATTAATATCTCTGCGAGATGATGATTGAATCTGTGCACTCATCGAGTTTAAGTCCTGTATATATGTACCTTCGGCCTTCATCTTACGACGATGCTCTACGAGGCGCCAAGTGACGTCTGACATCCAATGTTGATGTTTAACTTTAGTTTCGGTAGGCTGTGTTGAGCGTATAGTCTCTTTTATTTGCTCCTTTGCAGATTGCCATAGTAAGTCAGGGTCATCGCCTAGTGCTTTTGATTTCCATTTGTTGCTATCGGTTGACAATTTGTAAATAAAAGCCTTTTGGTCCACTATATTAAAATTCTTTTTAGTTTTACGTGGTATGGAGTTACGTAACTTAAGTTTGAGGTTGCATACGAGAAGTTGATGGTCAGATTGACAGTCGGCCCCGGGCAATGTGTGCGCGTTCATGATTGAGCTTCGCCATCTAGATCTTATAAGTATGTAGTCAATCTGGTTCCGGTGTTTTCCGTCAGGGGACGTCCAGGTATACAGCCGTCTGCGATGCTGTTGGAATACTGTATTCATTATGGTGAAATTATTGTCAGCTGCGAATTGGAGTAATCTCTCTCCTCGAATATTTCTTTGGCCGAGACCATGGTTGCCTACAATATTCCGCAAGCTCGCATCCATTTTTGTATTACCCACTTTTGCGTTAAAATCGCCAAGTATGATCAGCAATTCTCTATTAGGTATTCTTGCTATTGAAGACTCGATGTCATTGTAGAATCTTTCTACGTCTTCATCTTTAGCCGCGCTAGTAGGTGCATATACCTGTATAATGTTTAACGGGGTGGGAGATGCACTGATCTTCATTGATATGATTCTGCTACTGACAGGGTTGTAACCTAGAACCGCTTTAGTCCAATGTTTGGGAATTGCTATTGCCACTCCAGCGTGGCTACTGGAGTCGTCTCCCGAAAAAAAGATGGTATGTTTAACTAAATCTCGGTGGCCACTATTTCTCCAGTGAGTCTCACTTAAACCGGTTATAGTAGTGTTGCATCGCTGAAGCTCATTATCCAAGATGTGTAATTTACCCTCATCGAGGAGCCCTCGTACATTCCATGTGCCTATGCGGGTGTTCTTACGCAATTGGAATTGTTTCGCAGAAATTAAAATAATAAAGTATACATTATATCAATTAAATTTACTATATACCACATAATGTATAGATAGTATAGAAATTAATTATATATCTTTCTTCATCAACTAGTTCCTTTTTGTTTAGTTCACTCTATACGTAGCCTTGTTGTTTGTTCTTGAAATTTAAACTTTCTTATTCCAATGTCGCCTCTTAAGCCTTATTTTGAAACTTCTCGACTTCTCTTCCTCGGTTAAAAACAAAAATAAAGCTCTTCGTATAGATCGCATTACTGATTTAAAATAGAAAGAAATTTATTTTTTATACTTAAAGATACAGTAAGTTGATAAGAAAATGGAAAAACAGTTTAATTATTTGTACATTATTTAAATTGCATATTTTTAAGTTAAAATTGTTTTAGCGCTTTATAAAAAGCGAATAATGAGAGGAATTTTTTACGATGCAATAGATTTAAACTTGAAGGTAATTTAAGTTTGAAATTAGTCAGTATTATCCACAGTGTGGTATCACCCGTTAAATCATGCTGTAGTTCAGTGTTTATTTTATTCAAGATATATTTTGTGATATTTCTGCTTATCTTGTTTGGTAAAAGATCTGCTGAGAAGAATATGGAAAATTAAAGTTTAAGCATTTACAAAAACTGCTTTTATTTAAAAAGTATAACTTGTTATCTCAGACCAATAAATAATTTATTGGTCTGAGCTTGTTATAGTAGTTTTATCTCACGAGCGCGGGTAAGCCATACTTGTAGTTATGAAGTGTGTAGACATGTGCCCTTGTGTGCGTAACTGCAGGTAACGTTAGCAAGCTCATCGATATTGATTATTGAACTAAAATTAAACTTTTTTTTATTACTTCTTATAGATAAATTGCGATGAAATAAAATGTAAATGTATATTTAAAAACACTTTTGTTAAATTAATAAATAAATAATAAATAATCTTTATTCGGTATCTCAAAAATTTTTTACAATATCTGATAAGCTGATTGGAACCTCCTTTTAAGCGCATAAGCACTTGTGTTAGGAGAAACCGCTCTTCCATTACATAAGTGTTAACAATTTCAACAATAAGCTAAGTAGGTACTATATATTTTACAATTTACTAGCAGAATCTAAGATGAAAAGTATATATGTGTGTGTGTGTGTGTGTGTGTGTGTGTGTGTGTGTGTGTGTGTGTGTGTGTGTGTGTGTGTGTGTGTGTGTGTGTGTGTGTGTGTGTGTGTGTGTGTGTGTGTGTGTGTGTATATGTGAGTGTGTGTGTGTGTGTGTTTATGGTGTGTGTTTATGAGGATGAAGGTTCATGACTGATTGTAGAGTTTGACTGTGTTTACTAGTGTATATTATGATTACCTACATAAGGCTTCGGTGTCATCATAGCTCAATGTTTTTAGGATGTTATGTAGAGATGTTTTACATTCATACTTATTCAAATTGTATATATTTAATATTTTATTTAATTTATTGTAAAGTTTAGCAGCTTGACATCGGAATTGTCTCACGGCAAACACTGAATAAGATCTCTCAACTGGAGCTACAGTATGCTTGCGCCTTTTGCTCAGTTTGCGAGCATCATATTGAAGACATTTGTGCATTCTTAAGGTAGTGCAAAAAATGTATAGTTGCCTGACAGTTAAAACACCACAAGAGGCATATAGGTCAGAGGTAGAAAATCTATAAGGCTTAAACATCATTACTTTTAGTAAATTTCTTTGTGCCCTCTCCAGTTCCAGGAACTTCATTTTAGTAGCACCTCCCCAAACTGGAATACAGTATATTAAAATTGACTCAGCCAGCGATGTGTATATTTGTTTTAGAAGATGTTTGTTAGCAATGTGCCTTAGAGTTTTAAATGTCCAAATCAATTTCCGAATCCTATTCATAACTTGTTCTAGGTGCTCATGCCAAGACATTCTTTGATCAACTACCACTCCTAGATATTTAGTGTGATGGACTTTATTTATAGTTTTACATGAACAATTTACTCTGGTGTTACAGTTATGTATTTTTATTTCTAGATCTGTTTGAGGTTGGGTGCTATTGTATTTGGTGAAGAAAATGTAGTTAGTTTTACTTATGTTTAATGATAATAAGTTTTCTCTTAACCAGTAATCTATTTTGGAGAGCCCTATTTCCGTATATTGACGCACCGAGTCACAAGTCTTCCCAGTGAAGACAACAGCAGTGTCATCCGCGTAGGAGTATACCTTTCCATTCTCAATTTTTAAATCGCATAAGCCGTTTATGTAGATTAAGAATAAAGTCGGCCCCAGAACACTACCTTGCGGAACCCCATGTGTGACATCAGATTGTTCGCTGATGTATTGACCTATTCTAACTGCTTGCTTTCGTTCTCTGAGGTAATCAGCAAACAATGTGAGTGAAGTACCTCTAATGCCAATATTTTCTAATCTCTTCACAAGAATGGGGACAGAAACCGTATCAAATGCCTTTTTTAAGTCAAGAAAAACTGTGATACATTTATTACCTTTATCAACTTCCTTAACAATATAACTTGTTAATGAGGTAACTGCATCTTCAGTTGACAATCCCTGTCTAAAACCGAATTGTGAGTCTGAGAGTAGATTAAACTTCTGAAGGTAGGTAATTAGTCTTTTATTCATTAATTTTTCAAGAACTTTTGATATGACAGTAAGGACAGAGATTGGGCGATAATTTGATACATCTTCTCTGTCACCGCTCTTGTACACAGGTGTAATGATTGCTTGTTTTAGCGCGGGTGGAAACACTCCTTGTCGAAAGCACAAATTAGCCAAATGAGTGATTATGGGCACAACTAGCTCCCTTGTGTATTTGAGAAATTTGGTGCTTATACCATCCCAGCCAGGGGCACTATCAGTTTTGAGACTGGTAATAGTCAGGTATACTTCATGAGGGTCAGTTTCTATAAGCACAAAAGACGATACCTGGGAACAGTTGGGGCTAATTACATCTGTTCTATTATGTAAAGACGTATCTAGAATAATCTTTTCTGCTAGATTTTTACCAATGCTTGAAAAATAGTGGTTTACCAAATTAACCGAATTTTGAGGGGATGAATTTAAGTTTAATAATTCTAAATTTTGTGTTTTAGGTTGGTTACGATATGTGAGGGTATTTATTTTCTTGAACAAGCTTTTCGGGTCTTTTAAACTTTTAGCAAGGTCTTCTCTTTCATATTTACGTTTGACTTTCTTTATTAGACTATTGCAGAAATTCCTATATCTCCTGTACGTGATTTTAAGAATATTATTATGCGGATCAGCTCGAAGTTTTGCTTGCATAGCATTTCTATTACGAATACATCTAACAATTCCTAAGGTAATCCATGGTTTAATAAGGCGTTCCTTATTCGGGATAGTTCTAGTAATCGTGTTGGATAAAATACACTGCTTTAAAATAGATATTAATTGATTAGTTAAGATTATAGGGTTATTACAATTAATTAGGTCATTTATGTTGCTATTTTTTAAATAACTTAAAGCGCCTTCCATGTTGATTGAAGATTTAGTTTTCGAAATATTGTAATTCAACTTAGCGGGGTAGGATAGTTTTAAGAATAACATTTTGTGATCAGTAACTGTAGAATCAAGAACGGTAATAGACGCGCACATACTTTTGCACCTGTCTAATTTTAATATGAAATGATCTATGCAACTGCTATCACGAGTAGGCAGTGTATGACCCGGTAGCAGGCCATGCATGGCCAACATGTTAAGGTAATGTAATCGGTTCGAGCGCTCCTGAGATGTTTCGTTAGATTTTTGTATTAGATTTATGTTGATATCTCCTGTTATTATAACATTTTTCTGAGATTGTAAAGTTAATAAGTGAGTATTTAATGAATCTATAAAAATTTCAGCGTTTTGATTAGACGGGGAGCGATAAATACACAGCATGATATAATTTCCTACTGTGACTTGCAAACAAGATGCATGTTTTAATTTTATTTCTCCAACTATAGTTTTATGGTTGCATTTTATGTAGACGACTACGCCATCACTACGATTTAGGTGGCGTGTTGTAACGAAATGAGTGTAGTTATCTATTTGGGGTATAGGCTTATGAGGATCGATCCATCCCTCAGTTAGTGTTATTAGATCAGCTTCAAATTTGAACTCCGATAAAGTTATTAAAAGATCATCAAAATTATTGTAGATGCTTCTTATATTTTGTGATATTACCGTAAAATCTGATTTTTGTATGGTTGTCTGTCTTGAGAAGTCATGTATAGTATGGGTACTAGATTGGGATATTTGTATGTTGTCTAATTCTTTTATGTTTATAGTCCGACTATCCATTACTGAGCAAGTAGACACTTTCCGTACATTTCGAGAAATTATAATTTACTTGACATATCAAAATTTCTTTAAAACTGAGTTTGAATAAAATATATTTATTATAACTTGAGTATTTATAACCATGAGCCATGTATATGTATGTGTGTTTAGTATATGTAAGTATATAAGCGTGTGAGTGTAAATAGTGTATGTATTGTAAGTGTTTGCGATTATGATTATGATTTACTAAATACAGATTGAAAATGGTATTACAAGAAAGAAATATATCTAAACAAGAACAAAAGTCAAATAGTCATGCCTGCATTAAGCTGTGTACCTGGGATTCGGTTTTTATTAAAATTACCGGGGAGTTTTCATTTTTTCTGAGGTAGACACGTCCATAAGAAGTCCAACAGAACTTATAGTCCTTTGATTTCGCTAGATCGCGAGCGACAAAGTACAGTCTCGCGCCTTTCGCAGTGAGCTGCTCGGAGACAAATACGGCGGTTTCTTCGTTTTTAGTAGCTCCCAGATGCTTAGCTCTTAGTTTTCCCTTATTTTTACTGTTGAAGGTTTTGACAGATTTAATGATATCTGTTTTGACGATTGAGGATGATAATTCTACAATTATTGGCGTATTCGAATTTTTAGAATCTCTTTTCCCTTTCAGCCTATATATGTCTTTGACGTCATTTTCTTTAATACCGCAATTCAGGGATTTTGATAAGCATACAACCATATTTATTAAATCTTCCTTTGATTCCGTAGACAGTTTTGGCATATTTTTTATTTCAATATTAGCCTTACGTTGTTCCCGCTGCAATTCCTCAATCTTGTCCTCTAGGATTATAATTTGTTCTCTGTCTTGCTTTAGACGGACTTCAAGCTGTTCTATTTTCTTCCTGAGGTCTTCATTTTGCGCTGAGAGGAATGCAAGGCTACTTTCTATGTGGGTATTACTCTCTTTAATCTCTACTTGGGCATTTGTAATTTTTTTAAGCTCTTTTTGTTGTTCCGTAAACAATGACTTAATCATATCTTTCATCTCTTTTTTAAAACTCAATAATTCTTCCTCAAATCCATGCTCTCTAGCCCTTTTTTGTCGTTGTTGAACATAGTTCGGTGGCACATTGTCACCAAAAAACTCTGTGTGAAAAGTTTCCATTTTGTCAACGTTTGGCTCAGAAACACTTTGTGATTTATTGGCCAGAGGAGAGCGTTGTACTTTTGGCATCTTATAAAATCACTAAATTAAGAAAACACAAAATTGAATATGAATATGTTCTTGGGCCAGACCCTTATAATTTGTACCGCTACCGCTTCCGCTTTTGAGTTGCACTAAGCGACTAAGTAATATGACTCACGCAAAGCTTTGTTCCAGCGTCGCGTCGTCGCGTACGAAACTGTTGTAGCGCAGCTCACGAAACTGTTTCGTACACTGTTGTTATCTCTTTCACCCGTAGTTAGTTGACTTCTTGCGCTTATGGGCGCCTGGTACTTCAGCAGATTTTGCGGAACAAAATATATTTATTTAATTATTATAAAATAATAAATATCGTACGGTCACACGTCTTAACGCTTTCGCGGTCCGAGGGGAAGAGGAAATTAAATTTTGACTTTGGGCTTAAATAAAAATTCTAGCAGAATCATAACTAGAGTTTCTTCAGAGTCAATGTCGTCGTCACTGACATCTTGTAAATTTATTATTAATTCGAAATCACTGTCAAAATATTTCATGTCATTATATTCTTTTTTCATTACATTTTTGCATGTATTAAGGAATGTCTTACTAGTTATTTTTCCAATAAGTAATTAATATAATATTTTTTTCTGACCATACTTGTGCGCTCCCGAACTTACTTACGCACACTAAGATAATGTGCATGTACATTACACACACAAGTATGGCGTTCGAGAAATAAAACACTTCTACACGATTTTTTTGCTTATTATTTTGCTATATGTGTATTCTGCAGAAGCATGGCAGGCAAAATCATAGTTGGACAGTCTGTTGAAGAGGAGTATAGGAAGACTGGCATCAACCCCTCTGATATCGCGACCTTACGACGTTGGTTGAAGACTCAACCACATATGCCGGAACCATATATTACAGGTAACTTATATATTTAAATATTATTAAAGTGCATTCCCGATAAATAGTGCTCAAGAATTTCTTTATTGCTAGCTTCGATGAGTCACAAAGTTTTATTAAAAAATTCTTCCAATCTTGAACAGTTTTTAACTATCAGTTAGAAAGTAAATTAAGTCATTACAATAATAAAATTATTACTCTGTTTAGAGGAACTGTGCTACAGCAATTTTTTTACTTGTATTCTTCAACGGTCTACGACAGGGTACGGGCTTCCCTTCAAGGTAAGGGGATTAGATCATAGTCACCACGCTGGCCAAGAGCGGGTTTTTGGCGGACCGTAAGATATCGTAAGTGGTGATAGAGGACGAATTAATGATTTACTTGGTCCTGATCCTCCGTTGAAGTGACGCCCATACCCAGCTGTGGGACGTTAAAAAGGCTGTATACAAGCAAGTTTTAATTATATTGAAAAAAACTACTTACTTTTTAGAATATTTAGAAACACTTTCATTACAGAATTGGACCTAATCCTCACATACCATTGTTGCTACCAAAGTATGGAAGTATCAAAACAATTGTTGGACCTATATTACACGCTACGCACTCTATTTAATAATTTGTTCTTGAATAGAGTCGTCGATGAAAACATTTTGAAGATACTACATGTATTGTAAGTTAATAGTTTCTAAGATCTACGCGAATATCTGAAATTTAAATAAAACTGTGATTTGGATGATAACGCGATGATTTATTTTGATAAATATATATAAAATTTTCGGGTAGATGTCGTCTGTAAAGACATAATAACTTTTATTCGTCAGAAACCTGAGTCTCTATCGTGACCATGAATGTTGTAGAGCATTCTAAATACCAGGTACCAAAAACCAGAATATAAAGGGAAAAAATCTTAAGAATAGTTTTTTTTTAATTTTATTTACTTTACCATTACACGATTAAACGTCTTTAATACGGTTAAAGAGGAAACGAGAAATTGAAATAGAAATGGTAAGGTAATTACAGTATTCAATTAATGTATAAATATGTAATTATTTAAGTATTTAAAAACATTGGGCACCTACGTAAAGAAATAAATAAATATATGAATAATTTTCATTCGTCTAACTCTCTAAAACTCAAAAACGGCTAAATCGATTTGAATAATTCTTGTTTCATTTTGGTGAAACGAATCTGAGTAAAGCAAGGCTGAGTCGCTCTTTGAGCTCTAAAGTAAGCAAAGTAGACGGTAGACATACCTATATAATACTTTCTTAGGTTTACACGAATATTTGACATTATAAATAAAATTATCTTTTTGGATTTTGTCGCGGATTTTTTATGATATTTGGTTCCCGACGTTTCGAATGCTTTACAGCAATCATGGTCACGGGAGAGACTAAGACTTTTGTCGGGAACCAAAAATCATAATAAATCCGCGACCAAATCCGAAAAGATAGTTTCATTTATAATACCTATATGACTTTAAAATACATACATATTATAAAAATATTTAGTGTGTCACTAGCAACACAATTTTACTACAGTATCTTTGTCAAATCTAATAAAGGACTATTTTTTTTGAATAGTTTTGTTAAGTAATTTAATAGCAACGGCCATGATACGACTGTTTGAATAAAATTAAATTAAAATTGAATTTGTTGTGCAATTTTGATTTAGTTAATTATAATTATTATAAAGGGATATGCCTGATCTTCTACGGAGTCATTATTTTGTAAGCATGTATTTGTAAGCATAATATACTCTAGTCTGTGGCAAGCTTAGGGGTGATTAGCAATTACTTAATTTGCGTGTTTAAATCGTCGGAATGCGTTAAATATGTTATATTTTAAGTTAATCATTATTTAAAAACAAAAATGTTCTGTTATTTTTAGCTTGAACGTTCCTCTCGCGGCTCCGTCCACTGATAACTGTAAAGTTATCTACGTGCGACTTATCGACACTGACGCAAAGAACCTTGTCCTTAAGGACGTCGCCAGGTTTGTTATACATCTAAACATATAAATAAAATTGGAGTGTATGTTTTTAATTTAATAAAAACATAAAATTAACAGCTTTTCACTAAATTCCTAATGTATATACGAGCAAAAAAAAAACAATTTTTAAAATTTTTGTCTGTCTGTCTATTTGTCTCTTTTGGCTAATCTCTGAAATCTCTGAAACTCGTATCTAATATGCATTCCTAAAACTTATACCCAACGATTTCTACTCTTCATATCTTTTTATAACATCTAATAACTTGAATATTTATGGTTTTGGCTGATTTTGTATGTATTGGTGGCCCAGGGTTTGACTCCTCGGTCGGGGAAATTGGCGATCCGTCCCTCGGATAGCTTATTGACGGGCCTATGTACGGACCAATACATAATATTTGTCGCGTAAACACTTTACGTCATATATATTTCAATGCAGTAGCACTCGTCGTAGTAGTCGTCGTCGTACGCGCTCACGGGTCGTTCTATCAATCTATCAAACTATTATTCTATCATTCAAGTTCAGTTAATATACAATTAGTTTTAGCCTGGACTATCATTTACTTATCTATCAATAATTTCTATCAATGTCAATATCAACCAAAGACTGTAGGGGTTTTCGTCTCAGCCCCTACAGCTTACAAGGGGTATACAAGATATCGTTTCACTGGAATATCAGAGTGAAAGGAATAGAGTGAATACAAAGTCAAATGTGTACTTAATCTCAGTAAGATTGGCCGCCTTTTACGAAGTCGGTTAAGATGTCTGTTTAATGTATAAACTATCACTAAGTAGTGTTGAACTTATTAATCACATACAAAACAAATCGTACATATTACTTTTTTGCTAAAGTGGAACAAAAGTTTTGTTGGCGGTGTTTTAATAGAACGCGTTGGCGACGCGAAATCTGCGGCGCTTTGGAGGTATTGAGCAAAATTTTATTATAACTTTACCGACAATATACAAAATTACAAATATGGAATGTAAATTATGTTCCGATGTTTTAAAATGTGAAGACACAATGAAATGTGTGACTTGTTTAGGATTTTTTCATTATTCTTGCGCTGGGTTAAAGGATAGCGGAAATGTTCTAGCTGTAAACTGGTTAAGAAAGGCAATAGTAATACTAGTCCGAAATTAACCGATGTGTCTTCTGATAGTGCATGCGCCAGTACTGCCCAAGCTCAATCAAAATTGGCTTATGATAATAATATAAAATCAATGATTGCTCATTTTGACGATCGTTTTAACAGTCTGCATTCAACTATGGAACTCTGAAACTGTTAATTTATGGTCTACAAAAATCACATATATTGAAGCTTCTGTGAATTCCGTTGTTGATAGAATAAATGACATGGACAGGGAAATATACGATTAATCAACAACTACCAGACTGAACTAGAAGACTTGACTCTAAAATTTAAAGAATTGTCTGAAAATTCAACTAGGAATGACCAGTGGGTTCGTCGATCTAATATCCAAATTAACGGGGTACCTTATAAAAAGGGCGAAAATTTAATACAAATCGTTAAAAATTTGGCCTCAAAGTGTGGATTTTCAATTAAAGTGGACACGGACATAGATTTTGTAACGAGAGTAGCTATAAAAAATGACACTACTGACAGTAAACCACGCCCTATTATCTTAAAAATGCAAGCGCGTTACAAAAAAGACGATTTTCTTTCATCAGTGCGTAAGTTAAAGGGATTACTGGCTTGTGATATTGGTTTCACTGGTAATAAAAATCCAATATATGCTAATTACCATCTATCTACCTATAACAAAGTGCTACTAAACGAAGCTAAACGTAGAAGTAAAGAGAAGGGCTACTTGTACTGCTGGGTCCGAAATTGTACAGTTATGGTCCGAAAAAGTGACAACTCTCCAGTCATACATATAACTTCCAATGAATGCTTAAAAAAAATTTCATAAGAACTACACCTACTGTGAGCTTTGTTACACTAATACACGTACTTGCATTTTTAGTTTCTTTTTGGTTCCTCATTACATTTTATTTACATTGTACTTTAATTTGGTTTAACGTTTTTTGTAAGAACTCGTATATCGAGGATGTATTTGGGCGTTATTATTCGGGCAACTTTAATTATTGTTTTAATTACTGTAGGGCATTTTGGTCTCTTTATTTTCTTTTCCATCATTCGATTAAGTTATCGTATCTGGTTATTGATTATATTAATACACACAATTACTATTTTCGTTCAATTTATTTACTCTTAATATGAATTTAACTATATTTTATCAAAACGTTAGGGGCCTACGTACTAAAACAAAACAATTTTACTTTAATTTACTGAATGAAAATTATGACATCATCTGTTTGACTGAGACCTGGTTGTTGGATGGAATTTTTGACGAAGAACTCTTTGATCCACGCTATAGCATATACCGTAACGACCGTGATTATGCTCGTCTAGGCGTAAAGAGAGGTGGCGGTACTCTAATTGCTGTGCGGCATGGCTGTGTCAGTATAGATATACAAAACCTTAGTACACTCCCTTGTTTGCCTGATGCTGATGTTACTTACGTTGATTTACTTGTAAGACAAAACTCAATGAGGAAGAAGTTACATCTGTTTTGTTGTTATTTTCCGCAAAGTATTCATCTATGTGACTCGGAAGCAAGCTTTTTCGAATTTTTGTCTGATTTAGTAATTAATGACCCAAATGACGACTTTATCATACTTGGTGATTTTAACATTGGGGAAGCGATATGGTCGCTTCAATTCGATGGAAATTTAACAATTCAGAATGCATCCGGTAGCAATCTGATAATGTAATTATTTGCATTTATGACATTTACTGGATTATACCAATATAATAAAATCCAAAACATTAATAACAGAATACTTGATTTAGTTTTATCTAATATTACCTGCTTAGTTGAAAGGACAGCTCCATTAGCATTGCCAGAGGATGCTCACCACCCAGCCCTCATGGTAATCTTTGAAGTTAGTCTTCAGACAACAATATAAGAGAACCTTCTCGCATTGTTCGTCGCTTCCATGACGCAAATTATGACACTATTAACACTGAGCTAAGTAAAGTCGATTGGTTTGAACAACTTTCATCAGATAATATAGCAGATGCTGTTGACAAATTTTATCTCATAGTGAATGAAGTAATTCACCGTTTTATACCGACTAAAGTAGTTTATGGCCACGGTAGATTTCCGGCTTGGTTTTCGAAACATTTAATCAGATTGATAAATAAAAAACTGAAATTACATAAAAAATGGAAAACTTATGGAAGACCTAGTGATTATGACCGTTTTTCAGTACTTCGTCGCGAAACCAAGAATCAAGAATTAGAATGTTACAATTTGTTCATAGAAAGGGCGGAAACAAATATACGCTTTAATTCGAAACACTTTTGGTCATTTGTTAAAACTAAGCGACTAAGTAACTGTATACCAGAGAATATGTTTCTTGATAATCATTTTGGTTCGGATGGCGAAACTATAGCTAACTTGTTTAGCTCATTCTTTCAATCTGTTTTTGAAATTGACAGAAATACTATGAACACTAGAAAACAATTCTTACCATCTGTACACAACGTATCCATTAGTAGTATCAATATAACTAAAGAGACGATTGAAAAATATTTGCTAAAGCTTGATTGCTCTAAAGGTAGTGGCCCCGACCACTTACACCCTATATTTTTCAAACGTTGTAGTAATCAACTCTCTATTCCGCTTCACATACTATTTATGAAATCTATACGTTCAGGTATACTGCCACCAATCTGGAAAAAATCTATTATTGTCCCAATATTTAAAAATGGAAATAAGCATAATATTAGGAACTATCGAGGAATTTCTAAAATATCCGTGATACCAAAATTGTTAGAAAATTTTTTTATGATATTTTATTCCCGTTATTGCGGCCCTTACTAATCTCACAACAACATGGATTTGTTAATAGACGTTCAACTGAATCTAACTTGTGCGAATTCTTGGATAATGTGCTCTCAGCTATGAGTAGTGGATTTCAAATTGACGCTATTTATACCGACTTCACCAAAGCCTTTTACAAAATTTCACACTCTTTATTAATACACAAAATAGAGCAAGCAGGTATACACGGCGATCTTTTAAGATGGCTTGAATCATATCTTCGTGACAGGACTCAAGCGGTAGCTGTTAAAGGATTTATCTCTAACTTTGTTCCAATTACATCTGGGGTTCCCCAAGGTTCCCATCTTGGCCCTCTACTTTTTAATATTTATATAAATGACATTTTACAGTCCTGTCAAAATTCAAATATTTTACTTTACGCTGATGACACGAAAATTTTTAAAATTATAAAAACAAGAGAAGATTGTACAAAACTTCAGGATGAGCTCGTTAATATAGAGAATTATTGTAAATCTAATGGACTATTTCTAAATATCGACAAGTGCTGTGAAGCGACCATATCGCTTCCCCAATGTTAAAATCACCAAGTATGATAAAGTCGTCATTTGGGTCATTAATTACTAAATCAGACAAAAACATTCTCTAGGAAGAAAGCCCCAATTACATTCGAATATAAAATGTTCAATAACCAGTTGAATAGAGTTCATGAGATCAGAGACCTGGGAGTTTTGATTGACTCTAAGCTTATATTTGATAAAGATATAAATAAGATAATAACAAAAGCATATAAAATGCTTGGTTTTATATTTAGAAGCGCTAATGATTTTAAAAGCATTCATACGTTTAATCTACTATACAATTCATATGTTAGATGTCATTTAGAATATGCTTCTACTGTGTGGAATCGCCAATACGATAAATATATTGAAGCAGTTGAGAGCGTGCAAAAGAAGTTTATAAAGCGATTACAGTATAAATTCAATTTAGTAGACATAGATAACTTAAATATCTTATCTTTAAAACAACGCAGAGAATACAGAGACCAAATATTTCTTTATAAAATATTGCATAACTTAATTGATTCAAACTATCTTCTAAGTAGTGTTAATTTTAGATGCCCAACTTTTAACGCCCGTTCTAAAGACACCTTTTATATTCCTTAGTGTAGAACAAATTATGCCAGTAATTGTTTTGTATTTAGAGCTTGTAGATCGCACAATACCTATTATAATCAAATTGACATATTTGATGATAATATCATTAGATTTTTTAAAAACATTAAGCATGTACTCGATCGTTCTTGATTTAATATGTGTTGTGCACTCAACTCAACTCAACTGAACTCAACTTATACAAACATTTAATTTGTACCTTCACTCCATGTTTACTTATAAGTGGAAACTTTATTGGCTAATGTAAAAAATATTTTGTATTAATTATCTGTACTATAAATGCTGTTTGTTTCCCAATCTGTCAATAAATAAATAAATAAATATATTCCAGAGCGATTCTCATGCAACTTGACCTCCTGCAATTAGAAGAAGGTACATGGCCAGGACTGATATTTTTGTTTGATTTAGACGGTGTTTCTTTGGCACACCTCACTAAGCTCGATCTTTTGATAGTTCAACAGTTGATGTATTATCTGCAGGTAATATTGCTTGTTTTCTCTTTATGTAAGTTTTACTCAATATATTTTAGGAATTGCTCGAACTGATTTGTTGGTTGTAGATATTCGACTGGATTCGAGTCCCAGGTCGGGCCAAATTAGTTATTGCGTAATATGGTGAAATTTTTCATTGCAAATGCACTTAATATTTTACATTGGATGATTAAAAGTATGTTGGGAAATATTTTCATAATGCTAAATATTAAACTAATGGCGACTGACGTATGTACATTGTACACCTCTAAAAATATTATAATTATTTTACAGGAGGGAATGTTGGTAAAACTCAAAGGCTTACATTTTATGAACGCAACAGCTATTGTGAATCGATTGTTAATGATATTAAAGCCATTCATGAAGAAAGAGCTTATTCAGATGTTAAGCATCCATCCAACTGGAGAAAGGACTTTGGAGAAATTCGTTCCTCTCAAAGCTTTGCCAAAGGAAGCTGGTGGAGAATACAAAACATATGAAGAACTTAAAAGTATATATATAAATTTGATATAATTATTAATTGTTATTAAATCGGATTACTATAATCACTGCGAGAGTTTGGTTTTATAAATGTGTGTGCGTGCGTATGTGCGTGCGTGCTTGCGTGTGTGTGTGTGTGTGTTGGTAAATCCTAGCGATGTTTATTATTATAAATGTAATAATAAATGCGGAAAACGTAAGAAATAGTTCGTTTGTATGTATTTTTTTATTTTTTCACGGTCAACCACTACATCGTAAGTACAAGAAAAGTCAAATCAAATTCGTTTTTCCTGTCTCAAGCAATATGTTACGTCGATAGTTTGTTAAGATTAAAATATATTTTATGACATCTATATAAAACAAAGTCTCTTTCTAGCTCTTCCTTCCCTTGTCTCTCTGTCTCTATGTATGCTTAGATCTTTAAAACTGCGCAACGGATTTTGATGCGGTTTTTAATAGATAGTGTGATTTAAAAGGAAGGTTTATATGTATGACTAGCGGAACCCGCAGCTTCGCTCGCGCTAAGCCTAGAGACGAGCTAGTATTAGCTATAATTTTAGCATCGCACTTTTTATTTTTCAGACGAATGGATAGACAAACTTCAAGCAAATAAAGACTTCTTTTTGCATGAAAATAAGAAGAGAGTCACAGAGTCGTTAAGACCTGGCAAGCCTAAAACTATAACGAATATATTTGGCAGTGTGGAAGGTTCTTTTAAGAAGTTGGATATTGACTGAAGGGTTAAATTGGATAAGTAGAAGAGCGGGTTGGAAATTAGAATTAATATTATACATGTATACTTATAATAGAAATTGTACTAAACTGTACATAAAAGTATATTTTTTTACTCATGAAAATGTATATTTCGGTAGAAAATGTTCTTCTAATCTTATACAGTCCTTTATTTAAAATATAAGTGTTTCAGAGTCTACTTTTTAAAAAAAGGTGTATATATATATAATGTATAAAAGTGATAAATCATCTAGGACATTAAATGTAAATAAATTAAATTTTTAACATTGTCTTATTTTTTTTGCCTTATAAAAATAAAATCTTAACCATATCCTATTATGATATGACTTGTATTCCATCATCTCTTGTGATAAGGAAATAGTTTTGTTTTTCATTTTCCTCAGATGCATCAGCTGTTGAAATACCTACTCTCTCACACTGCAAATTACTTATAGCATCTTTCACTCCCACACTTTTAAGATCACCTAGCAGGTAGAATATGCCACCGAAATTTTCTGTTTTTTTTTTCAGATTTACTTAAATTTACACGAATATTAGATATTTAGACAAAAACTTTTCAGATTTTGCCGCGGATTTACTTCGATTTTTGGTTCCCGAACTTTTGAATCTTTACAGCAATTTTTTTTTATTTTATTTTTTAATTTATTTCAGACACCAGTCCATATTTCTGTTAAAATTAAAATCAAAATCCAAAATACAATCAATACTAAAATTAAATTACAATTACAATTCAAAACAAAATTCAAATTCAAAATAATTAAAAGTATATAATAAGAATAAAAATAAAAATAAAAATAAATAAAAATAATAATAAAAATAAAATTAATGACATTCAATTTCAATTCAAATTAAAAATTTCAATATATCAAGTTATCACCGTATTTAAGTTAAAAGCAAAAATAAAATAAAATAAAATAAAACAAAATCAAAAATCAAAACTTAAAATTAAACTCAAGAATAAAATCATCAGAATCAAAATCGAAATAAAAATCAAAATTAAATGTCAGTTACAAAAAAAAGCTATCAAAAATTTATTTATTTATATCCTTGCCTCACAGCTACGTGTGCACCATCCCAGCATCTCCAGAGGGGACCGTCTAGCTTTACAGCCAATGTGCTGAGGAGGCTGTTGGAGCTGTTCATTAATCTGCGCATTGCGGACGCGGCCCGCTTGCGTATGATCGCATAAAAATCATCTATGCGAGCCTCCGCAAACATCGCCGAAGCACTGCAGTGCCGAGGCATCTTCAACAAACCCCTCAGCACATTGTTATACTGTACACGCAGAGCATTATATGCTCGCCGAGTGTAATTCTCCCATAGACTGCACGTGTAAAAAGACTGGCAAAATGCTTTAAATAAAATTACCTTTACCTGTACCGTACATCGTGCAAATCTACGGGCCAACATATTGCCTCTAACTGACAAAGCTCTGCGCTCGCGCTCGATATCGCTATCATCATCCAGGCGTTCATTCACAATATGGCCAAGGTATTTGAACTCAGATACTTGCTTCAGAGGAGTTCCACAAAGATGTATGTTGGGGTTAAAATTTAAAGGCTTATTTTTTCCTCGAAATATTAAAATTTCACTCTTTTTAGCATTATATCTGAGTCCATTCTCCTTGGCATATTCCTCACAAATTTTTATCAATTTACGAAGACCACTGACCGAGGGGCTCAACAGAACCATGTCGTCCGCGTAACTAAAATTGTTCATTGCAACACCATCTATCGAGCAACCGACACCTGCTCTGTTAAGCCTCTCTATCAGCTTGTTCATGTAAAGATTGAACAGCCTGGGTGACGTCAGCCCCCCCTGTCTCACTCCACACTCCAGTCTGTATGGATCACTAAGCGCATTACCCCACCGTACCACGTTACTCTGAACACCATACCAGTACTTAATTAGTGATATCAACTCAGGTTGCAAGTTCGTTTCTGTTTCAAGCTTCTGCCATAAAATTTTATAGGAAACGAGGTCAAATGCTTTTGACAGATCCAAAAAACACGCAAAAACATGGGTTTTTCTATCAGTGTAGTACCTTACAGCTTGCTTGAGACACAGTATTGCGCTTTCAGTTGATAGTTCTGGCCTAAAGCCGAACTGCGCATCGTGTATATTGACTGCTTTACTAAGTTGTGTATCAAGCAAGCCATCAAGAACCTTCGCTGTGATGGTAGCAAGAGATATCGGTCTGTAGTTGGTTCTGTCTGCCGCATCCCCCGTTCTATTCTTGATAATAGGCACGACTACTGTCTCTGTCATTGCGTCCGGTAGGAAACCGTGGCTAATGCAAAGATTGTATAGCATACCTAGGACTCTGGGAAGGTGCACGCCAGCATGTCGGAGGTGCTCGACACTAAGGCCATCATGTCCTGGTGACTTTCCACGCTTCATGCTCTTAATCGTATCTACTACTTCGTTAGTTGTGAAACGTAACAAAAACTCTCCGGTATTTATGATATCTCTATTGCCAGCTACGGTGCACTTGACCTCACAAGGATTCACTTTAAACTGAGTCTTAAACATATTTGCTATGTTACGGCAACCGCTAATGCCACCTACATCAGCAGGAAGACTCGGTCTTGGATTCAGTCTGTTTGTTTGTTGCCAAAATTTTCCAAAATGCTTGTTCTTATATGACGTTGCTAGCATGTCCATTTTAATCTGTTCCTCATTGTTTTGGCACCATTTGAGTTTGTTTTTAAAGGCCCTACGAGACTCCCTCATATCATCGTAGATGGCTCCATGAGTTGGCCTTCCCGCCCATGACCAAGACTGAAAACTATGACGAGCCCTAGCGTGAAGTGGCGCCACATGTTTATTCCATCCCGTGATGGATCGTTTATTTTTACACGGTGCAGCTTTATAACAATAAATTGCTGCATCCCGTAATATACCTACGATATTATCGTACATATATTTGATAGCTTTTTTATGTTCAAAGCTATTACATAACTTATTACAGCAGTCTATCATCTCATTAGGACAATTAAGTAACATTAGCTTATTATTACAATAGTCTGTATATAAATTAATCTGCTCACTATCCCTATAACCCCAGATTACTTTGTTAATAGCTAAAAATTCAGTGTGCTGTAAACGAGAACGATCCAAGCTAAATCTACAGTAGATCTCCATGGGATAGTGATCAGACCACGTCACATCATTCTTAATATAAATGCTATCAATGTAATTCCTAGCCAAACGCGTTACAAGGCAATGATCCAACCAACGTGTACAGCCATGGCTATCACTCATATAAGTGTAAACATTAGTACGACCTGCCAATAATTCATAATCAGCACATACCCACTTTTGATCTTCGCAAAAGTGACACATTTCATTAAAGAATAACTCCCCAGGGTGCGCATTAAAGTCACCCAGAATAAAAGCCACTTCAATACCGCTGTCCTCAATAATTGCGTTAATTTCACTCATACAGTTCGTGAAGTCTACAAGATTATCAGTACAGTCCACTGGCATATACACAGAAAAGTATAGTATAGCTTGCTCACGCAACTGACACCTGATAGCACATAACCTCACATTGCTACATTTAACTACAGACACAGATGTAAACACATTCTTACGCCATAACAGCGCGACACCTCCGTGCGGACGGCCGCGCAACATGCCGCCGCCCGTATCCACCGCCGATGTACCCGTAGACTCGAACTCATCATGCACAGTGCTGAGGTATGCCAGTTCATATGGCATAAGCCAGGTCTCCTGTAATGCTACTACATCCGCCGAACCGCACAAACCTCTCACGCTGTTCACTGATCTCTTTAGAGATCTACAATTAAAACTCACCAACTTCAAACTATGATTTTTTTGTCTATAATCCTGATCCATAAAACTTAGGTTTTTTGCTCACGATCAACCGTAGCCTTTTTAAGATGTCTAAATAAAATATATTTTCTAAAATATATACCTTCCGGCCACAGCTCAGTATTCGTGAATAAATGCAATTTACTGCTAGGTATATAAAATTTAAAAGATATATATTCCTTTGATGTTTTCATATTAACTTTCTCTGGTTTTATAGTTATTTGAGTTTTTTCATATACATAATCCGCAACGTCTTTTTCGTTATTTTCCTTTGACACATTGTAGATAAACAAAGGGATCATACTATCAGCTGCTTTTAATTTAGTCTCCGCATTCACGCTGGCAGAACCTCTCATACCCTTAAAACGGGACGTCCTCCTACGCTTTACGACACGAACCCATTCACCTTCGTTGTCATTTTGCACTCCGTTGCCTGCGCCACACAGCACATTCTTTACAATGTTGCATGACGTCAACATCTCAACCGTCCGCGCTTGCGCCTCTGCACTAATACTTAATGCATTCGATGTATTACCGCGGTGGGCCTCCTGGCCGCGGTGGGCCTCCACGTGTGTCAACTGTTGCGCAGGAGCTGAGTCGAGTGCGACAGAGACAGGTTGACCACTGTTTACCGCCGCAGGGCTTGCGTGTGACGGGGACTGGTGTTTAGAAAATAGTCTACCCTCATTAATGTTCGGGGACGCATCACCTTCTAGGCCGGTCAATAGCCCCCTCGGTCCGCTAGCGCAGTCATAGCTATCCTGCAGACAGAAACCGCCTCTATTTTTATTAACATAAGTTCCATTCTGTTTTGCTTGCATGCACGATGTACTTTCTTTGTTCTTAAAATATTCATCCAGATCGCCTTTTTTGACGTAGTCGTCCTGACTCTGAAGTAGTGTATGTACCTGGTTTTGTAGCACGATGATATCCTTCAAAACACGCGTTGCATCAACATGATCAAATGTAACGGGCGGCAACTTATGCAGACTTTTAGCAACAAATGTAGGTATATCTTCTGGTTCTGTACTACGTAATACCCCAATAATGTCTTCTATGTTTTTCTGCTTTCTGTCTTCACCTTTTCTTTTCACTAGACGAGATGATATTGAGCTGAATAGTAAGCATTTAGCCTCAAAAATCTCGTCTTCTGCAAAAGATTGCCGACATAAAAGCGCCAAACTCACATTGTTCATTACGTCGATTTTATTTTGACAAAAACAGAGCAACTCATTTATCACAATATTACAATTGTTACATTTTACGGTATCCATTTTTAACAAGAGGTTACCGACCTCCAACCGATCGCACGCGCTGTCAGCTCATCATGGTCATGGCTATCATGGTCATGGGAGAGACTAACATTTTGTCTTGACTAGACTTGGTTCTTTTGTTTATTTGTTTTATTGTCTCTTGTTAACATTTAATGCATAAAGTACTGAACCGATTTCGACAAAAAATTGTGTAGTGAAAGTGGTAAAATTTTTAAGATATTTTCACAGAAAACAAAATAATTGCTTTTATTGAGTCGTCCTTAGAAAGCTGGCTGGTGGCTATAACATCAAAGAGAAAGAGAACATCAAAATAATGAAGAAAAAAATTGGAGGTCTTAAAAAGGCCTACAGAAAAGTCTAAAATATCATGCGATTAAGTTACACACGCTATGTACTCGTATATTATTATGATATGAAAAACAGCAACTTAGCGAAGCGATGTGCGCAAAAATTACTGAACTGATTTAAGCAAAATTTTGTGGATGTCGATATCTTATAAAGCGAGGCATGATGCAAATAGCTTTTTTTGTAGTAGTAGAGGAGACCGTGGAAGATCGACCTTCACCGATCTGATAACCAGATGAGACATATTTTTTATCGAATATGATTTATAAACAAATATGCCTATAATTACTTGCCTATCTGAAAGTGCTCATGGCTATTTTTAGCTAGGCAACAGTGCTTTAAGTATGATTTTTTGCAGGCAATTCTATATGACTGATTTTGTAATAAAATGATCTAAAATTTCATATAACTTTCGATAAGTTAGCAGAACGATGGAGTCACCTATATTGACTTACCTGTTCACATCGGCTAGCCAGGCTTGCCATTCTGTGTGTTAAAAACTAACAGTGAAATAAAATTCATTTGGTTATCAAAAGAACGAAAGTGATGAAAAAAAAATCGATTAAAGTTAATTTAATTAAAAATAGCCATGAGCACTTTCAGATAGGCAAGTAATTATAGGCATATTTGTTTATAAATTATATTTGATAAAAAATATGTCTCATCTGGTTATCAGATCGGTGAAGGTCGATCTTCCACCGGCTCTTAGACCATAGGAAAATCTTTCATTTCTACGGGAGAACCTAACTGGTTCGTGTCCTCCTTAGAAATTAATATGGCTTAGTATTGCTGAAACTTAAGAGATATATCAAAACTAAGTAATAGAAAATAATAATTATATTTTAAATTATTATTATTTATTTATTCTTAACAAAGCGTACATAAAATTTTGCCTTAGTCATTATATGTCTGTCTCTTAAGGCGTGTCGTAGTAACTATTTTTATCGGCATCCTTAGAAGTGAGGTGGAAATTGAAATAGTGAATCTATCGCTGGTACATTGTAAGTAATAGCATAAAGTCAAATGTTTTTTTGCGAATGGTTTTTTAGTTTTAGTGCGAGCGAAGCCGCGGGTTCAATTAGTATACAAATAAAATACATAATTAGACATTAGACATTATTACTCACAGCGCCATATAGTTCCGTGATAAGCTACGAAGAAAGCTTGTGTTACGGATACCAGATAGTTGATATACTACATTATTATATAAATTTAAATACATACATCTTATATATAAAATTCTCGTGTCACAATTTTCGTTCCCATACTCCTCCGAAACGGCTTGACCGATTCTCATGAAATTTTGTGAGCATATTGACCCCTAAATTTTTTTTTTATTTTTTAGACAAAATTTTTAGTTTTTATTTTTTTATGATACAACATACAAAAATACATACAACCCTATTTTTCTACTCTTCGATCAACCCTTATTTTTTTAGCGCGATTTTTTTAGCAATTAAAAAAATGAACGCGGGCGAAGCCGCGGGTACAGCTAGTATTATAAATATAAACACCCATGACTAGAGTAGAAACATCCGAGTTGAACAAATGAATGCGGGACTTCAACCCGCGACCGCTGGCGCAAGAAAGTACAAACTGCACCAAACGTGTCGTCAAATTGCAGTCAAAAATTTAAATATTCATGGTGATATTTAAAATCATGAATTCTAATATTATGAACTTACAATTAGTCTGATTTAATATATTATATTTTAAAAGCGTTTCTGGAACGAGGAACTCATTTGTCTGAACAGCTTTAAGAATATTATTCCAAAGATTATTATTCTCTCAATGTGCCATCAAGCGTGGACGATACCCATGGTCAACTGATGTTACCGCTAATCTGTTTCACACAATATATAATTATATTATAATAATTATTATTTAGTGCTGTACATGTACGTACTCCTATTTGAGTAACATTGAAATTGTTTATTTTTATTGCTTTTATTTTTATTAATTATTTTAAAATAACTAAACCTGTTTTTAGATGTTTATGTAACTGCTAAACTTACTACTCGTTTCAATTTTACATTGTTCTTGAAGGCAGTAAATTTTGTGGACGTCTCTGATTTGTACCTGGAAAACATACAATTTTAGTAAGTAAATTTTTTAAATTTATTTATTTATTATCTTTAAATTCTCTTTAACTATGAAGGTAAGTTTTACTATACACGGGCCTTTTGTTCTAACGTTGGGAAATGCATTTACGCATACCACCGGGTGGTTATTGGGTACTCACCAGCTTAAAATAAGCCAGTACTACTCACTAAAACCTTACAAAACCTAATGGGGCGTCGTAGGATCGCCTAAGCTAAATTGTGAAGGAACGTTTGTGTACTAAAGGCTATTATTCGATTAACGATTTTTTAGAAGACAGTACGCCTTGGGAATGATGTGATCGCCGCCAGGCTATTTCAACATATAGAATTATTGTTAATTTACAATATAATTTTTAAAAAAGAATGAGATTAAGATGAAAAAAAAATATTAGTCCCGCTGAGTTTCTTTCGCCAGTTCTTCTCAGGACAGAGGTTTCTTCTTTCCGAACTGGTGGTAGGCTCATGACGTTCAGTAAGAAATTGTAACAATTTTTATGCTGAATAAAATATTCTGATTTGATTTCATTTTGATTTAAGCATTCAACCTCAACGCCCCCACGGCCTGGCAGGTCTGCTGAAGCAGGCCACAGAGCCAAGGAATCCATTCTGCTCCAGTCCACTCACTCGGCTACAAAAGAAGTACCAGGTGGTCATTTGACATATGGACGTGATGCGTTTCCTGGCTCTCTGTGATCAAGGCTCACCGGAGTAATATCTAATTAATTGTAACGTGTTTTAATATTAATAAATTCAACGGGTTTTTATTAATAAAACAAGTCTCTTCACTTCACCAGGAGCAACCCGCATAACACAGCCCACCGAAGTGAGACTTCCTTGCATCACTCACCTAAGTGGGCCTTCCCTGCGCGTTTCTTGGCTTCGCGTCCGCACGCTTCGGGCCTACGAGTCAATCTCTCATTTACAAAACAAGCTTAAAAACGAGCCCTACGTTAAATGATTTAATAACAATATACTTCCTTTTTACGTGCGTACATATTCGTACATAAGTACACACACAATATTTTTTCTTATTACTTTGCTCCCTGGGTGTTTTACAGAAAGATGTCAGACGAAGTAATAGTTGGTCAGTCTGTACAAGATGAGTATAAGAAAACTGGTATCAACCCCTCCGATATCGCAACTTTACGACATTGGTTGAAGAATCAACCCCATATTCCGGAATCATATATTACAGGTAATTTATATGTTCAAAATATATTATTTTTGTCCATTACTAATGGATGGCGCCCTAGAAAATTGTTAATAATAATTTTTAAATCATCATTGTAAGGTTTGATAATTTTGTTAAAAAATCTTCCATTCTTGATCAGTTTTAAGAAGTCAAAAAGTAAGTATAACAAAATATGTTGGTCTGTCTAGAGGAACTGTGTTAAGGATAATTTTCAACTAAGCCCTTCTTATGTCACACTGCTGAGATCGGGTCCCTTTCAAGTCTAGGGGATCAGGGCATAGTCCACCACGCTGGTCAGGTGCAAGTTGGAGGACTTTACTGCATCGAAATCGAATCTATGTCTTTCGAAAATTTGTTTGCTCGCACCACTGATATTTTCATGCTAGAATCATTTCTATCATGATTACCATTTGTTTTGCGGAGAAAACAATGTGAGATTGACAAGTGTTGAAGAAAGTCTTTCATTACAGAATTGGACCTAATCCTCACATACCATTGTTGCTACCAAAGTATGGAAGTATCAAAACAATTGTTGGACCTACATTACACGCTACGCACTCTTTTTAATAATTTGTTCTTGAATAGAGTCGTCGATGAAAACATTTTGAAGATACTACATGTATTGTAAGTTAATATAATATCTACGCGAATATTTGATATTTAAATTTATCTGTGATTTGGATTATAACCAAAAATCATAATAAATCCGCGACAAAATCCGAAACGATAGTTTTATTTATAATACCTATATGACTTTAAAATACATACATATTATAAAAATATTCAGTGTGTCACTAGGGACACAATTTTAGCACAGTATTTTTGTCAAGTCTAATAAAGGAATACTTGATTAGTTTTTTTTAAGTAATTTAATAGCAACGGCCATGATAGTCGTATGTTTAAATAAAATTAAATTTTGTTTTTATAATTATTTATTTTAGTTAATTATAATTATTATAAAGGGATGTGCCTACTCCCACGGAGTCATTATTTGTAAGCATATACTCTGTGGCAAGCTTAGGGATGATTATTGATTAGCAATTACTTAATTTGCGTGTTTAAATCGTCGGACTGTCTGATGCGGATTTTAAAAAACAAAAAGGGTTTATTATTTTTAGCTTGAACTTTCCTCCCGCGGTCCCGTCCACTGATAACTGTAAAGTTATCTACGTGCGACTTATCGACACTGACACAAAGAACTTTGCCTTTAGGGACGTCGCCAGGTTTGTCATACATCTATACATAAAAATAAAATTGGAGTGTCTGTTTTTAATTTAATAAAAACATAAAATTAACAGCTTGTCACTAAATGCGCAATGTTTATACGAGCAACAAAAAACCAAATGTTAAAATTTTCGTCTGTCTGTTTGTTCCAACAAATCTCTGAAACGGCTAAATCGATTTTGATGGAACTTACACTCACAGATAGCTAATGTTGTAAGGCGTAACTTAGGCTACTTTGTAACCGACTGCAAAAAAGGAACATTTTTTTTTAATTTTATCTAGCGGCTTCGCTAACGCCAAACCTAGGGACGAACCCGAGCGAAACGAGTGTGTCGCTAGCTCGCTTTCTGAGTCAAATTTGTACAAAAGAAAATCTTAATTTAAATAGTCAGCGATACAGATACCAATCTATTAGTTATTAGGGCTTTTATCTATTTGTGAGCGCATCACTACAAATTCACACAACAGCTTTTGCTGAAATGCAGTATGATGATAGTTGGTTATTCGGGACAACACATAACGTATTTTTTCCTGCGGAAAATTCTCTCATCTCTTAGAATTTTATACTAACCGTTCAAATGTACCGATGGGTCGAACCCTAGCGAGGTGACGGTGAGGACCGCTAGTTATTTCTGTAATAACGATTTACGACGCTCGTATCTTATGTGCATTGCTAAAACATATACCCACCGATTTCTACTCTTCATATCTTTTTATAATTTTTTAATAATTTTAAATTTTATTTTTCTAATAACTTGAATATTTATGGTATTAGCTGGTTTAGTTATAGTACCTAATACAATTTTGACTAGGTTTTTTTTATGAAATTGGCGATCCATCCCTCGAAAAGCTTTTTAGGCTGTCGGGCCTACGGCTTATGTATTACAGGTATACAAGCTTTCGTTTCACTGGAATATCAGAGTGAAAAGAATAGAGTGAATAAAAATTCAAATGTAGTAATTATAGACTGATGAGCCTGCTCCCTTCAATAAACAAATTCTTCACTTCCATAATAGAGAAAAAAATAAAGAAACCCTTGAAAAAATCCAACCCATAGAACAGGCGGGCTTCGGACGAGGTTTTTCCACTGTAGACCATATACACACGATAGAGTTGATAATAGTAAAATTTCAAGAGTTCCACAGACCACTATATGCTGTTTTTATTGATTATCAAAAAGCCTTTGATAGTCTACTTCACTCATCGATTTGGGAAGCTCTTCTCTCTCAAGGAGTGGCATTGAATTACATACAAGTCATAAAAAATATCTACGACAACAGTACTAGTAGAGTGAAGTTGGAGAACACTGGACCGCTCATACAAATAAAAAGAGGTGTAAGGCAAGGATACCCAGTCTCTCCAACAATATTCATAAATGTGCTAGAATCAATCATCCGCAAACTAAACTGGGAGAAAGTCGGCATAATAGGATGTTACTTAAGTCACCTCAGATTTGCGTATGATATACTGCAACTGATGATAAACTCTCTACATGAAGACAGTTGTAAGGTAGGTTTGGAAATCAACTTAAATAAAACTAATGTCATGACGAACCATATTAAAATACCTATATATATATCAAAAATCTACCCTTAACCTACGTTGATACCTACATTTACCTAGGAAAACAAATTTCATTTAACCAACACCACAACGACCAGGAAATAGAGAGAAGAGTCAACATCGCTTGAAAGAAGTTCTGGAGCCTCAAAGAAATTCTGAAAAGCGACATGCCCATGAATTTGTAGAGTTATGAACACCTGCCTACTTCCCTCGCTAACGTACGCCTGCCAAACCTGGAAATTTACTAGGAAAATAAAAAATAAGACCATAACAAGCCAAAGAAGTATGGAAAAAGCATTTTGAAGATTAGGAAGATCTATAAAATCCGTCATACTGTAATAAGACAGAAAACTAAAATCATCGACGCTCTCAGTTATTCGCAGAAATTAAAATAATAAAGTATACATTATATCAATTAAATTTACTATATACCACATAATGTATAGATAGTATAGAAATTAATTATATTTCTTTCTTCATCAACTAGTTCCTTTTTGTTTAGTTCACTTTATACGAAGCCTTGTTGTTTGTTCTTGAAATTTAAACTTTCTTATTCCAATGTCGACTCTTAAGCCTTATTTTGAAACTTCTCGACTTCTCTTCCTCGGTTAAGAACAAAAATTTCTTTTTCAACATTTATTAATTTAAAACTCTTCGTATAGATCGCATTACTGATTTAAAATAGAAGGAAATTTATTTTTTATACTTAAAGATACAGTAAGTTGATAAGAAAATGGAAAAACAGTTTAATTATTTGTACATTATTTAAATTGCATATTTTTGAGTTAAAATTGTTTTAGCGCGTTATAAAATGCGAATAATGAGAGGAATTTTTTACGATGCAATAGATTTAAACTTGAAGGTAATTTAAATTTGAAATTAGTCAGTATTATCCACAGTGTGGTATCACCCGTTAAATCATCCTGTAGTTCAGTGTTTATTTTATTCAAGATATATTTTGTGATATTTCTGCTTATCTTATTTGGTAAAATATCTGCTGAGAAGAATATGGAAAATTAAAGTTTAAGCATTTATAAAAACTGCTTTTATTTAAAAAGTATAACTTGTTATCTCAGACCAATAAATATAATTTATTGGTCTGAGCTTGTTATAGTAGTTTTATCTCACGAGCGCGGGTAAGCCATACTTGTAGTTGTGAAGTGTGTAGACGTGCCCTTGTGTGCGTAACTGCAGGTAACGTTAGCAAGCTCATCGATATTGATTATTGAACTAAAATTAAAAAATTTTTTTATTACTTCTTATAGATAAATTGCGATGAAATAAAATGTAAATGTATATTTAAAAACACTTTTGTTAAACTTGTTTTGACTTTGGGCTTAAATAAAAATTCTAGCAGAATCATAACTAGAGTTTCTTCAGAGTCAATGTCGTCGTCACTGACATCTTGTAAATGTATTATTAATTGGAAATCACTGTCAAAATATTTCATGTCATTATATTCTTTTTTCATTACATTTTTGCATGTATTAAGCCATGTCTCACTATTTATTTTTACAATAAGTAATTAAAATAATATTTTTTTCTGACCGTACTTGTGCGCTCCTGAACTTACGCACACTAAGATAATGTGCATGTAAATTACACACACAGGTATGGCTCACCCGCGTTCGTGAAATAAAACACTTCTGCACGAATTTTTTTCTTATTATTTTGCTATATGTGCATTCTGCAGAAGCATGGCAGGCAAAATCATAGTTGGACAGTCTGTTGAAGAGGAGTATAGGAAGACTGGCATCAACCCCTCTGATATCGCGACCTTACGACGTTGGTTGAAGACTCAACCACATATGCCGGAACCATTTATTACAGGTAACTTATATATTTAAATATTATTAAAGTGCATTACCGATAAATAGTGCTCAAGAATTTCTTAATTGCTAGCTTCGATAACTCACAAAGTTTTATTAAAAAATTCTTCCAATCTTGAACAGTTTTTAACTATCAGTTAGAAAGTGAATTAAGTCATTACAATAATAAAATTATTACTCTGTTGAGAGGAACTGTGCTACAGCAATTTTTTTTACTTGTATTCTTCAACGGTCTACGACAGGGTACGGGCTTCCCTTCAAGGTAAGGGGATGAGATCATAGTCACCACGCTGGCCAAGAGCGGGTTTTTGGCGGACCGTAAGATTTCGTAAGTGGTGATAGAGGACGAATTAATGATTTACTTGGTCCTGATCCTCCGTTGAAGTGACGCCCATACCCAGCTGTGGGACGTTAAAAAGGCTGTATACAAGCAAGTTTTAATTATATTGAAAAAAACTACTTACTATTTAGAATATTTAGAAACACTTTCATTACAGAATTGGACCTAATCCTCACATACCATTGTTGCTACCAAAGTATGGAAGTATCAAAACAATTGTTGGACCTACATTACACGCTACGCACTCTATTTAATAATTTGTTCTTGAATAGAGTCGTCGATGAAAACATTTTGAAGATACTACATGTATTGTAAGTTAATACTTTCTAAGATCTACGCGAATATGTGAAATTTAAATAAAACAGTGATTTGGATGATAACGCGATGATTTATATTTGATAAATATATATAAAATTTTCGAGTAGATGTCGTCTGTAAAGACATAATAATTTTTTTTCGTCAGAAACCTGTCTCTATCGTGACCATGAATGTTGTAAAGCATTCTAAATACCAGGTACCAAAAACCAGAATATAAAGTTAAAAAATCTTAAGAATAGTTTTTTTTTAATTTTATTCACTTTACCATTACACGATTAAATGTCTTTAATACGGTTAAAGAGGAAACGAGAAATTGAAATCGAAATGGTAAGGTAATTACAGTATTCAATATTATTTAAGTCTATCTCTCTAAAACTCAAAAACAGCTGAATCGATTTGAATAATTCTTGTTTCATTTTGGTGAAACGAAACTGAGTAAAGCAAGGATGAGTCGCTCTCTGAGCTCTAAAGTAAGCAAAGTTACTTGTATAGACGGTAGACATACCTATATAATACTTTCTTAGGTTTTCGCGAATATTTGACATTATAAATAAAATTATCTTTTCGGATTTTGTCGCGGATTTATTATGATTTTTGGTTCCCGACGTTTCCAAAAATCCGCGACCAAATCCGAAAAGATAGTTTCATTTATAATACCTATATGACTTTAAAATACATACATATTATAAAAATATTTAGTGTGTCACTAGGGACACAATTTTACTAAAGTATCTTTGTCAAATCTAATAAAGGACTATTTTTCTTGATTAGTTTTTTTAAGTAATTTAATAGCAACGGCCATGATACGACTGTTTGAATAAGATTAAATTAAAATTGAATTTGTTGTGCAATTTTGATTTAGTTAATTATAATTATTATAAAGGGATATGCCTGCTCCTCTACGGAGTCATTATTTGTGAACTCTACTCTGTGGCAAGCTTAGGGATGATTAGCAATTACTTAATTTGCGTGTTTAAATCGTCGGAATGCGTTAAATATGTCATATTTTAAGTTAATCATTATTTTAAAAAACAAAAATGTTCTGTTATTTTTAGCTTGAACGTTCCTCTCGCGGCTCCGTCCACTGATAACTGTAAAGTTATCTACGTGCGACTTATCGACACTGACGCAAAGAACCTTGTCCTTAAGGACGTCGCCAGGTTTGTTACACATCTATACATATAAATAAAATTGGAGTGTCTGTTTTTAATTTAATAAAAACATAAAATTAACAGCTTTTCACTAAATTCCTAATGTATATACGAGCAACAAAAAAAAAACAATTTTTAAAATTTTTGTCTGTCTATCTATATGTCTCTTTCAGCTAATCTCTGAAATCTCTGAAACTCGTAATATGCATTCCTAAAACTTATACCCAACGATTTCTACTCTTCATATCTTTTTGTAACATCTAATAACTTGAATATTTATGGTTTTGGCTGATTTTGTATGTATTGGTGACCCAGGGTTTGACTCCTCGGTCGGGGAAATTGGCGATCCGTCCCTCGGAAAGCTTATTGTCGGGCCTATACATAATATTTGTCGCGTAAACACTTTACGCCATATATATTTCAATGCAGTAGCACTCGTCGTAGTAGTCGCCATCGTACGCGCTCACGGGTCGTTCTATCAATCTATCAAACTATCATTCTATCATTCAAGTTCAGTTAATATACAATTAGTTTAAGCCTGGACTATCATTTACTTATCTATCAATAATTTCTATCAATGTCAATATCAACCAAAGACTGTAGGGGTTTTCGTCTCAGCCCCTACAGCTTACAAGGGGTATACAAGATATCGTTTCACTGGAATATCAGAGTGAAAGGAATAGAGTGAATACAAAGTCGAATGTGTACTTAATCTCAGTAAGATTGGCCGCCTTTTACGAAGTCGGTGAAGATGTCTGTTTAATGTATAAAATATATTCCAGAGCGATTCTCATGCAACTTGACCTCCTGCAATTAGAAGAAGGTACATGGCCAGGACTGATATTTTTGTTTGATTTAGACGGTGTTTCTTTGGCACACCTCACTAAGCTCGATCTTTTGATAGTTCAACAGTTGATGTATTATGTGCAGGTAATATTGCTTGTTTTCTCTTTATGTAAGTTTTACTCAATATATTTTAGGAATTGCTCGAACTGACTTGTTGGTTGTAGATTCGACTGGATTCGAGACCCAGGTCGGGCCAAATTAGTTATTGTGAAATATGGTGAAAATTTTAAATTGCAAATGCACTCAATATTGGATGATTAAAAGTATGTTGGGAAATATTTTCATAATGCTAAATAAAAAACTAATGGAGAGTGACGTATGTACATTGTACACCTCTAAAATATTATAATTATTTTACAGGAGGGAATATTGGTAAAACTCAAAGGCTTACATTTTATGAACGCAACAGCTATTGTGAATCGATTGTTAATGATAATAAAGCCATTCATGAAGAAAGAGCTTACACAGATGCTGAGCATCCATCCAACTGGAGCAACGACTTTGGAGAAATTCGTACCTCTCAAAGCTTTGCCAAAGGAAGCTGGTGGAGAATACAAATCATTTGAAGAAGTTAAAAGTATAGTAATTTGATATAATTATTATTAATTGTTTTTAAATCGGATAACTATAATCGAAGAACTATAATCACAGCGAGTTTGGTTTTATGAATGCGTGTGCACGTGCGTGTGTGCGTGCGCGTGCGTGTGCGCGTACACTTGTGCACTATAATGTCTCAATTATTATTACCTATAATTTTTGCATCGTACTTTTTCTTTTTCAGACGAATGGATAGACAAACTTCAAGCAAATAAGGACTTCTTTTTTAATGAAAATAAAAAGAGAGTCACAGAGTCGTTAAGACCTGGCAAGCCTAAAACTATAACGAATATATTTGGCAGTGTGGAAGGTTCGTTTAAGAAGTTAGATATTGACTGAAGGGTTAAGTTGGATAAGTAGAGGAGCGGGAAGTTAGAATTTATATTATTCATAAATACTTATGTTAGAAATTGTTACTAAACTGTACATAAAAGTACATTTTTTTACTCATGAAAATATATATTTCGGTAGAAAATGTATGGACACAGTTAAGTCTTATACTATCCTATATCACTACATAGTATAAAACAAAGTCGCCTTTTCTGTCCCTATATCCCTATGTGCGCTTAAATCTTTAAAACTACGCAACGGATTTTGGTGCGGTTTTTTCCAATAGATAGAGTGATTCAAGAGGAAGGTTTATATGCATAACTAGCAGATCCCGCGGCTTTGCCTGTGCTAAATCTAGGGAAGAGCCCGAGCGAAGCGAGGGCGAGTCGCTAGTTTAAAATATAAGTGTTTCAGAGTCTACTTTTTAAAAAAAGGTGTATACGTATATAATGTATAAAAGTGATAAATCATCTAAGACATGTGTAAATAAATTAAATTTTTAACATTGTCTTATTTTTTTTGCCTTATAAAAATAAAATCTTAACCATATCCTATTATGATATGATTCCAACATCTGGTGATAAGGAAAATACAGGAAATTGTTTTGTTTTTCATTTTCCACGTGTTCTTACCATAGTCAATAAAAACTGCGGCGTCCTCAGATGCATCAGCTGTTGATACCTACTCTCTCACTCTGCAAATTACTTATAGCATTTTTTACTCCCACACTTACAATAACCTTTAAGATCACCTAGCAGGTAGAATATGCACCCGAAATTTTCTGTTTTTTTTTTCATATTTACTTAAATTTACACGAATAAAAACTTTAGAAAAAACTTTTTATTAGATTAGATTTTTGGTTCCCGAACTTTTGAATCTTTACAGCAATCATGGTCATGGGAGAGACTAACATTTTATCTTGACTAGACTTGGTTTTTTTGTTAATTTGTTTTATTGTCTCTTGTTAACATTTAATGCATAAAGTACTGAACCGATTTCGACAAAAAATTGTGTAGTGAAAGTGGTAAAATTTTTAAGATATTTTCACAGAAAACAAAATAATTGCTTTTATTGAGTCGTCCTTAGAAAGCTAGCTGGTGGCTATAACATCAAAGAGAAAGAGAACATTAAAATAATGAAGAAAGAAATTGGAGGTCTTAAAAAGGCCTACAGAAAAGTCTAAAATATCATGCGATTAAGTTACACACGCTATGTACTCGTATATTATTATGATATGAAAAACAGCAACTTAGCGAAGCGATGTGCGCAAAAATTACTGAACTGATTTAAGCAAAATTTTGTGGATGTCGATATCTTATAAAGCGAGGCATGATGCAAAATAGCTTTTTTTGTAGTAGTAGAGGAGACCGTGGAAGATCGACCTTCACCGATCTGATAACCAGATGAGACATATTTTTTATCGAATATGATTTATAAACAAATATGCCTATAATTACTTGCCTATCTGAAAGTGCTCATGGCTATTTTTAGCTAGGCAACAGTGCTTTAAGTATGATTTTTTGCAGGCAATTCTATATGACTGATTTTGTAATAAAATGATTTAAAAATTCATATAACTTTCGATAAGTTAGCAGAACGATGGAGTCAATTGACTTACCTGTTCACATCGGCTTGCCAGGTAGCTATACACAAAAATGAGTAGGAAGCCTACTGAGGCATATTCTGTGTGTTAAAAACTAACAGTGGAATAAAATTCATTTGGTTATCAAAAGAACGAAAGTGATGAAAAAAAAATCGATTGAAGTTAATTTAATTAAAAATAGCCATGAGCACTTTCAGATAGGCAAGTAATTATAGGCATATTTGTTTATAAATTATATTTGATAAAAAATATGTCTCATCTGGTTATCAGATCGGTGAAGGTCGATCTTTCACCGGCTCTTAGACCATAGGAAAATCTTTCATTTCTACGGGAGAACCTAACTGGTTCGTGTCCTCCTTAGAAATTAATATGGCTTAGTATTGCTGAAACTTAAGAGATATATCAAAACTAAGTAATAGAAAATGATAATTATATTTTAAATTATTATTATTTATTTATTCTTAACACAGCGTACATAAAATTTTGCCTTAGTCATTATATGTCTGTCTCTTAAGGCGTGTCGTAGTAACTATTTTTATCGTCATCCTTAGAAGTGAGGTGGAAATTGAAATAGTGAATCTATCGCTGGTACATTATAAGTAATAGCATAAAGTCAAATGGTTTTTTGTAGTTTTAATGCGAGCGAAGCCGCGGGTTCAATTAGTATACAAATAAAATACATAATTAGACATTAGACATTATTACACACAGCGCCATCTAGTTCCGTGATGACCTACAAAGAAAGCTTGTGTTACGGATACCAGATAGTTGATATACTGCATTATTATGTAAATTTAAATACATTCATCTTATATATAAAATTCTCGTGTCACAATTTTCGTTCCCATACTCCTCCGAAACGGCTTGACCGATTCTCATGAAATTTTGTGAGCATATTGAGTAGGTCTGAGAATCGGCCAACATCTATTTTTCATCCCCCTAAATGTTAAGGGTAGTCCACCCCAAAATTTTTTTTTTATTTTTTAGACAAAATTTTTAGTTTTTATTTTTTTATGATACAACATACAAAAATACATACAACCCTATTTTTCTACTCTTCGATCAACCCTTATTTTTTTAGCGCGATTTTTTTAGCAATTAAAAAAATGAACGCGGGCGAAGCCGCGGGTACAGCTAGTATTATAAATATAAACACCCATGACTAGAGTAGAAACATCCGAGTTGAACAAATGAATGCGGGACTTCAACCCGCGACCGCTGGCGCAAGAAAGTACAAACTGCACCAAACGTGTCGTCAAATTGCAGTCAAAAATTTAAATATTCATGGTGATATTTAAAATCATGTATTGTAATATTATGTTACAATTGGTCTGATTCAATATATTATATTTTAAAAGCGTTTCTGGAACGAGCGAACTCATTTGTATATCTGTAAGAATATTATTCTCTCAATGTGCTATCAAGAGTGGACGATTCCCATGGTCACCTGATGTTACCACTAATCTGTTTCACACGATATATAAATATATTATAATAATTATTATTTAGTGTTGTACATGTAGGTACTTCTATTTGAATAACATTGAAATTGTTTCTTTTGATTGCTTAAAATAACTAAACCTGTTTTTAGATAATAAATAATAAATAAATATGTTGGGACATTTACACACAGCACTATCTAGTTCCACGGTAAGGTACGAGCCTTGTGTTATGGATACTAGATGGTTGATATACTACACATATATAAGTTTAAATACATACATATTATAAATATAAACACCCATGACTGGAGAACAAACATTCGTGCTTAACAAATGAATGCCCCCAGCGGGACTCGAACCCGCGATCGCTTGCGCAGCAAGTAGGGTAACTACAAACTGCGCCACGCGTGTCGTCTTAGATATTTAGGTAACTGCTAAACTTCGTTTCAATTTTACATTGTTCTTGAAGGCAGTATATTTTGTGGACGTCTCTGATTTGCACCTGGAAAACATACAATTTTAGTGAGTAATTTTTAGAAATTTATTTATTTATAATCTTTAAATTCGCTTTAACTATGAAGGTAAGTTTTACTATACACGGGCCTTTTGTTTTAACGTTGGGAAATGCATTTACGCATACCACTGGGTGGTTATTTGGTACTCACCAGCTTAAAATAAGCCAGTACTACTCACTAAAACCTTACAAAACCTAATGGGGCGTCGTAGGATCGCCTAAGCATTCAACCTCAACGCCCCCACGGCCTGGCAGGTCTGCTGAAGCAGGCCACAGAGCCAAGGAATCCATTCTGCTCCAGTCCACTCGGCTACCAAAGAAGTACCAGGTGTAGTGAACGTGAAATGAATCGTTATTAAGAATCTATGGTCATTTGACATATGGACGTGATGCGTTTCCTGGCTCTCTGTGATCAAGGCTCACCGGAGTAATATCTAATTAATTGTAACGTGTTTTAATATTAATAAATTCAACGGGTTTTTATTAGGGATTGCAATCCGGCGTCATTTTCAATCCGACCGGATCCGGCTGAATTTCCATCAATCCGGCCGGATCCGACCGGATCCGTCCGGATTGACCAGATCGATATAATTTTCGCCTTTTTTGGTTCAAAATGAACTGTTAGTAAGTTATTCAAGTATCATTGTACTTAATAAAGGTAAGTAGTTTATAAAAAAACTAGCGGAACTCGCGGCTTCGCTAACTAAAAGTACAAAAAATATGTTTGGCTATACGCTTTTACTTATAATATACCAAAAATTGATTCCCCATTTACCATTTCATCCCTTTTGTTATGAGGACTACTCTTTAAACCAGTTATTCGGTTTTCTTGGCGTAGTTGTAGTAGTATATAGACCTATGCCTATTACAAACTTTTTGTTGACTTTGATGAGAAAAGTATTACGTTTTCAAACATGTGCAAAAATAAACTGTTATTTAAACCAAGTAGTAGCAGTACTAAGAAGTATTGATTTCATCTTTGATGTAAGTTACCCCCAAATTACTGTTTACCCCTTTTTAACCCCGTAAGGCAATGGGTTTCAATAAAATACGAAACACGTTTTCCATCAATTCTGTTAAAGTATCTAAATATGCAAAATTTGAAGTAGATTGGAATCACACCATACAGACATTGCTCCCGTTTTTCACTCCCTTAGGCATAAAATTTCGGAAAATCCTTTCTAATCCGATAACTACGTCATAAAATACAAGTTCACACCCTAAAAGTTTCAGGTCTCTACGATTAGCAGTTTAGGCTGAGCGTTGATCCATCAGTCATTCAGGATGGAGCATTTTTTAACCCAATGTTAAGATTAGGCAACGAGCAAACAATTAAAATGTAGCGGTGGCTAGTATAGGCAACTAGGTAAAATTATAACGTTGTTACGAGTAGCTCAGTGTTCCTAGATGTCACTTTCACAAATAGATCAATTATTTTTTATTTATAAAGTAACTTTATAAAATCTAAACCTTACTTTACTGATATGAGACCATTATAATTATTAAAGTATTCGATAATGCTAACAAACAAGTGTTATATTTATGTCAGACACCAACTCGCACGCATGAACACCACGCAGTACGCATTTAAAGTACCAACTCATGCAAAAGCTCTATTATTTTGCCAAAAATTAGTAACACCGGATCCGGTCGCCGGATCCGCCGGATTACCGGATCCGGTTTTCCGGATTGCAATCCCTAGTTTTTATTATTAAAACAAGTCTCTTCACTTCACCAGGAGCAACCCGCATAACACAGCCCACCGAAATGAGACTTCCTTGCATCACTCACCTAAGTGGGCCCTTCCTGCGCGTTTCTTGGCTTCGCGTCCGCACGCTTCGGGCCTACGAGTCAATCTCTCATTTACAAAACAAGCTTAAAAACGAGCCCTACGTTAAATGATTTAATAACAATATACTTCCTTTTTACGTGCGTCCATATTCGTACATAAGTACACACACACACAATATTTTTTCTTATTACTTTGCTCCCTGGGTGTTTTGCAGAAAGATGACAGACAAAGTAATAGTTGGTCAGTCTGTACAAGATGAGTATAAGAAAACTGGTATCAACCCCTCCGATATCGCAACTTTACGACATTGGTTGAAGACTCAACCGCATATGCCGGAGTCACATATAACAGGTAATTTATATGTTCACAATATTACTTTTGTTTATTACTAATAGATGGCGCCCTAGAAAATTGTTAATAATTTTTAAATCATCAACAAACTCTTCCAATCTTGATCAGTTTTACTATGCGTTAGAAAGTCAAAAAAGTAAGTATGATAACAAAATATATTCTCTGTCTAAAGAACTTATGTAACGGGTAATTTTCAACTTAGCCCTTTTTTATGTCTCACTGCTGGGATCGGGTCCCTTTCAAGTCGAGAGGATCAGGGCATAGTCCATCACGCTGACCAGGCGCCAGTTGGCAGACTTTACTGTATGTCTTTCGTTTGTTTGTTCGCACCTCTGATATTTACATGTTCGAATCAATTCTAACCATTACCATTTGTTTCGTCGTGTAGTCTGCGCCTAGCAGTGTGACGTTAAAATGGGCTAAATAAAAGACTAGTTGTAAACAATGTTTAAAAAAAATTACTTACGTATTAGAGGCGAAAAAAGAATCAGCCAATGAAATACTTAGGAAGTCTTTCATTACAGAATTGGACCTAATCCTCACATACCATTGTTGCTACCAAAGTATGGAAGTATCAAAACAATTGTTGGACATACATTACACGCTACGCACTCTATTTAATAGTTTGTTCTTGGATAGAGTCGTTGATGAAAACATTTTGAAGATACTACATGTATTGTAAGTTAATACTTTCTAAGATCTACGCGAATATCTGAAATTTAAATAAAACTGTGATTTGGATGATAACGCGATGATTTATTGTGATAAATAAATAAAATTTTCGGGTTAATGTTGTCTATAATGACATAGTAACTTTAAGACTTCTGAAACCTGAGTCTCTATCGTGACCGTGAATTTTGTAAAGCATTCTAAATGCCAGGTACCAAAAATCAGAACGTAATTGTCAAAAATCTTAAGAATCGTTTTTTATTATTTTATTCACTTTACCATTACACGATTAAAAGTCTGTAATACAGTTAAAGAGGAAACGAGAAATTGAAATCGAAATGATAAGGTTATTATGGTATTCAATAAAAAATATAATTATTTAATGCTAAGTAATTTAAAAAATTGAGTAGGTCTGCATAAATAAATGAATCTATCGTCTATATTTAAAAATAATTTTCATTCGTCTATCTCTCTAAAACTCAAAAACGGCTGAACCGATTTGAATAATTCCTGTTTCGTTTTGGTGACCGAAACTGAGTGAAGCAAGACTCAGTAGCTAGTAGTATAATAAATGTTGCGATATTAACACAAATTAGCGCTAAAGTAAGCAAAGTTAATACTTTCTTAGGTCCATACTACCGCGGACCATAATAAATCCGCGACAAAATCCGAAAAGATAGTTTCATTTATAAGCAAAGTTACTTGTATAGACATACATACCTATATAACTTTAAAATATATACATTAATTTATAAAAATATTTAGTGTGTCACTAGGGACACAATTTTCCCACAGTATTTTGGTAAGTCTAATAAAGGAATACTTGATTAGTTTTTTTAAGTAATTTAAAAGCAACGGCCATGATTGTCGTCTGTTTGAATAAAAAAAAATTAAAAATTAATTTGTTGCAGAATTTTGATTTAGTTAATTATAATTATTATTATGGGATGTGCCTACTTCTACAGATTCATTATTTGTAAGCATATTATACTCTACTCTGTGGCAAGCTTAGGGATGATTAGAGTTTGAGTGTTAAAATTTTCGACTGCATTAAATATGTTATATTTTAAATTAATCATAATATTAAAAAACAAAAATGTTGTTATTTTTAGCTTGAACGTTCCTCTCGCGGCCCCGTCCACTGATAACTGTAAAGTCATCTACGTGCGACTTATCGACACTGATGTAAAGAACTTTGTCCATAAGGAAGTTGTCAGGTTTGTTATACATCTATACTAAAATTATAAAGCAGAAGAGTTTGTTTGTTTGCTTGTTTGGTTGAACGCGCTAATCTGAGGATCTACTGGTCCAAATTGCAAAATTCTTTTTGTGTTGGATAGTCTATTTATCGAGGAAGGCTATAGGCTATATTACATCACGCAACGACTAATACTTGTAAAAGCAGAGCATCAAAGAAAAATGTTGCAAAAATGGGAAGGGCGGGCGTTAGTTCTGCGAGGTACGCGTGACTCAAAAAAATTAATATTTTCAATCGAAACCTTACCTAAATAATAAAACATAAAAAATAAAGATTTCAAGTTGACAACATATATCCGCAAAATTTGGATCGTAGAGTATTTTGTTTAATTCTAATGATGCTGAAATATAATCGAAGTCGCCATATTGGCCACTCTAGCGAAACGTCACTGACATCGGATTACACGTCAATATTGAAGCGAACGAACGCATTCATACAGCCAAAAAGATTTAGCCAAAAAAATAAATAAAATAAGTCCCTTCATTTCTTGCGTTTACAAAAAATAAATATCCTACCATTATCCTACATATTAACAATTACAAAAATTTTAAAAGTATTTTTTTATAAAATCATCCAGTTAAAATAAAAATATTAAATCTAATGTTATATGTATATAGAATATATAAAATAAAAACAAAATAAAAAGAAATAACCTCCTCCTCCTTGCGGAAGTCAGTTAAAAAGTAACTAAAGTGTATAATATAAAATATATAGTATAATTAAATAAAATGTAATATATTTACTACATAAAAAAAGAATATTTAATTCCTAAAATACTGTTAAAAAAGCATAATATAATAATGTGTTCTAAACTCTTAAATCATATTTCCGTACTTTCACTTATCAAATTATGCGTAATGATTTCTCATAGATGGCTTTATTGATATTTTTAATATTTAATTTTAGTAAGTGTTAGTTGTATTTTGCTATAATATTTTATATCTATAATATACAAGCGATATAGCGCGAGCGAAGCCACGGGTTCCGCTAGTATATACATATTAAAATAATTGGAGTGTCTGTTTTTAATTTCAAATTGACAGCTTTTCACGAAAGGAAAGGAAAGAGGGAGGAGGGAGCGAAGATGGAGGGGGAGGGAAGAGGGGGGAGGAGGGAAGGGGAGTGGGCCTCCCGGACTCTCACTTACCGGACGAAACGCGACAGCATAGCTGCCACTTCAAAGAACTGCTTTTGCTGAAATGCAGTATGATGATAGTTATTCGAGACAACACGTAACGTATTTTTTCCTGCAAAAAATTGTCATTTTTTTCACCGTTCAAATGTACCGGTGGGTACCCGAACCCTAGCGAGGTGACGGTGAGGACCGCTAGTTATTTCTGTAATAGCAATTTACGACGCTCGTATCTTATGTGCATTTCTAACCCACCGATTCCTACTCTTCATATCTTTTTATAACGTCTAATAACTTGAATATTTATGGTTTTGGCTGATTCTGTATGTGTTCGTGGCCCAGGGTTTGACAGTATACAAACGTACACTTAAGGATATGATACTAAGCTGTTATGAAGTTAACGAACCAAACTATAGGTTTCGGTTTAAAGATTCTTTATTTCTCATAAGAATTACATTCACTTAATGAGAAATTTTACAAAAAAGGTAGTTGAAAATTATTTACATCGTGATTTTTAAGTAACAAACTTATACTAAAACTTAATACAAACTTAAAACAAATACAATATTATGCTATACAATCATCTAATATAAGCTACTTATTATAACTACAACTTATTTTTTATCATTTTTATAAAATTTTGCGGGTAGAAGGGTATTTCAACTAGAAATGTTTACGTTCGTAATTTGTAAATACAAAGATATAAAGAGCTCGTTACTAGAAGAGGCACGAATAGAATTTTGTGATGAAATGTGTTATATTATATTTATATAAATGAATACGTAAAAACATTTTAAGTTATACAAAGATATATTTTATTTACCTTGTATTATTATATCATTTTTTTTTCTTTTTTTTTTTTACATTTTAAATATATATTTTTATATGTACTCGTTATTATTTGTTAAATTATAGGTATGTTGTTTAAAACATAATCTTTTAAGTGTTTTTTGAATTTATAAAATGGTTTAATTTCAATTAAATGTGATGGTAATTTATTAAATATTTGAACGCCTTCATACATAATATTATTTTTGCCATAGTTAGTCCTTGGTTTAATTAGACTTATTTGATTTGAACTTCTTAGTGAATATTTTATTGTGCGAGATTTCTTTGTGAAAGATATATTTGTATGTATTAATTCGTTTATGATTTTATATATTAAAATTGAAATATTATACACGTATGTTTGTTGTATGCTCATAAATTTAGTTTCTTTAAACAGTGTTTCTGTAGGAGTCAAATAGTTGTAATGAAAAAGCACTTTTATTAATTTATTTTGCATTCTTTGTATTTTACAGCGATTAGTTGGTGCGGCAGTGCCCCAGAGTTCAATTAGGTAGTCTATATGGGGTTTTACCATGGTATTATAAATAATGAATCGAACTTGTTTAGGAAAACAATGGACATTACCGCGTAGTACTCCAACCAATGACGATAATTTAGATTTAATTTTGTCTAAATGAGGCCTCCATGTCAAACCGCTATCTATCGTAATACCAAGATATTTTTCACTTTTTGTTCTATTTATGACCGTACCATTTATAGTTAAAGAATCAAAACTACCTATTTTCTTATTTTTAGCTGCAAAGATTATATAATTAGTTTTTTCAGTATTAACGGTAAGTAAATTGCTCTGTAGCCAATTGCTTAAACGATTCAAATCATTTTGTGCATCTTTTACGATCGAATTTATTGATTCCCCATAGTAAAACATACTTGTATCGTCTGCATATAGCGTCAAGTCTCCATTTAAGCCTATATTGCTTATGTCGTTTATGTAAATTAAAAACAAAAGCGGGCCTAATATTGAGCCTTGTGGTATTCCACATGTAATTGAAGCAGTATCGCTAGCGTGTTCTCCTATTTTGACTACTTGTTGCCGGTTTTCAAGATAAGATCTAAAGATTTTTAATGCTGTACCTCTAACACCGATATCGTTAAGCTTTTCTAAAAGAAGTGAATTACTTACGGTATCAAAAGCTTTTTTTAAATCAACAAAAATTCCCAGAGCTATTTGTTTTTGGTCTATTTGTAGTTTAATTTTAGTTATAAGATCCATTGTGGCTGACAATGTGTTGGATTTGGGCCTAAAACCATATTGTTTACTGTAAATATAGTTGATTGAAGTTAAAAAATTGTTAAGACGAGTATGTAATATTTTTTCAAAAATTTTGGACATCACTGGTAGTACTGATATCGGCCGGTAGTTTCCAGGATCAGTGCGTTTGCCTGATTTATAAATCGGACTAACTTTGGCTATTTTGAGGCTGGCTGGAAAGATACCATCACATAGACACCGATTAATGCAATTAGTGAGATCATCGGCAATCAAGTTTTTGAGACATTTTATAGCTTTCGTGCTAATACCATCAATACCTACTGAAGTGTTGCTATTAAGGTTAGTAATTATTTTGAGGATTTCATCCTTAGTAGCTGGCGTTATCTCAGTTAATAATATTTGTGAGTTGGAAGTTTCCGAGAGAGGTGTTATAGTCGTTAAAAGTGTATGTGTGTTAAGTGTTTTGGAAATTTTTGATGCTAACGTTATACCTATAGTGGAAAAGTATAAGTTAAAAGATTTACAAATTTCCGCTGGATCCGTTATTATGTCTAGGCCAATCTCTAATTTTGTCGGAATAGTAGTATGTTTGATTTTGTTACTAGATATGCTGTTTAACAAATTAAACATTTTTGATGGTTTTTTTATGCAATTTTGAAATGCTTTTTGATAGTACTTACTTTTGGTCGATTGTATGTCTCGAGCTACTTGGTTTCTTTTATTTACAAACTTTTGTTTAATGTCAATATCTGTTGGATGAATTTTATATTGCTGCCATAATCTATTTCTCTCATTTAGGGCTTTAATTATATTTTTATTTATCCAATCAATTTTAGGAGGATTAAGAATTTTTATTTTTGAGATTTTACTATCATTGATGTTTTTTATAATACTTTTTTCAAGATCACTGTATTCTAGTATCGTACCTTTAATAGCATTCTGCTCAAATTTTTTATAAAGATTTTCATAATTTAGCGCTTTATAGTGAATCCTCTTCTTTATTTCTGGACAATATTGTTTTAGCTCCAGGTAAATCTGCTTATGATCTGACATCGCTGACTCTATAATAGCTAGGTTAAACTTATGTTCTTTTAAATTAGTTGATACGTGGTCTATTATAGTTTTTGTTGATGAAGTTTCGCGGGTGCAATAAGAGGACTCCACACAGTTAAGAATTGTGTATCCGCTTTCATCAATCGTCTCCGTGTAGTTTAATGTAGTGTGGTCTTTTTTGTGCAACAAATCTATATTATAGTCTCCAAAAACAATAGCCCTCTTCCGTCTTTCTAATTGTTGAGAATATTCTTCAAGAAATTGATTTACTTTTGTACGATCAGGTTTATAAACAAGTCCAATATCCAGATTGTATTTATCTATATGTACCCATAAAAAATGTATGTTCCTAGTACAGCTGTCTTCTATTAAGTTATGACTTAGGTTGTTGTTTATGAAAATTGAGATTCCACCACCAGTTGTGTTCTGTCTAAAGTTATAATGATGAGTATATCCGGGTAAAATAAGTCTTTTTGCTTGATCTTCACTTTTAATCCATGTTTCTGTGATGAGAATGATGTGTATTATATTTGCAAAGGATCCCAAAGAACATTTCAATTCATCAAATTTTCCTTGCCCTACAATACTTCGAGCGTTAATGTACAGACATTTCAAAGTTTTTTGTGTAGTAATAATATCTGTGTATGTATTTGTTAGTTGGTAAGATATTGTATTGCTTTTTATTTGATATACATCTGCATTAGTTTTATTTAGTAGTTTTTTGACGCCGTTTTTATTATTTTAGGTATACCTTTAAAATATTTTATTTTTAGGTCCTGTTCCCCATTTTTAACTCGTTGTTCAAGCTCTTTATTGAGGTTTTGTATATAAATTTGTTGTTGCTTAGTTTTGTCGGAAAAAATATTGGTATTACCTAGTTTAATATTTTTCTTCTTCCTTAATATTATCTTTGGTATTTCATCCGAGTCAAAACATACCTTTACTGGTCGACATCTTTCTTCTTTATGATTCCCAAGTCGAAAAATTTTAGTTGGAGTCGGACATTCTTTATAAATATCTTTTAGTATATTGTTAATTGCAATTTTATCATCACTTTCTCTTTTATTTACGTCAGGATTTTTTGATTCCAGTATTCCAGTAATTATAAGATTCTTTTCTCTCACAATTCGTTCTCGTAGCTCAGTCATAATATTCTCTGGTATGTTGGATTGGTTATCATGAGGTTCTGTCGATTTTATTTTTAAATGTTCAACCTCATTTTGTAAGGTCTCAATTTTCTCTTTACTGATGTTGGTACAAATTTTTAATTCTGTGAGATTCGTTTTGATTGAACACTGTTCTAAGGCTAGGTTATCTACCGTGACTTTAAAATTATTTACTTGATCTTTTATAGAAGCCACATCTTGACTCAGTTTATCAGATGCAAGTTTTTGTGCCTCAGTAAAATGACCCATAAAATCTAACAGTTTATCCATTTTGTTGCGTATTTCTACTAGTTCTTCTTTAATGTCCGTGTCTTGATCAGGTTGTTTTCTTTTTTGTCGATTAATAGACTGTGATGGATTGTTCTCATTAGAAGAAAATCCAAAGTTTAACAAGTTAGGCTGCGATGAACAGCGTTCATTTTTATTGTCACTTCTAGTAGGAGATCGTAAGATATTCATGATATCTGTGTTTTTATGACGCTTACCTAAGACGAAGCGGGAGGTAGGTAATGCAGTGGCTTGTTTGCTTGATTATAATAATTTATGCCTTAAAGTGTTGAACACAGAGTTTATTTTTAATTGATAACACAATTATATTTTTACAAATAAATCAACAACACGTCCGATGCGTACGCTTGCTCACGATGTATATAGGTTTCAATTTAAATTTGTATAAAAAGTTTGATTACTTGGTTAAAATGTTTGTTTAAAAGGCGTCTGGAACGTTGATGCAGTTTATAAGTCTGTCAGTGTCAGTCAGTCAGTCAGTCAATCAGTTAAAACATATTCCAGAGTGGTCCTCATGCAACTTGACCTCCTGCAATTAGAAGAAGGTACATGGCCAGGACTGATAATTTTGATTGATTTAGACGGCATTACTTTGGCCCACCTCACTAAGCTCGATATTTTGATAATTCAACATTTGATGTATTATCTGCAGGTAAAATGTGCTTGTATATTTATCCTTTACTCAATATATTTTAGGGATTGTCTTACTCATTATTTATTCCGAGATCCTGGGTTCAAATCCCAGTCTGGTTAGTCCCAGTCTAAATATGGTTATTGGGACTTTTGCTGGCATTTTTATATTTGATGCTTAAAAATATATAATTGTATAAGTTGATGTGGGATATATTTTTAGGGAACGATGGAGGCTGACATTTTAGCATTATGCTTAAAAAGTCCCTAAATCTTCATATTGATTGCTAAACATAAAACTATTGGCAACTGACGTATGTACCTCTGTATTTTTCACAGGAAGGTTTTTTGGTAAAACTGAAAGGCTTACATTTTATAAACGCAAGTGCTATTGTGAATCGATTGTTAATGATAATAAAGCCATTCATGAAGAATGAGCTCATACAGATGTTGAGCATCCATCCAACTGGAGCAACGGCTTTTGAGAAATTCGTACCTCTCAAAGCTTTGCCAAAGGAAGCTGGTGGAGAATACAAAACATATGAAGAAGCTAAAAGTATAGTACATTGATATTATTTTTAATTATTTATCTGCATGCGTATGTACGTACGTATAATTGTACAACTTATTATTTTTTCAGATGAGTGGATAGACAAATTTCAAGCAAATAAAAACTTCTTTTTGAATGAAAATAAGAAGAGAGTCACAGAGTCGTTAAGACCTGGCAAGCCTAAAACTATAACAAATATGTTTGGAAGTGTGGAAGGTTCGTTTAAGAACTTAGATATTGACTGAAGGGTGACATTGAATATTGATATCTGTTAAACATAGGATCGGGTTTGAAGTGTAAATTTAAATTATACTATTTGTAAATGAAACTATCTGTTCGGATTTTGTTGCGGATTTATTTTAATTTTTAGTTCCCTTGGTTACTTCATATTCGCGTAAACCTAAGAAAGTATTATACTATTCATGTAACTTGTAAGATATTTTGACAATACTAAATTACTTACTGCCAGTTTCTATAACTCTATCTACCGATAGACCGGTAGATACTTTCATACGATTTTGACAGGTTGTAACTTTTAATGTGTCAAAATAGTATGAAAGTAACTACCAGTCATCGGTAGATAGAGTTATTGAAACTGGCAGTTAGTGCATAACTCGTAAATGACACTGGTGATAAAGATTAAATTACGCTACTTGTGTTATTTTATTTTTATTTAAATAATAAAATTCCTTAACCATATCCTCATATCATAAAATTAGTTAAACACTGTTATTTTGATATTACTATTAGATACTTTAATTTTATTTTGTATCGGTTTTGCTCACGCTAAAACTAAAAAAATATTTTTGCCTGTATGCCATGCAAAGTACTAACCATTCGACTAATTTTAAGTTCCACCCTTCTTTTCTGGGGACTACTCTATAGAAGAAGTTAAGTGTTTTCATGTGAGAACAAAAGATTTTCCTATAAAATATTGACTCAGTAGTAAATAATCTACCACAATACAAAAGTTATCGAAACACGGTATAGTACTTTTTATGTGAATGCACATCGATTAAGTTACTGTTTTAAATATGTATAGATCGTTATTGACGCGACGACACTGTGGCTCAGTTTTTAGTAATTCTACTTGCTGTACCTACCAAGTACTCACTTATTTTCTCTCGTAATCGTATTAAAAGTTATATATGTGTGATGTATCAATTATCTGGTATCCATGCACAGTAGTATGCATAGTAGGTACATGTATACATAAACTTGACTAAAATCAGTTGCGTAGTTTAAAAGATCTAAGCATAGGGACAGATAGACAGCGGGAAGCGACTTAGTTTTATACTATGTAGTGATTAGAAACTTTTCTGTAGGCCTTGTAGTAATTGTGTTTTCCCATTCGATTGAAATAAATTCCAACAATAAAAGGAACTTTAAATATTGCCTCGTATATTAAGATACATATAAATAATTGACAATTAAATATAATAAATAAATAAATATGTTGGGACATTGTTACACACAGTGCCATCTATTTCCGTGGTAAGCTACGAAGCTTGTGTTACGGACAAACAGTAGATATACTACATAATATATAAGTTTAAATACATACATATTATAAATATAAACACCCATGACTGGAGTACAAACATCCGAGTTTAATAAACGAATGCCCCCAGCGGGACTCGAACCCGCGACCGCTGTACTCAAATAAAAATTAAAAATCAGAGTCAATAAACGATACTACCTACTTATTTCGTTATAGGAATGATTATTTTAAACTATAAAGGAATCACTTTTGATTGCTTCAATCTGTCGAACTTGATTCATATGCATATGTATGTAAATTTGTAAAGCGCGTTTCACACAGCAACTAATTTAAGACTAAACACGAAGATTCTTATTTTTTCATATTTTTTTCCAGTGTATTAACCTTGAGACGTAAACGTATCAATAATTGTTTTAAACATGTCTTTAAATTCATTAATTTGCAACAATTATTATCAGTACATGATATATTATCATATTATATTTTAATCAATAAACTGTACAACGATCTCAGACTGTATTTAATTTATCAAGCATTTAGCAGTACTTCGAGCCGGATTCGAACCAGCGACCTATGGATCTACAGTCCACAGAAGTATTTTTTATAACAAATATATATATTATGTTATAAAAAATATTATTTACACTAAAAGTATATACCTAAAGCAAATAGGCAATGTCTTTGGCATACCTAAATAACATTATTGAGTTTGGATCTGTCAGTAAAGTCAGATCTTATACTACACTCATTACTCACCGATGATATAAAACAGTTAATGACTGAGAGATAAAAAATAAACATAAATTAATAATGTTTGCGCAGAATACCATGATAATAAATAGGTCAGTCAACCTATTCAACAGTAGGTCAATGCATTCAATTTTTTTTATCTATGCTAATATTATAAAGCTGAAGAGTTTGTTTGTTTGTTTGTTTGTTTGTTTGTTTGTTTGTTTGTTGTTTGTTTGTTTGTTTGTTTGTTTGTTTGTTTGTTTGATTGTTTGTTTGTTTGTTTGGTTGAACGCGCTTATATCAGAAAATACTGGTCCGAATTGAAAAGTTCTTTTAACCAACTTCAAAAAAGGAGGAGGTTTTATTTGTGTTGATAGTCCGTTCATCGAGGAAGGCTTTTTCCCGCGCGAAATTAGACCCTGAACTGGAAGAGCCCGAGCAAAGCGAGGGCAAGTCCCTAGTAATGGATAAACTAAACACCGATGAACTTATTTTGATGAAATTTGGTACGGAGATAGCGTAAGATTGTAGAAAGTACTTTCTTTAATACTTTTTAAATTTTATGATGAGTGAAATTAATAAAAGGGTAAAAACTAAACTAAAATGACAAGGTTTTTCTTCCAAAGACGGTGTACTGTCTTATTTATATAGTACTCTAATGATATGTATATCAAACGAAAGAGCTTGCTGAGAAGAATACAAATAACATAATTTTAAAATATTTATACTAAAATTAATAATAATAATGTGTGTACTTTACTAGGTATATATACTACTAGGTATATATAATTTAAAGATATTTTTATGTTTAAGTTTTATTTAAAAAACCACATATTTGAATACTTGTTATGTTTCAACCGACATAAAATGTTTTAATATGTGTGTTGTTAATGTTCATACTTAAATAATAAATGAATAAATAAACAAAGAACTCGTTCCTATATGATATTTTAGGTTAAATACCTACTATTACTTTCCAATAGTAAAAAAAACTAAAAATTTCAGATTTGGACAAACAGAAACCACTCTTTCTAACAAAGCGAATTTGTACTTTGAATATTTTTAGAAGAAAATCTGATTTAAATAGTAATTATTTTCGATACATTGACCGAAACTATAGTTTTTAGAATTTTTATCTGACTGTCTGTGACCGCATCACGAGAAAATTAGTCGACAGATTTTGATGAAGTTTGGTGTAGTGATAGCTGGTTTTCCAGATAAGGGATACTTTGTACTCCAGAAAAATATCTAGTGTATGAGAAATCTAAACCTACTAAAATTTAAAATGTATCAAGGGACGAACCAGAGCGGAGCGATGCTGAATCACTAGTATAATACAAGAGCAGAATTAAAATTAGCGTTATATATACAGCCTATCGTACTCTAAACGGCAAGCGACCTTACTATGTATTAGTTTTATTAGTTCTCGAGCCGCAGTATCTACCGGATGTGACTGTTATACCGCGTAATTGACTGGAAAATCGTAAGTTTTTAATATTTTTTAAACATGAACAATGTAATTCAAAATCATGATAGGTGTAATATTTTAAAATTGTCTATTATTATAGTTTAAAAAAGTCGTATCTTTGAATAGTAAAATAAACATTATGAAGCCTAAGAAAATGCTTATCTAAAATCCAAAGCGCCGAAGAACTCCTGTTTACATATGAAATAATCCTTTTGCATAAAGCCTACGTATTGAGAAAGGCTTTAAAAGCTATATAGAATTACGCTTAGTAATTATATATAAACGCGGACCGAGCAGCCGGCAGAAGCTAGTTATTAATAATGTTATTTTTAATAATAAATAACTCGTAAATTTAAATTCTACTTTAAGGCTTTTTTGCGGTTATTATTTATTACTCACTATATCTTAACCTTCAACACGTCATGTTTTTATTAACGAGCCTTAAAAAAATTTTACAGTTTGGAGTTTTAAATAATACTACAGATAAATAAAAAAATGTAAGGCTATGCCTTATATGCCTTAACAGATATAATATGTTAAAAAAAATATAATACTTTCTTAGGTTTACGCGAATGTTTGACATTATAAATGAAACTATCTTTTCGGATTTTGTCGCGGATTTATTATGATTTTTGGTTCCCGACGTTTCGAATGCTTTATAGCAATCATGATGACGCGACAAAATCCGAAAAGATAGTTTCATTTATAATTAAAAAAATATTTTAAAACAATATAGGTATAATATAATATAATATTTTCTTTTATTCTCAAAGACAGATTTTTTCATGCGATAATGTCAGCCCCATTGTTCCCTAAAAATATAACCCACATCAACTTATATTAACAGTATTATTTATTAAAATTAAAATTATAAATCATTTAAGCTGTCATTGAGGTAGGCTCCGCCAATATGCTCTCGAAAATACAAGTAGTTAATGTGTGACATCGAATGTACATAAATTTACAACAAACTGAAATTGAGTAAAATTGTTCAAAACATTTACAAATGACATTTTATAACTCTTCATCGTTACGATACCTGTAAGAAAATTACTCGGGGTCAAAGGTCACAAAAAGGGTTTTTCACGATTTTCAGCAAAATTTCAGTTGTTATTCATTCAATTTGACCCCGAGTATTTTTTTTCATATTGCAAAATTTGGGCCACATTTTTATGCAACCATTACCAGTTAGCATTTTGGATTAAAGTTACAACAGACTAGAACTACATTAGGATCTGACATTCTGAGTACATGGGCGAACTTTGCCCAAAGTATTTTATCTATTTTTTTTTAATTAAAAAAAGCCTTTCCTTACAAAAGACTACCTATTTATATAGTAAAACTACAAAAGCCTTATCCAAATAAAAAATTTGATCGGAATCGTTTAAGCTTAGTTAATACGCGAAATAAAATACATTAACAAAAATTGCTCTTAATATTATAAGATAACCTTGAGTTTAATGGTCCGCGCGCACTAGGCGTAACTGTACTGCAAAATATTCTCTGTATGAAATAGTATAGGACATAGCGGAGTACGTGGCTTTGCAGTGTAGTGCCGCGTCGCTCAGCTGCAGTGCAGTAACGCCTAGTGCGCGCGGACCTTAAAGAAATGATTGTGTGTAACATTGCTCAAGATTGAGGTGAAACTTCTTTGGCTCTGTGGCGGATACCGCCATTAAATTTAATCAAATAAAAATGTAAATATAATACTTATATATTTTTATAGAATCATTAAAAATATAAGTAATATAATTATTATAAAAATATTTTTTTTCTTTTAAATTAGTAGAAATAAATTTACTCTCACTTCCAATGTTCACTAAGAAAGGAACGAAGGGAGGGACCTGAAGCCTATAGTCTTTCTTGGTAAACCCACAGCCAAACAAACAAACAAATTTTTCAGCTTTATAATATTAGGTAGTGTAGGTAAATAAAATTTTCGAATACTAATGATTAACTACATATTTTGATTGTCGTACCCAGAAAAAACGAAACATTCGTAAATTTTCCCTTGACTGTATTTAGCATTTGGATTTTATAAGTCAAGAAAGATTTCAAAAATATTCAAAATCAAAACTTACTTCAATTACAATAATTTTAGAAGAGTAGTTATTATATAGAACAATGGACTACTATTTTCTTTAATTAAATAAAAGTGCCTCTGTGTCTGGGAACGCATCATGGGGAAACCGCATGAGACAGATTTTAATGAAGTCAGTATAATAATAACTGGTTTTCTGGGTCAACATATGAACTGTTTACGGAAATATATCTATTTTTTTTTTGTAATAGACTAATACTATAACGATGTATTGAGTGTAAAATAAAATATATTTAAAAAGAAAGACTTTTGAACTAAACCTCGTATCAGTTCCTAATGAACCCGAACGAAGCGAGTGACTCTTAAGTGTTATCAACATTCTTATTTTACATATTTATTAAGTTAATCATATTATTATTTTACGACACTTAAGTATGACAGCATATTGACTAAGAGCTAGCAACAAAGTCAAATAAATTCGTTGTATTAAATATTAAATAGCGGGGACTAATCCCGCCAAGAAGGCAGTCTCTTTCTTAACGCCAAAGAGACAGGAGTCAACTCAAAGTTGATTTTTTAAAGTTCGTATTCACTATTCGTGTAGTGAAAGTATAGTGTGTTATTGTTGTAGTGAGATTAAAACGATAAATAGTTAAGGTATACCCCAACATATTTAATAGTAAGTATAATATATTGCCATAGCTGGGCACCGTTAAACAAATAATTAACTCGTTAATCGTTACTCCGTTACTTAAAAAAGTTAACTTCGTTAAACGTTAAAGCGTTACATTTCGAAAGATTTAACGCAAGTTAACGTTAATCGTTAATCCGTTAACACGTGATTAAAATTTTATTTTTATATCATTGCAACAATAATGATCTACTAATAAAATCTGTTTGGGTTCTTTTTTGGGTTTGGGTTGTGGAACTTAAAAACTTCTCAGCATTTCGAGAAGACGGGACCAGGCTTTTCAGAGACTCAGTTCAATGCCTTCAATACCCAGCCGTTTGGGACTCTACAAGAGCCACTTCGCTAACATGAGGCACCTCTCTCTGGCCCTAGGACGGACGCTGGACGTTCCTTTTTCATTTCTCCCAGTTCACCCCGATACTGATGGAAGCCGTCTTGACTTTCGGTAGGCTTTTGCCGAATGCCCGGGGCATTGAATCTCTTTGCTGGTTTTGAGATTGTGAGGTCCACGACACTGTATGGTGCCCTCGTTTGGAGCGACGCCCTCTCCGTCCCGAACGGGGTCCAATTGTGCAGTACGCAGCAAGTCCTGGCGGTGAAGGCAAAAGACAAAGAAAGAAAAGAAAAGGGATGACGCACGGTGTCCTTCTAGCGGGCGTTTCACGCTGGGTACTCCAGGCGCAGGCAGAAGTACTCGCCGAAGTGTACCAGTTTCGGGTGAGTGAGCGTGCGCTTGGGAAACTTCCAATGTAGAATGCCTCCCGTGTCTAGCTGACGAGGCCATGATCCGGTGATGGAGGGAGCTACTGGTAAACCCAGAGGCTGACCTGGCGAAAGTGGATGCAGTTCGTCCTGTTTCACTGGATCAGGAGGCACACACGGTGTCATGACTTTCAGACTGATGCAGATGCTTACCGGGCGCCCGGCACGTGAACACGCACCGACAACCTTACCTACCAAACTTTACTTAGGTACCTGGTTTCGTTTTACTCGACGCGACGTGGTGCTTGGTAAAGAGTAGGTACTGGATTAACGATTAACGGACTTGAGAAAATGTAACGGAAGTTAACGAGTCCGTTAAGTTTTTTTTAGGTTAACTTAAAAGTTAATCGTTAATCGAAATGTTAACTTCGTTAATTAACGATTAACGGATTAACGAGTTAATGCCCAGCTATGTATATTGCTTAATAAATTAATTATATCTTATTTCCATGTTGCAACCACTCCAGTTTCTATCACAATGCTCGAAGTTTTTGACGAGTATGTGAACCTAAGAGAAACTGTCCAATTAGGAAGGTCCCACTTCGAGAATCGAAGGATCAAAATCGGATGAGCAGCGTTCTAGAAGCTACATAAAATCTTCTCATCTCAAACACCGCAGTGTCTTAAGACAAAAGTCTTCGACCAGTATGTGTTGCCAGTGATAATATACGGTACAGGGACGTGGCCTCTGATGATGGGACTCATAAGAAAGCTCAAGGCCACACAGAGAGCAATGGAGAGGGCTATGCTTGGGGTTTACCTGCTGTTTAATTAACAAACCTTGGACTAAGGCATTATAAGATAGATGTATTATTGATACATGCTTGATTGTATTATTGCATCACTTACTAAACGTAAAGCCAAACACTAATGTGTTAAAATATAAATAAATAAATTTCTATATTTCCAGATAACTAAATCAGTGTTAATAAATAAACGGTATAGTAGCTAGCATGTACAGTCGCACACCGAAAGGTCCTGGGTTCGAGTCCCGGGTCGGGCCGAGTTTAGTTATTGAGTCGTTCTGTTTCGTAAGCCTCAGTAATAGCCCGGAGTGGGGAAGTTGGCGGTGTGTCACCCCTGAGTCTCGGAGAGCACGTAAAGCCGTCAGTCCTGCGCCTCGACTCTCACTGGTCGTGTCGAGCAAGTCGTCCTACTGCGCCGTTATATGAGAGTGATAAGGAACACAGAGTGCACTTGTGTCTGTGCATACACTTGTGCACTATAATATCTCCCGCGCCGATGGCTAGTCTCAATGAGATTGGCCGCCGCGGCAATGATCGGTCAGAAGGACATCAATAAATAAATATTTCTAATACATTTTATCGATACATACGAGTAAAATAAAATTCTAATTGAGTCAAATCTGTACTTTAAATATTTTATGGAAAAATTTATTATTACAGATACAAAGGCCGAATTTATAGTATTCATATTTTGTATTTGTTTTTCTGTCTGTTACCACATCACGAGACAACAGCAGTGCATTTTTAAGCAGTGCATGTAAATTATTGGCCAATGCTATAAATACCTATAAGTGCTAACATTCTAGAACTTAGTTATGTTGTTGGTGTTTTTAATAAATAAAAACAACTGGACGGATTTTAATGAAATTTGCTGTCATGATGGCAAAATATGCCCATTCATCTTCATTGTTCGGGTCATAAAGGACAAGGTGTCCTGCTTCTGAGAAACTAGAACTAGCATTTCCCGCGGCTTCGCACGCATTATAAAGATCGGAAACCAAATTCTGTCAGAATTGCGCGGTATGGTACCTCGCAGAACTAACGCCCTTCCCGTTTTTGCAACATTTTTCATTGATGCTCCGTTCCTATTGGTCGTAGCGTGATGTAATATTATATAACATAGCCTATTGCCTTCCTCGATAAACGGACTATCTAACATCAACAGAATTTTTCAATTGAAACCAGTAGTTCCTCAGATTAGCGCGTTCAAACAAACAAACAAACTCTTCAGCTTAATAATATTAGTATAAATATATATATTTTATTGCTTATTGCATTATTACAAATACCAATTTGTTTCTCGGATTAAAGAATTATGTAGACGAAGTCTGTGAAAATAATGGCGAATTAAAAATAATAGCGTGATTTGCTGTTCTGCTTTGGTCTTCGTTATCGCTACCAGATCGTTTACTTTATTTAAAAATAATAGACGTTTTATACGAGTATACCTATGTCCTAAAAGTCTCTCCTTGAAGCATAAAGCCAAAGTCAGACTTCTTTTGATTTTTGTTACTTTATTACAATTGTAGGTATCTTTTACATAGATCTTTAACTTAAAGATCATTTTCTTTTTCTTATTGCAATTTTTTTAAAGACTACGTTAAATCATTTTCTTAATTAAAATGTTAAGTATTAAAACGTCGTAAGCGATATTAGTCATTTTATCCTGATTTTCGAAGAAGAAATATAAAATATGAGACTGTATTTGTTAAAAAATGCAGTAAGCTATGTATTTATATACCGTTATTGCTAAACTGATGTTCTCATTAACAAAATTGTGTTAATAAACTTGGAATTAACAAGATATAAGGAAACGTTCGTTAAATGGTTTTCATTGAATTTTCAAACCAGTCTTAAAAACTTGTCAATAAGAGCACATTATTAACTAGCGCCTTAACCTTGCTTTGCTCGGCTTTAATTTTTCAAGAGCGTGACATAGGAACAATACTACTCGTACACATAAATAGTTATAAGCACATTACCTTCCTTTGCGTCGCGCAGTCGGTTAAAAATTTTAAAAAAATGTCTGAGCAATCGGTTAAAAGAGGGTTTAATGTTTGAAGTCTATATACGTACATTTTAACTAGAAGTTACAGCTGAAGTTAGACTGGTGCTATGTTCTTTTAATGTGTTGGCTCGAAGCCAAAAAACGAGGCGTAAATACGTGGGCTGTCTTTGGGTGATTACCGTGTGGACTGTTCCATATATTTCTCTCATAGAAGAAGGATGCTGTAGGGCAACTCCATGATTATTGTAATGTAGCTCAGAAGTCTGGTAGTTTCCTTTAGTAAAAAATATCTATAGAGAGCTGTATTTTATGTTCACAAATGATGTTCATCGGAAATTGCTGAATAATTTAAGTCGTCCTTTGAGAATATTAGAAAGAAAATATTTTCCATTTTATGTGACAATTATAAAAAAAACATATAAATACAATTTGTTTTCTTTTCAGACATTTAATAACCGAATATGAAGCAAATAAGTTTAGAAGAAGAATACAAAAAAAATCCGGACATAAAGCCACAAGACATCGCTAAGCTCCGTGACTGGTTAAAAACTCAACCGCATCTGCCTGAGAAGTCTATAACCGGTGAGTCATGAATGGACATGTTTCAAACTTACATAAAAATATATGAACATGTCGAGAGGAGAGTCTCTCCCGTGACCATGATTGCTGTAAAGCATTATAAATGAAACTTTTTTTTCGGATTTTGTCGCGGATTTATTATTGTATATATTTCATAATAAATCCGCGACAAAATCCGAAAAGATAGTTTCATTTATAATATCAAATATTTGCGTATATACCTAAGAAAGTATTATGCTGTAAGGCATTCGAAACGTCTGGAACCAAAAATCTAAATAAATCCGCGACAAAATCCGAAAACATAATTTCAATTATAATGTCAAACATTCGCGTAAATCTAAGAAAGTATTGTAGGAAAATACATTTATGCATACCTCCTGTAGGTAACAGGTGTTTATTGGCCACTAAAAAGCAACAAAACCTCCCTCTATCTCCACCCTAATCGCATGATCCCTTACGCATTCAACTACTCTGTCCCGACCCCAGAGGTCTGCAAGCTGTAAAATTTTTCAATAATTAATTTTGACACATTTGGCTCTGTCTGTAGAGATACTACTTGTTGTGCCAGCGGTTGCAGGTTCGATTCCCACTAGAGGCTTATTTGTCGAGCACGAATGTTTGTACTTCAGTCATGCGTATTTACATTAAAATATGTACTTATGGATTTAAAGTTATATAAACGTGTAGTGTATTACTTATCTGGTATCCATAACAATAGCCTCATATCTAATAAAATTATAGAGCTAAATAGTGCTCTGCGTATAAAGTTTAAGGTAAAAAGCCGATTATCTACGTGTTCTCACTCGCTTATATATTTTTATATAAAACAGTAATTATAATTAATTATAAAAGTTTGATTTAAAAAATAATTTAATAGCTAATATCTTTTTCATATTCTTTATATTTAAGCTTCTTCACTATATAGTATAAAACAAAGTCGCTTCCCACTGTCTGTCTGTCCCTATCCATTTAATGTTAATGTATTATAATCCTTGATATAGCGCAAGCAAATCCTCGGGTTCCGCTAGTTATATACATAAATCTTCCTCTTCAATTTCTGTATTTTTTTAAAAGTTTTAAACTCAACACATTTATTTAGCGTTAATTAGTTATTTTTTATTTATCAACTTAAATGATAAACCGTTTTTTTTGGTAACTAATTAAAGTGAATGACATGGTTACCTCCACCATTACCTGTTTATTATATGTTTCTTTATTCGATTAGGTCAAAATATATGTAAAAAACACATAAAAAATCAACATATATACATATAATAGGTATATTATAAATATCGGTACGTTCGAGGACAAATAAATCGGATACGGAACTTCTTACAAAGTCCTTAATAACTTCTTACTCTCATGACCATAGAGTACGTATACGGTATTATATATATCATACCATAGAGAACCTAGTTGATTCCAGCCTTTCTGTTCGCTTAAATATTTAAGAGTGCTTGTTAACTTCTGGTAGCAGCCGAATGGGCCGGCACGCCCCGACGACCGCTCTCTCGACGACCGGCGTGAAGTGGCAGCTATGTTGTCGCGTTTCGTCCGGTAAGTGAGAGACCGGGAGGCCCACTCCGCATTCCTCCTTCCTCCCCCCTAACTCCCTCTTCTCTCCTTTCGTGAAAGGCCGGCAACGCATCTGCAAGCCCTGCAGTATTGCAGATGTCCATGGGCGGAGGTGATCACTTTCCATCAGGTGAGCACTCCTGCCCGTTTGCCTCCTTTGTACCATAAAAAAATCTAATGCTATTTTCAGCAATAGACAGAATTATTCTAGAGAAACTTTTATGTGTAATACATGCATAATATTATACTCACTAACAGCTTAAACGTATCTAATCTCTAGTATGAAATTGTTTCTGAAATTATTATATTACTAGCAGTACCCGCGGCTTCGCCCGTTTTCTTTTTTTAATCGCTACTAAACTTCATTAGATCACTCTCAGCGAGTTGATCTGTAGATTGACTGAAAATTTCTTCGAAATTACTCCAGCTATTTCAGAAATCATCGTTAATATACTCCTGAGCCACGCGGCTACCTATTTCACATATGTAAATGAGTGACTTTCAGCTATTCCAAAAACCTGCCGATGCTTTCTCCACTACTTACTTAACTAAACGTCATAGTGACATGAGTGGCGACACGTTTAGCTCAGTTAATAGTGACTCTACTTGCTACGCCAGCAAACGCAGTTTCGAGTTCCGCTGGGGGAATTAATTTCTAGAGAACAAATGTTGGAACTCCAGTCATGGGCCATCAACTATCTGGTATCTGTAACGCAACTCTCGTAGTTTAGTGGAACTAGATGGCGCTGTGTGTGATAATTTCTTAAAATTATTATTTAATTAATCTTAACTTATTAAAGTATAAAAATAAGGAAAACAAAAAATCCAACATCCAAGGTTATTTAACCGTTTTTGCATTATGTTTTTATTGGTTCAAGACATTTAATCCACGAGTACTAGCCAATTTATGTACTCGAAAAAGTAAAAATATTAATAAATTTTATAAATATTAAGATTTAATTATCTAGGCACGTAGTTTACATATATACGTGTTAAATATATAAAAACTGTGGCGTAGATACATACATTAGGGAAATATTATATTTATACTATTATTACTACTCATTTAACGTTAATTGCCTCGATAGTGGCTAGCATGTACGACTTCATACGAGAGGTCCTGGTAGAGTGGAGACAGGTCGGGCCAAGATTAGTTATTTAGTCTTTCTGTTTAGTAAGTCTCAGTAACAGGCCAGAGTTGGGAAGCTGGCGGTGTTTTATCCCGTGCCTCGGGTTAGCTCTCACTGGTCCTGTCGAGCAGTCGTCCCAGTTCCACCGGAGTATGAGAGTGAGAGGATTAGAGAGTGCACTTGTGTCTGCGCGTTACTCACTTGTGCACTATAATATCTCCTGCGCAGTTGGCTAGATTCAATGAGATTGGACGCCATGGCCGGAATCGGTCGGAGAACATTATATCTAACGTTAAAGAAAAACAGCGTGGTAGACTATATTTCGAAGTATCCTGTTGTTTCGACGGCCTTGCCTAGCAGTGGAACGTAAAATGGGCTGGATTCAGACTAATATTAATTAAATCGTATGTTTAAGCTTTTTTCCACGCTATATCACAAAAAAACGCTCACAAAGTCACGAGTCAAACAGTTGAAGCATCAGTACCTAATTAGTCTATTACAATACATGACAACGTGAATTTAAATAGCGTGCGATGGTAATTGCCATATAATTACTTAACTACTAACGTAAGTATCAGTCATATTGTTATAATTTGTATAATTTTGTAGTAAGTATAAGTCGTATAGTTTCATTTTCTTAGGAGTATCTAGAGCTGTATGTCTAAGAATCATAAGAAATAAATATAAAAAAAAGAACAAAAACTATGAAATTAATAAAATAATATATTTATTGTAATAATCCAAAAAGCACAAGAAGGTAACTCCATACACATATGTTACTAAAAATACAAAATAATATCTTTGTGCCCCATTTTTTCTTCGGTTGAGGATCAAACCCAAAACTAGAATACGTACATCGATCGGTTCTGATATAATCGCTATGATAACCATTACATACGAGTAAATACTGCTATCTACTGAATAAATACGTAATTATCAATTAAATATATTACCCTCATACTCCAGTGTGACGACTACTCCTCACGACCAGTGCGAGTTAAGGCGCAGGACTTTTTAGGACCGCTTTCAAATCAAATCAAAATATTTTATTCAGCATTAAAATTATTACAATTTCTTACTGAACGTCATGAGTCTACCACCAGTTCCGAAAGAAGAACTGAGAAGAACTTACTGTACTCAATAACTAAACTTGGCCCGACTGGGGACTCGAACCCAGGCCCTACGGATGTACGAACGTACATGCTAGCCTCGACACCACTGAGGCAGTACACTCTATCATATTTATATATAAGTATATACCTAGGAACTATACAATTAGTATCGTAAATACAAGTAATAAACAGTAATTACATTAATGACACTCGTATTATTATCAACTTAGAGGAAACTATTTACTATATATTAAGTAGCTTATTTGGTATTTTCTTAGGAATAACATAATCAGACATTACAAATTACACACTATAGCCAAATTTTACTAAACCTAATACTTTCTTAGGTTTATGCGAATATTTGACATTATAAAAGAAAGTATATTTTCGAATTTTATCGCGGATTTATTTTGATTTCTGGTTCACGACGTTTCGAATGCTTTACAGCAATCATGGTCATGGGAGAGACTAAGGTATTTGACGTCTCAGGGGGTTATATAAATTTGTTACACACAGTGCAAATCGGAAGGGATAGTTTCAGACTAAACCTATTTATTAAATCATATATCACGAATATTATATTTCAGATTTGGACCTAATCCTCGTATATCACTGCTGCAATTGTAGCACAGGATTTGCTAAACAAGTTCTAGATCTGAACCTGACTCTACGCGCTCTCTTCAATTTCTTTAAAGATCGTAAAGTTGATAGTCACATCGAAAAATTGTTAACGAATGTGTACGTATAAATATTACTTTATAATATATAATACTAGCCTTCCCGAGGCTCCGCTCGCGTTCTAAAGGCTTAAAATCAAAAGAATTATTTTTCTCCCGTTTTTGCAACATTTTTTATTGATGCTCCGCTCCTATTGGCGTGATGTATTATTGCCTATAGCCTTCCTCGATAAACGAACTATCCAAAATTTTCAATTCGGAATCTAACAAGAACTAAATTACCTGAACTTCTAAACTTTAACTTACATTTATCAAGTTTTATGTGTTTCTAAAATGTCGATAAAAATATATTCTAAAACAAGGGTTTAAATAAAATATTGCGAATTATTATAGAAATGGATTTCACTTTCAGCTTACTTACGCCTTTATCGATGCGTACTAAAGAAGGATACAAGATGTTTTTCTCTCACTTTATGAACGCAGACATCAAGGTTTTTAATTTTGGAGAATGTGTAAAGTAAGTTTCAGAAAATATTTTTGCTATTTTATGTTCATCGTTGCTTTGTTTATCTCGTTATAAATTCTTAACCGAAGTTTTAAGTACTACTACTACTTGATTGAATGCAAGGTATTTTTTTCTATATTAATAATTTATATAGTATTTTAATACTAACAATCATTTTTAAAATAGAATACCTTCTTTCGTCTTTTTCAACTAAAATATCAAAAGCAAAAGAGCAAAAGAGTCACACCAATATTTTTGTTATCTATATAGCTATATAAAATTAGGTAACTCGAGAAAAAGAATATTTTTTGATCAAAAGAAAGAAATCATGAAATTGGGATGGGAACTGGGACTGTTTAGTTACAAGGCTAAATGTCAGTCCCATGGTTCCCTAAGTACAGTTATATCACCAATAACACAAAAATTTCATATTAAAGTCAATTGAAGACTTTGCATATATTCGAGCTATTTTTAATTTTCCAGAGCAGTTCTAATGGTTTTGGATATATGTCAGTTACAAGAAGGCACCTGGCCAGGATTTCAATTAGTAATCGATTTTACTGGAGTCACTCTTGGACATTTTGCGAAAATCGATTTATATAATTTGCAACAGTTCTTATACTATCTACAGGTATACGATTGTTTGTTTCTTGCGGCTTCGCTCGCGTTCCAAGGACCGGAAACCAAATTCTTAGATTACTTATTATTTATTGTGTTATTTAAGTCATAAATAACGTATTTATTTATGTAAGGATTAACAACAAATTTGTTAATAAATAAAGCATTATTTTTTTCATAAATTTGATTTCCATAAAAAAGGTTATGGCGGGTCAACCTTAAACAGGTAGACGCATATTGTCGATGACTTTTTTTATAACTTTTAAAGGAGAAAAAATATGGTTTTTTGTATTGGTATCAAGTATGATCTTATTTTGCTAGTCACTTTATTTTGTTTGATTTTTATTGTGCTGCTAGATGATGGGATGACAATATTTTATGGCAACTACATATTTGACGAAGATTTGACCTAGAGTAAATTACTATGTTCCATGGCTTTGATTTAGTCTCTTCATGGGCCGTAATTGCTGTCAAGTATTCGAAATTTTGGGAAACGAAAATCAAAATAAACCCGCGACAAAATACGAAAAAATAGTTTTATTCAGAAAGCTTTTCATCACCTGACTGAGACAAAGTATTTTAAATTAATTTATTTTGTAATTAATTACAGGAAGCTATGTTAGTGAAACTCCAAGGTATGCACTTTATAAATGCCCCAAATTTCATCGATAAACTTGTAATGATGATGAGACCGTTCATGAAGAAGGAGCTTATGGATATGCTTCAAATCCACACTGTGGGCTCTAAGACACTTGAACAGTTTATACCCATAGAAGCCTTGCCAAAGGAATGTGGTGGAAATGCCATGAGCTTAGAAGAACATGTCGGTGAGTTATTATAAACTATTTGACTATTGGCAACAGTTTTTCAATTATCAAATAACCTCAACGAGGTCTTTGTGAATTGTTTTTTAATGTTTTATGATAAAAATGTTGAAATTTTAACTTTGGATGGAATGAAGTCTAAAAAGATAGTATGTACCTATAATTTCTAACAATCGTGGCCTACAAGCGTTTTGGTGTGTTATCATAAAAATATGATCAAATTGTTATGATTTGTTGTAAATATGTATTTCAGGATTTGAAAGGCAATAGCAATTTATAAGAATTTTTAACTAGCAAAAATACTATTGTAAGAGACTTACACTGCGTATTTGCATTATAACCTTTAAATTTGCCTGTTCTTAGTTTAATATAAGGTGAATCCACCTATTTATTAAATGTTGCCCGTGTTTTTGCACTCAGATGACGTCATATTAAGACTAAGAGAATACAAGGACTACTTTGAACAAGACAAAGACAGGAAAGTAACAGAGTCACTGAGGCCCGGCAAGCCGAAAACCATCACGGACATCTTCGGTGGAGTCGAAGGATCGTTTAAGAAATTGGAAATTGATTAATATTTTGTTTATATATATTTCAAAGAAATCAAATTGTTGATTTTGAATATACAATTGTATTATTGAAGATTTTTAAGGCTTTTCTTCCATATTATACTACGTTAGTTCAAGGTTTAATGATATCTTATTAAGAAGTTAAAAAAATGTTGTTACTAGTAGGCCATTTACGAGTAACTTGTATTGCGAGTAACTTACTTGTATTTTTCAAATAATCTCATTAAATATAAGGTTAAAATAGTTTTATTAAAAATCTTTGATATTTTAAATTTTATTTTATTTCATTTTAATTGCGAAACAAAAAAAGGAAAAAAAAATACACGTAACTAATTAAAATATAATAATACTAAAATTATACAAAGGATAATATAAATACATAAATAATTAACAGTGATACAGTATGAATATTATTCTTAAAATTGAATCTTAAATGAATGTGTGAATATGTCTAAATTTTTAATTTTTTTTATTGACATACGTTACATGAACGATATTCATTTAAACTAGTTTAAAAGTGGATCACTAACCACTACTCAGGTAACAAGCTACCATTACACCAAATTTCATCCAGTCCAGTGGTTTTCTCGTGATACGGTCATAGACAGACAGACGGACAAAAATTCTAAAAACAATAGATTTAGCCCTAAATCGATAATAATGTCTATTTCAATTAAATTTTCCATAAAATATTTAATGTATAGATTATAACATCGTTTTACAACCTTGATAGTAATTTAGATAGCTATGTTAATTCACTCTATTCCGTTGCGTTATCGTCATTCACCAAACACGTTTACTTTTTTGGGTTACATCATATTATATCTTTAATCATTTTGTCACGAAACCCGTTCTGTTATTTAATTTTATTGCTATGTTTTACTGTATATGGTGATGCTGCTTAGAACTAGTTAGGATTTTCGCAGATTTTAATCATAAATGTATGGAATGCTGTTCGATGGCAAGGCATACATTTATTTAATATTGTGTATAGTCTCTGACAATCTTATTTAAAGTAATAATTTGTATAATATAAGTACGATTTTTTTTGGTGATATAATAAAAAAGGCGAGCTGTTGTCATTTCTTTATTTAATAATAATTAAAACAAGTTATTAGGGTCGCTTTATCAAAGCGCCGTTATCAGTTAAATAATTTGAACCGGTAATTCCTCTGGCTCTGTCACTGGCTAAAAACAATATGATATCCGCAATTTCTTCAGGATCTGATACTCTATTTAAAATTGTACCCTTTTTGAGATCATCCCATGTTCCTGGGAATTTTGAATTTTCAATGATATCAGTTTTGACAGGTCCTGGACTAACCGTGTTTACTCTAACTCCATGAGGTGCTAGTTCCACCGCTGCACATTGACCAAAATGATTAAGTGCTGCTTTAGAGATGTAATAGGTCATCAAAGGTGGTAATGAGGATGGCATTTGTCCTCCAACGCTGGAAATATTGACTACATTTCCTTGGGTTTTGATCAAATGTGGCGCAGCCAATTTTGTCAAATATATAGCAGCTCGAGTATTAACATTAATAACGTCATCATACGCTTTCATTATATCTCCCGTTAAAATACTGCCCCACGTAGAAATACCCGCGTTGTTGACGAGGACGTCCAGTTGTCCAAACTCTTCAATCACTTGATCAATTAACTTTTTACAATCTTCATCTTTAGAGACGTCTGCACGTATTACCAGAGATTTCTCACATTTTTTGGCGGCGGCAGAAAGTTTCTCTACATTTCTTCCAACTAAAGCCACACGAGCGCCCTCCGAGCTAAACGCAGCCGCCGCTGCAGCTCCTATTCCCGAGCTAGCACCAGTAACTAACACAACTTTGCCTATAAAACTCATAGTAACGTAGAGTGTGTTCACGTTTCGAGAAGATGAGGCACGAACTTTTTGTGCAAATAGTAGTAAACAAATTTAATCACAAATATTAAACTAATAAACTGTTGGTAAGCGAGTCCGCACACAGAATGATATATTTCGACTAAAGATGAAAACAAAATGATTGGAATTACAAAAATCATAAAGTCCGTTCCAACGAATGCGTACAGAGAAGCATTTAATTTATGTGGTAAAAATATATTAAGAACTCTAAAATAAAAAATCTCAAACCGAAAAGGTGTAAGATATTTTTTGGTTAGGTAACTACTTTAAATAACTTTTTATTAAATGAAGATATCGCAATCATTTTTTTTGATAAGGGCCAAGTGTCTAAGAAATAAAACTTAGAAAGTCTCATTGAAATCTATCCAGTAGTTTTTCCGTGATGCGCGCACAACTGCAGACCTCTATCACTTTATTTATATAGAAAATGCAGTGATAGCCCCGTGGTAACGCGCTTATTTGGGTAACCGAGCGAAGCTGGTCCAAATTATGGGTCGAAACTGTGAATCGGTTTCTTCGGAAAATATTTCCAATTCATGTCGTTTTCAACGTGATTATCACGAGTGAGTGAAGAATTCATAAGACGAGCCTTATGACGAAGGAAAACATCGTGAGGAAATGATTTAATATTCTATACTTTAGTCTTCTGAAGATCTCCTTTTTTTCAATTTCACTTGCGTAACTCTTCTACGGGCGCCCGGCCCATATGGGCCGGTGACGTTAGGTACAACAATACTCGGTCAACGGACAAGAGGCCCTTATCGGCCGCGGCCGTACATCCGACTTAGAATCCTATTTTCACTAGGACAGAGTCTACTTTTGCATGGACAACTTGTGTTCATAAGGTTGACAATTAAATTTTACGTAATGGTAATACGCGGCAACTAAAAATGACGCAATCAAATCAGTACATTATGACAGTTGGTGAGAGTGAGCTCATTGTGACAACTTGTTCGTGTGTTTTTTCTGAAATATAATAAGGTAAGGGCTTTATTTATTAATAACTATTGTGATAATTGTATTAGTTGATAAATACGTAAGCTATTTATGTGGAATCGGAATTAGTTTTGTTCTTAGGCTCCATTGTGTATTTAGGTATAAGAGTGTATATAATTTTATGACGGCTTAAGAATTATTTATTAAGCAACAGATGTTTATTTTTAAAGTAAGGTTTTAGTGTAGATAATTAGTAAGTGCAGATGTTCATTTATGGTAGGGTCTAGTTATTGTGAAATAAGATGCAAGCAGATGTTTTATTAGTTTAAGTATTGTTTTGAATATTGTGAATAGAATAAGAATGCCCCTTTGTAAGATAGCTTTAGTTTATTACGTAGTTGTAAAAGCCGCCGGTACTTTGTAAGCTAGTCTAAGTAGTTTACCTGCGAGTAAACTGGGGTGGGGAAAAAGGGTAATAATAAGATGTTTAATTGTAAGAAGATCAGTTGTCAGTTGTCAGTTGTAACCATCAGTCGTAACGATCAGTTGTTGTAACTAAGAGTCCAAGGCGACAGTCCTAAACTAGTATTATTGTAAGACGGACTTCTACTTATTAATAAAGAGTTTACACGCTTATATTGATTCCTAGCTCTGTGGTTTCATTTACTAGTATCACCTAACATCCACGATACTACATTTTGGGGGCTCGTCCGGGATCACAGCAAGCAGGAAAATTATAAGCGTGTATTAAGACGTGTCAGTATTAAGACGTGTGTCAAAGTCTGACTGAAGAGTGCGCGAAGTAGTAAGTCATGGAAGGTGAAGTTGACCGGGTCGCAGGAGGTGTGAATGCGGTGATGCTGGAAGACGACCAGCTTCCGCGAATGAAGGTTTCAGAGCTCAGAGTGGAGCTCAAACGACGACATCTCCGGGTGACAGGTCATAAACCTGAATTGTTGGCGAGGCTAAGAGCGGCGCTTCTGTTGGAACGAGAACGTATTGCTGATGATGAAGAAGAGGTAGACAGTGAAGCAGATGAAGACGACGAAGACGATGACGAAGATGTGGGAACTACCGATAAGCTTGGACTCAGAAATTTAGGTGGATACAAAGACGTACGTCCCCTGAATTCTATTATTGGCAACCGTAGATATAACGACCATGAAGACGACGACGACGATGAAGGTGAGCGAAAACGTAATGGAACACAAGTGGTTCACAGGCGTAACTCACACAAGTCACAATGTATATTATTAACATTTAACGACGTTGAAGGATCGCTCGAAAAGTTTAGTGGTGAAAGCCACTGCAACGTGCAACGATGGTTGGATGATTTCGAGGAAATGGCTCTACTTTGTGGTTGGAATGATGTTCAGATGGTGGTGTACGCAAAAAGATTATTATGCGGATCAGCAAAATTATTTGTTGAATATAAAAGATGTGCGAAAACGTGGAGCAAGTTAAAGAAGGCACTAATAGACGAATTTGAAGAAACAGTAAATAGTTTGCAAATTCATCGAGAACTAAGTAATCTGAAGAAGAAACCAGACGAAACCTATCAGGAATATGCGTATAAAATGATACGAATTGCAGCCCAGGCAAACTTCGAAGATCGTACAATTATTCAATACATCATTGAAGGCATTCCTGACGCAGCTGTAAATAAATCAATATTGTATGGTGCACGAGATATAAAGCAATTGAAAGAAAGATTTCGTCAATATGAAAACATGAAAAGAGAAATGGCAAGAACCAAACTACGAACAGCGGAGACAAAAGGCGACAAATTAAAGCTAACCTTATATAAAGATAAAAAGAGAACTGAAGACCAAACGTCTGTAGCTAGGCACTGTTTCAATTGCGGCGAAAAAAACCATTTGAGTTCAGAGTGCCCTGAACAACGAAAGGGACACAAGTGCTTTAAGTGTAACGAGTTCGGACAAATAGCGTCAGAGTGTAAAACGCAGGCAAGTGTATGTGTAGTGTCACGGCTTAAAACCGAAAAGTATAAAGAGACAGAAAAAGTTAAAGACTCTATGACTCTAGATTTAGTGGATACGAGAAGTGACCTGAACTTAAAGAGTGAGAATGAATGTGAAAGAGTGGAATCTTCTCCACCGCACAAAAATCAGGTGTGCTTAGGCGGTTTAGGAACCTTAGGAACCGATGAAGACTATACACTTACCACAAGTATGAAAACGGGATATGATGATGTTGTTGTAAAATTTCATGATGTACTAAGCAATCAAAATGAAACTGATAATGAAAAGTCCGATGGAAGCGAAACTATACAGCCACGCATATTTGAAGTTAATGCCATTGAAGATGCCAAAGAAATCGATTTAACGCACATTAAAGAAGAACCTTATAGAGAAAAAGTAAAACTAATTAATACAAATTATAAGACGTCAGAGGCAATTTATGATGACAGTATAAGTATTTCGAAATCTTATAACTTAGCAATATCACGACCGCGTAGACTGGCACCTTCAGAGTGTAAAGAGATAAAAGACTTGAAGAATTTGGAGATAAAAAAGGACTTTATCCGTCCGTGTCATTCAAAATACGCGAATTCTATTAGCATGAATAAGAAAAAAGATGGCACTATTAGATTATGGTTAGAAAATCAGAAACTAAAAACGATGCTTATAAAAGGATCTGTGTGTAAGAATGTTTCAGGCGAAACTACAAATATTACAAATTTAACATTGATGGTAGAACCTAAGAGTACGGAAACACAGGTCATCAAACGAGTGCATAACCGAGGACGCTTGAGGATAAACAAGACGAAGGCATTAGTCAAGAGGGACTTTTGGTTAGCGGGAATATTACATCCAATAGCGACTGTTTACGAAGAAGGAGATGTGGTAGTCCTTAAGCAAAAACAGTTTGGTACAGGGATCAAGCACAAGGGTAATTTTCTTAGCCCTTATCGGGTTACACAAGGTGTTAAAAAGCTAAGCAGATATCGACATCAGCTGAACTATATGAAACGATGGATGTTTATGACATTTGAGGGCAAATGTTGTTTGAGGATGGCCGAATGTGGAATCGGAATTAGTTTTGTTCTTAGGCTCCATTGTGTATTTAGGTATAAGAGTGTATATAATTTTATGACGGCTTAAGAATTATTTATTAAGCAACAGATGTTTATTTTTAAAGTAAGGTTTTAGTGTAGATAATTAGTAAGTGCAGATGTTCATTTATGGTAGGGTCTAGTTATTGTGAAATAAGATGCAAGCAGATGTTTTATTATGGTCCGGGAGGTAGCGTTGCATTTTTCATAGTGATTTCAGGCTGATCCATTTTAGATTTTATTGATAGTTTAGATGAAGATAATAATCGAAAAATTGTTCAGCAGGCGCACCTGAGGTGGACGGACGAGATGAAAAATTTTGATTATGTCAAAAATAAAAAATTTAAAAACGATTTCAGGTCGCTTAATAATTTGTTGAGTGATTGTTTGCATAATATAAAACAATAAAAAAATAGTCAGCAGGATAGATAACGGTGGATTACACGTCAGCAGCCGACATAAACCTCATTAAAAAAAAATAATTTTTATTCATTTCAGGTCGCATGAAACTAATACACAACAATCTTTTCATCAATTAATTAATAAAAAAAAACGTCAGCAGGCTATTCGACGGTGGTAAGGTTGTCAGCAGGGGGGTAAAAGGTAGCGTTGCATTTTTCATACCGATTTCAGGATGATCCATTTTAGATTTTATTGATAGTTTAGATGAAGATAATAATCGAATAATTGTTCAGCAGGCTCAAAATGGGTGGACGGGCTGTATAAAAAATTTCGATTATGTAAAAAATAAAAAATCCAAAAACTATTTCAGGTCGCTTAATAATTTGTTGAGTGATCGTTTGCATAATATAAAATAATACAAAAATAGTCAGCAGGATAGATAACGGTGGATTACACGTCAGCAGCCGACATAAACCTCATGAAAAAATAATAATTTTGATTCATTTCAGGTCGCATGAAACTAATACACAACAATCTTTTCATCAATTAATTAATAAAAAAAAACGTCAGCAGGCTATTCAACGGTGGTAAAGTTGTCAGCAGGAGGGTAAAAGCTGCTAAGTACGTAGCCATTCAATCTTAGTAAAAGGCAATCAAATATGCCAAATATTTATTATTACTATTATATTGACAGTTATTCGACCCTTAAATAGCTGACCCTTTTTTATTTAATACATTCTTTAAACTAACTTTATTATTAATTTAAACATTACTGTATAAAAAAATCACATTTTTTTTTTCTTTGGAACATAGCTGGTATATTATTCTAATTGTTTTATACGAGCTGGTGATAATAATTCTTTCCGCCCTCAATATATCACTACACTTTTCATCATTTAATATACTGTTCGTATATAATAATATATAATATAATTAGTTCAATCAACAAAATTATAGATTTGATTATCATGGTAATTAAGCCAGTAAAAATAAAATTTAACCTCGCACTAAATTTCCGATCTAAAACTTTTACTAAGATTGAATGGCTACGTACTTAGCAGCTTTTACCCTCCTGCTGACAACTTTACCACCGTCGAATAGCCTGCTGACGTTTTTTTTTATTAATTAATTGATGAAAAGATTATTGTGTATTAGTTTCATGCGACCTGAAATGAATAAAAATTATTTTTTTTTTATCAGGTTTATGTCGGCTGCTGACGTGTAATCCACCGTTATCTATCCTGCTGACTATTTTTTTATTGTTTTATATTATGCAAACAATCACTCAACAAATTATTAAGCGACCTGAAATCGTTTTTGGATTTTTTATTTTTTACATAATCAAAATTTTTTAGCCACCCCGTCCACCCATTTTGAGCCTGCTGACTTTCATATCACTAAATGACAGCTAAAAAACATTTGATTTCACCATGAATTATTCGACCTGAAATGATTATGTGATTTGCAACGCTACCTCCCGGACGATTAGTTTAAGTATTGTTTTAAATATTGTGAATAGAATAAGAATGCCCCTTTGTAAGATAGCTTTAGTTTATTACGTAGTTGTAAAAGCCGCCGGTACTTTGTAAGCTAGTCTAAGTAGTTTACCTGCGAGTAAACTGGGGTGGGGAAAAAGGGTATAAATAAGATGTTTAATTGTAAGAAGATCAGTTGTCAGTTGTCAGTTGTAACCATCAGTCGTAACGATCAGTTGTTGTAACCAAGAGTCCAAGGCGACAGTCCTAAACTAGTATTATTGTAAGACGGACTTCTACTTATTAATAAAGAGTTTACACGCTTATATTGATTCCTAGCTCTGTGCTTTCATTTACTAGTATCACCTAACATCCACGATACTACATTTATATATTCTAACATATCGTTTTAGTTGTATTCTTTACAATTTTCGCATTATACAATTATAGACGGTCAAATTTCTCGCCTTGTTCAAGTGATTTCCGTGTGAATGTAACTAAGTATCGCTTTATATACGTATTTACAATTAAAACAAAGCTATAGACTATATTAACCTAGAAATATCCGTTTACAGAACTAAGATAGGTAGTCTAGTTCTTCTATATTAATTTTTTTCCCGCCGCGCGGCATAAAGTCGCGTAAAACAGTAGCGCGGCGGGTAAGTTTATGAACTCTAATTTTATAGGTAATATTTTTTTGCGTTCTTAGAAGGGGTAAAATGTAGTATGTTAGTAAAAAATAATCCAATATTCGGTGTTACGGAATCCTGGATGCGCGATCCAAAGTCAAACTCATTCACAATCATACAATTATAGTAAAAGCACAAAGCCGAAGAGTTCTTTTATATACTTTTAACATTATTTCGCATTTATTATTGGTATAATAAAAAAAGTGGAGACGTAACCTCACTCTTTTTTATTATTAAAAAACCACTCTAGCGTTTTAACAAAGTGCCGTTATCAGTTAAGTAGTTTGAACCAATAATTCCTTTGGCCCTTTGCCACTAGCTAAAAATGCGCTATTTCTTCAGGATCTGACACTCTATCTAACATTGTACCCTTTTTAAAATGTCCCATGTTGCTGGGTGTCCTGAATTTTCAATGATATCAATCTTAACAGGTCCTGGACTAACCGTGTTAACTCTGACCCCATGAGGGGCCAGTTAAAGAGGTTTCAGAGGTTTTTATAGTTGTTACAGACAGTAGGTACCCACAATTAAAAAAAATCAAAATACCTTTAAAATGGTAGGTAATTGGTTTTTTAATTAACAATAAGAGTCACGTATAAATGTTATGTCTATTTCAATAAGATTTTCTAAAAAAATAATGCACAGATTTGACTCGGTTAGAATTCTATAATATGTATACATTATAACATCGTTTTACGACCTTGATAGTAATTTAGATAGCTATGTTAAGTAATTCAATCTATTCCGTTGCGTTATCGTCCTTCACCAAAAACGTTTCCTTTTTTGGGTTACATCATGTTATATATTGAATCATTTTGTCACGAAACCCGTTCTATTATATAATTTAATTGCTATGTTTTACTGTATATGCTACTTAGAACTAGTTAGTATAATCATAAATGTATGGAATGCTGTTCGATGGCAAGACATACATTTATTTAATATTGTGTATAGTCTCTGACAATCTCAAATAAAATAATAATTTGTATAACAATAATAGAAGTACGATTTCTTTAGTGATACTTATAATAAAAAAGGCGAGTTGTTATCATTTTTTTTATTTAATAATAATTAATACTAGTTATTAGCGTCGCTTTATCAAAGTGCCATTATCAGTTAAATAATTAGAACCGGTAATTCCTCTGGCTCTGTCACTGGCTAAAAACAATATGATATCCGCAATTTCTTCAGGATCTGATACTCTATTTAAAATTGTACCCTTTTTGAAATCATCCCATGTTCCTGGGAATTTTGAATTTTCGATGATATCAGTTTTGACAGGTCCTGGACTAACCGTGTTTACTCTAACTCCATGAGGTGCTAGTTCCACCGCTGCACATTGACCGAAATGATTTAGTGCCGCTTTAGAGATGCAATAGGTCATCAAAGGCGGTAATGAGGATGGCATTTGTCCTCCAACGCTGGAAATATTGACTACATTTCCTTGGGTTTTGATCAAATGCGGTGCAGCCAATTTTGTCAAATATATAGCAGCTCGAGTGTTAACGTTCATAACGTCATCATACGCTTTCATTATATCTCCCGTTAAAATACTGCCCCACGTAGAAATACCCGCGTTGTTGACGAGGACGTCCAGTTGTCCAAACTCTTCAATCACTTGATCAATTAACTTTTTACAATCTTCATCTTTAGAGACGTCAGCACGTATTACTAGGGATTTCTCACATTTTTTGGCGGTGGCAGAAAGTTTGTCTACATTTCTTCCAACTAAAGCCACACGAGCGCCCTCCGAGCTAAACGCAGCCGCCGCTGCAGCTCCTATTCCCGAGCTAGCACCAGTAACTAACACAACTTTGCCTATAAAACTCATAGTAACGTAGTGTGTTCACGTTTCGAGTAGACAATAATGACTGAAGCACGAGCTTTTTGTGTAAATAGATAAACAAATTTAATCTTAAATATTGTACTGATAAACTGTTGGTAAGCGAGTCCGCACACAGAAATATATATTTCAACTGAAGTTAAAAATAAAATCATTGGAATGCGTTCAATCAACGAATGCGTTCAAGGGTACAGAGAATCATTTAATTTATGTGGTAAAAACATAAGTACTCTAAAATTCAAAAAAACTATTTTTTGGTTACCTACTTAAAATGTTTTTAATGGTTATTTAAATTATTGTCTTGTAAATTGAAATATTAATTTATTTATTTTTTATTTTTCTTTAGGAAAAGGAACAATAATGAGGAACATACAGATATATATTTAAATTAACATGTTTGTTCCTGTAATCAATGAATTATTTTAAAGTTTTAACTTTAAAAGAATCAAAATACAAATTGTTATTTTAATAAAAAAATATAATAAATTTAAAAAAATATATAATACTAATTATAATTATAGTAGCAAAATACAAGTTAATAATATTGCTATATTTATAATATAATTTAAAAAAAAGTATTAAAATGTGAAATTAAAATGTTCAGAATTAAAATATGTAATTTTTTAAGGTACTTTGGTGCCATTTTGTGTTTTTTGTAATTTGTGGGTAGGCACTGTCTGTAACAAGATTAATAACAATAATAGTAGCTTTAAAGCATTAGAATCGTCGGGAACCGAAAATCTACGTAAATCCGCGACAAAATCCGAAAAGAAAGTTTCATTTATAATTTAAAATAAAATCAATAAAAAAACGAAAATCGACTTCCAAAACTATACGTACCGTATATAATGTACAAACTTAAAGTAGAAAGTAAAAAATAATATTTATATCAATTCAAAATAAGAAATTTAAAGGACGATTAACAAAATTATTATACTTATCCAAAGCATGGTTATAAGCAATGGTATTATGAACTTATACCATGTTTTACCTTACCCGATACAGTTAAGTTTAATATACGAGTAATATGAGATTCGGCCGCTGGAAGAGTGGGTGGTATTTTTAGATCAGCTGTGCATTTAACTATTTATAATCCATTTATTTAATAAAAAGCAGTGATAGCCCCAACCGAGCGAAGCTGGTCCAAATTATGGGTCGAATCTGTGAATCTGTCGAATATTTCCAATTCATGTCGTTTTCAACGTGATTATCACGAATGAGTAAAGAGTCATAAGATGAGTCTTATGACGAAACAAAAATATCGTGAGGAAATCATTTAATAAGTATTCTATATTTTAGTCATCTGAAGATCTCCTTTAATACCAATTTTTTTTATGGTACAAAGGGGGCAAACGGGCAGGAAGCTCACCTGATAGGAAGTGATCACCTCCGCCTATAGATATCTGAAACATTGCAGGGCTTGCAGATGCGTTGCCGGCCTTTCAGGAAAGGGAGGGAGGGAAGAAGGAGGTGGGAGGGATGGAGGAGGGAGAGAAGAGTGAGGTAAGCGGGAGGGAGGAGGGATGGGGAGTGGGCCTCCCGGGCTCTCACTTACCGGGCGAAACGCGACAGCATAGCTGCCACTTCACGCCGGTCTTCTGTGAGAGAGTGGTACTATACGGGGCGTGCCGGCCCATTCGGCTGCTACCCATAGGTAATAAGCATGGCACTACCACTGGAAAAATATTTGCTTTTTTTTCAATAAATTTCATTTTCGTAAAAAGTAGTAGGTATGTTAGTAATAAATTATTTTTTAACAAAAATGAAAACCGACTTCAAAACGATACAAATCGAAACTAAAAAGAAAAGAATAATTTTAATTACTTAATTATTATTAGAGTCGGTGCCAGCCAAGAAGGAGAGTTTTATCCTGCCATTGCAATGAACTTTCGAACGGATATTTTGATTATATTTACAAATTGATACATTAATTAAATTGTATTAGGATTATTTTGCTTTGGCTGGCACCGACACCAACAATTACTAAGTAATTAAAATTATTTTCTGTTCTTTTTAGTTTCGATTTGTAACGTTTTGAAGTCGGTTTTCATTTTTGTTAAAAAATAATTTATTTTTTATTTTTTTGTGGAAATTAGATATTATGTTTAAATATAATATTGGAAGGCTAACTAAACTACTGCTCCAATAAGTCAGCGAAGTTTTGAAGTGAACGACAATAGTCAATCGAGATTTGTCCACGTCTATTTTTCCACGTAACTCGTAGACGTTAATAAGATTTACCTTCTATTATCAATCTGTTGAATTTCAAGTTTACTGAAATTGAACACTGAACTTTAAATGTCAAATTTACTGAATAAAAAAGAAATTTTTAAAATCGGCCCACAATTCAAGGAGAAATCGGTAAAAGCACATAAAAAACAACTGTTGAGGAATTTTACCTTTCATCATCAGCTCATCGACATGAGATGATGATTTTCATACGTAAAAGCTTTATCGGTTTTAGAAAATATATCAAAAACATAATAGGTGCCTGTAAATTTTGAGAGTTGCCTTCGATTTCCCTGGGATCCCATCATCAGATCCTGACTTGGTGACAATGGGACCACCTCGGAACTATACCCTACCATACAAAAGAAAAATTTTTGAAATCGGCCCACAGACGGCGGAGAAATCGGTGAACATCTATAAAAAAAAATACATACAACGGAACATATAACCTCCTCCTTTTTTGAAGTCGGTTAAAAATAATCCAATATTCGGAGTTATGGAACCCTGGATGCGCGATTCAAAGTCAAACTAATTATTCACAATCATACAATTATAGTGAAAGCACAAAGCCGAAGACTTCCTTTATATACTTTTAACGTTTCATATTGTGACTTTACAAAAAAATATATCCTCATAACCTATCGAGAGCATTGCGAGATCTTTGAAACTATGCAACTATATTACTCTATATTATGCAGTCGGAGACATATATGTACACAGCTAAGCATTTCATTATTCATCATCCATTTATTTAATTAAAGGCAGTGGTAGTAGGTAGAGGCCCCGTGCTAGCGCGTGCTCGCATGGGTAACCGAGGGAAACTGGTTTAATTTTTGGATCAAACCTGTGTACATTTATGTTAATAAAAACAACACAATATTCGGCATTTGGCATTAATTTAAATTAAAATCATACTTATTCACATCATTAGTAATAGCATAAAACCAAAGATTGCTTTTTTTGTAGTTTTTGCGCGGGTGTAGCTAATGGTACCTATTATATTATTATAGTATTCATTAGTGATATAATAAGACAGGGGAGAATGGTTATCATCATTTTTATTTCAATTCTATTAGACTCGTTTTATCAATGTGCCGTTATCAGTTAAGTAATTTGAGCCGGTGATTCCTCTAGCTTTGTCACTGGCTAAAAACAATATGACATCCGCTATTTCTTCGGGATCTGACACTCTATCTAAAATCGTAGCCTTTTTAAAGTCGTCCCATGTTCCTGGGTATCCTGAATTTTCAATGATATCAGTCCTTACAGGCCCCGGACTAACCGTGTTAACTCTGACTCCATGAGGTGCCAGTTCCACTGCTGCACATTCACCGAAATGATCCAATGCTGCTTTAGAGACGCAATAAGTCATCGATGGTGGTAGAAAAGGTGGCATTTTCCCTAAAACACTAGAAATATTGACGACGTTTCCTTGTGTCTTAATCAAATGTGGCGCAGCCAATTTTGTCAAATGTATAGCAGCTCGAGTGTTAACATTCATAACATCATCATACGCTTTCATTATATCTCCCGTTAAAATACTGCCCCACGTAGAAATACCCGCGTTGTTGACGAGGACGTCCAAATGTCCATACTCATCAATCACTTGATCTATCAATTTTTTACAATCTTCATCTTTAGAGACGTCAGCACGTATTACTAGGGATTTCTCACATTTTTTGGCGGTGGCAGAAAGTCTTGCTACATTTCTTCCAACTAAAGCCACACTAGCACCCTCAGAGCTAAACGCAACCGCTGTTGCTGCTCCTATTCCCGAACTAGCACCAGTTACTAACACAACCTTGCCTTTAAAACTCATAGTGATGACGAGTGTGTTCTCGTTTCGAGAAAATAATAATAACTGTCGCAACATGCAAGTAGATAAATGTTATCGCCAATATTTATAAAATGATAAGCTTTTGGTATGCGAATCCGCACACAGAATGATATATTTGAACTGAAGCAAATAATATTTATCAACAGTAGAATTAAAAAAGAATCGGGAAATACATTTTCGAATGCTCGAGGGTTTCAATGAATTGTTAAAACGCATTACGCATTTCATGTCGTTCAAAGAACAATAATTTTGTATCATAGTGCTTTAAAGGGAATGCCGAGACATGCCGAAATATACTTTCAATATTTTAATTGCTGTTAAGACCACCACAAAACAAGCAATTTTTACTAAATGCATATAAAATTGTAAATGGTGGTACCTATCGGCCCCTGGTGGTGCCTCATGATTGGTTAGAGGCACCACCCCCGTGCTGCTGGTCCGCATCGGATTTCTCCGATACCAACCGCTTTTCACAAGCGGATGGCGTTCCCCGATCCGCCACCTGGGGACGGTGGCGGATATGATACAGCCGCTAGGATACAGTTCTCCCCCGGAAAACTTTCATTCAATTTCATCCCAAAGTGAAATTTCCGCTATATTGTAAAGGTCTAATAAATAAAAACAAAATTTATTTCTAGTTTTATATTTTTATGCCAGACTATATTGAATAGAAGTTAAGAAAATATACAAAAATCAAAAGAAAAAAATAATCACAATTTATGTAAATAGTTAAAATTATGAATAAAAATAACCAACAAAAAATAGAAGTGAAAGGAATAAAGCAACCTAATATTTAACTTATTAACCGTTTAATGTTTTAACATCGTGCCATTATCTGCAACAAAATCGGCTCCTGTGATGGATTTAGCCTTATCACTTGCTAGAAATATCGCTAAATCTGCCATTTCTTCCGATTTTGACACTCTGTTCAGAATAGTTATATTAGACATTTGATCCCATTCTAAATCCATTTTGTTATTTTCCAAAAAGTCGGTAACGACTGGCCCTGGGCTGATGGCATTAACTCTTACGCCATGAGGCCCAAGTTCCACTGCCGCACACTTAGTGAAGTGATCCATACCGGCTTTAGAAACACAGTAAAACATAAAAGCTGGCTTATGTGGAGGCAGCTTTCCCGCCACACTCGATATATTTATCACATTACCCTTAGTTTTGATCAAATACGGTGCAGCCAAACCTGTTAGATAAATAGCGCCTCGTAGATTCGTAGCCATGATACTATCATACGATGCCATGTTTACTCCTTCTATCAGGCTGCTCTTTCCTAAGGCAGTTCCAGCGTTGTTGATCAGCACGTCTAACTGACCAAACTTTTTTATTGTCTGATCTATAATTTTTTTAACATCTTCATCTTTGGAAACATCGGCACATATAACCAATGAATTTTTGCACTTTTTTGCTACTGCTGCTAATTTTTCTTCGCTTCGACCGACAATTACGACGCGAGCACCTTCAGAACTAAAGGCCTCTGCAGTAACTGCGCCTATACCGGAGCTTGCGCCAGTAACGATTACCACTTTATTTTTAAAGCTCATTGTAGTTTACACTCTACCGGTGGATGCAGAAAAGTAAGGAACAGAAGTCAAGACGTTCATTTTATATCATGAAATCTAAGTACTTATTTTATAAGTACGCTAAATTGAATTCTATAGCAACTCCCAATAAATATTAGATTAGCTAAATTATAAAGTTTCATCTCTTAACATAATTGCGATAGAGATATTAATATAATAAATAATATTTATTATAGTTTGCTTGTCAACTTGTTGCACTCATATCGATTGGTAGGTGATTTTTTTTACTGACCCATGTTAGCAAACACTGTTCAAGTTCAGGATATTCCGATAAACGTACACGTTTTAGTTTTCCTTGTCCTTCAGAACATTGTGATTCCATTTAACGTTTACTCTGAATTATTCTACAAAGAGTAAATTTTGGCACATTAAAGTCGACACAAACTTCTTCGCGTGTCTTCCCAGTTTCATAAACGGACATTAACTTCAGTTTTTCACGTAATGATAACGATTTTAGCTTTCGTTTTGACATTTTTCAAATAAATATCTGTATGAAACTAAAACTGAAGGTCATTGAGGCTCAAAATTACTTACGTGTGGAATTTGTGGGTAGAATAAGAATGAGTAAACAAACAAAACAATGTTATCGCAGTTACAGAGGTTTATGCATATAGAATTTACTCGCTGTCTCAGTTATAGAGGTAACTATGATGATAAATCGAAAGAACAAATCCCGTATATAGAGGCTTACCTCAACCAACAAGCCAACAGGGGTAATTCAACCAACAAGTCAACAGGGGTAAAGTGTTGGGACCTGGCATGAGTTCCAGCTATGGATGTTTCTCACTTAACCAAGTTTCACTGTAATAGTTTACAAATTACAATGATCTCGACATCAAGGTATTTTTTCTTTATACAGTAGGGAGAAGTGCAAGGCTATTTAAAAGTGGGCAAAATATTTTCAGGACTTAGTAAAATTTGGTTATATGGTGAAAAATTTGAAAGAAATTTTACAAATTAGTGTCTGTTATATTTGGAAAACACGCTAAGTTATCAAGTTAACTTGTATAAAAACATCGGTTTTTTAGGTACAGGTTCTTACTTGGTTTTTTAACAAAAAAAGTCGCGTATACAAAGCAATATTACTATTATAAACACTTCAATATAAGCATACCCAATACCGCTTCGTTACCATGACTTCACGTAAATGTAAGGACATAGTATAATTACGTTTCATGTAACTTATAATAAGTAATTTTTTTTTATGGTAAAAAGGGGGCAAACGGGCAGGAGGCTCACCTGATGGGAAGTGATCACCTCCGCCCATGGACATCTGCAAGCCAGGCTTGATTATTGACTTGACTTAAATTTGGCTTGACTTAAAGATTTTGTTTTCAAGTAATTTTTATAGTATTTTTTTTAAATAACTACATGAGACTTGAAGATGTATTTCAAGAAATCGGTGTCGGCCAAAGAGAAAGTTTAAAGGGGTACGTAATTTTTACATAGTAAAAAACAAAGTTGCTTCCTTCTTCCCGCTCTATACGCTTAGATCTTTTAAACTACGCAACGGATATAAATGCGGTTTTGACTCATGAGGTTCAGTGAATATTGTATTATTAATGCTGAATAAAATATTTTGAATTCTAGCAATATTTTCTCTCATAAAAATAACTATTGTTAAAGGAAACAAGGAAAACTTAAACAGCCTTAAATTTTGAAAAGGGGATGATGAGAAATATATATGAGGAGTTTTACATAAATAGACTAAGCGAGGAAAGTCGCGGATCATCGTTAGTTGTTAGATAATTACAACACTCTTGGAATATTGAGTAATTGTTTTTAATCTACTGTACTTTAAGTAAACATAGACCTCTAAACATCGTTAATAGTGCAAATGTCGAGTAGCCCTCCACAGTAGCTGATAATGGTTATTTACAAATATTACAAGTATTTATTATAAGTGGCATGTTATTATTTAATACCCAATGTACTTCCTGGATGGTTGGTTAATATTAATTTTCGTTCTTATTATAGTTTTTTAATGTGAAATCCGCTATTAGGGGGCGTTCAAGTATTACGTAACGCAGTTTTTTTTTCTTGTAAAACGTTACGATGCGTTACAAGGGCGGGAGGGGGCTTTGAACAACGCATTACGTAGCATTATTTTTTTATTAAAAAAAATACTAACCTTAAGAAAGTGTTTATTAGGACTTTGAGCCCATTTAATATGTACATATTTGAATCTTAAGCAAATGCTTATTAAATTATGTGTAATTATTTATTAAATAAATATATGAATAAATAAATACGCATGTATTTCGAATTAGAAATCTATTGTTTTATTTATTAATTACTACCGCTAACGCGATTAAAACAATAACAAAAGTAATTTAGCGACTTTCCGGTAATTTGTGCAGCATAATTGTGAAATTTGGGTAAAAATTTTCAGTTGAGTGTTACGTAACGTTTATGGAGGGGGGGGGTGTACAGTAAGACGTTACGGCGCGTTACATAGGGGGGAGAAGGGGTCAAAGATTTTCAAAATTTGCGTTACGTAATACTTGAACGACCCTAAAGTCAATAGACTAGCTTGGCATGATATATCTGCATACTGACTGAAAAGGTACTTTCAAGTTAAAAAGGTAAAGGTTTCACTCTGAAAATTGGCTAATCTTAAATCTTTAAATTTGTGATGTACCCAACAGTGTTAGTTAAATTTTAGTAATTGTTTTTCTCTCATATTTAAGTAAATTGTCATATTCTTCTTGAGAAATAAATGATCTTAAACCTGACTTGATCATATCCAATCGGAACTTGAGAGAGAATGAGAAAGAGAGTGACAAAGAGAGTGACAAAGAGAGTGTATTGGTACTGTGTGTATATTTGTCATTTGTGACTATAATACGTATCTCCTAGTCGCAATCAGTCGGGAATCGGTTGCCTCCTCATATTCGGGTACTTCCGCTTATATTATGCCTTGTTTTTTGCCATAGAAATATCGGGAAACCTCTCAAAAATTAAAATTTAATGATAAATATAGTAAATATTCCGTTTCTTATAGGTAAAGAAAACGGCCATATCCAGTAGGAAGATTTCCTTCCAAATACGTTTAATCTTATACGATAATTATACATACGTATGTATATGTAAATGGCTGAACGGATGATGCAAATTATGGACACAGTAGACATGGTCTGTAGTAAGTATCACTACATAGTGTAAAACAAAGTTGCTTTCTCTGTCCCTATATCCCTATGTATGCTTAAATCTTTAAAACTACGCAATGGATTTTGATGCGGGTTTTTTAATAGATAGAGTGATTCAAGAGGAAGGTTTATATGCATAACTAGCGGATCCCGCGGCTTTGCCTGCGCTAAATCTAGGAAAAAGCCCAAGCGAAGCGAGGGCGAGTCGCTAGTACTAAATAATATGCACTATTGCTAGTATATAGGGATGTAGACAATTTAACGTGAATAATAAATTAATGACCATGTGAAAGCAAAGACAAAAACAGAAAGTAATCTATACTAATATTATAAAGCTGAAGAGTTTGTTTGTTTGGTTAAACGCGCTAATCTCAGGAACTACTGGTCCGAATAGAAAAATTATTTTTGTGTTGAATAGTCCAATTATCGAGGAATGCTATAAGCTATATTACATCACGCTACGACCAATGGGAGCAGAGTATGAATGAATTGTTGTGAAAACGGTAAAGGCGGATGTTAGTTCTTCGAGGTAACAAAACGAGCGACTCAGAAAGAATTTGGTTTCCGGTCTTTAAAACGCGTGCGAAGCTGCGTGACACGCTAGTATTTAATATGGTTAAGCTTATTCTAGAAGTAGTTTATATTTCTTGCCTACTTTGTACGTGTAAAGAACGTACCTACTTATGTTATAGATATCACTCATAGCCACTCCACTACAAATCATCCGGTGTAAAAGTCACGTAAGTCAATTTAAATAGGTTCATGTAAAATAAATTATATAAATAAGTCATGTAAAATAGCAGGGATTTTTCTTTAATGAAAATTCCATATAAAAACAAAATATGCTGGTTCCCTAGAGATTAGTTATAAAGAGTTAACTTAGTCAACAAATCGTTGTTTTTTGTATACCAGAAATAAAATTATTTTCTAGTATAGAATGTTTTTCTTTTCAGTATTCACAATGGAATATAAGCCTCTAGTTCACCGAAAGTAGCCTTACAAAGACCTAGAGTTAGTCTTAATAATTACAATAGTTTAAGACTTTGTTATATTTTAAACTAAGTTTAATTTATTCATCTTAGCCAACTTAAAATTCATTATGTAAGTGCACATTAACAACAAAAGATTTTAAATCTCATCAATTTAAAAAAAATGTATGTAATGACAAAATAGCAGCTTTTTACTAAAATGCATATTATAGAAGAATAAATGTCGTGTTAATTAAAAGAAAAACAATTTAAAAAGAAATAGGTACTTCTTGATAATTTTCAAAAAGGCTGGACGGATTTTGACAGGGCTTTCACTGGCAGACATAAGAAGGTGTAGTGCAATTTTAAAGAATAAATTATGCTTAGAAAATAATATGTATGAATACTAGTTATAAGTTTTTTAGATTAATAAATAAAAGAATAATTTGTTTGCAAGATATATTTCACAGAAACACACTTGCTGTCAAGTTACGCTTAAACCAATAAATGGAATAAAAACCGCGTGCTCTGCACCGTCTGGAAAATAAAAACAAAATAGCTATTAAATTTTCTTATATTTAAAGTTAACTACATACTTACACATTAAAACATGAGAATAATTAATTGGAAAGATAATAATTAGAATTGCTATCATTCAAGTGTAATACTTGTTAAAAATATATAGCAGCAAGCATATTTAAAAATTACTCTAACAAACAAAGAATACAAAATCATCAAAAAACAAAACACTGATATATCTTTTTTTTAAAGTCGGTTAATCCTGAAAACAGCTCTTCTAATATTTTTTTAACATTATGTTATATAGAAAATAAATGTCACTACATCCAGTTCAAGACATTTAAAAAAAATTAAACTAAATAATTTTTAGTACTAAAACTTACATTTAAAAGTTTAGTCAAAAAGACCGAAGCCCATGTCCTCATCGTCAGATTCGGATTCTTCTTTCTTGGCCTCTTTCTCTTCTGTAAGGGAGAATAAAAAACAAATATTACTTATGGAAGTTAACAATCTTCTTGATTTTAGACTGCAAAGTTAACTTCAGTGTAAAATTCACAGCATTGTTTCTCAGTCGAAAGATGGTATATGTTTAAATCATCATATCAAGTTATACTTAAAATAAAAGTAACTAAAGATTAGTACTAGAAAAATTATGTTAATTAAAAATAGTTTAATAACTGAATCAAAAATTGAAATTATATTTTTGTATTGTTACTTTACTTACTAGCTAAATTAGTTAATAATTTGTGCAATAGAAAAAGGCTAGCATCTTAAATACAGGCTCGGCCTAGTCATACACTAAGTTTTTTCTTCTTCATACTTTTTTTTATGTACACTTAAGTGTACTTAAAAAAAATCCTCGCAACCCTTTTGTTGTTTGAATCAATAAAGACATAAGTATCACTAAATATGTAATTAATTAGTCAAATTCCTACAAGTAATAAATTAATTTTCTTAATAAACTAGATAATGTATGGTAATTAGACAAACCTTTCTTCTCTTCAGCGGCAGCTGCAGCCGGGGCAGCAGCAGCAGCGGCAGCTGGAGCTGCGCCACCCGCTGGCATGGAGGAAAGCTTCTCCCGACCTGCATTCATACAAACAAGCCTATTAATATTTAGGCTCAAAGTTATCTTGTAATGGCATATTGAAGAAATAACATCAGTAATTAATTTAACAGCATTTTGCTCAGACGAAAGATGGTGTTATTATTATATCATCATTAAAATAGCCTAACATACTATAAAACACTAGAAATATCAATATTGATGACAAATATACAGGAAGGATGACAGTGTACAGTCCAAATAATATTTGGACTGTACACTGTCATTTTTTACCCGACTACAGCCACTAAATTAACATTTTAACTGTTATAACCTAAAAATAGCATCAATAATATAAATTTATAAGGAAACATTAAGATCTATTCTTGGTTAAATTGCAGTCTACAATACTTATTAAAATAAATTTAAATCTATACTGAAACTTTGAATTTAGTGTTAAATCACCATTATAAAGTAATAAAAATAACCTCAATAAACGATGCCTAAAAGTAATTGATATATTATAATATATTTCTTACCTTGCGCCATCAGGTCCTCAACGGACTTGCCATTGAGTTCTCCGATGACTTTCTTCAGCTTCTCAGAGTCGGCTTCGATACCAACTGAACTGAGAATCTTCTCGAGATCGGCTGCGGCAGGAGAGGCTTTGCCCCCGAGCACGGCTAACAAATACGCGGCCACGTAACGCATTCTGTAAGTTTAAGGAGATAATTTTACCATATGTTAATAATTAGCACATGATGTGCTATGAAATGAAATAGATAAATAGTAAATTTGTTTGGGCTGTTATAAGAGAACGCATGTCACGTTAGTCAAACATGAAGTTTTTTATAAATTACCTAACTAAGATTTAGTTTTTTTAGTTATAAATAACAAAATATAACAATAAAATCCAGTAATTATAAGCTATGGGATAGTTAACTTGAAAAGTTTTCAATCTGAAAGACTATTGTTTGGTTACCGCGCACTTCACATTTTACATCAATCTTAATCCATCACAATATAATATTAATTCACTAGATTTTTGATAAATATTATAAAACAATAGATGAATAACACTTTTAATATAATATTTTTAATAAATACACTTACTTTTAAGTCGTAAAGACACGAAACGTGTTTTGCCGTAAATAAGACGTTTGCTTGAACAAAATGTCAAAGCAAAAGAGACAAGAACGAAGTTTGATGGATTTTATCAGTGTTACCAGTTGGCAGTTACCAAATACCAAACAAAACAAATGACTTGCCAGTTGCCAGCTATTTCTCGTGAATAAAGCTATGTACACACTAGTCACAAAAAATAAAAAAAATAATTTTACAATGAAATCCACATATCTGATGATATAAATAAAATTGTATTTATCATCACCATTATGAGCTAATGATCGAGTTCAGTGATCACCATTATATTATTTTATTTATTGTAATGTGTGGATTGATTTTATTTAAAAAAATGTAAAAATATACACACAAATTTTATTAAATTAACAAAGCTTTTATTGAGTGTCTTTTTAGCTGTTTTATTAAGCTAAAAGTATTACTATTTTACATTTTATTTTATTTGAATTTCTTAAAATTGTTTATAAAATATTTAACCATTCATTGTTTCTAAAATATTAAGAACAACATTATTAATTAATAGAACAATACGCAAAATATTTTTGTGTTTTATAATGCCTATGAAAGTTAAATTAGCGTCCGCTAGTATACCGTGTGATTATAACTTTTAAGTAAGTTAGAGTTATAAAAAAAGATACCATTAATTTTTGATTACATATTACAATTATATTATATTTTCATCTAACTGATACATTAACTGCCATCTATTAAAATAGTACTAAAACGATTACCGATGTATTTTGCGCAAAATTTAGCGCCATCTCGTCATGACGACAATAAATCACTAGATAAAGTCTATTGATATCACTAAAATATCACAGATGGCGCTGACAACATATAAAATACAAAATATATATAAAAAAAACAAAATATGCGCAACGAATGATAATATTAGTTGTGCAATGATAATATTATATTGATGAACATTACAAAAAAAAATAACTTATTAATATGTGATTTACAACATAATATAATGGAGTTAATAAACTCTGGTTTTATATGACATTCAACAATTAGGTACCCTAGGTACTATGTGGTGTAGCTTATTTCTTCAACCGTAAAATTATTATCTTTAATTTGATTCTTTGTGTTGACGTGTACAGCTGTATTTTATTACGACTAGTGACTCGCCCTCGCTCCGCTCGGGTTCGCTACACTAGCACTGCGTACATTTATTCTGTCCTGTGGTTTTCTCGTAATGTGATCACAGACAGACATACAAAAATTATAAAAGCTATGATTCGGCTTCTGCCTCGATAATAAATGATTAATAAAAAATAAACTATTTTATAAGGATTTTCCAAAAAATATTGTGCAGATTCGCCAATGTTACAATTTAATTACCGGTAGGTATATAGGCATGGATAAAATATGATAATTAATAATATCACAATTTCAGAATTACCTGGAAAACAGCAAAAGTTATAGCGATCAAAAAACCGGGTAAGGATGAAAGCATTCCTAAAAATTACCGGCCTATTAGTCTGTTACCGGGTCTAGGCAAACTGTTTGAGTCAATGATAGCCAAAAGATTGCTCGATCATATCGAAGATAAATTAATCCCGGAGCAATTTGGATTCCGCAGAAATCACTCTACAGCACAACAGTTGGCTAGAGTTGCCGAGCACATCTTGCACAATCTCAACTTAGGTTTATCTACTGGAATGATACTGTTAGATATAGAAAAGGCTTTTGACTCGGTGTGGCACAGAGGGTTACTACATAAATTGATCGAACTAGGCTTGCCTCTTAACCTTGTTAGACTCATCCAATCTTATCTTACTGACAGGAAATTTACGGTACACATTAAAGATAATAAATCTACCTACAGAGTAATGCCGGCCGGAGTGCCTCAAGGCTCGATCCTAGGCCCTTACTTGTTTCTAGCCTACATAAATGACGTCCCAAAGCAACCATATACTCACCTAGCAAGCTACGCTGCTGACACTTCGAGCTTTACTTCATCTGAAGACTTTGATGTCATAATCACTCGGCTGCAATGGTCGTTTCACTTATTACAGCAATTCTTCACAAAGTGGAAGCTTAAACTCAATGTTGACAAGACCGAAGCAATCATGTTCACCCGCAAACGTGCTTTACCGACCAGGTTGATCAAAACTAATGAAAATTCGACAATTCCTTGGAGTACCTCCGTTAGATACCTAGGAATTGTACTCGATAATAAATTGAATTGGTCGAAGAACACAACTGCGCTTCAGATGAAAGGCATCAAAGCAATGAACGCGCTGTGCCCTATTTTTAATAGAAAAGCTAAACTTAGTCCAAAAACTAAGTTACGCATCTATACTAGCCTTGTTAGACCATGTACTACATATGCAGCACCTGTCTGGAGTAGCACGTGTGATACCAATTACAATAAGTTACAAATTGTCCAAAACAAGGCCCTAAAAATATCCTATAATACAAAATTTCGCACAAATTTAAAAAATTTACACGATCAAATTAAATTTCCCACAATAAAAGACTATATATTAAAATTATCTAAACGATTCTATTTATATAAAAATCCCAACCACCCTAACTCACTTATTTCAAATATTGGAAAATCTCGTCTACGAAATTTAAAGTATGCCGATAAGTACTGTCGATATCGTCTGCCCCATCACTACTTCTTAGAGTACGCATGACGTAGTTGCCCGGTACATATGACCGGTTCTCGTAGGCCGAGTGGTGACTAACTGTGTCGTATTGTTGTGATACCCACTTTGTTGCAATATTGTATGAGTACGCGTACTTAGGTTGAATATTTATATGAATATTTTGTTGTTGTCTTTTTCAAATAGTAAATTATACGTTTACTATTTTTTTTTAAATAATTCTGTACATTTCTAACTAAATGACTTTTAAATTGTCACTAGTTATAGTTAACCTATTGTTTGAAAATTTTTGTTATCTTTGTTATTTTATAATAATTTAAAGATAGAAAAAAAACTGTCGTATGTTTTGTAAGGGTGTTTTAGCCTAAAAAAAACATTATAATTTATTTAAGTGTGCTGTGTAATGTACTTACTTTATGATAATAAAGAAATTTCAAAAAATTTCAAATCAATTTCAGAATAATATCTCAAGCCTCAGTATTTTCTTGTTAAACATACACATAAATTAAGAGGCTTTTGTTAAGCATAATTTAAAAATCCGACATCTCTAGGGTTGTTTCTATTGTAAATACAAGTTCGAATTCTTTTAAAAATCCTCAATTTGTTTATTTTACTAACAATTAGTTAATAAACTATACCTAACACTAATAGTTAAATACATCTAAAATTAATTAATTATAGGTACCCAAAATAAAATTAAATTGGAAATTATACGTAACGTTTCGGAAACCCAAAACTGCTTTACAAAATTCTCAAATAATTTTAGTCTATGGTGTTTATTCTAATTACACAAAAGTCTAATTGAGACATCGCCCCTGGCAACCCTGAAAAAGATAACAAATTGGTAAACATTAATAACTAGAAGATAATCGCTGTAAACAAATTTTTCAGCTCAAACATTTAATCTACGAAACAGAATTAATGCGGAGGTTGATTCATTTTATTTATTATTTTTGTTTTGTATAGTTTATTGTTTTTGTACGTTGGCCAACTGCGATCAATGGTTTGGAAAAAAAAGTTAAATGCATGAACATTGAATGGGGTTATGTTGTGAAAATTTCATGTTGTTTTTTATCCTACTACGAAGTTTAAAAGGAATATGCATTTGACCTGTATTTATCAATTTTATGATAAATTTTGAAATTCAAATTCAAAATGAGTGTCATCAACAAAATTACTATTTTTTAATTAATAGAACATAGAATAAATACAATAAACTAAAAAGAATTTTGAGTTTTTATCTATAAAATTTCTAGGTAGGTATTGGAAATATTTTTTTCTATTAACATATTCTAAAATTGTGCCGAAAGGTGAAAGCGAAAGCTGCTTAAACTGTTTCAAAATCGCACTGTACTCTTTCTACAAACTTAACTAAAGACATATAAATTCATATTTTCCCAAAGAAAACGAATAGAAACATATTACGCCAATCAGATGGGAAAGAGGGGTTTATATGGACGGCGAGTGCGGTGTAAAAGTTTCTGAAGACGTAATAAAATGAAAGTGGCCGTTCCGGCAAATATGCGGTTCGGTTATAAAATTTAGGCGATCGATGCTTTTTTATCCACTATTATCGGTTTGGATTTTGTCCCAAAGTCTTGATGTACTATTTGATAACTCATTTCTTTTGATTCCTTCTTGGTTAGTATGTGATTCAGTGTTAAAGTATTGTTTAGAAAAAAATTACAGATTCTTCTATCAAATAATTCTAAGTAACATTCTGGAGTTAAGATAGTCATGTTTTTATACCCATAAGATATGATACGCTACCAATATTAAGCTTTAATTAGTCCTGCGTGCTCACTGCTATCTAATGATGACAGCCGGACTATGACAGGTGGAGTAGACTTGCGCGTAAAGATGTGTAACTCAGCTCAGAGCCGGTTCAAATATTCAGCTCACAGCAACTTGAGCCGTGAGCTGCGACTCAGTTGCCAGATAAACGGTTCACAGCTCACCAAACAGCTCACTTGAGTCACTATTACCTAGTATAGTATTATGTGATCTGTGCTATTAGCATAGAGTATATTGCTACATATATCGAACCGCGCTAGCAATAGTCAATTAATATCCAAAATATTAGCTACTTACCATAATAAATTACGTATATTTGTAAATTGTAATATTAATACATACGACATACGATTATGCATACGATTTATTAAAACTGAAAATAATTTATTCAAATAGACTTTTACAAGCACTTTTGAATCGTTAATAATTTTACATTTTAAATTTAATTAAATGTCAGTGTAGTCAGTTTGTATTGTAATAATATACTTATAAAATAATATTAAATTCTAGCTTTAAAGATTTAATATAAATAACTAGCTTTCGCCCACTTGCGTGGTACAGGCTCCTATGGTAATATAATATATATAAATATTATAATATAAAACTATGGTAACTACGTTAATTAAAGTAACGTTAAAAAAGTAAAACAAACTCACTTTAGCATTTAATAATTATATATAAATAATAATAATAAATATAAATATGCATGAAATTAACGTTCCCCTATAATTGTGTAAAAACGAAAATATATCACTATTCACTATAATAACTTCGAAACGCTGCTTTATTACATATTTTATAATTGAGTTACATCATACATGTCATTTGTTTGAACCGCGTCATAACTGAGCTGTAGATCTATAAGTAGTCAAAAGTACCCAATAACAATTGAGCTGAACTGTGAGCCGGTTCGCAGCTCCGGCTCAAGCATATGACTCATGAGCTGAACCGCAGCTCATAAAAAGTCATTGAGTTACACATGCCTACTTGCGCGTAATAGTTCGCGACTGGGAGCGGTCAATTTAGTTCGCAGGTCCTTAGCGAACTAGGTCGTTCTTTTAGTTCGTTAGTTCCTTTCTCAAATCCGAGACAGATCGTTCGCCCGATCCGGATTCCGGCATGGCTCAATTTATGAATGAGAGTTTTCTTAAAGTGTCACGTCCTTACAACCGAATGTATGTACGCACACATACAGCCAAATAGATTCGAACCTTGAAATGTTTTAGGTTAAATAAATAAAACAAAAAATAAATAAAATAAATACTTTTATTTCAGGCGTTTACAAAAAAATTAATATGTAATATTATTTTAAAAGTATTTATTAATAAAACCATATCATATCTAGTAAAAATAATAATATAAGATCTAATATACATATATGTATGTATATAAATATAAATAAGAATAATAAATAAGAAATAAATAAAAAAGTAACAAAAGTGTAGGTATATAAAATAAAATATATATTATAATAAAATAAAATATAATATTTTTACTATTATAGCTGAAACCTTTTTTATCGTAATGGGATTTCGTTCGTTTCGTTCGTTAATCGTTTGTGAAGTACTTCACAGCTGACAGTTTCGAATTCGAAAAAGGATCCATAGTAATGAACTAAAGAACTAAGGAGCGAGGGATCTGAGAACTAGTTCGCGTAGTTCGTCTGTGGGATCGCTCTTTCGAACTAGTTCGTTCGCGAACTACACAAGTCTAACTGGTGGAGTACTGGAGAGTACAAAGTTTGTGTATTCTATAAAGAAATCAAAGTCGGCGTCCCCTTTTTAGCTGTTAGTATTTTTTTAACTTTTAATTAAGAATGTAATGAGCAATAATACTTTACAATATTAGTAACAAAACAGATCACATAATTATTATTTCGTAAAAGTAATACTGGTAATAACTTGTGTTTTTCATCTTAGGAAAACACTACAAGTGAAAAGAGATTGTTACAAATATTATCCATGTGAGAATAGAAAGGGTTGCAAAGTTCGGACAAAATTGTTAGATGCCACAAACAATGATGAAGTGAAATGAAAAAGTACAATTTTATATTCAATAGTAATTTTCTATTTATATTCTTTCTAAACTCACCATAACTTTAATGAAGATATTAAAAGCCACAGTCATATGGACGGACGAATGATCGAATGGACTATCGAGGATTATAATGGCGTACGTGTTTGTATATACGTCAAGTGAAGTTAATTTAGGATAAAGCTTGAAAATTTCATGAAGTAATTAACCTATACTTACAAGAAGTTCAACAACACAATTCATCTCAAGAAAATCTTTTAAATTCCCACTACAATAGACGCGATTTTCTCTACAAATGCAATCTTACTCGCGTGTAGGTTTCTTCCAGGACAAACAAATAGAGCAGGGGTGTCTAAACTTATCTTAGTTTTCTTCGGCCAGTAATTTGGACCAAGGTTGTTGTTTTCTTTGCTTCCAAATATGCTTCGTAAATATAAAATTGAAAATGTTGTTGGGGATTACGTAGAAATTTTCAAAGTGGTAGTGCCATGCTTGTTACCTTCGGGTAGCAACCGAATGGGCCGGCACGCCCCGTATAGTTCATTAGTACCACTCTCTCACAGAAGACCGGCGTGAAGTGGCAGCTATGCTGTCGCGTTTCGTCCGGTGAGTGAGAGTCCGGGAGGCCCACTCTCCTTCCCCCCTCCCTCTTCCCTTCATCCTCCGCCTTCGTTCCCCCCTCCCTCCCACTTCCCTCCCTCCTCCATCCCTCCCTTTCCTGAAAGGCCGGCAACGCATCTGCAAGCCTGGCTTGCAGATGTCCATGGGCGGAGGTGATCACTTTCCATCAGGTGAGCCTCCTGCCCGTTTGCCCCCTTTTTACCATAAAAAAAAAATGAATGTAGGCAGATCTGTAGGTCATAGGTCAAAATAACAGTACAAAGTCATTCCCGTTTTACATTAAGTAACACTGGCAGATTAAATTGCATCTCTTAACGCAACTCTAAACCATTAAGAAAAAAAAAATAACCGAGTCCGCCAAAACAAACGTCAGATTCAAAAATAGAAGCGTAAGAAAAAGTGATGCCCTTAGTAGTTTGATTTTGTTCCTTATTGGTTTTTATTTGTCGTGTATAGTTAAAGTTTATTTGGATGTTACAATGGAAATAGTTAAAAATATAGAAGACTAGTGGAACCCGCGGCTTCGCTCGCGCTAAATCTAGGGACGATCTCGAGCGAAGTGAGGGTGAGTCGCTTGTTAAGATAAACATTTCCATCATACATTACATATGTATAACTCTAGCGGTTTTGGCAGCGCACGCCAGAATAGCTCGCAGATGGTAGATTTTTTACTACTTACTTGATACTTATCGTCATATTTTGGACAATTCACACAATATCTTTATAAATTGTAGCCTATGTGATATTCTGATGTATAAGCTATATTATTGTAAAGTTTCATTAAAATCCATTCAGTAGTTATTACGTGAAAGAGTAACAAACATCCATACATCCATACTTACAAACTTTCGCGTTTATAATATTAGTATAGATGTATTTGGATGATTACGATTATGTAAGTTTAAAATTTGATTAATCCGTTAGTATGATAGTGCAATTTTTGAAGTGAAACCTTTTAGCGCGGTACGCATATTTTTAGATTAGATAAAATGTCTGGACTCTGAAAATTTTATTATAATTTATAACATAATTATAGTTTTAAGTGACACGAATATGTTAAAAAAAACGAAATAACTAAGTAAAATTGAACGCGGGCCGTAGTTTGAGTACATGTAAAAGATCGATCGTATCTTGAGAACCATTTGTCAAGCATTCACTTGATGCAAGATATCCGATATATATCTACGTAAGAATCGGTTTTGGAATTGGAAATTTCGCATCTTTGCAGTATTTTCCTCTATTGTTTTTATTTGGATGTTACAATGGAAATAATTCTTGGGGTTAAGAAAATATTTATTTATGTGATACGATCTTTGTGAGGCATGGGTTTTGATAACGGTTATAACGTAAAATAAACTTAACATTAGGTACCTATATACACACTACACTATGATCCATTCATGTTTATATAGTAAAATTAACGTAAAGAAATGTTTATTTTTGTAATATTACATAGTATTATATACATATTACAAGTTTTAACACCCAAAAATCTTGAGTGAGGCCATTTTAATGAGCTTAAACATGATATATCTGCAGTATGATACTAAAAAGCTAATTATCTAGCAGATTCCAAAGTTACCATATTGACACAGTTTCATTGAAGTAACGGGATTTTCATCCGATTATCACCGACTGATATGTTAATGTTGATATTAGAAGTTTGAGGAATAATGTAGGCTACTCTTCTTTTAGAAAAAGAATTCGGCTTCGAACAAATTCAAATTGGAACCGAACCGAAAAAATGACTGATGTGAGCTGTTATAACCCTATATTTCTATGGCGCAATGCTGAGTTAAGCTTTTTAATACATTATAAATCGTTTGACCATTGTAATAAAAGGCAGTCTCGGATTAAGTCTCGTAGCGACAACACAAACTCTTACTAGTTATTGAGGGTTGAATTTCTTTACCAGTTTATACATTAAAGGGTGGAGAAAAGTATTTAGTTTTGTTCTTTAAAACCCCAATCTCAAGAGTTGGCGAAACAAATTGGTGGCAGCGGTGGTATACCGTAAGAGGTTTGTCTAAACAGCGAGAGTAACTCGTTAGTTATTTATTAAAGTACCAATTCATATAACTCATATCTACCCCTTATACCAACTCTATACCTTAAGAAATTTCTAAGTACAATAACAAAACCAATAGATTACCTACACAGCATGAATATGTCAATCAATAACTGCCCGAAACCGATATAGAAAAGGCCTTGAAAATTAATAGAACACACGTTAATGTTAGAACTTGTAGTATGAAGCAATCATACTTCTACTGGAATAGAATATTGAAGTCTAGTTTCTTAGATTGCATTGAGCATTCTCCAAAAATATCCGCGACTGCGCGGCGCACAATAAAAAACGGTACTGATACGACGCCGTCGCCTGCGCTATTATTAGATTAGACGAACAAAGAATAATGGTGGATACAGTTATTATTATATTTATAATATGTATAAATAAATATGTTGGGACATTTTTTACAACAGCACCATCTAGACCCGTGGTAAGCTACGAGGCTTGTGTTACGGATACCAGATAGTTGATATACTATACATATAATTATTTAAATACATACATAATATAAATATTGACACCCATGACTGGAGAACAAACATTCGTGATAAACAAATGAATGCCCCCCAGCGGGACTCAAACCCGCGACCGCTGGCGCAGAAAGCAGGGTCACTACCAACTGAGCCAAACGTGTCGTCATGTATGTATTTAAACTTATATATATGTAGTATATCAACAATCTGGTATCCGTAACACAAGCCTCGTAGCTTACCACGGAACTAGATGGTGCTATGTGTAATAATATCCCAATAGTATATCAGTTAGGAAACAGTAATAAATAATTAATATAGTGTTATTTTATTTAGGATAAATACATTTATCCCTTGTTATAAATAATTAAAGTAGTGTAACTTTATTTAGGGTAAATAAACTTATCCCTTGTGAATAGCTTTTAAGAGTGTTCTTACGAGTACATTGTATTCAGCCCTTTTAACCTCCCATCGATGGACAAGGCCTTCCAATACCTCTCGTCTTGGGATTAGGCCATAGTTTCACGCTAACCAAATGCAGGTTGGTGATCACGTATTGAAACTAACTTACCAATGTTAAAAGAAAGGTTAGATAAAGTTACGGTTAAACCTTTTAACATTAGTTAAAAAGAAAGGTTAGATAAAGTTACCGTTAATTAAACTTTCTAACGTTAATTAAAAATTATGATGACACATGGTATTATTTGTCTTTATGCTAACATATGTACTGCTGTAGATCTGGAGGCTTGATTTTTTTGAGCCTTAAGTCGATATTAGGGTTTTACTGTTAAAACTGAATTGATTGCACTGGGTGCTTCAAAGAGTTAAAACTATTGGTCCTGCACTCAATCTTTCATTATTCATTTTCAGATAATGAAACATAATATTATGTTTTGGCGTAAATATGTGCACTATCTCCCAGACTTATTTATTCCCAAACTTATTTTAGTGAGATAGACCACCGTGGGGCAAATTGTTTAGAAATACATTATTATGATATCTACTAAAGGAATATTAAAATTTAAAAAACCTAAAACTATTTTCAGGAATTACATAAAAGCTACAATTTTCGTAAAGCTTTCAAAGCTTTGTGAGTTAAAGCTTAATTTAAAATATCTTTAAATATCATGTCTGTTAATTCTTTACTCTATGCAAGCGTACGAAGCAAAGGTATAGTTAGTTAGTTTGCGCACGAGCGATTGATTGAACGTTCTGCATTTATTACTATAGAAGTAATCGTTTTAGACTCAGTTTTCAGATTTAAATTATTATTCTTGTAGTGTTGATTTCTACTAGTTTTAGTGATGCACTTTAACTTGGTGGCTATAATTATATAACAGTGTTAGTGATGTTTTGAAGAAAATGGTAAGCTTTTTCAGGTTATATGTGGACTTTCTTAAACTATTTAGGTACAAAAAATAAAAGTGAAATCAGAAAATCTAGAATATCTGTACATCTTTATATACTTTACAAAAAGGCAAACGAAAACATTTCAGTACTCTTTCAGTACTCCTTATCTTCTTCAGCACTCGTATGTAAACCAATTTTCTTTTGGAAATTGTTGTTTAAATTTTTTGATTTTGGAAATTGGGAACAGTTATTTATTTTTATAGATGTGGTAATTATTTTCGTCGAATTTCGACCATTGAGTGAACACTAGTATAAATAAATTAGTGAAACGTGACATCCGGTTGAGGAAGTAGTTACAGGCGTTCTAATTTATATTATTTTATTTGAATTTATATAATAAAATTTAATTCTGGATATATCTACCGCTATTTTTAATTAAAATTTTTAATTACGTTAAATTACTATCCTCACTTGGTTTTATTAAATACATTGATTTTTAAGCTGCATATAAAGTAGTATTTAAAGATACTTATATTTGAAAGGAATAACTGAAGACTTTTTAGGTGCTATTGAGCTCTAGTGAATAAAAAAATATCAATAGTTCAGTACAATTTGAAAGTGATCCCTTAGTTGTTGTAATCTCTTGATTCTTCGATAGGCAGCCATCGATCCTTTGGATTTTAGTAGAAATTACTGGATTTTATAGCCGGTGAGTCCCTCATAACCATCTTTGAAGGTGCACTCTCTATGCACAACGTCTTGTTGAAATTATTCGGCATTTCGAAATTTGTGTAGAGTCCGACATCGGACACCGTAGCTAGCCGCAGTCGAATGCGCAAGCGTACCCGAGACCTGTCCTTGCGCAGGGCATTACCATGGTTTTAATGAAAGGGTGCTGTGCTTAACACGGCAGGAGTCTCACATACTCCCGTAAGACGTGGTACTCGTAACACGTTTTTTCCAAAGTCAAAAAATTACCTGTAAGCGGCATAAGTACGAGTAAATTATTTACTATTCTATGTGGGATACTTATTATTATAGACAGACTAAATAAAATGAGTATTAGTAGTGATAATATTTGTAATATTAATTAAAAGTATCTTTTGTTTTTTTTTTACGGATTTATTTTGATTTTTCGTACGCTATACAGCGTTTAATCAAAGATAATATTTATTATAGGTACTAAAAACTGAGAGCAACCACTGCACCATATCTCAATTTCAAACTAAACTTTGAACTAATTTATGAATTTTCACAACAATACGAGTCTGTTCACTATCAAAGCTTGTTTAAATTTAATATCGAAACTGCTTTCAGATATATCCGTAGGTTGCCTAGACTTTGACGGCGGAAATCAAACTTCCTTTGCTATCAGCTGTTTGAACGTCTTCATTTTTATTTATGATCGCATCCGTGTAAAATAAATCACTACATAGCATAAAAAAAAGTCGCTTTCCGCTGTCTATCTGTCCCTATGTATGCTTAGATCTTTAAAACTACGCAACGGATTTTGATGCGGTTTGTATAAAACAGATAGAGTAATTCAAGAGGAAGGTTTTAGTATATAATTTGTCAAGTTTATATATACATTAACTAGTGGAGCTTGCAAGCCGCATAAGCGCAAGCGTTTGCGCTAAATCTAGGGATGATTCCGAGCGATGCGAGGGCGACTTGCTAGTATATTTAAATAAACACTTCATGTTTTGTATTTTTCTTTGTTTGAATTCGCGAATCTCTAAGAGTATGGGTCAATTTGAAATAAAATATTATGACGTTTATAGTTGTTTATTTCTTAGTTGATCATACGACACAAATACACGATTTATTACACAAAAACTTAAGATATTGTCTATTATTTTCAACATTATGAGGAGTAACGTGATGATTTTCTTTGATTCTCGCGCTACTCTTTGATATAATAATAATTTAACTTCTAACAACTTTTACTTTGATATTTAAAATTATTTTCTGCATTTCTATTGCGCATAAGTCAATAAACCATTTTATCGTGTACGAATATATTAAAATAATATTTAATGATTCAATGACTATACGTACGATATTTAAGGTGTTACTACTTAAGGCCGTTTCTATGACGAAATAATTTCTGTAATATAGCCATAGAAAACTCACGTTTGCTTTGTCGAAAACATTTAACTAAATTGCACCTAAAGAAACTGTAAATTAAACTGTAAACTCACTTAGTAGTTATCTATATTCTAGGTATTGAAGTTTAAAAGAAGTCTTCATCTAAATTCTAGACTTTTAATCTTTAAGCTATCCTAAGCTTGAACACATTCATACATATAATCGACAATGTCAGAAAAAAAAGAGGGTGATGACGGTATTATTTCCAACGGAGTGCTTCTTGATTCTTCAAAGTAACCTACTCACTTTAAATTATTAATTTACTAGATGACCCGGCGAACTCTGTTCCGCCAGAACACAAATTACTGATTATTGATTTCTTTTGATCATATGAAAATTACGTTATAGCTGTCATTTGCGTTTGGCTATTCCATGTCAGATGCGTTTTTGTTATACCACGTTTTATAGTGACTTGTATTCTCTTTGTCACAACACACTGAAATGCAGTCGAATGTCGCAGGAATATAAAGTATTCTATGTCCGTCTCCTGGTACTAAGCAACCTCCCCACCAATTTTCAGCAAAACCATTAACCAGCCCAGCCGTTCTTTAGTTATAAATAGTGTAACATGTATTCTGTGGTGTAACTAACACGACTTTCTTTTATATATTATATAGATAATATTTTTTGTCTTAATTTTATTTTTCTCTTACTTGTTTGTTTTTATCTTATTTCCCTCTGTTACAAAGGGGTGCATTTGCACCCTTGCATAATTACAAAATAAAACTATACTACATTTCTTTTCTCAACAACATGAAGCAACAAACCAAGATCACAATTCTCTTGTTTCAGAATTAAATTTAAGTTTATTTGCGTAATAAATATTAGTTAAAGCACACACATTAAAATAGCAGTTCTGTTACTGACGTCTGTAATTGAATAACTAAATAAGCTATTAATTAACAAAGTATTTATACGACTCTTAATTATAAATACGTTTAACAACAAAATTACAACTAGTATACAACAAAATACTCATACTTCTTTGTTTCAAGGTAACAAAGTTTATTTTACCGCCCGAGTCATAAACCGAGAATCAAACGTGCAATCACCGTAAAGCTATTTTCAATTCCATTTGTCGCTGTTATTATTAAATTGTAGAAACTTTAAATTAAGCTATCGTATTTTGTAAAGTATTGTAAATGTATTAAGTTTTATAAATACGGCCTGTAATCGCTAGTTTTTGTCCTGCGAGACCCGAATTTGAATCCTCAATCAAATCTATCATTGTCCTTTATCAGAGAAAAACAAATGTTTTATAAGTTTGCTTGTAGTGGATAAACTAAAAATTCACTGAATCGATTTAGATGAAGTTTGTTATAAGGATAAGTTGAGACCCATGGGAAGGACATAGTATAGTTTTCCCGGAAGTCATCCTTTATGAGGGGAAGATTTTATTACCTTTTTTCCAATTTTCAAAAAATGTCAAGCTCATATACTTATTAGAATTGTGATACTCAAAGATTATAAACCATAATATTTTACGTCACTTGGAAAGAAGATAATTTAAGGAAAGGAAGCCGCTACAGCAATTTATAAGTATATGTTGAAGTGTCTGTTTTTAATTTCAAATAAACAGCTTTTCACTAATTTGTTCCGGCTGATCTCTAACTGGACCGATTTTGACGGGATTTTTAATTTATCTTAACTTACGCCCAGAGAAGCAGGCGGGTTTGCTAGTATACATATAATATGTATAACGTATATAGATACAATTATAAACACTGTAGTTACATTAAAATGATGTGTTCTCCTACAATTGGTAGTACATAGTAATTTAAGTAGATGTAAGGCATAAGTTAGATATACATATATTTGGAGACACGCTTGGCGCAGTTTGTAGTGCTGCGCCAGCGGTCGCGGGTTCGAGTCCCGCTGGGGGCATACATTTGTTGATCACGAATCTTTGTACTCCAGTCATGGGTGTTAATATTTATAATATGTATGTATTTAAACTTACATATGTGTAGTATATCAACCATCTAGTATCCATAACACAAGGCTTACCTTACCGTGGAACTAGATAGTGCTGTGTGTAAATGTCCCAACATATTTATATTTATTATTATTTATATGTGAATATTTACAATTGTTTGAGATCCGAATAAATAAATATAGATGTGTACAAAATCTTAAGGACACGAGTCTCGCGAGCATTTGTTTTTCTTAGACCACCAAAAGCTTTTTCTTGTTTCTATTATTTGAAATCATACATTTTACCACTCTTTCATTCTTCTATACTTTTTCATAATATACTACAGTAACTAGATCATATTAACTAGGTATGTGCCAGGGGTTCACTTTCTTCAAAGATGTCTAAAACACATTAAAATTTACATCTTCTGTCCGTCTCCGACATCATAATACTATTTTATGTTTTTAACTTATTCCGTTCATTTTAGTTTGCTTTCTAAAATAAAAAAAAAAAAACACTTTTTTTACTTAATTCCTTATTATTTAATTAAAAGCTCCTAAATGAAAAGTATTTCTTAATATTAGAATTAGATCAGTGCATATAAAGTTTAAATATACTCAGTTTCAAATAAACAAATGTATGACCTAATAGGCTACCTAAAATTGTAAATAGAAGCGAAAATCTATTTCAGAGCGTAGTAAACTAAGGATCGAAGCACGATGCCGTCACATGGGACGTTATTGTTCGTCACTGTTGCTATCGTGCCTTGAGTTATAAGATACAGCGGTTTTGATAATGTATGCGTTAGAAAGCTTTTAGAGTCTAAAAAGCTCACTCAAACTTTGAGAATCGGATAAACTATTTTGAGGGGACATTGGTCGGCAATATCTTAACCAACCTATCGATCGAATATATAATATGCTAGGTGACCGGACAGACGTTGTCCTGTACACATAGAAAATTTTTATAAACTTTTGCTCCCGGTGAAATGTTTTAGTATGCATGCGCAAAACAACGTTGCTTTGCAACGACTTATTTATAATTGAATATGTCATTTATTGTGAATATATGTAATTATTGTAATATAATTAATTAATTTAAAAAATGCATTTTGTAGTGGACCGAATTGTGAATCTAAACCATTCTCGAATACACTCGAACACACACTAAACATTTCATCAAAATCCATCCAGCCGTTTCTATGTAGATATATAGATAAGCATCGAACTTCAGAAAAACTAAGTCACTTATGCTTGACGTTCTGTGTTATTTAACCTAATTTACCTGAATAGAAAATTTCTTAAAAAACTCGCCTAAAACTTTAAAATCCCGAATTATTTATCTTCTTCTATAATCCTATGAAATGTCAACTACAATCCAAATATTTATGATAATAAATTATTTTAACGTCTCCTTTAAAACTAATTTAATCCACGCTTATAACATTTATAATTAATGGGCCATATCTAGCTAGTTATATGTAGATAAAATCTGTTGGCACCTTTTAAACGGACCAAAGTCGATGCGTGGGAGCATGACGTAGTCTTGATTTATTCAACAAGAGTTGACGTTACTGTCTTTTATAGTTTGGCTTTGAGACTTAAATAATTAAACTTTTTACTGCTGCGAGTTCGACACTCGCGGGAGCTTTGAATGAAGAAATAGAAACTGTTTTAACCGACGAAAAAAACGGAGGAGATTCTCAAGTCGACGCGTATATTTTTTTAATTAACGTATGTTGTAGTTCCAGCATCGATCGTCCTAAAGCTTGGTTATTCTCTTTTTTTCTGACTGGAATGGTTAACTGGAAGAATAGTCCTTTTTGTAGAGAGCTGGGTATTACTGAAAGTCAGCGCTGTCTGAGACTCTGGCCTCAGTAGTATCAGCTGAGTTATTACCCCTTGCCATTGATTTATTGAAGCCACCTTGTATATGATAACTTTTTTTACTGTTCTTCGTGGCAATAAACGATTTTATTATTATTAATATTATTCGAAATTAATATTAAAATGTGCTTGTATATAAGTTAAAAAATGAAGCGCGGTTGTGTAATTCTATAGTGACTTCGGAACTAACTTCTTTCACGGTGTTTTCTTCTTCAATTCCTGCAAGTGTCAAATGTCACATGCGTGATCTCAATATGTAGTCTGTCCGTATTTTCGGTCACAAGGAAATGGTTGAAATCAAACTATTTTTAGAAGAGGTTATAACCTCGATCGATTAGAGGTTTACTGGCCAAATATGACAATTAAATGCATTTTTATTGTATTTTAACGAACATTTTGTGTAGTTTGTGAAGATTAACAACCGTTGAAACACAATTTGGCCTGACCAGCCACAGTTCTCAGTACAATATTTATATTTTAGATAAAAATACATCATTTTAACGAGCACGATCTCGTTGATCTATTGGATAGTAAAAATCGGACGACAATCGCCTACCGAACCACTTTAAAAGACGTGTTGTTTAATAATGAATCTATACTAATATAATAAAGCTGAAGAGTTTGTTTGTTTGTTTGGTTGATCGCGCTAATCTCAGGAACGACTGGTCCGAATTGAAAAATTCTTTTCGTGTTGGATAGTCCGATTATCGAAGAAGACTATACTAATAGAGACTTGCTAATAGGAGCGGAGCATCAATGAAAAATGTTGCAAAAACAAAAGGTATTTGATTTCCACTTCCCAGCCCTTAGAACGCGCGCGAAGCCGCGGCTAGTGATAAAATATAAGACTTTATGAAACTGATCACATATATTTAGTTAGTGATAGTTATCCAATTCATAAGTGCTTCACATTATGAAAAATGGCTTAGGCCGATTCCCATTGACTATCTCTCATCAGTTTCATTACAACTGTCGAATATACTTCGGGTACGTCTATCAGAAGAAAATTACGAAATTTGTTAACTAGTTTTTACAATTTTTAAAATTATACCTAAGTAAATATTTTCAAGGGAAATACTTCTGTAATGGGTGGAAATATTTTTTTATGTTTAAACCTTTTAGCGAAAACCGATAAAAATAAAGTTAATCTGAGCCAAATTGAATGGCTCAGATTAATTGATGATTAAATATAAATTGTACACAAAATTAATTTCAAAAAGTTAAACTATTTCCTAGACGTATTCCAGACTCGAGACTATAGATAAATAAACATTGATCGACGGACGCCATGGAAATAATTGTTACTATTTTACATCGTATTACATAGAGTTAAATTAACGTGGCACTATTTAGCGTTTGATTTGTATTGGAAAGTTTTTAAAACAGTCACAATTTTATTAACATCTGGCAATTATAATAATAATAATAATAATATTAAATGCCGTGTGGCACCGGCAGATTAGAATGTTGCCACCCCTTCCTATCCCGTGGGTGTCGTAAGAGGCGACTAAGGGAACTGGGGAACCGTTTCTCAGCTTATTTGGTTCCCCGTAGCATGGGTAGCTGCCCACAAAGCCTCCTCAGGGACTTGAGTGGACCCTGAGTGATGTAACTACCACTCAGACCCCCCCCCCCTTTTTAATGATGGAAAACAATAATAAGAATGCGCGATTAGGGCCGCTACCTGGGGGTCGCCAGGGCGCGCCTGGAGCTGGCGCTGGGCGTGACAGCATACGGGCCGCCAGCACCACCAATCGACCGGCACTACCACCTAGCCGGCCGACACATCCATCACCCCCACCAGAGGGCTTGGTACCGACAGGATCTTCTAGAACCCAAACATCGGGGCCCGCCGCTGGTGGTGTACGCCGCATGAGATGGACTTCTCAAATGAACGAGAATGTCATGCGTGCATACTACAGGGCGACAGGAGGGGAAACCGGACGGACTGGCTACCGAGCGGCAATGTACCGTGAATTCCTGCTGCTTGAGCCGACTTTAACTGTCACGGAACAGAACCTAGCAGATCGGGCTCGGTATATTCAGCGTTCGAACATCTTAAACGCTACCGAGCTCGAACGATTACGACGTGAGGCTGTTCCTGAGGTGAGAACTCTAACAACAGAGCAAATCGTGCCTCCAGCTGCTACCGGGGAGGACGTACTTACCAACTTCCACGATTTGCCTATTGAAGGAGGCACCCAGGAAACAGCCGCCCTTGATACAGAGCGGATGAAAAGGATTTTAGAAGAGGCGGTTTCAGAGATTCGGAGCGCTCCTCTAGAGAACCGTCCGCGGCTCTCCCGATTAACGCTGAATGTGGCGACGCGGGAAGTCATTGAGGCAATTAACCAACTCCTGCCTCAACACCTAGAGAGCAGCATTGGCCTGGATGATACTGCTTCTATCCTCTTCGGTGCGGCCTTGGCCGTGCACCGATTTGTCGGAGTCAGGACCCCGGGTCCGGAACGCGATACTGCCGCTAGGCGCAAAGCGCAACCGGCCTGGAAGAAGAGGATAGAACGCCGTATCAACCATGCCAGAGGTCTCATTGGCAGACTGCAAAGCTTCAGGTCGGGCAATACCAGGCCAAGGATTGTACGCTCCGTTAGAATTGCCTTTAACGGCCTTGGGGTTAGGCTGGACCAGCCCGACATCGCCCAAAAGCTCACGGAGCGTATCGACGACCTGAAGCAGAGAATCGCCGCATGGGAAAGCCGCATTCGACGATACTCAGAAAGAGTCGAGCGCTTCCAGCAAAATCGTCTCTTCTCGAGTGATCAGAAAAGGTTCTATAGAGCATTGGAGTGTCCGGCAGTCTGCTCTACCTCTCAAAAGCCGAGCCCGGCCGACCTCGTCGCTTTCTGGCGGAATGTGTGGTCGAAAGAGGTGCAGCATGAAGAAGGCCCTTGGATTGCGGCGGTAGAGGAAGCATGTGCCGTAATTAAACCGATGAGCCCGGTAGCTATTTCTGCGGAGGATGTAGTTGATGCAGTACGGCGGGCCCCGAACTGGAAAAGTCCGGGTCCTGATGGACTGCATCACTATTGGCTTAAGGGCTTTTCGGTTTGCCATGTGACCCTGGCTCGACAATTCCAGGAAGCTCTCGAGCAAAGGACGCTCCCGAACCTTTTCACGACTGGGATCACTCACCTAGCTCCAAAGTCAACGGATGCCGCTGATCCGGCTAAGTACCGCCCCATTACGTGCCTAACGACCATCTATAAGACGCTTACATCCGTTCTGAGCTCCAAGATATCTCGTCATGTAGACGAAAACAACATCATATCTGGTGCCCAGAACGGATGTCGGGGGCGTAGCCGTGGCACTAAGGAGCTTCTTCTCATCGACTCCGTTGCGGGGCAACTGGTTAAGCGCAATCGCCGGAACTTCTCCGCTGCATGGATTGACTATAAGAAGGCATTCGACTCGGTGCCCCATTCATGGCTCTCGAGGGTCCTTGAGCTGTACAAAGTTGATAGTACGGTTCGAAACTTCCTCGGGAAATGCATGGGGCAATGGAGTACGATTCTTAGTCTCCATGGCGAGCGAATTACGGCTGCTGACGACCGAATAAGGATACGGAGGGGTATCTTCCAGGGTGATTGTCTGAGTCCACTTTGGTTTTGCCTGTCTCTAAACCCGCTCAGCTCACTGTTGGAGAGTTCAGGGACGGGCTTTCAGTTTCGGAGAGGAGGGACAAGAGTGCCTCACCTTCTCTACATGGATGACCTCAAGCTGTTGGCACCCAATGCCAACCGCCTGCAGGAATTACTGAAGATCACCTCAGAATTCAGTAATTCTATCAGGATGAAGCTTGGACTAGACAAGTGTGCGGTCTTGCATGTGGTGAGGGGGCAGGTTACTCATTCAGCTGAGATAAATCTCGAGCCATCGAGGGTCCTTATGACCCTCTCCGAGGCTGAATCGTACCGGTATCTGGGTATGTCGCAATCAATAGGGGTGAATGAGACGGACATGAAACAGTCTGTTTGCGAAGCCTTTTTTGGCCGTCTGACAAAAGTCTGTAAAAGCTTTTTGTCGGGTGCCAATAAAGTCCGAGCCTATAACGGCTGGGTTATGCCCGTTCTCATGTACACCTTCGGCGTGCTCAGATGGACTCAGACTGAACTTGACACCCTGGATAGAAGAGTCCGCACGACTATGACTCTCTATCGCATGCACCACCCAAAATCGTCTGTTATGAGATTGTATATCCCCCGGAAATGCGGCGGCCGAGGCCTCTTGAGTGTCAAGACCATGCATAACCGGGAGATAGCCAACCTTAGAACCTACTTCGAGACGAAGGGGGAGTCGCCCATGCATAGAGAGGTTGTAGAATGTGATAAAGGACTCACTCCCCTATCCTTAGCCAAAACTGAGTGGCAGGCTCCGGTGGTACTTAGCACCTCTGACCGGGAGACCGTGTGGAAGGAAAAGGAATTGCACGGACGCTTTTTTAAAGCTCTTAATGAGCCAAACGTAGATAAGAAAGCGTCCGTGCAATGGCTGCGCTTCGGTGACCTCTTTGGGGAAACCGAAGGTTTTGTCTGTGTGATACAGGATCAGGTAGTTAAGACGCGGAACTACCGAAAGTACGTTCTGAAGGATGGCACTCACGACATCTGCCGAGCCTGTGGCCATCCCGGTGAGTCACTCAGACATGTGCTTTCGGGATGTTCAGCACTTGCTAACACTGAGTATCTGCACAGGCACAATCAAGCAGCCAAAATCCTTCACCAGGAGCTTGCTCTGAAATTCGGTCTCCTGGATGAGAGGCTGCCATACTACAAATACACGCCGATGCCTGTACTTGAGCGTGACGGAGTCCGGCTCTATTGGGACCGGTCCATCATCACGGACAGGACTATTCTAGCGAATAAGCCCGACATCGCGCTGATGGACCGGGCACAGTCGCGGGTGTTTTTGGTGGACATCACCGTTCCATATGATGAAAATCTTGTGAGAGCTGAGACGGAGAAGAAACGTAAGTATCTGGATCTGGCTCACGAAGTTTCCACCATGTGGCATGTGGGGTCCACTGAAACCATCCCGATCGTCATATCTGCAAATGGTTTAATCCCAGTTAGTCTCGCTCACTATTTGAGGCGACTGGGGTTCCGTGACAGTTCACTCGCAGCCAGAATGCAAAAAGCGGTGCTGCTAGACTCGGCTAGGATAGTCCGCCGGTTTCTCAACCTGTCGCCTTGACCCCCGGCCGTTTGGTCTCTCCTGTCGGGGTGTATTCCTCCGCCCGGTACAAATATTTATTTATGTAATCTCTAAGTACATTTATTTATATCTATGTATGTAAGTCTATTATATTTATTTTCGGCCTTTTATATATATTTATTTTGTGCTCGGGCGTAAGAGTAAAGTATATATAATAATAATAATAATAATAAGCTAAGAAACGCATTTATTTGAAAAGCAGTATCATCATCATCATCAGCCCTTTTCAACGTCCCACTGCTGGGCACGGGCCTTCCTCAGTACGAAGGGGTTCAGGCCATAAGTATGTATTGTGGGAGTAAATGCATATTTCAGCTTAATAAAATTATCTACCTGTGTCGTAAATTGTATCAAAATCCGCCTTGACGTTTAAGAGAATAAAGTATCACACTTACAGAATAAAGAAGTATAAAAAACTCAAGCTACGAGTAAAATAGACGAAACTAGATTTAAAACGAAAAATATACAGTAAAATAACAGTAAGCAAAGTAAATATTACATTATTTATTCTATTCTAGTTTTATATGAAGTGTGATACAATTTGTAATATCCTTTATTATACTGAGCTTTTGATAATCATCCAATCAAAATATTAAGCTTTGATTCTTACGTCTCAAGGCGTTAAGATAACATATTCGTAGCTCGTAAATGTTTTTATATTGTTTATTTAAGAGTGTTTTTCTTAATCTCGACATATATATGTGATATAGAAACAATTATATGTTCTGTTTGAAAGCTATTTTTACTCGACAGTGGATAAGAAACGGAGGGTTATATTTTTGATTTGATTTTGTTATTATGAAACGATATCGGGTTCAAGTCCCGCTGGGGGCATTCATTTGTTAAACTCGAATGTTTGTACTATAGTTATGTGTGTTTATATTTATAATATGTATGTATTTAAACTTATATATGAGGTATATCAACTATCTGGTATCCGTAACACAAGCTTCCTTCGTTGTTTACCACGGAACTAGATGGTGCTGTGTGTAATAATGTCTCAACATATTTATTAAGAATGTATGTCCAATCTATTACCCTTGTAAATATAAAACAACTTAACTAATATTAATCTACTATTTATATTACTTTAGTTTTGTATTATTTTAATATAACCAATTTCGCCATATTAACTTTATCTTTTAGAGGTTCCACTGTTTGACATGGGGCATTCAATACGATGGGATCCCATAATTAACCACGCTGGTCTAGTATAGGTTGGCGGATTTTATATGTCTTTCAAACACTTACTTGGTTGTTTTCCTTCACCGTAAGACAAGTGGTAATCATTTTTAAGTGATTTGAAAAAAATACCTAAGACGAGTTAACCTAGATTTGAACCCGCTTCCCTTGATTTCCCAAGCGAGCGCATTACAACTAGACTACTACAGCTTTGTAAATAAAAAACAAACCACGAGCAACATCACCGGCAGATGTAGTATTGTTTAACGTACCATTAATAATAATTCATCTAAAGAAATAGCAATTATGTATCATTAACATAAAAAAATAAAAGCTCAAAACAAAAAGTTTAATTTACTGGAGTCGAGAGATATGTGCGTTAACGACTTTGGTAAATTTTTCGTATATTTAAAAGGCAGATTTAAAAAGCTCCAACAAAATGTAAGTTTCCCGCATTAATTACTGAACCACAAGCCTGTCACCGACTTTCCTCTCCCACAACGGTTTTAACCGTCCTTTTTGTTTTTAAAACTACTGTTTTCACTCGATTTTTATAATATCGTGTAAGTTACTATTAAATAATTTTAATATTAGGGTATGTTTAGTTAGTGTGACATTAAATGTCTAATTGAATATAGTATGCGAGTATAATTTTGGTATATACGAGTACATAGGTATTCAGCCCTTTTTAAGGTCCCACTGCTGGGCACGGGCTTCCCTTCAGTAGAGGGGGTTCAAGCCATAGTCCACCATGCTGTTCTAGTGCGGGCGAACTTCACATGTGTTTCGTAAACTATTCATGTACATATGAAATTTTGAAATAATCACTAACCAAAAAATAGAAATGTTTCTATTTTTAAACGGTTTTATTTAGCTCACCCCGTTTGTTTTATTATTTATTCTTGGGTCAAATTTAGTAATTCTAATTTCACCCTCTTCCTGTCAACCGATTAATCTGAAATTTTGTATACACTTTGGATTTTGGTGACAATACAATTATGTTTATTCATTATCATTATAAATTCAAGATGGCCGCCGCTACAAAATGGCGGATAATTTATGTTTTATTAATCCCATCAATATGGGTATCAAATGAAAGGGCTCAACAAGCAGAATACAATATACAATAAAAAATTGAAATCCAAGATGGCGGCCGCTACAAAATGGCGGATAACGTAGGTTTTACCAATCCCATCAATATGGGTATCAAATGAAAGGGCTCAACAAGCAGAATACAATATACTATAAAAAATTGAAATCCAAGATGGCGGCCGCTACAAAATGGCGGATAACGTACGTTTTATCAATCCCATCAATATGGGTATCAAATGAAAGTGCTCAACCAGTAGAATACAATGTACTATATAAAATTAAAATCCAAGATGGCGGCCTCTACAAAATGGCGGATAACTTAGGTTTTATCAATCCCATCAACATGGGTATCAAATGAAAGGTCTTAACAAGTAGAATACAATTTACTATGCAAAATTGAAATCTAAGATGGCCGCCGCTACCAAATGGCTGATAACAATTTTTTTATCAATCCCACCAATATGGGTATCAAATAAAAGGGCTTGACAAGAAGAATACAGTGCACTATACAACCTCAATATTTAAGATGGGCGCAGCCACTAAATGGTGTATAATAATAAGATTTAAATTTAGATATTGAATCTGTAATTTTTTAAGTATCTGATTAATCCAGCCTGAATCCACCACCCAAGTCAAGATTTTGTATCGTGTTGAGGACTGTGTGGCGTTAGGGTGGCTAAAAATGATACGTAGTTAGTGGTACACCACCCAAGTTAAGGGGAAAGGTTAAAACGCGCCGAGAACTGTATGGCATTAGGGTGGATAAAAATTATATGTCGTTAGCGTTTTCCCCTCAAGACTCACGCGCATCTTGTTGTACATAGCCTTGCCCCTTTATTGGACCTCTGGGGGGGTCGACCGTTAAAATGTCCATTACTCGTGGGAACAAAATGGTAAAAAAAAATAAATAAAAACTAAAAACTAGAAAATAAAAATAGGTAAAAAAACTTTTTAAGTTAAACGGTTTTATGTTAAACATACATTGCAATGTTTAAGATAAATGTACTAAAAAACAAAAAATAATAAAATAGATACAGTCGTGGGAATTATAAATATATGCATAGACTAGACTAAAATAAAACCGTGGGGCACGTCAATAGATATAGGCCAACTGCCTAACGACGAATTAAACGATTCTTCTATCGCATATTAAGTCGATAATTTGTAGACAATTGACGTGCCCCACGGTTTTATTTTAGTCTAGTCTATGCATATATTTATAATTCCCACGACTGTATCTATTTTATTATTTTTTGTTTTTTAGTACATTTATCTTAAACATTGCAATGTATGTTTAACATAAAACCGTTTAACTTAAAAAGTTTTTTTACCTATTTTTTCATAATATCGTGAAGCATTGAAGATTTTACAAACAAACACACACCCTGTTTTATTTTTATATTATTTTTATAACCGCGGCCGAGATTTCAACACTGACAGCTTGGCCACTGCACAATTTTTTTCGTTTGTTTCCCCATAAAGTGACAGCCGCGTTAATTATTAATTTTCCTTTGTGTCTTGCCGTTTGAAGTTTTAATATAGCTTTTTAAGTGACCTTTGAAACTGCTTGTAGAAGGATTTGGATGAAACTTGGCGAACTTGGCTTACAGAAAAGGCGTAGTAATTATGTTGCTATTTGGTATAAAAATAGTTTTGTGTTATTTTAATACTATCAAACTTTACTTTTGGAAACTAAAAATTAAGCTGTGGTGTATACTAGAATTAAAATTAAAATGAGTAAAAATATGTAATAATTTCTTTTTAAATTATTATCATGAAAAATAAAAAAAAAATAAAAAATATAAATATAATTTATTTTTTATATAAATTTTTCACTAGCTTCCGCTAAACCTAATTTTTCTTTTTTGTCGTACCTAAAGAAGCCTAAAAAGGCAAAAAATCTCATGTCTATAGCCAAATATTTTAACAAAAACAAACCGACTTCAAAAAATACTATTCCAAAACTACTAAAAAAATAATTGCGTATTGTTCTACAACTTAATAATCAACCTACTTTTTTATATTATTTAGAGTTCTCCTAAGTAAAATGTAATGAAATTACAATTATTGCTATTTTTGGATTGTGATATTAATTCAGTTCTTTCATAGTACATATAAGATATTACTTTTTAGAATACGCGATATTTACAAAAAAATTAATAGTTTGTTAATGTCACAAAATTATAAATTTTCACTGAAAAGAAACAAAATTTTCTTTTAATTTCTTAAAATATGTCTGGCAGTACCTACTACGTAGGTTAGGTAAATGAACTATCGAAGTTAGGTCTAAAGAATAGGCATAAAAAAGCTGTAAAAAAGTTAATTTAATTTTCTCACTTAACGATTTACTTAATATGACGGAGGTCGTGGTATCGATTTTTGCATAGAGTCGATTTTTAATTAAGTTTAGTTTTTTTGTTGTGCTCATCATGTAGAAGTGAGTGTAGAGTATGTTTAGAAGTTAGCTCAAATGAATGCGCTACATGAGGTCTTGTATTCGAACCCTGTACTTAGATCCTAAAGGTACTGTTTGGATATGACACTTTTTTGGTTTAGGTTTGATGTTTTTCCTCTAATTTTTTCTAACTCTAAATATTTTGTATACTTTGTACTACCATTTTATGTAATCTTATATTTCTTTTTGTGACAACAAAAAATGTTAGTCTCTCACGTACCTATATACCTATTACATAATCTTTATAAAAAAATATGTATAAAATGTCGTAAATAAAATTGCACAAAACCAGAAAATTTAGTTTTATTTAAGACGTACACATATATTTTTAAACGATGTCAATATTTTTAGAAATAACAATTTAGGTCACAATATAAACTCGAAAATGTGTTTTGTAATAAAATTAATAATATCGATATAATAAATTTCACGTCAGATTTTGTAAAATTTCACAATTTACGATACAACACGTAAATTGTAACTTCCGACACGTATTTTTCATATCTGACGGCTACTGATGTAAATATTGCCTAAAACTTTTTTCATTTTTTTGATTTAGATTTATCTCTAATATATTTATCCTGTTGAAAACAATGAAAAAGTATTTTATACACATATTTTTTTGTCTATTTTTAGAATATAATTTATTTTTAACGTCGATATTGAATGTTCGGTAAAATCTGTAGTTACAAAAGAGATACTGAAATGAATACTGAATAGAGCAATGCATTTTTCTTCTTGTGATATCGTCTTTTCCAGCTTCGGCTTACGTAATGAAGTTTTCTGAGCTGTAATAAAATAAGTACATCTATTCTTTTTAGGGGTTCGTATCCAAAGGGATAAAAACGGGACCCTATTACTAAGACTCCGCTGTCCGTCCATGCGTCACCTGGCTGTATCTTATGAACCGTGATAGTTAGACAGTTGAAATTTTCACAGATGCTTTCAGTTACCGTTATTACAACAAATACTAAAACACAAAATAAAATATATATTTAAAGGGGGCTCCCATACAACAAACGAGATTTTATAGATAATTATACGGAACACTGTGCCGGTGTTTTTAGTTTTTTTTTCAACTCCTCCGTTTAAGATGTGGAAAAACAAAAAGATCCAACCCAATACTCTGTGGCGTAAAATCTAACTTCGAACTAAATCTAAAATCATAAAAAATAAAACATATTATGACAAAACGGACAAGACAGACAGACAAAAAAGCAGACATATTATGTTTATTTGTTATATTATTACAAATATTATATTTAAATATATTTGTTTACAGATACCGTGGCCCTAAAAGCCCTTATGGGGGCAGCAAGATGACGTAGCGATGCCCCGGCGCAGGCGCAGGCTGGGCTCGCGCGTACGTAACTTCGTGAGGAGTCTGCTAGCGTTCCTCTTCTCCAACGTCGGTGTAATTGTTCTGGTAGTCGCTTATACTATTGCTGGTAAGATATTCATATAATTTTATTAACATATAATTTTACTAGCATTTCCCGCGGCTTCGCACGCGTTCTAAAGACCGGAAACCAATTTCTTTCTGAGTCGCGCGTATGGTACTTTTCAGAACTATAAACCGACTAACCAACACAAAAATATTTTTTTTTAAATCTAAAACAGTAGTTCCTGAGATTAGCGCGTTCAACCAAACAAACAAACTCTTTTGCTTTATAATATTAGTATAGATTAACACGTTTGGCTCAGTTTGTAGTGACCCTACATGCTACGCCAGCGGTCGCGGGTTCGAGTCCAGCTGGGGGCATACATTTGTCAAGCACGAGTGTTTGTACTCCAGTCATGCGTGTTTATATCTATATTATGTATTTATTTAAAGTTATATATGTAGTATGTCAACTATCTGGTATCCGTAACACAAGCCTCGTAGCTTAACACGGAACTAGATAGCGCTGTGTGTAATAGTGTCCCTAGATATTTTTTATTAAGCCCTTTTAACGTCCCACAGCTGGGCACAGGTGGTTCAATTGGAGGGGAATCAAGCCATCATGCAGGCCAAGTGTGGGCAAAATACTTCAAAACTTGCTAGATTCTGTCAGATAATTCAGAATATTTTGTGAATAAATATCATTGGAATCGGTATTAATTTCATTAAGGGATGACTACCAAGAAAAATACTATCGTATATCTTTCCCAGTGTCACAAACTATCTTCACATTACATTTCATCTAAATCGGTACAGCGGTTTCTTGATTTATTCATTACAAACAAACATACAAACCTTTTGTCTTTATAACATTAGTAGATATAGATAAGCTATTACAAATCAAAATTTATGATAACAGAACATATAAAACAAAAGAACGGTATATAAATTATTCGCAATGAGATTAAAAATCAATGAGGTGTAAATTATTTATGAATTTCATTACCAAAGCTCGTGAAAATCGATGCCAACCAATTCTATTGTCTCCTTTTATAATGGCTAATGTTTGAGTTATCAATACGTATGAAAAGGGTTGTAATAAGAGCTTAATGAAAGTCCTTTGTTAATTAAAATTCAATTAATATTTAGATTTTGAAAGAAATCGTTTTATTTTTCAGTGTTTATTTATATTCAATTCAATTCAATTATTTCCTTTAATGGCTTCCATAAGTGCCAGTTGATGGGTAGAGTTGACTTCGCCAATGTCGCGTAGAAATTTAAATATATTTCGATATATTTTGAGATTAATATATTATTATTTTTGAATTGTCAAATTTAACTTCTATTGAGTGTGTTTATATATTTTGAAAGAAAGTTAAAGATAATTTATTTTAAATATAAATAAATAAATATGTTGGTACATTATTACAACAGACAAACATTCATGCTCAACAAATGAATGCCCTCAGAGGGACTCGAACCCGCGACCGCTGGCGCAGAAAGCAGGGCACTACGAACTGAGCCAAACGAGTCGTCATGTAATTGTATGTGTATTACTGTTCTTCAATTATACATCTATTTGATATTCTAGACAGACAAATAAAATTGAAGTGTCTGTTTATAATGAAAAAATAATAGCTTTTCCCTGACTGCATATGGAAGTATATACGGTAAAAACATCAAAAAAACAATCCCTACTAATATTTTAAATGTGAATGTAAGTTTATTTGTTACGCTTTCACGCGAAAATAACTCAACCGATCATCATGAAACTTTGTACACATATTGTTGGAGGTATTAGAAGTAACATAGGATACTTTTTATTAAAAAAGTATATTTTTTACGATAAATTAAAAAATTGTTTGTCAAAAAATCTCAAAATCTAGCTTCTTCAACGCCATCTAGCGGTTCAGTAATGAAGTTCCAACTCTTCTGTCATTATAAATGCAGTATAAACTGTAGCGCGAGCGAAGCCGCGGGTTTCGCTAGTATTTAAGATTTTTGTCTGTCTCTTTGTTTGTTTCGGCTAATCTCTGAACTGTGGCTCGACCGATTTTGACGGAACTTTCACTCGCAGATTGCTAAAGTTATAAGGAGTAACTTAAGCTATATAGTTTAGCTAAATAATAGTTACTTTAAAGTTTAAAGATACTACTGGTATAAAATCTATTAACCAGCTTAATAGTGTATAAATCACGTATTAATATGTAGAAGAAAAAAATATAATAATTTAATATTTTTTAGGTTTACGCGAATATTTGACATTGTAAATGAAACTATCTTTTCAGATTTTCATTTATAATAATTTATTTATTCGCACCAATAACAATCAATGTATCGAATGCAAACATTCACTACGAAATCGAATGAACGAGTATGGAAGTATGAATATCTAAAGCTAGCAATCTACAATTTTAATTTACTAGTAGGTCGCCGGCATGACTCAGGCTTTAGTGGATTTGCAATTTTTTACGCGGATTTCCAATATAGTATCTATATGAATAAAAAAAAATAAAGCAGACCAAAAGAAAAATGTTCTGAAATTCTAAAAAGGCGATTAACTACGAGATGCTTTAATACTTTCTTAGGTTTACGCGAATATTTGACATTATAAATGAAACTATCTTTTCGGATTTTGTCGCGGATTTATTTTGATTTTTGGTTCCCGACGACGTTTCGAATGCTTTACAGCAGTCATGGTCACTCAATACGTAATATATGGCAATCTATACAATAAAATCTTATTCAGTTGAATTTGTATATTAAATGTTTGTTGGATAATCTTATTGAATTGTTTTTATAATTTTTTGGCTACTTTAATTTTTCCATTTTGAGTTTTTAAATGAATTCGGATCAGCGATTCGAAATTATTAATTAAATAAAAATCCAGATAAAACCAGGGTGAGTCGTTAGTTTTCTATGCTATTGGTACTTGTTCACTCGACGTACTTTAAATAGATCTTCCACGAATCTGAAGAGTAAACATCTTGTGTAAATATTATGACAGCTTCTTGAGGGTAGCGTAACTAAAAAAAGTTTGTGCTAACTGTTGATTTTATACGTGTTTCAAAGTATCGTATACTTTGGTAGATTATTAGTTTTCGATCGAAATCTGGTTTTGATTCAAATATCTATACATAATTTATATTAAATCTTATTTAAATGATCATTATTATATATAGAGGCTGTAGTTTCCATAATTGTTCGTCTGTCTGTCTATCTGAATTCACTGGACTCGAGTCCTTTGGACTTTGTCGCAGTCGGATAAAAAGGCAAAGAAATTTTAAAACAAGTCTTAATTGAAAATACGTTATGTAATATTACCTAAATGTAACGTTCAATATATTACAACCAAATTAATTTTCATTACTGTAACATGAATAATAAAATTGAGATTCATATCAGTGATATTAATATTACATTTGCTTAATTAAAATTGAATAATTTCACTGATGAAATTTATAATTTTAGACCCACTTGATTTAATTATAGGCATAAAAATAACCGTAGTCACTGTCAAGTCCTTAAACTTTAACTTATGTTAATCTATAATTATATATTAACATAAGTTAAATTAATGAAATTAATTATAATTAATTTGAACTATCCCATTGGCAATCGCGTTGACTTATTCAACCGGTATAGCAGGATCAAATCCAGGGCACCTCTGGTATTTTCATGTGCGTATCATTTCTAACTTGATTACCGCTTATCGTACGACGAAGGAAAATTTCGTGAGAAAACTTATTTGTCTGATTGATTATTTGTATTCAACAGGTTATATCTTTGGGGGCCTAGGCGTTATATAGATCCGAACCTAAACCTATGTGTATTCGAGAATATCCTTATTATTTGAATGATAAAGAAATTCCTTTCATGTCCGTTCATAACACGTTTGACTCAGATTGTAGTGACCCTACTTAATGTGCCGGTCACTTGTTCGAAATCCGATGGGGGCATTCAATTCTTGTATTTCAAGATTTATATGTGTTGTTGTATTTTATTTATTGTAGTATATCAATTATCAATTACCGTAACACAAGCCTGGTAGCTTACGTAGTAGTTACCAAGTAGATGGCGCTGAGTGCTGTGTGTGGTGGTCCCAATATATTTATATTATTATTTATATTTGCATTGCCTTTAAACTATTCTATACTATTCAATATAGATCTCTTTTTATTTGTTTCAGGTGCATTTATGTTTCAAGCGATAGAAGACACAAGCGATATAGAGAGAGCCAACAATATGACGAGAGAAAGGGACAACACTGCCGAGTATCTTTGGCAGAATGTTACGTTGACATTCAATTTATTTAACGAGACTGCTCTGAAAAGGAGGTAATGAGCATACATTCGTATAAAGTTGTTTATTTTAATGAATGGTCTTTAACTGGATGGTAGAGATCACGATCATAGTAGACATTTACAGGGTGTCGTGTCATGAATAATCACCTATTTTTTTATTTTTTGTATTATGTAAATTGTAGAGGCAGATGGAGTATTTGTGCTAGTTTACGTGAGAGAAAGAGAGAGAGAGAGATGGAGAGAAAATAAATCAACAAATAAAATATGATTGTGGATCTCTACCCAACATGCATTACAGCATATTTAAAGCGACTTAAGACAACTTAACAAACTAAACCTAAAAATTACGTATAGATGTGTGATGATGTAAAACACCCGCTAGATACAACCACATATAAAAATGTTACTTTTTCAGAAGTCCGTATAAAAATGGTAGTAAAAGAACCATTTTCTTAATTCTTTAGAGCATAATAGTGTAAAGCTCATTAATAATATTCATTTCTACATAAGAGTGGTTTTGCATAAGATCACCTACTTAACTTTATCTTTTAAACACAGCGTTCTTTAAAAACGGACCAATTATTTTAATTCTTTACCTTTGGGAAGTGCTGGATTTTTGAGCTCATTAGTGAAACTTGTCCAAAATATGTATTTAGGCTAGATTCAAACTAATGTGATTCATTTTTTTCTATGTCATAATCTTATTTATTTATTTACTTACTTTTTGCAAAGTGTATTTATTGCAAATTTTAATATACAGTAACCAAAGTCTTATTCTATCAGTGTTTAAAAATTCCATCACAACCTGTCCAGCAGTTCATCGTTAAAAAAATAACAACTTACTCTTTAAATTAAAAGGAAAAGTTGTAAATAAAAAAAATAAACATCATAATTAAAAAAGAAACTTGTATTAAGTCAAAAATTCTACCAGTAAATTGAACAAAATATCTGCAAAGAAAAAGGCGAATTTCTATGTTTTACTGTACATATTTTATACAATTTTTCGACAAAAATAATAATTTCTCAAACGTTTAAACAATTTGGTTTCATTTTAACATGATAATTTTCTATCGATACAGTATTTTTTCGTTTGCACGCACCCTTAGATGAAATACTAGAAGGCGTATAAAATAAATTGTACAGAGTGACCTAAATGAAAATGCCAATTGAAATTCTAGAAAGCTCTCTATGCAAAGGGAAATTTAGACGCGTAGCACTAAGCTTTCCATACAAAATGCTGCAGAAACAGCCGCAAAGTGTTTTGACGTAAAATACGATTATACATTTAATTATTTTGTGATATGCTTTTGGTGTAAATTTTTTAGGGACTTAAATTTTAAATTTCAGAGCACAATATTAAATTAAACACTGAAGCTAGTTCTTGATTTTTCATATCTTTCAATTTCTTTAAATAATAAGAAAAATGTATATATTATGTACTAGCCTTTCCTTTAGGGGTTTCTTGTGATGTGTTTCAGAGGTTTGTTAGATAGACAAAAGTTTTGAAAACAATAGATTCAGTGTCTGTATCAATAATAATGATTTTTTCAATTAGATTTATAAAATACTATTTAATGAACCTATTAGACTAAGTAAGAATTTTTTCCATTAATAATAATAAACTTTTTCATATTGTGACAAAAAAATTGAATAATAATACTTTTATCGCTTAGTTCATAATTTTTAAGTTTTAAGTTTAATTAATATTTGCAGTATAAGTATAGAGCTACAGCGTTATCAACACAAGATAGTTCTAGCAGTCCGTCGCGGGTGGGACGGAGGACGCTCTTCTAAAAAATGGAGCTTTTCTTCCGCCTTCTTATACTCTCTCACTGTTATTACTACAATAGGTAAGTAATTTTAAATAACATACAATAATAAACTAAACTAAACAAATATTATAACTAACGCACACCGCCAGGGCCGCATTTAGGGGACGCCACCCTGTAATACACAGGCCCACAAGATTTTTTAAAAATAAACTTTTGTTGGTAGAACAATATTTCCGTTTTTACTATTTCCCAAACTTTTTTATCGTTTTTTGTTGTCTTATGGCCTCAAGACCTCTTAATCCAGCTTTGCACACAACATAAACAATTGATTTAAACGAAACAACTAGTGTTTTAATTTTGACACCCGAAAAGCGATAAGTAAAAGATAATTTTAAAAGTGCACGATTTCCAAATGAATTCTATTTTGAGACTGTTGAGATGCCAATTAGGTATCTTGACTTTATCTATATCAATTTCAAGAAAATATGTATATCTATACTAATATTATAAAGCTAAATAGTTTGTGTGTTGGTTGAACGCGCTAATTTCAGGAACTGGTCCGAATTGAAAAATTCTTTTTGGATGGGTAGTCCATTTATCGACGAAGTCTATAGTACATCACGCTGCGACCAATGGGAGCGGAGAATAAATGAAAAGTGTTGCAAAAACGGGAAGGGTTTCCGGTCTTTAGAACGCGTGCGAAGCCGCGGGAAATGCTAGTTTAAAAAACAAGGAAATCAAAAAAATAAAATTAGATTAAGTTTTGTTATTCATTTTTATTTATGAATTAATTTTAAATTAAAATAATGTTTGTAAACTATGTATCTAATATGTCCACATCATATCAGGTTAACTCATCCCACAGTAACCTGGTAACCGGATCGTAAACCCAATCGCTCACCCATTAATGCGGACACCCATAAAAGCGTATTGGGTAAACATATTATTGCTATAGCTTGATGGTGTCACATTTAACGACATACTAAAGAACCGCCCGTAAAACATATAAAGTTATAAACCCTTATCTATTTATCATATTTATGTAACAAGTTGTAACTAGGGTCTTAGAAATAGGTACAATGTTTTAGTGAAAGACCTTTATCATATTTATTCTGTGATGAATGAATGATGAATGATGCTGAGTTTCTTCCGCCAGTTCTTCTCAGGTCAGAGGTTTCTTCTTTCCGAACTGGTGGTAGACTCATGACGTTCACTAAGAAATTGTAACAATTTTTATGCTAAATAAAATATTTTGATTTTGATCCATTTTGATGACAAGGTTGATGTAGTTTGTAGCAAACCTGTTGTGCCAGGATGCGGGTTCGAGTCCCGCTGGGGGTAATTTGTGTGATCATGATTTTTACTAAGAATACTTTAGTCGTGGATGATATTTATTTAATATTAAATCGTTCAAAGAAAACATAATAGTGGTGTAAAAATGTAGTTTCAATAATATAAAGCGCATTGTTTTAGGTTATGGTCATTTAAGTCCTCGCACGAGCTGGGGGAAGATTATGACGATCTTCTACGCTCTTCTTGGAATGCCTCTATTTCTGCTGTACTTAAGTAATGTTGGTGAGTCTATCTATACTAATATTATAAAGCTGAAGAGTTTGTTTGTTTGGTTGAACGCGCTAATCTCGAACTACTCACTCACTCAACTACAGTCATGGGTGTTTATATTTGTTAGGGATGCCGATGGATTTAATATTATACTGTCACAATATACTTCCGACATGGTCAATGTGCTCGTGCGGCACAGTCGAGTGTTCACGCTAAAGTAGCCCCACTCGCGCTATTGACTCACGCTTTATAACATTTACAATGACATGTGTCAAACACTATTGACAAGTAGTCTTTCAACTACTCTCATTCAAGAATGAAACATGGCAACACAACTAATTATTATTCATTATTCTCTAACATATTTATAATATGTATGTATTTAAAATTATAAATGTGTAATGTATCAACTACTTGGTATGCGTAACACAAGCTTTGTAGCTTACTACTGAACTAGATGGCACTGTGTGTAACAATGTCTCTACATTATTATTATTATTGTTTTTTATTTATTATTTGCAGGCGAATTGTTAGCGAGCTGGTGTAAGTGTATATACGCGCTAGTCTGCCTCTGTAGGGGATGCCCCGGATTTTCTCGGAGACGAGTTATTACTATTCGACCTCAAGTATGTATTATTATATTTTTACTTATTCCCGTTATTTTAACGCTATTACTTATATAAATCGTTAAACATATTTAAGAGATAACGGTAGAAATTGTAACGCGCTCGCTCGTTTTTTTTTGATATTCCCTCACAGATTAAAGAATGTGTAATCATGTATTATAAGGTAACTTGAGTTTCTAAGAAAACAAAATTTCAGAAAACTTGTACGTGACGAAACTCTTGTTAGGTACGAACTGAAAAGTTATACATATAAATAGACTGTATAAATACATTATCATTAAATATAACTATAATTGAAGTTTCTTTTTTTTTTCAAATTAACAGCTAAATGCATATTATAACAGTGTATACGGTACTTGCATGAAAAATCATTTTTTAAAATATTCGTCTGTCTGTCCGACTGTGCCGGCGAATCTCTGAAACTGCTGGACCTATTTTTTTGACGGTACTTTCACTCGCACTGTAGCTAACGTTATAAGGAGTAACTTCAGCGTCTCTTATTTTATTAGAAAACTAGCTGACCCGTGCCCACTTCGTTGGGCATAATGTTAATAATCCTTTTTTAGTACAGAGTGTTTAAATAATTTAAATTATTTTATTTATATTAAAAATTAAAAATTAAATTATCTATACTAATATTAAAAAAAACTACTTTTTGTAACTTAAATATAAAAGTTAGACATATGCTGTCGTTGACTTTTTTGTAGGTATTTTTAAGCTCCACATCTTTTCTCTAGAACTCAAAAATATATCTTTTATAGTTAAGGCAGCGTTCGTAAGAAACGCTTTCATTCAAACCGTTTTTTCTCCGATTCACTTTGCAAAACGGACTACCACGTGAAAGCCTTTTTATTTTTCGTTTTTTTATATAACCTATGACACTCAGCAATAATGTGGCTTTCTATTGGTGAAAGAATTTTTAAAATCGGTTCAGTAGATCCCGAGATTACCCCTTACAATTTAACAAATAAACAAACTTTACTTCTTTATAATATTAGTATAGATAATAAAAACGGTTTAATTTATTTTAACTTAGTTTTCTTAGTTTGGTAGTTTAAAAAATAAAATTATAGGTTCATCTGCGGGACTTGTATTTGATTTTCGCATATGTTACTGGTACAAGTAAAAGTTATGGGTTACTTTTAACTATTTTCCTAATAGAAAATGTCAGAACTAAATCCCGCTGTACTTTTTATTGTATGTTACGATATTCCCGTCAGTTAGTATACAAATATTCTAACTTAATTCTTTAAATGATTAGACCATACTTTATGAGTAGTACGTTATCAATAAAAAATATTTTGCAGTAAAAGTTATATAATTATAAATCGTCGCGAAGACATATTTAAATGACGTGGTTTTACTTTAAACTACTTGCTTTTTAGGTTATAAAAATGTATTCTTGGGAAGGTAGTTTTTTGTTATTACCTTATACGTAACAGATATCATCTATATCACTACATACTATGAATCAAAGTCCTCCACTGCGTCTGTTTGTTCGCGATAAACTCAAAAACTACTGCACCGATTTTCATGTTGTTTTCATCAATAGATAGAGAGGTTCTTGAGAAAGATTTTAGTATATAATTTGTCAATTTTCGTAGACATTTACTAGCGGAACCCGCGGCTTCGATTGCGCTAAGTCACTATTTTTATAAAATAAAGTAATTCTACTGCGACTATGACCGTCTTATGTATAAATTTTAATATAATATTTTTTATATTTTCGTATTTTTAGTTTGAAATCAGTGAAGCTGAAAGTATAGAAGGGCCTTCCGACTTCGACGCGATGGATTACAGAATACCGCCGCGACCTCCTGATTACTATATAAGGTAAAATCTAATATGCGATAAGATGCGAGTGAGGTTCCCCTTACATACGTACTCTTGTATGTAAGTTGGGAAACGATTTTAGGGTTGATATTGCAAAAACTTGCCAAGAGGTGGAATTACAATCTTTAGCTTTCGACATAGCGTTCTAATATCGTTTTGTCCCATTCTTACATAAAATTAACAAAATATTCGATACTCGTATATATATACCTATATACTAGCCTTTCCCGCGACTTGCGCTTTCTAAATGCTGGAAACCATATACCTCGAGCTACCGGCGCCCCTCCCGCCTCACAACCCCCGTTTTCACGCGGTGATCATTATTTTATTGTGGAGTTATATTAAAACGATAATATCTTGTAAGATATTCATTGAAATTAAATGATGCCTAAAGCAATTTTGTTCAAAATTAAATACTTGTGAAGAATACATTATTTATTTAGATAAGGATTAATATCATGTTTATAAATCACCTTTGAGTTGAGTTTCTCGCCAGTTCTTCTCAACAGAACAGCTTTCCGAGCCGGTGGTAGTTTACTCACTCACAGACTGACATTTAATTTTGATAATGTAAAAATGACGATTCAAAAGAGCTTGTAAAAGTGTATTTGAATAAAGAATATATTGATTTGATTTGATTTGATTAACACAAAGCAACTCGCAGGCGCGAGTACAGCGAGTCGGCGGCGAGCTCCGTGACGGTCCCCGTCAGCGTGTGCGTCTCCATCATGGTGGGGTGAGACCTGCACACATAATAATAATAATAGTAATAATAAATCGTTCACATAATAATAAATGATAGATAATAATAATCAAAAACAAGCATCAAGAAAAGATCCAAAAACGTATTCCACTTGCAGATGAAATAAAAGATATGTGGCATCAGGACTTAATAAAGACAGTACCAATAATTCTCTCATCCACTGGTGTAGTACCAAAAACTCTACATAAATCTATAGAATTGTTAAAATTACACAAATTAACATATATTCAGTTACAAAAGTCAATAGTTCTAGACACATGTTCTATAGTACGTCGTTTCTTAAATCCCTCATCATTATCCCCATAAGGTCTCCGAAAGACTTGGCAGATGCCCGTCCTCGGGACCAAAATACCAACGTTAGTTGAGAAAATAAATAAATAATAATAATAAGTTGTTTTGTTCCGAAACAATTATTTAACTCTTTAAATATTTTCTTTGCCTAAATTTACATACTTAACTCTTCAAAAGGCCGCTATTTTAAATACTTGCAGAACGGTTAGAAAATTTTTGCAACTTTCCTCAGATAGCGATGTAACATTTCATCAAGCCACCCAGAACTGATTCAGCACTTGGTTCACGCCCGTGCTGGATTGAATTACCAGGCACAGCCTGAGATATCAAACTTGATAAAAATAAACATAATAATAATAAACTTATTACTTATAACTTTTTGATAAAACACACAAATATGCAAAAAGCAACTACCCTAAATACATGCCGTATAGTAAGGAAATTTCTTCAAGAGGAAGCTGTCGACACAGTAGCCTAATAAATTCAATGAAGTTAGGTTAGGTTAGTTTAGCTCTTGGCTTAGGCCCGCGGACTTCATTATATACCAATATCGTTAGAACCGTTAGAATTTTGAGAAAAGCAATCTTTAAATAATAATAATAATAATAAAACTCTATATTGCACACATAAGAATAATACACAAAAAGGAGAAGAAAGACCATATGTTTAACTTCTTAACTATTAACATGATATGCATCACTTACTCTTGTACAACATTGGGGGTAGGTAGGGGACGCAAATAATTTCTTTATTTAAATTTTATTTATTAACTAGAAGTTGACTGACTGAATTATTAACTAAAATGAACCGTTGACTGACGAGTAGTTCGCATGTCGTACTCCCATTATAATTACTGAAAAATTTTAAATCAAGTTTAATTCACCGCCTAATTACCACTACTTTATAAGGTAATACTATATCCTGTATATAATATGTGTAATCAAAAATCACTACATAGTATAAAATAAAGTCACCTTGCTGTCTGTCTGTCTGTCCCTATGTATGTTTAGATTTTTAGCTTCATAACTATACAACGGATTTTGATGAGGTTTTCTAATGGATAGTGTGATTCAAGAGGTAGATTTATATTAGGGGTGTGCGAATATCGTTCGAATCCAATGGAATCGAATAATAATATTCGATTAAAATACTCGAAAAATACTCATTCGAAAAAAAATCGAATTATTTAAATTATTGTCCGGGAACTTTCGAATTATTCGATTCGGAACGAATAATTCGTAAGTTCAAATTATTCGCACACCCCTGGTTTATATGTATAACTAGCGGAACCCGCGGCTTCGCTTGCGGTAAATCTAGGGACGAACTCAAGCGAAGCGAGGGTGAGTTGTTAGTATTACAATATTTTTAATTTTCAGATATTTAATATTTGGATCTATGATCTTCGGTTTGTGGGAGGAGTGGGATAAGTTGGATGGCGCTTATTTTTGCTTCATATCACTAAGCAGGTATGTATTTAATTTTATTTGAAAGAATTGAATTGAAAGTGGATTATGGTAAGGATATGTTTTAAATAAATAAATATAAATAAATATGGTTGGACATTTACACGCAGCACTATCTAGTTCCACGGTAAGGTACGCCTTGTGTTATGGATACTAGATGGTTGATATACTACACATATATATAAGTTTAAATACATACATATTATAAATATAAACTTTATTAAAAGTTGTATTTGTTTAGTAGTTGAAATTTAAAAAAGTTGAGGAAAACATATATGTATCATGTATAGAATTTACGTGTTTGTTTGGGAAACAGTTAGGCGGGTGAAAATTCGGATCTCGTATCTCTCATATTTGCAACATGAATACCACTCGTACGGTGAAGGAAAACTTCGTGAGGAAACCTGCATGTTTGAGAGAACCTAGCAAGATTTCGAAAGACATGTAAAGTTCGCCAAAACGCATTAGGCTAGCGTAGTGGACTATGACCTGATTCCTCTCGTATTGAAGGGAGGCCCGTGCTCAGCAGTGGTAAAAAAGGACTGAAATACATCTATACTTAATATTATAAAGCTGAAGAGTTTGTTTGTTTGTTTGGTTGAACGCGCTAATCTCAGGAACTACTGGTTTGAATTGAAAAAAATCTTTTTGAGTTGGATAGTCCGTTTATCGAAGAAGGCTAACCAAAAATCATAATATATCCGCAACAAAATCTGTAAAGATAGTTTCATTTATAATAATAAATTTCCCACTAAAGATGTTACTTGCTATGCCAGTTCTTCTCAGGTCAGAGGTTTCTTCTCTCTCATGACGTTCAGTAAGAAATTGTAACAATTTTTATGCTGAATAAAATATTTTGATTTGATCTGATCTGATTTGATTTGATTGGATTTGATTTGATTTGATTTGATTTGCCACTACAGCATCGGGTTCGGCGACCTGGTGCCGGGCGAGCGCGTGCTGGCGCCGCGTCCGGACGCGGGCTTCGCGGCGTGCGCGCTGTACCTGCTGCTGGGGATGGCGCTCGTCGCCATGTGCTTCAACCTCATGCAGGTTCACTACTTTGCTTATTGGATTTCTTTACAGCTTTATCCTTAAATTGATTAGATTACTTCAACCTTATGCAGGCCTAAGATACTTTTCTTTTTGAATTTCTTTACAGCTAATCCTTTTTTTTTTTTTTATTTTATTCTGAATTAGTGCTTGACTGCGTTCCACCTGATGGTAAGTGGTAACGAAGTCGAGGATGGTAAGTCGCACTAATTCAGTAGCCACCTATTCACTCTTGCCTTGAAGACACCCATATTGTAATCGGACGGAAACACTGACGTAGGCAGGTTGTTCCAATCCTTAGCCGCACGTATAATTTATAATATATAATCCTTAAATTGATTAGTAAAAACATGTATTTCCTTGGTTTTAAATTATCCTAGAATTGAGCGAAAAATATTAATATACCAGATCTTAGGTCAAAGTTTTTCGTTTTTTCTTTAAATAACGTATCCAACAAATCTCGTTGTGGATTTGAAGATTAATTCTGATATTTGGTTTACGTTTCATATTTCACTATTTTACACCACGGTTTTGGGAATTATCAATGTCACATGCCATTATTGTGCCATCCTACTTGTTATTTTATGATATATTGGTTTCTCGTTTATTTGTTGGACTACTACTGGCTGGATGTTTTTAACTTGAGTTCGAGTCCTAATTCAAATCAATTTTTGAAATAAGTTTAATTCTAAGAAAACCTAATTAAACCAGCTTGCCAACGCGCACTTGTTCAGTATAGCGAACTATGATGCATTTCATGTTAAAATGAAGCCCATATTTAACAATAAACGGAAATTTTAATTCACTAAGTTTTAATTCTATAATATTATATTTCCAAAATAATGCACATAAATTATCATATTATGTAACGGTAAAATATATCCAAGAAATATCATACTTTATTGATTTTCGTGACACCATTCATATTCAATACAATATTCATATCCCTGACATCCGTCATAGGAATCAAGCTTTACAGATTATACTTAAGTCACAAAAGAAATGGAAAGAAAACCAGCAAAAGGCTCTAAAAAGGATGATCGCCAGAAGGACAATATCGTATAGGAAATTTTCAGTTACATTCCCGCCTGTAATTTAGTTTTATTAGTGCGGTCATGTTATCGAGATTTCATGATTGACATGATTCTTTTATATATAACCTAGACCCACCCTCGTTTCACTCAAATTCGTAAGAAAATATCTTATACTAGCTGACCTGTGCCCATTTCGTTGGGCATAATGTTAATAATCCTTTTTTAGTACAGAGTGTTTAAATAATTTAAATTATTTTATTAATATTAAAAATTAAAATTAAATTATCTATACTTATATTAAAAAAACTACTTTTTGTAACTTAAATATAAAAGTTAGACATATGCTGTCGTTGACTTTTTTGTAGGCATTTTCAAGCTCCACATCTTTTCTCTAGAACTCAAAAATATATCTTTTATAGTTAAGGCAGCGTTCGTAAGAAACGCTTTCATTCGACCGTTTTTTCTCCGATTCACTTTGCAAAACGGACTACCACGTAAAAGCCTTTTTATTTTTCGGTTTTTTATAAAACCTATGACACTCAGCAATAATGTGGCTTTCTATTGGTGAAAGAATTTTTAAAATCGGTTCAGTAGATCCCGAGATTACCCCTTACAATTTAACAAATAAACAAACTTTACTTCTTTATAATATTAGTATAGATATTATGTTGATCTGGATAAACAGTTATCATACTAAAATTCTAAAGTCTATAGATTAGGCCTTTGTATTGATATTAATGTTTATTTTAATAAGATTATATATTTCGAAATAGGTAAATTTTAAAAATAGATTTAGTATACATTTTACTGCAAAACATACCTACAGTCGTGTGTTCATCCACTATATCGAATATTAGGATTATTGTCTGTTTAAATTTTAAAAATGTAATAATATTAAGTATTTATGTTTGATTTTTAAAGATTTTCATTACTATTTATATTATGTATGTATTTAAAATTTATATGTGTAGTATATCAACTATCTGATATCCGTAACACAAGCATCGCAGCTTACCACGGAACTAGATGGCGCTGTTGTAAAAATGTCCGAACATATTTATTTATTTTATTCGCGAAACTCATTACATTTGATTCTAGTTATACTTATTATTAACGATGATATCAGAATTTTCGTAATATTATCATGTTAAGTAATACTTTATAGCAAAATGGTAATATTAATAATAACCATCTAGTTCCACACAGTTTATATACTACACATATTATATACATTTAAACACGTACAAAATTTAAATATAAATAGAAACAACCATCACAGGAGTATAAACATTCGTGCTCAACAAAGGAATGCTCCCAGCGGGATTCGAACCGACGACCGCTAGCACAGCAAGTAGGGTAACAGACTGAGCCGAAGGTTTCGTTAATAATATTCTTTATAATAAACAGTATAATATTTCAGGAGCAAGTGATCCACTACTACGCGGGGCTCAAGCGCGCGCTCCGACGCATCTGTCGATGTAAGAGATGACTACTATTACTTATATATACATAATATTATAAATTATATCTTAAATAAATTCCAATAATATATACCGAGTATGTTTTATTTTAATACTAACTACTCTCTCTCTCTCTCTCACTTTGCTTGGGTTCGTCCGTTACATTTTACTCCTTATTATGGATTTGTAAGAAATTAGATTTTTTCCTGCAGTACAAAGTATTTTATATGGTTGACCCCGAAAACCCAGCTATCATTATACCAAATCTATACTTATATTATAAAGCTGAAGAGTTTGTATGTTTGTTTGTTTGGTTAAACGCGAGATTAGGAACAACCTGTCCGAATTGAAAAATTCTTTTTGTGTTGGATAGTCCGTCTATCCAGGAAGGCTATAGGCTATATTACATCACGCTACGACCAATAGGAGCGGAGCAACAATGAAAAATGTTGCAAAAACGGGAAGTATTAGGTTTCCAGCCTATGGAACGTATGCGAAGCCGCGGGAAAGGCTAGTGTAATTATAAATTAAACTATCTTTTCTGATTTTGTCGCGGATTTGTTTAGATTTTTGGTTCCCGAAGTTTCGAATGCTTTACAGCAATCATTGTCACGGGAGAGACTCTCCCGAAAAGATAGTTTCATTTATATTGTCGAGTATTCGCGTAAACCTAAAGTAATATTCCTAATGTCATCTAAATAGGTCAAGTGATAAAAAAACAGACAGACAGACAAAAATTCTAAAAACTATAGATTTTTTCTCCAGTTATTTATTTATTTATTTATTAAATATGGCTTACCAACTAGATAAATATACACAAACTTTTAAACAGTTATATCTAATTCAATTAATAATTACCAAAAAATATTTGATGTACAGACTCCTTTCACAATTTTATTATACGTATTTAAATCTTTTACCTATTTTAGATATAAATTGGACTTTCGAAGCTTTTTCCTCATTTTTAGTGCCTTGAATTTACTTTATATTTTGTAAAGGTATTGAAAGAGGATAAAAAATATTTTTAATTAACTCGAAGCCAGCTTTTAGATATTTTTGAACGTCAGTAATCAAAGTAAGTGGCCTTTACTTGATCAATGTTAGTTAGAATGAATATTCATTGTTGTCTTCTAAAGTTATGAAAAGCTTTATAGTATTTATCTAATTAATATATAGAAAACAGAAATTTTTGCTATTTTTATATTTATTTCTTTCATTCATTTAATGCTAGAGATAAGGATCGATTTAATTTTGTGGACGGAATTTTTTTTTATATATAAATGTAGTCCAAGGTACGTACTGCTTATAATATTAGCTGTCTACCAGCAAAATTCCCATCAAAATTGGTTCAGCCGTTTCGAAGATTAATCTGAACAAACAACCAGACACACGGTGAGATAATAAGAATCAATTTTTTTAAATATATTTTTCTTATAAGTAGCGTATATGGATTCCATTTACATATAGTAAAGAGATGTTATGTAGATCTATATCTATATAGATAAGTTTAAAGTAAATTAAATTTAAAACTTGATGTTAAAGCGATATTTTGTTCATTTTTCTATAATTATTATTTTAATATTTGTATGTAAAGTACATAAATTTACGTTTGAATTTATATTTTCACTTCAAACACAAACATTTTGTAAAAGCAACAAATTAACCACACTCAATTTTAGGGCTCCGTACCCTAAAAGGAAAAAAACCCTTATGGGATACCTTTGTTTAATTACAATAGCCCATCTATTTTAATGTTTATTTCAATTTATTACATTTAAAATGCGAACTACATTTATTGCTCCGTGTTCGAGTCGAGAGCTAATCCTGTGGAGAGAAAGTACCAGGTTTTTGCACTCCGCTACTTCGCAGCATTAGGTGCTTAAGAATGCGGACCGCCTCGCATTTACTTCGTTTAGAGTTCCCCTTTTGATTAAATAAAATCTCCTTTCTGATATTAAAGCTATACCAAAGCTTAGCAACACTTGGCCATGTCTATAATAAATATGTATTAACAAAAAAAGCTAAAAAGTAATGCAGCAAATTAACCTTACTACTACTTCAAACAATGTGTTCAAATTTTATTAAATTATTCGCGACCTTTAGAACAGACAGATTTTATTATGTTTTTTAAAAGTACCGTTACAGACATTTTCATTTAATACTATTTGTACATAAGATAGATTAATGTCCATAAAACTCAATATTAATAAAGACAAGGAATGAAACCCGTTATCACTAATAAAGTATATAATTTAAATCTACAACTTTATATCATGCGGAACCCTATCAAAGAAATTTAGTCTCGCCGCATTTTTTGCCTTCAGGTGCACTCGGGAACATTAGAAGCAAAGTGGGTTAAAGAAGCAGGAGGAATTACTTGCATTTATTATACAGGGAGTTAGGAAAGTGTAATGTGCACCATTTATACTAACTTGGACAATCTGCACTTGAATTGTGGCGCATTCGTCTTCTGATGTTATTTAAATAGGGATAAATGACCGCCATTTTACACTTTCTTATAAATAATGATATAATTTATTATTTTTAATATCAAAAACTGTAACATCACTTAAGAAAGAGAAGATAGCATTTTCAATATCAGATTTTTTAAATTAAATTGAAATTAACAATTTTAATAGGTTGAAATAACCTGGAGGCGATCACATCATTCCCAAAGCGTACCGTCTTCTAAAAATCAGCTAAGCTTTCATAATAATTGAGTTGTAGATTGAATCACACATTGTAGCTTAAATAAAAGCTTTTAAAAGCTTAATAATTAGCTTTAGCTTATAAAATTAACATAGTTAATGTAATTAGAAATTAATTTCCCACTCGAGTGCATTTTTAGATACTTATTAAATACAAATACGGCTCCTTTTTAGATTTTTTTGCTTTAAAAACATTTATGATCAAAGTAACTTGTAAACGCGGTAATATAAAAACTCTTATTATCAAAAAACAGACAAACGACATTCAAGATATGGAAAAATAAAAATTAAAGGCAATTACATTCCCGTGGGACTTAGCGACAGTTTTAACGAGCGTTAAATTGAATGAGCCGTAACAATAACTGCAGTGTTTGCGTCGGACGGCCGGATTCATGGCGGCTGCATCTGACTTGCGATATATTCATCAAGCCTTATTGAAAACTTGTGCTGTATAATAAATCTTAAGCTGAGGACAGTGGAAGATAACGATGTGACAAGTGTTTAGAAGCTATGAGTCTAATCCTGTGACAGGATTGGTGATAAAAGTTCGTCACGTACAAGTGTCTATGATATTTTATTAAATTAAAATATGAAAATAAATTTCCAATTAAAAAATATATATATTTTTTATTTTGCCGTAGTTTTATATTGATTTTTTGTTAAAATGTCAAATACCTAAGTCTGTCCCGTGACTATAATATGTATAATAATTACCTACTTTAAAGCATTGTAATGTCGGCAACGAGAGTTCGAAATCAAACCGCAATACTATTATTAGAGTTATTTAAAAACGTAACCTATATGCCATGATAATTGTAGCTTTCCGAATTTTATTACATTTTTATTGAAGTACTAGCGACTCACCATCGCTTCGATCCGGTTCGTCCATAGGCTTAGCACCGTGGAAAGCCACGGTTTCTGCTAGTTAAAATAAATAAAAACTCTAAAATATAACCTCCTTTTTTGAAGTCGGTTGAAGTTACAAAAATTAAAAAATGGATTGTTTGATGTACCGTATAATATACTTTCATAATAATAATGCATTTAGTGAAAAGCTGTTAATTTGAAGTTAAAAACCAGACACTTCAATTTCATTAATAAGGACTTCATTCTTCTTCATTCTTCTTCATTCTTAACTCTCTCATCATATACGCGACTGTCTTTACAATCCGTAGCACTCAGCTAACACAAAATAAAAATTACCTTATACATTTTGCATTCACGTTACTCAAAAGAGAATAAAAATATTTTAATTACTTTGAAGCTGTACTGCAGTTATATTCTATAGTAATCATAGTAAGTGGAATTTACTTGATCTACAACGGTTACTGCATTTTTAATATGAATGGAGTGATGAAAGTCTCTTCGTTATCAAACTTGCTTGAAAAACCAAATATATTATATTGATTACATTTTTTACTATCTTGACTATACATATAAATAAAATTGAAGTGTCTGTTTTTAATTTCAAATTAACAGCTCTTCACTAAATGCATATGAAAGTGTATACGGTACTAGCAACTAAAAACCAACTTTTAAATTGTCTGTCTGTCTGTTTGTTCCCGATAATTTCTAAAACGGCTGAATCAATTATGACGGAACTTTTACTCGCAAATAGCTAATGTTACAAGGCTATTTTTTAACCAACTTCAAAAACGATTAGGTAAAAATTTTATTTTGCGAAGAGCGAAGTAAAGGTGAGTCGCTAGTTTTAAATATATTTTAACGCAAACAAATAAATAAATAAATAGAAAATATAAGTTCGATTTAAAATTTTCTTTGAACTATGATAGTAAGGAGCTTACGACGCTCCATTTATTTATCAAACTCGGAAACAGTATTTGACTTATGTCTTGGGGAAATAGTGAATCTTTCATTTTAAAATTGACGATTTTTAATAATAATTGTTTTATTTGGTAACTTGGATTCGACTTAAAATTATAAGTTCAAATTAATGTAGAAATCCTATTTAATATGTTCTTCAATTTTAAAGATACGTAGCCGAAAAGCTAGAACCCTTATAATTTGTCAACATTTGTCTATTCGTCTGTCCGTCTTTTCTTATGTTATAGTCATTGTTCGCGAAGACTGTTGAATCTAAATTGTTGGAATTTTGCTATAAGATAACTCATGTGACCGATTTCCGCCAGGGCAGCTAATGACATAGAGTATAACCATACATATAATTAGTGTACTATTTTTTTCTTTGACTCATACTTCAGTGGAACGATAGTTCGATACGATCGGTGTAAGATGATGAAAGTTACGCTCCACCACCTCCCATCTCCAGACAATAATAATATTTAGTAAAAGCTAGGACTCGAACCTACTCCATTGACCGTTTATCCTGGCCTAAGCCACCGAGGTAGTTAAGTGTCATTAATATAATTTTAGCCATTCTTAAGAGTAGTGAAAACAAGACAGTCGGACGAAACCTTTTTAAAGTTATTTCGGTGATTATTTGTACAATACAAAGATATCATGAAATCAGAAGGCGATAGCTATTAAGAGACATGATTTATTTCCTTTAAATAAACTACGACTAGAAAAAGCTTCATGTAAAGTTGTTAAGTCTATTATTTTAAGAATAATAGCTTTTTGTCCCAAATGTAAAAGAAACATAATAACAACTAAGTAATATATCAAAAGCGATTGGAGATATCCTGGATAGCGGTCTTCATAGCCCCAGAGTATTTTATTACACATCCTGCTCTAATAATATGGTTTTTGGTAGCTGGAGGGAAAAACGAAAATTAATAGTTATGTCATAACCATTTGCTCAATAGTTGTAAAAGTTTGGTTTCCAAACAAGCTTTTCCTCATACGTCTCAAGTCTCGTAAATTTCTTATTAGTCAAGTTCTGGTAAAGATGTTGTAATTTTTCCATAAAGTTTACTATCGATAGTTGCAAAGTCCTAGACCGACAGTATTTATAGGTGAGCAGGGGAGTGTCAAATTGCCCAAGATTTTCACGTTATTATATATTACAAATGATACAATATACATATTGGTATCGATTACTTAGGTTTAATTTACGATTTTTCTATTATTTCAGAAGTTTTAAGTCTAAACTTCTAATAATTAATAAAATAGTATTAGTATTGTTATTAGTATAGTTTGTTGAAAGATTAATTACCCGATATCGTGACACGTTCACATTGTCTTATTGGGACAACACTTCTACTATTTAAGACTGGGAAATATTAAGGATGATTAAAATTTCGAGGAAAGAAAGTGTTTGTAAGGGACTACGAACTAATACTTTGTATAAAGGTTTATAATAAGATAACATTGACCAACCAAAAAGGGAATTTGCTCAATAAGCTAGAATATTAAGTAAAGAGGTAAACAATAAACAATGTAAATATTTTGTTCGCCTAATATCAGAATAAGTCCTGGGATTTTATAGTAATTAATATAATACGCGCAACGAAAGATGAGACTTGACTCACAAGTAAAGCCGTAAGAGTTATATAAATATAGCTAGTTCTTCTCGCGGTTTCGCTCGTGTTCAGCGAGTCAACCTATTGTGGACTTCTTTTGAACTTTTTAAAATTGGGAATATTTCCGCCATACGTCATTTTTGCATAACTTTAACCGTTTACGCAGCGTACGCGGCAAAAGTTCTCAAAATATTTTTCTTTCATTTTTGCAACATTTTTCATTGGTTCTCAGCTCCTATTTGTATAAATAAAACCTTCCTCGATAAACTGACTATCCAACACAAAAAGAATTTTTCAATTCGGACCATTAGTTCCTGAGATTAGCGCGATTAGCCAAACAAACAAACTCTTCAGCTTTATAATATTAGTAGGTATAGATTAATTTTAATATCTATTTAAACATGTTTCGATGACCTTCAAAATAAGGTGTAAAGCAATGTTCTATTCAAATTATTACCTATTATCTTATGCGCAAGTCATACCACGTGGTTTGTCAAGTCTCATCTTTCGTGGCGTGTTCTACAATAATTAATCAAAATATGCCTCGGAAAAATTATTTTAAACGAAATTTTGATAGGATAGAGTTTACTTTCCATCCCCTGAGAGCAAAAACGACCTTTGGCTAACGAATGTGTCGGATGAGGGTTGCCGTACATTTATTTTTTATCCCTATTTCCCTGACCAGGTGTAAAAAGAGCCGGTATGATTTTCATGGGAATTGGCTTTATTATGGCGTGATTTTTTTGGGTATAGTACTGAAAGTTAAAAAAACATTATAAATGAAACTATCTTTTCGCATTTTGTCGCGGATTATGTATAATAATATATAATAAAGAAAAATCGTTACACTCGCATATTTTGCGTGTATAATAATAGTGTGATATTTCAATACACCGAATCCAAGAATGTCAGACATTTTGGCATAGAGGCCTGACATCCGTCATCGTCAGTCCGCTTCTCTTCATCCATCAGTGTCGAGCGCCAGCGACACTAAACTTGCAAGATTTATAAAAATACAAAAGAAAAATTTTCTCCGTTACGATTTTTCTGTTAACACGTTGTCTTTCTATCATCTTTTTAGTGAAAGGCAAGAATGTCCTTGAATATATCTAAAGATTAAAATCAAAATTTTAAACGTTTCTTTAGAAGGTGTTTGTAATTCTGCTAAAATTAAAAACGTGAAAGTAACTGAAGATGGATAGATAGAACTTTTTCCGCCCGAATGAATGAACGGATCTGAATGAAATTTGATACAGAGTTTGACTAATATGCTATACGTTACTTATTCTGAAAAAATGTAAGGCTCCCGTCGGATAGATTTGTATTTGTTTATCACTAGGGACAAAAGCGAAACGTGGATAAGTTTGAAAGTAGGACAAAATTAAATTCTAATAACAACGAGCAGTATATTCCGATGAATTCATTGCGAGGAGTATATGACGGGATTCAGATAACCTTCAGGAATAACATAAGAAATTATTTATGTATTGAATTTCACTGCTGGATCTGCCTTCAATACGCCGGCCAACTTATCACAGACATGCAAGTTTCCTCACAATATTTTCCTTCACAAGTAATTCATGTAATATTTTTGTCGCTGTATAATAAAAAAAATAATGTTTCTCACATGCCGACATATTTTAGAATCTTTCTAAGAAAACATGTGATGAATTTAGCTCGAGGCTCGATGCAAGAGAATGCGAGCTACAAATAACAAGGGATGTGAAGCGCCTCGAATCGCTGGGAAAATACAAACTTTGCTCGAGATGTTCTGTTTCAGATTCCTTACTACTAGTAATAAGGTTTTTCCTTTAGTTTTAAACTTATCTTCGTTATTCCACTCGCAGACGTCCCATTTTATTTATCTCAAAGATGCATTGTTTTAAAAAAATAAACAATAGGTTCATATTTAAGTACATTAAATATTAGCATAATGAGAGTTCCCTAACATGAAACGATAAAATAACTTTATAATCGCCAAAAACAAACTGTGGTGTAATTGCTTTACGGTTTTTGAATTTTACTTTTTCTCGTTTGATACATGACATTACCAAATTTCATAACTGTAGGCCAAAGGAAAGAACTCTATAGGTTTAGATTCTCATGCTAGTGTCAGCTCATGCTAATCTATAGTAAATAGTGTTTCTTATTACGTCGATATAGTCGTTTAATTTTTATGTTAATTTATACTTTTTTGGAAAATATCTTATATTATGTTTTAGAAAAGAAGCGCTGGTCATAAATATATGACTATGATTCGAAATATTTTACTTTCTGCTTTTCTCCACTTTACGAGATATATAACATTTTACTTATTGTGATTCAATTCTAATGCTAATGCACCCACAAAGAGCTTTCAAATGAAAGGGACATCTGCTAACTAAATAATTAAAATCTATTGTTGTGAAGTTACAAAGCACTATATGTAGTTAAGAGATACTTTTAAATTCTAACTACATGCATTATATTAAAGTGTATTTATAATAATTTATATATTAATATTTTTAATGATCACGTTTTGTGCAGTTTGTTGTGACTCTACTTTCTTGCGCCAGCAGTCGCGGGTTCGGGCCAATTTTAGTCTTTTTGTTACGTGAGCCTCAGTAACAGCCCGGAGTTGGGTAGTAGGCGGTGTGTCACCCCCGTGCCTCGGAGAGCATTTAAAGCTGTCGGTCCTGCGCCCATCGTGTCGAGCAGTCGTCCCACCGGAATATGAGAGTGGCAAGGAATAGAGAGTGCACTTGTGTCTACTTGTGCACTATAATATCTCCCGCGCAGATGGCTAGTCTCAATGAGATTGGCCGCCGTGGTCGTAATCGGTCGGGAGGACATCATTGAATTAAATACAAAAAATTAAAAAAAGGCTGAATATTTTTTTTTTCGATGATATTCATTAAAAATGAAAAATGTTTATTTTAGTACAGTATCATAATATAATATCAGCTCGAAGAAACAAAAACAGCTTTTTCAACCAACTTTTCCGTATTTTCCGTTTCAGTGGACACCGAATTTCGAGTTCGAAATTTTGTAAATATTTTAATGTAATCAAGATGTTTTACCTTAAATATTTGAGTAGAAAATACAAAATAGTTCATTCCTTCGCTACACTGGTTTTACCACGAAATTCTATAATTTGAAAATATGCTGAAGAATGAAGTCGTGAACAAAACCGTGGCGCAATTAATAGTGCAGTAAATACTACTAATAAATGTTGTGAAATAAAAGCTTCCTACTCGTGACCGATTTCGATTAACTGACCCACGAAATGACTAATCTCTCTGGGACTAGCCAATAGATATTACAGTCCACGAATTTGTACACAAACTACTTTCTTTTTTGAAGTGAAACTTCTTTAGAATCGTTGTGTAATCGTTTCAAACTCGATGAAACGAAAAAATAAGTCCATAGTACCAGGCACTCAGAGACGGGGAAGAGTTAGCCTTAGTTAGATCTCGCCCACCGCGAGTCAGTGACATTTCTAACTCTGTCTAACTCGTGGGTGTGACCTTTGCGCCATCTCCCTCTCTCAACGAGCTTAGACGGGGTTATTTAGTATAAATATAAATGGGATTTAAAAATTAGTTTTCCAAAGAAGTTTTACTTCTGACATGTGTACTTTGTACACACGCACTTTTTATTTATTTTCTTTTAGGACCTACATTACATGGTACATGATAGCTTTTAGGTCTCATTCATTGCATCTTAAGTCAAATGGAGGAACACCACTTACTTTCGAACTCCAAAAGTTGATTAGAGAGTTGACAGAAGCTAACTCTTACAATACTTATCCCGTGGTGAGATTCGAACTCAGGACCTTGGGGTTTTTAGCCACATGTGCTATATACTAGATAAATAAAGGGTTTACATATGTAAAATGTATTTTTCAAAGAAATAACCCCATTTCGTGTCTTCTTCATTCTATCTTTTCTATGATAAACTACGATAACACAGTTTCCAATTTATTTACAATGACTGAGTGTCATATATTGTAGATATTTCTATTGATAAAAGATATTTATTACAAAGGCGATATCACTGGACTAGTGTCTATTTGCATACAATCGCGAACGTTTATTGCGTTGCTGCAGGGAATTGACTACATAGATGTGTTTTACCCGTCACTGTTTTCTCACTAAATTGTTATGCATACGTTACTTTATCTTTGTTATTGTAGTTCTTTTTTAAAACAATGTTAAACTTTGTTTTCTTGTATGTAGAGTTTGATTACTAATAGTAAATTGTTGTAATAACTATCCAACCTGATTATCGTCCCACTGTTGGGCATGGCTTTTATTCATTTGGGTCTTTAGCCATAAATTGGAACGGTTTTAGGCCATAATACACTACGCTTGTACCCAACGGTCCATCAGTCTACATGTCTCTTGAAAACTACCTCGGTGTAGAAATATATTTTTTAAGTGGACTGTATAGTTGTAATCTTGCTGGTAGATAGTGGGCAGTTGACTTGATGACGATTTATAAAAGCAAAACAACGGTTTTCACACTTAACTGTTTATTACTTTGACACATAAGAAACACGTCTGCTCTGGCCGGGAATCAAAATCCGAGAGAGCGAATAACAATGTATGAATGAAATAGCATGATAGACCGAGTGAACGGAATATAATAAATGTTACCATAAAACAATTAAAATTAAAATAATCTTATTACATATTATGCTTTTTGTTGGTGTTTCCAACATGCTGCCCACCTACAAGGCAAACAACTTCTTTTGTACTATTTTACAAAATAAAGAATGAAAATATATAGTTTCTTAATTTCTAACACCCTACCTGACAGTACGGTTGTACAATTTAACTACAGCATAGGTTAACAACTACTACTCTTGCCATTGGCCAAAACAATGGCGGCGCATTTGGCTCTTTTAAAATTACTAACATGCCTTCAGTTACATTAGGTAGATCATCGCGCCACTTAGGCCTATTCTGCAATGTATTTAAATAATATTTGTGCCATACATTCCAAAATTGCTGAGTCAATTTATTACACATGTGCCAATACTTAAGTCTATGCACAGGTACATCAGCAACATTGCATTCAGGATATGCAACCATAGAGGTTCCTATTAAAAAATGCCCTGGCGTCAGGTAACTAAAATCAGAGCTATCAGAAGACATAGGTAACAAAGGCCTAGAATTTAAAACTGCTTCAATTTGAGCCAGGACAGTGAGTAATTGTTCATAAGTTAATATAGATTTTAAAACAATGCGTTTTAGATGAAATTTCATGCTTTTTACACTTGCTTCTGCAAGCCCAGCAAACACTGGTGAATAACTTGGTGTAAAATGGAATTTTATGCCTTGGTTAGAAGCATATTCTTGTACCAAGGTTTGATGACCGGCAGAAGCGTGCAGCTTATACAAATCAGCCAACTTGTTGCTTGCCCCTCTAAAACACCCGCCGTTGTCGCAAAAGACTTCGCTGGGCAACCCGCGACGAGCGATAAATCGTTTAAAACAGGCTAAAAATGCGTCAGTTGACAAATCTGAAGAAAGTTCAAGGTGAACAGCCTTAGTAACAAAGCAAACTATTACACAAACGTAACCCTTGGAAACTACGGCGCGTCGTATTCGCGAATTTTTTACATCTACGGGGCCAGCGAAGTCTATCCCGACCCTGTCGAACGGTCGAGCGGCAGTAATACGCTGCTGAGGCAGGGAACCCATTAGCTGCTTTGCGGTGCTGGCCTTTAATCTGAAACACGTAATACATTTATGTGTTATCTTTTTTATTTCTCGTACACCGTTTATAATCCAATATTTTTGGTTTAAATGAGCCAGCATCAATTTAGGTGCGGCATGTAACAATCTTAAATGCTCATGACTTATTATAAGATCAGTTATAAATGAACCTTTTGGTAATATCATTGGATGTTTTCTTGCAAATGAAAAGTCTGTATTTTGGAGACGCCCTCCCACTCTAACTAAGCCCTGACTATCTAAGAAGGGATGTAATGGTTTTAGGGGACCCTTAACGTTTTCATTATTTTTCAAAGCCTTTATTTCATCCTTAAAATAAATATGTTGTTCATTTTTTATAATTAACATTAAAGCTTGTTGTAATTCAGAACTATGAAGAAAAGAATCTAAATTTTTATTAATGTTTGGTCTGAGATTGTTTATGAATCTTATTACATATGCCATTATTCTAATAACTTTACTAAGGTTGGAAAATCTAGTTAAAAATTGGAAACAGCCCTGATCACTTTGAACAATCAAAGAAACCGCTGACTCGGAGACAACATTCAGCTCAGGTAAGTCAACAGTCAATGCTAAATCAACACTATTTTCTTCGACTGAATAAGTAGGAGAGTGCAAAAACGAGGGCCCGTGCCACCAAAGGGCGCATGAAGATAATTCACAGGGATCTACTCCTTTACTGATTAAATCAGCAGGGTTGTCCTGTGACCTTACATAATACCAATTCCAAGCTAATGTTTTCTCTTTAATTATTTTTACTCTATTTGCAACATAAGGTAATAATCTTGTTATTTCTATTTTTAGCCAAGCTAAAACAACCTGGGAATCTGTATATAACATAACACTATCAATTTTAATTTTTACTTTTAAAATATCATAGACTCTGTCAATTAATAAAGAAAGCAAATGAACAGCATTTAATTCTAATCTTGGTACTGATAACTTTTTACTTATGGGATTGACTCGCGACTTGGAACAGAGTAACAATACCTTAACCTCACCGGAAATATTGACTACTCGTAGGTATATACAACACCCATAGCCAACGGTGCTGGAAGCATCAGCAAATCCAATCAACTGCACCGAGACAGCTGACTCAGGAACTGGAACATTTCTCGGTATTTCAATAATATGCATTTTAGACAAACTGTCAATGAAATGAAGCCAATCCACTCTAATGCTTTCAGGTGCAATGTCATTCCAGCCTATACCCTCTGACCAAACTCGTTGCATTAATGCTTTAGCTTTAATAACTATAGGACTAATAAAACCCATGGGATCATAGAAACGTGCTATGTAACTTAAAATATCCCTTTTCGTAGGTTTATCAGTATTAGGTAATGTAGGACAACCAATTTTAAAGCAATCTTGTTTCATGTTAATTGTTAAACCCAATGCCTTCATGCTACATTCTTGTTTTTGTAATTCAAGCTCATCAAACTGCCTTTGAGAATTTGGAATATTATCTAGTAGTGTGGGTGAGTTAGACGCCCACTTGTGAGTGTTAAAGTTCCCCAAGCTAAGCAACTCTTGTAACTGTTTCTTTGCATCTAACATAATATTTAGATTTGAGTCTGCATAAAGCACATCATCAACGTAACAGTTATTGAGCAATATAATCGCACCTAGCGGATAATCATTCCCAAACCTTATTGCAAGCTCCTTCAGGCAACGTGTAGCTAGATAAGCTGAGCTTTTCAAACCATAAGTAACCGTCTTAAGACGTAAGCATTTTATTTCTTCCTCTGTGTTATTGCGAAAAAGAATATTTTGTAGCGGTGTAAATTGAGGATTAAGCATCACACACCTATACATTTTCTGAATGTCAGTTGAAAAAGTATAATCACCAAAGCGAAACAAGAGAACAATATCAAATAGTTCTTTTTGAACTGGAGGCCCATTCAACATTAAATCATTAAGTGACACTTTCTTTTTTGTCTGCATAGAAGCATCGAATACTGCCCTAACCTTTGTTGTTGCACTACTTTCATTTATGACAGCATGATGTGGTAAAAAATATACAGAATCCTTATTTAAATTGTAAGAACTAAGTTCCACATATTCAGCGTGACCTAATGTTATAAACTCATTAATGAATTTATTGTATTCAATTTTCAATAAAGAATTTTTTTGTAATTTTTTTTCTAAGTTAAGAAATCTATGATAAGCAGAATCGAATGAGTTACCAAGTATATTGTTTACATCCTCTAATGGTACCTTCAACGGCATATCAACATAGAATGTTTTGTTTACAATTTGAACTGAATTTTGAAAAATACTCTCAGCGAGCTCGTGTTCAGTTAATTTTTCATTAAATGTTTCCGGGACTTGTTCAGCCTTCCAAAAGCGTTTTACAGTTTCATTAACATCAGTCTCGCATGTTAAGCAAAGCAAAGAGGTTACCTTAGACTTAGAGGCCTGCTGTGCAAGCAGCCCTCCCGCTACTACATGTCCAAACCTTGTATTTATTAGTTGTGGTTGAGTTATATTCTCATGCTCAGGCGGCAACAGGACCTGGAAAAACACATCCGCACCAATTAACAAATCTATTTCAGATGGTGTTTGGAAAGTTGTATCCGCCAGAACAGTATTGGCAGGGATATTTATTTCGGAAATATCTATCCTGCTATGGGGGAGTTTACACGTTATTTTCTTAACCACCTGGCAATTTAAAGAGGTTTTATACTTAGATGTTAATGAACACAAGTCCACAGACACAGAAAACATGGAAGTATGTTTTGAATTTGTGACTCCTATTATGTCTAACCTATTTTGAATAGGAGTCAATTTTAATTTCTCGACAACCCTACTTGTTATCATGGATGCTTGAGACGCTGAATCGAGGATAGCCTTCACATGAACTTCGCAGTTATCCTTGCCTATAAGCTTGACCATAGCTGTGGGAAGTAAAATATCATTAAAAGTGTTACCTGACATTAATGTAACAGGTGATGGTGATGGTTCATAATGTACAAGTGAGTTATGGGCTTTCTTGCACTCACTGCACTTGAAATGGAACCTACATTTCTTTTCATGTCGATTTAAACATACCTGACATAACCTTTTATTTTGAACGAACTCGAATCGTTCTTTAGCAGGTAAGCATTTATAAGTTTTACAATTATAGAGTTTGTGGTCACTAGCATTACAATAGAAACATGTTTTGTTACCTGATGAGGTTGATGTTACGTTGACTACAGCTTTCTTGGGCGGGTCCACATGTTCACAATTTTCCAGAGCCAATGCCCTCTTCTCGAGGAAATCTAAGATCTCCTGAACTGTGGGATATTGCTTTCCATCTCGCTCCAATTGGTAGTGTTCCTTGGTATACTTATCTAATTTGCGTAACAAAATACATAAAACAATCTCATCCCATGCTTCAACTTTAGAGCCTAAATTCTTTAATGATGTTAGTATTTGTTTGACCTGGGATACAAATTCCCTTATACATTGAGGGGAGGACTTTACTACCAAAGCTTTGACATCCAATAAAGAACCATTAAGTTCATTTACAATGAGGAATCTGTTGTTGTATCTTTCATCTAACAACCGGAGGGCTTCCGGGTAACTTTCACTACTTAATGGCAAATTCTTAATTAAATCGAAAGGTTCATTCTTAAGAAATGACCTCAAATAATATAGCTTAGAGATATTGTCCAATGTTACATCTTTGCTAATAACAGAATTGAATAGGTTTATAAACGGTGTATAGTCACTATACTTACCAGTAAATTTGTCTATTTGTATAGTAGGTAGACGTAACTTAGTGTTATTACTCTGCGCAGTAGGTTCCTGCACAACTTTACTTTGTTTTTTATTAATTTCAATATTCAAAGTGGAAATGACGCTATAATATTTATCTTCAATTTCACAGTAATTCTCTGAATCACTAGGATCCAGAGCTAAGATTAACTTATTACACTCATCATACTCAGCAAAAATCTTAACTAAACGATCCCTCTTTGCTACTACACTTTCGTATGAGTCGGCGACAAAACTTTGTTGGGACAGCCTTGTAATGCTTCCCTTTACATATTATCCCCTTGAAGAGATGAGTTTTTTTAGATCTGCCATAATGCTTCACTATGTATAACAAGCTATTCAACTTAAATATAATACTAGTTAACACAAATATTAAAGTCACAATGTAAAAACTTTCTTCACTTGCAACTTGAAAACTTCTTCGTTGTAAAACTTTAAACTGCGCAAGATGGCGTATGGGAAGCCGAATTTTGCTTGCGCAAACGCAATACTGTCGTGAACGAGCGAATGAAGTGAACCGTTGATCACAGCGTAGGCCGCTGATTGGCGGACAGCAACGTGACGTTTGAAGAGCGAATCCAAGTACGCCGTTGATTGGCTGACGGGCGAACCGCGCGATTGCTGCACACTGCAACGACCGCTGATTGGCTGATTCTGACCCGCGCTAAAACTCGACGAATGAAAGGTCGACTTGATGCACGCCGCGACGACCGCTGCTTGGCTTGACTTCTAGCCGCTTTTACCTCCTTTTTCGATATCGATCTTTTGATATTTCTGCAAATGGATGTTTCTCCTTCGTTGCAGGTTTTAAAATGCTCCTCGAACCTCGTGGATCTCACGGAAAGCTGTTTCTTGTTGCGTAGTTGTAGAAATACACGATGCGTTGCCGCCACACTCGAAGCCACGCCACCACTATCCGGGTCGATTGGATCAAAAATGTAGAAATATATTTTTTAAGTGGACTGTATAGTTGTAATCTTGCTGGTAGATAGTGGGCAGTTGACTTGATGACGATTTATAAAAGCAAAACAACGGTTTTCACACTTAACTGTTTATTACTTTGACACATAAGAAACACGTCTGCTCTGGCCGGGAATCAAAATCCGAGAGAGCGAATAACAATGTATGAATGAAATAGCATGATAGACCGAGTGAACGGAATATAATAAATGTTACCATAAAACAATTAAAATTAAAATAATCTTATTACATATTATGCTTTTTGTTGGTGTTTCCAACACTCGGTTCTCTCAAATATCAATGTTTCTTTCAATATGTATTTCTTCAGGGAATGGTTTGGAAAATGGTTCACACACGAGAATGTCAGATGTTCTATAATCGGGGTTTGAACCCACTTACTTGGTTTAACGAGTAAGCGCGGTGCAATTGGGTCACCAAAGTAACGATAAATTTGGGGCTAACATAATTCAAAGAGGATGGCAGTTTAACGACGCTACCGTTGATAGAGCTCAGGAGAACCTTTATCATGCTATGCTGAAATTCTCAGTTTTCAGAAGATTCACTTTCATAGTGTGTTCGTGTATAAATACATAAGCTAGACAATAAAAAGCGGTATTTTTTTAAACGCTATTAGTAGATTCAAGGATTAGGTAGAAAAACTTAAATTGAGTAAGCTTTGAAAATCTATCGATCGATATCGAAAAAAGTGTGAACGTCGCATACGTTTAGCGTCAACGAATGCTAGATGTTATGACAAGCATTTGTTTCGAATAACACCAGGATACACTAAAAATTGCATCACTTATTTCTTCATCTATGATACATTAGGCTCGTTGAAACTCGAAGACAAATAAGTGAACAAAATGGTTTTCATTAGATGGACATACACGGGAAACAAACTTGCTACTTTATTTTTCGTTAATGTAACCACGAAACAACACATTCATCACTGCAGTTTTGGAACTAAGTACTCCATTTTATTTCATAATTAAAAGCAAAACAAACGGCCTCCACAAGACTCGAAACGTTTTTGCTCGATGTTTTAAACAATTTAATTAGCTAGGAATGAAGTTAAATAAGTCTCTTGGGAAATTACTTGTTGGAATACGATTAAAGTTTAAGGTTTACTTCAAATGTTAATTTCTTTAGCGCTGTAATGCGTAACTTTATACAGTTGATTATAGTTGGTCGAATCGAAAATTATAAATGGAATTAAAAAAAATTAAAAAGCTTTTAACTACGCTAAGTTTTGAAATAAGAACGGTAAGTAAAAGCAGTGAGCAGATTTTAGGTTAAAAATGACTGTCAAAATGTAACGAGTTCAGACATACTCGCATATATGTATGTATATTGTATATTATGTATATGTACATTGTACATGATATAGGAACGTCAGTCTTTTCTACACTAATTCTAATCACACTAATTAACAAAATACTTATTTATTATTATTTGCACAAAATCAAACCTTGATTTTCCATTTACTCCCACGAATTACGAGCCAACAAACATGGTTTCTCGTTCGTAACACTAACCGTCTTGGAATGCCTTCTGGGGAAAACAGTTCCGGCTACATCATAAGTTTATTCCTATTATTTATTATTATAATACAATTAAAACTAAAAAATAATAAATAATAATAATTATATTTCAAACGAAATATTAATATTTCAAAAATTTCAGAGAGTATTTTTAAACCAAGGGTTTTTATTTACTTGTAATATAATACTTTTTGAATATTACCTCCTTTCCTTAGTAACTTATCTACAACAGTTTTAATTAATATACATCAAGACTTAGAAATTTTTAATTTTAACGACTTCAGTAGTTTACGTGAATTATCATAGGAAGATCATTCCATTTTATAATAAAAGTACAGTAAAATAAAACTGCAAGCAACTCCTCGAGTAATGATGTCTTCTCACGAGATGTACATTGAAAGTTCTCGTGCAACATAGAATAAAATTTTTAGTAAAAAGCTTTACATTTCTACATTAGTCGAAGACATTGGCTCAGTGGTATTGCAATTGTAGCAGATTTGATTCTTGTCTGCGGCAAATCTACTAGGGAAGGCTCATTTATAGTGTCCGGAATCTATCCATCGAAGCAAGGAACCCCACAAAGAGATGGCTCATTTTTATTAACACGGTTGAGGTTTTATTGGGCTTTAGGTGGGTATATCACATAACCACCTTTTATCTACAATGTATGTTTTAATAAATACCATAATTTTATTTATTTATTTATTTAATTAAGCTAATATTTTGGTCTCATCAAAGGTTACTGATGTAGTCTGACAGTTTTTCATAACTTCTTCGCTTAAGGCCTGTACATTTTGATTTGGTCTGGTTTTCTAAGTAGGCCAGTGCGTAGAGATTTGATGAAGGAAAAAAATGTAACATAATATATTATAATATATCTGTTATACAAAACTCATAAAAGAAGAAAAACCCTACAGGGATTTAACAAAACTCCAGATCGAAGGGCTTCAAGATACGAAATAAATGTAATGTCCAAACCTTTTAGGATTTATGCTTTTCGCCTCGGGGAGGTCGCGACTCGCGACTTGCTGAAACTTAAAAGGATTTTTTAAACATAGTATAGTGTATGCATTTTACAGTTATTTGACTTATTTTCTTGATTCATTTTTTGAAGTGAAACTTCTTTAGAATCGATGTGATTTCAAACTCGATGAGACGAAAAAATCAGTCCATAGTACCAGGCGCTCAGAGACGGGGAAGAGTTAGCCTTATTTTAAATTCAAGTTTTACTTCTGACATGTGTACTTTGTACACACGCACTTTTTTTATTTTTGTATTTACTTGCTTGTATTTTTACGTAAGTTTTCGATTACCTTCACCCTGTTCGTTGCTGACAGCTACATACGTAAGGCTTAGTTTGTAGTGACCCTACTTAATCTGCTAGCGGTCGCAGGTTTATGTCCCACTGGTGGTATTCATGTAACGAGCATAAATGTTTGTAATTTGTGTTCCAGCCATTTGTACAAACCTGCGTTTTATATTTTATATTTATACGTATGTATGATTTTAAAGCTGTATAAGTGTAGAGTATCAACTGTCTGGTATCCATAACACAAGCGTAGCAGTTTCCCATGGAACTAGATGGTGCTGTATAATATTTTTCCTAGATATTTATTTATATTTTATTATTTAAGTTGTATTTTTCAAAAAAATAATAAAAACATGTAATAAATAAATAATTTTCAAAAATATTGTATTTTTAATACAATACGTTATATAACTGAAGTTATAAATTATATTACATAGCTCGTACATAGAAGCTGTATCTCATGTACAAAGCAACCAAACCTTTATTTCAAAGAGCCGTTCAACTGGACAGTCTTGAAGTGTTTGCAGAGCTCGATAGAAAAGTCGTATTTGCTCACAAATAGAACTTAAACTGCATCAAATTTGAATGTCCTTTGAAATAGAACAATACTTTTTAGAAAATGCCGTGAAAGAAATATTAGAACTGACATATGAAAGTCGTGATTCAATAAAAGATAGTAAACAACAATATACGTACATTTTTCTTTTTCTTTTTGCAAGATTCAATAAACTTAATTTAGGCCCGACCCGGAATCTAACCCAGAACTTTCAGACCTGCAAGTCGATTCTACACCTTCTAGTTTAATGATATTAATAACTCCATTAATATTATAATAAAGTTCTTAGTCGAAATGTACAGGACATTGAATATTTGTTGGAAAAGTTAATTGTAATAGTTATTATTGATTTTAATATTTTTTCTGATTCATTGTGTAAATTTAAGAAAAGTATTTAATTTAAACTTCATCAATTTACTTTAATTACGTAGTTAATTAGTTATTAATTATAATGTTATGTAGAAGTAAATATTATTTTTAAGTTTTTGTATTTTGTTAACAGGAAGATACCTACTTTGTTAGCTTTTTAATAACTTTTACTTACCTACTAATGTTAGTATATTATTTTATTCTATAAGTTTCTATTTTTTAATTATGTTGTCATGTCATAAGAATGCAGTGTTGCTTTTAATAAGGGCATCATTTAGTCTAGTATTTTTTTATCTTTTTTATTGTATATCACCTACTTTTGTATGAATGTATGCTCTGTTAGCAACCTATGTAATAAATAATAATAATTATTAATCTATAGTATTTAATTTTTTGTCTGTCTGTCTGTGACTGTATCACGAGAAAACTACTGGGCAGATTTTCATGAAATTTGGAATGATGATAGCTGCTTATCTTGTTCGTTGGGTGGGTATCGTGTCCAGCAGTCGTCCCACCGGAATATGAGAGTGATAAGGAATAGAGAGTGCACTTGTGTCTATACACTTGTGCACTATAATATCTCCTGCGCAGTTGGCTAGTCTCAATGAGATTGGCCGCCGTGGCCGGAATCGGTCGGGAGGACATCATCATCATCCGGGTCACATATTATAGGATACTTTTATTACGGGAAAATATCTCACATCTCAAATATTTATACTAACGTATGTAGGGACGACGTAGGGGTGAATCCCTAGTATAGTATAAATATTTAATAAAAAAAAGTAAGTATGCTTTTCGTTTAATATATTTAAACATACAACCGTCTGTTTGATCATTGGAAAATGAGCCTAAAGCCCTTACAAAGTATTATGTGCTTTGAGATTATCATAGTAAGGTTTATATTACGATATTTTACTACATAAATATTTCTATTCACAACTCAAATACCAAATCCCGTGAGGATCAAGATGAGATATAGAACTCAAACTCTGCGTTTGACCTGTTATTTATCTTTCTAGTTTTATTAGATGTACTTGGAAAGATATAATTAGTTAATTCGCTTATGAATTGTGAACATTTTTGTTAGACACAATTTAACTGACTTCAAAAATAGCGCTAAAGCTTAATAGAGTTTTAATAGTTTTACATTAAATTAGAAGGTCATCGTACTACTTATGTCGATTTGAAGAGAATTTTGTGGAATGCGGGTGTATATATTCAGCCTTTTAGCCTTTTTTTACGTCCTACTACTGATCCTAATTTAAATAGCAAAGGTATCAAGCCAAAATCCACGCAGATAAAAACAACTTTTCAGGTATGGTGGCGTGAGGAAAGCATCACCAGCACTACACCATATCTTCGTGTTGCTCTGGAGGACTCCAAGTTTGAGGACGAGCTCACTAGACAAGCCGCGACCCTTTGGGTTAACAGTATAGAAGACATAATATAAGCCAAAACGCAAGCTAAGTGCGGGTTGGTGGACTTCAAAAATCAGTTAGGTTCTCTCAGACATGCACCTCTAATCTTTCAGTATAATCTTTTCTTTCAGTATAACACAAGGTGATTAGTATTACATAATAGAATCGGACATAAAAATATATATACATATATGTCAAACACATAACCCTTCTTTGTGCTTCATCGCAGTCGGATAAAAATGACAAGTGTAAAATATCATAAAATACCTTAGTAACTCATTTAGCCCTTTTCACGTGCGACTACTAGGTAAGAGTCTCTCTCCCATAGACGAATTTGAGGGAGTATCACCTCAGTTAACGTAATTAATTTAAAGGCAAACAATGAACATCTATTGGGAGTGACGCAGGCGAAATTATTAGGCATAATTTTGAAACCCTCGTCATATTCTAGACTAGACTTTAGGTCACACTAATATCTACCTAGACAGCTTTAAACTTGATCTGGTTTTAATTGTATACGAAACACAGTACTTGTAATAAGGTTGTATCTAGGATAACTAATACAAAAAGCCGTCTATTTGTCTTTGAATTACTATTAATGTGAGAGAAGAAAGGAAGGATGTTGTTTGATGATAATGGCAGTAAACAATATTTTTATTGTATTTAAGTAAAAATATACAAAACAAATCCGAAAATAAAAACAATATCTTTTATAAATATTCAGTAATATTTATATTTAAATTTCGTCTCCTGGACAGTTAAAGGGTACTACACTGCTTTGTCTTACTGTTTTTGGCTGTATAGACTAGTTGTCAAGTAGAAACCCTTTATTGGATACATATTATGTGAAAAATTATTTATTTTAAGTTTTAAGATAAAATATCAACAATGTATATTATTTGTAAGTTTTTTTAGAAAATCTATTTCTTTATATAAATCCTAGATTTTTATTAGTACTTCTAAGCTATAGCATTGACATACAAACATACAAACTTTGTAGTACGTATTAGGTACAAGCGGCAATTTAAGGCTTCTTAATGGGAACGGCCTAATAGTTTTATAGAATGACTAGGAATTTGTCAAGTGAAACAATGATTTACAAAATTACCAATGAACTTTAAGCCTTATTCTCTAAGCATAAGTTTTAATTCATTTTAAGCACTATTTCAGTACAATTGTATTGAATATTAAACTCTATTACTACCAGCGTAGGTTTTTTCTTGTTTGACATGACACAAACATTTCACTATACCCAACAATAAATGCTTCACCCTCAGTTTAACCCTTTTCGGAGGTGTTATAATAAGCTTTCGCACACGTTAACAAATATCTTGTTAACAGTTCATAATTCTTGCAAAGAATCAGTATTGTTGTATACTAGCGGTTTACCCTGTCTTTACTCGGGTGCGTGCCTATATAGATATATTTTAATTATATGAATGGAACCCTAACTCTAGTCTAAGTTACTCCTTATAACATACTAGCGACTCGCCCTCGCTTTGCTTGGGCTCTTTCTTAGATTTAGCACAGGCAAAGCCGCGGGATCCGCTAGTTATGCATATAAACCTCCCTCTTGAATCACTATATCTATAAAAAAAACCGCATCAAAATCCGTTGCGTAGTTTTAAAGATTTAAGCATACATAGGGATATAGGGACAGAGAAAGCGACTTTGTTTTATACTATGTAGTGATTATGCTGTGTTCTAGTGGAAGGCTCATCAAAAGTGGTTCAGCCATTTTGGAGATTAGCCGCAACAAATAGAGAGACCAACAGACATATCGGTATTTTTGTTGGAACGAAGTTCCTTATGGGACGATACCAGAATAATTATTTTCTTTATACCGCTAATAGAACTTAAAATTAATATTTTTATAAAAGGAACTTCGTTCCTTTTATAATTTCATCTGCATTTAGTGAAAAACTGTTATATTCGGATAACAAAAGACGCTTTAATTATTCATCTATATAATACTATAGTGCTAAATTATATTGTTACGTGGAGATAATAATGTACAATAGTTTATATTAATATAATTGAGTTAACCATTTTGAGTCTCGGAAACCTGCATCTGTAATATACTGTAGAATATGTTTAAAGTTTGGTTGATTTTCTTGATTTCTTAAATGGGTTTGATGGGTTGTCTTCAATGGGTTTTGAAACTAGAAGATCAAGTTGCGTATCATCTGCCTCCATAATACTAATAGATGACTAAATTATCACAAGACAATTGTTATGCCCTAGAAGTATTAGAATAGAATAAGCTAGTCCCTAAATAAAAATATAATAAAGAGTCCATACACACAATATATTCATTTTCTTAGCCGTACAGACAGATACGACGACTGATACTAGTTTATATATGAGTCAAAAGTTCGTGGAAACATATGCGCAAAGTAAATAGCACGCGCTGACTTGTAGGCACTAAATCTTCTTCAATTAATAATTCATGAAGGCTTCTGATATGGGATGGATTATGTAGATACAAGAATTGGATTGTTTTCTATTAGATGTAACTTGTAAGGAAATGCCAAAATTTATTGTTGTGGCGTACTAAATGTATCGTGAATAATCAACAGACGTTTTTAATACAAATAAATATTATGTATGATATAATTTATATATTCGTATAAGATCTGTGCAGATTATCCTGGTAATAAAAGGCGGTAGGTACCTATAAATCTTGCGAATATATTTTTTATTGAAACAGCCCTTACTCAATAGGGTATTCTACTATGTTGGAAAAAGTACTTTAAAATGTTGTTTTCCTAATAAAAGCCACAATAAAATATATTTCGGCAAAATAAACACGCTTTTTGCCATAAAATTAAATTTTATTTTAAACATTTTTTATTCCCGCAAAAAGGCTGTCAGCCATTTGGTGACGTAATACTGGTAATAAACAACAGTCTTGTATGTAGTACCCATAGCGTATATTACCACAGAACACTTACTCAGGAGAACTAACAGTTTATAATAATATGTAGCAACTAGCAATAATCTCTATGCTGACAGTGGTCTGTGGCTGGTTGCCTGACTGACGTCACATCCATAGCAGCTCGTGTTTTAGGTCACGTGATATACAGGTTAAAAATTACGACCTTTAATTTTAATATAATAAATCAATAATGAGCTTTTATGACTCAAAATCAGAATATTTAAGTATATTTCTACATAATCTTTTATTTTTATCAAATTTCATAACTTATTTTTCACCACCGAAACTACCCTATTCCGTTTTAAGGCTGAAGACAAACAGGCCACATCAGGCCAAGGTCACATAAATAAAACCCATGATTTATTATATTACAAAAAAAAAATAGAGATTAAAAACAAGAGAAAATTAAGTTTATAAGTAAAAGATCCTGGCATCTCATTTTTATCGCTTGGATTTTATTGCTATGTTTTGATACATATTATAATAACATGTGGATTTTAATTTGTACATTTATTTTTCGGAAAACCCCATTGAATTTGTCATTTTTCACGACACAGGGGCCACAGTAGTTTTTATTATTCTTATCTATTTATTTCAAGTCTATTTGTGTGATTACGAGAAACCCACTAGACAGAATTTGATAAAATTTGGGGTAATTTTACTGAAAATCTGAGAACTACCAAATTACCATTTATTTTGACACTTAATAAAAGTAAACACACAATTATTTAAGTGATCACTTCATTTATTTTAGTTTACCAAATTGTTAAACAATAAAAATAATATAAACGAACTGAGTAGCATCATGAGGGTCCAATAAGAAGATTCGACAATTTGTTGCGAGTACCGCCAGTGCGGATTTATCGCCAGTTTTATTGCGGCGGCGTGTGGCGTAACGTGAATGTAATTAAAGGAACCGTCTGTTCCACCGTTTTGGCGAAATTACACTTTTAAATAGATTTTGCTGATTGTTAAATATATACGGAAGAAGAAGGAAAAACAAAAAGAAGGAAACGGATATTATAGATATTAACATAATACCTAACTTTCTATTTCTTATGAAAAAATCACTGTCACCAAATTGTGAGGTTTGTGGAGTAGTTGAAGACACGTATTATTATTATATACACGTGATTATTAATGGAATGTGTCCGGTACGACCGACAAAGGAAAAACCTGATTAAAACATTAAGTATAAATACGTTAGATATAGGATATTTTAACACCATTTTGTCCATTCCTACTTCTAAGGAAGCCAAAATGGTATATAACTTTGTTAGAATAAGATTTAAGTAATTATTTAGGTTAAGGTATGATAGGGCTGGCATATTGTTAAAATAAAAGCCCTGAAAATAAATAGAAAAAAAAACATAATACCTATTTTTTTCACAAAAATTAAGGAAATATGTATATTTTTTACTTTTAGACACTAATATAAGTAGCAATAGAGGAACAAATATTTTTTTTAGATTTGCGCGAATATTTAACATTTTAAATGAATAGTTTTTTTTGTTTTGGTTTCCGAGGTTTCGGAAGGTCTCTCCAGTGACCAATATTGCTGTAAAGCATTCGAGTAAGTTCGCGAAAAAAAAACCAATAAGACAGTAATTCATTAATTATTATTTTTTAAATCTTAATTTATATCATATCTTATCATATGTTACAACACGGTGTAATGTCGTCCACGTACATCTCCGTTAATAGAACTCGTATATTTCCATTTTTAGAGTGCTCTGTCCTGGACATTTGTATACACAGATTTACTTGTCGGTGGTCTCTCGTTGCATCCTAACGAAATTGCCTCTTAATTGTGTGACAAAATTTTATGTAAATAGTGTCATTTGTTTCTTTAAAGAAACTAAACTTGTACTTCAACTCGTCTCATAGATGGTTTGTTTTCTGCTGCTGTACTGTCCTGGCAATATAATGAATGTTTTAAATGATGCTACGATTTTAAAATATCTTATTGTTAATTATTTAGCTCTAAACGAGAAATTAAATATTTGAATATTTTCTATAAATATTAAATAATAGTTCTGCTAAACCGATACCCTTCTTTTAGGGAAACTTATGTTGAGACATTATTACCATCTAGTTCCGTGATAAGCTACGAAGGAAGTTTGTGTTACGGATACCAGATAGTTGATATACTACATATATAAGTTTAAATACATATTATAAATATAAACACCCATGACTGGAGTACAAACATCTGAGTTTAACAAATGAATCGGGACTCGAACCCGCGACCACTGGCGCAAGAAAGTAGAGTCACTACAAGCTGTGCCAAACGTGGTGTCAACGTGTTGTCACTTAATGGATTGTTGGAAAAGTAAATCCTATCTATTTTGACATTAAAATTGAGGAAATCATAACACAGAAACGTTTTCCCAATCTGGTACTAATGCTTCTCGTTCAACACTGCAGCCAAGTTATAGTACCAATATTTTTGTTTCTAGTACAAGCTTAAATAACTAGACATATTTGGATAAAGTTTAGTACCTAGATAGACTATGGTCTTTGGACTATCGATCCTCCAGTATCACACAGACTTAGCAAACCTAAGCAAAGCAAAAGTAAATCACAAGCATAATAATAATTTAGCACTTCGAACATCACGGTGATAATCAAATCAAAATATTCTTCATTCAACTAGACTTTTACAAGCACTTTTGAATCGTCACTTATACACTATACATTTTAAATTAAATATCAGTCTGTAAGTAATTAGTTAGGTTTAGAGTAGGTAATAGGGTTAAACATCTATAAAAGTAGACAAATATTTATAAAAGTTTATAATATTACTTCTTTTATTTATTTTCCGAACATATTTATTTCTACCATGGTTACCACTTGTCTTAGGGAAAATATCGTGAGGAAACCTGCATGCATGTCTGAGAGAACCTAGCGAGTTTTGGAAAGACATGTGCAGTTCGCCTACACGCCTTAGGCCAGCGCGGTGGACTATGACCTCATCCCCCTCGTACTGAGGGAAGCCCGTGCCCAGCAGTGGGACGTTAAAAAGGGGCTGAAGAAACATCCTTTACTTAAATTTACATTGTTTTATTTCTAAAATTATAGCGATTCTAGATATTGCTTCGTAATTTAATTCTGACCTACCTTCGACGTCGTTCTAAAACTAATCGGGTGAATCCCAAATCACCCTTTGTAACTTGATTAGTTTCTAACGAAGGTCTAATGTAGGTACTGTGATTTACCACAGGCTGTTCACTTTACCTTAAAATCTAAAACCCAAGCTTTAATTCAGGAATATCTAAATTTGAAAGTTTTGCTTTTATTTTGAGTGCTATTTAAATTTTATGACACGTATGGCACAGTTTGTAGTGACCTTACTTGCTGTGCCACACATGCACGTTTCCTCACGATGTTTACATCACCTAAGGAAAGTGGTAATTACGTTAGAAAATGATGAGCTCATAAAAATATTAGAAGTGCGAGACCTGGATAATTAAACCCACATCACTCGGTTATCAAAGCGAGTGCATTACCCCTGTGCTACTACAGTCTAGATTACTAGTGTATTAGTTATTATTATTCGAGCTTAAGAAGGTAATACATTAACGGATCAAAACTTAAAAAAGTACAACTGAGTACAAAAATTTCAAATAAACTATCTAGAGGGAAGTGAACTACAAACACGTATTTTACAAGGACTGTGCCGGACAGACGTAAAGCAAACTTATATTATAAAACTTTTTACTCAATAAAAATCCTTTGTTCTTAGTTTTCTTGGCTCATTCAGAGTTTTTCCGTATTGAAAAATATTTTTATCCAATTCATACTTCGTGAATAAAGTAGACTAAATTCTATGCTAATATTATAAAGCTGAAGAGTTTGTTTGTTTGTTTGTTTGTTTGTTTGTTTGTTTGTTTGTTTGTTTGTTTGTTTGGTTGGTTGGTTGAACGCGCTAATCTCAGAAACTACTGGTTCGATTTGTAAAATTCTTTTTGTGTATGATAGTCCGTTTATCGAGGAAGGCTATAGGCTATATTACATCACGCTACGACCAATAGGAGCATCAATGAAAAATGTTGCAAAAACGGGAAGGACGGGCGTTAGTTCTACGAGGTATCATACCACGCGACTCAGAAAGAATTTGGTTTCTGGTCTTTAGAACGCGTGCGATGCCGCGAGAAATGCTAGTTTTTTATATGGGCCCATTTCAAAATCATTAATTTAAGTACTTAAATGAGAACATTATTATTTTAGAAATAAAACAAAATATTTTTAAAGTATAAATTTCAATTTTACAAAATTAAAAATACTCTTCTCATATAATAACATTGCAGTAATAAGTTAATACGAGATGCTTACGTCTTAATTAACCTCATTAAACGATACGAGCTACAAGACATTCATTTACAGAGCAAGTTGTATTTCAAATGGCCTATATACACTATACAGTATCTATTAAAATCCTTGCTTACATAACACTAGCGACTCACCCTGGCTTTGCTCGGGTTCCTGAGTAGTTCCTGAGATTAGTACGTTCAACCAGATAAACAAACACTCTTCAGCTTTATAATATTAGTATAGATAAAAACAATTTCTTGTAAAATATCAATAATATAAAAATACAATAATATTTTTGGACATTATTACACAAAGCACCATCTAGTAGGTACAAAATATATAACTGGAAATACATACACATAAAAATGTTTGTGTTTAAAGTTATATACTGGAGTATAAACATTCGTGCTCAACAAATGAATTCCCCCAGCGAGACTCGAACCCACGACAGTGTCTTCAAATTAAATTCTCCTTTTCCTCGCAATATTGTTTAATTTCATTTTAATATAATAACAACACTAACATTGTATAAGAAAGCATATGGTGAGAATTGCGACGCAAATAAAACAAACATGTCCCGATCGCTAATTGAATAAGTTGTTCTGAGGTACGAGTAGCTGCCGGAAACTCGCGACAATGGTTACGTGGTTGCTGTGGCAAAGGTGAACATACACGTCACGATTTAATTAAGAAATGTCATTTAATTTTGTTAAACAACTTTATATTAGGAGTTATGATGTAATATTGGAACTGCAATATATTCATTATACATATAATATATAATTGGTTCCAAACAAATTTTATTATCAAGATAATATTTGTAGAATGTACTCATATGTATGTGTCGGCGCCACATTCGCGCCGTGAATTGGAACGCAGCCGCAGCCCTCACCCTATTGGCTAGTGGCTACCACGCGCGGCATGACGATACATGATGTACGATGTCGGGCCAATCACGAGACACAGTCGCGGCTCTCACCCCATTGGCCACGCGTGGCATGACGTGATTTTCTGGTCTTGGGATTGGCTTGATATCACGTCATGCCGCGCTCCACGCGTCTATCGGGGAAAAATGATGCAACATTACAACCTGTCATGGCACTGCGCACGCGTCGTGTCCCCCTATAGTTTTTTAACTTTAAATAAAATCCTAACTTATCTATTGTAATTGTACAAAATTAAATTAAATGTGTATTGGTTAACTTTAAATGTTTTATTAAGTTTAGTTCCCTATAACGAACAAAAAGTGGCGACCGTGACAGGACACGACGACTTGCACTATAAAGTATAATCTTATATCGAGTCCGGCAGGTTTACAACAAATCATCGACGCCGAAACAGACATCCATCGTCATTGCTGAGGTGTTTGGCACCAGCAGAAGAAGAGGACCCAAGCAAAGTACCGTGAGCGGTATTATCCCTGCGCCGAAGACGAACGAGGTGAACAAGCACGTGGTCGCGTGCCTTCGAATACGCACGAGGGCAGTGGAGGTGCCTACGTCCTGGAGCCGCCTAATCAGCTGATCCCACGGCTGGGGAACCCGGATACCTACCTACCTACCTGCTTCAACTGCCTACGATCATAAAGTGAGCCCGTTCCTATCATTTTTCCTAGATTTATCCTCTTTTATCTGTGTATTTACTAAGTGTCTGTTTCTCTAAATGTTTGGTGATCTAATTAATTGCTAGTGAAATATTGCTTGCCCCAAATTTACCTGTAAGCATTTGGCCTAATCATCCACAAGGAATTTGCGAGCTAAATACATTGCACGCCGCCTAAAACATCTGCATTTCACTCAGTTATCTTTCTAATTTCTACCTACATTCTTACTTCACCTGCCTAACTACTTGCCTATTTCAATAATATACTTACAATTACATATGTACTTACGTCTTCTGTCCCAAGCTGCGTGCTAACCTGCTTTGATCTGCTATTTAGCTTGCTGACGTTGATTCCAGCTTAAGCAGTATATTCGGGGTCAGCGGCCTTACGTCGCGCGCATAGCTGCGGGTGCCTATTCCACTCAGCTGATCGTCCGCTTCGCTGACAAGAAACCGGACCTTCGCGCCGCACACCACGGACCACGAAACGAGGAGCGTAACGGACCTATTTAATTATTTATCTTATGCCATTCTGATATCTCATCGCAATGACTTCTGAACTAAAATTTAAAGAACTAATTGCAAAGCGCAGTTCCATTAAGGGACGTGTGACTAAATTTAAAATGTACTTAGATTCATTAGTAGCTTTGGAAAGCATTTCTTCCGTAGAAGTCAACAAGCTAGCAATGAAGCTATCTAGAATGGAAGCATTATTCATTGAGTTCGACGGGCTGCAAAGTCAAATAGAAGTGCATAGTGAGGCTAATCAAGCTTCTGAATTGTCCGCCCGCGATTTGATAGAACAAGAATTTGATAATTGCATTGCTATCTCTCAAGATTTAATACAGTCTAACAGCTCCACTCCCAAGCAGGGGGAAGGTAATGCTTCTAGCTGTTCCCATTCCAATGGGTGTCATCACCAGGAACACAACCCTCTGGGGTTCAAGTTACCCACAATAAACATACCCAAATTCGATGGCACCTATTCTAAATGGTTGGAATTTAAAGAAATATATTCTTCATTAATTCATGACAATCTTGAAATTAAAAATGTACATAAATTTCATTACCTCTGTTCCTACCTGGAGGGTGAAGCAGCTCGGGTGCTAAGTAACTTAGAAGTATCGGATAAAAATTATGATGAGGCTTGGTCACTCCTCTGCAACAGGTACGACAACAAAAGGCAACTAATCAATAACCATTTGAAATCATTATTTGCTATTGAGTCTGTACGGGAAACTGACAGGTCTCTTCGATTCATTATCGATCATGTAACAAAAAATTTAAGAGCGCTCAAAACGCTTGGGCTACCCACTGATAAATGGGATGTCCTTATCATCTATAACCTAGTGGCAAAGTTAGACAACGGTACTGTCTTTAAATGGGAAGAACATAGAAATAATTTAACAGAAATCCCCACACTAACTGATTTTTTTTCATTTCTAAAGAACCGTGCTGATGTTTCGGAAACTGTGAATCGAAACAAAACAGACAAACAGACAGTAACTAAATCGGTACCCCAACACTCAATTCCACACAAGAGCCAGACTAGGGCATTTGTTGTAGCAACGCCTAAAGAGGCTTCTTCTTCTCGACCCAATTTTGTGTGTGTGGTTTGTTCAGGCAAACACCGCATATATGAATGCGCCTCATTCAAGTCCAAAACGCCCGAAGAAAGGAACTCTACTGCCGAATCACTTAATCTGTGTTCTAACTGTTTAAGGTCAGGTCACAATAATAAGGCTTGCCGCTTGCCTGGGACTTGTCGTTCATGCAAACAAAAACACAATACTTTACTACATATACCAATTTCAGGTGACTCAACTTCCAACTTGCCTTCGTCAGTGGTTATGTCTGCCTTGTCTTCGTCAGACATTCTTTTGTGCACCGCCAAGGTGCGATTAACTAATCCTAATACCAATGAAACTATAAGCGTACGAGCTCTACTTGACAGCGGGAGTCAATCGTCCTTTATCACTGAGAGTGTAAAGCAAAGACTCAATCTAACTCCTCAGCCATCAAATGTCAATATTGTCGCTATAGGAAATAATACTCTAAATCTATGTCCAGAGCGCTGCTCTGTAAAACTTCAATCTAATACCTCGTCGTTTGAAGTGTCTATGTTTTGTCTAGTATTGAAAACTATATCGGATGACCTACCCAAGCATCCTTTCAATATTAGTTCTCTAAAGTTAAATCACTTTAAACTTGCAGACCCCAGCTTCAACGAGCCATCTCCTATCGACATGCTTATAGGCTCTGACCTGTTCTGGGATGTGATAGGTTCCGAACAGCAGTCTCTAGGGTTGAACAACCCTAATCTTCGTAGCTCCAAGCTAGGATGGCTCATCGCAGGTCCTGCGCCTATTCAAATTCAGTCTCCGCCTAATAAGTCTCTAACCTGCAACTTTCTTCAAAGGAAGGATAAGCTTGTCCTCAAGCTTCAAATTCAGGAGGAAATTCTGGGAACTTGAAAATGTTCCTAAATCTCAGCCTCTATCTGAGGAGCAAAGGCTTTGTGAAAAGCTCTACATCTCTGATACTCGTAGAGAAAGTGATGGTCGTTTTTGTGTAGGTATCCCTCTACGGGATGAACCCGATTGTCTGGGCGAATCCTACTTCATAGCAAAAAAAAGGTTCTATAATCTAGAAGCCCGTTTTAGAAAAAATCCTGAGTTGAAAAATATGTACTGTGAATTCATTCATGAGTATGCCGACCTTGGCCACCTTTCAGAGTCTACAGAGCCCAAGCCCCCAAATTCCTATTTTCTTCCTCATCACCCAGTGATTCGAAACCAAAGTGAAACCACCAAACTTAGAGTCGTATTTAACGCCTCTGAACCTACCACTTCTGGCCTATCGGTCAACGACTTACAGATGGTGGGCCCCACTATCCAAGACTCTTTGTTTAACATCTTAGTTCGATTTCGTCAGCATCGATATGTCATTTCTGGAGATATAGAGAAGATGTATCGGCAATGTAGAGTTAGAGAGTCGGATCGCAACTTGCAGCTTATCTTGTGGCGCGACAATGAAAATGAAAATTTGCGCACTCTAAGGCTCAATACTATTACATACGGATTTGCGAGCTCTAGCTTCCTCAGCACCAGGTGCATCTGGCAAATCGGCGAAGAATGTGACGATTCTACAATCAAAACTATTATTCAAAATGATTTCTATTGTGATGACTTATTGACAGGGGCAAGTACTGCCGAAGAATTACGTCGCATTCAACGCGCAGTTTCCAGTGAGCTGGCTAAAGGTTGCTTTCCACTAAGAAAATATCGGTCAAACTTACCTAATGTCCTAGAAGCTGATCCTAACAATAATGAAAACCTAATCATCAGCAATGCCACAAGTACCCTTGGTATTGGATGGTTTCCTCAATCTGACAGTATTCACTTTCCTCTCGAACATTCACCAAGTACTATTTTCACCAAAAGGGCTATCTTGTCTTCAGCATTCAAGATATTTGACCCTCTAGGTCTATTGTCCTTGTGCACTATTAGCGCAAAAATCCTTCTACAAAAACTGTGGAAAGAAAAAATAGATTGGGATGAACCCGTTCCCTACTCTATTCAAGTCTCTTGGCAAAAATTCAACCAGCAGCTTAACACTCTATCGTCTCTAAAGGTCCCCAGACGGGCCATAGCCAATTCAAATAATGTAGAACTTCATTGTTTTTGTGACGCTTCTCAGGTAGCATATGGAAGTTGTATCTACCTACGCTCTATAGACGGGGATGGCAACGTACATGTCAACTTATTATGTGCCAAGGCTCGTGTAGCTCCAATTAAAGCTTGCACCATCCCTCGCCTAGAGCTCTGTGGTGCTGTCCTAGGGGCTGAATTAAGTAACGCTGTCATTAAAGCGTTAAGAATCGAACTTAAGCGCTGCGTCTTTTGGACTGACTCTTGTGTGGTTCTAGGCTGGCTTAGATCTCCCGACAAAACCAAAACATTTGTAGCAAACAGAGTCGCTGCCATAGGCGAACTCACCGACCCCAAAGCTTGGCGCTATGTTCCCACTGCTGAAAATCCCGCTGACCTCGCCTCACGAGGTGTAGATCCCCAAGAGGTCAATGATTCAACCATATGGTGGCATGGACCTAAGTTCCTCATGCACCCTGAGTCATCCTGGCCAACCTTATCAGCTGGAATTGTAGTCAATTTACCTGAATTAAAAGCGATGCACGCTTTGGTGGCGGAGGAGGTACCTGCGGTATCCCTAAACTTTCAAAAATATTCTAAACTTACTACTCTTCAAAGAGTCTATGCTAGAGTCCTTAGATTCATACACAATTGTAAAAACATTAAGAATAAGCTGACTGGAACTCTACAAGTTCATGAATTAGAAACGTCCATGACTGTTCTCACTAAAACAGCTCAAAATGAATCCTTCTCAAAGGAAATAAATTCTCTACAGGCCAAGAAACCCCTCAAAACAAGCACGCATCTCTGCTCATTAAATCCCTTTCTAGATATGAATGGCTTACTTCGTGTTGGAGGAAGAATTGACACCTCTGCCTACCCCTATGATAAAAGACATCCCATTGTTCTAAAGTCAAATCATTATCTCACTAAGCTTATTTTTCAGTATGAGCACGCCCGCCTATTACATGCCGGACCCCAGCTTCTACTCGCCTCTATTCGAGAGCGCTATTGGCCTATAGGAGGTCGCAGACTAGCACGAGAAGTTGTAAGAAATTGTTTAGTTTGTCGTCGCTTCAAAGGCGACACTATGACTAATATAATGGGTAACTTACCTTCTGATAGGGTAGAACCTGACTTTCCATTCAGTACTGTTGGCACTGACTTTGCCGGTCCTTTCCTAATAACAGATCGCAAGGGACGGGGATGCAAGATAACAAAATGTTATCTGTGCATCTTCGTATGCTTCAGATATAAGTGCCTACATTTAGAACTAGTTAGTGAATTAACCAAAGATGCCTTCATGTTAACTTTAAAACGATTTGTTGCTCGTAGAGGAATGCCTAGAATCATCTACTGTGATAATGGTCGCAATTTTGTAGCTGCCGCAAAGGAAATTGGTAGTTTTTTGCAAACAAATTGTAACTCTATATGTGACTTTGCTGCCCGGCAGGGCATAGAATTTCGGTTTTCTCCCGTTTACGCTCCTCATTTCAACGGTCTAGCGGAGGCCGGTGTCAAGTCGGCTAAGTTCCATCTGCATAGAATCTTAGGGCAATCTCACTTGACATTTGAGGAATTGGCCTCTGTATTTGCACAGATAGAAGCTATCCTAAATAGCCGACCCCTATGTCCTATGAGCCCATCACCTAACGATTTCCAGACTCTTACCCCTGCTCACTTTTTGATTGGTAGGCAAATGACTGCTTACCCTCGCCGAGCTATCTGGACCACGGGACGCATCGACTCGACCGGTTTCAGCGCCTTTAACAAATCAAGCAGCACTTCTGGAGCCGGTGGTCATCGGAATATGTCGGAGAGCTACAGCAGCGTACCAAGTGGCGAGTGAGGTCGCGAGATCTTAAACAGGATGATCTAGTCCTAATAAAGGAGCCCAACACACCACCCCTATGCTGGCGCCTGGGAAGGGTAAGCAGGCTCTACGTCGGCTCCGACCAAACTCCTAGAGTTGCAGATGTGGCCACAGCCAATAGGGGTTATAAGAAGAGCCCTCAATCGCCTAGTTTTGTTGTCACCAGAAGAAAGCCATGATTCTTGAAAGCCTCCATCTAGCTTTCAACGGCCGGGAGGATGTCGGCGTCACATTCGCGCCGTGAATTGGAACGCAGCCGCAGCCCTCACCCTATTGGCTAGTGGCTACCACGCGCGGCATGACGATACATGATGTACGATGTCGGGCCAATCACGAGACACAGTCGCGGCTCTCACCCCATTGGCCACGCGTGGCATGACGTGATTTTCTGGTCTTGGGATTGGCTTGATATCACGTCATGCCGCGCTCCACGCGTCTATCGGGAAAAAATGATGCAACATTACAACCTGTCATGGCACTGCGCACGCGTCGTGTCCCCCTATAGTTTTTTAACTTTAAATAAAATCCTAACTTATCTATTGTAATTGTACAAAATTAAATTAAATGTGTATTGGTTAACTTTAAATGTTTTATTAAGTTTTGTTCCCTATAACGAACAGTATGTTTGTCTACAAAGTTCTCCAGAAGTAGTAACCGGATCGTGACAATAAAGGGCATTAAAGATTAATTATTAAAATATATGTAATTTATCATAATATAAGTATATTATCATATTATGATAAAATATTCATATCTATGGGGCATTTCACGTGAAGCGAACAACTAAAATAAAATGAGTATGTGAAAATTGTTCATACTCTGGTCAGTTCTCTCTGATATTTTTATGTGCGAAACATTTCTATCTGATTACCACTTGTCTTAGTTCTTCTTCTTACGGTGAAGAAAACCATCGTGAGAAAACCTGTATGTCTGAGAAAACCTAGCGAGTTTTCTTGAGACAGCAGAATGAAGATTCAGAAGTCCGCCAACACGCATTAGGCCAGCGCGGTGGACTATGGCCTGATCCCCTTCATACTGAGGGAGGCCCGTGCCTAGCAGTGAGGCGTGTCAAAAAGCTGAAGACTTCATATAGCGAAATTTTAAAATATACATTTATTATAAACGTCAAATTTGATATGACTATAGAGTATAGAGCAACGAAAAATACAAAGCGAACAAACTCGATCAAAGCACGAGTCAAAATAAATGAAATCACTTACAAGTTACAGCCAAATAAATAAAATTAGTTGGTAAATTATTCAACGCATCGTGAATAGCGGATTTTAACTAAGTTTAGCATAAACCGCGGCTTAGTCGATGAGTCAACGTATCCATACATTTGCAGCTCCGACTGCGGCGAGGATATTAATCGTGCTCCCGTTTGTTACATCCTTCTTGTTAGATTTTATATTTCTCCATACCTTGAATTAATTTGAAATGTTAATATGAGGCTTTACTTTAAATTAATTTTGAAAGCTCTAAACCTGTATCTATAAAATATTATTCTTTGTATCCTTATTATAAACTAGCAATACGCGCGGCTTCGCCCGCGTTCATTTTTTAATCACTACTAAACTTCATTGAACTCGTTGGGTTGAAAATTCTCCAAAATTACTCCAGCTTTAGCCGCGTGGCTACCTATTTCATCATATATTATGTGCGGCGTGCACTCCTCCTCCTCTCCTGTTATGGTAGTTTTAGTAGGGACCCATATTTTACTTGCAATTAAAATAGCCTATATTAATCAGTGATAATGTAGCATTGAAATGGTGAAAGAATTTTTAAAAAACGGTTCAGAACTTTTTGGGCCAATTCGTTACAAACATACAAATCTTTTCTCTTCATAATATTAGTATAAAAGTTTTTTTGCATTAAAAATATAAAATTTTGCTTTTGTAAAAGTTACTTGAACAAAGTATCTCTATTTTATGTATGGTAGGTACATTCTAAATATTTACTATTTACATAATAAAGCGTGTAAACTTTGAGGTGTTCCATGAGGTCCTAAATCTTACTAATTTATTATTTACTTTATTATGAAAACATGACCCTTAACCTGGTGTCATTTCTCTTAATTTATGTTCTTATTCATACTTCGACTGATATATATTTAATATTCACTTCACTACATAATCCAAAGTTTCAATCCAAACGATGTATATTTCTAAATAGGATTCGCGCAATTGCTTATTTCTAGAAATATCACGTCAAACCGTTGCTGTGTATTTAAGTTATATTATTTAGAAATTATTTCTCTAACTTTCAAATCCCGAAGTCAAAAGTTTTAGTTATAATTCAAGTCAAAAACTTATGTTCACGAATTAACTGGTTTCCACAAAGTTGCTTAAATCTCCTATTTTTAGCGTGACATTTTAACGTTGCTAAAGGATTTCCGCCAAATGAAAGCGTATATTTAGAACCTAATGTACGTTTCAGTTCCTCTGGAACCACATTTCGGTGCAATCGTGCCAATTAGTGAAGTGCACCCTTTCTAGCAATTACTTCTAAAAGTCTCATACGTTTCGCAAATTCTTGACATCTACTAATCAGTTAAAAGATTATTCTGTCTGATTCGACTTATCTTATTAAGTCTGATTAGACTTGTTACAAGTTTCTACAGATGTTTCATGATCTCCTTGCTAGGTAAAGGTAGACTCAGTGTGTGAATGCTATAAACTAACTTCTAAGGTTTTATAAATGAACTAGTGACTCAGCCTCGTTCCGCTTGGCACGTCTCTAGGTTTGTTTTGACATTTAGTATACTTTTCTATGAAACGAAATATTTTCTCGGATAAATAGCTAACATTATACCAAATTTCTTCAAAATCTATCCATAGATTTTCTCGTGTTGCGTTTTCAGACAGACAAACATTCCAATAATTCTAAATATTTCAATGTAAATTCAATCGATAATAATAATTGTTATTCTATAAAATGAAAAACTAAGGTCGTAGTTAGAATAAAGCACTTTGGTTATTGCATTCCTTTGGTTATAGCATTCCTTCGCCAATTGCTTTGATTCCTAATTCGTAAGTCTGAAACAAGAACATAATTGAATTTTTTGCATCAACCGGAAAAAAGATAATTTTCAAATTAATTTGTAGATCACACACAATATTTGTAAGAAAGTTGGTTTGATTTTGATTTTATTTTTTTAAGATAAACAAATATATAAAAATATTAAAGAGGATTAAAAAAACTATTCTTTTAATCTAGCTGAGATAATTTTCTAAACAATAATTAATAAAGAATTTTCTAAAGAACAAATAATTCTAAATGTTCTAAAAAATACATTTTCAGCTTCGTAGGTTAAGTTAGTTATATTTTGCAACATACATGTATATTAGGCGGTGTAGAGAGGACATATTCCAGAGCGTCAGTGACTTCGTCCGGCGAGATCACAGGTAGGTCGTTTATAAATCCTATCGCAATGTCCGTGTTCACTAATCTAGGAGACAGACTCTCATGTGAAACTTTAATTTATAAGAATCATATTAAAATGCTAAATATACATAAAAAATTGTAAGTTTTTAAATAAAAACTCTTTATCTTAAACTTTAATCAAAATAATTGTAAACCATAATACTCTCTTAGTTTTACGAGAATATTTGCCATTATAAATGAAACTATCTTTTCGGATTTTGTCGCGGATTTAATTTGATTTTTGTTTCCCAACGTTTCGAATGCTTTACACCAATCACGGTCACGGGAAACGTCGGGAACCAAAAATCATAATAAATCCGCGACAAAATCCGACAAGATAGTTTCATTTATAATATGAGAATCGTATTAAAATGCGTGATTGAGTTTATTTTTAATGTTGTTCGAAATATATGGCGATGTAACAAATATAATTAGGTACTCGGATATACGTAATATGTCTTATTTAATAATAAAAACAAATTAATTTACTACTGTAATAAATAAATCGAGTGTATTAATAATATAATAATTATTTTCTTTTCTAAAATGGGCTGTTTAACCTTCTTCGAAAATGCTAGAAATGTACAAAAAAATCATAAACGGAAGAAGGGAATACAGCGGTATTACATTTTATATACTCCATTATTTATATATAAAATTATATAGACTTAATATTATTTTTAACATGATTTTAGTTTAAGTTTAAATGAACGTATAAAAAGGTTATATTTCGTCATCATCGAGAAGGTAGAGTTCAGAAAGAATTAAAACTAAACTTTAACTTAGTAAATAAACAATATTAAGTTAAAAGAGAACCGATGTTATTTATTTTGTTTCGGCAAATGTAGGAAATTCAATTCCAACCGTCATATTTCTTAAAGTAAAAGGAAGTAATGTAATTGGGTCGCAGTGTCTCTCTAGGTAGAGCAAATATGAAACTCAGAAAAGTGTATAAAATGAAAATGGTTTTAAAGAGTTTTTCTACAAATGATGTATTAAAAGATTAATACTATGTCGTCTAAAACATTATTTGTCCAAACGACCAATTTAGTTCTTTTTCATACAGACTTATTTACTCTTAAATGTTATTTGTTTTGATTATATATAATAATCTTATTCATTTTATTTAAAAATATATGCATATTATCTATTAACTAGAAATTTTCAGGGGTTAGATATTTTTTTTCCAAAATAAAAATGTCTACTATTATTATTATTCCAAATACCAAATTCCGTGCAGTGATGTTCTCGGATGGACAAAACAGAGAGACAAGATTTTTTAAAAACTATTATAGAATTTTTATTTGTATTAAGCAAATCATTCGAAGCCTTCGAAAATAGTGAGCCGTAAAATTTACACGTAGCATAATTTTGTTTTTATAATACCCTATAATATACAAAACCAGTTTACTAAATCGTTCGAAAGTGTTTTTTGTTCGAAGTTGTTTGGTTGAACGCGCTAATCTCAGGAACTACTGGTCCGAATTGAAAAAATATTTTTGTATTGGATAGTCCGTTTATCGAGGAAGGCTATAGGCTATATTATATCACGCTACGACCAATAGGAGCGGAGCAGCAATGTAAGATGTTGCAGAATAATATTTCTTTTTATATTCAGCCTTTACAATGCGAGCGGAGCCGCAGAAAAGGTCAATTATAAAGAATCTATTATTCAAAAAATTACGCTTCCAAAGGAGTTGAACATTAAGTGATTGGCCCATTAGGTTCTATCGAAGCAGCTTTATTGCAAAGTGGAAGTGACTTTCCTTTTGATATCAAAAAGATTTGCAAATGAGAATGTTTCACCTTTAAAAGAGCTATAAATTGAAAATCTCGTCTGTAAGCTGAATTGTACTGCTTTATGTTATTGTAAGAAAATATTTTCACGTAGATTTACTCAATCGAAATATTTCACGTGTATAATTTACTATGCAAAATAATTTTGTTTTCTCGTTTATGTACTCGTAGTTATATTTACATTCCTATCGGCCATATATAAATCTATCTATTTATATAATAAAACTCTAACTAAATAGAATCTGTGCGATGATTATGTTTTAGAAATTATAATTGATTTTAATTATCATTTATTCAGTCATTAAATGATCGATACAGTACAGAGGCCTATAGTTCTTGGATTTTTATTCTCTCGGTCTGTGACCCCATTACGAGATTTTAATGAAATTTAGTATAATGATAGTAGGTATCCGGATCAACATATATAATAATTTTACTGCAAGAAAATGTCTTATTTCTGTGAATCTACACGAAACTCAAAATAAAAGTTGAACCGATTTAGATGTAGTACACAAAATATAGACTAGGAAGTTGAAAAAGTGTAGTTAGTTACTTAGACTTAAATAAACATATAGTAAATACTAAAAAAACCTCAAAATTATCAAGTGTAAAGCGCGTTATACTTTCTTAGGTTTACGCGAATACTTAACATTATAAATGAAACTATCTTTTTGGATTTTGTCGCAGATTTATTATGATTTTTTACATTATAAATATGTTGGGACATTATTACACACAGCGCCATCTATTTCTGTGGTAAGCTACGAAGGAAGCTTGTGTTACGGATACCAGATAGTTGATATACTACATATATAAGTTTAAATACATACATATTATAAATATAAACACCCATGACTGGAGTACAAGCATTCGTGTTTAACAAATGAATGCCCCCAGCGGGACTCGAACCCGCGATTGCTGGCGCACCAAGTAGGGTCACTAAAAACTGCGCCAAACGTGTCGACATTTGCGACAAAATCCGAAAAGATAGTTTCATTTATAATGTAAAGCGCATTTTTAAGAGTTGAAGTATCGGTCTTGTTATTAAAGGACCATTAAGTAACGTGACAAAGTGGAATGTGAGCGGCGCGGCGCAGCCCGCAGTTTCAATTTAATGTTACCAGCGTTAGGTGCGATAGCTAGCAATTTAATAGAATAACAAATTTCTGTCGCTGTAAAAACTAACTTACTGTTTTTATATACATTTTAAAGAAGAATAATATTGATAATTTGAGTAACAAAATGATAACAATTAATCTATACTAATATTATAAAGCTGAAGAGTTTGTTTGTTTGTTTGGTTGAACCCGCTTATCTTAGGAACAACCAGTCTGATTTAAAAAAATATTTTTGTGTTGGATAGTCCGTTTATCGAGAAAGGCCATAGGCTATATTCAATCATGCTACAACTAATAGCATAGCAATCAATGAAAAATGTTGCAAAAACGGAAGCTAGGAGAAATTTTAATGTATTACGTCTTTATTTCAGTTAAAGTCATCACAAAAGTATTTTTTTAAATGCTCAAATGCGAATTTCTGCTATGGCATTGAATTGTCAATTTCACGAATCACAGAGTAAATATACTGCATGCCTAATTTCGAGGGCATGATTTACTACTGGGTAAAATATTTAAAGTTTAGGTGTAGGACCGTCATCTCGTACTCTCTGAGTCATGAGAATGTTCATAAAGTCACTTTATTATATATTCATGACGTAAAACCTACTATTTTGGCCCGACCCGGGATTCGAACTTGAAACTTCACAGATATCTATATCTAAACCACTGCTATTTTTAAGTATTATATTTTTGAATGTATGTATGTTGAATAATGTATGTATATTGATTTTATTCATTTTTGTAATATTCATTACAAAAATGAATAAAATCCGCTGAAACGATTTAGATAAAAAGTATGAAGATACTGGGAATAACATAGGATAGATTTTATCCCGGAAATTATCCGTTAAAGGAATGGAAAGACGGATTGAAGGGCGAGTACAAGAAGTGAATCCCGTTATAAAGATCCCGAGCTCAAAATATTTACGTAAGCTTCTCGCGCCGCTTCACTATCTAAGACGTTGTCTTTTACCGGACGCCTTCGATTTATTCGGATGTACCATTGAATGGGTTTTGATGCGAAAAATTGTTTATTAAAATACATTTACCTTTTTTACTTTGTTTTTTTGTAAACACCATATAACTGACACCGAATCGAAAGTATATAATATATACGATACTAGCAACAAAAAACATTTTTTTTCTGTCTGTTTGTCTGTTTGTTCTTTCGAATCTCATTAATTGATTTTGACGGGACCTTCACTCGCAGATAGTTAATTTTATAAGGCGTAACTTAAGCTACTTTTTAACCGACTTCTAAAAAAGGAGGAGGTAGAAATTTTATTTATTTTAACTAGCGAAAACCGTGGCTTCGCTGACGCTAAACTTTAGGATGAACCTGAGTGAAGTGAGTCGCTAGTTAATATTATGATAAAGGTATTTTAAGAGAAAAAAACTTATATATTAAATAGAAAAACATTATTAATATCATAAGAATATCTTTGAAAGCTGAGTGAAATAGAAAACAACGTTCGTTTAAGAGTACCCTATTGAGTGATCAAGATTGATAGAGCGGTCTCGAGCGCCATACATCTTGTTATAAGCCATTGGAACATTGTATTGAACTGATGAAATGAGGTTTTAGAAATACCATAGAGTATTTTATCTATAAATTGTAACTAACATGTATAGAAATCTTTTAAAACGAAATCTATTTATAGAAAATATTGTATTATAAGTAAATATTCTGTACTATATAATATTATAAAGCTGAAGAGTGTGTGTGTTTGTTAGTTTGGTTGAAGGCGCTAATCTCAGGAACTATTGGTCCGAATTAAATAAGTCTTTTTTTGTTAGATAGTCCGTTTACCGAGGACGGCTAAAAGCTAAATTACATCACGCTACGATCAATAGAAGCGGAATGAAAAGTGTTGCAAAATGAGAAGGGGGAGGGGGGGGGGTGGTCATTAGTTCTGCGAGGTACCATACCGCGCGACTCAGAAAGAATTTTGTTTAGAGTCCTTAGAACGCGTGGGAAGACGCGGGAAATGCTAGTCTTTTATATCTGTTACTAAAATACTCTGTAGAGAGGACGAGATCAGTCGAGGCTAAAAACAGCTCTATCTGATGATTAGTTGCGGCGCTCAGCTATTTACCTCCTACTTTAATAAAACAATACTTCATGTTATTAAATTGATTTAACTAGATCCTTTAAAATAGCATGTATAATAAACTTCATAATTGAAGCGACAGGTTGTGTTTTTTATGTATTTTTATTAATAGATATGTTTGCAGGCAGGTCTTCTACACTAACTCAGAAATATTTAGTCAAAATCTATCTAGCGCTTTTCTAGAGATGCGATCACAGGCAGACTGATATAATAAATATTGTCAGAAATACGAAAAATTATAATTTTAGCCTCTGTACTGTTAATAATTACTATTGTAATAAGATTTTTCAATGCACATAATGTCAAATGCACAAAGTGTACACATTCAACTTAGAATTTTATTATATGTCTTGACGACACGTTTGGCTCAGTTGGTAGTGAACCTACTTTCTGCACCAGCGGTCACGGGTTCGAGTCCCGCTGGGCATTCAATTGTTGATCACGAATGTTTGTTCTCCAGTCATGGGTGTTAATATTTATATTATGTAGGTATGTATTTAAAATTTATGTGTAGGGTATCAACTTTCTGGTATTTGTTTTATTTTTATAGGACAAAGGGGGCAAACGAGCAGGAGGCTCACCTGATGGAAAGTGATCACCACCGCCCATGGACATCTGCAACACCGCAGGGCTTGCAAATGTATGCTTTCAGGAAGGAATACGCTCTCTTCTTGAAGGTTGCCAGGTCGTAACGGTTTGGAAAGACCGCCGGCGACAGCTGGTTCCACAGAGTGGTTGTGCGTGGCAGAAAATGTCTTAAAAATCGCACTGTTGTGGAACGCTGGACATCGAGGTGGTGTGGATGGAAGTTGCGAAGTAACCCAAAACCTCGTAGCTTACCACGGAAAAAGATGGTGCTGTTGTATAAATGTCTCAACATATTTATTTATTTATTTAAGAATACCTATACGAGTAGGTGTGCTTAGTACATTCACAGTAAATGTGTGGGTGCGTGTGTTTATTGTGTATGTGTGCGTAATGTGTGTGTTAGATAGTTAATCCTAGATATACTAAAATAGGCTTGAATGAGGCAAAAATTAGGTACATAGTACATTCATAATAATATGTAACAAAAGGATCTTAAGAAATGGGACAAAGAGCGACGTTTTCTCGCAAATCTCGGGTAAGCTGCTTTTCGTAAGGAATTGTCTCACTCATTACTATAATACCATTGTGTTAGCTCGTCTCGTAACGCCGAGGTGTCGAACAATGAAGAGTCAACTGACTTTATTTTTACATCAGACTTATATTTTTAAGTTTGATGCCGTTTCAAAAACCACTTTTGAGATACTTCAAGTTTGTGTAGTAAATAAGAAATGTACAGAAATCGAAAAGCTGAAATATATAAATATGTTGGGACATTTTTTTACAACAGCGCCATCTAGTTCCGTGGTAAGCTACGTGGCTTGTGCTACGGATACCAGATAGTTGATATACTATACATATAAATTTAAATACATACATAATATAAATATTAACACCCATGGCTAGATAACAAACATTCGTGCTCAACAAATGAATGCCCCCAGCGGGACTCAAAGCCGCGACCGCTGGCGCAGCAAGTAGGGTGCCAACTGAGCCAAACGTGTCGTCAAATGTATCTTATATATTTTTAGGAACATACATAAATTTTTTTTATGGAAAATCTTATTGTAATTTTGCCTTGTTTTCGATTCAAAGCCCGAAAACTATAGTTTTTAGAATTTTTGTCTGTATGTTTATCGCCACCGAAAATCGAACGAACAGGTTTTGATGGTATGATGCCATACAGGTTAACATGTAGGATCTTTTCTACTCCTTTTTTGCTTTAGGAAAAAGTCTTATTTTTGAGAAATTTATATTAAATATTAATTGTTAAAGTTTACCCGAGCAGAGCTAGATTGAGTCCCTATAGTAAAAACATATATTATAGCAAACGTCATTAAACACGTAATTTGTCATACAAAACGACGACACATTGGCGCAGTTTGTAGTGACCCTACTTTCTTGCGCCATCGGTCGCGGGCTCGAGTCAGATGATTGTTCTCCTGTCATGGGTGTTAATATTTATAATAATATGTAATTATGTCTTTAAACTTAAATAATATGTAGTATATCAGCTACCTGGTTAAGTGAGACATCAAGGGACCTGTAATGTCGTTTCACTTATAGAGGTATTCCACTTACCCAGTGTCTCAGATATCCAGGTATAAATAAATATCTATCTCATTTACAGAGGGTTCCATTGGTAGAGGTTATTGGCAGGTTATTTCACTTATAAAGGTGCGATCAAACAAAACAATGTTATCTCAGTTACAGAGGTTTATGCATATAAAATTTACTCCCTGTCTCAGTTATAGAGGTAACTATGATGATAAATCGAAAGAACAAATCCCAGATATAGAGGCTTAGCTCGTCCCACTAACAAAGGTAATTCAGTGCCAAAGTGTTGGGACCCCAGCATGAGTTCCAGTTATGGAGGTTTCTCACTTATCCAGGTCCCACTTAACCAGGTTTCACTGTATCTGGTATCCGTAAAACAAGCCTCGTAGCTTACCACGGAACTAGATGGCGCTGTGTGTAATAATTTCCCAATATATCTATAAAAAAAACGTATACAAACAAAAGGCAAGAATTTGATGCAAGTGGCCCGAAACTATAGTAACTAGCTTTCATAGCAGGTGGTTCATAAAAATATACGTACTACCGTAAATAAAGGCGTCCCGCTATCATCGCAACAAGAAAACCGTCTCAGCGATAACGTTTATTACATTCATTGTTCGGCGACGGCTCCATAAAACCGAAACAACGGGGGAAATACATATTTATTCACTCGGATACTGCAAACTTGAGCATTAAGGCTGCTCTCAGACCTTATTTACTATAGTTTTGATCTTATTTAATCTAAATTTAAGGGATAAGTGATTTAAAAGAAATAATTCAATTATTATGATGTTTAAAGAAAAATATAGTTCATGCGCGGCTTTACGTATTTTTTTTTATTATTATGTACTGTAAAATAATGACGTAATGCAGTATTTATAAAATATTATGATTAAAAGAAAAGAAAGATAAAAAAATATTATGAGAATATTTGTGTATTGAAAACTTTAACACACATAATGCCTTTTTATTTGTGACATAAATATAATTTAGAAAAAAATATTACATCGTCTGTAGATACCTTTAAATAGTTCTACAAACAGAATAAATGGGGATTTTCATAAGTTATGTTTTGAATATATGGCTTAGCGATTCTAATGCAAAGAGATAGCGCTTGAGAAAAATAAATGATGGCTAACCATTTCACGGTATTATTTTTGTACATTTTGAATTCAATTTGCTATAGATAATAAGATTTTTTATGACGGGCAACCTCTCAGGGTCATTTTTATTGCCAACTAGCAACACACGCTCGCTTCGCTCGGTTTCGTTTAGCGCGAGCGAAGCCGCGGGTTTCGCTAGTTTAATCATATCTATATATGTTTTTCTTCTTTTGTTTGGTGTACAATAAAGTGTATTATTATTAGTATTAATAAAACCTTCCTCAAGAACCACTCTATCCAATGGTGAAAACAGCATGAAAATCGGTGCAGTAGTTTTTGAGTTTATCGCGTATAAACAGACAGACGTGGTAGTGGATTTTGCTTTTTAATTTGTAGTGAAATGGGATGAATTTAATTTAATTTCTAGTTAATTACGATTTATTTAGTAAACACTAGCGAGTAGCGAATCACCTAGCTTGACTTAGGTATATCCATAGATACGTTATAACGGTTAGTGATTTGCATACACAATATACAGTTCTGATTTTTTTTATTTTTCAGTTATTAGGGTTTTCTATTTTTCATACATAAACTACCTTGCCAAATAACGAAAAACTAATTATTCAAATAGGTTCAGCCGTTTTTTGAGTTATGGCGAGTCTAACTGTGACTGTATCATGTCGAAACCATTGTATAGATTTTGATGTTTGATATGATGAAAGCTGGTTATCCGGGTCAACATATTATAGCTTTATTTTATTATTATTTTATTCTGAATTAGTGCTTGACTGCGTTCCACCTGATGGTAAGTGGTAACGCAGTCGGAGATGGTAAGTCGCACTAATTCTGCAGTAGCCAGCTATTCACTCTTGCCTTGAAGACACACATTGTAATCCGTCGGAAACACTGAAGCAGGCAGGTTGTTCCAATCCTTAGCTAAACTAAATTAGCTAAATTAAATTATTAAATCTAAATTAAATTATTAAAGCTTAATTAGGATTTGTGGAAGAAGAAGAACATGACGGTAATCAAGCGTAAGTCTGAGAATTATAAAAGTAGCTACGTAAAGCTCTTTTTTAAATATAGAAAATATTGATATTGAATGTGCAAAATTTAAAACAAATCTTTAGAGCCCAGAGAAAGTCCAATCCAAAAATAAATTTATGTAACGAGAGATACCCATTTAATATTACAAGATTATTATGAATATTCTAAAAGACTAGGATATATTTTGTTACTTCATTTAGGTATAATTTGATAACAACGGCGAAGACTTAGCATTACTCTGGCAATAAATTTAAACAAAACCGTTATAACTTCGTAAGCTTCTTGTGATTTATACGCTTGTTTATTGAATGGCTCTTTGTAATTAAATTATGTACTGGGTCTGTTTTAAATAAACACAATTTAAATTAAGTTTTTGTGGTAAATTCTATATTTTAACTAAATATAATAATTATAATACAGTTATTTATATATTACATTACAATAATATAAAGGTGAAACTATGTAAGTAAATAATGTTCTCCGACCGATTCCAGCCACGGCGGCCAATCTCATTGAGACTGGTCAACTACGCTGGAGATATTGTAGTGACACAAGTGCACTCTCTATTCCAATCACTCTCATACTCCGGTTGGACGACTGTTCGACACGACCAGTGAGAGTTAAGGCGCAGGACTGACGGCTTTACGTGCTCTCCGAGGCACGGGGGTGACACACCGCTAACTTCCCAACTCCGGGCGGTTACTGAGGCTTACTAAACAGAAATACTCAATAACTAAACTTGGCCCGAATCGAACCCAGGACCTCTCAATGTATGACGTTCATGCTAGGCACTACACCACTGAGGCAGTATAAGTATGTTTGTTGATGTTTCATGGTATAGCGGCTCGACTGGTTATACGAATCAGGCCCTAGTCCTTCACGCTGGCTGAATGCGAATTGGCGAACTTACATGTCTTTAGAAAACTTACTAGGTTTTCTTAGACATTCAGGTTTCCTCATGATATTTTCCATTACCGAAAGAAAGTGTGTACACATACATTGTACATAATTTTAAATTACTACATATTATAAAACAAAATCCTCCGCATCTGTCTGTTCGCGATAAACTTAAGAACTGCACCGATTTTCATGCAGTTTCCACCAATAGATAGAGTAGTCTCGAGGAAGGTTTTAATATATAATTTGTCAAGTTTTAATATATATTTACTAGCGAAACCCGCGGCTTCGCTCGCGTTGAATCTAAGTACCTACTAATCCGAGCAAACGAGGTTGAGTTAGCGTATAAAATAATTTTCCCACAGTGTTACTTCCTCAGTAGGTAAGTTGTATTATTAATAACACTGTAATAACTACAGTGGTAGATTATAAAGCAAATGTTTGCTCAATCAGCATCAAATTAAACGATATTACTTATTCCACAAAAGATATTTTAATAAAAAATTTACTGAAACAATCAGCAAACTTCGAGCTTTATTTACTTTCAAAATGGATTCCAGCTCCTCCTGTATTTTATTATAAATTATACGACAAGTAAACATTTAATGGTACGACTTTGCTGTATTTTTATTTCCTTTGGGTATTGACTTATGTTTTGATGGCAGACGGAAATATTCGGTTTGAAAAAATATTATGCCAAAAAGGGTATGGTTAAGGCATATGCCATGGAAGGTTTATTTAAAACACAATATTGTTAAAAAAATATATACTCCTATATTAATATTATTTCAAGTCTTGCAAAAGGCTTAGAACTACTATTTATGGACGATTTATTTAATTTGCTAGTGAGCATGCATGAGCAAAGACGGATGACATCAACATCACTATAATTATATTTAGAATATATAGGTACTAGCTGCGCCCCGCAGTTTCACCATCGTAGTTGCCGTTCCCGTGGGATTACAGGGTTAAAAAGTAGCCTATGTCCTTTCTGAAGGTCTTCTCTATCTGTGTACCAAATTTCATCGAATTCGGTTCAGCGGTTTAAGCGTGAAAGCGTAACAGACAGACAGACAGACAGACAGAGTTACTTTCGCATTTATAATAATAGTTAGGATGTATGTTTTTTAAAGTTATATAAGTATGTGTAGGGTATCAATTATCTGGTATCCGTAACACAAGCCTCGTAGCTTACCATGGAATGGTAGTGTTTGTTAATAACTCAACATATTATTTATTTAAAAGGATCTAGAAAAAGAATACGTTCAGGATTGCTACCCCTATTATTTTCTTACTTATAGGGGTTAGGTGTGTAATATGAAGTATATGGCTATTTTAGATTAAAAACTATAAAAACAAGGTTTTAAACAACCCTTCACCAGACACGAGTACAGTTAATAAAAACTGCACTCGTTTCTAATGAAGAAATATTTGCATATAAATACTTAACCGGCTAGATTCTTTCTGCTTAAAGACGTCTCTCACTTGACTTACTCCAAAGATTTCTTCTGCTGTTCCATCCAACCATCGCTCTGCCTTATCAGAGACCAATTTTGCCCTTTATAAAGTAGACCAATTACTGTTCCATAAACTTAGAGGTTCAACGAGATATGTCTTTTGAGCATTTATTTATTTTTGATTCGGTTATCGCATCATAAAATGAGGCATATTAATATAGAAATGTACATTCATAAAGTTATTGTAATTCAATTAAATTCTCTTTCACTAGAATGGGCAAGGGTTAATTGGTTCTATTCGAGCCGCAGTTGTTAGCTGGTGTGGGCCGTGTAGTAAATACCGTGGTAGGTTCAACCTACAATTTCATTCAAAATGTTATTTTTACTTTACTCTTTTGAAATCAATCGAAATTCGAATTAAATTAAAATATTAATTATTGATTAAAGAAATAGTTATTAATATTTTTCTCTACTCTTTCATGTTGGTCTTAATCTTTATCTAATCAATCTTAATCTTTTAACTATCGACTGGTCCTTGCTCTGCTCGGACTTGTTCCTAGATTTATTTAGATATATTATTATATTTATTTATTTATTTATTAAGATTATGTTAAAACCTTCCTCAAAAACCACTCTATCTATTGGTGAAATCAGCATGAAAATCGGTGTAGTAATTTTGGAGTTTATCGCGAACAGATAGACGCGAAGAAGAACTAATTTGTTTTATAATATGTAGTGACAAATGTAGCAGAACTACAAAACGTTTAAATATTACAATTATTGTAATAATAGCATTAAAACATTCATAATTTAAATACAATTAAAATTGAAAAGACCATGTCATAAAAATGCTCACTAAATCATAATTAAAATAAATGGGCTTCAAATAAAATATGCTTAAACCAATCCTCCGCCCATCCCTTACAAGAACACCTTTTTAACATTCCCATAGATTTTTTATTTAGAACATTTCAATAAAATTATTTTCAGCAAAAATTATTCCAAAAGAGAATCCATAAAAAAGTTAGATGGGACGTTTTGTATTCATGAAGAGTTAGCAAATTGATTTTGATTTGTGTCTGACGACGAACATTTTATCTTTTCATATAAAATATCAAATTCGTTTGTAATAAGAAATTCATTTATTTATGATACCTTATACAAATAACCTTAGAGAATCTATTTTGCTGTATTTGCTAGAGTATGCGGTTTCTCATCTATACTGATATTATAAAGCTGAAGAGTTTGTTTGTTTGTTTGGTTGATTAGCTATATTACATCACACTATGACCAATAGGAGCGGAGCATCAATTAAAAATGTTGCAAAATCGGGAGAAAAATATTTCTTTTGATTCTCAGCCTTTAGATCGCGAGCGGTGCCGCGGAAAAGGCTAGTGAAACATAAAAGATAAGATTTTTTCACAAGGCTAGTAATATACGGCATACAATATGTCTCAATTTAGACCGAGACCTTTCTCAAGGGTTAGGTAATATTAAAGCATAGTCATTAGTCATGCCTAAGTAATAGCGTCTAAGCAGACAAATTTAAAAAGATAGAGAAAATAGTTTAAAAGCCGTTAAAAAGACATGAGAACAAATTAGACAATAAGTAAATAGTGAGAGTTAAGTACCCTCCTCTGTTGCCTCCTCTGTTGCCTCCTCTGTTTGTCAACCGATTTTCTATTAATGCTTTAAGCTTAATTAGCTTTAAGCTCATTTTATTTAAAATCTACACATATGCATAATTTATTGTCCTCAAATATAATTATATAGATAAATAAAAAATGAAGTATCTTTTTGTAATTTATAAGTTTTTTGTTTGTATGTCTGTTTCTTCCAGCTAGTCTCCGAAACGTAGATTTTGAAGGAAATTTCGGTTGCAGATAACTATTGTTACTAGGAGTAACTTAGGCTGCTTTTATTTTTAACCGACTTCAAAAAAAATTCAAAAAAGGAGGAGGTTATATGTTCCGTTGTATGTATTTTTTTTTTTTTTTATGTATGTTCACCGATTGCTCCGCCGTCTGTGGGCCGATTTCAAAAATTTTTCTTTTGATTGGTAGGGTATAGTTCCGAGGTGGTCCCATTGTCACCAAGTCAGGATCTGATGATGGGATCCCAGGGAAATCGAAGGCAACTCTCAAAATTTACAGGCACCTATTATGTTTTTGATATATTTTCTAAACCCGATAAAGCTTTTACGTATGAAAATCATCATCTTATGTGGATGAGCTGATGATGGAAGGTAAAATTCCTCAACAGTTGTTTTTTATGTGTTTTCACCGATTTCTCCGTGAATTGTGGGCCGATTTTAAAAATTTCTTTTTTGTTCGGTAGGGTATACATTCAAGATGTTCTCATTGTCACCAAGTCAGCATCTGATGATGGGATCCTAGAGAAATCGAGGGCAACCCTTAAATTTTATCGGCACTGATTACCTTTTTCATATATTTTCTAAAGCTGTTCAAGAATTTGTGATGATGTAAGGTATATATCCTCAACGGTTAGGAGTTGAAAGAAAATTCTTTTAATATTATACGTACTTATGAACTGATAGTCGTACTCCTTCAGGATATTAGGTGGATTGATAATAGAAGGTAAATCTTATTAACGTCTACGAGTTACGTGGAAAAATAGACGTGGACAAATCTCGATTGACTATTGTCGTTCATTTCAAAACTTCGCTGACTTATTGGAGCAGTAGTTTAGTTAGCCTTCCAATATTTTATTTAAACATAATAATTTCCACAAAAAAATTTAAAATAAATTATTTTTTAACAAAAATGAAAACCGACTTCAAAACGCTACAAATCGAAACTAAAAAGAAAAAAAAATAATTTTAATTACTTAGTTATTGTTGGAGTCGGTGCCAGCCAAAGCAAAATAATCCTAATACAATCTCCTTGGCTGGCACCGACTCCAACAATAACTAAGTAATTAAAATTATTTTTTTTTCTTTTTAGTTTCGATTTTAGAATAAGGGTTTTGCTAAACAAATTAAAATGAACCCAGAGACTAACCCAAGCAAAACAAGGATAAGTGACTAGTTTTCTATATAATACTAAGAAATGTCCGAAATTGGAAATAAAAAGGCAATTCGCTTATCAAAATTTCAATATTAACATCGTAATAGTCAATCTCAGGCGTTTAACGACATTGAATATTAAATAGTACCGATCGAATGCCGTTGTTTTCGTTAAAATGAAAGTCTTTTAATTATAAATACTGATGACTTTTCGCTTAAATTGACTTTTAGTTAGGTATTAATATTTAAATGAGATTGTTAAGATAACAATGTTAATGTTACGCTTTGTTAGATTAATATTTGGTCTCTTCTGTGATCAACCATGATGTAAAGCACATTGAACGTTATAGTAAAGTAAAGCGTAAATGTAAATGTTGGGACATTATTACACACAGCGCCATCTAGTTCCGTGGTAAGCTACTAAGGAAGCTTGTGTTACGGATACCAGATAGTTGATATACTACGTATATAAGTTTAAATAAAAACACGCTACCGCTGGCGCAGAAATCAGGGTCACTACCAACTGAGCCAAACGAATTGTCATAATTATGTATGTGTAAATACACGACTAAAGTAAATTTTGTTTGTAAAAAAGAAATATACATTATTATTAATACATATTCCACCTCATTATATTGTTAAATCTTCTTTTGAAGTTCAATTCTATGTAACGCTTATTTATTTGGTGAAGATCTTCAAAAAGATTATTATAACAACTAGCTACGGCTTATACGGGAAATAACTTTTAAGCAGGAAATATCCTTTCTATCCTTTCTTTTCATCTATGTAATAAAAATAAATACATTTGTATTTCTAAAATATAATATACTAAAGTATTAGTTTCAGCTTCGCCCGCTCTAAATCTAATAGTAGTAGTAACTAGTAGTAACTACTACTCGATTTAGCGCCACTAGTGTATACATATAAATCTTCCTCTTGAATCAGTCGATCTATTAAAGAAAACCGCATCAAAATCCGTTGCGTAGTTTTAAAGATCTAAGCATACATAGAGACAGACAGACAGCGGGAAGCGACTTTGTTGTATACTATGTAGTAATAAAATATTATATTTAGCGATTTTTTTGTAAAGAAGTTATAAAGGAGAAGGTTAAGTTAAGTTATAAAGCATAGTTAAACTTATAGGTACTTGAAGATCATAGAAAAATCTAGTTTATCTATAGGGGAAAGGTAGCAAATATGGAATACTAAAACAAATTTAAGAAAAAAAATAAAAATTTACCAAATCAAAGCCTCTCAAAAACTTTACCCTATTATGGAACACAATACAGAATACAGTATTCCATATTACTATGCGCGGTCTCTCCTGTGACTATGATTGCTGTAAAGCATTCGAAAGTAAAAATCAAAATAAATTCACGACAAAATCCGAAAAGATAGTTTTATTTATAATGTCAAATTTTCGCGTAAATATTTGCGATAGCTGGTTCTCAATAAAAATATGAAAAGCTCTTATAAAATTGATTCTATTCAATTTAACTTTCTTACAATATTTGCTCTTTGAAACATAATAGAAAAAACGACCGTCTTATATCGTCATAACATTCACACTAAAGTTTATCTTTCTCACCTCCTCGTATCAACCAAACTTGTCAACTGTCGCGTTCTAGATGTTAGATCAAACTATTTTTTACTTTCCATCCTGAAAGGCTTTTTGAGACCCTTTTTGTACAATGTCGCTGTCAGCTATGAATGTAATACATCGCCCCTTAATCCGTTAAAATACAACGCGTTGGATGTATGAAATACAGAATACTAGTGAGTAGTGACACGCTCTGGTGACTTTTTGTGATATACCGATGTTTTGAGGGAACTACTTGTTCCCATGATTAATTAATCTATACTAATATTATTAAGAGGAAAGGTTTGTAACGAATTGTCTCAAAAAGTACTGGACGAATTTTAAAAATTCTTTCACCATTTGAATGCTACATTATCACTGATTAATATGGGCTATTTTAATTGCAAGAAAAAATAAGGATCCCTACTAAAACTACAATAACAGGAGTGGAGGAGGAGTTCACGCCGGACAAAATATATGAAATAGGTAGCCGCGCGGTTCAGGAGTATATTAAAGCTGGAGTAATTTTGGAGAATTTTCAACCCCGCGAGTGATCGAATGACTCGTTACGAATACTAGATAATTGGTACGCTACACATATATTACTTTAAATACATGCATATTATAGATATAAACACCCATGACTGGAGTACAAGTAAGTTATGTGCTTAAGAAATGAATACAGCGGGACTCGAACCTACAACCGCTGGCATAGCAAGTAGGTACTACTACAAACTGACACAAACTTCAAACACTTTTCTTGTAAGCACTCGCACTTCCATATTAATGCAACAACGTGATATTTTTGGCATTTTTAATAATGATTTTCCTATATAAATATAGAAAATATTATTTGACGACTCGTTTGGCTCAGTTGGTAGTGACCCTGCTTTCTGCGCCAGCGGTCGCGGGTTCGAGTCCCGCTGGGGGCATTCATTTGTTGATCACGAATGTTAATTGTTCTCCAGTCGTGGGTGTTTATATTTATAATATTATGTATTTATTTAAAATTTATATATGTAGTATATCAACTATCTGGTATCCGTAACACAAGCATCGTAGCTTACAACGGAACTGGATGGAGTTGTTGTAAGAATGTCCCAATATATTTATTTTATTTTTTTATTTATATATTATAATAAAGACAATTTTATATTGAAATGTCCTTTAACAAAAACAAATTAAAAGCTTTGATGTGACAGGTGCTTCATCGTGTCGACGCAGATCCGGCGCAGGTGGTTCTGTTACTGACAAATTAGTTTGGAAATTATATTTTTTACGATTTATACTTGATCTTATTTTAGATGTTTAAAAAAATATGAAAAATAGCCATTGTAGATGTACTCTAGCTATATGTTCATATATTTCGTAAAAAGCTGTTTTTTTTAATTTGCTAATATTTGGAACTAGGTACTTAGTCGATTTTTCGATAAGAATATAAAGCCTAGGAGTATCAAAAAATAACTACATAATTTCTTTTAATACTTGCTGTCATTTTTTTGTGAATTGTCATCGAACTGAATCCAGGATCTGAATAAATACGATTAAGAAATTTAAAATATTTTCTCACAAATTTTTAGCAAATCATTTTGAATATGTTTGATAAAAATCACCAACACATTAACTGTTAAAGATTCAATAATTCCCTAATTTCTTTAAACGTACTAGCTTTTGAACTCTGACCCAGTTAAATACGTAAACTTCCTATCAAAATCAAGAAAATTGTTCCGTGATTAGACTTTACATACTAAATTATGAATATTCAATATCGGTTCGGGAAAAACCAATAATGTGCCTTGTTTACAGCATACATATATTATGATTTGTGTGAAATTGGCTTTATTGTGTATGCCCTAGTAAATTTGTAATTTAGACTGAATATCATAATATTTTTGTTACAAGTGATTCTTATTATGTCTATTTTCTATTAATAAATTTACTGTTTTTTGGCTGTTCTATGCAACAGATTAAAAAGAAAGTAGACAGTAGCAGTGGTAACGCGCTCCCTTGGATGGCCGAGTGGTGCGGGTTCACATCCGAGTCTCGCACCTCTGATATTTTCATATAAAATTTCTAACATGATTACCACTTCTCGTGTGTTTGTACGTTGAAGGTAACATCGTGAGGAAACCCGCATCTATGAGAAAACCTAGCAAGTTTTCGAAAGACATGTGAAGTCCGCCAACTCGCATTTGGACTATGGTGATCAGACCATAGTCCATCACGGACTATGGTCTGGTCATTTTCATAGTATGTAAGGGATGCCCGTGCACAGTACAGTACGTATTTTTTTAATCTCTGCAATACAACCCTTCACGTACAAACGGACATAGTATAATTTTTCCATTTCTTATACAGGAAAGTTTGGTATAAGAGCGCATATTCTTTTTAGATAGAAAGCAAAACAATATAATCTATTTTAAGAAACACACGTCAAGTTATATTCGTATGAGCAAAAAAATATGAAATCAATTTTTTTTTGCTTAGGTTTCACTTCTAATCTCGATATAAATTGGATTAAGGAATTATGATATAATTCTTAGAAAATGAAATCATTGTATATTAAGAAGTAATCTATTTATTATATCAATATACTAGCGACTCACCCTCGCTTCGCTCGGACTCCCTAGATTTAGCACAGGCAAAGCCGCGGGATCTGCTAGTCACTTCATAGTATAAAACAAAGTCGCTTTATTTATTTATGTATATAAACCTTCTTCTTGAATCACTCTATCTATTAAAAAAACCGCATCAAAATCCGTTGCGTAGTTTTAAAGATTTTAGCATACATAGGGATATAGGGACAGAGAAAGCGACTTTGTTTTATACTATGTAGTGATTATAAATAAATTATACCATAAACAGTTTGTTGTTCTTTTTACACATTACTCGGAAATTATATCTTAACTAGGAAAAGGTTTTTGTGGCAGCTAAATGTACAGTCGTAAGCAATGACATGTATACATTGACAACTTTTCAAATATATGTAAACATCAATCGTTTCAAAAGAAAGTATACAAGCTTTGTGTCAAAATAAAGTATACGTAAGATGTTTCATAATTATGTATACATTTTTATCAATTCATAGTAAATAACATAAAACGAATATTATTATATACAAGTTTCGTGTTATAACTATGTAGCCATAAGTCTAAGAACTAAGAATAAAGCATTAAATATTATTTTCGTATTTAACAAGTTTTCTAATACAAATACTGTGTCTCTTTCATTAAATACGTGAATTCTTTAAACTGGTCGTTAGAAGTTTAATTTATTTTTATATGTTAAGTGATTGAATCAATTCGACTAATTGCGACCTGATTCTCTAGGAAGCGCCTTGGATTCACTTTAGGCAGAGCTCTCCTAAACAGCTTTACCCAGGGTATATGAGATATCTTCTGCAGCCAACAGCACAGACAGGATTTAAAATATTGTAACACCATGATTCGTAAACTTATTAATTAGATAATTAACAGTAAAATATGTTTTAAGATCTTAGGCTTCTTGCATCGGAAAATGAAGCATAATACTTTGCTTTTAAAAATGTATTATTATGTATTTAAATTTAAATATTATAATACATTTTTAAATCATACGTATAATACAAATATCATCGCGTAATAGACTGTGCATATGTGTATGTGTAAGAGCGTTTGTAACACATTCACAACATTGGATGACAGTTTTAAACTTTTGACAATTCGAGGACAAGATCAGTTTATTTAAAATTTTAATGTGTAACAAAGCATTGAAAAGAATTCGAAATTATTAGAATTACAACTGACAATTCTCTATTTGTTTAGTTTGCGTTGTTATGAGAAACTTACTTTTTCATGAATTCGCCCAATGATATTAAGTTGTCATAGCTCAATTGGCGTAGTTGTAGTATGCGTATAATATTCTTGCGACGCGGGTTCAAATCCCGCGCGTGGATAACTTTTTTAATTTTTGTTTCTTGCGTATCTTTTAATTTATGCATTATATACTGGATGGCGATTTAGGGACAAGGAGTGAGCCGTGATGAACGTGGCTCGTCATCATCATTGAGTATATGTTTTCCACATTTGTGAATTTATAAGAATATACAATAATACGTATAATTATAATAGAACAGTGATTTAAAAACTCTATACATGAATTATTTTTTTTTGTTTTTATAAAAAAATACTGTAACGTATAGTGCATTGAATATAAATCCCAAAAAATATGTTTTAATTTTTTCGTCTGTTTGTATGTTTTCGTTTAACACAAAAAGTACTTGGCCGATTTTAACCAAATTGTGTAGTTACCTATAACATATTTCTCGGACCATGACTTAGGATACTTTTCATTACATAAAAGCATTTTAATTTACAGGAAAAAATAATAATTGGTTGTATTGAGTTTTCCTTGGATAGCTAGTGATTAAACGGTAAGTTCATCTGTGTCTATTTTACGAGCCGAGTTTGTGCTTCTCGCCGGTTCTTCTCAGCAGAACAGCTTTCCGAGCCGGTGGTAGTTTACTCACAGACTTACAGACTGACTTTTAATTTTGATAATGTAAAAATGACGATTCAAAAGAGCTTGTTAAAGTCTATTTGAATAAAAAATATTTTGATTTGATTGATTTACGCAAATTTTTGAACGTAAACCTAATTTTTTTATAATTAATATTTACCACTAGCGAGCCCGGACCGCTGCGCTCGGCGTAAGATAAAATAAATAAAACAGTTTTCATAATTAAAAGTAGCATAAGTTACTCCTTAAAACATTAGCTACGATATCTGAGGTCAAAAGTCCCGTCAAAATCAGTGTAGCCGTTTCGAGGATTAGCCGAAACTAACAGACAGACAGACAATTGATGTATGGATGTAAGTGCCGTATATACTTTCTATGCATTGAGTCTTCTTCTTCTTGCCGAGTCGATGGCAATAGTTAAAGTAAGAAAGCCCAAAACCCCTTAAAAATAAAGATTAAAAAAAAAGAAGCCCAAAACTCGGCCACCATAATAATTGCATAAGCTCCTGTAAGATGCAGGTAACAGGACCAGGAGGTCATATAAGTAAGTGTAAGAGAGGTAAGAGAGGAAGAGTATAAGTCTGCACTCCAGGTCAATTCGCAAATCCCCACCTGGTTGAGTATACTTATCTATGATTTTTATCACACTATGATTAATTCATATTTTATTTAGAAAAATATTTAAAAAAATGTATCTTTTTAAAAATGTAAGAAACTAGCATTTCCCGCGGCCCCGCCCGCGTTCTAAAGACTGGAAACAAAATACTTAGATTTCACACACCGTGTGACGTTTTATAGTCGGTTTGTAACGGTTAGTCGATATTTCTTACAAAATCATCATCAAAACCTGTCCTGAGGTTTTCTCGTGATGCAGTCACAGAAAGACAGAAAGACAAAAATTTTAAAAACATAGATTTGATTGTATGGATAATAATGTCTATCTATTTTAATTACATTTTTATCTATTTTAATTAGATTTAAAAAAAAATTATGTACAGATTTGACTCAGTTACAATTATTTTATTATATATGTTTATGATAGATAGTGAATTATTTGACTTTTCAAAATAGATTTTAAGTTGACGTCTTTGTATCGATGCGCAAAACGGCAACGTCGCGTCGCTTACGACGGTTGCCGTTCCGTCAAATAACATGTGGTCTAATATTATAAATTTATCTTGACACATTGTAATTTGTAGTAGCGCTGTGGTAACGCGCTTGCTTCGATATCCATGTGATGGGGGTTCAAGTCTGAGATTGAGTTAAACGGGCTAAATACATATAAATTTATCTGCCAGTTACTTTATTGGGAAGTTTTATTATGAAACAGATAAAATATATCAGCAACCATTATCGCTAATCGACTACTAAACGCTAATTACCTACTAAGGTCATTATTTAGGATACCGTTTACTATAGGCTAATCGTTTATTCTTACTGGATAATACAATAACTGGTTCTATGGACCACCCACATAAAAGCGTGGCGGAAATTTAAATGGGAATTGAATTATTATAAGTAATAGCATAATATTGTCATAAAATATGAACTAAAAAATGTTAATGGAAGAGACACACTATATATGCATTAGAAAACTTTGTTTCAAATACATTATTTTATGCTTTTCGAGCGCAAACCTGTGCACTTTTTTGTGCACAGACTAATGGCTAACTTCTTATATTACGAAAAGTATACAATAATATTCGTTTTATGTTATTTACTATGAGTTGATAAAAATGTATACATAATTATGAAACATCTTACGTATACTTTATTTTGACACAAAGCTTGTATACTTTCTTTTGCAACGAAGGATGTTTACATATATTTGAAAAGTTGTTAACGTATACATGTCATTGCTTACGACTGTACTATGTAATTAAAGACATAATTCTTATAAGTAACTAGTGACTGATGCTGGCTTCGCTCGGGTTCTTTCCTAGGCCCGTTTTTATGTGTGTAACCTATTAAGGCTACCTAAGTACCTATTAGTTTAAAAGTGTTAACTTTTTCTAAAATAAAAGTAACTTGAGTTACTGCTCATAAGGTCCTGCGAGTGAAAGCTCCAACAAAGTTTGTTTAATCATTTTAGAGATTAGCCGAAATAAACAGACAGACTTCTTCTTCTTCTTCTTCTGGCCTTTTCCCATCTTTATTTGGGGTCGGCTCTCCTAATCATTGCCCGCCATAAATATCTCTTCTGGGTCGTCTTAGGATTAATATTGTTTGTCTCCATGTCTTTTTTAATTAGCGACATCCATGTAAGTTTGGGCCTTCCGCGCTTTTTTTGCCCTGACCTGTTGTTAAGCACTTTCCTTGTCATGTGCTCTGCCGGTCTCCTCATAACATGTCCGTACCATCTCAATCGGGCTTCTGCTAACTTGTCCTGTATCGGCTTAACCTTAAAACTTCCTCTGATGTAAATGTTTGGTACTTTGTCTAGGAGGGTGACTCCGGCAGACCACCTGAGCATTCTCATTTCGGCGGCATGTAGCTTGTCAGACTGGTGTTTCTTGAGCGGCCAGCATTCCGCTCCGTACATCATTGCGGGTCTTATTGCAGTCTTGTACACTTTGCCTTTGACGCGTATTGGCATTTTTGGATCGCAGATTACTCCACTCAACTCTCTCCACTTAAGCCACCCAGCGTTTTTGCGGTGCGCGACGTCTTTGTCGATTGTGCCGTCATTTGTCAACACACTGCCTAAATATTTGTAGCTGTCGACAGTTTTGAGAACCGTATTCTGCAGGTACATGGTATGGTGGGTATTTTTATCAGCGAATTTGCAGTGCATGTACTCGGTCTTCTCTCTACTGATCTTTAATCCCGCTTTTTCTACTGCTGATCTCCACTTTTCTAGCGTCTTTTGAAGAGCTATCGGGTCTTTATCGATGAGGACAACATCGTCCGCGTAGAGTATGCACCATGGTGTCGGTTGCTGTATCTCAGATGTGAGGTAGTGCATCACAAGATTGAACAATAGCGGACTCAATGCCAAATGACATGGTGGACACCCACTCCCACAGTGAATTCATTACTGATTCCTGCTGGGCACCGTACCCTTGTGGAGACGTTCTCGTACATGTCAGCCACCATTCGAACATAACATTCAGGTACCATCTGTGCTCGTAGTGCCTGCCAAATCAGTGATCTTGGAATGCGATCAAAGGCTTTTTCTAGATCTATAAAAACCATGTGGAGGTCTATTTTGTCATCTCTGTGCGATTCCATTAGGATGCGGATAGTGTAGATTGCATCCGTGGTTGACTTTCCAGTGACGAAACCACACTGATTTTCTGTGACGCTCGTTATCTGGCGTAGTCTCCGGTCTATCACTCGTTCCCATATTTTGAGGCTATGTGGTATTAGCTTTATGGCTCGATAGTTCCCACAGAGTCGAATATCGCCTTTGTTTTTATAGAATGGAACTAGATAGCTTTTTTTCCATGACTGAGGGATGCCGGCTGATGGTAGTTTATTGAACAGCGTAGTTAGGAAGTGTACTCCAGCCTCTCCTAGTTTCTTCCACAGCTCCGCGGGTAGGTCGTCAGGCCCGGTTCCTTTATTGTTAGCCATTTGGCTTAGCGCTAGCTTAACTTCTTCCTGCGTAATGGCATGCCACGGCCCTTTGACAGATGGTAGCTCTATTATTGGTTCACAAGGGTATGTCTCGTTTAGCAGATTGGCGTAGTACTCCTGCCATCTGTCTTTTATTTCCTTGTCAGATGTTAGAAGGTTTCCTTGTAGGTCCTTGATGTATTTAACTACCTGTGTATCTTGTGCGTCTTGGTGTCGTTGCTTGGCAATTTTAAACAGCTGTCTATCGTTGGTTGCATTTTCTAACTTAACGTAGAAATCTTCTCTGTTTCTCGCTCTGATCTGTGATACCGCACGCTTGGTTTCTTTCTTTGCGTCTCGGTATGTTGTTTTGTCGTCATCACTCTTTGTACTTTGGTCTTAAACATCATCTTCTTGAGGTTGATCTTTTCTCGGACCTCCGGGTCCCATAGGATGGGGTCCTTGTTTTTTCTTGGGAGTCCATTTGAGATGCCTAGATGGATTTTGGCTTTTTGCATGGTGTGTCCGTGAAACTCGTTCCACATTTCGTTTGCGTCTTTACCTGATTGGATCTTGTAAATGTGCTCTTTCAGGTCTGTACATAGTTTCCCGCCTTGTTCTTCATCCAAATTATACCAGCGTATTTTGGGAACTTTTGCTGTTTTGACTTTGACCGGCCTCTGTGTTATAAAATCAGCAACTAAGAGTCGATGCTGAGACGTCAAAGGCTCGCCAGGTATTACCTTACAGTTTTTAAATGACTTCAGTAGTTTCCTGTCCGCTAGAATGTAATCAATCTGTGAACATTTATCTCCGCTCTTATATGTGATCAGGTGTTCTTTGGGTTTTGTGAAGAAGGTGTTGATGATCGCCATGTTAAATGTGTACGCGTAACTCAAGATATCATCGCCCTGCGGGTTTTTATCTCCATAGCCCTGATTGCCATGGATTTCCCTGAAGGAGGTGTTTACAGTATGTCCCACGTGCCCATTAAAATCTGCTCCTACATATTTTAACTCCATTGATGGTATGGATTGTGTCAAGTCGTGAAGGTCGTCCCAGAAAGCTTCTTTTTCTGCTTGTGGTAGTCCTATTTGTGGGGCATACGCAGAAATGACATTCATACATGGCTGGTCGTCAAGAGCAAATTTAATTGCCATAATTCGATCACTGACTCTATTTACATCTACTATGCGGTTCTGAAAAGTTTTGTCTACCACTATGCCAACGCCGTTCTGACTTGTCTTCGTGCCGTTATAAATTAATTTGTAGTCGTTACCGATATTACGCGCTTTTGACCCCTTCCATTTCGTCTCCTGTATACAGCAGATGCTGATGCGTCTTCTGAGCAACACTTCGCTTAGTTCTAAGCTGCGTCCTGTCATGGAGCCCACATTCCAACTGGCTATGCGGACTTTTGGCATGTGGGTTGCATGGTTCCTTGCGTCGCTTTGGGGGTACGCCCTAGTATTAATCGCATTTTTTCGCATCCTACTGTGTTCGTCGCTTCCGGGGGACGCCCTAGTATTAGACCGATTCTTATTATTTTTGCAATTCATGATTAGGAGATTGTGAAGTGGCTTTGATTTTACGGCCGGTTGCCACCTGACGCCAAGGCAGTAACCCCTCTTGCTCAATGGGGCTTAGGATGCCACCGTTGGCTTCTGCTCTTCCGCCGCCATCCTCTACACGACGTCCTGCCTGACGTCGTTGCCCTCCATCGACCCGGAGTCAGAAAATGTCTGAGCGGCTCCATGGAGGAAGTGCCTGTTGGTCCGCGAGAGGTATTTTATTTCCCTCTTACCCTTCGGTACTTCTACTGAAGCGCCGACGGGTTTTCCCCGATCCGCCACCTGGGGACGCGTCCTTTAGGGGTTACAGGCTCCCCCAAGGATAGGCTCCCCCAAGGATAAATAAACAGACAGACAGATAAAATAAAATTAAAAATTGTAATTATTTGATATGTATGTATAGAAAACATTACGATGTTTTTTATTAGATTTTACGATATTACGATTAATGACTTTACGACAAAATCGTCCCTTAAGCGACACCACGCAATAAAGATGGGTAATTTACGCACAACGCTCACTCAATACCGGCCTCAAACACTCCAACCGAGATTAAACGGCTTTAATGTTACAAATTAAGAGATTTTAACTACATTTATCAAAATGATTATATTTAAATATAAACAATATTATTTTAGGTACCTGTCCCGGTGTATGTACTCGGTGAGGTAAATTCGTTTAAGGTGATTAATACTTATACTTAGATATAGACATAAATATTTTCGCCCTCTTCACAGTATAAAACAAAGTCGCTTACCGCTGTCTGTTTGTCCCTATGTATGCTTAGATCTTTAAAACTACGCAACGGATTTTGATGAGATTTTTTAATAGACAGAGTGATTCAAGAGGAAGGTTTATATGTATAATACACTAGCGCAAACCGCGGCTTCGCCCGCGCTTAATATGACTTAAACATAAAACAGTTGTTGTTTTTTAAATAAGGAGATCAAAAAGACGTTACTAATTAAAGTGATATAACAAACGTAACAGTAAAGCGTAATATATCAAAAGCTATCGTTTTCAGGAAAACATTTTCAACGTTGCGTTTTGTTGCAAAACATATTTCGTTATTTAGACAATTCTACGTTGGAGCTCAACTAATACTTTGGGATAGAGGGATTGCACATTTTTAGGGTTCGGTAGCCATAAAGCAAAAACGGTACCCTTCATTTTGTCATATGTCATAACTATTTCATTTAGAGAGAAGCTACATTGCTAAAAATATCTTGTAAATGTAAGAGGGTCAAGCAAATTAAGTCCTCATGATCACATATATTATGGCTGAATTTTTAAAATGAATTAGATTTTAGAGATCTGTTAGATTTTTAATTTAGACAATAATTTTATAGTATCGTAAACATTGTACGTGTATTTGATATCATAATCACGTCACGGAACCCATTGTGTGTTAGAAGACTCGCTATTACTCGATTTTTTTAATATTGCCGGCTTGTAGGCGCGGGTTTCAGCAAGCCGGCTTTAGTGGGATCGGCGATCGGTTCGAGATCGTTTCCAATAACAAATTCAGACAAGTAAATCCATTTTGTAATAAAATCGTCCGATTCGTTATATTTTTGAATATTTTAGTGCAACTTTGCTTGGATTTTTCAGCATATTTCAAGATATTATTACTAGTCTAACTTTTTGAATTTGACTTCTCGTATATGAACCTAATATAACTACTTATTATAAAACTTGCTATCATACTGAAAGAAAAACATAAACATATTCAAAAGCATCTTATTATAATAGTTAAAATTATATTATTTATAATAATAATAATAGTACTATAATATATAAAATATGTATACTTTCCCAAATTTTTTAGCAAAAAATCTAGGTAGATTCGTACCGTGCATCACAATACTGAATTCTTAAAGTAAATATAAAGTCTATTTTGTTTAGTTTTAAGTCAAGTAACGTGGTAACTGTTAATTGATCTCTATTCACTTCACTAAAATATGTTGCTGCAGCAAACTAGTTGAACTAGCGAGATTAATATTACTTTTGTAATATCAGTACAAACATTATTATGTTGGAAATAAAGTGGGCGACTGCATATTTCTTTCGAAAATTTGCTACATTCTTTCAGACATGCAGGTTTCTTCACGATGTTTACCTTCGCCTTGAGACAGCTGGTAAGCATGTTAGAAATCATTTGCAAGTGAAATATCAGAGGTCCAAGAATCGGGACTTGAACCTGCTTCGTTAGGTAACCCAGACAAACTTGTTCCAACTGGATCTCTCTGGGCTTTATATTAGCAACAAGCACGCGGCTTCGCACGCGTTATAAAGACCGGAAGCCAAATTCGTCCTGAGTCGCGCGGTATGGCACCTCGCAGAACTAACGCCAGCCCTTCCCGTTTTGTCAACATTTTTCATTGATGCTCCGCTCTATTGGTCGTAGCGTGATATAATATAGCCTATAGCTTTCCTTGATAAACGGACTATTCAATACAAAAATATTTTTTGTAATCGAATCAGTAGTTCGAATAGTAGTTGAGATTAGTGCGTTCAACCAACCAACCAACCAAACAAACAAACAAACTCTTCAGCTTTATAATTTTAGTATAGAATAGAATATAAAATATACATAGATTTACAAATATACTATCCTCTTCAGGGATGAAAACAAACAATGAATGAATGTTAAAAATAGAAAAAATACCAAGTCGTTCGGTAACAGGATTTTTTATACTATTTAAAAAGTTTCTTTGAGAATTTTAATTAAATTCAACGCTGCGGCTTACGCTTTTGAACTGAGCTAAGAAATTAAAACTTTATTAAAGGACATTGATCAAATATAAAGAATTTTTAGTAAAATTCATTAAACATTGCATTTTGTGAAGCTATCTGTTTAATAAAATGATCGTATTATGTACAATAAGGATTATGACATAATATAAATAGCTTAAAGCATTTAAACCATTTTCATAAAACTGTTTTCTTAGCGCTACAAATTACTTTAATAGTTTCTCATCAGTAGGTATATAGAAATAAAATTGAAGTGTTTGTTTTTAATTTTAAATTTTAAATGTATATAAAACTATATACGGTACTTACATTAAAAAACTCAATTTTAATTCTTTTGTCTGTATGTCTGTTTGTTCCGGCTAATCCCTGAAATTAAGTTCTAAGGAGTAACTTAGGCTACTTTAATTTTATTATCTCTTATATATAACATTCTCGTGTCACGGGGTTCGAACTTGAACTCCTCCGAAACGGCTTGACCGATTCTCATGAAATTTTGTGAGCATATTGAGTAGGTCTGAGAATCGGCCAACATCTATTTTTCATCCCCCTAAATGTTAAGGGTATGTCCACCCCTAAATTTTTATTTTTTATTTTTTAGACAATTTTTTTTCCTACAGATCAACCCAATGAGGTTGATTAGCAATTAAAAAAATGAACGCGAGCGAAGCCGCGGGTACAGCTAGTAATATTATAAAAACCGTTTAATTTATTTTAACCTACACCGGGTTTTGTAGTATAAAATGTTTTTTAAAACCGTAGCCGCTAAAATTGAACACTTTTCACAGTTTCTCCTTTGCAAAAATATTTAATTTTTATCTTGCTTAAAGCTTTTCGCTACACAATATAAGCTAACCCTTACTTTACCAGGCAGTAAATAATTCAAATGTCATGACGGAAAGCTCCACCGATATGGAACTGTATCGATTTGAGCTTCATTTATTCATTTCAGTCAATTTAGATTCATGCTAGGTTTCACTTAAATGCTATTTTCAGAATGACACAAACACAGGAAAACAAGTAGGTAACTATGATTGTTTCTAAAAGCTCTCGTCTAAATAGATGCAATATATATAATATTCTTTATTGCACTTTAAGAAACATACAGTAATTTTAAAAACAATTAAGAGTTTGCAAAGGTGGACTTATCTCTAGAAGAGATCTCTTCCAGCCAACCCATGGAAGTAAGAGATAGTGGTTAAGAAAACGGGCCATTATTTCCTAATATGTATGTATGTTGTGACAGTAGTAGCCCAGGGGTAACGTGGCTCTCTTAGATTTAAACAGAGTTAGGGAGATATGCGGGTTCAAATCCGGGTCTCGCACCTCTGAAGTTTTCATGTACGAATCGTTTTCAACATGATTACCACTTATCTCAAGGCGAAGGGAAATATTGTGAGAAAAATATATGTCTGATAGAACAAGTTTTCAAAAGACATAATATGAAGTCTGTGAACCTCCACTAGGCCAGCGCGGTGGACTATGGCCTGATCCCCCTCGTACTGAGGGTAAAGGCCCACCCCCAGCTGTGGGACGTTAAAAAGGGCTTAATACAATATAATATTATGTGTGTCTTTTTTATATGTGACGGCAAAATAACAGATTCATGGTTTAAAAATTTGTTTTAACTGTTGCATATAATTAAGATTATTTCTGTTTTATATCACTATCACGAAAAATATATATAAAACCAGCTCAAAATCTAATTCAATATTAAAAAAAAACATAAATAAATTTAATATACAGCCTCTTTTTAAATAAAAACAGTAGTGATGTAGATACATATTTCTAAACAAGTAAACATTAATGTTTTTTAATTAACATCAATGACTGAGGACAATCATTCGTGCTTATCACTAAAATGTATGTCCCCAGCGCGAGTCGGGACTTTTCATTCATTTTTCTACGCTACTAAACGAATTTATTATGTCACGTTATATATGTGAAATATTAATATAATAAAGATAACAATAATTTACTTTTGAAAATAGTATAATTTCTTAAGCTACTTACGTAAAAATAATTTAACGTCTATCTCTGATTTACTGCGAACGATTTATGGACTTTACGGCTCCTGCATCAAAATTCTCTTTTAAAATATCAAGTTTCGGATTCATTATGATTCCTGGTAAATGTTTGTTAAAATTGTTTTAAGTGTATTAAAATTTTCTTCTTATTCTGTATAATATAAAGTCTTCGCCAAGCGATTTTTCTTCCTGACATTGAACAGTGGCGAGAAATTAACATTTCTTTACCTTTGTGAGGTCTTGTGCTGTGTGACTTCTTAAAATAAATTCTTTAACCGTTTCTATGATATATTTTATACTTTATTATTTATTTGAGCACAGTAAGCGAAATCATAAAATTTTAATTTAAAGCTTAAATATTGTTTTAGGCCATTTTTTTATTTTATTTAATTTATTTAGAAAACAAACGGTGTTACAAAAAAAATAGAATAAAAAACAATTAATAGAACATAACCAATAAAAGATTCCATTGTTAAAATAACACTTATTACAAAGACATAGATACAGATGCAAAATATTACAAATGGCAATAAAAAAAGATTTAAAAAATTCAATTCAAGGTTAAAATTTAAAGTGCACCAAATCTTACTCGAATGATCATTCAAAATCTTTGAATTTACACAAAATATTCATAAATTATACACATAAACCTACATCGTAAATCACTCTATTCACTGGTGAAATGTATTCGGTGGTTTTATGCTTATAGCGTTCAGACAGACAGACCGACGCGGTTGGGAAAATTGTTAAAAATTGTAGTTATAAAGCACTCTAACTAAACATATACTACTAATTTTATCTCGCGGCTCTGCCAACATCTTTTATTTTGTGGAAATACTATGCCCTCGTAGGTCGTAGACCTAGTCGTAGTGAAATACTATAGCACAAGTATTATAACCTTACTAATATGAATTATACTACTAAATTATAATATTTAAATCGGTAAACTCAGCTTTTAATATTAGTATAGATTAGAGTTAAAGACGTATTTATTATTGGTACCTCCCAAATACGTTTAAGCACATACAAAAGCAATCTAAACTTTAAGCACTATTCGTATTAAGGAAGATAGAAGTCATTACAGCTGAAGTTAAAGTTCATCCTTTCATTCGGGTATTCGGTAGTTTTATAAACATAATCAAAAAGAACAGCGCAACTTCGCGCATTTTCTCAGTAGTTGATGCTTGGAGTTAATTAAAAAGTTGACTTAATTTACATTAACTATTTCCATGAATTCTTGTGACAATGTAGGGTTCAAAAAGTAAAAAAAAAATATGAGCTAAAATGGTAAACAAGTGACTTATTATTATCATGTAAGTATCATATAATATACTTTCGTAAGCTTCGTTCATATTTAGTGAAACGCTGTTAATTCGAAATTAAAACAGACACTTCAATTTTATTTATATATGTACTGATACTTACCATACAAATGAATTAACATCTATACTATGTATAAAATATTATAAAAGTGAAGAGTTTGTTTGTTTGTATGTTTGTTTGTTTGTTTGTCTTCTCTCAAAGTCAAAATTCAACTCAAATCTCAAAAACTACTGGTCCGATTTGAAAATTTCGTTTTGTGTCCGTTTATTAAGGAAGACTATAGCACGCTATAGGCTATATTACATCACGCTACACCTACAACCAATAGGAGCGTAGCATCAATGAAAAATGTTGCAAAAACGAAAAGGACGCGTGTTAGTTCTGCGAGGTGCCATACCGCGCCATTCAGAAAGAATTTGGTTTCCGGTTTAGAACGCGTGCGAAGCCACGGGAAATGCTAGTAATATATAAAGTAATACATATTTCAACTATTTGTATACCTCTTGAACAGGAAATAGAGCTTTAGTAGCAGACAGAAGTTCGTTTAAGTAAACTAACTGTACAAGCTCTACGGCAACTTCCATAATATGTTGGAATTACTTTATGCTCATGTTACCTCAAGAGACCACTCCATTAAGCAAATCTGGTTATAAATCTAAGCGTATTCTAATTTGATTTAGTTATTAGTTGTTATTTGTAGCTTGTGTATTCATTTTGACCTTTATTCCTGTTCTTAAACGGTTTTTTTGGTGATAAATAGTTAAAGAAATGGGAGATAAGGACTTGGAATCACCGACTACTTTGGACAGTTACTTGTTCAGTTATTTCTAAGCCCAAAAAACCCAAAAATTCTTCTGGATGATCTGTGCTGGAGTATCATGATAATGTTGTCACCAATATAACCAGATTACACATGTGACATTATATCACGAAGAAAGTTTGAACGCAATACTATTAAGTTGAGTTTGTTTCTTTTTATTTTTGTTAACTTGTACTAACCTCTGAAACTAATAGTGAGATAGATTCGATTAAGGAATGTTATCTAACATCATGATGAATAAATAAACAAGGGTTACGGGAAATACCAAAGATTTTGACATCTCAAAATTAACTTTACAAACGGTCTACCCGTAATACAATATAATATATTACACGCTTCGCTCGAGAGATACAATTTAACGGTTACTATAGATAACGGTTACTTAGAGATAAGATATTTTCCCGCATAAATAAGTATTCTATACATGGATCCGGATAACCAGCTATTATCATACTAAATTTCATCAAAATTTGTCAAATAGTTTTCTTGAAATGCAATCGACTGACAAAAATTCTTATAAGCTATACATAGATTAAGCCTCTGTATACCTTGATAATAAAAACTTTCAATAAGTCTTTATTATAAAATATTTGAGTAATAGCTTGTATTTTTTTATTAGCGCAGTTTGCAGTGACCCGTTTTTCTTGCGCCAGCGGGTTTGAGTCCCGCTGGGGGCATTCATTTGTTAAGCTCCGATGTCTGTACTCCAGTCATGGGTGTTTATATTTATAATATGTATGTATTTAAACTTATATATGTATTATATCAACTATCTGGTATCCGTAACACAAGCCTCGTTGCTTACCACGGAACTAGATGGCGCTGTATGTAATAATGGTCCACCTAATTTATTTATGTATTGTTTATTTATAACTCGTAAGCAAAATTATTTATTAAACTTCGAAAATATCTGAAATGAAATGAAATAGTTTTAATATGTTTTGGTAATTCGTCGTTAATTGCAAAAAAAGTCGCAAAAAACAGGAACTGGATGAGGAACAACTTCGAATGGGGTTGTAATTTAAAATGGATTAAAATTCCACCACGTCTCGTGACGTCTCTCCAGGGTTGCCAGTAAATTGCTCTGAGAGTTTCTACTAAGGCAAAGCTGAAATGTTAACCATTTAGTTGTCATGCAACCCTTCGACACTTTAATATAGTTATCTATAGTTTCATAATAGTGTGAATAGAATGTAAATAAGTAGGTACTATTTTATATAAAATACGAAAGTAATATATATGTGTGTTTGCGTGTATGTAGCACACATACGTGCCGTGTACGTTAATGCGTGCATCTTTGCCAGTTTGCATGCGTAGTGCGTTAAATAAAAAATATTATCATAATTACAATATTATAAGAATTACAAAACGTATGCAGTAGTTTTTGAGTTTATCGCGAACAGACAGACAGACGCGGCGGAGGACTTGTTTTATAATTATGTAGTGATGAAGGAAAACACATTACCCGACTTGACACCACAAATTCTATATTACCATGTTTAAGCTAATCTAGATTTGAATTGAATTTTAAAGTATTATATTAGACAGGAAATAAAGCACTAGCTTAAATACTATAAATTATTATTTTTTCAATTTCGAAAAACTTTTGATAAGCAGTCCTCTTAAAAATATTTCTTTTCGGTCTCTAGTTGCACATTAGATAAAGTGGTTCGTAAATATCGTTGGGTTGCGAAATTGAAACCCCTTTGGGATGTAATTTGTCAATAGCGCTTTGCCGGGGCTATTCTCAGATCCGATGATAAGTTGTGCGTCATTTATCTTGTCTATTTCACTAAAAATAACGGTTGCAGGTGACTTAAAATGATATTATACTTTAAATTTCTAGATTATTTAATCAAATGTACCTATTGTTGATATTATACTATTTTAAGCATAAATTATTCGTCTCTTTCTTTTATATGACTCCGAATCTGAATCTTTTTATCTGAATATCGTCTTTTTGATAAATAGATACAAAATAGTAAATTACTGACTTTACGCGTATGCTTCCCTAGATGCATAACAGTACTCTTTTTCTTACCTAGTTCATAGTTTATCTGTGTTCCATCTAAACTCGTACAGCCTCTTCATACAACCAACAAACATGTGCAAATACATACACATTAAAACTTAACTTGCACATAAATCGCATGGAAATTTATCAAGAGAAAACTACAGGACAGATTTTGGTTAAATTTAATGATAGCTAGTTATCTGACAAAACATAGAATGTCTATATATATTGAATACTAGCATTTCCCTCGGCTCCGCCCGCGTTCTAAGGACCGGAAACAAAACAGGGCCTCAAGTCTGCTATTGCAATGGTGTTACAATTGTCTATCAATGACATCGTAATTGCTACTTTTTGCAATTTTGGTAGTCTACTAATTCAATGGTCTTCCGATGGTGTGTCACTTACACTTCAATGACACTTTGCAAATAATTGGTAGTCCCGTACGTAATTTGTTTGTTTATTTGTATAGGATCTCCAACGTTAGTACACAAAAAACTTACACTAGAACATTTTCAAAAACTTAACCTATATGTACTTACAATTATAGGAGAACACAACATGCTAAATATGTATGTATGTAGATTTATATAAAAAAAAATGTACTTCTTCCAGTCATTAACTATTTTACAAAACTACACTAGTTATAACAAGACTAATATATTAAAAAAAAATCCTTATCCTAAACTAAACTAACTATGCTATGCTGTAACTATTCTCACATTTGCTTGTAAAGACTGAAAGTCTATCGTGTCCTATATCTAAGTCCGAGTTGCGGTCCGAACACAAGTTATAAGCAATAGACATACGTACCAGCGGCGCGTTCCTGCCTAATTTTGTTTTACAGGCTCGATATGTAAAATATGCACGTGGGTGTCTCGGCGGCGCGTGAGGTACATTTATACATATCTCATTTAACAAATGTGGACTGTCTATGTAGTTATTAAATAATTTGTACAAAAATTTTTGGTCTAGTATGGATCTCCGAGCATGAAGTGTAATGACAAGGCAATGATCGGATGAATTGCGTAGTCTGTTAATATTTTGACAGTTCTAATGACCACTGAACTAACTCACTGTTAACTATTAACTATAACTATCACCATTATTATGTATGCTAGTACAGTAGGTAATTTATACCACGACCGTCCACGAATAAATAATTGACCTATCAAATGTGAAATGACATTGATATTTAATGTCAATTTGACAGTTACAGATGAAACTTATTTATTTTTGAGGATTTATTATTTATATTGCATTTAAAATTTATATTTATGGCTTTTTATGATCATTTTACATAATGCTTAGTCTTTAAAACATAAATTGATAACATATATAATCGAAACTAGCCTGAAACTCATTTCGGTGATCGCTTTTTTAGCTACTGGCAATACCAATTCCTGTTCTACTACAATTCAACTACAATCCAATTACAATCCAATGACAAGACCATTGATCGACCATTGTAAATTTAGTAGACTACCAAATTTTGGACCAATGGTAATTGAATTAAAATTGCATTGTTTCACAATGACAATTGTATGTAAAATAGCAGACTTGAGGCCCAGATTTCACATACCGTGTGATGTTTTATAGCTGGTTTGTAACAGTTAGTTGAGATTTCTCAGAAATCATACGAATATGTCATTCGAAATTCCATCAAAATCTATCCAATGGTTTTCTAGTGATGTGCTTACAGACAAACAGACAGATAAAAATCATTTACAAAAAATGTTTAATATACATACTCGGTTACAATTTTATTATTTGTATCACTGTTAAGTTTTAGTGTGATTTTTGCTTACATACACATTATGAGGCGAAAAGTGACAGGCTTTATATCCCGACACATCAAGAAACACCCCTGGGTATTAGACTGCCGTAAAAAGTTACTTAGAGTTTAAAGGAATATATACGTACATCTATGAAGTTGTTCCAAAATAAATAAATATGTTCGGACACATAATGTAATAATATTATGTGTACTGTTTTTGCTTATTCTTTCTATGATTAATTATTACATTAAATTTATAGGATATGTAGGAGTGGGCATAGATAAATATATTTTTTTTTACATTATTATGAATGTGAATGTCTGTCATGTACATATAAGTCACTAATTCAGGCTAAAAATGGCTAGAAATATTTTGCTGATATATAAGCGAAGTAAGGTTAAATCGCTAGTTATATATAAATACATAAACTAAGTAAGCAGAACCGTGGGTAAAAGTTAGTAATTAAATCGAAAGTCGAACTTACAATTGTTATATTATTAGAATATTTAAGCATTCACTTTGTATGGATCAGCGTACTCCGCCTCCGAATACAAATTAGGGATCCCTTGGAAATTTTCATAGCTAATTGAAACGACATTTTAATGGCTCTAGTTAACTGTTTCTGAGGTTTGTAATTAAATAACTGATAATTATTTTGATTTATTTGTAGATATACATATAGATTAATCTGAATCTAATATATAAAAATCTCGTGTCACAGTGTTTGTTATCAAACTCCTCCGAAATGGCTTGACCGATTTTTATGTAATTTTTTGTGTACCTACATTTGGTAGGTCTAAGAATAGGTCTTAGGCTAATTTGTATCCCCCTAGGTGATAGGAGTAGCCCTTTGCAAATATATATTTTATTTATAGACCAAATTTTAATTTTTCACTTTTTTATGATTTGGCATCAAAAATTCTTATAACCCTAAATTTTCATTTTTCTGGTGCGAGTGGAGCCGCGGGAATTGCTAGTAGAAATATACTTTATAATAATAATATATAATTATATTCATGTAAGTGATTTATGTAAGAGATCCACTACATAGCTTGTACTCATAAAATACGTCATATTTTCAGATCTAAGTCCCTTTCGTATAAAAATATACCTCAAAATACGTTTAACTTCCCTAGCAGTCCTTTCTTGACCTCTTTACCCTTATGAATATCCTCTCACTCATACCACTCGCTCGTTTGTTTTTTATTCATTCGTAGAAGACCAGGCAAAGAAAAAATCTGATAAAATAAATATGTTCATCGACTTATTTACAACCATTTTAACTTAAAATATGTCTTAATTCCTTCGCATTACTTTTTTGAATGAATGAATAAGCTCTTAAGTCTTCATTCACTCTTATTTCTCACTAGTTCATTAAAACATTCATTTAACAACAGACAAATATATATAAAGATACATTCATAAAATAATTCACACACATTCAAAAGTAAGACCTAAGCCAACCTTGTTTTTTTTGTTTCTACCCTAATACTAGGAGTAAATAAGTATTACAGTACTATTGATGTAAAGTAACCTAAAATCCCTACCCTTTGACTTTCGTATATCATTATCTTATATAAAAATATTTGTCATCAATATATTTTTAAATAGATCTAAATTTATGTATGTATGTATATAAGTATGTACTTATAACATATGTTTGGGTATAGCAAGTACACCGTCTGTCATTACTTATATTATGTATTTACTCCTAAGCCCTAAGTTGCCGGTCAGAGATCGCTTATTAATAAGGCCGCCTTCGACGCAGCATCATTTGTTAATTTCCTCTTGTATACATTTCTTTTTGATGTACAATAAAGCCTAACTATCAATCAATAAGTAATGAAAAGAACTTCTAACGTGTTTTCATTTGACCTATTAAACCCTTTCAACCCCTTGTCTCTCGTAACCCTACTCAATTTAAACCGCGGTTAAATCAATAACCTCTTCTATGGGCATTATAAAAACCACATGCCCCCTATAAGATACTAATGATTTTATGGTGTAATCCGATATAAACATACATTATAGTAGTACTAGCGATTCACCCTAGGTACTTAATAAATAAATATGTTGGGACATTTTTTACAACAGCGCCACCTAGTTCCGTGGTACGCTACGAGGCTTGTATTACGAATACCAGATAGTTGATATACTACACATATAAATTTTAAATACATACATAATATAAATATTAACACCCATGACTGGAGAACAAACATTCGTGCTCAACAAATGAATGCCCCCAGCGGGACTCGAACCCGCGACCGCTGGCGCAGAAAGTAGGGTCACTGCCAACTGAGCCAAACGTGTCGTCCAATAAATAGTTAATAAATAGTACATTTAGTTAATAAATACTACATTTAGATGGTATATTTTCCTGCAGTAAAAAGTATCGTATATTAGTAAATTAAATATCGTAAATTGTCAAAATTCCATCTATATCTGTCCAGTGCAAGTGGTTTCTCATGATGCGATCACAGAAAGACAAGCAAAAAATATTTAATGTAGAGATTAGAATAAGTTATAACTTTGTTATATTATGTATATATAATAATATATAGTACAGACATCATTTATGTATTACTAGCATTTCTTCGCACGCGTTCTACAGACCGAAAACCAAATTATTTCTAAGACGGTATGGTATCCGCAGAACTAACGCCAGCCCTTCCCGTTTTTGCAACACTTTTCATTCATGCTCCACTCCCATTAGCCGTTGCGTGATGTAATATAACTTAAAGCGTTCCTCGATAAACGGACTATCCATCACAAAAAGAGTTTTTCAATTCGGACTAGTAGTTACTTAGATTAGCGCCTTCAACCAAACAAACAAACAAACAAACTCTTCAGCTTTATAATATAGATGATTTTTTCTACCTTGCTTCGTTAGGAAGTTTTTTCTTTAGCGAAGTCCTTTAGCTCGAGACAAAGAGCTTTGAGTAAAGCCGGGATTTAATTTCCAATCAACATCGATACAATTAAGTCAGGGTAATTAAGAAAAAGGCAATTATTATTAACGCTATACCGTAACTGATTGGCTTTTGTTGTTTATTATTATACTAACGAGTAAACCTTGCTTTTCTCGTAGTAGTTCGCCTGTAGATATATTGTTTGATCTTTCCTTCTTTCTCTCTCTAACGTAGCTATTTGACATCTTGCTATCTGTCAGTAAAAGTCCCGTCAAAATAGGCCAAGCCGTTCCGAAGATTAGCCGGAACAAAGAGACGGACAAAAATTTTATGAATTGTTTTTTTTTATGAACCGTATACATATATACGTATAAAGTAGATACTTTCACATGCATTTATTAAAATCTTGTTATTTCAACATTAACATATGAACAGATGCTTCAATTTTATTTATCTGTATAGATAGGTAGATGTACTATAATTAAAATATTGGGAAAAATTATCAAAAAAAATTTTGTAACCTTTAACGATTGAACTGACTTCAAAAGAGAAGAGGGACTTATTAAGATACGTACATACAAAGAAAAGATAATTTTCTATGTAAATATTTTTATCTACACTAATAATAATAGTTTGTTTGAACGCGCTAATCTCAGGAACTATTGGTTCTATTTGAAAAATTCTTTTTGTGTTGGGTAGTCCGTTTATTAAGGAAGGAAGGCTATAATACATTACGCTACGACCAATACGAGCGGCAGCATCAATGAAAAATGTAGCAAAACGGGAAGGGCGTTACTTCTGCGAGATACCATACAGCACGACTCAGAGAGATTAATGTGGTTTCCAGTCTTTAGAATGCATGCGAAGTCGCGGAAAATGCTAGTTTTACATAATAATCTATTACTACTTTGCAGATGAGCAGTACACTGTTAATTTTATATAAAAATGTTTAGGGAATAATATTCTCGGTCCTTTCCCTCAGAAATTTCTTATAAAACCTCAACTACTGCACATGTAAGATTCTTGAAAAGAATTCTCATATCGCTATCTTAAGTCGATTTCTTATGATAAAATAATTTAGAAAGTTCATGAAATGCGGCACGTTCTAGAGAGGTTGGTTTGTTGTGAAATTCACTTTATAGATTTATATCAGAAAGGAAATTCTCCATTTTCCTGTGTTTGGAATTTACGTAATATTTTTTTAATCCTTGTATAAAAAATCTTTTAACCAAATTTCATCTTAATAGGTTGTAGATTTTTAATCTATGCTAATATTATAAAGCTGAAGAGTTTGTTTGTTTGGCTGAGCACGCTAATATCAGGAATTAATGGTATGTATTGAAAAATTCTTTTTGTGGTGGATAGTCCGTTTTTCGAGGAATGATTGATTGCTGTAAAGCATTCGAAACGTCAGGAACCAAAAATCTAAATAAATCCGCGACAAAATCCGAAAAGATAGTTCCATACACTTTGTATTATTGTTCCATATGTTTAGATTTTTGTTAAGGGTATGACCTTGAGAAATTAAAATGGCAATCTTTTTTACTTCTTTCTATAAATGTCATTCAAATACGAGTTACGAAAAGGACAAAGAAAATTATAGGCACAGAATTGTCATAAGCAAAAATCTCAAACTATACGGAGAAAAGTTACTAAAAATGAGATAAGTTTTAAGACGTGAGGTTAGATTAATAAGTATCCTACGTCAAGTCCGATTGGAATTGTCAGTCATGTTTTGTTAGAATGTAGTATTATTTTGCGTTTACTTTGCTTCTTTTACTGTAGCTCTTAAAGGATCAGAAAAGTTGACCATTCGTCCATCTGATTCTGGTTACATGAAACACTTTTACGGATATGTTTATAAATTTTATCTTAACTCATAAATAAAATTAAAGTGTCTCTTTTTAATTTCTAATTAAATTTTCAAATTTTTGTCTGTCTGTTTGTTCTAGCTAATCTCTTTAACGGCTGGACCGAATTTGACGGGACTTTTACTTATAAGGAGGAACTTAGGCATTTGTTTCGCAAACTGTGCGAAGTGGGCTCAAATCGTGGCTCTGCTTTATTCGATATTTTTATCAAACATTTTAAATAATATTAGCAGTAGTTTATTCGATATATAGATTAAAAATTTGAAAAAAAATATCATAACATTAGAAAAAGTCGGTCAGTAGGTTTGATGCAGCGTCACATATTAAGCAATATGTTTCTACTTCCAAGCCGCTGAACTACAGAAGCAAATGACTATTTCACAAAACTTTACCCCTGAGTGAAAATTAAAAAGAAAAATGTGTATTAAAAATAAGTAAAATATTGCCTATATCCTATCTAGTAAATGATTTCGTTCGCATTTTTAGGTTTGGCTTTACTCGTACTTGTATTAGCTGCAATAAAATAACATCAAAAAGTTCAAACTAATGAATAATTAATGTATATCATCATCATCAGCTTTTTGCAACGTCTCACTGCCGGGCACGGGCCTCCCTCAGTACGAAGGGGGTCAAGAAATCAAAATCAAAATATTTTATTCAGCATAAAAATTGTTACAATTTCTTATTGAACGTCATGAGTCTACCACCTGAAAAAACCTGGCGAAAGAATCTCAGCGGGACTAATATTTTTTTATCTCTCTTTTTCAAATTAAATTGCGAATTATCAATAATTCTATATGTTGAAATAGCCTGGTGGCTATTACATCATTCCCAAGGCATACTGTCTTCTAAGAAATCGTTAATCGAATAATAGACTTTAGTACATAAAGGTGGTTCGTCTATATATAAAATAAAATATGTAGTTTAAAAGTAAGAAAGCTGAATATTATATAGGCACAATATGGTCTGGCTACTTCACCAAATGGACTAAGCTTATACAAAAAATCGAAAGCTTTTACAAAATATAATTAGCCTCGCTCGGCCTCCATCAAACACGGCGTTGGCCGACCGCCAGCTGCTCCGAGGGGCGGATCACAACCCCTAAATAAAAGCTCTTAATATTTAAATCCATTCAAAATTTTCCTTACCTAATATTATTGCAGACAAATACGAACAAACTTTTTAAAATAAGCTCTCATGTCTGATTTGAAGAACGGATTTAGGGCAAAAGCTTTATTTTCTTTGGAGTTCAGAGAAATAAGACACTTTGTACTGTAATTGAAAATGTGACCTTTGATGGCGGAGATTGTCAGTAAAAGGGGCTCAGATAAGATGTCATTCTACAATCGTCGGAGAATAAATCTTATAATATTAAATTAGGCATTGTTTATAAATTTATTTCGAGGCTCGGAAAGGGATCTAACGATAAGGGATTTTTTAAATAAAGGCTATGTAAGTAAAGTTTTGCCTTTTGATTTTTTCTTTATGTCTCAGCCCTTTTTAACGTCCCACTGCACGGACACGGGGATTCTTGGAGGTACTTTTAGTAACATAGGATACATTTTATTAAAAAAATATATTTTTTACGAAAAATTAAATAATTGTTCTGGTAAAAAAGGGTTCAGAATTAGCTAGGGTAATTTTGAAAAAAACTTTCAGGCATCCTACAGATCAACCCAATGAGATTGATTAGCAATTAAAAAAAGGAATGCAGGCGAAGCCACGAGTAAAGCTAGTACATTATAAAACAGTTCTACAGAAGTACTTATAATAAGTATAGTTGAAAGTTTATTTCCTTTAATTTCAATACAAAAACTACTTTGTAGTGAAACTTTCTAATTTTCTTGAAGTAATATTCTAGATTCCTGTGAACTTGTACGATGTGACTAGCAACGTGTATTATACTCCCTACAGCGTGAAAGCTCACAGAGAGAATGTGTCAGAATTCAGAAAATGGATGGCAACGTGAACAAAATTTATATTACTCGTTATATTTACACTGAATCCTCAGTTTCTTACGAATTAAAATTATTTCAGTGAATTTCAGTTGCAATTTATAATGTATTATATTTTATTTGTTTATTTAAATATACCAATGATAATTAATTACTAGGTTAGTTGATTCCACTCGTACGGTAACCGAAGAGAAGTCATAATGAAGCCTTTCTTTGTGCTTGAGACCCAATCAACTTTGCCTTTCATAAAATACTATTAAGCAGTTTAAAAGTTAAATTTAAATATACAAAGTTACGTTTTTATATTATTATCTAAATTGAAGACGGGATTAGAGTTGCACTAAAAAATATTTCTTAATGTAACTAATAATGATGCTCTTAGTAGAGATTTTATTTGTAATTTTTAGTATTATAGAAAATATAAGGTAAAATAGACGAACAAATGCTGGCTGTGCATTTCTCAACTGATTCATGTTTCAAATGTTAAATCAGCACTTATGTAGAGTTAGATTTTGCTTTATAAGTTTCAAGATTTACAGCAAAAAAACTTGAAATTAAGAATATATTCTTAATTTTATATGTATATAGATTACGACGTTTGCCTTTTATGTAGTGACTCTACTTACTGCATCAGCGGTCACAGGTTCAAATCCCGCAGGGGACACATGTTGATCACGAATGTTTGTACTCTAGTTATTAGTATATATTTATAAATATTATTATCACATGTAGGTATGTATTAGTATACCAAATATCTGGTATCCGTAACACAAGCCTCGTGGCTTACCAACGAACTTAATGGCGCTGTATGTAGTAATGAAAACACATTAATTATTATTATTGGTATAAAAAAATGGTTTTCTGTAATTATTATGACAGTTTGTAAGATAAATTCGATTTTATAAGCAAATCTAGTTTTGGGTAGTCACAGTAAATAGCTACCCTTTGTGGCTTTTGTACCAACTTGTACTGACCCAGTTTGCTTTGACCATCACAAATTGATTATATACCTACTATATAATCGCTAGAGAGCTCTTAGACTGATGACAGAATACATGGTTAAGTCAGAATTACTAGCATTTAACCGTCATCTACTATCTTGGCATTTGATCTTTCTTTCTTATGACATGAAGTATAATTGAATTACTAGTTGACTGACTGACGTTTTAGAAGATTTATGTCATCTCAGAATTTAAACTACAATTGAGTTTTAGTAGCAATTTTAGCTTATCCCGATAGAACAAAATTTCGGCAACTGTTCTAAATTATCTCCAATGGTTTGATAAAACTTTTAATGATAATAATATGAAAAAGATCATAATGGTGTGTTCTTATGGGACTTGTTTTTAAGGACAGTAATATATATGTATTAATACCTGATATGTGAGTATAAATATGTAGAAATTTACTACTTTGTAGCAGATCCTGAGGACTTGGGTTTGAATCCTTCGTCGGGCTGAGGTGTAGTTACGAAATTTTTAAATAAATAAATAAATAAAAATAAATAAATACAGTTAATTATTATGCTCAATTAATATGTAAGAAGAAAAAAATCAATGTGTCTATTATATTTATAACTAGAATCTACCAAAAATTGTTAATTTAACAGACTAAACGTTTTAACAAAGACGATGGTATGTACTATCAGCTTTCAACAAAAATATAAAACTAACTGCTAAATATACTAACTCTAATACTCAACCGAATGGAATAATTCTTTTTCTGTTTTTCTGGGGATGTGTTAGGGGTTATATCATAAAATTGCACACTTGTACGTCACAAAGGGAGCAATTTGTCATTGCGAACATACTCGTAGCACGAAAATATGATATTCTACGCGATGTCCACTCCATTTAACACAAGATTCTTGATCGGGACCTCCGCTTCGTTACCACATTTTACAAGCTTTACAGAGTCCTAGGTTCGAGTCCCGATATGTTATTAGATTTTCACACCAATTATTGTTACATAATACGTAAAATGTATAATTTTCGGTCTAGTAGTTATTGTCCGGTCGCTCAGAGAATGCGTTTCTGAGACCTGTCAATCCGTCATGACTAGTGATGTACAATAAATAACATTAATAATATTTAGTAACGTTATTTATTTTTGGTCAAAATATTCATGGTTTGGGACTTGTAGGTTATTGCGAGTTTATGACATGTAAGCGTCTACTATCTAGAGGATATGTGAGTCTTCAGTAGTTTAGTGAAATTAGCCGCCATGCTCTAAAGCGGTCAGAAGTACACTAATCTTAGTACAGCGGGAACAAAGGAGCATGTTGAGAACCGCTAACTTGGTTTTGATCTATACTCTGTTAAAGGAACGCTTAATATTATGTTGCTTATCACACCAATCAACCCGCAGCGAGATTCGAACCTGCGATCGAAAGCACACCAATTACCCTAGTTACACTTATTTAAGTTAATTACTATATTTTTTCATTTAAACGCGCTAATTTTTCTAACCAACTAATTTTAAACAAATATAACAGACGCGGAAGTTTGTTACGCATTTACGCTAACATGACTAGACGGATTTGGATAAAACTTTGTAAACTGATAGGTTAACATATTGTTAGGTATCTAGAGACGCTTCATAACAAAGCTGAGGTATGTAGCTAGTATATAAATAAATAACGTGAGAAAGAAAATCCGCGGGCAAAAGTAATTTACTAGTAATTCGACGATACGTTTGGCGCAGTTTGTAGTGACCCTACTTTCTTGCGCGAGCGGTCGCGGGTTCGAGTCCCGCTGGGGGCATTCATTTGTTAAACTTGGATGTTTTTACTCCAGTCATGGGTGTATATTTATAATATGTATGTATTTAAACTTATATATTATGTAGATCAACTATAGTATCCGTAACACAAGCTTCGAAGCTTACCACGGAACTGGATGGCGCTGTGTGTAATAATGTCCCAACATATTTATATTTATAATTTTGTTAATTATGGTTCCGTGATTGACTGGCGGATAAAATTAGAACAATCCCCACTCACTTTTAATATTTTTAATTTACTGCGGGATTCTTTGTACCCGTCCGCCTTGTCTGGTGAGATTATCTCGCGCCGCGATACCCGACAGGGATCGTAAAAAATTAATGAAAAGATGTAAAAGGGATTTACTTGGAATAAATTTGAGTAATATTGTAAATATAAGCTATAAGTAACTTAATACAGGTGTTTATAAGAAGATAATTTTATTTTGCATACTTAATCGAGGATCATTGTATTTTTAAAGATTAAAAATGATATATATTGTTATATTATATACTAATATTATAAAGTTTAAGAAATTGTTTAATAGAACATGTTAATCTCAGAAATTACTTGATCAAATTAAAAATCCTTTTAGTGTTGAATACTCTATTTATCGAGGAATGCTATAGGCTATATAACGTCACATGGTTTAATGTGAAATCTAAGAATTTGGTTTCCGGTCTTTAGATCGCGGGCGGAACTGCAGGAAATACTGTAATGATAATATGAGAAGCACTGCCTAACCCCTTTTCAGTGTGTTCCCGTTTTAATTTTAAACTTGAATAGATTATTTTCCAAACAAAATCTACCATCCTTTCAAAAATAATTAGAGGTAAAATAGTTTGAGGTTGAATACACTATTTCACTCCTTCTAATACACTATTTTCTCCTGTCGAAATCGAACCTGTGATCTCCGTTGTATGGAGCAATGCTAAATAGTAACACATCATCATTTTTATCATAATATATTATTACATAAAATGACAAACTGACTGAGAGCTTTTCTCATTTATTAGCACATTTAGTATCAGATTTCAATTTTCATTTGACGTGAGAGCACTTTGACGTATTTCGACGAATCTGAATTGAATATGTATAGGACGTGTCATGGTGTGGTAATGAATGATGAATGTATGATGTGCGTGAATATGAGGGGAGTGAGAGAACTGCTTTATTATATTATGTAATGCTTGGTCTATGCTTAAGTTCTTTAATACTTGCTATTACCCGTGACTTCGTTTTGTTCGATAATATTATTATTTTATATTATTATAAAATTTATACTAATATTACAAAGCTGAAGAGTTTGTTTGTTTGTTTGATTGAACACGCTAATCTCAGAAACTACTGGACCGAATTGAAAAATTTCGTTTATCATGGAAGGCTATAGGCTATATTAAAACACGCTACGACCAATAGAAGCAGAGCATCAATGAATAAACTTTTCAAAAACGGGAAGGGCTGGCGTTAGTTCTTATACCGCGTGATCAGAAAAAAATTGGTTTTCGGTCTTCAGAACGCGTGCGAAGCCGCGGGAAATGCTAGTACTAGTATTCACTGCAAATTAGACTAAGTTATATTTAGGTATAGATAATAATTATTTTACAAAAGTTTTATATTTATATTACGTATATTTTATATTTTAGGAAGTAAAATCAAAGAAATTAGTGATCTAATAAACAATTCATGTACGCTCGAAGTCAAGGCGCGGCAATTACGCCACACGGAACATTGGACGCAATTTAAACCCGAAACCATTTACAGCCTTTTGATTAGAAAATCGAAAAGGCGAAGGCAAATTTGCACAAGTGAATAAACTACGGTTAAATCACTTTAAATATAATACTAGCGACTTAATTTAGTTACGGATGATTAGGCGTATTTTAAACTAGCATTTCCCGCGGCTTCACACGCGTTCTAAACACCGGAAACCAATTTCTTACTGAGTCGTGCGGTATGATACCTATGCAGAACTAACGCCCGCCCTTCCCGTTTTTGTAAAATTTTTCATTGATGCTCCGCTCCTATTGGTCGTAGCGTGATGTAATATAGCCGAACGAACTATCCAACACAAAAATAATTTTTCAATTCAGACCAGTAGTTCTTGAGATTAGGGCGTTCAACCAAACAAATAAACGAACTCTTTTGCTTTATAATATTAGTATAGATTTATAGTTATTACTACTTATTTTGATATCATAAAGTAGCCTATGTGATAGATAAGTCTATCTGAGTTCTAAATTTTATCCAAATTAGTCCAGTCAGCGTGAAATTGTAACAAACAAAAACACATACATGCATACTTGCAAAATTTATTATAGTCATGTCAGTCATGGGTGTTTATACATCTATACTATTTATGTATGTATTTAAAGTTACATATGTGTAGTGTATCAACTATGTGGTTTTCATAACACAAGCTTCATAACTTACCACGGAACCAGATGGCGCTGTGTGTTCATGTCCCAACGTATTTATTTATTTATAATAGTAGCTCTATATATAGGTGAGTTGAAATATATGAAGTAACATATATGATGTAGTATATACAAGTAGTTATGATTGATTTAAGTTTTACAGTTTTAATTCTGTATTCACAATTAATAATGTTCTCCGACCGATTCCGGCCATGGCGGCCAATGATCAATGAGATTCATTGAGACTACCCAACTGCGCAGGAGATATTATAGTGCAGACACGAGTGCACTTTCTATTCCTATCACTCTCATACTCCGGTAGCACGACTACTCGACACGACCAGTGAGACCAGTGACTCACCGCCAATTTCCCAACTCCGGGGTATTACTGTGGCTTACTAAACAAAAAGGCTCAATAATTAAATTTGTCCCGACCCGGGACTCGAACCCAGGACCTCTCGATGTATGATGTACGTGCTAGCCACTACACCACCGATGCAGTCGAAGTAGTAACCACTATAAGAGTATATAAAAAAACTGTAAAAAAGTAATAAGAAAATAAAATTTCTTGACTGATTTGTTCTCAATTGCGAGAGTCAAGAAGCCTATATCTATATTTGTCATTAGTACGTCATATCCCATGCGTATACATTATATCTGACAAATCACTCAAGTCTAACCCAGGCAACACCACAAGAAGTAGTTAGACCTACATAAGGGCACATTACACGTGTAATCCTTGACAAGGGGTAAATTTAATAAGCACATAATGCAGGGTTGCGCGGGACTCGCGCAGGGCGGCGAGGGCGGGGGTGCGAGTGATAGGCGAAGACTCACTTGTAATATAATAAATAAATAAATAATAAATATGTTGGGACATTTACACACAGCACTATCTAGTTCCACGATAAGGTACGAGCATTGTGTTATGGATACTAGATGGTTGATATACTACACATATATAAGTTTAAATACATACATTTTGTGCTCAACAAATGTATGCCCCCAGCGGGACTCGAACCCGCGACCGCTGGCGCAGAAAGCAGGGCCACTACCCACTGAGCCAAACGGTCGTCAATCTACTAACTACCGGTGAGATGAAATATGCCTTCGACCCTTCATTTACGAGATTATCTAATACTTAGCCCTTTAAACTACACTTGTATCGTTCATTCGAAAATAATTTATAAGTTTAGTCACCAGTTTTTTTTGAAAACATTGCACCATTCAGTAACCGATTTCTTTAGTCTATTAAAAATGTTATTACCTATGTTATATTATAAATAGATCGTATCCGAGGCTATAACAAAATAATTTTCTTTTTTTTTCATTTATACTACATAATATTATGTTAATATATAACATGTGTGTATGAGGGTTTCATTGTTAACCCTACTACTATATTATAGAGCTACAGTGGATCAGAACTGGTCGAGGTAGCGGTAGTAGAGCTAGGGTCGATCTTCCGAATAATAATTGTGTTATGAAAATTTAATATTTTTGCTATCATTTAATTTATTTAGTGTTAGGTAAATCAATTAATTTTAGTGATAATCAATTAATTACTCTAAAATATAATTAAAAGATATCTATTTAACTAAATAAAGTATATTAAGAAAAGTTACTTAAAAAAACAAATTTGACGTTTTTCCTTCGATAAGAATCGAGATTCTTTTTTCCCGAAGAAATATTAAAAGATAGTAGGAAAAAATTTCCGATATCTTAGAATTTTCAGCTCTAATGAGAGTTTATAAGTGTCAGAGAAAGACTCTTGCGGACCACATATCGCTGGATTAGCTTTATTAGAAAGCAGTGCACTTCAAACTACAATTATATTGTAAGAATAAGAATGTAAGAAATATAAAAATATATAAACTAGTGACTTTCCCTCGCTTTGCTTGAGTTCCCCAGGTACGTTTTAAACAGATTAAATAGATATGAATAAGCGTTAGCCATGTAATTTTTTTTTTTTTTTAACTTTCCGATTTTTTTATCGTTATCCTGGTAATCGGGACAGAGAAAAATGAAAAATCATAAATATAGAGTCATTAGGTACAGGTATTTATAGAAACTAAATACTTCAAGTCCTTTCTGATATAGTTTGCTGGCTGGAAATCACTTTAAAGCCGCCCTTAAACTGAAAACATAATATATTGTATAGATTTTTCCATTTTTTTGTATAGAATTTAATCATAAACAATTTGAAATTTTGATTTAGAATACAAGAAAACTTTCAAAAAGAAATTAATAATTCATGAACACTCGTTGACAAATACACGTAAATGACATGCATTCTCCTCTGTTTGTGCAGCCATTTTCTCTTTCTTTTTCTGTTTCGCAACTAAAGTTATTGTCACCATGATTGTAAAACATTAGAAATCAAAAATCTAAATAAATCCCTAGAAAAATCAAAATATAGTTTATAAAAAGTAACTATGGCCCATGAGGGGATCGAACCCGCGACCTTCGCGTTATTCGCACGACGCTCTAACCAACTGAGCTAATGGGCCGATGTTATAGGAAACTAAACTAAGACTTAAGAGTAGATTGCAATAAATATTTTATCAGTTTATTCAGTAAAATGCTGTTAAATGCTGTCGATTAAAGTTAATTTAATTAAAAATAGCCATGAGCACTTTCAGATAGGCAAGTAATTATAGGCATATTTATTTATAAATTATATTTAATAAAAAATATGTCTCATCTACTTATCAGGTCGGTGAAGGTCGATCGTCCACCGGCTCTTAGACCATTATAGTATTACAAATTCATAACAATTACGTGTATTAAATAAATTATTACCAAAAAGACATTAATGTAATAATTATGGTAATCAAAATATACATTGATATTACACGACCTGAATTACTTTTGTTTGACCTTTAATCGGTTTTAGAATAAATTAGCATAGTTGTAATTTTTTGTTTGTAAATCCGTCTGTATGTTCGGTTAATCCTCGAAACGATGTTAACTAATTTTATAAGGACAACTTAGGCTACTTTTATTTTAGACATAATTAGGGTTCTGCTAAAAAAATAAAACGATCAAACCTAAGCGAGTCAATGAAGAATCACTACATAGTATAAAACAAAGTCGCTTTCTCTGTCCCTATATCCCTATGTATATGCTATGTATATGTATGCTTAAATCTTTAAAACTACGCAACGGATTTTAATGCTTTTTTAATAGATAGAGTGATTCAAGAGGAAGGTTTATATGCATAACTAGCGGATCCCGCGGCTTTGCCTGTGCTAAATCTAGGGAAGAGCCCGAGCGAAGCGAGGGCGAGTCGCTAGTCGTATATAAATAAATAATATGTGTACAAAGCATTGTATATATGTATATTGTATATATAATGTCCTTACATCATGTTTAGAGACACAAGCAATAGGATCTACATAAACGTTCCATCAGACGCTCTTAACACTCAATCAACCCCCATCGCCCGCCGCAACCCCATTTGACTGGTAATTTCCTCTCGAGCGGTTCAAAATTCGATTCCCTGTCGTTTTCCGTTCCGACTGATTTTATTACTTAGTCCTAACTCCTAAGTCACTTTGCTTTATGTTTTTGTTCCATTAACCTTCGAATGGATTATTAAAGAATATTTCTTCGAGTCATTTAGCGAAAAATATTATTTTGATAAGAAGATTTGTTTTAAATGAATTTTTTATGTGAAATAAATGATAGTGATATAGAAATATTGTTATTTATATCATATATGTATAAATAAATAAATATTTTGGCAGATCCACACACACAACACCATCTTGTTCCATGGTAAACTTTGTTTTTTTATGGATACCAGATAGTTCATATATTATACATAATATATAAGTTTAAAATACATAATATATAGATACTGTAGATATTATATTATTTTTAATCAACTTTTTCAACTTTTTATTGTCATTATTTTTTTATTATATTAATGATTTGTAAATTATATTAATTTGATAATAAATTTGATATTATTATAAAAAAAATATTTATTTACAAAACAAATATGGTTCCATTAAAATTTCATTTATTTTATTTACCAAATATAAATGACTAGGCAATGTATGTTAAATATAAGTTGTAGTAACATAGAAATCGAACCTATTATCTACGTAAAAACAAGTAGAAACGAAGCTTTGTGCCAAAGTTACTGAATTTAAAACTACTAATTAACTCATTGGTATGTATTTACATTTTGCCAGCGATATAAATTGCCTGAAATAATTTTAATGCAAAGTTTTCAAAAGCACATTCATAGCAATAAATTACCTTTCCACTATAAATACATTCTCGTTCAATTAATTTTCCGACTGAGATACTATTGAAGTTCATTATTTTTTTCAATAATTTAAAATTTAATTATTTAATAATTATTTTTAGGGCGAGCGAAGTGAACGTCCTAGCACTATCCTACAAATTGAGCATTTTGTGTTACACTTTACTGAAAAACTATCAGGACTATAAATTAGTGCTTTAGTATAATAATTTAACTTCAAATCTAGATGTGTTATCTGTGAAAAAAATATAATTATAAAAGCATTTAAAAAATGAACATTAACAATTTTCTTAAAACTTATTTTAATTTGGGTACTAAACCATCTACCATGAATCCATGGAAAAATCTATAAGACAAAAGTAGACCAGTGGTAAAGCGCTCGTTTGGGAAATCTAGTGAAGCAGAATCAGAAACTTTGATATTCTCGAGTGGCGAATCATTTACAACATAATTACTACTTGTATTAAGAGATTTTGAAACATATATAGTGAACCGGGGCTATTGTAGCTCCGGGGCTATTGTATCTAATCACTTTATCTTCTTTCACAAGTCGGTTAAAAGAGTAACGACACTACTAGTTGGTAGAGAAACTGATGCTTAAAAGAGTGGATCATAGATTGTAGTTGTATCGCGTCTACTATTTTACTGATGGCGCATTATTTTTGATCAACTATTTTTCACTGAGAGCGCTGAATACCTACTGTTGTGTTTTAGTGGATAAAATTTTAATGTGAGCCTTATATAACAAACTTTATGGAAATTACAAAGATAAAGAATAATTGCTTGTTAATTGATAATTAATTTCTTTCACTGCCGTAGTTATCTAGAGTTATTTATGAAGATACAATAGCCCCGCGAAAATTTTTATAGAAGTCTCTTGTATCTTCAAGAAAGACACAATAGCCCCGTATATTTTAGTATGGAAATAAAAGTATTAGTGATGCCAACGTATTTTTTCTATCGATAAAGTAAAAAATACTGAATTTGCGAGTAAATGACTGTAAAAGTTTATAATTTACACTATTATATATCAACATAATTTTTATAACTACAATTTACTTTTAGATTGTGCTTACCATCGTATAATTTAATAAAAATATATACCTAAAACTGTCCCAACATTAATATTTATTTATTTAAATCGCTTAACAGTTGACGGAGCAATCGATGAACATACATAAAAATTATATTATACAGCTGTGGAACATATAATCTCTTCGAGTTTTAATCAAAACTAGCGGACCCGCGGTTTCGCTCGTGCTAAAATTACAAAAACTATTTTTGTTTTAATGGTAACTTATAAGGTACCAACGATTGATTCCTCATTTAGTTTACTTTAATTCTACTACTTTTAACCAATTACAGTGTAGTTTAGTTATTGAGTCTTTCTGTTAAGTAAGTCTCAGTAATCGCCCAGAGTTGGGAAGATGGCGATATGTCACCCCCGAGCCTCGGAGAGCAGTCAGTCAGCGTCAGTCCTGCGCCTTAGCTCTCACTGGTCGTGTCGAACAGTCGTCCCACCGGAGTATGAGAGTGATAAGAATAGAGAATGCATTTGTGTCTGCGCGCACACTTGCACTGTAATATTTCCTGCACAGTTGGGCAAACTCAATGAGATTGGACGCCGTGGCCGGAATCAGTCAGAGAATAATATTCCTGAGATAATAAAATGTTTTGTATTATCTTTGTAGTCCATGGTATCGGCTCAGCACATTTTGTATGAACGCGCACATCGATTAGCTATGTTGCACAGTTTTGCTGTATACATTAAGAGTTAGCAAAATAAACTGGATTTGAAATGTCACCATTTTAATTATTATTAGATAGAAGGCTCTTAACGACAATTAATGCTAGGAAGCACTGATGAGGTCTAGGTTGGAGCATGTTTGCCTTGGAGATTCCTATTCCCTCTTGCCTTGAAGTTACTATAGGTGGCAGAAAAGACGGATGTAGGAAGGGTGTTTCACAATTTAGCAGTATGTATCAGAAACATTGAACTAAAACTTTTCGTGAGTTGGTAAGATTTCAACCACGAAAGCTCTACTCACTACTGTCTAATCAGGCTCTTTTTGAGGTGAATAAACACGCCTGTATTGGTGGTATTAGACTTAACTAAATTGGCATAATTCTAGTCGGACACCTCAAGTCAACGCGATTCACCAAAATCTCTCTTTGCTCAAGGATCTTAGTAGCACTGGTTCTAGAACTAGATAAGTATCTATCCGCAACAGTGCTGTCATCAGCGCATCCAAAGATACCGAGTTTCAGAAGATGGTGTTTGAGTAGCAGGAAGAGTGATGCGGGAATAACGTTTAAGCAGCCATCATCGACCCGAAATGATCTCTCTCTCAGAAAATCAGATATCCAGCTACAAAACCCAGTGGTAATTTCATATGCCGGAAGCTACTAAATATAAAATAAATAAATAAATAAATAAATTTATATTAATAAAATCTTGCAGCCATTAATTGGAAAATGAAAAAAAATTATGTAAAAGATTCTCGACATTTTATCAGCATCATAGAGGAGATCCAGCTAGAATCTGATGAGATTATGGTGAGCTTTGACGTGGAATCGTTATTCACCAATGTTCCGCTGAAAGAGTGCCTTGAAGTAATCAAAAACAAATTATATTTTAAGGGCATATCCGATCGGTACTTTACTCTACTTCAACACTGCTTAGAAGGTAACTTTTTTCTTTACCAGGGTCAATACTATCTTCAGATTGATGGAGTAGCTATGGGTAGCCCAATAGCACCAATTCCTTAGCCAACATCTGGATGGAACATTTTGAAGAAAATGCTTTGAAAACAGGGCCTTTCAATATCCAACTATGGAAGCTACGTACGATACGTTTACGACGTTTTGGTTAATTAAAGGGAATAAGAAGGAAGTAGAGCAATACCTCGACCACCTTTTTTTTTATAGGACAAGGGGGGCAAACGGGCAGGAGGCTCACCTGATGGAAAGTAATCACCTCCTCCCATGGACATCTGCAACACCGCAGGGCTTGCAAATGCGTTGCCGGCCTTTCAGGAAGGAATACGCTCTCTTCTTGAAGGTTGCCAGGTCGTAATGGTTTGGAAAGACCGCCGGCGACAGCTGGTTCCACAGAGTGGTTGTGCGTGGTAGAAAATGCCTTAAAAATCGCACTGTTGTGGAACGCTGGACATCGAGGTGGTGTGGATGGAAGTTGCGGTTTTGGCGCGATGTCCGATGGTGAAAATCTGCTGCCGGGATCAGTCCGAACAATTCCTCGGAACACTCCCCGTGATAAATGCGGTAGAAGATGCAGAGTGATCCAACATCTCTACGCAAATAAAGGATCAAGCCGATCGGAGAGAGCTTGATCGTCGATAACTCGAGTCGCCCTTCGTTGAATGCGGTCAAATGGAAGTAGCTGGTACTGGGGTGCTCCCGCCCAGAGATGAGAACAGTACTCCATGTGGGGCCGAATTTGCGCCTTATAGAGACTAAGACGCTGACCCGGCGTGAAGTACTGCCTCGCCTTACTGAGCACACCAAGCTTCTTTGAGGCCAATTTGGCCTTACCTTCCAATTGACCACGGAACTGGACGTTGCTCGAAACGTCGACGCCAAGTATTCCGATACTGGCTGTGGCAAGCAGGGGAGTGTCCTCAAATTGAGGAGTGACGACAAATGGCGATTTTTTAGCGGTTAACGCGCAAACTTGTGTGTGTGGATCAGAGCAAGCACCGTCAACAACGACCTTGATGCTTCGATCTGCCAAAACGCTGGTGATCCAGTTGCATAATTTCTCGGGGAGCCCATAGGAAGGTAGCTTAGAAAGAAACGCTTTGTGCCATACCCGATCAAAGGCCTTCGCTATGTCCAGACTGGCTGCGAGCGCCTCCCCCTTGGTCTCAACTGCTTCTGCCCATCTATGTGTCAGGTAAACTAAAAGATCACCGGCTGAGCGACCTCGACGAAAGCCATACTGACGGTCGCTGATCAGCCGGTGCTCCTCTAGGTACCGCATGAGCTGGCAGTTAATAATGGACTCCATTATCTTGTAGAACAAGGAGGTAATGGCTATAGGCCTGTAATTGGACGGATTCGAGCGGTTACCCTTTTTTGGGATCGGGTGCACTAAAGCGGCCTTCCAAGATTTCGGGACTACGCCTAATGAACAGGAGTGCCGGAAAAGACGCATTAAGACCGGTGCCAGCTCCGGAGCACATGTCTTCAACACGATCGGAGGGATGCCATCGGGCCCACTCGACTTATTAATGTCCAAGGAAAGAAGTGCTTTGCGAACTGCACTTTGCCGGAATTGAACTTCCGGCATCGTAGTATCGCACCGCGGGATTGTCGGTGGTGAGTTTCCTTGGTCATCTAGAGTCGAGTTGGACGCGAAGAGAGAGCCCAAAAGATCAGCTTTCTCCTTCGCGGCATGGGCCAGCGAGCCATCCTCCGTGTGCAGAGGTGGAAAAGAAGGCTGACAGAAATTCCCTAAAATAGCCTTGGCGAGAGACCAGAACGCACGTGTTCCTGAAGGGAGACGTCCCAATCTCTCGCCAATTCTACCAATGTGCTTCGACTTCGCATTAGCAATAGCACTTTTGAGGGTCCTGGAGGCAAAGTTATACTCCTTTTTCAAAATGCTGGTGTTTGCATCACTAGACGACGACGCGACAGCCCAGGCTTGGTAGCATTCCAGCTTTCGGCGAGATGCCGTCTTGTAGGAGCGACCAAACCAAGGCTGGGATTTGCCTCCGATAGGCACTGTAGAAAACGGAATAAATAGTTCCATACCTTGAAGTGTCACATGCCACATCGGTGACAGAGTCAGCAACGACGTCTGGATAATCCGGCGAGAAGCATATCTCCCTCCATGGGTAGGATGCAAAGAATGACCGCATCCCGTCCCAATCCGCTGACCTGTAGTGCCATACTCGGCGGCAACCCGCAAAGCGAGGCCGTGTTGAGCGAGTAACCTGCACTGTACTCCGGACAAGGCAGTGGTCCGACGAACCAAGAGGAGGGTCGACGGAGACCAGGTAGCCGTCCGGTTGAGAGGTCAACAGAAGGTCCAACAGGGAAGGTGTATGATCCTCCACATCAGGAATTCGCGTTGGCGAGGTAACAAGTTGTGTCAGATCATATGCTAATGCGAAATCGTAAACAGATCTCCCCGCATGATCGGTGGTGCGTGATCTAAGCCATTCGGCGTGATGGGCGTTAAAGTCGCCGAGAATCACGATCTCTGCGGATGGGATCTGTTGCAGCACGGAATCTGTAGCCATTTGGATGTGCTCAACGAGTTGGTCAGTTTCGGCATTACCGCTATGAGACCTATACAGGCACGCGTAGATTCGCGGATGATCATCGCAGTCTACACGTAGCCAGAGGATGGATAGGTCCCGTCCTTCAAGGCTGTTGAGGCGGCGGGAGCAGATATCCTCTCTGACGTACACGCACACCCCAGCCCGTGGTACAAAGGAATGCTCCAGTTTATACCCCGGGTAAGAGAGGAAAGAGGTTTCAGCCGGAGAAGATATCTGCGTCTCAGTAAGGAATAGCAAGGCCGGCTTCGTCGTCTCAAGGTGGAAGTGGACGGCGTTGAGGTTGGAATTCAGCCCCCTTATGTTGCAGAAGTCCACAGCGAGCGTGAAAGGGGTAGCCTTATGCTGCCTGCTCCGTTTGCCCCGAACAGAAGACGAGAGCGCAAAATTGCCCCCCCAGAATTCGGAGGGCAGCCTGGGCATCCACGCTTAGGTTTTGTACGACCTGAGCATGGATGTCCAGAGAGGGATTCTCCACTGCGATGTGCGCCGGTGGTACCCTCCTGGGGTAGATTAACCAAATTTCGCACTATCATGGGGAGGGATGGGAAATGGGCCTCCGAGACTCTCACTCACCGGACGAAACGCGACAGCAAAGCTGCCACTTTACGCCGATCTTCTGTGAGAGAGTGGTACTTTACGGGGCGTGCCGGCCCATTCAGCTGCTACCCGAAGGTAACAAGCATGGCACTACCACTGGTTTTGTTTGACTGATTGCACTGGTGGAATAATCTCTGTCACTAGATTATCCAACCAGCTGTGGTAGTTCGTACATTGGACAAACCAAGAGAACCATAGCGGAGAGGGTCAAAGAACATATCACAGCTGTAAAGAATAACCAGACAGGGTATTCAGCGATCTGCTCAACTCAAATACCAATCACTGGATTGAGCTCCACCAGCCGAAGGTTTTGTCCACCGATCGAAGATACTATCGAACAATCGTTCGCGAGGCTATCGAAATAAAAAAACATCCAAACTTCAATCGTGAAGATGGATACAGGCTCTCGTCTACGTGGAATCCGGAAATAGAAAAATTTAGATATCGCTATTTCCCGTCCGACACACCCGTTGATAATATTGGCACCGTGTGTAGTGGCCATAACAAATTATAAAAATTAAATGAGGGTACCAGCAACACACTCCTCGAATCGTGGCAGGCGATGCCATCCCCCGCCAGTCTCCCCGCGACCACGGCTGGTGCAACCCGGCCGAAACGTCGGGAATAAGGTATCTTCTACCTTTAAGTAATACACGCGTTAAGTCCCGTTATACGATATATGACATGACCTAATAATGTCGTGTAAGAATGCACTGTACTATAGTACAATACACAAAATTTCGTTCAATTCGATTCAGTCCTTTTTGCGTGAAATGCGCTTATAGATTTGCTAAGTTAGGTAGTACTGCTTTTTGTACGTACTGATAAAAATAGGTATTGAGTTACACTAACTTGGAAGAAAGATATTTAATATTGTTGACTTTTTGTGGGCTTTTTAAAACAATTTCCTTCAATAATTATGTTTTGACGTATCTTTTAAGATTTAGCCACCGCTAGCTTTTCAAGGACTAGTTAATCAACAATATTTTGTTTTCCTATGAAAATAGAACATTTTTCTGTAATAAATAGTATCTTTAGTAATCACCCCCACATACGTTATTACTACACAAAATTTGGTTAAAATCGGTCCAGTACGATATAAATTGTAATAATTATTATTTTATATTCATTTATTGTTTTTAAAATATTTAATGTACAGATTTTTAAAGTTACTGTTTTATTATATGACATATTGTATAGATATTATCGACAATCGATATAACATACTTATCAGGCATAATCCCAGCACTTAATTTTTAAAAATAGCTACAATAGCCCCTCTTTTACGAAAAACAGTATTTTTAAGCAGGAACTAGCCTTCCTACATTGATACAATGCCCAAATTATTTTCTTAAATGCCCTTGTTTATCATATTCAGGGAGTCCGAGCATCATATCTCGTCAAGTTTAGGAGTTAAAAGTAATAGTTACATTTGCCCCCGATACGGGGTAAATGTAGCTAAAATTTGTCCTCGAAATTAAAATCAATATTAATAAGAATATACTGGTTATTTTCTAATAAAATTAATTCAAAATAAGTCTTAAGTATCTGATCGTTTAAGATATTTAAACAATTTTTCCGTAAATTATTCAGTAGCTGAAATACAGCTTCTTAAACCTACCTCGGGCGGAGAAAATTCACTTTTTAGATACAATAGCCCCGGTTCACCTTATCTATACTAATATTACAAAGCTGAAGAGTTTGTTTGTTTGGTTGAACGCGCTAATCTCAGGAACTACTGGTCCGGATTAAAAAATTCTTTTGTGATGGATAGTCCAATTATTGAGGTAGTTCATATATTATAGCCTATATTACATCACGCTACGACCAATGGAAGCGGAGCATGAGAGAAGAGTGTCGAAAAAACGGGAAGGGCGGGCTTATGAAACCTCGCAGAAGTCTGCGGTACCATACGGTGCGTCTCAGAAAGAATTTGGTTTCTAGTCTTTAGAAGGCGTACGCAGTCGCGTGAAATGCTAGTACACGATAAAGTGAGTGTATTTAATAAATAAAAAGTAATATCAGAGGAGGTTTTAAGACGTTTTAACACATTGAAGGTTTTCGTAATATGATCAACACTGTTTAAACTGTTAACTTTTTTAAAGCAAAATTCAACCTTAACACGTTAAAATAGAGTTTGAAATGGAATATCAAATAATAGAGATAGAAAAGATTTTCCATTGCATAAGGATTGCAATAGTGAAGCGTTTTAAAATGATCTTTTATTCATCGAGTTCAGAAGTCAGGCGAAAACAAAGCGAGTTACAATAGTAAATTAAATTCAGTACAATTTCAGAATTTCTAACATAAATTGGTTTAACATCGGCTTATTAAGCTTGTCGATGTAAGTCTAGTGAAGAAGAAGCTTTAGTTGATAGTAGATTCGATATCCGACCGAGGTAATACTTTTATTTGTTTTAACAGTTTGTTTATGAAACAGAAGTTTTCATTCTACTTAAGTTAAATTAAGTCCAATTTATATTACTTTTCAACCGACTTTAAACACAAGGAGGTTCTCAATTCACTTGTATGTTAATTTTTTATTTTTATTACCTCAAAACTACTTTATAAGCCGAATTTTAAAATAATATTTTTTTTAAATAAAAATCCACTCTAATGTAGAAAAGTAAACGTGTTTACGCATAACTCTTTACATAGTAGTCCGATTTCGATAAATCTTTTCTTATTAGATAGGGTATGTCTCAATAATAATTTTATTTAAATAAAAAAAACTACTATGAAGGTATTGGTCCGTCATACTTTCTCTATCTCGGTGTCCCTCCACTTCATTCTTATCATCCCCCTCGGAGCTACTTAGGGGTGAGTTTATACTCTAGTATAAAAATATAATATATGAATATATACTCTAAAATAAAATATAAATATATACTCTAGTATAAGACAGTGGTAGCCCAGCGGTAACGCGTCGCTTGGATAACCGAGTGATGCGGGTTCAAATCCGGGTCTCGCACCTCTGATATTTTCATGTGCGAATCATTTATATCATGATTACCACTTGTCTTACGGTGAAGGAAAACATCGTGAGGAAACCTGCATGACTGAGAAAACCTAACAAGTTTTCGAAAGGCATGTGAAGTCCGCCAACACGCACTAGGCCAGCGCGGTGGACTATGGCCTGATCCCCCTCGTAGTGAGGGAGGCCCGTGCCCAGCAGTGGGACGTTAAAAAAGGGCTGATGATGATGATGATGATGATGATAAAAATGTATTAAATAAGGTTATCACTAAGGTTAATGCCATTCGATAATTGAAGCTTTCATCCCTCTTGTTAGTTTCGGGATAGATAGAGCTTTAGTTCACATCGCCAGTACCAGATGCAAAGCTTAGCGTAACAGCTAAACCTTAAAACTAAACTACTTGTCATTGAGTTATAATGACTTTATACTAGAAAATGAAATATAATAATTTTATACATGTAAATTAAAATTCGAAAAAAATGTGTATAGATTATTATCAAAATCATTATTTATCTCAATATTATTCATCTCTCTTACACAAAAAAATGAATTGTTTAAATATATCTATCTACTTTGCATAGAAATAATATTTGTAAAAATTTTAAAAAATACATACGTATTTATCTTAACCATTATAATACCTATTCGTTAAAAAGATGGAGTTTAACTCACATATTACTATACATAGGGTTTCGAAGCTTGAAACAATATTTTATTTTAGATTTTATTGAAAGTGTAAGTGTGTATATTTGTTACGTATTTGTGCAAGACTCAGCACAAAAATAGTCACGGTCGTGTGGTAAATGTTCTCAATTAGATAAAAAACGGTAAATGCTGACTCTTTGGTTACTTTCAATAAGGTTCCATAGTTAAAAGCAAAAACCTTTAAAGTTTTGTTGTGCTTATATGTCATATTTACTAATTTTTCTCTGAGACTATCGAAGCTACTTAGGTAAATATGTGAAATGCAGGCAATTCTATAGACGAATTAAGAAAAAATAAAAAAAATAGTTATAATCCTCACTAACTGACTGATGGATTATTTATTTACTGACGCATGATAATATTTTTAATGAATAACTTATAAAATCCGCTTTATTTAAACTTTTAATTTTTAAGGTACTATGTATTTATGGCAACTTTGCATAGCACCGTAAGATCCTGAAAATAGCCAATAATGTGTACCATAATGCCAATTAAACAGCCAACAATAAATCTAAATAAAGCCTATAATAAAATTCGCTAGTATTTCATAATTTAGAAATAATTACCGCTTATAAGAGCAAAGCTTATATGCGGTTACATTAACCCCTTATATGACTGTAACGTGACAGGTATTAAGTGTACTTTAATGGGAATGAAAACTACCGATGTTTCATAAGTTTACTATGTGTTGCGGTTAGACCGTAATGTTCTAGTTGGTCGTATAGAGGAATATTGTCATCCCTACTAATATTATAAATGTGAATGTAAGTTTCTTTGTTACACTTTCACGCGAAAACTACTCAACCGATCATCATGAAACTTTGTACACATATTCTTGGAGGTATTAGAAGTAACATATGATACTTTTTATTAAAAAAAATTATGAAAAATTAAAAAATTGTTTGTATTAACAATGGGTTCTGAAATAGCTAGAGTAATTTTGAAGAAACTTTCAGGCATCCTACAGATCAACCCAATGAGGTTGATTAGCAATTAAAAAAATGAACGCGAGCGAAGCCGCGGGTAAAGCTAGTATTATATAAGGCAGTGTTAACCCCGTGGTAACGTGCTTGCTCGAATAACCGAGTGTAGCGGGTTCTAATCCGGGATTCGCACCTCTAATATTTTCGCACATACGAATCATTTCTTACGTACATGATTACCAATTCCCTAATGAAGTAGAAAAAGTTCTGCTGATCAAACAATCCAAAAAAAGAAAATCATATATTTATAATACTTAATATTTTAAAGCTTTTAAGAGTTTGTTTGTTTGTTAGTTTATTTGTTTGTTTGGTTGGTTGAATATGCTAATCTCAGGAACAACTAGTTCGATTTGAAATATTATTTTTGTGTTGAATAGTCCGTTTATTGAGGAAGGCTATAGGCCATATTATATCACGCTATGACCAATAGGAGGAAAAATATTGCAAAACCGGGAAGGGCGTTAGTTCTGCAAGGTACCATACCGCGACTCAGAAAGAATTTCGTTTCCGGTCTTTAGGACGCGTGAGAAGCCGCGGGAAGCGGCTAGTTGTATATAAGTCCAATTGGCATTTCACACTGTACGGCCATATTGATGTTTTGTGAAAGGGATTATTTGACCGACTGAAAGCTTTTATAGCTGTATTCATCTATGAAATTTAGTACTCGTAGTATTCATTTTGATTGGATCACTCATTCGTTAGTACACATGTTACAGTCCCACCTTTTTATTTTGTAAATTTCATTTTGTCTATTTTTTTAAAATATTCATTGAAAAGAGTATAAAGACTAAAAGCACTTGAAAAGTAATTAAAACCATTAAGAGTGGAATTTTTCCTTCAAATTATTTATCATCCTTCAAGAATTCATTAAAAACTTATTGATTAAAATAATTTGGAGAAAGCGGTTTAAAATAACAGAAAGAAATGGATTCAAATTGATTACGCAACTTCATAATACGCGTAGCTCAGTTTATAGTGGCCCTACTTCAGCGCCAGCGGTCGCGGGTTCGAGTCCCACTCTTATGAGGCTAAATGTTTGTACTTCAGTCGTAGGTGCTTAAAATTATAATACGTACCCATGTCGTTAAAGTTACATATTATGTGTAATATATCAACTATCTGGTATGCATAATAGAAGCCATGGAACTGATGGTATCTATTGTGTGCTAATGTTTCTTCCAATCATATTTTATATTTTCATATTCCTCTTTTTCAAATTGCAGAATTCAAGTAAATTGATTAAAACAAATAACAATATTTAATAAATTAACAGAAAATATTATATGTATATACTATTTTTTATATCCACACGAGTATTATAAATTAATTTTTTAACTCCAACATCTTCACAACCAACAAATCGTATAAAAAATTGTAAAATAATAGAATTCATCTCATTCATAGATATATTATGAATAAAAAATTAAATACCTTGTTCAATATATGTTCATACGGCAACGAAGCAACACGCTAGTTATCGGCTTCTAAATTAAAGGTATAATTTCTAAATTTTAAACTACTTTGCCATTATAATTAGCAAGTACCTTTCGAGACCTATTTCATTGGTAAGTGTGATTTCATATATATAAAAGTCACGTGTCACAGTGTTTGTTTTCGGACTGCTCCGAAACGGCTTGACCGATTTTTATGAATGGTTTACATGTATATTTAATTGGTCTAAGGACAGGTCGTAGGCTATTTTTAATTCCTCATTTTTTTATTTTTAAACCAAATTATTGTTTTTTATGACATAGTATCAAAAAGTAATCATAAAACTGATTTTTATACTCCTTCCACTAATCCCTTTTTTTATAGTGTATAGTAGTAGAAATATTCATTTATTTATCTACATGCATTATGCCATATCAGTAGTTAGTAACATACTAAATGGTATTTGTAGTTTCAAGCTAAGTTGGTGATATGACGACTCATTTGACTCATTTTGTAGTAACCTTACTTGCTATGCCAGAGGTTGCGGGTTCGAGTCCCACTGGGGGCATTCATTTGTTGAGGATAAATGTTTGTACTTCAGTAGGTAGGGTAGTCAGTATAGACAGAAATAATTCACACATAATAATATCAGCCAAACGCGGATTTGAACCAACTTTACTCGGTTTTTCAAGCGAGAACATCACCACTGGGAAAGCACTGCCTTTATCTAATATTAAAATATTATTTAAATGAAAGCGTAACATTTTTCCATTACACTAAATTTTATATACTACTACTATAATTAGCATAAAAATCTTAGTTGTTGCGAGTATAGCAGAATATAAGGCCCTGCGCGATAATGATTAATGAAACTTATGACTTCACATCGATTCTCGTTCATGGAGGCTAATCTCATGAATACTTGTCAAGTGCGCTTGTTATTTTATAATGTACTAGCCATACGCGCGGCTTCGCCCGCGTTCATTTTTTTAATCGCTACTAAACTTCATTCGATCACTCGCTGGGTTGAAAATTTTCCAAAATTACTCCAGCTTTAATATACTCCTGCCATTATGTGCTGCGTGCACTCCTCCCCCTCTCCTGTTATTGTAGTTTTAGTAGGTATCCTTATTTTTTCTTGCAATTAAAATAGCCTACATTAATCAGTGATAGTATAGCATTCAAATGGCGAAAGATTTTTTAAAATTGGTCCAGTGCTTTTTGTGCCAATTCGTTACAAACATACTTACATACAAACCTTTCCTATAATAATATTAATAAAAAATAATATTAGTAATGTATAAGTTTTAAAATAACCCAAACACTTATCTTTTTTTACTTTCAAATGCCGATGGAAAAATAATTAAACACAACCGGTGGAACTTCCGGTGCTCTCCGAGGCACGGGGCTAAGAAAAATCTTGACTTCGATCCAGGACCTCTAAAGGTTCGACCATAAATGCTATACACTAGGTAACCTACCGTGGCATATTTATACGTTGGCTTATCAGCTGTATGAACAATGATAATGACTTATTTTTATCTTCGATACTTTCTGCGCCAGCAGCGGTCGCGACTTCGAGTCCCGCTGGGGGTGATTCATTTGTTGAGCATGAACGTTTCTACTCCAGTCATGGGTGTTTATATTTATAATATGTATGTATTTGAAAATAATATATGTGTAGTATATCAACTATCTGGTATCCGTAACACAAGCCTCGTAACTTACCACGGAACTAGATGGTGTAATAATGTCCCAACATATTTTATTTGATTGATTGACACGTATAAGCGTAAATGTAATTTATTAAATCGCCACTGATTTATAAAGTCATTGAAGCTTAGAATTTATCTAACGAGCATTTCATACGTAATAATCATCAATCATCATCTTTATTACTACTCGAATTTCAAACTATCATAAATATGTAGGTACATTAGTCATTTAAGACTATCATCCTTTTTTTCCAAATAATTTTGGTATAAATTATTTTGGAATCATTTACTATTAGATATAATTTTTTTGATCATCCTGAAATGCATAGGTCTATTCGTAGCATACTTGTGTAAGTGTTACATTCATCGTCAGACTGACAAAAATATCTAAAAATCATACATTCCACCCCTGTATCGATAATATGACTTTTTAATTGGATTTTCCAAAAAAATAGAGTTACTCTTAGAGTTTTATTATATAGAAAAAGGCAATCAACAAAATTTATTGATTCGTTATTATATTAATCGAGTCGTAATTTCTTTTTGAGTTTGAAAAAATAAAAAAAATATATCTAAACTAATAACTAATTTTAAAAGTCGGTTATAACAGCATGCATTCGCTACTTCTCTTACAAACATGAACGCCAATGCATTTCGCACTAGCACTAGAAATTTCATTCTATTCATAAAGTGTACAGTAAATGTTGCCACATATTCGCTTTATAGTGAGCTCTCGTCAACTACTTTCCACATATTAGAACTGGCCAGAGTATTCGTGTGGACTCACTCTATTTTAGAGAGAAAGGTAGAGTGTTGGGAAATAGAATATTATTTTTATTCTCTTGCGTATATATTTGAATAGTTTTTTAGGTGTTCCGTGACTGAAATTTTAAAATCCCATATTATTTCAAGACCACTTCGGTTTTGGTGCTGTATTACTGACGATTGATAACTTCTCTCATGACAACTTGTAGATAATTTTGTAGTCAAATTTTAAGAAAATAGATCCCTATTTACAATAGGCCTTCATGAGTTAATAAAGGTGTGAGAAACTAGATAGGTCTTTAAAATCAACATTTATATTTTTTAACAAGCTAATATTTGCCATGCTACTAAACCTGAGGAAACCCGGAGAACGGTTATATGAGTACTTCCATAGAATTGAAATTAAGCTTTATCGCGGAAGATTTTGCGGAATATTTTTGTTGTGTATAACACTAACATAATTTGAAATGTAAATCATCAATACCTATTTACTGAATGAATGCTTAGAACGATGTTCATTAAACCTTAAAACTCTTATAAAGTTCTTTATTATTATAATGTTATAAAATTCATATTAACTTGAAATACAATTCATATAATAATATAATGTTCTCCGACCGATTCCGGCCACGGCGGCCAATCTCATTGAGACTGGCCAACTGCGCAGGAGATATTATAGTACACAAGTGTATGCGCAGACACAAGTGCACTCTTTATTCCTATCACTCTCATACTCCGGTGGAACGACTACTCGACACGACCAGTGAGAGCTAAGACGCGGGACCACGGGGGTGACTCTCCGCCAACTTCCCAACTCCGGACTATTACTGAGGCTTACTAAACAGAAAGACTCAATAATTTAAGTTGGCCCGATCTGGGACTCGAACCCAGGACCTCTTGATGTATGACCGTACATGCTAGCCACTACACCACCGAGGCAGTTACAATTCATATATATTTGTTATATATTAACGTTTCCGGTTTTATTTTTGTGTTAAACTTCCTGTTGATCCATTTAGTAACGAAACCATAAAAATATCTAACGACTAACGGCCGGGGTCATCGCGACTAAAGTTATACATCTTCGACGGCTGGAACCTCTTAATAACGGCTTCGCTCGAATATTGAAGGTTAAGTCATAAAATATACAGCCCCAGCCCAGTCAAATAAGGATTTACCCTCGGAATGAGAGGTACCTAATAAGCTATAAATCAAAAATCGTTTTTTAAATTACTTTTTTCCTTTGCGTAAAATTAGATTTGAAGTAATTAAGTTGTAGAGCGTAGATTATTATTAGTATTTTGAAAAACTATTAAATTTATTCCACGTGTATTCTATATATTATAAAAAAGTAAGCTATATGCTATTTCACATAACAGTCTATCTGTGTAACAAATTTCATTCAGACCAGACTAGCGTGATTAAGTAACAATGTATGTATTCAGTCCCTTTTAATCCTCCCTCAGTACGAGGGAGATCAGGCCATATACAAATCGTTGTTTCTTGAAACTTTAATAACTTTTTAGTAAATGAAGCTATATCGCAATCATTTTTTTTGATAAGGGCCAAGTGTCTAAGAAATAAAACTTAGAAAGTTTCATTGAAATCTATCCAGTAGTTTCTCCGCGATGCGCGCACAACTGCAGACCTCTATCATTTTATTTATATGGATAATTAAATTTATGATATTAACAATGGGATATACCAAGTGAAACACGACAGATTTATTTGATTTTTATCGTCTAGCAAAATATTTGATAAATTTACTTAAAGGCAAATTTCATTCTTCTACAATCTGCAGAGATTGCTGTACAATATACAGATTTTGTAGAGCAACTCTAAGCTACTTTTACAAGCTAGTAAACTAGCTGCATGTTGTTGTATCCAGTATACGCGAACAAATAGAAAAGTTTCTAATAAAAATACAATGTTGTGACTCCTAACCTTAACTTTAAATATATTTACTCGCGAAGAAGAACAGCCACAAAATATACTTATTTTGAAATTGAAAGTTAAAAAATGAACAAAAAAAACCTTGTTTTCCGTCGCCAGTTGCAAATTGAGAAGAATTTAACTTAGTATTTTAGTTTAAATAAGTAGAAAACCATACAATGTTAGAAATTCATTAAAAATTGAATTCGTTAAACCATAACAAAGCAAAATCTTAAATTAATTAAATTGCTATACCTTTTAATCAGGCGTTGCTTTTGAATAAATAATACCTTATTTTACTAAAATAGCTTACAAAGAGTGACACAACTCCTTCCTAGATCACGTATAAATGGTTCTCATTTTTATAAATATGTTGCGATATTATTACACACCGCCATCTAGTTACGTGGTCAGCTCCGAAGGAAGCTTGTGTAACGGTTAACAGATAGTTGTGTACTATACACATGTAAAACTTTAAAAACATACATATTATAATTAATATAAACACCCATGAATGGAGTACAAACATCCGAGTTTAACAAATGAATGCCCCCAGCGGGACTCGAACCCGCGACCGCTGGCGCAACAAAGTAAGGTCACTAGATTTTTTAGTAGGATCACTATATTTCATTAGAGGATTTAAGCACTTTAATGTTATCTAAAGCTATAGATGTATGATATGAAAAATGATGAGAAAATGTAAATTATTCTTTTGCCAATTCATTGAAATATGAAACCTTTTTAAGAGGAACGTGTAGTCGTACAAAATATCAAAACGTTTTTAAACAGAAGTTCTTTGTAAAATTCAATCCTGTAAATGGCTGAAGCCAGACCCTGAATACATTTGTACGAGCGTTTAGTAGGATTTTTATCCTAAGAGATAAAATTATATGTTATGAATGAAAATGTACGTGGCTTGTGTTTAAAACGTAGTTGAATTCTAAATGCGATTTTATACGTACTTAAAAATCTTATTTTCATAAATTTTTAATACTATTAATACGACTTACCTTCACTTTAAATTTTTTAAACACGATTTAAATAATTATTCTCGTGAGAAGTTCTCCATAAAGAATTATTTTCTCCACAAATTCTAGTTAATGTCCTTCTCCATGGCTCAGGCTCAGGCTGATTCAGATTTAAACTTATATATGTAGTATCAACTATCTGGTATCCGTAACACAAGCTTTTTTTTTTTTTTATGGTAAAAAGGGGGCAAACGGGCAGGAGGCTCACCTGATGGGAAATGATCACCTCCGCCCATGGACATCTGCAAGCCCAGCTTGCAGATGCCTTGCCGGCCTTTCAGGAAAGGGAGGGATGGAGGAGGGAGGGAAGTGGGAGGGAGGGGGGAACGAAGGCGGAGGTTGAAGGGAAGAGGGAGGGGGGAAGGAGAGTGGGCCTCCCGGACTCTCACTCACCGGACGAAACGCGACAGCATAGCTGCCACTTCACGCCGGTCTTCTGTGAGAGAGTGGTACTAATGAGCTATACGGGGCGTGCCGGCCCATTCGGTTGCTACCCGAAGGTAACAAGTAATTCGTAGCTTACCACGGAATAAGATGGCGCCGTTTATAATAATGTATATATTTTATTTATTTATTACGTATTCAATAAACACAAACGACTATAAAGATAGATTGGCCTTTAAGAGAGTTGATCCATATTGAAATTTAAAACTTTTCATTTAATATTGATATTTCAAAAAATACTTATTGTCTTTAAAAACCTTTACAAGTAGTTCGGAAAGTAACACTTGAGTCGCTGCTCTCAGTTTTCAACTGACTTCAAGAAGAAAGAGGTTCTTAGTTCCGATGTATTTTTTTAAGTTTGTTAACTCAGAACTCTTTCAACTCAGCATTTATTAACCGATTTGAATTTTTTTTTGTTTGAAATTTCATACTTACTGGTCTCATTTTAATTTGAATATAAAAAATCAGCCCTACGTACAGGAATAAATAGAAAGAGCCTTGAGACCTCATCACTACTTATTATAAAACAAAGTCCTCCGCCGCGTCTGTCAGTCTGTTCGAGATGAACTCAAAAACTGCTGCACCGATTTTCTTACTGTTTTTACCAATAGATAAAGTTGTTCTTGAGGAAGGTTATAGTAAATAATTCATCAAGTTTTTGTATACATTTATGAACGAACCCGAGGGAAGTGAGGGTGAGTCACTAGTATTTTATATAATAAAAATTTACATATTATTATTATATTATGATAATAATTTACGTTTTTTTTACCAACTTTTTGGAATCTATCTATAGCAAATAGCAACCTTTTTAAATTTTTTTTCCATATTGTAAGTCAAAATAAATATTTAGATTTTCTCTTTACAGGGAATAAGATTTGAAATATTTTCAAAAATAAATAAATTATTATCACATTAATTTATAACTTGTATCTTTCCTTATACTTCCGCAAAGTCTATAATGACTCTGGTTAAGTTCTACTTGAAAGAAGAAAAATCTGAAGAAAAATGAAAATAACTTCACGGAGCAGCCCAAGTTAAATTAAATCCATCAGCCTTCAGGAAATGTTAATAATGTTTTTTGATTACTTTATTTTAGTGCTTATGATTTTAACATTTTTTATCTTATTATTCTTTTTTTTAATTCATATCTAGATGTAGTCATTATTATCGATAATAAGGCAAAGAATATATAATAATAAGAATCTATAATTTTAATTTTTCTGTCTGTCTGTCCATCTCTCTGTCTGGGAATGCATTGTGAGAAAACTACAAAACAGATTTTCATGAAATTTGGTGTGCTGAAAGCTTGTTATCCAAATCAACACATAAGTTATTTTTTACTGCGGGAAAATATCAATCACCCTTACCGTTTAAGAGCATTTTGTGTATATTTTTTGCTGTGATTAGTAAAATTATAACAATATTTATGTATTTGTATATACACTTTTTGTTAAATTACTCAAAATCCTTATCTTATATTAGCTTCTAGCATATTCACATTCCTTTACAAAACAATATAACCTAACTTCTACCCACTTTGATTGATTTCTTTCACGATGCGGTCGAGTAAAATGGCCGGCAAACGCTAGTCCGCACTATAAAGCTAATACATACAGTGTATTATTCATTCAATCTCCACAAACATTTATGCGCACGATCTGACGTATACCACCGTAAACCATCTAATGGTGTTAGTGTACCACCATGTTAACTAAATGCTAAACTGTACTTGCTGAATCAGTTTAATACGAATCAAGAATACGCATTGCCTTTGGGGCAATTTAAATCCAAAATTAAAAGTACGTTATAAATGAAACTATCTTTTCGGATTTTGTCGCGGATTTATTATGATTTTTGGTTCCCGACGTTTCGAATGCTTTACAGCGCACATGGTCACGGGAGAGACTAAGGTATTAGACGTCTCAGGGTGTTATATACTTGTTACAGACAGTGCCTACCCACAATTTTTTACAAATATATTCAAAATGATAGACTTTAAAATTATACATTTCAATTCTATGCTTTTAAGATTTTAAAATTTTTAAATTATATTATAAATATGGCAATATTATTAACTTATTTTTAGCTACTATAATTATAATTATTATAATTTTCTAACATTTGTTAAAATAATATTAAGTAGTGTTGCTATTATTAAAATATGTATAATGTGTTATATTAAAATATAAATTATTAAAGCAATATTAAACTTTCATATATTATAAATTAAGGATTAATAGTTTAAAACAACTTGAGTTTTGATAATTTTAAGTTAAATATTAAGCAACACCTCTGCAAACTAAATCATTTTTAAATTTGATAATATAATATTAAACAAATCTAACTATGCTCAATCCACATAGACCTCTTTAAGTTCTTTTGAATTATAACTTTTAAACTATAAAAAAATGAGTTAATGTCATTTAGTATGTCAGTTGGTATGTCTGTCTAAAGTTATTATAGGGATTTGAGACTATAGAGTTAAATTGTTGTCAGTCTGAAGCTAATTGAGGGTAGGCACTGTCTGTAACAAGTATATAACCCCCTGAGACGTCTAATACCTTAGTCTCTCCCGTGACCATGTGCGCTGTAAAGCATTCGAAACGTCGGGAACCAAAAATCATAATAAATCCGCGACAAAATCCGAAAAGATAGTTTCATTTATAATGTCAAACATTTGCGTAAACCTAAGAAAGTATTAAAAGTACGTTGTTGAATAAGGCTTATAACACTATAACTTAATACTTAGTAGATTTTAACGTGTGGGATTAATGTCTGGTTGTGTTTCACGTAGGATAATAAAGGAAATATTGTAATACAATATTTTTACCAAATATATTTTTTGGAAAAGAGCAACTGTTGAGTTTCTCGCCGGTTCTTCACAGCAGAACAGCTTTCCGAGCCGGTGGTAGTTTACTCACAGACTTACAGACTGACGTTTAATTTTAATATTGTATAAATGACGATTCAAAAGAGCTTGTAAAAGTCTATTTGAATAAAGAATATTTTTATTTAATTTTATTTGAAAAAACTGTTCATCTACCTCTTATTGTACTTCTAATATTATAAAGAGGAAAGATTTGTAAGTAAGTATGTTTGTAACGAATTGGCTCAAAAAGTACTGGACCGATTTTAAAAATTCTTTTGAATGCTAAATTATCACTGATTAACATAGGCTATTTCAATTGCAAGAAAAAAATAAGGATCCCTACTAAAACTACAATAATGTTACACAAGGTGTAAAAAAATGCCTATAAAATATCTTTCATCGCATGCGCTGCGAAAACTATTGATGATAGAACAAAAAAATGTTCCACAATACCTATTAAAGAACATATAAATATCGATTTTAACGTTACTCTCTTTGTAACCGAGGCTTCTTTTATTTTATTATAAAACTTAATTTATTGTAACTTACGCCCAGCGAAGCGGGACAGATTTGCTAGTGTTTTCATAAAATGCATGTTTTTTTACCAGATTGCGACTGCGCCACTCCATACACTGTTAAAAATCACTAAGCTGAAGTTTTTAGGGAGTCTATTATAAACGTACGATAAGCAAATAAAATAAAATAACATAATACAATACAATACCATACAATATAATACAATACAATACGATACATACAATAACATAAATACTAAATATTTACTTAATTTAGATGATTAAATTTAATTACATTTAATTAATCGCTTAATTCCAGTTAAAACTGAAGTATTATTAGTTAAAACAAAACCTCTAGTCTAGCATTTCTCCCCTTATGCGAGATAATCTGCAGCGAGATAGACAGCGGTAATCAATTACCGATAACATCGTGTCCCATCACTAGGGAATTTGGAACTGTTTGGAAGTGGGTAATCCTGCATTTGGTTTAAGATTTATTGAGTGTTAGAGAATCTATTTTTAAACTTATGAAACAGCCATTTTTCTATTACTTTAACTACTTAGTTAAAAGACTAAACTTAAAAGTAGTATTGAGGGACAGCTTATGTTGTATTACTTAAATTTAAAATAATACCTCATCTTGAGCCCTTTTTAACGTCCCACAGCTGGGCACGGGCCTCCCTCAGTACAAGGGGAGGCTATAGTCCACCGCGCTGGCCTAGTTACTGTTGGCGAACTTTACATGTCTTTTGAAAACTTGCTAGGTTTTCTTAGACCTAAAATCATACCTAGGGCTATAAAATATAAAATATAAAAATAATACGAGGATAGATTATAATATGCAACTTAAAATAAAGATAGAAATAAACTGTTAAGTTAATATTTATTAAAATATCTCCATTATATCCATTAAACAATTTGTCAAGTTCATCGATATTTCGATTATCTTCATCAATAACTTTGTCCTTAGCCATAGTTTCACTGATTATAAGATTAATTATTGCTCATAAGCAATAATTTCAACCAATATATTCGCAATTTTGAGAATTTCAAATTTTATATATAATATATTACCAGTGAACTAAAAGGCGCTATGTATAGTAATGTACAATGTAATTTCGTGATATTTCATTTGTACCTAAATTTCAATGTAGGTATATGTTTTTTTACTTGAGTTTGTTTATCAGCCTATATAAATAGTAAAATAATTCATTTATGTGCAGGCCTTGAGAAGACACGCCCGAATTATAAATAAATAATTCAAGTAAACATGGAGCGGTGGGTTGGTAAAGTAGCCGTAGTGACGGGAGCTAGCTCGGGTATCGGTGCCAAGATGGCCCTCCGTCTGGCAAACGCGGGCGTTATAGTGGTCGGCATGGCGAGAAGAAAAGAATTGATTGATGTAAGTATTTATTTTAAACGCAGAAAGGAACTAATGAAAACGAAACGAAACGAAAATATAAAAATATTAATTAAAACGCTTATAAAAATATTAGAGGTGTGAGACCCGGACTTGAACCCGCAATAGAACAATAAGAAAAAAGCTTAATATTCATTCCAACATTATTAAGAATATAAATGCGTGAAGGTTGAACAATGAACATACTTTAAGCGAATAATTTTATTATAATGTGAAAAATCAAATTAATGAGAAAATACCTTTAATGCATAAAGTTTAATTTTCACAGAAAATAGCTAAAACGGTGACCGGAAATGGCAATATTTACTCAAGACATGTTGATCTTTCAAAACCTGAGCAAATATCAGAAGCTTTTGAATGGGTTGAAGAGCAGTTCGGTGGCATAGATATCCTTCTGAACAATGCTGCATTCTTTCCTGTTGGATATATTACTGGTATGATAAAGAAAATTTCAAACTTAAATATAAGCTAAAGGCAAGTATGTTATCATGTCATTTTCTCGTTCTGCTTATGACTAAACGATCTAACCTAAGTCGGTATTAGGGATTCCTCAAGTCTCTATTTTTGAATCCTAACTACGGGACAGTTGCCAACTATTAATAAACCTAGCTATGATGTAGTGGCTAGTTTGTATATGTCACAGGTCCAGATATACTGACTTTGATTCCCGAGTCGGGACAAGTTTATTTTCTTAGTATTTCTATCAAAATATCTGCAATAGTTTGGAATTGGTAAGAGTTACTAACTTACCTTGCATAGCATCTAAAGTCGGTTCTTTGCCTTAACTCTCATTGGTCGTGTCGGGTATTCATCCCTCTGGATTAGAAGACAGGGGTAGCTAGTGCACTTGTATCGGCGCGTACAATTGTGCACTATAATGTCTTCTGCACACCTAGTCTTAATGAGATTAACCGCCGTGGCCGAATTCGGTTAGCAGAATATCACTAGCTTTATAATGCCTATGATGCCTGTTTACTTGATACATGTCGAACCTGTAACTCTAATTAAATAAATTATTTTAACATCAAGTTTTATAGAGAACTAGCTGAGCCGGAACAGAGTTCCGCCAGAATACAAATTACTGATTATTGATTTCTGACAAAATTTATAATTCCCAAATTTTCAACCATACTTAACCAAAATTACGTTAAGCTGTCATTTGCGTTTTGTTATTTCATGTCAGATGCGTTTTTGTTATACCACGTTTTAAGGTGACTTGTATTCTCTTTAACGCCTTATCTCACGTCACACGGGAATGCTGTCGAACAGGATAAAAAGTTTTATGCCCGTCTCATGGTTCTAAGCTACCTCCCCACCAATTTTCAGCTAAATCAACTCAGCCGTTCTTGAGTTATAAATGGTGTAACTAACACGACTTTCTTTTAAATAGATTTCTGTTTTATAGATATTGGAAATAAACCAGAACTGAATGACGATGTGATTAAACAAACAATCGACATCAACATCACTGCAGTGGTCCTGTGTACGCGTCTAGCAGTCAAGAACATGACTAAAAGAGGAGTGGCTGGACACATCGTCATTACAAATAGGTACTTATGACGACTAATATACATATTTAGAAACAAACTAAATATTTTGGGACATTATTACAACAGCACCATCTAGTTCTGTGGTAAGCTACGAAGCTTGTGTTACGGATACCAGATAGTTGATATACTACACCTATATACATTTTAAATACATACATATTATAAATAAAAACACCCATGACTGGAGTACAAACATTCGTGCTCAACAATTAAATTCCCCCAGCAGGACTCGAACCCGCGACCTTTGGCGCAGAAAGCAGGGTCACTACCAAGTACCAACTGAGCCAAACGTGCCGAGATATTTTTGATCCACAATTAAAATAAAAAAGGAATAGAGTGCAAAGCTCTAGGCTTTTCTTCTATATCATCTCACTCTTTTTATAAATAAATATGTTGGGACGTTATTACACATAGCACCATCTAGTTCCATGGTAAGGTACGAGGCTTGTGTAACGGATACCCGATAGTTTATACACCTATAGATAGAGTTGCACCATCTAACGTTAACGTCAAATCGTTGACGTTGACGTTAGATGATGCAACTCACTCTCAAACTGTATTTGCTGCTTATGAATCATAATTTATGATTCGCACTACCTACGAATTTGTTAAGTACTAGGACACCGTAAAAATTATAATATACTTAAGCTGTATATATTCTTATGTAGTTATAATATTGTTGTTAACATTTTAGTGTTTTTGGTCTCTACGTGCCTGCGATGCAAATTTCAAGCGTTTACCCCATGACTAAGTACGCACTCACCTCCTTCGCCCAAAGTCTGACGAATGAGCTCGTTAAATTTAATAGCAAAATCAAAGTTACGGTAAGAAGTTTTAAAATACCATTACAATATTTATTTTTAGTATTTGTATCGTTTGTAAATAGTGTGAGTCAAATCTGACTTTTGTCGTAAAATCACATAATGAACGACGTAAAGTAACAAAATGCTGACAAATCTTCAAACGCCATCTTTCATCGCGCCATCATCAAAAATTTTTTGGTCAATATCTCGGAAACTATTCAGCGGTAGTTAGTGACAAACTTCAGTTATTAATATAATGTTCCTTATTTATGCCTTATATTTTTTTATTGTAGAGTCTCTATCCGGGTGCAGTGGAAACGAACCTGCTACCCGAGGACCTTGCATATTTACCAAAAGCAGAGTGTGATGACGTCGTCGATGCTGTAATATTCGCCCTCTCTACACCGCCTAGTGTTAATGTGAGTATACTATTCTATTATTTATAGGTCTTGCGAGTAAAGCCACGGGATCCGATAGTTAAAAAAATCTAAAATATAACCTCCTACTTTTTCGAAGTCGGTTAAAAAGTAGCCTAAGTTACGCTTTATAACATTAGCTATCTGCGAGTGAAAATCGGTCCAGCCGTTTCAGAGATAAGATGGAACAAACAGAAAGACACAAACATTTTAAAATTTGTTTTTTTGTTTCTAGTATCGTATATACTTTCATATGCATTTAGTAAAGAGGTAATTTGAAATTAAAAACAGACACTCCAATCTTATTTATATGAACTGCCACTGCCACTAAATAATTCATTACATAATATATTAAAATATTTATTATTTTGTGTGCTTGTGTGGGCATGCGATATGAGAAGTCTAAGTTCAGCAGTGGTTGAAAGCTTGCTATTTGTCATGATAATAGCTGAGTTTCTTTCGTTAGTTCTTCTCAGGTCTGAGGCTCCTTCTTTCCGAACTGGTGGTAGACTCATGACGTAAAAAATAGTATTAATTTAATGCTAAATAAAATATCACTACATAGTATAAAACAAAGTCGCTTTCTCTGTCCCTATATCCCTATGTATGCTTAAATCTTTAAAACTACGCAACGGATTTTGATGCGGTTTTTTTTAATAGATAGAGTGATTCAAGAGGAAGGTTATATGCATAACTAGCAGATCCCGCGGCTGTGCCTGTGCTAAATCTAGGAAAAAGCCCACGCGAAGCGAGGGCGAGTCGCTAGTTTTGAATATAATGACGATTAATTGCTACTTGATTTTTCAGCTCTTTATTATAGGAGTCAAGACAATTGGTGAAGGCATTCTTTAAACAAAGAGAAGCATAGATATACATATTTAAGGAATAATATATAATTTAATAAATAAATATTTATAATATAATATTATGTGTATATTAAAAATTCTTTGTACATAAATATCTAGAAAGTCAGTGAAATGACTAAAACTTATAATTCAGAGGAATTTTTAATGTACTATTAACTATATGAATTAATAATGTGAAAAATATAATATTTTGGTTTGATTTGAATTTTTGTTGTTTATTATGATGTACTTCTTTTCCTAAATTACCTTTTAACTCGTTAAAGAATTATACAGTTGTCTTTTTTTATAATCTTTGTATATCCGTCTAAAAATAGAACTGGCATAACTAAGAATGTAAGTAATCCATAATACCATGATAATGAATAATGTTGCTATACTAAATATTATAAAAGCGAAGACCGCTAATAACAGATTTTGCCACAGAGCCGGTTTAAGCTAGTATAATAAATGGCTTTCACAACCATACCAAATTATTTCTTGATGTTTTATAATACAAAAAAACAGAAAAACCTGAATTGAATACCTAAATTCAATTTTTTTATTCATTGAAATCGTAATTATCATTTAAAAGATATTACGAGTCTCCCGTGACCATAGTTGACCAGCATTCGAAACGTCCGTCGAAAAACCAAAAATCCAAATAAAATCGTGACAAGTCCGAAAAGAAAATGATAATGATAATAAAAATACTAATACAAAATAAATGAAAATAAAATTAAATAAATAAAGCGCACCGCAAAAGTCAACACAGCGAGGGAGCGTGGTAGAGATTTATTTATTTACTAGCGACTCGCCCTCGCTTCGCTTGGGCTTTTTCCTAGATTTAGCACAGGCAAAGCCGCGGGATCCGCTAGTTATACCTTCCTCTTGAATCACTCTATCTATTAAAAAAACCGCATCAAAATCCGTTGCGTAGTTTTAAAGATTTAAGCGTACAAAGGGATATAGGGACAGAGAAAGCGACTTTGTTTTATACTATGTAGTGATTTATTTATTTGGATTACCAACAGAAATTACAATAATTTTCATGACAATAATTTACAAAATAAATTATAAGTATAATTGTATTTCTTTTTATAGGTAATCACAGCATGCAATATTATTTTAAAAATTGAAGGATAAAAATTGAATTTAATTATTGACATAATATTAAAATATTGATATGAATAATTAAAAAGAAATAGAATTATTTAACACTAGCAGTACCCGCGGCTTCGCCCGCGTTTTTTTTAATGGCTACTAATCTTTATTCGATCACTCGCAATCGGATGATCTTTAGATTGCCTGAAAATTCTCGAAAATTACTCCAGCTATTTCAGAACCCATCGTTAATATACTCCTGAGCGGCGCGGCTACCTCTCCCGCTCTTGGTTCCCCGTCCCTCTCCACATTTCCCGCTGTGCTGCGCATTATTTTATTATTATTATTTTTAAATTCGTAATATCCTTTGAATGAAGTGTCCGATTTGTAGTATCGTAAAAGTTATCTACTAATTCAGTGCAAAATTTGAAACTTGTAGCACAAAAAATGAAGGTATCTCGAAAAACTTATGAAGCCTTTACACCGTCTTAATCCGGCCCTATAGAAAAAAACGTTTTTAGCGTACTTGTACCAACAATTAACCACCTTCGTACCAAATATAAAGATCGTAGCACAAAAGATGAAGACTTCCATACAAACTTGCTATGGCCCTAAGACCTCCTCGATGCGACCCGTCGCGTAACTTAACAGTAAAGTGTCACTATCACAAAATATCAACAAAAAAAGAGCACACTACTTGGAATGTCACTCACAAAGATGAAAGAAAGGATGCACTCATAGAATATCGTAACCATGATCGTAACACAATATCGTCAATCGTAATACTTTTTTCCGTGTTCTGATTTTTTTATTTATTTTTTTGGAGTTTACCTTTAAGCCATAAATCTCCGTGTTCTGAAGTGCGACAGAATGATTGACATATTAGTTGGTTGTCAAATCTAATGTCAAATATTATGGTTGTGTTCAGAAACTTAATTTTTGACAAAACTTAAGATTTGTCAAACTTAAAAAAATAATCAGATACAGTTACAACTGAAGTTAGCTAAAATAAAGTTTCGCGAAGCCGACCAAATTAATTGGAAATCAGTACTACTAATAGTTTATTACATTTTTTGTCGCGTTCGCGATTCACTTTTGTTTATTTTCGGAACGCGACATTAGATCCTCCAAAGCGCACGCGAAGACTATTTTCATAGATATGATTGAATTTGAACTTTATGCAGCGGTAATAAATTGCAAATTGACTCTTTGACGTTAGGAACACGCCTTAATTGGTTAGACAACAGTGAGTGATTATAATTTAATATGAACTTTATTGAATAGCAATAAAGTTCAAATTGACTCTAGAAAACGTTTGTATGGGAAATAGAAAAGGGCTGTTTTTAGGGTTTTCCCGGAAATTATTAGATTTTTTCTCGCCTTTTAAACCTTCCCTAGACCTCCACGAACATTTCAAGACTAAGATAAGATAAATCCGTTTAGCCGTTCTCGAGTTTTAGTGAGACTAACGAACAGCAATTCATTTTTATATATATAAGATTATTTTGATGAAATTTTCAGGCAATCTATACAGATTAATTAAAAAAAGGTTCACTTTGTTACATTTACATGTAGAGTTTAGCCTAACAAGTAATCGCGCGAAGTTAAGAAGTGAAAACAAAAACGCGAGCGAAGCCGCGGGTATTTCCATTGTATAATAAAATGTTGAATTGCCAATTTCCTAACTAAAGTATATCGTGGCAGTTCGCCAGCCGCCATTGCGAGCCACTTGCTCTTACCATTAAATAATACCTCTCATTGCATTTAGGCCTATTCAAACTTTAAAATAGCGAATATTTTTTCTGTAAAATGAATACTGGTTTTAAATAATTAAAACAAAACTACTATTTGTTTTAATATTAGGAATTATAAAAGGGAATAAAGAATTTTCTTTCTATTCCATTTTATAGTAAATTTCATAGGATTTGGGTGAGTTAAGATAAATCTCAACAAATTTGTTTTCTCATAACTGATTTTGGAAGAAAAGCGCGCTTTTTTATTAAGGTCTTCATAAAACATTTTATGACTAATAAAAGCATTTGCTCTGTTAAGGATACGAAGCCAGATGCGTTGCTACAACCATAGTCTATTTACATTATGAAGATAGACGATCGTTATCTATACATATAAATAAAATTGAAGTGTCTGTTTTTAATTTAAAAAATCAGTTTTTTAGTTAGTGTCAACAACAAAAAACCAATTTTTTAAATGTTTGTCTGTCTGTTTGGTTATTCAGGCTAATCTCTGAAACGGCTGGACTGTAACTAAGACCACTTTTTAACCGACTTAAAAAAAGGAGGTGGTTATATTTTAGAAATTTGGTTTAAAGGGAATTAAAAATACAATTATTATTCATTTATACGAGTACATTACCTTATTGAAGATTGTAAAGCGAATCTTTTCCTATACAACAGTATTCATTCACTTTATTAGCAATCATTTATACTGAAAAATTCAAAGGAAATTCAAAGCCATAGAACACCTAACATAAAACTCTACATATAAATCTTGAAAGGATTGCCCACTTCCGGACAGTTCACAAATACCCTAGTGATGGGACACGATGTTATCGGCAAACGATTACTGTCTACCTCACTCCAGATTATCTAAACCATTGAGAAAGAATTGCTACATTCGTCTAAATTTCAATTAAACGAGTACAGTGCTCGAGGCATAAGCTTAGCTTTGCATTAGTGTGAGTGCAGTGTACGGATAGTCGTGCCTATCCGGATACGGATAAACGTTGCGAGATTGGTTTAAACCTGTTTTAACTGGTTTTAGATGCGCGGCTATTGGCTTTAGCTATCACTCACACAAATGCAAAGCTGAACTTATGCCTCAAGAACTGTAAGTCCATTTGTAAATGAGTAAAATGGCTAATTTGTGCATTTACATACTGTGTTATTAAAAAATGGTTTTTACTATCTATTTGCTTTAGTACGTGATAATACGATTGCAGATTCAGAGATCGTAGCTTCATCTCCCAGGTCTGGTCAGTCGCATTTCGTCGCTGTAGAAAGATAACCTCGTATGTCCAGAGATCCAAACTTTACAGGAAACGAAAAAAAAAGGTTCATTTTGTCAATGTTTTTCAAACAAGAGATTTTCGTTTTACTCCAAATATGGCACTAGTAGTCATGTATTAGGTTTACGGTTTCGCCGTAATATAAAATACGTGGTTTTCATTTGATTTTTACAAAAAAAAAGAAATTTTGACATACGAGGTATTCATTCTACAGCGACGATTTATTGATAACTAGCGACTCGCCCTAGCTTCGCTCGGGCTCTTCCCTAGATTTAGCAGAGGCAAAGCCGCGGGATCCGCTAGTTATGCATATAAACCTTCCTCTTGAATCACTCTATCTATTAAAAAAACCGCATCAAAATCCGTTGCGTAGTTTTAAAGGTTTAAGCATACATAGGGATATAGGGACAGAGAAAGCTAATTAACCGACTTCAAAAAAGGAGGAGGCTATAATATGTTCCGTTGTATGTATTTTTTTTTTATGCATGTTCACCGATTACTCCGCTGTCTGTGGGCCGATTTCAAAAAATTTTCTTTTGATTGGTAGGGTATAGTTCCGAGGTGGTCCCATTGTCACCAAGTCAGGATCTGATGATGGGATCCCAGGGAAATCGAAGGCAACTCTCAAAATTTACAGGCACCTATTATGTTTTTGATATATTTTCTAAACCCGATAAAGCTTTTACGTATGAAAATCATCATCTCATGTGGATGAGCTGATGATGGAAGGTAAAATTCCTCAACAGTTGTTTTTTATGTGTTTTCACCGATTTATCCGTGAATTGTGGGCCGATTTTAAAAATTTCTTTTTTGTTCGGTGGGTATACATTCAAGATGTTCTCATTGTCACCAAGTCAGCATCTGATGATGGGATCCTAGAGAAATCGAGGGCAACCCTTAAATTTTATCGGCACTGATTACCTTTTTCATATATTTTCTAAAGCTGTTCAAGAATTTGTGATGATGTAAGGTATATATCCTCAACGGTTAGGAGTTGAAAGAAAATTCTTTTAATATTATACGTACTTAATATGAACTGATAGTCGTATTCCTTCAGGATATTAGGTGGATTGATAATAGAAGGTAAATCTTATTAACGTCTACGAGTTACGTGGAAAAATAGACGTGGACAAATCTCGATTGACTATTGTCGTTCATTTCAAAACTTCGCTGACTTATTGGAGCAGTAGTTTAGTTAGCCTTCCAATATTTTATTTAAACATAATAATTTCCACAAAAAAATTTAAAATAAATTATTTTTTTAACAAAAATGAAAACCGACTTCAAAACGCTACAAATCGAAACTAAAAAGAAAAAAAATATAATTTTAATTACTTAGTTATTGTTGGAGTCGGTGCCAGCCAAAGCAAAATAATCTTAATACAATTTAATTAATGTATAAATTTGTAAATATAATCAAAATATCCGTTCGAAAGTTCATTGCAAAGGCAGGATAAAACTGTCCTTCTTGGCTGGCACCGACTCCAACAATAACTAAGTAATTAAAATTTTTTTTTTCTTTTTAGTTTCGATTTGTAGCGTTTTGAAGTCGGTTTTCATTTTTGTTAATTTGTTTTATACTATGTGATGTTTGTTAATTAGCAACAACATGGCGTTAAGACTTACGAAATTGAAGTTACTCCCCCTTCCTTGCAAAGGATGTCCATGTCGTCGTCATAGTATCGTCATATAGGATTTTAAAAGTAAAAGCAATAGAGAATAACTTTATATACATTCACAATTATACAAAGCACTATTAGGTATCATGTAGAGATGACTAACTAGTCTCAGTGATATTATATTATGCTATGACCGATTTATGTAGTTATGGACAATTATTTTTAAAACATAAGTTTAATATCTATACGAATATTATAAAGCTGAAGAGTTTGCTTGTTTGTTTGTTTGGTTTAACGTGCTAATCTCAGGAACTACTGATTAGAATTGAAAATGCTTTTTATGTTGAATAGTCCGTTTATCGAGGAAGGCTATAGGATATATTACATCACGCTACGACCAATAGAAGCGGAGCATCAATGAAAAATATTGCAGAAACGGGAGAAAAATATTTATTCAAATATTAGATATTTATTCATATATAATAAATAATTAACTTACTAAATGTAAATTATGTTACATTTTGTGTTTATGTTTTTAAGTTTTTTAATGTTTTGGTCTCTTGTAATCGCAGATTGATCCCAGGACCCCCTGTAATATATAGTAAATATCGTACTACTTATACATACGATAACACTTGTTTATTTGGTTATGTGACGTGTGTGATAGATAAGTTTTAAAAGTAACAACTTTTATTGATGTAAATATAAAGATATCTTGGCTATAAATTACGTTGTATTATTGTCATTTATTATAACGACATAATGTTTTAATTACGTAATATAAACAAAGATATTTGACGACACGTTTGGCGCAGTTTGTAGTGACCCAACTTTCTTGCGCCAGCGGTCGCGGGTTCGAGTCCCGCTGGGGGCATTCGTTTGTTACATTCTGATGCTTGTACTCCAGTCATGGGTATTTATATTTATAATATGTATGTATTTAAACTTATATATGTAGTATCTCAACTATCTGGTATCCGTAACACAAGCTTCCTTCATAGCTTACCACGGAACTAGATGGTGCTGTGTGTAATAATGTCCCAACATATTTACATAGGAGTAGAAAATACTGTTTTGCTTCAAAAATGAGTAGGTATAATTGAATAATGTCATTAAAATAATCATAACGAAAATTAATGTTCAACAAAACAACTGAAATAGCCCGTACTTTTCGATCTTTATCTCTATATTGTATAGCGACAAATGTAAGTTGGCGTTGTTCGTGTATTAGACAGTGAGTAAAGCCGTCAACGCGGCGGCGGTCGCAGTTATCTTTATGCCGAATTTCTTCCACCTAAATCACTTTTTCTCATACGAACTACCATCGAACATTAGATTTAGTAGTTAATGAATTCGAAATATTAGTAATATTGGGTTTTTGTAGTTTAAAATATATTGTTCTAACAAAAAAAATATTCATTTTGTAAAGTATAGATTGATAATATAATATTATTTGTTACAATATTTTCCTAAGTTTTTCACTTTATTCTTCTGCCTGGCAATACTTCTGGATGTTCCTTATACAAGTCCTTCACCAACTGCCTTAATTCCCAATTCGTAGATCTGAAATTAAACAAAGAAATCATTGTAAAATAGTATTTTATTTGTTTCTATTTTTATTTGTGATTTCACACATTTATGATGCCTAATATAATATACTAGAAAATTAAATTTTGAGACAAATGTTACACCAAAATTGAAGTCAGCATATCTTTAGATGAACCCATCGAGATAAAATTAAGCTTACTTTTGTAAAATTCAATCATTCTATTTAAAATCCAGAGAAAATCGCGTGTTTAAAGTGTGCAGTTTTTTTAATGGGTAATAATTTTTAAGACACTTGTTAATGTTCATTTTTAATGGTTATAAAATTATATTATTTTTACAGGTATTAGGTTTTTGAAATCTAGATGTGAAGTTAAATTACTATGTTAAAGCACAAATCTATAGGCGTGATAGTTTTTCAGTAAAGTGTACCACAAATTGTTCAGTGTTAGCTTTCGCCTCACTCGCCTTAATTAAACAACTTATATATGTAATTATAATTAATGTGGTAATAAAGATATCATAGTGTACTTGAACAGTCGGTGGAGTGGAGAGGACGTATATGAGAGCGTCAACGACCTCCGAGCTTTCGAGCTTAGGCGCATTCGCGAGTTCTTGGGGAGGCATTAACGTGTTGACGACACCAGGGGAAAGGCTCTGAAAGTTAACATAATACTGTTTAAAAATCATAAAATACTTCAATGCCATGGCTGTTTTTCTTAAAAAATATGAAAATTTTGTCTGTAGCCGCCCTCTGTAGTAGTTTTATAATATTGTCGCATAACGTCTGAAACTTGATGAATTAAGAAGACAAATGATTGCTAAAAACTTTCGATTATCTGAAAATTTACATTAGAATACGCTATGCATATGTTACACATTCTAACTTTTTTATGTTTCATATTCTTGTTGTTAAATTAAACTTAATCATTGAAATACTCATAATATATTTATGTATTCTTACAAACTTTGCCATACATAATTTCATAGTGTTAATAGACTTAATGTTATCTATATATATATAATGAAAATGGTCTTCGTTTGAGGCTCAATCACGCCTAAACCACTAATCGTATCGACATGAAACCACCACCATTCGATGCGAAATTTTTCCTAGATGGTTTATGGCTATCTATTTTTTGAATTCCAACATTCCTTCATTTTTTTTATTGCTGTTTTACTTTTATGAACATTTATCCCGCTAATAAAAACAAAAGATAAGCATTTTCTCTTGATTCTTTTGTTTTCATGGATTTCAGAGTATATTAAACGGATTATGGTTTTTTACATTCAGCTAAGAATCTACTCACGGTAGTGGAGAACGGCTGGACCAATTGGGCTTTTTTTCTTTATCTTCAGAATTGTCAGGAAAAAGTTTTGTATGTAAAAAAATTTTAAAAAATTCCGATAAAAAGTTAAAAATTTCGATGATAATCGAAGAATTCCCATCTATATAGTCACACACCACGAAATATCGGGAACCATAAGACTTAGAAACGTGAAACTTGGTAGGAATATTACTTTTGCTATGTAGAGGTCAGCTATGAATAGATTTTAAGAATTTCATCCCCCAAAGGGGGTTGCGGGGCGTTAACAATGAACGATTCCCGTTTTTAAACTATAGCTCCTATAGTATTTTGTAAGATTTTATATAGTATTCTGTATGAGGTGTAGAAAGAAGCTATGAACGAATTTTACGATAGCTCACCCCGCAGGGGGTTGCGGGGGTGGGTATTAACAATTAATATTTTTAATTTTCCAGCTAAAGCTCCTACAAGCTCCAAATTTTGTAGGAATTTTCTATAAGTGATGTAAAAATGATTTATGAACAAATTTTACGATATCCCACCCCAAAGAACTTTACATGTAGCTATCCAATCAACGGGCTAAGAATTTTACATTCATTTTACTTTTGCAGACTACATAAGCGACGAATTCTTTTATTGCGGGATCGCGGAAATGTAACAGATTAAAATGAATGCACTTTCCAAGCACTTGAGATGTGGAAAAGAAATTTAGTTTCTTATTCCAATAGAATTCGTAAAAAACATAAACAATTAATTTTCTATAAAAAATTGATGTCACGGAGAAAATTTTAGTTAACAGAAAATTCGTCGCACTTGAACCTAGACAGATTTCAACTTCACATATGAGACTTGCAATGACTTAAACTTAAACTTTCAAATTTTTTCTTCATGTCAATTATTAATAATTTTTGGAAGAAAGGCACGGAAATGTTATAATGATTGCACATTGAAAGTTACAATGAATATTAGTGAGAAAAATCACCTGGATGAAAGATACAGGCTAAATCGATGGAATTCGGAATTTGTGTAAGTCTAAATAATATCGATGCTTACAGTTCTATCCGCGGGGCCTATTTATGTTCATACGAAAATAAAAAAAAGGAGAATAATAAAAATATTAAAAAAACAATAAAAATGAAACATAAAATGTAATTTATTTCCTTTGTCAATTCGCCCAGCGAAGCGGGCGGGAAACGGCTAGTAAATGTATAAAATAATTTTATTACTATGTAGTTTCTAATCCTTTTTTGTACATAGTAAGTGCATTTTTAAAACCTAGAATTTAACTAGTATTTAAAAATATCTTACCGTAACTTTGATTTTGCTGTTAAATGTTGCGAGTTCGTTGATCAGAGCGATGGTGAATGGAGCGATTGTGTGTTTCGTCGATGCATAGACGCCCGCAGTTTGATAATTTGGCACATAGTGGCCATGAACACTGAAATTTTAATAAAATTTTAAGATTTCACAAGTACCCTATATTTACCAAAAAAAAGGTTTACTAAATAAATATTTTGCTCGAAAATTTGATTAAAACCTACGTTTTAATATTAAAATTCATTTATTGTAGGATATTGTTTAATTAATAAAAAGAGTTTTCTTTTTGGTTTGAAAATATTCGAATTATAAATAATAGTATACCTGTTTATATTAACAATGTGTCCAGCAACACCCCTTTTCCTCATACTCTTGACTGCTAGACGTGAAGTTAGGAACATACCAGTGACGTTCACATCAACTGTCAGTTTAATTTCTTCGTCCTCAACTTCAGGCATGTTCCCAATATCTGAAATAATTATTTATTTAAATGTTCTATCTCATTAAACCCATAATTTTATATTTTTAGTTCAGATACACAATTTATATGATACTAGCAAACCCGGCCCGCTTCGCTGGGCATAAGTTAAAATAAATTAAACGGTTATATATACATATTTTAATAAAATGAAAATACTATTCCTTACAACATTTTAGCTAACGCGCCATCTATTATGTAGAAATAGAAATACGGCGCCATTACCGGATATTTGCGCAACTTACATGCCAAAACTCCATCTATTAGGATTTATAGAACTAACCGATAAATACACACTAAAGTTGTATAATTTATTTATTTATTTATTTATTTATTTATTCCATAGGTTGCTAACAGAGCATACATCCATACAAAAGTAGATAACATACAATAAAAAAGACAAATACTAGACTAAATGATGCCCTAATTAAAAGCAACACTGCATTCCTATGACATGACAACATAAAAAAAACTTATAGAATAAAAGAACAGACTGAAATTAGAAGGTACCTAAGTAAAAGTTATTAAAAAGTTAATAAAGTAGGTACCTTCCTGTAAACAAAAACAAAAACTTAAAAATAAAAGTTTACTAATAAACATTTAATTTGCAATAACAAATATTGAGATCAATAATTGAGATAAAAACTAACCTATCTCCCAAGTTGGACCAAATTACAGATGCTTACAAATTTTTATAAAAATTGGTTCAGTAGTTTCGGAGTTTATCGCGAACATACATCGTGACACGAATTTTTTATATATATAGAAGATTAAAGCTTGTCGCGAGATATAGGTGTTTATATATTTTATGGATTATATTCTTGGCTATCAACACAGGTAAATGTCACTATATCAGTTTTATATAATATGTAACTACACTTAACTTTGGTAATAAATATTATCATCTACTAAAGATTAATTTATGACTGACCTATAAAGAATCAATGTGTCATACTACAGTAAAATTGTAGTTTCAGTTATCATGTTAGCTTCAGCTAAGCCCAACTAATATTCTTCAGTTAAAATTAGTATATTACCAGTAATGTATCCAACGGGTAAGTAAGCAGCATTGTTGACGAGGATATCAACTCCTCCGAACTTCTGCTCCACCCATTCAAAAGCTTCTCTTATTTCTTCGCTTTTGGATAAATCGACTTGTTTCGTATAAATCTTGCCTTTACCATTCACTTTCTCGGCATTTTTCTGTGAAATCGTAAATAACTATTGAATATTTTATTGCTGAAAAATTAATCACGAATCACTAATATAGATTTAACACATCCATAGACACACACACACACACACACTCACACGAGCTCACAAGCACACTTGCACCAGCACACCCTCTCACGCATATACGCAACACACGCACGCCTAGCCTTGTAGTTTTTGCTAAGAACTAAAATATGTTTCTTAATATCTCATAATGAAATCTGTATTAAGCAACTAGGTTATCTTAGACATGCAGGTTTCCTCATGATGTTTTACTTCACCGTAAGACAAGTGGTACTCATGATAGAAATGATTTGGACGTGAAAATATCAGAGGTGCAAAACCCAGATTTGAACCCACATCACCCGATTATCCAAGTTAAACAGAAAGAGGTTATCCAAATATTATACTATTATTGTTAATTTGCAATTTAATTTGAAAGAGAGAGATAAATAAATAATGTAAGTCCCGCTGAGTTTCTTTCGCCAGTTCTTCTCAGGTCAGAGGTTTTTTCTTTCTGAACTGGTGGTAGACTCATGACGGGTAGTAAGAAATTGTAACAATTTTTATGCTGAATAAAATATTTTGATTTGATACTCACATCGATTAAATGTTTTCTTCTGGCCAAACCAACCACTATAAGGCCCAGGTCAGCTAAACGAATGGCTATTTCGGCACCGATACCGGTACTAGCTCCAGTCACTATAACCACTTTTCCGACCCAACGTTCCATGTTTATTTTTGTTCTCGTTCACTTCGCGCACTACTTCTTTAGGAAATTTTTGATCACGAATGAATTAAAAACATCAATGTTTGTTTTATTTAAAGCGTCGATTATTTACTGTATGACCTGTCACGTCATTTATCATATGATAGCTTTAATAATAATATAGATAAGACTTAAAATGGAGTCTAGCAAACAATGTGTGCGATTACAAAAAATACTTATACCTATGTAACTAAAATTTTAGTTGCTGTGGGATTAGAATCAAATTTCTAAAATGGTTAAGTTCTGAAAGTCAAGCTTCTTTTAACATTTAAAATTCATTTCGTGGTCGATAAAAATGTAGACCTCTCTTTGACTTAAAAAATCAAATTGTTTCAAAATATCTTCTAATGTAAAAATTTCCAAATAGTAGCATCATCTATGTATTCTTTTTAATAAAAATAAAAAATTGCTGAGTCTATTAAACAGACAAGTGCGTCACTTCGGCTGATTCTTCTCGGCATGTTATTTTCTTGTTGCATTGTTAACTGTCATGACAAGTTACAACAAATAACAAAGGCAATTAAAAAAAAGACAATTACAAAAAATTAAGGAATTTCATACAAACTTGCGAGATCCCTTAGACCTTCTTAAACCGGCCCTTTCGCAAAATCCGTTTTTAGTTGACGTAGAAACTACCATCTTGCCTAAATAAAAATAAAAATAATTTCACCTCCATACTATACTTCAAGCGATTTTCGATATTTCGTTATGAGTGTAGTAATCTTGCGCTTTTTTAGTTTGTAGTGACCCAACTTTTTGGCGCCAGCGGTCGCAGGTTCGAGTCCCGCTGGGGGCAATTATTTGTTAAACTCGGATGTTTGTACTCCAGTCGTGGGTGTTTATATTTATGACATGTATGTATTTAAACATATATATTATGTAGTATAGCAACTACCTGGTATCCGTAGCATAAGCCTCGTAGCTTACCATGGAAGTAGATTGCGCCGTGTGTAATAATGTCCCAACATATTTATTTATTATTATTTATTTCTGATACAACCTTATTATACTTAATGTTTCATACTAGGAGAGGGTTGAGTTGGCTTCGATAATGACGGAAAATTTTAATAAATGTTGATAATTTTAACTTATTCATTCATCACATTATTACATTATGTAAATTAAGGAACTCATCAACAAAATAGTCTATCTTTGTATATTAGTAGTCTGTATATGTTGCTGATTTTATTCATGATAAATGGTCTAACGTAAAGTTCGACTTTTAGATTTTGTAATAACATATTTTGTCTTGGAACTGTATTTTTTAAGATTAATTTGATAATAAAACAGCTTTTATATTTTAAAGTAATTGCTCTTATTTCTTAAACTTAAAATTTTCCTTGAAAGTATTAATCCACCCTCGAGGTAAGCTTATTCATTAAATAGTAATTATTAAAATCGGTCTACGGCGAATTACGTGAATCAAAAATATTATAAATAAAGTGGTTTTTCTTATTTGGAGTTGCTTGAAAATAATTTCATCTCTATTATAACAGTATTCCTTTATTAGCTACTTTCTTGCTTAGTTGACTAACTCTCTTGTTATCAGGTAGGTAGGTCAGTAACATCGAGTCTGTTCAAAGGTGTGTGACTTTATAATAAATAATACTATTCTGTATGTGAAAAATATAAGTAACTTCTGTAATGTATATATGTACGTTTCAAGAGTTGTGAGAAATGGGATCATATTATTACTAATATTAAAAAGCAAAAAGAAATTGTTTGCTTTGGATAAACTTAAACTCTTAAGCAATTTTTATCAAAAGCAATATTATTCAGCGGGTACATTAGGTTATATTTCTTTAAAAAATTGAAATTTGCAATAAATCAATAGTAAACTTAGACATCTTGTCTTCAGCCCTTTGAACGTCCCACTGCTGGGCACGGGCCTCTCTTAGTACGAGGGGTATTAGGCCATAGTCCACCGCGCTGGTCTAGTGCGTGTCGGCGGATTTCACATGTCTTTAGAAAACTTGCTAAGTTTTTTTCAGACATGCAGGTTTCCTCACGATGTTTTCCTTCACTGTAAGACAAGTGGTAATCATGTTAAAATAATTCACATCGATTGACATGAAAATATCAGAGATGTGAGACCCGGATTTGAACCCGCATCACTCGGTTATCCAAGCGAGCGCGTTACCGCTGACCTACCACTGCCATTAGGTATCTTACTTTCCTATAAAGGCTAGGGACAAACATAAGCAAGGCAAAGCTTATAGCTTATATAATATTATAGCCTTAATAAGTCATGCCGTAAAAAAATATATTATAATTTTTAGTAGCTCCCTAAATTAAGCTATTTTATATAAAGAAATAAATAAAAGTAAGCTATGGTATAGCACTAAAAATGATTATTAAATTACATTCAAAAATACTTTTTCCTTTAAATACAGTTACTACAATGTGCTTTTCACCGGCATTTTTCCTCTATACAAATGTGTGGTAGTAAAAGTTGCCTCATATCGCTTTAAATTGCTACGTACGGGCACTCACGCCGAGCAATTACTATGTGAGTGCAGACGAATTAGAACTAGTCTACCTCTTTTTATTGTATTTTAAAATAATATTATATAGGTTTTTACCTAGATTATTTAATATCTCCACGCCTACAGGTATCGAACCTAAGACCTCGATGCCAGACCAAACTAAGCTACATTCAGTGTCACATTACGCCATGCTGTCATTTGTCGTATCTAATTTATGGATTTGACTGTAATTAGGATTCGGTATTGCAATTCATCATCGCTGGTTAACTGACGTCTCTTTGACACTCGTACGCCATGCATAAGTCTCCCGCACACGTGACACTGACACATTTTATTGTAATTGATAGATACCATACAAAGTACATTAGAAATAATATAACGGGTTAGATCCTAGAGGTAGGATTAGCCGAGTGGTAATGAGACCGCTTAGGAATTGAGTTAAGTAAGTTCAAATCTCGAAATTTGCAGCTGTGACATTTCCATGAGCCAATCATTATTGACATGATTAATACATGTAGCGGCGGAGGTAAGTAGTAGTAGTCGTGAAACAATTTGCACGTTAAAGAACTAAACTAGCAAGTTTTGCTAGTTGTTTGGCCAGCGAGGTATACTAAGACCTCATTTTCTTCGAATTCAAGGAAAATCTTTAACGAAGGTCCATGCAGTAGTAGGACGTTAAGAATAAGGTTGATAAAGTTGATAAGAGAAAAATATGGACCAAATATAAGTAGGACTGCGGTTGAGTTACCTATTTTAAATTCAATAAGTACTATGGGTGCTGTCCTCCCTAAACATAACTTATGTATGCATTGTGTTACAAAAAATATACTAGTTTTCCCTTTTATTAGTTAATATAGATAGACATTTAATGATAGTTTTAAAATACCACACTAGTATAATAATAACACAATAATTGATGTAATTATTAAATTTCTATAGGTACTAACTTTAAAGCGAAGCTAAAATAACTTATTCATTAAGTACAACAAACAGTGGGAATGCTAAATAGCGCAATGAATTGTTTTGCATGCGTATCTGTAAAGTGAGTCGAGGCTTTGTGTCTTCAAGTCAATACTGTGTGTGAATAGGCAGGTCACCTACATAATCGTAGAGGGAGGTCACAGAGGGCGAACTAAGCAGGCTTTACAAGCTTTCATGTTAATGCATGACTTTCTTTACAGTTTCTTTAAAAATTGATAACTTCACTAAGTTCTCCCTTTTAAGTGTTACTTTGAACATCCAAAGTAACGCTTCTGAATTTCTTCTGAACTTCAAAGTATATTAATTTTATGTTCTACGCCTAATCTATGTGTTATTAATCATTTCACTATAATTATTACTAAGTTGTTTAAACTTTAAAAACCAACATTCAATTTCCTTGTAACCAAAACAACATTCAAAACCCTTGTAACTTTTGTAAAGGTCTTTAATTAAAACTATTCTGATTCATACTGATAAAAGGTATAATTAATTTCTATATAATTCTATTATATTAAATTATTTTCTATATAATTATATAGAAAAATAGTCGAAAATTAGGGAAGATTCCTCAAGATACGTTTTATCAATGTTTCTTTTGTTTTTGTTTGCTGTAGCATAAAAACTGTAATATCTTCAAGCATCTTTAGTGTGATTATCTGTCTGAAGAAAGGTCACTGAGCTCGTAATACACGTTTTCTTAGTACGAGTTATATATTTTATGGTACAAGCTCCCAACTAATTCTGGAATATTTATAGGTTGTAAGCATTAAGGATATTTTTTTTCTAAACGAAACAATTGCCATAAACGATTATTACTATTAATTAATTATTATATTTTTTTATAATTTAAATCAAAAAGTAGTGTTATGAAATTTAAAGTGGCAAGATAAAAAACTTAAACCTCAATTGAACAAATTATTTTATTTTATATATAGTAAAATTAATTATTATCTAGCAAACCCGGCCCGCTTCGCTGGGCGTAAGTTAAAATAAATTAAACTGTGTTTATAACTTTCCAATATAATAAAAGTATCCTAAGTTACTTCTTATAATATTAACAGTGTACGATGTACGTTCCGTTAAAATCGGTCGAGCCGTTTTCGAGATTAGTCGGAACAAACAGTCAGACAGATAGACAGATAAAAACAATTATAATTTTTTGGTTGTAAGTGCTCTATGTAACTTCATATGCATTTAGTGAAAAGCTGTTAATTTGAAATTAAAATCAGACACTTATCTGATAGTAAGGAACCCTCGTTCAGTAAGTCCGACTTCCACATAACCTATTTTAGAAAAAAAAACAAATTTTACAGAGAGCTCTGGCTGTATTTTTGATAGGATAAAAAGTTTCACTCCAATCCATCCGCAACGTACTCGTACAGTGCTCACGCAAAAAGAGAAAAAAATAAGAACTTTTCGGTTTATTCCATTTAACAACATTTCAATTCAACTATCAATTACAATAATCTAAATGATTTCATTTGCCTTTATTATTTTTTAATGTTTTTTTAATTGACTCTGACTATTTTTTTAATTTTAAATGAAGGGCGCAAATTCAAAGTGGTATCTGTACGATACCTAAGGTTGAATTCAGCCCTTTTTAAGGATATTTCTTCAATACGAAGGGAATCTGACCATGGTCCACCAATCATCACGCTGGATAAGAATAGGTTGGCGGACTTCACATATCTTTTGAAAACTAGCCAGGTCAGGAAAGTATTTAAATCCCTTAACTCTTACTCATCTCATTCTTGTTTTCACCCTAATAAATGTCAAATTAACCGATACGACTCGTGCAACACGAATCGTACTTTGGTGTTATTATAAAAAAAAAACTTTATTTCAAACATCAAAATTTCTATTACATATCAAAAAAAATTAAAGGCACCCGTGACAAACTAACGGAAAAATATACATACATTTTAAGTAGCTTTTTTCTCCAAATAAGAAAACTGCAGCGAATTCAACAAATTTTCTTAGTACTTTAAAACTATAAATAAAGTAAATGTGTCATTGTAATGCAAAAGTTGGTTGCGATTTCACAGCAATAACAGTTTAGTAGATAAGTTGAGTAAAACGAGTTCCTAACATTTTCCGATAAACGCTCGCTGCTAGTTCCTAGCAATACTCGTAAATAATTGCTATTATTATTTTTGTTTACTGTTACTACTAGAATCTAACCATCACTTTAATCAGATCCATTGATTTTTCTATATGTACTTTCTTATTGAAATAGCCATTATATATGGATATAGAGACCATTATATAGTTTTAATTTTTTTTTGTCTGTGTCTGTCAACGCGTCACGATATAATTACTGGATAGTTTTTAATGAAACATATGATACAAATTTAGGATTCCTATAGGATACTTCCTAGACAGTGGTAGCAATGAGGAACTACTGAGTGTGCCAGGTATTAACAGGTAATTAGGTCGAAATTAATCAAATCAAATCAAATATTCTTTATTGCACACCAAACTTACATGAAAACTTATTAATTAATTTAAGTAGAAATAGCACAATAGGCGGCCTTATCGCTAAGAGAGCGATCTCTTCCAGGCAACCTTTGGGTAGAGAGAAAGAGTAAAAAAGATATAGGGGAGGGGTGCAATACAGAGTTTTATAGAGTATATTTGTATAAATAAAAATAATGTATACATAGGTAAATAGTCATACACACAAACTTACATACATATACATACATAAATACATACATACATATATATTCAGAAAGGAATACTCATACTTATTATACACATGAAATAAGATACTAAGAAGATTACAAGTTAAGATAATAATCTTTTATTAACTTTTTAAAGGATGACAGCGAGTCAGCTTGTCTAATTATATTGGGTAGGGAGTTCCAAGGGCGGGCAGACTGGACAGTGAAAGAATGAGTATAAAAGGAAGAAGAGTGTGGAGGAATTTTTAGTGTTAGGTTTTGGTGAGAACGAAGAGGAAGTTCGTGGGATTCACTTAAAAATTAAAACCTATCTTTAAGATATTGAGGAGTACTAGGGTTAAATAAAATATTGTATAAAAGAGACAGAACGTGAGTATTCCTGCGAAGGCAGATAGGGAGCCACTTGAGCTTTTTTCGAAACTTGGAAACTTGGTCATATTTGCGTAGTCCAAATATAAACCGAATACAGAGATTTTGAATTCGCTCAAGTCTATTTAATTGATCTTCTCTTAGATCTAGGTAACAAGAGTCAGCATAGTCAAGAATTGGTATTAAGAAAGTGTTAGCCAAGGCAATTTTTGTGGAAATGAGTAGAAAGTTGCGTAAACGACGTAATGATGCAACGGCAGCAAACATTTTTCTGCTTACTTCGCTCACCTGTGAGTTGCAAGATAATGTATCATCAATTATAATTCCCAAATTTTTAACTTTGTCACTATAAGGAATCTGTATTCCATCAAGCGAAATAGGTGGCAATTGTTTTTATTCTATTATCAGCTCAGTGAAGGTCGACTTAAGTTCGGATCTTATATCAAGTATATACTTCGCGAGCAGACGAACAGCACCATTCGCATTACAACTGAAAATTGTTAAATTATTTAATTAAATCTTTAAAAAAAGTATCTTTCAAATATTTTGACTCGTGTACGAAACGCTAATTAATTTTAGGATATATAATTTAAATTTCACAGGCAATTTGTTATTAAAGTTGCGTAAGGTTGCTGTATAATTAAAACAAACCGATATTATGTTTCGATTTCAATAAATTCGTAAATTTATCAATCTGTTTAATTATACTGAATTGTTTAAGGATTACGCGTCGGTTGGTGGGATTTGATCAGTGGTAGTATTATCATCACTCCGCAGCTTTTGGATATTTTATCATATATTTAAAATAATATTTTTTACTTTTAACGAACCTTAACTTATCCTTAGTTTGGGCATATATATATAACTATGAACTATTCCTGTTTGTAACTCATCTTTGCATTAAATTGCACCTAAATCAATTGTAGTCTTATACAGCATAGTATAAACAAGTATAAACTTGGACTTCGCACCTCTGAAATATAACTGCCTCGGTGGTGTAGTGGCTAGCATATACGGTCGCACACCGGTCATGGGTTCGAGTCCTGGATCGGGTCAAATTTAGTTATTGAGTCTTTCTGTTTCGTAAGCCTCAGTAACAGTCCGGAGTTGGGAAGTTGGCGGTGTTTTACCGCCGTGCCTCAGAGAGCACGTAAAGCCATCGGTCCTGCGCCTTAACTCTCACTGGTCGTGTCGAGCATTCGTCCAACCGGAATATGAGAGTGATAAGGAACAGAGAGTGCACTTGTGTTTGCACATACATTCGTGCACTACGAGTATAATATCTTACTAGGACATATTATATTATTATTATATTCATGTGCAAATTAATGTTCATCATTATGATAACCATTTTGTTAAGTGTGAAATAAAACATCCTGTATGTTTGAAAATTTAACAAGCTTATATATGTTAATAATATTAGATATTTGTTCTTCCATCAAAAACTACATCGAACTTTCTAGCATATAGGCTTTGCAACTACCAATTTTGCTCCAATACATTCATGTACCTATCAGGATTTCCAGTGCCTTTGAAATTGTAAAATAGCATAATATCTCGTTAAATTTTGCAGTTAAAATGGAAACTAGCTAATTATAAATACTCGTCGTCAGCGTTGCAAACCTCAAACGCATTACTACATGAGCGTTAATTTATGCAGCTTGGAGTTGAACTGTTGGAACAATGTATGTAATTGTGTTAACATTAAAATACGTCCATGATTTTTTATGACAAGCTTCCTTAGCGGTTTTGATTTTCCATAAAAATAATATACTTTGTGGCTTTTTAATTGTTTCGATATATCTTACTTAACTTCATTAAACATTTTTGGACGACTATAGGCTATATTTCATCACGCTACGCCTAATAAGAGCGGAGCACCAATGAAACATGTTGCAAAAACGGGAAGGGCAAGCGTTCTGCGAGGCACGTGTCACTTAGAAAGAATTTGGTTTCCGGTCCTTAGAACGCGTGCAAAGCCGCGGGAAATGCTAGTATACAATAAAAATGTATGTATATAAAAAGAGATTACACGGATCGAAGTATCTAATTTACAAAGAACTCACAAAGCGCCGCTTTATAGGACCGATGCATGCATAATATAGTACCAATTTGCATCGGCAACAAGCTTCCATGGCTAAGTCCACATTTGCCATACATGATTAAATATCAAAGGAAGTAAATAATTCAACTTTGTTCAACAGAGAGTTTGATATTTTCTTAGTTAGGGGATTAATATTATGTTTTTTAAACTTTTAAATGCTAAAGCAAGAAAATATTATTATAAAAATATGTTATTTAAATAAAAATGTAAATAATCTTGGGACGTTAATACTAATCACTAATAGACTACAGGCCCGTGTTGAAAAAATTATGGGTCATTTGAACCACCAGGTGACCTATCTAGAACGATATAAGAGCATAAAATAATAAGATTCAGCACTATGCCGTCACTTGTAAGCTGTCCAACTGAGTGCTGGTGAGAATTCAAAAGTACAGGTAGAGTGAGTACATTTTGGTCATATATTTTTGTACGGCATTCTTACCATCGATAGATCCATGAAAAATAATAAGAAAACGCGTAGTGCCGTAAAAAAATGGTGCGCCACAAAGTCGGAATTTTTTTTATTTTCCGACAATTTCCAGGGTAAATTTGGTCATTTGATTTTGTACGGCATCAGTTTCATACTATTTCAATACTGCTTCTAATCCATTATTCCGCAACGCCGTACAAAAATCATGCGACAAGGGGAAATAATCGAGGGTTGCAACCCCCTCTCTTTCCGTGGTCCAGGGGGTGATTTGAAAAAGTACGGCTTGGGTTCCAAAACATTATCTAGCACTCAAAAATACTATTAAAAATAATGCCGTCAAAAAATGATTGTTCATTTGAATGCATACCAATAATTATCTTAATTTCATCGTATCCTTGATTTTTAAAGGCTAAAGTCATTTGATCCTGTACGGGAACTTTTTTTTTAACATGATATTGTAAAATACAATTGTTATATTATAGTATTGCTGTTCAAAAGAAACTGTTCTAAAAAAAATTATAGAGAAATACAAAAACTGAAATTTTGCAAAAGTTTAAATATCATAGATTAATGAAATATAGCAGTTTTCTACATTTTATCCCTTGTTTTAAATAGTATTAACATAAATAAATTCTAAATAAAATAAAATCTGATACTGTACGGTATTAACATATTTTTGAAGAGAACAATTGATAATATGATAAAATCATTATGACGTCTAACTGAAGTGAAAGGGTGTGTATATATAACACAAAAATTGAACCAATCTTTGGACCAACGAAAATGTACGGCATGTAAAAAAATATTATCTATGCATAAAATACTTTCAAAATAAATTAATTTTATGTTGTTTCAAATCACCCCCCGAACCACCGAAAGAGAAGCGGTTGCAATCCTCGATTTTTTCCCCTTGTCGCATGATTTTTGTACGGCGTTGTGGAATAATGGATTAGAAACTGTATTGAAACAGTATAAAACTGATGCCGTACAGAATGAAATGACCAAATTTACCCTGGAAATTGTCTGAAAATCAAAAAAAATTACCGACTTTGTGGCGCACCATTTTTTTACAGCACTGCGCGCTTTCTTATTATTTTTCATGGATCTATCGATGGTAAGAATGCCGTACAAAAATATATGACCAAAATGTACTCACTCTACCTGTACTTTTGAATTCTCACCAGCACTCAGTTGGACAGCTTACAAGTGACGGCATAGTGCTGAATCTTATTATTTTATGCTCTTATATCGTTCTAGATAGGTCACCTGGTGGTTCAAATGACCCATAATTTTTTCAACACGGGCCTGTAGTCTATAACTACGAGTAGTTAATGGTAAGTTACAGGGCTTATACTATGAATACCAAACTTTAAATATATGCATTATGCATATATATACGAGTATAAGCAACTATGACTAGAGTACAATCATTCACGCTTATCACAAAATCAAAATATTTTATTCAGCATAAAAATTGTTACAATTTCTTACTGAACGTCATGAGTCTACCACCAGTTCGGAAAGAAGAAACCTCTGACCTGAGAAGAACTGGCGAAAGAAATTCAGCGGGACTAATATATTTTTTTCTTAAGATCACTCTTTTTAAAATTAAATTAACAATAATTCTATATATTGAAATAGTCTGGCGACGATCATATCATTCCCAAGGCGTACTGTCTTCTAAAAAATCGTTAATCGAATACGCCTTTAGTACACAAACGTCACATAAATGAATGCTGTCAGTGTGACTCGAACCCGCAACCACTGCCACAGCAAGTGCTGCACACAAAACATCAATTCATACTGAGTCAAACCGTCGAAAAAAAAAACACATTTTATATTTATTAGTAAGGAAAGTAGAAACACTTTAACTGAGATAGCCAAATAACACAGTCTTTTTGTTTGACCAGTTTTTTAAATTACGAACAAACATTTGACTGTACAATTATGATATGCTAGAACAAAATCGATTAAATTTATGACGAACATAAATATTATTAATTTATCTTCATGTTACAGTAAAAATGCCATGACAGTGAATACTTTTTTTGCCTGCTAATGACAAATAAGGCTATTAAGTCTCTCCCGTGACCATGATTGCTGTAAAGCATTCGATTTATAAAGTGGTAGTACCATGCTTGTTACCTTCGGGTAGCAACCGAATGGGCCGGCACGCCCCGTATAGTTCATTAGTACCACTCTCTCACAGAAGACCGGCGTGAAGTGGCAGCTATGCTGTCGCGTTTCGTCCGGTGAGTGAGAGTCCGGGAGGCCCACTCTCCTTCCCCCCTCCCTCTTCCCTCCCTCCTCCATCCCTCCCTCCTCCATCCCTCCCTTTCCTGAAAGGCCGGCAACGCATCTGGCTTGCAGATGTCCATGGGCGGAGGTGATCACTTCCCATCAGGTGAGCCTCCTGCCCGTTTGGCCCCTTTTTTTTTTGTATTTTTGGTTGGTTATGGTATTTTTACCATAAAAAAAAATCGAAACGTCGGGAACCAAAAAGCATAATAAATCCGCGACAAAATCCGAAAAGATAATTTCATTTATAATGTCAAGTATTCGCGTAAACCTAAGAAAGTATTACCTCACTTTACATTTAAGACTTACAAAACGGGAGTGCTATATAGATGTATATTTTATTGCATACTAGCGATTCACCCTCGCTTCGCTCGGATTCATCCCTAAATTCCAGCCACCGATTCCGCTCGTTAAAATAAAAAAATAAAATAAAATATAACCTCCTCCTTTTTGAAGTCGGTTAAAAGTAGCTTAAGTTACGCTTCATAACATTACCTATCTGCGAGTGAAAGTCCCGTCAAAATCGGTCCAGCCGTTTCAGAGATAAGCCGGAACAAACAGACAGACAGACTGACAAAAATTTTAAAAATTAGATTTTTGTTGCTAGTATCGTATATACTTTCATATGCTTTTAGTGAAAATCTGGTAATTTTAAATTAAAAACAGATAGGTACTCCAACTTTATTTATATGATAATATGTACTGCCGTTTGAATTACTAATTAAATATACACACTTCTATATGCTACAATCCAACTTTTGCTACAAATGTTAGAGTGAAAGTTAATTTTTAATATACTTTCTGTAAAGACAAATAACTGTGCTATTTAGAAATTGTTCAAGCTATTTTTATTCAAACAAAGTATTTGAATAATTTCAGGAAAATAGAGTGTATTTTCCTTAAACTTCTATCTATTCAAGCTAACCGATGCATATTTATGAAGTAACTTGTTTAATTTAGACTTCGACATAGACAAAGTTATAAGTTCACGATCGTCATTATTCAGGTTTCGATAGAACTCTTTGATAGAAGTGGGTTTTGGTTTTCATACATATGTAAAGAGTTTGACCGCCTATTATACTGTATTTATCTATACTGCCTCAGTGGGTGTAGTGGCTAGCATATATGGTCATATATTGAGAGGTCCTGGGGTTGAGTCCCAGGTCGGGCCACGTTTAGTTATTGAGTGTTTCTGTTTAGTAAGCCTCAGTAACCGCCAGGAGTTGGAAAGTTAGCGGTGTGTCACCCCCGTGCCTCGGAGAGCACGTAAAGCCGTCGGTCCTGCGCCTTAGCTCTCACTGGTCGTGTCGGGTAGTCGTCCCACCGGAGTATGAGTGATAGGAATAGAGAGTGTACTTGTCTGCGCGTACACGCGCTGCACTATAATATCTCATGCGCAGGTGGCTAGTCTCAATAAGATTGGCTGCCGTGGCCAGAATCGGTCGGAAAACATTATTTATCTGATAATCGATACATATAAATAAAATTGAAATATTTTGTTTTTAATTTCAAATTCCCAGCTTTTCACTAAATGCATACGAAAGTATACACGGTACTTACATCAAAAAATCAATTTTTATCATTTTTATCTGTATGTTTGCTTGTACCGGCTAATATCTGAAACGGCTGGACCGATTTTGATGGGACTTTCACACGTATAGCTAATGTTATAAGGAGAAACTAAGACTACTTTTATTTTAGAAATTATATCTATTTTAACTCACGGAACCCGCGGCTTCGCTCACGCTGAACCTAGAGACGAAGACAAACCCAAACGAAGCGAGGGTGATTCGCTAGTATTATAATAAAATTGTGTTAGTTAAATTTGTATATTTAATATTTTTGGAAATACTTGTTTATATAATCATTTTTATCGATACTTAGGCCGAAACTATGGTTTATGGCTTATTGTCTGGCTGTATATGAGACATGATTAAGACAGTGGCAGCCCAGTGGTAACGCGTCGCTTGGATAACCGAGTGATGCGGGTTCAAATCCGGGTCTCGCACCTCTGATATTTTCATGTGCGAATCATTTATATCATGATTACCACTTGTCTTACGGTAAAGGAAAACATCGTGAGGAAACCTGCATGTCTGAGAAAACCTAACAAGTTTTCGAAAGGCATGTGAAGTCCGCCAACTCGCACTAGGTCAGCGCAGTGGACTATGGCCTAATCCCCCTCGTACTGAGGGAGGCCCGTGCCCAGCAGTGGGACGTTAGTAGCAAAGGGATGATGATGATGATGATGATGTATGAGACTGCTTCAATAGAATATTTCGACAAATATTTAATGTAGAGATTTAACTCAGTTTGACTTATTATTTATGTATAGATATTATACCATATGACACTTACCTTATGAAGTGGATTGTAAATAAGACTATTTTTGTTGGATTTATTTTTATTTTTGTTTTAAATACCAATTTTATTGTAATATTTGCTTTAAGCTTATCTTAAAGCAAAATATATTTTCAATTAAAAAGCCATTATGGTAAGCACAAAGTTCGGGCGGACTCTTAATGGCCATTAAGTAAGTTAAGTAAGAAAGGGCTTAGAAGCTAATATCACCCTGTCATCATTTCTTAGAATGTCATGATATTTTTGTTTAGTCGTAAACGTTTTAAATAATTGTTTTTTTTTATTTATTAAATAAGGCTTATCAACTAGAGAAATATACACAAACTTGATAACTAAAACATTGAAAAAATATTTTTTTGTGTATACCTTTAACTTAAACGTATGCACAACATTATAAGTAACGTACATATAGTATGTACAGTTAGTTACATACATTAAGCTCCATTTAAATGATAACTTATATTCAAAAACAATAAAAAATAATTTTAAAACTAAATCTAAATGCTTTCTTTAAGATTCATCTTATATTTATATTATAATTCGTTAGAAAATATATCAAGAATAACATTCTGTAATACACAGCTTTAGATATTCTAAAAATATTTTTTAAGGAAATTCTTTAAGCTTTATTCTTTCTGCAGTTGTAAACTCTATAAAAAATTTTATAAAATACAGTAAAAAAGTATACATTAGTGATCCACCGTCATTCCACTTAGGTTCTTTTTAAAGTAAGTTCTATCAACCAGTATGGATTTCTCAGAGATGAGAAGATATGTTTCGCAGTAAAAAAATCTATATATAACTTCCTATCATTATATTAGTATACTATCAAAATCTGTCCCGAATCTGTTACATAATATTCAATTAATGTAGTGAAGAAGCATTGGAAATTAACGACAAAATGAGAGTTGATACAAATAAGCACGGTTTATCCTATAATGGACATTTAAAATGTCAAATTAAGCGAGATGATGCTTAATTTGACACATTACCGCTGTTCGTGCTGTCGCTGCAAGCCTCAATAGATTTAATATATTTGGTGATTCGAACAAAGTTTAGAGGGAAATTGTATATTATATAACACTAGCTATGTGTCCTAGCTTCGCTCTGATGCTTTCATATTAATACTAGCATTATAAATGAAACTATCTTTTCGGATTTTGTCGCGGATTTATTATGAAAATATAGTTTTATTTATAATGTCAAATATTCGCGTTACTATGTGGTTAAGTGTGTGATTTGATAGGATTTATTACACTTTAAATATTTATACTATTATTATTAAGAGGAAAGATTTGTATGTAAGTATGTTTGTAATAAATTGGCTCAAAAAGTACTGGACCGATTTTAAAAATTCTTTCACCATTTGCATGCTACATTATCACTAATTAATATAGCCTATTTTGATTGCAAGAAAAAAATAAGGATCCCTACAAAAACTACAATAGCAGGAGAGGAGGAGGAGTGCATGCCGCACATAATAATATATGAAATAGGTAGCGGCGCGGCTCAGGAGTATTTTAAAGCTGGAGTAATTTTAGAGAATTTTCAACCCAGCGAGTCATTGAATGAAGTTTAGTAGCGATTAAAAAAATGAACGCGGGCGAAGCCGCGCGTATGGCTAGTATTTAATATAGATAATGAATAATTACTTCTCACTCTTTGTAGATAATTTTTATGATAATACTATCATCATTTTTATGATAATACCTACTATTAAAGCCATTATTTATACATTTTAGTTTTATTACTATTAAATTAAATGTGAACTTTAAGGTTATTTACTTGTCTAAGCTAGATTTTTTAGTAATAATCTATTAGTCGGAATTTAAAAAAAACGTTTTTTTTAATCGTACGAAAATGAATATATTTGTAAAAGTATTAAAATGTAGTCAGATTTAAAATTTGTATAAATTTTTACCTTCAAAAGCTATAAAAGAAATCGATACGTGATCCTGCTACGGCGTAGCTGCTACGGTCCCGAGGGAGCTACGAACATACGTCTACGCCAACAATTTACGTGCGACGAAATAGCATTTGTAGACTTTCCAGAAATCTAGTTCGTGTTTCGCGGTCACAATTTTATTTTGTTATGGTGTAAAGTACCTAGCTCGTTATAAAGATAAAATAAGTAAACTACGTTTAAAAAACCGACTTCAAAAACTAAAAAGCTTAAAATAACTTAGTAAAGATTTAATTTAATACACAACTTATGCACCTTAGTACCTTTAATATTAATAAATTACTATTATTCGCATGTGCATATATACATATTGATAGGTTTGAAGTCGGTGCCAACAAAAGAAAAATCACGTAAATCAGATCATATATCACAGAGTAATCGGTGTACATACATAAAAAATACCGACCGAATTGATAACCTCCTCCTCCTTGCGGAAGTCGATTAAAAAGGTACCCTGTTATATGGAAACTGTATGGGTGAACTACTTTGCATTGCAATGGTATATAATGGAGCTGTATTTTCAGCTCTTGAGGGTGATGTATGGTTGTGTTATTCTTATTATTCTTGTAATATATTATTCTTATATTTAAATATCCAGTTCTTACAAAATATATTAAAAAATATTATTTTTGCTAAATATTTATAGAAGTTCCAAAACCAAACGAAACTCCGAAACCAAAACCTTCCGCGAGAGCCATTATATCCATTAGTGAAAACAATATAAAAATCGGTGCAGTCGTATTTGAGTTCATTGCGAACATACAGACAGACAGATAGACACAAAAACGTGGCGGAGGTCTTCGTTTTATAATATGTAGTGATATCTTGTATTCTTATCTGCTACTATGATTTATTTTTCTTATCTTTTCATAGGTATATTCTTAATAATAGATTGATATTCATTTTACTTTTATATTCACTCAAAAAAGATTTTAAGTGGTAGTGCCATGCTTATTACCTTCGAGTAGCAGCCGAATGGGCCGGCACGCCCCGTATAATTCATTAGTACCACTCTCTCACAGAAGACCGGCGTGAAGTGGCAGCTATGCTGTCGCGTTTTGTCCGGTGAGTGAGAGTCCGGGAGGCCCACTCTTCTTCCCTCCCTCTTCCCTTCATCCTCCACCTTCGTTCCTTCCTCTCTCCCACTTCCCTCCCTCCTGCCCGTTTGCCCCCTTTTTGCCAAAAAAAAATATATAATAATATATCAAGAAATATATACGAGTAATGCCAAGTTAATTTACTAGTAAAGGGTAAATTTAACTTTTTTACAAAATTGCATGTTTTAGCTATAGGACTCACAAGCTTGAGCAAGTCGTAATATGTGGAATACTTGTGTAAATGTGTATTGAAGATTTCTTGACCTCTTTCAAGCTTAATAGATTGCCTAATTATAACTTCTTCTCAGAACAAGTAATTTCTGTTAAATTTTATAAACAGCTTTGCCTAAATTAATTTCAAACTGGTCATGTTTAGGCTTCCAATAAATTATTTATAAAATAATTTTATAACAATTGATGAATTTTGAGTTAAAGAAATGGATAAATTTCGCTTGGAGCTACAGACAAAATAAACATTGACTGTAGAATATAAAGATATTTGAAACAAAATATTTTTCTAATTTAAAGTTTTCAGATCTAATATGATAAAAAATGAGATAATTTATAAGTAGAAACCTTAAAAGTAATATAAAACTAATTATAATCTCATAGCAAAACTTCGAAGTCATTTCAAGTTGTGGAAACACTCCCCAAGCTAAGGATCTTGTATACTTAAATTAACTGCCTGGTAGCTTTAGTCTAGTGAATAGGAGAGTATCTTGAAGTTTTAGGTTCAAGTCCCGGGTGAAGCAAAAATTGTTATTAAATTATAAAAATGTTACGGCTTTTTGACCAATTTTGAAATGTTTATCTTATATATAAAATTCTCGTGTCGTATTTTTCATCCCCCTAAATGTTAAGGGTAGTCCACCCCTAAACTTTTTTTTATTTTTTAGACAATTTTTTTTCCTAAAGATCAACCCAATGAGGTTGATTAGAAATTAAAAAACTGAACGCGGGCGAAGCCGCGGGTACAGCTATGTGACTTTATAAGAATAAGTTTATACTTCGATGGTAAATACGATATCAAGAAAAAATAACCACTTCTAATGTATTAGTTTATATGGAAACAATAAAACGAGTTGTATTTTTAACTTTTTTATTTAAGAAGTGTCTCACACACACGTCTCTAGGTATGTTTTAGCGGTAAGTGATCCCTGTATAGAAAAAAAAGTTTTGACATTCCAATTTTTTTGCTACTTCTTTTTTCTTTTTAACTTATTCCATTCTAATACAATACAAATAAAACGAAAAAAATAATTATTTTCATCAGTATATTTTTTACTTTTAACTAGACTTAACGATAAGCTTATAAAGCTTGTATAAAGCAGCTTATACAAATAAAAATACAAATTTTATTACAGCTAAGCATAATTTTATAAAAAAATTGGTTGAACCAAAAATACCTAAAATTATCGCTTACACAATGAATTTAATTCGCAATAAAGCTTCGATCAGTTGATAACCCATTTGTGACCCAAAAATAATCGAACTCGTGTCACAAAGTAAGTCAACGATGCCATACATTCTCATCTCAAAGTTATGTGTATGGGGAACATTTACGCTCTATACGACACCATAAAGTATAGCCAATATGCCGAGTTAATATCCGGGTTTTAGCATTAGGAAATCATATGAGAGATTTCTGACTCACTCAAGTGTAGAAATTTCCGATATTTTTAACTTGTTATGATAAAGCTTTCATTGCTTATTTTAACTAACACTTTATTATGGGTTCACTTGAGTATTTTTACTTGTTATTTAATACTGATCTTATACCGTTGAGTAATTCTAGTAACAGAACATTTAAAAACAGATGCATTTAACGTTCAAACAAAAGCCTTTCTTTGTTTGCTAAAATGGGACTGTTTTCAACACTTCAACGAATTATTTTTTTCTAGTAGTATTTTTATATACGTGTTATTTAAATGTGGACCATTGACGTTTATTTTTGATGGATTTTTTTTTGATTTTACAACTACATTTTTTATCAAAGTCTAAAGGCAGTTCTAGGCAAGAACGCAGAACTAATAGGAAAATCAACAGTTACTCTTTTAAAACTATTACTAATATAAATGATAACATTAAAATTTGAGAAAATGATCATATTTATTATATCTCACACTAGCGACTTACCCTCGCTTCACTCGGGTTCATCCCTAGATTTAGCGCGAGAGAAGCCGCGGGATTTGATAGTAAATTTATACAAAAACTTAATAAATTGTATACTAAAACCTTTCTTGAGAACCACTCTATCCATTGGTGAAAATAGCTTAAAAATAGGTGCAATAGTTTTTCAGTTAATCACGAACAGACAGATCTACAGAAAGACGCAGCGGAGGTCTTTGTTTTATAATATGTAGTGATGATTAGTTTTAATTAGATAATTTATTTCGCTAAAATAGAATTATATTTCGCTGAAAATACACATTAAATAGAATAAAATAATTGATTAACTGATAAATATTTATAACACATTAAAATTTAGATGAATATTATAATAATAACATGAAAATTATAATAATAATAGAACTACATTATTTGAAAGCTACAAATTAATTTTCGTACATTTTAAACACGCTTTCTGCTTCAGCTGAATTTATCTATGTTACGCAATCTTTGAACGTGATTTTCGCCGACTTCAAAACTTATTAATAAGAATAAAGTTATAATGAAGAAATGAACGTTATTAAAATAAATATAAATATATAAATATAATTAGTTTAATGGTAAGCTATGAGACTTGGAGACTTGTGTTATGGAGACCAGATAGTTTACAGTGTGTAGCATATACATAACTTATACAAATTATAAGTGACTGGAGTATATATATATTCTCATAACACAAATAAATGCCCCAAGCGAGAATCGAACCCACGACCGCAGGTACAACAAAGTTGTGTCACTAAAAACTGTGAACAAAGTAGAGTTAGTATAATAATATTTTACCTTCTTACTACGAAACGATTTTTAAATAAATAAGAAACAATTGCCATTCATATAATTTATATGTTATAGGTTATTTATTCGAATCTTGGCGACCGAGACTTCTCTTGACGATTTTGCAGAATAGATATAAAAATAATGTTTTTTCAGAGAAAAACTCTGTATAGGTAAAAAAAGCAAACGCAATCAAATATGTAATTTGATCCAGAGCTGTTTCTGAGATAAACAAAATAAATTTATGTATTTTAATATTAGAATGACTCCAGACTTTTCACTACATATTATAAAATAAAGTCCTACGCCCCGTCTGTCTGTTCGCGATAAACATAAAAAGTACTGCACCGATTTTCATGCTGTTTTCACAAATGCATTGTGGTTCTCGAGGAAGGTTTTAGTATTTAACCAGCGGAGCCCGCGGCTTTACTCGCTTAAATCTAGGGGTGAACCCGAGCGAAGCGAAGGTAAATCGCTAGTTTAATATTATATAATATTATTTATTTATGTAAATCCCGAATACGTATCATATTATATATTTAATATATTTTATTCAAATACTTAAAAAATATGCTTCAAAAACAAAAAAACTGATAAACTTCAGTCGTCTAGTTGAAAAGAAGTTGACTCTTTCAGAAAACCCCACGAAGCGAGTCTTAGCCTTCGTCTCACCAAGCTAGTTTCAATATTAAAGTTTTGTAGATGTCGGGTCTTGTTTTAAATGTGACTATTTTCATAGAAAATTTATTATCTATAGTCTATTTTTTCTTACTTGTCTTAAATAGTAAACAAATATGGCGGACAGGTAACCAGAGATAATTTCATAGAGATTGCAATGACGAATGAATGACAACGACTGAACTTAATGGTTTTTATGCAGTGAACGTAAAGTATTGGGAAGAAATAATACGACAAGTTAATTTGATAATTTTATTACTCGGATTACGGATATGACCTCCTTACTAATAATAATTTTATTTTCCTTTTTGTCCTAACATAAAGTCATTTTTAAAACTTTAAACTAAAAAAAGCAAATAAGCGATCGAAAGATCTCCGAGAGCGAAGTCTCTCACTATATTTTATTACATAGTGCAATAAGGTAAGAAATAATTATAATTACAATAACAAATAAATAATCAGTATAAGTTGGTTAAAAGCAATAAAAAATCTTCTATATTCAAATCAGATCAAATCAAATCAAAATATTCTTTATTCAAATAGACTTTTACAAGCTCTTTTGAATCGTCATTATTACATTAATAAAATTAAATGTCAGTCTGTAAGTCTGTGAGTAAGCTACCACCGGCTCGGAAAGCTGTTCTGCTGAGAAGAACCGGCGAGAAACTCAACAGTTGCTCTTTTCAAAAAAATTATTTGGTAACAATATTGTATTACAATTTATCTATTTATCCTACGTGAGACACAACCAGTCACTAATCCCACACATTTACATCTACTAGGTATTCCGTGATGGTGTAATAAGCCTTATTCAGTAGCGTATTTTTAATTTTAGATTTAAATTGCTTCAAAGGCAAGCTCAGTATTGACTGTGGAATTTTATTATACATGCGTACACCTTGCCCCATAAATGACCTATTTACTTTTTGTAGGCGAAAACTGGGTGTTACAAGTTTATTCTTATTTCTTGTATTTATACCGTGTTTGTCGCAGTGCCTTGAGTAGCTATTAACGTTTTGACGAACAAACATGATGTTACAATATATATATTGCGCAGCAACCGTAAGTATACCTATTTCTTTAAAAAGTTCGCGGAGAGTATCCCGAGCGCTCATGTTATAAATAGCCCGAATGGCCCTTTTTTGAATTATAAATATTGATTTAATATCCGCTGCACAAAATATATGTTCACCTGGTGCCAGTTTCCAGTATAATATTAGAAAAATATCCTCAATGGAATTGTGTGTAGATAGTACTATAGTACTTCTCCAAGGGGATAGTTCATCTGTAAGGAAACAGGATGTTATAAACAGTATAGAAAATTTACTTAATTTACACAATAGGACTAAGTGCAAATTTATTATTTGCTCGTTTCCTTATTCCTCTTCCCTTACTGATGAACAAAATAAGTACATATATAGCCTTAATATGGCTATTTATAATACAACTCACCGTCATAGTGACGCATTCTTTTATTTTGACATTAATAAATTTATTAATTATTCTAGTCTTAAGGTGACAAGGGATACTTTGTATCTGCCTTTATATTATAGGAAAAAACTTGCTACTTTAGTAGCTTATAATATACAAAACCCAGTTGTACATTGTACAACTCAGAACATTGTTATTATTAATAATAATTTACTACATAAAAATAATGTTTGTGTAGAAATTGCTAGTTCTAGTTTAAACTAAATATCAAGACAATGCCTAAGTCTAATAGATTAAATATTGTTCATCAAAATATACAGGGCTTAGGTGGCAAAGAACTAGAACTAGAACTTTACCTAGTGAAAGATAATATTCATGTAATATGCCTAACTGAACCATGGCTCAAAAAAGATTGTAATATTTTAAATATTGAAAATTTTACATTGTCAAGTTCGTTTGTTAGAGTGAACGCTACTCGCGGTGGCTCTCTTGTATTAGTTAGAAATGATATAGTTTGCAAGGGCCGACAGGACATAGTGGCACTCTCTGTCGAGCGTTCTATAGAACTGTCCTGCGTTGAGACTCAACAGTATGTTATATTATGCGTGTACCGGCCCCCTTCGGGTGACTTTGATATATTCGAAAATAAGATGGACGATATTCTTAGAAATGTATGTACTAGTAGTAAATCCATAATTGTATGCGGGGATTTTAATGTCGATATACTACAAGTAACGCAGCACAGTAATCGCCTTTTAAGTCTATTCAGATCGTACGACTTAAGTAACGTTTTCTGCGAACCAACTCGAGTAACAAATTCTTCCTCCACGTGTATTGATAATGTGTTCTATCATGGAGAAGTTCTCGATAAATTAATAATAGGAAATTTAAGCTCAGACCACTTGGGTCAAAAAATTTCAATATCAAGCAATGCTATTAATACTCAACAAAAAATAAAATATAGACCGATGAATCATTATAAAATTATTTTTTTTAAAGATAAAGTTACGCAGCAATTACTACAAATGGACATGGCAGTTGATAGTCCTAATTCTTATTATAATAAAATATTTTATATACTTTTAGAGTCATTCAATGACGTATTTAAAGAGCGCACTGTAATTAAGATCCCTAAAATGAAATTTAGCGACTGGGCGACAGTCGGTATATACCGAAGTAGAGATAAATTGTATGAATTATATAGTATGAAGCAGTGGAATCATGACCCAAGTTTCCATAGTCGGGTAAGAGCTTACTCTAAAATGTTTAAAAATGTTTGTCAGCAGGCTAAGTCTATATACATAAGAAATAAACTTTTAAATTCTTATAATAAAATTAAAGCCACTTGGGACGTGATTACTCGTACGACTGGAAGATCAAAGCCCGCTAGTGAACCTGTCCAACTGTTAATTAATAATGCTACAGTGAGTTCCAATGAAGATGTTGCAAGTTCATTTGAAAGTTATTTTACGAAAATCCCTGAAAAGGTCACATCTTCTTTAAAATCTTCTCCTACAGATGCATTAATTTCTTTGAAAAGTCATACTCCTCACTGTGATCACCAATTTAAATTTTCTTATGTAGATGCGGATGAAATAATTAAAATATTTAAAACTATCAATCTTAAAAAAACTGGTGATATATGGGGCATGTCTGTTAAATTACTTAATACAATAATAACAAACATTGCACCACAATTGTCTCTTATTTTCAATAAATGCATAGATACTGGAATATTCCCTGATCTAATGAAAATTAGTAAAATAATACCTCTTTTCAAAAATGGGGAAAAAAATGATCCTGGCAACTATAGACCTATTTCTATATTGCCATGTATGAGTAAAATCTTTGAAAAACTTATTTTAAGTCAACTTATAATTCATTTTAACACAAATAATATTTTACATAGTAAACAGTATGGTTTCACTAAAGGCAAGTCTACAGCTGATGCGGGGATTGCGCTTCTTAGACATATTTATGACGCTTGGGAAAAATCACAGAACGCAATTGGAGTTTTCTGTGATTTATCTAAAGCTTTTGATTGTGTGGAACATGAAACTCTTTTACTTAAATTTGCACATTACGGTGTTCGTGGTATTGCTCTCGATCTACTTGCTTCTTATCTTACTGATAGGGTTCAGAAGGTCGCGGTAAATAACGTCAATTCTTCTGGTTCTCGTCTTAAAATGGGTGTTCCGCAGGGATCTATCCTGGGTCCGTTTTTGTTTTTAGTTTATATTAATGATCTTCCGTTTTATGCCGATAAATTGTGTGATACTGTACTCTTTGCGGATGATACCTCCTTAATTTTTAAAGTTGATAGAAAGTTAAATAATTACGACGAAGTAAATAGTGCATTATCGCATATACTTCACTGGTTTAACATCAATAATCTGGCTTTAAATGCCAAGAAGACAAAATATATGCAGTTTTTATTACCTAATGTAAAAAGGCAGAATTTCAATTTGTATCTTAATAACGACATGTTAAATACGGTAGATTCCACGGTCTTCTCGGGATTGACTTTAGATTCGGGTCTGCAATGGGGTCCCCATCTCTCGTCTCTTGCGAGTAAACTGAGCTCAGCTGTTTTCGCTGTTAGAAAAGTCAGGCAGCTAACGGACGTTGATACTGCCAGACTTGTTTACTTTAGCTATTTCCATAGCATTTTATCGTACGGTATTTTGTTGTGGGGTATTTGTTTGTTTTTTTTTGTTCTTCTACAGACGACACTCCTATTTTAAATTAAAACCTTATGAAATTTTTAAAAGTTAAGTTTCCATTCTCGCCAAATAATTTTACATGTTACATCTCTATGATTCAAAGACAAAGTAGCGTATCGAAACGTCAAAATGTTGTGTTCATATTTTATCTGTAGAATTTGGTTCTGTTTTAATTTCAATTTTAGCAAAAATAATGTGTTCAAATTATATTATATTAACAGCTTTTATTAGTGTAATTCATAGTGAGTGTGTTTCTAAAATAGTCATAAACGATGAAACCAAGTCTAAAATGCTGGATTTTCCGAAAATAAGTGATTTTCGTTCAAGGCAGTGTTTGTTCACCATTTAGGACAAGTAAGGAAAAATGGACTATACAATTATTTATTTAGCTACTGACAATTTGTGGGATAAACGTCTTCATCCTAAATCAATTATTTAATTGTGATCGTTAAGGTAAAAGTAGACCAGTGATAAAACGCTTGCAATATAAAATTATACTTTGAAGTATTGTACCACTTCTATGTGTCTTCAACCCTTTTTTTTAACATCCCAATGCTGGGCACGGGCCTCCCTCAGTACGAGGGAATCAGGCCATAGTCCACCGCGCTGGCCTAGTGCGTATTTGCGGACTTCACATGTCTTTCGAAAACTTGCTAGGTTCTCTCAGACATGCAGGTTTCCTCGCGATGTTTTCCTTCACCGTAAGACAAGTGGTAATCATGATAGAAATGATTCGCACATAAAAATATTTGAGGTGCGTAACCCGGATTTGAACCCGCATCACTCAGTTATACAATCGAGCGTCTCACCGCTGGGCTATTACTAATATATTAACTGATATTTCTAAAATAACGGGAACCCGAAAAAATGTAAGAAATATACTAAATATCGTATTTCGTGACTATGCAGGTAAAGACTTATAATAGAACATACGATTCCCTAGCGATAGCTCAAGATTAATTACTAAAACTCCTAAAATAGATCATTCTTGATTCATTTGAGTGGTCAAAGTTAAAGTGTCCCTTAAGGAAGACCAATATAAAAATAGAAATAACGAACATTGTTGTATTACGTTAAACTGCCTCGGCAGTGTAGTGGCTAGCATATACATCGAGAGGTCCTGGGTTCGAGTCCCGGGTCGGGCCAAGTTATTGAGTCTTTCTGTTTAGTAAGCCTCAGTAACAGCCCGGAGTTGGGAAGTTGGCGGTGTGTCACCCCCGTGCCTCGGAGAGTCACTATAATATCTCCTGCTCAATTGGTCAGTCTCAATGAGATTGGCCGCCGTGGCCGGAATCGGTTGGAAAACATTATTATATTATTATGTTCGTCTGTTTATAATTTGTAAACCTTTACCTGTCTGTTACGTGGTAGGGTGTGAATGTTTCTATATAGTTTGTTCAGATTTTGATAACAACTAATGTCAGTTAGTAATTACTAAGTAAATTTGCAATAGTCGAAGTGGCTTTCATGTACTAGGAAGTAGAAAAATGAATAAATACTAATACTCCGTTATAATACATTATACTATTATATAAATGCAGTAGTAGTTAAATGATAACGCGCTGGCTTTGTATATTGAATGAGGCCGATTGATTGACGAAGAAATATATATATGCTGGGACATTTTTACAACAGCGCCATCTAGATCCGAGGTAAGTTACGAGGCTTGTGTTACGGATACCAGATAGTTGATATACTACTCATATAAATTTTAAATAAAATACATACATAATATAAATATTAACACCCATAACTGGAGAACAAACATAAGTGCTCAACAAATGAATGCCCCCAGCGGAACTAGAACCCGCGACCGTTGGCGCAGAAGGTAGGGTCACTACAAACATTACCTTCCTTTTAACCTTCGCAGTTGGATACAAATTGAACTCAAAGGGTTCTAATATAATATGTATAAAATACGTAGTAAATAAGATGGTAGAGACTCGTTTGATGTAAGCACTAGATGCACTTTGAAGCCCGCAGCGGTTTCATTACGTCTTTGTTTATACTTTCTTTCTTATTCCAAGATGAAATTGAGTTTCATATCTCATAACAAGAACGGATATTGTTGTTTTAGAATCTTATATTACACATTAACTTCATTTTTACTTTATATTTTATATTCTTTAGTAGCTTCTTTAGTTAAAAAAGATTTTCACGTTTAAGCAACCAGAAAGTGACACTTTTAATAAATATTTATTTTGACGTCTCGTTTGGCTCAGTTGGTAGTGACCAGTTCTGCGCTAGAGGTCGCAGGTTCAAGTCCCGCTGGGGACATTCATTTGTTAAACACGAATGTTTTTACTTCAGTCATGGGTGTTTATATTTATAATAATGTATTTAAAAGTTATATATATTATGTAGTATATCAACTATCTAGTATCTGTAACACAAGCACCGTAGCTTACGTAAGAATGTCCCAAAATTAGTTGTCTAAAATGTTTGTGGTAGAAGCGGTAGGAAGATTTAGTAATAGATAATATCAAACTAAAATAAAAAACGTTGCAAATTATAGTGCGTATGTTTTTCCCCTTTTACTGTGAAACAGCTGGATTGAATGAATGGTAATATATTTAGTGGAAAAATAGATTATTTCCTGGAGTAAAAAATAGTCTAATGTTACAAATAAATATGTTACAAATGAGATGCTGTCGCTGTCTGTATATAATACTTTAAATAAGGTTGTAAAACTTTTATAAAAAGAGAGAATAAATTATTTGTCATTAATAAATTATACAGAGTTCTGTACAGAGTACTGTACTACATACATATATATTAGAAGCGAACTAACCTATTTAAGTAATAAAGTATCTTTTTTAATGACTTTCTAATATTTTTTTAACATTATGCTTAAGTTGCATGTGGTGTTTACCTTTAAGTAATTGTTACACTATCCACAAGAACATATAAATATTGTAATTGATTTATAACTAGTGTAAATAATTGTTGGTAAACCTCTATTAAATAAATAAATATTAAAAGACCCACAAGCACTCGAGCGAAGCAAGAGTAACTCACTAGTGTTATACGATCTGATGAATAACGATAAAATTTTTCTTTTTAAAACGGCACAAGACTTTGTCTTTATAGTTTATTTCACAAAAATGGTATTTTCAGGTCGAGCACAATTTTACTTCAACAAGATAGTTTGAGAAATTCTTCAATAAATTGTTTTAGTATCTTACTTTTTAGAGGAAATAAGGTTTAAAGAATTTTCTTTTGTGACTTGATAATATTTTAAAATCAAAAGCATTTTGAATTTATGTTTATGATTTATGTTTGTTATAGCTTGATGATTTTTTCATTCTTGGAATTGTAATAAAAGTAACAATTAAGAAAGTACTTCTGTTACAAAAGCACTTCCTACACTAAACCTGTACTTCTATGTTTCTTTTCTTTTAATTTTTGAATGTGAAGGTTTGTACGGATGGAAGGATGGATCTGAATGATATTGGCATATATGTAGTTTGGAGACTGCTCACAACAATGCTGTTATAGCACACAATAGGTAATTTTTTGTCCCAAAAACGGTTGCCGTGGGACATGGGTCTTTGTTTTTCTTTTTCATTAAGGACGATCCCGAGCGAAGCAAGTATGAGTCACTAGCTATTTTGTAATAAGTGATCTACTTATTTTGTCGGTCACTATTATGCCACAAGTAAAATAACCAAATAAAATAAAATAACCGTCTTATATATATGTTTGTACTGAAAGAGAGTACGAGGAGAAACAAAATATAATAGAAATTTCTTACTTTTACTATTTCAACATGTAAGCTACATTATCTTTTGCACGCAGATTATGGTAAATACCTCGTTTCAAATCATAAAAATGACTTCATATTCTCTCTAAAATACACTTTTCCGAACATATTCCAATAATTTGGTATATCACGTCCTTCACATAACCGTTCCATATTGAAATCTAGCTTGGTCTATCATTGAGTTGGCCTCATTCCAGGCTCTCGGGAAAACAACACGCCTAGTACAAGTTTGCTTGTCATAATTATCTGATACCATTTCATATTTACTTACTTTGTTATACTGATAAGTTGTGGTGGTATGCTTTCACACTTTACAAATATCGACCTGCGGTTTTGTCTGCGTATTTTTCTATAAGCATTAAATATATGTTATTTAAAGATGGGAAAAGAAAGGGAAATTGGTTTGCAGATTGTAAATTACTTAACAGCTTGACTTTAATATTAACTGAATTATTTTAATTTTCTATATAAGTATAAAACAATTATTAGAACATAATCTAAAACTGCGAAAGTTTAAAATTTTCTAAATTCGAGCAATAGTTCTTTATTCAAGTTACAAATTACATATTAAAGTTAGTTGATTTTTGAGAAAAATAAACTTTAATTCCACTCAATTCTAACTTTCCTGAGATTTTATAGTGATGTTCCTCGTTTAAACCTGTGTAAGAACTGGAATAACACTGCGCTGACCCACCTGAGGTATAATTTTGGTGGAAATAGCAAGCAGTTCAATCGACCTCGATTCCGGTCATTCGAGTGTAATGGCTCCAAAGATAAGTAAGAGAGGTAGAATTCAAACACTATAGGAAATAGCACTGCAAGTGTCAATATTAAAATATTATTGAAAAAACAAGTGAATTAAAATAATACTCGTAAATCTATCTGTCGTTCGATCGAGGTTTTTTTTTCTATTATTAACGTTTTATTTTATCGTACAAGAACACAATATACTGTTTCACTTCTCGCCTTTCTAATTTCTTTCGATTTCCTACATCTTATAAATAAATAATCTGTTGGGCCATTATCACACACAGTGCCATTTAGTTCCGTGGTAAGCTACGAGGCTTGAGTTACGGATACTAAATAATTGATACACTACACATATTATATAAGTTTAAATACATACATATTATAAATATAAACACCCACGACTGGAGTACAAACATTCGTTCTCAACAAATGAATGCCCCAGCGGGAGTCGAATTCACGACCGCTGACGCAGAAAGTAGTATCACTACAAACTGAGCCAAACGTGTCGTCTGCTATACTACCTAGTATATGAGCAATCAAATCAAAATATTATATTCAGCATAAAAATTGTTACAATTTCTTACTGAACGTCATGAGTCTACCAGTTCCAGTTCGGAAAGAAGAAACCTCTGACCTGAGAAGAACTGGCGAAAGAAACTCAGCGGAACTAATATTTTTTTTTTATCTTAATCTCACTCTTTTTTTTAAATTAAATTGTAAATTAACAATAATTGTATAATATGTTGAAATAGCCTGGCGATCACATCATTCCCAAGGCGTACTGTCTTCTAAAGAATCGTTAATCGAATAATGGCGCTGGTGTATAGCATGTATACCTATTATATAGGTTTATATATTACTTGCTTAGTTTATAATAACAAAGCGGTTTAACTAAAAAAATATTACTTTTAACCCATGAACGAATATTCGTTCATGTTTTAACCTTATTAATTATGATTTAAAGATGTATGATAAAATGAATCATAAGAACGTTAGTTTTAGCTTCTTTTTTCTTATATAGCATATCTAGCAAAAACGCCTATTTAATATCAGCTAAATCAGAACCTTCTGTCCGTCTGTTTGTAAAAATTGATCTCCGAAACTTGACAGATTTCTCTGGAGAATTAAAGAAAAAGACGTATTAGATTTTGTCAGAAAAAAGACAGGATTCTTATCGAAAGAAAAAAAAATTAATAGACAGTCGCTGGGGAATAGACGATTAGATTAACAGTGTCTTGTGTTGACATTGAAAAGAAAAGGGTTAAGTAAAGAATTGGAAATAATATTTTCATTAAATTTTTGTCAAGTAACAGTGCTCATTAAATGTTTAAATCGAGCATTTTATAGCAAATTTTGCAAGATTAAAAAGAAAAAGTAAAAAGAACAATTAATATTTTTGTTTTAATGTTACATAAAGGCAGTTTAATATTAATAATGCTCTCCGACCGATTCCGGTCACGGCGGCCAATCTCATTGAGACTGGCCAACTGCGCAGGAGATATTATAGTGCAGACACAAGTGCACTCTCTATTCCTGTCTCTCTCATACTCCGGTGGGACGACTGCTCGACACGACCAGTGAGAGCTAAGGCGCAGGACCGACGGCTTTACTTGCTCTTCGAGGCACGGAGGTGACTCACCGCCAACTTCCCAACTCCGGGCGGTTACTGAGGCTTACTAAACAGAAATACTCAATAACTAAACTTGACCTGACCTGGGACTCGAACCTAGGACCTCTCGATGTACGATTGTACATGCTAGCCACTACAGCACTACGAAGATAATAGTTAAGTAATTAAAATAAATACTTAATGTTTCATGCTACGAGGGTTTAATATATAAATGGACAAATTTAGTAAAGAGAGTCCGTCTTAGTACTTAAGCTAAGAGTCTTTGTAAACTTTTATTGGACATTTTCGGTTTATGCTCCTGCAACGAACTTCTACACTGAACTTCTTAAGTTGGCATTTTACACCAAAATCCTTGCATTTTAAGCTAAGATTTGGAGAGCCAGAAATATTAAAAAAAAACCTTAATTATAATGAACAAAAATCAAAAACGTACAGAAAGTATTTGTTTACTCACTCAAAATACAGTTCATAATAGGGGATAAAAAAAAGAATCTTAATCTTAAAACAAAATATTATTTAATGGTTATGTAATTAAAATTTTGACACTGCCATTATTATTAATTTATTAATATTTCAGTAAGAATGTGTTGTTAAAAATCGTGTTTAATCCAATTATTTATTTTACAACCCTGTTTTATTTTGTTTTCTCAGCCATTTTCAAATAAAGTTTAAGAGAAACTTATATAAAGCAGTTTAAATAAAACGCCTTCGCAGGAGAAAGAAAACAAATTTATCGCAATAGGATATCGATACGGAACACATATGTTACTACTGGCGTGTCGAAACTTTACTTCTACTTGGTAAAATATATTTCAAATAGAAATAACCAAACATCTAACTATTGGTTTAAACAGTGATGATTCGAAGCTCACAATATTTTTGAAGAATTGGACGTGGATCATAGGTTAGTTGAGGATTTATACAGCTTTTTTTGTTACATATTTGTGTCTACAATGGCGTACATTTTGTTAACGAATAATAATATTATTAACAACTAGCAGACCCGGTCTGCTTCGCTGGGCGTAATTTAAAATTAATATAACATTTTTTATACTTTTCTAACAAACATTAGCTATCCGGGAGGGAAAGTCCTGTCAAAATCGGTCCAGCCGTTTCAGAGATTAGCCCGAACAAACAAACAGACAAAAATTTTAAAAATATTTTTTTATGTAAGTACCATATTTACTTTTATGGGCATTTAGTGAAAAGCTGTTAATTTGAAATAATACTTTCTTAGGTTTACGCGAATACTTGACATTATAAATGAAACTATCTTTATGGATTTTGTCGCGGATTTATGATGATGTCTCTCCCATAACCATGATTCTTTAAAGCATTCGTAACGTCGGGAACCGAAAATCATAATAAATCCGCGACAAAATCCGAAAAGACAGTTTCATTTAATTTGAAATAAATAAAAACAGTTACTTCTATTTTATTTATATTTAGTTACTGATTACAATAGTGTTGCTTTCTGAGAGGTATTGTCTTTCTTCATAATACTATTGTTTTAATTAAATAACTTTGATGTTTTAAGACTATTTTAATAAAAATCTACTCGTGTATGCCACACACATTTGGGGTGAAGCTGTTGAGAATCACGGAGAGGCCCTCGCTGTCTCTCTTGATATCTCCAAAGCTTTCGACCGGGTCTGGCATGCCAGCCTTCTCAGTAAGCTGCCGGCTTATGGTCTTCCATCTAGCCTATGCGACTGGATATCCGACTTCTTGAGTGAGCGGTGCTTCCGAGTAGTCATTGACGGCTGCTCTTCTGACCCCAGAAGCATTAATGCCGGAGTTCCTCAAGGGTCTGTTCTCTCCGCTACGCTCTTTTTGCTGCACATCAATGACCTGCTGACACCCGGCATCCTGGGGTATGCAGATGACAGCACTGTAACGGAGAGATATATGTCCAGTCCGCGCACAAACAGCACCGAGACTAACGAACTAAGAGAGGCAATGGTTGAACGTGTGAACACCGTCCTTGATAAAGTTTCAAATTCGGGGTTTCGCCAATTTGGTGGAGTTCAACGCTACAAAAACACAGGCGTGTCTGCTCTCGGCTAAACGAAGCCCTTTCACCTTGGCTCCCACCTTCCGGAATGTATCCATACCAATCAACGACCACATTGATCTGCTTGGTCTCGATATCTCGGCCACTATAAACTTCGGAAGAGCCATTGAAGCGAAAGCCAAGACTGCCGCCAAAAAACTAGGCATTCTTAATAAGGTCAAGCGGTACTTTACGCCACAACAACTGCTTACATTATATCAAGCACAGGTTAGGTCGTGCATGGAGTACTGCAGTCACCTTTTCGATGGCTCCGCCAAGTATCAACTTGTAGCACTAGACGCTGTAGATCGACGGGCAAGGAAACTCATCGACAAGGACTCACCACTGTTGGCCAAGCTCCAAAGCCTTGATCACCGTCGTAAGGTTGCTGGCCTATCGGTGTTTTATAGGATATATTTTGGGGAGTGTTCCCAGGAGCTCTTCGACCTTGTTCCCCCTTCACCTTTTTACAACCGCACTGCAAGACACCGGGAAAGCTTCCATCCCTATATTGTTCATATACCATCCACGCGCACGAAACGGTTTAAGTCTTCATTTCTAATTCGCACAGCCAGGGTCTGGAATACTTTACCGAGATCTGTGTTTCCTAACACCTACAATCTGGGTATCTTTAAAAAAAGAGTGAATAGGCATTTTCTAGGCATGCGCGTCCCACCTTAGGCTACATCATTACTGTCCATCAGGTGTGATAGTGGTCAAGCGTGTACCTATAATGTATAAAAAAAAAAAACTTGAACCACGTAGTTCAACGTCCCACAAAGCACAACGTAGAAAAATTATAGTGTAATGAAACAGGAAGTCATGAAATTTAATTTGTGCATAGCAATTTATAATCCTTTAACAGTAGATATTTCGAAGTTCCAAATCGTAAAACTTTGAAAGCTTAATCGTTATTCTAAATACACGACAACGACATGTTTGGCGCAGTTTGTACTGACCTTACTTACTTGCGCCAGCGGTCGCGGGTTCGAGTCCCGCTCAGGCATTCATTTGTTAAACTCGAATGTTTGTACTCCAGTCATGGGTATTTATATCTATAATATGTATAGTATTTAAACTTATATATGTTGTATATCAACTGTCTGGTATCCGTAACACAAGCTTCCTTCGTAGCTTACCACTGAACTAGATGGCGCTGTGTGTAATAATGTCCCATCCCATAAACTGAATGGAATGGAGACTGGGTATAAGTCTTATAGTAAAACAATAATATAATCAATTATAATATTATTTATTACAATATTTTCTATAAATACGAGTATATTGTATTAACCACGATTAATACTGATAAAGCAATCATTTAGCTTAAATAAAAGGCCGCCTGGGATTTCCCTGGAAGCCACAATGATAGAAGATGGGCGTTTTTCCTCTCGCCTGAATATTAATAGGCTGCCCTCTACCTTTGCTTATAAGGTAAGCTCACCGAATTACCGAGTACTATACTAATACTACATTTTGTATAATATATTGCATAAAAATGTTTATACATAATAGTTCGATTATACTATAAGTTTAATAATAAAATTAAAAATAATTAAATATTATAAAAAAAATATTTTAACCCACAAATAAAACCACAAAGTCGAGTCACTTGCACTATCTATTTAGAACATTAAATAGTTTAATTTATAGATTGAATACATTTTATTTTCAGCAAAATGACAACAATATTCAGACTTAGTTAAAAGTTAAAAGTTCAAGCTTTTTAACGATACGCAAGGAAAGGTAAACATTACAGTGAATAAATAATTATTTTTTTCTATTAAAAATAAAAGTATTTTTCAATAATAGGTCTCTTTACCCTACACACATAATGACAGTAGGGAACTAACCGCAATAATAATTGCGCCTGAAAGCCCTTGAGTTAAGAAAAGTTGGCGTAATTAGGTAGTTAGCCTCAACTGTGGATCCCCAAAGAATTAACGCGAAGGAATTTTTCGCTACATATTTCTTTATATTTTAACATATTTTATAATAAGAAGCTATTAGAAGTAACTCTTGTTTTTTATATCTTTATAATAAAATTATTAAAAAAAAGTTGCGGTGTACGTCCGCTTGGAAATTTGAGTGGAGTGACTTCAAATCCCGGGTCTCGCATCTTTAATATTATTATATATAAACCGATAATAATGTAATAGAAAAGGAAAATACAAGGAAAGCTGTATATTTGCGTGATGATAGCAAGTCTAGACCTTGTAAATTTTCAAAAAACATGTGAAGGCAGAAGGACCTTCCTGCAGTGGAATGATAAAAAGGGCTGAACTATTATTAAAAATTGAACATAGCAATAAGTAATAATTTTTAGAAATTCATCTAATAAAAAAAAGTATTAATGCATTGGAAATTTGTATAAATGTTCTTCATTGTAATGCGGGAATAGTACAAATCCCATTGCTGCTAGTATTCAATAAGCTGTATGCTGATGCTTATCAAATTTATGACCCCAATACTATCTGTAGCAAGTTAGTTCATGTACAGAAGGACTAAATGTTAGAAAACTCTTATATTTGGAAAGTCTTAATTTTAAAGGTGGGATTTGATAGTTTAAAAATGAAATTAAAAACATAGCTACATCTAAACTACTTCTAGATCAATCTAGAAATTCCTGAGCTGTCATTTAAATAAGATAGCACATGGTGTTTAAAGTTAATATATGAATATGAATACAAGTAAAGCCAGGAAGAAGAGTTTAAATATTATTATAAATACAAACATTATTTCGTCGCAATCTTGAAAGGTGAAAGGAATTTAATGTTGTATCAACTTTGTAAAAGTTAGATACTTTTTAATTAGCGGTTCAAAAAGGAATTAATGATGTTCATGTTGTTTCGTTACTTTGAACTTTGTCTTTGTCCGGACACAGCCCGCGGGTACTCGCGTGAGAAATAGGTATTATAATATTTTAACTATCTAAATATTAAATGCAAGCATTTTATCTCAATACAATGTTAAAAAATCCTAAATGTTGTAAAAGCTTTCTAGATCAAATCTGATTTAATCTTTGATAATATAAGTGTTAACTTCTTTGTATTTAATGTATAATGAATATGGACTGGTATTGACTATTTTTATTCTATTATCAATTTACTTTATTGGGAGATGTATTGACTACCTGAGGGCGCTGTAAAATGGGTGGGATAAGGTTTTATAAGTTCTGTTTAATCGGTGAGTGACACATTTCGATTCATTACTTCGGACAGTACAGATTGAATAATATTATAATTGCTGTTGAAAGTATTGCTGGTAATATTTGCTGTGGAATATATAATTATAATAAGAATAGACGAAAACATATTATTTAATGTGTAATAACGTGTAACTGGAAGACCATCCTGTCGCAGAGTTTACATAAGTCAAATATATAATAATATATTATGTCTAATATTTGTATTAATTTCATAAGAATTTAATATCTATTATTAGCAATGACAAACAAACACAATATGTATAAAAATGTGTGATATTTGTCTCTCTAATGAAACATATTTTTTTTCTCAATCTTTTGATAGTCGATAAGTGTTCTTCCTCAGTCACAGACTAAAAAAGTTTTAATATTTCATTAGATATTAAAAAGAAACAGCAAAATATGCCTTATTTATCATACAAAATATTATTCAGCATATCTTTAAGTTTTACGGCCATATATGCCATTAATCTTGATTTCACTTTCAAAATAACGCCACAAATAAAAAGGAAGTACTTCCAGAAATAAAAAACGCTCGAGTTCCAGTCGTGGAACATAAAAGGACAAATAAAATACTTTATGTTGTGGATTCAGAACACTTTGTTGGAAAACATCGCTTGTTTTCATAACTTTTATTACAAACATTATGTTTGTAACTCTCATTGTATATTTTATACTAGCTGTTGCTCGCGGCATCGCTTACATTTTATACAGCACTAAAAGGTAATTCTATATTATCTGATATAAACTTGCTAACTTCTTACTAAAATCAATCTTTACAAACGGGTAAACAAAGCTACTCTAATACGTTTATGTATATGTAGGTTATTTATAGGATTCGACATCTTAGACTCTATGTTATAGCGTACACCATAAAAGTTAAAAAAGAAACGGTTTTGGAGATTAGCGGGAATAAACAGACAGAAAATTGATTTTTTCTTACAAGGGCTACTTTGACATTACAAATATACCCATTTATTTAATTTATCTGTCTAGATAATAAATATATAATTATAAATTAATTTATAAATTAAGAGATAATTATAAAAATATCATTTCAACAACAAAATCTAATTAATCTTCAATTAATATCGCCCATTATACGTCCGTCCAGGAAAATGTAAAGTCATTGTTTCATTAAGAACTTTATCTTGTCATATCTTTTTCTAATTTCTTTTTTGTTGGAAGATAAAAAAGTACTAAACTTTTATACTTTTATATTTACAGTAATAACTTATTATTTTAATTAGTTATTTACCAAAATCTAGGCAACAATAAGATAGCGGTAGCCCGTGTGTGCGAGTGAAGCGGGTTTAATTCCCGGGTCTTGCACCTTTGATATTTTCATGTGCGAATCATTTCTAACATTTGTCTGACGGTGAAGGATAATATCGTGAGAAAATCTGCATATTTGAAAGAACTGAAAAAGTTTACAAAATATAATTTTAAATAATAAAATTATAATTAGTATTTTTACGTTAAATATTTTTGAAAAATCTTATTAAGGCGTCATTTTTTTGTAGTGAGTACAACTAAATTAATATTATTAATGCGAAAATTTGTGATGATACGTTTTTTACATAAAAATAGAAAATATTATACAATTTTTATGTTTGGTCAAAGTCTAAAGACTCGTAATCCCGGGTAAACGCTCAGTCCCCGTGGGAACGAAAGTTATAGTATACAAGTTAGTTAAGCTTATTTCTATTCTATTAATTTATCGTAAACCTGAGTAGTGACAACTATGATTTATTATTGCGATTACAACGTCGTTATGGTTTAGAATCAGTAGATTTAATGATATTACAGCTAGTAATGTTCTGTTAATGTCATGATTGCAGGGCTTAGTGGAGGGAGCTAACACCCACTTATAAGTGTTCGAACTGTATATACATAATACATTCTTAGGTTTACGCGAATATTTCATATTATAAATGAAACTATCTTTTCGGATGTTCTCGCGGATTTATTTCTATTTTTGTACGGATTTTGTCGCAGATTTATTTTTGGTTCCCGTCGTTTCGAATGCTACAGCAATCATGGTTACGGGAGAGACTTGTCTACTATAGTAATAAAGGTCTACAAAATGAATCCACGACAAAATTCGAAAAGATAGTTTCATTTATACCATATATTATTTTTACATTTTACGCTTTCACAAAGGACACGTATTGCTCTGTGTAAAGTGAATCTACTTCCTCAAGCTTTTATCTAAGCTTTCTAACTAAAAACGAAAAGAAATGCCATTGAAGTATAAAGCTAATTCAGTATATCTAAATAACATTGAAGGCAGTCACTAAATTGTACGAATTTTATAGTCTTTAATAATAAATTTCTAAAGGAATTACTTGACCGGTCATTTTGAATCAAAATTCTAAGAACTTCTCGGCAATTATGCATGAAGTTAAGCAATTACGAGGCGCGCTGTCACTCCACTTGCTAGTTTGTTACTTATAATTCTATAAAGTTTGTAAAGTAGCCTCCAATTTCAAGATTAAAAAGGAATTTTATGGTTTAAAAGTTCTATCTGGAAAAGCACTGTGCTTTAAGCTCTAAACATAAAAATGATGGATGACATTCATACTATAAGTTTATAAAAGACTGTACTAATTCTATGCTTTATAATTAAAATAACTTTGCAAATATTTAGAAAATAGGTATATTTTTTTTGCCTTAATGTGCCTTTTAATTCTTTTTATTCAGACGTTAAAAAGGGCTAACAATACACTTCTCTTTGTGTGTTTTATATAAATATGGATATTTTTATAATTAATTAATTTTAATTATATAGTCTACAGTTATCATAATTTTACCGTCGCATTAATAATTAGAGTATAACAAATCATGCTGACAGCGATGCGGTAGGCGTCAGTCGTCAGAGAGCGGGACATGCAATATATTAGTGACGTAATTGCCATCATTATATACTCTAATATTATAAATACAAATAGCTGGGAAATTTAGTATTTATTTTTGATATGGAGAGCATTCTGGATTTGATGTAAGGGACAACCCTAACTACACCCTTATTGTAACTTCCCACTGCTGGGTATAGCCTTCCCTTTATGAGGGAGACGACTAAGTCCAGGGCGAACTGAACATGTTTTTTAAATCTTTTTTTTCTTTTATTTTTATCGGTTATCTCAAAATTGCAGATTTCCTTTGTCATGTTGAAAATAATTTTCCTGGCTGGGCTGGCGAAATAGGCACCAGTTATTTCCAAATCTATTGAGTGGGATGGTGATATAAAATAAAGATTTTTAAGAAGCTACAACCAAAAATATTTAAATGAAAGTGCCCAGCAGTGGGACATCAAAAAGGGAATATTTAACATTTAAAATTATTTTATGCATTATTATTTATTATTAGTAATACTATTATATATAGCTAGAACTATAGTTAATGACACGACATTTCAGAATTTTATTTAATAAATAGGTTAAAAACCACCAAAACGAAGATAATAATCTAAGAAATTAACCTAAAACGGCCTTTTTTGTAAGCATTTTGGCCGAAATTCGATTTGGCCTGTCACTTCTATACGGCATCAGTCCCAGTAATTGTCACATTACGTTTTACTCGCAACAGACCGGATGCGATATTAAAATGATTGAAAAACCCAATAAACTTCCATAAGCGTTCCTACAATTTATTGGCTTCGTTTGTTCTCGCCTTTCAATTATTTTTACACGAATTCCTGAAATATTTGTGCAATTGTTTAAATTATATTTACTATTATATTTCTATCATCATCATCATCATTAGCCCTTTTTTAATCCTTTATCGCTATAGTAGTAGATATTATACTTTATGATTTTAATAATATACAAAGCGAATGTATTTACTTGATATGTCTTCCAACAGGCAGCTAATTGAACTCAAAATCTCTAGATCTACACTACTCCTAACCACTAAAACAACGGTTGCATTGACTTAGTACTTAAGGCATAGGAATTATTTTATTTATTTTTATAAAATAAAAATTTATTAGGTTTTCTCTCTGTCTTACAATGAAACTATGAATTATATTACACACAGCACCATCTAGTTCCGTGGTAAGCTACGGAGTAAGCTTTTGTTACGAATACCAGATAGTTGATACACATACATAAGTTTAAATACATGCATATTATAAATTTAAACACCCATGACTGGAGTACACATATCCGAGTTTAACAAATGAATGATCCCAGCGGGACTCGAACCCGCGAGCGCTGGCGCAAGAAAGTAGATTCACTTTAATCTGCGCCAAACGTCGTCAATACACAATATAAAATAAAAAATACTCGTGTTTTATACATTTGATAGTGCCACACCAATTTTAACTGAGGATTTGATACGTGCAAAATCGATTTATATCGATATTTATAAAATCGATAATCGCCAGTAATTTAAATGAAACGAATCTGATCTTCTGTTATTTTAATACACAATTAATGAAACCACGACGAGATTAACAGATTGTAAATTAATTATGTTTACTGGTAACTTATATTGTAAAATTTCACGCGTAGCTAGCGAATAAAATTATATTTGGTTCTTAGAATTTCAACGGTTCTAAGAAGATACTTAATTTGCGAGGCTACGAGTTGGTAGGCAAAGCTAGGCATAAGCACCTCTATTTTGCTATACAAGCTCTCTCTGATTTATTTATTTCCATAACTAGTGGAACCCGCGGCTTCGCTCGCGCTAAACCTAGGGACTAACCAGAGCAAAGTGAGGGTGAGTCGCTTGTTTAAGATAAACATTTCCATCAGACATTACATATGTGTAACTCTAGCGGTTTTGGCAGCGCACGCCAGAATAACTCATAGATAATAGATTTTGGACAATTCACACAATATCTTTTTAAATTGTAGCCTATGTGTTATTCTGATATATAAGCTATATTATTGTAAAGTTTCATTAAAATCTATTAATTAGTTTTTACGCGAAAGAGTAACAAACATCTATCCATCCATACTTACAAACTTTCGCGTTTAAATTATTAGTATGGATAGGCATATGCAGGGGACTCTCTTTTATGGTTAGTATGGAGAGTTCTCAGAAATGGAATACTAGCCTAGCTAGTATAATGATATACAAAATTACATTCAAATTTGTATAGTGATTTTTTCGAGTCGCGTTACTAGACATATCATCATCATCATCCCTTTTTAACGTCCCACTGCTGGGCACGGACCTACCAAGGGGGATCAGGCCATAAACCACCGCGCTGGCCTAGTACGTTTTGCCTGGCCTAGTACGTTTACATGTCTTTCGAAAACTTACTAGTTTTCTCAGACATGCAGGTTTCCTCACGATGTTTTCCTTCACCGGAAGACAAGTGGTAATATTGAAAATATCAAAGGTGCGGCTGGACCCGGATTTGAACCCGCATCACTCGGTTATCCAAGCGAATGCGTTACCGCTGGGCTACCACTGTCTAGACATATAGATAGACAAAAATTTTAAATATTTTGTATACAGATCAAACTCAGTTGCAATTTCGCTATATGCCTGATAACCTCCTCTACTCGTAAAGTCAGGATGGTTTTTTTTCTTCGTCTACCCCTGTGTGCGGGGTGTCATTTTCAGTCTTTCAAAAATATTGTTTGTGACAAATAATAATTATAGGTTTGCAAAGGTAGATCCAGATCATCTAGGTACTATATTAGATTCAATTTACGTAGTCCTCATTTCAATGTAACACTTAAACACACATGTACAAACTTTCAGTACGACATAATATAAAAGTTAAAAAGCACAATTTGTATCAGGAAATCTAATGTTATGTGCAAAATTGAAGCAAAAGCTCTTTTCCGTTACGCTCATTAAGTCTCAAAGATGTATCACAGATTTTGTATAAAGCAGGAAAATGTATGGGTAATGTTCGAAGCGAGTTCATTTCTTATAATTTGACACGAACAGTGACAAATCGATTTTTTTGGCTGCTTTTTATTGGCTATACTTAAGAATCTTACAATTTTGTATAAAAACCCAATGAATTTATACCAAATCTAACTACCACGTGCTTTAAAGGTTTGGCTGTTGCAAGTTTTCTTCTGACTAATATTTTATTTTAGCAATTATGGAAAAATAATTCTGATTAAAAAAATTTCTGATAATATTGTATTTTCATACTACATTTTTTGAACTTTTGGTGACTGGATAGTTTACAACAACATCGGTACTGCTACTCCATATATTATTTTCCTTGAGTACTAAACAGGTAGTCTAATCTTTACTGTTATTAATGTGAAAATGCATAATGTATTTTCTCTCTCTTTGTTTGTTTGCTTGTCCTTCTTTTAAGCTTAAAGAAGTCACGGATTCGGGTGAATTTTAGAATGGAGATTAAAAAATTTGGAAGGTCGAAAAGAGAGGGCCAATTTTACCTCGAGAATTTATCTCATTTCGACGGTAAATAATGTAATAAGCAACTGTAAACATAATATTAATTTAAATTATAATAAAATAACATATTTTTCCATCAATACACCTAAACCTGTGACCGAAGTCTTTGTAATTTTATTTAGGAAAATAATAGTAAAACTATATAAGTTCTGGTCTTTAAAACTAGGCAACTTCCCCTCTCAGTCGAATTACAGCTGGGCCGGAGATTACCGACGTCACTCAAACTCTTAGACGCTCTTTGTCATCGCAAGCTGATTATAGTGCTTCTGGCTTCATTTATTTTATATAAAACTTACATTTGAAGGTGAATTATGAAAGATTAGCTTATCAATAAAAGCTTATTTGGCTACGATATTCATTGTAATATGATAAGTAATGTAAAAATTTTATTATATCATCATTATAATATAGCAAAAGGTAATTATGAGTTTATTACAGAATTATTTAAGTAGCTATGAAAATTAAATGACGCGTACGGATCGGAAAGTTAAGAAAATATATCTTTTTGATTCAAATCAAAGAGAGATTTAATAATTCAAAGAAAGTACTGAAAATTATTCAAATTTTGACCTCAGATGCTATTCCTCATAATTATTATAATAAGGTCTATCTTAATTACGAAGTTTCTCGAAACGTCATAAGGAAGATTCTCGCGACATCTTACCGAAACGCAGATGAGTTAGTTGTTTTAAAACTATGCATTATCCTGTTTCCACAAGAAAGTACGGAAAGTAAGCCATTAATCTAGAACTATCCAAGTTTTAAACTGTATAAAATTTTAAAGTTTCGTTAAAATATGGAAAATTTGAAACCATACAGGAATTTAGACTAGGGTTGCAGTATATAGATACCTATTACCTATAATTAATAGGTATAAGCAAAATTGACTGATTTACAAAAAATAATGTTTTGAAACTATGCAATAACATATAAATAATATGTGAATATTTGACACTTAAAACTATACCTATCGGATTTAGGATTTAAAACCTAGGGAGAAAAAATCAAACTAAATCTGTGAAAACTCCTAAAAGACAGTTTCATTCAAGTAACATAAGATTAATTAATAACATAGATAATAAAATAAATTGACTCTCTAATAAAACAAAGTAAACAATGAAACTGAAATCAAAATAATATAGCATAATCGTGGAATGAACTATTGTATACGTTTCGTCCAGATATGCCTTTATCAGTCATACTCAGCTGTAGATTGCAGACCGCATCGATCAGTGTCGGGACCTGCGACACTACAGTACAGCGAGCTACTAAGTCATAGAGAAGGTATTTAAAATTACACTATTTTTCGGATTATTTTTGGGATTTTCAACTAAATAAACTATAATGATTGCGAATTAAAATATATATATTGATTCGAAACGTAGCGATTCAAAAAAAACCCGGAAACAAAATCTGAAAAGATAGTCTTATTAAGCGGTGACAGAAGCTGAAAAGAGTGTTATTTAGATTTTTTTTATATATTATTTACGGAAGTATCTCAAAGAAAGCAATTTAAATAGTTAATCTTTGTATTAATTTAATTTTACCAATCAAACTAATTCGTGTCTTCCTCACGATACATGACACTGGCAGAATATATTATGTAGTTAGCCTGTTAATGCAATTTTAAGGCATTCAATACAAAATCTTTTATTTATTAAAAAATTAAAAACAATTACACAAAATATTATATAATATTGTTTACGGTTGATTTTGTCCGATAGACAAACAGTTCAAATGAAACAAAAAAAAATTAGTTTTATTTCTAATGTCAAAAATTTGCAAATATTTAAAAATGAAAAATATAGTATTACTAGCGACTCACTCTCGCCTTTCTCGGGTTCGTCCCTAGGATTATCTCGAGCGAAGCCGCGGGTTCCGCTAGTATATCTTTATAAATTATAGCCTATGTGTTATTCTGATGTATAAGCTATATTATTGTAAAGTTTCATTAAAATCCATTCAGTATTTTTTACGTGAAAGAGTAACAAACATCCATCGATCCATCCATATTTACAAACTTTCACGCTTATAATATTAGTTTGGATTAAATATTGTTAGTAGTCTAAAATAATATACATTTCGTACATCTCGAACGCTTACTTCAAGCGGTCGCGTAATGAACGTGGCTGCGCCAACACACCGCGACCCGGTATCAATCTTTTCCGTTAGGACCTCGTTTTTCCGCTCACCGATAAAACGTATTAATTCTTAAAGAACGACGGATTTAGAAGAATTGAAGAATAACATCTTAGAAATTGTATAAAATAGTTACATACTTTTTACGAATGACTTTATAAATTCACTAAACTTAAAATCCGTGGAAATCTGCTTTTCTTTTGAGAAAAATTAATTTTTAATTTAATTATATCTGTCGGAGAGTCTCAGTGCAATTTTAATTCAGGAAATTTAGCTTTAGTTCCATGTCTATTCTACAAAGTAAACAGTAGATTATACTTATGTAAATTCTTTAAAACTTGGGTCAATTATCTACAGAAATTGCTATATAAAGCTCCTTTCTTCTGCTAAATAACATAAAATTGCATTCAACATTTACACTCAATACATCAAAGTTACAAAAATGTGTTTTTGTTAACATAATCAGTAAAATATTAATAAATTCATAATTGTTAAATCCTTTTTTACTCTTATTAATTATTATTCATATATTTTGAAAGTTTGGTAATTCAGTCCTTTTATCTTTTTAGTTTATATATTTAATGTTTAAGCGACTAATCTTATATTTACTAGAAAAAGAAAGATTATTATATTTTTTATATTATAATTTTATATTTATACATATTATAATTTTATATTTACTAGAAAAAGAAAGATTCCTATGAGATAGGTACAGAAAAATATAAAAAATAACTGTAACCAGTTCTGTCACATCACGTACCAAGACAGAAGCGAATGTATAGAAAATAACCTTGAGCAGGTTTCCTTTATAAAGAGACTACCTAGAACCTACTTTATGAATTTTAAAATTCATTTTTTCTACTTTCTTCATTATAAAACAAATATTGTATGTTTTCTACAACAAAATATAAAGAATTTCATAACAGTTCGTAAAACTACCTTAAATGAACACACCGAAAAGTTATTTCTATTATAATTGGACATAGTTATGCAGGCCAGAACCAACCAACAATCGTGTTGAAATTGAGTTAAGTACACAGATAGGTTCAAAATTGCGTGTTTTATATATCTAAGATATCTACATATTCTATGATATTATAAAGGTATTTTTGGGAAAGAGGTTTATTCAAACTTTGTATACAGTTATTTATGGTAACTAATCATAATTATCTCAAAACAGTCGTTTTGTGGTTTGGTTCTGGTCTGCTAATTGCACAACAGGCCACACGCTTGCAAGTGCTGACTATACGCGTCTTTCTAGGCTAGGCTCTCTTAGATATGCATTTGCATGTTTCTCACGATTTTTAACTTCACCGTATTTTGATTTATTTATATATTTGATTATTATAACATTACATACATCAATATGTAAAAACATTGTAACGTAACGCTAACGCGCCATCTAGTTACTTGGCAAACCACGAGGCTTGTGTTACGGATACCAGATAGATAATACACACATATATAACTTTAAATACATATATATTTGATTAAGCCCCAAGCAGGAATTGTACCCGCGACCGCTGGAGCTGCAAGTAGGGTATGTACACTTCACTTTTAAAGTAGGATAAATGTTATGCGATCAACGTCTCGGATAGGGGATGAAACTAACGCAAACTTCACGCGCTTTAGTTCAGTGTTCTAAAGTATCTTAAGTTATTTTTGTTTTTTGGTTTTAAATTCTTCTAACTAGGCTCCGTTAGCGTCGCCGGAACTTAGTCCCGAAGATATATCGGCACCATTGCTAACTTTTACGTTTTTCGAATTAACAACGCTCTTTTTTTGCGACTGGTTGCAATTTCTTGAAGGAAAAAAACATTTTCTTTTTAACAAATCCAATTTCTAGTAGTTTATATCAAGAGCTTCCGATTTCGATATGTATTGGGTAAAATTATACAAGAAAGTAATGTGAAATACTGATAGTATTTCTTTAAGATTATATTTTGACTAAATGGGAACTTGTTAGGAAAGTAGTCTTTATTTACCATTTTAGTGAGTACTAGCTGACCCAGCGAACTCTGTTCCGCCAGAATACTTATTACTGATTTGCTTTCTGACAAAATTTATAATTATTAAATTTTAACGTAGTTGAAATTGGATTTATTTAATAGAAATATTAAATTTTCAACCATTACTTAACCGTAGACAAAATTACGTTATAGCTGTCATTTGCGTTTTGTTATTCCATGTCAGATGCTTTTTTGTTATACCACGTTTTATAGTGACTTGTATTCTCTTTGACGTTTTATGTCACGTCACACAGGAACGCGTTAAAAAGTATCCTATGTCTGTCTTCTGGTTCTGAGGTACCTCCCCAGCAATTTTCAGCTAAATCGGTTCAGCCATTCTTGAGATCCGTAACCAATATAGATTTCTCAGAAATTACATATTTTCTGTAGTAAAAACTATCCTATTTATTGACCTCAGGGCTTCAGCTATCATCATACCAAAAATCTATCATGTGGTTTTCTCGAGATACGGAAACAGATAGACAGACAGACAAATATGCTAAAAACTTTAGATTTAGCCTGTATCTATAGTAATGACTATTTAAATTAGATTAAAAATTAGATTAATATATTCGAATTTGAATATGTTTATATTCAACTATGTTAGAATTTTATTTTATGTTATAGATATTATTCGGTATGTTATAATATGGCGGTGTTACTTTACAAGTACAATACTAATCATTGCGGTTTCTCTAACAAGGCTTCACAAGTTTCCACTGTATAGAGATAGCAATCGCAACCGCACTGCATTACGGTCATTAGTAATAGATACATATATGTATAATAATATAATATAACATTGACGACACGTTTGGCGCAGTTTGTAGTGACCCTACTTTCTTACGCCAGCGGTCGCGGGTTTAAGTCCCGCTGGTTCATTCATGTGTTAAACTCGGATGTTTGTACTCCAGTCATGGGTAATATTTATAATATGTATGTATTTAAACTTATATATGTCGACTATCTGGTATCCGTAACACAAGCTTTGTAGATTCCCACGGAACTAAATGGCGCTGTGTGTAATAATGTCCCAACATATTTATATTTATTTATTTATAATATTGCGTCGATGGCCCAGAGCTAGTGTATACGATTGCCACCTAGCGGTCGTGGGCTCAAGCCTCGTGTCAGGCAAAGTTTAGGTATTGAGAATTTTTGTTAAGAAAGTCTCAATAACAGCCTGAAATATTAAATTAATTATTTACTTATCTATATAAATAAGAATGAATTTTAGTATTTTTTTTTCTGGCAAAAAGGTTTCAAGTAAAAAAAACTTTTTCTCTGTCAATAAACGATAACAATTAACTAAAATTAAATGTAAAAATTACATCGAAAGTCATAGTATTAATATTATTAACTATTAAGTTTAATAATAATATCACCGCATTGCTGGTTTACTTTCCCTTTTTCTTTTTACTTAAGGCTTTAAAAGTTTTATATAAAATCGAAAGAAATATCAAGAACAATAGTTTTGTGAGAAAATTAAATCTGGCCTCATCAGTTTGGCTGAAGTCCAGTGAAAAACAACAACACGTGTTAGTATTGTACTGATCCTTTATATACAATACCCAATCAGGTTTTAAGTTTGTAAAAAAATATACGTAAATTTAAATAATAAATAAAGGAAAAGATCATCAAAATCACAAAAAGGTCAGAAAATCACATAATATGTTTTTTATTAACAGCGACGAGAAGTATTGGTAAAACACAATAATTAAAATTGGTCTGACTCTGAAATTAAGCTTAGACACTATGTATCTACAACCTTTCATACTTGCTACTCGTATTAGTACTCAACTGGTAATGCAATAAATATAAATAAATAAATAGTTATGTTGGGCCATTTAGTCTGTGGGGCGCTTGACCGCTGATGCGGCGGTTTGGGTTCCGTAACGTATTACACAGCGCCATCTAGTTTCGTGGTAAGCTACGAGGCTTGTGTTACGAATAATAGATAGTTGATACACTTCACATAATGTATAAATTTAAATACATACATATTATAAGTATAATACATAGCTTATTTTGTTTTATTTGAAATCAGTTTTTACATTAGACTATATAGTTTTAAAATACATTTACATAATGGTGTAAATAAAATAAAATACTGCAAGTTTTACCTTTTGTTTAGAAAACAAAAATAATATCGCAGAATTCCATTTAATATTTGCATAGGCAATATCCGAACGTTTATTGTTGCGGTCTCCGATTGAACCGATACGAGTATCCATAGAGGCGTAATCTAGTGAGAGACCACTATTTCCACTGTTGTTTATATTCACTATATACTTATATACTATATATATTTATATACTATATATATTTATATACTATATATATTTATATACTATATTATGTATTTAATTTTTTTTCTATATAAATAATAAAGAATGTTGCTAAGCGCAAAACTCGAGAATTTCTCGACCAATATGGCTAATTTTTTTATGTCACTTAAAGCCCACAATAGGTTTTTATAATAATAAAAAAATCAATGATTGTAAAAAACTTATACTAAGGGGGGTACCCGCGACTAACTCGACTTGTCCCTACTTGTGTAATAAGTTTATAGGTAGTGGTAACCCAGTAGATACGTGTTCGCGTGGTAACCGAGTGAAGCGGGTTCAAATCCTATAAGTCTCGCACTTTCGTATTTTCACTACTACTTACCACTAGTCTTACGGTGAAGGAAAACATCGTGAGATAACCTACATGTCTGAAAGAACCTAGCAAGTATTGCATTTTACATTTGTGTAGTTTTTTTTTAATCGGCCCACAATTGGCGGAGAAATCACGAGTGCAACATATAACCCCCTCCTTTTTTGAAGTCGGTTAAAAATAAATACTAATGTGGGGAATACTGGCAGCTCTCCAGATCGCAGCTACTCGTCGTCGCTATATTAAATATTTTGCTGTTTGCATAATATTTCAGTTAAATAATTGTGAATGTAAAGTATATATTTTTCAAGCACTCTTTAATTGAAAAATTATAATAAAATAAAAATTTTAATTGAGTATTTTAATAAAAAAAGTTTCATTTATATAATTGAAAGAAAAAGATTATTAGTTTTGTTGTAAGTAAAAGGTCTCAAGGGCCTACTCTAAATTGCTAAAGTGAAATTTTAAGAAAGAATTTAATTAATTGTAGAGATCAAAAAATCAATCTTTCTATCTATCTATGCCTATCAAAAGAAAAATCCAGTAGCAATTTTGTTTCTTTCCGCTAACATACTATAAACACTGTGAGCTTTAGCCATTAAGAAAATGCTTTAGCCAGGATTCGAACCCACAACTTCTAGCCTGGGTTTTATCTACGCCACAACACTCGTCAGCTTTGCTTTTAATAAATAATATTCCATATAAAGGTTACTGGCACTTCGCCAGCCACTTTTAACAATATTAATACTTGCTCTCGCTGTATGCATAATGATTGAGTTAAATTATACCGCATGCAGATTTTGCATGTTTTAATATTATAATTTTATAAAATTAGCTAAATTATTTTAAATTGTATAACTGAAGAACTCTGTGGGACTGAACCATGTAAAATAAATAAATAAATTATACATCTACTAGCGACTCGCTCTCGCTTCGCTCGGGCTCTTCCCTAGATTTAGCACAGGCAAAGCCGCGGGATCTGCTAGTTATGCATATAGACCTTCCTCTTGAATCACTCTATCTATTAAAAAAACGGCATCAAAATCCGTTGCGTAGTTTTAAAGATTTAAGCATACATAGGGATATAGGGATAGAGAAAGCGACTTTGTTTTATACTATGTAGTGATAACATTAGCTAAATTATTTTAAATTGTATAATTAAAGAACTCTGTGGGACAGAACCATGTAAAATAAATGAATAAATTATACATCTATACTAATATTATAAAGAGGAAAGGTTTGTATGTAAGTATGTTTGTAGCGAATTGGCTCAAAAAGTACTGGACCGAATTTAAAAATTCTTTCACCATTTGAATGCTACATTATCACTGATTAATATAGGCTATTTTAAGTGCAAGAAAAAAAAAATAAAGACCCCTACTAAAACTACAATAACAGGAGAGGAGGAGGAGTGCACGCCGCACATAATATATGAAATAGGTAGCCGCGCGGCTCAGGAGTATATTAAAGATGGAGTAATTTTGGAGAATTTTCAACCCAGCAAGTGATCGAATGAAGTTTAGTAGCGATTAAAAGAATGAACGCGGGCGAATCCGCGCGTATTGCTAGTTTAAAATAAATGTGTTGTAACAGAGAGCACCATCTAGTTCCTTGTTAAGCTACTATCTTATGGACATTAGACATCATGGTTGATTCATAAGTATTTAACTTACAAATTAATGTTCCCCGCGGGGCTCGAACCCGCGACCACTGGCAAAGTAAATAGAGTCACTACAAACTGAGCCAAATATGACTTCAAAGAAGTTAGTCTACTTTTAAGTTTGAGTGTATGCAATATAAATACAAGAAAAAGATTAAGTATAACTGTTATCTAGAGTAATAAAAAAGGGTATTGTTTGCCTAAGACAGCTAGAGATATACCTGAGCGAAGCGACTTCATTTCGCTTCGCTCGCTTTCACCCCTATGTTGCCATTAGTCACATTATAATAAAATTAAAATAGTAGTTGTTTTTTAATAATAATTTAATAATATAGGTTTGTTTTATATTTTTAAAATAGATAAAATTGATGTCAAATGCCAAGCGGATTCGCGCACCATAAGGCCTAATTTATTAGTACTCTAAAATAAGCCCTAGCTCGATTGCACAATATTCATTTTTGTTGTTCTAATTTGTACTCTAATAATAATTAAATTAAATTTCGCTCTCGTATTTATTACCGTCCTAAGGACAAGCCTGAAGCAAAATAACCTTTAAAATATATTTCTTGTAAGAGAATCCTTCTTAACGTTTATTTTATTTCATGTAACGAAATCCCTTGTTTTGTTGACACGTATTTTGTGTAAATCTTTTGTATATAAGATGGCAGTTTTCGAACAAATATATTAGATCTAGAAGTACCTATAGTCGTTTAATGGTGGGTAAAAGGTAGTGGTAACCCAGTGGTAATGAGCTCTCTTTAGGTGTCAAGTGAAGCAAGTTCAAATTTATAGTCTCGCACTTCATCTGTCGTATGTTTTGGACTATTGGAGACTGTTTATGGGAACTTTCAGACACTATCGCAGAATAAAAAAAAATAAGTGTAGGTAGCTATCCCATACACGAGGTAGAGAAACTTGTAATACATTTTTTATATTTTAAAAGAGAAAATAGGTATTTCAGAAACTTAAATTAACAAACCGCTCACTAAACATAGCTATTTTGTAAAATCTAGACTGTCGTCTAGGATTTTGAGGGTAGTCTAGAAGTTGAGACCTATGAAGAACCTAAGACCTATGAATCTGATACATTGTACATAATACACGGGTGTTTATATTTAAAAAAAACTATATAAATTACATAAACAGACAGGATTCTGATAAAAAATTTATCTTGTTAATGCTATAATTTATTTTACTACTTAAGTTCATAATAATTTGGAAATATTATGTTATTATACGAAACAAAAAGGTTTTACACAAAGCTTTACATGGAGTTATAACTACTTTTATCTAAAGCCAAAATAAACGTTTTTCCATGAAATTGAAAATTTAATAAGCTGTTAATTATTAATGTGGATCATGATGTGGATATATTACTGATTATCTATAAATTAAATTAACATGTGTGTTTTAATAGTATAGAAATTTGTACAGTTTTACTAATTTCTACCCACAATTATTTCTACTTTTTTGTTGTGTTTTAGTGATGTGTGTTGTGTGTTTTTAAAAAAATCTTAGAATCTGCTTAGTACTTCCATAATTTTGATCGTCTTTCTTAGTTTTACTTATACTTTGCATCTGCTTCTTACTTTGTGTAAAATTCATCGTGATGAGATAATGATGGAGTTAGGAAATGGATTATGAAACTCTTTGGAACTTTGAAGCTCGTTTGATTCAATTTTAACGGGACCGAATATAATTTGTGCACACAAAAGATTATATTTTAGTATTTTAAAACTATTAAAGCTGACGTTGTTCGTGTTATTTTACTGAAAAATTGTAACGTAATAAATTACTACAAGATATTTTTTACAGTATGTTTTTGTGTGAAAATTATTATCAAAAATATTGTTATAATAATGAATTGTAATAAAATATAGTTCTTCATGGTTCTCATGTTCTTCATTATGTTACATTGTTGTACAACTTTAAATTTAGAGATTTTCAACTTATATAATACTGACGACTCACGCTTTGTTAGGGTTTGAGATTTTGATACGGTTTGACAGTTAATATAAACTTTTCAGAAATGAGATATTTTCTTTCTGTAAAAAGTAATTGTACCGATAACACTCTTGTACGGACAGAAAAAAAAATAATAACTATAGATTCGGGCTCTGTAGCGATAATAATGACTATTTGAATTTTATTATACGTATAGATCAAATTTCACTTTCATTCACACTTGATTGGTATTTTATTTGAGTATATAAAAAACTTTTTTCCCGTAAAAATATCATTGTTTTATAATAAAGCGGTAGCCATAAAGTAGAGTACACACAACAGCCGTCACGTCGTCCTAGAATTGTCCGCGCGTGACGACACTGCGTAATTACTGTCACGTACATAGCCATATCAATTGTTAGTACTCAATGGGGTTATGCCTCGCTCTAACTTTATTATTTCATATTTTTTATCAAATACGTCTATGTATAGAAATTAGTGTTTTTTTTTGTAAAAAGTAAAAATTTTAATTTTATCCAAATAAAAAATATTTTTGATACAAATAATACTTTTAAGGTCAGATGATATATTGCTTCTTAATTTGTTTAAAAGTTAATTCATTGAAATACGTCACATCACTACATAGTATAAAACAAAGTCGCCTTCTCTGTCCCTATATCCCTATGTATGCTTAAATCTTTAAAACTATACAACAGATTTTGATGCGGTTTTTTTAATAGATAGAGTAATTCAAGAGGAAGGTTTATATGCATACCTAGCGGATCCCGCGGCTTTGCCTGTGCTAAATCTAGGGAAGAGCCCGAGCGAAGCGAGGGCGTGTCGCTAGTTCTTATATTTAACGGATTAAAAATTAAACCCTCAATCCTCTCGGATTCGTCCCTCCGTACTTTAGATAAGAGATGGGATATTTTCTTTCAGTATTCTATTTGTTGACTTGAATTGACAAATAGATGAAATTCTTAAAACTATAGATTCTGTATCTTCATCATTAATAATGATTATTTCAATAAAATCTTCAAACAAAAATTAATTTACAGGTTTGAATAAAAATTTTACTTTATTATTTGTCGGAATGGCCAATAAAAGTCTATATTCTTTAAAAATCAATTTATATTACACTAGCGACTCGCCCTCGCTTCGCTCGGGCTCTTCCCTAGATTTAGCACAGGTAAAGCCGCGGGATCTGCTAGTTATGCATATAAACCTTCCTCTTGAATCACTCTATCTATTAAAAAAACCGCATCAAAATCCGTTGCGTAGTTTTAAAGATTTAAGCGCACATAGGGATATAGGGATATAGGGACAGAAAAGGTGACTTTGTTTTATACTATGTAGTGATGATGATTATATTGCTATTTACAATGTCTAACGAAAAACTGAACTCTGTATTCCAAAACAATTTTTTTTTAATTCTTTATTTATAAAGCCATACACCTATATAAGGTTAAGTCAGCTTATTGTTACATAATTACAAATTATACATTCAGACAGAGATCAGTTGTTTCCTTAATTCTAGAGAATGTATATAAAACCAAATTATGTGTTTACTATTATTGCTAGCGAATTTAGAACTAAATACAGAGTGAAACAGGAACATAATATCTTGTCTTGTACATTGGGTATCTGTTAATAGCTTTATTCTTAGTGACTCATTAATTTTACATTCTATCAAAAGGTGCATTAGGTCCTCCTTCGTATTACACACAACACAATTGGGACTTTCTGTTTTACTCATGAGATAGCCAAAATTGTTCAATGGAACATGTCCTGACCGAAGTCTAAAACAAGCAACCAGTTCTTTATATGTCATCCTAGTATTACTGAACCAAGGAATTTGTGGAAGTTCAGCAGTAAGGGATTGGTAAACAAATTCATAACTTAAAAAAGTTTTTACATATTTATTAAAAATAAAAATAACAATGACCAGTATCAACTAATAAATACTTATACTACATTTTTGTAACTGCAAAGTAATAAATAATTATATAAATAAATAACTCTATTACTATAGATTAAATAATAGTTAAAACGTCACTGCGTTATAAGTTCTTTAAAATAGAAATGAATATTAGAATTAAAATATTAAAATATTAATTTTTAGTGGTAGTGCCATGCTTGTTACCTTCGGGTAGCAACCGAATGGGCCGGCACGCCCCGTATAGTTCATTAGTACCACTCTCTCACAGAAGACCGGCGTGAAGTGGCAGCTATGCTGTCGCGTTTCGACCGGTGAGTGAGAGTCCGGGAGGCCCACTCTCCTTCCCCCCTCCCTCTTCCCATCATCCTCCGCCTTCGTTCCCCCCTCCCTCCCACTTCCCTCCCCCCTCCATCCCTCCCTTTCCTGAAAGGCCGGCAACGTATCTGCAAGCCTGGCTTGCAGATGTCCATGGGCGGAGGTGATCACTTCCCATCAGGTGAGCCTCCTGCCCGTTTGCCCCCTTTTTACCATAAAAAAATAAAAAAATCATGTATTTGTATACAGCTCTTTTTAACGTCCCACTGCTGGGTACGGGCCTCCTTCAGTATCTCAATACGAGGGGGATCAGGCCATAGTCCACCGCGCTGGCCTAGTACGTGTTGGCAGACTTGACTTTTTACTTCACCGCAATACAAGTGGTTATCAAGATAGAAATGATTCGCACATGAAAATATCAGAGGTGCGAGACCCGGACTTGAACAACAACACTCGGTTATCCAAACGAGCTGCTTTTTTTTCATACTTACCTCAAATTTTATCATACTTTCCAATAATAACGCCATATTTTGTATGAAGCGTATATTATTATTTAATGCAAACTTAATTACTAACAAATACGAAGATAATACTTTTATTCCCCGCGGCTCAAGCCACGAGTAAAGTGAAAGCAAACATTTAATTTATCAGTTATAATTGAAGCGCTCTAAGAGATGAGAACAGGAAAACTTGTTCTTTCTTTAAATGTGTTTTCTTATAATTTTATACATAAACATTATTATATTGTACCCGTACCTTTCGTAAGCTGATGTCGTCCATACAAAAATCCAAAATAATTTAAATATTTAGAAGGGATGAAGCTTAACGTTAGAGCTTTTACGTGATATATGAAAGAGATGAGTGGTTTAGATGAGCTTTGACGAGCTGTCGATGCTCGCGTTTGACATTTGGTGAACAATCTCAACGCATTTTCCAATTTCCCGTAGGAGTTAAATATTTTTCCTGCAGAAAACTCACGACACGTTTGACTCAATTGGTAGTACTTTCTGCGCCAGCGGTCCAATACGGGTTCGAGTCCAGCTGGGGGCAATCAATGTTGAGCGTGAATGTTTGTTCTCCAGTCATGGGTGTATTTAAAATTTATATATTTAGTATATCAACTATCTGGTATCCGTAACACAAGCCTCGTAGCTTACCACGAAACTAGATGGCGCTGTTATAAAAAAAATGTCCCAACATACCGTTGTACCTACCGTTGTACTTGTTGTTGTTGTGTTGTTATTATATCAATAACATTATTAAAAATATCTAATGCAGAGGTAGTTTTAATTTTTATTTATGTAATTAGACGTAGCAGTCATTGCTTTCAAAAACAAAAATAATAATATTTTATTGTATTTATAGATACTATAAACATGAAGAAACTTACATATTATTAAATGTATATTTTGATTCCATTAATTTATAAATTTAAGTAATCTTAAAGCTAAATATGAATATATTCATTTAATTTATAATCTTTTTAATATTTAATACAAAGCTTTCATCAAAGCTTAATTTATTTGAAAATTTCTAAATAACCAATAAGTCAGCAATCTTTGCAAAATGAAATCTGAATTGAAACAGATCGTAAACAAGCTGAGCCGAACCAATATAACTGTCAATGGTTAAGCCGACCTCCTTTTAGTAGATTTAGGAAGAAAATTGATTTATTATTAGAAACTCTATGACTATTGTAATACAGTTTATAGTACATTAGCAAGATCGAATCGTGCAAGATATGTGCTGATTTCATATGAAGGTATAACATATTGACGACATTAAACGAAAATTGAAATGTATGAATATGTTATCATATTATTTGACTAACTTTTGCCCGCGGCTTCTCTTACACCGGACTAAGAAATATTATGTATATAAGATGTGTCATAGAAATAAACATGAAGGATAACTTGTTTTAAAATATCATACAAATAAAAATTCTTTTCAGGTACTAAGTTGGTCAGTCCTTTTTTGTATTAGGTATATAGGGCGGCCCTGTGCCCAGCAATAGTATGTAAAAAAGGGCGGAATGCTAAATAAACTTATATTAATCGAAATAAACAAGTTTGTTTAACTTTTTCTTATTATAATGATGAAAGAGTTCGCTTCTACAGAGGTGGTTTTGGGTTTAATCCTGCGTAGATCAAGTGCCACAAGCTCAGTAATAACTTAGTAAGTGACTATTTTACTAATTGATCATACAATTTATACACAATTTCAATGAATTGCTAAAAATAAAGTTGGGTAATTTACATGTCAATTAAAAGTCTATTATACCGTGATTCTAAGAATAATTTGAATAGCCATTAAAAATAACAACGGTCACTAAGTATAGCGTTCCCCTCGTCGTAACGATACTCTCTCATTTTCTTAATTAATAGCCAAAATGTATAATTGTTCTCTTTACGTTCTGCTGATGTATTATTTTGAAGGAGATATTTACGTTGTTTGCTGATGTATAAAATAAAAAGTTTTTGAAAATAAAACAAATATTCATCAAGTATTATACTGAAGTACTAAACTGGAACATTTTCTGCTTTTTTGGTCTGACTTGCTCGGTTGTATTAATTATGGTTTCGACTTCAAAATCAAACAAAAACGTACGTCTTCGGTAAAAAAACCCCATGTTGAGTCTCGAACGAACACTACTGCGAAACGGATTTCTACCATATTTCTGCCAAGTTTTGTCGGTTTACTATTCATTTGTAATATAACATACTTATGGAGTAAGAAATTTAACTTTTTTTCGTTCACACCAATCTTCTCAGCAGAACAACTTTCTGAGCCGGTAGTAGTTTACTCACAGACTTACACTTAATTATGATAGATAGAGACTGACATTTAATTTTAATAATGTAAAAATGACGATTCAAAAGAGCTTGTAAAAGTCTATTTGAATAAAGAATATTTTGATTTGATTTTAATGCATTATATTACGCTAAAAATATAGGTTATCAATACTGTACTAGAGGTTCTTAGTTGCTAGTTTGTTTCCTGGTCTGATTAAACTTTGCATTGAACATTTTCCATTCGTACATGAAGCTTAAAGCCATAAATTAAGTCAACATAAACATTGTCAAATCCCTTTTATTCCGTTAACAGCATTCCCTAGAGTGGCCACAAACAACTAATAATCACATGGAAGCGTTTCGCATCATTGAGTCGATACAAACCAACCACACGCACCGATCATTCCCTGATGCAATGATAGCTTACGATTAGATTATCTGGCCTCCCTGAATATAGTGTTGTAACGTAGTATTTTATTTTTTGATCTTCTTTCTTTTATTGCGTAGATATGTTCAGTCATTTTAATCAATCAATCAAAATATTCTTCATTCAAATTGACTTTTACAAGCTCTTTTGAATCGTCATTTTTACATTATTAAAATTAAATGTCAGACTGTAAGTCTGTGAGTAAGCTACCACCGAGCCGGTGGTAGCTAACTGAGAAGAACCGGCGAGAAAATCAACAGTTGCTCTTTTAAAAAAATATTTCATAACAATATTGTATTACAATATTTATCTATTTAACCTACGTGAGACACAACCAGACATTAATGCCACACATTTACATCTACTAATTATTCCGAGATAGTGTAATTTGAACTCCATAGATGGTCATGGGCCTTCCTTTAATATAATTAGGTTATAGCCTACCGCTTTGGCAATTTGAGGAAGTCTGGACATGACATATCTTAGGTCCAATGCAGAGTTTTACCATGTTTTCCTTCAAAGGTTTAAGTTAAAATCATGTTAAAAATGATAATATTAGAAAAGCATTTAAAAAAAGTAAAATTTAGTGTTAATAATGTATGATGTTATTTTATTAATTATTTAGTTACGTACAGGAGGTAGGTAATACGAGTTTATTGTACACATTAGTTCTCTGCTAGTGACTGATGTATTAATAGTTTGTCATTCGCAATTTTGTTTCCTCGGATTTCGCTTTGACCTAATAATCAAATTTGCAATATGGATTATGTATTGAAAGTGTCGGATCCTCGGGAAAGTTTATATTTTATTGGTGAATTTGTTACTTTAAAAAAGTCTTCATTATAGTAAATAGTTAAATATAAGTACTAAATGTTTTGAAATAAGATTAATCTTATTGCTTTACTTTACTTTTACATTTATAATCTAAGCTCAGACTAAGATAAAAACTTGGACTCTACATTAAATTTTATGTAAAAATTCTTAATAATTAAAAATATTTTGGAAATCAGAAAACCGTGTTGTTGGATTCTTATTTTTAAATAATTTCCAACCGATTTCGCAGTTTTACATACTAACCACTACTTCGCCGAAGTTGTTCAAAGCAATTCTATAAATAATTGTAAAATAGTAGATATATAATATATACGTTTATAGAAGCTTTATATAAAATTTCAACATTGACACATTTTCCTTACAGGCCTAGGTCATAATATATCTCTGTAATAAATTTCACCCAAAACACCAAAAAACATATGCACATCCTTTTACAATTATAATGTTAGGCCAATTATTATAGTATGTAGAATCGACGATTTAGTTCCTGAAATTATTTTTTACAAACCAACAAACAAGATTTTACTTGTTTAAAATGGTACAAAGAAAGCTAAGGTGCAAAAAATAACAGCTACGTGACTTATGCGCTACGTCGTAGCAGCGTAGCTCGCGGGCGCTCGACAGGGATTATTTCTTTGAAGAATTTTGATCAAGTAAATTACTTGGATGTTCTAATATTATATTTTCCTTAACAATGTCTTATTTTATTACGAGAGAAAAAATTACATGAAATATAGGTATTAAAAAGTATTCTGTGTAAAAAGATAGAACCTCGTAAAAAGTAGATAATTCTGAAGATTACTTAAGTATAAATCTTGATTGAACCTGTAGAAATAATTTTTAAATCAACATCATAATTGAAAAATTTAAGATTTTAAATTTAAATTGTTTATTTTTTTAATATTTCATACAATATGTAGAGTCATATTCTCAAATCTATACATATAATAATCTATACAAATTCTAACGTAGTTGATAGTCAATATATAGAATTCTTATTAATGCAAGAAAATATCTCATTTCTGAAAAATCAATACTAACCATTAAAACGTATAGTATTGTATAAAGTCAATGTGCTACGTACGGCTCAGAAGTGTATCTAGTAGCGTAGTCGCTATTTATATAGATTTAAAAAGATATGCTGCTTAATCCTTTAACCGCCGTCGCCGTGATATTACGGGTCCGACAAATCATACACCACGCGCCACGCACGTAATATTACGAAATGCAGCTCTACTTAAAAAACTTTAAAATATAACTGACTTTGCTTATTAATTATGAATATGTAGCTGTTACTACTTTACTTTTGATAGTACTTAATACGAATTTTTAACTCATTATAGGAAATAATTGAAAATTTTCAGTGAACGATACATACAACATCCTACCTGTAACGCCAAAGCCGTGATTTTACGTAGAGTAGTGTTGTACCGCTTAGGAAGTTTATGTTGATGCTAAGTTAATAGAAATCCTAAATTTACAAAATTGAATGATTAACTAAGCGTTTAATGCATTTTTTATATTTTTTTACAGTTAATTTATTCAAAACCAATAAGGTTAATTAAAATATTTTGTTATAATCAACAAAGAAATATAAATAAATTATTTATCTAGTAACGTCACTAGTGTAGATGATCCACGAACGCCATCACCGTGATTTTACGTGCGGCACAATGTCAACCAAATGACAATTAATTCAATGACGTTCCAGTAGCGCCGTAAAATATGTATAGATTCGACTCAGAGCTGTATTATATGTATAGAATATTATGATCGACTAAGTATCTTTCGAAACATTATTCGTTTATAACATTTAGTCAGCCTCCATAATCAATCTCACCTGCACGCAGTACCCCTGTTATCGGACGAGGCTCTGACAACCGATTTGTGTCGGAATAACCACTTATACCTAGCAGGGCTACCTGTTAGTAAAAGCTTCAGCCCTGGGAGGTGTTCCTTGAAACTATCGCCCATTATTATTCCTACCTTAACTCGTATAATCTTTTATGTCCTTATCAGTCCGGTTTTCGCCCCTTTCACAGCACTGTTCGTGCGCTGCTGAACGTCACAGAGGACATTCGGTACGCTATGGATAATACCAGGCTTACTGCAATGGTACTTCTTGACTTTAGTAGCGCATTGAACTCTGTTGACTTTGACATTCTTCTAGGCAATCTTCGCGCAGTTAGCATTTCTCCTGCGGCCATAGACTGGTTTCGCTTATATCTCTTCGGTTGCCGCCAGGGTGTAAGAACTAATGACACTTCATCGGTGTGATTGAACTTTACGGCTGGCGTTCCTGAAAGGCGGCGTTCTTTCACCACTTCTCTTCTCTGGTTTTTATCAATAACATTTCTCGCGCCATTTCTTCTCGTTACCATCTGTGTGCAGATGGTTTACAACTATATCGAAATTGTGAATTGAACGATTTACCTAATGCTATTCATACCTTAAATAGTTACTACCCATTTTCGACTACGCTGATGTATGCTTTCTGGATATGACTGAGGAGCTACTGAATAAACTTGAGCGTCTCAAAAATCTCGCCATACGCTTTATTTATGGTCTGCTGCGTAAGTATGATCATGTCTCCGATTTTCAAGCTTAACTAAAATGGCTCCCATTTCGCCTTCGCCATATGCACACCTTTACTTTTCTATTTAATATCCTTCATAATCACAACTTTTCTTCTTACCTTTGTTCTCGGTTTAATCTACTTCCGACTCCGACACGTTCCAGAAAGCCCTGCTTCACAGCGATGCTTGAGATACCGAGAAGTAACACTAAATTTTTACAAAACTCTTTCTCGGTACGTGCTGCAGTGTCATGAAACAAACTCCGTAAATTCCAACAGGCGAGCCCTTCTGCTGCATATAAAAATAACATTAAAAATTATTTTCTAACTCAAACTTAGGCAATACACTTTCCTATTTGCATCATAATAATACGTATGTTTATGTACTTATAATAATATATGTATTTATATACTTATATATGTATGTATGTTATTTAAATATGTAGATATATATATATATAAAAATCCGGTTACAAGTGCATATGAACATCATAAATTTAAAACATAATGCTCGTGCAGAAGATTAAAAAGAAAATCAAGAGAGTATTGATCAGCCCGTGTAATTTTAAAGAATACTTAGCACCTAATAAACAAATAAACGTTTGATTTAAATTTTGTAATTTGTATTTATTTTATTAGTATGTTTATCGATGCCTAAATTTTACAAATAATTAACAGATTTAGATTCGGCTTCTGTATTAATAAAAAAATCCAAAAAATATTAAATTACAGATTCGATTTAGACTTTAATTATTAGTATGTTACGAATATGGAAATATATCGATAAAATATTGTTCGCAACACTAAGCGAAGTTATACCTAAAGGTTGCTGGCGCTAGGTGCACGCCACGCGAACATAAGCTTGGCGGTTAAAGGGTTAAAGGTTGTATACATAACATAATGCAAAATTCATTTAAATATAAGTTTCTTATGCCAGGATTTAAATTCAAATTGAAAAAATATGTAAAAGACTGTTCTTACTGCTCCCTAGAGCGGATTGCTTGCATCATCAAATGCAGACATGTGCAAGTGGATTTGAAAATCATTGGTTGTAGCAAGTTAAATCGACATTCGGCATTAAGCCAGTGATTACAGGTTCCATTTTTGTGCAGGTTTATTATACTACTCCCTACACTACTACAGCTCCTAGCTTGGCTTAAGAGCTTATTATCTATTTTTTATAAACTGTTATTGTAAACTACTTTGAAAATAGTGAAGTTATATTTTAATACTTACCATTTCAAAATATTTTGTAAGAATCTTTGACCATAGGGGTAATGATTACACCTGCATTTTGTTTTTATTCCCAATTTCCATTTTATTGACTCGTATATTATTATTTCTTTATCCCTATTAAGCACTGAGACGTGTTATTTTATCTTTTAGACATATTTGTCTATGTCATATCTCCCAAAAGTTCAGTTAATATTGGTATATTAATAAAACCCTAAAATAATATTAAAATAATTTTAAATAATTATATGGAAATTTTTCATACATTCCACATTTGGCTCGTTCATTTTACCTTGACTGATAAGAAAGTATGCGGAATACATAATCTAGCGATTGCTTCCTCAACATTTGTGTGAAACGCGATTTTCAGAATTCTTTTAAAGATTTGACTCACAGTCAGATTCTAATACACCACGAAGCTTGGGCTCTACTTTGTAGGACACATATTAAATTGGAACAGTACTATGGCATTTGCATAAAATGCCTTAAAACCAAACATGAAATTAAAAAAGCCTTCTCATATATATTTATTCTTACTTAGCTTGAATGACTATCTATTTGTTTACTAAATTTCATTAAAATCTGACCAGCTGTCTGAACCATAACTGTATTCCTACAATGAGAACATACTGACAACATATTTTTACCCCTCAGTGCCATAGAGCAGCAAAGACCATTATTTTATATAAAAAAATAATAGTAATAAAATAACAAGTGTTATACATAATTTATTTATTATTTAATATTTCACTTTACATAAGAGAAGAGCAACATTCGTGTAAGGCAATAAAATTTAGAATTAGTAACATTTATAAATAGTTTACTGTATTTTTTAAATATAATTATCAACTTTTATATTCTAACAATTTTTGAGACTTTCGAGTATATCATTTAAAGTCTTATTTTTGACCAATCATTTTTGTTACATTTGATAATGTTAATTGCAATATAATAATAGGCATTTCATCCCTTTTATACTTATTTGTTCTAACGACCAATACTATAGTGTCTTACACTAACAAGACTTTTTCTCAAGCGAAACTTAATTTCTAAGATTTAATATATATTATATTATAGCATAATATATAAATGAATAAATATTATATTTATACTTTATATACTAAAGTATAATATAAAATTCTTATTCAAAGTGAAAAGTGTATTTATAGCCAATGTATTTAATACAAAATCTATATCTATAATATAGCAATGCTCTCGTGAAATATTCTCTCTAGAAAGAGAGAGAGCGAACAATACTTTTATTAATTTGAATTTATAAACGTAATGTCAAAAAATTATAATATTATTATAATATAAATATAATAAAAATTAATAATATTGTAGTGGAATGTAAAAAGGCTGTAAATATTTATATTAATCGTACAATTTAAATATTGTACGATTAATATAAATGTTGAGTTTCTCCCTGCTCTTCTTAGTAGAACTGCCTTCCGAGCCGGTGGTAGTTTCATCACAGACTTACATACTGAAATTTAATATAAAGTCTATACTTTAATAATGTGATAATGTATTTAAATTAAGAATATTTTGACTTGATTTGATCGGTTTAATACACTCGCTTTTGTGTCTGTCGCAAATCTCCGCCATATTTAGTTTACGTCTGTTAAAAAATACTTAATCAACTCTTTATTTAAGGTATAATATTTAATATTTAAATGTCAACAGTTTGAAAATCTTTTCAGCGGGTACAGATAAGCACAGGCGACGAGTTGACAGCTGGTTTAATTTTTTATATTTGATACTCAGTGTACTCCCACTTCCACGTTTTGTTGACGCTGTTATCGTAGATCGGTGAGATAGGAACCTTGACATTTTCAGGAACCTAAAAATAATAATAATAATAATAATATACTTAACATAAAGCTTTATGCATTTTACACTTACAAATATTTTAACTTCATTTTAAAAAAGCAACCTCAAAAATAAATTTAAACAATAAATGGATCGTAAGCAGTAAATAAGGCAGTTGCAGCCCAGTGGTGACGCGCTCGCTAGGGAAATCTAGTGACGCGGGTTCAAATCATACAATAGTAACGATATTATTTAGATCATATAGACATAAAAAACTATTATTAAGTATCGCGTCACAATGTTTGTTATCGAAGTCCTCCGAAACAACTTTACCCATTTTTATGAAATTTTACGTGTATATTTGGTAGGTCTGAGAATAAGTCGTAGACTATTTTTAGGACCTCTTCAGATATTATTTTTTATCAAGAGTAAAAATTTTCTTTTTTATGATTTGTCATCAAAAAATGCTTAAGTATAACCCTAAATTTTTATCTTTCTACCACCAATCCCTACTCTGTAATAGTAATTTGAACGCGGATAGAGCCACGGGAATTGCTAGTAATAATATAAAAATATTCACCTGACCGCTAAAGTGTCCGTCTGCATCAGTACCTCGTGGTTGAGGGAGTAAGTTCACGTGCTCATACGCGTCCGACACCCCGCTGTCCGGAGAGTCAGGGGAATCCATAGTGTTCAAATACCCCTTGGGCACCCTACTTTTATGTACACAGTAATCTCCAGTGAAGGGGTTTTGGTAAGCTACCACCGTTCTGTAAGAGATAATGATACTTTCTTAGGTTCACGCGAATATTTGACATTGTAAATGAAACTATCTTTTCGGATTTTGTCGCGGATTTTTTATGATTTTTGGTTCTCCACGTTTCCCGTGACCATGATTGCTGTAAAGCATTCGAAACGTTGGGAACCAAAAATCTAAATAAATCCGCGATATAATCCAAAAAGATAGTTTCATTTGGATGATAATTAAAGTGGTAGTGCCATGCTTGTTACCTTCGGATAGCAACCAAATGGGCCGGCACGCCTCATATAGTTCATTAACTAGTACCACTCTCTCACAGAAGACCGGCGTGAAGTGGCAGCTATGCTGTCGCGTTTCGTCCGGTGAGTGAGAGTCCGGGAGGCCCACTCCTTCCCCCCTCCCTCTTCCCTTCATCCTCCGCCTTCGTTCCCCCCTCCCTCCCACTTCCCTCCCTCCTCCATCCCTCCCTTTCCTGAAAGGCCGGCAACGCATCTGCAAGCCTGACTTGCAGATGTCCATGGGCGGAGGTGATCACTTCCCATCAGGTGAGCCTTCTGCCCGTTTGCCCCCTTTTTACCATAAAAAAAAAATCTCAATATATACCTACATGGACGTATTAACTAGGTAATACGTCCATGTATACCTATATTGTAAAAAGAGAGAGATTAAGATAAAAAATTCCAGTTCTTCTCAGGTCAAAGGCTTCTTCTTTCAGAACTGGTAGTAGATATATGAAGTAAGAAATTGTAATTATTTTGATACTGAATAAAATATTTTGATTTGATATGTATTGTTTACAGTCGTCTTTACCGTTCCACTGCTGGGCGCGGGCCTCCCTTCTATACGATGTAATTTTAAACGAAATAAATAAGTAAGTAAGTAAGTAAGTAAGTAAGTAATAACTCTTTATTGTACACCCGAAAACAGAAGAAAATAAACGGAAACACAGAAAAAATAGGAAAAGTACAAGAGGCGGCCTTATCGCGAAAAGAACCATTTCTTCCAGGCACCCTTTAGGTGTCAGAAAATGATATAAGAAAGAGGGGGCGCGAAATATAAATAAAGAGAAAAATAGAAAATATTATATAAAATAAAATTATTATAAACATATTTTAACTGTAAGAGGATATAGTACATTTTATGTCATAAAAGTAATTGGATAGTATAAATGTTTATAGCTGTCATTTAGGTTATTATTCATTAGCAACTATACAAAGACGGCACACTTTTACGGTTATTGTTGATAGGAGAGCTTCCTTAACCTACAATTTATTTACAAGTAAATATCAAAGTTATTTATATATTAGACAATGCAAAGTATGGTAAATATTTCTTAACAAAACTTAGATATAATCTCTTAACACTTTCACTGCGTTACCAGGTCTAAACACCTTGTATTACGTCTCGCGTACAGTGCGGCTAAGAAAAGTGTAGACTTCCCTGTCGTGCGGAAGGCATAACTTCAATTTTGTTCGGTGTAGGAAAGAGATGAATATATATCTAAGATGTATTTGTTAAATAGAACCCAATGGTATACCTACCTTAATACCGGGCTTATAAACCTGGTACCGCACAGAAGAAATAAAATATCATCACAGTGCGAAACCAGGTCGAAGCACCTTGTACCTCGCGCACCTGGTACCGCACCCCACGCTAGCTTCGCGCGGCTAGTGTTGGCTTGCATTCGCGAGAAACGCAGGCATCGACATAGGACTAACAAAAAGGTGCCGAAGAAAAATAATCCACGGCTTTTGTGAGGACAGTAACGCGGTTAATATTAAATCTAATCATAGATTGATTGATCAAAGACAGGTGAGTCTTCATTACTATATATTTTATTCTTTTACAAAAAAGGACTTTGACAATGATACAGGTAATTTCAACGCAGACGAAAACTTATGCACACATACACATCCACATCCAATCCACGCACATATATACACCTATAAATAAAAAATAAATTGATAAATTTATCTTTCTGAAAACCCGCGCGAAAAATTAAGAAACACAATTTAATAAAAGGTGTTAAGAAGAGGAATTGGATGCTACGAAAAACTCCGAACCTTTTACCGAAAAAGCTGCTAAGCTAACAAAAAGTTAAAAAAATACCGGAATGTGTTCAATATAAAAGAAACTTTTGTTATCCATGCTTTATTGAAAAACATTAAATCATGCTTGTTTTTTTCTTTTTGTCATTATATTAAAACTTAATTAAGACTCGATATTTTTATTTCACATCCCTAAAATACGCACCAGACTTCCCATATTCAGTGCGGTACAGGGTGAATAGACCCTGTATTTTAAAAATAGCTATAATTTTTAAACTAAACAAGTTATTTACAAACGGCTTCAGGTGTATGTCAATTAGTTCATTATTTTTAATATTCAAAGCAAAAAAATCAAATATATATCATCATAATATATATCAAAAAAAGGATTTAAGTTTCTTAAATGTTACAGGGTCTATAAGCCTTGTACCGCAACAATGGAAGTTTTATTACCAGGTGTATAGACCTTGTACCGCATGAATGGAAAGTATAGAAAAATAACAGCCGCAGTGAACGTGTTAAAATGTTACTTCTACCAGTTGTGGTTGGTCATTAATTATGAGATTTATTAGACTTTCGATAATTTTATGGACATTTTAATAATTTATCTGCTATATTTTGAAGAAATAAAAGTATGAATATGTTTTAAATACTTTCATATTATTTTATTTTGTATCATATTACCGTAATTGTTCATTTTCCGCTCCCTCACTTTTGTGTGAAAACAGCACTCTAGTTGGCCTCAGTAATATTTCCACCTGAAAAAAGCTTACATAAACTTATTCTATTACTGAGCTTTCGTGCATGCGGCACTTTTATTTTAGTTTTGCTTGCAATCGATACCTATTCAAATATGTATGGAAAGTTCACTACAATATTACTCTTTTTTTGACTACCTTGTTGACTTTTACAACTAGAGATACGAGATAATGGTTCGAGTTCCGGGTCAAACTAAGTTATTAGGCTTTTATACGTCTAAAATGTATGTGAATATTCAACATTTAAAAAAATCAAAATATGATTTATTTACAGCAATAATGGTCGAGGGAGAGACTAGAGTTTCAAAGGTATTATAGCGGCTAAAGACATTATTTTCGCGCAATATTATACAATTTTTATCTTAGTATAATTTTAAAATAGACTAGCAAATTGCCCTCGCTTCGCTTTTCTATTAGATGCCTTTTGTCTGCTTAAGATAAAGCACGTGCTTTAATATTCATTGGTGTTTTAAAATTTATTTTATACATAGAGGTGCTATGAACAATTTCTTAATAGATAAACCCAATAATATTATACCCATATATTATATAAACAAATTAAACTTAAGTGTTTATTTGTAATGTAATATGTAAATGTTTACCAATTGCAGTTTAAATAATATACGGTACGTATAAGAAAAACCGTATTTTTTTTGTTGTCTGTTTGCTTTAGTCTAAGTTATCTCCAAAATGGATGGACCGATTTTGAAGGAACTTTCACTGGCTAATAGCTAATATTATAATAACTTCTCTAAGCTATTGTGCAACAAAAAACAAGGTCTTCTACAATAAAACTGAAACAAACAAAACTATAAGATGTATAAGAACCTGAGTAAAGCTAGGTATTGTGTGTGAGTGAAGGTTAATAAATAAATATGATCCACTTACTTGGCCATTTCGCTGTAATCTATACACGCGGTAGGCACAGTAGCAGCAAGTGAATATAATTAGTAACAACTGAAACAATTTATTTTTTAACATAACACGAAATCTACTGAACTGTATTAAATTGAAAATTAATCATTCCTTTCATAAGCAATATTAATATAACTAAATGGGAGAATTGACGAAGTCACTGTGCATGACAATTTAAAATATATTTTACTAAGTACTTAAGATGATTTTACTAAATGAATACTATTTTTTTGTTGTTATTTCTTATTCGAAAAACCATTTATTAGAAAACTTTCAAATAACAATTGGAAAAGATCTACTGTAAAAAATCAGAAAAATATATAACTTAAAGCTTTTAACTTTTAAGTTTAATATATTCCTGCTGTTAAACTAATGCATTTCATAGATGTTCTAATTTTTCTTATATTTATCTTATGAGTTTTAAGAATAAAGCATTTTAATGAGAAATATAACTTTTATGAATATAATGGGTTTATTTTTTTGTATAATTACAACTCGTTATATAATTTGTTAACAAAAATAACATAACTAACTGCTTTAAGTAACTAAATATTATGTATATAGTGTAATAACTTACCAGAACAGTTACTAAGATGATATCTATATAAATTATGATCATAGCGGCACTGCACTTCACAATCACTTCTTCATTTTCCAACGAAAACACCAAAACAACGAAAATATGGGCATATCCAAAAATCTATGGTATTCTTCGATGAAATACTAAAAATTGCAAGCTATGTTATTGGTCGAAATATGGATTTACTCCATATCGATTGGTTGCTTATTAAAAGTAACACTATATGGACCAATGGGAGGCTGCTACAATAAGATACAGTGGTTCTATCGTGGCATCTATATTTTTGTCAAAGAATAATTATTCAGACCTGACACATAATATGCAAACTGTATACTATACAGGCTCATGGTTATTCCTAGTAATAAAATATTTTTCTTTATATATTTCACAAACAAAATATAATGCTATACTGATATTAATTTTATTCTAATATAATAATTTCATATTCTTTAATAAATACTATAACATAATAAATATCATCTCCTGTAGGTTATTTTTTATTTTAAACATTTTATTAAAGTTTTTCAAAAAGCTATAATGGAGAGCTTTTTTGTTACTAGCTTTTTTGTCAATATGAAGGAGCTTTTCTTTGCATATTCTTTGACTCTCAGCAGAAGCTTGGCGCCACCACTGTCGCGACGTCTGTCCGGCGCTCGCGACCTACATTCTTATACCAAATTTGTTTATTAATTTTATCTATTTATAAAATCCATTTATATAATCCATTAAATAATTATCTATTTACTTCAAAGTTACTAAATTTATAAAGCTTAAAATATTTTATTGCTCTAAATATAAATTGCATTTTAATTCATGCTGATGTAAATTATGAAGGAAAATGTAAAGTATTTTTGTTTACAAAAATCTAATTCTTTATCTGTATTTACGAATTTTTCCTTAAATATGGGCAATTTCCTTTTATAAATATTTTCTTTACAAAAATATATTAAAAGGTAAAGCTATTTTAAGGCAAACAGCTTCTTTTTCGTAACTTGACATATGACATTATAAAAGATTTCTGCATTTATTTTGTATAGATGAATGTGCTAACAGCTGATAATGGCATTCTAATTTGAAATTTGGTTAGATTTTTGAATAAAATAGTGTTTTCATTGAGGTTAAGGTTAAGCTTTCTAACACGTTTGGCGCAGTTGGCGCCAGCGGTCGCGGGTTCGAGTCCCGCTGGGGGCATTCATTTGTTAAACACGACTGCTTGTACTCCAGTCATGGGTGTTTTTATTTATAATATGTATGTATTTAAACTTATACATGTAGTATATCAACTGTCTGGTATCCGTAACACAAGCTTCCTTTATAGCTTACCACGGAGCTAGATGACGCTGTGTGTACTAATGTTCCAACATATTTATTTATTTATTTATCATGACATCCTCAGGAGTGGAAAATTGAACGACGCACCCTCGCTTCGTGGGTTTCGCATGTTTAAAATCTTTAGCACAAATAATAAACTTTCATACAAACTTGCGAGAACCCTTAGTCAAGCGGTCTTCGATATTTCTTCATGACTGAGCGAAATTTAGATAAACTACGATAGTTGACTAGAGCTACTTTTTTAATTTTTATAGCATAATGTGATATATGTCCTAATATAGCATATAAATAGAAGTTTTACACACTAAATAAATAAATTAAAGAAAAAATAGTTTACTACGCTGCTTCAATTTAAAAGGATCAGGCTATAGTCCAAAAAAGCTGGCTAAGTCTCGTTTGGAAGACTTTCCATGTCTTTTAAAACTAGTTTAGTTCAAAGCTGCAGGAAAACCAACGAAATCTTATGGCATTTTCTTTGATTGATAGCTAAAGTTAACATAAAAATTTAGAAATGCGAGACCCTGCATATGAAGCCGCTTCACTTAGTTTTTAAAGCGAATTCGTTACCAGCGTTACCATTAGCCCAGTGGCTATAGTTGCCTAAGTTGAATCATTTGTTGATATTTAGAGAATTGTATTTCTTCTCTTAACCCTTTTGCTTTTAACTAAGAATATTATTACTTAGTAGTATAAAAACAATTGTAACAAAGTTCTAAAACAAACTTAATTGAACGATATCATCTTACAGTAAACACTGGCCGTTTCTTAGTCACTTTGAAGGTTTAAACAGTTTAATTAAATGTAAACAAGATATTTTGTTTTACAAGTGTTCTTGTAAGTTTCATTTACAAATCTTATTTCAATGTAGTGGTAGAGGAGACGTGGAAGATCGACCTTCACCGATCTGATAACCAGATGAGACATATTTTTTATCGAATATAATTTATAAACAAATATGCCTATAATTACTTGCCTATCTGAAAGTGCTCATGGCTATTTTTAGCTAGGCAACAGTGCTTTAAGTATGATTTTTTGCAGGCAATTCTATATGACTGATTTTGTAATAAAATGATCTAAAATTTGATATAACTTTCGATAAGTTAGCAGAATGATGGAGTCACCTATATTGACTTACCTGTTCACATCGGCTTGCCAGGTAGCTATATACAAAAATGAGTAGGAAGCCTACTGAGGCATATTCTGTGTGTTAAAAACTAACAGTGAAATAAAATTCATTTGGTTATCAAAAGAATGAAAGTGATGAAAAAAAATCGATTAAAGTTAATTTAATTAAAAATAGCCATGAGCACTTTCAGATAGGCAAGTAATTATAGGTATATTTGTTTATAAATTATATTTGATAAAAAATATGTCTCATCTGGTTATCAGATCGGTGAAGGTCGATCTTCCACCGGCTCTTAGACCATAGCGATGAATTATTTTTACTAATTAATTTTTAAACAGTAATCTAATGAAAAGCGCTTTTTTAGGAAACCGAGCGGGTTCAAATAGAGGGATAGATGGTATCATAGCAATGATATTCTCATATTCGAAAGATCGAAAGACGTGTATGGCCTGTTTCCTCTTTACATTAAATGGAGGCCTGTAAAGGGTGATTCAGGAGTACCATTTTTTATTATGTTTTTTTTATTTGATATGTAGATGTTTCACACTCCCCAGTACGTGGCAGCAAAATGTGTATGTATATTTTTATAAGTACTTACACAATAATAAATAATTACTGAGACATGACTTTTCAAAATGTCAATTTTATGGTTTTGCTTAATAACTTAGCTGCAATCTTAAGCAAATTATCTATACTATAGATGTATAATAAACTTTTTTCCTCAACGGGGTCCATTCCACCACGTATCTAGTATGAAAGGTCGTGATTGCACGTTCGTCTCACGCATCCCGCCATGTATTCAGATTAAATCAGAACAGTTGAGGAATGAATGGAGGGCAAATATGTGTTGAAGGGCAAAACGATTTCGCGTTATATACGTATTTTAACGCTTAATACTCATGATGTAGGCAAATCGAAGCAAATCACATCAAAATAAATATGTAATTTAGCCCATTTAAGCGCCCCACTGCTGGGCACGGGCCTCCCTTCAAACAAAGCCAGACCAGACCATAGTCCACCATACTGTGTATGCGGTACGGGTTGGCGGACTGCATAATATGTCTTTCGAAAACTTGCAAAGTTTTCTCAGATATTCATGGTTTCCTCACGATTGTTTTCCTTAACCGTAAGTGGTAATCATGTTACAAATGATTCTCACATGAAAATATCAGAGGTGCGAGACTCAGATTTGAACCCGCTTCACCCGCTATCCAAGCAAGCGCGTTATCACAGAATTGTTACTGCCTCTTATTGTGTCTGAAACGGGATTCGCTAGTAAACGTGTACGTATACGCTTGACAACTTTCCTCTTGAATCACTCTATCTATTAAAAAATCCCGCATCAAAATCCGTTGCGTAGTTTAAAAGATCTAAGCATACATAGGGATAGACAGCGGGAATCGACTTTATTTTATACTATGTAGTGAAAAAGCTTATTCCAATTTTGTTTATTTGTAACACTAAAATTCGATTCACGAACAAAGGCAATAGGCAATATTGAACTGTTTGTCGTTGACTATCTATACTAATAATATATAGCTAATATTATAAAGCTGAAGAGTTTGTTTGTTTGTTTGGTTGAACGCGCTAATCTCAGGATCGATTGGTCCGAATTTAAAAATATTTTTGTGTTGGATAGTCCGTTTATCGAGGAAGGCTATAGGCTATATTATATCTTGCTACGATGAACGCATGCATGCTAAGCCTAAAGCCTTCCTCGACAAACGGACTATCCATCACAAAAATAATTTTTAATTCGAACTAGTAGTTCCTGAGATTAGCGCGTTAAGCCAAACAAACAAACAAACTCTTCAGCTTTATAATATTAGTATAGATTCAAAAATGCTTGTAAAACTAGTAAAGATACAAATCTTTGTATTGTATTCAGTCCATTTTACGTATCACTGCGAGGCACGAGTCTTCAATACGAGATAATAAGGGCAATATGCTGGCCTAGTGCGGTTTACTGAACTTCACATGTCTTTCGAAAACCTACTAGATTTTCTCAGACATGCAGGTTTTGCCACAATGTTTTCCTTCACCGTAAGGCAAGTGGTAGTCATGTTGAAAAAGATTCTAGTATGGTCAGAGATATGAACCTGCTTACCTCGGTCTCCTAAGCGGACACGTTACCACTGGTCTAACAGTGCCTATAATTTTAATTGAATAAAATTTAATTTCATATCAATCCAACGTATAAGAATTTAGAGTATAATTGTCCTAGAAAAAGTTTACTTTATTACTATTATATTTCGATATAAGACAGCTTTTTGATAAGCATACAATTTAACCTTACTTTCTGCGCCAGCGGTCGCGGGTTCGAGTCCCGCTGGGAGCATTCGTTTGTTGAGCACGAATGTTTTTACTCCAGTCATGGGTGTTTATATTTATAATATGTATGTATTTTAAATTTATATATGTGTAATATACCAACTATCTGGTATCCGTAACACAAGCCTCGTAGCTTACCACGGATCTAGATGGAGGTGTTATAATATTGTCCCAACATATTTATTTATACAAACATATTATAAAACAACAAATCGATCACTTCTCTTTCCAAATCAAAGAGATGACACTTTCCTATTGTATTTGTTTCCTATATAGTCGTAAAATTAAACTCCTAAACGAATGAAGTATGATAACGTATACCTAAATTGCTTAAATATTATAATACCAGCCTTTCCCGCGGCTCCGCTCGCGTTCTAAAGGCTGAAAATTAAAGGAAATATTTTTCTCCCGTTTTTGCAACATTTTTCATTGATACTCCGCTCCTATTAGCTGTAGCGTGATCTACCTATAACCTTCATTGATAAACGGACTATCCAACACAAAAAGAATTTTTCAATTCGGACCAGTAGTTCCTGAGATTAGCGCGTTCAACCAAAAAAACAAACAAACAATCTCTTCAGCTTTATAATATTAGTATAGATTTAAAGTCCGAAATACAAGTAAATGTTTGAGTCACGTCCATTATTCGTACATCGTTGAGATTGTAGAGCAATCAACCGTTCGCGTAACCACAGCACGGTTTGCTGCCCGTAATAACATTTCATGGTCCTTACTCTACCTAAAATCTGCAGACGGGAATAATTCTATGACTCATGTTATACTATGGTTCAGCTCGGATGAAAGTAGGGGTGAAAATGGAAAGTACTAGAAGTAGTACTAGGCTTTCATGACTTAAATTGTTAATATTGCAATTTAATAAGGTAAAATTAGTAAGCTTTATCTTTAACAATGCAAATTGAACTTTATTATTAAGACTAAGCTATCAGAATTCAATGAAATCTTTTTACTAGTTAAACTGTATAACTGTCTTAGTTAAACAGTATTCCTCGCGAAAGCTTACATAGGTTGTAGTGTAAGCACGACATTAGGGCTCTATTTAATACATTACATATTATTTTGCTTCTTCGTATACAATCAATCTATCCATACACTTTGCACACCAGGAATTTATGTCAAAAACTATCTAACATTTTTAACACAACCATCTATGTTATCACATCATTACAAAAAATAATGCTGCATGTTTTTTTTCATAATTATTGACAGAACCAACCCACAACCGTGGTGAAATTGAGTTAAGTACACTGATAGGTCTAAAGTTGCGTGTCTTATATATTCTAAAAAAGATCTAAGCTATCTACTTTCTTACGCCAGCGTTCGAGTCCCGCTGGGGGCATTCATTTGTTAAACTCGGATGTTTGTACTCCAGTCATGGGTGCTTATATTTATAATATGTATGTATTTAAACTTATATATGTAGTATATAATCTGGTATCCGTAACACAAGCGTCCTTCGCAGCTTACTACGGAACCAGATGGCGCTGTTGTAATAATGTCCCCACATATCCTGTAATATTATAAAGGTATTTTTGGGAAGTAGGTTTATTCAAACTTTGTATACTGTTTTTTATGAAAATCGATCATATCTCAAAACAGTCATTCTGTGGGTTAGTTGTGGTCTGCACAGCTATGTCCAATTACTGGTGAATTAAGAATTTCTTATACATGATATTTTAATTCGATTCCTTTTCTTTTATAGTTTAACATTCTCCTTCTTACGAGACACATAAAGGTTAATATTTCCTGATACCTACAAAACAGGCAAAAGGCTACAATATCGTTTTTCAACTGTGAAAACTGTGAAACATCTAACAATTAATTTTATGAAATTTTGATAAAGTAAATTCAAATATTACTAAAGTTACTTGATAAATCATTATTACTTTCAAAAACTTTATTTCGTTTACTTAAAATTATTCTACGATACTCATTTTCCAAAGACAAGTCTTTATGACGTTTATTGGAAAAGCAAAGGGTCCATCTTTATGGTGCTTCCGAGTTTAAACTTTCACAAAGGGATTGTGAAAAAGCTTCAATAGAAATAACAGAAATTAATTTAAGAGGTTCTATACTAAATATTTATGTAGGGACTTCGATGTAACATTGTAAAATATATTGCATTTAGTTAAGTAGTGGATAATAGGTTATCGCTCGCTTGGATAACCGAGTGATGCGGGTTCAAATCCGGGTCTCGCACCTCTGATATTTTCATGTGCAAATCATTTATATCATGATTACCACTTGTCTTGGTATGGTATGGTATGATACACGGGGGCTATTATCCGCAACTCGACGACTTTGCGCGTGTGAGAATTTTTCTTAGTTATTCCTGCCACCCCAGCTCTTCGAGGAACTTCAGAAGCTTCTTCGGCTTGTGAGAGGTGTAGTGAGAGATATTCTTGGTAGTTTATATTTTTTATTTATATTAATGCGGTCCCATTGCGATGACTAGTGCGCAGTAACTACTCATCGCCACTCATACGTCTCGCTCATATACGTATAGAATCGCTGAAACACAACATTGACACTTACAGTGTCCCTACAGGCTTCTTGAATACCTCCGGAAGTGCCCTTGGCGTGCCAAGATATTGTACCCGGTATGCCGCTACACCTGGACAGTTTAAGAGTACGTGTGCAGCCGTTTCCTCTGTTCCCATGCAGGCTCTGCACAGGGGACTTTCAGTACACCACTTGTCTTACGGTGAAGGAAAATTTCGTGATGAAAACATGTGAAGTCCGCCAACACGCACTAATATCAGATAACAAGTCCTCCACTAAGGCTATGCTTGTTTGTTTCTTTTTTAACTTGATACAAAAAAAATGTTACCACCTGAAAAAATAATTCTTAATTGCTTAGACTTTCATAGTAGTAATTTAGTAAAATATATTAATACGTTGGGGCATACACGTACAGCAATATCTAGTTCCATCGTAAGCTACAAGGCTTGTGTTATGGTCTCCAGATAGTTGATCCATGTCACATATATATACAACTTTTAAGATTGTATATGTATTATACATAAATAATTTTATGAATACATTAGCGCTATTTTCGCAAAACTCGCTAAATTGCAAAGTCAACCAAACTTCCAGATTTTCTCGTGCCTTAATTCCCAATATCCTTCGGACCAGTGGAGTAGAAAAATCTCATAACGATATAACCGCTGCTAAATTACAGAACAGAGAGTGCCACAAATATGACATCCTTAGCCTACTTGACGTATCTTCTAAAAATGTAAAATTGAGATTTACCCACAAACTTTTCAAGTCAAATTAAATAATTGATGTAAAATGGTAATGATAAAAAAATAACTGAAAATTGGTAAAATTGTAGTGAAAAAAATATGTTGAATTTAGATAAAATAATAAGAAATATCGAAGTCTAGATAACTTTTTATTTATCTATACTAATATTATAAAGCTGAAGAGATTGTTTATTTGTTTGGTTGAGTGCGCTAATCTCAGGTACTACTGGTGTGATTTAAAAAATCTTCTGGTGGTGGATAGTCCGTTAATCGAGGAAGGTTATAAGCTATATTTTATCACGCTATGACCAATAGGAGCAGAGCATAAATGAAAAATCTTGTAAAAACGTGAAGGGCGGGCGTTAGTTCTGCGAGGTATCATACCGTGCAACTCTGAAAGTATTTGATTTCCGGTCTTTAGAACGCGTGCAAAGCCGCGGGAAATGCTAGTCTATATTCTCGCTTTGACTAACTTTCTACCACTTCTATTTTAATCATATTCTATGAAAAGCCTCTAGCAATTATACGCTCGATTCTCTTTACCGGCGTTCTATAAATTTTAATTACGAATACGTCCGCAAATTTTAATGGCAACACCCTAAAGCCTTATATGGGCATTGGGCAAGGTTAGCTGGACTATACTTACCTGTTTACTTTTAATATTAGCATTTATTATTTAGGCATTTTGTAAAGTTATATTTGGAGTTTATTTAGAGATTAAAATGAAGGCTTAAAGATGTAAAAGGGACCGTTTTAATACATAATTAATGACTTTGTTTAATTTCCCAATTCTCGTATGTAACTAATCTATGGGATGGGGCAACTAATCTACTTAAGTAATACGGTTTACGATTTTTATTTGTCCTTCGCCTTCTTTCTATTTTACGTGACATTGACACATGAAAATTGCATTACTGAATTTCTCTATTTAGTCCTTTAATAAAAGGGAGATAAGGATCATAATCCACCATGCACGCCAAGTGCGGGTTAGTGGACATGTGATTCAAAATCTTGCTAGATTCTCCCTGACAAGTGAATTTCTTCACGATGTTTTCATAATAAGACAAGTAGTAATAATTTTAAAATGATTCGCACATCCACGCATCAGAGGTGCACGAATCGGGCTTGAACCTGCATTACTCAGTTTCCTAAGCTAACGAGTTACCACTAGACTACAGCCCTAATTCATTTCTCACTGAATTAAAATAGGGTGTTCAAAAGGAACGATTTTACGGTTACAAAAACATCAATTTGTCCATTTAAGCGACTAACGAAAGCACTCAATTTAAAACAATCAACAGGTAATGGAGATCTGAGTTCTGTAAATATTTGCGGATGCGGACGTAATTAAAATTTATTGAGCGTTGCAAAGTGAATTGAGCGTGCGATTACTTACTAGAGTGTATCTGTCTCACTCTTTTATATTAATAAGTTCATATGTTGAAAAGAGAGGAACAATACATGTTTAGGCTGTGAAAATACATGTTATTGCACAAACTATACAGCTCATTGCGTTTGGTTTTGTTATAAATATACGTTGAAACTACTATGGTTTTTATAAATAGTCCTATAACTATAATGATTATAGTTGAACAGTAGTTATTATTATAGAGCAATAACTTACTCAACTATCGATATAACCAAAATATTCATAATGGCGTTTGCTAAAAATTACATTTTCACTTTACTCAGGTGCCAAGTTTTAATTAATATTATCTTTAGCGTTTTTTCACGGATTTATTTTCTTTTTAGCTTTCCGATATTCGATATTATAGCAATTAGGCAAGGGAGAGACGAAGGTTGCACTTGTACTTTACTAGACCATAGTCTTTCTTTGCATTACCTTTAATCCAAATCCTTCCAAACACAATTTCGCATTTATATAGAACTCCGGTTAATAATAACGGTTTAACAGAAAACTCGGCCAATTTTATAAATAAATCGCTCAAAATAAACGTTTTTTATAACACCAGGCACGAATTTTTTTTAATTACAGCTAAATAAATACCTAAATAAGAGAGTTTTTAACAAACAGGAATATTACACTACACAAAAAGTACTGGTACATAAAATAAAAATATGCTTTTAAATTGCTTTTAAAGTATTTGATTGAATTTAAGGCATTTGTTAGCATCATCAAGTAAATTTATACTAATATTATGCAGCTGAAGAGTTTGTTTGTTCGAACTACTGGTTCGAATTGAAAAATTCTTTTTGTGTTGGGTAGTCCGTTTATTGAGGAAGGTAATAGGCTATATTAGATCACGCTACGACTAATGGGAGCGGATCCTGAATGAAAAGTGTTACGAAAACGGAAAGGGCGGGCGTTAGCTCTGCGAGGTACCATACCGCGCGACTAAGAAAGAATTTGGTTTCCGGTCTTTAGAGCGCGTGCGAAGCCGCAGGATATGCTAGTTGTAGTAATAAAGTTTCATTAAATATTTTTTGTAAATATACATACACATCACTCTCTGTTTTTTACAATCGAGTATAATTATGTCTAAGTAGAACCTATCAAAGATACCATAGAAATATCCATAGATATATTATAAAGGTAACATAGTAACGGTACTTAAAAATTAAATCGTTTTTTTTTAAAACTTCAAGCAGTTTTAGTCTTTCAGTACATTATTATTATTTTACGAGCGAGAAATTTAGTATTATCTATCTGTCTCTTCGTTCTCGCAATCTCTGAAACGGCTGAGCAGATTTTTACAGGGCTTACACTGGCAGATAGCAGATGATATAAGGAGTAATATAGATTATTTTTTTTTAGAAAATTAAAACGAAAATACCTAAATAGTTATGAATGAACCCGACCGAAACGTGGTTGATTCGCTAGTTTAAATAATAACTGTCTTTCTCAAGCATTGATTATTCCAGTTATTTCATAAAGACTTCAAAGAAGTTTCATTACCAGTAGCCTATGGTCTGTAATCCAACCTCGCAAAGGCCCAATGAGTCGGTACGATGATAAGACTTGTCTTAATTAATGATGTTAGACACTTATTGATCTATGAATAGAGAATGATGGAGCACTTTCCAATTTGGTTGCAAAACATGTTTTTTGGATACAGTTTTTGGTAAATTAATGAGTTATTTAAGTTTTTTGAAGTTTTGAATAAAAGTTGTAAATTTTTCATTCAAAAGTATAATTTATTGAAATAGTACATAATAATTAATGTAAAATTAAATGAATATATTTTTACTTTATTTATCGTTTTATATTCCTTGACTAGCGACACAGCCTCGGTTAGTTCGTCTCTAGGTTCGTTTTAACTTTTTTGAAAGGTTTTTGTTCTAAAATAAACGTAATTTGATTTATGCCTTATGACATCAGCTATCTGCCAGTGAAAGTCTCGTTAAAATCTGTCTATCCGTATCAGATCAGTGTGAGCGAACAGCCAAACAAAAATGTTAAAAGTTGTATTTTTTTAAGTTCTGCATATAACAGACACTTCAATTTTTGTATAAACTAGCCATGATAGTGACAAAAAGTAGTATTTTAAATACGCTTTGTCAAACAAAGTTATATTTAAGAGCAAAATATAAATAATAAATAAATAAATAAATAAATAAATATGTTGGGACAATATTACAACAGCACCATCTAGTACCGTGGTAAGCTACGAGGCTTGTGTTACGGATACCAGATAGTTGATTTATATATATATATATATATATATATATATATATATTAGGGTGGTCCTTATTCTTAAGGAAAATATTTTTTTTCTTTAATTTCGGGGGGCACCACGTAATTTGGTTATATACCTTAAGAAAATATTACAGTAATTTTTTTGAATTTTTTTAATAACATTTAGAGGTCGCTACCAAGGTTTAAATTTTAAATAAAAAGCCAAAATTTGTTTTTCTCAGAATCCTTTATTTTTTTTAACCAGGTCTTAAAAATATTACACAATTTTTGTTGATGCTATGAAATAAAATAATCTGAATGATTTACTTTTAAGATGCAAGGGTTGACTTGTTAGTATTGGGATACTTTTTTCTATACTCTTTTACCAACAAAAGCAAATATTGCTTTTGTTCTTCATTTGTGGTAATTAATTTATTGTATTCTTCCATTAAAGCAACACCACGCTCAGCTATATCATTCACTACACGCAATGAATGAACAATATTTTTGGCAGCTATATAATCAGGGTCTTCGTTCCAGGTTTCAACGTCTTTATAAAAAAAATCTGATGAGATACCTAGGACCTGGAAGAATTTTAAAGAATTACTGCTCACAAAGTTTTCTATATTTTTTTCGTGGATGGTCGCCATGTCAAGGTTTATTCGTTTTAAGCAATCATGTGTGCCTTCAATTTTGAGTGCTTCTACCATTTTTTTCTTCTCTTGGACTGAAAGTTCGTCATCGAAAAATGCAAGCGAAACCAGCTCTTCCGACAAATACCACAAGTGATTTAAAATCTTATTCAGCGCAATAGTAGCTAGATTTTTGTTAACACTTTCAAAAGCTTTAAGGTCTTTTAATAATTGTAAGTCGTTTCTTGGTGCTGACTGACTGGTAGAGGCTTGAAACCAATATTTGATATAAATCATCACCGTGAAAATACATATTTCTCTCACAGCCTTTTCGTCCTTTTTCGTTAGCTTTAACTGATGCTTAAATAAATAAATTTTTAAACAGTACAAGGCTCTTGCCATCCATCTAGCTCGATGTAGACCAGCAGGTCTCCGAAATGAAACGCCTTTTTCAGGAACACCTCCTAAGAATATGATTGTAAGATTTAACATTTCTTTGTAGTCATCTCGAGGTTGATGTACTTGAAGTTGCTTTTTGGCAAAAGAAATCCTGTCTGCGGCCACTTCTGCAAGAATATTTGCCTCAGCGTCATCTGTTATTGTTTTGAAGTCGCTTTGGTCAATAGAGTCCCAACTGTTCTTAAATCTTTTGAATAATTGTATATCAGGACCACTAGATGGGGCAAGCGATTGATCCACTACACCTGACAACATAATTTCCATTATGTGGTGACGACAAGCAAACCAAAGCATATTTTTATCCATTTTGCGCTCCAAGAGAACGCATACTCCACTTCTTAAGCCGGTATTTACAGCAGTAGTGTCAAAACACAAACATTTTACTTTATCGCTCAAATTCCATGAATTTATAGCGTCGTAGACAGCCGACGCACAAGCTTCGCTTGTTCCACGTTCTAATTTTGGGACGGCGAGTAATTGATCGACTCCATGTCCTGATACCAAAATTGGCAGCCGATCTACAGTTTTGTGTCCAGTAATATCTTCTATAAGTTTACCGTCCCAATGAATTGTTAAAGACGAACTAGGTTTAAACTCGCTTTTGAGCGACTCTGCAACAGCTTTGCGATTTTTGACACGCTGCCGACGAATAGAAGATCTATTGACATTAAATTCTGATGGATCACAGCCTGCGCTTTTCAAAGTAGATGTCACGACCATAGTTGCTTTTCTGTCACTCAATTTAGAAACATCAAGACTGGAAGCTAATTGACTGTTAATAATATCTTTTCGAGCTCGTTTTTGAGGTGGTTGCATCTTCGTCAATTTTGATATAAATTCGGAGTCAGATGGAGTTTCTTCCCCACTTATTGTGGCAGACGATGACGAAATAAATGATAATGAAGACAATGAGCATTTTTCTGTTATAGACGAGATATCTTTGTTTTCACGCTCGCGCAATTTATCAAGCCGTTCTTTTTTCTCTTTTATTTTCTTACATTTGTTTAAACTTTTTCTGTCGACTGAACCAATCAAAAATTGGCGTCGATTTTGCCGCACTGCTAACAAAAACTGTTTATCTTCTTCTAAAGTCATAATATTTAAAGCATCACGATGAGCGATGTCAAATAAATCTTCTAACTTTTGTTGCCAGTTTTGTTCTTTTGTTTTCAATGCTTCTGAACGTTTTTTCTTGTTTTCTTTATTTTTTTTTAGATTCTGCCATTCTTTGAACAGCTTTTCAATTTTGCTGATGACATGTTTTTTTAATTGAATAGGTATGCCAGCTTTTTCCCACAAATTAATAACCCCACAAGCCGTCAAAGTCGCAGATTCACGAATACTTTTCTTTTCTTCATTTTTGTAGTAGAAAAAATATCGCAACACTTCGCCAATGGATGGTAAGGTTGATTGGCTTAATTCAGATAATAATTGACCGATAAGCCAAATCTCACTTTGATTTCTAGTAGTTATACTGAATCCGCTACTAGTAGACGCCATTGCAAATTGAAACACTTCACTGTAACTTTTACAAAAACAACACGTGCGCTCTTGTTGCTTAACAGAACTGAAGTGCGGGGCGATCGTAGTACAAATGAGGGGGTCGAGGAACGGAGAGGGGGGGGGGGGGATTAGAAGGTATAGTCTATGCTAGTTTCACTCGCACGTAACATGTTATGTACCTAAATTTTAAATTAATGGAATCACCATTTAAGCTGTATTTGAACACTTTTTGTAAAAAATTGACAGCTGGTAGCGACCTCTAAATCTTAACAAAATCAAAAACAAAAAAACATTTATTTCGTATTTAGAGGTATATAATCAAATAAGAAAGTGCCCGGAGGATAATTCGAAAGTTGAAAAATAAGGACCACCCTAATATATATATATATATATATATATATATATATATATATATATTATTTTTATTTTTTTATTTTATTTTATTTATAAAGAAAACATACAGCTTATAATAACACATAATTATGATTTTTGCAACTAGGTAATACACAAGCCAATTAAGTTTTCACTAATTTAACATTAAAGAAAATATCATTAGGGTAAACATTAAAATTCTAAAAGTTAATACAAATTAAGTTTTTTTTTTTTTTTTTTTTTTTTTTTTTTTTTTTTCCTTTTTGAACACAACATTGCATACAAACAAGAATCACAGTAATATATATATTATATTGTGACAACTACAGTTTATCTTAATCTATCTTAATTGCCTGATGACAGATTTGAATTTATCAGGTTTCAAATAAAAAATGTCTATCATATTATAATTATTATTATACTGTCCACAAGCCCTAACGACAAAACGATTCGAAGCATAGTTAGTCCTGCAGAATGGAATAGCAAAAGTATAGGATCGATTTGATCGCGGATTATATTTAGGACAATTGAAGGACATTTCATTTAACAAATATGACGAATCAATATGGTTATTTATAATCTTATAAAGAAAAATGATATCACGGTGTTCACGTCGAGTTTCCAGGGATAATAATGTAGCAGGTGGAGATGTCTTAAACTTAAATTTGAGTCGCTTGCAGAACTTATCTTGAATACGTTGAAGCATATGCTTATATTTGTCATACTGCGGATTCCATGTAACAGAAGCATATTCTAGATGTGATCTTACGAGTGCATTGTATAAAATAATAAAAGTATTGATATCTTTAAAATCGGCTGTTTGGCGAATTAAAAAACCTAACATATTGTACGCCTTGGCAGTAATTTTCTCAAAATGTGATCGGAAAAGCAACTTGCTGTCCAAGAAGACTCCCAAATCTCTCACCTCGGTCACTCTGTTAAGAATTGAATTGTTTATAGTATAGTCATATTGAATAGTTGCTTTCTTCATACTAAAAGAGATAATGCAGCATTTACTAACATTTAAAAATAACTTATTGTCCAAACAATACTCATTGAGAGCATTTAAATCATTCTGTAATTGTATGCAATCCTCAACAGATTTTATTCTAGTAAAAATTTTAGTATCATCAGCATATAATAAAACGCTAGAGTGACGAAAACATTCCAAAACATCATTTATAAAGATGTTAAATAGAAGAGGACCGAGATGCGAGCCCTGAGGCACACCAGAGGTAATGGGAACGAAACAAGATGTAAATCCTTTGACTGCAACCGCTTGAGAACGATCCCTAAGATATGATGAAAGCCATCTAAGGAGGTCGCCATGTATACCGATGCGCTCTATTTTATAAATTAACAAAGAATGAGAAATTTTGTCAAAAGCTTTAGAGTAATCAGTATACACGGCGTCGACCTGAAAGCCTTCATCCATAGAGTCTAAAATTATATCTAAATATTCACATAAGTTAGTTTCGGTGGATCTTTTATCAATAAAACCATGTTGCTGAGCGATTAAAAAGGGTCTAATAGCAGGAAATAAACTATCATAGATGATTTTCTCGAATATCTTGGGCAAGATTGAAATTTTAGAAATACCCCTGTAATTACAAATATTATACATTTTAAATACATACATATTATAAATATAAACATCCATGACTGGAGTACAAACTTTCGTGCACAACAAATGAATGCACCCAGCGGGACTCGAACCCGCGACCGCTGGCGCAGAAAGTAGGGTCACTACGAACTGCGCCAAACGTGCCATCAATATAAAGTGTTACACATGTTCTAAATCGTTACAACTTGGTACATACATACGAGTATGTACGAAGCCACAGCTTGTAATTAAACTGATTTAGTGAAAGCAGCGCAATTCTATTGGCAGAGATTCAAATTGGATGTACATAGATCTTAAATGGTTGGCAAATTTTGTTTGTGGCATCAAACAGCTTGTATACAATGAATTATGTTGTACTTTTTGACTCATTTTCATTTCGCTCCAATATGTACAGATGTAAGATGAATTTTTTACGCCTTACTTGAGAAATTATTGATTACCATACAAACCACCTTAAGGGATGATATTCGTTATAGAAATATGTATCTAATATTTTCGAGGTTTCAAATTATTTTAAGCTTTTCATCTAAATCGGTTCAGCAGATTCACTCACGAGTGACTCTAAAATTGGACTGTTGGCGAATAATTTTGAGTTCTTTGCTATTGTTTGAAGTAGGTATACCTAATCTGTAAATTAAATGTAAAAAATACACCCAAAAATTCCAAATTAATTAAAATATGTAATTAGTAATTACCATTTACATAATACTATGTTTCATTTCTGGTCAAGCTACATAACGGTAATCATAGTGGGTAATGTATGTACGTAATGAGGTATGATAAACGAAACGCTTTTATGTGATAAAATGTGCAGTTTCATTACTAGCTAATTAGCAAAGTTCAAAGAGAATACGTATTTGTTTTCAACTAGCCTAAGTACCTATTGTTTGTGAACCGTGTGTATCTTTTTATTTAGTCTTTAACCTTTATACATTTCTGTACTTTTATACAGTCTTAAAGGTGTGGAAAGGTATTGAAGCATATCTTAGAAACCCTTGCTAGTTAAATGACACCCGTATATGATATACTAGCATTTCCCGCGGCTTCGCACGCGTTCTAAATACCGGAAACCAAATTCTATCTGAGTCGCGCGGTATGGTACCTCGCAGAATTAACGCCCGCCCTTCCCGTTTTTGCAATACTTTTCATTTATGCTCCGCTCCCATTGGTCGAAGCGTTATAAACTCGTAGCCTATAGCCTTCCCCAATAAACGGACTATCTATCACAAAAATAATTTTTCAATTCGGACCAGTAGTTCCTGAGATTAGCGCGTTCAACCAACCAAACAGACAAACAAACTCTTCAGCTTTATAATATTAGTATAGATTATGTAATTACAGATCAAAAATCCATGCCGATATTTTTTGAAAACTGTAAAACATTTAACATTTTTATTAATTAAACTAAGAGTTTTAACCCTTTAACACCTTTGGTACGTATAGATAATGCATAATCTCTTCTTATTGCTTACACAGCATCAACCCTTACACGGTCACTTTGCATATGGTACAATATAACAAGACTTAAAGACATATCGATACATATCAAATATAAACTGTATGTTTTTAAATATAAAGTTGAAAATCCCATAAAATTTCCCAACAGGTAAATCTGAGTTACAAATTGAATAACTCGCAAAGTTAGGGATAAGGACATGTTTGAAATCAAAGCTATCAGATACATTATTCTACTATTATTCTAAGACAAATTATTACTTTGTTGAACGAAGAAAATGGTGGAAATAAAACATCAGTGAATCAATTTTGAAGTTCAGTTAATCTGTAATACTCCTTTTATAAAGTAGGTTAATACATAAAATATACATAAAAACGTTGTAGTGTCTCCGACCATTCACATTCCGCTTTTGAAAAAACAATGGTGCAAAGATGTGGCTGCATCAAGCTTGTGTCGCTTGGTAAATAGAGGTGGCATTTAAAAAACTTGTATCATACTACATAGCTCTAAATATTAACCGTACTGTAGCTGTAACCGGACACCTGTCATGAGAAAAATGACGAAAATTTTTAAGAATGTATTATTCCGAATTTATTCACTTAAATTTTATGTAAATAACTTACGTTACATAACTTCCTTTTTGTTTTTGTTTTTTTTTTGAGAATTCCGAACGCTTTATATGGTTACTATATACTTATACTTTTTTTGTTAAAAAAATATATGTTGGGACAACATTACAACAGCACAGTCTAGTACCGTGCTAAGCTACGAGGCTTGTGTTACGGATACCAGATAGTGGATATACTACATATAAATAAAAAATTAAATACATACATATTATAAATATAAACATCCATTACTGGAGTACAAACATTAGTGCTCAACAAATGAATGCCCCCAGCGGGACTCGAACCCGCGACCGCTGGCGCAAAAAGTAGGGTCACTGCCAACTGAGCCAAACGTGGTATGGTTACTATCATAGTAACGGGAAATAACGTCTCTCAGTTATGAGTAACTATTATTTAAAATGTCGAATATTCGTAAATCTATTAATAATTTTCTAACAAGGTTTATTATTTGGATCATTTTTTATTAATTTCCCATATATATAAATAGCAAATCGATACACAAAAATGACGCAAGTTTGACGGATAAATTCTATATTTCACTTGACTTCAAATGACGTATTGAATTTATCCGTCAGTAGCATATCCGGAGTTGACATGTTTGTTGACGAGCTGTGATCTCTCCCCGGTCATGACAGATTACCACCTCATCGCACTGCCGAGTCTATATGAATGAATTTTCCGGTACCAAAAATCGCTGATGTTAGAAAAAACACGGTTTAAACATGCTTAATTTCTCTAAAGAATTTATTCACTTAATGAGAAATTTTACACAAAGGTAGTTGAAAATTATTTACACCGTGATTTTTAAGTAACAACTTATACTAAAACTTAATACAAACTTGAAACAAATATATTGTTACGTACTACGGATTCGGGATCGGAAATTAAAAGCGTTCTCGCACTAAAGAAGTTTTATTTACACTTATATACACGCGCAGTCTGTACACAGCACTAGTTTAATTTAGTCTCTGAGCACTATAATCCACCACTTTTAATAATTCACTGTACTTTTCTTCACTTTTCCACTATTTCGTATCTCTTCGTAATCTTCCCTTAACTCCGAACGTCAACTGCTCTCGACACACTGCCGGCCTTTTTATATGCGTAAATTTAGAACATTCTAGTATAGAAAATTCAAAATGTTTCTAGTAGCTTCCAAATCTTTCCTGAAAATGCTTCGTCTCTCTCTGACACATTCAAATTTGCAATAAACTGTTCTTGTTATCTAATTGTCAAAAGTTAGAAATTGACATTCGCTGTTGTAAAGCATAGTACAAGTGTGCTATTATGAAGGGCTCGCACTCTATTCCACGACAATATTAGGTATACAAACAACTTATATAAGCTACTTATTATGACTACAACTTATTTTTTATGATTTTTATAAAATTTTGCGTTAAGGGTAATTCAACTAGAAATGTTTACTAGAACTAGAAATATTATGAGAATAACCGACTTTATTCCTCTTAATAAACGGTTCAACCTACACTTTTAAATTAAACTTTTCGAATATTATCTAATAATTTATCGTAAAAAACTTTTTTTAAAGTTTGTTTCTGAAAACTATGGCTGTATAAACGTCAGCCTGCTGGTTGCTGCGACGCATGTCACTGTCGGTAAAGTTGTAGTGGTGGAAAATTGTAAGCATTTAGGTTATTTAGTTATTTAGGTTTTTGTTTGAGCATAAAAAAGTGACTGCACGAGTTTCTAACACTTGTTTCCCGCTTTGTCGTAGATAAAAATATAGAAGTACTAGCTGATAATAAACGTTTTAGCCTATAGGAAGTTGGGGGTAGGAGAATGAAAAATACTTCACGACCTAATCTCGTACCTACCTAATACACAAAAGAAAATCATTAAAATCGGTCGAGCCGTTTCGTATATTGCGACAACAAACACTGTGACACGAGTTAAGAGTTTGATATAGTAGATGATAATTCCTCTATGTGTCTATACATATTAAGTACGTAGGTTAGGTTTTGGATGATCTGTAGAAATAAATAATTAACAAATATGGTGAGACATTATTACACACAGCGACATCTAGTTCCATGGTAAGCTACGAGGCTTGTATTACGGATACCAGGTATATTACACATTTATAAATTTTAAATACATACATATTATAAATATAAACATCCATGACTGGAGTACAAACATTCATGCTCAACGCTTCAACAAAAATAAAAAAAACCCAGCGGACTCGAACCCGCGACAGCTGGCGCAGAAAGTAGGATCACAACCAACTGAGCCAAACGTGTCGTCAAAAAATATAGAACTACTAGCTGACAGTAAACGTTGTTTTGGCCTTTAAAAGGGGAGCTGGGGGTAGAAGGGTGAAAAATACTTTACGACCTACTCTTATACAGTCATACCTACCAAATATAAAAAATAAGTCATTAAAATTAGTCGAAACATTTCGTAGGAATGCGACCACAAACACTGCTACACGAGTTTTCATACATTAAATGATAATTCATCTATATCATCATCATCATCAGCAGCCCTTTTTAACGTCCCACTGCTGGGCACGGGCCTCCCTCAGTACGAGGGGGATCAGGCCATAGTCCATCACGCTGGCCTAGTGCGTGTTGGCGGACTTCACATGTCTTTCGAAAACTTGCTAGATTTTCTCAGACATGCAGGTTTCCTCACGATGTTTTCCTTCACCGTAAGACAAGTGGTAATCATGATAGAAATGATTAGCACATGAAAATATCAGAGGTGCGAGACCCGGATTCGAAACCGCATCACTCGGTTATCCAAGCGACGCGTTACCGCTGGGCTACCACTGTCTATACATAACCTATCTTTTGGATCATCTATAGAAATGTAAACTATTTGAAGATTAATGAAATAAAAACATAAGACAAAATGAACCAGAAGTTAAGACTAAGTAAAAATATTGAAACGGAAGGAAATTACCTGTAGATTTGGAGTTAAGTGTCCGATACACTTAACTCGCTGGCTTGGCGTTTATTTAGGACGTTCGGGTTTTGCTTTGTAGCTTTTTAATTAATTTATTTCTTGCTAAATTCATTAAAGTCGAAAAGTATATATAAACGAGAAATAATTACATGGCACACGCTGACTAATAACTATTTTATTTAATAAAGATTAGATTAGATATTTAGATCTAGCGCGGGCGAAGCCGCGGGTCCCGCTAGTTATACATATAAACCTTTTACTTGAATCACTCTATCTATTAAAAAACCGCATCAAAATCCATTGGGTAGTTTTAAAGATTTAGGAATTCATAGGGACAGACAGACAGCGGGAAGCGACTTTGTTTTATACTATGTAGTGATAATGATATATTATATAATAAATAATATTTTTACATAATAATAATCTGTTTCATTTAATATTGAAATGTAAATTGGAATTTTTACAATAACTGCTAAACCTTTTTTTACATAGTACTGGTATTCACCAGTATGTGAAAAATTTTTAGGTTATTTCGATTTTTGTAATTCAATAATACGAATATACAAAATACAGTGATCAGTAAAAAATATTAAAAATAAAAATAGCTAAGGGATTTTAAGAGAATAAAGGAGAGGAGGAGGATTGTAAAGGGAAAACGTTACTGGACCACTTTATACATAAATATGTATGCCTAAACAAATAACCTACTTTGTGTGATAGTAAAAGTTTAGCTTGAAAATGAATTCCTGATGACGATGAGATGTAGGAAAAATAAAAGAAAATAATGTATTTTATATTTTTATTTTCGATTTGTATATTGAAAATAATATTAATTTGTGAGTCAGTAAGTTTTTATGATCATCACTTCGTCACGCTGTATTTATTTTTATGGTGGTATCATCCCATATATCACTACATAGTATAAAACAAAGTCGCCTTTTCTGTCCCTATATCCCTATATCCCTATGTGCGCTTAAATCTTTAAAACTACGCAACGGATTTTGATGCGGTTTTTTCCAATAGATAGAGTGATTCAAGAGGAAGGTTTATATGTATAACTAGCAGATCCCGCGGCTTTGCCTGTGCTAAATCTAGGGAAGAGCCCGAGCGAAGCGAGGGCGAGTCGCTAGTATTATATATACTTAATAGAATGAATCGAGTGTTTATTTGCTAGTCGTCAGCTAAAAATGGCGGAAAAATGCTATAGAGTATCTTAGAAACGACTGGACTGATATTGACACGCCTTGCGTAGAAAAATAGTTGTTGTTATAAGGACCTAACTTAGCCCTTATATCTTATGCCTACTGTTATAATAGAAAAGGGACTAGGCTCAAAAAATATAAATGTATACACGAAGTATCGAAGCGAGGCCAGGATGAATCACTAGTTTTTAAAAAGTTTTAATATTAATTACTTTTTTATATAATCATAATATAATATTATATGTTGAGACATTATTATACACAGCGCCATCTAGTTTCGTGGTAAGCTACGAAGAAAGCTTGTGTTACGGATACCATCTGGTATCCGTTGTTATTATTGTTGATATTATACTATAGTTGATATTATACTACATATATATTAATTAAAATACATACATATTATAAATATAAACACCCATGACTGGAGTACAAACATCTGACTAACAAATGAATGCCCCCAGCGCGACTCGAACCTGCGACCGCTGGCGTAAAAAAGTAGGTTCACTACAAACTGCGCCAAACGTGTCGTCAAATTGGAATAAAAGATTGCCGCGCATTTGCTTTCTCTCCTTTTTAGTTCTTTCATAAAAGTATCGCAAAATCCATTTCCTAAGTCTATGTATTTGCAACAAAGCCATTTAAAATCAAATCAAAATGTATAAATTTCTAACATATTTTATCTTGTTCTTCAACTGTCTGGTAATGGAAGTGATGAAATGAGATAAAATAATGCTAACGCTCCAGTTTGATTTATGTAATGTACGAGTTATTTGAAATGTAAAATGATAGATACATCTTTAAAAAATCTGTTTTATTTATATATTTTATTGTTTATTTACTTATTAATTTAATATAATTAAAAAACGAATTAAGATACTCAGTAATTTTAGTAAAAATAACGTTGTAATCATAAGAAAATAATTGGTCCCACACAATAAACTTTTACGGGTTCTTTTTGCGTTTTCTTAATTACAATAATTACCTATCAATAACACGTCAAACTTGGTATATTAAAATTATAAGTTCTTAAAAAATAGCAAAATAATGAAAACGTGGTATTGCTCCATGTATTTCTAAGGGCTTGAAAATAAAATACATTTCACAAAGCAAAATTCACAGAACTCTTTGTTAATTTTATTTCCACTTTTTTTGTAAGTCTTATTAATTTTACTATAGGTTTTTCACCAAATAATATTATTAATAAGTAAAATGTAACATGTACATCGAAATTTCGTAAAATACAAAGATTAATTCCTGTGTCGAGATTCAAAGAACTCTAACTCTACAATTTCTCAATATAGACATAGTTTTAATTAGAACTATCGTTTAAATTAATCTTATATAACATTTTAGGTTAGTATACGTATTTGAGAAATCCTTAATTGTTTAGAACGTATATTTTATCTAGTTTCAGCAAGCGGTGCGAGTTCAGGAGTAGATGGCACAATCTTTATTTTCTCCTTCGTCGGCGGCATGAGGGGCTCGGAGCTTGTGGTCCGTAGAAGCCCTCTCTTAGTTGCTACCATCAGAAGTAGAGTCACTGACAAGAAGAATGACACCAACTGAAAACAAATGAAAATTAAAGGTATTTTATGCATGTATCTTATTTTATCTATGTATCTTTCAACGTTCCTATTACACATATTATACTTATAATATGTATGTATTTAAACTTATAGACAGTGGTAGCCCAGCGGTAACGCACTCGCTTGGATAACCGAGTTATGCAGGTTCAAATCCGGGTCTCGCACCTCTGATATTTTCATGTGCGAATCATTTCTATCATGATTACCACTTGTCTTACGGTGAAGGAAAACATCGTTAGGAAACCTGCATGGCTGAGAAAACCTAGCAAGTTTTTGAAAGATATGTGAAGTCCGCAAACACGCACTAGGCCAGCGCGGTGGACTATGACCTGATCCCCCTCGTACTGAGGGAGGCCCGTGTCCGGCAGTGGGAAGATAAAAAGGGCTGATGATGATGATGATGATGATTATCTTTCAACGTTCCTATTGGACGTGAGTCTGTCTCAATACGATAGATCAGGGCATATCAAATCAAATCACATCAAAATATTTTATTCAGCATAAAAATTGGTACAATTTCTTACTGAACGTCATGAGTCTACCACCAGTTCGGAAAGAAGAAACCTCTGACCTGAGAAGAAAAATTCTTCTTTTGAAAATTATGTTTTCATGTCTACAATGTTTTCCTTTCACATAAGACAAGTGATAAGCACGTTGAAATGATTCGTACATAAAAATATTGGTGGTGCGAGACTTTATTGCAACTGTTTTCCCAAGCCTGCGTTACCACTGTCAAAAAATATATTTTAGAAATAATACGTTCTGTCTATTATTATGTTCTGCCAATTTCCTAGTAGCACTTTGCTTTAATAATATTGCATACAGGTAGCGCTACTTTTTCGCAATTAGTAGGTATAACTAATAGTCGCCATAATATGCTACTCCTTGACTATTTCTATTTGTATAAAAAAATCAAAACATTCAGTTTAAGCGTGATTTTTAACAAATATACAAACACAGTACAAATAGACTGATATAGTAGTTTGATATTTATGTAACTTAATTCGAATCCCCTAACCGCCAGTGAACGTGTAATGGATTATTTGGTTTGAACATCTTGTAAATAATCCAATAAGCGGGATCTATTTGGAAGGCAGAAAGATGAATCGATTTATGGATTTCTTTATAAAGAAAATTATAATGTATGTGTGTTCGTAAGAATTCATTTGAAACGGCTGGACTGATTTTGATGAGACTTTTGTTTACCTAGTGCGCTATTAAGATCTCTTGTTGCCTAATTATATTTTTATTATTTTTAAACCAATAATTAGGTCTGTACCAGGATCGATAGTTTAACTATATTACTATTAAGTATTATAATATTTCTTAAGTAATAAAATAATTATATTTTTACTCAATTACGGCGATTTTAAAGGAGGGTTAGGTACTGTATAATAATATATATGCAAATATGTACATGTTTTATAGTAGTTGCATGTGTATGTCTTCGACGGCATAATTCCGTCGTCGATTTGTTTTATTTTTTTATTTTTTTACGCAGTCCAGTTTTCTAATATTCGAAACGGCTGGATTGATTTTGACGGGACTTTTAATGGTAAATAGCTAATATTATAAGGAGCAACTTAGGCTAATTTATTTTAGAAAAAAAAAATTCGCTCAAAGAAATTACCACATAATAAAAAATAATTAAATTTAGTATAATTCACATATTAATTACATATTTTATGGAAGTTAAATTCGTCTAAAAACACATGAATTTTAAGTAGGTATTTCCTGAATCACTCATGAATTATCATTATATAAGACTTGAAATCTAATTATGATTTACGGGTTTTTCTTGAGTGAATTATACTTGTACAGAAGTTCTGATTCACCTAAAGTAATATTTTAGAAAGAAAATATATTATTAATAATAATAATTTTTATTTGTGGTATATTTTGTTATTCCAATAAAAACGGTGTAACTCCAAAGTTTAATGATTTTTATAATAACATGTACTATACGTAGTGGTTATATTAATTTTATTTTTGATTTTCATTATTAGGTATTTAACGAATTAAACACATATTCACAATAGCCAAGCACAACTACGAAATGTAATATTGTAAGAAATTGATACCTAATATTGTTAAATCTGAGGAAATCTACTATTTCCACATCTCAGACGAAACAAATACTTCGACTATCTAAAACAGTCGTCTCCACATTTAATCTATGCAAATTTAGACTGACAAATATTTAATTATTTACGATTACACTGATATAATGATTTGACCTACTTTACATACTATGTTATTTATAATTAAATATCCTCTTACCGCTGACACACCAAACGTCGCAATCACGTCGTAAGATAAAAACATGATGGTAAGCGAAATAAAATATATCAATCTTCCAGTAACTTTAAAGATCCACACCTCACAACACAAAAACAATCGCACAGATTTAAAATAACATTTAAAATGTCATATGCGCATGCGCAGAGAACGAGTTAACTCTAATAATAACTTTAACGTGAAAATTTTATAACAAATTTAATATGAATGGAATGTAACATTCAAGCAATTTATTGTTCTATATACTATATTATACCATGACACTATAGAAAAACACAGTATTTGCTATGAGTTATGACTAACATATAAGAGAAATGAAGCGTGTTATAAAAGGCACTGTGTCGATAGCTTAGTTGAAAAACAGGTTTGACATTTCGAAGTCTGTATTCACTAAGCGGCAACGCGCGTGTCGTAAACAACTGTCAGGTGAAATACCAACACAGTGACACCTGGTGGAAAACATGTGTGCGAGCGGAACGGCAACATCGCTTGTACTTGCGCACGCGCTGTTTTGCATTCTTCATATCGAGTTTAATCGCTACTATGAATATGACAGTTTGTAAGTGTGTATATTTTTTACTAATTTCGGCAAAAGATTATGAATGATTTGGTTTTAATTTAATTTAATTCACGTTAATGTAAACTAAAGTAACAATTATAGAGGAAGTTAGGTATGTTAAGGAAATTAAAAAATAAAGTAAACTAGCCTTTTCCGCGGCTTCGCTCACGTTCTAAAGGCTAAAAGTCAAAAGAATTATTTTCTCCCGTTTTTGCATTTTTGTTCCGCTCCTATTAGCCACAGCGTGATATAATATAGTCTTATAGCCTTCCTCGATACACGGACTGTCCAACACAAAAAGAATTTTTAACTCGGACTAGTAGTTCCTGAGATTAGCGCATTGAAACAAACAAACTCTTCAGCTTTATAATATTAGTATAGAGTGTACATTTGTCTATATAACAAACATACGATAGATTGAAGATTACTAATAGGTATTCTGGATGAAGATAAATTATTAATGATTCTTATTCTTTACCAACCTTGTAATTATTACTTAGTAAAGTAAAGATAAAGTTAACGTAAACACCAACCGACTAAAACTAAACAGTATTTCTAGTTATAATAAAAGAAATAACACCATAATACTTTCTTATACTTTATTTTTCTAATGTTATGATAACACACAACTAGTTCTTGCTAAGTATCAGTTACTGCTTCTTGACATCAAATATGTAAGTCGAGCTGACACCGCTATTCCGTCCCATGTCTCGGAATTGATCTGGTCAATGTATTGCGGAGGGACGCGGAAATCGTACTCATATCCAGGCAGCTCTGGAGTAAAGGAGAGTGGTACTCCAACTGACTGTAACACCAGAAAAGTACATGTAAATTTCATATATTTTACTACTAGCGACTCAGGTACCCCCCTTTAGGGTAAACTTTAAAAAAACTTTGAAAGTTTTTGTTTTTTTTGTTTATATCTAATCAAAAGCCTAAAAACAATATTCAAGCTTCTAGCTTTAAAAATGACGTAATTTTCATACAAATTTTCAACCCCTTATCGCCCTTTTTTCGCCTTTAAAATTAACTTATGTCCTTAAGGACATTAGACTATCTGTGTACTAAATTTCATTTCAATCGGTTGAGTAGTTTTGGCGTGAAAGACAGACGGACAGAGTTACTTTCGCATTTATAATATTAGTTAGGATAATGGTATGAACTTATGGTATGGTTTGCATTATGGGCCGATTATTATTTAAGTTATTTAAGGCAATTACTTTACTGTCATTTAAGGTTTCAATGTATAATCAATTAATCTACATTTATTCTATACATTAAAATACGAATCATTTTGATTCATTAAGATTATGAATGAAAAGTTCAAAGTGCAAAGAACTTAATTAAAAAAAATATTATTTTTAAATACTATCATGAGTTTTATAAGCTCAAAAGAATGTACCTAACAACATCTATTGAGGGATGTGTATTGTGTGTCTCAATTTAGTATGGAAAGTTGTCATCATATTATATTTATGTAAATAATAGCAAAAATAAGTTATATGGTTTTTTTCTAAGCGCTATAGTAGGTCTTTTCAAGAACTTCAGGTCTCTCACATCCCAACTGGTTTTATGTAGCAGATTTCAGTTTTTGGGTATTGCCACATTTAAAAAAAATGTAAATATAATGTAAATGTAATAAAGGACTTACCCGAGCATAGCAATCAGCAGCACCGGAAGCTCCATATAGAGCTAGTTCGCTGTTCCCAACTAAATAATAAGGAGCTTTTGCTAGTTTCTTGGCGTCCATAGCTGCTCCCATTGCTGCACCAACTACATGCAACTGTGGGGCGTTTGGCGGTAAAGTGGAGTTACCGTATGGGAACAGTACGTAATTGCCAAAACTATGCACGTCTAGATACGTTTGCATGCGATTAAGATTCTCTTGAATAATATCCCTAACATATCTCGTTTCGGGCTCCGAGAATGCTTGAGTTCCTGGGTAGATATCAGAGCATGGGTTAGTAGAGACGCCGGTTGTGTTGAAGTTGAAATCAAAGTTGCGATTAGGATCAACTCCTCGGCATTCGGTACTCACTTCAGGGTTGTATGATCTTGTACGACGCCACATTCGTGCCTGGAAACCAAAACCACGTATAATATGTACGAGTATCTAAATAGAAGGACTATGATTTATGTAACTCTATTAAAGCACTGACTTGTTGATGAAGATAACTATGCTAGAAAGTCTTTTCCAAATGAACTAAGTTATTTCTTTTAGTAAGCAACGATTTTGTACATTTTTCAAAATATTTGTAATTATAATTTACTTAGTATGGAATAAAAATGAGAAGGTATTATATAAATTAGGGTAGGGTCCTCCTAGGGTCCTAGGGTATAACAGAGTTTTTATAAAAATCTGACCAGTCATTTTTTCGTGAAACTTTCCCGATAGACAGATTGACTAACAAACAAAAATCCTAAAAACTATAGATTAATTGGCCTCTGAATCTCTTATAATAACAATAATATTTTTCAAAAACATATTTGATGTAAGATTGGACACTCATTTAGAAATTTAACATTATATTATGTATATATATTTATATTTTTATTTAAAAAAATGTGGTAATTGGCGTAATTCATTTAGGTAAATTATGTTAATGTGATTTAATTATAATTAATTGCTAACCACATCTACGAGTATGTAGCCACGTAATACTATTAACTACATGATTACATTTACTACAATGTAAGAATTTTTCAAATATTATATTATTTATATTGTTAAAGAGAAATTTAATCATAAATTTCTAGCAAATACGGATGAAGGCTGCCAGAAGTCTTACGTTTGAATCCCGCCTCGTGCCAATTGTGTTTATTGATTTATTACCTCTACTTAAAACCTCAATAATTCTTTAGTTAGTATCCTCGACAAGTATGCCACCTCTGTGTCCTGGTCATCAATCCTGCACTTTAATTCAGACCAATTACTTATATCATATCCTAGTTTCACTTAATCCGCGCGCATGATTGTTCACTTATCTCTCGTGAATTCAGTTTATTTCAAGATTATCCGTATAACCGAAATTAGTAAAGTAAAGGTAGTTATTATTAATTAAAAAAATTAAACTATTATAATTGCTTACATCAGTATGAGAGTATTCATATCCATCTGGGTTCACTATTGGTAAGATAATCCAGTCAATGTTCTCCAATAGGTCTCTATCCTCCTCCCTCAGATCTTCAACCAAGCGATGTATAGTGTAGAGTGTTACAGGCACAGTCACCCACTCCCTGGCGTGCATGGCCGCATTCATAAAGTATATTGGCTTGCTAGTGTTTGTGAAATTAGAAGAAGATATCTGTAAGATAAATTTGACATTTAGTGCCTTTGTTTATAATTAACTCGTTCTAACTAAAAGAGAACTTAATAACCTTTAAGTAATATATAGATCTTCCCTCAGAACTCGGTCCTGCATTCACCAAGGTCACCAGGTTAGGGTACGTTCTTGCTATCGTCTCCAAGTATTCATTTACCTTAAAATAAATATGAATGAAAACATTAATTAAAATATATTACTAGAATTTTAGAATTATTAATGAAGAAACGGCTTGAATTTTTAAAAATATAGGTTTTTATAGTTTGAAATAAGCCATAATTTTATTTAAAGTTTGAGAAATTACTTGGCTTAAAAATTGCAAAACAAAACTAAACACGTACAAGCATGTATGCATACTAAGTACATATTATTCCTATATTTAATAGCCTACTTCTTACCTCACTATGTCTTGGATAAATTTGATATGGCGCTTCTCTATTAGTCCTGGTCTGCAGCCAACGGGACATTTCCATATCTGACTCTTTGAGAGATCTTCAAACAGAAATACAATTATTGAGTGAGACATAAGCATTACAAATCTTGGATGTAAACAAAATATTTTATCACATGTTAGATGTAAATTTTGTAATGTATTAATATTTAATATTAATTTTCATTTAAATCTTGTTTTTACAAAAAGTCCATAAGTATTTCTATGTCTGAAATGTACACTGGTATCTGATCTTGGAACTGCGTTTCTGATTTTGAATTCTACTGTTAATTATATATCGTTACATTTCTCCTTATTAGGCTGAAAGGGTTTTATACTACTACTACGATAGTAAGTAGGTCACCGATTCGATTCCTGGTGATACACAAATAAAGAGACCATTACAAGCAACTGATAAGACTTGGGCTTTCGCATTTACTACTGGTACCTGGTAATGTACGTTGCGTGTTTATTATTATTCTTTCAAGCAGAAACGGGATGGAATAAGATGAAAATTAGTTTATAGATGGACTATGACCTTGATAGAATGGAGGATACTATTAGAGACCTAGATAAATACTCGATAATACTTACTTAGCAACATTAATGAGGTGAAGATAATGCTTCATGCCACGTGCATTCAATGTATCCAGGAAAGCAGCGCTGTTCTCCGGAGAGACCATCACTAAGGCATCTCTCATACTCAAAGCTCCGTGGTTCCAGATATCCACATCGAGTTCTATTTCTAAGTTACTTAAAACTTCTTGATCGGATACATCGCGTAAGTGGACGCCATAAACCGAATATCTAGTACATAGTAAAATTATTACTTAATTGCATGAAAAATATTTATGACGTAATAGAAAATTTATACCGAATATTATATTATAATATAAAGGTACCGAAAATTTTGACCTTTAAAGGCGTATACTAGCCTAATTCGACTTAGCTCGAACTTTATCGCTATTTTTTATTTAATTTAAATTTATTAAGACCTTCTTTTCACAATAAATCTTCTAAAAATATTATCACATACCCTTCGTATATATCATGTTTCTCAGTTAACACTGAAGCAAAACACGCGAAAATTGTCAGTACAAGGATCATCATATTTCTGAACACGTTGTAACACTGAACTAGTTCAAAAAGACAAAATATAACATTTATATCGTAATCATTTTATCAATTGATATCATTGATTAATCAGACTTTAAATTACAAGTTTCTTATTTCAATCTAAACTAGTTATTAATCCACGGTTCGCTTCAGGTTGTTGTGGTCTGCTTCGGCAGACTTGACGTCGGATGACCTGGTTGAATGCGTAAGCGATCCTGCGACGTCCCATTAAGACGAAGGAGGTGTCATGGGGTTTCAGTAGATAGTACCAGTTTTGCCGGTGTGTCCGAAATTTAATTTTATTTCAATTTGGCTTTGTATTTGAGTTATATATTTCCATCAGAAATTTATGATATTTTATACAATATTATAACACAGAGATAACATTTACACATAGATTAGGTTTATCGTATTATCTTTTATTTTCTTTATTGATATAATAATTTTATCTTTTATTACAGTATTTTATCTTTAGAAGTTGCCCAAACGTTACATAGCATAAAGTCATAAACATTGTATAATATTAATAATAATATTTAATGTTTTAATTATAAATTGCAATAAGTTGAAGGTAAAATTATGAATGTTAATCCAGCAAGAAGTTGATGTTGTCATGATAATAATAATCAAAATTTTACACTTTTCGAAGTTATATTTCTTTTGGCGCGTTAAGAATAAATCAAAATGAATGATGAAAGTAATATTGTACAACGCGAATGTTTGAGACTAAACTATGAAGTTAGTCACTACTGAATGCAGTGTGTTAGTCGTTTAATTTTTCTTTAATAAAGTGTAATGTTAATATTCAAGATATATATCTAGCAATTCTATATACATAACTAGTTTGAATGTCCTAACTGCACTCATAATTTAAAATGAAGCACTCCCAATGATGAGCTTTTTAGTTGCTACCTCATGATTGATATTATGAATGATTTGCTGAGTGAGAAAAACAGTCAAAACATTAACAAACAATATTTTAATAAGCAATCACACAATGTTTTTTTCATTTATATTGTTAAGCACTAATTAGTACTTCTGAAGTTTCTCGCTTGATACAAAATATTGGCAAATCTAGCAGACATTGCGATTCCATCCCACGTTTCTTTGTTAATCTGTTCGATGTACTGCGGGGGAACAAGGAAATCGTATTCATATCCCGGTAGTTCCAGTGTGTACGAAAGTGGCACTCCAACCGCCTGGAAAAGTAAAAAATCTATATACAGAAATAATTATATAAACAAAAAAAATACGGCTATCAAATTTGCAAAAAAATAACACTATGTCTAATGATCAGGGATAGGCAAAATACTAAGTTATTGCCACGGTGATCTAGCTTATATACTGAACCCATTGGTCCTGAGCCTTAACTCTCACCAGTTGTAAAATCTTTAGCAAATTACTGTCTTATAGAACTTAGAAGAGACAGATAGCGCACTTGTGTTGGCGTGAGATTACTATATTAGCTGCCGTAAGCGAAATCATTCAGAAAGTCATAAATAAGTTATGTATGGCAAGGTCAGACTTACTTGGCCATAGTCCTGAGCGCTGCCTGAACTTCCATATAGAGCCAAATTACTATTCCCCACCAAATAATATTTCGCTTTATCTAGTTTCTTGGCATCAATCGCAGCTCCCATCGCTGCTCCTACTGCATGCAACTGTGGAGCATTTGCTGCTAAAGTGGCGTTACCAAAACCAAACAAAATATAATTTCCGTAGCTGTGAACATTTAGGTAAAGTTGTAAACGGTTAATATGTCCTAGAATAATATCTCTGACGTATCTTGTTTCAGGTTCGGAGAAGGCTTGATTACCAGGGTATATGTTGGAGCAAGGCTCTGAGGATACGCCGATTGTATTAAAATTGACGTCAAAATTACGATTTGCATCTACCCCCCAGCATTCTGTGCTAACTTCTGGATTGTATGATCTTGTTCGACGCCAAAGACGATTCTGTAAACAATATTATAATTAATAAATCAAGCAATTCTTAAAGTAAACATTTTTTATCAGTAAAATGAATCACTAAATTGACAATTTGGCAAGCAAAAGAAGGTAGTATTTAAAAAGTTGTTACGTTATTATATCATAAAGGTAGTTTCGTGAGCAAATATGAAACTATTATGCCGCATCAAAATTAATTCTGACGGTAGTATTATAGTTTTCATTCATGAAATATGCTCTAATTAGGCTGTAAATTAGTGAAATCAATTCATGAAATGAGATGGTAAAATTAAATTTAATATTTAATAGATTATATTATTATGTATAACACGATAGAATCCTTACTGATAGTATTATCAATACATAATTACGTCGCCGAATGTCAATCAAATTATGTTAATATGTGCAAATATTATATTTAATATACCGGAAATTAAATCACATTCACACTTTATTAGATTTATCTTTAAAATAATTATAACGAATGAACGATGTAGTAAATCAATCTTTATCCCTAATCGAATTTTCAAAAAAGAAAAATAAGTTGGTGTCTCTTTATGATCATAGCTACCCTATTTTTTAAAATTTTTAACTAGCCTATGTTACCCTGGGTAACACAAATATTCTAACGATACCACGTACATCGAACTCGGTTAAGGCGTTTAGAAGTTATGGTGGAATAAATAAACTCATAAACATACATATATTAACCCTGAAAACATAACACTCCTTTTTTGGGAAGCTGTGTAAAAACTTATTCTATCAATAATAATTTAATATAGCAGTACTGGATTCTATTGAAAATATTAATTTATTGTAAAATAATACACCTAATTATCAAGTCATAATACACTTTAACGTACTTACATCAGTATGAGAGTATTCATATCCATCTGGATTCACTATTGGTAGGATGATCCAGTCAATGTTCTCCAATAAGTCTCTATCCTCCTCTCTCAGATCTTCAACCAAGCGATGTATGGTGTAGAGAGCTACAGGTACAGTCACCCACTCTCTAGCATGAATGGCTGCATCCATAAAGTATACTGGTTTGCTAGTGTCTGTGAAATTTGAAGTTGATATCTGGAAATAGTTTTGTTTCTAAAACACTCTTTCTTACATATTCGATCGACTTCAAGAAGAAGGGAGGAATCAAATTAAAGCAAAGCTTACATTACAAATTAATTTATAATAATTTCAATGGAAATATGATTAGGCAAGTAAATGAGAACAACTAATTAGTTTTTTTAAAGTCAGTATTTCAATTAGGTATAATATAAAGTAACAAATAGTACTTTATTTATTTACGGTAATAAAGCAATGTTCATTTCAAAAGAAAAGAAAAACAAAATACCTTCAAATACTTGACAGGTCTTCCTTCGAAGCTAGACCCAGCATTTACTAGAGTTACTAGATTCGGATACTCTCTAGCTATTCTCTCCATATATTGATCAACCTAGAAATAAACAAAACTTCGAGTATGACTTAGTGATAAACATAAAAATTAAACAGCTTCTTTAAGCTCCAAAAACATGATTTCTTTAATATCTCACTGTATTTAATCTTCTTTGCAATATCTTATGTTAAATTATAAAACAATTCAACAGTCATTGTAACTATGAAGTGTCACTACGACTAACTCTGGTCAAGGCCAAAAAAATTTGAAAGGCTTAAAAATGAAATGAAAATGAATTATTTAATACTGAAAATGTAAGTGTATTTGGCCCTTTATAAAGTCCCACTGCTTGGCTCTGAACACTCTTCAATACGAGGAAGATTGTGCCATAATCCACTACAATGGCAAAATGCAGATTGGTGAATTACACATGTCTTTTATAAAGTCACTTAGTTCACTAAGACATACAGTTCATGCAGACACACTTTTTATTTAAAGCAAGTGTTATTCATATTGGAAAAGCTTCGCGTTGGAAATATCAGTGGTGCGAGGCCCGGGATTCGAACCCGCTTCATTTAGTTACCCAAAGTTAGCGCCTTTTCATTGCTTATTATAACAAAATATTAACGCCTACATATGTAAACAGTACAATTTAATTACCTCACTATATGTAGGATAATCTGAAAAAGGAACTAGTCTGTTAGTTCGGCTTCGTCGCCAGCGAGCGACATCTAAATCAAACTCTTTGAGGGCTCTAAAAGATAAAGTAAGATTAGATGGCTAATAAGTGCTTTAAGCTTCTTAAACATTTATTTCTAATTACAGCTGAGTGTTTCTAGCAATGCAAGAAAGCTTATTCAAAAATTTTTAAAAAAGTTTGTCAGCAGGCTAAGTCTATATATATTAGAAATAAAATTTTAAACTCTGACAATAAAATTAAAGCCACTTGGGACGTGATTACTCGTACGACTGGCAGATCTAAGCCCGCTAGTGAACCTATCCAATTGTTAATCAATAATGCTACAGTGAGTTCCAATGAAGATGTTGCAAATTCATTTGAAAGTTATTTTTCTAAAATCCCTGAAAAGGTCACATCTTCTTTAAAATCCTCTACTTCAGATGCAATAATTTCTTTAAAAAGTCATACTCCTCACTGTGATCACCAATTTAAATTTTCATATGTAGATGCGAATGAAATAATTAAAATATTTAAAACTATAAATCTTAAAAAAACTGGTGATTTTTGGGGCATGTCTGTTAAATTACTTAATACAATAATAACAAACATTGCACCACAATTGTCTCTTATATTCAATAAATGCGTAGATACTGGAATATTCCCTGATCTTATGAAAATTAGTAAAATAATACCTCTTTTTAAAAGATGGTGAAAAAAATGACCCTGGCAATTATAGACCTATTTCTATATTGCCATGTATGAGTAAAATCTTTGAGAAACTTATTTTAAGTCAACTTTTGACTCATTTTAACGCAAATAATATTTTCCATAATGAACAGTATGGTTTTACTAAAGGCAGATCTACAGCCGATGCGGGGATTGCGCTTCTTAGACATATTTATGACGCTTGGGAAAAATCACAGAATGCAATTGGAGTTTTCTGTGATTTGTCTAAAGCTTTTGATTGTGTGAAACATGAAACTCTTTTGCTTAAATTTGCTCATTACGGTGTTCGTGGTATTGCTCTCGATCTACTTGCTTCTTATCTTACTGATAGAGTTCAGAAGGTCGCAGTAAATAACGTCAACTCTTCTGGTTCTCCTCTTAGAATGGGTGTTCCGCAAGGATCTATCCTATGTCCATTTTTGTTTTTAGTTTATATTAATGATCTCCCGCTTTATGCCGATAAATTGTGTGATATTGTACTCTTTGCGGATGATACCTCCTTAATTTTTAAAGTTGATAGAAAGTCAAATAATTACGACAAAGTAAACAGTGCATTATCGCATATGCTTCACTGGTTTAACATTAATAATCTGGCTTTAAATGCCAAGAAGACAAAATATATGCAGTTTTTATTACCTAATGTAAAAAGACAGAATTTGAATTTGTATCTCAATAACGACACATTAAATACGGTAGATTCCACGGTCTTCTTGGGATTGACATTAGATTCGGGTCTGCAATGGGGTCCCCATCTCTCGTCTCTTGCGAGTAGACTGAGCTCAGCTGTTTTCGCTGTTAGAAAAGTCAAGCAGCTAACGGACATTGATACTGCCAGACTTGTTTACTTCAGTTATTTCCATAGCGTTTTATCTTATGGTATTTTGTTGTGGGGTAATGCAGCGGACATTAAATCGATATTTATTCTACAAAAAAGGGCCATTCGGGCTATTTATAACATAAGCGCTCGTGATACTCTCCGCAGACTTTTTAAAGAAATAGGAATTCTTACGGTTGCTTCGCAATATATATATATTGTAACATTATGTTTGTTCGGCAAAATATTAATTGCTATTCAAAGCACAGCGACAAACACAGTATAAATACAAGAAATAAGGATAAACTTGTAACACCCAGTTTTCGCCTACAAAAGGTAAACAGATCGTTTATGGGGCAAGGTGTACGCATGTATAATAAAATTCCACAGTCCATATTGAACTTGCCTTTGAGGCAATTTAAATCAAAAATTAAAAGTACGTTGTTGAATAAAGCTTATTACACTATAGCGGAATACCTGGTGGATGTGAATGTGTGGGATTAGCGACTGGTTGTGTCTCACGTAGGATAAATAGATAAATTGTAATACAATATTGTTACCAAATATTTCTTTGAAAAGAGCAACTGTTGAGTTTCTCGCCGGTTCTTCTCAGCAGAACAGCTTTCCGAGCCGGTGGTAGTTTACTCACAGACTTACAGACTGACTTTTAATTTTGATAATGTAAAAATGACGATTCAAAAGAGCTTGTAAAAGTCTATTTGAATAAAGAATATTTTGATTTGATTTGATTTGATTTGATTAATGATAATTGCCTTTCTATATAATAGGCTTGCTTTCCCTTACTAAATTAATAAGTACTAATAATAGAATCTTGAATTATTATTATTGAATTATTAAGTGTTTTGTTTTTTTGAATTTCCCTGAATAAAATGTATATTATTAATAATTTTATTTCTATAAAGTAAAAATCATAATCTTTATCAATCAAATATAAAAGTATACATAAACTTGACGTTGAATTATGTACTAAAACCTTCTTGAATCACTGTATCTGTTAAAAAACGTTGCTCATGAGGCATGCGCTTAACAATATATAAGTAAAATTATTAATTCATTTTAATTAATATAAATAAAAATTAACTTTTATAATATTCTATATTATCATGCCTTAAAAGTACTTAAAACCACTAAAGTTTGATAATAATTTATGACTAGACACAATAATAAGTATATAATTAAGTTAAGTATATTTAAGTCAAAGTTTCTTGTAGAGTGTTTTTTGATTGACATTAATTAATTTTAGTTTAGATAGAGTGCTACTACATTATTTACTTTAATGATCAATTATTAGATGGTAAAAAAATAAAGTCGTTTCCCCTTGCCTGTCTGTTCCTACTCGTATGTATGCTTAGATCTTTAAAACTACGCAATGGATTTTGATGCTGTTTTTTTAAATAGATAGAGCGATTCAAGAAAAACATTTATAAATAAATAAATATGTTGGGACATTATTACAAACAGCGCTATCTAGTTCCGTGGTAAGCTACGTGGCTTGTGTTACGGATACCAGATAGTTGATATACTACATATATAAGTTTAAATACATACATGCTATAAATATAAACATCCATGACTGGAGTACAAACATCCGAGTTTAACAAGTGAATGCCCCCAGAGGAACTCAAACCTGCGACCGCTGGCGCAAGAAAGTAGGGTCACTACAAACTGCGCCAAACCATTTATATGTAAAACTAGCGCAACCCGCTAGGGACGAACCCAAGCGAATCGAGAGTGAATCGCTTCAATTTTTCAAATTCAAAATAATTTATTCAACATTTATTTTTATCGAAAGATATGAATCTATTACAAGTTTGGAAAGAAAAAAAAACTCAGCCGACTAATATCATTATTTTTGTTTTATCTTTTGTCAGTTAAATTATAATTAACAATAATTGTTATGGTTGAAGAAGCCTGGAGGCGATCACGTCGTTCCTAAGGCGTATCTTCTATAGAATCATTAATTGTATATTATCCTTCGTATACAAACGTTCTTTAGCTTTTTTTAATTTGGCAATAGAAGATTTCCGAACGTTTTCTAGGAATTAATTACACTGTGTAGAAAGTATATTGCTATGTTTACTTAAATAAAACCTATTATTACAGGCCATAATTACTACGTTCATAGGTATAACGTAATGTAAAAAATTGTAAAAAAAGTAGGCATAAATGTTTTTTCTAACCTGGCGAATAAACAAGTTAACCCGTTATCACTATATTAGGCATTATATCCCATTTTTCAAACTAAATGGGGGTTAAAAAGGCAGTTAATCTGGCTCAATGAACATAAAATCACACTGTCAGGTCTTCATGACCTGAGAATTAAGCTCCATAAAGTTCCCGAGGGCACACTTGTTTATGAAGGCCTCAGATAACGTAATGCAGGGTTTAGCGATAAGGGGATGTTGTAAAATGTGGGAAAGCTACGAATGGTCAGTCCGTTTTTTGGTAAAAAAATATTATTTTTTAGGTTCTTTTGCGTAAAATCATTGGCGTTTAATAACATGCAATTATTCCTCCCCCCTTTACATTGTAATACGTGTTTAAATAACAAAATAATTAGTTTGTTTTTTGCATTAATTATTGTGTATTTCAAATTTTTGGTTACTGACGTTGAACAGCGAATTGGAACCATATTTAGCTTTTTAAACTAAAGCTCTGCTGTCACTTTCATACTTAAGTTTCGTTAGTCTAAAACCTGATTTCATAAATAACAGATAATAATAGATATAGATAAGTTTTGATAGCGTTATTTTGTAGTAGAACTTTTTTAACACTCAATATACTTTAAATTAATCGGAACATTAACACCGGACTATGTAGTTTTATTGTAAAATACGAGGCTAGTGTTATTGATACCAGTTGATACACAACATATATATAACTTTACTGGAGAATAAACGTTCTTGCTCTCTTTAAACAAATAAAAGAACCCATCGGGACTCGAACCCGCAACCCTGTCACAACACTTACGGTCACTACAAATTTGGCAAAACGTGTCGCCTAAATCAAATATACTTAAATTGTACTAAAATATATACAAATGTATATAAAATGAGAAGGGGGACACGTTAATTCTGGGGGTAAAAACTTACGTAGCAACATCGACCATATGAAGATAGTGCTTCATGTCACGTTCATTTAAAATGTTCAAGAACTGAGCTTTGTTCTCCGGAGACACCATGACTAAGGCGTCTCTTGTCTCCACTGCACCATGGTTCCAGATATCTACGTTTAGTTCTTTTTCTAGATTCATTAGAGTTTTTTGATCCACCATGTCTTTTAGATGGATGCCGTAGACTGAGTAGCTGGATAAGTAAAATATTGTGTATTAATAATATGACTACTTCGGCCAAAGAAAGAGATAATAAATTCGATTTTTTAGTTGGTATGTTACGACAACTTCGTAAATTATGAAGCAATTTTTCTTTCTTTTATGGATACGCTACTAAAAAACTACGTTAAAAAGCTACGTTAAAAAAAGGGCTGATGATGATACTAAAAAAATTTAAATGTATGAGAAGAAATCCAATTCTTAGGGTATAATAATGACTTTTAAGGGATTTAAAAGTTCATGTACATATTTATTTATAAAGAAATCAGGTCAAAGATAAATAAATAAATTAACATAATATAATGTATATTCGTATTAATAATACCGGTAGCGATTAAAACTCTACCCGGCTTAAAAATATAAGAGTGCTCCAAATAAGTTCGGATTTAGGAATCATGACTTCTCATGGAACTGCAGATTATGAAAAACTCAAGCAATGTTGAGATTCGTTCCGTCAAATGAAAACCGAAATTATATAGTTTTTTTAAACTTGTTATTACTATCTATATTACTTACTAATCATAGTCTATAAAATGTATATATGTATGATTATCATTTACTAAAATTCTAACCGAGTCGTTATTTTAATATTTCTGAAAAATCTTAATGACATAGTCATTTTTATTGAAACAGAGGACAAACCTTTGGTTTTTGGAATTTTGGAAAGAAGTTTTACAGTTTTTAGTGCGGAAAATTATTTCATTTCTGACAAATCTTCACTAACTGTATAAAAAATATAATATAATAACTTGGGACATTTTTACAACAGCACAATCTAGTGCCGTGGTAAGCTACGAGGTTTGTATTACGGGTACCAGATAGTTGATATACTACATATATACGTTTTAAATACATATTATAAAATATATAAATAAATACCCATGACTGGAGTACAAACATTCGTGCTCAACAAATGAATGCCCCCAGCGGGACTCGAATCCGCGACCGCTAGCGCAGAAAGTAAGGTCACTACCAACTGAGCCAAACGTGTCGTCAAACGTATTAGTAGGTATATATTTTTGATACATTTTAATATTCAGTACGTACCCAGAATAAATATCATGATTAATTCTAGCTGACACTAAAGCTAAGGAAGCGCACAATAAAAATATTAATAAGCCCATGTTCTCACACCACACAGTACACACCAAATGAATGAAACGTTTTATATTGTTTATCTTTGCATATTTAAATACCAATATTTATGACATTATATTTATCTATAATATATATAATTATTTATCTTATCTTTTATCTTAATCTTATCTTTTTTTCTGCCTTTAACCTGTTATTGACTGAATACAATTGTTCTTTTAAATAACCAGAAATTTCACCAATTTTAAAGCTTTCTTTTTTTTGTAATTTGTAATTTTGTTTTTTTACGTATTTTGAATTATTTTCAAAGTAATTTTAAAGTATGGGATATAATTTGTAAATTCCAGATTAAATGTGCATTTTCATAATATTATATCAATTTAATTCCGGCATACATACATTCCACATAAATTACACACAATTAATTTTTACCAGTTTAATGTTTTAAAACAAAAGTTTCTACTAAGTAACTTAAAGGTTTCTTATATAAAATTGACACTACCACGTATTTTAAAAAGAGCTGACAGTCAAATTTCTTTTATCTATGAACATTTTTTTCATCTAGTAAATGGTCACCTTTATCTGTCTTAAAAAGTTTTCTTCTAATGACTCAAAGGGAAAAAGTTATCTTGAAATTTTCGGTTCACTTCCGGAGTAACGCAAAGCTAAATGAGACCGCTTCGAGCTATTGGTAAAATCTGCTTACTTTGGACTTTTTACGACCACTTGCTACGTCGAGACTTTGAAGGCAGTGAAGTTAATGTTTAAGTTCGTCTCTTTTTACTTTATATAGTACTAGCATTTTCGTGGCTTCGCACGCGTTCTTAGGACCGGAAACCAACTTCTTTCTGAGTCACACGGTATGGTACCTCGCAGAACTAAGGCCCGTTTTTGTAACATTGATGCTCCGCTCCTATTGGTCACAGCGTGATGTAATATAGCACTATAGGCTATATTACATCACTTCCTCGATAAACGGACTATCCAACAAAAAAGACTTTTTATACGGACCAATAGTTCCTGAGATTAGCGCGTTCAAGCAAACAAAAAAACAGGCAAACTCTTCAGCTTTATAATATTAGTATAGATATGCAACATTTGAATATTATATTTACCAGTCTGTGAATTATTATAAAACTAGCGATTCAATCTCGCTGTGCCCGGGTCCGTACCTAGGTTATCCCTTCAAATTTAATGTTTTTAGCACAAAAAATAAAGAATATTGTGAAAATGAAAATGATCTAACTTAAGAGAGCTCTTAGACCTTCTTAAACCAGTCCTGTCACAAAATCTGTTTAAGCGGACGTCTACTAACTATAAACTACCTTCCTGCCGAATTTCATCTTTATAGTATAGCGGTTGTCAATATTGCGAAAAGAGACCTTTCGCTTTTATAATTCCTCGTAGATAACTTTATGATAACAAAAGTAAGTTAATTATAAGAAATGCAAAATATCTAATTCTGATATAAAATTAAGCCAAAATGGATAAAACAACATACCTTATAAAGGTATTACCATAAATAAATTATAATTTAAATCTAAACTAAGCTAATAAATTTTTAAAACCATGTTGACTTGTTTTAGTACATTCCAACGATGTAAGACGCTTCGCACATTAATCTCCTCAAGGCGTATTTTTTGATATATTTTAAATTTTAAAATGGAATAAAAAATTGTAAACATGTGATGGCACAAAGCTCTTTTAAATTTTAGTAAAAAAATCTTGAAATTGATCAGTGAATGTTAATACGTACTAATGCAAGTGGATTGATTCAAAATTATCCAAACTAAAACTATCTTTTCGGATTTTGTAATGATGTAAATATTATGTAGTACCGTATATCTAAATTGTCATTTGTTTTAACTATTAACTTCAACGATTAACGAAAGTTTACCTTATTATAATATTAATGTAGGTAACCGTACATACGACAGTGTGCGCCTAACTTTACTGGTAAATCAATTTTACCCACTTCCCTGTTGATAGAGTAGTAAATAATTAAATTTCATATAATATTTTCAACTAGAAATTGTATAATAATATTGCATTGAGCTATTCAACACTAAATTATTAGCTTTGATTTTGTTCTCTTGTTAACCTTTAAGTATGGACGTGGAGTCTCACAGGCTACTCGATATTTTCGTTTTCTTAGTTTCACCTAGTTCCCTCCACTCCACGCCATTGAGCGGCTCAGTAGCTTTTGTTTTAGTTGTAAAACTACCATCGAAACAGGAGGTTGCGTCTTCCAATGAATATCACGTAAGTAATGACCATCAAAATATTGACCGGAGCCTGTCAGGCTACACGTCCATTGTTGCCCTATGAGATATTTTACAAGGGCAATTTTGTTTGCTTCAGATTTTGTAATACAAAATGACAAAAAAATAATAAAACCGGTAGTTCTAAAACAAAACGACCATCTACGAGTTCTGTTCAGGGCCCTGCGAGAAAAACTTTGCGTGTAGGAGATCCATCTTTCGAACAAAAAGTGAGTGAGTTGCTGTTAGCTTCGGATCAGTCTGTCAATGAACAAGAGAATATAGAAGATTTTTTTATATTGGAGTCCAAACTGATAGAAAATCATGAAAGTGACAATGATCAAGATGAGGACCAAGATCAGGACCAGGACCAGGACCAGGGCCTAGGAGAAGAATCGGGTAGTGATAATTAGGAAAATATTCCGTTATCGGAGTTAGTGAGAACTAACTATTACTACGGCAAAAATAGGTATAAATGGGCGAAGACGTCGCCTTCGGCTAGGGTAAGAAAATGCGAAAAAACATAGGATGTAAACCCATGTTTGTGTTGGGTGCAACAAACCTGAATGTCTACAATATTCTAGACCTTTGTGCACGGACTGCCAGAAAATTAACGTTTTTAGACTGTTGTCAAAAATTTTTATATTTGTTACCTGAAGTAGGTGTTTTGTGTTTTTGGTTTTTTATATATTATATTTTGAGAAAAAAAACTCATTTTGTTGTAGGAATAAGTTTAGCTGTTATTTAAACCTAAAAATGTAACCTAAGAAGATTTAGACTAAAAGTGCCATAATTTTGTGATTTAATTTTTTTTTATATTTGTTTACATAAAAGTTGATTATATAAGCACGTTTTATTATTGCTAAATCCCATAACTTTAATATTCAATCAGTATTCAATCGATGTTATATCTAATTCCCCAAAAAAAATGTGTGTGCATATAGGAGCCTGTGAGACTCCACGTCCACTGTAGTGTTAAGAAAAAATGACGTCCATACTTAAAGGTTAAACTCAATCATACGAGTAATGTTAGTTGATTATGCTAACATTGTTTATATGAAGCTATACAAATGATGTAAACATGACGCCAGTTGCGATACATGATAAAGAAATATATGAATTGATATCTAAAATTAATTTAAAATATCATAATGATAATAATAGTTAGATTTTAGGGTGGTTTTAAAAAAATCATACTATAAATTGTCTTTTCTGTTTTTGTAATAATAATTTCGATGAGTTAAAATGTTAGATCTGTAATAATATTTGATGTAAATTTTCCCTTTTTAAACTTTATTCTGCTATTGTTTTCATTATTTATTGAACTTTGGTAAATATAATTTTCATAACGTGTGTATTTTAGACGTTGGTGAAGCTGCAAGCTTTAGCTGTTGAGTAAACCTTAAAACAAAGAAAACAATTGTATATGCGAATATATTGTAGCGATTAGTTGTATATTATATACTTCGGTTACATTGGTTAAGTGCTAAAGCTTCTATAAATAAAGTAATACTAGGCTTATTACAGTAGAAACCAATCCACGAAGCCATTACGAGTACCACATAAATAGCACTCGGCCCACTACGGGGCCTGTAGTTGTGCTTCGAGTGTTTCTCCATAATGCTGAGAAGTCACTAGGTGTAAGTTACACTGTGTGTATTGAACATAATAGTAAACTAAAGACATAACCTTGGTCCTCTCGAGTCTTTGTCGAAAATATGTTTTAACTAGTCTATTAGTATGTATTTCTCAGACATTAGATATTTTTCTCCAGTAAAAATCACTACATAGTATAAAACAAAGTCGCTTTTTTTTATGGTAAAAAGGGGGCAAACGGGCAGGAGGCTCACCTGATGGGAAGTGATCACCTCCGCCCATGGACATCTGCAAGCCAGGCTTGCAGATGCGTTGCCGGCCTTTCAGGAAAGGGAGGGATGGAGGAGGGAGGGAAGTGGGAGGGAGGGGGGAACGCAGGCGGAGGATGAAGGGAAGAGGGAGGGGGGAAGGAAAGTGGGCCTCCCGGACTCTCACTCACCGGACGAAACGCGACAGCATAGCTGCCACTTCACGCCGGTCTTCTGTGAGAGAGTGGTACTAATGAACTATATGGGGCATGCCGGCCCATTCGGTTGCTACCCGAAGGTAACAAGCATGGCACTACCACTTAAAATTGTCCCTATATACCTTTTTATGTTTAAATCTTTAAAACTACGCAACGGCTTTTGATGCGTTTTTTTTTTAATAGATAGAGTGATTCAAGAGGAAGGTTTATATGCATTACTACCGGATCCCGTGGCTTTGCCTGTGCTAAAGAGCCCGAGCGAAGCGAGGGCGAGTCGCTAGTTATACTATATGCTAACCAGGACAACAAGCTATTATCGTATCTCATCAAAAGTCCAGTTGGACAGAAAGACAAACAATCTGAAAAGTATAGATTTGGCCTATCCGGACTTCACTTTTTAATTCTTCTAGGAAATCATGAAGGTTTCTTCACGATGTCTTCTTTATCCAACAAATAATTAACACACGAAAATATCATAGATTCGTGACCCAAGATTTAAATGAGCTTAAATTTGATAAAAATAATATATATATTTGGACGTTACGTTTGGCTCAGTTGGTGCTTTCTGCGCCAGCAGTCGCGGGTTCGAGTCCCGCTGAGGGCATTCATTTGATGATCACGAATGTTTGTTCTCCAGTCATGGGTGTCAATATTTATATTATGTATGTATTTAGATAATTATATATGTAGTATATCAACTATCTGGTATCCGTAACACAAGCCTCGTAGCTTACCACGGAACTAGATGGTGCTGTTGTAAAAATGTCCCAACATATTTATTTATATAGCTTTTGATGAGATTTATTTGAAGGAATGAATACCTTATATAATATTTCTGACAAAAACTAAACTCTAGGGTGAAACCTTGCCTTTACAAATAATTAAGTTACTGTTTCATCTTAACACACTTATCCCAAGGACATGACTTATTGCAAAGGCTATAGCTTGGTATTTTACTCTGGGTCAACCCTTTTCTGTATAACGCAATTTATTAGCTTTGTGAACGAAATTGAATAAAATAGGTACGTTAAGTAAAAGTAAAATGACGTGGTAACTGAAATGTTTTGATTGCTTTTTCTTAAATCGGATATAATTATATCTAAGGTAATTTATGTCTTATTTATCAAATGAAAACAGTATACAAAGAAGTTAGTGTAATTAAAAAACTCGAAAACTCGACTGCGTTTCTGTGCAATTCACCTTTGAAGCTAGAATCCATCGAGCCGACTAGGTTGCAGCACGCAAAACATTTGAATTTAGCGCCAAAAAATCCGCCATTTTGTTTTTTTATTTTGATATACCCAGCGTCACTCTCGCAGTAAATACGAATCTAACGACATCTTCCAAGCTAAAATCTATCGAGCCTTTCAAGCCACAGAGCGTGCTAAGCAATTATACAAACACACTCTTGAAAAACATAACCCTCCTTCTGGCACAGTCGGGAAAAAACTTAAATATCTTACAACAAAAACAATTTTAAACAAAAAAAAATTGTAAGTAAAATGTATAACACACGCTACTATAACACTAAACTCACATATTTGCGCAAAGTTATCAATCTCTTCGTGAAAATTTCATATTTAAATTCCATGAATAGTTCCAAAGAACATAAGCTTATTCTGCTGAGAATGTTGCGATGAAGCACTCAGGATATTCAATCAATCTATCGACTATAGATTTTCTGGCTTCGATCATTTTTCACGTCATGCAGAACACTTAGGAATAAATCGTTTTTATTGATAAGTGAAATAAAATTCAAAGTTTGAATTTTATTATAATACCACATCTAGCTGCCTATACTTCGACTACGATCGAACTTTTGTTTAAGCGTTTGAACGGTCTTAGATAGGTTTTTAACGCAGACCTACGTATAATATACTAACTATACCCGTGTTAATACTTACTTGCACATTTTTTTTTACATTTTTAACAAAACTGTCTTTTTGTGATTTCGCGGTTTTTCGGAGACTTTTGATTTCCGAGGTGTTGAATGCTTTACAGCAATCAAGGGAGAGACTAATGTTTTAGACGTTTCAAAGGTCATTATGTACTGGTTGTACGCAGTACTTACCCACAAAATATGTTAGTAATTGAGTAGTTGATTCAGATGCTGTAAAGGATAAGAAACTTCAGGGACCAAAAATTAAAATAAATCTGAAAAAAAATGCGATGATACCTATAACATATCTTATTACTAATAGGTTCCGTCGGTTACATAATATTATGTAACAATATGTTATGTCGCTTTACGCTTGTTTTAAAACCAAATTATAAATAGTAAATAATATACTAATCATAGTTTCCAAGCACTTTACGCTTCCCAAAAAATTCAGTTCCTCTTAGGATTTATAACAACAATATAAATTGCATCTGTTTAATATACGTAGACATAAAGTATACTTTCAAACAAGCTTACAACGTTTTGAAAGTTCAAAAGTTATGGTGAAAATACAATTTGTCAACGTATTTGTAAGAAAGTTTCTCATCAAAATATTTAGTGCGATTCTAAGTTCATGTCATGTAGAAGTTAAATTTTCAATGAAACTTCTCGTACAACAGCACATAAATATAAGTTTGGGGAAAACTTGCGACAATGTTCGCGAGACATATGGTAATGCTTTTGTTTCGCTAACTTTTGCCTTTAAAGTCACTCAAGGGATACCTTCGTATTCACTGATATGATAATCAAAAAACAGGAACTGCTTTTTCTTCAAGTTAGACAAAAAGACGTGTGATAGCTTTTTGGCTTTGATTTGTACTAACCAAAATTAAATAACATAATATGTGGTTCAAATTTTATATTTTATCCTGGTAATCAAACACACAACCTAATCCGTATTAGATTCCCACTTCTTCTGTAGTTAGGTTCAGGGACATTCATTAAGCCATGTATGAGTTATAAAAGAAAAAGCATACGACACGTGTGGCGCAGTTTGTAGTGACCCTACTTGCTTCACCAGCGATCGCGTTCGAGTCCCGCTGGAGGCATTTATTTGTCAAGCACGAATGCTTGTAGTCATGAAATGAAATCTATGTTGTTTCCGGTCTTTAGAACACGGGCGATGCCGCGGGAAATGCTAGTTATCAATATAAAACGCCAACAGTGAGCCAGTAACCAAAGAAAATATTTATTACTAGCTTTTACCGCGGCTTCGCACGCGTTCTAAAGATCGGAAAGCAAATCCTTTCTGAGTCGCGCGGTATGATACCTCGCAGAACTAACGGCAGCCCTTCCCGTTGTTTAACATTTTTCATTGATGCTCCGCTCCTATTCGTCGTAGCGTGATGTAATATAACCTATAGCCTTCCTCGATAAACGGACTATCGAACACAAAAAGAATTTTTCAAATCGAACGAGTAGTTCCTGAGATTAGCTCGTTCAACCAAACAAACAAACAAACTCTTCAGCTTTATAATATTAGTATAGATAACTGATCCAATACTTGATATGAAACAAAAATAATGTTTGTAGTTAAGTCACAAAAACATATCAGAGCGACCCAACTCAATCTTCGTCATGTCTTGCAGTACGGCTGGTTGGAATACGTAAGAAGGGGTTGCGCGTTATCTTTTGTTTATCATTTGTTTTGGAAATATTCTTCTTTAGTCTGTTCTTTTGTCTTATAAATTTCGCCTTTTTTGTCTTCCATCTTGTAAACTTTATTCATTTAAATATAATAAAATTCTTAGTTTTAATTTTTTACTAAATTTATGGACAAAAATGCAAGACAAACGCATAATTTTTATAAAGACTTACATATGTTCGAATCTACATGAAATGCGTAAGAGAAATATTAAGAAAGCATTCGACATATTATAATTACTAATCATGAAAAATAAAATCTTTCTTATATAATTTACATTATGATATTGCGTAACATACATGTAAATACAATAGAGACGGCAAGCAAAGCTAGGGTCGGAGTCTAGTATAGTTTAAGTACCACAAAAACAATAAAATAATGAGAGACTTTATATTATATTTGTTCATTAAATAGAATTGACTCTTAAACGGAATAAAGCTGGAGACTTAAGAAAAAATCTTTTTTACTTGTTCGTATTTAAAAATGTGGATGATTATAATGAAAAAAAATATTTTACATTGCTTATATATTTTATTAATCTACTAATATTATAAATGTGAATGTAAGTTTGTTTGTTACGCTTTCACGCGAAAACTACTCCACCGATCATCATGAAACTTTGTACACATATTCTTGGAGGTATTAGAAGTAACATAATAGGATACTTTTTATTGAAAAAATATTTTTTACGAATAATTAAAAAATTGTTTGTATTAACAATGGGTTCTGAAATAGCTAGAGTAATTTTTAAGAAACTTTCAGGCATCCTACAGATCAACTCAATGAGGTTGATTAGCAATTGAAAAAATGAACGCGGGCAAAGCCGCGGGTAAAGCTAGTAAAGTATAAAGTAAAACAAACTTTTCTTGCTTTAGCTGCTTGGGCCAATTTTATTTTATATGTAATCCTGGCGTAAGAACTGCCAATCTGAGTGTATTGTCTACATAATATCGCCGAAACAAAAAAAATATTCGATCAACTTCCGTAGGAAATTTATGAAGTGAAAGAAATGATTTTACATGATTTTGTTGGAAATTTAATTAAAAGTCGCAAAGCTTTAGCTCTTAGTTAAAGCTCTTGTTTTGTGGTTGAAAATAAAATCAACTTTAAAAATAAATGTTACTGAATTCATGGAATTATGAAATTTGCAATAGTTCACTGTCCTGATGTAGCCGCTGTAAGTTAAGTTACTTTAAACTATTGTTAGTTGTAACCTAGTAATAGTGAAAACGAAGACTTGTCAAAACAGCTATAACTGTATACTATATACAAAAAAAACTCATGCGTTCAAAAGCGGTTACAGAATATGAATAGTTATATCACACGAAAAACACAAATAAATGGGATTTGCATGTGCTGCGGCTAACTGTTGCATCGGTTCAGAGCACACTCCATAGTATACTATGTGTTGAAATTAAAAAACATCTTTAAAAATAACACAAAAATTTTAATAAAATATCAATAACTATCAATAATCAATGTTTTGTATACACCTTTTTATTCATTTATTAGCGACCCATTCTACTTCGTTCCTGGGAAACCCCTTTAATATTAGTTTTTTTAGAAACTTCGAAATTGTTTTTTTATTATTATTAAAACCTCCCGTGTGCCTTAAGAATAATACAAAAAATAGCCGAGCAATTCTCGAGTTTTGCGCTAACCAACATTCATTTTTATTTATATATAGAAGATATATCTAAATAAAGTGAATGTTCCGAGTAAAACGTACTAAATGATAAATTCCTGAAACTAAATGAAATTTTTAACAAAAAAAATATTTTTATCCTTTGCCCGTTAACAATGAATGCTTAACCTTTTACCTTAACCTTTTACCTCTATTTAATTTTGAAAAAGTACTATGTACAATGTGCATACTGTTTATTTGTATTGTAGAACCTTTTTGATAGCCTTTTTATATTTTACTCTTTGACAAATACATACATATAACAAAGGATGAGAGACATTAAAAATTTAAACAATTTAAATATATAAAAGTTTTATTTACAAACTAGCTGACCCGTGCCCACTTAGTTGGGCATAATGTTTATAATCCTTTTTTAGTACAGAGTGTTTAAATAATTTAAATTATTTTATTAACATTAAAAATTAAATTATCTATACAAATATTAAAAAAACTACTTTTTGTAACTTAAATATAAAAGTTAGACATATGCTGTCGTTGACTTTTTTGTAGGCATTTTTAAGCTCCACATCTTTTCTCTAGAACTCAAAAATATATCTTTCATAGTTAAGGCAGCGTTCTTAAGAAATGCTTTCATTCGACCGTTTTTTCTTCGATTCACTTTGCAAAACGGACTACCACGTAAAAGCCTTTTTATTTTTCGGTTTTTTATATAACCTATGACACTCAGCAATAATGTGGCTTTCTATTGGTGAAAGAATTTTTAAAATCGGTTCAGTAGATCCCGAGATTACCCCTTACAATTTAACAAATAAACAAACTTTACTTCTTTATATTATTAGTATAGATTAAAATAGAGTAGAATATAATAATTCTACTTTGCTGCAATTGGAGGAAATGAATGATGCATCATGACCTACAACTGCGCCGGTACCAATGATCTAGTGGCAAGCATGCCCTGAGTTCAAGTCCCGGGTCAGGTCAACTGCAGAAATTGCGTCTTTTTCTAAGGAATGTCTTTGAATAGTTGGCTAGTCTCAGGAAGATAGGCCGCTATAGCCGAAATTAACGTTTATTTATTTTAACATTTGCATGGGTTTTTCATTTTGCCTCTGTAATATATGTGTTCGAATATCGAACTGCATATTATATTTGAGTATTTTTATAGATGTCAAAATGTCATGAATAATTATAAAGGATTTGAAAGCGAATGGATTTTTATTAAAGATTATCCAAATACTAAAGCCTCCTATACGTATTCCTTATTTATACGAGAACGCTAAATAAGTAGTATTATAGTTTATTTTGTAAATCTTTGTACATCCATAACTACGTTTTACATACAAAAGCAAAACTTTATACATAAAACTTCTAACAAAAGCTAAAAATAAGCTTTTTCACTATGAAAAGGAATATTTAAAATTAATAATCGGTCGTAATCAACGATATTACTGCGGGTCTGAGCCGTCAATTTGTTTAACGAGCGGACTTCATTATTGCGTTACACTCGTACGTTCCTCAGCGTACTGTAATTACTGTAATTGTATGATTTAACAAGAATCCTCTTCATTTAAAATGTCTTTTATATTTTATTAATTCGCATATTGAATTATCTTACCATTATGGTTAATTGGTGACTTCAAAGTGAACAGTAAACAGAGGAAAATACATAGCTTGTATATAAATACAATTTACATATCTATATAAAAAAACACAAACTAACACAATTTTTTTAACTTAATTTGGGCTTCTAGGTATATAGAAGTAGGCTAGTCTATCGACGTGCCTTAATAATTATTTTTATAATTAATAATTTTCGTTTTGTTTATTAAACAATGAAATAAAATTTTATTCGTAAGTAAATATATATAATATATGTTCGGATATTTTTACAACAGCGCCATCTAGTTCCGTGGTAACCTACGAGGCTTGTATTACGGGTACCAGATAGTTGATATACTACACATATAAATTTTAAATACATACATAAATATAAACACCCATGACTAGAGAAGAAACATTCGTACTCAACAAATGAATATCCCCAGCGGGACTCGAACCCGCGACCGCTGGCGCAGTTAGTAGAATAGTTAGTGAAATACAGTATCATAAAGTAATATGCTTTCGTACAAGTTTTGGACGATTATCAGATAATTACTTACTTGTAAACAGATAGACGAGGTGTTTCCCGACTGTTTGGAGTTTTGCCAATTTCATATGCGGGATAAACGAAAATTCAGCGCTAAACTTTAAATAGAATGAACTTTTTGTTACTAACTTTATTGGATCTGTTATTAACAACGCTTTTCAAAGTAAACACATTTGGTGCACAAAATGCGTATGCCCGCGGCTTCGAAGTGATTAGTTAGATAGCCTTTGATTTAACCTTAGATAGTATTTGACTTTATCTCCATAAATGGATTAGAAGATATAATAAAAATAAAAAAACTAATACTTTCAGAGATTACCGTTATGTCGTTTTAAACCTTTTTTTAACGCTGAGAAATAAGTTTACACAAACGAACTTCAAGCCTACCTATAGGGTGAATTTTATGTTTAACTCACTAGCTAAAAACACCAGTACCTACTAACTACTTAGACCAAGCAGTTAATGGGATGTCAAAAGATTGCTTATGAAGTTATATACGACGCCTGACATCAAACCTAAGGCGTAATTTTTATCAAAAACCTTTGTATCTAATAAAATTAGAATAAAGTGACCTAATATCAACAAAGTTTGTTAAAAACAGATGGAAGAAGGCGCGGGCTCTCTAATGTGACTACCGTTGCTTCATTCAATTAAAATACGATCTTTGTAGCTATAGTTGTTTTTATATCTTTGTTCTAAAGACCGGAAACCAAATTTTTTCTGAGTCGCGCGGTATGGTACCTCGCAGAACTAACGCCCGTCCTTCCCGTTTTTGCAACATTTTTTATTGATACTCCGCTCCTATTGGTTGTAGCGTGAAGTAAAATAGCCTATAGCCTTCCTCGATAAACGGACTATCCAACACGAAAAGAATTATTCAATTCGGACGGAAGTTTCTGAGATTAGCGCGTTAACCAAATAAACAAACAAACAAACTCTTCAGCTTTATAATATTAGTATAGATTTATCGGCTTACTAATACCTAAGTTTAACGGTTATCAGATAATTAGCAAGTTGTAAACAAATAGGCGAGGTGTTCCGACTGTTTGGAGTTTTGCCAATTTCATATGCGGATATAAACGAAAATTCAGCGCGAAACTTCCAACAGTTTGTACCTACGTTATTAGAATTTACTCGAAATGTGATGGCACTAGACACATTCTATGTAGATTTCTATTTGGGAAGCTGTAATTAACTGTTACCGACCGAACCGACTTCCAAAAGGAAGAGGTTCACATAATATCTTCTTAGGTTTACGCGAATGTTTTACATTATAAATGAAACTATCTTTTTGGATTTAGTCGCGGATTTATTATGATTTTTGGTTCCCGACGTTTCGAATGCTTTACAGCAATCATGGTCACGGGAGAGACTAAGGTATTAGACGTCTCAAGGGGTTATATTATACTTGTTACAGACAGTGCCTACCCACAACTTTTACAAATATTCAAAATGATAGACAATAAAATTATACATTTCAATTCTAAACATTTAAGATTTTAAAACTTTAAATTATATATTATAAATATGGCAATATTATATCAATTCGATCGGTATTTTTTTAATGTATGTACACCGATTATTCTGTAATATATGATCCGATTTACGTGATTCTTCTTTAGCTTGATGCGGAATATGTAGTTGCCATTTGGTCCCACAAAATTTAAGATAGTTTAGCCCAATAGTTTTCATTTCATGAACATTTTTTTTGTTTACGTGGATGATGTAATTTTAGTATGTGTACTTTTTTATGAGTTTTCATTTAGGTTATTTATATATTATTATTATTATTTCGTTCCCGTTTCTTGGGATCTATATTGTTTAAGGCAGCACCATTTGTAGGCTAACCTAAAAAAAATACTATTTAATATATGGCAATTAAAAGCAACGAAATATTGAAAAATTTACTGTAGTTTAGAGAACAACCTATTATTGATATGTATGAAGTCTACTAATAGGTAGGTAGGTATGAAGTATACTAATGACAGTAGGTGTATAAGGCAGTGATAGCCCAGTGATAACGCGTTCATTTGGGAAACTGAGTGAAGCGGGTTCAAATCACACGTCTAGAACATTTACAAGTGCAAATCACTTTCGAAATGATAAATACTTGTTTTATAGTGAAAGACAACATCGTGAGGAAATCTTCATATTTAAGAGAATCAAGCAATATTACGAAAAGACAAATGCTGTCCGTCAATCATTTCGTTGGTAATATAGCCAAGATGCATTTTATTTTTTGAAGGGACCAGAAAAGCCACTACATCTATCATTTCTTAATAATTTTAATGAAAATATTATTTTCAAACTCTAATATTTAAAATGTTAGTTATTTCTCAAGAATTATACAAGATTATATGTGTTAAAATTGTAAAGTGCAAAAACTCTACTCTCCGCAGCTAGTGCGAGGTGACATTCCTTCGTGCATGTAAATAGCACCCCATTATCTAAAGAATTTAAGGAAGCGATGAGACTGAGAGCTATTATCGTATAGCACAAATTGTTTAGATGCTAACTTTAAAATATAGTAAAATATATTATAATATTTATTTTTAAATAGCTGTATAACTAACTTCTAAAATTATTTGATTTTCGCGAATATTCGTTTTTCCCGTAACCATTACTACTGTGAAGCCTTCTATCGTCCTTTTTTATATTTCTTTTTATCGTCCTTTTTTGGTTATTCGTCTAGGTTGAAGGTATCTAAACTAAAAATAAAAATAATTACGCTTTTATAGTATTCAGTATTAAGATAGTCTAAATATAATAACTGTCTTAAGCGCGCTAATATCACACCTAATAGACTACTCAAATGTCAGTATATACTCAGTTGTTACTTATTTCAAACTGTATCATTTACCATATTCACCATTACCAGAATTCTAAAAGACTAAAATAGTACCAAAATACCTTAAAGGACTATGAATTTTAAAATTTATTATGATATAAAAAGTAACTATGTTAATACTATTTTTAATTAATAAAATGCGGTAAAAACGAGATAAAATTTTCGCAATAAATTTATTAGTATATTCTTCTTTCACGCTGCGAGGGTCGATAAGATTGATTGAATAGAAACACTTTATTATTGAACAGTGACGAGGTCTACTTATCATTGTATTAAATTAAGTAGTTTCATTAAGAAACAGATCACAAACAAAAACACGGTCTCGACAAGATGCATCACTACATAGTATAAAACAAAGTCGCTTTCTCTGTCCCTATATCCCTATGTATGCTTAAATCTTTAAAACTACGCAACGGATTTTGATGCGGTTTTTTTAATAGATAGAGTGATTCAAGAGGAAGGTTTATATGTGTAACTAGCGGAACCCCGCGGCTTCGGTTGCGCTAAAACTAGGGACGAGCCCGAGCGAAGCAAGGGCGACTCGCTAGTATAACCATAAATTAAGATACTATATAGGAACGTAAATAAACTTAGGAAACTAAGTAAAGATTGTTCAAGTTTTGAGTACTGCACCTCTGATTTTTGATGTGGAAAACACAATTTAGCTATCAAGGTTTACACATAAGTTATGAAGTTCATTAACCCGCACTTTGGCAACATGGTCGACTATGGCGTGATTCCTTCCACATTAAAGAGAGTTCCATCCCCAGCAGTGGGAATAAAAATATGAATATTAAGAAAAAACTCTAAGCAAAAATTTACATTACCTTTACAAGAAGCTAACAAAAACATTTCCTTTGAAGCCATAACAGAATAAAAATTGCAATCGCGAAACACGAACTGGATTTCATGAGACTCACAAATGTTATTCGCTAGCACGTAAATTGCTGGCGAAAGCGTACGTACTACGTAGCTCCCGCGGGAGGACGCGTATCGATTCTTTTACATTTCTAAGAGCTTTACTACAAAAGTGTGACTGTGTGACTGTGTGAAAGTTTTAAATATATACATTTAATTTAATTATAACTGAACTTAATGTTTAAGAATATGTTATTTAAGTAATAATAAAATAATTATAAAAAAATAATTTTTCCCCATGCTTGCCACACAAGTATTGTAGTACGACAGTAGAGGTATCAAACTGTTAAAACTGTATGTGAAACTATAAGTTGTCAAATTATTTCATTTCAAATGTGTAACTTTTTTGATTAATAAAGTTATGATTATTATTATAATTTTTAATACTTTCTTAGGTTTACGCGAATATCTGACATTATAAATGAAACAACTTTTCGGATTTAGTTGCGGATTTATTATAAAATAAAAATTATAAATGAAGATAATTATTATTTTTATCAGTCTCGCTTTTTGTCTGTCTGTCTGTAATAATAATGTACTCTTGGTCTGAGGCTTTATATTAAAAGGTTATACATCAAATGAATATTCCATGAAAATAATGCTCCCATTTTCACTTTATGCTTCAATAATGAAAAATAACCGTAAAATTCAGTTGCAGTGTATTTCCATTATACCGTGATATCTCGTTTATCGAATTTTTAACTCGTATTTCTGACAATTTATTTGAACTTTCTCCGATTGCATCGTTAGTGATGACAAATTTCCCGCTGTAAATGTTTTAAAAAGCAAACAAAAAATATTTTGGATGTTTTCTGCTCAGTTTAATTGAATAAGTAATTTAAATAATATATAATACTACTTGTTTTAAAGTGACAGAATTTGTTTGTTTTGTCGCACTAATCCCAGGTAGTAACCTGATTTTGAAATGTGCAAAAATAAAATAATGTATGTAAATTGACAGTGGTAGGTCAGCGGTAACGCGCTCGCTTGGATAACCGAGTGATGCTGGTTCAAATCCGGGTCTCGCACCTCTGATATTTTCATGTACGAATCATTTATATCATGATTACCACTTGTCTTACGGTGAAGGAAAAAATCGTGAGGAAACTTGCATGTCTGAAAAAAACCTAACAAGTTTTAAAAATTCATGTGAAGTCCGCCAACACGCACTAGGCCAGCGCGGTAGAATATGGCCTGATCCCCCTCGTACTGAGGGAGGCCCGTGCCCAGCAGTGGGACGTTAAAAAAAGGGCTGATGATGATGATGATGTAAATTGTCGATAATACCACCCACACCGTAATGGATGGATGGACGAATTTTGTTACTCTTTCAGGCAAAATTACTCAAGAAACTTAATAAGCTTACACGTAAGCTATAACTTTTGAATATATAATAATACATAATTAATTTACGCGTGCAGATCTGCTACGAAACCCTTATACCTAAAAACTTTAAACAAACAAACATTTTCTTATATAAGTTACTAGCGACTCGCTTCGCTCGCGATCCCTAGATTTAGCACAGGCAAAGCCGCGTGTTCCGCTAGTTATATACCTTCCTCTTGAATCACTTTATTAATTAAAAAAAACCGCATCAAAATCCATTGCGTTGTTTTAAAAAGGGATATAGGGACAGAGAAAGCGACTTTGTTTTATACTATGTGTAGTGATGACATTCATTTCATAATATTAACATGAAAGTTATAAAGATTAAAGTTAAGACTTAAAATAAGCTTTGTATATTTCGTATGCATGTTGTTTTACTAATAAGAACTTTAGTAATATGCTTGCAGATTTTTGTTTATTACGACTATTTTACGCTCGGCTGGTTATAGCCTACACGCGTCTTGAACTTTAATTAAAACTTTCCTACATTATTAAAACTTGCCTTCTGTAAAGCATTTTTGTAAATTATTCTCCTGTAATATTTTAGTTTTTGTGCCTATAATGAGAAAATTTGCTGTTTTGGTTCTAAAATATAGTGTAAAATACTATCTATACTAATATTATAAAGCTGATGAGTTTGTTTGTTTGTTTGGTTGAACGCGCTAATCTCAGGAACGACCGGTCCGAATTGAAAAATATCTTTTTGTGTTAGATAGTCTGTTTATCGAGGAAGATTATGGGCTATATTACATCACGCTACGACCAATAGAAGCGGAGCATCTATGAAAAATGTAGAGACTAGAGACGAAGACGACAAACACCCTGCTCCCTGCCAAATATAAAGTATAGTAGCAAAATATGAAAGTCTTTCATACAAACTTACAAGAGTCTTAGACCTCCATAATCCGGTCCTGATGCAAAATCCGTTCTTAGGGAACGTCTACTATCTGTAAACTACCACCCTGCCAAATTTCATATTTATACATCAAGCGGTTTTCGATATTTCTTTTATATAATTAGATATAAATAAAATAAATAAATGGAAAGTAGCGGCATAAAACATTTATTACTGGGATACATCAATGGGAGGTTCGCGCCCAGCTGTAGGACGTTAAAAAGGGCTGAATACTAGTTATACTCGATAAACTAAAAATCATCATCAACCCTTTTTTTTTAACGTCCCACTGCTGGGCACGGGCCTCCCTCAGTACGAAGGGGATCAGGCCATAGTCCACCGCGCTGGCCTATTGCAAGTTGGCGGACTTCACATGTCTTTCGAAAACTTGTTAGGTTTTCTCAAACATGCAGGTTTCCTCACGATCTTTTCCTTCACCGTAAGACAAGTGGTAATCATGATATAAATGATTCGCACATGAAAATAGTAGAGGTGCGAGACCCGGATTTGAACCCACATCACTCGGTTATCCAAGCGACCGCATTACCGCTGGGCTACCACCGTCTATTAAACTAAAAATACGAAGAAATAAATGGGAATGAAACTTATTCAAAGTCACGTGACTCGTAATATTACGGTTGAACGTTAACTTAAATAGGCATTAGTCCTGATCTAAAGCGGCGTTAGTCGTGTACGGTGCATAAATCAACGCTACACGCAGTGGCTGCGCCTCTTAGAGCTGTCGTCGGGATTTATAACTTGTAATTTATGCTTAGCTTTCAATGAATACTGTGGAAGCGAACTACTGAATGTGTTAACCCTACAATTTATTATAAACTAGCTATTTACCCTTACTTCACTCCGATGCGTCTCTAGGTACCTAGCACTAGTCGTATTATCAGGTCATATTAGATTATAACTAGCAATTGCCGCGGCTCCGCCTGCGTTATAATCACTATTAAAAAGTAGTAATTGGTGGTAGAAGAATGAACATTTAAGGCTGAAAGTATTTTTTTAATACCAAATCATAAAAACATAAAAATTCAAATTTTGGTTTAAGAATAAAAAATAAAAATCTAGAAAGGGTCATCCTTATCACATAAGGGAATAAAAAATAGCCTATGAACTATTCTTAGACCTACTATATATACACAAAAAAAAAGTCTTAAAAATTGGTCAAACCGTTGCGGAGAAGTTCGATAACAAACACTGTGACACGAGATTTTTATACATTAAAAGATTAAAACATCGTTTTTAAATCGCGGAATTGTTTATTGACAACACGTTCGGCTTAGTTGGTAGAGACCCTACTTTCTGCGCCAACTGTCGCGGGTTCGAGTCCCGCTGGGGACATTCATTTGTTGAGCACGAATGTTTGTTCTCAAGTCATGGGTGTTAATATTTATATTATGTATGTATTTTAATTTTATATGTATTGTATATCAACTATCTGGTATCCGTAATACAGCCTTATAGTAGCTTACCTCGGAACTAGATGGTGCTGCGTGTAATAATGTCCCAATATATAAAAAAATTGTTAATTTTCTAAATAAAGTTCACTATCTTTACATTTATCAAGAATGTAGAACATTTGTGCGCCCTTTTATAACTTATTCATGTGTCGGAATGAAAAATGGCGTTTGATATTGCAAATTCATAAACTATATCTACACATAAACTATTGTAGAGTCGTTGCTTCACACCTGTGTAAAAGAATGTCACAGTAATGAACAAACAAACAATAGATATTCGTTTTATTTATCATAGTTGCTATAGTATCCATTTAGTTTCTGGTCGGATTTTCTTATTTGGACTTATCAAACCTGGTGGTGATAGCTTCTTTACGAACTCTCTACACACTAACTTATTTAAACTTAATTTAAATAAACTATTAACTGAAATAAATATAAATATATATGTTAGGACATTATTGCACCCACCCACTTTGGCACAGTGCCATCTAGTTCCGTGGTAAGCTACGAAGCTTGTGTTACGGATAGATAGTTTATATACTACATATATAAGTTTAAATACATACGTATTATAAATATAAACCTATGACTGGAGTGAAAACATCCAAGCTTAACAAATGAATGCCCTCAGCGGGACTCGAACCCGCAACCGCTGGCGCAAGAAATTAGGGTCACTACAAACGTTTATGGATCTAGCTAAAAGTTTAATTTTCTATCCAATAAATTCCACAATCCAAATTCGATACATTTCTTAAGTTCGCGAGTTAACTGAAACAATATTAGACTTAAAGCTCGATCAATTCTGCTATCATTGCTATTTGTGTTTCTCTACAAGCAGTTTCTAAATTGTTTTGTAATTCCTTCCTTAACGTTAAGATAGCAGTAACTCTTTTTTATCGAAATTGGTTAAAGCAACAAAATCGGGGTATTAGCAACTAGTGACGACACGTTTGGCTCAGTTGGTAGTGACCTTACTTTCTGCGCCAGCGGTGGCGGGTTCGAGTCCCGCTGGCGGCATTCATTGGTGTATTTATAAAATGTAGTATGTATTTAAAATTTATATATGTGAAGTATATCAACTATATGGTATCCGTAACAGAAGCCTCGTAGCTTACCACCGAACTAGATGGCGCTGTTGTAATAATGTCCCAACATATTTTATTTTTATTTTAATTAGCTACAAAATACCATGTAAAATACCACCAAAATACAACCTCCAAATTCGTATCGTTATAACGAACACCGTACTCGTAATATTTAGGCACTAAAGCATGCCCACCGCGTATGAAATATCCATGACCTATGAATGTAGGTGACCTCCCCATTCACTACACAACTTCCACATGCTTACATTTAAGCGGGCTTTTAATCTTTTCAGGCAAAAATAACTAGAAGTTTTTATTACTTTCCAATTAATGTTTGCTGTCTGTGTGATAATATAGCCTCATTATTAGCCAAGTTCCATGAAATAAATGTTTATCTTTCTTATATTGCCACGTCTATCTTGTCGATTTTTTTCACGTTTTTATTTTGATTTTTGGTTTACAAAAATATTTAAAATCTTGTATGTATTTTAATAAATAAGTAAATAAGGTCAATATATTTAGATTACCATAATATTGTGATAACTTATAGAATTGATAACAGAACAAAAATTAAAAGTGCGTGTGTACAAAGTACACATGTCAGAAGTAAAACTTCTTTGGCAAATTAATTTTTAAATCTCGTTTATATTCATACTAAATAACCCCGTCTAAGCTCGTCGAGAGAGGGAGATGGCGCGAAGGTCACACCCACGAGTTAGACAGAGTTAGAAATGTCACTGACTCGCGGTGAGCGAGATCTACCTAAAGGTAACTCTTTCCCGTCTCTTTTTCCCGTCTACATTTTTCTGTGAGTCTTGCTATATCCACATAATATAACTGCATGATACTAGTTTGTATTAGAACTTGTTTCCATCATTTTTTATATTTAAAAGAATTGGCTGTTTATCTAGTAGATTTTTATTTTTCTAATTTTACTGATATTAGTACAAAATAGTATATTATGAAGTAGAGTCCTTCACATATTTAATTATTTTTCCGCAATCTTAAAAGTAACCATTTAGGTTTTATATAAGTTTAATATATATATATTATTTTATGATTAATTTCATCGAAATCTAATCATGTTTGGATACATTTCTGTGTAAAGTACTCCTCATGATCAAAATTATCGAATACATATCGTCACTGGAAAGCCAATAATACTTAAGCGCCATTTTGGCTAAAATGAGTTTTATATATCGTTGGATAGGATTTTTTTTGCTGCATCGATTAGTCTAAGATTTGTTACGATATAAGCACTTTTTTGGCGCTTAAGTCGTGCAAAAGTAGGATATATTTTATGATTTTGTTTTTTTGACAATTACTAACATAATGAAAGTTTTGATTAATTGAGAGTCGTTGTCAGTTCAGTATTTTTCATCACTGACAATACCCATTTTCACCATGATAAGAACCATAAAGTACTTTAGTTTAAGTCATTCATGTCTCTTCAGTACTTTTTGCCAACCGTAAGTACAGGTTAATAGATAGTTTAGTAAATTTGCTTTACGTAAAATATAATGAGCATAGCGTGTTAGTATATTTTGTTTACGTACTTTTCTACAAAGGTAAGATTTTAGTAATGTTGCTTTACATGTCTGAATATTTACATAGTCTGTTTAGAATGTTTAACATTCAATGAAACCATATATTAATGTTATTAAGCATAAAAATTTTAATTAATAAAATAATAACGGTTTGCTTAGTATTTTATTAGGAAAAAAATTACCAATAATATTTAGTTTAGTCTTATGAAATTTAGTTTTGTTTAGATTATGATTTGTTAAGTTTAAACGGCTTATGTTTTACGCCCGATTTATTGACGATTTCGGCGTTTAAGTTGACTTTGCAGTTGGCTTCGCGTTTAATGACGTGTTCCCGCAGTAGAGTAAATAGTACATTTAAATTGAGACTAGGTAAGTAAATATTGATTATATATTTTTCTTTCTACACCGAGCGCTTTGAAAAACAATGGTATCTAGAAAATTACTTCAAATTACTTAAATATTATTACATAGTAGCAATTAGAATTCCCGATTTTTAAACTTATCTATATGATTAAAGATTATTTATTAATATGTTGTTAAGAGTATAAAATCTTTTCGATCATACGTATAAATTATAATAAATATAAATTTACAGAAACTATTCAACCCCATTACGCATAGCCGTAGATCATCGTTTTATAGAAAATTTACAAACGTGGGTTTTGAAAACACTATAGGATCATCATCTAAACCAAATGTAGTTCAGAGAATACTTATGGAAGATCAAAGCGATAATGATTTCGTGATGATGTGTGGCTACGGCAATGGCTACCCCATATCTTCCCGTGGGTGTTGTAAAAGGCGATTAACGGAAAAACTACCGAACACCATGGTAATCACGGTGGTAGGCTTCAACATTAGCCGACGCCAGAGTTACCACCCATCAGCAGAAGTCGTGCCGCCAAGCGCCTAACAGCGCGTTCCGGCATGTGGGAGCTGATGAAGCCGTTTGGGGAATGGGTCTGAATAGTTATGTTGCACAGTAGCCGTGTTGGTGGTGGATCGTTGTTTGTTGTGTCGAGAGCTTAGTCGCGGAGGGTAGCGGGATCCGAAGCACGGCTTACCGCTGGCCGACTGCAGACAGTTGGGGGCTCAACTAGTAGGCTAGCCACCCATGAAAGGCTGCCCCGCCATCTGTGAAAAATCCCAGGGTGGCTTCATCGTGCTGGTTGGCGACCAGAGGACGGGGCCCGATGGCGATTCTTGGGGGTGTTCGGGCGTCCCCGCAGTCTCCAGACTAAGCCCTTTAAGACATAATCAACATCAATATCACCGCCAGGCTCGTGCAACATCTCATTCAACTGCCATTCTCCATCTTATTCACTCTTACCTTAAAAAGCAATCATGGCTTTACACAAAAAGAGTAATGTTTTTAAGCGGCTGCACTCCCCCTTATTAGAAGTGCACCTCACAAATATCCGAGATTAGCACACAAATCTTTTATCAGTCCACTTCCACCTCGAGACTGCGCAGCCACACATGCTCTTTTTGACGAAGACGCAAATTCAATGTCCATTAAGCGCTGCGTACCTGGACTATCCCGGCTACACGTTGGAGCATAATTTCAGTTCGCGGGCCGGAGTCTGTTTGTACGTGCAAAATGACCTCTGTTTCCAGCGTTTCCGCCACCTTGAAGACCCCACATTCTCTACTATCTGGGTTATCGTGGATACGGGAATTGAAAAGATCCTGTAGTCCTGTGTCTACCGATCGCACACAAGTGACCAGGAGTCGATTGTTTGAATCGAATTTGTCGAATCGAATTAAATTGATCTCCGCGCGCACCGCGCAGTTTGTCTTTCTGGGGGACTTAACGCCCATCATGATGATTGGTTGTTCCCATACCATAAGACGCACCATGCTGGGAGAGAAGCGTGGAAGTTTGCGGTGTCACTTGGACTCTCCCAGTTGGTTGACCAAGCGACGAGGGTACCCGACGTGGACAGCCACATAGCTAATTATCTGAACCTTCTGCTGACAACTGATCCGGACAGATACAACATCCAGGTTTTATCCACACTGGGTAGCTCGCCCATGGTTTAAAGCCGAATGCACCATTGTTGAAAAGCGTAAGCATTCGGCTTACCTTGCTTGCGTTGATGCTCGAGACCGCAAAGGTCCGGATGTAAGATCCAAGAAGAGAGCCTTTAACTTAGCCACCAAGGCCTACAAAAAGACATTAAAGAAGGCTCGTCTTGACCGAATTACACACATTGGCGTAAAGCTCTCTACTCAACCATCTGGCAGCAGAGCTTTTTGGTCCCTTGGCAAAATGGTCGAGACGAACTTTTGTCGGCCCTCACTCCCACCGCTGGTAAAACCTGACGGATCCCTGGCTCATACGGCAATGGAGAAGGTGAATTTGCTTGCATCTCTTTGTGCCCAAAATTCTGTCTAGACTCTGGTAATACTACTCCACCACATTTACCTTACCGCGGGATTTCAATGCCTGAAATTCCCATCACTAATAAGGAGGTAAAGAGAGTATTATGTCATCTAGATGTAAATAAAGCTTGTAGTCCTGATGGTATACCAGCGATAATGCTTTAAACATGTGCTCCAGAGCTGTCTCCGATACTGACATGTCTGTACCGCCTTTCTCTTAAGACTGGAATAGTGCCTAAATCCTGGAAGCTTGCCAATGTGCAACCTGTGCCCAAGAAAGATAGTCGTGCCGACCCTACCAATTATCGTCCGATTTCAATCACCTCCATACTCTGCAAGATTCTGGAGCGTGTAATGTGTAGTATTTTAATGTGTCAGAGAGAGACGAAGCATTTTCAGGAAAGATTTAGAAGTTACTAGAAACCTTTTGAATTTTCGATACTAGAATGTTCTACGCATATAAAAAGGCCGACAGTGTGTCGAGAGATCAGTTGATGTTTGAAGTCGAGTGAAGATTACGAAGAGATATGAAATAGTGGAAAAGTGAAGAAGATTATAGTGAATCATTAAAATTGGTGAATTATAGTGCTCAGAGTCTCAATTTAACTAGTGCTGTGTACAAACTGCGCGTGTTTATAAAGTGTAAATAAAACATCTTAAGTGCGAGAACGCTTTTAATTTCCGATCCCGAACCCGTAGTACGTAACAATGGCACTCGTCTTATGGCATATTTAGAATAGAACGAACTCATCAGTGACCGACAATATGGGTTTCACCGGAATTGGTCGACTAGGAACCTTCTGGTGTGTGCCAACCACACCATTGGCGAAACCCTTGAGCGAAGTGGCCCCTCCCCACTTCGCTCATTGCCGTCTCCCTCGATGTCTCAAAGGCAGACAGACAGGGTTTGGCACGCTATCCTCATAAGCAAGCTTTCAGCCTATGGCATATCTCCTGGCCTGATCGGCTGGATTAAAGACTTCCTGAGCGACCGATCACTCAGAGTTGTGGTTGAGGGTTGTTCATCACAATTCTTAAAGACCAACTCTGGAGTTCCTCAGTGGTAACTTTGTACATCGAAGATCATTCCTGAAATGTATCACCATGAATACGAAAATTTTCCTAATATCGTCATTATTTAGGATACCCTTCAAGATTCTGATATCGAAGACAATAATTAATTATAAAATATTATAGCATTTAATTATTTATACCCTTGCAAAGATAAAAATATTATTAAAATGATTCTGTTGCCTGATTATTATTAACACAATACATACATACTACAATATACAAAAAATATAATGAAAATGTTGATTATTTAAAACGTTTTTTAATAAACCTACCTGACTACTTAGCAAGCTATTATTATTATTTATTCTTTTATCAACCAATACACTAATAACTAAATCTATAATATAATACTAAAATACTAATCTATAATAAAATACATATAATAAAATACTAATCCACACGCGGGTGAAGCTGCGGGCGTAAACTAACTCAATATTAAAATCAAAATAGGAATTAATTATTTCCACAATCACTTTGTTCGCAGATAGTAAATTATTAGCACATCCATGCAGGCAACTTTATCCAATCAGTAAAAAAGATTTAATTTAAAGTGATATATTTTTACCTAAGTCTCTTTGACTTAATATTAGTACAATCTAATTATGCTATACGTCGTTTTTCCGTACGTTTTTAACGTATATAAAAACGTATAAGTATATATACCCTGAGACTTTATCAACCTATAACGCATATTAGTCATATTTGTCTCCTACATTTAAAATGACGTAGGTTGTTAGTATTTTTTGATCACTAAACTTAAAAATGATTACGAACTTAAGTTCTTCTTCTCTGCGAATTATCCAGAGTAAATCTACTTAAACGACAGCTATCTCCTGAATTCCTGAATATATGTAGTGTGTCATGTTTTCAGTACATAGATAATACTGTCACGATATACTTTTGCCTTTACGGAACTTCATTTAATAAAGAAACAAAAAAGTTACACAATTTTTTAACTAAAAAAAAACTTTAAAACGCTCTCCTGTAAAATCATGTTTTGGCGCTTCAGTATTATTGGCTTTCCAGTGACGATATTGATAGCTAAATCCAATACGAATAAATCTGCATAATGTGGAACAATGTACTTCACATAGTTGATGTAACTCTGAATGTGAATGCAACGTTTGACTTCGATAATATCGCATTCGCATATCAGCTTGTTAGTGACTTAAAATTAGTTTGGATGCACGTTTCAATGATTTAAAAATCAACTATTTATATAGACTTTGTTATTTTGATTCAATTCATTACTAGGTACATAGTATAAAACAAAGTCGCTTCGCTGTCTGTCTGTCTCTATATATGCTATCTTTAAAACTACGCAACGGATTTTGATACATTTTTTTAAATAGATAAAGTTATTAAAGAGGCTGGTTTATATGTACGTTATATAATTAGCAGAACCCACGGCTTAGCTAGCGCTAAATTTAGGGACGAACCCAAGTGAAGTGAGGGCAAATCGCTAGTTACATAGTATAGAGACAACTAATGGAGTTGTTACACTTACTTTGATTTTTCTTCTTTATACTAAGCATATCAAAAATAACTTATGATAAACTATTCCTTTCACTAATTTTATATAGTAATCATTAAGTTGGGGTAAGAGTAAAATTTACATAATATTTATTTATTGATATTCACGTAGTAATAATTACATATTATATATAAGGGGATTATTTATACTATAACTACATAAACATAAGCTTACATGAGCTTTAAAAGTTTCAGTATAAGTGAACTTAACCGGACACAGACACTATGACTAATACTAGAACCACTGCGCCACAGTCCTTGTTTAATAAAAGCTCGTAATAAATACCATTCTACTCGCAATTTGACTAAAATTCAACCACATCCGCAATGAAGAATAATATCCGCAACACATTATTGGAATTCTATTCCGTGTTTGGTGAAGCGATATATTACACAAGAAAACTGGCAAAGTTATTCTATTTCTAATGCTCATTGTTTATTTTACCATCAATTTTATAAAAGCACATTTTATGCTTAAAATATGTTTTTTATTTATTTGTTGGGACGTTTTTACTACAGCGCCATCTTGTTCCGTGGTAAGCTACAAGGCTTGTGTTACGGATACCAGATAGTTGATATACTACAAATATACATTTTTAAATACATACATAATATAAATATTAACACCCATGACATTCGTGCTCAACAAATGAATGCCCCCAGCGGCACTCGAACCCGCGACCGCTGGCGCAGAAGGTAGGGTCACTACCAACTGAGCCAAACGTCAAAATGAATATAATGTATGTTTTATAGATAAGTAAATGGCAAATTGCTTGGGAACCTAGTGAAGTGGGTTCGAAGCTCGGGTCTTGCTCTGATATTATGTACGAATCATTTTCTTTATACCATATGCCTTATGGTGAAGGAAAATATCGTGAAAAAACTTGCATGTCTGGAAGAAACAAGCAAGTTTTCATAAGATGTAGGACCACCCGTACTTGGCGTGCGTGGTGGACTTTAAGCTAACAACTGTGGAATTCTACTTGAGTGGGAAAAGAATTAAATACTTATGTATAAAATTTTTAAATGAATAGAATTAAAATGTATAATTTTATAAGGTACTTTGATGCCATGTAGAATTTTTGTAAATTGTGGGTAGGCACTGTCTGTAACAAGTATATAACCCCCTGAGACGTCTAATACCTTAATCTCTCCCGTGACCATGAGAGCTGTAAAGCTTTCGAAACGTCGAGAACCAAAAATCTAAATAAATCCGCGACAAAATCCGAAAAGTTGCATTTATACTAGTGTAGCGTTGCCAAAGTATAACGTTTACGCATTATCAAATAATTAATAATATGTCTGTGGCAGCCATTGTATCACATATCTGCCAAACACCATACTGGCTATAGGCAATAGGCATTGATGCTTGAAATTGCATCGAATAGATTCATACAACAATTTATTTCGAACATGTCTACCCTATTTCTAAAATTTTACACTTTTTTATACAATGATATAGCTAACTAAATTAGTGAAAACGCAAACAATAACTTTGTCACAATTTAACAGTTTGTTTAGAATGTTTGTTTTTATTTTACTTATGCCTGTGAAAGTGAAGTCATACATTATTATTATTATTTTTCATTTACATACTAACATTTATGAAACATTTAATTATTGGAACCAGTTTTTCCTATACATATTTAAAATCCTATTACGGTATCAGTCGATATTTTAATATTGGTTTGTCATTTCATTATTTTTACTGTATGAGAGATAGTACGAAGGGAAATGAAACAAGTAGCAAGGAGTCGTTTGAATAACTAAAAGAGTAATTTATTTGAAATGAAAAAATAACTTAAAGAAAATTAAAAGTAATTTCAATCCTTATGATATTCAAATTAGATGTTTTAAATGGAACTGTCCGCTAACTTTTTACAAGCTTTTTTCATATTTGCATCTTATTAAGAGAGTTTAAAATTACAGAAGTGGAAGTTATGTGCAAAGAAAATTATAAGTTAGGGAATGCAAAATAAAAAATAATATATTCATACGTTCCTTAACGTATTTGTGAAAACGTGGCACTAAATTAAGTAAATAAATAAATAAATATGTTGGGACATTTTTTACAACAGCGCCATCTAGTTCCGAGGTAAGCTACGAGGCTTGTGTTACGGATACCAGATAGTTGATATACTACACATATAAATTTTAAATACATACATAATATAAATATTAACACCCATGACTGGAGAACAAACATTCGTGTTCAACAAATGAATGCCCCCAGCGGGACTCGAACCCGCGACCGCTGGCGCAGAAAGTAGGGTCACTACAAACTGAGCCAATCGTGTCGTCAAATTAAATCTAACTACTGTAGTTAATGCGAAATTGTATGGCTGTATATTTACTACCTACTTCTTCACGCTAATAAATATTAAATAGTCAGACGAATATAAATGAAATTTAGTAAACAGCTATTATAACAATATTTATAACATGTATTCATTTAAAGTTATATAATATGTGTAGTGTATCAACTATCAGGTATCCGTAACACAAGCATCGTACTTTAAAACGGTACCAGACGGTGATGTGTTAGTGGCTGAACAAAAAAATGGAGAACCTAGGACCCAGATTACTGTTGACCAGAACAGAGCACGTGTAAGCAGTAAGCAATATTATAAATACTAAATTCCTACAGACAGGTAAGTTGCTTTCATAATTTACATACAAAGCAAACGTAATAACTATTCTATAGTAATATTATAAAGCTGAAGAGTTTGTTTGTTTGGTTGGTTGAACGCGCAAATCTCTGGAACTACTGGTTCGATTTGAAAAATTATTTTTGTGTTGGATAGTCCATTTATCGAGGAAGGCTATGGGCTATATTACATCAAGCTACAACTAATAAGAGTGGAGTATTAACGAAAAATGTTGCAAAACAGGAAAGGCGTTAGTTCTGCAAGGTACCATACAGCGCGACTCAGAAAGAATTTGGTTTCCGGTCTTTATAACGCGTGCGAAGCTGAGAGAAATGCTAGTATATGAATAAAATCTAATTATATATGTAGATGGAAAGTATATTGCATTTCAGTGTAAAGGCTACTTTGCATTCAAATGAGGAAACAGTTTGTAGTAATACAACTGTCTACTCTCGGCCACACGCGTGTCTGAGAGGTACTTAGATGTACATATCTCAACAGTAATCCTCAACACTTATGATAAGAAGCTTTATAAATAACGTATCTCTTATCTTAATTTATTACATTATATCTAGCATGAATGCTATTACTAAATTATAAATAATCTCACACTATTACAGTTAAAATATTAATGAATTAGCTCTCTATCTTACGTCGGAGGTTACATGATATTCGATTCCGTAATTACCACTGACTTTACAACGAAGGCAAACTCTCCTCGCTCTCCTCATATTAAAGGCAGGCTCGTGCCACGGGACGGACTTCAACACAAAAAGTATCTTCTTCTTCTTCCTGGCATTAATCCCGGCCATTGTTGCCAGGGTCTGCCTTCCGACTAAGCCTACTCCACTTTGCACGATCTTTAGTGTCCTCCTGAATAAGTCCGTTGGCTCTCATGTCCTGCCTCACGACGTCCAGCCATCGCTTCTTTGGGCGTCCGGGAGGTCGAGCTCCAGGAACAGACAAATCAAGGCACTTTCTTCCGACATAGTCCTCAGATCGATGCGCGACATGGCCAAACCACCTCAGACGACGTTCTTGGAGCTTATCCGCTACGTCACGGACCCCGAGACTACCTCTGATGAACGTATTGCGTATGCGGTCAGCCCGCGTTACGCCACACATCCACCTCAGCATCTTCATCTCCGTGACGTGAAGCTCCTGAGTGTGCCGAGATAGTGCTGGCCAGCACTCGCTCCCGTATAAAAGAACCGGTCGGATGATGCTCTTGTATATCTGTCCCTTGAGCTTGGGCGGTATTTTTCGGTCGCAGACCACACCTGTGACCTCCCGCCATTTGGCCCAAGCAGCACTTATACGGGCTTGGATGTCGTAATCGATGCTTCCGGACTCGTGCAGGACAGATCCAAGGTACTTGAACTTCTCCGACTTAACGGCTGGTTCAAGCCCTATTTGAATGGTGCTAGAGTCCGGATTCAGGCAAATCATGTACTCGGTCTTCGCCACATTTAGCTTAAAACCACCGTTCTCGAGCGTACCCTTCCAGAGGTTCACCTTACGCTCCAGCTCCAGCCGGCTCTCATCAACGAGCGCTATGTCATCAGCATACATCATTAGCCACGGAGGCTGGTCCTGGATGCATGCCGAGACAACATCTAGTACTACGTTGAATAATAACGGGCTAAGGGTCAAGCCCTGGTGGACCCCCACAGTAATCGGGAAGGGCTTGGTATCGCCAACAGAGGTTCTAACCACGGAAGCGGAATTACGGTACATGTCTCTGATAATGTCAATATATACTTCAGGCACACCTTTAGATCGCAATGCCCACCAGATGCATTGCCCACCAGATGCATTGACGCGGCACACAGTCAAAGGCCTTCTGCAGATCCAAGAATACCATGTGCAGAGCTCTCCTTTTCTCTCTGTAAGCCTCGGTCAAAGTTCTAAGGGCAAAAATGGCATCCATGGTGCCCGATCCCGGCTGAAATCCATATTGACACTCAGAGACAGTACAATCTTGGCGGAGCCTGAGGTCGATCACGCGTTCAAAGAGCTTCATGGTGTGACACATGATTTTGATCCCTCTATAACTACTGCATTCCTGAACACTGCCCCTGCCTTTGTATACAGGGGTGATGCAGCTAAAACGCCACTGATTAGGCATCCTTCCAGTATTCAAGATGCAGTTTAAAAGATCGGTAAGCATGAGCACACCAAGAGAGCCCAACGATTTCCACGCCTCGATCGGTATGTTGTCAGGTCCCACCGCTTTTCGGTTCTTCATGCGGCGAAGACAATCTCGAGTTTCGTCAGGTGTTATTTGGGCAACAAGTCCAAGGTTAGGAGGCGGTTCGGGTGGAAGACTATATGGGTGCTGATTGTTCAGCAGCTCCTGGAAGTAGCCTCTCCATCTCTCCTTCACAGAGGCATGGTCAAAAAGCAGCGTGCCATGGGAGTCCCTGACGCAAAGACATTTTGTGATATCTTGCGTCGCTTTATCTCGGGCACGTGCCAGCTTGTATATGAACTTTTGCCCCTCCGCAGTATCTAGTTTATCGTATAATGGTGACAAACTATCACTGCGGGCTCTGGCTACAGCTCTTTTGCTGGCACGTTTGGCTGCATTGTACTTCTCTCTGTCTTCAGGAGAGTTGGTTTGCTGCCACTCTTTAAACGCAGTCTTCTTTTCCCGAACCGCCTCCTGCACCCGATCATTCCACCACCACGTTTCCCTGTCGATGACTCGTCCTCCCCTAGAAACGCCAAGAACGCGTCTTCCCGCCGCGGTAATTACCGACTGGGCTCGATCCCAAACCTCCTGGGCATTTTCAGTGTCGACTCTGAGGTTTAGTCGCTCCACCTCTGCTAGGAAGTCCGAATGCATCGGTCCATTCAGTAACCACCACTTGATCGTAGGTTTACGTTTCTCGGCAAATTTATTTTTCGGGGTAAATGCATAGTCCATGACAAGGAGACGATGTTGGGCCGTTAGGCTTTCACCTGGAATGACCTTACAGTTTGTCACCTTGCCGATATGACACCTTCTAGTCAGCAGATAGTCTATTTGGGTTGAGTGGGACGCGCTCTTATACGTGATAAGGTGTTGAGGATTCTTTTGGAAGAACGTGTTCACGATGGCCAGATCAGACGCAATACAGGTTCTGAGAATGTTTACTCCCTCTGTATTGCGACGACCATAGCCAAAACCACCATGGACACGCTCATACGCCTCAGCTGCCTTACCCACGTGACCGTTCAAGTCCTCCCCAACAACTATCACTTCGGTAGTCGGTATAGCACGTAGTACCTCTTCAAACTGCTCCCAGAACGATTCCTTCTCGGCCTCACTGCAGCCTGACTGGGGGGCATAGGCACTAATCAAGTTTGTAGTAACCCCCTCAATCAGCACCCTTACCCGCATCAGCCGGTCGCAGCGACGATCAATTTCAAGGAGACCATTCTGGAGCTCTTCAGAAGCACTACGGCTACACCGTTTTTACCTGAAGGTGACCCGGTGTATATAAGCTTGTAACCCTGTCCGATGTTACGGGACTTGTTGCCCTTCCAGCGAGTTTCCTGTATAAAAGCACACTGGACCCGACGCCTCATGAGTACATCTGCGAGTTCCCTGCATCGTCCTGTTAGAGAGCCAATGTTCCACGTTGCAAAGCGGAGTTTCCGTCTGGGTACTAACTTCTTTAGCCGTGCCCGTACTTGACACGGTAGCCCTTGCCCATTTGTCGCAGGTATAGGGCGATGTTCCTGCGCGTCGTTTAGCGGCGACGCCCTAGCCGTACCCAGCCTTTTCTTTTTCCCTTTCATTGAAGCGGCAGAGTTGGTTTTAAGTGGAGCGATTGCCATCTGACCTCCAAAACTCACTTCTTGTGAGAAAACCAGTAGAAGGAATGGATAAGGAATAACAAGGGGGGAGGTGTAAGGAGGGGGACACCACTACTATGGACTGGATGGAGGGTGTAATAGTAGTGGCTCGAGGACCCGGGGTCGCGTACCCGTATGCCCTGAAATCAATATCGGACAGATACTGGATAGGACACCCTCTGAGAATACTCAACACAAAAAGTATATTAAATAAAAATAAAATTGAGAAATGATATTCAAAAGAAATAAATAATTTGGCTAAAATATTTTAATGTCTTGACTGAACACAACCACCACCAATAAAATTGTGTTATATAAATACGATTTTTTTTATCTAGTTTAGTGCTAGGTTCGATGTCCGTTCGAAGTATAAGCACGAAAAAGAATTTCTTTTTTCTTTATAAAAGCGTCAAGTCAACTTAAGTCTTAACTGAACCTTTTTTTTTTTACATGCTTGGAAAATGCACTTACGCACACCACCTGATCCCCCAGGTGGGTGTGGGACTCACCGGCCAGAAGGGCCGTAATACCCACTAAAAACCAAGCCCCCTCCCGGCGCCTTCAGTGGGACGCCGCAGGATCGCTTTGCATGGGCAGAGAGGTACTCGTAACGACCTCTGGTAACCTCCACAGGGTGGGTCCAGAAGGGACCCACCACAAACGTGGGTCCAGAAGGGACCCACCAACAAACGTCCCCAAGGGACCCTCCATAAAGCGGCTGCAGAAGACAGGGATGCGACAACGCCGACACTCCCTCTCCTCTGCTGCCCCAACGACTACAGAAGGCGGGGAGTGAGGCTTATCACCAACACTCCCCACCCCCTGAGGCCCCACCGGCTCCAGAGGCCAGGAAGTGCGGCTTATAACCAACACTCCCCGCCCCCTGCAGCCCACCACCACACACACGTCCGCCGAAGCGGACCCACCACAAACGCCCGCCGAAGCGGGCCCACCACAAAACGGCTGCAGAGGATAAAGAGAGCGGCGAATACCAGCACTCCTCCTCCCCTGCAGCCCCACCACGCCACCAACTGACGGTGGCGACCTCCGTTAGACCGCGGAGGGTAGGGAGAGCGGCGTATACCGGCAGTCCTCCCCCCCCGCGGCCCTCCCCTCTGCCCGCCGAGGGCCTGCAATGCAGTCCCAAGGCCGGCACCCCCCCATGTCCGGTTGCGAAACCCCCGAAGCGGTCGCGCAACCGGTGGCCGCTAGGCGGCCCCTAGTTGCACCTCTTAGCTGTGACGGCAGCCAGAGGTGCCACCCCGGTCGGCAGTCACGGGACCTCCTGTCCCGCCGCCTATGGCTTTTGGTCCGCGCCAGATAAACTGGTACCACCCGCTCGACTGGTCAGGAAGAGCAGGTGGCGTTCCCCCATCCGCCACCTGGGGACGCGCCCGGTAGGGGTACAGCCTCCCCCCCGGGAAGTCTTAACTGAACCTAACTTAACTTTAACTTAGTGAAAATGCTGGATCTCAAACCCATATGGGATATAACCAGATTTTTCGTCGAGGGTTTCTACGTAAAGAATAATATTAGTAATTGAGCCTTAAAATTATTTGTGACATTCTAAAATATCCAGTGTAATTTGAGTTCTTGGACAATTTTATTACGTATAAAAAAGATATTTTCAACTAAATCGACACCACTTTGAAATATGTAACGTCGATGCATATATCCACCGCAAGACGCGTTTCGCCCGACCTTGATATATTTTGTTTTAATCGAATAAACTGAGGCAACGTTTGGACTTCTCAAACAATTTTTATATCCAAATATTCAACATATATTGAAAAATAGCTAAATTTATAAACCCGAAAAATCACTCACTTACTGACTCACTCTCATACTTACTCACTCACTCACTCACTCACTCACTCACTCACTCACTCACTCACTCACTCACTCACTCACTCACTCACTCACTCACTCACTCACTCACTCACTCACTCACTCACTCACTCACATAATGATAAAATATCGAAAAGTGCTTGACGTACGAGTATAGTATACTAGACCTCCACTTAGAACGGATTTTGTGACAGGGCCGGATTAAGAAAGTCTAAGTGCTCTCAAAAGTTTTTATGAACGTCCTTAATTTTTTGTTCTACAAACTTTAAATTTGGCAGGGAGTACATAGGGAGGAACGTATTGAATATGGATAAATTAACATAAAGGTAGTTTTTATTTAGAATGACAATATGACAATGTTACTTAATCTTTTTAATAAGGGGGTTTAATAGCATGACGACTTTTATATAAGAGTACCTAGTAGCTATTTAAAATAAGGTTAAGGAAAGACCTTTACGTTTTGCTTTGAGAAGCCTCCTAATACAGGCCTTATATTCTTTACTTTATACATCTGTATAAAATGGATATAAATAAAAATTTAAGCTAAAGACATATTATATTATTTTGCCGTGTAACAGAATATTTAACTTTGTTTCTTCTTCAAGTTGGTACTTAAAATAATGTCATCTTAATTCACTAATATTTCTTTTGTTTCGTTCAAGAGCGAAGGGGTCGTCACTCGAGGGCTTCTCTTATTGGACATCAAAGACTTTTTGTTTTGTCAGTTCAGTTCATTACGTAATAAACATCGATGTTAATCTATTTCATAAGTATATAATATTTATATTTTTCATTTATTTAAAAGATTTATTTTAATATAAATAAAGGGAAAAAATGTGCTCAAAATTACACAGAAAATTATAATGTTTGTAAAGAACTAGATGTCAATGCGAATAAAAGTACTAAAGAGTGGAATAATGTTTCTGAAAATTTTATAGTAGAATATAATTTAACTAGTATAGATTATACAACGTATTTGATTTAAAATAGTAATTCATACAATAATATGTCTTCTTGCTTTCAAACGGATGGAAAATTAATATTAAATTGTTGAGAATATATGTGTATAGTGAAATATCTATTAGAATGGTAAGATTGATGATTTATCATGATAATGATGGTGATGGATAAAATGATTCACCTTTACACCATAACTTCATATGTTTACAATTCTATACAGATTCATTTAATATAATTTGATTTAATTCAATTCAAGCTTTCATTCATAATTTTGTAAGAATTAAATTGTAATAAAAAAACTTAATATTTTAGCTCTCATAATATCTATAGCTTTAGTTTAGAACTTCTCCAGTTCCACAAAGTGAAGTCCATCGCAGTCAGTGGTTAACGAATTTATCGTTACGAGGACAAAAGAGTTCCAACTTTCTTCTTTCATTAATGTGAGTTGAAATTTGTGAATCTATTCTTTTAAAATGCTATGAGAGTATTTGAATTAGGATCATAGTAACAAATTAGTAATATTAGTATATAACCTAAAAAACTGTATTAGAGTGTTTGTATGTGGAAATAAATTTGATAGATTTCTTCGCCCTATTTATATTAATGTTATTTTAGGTTAACGCGAAAGATACGATGGGACTGGCATATCTTAGAAGGACAAAAGTCCCTTAAAAATTAGAAATAAATAAAAAAAACGGGTTTACGCGAATATTTGTATTATAAATTAAACTATTTATTTAGATTTTTATTATTCTAATTCCCCAAAAACTAATATTCAAAATAAATATGCGACAAAATCCGAAAATTAAGTTACATTTATAATCGGCATTAAGGAAAAAATATTTAATATCGTCGTATTTTTCACTAGAAGGAAGTAATAAAACTGTCATAAGGGAAGGGTAGCTGGATATAATTGGTAGGAAATGCTATTTCTTATTCTATTAAGTGGATATGCTTATATTTGGGATCCGTCAATGAATAAGGCTGATGTCACTATGAGTTTAACAATCACTTTATTTCTCAATTTTTCTAGTATATTCTCAATTTGTATTCTCAATTTTTCTAGACTAGTATAGTCAAAAATATGCTTAGTAACAGACAGACAGACACAACTTATTGTATAAGATTTTATTGGTATTTAGATCAAAATCAAAATCAAATCAAAACAATTTATTCAGCATAAAAATTGTTACAATTTCTTACTAAACGTCTACCACCAGTTCGGAAAGAAGAAACCTCTGACCTGAGAAGAACTGGCGAAAGAAACTCAGCTCTTTTTCAGAGGTACGGAACTCTAAAAATATAAAGTAAAAGTTTTCTTAACAAATAACCCTACAGATAAATGCGGTTCGAACCGAGAACTTCTCGCCTGTTGTAATTACAAAATCCTGTTGAAGTGAAAACTAGGGTCAGAGCTTTCTTAAGTAGGTCCTAAATCAATATCTATTCCGGTACTCCACTTTCGTAGTAAAAATTTAATATAATATGTATTTTAAAGGTATTTATTGATATATAAATGATAAGGAAGTTTAAATTGTAAAAATCGTTTGTATTATCCCACATAGGCAAAATCATAATATATAGTAGAGGAGCCTTGGCGGGAAATTTTGGATTAACTCGGCTGCTTTTTGGACTTTTATGGCATATTGGTCCTTTTTATAAGTCTAGCGCCAATCAAAATATAATGACAAGATAAAAATACTCGAGCGCGTCAGATAATAAAAGTATTTAACAATCTGGCAATTTCTACAAGCTGAAAAAACAAAAAGCTGTAAGCTGTGGAGCAGCGTCAATCAAGAATACTGCTCCCCCCTCTCATCCCGTGGGTGTAGTAAGAGTCTACTAAGGGAACAGGATGGGTCACAAAATAGAACCTTGTGGCAATCCAACCGACGGATGGCGGTATAACCACCAGTAAAAGCCATACGGCGCTAAATACTAGCCAATGAGGGGTAGCAGCCTCACTGGTTTAAAAACCTTATGGCACTGCGCTCACCAACCCGCCTGCCCAGCGTGGTGAGTATGGGCAATAACCCCCCATGCAGTACTCCAAAAATGGAAGGCCCCGAGTTCCTGGCGGTGCCACTGTTCCCGGCCACGGTGACGGTCGGGGTAACAGCGGTGCCAGGGGTGCGAAGAATCTCCAGGAGCGGACCGAGTCACCAAAACTACTGACCCTGGCGACGTTTAATGGACGCAGTCTCCGGCTGGACGAACATCTGTCCGAACTGGAGGTAGAACTGAGCAAGATACGGTGGCACATCTTGGGTTTATGCGAAGTCCGAAGAGAGGGGGAGGACTGCATAACCTTGAGCTCTGGCCATATGTTCTACTTTCGGGAAGGAGACCGCAAATCCCAAGGTGGCGTAGGTTTCCTGGTCAATAAAGCCCTCTGTAACAACGTTGTTGAAGTCTCCAGTATATCGACAAGGGTAGCGTACCTCGTGCTTAAACTCACTGAAAAGTACCAAATTAAGGTGATTCAGGTATATGCGCCCACGTCGGCACAACCGGATGACGAAGTTGAAGCCCTATATGAAGATATAGGGCGAGCCTTAAACACCACCACCAAGGCCCACTACAACGTTGTTATGGGGGACTTTAATGCAAAAGTCGGAAATCAGATGTGCGGCGAATCGGTCGACCATACGGCCTAGGCAACCGTAATCCGAGGGGACACATGCTGGTCCAATTCCTTGAATCCCAGGGGCTATACTTGATGAATAGTTTCTTCAAGAAGCAGCCCCAGCGGAGGTGGACCTGGGAAAGTCCCAACGGTATGGTAAAAAACGAGATAGACTTCATCATGACGGACAAAAAGCGCATATTCAGGGATGTCTCGGTGATCAACAGGTTTAAAACCGGTAGTGATCACCGACTGGTCCGAGGCACCCTGAATATAAATTTGAAGCTGGAAAGACTACGTCTGATGAAGTCTACGCTCCGACCCGAACGGTTGCAAGTGGCAGCGGGTTCCACAAAGTTCCAACTGGAACTTCAAAATCGATTCGCCGCCCTGGACACGGCTTGCGACATTGACCAGGACCTCGATAATGTGGCTGAAATTATCTGCAGCGAGAGCAAGAAGTTCTGCAGGAAGCGGACGGCTACCCAAAAAATCAAAACTCTCGGACAAGACTCTCGAGCTGATGAGGATTCGACGAGAAACTCCACTGGCTGATCCTTCGGAGGAAAGGGCGCGAAATAAGGAAATTAGGAAAGCAATACGGCGTGACCTACGGCGCTCGAATACGATCCTCATCGAGGAAGCAATTGAGCGGAACCGAGGGGCACGCGTATTCACCCAAAACCTCGGACGCAGCCACCTCACGAAGTTGAGGAATGCTAGTGGAGGCATGGTTACCTCAAAGCCAGAGATTCTCTCCGAGATTGAAGATTTCTATAGCAGACTGTACCGTTCGCACCGAAACAGAACAGATGCCGACCCTACAGATCCAAGAGCCACATTAACACGCCACTTCACGGAAGACCTGCCTGACATCTCCTTGGATGAGATAGAGATGGCCCTGAAGCAACTTAAAAACGGAAAAGCTCCAGGAAAAGATGGTATTACCTCGGAGCTCCTAAAGGCTGGCGGTAAGCCAATCTTGAAGGAACTCCAGAGACTATTTAACACCTGCCTCTTTTCTGGAAGAACTCCCGAAAGCTGGAGCAGGAGCGTGGTCGTACTGTTCTTCAAGAAAGGGGACAAAACCCTTTTGAAGAATTACAGACTGATATCGCTCCTGAGCCACGTGTATAAGTTGTTCTCTAGGGTCATCTCCAACAGGATCTCTCCAAGGCTAGATGCCTTTCAACCTCCAGAACAGGCCGGGTTTCGCCGCGGATTTAGCACTCTGGACCACATACATACGCTGAGGCAGGTTGTACAAAAAACCGAAGAGTACAACCGACCTCTCTGCCTCGCGTTTGTGGACTACGAGAAAGCTTTCGACTCGGTTGAAACCTGGGCTGTTCTTGAATCCTTACAGCGATGCCAAATTGATTGGCGGTACATCAGCTTGATGAGATGCCTTTATGAGACCGCGACGATGACCGTCCAGCTCCAAGACCACCAGACGAGACCTATCCAGTTGCAAAGAGGTGTTAGACAGGGGGATGTTATATCCCCGAAACTGTTTACCAATGCACTGGAAGACGTCTTCAAAACGCTGGACTGGACTGGGCGGGGAATCAATATAAACGGCGTGCACATCTCACATCTAAGGTTTGCTGATGATATTGTCATCACGGCAGAATCGCTGGAGGATTTGGAGGGAATGCTGTCTGATCTGAACGCTGCTTCTAGGAGTATCGGTCTTGGGATGAATTTGGATAAAACCAAAATCATGTTCAATGAACATGCCCTTCCCAGACCGGTGATGCTCGAAGGCTCCCCATTAGATGTTGTTTCTGAGTACACTTACCTGGGCCAAATAATTCAACTTGGCAGAAACAATTTCGAAAAGGAGTCAAATAGAAGAATTCAGCTAGGATGGGCAGCATTCGGAAAGCTGAGGCAGGTCCTTACGTCGCCTATCCCGCAATCATTAAAGACCAAGGTCTTTAATCAGTGCGTGCTCCCCGCTATGACCTACGGTGCTGAAACGTGGACACTCACGGCAGGGCTTGCCCACAAGTTCAAAGTCGCTCAGCGTGCTATGGAACGGAGGATGCTCGGAGTCTCTCTGATGGACCACCTCAGAAATGAGCATATCCGTCATAGAACCAAAGTGACCGACATTATGCGTCGGATTAGCACGTTGAAGTGGACTTGGGCAGGCCACATCTGCAGAAGGACTGATGGACGTTGGAGCCAGAAAGTCCTTGAGTGGAGACCGCGTACTGGCAAACGTAGCGTGGGACGCCCACCCGCGAGATGGGAAGACGACCTGCGTAGCCATGCCGGCATCGAATGGATGCGAACGGCAGCTGACAGGAAGAAGTGGCGCGCCTTGGGGGAGGCCTATGTCCAGCAGTGGACTGCAAAAGGCTGTTGATGATGATGATGATAATGAAGAAACAAAAAACCTCCATAAACTTTTGAGGAAGAGGAATTTTATTATATTAGATTTATTTTATTTCTGGTTCGAGTAATGATAGTAAATCTATGCAACAATTAATTTCTTGAGCTATTGAAGAACGTGAGGGTAGACATACGAACAAAACCAATGTTAAATGAATCTGCCAAGTCTAAAAGCTGAAGTGTCATTCATATAGGTGAAGTTTTGTGAATTTTGCGAAAAGTAAACAGAATTATGCAGCGCGTGTTGACTTAGGACGGGAACTTAGAAACCCTCGGCTAAGTAAATCCCATGTAGATATAGTGCTTGATTTTATGAAATGTTCTTACAAGATTACTTCTCTATACTTTTGATGTAGGTTCAGTAAATTGCTGTTTTCAGAAAATTCCATTTTTTTAGGAAACCAAGGTAACCTAAATATTATGTATTTAAGTATATAAAAATAGTCTGTCTATAAGTCATATTTGCCTTCAGCCCTTTCTAACTTCCTACTGCTGGACAAAAACCTCCATCAGTACGAAGGATTTCAGGCCATAGTTCACCACGCTGGCCTAGTGCGTGTTGGCGGACTTCAAATGTCTTTCGAAAATTTACTAGGCTTTCTCAGACATGCACCTGCATGAGGTTTCCTCACGATGTTTTTCTTTACCGTAATAACATATTATTAGCATCATTACAAGAAGATAATGTCAACAGACCTTTTTTCTAATTACATGTTTGTGGCAACTGTCTTGTAGAGACAAATAAAAAATATATATTTGAACAGCTAATATGCCCGATACCAAACGGCTACTACGCAATAATTAAGTCAATAAATTGCACATTAGTTGTGCATAATAAGGATAAGCCAAAAATACCTACATGTTTAATTGTCTTGTAAATAGTCTAACTTAGATAAAATCATGAGTACTGTGCGTCAGAGTGACGTGATATAAATAATAAAAGTTACTCTGTGTAATCATACGTTATAAAACACATAAACAACAACAACAACAAACATATTATGTATTTAAACTTATATATGTAGTATATTACTACATCTATCAGGTATCCGTAACACAAGCTTCGTAGCTTACAACGGAACTAGATGGCGCTGTGTGTAATAATGTCCCAATATATTTATATTATAAAAATAGTTCGATGCCTGTCTGTTAATTTTGTAGAAATATTTATAAAAAATATAATTTTGTTGATATAAATGACTATAAAAAATGTTATTTTATAATACTAGGTTATTCGTGTAGTAAATTATTAATGAACAGAAATGTAGATCTTGTATGGAAAAGAAAAGATAAAATATAAGTTTGAAATGTGTAAATAAGTTGTCAAAAGCATGCAAATCATCTGTGACTCTAATTTTATTATCTTTTAAAGTCTTAAGACGAAAAATTTGAATTTCTAACAAGCGCCACTGACGACGTGAAAGGTAAAAGCCCTTGAGAAAATTTTTCTAAAAATAATTTCTCGGCGGAATATTAAAAGCACCTTTTTTAGGACTCTACAGTAATACGACAAGAACAGAATTCATCGTCGTATTCAACTTTATTTGTGTGAAATATTCAAATATTTACATTAAACAAAATTTATAGGAATAAGAAAAAAACTTTCTTATTAATATTTATATTATCAAAATAATGATTTTTGACTAAATGCATACGAAAGTATATAATTATGTAGTAGAGGTATAAGATATAACAATTTTGTTGGCCTGTTTGTACGTTCTTTCCGTCTGCTTATTCGATTTCGATGATACTTTTCATACAGATAGTTCATATTCACTTTCGAAAACTTGCTGGGTTTTTTAAACATGCAGGTTACCTCACGATGTTTTCCTTCACCGTAAGACAAGTGGTAAGCATGTCAGAAATGATTCACTCATGAAAATATTACAGATTCGAGACCTAGATTTAAATCCGTTTCCTTCAAGACTACATCCCACATCCATTCAAACAAAACTATTAACTTACCCTCGTTTAATCGGGTGCCTTGGCACGCTTAATATAAGAAAGGACTGTTTTAGATTTACTGTGTTACTTTTGGTTACATTTTTGTATTTTTTTGGGGCTTTGTAGTCTTTTGGAAAATGAAATTATTATAACTTCCTGTGTCTTGTACTGATAACCTGTTTGCCTTCTCGTAATCATTCAAGGGCCAAAATTAAACTTTGATTTGATTGACCCATTAACTCCACCTGAGCTTAAAGCCGAAAGCTCGTAATGATAGTAGTTAACTCCAATTACATATCTAAGTTAAAACAAACTTATACAAATATTTATTATAGGATTTTCTTACTACTTTAACAGGTTAGGTTCTTTAATTTATTTCTGCTTCTTACATAGAATCGAGTAAAAGCTTAAAGTGTCATTCAGCTTTTTATGTAAAAAACTATTTTATAAGCTCAACATTAAGAAAAAAATATTAAATATTTAAACAATCTTGTTGGTTTTTTGAATAATAAAGTAACAAAGCGGACAAGAAACAAATAAGTATCGGTAAACTTTTGTTTTGTAATGTGAATAGAAATGAGGCAACTTTTATTTTGTTAAATAATAAATTATACATAAAATATTGTAAAAAAATTATAAAAATTTTTACTTATAATTTTTAGACAAAGTATAAGTAAGTTTAATATTACCTCATAATATAATTAATGTTTAGGATACACATTTAAAAAGTGGCACTCAAATAAACAGTGTTATTAAATTAATAAGCACATGTTTAGATAAATGATAAAAAAGAAAAATAATCCGAACGAAAAAAATATACATTATATATTAAAAATCGTTGAAAATTAAAAAACAAAGCTCTGAATTCTGAATCAAAACTACGCTAAAAGCTTGTCTTCCGTTTGGCTTCGCGAGCTTGTAGAACAAAAAGGTTTATTTTACTAGCATTCGTTAGTTACTGCACTTAACAATCAAATTTTTTATTACAGTTCTATTAAAATAAGCTTACCTAGTAGTACCTAGTAGAAAAGAGCTTTTTAAGCGTTTATAACAACACAACAAGAATCAATCCACAAGATATTATTTTTATACCGTGGCCTTTTCCGCACTCAGATATTGACAATCCGTCTCTTTCTACAGGAGCTTTACTCTTTCCGATAAAATAGCAGATGACAATCAAATATAAGCTAAATAGGCACTGAAACTGTTGAGAAATATCGATAAAATTTTGTAAGGACTCTTGGAATTTTGAGCTCTACTAAGAGGATGGACATAATATGTAGGTTATCTTATATTTTTATCTAATCTAACTAATCAATGCTAAAATAATTTAAATCTAGTAATAAAAAAAAAGTAATTTATATGTTTCTAAATCATTTTAATATTTAATTTAATACAAATCTAGATTAATAAATCATAAATAAAAAAATAATATTATGTAATGATCAATTAATTGAATATATATAAAGTAATACTTTAAATAAATACATAAATATTTATGTATTCTTTTAACAAAATTTTATATAAACAATTTAAAGAGTACAATAAATTAATCAAAATATTAATCCATACTAATATTATAAACAGAAAAGATTTGTATTTTTGTATGTAACTCAAAAACTACTGGACCGATTTCAGACATTCTTTTGCTATTAGAAACCTACATTGTTATTTTACTTTGTATTGTATTGTTGCTATATTAATTATTACTAGCGGAACCCGCGGCTTCGCCCGCGCTAGATTTAGTATAGAATAGTTTCATCTATCAACAGATTTTTTTGGGACATTATTACAACAGCACAATCTAGTTCCGTGGTAAGCTACGAGGCTTGTGTTACGGATACTAGATAGTTGATATACTACACATATATAAATTTTAAATACATTCATATAATAAATATAAACACCCATAACTGGAGTGCAAACATTCGTGCTTAACAAATGAATGGTCCCAGCGGGACTCGAACCCGCGACCGCTGGCGCAGAAAGTAGGGTCACTGCCAACTGAGCCAAACGTGTTGTTAAATTATCTCATCGCACACAAACTAATGCCAGCCACCCGACGCTCCTCGTGCTATAATCCGTTTAACACGATATAGGCGCAAAATTCATATATTATTCACGAGCTACGTGTCATAACAGATGAGGGCTTCCAAACTCTGTTATAACGCATGTATGAAGTACAACCTCGCAACACTTTCACAACTAATTTAGCTGTGATCTCTCTCATATAGTTATAAAGAAATTTGGATTTATTTTTTATGAGATTAGTGATCGTTCGTGTAACTAAGAGATCTGAAAGTAGCCCTGAAAAGCTATTTGAAACAAATTATCATCCAATCGGTGCCATTTATTATCCCAAGATGTAGTTTATAAAGTATGTATTTATATTCAAAAAGTTTAGTTATTGTCTTCTCTTGCAAGTTTAAGGAACAACAGTTAAATTTAATTAAATAGTATTTAAGCTGAACATTACCTACGAGTATATTTTTTTACACACAGCGCCATCTAGTTCCGTAGAAAGCTACGAAGCTTGTGTTACGGATACCAGATATTTGATATACCACATATATATATATATATATATATATATATATATATATATATGTATACATATCATAAATATAGGCACCCATGACTGGAGTACATCCGAATTTAACAAATAAATGCCCCCAGCGGGACTCAAACCCGCGACCGCTGGCGCAGAAAGCAGGGTCTCTACCCACTGAGCCAATCGTGTCAAAACGAAAAGTATATAAAAAGTTATATTATAGCATTAATATAATAATGTATATTAAAGAAATCGGAAATTACTTGGTAAGTTAATAACCATGAGATATTTTTCGACTTCAACATTTTAATTACCATAATTATTATTATTATCTATTATACATAATACACGCTTTATGTACTACTATCGCACTGAGATCTCCCAATATTGGTTCGTAGCAGCATTAGATGCGCGTTATCTCGGAAGATAGTTTTCATTAAGGAAACTGCGGCACTGTAATTCGGTTAATAGCTTCCGAAATAGGATTGTATGATGAAAATGTGGTTTTATTGCGGCGCAAGACGATACTCGTGATCAGAGATAGTAAATTCAATACATAATATTATCGTCTTTCTATGAAAAATTATTTTTCAATATTTATTGGAAAGAAGCACTGAAGGTTTATCTAGATACTAGGATTTCCCGCGGCTTCGCACGAGTTCTAAAGACCGGAAACCAAATTCTTACTGAGTCGCGCGGTATCTCGCAGAACTAACGCCCGCCCTTCCCGTTTTTGTAACATTTTTCATTGATGCGCGACTTCTATTGGTCGTAGCGTAATTTAATATAGCCTATAACCTTCCTCGATAAACGGACTATTCAACACAAAAATAATTTTTCAAATCGAACCAGTAGTTCCTGAGACAAACAACCTCTTCAGCATCATAATATTAGTATAGATAAACAGACTAAATGTAAACTTACGTCTGTATCTCATTTAGTCGACCTAATGAATTTCCAACTATCCGATACGTCTGGCACGCTATCTTGTTCTCTTGTAGGTATTAGGTAATTTACGGTCCGCAGTTATAGTCCATTCTGACTTTAAGTGTTTAAGATATAAAGTGCTTTTGTGTTTGAGCATACTGTTTTAAGAAATGTAATATCTAGTTTAATAATATAAGCATTGTCTAAACAAATCTGCCTGTCAATAATTCCTCTTCTTATCTTACCGTAAACCATCTTCTCGGCCTTAAAAAAGAAAAAATTTAATAAATAAAATAAACGAATTATAAATATGGATTGGACTGGATTACACGGATAACTGTTAGTACAATAACTAAATATTTTAATTTGAATAGAAGTCTATTCGCACTAAATCGATTGTTACATCTAACTTTTTCTTTTGAGAGAGCATTTGTATATACAAAGCCTTTATTTCACAGACAAGGATAAACGGAAAAATAGGCGTGTGTCGATAAACGTACGTGAATGTAGCGGGGTCGGTCGCGAGAAACACTCGACGTCGGCGGAATTACAATGACGGGTCAAAAGTACGGCCGAATATATCCGAATAATAGAAGACATTGTTTTAGATACTTTTATTTGAGCAGTAAAATTTGTTTTATTGGATAAGAATAAGTAGAATTCCATTTTCTTTAGCAAATGTTTTATAAAGAGTCTCATCTTACATATTTACTGAATGATATACCTAAAAGTTAAATTATTATCATAGCTTTAATACGCTTATATCTTTCAATATGTTATAAATATAAAACAGAAAGTATGTATAAGCGTATAATCGATATATAGATAAATAACATTAACATGTCTATCTAATAATAATGTCTAAGTAAAAGTATAAACACATTGGAAAAATAAAAAACAATGTTGTCTCGCAGTCTGTCTGCACGGACTATTTTCTGAAATGACTGGACCGTTTTTGACGCGACATTCACTGACAGATAGCTATTGTTATATGGAGTACTAACTTTTCTATACTATCCATATTTATACTAATAAGATTGTTTGTTTATTTGGTTGGTTGGTTGATCGCGCTAATCTCAGGAACTACTAGTTAGACTTAAATAATTATTTTTGTGTTGGTCGTCCGTTTATCGAGGAAGGCTATAGGCTATATATCGTCACGCTGCGACGTTTATATTTAATTTCTTGTTATAAACTTATATATATAGCATCCATCATGATGTTAGAAATTGTAAATACAAAAGACAGCAAAAGTTGTTCTCATTAATTTTAGGCCCATCATATTTTTAACATGCGTATTCTACATTCACACCATCTATTTATATACGATTGTTAACAAAGAAAGGCGTATTTGTATACAAAAATGTATCGGAGAAAGAGCAGAGTGTCGATAAATGCCGGAACCGAATACGAAACTAGCTCGGTCACTCGCCGCGACAAATTCGGACTTCGAGAGTTGAATTACAATGACCGGATGTTCTAAGGGTTGCATGTTGCTCGACAAACCGAGCTTTAGAAAAACATCTAACATTCACAATTTTCGAACTTTCAAAAGCTTCTTTCTGCCAAAACTTTTTACCAATATTTATTGAGAAAGTACTTTTTAGTCAATTATGCGTATTTTTCCTCGAAAAGGTAAATAGCAAAGCGACAGCTAAAATATTACTTCGATAAATAAAATCAAAAATACGAGAGTAATATTTTCCGAAGCAATAAATTATTTTATCGAATCGAAGCAATTTGTCTTGGGTTTGTCAGCCCTGATTATGTGTAATGAGAGGACGCCGTGACCGGACTGCGCCCGTTGTCTCTACTTTATGAAACTTATTATTTGTTATTAAACTCCTTTATACAAATAAATTGATTTTCCCATAGCTCTACTGTTTTTATTATACCTTTAAAGTTTTATTTGAAATACACAGCTTTTACATGGAAATCCTAACTATAAGTGTCTGTCCTTGGTTTTGGGTTCGAGTCCCGCTGGGGGAATTCATTTGTTAAACTCTGATGTTTGTACTCCAGTCATGGGTGTTTATATTTATAATATGTATGTATTTAAAATTATATGTGTAGCACAAGCACAAGCTTCTCTCTCTTCCTTCGTATCTTACCACGGTGCTAGATGGCGCTGTGTGTAATAATGTCCAAACATATTTATTTATTTATTATTTAATTTATATTTTTCTACTACTCATCTATAGTAATAACTTGAGTAAACGGTACATTTTATTCTAACACAATAAATACTTTCTTAGATATAAAATGCCAATGACTAAATAATTCCTACTATTTCACTCAGATTAGTCAACTGCACGGGACATGTTAATACTAATAGGTACTATGTTCTTTGACCAATTTTGGCCACGGCGGCCAATTTTATTTACACTACCCAGATGTGCAAGAGATTTGAAGCTTTTGAAGGTATTTCACTACCGTAATCCAACGTAATAATAAGTTGATACAATCGATGAAGAAACAGGCACACAATCAAGTAACATAAAAACTTACAGTAGTTGTCTAGTCAGAGACTCGAACCCAAGACATTATACCATCCGTAACCATACCTACATGTTAGCTGCTAGACCAACATGGCAGTCGGTTATCAAAATATTACAAAATACGGCGTGAAAAAAGAACAACTAATCTGAATCTTATTATTGCGAAGCTCAAATACAATTTAATCAAATACGACCTTATTTCTTACTTTTGACAACAAGAAAACAACAGTAGTCAAGTTTAAAAAAACATTGAAAAATATATCGTGGCAATGACACGATGTAAATAACTTGTTTCAGACGTCAAATAACGTTTTGAAGACACGTTAGGCTCAGTTTGTCGTGACCCTACTTTCTGCGCCAGCGGTCGCGGGTTCGAGTCTTGCTGGGAGCATTCATTCGTTGATCCCGGATGTTTGTACTCCAGTCATGTATGTTAATATTTATAATATAATATATGTATTTAATTTAATGTCCCAACATACTTATTTTTTAATATAGGTATATTTAAATAACGTTTATCGGTTTTCTAAATACAAACAATTTAATATATACAATTTTTTACATTTGTTTTCATTAAAACATTTGTTTTAATAATTGAAATAGCACTCGGTTGAACTTATACTTTTATTTTTTTTTAACTTAAATAGGATAATATACTGTTAAGTAAGGCTTGAGTAATTTCGACTTTTAAATGAACGATACAAGTGTAGTTTAAAGGGCTAAAGTATTTTATAATCTCGTAAATGAAGGGTCGAAGGCATATTTCATCTCACCGGTAGTTCTATTACAAGTGAGTCTTCGCCTATCACTCGCACCCCCGCCCTCACCGCCCTGCGCGAGTCCCGCGCAACCCTGCATTACGTGCTTATTAAATTTACCCCTTGTCAAGGATTACACGTGTAATGTGCCCTTATGTAGGCCTAACTACTTCTTGTGGTGTTGCCTGGGTTAGACTTGAGTGATTTGTCACATATATACTATTAAAAGTATAGATATTATGGCGTAGTGTCGGTAGAATTAAGTCATTTTTCTCGTCGTGTTTTTTACGTTAAAATAGTATTATTTTATGCGATATTTATGCTACTATTCTCGATATTTACAAATCATTTTGCTATAGTCTCTTCAAAGATTAAGAGACATGTATTTAAAATATTTTTTGGAAACTTTGCTGGTTTAGGTTTATAAAGGTATATTACTTTTTTAAACAGATTTAGTAATTTTAATTTGCATTACTTGTACAGATAAGATTTGATAGAGTAGAAGTGACATAAAAATAATCCCGAGTATAACTAAAAATTAAAAAAGAACACAATTTACACAACATTACTATAATAAATATAACACTTCAAGTGATTAATTTCATTCCTTGAGTAAACTTGGTTATGTATTTTAGATTCTCCAATCAAAAGACTTTAAAGGGTTTTGTGTTTAACAAATTGCGTCCAATGTTCCGTCGAGCAATTACCCGCGCCTCGACTTCACCGTGGCTTGACGTAAAACTGTGTAAATTACTCTTTACACAAATATTCTATACAATTTACTTCTTACATTTTCATCATCTTCATCCCTTTTTAACGTCCCATTGCTGAGCACGGGCCTCCCTCAGTACGAGGGGGATCAGGCCATAGTCCACCGCGCTGGCCTAGTGCGAGTTGGCGGACTTCACATGTCTTTCGAAAACTTGCTAGGTTCTCTCAGACATGCAGGTTTCCTCACGATGTTTTCCTTCACCGTAAGACAAGTGGTAATATTGATAGAAAATGATTCGCACAGTCACACTTCACAAATTATCCATAGTATAGTTTTCACTTAATTTAAATTTATAATCAATGATTATAGTAACGAATTTGGCTCTCTCTTTTGCAGTTTGACTTGTACTTATTTTCCTATGTAGGTATGTAGTTATTACTCAGTCCCACCTAAAGAATTTTTACTATATAACAATATATTAAGTAAAACTTACGTAAAAAGTTTTATTTATATTTTTTAATTAAAAAAAATTAGAATCGAACCATCTGTTCATGTTGCTGATGTCAACATCGATGCCACTGAGCCTTAACTTAGTCTATTAATGTTTTGCATAATAATTTTATCAGCTACCATTCAATCAGTAGCATTCAGTGTTATTTCAATCTAATTATTCTAATTTCCTTTGCAAGTTGAAGGGAAACAAATTCATTAAATTTAACGAGTGCAATTCGCTATTTTATGAACCATTCGAATAAATACCGACCATTATAATATTATTAGATAATAACTGTTGTATCGCGTAATAAAGTACTAATGTACAGCTACAAACCAGCTTCTTCGTTTGGGCCTGAGGTGGAGATTTGCGTTACTTAATTTATAAGATTCATAATTAAGTTATATTTGTTATTAATGATTTTGACGAAAATGATGTAAATTACAGTGTTTTATATAACAAGACTAGTCTCACCCTCGTTGCGCTCAGTTTGTTATGAACAAATCGAACGATCTTAGATTTTTACTTTTAGTTTTGATTCCTAAAAAATGTGATATTTTTCTATAATAAAAATATTTTATAGGTTAAGCCGGATAACCTACCATAATACCATTTTTCATTCATTAATGTCGTAACAAAGAGTCAGACAGACAAACAAACAAAAATTGTAAAGCTAGATTCAGCCTCTGCACCGATAATAATGTCTATTTAATGTACAAATTCGACATAGTTAGAATTTATTATGTGTAGATATAGATAATTCCCTTATGAAGAATTTATATCCCTCAGAGGTGGATAGAAAATGATCACAGAGCAGAGATGTTTTCATATTTAAACAAACAAAAATGTATTTTTTTTATTTTTACATACAAATTAACAAACAATTACAAGACTACCAGTTAATTTCTATTCAACTAATATTAACTAAAACACCAAGTATACAGAATCAGGTGATAAAATAAACACAGCTGCGTTCATTGTAACATAGCTGCTCAGTAATTTAGTTTGTGGCGTTGTTGTAAACTTTGCCCGATGCACGTTCATTTGGGATTTGTTGTTTTAACTCTGAATTTACTTGCTGTTAATTATGAAGCGAATTACTGATACAAAACGAGTTAACTAAATAAATGCTAATATTTGCTGAGTACTTGTTTACATTAGATCTATTATTCAGGCAATGTTTGGATGAAATAATGAGGTTCTGTAATGATCGTGTTAAATTTTAATCAGATACTAAATTTTATTTCTAAATTCTTGTATGATAAAGTGGTGGTGTGCCAATTCATAAGTAATCTGAATCGAAGAAACGCTTTGTCCAGAAACGCTTGCGATGTAATTTTTAATAACGATTCGTGTAATAGAATAGGATATACTTACATGGGAAAGTCCACTTCTTTCTTATATTTCCTTACAGGATGCGAGATAGCATTTTCCAACCAATAAAATAACGTTAGCTATTTGCTCTATTGTTGAGTAAAAGCAGAATAGCCACTAAACACCCTCAAATTTATAGTGAAATATAAAATTACGACTGAACTCAATCACTTAATTTTTGTTTACAGTCCATTAGTGTCATTAACAGTCAGCATTTAATAGTTTTATAATAATAAAGTTTTCCCGACCAAAACAAGCCATTGAGACTAGTTTTCAGGAGTTTTATAGTAGTAGTTACAATGCAGCATGCGTACTCGCACACAAACGTGCACTCTTTATTTCTGTCACTCTCATACACCGGTGGGACACATGGGATGGGTGGATGGTTTTACGTGCTCTCCATTTCAGTGGCGTGACACATCACTAACTTCCATACTCCAAGCTGTTATTAAATAGAAAAACTTGACTTGACTCCAGATGTCGTACATGCTAGCTACTACCGAGGCAGTTAAATCTTATACTTTAACTCACACCAGATACTGATGAAGCAAATAAAAGCGCTAGTATAATTCGTATTTAAAAAAACACTCTTAAAGTCTGTAAATGTCCGGTCACGTTATTACAAACATAACCCAAAATATATTAGAGATGGGTCAAAATATACAAAGGAAATTCCATAAATCTTGACGTTTTTATTCATAATCTTAGCTTTTTAGATAATTTATTGTACGTATTTTTTAAGAAATCTTACTGTTATAAAAATACTGCTTAAAGCAAACGGAGGTCTGACAGATGGACTTTGATTTAGTGATGTGAACTTTAACTTAAACTTTAAGCATCACTTAAAATTTTTTGATTCACTTTAAATGCTGTAAACAAGGTAAAACTATCAATAAATTGAGAGAAAACCTTAAAGTATTGGTATTTTTTAAGTTTTCCTTTTACCAACTTTCTTTTTATAGAGCCTCAATATGAATCTTTCATTGTAATCCTTAACACCTAAGGGCATCTTCGGAATATATATTTTACCTTTAGAGATCTTACCACCCATTTGCCTCAGGTACGATGTTGTTCGTTCATAAACATGTTACATGCCATTTGAAAACATGTAGTAATCACTACATAGTATAAAACAAAGTCGCTTTTTCTGTCCCTATATCCCTTTGTATGCTTAAATCTTTAAAACGCAACGGATTTTGATGCGGAATTTTTTAATAGATAAAGTGATTCAAGAGGAAGGTTTATATGCATAACTAGCGGATCCCGCGGCTTTGCCTGTGCTAAACCTAGGGAAGAGCCCAAGCGAAGCGAGGGCGAGTCGCTAGTTTTAGTATAAATCTTTGACAAATGTTCAAAATTATCAAACAAACAATTTCTTTATGTAAAAAATTAATTTAAATATTTATTTATTTAATATTTAATATATGTATTACAGAAACATCATAACGATAATAACTGCATTAATATAAAACTGTGTCGCAAATATAGTTATGTCATTCTTACAAATAAGATGTTTTCTTGATATAATGCATTGAACACTTTCTCAAGTTTTGAATTATTTTTTTTGTTACAAGAAAAAGTATTTAAAACAAAACGTTATCTAATACTTTCTTAGGTTTACGCGAATATTTGACATTATAAATGAAACTATCTTTTCGGATTTTGTCGGTCTCTCCCGTGACCATGATTGCTGAATTTATTAATATTTTTCATTGCATGTCTGTTAAAGCATTCGAAACGTCGAGAACCAAAAATCCAAATAAATCCGCGACAAAATCCGAAAAGATAGTTCATTTATAATGTCAAAATGTTATCTGTTAATAAAACTATGTTTTTACATTATTTTGCTGATATGTACATTAATAACACTTAAAATGTACTGAAGACTCAAGATTAATATAAATTCTTGCCTTCTCGAGATTCCCATCATGTGGAGTGTTGACTCAACGATCTGTACCGATAGCCATTCACTTAATTTAATAATAAAAGGTCGCGACAACAAGAGCGTTTCGCTTAACTGTTGGCTTTGGAAGCGGAAGAAGAGATGGGAAATTGCTTTCGTTTTCTTTTGAATCGACTTCTAAAGTGATTCACAATCGGACTTTATTTTTTGATTGTATGACATCTTTGTCTTCTTGTGAAATATTGTATTGCAATAAATATTCTATAGCCTATAGTTTTAACTACGGAGAAAATTACATAATTTTTGTAATAAAAATCCACCCCTTAGATTTTTGTAGGATGTTAATACACACAGTTCCATCTGGTTCCGTGGTACGAGGCTTGTGTTACGGATACACAATAGCTGATACACTACACATATTATGTAACTTTAAACACGTACATATTATAAATATATACACTTATGACTGTAGTACAAACATTCATGCTCAACAAATGAATGCCCCCAGCGGGACTCAAACCTGTTCACTGGCACAATAAGTAGGTTCACTACAAACTGAGTCTAAACGTTTCGTCAACCCCTTAAAATAACATAGTCATTAGCTACATATTTTAATGAATGGAAAAGCACTGACTTGCCTTCGCTTTACTAAGTCTTATCTTGAGGTGTATAATTGAAGCCTACGAGTTACTCCAGGACATAATGAGTGTACTAAATTTTATCTTAATGTATTCAGCCGTTATAGCATTAAGTAACAAACATACAAACAAACTTTCGCTATTATAATGGCTGTTCAATACAAAACAAGTTAGCCATTACCTGACATTTGACGTCACGTTTGGCGCAGTTTGTAGAGTTTCTACCTACCCTACTTTCTTGCGGCAGCGGTCGCGGGTTCGAGTCCCGCTGGGGGCATTCATTTGTTAGACTCAGATGTTTCCAGTCATGGATGTATAATATGTAGGTATGTATTTAAACTTATATATGCAGTATATCAACTATAGGTATCCGTAACACGAACTAGATGGCGTTGTGTGCAATAATGTCCCAACATATTTTTTATTACGTCCAAATAACTTCAATACATAGTATAAAACAAAGTCGCTTTCTCTATCCCTATATCCCTATGTATGCTTAAATCTTTAAAACTACGCAACGGATTTTGATGCGGTTTTTTTTAATAGATAAAGTGATTCAAGAGGAAGGTATATATGCATAATAAATCTAGGGATGAGCCCGAGCTAAGCGAGGGCGAGTCGCTAGTTACTATTATATAGATTTATTGTGTGATATTCCCGTTGTGGGAGAATGAATTATGTAAACAAACAAAGCGTATACGAAATGTGACAAATTATTTATAAATGGTTTCACGGTATATTTATGATAAACTAGCATCTGCACATGCCTTTGTTTAAATGTTATGAAGAAAAGTATATATTTTAAGTGCTTCGGTGGTTTAGTATGTAGTATGTGTATTTGAATTGGTTTCGAGTCTCGGGTCGATAGAATATGAAACTGAATTTTTCGTTTCAGATATTCTCACTATAATTATTTATCGCTGAGCTAAAATCATAAATTTGGCATAATCCGAAAGTTGTTAATAAACGTATTTTAATATTTCATGTAACGGAATCCTCAATGTGCAAATCAGTCTCGCACTTATCCCATTTTAATCAAATAACTAGTGGCTTACCCTTGCTTCGCTTGGGTGCGTTCCTAAGTACGTACAGATAGCTTTGCAACAGTTTGATAAGAAGATTTGTCGTCAAATAACATTGTTAGTTAACGCGGCTGATACCAGTAATGCTTCATGTCGACTGGATTTTTCATTATAATTCATCAATGATCATATTAATTCAGTGAATTAACACGATCCTTGATGAATTAAACTCGTAAGTTTCCTCATGAATTACAGGTATAATTATGGTATTTAAGTAATAATCAATGGTTTTTGAGTTTATCGCGAGTAAACAAACATTCAGACGGGAATAATACTTTAGACGATTTTATATCAGCGAGCCATGTGTTTTCATGAAGTTTTGCTTTTTAAGCACTTTATTACTTTAATGTTCATATATTTTACTTCGAAAACCACTAAGAGCTTCTACAGTGTACTAAAAGTAAGTTTAAGTTTCAAGGAAGTTATTATCTCGGAAACACATAACTTTAAACACGTTATAGCATAATTAGTATTATAAATAATTATCTTAATCTAACTTGTGCCTTACATATTGCAACGTGAGCCAGCCTCCCAATCAACGAGATAAGAAGGTAACGACCGAAAACTCAATTAAAACACAAATTACTAACGAGGTGTTAGCTCGGTCCCGCTCGAGTTCGTGTCAAAGTTGAATGAAATGGTTTAGAATACATCCCTACTTCCCTACTATAATATTATAAATGTGAATGTAAGTTTGTTTGTTACGCTTTCACGCGAAAACTACTCAACCGATCATCATGAAACTTTGTACACATATTCTTGGAGATATTAGAAGTAACATAGGATACGTTTAATTCAAAAAAAATATTTTTACGTAAAATTAAAAAATTGTTTGTATTAACAATGGGTTCTGAAAAAAAAAGAAACTTTCAGGCATCCTACAGATCAACCTAATGAGGTTGATTAGCAATTAAAAAAATAAACGCGGGCGAAGCCGCAGGTAAAGCTAGTACTTTATAAAGGTCTCATGACGTTGTGGCATCTGATAGGGATATGTTAATTATCCGGATATCACTGGTCCATACAAAATAATCCTTCTAATGAATCCTTAAATGGTTAAATAAGGTGGAAATTTATGTAAAACTAGCAATTCATCCTACCTTCATTTACCTCCTTTAGGTACGTTTAAACGCTTAATATTGATTAGATAGATACTAATTTAGGTACGTAGATATTTAATGGTTGACAGTAAAATTGTACTACATAATTAATCGTTGTTTTGGCCCATTTTCGTTCAGCTTCTTGGTAAAAAGCATAGTAATATACAGCATTTCTCAATCACAGTTTTTTTTCCGCGCGAATTTTTATCCGCTAGTGCGGATACTTCTATAAGAGTCCATGTGTTAGGGTTTTGTACCCTTACGGCGTGTCCGCACTGCGAAATTTCACCGCGCGATTTTTTTTCCGCAATTCTGTAACACGACACAGTATGAAGTAGTATGGCTATGGCCGCACTGCGAAAAAAAAATCGCGCGTTTCACTCAGTCTGCACCGGCGCTATTCATTATTGTTATTCATTTTAGACGTTCGTCTCAGTCGAGACCTATATCGAACTGAGAGAAATCGTGAGAAATTTTATTCGCGGTGCGTAATAAATGTAATTCCAATCACGGAAAATAATCGAATTTCATTCGCGCGGTGAAATTTTACAGTGCGAACAGGCCGTTAAAAATTACCTTAAAGAAGAAAAACAAATGAGGCTAAACTTTGATAATTGTGTGATATTTGAAACAGTTTATAGCTTGTAGATGTAGAAACCGAGCGATCCCCCGACACCGACTCGCGACTCTTACTAATTCCGTTTAATCTCGGTCGGAGTGTTTGAGGCCGGTATTGAGAGAGCGTTGCGCGTAAATTACCCGTCTTTGTAATGTCCGTCGCTGCCGCTTAGTCACGGGTCGCTAGAAACCCTTTGTTTCGGGGACATTTTATGTTTAGCTATTTTTATATGTAATATTTATTTACACTTTCTTGTCGGACCATACGTGATAGTGATTGCCGTTTTTACTTGGATCAAGCAATATAATATTTCACATATTGATAGAGATCAGGTATCTATACCACTAAATTTAGTAAAGACAAAAAATATTTAATTTTTTATGACATAATTTTAGATGAATCATCCTATAACACGTTTCCACAACGATTAACAACGATCCTTTTAACACACCGTTGAACACATTTTGATAAAATTTGGCAATACCGTAGATTGCACCCTGGAATATAACAGAGGGCTACCCTTGGTCCACTTATGAGTATCATGTATAGCACTATGATATAAAATAGTGTAATTTCAAAAATATATGTAAAAAATATGTTGGGATGCTATGAAAAGAATCTTTTCATTATACAATTGTTCTTTCAAATTACTCCTCCTTCCTCTTTTTCTGCTTTTCCTTGAATTCCTCTTCTTCTTTAAAATTATTATCTGTAAAAATCACATAGATACAATAGAATGATTGTTAATATTTTATTTATCATTTTTTAAATTAAATTTATATATTTATATTTTTTTATAGAAAAACTCTACATTTAAAATTGTTCTCAAATTTAAAATCTCAGCATTAACAGTTACTTACGATTCGCAAGTAGTTATAATATAAATAACTCCTAAGTTCTCGATCACCGACGTCGGGGCCTACTGTAATATGAAAACTCTACCCACAATCCTAGCCGAGAATACGATATCAACGTAATGAAGAGAGAGAAGAATATTTAATAACTTATATTCTATTAGTTATATTATTTTTCAACTTCTTTCGCCAGTTCTTCTCAGGTCATAGGTTTCTTCTTCCCGAATTAGTAGTAGTAGTAGTAGTTCAGTAAAAAAGTTATAATTTTATCCTGAATAAAGTATTTTGATTTCAAAAGAAATAACTAAAAAAAATTTAAAATTAACTCTGCAATTATGAATACGATATTCAGTTATTACAAGCTACTTTATTTGATACAAAATATCAACAGATATATGACAGAGCTATTTACTGAGTTTTAATTAACATTTATGTCAGGTACTGTATTGCAAAAAAACCTTACATTCGATGCACTATTGAGTCCAATTAATGTAAATTTTAAAAATGGTTTTATTATTGATGACAAAAGTTTCATTTAGTTTAAAATATTTGTAACCATATCTCAATATGGAGTAAGGTGTACGAATTTATAATAAAATTCCACAGTCCATATTAAACTTGCATTTGCGGTAATTTAAACCAAAATTAAAATTACGTTAGTAAATAAGGCTTATTACACTATAACTGAATACTTAGTAGATGTAAATGTGTGGGATTAATGTCTGGTTGTGTCTCTCGTAGGATAAATAGATAAATATTGTAATACAATATTGTTATCAAATATTTTTTTAAAAAGATCAACTGTTGTGTTGGGAACCGGTCCTGGCTTCCTGGCCGAGAGAGGGGATGAGCGCAGCGCGTCGACCGGCATTGAGGCAGCGCAGCCGACACTCGCTTTCACGACGTCCACCGCAAACGGGCGCCTCAGTTGTTTACGCCAGTAAACCTTTATTTAAAGTCTCCTAGGACCCCTTACAATGGGGGTCCTAGGGGGCAATAGTCTTCGGCCTTAAATTTTTAAATTTAAAATAACATTGGTCAATCGAGCCATTCTAACATTGGTCAATCGAGCCATTCATACATTGGTCCTTTAGGATCTCGCCGTAAAAGTATAAGTTCAACCGGTCTTCATCACTTCTAGTTTCGATTCACCTTAGTTGCGGTCTTCAGCTACAAAATCGCCTTAGGAGGAGTCTTCATTTTCTTCGCTCCACCAAGGACAACTATCCAGCAATCGCATAACGTCTTAGAATCGAAAAGGTCACATGAAGATCATAGAGGTCATATGAAGATCAAAGAGGTCACCCCAGCGGACTTAGGATTCACAGAAAGATCGAGTCATCGTCAACATTATTAAGTAATTGGATCATCGAGGATTGGTTTGGATAAATCGTGAGTTCGTTCCAATTTATTATTCCTTATTTTTCCATACCACTTTGTTCCTAAACATTTCAATTACCTACTTCCTTTAACCTTACCCACTAGTGAGTACCTTTCATTTAATTATAGAAAAAAGGCCTTGCATTTCCCTTTTTGCTATAAATTTATATAAAATTGTTACAAATTATAATCATTTTATTATTAAAGGGCACAATTATTAACTTACATTTAAAATTATACTATTTAAATCACTTTTTTATAAAATTCAAGCAATTCATACTAACATCATCGAGTTTATACCTATAAATTTAACTTGAAAAATATATTGCACTTGTTTACGCCTATTGCTCGTTTCTTGGAATTGCTTATCGCCGCACGCGCAGCTGTCCCTTTGTTCTCGCTTCACGGTCAAGGCTGTTCACTTCGTTTGCTAATTACCTTCTATTCATAACGATTTATTTGTTTCATAAATAGCTAATATAATTTATATACTATTTTTATAACTATGGCAGACGAAAAAATTGAAAGATTAATTAAAAGACGTAGTTGTATGAAATCTAAGCTAACTATTTTCAATAATTATTTAAACTCGCTTCAAAGCCAAAGCAAGCTTTCCAGTTCACAACTGTTAGACTTAGAAAGTCGTTTTAATAAATTCGATGCCTTATATGCCGATTTCGATAAATTACAGAACGACATTGAGATGCTTTCGGAGGATTTCGATGACGAGACCAAGGAACGCGAAGTTTTTGAAAATCACTATCACATGTTGTTAACGGCAGCCCGTACTCTGCTCGGCGCCCAGCCCAGACAACAACGGGATCGAGATGCTTCCATATCGAGCTTCGAGGACGCACATACAGGTGTTTTTAAATCTAATTGCGTTAGATTGCCAAGAATTGATTTACCTATCTTTCACGGTCACTATCAGAACTGGCTTGAGTTTAGGGAGACTTTTATTTCATTAATTCACTCCAGACATGATATTGATAGTATTAACAAATTGCACTATCTTCGTGCATCTTTAAAGGGTAGCGCCTTGCTTGTTATTGATAATTTAGATTTTAAAGCCGAGAATTATGAATCTGCATGGAATCTACTGTGTAGTAGATATGATAATAAAAGGTTACTTGTGAATAACCATGTTAAGGAACTTTTTAACGTGGAACCTATGCGCAGTGAATCTTGTTTACATATTCGTCGTATAATAGACGTTACAAACAAAAATCTCAGAGCATTATCGACTTTAGATCAGCCAACTCAGTATTGGGATACACTAATAATTTATATAATGTCTGAAAAACTTGATCGTGTAACGCATAGGGTGTGGGAAGAACATAGAAATTCCTTAATAGATCCTCCCTCTCTAAATACCTTTATTACATTTCTAAGCAGCAGGGCAGACTTATTAGAAACCTTACAAGAAAGTAAATCAATTAAAATAGAACCTGATAAATTAAACTCAAATTTACTTGTTACTACTAATAAAAAACCATTTATTCAATTTAAAAATAATAATAAAATTAATAAAAAATCATTTTCATGTCCTATGTGCAATCAGAATCATTTTCTTTTTCATTGTGAAACATTTAAAGGTCTTTCTATTGAAAATCGTATTAAAAAGGCTAAAGAGCTTAAAGTATGTCTCAATTGCTTACGACCAGGTCATTTTGAAAATCATTGCAATCTTGTGCCTTGTAAATATTGCAAGAAAAAGCATAATACGCTTCTTCACTTACATGAATTGCATGTAAATGTTGAACCTGCTCTTCCAGTCGCTAGTAACGTCAATAATTTTGCTAGCTTATATAATTCGAAGCAGTATACTACTCCTCCGCATATTTTACTTTCCACAGCGATCGTGAAAGTGATAGATAGTAAGGGCAACGAGCGCGCGGCACGAATTCTACTCGACAATGGCAGCACAGCCAACTTCATTTCGCACAAGCTTTGCGATGAGCTGGGTTTATCTCGGCGTAGTGCGACTTCTTCGGTGACAGGTATCAACAATAATGTTTCTCATATTAAACAGTCTTCCAGTATTACCATTAAGTCGTGTCATACTGATTATAGTGTCACCATTGACTGTCTTGTTTTACCTCACATTACAAATAATTTACCATCTTCATTTATTAACATTGATAATATTCCTCTTCCTATGGGAATAAGTCTTGCTGACCCTTCTTTTAATGTCCCCTCAGCTATACATATATTAGTGGGGGCTGATGTCTTCTGGTCAGTCTTATGTAATAACTCTATTGACTTAGGTAAAAATAAACCTAAGTTATATGAAACAAAATTTGGATGGCTTGTGTCCGGGTATGTCGCCCAGCATAAGTCAACCGCCTTGAATTCGGCATGTCATTTCCTTTGCGAGGCTGCTAATCCAGACTTATCTCAATTTTGGGAACTGGATACTATTGCAGACAAACATTCCTTGTCTGCCGAAGAACGTGCCTGTGAAAAATCCTTTTTAAAAAATACCACACGCAAGAGCGATGGCCGTTTTGTAGTGGCCAATCCGCTCAAAGAAAATCCTTCAGTCTTAGGTGACTCTTATCAATTGGCTAGAAATCGTTTTTTGTCGCTGGAGCGTAAATTTTTACGTTTCAAAAGGAAATATAAACAATTCATGCTGGAATACAAACGTCTTAGCCATATGACTGAAAGCAAAATTAAATCTAGAATGTACGAAGACTCACTCGTGGAGCTACGTACCATCTAAAGATAATCCTGCAGATCTCATTTCGCGCGGGGTGAAGGCTGATCGCATCAGTGCTTCTTTGTTGTTGTGTTCATTATTTAAAATGCTCTTATTATATCGTCAATCATATTATATCATTAATCATATTATAATTTTTTGTTGTAGTTGACTACGCCGGTCCAGTTATGATAGCTGACCGACCAGGTTACTAAATTTTTGGCAATCTTCGTTTGTAGTTCGACAAAGGCTTATCACATTGAGCTCGTTACGGCTTTATCCAGCGAAGTTTATATAGCCGCTTTAAAGCGCTTCATGTCACGTCGTGGTAAGCCTCAAAGCATCACATCTGACAATGGTAGAAACTTCGTTGGAACTTGTAATGAATTAGCTCAATTTCTTGTTCAATCAGATCTTGAAGGTCAGGTGGCACAGGAAGGCATCGAGTTTAAATTCGTACCTGCTTATTCACCCCATTTCAACGGCTTAGCCGAAGCAGCTGTCCGCTCTACCAAATATCACCTTAAACGTATTTTAAATATTACTCATTTTACTTATGAAGAGATGACAACGTGTCTAACTCAAATAGAAGCTGTGTTAAATTCTCGTCCTCTTACCCCTTTTTCCACTGATCCCTCCGATTTTTCCGCTCTTACTCCAGCTCATTTCTTAATTGGACGTTCTCTTTTATCCGTACCACAACCACATATCTCTGAAATGAAAATTACAATAATGGAGAGATATAAGAGAATTGAAGTTATAAGGCAACACTTTTGGAAAAGATTTTCTCTTGAATATGTTAGTTTGTTGCAGCAGAAAACGAAGTGGAAGACATCAAGAAGTGACCTGGCATGTGGTTCTCTTGTCCTCATAAAAGACGGAACTCTGCCTCCATTATTATGGTCACTAGGACGAGTCACTCAGCTGTATCCTGGCGGCGACGGCATCGCTAGAGTTTCCGAAATTAAAACAACACGAGGAACCATTCGAAGGGCTTTTAATAACATTTGTCCTCTTCCAGTCTTTTGAAGCATACTTCAACCCGGGGAGCATCTTGGGAACCGGTCCTGGCTTCCTGGCCGAGAGAGGGGATGAGCGCAGCGCGTCGACCGGCATTGAGGCAGCGCAGCCGACACTCGCTCTCACGACGTCCACCGCAAACGGGCGCTTCTTTTTATTACGTTTACGGCATTAAACCAATACATTATTACAGTCCACTTTTATTTTAATGTCCCAAGGACTCTAACAGTTGAGTTTCTCGCCGGTTCTTCTCAGCAGAACAGCTTTCCGAGCCGGTGGTAGTTTACTCACAGACTTACAAACTGACTTTTAATTTTAATAATGTTAAAATGGCTATTCAAAAGAGCTTGTAAAAGTAGGCCTATATTTATATAAAGAATATTTTGATTTTAATCAAGTTTAATAATATTTTTTTACTATTTAAAAGAAAATTTTGTTATTTTAAGAGCAGGGGCTTAAAAATGAGACCACTTTTAAGGTTGTTCTCTTTAAATGATCATGAAATCCAAATTTTTATAGCTTTTAAGTTAATAATATTTGAAGAAAATATCCATCTTGTAAAGTGAACCTTTCTTTCAATATAAAGGGCAGCCTTTCAATGTCTACGCTTATTATATTTTTACGAAGCCGCATTCATTCGCTCTTGACTTTTACAGAGCACTAATAAAGTTAAAACGTCAAGAATGTTGGCTAATTTACATTTGACAGATTCGTTTTCAGTTCTATTCTATTGAATGGAAGCTTCTTTAAAATTAATGTTTTTAAAAAAAATAACATTTGCTGCTTAAGACCTACACAATTGATATTTAAATAGAAAGTAATGTTTTGTTTTTCAAAGCGTCCGGGTTCGATTCCCGAGCTGAGTACTTACGTTTTATTAAAAAATGTATGATTGCAGTTTTTCTTATTACTAGATCGATGACATCGTACCTAAGATCAGATCTTCGTATGTTTTATAGTTTTAGACTTCACAATACAATACCAATTTAAATATTACATAAGTGTTTCGATATTTCTTTCTAATTAGTGTTTAAACATCAAATAATACTACAAGCCAGCAGACTCAATAAAAATTGCACGGACTAAATTTAATTAAAAACGTTATCTGTGATACTTAAGTCCCTTAAAAATTGAAAATAATATAGTTACATACGAGTATATACATACTACATACATACATAACACATACATACAAATATTAATAGGAGTAAAAAAATAACAAAAACATTGCGTCATACGTAATATCTCTTATACCATAAAAGAAAGAAAATATATTTATTGCAGACGAAGCCATTAGTAGGCAGCAGCATAATTATATCATAAGTTAGTCTATTTATCTTCAATTATGTCAGAAGTTTTGGTAAACTTAATAAAGACAATTTAAGCTCACGTTTCGAGACAGTTGGTTGAGGCGATCAAGAGCTTTTAATTTGTCCTTAGTCATCATCTCTCTTACCTCGCTCTTAGAAACTTGTGCCGAAGAGTTCGCGCAAACGACGTGTGTTGAATTAAGAAACTTGTAATATGGAGGTTTGTTTTTACTTGGAAATAAACGAAATTATTACTCTAGCTATTTTACTGAGAAATAATATATTATTTTTGTTTTTTAATAATATCGTAATATATACATAGCTATACATAAATAATACACTTAAACTAAAATGGTTTAAAGTGTTTGGTAACATCACTAAGCCTTTTACTAAATCTATTAAAATAATTATTATTGTACTCAATATAAAAACATATTTTTAATACTTTATCTGTCTGTTTATGCTAATATTTTTAAAGGCTGTACAGATTTTGACAGAACTTTCATTAGAAGATAGCTGATATAATAAGGAATCACTTAGACTACTTTTATTTCAGGAAAACAAATTGAGGTTCTGCTGAAAAAACGTACCTTGGGACACGCCCAAGCCATACGAAGGTGTATCGCTGCTTAGTATTTAATATTATAAAAAGATTTATAAATGAGAGAGAAATGTTCTTCCCAATTGATTTGTTCTGCAACAAGAGTGTCAAAACGTGTATATCACTACAACCTCATATTGGAAGCTATTCGACGTTCCATCTCACAAAATTTAAATATGTGATCAAATTTCTTTTGCTTGTTTATAAATAGTGTAAATTTCATTTCCAACATGATAACCAGTTGTAATTACCGTAAAAGTGAAGGAAAATAGCGTGAAACCTGCATGTCTGAGAGAACCTAGCGAGTTAACGGAAGACATGTATAGTCTGCCCTCACTTATCCAGCGTAGTGGTTTACTTGAAAAGTATAATATTAAGTTACCCGCTACAACATTAAATAAGGAAAAATAAAAGGTAATAAGTATATATACATAAGTACGGAAAACCAGAATATCACTAATGTTACCAGCTACGGAACCCTCGATGTAATTTAGATTCCCACTTTCCCTTTATACTTAAATGGAAATACTGAATTTTTGTGTTTTGAATAAAAACATCCCTTTGGGGAAAAAACCGCCAAAGAGCCACAATCAATTTCCTCAATACTCCCTAATTCAAAATTATCCCTACTGTAATATCGATTTATTGGGTAAAAGGCTGTCACTATTTTTCTAACATTTTTGCATAAGCTATTGTAAAAATAAAATAATACACAAGATATAGGAATAAACTCATAATAAAGCTAGCTCACTTTATAAATATACAAAAAGTTATTTATTTTCTCGAAACTCGAGTAGTCTTTAGATAAGTGTTGGTTCCACCCTTCAACCCTTATCCAAAGAAAGTCTACTAGGCACTACTAGCTAATAGGAGATTATATTTTATTAAGACAACCGTTTATCAATATAACTCTAATACTACTCGTGTTACACAAAACTACTATTTATACGAGTATAATGCTAAAGCTTCGTATTTATATATACTTGTTACTACTTCAAACTAAAACGGCTGAGTAGATTTCGATGAAAAATAGTACATTATGGATAGATAATGATATAGTTATTAAAACCAAAGCTAACGTTACCTGTATACTAACTCTTCCCGCGGCTCCGCCCGCGGTTTTACAGAAGACCAAATTTTTAGGTTTTGAAAACGAATTCAAATCCTGGGTCTCGAACCTCTAATATTTTCACGTGCAAATCATTTTAAAATAATTACCACTTGTCTTACAGCTTGTTTGTATAAGTTATAAATGATAAAAGTAACTAAGAGATTTTTTTTTATACCCTAACATCTTAACCGTTTAAGCCTTAAGATAAAACGTTAACCAGTAGTAACTGGAATGGAGATAAAGAAAAATAATACTATAGTTACTTGCTAAATTATTTTATTACTTTTGACAGTTGTTTTCCTTCGCGAGTGAAGCTGAGGACCAAAACTTATATAAATATCGACATACCATCTTAGGTAGATGATGGCATATACTTTATCTATATTCTATACAATTATGTATAAAAAATAGTTCCAAACCTTAATCGAACCTGCGATATTCGCAGTAGTAGATAGAACCAATGAATTAAAACACTCAGGGCAACGTCTTCAAATTAGTGAGGTCTATAGAAGTGATTAGTCTGTAATACCGCAGGCACTTTGTGCTTTCACCTTTGAGTGACTTTCGCTTTCAAACTGAAAATAAAAAGGACGTAAACTTCGACTGAGTGAAGAAAGTCCCGCGGGGGAAATGAAACGCGTCATTAACTGACGAAACCTTTATCGGAAGAAATACAGAGTTATTGGGAGGTTTTCTAAATTATTCATAGATAACTGTTTCTGATGAATTTATTTACATCTTTGTTTACTTTTATAAAGTATATTTTTGTTCGAAATGAATAAGCCCTTGAAATTGTATTTACGTACTAATTTCTATACGAAGTTTTAACAGTATATAGCAAATAGGGCAGAGATAAAAGATTAAGTTTTTATGTATAAAAAAATTCGATTCCATTAATCTATGTCCTTGCTAACTTTCAAAAAATCTATAAAGAGACAGACAGATAGGGTTACATGTACCATTTATTATAACAACGAAACATATAACCTCCTCCTTTTTTGAAGTCGGTTAAAAATAGCAAATATTAATAATGTAGTACTTATTTAATTCAAGCTAGCAAGGAAGGATTCCTTCAAGTTCCAGTTAATTTCATAAAACGCAATACTTCTTACACAAACCATAATAACAAAAAATAACAACTAAATAATGAACTATTATGGACTACAAAACCATAAATAAAACTACTTATCAAGGCTATGAGATATTATAAGTTATTTATCATGGGCTTTGACTTTGACCTTCAATTCGTAAGGAAGCTCTTACTCTACCCCGCGGGAGAAATGGAAACGCATCATTAACTCGCAGTCCCCCGGGACTTATTGCACGATATCTACAGTTCAAATACTGCCTGCGTAATCTAAATTCGTAAGATCGTTTTTACTTCTTAACCTTTTATTACTGACGTGGGTGTCTTATAGACGAATCATCCTTTGAAATATAGGTTCTCACTTATTTAAGCGACTTTAGTTCTTTATTAAGTCTTTTAATTTTTTTTGAAGTGAAACTTCTTTAGAATCGTTGTGATTTCAAACTCGATGAAACGAAAAAATAAGTCCATAGTACCAGGCGCTCAGAGACGGGGAAGAGTTAGCCTTAGTTAGATCTCGCCCACCGCGAGTCAGTGACATTTCTAACTCTGTCTAACTCGTGAGTGTGGTCTTCGCGCCATCTCCCTCTCTCAACGAGCTAAGACGGGGTTATTTAGTATAAATATAAACGAGATTTAAAAATTAGTTTGCCAAAGAAGTATTAATTCTGACATGTGTACTTTGTACACACGCACTTTTTTTGTTCTTCAGTTATTACATATGAGACTCGGAATGTAATACCGCTTAAATCGACTCCTTAGGGTTTACCTACGGGTTACTTAGAGAATCCCTTAAGAAGCCTCTGCGTGTTGGATCTGTGTCCCCACAGAAGCCTTCCAAAGAACCGGGCTCCTACCAGCAAGTGAATTGTAAAGAGGTACAAATTATATTATAATGATAATAATAAATGCTAAGCATTATTGCTTAGGTGTTCGGTAACAACCTTAGGCCCGAACAGTATATTTCATAACCACTAACAAGAAATTTATAAATAAAAATAAACATGTAGTAAATATTTTATGAATAAAATGCTTTGAGCGAAAATAAAATGCGTAGTTAAAAAACAAGTAAATACCCAAGTGTAAATGAACCAAGAGACCTCGTGAGTGCTTCAAGGTTAAACATAAGTTCGATGCCCGTGTTTGTAATTTGAAATTTCTACGTTTTTTTTACTCCTACTTTGAGGATTTTTATAGTAAGTATAATATTTCAATTGATATTATTATGAGATTTATTCATTTATTATTTTTTTTGTATGAAAGACTCTATCAGACATCTGAAATTTAGCACTTTCATACACGCATAGGTAAATGTAAAACAATATCATTCGATATTGTTACTACCCGAGCTGATATTGCACGAACCAAATTAAACCAAGTCTAGACATACTAGAGTATTACTAATTGCATACAAAAACTTATCAGCTTTGAAACAACTAACTTTGTATAAACTTCTAACATGTACGTGGCATTACAGGGATGAATGAAAGTTTCACCATTTGTTTGAATAACGCTGAGGCAGTTTTTGTTCCGCGCGTAAACTGTTGATGACGAACTGGCAAATGTTCAAGCTTACATATTGAATAAACCTTAATTCCCTATAATTTTCTTGGATATTTAAACTTTAGTGTTCTCAAGAGGGTAAATTACGGAAACTCAGTTTTATTTTTCAGTGTTTCTTACAACTTCATACCAAAACGTTATTTTCAAAAACTGTTCTAGAAATCAGTATAAAATACAACTCAAAATATCCTCTTTTCAGGAATATCTAGATTTATTTTAATGCCAATTTACTTATTTATTTTTTGTACTTTGTAAAGTACAAGGTTAGTTTAAGTACGAACACAAATTGAGAATAGCTTAAATGATTCAAAGAACTTTTTGTATTAACTTAGATATATTAAATTATTTAAGAGATATACTATACATACATACATACATACATACATACATACAGATACAGTCTAAAAAATAACTGCAAGTAAACCCATGAGCTGTAACTAGAGTAAAATGAAATGAATGTAAAGAAAAACACGGCGCGTGTTTTTTTCATTTACCCTCCGAGGCAATCTGCACGATGACCGACGGCAGCCTCATAAAGGCTTTTAAAATTAAAATTAATTTTGGAGAAGAATGTTTCAATATTGAGATTGTGACGAGTCATGATGATCTTAATTGGGGCGTTTCAGATGGAAAATATTGCGAGCGTCAGTTTTGCACAAAAAGCTTCTATTTTAATAACCTAAGTAAAGCTCTGTGGCGCAGCGGCGCTTAGTCATCATACTATGGTGTTATGTTGTTCGAAATTTTGCTTTCTATGAAGAGATAATTGCATTTGAAGCAAAATGAAAAGAAAAATTTTGAAAAAAATGTAGTAGATTTTAAAATCTTACATCAATAAAAGAAGCAACGAGACATGTGGCTGATTGTGTAGTGGTCCTACCTGCAGTGCGGGTTCAATTATGGTAATATTCAGTTATGATAATATTAATTTGAAATAGGTAATGAATATTAGCGTAAAATTAATTTTAGTTTATTTATTAACAGATGGCACGAAAGTACATTTACACATTTTTACGAATTATCAAGTACAAATATCACTCCTAAGTCCTAATAAGAATTATGAAATAAAATAAAATAATGAAAATTGCAACTAGTAATACAAAATACGTAAATTTATTAATTATGGTTTTGTTTGTTAGAATTTATTTACTCTGCAATATAGAGATGATTAAAGAGGTCATAACAGTAGAAAATTTATCAAAAAAATTAATATGCTAAAAATACATGTTACAAAAGTGATGTAAGCAAGCATTACAACCTATCTCCACTGTAGCACGTGTGAAGCATTCTGTATCTTAAAAAGTCGTGACTATGCAGATTACTGAACTAAAGTTCTTTGTCGTCAAGTCCCACAAGATCGTCGAAACGTGCCGCCTGCGACAAAGTTTGCGAATTATTTTGTCATATAAGACATCGAGAATGTGATACGTTGAGAAAAATCTAATAAACTTTATTGGATGGATTTTGAAGTTGCATAAGAAAACACTTTGGTACTTTAAACACGATGTAGGTACTTTGCGAGGGTGGAAAGTTTCACAATAATATAATTTGTCGAGATGTGTTTGGTTAGAATCTGGTGTAAAACATATTAGTAATACTTTATTCAGTTTAATGTCCTTTATTAATATTTTTACTTCTTTCGCCAGTTTTTCTCAGGTCAGAGGGTTCTTTCCGAACTGGTAGCAAACTCACGACGTTCATAAGAACGTAAGAAATTGTAATAATTTTTATGCTGAATAAAATATTTTGATTTGATACGATTCTATTAAGAAGAATTCTGTAGTTAGAGAAGAACGATTATCACACCATCAGCCAGAGAAAGACCAGTACTTCTTCATCCCAAAGTAGTTCTGAGCAATCACAAGCACGTCCTGACGTGACTTAGTTATAAATACTGTCAAGGTTATTTTTGTGCCTTTCAGCAAAGTTTTAGTTAGTGTCCTCCAAGCAGTGTTGGTCGTTCCTTCATTAACAAAACGAGAATCTTTTGGCATCTAATCTGTGACAAGATTCAAAAACATCAGGTTTTGCGTCTGAATATTTCAAGTAAAAACTGTCTTCATCACATCTTCATCTTTACCCTCTTTGTGTGGTATCGTTCTAATCATCCTTTAAGAGTTAAATGAAAAATACACAAAATCTTAAATTAAAATCGTTAGAAAATGAGAAAAAAATATTATCCAATACAAATTTTATATATTTTTTTTCGCGTTTTGTTCGGATCATTAAGAAATCTTTAATTTTTTATACAAACTGTTGTACTGTAGCGTTTCGGTTGTACTGGAATAATAAATAAAGCCAATCAACCTGTCCGATAGCCTCGTCACTGCGCGACATTTTCGAATTTCATTTGAGGCGTAATAACTCTTTATTACAAATTTAAGACTTTGTACCCGACTTCAATACTGTAATTATTCTACTATAGTATAAATGTTCATTTTTTATTGAATTGAATTAATTAATTTTACAAGTTCTTATTCAAGTTGCAATGTTTGTATGTTCGTTTGGGTCAAATCTCGCATCTTAATTTTAAAGCAGTTGTCCTCAATCGACATCACGTTTAGTTGGGACAGCAATGCTCTGTTAGCTACTGACGTCATTCTAAATCTAATATGGCGGACTGCCAAAAATTGAGAAGCAATGGAAATGTTTGTTAAGAAGAATACAAATAAAATGACTTCGAAACGTAATATTTAAAAACTAAATACTATCTCAAACCCATCAATTTATTATATTACACAATTTAAATGATATAAAAGCTTGGGTAAAAGAATTTATTTTATATCATGACGATAGTTCTATTCTATTGAAAGATAATATAAGAAATACAAAATTACTTTCAAAGAACTTATTTATTATTCAGGATTAGATTATAATTAGTATCAGACCAGGATTTAGGGAACAGCATTTTTGCAGTCGTTTCGTTGAGATTCTTATGTTCATCGTGAATATAAATAAAAAATACGTACAGCTAATAATGATTTATGTAATATTATTCAATTCAAATTGGGCAAACTTTGTGCTCTACAAAGGTTAATTTCTATGAATGGTATCACTTGCTACACTATTAAAGGTCGCAGGATTGATAGGTTTACGTTCATTGAGAATAGGCAGTTGTATTCCCAACATTGTCATTTTACAATAATATGTAGCTAGGTGCTGTCTGTAACAACTAAAACTACACACAACTACATAATAAGTATATACCGTAAACATATTTGGTGTAAACAATTGGGAACTTCGGTAACCAAAATGAAATTAACCCCTCAAGAAACGGAAAAAAATTATACTAAGAACATTAGAGTTCATAAACTCACCCGCCGCGCTACTGTTTTACGCGACTTTATGCCGCGCGGCGGGAAAAGATTAATATAAACAGAACTAGACTACCTATCTTAGTTCTGTAAACGGATATTTCTAGGTTAATATTTTATCTATTTATAGATGTAAAATACTTAAAGCTATATCTAATGTAAGAATAATAAAAGCGAAAAGCGCAAAAAAAGTTAGACACTTTTTTAGGGACATTTTTTTCCATAAAATCTACTTTATTTTATATTGAATTTTACTAGATAAGGATTATAAAGGTTTATTTATGATAATAATATAAAGTTTTGTTCCAGCTCAATACAAAAAAAAGGAAAACAAACTAATTCTAAAACAAGCGTTTTTACCTAAAAAAGACGATTGGCCGTAGTGACGTGACATCCATATATTTGAACAAAGTCGATAAGTGTCGATATTTATTTCTTATGATACATGTATTGAGGTTTTATAAATAAAAAATGTTTATGTTCATAAAATGTTTAATTTACAATTAGATCTAACAATAAAGATAAAAAGAAAAAAAAAATAATTATTTACAATATTATTATTATTATTAGTAAAATCTGTACATATAATAAAATTGAAACAGACGAATATTTCTGTATATTGAAAAGTTTTTGAAAATTGAAATAGTTATCATTGACGATACAGATGAATCAATCAAAGGGTAAAACGGGACCCTATTACTAAGACTCTGCTGTCCGTCTGTCTGTCACCAGGGTGGATCACATGAACCGTGATAGCTAGAAAGTTGAAATTTACACAGATGATGTGTAAAATTTTACTTACAATTAAATCCAACAATAAAGATAAAAAGAAAAAAAATAATTATTTACATTATTATTATTATTATTATTAGTAAAATCTGTACATATAATAAAATTCAAACAGTCGAATATTTCTGTATATTGAAATGTTTCTGAAAATTGAAATAGTTATCATTGACGATACAGATGAATCAATCAAAGGGTAAAACGGGACCCTATTACTAAGATTCCGCTGTCCGTCTGTCTGTCACCAGGGTGGATCACATGAACCGTGATACTAGCTATCAAAGTTGAAATTGTAATGTACTTATCGTACATCAAATTACAAAAATATGGTCCATACCTCTTCATCGCAGTTCACCAGGGCCGCCTCATCACCTCTTTCGAGGGGCTGTACTGATAGGTCCTTTAAAAAAAGAAAGCAAGACATTAAGTGAGAGTTCAAAATGTACCTATCGTACATCAAATTAAATATATGGTAAATACCTCGATCTCTTCAAAAAGCTCCTCCATCTCCTCATCGACGTCTGATAATGGAACTTCCTCCTCCTCATCCTCCTCTTCTAGGATGTCCAAGAAAGTTCTTGGCGGGGAATCCACTCCCGGATTCCACATTTTGAAGCTGAAAAAATAACACAACAAATTACACACACGAATATATAATTACTTATATTTATAAGTTCATAATATTTATTGATATAAATTTTATTCATAAGCATAGCCGCGCGAAACACGTAGTATACGGCGCGCGCTTTTGTTTGTTATAACAAAGGACTGTTTTCGCTAAATATTGTATGGTTACTTCTTGTATTCAATATTATTATACAAAAATAAAATCTAAATAAAAATATTTCATTTACATACATACATAAAAATATTATATATAAATATTATTATACAAATTATAAATACTAATATAAACATAAAATCTAAAAATAGATTGCACGATAATATTTATTGATATAAATTTAATCCATAAGCATAGCCGCGCGAAACACGTAGTATACGGCGGAACGGAATTTAAAATTGAACAAATGACTGTTTTCGCTAAATATTGTATGGTTACTTCTTGTATTCAATATTATTATACAAAAATAAAATCTAAATAAAAATATTTCATTTACATACATACATAAAAATATTATATATAAATATTATTATACAAATTATAAATATAACTAACTAATATAAAAAGAAAAAGAAGATTTAAAAATATATTTAAAAAAAAGTTCGTATATTCAATATTTTATATAAACATAAAATCTAAAAATAGATTGCACTATAAAAGTATCGAGCATAAAAAACGATGTAATAGATGCCACATTCCTACGACTTAGACCACTAATATGGACTGCGATGCTATTATAGGCCTTAGGCATTACACATAAAGACTACTTTTGCATATTGATTTTTCAATGTCCGCTACAAGATGGCGGCCGTGGATATAAAGTTTCTTTATTTAACATTTTTGTTCGTTTTAGCTTTGAATTCTTTATTATTTTATAACAAATGGGTTTGTTTTAATTGTAAATACGTATATTTAGTTACATTCACACGGAAATCACTTGAACAAGGCGAGAAATTTGACCGTCTATATAATACGAAAATAGTAAAAAATACAACTAAAACGATAAGTTTGAATTTATAAAAAGCTTTAGTATTTATCAAGGAATACAATTATCACAATAGTTATTAATTAATAAAGCACTTACCTTATTATATTTGAGAAATAACGGGAGCGCACGAGCGAGTTGTAGCACTAACCGCACTGTCACAATGTACTGGTTGGATTGCGTCATTTTTGTGTTGCCGCGTATATAGCAGTATTACCATTACGTAAAATTTAATAGTCAACCTAATGAACACAAGTTTTCCATACAAAAGTAGACTCTGTCTCAGTGAAAATTGGATTCAAAGTCGGATGCTCGGGCGGAGCCGGCATGGGCTCTGATACTGTGAGCGGAATTCTTTAGACGTCACGTGACCGAGCCGAAGTCGGCTCTGCGCTGCTTGAGGGGTTAAATCCATGAAATAATCCGACACGATAATTTTGTATATTGTATATCAAATCAAATAAAATCAAAATATTCTTTATTCAAATAGACTTTTACAAGCTCTTTTGAATCGTCATTTTACATTCTCAAAATAAAAAGTCAGTCTGTAAGTCTGTGAGTAAACTACCACCGGCTCAGAAAGCTGTTCTGCTGAGAAGAACCGGCGAGAAACTCAACAGTTGCTCTTTTCAAAAAAAATATTTGGTAATCAAAACAATATTGTATTACAATTTATCAATTTATTTATTAATCCTTCGTGAGAAATAATAAAGTGTTATAAAGTAAAATATTCTTGTAAAATTAAAAAAAAATACTATAAATAATTAAACGAGTGCAAAGATTTGTATGGAAAATTGTAGCTCGTTATTTTGTACAAGGCAATTATAGTAAGAGCGCTTACACACAACACTGCGACGGTGCGTGCATTTTATGCATACATTTCTCAGTTCTTTTGCTGGAAAACCGTAAATGTGTGAAAAGGGCATTACATTAACATCAGTTAGTACTCAATTTCATTTAATAGTATCAAAAATGTAGTTCAAAAACTTTGTATTATTTTTATAATTGGCGATTTTATTTGACTTACATACAGTTTTATAGAAAGTTGAAAATGATTTTGTGTAATTAGTGTCTTTGAAGACGTGTTTTGTACGTTTCAAAGTAAAAGTCATAAATTGAATAAAATGATTTATGGATATAACGCTTAGAGATTTTATTAATAGACAAAAAAGTTATTATCAAAAATATTCAGTTTCTTAGGAAAAAAATAATATACATAATGGTTTATTTCACATTCTGAATAAAGAAACCCTACAAAGTCACCGTCATATTCTTATTCGAAAATTTTATTTCCGATAAATACTTTGACAAAAAAGGTTGATCAAAAATACATGTTCACAAAAATACGTATATATTCATTTTATCTTTTCCCTTTTTAACGAACCCTCATTTATGCGACGAAGTGTAAATATTTTTACCTCGTGCTTAAAAAAATATGAAAAAACTTTTATTGTAACAAAGTTTTCTTTTATTCCTGAACAAATTGGCATTGTTATTTGAATTTTCCTTTTTTCTTGCAATAATATATTTTGTGAGATTGTTCGTAAACTTGAATAACTTGAATATAATCTGCGGCTGATTCTTGTCTTGACTAATTATTTTTGAAAGTTATAATATAATTTTAGGGTATCATTTATTCATTTGTTTTCTGTCTGTCTATCTGTCACACTCTATTTTTTTGCATTTATATATTATATATTTATAAATCCAAAAGTTTGCATGAGTGTTTGTAACTCAATAGCACCAGAACGGCTGAAAGCATCTGGAGGTGGCACAGAGAGGTCTCTATCTTGAAAAAATAAACAAAAGTAGCTAATATTATATAAATTGAAATGAACCAATGATGAAATATATTATTTTATAAAGTACACAATAATTGTACCTATCACTCATACTATACACGAACATTAGAAAGAAGTTCTTATAAAATTTTAATGATTTATACAACCTTTATTTGTCCCTGTCGATATTTTTATTTAATTATCTGGGTATGGATATTGTAATTTTAAATTTTTGGTCTTATATAATTTACAGGATTTTTTTTAATCAAAGCTTGATCTTACCATTAAAAATCTATATTTACTGCGTGAGTCAATATTTCCAACGAAAATGTCCTTATAAGATAAAGAAATGAAAGTAAAATTCAAAATATATTATTCAACATTAAATTCTTTAATTTTTTACTTCTTAGTAGTTCTTCTTCTTCGTCACTATTACCTAGGTATAGCTTTATCGATTACTGATAGATTTCTCAAAGGAAAATTATTATTATTGCGCAGTAAATTGTCCTATAGGTCGGATAATCAGGTATAATCAGACCAAATTTCATCGACATCTATCTAGTGATTTGCTCAAAGGGTTGGGCCCTTAACCTAATCCTTAGTAATGACCTTTTAAATAAGTTTTTTCTCGTAGTAGTTGAAATGCCTGTAATATTCCCAGCCATCTTTGATACAGGAAGGGTTAAATAAACGGTAAATAATAATAAAGCTGATGGGTTATTCCGTCTGTATGAAATATTAAACATAATTTGCGATGATTGCGGCTGCAGGCACGAGGCAGTCATTAGGCGTCATTAAGTCCGCAGAGGGCGCGCTTGATGTATAGCCGTAATAATATCAACGTAAGGATAAACGTAGACTTACGTTGATATGTTTACTATATATACTTATGTTATATTGACGACAGGCTTGGCTCTGTTGGCAGTATACTTTCTGCGCCAGAGGTCGCGGGTTCAAGTCCCACTGGGGGCATTCATTTTTTGAGCACGAATGTTTGTACTCCAGCCATGGTTGTTTATATTTATAATATGTATGGACCTATTTAAAATTTATATATACATGTGATGAACTATCTGGTATCCGTAACACAAGCCTTGTAGCTTACCATGGAACTAGATGATGAGATTAACAAAATATATTGGTTAATAAAAATATGTAAGAATATATTATACAAAATAATTTACTAATTATGAAGATTAACTACAAAAATTGTTTTCAGGTAAGATTCCTATTCCGCAACTATATTCCTTGAAATGTATATATTACCTAGACATTCTAAGGAAATTGTTTATTTTATAGAATACCACAACATATATTACAGAATGCTCTTACGATGAATGAAATAAACCTTTCCTAATTCTAATTCCTCACCCCCTGTACGTCCGCTGCTATCGATCATCTGTCTTATAAGATACTTGTTTCTTCTCGAAATCACTTCTTCAATAATACGAATATAAAGCGAAATTAAATCGCTCAGTGAAAGGGATTAAATTTTATTCGTATAATGCAAACGTCGAATGTACTTTAATACTCTGTCAATCTTAATTGTATCCAATATCCCGTTATTTGGAAAATTTAAATTTCTTTTTATGGATTTGAATATAAATTAAGGTTTAATAGCCTGATGCTATAACGTTGTACTGTTGACATCCGTTATTCATTTTTCATAAATTTTGACCTCCACGTCAATTACTCATATTTAAGGTTAAGAGCTTTTTGTTAAGGGTTTTTTCAGGTATTGGGAGAGTCTAATTTTAAAGAAATCCGTAAAACGATGCCTTCATTAATAAATATTTCAGAATTCAGGTTATACTAGCGACGCTCGAGTTCGTTACTTTTAAATATAACAGATTTATAAATGAAACTATCTTATCGGATTTAGTCGCGGATTTATTATGATTTTTGGTTTCCGACGATTTGAATGCTTTACCGCAATCATGGTCACGGGAGAGAACAACCATGAATACCAACCGTAAACCGATTTACCGAAATAAATCCGCGACAAAATCCGAAAAGATAGCTTCATTTATAATGTAAAATATTCGCGTAAACCTAAGAAAGTATTACATAACTGATTTATTAAAGGTAAGATAGTGTAGTAAAAAGTATCTTATATGTTGATTCGGGTAACCAACTATCATGATGCCAAATTCCATTAAAATTTATTTAGTATTTTTTTCTTGATGCATGTAAAAACTATAAATTTGGTCTCTATATCAATAATAATATCTATTTCAATAAGATTACCTAAAAACTATTCAATTAGCAATACGCGCGGCTTCGCCCGCGTTCATTTTTTTATCGCTACTAAACTTCATTCGATCACTCGCTGGGTTGAAAACCCCTGAGCCGCGTGGATACCTATTTCATCATACATTATGTGCGTCGTGCACTCCTCTTTATAATATTAGTATAGATGTACAGATTCGACTAAGTTTTAATTTTATTTTATGTTCATGTTCATGTTCTTTATTCTGTGGCTTTTAGGCGTGCCATTTGGGCACAAATTACTTCGCCAATGTCGAGTAGAAATTTTATTTTATGTATAGATTATGTCAAATATACAATACGTCAAAAACGTAGTAATTCTAGGCAAGCACGTTACTCACGCTGCGAAGACGTCAGCCACAGAGCTGCGTTGCGTAACTAGTATACTACACGAGTATTCATGTGAGAGTATAAAATATATCAAAAGCTAATAATAACTAATACATTTATGGTATTTTGTAGAATTATATTATGTATACTTTGGTTGTAAAAACCGATTTTTTTTTATAAACAAGTTTTATTCCGGCTAGAACCGCATGGTTTATTTTCAATTTATTTTATTCTAATTATTTGTTTTTCTCTTTGATATTCATCAGATTTTTTTTGTTTTAATATAATATTTTTTATTTATTCAGGTACCATTTTCTAAGCCTGACTTTGCACTGTCTAGCTTTTTTTATTACAAATGGGCTTACTCTTGTCCTTTATCTTAGCTTGAAGGCATAGATAAGGTCTACGATGTATCGAGTTTGCACAGGAGAAGCTATTTCAAAAGACAAAGCTATTTTGGCTAATGTATAGTTACATTTATTTATAGTATGTATCACTATCACTACATAGTATAAAACAAAGTCGCCTTTTCTGTCCCTATATCCCTATATCCCTATGTGCGCTTAAATCTTTAAAACTACGCAACGGATTTTGATGCGGTTTTTTTAATAGATAGAGTGATTCAAGAGGAAGGTTTATATGCATAACTAGCAGATCCCGCGGCTTTACCTGTGCTAAATCTAGGGAAGAGCCCGAGCGAAGCGAGGGCGACTCGCTAGTTTGATTATAAAATCTGTATGTATTTCTTAATAAATAACTAAATATACTACACATGTAGATACAAACTTTCGTATAAATGAAATTCGTTTTCTTAGTACGTTACATACATGCAGCTGACTCAGTAGTTGTGTTGTACGGAGATGTGAGAATCCTAACATTTACTTTACACAAATGTTTCTCGGATAAATTGGATCTAACGTCGCCAGCTGCTCTCCCCAAACAAGACAAGCAGAAACCAGTGTCCTTTACGAAATTGAGAATTGCCTTAAATTCCTAGATATTTATTATTTATATAGCATTCCTTCATTCTCGTAACTCTTTACAAGTGATATTAATATTCTATGATAATTAATATTTTGATTAAAATTATTAAGCCATTCTTGATAATATTGTTTTTTATAAGCCATTGTATAATTAATATTATGGGTAGATGCTGTGTATAATCGAATATAAAATGACTTTTTAGATGTCTAAAATCTTAGTCTCTCTCGAGACCATGGTTGCTGTAAAGCACGTTATGAACAAATAAAGGATAATTTTATTTAAAATTTTAAATATTCACGTAAATAAAATACAATATTACGTTCTCCATTTAATTAAAAAAGTTAATATTAATTGATGGTAGTCATTTAATATTTATAATAACCTATTTGAGTTCCTACAGACCAAAAACTATGATTATTATGAACTATTTTAACCAATCACATTCTACACGTACTCTTAGTTAAACTACTCGTAATATTTAAATATAATTAGTATAATTACTAAGTTTTAATTCAATTATAAAAGGGTGCACAACCCTTAGTAATACGACATTGTATTACAAAATCGTAGTCGTAGCTTTTATAAGATTACTATATATTACCAGAATGAAAGCATTTTATTCGTCTTTTAGAGATTTGAGACCACATGCGATGTAAAGTCGATTTGCCTTATTCCGCTCGCAGGTGGCTGTCATAATATTTTAGAACGGTCTCTCGGAATATTAGACAAATTTGCCGATATGTTCCATTGAATTTTTACAGAACTTGCTTCCTATATATTGTTAGAAGCTTTTATTTAAAATATTGAGTGAGATTTAAAGTTTTAAGAATTTCGTCCTGAACTAGTCTTAGTCTAGAATTATAATTAGTCTAGAATCATAATTAAAGTGTTTGTTTGTAACGTCAACATTGCGGGTTTGAGTCCCGCTGATTCATTCATTTATTGTACACGAATGTTTATACCCCAGTCATGGGTGTTTATTTTTGAAATATGTATGTACTTAAAAAATGGCGCTATGTGTAATAATTTCCCAACATATTTATTAAGTACTAGCTTTACCCGCGGCTTCGCCCGCGTTCATTTTTTTAATAGCTAATCAACCTCATTGGGTTGATCTGTAGGATGCCTGAAAGTTTCTTCAAAATTACTCTAGCTATTTCAGAACCCATTGTTAATACAAACAATTTTTTAAATTTTCGTAAAAAATATTTTTCTAATAAGAAGTATCCTCTGTTACTTCTAATACCTCCAAGAATATGTGTACAAAGTTTCATGATGATCGGTTGAGTAATTTTCTCGTGAAAGCGTAACAAACGAACTTACATTCACATCACTACATAGTATAAAACAAAGTCGCTTTCTCTGTCCCTATATCCCTATGTACGCTTAAATCTTTAAAACTACGGAACGGATTTTAATGCGGTTTTTTTAATAGATAAGAGTGATTCAAGAGGAAGGATTATATGTATAACTAGCAGATCCCGCGGCTTTGCCTGTGCTAAATCTAGGGAAGAGCCCGAGCGAAACGAGGGCGACTCGCTAGTTTATAATAATAAGTAGTGATTATTTATTTATCTTTTCTACAAAATTAAGTCAGTGTTATTAATCGTATTAGCAAATGCTTAACATGTTCAAACTGAGATTAACTTGTGAATTTCAGAGGCGTGATGTGTGAGGTTGGCACCTGTTTACTTTGGTTCTTAGCGTTTGGGTTCCCAATGGGATACTACTGCATCACAGCAGATCTAAGGTAAAATATAGCTTAGTTTATCACTAAAACTTACTTAACGATGCCGATTGAGCTTCGTACTCTGCACTTTGCTGTACCAAGTAGAGAAATAACGTAGAAGATGTTTAGGTTAAAATCATTTTAAGTATATACAAATTTAATTCATTTGCCACGTAATTTTATTAGAAATAAAACTTTAAGAACTAATGAGGTAAGCAAAATAAGTGCATTTCGTATGCAAATGTTTAAATCAAACTGCCTGAATAGCATGTAGTGTGACTACAAATAAGGAAAAAATAATGTAAAATAATTAAGTGTAATATAGGAACTGTTATGTACGGTTGTAAATTATCGGTTCGAGTCCCGGGTTAGGTCAAGTGTATTTTTTTATTATTATTAGGTCAAACATTAAGTAGCTAAGCATAATTTTAAGGTTTATAGATACACTTACATGCTTTAGGAGAATATTTTAAAGCCCACACGTTTTCCATGAGTTTACCCCATTGTTGGGAACCGGTCCTGGCTTCCTGGCCGAGAGAGGGGATGAGCGCAGCGCGTCGACCGGCATTGAGGCAGCGCAGCCGACACTCGCTCTCACGACGTCCACCGCAAACATTGAAGGACCAATGTAAGAGTCCTTGGGACATTAAAATAAAAGTGGACTGTAATAAAGTATTGGTTTAATGCCGTAAACGTAATAAAAAGAAGCGCCCGTTTGCGGTGGACGTCGTGAGAGCGAGTGTCGGCTGCGCTGCCTCAATGCCGGTCGACGCGCTGCGCTCATCCCCTCTCTCGGCCAGGAAGCCAGGACCGGTTCCCAACACCCATCAAAACGAAAAGAATGTACCTTTTACATTGGTATATTTTGCGTATATTTTTGCATTATGTTATCTCGCACGCAGTTGGCAAGTTTCAATAAAATTGAACACTATGACCGAACATCGTTACCAAAATTCATTTATAGAGCCTTTTCTGTCGCAATTTTGTGTCCCGTAGAGGAAAATTTTTGTTAGTACGCACGTACTGCTGGGTCATTTACTTTATCTTGATTAGAAACCTAACTACCGTTATTCATTGTCCCGATACAATTGTATTGGGAAAAACGAAATATAAATTATATATACAATTTGCAGTAAACACGGAAATTTATGATTAACCAAATCAAAATTAGCAAAATCTTAGTACACAATAACAGTATAACTTTTTAAGCTTTTGCGTTTTATAACTATAATATGTATATTGTATAGAGAAATACGTTATTCCTGACGTTATAACTGAGGTGCACCAGCCGTGGTGAAAACAAAAAGTTTCAAAATATCAAATATCAAAAATCTAACTTATACTTATAATCCAAATCAAATTCACCGATTGAAAACTTAAAAACTTATTTAATGTAAACAGCACAGAGAAATGAAGTAAATGTAATGTTGTATTTTACCCCATATTGTGGCAAAATAGCAATACAATTCAGTCTTTCAACAGGAAATGTAGAAACCGACGGACACGAACGTTTTATTATATACATGTAGAAACGACTGTTTATTCATAGTTTCTTTGTATTTTATGAATAAGGCCTTATCATTAGAACACCTTTAGAAATTTCATAAGTGTCACATTTTGTCGGAAAGCGGAAAAGGTGCACAATATCTTACAACTCGTCGTCAGATGGCACTTTGTGTACGGCCGACGGGACGCGCGTGAAATATTATCACATCGCACTTATCACTGAGAATGTAAAGTTATAACTTATATTTGTAGTCTCCATTTTTCATCTGCATATTTCGTTGGAGTATGTCTAGCCCAGAGGTAACGCACTCGCTTGGATAACCGAGTGATACGGGTTCAAATCCGGGTCTCGCACCTCTGATATTTTCATGTGCGAATCTTTTCTATCATGATTATCACTTGTCTTTCGGTGAAGAAAAACATCGTGAGGAAACCTGCATGTCTGAGAAAACCTAGAAAGTTTTCGAAAGACATGTAAAGTTCGCTAACACGCACTAGGCCTGCGCGGTGGACTATGGCCTGATGCCCCTCGTACTGAGGGAGGCCCGTGCCCAGCAGTGGGACGTTAAAAAGGGCTGATGATGATGATGTCTACTTAGTCTATATACCTATATAATGAAATTGTAACTTAATTTTTAGTTTATCGGTTTCAGAGAAGCTGACGTGAGTAAGGCATTTCGTTTTAAAATATGTAGTAAAAGAGTTTATATAGGTCTCTCGTGCGAGCTGAACTTGGCTGGACAGATTTAGTAAAATTTAATAATTAGTCCACCGATAGCATATGCGTGGTGGGTATTTTGTGATAAGACATAAGTTATTGGTAGAGTCCTTAAGCGAGGACACAATAAATTCAATATTTTCCTTTCGTCAATTGAAAGAACCATTTTGTTTCTATTAAATTGTTCGACAGACAAAACGTAAACAGTCACTCGCAGCTAAATGAGTACTTGCGGCTTTAACAATGAGAAACACAGAATTTTACAGTTTGTAAATGTGTTGTTGAAATATAAATAAAACACTTTTTCGAAATATACTATTACTGGGAGAGCTTTTTATAAGCTTTAGTGTTTAAAAGTTCTTGTTAAATTGACATGTATGTAGTAGCTACCTGTGCTTGCGTGCATTTTTAATTAGCTCTGTACAAGAAAAAAGCAAGGCTGTACAATATTATTTCATTGTCAATGTTTAATTTTTTTTTCACAAATTGTGTTTAGAGGATCCTCAGAAAGACATCTACTTTCTAGAACATGTGTATGTGCTAGTTCTACAACTCTTTGAAGATGCAATGAAATATCAGGTTCGTTTCGAATAAAATAGAAGAGATCAGTTCAATAATACATAGTATTACATTGATTTATTTATATATATGAGATGTGTAACTTTTGTAGCTATAAAATAATTTCGTTACATTTACTTTAATTTTAAAATTAAATTTAGCATAATACTTAAAAAAAGGAAGTGTTATTACATAAAATATGGCTTCAAAATATCGATATTCATACCATGTCCTTTTCTATTAATAACAATTTCATAGGAAATAAACTAGGTAGTGGATAAAAGCTCGCAAAACTGTCACCCCATGTGAGTTGAAGCGCGGGTCCTCGTATCGCGACGCCACACTTGCCGTTATGCACCTTACTGCACCCCGCTGGTCATATTCGATAGGAATTTTCAAATTCTTTATACTCTCCCATAACGTGTTAAAACAAACATAGGAATATAGCATATAATTATATTCTAAACTAGCATTTCGCGCGGCTTCGCATGCGTTTTAAAGGCTGAAAATCGAAAGAAATATTTTTCTCCCGTTTTCGCAACATTTTCCATTGATACTCCTCTCTTATTGGCCTTAGCGTGATGTAATATAGCCTATAGCCTTCCTCGATAAACGGACTATCCAACACAAAAAGAATTTTTCAATTAGGACCAGTAGTTCCTGAGATTAGCGCGATCAACCAAACAAACAAACAAACAAACAAACAAACAAACAAACAAACAAACAAACAAACACTCTTCAGCTTTATAATATTAGTAAAGATAGCTATTGGATACAAGTATGTCAATCTGTTTTCGCTGTTAGAAAAGTCAGGCAGCTAACGGACGTTGATACTGCCAGACTTGTTTACTTTAGCTATTTCCATAGCATTTTATCGTACGGTATTTTATTGTGGGGTAATGCAGCGGATATTAAATCAATATTTATAATTCAAAAAAGGGCCATTCGGGCTATTTATAACATGAGCGCTCGGGATACTCTCCGCGAACTTTTTAAAGAAATAGGTATACTTACGGTTGCTGCGCAATATATATATTGTAACATCATGTTTGTTCGTCAAAACGTTAATAGCTACTCAAGGCACTGCGACAAACACGGTATAAATACAAGAAATAAGAATAAACTTGTAACACCCAGTTTTCGCCTACAAAAAGTAAATAGGTCATTTATGGGGCAAGGTTTGATAAAATTCCACAGTCAATACTGAGCTTGCCTTTGAAGCAATTTAAATCTAAAATTAAAAATACGCTACTGAATAAGGCTTATTACACCATCACGGAATACCTAGTAGATGTAAATGTGTGGGATTAGTGACTGGTTGTGTCTCACGTAGGATAAATAGATAAATTGTAATACCATATTGTTACCAAATATTTGAAAAGAGCAACTGTTGAGTTTCTCGCCGGTTCTTCTCAGCAGAACAGCTTTCCAAGCCGGTGGTAGCTTACTCACAGACTTACAGACTGACATTTAATTTTATTAATGTAAAAATGACGATTCAAAAGAGCTTGTAAAAGTCTATTTGAATAAAGAATATTTTGATTTGATTTGATTTGATTTATCTAAACTGCACACTGCGTATACGCGTGTATTTCCAATTAGTACATGCAAATTAACCCCTGTCTATTACAAATCTATTCAACCGGCGGAGTCCATTGTTGCCTCTATAACATTATTGGTTCGTGAAATCCTTTTGCAAGCTTTTTGGTTTGCTATTCGTTAAAGTATTTCGAAATAAATGCTTTAAATGTTATAATTTATTTGTTAATAAGTATGCAAAAGCGTATGTAGGCCAGATACCTTACCAGAATTTTGCGCAGAAACGATGAATTAATGAAACTTTTACATATTCAAAGACAAAACTAATAAATTGGATACTGTTTAGAAGTAAAAGATTATATTAGTTATAACCAGAAAGAAGTTGGCGCGGTACTTTGTATTTTTTTATTTCATTATATGTCAAAAAATTGCTCCTGAAATGCTCCAGCAGAATCTGTAATTGCTCCAGCGCTATCATTATTGGTTAATTAATAATAAATTTTTTTAGAATCCATTTTTGAAAATTTAATTTTTTTTTAAAAAGCGCGAAAATTCATTATTTCTTCTTCAACTATATCTCAAAAAATTGCTCATCAAATGCTCCAGCAAAATCCGTAATTGCTCCACCGCTACCGTAATTGGTTAATTAATAATTAATTTTTTTGGAATTAATTTCACCAAAAAGAAGTTGGCGCGGTACTTTGTATTTTTTTATTTCATTATACGTCAAAAAACTGCTCCTTAAATGCTCCAGCAGAATCTGTAATTGCTCCAGCGCTATCATTATTGGTTAATTAATAATTAATTTTTTTTTCCATTTTTGAAAAATTTAATTTTTCTTAAAAAGCGCGAAAATTCATTATGTCTTCTTCAACTATATCTCAAAAAATTGCTCCTTAAATGCTCCAGCAGAATCCGTAATTGCTCCACCGCTACCATAATTGCTTAATTAATAATTAATTTTTTTAGAATCCTTTTTTTGAAAAATTTAATTTTTCTGTAAAAGCGCGAAAATTCTTTTATTCTTCTTCAAATATATCTCAAAAAATTGCTCCTCAAATGCTCCAGCAGAATCCGTAATTGCTCCACCGCTACCATAATTGGTTAATTAATAATTAATTTTTTTTTCATTTTTTAAAATTTTTTTTTTCTTATAAAGCGCGAAAATTTATTATTTCTTCTTCAACCATAACTCAAAAAATTTCTCTTCAAATGCTCCAGCAGAATCCGTAATTGCTCCACCGCTACCATAATTGGTTAATTAATAATGAATTTTTTTAGAATCCACTTTTTGAAAAATTTAATTTTTCTGTAACAGCGCGAAAATTCTTTTATCCTTCTTCAATTATATCTCAAAAAATTGCTCCTCAAATGCTCCAGCAGAATCTGTAATTGCTCCAGCGCTACCATAATTGGTTAATTAATAATGAATTTTTTTAAAATCCACTTTTTGATAAATTTAATTGTTCTGTAAAAGCGCGAAAATTCTTTTATTCTTCTTTAACTATATCTCAAAAAATTGCTCCTTAAATGCTCCAGCAGAATCCGTAATTGCTCCACCGCTACCATAATTGGTTAATTAATAATTAATTTTTTTAGAATCCACTTTTTGAAAATTTAATTTTTCTGTAAAAGCGCGAAAATTCTTTTATTCTTCTTAAACTATATCTCAAAAAATTGTTCCTCAAATGCTCCAGCAGAATCCGTAATTGCTCCAGCGCTATCATTATTGGTTAATTAATAATTAATTTTTTTAGAATCCATATTTTGAAAAATTATATTTTTCTGTAAAAGCGCGAAAATTCGTTTGTTCATCTTGAACTATATCTCAAAAAATTTCTTTTCAAATGCTTCAGCAGAATCCGTTATTGCTCCACCGCTACCGTAATTGGTTAATTAATAAAGATTTTTTTAGAATTCGTTTTTTGAAAAAATTAAATTTTTCTTAAAAAGCGCGAAGATTAATTATTTCTTCTTCAACTATATCTAAAAAAAATGCTCCTTAAATGCTAAAGCAGAATCCGTAATTGCTCCACCGCTATCATAATTGGGTAATTAATAATTATTTTTTTTGAATCCATTTTTTGAAAAAAATATTTTTTCTGATAAAGCGCGAAAAGTCGTTTGTTCATCTTGAACTATATCTCAAAAAATTGCTTTTTAAATGCTCCAACAGAATCCTTAATTCGTATGTATGATTTAAAAATGTATTATTATTGAATTTAAATACATAATATATTTTTAAAAAGAAACTTTTATGCGTTCTCTTTTTTAAAATTTGATTTCCCGATGCAGTAAGACTAAATTGTTCTAAAAAAATATTTTAACTTGTTATTAACTAATCTAATTATTTAGTTTGCGTATCATTGTATTCGAAAGTGTGAATGCGTTGTGCCGTTGACTGCAGAGATCTCATATACCCTTGGTGCAGCTGTAAATCTTAAGATAACCTATTCCAAGTATAAAGTGTATTTGTATAAAAATCATACTTATGCTGTTGAATTCTGAGGAGACTTTTCGTTAGGAGTCAACCGTGAATGTATTTAAATTATAATAGATCTTGGAACGGGCTATAAATATTAAATACTAATACTATATTTTGTGTCTGTACTGTTGATTGCTGAGGAGATCTCTCATTAGGACCCAACCATGGACTCATTACGAAAAAGTCTACCATATGACTTTACCTTACCATTCATACTTTATGACATGACCCGGAATCCTTCTACACGAAGTGATAGATTTAAATAACCTTTCTGATACTGCTATAAATATGGCATCAATATTAATGAATAAGCCATTGTGCATGCCATAGAAAACAAACTCGTGACTTCACTCTGCCGCTGCTGCGCGCTGAATGGTCTAAGCATGCTAAGTCTTACGATTATTAGACCACGCGATATTCAGCAAGCAAGCACGGTCTAATCCAGTCGATCGGTTCAAATAGACAAACTAACTTGCTTACTCTTAATACACTACGCTAAAACTTGGTAATAGTTACTATCTTGATACTGCGTAGTGTAATAGGCCCTTAACACTGCCTTAATACTGTGTAGTGCAATAAGCTTTTAAGGTAATGGAAAGTATTTGCTCCACGTACATTTTTTAAATTTTATTTTCTTACTCTATGATTAGTCGTCAAAATTATCTAGTTTCTGCATCTTATTGTAACAAATATATCGTAGTTAATTACAAAAAAGTCTGAAACTGTTATGTTACAAGGTTAAAGAGTTATAGCCAATTTTCTACGATGCGGAATTTGTACGAATGCTCCCCACGCATGGGGTTTTTCAAAAAATGGATTCTAGAAAAATTAATTATTAATTAACCAATTATGGTAGCGCTGGAGCAATTACAGATTCTGCTGAAGCATTTGAGGAGCAATTTTTTAAGATATAGTTCAAGATGAAACAACGAATTTTCACGCTTTTACAGAAAAATATAATTTTTCAAAACATGGATTCTAAAAAAATTAATTATTAATTAACCAATTACGGTAGCGGTGGAGCAATTACGGATTCTGCTGGAGCATTTGAAAAGCAATTTTTTGAGATATAGTTGAAAAAGAATAAACGAATTTTCGCGCTTTTACAGAAAATATAATTTTTCAAAACATGGATTCTAAAAAAATTAATTATTAATTAACCAATTATGGTAGCGGTGGAGCAATTACGGATTCTGCTGGAGCATTTGAGGAGAAATTTTTTGAGATATAATTGAAGAAGAATAAAAGAATTTTCGCGCTTTTACAGAAAAATTAAATTTTTCAAAAAGTGGATTCTAAAAAAATTCATTATTAATTAACCAATAATGATAGCGCTGGAGCAATTACAGATTCTGCTGGAGCATTTGAGAAGCAATTTTTTGAGATATAATTGAAGAAGAATAAAAGAATTTTCGCGCTTTTACAGAAAAATTAAATTTTAAAAAAGTGGATTCTAAAAAAATTAATTATTAATTAACCAATCATGGTAGCGGTGGAGCAATTACGGATTCTGCTGGAGCATTTAAGGAGCAATTTTTTGAGATTTAGTTGAAGAAGAAATAATGAATTTTCGCGCTTTTTAAGAAAAATTAAATTTTTCAAAAATGGAAAAAAAAATTAATTATTAATTAACCAATAATGATAGCGCTGGAGCAATTACAGATTCTGCTGGAGCATTTGAGGAGCAATTTTTTGACGTATAATGAAATAAAAAAATACAAAGTACCGCGCCAACTTCTTTTTGGTTTAGTTATATATAAAAAAATAAAAGCATTTTTACGTTACAAAAAACACTAAATACCATCATAATCGATTAAATAATCCCGTTACATAAAGCCAATACACATAGATACTCAAAGTAAGAAATATAAAGTGTAAATGCCATTAGACATAATATAATTTTATGCATACAGACTGACAGCTTTACGTGTCTTATCAAAGTTTAACTTCGCAAAGCCTTCCTTGAGAACATCATCAATACGATGCTTGTCAAAATAGGATTATACTAAGACCCGATAATAAGTTAAAGCCAAAATTTTATTGTAAATGAATTTTTACTTAATATATTTCTGTAGATTTTAACTAAAATATGCTTTATTCAATGTTATTTCATCATCATCACTACATAGTATAAAACAAAGTCGCCTTTTCTGTCCCTATATCCCTATGTGCGCTTAAATCTTTAAAACTACGCAACGGATTTTGATGCGGTTTTTTTTAATAGATAGAGTGATTCAAGAGGAAGGTTTATATGCATAACTAGCAGATCCCGCGGCTTTACCTGTGCTAAATCTAGGGAAGAGCCCGAGCGAAGCGAGGGCGAGTCGCTAGTTTTAAAATATAATATAATCAAAAAATATAAATTACTAAAATATAATCTAGTAATTAACAATTAGTTCCCTTTATGTATGTCTGTAACAAGTATATAACCCCCTGAGATGTTTAATACCTTAGTCTCTCCCGTGAACATGATTGCTGTAAAGCATTCGGAACGTCGGGAACCAAAAAACTAAATAAATCCGCGACAAAATCCGAAAAGATAAGTTTCATTTATAATGTCAAATAATCGCGTAAACTTAAGAAAGTAATAGTTCCCTTTATGTTTACCAAGCTAATCAGCTATCATTATGTTAAATTTCATCAAAATTAGTCAAGTTGTTTACTCGTGATGCGGTCGCAGACAGAAAATTTATATAGATAATAATGACTTTTTAATAAAATTATTCGAAAAAACTATATTTTGTATGGATTCGACTAAGAATTTTATTACATGTGATAAATAATAGGTTTTCCTTCTATCGATCAGTGAATATTATTTTGTCTTTCCATGGTTGAGACAATACTATACTCTAATTTTTAATTAGACGAAGTCAACTGACGTTTACTGTGTTGTCAGGTTTTGACAAAATAAAAATAGTGTTGTAACAAAATGAATGATTGAAAAAACTCCTGAATGAATGAAATTGCCTCGATTGTCTAGTGAATAGTTAGTGTGCCGAACTGCCGATATCGGGTACGGGGTTCGAATTTTAGTCGTGCTTTGTACATACCAACGAGTTTTCGACGAATATGTGCCTATAGAATCCAATTATAGGTAGGTAATGAAAATAAAAAAACATCGCTTATTCATTTGTTTTTATTCATCATCAGATAAAAAATCATCACTATCGCTTTCGGTGACATTAATTATTAATCTATACTAATATTATAAAGAAATAAAGTTTGTTTATTTGTTAAATTGTAAGGGGTAATCTCGGGATCTACTGAACCGATTTTAAAAATTCTTTCACCAATAGAAAGCCACATTATTTCTGAGTGTCATAGGTTATATAAAAAATCGAAAAATAAAAAGGCTTTTACGTGGTAGTCCGTTTTGCAAAGTGAATCGGAGAAAAAACGGTCGAATAAAAGCGTTTCTTACGAACACTGCCTTGACTATGAAAGATATATTTTTGAGTTCTAGAGAAAAGATGTAGAGCTTAAAAATGCCTACAAAAAAGTCAACGACAGCATATGTCTAACTTTTATATTTTAGAGACAAAAAGTAGTTTTTTTAATATTAATATAGGTAATTTAATTTTTAATTTTTAATATTAATAAAATAATTTAAATTATTTAAATACTCTGTACTAAAAAAGGATTATTAACATTATGCCCAACGAAGTGGGCACGGGTCAGCTAGTTATTAATATTTCTGAAACATTGTCCATCATGTGGTCGAGACCATACATTTTGTCTTCCTCTTTAATTATATGAGTCATAAAAAAATTATGTACTTTTCACCTTATAGCGGTAAAAGTAAAATCGTCTAATTTATCTTTGAAACGACAAACTTAACAAAAACAATAACTTAACAGCGTGGGCGCAGAAAAAACATTCGTGCTATCAGATTAGAGGTTAGAAGCCGAATAACAAACAAAATGGCGACCGCAAGCGCGGCGTTGATCGGTGTTGGCACTAGTCGCCGCGCCGCGCTTTGTAATAAGCCGTCAAAAAACTGATTGTAATTACATACTACTACTATTACTAGTGTAAAATAGAAATAATATTCTTTTATAGTTTGAAATGATTAACTATTCACACTCATTGTTCATTCATCTGATTGAACGAGAACTGAACGCATCACTAATACTTTAACTATGGCAACATTATTTTACAAAGTGACATTAGCTACTGTCAGTTGGCTTCGTCTAATTAAAAATACGACTATAGGCCCCTCGCACGCGGTACTAAGTCACTATTTTATAGAGGTCAAAACGCCTATTTATTGCACTGCGACATGGGCATGTTACCCAAAAATATAACTATGAAATCTGAATAATATTACTTGAAGTAGGGCTTGGAAAGTATAAAATATTTAAATAAAGGAAGTTGTGGGTGTAATGTATAAGAAAATATTAACAAAAATATTTTCGTTCGGCTTAAAATAAAGACTATTTTGGATTTTTCATAAATGAACATTCCAATTTACTTACCTATACATGTCCATAACATTATCCCAAACGATTGTTTCTAGCCGCAGGTAGGTTGTATTCAGTTAACGACAGTTCAGAATTTACATACAAATGTCTTGGAGATCGCTTTCAAAAGTAAATTGTTCACTAGCTCGTTAAGGCCTTGGTTGATGAATAAACAGTGCAATGTAGAGATGAACAATATATGTTAAAATAGTTGTTCGTACACTGTTAAACGATCTTCACTTTCTCTATCATCTCCAGTAAAAAAGATACAAACATACGTACAAAAGATATTATGTTATTGAATTAATGACTAAAAACTTTAAAAAACTTAAAGTAAGAATACTAAGTAATACTTTTCAATTACTACATAAAGTAAGTAGTAGTAAAGTTATAGATACTGTAAAAAGTTATGCGAAGTCAGACATAAAAAATCAGTAAATAATAATTCAATCGTCTGCAATTTTCTACATTTAGAGCTGGATTTTTATTTTCAATGTTCCAAATTGGAAATTGAAAAATATTCTGACAAAAACTACATCTGAATTGATTACCTCCTCCTTTTTGAAATCGATTAAAAATATATAGGTATGTATATATTGTATACTGTTCCGCACTAAGAAATGAGGTGATAATAATAATGAAATAATAATGAAATAGGAGATAGAAGATTATAAATGAAACTATCTTTTTGGATTTCGTCGCGGATTTATTTAGATTTTTGATTCCCGACATTTCGAATGCTTTACAGCAATCATGGTCACGGGAGACGATCAGTCCAAAAATCATAATAAATCCGCGATAAAATCCGAAAAGATTGTTTCATTTATGATGTCAAATATTCGCGTAAACCTAAGAAAGTATTATGTAATAGAACATTTTCACAAAAAAATAAATCACTTACACTATTCTTCAGCATTCATCGATTATAATAGAAGTTTAGGTAAAAAATGACACAGCCGAAGTATAGCGAAATGTAAAGCGGTCGCACGACAGCTAGCGATTAATCAGATTGCAAAGGATGAAAAACTTTGACTGATTTTAAAGTGTTCTCTTGATTGATGACGCCGCGAGGAAATTAGGTTTTCTTTACACTATTAATTCAGTGAATACAAATTTTGGTGTGAACTCCATAAATATGTATCATAAAATTTTAACTTGCTCGAATCTTTTTCGTATTAAAACATTCGTTTGATTAATGTACTATAATTTTTGGACTTTTTATTCGTCTGTCTGTGACCGTATCATGAGAAAACTACTGAACAAATTTTTAATAAAAGATATGATGATAGCTTCAATATATAGGATATTTTTACTGTAGGAAATTATCATATTTCTGAAAAATCTTCATTAACCGTAATTAAATACTTATTCTCAACAATTTAATTATATCTTTCCCCAAAAACCGCATTATGAGAAAACCACTTGTACCGATTTTGATGAAATTGGTTTGATACGAGTAATATAGGTTTTTATTTTTGATAGTATCCAGGGAAGAACCCAAGCGGATCGAGGATGAATCTCTAGTTCTTTATATTGACACTGCGTTGCTGATGTAAGCTTTATATCACTAGCCTTTCCCGCGGCTCCGCTCGCGTTAAAAGGCTGAAAATCAAAAGAAATAAATTTCTCCTGCTTTTTCAACATTTTTAATTGCTCCGCTCCTATTGGACATAGCGTGATGTAATATAGCCTATAGCCTTCCTCGATAAACGGAATATCCAACACAAAAAGGATTTTTCAATTCGGATCAGTAGTTCATGAGATTAGCGCGTTCAACCAAACAAACAAACTCTTCAGCTTTATAATATTAGTATAGATTTTTCTGTAATCTACATCACACGCACGCGACGTACACGGATTGAATTATAAACATATGATAGCAAATAACTTAAGCATAAATTGACAGAATGACATAAGGTCTACGCATATGCCATTATTTGTATAAAGAAAATCCGAAATCTGTATACAAATTATCTTATTACGGGGATTACACAAAAATGTTCATTTTACGTTTGTTTATGGACCGACCCTCTCTTTGCTCGAGTGCGTTTCTGGGTATCTTTCTATATATTTTATTACTTCATTTCAAACCGTTTAGGAAACGCAAGACGGTACAACAACTCAACGGACAGTTCTCTTCCTGACTTTAAAGTGGGGTCGGTCAGTCGCTCCGCCCGCGTTCTAATCACTACTAAAAAATAAAGATTGGTTGTAAAGGATAAAAATTTAGGATATTTTATAAGTATATTTAATGCCAAATCTTAAAAAAATAATAAATAAAAATTTGGTTTAAATATAAAAAAATAATATATCTGGAAAGTGCCACCCTTTTCACGTAGATGAATAAAAAATTGCTTATAATCTATCAAATATACACAAAAAAATTATAAAAATCGGTTAAGCCGTCTCTGAGAGTAACAAAGTTAGTAATGTAAATTATTATATTTTTTTCATCCATCTCGTCGTTTTACTTCTATTATAAAAATAATACTAATAAATGATTATTAGATTTCACCTGAAATATAAAAAAAACTTTTCTGAAATATAAAAAAAACTGGTTTAATCGAATATTTGACATTATAAATGAAACTATGTATTTTTTTATTTTGTGGCGGCTTTATTTTGATTTTTGGTTCCCAGCGTTTTGAATGCTTTACAGCAATCATAGTCACGGGAGAGACTCAGCCTCTCCCCTGAAAAAAAACCGAAAATATACTTTCATTAATAAAATAAAAATTGGGCGAACTTTCAGTCATTTACAGATGGTCATTGGTCATTCACCCTTAACTTAAAATAATGTCGCTTTCCTACTTCAAGTTAATTCAGGTCACGACACTATTTCATCGCGGGTAAGTAATAAGGAATGTTCTTCGGATAATAATCTCTGAAAGGGCGTACTGTGTGTACGGCGTGGCTCCGAGCCAAATCTTGTTACTCCGTAGCCTGAGTACAAACGATGCCAGTATGCCAGGAAATGTGTACAAGCACTGGAAAACTGAAAGTTTACAAATATTTCATACGAATTCACAAATATTGTGATATAGGATTATACTATAAAAACTTAAAATAATATATAAATCGGACTTCCAGACCAAAGTAAAAGATATCAGAACGTTTTCATTTACTAGTAGTCAGTAACGGATATTACATTAATTAATATCTCAAATTTTAATTAGCATTAAATAATAATTACATCGCCAATTAACAGAGCTTAAATATAAATCCGTATTATTAAGAATTAAGAAAATATTACATAGGAGTTTATGAAAAGAATACAATTACTCTATTTAATTAATTTAAGTTTGTAATGAATTAGGCAGTGGTAGTCCAAAATCGGGTTCATTCCGGGTCTCACACCTCTGATATTATTATATTATTCAAATTACACCTATAATTTGACCTATTACTGTTATACCCAAGAAAAACATCGTGAGAAAACCTACATGTCTAATGATAGCTAGTTAGCAAGGATAGCAGTAGCAGAATAGCAAGTGTAACAGCGTGTGGACCTAGTATTGAAACCCGTCAGTATCTGAATGCAACCTGATATCAATAAAATAAAATTTTCATAATATTGCAATAAAATGTCGTGGAAACTTAATAGACGAGTGCGCAAAATTCCAGAACAGTATGTAAAGAGAAAAGAGGATGAAAACCAATAGCGCGGCACGGAAGTCGTAACTCATTCGCCAGATTGCTGATAATTTTATATGTCGTAAATAAGTAATAAATTACATAAAATAGATACCAGAGTACAAAGTATATTATGAGGCCCCAAAAACATTAGAAAATCCGTGTATTCCTTATTTTAGCCAAATCCATAAAAGGTAAAGCCAGATAAAGTGAAGCATGCGAAGCTATCTGTCCTGCGCGTTTCATATCTATAATATCGGATATCATTATAGGTACCTTAATCAAAGGAGAAATAAAAGTGTACTTTATAAGTGTTCGTATATGTTCTTGTGTATATCATATTGTCACATTTATAACGTTGATGGTGAATTACACTGTAACTGCCATCAGGCCAAAATTATGTACAAAACATGAGGGGACGTTTCTAATATGGAATATCGTATTCCATAATAGGGTCACATTTTTGAAAGGTATGTTTTTAATTAATTTGTTTTAGTTAATTTTATTTTTTAATTTAATTATTATTTTTCAAGAGTAATTATGACTGCACTTAATTGTAACCTATGAGTTATTAGCTAGAGCTAATTATAATAAAACTTTCAACGGCATACGGTGCCTTTTCTCTACTAGAAATAATAGCGTGCAAAGACTAGTTTTATAATGTAGTCTTACTCTTTTATTTGAAGTGCATATCCAAGAACATGTGTCGGAGGCAGGGCTCGAGTGACCTAGATAGCTTAGTTAAGCTCGAACATTGGTTCGACTGTAATCGTCTTATACTAACCGCATACTTCCAAGTTATGCAAACACAAAATTTTCTCTTTACGTCATTTTATATATACGATATAACATATATATGTGCTAGTAAAAAATATGTATATAGATACTAGCCGTCCCCGCCCGCTTCGCTGGGCGAATTTTCAAAGGAAATAAATTAAATTTTATTCATCATTTATATTTTTTTTATTCAATTTTTTTTTCGCTTTTTTGTTAATTTTTATTTGTTTTTTATTTATATATTTTTTTGCTTTTTTTGTTAATTTTTATTTTTTTTATTCATATTTTTTTTTGCTTTTTTTGTTAATTTTTATTTATTTATATTTTTTTTTGCTTTTTTTGTTAATTTTTTTTTTTTTGAAATTTAAAATATTTTTCAAAGACTCTTCTTTCTCAAATTCACTTAAAATAAAATTTATTGATATAATAAATTATTATTATTATTTTATTTTTTATGCACATTCACCTCTCTAATCTCTGCAAAGGAAAATTCACTTATATTATCGTATTCTTCAAAGCAACCAATCCCTTCATGGAATCTTCTGTCACTTAAAGTGATTCGGACTGTTGTGAAACATCCAATATAAGACTTTCTTGATTCTTTTGATAGTTAATGGCGAATTATTAATAAAAATTTGTAATTTACAATTTAATTATATATCAATATATTTTACAAATCATTACTTACCTAAAGTTTGAGCTTTTATCTCATGAGACCAGTTTTTAGAACCAAACACATAGTCAGCACACAAACATAAACTTTCAATACTTTCTCTGTCTGACATTTTTATTTCACTTCTCAACCGCTTATGAACTAACGTTTTATCATAAAATTAATTAGGTTATATAAAAACAAATGAAATTAATTAAATAAAAAAAAACAATTGACTTTAACCTTTTCTTTTTAAACAGTAAAAAAATAATCATTTGGAGTCTGTAGAAGTTACAGTTTGGAAACATAAATTTAACATTCTCACACCCACCCCCGCATTCCCTATTGGAAATAGAATTTCGTAAAATCCTATTTGAGATGATTTCTGCATGACAAATAAAAGATTACTACCAAATTTAAAGTCTATAGAGGTTACAGCTTGGAAATAGAAATTTCACATTTTAACACCCACTACCGCAATCTTTTTCGGCGGTGGGTTGTTGTAAAATCCGCTCTTAAATCATTTCTGCATCACATATAGACGACTCTAGCTAAATTTGGAGTCTATAGGAGCTACGGCTTAAAAAATAAAAATTTTCATTGTTAAACCACCCCCGCAACCCCCTGTGGGGTGAGCTACCGTAAAATTCGTTCATAGACTATTTCTACATCTCTTACAGAAGATTCCTACCAAATTTGGAATTTATAGGAGCTATAGTTTAAAAACGGGAATTGTTCATTGTTAACGCCCCCGCAATCCCCTTTGGGGGATGAATTTCTTAAAATCCGTTTTTAGTGCACCTCTACATAACGAAAGTAATATTCCTACCAAGTTTCACATTTCTAAGTCCTATAGTTCCCGAGATTTCGTGATGAGTAACTATAGAAATTGGAATACTTCGATTATCATCGAAATTTTTAACGTTTTAGCAGACTTTTTTAAAATTTTCTTACACAACTTCTGAAGACAATAAAAAAAATTAACCCAATCTGTCCAGCCGTTCTCAAGTGATACTCGATCATAGCTACGGCATTTTATTTTTATCAAAAAATGAGAGTGGGTGTGCAGGGGTGCGTGGGAGTTGGTGGGTGGATGCGTGGAAGTTTGTAAGTAGATTCTTAGCTGAATGTAAAAGAACATTATCCGTTTAGTAAACTCCGTTGAAATCCATGAAAACAAAAGAATCAAGAGAAAACGCTTGTCTTTTGTTTTTATTAGCGGGATAAATGTTCATAAAAGTAAAACAGCAATAAAAAAATGAAGGAACGTTAGAATTCGAAAAATAAATAGCCATAAACCATCTAGGAAAAATTTCGCATCGAATGGTGGTAGTTTCATGTCGATACGATCAGTGGTTTAGGCGTGATTGAGCCTCAAACGAACACCATTTTCATTATATATATATAGATTTTGTACTATTTCAACTTTTAATTTTTAGCATTTTGTATCAAGAACCTATATACCGAATTTAATTTATTATCAATTATACAATATTATTAACTTACAAATATTTTCGCACAAACTTTTATTTTAGTAACTAATATAATGGAGTCTCTCTAAACTTTACTCATTATGAGTTAAGTTTTCATAATATATTATGATATAATTTACAGTATTTGGGGTCATTGTAACTGTAAAAAAATGGACAACTGTAAGCACGATTCGCACTTGACCGACAATAATGTAATGCCAGTACATGTTCTCTGTAATTTCAATAGGTAAAATATTTAAAATTTCAAATGGAGAAGTTTAAAGTCAATAAAGTAAAAACTTTTTGCATTGCAAGTTGAATCCGAGCCAAGTCTTTCAATTTGTAAAGAATCCTGGTTTGGTAGGAATGGGATTAATGCGAACAAAGCTAACGAGTGACGAGACAAAAGACTGAATATTACATCACAGTAAGTGCAGTGGTTATGCGCCCACGAAATTTCACTCAGTATAGGTTTAAACGCACATCACCTAGTTAAAAAAAACCTTCATCCGTTTGGTTATTTTTTTACACATTTTTCGCAATTTATCAAGACATTAATATGAAGAACATTTTAAAATTATAAACAAAATTCAGTTGAATTGAGGATATAATGTTGGACATTATTACACACAGCGCCATCTAATTCCGTGGTAAGCTACGCAGGAAGCTTGTGTTACGGATACCAGGCAGATGATATACTACATATATAAGTTTAAATACATACATATTATAAATATAAACACCCATGACTGGAGTACAAACATACGAGTTTAACAAATGTATGCTCCCAGCGGGACTCTAACCCATGACCGCAGGTGCAAGAAAGTAGGGTCTCTGCAAACTGCGCCAAACGTGTCATCTTCTAAAAAAGTTAGTCATATCTTCTCTGTCCTGCCTGTTAACAAACAGTCAACAAACTGTCAACTGTCTTTGTTTCTGCTGCTTTATAAGTTAAAATATATTGTCAAGAAAGTATCGCTACTGTGTACCGAGACAAAAAATCGTGTTATAACGAGCCTTCTATATTAAGCAATTTATAGTCAGTGCCACCTATTTCCAAACTTTATTAAGAGTAGCCAATATATAATTCCAGTGATTGTGAAACTGATACTGAATTTATTCAAGTCCAACCTAGCATTTGTAATATAAACAGAATTTGGTACTTTATATTTGATCTAATTTTCGAATTTATTTCTAATCTCAACGACGATAACTAGTGTTTATTGAATTAAAATGCCTCATTTAAATCTATCTGAGTCTGCCTCAGCCCAGTCACGTGGCAGGCAGGTCACGTCGCGTCACGCAGAGCAAGACCGATCTGAATATTGTATTTTGTCACTCCGATTTGATTATAAAGTTTGCCTATTTTGATGTAACTTTAACTAGCTTACTTATACCCTCTAATAGTTATAACTCGTTACTAAGTGGTATTTCAATACATTGGAAAAGTACTTCAAGTATAACTTTTACTTAAAAATATTTATTATACCTACTATTAATAATTTTATAAAATATATTATATTATATTTGTATTTTAATCTGTTTTAATTTAATTGCTGTATTTGCTATAGCGCCAAAGAAGGTTTTCTCCAACGTTGTAAAGGTTATAAGGAACTCATTTTTTTTATAAATAACTAATTACTATTAAAAATGAAATTAATGAGGTCAATAATCAAAAGTCATAATCATCAATTTTCGATTCAAAATTTTACATTTACCTTGATAAATATTATATTTTAATCACAAGAAGTAGGTATACCTGTATTCAAAGATTATTTAACTTATAGTTCTCAGAAGTTCGCCGGTTACTATTTAATTGCTGTTTATCTTTTGTTAATGAAAGATTAATATTACCATATCTATTTCCGTTTTAATTTCCTCTTTCACGGTCGTTTCTTGACTTAGTTTCTTTGATAAATACAATATTGTTTATAGATTAGTTTTGTTTATAAAGTTATTAAATGAATTTTATTACGTATTAATTTTTTTATTTTGTTCTCAGTCAATTAAAAAAACGTGCAGCTCTTGTTTAATAATTGAATTTCGGGTATATCTTTTTTTATTTTGGTAGCCATTTGACATTGAAATGACTTGTCGTGTTCGTAGTGTACAGCTTCGGCATTTATTATTTCCGATGTTTGGATAATATCATTACATTAATCGATTTGTATTAATTTTGCAACTTTCACAAAAGTTATTATGGTATTATTGTGAATAAGAAAAAATAATCTATTATTTTTTTTTAAACTTTTCTAAGTCTTAATCACTGAATAGATTCTTGAAAATCATGTTTTGTTTTGATTTCTTATTTAGAATGATTAGTTACGTTGGTAATAGACATAATTTATATTATTAGAAATAAACATCAAAAGCTACCCAAAGCTCGGGCAGATGACGTATTACTACGTAAGCACAAACTAAATATTAATATATTGATGACGTCAGCATGAATATCACTTCGCAATAGTCGTATTATATAGTAGTTCATCCACTAATAAATTCATAATATCTAGAGATATACTCCTTTATTCTAGCTTACAATATTATTTAGGTCTCAAACAGAAACATTCTTTTGGCCGGCTTCAATTAGTAAAGGTAATGAATATCGTCACTCTATTTCTCTGCCCAAGAAATTATTAAGCACTCGACAGATTTAGATAAATGTAATGATAGCTAGTTATCAGAATCAAAATATATGATACTAATCTAACCTTTAAAATCTAGGGATGAATCCGAGCAAAGTGTAGGTGAGTGGTTATACTTTGTAAATTGTGATCCGAATTATAATTATAACTTATTTTAGAGTACCTACTCTAATATTTAACTCCGATTTGTACCAAGGCAGCCAATAAGACTGGCCAACAGCCAAGGGTAGTCAGTACTTATACTAAGAATGGCCTGGAATACGAATCCACTTCTTCCATATTTGAAGCCATATATACTTACCACTACACCCACGAGAAATGACTTTCATATTCAATTCAAAGAATTTAAAATTTAACTTGCACTACTCAATTTTATTTCATTTTTGTAATTGCGACGAAAAAATATTTTAAAGTGTTCGAAACTAGCATTACATTCTGTGGTACATCAGTTAAAAGTAAATATTAGCTCTGAACTCTAACCGACGTTGCTTCGCGGTCAAAAATAAAATATCAAAACCCTTTTAAGTAGAAGCTCTCGCAGGATTCAATTTCGCAAATGGTTTAACGAAGAGCTTCAGCTACATTCATAAGAGCTGCGAGCACAAACAAGAGTCGAGTATTTTAGGGTTCCGTACGCAGAGAGCTGAAGAAAACCCTATTGTTCTATACTGTCTAGTTGAACACACACGATATTATTATTTATTTATTTATAAGTACATAGAAAAGCTTGGTAACAATATACAGCACTTTAAATCAAAGAAGTATTTAGAAGAAGTATCCGCACTAGTTTAACTGTTTGACGGTAGGACGGTTTTTCTCGCACGAATGTTCACTCGCTTATTACAGTATAGGTATTTTTTTAGATTAAACTGAAAGTTTAATTCCTTTTATCTGCACATTTAGAGGTCCTGGGTTGGAGTTCTGGATCGGGGCAAGTTTAGTTATTGAGTCTTTCTGTTTAATAAGCCTAAGTAACAGCCTGGAGTTGGGAAGTTTACGGTGTTTTATCCCCGTGCCTCGGAGAGCTCACTGCCTTAGCTCTCACTGGTCGTGTCAAGTAATTAAATGGTCTCCTGCGCTCTCTAGTCTCAATGAATCTGGACGTCATGACCGGAATCGGTTTTAAAAAAATATGTTGGGACATTATTACACACAGCGCCATCTGGTTCTCTGATAAGCTACGAAGCTTGTGTTACGGATACCAGATAGTTGATATACTACATATATAAGTTTAAATACATAGTACATATTATAAATATAAACACCCATGACTGGAGTACAAACATCAGAGTTCAACAAATGAATGCCCCCAGCGGGACTCGAACCCGCGACCGCTGGCGCAAGACTGTAAGGTCACTAGAAACTGCGCCAAACATGAAATAGACGTACAGACTGTCTTGATTAATTAATCTAGATATTTTATATACGGAACTCTAAAAATGCATCTGCATCGTGTCTACAATGTAATACTTTTGGTTTGCATTTTGACATCTGTGGGAAGAAATACAAAATATGGTAAACTGAATAACGCCCTGTATCTAGACTTTTGTGATATAATATTAAAACGAGATTGGGAGCATCTGTATATTATATGGAAAAGGTGAAATAAAATTAATTTCACTATTTTATTTACCGACAAGGAAGATTAAAAAGTGCATTTAATAAAAGTTTTATTTACATTAGGACAGTTTCTGTCAGGTAAATCGCGTAAATCTCACAAAGTATTAATTATAAACGAAACTATCTTTTCTGTTTTGTCGCAGAATTATTTGGACTTTTGGTTCCCGACGTTTCGAAGGGGTTCTCAGGTCTACGTCAGGTCTCTAAGGTCTCAGAGGGTTATAAACTTGTTACAGACAGTGCCTACCCACAAATTGTGGGGAACCAAAAATCCAAATAAATCCTCGACAAAATGCGAAGAGATTTATTTATAATGTCAAATATTCGCGTAAACCTAAGAAAGTAAAGTATTCAATAATTAATCATGTATTCCAAAAGACTAATAGATCCATATTATTAAGTTATTAAGCTTATGTCATCACAAAAAATTAAACAGGTTATGATGATGTTTTGTGGAGTTTTTAGCTACGAAATTCTGAGAATAAAAATATAATAATATTTTACACAAAGAATTTTATTTCATTTGTAATAATATCTTTAATATACGTATATTCCTTTTAATATACTTATAATATTTCTTAAAATTTTAACTTAATCTACTATATATAAAAATTGGTTAATAATTGGTGTATATAAAGTTAACTTACATGCCAACAAATTAAACTTACAATATGAATTGAGGAAAACCGCTTGTAATTTGTTTGGCCACAAGATGTCATAATGCAAACTTCGCCATCTTATATGAAAACTTCTCACCGATATGACTTGTAGAGTGAATAATATTAGTATGAAGCGTTTCGGACAATTTTGTAGATTTATTTTGACTTAAGGGAGTCAGTGTGATCATGCCAGCCGTTTGATCGGTTCCCTGGCTATTCTCATATTGAATGTTATCTAAATCTGTCCAATGATTTTCAAAAACTACGAAAACTTAAAAATCAGCTTGACATGGGAAGGTTCTTAAAACCCAGTTAAGGTACTACTAGTTCTTAAAACCCAGTTTTCAGAATTAGGCTGAGTATCTTTGTTGCGATTAATAATAATATAATTGACGGCTCACCTTCTTCTCTATCGAGTGCATACGTAGCAAAGGTTTAATTTCTTGAAATCGAATTTTAATATCTTTCTAAAGTTAAAAGTACACTAAGTTGTAATTCTTTATAAAATCATCGATCATCACTGAAATTCCAGTCAAAGTCAGTCCCGCCGATTCGAAAGTTAACCAAAAAAAACAGACAGACATACAAAATTAAAATAATTGTCATATTAAGTCAAAGTTATTATTATACATTAAAAAGTCATTTACATTACAAACAAACACTTTAATTTAATTTTTCTGTAATATCTCAATAGATATAAATAAATAAATAAATAAATAAGCCTTTTATTCAGACCTTAAACAATAAGTATAGTAACACTGTGCTTAATCCTAATAATAAAAACTATTTGACACCAGCAATAGTATATATATGTATACATACATGCACACATACATATACATGCATATACACACATACAATATACATACCCACATATATGCATATACATACACACATACACATAGTATTATAGGTAATCTATGGGTTGTGGTCTGTGTGCCCTTCGGCATAGGCCTCCTCCAACTCTTTCCACAGCACTCTATCCTTGGCGGACCTCGTCCATAACTTTCCGCCTGTCCTTACAATGTCATCACTTCATCTTTACTTTTGCCGTCCTCTTTTGCTATTTCCATTCCTTGGGTACCAGGTTATTACCCTTTGACTCCACTTATCCTTTCCTCTTAAAGTGTGCCCAGCCCACTTCCATTTTAATTTCTTGATTTTTACTGAGACATCTGCCACCCCTGTCACGTTCCTTATGTCTGCGTTTCTTTTCCTATCCTTTTTCTTAATACCCAGCATGCTTCTCTCCATTGCGCGCTGACAAGCAAGTTTTTCACACTGAGTTTTTGTAAGAGCCCAGGATTGGCAACCATAAGTCAACACAGGCAGAACACATGTATCGAACACCTTCTTTTTAAACGTTATGTTAAATTTTTTATTTTTCAATATTTCTCTGAGAGACCAGATCTAATAATATGTAAATTTAATTAAATTAAATAAAAAAATACTTTGTCTGTTTAGCTTTGATTCACAACGTCTCCTAAACAATGACGGAAGGGAAAGCTGTAATGAGATATTCATATTACGTTTGATGGGCTCGGTATGAAAATACATGCTAATAAGCTTCATTTTGTATTACACTCTACTCGTGACTATTGCTTTTGTTTTATTCACGAAAATATAAGAGCACAGTTAATTATACGGTAACAAAATTATTTGGTTGGCATATCTATACTATCTATACTAATATTATCTATACTAATATTATAAACGCGAAAGTTTGTAAGTATGGATGGATGAACGTTTGTTACTCTTTCACGTAAAAACTACTGAATGGATTTTGATGAAACTTCACAATAATGTAGCTTATACATTAGAATAACACATAAGCTAGAATTTATAAAGATATTGTAAGAATTGTTCAAAATATGACGATAAGTGTCAAGTAAGTAGAAAAAAATCTACCATCTGCGAGTTATTCTGGCGTGCGCTGCCAAAACCGCTAGAGTTACACATATGTAATGTCTGATGGAAATGTTTATCTTAAACAAGCGACAAATATCCAAACCAAGTAGGTACCATCTCCGTTTCACCACATTTACAAAGTGATTTTGGAGCATTAAATTAACCCAGAGTGTTTAATAATCTCCCAGTCCATCTAAATCGGTTCAGCGAAGTAAATGTCATGAGGTAACCGACAGACTAGTTACTTTCGGATTTATAATATTCGTATAAGTCGTTTGGCTCAGTTGGTAGTGACCCTACCTTCTGCACCAGCGGTCGCGGGTTCGAGTCCCGCTGGGGGCATTCATTTGTTGGTCACGAATGTTTGTTCTCCAGTCATGGATGTTGATATTTATATTATGTATTTATTTAATAATTTATATATGTAGTCTATCAACTATCTGGTATCCGTAATCGTAGCTTACCACGGAACTAGATGGCGCTGTTGTAAAAATGTCCCAACATCTTTATCTATCTTATCATGTAGTACCTACACCAAATTATTGACCCCCGAATTAAGTTACTCCTTTTATTTAAATTGACAAAAATATGTAAGGGAATGCTAAAAAATATTTTTATAGACAGCCTTTATGTTAGCGGTTCTCTAAACAACAATTTTCTATTACTGTTTAATGAAAGTGGCATTTGCAAATGAGTCACCGCTAATGTTGCTTTTAGCATTACCTTTGCACGGCACTAACTCAAAGTTGAATACTAATATAAACTACTTAAATTAATTGAATAGTTTATTTCGACAATATACATTAATGACCAAATATATACCAGTTTATAACATATTTAACTTTGAACGATAATAATTATTAAAGTCAATATTAGCAGGCACAGTAAAACCAAATATCTACGAATAGTTTCGATAGAAACTAACTAAATCGTAAGTTTTATTATAGCTTTAAGCTTTGTTGAAAAGGGCTTAGCTAAAGTAATAAACTTCACAGCATATGCTAATAAGCATTTAATAAAATGTCTTTAGCCCTTTTCTTAAAGTCCCATTACTGAGCACCGGCCTTCCTTCAATACGAGGGGAATCAGGCTATAGTCCACAAGCTGGATAAGTGCGAGTTGGCAGACTGCATATCATGTATTTTAAAACCGTTCTATATTTTCTCAGACTTGCAGTAATTTCCACGATGTTTATCTTCACCATACATGACAAGTGGTAATAATACACATTTACATTAATATTTTTTTAAATCTAGTTAGATCGGAAGAGAAATTAAAGAATTATAGGTATTTATTGCTGAGAACAAAATGCCTGAATAATTGCCATAGCTAAAAAAATTAAAACGTCCATTTTTAGCGCTGTGTTAGTCTACATTAGTTCGTCAACGATATTTTGCAATGTAATCAGTATGTAAATACTATTCGAGCCGCGTTTAAAGTTAGTTAAACCTTCTAAGCAATCGTACGTAATAACCACTGTTAGGAGTTAAATTATCCATTTATTAGACAATTGTTGAGTATATTATGTACGGCTTCAAATCCGCAAGTTCTGGGTTCAAGCCCCGGTTCGTTATTGATTGTTTCTACTTGATTGGTTTAACAAAAATGTGTAACAGCTCAAAGGTTGGGAGATTATAGGTACATCCCCGTTTTTTGGAGAGCATGTAAAATGGTCGTTCCTAATAAAATTGCCCCATAGCAAAAAATAGGGAGAATAAAATAGAGAGTGCAGATGCATCTACGCGTACACTTGTGCACTGTCGTATCTCCTACACAAGTGACTAATTTCAGAAGTAATCGGTCACGAGGGTATTTATATTATTAAGGAGTTTAGCAACACCAAACCTAGATTACGACAAGTGTCTAAGCGACTCATAGCCCATAGGTACTCGTAATCAAAAGTTGGTTGAACACTGTTGACATTTCAGGTTTATATAATAAAGTTCTAAGCAAATATTAGTAAATGTCAAATCCAAGCTTACAACTGAATTGTATATTTCAACAAAGTTAAACGGGATTTCCTGGAAATTAATGCTAACTTGGTGGTACAGACCCTTATTAATAGCTTAATGGACCTACCAACAATAACATATTATACAACGGTATAACATTTTACATTTTAATTACTATATTCGCTTATAAATAATAATATTACAATAATTAATGATAAATATATTTTTAAAATAATAACTAGTGACTTAGCTTTTTGCTACGTTTAACTGTTACTGATTCCCATACAAAATAAAAAGTTGCGTGTTCTCGACACTTTTAATACTGTTATTTTATTTTGAATCTTCCCCTATTTTTATACTCAAACCATCCATGACATACCTAATTAAGACAAAGAAATAATTAGTCAGACCGTACTTGAGCTTTAGCGAGACGATTGATTTTTGTATGTTTTATATTATATTAATTCATAAATTATTGTGAAAAAATATCTCAAATATACCTATTATTTTTAACATTGTTATAATCTGATTATAAAAATTATCTTATTTAAGACGGGGATATACGCCGTTGACCTTGCTCGATTGGGCGTTGCCGGTAAAAATTCCCCGCGCAACCCCGCGCCTCCCGATAATAATTACGCGCGACCAGCGCGCTAGAATTCGCGCGTAGTACGGCACAGTGTAACAACTAACAGCTGTTGCTTTGTTAGGCATGGTTCTATTAGAGGTGTTCGCAACGGCAATATATTGATAAGGCGTTATAATGATAGCATTTTTTATCAACTTATGCAATTATAAAAACGACACTAATAATAATAGAAAAAAGAGTATTTGATACATTGAAAGTTTTATTATAAAGCATTATCTAGTTAAATAAAGTTTATTTAAATATCATAAAAAAATATTTATTACATAATTAAAATAATTATTATTTATATCTATTATTAATTTATGTGTACAATATGTAGATACAATTTTTATCACTTATAATCACAGTAAATATATATAATGGAACACACCGATTCTCGTCCGATCATCGAAGTTAAGCAACGTCGGGCGCGGTCAGTACTTGGATGGGTGACCGGTGGGCCTGGGAACACCGCGTAACGTTGGCTTTTTGTTTTTAATTTTGTAAAAATTCATTTTATTTCAGTCCTCAAACAATATTGTCATATTAAATATGTTGTTTTATACTTATTGTTTTTATATATGATGTTAAACTAAAAAATATTATATAACGCTGTTAAGTCCTGAATCGCGCTATCGAAATATTCTATGTTGTCGAACGTCCAAGTGTACTCGCTTCGGCAGTACATATACTAAAATTGATGATCGATACACAAAAAGTGTTTGTAGGTTCACAACTTTCAGTTTCACCAGATAGGAACGAAGTTCTTTATTATAAAAATGTTATTAATTTTAAGTTCTATTAGCGGTATAAAGAAAAAATAAAAATATGTTGTGGCTTCCGGGAAGATGGTGCCTTTTGTGGTGGTGTAGGTTTTTGTGAGTCTGTAGATGTTTGTGTTTGTGAGGTTGATCTGAATTATTAACAAAGTTATGGCTATTTGAAATTTAGGGGGTAATTGAGGGTTTGTCTTATTACAAAAAATCAGTAGGAACTAAAGTAAAAATAATACTTTAAAATTAAATTTAAAAAAAAAATAATAATAATAAATAAAAAGCCTTTTATTTCCAGTTTTACAAAAAACATGAACAAAAGAAAAGATTTAACTATCGTGTACTTTATACAATTAATACCTATAAACAGTGCTATGTTTTTTACAAAAATATGTGTGAGTACAGCTCGTGTACTTATTGTAGTCAAACTGTCATGGTGTGTGTGTTTAGGGATACCTGCTCCAAATCTTTATCCCATTTTTTAATATGATGAAGGTTAAATAAAATAATTATTTTTAAAATTAAAATATATAATTTGTAACGATTAAAATATGATAATTACTCCTGAGGATATAAAAAATTACTAGTACTGCAATTTTGCGGATTTCATTTCGTCATATGGATTTCATTTATTTTTAATATAGATAGTGGTGAGGGTGATCAAATAAATATTGTCACGAAGATTAGTCAACTACGCAGAATATTTACTATAGTGCACAAATGTACACTAAAACGTGAAATAAAAACTTAAAAAAACGTCTTGATAAAATAACACTAAAACGTAAAAAACACTTTATTGGTAGTTTTCATTGATAATAGATGCTTGGCATCATTAAATAATTCATACTCATTTTTGCAATTAGCACCCCGGTAAACCTCGAAAATGACACCCTGACCCATGTAATTGTTTAAAAAAAACCGGATGTCCGCCATCTTGGATTTGAAAATGGACCTCATTTTCGTAATCAGCGCCCCGAGAAACCTCGAAAATGACACCCATGTTATTGTTGAAAAAAAACCGGATATCCGCCATCTTGGATTTGAAAATGGATCTCATTTTCGCAATTAGCACCCCGAAAAACCTCGAATATGACACCCGTGTAATTGTTGAAAAAAAACCGGATGTCCGCCATCTTAGATTTAAAAATGAACCTCATTTTCGTAATCAGCACCCCGAGAAACCTCGAAAATGACACCCATGTCATTTTTGAAAAAAAACCGGATGTCCGCCATCTTGGATTTGAAAATGGACCTAATTTTCGTAATCAGCACCTCGAGAAACCTCGAAAATGACACCCATGTCATTGTTGAAAAAAAACCGGATATCCGCCATCTTGGATTTGAAAATGGATCTCATTTTCGCAATTAGCACCCCGAAAAACCTCGAATATGACACCCGTGTAATTGTTGAAAAAAAACCGGATGTCCGCCATCTTAGATTTAAAAATGAACCTCATTTTCGTAATCAGCCCCCCGAGAAACCTCGAAAATGACACCCATGTCATTTTTGAAAAAAAACCGGATGTCCGCCATCTTGGATTTGAAAATGGACCTCATTTTCGTAATCAGCACCTCGAGAAACCTCGAAAATGACACCCATGTCATTGTTGAAAAAAAACCGGATGTCCGCCATCTTGGATTTGAAAATAGACCTCATTTTCGCAATTAGCACCCCGAAAATCCTCGAAAATGACACCCATGTCATTGTTTAAATAAATATCGTGAATATAGTTGCAAGTCCTCTTTTGACTGTTAGCTAACTTCTCCCGTGAGAATTTTGTGTCTCGCGCATCTTAAAATTTCACTCTCATAAATTTTTCATAACGCGCCTAAAGAAGTATAACTTCAACATGAAAGATAAACAGATTAAATTTTATGTTACCTATGACTCAGTAGACGTAACTTCGTTACAGGTTCGATTTCCAGACTTAGTCCTTATAACTATACAAATAAAGTCTAAATTGAAACTTCTCTTAGTCGATACTATATATTTAATAATAAAATAATAAATATGTTGGGACATTTACACACAGCACTATCTAGTTCCACGGTAAGGTACGAGCCTTGTGTTATGGATACTAGATGGTTGATATACATGGTGGATGGTATATACACATATATAAGTTTAAATACATACATATTATAAATATAAACATCCATGACTGGAGTACAAACATTCGTGCACAACAAATGTCTGCCCCCAGCGGGACTCGAACCCGCGACCGCTGGCGCAGCAAGTAGGGTCACTACAAACTGCGCCACGCGTGTCGTCAAATATGTATACTAAAATTTTTAAGTAAAAAATTTACAAGTCAATAAGGTCCAAAATACGCCATTTATTTATTTCATTTCAATATAGTTTTAAACACAAATGTTTTAGAGCATAATTTAGCGCACACGACTCGTGACAATTCTGTTCACGAATTAAATAAATAAATTTCTAAATTGGTTCTGCGGTTGCGGAGCAAACAGTCACAGGTCCGTTCAGCACAACGCCTCGTCCCGCACTGATTTACTGGGCGACAGAGGGTGTTCTCTCGCGGCTTACGTGTATGAATTACGTAAAAAAATCATAAAAAATAAATTAAACAGTTATTTGAAAAAATAATCGGAGATCATATTAGGTGTTGTATTATTTAATATGCTGAACGCAATAAAAAAATCTTGTTTTTGATAGTTTACGAGAGAAATGATATGAAAAATTGTAACAGAGGGTACTTAGCATATTTATTTATGATATTTATGTTGTTTTTTTTAACTTTTTAAGCGGAAGAGATAATGCTGTATATGCTGTAGAATAACATACATTTTTTAAAAATTTTTGCCTATTAAGATTACAGAGAATTCAAATACAAAGAAAGTCCCATTTACATATATCGCCGCCTTAATTAGTACTTACTAAATAGAATAGGTACATACAGGCCTTTTCTATCTCCTTTACTTATTCCTGTTTCTGCAATATACAAAAATATTTTCAACGTATTCGTTAGACAATAAGTATAAGTATCGGAAAGATCGATGACGATAGATCAAAATTATTCATGTTAAACAGTTTTGGTTGTGCAGTGTTTACATTTATGCTAACATCGTGTTTGAGTTTAACTCTCAGCTTAGCCAATAGCTTATGTGCATCAATGCAGATTATCCCACAAATGTTACAATCAGATATGAGAGTTTTACATTACTAGCTTTACCCGCGGCTTCGCCCGCGTTTATTTTTTTAATTGCTAATCAATCTCATTGGGTTGATCTGTAGGGTGCCTGAAAGTTTAGCTCTAGCTATTTCAGAACCCATTGTTAATACATTTTTTTTTTAATTTTTCGTAAAAAATATTTTTTTAATAAAAAGTATCTTATGTTACTTCTAATACCTCCAAGAATATGTGTACAAAGTTTGATGATGATTGGTTGAGTAGTTTTTGCGTAAAAACGTAACAAACAAACTTACATTCACATTAATTATAATATTAGTAGGGATTTACACCATATTTATTGAGACGACGCGATTGGCGCAGTTCTTAGTGTACTTTCTTGCGCCAGCGGTCGCGGGTTCGAGTCCCGCTGGGGGCATTCATTCATATTTACCACTTTACTTACCACGGAACTAGAATGTGTGTAATAATTTCCCAAAATATATTTCATTGGAAAATTGTATTATCTTTATCGACGAACCTGCAGATTTTAGAATGTTTGTCTTTCTGTCGCTCTGATTTTGTTAAAATTTATTATATCATACCTAGTTAGTCCCCAGCTAATTATTTTTGTCAATGTATCGGTAGTATTGAGTAAATATTATGTCTTGTATAATATGTAATATGTAAGGTACTATTATCGCTTACAATATCATTCGCATTAATAATTTTCGACGTGTATCATCTTATTTCTCACTTTTCTATTCATTTTTCCACTTAATATCCCTAATTACGTCTATCAAACCTGAACTGGTATAGTGAGATAACATTAAATATTTAACTGATACACGTACATATTTGATACACGTTTATTAATTACTAGCCTTTCACGCGGCTCCGCTCGCGTTCTAAAGGCAGAATATCAAAAGTAATATTTTTCTCCCGTTTTACAACATTTTTCTTTGATGCTTAGCTCCTATTGGTCGTAGCATTATGTAATATAGCCTGTAAGCCTTCCTCGATAAACGAACTATCCAACACAAAAAGATTTTTTTTATTCGGCTCAGTAGTAGTAGTAGTTCTTGAGATTAGCGCTTTCAACCAAACAAACAAACTAACTTCTTAGCTTTATAATATTAGTATAGATTAGTAAATCTGGAAGCTTCGAATGAACGCTGCTTTACACAAACATGAAATATTGAAGAAGCGAGAACATTCATTTCAACTGCACGAGAAGCTTAATAGTAATTATGATCAAGAGCTTAAAGCTATGACTAATACACGCAATTAAAATTCGACCTTACCTAATTGAAATAAAATTTTAAATCGTAAATTGCGATCGTTCAGTGTTGAAACTATTGCAATATTTATAAGGACAACAATTGCAGTGCTTTAAGCGAATATTTTATTCAAATAGGTTTCATTTCGAATGAATAATGCGGAAACAACTAGTTTATCGACGATGTGTCTCAAGGCTTTGTTTGTGCTTTTCATAACATCTTGCGAATATTTCACCAAACTAAATATTTTGGCATATGAATCCAGCACCATCTAGTTCCATGGTAAGCTACGAGGCTTGTGTTATGGATATTGAAACACATAACACACTGACACTATAATATTATGTATAACTTTAAATAAATATAAATTATAAACTCTAACTGGATTATATTAACAAAATGGAAAACTGAGTTCAAAACGTTACAAATCGAAACTAAAAAGAAAAAAAAATAATTTTAATTACTTAGTTATTGTTGGAGTCGGTGCCAGCCAAGAAGGACAGTTTCGAACGGATATTTTGATTATATTTGCAAATTAATACATTAATTAAATTGTATTAAGATAATTTTGCTTTGTATTCGGTTAAAAATCCGTGCTTATCACATAAAGGAATGCCCCTATCAGAATTCGAACCCGCGACCCGCTGGCACAGCAAGTAGGGTAATTTTAAACGTATCGTTGATTTATAACTAATCGCTATCTGCAAATGCACTTCTACTGTTATCCATAGATACTCTGGTCAAAACTGTGCGTTTCATATTCTACCGATTAAAATGTAAATTATTGCTCGTTTTAATTCAGTATTTTATCGACATTTCGTTGTAGCCCATCAAAATCTGAAGGTTGAATCCAGTGAATGTCCATTAAAAATTTAAAAGTGCTACTAATTTTGCTTCTACTTTATTTAAAATATGCACGAAATAAGAAATACAAATTAAAAATATTTTATTCAGTATGAAACAAAACAGAAAGAAAAAGCCTCTGACCTGAGAAGAAAATAACATTTTTTCAAGTGCTATGTAATGAATGTATATTTTTATTGATAGTAAAAATGTTTATTTAATTGAAAAGACATGTACTAAATACTTAAAACGGCAGAAATGTTGAACCAATCTAATATTTTCAGGAAAATCTGCAGAATACTTTACGTGTCTGTTTACTTTGCTTAACAACTTATACAAAAGATACTTCCTGAATATAATAATCTGACCAGTTTGTATATTTAAAGTTAATTTAAATCTATTCACTTTAAACTTGTTATCATAATAACTTCGATAGTTTTGGAAATTCATTTAAAGGTACAATAAATGAACTTAAGTTATATTTTACTTCATAATATTTTATTTTAGTGTAGTGTTTCAACCATCTGGTATTCGTAACACAAGCCTCGTAGCTTACCACTGAACTATATGGCGCTGTGTTTAAAATGTCGCAATATATTTATTTATTATTATTTAAAAACATTAGCGACTGTCACACTCTGATATGTCCCTAGGTACATTTTAACAGTCAGTGGATATTCCACGAAAACGTACATTATTTCGGGATATAAAAAAAACCTATGAACTCTTTTAAATTATAATCTAATTCTGTGCCAAACATCCAAAATATCAATTCGGTTAATCTGGCGTGATGCGCTATGCATACAAACTTCTCATTTATTTTATGCTATATATTAGTAACATAAAACTCCCAAAATATAATTTTACTCCAATATTTTTACAAAGCACGTGTACATTCTTCCAACAATACTATTACAGTAGATTAAACATCTTCCGTGAACTTCTATCCGTGGTACGTAACGTTCGTCTACTTTTAATTAAAAGTGGAAATCCATGTAATCCGGAACTTAGTTGGCGAGTTGCGGAGGATAGGCTGATAGTGCGAAGCGAAGCAATCGATACCGTATTGTGAAGTTCGGGTCCGTAGAACAAGATACAGGCAATACATGTAGATACAGTTAGTGTTACGCTTTCCATTAATTTTCATTGAAATTGACTTGCGTAGGTTACCTATGATGGGTGGAGAGAGTTAAGCTTAGTTTTTCAATTTGATGAAATATTTGTCGATACATTATAATTTTAGCGACGTAATTGCATCCTAGGTACACGATTTTTTTCATAACTTTTGTTTGTTTTGCGCAAATCCCTAATTATTTTTCTAAATAGCCTGTGTTATTTAGTAGCTTGTAGATACAAGCGAAAGTCTCTTCGAATTGTTTTGGCCGTTTCGAAATTGAGCCAGAACCTACAAATAGAGGGACGCATTAAAAAAAAATTAGGGCATACATTCTCATGTATTTTGTAAAAACCTGATATTTTAACATTACATCGTAATTTTGTTTATTGAATAGATTTAAATAAGCATATACAAAACAAGTAAATAAAAGCTGTGTAAGATGTCATTGCAACATCGCGAGATTGGGAACTCGACTGTAGAAGTAAGAGGAGATAGCTTGTTAGTTTTGCAAGTCGGAACCGTATTTTGGTAAAAAGTGTCGCGCTTCATGCAGTTTTGGAAATAGAAACTTATTGCTCAAAAAAAACTTTGTTTTATTGATTCCATTAAATTATATAAAAAATACATAAATTTATTTATACAATATCAAAAAATATAAACTTTGCGGTATATTTATTTATTATAGATAATATTTTCTATTCTATAAAGCAAGCCAGTTCAAACGGGCGCAAGATAAATCCTACGCAATAATAACTTAATCTGACAGCTTAAAAGCGCATGAAAGCTTTGAAACGGCAGGAAATTTGAATAAAAAATAGGTAGCCATTAGAGGGTTGTTAACATATTTTTTCCAATATTCCCATCACAGTAATAATACAAAAACAATATAGGTAAGATGGCTTTTTAAAGTATTAAATATGGCTTCACGTTGCAACTGTGCTTCAATTGTACATAATATTATCTTACATGTGTACTTATTAAAATAGACTCATGGACATCGGCTATGCTCAAAATTTATAAAACTATAAAGATAAATAAAATGAAAAACACAACTTGTAACTTGTTTTATTTTTCTCTCCGTCTGTTTGTTCCGGCTGCTCTCCAACACAGCTTAATAGATTTTACCGAGACTTTCACTGCCAGATCGATGATATTATAATGAGTAATTTATGTCACTATTATTTTAGAGCTACAGCTATAGTTCTACTAAAAAAATGAAAACTTATTTTAAGATCAAGTGTCAAGCTAAGCTAAGGTAAGTTGCTAGGTTTAGTTTAGAATAAAAACTATAAAAAAGATATCATACATCATAATATATATGTATATACAGATTGTTTCTATTCGAAATACTCGATTTCGGATTATAGTAGCTGATAGTTCCTCTGTTTACCAACCATATGCTCTGTTCTTTATTTTATTACGACATCAACAAAATTTTAATTTTCGTATTTTCAAGAATATATTTTAAGTACACATTATTGAAATATAATGGTATATTAAATTTACAACACTAATTTATAAAACTACGATTGGAACTTCCAATTTCTGTTTACCAAGTAAACTCATTGCAACTGCGTCATCAGAGGGTATTGTATAGATTATATCAATTTTCCGGTAAAATTTTTAAACTGCGACTGGAGAAAAATATGATATTTTCCGAAGTTATTATCAGCCATGAGAATGCGGCAAACATAGTAATAAATTATTTCAAATGTTACAGAGTAGGAGAAAACATTCAGTGCAACTACATTGTGGTATACGTAACTTCCTCGTTCGTATAGATCAGATGTAATTTAACATAATATGTTTACATCAGAAGTGAAAGTACCTTTTCAGACATTTCTTAAAACATTATACTGCCTCGTTGGTGTAGTGGGTAGCACGTACGGCCACACATCGAGAGATCCTGGGTTCAAGTCGGGGTCAGGCCAGATATAGTTATTATCTGTCGCTGCCGGCTGTAGTGCGGAGGATGGTCAGCAGTGCAGAGTCGTAGGACGCGGTGGTGTCCTTCTGCGAGGACGTAATGTCGCAGAAAGAAACTGCGGAACGGGAGAGGGAGATCTCGACTCCCTTCCCCGGCCGCAGGAGGCGCACCGGGCGTAGGAGAAGGGCGGACAACGCCCTTTTCCGGCCCCCATGAATGGGTCCAGGGGCGAGGGACTTGGGGAAATCCTCCGCCCCCTATTCGATGGACCCGAGTCGTAGGCGCCCGCGACCTCATCTCCCGCACTACCCCGTGCAGGAGATGAGGCCCGGACAGATCCGACCAGCACTAGTGTGGGGCTGCGGAAGAATATGGATTCCCGCGGCCTCACGCGCACGTGCGAGGAGACACCGGGGTGGTTTTAGCCGGTAAGAGTCCGGCACTCCCCTCCTCGCCTTTCCCCAGGCGGAGGTAGTCCATGAGGATTTACCCCAGTTAAAAAAAATAGTTATTGAGTCTTTCTGTTTAGTAAACCGCAGTAACAGCTCGGAGTTGGGAAGTTGGCGGTGTGTCACCCCCATGCCACCCCCCTGCCTCGGAGAGCACGTAAAGCCGTCGGTCCTGCACCTTAGCTCTCACTGGTCGTTACGATCTATTATTATGTATCACTACATTGTAGGCCGTGAGGTTCTGGGATCAAATCCTGGACTGTATCGAAATAGTTGTAAGATTTTTTCAACTTACTGGAAAACTGATGGAAAAAACTCAGTTACAATTTCCATTTCTCAGTCACCATTAAATACACTCCCGTACTAAAACATAATATGCCATTGGCTGATATGCAAACGCAATGGCTTTAATTCGTCGTGTCGTATTATTTATCCCTTACATTATAGGGGATAAAAGAAGGAGAGTGAACTAAGTAACGTACAATTCTATGTAAATCACTACTTATAATATAAATATAGTAAAACAATAATATAAATTGAAATAAAACAGTGACTTAGAAATCTCATAGACTAAGACGTATATTAAAGCCAGAAGGCGTATTGTTTCGATGCCTCTAATCAAAGCGATCTGTCCGTCTGCAACTTTGAGATAAAGGATTTGCTTCGTTTGAGTTGAATAATACAACTTGATCTTTTCCTATTGGAAAGTTAATAAATAAAATAATATTATTATTATTACATTTAGCTAAATTGAGTAACATTGTTGGAGTTTTAGTAAGAATCATAATTTTATTTGAAAATATTATATAGCCTATGTGGCTAGGGGAAAATGTAACTTCCCAACAGTGAAAGAATTTTTGAAATCGGTTCAGGAGTTTCGGAGCCTATTGCAAAAATGCAAGCAAACAAACAAACAAATAGTCAAAACTTTCCTCTTTATAATATTAGTATATATTAACACAATTAAATATATGACTTTATTTACGAGTCATAAATATAAACTGTGTTAACCAATAATAATAATGAAACTAAAAATATATTATGACAAGTTAGTGAACTACTGAATCACATCCAGCTACTTCGCAATGCCGCAAAGCTTAAAGATCTAACTAGACGAGATGAGAAACCATGACTTTTGACGAGACGGGTTGTTATTTATTTAAAAAGAGCAACTGTTGAGTTTCTCGCCGGTTCTTCTCAGCAGAACAGCTTTCCGAGCCGGTGGTAACTTACTTACAGACTTACAGACTGACATTTAATTTTAATAATGTAAAAATGAAGATTCAAAAGAGCTTGTAAAATCTTTTTGACTAAAGAATATTTTGATTTTTATTTTTTTATTTTTATTTTTAAGGCGACTCGTAACTTACTTAGGTCGTCGATACATATAGGAAAGTCGTAACTAAGTCGAATATGTATCAATGTCAATGTATATTGAATATTTTTTAGCAAATCTTATTGATATAGACTTAGTTTTTAGAATTTAAGTCCGTGAATTTTCGCATCCATAGTTTAGATCCATAGCTTTTGTCTGCCTATCTCTCATCACAAGAAAACCACTGGACAGATTTGAATGTAATTTGGTATGATCTCATTTCTGATAAATCCCAACTAACCATTACAAACTGACTATAAAATATCACACCGTATGTAAAATCTATTTTGTTTCCGGTCTTTAGAACGTGAGTGGAGCCACCGGAAATGGTAGTAACCTACATTATACTATAAACACTCTAAATAATTTACTTATTCATCTAAATCGGTCGTTACAGTGAGTGCAGCATTCAGAGCATTAGCATATAAAGCTTCAATAAAGTATGATAAAATGGTCCACTTCCATCCAGTGCTATTATTGCGATATTTATTATCATTAGACTAACAAAGATAAAGATAGCGACAGTGAAAGATAAGGATAATAGAAACCTATTTTATTTAAAGGTGAGCGCACACTGAGAGTATGACCTCATTATGATGATGATATGATATCATTAATAGTTAATTAGTTTTATTCAGTTATCTTATTTATTTAGTTTATATTTGGATTTATATCTTTCATATTTTTTTCTGATTAATAAATGTGTGTATTTTGTAAATCGAATTCTATAATACTGTTTATTTAAAATAAATAAAATCAAGAATTCGAAATAAGTGCACGAAACAGAAAATATATACTTAATTATTTAATAGCATTATTATTCTTAAAATATTTATTAAAATTTATTTAAGGGCAATTTAGACAGAGTACGTTAGAGTTAAGTCCTAGTTAACATTTTCTTTTGAAATCCTGTTTTATATAGCGTCCATATGGTACGACATACATAACTTTACAGTCCGTCTGTTAGACGAGAAGTACGCTTTTAAAATATTATGATATTGAAATTAAGTTTCAAAATATTAAAATCTCTTAATAAACTTCCAGTTCTGCGTCTCACTGAGCAATGCTACGTGTAATCTTGATTTATATCGAGTATGAAACTGAAGTATTATTTCAGGTATATAAGTAAAATTTTAACAATATGGTATACCTAATCTTAATTTAACTAACTCAAGAAATTCAAGAAATTGCGTAAAAGTTTTTGTTCAGTAATAGTCTTATTATCAGATTGCATTTGAACCTGATCTCGGCTAATGCGCGCTGACCTTAAAAGGCCGGTAATAGACCGAGTTCCGTTTGTTCGTGAAAAGAAAACTCGTGTCATTTGCGTTTCTTTCTGCGTTAAAATGAACATTACGATAGCATTAAATGAAGTCAACTTTATTAATTAAAATTTAATATAAATATACTTTACGTACTTTGCTTGTAATATTTTCATTCTGATGCTTAAATTTGTTTATAACAAAAATAGTCACTTTCATCTGTAAAAGTTGAGACTTATTCACAACTTTTCTTTCCAATTTTAAAACCTACTTGTAAAATATTTTGTTTGAGAGTGTTATTTTAATTTCGGCACAAAACCACACTTTTACTAATTAAACAGTACCGAATATTTTCAGTCAGTGAAAGTAAATACTAGAGTATTAATACGTTTATTTGTTGAAATCAAAATGGATGAAATGTTTAATTTAATATATGAAAAATTAAGACTTTACTTATATTTTTTTTAAAAAGATGCAAAAAACATTGCCAAACATTATTTATAATCATATCTATTTGAGAACCCTTGAAGTAAAGACCTGTTCCAGAAAATGCCAGTTATCACTATCATGCGTTACATCCATCCAGCGTGGTCCAGCTATACCCAGGACTTCGACCTTCCAGCGTGTGTGTGTTCTTCCTCGTTTACCTTTACCTAATAATAATAAATAAATATGTTGGGACATTTTCACAACAGCGCCATCTAGTTTCGTGGTAAGCTACTAGGCTTGTATTACGGATACCAGATAGTTGATATACTACAAATATAAATTTTAAATATATACATAATATAAATATTAAAACCCATGACTGGAGAACAAACATTCGTGCTCAACAAATGAATGCCCCCAGCGGGACTCGAACCCGCGACCGCTGGCGCAGAAAGTAGGGTCACTACCAACTGAGCCTAACGTGTCGTCTTACCTAGCGGTCCTAACCAAGTATTTCCATAAATCTTTTTGTGCGTGTGTCAGTGTATCAATTAGTTTTGAAGTGCTCATTTGTTGGCTCTGTTATTGTATTAAATGTTTGCTTTATAATGTTCAGAAAGAAGCCCAATTTTCCAAAAAAAAAGTTTGCAAATCCATACAAATATGCTATTTTTAAGCATTGTCTGAATCTGCGTAGTTAGTATAAGACAAGCACAAAGCAAAAAATTATATCACAATAAATAGTCAATCTACAAGTTAGTTATCAGTTTGAAAATTAATAGATCAGTGGGTAGTTCGGGCAGCATCGAGTAGTTAATAGCATCGCTGTGTGGCGTGCGTTCTAGTTTGGACTTTGTTCTAGAAGCATATAACTTCAAAGGATTTTGTTTACTGAAAACAATTTTAGTTGGTTTTTATTTTATTTGTATGGGTTTTATATATATTACTTGTACGATTGACAAATTTTTGACGTAATTAACGACACGTTTGGGTCAGTTTGTAGTGTACTTGCAGTGCCAGCGGTCGGTAGTACGAGTCCCGCTGGGGACATTCATTTTTGTGATGAGCAGGAATGTTTGTATTTCGGCCATGGGTGTTTATATTTAAAGTTATTATATATGTATCGAATACTTGGTATTCATAATACAAGCTTTGTAGCTAATAGTGATAATAAGTTAATATCGCAATAAAAAATCATTACTATGATTGTGTATTAGAAAATATACGAGTACCTACATAAATGAGGCAGAAGGTATTCACTTTTTTCATTAAGGGACATGAAGATAGTTTTTAAACACGACGACGGGTTCGAGTCCCACTGGGACTGGCATTTATTTGTTAAGCTCGAATGTTTGTACTTCAGTCATGGGTGTTTATATTTATAATATGCATGTATTTAAACTTATATATGTAGTATATCAACTATCTGGTATCCGTAACACAAGCTTCGTAGCTTACCACGGAACTAGATGGCGATGTGTGTAATAATGTCCCAACATATTGATATTATTTAAACATGGACTCCTGAATACGGATCCTGTATACTTATTAAGGTTTCAATATCATAGTACAGAAATCAGACCCAATATTGAATTGCCAATATTTTCTATGCTTTGTAATATTATGCAGTTATTGAAGTAAACAGTAAATTATACAAACAACTCCATGTTTAGAAAGCAACGTACAGCGTAGTCTGATATTATATTCTAACAAATACCTGTTTCCAAACACGAGGATCTAAGAGACACGGAAGTTGCTAGAAATTTCAACCAACTGTAGTGATGCTACCTTTGTTTCACCGGACGCGAAATTTCATAGCAGTCACCCAACTCGAATCAGATCCTGAATAAAGTTGTGAACAATACTTTGACGAGTGCAATATATCCCACGAGTCAGTATTTGGCATCATGCAGCTCATTTTATTGCCTCTCTCATAAACTTTCGGGTTTCCTCAAAACAAAATGCAATATATTTCGCTAGCAAATATTTATATTTCAAACATTTTAAGTTATAACATTTAATATTATCCATTTTATCTAATCATTTAAGATATCGTTTTGAGTTTGCGTGATATTACTGTAGGTACCTACTGCATGTCGAAATATGTATAATATATTATTTTATATATAAAATAAAATGAAAATAAGTATGAAAAATGAATTTAACTTTCCGTTTTCTTTTTCAAATTAAACATTTAAATAATTATTGTATAACTTAAACTGTACAAAATCTACAACTTTGATAAAGGTTAAAAAATGATAATATGCTTTTTTACAACATTATATTGTTATGACCTTCTTTGAGTACGATAGACCTCTGAGTCTGTAAACAGTTTAAGTCCCCCGAGATCAATCATTATATATTTTACTAGCCTTTCCTGCGGCTCCGCTCGTGTTCTTAATGCTAAAAATCATGATAAATATTTTACTCCCGTTTTTGTAATATTTTTCATTGATGCTCCACTCTTATTGGTCGTAGCGTGATATAGTACAGCATTCCTCGATAAACGGACTATCCAACACAAAAATATTTTTTCAATTCGCACCAGTAGTTCCTGAGATAAGCGTGTTCAACCAAACAAACAAACAAACTCTTCAGCTTTATAATATTAGTATAGATGAATAACATTACAAAAATTTTATACCAAAACAAATATTTCAGACCTCTAATTCAAAAACGCTTATGCCTGATATTAAATACCTAACCAAAAAATCTTTATATATTTGCCAATGTACCGAGTAAAAAATGGATACAGCTCTTTTATAACTGTGCAGCTTTTTATTGTGTTTATTGTTGACTTATAAATAATTAAATAAAAAATAATTAAATAAAATTAAATAAAGCGTGAATATAACATGTGTCGTCGTGTAAAATGATGACTTTTCGCTTTTTAAGCCGCTGTTTTATCACGCACTTCGTACACGTTAACTTTAACGCCACATTTCCGGTGAACTTCTAATAAAGCCCATAAAGTCAAACAAAACTCCTACTTTGGTCGCAAAAACGACAAAGTTTATTTGTCAACGACCTTTCGTTAACCGAATTTTTACCTTTTTTTTTACGAATTGTAAACGAAAAGGCTTCACATATGTACACTGTACAGGCACTTTTTTAAAACTTGTCTATTGTCATACGATGAATAATGTTTTAAGAACTATGTCAGCCGAGAAACGTTGCTCTATATTTCAATGAAAAGCATATACGCATACGCATCCCACGTAGACTTACCGGCCTGTAAAGCCCGTAGTACCCAACCCTTAAACCCAATGGAAACTCGATAGTTTTCGCAGCATAGCTTAAGCAACTAATCATGAGTCTAGAGGTGGGGCGCAACGGCTTTTTATAGGCTATTTTTACGGGTGCTCGTTATTCTAGATAGCTGAAAAAATAACCTGCTATTTATAAATAACAAGCTATTTATAAAAACCAAATCGCCTGTTATTTATTTCCAGAGGCAAGCGCTATATTTATTTTTATTACATATAATATGACCACAACAAAGAGAATGTAATCACTATGGACGACAACTGCCGCGCTTGACACTTTGTGCTAGCCGTATAATATATTTGTCACGAGTCGTGTGCGCTAAATTATGCGAAATTATATAACGTATGAATATATTATAGCGTAAAAAAATAATAGGAATTTTAAAACTAGGCGTATTCTTATAACTCTTTATCAATATATAGCTGTTTCGCCCACCTCTACAGTTATAACACGTTATCAACAGATAGCAGTTTCGCCCACCTCTATTAATGACACCCCGATAGTACTTTCAACTGAGGTAGGTCTTCTTCAGGTAGGCTCTTAGCTTCACGTTTGGCTGTATTATCGGCACTAAGGAACATCATTTTTACATTTATTATGCCATCTAATTTAAAGTCAAATTTAATTAACTTTTCATTAAAGTACTGCCTTTATATTTTCATATTAAACTTACTCGCAGTCATTATATTATAAGCATGAAGAATAAAGGTAACGACGAAGGAACATATTATAATATCTGTTAAATATAAATTCTTTTCACGCGTACGTTTAAGGTAAATGTTAAATTACCTCTGAAATTAACGTGAACGTGAGTTTTACTTAAGGAATATTTTCTTAACAAGAAATCTTAAAACATATAAGAAGTTTTTAAGGAGTATAATAAACATATTAAAAGCGATATATCCTGAGAGTCTTCTTTGTAATACTTTTTAAATATAATTATGATTCTTCATGTATTTATAAAAAAATACATGAAACAATGAATCTAATATATAAAATTCTCGTGTCACGGGGTTCGAACTTGAACTCCTCCGAAACGGCTTGACCGATTCTCATGACATTTTGTGAGCATATTGAGTAGGTCTGCGAATCGGCCAACATCTATTTTTCATCCCCCTAAATGTTAAGGGTAGTCCACCCCAAAAAATTTTATTTTTATTTTTTTGTCAATTTTTTTTCCTACAGATCAACCCAATGAGTGTATTATGAATTATCATATTTCCTTGTGAGCAAATATTATACATACATACGTACATACATACATACGTACGTACTTACATACATACATACCTACATACATAATAAGTCATGACCCTTTAGAAGAGAAACAGATGTGGGGCGCGTCGGCCCGAGCTTAGTAATTGGATCCCTCTTTAATTCGCTGCGAACGAGCCTTGCAATAATGAAAAGATATAGATTCCAAACACAACACTCATGAATATTGACAACTAGTATAACTGTAACAGCTTTGACGACACGTTTGGCTCAGTTGGTAGTGACCCTACTTTCTGCGCCAGCGGTCGTGAGTTCGAGTCCCGCTGGGGGCATTCATTTGTTGAAATGAATGTTTGTTCTCCAGTCATGGGTGTTAATATTTATATTATGTATGTATTTAAAATTTATATGTGTAGTATGTATATCAACTATCTGGTATCCGTAATACAAGCCTCGTAGCTTACCACGGAACTAGATGCCGCTGTGTCATATGTAAAAATGTCCGAACAAATTTATTTTATAAACAGCTACTGTATGAAATGCTTGTAGACTTTAGAGGCAAAAACTTTTGTTGGCATTTGAAGTAATAAATGCCAATTCCAATACGTTTCTACGAATTTTTCGCGACAAAATTCCTTAACCCTTTGTAAGTTATGTGCTTTTCGACTATTTCAGCCAACATCGTATCCTTTGCTACGTTACATTGTAAGAAAGGATTCTAATATTTTTTCTAAACTAAAAGTAGCGTATGCTACTTCTTCTAAAATTAGCTATTTGCCAGTAACAAACAGACAAACAGACGAAAATTCTAACAATTATTGTTTTGGTTGATATTGCGTTGATAAAGGGCCTAATAATAATAATTTTTCTCACATATCTTCCATGTACGGACAGCGATCAGTTACATTTTTATTATATGTGATGATATTTATTTATTAACCTAGCGATGCGGACTTAATTAGTATAAAAACGGGTCCGTCTTTAGATTTAACGCGAGCGAAGCCGCGGGTTCCGCTAGTATAAATGTATACAAAAATTTATCCATTGTTGAAAACAGTTATTGAGTGTATCGCCTACTAACAGACAGACGCGTAAGAGGACTTTTTTTTATAATATCATATTAATCATAAAATTTATAATTATCAAATTTTCAACCATACTTAACCATAGACAAAATTACGTTTAGCTGTCATTTGCATGTTGTTATACCACGTTCTATAGTGACTTATATTCTCTTTGACTTTTTATGTCACGTCACACGGGAACGCGGTCGAACGGGATAAAAAGTATTCTAAATCCTTCTCCTGGTTCTAAGCTACCTTCCCACCGATTTTCAGCCAATTCGGTTCAGCCTTTCTTGAGTTATAAATGGTGTTACTAACACGACTTTATTTTATATAATAATATGTAGTTATGTATCACTTTAAATCGCTTCAATGTACGTTTTATTAAATTAACTAAAATTAGTATTAACCCATGATATTAGAACGAGGTTCCTTGTTAGCTTACCTTAGCGTTGTACAACCTACAGTATTGAATTGTCTTTGCGGAACTGAATACAGAACATGAGCTTACTCACGTATTTCTGATATCAAAATAATATCTCATCTTATTATCATTACTATGGCAAATATGAAAGCTTTTATTTTATTACTTATTCATGCTGAAACAGATTTCGATGATGTTTACGTTTACTTATACATAAAGAGTAGCACATTCGCTAGTGTTACGTAGACATTATAATTATAATACTTGCATTAAAGAAGAACTACTTGTCTTTGAAATTCAAATCAAATTCATAAAACATTTTAAATTCATAACATGATAATCGTTAAAGAGCGTGATATGCTATTCTTATCCTATATAAAAATCTTAATAATTTTATACTCTCCATTTTTATTGCGAAATATATTTTACTTTAGATTTTCTTAAGGTTTGGTTTTTCCAATTATATTTTATTTTTTGACCTTGTAACTTGTAACAAGTATAATTTAATTAATAAATAAATTTAATAATATTGATTTGGATACTGCTCAATCAATTGATATTATGTAACATATCAAAGCGAAGAGGAGCTTAAAGGAAAACATGAAAAAGTGAAAAGGTCAGAAAAATTGGAGTAAAGTCACAGTAAATGGTAATGAAAAATACTGCTCTAAGTCGAAGTAAAGCTGAAATTCTGAACGTACAAACTATAAAGACAGGGAGTAACTATATTAATCGTAATAATTATTAAATACTATATTAACCTTAATATCTTACTTACATGTAATATCGCCATACACTGTCCCTACGTAGCTTTTCTAGAGCTTCGTCTATGATAAAGTTGTATCACAGAACTAAACTAATTAAAACGTTACTCTTGTTTCTAGTTAATTCTTTTATTTTAACGAGCTTGGGATTACGTTTCTAATTATAGTTATTACTGGCTTCTTTTATTATTTTCAGGGATAATAGCAGCCACATAGTGGTGCTCAGGTCTGTATTAAATGTATCTAGTTGATTGTATAATAAAATAATATATTCATAAAAATATATATATTGTGGATCATCTGATGTTGTTAATTGTTTAATTTCATTTCGAGGATATTTTATTAAATAAATTAGCGAATACCGCGACTTCGCCCGCGCTAAATCAAAGGACGAACTCGAGCGAGGCGAGGTTGAATAGAGAGTACGCTTTATAACGCAGAAACTAATACAAAATCTAGACATTATTGATTTGTAAAAAACAAAGTTTTATAATACGAGTCTACTAGCAAATATGGTTCAATAAAAGAGAAAAAAACAAATGTTCAAAGAAATTTTTTTTCCGTAGAAAGTCCATCAGAGTTTCATTAGAATCGCATCAACATAAAGACACAAAATTTTCATTTATATACAAGATTATATAACTAGATAAACTATCAAAAATATAAGTAGTATACAAATAAAAACGTTAACATTTTAATATTCACACTATGTACATAATTTATAGCCCTATCCAGATGTGTTCGAGGTACATATATATTACATAATATTTTATTCACATTCGAGACCGTCTTCTACGGAAAAACTTATCTAATATTAGGTAAAAGTAAAAGAATATTTAAACCTAAACCATGTATATTTTTAGAATCAGCTGTTTTTAAAGTCCCATTGCTGGACACTGGGCTTCCATTAATACGAGAGGCATCAGGCCATAGTCCATTTGCAGGTTGGCGGATATCATATGGCTTTTAAAACTTAATAAGTTTTCTTAAACATACAGGTTTGCTCACGATGTTTTTCTTTACAGTTGAAAATGATTCGCACATGAAAATATCACAGATGATAGATTTGAACCCGCTTCAACTCGGTTAACCGAGCGAGAGCGTTACCACTAAGCTACCAATACTTTATTTTATGTTTCACTTATTTATCTAAATCTGCCCTAATTTTATTGCTTGAACAATTTCTTTCGGATAAGAGACAATTTAAAAAGGTAGTACGCAATAATTCCACACACTCACGGTGCTTTCTACTTTAGCGTAGATTAAGCTCCGAATTATTTTTCCTTAAAGAAAACTTTTAAGCTATTTATCGTGTCATTTCCTCTGCGTCTTTGTGACCGTAAAGGTTCTCTTTTGAGTTTTATTTGCGCTTCTAAATTATTTATTTTGTAAGATTACGGTTTTTTAAACCAAATATGTAATTAAATTATACTATAGTTAGTACAATAACTTTGTTATAGAATATTACAAGTTTACAGACTGTCAAATGATGGATATTATAATATGTATTGATTAAACTGTTTGGTTTCTTTAATAAACACATTATCGTACAAATTTCAGTTAGCATTCAGAAATGCTAACTGTACATAAATATTATTATGCACACGAATTCGGATACGCCTTAACGCAAGTGTGACGACTCATCTAGGAAATCCCAGCGCGAAGGTAAAACAGCTTTGACTTCTACTTCTGATTTCTTCTGTTTTTTTTTTGATAAAAAAAGCTAAATAACAATACTAACTTGAACAAACAAACAAAATCGAGTACACTTGAACGTAGAACCAATAAATATGAAAACCGCACAAATAAACCATATATCACTTAAGCTAACAAAAAGCAAATCTTATATGATATTGAAAAGGCGTTCCAGTTCGATACACGGGATAAAATAGCAGAGTATTATTTTTATTTTCGGGACGTGGATGGAAGAACTACAGAGCCGATAAAGCCGGGATGTGCGGATTACGAGAAGCTCGCAGCTGCGAATTGTCTTTGACGAGCACTGAATTAACGCAGATGTAAGGGAGGATACTTATTCATTTGCAATAAAAAGATATCTTAAAAGGGCTAAAAGATTCTTATATCTGGGTTTATTTGTTTGAAATGTTTAATGGTGCGGTATTTTTATTGTTTTTTTATATTGTAGGTTCGATTACCGATATTATCAAGTTCCGATTTTCATAAAGTATCTCCAGTCTGAGTGCCTATTTTCGTTTAAATAAATAAAATAAATATAAATGTAAGGTACGAGCCTTGTGTTATGGATACTAGATGGTTGATATACTACACATATATATCTTTTTAAATACATACATATTATAAATATAAACACCCATGACTGGAGTACAAACATTCGTGCTCAACAAATGTATGCCCCCAGCGGGACTCGAACCCGCGACCGCTGGCGCAGCAAGTAGGGTCACTACAAACTGCGCCACGCGTGTCGTCGATAATAACGAAACGACTCAAAAACGTCGAAATAACTCGTTAATTGCAAGACCTCAAAGAAATATATTATTATTAATTTTTTTTATTGATCAGTCATATAGTATGGTTTCGACGGATGACCTACGATACAAGATATAGTTATATAAAATAAAATTTGAATTAATGTCAAAAATACTCAAAAGTTGACTGATAAAAAATGATATTTTAGAATTCAAGAAGCTTGTTATTTGTAAAATATAGGGTAATAATTACTCTGTGTAACGATATCTCTAGAAAATGTTCATCGCTCAAATTAAAGACAGGAGTCAAGTGAGGTCAATTAACACTGCTGTATTTGCTTCGGTTACTTATAATATAAACTAATATTATAAAGCTGAAGAGTTTGTTGTTTGTTTGGTTGAACGCACTAACCAAGTTTTGCAAGTGGTAGTGCCATGCTTGTTACCTTTGGGTAGCAACCGAATGGGCCGGCACGCCCCGTATAGTTCATTAGTACCACTCTCTCACCGAAGACCGGCGTGAAGTGGCAGCTATGCTGTCGCGTTTCGTCCGGTGAGTGAGAGTCCGGGAGGCCCACTGTCCTTCCCCCCTCCCTCTTCCCTTCATCCTCCGCCTTCGTTCCCCCTCCCTACCACTTCCCTCCCTCCTCCATCCCTCCCTTTCCTGAAAGGACGGCAACGCATCCGCAAGCCTGGCTTGCAGATGGGCGGAGATGATCACTTCCCATCAGGTGAGCCTCCTGCCCGTTTGCCCCCTTTTTACCATAAAAAAAACCTCAGAAAGTACTGGTTGGATAGTCTTTTATCGATGAAGGCTATATTACATCACGCTACTACTAATAGGAGCGGAGCATCAATGAAAAATTTTGCAGAAACGGGAATGACGGGCGTTAGTTCTGCGAAATACCATATCGCGCGATTTAGAAAGAATTTGGTTTCCGGTCTTTAAACGCGTGCGAAGCCGCGGCAAATGCTAGTATTATATACAATGCCTCATGAAAGTTATACAAATGAATTATATTCGCGTTACTCAAATAAGATAGTGCGTTCATCGCTCATTCTTATCGAGTTCTCGTACGTCCCTGCTTGTTCTCCGCGCGGGCATTGTGCTGTGAGCCTCAATTAAGTTTTGCTATTCATCTCGTTAACTGCATTATTACTGAATCTGCATCATAAATAATATTTTTTATTATTTTTTTAAAGAATTATTAACGTATACTGTTTACACAAATACGTCAAAATTTGACATTTACGTGGTTTTCCATTTCATTGAATATTACTGTATTGTTTTTCGAAACTTCTTTGGATGAAAATGAAAAACTTTATAGCGATAACAAGAAAAATATTGCAGATGATGAAATGTTTGGCTCAGTTTATAATGAACCTGCTGGTAGTGCCAGCGGTCGCGGGTACGATTTCCGCTGGGGGCATTCATTTTACGATGAGCACAAATCTGTACTCCAGTCGTGGTAGTTTAAATTTATAACATTCATATATTATGAATGTGTACTATCTGGCATCCCTAGCTCAATCCTCGTAGTCCACTTTGGAACTAGATGGTGCCATGTTTTCTCAATATAAGAATATATCATTCACTGTTATTATTCCGAATATATAAAACCAAACTTGTGTAAACTGTACTGTGGTTTAATAAATGTACTAAAAGCGTTTCAAAATAGCATTAAGCTCTCTTCCCTTCGATATAAAAGTTTCTGAAGGGTTATGAAAGTTAATTTTTCCTCACGTTGCGGGAACAAGCGCTTTCTCCGCTGAGATTATTAAATTGTTAACTTAACGTACCTCCTTTTAGTCTTAGGTACATATTTTTATAATAAAAATTATCAACTGATCCTTCGTTAACAATTTTTTTTAGTATTTCTTTCCATAGTTAAGGGTCGTTCACTGATACCTTAGTATAAATTGTTATGACTCCAAATCCCCAATATTTTTAACTTAATTCAAAGGCAGGAGGTTTTTAACTTTTCTTTATGTTTTTTTCTGTATGTCATAAATTCCCAAGAAAATATTCCATCCCTTTACTTGAAAATAAAGAGGGTAAAACTTCTCATTTGACTCTCGTCTAAGTTTTTCTACTCCCGTCTGAAGTATTATAAACTCAAACACTCAGACTTTAACCATAGTAAAAGAATACAAAGTAGGGCATCTTCATACAAACGCACAGCGCGCGGCTTGTATGTGTGCGTCATAGTATCTTTACGTTGCCGCACGCACACTCAAATAATATCTTGAACCGTATATCAGTGCGCCAGTCAAGGCTGACGCCGCACATGTTTCGCGCATCACGGTTTTTCACTATATGAAAAATGTGTGATATTCGTAGAAGAACTTATTGCTGTGTGTTTGGGTGTCTAAATTCTTCATCGATTCCAGAGTTGTATTTGTTCAGATTACCTACTGAACAGAAAAGGTAAACAAATCACTTATAGCTATAGTTTGTCCATTTTGTTAATGGTTTTTTGAGAGCTCGACGACTGACAAGCTATAGTGACAATATATAGTCAAAAGGACGTAATAATCGATATCTCTTATTTTTTTAAATATAAAATGAGATTTATTTTTATATTTATTAATATGAAAATAAATATTATTATCGTATATGACGAATCATGTTAATAAAAGGAATTAAACTATTTTAGTTGTTTTATTTGTATGATTATAATAAGAAGAAAGTAAAACTTCACATAATGTTAATGTTTTTAACCTTTAAATTTTGTTTTCTTCCTGATTAAATAACATATTACACCTTATTTAAATATTAACATTGATTTTTTCCGATTATTTGTAATCTGTGGCACAATCGTAGTAATCGTTATGTGTGGCACAGCAGTAAGGGGGCGGTGCCCGTCCATGAAGTACAATATCATTTGTATGACATTTAAACTTTACGAAACTTTGTGGGCATGAGCTGTCAAAAAACCATTAATAAAATGGACAAACTATAGCATATAATTTATACTTGATGATGAAATACTTATGTAGGTACTTTTATTTTTGTTGTATTAGTTTATTATTTTAATAGGATATGATATGATTTTATTAATATATTATACTTTATTTTTTTTTATTATTACTAATAGCATATTATTTATGTTTTTGTAAACTCAAGAAAATAAAGGATTTATTTTATTTATTTACACAAATACATTTCGAGATAAATCTAACAAACAAAAATTTTTAATACTATTTTCTACTGATATATCAGTTAAGCAAGTAACTACAGGCCTAATTAAAATAATCATAAACATGTAGAAACAAAATGTTTTACATTCTTAAATGTATATAAATAATAAATATTTTTTAATAACACACTTCCCGGCCCAATGCCAATTTCTGAGCACTGAATTAAAATTTAGCTACAGTGACAACCCTGTGATAGGCAACTATGGTAACTATGACAGGTAATTATGTCGCGGATTGGGCCGAAGATGCCCTACTTGTTCTCTTTATACTTTGCTTTAACGACAAAACTACTAAATATGGAATAAAATAAATTAACCGATAATAATCATTATGTTTATTTTATAATTATTATATACTATAGCTTATAGTTTTTTTTTTAAACTTAAACTTCAAATTATATTTTCAAATTACAAACGTTAGTTTTACTTACATTAAATTTGTTTTTTTTTTGTAAAGCTAATTTTAAGAGTCAAAGAAAAAAATTTTAAGCTTAAAGCAATTTTGGCTTAAAAATTAACTACAAACCAATCCACAAAGCACAAAATCTTGTGACGTATACACTTACTTTACCATGTAAATTATTTGACAACCTTCCAAATTAGTTAATTTACGAGAATCATTTAATTATTCATAGACATTTTATTGCTACAACGCGATGTCTCCGGCGATACGCCGCAATCTCAGACGACGGCTCATAAAGTACAAACATAAAATTTATGACGAGAATTCTCTTTTAACAAGTCATAACGAAGTAAGTGAGAGATTTCTATTTCGTTATATTTTCCAAGTTATTTTAACTTCAAAGTCAAATACGAACCTAATTTAAACTATTAGAGGTATATTTTTAATGATTTGTTTGAAACCAACCTCGAAACTGCAAATTGAGATAAGTATAATTAAAAAACCTGCGCTAATAATTTTCTTTAATGAACTACTACTATTCCGCAGTTCTAAAGTGGCCTTCACATTTATAAACTTTTACGGGTATTCGAAAATCGCCAATTTATTTATCACTTCAACACGCTGGTCGAGAATAGGTTGGCGGACTGTACAGTGTACGTGTCATTCGAAAACATGCTATGTTCCCTCTGCCTCGGTGGTGTAGTGGCTAGCATGTACCGTCACACACCAAGAGGTCTAGGGTTCGAGTCGCGGGTCGGGCCAAGTTTAGTTATTGAATCTTTCTGTTTCGTAAGCCTCAGTAACTGCCCGGAGTTGGGAAGTAAACGGTGTCTCATCCCCGTGCCTACGAGAGCACGTAAAGCCGTCGGTCCTACGCCTTAATTCTCACTGGTCGTGTCGAACAGTCGTCCCATCGGAATATGAGAGTGATAAGGAATAGAGAGTGCTCTTGTGTCCGTGCGTAGACTTGTGTAATATTATATCTCCTTCGCAGATGACTAGTTTGAATGAGATTGGTCGCTGTAGTCGTAATCGGTCGGGAGGGCATTATTATCATGTTTTCTCAGACATGGACATACGCACTATGTTTTCCTTAACCTAGATAAGTGGTAACCATGTTGAAAATGATTCGCACATGAATACGTCAGTGGTGTTAGACCTGGCACTAGGTTTCCTATGCAAGCGTGTTTCCACTACCTTAAGCGCAGTGTTGTAGAACTATAATTTATCATAAGATGTAGTGATTACATTATTATTATAAACAAAATCTATATTTGGATGAAACTGGCACTGAAGTGACAATCGCTATAGCCTGCACGCGTCGAGCTCACGCGGCGGCGACTCGGCAACGTGATGATTGAAATTGAAAATGTACATATACAACAGAGTTATTTTATGACTCAGTTAAGAAATAATGAATTTGCTTTCTTTATCCAATTGCACGACTTCCTTATTTTTAAAGAAACATCAACATTACACATGCTTATTTTTAAAGAAACATCACCGCTGTTTAACATTAACTGAAAATTTCGTTATTTATACATGAATTAAGAGCCAGTAAAAAAGTCTTAGATAAACTATTTTTAAAATCAGTTGATTTTGCGTAACGCAATATATTAGTTTTTGAGGATATGAATAATTTTAAATTTTTGAAGATATCAATATTTATATAAGAAAAAAATTATAAGCCGACCCTCTGACATTACTTTTTTGCCAACATTAACGGGACGAAGTTCGAGCTGAGCACTAGTTACGAGTAAGATACTCGACTAGATTTTTTACCTTTTGATACTTTTAGAACTTCTTGATAAAATAAATTTTATAAACCTCAAACTATTCATTAATTAGCACATTATATACTTTCTTAGGGTTGAGTGTGTGATGGGATGCCTACACTAATACAAGGTACTGACCGACTCTTTATAAGATTTATTACGTGTAGGCAGATAGCCTGATCCACTGGGACTAAAGCTGAAGTTTTGTTGAACTCTGTATAATACAAGAAAGGATTTTCAAATTCACCCTCTACAGTGGTAAGGCAGAAGACGAAAGTTTACATGAAAATTCATCAGTTTTGAAGTTAGAAACACGGTAGCTAGCTCCTGATAAGTTGCCTAGTCCCGCTGGGCACTGGTCTCATTAACCTTGCTTGTCTAGAATTAGCTGACAGTACTTCTAGATTCTAACACTACATTATGAGAACTTAGAAATATAACTATAAACTTTTAAATATTCATCGTCTTATTAAGTGAAAGGGCAAAAAAATGATTGTGTCTGTCTTATTCATACATCTTTGTGAAGGACGCCAGGCAAGTAGGGATCGTATGAACATCATTATTATTTAACTTCAAATCACAAAGTAATTTTATGAAAGGCTTCATATTTAATAAGTCGAAGATCACTCACAAAAGTAATAGCTTTAGACCTTTCTATTGTAATAATTCATAACTAACTCTTAAATTTTTGAAAAATAAATATTTTATCATAATAATGTTACGAGTATATTGTTATATACAAGCAACTAACCCTCGCTTCGCTATTTCCATCTTAATTTTTTCTCACATAGATTAGATTACTCCTGAAACTCGTAACATCAGCTATCTGCCAGTGAAAGTCCCTTCAAAGTCAGCCCAGCCTTTTCGTAGATTAGTTGGGACAGACAGACAGAAAGACAAAAATATTCTATACTATATTAACTAATTTATTATTTAAAAATCTTTGCGAAACAAACTTCACAGGAGTATTATACCTACAAATGAGCGGATGAACAAAGCTCCTACTGAATATTTAATTATGCAAACTTATACACTTACTAAATATTATAGTCTTAGTATCTCTAAATATTCAAATGTCGCACTAAAACAAGTTAATTAGTGAAAAAATAAAATTTTATTACTCCAGTGATCGTCTCACAGCCTATAGCTATAGCAGTAAAAATGAAGTAAAACTTTAGGAGCACTCAAAGATTGTCTTGATTTGATTCTAAATAAATATAAATCAAGATTAAGCCTTTACTATTGAAATTATTAATTACTGCTGACTAATCTCTTCTTAACTGCATATTTGGGTGGTTGCTATATTTAATATGTATATACACGTAAAGTATATACTTTATTGCGAGTCGTGCCAACGGACTTTCAGCACCAAGTTTGGCTACGCTAGCCAAATCCGCGCACACTCCAGAAGGTAAAGCCTAGAAGTCGCCGTTGACGGATGCGTCAAGGAGGACATCACACGTAAAACTACAATTATATTTTAAAATGATTGATCTACTATATTACTTTTTATCATCATCATCATCATCAGCCCTTTTTAACGTCCCACTGCTAGGCAAGGGCCGCCCTCACTACAAGGGGATCAAGCCACCGCGCTGGCCTAGTGCGTGTTGGCGGACTTCACATGTCTTTTCGAAAACATGTTAGGTTTTCACAGACATGCAGGTTTCCTCACGATGTTTTCCTTCACCGTAAGACAAGTGGTAATCAGGATAGAAATGATTCGCACATGAAAATGTCAGAGCGCACCTCTCGGACCCGGATTTGAACCCGCATCACTCTATTACTTTATTTGGGTTCATAAATTCATGAAATCCTTTCATTTGTTTTCTACAAATACGCATACACACATACTCACTCGTACAGACACAAAAGTACACACACTTTCTAAGCATCATTGTATATTTGTGTGCAAACTATTACACTTATAATAGTACCATAAAAAATAAGCCTTAAAATTTTAAACAAATTTTTTAACAATTTAATATGATAGATTGAATGTCCGCAGAATGAAACGTTTGGGTACATATTGCTATCGCAGTACAAAACGGTATTGTAAGCGAAAAAAGGTCACAAAAGCCTTTCAGAGTGAATAGAATAAAAAGTAGTTTGATTTGAGGTTAGGGTCAGTTGACAAGTTACGATGAATTGATGACAAAAATGTTCGTTTCATTATTATGGTAACTTATTCTATTATTACGAATAGAAAATTATATTTAAATATTGAAAAAAGTAGCCTGCGGGTCTAAAAGCACTATTATTATCGTGCTAAATAAATTATCACCTTTTTATATTTAGTTATCGATCTTGAAATTAATAGTAACGCCACGAATAACTTACGTTTACTAACTGACCTATACTTACGTATCTCCTAGTTCCTTATCCTCGAAGAGAAATTTCTAGATACGTATTTACATACTCGTTTGACTTTAGGATATAATAAATATAATAAGTAAGCACAGATAGTACCCAATTAATAAATCGTTATTGTAGATAAAATAAACTTATTAAGGTCAGATATTTCCGAGGCTTTTGTTTCCATTTATCCTCTAATTTCTTTCATATCTCCATCTCTTAAGCAAACTCATTAATATCTTTTAAAAATATACCGATAAATTATATTGGATAAGTTTTTTTCAATTATACAGTTGGACTTCAATTTAATAAAATGTTTTATAAGAAATAACATGAGAAACGTTCCATAAAAAGTTAGATGGGACGTTTTGTATTCCCTTTGCAAATTGGTTCTGATTCGTGTTCCGACTGAATGTGTACGTGTTCTTATTTATTTTAATATTTCAAAGGTTAATATGTATAGCTTTTTATATATAAATCACTTGAAGGTCTTGTCAAGATTTATAAGGAACTTTACTCTCGCTTCGTGTGGTAGGTATAGATATAGGTAGGTACTCGTACGATTTAAATAGATAACACTTGTTATTGTGGGTGATACCTTAGAAGATTTATTATATGCTCTTGCAAACTTTGTAAAACCTATTATTTTCTAGTTCAAACCTTCGTTGTTTATTGCTCTTTCTATTAATGAAAACCGTATTAAAATCTGTTGCGTGTTCTAGAGAAATTATATAGAAAAACCGACAGAGGGAGAAAGTAACTTTGTTCTATTTTATGTCTGGAAATAGATATAGATGAGCGTTTAATACCCGAACTTAATTTAACTCCGCTACTAACAAGTTTTGTGTCATAAATCATTTAAATTGTTGTATGAAGGAAAACTCGGCCGAAGCGTTTATTGTATTCCCATGAGAATTAGAAATGTTTCTGTAGCAAAAGGTTACATAAATAAGTATTAAATTTTAACTTCACAAAATTTATTTGGAATGTGTTCAGTATATTGTGTGCTAAAAGTAGGCAAGATATACGATAAAGCGACCAAAGACAAAAATTTCAACTTTAATTCATTTCGTAAAGTCTCTTGAGGAGAATAAAAAATATATTATGTTGTATCAAAATTTTTCATCTTGCCAATTTAAAGGACTCTTGTTGGGTAGTTACAAGTTTTGTACAACTCGAAGAGTATTTTTTTATTAAATAGCACATCTGAAACATACTTAAGGATAATTGTCAAGATAGTTGTCAATCCCTCGTCTCTGTCTCGCACACGCGACAGATTCTCATTAACTGTCCTTGTCATGGATTGACAGAACAAGGGAAGTCCAAAAGAAATCGTCATTATTAGAACATTCTCGAAATATATTTACGAGTGTGTTATTTCTATTATGTACGTAAACGGGTGGAATTATGTCGAGTGATTAGCGCAATCGGGACTCATAATGAAAATAAATACGAGGGGTGACATAAACTTGAAGTGCGATTAATCTATACTAATATTATAAAGCTGAAGAGTTTGCTTGCTTGTTTGTTTGTTTGTTTGGTTGAACGCGCTTATCCGGTCCGAGTCGAGAAATTGTTTCTGTGTTGGATAGTTCGTTTGTCGAGGAAGGCTATATTACATCTTGCTACGACCAATAGGAGCGGAGAATCTACGAAAAATGTTGCTAAATCGGGAGAAAAATATTTTTTTGAAAGCTTCCATCGCGTACGCTGCGTAAACGGTTAAAGTTATGCAAAAACTATGTTTGACAGATTTATTCCCCTTTAAAAGTAAAAAAAAAAGGTTCTCTTAGAACACGAGCGAATCCGCAGGAAAGGCTAGTATATGATAAAATATGTACAATTGGTCCAAGATTCCAGGGCTGCCAAACTTTAATAATTATGTTCTCAGTAACCAAATGTATAGGATTAGTAGTTTAGGTATGTGCTAAGAATGTATGCGTATCGGCTAGTTTGTGCGGACGCCGAATAAGAGGTACCTGGTGGTAAAGTGAAATTAAAGTAATATTCACTTTTCTTGAAGCTTCAATGTTGAGTATTAATAATATTTTAGAAAATATAGTTAAATAAAAACAATACTGCCATACACTTTCCGGTAACGGTAGCTTATAACAAAACATAAAGTTTACATATTAAAAGTTTCTTGGTACATGTTTTACATACGTTTTATTATAAAAGAAATAATTATTTAATTTCTTTAAGATATTATCTTTTAAATTTGTGTTATATATTTGAAGACACATTTATATCAGCATACTTGTGAGAAATTTCATCAATGTTTATATTTAGACCGTAATCAAATCTTTATCCAAGCAGTTCGAGTGTTCTGCCTTATTCATAAATAATAATGTACACAATATATTGTAAATCTTTTCATATTAAACGTGTAATGAACATAAATATACAAGATTGATTATAACGTTATATTGTTACATATTAAAGCTTTCTTGAAAATTGCCTTCTAATGTGAAATTGAGTGTTACGAGTGAAGTGTTCATATCTCAACGTTCTCAGTACAAGTGTTCTTCAAGAAATGTGTGAGAGAAAATATTGGTTTTATAAACCTTCAAGAGTCACTCACAGCACTCACTTTAAAAATTTAAGTCATATATTGTTGTCTAATAAGGGTTAAAAAATACGTAACAAAGATATTAACATCTATTTTTATTGTTATTCATAGAATTTGAACTCCTTGGAACGGAACCCTAAAGTCGCAAGTTCTACTTTTAGCGCAAAGTTTTATTTTTTATTTCTATCGCATATTTAAGATACCTTATGCGTATAAATTAGTTTGTACGTGTTTGATTCATTTTCTAACGGATAAGAAAAAGAATCCATTGTGGGATATTTGCTATAAAAACAAAAAACCGCCTTACATTATTCAAATTATTATCATTATGTTTGGGCATTAACACACAACACCATGGTAAGCTACCAGACTTGTGTTATGGCTACTAGCATATGACTACTACTATGAAACTCATACTATAAATATAAATATGGTCATGGCTATTCTAGCATTCCCCTAATTTTATAGAAAATTAAAAAAATGCTTTCAGCAGGATTTGAACCCACGATGTCTGGTACAAGAGTTTGAAAACTGAGCGAAACAAGTGGACATGCAAATGAAAAGCCATTTATTTATTTACATCAAGTTTATGAAAATTATTCTCAATATTTATATTGAATCAGTTAAGTAGGGGGCGGGTGATGGCTTCACGCTAATGGAAACATAATTGACTCATCCCCAAGACTGAAAAATATCCTAAAAACGATTGTGAGTCGGAGACGGCTTTATTACTTTGTGAAGCTCGACTTATCTCCTTCGTTTTAAAAAAAACCTCTAAAATTGAGTCAATTCTTTTGAAGAAAAAGCCGATGGGTATTAAAGAAACCTGACTTATGAATGCTAAATGTACTATGATAGAGACTTGTGGATGATATTATGAATCGTTAAGTTTTTGCACAAAGATAAGGGATAGTTTGAAGCCGAAAAGGGTCAAAAAGGTAGGGTACTTATTGATATACGATACGATATTTCCCACTGATACATAGAAGACACGTAAATCCTTACACCCGAAATGAGGAAGAGAGTTTCGGGGAAGTACATCGTACATTTTTAAATAGTTCAAACAATAACATAAAAATAATTCTGTTAACGTGTTCTTAAAAGATAATCTGAAACTACGCTATCGATCCTAAAAATTATCATCATTAGTAAGCTCTACATAGTGGAAGTTTAATCATGAAAGAGTGCAGTCGAAGGCAGAGTCTCGTAAAGTTTATTTTAAATTTAACAATTAATTGTATATTTACTTAATTATAAGGTTCCTTTTAGAAATATCCCTTTAATTTCTAACACAACTAGAGAATCTTGCGGTCGCGGTCGCTCCGAGAGTGCTCTCACCACGAACATAAATGGTCACATACTCTTATTCTTATGACGGCTTTGTTATATTTAATACATATTCTTACATTTACATATAATATTTTATTCCTAGAATTACTTATTTGTAACATTATATAAAATTAAATATATCATTTTACGATGTCTCCTAAACATAATATATTTAATCTGGGTTTGCTTCACTTAATGCAGCAGATAGATAGAAGTGGTGCATTTTATTGCAAGTCATAAAATCCAGCATTCAACTCGCAGTCCCTCAATAACTACCAAAACAGTTAGTTAAGTAAGGTAAGCTCTTTAGTCTGTTTCCTGTCATGTATGTATAATTCCTCGAAGTGACGGATCAGGAAAAATGTGTATTACAATTTACTTTTAAGATTGGACAATATTACCGAAAACCTTTTTAATGTGGTATTATTGTCATGTTATCACCCAAAAATATCATTTTTCATATTTTTTTTATGAAATATACATCAAGATATTCAAATTTTTATGTTTCATTTATCAAAACATTTAAAAAGCTTCAACTGAACTCGCTGAATAAAGAGATAAACGAGACATTACGAGAGGAAGAGCCCCGATAAGATTGTGTACTTCTGTTGTACATCGCGCTTTGTTTCTACATTTTAAATACGTGAATCATCTGGCACAGTGGCAATGATCTCATACCGAAGTGTCGCAGGTTTAATTGTATTTTTTTCAATATATATAATATTGCACTTCATATTTGTGATGTTTTTCATAGTACACTGCTAAGGACCTAGAAATTATTAGTATTTATATTATATCTGTAACTCTTGTAAAAGTATTTTTCATTAAATAAAATATACGCATGTACATTGTACATTCAATTAAGCTCACGAATCTGAGTATTCAAGTGGTCACGTTTTTGAGGCATTAATTATCTAAAAAAAGTTTTTTGCAAACAAAAATATTTGTACTAAGTAAAGTTTAATGAAATTTTATAATATTATGAAACCGGGAACGAAGGAAACGTAAACAAAGTGTAGGGGCAGCGTGGTGGATTCATGGATATTTCATTATACAAACCCGAACATCAAAGACTGGACTGATATACCCAAGAAATAAATTTTTATCACATAATGAAGTCACGATTCTTTCGACGAAGCATTTTGAAAGAGCCAGAAGACTGATTTCAGTAAACGGGAAAGTAAAAGGTCTCTTCTCTAACAAAAATTACAAATTGATGACGCGGAAACTCTCTTGTTTATTAATAGAAGAATTTAATTTGAGGAAAAATAATTTTAAAGCTTGACAAGATCAGTATTACAATTATCATTTGATATTCGTATTCATGATATGTGTACTATGTAAATCGAAATGTTTATCGGTGACGTGATGTCACCTTAGTTAGGGTTTTTAATACCAATGTCAAAAAAAATTAAAATAACCATCAAGAAGTGCCATCCCTATTTTTTGCAGTTTTTCCACAAGATCTAATTCAATAATTTTGAATGAAATTTCAATGAAATATTTGTGACATACGAGTAGGCGAAGAGACAAAATTATATGCTCTATTTTAACGTTTTTGGGTATGGAACCCTGAACTTGTCTACCCATCGTATCACATCACATATACACATAAAAAATCGACATACTATGTACTCAATATCGTTCCTACTTGATTGTATATTTTATAGGTAGAAAGTTCTTAAAAATTGAATTTCCTCTCCGGATATACTTTATAAGACACTCTCTAGCACTCCCATTTCAAAGTCAGTATGAGATGTCACAGCGCTAAAATTCGCTTTACGATTGCAACCCCCACTTACTTACTCACGTATTGAAATTTACGACACACGACGCTGTTTTTACTTCGAGTTAAGTAAAACACTATAACAGGTTATTGAGCAGTAAAAGGGAATGTTCAGATGGGTATCAGTATTCCTAAAAACGTTAAGCATTAGACGTAACAAATGTATATTTCGTGTCCTATGTAAAACTACCGACGCATATTATTATACGAGCTTATAAAAGATTGTAATCTTATTTTTTCTTGATATTTTATGGTTTTATGTTGTCAATTTAAAATGTTACTGTTTTTAATGACTCGTTCAAGCACTTAATGATTTTTAAGTGCAACAAATATGGATTTACTTATATAATGTTAAACTTATATAATGTAGTATATCAACGATCTGGTACACGTAACACAAGCTTCCTTCGTAGCTCACCACGGAACTAGATGGTGCTGTGTGTAACAATGTCCCGACGTATTTTCTTTTTTCCCAATACATATATTTTTATAGTTCGATGTCAAAGTATTCGACCAAATCATAATATGCTACATATTGTACGTTGGTGGTATTTTGTCATAAAACTTTTCGGCAATCACCAAAGTTTCATATAATCTTTTAAATGTAAGAATAATAAATTTAGTTTCAGTTCATTTACAAAAAATAACTCCTATAGATCTGAGTTGCAGGCAGCAAATGACCGGTAGTTTTAAACTCCAATCCTTACGCAAACTTGAGAAGCAAGACGTGACTATCTGGCGCATTCGAAGAATCTAAAATCATTTGTTGAAAACCATCTATTATAACTTGGGTCTTAGTTATATACAAATAATCGCAATTTTTCATGAATTTCAATTTTAATTGGTTCACGTGTTTAAGTTCATTATTTTAGTCAGCATCAAAAATATTTTTGGATTATTATTAGACTGCTTTCACGTTAAAATTGCAACAACTTCATGGAATGGAATATTCAAGTATAGTACCACGTATTCAGAGTATGAAAGAATTCATGTCATAAGCCCGAAGCGACACTCTGCTGCTAGCCGCAAGCACACCTCACACTGAAAAATGTCTCACTACAGTCCTTTTCAAATATGACGTAGCATACACTATTACTTTTGCGATTCGCATTTTATTATAAATGATTTATTTAAACCATAAAAATGTTTATTTTGTTTAATTCTTTAAATGTCGGTAATAAAGATCAATGTGCTTTTTCATGCTGGATAAAAATAACATTTGAGTATTGTTAAAAGATACACTTTTTGCAAAAAATATTTATATTTTACTTTAAAGATACTCATAGTATTATCCTAAATATAGATTAACTTATTATCTTTAATACATGTTTGGTCATCTTCTTCGAATCCCACGTCTAGTATTCTTCACGTAACGTATAACATGCTCTGAATCGATGCCGTGTAGAGTCCTTCGATAAATTACACAAACTTTACAATACCCCTTGAGCAGTGCTCGATGACTGAAGCAATGAGATTGTAGCTACTGCTCGAGGAATTGAGAATGGATGAATGCAGTTGCTATTGATCCTTCGAAACTAATGTGCAGAATATATCTACAATCGATCTACTTTAGGTAGTATTATAAGCATATTTATATTTATCTAGATATCTTAGGGTATTTACAGGTTTGATTATCATCGATTATTTAGCTAAACTTCATAATATTCATTGTATATTTTATATACTCATAAGATGCATATTATGTCATTCAAAATGCCAATTATTTTTAAAGGTGAACTGAATACCTTCATTTAGTTTCCTTAAAAATCACTAGACCTAAAGCAAAGTGTATACCGATTTAATAATTTATATAAACAAATATTTTTCTGAAGTTTAATCTTATTAAATTAAGTTTTATAGGATCTCTTTACAATTTGAATATTCTGTGATGAAGATAATATCCGTGTAGAATAGAACATTCTGTCAGTGAACTGATACGTACCACGCTAACTGCAAAACCTTATACTGAAAATCTTGTCTGTTAAATATATCGTAAAGTTAAAATCTTGTTTTAACAATAATCAAGTAATTACTAGTGTGTTTTAAGCGATATTTATTAATATTAATTATTTTTACTATCTTGTATATGATGCATTAAAATATCAACTTAATTTTTGTTTACAATATAATACTTATAGTTAAACTGTGGAGATATGGCGCTGACAGCTGATGCAAAGCTCTACTAGTTCGGCTAACAATGCTACGATTCTAATTAGCTTTATTATATGTTAAGCAAATATATTTATATTCACATTGATATCTTAAAATTAAAAAAAAGAAATATCTAGTCAAAAATAAATCAGAAAGCATCAGAAACCTCTCGTTATCGACAATCATCTTTCGTTAGGGAAATCAGGTAGAGTGGAGCAAACGCGAATTATCCGAATTTGTAAAACTGCAATCGTTTTGCTCCAATCGAATTATGCTTCGATGACGAGTTAAAAGACATATCTATAAGACGATACGATAAATTATTATTAAATGGTAAATATAAATAACTATAAAGAAAGCCTTATAAGCTGACTATACCTTTTATTTTGTATGGCTACTTATAATTCATACTTAATAATGACTGTACAAATATTAATATTTTGTATTTTTAGCCCTTTTTAACGTCCCACTGCTGGGGGTGGGCCTTCTTTAGTACGAAGGGGATCAGGCCATAGTCCACCGCGCTGGCCTAGTGCGAGTTGGCGGACTTCACATGGCTTTCGTAAACTTGCTATGTTTTCTCAGACATGCAGATGTCCTCACGATTTTTCCCTTCGCCGTAAGGCAAGTGGTTATCATGATATAAAGATTCGCACGTGAAAATATCAGAGGTGCGAGACCCGGATTTGAACCCGCATCACTCGGTTATCCAAGCGAGCGCGTTACCACTGGGATACCACTGTCGTTTAACAGTAATGATTTAAAAATATATAATATTTGTTACAACTCGTACAAGCCTGTACACAATGTCGACGGGGAATCTTGATTAAATATGTAGATAACCTTGTGATCTGAGTAAAGCTCAATTGCTAAAACAAATTGGTATCATTTTAAACAATCTCCAGCAGTAATTTGTAAAGGAAGCAATTCAAAGCTCTACTCATCGCTTTACAAGAAATTGCTTAATTAGAAGGTAATAAAGTAAATAATTATACTGTAATTTACGTCTATTTATTTTATAATTCATTCAAATTGTGCTAGGGACGTAGAACATTCTTAAGCTTCCTTTAGAGCTGACGAATACTTTTAATTTCTGTAATCTATACTAATATTATAAAGCTAAAGATTTTGTTTGTTTGTATGTTTGTTTGCTTGTTTGGTTGAACGCGCTAATATCGGGAACTACTGGTCCGAATTGAAAAATTATTTTTAAGAGTAAGGTTATAGGCTATATTACACCACGCTACGACTTACAGGAGCGGAGCATGAAAAATGATGCAAAAACGGGAGAAAAAAAATTATTTTGATTTCTAGCCTATAGAATGCGAGCGGAGCCGCGGGAAAGGCTAGCTCGTAATAAAATAGCAAACACGATTTATTAAAAAGAACTAGTGACTGATTCTAGCTCTACTCAGGATCGTCACTATGTACGCTAATGTACATTACTCAAAAATCAGATATTTTCCCTAGACCGTCCATTAGACCCAGATAATTAAAGCTATTACTAAACCAGCTATCGATAGCTACATTCTCCTTCCAAATTTCATCAAAATCTGTCGAATGGTTTCTCGTCAAACCAACATAAAAAGACAATTCTACAAACTATAGTTTTGGTACCTGTATCGATATAAATAACTGCCTATGTCAATAAGATTTTAAAAAATAATTTCGACTAATACTATAAAATAATTTGTCTTACAATTGTAATAAATGTATGAATACATTTGGTTTCTAAGATATACGAGTGCTACGAGGATATCAAACACTAAACTATAACCACGTTATTTTATTACACACGTTGTTTTATGGTGTTACTACCCTTTTCCGCGGCTTTGCTCGCGTTCTAAAGGCTGAAAGTCAAAAGGAAAATTTTTCTCCCGTTTTTGCAAAATTTTTCACTGATACTCCGCTCCTATTGGTCTTAGCGTGATGTAATATAGCCTTCCTCAATAAACGGACTATCCAACACAAAAAGATTTTTTTTTAATTCGGACCAGTAGTTCCTGAGATTAGCGTGTCCAACTAAACAAACAAACTCTTCAGCTTTATAATAATAGTATAGATTATGCTCACGTTGCCAACGGAAGGAAAGGAAATTATTTAAATTGGTTCGCTATTCCCTCAGTGTTAGAGGTGTTTCCGTCTAACTGTGGTCAATATCGTTTTACGAGTTTGTAGCGAGCCAAGAGCCATTACACGAGCCGAGTCTCGCCATATCAGAGCCTTTAGTATCGAGACGTGATTCTCTTGGATTTGGTCGATCAAACATGTGTACTTTACATCGAACTTTCAGTATCAGTAAATGCTCCGAGAATTTTAATTTTCCTTAGCTAAAAAGCAATGGATTACTTTTTGACTGTATTTCAAAGATATTTTTTAATCGCATTTCTTAAATATAGCCTATACAATCTTAGAAGTTAGATCTAAGTACATGGTTCTAAGTTGATTTCTTTACAAATCAAGGTATTTGTAATCGAAAACAATTTTTCAAGACAAAAGTGTGCTAATTAAGTATATTCTAGTGAATTATTTATTGTTTATGGGATAACAATTCAAAATATAAAGTAACTAGTATAACATTAGGAAGTTATAACTCTTTATATTGTAAACTAGCTCGCCTCATAAACCACACTTCGCTCGGGTCGTTCCTAGGGACGTTTTAATTTCTTAATTAAAAGTACTCGTAAGTTACTCCCTATAACATTAGCAGACAGACAAAAATTATGAAAGTTATGTAATTTTAATAAATATAAAAAATTAAAATTCCTTTTAAGGTGTAAAAAAGTTCAAATGCTTTCATTATTACATTACAAGCAGACACTACCAATTTTATTTATCGATACAGGTTACAAGAGATAAAGCTTCGGGCATAATTTGCGAAGTAATCCAAATATGTCCTCATAAAATTTATTTTTGAACAAAATTTTAATAAACAGACTCATAAATCAAGCAGTGGCTTACGAAGTTATTAAGGTTTCCGATTTTATATATGACCACGGACATCCTACTGCGCATCTCTGACGCGGAATTATCTCGCTATAAATAATGATTATCTCATTCCCAATAATATAATCTAAAGGCAAATATGTCGCAATTTGTCAAAATGCAGTCGAAATTACTTGTACTTTGAGAGATTGAAATATTGACGAGCAAAATGCATGAAATCTGCAAGCTTGTTACGTTCTTTCTGTTTTAAAGCTATGATCAAAATATATTTCAGTGGTCGTAACTTATATAATAAATTATGTATAATTAATTTATGTATTATGTGTAAACCATTTTAACTATTTTGTCTGCCTGTTCATGTACTGAGTTTTTTTTAAATAATGATTTTGTTGAGCTTATATTATATGTTTTAGAGATTCAAAATATACGTATTTATAAAGGTGGTAGTTTAAATGTTCATGTTTTGTCAATCAACTCTTCCAAAAGGATGCTACCACCATCCACAAACATTTTATGCTAGGAAGAAGTGTGTAAGTATTCTTTCTACGAACCGCTTCAAAATGTCCTCTTTGGGAGGCCATGTAAATAACCATCGATTGTATTGTACCAACCACTAAACCAATTAGCTGAAAGTATTTGAAGTCTAGGAAGGACACAAACTAATAGGTTTTAGGAAATCATCCCTTAATGCATTATTCTTTATCTAAGAAAAATAAACAAAATAAAAATATCTCATTTCCATTGTGCCGCTACATTCATTTTATTTAAAACACTAAGAAAATTTCCCACTTAAGAATAGTACTTTGCTTAATTATGTCACTCTTATTTCCCTCCTCGCAAGTAACAACGACCGTACAATTTAAGTTTTATAGCTTTATTTTAAAAATTCAAACAAGCATGCCCAGTTTATAAAGACAATTATTAATTTAATTTAATTATTAATCAATTTAATCTATACTAATATTATAAAGCTGAAGAGTTTGTTTGTTTGTTTGGTTGAACGCACTTATCTCAGGAACTATAGGTTCAATTAGAAAAATTCTTTTTGTTCCGGATATTCCGTTCGAGAAAGGCTATAGGCTATATTATATCACACTACGGCCAATAGGAACGGAGAATCAATGAAAAATGTTGCAAAAACGGGAAGGGTGGGTGTTAGTTCTGCGAGATACCATACCGCGCGACTCAGTAAGAATTTTGTTTCGGGTCTTAAGAACACGAGCGAAGCCGCGGGAAATGCTAGTTAATTATAAAATACAAACTCTTAACTTGTATTTGATTGATCGAAGTGTCACTTCTCCACGGTCGCGACGTGCTGTTATTTCTATTATTTCTTCCCTCACTTTGTTCACAATCACTGTTAAGAGAATACAACACCTTTATTGTTCTGAAAGTTTGTGACTGTTTTTGTCACTTCATTTGCAAAGTCTCGAGAAATACTCAAGTTTGTAATATTATGTAACTGAGATACCTTATTTCGTGTATTAGTTTACTGACATTTTACCAAATACGTATCTATATCATGTCTTTATATTTACTTTGCACCCTTTTCAATGGATTACCTTTAAGGGATCGCTCTTAGCGATAAGTCTATTTGCACATCTCTTCAATTGTATTTTATTCTAAATGTACCCTGTATACAGTACAATTATTAAAGAAATAAAAAAAAAGTTGTTTATTTAAATGTTATAAATAGCTACTGTAATGATCACTGCATCAAAGTATCTTGATTTTTTGTTTTATCTCAGTTTTAAATTTTTTGTTTAAGCTTTTAGGTAAAATTAAAAAAAAATCAATTATCTTACATTTAAAATACTATACGTTGAAAATTCGCTTTGTTTATAAATTATCGACCATACTGAACAAAAATTATGTACCATTATGTTGAAGCATGTTGAAGTATGAGAGCAGGAGTAATTGAAATGCCTGATACGTAACAACTACGCCATGTAGCAATCAATCCATGTATTAGCATGAAGCATTGTTAGCGCGAGGCAGTAAATAGCTGAACGCCGCAACTAATCATCAGATAGAGCTGTTTGTAGCCTCGACTGACCCTCGCCCTCTCTACTCAAAGGCTATAATCTATCCTTATAAATAAAATTATCGTGTGATTTTGATAGCGCTATCTCATACTGAGTTTATACGGGTATTCGCAAGATATCGCAGTCAGGTTAGAAATTATTTTGTACACATGTCAAGTAAATAATAAAATGTAATAATAATAAATATCATTTTACGTCCTATTGAGACACGAGTCTTCTCTCGCACATTAATTACTCACGCACTATTTAATTATTTACTAAACAATATTGTCGTATTCAGCTCCTTTTACTTTAGTTACTTTTTACATAGTTTTCCTCGTGATGGTTTCCTTCACCGTAAGATAAGTGGTAGTCATGTTTGAAATTATTCGCACATAAAAATTTCACACGTGCGACCCGGATTTGAACCCGCTTTACTCTGTTACCCAAGCGAGCAATTTTCCTCTGGGCAACCACTGCCTGCATAGTATCAGTGTAAGCCTTTCATGGTTTAGAAAGCCTACAAACTGATAGCCTACAAAGAATCAAAAAGCATTAAGAAAAAATAAATGATTTTATTATCCCTTATAAAAAAGAGAGCGAAAGGGATAAGTCTATACTCCTTCGACCCTTTTGATAAATTATTCAGTGAATGATCTCTAAATGACCATCTAATTTGACAATCATTCTTCAAAACATGCCGCAGCAGGTTTAAAGCAAATCTCTTTCAATGATTAATCTCGGGCAGAAATTGTGACTTCGTTAATTTTCGCGAACAAACTTACTAAGAAGAGTTAGATTTAGTAATTTTTCAAAAGCGACGTGACGGTTGACGAGCACTTTGCAAATTATTAACAACTTAAGTCGCCTTTTACTTTCCCTTCCATGTCTTTACGGCACGATTTTGCAATCATTTTATTTTAATGTTCAACAAGTTAAACGCCGTTGTACCATAAAATTTATATGGATTATAAAGTTATTTTAAGCTCAGTATCTAGTAGTAGCTCTACATATAAAAATATGTTAATTATGGAAAATCTCATTGATATAGTCATTATTATAGACACATTGTCCAAACCCATAGTGCCGCCTGACTGTATTTCTTCGACTACATCACTATAAAACCACTGAACAGATTTTTTTGAAATTCGACATGATGATAGCTGGTTAAATATGTATTGAATGATATCTGGGTCATTACGATTCTCATACTGCAGGAAAATATCACAATTCTGAAATATATACTATCCGATAAAACGTATTTATTCCGAGAAACCTTTTATAAATATGTTAATATCCTTTAAAAATATTTAATGTAACACAGGGCACGCCCGAGCAGTGCAGATTGTGAGTTTCCGGCTCGTTCAAAGTTACGGTTCTGTGATATCAGTTTTTTACATTTTTTTAATTACCCCCGCGTTAAAACGAGGTCCGTGTTCGTGACGTTAAAGGCCTGAATACAATTCATTCCATTCGTCTTATCAATTCAAAATTTATATCCTATTTTTAACAGCGGACTACTTTTTATTATTTTACTTGTAACTGCCATCGTACATTATTTTCGAGACAATAACTGAGTTGCAATAAAATTTTCAAGATAATTTCCATAGAGATCGAGGAGATCGCAGTCGTCCAATATTTAACTTTAATAACCGCTAAAACTTTGCGCTCAAAGTTAATTAAAAATCGAAATAGTTTCTTATTTGCATTAATTGCTTGAGAAAGTTTCTTCCGTTTTTAACTTTGGTTTCCTTTTTGTCAGAGCCAGACTTCAGATTGTTTAAAACTTACAAGCACCTGAGCTTTTTATGAGAAAGATCTTCTATCTTCAGAAACTTTACAATTTTTGTGATTGCTGCTCTGTTTTTTCTTCGTAGGCTATATGTATTAATACATTATACATTCACATTATTTTAATCTCAGTAATACGTTTTGTTTAGAGGGCAAGAATAAATTCCAATAACTAGCGATTCACCCTCACTTTGCTTCGGTTCAGCCCTACGAGTAGGTAGGTATATTTTAATTTTTTGGGAGAAAACCTTATTATTTTTCTAAAACAAAATTAGCTCAAGTTTCTTTTTATAACAACAGCTATCTACAGTGAAAGTCAAGTCAAATACTGTCTAGTCATTTCAGATATTAAGCGGAAGGAACAGACATTCAGATGGACAGACAAAAATACTTAACCTTTAAATTGCATATGCGTTTAGTAAATAGCTATTGTGTTCACGTTATAATTAGAAATTTCCATTTCATTCAACTTTTTTTTTCTCTTTTTTTTAAGGACTTTTATGGGATATGTCAGTCACATCATTTCATTTTTCTGCATAAATAGATTATCAATTACATCGATATAATTATGTCAACAAATTTAATATTGGATTTAGACAATTGAACATTAGAACTTTATTAAGGACTTTACAGCAAATATATTCGGGAAGTAGACCAAGAAGTTTGTGGTCACAGTAGATGCAGTTACAGACAGGAAATGAGAGAGAGAGGTGATACCGAAAGCTTGCTATTTAAAAAAATGTGCAAACTTTTGCTAGAGCTACTACTAATTATATAATTTAAAATAATCAGTTTGAATTGCTATTATTATGATCTAAATGAATGAATGTATATTTGAATGAAAGTTCAATGTCCTATTTGTCATACTCGTATATTCAGAAAATAGTTTCTTACGAGTACGTTACGTTAATAATTATAGCCAAAAATGAATTTTTTAGAGGTCAGCTATCAGTGGGCTTAGCCAACACGTTTCTTTAAATCGTATTACGGAGATTAAATTGTACTAATCATATAAACAATTCTATTTTGTTAAAAATATTTACTTTCAACTAAACACTACATTAAAATATATATTATAGTACCTTTATAAATGTAGATTTCGTAACTACACTATGAAGTGGTTATACATTTAACGAAATTAAGGAAGCAACGACTTGCTTAATTGTTTAAGCGTTAAGTTCCGCGAGAGGGCGCCGCGAGAGAGCTGAGCCGGAAACTGTTACATTATACAATGTAATGCCGTGTTTGTTTCTTTAATTTATTTCATAATAACTAGCTCTCAACCGTGACTCTGTTCGAGCAAAAAAATCTCTTATCCTAAGCCCAACGACAGTAGAGCCGATAAAGTCAACCATTTTTCTTCTACACTCGACTCATATCACGAGCAAATGTTCTTCAGAATATTTTTCTGATATAAAAATATTTTATGTTAGTTTCTTCTGGATACACTATCTACTTTCAAATGATTCACAAAGAGCCTTCAACACTATTTCCAACATTTAACATTTACAAAGTATGATCTGACATTTTGCAAGTTTATTTAATAGCTTAATGTAAGTCGAATATTATCTATAAATTCACATAAAACATATGATGTCGAGATGAATAGGTTTTACACTATTGTTATTTTGATTATATCACTTAATGCTTTGATAGTCGAAACGCACAAAGTAATTTAAAAACGTTAATTTCTCGATTTATTACTAAATGTTAACTTTTCTACTTCAAATTTTTACACTTTATAGTTTTAACCTTTTAAAAACAGTTCGAGTTGTACGCTATCATCGCAATGCACCGAATTTGCATATTCAGTTAATGGAAAAAATCTCTGGATTTTTACAGCATTCCATGTTTGCACTTTACTTAGACAGTCACAGTGACCCAATTCCGTTCCGACTTCCTTCTGCTGAGAGATTGCATGGAGGTTAATTCAGATAATTTTTCATAATTGAATTTCTTTCGAACACCGACGAGCTGTTTTTGTTTACAAAGAATCTGTGAGCCAAGCTTCTTACGATCTAATTAACCTAACAAGGTAGATTAATCAACCAGTTAGCTATTATAATTAAAATTTTAGTTTATTTTGTAAGAATTATTAAGTGGACGATAAGAAAAAGTGAAAAATGTAAGATATCATATTTTTTCTAAGAACCATTAACATTTCTCTTATATATTTTCATATTGTTGTTATTTATTTCTTCAAAAATGAATTGTAAGAAATTAAAATAATTGTTTGTAACTTTTGACCTTTACACGTCACTTTCTATAGAGTGTTAATATATTTTTCTATACCAAGATAAAATTTATTCCATGCCCCTTTGAAGTTCAAACAAATTCCTTTCATGGGGTAGTATCGTCGGGTAAATCGGGAAAATCTGAGCGTCCGTCAAAAAGACAAGCGAAACGTCTCGCGATAACAAAGCAAAACAAACAGCTAACGTAAATATCAGGGGAATGGCAGCGAGAAACGCCGAGGGACCGCCGTCCCGCGGTGCGACTGTACACAGCCGCGATGAAGGAGCTTGTCGTTTCTGATAATATTTTTCTTCCGTCACGCAGAAAATAAATATTTGTTTGGACTTAGGGTTGCCAACTCTTTGTCGATCAAAAATAATAGTTCTACTATTATTACCCATAAATATATAGTAGATAACGAAAAATGAAAATAGTAGGTTCCAAATATGTACTTTATTTTTTGAAAGAATATTTTTTGGTACTTTTAGCCTTTATTAATATTTTTTTTATTTTTAAGGAATGCCTCGTTGCTATTTTTGAACTCAGCACTCAGCTTTAATTAAAATATTGTTACTTTGAGTTCGATGCCCTTAAAATATAGTAGTTTCACCTGCTATATACTTTTTTCAGAAATATAGTAGTCCAGCCTCTAAAACAGTAGGATACTATATTATATGCCATATGGGTTGGCAACTCTATTTGGACTCCTTATTAAATTTCGTATTCAGTTTTTGTGATCTGTAGATGTTTTGCCACTTTATTATGTAAGTCTACTCTAGCCCTATTAAGTTAATTAATAAATATGTCTATAACCCTGACCGGTCAAACCTAACTCCATCATTAGCTCAGTATGACTATTAATATATTTTAAAGTCATAAATTCCTAATAAATACCTACGGATATATAAATACTGAGTATTCCTTCGGCACCTTATTTTTATATTACAAGAGAAACGGTATATTCAGATGATACATATTATATTACATAAAACTACAGCATTTTATTCCTCGAATTCAAATCAACTTTGAAACCCGAAACTTTATTAGCATTATTTGCACAAAAATTCTTTTTTATCCTCTAAAGTCTGAGCAACTTAAATAATTTTATTTTATCTGCAATATGTTCTCATCCAACCGCCGCCGACTCGCGATCCTATATCGCTGTATAGCCGTTAACTTTTTTAATAACGGCTACTCGTTGAGTGAAGAACACAAAACTCGTACAAAAACTTGAAAATCCATACAACCTTTCCCTTCATAACTTAGGACTTCAATGCTTTCAACGAAGTTATGTTGGAATTTTCACTCCAGATACTATAAGTTGTAATCGACGTGAAAGGACTCGCGAGCCCTTTCATATTCGCTCTTTGACTCCCCTCTTCACGTCGCTCGCCGGCTCTCAACTTAGATAAAGTACTACGTTTTCCGTTTGACATTTTTAAGTAAGTCGCTTTCACGCTGTATTCTAAGGCACTAGTGTAGCCTAGTGCTAGTGAACGTGACTTCGCACACACTTCCTTGCGCCATTTCTGCTGATTTGATTAATTTCAAGTTCGATATATACCTTTACAATGATTTTGAGTTTGAAACTCGTTATTTCTTAAACCATGGTTTCAATTTGCTTAATATATTGTGATCTGTATATTATCTTGGATTAAATAATTTTAAGTGTGCATTTTATTCGTACGGTTAACAGATTACTCATCATCATCATCAGCCCTTATTAACGTCCCACAGCTGGGCACGGACCTCCCTTACTTACTGCTTCGCATATATTATATAAAAGCATTTTTGAAATTGTTTTTAAAAATAAGTAATATGCATGGAGTATAATATTTTGGACCGTTAAATGTAGATTTTTGTCTATTTTCATTTTCTTTTCATAGAATACTCTTACTGTCGGAATAATTTAGTCAGTTGGGTATACCTTCAAATTAACATTATGTAGTCATTGTACTAAAATTGTAAAATATGTACCTGAGTGAGAATGGATGGATTGTTTGTTACTCTTTCACGTCAGAATAGCTGATGGGACCTGGATAAAGCACAAAGATAGATAGTGTAGAAAAGCACATAAATTACTTTATCCTGGAAAATTGTACTCGCGCTTCTCGTTGGATTCATTTTCGATTTTCACAATAGAAATGCATTAAAGATGTACCTTTTTAAGTCATGGAATTAAAGTACACTGAGAATATCCTAAGTCCCAGATCACCAAGAACCTCTACTTATGTCTACTTAGTATGTGTTGGGCCCACTGGGCACTTAGCTCTAGAAGCAATATCTTTTACTTTACTCTTTTAGTGCGTTTATTAAGGACATTAAAAATATAACATTTTATCGAACTATTATTATAAATTAAAATATTTGCATAAACCTATGTCCTATATGTACTCATAATATTTATAATACATTCACGATAAAATGGGTAGACCGATTTGAATGAAATTTAGTACGTTTACATATAAATGTACTTTATATTACAGCATGTTATAAGCTACTGCCCCGGAAGGAGCGTAGTGAAGCAGTTAATTATTAAAGTCGTGAAGGTACGCCGTTTCCACTCAATTAACCTGTGTTAGCAAACTAAGCCGTAATTGCGTGTCAATTTGAATTTAAAGTTAAGATAACCGCTACGGCTCATACAATGTTAACTGTATCGGCTTCTTTTAATATACGTACGAGATATATTTCGCACCTACTGGAACCGTTTTAAACCGATGTTAAACTATTTTTAACTGAGGATTTTTATTTTTTTATTTATTTTTAGTTTTAAACACAAATCTAAACGCGAAGTACGAACCATGTTTGATTTTACTTATTAATAACAATATAATTTCTTTCTTTCATTTTTTATAAACGACAATTATTGATTTCAACGAAATTCTTTTTAACTGAAAGGATATTTTATAATTGCGCAAAGAATAAAATATTCTAGAAATATGCTTGAGAATATTTTGGAATTCTTAAAAAATAGAAAGACATGATAATGTAATATTACAAAATGACATTACCGTTTAGATTTATTTTAGTTAACAGTGGTGTTTAGTATAAGCCGTCTCAATAAACATAAAACTCCTCTGCATCTAAAATTCATCATTTCAGACTCAACCTACAAGCAAAAAATGTAAACTTAATAATACATATTATAACACTGGCTACAAACATGAAACATTATAAGAAACGAAAAAGTTATGCAGAAATCGCAAATCGCAAAGGTACGAACTACGGAGCAACGTTATGCGTGGTTGTAGCTTGCGGGGAACATGATGCGGCACGATGATGATAAACACGGAACTCACGAGTGGATGTTAGAAGGAAAAGCAATAACTTCTGAAACGAAATACAAATATATGGACTACTGGATTTATCTTAAGCTTAAAAAAATGAAGTAGAGTTTAATAGAATGACAAGAATATTTTCATTAATTTTAAATAATTTATTTTGATTTTTGGTTCCCGACATTTCGAATATCTTACAGTTTGACTATGATAGATATAAATCCGCAAAAATATCCGAAAAGATAGTTTATTTAAAAGGTAACGTTCGAAAAATTTTCAACGGAAATGTTTTTTGGACGTTGATGTTGTTTTAGTTCCGAATTCCGATTCATGCGTTTGAACTATTTTTCTATAATATTTCTTTTTCCTGACAATTTTAACTGCTTTCCTTTTAAAAATAGAATAATATTTTTTCTTAAACAAAATAGTGTTAAAATTAAGAGTTATAAGCAATTTAATTATATTGGTATTTTACTTATAATATAATACTTTTTAGGGATTCCTTCAAATTTAATGGAATTTATTTTTTCTCTGTCAGTGCGTTTGTAACAATTTACATACCTAATGCTTAGTTGAATCAACCGCACAGATATGTAATTTAGACTCACAATTTATCAATTTGTATGAACAGACCTAAATGTTAAATGGATGGTAGCAATTCTGGATTTACAAGCGTATGCTTAAGATAATATGCAAAAAATCATTTAAGATACAGACGAAACCGCGGAAAGCAGGTAGTATTAGGTTATATAAACTTTTAAAATTTTCCGCATTGAATATGAGTTTAGAGAAGCAGTTTCTGGTAAATCTGGGCCTTTAGAGATTAACCCACTTTAGTATCGATTCGTCCGTTTCACTTGAGCTCGGAATTTACTCTTTCTATCCTAAAACCTTTAAAGTGGTTATCAATTTCCTTTCATTATTCACTAAAACACCCTAAGTCCGCATCATTAATATTCACTGTTTTCTGGTTAAGTTCGACACAATGAGATTACTCATCAAAAATGAATTATTAAAATAAATGGACTTTACTTTTCGTCAGATTAAGTATGCACTTTGTTTATGTACAGGCAGATACATTATTAATTATACATACATAGTTCTATCAGAAATATACTAACTTATATGAATCAAGGCAATACAAGACAAATGTAAACCTAATAGTTGCTGTAGAAATCGCGTGGAAACCGCATGGAATTGTACCAAGAATGCGAGCTGCATTCCCCGCTGAATAGCAATGCCCATTCTTTAGGCGAAAATCGAGCAAGCTCTCTTGTCATTGGTCGATTTATACAAATAAATAAATACCTAAACATATTGAAATTTCTTCATGTTTAAATAATTTATTTTGTATTTACATAAATAATACGTTTGCTCGCGTCGGACTTATGGAAAACCAAATTGGATTCATATAAATAGGTACGACTTATCAAAGTTTCAGAGCCCTCGAGAGAATACTAAATAAGGATACAATTAAACAAACATAATTTTATTTTATATATACATATACATATGATCTGCCTTTCCGTTTCATGGGTTACCAAAAATAACAACCCCTGATTCGCAAAATTAAATCAGTTTTGTAATTTTATATCTCAATCAAATCATATCAAATCAAAATATTCTTTATTCAAAAAGACTTTTACAAGCTCTTTTGAATCGTCATTTTTACATTATTAAAATTAAATGTCAGTCTGTATGTCTGCGAGTAAACTACCACCGGCTCGGAAAGCTGTTCTGCTGAGAAGAACCGGCGAGAAACTCAACAGTTGCTCTTTTCAAAAAAATATATTTGGTAACAATATTGCATTGCAATATTTATCTATATATCCTACGTGAAATACACACATACAAAATACAGTGACAAACACGGTATAAATACAAGAAATAAGAATAAACTTGTAACACCCAGTTTTCGCCTACAAAACAGTAAATAGATCGTTTATGGGGCAAGATGTACGCATGTATAATAAAATAAAAAATTACACAGTCCACATTGAGATTTTCTTTAAAGCAATTTGAATCTAAAACTAAAAATACATTGCTGAATAAGGCTTATTACACAAATTAAAGTCTGGTTGTGTCTCTCGTCGGCTCTTCTCAGCGGATCAGCATTCCGAGTCGGTGGTAGCTTACTCACATACTTACTGACTGATATTTAAATAAATTCAATATTAATATGTAAAATTGACGATTCAAAAGTGCTTGTAAAAGTCTATTTGAATAAAGAATATTTTCATTTGATTTTATTACATAGCTTTTGACATGACTCAATATAAACAGCATGTTTAAGTTTATTGCGAGGCGGATAAGCGCTATCATAATATTATTAGCGCTATTTACGTGACATCCTCCCGGCTCGCCGAATATGCGCAACGAAGACTTTGTTTTGTATTTTAGGCACGTCCCTGTTGGCCTGAAAAGTGATGTTTATAACTATTTAGAATTTGAGGCACCTTTATTTTATTGCTGAATCGAAACAAAAGAAATTACAATACTATGAGAAGATAATTGAATTTGATATAAATTATCTGCTTTCTGGTACGAGTTATATATATATATATCAATCGTAAGAAATGACTGCTAAAGTATACTTACATTCCATGAATTCTGAAAACTATAATAGTACCTAGTAACTCAGTCTTTAAAAGCACTTTTTATTTACGTAGATTTATTTGATTTTTGATTTCCGTTCTATTTTCTTTATATAACTATACAGCAACCGTTGTGAGAGAGTCCAAAAACAAAAATCGAAATAACAGCGCCAAAAATTCAAAAAGATAGTTTTATTAATTTGCCCTGAGGTACTTATAACAAACTAATGCCTTGCTAAATATATTTGAGTACCAAGTTCAATTTACAAATTCACCGTTCGAAAAGCGCCCAAAAGTTTATGAGTGAATTATAAACTTTCACACCTAATTATTATTAGTGCAACGGATGTTGACGGATAAAGCTCGATATCTCTATAGCATTGATTTTTCTTACTTGGTTTGTTTTATAAAACATATTATATTCTTTTTATTCTTTACTGACTTAAGACAGACAAGTCCCTCACTTTGCAATATCATTTCAAAATAATATCATTAGAACCTACGAATAGATTTTCATAATTATTTATTAATGGATCTTAAGATTAGGTTTATATATAATATTTAAAATGTTTTTCGGGTGGATTGGAAATCTGGTGTTGTTTTGTAATTAAATAGTTTAATGAAGGCGCGGTAAAATAATATTTAATTTGTTGCATCGAAACAACCGACCATAGTTCTATTACAAAGGAATTCTTTGGCTTTCTATGAAATTATGAAGCTTTAAAAGAAATAAAATAATTTTGGAACAAAGTCAATAATTGTTTGTCGTCGCGATATTTCCTTCTCCCGATGTAATTAAGAAAAGTTACATATTATGTTTGACTTTCAATCACCGAGTACATAGCTCGTAGGAGGCTCATATGACTTAGTTTTGCGTGTTAACATTCAAGCGCTGGTATTTGAATAGTACTAATATCCAACTTGTACTCAGTCGGATGATCGCGAGTTATAGATTGAACATGCTTAATCGCTTAGTGTACTTAGTGTTATATTTTTAATAGTGCTGGCTTGGTACCAAATTTAATTTTAATAAAATATTGTTGGAAGAATAGTAAGAAAACGTCATCGTGGAAGGGATATCACGTAGTGGTGGTAACGGCGAGCTTATATAAGCCTGTGCGCGCTTCATTCGAGGCGAATTTCACGTACTGTAAACTAGTGTAAGGGGAAACCTTGTCCGTTTGGAAAGTCTTTTTATTTTTTCTAAATTTCACTTCTGGTTCCTAAAAATATCTTAATACGTAAAAAGTTAGTAATAGCCTTTATAAAAACAAGATTTAAAAGCTAAAATAAAATAAACATTTACCTTAAAACTTTTACCACCTTATAAAGTAATTACACAATTGATATTGATATAAAAGTTTGTTATAATAATGTAATTTTGTAATTAATCAGAAGCCGGTATTATCTTATCCCGTTTGAAGTTAGTCAGAATATTTAAACACAATTCTTGATTAAGAATATACCAAAATTATATATTGAAATAATTAGATTTAAACAAAATTAATAATTTAGAACTAATTTTGTAATATTATAATATTCCGTTTACTCTTAAAAGCTTGTATGTTTGGTAAAGTTTCTTCAAAAGAAATGAAGGAAATACAACGATAATAAGCTATCTCCGCATAATATAAACTCGTGGTAAGTTTGTAACAGTTTGCAATTGTGTTAAGAACAGAAGTTTCGCGATCCTCAATTCTTATACATAAGTTATACATTATTATAGTCGGGAATAATCGGTTCAAGTTTCTATTTAGATGGTATGTTTTGGATCGACTTCAATTCAGAAATACTATGGGCAAGTTATATAAAGCGACAACTTCATTAATTACGTTGTAAGAAAGATGTTTGCTCTTGCGATGAATAGTTAGAAGTTAGAAAGTGATTTTGAAAGGAGTTATATCTTTTAAATGAAAATTATCATCCATTACACAATACGCATGTGTATATTTATTTATTATTAAAACTTAAATGTGTTAATTTGGTTTCAATTTCAATAATCACATTATTTTGATATGTCATAAGCTAGCCGACAGACGGCGTTCGTAAAAACCATTAGATTATGGCAGTCTCATTATTGTAACTTTATTCAATTTTTGATTTTAAATTTTTTTTGACAAAAATAAAACAAAAGTAATGAATAGCCAGATTAGACCCGGCAGGGTTGGGTCTAATTTGGCTGATATTTTTTGGGTTGGGTCTGGTTTTCTCTAGTTTCACGCTTAGCAACTCATTTGGCTATACATTCTTATTTACAACTTCATCATATTCAAAATCTATTTATCAAGACTCATATAATGCACCAAAACACTATATTATATCTAAGCAAGGAATTGGATATTCTGTATTACAGTAAACAGTACAGTACAGTAAATACAGAATATTCAATTCCTTGGTTAGATTATAATACTCTTATGTAATTTTGGCTATCATATTACTGTAACCATTAGTTCTACAATATTATCTAATTCTATAATTATCTAATTCTAATAATAATAAATGTCTCCAAAATATTTCAGAAGGGTTGTGTCTTTCAAATAAATTTTCAAAATATTCTAAGCAACACCCAAGTTAAAGCATATTTCTATTTAAAGTACAACAAGTACAAAGCTGTTTCGAACAGGGTTCTGAAAACTTTAGTAAGTCAGACACGTGTATTTCAATTTTAAGGACGTATCCGAAAATACCCCCGCGCTGATGTGGACTCAACATTGTTCTGCAGCCGTTAGTTGTATGTACACATGGAATTCCTTTTTCTCTAATTTAGCTATAGAGTTGTATGAAAAACGTACACGATACCTATAATATATTTGCCGTTTAATTTGGTTACAGCTTCTACTTCTTTAAGTTGACGGTAATAACCGGTCTCTCCGTTTGGAAACCATATGATAAGCTATGGCATCGAAATAGGTGCCAAACTTATAAGTGCGCAGCCTCTCAAATATCATCAATTTAGATACATTTTACTTCATACCTTATTATTATTAACAATTATTATTTTTTTGGCGTAAGTAGCAAACTTTACTTTGTTTAAGTTTATTAAAGTTATACATAAAATATAATATATAATATAAAAAAATTAAGTGCAGTAACATTAACTAAGTTAGAAATAATCATCTAATTATATAAGATGAAATTGTTAAATATTATTTACCATCAAACAAAGTAAATTGTAGCAGACTCTAGTCTCTACACGATATCTATGGTTGTAAGAAACTTGGCTTAATTATAAACTTTGATACCTCGCGGGAATCGAAACTGCAACGTTCATACACAATACACAATATGTATTACTTAGCACTACTACGGTAATATATTTACCGGTCACCACGTAAATGATTACCCGTAAATGGTATGTGTGTGTGTCGACTGGTCTCTGGTCTTCCAATTACGCGCCCTTTGCCCGCAACTGATTAATATCAGGACTGCAAATTGCATTACTGGCTATTTGTATACACGCTCTCCACCCGCACTAATATGTTACGGAAGCGGCGATCATTACATTATCCCTCGACGGACGGCTATTTCAAGCTTTTAACCTTATATCGCATATGCTTGCGCAGAATAGGCGGGATGTGGGTAAGGATCAATTCAGAAATTATTTTATAAGATTGATTCTATGATATAAGATTAAGTATAATTTTTGTACTGGCATCTCTAATCGATTCTTTTTCTATGAAAATAAATTATTTATCTTTTCATTACTATAATATTTAGTTATATTATTATAATATTTAATTAATGCAAGAATTCAGCATAAATATTTATTTTGCTTTGTTATGTTATAAAGGTACAGACGCCACTTTTTATAAACTTGTTTCAACATTAATCTTAGTGTAATTTTGTTGTTTTGGTAGTCTTATTGTTCTAAATACTTTAGGAGTATTGAAAGGATAGATATCTATTTATTTCAACTCAATTTAAATTATTGAAAGTCGTCGAGTGCAAGTAGTACTATAATACTAAACATATAATGACGGCAGTGGGCAAAATATTAGATTATTCTAATTTTAGCTTGTGATAATGTATATATATGTATTGTATGTAGGCTTGTCTAAAACTATAGAAGTAATTGAATGTAAAATATTTACATGAAATTGCAGTTTTGTTGTTTCTGAGACTATATTTCATTCCATATAATATGTATAATGTCAATTTTCAGGAATAATAAAACTAGTAAATACTTACAAAATGTTACGTTTATTATTAAGTAACAAATCGCAATCAACAAACCCATGACATGTCCACGATGTCACATAAACACGTCGTCGGCGAAGGCTCTCTCACCCGACACGCCGGCGTTCTCATCCTCGAACGTGACCATCTTATCGCGGCGAGCTCTTGCCCGGTCGCCCAGCGCGTTGATGCCCACGGCCACGAGTTCACTGACCCCTACGCCCGCACCACTCAAGTTAAACTCGCTAAGACTACGCGGTACAAAGTACTCGACACACCTCTCCGCGTGTCCCGCCGACCGCCGCGCCGGAGTATTCCTCTGGAAACTCTCCTCGCCGAAGGCAGACGACTTTCTCCTCGGCAAGCTGTTGAACTTCGTCGGGTTCGTACTGTCTATCTTAAAGCTAACTTGCGCTCGCTTCTCGTGGCAGCTTATAGACGGCCCTTCAGCCGCCTCCCGATGTCAGGAAACTACTGCCATGGAAATCTTTTCATCGCATTTCTCTACGCTATGCACTGCGCGAGCTTTGGAGCTACCAGTACAGAGCGCCGTGAAGCCACGCAACGCTGCACTCAAGTCTTCTTGGATCAGATTAAAACACATGGCTACTACTACTATTCCCACTAGGATATATATACAGCACACGCCTATGGCGATGTCCTCCGCCTTCGCTGACACAGTACTCGCGTGTAACCCAGGTTTCAAGTTTCCAAAACCTATCGTCGCGAGACTAGAAAAAGAAAAATAACATCCGTCTATATAGTTCCACCTTTCTGTCGTGTGAAATACAAATGTACCTAAACCTATATACAGAACGATTAATAATAAACTCAGAACGATCGGCACTCGCGTGTGGTCCCTGCACGTCCAGTGGTAACCTCCACTAAAATTGTCTAGATTTAAAGCGGCTTGGAACGGCGTTCGTTTCGGTCGATCACAAAAGTCTTTTCCGTCAAAGTCGACCAACTGCTTGCACTCGACCCCGGATAGGGAGTACCGACTCAGGCAATCTTCTTTGGTATGAAAACCGTCACGTTTAAGGCGCGCCGGACATAACTTGGCGTACAGAGCTCGGAAGTTTCTCGCGAGCGCTTCACCGATAGTAGACAGGTACAGCATGATCAGAGGAATGCCGACGCAAGCGTACACCATGGCTACTATCTTCCCCGTAGATGATTTAGGAGTTACACTCCCGTGGCCTGCAATGAGATATTTCTTTAAGGCTATTTATTATCTCATGATATTGATATTCGATAATGATATGATGACTAATACAAACTATTATTATATTTTCCAAAAGAAATCTTATATTTTGTATTGAATTTTATTGATCTTTAAAAACTTAAACTGCTATTAATTGCAAACTAATTCAACTCACCTTATATCATGCAAATTGAAACTTATAAAAAGGCATTGTCAACTGTGACAAAAAATCTCTTATTAAAAATATCTAAGAACAAAGTTACTAAACATAATTGAATGATCATCATATTTTACAGTGTCATGTGCAATTTGGGTTACGAAAGAAATCTTACCAATCGTGGTGATGAGTGTGAGCGCGTAAAGAAAACTCCCCGCAAATGTCCACCGATAGTCGAGTGTCTCGTAAGGTGTTGTTAAGCTCGGCGCGTCGCCAGCTTTCATTGATTTTATCAAGATCCTTTGGAAGTCCATAAGCTCTTTAGCGGCTAATTTTGTCCAATTTTCCTTATAAAGGATATTGAGGTCTTCAGTTATGGACCAAAGTCGCTCGACGGTTCTCGACCGGAGATCACCACTTTGAGCTTGACTTAAATTTGGTTTGGATGCGGCGACGGACGTTTCTTCAGGTATGGAGTTCCTGCCTTCTATAGCAAGGAAAAGGAAACCTCCAATAAGATTGTAAGTTAAAACTAGGAAACATATCGCCAGGCAGGTGAGAGGGGAGGCTCGGCGCTTGTGGGCGCACCTGCAGCAGAACAGTCTCGTGTCTTCGTGTCGGGATATGAAACAGCAGCTGGAGTCTTCGACTAAGGGCGGTTCAGTTTTCTTCAGAGCGCGCTTGGACGAGTCCCGGCTGCTGTCCTCTATCATGATGATCACTAGCACATACTTTACCGCACCTTGTACTTCTTGTGGTGTCTCTTTTTTCTTGTTTTTCTCAACATTCTAGATTAAAGATTGAGTTCTGAAGAAAGTTGACTGCAGATGATCTGAAACAATTTTTTTACTTATATTAATCTTACACATTTAAATAGCAACTTTTCTGAAGTTAATATTTAATCAGTTTTTTTGTCAATAATCGAAGAAAATATAACTAAAATAAAATTTAATATATCAATACAAAGTGTACAAAGAGAAGATTGACTAGTAATAGCAACATTAAGTGTTATATTCTTTAAATAGAATCAACTGCAATCTCTTCAAACATATTTAGTAAAATAATAACGGTTATAAAGCGTAACAACTCAAATTGGAAACCGTTGATGCAAAAAGTTATGTCTCTGAGGACGCTCTCGACTTCAATACATATGCGGGAGTGAATCAAAAGTTGCAATAACAAGTTATTGTTATGCGTGAGCAGCCTATTGAAACGAGCTTATTCAAATTAGATGAAAACTCAATTTGACTAAATGTTCGCCAAAAATATTAAATTTCATAAAATATAAAACACACATTTTCTGAATAACATTCTATGTTCAGTTAATCCTTTTTACTCAGCTAAGGAGGTGTGTTATTTTTGGATAAATTTTATCTTTCGTACAGTTTCTGAAGAGTCACCTCACCAATGTTTTTCACTAAAGAAAAATTAACTTCAGCACCCTTTACTTACAATTCGTAGCCAAGTTATAATTTAATTTAAAGCTGTCTTAATTATTTTGTGATGGCTAATATTGCGAATCAGTCTATCGCAGAATACACGATGAAAGGTTCAAATGTTTTATTAATACTTTGTTTCTTAATTGCAAGGTTGTTGCTTACGAAATTACTCGGTATAATTATATTATCAAATGGGGTTGGAATATTATTTGATACTATTATTTAGAGAACGAAGGAAGATTTTAAGATTTGTACTATAGTGAGAAAGCAATATAACTTAATTAAATCTGGTCTACTATTAATATAAATGTTGCCAGTGAATTTATTATTCTTTCTTTCAAGTATATTCTCTTCTTTTACATACTTTTTTCGTATAAGTTTGCTGCAGTTACATGATGAAGATTATTATTTTACATGTACTGTACATAGAGAGTGAAATCCGCATCCGAACATTTGTTTTGAGCATACAAACGATATGTTTCGATTAGAACAAACGGAATCTTGGGGAATGACCGTTGAGTACACAGTGTCGAAAAGTTGAGAAAGTAAAAAGTATAAGTAAGGTATCCTATAAATATTGTTCAAATACGAGTTGGCTACATACTGGTTATAGTATGTAGCCATATAATTGGTTTCTTTTCGTTCCTTATAATTGTTTGTTTCATTTCACAAATCAAATAGGGCTTTTATTAGACAGGTAGTGATCGAAACTTCTCTTGTGAGTTTACATTTTATTTGGTCAGGTTTCACTCACCTTTTAATAAAGCAACAAAAGATAATCTATATGTCGGCGATTACGATAATTTAACAATATCATCATATATAATATTAGATTATTGCAACAGAATTACATTTTCAGTGTTTTAATTAGAAGTAAGTATAAACATGCAACGTAAGAATATTCGTGAGATTTCATAAACTTTAGAATAATAAAATTTTATACCTTTACATGAAAGAGAATGATGTTAGAATCGGTACCTTCGAAGCACTGATGGTAGTGAAAGATATTGAAAACTAGGCGGTGCATTTATGATAGCTTTGTTAAATGTAACGAGAATTGAAATAGGAAAGCAATTAACGTAAATCTGTGGTCAGTGAAGTATGAACGTCGCTGGTACCGAAGTTGCGCAGAAATTACCAATTCACGAGAGATTATTCTATGCCTTCAATACGAGACCATTCAGAGTATGTAATTAACTGGAAAATTTGTGACTAGGTGAGTATAAATTGCTAGCAATTTTGAGATAAATGTTTGTTACTCTCCAAAATTACGTTTAAATTAGTTACCTACTTATTTTTTAATTAATTAGGTACCTACTTATTTTTATTGGTTACTTATTAAAATATAAGCGTCGCGCGGTTAGACGGTATATTCATTAGTTGTGTGTTGTGTTCAAGGCATTTGTATTTAATTTATATAGAACACCTATTGAAGTATAATTTTTCGTAAAATATGGAAATCGTTCGAAAATAATTAACGAATATAGCACTAAAGTCATCCGAAATGACCTTCTTTATAAGTCGGTCAACAACGTCTAATTTGTTGATCAATAACGAAGAAAATAATCTCTTGATATTAAATACACTATTATTGGAAACAGCCTATTGATAAAGTTTATTAAAATACTGTTTTCTATTAAACACTCAGGCAGCTGTTGCTAGCGGCTTTCCCAGCGCGGAAATTATAGAATGGAAAAATAAAATGTTTTCGCGTTTTGCTGAAGCTATCGAGATAAAATGCCTACTTTAATTCCGTAATGTTCAAAATATATTGCAATATGATGTAGTAACTTATCCTCACCTCGCGCGCGCATTTTTATAGTACGTACATTATTTTTATGTAGCTACTTATTTCAATGGGCGTTATTAGGCATGAAATTGTAATATTATGAGATATTTTGACGAATATTGTATAGGCTTAGTCATTTTGTAAAAATATGAATAATTAATTTTAATTATACAGTACCTAACAATTCCAGTTTATAAAAATATTTTGTGTCATATTTCACTTTAACTGTTTTATTATAATATGGATGTATATAGTGTAGGCATATATAAAGGGTGATGTGTGTATGTATGTTCTGTATAGACCCCAAAACGGCTTGAGGGGTTTTGATGAAATTTTCAGACAATCCATAGATTAGCCCGGCGAGTGATCATTTATTTATTTATTTAAGGCACACTAACAATATACATGTAAAAACAAAACAGACATGCACATCAGTTATAAGTGTACGTAGCATTTGATTTATTACATATTAAATTAGGAAATTATTAAAATTGTTGAATAAAAAATACATATTTTACATAATATGTATAAAAACAACATAATTAAAAAAAATACGAAAAATTTGTGTTATTTAAAAGTTGTATAATTGTATGATCATGTTTAGTAAGTAGCTATTGAAAATATGAACGCAGCAAAGCCGCGGGTATCGCTAATAATAAAATGTATTGGAATTGTAACGAGGTCAAATACGTACGCTGATGTATTGCCGTTTGCCGCGAAGGCTATTGATACGTCTACGTAGCTATAAATTTTGTTTAACAAGGTATATTTCGTGAAGCATTGTACAATTGTGTTATTTAATTAGAAACATATAAGAACATGAGTTTATTATAATTATAAAATAGGTGATAATTCCGGTAAGTTATATATAAATTTAGAAAAGTTAGTGTCAATGGAATCGAATAGAAAAAATAATAAAAGTCACAGGTAACACAATAACTAGTCAAGTATATTCAAGATTATTTTTAGCTTTTAAAATTGGGTCACCTTGTACTGCCGAGTTACAACTTGGCAGTACAAGGTGAAAAAGTAAATTACGCGGTGTTACACAGAGCTGATATAAAATTGATGGCGTATTCAAGCTGTAAGCTGCAGAATGCTAATGTGTGCTCTGAAAACAGTAGTTGTCGACATGTTTCGGCTTCGCCACGTCTATTCACCGACGCATATTGAAAGCCGCGCCTTCGGGCAAATAATCAAAGATGAAAAGGTTTCCTTAACAGGCACGTCACGCTCTCCCTGATTTTTTACCCACAAGAATACGAATAACGTCAAGCATTTGTCTTCATTTAAAAGGGACAAAACGACCCAAAGTGGGACATAATCGAAGGAAATTGGATGTTGAGGTATTTTCTGAACTTAATTCTTACTATAATAACCATTGGTTAAAATCATACTAAATGTATACTTTCTACGAGTGTATCTTCAATACTACAGTGTATTATTTAAGCAGAATTCATAGTATAAGCTATGTATAGCTGCTACTAAGGATGTACAATGTACATACATTGGTGGTAACTTGTGATTTCTTCACTAAAGTAACAAAGTGAAGCCTCAGACTCGCCGCTTTATTCCGTAACGTTAAACGTTTTAACATTTATAATCTGAGTGCATTCTTGCATATAAAGGCTCTTGAAAATAAGTCATGTAACCAACATAAATAATAAAAGTTTATAAGTAATTTTTGTCGGAAAAAGCTGGAATTTTCATCGAATCTTTGAGAATTAGGGCGTAACGGCGGCCCTTTTATTTACTGTCAATCGTTTTCCGGAAGGAAGCTCCCTATTCTCCTTTCAGGCGTATCGCGATTATTAGAATTTCAGAATTCTAAGAGGAAAATGAAAGAAAATTTAAAATACGCTGTTGACGACAAATAAAAGTAGAGACGCTTTATTTAGATATTATCAGTAGTAGCAATTGAATCAAATTATACTAACATGAATTCTATTTAACATAACCGATAAAATATTTTGTAACACAAACGAAACGAATATACAAATGTCTGAGACTTCAACCCGCGAATTGCGTCTGACCGCGTCAGACCTAGACCTATGACGTTGGCCTGTTCATATTATTACGTGAAGATAGATAGCAAAAGTGTATTGAGATATTTAAATACAGGCACAGTGAGAGTGCAACTTGCGACTACACCGGCCGTGTTCGGGATTCCTTACAAATCATGTTAAAAGGAGGGGCGGCGCTTTTGTTCCTTCATTTATTTTCTTTATTACGAACATCTCGCGAGTCATGTTGCGTCGTTGTAGCGAGCTTAGCTCAGATTGTATTTTTCAATAAGCAAGAAACATCTTTCATGTTGATTTAATTTAAAGTAATGTGTTGTGATTTTACTTCATTTCAAATACTCTCTGAATTTATTATTTTAGAACAATTGTTGGAATTGTTAGCTTATTGAAAGGAAATTTTCACTCAATATTTATTAAATACCTACGTTATTGGCTAAAATAAAACAGGTTTTGATGATAGCGTCTGAATATTGATTTCATCTTTATTTTATACAGGAAAATAACATGGAAATATCATTTTCTAATGTGCATAAATAAAATTGTACACGGTAGATAGTTATAAGGAAAAAAATATTCTTTTCTTTTACTTTTTTGTCAAACAATCATTAAAAATATCGCTCGCGAGCGGAGAAAGGGGAAATCAATAATTTAAAATAAAATTTTATATGAAATAATGATAAAAAATAATTTGAGATTTGTAAACTTTTACAGTCTTTCATCAGACCGTCTAAGAGTCTATCAGGACTGTAAGTATAACTATTATCGTTCAGCAACAGCCAATACACACAGGCTTAGTTCTAAATGGCTCTTCAGCATGAAAGCGTTTAGTTATTACGACGTGTGCAAACGATCACCCATCAAGTGTTTACTGTAGTTGCTCCATTGTCGTGAGGTGTAAAATCACTTCAAACTGTATCAAGAGCCCTTCAATAATATGGCGCATGAACTTATAATTCTAAGGAAAATTTTATTTGAATAAGAAAAGTATTAACACAAGTTGAAGAATTATTTGAAAGTACTCTTAAAGAGAATAAATCAGGAGAGCTTCTGTAGAGTCTACGTCTTGAGAAACATCTCAACTGAACTCCGAATTGATGTAATGCATAATGTCGTGAAAGTGAAGTGCAGCAGTCTTTACAGTTAGTTATTTTAAAAAGTAGTCCTTATGTGTATTTTGCCATACACTGGAAATAAAAAAAACATTTAAATAACCTTATAAAAGAAATAAAATAATCTTAATATGTTACATTAATTAAGTAAAAAAACACTAGGATTTATGTAACATAATATTTTGCTTTAAAATTATTACGGCTTGACGTGTTACTTCAGGTCTACTGCGCCTAATTTTTTTTATGTTGTACATATGTAATTGCCAAGACAATGTTTGTATAGAAGAAAATGACATACCTATGTAGAGAAAAATAAAAAAAATAAAGTAGACGTCTAACGTTGCCGCAGATGCTCAGATTATCCGTTAAGTTAGGAAAAAAAATGTTTCTTGAAAAACTACTATGAAAACAATATTAAAGAAAGAAATTGTCAGTTTTCAAAATTTAAGATAATCACTTTTTTATATTTTCAAGTGAAAAAATAAAAAAAAATGTTATTGTTGTTCGAACGCAGGCAAAGCCAGCGGGAAACTGCTAGTGTTATATAAAATGGTACTCTCACTATGTTCCTAGCTGGAGCTAGGCATTCAACACACTATCAGAATTATCTAGAATCTTGTCTTATCTTTATAACTTGCAAAAATTTATTTAAAATATATACCTACTCTATAGATTTTTGCTTACAAAAAGTATGAAATGACAGTTCTAAATTTTACCCATCCTATATAAAGTGGGAACAATTTTTCGCCACATAAAATCTATGTCAAATCACATGTAAGCGTAAGTTAAGGAACGCTCGAGTTAACTCAATGTCTGACGCGAGATAGTTGAGGCTCTACGTAATTGAGCGGCCGCCCTCACACCTGACGAGGGGAATACCGTCTTCACAAATATATGTAAATAAAACCGAATGCCAGAACTGTTTCTGCGATATATTTTTAACATACGAATCGAATAACAAACGTCGACTTACATATTCTATGAATATTTCCACCACTACTTGTTATGTTAGCTCTTTACACTCACAAGATATACGAGTACATTTGATAACAAGTTATGGGTGATATTGTACTGAAAATTACAGTAAATGTTATTCAAAATTACCAAAATTTCAATATCTTTAAAAAATTACTTTCATATGTATAAGGTAGAAAGAACTGCGCTAAACCTACTACAAACTATACAAACTTCAAAAAAGTGTTGATTGAGTTATATTTAATACATATATGAGGTGGAAATTAATATTATAAATACAGAAGAGTACGCATTGATAATCTGACCTTTTCTCGCGCAGAAACTGAACATAATAATTGTTTGTTAAAAATAAAGCTGGCGGATGGGAGAGAACCCACTGTTTATCCAGTACATTTGTGAATCCCGCGGGAATATCTTTATAGGAAAGACTGCTTAAAGAGCCCGTGTAGCATAGAGAGGCTGATGGAGGCACGAGCTTCTTATATTTTTGAGCGACTTCAATACAAAGGATAGCTACTGAATTCGGGAGTAAATGGGCTTATATAAAATATATATCTTACGCGTTATCTTCTTTGATCGTGAACTGTATTTCATTTTTACTTTATTATAAACAGGTTGTACACCGTAGATGATGGTAGTAAATTTCAATCAAGAATATTTACCACACCAAAGGTAGAAAACCTTTAAAAATATTTTATGGTTTTAAAATTTGTTTTCTTTATGTACGTTTATATTAAGAAAACAATAATAATATCCAACCCCCACCGCGCGGACCGCACGAAATTATAACGTAATATTTTACGCACTTAATAATTGTACGATAGAGCGTAGCGTAAACAAAGTTACCAAACAATAACATTTTCGTTTAAAACTTTATGATGTACGAGTATAATAAAATATTAAATATGGCGCTTTTAGTGATGATTTAATTCGTAGTTCGCTAGCAGATAATAAGGTCTAGGGTTCGAGTTCTGAGTCAAGTTAAAATATTTATTGGGTTTTTCTGTCGGAAAAATATCAGTCTGGGAAGTTAGCATTCAATTGTCTAAGAATTTCTTCTGTACTTACACAAGGTGGCATTTTGCAGCCGATATAGTTAATAGAAAATTTAGAGTTACGTCAAGGGGGTAAATTTTTTCATATTATATTGAAAGATTTGAACTGTGTCACGTATTTTACCCAATATTAATATGATTTGATATAATATATACTTTTTTCATCAATTTCATAGTTCGATAGATAATGTTTATTTTTTCCTATAGCTCGAAAGTATTACAATTACGTTTCCAGAAGTAATATCTCACAAAGGGCCATCTGAAGGTGGAAGTAATTCTATTGTATTATTTGTATTTCATATTTTACTATTAAATATAATACAATATACATTACGTACAACGTTACACAAAAGGGCTTATGCGAGCAACAAAGGGTTTTTGAACAATGATTTTTTTCGTAAGGTTATATTATGATGGTAGCCCAGTGGTAACGCGCTCGCTTGGGTAACTGATTGAAGCGGATTCAAGTCCAGGTCTTGCACCTCTGATATATTTATGAGATATTTTTTCATTAAAGAAGGCTTATTCGCTCCTTGTAAAGTAGTCATATCTCTGTATAAATAATAACGTCAGCCCGAAAGTGTGGAAGTTAACTAGAAACCAACAAACCGAATATTAACTTATAATATGACAGTAAAGGGACTAATTTAATGACGACACGTTTGGCTCAGTTGTTAGTGACCCTACCTTCTGCGCCAGCGGTCGCGGGTTCGAGTCCCGCTGTGGGCATTCATTTGTTGAGCACGAATGTTTGTTCTATAGTCATGGATGTTAATATTATGTATGTATTTAAAAATGTATATGTGTAGTATATCAACTATCTGGTATCCGTAACACAAGTCTCGTATCTTACCATCTTACCACGGAACTAGATAGCGATGTGTGTAATAATGTCTTAACATATTTATTTTAAAATATGGATGTCGTTGAAAATCTAAGCTTAAACAAAAAAGTTTATGAAAATTGTAGTTCGGAATTTTGTTAATGAAAAGCTTTTAGAAGTTAAATAATTGAATTTTAACTGTCACATGTAGTGCTCCCACTACGAATACATTCGTCGTTTTAACAATTTTTGTTAAAATATAATTTATAAAGTGGTCCTATTAGATAACATATTGTATTATTTTAAAAAAATCAATAAATTATGCTTAAGGACTGTAGGGCATTGAAAAAATATTATGTAGAGTTTGGATAAAGGAAAACATCGTAAGCAAACTTGCATGTCTTTATTACTTAGCATGTTCAAGAATTGTGAAGTCCACCAACCCACAGTTGGGCAGCGTGGTCGACCTGATTTTAAAGGAAGGCTTATGCCTCCCTTCAAAGGGCTGAATGTAATAAAATATATTGTGCATATGTACGTACATACATAGAGTCGTAACTCGTAAATACAACAACTAGTTACTCGCACGCAATATCGAAGGCAATTTGAGAACTCCAGCTACTCGTAGCGGTTAATAATTAAATCCAATACAAACATCATCTAGTTGAGTTCACTTTGAACAGAAGCCGCCGCAGACCGGCCATCCATCTTTTAGATAGTTCACAGTATTATTACCCTTACATTTAATTGTGATTGATCACACTCGGCGCTGCCTTATATTATATCAATTAATGGGTTGAATTGTGGTCTTATTACCGAAGATAATTTAATAGAAAGGTAGGGTATCTTTTAAGTTCGCGCGCTTCCTCAGATGTCTTTATTATTTATAATGTTACTAACTTAGGTCGTACGAATTCGCACACACTCAAATCAACTATGTGCTAGTAAGTCTTGTTGTAATAACAATGATTTATATAATAATATTGTTGTATATGTAAAGTAATTGATATTAGTATGTAACTATATTAACAGTAGCAACATTGAGAGGATATTCATTTTATTATTTTATGTATGGCAACTTTGACAGTGGTAGCCCAGCGGTAGCGCGTCGCTTGGATAACCGAGTGATGCGGGTTCAAATCCGGGTCTCGCACCTCTGATATTTTCATGTGCGAATCACTTATATCATGATTACCACTTGTCTTACGGTGAAGGAAAACATCGTGAGGAAACCTGCATGTCTGAGAAAACCTAACAAGTTTTCGAAAGGCATGTGAAGTCCGCCAACTCGCACTAGGCCAGCGCGGTGGACTATGGCCTGATCCCCTCGTACTGAGGAAGGCCCGTGCCCAGCAGTGGGACGTTAAAAAGGGCTTATGATGATGAAGATATTTTTTTGGTAAATCATATTATAGTAAATAAATAAATAAATAAATATCCAATTACTGAACATATACATCAAAATCATGTCGAAATATATGAAACAAGTGAACGGCGCGTCATTAGTGTCCGCCTCAGTCGAAGTCACAATTTACTTAGTCTCGTATGAACTTGAGTAATTTCATAGATTCTACTAACTGTGGCTGCAAATACAATAACGTTGGCATCTTAATTGATAGTCAACTACCGATCTGATATGCGAGCTACGTTAGTTTGCGAACCAATTGCTATGAAGCCCTTAGGATAAATTGCTGGGTGGAAAGTACTATGTCATATACCTGTTATAAGTGCGTGCGTGTGTAATAAAACTGTATGGGATAGGTTTATGTCGTGGTCAAAGGAACTACTATTGGAAAATTTATTTTCTTTCACATACTATATAATATTTCTTGGTACAATAGTTAGCAATAACAATTGCGTTCATTCTACATTGAAAAACTGCACGTAAAAAATTTGAAGCAACAAGTATATAAAATAACCTTTTCACAGACAATACTGATGCATCCTACACTACTGATGGATAGACTATCAACTAAAATACCATAAAAAGGTAAATTTATTGTACAAATTTCAGAAAACTATTAGGTTAGGAAATCTAATGCTGTGTAACTCATCTTGGTGCATAATAACCTTTATTTAAATTATGAAAGTGTTTTTTGATTATGGTCAGAAATAATAGATAAAAGTTTAGGGGCTTAGATGCTGACAAAATTAATTTTAAAAATTTAAACCTAAATAGTTACATCCTCTTATCTGCTATAGGAGAGAACCGAACGTGATCGATTTTAGTTTATGTTTAACAATAATCAACATTTGTTTTCAAAATCTGATTCATAATTGCTTTTATCCTTTATCATTACTTCAAAAACTTTAACATTAAGTAAAAATATATACGAAATTAGAATCCTAACCCGCGGTCTTGTGAGATCCCTCTTTAGTATGTACCTTTTGCTCTTTTATTATTTGTCGGGATTCCATCGCTATTCATATTTCGTAAAAATCTCATCGCGCGTAATGCGTATTACGGCCTAAAAGATAAAAAGTATAGCCCTTAACAAACGTTCTGACGAGTAGACGATGTAAGCTTAGCTACGATATTATGGATGCTGTTTAAGTATAATTTTGGATTATTACGTAATTAAGATAGGATTGAATCTATTAATAACTCGTCGACGTAACTGAACAGATTAGTTTAGAACGCAATCTGCGTGAGGTAGCTGTCCTAATTGCTGCAACCCCCGCGGGGAGGAGGGTTGAGGTTGTAGGGGTGGCAGGTGACTCTCACTCGGAAATTCGGACAGATATATTGAATATTAATATCTAATAACAATCTGGCGATCTGAAAAGTTAAAAAGAAGTAAACAATATTGCCATTATTTGGGGGCGGAAATTAGAACAGGTCATTTCTACATTGACAGTTGTTTTATTGCTCACGAACATGAAGCTTTCAAAAAGCTCAGGAACACTCGCAGCATGTACTTTTATTTCAATTTTCTCTACCCGAGTATATTGTCGGTTTTATATATAGTAAGAAAATTTTAGCGGTAAATTTTGACATTGTTCTTACAAAATCATATTGTATTTTGGAACGTGTTGTCTCTTTCTGCACACACCATCGTTCACTTTACTGTGCTTGACATGGATTGACAATTACCATTAAACATGTTTATGTTAAGGCACTCTGCGCTCTCTGTTAGATTACAGTATACGTTGTGCGTATAATATTACGAGTATTCTACACTATATAATGTATGCTTACAAAATATTTGTATGAACATGAATATACCAACTACAAATTATCAAATGAAATTATAAATATCTCTATGTACTAGCTCGTGATTACTTTTTCCTTCAATAAATAACGGAAGGTTTATTTATCTGAAAGTAATTTTAAAGCACGAAATTTATAATGAAGGACGAGCTTATAAGAATGAAAGAGCTTTTTAAATGTAAAAAGCGTTTTTTGCCAATGAAGAGTATTCATATGAAATTATATTCTCTTACGAAAATAAGCTTTCCACAGAAATTTAACGTTAGAAGAACGCAAAACTTTTGTTGTTTAAGTTTTTAATAGGCTTTCACTATTGTCAAATTCTGCTACAGTCATTGTCTGCTACAGTACAGTTTTAATTACTTATTTTTATGTCTTTCTATATATTTGATGCTTTCTGTGTATATTGTGCGATGTAAATAGTTGTTGTTATTAACTTATTTATAAAAAGTTTCTTTCATACCCACATTTTTTACTTTTAAAAGTAAAATCAGTATAAAAATATATACAAATCTTAAATAATTCTTTCTTCTTATCAGTATTTTATCCCAACCATAGCTGAGTTATAGCTACGAAGTACACAATTATGTTAAGCAATTTTGTAAATTTTGTCAGGAACTGATTCATTCAACTTACCATATTTTCGACAAGAAGCCGAAAATTTTGATATATTTTATGAAAAATGTGATAATAAAGTCACATGCTGAGGTTTATTACGATGTTTAGGAAACCATCGCTGCGAAGCTTTACGTCGTCATAGCGTTACCTTGTAGGTACTATAAGAAAACGACGACACAAAATTATGAAGGAAATTTTGCAACAATATCTGAAATTGTTAAGCTTGTTAGCTTACATTCACTCTTTCTAGTTAAACCCACAACACTCTTTAAGAAATGCATCTTTACCATGATTTCTTCAGAAGTACCTACTTATGAATAATTTTTTTTTGTGTAACATGTCTAGTGTAGAGTTATGGCCACATCTTAGCCATTTGAATACTTATTAAAAATAATATCTTATTTTTATTAAATGCTCTTTAAATAACTTGTTGAGGATATTTCTATGACCATATTATGCGTGTTGAATTGCTTAAATTGAATATTTGTAAATAACAGCGGACACTTGCCGGCGCCGATACATTCGGCAATTTGTTATTAGCAATGGAGTGAGAGCAACTTAATAAATTAAGAGAGTGAGAGAAAAAACACACATTTATTTCTGCGGCGAAGATACAAAAGACACCTTAAAGAAGGTATAAGTTCTTACTATTGCGTACCAAGTGCATTATATATATTTTTTTCCTTTATATGACACAAGAAATATAATATCTTTACTAATATTATAAATAGGAATGGTTGTATGTAAGTATATTTGTAACGAATTGGCTCAAAAAGTACTTGACCGATTTTAAAAATTCTTTCACCATTTGAATGCTACATAATCACTGATTAATATAGGCTATTTTAATTGCAAGAAAAAAATATGCATCCGTACTAAAACTACAATAACAGGAGAGGAGGAGGAGTGCACGCCGCACATAATATGTGAAATAGGTAGCCGCGCGGCTCAGCAGTATATTAAAGCTGGAGTAATTTTGGAGAATTTCCAACCCAGCGAGTGATCGAATGAAGTTTAGTAGCGATAAAAAAGTTAACGCGGGCGAAGCCGCGCGTATTGCTAGTAATGTATATTTTGATGTAAATGAGAGCGTCCCGCCGCGTCCCTCATTACAAACTTTATCCTCATTTCCATAAACATGGTTTGACCGTCGCTGGCGTCTGCTCAATATAAGTAAAATTTAATTTATATAACAAAACAGAAGTTAAGCTTAGTTCAATACAATTTCTAAACCGGTTTTCTCTAAGTATTACAGTTTTAAACGTCTTATATAGGCTTAAACTCGCTTCGAAACAAACGGTCCCAATAGGTATATTATATACTGCTGTAAACAATTTTATCATTTTCGTCGACAGTGGTTCCACAATAACATCAACGTTATTCGCTTTAATAATTTTATTGCTGAGTAATAATGGTAAATTCTAACACTACATTAAGCTTCACAAAAGTTCACAAGAACATAAACGTGGACAAAGATAGTTTTTCAACAATACCATCAATTTGCTGATGATGTCGTTACGTTCTGGAGCAGGACATAAAGATAAAACAAAATGTCAGCACCTTTCGTATTGGGAATTACTTCGCTTCTTTTAACTAATAAGACATTTATAAAAGTTTTTTTTAGAAATATCGATAAACTATGTTTGACGTACTCGCGAAAGGAACAATTTTTTCGTGTTTTCTTAGTCTTAGTTGTTACAAATATGTATATTGTATATAGTTTCAAAACTTAAAGCGAAATATTTGGTTTAGTTTGTAGTGATTCTAATTTCTGTAACAGCTGCGGTCACGGGTTTTAATCCCACTGGGGGTAATTGATGTGCTTGCTGTCTGATGATTAAAGCAATCCTTCCACTACAATGAAAGACAGTTAATATAGTTAAAAGAATATAAAATAGATATTTCACAAACGTGAAATTCAATTCTTCATATAACGAATTATAGCAGAAATCCAAAAATAGAAGTAAAGTATTAGCGTACACTGAACTAGTACTTCAGAACTAATGGAAGTATGACGTCAAAGTTGAGAACTGAGTTAGCTGCAGTCTGCTCGTAATGTATAGAGACCATTAGAGTGAAACGGCGAAATTCAAATTGATGTTACTCGTGATGAAAAGTATCTGGCGAAGTGGCGGCGTTCCTTGGTGTATTAGTGGGTAGTGAGTTGGCTTTTCAGTAAAATAAAAATATATTATTTATATTTTTGTTTTGTTTTTTCGAACCCACCGAATCTAAAGTTAACAGTTTTAAATAAAACTATCTTTCAGGATTTTTCCGAAAATGATCAAGTAGGAGATGGTCTCTCTTGTGTCACAAGTTATGTACATACATAATATATTCATTTGTGTACACTATTCCGGTCGATTTTTACGCCATTATAATAACGTTACATTATAATATTGTATAATTTTTATTGTCAGTATTATTAAAATTATGTAAAAATAATTATCAACAACTACAAGAAGCTTTTTCTTATAGCTTTTGCAAGAAATTCCCAAATACATCTTCTATATTATAATGGATGTTTGCTACATAATAATCTAGAATAGCACTTAGGTTACTTTTATCCCAAAAGTTATAAATAAATAATTATATTGGGACATTATTACAACAGCGCCATCTAGTTCCGTGGTAAGCTATGAGGCTTGTATTACGGATACCAGGTAGATTGATACACTTTTCATGCTCCCGCCAGCGGGATCGAACCCGCGACCGCAAGCGCAGAAAGTAGGGTCACTACCAACTGAGCCAAACGTGTCGATAGAGTATTTGCTGTTCCCGTTGAATAGATGTGGTTTTGTTTTTCACACTTGATCTATTCAACACTAACCGTTTAAACATACCCGAGCAGCGAGAATGAGTCACAATTGTACATATTTAATAAGCAGTGGTCAATAAAACTGTAGCGCTATTTCTGGTAATAAAATCCAATATAGTTTCTCCACATACAACCTTCGATCAATTTAAAGTGAACAAATAACCGTTATTTCATTTGAGAAGTTGTCTTGGGCACTTGTGAGTTGTGATGCCGTAACTCTGCGATGACCGGTTATAAAATTATATTGTGTGGAACAATATATTATTAAATGTACATACATTTCAATTTATTGTATCTGCAACTGTGGTAGCGTGCTTTAGCTTTTGGGGATAAAGTATATTCGACTGTGAACTGGCAACCAGTCATATCTCAATTTTTCTTCCAAGTTGACTTATATTGTCCTATCTCGTTTTTATATTAGAAGGAAGCATATTTTAATGCTACTTTTCTTTTTAATAACATGTGCAGTAAAAATATTTAAAAACTACGTATTTTTATTTAATTTACTAGATGCTATATTAATGATTCAAACAAGTTTTTTCTTCATCCTGTAAAGTTTTCAAAATTGAGATAGGACCGGTTGCCAGTTCACTAACGATATAGCTGATTCCCGTTTGGATGAATATATGTGATCCCATGATCTTCTATATTTATAATATGTACGTATTTATACTTATATATGTAGTATATCAACTATCTGGTATCCGTGACACAAGCTTCGTAGCTTACAACGGAACTGGATGGCGCTATGTGTAATAATGTCCCAACATATTTATTATTTTTTTGTATTTTATTAAGCTCCTTACATCGATGAAATTAATGTGAAAAGTGGGCACGTTCAGAAATCTATAATACATGTATACTTAATTGTTTCCTTTAACATTCTTAAAATGAAATTTGTTATAGACTAAATTTTCACATCACACAAAGCGACAATCTTGTCTGTAAGAAAATAGTTCAATATCAGGTAGGAATATTATATCTCCGCACTAAATACGAGTACTAACATTTAAAAACTCGGCTTCAATATTTTAATGTACACAAAGGTTAAGTGTAAATGAAGGGTAAAACACTTTTATTTAAAAGCGAGCCCAAAATAATATTTTAACAGCAAAATATTTGTATCGAAATATCCCGATCTCAGCGATACTTAAACAAAGAGGCCGCAATCGCCTGCTTTATTTAACTTTGCAAAGATTCGTCCGCGCTGAATATCAAAGCGTTCCAGAGATGAAGCGATGAGTTTTACGCTGACACAAAGAAAAATATAAATTGTTCGCTTTGTTTTAACTTTTATTGCTAAAAGATGAGTGTGGAAATACTTTGCGATATTAGTCACTTGTAATTTACATACATATTTCAATTTTTAATCCGACGTAGAACGATATGCACTAATAATGGATTTCTAAATTTTGATGAAATTATATTCAATTGAAACAAAAATCTTATATTCCTTCAAGCGGCTAATACGTATATTTTTATGAATGCCTATCTTGCCATCTGATATTGGATGAAATCATTTCCGACGTAGTACGTCGGAGCCGAGATACTTGCTTAATAAGGAATCCAATTATTCAGAATTGTATCAAGGTTTTCTGGAAAATTCTAGTTAAATTTATGATTATGAAGGTAAGATCTCCGAAGGCTAATGTTTCGTGTAATTGAACAAACTTTTAGATTTAGTAGTCAAATTTAGATGTATCGAGTTTAATTAAAGTTTTGTTATATCGAGTTATTTACTGTGTCTGAGTTCTCTTTCGCTACATTTATTTAAACAATAGAAATATTGATTTTTAACAAAATATAATCAATAAAATATTAAGTTTATTAAAATAAACACTACTCTAGTCTCACCTTTACGTGAATAAATATTTAACATCTATAAACTAATCCGAGCGGAGAACCAGCCGGCGCGTGACAGGTTCACACTTACCGACATAAACATTGAAACAGGATCACGATACAACCACCGGCAGCAAACATCAACCCGAAAACGGGAACTTTGAATATCTCACAAATCGACCTTTAAGCTAAAATATAGGCGTGTAAAGATCAACACGTACACTGAACCAGTAATTAGAGTCAATCACCTCGCCTTTGCCCAAACAAAAACTTACGTCTCGGGGTCTTATGGGTCCTTTAACTACAAATAGAAGAACTAAACCGATTAATAACTTGGTAATCTGTCCAACTTATAGCCGACTACGTGCTCGCTACCTGCGTCTCACTACACACTTTACTAATGACGTTTCTATGTCTTTAGGGGACTCGCCGGAAGTAGGAGGGAAGAGAAGGCGTAATCAAAAAATTGCGACATAAGATTAGTCTTAGGTTATAATAAATGGACCAAAGTACGTATAGTGTTTCATATACCCTTGTAAGCTGTTCTCCAGACGTGGTAATGTCTGTATCGCTTTAACAGTATTTTGGTATTTTTAACAATAACTTATTATATTATATACTTTATTTTTAAAGTATAAAGTATTATTTTGAAGTACTTTGAACGCTTTCAATCCTTGGGAAAATTATTTGTTATTTGATTTATTGCTTGAATACAATTTATTTTAAATGATTGAAGATATTTCTTATTAAAATTATTACTACTAAATAATTAAATATTGTGTTATTACAATTTACTGAACGGTTCACTTTAAAATGGCTCTGTTTTCGTTTTCTACCGATCTCGGTTATAATTCTCGTGGGCCATTTATGAACAAAAATAATGAAAAACGCAAGTGGTATTTAACGATCCTGGATAAACTACATGTACTCGTATACATTAGATAGATACAAACCTGTGTCAATACGACGCAAATACGAATTGTGGGTAGAAAATCAAATAAGAACAACACTTTAAACAAGCTTTGACTACTCCGAAATAAATGTTTATTTGAATTTGAAGTTGGTCTCATGCAGCAAAGGAAAGTAGCATCTACCAACGAGGGTGCGTCGCCGCAAGAACTTCTGCAAACTTGCCACGATTGTAACTGTGCCGGGAGAAGTAGGTAGTATAACTATACACGCCTAAGACAGCACATTTTACTTAATTTTTCTGAATAAATACTATATACCCGATGATACAGGTACATTTTAATGGAAACACACCTTATTTAGGTTTATTTTACGTTGTTCCAATGCTTATTAATATTAAGTTAGCTTCGACTGGCCTTTTTACTTACTTCAGCTTACTTCATATTTTAAGTACTGAAAGAATGCCGAAACTGTATGTGAAACAAAATCAAATTAATACTTTAATTTTCGTTAATAAATATAAATTAATATAGTATAATTAAACATGCGCGGAGGCTCGCAACAACTCGCCATCACACAGTAATAGGCGTCATTAAGGTCGGGTCGCTTTGCTAAATATGCTAATAAGCTAGAAAGTGGGCAGTTGTACGAGCTTTACGTAACAGAGCACGTTGTTAGTAGTGTCATTTAGTGGAGTATACGAGTATACAACGCGCTGTTATTTATTGGGAATTTTTGGCCTTTTATTCTTTACTGGCTGAGGATAAACAGCTTTGCGAATATCGGGGCCGTGCTGAGGTATAACACAATCTTACATTCCGAACAAATCTGTATGTCGTATTATTACATTGTACGTACAATATTATATTATATCACACAAGCATTATTACTTTTAAAGTTTGTTAGTAAACTACTACTACTAATTCTTAGAAAACGGCGGGCAAGAAGTTTCTACATAAAAATATTGCCTAATTGTATCTAAAATGGTCTTGGAAAGGTTTTGATGAAGCATAGCATATTTATTTATTTAAATAATTCGACTCTTAGAATAATATACATACACTGTAATGTGTAATATTATAAGCAAACCCTCTCTACATTTTTGTTTGCGACAAAGTGATGATTAGGGCTTCTTACGCCATCGTACAAGTTGCTACGTCGTGACTTCAAGACATTACATTATGTACATGACCGTACGAGTCGAGCTCTACGCCGCAATACAGACTCACGCAATTTGCTGATACTGCTTCTTAAAGGATTACACAAGAACATGAAGAAGACACATCAGCACTTACTATTTTGTAAGAAATTGCCTATTTTGTTTTATGAGCTGCCATCAGTTTGTAAAAGCTGAATGATGGGAAGGATGCTAATACGTTACTCTAAAGTATTATATAGATACTTTAGGTCATTTAAACCTTTCGTGAATAGCTTTTGCCCACGTCTTTGCTCGCGTGTTTGAAATGTGTATAGTTGATCCGTTTCGAAGGACCATAGTGTGATAGCCTGTAATTTTCCTGAGTATATTACATGTGCAAAAAAAAATATTTTTTTTATTATCAGGTATAAGTGCTTTTAGACAAATAAAATAATCTAATAAAAATATTAGACATTCCCAAATACCATTTACCTTACCTTTTATCCATTTACGGAGACCGAGACCGCCATTAGTAGAGTATATTTAATGAAGGTGGACACAAATTCCTAGAATTATAGAATAGGTAATTGTAATTGTTTATTTGTAACATCTAAATACTCGTAATTCGGTATTAACTAGCTCAATAGTAATTAAAGGAGAATCTTAAAACGATACTAGAATAATATTTATGTGAAATAATCATACAATATATTATGTGTATATTTTTATAATTCCTTAGGAAAAATAGTTTTTCCTGCTTACCTTTTCTTTCCATATTGCAAAATGCATTAACACATACTACCAGGTGGTCACGTGGGACTCACGGCTTAAAATTAAACCAGTACTACCCACTAAAACCTAATAAAATAACCTTTCTCATCTGAATAGAGCTTTGTCACTTTGCTTATTTTATTTCGCTCATCAAGCCCTTTCATTTGATATATTTTTGCGGAAGTTTTCTATGTATCAAATCAAATCAAAATATGTTATTTAGCATAAAAATTGTTACAATTTCTTACTGAACGTCATGAGTCTACCACCAACTCGGAAAGAAGAAACCTCTGACCTGAGAAGAACTGACGAAGGAAACTCAGCAAATAAAAAATTATTTCTTCTTCTAAGTATAATTGTGTAGTGCAATTAAATATAATTTAGTTATTTAACACGTTAGCTGCGGCACCAATTTTTGCATACTTTCCGTTCCTGCGGCACGAGGTATAATCGGCCCGTACCATGACCAGACGTTAGGGCGACACGCGGTCTATTAGACCCCACCTCCTTTTACAGACTAAAATCCATTTTCTGGCGCGAAATCAAAGATAAATGAGAATTTTGGTCCTTATTGATATAGACAGTGAATTGTTGAACCCTAATCCACCGTCGCCCCGGGATCTGATGGCTAGTTTAGGAATTATTAGCAAAACAAAATATGGGATCTTATACACCTCGTAACGCACTGAAATAGGGCAAATTTTCGCTGCGATTAGTGATGGGAAAAATAATATCGACGTTTTTAAACTGTCTTAACTACGCAACGACTTGACCGATTTTGATCAATTATGTCTCATTAGATCATTTTAAGGGCAAAACCTGGCAAAACAACACAAAGCTATCAAAGGATACATTTTTTTTAAATAATCTAAATTGTGCTTGAAGGCGCCATAAAGAAAAAAAAAAACCGGCCAAGTGCGAGTTGGACTCGCGCACGAAGCGTTCCATTCTATACCATTAAGAGGCACCTATTACAGACTTATTATTGGAAAATAATGGATTACGGTTTATGCATAAGGTTTATCTTTCTATTTGTATATGAAAATCTTAATGCGGTTCACAGAATAGAAAAAAAGGGTTTTTTAAAATTAACTTCTTCCGACATCGTTTAGACATGTTCGGCGCTGTAAAAGGACGTGCTCTCCAATCGACGTGATGCACAACACTGGTCGCGGGAAGCTCGCGTTGAGTGCGGTACGAGGTCAGGGGGGATATGGGACGTTTTAGCCTCGTTCCGCACTGCATTAAAATTATATTAATTCAGTGCGGCACGAGGCCTAAGACATCCGGTACCAAGGTAGGTACACCACCGAGTCCGGAACCATTAGTGATCTCAAATATATATTTATCTCTTTCCTACACTGGACCAAACCAAAGCTATGCCATTCGCACGACAGAGAAATTCACTTTTTTGCTTGCCGCACCACAGGGAAGTTGCATCAGGGGTGATTTAGGCCTCGCGCCGCACTTAACGTGTTAAAACACTCAGTATTCAGTCAGATTACTTGTAAGCCTAAATAAGGCTTGCAATTTCGCACGTCGCGTACGTTTACCGCAGTGTTTGTGAGCGCCCGGGAATCCCCGCGCTTCGACCGGTTTTGTATGCGTCGATACGTTTCGGAATGTTTGAACAAAGCGTCGAATGGCGACAAATAGTCATCGGCACGAGCGAGGAAGAGCTTTTATATTTGAATTACTGTATATGTATAATCATATTATTATAAAATTAATGCAAAAAGTCAAAAAGTTAGTGATCCTTAGTAAAGTTGTTATTTCATAGTATAATTATATTTCAAATCTCGAGGAACTCGACATCGAACAGCGTCTTACTGCTACAGTTGAGGCTCGAATCTAGCCGTCTTTGGTCACGTTTCTAGACGTAATGATGTAGCTATCGAACGCTTGGTGGTGCAAGGAAAGGTAGACGGCACTAGAGCACGAGGGAGATCGACAATGAGGTGGACGGACCAAGTCAGAGCAGCAGTAGATGTACCATTGCATGAATGTTCAAGATTGGCATTCTCCAAAAAGGAGTGGAAGCGTATAGTCGAGCGGGTCATAAGATCTACATGATGACCACGACCAGTCTGTCAAGACTGTACCGACCAAGAAGAAGAAGAAGTAAAGTTATATTGTTTAATATTACTAGAAAAGCATAGCTACGAGGATATTAAGCGTCAGAGCATTATGGAGCTCTCTTTCTCTTTCATAAAGTTTTAAAAGTCGAACAAAAAATAAGTCAGTAGTTTAATTACAAATTCTTGCTTATTTTTTAATTATAAAACTAAATATTCTAACCGGATTCAGACAACGATTCAGAGTGTAGTAAATACCAAAAATTAATTGTTTGCTCAAAATTAATTATATACTCAGCTGTAGTGTAAGCTATTAAAAAATGCCTAATTTACCACAATGTATCTATTACACGTGTATACATTAATTTACCAAGCATATAAGCATTGTACATTTCTTATATTACTATATTTACGTTTACTTCTTAATGTTTACATTACATTTGCGTTTTACGAGCTTTTTAATGAAACATGTTTGTTAAACAAAATATCACATGTATTTTGCTTCGCTGCATGTGAGGGATATGTTAATTAAAAGTTTTAATATAACTTTTTTTTCTTTTCTAAAAAGCTCTTTAGATGAAGGGTAAAGCGTATAACCTAAGGAAAATTGAAAAATAAGCGGAGAAATGATTTACTTAAACATAAAAAAATTCTAAAAAGTCATCAAGCTTACTATCCGACTTTAAATATTCGCATAGCTCTTTTTCTTGATCTGCTATGACCTATTTTTTAACTGCCCGATTTCAAGAGTTTGAAAAAGATACTAAAGGCATATCATATTTTCTAGCTGTTGCATTGTTAGCTTTTTGAGCTACTTTTCTTTCGTGCATAGTATATGTAATGAGCTTTCTGATGAAAACGTGTATTTGTAAATATACATATTTTTGCAAAGTTTTTAATACCCACTTAATATAATATTAATATCATTAGTGATACTCGAAAACATATTAATAAATAAAAATAAATTATTCTTCGATTAGCGTACAGTAAAAATTAATGAAATTAGCACAAAACTGATCGAAAATCACAACAAACACATTCAAAATGTTTTTTTTATCACCAATGCCACCGAATATTATAATGTATTGAATCTACTGTCACGGGGTGGTTAGACAAAACAACTATACGTATATAATAACGAGTTATGCGCTTTACGCAGGCTTCCCCTACATATAGGTAGGTAGGTTGGGTTGGGCCACCTTGAGTTGCGCCATCAGAGTGAGAATTTAAATTTTTGTAAGAGTTAGCTAAAATCTTCAAACTAGTTAAATAAAAGTATAAAATATTCAAATTACGTAAAAAATGTGATTCAATTCAATTACATTTCATTATTCATAAAATGAATTGTAATGGCTTCATTAATATAAGCGTCTTAACTTAAACTCTTCTAATTCCTCTCACATCTCGCAAAACCTGACAAATGATGTAAAAACGTTAGCGCGGCGCGAGTGCGAGCGGAATTGCAAAGTAGACATTTACAAGCTGCCGTGTTAACCCGTTATTTGCTCTTTAAATCTGCCGATTTAATATGTATGAATTCAAGATTTATTCCACGTCAGCGAGTTTTATCCAATTTAGCTATAAAACGGTTCTAATTTTACTGTATACATTACTTTTTGTTCGCAGCGCACTTATCGGACTGCTGTTGCAAATGTGCTTGTAGGAGTATAATATTGTGTATGAGTCACACAATTAAAAAAATACGAAAATGGTGATAGTGATACTGCTTTCATATAATATTAATAAATACAATATCACCTATGTTTTTTTGATCCGTATATATTTCTATACCATATTTTATGAAAATCTGTCCCTTGACTTTCTCGTGATGCGCTCTCAGAAGCCACAGAAGACAGAAAGACGTAGAGAAATATACTTATAACTAAATGTTCGGAAAAGAATGCCTATTTCATTGGGATTTTCCAGAAATTATTTGATGTATAGATACCAATTTAATAAAATTTTATTATTTGTATAATGTATTTGCCACAAATATGGATATTTCAAATATATTTTTCAAGGAGCATCGCTTGGAGAGACTTGAGACGTCGTGAGACGTATAAAGATAGTCGACACTGCATCTCAACTACGCCTTCCAACTTTAAATGTCTAAAGTGTCAGAAAATCATACGGATTAAGAAGTTTCTACGAGTAAGTCCGAGCAAAAAGGATAGTTTTAATGATGATATATTTTCATTTTAAATGATGAATAGTTGTTTAAGCGTAGACCGACTATTTAATGATATCGTCTAATTGCAAGTCTTGATGGTTCTTTAACAGAAAACATTGAACTTTCCAAATTCTTTTTACATACATGTTGATTATGCACATAAAACATCATAATGTATGAATTAAAATATTTACGCATCAACATTTATTTTATGACTGCAAGAAAGAATAAATGTGTATTTCTTAGTATTTTTAGAAGAAATAAAATTATTATACAGTAATATCGGAATATAATATATTCTGTCACCATCAAACCCTAAATTATCACCGTGCAAATTATTAAGTCCATCAGTCTCTTTATTGTGGGAATAAAAGGTTGAATAACCCACAATTTTACATTTACAATATTAGAAAAAAATATCCTATCACCAACATTCATACTTCATATATTATGCTAACTACTAAAAGATATTCTAGTGATTAAAAGCAAATAGCATCAGCAATATAATCTATCTGTCAAAGTCAAAACAAAAGTTTTTCTCGATATGCATGTTCATATTCAGTAATTTAAAAATCTATCAGTTTGAACAAAAGCCTGAAGACCGAATTCAATTAACTTAGCTTTCAACAAACTTTACGTTGAATGACAGAAATGCAATTATATTTTCAAATATAACAATACAAAATCAGAAACAGATCTATCTTATATATCTTAAAGTAAAGAGTGTTTCTTCGACCTTATTTGTTATGTTTGAAAAATAAATACTTTATTAAAATACGGCGGAACTACGCGGAGGTCGCGGATGCGCTTCAGGAAAATATCACAGTTGCAATTAGAATTACTCATCCCGCGGGATAGTAAGTAGAATGGCAAATAGCTGGGTAACTCCGCTGAGCCCACAACGCTGCATCATAAACCTCGCAGAAATATTTCATTATTATGCAGAAACAGGTATTTTCCCCTCCATTAAAGAACGTACCATTTCTGAATGTGCGGTGGTTAATTAGTGCGGTTATTTAAATTCTAATTGAAACGTATGCTTTCATTCCGGAACTGAAGTTTTAGAAATTATATTCTTAATTAAAATGTCTGCGGGCGTAATGGCATTTGCAAATGTAACGGAGTAAATGTACTGGCACGATCGGCGGCGGCTTCCCGGCCGGTTACTATCGGTTCGATTCGAAGGTTACATTTTATTTAAATTTTCATAACATATTGATTATTCTTATTCATTAACTTTATTTTCTTTTAGATCATAAGTGCAGTTATAAGTTTTTTTGTTATATGCAATAAAATAGTGGTTTTTAATTGTGCTTTATAAAATTTTTTTTTTGTAAAACTACTCTCATATTCACGAAATTCTTCGTATAATGAAATCACTCCCTAGAGCAAGGAAGTATGTGTAGATATACTCGTAGTACAAATTGAGTATATACAGACGTTTCCTACCCTTCATTGGGTCCCTTCCGGTCTGAGGTATGTAGGTGCCATACATATGTATGTACTTCTACATAACCCTCGAACCAGCGCACGCAATGATGTTATCGAGGCCGTTCGAAGATGGCAGATGTGCGCGGAGATCGCGAGACCAGCCGCCATAAACCTTGCTCTACATTTCGTAAATATCTGTCTCTTTTTGTATCGTCTCGTTTTTAAGGTTTTGTACCTAAAGGCGAAAATCAGACTGACTGTCATCTGCCCGGAACAGATTTTTTTACAATATTACAACATACATGTTGTATTTTATATTGTATAATTTAAATTCCTTGAAAAATCCGAGTAATTTTTAGTCATGCATAGGTTTAACAGTAATAACAAAACGTAAAAATTTCAAAATTTTAATTATATCCCGCACAAAATTCATTTCATACATTATACGTGTTCTTGTCCAAGGATTTGTGCTAAATTAAGATTCCGTGACTGCGAGATTATTTGAGGAACCAAAATTAACTCTCGTAGACGACGAAAGCTTTCTCTCCTACATGTGCACCGCCAGCGAACACACTAATTCCTCCGAATAACTCTAGAAATAAAAACTATGTATTTGCAAGCGGATTCACAGCGCTGCGCTATACGTCCATTATACAAGTTTATGAATGAGCTATAAAAGCTGTCTTCATCATGTATTAATCTCGTTTCCAATATTCATTGACTCGTTATAGTGCAAATTCGTAAAACAAACATACAATTATTTATATGATTTTATTAAGTGTTTATATTTTCAGTGTATAATAGGATAGTAAAAGTTAAATAAATAATATATTTAGTCGACGTTTGCTACACAACAACTCTGAGAGTCTGTAGTACTACAGAGTGTACACGCTCTGTTGCGGCGTACTGTCACGTCTGTTTTCTGTTTATTTAACATATTAAATGTAAATATGCTAAGGCAAATGGTTCCGTAAGTACCTTTTTCCTCTAAAATAAAGTAAATCAGTTTCTTAACGTCATAACATAAATTTGTTATTATATAACATTATTTTATCAAATAGATAATTTGTCTTACATTCAACCTTAATTTTATTTATATCATGTACAAACATTACAGGTTATAAAGATATTCAACTCGTTAAAATTTCATCTCTTATTTTTTATTTCTCGATAAATAAAATACATAATTTATGTAGACTTAACTTCATTAAAATGATGATTCATTAAATATTATCCGTTTTCACTCACACGGTCACGTCCAAGCATTAAAGAATAATCACGATTCATAACAGATATTCTAAAAATATTGAACTACATTTAAAAGCAATAAATCCTAAAACGCACGGAAGCGATAGATCTTCGCGTAGCTTACAATTTGCAGCTTTTATCCCATCGGGACGAATCGTACGGTATTTCTCTTTTGTTATCGCAGCGCTGGGGGTAGCGGCTCGAGCTTCCGACTCGCATTAAGCGAGCTTTATGGAGGGGAAGCGATTAACTCAGGTAGACTCGTTCAATGGAATCAGTTAGTTGCCTAACCGCTCCCACTATCGCTATGAGTTATTACGACATTCCACACAACTGTTACCGGCTCCTTCTAATAAATAGCTCGCATGCTATAATTGTATATTTTTCGCTATCTCTCACAAACTACTTCGGCTCGTAGCGTATTATTTGGCGATATTACTTTCATTAATAACACTAGCTCAAGTATTTGTTTATAAAATGTACTATTTATTATACGCTTGTGTATTACTTTTTGTTTATTTTTAGTCTTCATCATAATTAATGATACTTACTTATTCCCGAACAACTTATACTCAATTAACCGAACCCCAAAAACCTAATTGATAAAAAATTATTTCTTATGAAACCGTAACGAAAATACAGCAGTGTCGATGCTTTACACGTGCGGTTACTAATTTTAGTATAACATTTAACCTAATCCGTGAATATAAAGTAGCTTTGCGCTGATATCGTGTTCTTAATACGCGTTCTTAATAATAATATATTGTAATAAGCATGACAGTTTGTATAAACAAAATAAATACTCGTATGGTGAAACATGTAATAACACGTATTTCAAAACGACAAACAATATAAAAATCGGACTATTATAAATGTGACATTTTGCTTCTCACTAACAAGGAAATAGGTAAAAAGATACGTGGATGTGTGGTCGAAGGCACGATTTTTAAATATTTCATCAAAGTTTTAGCCAAGTATTAACGAGTCCAAAAATTGTCTTATTATAAATACCTATTGGAATTCTCACTTTATGGTCGACCGTTTCCCAAATTTACATGATACAAGATATATATTTGTTTATCTTGAAACGTGGTATCAGTCAGATGTGTTTCTACGACAAACACAATACGTCCAGCCGAAGTTCTACCATGTACCTACTACGTTGTTTATCCAGTAATTCTCTTATATTTTTTTTAATTCGATATGTTTATTTTCCTTTTCCCACTCAAACATGTAGACAGTTGCTAAACATTACGTAGCTTTATTAAAACAAAGGAACAAAAACTACACGAACGCGGAGCCCGAGCTCGAGGTCATTTGCCTTTAATATCATCACAGCTACAATAAGTCGTTACATTTTACGCCTCCTCGATTCTCATAACATTTAATATGAGTGAAAATTGCCAATTTCGCGATCACATATTTTTCGCCGGTTCTGAGATGCAGCTATTATTGAAGGGAGAACTTCATCTGACGCTGACATCTGCCATTTTAGAGTTTATTCATTTCAGATTATGCTGCGGAAACTAGGGCAGAGACGAGTGCGCGCTACGGTTTGTATTTTTACGTGAAAACGTCTCTTGTAGATAAAGAATTGCAATACGTGTCGCAGACTTTGAATTAACTTTCTCGACGTAAAATATAAGTATTATATTTAACAAAATTTGTTAATAATTAGCACATACTTCTTCGATTATACACATAAATAAGAATATTTAAATATACATTTCGTGTTTTGTAGAGTTTATAAGTTTTCTTTATCTAATATATTATTTTATAAATAGGTTTTGTAAGTAAAATATAAAACTACATATATCAATTTTACTGCAAGAACACAAAAGGAAAAGCTTTGTCGAGTCGAGTTAAAAACGTTATGAATAGCTTGGATTGGCCTCGAAAATATTGAGTTTTAGCGACAGCATTTGTATAGGATTTACGAATACTCTCAATAGTTACATTTTCTAGTTTAATATGCATTAGTGAAATATCATCGCCCGCCCGGCATTGTGAGCTCTCGCAAGATTCTGCTTCTATTGAAAATGCTGGTAAAATGTTGTATTTAAATTATTTGACTAAATATTTACATCGATATCTTTTTAGTATTATTTTGTTTCTTCCGAGAAAAAAAAGGAATACTTATTCTAAACTTTTCATTTGTGCACATTTCTTTACACAGTTTATATCTTTGCTATATTTAGAGAGAACAGGTTAACAACAAAGGCGTAATGCTATTAAAATTATAAACCTCAAATAAATTAATATAATAATAGCCTTTATTTCAGATCAACTTAACCTAATAACAATATTTTGCAACAAACTTAAACCTAAAGCAAAATCGAATTCAAATTAAATCAAATCTTATTCTAGTATTTGCTGTTTTTTGATCTTTTGCAGATCTGTTTGCCAATCGGCAAAGGCCTCCTCCAACCTCTTCCACTCTGATCTTTCTAGAGCCACTCTGTGCCACGTCACTCCTGCCACTTCTCTGATATCGTCGTCCCATCTTTTCTGTGGTCTGCCTCTTTTTCTTTTACCTTCTCTGGGATACCACATTGTCACCTTCTTACTCCATTTGTTGAAACCTCTTGTTGTATGCCCTGCCCATCTCCATTTGAGTCTTTTAATTTTCTGTACTACATCTGTGGTTCTTGTTTTATTTTTAATGATACAATTTTTCAGTCTGTCTGATCTTTTGATATTTAACATGCTTCTCTCCATAGTATATTGGCAAGTTGCTAATCTGTTTGTCATTTCCCGAGTTAGGGTCCACGATTGGCAGCCATACGTAAGGACGGGTAGTATGCAGGTGTTAAATAGTTTACTTTTGATGTTTATATGCAGTTGTTTGTCTTTCATTACTTCCTTCAAACTCCAGTATCTTTTCCAGCTGCTCGTGATGAACCCAAAAAGAACCTATGCGCCAGGAAGTGAACAGACGGTTCACTTCCTGGCGCATAGGTTCTTTTTGGGTTATGAGTTGTCCCAGATATATATATTCATCAGTGTAATTGACTTCAGTGTTTTTTATCTGTATCGTAGTTTTCTCTCCATTTGTCATCATTCTTGTCTTTTCTGGGTTAAGTTTTAGTCCTACTCTCTCACTTTCTATCGCCAGGTCGTCTATCATTCTGGTGATGGCTTCGGGTGTTTTGGCGAATAGCACTATGTCATCAGCGAATCTTAAGTGCGTCAGTGATGTACCGTCTATATTGATTCCAAGACTTTCCCAGTTGAGTTTTCTAAAAATTGATTCCAGTACAGCCGAGAATAGCTTTGGGGATAAGGGATCCCCCTGTCTAACACCTTTTCGAACTTTGAATGGCTGGCTTTTCTTTTCTAACTGAATTTTGGCTGTACTATGACTGTAAACATTTTTTATTAATCTAATATATTTAAGTTCAATCCCTTGGTCCACTAATGCTTCCCATATGCTTTTATGCAGAAGAGAATCGAATGCTTTGCTGTAATCAATAAACGACATGTAATATATTAGCTGGTATTCGTTGTATTTCTCAACCACTTGACGAACTACATGGATATGGTCTATTACCGAGTAAAATAAATAAATTAATATTAGTACCTAAAATGGTTGTCATGAATCAATTTTTCTATGTAATTTACGGTTTATTATATTATACGTCAATTATCAATTCAATTTATATCTATACTTTGTGTATTATACTAAAAACGGTATACAAAAACACAAGTCCTCTGCATATTATCACAGACAAGTCATGCTTTTCATCGAAATGTTTTATGACTTAGATACTTTAATTAAGACACAAATATTAAACAATTTCATTTTTAAATTCATCTATAAAACTTATAGAATAATCAGATCAGTATATATATGAGCATCAACAAAAACATAGTTTTACGATACATATTACACAAGTATAACGTATTAAGGAAATATGTCTTAGAACGTACCTAGCATATTATAACGCACGTAAATTATGCGATACACTTGAGCATTTGCTCAAAGATATATAATATAATTTAATCACTTAAACATTAAAAATATCGATAATATTTGAGATATTATATAATATTGTTGTTAGACAAATTTAGAAAAAGAAAATGGCGAACCGAAAGTTCTACCTATCCACCAGACGTCTTCATATCACGTTTAAGTAACATTATTTATACACTGTAGCTTAAAATTTATTACTGCAATTCGTACAGATAAAGAAAACATGACACAATGGCGGCCGCGGCGAGCGCTGCCAACTGATAGCAGTATCACGTACTCCTCGACTGCGTTGTATTGTACCGAGGACTCTTCGTAGCCCGTAGCTTGTAGCTCGTGTAGCGATGCTACTACATTTGCTACACCCGTAGACGTGCTACGTGCTATGACGAAAAATATAGCTGTTGAAAAATTTAACCTACATTCTATTTTAATGTTTTTGTCAAAGTTGACATTTACTTACGTCACTGTTCAATTGTACTGCTCTATCGTACCACTCTACTTCGGTTGAATTAAAACCATTGTATTAATAACAGGTACAAATCATACAGATGTTGACGGCATAAACTTTCATCACTCATTCAGTTTTATTAGAAATTATATCTTAGTCTTATTTAAACATATACACAAATCGACCTAAAAGACGATATTATACGACATTTTGTTAGAAGTCTCCACCATAAATACGATATCTTCAACAAAGCTTAGTTCGTAGAAATCAAGTATTTCGTGGAAGTCGCGCACCTAATCCGAAATCTCTACGAACAGCTTCACGTCATACACACTCTTATGCGTTTGACATGAAGCTATTATTTATTAATGTTGTTTCTGCTCTAGTTAACTATACAATCTTAAGCTCGCTTTTGTGAAATTCACTTTTTATATTCATAATTACTATGTGTACTTTATAATAATGTACCATATGGTCGTGAGATCTGATGTACCAAACAAAAATAAAACAATTAATAGCCAAATTGAATTTTTTTAAGCGTACGGTAATCTGACTCAGCGTGAAGCCAAGAAATGCATATGGAGGTGGCTCCCTCCGGTAGGCGGTGCGTTATTTGGGTTGTTCAGGTACATCTCTTATAGCAGAATGGACAGTAGAGTAACCTCTTGGCTGTGGTCTGCTTTGGCATAACTGCCGGGCTATCAGACCGTCATGGTTATACATCATGTCATGGCCATCCTGCGAAGCCCCAAGACGGAAGATGGGTTCTTGGGTTTTAGCTTGGGTAGTTTTGGCCGTTTTGTGAACACACATATGAGCGCACATAACCACATGTTCTTCACAGGGGGTATAGGTAAATCCATTTTTAAAGGAAAAAAATGCATAAAATGCAGTGGTAACGCGCTCGCTTAGGATAGCGAGTAATGCGAGTGCAGGTGCAGTGCGAGGGTCTTGCACCTCTGCTATATTCATGTACGAGTTATTTCTTTCAAGATTATCTTACGGCGAAGCAAAACATCGTAAGGATTGTGCTCGTAATCAGTTTCCTCACGTTCATATATTTACATAACAGTAATTAATATCTGAATACTTACTTCAGCTCTTTTTAACGTCCCACTGCTGGGGGTGGGCCTCCTTAAGTACGAGGGGGATCAGGCCATAGTCCACCGCGCTGGCCTAGTGCGTGTTGAAATGATTCGCACATGATATCAGAGGTGCGAGACCCGGATTTGAACCCGCATCACTCGGTTATACAAGCAAGCGCGTTACCGCTGGGCTATCACTGCCTTAATTAATATATGAATATCGAAGAGAAAATATTTTGAAATTAATATTAAAAAATATTTCCTTCATTCAAAGATTTTTTTTCAGAATATGATGAAACTAACAAGCCACTGATCTGCCTTATTTTTATTTATATTTATTCAATCTACAGGGCTACCTGTATAAAGCGTAAGTGAAACGTTAAATTAAACTCCATGTATAATAATTTTAATCCGTTTCTATTCAAGCTCTGTATTCAATATAAATAAGCGAGAGTTTTTGTATGTGAATAGTTTCTGATTACAAAAGCTAACTCTCCATATTTTTGTGGCAAAATAATGAGTTTATCATTGGTTGAAGTATTTTCTAATAACGTGATTATTTTAGTAGTCATTTTGCAATCACTACAGTAATATCTGACTGTACAATTATACCAAGTATTGTAAGTATAAAAGGAATTATTTACGAAACATTAAATCAAAATAACTGCTCTTAGAGAGACACATTACTTCATTACACCCACATAAGGGAACATAATTAGAAGTGATTTAAATCGGCATCAAACTTCGCGCGCTTAATTTTATCTCCGCTCGCTAATTACGCACAAATGTTCTAAAGCGTGTAAGTTTTGACGCGACGTCGAGAGACTAACTTGAATAGTCGTTTGAGAAGCCCCGTGATTAAACTCTCACCCTGTCACTCGAAAAACTAACTTACACAATTGGATCAAAGTTACAAATGCTTTAGCAGATATTAATTTTGCTGTTTTATACTAGACGTATTGAAACCGCTCTTCACAACTTGAGAGGGGGTGACTTTAATACGCAACGTCGTGTAAAAGATATTCTAAGTATGGATTATACAATTACATTTCATAATATTCGTCAACAAATGCTTAACGCCCCTTTCGTATTAAATTACATTAAACTGTCGTGACTTGAGAAGCAACTGTCACTGATATATTTGGAACAACATCTAAATATGAAACATTCTGAATGAGACGTTAAGTTTAAAGCATATATTAGTAAAGAAATAATATAATCTATGTAAAGAAAATGTAATACATAATATGTACTTACGTTACGTATGTAGTAAATGTAGCAAGAACTAAAATTTTTGTGAATCCAACTGTCAACCCCAACCACTTACGAAATGCTATTTTGGGGAATATTCGAACGAAAACTAACAATGATCACTTCGTACTTAGTACAATCATTTGGTGTTCCAAATAAAGGTAAAGTTGTTCAAGAAATATTAAGTTTCCGAGACTCACCTTACTATAATAAAAGTTTCGTGGTATATAATTCTAGGAAAAAAGTTTTACACCCTCTTACAGTACTTATAGTTCATATGTTTGAAATGTCCGTTTTCTTAAGTAGATGCTTTGTCGAGACTCAGGGAAAGACGGCTCAATCAAAAAAGAAGTTCTCAATAAACTCATTATAATTTTATGTTGGGACTTGAGACTTTAGCACACAGAATTATCTAATTCCATGGTAAGCTACGAGGCTTGTGTTATGGACCCTAGATAGTGAGTGATACACATACATATTGACCTCTGACTAGAGTACAAATATTTGTGCTCATCAAACAAATGGAAGCGTCCAGTGGGAATCGAACCGACGACCATTGGCACAACAAGTGTGTGGTTTGTAACCCTTACTATAAACTGTGCCAAACGTGTCATTAAATTGTTTAAACAAAATTCCTATAATACTAATATCCTTTTTATTCTATTTTTAATCAGAAAATCTTACTTTAACAATAAAAATTTATTTCTCTTTCAATTTTCAATATATCTCATGAAATATTAACTAACACGCGAAGCTGAAAGCCGCTTCGAAAGCGTCACTTACATTAATGCAATTGCGAAGTAAAATATATTACGTGTCCTTGTCATGAGATTTCGTTAAACGCTTCAAGGTTCAAAAAGTTAAAAGGTCTCACTATAACAGTCTAATGTGAATGTTCAGAGGATTCCATTTCAAAAGGATTTTAATAAGTAACGCGCTCATTTAAGCGAAGCGTACATATCCACTCAATCACACACATACTGAAATGTGAACTATGGAAGATGATAATAGCGTTCTTAAAGAAAAATCAAATTTTAAACATGTGTTAGTATCAACATATTTAAAGCTTAAGTATGAGAGTTAGTCTCATCGGCTTTCGATCAATGATTTTCATCAACGATCGGGTGTCTGGTTGACTAGATTAAGCACAAAGGTATTAAAAATATATGTTCAAATCGATAATACTTTACTCAAATGGAATCCTAAATCGTCAAATTAGCATTTAATATAAGAGCTAGCGCCGACGGCTCTGAAGAAGCTACCACTTTCATGCAAATATTATGATATCAAACACAACTTTTAATATTTATATGACTCTTAAGTACAACATTTTTATCAAAGAGCCTCCTTGCTACAAAAGTCATTTGAATACGAATAACAAAATGAAAGCACTCCTCTAATCCGCTTCATAGGAATCATAACGTAAATGACACGTGTGTCTCCACCGCGCGCGACCTCCTGAGGCCATTATGCCCGAAACAGAGGGCTTTGGATCTACGCTTGGATTATCAACAAAGTGCTCGCGAACACAAAAGATTGTCAATACAAAGTATATTTGTGAAGTCCCATTCGCGGCCGCAGGAAGGAGCTAACGATAACGCACTCACTCGTTAGCGGTAATGACGCAGCGGTGTGTGGCGACTGGCAACCCACATCCACGCTACTTCTTTCTAAATTTCGACTCAATTCTCTTCCTCGTAAAGACTATTACAGATAATTACAAAGACAAAGAGCCAGGCTTATATTGTACGCATTTCGAAAATCCTTTCATTAGGCCAAAAATGAACCTACTTTAAATTATTATGTTAAAATGGCACTGAAAAGAAACGTGAGCGAGTTTTCACAAAGGAGGGTAAAGCGGTTTATGAGAGTGCGAAAATAGAGAAAATATTTCGAGCACAACTCGTCAGAGTGAAGTCTCCCATTTCTATTAGATTCGCTCGGGCAAGTGGCGTTTTTGTGAACACCGCAGCGGCAGAGTCTGCGTCGTGGTAAATGGAAACTACTCGTACTATGTGTAAGTCTAAAAGATATCTTCTATTAGATATATAATATATAGGTTGTGTTTCTTTCTACTATACGTCGTGTTACTTTTCTTAAATGGAAGAGTCTTTTGTACTGAATTAAATAAATTTAATTGGCAATATTATTGATAAGAAATACTCGCTTTATGTTAGAAGAAAGAAGCACAAGACATATTTAGTGGTTGGTGGGTTGTACGAAGTTATAAGTACTTCGTACTGTTCGCTAATTATGAGCAAAAGCAAGCAGACCTGTGGTGTAGATTGGTATTTTGTAGGTTGCAAGTAAAATTCTTCAGGTACTAAGGCAAGGAATGTAGGATTATGCAACAGTCAATAGTATATTGCAAACATTACGTTCTGTGCTTCTAATATAGCGCTGTGTAGTTTTAGGGCAATTTTACGGTTGTCAAGAAATTTGTAGTTTTCAAAAAAGATTGCAAAATTCTGCACGTATTACTACTACCCACCACCGATAGTTGTAAATTATTGATTTTGATATTAATTAAAAGAATTGTTTTTTAGATTTGTTTCTACTATATTTTTTAATCATTTATATACCTTTAGAAGATTTTTTTATAAGTGAAGACCAAATACCTCTGCACTCTACAGTTTACATTCTTGACATACGCCGCAAATAACCACGAATAAGTGTGTTGGTTAAGTTTAAGCCCATACGTTGACGAACATAAAGTACTGAAATAAGAATCACAATTATATTTGAGTACTTTCTATGTAATGACGAACAAATATCGAAGAATGTAAAAGTTTTCACGAAACGTCAAGTGAGATGACAAACTTGGACAAAGCAGGTCACAAAGGCTCAAAGTAAAACATTCAAAGGCAGTGTCGTACGCGTCCGTGCCAGTGTGGGCCTTGTTTCCGCGACATACGACTTAGTTTAGAACGTCGGTTGAGTTTTCATTTTAATATGCTTTGCTGTAAATTATAACGGTGTTCAGTACACATTAAAGGGAGTATCTTTGAATTTATTGCTTAGAATGAAGAAAGTAACCGGTCCCACTGTCGTACTTTATCAAACAATAACATACGACTCGTGAGTTGCATTCACAAAAGAAGAAACCGTATTAATGACCTTTACAAAAAAAGAATCATTTTAACTAAAATATGTATTTAATTCATTCGCGGGGCTGTAATGATTTAATTACGCCTTTAGTATATTGTAAATGCCTTCTCATTCACTAGTCTTCTGAGGCACGTCTAAATTCAATCAAACTTATATACTAGAATTAAATTAGATAGTAAATAAAATGTGTCGGAAAATGGATTATAATTAATTATAGATTATATAACAAAATAAATGATCGTTCTGATGTAACGGAGTGCACGCTATTCATGATGTCGTTATTTTAAACACTCCATTTAACGGTGCTAGTTTTTACCGAAGCGTCTCCGGCGACGCCCGAGCGAACACTTGTTGACACTTTTATATCGCAAGATAAGATTGCTTGAACTATCTTTTTCTCAGTTATCTAATAATATGGTATTTTTACACCATTTAACATATAAAAAAAATTATCAAGCTTTATAACGTATCTAATTAATATTGCATTAAATAATTATAAATTTAGTAATACTTTAGTTTCTCGTCTTTAGGTCAATAGACTAAAATGATGAAGAGCCATGAAATTCATACTGCATAAAATATTTTCAGTGGGAAAAGTTTTAACTATATTGCGATATAACTTGACTTCTGATGAATGAAAGAGCTCGCCGCCAGCGCACAACTGTTCTCACTGCAACGAATACTACTCGCCTCTATTCAACATCAAAACTAGCGTAATATATTCAAATAATCATAAATATGATTTTCTATATAATATTCAAAATGATTATTGGAAACTAAAAATTTATTGTTATTTATATTTTCTATTTTAAAAGGAAAGTATTTGTTATTTTATTTCTGTTTATATTAATGCTTTCTTATAAATGAAACTATCTTTTCGAAATTTTATCGCGGATTTATTTTGATTTCTGGTTCCCGACGACGACGACGAAGTCAGTCCCTGACTGTGTGATTATGATGACCACGATTGTTACAAAATCAGAAAAAATAGTTTCTAAGGAAAAGGACAGATTTTACTATGTATAAATATGTACAGTTAGAAAGATTTCATTTTAAGTCTTCGCAAGTGGTTTGATCGAACTCAAATTAATATCACCTAATATCCATTTAGTTTATTTATTACTCTTACAGGATACGAGATAAAGGCAATTTGTTATATACGTAATAATAGCATTTAATTAGGTCTTGCGTTGTCAACCTGTCGGCGGCGATGGCCTGCCTGAGGACGCAGGACTCAGGAATGTGATTCGTTTTCAGTTTTATTATGATTTTAAAGTTTTAAGTAACTAATTAATACAATTAAGCTTTCGGAAAGTTTTTCTCCTCTTCCTTAGTTGTTTGATGAGATTTGAATCTGCTTCTTTAAGTATTAAACACAAGTTAAATTCATCATTTACTTAAGAAACTTTATCAGTGTTCATTAACCGACTTGAACTTTCTATTCAGAATGTAGCACGTCTTGAATTTATTTACAAATGAAATCATCCCTCCTTCTGTTTCTATAACATTTCTGAATATATTACATAAATTTTAACTCGAGCTCAGGAGTCGCTCTGAACATTTCTCAAAACTAACGTTTATTCGAGATGTTATCAGCCGCATGGATTTAATTTAAATGTATGTAATTGAAGCGAGAAATGTTGAATTAACATTACGCCTTCTATTAAAATATTAGTATACTTTCCACAGATATAATGTGTTCGCACACGCGCCGCACGCCGACATCTACATGTTGTAACACACACGTGTGCAAGATAAAGGAATGTTCTCATCAGTCTTATAAGCCTCATGCCTCTTTTCAAATGACACTTGTACGTCAGAACTCGAAGTAAACTTATTAACTTGTCACAACACCTATTATACACGAGGAAAATTAAGATGTATATTAATAAATAACAGTACAAAAGTACGAAATTTAAATGTATGTTTGTAAAGTCAAATTAAAAGCTTTTTACTAGAAGCCGATGAAATTAAATACAATTAATTATAAGAAAAAAATATATTTTTAAAATATTTGTTTGTTTAATCTTCCCTCTAACCTCCGAATCAGCTGAACTGATTTTTACGGGACTTCCACTGACTAATGAGTAACTAACGTTAAAGTAAATTTATATAAAAACACTATAAATTTGGTCTTCAATATAATATTTGTATTTACTTATCCGAAGTATGCGAGATATAGAAGTATATAGAAAGTATTATTATTATATATAGTATATAGAAACACACGTCTTTTGTTTTAAACTCAAAAGTGTATAACGAACTTGCGATATCCCACAGCTTTGCCAACGCTCTGTAGGCGGCATAATAAACTTTCAATGCGACACGTTATATTTTACACTAATATTATCAGGTTTTTTGACGCAAGGACAATGCTCTGAAGTCACTCTCATCACTACAATATGTTTTTTTTTAATGGCAAAAAGGGGGCAAACGGGCAGGAGGCTCACCTGATGGGAAGTGATCACCTCCGCCCATGGACATCTGCAAGCCAGGCTTGCAGATGCGTTGCCGGCCTTTCAGGAAAGAAAGGGAGGTAAGGGGGAGGGGGGAACGAAGACGGAGGATGAAGGGAAGAGGGAGGGAGGGAGAGGGAGGAGGGAAGTAGAGTGGGCCTCCTGGACTCTCACTCACCGGACGAAATGCGACAGGATAGCTGCCACTTCACGCCGGTCTTCTGTGAGAGAGTGGTACTAATGAACTATACGGTGCGTGCCGGCCCATTCGGCTGCTACCCGAAGGTAACAAGCATGGCACTACCACTTAATATGTATAATGTATAATGTATGCGAGTATTTCATTAACAAATCTTGTGCAATAAGCTTCAAATAGTTTCCACTTTGCCCTCAGACTCAGTAATAACTTGCGTTAAAGACGAAATTTCAATAATAGGCGGGGAAGGCACTTCGTCGCTCAAAGGCCGCTTGGTATAATAGCATTAATTAAGCCGGCGCTCCACCTGGCGGCCTGCACATTACTTCACTATGTTCCTATTATAATAATAATAACTAAGTTTTACCCCTGGCTCTGCATATTACTCACACGAATCATCATTCGTTTTGTTAAATTCTCGTCCTGTAGTCGTCGTTTTCAGTTAAAGATATAAAGTAAAAAATCCCCTACATGTCAGAAAAATTAAATAATTAATAATTTTAAAATAAATCCAGCAAGAAAATTTCTAAACATTTTACAACTATGAAAATTTCTAGTTATAATTTGTGTTTTTTGGTCGCAGTTTCGCAATCAATTTTACAATTCGATTGTGATATTTAGTCAGATTACGCATTCATGGAAATAAATTCTTAAATACCAAATACGCCCAACGTACATAACTAATATAAACAAATAAATCATTTTATCAATGTAAAAATGAAACTGCACATATTGATAAACTGTTTATACACTTAGTTAAAGTGTCGTAATATTCAATTACAACAGTTCTCCGCCGCGAGGCCATTTCACTGGTTAAACTTATTGCCAACTCCGCGTTTTCGTGTTCCAAACTAAACGTTTATTTGAATCCGATATATTTCTCTCCAAGTAAATACGCAAATATTTTAGAATCTGGTATAAGTTTTTCAAGTGAAACGGGAAACCTACTCGGAGTTTATTTACTAAGGGTTCGGTTTGTTGGGCGTTTGTTCGATATTTTAAAACGTTCAACTTGTACGAGTTCAGCTTTGGACCGGATCAGGCCCTGCCGAGTTGAGTTTCTGTAAATTTAGATTTTAATTGTACTTACGAGTATTACTCCAGTTCAGGTGAATTGTTTATTGAATGATACATTTGTGAATAGTTCCATTCCCACGTAAGGTTTGTTTTTGTACCAGTGCAGCCTTATAAAAATAAAATGTTTCAAAGCACATAACATTTTTTGCTTCTATTTGCTTTTTAAGAGTATTGTTACCTGAGCTTTGTAGTATTTTATTACACAGTGGGATTTCCTATCGACACAATAAAGAGAGAAACTTCTATATACGTATATTTGGTTCTCCACCCGCTACAGCTTAAGGGAATGGATTCAAAAATCCTTCTTTAATTTAACATTTTTTTATTACATAACTAGTGGGCTAAGTCTTACGTCTAGACCAAATATTGAAGTCCCTTATATGTCCCTTATATTTAGAGTATCTAGTTCTAAACTATCCATTTCCTAATTAATAAGGTACAACATTTTCTGAGCAAAACATCTGTATCACTTTCTTATTTAGATTATTTATTGTTAGATAAACGAAAAAAGTACAGTTTATGTGCGTCAGCAGTCGACTGAGGCTTTAAACATAACAAACAATTAAGTTATATGTATTAATTAAGTTAACAGTACCTAATTTCAATTAATTGAAAATGTCTGAAATCCTATAGATATACATATTTTAAATATTCGAGAATAAATAATACTAAAAACAAATTTAGCGATGTAATTTTAAGCATTGTTCAATTGAGAACCATTATAATGGAAGCGTGTTAGCGAGGAGACGGTGTAGATGAAGAGCCGCTTAAAACTGCTGACGGAAATGATGTCTCAAAATCGGTTGGTTACTCTTAATTCAAGAAATATTTAAAAAAAGATTACTTAGCATGTGCAATGTAATTATAAAAAAGGTAGTAAATATATGTTTGTGTATTCGTAGATTATTCTTTTTTGTGTCAGTCGTCTAAGTGACCCCAAAAGCCTACAAAAAGAGCACTAAATTCAATAATTAAGGTTTTCCTTTAAAATACAATTGTTTTATTTATTTGCTTGCAATAAAGAATTTTCTCGGGTTAAAATTGGGGACAGAGCGTCATGAAATACGGCGACCCTTGTACTCGGAGGTAGTATAAATTTACGTGACAAAGGATTAATTCCTGCTATATGTCATTAAAACATATTTTAAGATATTATTTCTGGTCTCATAAATATTTTCAGTATGATTAATTTTAATGTACGTGAATTTATTCTTACAAGGTGTCTCTTGCAAACCTTCGCAGAGAAGTAAATGAATTCTTTTGAATATTTTAAGCAAAACTACATCTTAATCTTAACTAAAATTTATTTTTTCGAATACTGTTTTTAATGGAAAAAAGCCACAACAAAAGTTATTTTCGTAAATTCCAAATTTTCGCGTAAACCTATAGTATTAAAATCATTTAAACAATAAAATTTCATTAATAACATTCATTATAACTCAATTTCGTAAAGTAGAAATATTAAACGTTTGCATCCACTTGTAATTAGATTAGACCATTTCCATTACAATTTATCGAAGCAATCAATAAAATGGTTTTGGAATAGGGTCTAGTTAATTTTAGCGGAGCATAATAAGCCTACAGCGGTCGCAGCGGTCGCGGCTGGTCGCGATATTGCGACTATATATCACGACTGAGCCTATTTGCCTATTTACTTGCTCTATTCACTATTCAGTTATAAATTACTAGATGATAATATAATTAGACAATGTATCACTGGCGAGCCGCGACGGAACTACCAGAATAAATTGATGTTAATTTAGTTATGAATCCTAATAAAATCTAAAATTATAACTATGTAAGTGGATGGACTTTAATGTTAATATTATACTCGTTTCGTGTGCGAAAGTGTAAGCTTTAAAAATAATTTGCGCCTATATTGAACTAAATAATAAATATCATAGTTTTAGAGTTCGAAAAGTCATAGATTTTATTACTGAAGGAGGGATACTTAAATTTTATTGTGCTCCAGAAATATATACATTATTAAAATATTTCCTATCTTCATACCGGCCTTCCGAGACATTACACATACATACTATACTTTGGTACCCAGCGCTCAGAGTATATCTACAAGAACGCAAGAAACATGAAAATCAAATAAAAATAGAACTTTTCAAGTACACATAACTTTACCAATCACTTTTACTTTTTTTAATCTAAAATAAATATCAATGTGCATATCCGTGATGAAAATTACTGGACCGAAAGGCAGTTCTGCTAAGAAAATCCAGCGAATATTAACAGATATTGTTTTCTACACTACACCTAAACAGACTTTGAAAAGTTAAAACGTTCTAGACATAGATATGTTGTGAACGAGACCGCATCGTGTGGATATGTTTTAAATTGCATTCATCCCTTATTAACATCCCACTGCTGGGGATTTGACATGCAGGTTTGCCTCACGATGTTTGCCTTCACCGTGAGACAAGTGGCAATCATGATATAAATGATTTCGCACGTGAAAATATCAGAGGTGTGAAACCCGGATTTGAACCCGCATTACTCGGATATTCAAGCGAGCGCGTTACTACTAGGCTACCACTGTCTTTGTGTGTCAATGTTTTAAATTATTAAGCACAATTTCTCTACCACTTTTGTTCATATTGAACACAATAAAGACGCTCGACAAAGTGTACTGAGTGCTTGTCTGTTGAAAGGATTAACTCGAGCCAATAATAGCTTCAACAAGAAAACGTATTTGTAATTAGAGAAAGCACTTGTAGAGTGGCGATATTGTTCCCATGTTTACAGAAAGCTTTCATTAAACCTTAGGAAATTCACTTCTACAATGTGTTAAAAGCCTTGAAGCAGTCACTGTATTTAATATATTGTGTTAAATTATGCAGTAAAGCTTCTCACTTTCGTCTAAAGAAATTCGTTCTATAAAAAGTCAAACTAGTAACTCACCCCCGCTTCGCTCGGGGTTGTCCTTGCGTGCGTTTTATATAAATTTTATTAGTACGTATAAGAAAAAATAGCTAAGGATATAAAGACTTAGTATTATTGTGTTTAGAAGCTTTTAATATTTACAAAATAAAGTATTCTGCTCTACGAGTATGAAAACATCCGCAAACAAACGCTGAAACTGAAAACAAAATGTTTCTTAAATGAAATTTCAATTTTTCGCATGATGGTGTCGTTTTAATTATACGTCCTTTGTCGCTACTCGCAGGACTCGGTAAATTAAAATATTGCTGCAGACTTGTTTTGTTATTTTTACAGCCAAATTTCAATATTCTTGTCAAGATACAAACGAGTATTCTTTTACAAAGGGATACCAATTACAGTGCACATTCAACTAAAGAAATGCATTGCTTATACTGAGTTATTACATTGTTAGAAATAATTTAGTATTTAAATTATCGTTAGAGTTTATAGTCAAATTGCTAAATATAGTCATTTATATTATAATTTTACCGTTATTTGGAAGGTAAACATTTACATGTTTTATTTAACTTTAGCTAATTTAATTCAAACTAGAGTCTCACCCTTTCTTCGTTCGAGATTATTCCTACATTTACTATCAACATTAATTACTTATTTTTCGAAAACTAACCTCAGTTAGTGCTTAGAAAAACAGCCATCAGATTGTAAATATGCTGTCAAAATCAGTTCCACAGTTCAGTTGTTTAGGGGGACAGCCACACAGACGACCAAACCGACAAAAATTATACTTTTTGTTTTTCTTATATGTATCTCCTTCTACTTTTATATGCAAATAGTAAAAAACTGATATTTTTAGCTGTTAACATTACAACAGACTTTAAATTTTATTTATCTGCTTAAGTAAAATAAAGACTTTAGGGTCTTGATTACATTCAATACGAAATGAGGGTACATTTTTTGTTGTTTTTTATAAGAAAACAAAACCCTTGCCTAGTAAATACATAAATGAATAGATACATAAATTGGTAACTATATTCCAGTTAACTGACTACTTTGAATATAATGGATAACAAATAAATAATATTCTCTTCCGTAGAATTTTACGTAGAAATACGTAGTTTTATTCTATTTTCATTTCACAACATTCCGAGGCAAGTGATAAAGTAAAATGGAAGATTAAGATTGCATGTAATGGCACCGGAGTCGACGGAGGCTTGATTGCGTGTAATGCGCCGTCAGACGCGGACCGGAAAATACCGCGTCGTGTCGGTATTATACCGGTGGCGGCTCGCACTGCTTTACCATTCGAGAGTCGCTTCATATCTAGTCCGCTATATTAGAAAATGTTATTGGAAAGAATATTTTATATGAATATCGAAGTTTTCTGTGAAATATCTTATGTTATTTGCTGCGCAGAATACAGTTATTTTGTAAGAGAAAATGTTGTAATCTGTATAGTATAGAACAAATCTGCTTTAGGAACTACTGATAGAGTTAGCTGATTTTTTTACTTAAAGGTAAAAAAGACAGTGGTAGTCCAGCAGTAATGCGTTCGCTTGGATAACCGAGTGATGCGGGTTCAAATCCGGGTCTCGCACCTCTGAGATTTTCATGTGCCAATCTTTTCTATCATGATTACCACTTGTCTTAAGGTCAAGGAAACCATCGTGAAGAGAAAAGAAAAGAAAAGAAGAGACCTGCATGTCTGAGAGAATCTAGCAAGTTTTCGAAAGACATGTGAAGTCCACCAACACGCAGTAGGCAAGCGCGGTGGACTATGGCCTGATCCCCCTCGTACTGAGGGAGGCCCACCCCCAGCAGTGTCACGTTAAAAAGGGCTGATATGATGATGAAAGGTAATAATTATATACTATTAAACTTAAAAGTCTGTTGGTGTAAACGCCAACCCTGCGTAAACATGACCTTATTCTACTTGCTTCTACTTACTGCTAAATTCTATATTGCTGGAATAGTCGATAGTCCTTAATACAATAAAACGACGTTGAAGCCCTAATCTAGCAAATTCTATTTAGATTTGTCGAATTCGATATAACACTTAATGCGCTGTCAGCCGTAGCCGCGCCTCGCACATTATACCTACATATTTAGGAGTAGGAGACTTCGTACGCGCTTCGAGAGACGCGACACCACTCCAATGTAAACTGACTTAGCTTTCTTTCATTTCAATTCTGTTAGAACATAATAAAAAGTAGCAAGCGTTTCCCATTATGTCGGTCCCGCGTTACGACCAAGCCATAAAAATATAGCATCATAGTTTTATCGAAAATATGAAAAAGATAAATCTAGTTAATTAAACTTGCTACCTTCTAATGGAAGTGGAACTTTCTTCTACAACTTGACTTTGAGACCCTAGTATGTCATATTTTTCGAAAAAATGTTCATTGTAAAACTACCAAGACTTCTTGTATTTATAATTGATGCTATAATTTGGTAATTTTCTGAATAATATGATCATGTGAAGTAACGATTTTGTAATGTGAGACACGAGATTAATTAAGCCTATTAATGTGTTACGTACATTCAATGTTATGTTGTTCGTATCTTGAAATAAATCTAAGATCCATAATTACTGCTATAATTACTAATACCCTTAATTAGCGCGTTCATCCAATTATGAATTATACATTCACTTGAAAATCTACAACTCTCTAAAGCTTACTGTTCGTTAGCGAACTGCTGGTAAGAAGCTAATAAAATATATTTAATGTTCAAACATACTATTTAATTATTCACTTACTTTTTGCTATACTAATTTCCCAAGAGAGCCACTTGCACACACTCTAACGGGATGAAATATGCCTCGCGGCACTCCCCGACCCATGTCTATGCAATTTAATATTGTGTAAAACCAAGCAATAAATACTAGTAAAAATACCTAATATATGGATGCTTTCATATGATTCAAGTGAGTAGGAACTCGAAGGTGTTAGTTCATCATAGGATCGGATCAATGAGGACAAACTATTGAATTTTACATAATTACTGTATTGTTAAAACATACAAAGTTTCATAATTATTTTCAAAACAAAACTGACAAACTTATAAGATAAAAGATGTTCGAATAATTGAAAGATATTATATAAACGTTATAATTTATAGCGAGGTAGCCGCAGTGGGCGGGCGGCGCGAGTGCGAGAGCGAGGCTACGTAGCCGAGTTGTTGCAAAGGCAAAGTATGAAAAGTCGAAATATGAAGTCCGCTCCGGTGACATCTGAAGCCGCTGCGGTCGCGAAGCTTTTGTTCCATTTGCAAGACGTTTTTTAAAACGAATGTTAAGTTGAAAGCTGAAATAACGAACTCGACTGTTTTCTTTGCGTCTACTATTTCATAGCGATACACAAAGTTTTTGTTTCCGAAATTCGTTTACTTCGTAGGTTCAACATTTTAATGCAAATTTGAGACTTAATATTTTGATTTCATTTTTTTTATTTTATGTACTAATAACCTTAAATCATAGATATTATTTTTATAAAAATATCTAGTTCTGGGTAAGAAGCTCGAAGAAGCAAGCACGATCAACTTGTGTCCATAAAATTTTACCTAAAATCGTATGTTTATCTTTCATGTTTAAAATGTGTCATTCATTCCTATGTTTACAAATTAACAACATTAATGAAACAGCACTAAACATACAATGTAGTCTATAGTAATGAACATTATTGAATATTTGTCAAATCCATACTTCTACGCGGCTAAATCAAGTCATTAAATCAAAATTAAATCCAGAGTTTAGCTTATATCCAAATCAGATATATATTTATAAGAATTTATACAATATACCTAAAAATAACAAAAAACTATGTTATACATGCTATAAATACTAATGTTACAACGTAAGTTAATGTCCTTAGATTTTTACTACGAATAAAGAAATGGTTCCCGCGGGAAGGGAAATGGAACTTTGTATGAGGGTTCTCATAAAATATAAGTCAAAAACTGTTGTAAATTACAATTTACAATCTTTATTGAAAACTTATGCAAGTTTCTAAAACTTATTCATATTATTTTTTATACTATAGTGATGTAAGTTTTTACAGCAACCGTGGATGCTAATAGCACGCGCTTCACTGTGAGATCAAAAATATTAGAATACGTAAAAATAATATTATGCTAATAGCATTATATCTGTCTGTTAATTAATGAGAAGGACTTACGAGTATCTTAATAAAATTTAAAATATTTCTTTTTCTTTATTCAATTAAAAGTGTAGAAGAATTAACAAAAATGAAAACCGACTTCAAAACGCTACAAATCGAAACTAAAAAGAAAAAAAAAATAATTTTAATTACTTAGTTATTGTTGGAGTCGGTGCCAGCCAAGAAGGACAGTTTTATCCTGCCTTTGCAATGAACTTTCGAACGTATATTTTGATTATATTTACAAATTGATACATTAATTAAATTGTATTAAGATTATTTTGCTTTGGCTGGCACCGACTCCAACAATAACTAAGTAATTAAAATTATTTTTTTTTCTTTTTAGTTTCGATTTGTAGCGTTTTGAAGTCGGTTTTCATTTTTGTTAAAAAATATTTTTTTTTTTTTGTGGAAATTATTATGTTTAAATAAAATATTGGAAGGCTAACTAAACTACTGCTCCAATAAGTCAGCGAAGTTTTGAAATGAACGACAATAGTCAATCGAGATTTGTCCACGTCTATTTTTCCACGTAACTCGTAGACGTTAATAAGATTTACCTTCTATTATCAATCCACCTAATATCCTTCAGGAATACGACTATCAGTTCATAAGTACGTATAATATTAAAAGAATTTTCTTTCAACTCCTAACCGTTGAGGATATATACCTTACATCATCACAAATTCTTGAACAGCTTTAGAAAATATATGAAAAAAAGGTAATCAGTGCCGATAAAATTTAAGGGTTGCCCTCGATTTCTCTAGGATCCCATCATCAGATGCTGACTTGGTGACAATGAGAACCTACCGAACAAAAAAGAAATTTTTAAAATCGGCCCACAATTCACGGAGAAATCAGTGAAAACACATAAAAACAACTGTTGAGAAGTTTTACCTTCCATCATCAGCTCATTCACATGAGATGATGATTTTCATACGTAAAAGCTTTATCGGGTTTAGAAAATATATCAAAAACATATTAGGTGCCTGTAAATTTTGAGAGTTGCCTTCGATTTCCCTGGGATCCCATCATCAGATCCTGACTTGGTGACAATGGGACCAACTCGGAACTATACCCTACCAATCAAAACAAAAATTTTTGAAATCGGCCCACAGACGGCGGAGTAATCGGTGAACATACATAAAAAAAATATACATACAACGGAACATATAACCTCCTCCTTTTTTGAAGTCGGTTAAAAAGAAGTATAGTCGTAAAATACATAATTACTTTTATTACATCTTTGAAGAGAAATTATGTATATTTCTTAAATTGACTTTTAGTCTTTTAGTTCATGTTCATGTTCTTTATTCTGTGGCTTCTAGGCGTGCCTTAGTCTTTTAGTATTCCTAATAACTTATATGACTTCTGTCAAACACATCAATAGCAAAATAACGAAGCCCAATAAAATAAGAGCAATCAAGAATAAAGAATATACACGTAAAAATACTTGTAGAAGGAAATCACAAAAGTTTCGTTTAAGAAAAAACGTCCCGTTATAATGTAGAGAGTCAGCGAGTGAATGAATACCTTCCTTCGGGAGTTTCTAAACGATTGCTGACGTCGGCGGACCGTCGACACAACCGCGGCTAATAGTTTTTTTTTACTTTAAAGGAGTTTAATATAATACTTTCTTAGATTTGTTCCAATATTTGAAATTTTAAATTAAACTATCTTTCGAACATTTTTGGCGATTTATTTTGGCTCCCGACATAAATAAATCTAAAATTGAACATTAAAATTAACAAATATTGTAAGGTACTTTGGTGTCATTTTGGTATTTTTGCATAAAATGTGTGTGGTCGTAGTTTTAAAAAGTTTATATCACTTCTGCTAATTACCTAATTCTAATAAAAAGATGAATTAATCTTGCCTACGATGGTCCGACAACTATAACTTCTCCAATTAGTAATAGGACCTTTAAAATTCAGCTAAAAATATAAGAAAATATTAAAATAAAAAAGAAAATATTAACCAGAAACGTACTAACTATAGTACAGGTGGCGGGTCTACGCGCAGACTCAGCCTCAGTCGAGCCCACATAATGTGCATTAGTCGTAACGAAGAGAATATCTCCATTAACAATTCACCATGAGTCCATTTAACGCCATCAACGGTCAACTAATTACACGCCTGCCCGCAATCGTCCTCAACAATCCGCCGCGACCCGACTTAAGCTTACTACATTTTGTAACTGAAATTGTACCGCTCTCGCTCGATTTTGTAAAGTTTACTCGACCAAATATTTATCTTTATTAGAATACCTTTAACTATAGTTTACCTGCAACATTTCTTGCTCGATGTTTCAGATGAATGGATATTATTGAACCCAAAATTTCATAACAGATTTGATTAACTTGTATACTAGTTTTAGAATTTTAATTAGTTATTATTGAATAACATAATAAGTCACTAATTAAAGTTAACGCATCTGTTATTGTACAAGACTATCACTAAACTACTCAAGGGTATCGCATGACGCGTCCGACCCTCACTTGCTGCGCCGGACGTCCGCATACAAAGTACGAGGATTATGTATTATTACGTTAATGTAGTAATATATAAGCCGACACATATTATTATATTGTGGGACAAAGACCTGAGGCCGAGCTCGCGTTACTCAAAAGTAAGTGATATATGATAAGCATGTACGTCGTACGAGTATGAATCATGAGTGGTAGCGGTCAGCTCACTCAGGGCTTTATGTTTACTTGTAAGCCTTTCTCTCAAATATATTTATATTTTGTAAAGTCTCTTATTATAAACATTTCTTCATCTGTATTATTGGTCTATTCCATTATCACGTAAGTAAGATAAATAAGTTTAGTCTTTCTTGAGTGCTCGGAGATTAAACTAACTTGTCTCTTATCGCCCCACAAATATTTTTATCATTACACAATGTTACCTCAAAAACATACTTGTAATAATATATATTATCTTTTATAATCTTTAAAATCAAGAACGCAATATTTATTCAAAATAATATTTGTATCTCTATATATCAAATGGTGTCAATAATTCAACCCAACATTTATATAATAGATACTAATAGAACATCTCCACATGAAATACATTCGTACTTGCAGAGATGCACTTGGGAAGTAAGGGATATTAATTTAACGATGTTCGAAGTTGAGAGCTCGCTCGTACGTAGAGTGGCCAAGTTCGGAACGTCTGAAGACGACCCCAATGAGCCAAATAGCTTCCAACTTACTACACATCTGACGATAGCGTAAGTTTGGGTGCAAGCTGGCTTTTAGTATTGATTTGAATAAATTAGAAGCACTATGAGCGAGACAAGAACTGTTTCCGTCTATTTTTTTTTGTAATAATCAATAGACAGTGTATTGAATTTATAATGTGGAGAGACATGTGTGATACAGCTTTCTGTGAAAATAGAAAATTAGAAACTTGTAAACGTTTTAATTTTAAGGGAGAAACAAGAAAGTCCTTAGCTTAGTTCTATTACAAATAATATGAATAATTATATTTTGATTACCAGTAACGGTTACAATATAATTATAATACAGTATATTATAATGATCATCATTAATGCGTCAGTGACAGTTACGGTAACGCAGCGCAAAGCTCTAATAATAATCGAATCTTAGATTGGTTCAGTCACTTAAGGAAGAAAAGCGAGCTTCTAAAGAAGTTCCATTAGCTAAATCGATTTCCCAACGAAAGACACGTAAAATGCTCAATAGGGGCATTTGGGGTGAATGATTAGTTGTCGCCCGCGTATTGTTCCCTGTTATTAATTATCCGCCGCACAATCAGACGAGAGCGGGGGGCGACTGCGGGGCGGGCGCGGGGCGGGAGGGGGCGATAGCTAATTGATACATCTCCAGTACAGAGGAGATCAATCATCCCAAATTTTAAGTGTCCTTTGAAGTTTTGAACGTTGGCGACACGTCGTGAATATTCATCGACATCGAGGAAAGGTTAACCTCCGCGTCGGACCCGCGCTCATGTTGTTAATTATAAGCAACTCGGCCACGGTGTAATTAATGTAAGTTTTCAAATGATACCAATAATAATAGACTTACATTAAATACAGAAACACTAACCCATACTTTTTTTTATTTTTAATATTATTTATCCCATTAAAAACATTTTCATTAAAAATTTTGCCAAGATGAGGCGCGTTAAGAAAAAGTTATCAGATCTCATGTAGAGCCAAGCTTCTAACTCTACAAGGCCTAACCTCACAAACTTTACACCTTAGTAAAAATATGAGGTTGGGCCATTTCGCTATATGCACATTGGCGTAAGGTGAAAAATTTATTCACTATTTCTCGTGCACTTCTTAGCTTCGCGGCCGGCCGACTGCGGTTCGCTACTAAACTTGTATACTTTTTTATTTTTACAGCGAGTTCCCTCTCTCATTCCCTCCTACAACACGTTATAATACAATCCACAATCACTCATCATACTCCTGTGTATAAAATATGTAATATACGTATCTAGTTTATATTAGAGTCCTAAAAGTTAATAAATATGCATACTTTCAAGTAAGTAAAAGGTAAAGCAAACTGCAAAGATAAAGCAGCAACAAAAATAACTTCAGGATCAGAAATCTCAAGCTTTTCCTAAGAATGTAAAAGGAATCTAAAAAATTGGAAACTGTGTGGTTCAAGCAATCACATATAATATTCAATACTTTAATATATATATTATATTTGTAGCCATAGACTATTATGTTCGAGTATAACATAATTAAAAATTTAATTTAGACCTTTAGAATTTGTATATTGGAATATTATCTTTGTCTTACTCTTACTTACTCTTTACATTTTATGATCGATATGTAATTGTCATACAAGCGCATAATGTCGGAGCTGGCAAAGCCAGGCTTATGTTACACGATGCTAACACTATTTGGAACGCTAATTTGATTAACGCTCGTCATACTGACACAGTATTTTGTTCACAAACAATGAATATTGTATTTTGTTGGCCGCTCTCTGTTTTTGTTAGGGCCAATTAATCTACCAAAATTTACATAACATACTACATATGTACAACATGCTAACCTTATTATTATAGTATCAATTTATGCGATAATACATTGTAATACGGAGCTTATAGAGTTCATTTACATTTAGATAAACACGAACTAGTACTTGTAATTATAATAATAACCTATTTTTAACGATTCGCTTTCTGATACTCTTTCGTGCTAGAATGCACGATACAGAAATCAGTTGGTTCTCATATTTACGAGAATATTCGAGGGATGTAAAATAAGCAGTATTAAAGCAGACAAGCGAGTCGCGACTAGAGAAGCACTGTGTCGAGTTTCACGTTAAATTTCACAGCTTTATTGAATTACTTGAAAAGGCTTTTTCTTATATGTTAGGAGTTAGGAGTCGAGGCGTTAGCGACAATTCTCCTCTTACAGAACCGATAGGATGATTTTCCTTTCCACTACGTAATATTAAATTCCAATAGACTCGTTTTGAGGATGTGACACGGAAGCTATCAATCAGTCATGGACAGGGCGGGCGGGGCGGTCGGGGCGGGCGGGTTACTTAGAATGGCTCCAAATAAGCGGTAATGACGTCACTATAACGCTGAGGCCACGTCAGCCCGTGAGGCGGCATTGTGTGCCTACTTCCGATGGGAATTCGAGACTTGTCACTTAGTTCTAAATTTATGTATTGTATTTATGTATTTTAAAATTATATTTTATTAATTTATTTAGATTATGAAAAATAAATGTCACTCACTATTTTTTTATGAATTCCTTATTTATAATAAAAAATGGTTTTCACACTTATAGCTATATAAAATTATAAAATCCTGTAATCGTTAGGTGAAGTATTTATTGTTTTCTTTCAAATTAAAAATATTTTGAATAATAATTTTTCTAACGTATACTTTTTCTATCCGTTTTCTTGGATTCCTTCGATTTTCTCCGCATAGAAATTCTTTAAGCCTCGCGTCTAAGAATGTCTTTTTTTAAGCCAATCATACTGCAGTTTCGTGATTTTAATGTTTATAGATCTATCATATAAATAAGCTTAAATGCTCTATGTACGTAAATAAAAAAAAACTGTTATTATTTAATTATCTCTTTAAACTTTGCGCCATGTTGTTAAAAGTTAGTTCATTTATCACTGCGGTGAATAATTACGAGTTTATGTTAACAGGTTAAAGTTTACATTTAAATACAAACACGCCATCTAATAAAGTTTGCGAGAGATGTGATCCGCGGCCGCCTCATTACGGCAAACAGCAAGTGTCGATCGACACACAACACGCTGTGTACACTGCGTCGGGCGTCGACACAAAGGCGGCATTAGTTCGCGAGTACAATATAGCGCGCGAGTGCGGTTGACGAAGTACTACAAACACTGCCTTATTACATTCAAAACATTCAGATTACTTTGATTGCCTTCTATCATCACTCGGGGAATTTATACATTATTATAAATACTGAAGTGAAATGTTATGATGTTGTCATTGTTTCATTTCATGGTATAAAAAAAGATTATTTTGTTATATTTTGGTAATGGCTAAAACATTTAAAATATTAAAAAATAATATTCGGCATCAAAATAAACTAACTTTAGAAGAAAGAAACAGTGGCAGTGAAATAATTATGACAACTGGATATTATATTAAATTTCTCGTGAATAATTTAATTCTCACATTAGAAATTATAACTTTTTACCTTTTAGTTAGGTTTATGATTAAAGAAATTCTTTAGTTTATTAAACTATATTTTATTTTCCATTTTTAATTTAGATCTTGCAGTAAACGTTGTTTCTTAAGTTTTTTTATAATAATTGTTATTTTTAATGTTTTCTTTTACCAACTTATCATTGATACTTCTTAAATATGCAGTGTCAGTTCAATGTCAAGTTTTATAAAACAAGATACTACCCGTTAATTTATCCTTTGAACGTGAACGTGAAACGGTAGGTCACGTCGTAATCTTCTCAGAATCTTCTCTCATGAATCTAAATCTTGTCAGAATTCGTTCAGTCCTACTAATATCACAAAAATTTTTTTGACCTTTTCTCATTCAATATAAATAACAAGCTCTAAAAGCCCATATGATATAAAAAATGTTTTCATATAAATCCTAAAAAGATCGCCCTTCAACAGGCTCGTCATGTGAATATGACCAGAGTTTATTTGTACAATGTACGTCTTTCAAATTAATTTGGATTGACTTAATAAACTTCAAATAGAATTCAACAGCAAAAGACCGCGAAGAGATCGTTTCTTTGAGCAGAAGTCATTTAGGAAACGGTTTTTATCGACGACTGAAGCATCGAGCAGCCATCGGCCTGTTTGCTGAATAAATGAATTCGATTTATTCCCTCTCTCGCGCTCGACCGACCTCGGATTAGAACGAGCTAATAAAATGTGAAAATGACAAACGCAATAAAGAAAATATGAGGAATGACAAACAAGGTGGAGCAAAGATCTATTGTTACAAACGGTTATTACCGTAATAACGTAGTCGGAGATATTCAAGAATACCTTCCTACGTAATAAATTCACGTGAATAATGTTCACTCGCTCGCTTAACTGCTCACAGTCCTGTCCTGCGGACTTCAGTCCTGCGACCGGCCATTAGATGCGTTGTTACTCATATTACCTTTTTGTAAATTATACTTCCACAGTTACCAAAACATTAGATCCTCCGATATGATAATGACAAAATTCAAGTGTATGATGATGATGATGATGATGATAAGATGGAACAGGGCAAAACTAAGATGCAGATATCATTTAATTGTTCTTGTAGGTATAACTGAATATATCTAATAAAAGAAGATTCAATGATATAAACTGTATTACGTACCTACCTACTAAAAGTTATCATAAAAGTTGAGATTCTGATAACTTGACGACACGTTTGGCTCAGTTGGTAGTGACCCTACTTTCTGCGCCAGCGGTCGCGGGTTCGAGTCCCGCTGGGGACATTCATTTGTTGAGCACGAATGTTTGTTCTCTAGTCATGGGTGTCAATGTGTAGTATATCAACTATCTGGTATCCGTAATTCAAGCCTCGTAGCTTACCACGGAACTGGATGGCGCTGTTGTAAAAATGTCCGAACATATATTATATTATATTATAGCGACTCGCCCTCGCTTCGCTTGGGCTTTTTCCTAGATTTAGCACAGGCAAAGCCGCGAGATCCGCTAGTTATGCATATAAACTTTCCTCTTGAATCACTCTGTCTATTAAAAAAACCGCATCAAAATCCGTTGTGTAGTTTTAAAGATTTAAGCGTACAAAGGGATATAGGGACAGAGAAAGCAACTTTGTTTTATACTATCCATAGAGCATCACGTCATAAAACCAAGACATTGTACACAAAAGAATTATTGGATTTAACCCCTCGAACAGCCCAAACCCGCCGGCGGGTTGGTCACGTGACGTCTAAAAAATTCCGCTCATAGTATCAAACCCCCTGGCGGCTTCGCCCGAGCATCCCACTTTGAATCCAATTTTCACTAATACAGAGTCTACTTTTATATGGAAAACTTGTGTTCATTAGGTTGACTATTAAATTTTACGTAATGGTAATACTGCTATATACGCGGCAACACAAAAATGACGCAATCCAACCAGTACATTGTGACAGTGCGGTTAGTGCTACAACTCGCTCGTGCGCTCCCGTTATTTCTCAAATATAATAAGGTAAGTGCTTTATTAATTAATAACTATTGTGATAATTGTATTCCTTGATAAATACTAAAGCTATTTATAAATTCAAACTTATCGTTTTAGTTGTATTTTTTACTATTTTCGTATTATATAGACGGTCAAATTTCTCGCCTTGTTCAAGTGATTTCCGTGTGAATGTAACTAAATATACGTATTTACAATTAAAACAAACCCATTTGTTATAAAATAATAAAGAATTCAAAGCTAAAACGAACAAAAATGTTAAATAAAGAAACTTTATATCCACGGCCGCCATCTTGTAGCGGACATTGAAAATTCAATTAGCAAAAGTAGTCTTTATGTGTAAGACAGTGCCTAATGCCTAAGGCCTATAATAGCATCGCAGTCCATATTAGTGGTCAAAGTCGTAGGAATGTGGCATCTATTACATCGTTTTTTATGCTCGATACTTTTATAGTGCAATCTATTTTTAGATTTTATGTTTATATAAAATATTGAATATACGAACTTTTGTTTTAAATATATTTTTAAATCTTCTTTTTCTTTTTATATTAGTTAGCTATATTTATAATTTGTATATTAATATTTATACATAATATTTTTATGTATGTATGTAAATGAAATATTTTTATTTAGATTTTATTTTTGTATAATAATATTGAATACAAGAAGTAACCATACAATATTTAGCGAAAACAGTCATTTGTTCAATTTTAAATTCCGTTCCGCCGTATACTACGTGTTTCGCGCGGCTATGCTTATGGATTAAATTTATATCAATAAATATTATAGTGCAATCTATTTTTAGATTTTATGTTTATATTAGTATAATAATATTTATATATAATATTTTTATGTATGTATGTAAATGAAATATTTTTATTTAGATTTTATTTTTGTATAATAATATTGAATACAAGAAGTAACCATACAATATTTAGCGAAAACAGTCCTTTGTTATAACAAACAAAAGCGCGCGCCGTATACTACGTGTTTCGCGCGGCTATGCTTATGAATTAAATTTATATCAATAAATATTATGAACTTATAAATATAAGTAATTATATATTCGTGTGTGTAATTTGTTGTGTTATTTTTTCAGCTTCAAAATGTGGAATCCGGGAGTGGATTCCCCGCCAAGAACTTTCTTGGACATCCTAGAAGAGGAGGATGAGGAGGAGGAAGTTCCATTATCAGACGTCGATGAGGAGATGGAGGAGCTTTTTGAAGAGATCGAGGTATTTACCATATATTTAATTTGATGTACGATAGGTACATTTTGAACTCTCACTTAATGTCTTGCTTTCTTTTTTTAAAGGACCTATCAGTACAGCCCCTCGAAAGAGGTGATGAGGCGGCCCTGGTGAACTGCGATGAAGAGGTATGGACCATATTTTTGTAATTTGATGTACGATAAGTACATTACAATTTCAACTTTCTAGCTATCACGGTTCATGTGATCCACCCTGGTGACAGACAGACGGACAGCGGAGTCTTAGTAATAGGGTCCCGTTTTACCCTTTGATTGATTCATCTGTATCATCAATAATAACTATTTCAATTTTCAAAAACATTTCAATATACAGAAATATTCGACTGTTTGAATTTTATTATATGTACAGATTTTACTAATAATAATAATAATATTGTAAATAATAATTTTTTTTTCTTTTTATCTTTATTGTTGGATTTAATTGTAAGTATAATTTTACACATCATCTGTGTAAATTTCAACTTTCTAGCTATCACGGTTCATGTGATCCACCCTGGTGACAGACAGACGGACAGCAGAGTCTTAGTAATAGGGTCCCGTTTTACCCTTTGATTGATTCATCTGTATCGTCAATGATAACTATTTCAATTTTCAAAAACATTTCAATATACAGAAATATTCGACTGTTTGATTTTTATTATATGTACTTAGATTTTACTAATAATAATAATAATATTGTAAATAATTATTTCTTTTCTTTTTATCTTTATTGTTAGATCTAATTGTAAATTAAACATTTTATGAACATAAACATTTTTTATTTATAAAACCTCAATACATGTATCATAAGAAATAAATATCGACACTTATCGACTTTGTTCAAATATATGGATGTCACGTCACTACGGCCAATCGTCTTTTTTAGGTAAAAACGCTTGTTTTAGAATTAGTTTGTATTCCTTTTTTTTGTATTGAGCTGGAACAAAACTTTATATTATTATCATAAATAAACCTTTATAATCCTTATCTAGTAAAATTCAATATAAAATAAAGTAGATTTTATGGAAAAAAATGTCCCTAAAAAAATGTCTAACTTTTTTTTGCGCTTTTCGCTTTTATTATTCTTACATTAGATATAGCTTTAAGTATTTTACATCTATAAATAGATAAACTATTAACCTAGAAATATCCGTTTACAGAACTAAGATAGGTAGTCTAGTTCTATTTATATTAATCTTTTCCCGCCGCGCGGCATAAAGTCGCGTAAAACAGTAGCGCGGCGGGTGAGTTTATGAACTCTAATGTTATTAGTATAATTTTTTTGCGTTTCTTGAGGGGTTAATATAAATATTCCACGTTAAAGTTATAGCTCTGTCATATCTTTACATTCACACCCTCTCGTTATATACATTGTTATACTGCTTTATCAAGAGCTTATGTTTTTGAGTTCAAATGTAGCAAGTGATATGATTATAGGAAAACATTTTAGTCAATAACTATTGAGTTACTGCAAATAAGATTATGTATAATTCTACGCTTTACTCGATTCAAGATAGACAAATAACACTGAGATTCAAACACTACCACCTCTCCACTCTACATACCATTTTCGCGTAATCGAAAGCAATCGATCAACAAATATTCTTTCTACATTAGTATACGAACACCAAAAGTGGTCTCACTTCTTCCAATGCGTAACCTAAATTTTTTTGTTATTCATAATTTCCCGTTAAAAAAACCGTTTCCCAATAGACTAAGCGAGAGTAGTCAATGGACAATACCTCACTGCTACAAAGACTATTTACAGAATAAATTCATACAAAAGAGCAGCTAAATGTCTAACTACAGATTGTTATGATGGGCAGGATACAGAAAAAAAAATCATAATTGGGTTTATGCTTCAAATTACACTATTATCTAAACACGCCAAGCTAAATATTCTGCTTCATTGTGAATTAAATCCGCTTAACTAACACATGCCTCTGAGAATTGAATTTCCACCGCTCTTCTCTACTCAGTTTGTAGGAGATATAAGAATATTACAAAAGCTTTGTTTAGGACAGTAGTTCGGTGAAGAAAGTAGATCATTTGTTGTAAACAACTAGAAAACACTGTTAAACACTGGTCAGTAAGGAGAAATCAAAGCCAACGGTAGAGGAAGTCAATAGTTAACTAGTAATAGTAACACGCATTACATATTATGTTTATGCAATGCATAATCATCAAGCAAACATGAGTTCGAGAACCAAAAACAAAAATAAATCCGAAAATTCCGAAAAGATAGTTTTAATTGAAATGTTTGCGTAAATCTAATAACTATAAGGTCAAAAAGTTATTCTAGTCGTCCTTAGTGTATTGAAATATTTACATTTAAATAGGGTGATGCCTTTATCTTAGATTCGTATATAGCAGATTCACAGCAATGTTCACAGATCTGTGAATATTGTATATTCACTTTTTATTTTCTTTCGATACAAGGCAGTACTCAATTAATAATGTTATTATGTTATTACTTATATTATTATGTTATTACTTCGAGTATATAATATACATCCAATAAATGTATAGCAAGTAAACAGCATTTCGAAAACAATATTTGCGTACAAACAATGGATCTATTTCAATCCAATAAATACAAGAGTCGTAAATATGAATAAAACAAACCTAGTCTTTACAATTTATTTACTTTTTATGAAATGAAAATTACTTTTAGGCTACTTTTGTTAAAAATAGTCTCACTAACGACCCGTACATAAATCTCATTGATTCAATGCATTATAAGAACAATGAAAAAAATCGCGATATGCCAAACCAAAAGCTTACGTTATTAAATAAAATTTATGTATGGAACGAATTTTTAGTAAATTTTAAAATACCAGTTACGTATTGCGATTATTATTTCTGTATATTTAATATTGTACATACTAAATTTACTTATATTTCTTTTCAGTAAAATCTGATTTATATTGCCGAAGGGCATTGTTCGCAATTGATCGAACAAGCTCGTATAACAATATGCCAATTTATCACAAAGAATACTATACTTTATATTCGTGCATTTGCTATAATACTTATTGCATTTCTAGTTTGTGTTTATTAAAACAGAAACCGAGCGTCAGATCCGGCGTTACAGATCTATTAAATTCTCAATAGGAATTTCCGAATAGTCTCCGTCTCACTCGACGCTGTGATCATTCCGCACGTCCATATAATACAAAACAAATTTGTATTTAACCTTGTATGCAGAAAGATTTCACTAAAATTACTTAGAATAACCAACAGCACTGGGTATAGAGTACCCGACCGCGACTCTCCTGCGCCTGCTAGTACTGCCACTGTACCGCACACTATACGCCACGAATATACTCGTATACTCTGTATTCTGACCCAGATATTTTGCTCATTTAAACACAACTACTGAATAAAACCGTATAAACTGAAACAATACGCACTTGCGAATAAGAGAAAACTGCAATTAAGTATTTAAAAACATTTAATATGTAAAGCGCTACGTGACCGACTCACTCGTAACTAGCGCTTCACCTGTGTGGCGTTTCTTTCGTAAATATTTTCAGAGTCAATCGGTTTTTATCAAATAATAATTAATTTATTACTCTCATTTTAACTGCATGAATAATTTGCATAAGAGAAAGCATGAAGTATTGATGCACGAATATGTTAAATGAAGTTACCACCAAGGTTTTTCATAAAAATCACTAAGAAAGACAACACGAAAATGCTATCCGAAATTTCGTACAATCTGTCTGTATTCCGGAATAGGGAACTATATGACATCAATCGAACAAACTGCGAGCAAGCTGGCTGAGTCGACGAGGCCGCGGCAGCTCTGCGGCTACCTGTCGCACTGCATTACGGTTTGATAACTTATTTATTGGCCGCTCGATCGTCCGCCTCAGAACTGCCTTCAAATATCCGATTCATTTCGTGCACTTTATTTCACAAATATTATTCTTTCATGAGAACGCCGCCTGCCTATGTTTACTTTTAGCTTAACTTTCACGGTCTTTAGAACTTGTATATTTTCATTGGTTTTACTTAACTTTATTTATTTATTTTTTTATTTATTTATTTAGAAAGATACCCCATCGACTTACTATACTATAATTAATGTTGCAATATACAGTTCAGTATACAACATTTACTTAAATTATCTGTAAAAATAATTAAAAATATTTTGATAAGTATTATATTGTAATAAGTTTAGGACAAGTTCATCATACTTTTAAAGTTATACTTGTACAACTTTGATTACATTCTTATTTCATCATGGTTGCAGATTTGTACTTTTATTACAAAAAGGCAAGGTAAATATCATAATAATTATTATATTTTTACAAAGTGAAAATGCTTCATGAAAAATGTGTAAAAAAGTTTATTTATAAACTAATAATAATAGAGTTATATTGATGAAGTTTTAAAATTAAAATTAATCAGTTGAGGAATTTGCACCATTAAAGTTCATCAATATTCCTTACAGCCAAAAAAAACTTTAAAACCTTGAATACAAAATTTATTGCTAATTATTTTAAAAAAAATCACGTATTTGGTTTTTTTATAATTTAAGTAACCTACATAAAAAAGCATCATATACTTACAGACACATAAGTTACGCCGGTAAGAAAAACTTCACATGAATCCACTGCTTTTCACTGAATTAGTTACTAAATGAACATATTTCTATAAAAGTTATCTAACTATCTAAAAACTCCTCTAAAGCACTTGCCGGCGAGTGCTGCGGCTGACGTCACTCGCAGCACAGTTCACTAGGAGTTATATCGAATCAGTCATGTTTCACTAAAGTTGGTCGCGAAGGTTTCGTCGTAGCGCCGTAGCTACTAACGTCGTAGCAGCGTAGCGTTGTAGCAGCGTAGCATGGCGAGACTGGGCGGGCGGGCGCCGCGCTACTACTACGGGCTACGGCGTGCGTGCGCATCTCGCCGCCCTACACAGGGACGGACAGACGGACAGACGGATGCACTTTTTCGCATTATTTAACTTTAAGTTCCTTACCAACTCTTTTTAGCTTTCTGAGATTCTCACACAGAACGAATTTAAAAATATAAAAACTGACGATTGAAATATTCGTATAAAATTTGATCTGACGAAAGCATATATTTATCTATATTATCTAATGTTATGGAATCAATTTAAATGATATCGTAATAAATTGAACGTCACTCAGATTTTAGTCATCTCGTCGATGAGAAAGATGTGACCTGGGACTGATGTGATCCGCAAACTTGCGGTACTCTTGCTTCCAAACGCGCAGTGTTTTATTTATTTATTCATATTCATAACAATTGAATCTCTAAATTCATTTAAATATTGAACATGGTTATAATTATGAATATTTTGACGAAAATTGTCTATAAAATCCACTTATAGGTAGAAGTTCTGAAAATTGGACTGCAACGAAATAGGTTGTAAGAAATTGATTAGTATAGACTTATAGAAAGAAATAAGTTTATATTGCCTGAAAAACATGTTTTATTATTTTTACTTTTTGTTGTTGTTGTTGAGTCACCCTCGATTCCCTCGAATTAGACCCTGGGTACGTAATCTTTAGGCTGTAGCAACGTAAAAAAATCACTCAACGAAAATAAGTATAATATGTCGGCTCAGCTCCTGCTGTAGATTACGTGTGATATTTTAATTTTTATTTATAAAAGGAGAAGCATCGACAAATATAAATTCGTCGATAAAACCAAAACCTTTTAATTAAAAATTAATAAAAGATTAAAACCTTTCGACGTCCCAAAATTGAATGAATTAAACGAAAGAAAAACCTTTTTTATTCCTTCAGTTTCACCCACGTCTAAATGCCTGCTATAGAAAGAGTTTCAGTGTTCATTACTCGGAAACATATTGGATTCTTTTAAAATATAAGCTATATTTCGATTAAATGACATGATTCAGTAAGTAGTCGTTAAGGAGTGACATCGTATATCTTCGAATTAATGTTATATTAATTCTCTAGTTAAAAAGAGAATCACTCTAATCAGTTTCTATGCTTACTATTTACTCTGAAAGTAAATTAATACTTTAATCTAAATGTTTTATTCCAACATTTCAATATCTCATTCAATATCTAGGAAAAAATGTTATGTTAAATCAACAGAGTGGACGCACTCTGTAAAACACTTCTATAGTATTGTACGTTTACTTTCTATAGTATTGTAACGTTGACAAATAAAAATAATGGTAAGTACAATTTATACAATGATGGCTGCATTGTTTGTTATAAGATATTGAAAAAAAAAGAACAATAAAGATACGTTAAAATAATGCCTTTAGCGTAACTTTCTCGAGCCTTAAGTCTTAATTGTTTCAGTTGTTAGGTTTACGCTGAGTACTTTTTGAGATATTGGATATTTAACGATTTAAGCGTTTTTCTTAGTAATGCCATGAGATACAAACTTGTTCGTAATGTGTAATATATGTGCTATCAATAAAATAAATATGAAATATATTTTTTACTTATGACGTAATAAATTAGTAGTATATTAAAACAATATCTCATGTCTGGGACTCATACTGGCTCGATTTTACACCATCAAACTCTAATCTCAAGGAACATATATTAAAAATAACGGCCAATGCCTGTAGTTTTCATAGTGACTAGGTAGAAAGTATTTAGTATTCCTGAGCGATTGCGAACGTTAACTCACTTAAGAGGCTGATCTGCCGCAACGCTCGTCCGGCGGCGAGTTACTACACCACGACCTACTGAGTGTACCGGTACTACTAATACTACTTTCGAGTCTTCCAAACCAATCAAAGAAGCTGTCCGAACTACACAGCATATTCTGCAAACTAGCTCAATTTGAATAAGCTCAAACATTTGCAATTAGCAAGCGAAGTTCATAGCCAAAGTGTGGTTCGTTGAATACTTTCTTATAAAATTGTTTTAGTGTATTTTGTATATGCACTTGTAGCTGAGTAGTAAAGCGCTTGCTTGGTTAACCAAGTGAAGAGCGTTTAAATCCTATGAAAGTGTCTTGCACCTCAGATATTTTAATGTACGAATCATTTACAACATGACTACAAATTGTTTTACAGTGAAGGAAAATAGGGTAAGAAGAGCCGCATTTCTGAAAGAACTTTAAAAAGGGATGAATACATTTTTATGTTGGAAAACTTTTGAAACATGTGAAATCCTCGGTTATACAATTTTATTGCAATATTGTTAACAAAATAAATTTTGAGAAACCAATTAAAAATAGACAAATATTACAATTATTAAGAGTGATTTAATGTTAATATAAGGTACATTTTATATTAACACTCGCTCATATCGATTTAATAAAAACATACCTAATACGAATTAGGAGGGGAAAACTTTGACAGGAAGCCTGTGAAATTCCTTATAAATCATATTTTAAACGTTTCCGAAGATGAATCGAGGCAAATGCGTAGATAATAATAAAATAAAGCCGTACAAAGTAAGCAGTTATGATGATATCAATATTCATAAATACTTAACGGTTTTCCGCCACGAGTCCAACCCTTGACTATTGAAATATACGATTACATCAATTCAATCAATTAGCGCAGTTATCATTGTTAAAACAAGGTTCTTAAAATATAAGAAATTAAATTTACTATAGACTTGAATATGTATCAAGATAAGCGCACGCACGCATTCATGTTGAGACAAATAATGTAATACATAAAATACGGGTGATATCGATACACTGTTATTGAAATAATCCGGCGCACTAAAGAGAGCAATCAAATAAATTTCTTGCTGTTATTTACTTGATGTGAAAATATTCTAGTGTAACTAGATTATCGGATTTCTTTCTTTTTAATTTTTTGCGCGGCACCATAATCCTTTTTGTTGTTTGTAATACTAGAGCAGTCTTTACTAAATCTTATAATATTGGCTGAACTGTCACTGAAAGTTCCGTCAAAATTGGTCCAGCCATTTTGGAAAGTGGAAGGAAGGAGGAGGAGACCGAAACAAATAGACAGAAGGACAGTCAGATATTTTAAAAATATATTTTTTATGTAATGTACCGTCGTACATTCGTCATACTTTTATAATGAGAGATTTTATTATTTAGTAAAAAGCTGTCATTTTGACATTACGAAAAAACAATGCTATTTATTGTTAGAATTAGTACAGATAGTGGTAGAACTATACAACTGCTTTTGACACATCCAGTACATAATTCTCTTACTTCAATGTGTTTTACAATTCCCATCACCACCTCACTCCATCCACCTCGTTCATTCTCATTTCATTTTATGTATGTCTTTTTGTGAATTACTTTCAGCTTTTGTGGGGCATCGCTCTTACAGATGTAGTCGGCTTTGGGGCGCTTATAATTAGAAGAAGACTACAAAGTATGTTTTGTTACTAGACGTAATTACATTAAGAAGGTATTGTTCACGATTATCCACGCATTCTCTTCTTTGATTGTTATAATATTATGACAAATGCCTTTAATAATATTATTTCTCAGGAATAATGCAATATTCAAGTCAGTATCTATGGCTATTTTATATTTGAATACAAAATATAAGAAATATAAATAAAATAAATATAAATATAATACCTAATATACAACATTGGTAGCACAGCGGTAACGCGCTCGCTTGAAAACCGAGTGATGCGGGTTCAAATCAGGGCCTCGCAACTCTGATATTTTTATGTGCGATTCATTTCTATCATCATTACCACTTGTCTTACGGTGAAGGAAAACATCGTGAAGACACCTGCATGTCTGAGAAAACCTAGCCTTTCGCAAGACACGTGAAGTCCGCCAACTTGCACTAGGCCATCGCGGTGGACTATGGCCTGATCCCCTTCATATTGAGGGAGGCCCGTACCCAGCAGTGGGTTGTTGATGAAGAGCTGTTGATGATGATGAAATATAATACAGCCTCCTTTTCTTTCCTGAAATAATAATTACTTTTATAATAATATTGTGTCTTAAATATTTCTATAATGTCATCCATCTTTGGACCAATATGGAGGTAGTTCCTCATGTAGCTACAGTACACATAATAAAAAATAATGTTTAATGATTTTTTAATAACCTTCGTCTAGCGCCGGCTGTGAACTTCTTGCTGCGTTAACCTTGTGCGCTTCGAGTGCATCACATGTGCGGGCACATGGTGTAAGTACTTCGGAAACATATTACTGATCAAATGAACAAAGTTTTGCTTTTATTCATCTCATTATATCTAGTTGAACTATGTACTTCAAAGAAATTATTATTAGCTATAAAAATTTAAGTATTTGTAGATACATTGAAAGGCTTAGATTAGTGGACATCTTCAATTCTTGGCGTTAGCATGATTCAAGTCGTCATATCTCAAACGATATTACACTCGAGTGACGAGTTGGGACCACAAATTGGAAACAACGTTCGAGAATGTTTCGCTAAACACATAAAATATTTTGCGATGGAAAAATCCATTCTGCTACAACTTTGGCACTTAATTTGTGGCATAAAGTGAAATAGGGGTATTTTACGACGCGAGTCGACCCGTTTTATATTCTTTGCGAGGTCGGATCATAAAAAGCATAAAACGCGTACAACCGACCGTTGTAGACAACAAACGCGAGAGACACAATGACACGGCGATTTGTAACAGAACACCCAACACATGTGTGACTGTCGACCGACATGATATAGTATCTGTCAAAGTTATTCAAAATGTCTGCTTGTATTATTAAAAATACAAAATCAATATTGTCAATCAATAGAGAAAGTAGTGAGAGTTTAGTTTTATTGAACACGCAAGTAAAATACGACGAAGGCGCGCGCCGCCAGGCCGCGGACATCTTGCGCACAAACAAACTTTACTGGCACAATTAACTAAGATAAATAAGGGCCATCTGTTTGTTTCGAATTCACCGCTTTAGGCAATTTTTTTCGTTGAATCACAATTTTCGGCTAAAACGATGCTGTGGGATTTTAGGTCATGTTTAGAAAAGAATAATGTTTAAAAAATAATTTTAACTTGATGACTTTGTGGATTATAAATAAACCATAACGTTTAATTATTAAAAAAATGTTATAAGAATTTGTTTCCAACTTTATGTTCCTACCCTGTCCCAGATGTCGCTTACTTTAAATTAAAACAATCTTTTTAAAAATCAGGCATCATTTTCTGGTGACCTAAGGAGATGGACGATGGCGGACGTACATAATATTCTTATTAAAATTGCAATATCCTTTTTTTGTATATTTATACATTAAAAGTCCAAATTTCGTTTAAAACAAGCTAATGATAATTAAACTTTACCTACGAGTACTCTTTTAATTATAAGAAATACTCATTAACTAAAAAAATTACAAAGTTTATGCACACTTAAAACTCAGTAAAACAACTACACAATACAATATTTCGATAGCGTTCGTTAAATAATTACTGTTAATTTCTTTTTTTACTACTTTCCAAGAAAAAAACGATATAGCTGTCTAGTTGTAACCTAGTAAAAAACTAATTTTTTTGAAGCAACTGTGGGCAACCACTTCACAGTGACGGATGTAGAGTCCCTACGGCGCTCTTGCTTTTATGGCGACGAAACTGACATAGTTTCTTATTTGGACGACTCGGTCACGATCAAGTAAACTTTATAATATGACTGCCTCTTAAATACAGAGCCGGCGACTGATATTGCAAAATGAGTAAGAGAAATGATGATATGACAATATTAACCTTGTGTGAAAACCTAAGGCTCACTCATATAGTACTATTCACACTACAATACTTTTATACATAGGTACCTTTTTCGTTACAATTGTACATAATAATTATGTTTTTTATAATGAGAAATTATAATAATTTCTACAAAAAGCAACACTGCCATACTATTATTATTACTACTTTAGTATGAGCAGTAGTAATATTTCTAATGAACTGAATATAGTTTTAATTAGTATCTAAGTGTACATCATATGAGAGCAGCGGACAATCCCGCTTTCAACACGTTTAGCTTTACGAGGGCTGATGAAATCTACGCTTCGCAGTGCGCTCCAAGGGCGTTCGTCTTTATGACTCATTATCACCGTTCTTTCCGACACCACAGGAGCTACGAGTATGCTACTCATCTCTCATAATATTATAAACTCTTTTATTTTCTGTTATAAAAGCTTGCTATAGATATAAAATAATAAACGTTTAATAAGTGAAAAAGTCACAAGTTACACTTTCAAAAATATTATTTTTATATAAGTACTTAACTAAATTATTCTGGTAATAAAGAACTTTCAACTTGAAATGCTCTGAACGACAGGAAATCGGGAAATAGCAGGTGATATTCAATAAAATACTACTCTTTTCCTGCAGCAGCCTCGTCATTCCGAACAAGACGGTGAACAAAAAAAACAGTTCGCAGCTTGTTTCACGGAAACCTGTCCGTTCGTCGAAGCCAATCGCATCCCCACCGCTACCCCCACTCCCACCCCGCGCCTCACGTCTACTCCCGCTTGGCGCTTCCTTCTACAGAAATGAAAAATCGACTTGTATCCGATTTGATTATAGGATTTTTAAACGTAAATAAGTTTTATAACTTGATTTCAAAGATTTTATTCGAAACAACCGGAAGATTGGAAGAAATAAGATAAGTCAGTTCTATTTCCGATTCATACTTTTTTAGCTTGAAAGCTTATGATTTGAGTGGCAATTTTAAATACAAACTTATTTCTCATAAATCGAAGCGCTGATGGCACAATATTAATTCTTCATACACCGCTCTAATTATATAAAATCATCAATTAAATAAAGAAATATTTAGAATATAGAGCACTGATATCAGCTAAGCAGTTAATATTTAATATTTAGCTACCTACTGAATATGATATATTCATATCTAAATAAAGCCTAATTTGGTGTTTGGCTATCTCCGAAGAGATTCAATTGTAAATAAAAACACGAGAAAATAAATTTACTGAGTTAAAAAGTAATTATAAGTGCGCATAATATATTTTATTTTTCAATCTTAGTGTGTAGGCGTAGCAGCTGCAGCGAACGAAAATAAGAAAATTCTTTAAAAATATTAAATGAAAATTATTATGAGAATAGTTTGATGTCAGTTCGCTGTATGATAGAAACTAAAACATATGTCAACAATAGTTAATAACGTGGTATATTACAGTATACTGCCCCTGGTCCTGGGTTCGAGTCCTGGGTCGGGCCAAGTTTAGCTATTAAGTCTTTCTGTTTCGTAAGCTTCAATAACAGCCCGGATTAGGAAGTTGGCGGTGTGTCATGCCCATGCTTTGGAGAGCACGTAGAGTGATAAAGAATAGAGAGTGCACATGTGTAAAACAAATATTATGGTAAGCATTTTAGAAATGATTCGCACGTAAATCAGAAAATGTGCGATGCCCGGATTTGCTTATTTAAATTACTAATGTAGTGTAGGTATTAGAATTTTATATACTTCATATATTTCTCTTTTATTTTATTTATATATATTATAAACGGGAATTTTGCAATGTTTTTATGTTTTTTTATTTAAAATTAAGCAGAATTTAAAACAAATGAAAAATTATGATATTGTTTACGCTTTTAAGAATAACTTCAAACGAAATTTTAATTAATTATTGTCTTATTTATAGATCTCGAAATACACCATGATATATAAATATTTTAAAGAATTATAAAAAAAGTAAAAACCTTTTAATTAAATATACATCATTATAGTATATAGTTATACAAAAATCATAGCGAATAATTAGCCAAAAAGGCTTAAGTTGTTTAAAACAATATGAACTTAATAACAAAATATAAAGAATATTCAAAAATTTAAACTTGTCACACCCAACCGGTTGCGGATGTGCGCGGACGAGGCACTGTAGGCTACACTCTATAGGTAAGTAAAAGAGTGAGGAAGAAATCGAGTGAGCAATAATTGAGTCGGAACAAAGAGAAGCCCGCGTCGCCAATAAAAGCTTTTAGCGCGAGAGATGCGACGTGCGATAAAAAACACCGAGCTTCGTAACTCCTTGCACTAGCGATTTATTTTATTTTCACCTGCCTCGCTCGCGCGACGCGGCCGCCTCTGTCTACTCAATACGATCTTTTTTTTTACTTTTGTTACAATGTACTATAAGGTGATTTTTGTCGTACCTGCGTACGTGGAGTGTGTGTATTTATGTATGTCCTATATAGAGTGAAACGTCTTCGTTTTGGAAATATGGACATTGGGCAGTAATTAAAAAAATCACAAAACACATGTTAAGCAATTATTACAATTTTACAAGACATGTAAAATTATGTTTTACATAATTTCATTCATCTCTTCGAGAATAGTATTTTATTCTATGTCAGTATAAAATTAACCTTCGCAACGGTTGGTGGGAGCGCATTGACGCGACTGATCCTCGCCGTGAAAATTTGATTACTTCGCGAGCCCTTTCCCTCTTCCCCCCGCCCCGCACCCCCCAAAGGCTCTCCTCGCACGCCAGCGGACCTTGGAACAACTTCACGGCTGCTCGAAGCCGGCACAATGTCGTCCCTTACTTAAATTTCGCTACAATAAACGCATTTATTTCTTTTTATTGGCCAATTCTGAATCTATCTATTTCCTGCCAAAGCTTGTTGTGATCTCGGATTGACTCGCAAGTCGTTGTTGGTTTTCTGAAGTATTTTGATAAATAAGTTTTTACTCAGATCGTAGTATCGCAAAGTTTTTAAAATATTTTTTAAGTTGTTAAATTATAATCATTCATCAATATGGAGAAACTCGAGTGTGATTAAAATAATATAAAAATATTCAATGTGTCAATCATAATTGTCAATTATTTATGTAGATCAATGTATAGTTTAGATAGTCCGTAAAGAAGCTTTTCTAGATTTTCGTCTTATTACCATGTTCTTTACTTACTTACTTTCACATAGTAAGTGTTTTCTACATACAGATAACTCGCTATATAAAAAATATATTTTACTTTACACTCGCGTATACCCAGGGCCGTCTTTAACCTATTAGGGGCCCTGGGCACATTAAGACAATGGGGCCCCTATGACCATAATATAGCACTATTTTGTTAAAATAGACAAAGAACGTATATATGCAAAGTTTGAGCTTTATTTTTATTGCTCTTCAGTAACACTAGATATTGTGATGAATTTTTTTGAAGACGAAAACAGCAACCATTTTCTTTCGACGTTCATAGTTTTTTTAATTTGCGAAACAATGCTTTGTTAAAACAGTTAGTTACTGATCTATCACCATCTTTGTAAGTTCTGGATGCCACAGAGAATCAAAATTTCACGATCTTTTTCTGTAAAAATTTCATGAAAATAATCGGTGGCGTGTGGTATATGTCTCCAGGGTTGGAAAACAGTTGTTGTTCAACTGATAGAGTTGGCGGTGTTAGCAGTAACGTAACTATACTATCTGAGGCCCGTGGCAAATTTTTCCGATGGGGCCCTTTATGGGGTCACGTTAGAATTTAATTTTAATAAACCACTTATGAAAGTAGTTACCCAAAAGTATATATTAATAATATCGTGTGCATTTTAGTTAAATATCTAATAACTTTTATTTTTGGCAAGCTTTGAAGCCATTAACAAGAGAATTGAATTGAAGTTTTATTATCAAGAGCATATACACATATTTATATTATTTCATTATAAATAATTGACTGTTATATAATTGACTATTAATAAGATTTTAATTAATAAAATTCTTTACTTCCAAGCTCTTTCCATGCTTTCTGTTCCGCAAAAGTATCTTTAACATTATCCAAGTTTTAAAATCGGGCCATAGAATTTTTTATAGAAAGAAGAGCCAAGTTACGTAGCCTGTCTTGTGCCATAGAGTTTCTAAAATAAGTTTTCATTAATTTTAGTTTCGAAAATGATTGTTCAGCACTAGCTGTAGTCACAAGAATTGAACAAATAACATTAAAGCAGTACAACGAGACCCACTAATGCAGTACCCAAGAGTACTTAAATATTATATTTTTTTAAGTACTTCAAATAAATTAAAGTGCGTAAACAAAACCATATACAAATTCAAAGTAATCATTAAAATTTCAAAACATTCAAAACAAAAACATGTCGATTGTCAGAAGGCATTCATTGGTTGCTTTATTATTTGTCGCAATTCCCTAATTTTGTTAATCAAATAGGCTAGCGCTAGGCTGCAAGTTGCTGCTGGACAGATTATCAAAGGCTATTTGGCATTGCTGAGGTGAGAACCGGCAGGTTTTATACCGAACCACCCCTGCGTTGCACTCTACTTCCACTGCCTGCACGTTTCAAATAAACACTTCATCATCATTTCTTCATCATCACAATCATCGTAAAAGAAGGATCACAATGACAACGCGAGGTGTAACTCTCCTTCATTGACTTCGAAAAAGCTTTCGACACAAAGTGGGAAAAAGTGGGTGGGTAACAGAATATTTGTACACTACACTGATGACCTGTGTATGCTCAACCAAAAACACGTCAACATGCAAGCCATATTAGATGATGTGCAGCGTGACCTGACCCAAGAAATGCGCACTAAATGAAGGATCTCTCTACCACTGACACTAGACTCGGAACCTATGAGCATGTGAAAAAGCCTACCTACATTGGTAGTGTCGCGTCGGAAACTGGAAGGACTGAAGAGGATATCGCTTTAAGAGTATCCAAAGCTCAGACGACCTTAGTGCAAAAGTCGTCTGAGACGACTTGTATGACAGTCTAGGAAGCTGACAAGTAGAGTGAATTGAAATTATTTCGCTCGGACGTCAAAATCGTCTTGCTAAATGTGTGTGAAACTTGGAGGGGAACAAAAAACATCACGCAGAGGTCCGAAGTCTTTATAAACCAATGCTTATGACAGATACTTAGTATCTTCTTGCCCGAAAGGATCTCCTATGAAGAGCTGGGGGTCCCTACCTTGAAACGCCGATCGGTTACCAGATCGAGCGCTGGAAGTGGACATTGATCGGCCACACCCTCAGAAGAGCTCCCAACCACATTCTTAGACAAGCTCTGGAATGAACTCTGCAAGGGAACTGAAAACGTGGCTATCTGGAGTCCCGCCCGTTCAGTGGCACTGGCAGCGGAGTTGAAGACGATCGGGCTCACACGGTCAGAGGCGAAGCGCGTAGCATAAAACCGATCGCGATGGCCGAGCACTGTGGACGCACTTTAACCCACCTAAGGGCCATAGGATACTATCATCAAGTCAACGCGTACAACATAATTTTATTCGTATAATTGTTAACTATCGATTTACATTATAATTTTTTTTCAAGGCCGCGATTTTTCAAGAAATTAAGCAACTAATGGTTACGTTCTGAAAATCGACCAAGTCGAAGTTCTGAACCTCCTTAATTCGGTTCTGTCGCAAAATACGTTTTTAGCAAAAGTTTACTAAGAATTAACTACCTTCCTGCCAAATTAAAAGTTTAAAAAAAAAATTAAGGCATTCATACATAAAGTTTAAAAAAAAAATTAAGGCATTCATACATACATTTAAACTTGCGAAAGTCCTTAGGCGACCCTGTCATTCTTAGTGGAAATCTATTAACTATAAACTACCTAAACTACTGCAAACTACTGCAAAATTTTGAGCCTGTAGCACAAAAAATTAGGGAACTTCATACAAACTTGCGAGAGCCCTTAGACCACCTTAATCCGGCCTTGTCGCAAAATCCGTTCTTAGCGGACGTCTACTGTTTATAAACTACCTCCCTGCTAATTTTCATCTTTTTAAGTCTAGCAGTTTTTGAGATTTCGTGATGAGTGAGTGAGTGTTTTTCGCATTTATATATGTCCATATATAGAATATAGATGAAGAAATTTAAAATATAGAAGATATTTAATTTGTATACATTGGAATTTATTAAACATGTTGCAATCGATAAGTGATGTTAGGGCGAGAGTTGAGTAGCTATTGGTCATATTTTATCTTTGGTTTGGTAATCGAGTAGGGACTAGGGGGCCCCAAAGGATTGCGGGGCCCTGGGCAAGTGCCCATTGTGCCCAGTGGAGAAGAGGGGCCTGCGTATACCTTATCTCCTGCTCTTTTACTACCGACCAATCTAACACGTCGCGTATAAAAAAAGTCCATAATCATAAAAAACAATATTTAAGTTTTAAACAATTGTTACGACAAAGTACCTACTTTAAGAAATTATTGTACGAGTAGTACGAAATAATGTTATTATACTTTTTATTCCGTCCTGAAATAAATTAGCGTCAAGGTTTATTGACTGTTTATTAAGTTACAATAGTTCCAGATGGAACCTATTATGTTAACTTTTGGCATTGACTTCTTCTAAAACTTTATCCTCCTATCTCACAGAATTAATCTTTTCAAAATGGGACCAGCCATATAAGATCAAAAACATTGCTATACTCTAAGTGGCTTTGATAGCATATTCAAATGGGCAGACATTTCTGTACTGTAATTTTATTTATATAATTTTTATAATATATTTATGCCGTTAAATGTGACTATCGTTTATGGATAAATATTCTATTTTGCTTTAGACGTATTAAATTAGTATATTAATAAAACATATTAAACTTGTTTCATGCTACGGAATACTCGGTATGCAAGTGATAATCACACTTGTCTGAATCTTTTTATAATAATTTATTGTGTGACGATAAAAATGTTTGTTCTTTTTTGTAGTTATGTAGGTAATTTAATAATTTAGTTTTAAGTTTGCTACGAATACAAACTCTAACTTATCCTTCGACAGTGCGACGCTATCTCGCGTAACGAATCCCAGCGAGCGCTCACTAGCATGCTTTATTGTCGGGACGCTGCATACTAATGCACTTGTTATCGAAGAGAGCTTTGTCTGCAGGAAACAGTCTTATAAAGTACGACGACGCTTGTTCATTTGAATTATTATTAAAAGTACTCATTTATTAGGTTAGATTACATTCGATTAATAACTCTCGTTTAGGTAACGCGGCGTTCTGGTAAAATGGGCATCTATGGGCAACGATAACCACTTACCATCAGGTGGATCGTTTGCTGGATTGCCCCTTTTTAGCAATAAAAAAAATATATAAACTGCCTACTCTTAAAGCTAATTTAGACGAATCTTTCAAAATGATTACTTTAATCGTTAAAAAAAATCACGTATTTCTCAATTTATTTTATAAATAAATTGAGAAATATCTAACAAAATACTTCTCTATAACTCTAAGTTTTGTCCGCACTACACCTAATAGTCCGGGAGGTAGTGTCAAATTTTTACGGTGATTTTGGCATGAACTCTATGAACTTATTTTGATAGTTAGTACTTGTATGAGAACAAAAATAATTGTCAGCTGGCGCGACTCCGGGGCTTTTGGGCTAGAGAAAATATTAACGTAGATGAAAAAAAAATATTCTTGGACTATTTTGGCAAAGATGAAAAAGTATAAATAATTAGTTAGTTAATGAATTGTAGATCTTAAAAAAAAGTGTCAGCTGTATCGTGTACGTGACAAAATATGTTAGCTGATCTGATATTATACTTCATAACCAAACTTTGAAAGTCAAGCTAACAGGTTGTGCCTCGTTAAAATTCCAGCTGACATAAATTATTATGATTATTGAATTGTAATCTTTAATATATACAATTTTCAGCTTTGCCAAAATGCTACAAGTTTTTCTAATTTTTTGACATGTTCACATGATCAGCTAACATATTTTGTCACGTACATGATACAGCTGACACTTTTTTTTAAGATCTACAATTCATAAACTAAATTATTTATACTTTTTTAAAAAAAAATTTTTTATTGAAGTTTCCTGGCATTGTCTCATCTTATGCCCCGGTTTTGGGCCAACTGATACCTCATTTATTAATAAGCGATGGAACAACTGACTATACAAAAAACCAAAAACCATGCCATAATGATCTGATATACCTACTAACCAAACTTTGAAAGTCAAGCTAACAGGTTGTGCCTTGTTAAAATTCCAGCTGACATAAATTATTATGATTATTGAATTATAATCTTCAATATATACAATTTTCAGCTTTGCCAAAATGCTACAAGGTTTTCTGATTTTTTTACATGTTCACATGATCAGCTAACATATTTTGTCACGTACATGATACAGCTGACACTTTTTTTTGAGATCTACAATTCATAAACTAATTATTTATACTTTTTTATCTTTGCCAAAATAGTCCAAGAACATTTTTTTACTATCAAGTTTCCTGGCATTTTCTCATCTTATGCCCCGGTTTTGGGCCAACTGACAATTTATTTATTAATAAGCGTTGGAACAGCTGACTATACAAAAAAACAAAAGCCATGCCAAAATGCTCCGGTCAAATTTGACACTACCTCCCGGACTATAACTGTTAATGGCTGTGTGTGGTTGTGGCTCCGGTCCGCGCGCTAATGTTTGTTTAATGTGTGATACAAGTTTTACAACAGCAGCCACTGCATGCCGCGGGGAAAGCTACAGTACCTACATAGTAATCGTCGCCTCCAGTAGAACTTCACCCTTACTTAAACCTTATGACGTCAAATATCTTAGTCTCACCTGATCATGATTGCTGCCAAGCATTCGAAACGTCCGGAACCAAAAATCAAAATAAATCCGCGTCAAAATCCGAAAAGTTAGTTTCATTTATATAACGTCGAATATAACGTAAACCTAAGAAAGCCATTTTACGTATTAGGTAGGCAGGTATCAACAGTAGGTAATCAAGATTACAATATTAGCATATAAAGTTGTACCTAGTAGCTTCGAAACGTTTCTACTATACCAGTCGTCTCTAAGTAGTAGGTACCTAATGATTTTATTTAAAAATTCTAAGTAAGAGATGAATGTGTAAATAGTTGACTTATTTGTGAATAATGGTTTGGGGCAGCTGATATAAATGTGTTCAGTAGATCACCAGCAGCCTAGCTTAGAGTAGGAGAGAACTTGCCCCCTACTCACCGCAAACACTATGTATTTCAGAATGCATGTAGCATTCTGTGAATAACGTAAGTGCAGTGTCTATTACTGTATACAATAAAGACACAAAAGTGCCTTTATTGTATACAGTAAACTAAAATTAAAACGTTTTTCTTGTACTCAATTACATTACATTACAATCACAACTGACCAATTATAGTATTATGTAAAGAATTGATGACATTATCGTGGTGACCAAACTACAAACTAATCTATTTTACTTTTTATCGTCACACTTCATTTGTGACCTAAAAGTAAAATAAAAGCATTTTACGACGCGTGTCGACAACGGTTTATGTCCTTTGTGCCGACGATGCCTCGAACACGGCTGGAATTTGTGGAAAAAACAAGCAGAGTGAGTACAGACGGGCGGAGCAGCTTTTAAAAGTACAATGAAGCATTCTACGCCAAGCCACCTGTCTCACTGTCGCTGGCTGATTTATTGATAACTAGCGACTCGCCCTCGCTTCGCTCGGGCTCTTCCCTAGATTTAGCACAGGTAAAGCCGCGGGATCTGCTAGTTATGCATATAAACCTTCCTCTTGAATCACTCTATCTATTAAAAAAAACCGCATCAAAATCCGTTGCGTAGTTTTAAAGATTTAAGCGCACACAGGGATATAGGGACAGAAAAGGCGACTTTGTTTTATACTATGTAGTGATGCATAATGCATTAGTACTATTACTGATATTATTTTATTTCTGACTTTAATGGGCTTAAAAAACCAAAAAATAATACATAAATAATTAGTCCTGAAATCCACCCTTTAGATTTTTAATGATAACGTCTTGTGAAACATTGTACGCGCTTAAGGTGTTAAGTGATTGCAGTTTAAAGGTGAAAGACCAGAAAAATGATGAATTATTTGGGCTGCGCTGCAGCAGTTGAGTAAAAAACACCCAAACAGGACATAGTTATTCGTAATACCTATCTTGTATCAAGAAGAGAAGAGTAAGTAAAATTTTTAAAAATCATTTCTATGTATGGTAAATATTATCATTGCCAAATACATAATATAAACGCTTCGCAAATATCAAATAAAATTATTATAAGAGGTCACCTAATCGAGATAATATTAATCCTGAGAACCTGAACTCTAAGCATGATTTTATCGTAGCAATGTTGGCGGCACCGAGCACGACTGCGATGTATGTTGATTGTTGATCATGTGCAATGCATCAATCTATTCTCAAATCTCAAGCAAATTAAACTTTAGCCAGGTGTCACTATCGCCATCTATTGATGTCTTAGTGTAATAACTACACCCTGAACTGAATTCTAAAACAATGAGACTCCCACGGATCCATATTATGTTGCTAACGCCATCTATCGACTAAACCTTGAAATTATTTTAAGTATCAAAAATATTATTGCAATATTTTTATCACTAAAATAGTAGCAATAAATAATTATAAATAGCATGATTGTAATGATATTACATTTGATTTGATTGTGAAATTTAGTTGGTTACACATTTATTACCTACATTAAATTCGTATTTCATAATCGTGCAATTTTAAAAATGACTTTGTAATTCTTCATCGTTGATCATAATAATTTTATGGCAGAATTACCTAATACTTAGCAAACTTAATTAAGAAAAAACCAAAGGTAAATCTCGAGGTCATAGACTATGTACGGTTGCCTTCTATGCGGCCGATTGCACTTCACTATTTACTATTATCTATTATTTTATCTGTGGACTGTGACGTTGAACGCCGGGCAGGGCTGTCAGATGTACGATTTAAATAGTATTTGTACTACTATTTCGAAATTTCTCCCTCATACTACCGCAATACGAAAGTCGTACGGCTAACATACTACTTTTTAAAAACTTAGCTGTCTTTTATTTAAAAGTATGAATATCCTAGTTTGTAATTGTCTTTAGAAACATCGTTCAATAAACAGAAATAATACTTAAGAAGTTAAGAGCATAGCCGACTTATATGAATGAATGAATCTAAAGATGTGTAACTCAGCTCAGAGCCGGTTCAAATATTCAGCTCACAGCAACTTGAGCCGTGAGCTGCGACTCAGTTGCCAGATAAACGGTTCACAGCTCACCAAACAGCTCACTTGAGTCACTATTACCTAGTATAGTATTATGTGATCTGCGCTATTAGCATAGAGTATATTGCTACATATATCGAACCGCGCTAGCAATAGTCAATTAATATCCAAAATATTAGCTACTTACCATAATAAATTACGTATATTTGTAATATTAATACATACGACATACGATTATGCATACGATTTATTAAAACTGAAAATAATTTATTCAAATAGACTTTTACAAGCACTTTTGAATCGTTAATAATTTTACATTTTAAATTTAATTAAATGTCAGTGTAGTCAGTTTGTATTGTAATAATATACTTATAAAATAATATTAAATTCTAGCTTTAAAGATTTAATATAAATAACTAGCTTTCGCCCGCGTCTTCGCTTGCGTGGTACAGGCTCCTATGGTAATATATATAAATATTATAATATAAAACTATGATACCTACGTTAATTAAAGTAACGTTAAAAAAGTAAAACAAACTCACTTTAGCATTTAATAATTATATATAAATTATAATAATAAATATAAATATGCATGAAATTAACATTCCCCTATAATTGTGTAAAAACGAAAATATATCACTATTCACTATAATAACTTCGAAACGCTGCTTTATTACATATTTTATAATTGAGTTACATCATACATGTCATTTGTTTGAACCGCGTCATAACTGAGCTGTAGATCTATAAGTAGTCAAAAGTACCCAATAACAATTGAGCTGAACTGTGAGCCGGTTCGCAGCTCCGGCTCAAGCATATGACTCATGAGCTGAACCGCAGCTCATAAAAAGTCATTGAGTTACACATGCCTAAATGAATCTTTATTATAGCACAATATACATAATATAATAATAGCAACTACACTACATTAACATAGCACTACATAATATTATTGAATAGCAAGTAATAAGTATTATAAAAAAATGTAATAATTAAAATAATATTAGCTACAACAACTAACTATAATAATATCATAAGTTATTATATTATTAAAAGTATAATATTACTTTTCTCTATGGTTATTATTATTAATTCAACACTGGCGCATGCGCTCGACGCTCCTTGACTAGGTGTCAATGTCAATTATTTATAATTGTTAATAAAAAAAATTAAATGGATAATATAAAAGCAAAAACTATAGAGACCAATAGGTACTGACCAAACGATAAAAAATGTAGAAATATAAAGATTATTGATTAATCAGTTTTCGTTTAAATGAGGTGCTAAGATTTATTTTAAAATAATAGTTAAATTTAAAAAATTATTTATTAAAAAACTACAGGTGACCTAACAAAAATGATAGTGGATCTATACAGACCAAACGTAGACCTATCGATTAAGGTCATTTTGATTTCAAAAATCCTTCGATGGGGTGCTAAAGTTGTGTAGCTAGCCTTTTGAGACGTTAAATAGTTTAAATACTTTTGTCTCTGCCGTGATCATGGTTCATGATAGCTGTAAAGCATTCAAATTGCAGGAACCAAAAATCTAAATAAATCTGCAATATAATCCAAAAACGAAATCAATATAATAAAAAAAAAATATTTGATTAAGACTTGTACTTTTTTAAATAAATCAATATTTTTAATGTGTATAATTCGCGTCATGTAAAAAGAACGCTGGCTGTCAAGTTGCGCAGAGGCGATTTATCGGCCAATTTGGTGGTAAGACGCGGGGCGCGGTACGGCGAGGTACGCGTCGTATGCTTTCCGGCTCGCTATTGGTTTTTCAGTTTAAAATATCATCGCGCACACAAAAGTTATTAATTACGAAATGATTTTATATAAAAAATAGTGAAAAAATATTTTTGACGTATGTTGTTTTATAAAGAGAAAGTCTGATAATAATGCAGTTAATAATTAAAAAAAATTATATTAAACGAAATAATTTATATTTTTGTAAGTAGATTAAACATTCTACACTGAATCATACATATTTTATTGATATTATTTATGACATTCTATCTAATATATTTTTCAATGTACGTACCAATAATCAATATACATCGTGAGCGAAAGGCTAGTTTAAAAATCAAAGAATAGGCTTAGGAATTTCGTATGCGAATGTACCCATGCGCAAACACACCCCCCACCACTTTCTTCCAGCGTTCTTTTTAGATGACGCGAACTGTACTATTGTTTTTATTCAAAACTCCCAAATGTACTACTTTTTTACAGGTGGTGTACTATTATTTTATTTTTTCATCTGACAGCACTGACGCCGGGGGTCGGGGAAGTACTGTTATATGTCATTATAGTCTTGTATTGTTATATTTTGATTTTATTTATTTCTTTAAATAATGCTTTCACTTCACAATTCACTATAAAAATAAATTCGCAAAGTGTTTATTGCAGTGTTTGTTATATTGTGAAAAAGTTGTAAAATTAATGTTGTTTTAAATTGTATGTTACAAGTGGATTATTTTAGAATAAGCTTTGGTTGATTCTTCCTCTATTATATTCCTCTATTATACCTTTTAAGAATGTAAATTAATTACATTAAATACTGCAATATTTATATTCATACCAATAATTATTTGAAGTTTAGATACGCCATCAAAGAGTTTATTGTAGAAGCATCCTCGTAATACATTAAGACAACGCAATATTTAAGTATATTTAGATTTGTGGTAAATTGGTTTATTTATAATCATTCACATTTTTCCTGTTATTTCACTAAAGTAGTGACTAATTCTTAATAATGTTTTGTTTATGTTTATAGAATCTACTATGCTATTATGAATTTATCAGATCGCAATATCCAGAGACCAGAGGATTATGGATTAATTCTTACTACTTTGTAGATGCCCATGCCTGCAAGTAGTGAGACATTGTAGAGGCTAACTCATGATGACTGTGGTATTCTACAAATAACTCGAAGATAAATATAATATGTGTACTACAAACCATGGTAAATATAATAAATAAACAAAGGTGTTTATTTAATATAAATAATACATTCTTTTAATTTCTTAAAATAGGGCTACTATTAGATGCTGGCTGAATGAAACAACAAATGAGAAGTACTCTACGGGTGGACTTATGTTATCCCTGTATTTATGAGAATTACAATATTTTTATAGTTATTGTTATAATTCATATACAAATATAAATAGACATATAAATAATAATAATGTTGATGATTTAGTTAATAATTTTATAAAATAATGCAATACTCATAAATATCAACATTATTTTACAGTAATCAGCAATGTATTAATTACTATTATAAATAACTGAATTTAACAATTTACCTATTGAGAATGTACTGAATGCAAGTAGCTATAACCACCTACCAAAAATAAATTATAATGTTTATTTTAGACTGTTGCAGATTAAAAAGAGAAAATTAGAAATTACGTTAATTTAACAATGACAGTGTAATATTTATAGTTTTCATATTAAATTCACTAGTTGAATACCTTACAGTTTCACATTCTATCTATTTAAATACAATTTTATGGTTACATTTAAAAGGTTACATTAAAAAAGTTTATATTGTCTAAAGTGCTAAGGTTAGATTAAAAAAATATTTTATATGGTGGTTAAGTAATTATTTAATTGCGAGCATTTTCATATTTATTCACTTTTTAAACCTTCTCTGAACTTCCACTAATAATTCAATGCCAAAAATAGCCAAGTCGGTCCAGCCATTCTTGAGTTTTAGCGAGACTAACAAACAGCAATTCATTTTTATATATTTTATAGATTTATTTTTAATTTAAAATTAAATTCCTATATTAAAACTTAAACTAAAAGTAACTATAACTACATACATGAATAAATTTAAAGTATCACATTTTTTTTCAGATTCATCTCACCGAACAATAAAGACAACAGTCATCTACTGCTTTATTTATTTTATAAGACAAATATAAAATCTAAGGAATATAATAATATGAACGATATTTGTTACTTTTGTTTATTAAAACTTATGTATAAATCAAAAGGTTGTAGGATCTACTTAAATGCAAATAAAAATGCCAATATTGTACATAATTTTTACCTATTTTTATTTTAACTACTATGTCTAAGCTGAAATGAACATAATACAAAGCTGATCACATTATTGATATATGTATTGTAAACATTCTTTCAGTGGCAATCACTAAGTGTATGAAAGATATTAATATTATGTAAGATTTACTTGTATACTACAAGAATATGTGAAAACTACTATTAAATTATAAGAAATAATATTGTTCTGTTTTGTAATAATATTGTCTGATCGTGTTCTTACTTATAAGCAATATTTTATATCAATAAACGTTATAAATGCTTGTCTTTTATTTCGTCAACAAAAGACTCGTGGAATCTTACCAGTGACATCTAACGTCATGTACGAAACGTCAAATGTCAAGTTCGAGTCTTGTCAAAAGTCTATAGAGTGTTGAGTCTATGGATATTGTCTCTATTGAGATAGGTTCTGGCAGATGTTAAAAATGTTGTTCTCCACTCAATGATACACGCACGCACTCTACATCAGTATATATTATGTTGTTTGATATTTGTGCTTTGAATGTATAGGTACAGTAATGAAAGGTATATGATATAATAAAAGTTTTTTGCTACATTGTATTTTACTATGTGTACTTTCATAATACTCATAACACCTAATGTTTACTTGAAACAAAGAACGCTGTTGACTCATGACATATTTTTTCTCAAAAGCCTCGCTACACTATTGTGTAATATTGGATAGGCAAACAGTTTTATTATTAACTAGGTTTGCCCGCGTTTATATTTTCCATCAATAATAAACTTCACACGATCACTCGTTAAAATCTTGATAGATTTCCTAAAACTCTCATCAAATTCGATCCAGCCGTTTTTTTTTCTATTAAAAATGTCTTTTATTTTCCTACAACTTGTTACAACATAAAAGATAAAATATTAAACGTAATTCCTCTAAACCAAATTTCGTTATTCTTTATCAAACCTAAGCAAGGTATCTTTTCGTAACCTATTTATTATTTTTTTTACGTTCTAAAACCTTTCTTTTCAAAACCTAACTTTTCCAAACCTAACGTTTTGAAACCTAACTTTTCCAAACCTTTCTTTTCAAAACCTAACTTTTCCAAACCTAACATTTTGAAACCTAACTTTTCCAAATCTAACATTTTGAAACCTAACTTTTAAAAACCTAACTTTTCCAAACCTAACATTTTAAAACCTAACTTGTCGAAAAAACCTAACATTGTCAAACCTAACGCTTCGAAAACTAATTTTCATCAAACCTAACACTTCAAAATTTTTTTTTTGAAACCTAACATACTCAAACCTAACACATTCGAAACCTAACTTTAAAACCTAACTTTCTCAAACCATACGCTTCGAAACCTAACTTTCATCAAACCTAACACTTCGAAATCAAACTATTAGAAACCTAACTTTTCGAAACCTAATGTTATCAGACCTAACGTTTCATAACCTAACTTTTTGAAACATATCGTCCGCAAACCTCACTTTTAAAAACCTAAAGTTCGGCAACCTAACATTTCTCAAAGTTCTTCAAACCTCATTTTACAAACCTAACTTTTTGCAACCTAATTTACCAAATCTGACTTTCTCAAACGTAAGTTTTGGAAGTTATACTTCTTTTGGCGCGTTAGGGAAAAATGATGAGAGTAAATTTTTTACGATGAGCGCGCACACCGACACGAAAAACTGACAGTATAAAGTTAGGTAACAGTCAACAGTTTAGAGGACTTTTTTTTTATGGTAAAAAGAGGGCAAACGGGCAGGAGGCTCACCTGATGGGAAGTGATCACCTCCGCCCATGGACATCTGCAAGCCAGGCTTGCAGATGCGTTGCCGGCCTTTCAGGAAAGGGATGGATGGAGGAGGGAGGGGGGAACGAAGGCGGAGGATGAAGGGAAGAGGGAGGGGAGAAGGAGATTGGGCCTCCCGGACTCTCACTCACCGGACGAAACGCGACAGCATAGCTGCCACTTCACGCCGGTCTTCTGTGAGAGAGTGGTACTAATGAACTACACGGGGCGTGCCGGCCCATTCGGTTGCTACCCGAAGGTAACAAGCATGGCACTACCACTAAGTGTATTCACGATATTTATTTTCAACAATGACATGGGTATCATTTTCGAGGTTTCTTGGGATGCTGATTGCGAAATGAGATCAATTTTCAAAAACAAAATGGCAGACATTTGTTTTTTTTTTATTTCGACAATAACATGGGTGTTATTTTCGAGGTTTCTCGGGGTGCTGATTACGAAAATGAGGTCCATGTGCAAATCAAAGATGGTGGACATCCGGTTCTTTTTCAGACACATACTCCGACCTACATCGAGTTGGCAGATCTTTAAAGTTGATGAACGCTACCTAAAGAAAAGCAATATTTTCTTTACTTATCGACAGAGCAAACAAAAATATAATATGAAAATAAGAACATAGCACGTTTGTTGGCGAAAAAACGATTGTGAGGACTTGCTTCTCTGAGAGAACTAGTTTTCGAAGAAGGAAAAGAAAGAAACGGGAGGAACCGTGCCAAGTTTTTTTTTCAAGCTTAACTGTTTGAAACCTAACGTCCACAAACCTCATTTTCTAAAACTTAACGTTGGGTAACCTAACTATTTGCTAACTTTCTCAAAGCCAACGCTACGCATCCTTACATTCTTAGAGTCAATTCTTTTGAAACCTAACATTTGAAAACGTCACTTTTCAGAACACACACTTCCAATTCTTTTTTTTTTTGTTGCTTGCTGGACCTTAATAACATTACCGTGAAATCTCTGTCTCGGCAACCTCACTCACAATCATACAAATTACTTTCAGCGACCTAACTTTTGGAAATCGCCTTTGGACGACTTAACTTTACCGTGAGCTTTACCGTGAGCTTTACCGTGAGATTTACCGTGAGATTTACCGTGAGCTGTACCGTACATTTTGAAAACTACCTTTTCGAAACGTAACATTTTGAAACCTACTTTTCCTAAACGTAAATTTTGAAACCTACTTTTCATAAACGTAAAATTTTGAAACCTAACTTCCTCAAACCTTACTTCGAAAACTTAGCTTTTTCAAACCTAACATTTTGATACCTAACTTGGACACCTAACATTTTGAACTTCCTCAAACCTCATTTTTCGAAACCTAACATTTTGAAACCTACCTTTTCGAAACCTAACATTTTGAAACTTAACTTTTCGAAACGTAACATTTAGAAACCTAATTTTTTTTTCAAACCTAACATTTTAAAACCTACCTTTCCTAAACGTCAAATTTTGAAACCTAACTTCCTCAAACCTTACTTTTCCAAACCTAACTTCTTCAAACCTAACATTATGAAACCTACCTTTTTGAAACCTAACATTTTGAAACCTCACTTTTCGAAACCTAAAATTTTGAAACCTACCTTTCCTAAGCGTAAAAAATTTTTTTTTGGAAACCTACACTTCTATACCGTTAGATTTACAATGAACCTTACCGTGAATTTTCCGTGAACTTTACCGTGAACTTTACTGTGAACTTTACCGTGAACTTTACCGTGAACTTTAACGTGAACTTTACCGTGAACTTTAACGTGAACTTTACCGTGAACTTTAACGTGAACTTTACCGTGAACTTTACCGTGAACCTTACCGTGAACCTTACCGTGAACCTTACCGTGAACCTTACCGTGAACCTTACCGTGAACCTTACCGTGAACCTTACCGTGAACCTTACCGTGAACTTAACCGTGAGCTGTACCGTACATTTTGAAAACTACCTTTTCGAAACGTAACATTTTGAAACCTACTTTTCCTAAACGTAAATTTTGAAACCTACTTTTCATAAACGTAAAATTTTGAAACCTAACTTCCTCAAACCTTACTTCGAAAACTTAGCTTTTTCAAACCTAACATTTTGATACCTAACTTGGACACCTAACATTTTGAACTTCCTCAAACCTCATTTTTCGAAACCTAACATTTTGAAACCTACCTTTTCGAAACCTAACATTTTGAAACTTAACTTTTCGAAACGTAACATTTAGAAACCTAATTTTTTTTTCAAACCTAACATTTTGAAACCTAACATTTTAAAACCTACCTTTCCTAAACGTCAAATTTTGAAACCTAACTTCCTCAAACCTTACTTTTCCAAACCTAACTTCTTCAAACCTAACATTATGAAACCTACCTTTTTGAAACCTAACATTTTGAAAACTCACTTTTCGAAACCTAAAATTTTGAAACCTACCTTTCCTAAGCGTAAAAATTTTTTTTTGGAAACCTACACTTCTATACCGTTAGATTTACCGTGAACTTTACCGTGAACTTTACCGTGAACTTTAACGTGAACTTTACCGTGAACTTTAACGTGAACTTTACCGTGAACTTTACCGTTAACTTTAACGTGAACCTTACCGTGAACCTTACCGTGAACCTTACCGTGAACCTTACCGTGAACCTTACCGTGAACTTTACGTTTTAGGTTAGGTTAGGTTAGGTTAGGTTAGGTTAGGTTAGGTTAGGTTAGGTTAGGTTAGGTTAGGTTAGGTTAGGTTAGGTTAGGTTAGGTTAGGTTAGGTTAGGTTAGGTTAGGTTAGGTTAGGTTAGGTTAGGTTAGGTTAGGTTAGGTTAGGTTAGGTTAGGTTAGGTTAGGTTAGGTTAGGTTAGGTTAGGTTAGGTTAGGTTAGGTTAGGTTAGGTTAGGTTAGGTTAGGTTAGGTTAGGTTAGGTTAGGTTAGGTTAGGTTAGGTTAGGTTAGGTTAGGTTAGGTTAGGTTAGGTTAGGTTAGGTTAGGTTAGGTTAGGTTAGGTTAGGTTAGGTTAGGTTAGGTTAGGTTAGGTTAGGTTAGGTTAGGTTAGGTTAGGTTAGGTTAGGTTAGGTTAGGTTAGGTTAGGTTAGGTTAGGTTAGGTTAGGTTAGGTTAGGTTAGGTTAGGTTAGGTTAGGTTAGGTTAGGTTAGGTTAGGTTAGGTTAGGTTAGGTTAGGTTAGGTTCTCGGGGGGGAGGCTGTACCTCTACCGGGCGCGTCCTTTCGGTGGCGGATGAGAGGGACGCCACTCGCTCGTCCTAGCCAGTCGAGCGGGTGGTAGCGGGGAAACCCGCCGCGGACCAAAAGCCATAAAGGTGGCGCCTCTGGCTGCCCTCACAGCTAAGAGGTGCCACTAGGGGCCGCCTAGCGGCCACCGGTTGCGCGACCGCTTCGGGGGTTTCGCAACCGGACAGATGGGGGTGTCATCACCGTGGATGGACCCCACGGTGAACGGGCACCAACCTGGCGGGGCCGCTCGTCGAAGCTTCGGCTGAAACGTTGCGGCAGCCGTCGGCGCGGTGTCTCTGGCCGTTGTCACGGTAGGAGGCACTGCGCGGGGGCCGCCCGTCGGGACTAGCTCGACGGGGGGCGGCCGGGAGTGGGACTGCTGCTCGGGCGGGCGGTGGTTCCGCGACTGGTGAGGGGCCGGCAGCACTTTCAGTCAGGATCGTGGCCGGCCGGTAGGGCGGGCCGCGGGGGGAGAGGAGTGCCGGTATTGCGGTGCGCCGCTCGTCCCTACCCTCCGCGGCCCAACGGGGCCGCCACCGTGGGATGGCGGACGTGGTGGGCTCGCTTCGGCGGGCGTTTGTGGTGGGTCCGCTTCGGCGGACGTGTGCAGTGGTGCCGCCGACGTCGTCTTTGATGGCGGAGGCGGCAGGGCTGCAGGGGGCGGGGAGTGTCGGTGATAAGCCGCACTCCCTGGCCTCTGGAGCCGGTGGGGCAACAGGGGGTGGGGAGTGTGGTGATGAGCCGCACTCCCCGCCCTCTGTAGTCGTTGGGGCAGCAGGGGAGAGGGAGTGTCGGCGTTGTCGCATCCCTGTCCTCTGCAGCCGTTGAGGTTGGGTCCCTTCGGGGAGTTTGTGGTGGGCCCCGTTGCGGGCGTTTGTGGTGGGTCCGCTTAGGCGGACGTGTGTAGTGGTGCTGCCGATGTCGTCTTTGATGGCGGAGGCGGCAGGGCTGCAGGGGGCGGGGAGTGTCGGTGATGAGCCGCACTCCCTGGCCTCTGGAGCCGGTGGGGCCGCAGGGGGTAGGGAGTGTGGTGATGAGTCGCACTCCCCGCCCTCTGTAGTCGTTGGGGCTGCCGGGGGGTGGGGGGGACCGGTCTCATTAGCCGCACTCCCCGCCTTCTGCAGTCGGTGAATGGTGGTCCACTTCGGTGGGCTATGTTTGGTTGGGGCTGCTCTGGGCACTGCTCTGATTAGCAGAGTGGTCTTGGGAGTGGCCCCGTCTCTGGTTGGATGTCTTCCCATAATGGGGCTGTCCCTATCGGGGCGGCCTCATGTTGGTGGCTTCGGCCAACCGTCGGGGCGTCACGGTTGTATGCGAAAGCGATCCCGTGGCGTTCCACATGGCGGCAGGGGTTGGGCAGTTGGGTTTTAGTGGGTATGCCGGTCTCATTAGTCGGAGAGTCCCACATAACCACCCCAGGGGAAGTCGGGTGGTATCCGTAACAGGATTTCCCAACGTTAAAAAAAAAAAAAAAAAAAAAAAAAAAAAAAAAAAAAAAAAAAAAAAAAAAAAAAAAAAAAAAAAAAAAAAAAAAAAAAAAAAAAAAAAAAAAAAAAAAAAAAAAGGTTAGGTTAGGTTAGGTTAGGTTAGGTTAGTTTAGGTTAGGTTAGGTTAGGTTAGGTTAGGTTAGGTTAGGTTAGGTTAGGTTAGGTTCCCGAGGGAGTTGTTGGTCCTCCTACCGGGCGCGTCCCCAGGTGGCGGATAGGGGAAAGCCACTCGCACTGTAACGCGGGTGGTACCGGAGCAATCCGGCGCGGACCAAAACCAACTAGGCATGGGCGTGCCTTAGGGGTTTGTAAACCCCACGGCCTAGCGGAGCTCACCGTAAACAAAGCCGAAGCTGTGGATCAGCAACGAGGTGGGGCGGGTTCGGCGAGCGCTTCACTGCGCAGCTGGGCTGCACTTCCTGTGCAACGCCCTCCTCAACTCGTAATCCCAGAACCCGGTGTCGTTGTCATGTCTAACGGCCGGGAACTGGGACCGAGGGCCTTGGCTTAATCGCCCGGGTCGCGAGGAAGAAAACCTCTATAAAAAATTACCCCAAATCCCAAGCGGCGAAGCAGCGCGAGGGGATGCATGGCTGATGGGTATGTCAGTCGCTACTGCTTTCCCCGTTAGAGAACCGGCCGACTCTCTATCGGGTTACGCATAGGCTTATCTGGGTGCAGGGGGCGCCGCTCAGATGGACCTTATACATCCCCCATACTCGTGGGATCAGTATGGAAAGCAAAAAACTAAAAATCCCAAAAGACGTAGTGCCCGAGAAGGGCGGAGAAGATGTGCCAGAGATTGGCGGTGAAGAAGACAGGCCCGCGATGGGCGGTGAAAAGAGTGTGCCAGCAAGTGGTGGAGTTAGGCCTAAAATAGGCAAGGCTGCAGGAGGTGCGAGCGCTAAAGGAAAGCGGTCCCTTAGCGAAGCTCGTTCAGGACCGGGAAAAAGTGGAAGTAGAGTACCAGTAATAGGCACAGCCCGTAGTCAGTCGCGATCGCCGGACGATGACAAAGTACCCAAGGCGAGTGCTGTAGTGCAACGGGGGAGAGGCCGCCCTCCATCGACGTGGCAGTATGTGGGAATAGCTGAAGCCCAACGTGCCCTAAATGAGGCGAAAAAAGAAGAGCTACGGCTCAGAGCCCAACAGGAGGTGGCAGATCTGGCATCGGCACTAAAACCCGGAATCAGCCCACGGCAACTAGGTGGCCCCAATACCAGTGCAGGTGATGATGGGGACTCTGTCCCAGAAATACAGGATCGAATAAAAACGAGCCTGGAGGTGATCGAGAAAGTTGCCACCAAATCAGGCAACTTGAAGGGAACTTTCTCTAAGGCCCTAAAAGATGCAGCTTGTACGATCGCAGGGGCTGTTGACATACTTGCCAGACGAACAGCATCTGAAGAGGAGGCACAACTGCGAGCCAGCAATAAAAGGCTGCAGACAGAAGTAGCCGATTTGAAAAGGGAAGTCGCAGAAATGAGGCTGGAGCTTGAGAAACAGCGGCTGTCTCATGCTAACGTACCGCAGGTGATCCCTCAAGGACAGGAGATGGTTAATGCATCGTCGAGACCAACAGAACTCAATGCCGAGGAGTTAATACGTTCTGTAATGGCGCAGGTGGGCACCATGATGAATGCCCGCTTTGAGGCGTGGGAGGCAAAGCTGCTTCCACAACAGCAAATGGCAGCACCACCGGTCGAAGCTGCAGCACATGCTCGAAGACCAGACCCTACGGTCACTACCCTCATGCCTCCAGCTAACCCTGGAGTGAAGGCGAAAAAGAAGGCGAAGAAACGCAATAAGGAGGAAACAGCAAAAGCACCCAATGACCAGCTTCCACCAGTACCTACTCCTGCCATCTCAGAGGGCTGGAATCTGGTGAGCAAGAAGGGTGCAAAGAAGAAAAAGGCAGCTTTAGCTAAGCAGCCTAAGAAGAACAAGGTACGGCTGAATAAATCCATAATACCTAAACTGCGCCCACCTCGTTCTGCAGCTGTCATAATTAAGTTACAGCCCTCGGCAGCTGAGCAAAACTTAACATACGAGGAGGTATTTGCCCAGGTCAAACACCAACTTGACCTCAACGACCTTGGCATTAAGGATCTGAGGTACAAGGTTGCCGCGACGGGGGCCAGGATGCTGGAGCTACCGGGCGCCAACAATGAAGGGAAGGCCGACGCCTTAGCGCAGCGATTAGGTACTATCCTGGCCGATGGGGACGTGCATATCTCCAGACCCGTGAAATGTGCTGAACTCCGAATTATTGGCTTAGATGACTCATGCACCACAGAAGACCTAATTGAGGCTGTTAGCAAAGAAGGTGGCTGCATAAAGGAGGTTGTGAAGGTCGGGGAAATACGCCGCACCCGATTCGGACAAGGGGCAGCTTGGATAAAATGTCCCGTGTTGGCTGCCAAAAAGATTGCAGACGAGAGAAGAATCCAAGTCGGCATTGTGACGGCTCAAGTTAAACTCCTGCAGCCTCGACCCCAGCGTTGTTTTAGATGTCACGAGACTGGACATGTGGCGGCTAAATGCACTGGCGGGGTTGACCGCAGTAACCAGTGCTTCAGATGTGGGCAGTTGGGTCACAAGCGCGGGCAATGTTCTGCCGCGCCACACTGCCCATTCTGCGAGTCAGCCAATAGGTCTGCTAACCACATGATTGGTAGTGCAGCCTGTTCCCGAGCTCAGGCTATAAGGAAAAAGGCGGGCAAACGTCCAGCGGCTACTGTAAACGTGCCGCCCGAGGAGGAACAGCGGACGGACAAGTAATGGCTATAAAAGTTATACAAGCTAATCTTAACCATTGTGCACGAGCTCAAGACCTTTTGGTTCAAAGCTTAGCGCAATGGTCCATACATTTAGCAATATTGTCGGAGCCCTACTATATTCCTCAGAGGGAAAACTGGGTCAGTGACAGAGATGGGTTGGTCGCACTCGTCGCCCAGGCACATTCTGGTGCATCGGCGTTTGCCCACGTAGTCAGGAGGTCCGGTCTTGTGGCGGCTCTTCTTGGCGATGTTTATGTAGTCGGTGTCTACTTCTCCCCCAACAGGACCCTGGTCGAGTTCGACAATTTCCTTGACGGTCTAGGGGAATTAATATCTCAAAGTAGACACCACCACATACTGGTGGCAGGTGACTTGAACGCCAAGTCGGAGGCATGGGGTTGCTCAACAACGGATGCCCGTGGGCGCTCATTGGAGGAATGGATTGTTACCACCGGTCTGAACATCCTAAACAGAGGAACGGTTAACACGTGCGTGCGACGGCAGGGCGGATCCATCGTGGACGTAACGTTCGCGAGCCCTGCACTAGCACGCCGTGTAATTGGCTGGCGAGTACTGGATGATGTAGAGACCCTCTCGGACCATCTCTATATCCAATACGAGATATCCACACATCCGGCAACACCGTCAAGCCATTTCCGAATTCCGAGAGAGGCGTATCCGAGGTGGCAACTTAAGCGCCTTAACCCGGAGGTGCTGAAAGAGGCGTCGGTGGTGGCCTCCTGGCTACCGCTGAACTTTGCTTCCCCGGAAGAGGCAGCAAACTACATTGAAGAGTCGATAAAGCGCATCTGTGACGCTGCAATGCCCCGGTCTGGGCGACGCCATCCGAAGCAACAAGTTTGGTGGTGGACGGCAGGTATAGCGCAACTACGCGAAGACTGCGTCGCTGCCAGGCGCCGCTTCTCTCACTACCGCAGGAGAGTGCACCGGGACCAAGCTGAGGAAGACCGGAGATATGCCGAATATATAGAGGTGAAAGCGCGTCTCCAGGCCGAAATAGCCAAGGCCAAAGATAAAGGAAAGGCCGAGATGTTAGAGGGGCTCAATAACGACCCTTGGGGCACACCATACAGATTGGTGTTGAACAAACTTCGCCCTTGGACCCCTCCTCTCACCCAAACACTCGAGCCAGAGGCACTACGGAATTTGCTAGAATCGTTATTTCCACGGCAAGAAAACTACGTGCCACCGCGAGTGGGTCCACGAAGAGATGACAACGAAACACAGGAGGATGTACCAGAGGTGAATGAGGACGAAATGTCAACTGCGGTCGAGCGCCTGCGACGCAAATCAGTCGCTCCAGGACCGGATGGTGTACCAGGTCGCGCTTTAGCCATAGCGATGGACGCCTTAGGGCCTTATATGAGGAAACTATTCACTGCCTGTCTGGCACAAGCCACAATTCCACAGAGGTGGAAGACAGGCAGGTTAGTTCTCCTCAGGAAGGAAGGGCGTCCACCGGAGTCTCCCTCAGCATACCGACCCATCGTAGTACTCAACGAAGTGGCCAAACTATTCGAGCGCATAGTAGTGGGGCGCCTAATAAACCATTTGGCTGAAGTTGGACCAGACCTTTCAGACGCGCAGTTTGGCTTTCGCAGTGGTCGTTCTACTGTAGATGCCATTCTGCGGGTGAAGTCATATGCGCAGGATGCAGTATCCCGAGGTGAAGTGGTAGTTGCGGTGTCTCTGGACATTGTAAACGCTTTTAACACTTTGCCTTGGGCTTGCATACGGGAAGCGCTCCACTACCACGCAGTACCGACTTACCTGCGCCGCATAATAGACTCGTATCTTTCTGACAGATCTGTGGTCTTCCCTGGAAAGAACCGATGGGAGAGTTGGGAAATGTCGTGCGGTGTTCCACAGGGTTCGGTTCTTGGACCGCTCCTGTGGAACATTGGCTACGACTGGGTGCTTAGAAGCAGGACACTCAGAGGGGTCAGCATCCTATGCTATGCAGACGACACGGTGGTCTTGGCGCGCGAGAAAGGACATAGAGAGGCAATAATACTAGCGACGGCGGGAGTGGCCCACATCATCGAAAAAATAAGGAAGCTGGGGCTACAGGTTGCTGTAGAGAAGACGGAAGCAATATGCTTCCACGGTCCCAGAAGAGCACCTCCACCAGGTACCGCTATCAGAGTGGGCGGAGTTTGCATCGGTCTGTCGAGTACGATGAAATACCTAGGAGTCGTGCTCGACAGTCGGTGGAACTTCCGGGCGCACTTTCAGGCTCTTGCGCCCAAGCTACTAAATACAGCAGGTGCGCTCAGTAGGCTTATGCCTAATCTGCGAGGACCAAATCGATTGACAAGGTGCCTATATCTCGGAGTGCTGCGCTCGATGGCACTCTATGGCTCACCTGTATGGACGGACGCTCTCGATCGAGGCAATATGGCTGTCTTGCGGCAGTCACAAAGAGCTATGGCGACAAGGGTAGTTAGGGGGTACCGAACTATCTCTGGTGACGTGGCGTGCGTGTTGGCTGGCGTAACACCATGGGACCTGGATGCGCTTTCTCTGGCGTCAGCCTACCGTCGACGGCGAGGCCCTGCATCCAGTGACCTTAGCCCAACACTGCAAGATAGCGAAGAAAGGGAGGCTATTTTAGAAAGGTGGACAGACAGGCTACAGCATCTCTCAGCAGGTCGCAGGACCATAGAGGCAATCCAACCTGTCCTTAGGCGATGGTTGATGAGACGACATGGCATTCTCACCTTCCGGCTGACGCAGGTCCTCACGGGGCATGGGTGCTTCGGAGGTTACCTGTGCCGCGTCGCCGGAAGAGAACCGGACGCGCGCTGCCACCATTGCAGCGCTTGCAATGATGAGGACGCCCAGCATACGCTGGAGTTTTGCCCAGCCTGGGCGTCAGAGCGGGAGGCGCTCCAAAGTGTTGTGGGGGCAGACCTTTCGCTCCCGGCCGTGATCAAAGCCATGGTCGAAAGCGAAAGGGCCTGGGACGCCGTCCAGACCTTCTGCGAGGTCGTGATGACGCAGAAGGAGTCGGCGGAGAGAGAGAGGGAGGCGACTTCCGATCTCGCCATCCGTCGACGACGGACCGGGCGCCGGAGAGCGGCACAAGACCGCCGCCTCCCCCCCTAACACTAGCCAGAGGGCGGTAGACTTGGGGAAGTCTGCCGCCTAGTCACCTGGCCCGAGTAGGCGCGCGCGGTGTCCGCCGCGCGCCACTCCAGTTGTGGTCGTAGAGGGTGCCTCCTCCACCCTCCGACACCGAGGCGAGCCGCAGGGCTAACGCCGTCGGGTTCGCGGATGATTTTTTTGTTCCCGTGTTCCCGGCACCAAGGCGTTCAAGGTGGACACCGTCAGGTTTTAGTGGGTAGGCTGCCGTGCGTTTACCATCTCTAGCACGGCAGGAGCCCCACATAACCCGTCGTTCTTCCCCAGGCGGCGGGTACCCGGCAACAGGGTTTCCTGACGAAAAAAAAAAAAAAAAAAAAAAAAAAAAAAAAAAAAAAAAAAAAAAGGTTAGGTTAGGTTAGGTTAGGTTAGGTTAGGTTAGGTTAGGTTAGGTTAGGTTAGGTTAGGTTAGGTTAGGTTAGGTTAGGTTAGGTTAGGTTAGGTTAGGTTAGGTTAGGTTAGGTTAGGTTAGGTTAGGTTAGGTTAGGTTAGGTTAGGTTAGGTTAGGTTAGGTTAGGTTAGGTTAGGTTAGGTTAGGTTAGGTTAGGTTAGGTTAGGTTAGGTTAGGTTAGGTTAGGTTAGGTTAGGTTAGGTTAGGTTAGGTTAGGTTAGGTTAGGTTAGGTTAGGTTAGGTTAGGTTAGGTTAGGTTAGGTTAGGTTAGGTTAGGTTAGGTTAGGTTAGGTTAGGTTAGGTTAGGTTAGGTTAGGTTAGGTTAGGTTAGGTTAGGTTAGGTTAGGTTAGGTTAGGTTAGGTTAGGTTAGGTTAGGTTAGGTTAGGTTAGGTTAGGTTAGGTTAGGTTAGGTTAGGTTAGGTTAGGTTAGGTTAGGTTAGGTTAGGTTAGGTTAGGTTAGGTTAGGTTAGGTTAGGTTAGGTTAGGTTAGGTTAGGTTAGGTTAGGTTAGGTTAGGTTAGGTTAGGTTAGGTTAGGTTAGGTTAGGTTAGGTTAGGTTAGGTTAGGTTAGGTTAGGTTAGGTTAGGTTAGGTTAGGTTAGGTTAGGTTAGGTTAGGTTAGGTTAGGTTAGGTTAGGTTAGGTTAGGTTTTTTTTTTTTTTTTAATAGGTGAATTGGATGTTCTAATATCTCGCGGCGCTAATGGTTTACACCACGAGACACAACATATTTACGGTTGCGGCTGCGTTACTACGTTCGTTCCATTGAACTCCTTCAGACTTTTTACAATGTCCGTCACGAGCCCAATGAACGCTGAAATTGTGGACTTATTGATTATTATTTGGGAGAGATCAAAATGATGTATGTCAAAATAATTACATGAGAGTTCATATTTCAATCGTATGGAAGCAAATCGAGGGCATTCCTCCAGGAGATGCTTCCAGGTTTGAGGCGAGGAGCCATCGCAAGGACAGGAGTCCTCGCCGACAATGTTGAACCTATGGAGGTACTCCTTGTGGAAGCCATGATTTGTAAGAAATTGGGTGATAGGGAAGATTGGTTTGATAGAGTTAAGAAATTCTAAAAGGGAAGAGTACGTAGGAAGAAGAGTTTTGGTGTAGATACAATGAGCTGGATTTTCATAAAATTCATGAGATGCAGAAGAGCATTTTAGTTTATTAAGGTGTTTAATATGGCTAATAGGTACAGCATAATAGTCTGGGGAGCGATGGAGGTTGGCTGCCGCTTTAGCTGCAGCATCCGCCTGTTCATTACCATCGAGTCCAACATGAGCTTTAACCCAAGCAAACTCGACGGTAAGTCCAGATGATCGGACTGAATGTAAGCTTTTGTGGATGCTGACAGCGAGAGAGTTATGACTGTTGCGGTTAGATAACTCTTGAAGTCCGGACATACTGTCTGAGAGAATTAAAGTATTGGGAAGTTTTTTGTGTGAAATGAATTCGCAAGCTTCCCGAATGGCAAGCAACTCCGCCTGGAAGACAGAGCAACAGTCATGAAGCTTGAGCTTCTTGACCGAAGTCCGTCTGCCTGACGGGTCGAAAACGACGAAAGCTGCTCCCACTCTGTCGGCATGCTTACTTCCGTCTGTGTAAATTTTCCAGGAATTACTATTGCCAGATATATTCGAGAGGTCGGATGCAGATGATATTTCCAGATAATTGATTCCAATTCTCTCAGACGGGTGTAGAAGAGTTGAAGGAGGGCAAAGTTTCTCAACTGGGACGTCATCGGGCAAGTGAGAGGTAACTCCCAGGAGTTTGGAGTTTTCAGTGTCGGATATGGATTCTACTTTAGATGGGAGGGGTGTGAGTTGGGCTATGGATATTGAGGCAACAGTACTTAAGGTTCTGAAGCCTTGTATAATTTTAATGGCAAATTGACGTTGTAGATTAAGCAATCGCTGGACAATATATTTGTACTTTAAAGCGCGCGACCAGATAGCCGCCCCATAACAGATAATTGGCTCTATTACCATAGTGTATATAGTGCGTACGTTTTCAGGGTGAATGCCCCAAGTAGGTCTGACAAATAAGCATAGTTTATTATAGAGCTTTTGAACTTTATTGATGATATAGTCCACATGCCTAGTGAATGAGAGACGACTGTCGATGATGATTCCCAGATATTTGATGTGATCAACGAACAGAAGCTGTTGATGTTTCATATAAACTTGACAGTTTGTGGCGCGGTTGGTGAAAGCGATTGCCTGAGTTTTGTCGGGACCGAATTCAAGCTTAACTCCCTCACCCCAGTCGTGAATTCGGTCCAGAGCCGAGTTCACATTCTGTTCAAGAGAGTCAACATTATTGTGGCGTGCAATGAGTAGTACATCATCGGCATAGGCTTGCAGACTACATCCATCGGGCATTGGTATAAATAGAAGTTCGTCCAAAACGAGATTCCATAGAGTGGGGGTTAGGTTAGGTTAGGTTAGGTTAGGTTAGGTTAGGTTAGGTTAGGTTAGGTTAGGTTAGGTTAGGTTAGGTTAGGTTAGGTTAGGTTAGGTTAGGTTAGGTTAGGTTAGGTTAGGTTAGGTTAGGTTAGGTTAGGTTAGGTTAGGTTAGGTTAGGTTAGGTTAGGTTAGGTTAGGTTAGGTTAGGTTAGGTTAGGTTAGGTTAGGTTAGGTTAGGTTAGGTTAGGTTAGGTTAGGTTAGGTTAGGTTAGGTTAGGTTAGGTTAGGTTAGGTTAGGTTAGGTTAGGTTAGGTTAGGTTAGGTTAGGTTAGGTTAGGTTAGGTTAGGTTAGGTTAGGTTAGGTTAGGTTAGGTTAGGTTAGGTTAGGTTAGGTTAGGTTAGGTTAGGTTAGGTTAGGTTAGGTTAGGTTAGGTTAGGTTAGGTTAGGTTAGGTTAGGTTAGGTTAGGTTAGGTTAGGTTAGGTTAGGTTAGGTTAGGTTAGGTTAGGTTAGGTTAGGTTAGGTTAGGTTAGGTTAGGTTAGGTTAGGTTAGGTTAGGTTAGGTTAGGTTAGGTTAGGTTAGGTTAGGTTAGGTTAGGTTAGGTTAGGTTAGGTTAGGTTAGGTTAGGTTAGGTTAGGTTAGGTTAGGTTAGGTTAGGTTAGGTTAGGTTAGGTTAGGTTAGGTTAGGTTAGGTTAGGTTAGGTTAGGTTAGGTTAGGTTAGGTTAGGTTAGGTTAGGTTAGGTTAGGTTAGGTTAGGTTAGGTTAGGTTAGGTTAGGTTAGGTTAGGTTAGGTTAGGTTAGGTTAGGTTAGGTTAGGTTAGGTTAGGTTAGGTTAGGTTAGGTTAGGTTAGGTTAGGTTAGGTTAGGTTAGGTTAGGTTAGGTTAGGTTAGGTTAGGTTAGGTTAGGTTAGGTTTTTTTTTTTTTTTTTTTTTTTTTTTTAATTCGCCGAATTTCCTCTAAAAGAATCAGAGACCTTTTTTGCAGTTTAATTTTGTACCAGAGGGGTTTTTCAACCTTAAGGGTTGTATTTTATATTATTTATTTGTGTTACATTTCATTCTGCCAGAGTTTTGCTCATATCTATTTTATTAGTGTTATCTTACATTATCTTTTATTACTTGAGAGCAGCGATGCTTTATGTACAATTTAACTTACTTTCTAATTTATATCTATTTTATATCTATTTTGTTGCTTACGTTTAAGTTCTATTTGAGAAAAGGCTACTTATATAAGCAGTATTTGGAAGTATCCTTCTATGCATACATATATGTCTTATATCTATTTATACATTTTATGGAATTATACAAGGAGTTAACCATTTTTATAATTGCTAATTTATACATTCTAAGAGCTCATGTTCTTAGTGCATAATTATGTAGCTGTAAATTTATATGAATGAGATTTTACATTGTTTATGTACGCACATAATATCATATTGCATAGTATATACAATATATATATGTACTTAATTCTATATATCTTAATTATTAGCTATTTTACGTACTGGGCTTTTTTTTTTTTTTTTTTTTTTTTTTTTTTTTTTTTTTTTTTTTTTTTTTTTTTTTTTTTTTTTTTTTTTTTTTTTTTTTTTTTTTTTTTTTTTTTGCCAGCACTTTTCTTACTTCTATCTTATATTTATATCTCTATTCTAATTAATAAAACTTTTATACATGGAAAAGGGTGTGTTAAAATGTGAGTGTATTGTAATGTGTGAGTTAGGAGTAGATGTTGTTGTCATAGCTTTTCCGACTTGTGCGTTTGGAAGTTAAGTACACTTAATTTCTGGGTATCTTTTATGATACCCGCCGCTTAAATTGAGTCTGATGCTTAATTCGTACTTGCTAGGTGTAGGCTACGCTGGATCTAGCCAGTGCGTCCCACCTGTGCCTAACTGGACATGTAGCGTCGAAGGCATTGTGGTTCGTTGTAGGCAGCTTCGCGTGCAGGCAATTCTTACAGGTAGGCGGTTGTTCTGCCATTTTACTTGGACATTGTCCTATTAAGTGAGGCCCCGCACAGTGGCTGCACAGGTCGGTGTTTTCTGTGCACCACTTCTTGCCGTGCCCGAAAGCCAAGCATCTCGAGCACTGTACCAGAGGCGACAAGTCGAACACTGGCACTCTGTACATATCCACATATATTCTGGCCGCCGATGTTAATCTCTGCCATACCAGTGGTGACACTTGTAGCACCACATGGTTTTCATGTGGGTTCCTAGCCTTTCGCCTGTGACGTAATGTTATCCTATACTCTTCTTTCGGGATATCCTGAATTAATTCCTCGTTCTGTAT